>CM028129.1:1506160000-1511347500 GCA_016271365.2 Neoceratodus forsteri
CCTGACCAGGCTCCACTTGAGCTGGTATGTGTACATTGTGTTTCATAATCCTATACTGATGTGGGACCTTTGGAAAAGAGCCCTTGAGCTTAAATATGTTATCCGATTTTCTAATAAATTACTTCAAATGTAAAAGCAATTCTAAAACAAACTCGAAACAAGAGAGAAAAAGGGCAGCATACAAGATAACAAACGGGGTAATCTAAAACAGGAAAATATACGAACAACATTTTTATAACATTAACTGCTGCCTGATTCCCCTCTCTAAGTGACTCCAGGTTTTTTTAGTAGCTTTTAAGCTGTGTACAATAACATATTCTAAGGGTCATCATATTTTCAAAGGGCCATTTACCCATTATGTGAGATAAAGAGGGATTTACTCATTTAGTTTTCACACTCAAGGGGCTGTCCGTATGTGGAACTGGTATGGTGACACCGGAACATCAACTACTGCTGCACCTGCAGACCGAAATGGTCAACGCTGTTACACAGACCTTACTGTGGCCAGTGGGGTGACTGTCAGGTCACAACAGGGGAGAGACTAGATTTTTTTTTCAAGTCCACAAACTGCAAGACAGTTCTCCATAATCTGAGGGACTCCAAGTCACCAAACTAAGAAAATATCTCAGCAATATGGGGCACTAGGCTGCTACACTGAAAAGATCCTGGACATTGTGACTACTAAAGACTTTTGCTTTGGCTGGTATGATTTTTGAATAGTAACAAAAATGGCTTCCTAATCACCAAAAAATTCAACCTTCAAGGGAGGGGAGCAAAAACACACTAGACATGGTGCTACAACAAGTTTGGTGAGCCCCCTTTTGAAAGACTTGTTGGACAGCACACGATTATCTAGTTACCTGAAATATCTATATGCAACCTTTTCAAAAATATTTAAAACCTAGGTCAGCCTAATGCCACGGAGGCAGCACAGTATTGCTATGCAGGAGACTGGAGTTCGACCACAACCTTAGAAATCTCTGCTCTCAGAGCTGGTGGCGCTTAGGTCACAGTACAGCAATCATGTACTACAGCTACAAGGGAGAGGTCTACATGCTGACTGATTGCTCCTGGCGACTGTCTCTCGAGGGACTGTGACGTGAAGGTGTCAGCACCGGCTCAAAATCAACTGGATTTGGGGGGTCAGGAAGGGGAAGGAATGATAAACAGTTTGAAACAGCCAAGACAAGTAAAGCCTGCTTTTCATGACCCTCCTTTCAACCATTCCAGTCAGCAGCCGTGTTAACATGGCTGCAGCACTGTAACATCTGTATCACTTCGCTCCGGCTGCGATCTGATCAGCCGGGCCAATTCACTGTTCACACAGCCCTACTTGGCGCCGATATAGGTTGCGCCGCAGAGGGGCTGTATGGCCAGGTTGGGTGCAATGGAGGAGTCTGGGAGTGGCTGCTTTTTATCGCAGCAAGCATCGCAGTGCATCTACACCACTACATAATACGCATGCTCCGATAAACGTATGCAGCAGTGCAGTAAGTGGATCCGAAGCACTCCTAGCATGGCCTGGTGAATGTCCACACTACCAACTGTGCAGCATATCAACCCATGCACACAGGCTGATTCAACGCAAAGGTGATAATGTAAATGTGCCTAATGTCTCAGGGAGTTCACCATCTAGCAGGAATATGTCCTTACGGGGTTGGGAGGGGTAGACAGGGTTATGTAAGGGCAAGTCAAAACTGGATACAGGAGTGTGACAACAAAAAATAAATGGTTCAGGAAGTACTTCATTTTTTTAATACAAAAGGACTGGAGCCAACTCCATGTGGTTCAATCCTGCTTTAGGTTTCAAGTCTCATTTCTTGTTGTCCCCTCAAGAGCAGACCTCATACTTTCTTTCATAAGACTGTTTTTTCATGGTCTTTCACAGTTCTCCTGCGGTCCATCTCGAGTGCGTGTGTGTGTGTTTTAACTTCATTTTGCTGCTTTCTCTGTTGGCTACTTTCCAGTATCTTTCTCCTCTCGGCAAGACATTGTGTCTGCTATTCTAGGTAAAATAAGAGCCACAGCTTCGATGCAGATGCCAACACCATGAGCCACAACACTTCCAGGTTCAAAGTAGCACTGTTAGGTACACAGTATAACATAGTCCTCCAAAGTTCAGAGCCACAGCAGCAAGTGCAAACTCCATGATCATGAGCACTTCTGGGTTCAGCAGCAGTGCCAGTCTTCCAAATTGCCTCAGATGCGATCTCGGATTATAAACGGACAAAAATTTAATTAGCAACATCAGCAACTCAAATTCACTTTTGAGTCGTGTGTTAATCTGAATTGCAAACTGTGATGCAAACCAACTAAAGTTATGCCTTTCAATGTGGGAGGTGGGTGGAGGGATGGTGAGAAAAAAAACCAAAAAACAGGAAACACACCCGATGGTGGCTCACTGTGCTCCTTTTGTGCCATCCAACCCTTTGGCTCACTGACCCTACCTCCCCACCTCACCCCCTCCAGGATTTGGAAATGCCTTTTTCCTCTAATGGCAGCAGACAGCCCCCAAATCCACACACAACAGAGATAAGCCAGAAACAAATAAGAGAGATGGAGAGTTCAGGGAGCCTGAAAATGGGTAGCGAACAGCAAGGGCACAACATGGGATCTGGATTAACAAAAAAAATAATGATATTCTGGATTTGGCAGCTACTCTGACATTTCCCACAATCCCCCGCAACACGCTAGGAAAAATCCTATTGCCTGGCACAATAGGAAGCTCCGTGCAGACAACCATACTGTCCCATTTAAATGCCCGCCAGGCAACATACTGTCTTTCGTCAGTTTCGCGCATGTACCAGATTTTACAGTGTTGCACATGCATGAGTGCCGAAAGGGAGAGTTGTGCCATCAATGTCTGTGGACTGGAGGAGGAGCAGTAGCTGTTGCAAGGATTGCCAGCAGGGTACAAACCGACAACATCATGTGAGCTGGCATTGCAAGGTCTGGTCATCCAGGGCCGCCTTGTGGAAGCTGTGGTGACCGCACCAGTCAGCGAGTCTCCTCTCCTGCGCCTGTCCATCTCTCTGTCCTAAGCATCCAACAGAAGAGGAGGAGCAGAGTTGGCAACCAGGATCCAATTGCGGAGCCATACCTCCGAGGATTGGACTGCCTCTTGCGGAACAAGTGAACGGGAGACTGTATTCGTGTCATTTGCTGGGTTGCATTCTGGTCACTGACTGCAGTGGGGAATTTTTGCCGAGGCAGAGGGAAGCATAATTGAAAACAAACTGAAAAAGCACAGAATCTAAAAAGCTCTTGTAAGAGCTCAGCTGAGCACTGTGCTGCATTTCAATTGTTGGTGCATGTGTGGGGAGGCTCAGTGCAGAGCAGGTTTTAGAGATGGGGGGGGGCAGGCCAGGTTCAGGTTCCTCGTGTGAGTAAGTCGTGTGTGGCAGGGTCACATTAAGGGTGTGCTCCGTTCTCAGAGCAGATTGGATTTTGAGGAGCACGTTTTTAAAGCCCTTTCCACTTCTATCTGTGCTCCTACTGTATACTAGGAGCACGGATGGGGAAGGGCTTTGCAAATGGTCTCTGGTTCATTGTTTTTTTTTTTTTTTAACGGAGTGCAAGACTTATTTTTTTAACTGCGGAGTTCTAAATACAGAGTACAAAATGAAGACGGACGTGTGCTTTTTTTTTGTAGCGGGAGTTTTAAAGAAATCTACTGGCTTTCTTTAATGTCAGACTGACTGGTGTGGGGTGGGCAACCTCTGCTCATTGGCTGAACACTCCAAATATTACTTGAGAGCGCGCGGCAAGCATGAGGGAGAGCAGAGAACTGAGAGCGAAGATAAAGTGGTGTGAAGTTTTGATCTGATCCAGCCAGCATTTGCTGTTTCGGAGTCCGGTGACTGGCTCCGTTTCAACAACAAACAAACGGTAGGTCAAATGCCCTAGTAAATGCAATAACTGTCTCTAAAAAAAAAAAAAAAATCTATTTTTGCTCTGAACGTTGTGGAAGTTACAATTTTGGTTTATGTGGGCCGGCCCGGGGAGTCCTAGCAAGTTTGTGTAATCCAGATATCCTCGCATGGTGGGCGCTGACTGCAGGAAAAACATTATAATTTTTTTTATGCTGCTGCTCCATGAATTTATTTTACAGGTACTGTAAATTGGAAGTTCAATCGGAAGGGACGTGGGTTTGATATAATGTTCCTTTTGAAATTGAGAAGGTACTGAAGCTGGGGGGAAGGGGTGTTTAGTCGCACCAGTTCTCCTCCTTGTCTACTGTTCGCTGAGAGAGAGTTATAAGTGAATCGTTTTATTTAATTTGTGCTCATGTGGTGTCCTAGCATGCTAATCTAAATATGCTTGCATGGTGGGCGTGCCGACTGTGGGACGAACTCTATAACATTTTTATGTTGCTGGCAGCTCCATTACCTGATTTGACCTAGTATGGTATCTGAAGTTAGATTGGAAGGAAAGTGGACTTGCCTTGCTATAATGTAAGTTTTGAAATTGTGAAGGTACTCAAGTGAAGCCAGTGGTGGTGGTGGTGGTGGGGGGTTAGTTGTCTATCTCTACTCGTGCTCCTCGTCTCTTGTTCTGGTCAGCTGGGGGAAAAAAAAAAAGTAACTGGTGTTTTTTTATTTGTTTAACCCTTCGACTGTGTATGCTCAGTACAGTAATCTTGTGTTGAGACCTGTCTGGCAGTGCAGACTGGCCCAGGGTGCCTGGGTCGCTTATTTCATTGTAGCCTGTGCTGCATACTCCATGTGTTGCCTTTTATTTATTTTTTTAATGTGCTTTTATTTACTGAGTTATTTGCCATGAGTCGGGGTCATGAAGATCTTGTTTTTGATGGGCACGGGTGTCGTCTTGCCAGTGCTGTATGTAGGCCCATACATAACCTACTGATCGGGAGCTCTTGAAGTTTCCTCTGCTGTCTTGCTAGGCTGCCTGTGAGTGTGCTTAGGTATGGATATTGGCTCAAAATTCAGTTTTCGGCACCGCAGCTTCAAGGACAGCAGGTATGGTGAGCAACCAGCATCTCCTCATGGGTCATAAGCTGTTGGTTGGTGCGGTTGTGCCAGAACAGGCAGCATGGAGCTGGTGGTCACAGTTTGCGGATGTGGCATGGGACATGAGTCCTCCGGGTGCACCACACTTGCAGCAAGGCAGTAAATATCTGAGTGGAGGAGACTGAGAAGAGGCTGGCGGCTCTGTTAACAGCTCATCGGGAGTCAGAGAGGCAGACTGCACAGCACACAGAAATTTACCCCCATGTAAGTAAGTAATGTCACTGGCACTGGTCATCATTTGTATTTGGGAGTGGGAGGGAGGAGTTAGGATTTGTGATGTCTTGGCACTGGTCGGGTCAGCAGATGAGAAGACCAGAGTGGGACCTCAGTAACTGAAAAGGGAGCATAGCGATTAACTGACGGGCTACCCTACAAAAATCTTTGTCATTCCACAGCTGACTCGTTATCAAGCTGATGATATAGCTGGTTGCCGATCTGTTTTGAGTTTGCTCCCCCACCACAGCCACAATTGTGCCCGCTAAGTTTGTTTTATTTTTGTAAACCTCAAACATTTAACAACCTTTCCCTTAATAGGTCCTTGGACGTGAACTAATAATGTGGCTGCATAGAAAGTCAGGCTGCCTGTTATCAGAATTTGTCTATGCATGGCTGACACACAGCACACTCCCGGTTTAAGCAGCACAGTAGTATTTAATTGAAAAATTGCTAGTTTCTGTCAGAAGTGTTTTACATGGGAGACTAGTTGTAAGTCTACCTTCCAAACAGGAAAGCAGTGTGTCATGGGCATTGTCCTTCTGTTTTACAGACAATGAGCTTTTCCTATCTGTATATGCAAGGAGAGGACTGGCTCGGTCTCTCTTCATCCCAGTCTGTGCCCAGTGTAAATCAACTAGTAAGAATTTTTTTTTTTTTTTTTTTTTTAACTGCCTCACGCAATGACAGATCTGTCCCAAGGATGAGAAATGCAGTGTGCGTTTTAGTGGAAGTCGTCTTCCCAAAGTCCCTACCCTGACCACGGTGGCTGTTTTCACTGCACTAACTGCTCTGAATCCGAGGTTCTGATGGAGTAGCTCAGTTTCTATATACTGTGCTAACAGGCCCCAGACTGAAGATGGCCCCCATGTCCCAATTCAAAAGGCGATAGTGGGACTGGGACCTAAACTGGGAGTGTTGTGATGATTAAAGAGTCCACTCCGGTCAGGGTTGTTGTGTTTGTAATATAATATATACACCCTAGTTTAAATAATGCCATAAACCAGAGTCAGGTGGCAAGAAGCCAGAATGCCTTACTTGTTATGGTGTATGGAAAATTACATTATCATGGTATAATGGAAAAGTACATTAAATCAGCAAATGCAAGAAAGATATGTTAGTTTGCTTTAGCTGTTGCTCTGAAATATGCTGTCAAGTTTACTTTTACTTGTAACTTAAACAGTCTGAAGGTATGGGATGAGTGGTGGTGGTAGGTACTAGGTTGGTAGTGGTACGCTACCCTATCTCTGTGTCTTTGGCATGGTGAAATATGTTTGAAATTTTCAAAGTAAAGGCTGGGGAAGGATAGAATCTGCTGGTCTTGGGACTGGGTTGGGCTGGGCTGGTGCTGGCTCCAGGCACAGACATAACCAAGCATAATTTGGACTCTGAGCTGAGAGAGGGTGTAAACAGTAATGTTTAATTAGTTTATGTCTCTCTGTGCATCTGCTCCCATCCATCATCACACCGCACAAGTTCCCAGTCCCAGACCTCTCCAGAGTGTGCACCCTAAAGAGAGAAATGAAGAATAGGAGCTGGCCTGGCAGCAGCTCTGGTGCAGAGCTGGAGCAGATCTCTCAGACCCAGGCCATTTTGACAGTCAGCTGTTGTGTCAGTCACTCAACATCAAACAGGCAGGGGTGACAGCAGGGTATCATTTTGGTACATTCAGTGTGTAGGAGCACAGATTCACTAGGCAGGAGCACATATTTTTGGTCCTTATTTTGCCAATGTGTGCTCCTAAATTTTGAAGGAGCACACTGTGACAAAACCTTAATGCCATCCCTGGTGTGTGGAGACTAGAGATCGGAAGAGTGGTGCAGAATGGGCTGGGGAGGGAGACAGGAGCTGAAAGGTGTTCAGGGTGGGGAAAGAAGACTGAGTGCAAAAAAATGAAAGGACACAGAGTCACTGAGTGTGACTTGTTTCACTAAAGCTTGCCTGTTGGCTGTTGGTGTGTTGCAGGCTAAAGGGGTTGAATGAGACACAGTGAGGGAGTTGGGACAGTGGCTGAGCATTCGTGGGAGGATTGTGTGTGACTGACTGGTCAGTGGCAACATTAAGGCACCCCATCCCTGACAACAGAAGTAAAATTTCATAAAAAAAAGGCTGTGATTCAGTTTAAGCTGTGTAACAATTACAGATCCACAGTATACACAGGCTACGCAGCTTTTTTTTTTTAAACTGAAAAGAACAAATGATACACTAGACAAGCAAGAGGCAGCACTAAGCATTTCTGCTGATCTGAGACAAGTGCTGCTGTGCTGAAGCCAGGAGAAGAGGAGATATTTCAGAAGAGAACTCTAGTCTCTTCCTGAGTCCTCAACAACATTTAAAATAACTTAAATAAAAGAAACAGCAGCAAATTAAATACAGCCTGAGTTACTGCTAACTTCCAGTTGCAGCAGCACAAATATGATTCTGAGAGTTCAGTGAACCAACTGTGAAGGAGGGGGGAGGAGACTAACACGTCAAAAGAAAAAATTACTCACCATAGTAATGTTGTTTCTTCTAATGGAGTCTTGCTATATTCTGACAAGTGCAGTACTGTATGACCGACTAGTTCAGCTGCCCCGGAGAACAAAGAGTTGAACGCTATGCAAATGCATAGAACTTTGAGCTTGAGCCTGTTTTTCAAATCGCTGTCCTCAGTACATTCTACTAACTGATCAGATTCTTATGAAGCTTACTATTAGAAAGATATAGAAGAAAAAACTCTAACCAGACCTATGCACCCCCAGGAACAAACACAACAATAAAGAGGGGTATGTAGAAGGCTCAAGTCACTGATGCCCAAGGAAAAACCACCTACCCGCTGGTGGGTGAAAAGATATCATTGGGATGCAGAGAACCACCCTTTACCCAGGTTCTGGAGGGGAGGCAGGTTGGGAGGTCAGAATACAGCAAGACTCCATTAAAAGAAACGTTACTATGGTGAGTAATCTTTTCTTCAAACAACATGAAGTCTTGCTGTATTCTGACAAGTGCAGACTACAAAGCAGTGCCCCCTGGAGGTGGGCACAGAACCTACTTGGGAAATAGGCTCTGCAACACTGCTGTGCCAAACCTGGCATCACTTCTGGCCTGAGTGTCCAGGCAGTAGTGCTTAGTGAATGTGTGAAGATATCTAACATACTAAAATGCCAGCAGAATAGGCCTTACGGTCTTTCGTGTCTGCTCGTTTGGTCAGTCCCCAGCCTGGGTGCTGACCTTGCTGTCCCTCTCGCCTTCTCTGGCTTCTCCCTTCCCAGTTCCGGATATTCTTGCTGCACTGGATTTTGCAGCCAGAACCCTTCCCCTGTACCTGTCCCACCCCCTCTTGAACCCCTCCACTGTCTCTGCCTCCACTAGCCCCCTAGGCAGTGCATTCCATGGCTCCACCACCCTCTCAGTGAAGTAGCACCTCCTCCTTTCTCCCCTGAATCTTCCCCCCTCCAGCTTCCACCCATGCCCTCTAGTGGCCCCTTCCTCCTTCCTTCGAAGCACCCCGACTGTTCCTCCCCTATTTATCCTCTTCATGTACCTAAAGACCTCTATCATGTCCCCCCGGTCCCTTCTCTCTTCCAATGTGTACATATTTAGCTCTTCGAGCCTCTCCTCATAGGTCCTGTCCCCCAAGCCCCAAATCATTTTGGTTGCCCTCCTCTGGACCCTCTCCAGGAGGTTAATGTCCCACTTTAAGTGTGGCCTCCAAAACTGCATGCAGTACTCACAAAGTGGGCCTCACCAAGCAGTTATACAGAGGGAGTATCACTTCCTCCTTCTGGAGGTGATCCCCCTAGCGATGCATCCCAGCATCCTGTTGGCCTTGGCTGCTGCCCTCCTACAAGTATCAGAGTTGTTCATCTTGACATCCACCACCACCCCCAGGTCCCTCTCAGCCATCGAGACTTGTAGCATTTCCCCACCAGGGTGTACACTTGGCCTGGGTTTCTGGCCCCCAGGTGGAGTACCTTGCATTTCCCTGCATTGAACCTCAGCTTCCACTTTCTAGACCATCTTTCCAGAGCCTCCAGGTCCCCCTGTAGGGCCACCCTCCCCTCCTCCCCATCCACCACCGCCCGTTTGAGTCATCTGCAAAGAGACTCATCTCACTCCTGATTCCTGTCCTTATGTCAGAGGCGTGGGCGTTGAACAGAAGGCCCAGGACTGATCCTGTGGGACCCACTAATGACCCTCCTTGGGGATGAGACTATCCCACCAACTCGACCCTCTGGGTCCGGTCCTGGAGCCAATTGCCTATCCATCTGATCATCTGGTTCCCCACCCCATTTCTCCCAGCTTATCCAACAGACCCACGTGAGGAACAGAGTCAAATGCCTTGCTGAAGTCTAGAAGAGGACATCCACTGGTCTACCCAGGTCCAAGGCACTTGTCACCCAGTCATAGAACTCCACCAGGTTTGTCTGACACGATTTCCCAGGATGAATCCATGCTGTCTATCGTCCAGGCACCCTGACTTATCCAGGTCTCCCCTAGCCTCTCCTTGACAATGCCCTCCATCACCTTGCCCACCACCGATGTCAGGCTGACAGGCCTGTGGTTCCCTGCCACCCTTGAGTCCCCCCTTGTGGATAGGCACTATATCGCCACCTTCCAGTCCTGGGGCACCCACCCTGTCCTCAGAGAGATGGTGAAAAGCTCTGCCAGGGGTTTGCCAGGACATCTGCAAAGTTCCTTCAGCACTCTGGGATGTAATTTATCCGGCCCGGTGCTTTCTCCGTCTTAAGGGGCTGGGGCTTCCCTCACTCTCTGCTGTGATTTCCACTTCTGGTACCCCTTCTCCCTGCTTAGCCTCCCCCACCTGCCAGTGATGCCTCCCCCTCTCCCCAGACCTGCCGAGCCTGCCTCCTCAGTATCTCTGTCTCCTCCATGTATGATGCAGCACCCCATTTCCCTGGTGAAAACTGAGGGTGAAGTACTCATTTAGTACCTCAGCCTGCTCCCCAGGTCTTGTGCCCATCTCTCCCATGATTTAATCCTGCTAATCTGCCCCCACCCTTCGTTTTCCCCAATGTATCTAAAGAACCCCTTGTTCCCTCTCCTAATTTCCCTGGCCCGTTCTCCTCCTTCCTTGCCTTAGCCGCCCTCACCACTCTAGTGGTCCTTCTAGCCATCAGCTCATACTCCCTCGATCCCTTTCACTCCTTGAGCACTTGAATTGCTTATAGGCTGCTTTCTTTCCGCACCACCTCCTGGACCTCCCTGGTCCACCAACAGGGTTTTGGGCCCTACGCATTTGTCTTACTCTTGCACAGGTGCTGGTAGCATCCTGCACCCTCTCTCCTGATGATTTCCCACCTACTATCAGGTCTGACCCAATCCCATCCAAATGCTCCTTAAGGATCCTTCCCATTTCCTTAAAATCCGCCCCCCTGAAGTCGGTTACTTCCGTCTTTGTGCAGCCTTCTACCCCTCCTAGGTCCAGGCAGAACAAGACCGTGGCATGGTCACTCCCCGCCAATGGGTCCCTTACCTCCAGGCCCCCAATCTGGTCACTGTCTGCCAGGACCACATCCAGTACCCGTGCCTCCCTGGTCGGTTCCCTCACCTGCTGAGTTAGGAACAGCGTCTTGAAAGACATCCAACAACCTCTGTTCCCTGGTCACAGAGGATGTCATAGTCTCCCAGTCTGTTCCTGGCATGTTTAAGTCCCCCAACACCACCACCGTTCCTCTGCCTAGTCTGCAGTGTCTCCCAACATCTGCCACCAGACTGTCCTCCAGCTCCTCCGCATGGGGCAGGGGTCTATACACCTCCTATTTTTACTCTCTTGCCCCCTTGTTATCAAGGTGACCCAAATCGCCTCCACGGTTCCCTCCGCCTCCCTCTACTCCCCTATGCCAATGCAGTTTTTGACTATCATTGCTACTCCTCCTCCCCTTCCCTCCCCCCTGTCCTTCCTGAACATAGTGTTTCCCTCCAGGTTCAGGTCCCAGTCATGTCTTGCAGTGGCCCAAGTCTCAGTGACCACTGCCACATCCACTGCTCCCTCAGTTAGCATCGCCTGGAGCTCAGGCATTTTATTGCCCAAGCTCCTGGCATTTAGCAGGACTACCTTCCACCCTTTCCCTATAGTTCCATTTCCCCTGCCCGTGTTCCCATGGGGATTCTGTTTTCCCCTGGTCTGCACTTTGCCAGTTGGCCTTTTCCTGCAATCCTCCTGGTCCCCAGGGGGGTGGAGACAGAGTCCCTCCTTTATCGGCACCCCCTTGACAGCCTTTTCTCCCATCCCACCCCCCTTCACAAGTTTAAACCCCACTTTTCACCAATGAACCCCTCTATTTTCAACTTAAGGATTCCCCTCCCCTCCAAATTGAGATGTAGTCTATCTCTAGCATACAGCTCCTTATCCTCCCAGGTCTCCCCCCAATCCCCAATCTAGTAAAGGGACATCCCTGGCAGCAGCTACTAAGGCAGCAGATCCCCTAGTGGAATGGGCCCTAAGGCCTGCTGGCGGGTCCTTACCCAGCTTGTTAGAACAAAACTGGATACAAGCCACAATCCATCTAGCTATGGTCCTTTTAGTGGCTGGCCTGCCCTTACCCACTTCACCATAGGTAGGGAACAGTCCTTCCTTAGCTCTTCTGTCCTGTCCATGTAGTAGCTAATGGCCCTCTTTACATTCATATTGTGGAGCCTGCGTTCACCTGAGCTGGAATGATCTGTGAAGAACACAGGTAATGTGATGGACTGATTAAGATGGAAATCAGAGACCAGCTTAGGGAGAAATTTCCTATTGGTTCAGAGGACAATCTTATCTCTGTGGGGAGCAATGTAATTGGGCTCCTCTGACAAGGCCTGCAGTGCACTGGTCCTTCTGGTAGAGGTGATGGTCACTAGAAATACAGTCTTCCAAGTCAGAAACTTGAGTTCAATTGAAGACATGGTTCAAAGGGAGGCTGCATAAGCTAATCTATGCAAATATTTAGATCCCACGCTGGGGAGGCTCCCTGTGTGGAGGATGAAGGGGGAGCAAACCCTTGAAAATGTTCTTGAAGACTGGCTGTGCAGCTAGGGAAGGGCCCTTCCCTGCTGAAAGATAGGCAGAGACAGCTGCCAAGTGCACCTTTAAGGTAGATGGCTGTAGTTGTAATGACCGAAGATGTACCAGATAATCCAAAAGTGCTGGGAGACCAGCCTGCTGTGGATCCAGGCCTTGTAGGTTTTCCTAGTGGCAGGCATCCTGGACACTCTCAAGAAGTCCAGAACACCTTCAGAGAGATGCAGATCTGCATATTCTAAGTCCTCAAGAGCCAGGCCCTGAGTCGAAGGGACTGAAGATTGGGGTAGAGGATTCTCTCCTGAAAGGATGTCAGCAGGTTGAGCCTCCTGGGGAGGCAAATCGGACTGGCCACTGACAGGAAGAGTAGCATTGAGTACCATGGCTGCCTGGCCCAGTCTGGGGCTATGAGAATCATGGTAGCAGGCTGAGACCTCAGCTTGACTAGGACCCTGGATATCAGGGAGGAAAGGCGTAACGGAACCTGTTCGACCAGTCCAACAGCAGGGCCTCCAGTGGCACCAAGCCCTGAGCAGGAGGTCTGCAACAATATAGGGGCAACTGATGATTGTCTGGGGCTGCAAAGAGATCTCTCTCTGGCACCCCCCACCTCCTGAATACTGACAAAAGGACTTGCCTGTTCAAGGCCCATTCTTGATGGCCCTGGCTGATTCTGCTGAGAGCATCTGCTAGGACACTGTCCTTCCCTGGCAAGTGGACAGCTGACAGGAAAATGTTCAGGGAGTAGGCCAGCTTCCAAATCCTAATGGACTCTGTGCAGAGCAGTGAGGATCTCGCTCCCCCCACCCCCGTTTGTTGATGTAGTACATGGCAGTGGTGTTGCTGTCCTGACTTGCACTACCTTGCCCTGCAAGTGACTGGCAAATGCCCGGATTGCCAGGAGCACTGCCCTGAGCTCCAGAAGACTCCTGAGGAAGCCAGGTGCTGTAGGGTCCCCCAGGTGAGCACCCCAGCCCAGCAGGGAAGCATCTGTTGTCAGCACTAGAGAGGGGGTCTGAGGAAGAAAGGGGACTCCCACTCTGAGGTTTGTCCATGTCTAGCCACCACTGGAGAGCTAGTAGTAAGGTGGGACACACTGGAATCAGTTTGGACAGGGAATCCTTCTTCTGGGACCAGGAGGATCTCAGGTGGAACTGAATATCCCTCATCTGGAACCTGGCCCCTGGAACCACAGCTGTGGTGGAGGCCATGTGACCCAGAAGCTGCAGGAAGTACCTTGCTGGTCGAGGGACTTGAAGGCAAAAATACCCTGCTAGGTGGATGAGGGTCTGTGTCCTTCCTGGAGGCAGAAAAGCCTTTGCCTGGATAGTGTCCGGCTCTACACCAATGAAGTCCAGAACCTGTACGGGTGTCAGGACTGACTTTTTGAAATTCACTAGGAAACCTAAAGACTAAAGAGTATCCTGAGTGAGATCTAAGGCTTCCTTTACCAGCTGGGGTGACTGACCCACCAGCAACCAATCGTCCAGGTAGGGGTAAACTGAAACCCATTGCCTTTTGAGGTATGCCACTACCACGCATTTTGTGAATACCCTTGGTGCAGAGGTCAGCCCGAAAGGCATGGCCTTGAACTGGTAGTGGCCTGAAGGTAGTCGAAATCTGAGATATTGTCTGTGGGACTGCCTGATGGGGATGTGGAAAGTAGGCATCCTTTAGATCCAGGGATGCCAGCCAGTCCCCTTGCCTGAGGGTAGGTAGAATAGTAGCCAGAGTTGTCATTTTGAACTTTGGCTTTGTAAGATGTGTGTTCAAGTATTTGAGATCTAGAATGGGCCACCACTCCCCATTTTTCTTTAGTGAGAGGAAGTACCTGGAGTACAATCCTCTTCCCCCGTGCTGAGGTGGCAAAGGCTCCACTGCCTTTGAGAGAACAAGAGCGGAAACCTCTGCCTCCAGCAGGGTTGTTTCTGTAGGATTTGCAGATTTGAAAGCTCTTGGTCCCAGTTTTGGGAACAGCTTGAAGCTGAGAACAAGACCCTGGCATGCTATCTCCAGGACCCATCTGTCTGAAGTGATGGATTGCCATGCCTGCAGATAGTAGCCCAGCCTGCCCCCTACAGGGATATGGGAGGCATCCTGAGCAGATTCCTCAGGGTGTCTGCTTAGCAGGGGTAGAAAACTAGGAGGTGGAAGCAGCATGGGCAGCACCTCTCCTGCCACTCCCCCTGAAGAAACCCCTGGGGTAAAGTCTGCCCCCACCGAGGAGTGGCAGACTCTTCCTTGGCCGAAGCACTCTTGTATGCCACTCTGTATTCATTCATCGTTTTCATATAGGCTTCAGTCAGTTCCCCAAACAGAGTGTTCCGAGTCAGGGGAAAGTCCAGGGCATTATTCTGTGTATCCTGGGATAAGTTGGTGCATCTTAACCAGGAAAACCATCTAAGAGAGATGGCAGATTCCATAGCCAGAGAAGCTGCATCACTGGAGTCCATAGCCATATGGAATTAGGACTTGGATGCCTGTACACCCTTAGTGACCAGCTCCTGAAGGTCTGAAACTAATTCAGGAGGGGCCTTCTGAGCCAACTGCTCAACAGATTCCCAAAGGGATTTCTGATACCTTGAGGCATAGGCTATATAAGAGGCCTGCCTAATGGCCAGGGAGGAAGCCAGGTAAGTTTTCTTGGCAAGGGAATCCACCTTCCTGGAATCCTTGTCAGGGGATGAGAAACCAGAGGAATGCCAGCCTTTTCACAGGCTGCAGTCTGAACCACCCCCACATGGCTGCAGTGGCTGGTTTAAAATTCAATTCCATTGCCAGCCAAGATCATTTCTGTACATCATTTTATCAAGGAGAGGGACAGAATTAGGGGTCTGGAGGATCTTAAGGGTCTTCTTCAGGGACTTGTGGATAGGCATCAACAGCCCCTGGGAAACAGGGAGATCCATCATCCCCCTGTAATCCTCTTCCTCATCCTCCTCTTGCCTGGCCTCCTGGACAGACAGCTGCAGGGTCTCTGCCACCTGCCTCAGAAAAGAAAAATGAGAGGTGGTCTTTGAAGCAGGTCGCGGAAGAGATTCATACTGAGAATGGTCAGGGGAAGCCTCAGGATCTATGGGCTCACCCTCATCCTCCTCTACATCATCATCATCATATTCACAATCTGATCCATAATATTCCTCAGGGTCCAAAGGAACTGAGGGAATTGAACCGGCAGATACCTGAACTGGTGGCTGCCAAGACGGTATCTGCGACGGTTCACTGAAACCGATCTGCAGAGACTGAACTATATGGATGGCTATGGCAATCTCCTCCGCAGTTGGAACCACAACCGGTTGCCTGCGCAGTTCCGAACCAGACTTCTTAGATTGTTTAGACAGAGCAGGGTCCGAAATGGACTCGGACCGCCTTTTAACCAACAAGGGTTCACCCTGGCTGGTGGGTTCGGTACTAGAGTCGGATTGTTCGGTTAAACTGGATCCAACTTCCACAGAAGCTTTTTCCATTCTTTCCTTCAGTTTACCCAGCCTTCTGTCGAGCGTAGATAGAGGAAAAGTTTTACAAATATCACAGTCTGACTGCAAGTGGTTGAAAACCCAAGCAATACAGACAGACCAAGTACGGATCAGCTTTGGCAGATTGCTCCCCGTACTCGGTACAACACTGAAACCCAGTGGGACCGTTTTTTCTCTTGGGTTTCTGTGACATAACCCCTAGAATTTGACTGCATAACCCAACGGCTTAGTCAGGCCGGTTAAGTAAAGCCCAATTTGAATTTTATCCGGAAGTGGCTTATTTAGGCCCAGATAAAAGAAAACTACTTTTCAATATTTACCCCTGGTGGCTTAGTTAGGCCAGGTAAGAAGAGAGATGAAGTTCTGACCGACCAATGGTTTAGCGCTGGGAGAGAAAAAAAACCAAGTTACTCACCTGTAACAGTAGTTCTAGGAGTGGTATATGTTGTTCATCCACACTCTTTGGCATGTCCCTTTCCCCTCTGAATCTGTCCGGAAGTCTTCAAGCTGGCTCCTCCCACCCACTCGGGTGGTAAATACCTCGGCTCCACCCCATGACGCCAGATCTTAGCCCGCTGGAAGCAAGGTGATGCGCCTAAAGCCGAGGAGGTCGGGTGGCTGCATGTGAATGAACATACACCACTCCTAGAACTACTGTTACAGGTGAGTAACTTGTTTTTCTAGGAGCGTGGATATGTTGTTCATCCACACTCTTTGGCAGACTCCTAGCAGTTCTCCGGGAGAAGGGAGGCAAGGTGCACACCCCCTACTTAGGAAACAGAGATTGGAGAACAGAGGACCCAAAACCAGCATCCCGACGTGACTCAAGGTCGATGTGGTAATGGGTAATGAAGGTGTTTGCCGACTTCCAGGTAGCAGCCCGACAGATTTCCTGGATAGGGATGTCCCTGGAAGCAGCCACCGATGCAGCAGTATGGCGGGTAGAATGAGCTCTTATCCCTCTGGGAGGCTCCTTGCCCGCCAACTCATAGCACAGACCTATGCATGATGTAATCCATCTTGCAATAGTCCGTTTGGCTGCAGTTCTGCCAGAAGCGGCTTCAGCACAGGTGACAAACAGCTGTCGAACCTCTCCCCGAATTTCTACCGTCCACTCCTTGTAGTAGGAGAGAGCACGTCTTAAGGTCCAGGGTATGGAGCCTGTACTCTGCGTCCGAGGTGTAGTTAGGGTAATATACCGGCAGTGTCAACACCTGGTTAAGGTGAAACTCTGACACCACCTTCGGAAGGAATTTTGGGTGGAGGCACAGGAACAACTTTGCCCCTGTGAAAGACCAGATAAGGGGAGTCCACCGAAAGTGCCTGGAGCTCCCCTGTCCTTCTGGCTGAAGTGACAGCCACCAGGAAGGCAGTCTTCCACAACAAGTGTGAGAGCTCACAATTGTGCATGGGTTCGAATGGCTTGCCCATGAGCTTTGCCAAAACCAACAAAAGATCCCACGGAGGTGGAGGTTCACGCACCGGAGGGGATATGTGATCAGGCCTTTGAAAAGCGCCGACCACTGTCTCCTGTGCCAATGTCGACTGACTGGCTGCGTGCCCGGTAGGCGGAAATGGCTGTCAGGTTCACCCTTAGGGTCAATGACTGTAGACCCCCTTGGAGAGAGACCAAAGGTAGTCTAAAATGTTAGCCACAGAACAGGATAAGGGGTCCAGACTCTTACCCTGACATCAAAGGGAAAATCTTTTCCATTTGAAGGCATAACATTTCCTGGTCGATTTCTTACGAGATGCCTGCACAGCTGTGCAGACATCCTCGTAAAGGCCCAGGGCCTGGAACTATAGCCGCTCAGGCACCAGGCTGTGAGGTGCAGGAAGTGAAGGTCCTGATGGATTACCTTCCCCTGGTTCAATATCATCAGGTCCAGGTGTGTATAAAGCCGCTCCGGGGCCCTGCAGCTGAGGCTGAAGAGATCTGGATACCAGAACTGGCGGGGTCAATCTGGGGCTACCAGGATCACCTTCGACGTGTCCCTCCTCACCTTGAGTAACACCTTGTGGATCAAGGGAAATGGAGGGAAGGCGTAGAGGAGGCCTGGGGTCCATGGCCTCGAGAAGGCATCCCCCTGCAGCGAGCCCTGCTGAGGGGGGTGGGCATGGTGCAGCCTCAGCTTGGTGTTCTCCCTGGATGCAAACAGGTCCACCAACAGTTTGCCCCAATGGGAGAAAAGATTGTAGGCTACCTCTGGATGGAGACATTATTCATGGGATGTCTGGCCTATGCAGCTGAGAGCATCCACCAGTTGGTTTGAGATTCCTGCCACATGGATGGCAAGGAGATCTGCCTCCAACCGGCTGATGAGGGCCCAGATCTGGAGCACCTCCTTGCATAGCAGATGGAGTGCGTGCCACCCTGTTTGTTGAGGTATTACACGGTTGTGGTATTGTCCATCTGGACTTGAACCATTTGACCCCGGAGCTGAGGAACGAAAGCTCACAGTGCCAGTCTGACTGTTCTGAGCTCCAGCAGCTTGATGTGGCATCGGGACTCCTCGGGGGTCCAGAACCCATGGGCTCTGTTGTCCCCCATGTGGGCTCCCCAGCCCATGAGAGAGGCATCGGTCATGAGAACAACCGTCAGCTCTGGGCGGACAAATGGGATCCCTTCCTGCAGACGACCTGGGACAGTCCACCACTGGAGAGCGTCCCACATCTTCTGGGTGACGGTGACCAGCTGGTCGAAATGACCCTGACACTGAGTCCACTGAGCGGCCAGCTCCCACTGGAGGGGGCCCATGTGTAATCTGGCCCAACGGATCACTGAGGTGCACGCTGCCATGTAACCCAGAAGGCGAAGGAAGTCCCAGGCAGGGTGCAAGTGCCCAACCAGAAACGATTGGGGAAAGGAGGAAAGAACCTCCGCCCTGTCCAACGGGAGCAAAAGATCTGCTTGACGAGAGTCAGAGCTCTACCCGATAAAGCCCATCACCTGAGAGGGCACAAGTTCCGTCTTGGCCTCGTTGATCAGGAGGCCTAATTGGGAACAGGTTCGGAGGGCCAGGTCCCTGGACTTCACCTCCTGCAGGGAGGAACCCACCAGTAGCCAATCGTCAAGGTAAGGGTATATCCAAACCCCTTGACGCCGTAGATGGGCCACCACCACTGCGATGCACTTGGTGAAGACCAGAGGGGCCGATGACAGCCCGAATGGCATGGCTTGGAACTCGTACAGGGTCCCTTCCACCCTGAAGCGGAGGAACCGCTGATGGGACGGACGGATTGGGATGTGGAAAAATGCATCCTGTAGATCCAGTGAACAGAACCACATGTTTCGCTCCAGAGATGTTATGATCGGATTCAGAGTTACCATCCGGAAGGTGCGAGACCTGAGATATTGATTCAGGTCGTGGAGCTCTAGGATGGGGCGCCAACCCCCCATCTGCTTGGGCACCAGGAAGTACCTGGACAAGAAGCCTGGGTCTGTAGGAGGATCTGGCACTGGAGCTACCGCCATCTTGCGGAGGAGCTGAGCAATGTCGTCCCGAAGGGCCGACTGAGTGCAAACTGAGATCCTTTCCTCCTGAGGGGCACGGGCTCGGCATGGAGGGTACTGCTTGAATTCTAGAGGCAGTCCCCAAATGACCACTTCCAGGACCCACCTGTCCGAAGTGATACTGGACCAGGCAGAAAGAAAGTGGCGGAGACGGCCCCCCACGGGAGGACCCAGAAGTGGAATGACGGGTGTAGGGGAGGCCATCCCTGACCAGTCACTGAGCAGGCTTAGAAGAGGAGGAGGAGGCTCCTGGACCGGCACCTCAACCTCCTTTACGGGGCTGTTGGGGACCCCGCTTGGGCCTAGGGCACCAAGTTTGAGCCTGCTGTTGCTGCTCCTGACCTCCCTGGAAGGAAGGCTGTCTAACCGCAGGAGAATAGTGCCGGAAAGGCTTCTTGCACTTCTGCTGGTTCTTGCCCGAAGAACCCTTTGCAGAAGTGGCAGCCAAGGTGGCACTGGATTGCTCTATGTGTTGGAGGTGACCTGCCACTCCCGGACTGAAGAGATTGGTGCCAAGGAAAGGCATGTCAGTTAACTTGTGCCGAGTATCCGCCGGGAAAGAGGATAACCTCAGCCAGGCCCTACGGTGAGTGGCCACTGCGGCTGCTAGTGAGCTGGCACAGGAATCTCCAACATCCAAGGCCGTCTGGAGCTGCTGTTTTGTAACAGCATGGCCCTGGTCACGGACTTGCTTAACTGTGGTCTGCATGTCCGCTAGGAGATGAGGGAGGACTTCATTTAGCGACCCCTAGAGGGCGTGAGAGAAGTGTGCCATGATCACTGCCGAGCTGGCCTGACGAAGGCCCAAGGATGAGGCCGCATACAACTTCCGGGCAGAATGGCCCATATTCTTGGGACTCCTTGTCCAAAGGGCGGTCAGTATCCGCTGAGCTACCCGTGCGTCTAAACACAAAGGCAGTCGCAAGGCTCTCGGCCGAGGGATGCTCTGTGAAACCCGCCAAGGACCCCATGGGTACAGTGTACTTGTGAGTCATGTGGGCAGACGGAGCCTGGCAAGAGGCAGGGCGCTGCCACAGCTCAAGGGCTGGGCACAATGGCTTTGGCCACTGGGAAGGCCTCCATCAGGGTATCCCCCCCTCTTAAGGATATCCATGAAAGGATATTCTGCCTTCTTTTGGATAGGCTCCAAGGGCATACCGGTTGACTCTGAAATAAGGCGGAGGATGCCCTGGAAAGAGGAAGGACCTTCCTCAAGGCCTGTCACTGACAACTCATCATTGGGGTGTGGGTGTAGACCAGTGGTATCAGAGTCCGAAGAGTCGGGATATAAGGGTCTCCCGCCTATGTCCCCTTCAATACGCCAAGGGCAGTTGGGGACAACAGTGATGGACAGACGACGGGGCAGGCCCATATCTGTAAAGTCCTCCTTCGAGGGAGCCCCTCCCTGAGGCTGCTTAAGCGGTGGCTCCACCAAAATTGGTGGGGAGACCAGAACAGGCTGGACAGGAATGTGTGCCGGTCCTACTGGAGGAAGAACCGGAGTCTTCGGTTCCGGAGGGGTCGGCCTAAGAGGCTGGGGAAAAGTAATGACCGGTATAGCTGGCGGAGCTGGCTTATGACCAGTCAGAATTGGCTGTTGCCACATAAGGTCCTCAAACAGCCAGAGCTTCCGTCGAAGTCTCTCCTTGTCCGAGGAGGATAAGGATCGGTGGAGACGCCTCTTCCGAGAGAGTTTGTGACCTTTTCTCATTTTTTTCAACCGAAGAGGTCCTCGCCCTCGATCGAGACCAAGGAGGTCGGCTTGTTTGATCAGGAGAGGCCGGAGTCGGTGAAAACAGAGGTTCCGGCTCCTGTCCCTCAATCAGGATACCCGAGGGCTGTGTCTCCTCGTCGGGGAAGGAAAGAATAGGTGTCCTCTCCAATGAGTCGTCGACCTGGGTCTGCGACAATGGCTCAATCGCGTCAAGAGATATCTCAGCCGGTTCGGACGTTTCCTTGGCCTCGGTGCCTTGGCCTGACAGAAGGTCCAAGAATCCGGCGGCTGAGGAAGCGATCTCTACCGAGGCCGAGACCGCAAGGTCCTGGGATTCAGACCTCTCTTGGTCCCAGGAACATCTTCTCCGAGAAGAAGACTTAGGGTCCTTGTCCTGTTTTCTAGGGCAGGAAGAGTGCATGCCCGAGGACGCCTCACCCCTGGTCGGGAGAGACTGGCACAGCTCCCAAAAGGATCCTGTGAAGGTAGAGCCAAGGTTTAGTGGCACAAAAAAACCTCAGCTGGTCGAGGCTTGGGCAGCTTCTTCAAATGCCGCCATCTGGTCAAGCTGCTCGGCGGATTCTGCAGCTGCAGAAACCGCCCACCTTGCCTCCTTAGATTTCACCAGTGGACTGCGAAGCTCCGGTCTCCCCAGTTTAAGGCGTGACTTGCGGTCGTCCAGAACGTTGGGATGGAAGGCCAAGCAGATGATGCATGAAGAGGTGTCATGCACGACACCCAAACAATAAACACACAAGAGGTGGGGATCAGTGCGCAACATTTTTTGTCCGCTGGGACACCGGCGAAACCAGAGGGATGACTTGTCCTCCATGTCAGATCTTTCGGTTGGAATCGTGGCTTCGTACGAGGTTTAGCGGTGCGATTGAAAACCGATTGATTAGTATCCAGGGCCTACGATACTGCAGAAGTAGCATGAGGGAACCTGAATCTTCCAGTGGAAAGGAAGATCTGACGTCATGGGGCGGAGCCAAGGTATTTACCACCCAGGTGGGTGGGAGGAGCCAGCTTGATGACTTCCAGACAGATTTAAAGGGGAAAGGGACATGCCAAAGAGTGTGGATGAACAACATATCCACGCTCCTAGAAACTCTGTTTTGCTCAGAACTTCGAACCGGATCCCAGAATAACAGAAAGTACTTTTACTTGAGAAAAGGGAAGAAAAGGAAGTTCGGTCTCCTCACGGTCAACGGAACCAGTTGGAAACTGAACCAAGAAACCTACGCTATACCAAAGACAGTGGTTTGAAAAAAACTGCAAGAAAAATAATAAACGGAGGTTCAAAAAACCGACGAAACACTCTTCAACCGAAAGCAGACGAGGAGCAATCTCAGAGGCGTCTTCACTGGTGAGCGGAGTAAAGAATCTGATCAGTTACTAAAACGTATTAAGGACAGCAGTTTGAAAACCACGCTCGAGCTCAACGTTCTATGCATTTGCATAGAGTTTAACTCTTTGTTCTCCGGGGCAGCTGAACCTGGTCATACTGTACTTGTCAGAATACAGCAAGACAACAGCTAGCATGTATCTGTGGCTGTCTGACCCATACAGTAAAACTAAGTAAACTGTAAAACGGTAACAGTAAACAACACAGAAAGACAAAAAAAATACAGCTGTGTTGATCTAAAACAGGACAGCAGAGAAAGTGTAGAGAACAGGAGGGGGAGAGATTTGAACTCTGGTCTCCACAAGACCACAGCATCAACATTTTTTTTACTGCTGTGAGTGATTGTGAGAGAGACATTAGTCAAGTGCAGCCAAGCTAGTACAACAGCACCCTGAAAGAGAGAGAGACTACTTAAACAATCATGACATGCATGCACCGTCCATTTTCTGACTTGCCCCCTAGAAAGCAAGATCACTGTCTGTGGGTGCTGCAGCTCTCCGTTTTTGGCATAAAAACATTAATATAATTTATTTTGAAGTTAAAAGGCGAGCCACATACCAGAATTAAATCAAATAACACTAAACTTGACTAGGTCTACAATTCCACTGGGCCGGGGCTCCACTGCACTTGAAAAGCCTGTGCCTCCCTGAATGAACTGAATCAACTGTTCCATCTGAAGCAACTGGGAGGATCCAGCAGTCGGCAGCAGGCGAGAGCTGCTCAGTAGCCGAAACTCTCCACAGACATTTTGTGCTCCACAGGATTCAGTGGTGGGACTTCAGCCAGTGACTCTTGTTATTTTTGTTCTGCTTGTCTGCTCGTTAAGTGGAGGGAGTTCAGCAGTGGACCAACATCAGAGGGCTACAAATTCCACTGGGGCGAGGCTACATTGCACTTGAAAAGCACGCGCTGCCCACAGGCACGAGTGCCACTCAGTGAGATAAACTCAGCTTGGGTACAGAGTTGTTTGTAATATTCTTGAAGCAGGATAAGACATGAAATGCACTGTTTTGCTTTACTGGTGGGGTGGGCATTGCTGGGTATGTGGTTAATAAACACACAGATACCAGAATCTAACTGTAATAGTGTTTGTATGGGTATGGCCTTTATGGCCATGAAGGGATTAACGCAAAACTATCAATCTGTGTATGTGAAGAGATGCAATTCCTTTGCAAACATGAGGAATTTATCCCTTAGGCCCTTGGTAATTAAGAGCAGCCCATCTGGGGAAGTAAACTGTATGGCAAAATGTTTATTTTGTTTTGTCTTACTAGCCCAATGTGGTGATATTGAAAATAATCCCAAAGCATATGGAAAGTGAGGGGATTACCACTGTCCAGTCCACTAGAATATCAGAAGCCTCACACACAAGATTGATCAATATAAGATGTAGGCTTCTGAATTGGGTCACGATAATATGCAGGGTTTTATTTAACTCTAAAAATTGATTAGCATTTTGCTCATAAAAGTTCTAAAACATTGTGAAAATGCATAGCACTTGGCTCACTGTGTTTAACAAACGTAGCACTTCTAGAAAACCTATATAAATGCTTTCTGTACAGTTAGTATTGTCCCAAGAAAAAAACTGCTAATCAATTATTTAAAACCTTGATATGGCAATTTCTGAGACTTGGCTCCATTCGGGAATTTGCAATAATGAGTTAGAACTCGCAGGGTATAGTATACAGAGGCAGGACAGGGGAAAAAAAAGGGGGGGTATCGTTATGTGAAAGACACTTTAAGACCCCACCAGCTGCTATTAGCTAAAAACGTGGAAGGTGTCGATTATTTAGTAATAGAATTGTTAAAATTATTAATTGGTGTCTTTTATGCCCCTCCAAAAACTAAAATAAGTACATTTGATGTCCTGGCTGATATATTGCTGGAGAAAATAGGAGATCAGCGTGTGCTATTAATGGGTGATTTTAATGCAAACTGGGAGCAAGATAGAGGAAAAAAGTTAAAAACTAACTTGGAAGTCCTGAGTTTACGACAAATAATCCATCAACCTACGAGAAGTTTAAATACAGAACTTTTGGATCCATTTTGAATTAGTTTTTTTGTCTCTCAGGACTTGAGAGTAGAAGGCTATAAAGTCCTTCCACTGAATCTGGGGACCACAACCCAATTTAATGCACTTTACTTATGCAGGGAGCTCAGGGCGGTAGCAAACAAGATTATTGGGTGCGTGATATAAAGAGATTCAATGAAAAATCCTTTAGGAATAGCCTTAGTGATTCTGATTTAAACTTAGCCATTCAAGAATTCACTGATTCCTTTTTGGATATTGTGCAACAGCATGCTCCAAAGATAAAAAAAAAGTAACAGCAAAAAAGATGTACCATGGCTAAAGGAGAACTTAAAAACTCAGCTACATACAAGGAATAGGATATGGAAGAAAGCTAAAAGAACCAAATCAGCGGAGGATTGGAATGTGTTTAAACAGTGGCATAATAAGTGTAAGTAGGAGACAGTTTTAGCTAAAAAAAGGTATAAGAATACTTTTAATAGAATGCAGGATCCAAATAAGTTCTGGAAAAATATCTCTAAACTGAGAAATCCAGTAAAACAAAAAAACCCAATTAATTTATTAGATGGGGACAAGTTGGTCGATGATCCTTTAGAGGTTGCACATTTTCTGAATTACTTTAAGGAACTACCCGATTTAAAAATACCAAAACTGAACCATAAAGCAACCTATTTTAAACAGAATATGGCTGCACCTACGATTAATATTAGAGGATTCAAATTTAGGAAGGCTGAAATGAAAGAGTTAAAAGGCTAGACAGTCTCTAAAAGTGGTGGACTGGATGGCACTGAGGCAAGGTTTTTAAAGATTAGTGCTGATATAATTGCCCCGATAATCACACATTTTTATAACTGGAGTTCAAGTTCTTCTTTGGTGCCTGAAATTTAGAAAAAGGGGGAAATTATTCCTATACATAGGGGTGATGACAGTACACTTCCCTCTGACTATAGGCCAATAACTTTACTCCCCATTCTTTCGAAGGTCCTGGAGAAGCTGGCCAATTACCAGATTGGCCAGTACCTTGAACAAGAGGGGATTATAACTAAGTTCCAATATGGGTTTAGGGAGGGGAAGTCCACGAACACCGTCTAACTGACATGAATAACCTGGTGGTTACATCATTAAATCAGGGTAGAAGCACTGGGGTGGCGTTCCTGGACCTCAGTAAGGCTTTTGATTTGGTACAGCATGAGACTTTGCTACAGAGGCTGTTTAATATTGGGGTGCAGCAAGAAGCTCTGATGTGGTTTCGGTCCTACTTATCTGAACGTAAGCAGTGTGTTCGGTGTGGAGCTGCTGTCTCGGGTCTGGTGGATACAGAAAGGGGTGTTCCACAGGGCTCAAATTTGGGCCCTGTATTGTTCAACATCTATGTAAATAATTTAGTAACTGAGATGACAAGCACTGAGATCAGGCTTTACGCAGATGAGAGAGTTCTTGTGGCATCTACAGATACTCCCGAGGACCTGAGACAGCGACTCCAGACAGACTTCTCCCATATAGAGACATGGATGAGGGACTCCTGCTTATTAATAAGTACAAAAGAGACAGTGCATGACATTCTCGGTAGGCACTAAAGTAAATAAGAACACTTTAGACATACAGATAAGGTTTTCTGATGAGATAATGGTCCAGAATGTGACCACTTATAAATATTTAGGAGTCCTTGTTGACTCTCAGTTGACTTTTGTAGAACATATCCAGTCACAAATTAAGAAAGTTAGCCAAAGGTTGGGAGCTCTTCGGAGGATATCTGGGTGTCTGTCTAGAGACAGTAGATCTAGATTGGTAAAGCAACTATTATTACCCATATTGGAATATGGATCTTCACTTTACATGTATTTAAATCTGAAGTCCTTGGTCAAAATTAACCAACTGTTTTATAGGATGGGAAACTATATATTAAGAAAAGGATACGGGGTACATCATTGCTTCGTTTTTCAGGAACCTGACTGGTTGCACCCAACGGCACAGAGGGAATATTTGTGGCTCGTGATTTGCCATGGACTAATTCACCCTAACAAAAAATTGCATCCCTTGTCATATTTAGTGCAACTGGAAATAGATTGTTCACTTGGGAGCTTAAGCAACAGGTTGGTAGAAAAGAGGTCAGGAGTTATATTTTGTTTTAACTGAAATATTTGAATAGTTTGTAAGTGAAATTAGTTCTGTGTGTTAAAAATTATTACCTTGAATTTGAACTGTTACTTGGGCTGTGATATTGTAGGTTTGGGGATAGTTGTTTGGTAGCGAAAATTAGAAGGACATTTAAATGTGGCGTTTGGCTTCTTAAATACTGAAAAGCCACTGGGGTTGGGATTGAAGGGCTGAGTATTTCTGTTTGGGACTGAAATTTGAAGCAACAGGAGTTAGTGAGCCTGTGGCATCACTCGGTACCTGGTGTCTGCTTACACACACACTGTTAGTGGGACCAAACACATACTGGACTGTATGTGTTTGTGAGACTTGGGAACTTTGTTGGTGGGGTTGAAATTGGGTTTGTAAATAACTACAGTCAGTATAGAGAGAAACTGTACTCCAGGGGAAAGGGACTGAGAAAAGGGGTGTGCTATTATAAACAGAGGAGGATAATCAGGGTGGCCATATTCCACCATGGCAGGCATCTTGGAAGGGTTGTAGGCTGCACAGGCTGTGGGATGGCAATAATTCTAAATTGGGCCTGAGAGAGGAGGCTGCCACTCTGTAGACAGCTATCTTGTATCAGGAGTGAGCGTATTGGTTAAGGAGTAAGCTGTGGGAGCTGGGGGTGTCCAAGGATAAGGGGTGTGGATATGGGCAGCAGAAGGGTGGGGCTGAGGGAGGCTGGGGCAACGCCTGAAATTACAGGACATTATGCTACAGCAAGCAGAAGGGGATATTAGGGACAGAGGACCCTTAGATAGGGAGTTGATGCTAAGGGAAAGCTGACAGGGTGAACATTCTAAATTCAAAGAGACTGGAGGGGGAAGAGTCAGGAGGGGCTGTTGTGCGGAAGCCTAAAACAGCAGACTGTGGGAAGGGAGCTCCTAAGGTGAACAGTGTAAGAGAGGAAGAAGAGGGTCAGTTTAGAGATGCAGTCAGGGGAAACTCGGGTTACTTGATGGAGGCTGACAGAGTGTCACAATAAATTTGAGATACTAAGCATCCTAGAGGGGGAGGAAGGGGTTGGTGGAAATGAGGAAACTTATACAGAGGCCGGGGGGAGGGAGTCAGATACCCATAGGGCATCACAGACCAGCTATGGAAAGGATAGACATAGTCCCAGAGGGAGAAGGGAACATATATGTTAAGCAAATGGGGAGATGCAACATATTCCAGACATGAGGAGGAGAGCACTATTGGAGAGAAACTGGGAGACAAGGAGGTGGGAGGAGCCCCTTCAGCAGGGAGGTCAGTACCAAGGATGGGGCCCTAGCTAAAGGGGACCCACAGAGAGCCTCTGGAGACAGGGGTACTATTACAAGGGGGGGGATGGTGGTGCAGGGGAAGGGGAAACCATCAGGGCCAGGCTAAATAGTTCAGATAAGAGAGGGTTAAAGGGGACACCTATTCAGAGGGGGTTTGAGTTAAGTGGGCAAAATAGCAAGGGAGGCAGAAAGGGGAGGATGACAAGGGGGTCTCAAATAAGGCAGGAAGACTCCGATGAAATTGATATCATGAATAAAGTGGGGAGGGGCTGAGAGGGCATAGTGGAGGTAACCATAGGGATGATGGCAGTGTTAAGGTTCTGTTACTGGGAGACTCATGATTAAGGGTATCCATTGGGAGGGACAGGGGTGGATGCCATAGCCAGGTGAAGGTAGTGAGTATCTCTGGGCTGACAGTGCCAGAGCAAAGTTCATGTGTATGAAATGGTTAGGGTTGTGAGGAAACCGGATTTCTGGTGCATTTGGGAAGTAATGATCTAGAGGAAATAGCATTTTGGAAATCAAGCAAGGTTCCAAGAACTTGCCAGAGTCTGTCGGGATAATGGATGCAACATTTTCTGAGATATTGCCAGTACCAAAGGCCTCAGTGGAGAAAAAATGAAGCTCACAGAGGTTAATGACTGGCTCAGGAAGTGGGGTGAAGAGAATGGGTTGGGGTGTTAGGGAACTGGAATGGAGTTTGGGAGGATAAGGACTATATGCCAAGGACAGGTTTCATCTTGCCCCATTAGGGAAGAAGTCCTTAAACAGGAGATGGCTGACTACATACAAGAAAGGTGGGGTTTAAACTTGTAAGGGGGGGGGAAGGGATAAGGGAGAGACTGACCAGAAGCCCTCCCCTCCAGATGAGGGGAGTAGCCTTCAAGCCCAAGGGGGGAGGGGGGAAACAGACTGGAGGTGGAGGTTTCAGGGGGAGGATGGAAGTATAAGGAATCTGGGTGGGGTTCGACAAGGAGGATCAGGGATAAGGGGTGGGGGTTAGTGTTAGTAAAAGCCAGGAGCTTGGGAAACAAGTTGCCAGAGTTCCAGGCCATGCTGTTCGAGGGGGGGGGTGGATGTGGCGTGGATGTGGCGGCAGTCACGGAACCGTGGGCCAACAAAAACCATGACTGGGACCTAAATGTATGGGGGTACACTATGCTTAGGAAGGATAGAAAGGAGGGCAGAGGGGGTGGAGTGGCTATGTTCATTAGAGATGACATAGAAATTGCTATGGTAGAAGAGGCAGAGGGAAGCGTTGGAGGCCTTATGGGTCACCTTCGATCCCCAGCAGGAGATAAGGTCAAGCTGGGAGTAGTATAGGCCCCGGGATGAGTGATGTTCTAGAGGATGGTTTGCTGGACAACATCATTGCCCAGTGTGGTCCAAAAGGGGAAGGAGTGGTGTTGATGGGGACCTTATATGCCAGGTACAAACTGGGGAACCATGTCCTCTAAGGTGGCCAAGGAGCAGAGGCTGCTGGATGGCTTCCAGGATGTGTTCTTAACACAGCATGTGATGGAGCCCACAAGGGAGGGGCATGTCCTGGATGTGGTTCTGGCAGATGGGGATCTGGTAAGGGACATGGTTGTACAGGACCCCCTGACTGGGAGTGACCACAATACTGTCTGGTTTCAAATAAGCATTGGGGAGTGGGGGTGAGATCTAGGACACTGGCAGTGGACTTCAGGGGGGCAGACTTTATGGGCATGGGAAATATTCTCAAGGATCACTTGAAGGGGATTACCTCAACGACAAGTGTGGAAAGGAGATGGGAGGTCATAAAACGGGACTTCATGAGGCAGTCAGGATCTGCGCTAAGTTGAAACGTAAGGGAGCAAGGTCACATAAACCATGCTGGTGGTCCAGTGAGGTCCAGGTAGCAGTCAGAGAAAAGAAGGTGGCTTACAAAAAATATAAAACAACAAGAGGGGATAGGGATAAGGAAATGTACCAGCTTGCATCTAGAAAGTCACCCGTATGGTGAGGGAGCAAAGTCCAGTAAAGAAACGGCTGGCACAGGGATACATGGAGGAAAGGGTTCTTCCGGTACATTGGGGAGCGGAGAAAAACTAAGGCCATCTCAGCAGATTGAGATCAGAAGGAGTGTGTGGGAAGAGGCGAGGGACCAGGCAGAGGTATTTAACGAGTACTTTGCCTCTGTGTTCACTAGGGAGGGGATGAGATATCTACAAAGCAAGGCACAAAGGGATAGAAGCGGCAGGAGTGGGATCAGGGAGCAACAGAAATGGAGCAAAAGGGAGGAAAGGTACCCCAGGGTGTCACATCTGGATAAGGATAAAAGACCAGTAAGGTGGAGGGGACGGATGATGCCATCCCCCCAAAGGGTGTGGTTGCCCTCAAGGCCCTAAAGAAGACAAATCTCCTGGGCGGATGGCATTCATCCGAGAGTACTATGGAATTGGCGGACATACTGGCTGCACCCCTGTGGAGCTTTTCAGCAGGTCACTTGAGACAGGGACGTACCTAGGGATTGGCGAAGAGGCACATGTGGTACCAATCCACAAGGGGGGTCGAGGGAAGTACCAGGTAACTATAGACCCATCAGTTTAACTCGTGGTGGGAAATTAATGGAGAGTATACTAAAGGAACAACTGGGGGTTTACTTGGAGGAGGTGGGAGGTCTGGACAGTCGGCAGCATGGGTTTGTGCCAGGTAGATCATGTCAAACCAACCTTGTGGAGTTCTATGAATGGGTAACATCAGAACTGGACAGGGTAAGCCTGTGGATGTATTATTCTTGGACTTCAGTAAGGTTTGACTCTGTCCCCCACAATGGTCTGGTGGAGAAACTGATGGGGTTAGGGAGTAGGCCTTTGATGGTCAGATGGATTGGAAACTGGATAGCTGGGCGACTCAGAGAGTAGTGGTCTGTGGGGCTCTCGAACCCTACAGAGGTTGGTAGTGGGGTACCACAGGGCTCGGTCCTGGGTCCAATCCTCTTTAATGCATACATATCGGACATCAGGGATGGTATAGGGTGTGAAATGAGTCTCTTCGCGGATGACTCCAAGATGGGAGCAGTAGTTGAGGGAGAAGAGGGGAGGTTGGCCCTGCAAGGGGACCTGGACACCCTGGAAAGCTGGGCTCACACATGGAAATTAAATTTCAATATCCCCAAGTGCAAGGTGTTGCATCTTGGTCGGGGAAACCCTAAACACAGGTACACCCTGGGAGGGGAGGCGCTGGAAGCCTCAACAGGGAAAAGACCTAGGGGTCATGGTGGATACATGTATGAATAACTCTGAGCAGTGCAGGAGAGCAGCTAGCAAGGCAAACAGGATGTTGGGATGCATCGTAGGGGATCACCTCTAGGAGCAAGGAAGTGATTCTGCCACTGTACAATGGACTGGTTAGACCACACCTTGAGTACTGTGTACAGTACTGGAGACCACACTTGAAGAGGGACATACAGCTCCTGGAGAGGGTACAGAGGAGGGCAACAAAAGATGATACGAGGGCTAGGGATTTGACTTACAGGACAGACTTGAGGAGCTCTGCCTGTTTTCATTGGAGGAGAGGAGAGACAGGGGACATGATTGAGGTCTTCAAGTACCTCAAGGGAATAAATAGGGTAAACATGGAGGGATCTTTAGACTAAAGCAGGGAGGCATCACCAGAGGGCATGGTTTGAAGTTGGAAGGTGGAAGGGTGAGGGGAAGAGGAGGAGGTTTTCACTGAGAGGGTGGTGGACCCTTGGAATGCTCTGCCTGGTGAGCTGGTTCAGAGATCCACAGTGGAGGGCTTTAAGAGAGGGTGGGACAGACACAGAAAGTGGATGTATCAGATGATGGCCTGTCCCGGGGGGGTGGGGATGGATGATGGGGGTTTCTGGAGCACAAGGGATGGGAGGGTCTCGGCACCCAACTAAGGATCTAGGTTCGAGCAGACTCGATAGACCATAAGGCCTAATCTGCTGGCAAATAGTATGTTAGTATGTTAGATTCATTACACATATTTAAATTAAGGAAATCATCTGTGAGGGTACCTATGAATAGACTTTTAAACAGGATGAGGGGCATGACACTTCAGAACAGTCTGGCTAAAAACTGGAATAAATTACCTCCTGAACTAACTGAGATTGCTGATTTGCACAAGTTTAAATTTAAGTTGCATAATTTTTTGAAATGTCAATGTTTTTAGATAATTTGTACTTAGTTTTGTTTGTATGTGTTAATTATGTATTTTGTCCATTTTTACCTTGTTCTTCGTTTTTTGTGTGCTGTCTTTTGTTATATAACTTGCAACCTTTTAAAAAATATAACACAGGAATTTGTCGTAAATGAGGGTTTTTTCCCCCAACAAAATTGCCTGTATAAAAATAAACTTTTTATCAATCAAAATCAATCAACTCGTTGAACATTGATTAAGTCTGCGTCAAATTCCAGGACAGCAGAAAACTTGCGCCGGGCAACCAAATTTAGGGTTAAGGTTGTCCGTGGGCAACTAAATAGAAAAAAAAATTCCGCGCCTGCCCTGCAGTCCATCAAAAGGGGACCCACATGCGTCTTCACCCATTCTGCAGGATCTACTCTAGGCAGATGCAGGATTTCTGAATGAAATTGTTCCCTGTGTACTGCCCAAGTCCTCCCCCTCCTGTTCATGTGACCATTCACAACTGTCTTAGCAAGATGACAGACCTACCACAAAGTTCAAGCTACCACACGGGCTTGGTCCCCAATGGCACAGGCCAAATCCTATTACAAGCATGCTAACCTCATAAGAGACAGATAAATTCTGGCCCCAAGACATAGAAAGTAAAGCCTTGTAATGTTTAAAGACTCAGAAACCTGATCATACAGAGATTTGGTATAATCAACCACTGCTATGTTACCACCACAGCTCAGGAAGCAGTGGCACTAGGCCACAAAATACTGGTGCTACTTTTTATTTGGTGGCATGTTTATAACTATGTACAAAATAAAGTCAGTGAGTAAGTCTTTCACATAGCCAAAGCAACGTACTATGCAGGACCCAGGAAACAATGCAGTTTCGACTGCTACATTAAAGAGCACCTTTCCAGTGCCATTTAAACAAAAGGGTAAGCTCCCTTACTTGCCTGGAAGCTCTTCTGACATAAGTGCATAATTGTCATTTCATGGTTATAGTAAAAGCATGCTGAAAATAGTTAAAAATTGATGCTTCGACCACAGGTCTTCTCCAGGAAATATCTAAGAGAAAAAGCTAAATTGTCCTTTCATGCCCCTTTGGAAGGGAAGGGATTGTAATTTGGCCTCCGAGGGTCCTGCCAAACAATCCCTTTTACTTCCTATATTGCTAGCCTTGCCCCAACGCTCAAACATTTCATGACATGTGGCTATGAAGAACGCAGGTGAGTGCTCCATAAATGTCTATGAGCAGATTTTTACATGTTTATCTTTTGGAATTTAAGCAACTTGTGTTGTGTTGTAGGCAGTACACTCGCCTCTGAGGCCGGGAGATCAGAGGGCTGTGGGTTCGGTTCCCTCACCTGGCACTAGGATTAATATCCCAGTACTGACACTATAGTGCAGCATGAGAGGGGTGCTGCACTTCTGAGGTGCCATCTTTTGGATGAGACGTTAAACCAAGGTCTCATCTGCCTGGATTGGTGGTAGTTCAGGTGGATGTTAAAGATCCCATGGCACTTATCGAAAAGAGTAGGGGAGTTTTTGTCAAGAAAAAGAACACAAAAATAAATTGTACAAATAAATGACTACAGTGTACAATTAAATCCAGATATTGGGAAACACACACATACAGTGTACAAATTCTCAAAATAATAAATTCTACTTGTATTTAGTAAAGGTATGAAAAACCTTTCCACCATCTATTAGTTTGTTTTTGAAGAAAAAAAAAAACTATCTCTGGAATATAGCTTTCCCTTCTCATGAACAATTATTGTGGAAAAAACATTTTAATCCATCTTCTTCTGGTACAGGACCCACTGACAGCGCGCCTGCCATAAATAAAAACAATGAAAACCAAAAAAATATAGACAAAGTCTCATGATGAAAATGCAATAAACTGTTAGGATATTTACCGATCACCAAAATATCATAGGTTAGAAAAGCCAACCTCTTAAAATTCCATTTTTTTGCCAAACATTCCCATAGATTTTTTGAATACGAGCAATACAAAATAAAATTTTCTGTTGATTCTTCTAAATTTATACAGTCCATATATGGACAGTTTCTTTCTTCTCTGGCTTTATATTTAGCATTACCTCTAAGGTTTAATCTTTCATACACAAGTAACCAGAGGGTTTCCCACATCTGAGGGAGAAGCCTTTTACTATTAAGTTGGGATAAAATGAAATGATCACCTCCTTCAGGACAATTTTTAAAGCTTGGAACTATGGGATAAATTTGACACATCAGAGATTTATAAAGGGTTTTTCCATTACCGTGCAGTAGCATTTCCTTTGATATGCCCCATTTATATATTTTCTGTACCGCGGGTTTAAAATATAATGGAATATATAAATGTTTTCTACATCTAGAGGTACATGTTTCCAAGCAACTAAAAATTTATTTATTTAAAACTAACTGTACCCAGTTATTACCACTCTTCGTAATTTCTAATAATCCACTACGAACTGTAACTGAAAAGAATAATGAGAAACAAAATACCACTGGATCAAACATTCCAATACCCCCCTTAGTTTTATCCTGGTAAGTGATATGTCTTTTAATAGGATTAAGCCTGTTTCCCCACAACATCTGGAAAAAAAAGCTATAATAAACCTTAGTCTCTAATATGACAGGTAACGGAAAAATCTTTGCAATATGTTGTAAGCATGGCAAAAGAAATTGCTTAGAAATTTGGATCCTTTTCTGCTTTGTAAGTTTCCACTGCTTCCATCTCAGTACTTTAGGCTTAATTTTTTTAAGAGCCTTATCCCAATTCTCCAATGGCAAATTTTGTGGACCAAATAAAATACCAAGAATGGCAACAGGTTCCGTGGAAAATTCAATACCATTATCCCTAACCAGTAAATCCTATTGCAGATTTTGTTGCGAGGGCAGATCTGGTTTGCACTACCGAGACCTGGTTGGATGGGAATGCAGACCCTTTTTTAGAGGCCGCTGTTCCCACTGGGTACTCGGTTATACATTGCCAGAGATTGGATCACGGCGGGGGGGGGGGTCTGTTTCAAGACCGAATTGTGTACTGTGGTAGCTGGTGTAGGGTGCAGGATTGCCCTCATCTAACGTCCAACAGGTGATGAGAAGCTTTTTCTGCAGGAAACAGGAGATTTCGCCGCCGATATGGCCTTGGAGTCGCCCAGACTGATGATTTTGGGCGACTTCAATGCTTGGGTCGACGACGAATCTTCGCTTTTTGGTCAACATTTCCTCCATGAGATGACATCTCTGGGCTTTACTCAGGTTGTTTCCTCAGCTACACACAAGGGAGGTCACTATCTTGCATATCCATAAAAAGCAAAACTCAGCACTCTGTAGTTGGCATAGATACAGGCATGTTTGATAAAATATTTAGACGCCAAACCAAGGAACACAAAAACAGGTAGCACAGCAAAGTTAATCCCAACCGGTTTTGTGCACACAGCACGACATCAGGGGGTGGTTACTTGAAATGCGAGATAGATATAGATATAGATACAGATACAGATATAGATATAGATATCTCTCGACCTGGTCTTCCTCCTGGGGATCGAAGCCTCCACTTTGGTGGTGGAACCAGTCAGTTGGTCCAATCACTACTCAGTTGGGTTCAATTTTGAGGTCCCCCTGGGTAGGTCGGCCCCTGTGGAGTTGGTCAGGTACCACCCATTGCGGGACGTGGTCCCTGAAGACCTGATGGCGGTTATTGACCTCTCGTTGTTGGAGGAGTTTTGCATTGATCCTGAGCAGTTGGTAGTGGCCTACAATAGGGCCATATCCATAGCACTCTATCAGATTGCGCCAGTCCATGTTCGCCCCCTTCCGCGTCGTCCTGGTGCTCCATGGTTTGATGGAGTTCTGAGAGGGTTGCGGAGGATGGGGCGTAGGTTACAGCCGTTGGAAGAAGATTCATCACTGATGCTGACCACCTTATTTTGCTAGAGCATTATAAACTCTACCAAACAGAAATTTCCCATAAGAAGGCAGAATTCCGGGCCAGGGAAATTTCTGTCGCACGGAATCGACCGGCTCAGCTCTTCAGAACTGTTGACAGACGGTGCAACCCAGCCTGTCAGCAGATCCGTCGAGTTTTTACTCAAATTGATTGTGAGGAGATTGCTCGATTCTTTGCGAATAAGGTTGAAGACATCAGGAGGGAGTGCCTCCAACTTCATTCTAAGGGTGTTGCAGTTGATCGATGCCCTGTCGCAGAGCCCAGAGTTTCCTGGAGTGCCTCTAACCTGCCAGATCTCGTAGATACTGTGAGGATTGTCCAGGAGATGCGTCCCACGTGCTGTAGTTTAGACCCTGGCCCTACCTCCCTGATTTTGGGTTGTAGCGAGATCATCGGCCCAATCTCAGCTCGGATTATCCGGTGTTCTTTAGAAATAAAAGGCAGTTGCGAAAAATCACCCGAGTATTGCAGTATCAAGGCTGCAAAATAAACCTCAGCAAGTCACACTGTAACTAGCGCGGCGCATTAAGCACCTGGTGTCAGTATTCCATACTGCAAGACCCATGGTATCCCTCCTTACAGACAGAATGTAGATGCTCAGACGCAAACCTGCAGTGACTGCCAGGACACCTGGATCTGATGGTGGTGAGCGGCATAGGCCAAGCTTCACTCATGCCCCCTTCAACTGCTGCAACTGTGGGATCTGCAGACAACTTCCCTGTCGACTAGTATCCCCCTGGCTGCCATAGTGAGAGCATTTCTGAAATGGTGGACAGTGCAGGTGAACCTCACCCAGCAGTGTCGATATGACAAGTGGAATTGTTCAGCCTCATGATAGACACCAGCCTGGGGAATGATGCTCGTCATTGTGTCTATACAAGGGACATGGAGCCTAGCAGGAAGGAAACTATCCATCAGTATTCTTAAGAGCAGTGTTTAGGACGCTGCTCACCTTCAGAGGCAAGCTGACACACCAGCATGTCATCTTCAGGGCAGATAATACAGTGACCATATCATACATCAGATGGCAGGGAGGCAGAAAAACCAGAGCAGTGATGGCAAAGGTGAACAGGCTACACTGCTGGATAGACATGAACCTGCTAACACTGTCAGCGATTCATTTGGTGGGTACCCTCAACTGTGAAACTAAGTGAACAGTAGCTCCAGCCAGGGGAGTGGGAACATGACCAGGAAGTTTTCTAGTTAGTTTGCATAAAATATCACCCCCGAGTCTGGATATCATGGCCACAAGGCCCAAGGCAAAGACCCCAGGTGCTTAAGCAGATAAGCAGGAAAGCTACTCGCTGGAAATACATTGCCTGTCCCTGTCATGGCTGGATGCTGTCCTGTACACATTCCCTCTGTGGCAAATACTAAAAGCAAGGCCCCTAGAATTCTGCGGCTGCAGAATTTTGCACAGAACTTGCAATCTCCCGCAGAACTTCTGCGGTGCCGCAGAATTCACTTTTCTTGGCGATTTTTTATTAATATTTCTGTTTATCCATAGAATCTGGTTCCCGTCCCCTCTTTTTATATCTAAACCCCCATATATGCTCAGAATGTGATGTTATCATTGCTATAACATCATACTAATGAAATGACTGCATTCTGCAACAGAAATGAACAGTCACTTATCTACCACAGCTCCCACTGCCAGAGACGGTGGCACAGCACACCATGCATGGTGATATTTGCTCAACCTGCACTATAGCCTAATACAATTTTCAGTCTTAAATTATTGCACTAGGGCACTTAAAACCTTGTCAATAGCACAGACCTGTTAAGTCCATACCTCACTTTGTACAAACCTATTTGTGCCTTTAAGGTATAGAGACGCCATCTGAAATGAATAACTGGTAAAATGAATTTAACTGTTATTTTTAAGAACAATAAAGTAATTGTGCCCTGAAAAGTGGAATATAATAATGTGTAGACCTGTTGAAAGACTAGACCTGTTAAATAAATAATTGCCCTGTATGCATTTTTTGCCAGGGTTATTGATTACATATTGTCATTGGTTGATAGAATCACCTAAAAGTTATGGAGAAATGTTGTGTGTAGGGACAACTGTTGGGCCAGAGGGTAGCATGCTGTGTTTCCGTGCCGGCAACTCAGGTTCAGAGATTAGCTCTGGGAGCTGGCTGGGCAGCACAAGGATTGATGGAACACATCACTGCTCGGAGCCTGGGAAGGTATGGTGCAGTGTTCTGTCACATGGTGGACACATTGTGATGGGCTGGAGAGCTCTATCTCACAATCTGTTCACATGCATGTCATGGCCTGATGATGTTACGCAGTGCGTCAGGGAAAGCAGGTTGACATGAAAAATTAGTTTTGCAATAACTCCTCTATTCCATTTCTAATGGGACCTGTATGAATGAGGATGCAAGTTCATGGAAATAAAAAAAATATATATATATACACACACACACACACACACACACACACACACACACACACACACAGTATCTCTGTCTTTCTCACCACACTCACGCACACATATATTTGTATGTATGTTACAGATTGCATATAATTAAATAAGTGATACACAGTGGGAATCTCATGAGTGGTGTAGAAAGCAAATACAAATATATAAGTGATAGACAGTGGAGACCTCATTAGTGGGATAGATAGCATGCATTATCAGTGTCAGTGGCTCAGTAGGTAGCACACTCGCCTCTGAGGCCGGGAGATCAGAGGGCTGTGGGTTCAGTTCCCATATCTGGCACTTGGGTTAATATCCCAGTACTGACACTGTAGTGCAGCATGAGAGGGGTGCTGCACTTCTGAGGTGCCGTCTTTCGGATGAGATGTTAAACCGAGGTCCCATCTGCCTGGATCGGTGGTAGTTCAGGTGGATGTTAAAGATCCCATGGCACTTATCGAAAAGAGTAGGGGATTTCCCCGGTGTCCTGGCCAAATTTCCCTCATTCAGTAAAAATACCACCAACAGCTTAATCTGGTTCAAGGTCAGCTGGCATTCATCTGTATCCCCCTCCCCGGGACGTGCCTGAAAATAGGCAGGATTTGTCTAGTGCACTTACCCGGTCAACAAAAGCTAAATAAATAAATATGGGAGTGTTTCCCAGCTCCCTGAAGGAGGGGCTGGTGATCCCATTCTGAAGAAAGCTTCTTTAGACCCAGATGACCTAGCAAACTACAGGCCAATCTCTAACCTCCCTTTTGTGGGGAAGGTTATTGAGAAAGTTGTGGCTGCTCAACTGAATAACCACTTGACCATCCATAGTTTATACGAACCTCTCCAGTCTGGTTTTCGTAAGAAGCACAGTGCTGAGACTGCTCTGGTTTGGGTGCTCAATGATCTCCTGATGGCGAGAGATCGGAGACACCGTTCTATCTTGGTTCTCCTTGATCTATCATCAGCTTTTGATACTGTGGATCATGGGGTTGTGCTCGAACGCCTGCGGTCCATTTGTGGGCTGTCTGGTACAGTCCTCAGATGGTTTTCATCTTTCCTCGCAGGGAGAACGCAGAGAGTGGTCTCGGATTTCTTTTCATCCGGGGCCTTCTCTCTGCCATGCGGGGTGCCTCAGGGCTTGGTGCTGTCCCCCATGTTATTCGCAGTATATATGCTACCCCTCGGAGACATTGTAAGACGGTACGAGATGAGGTTTCACTGCTAGGCTGATGATACCCAGCTCTACCTGTCTTTCGCACCTGACCAGGTTGGTGCTATCTCAGTACTGAACAACTGCCTCACAGAAATCCAAGACTGGATGAATTCCAGCGGTTTAAGGTTGAACCCAGGAAAGACTGAGATTATGGTTGTGGACCCAGGTCATAGGGTAGAGGGATTGAGGACTGGTCTTCCCTCCGGTTTAATCCTGGAAGAGGACCAGATCCTCACCTCTGAACGGGTGCGTAACCTGGGAGTGGAGCTTGACGTTGGTCTGACCCTTTGACATCAGGTGTCTACAGTCATCAAGCTGGCCTTTTTCCATCTTAGGAACATTGCCAGGATTAGGCACCTTGTTCCACCCAGTGACCTGTCGGTCTTTGTCCATGCCTTTGTGACATTGCGCCTTGATTACTGTAACTCCCTTTACCTTGGGCTTCCTGGGGTTGATATCCGCCGCTTGCAGCTAGTGCAGAATGCGGCAGCATGTTTGTTGACTGGGGCTTCCAGAAGATCACACATTACCCCTGTGCTGCGTTCTCTGCACTGGCTGCCAATACAGTGGCGGATCACCTTTAAAGTGAGTCTTTTGACCTACAAAGCCCTACACGGTTTGGGTCCCGATTACTTGAAAGAGCTCCTGGTGCCTTACACCCCTCTGAGACAGCTCCGCTCAGCTGACAAGGGCTTGCTGGAGATTCCGAGGGTACATCTGAATTCATCTGGTGCTCATGCGTTTTGATTTGCTGCACCTATCCTCTGGAATTCTCTGCCCCCTCAGCTCTGGGAGTGCAGGACAGTGGGGAGTTTTAAGCAGGCACTAAAGACTTTTTTATGGAAAAAGGCATTTCCTATTTTATTCTGATTTTATATTGAATGTATTTGAATATGTGTTTGTATTTGATTTTATATTGAATGCATCTGAATATGTTTTTATGTTTGTATTAGCTGTGCAGCGCCTTGAGATTTTTTTTTTGCTTCTATTTTTATCCCCCCAGGGCCACTGATCTGCTTACCTGCCACGTCCTGGCATCCCCTGCAGGTCTGTCCGGCCGCCGACCCCTTGGACTACGCCCCGGCCACCTAATTGGGCCACGCGGCTAGCCTCGCGGCTGCCCTCTCCGGCTGGGCGGGTGGGGTGGGGAGCAATTCCTCCGAGCTCAACCCACCCATTCAGAATCCAGTATTGCCGCCACACCCAGGTACCGAGAGTCCACGAGACGGCCATCATGCCGCCGCAACCAGTGCCCTCCTTTCCACTTTTCTCCCCGGAGCCAGCAGGTGTGCACTGACACCAATGGCCATGAGCGTGGCGGCGCCTGCCCACGCTTTGGCCAGGCATCTGCCTCCGGCTAGAGCTTATGGCTCCCAACAGCGGGAAGTACCCGGTCTCCACCGGGGTCACTCCTGTGCCGGGATGCCCTGGATCCCCAGGAGAGGAGAGCTGTCCACGGACGCCGATCCTACTCCTCCCCAATGACTTCCCAGCACCGCGCTCGCTCCCGAACCCGGGTCACTGGCGTGACGAGGTGTGTGGCGCCCAGCGCCTCAACCCTCAGCGCCACTGGGCCGCAGCGCCTTGAGATTTTGAAAGGCGCTCAATTAAATAAACTTTATTATTATATTATTATAAATCACTTCCTGTACCGATAAACAAGGCTCATGTCTTGGTTAGATTTAATTTAGCATTTGAAATACTTGCATATTTTGTAGATTCAGATAAAAAAATTTGTTAAAACAGGTATGATGTGAAAAAAAAAAAAAAACGTCATCCGTATATGCTTGTACTACCAATTGCTGATGTATTCCCATACCTGTAATTCCTTTCCATTTAGGAGTATCTACTAACCTACTTAATGGTCCAAAGGAAAAATATATAATAAAGGGCTTAGCGGACAGCCCTGCCATACACCTATATGAACTAAAAAACCTGGAGCAATCTGACCCTGTATAACTGGGAAAATCTGAGAAGACTGATATAAGAGCTTTATGTTCTGTATAACCTGAATCGGAATGTGATAAATTTCCAAAACTTGGAATAAAAAGGGCCGACAAACCCTATCAAAAGCTTTTTCCAGGTCCGCTGCCACTATACAATTAGATACCCCCAAAGTTGTGAAGTGCTCAATAACGTTCCTAATAGTCATCAAAGCTGACTCTATTGTTCTGTTAGGAAGACCACAGTATTGCTGTGGAGAAATTACTTTAGCTTCGTAATTCTTCAATCGATTACTAAGCAAAATTGTTAAAATTTTATAATCTGAGTTTAAGTGATAAGTCTCCAGTTTTTGATATCAGTTCTATTTCCAGTTTTAAACAAAAAAAATCACTAAACCTTCTGCAAAGGAGGGACACACAATATTGGTCTGAAAAAATAATCAAAAAACAATTTCAAACAAAGTGCTATAATACTTAAAGATTTATAGAATTTATTAGGAAGCCCATCATTCCCCGGTGATGAATTATTATTCAATGTGTTGATGGTTGCCTCAATTTCAGTCACAGTTATTGGTTCTTGCAAAACATAAATCTCATTCGGAAAAACTGGGACTGAAATGTCATGTAAAAAAGTGTTGATGTTCCCCTGAAAAACAGGAGTTTTAGGAGCTAGGGAATGAAAATGATTTTTTAGTAAGTCTTTTTTTTTTTTTTTAGCAAGTCATTAATTCCTTCAACTGTAGCTATGCAGTTTCCAGCTGGATCTACTAGGTAATCAATATTGGTAGAAGCTTTAATGGATTTACATGCTTCATAATGGTCACCAACGGGGATTTCGGAGTCCCACTATACAATAATGCCTGAATTGTTCGAGCTCTAGCGTATTGATGGGACTTCATTTCTGTTTTTAATCGTGCAATTTGGTCTGTATAATCAAATTTAGAGGTATATGAAAAGGTTATAAAGTTTTTGCAATTGTTGTCTGAGCGAGCGACATCTTAAAAACTTATCATTCCCAGTCCTTTTCCCATGTTTTATAAACCAAATTTTTTAAATCAGAGTTACAGTAGTGGTCTTCCACCATTCCCCTATATTAGGGCATAGAAAAACTACAGACAATCTAGCTACAAGAAGATTTAGAATAGTATGAACAACATATGAATCTAACAAAATGGAAGAATTTAGTTTCCATCTATTTAATTTTGGTAGAGTTTGTACTCCTAGATGAACTGTACAAAATAAAAATAAATGGTCTGAAAATTCTATTGGACATGATTTAAAATTTCCAACTGGTACATTAGGAGAAGTAAATAAGTAATCTATTGTGGTAAGTAATTTACTGCGAATATACGTGAAGTTTGGTCCTGAAATCTGATACTTCCTACAATCTGTAAGATCTGCAGTTTTAACCAAGTGTTCTAATGCATTGGAGTCGCGATAAATTTTCTTCTTGGCCTGAGAAGTAGAGGCCTCACATTTCAGATGCAAAGTACAATTAAAGTCACCTCCAAAAAGAACTAAATAAGTGGTAACTAGGAAGGGTTGAATAGCTTTCAAAAGGGCTACCCTCTCATCTTAGTTTGAGGATTATAAATAGTAATAAATCTAAAGTTTGTTTCTTCCCATAAGGCGTCCAATATCAACACCCTCCTTGCATTTAAATCTATCAATTTCCTCATAGTAAATTTATAAGAACTGAAAAGAATTCCAATTCCATCCGCCTTATCTGGTCCGAATGACCAATAAGAAGGACCCCATTGCCAATCTTTTTTAAAAGTCACCACTTGTTCCGCAGAATGCATCCAAGTTTCTTGTAGGAAATGGACATCAATTTGTAAATCATGAACATATTGAAAGACAGCCTGACGTTTAACATAACTAAGGATACTATGCGTATTGAAGGAACCCCAAGTACATGTAGTCATGTTCAGAGTGCTTTATTTTTATTTTTTTTTACCCTTGTAATCTCCAATACTCTGAGAGAGAGGTTCTAAGGTCGAGGCCTTAGAATCTGAATCCCAGTGATCCATTTCAGTCGCGCCCCAAAAAAGTGATGCATATGAATTTTCAGCCTCCAGAGGTTCTGGGTAAAGGGAAGGGGGGTAATTTAGATTTCAAAAATCTAGTGGACCGCCGTCTAGAAAGTGGCGAGGCAGCAGGAGGTGCGGAAAAGGACTTTTCTGAGCCTTGAGGATCTTTATAACATACAGGAAGTAGTAACTTTGGATCAGGAATAGAGACTTTATCTGACTCTAGGATGGCATTCTGAGTAAGTGCAACTGGATCTGTCACTGGAATTGGGGGGGCAGGGTTTTTTTCTGAACATACTGTATGTAATTATTTTAGTTCTCTCAGAGAGTGGCGGGAGGAGTGAGGTGTGGTGGGGGGCTGGGGGGTGTTCAGGAGAGGGAGGTGGGGAGGGTTCTCAGCAGAAGGTGCTGCTGTGTCTTGGGCTTGTTGAACAAGCAATTCAGGGCTGACACATGATGCTTTATTTTTTGCAGCCCAAGGGCAGTCTCCAAAAATGTGTCCGTATTCTTCACATAAATCACACTTCGTGTGATTAGCACACTGCATAGTGACATGGCCTATTTCTCCGCAACTATCACAACGCAGTTTGTCGCAAGTACTTGATAAATGGGTACAGGCCCCACACTTATAACAAGCCCTCGGCTGCCCTCCATAAAAACAAACCCCTCTATCCCTCCCCAAAAGAAATGAATTAGGAATGTGTTCTATTCCCGAATCAGTCTGTCTAAGTTTAACTTTATATTTCCAACCTCCCATCCAGAAGCTTTCAAAATCCAGAATTGTTTCTGGAGCACTGAGCACATCACATTTTTGATTCAACCAAAAGGTTATATCTTCCACATGGCCCCCCCCCCCCATTCCAAAACATCACTGTAACATATTTTATAAGTGGTTTTGTAAGTGGAATTACTAAGAAGGGGGTCCATATGGGAGAGAACTTAACCTGACCATAACGTTCCCAAGAATAACTCTAAAGCATGTGTCACCCGAAAACTGACATCAAAGTGGTCTTCTCCCGATATATTAATATAGGCCAAAACATCAGTATGCGAAAAATGCAAAGAGTCCTTTAACAAAGTTCTGCCCACATAGTAGCGGTCTGGTCTTTCTGCTAAACCCCCTTTATATCTAATGCGTGTACAGCATTCCTTCTAGGGGCTGCTTCTTTTGCATGGGAAAAATCTGACACTAAAGGTTTTTGGTTAGTGTCAGCAGGGTATTTTGTGTCCTGATTCGGATCTCCATCACCATTTCCTTGTAGATGCTTTGTGTTGTCCGAATTAACCGTTGAGTTATTCTTCTGTATACACTCGGTCTTTATTAGGTGCCAGAGTATCCGTTAAAGTTACAGGTGAATCCTGTTGATTTATAGGATTGCTCGTAGATCGTACCCGAGGCCCTGGTTTCCAATCCGGTGAGGCCAAAGTAAAATCAAATGTAGAATCCCACGCTGGATCAGGGAGCCAGTTTCCCCCTGACATTTTCTTCCATCCAGCTTCTAGAAGTGCTTTCTGAGGTGACCAGGAAGTGCAAGGGAGAGCTGGTCCTTCTGTGGGTGCAATATTAGTGTTAGGGCAGGTAGAAGTAACAGTCCGATCAAATATCTGTTGCCCTTTTAAATCAACAAGCTTCTCTTGTTGCAACACATCTCCGCCTGTACCCAGTCATTTTTTCACAGTGGTAGTATCAGTAAATGAAAGGATCACAGCTGTGGATTGCTGATTTTGTAATGTTTGATATATAATAGGGCTTTGGGGTTTCATTAACATTTCAGGTGTTTCAGAGTGTTTGAAAACAAAGCCAGCTGTCTTGGAAAACTGGGGACCCAGCCCACAGTCCATACTATTATTCTGCAATCGGTCACTAGGTTTACTTTCAAAAGATTGCATGTTGGAACGAAAAAGAACTCTGACTTAAAATTTGTGCAACGGAAGGTACTGTAGGCTGTTGGCACTCATCTACCTCAGTAGTGTTTGAACTGCCAGCCTTTAAAGCGTTAAAGTCAGTTGCCATAGAAAATGGCACCACAGAAGGAAATGACTCACCCAGCCTCGATGAAGCCTTTGATGCTGCTGCGTCAGATGCCAAACTGACAGGTGAAAGAGACTGAATGACAGCAGATCCTTCCTGCTGCTCGGAAATAAAGGCAGACTGACTCGCTAAATTTCTGTGCATGAAATCTTCATTTCCAGTAAATTCAGCATTTCTTTCAGTCGTTTTTCCCTCCGAGCGATCTTTAGTCAGGTTAATTTCATTATCATCAGATTGTTGAAGAGCCAAAATATCTTGTGCCGAGGTGTAAATATGCGTCACATCTTCGTCTTTTTCAAAGACGAGTTCCATATTAACTTTCTCAATCGCACCCTCTGGTATTACTGTGGTAGAAGAGGAGGCAAGCTCTCCTACCTGAAGTGCTTCCGCACACCGTTCAGCTATGCTCCGAGAGGCCATCACGAAAAACAGACAGACAAAATCTCCCCCTACTGACAGCCATGCAGCAGGGGAATTTCCCCGGTGTCCTGGCCAAATTTCCCACATTCACTAAAAATACCACCAACAGCTCAATCTTGTTCAAGGTCAGCTGGCATTCATCTGTATCAACCTCCACCGGGTCGTGCCTGAAAATAGGCAGGATTTGTCTAGTGTACTTACCCGGTCAACAAAAACTAAAATCAAACCTGTGTTCAAATGACAAGGCCCTTCATTTTTCAGGTCTCCAAGGTGTAAAACTATAAGGGAATCACAATGGAAAACATCTGCATCTCACTAGGGGGAGGAGCTAGCAGCCCAGCAAGAAGCACATTTCTCTGCGAACCTTCTATACAGCATTCCCCAAAAGTCTTTCATTTAGCGATTTACAAGATCCACTAGTTTTGAAATAGTTTAATGGTATTTTGGGGTACGGAACTGATCGATACCCAGCTTTACCATGGGACATCTACAGAACCAGAATAAATCTCTCACACAATGGCGGCAGGGCAGTCATCTGCTCCTGCAGCTTAGGGGCCACCCTCAACCAACCGCGGAGAAGCTCCCACTACCCTGGGCTCTTTGCAGCATGGATTTTGAATATGAGTTAAAGTATGGTATCCACGGTTTCAAACTCAGGGATAGGTTTTTAAACTATGTATGCTGACCAGTCCACCTGCACAGCGGTAGTGCTACTGCTTGCGGCGATGGTGACTGGGGGTTCAAGAACAGACCGGGGTTGCTAGAAGGCTGGCTGGGGGAAGGCAGATTGAGCAGTACTTGCACACTTTCCACCTCAGGGGCAGTGTTCAGTGTCCCTGGTGCAGTGCTCCTGGGTGACCCAAACAACTGACCGAGAGGCATGCTGGACGCATGGCATACTCACAATGCAGCATCACTGCGTGCCACGCCTCCCACAATTACCCAGGAAAACACATCTAGCCAAACGAGCTGAATGCTGCCTGCCTCGTGTCGCCGCCACCATGTAGCTGACCCAGACTGCCTCCCTGGACACCAAATGCGGCTCCGAAGGGGTTAAGGGGGTAAGCCAGGAAGGAACACCGGGTGAGGTAAGCCTTGGTGTCACAGATGACGGTGGTCACGAGCCAGGTAGGGCTCAGGGAGGTGCCTTCAGGCTGTAGAAAAGTATGAAGATAAAAAAAAATAAACTATTTATGCTGAAACTTTTAGCTGCCTGCCATGCCATTCAAGTCATTCAAAGTAGAATAAAACAGACTGTATAATTTTACAACTGTAGATGTTTCATAAGATAATCCTCCCTAGATGGTGCATCAACATTTGGGAAATGCATTAATACGCCTTTGTATTAAGGAGCGATATGTCCTATCAACTTATATTCTATGATCCATTTTCTTTTTGCACAAATGTTTTTGTCCACATTAGGCAGGTCTACGCAGCTTATCAGCCCTGTCCTTATGCCTGACAATTGTCCACTTACCTGCTCTGGGTCAGACAGCAGGTATCCCTGCAGATTCCCACCGCGGCGGGACAGAAGGGGCAATGTCGTTCCCCCACCATGGCGGGACAGAAGAGGAGGGTGCCTCCAAAAACAATCTAGTGCAGCCTTGAGACCAGATTGGCATGGTAGACCGTCAGGACACAAGCAGGGCTTCACAGTGCTCAACCCCCCCACACACAACTTTTTCCCCCTTTGGGGCCACGGATATGTAATGAGCATGATGTGCATGCTCCACCTCCGTGGAGACACCCCCAGTGCTCTGTGCATGGGATCACTCCCACTGTGACCCTCCTACGCTGCCACCCAGATACCTCCAAGTGGCTGTCAACAGCAAGTCATTGTAAACCCTCTCCACAAGAGACAAGCACAGTCCTAAGAACGCTCAATCCTCCCTCACCCAGCCAGCCCTCAAGCATCTGTTTCCAAACCCGGATTACCCGCACGGCAGGAAGTGAGGTGCCGAATGCCTCAGCTCTCCACCCCACTGGGCCAGCGCATATGACCTGTTTAAGTGAAACTATTTGCCTATAAAATTTTCTGAAATTACTAAATAAAAGTATTCAAAAACAAAGCGAATCCATAAATCTTCCAATGTTTATTTATACATTTTCACTAGGATTCTTATTTCTTATGTTATCCACTGCAGTTAAGTAAACTCTAAAAACGTTAGCTGCAGAAAAATATTTACAAGGCTGTCGCATTTCTGGTAGACAGAGACTGCACATTTGATGCCTTCAACGTTGTGGCCAGCTGGTAAGGAATTTCCTTAATACACACTTATTGTGCAGTGTGGCCCACCAAGCATCTGCAACATAAAATCAGAGAGAGGGATCCACTCCATACACCCTCAGAAATCTGAAAAGCAACCTAATGGACATATGGTCCCTTCACGGGTTGCAAATTTTTTTTTTTTTTTAGTGTTAAACATTTTTATTGTTGACAATAAGGCCGATCATACACACATGGCAGAGTGAACATAAAAGGGTTCATACATAATGTACATTCGGATTGATCAGTTGTAACAATTAGCAGCGACAGGATGGCAGTCAGGTGAGACCATACAGGATATTCTCCAATAATGTCAATTCACTCTGCTCTAGGCATATTAGGTTCACATGTAGTTGAAATATAAACTATTTACAGCTTGGCAATCTTTCTCCATGGTTAAGTATATCAGACGGATATAAGGCCAGGGTTTAGAAAATGAAAGAACGGGCACAGAAAGAAGGAAGACGGGAGGGCCCACACTCCAAAAAAAAAGGGGGGTAAAGACCCTACCCTTTAACTAAAGTGAGGGGGACTAAACCTCAACCAAAGGGATTATTATGACAATAGCAGGACCTTAGATACGGTTGTCAACATTGATCGTAGCGAGACAGGGTACCATGGGCAAAGCTGTGATCCTCTCAAACGTGGTCATTGGGCCAGGGCGAGAAACTGATGGAACGAGGACTATCAGGAGTTTTCCATCTCATCAGGATAAGTCTTTTGGCCAATGCCCCGGCCATGGTGATCCATTGTGCCCCTGGGCTATACTTAGGAGTTTCAGGACTGCCACAGGCCAAAAGAAGTAGGTTGGGAACAGACGAAATGTCTGGGAACAACTGCTGACACATGTACTTAATGGGCCGCCAGAAATGTTGAAGATTCGGGCATTCCCAAAGGATATGGAGAAGATGTGCTCCTTGATTGCCACATCTCCAACAAGTGTCTACCGGGATAAGTCCCATCTTGACTAGCTTTGCAGGGTCTCTGTACCATCTGTGATGGGTCTTATTCATAATGAGCCTTGTGCGCCCGTCCTGACAAGCCAAGTGTATACGTATCCACCCATCCTCCCACTGTTGTTCTGAAATCGGTGTTTGTAGCTCTTCCCCCTATTGCCACCTAGCATTCTGGGTAGGATCTGGAGTAGAGTCCCCGAGTATGTGGTATATATTACTGGCTATACTCTTGGTAAATTTAGTCCAAGAGCCAATCGGATGATTTTTTTTATGTAAGGAGTTACTGGTAGGTAACTTTGAGAGATGAAATATCGCATCCCTTAACTGAAGATATCTCCAGAAATGAGAAGTCGGGAGTAAATACCTCGCACTCAGAGACTCAAAGGAGTCCAAAATAGTTGTCCCCAGTATTAAGAGATCCTGTATGGTTATTAAACCCTGTCTTACCCACAATTTCCAGTGCTGTGTGGATTGCCCTATTTTCAGGGCCTGATTATCCCATAGGGGCATATATTCCCACGGGGCTGGGTCGTAGCCCAGCATAGTCATAGCTTGCTTCCAATATTTGACAGATAGTGCTATGGGAGGAGATAGATTTAAAGGTAATTTCTTCTTGGCATAAAAACAAACCGTCGGGGAAACAGACTGCACTAGAGTCGCTTCTAACTGAAGCCACTGCGGAGTACCCTGTCCTTTTTTTGAAAACCATCTAAGAGTCTGAGCCAGCACAAAGGCCATATGATACTGCTGCAACCAAGGGAGTCCCCAACCCCCCCTTCTCCAATGTTGTCGGAGCTTCAGTTTGCTATAACGGGGGGGAGCCCCTTCTCGTATAAAGTTCCCCATAAGGGTGTCCAATTTCTGAAACCACTTTGGGGGAATAAAGGAGGGAAAGTGGGCTAATAAATAAAGCATCCTAGGGGCAGCCATCATCTTAATCGAATCAATTTTCCCGGCCAGTGAAAGTTTTAATGCTTTCCATCTTACCATATCAACCCTAAGTGAGTCAATCAAGGCCTGAAAATTAGCCGCCAACATTTTAGATGAGTCAGGGTGGATAATGATACCTAGATATTTAATGCCTTGAGGGGACCACTTTAGCCCTAAGGCAGTGAACTCCGCTCCTGAGATTAAGGAGTTTAATGGTAAAATTTCTGTTTTGGACTGGTTCAACTTCAATCCTGATATCTTGGTGAACTCATTCAGGATTTGGAAAATTGTCTGCATCCCCAATTGAGAATGTTCAGTCATAATAAGCAGATCATCTGCGTAAGAAATGTCTTATATTAACTTCCCCACATGAATCCCTGTATCTCCCTGTTAGACCTGAGTGCAATGGCCAAAGGTTCTATAGCCAAAACAAATAGAAGAGGAGAAAGAGGGCATCCCTGCCTCTGCACTTTTACAATAGAAAGGGCCTAGATATGGTGCCATTAGTCAGTACCGAGGCTAGGGGAGCAGAATACAGCAACCTTATCCAGGCAATGTAATCAGGGCCTAATCCCATATTGGACAAAGTCTGAAATACATAGGTCCATTCGACCGAATCGAAGGCCTTTTCAAAATCAAAGGCCATAGCAATAGAGGGGGTTGATGAAAGTTTAGCCACATGCATTAAAGACCCCAACGTTCTATGATGATCAGATCCTAACCGGCCTTTCACAAAACCCACCTGGGAGGGACCCACCAGAACCTGCAGGAAGGGTTCCAATCAGGCAGATAGAACCTTAGCCAATATCTTGGCATCCGCGTTAATTAGGGAAATAGGGCGATAGCTGCCTGGGGACAGTGGATCTTTCCCTTTTTTTGGAAGTACTGTAATAACAGCTTCTCTCATCGAGGGGGGTAGCTGTCCAATCGTTAGGGAATGCTGAAAGTCCCGGGCCAGATACGGGGCCACTAACTCAGGGGAGTCTGTACAAATCGATAGGCAGGCCATCTTTCCCTGGGGATTTCCGGAGGTTTAAGGCATGGATCGCTTGAGTAATTTCCTCAATAGAAATAGGGGATTCTAATAGTTTAGCATCTCGACTAGAGATACTGGGGATGGGTAGTGATGATAGATAGTTTTGAATTTGAGCTGGGTCAGAGGGGTTTGGTGAAGAATATAACTTTTCATAAAATTGAGACAATCAAATTTATCCCTGAATTGGCATGGCAGGGGTTCCCAGCCGAGTCTGCTAAGGCATACATCATCTTAGAGGCCTGTTGGCGTTTAAGACGGTACGCCAATAACTTGCTAGCCTTTTCTCCCCCTTCCCAAAAAGCATGGCGGATACGTCTAAGGTTAAGCTCAGTCTGCCGAGACAGAAGTTCATTGAGAGAAATTCGGGTACTAGATAACTGTGCCAACAGCTCTGGGGAGAGAGGTTCAGTATCCAAAGCTTTGTACTGAGCTTCCAAGTTATATAATTTCTTCTCCAAAGTCCTCTGGGTGGCCATCCGGCTACGCCTCCTAGCTGCCGCGAAAGCTATTATCCTACCACGGATGGTGGCTTTAAAGGCCTCCCATAAGGTTGAATTAGATACCTCCCCATTATCATTATCGGTCCAGTATTCTGCTACCGCCTGACCAACCAATTACAGAATTTTGTATCCTCTAGCAGTAATGGGTCTAACCACCAGGAGTGAGAGTATTGGGAGTCTAACCCCCTCTTAAGAACTAACTCAAGTGGAGCATGATCGATACATAAATTGGGTGTATAGAAGCCCCAGCACTCTCTCATATATCCCTGAGGATACAAGCCAAAGATCTATTCTGCTAGAGGATCCATAAGTTGGGGAAAATAGGTGTAATCATGATCACCTGGGTGCAGCGCCCTCCATGCATCTAGTAGTCCCAGTTCAGACAAAAGTTTCTTCACTGCTTCTCTGGCCTGTCAGTGAGGCTCCGGGGATTTAGTGCTTCTGTCTAGGGCGTGGTCCAATGTTAAATTAAAATCCCCTCGTAATAGTATTGGGGCTCTTTTTATTGAAATCCAGGATGGCCTGATTAACTGTATGAAAGAAATGGGGGCAATCTTGGTCGGGGACATAGATATTGGCTAAAATCAGAGCGCCTTCGGGAGTTTCGACTTCAGCAATAATCCATCTCCCTTCATCTCGTACAAAATCCGTCACCTTCCATCCCAAATTTTGGTGCAAAAGTATAGAAACTCCCCTCTTACTAGTAGGGGCCACACTATGAAGCTCTTCGGTAACCCAAGCTCGCTTAAGCTTGGAGGCCTCATTGGCGGAGAGTTTAGTCTCTTGTAGGAATACTATCATGGGAGCAAACTTTTTTAAATGGGTTAAGACCTTCTTCCGTTTAATAGGCGAGTTGAGTCCCCTCACATTCCATGAAATTAACTTATACTCCATTCAAACCTAAAATAAAACATATTAGCAGGAGTTTGCACTCAAAACCATACAATGGTGTATCCATGCGGGCCCCCCCCCTCCGTCCAACCAGCTTTGACTGAGTACCCCGTGACCCATTTAGAAAGATTGCCATAGTAATATAAACAGAACCAACTATCAACATTAAAATCTGACAAAGGCATGTATTGACATATTCTATACTTATTAACTGCAAACAGTTCAATGATACAAGAATACCCCAAACCACCCCCCTTCCCCCACCCCTTGATTCGCACCTTAGTAAACCCAAAAAAGACCAGCATCCACTGTACACGCGACTAGGTACAAAAACATGCCCAGACACCAGTGGAGGTCGCTGGGGGATATGTAACCCGTGGACCCATCAAAGCCAAAAGAGAGAAGAAAAGGCTATCCTAGTAATCCCTTTAAGGAGAAAGGCCCCCAAAAAAAAAAAAAAAATTAAATTCACACATCTACTGCCATAACTGAGACTTCAGTCTAATGAGATGGGCAGCTATGGAGAGAGGAAAAAGAAAGCGGGACCGCCTCCATATTTATATTAATGACTACGATATATATACAATCTATAGAGCCACATAACAGGCCTTAAACAACCCTTATTAGGCTCTGTTAACCCAACTATTGATCAGCATCGGGCAAGATCCCCACATCTGTACCTGAAATCGCCCGGGACAGCCAATCAGAAAATAACAGCTGCAGGCTTCTCTAACCTGACCTCTGCTGGGAAGTCCTCATTAATTCAATACTTAGAGTTGGTCCCCAGCAAAGCAAGGCCTGATAATCCACTAATCCCCCTCACAATACAGAGCTCCAAAAATAAAAAGACCAGACGGTGTAGACGTCAGCCATTTACTGTAGTTGGGACTGTACGGGTATCCATATTGCCTGCAGTTAGTTCCAAGGGAAGGCCATCAGCTGGGGCCTCCGGATTCTCCCTGAGCGAGTCATCTGTCCCTTCGACCCAGCTGAGTTGTTTGGCTACTGATGGTTTAGAACCGGCCGAGCTGGAAGGCCTTGGTGGAAGAGGAAGGTAGCGAGGGATATCTTCGGTAGGGAGATCCATTAGAACTTTATACTGGTTGTTACTCATATCTGAGGCTGGGTAGTCATGAGAAGGACTCTGCTCTGGGCTACAGCTCCTGCTTCTACTTCTAGAGCGAAGCCTTGGGGTTTTGTCCACATGCCCTCCTTCAATCCTGGCCTTTCTCCTATTCTTCTTTTTGCTTCCTGGAGATTTTTGTGGGGTAGGCCGTGAGGGGACCTCCTTCTGTTCCCAAGAAAGAGAGGTCGAAGCTGCCCCCTCCTTCAGAGAGAGAGGGCCAGATGTGTCCATCGGGGCCACCTTAGCAGGAGAAGATCTTGAATTGTAGGATTGACGTAATTTGCCCCAGTTCAGTTTAGGTGCTTGTGAAGCAATAAAGTCCTCCGCTAACCCTGGATTGTCAAAACCCGAGCTGAACCATTGATCACTATTCAGAAAGATGCTGGTATCGTAGGAATATTCAAGGCCGAAGTTCAGCACACGCCTGCTGCAGCCGTGAAAGCTTTCCTCCTATTCGTGACCTCCAGTGAGTAATCAGCAAATATTTGTATTCTGTGGCCATTCCAAACCAGCTCCTTTTGTCGAGCTAAGTGTGTCACCTGGTCACGACCTTGAAACCGGAGGAAGCGGGCTAGTATGGTTCGGGGACGCCCCCCAGGAGGAGGCCTCGGGGCCAGGAATCTGTGCGCCCTATTTAGCTCCCATGGAGAAATCCCCTGACAACCTAACAGTATAGGCAGTTCATGTTGGAGAAATGTTATTGTGTCACTCCCTTCACAGCCTTCAGAGAACCCCACAAATCTCAAATTGTTTCGGCGACTGCAGTTCTCCAAGTCCTCCACCCGGGCCCAAAGGTGCTGAAGCATCTGACCGTGTTCTTGCAGTTTAGCCCCGGATTTATGCCAGCCATCCTTCACCTCAGTAATTCTATGCTCATGGACCGAGGCCCTTTGTGACAAGTCCACAATGTCTTCAGTATTTTTTTTTGTGGCCACATCCACTCCCTCTATCCGATGCATGATTTCTGCAAACATTTGCCTGATTTCTGTTAAGCTGCCTTCTGTTGCCATATTGAAGATGCTGTAGAGGCCTGTATGCAGTTCGTACGTGCATAGTCAATCGAGACCGCTGCTGCGCAATCTGTGGGCCCGCCACGGGTGAATGAAAAGCAGTTGGTCTAGTGCTTTACATACACTTCGCCTGGGCTCTGATTTAATACAACCGAAAGCCACCCGAGGTAGTGCGTCCGATTCGACAGCACCGTGCAGAATTGAATAGGCTAATACTGGATTTTCAGGGGTTATGATCGGGAGCCTGTCGTTCACGCGTCCATTTGGTTCGGCTGCTGGCCACGCCCCCCTCGGGTTGCAAATTTTAATATTTTATTCGCACACCATCAACAAAAGGTCAAAGTTTTGTGGTGTTAACCTCCCATCACTTCTGAGGACCAATGTTTATGTCTATAAATAATAAATACAAAATTCCAGCAAACCAAAATATATCCACTCTTAATAATAATAATACTTTCATACACTTGTTCTTACTACTCTATACCACCATTGTGCAATGAACATACTTAAAGGGAAACTCTGGGGAGTAGAAAAATGACAGCAACTGATGCAGAAACACCCGATTAGGGCTTTCAGCATTAAAGCAAAGTTTTTAAGTACCTATGTCCAATGTTGCCCGATATTGAGACAACTGTCCCAACCGTCATGTTGCCGAGCCACCCGCAGCCATCTTGCGTGTACCATACGCTTCCAACAAGCGGCTAATAGGGGCTACCAGCCAATGACAGAGTTGGTAGCGCTAATTAGCATACCCTGCACACTAGAAGCCACCTGGTGTTTGCAAGATGGCTGCGGGAGGCTCAGTGCCATGACTGTCAGGGGGGAGGTGTTTTCAAAAATCAGGCAACATCGGACACAGGTACTTAAAATTTTACTTTAATGCTGAAAGCCCTAATCAGGCATTTCTGCAGCAACTGTTGCCCTTTTTCTACTATCCTGAGTTTCCTTTTAAAGACGCACACCATCCAGTTTACACCAACTATCTTGAGAACTTAAATTCCTATTTGTAATTCACACCAGCCTAGGCGACACCATGTCAGTACTTCATAATGTGTATTCAGAAAACTTTCATTATCCCCTATAAATAGCAATCGCTGGGTTGAACTATTAATTCTTTGTGTTTTGCAGTCATTGTATTTCTTACAGGAAATGATGTCACATACCTATGATCCGAACGAACTAAAGTATGCAAGTTCTAGTGCTCTTCCTTTCTACGTTTTTCACAGGCAATCTCAATAGGGATACAAACTGAAATGCTCTGTAGATATTTATAACTTTTAATCTTACTATATACTGATTGTATAAAAATAAAAAAATGATAAAGCCATAATGCAAAGATTCAGCAATCTCTTCAGGGAATAAAGATTTATGCACACTGAGCTCATATTATGTAGACAGCACACGTGATCAATAAACGTAACTCTTTTGCACAGTAAAAGCAGTTAACATTCTGAAGCCACTGGTTTCTCTCTCTGGCCCTTACTACCTGTGGGGTAAATCATGAATGCAGTCAGTTTCAATTCTAAAATCTTTTTTTCTTTTTTACCTTTTTTTTTTTTTACCATATATGTTCTATTAAACTAAGTAAAAGAACCCATGGCATTCTTTGCAAAGAGTAGGAGACATTCCCAGTGTCCTGGCCAACATTTCCCTTCCCACAAACCGGTTCATGCAACCATCCAGGCTGTGTGTGGGTGATGATGTGCGATACGGCCACCACTACACATTTAGTCCCTTCACTACCTGTTTAGCATTGCTTATAAAGTGCTTTGGGATACACTGTGTATGAAAAGCACTATATAAATGCTTCTTCTCCTCCTCCTTCTTTGCTGTACACTAGCAACTCTTTTAGAGGTATTATCTAAAAAGTCTCCGGCACTACTCTAGAAGTACCAAAGACTTCCAAACACAAGTTTTCTTTAGAACACGTTTTAACAGCAGCTTCCAGTCTCGCTCTTTTCACACATTTCTGAAATATTTAAAACAACTGCCACTTAAAAAAAAAAAATTTGTTTCAACATTTTATCTGCCTCCTGGCATTTTAATTTATCCTGAGGTGCTGGCTGCTAGAATCACATCTCATAAACAGGGATGTGATCTCCAGAGCAATGCCCAAAATACGCCAATCAGCTGTGCATGCTCGATGTGTGTGTGAAGAGTCACCAGCCTCTATCATGGATACTCCTATTTGTTCTTTCTTTCTTTATTGTAGTACTAGTCCTCTAATACTACAAAAAGCATGAACAAACAGGACATTTTTAACCAAACATTAAAATAATGAAGGAAAATGAAGGAATCAGTCATAGGGTCTCATCCTTTATATCCTCTCTTCACCCAAATCGTTGATAGTGAAACAGAATAAACAGTACTAATAGCTTCAGAAAAGTGACAGAAAAATTTGCTAAATCTGACTTTTCACACACCCAGCAGGCACGGTCGACTGGCACACTTTGGACATTGCTATGGAGACTGCGTAGCTGTTTATGGGATGCGATCCTAGCAGCCAGCACCCCAAGAGAAATGAAAACACCAAGAGGCAGGTAAAATGTTTGAAACAATTATTTTTTTCCGTGCCAACTAATTTAGGCAGTTCATAAATGCTACTGTGACAAGAGTGAGAGATGGGAATCTTCTATTAAACTATGTGCTAAAGGAAATTTGCATTTAAAAGTATTTGGTACCGCTACAGTAGTGCTGGAGACTGTAGTTGTAGATAATGCTTACCTGCACATCTCAGTGGTTCCTCCATTTTTTTTCCAGAGCGAGCACTATCAGTTCAAAGTGCTGCCCTTTGGCTTGTCCTCTGCACCACGTGTCTTTACCAAGTGCTTAGCAGCAGTAACTGCAGCCCTCAGAAGGAAGGGAATGTATGTTTTCCCTTATTTGGACAATTGGCTCCTAAAGGCACCATCCAGGGAACAGCTCCTGGGGATTTTAGAGAGAACTCTTCAGTTATTTCTCTCCGTGGGCATTACTGTCAAACTGCCCAAGTCGGTCCTGGTTCTTACATAACTGTTTATACAATCTTCTTTGGGCATGCAATGAAGCAAAGTTTAGGAGAGATGTGCAGAAATACTTCTTCATGGAAAGGGTGGTGGATGACTGGAACAGCCTGCCAAAGGAGGTAGTGGGGGCAACAACTGTGGGGAGCTTCAAGGACGCGTGGGGTAGGCGCAGGGGCACATTAGGTAGAGGCACAGGGGAAGGAGTCACACCTATGACCAGCTAAGGTCAGTGGTGACAGACTAGGCAGGGACAATGGGCAGACTAGATGGGCCTAAAGGTCCTTTTCTGCAGACCAAATCCACGTTTCTAAATGTATGTTCTCACTACAGTTGGTATAGACTGGATGGTGCGTGTCTAAGTGTTCACAGGCTAGTGGTGGTATAGAGTAAAAAGAACACATGTATATAATTATTAAGAGTGGTTATATTTTTGTTTGCTAGAATTTTATACTTGTTTATTTAATATTTATATACAGACATAAGCACTGGTCCTGAAGAAGTGTTGGAAGGTTAACAACACGATGCACAGACGTTTTGAAGATGATGTACTAATAAAATATTAAAACCTCCAACCAGTGAGTGGGTCATATCTCCTTTAATTCGGTTTTAAGGAATTTCTTTGGCCATTTGAGAAATCCATTAGTTTTTAGCTTCGAGGGAAATGGTTAGTGGTTATAGAGTACTAAGGCATCTGGCTTCACTCACACTGCCATTCATGCATGTGGTAAGGGAATAAAGTTCCTGAAACAAGGACAAGATATTCTTTATTATTTTTTGGTTTTAACTCCTCCCCCCCCCCCCGACAATCGGCAGGCAAGAGACTTCACTTAGCTGACTCTAATGGCACTCCCAGGCCATCCAGACGGAGGTACTCAACTGCAAGGAAGACAAACCCCTCCTCGGGTGCTAAGTAACTCATCCGCTTGACGTGCTGAGCCCCAGAGTGGGACACAACCCTGATCCAACTAGGCAGGCCTGTTAAAAGAATTAACCATAATCTCAGCCATGAAACTTTTGCTTCAGCATGCTGTTATTGTATGTCATTTTAAAGAATGCTAACCCGACCACTTTGAAAATACACACTACTGCATAAAATAAGCTCTGTAAATCTGCACTGAGCAGTAAACATCAGATGCGCTCTGTGTAGTAGACATACAACTCCTGCAGCTGGCTGATCAGTGTGAGTTTGCCGAGACACTGCTGTCTTCAAAATTAAAACAGTTTTCACTAATGAAAAGTCATCCATACATAGACCAGCTCATAGCAAGATTGCCCTTCCAGAAACTATAAGACACATCTGGACAATATCACTGTCCTACGTCACATCTGCTACCCTCTACAGACACCCAAACAGACCTTGCTAGTGAAATGACTTGTGAAAAGGCAGCTCTTGTAGGCCATTATTTATTACAGTACTTATTTTTGCCTTTCATGCACTGCTGCGTAACTTCATCATGTGTAGGTATGTGTGTACGAGTGTGCATCTGTGTGCTGGGAACCCTTAGCGGATCTAAACAAGACTCAGTACACCACTGTAGAAAAGATTTTCTAAACACCCTAGCCTATCGCCAGAAGTGAACTGATACCACTATTTGCACTACTGAGTGGAGGCTGATAATAGCAAGAAAAGAACAGAATAAAGCAAAATGCAGTCCGCAGCATTTAGCTGTCCCGATTAAATGTAACACCACCTTCTCCCTACCCCCAACTCCCAACAGAAAGCATCTTTTCTCACTTTCCATTGTACTTACAGGAGTTGTGCCTGCGCCGAAATCCTTTGGCCTGAATTAGAGTCTCCATATGCCTGTCCACATAACTCTTTGAGCACTGCTGTGGCGAGAGCACCACATCCTGGCTTTTCAGCTCACCTCTTCTGGGAATGGCCTGCGGGACACTCCCTGGGTTGCTTGGCTTCTTCAACCCTTTACTGGTCCCATTCTGAGATAAGCTGACATTGTATTCAGATCCTGCAGTTATGGACTGGCCTTGTTCTGTGTACTGAAGGTCGCTTATTCTTCCATTATCCAGCTTATTCGGAATGTCCAGAATTTTCAGTTCCTTAATATCCATTGCACTAAAATAAACAACAAGAGTTTAGTCAATAAATGTGGCTTCTGTTGGTTGAAATCCCAGAATACAATGTCAGCTCAGTGGCGGGGAGGGCTGAGGTAGTGGATGCTTCATCTCTTGCCACACCAGCAACCCCAGTTCAGAAACGAATGCAGGTCACTTGGTGGCAGGCCTGGGGAGGGAGCACTGAGCTTCTCAAGGACAGCTCTCCTCCCTTGAGGAGGGGGGTATGTGCATCCCACAAGGCGGCTGCCACCTTGGGGATCTGGGTGGCAGCACAGCGGGATGCAAGAGGAGTCATCCCACTCACTTGATGACAGGGGCGTGTCTGCAGAGGCAGAGCTCATACATCATGTCACTGCGTGTGCCATGGGCTCAGGGAGAAAATGAAGATGAACCCCCAACCATGGATGAAGGCCTGGTCCCAGACCCCACACCAGCTACCAGGCATCTCCGTGTCCTGTGGCGGAGGATGAGCAAAGCAGGTGTTAAGTTCCAGGAAAGCAGAGTGATGGGCCTGGAGGGGATTGGTTTGGATGGGGGAAAGTTGGCAGATAAGGTGATGAAGTACTGATTAAAATAAAATCCAGGATACTAATGACTCCTGTAGTGGATAGAAAGCATTTGTATTCCATTACATAGCAATGCTGAATCCCATTCAGTTACATATCAAAATGAATTGCTAAAAGTATTTTTTCTGGCGTGACACTATTTAAGCCTAGACCAAACCATGGCATATCCCTAGAAGAACACTCCCTTCTATGAGACCTCCATTACTAAGGTGTCTTTGGCCATGTTCAACAGAAATCAGCACATGCACAATCCAGCATAAATAACCTCTTCACAATACACTGAGTGCAGGAAAGAACCATTTTTTTTCCTTTTAAACTATTTTGACTCCGTCCCATTTTTCCCCCCTACAGTTCCCTGCTTCCCACCCCAACCATCAGGGCTGCAACCAAGGAAGGTGCCGAGATGCACCAAAAGACAAAAGCTATCTTTACAGCAATTCCCCTTATCAGCGGATCCAGTGCAATGCACTGCTCTACAACAATATCTGATGAAAGAAAAAAGGGCTACAGCTAAGTGACAAAGTGAATATGTAAGTAGCTTAGCAAGCAAAAAAATGGGTTTGGGACCGGCTGATGTCCCAGTGGATAAGCACCATGCTGGTGACCCAAGTGTGGAAGTGAGCCTGGGAAGCCGGCTGGGGGGCCCCAAAGACTGGGGAGGCGCTGCCACACAGCTAGCAATTCCCCAAAAGTGGGCCAGGGAACTTGCCTCTCCCTCAGGAATATGCCAGTAGCGTGTGAGGTCTGACAGGGCATGGCCTGATGTCGGGGAGAAAAGAGGGAAAAGGTACCCTGCCGACAGGATGAAGTTCCTGCTCATCGTGGGCACCACACCACTGGCTGTTCTCTGGCTCCACCATACCTGGATGAGGGTACGGTTGGGCCACAGATCCCTCCCTTGGCCCCACAACGGAGGGCAATTTCTGTGGGATTAAAATGCATCTAGGTAAGTCCTGGGGATAGCCAGTGATAGGGCTATGCAGGTGGGAAGGGGCTGACGGAAACAGGGTACACAAATATGGGATTAAAAAAGAAAACAGAGGTTTGAATCAGAGCAGGAACCTTTCACTTAAGCAGCTTGGTAGCATGCCACATTATGTGTTTAGGTCAGCAAGCAGAGATCTGGGGTTCAAAACTAGGTGGAAACTTTACATTCTTCTCCCAGAGGGAACAAGACAAGGAGAACCTAAAAGTGTCAACCTGTAGAAGCTGGGCGGTGAGAGCAGAGCAAGAGGAAAGGCCTGGCCCATCGGTGCAGCAGCAGCATTTCCACTCGTGATGCTGGCAACGAAGGTTCAAGGTTTGTGCCACGAGCCTGGATCAGGGGAGGGCCGACCAGGGGCAGGAGGATGTCAGGCTCCATCACTGCACTACAATCTGCATGACCACAGGTGGAAGTGAAAGTTGGAGCAACTGGGGAGGGAAGGACGTTTTTGTTGGTTTTGGGTGTGAGAATGCAACCACGTATATGCCCATTCACTGGAGCCCTCACCTCGAACATCCTGAAGACGGAAGAAAAACTGGAGAAGAAAAAGATGCTGTCCAGCTGGATGATGCCCTGCACACTTAAGCCACATACCCCTCCACTCGTGCATGTGACGAGGCAGGGGGCCTGCTCCTTTTGTCCCCTACCTCAGAGGAAAAGTGGCGCAGCTGGAAGGAAAGCTGCAGGTAGGTGTGACAGGTCTAGGTAGTTGCCTGGAGCAGAAGGGGGTACAGCAAGAGGACGGGGGGAGCACAGATAGAAAGAGAAAAATGAAAGCCTTTAAAGCAACAGAATCTGACAGCAGGAGGGGACTGGAAGTCCATCAACTCTGCCCTTACTATACTACCTCACCCCACCAACCTACTACCTTGGTGGGCTGTATCCCCACTCTCAGTTGTCCCACCCATAACCCCTGCTGCCTGCCCGGGGACTAGGAGTCCCCTTTCCGTGCCTCAAACATGAATGTGAGTGAGTGAGAAGCTATGAAACAATACCAGGGCAGAGTATAAAATCAGAGTAAAAGAAGATCATTAGTAAGGCGAAACAAAATATGAGAGCAGCACCGAACTTCAACCCATCATTCAGTGTCAGCTGTAGTGTGAAATCTATTCATCCAGCCAGCCAGCACTGCCGGGGATACAGAAAGAAATGACTAGTAGTTTTTTTTTTTTTCTGCATCTTTCCACACTGCCACTGGGCTTGTCATTTACTGCTGGGTAATACATGCCAATCTACTAAGGACAGACACACTCCAAAGCCATGGCATCATCACAGAAACCCTGGCTCCAACTCATTCCACAACAGCTGCTTAGAATGTTCAGTCTTAAATGTGTTGGCTAGCGGAGTGGCAGTATTGTTACAGCTCTCCTGCTTAAAGACAGTCTTCAAAACCTTTTTGTCCCCACTGTAGTTATTCTCAGCAGAGAATCCAGTTTGTTTTTACAAACAGAATTTCTAAACTAAAGACTGGGGCCTGGAGACAGTGCAGAGAAGAGCAACAAAGATGGTGCAGGGCTTGCACCAGAAACCGTACAAAGTCAGACTCAGTGAACTCAATCTATACTCCCTAGAGCAGCGCAGGAATCGGGGGAACATGATAGACATTTAAATACCTTAAAGGCAACAACAAGGTACAGGTGCAGAACCTCTTTCAGGTAAAAGACTATAGCAGGACAAGAGGTCATGACCTTCGTCTCAAGAGAGGTAGGTTCAGGAGCAGTACGAGGAAATTCTTCTACACAGAGCGTATTGTTGAACCATGAAATAGCCTGCTGGAGGGGGTAGGGGAATACAAGCGGGCATGGGACAGGCATTGCGGAATACTCAAGCAGGCAGATAAGTGGGGGAGGTTAGGAAAACAAGGACAGACTTGATGGATCATAAGGTCCCCATCTACCGACAACTTCTATGTTTTCTATGTTTACTTAACTATGCCTTTTTACTCGCTTCACTGCCTTTTAATCCCAAATTCCTCTTGGGTGCTAGATGTTTTGCCATTCTGTCTGAATTTTACTCAGAATTTTTCAAGGATATAAGGTAAGTGATAACGGTCTTGCTACTGTGATCTGCATTTAGTTTGGTGCCTATGTGCGCCTTAGTTACAATTTTACTCTTCAAAACGGTTTTCCCACCATCCCCTGCGTCATCCACTCAGGATTTATTCCCCTCCGTGAACGACTGGTCAGGTTGTTTCCTTCCCATTCCTAAAAGTTTGTAGTACCCCTCTGGGGTTGTCTGATGTTTCTGAATTGCTATTTTTGCTTTTCCACTGTCACTGCTGCACTGTTGAAGCAATTTTTTTTTTTTTTTTACTTTATTTCTTTATCCCTCCTATCTACTCGCGGTGCCCACTCCTTCCGTCCACTCATGTCCTCCAATCCACCTTCCGTGGGATCTGCCCCTAGAGTGCCTCTTCCCCCTCTCCTTGCACAGTGGGGTCTGTCCCTTCTTGGTGGTCTGGATGGACCCGGAGCGGCTTTCATCCAGGGCTGCGAGAGGGTTTCTATTTCTCCCCTAGATCCCTACCCTCTGGGGCGTCGGCACTTGGGACGTACGTCCCGAGTGGTGGCGTGCTGGCGCACGCCAGCCTCTCATCATCACCGGCGTCCCCCCCTCCCTGGCTCCTGGCGGGCGGAGCCGTCTCCATCCTTCTTGTTGCGGTGCTTCCACCAGCTACTGAAGGGATGCAAACACTGGATGCGTTCATGGTCTCCCACCCTGAGGAGAGAGCATCCGCTGAGACGCCAATCCTCCTCTCCCCTGCCACCCCGGCCACCCGAGTCCTTTCCCTCGAACCTGGTCGCCAGCGTAGCGCGAGGTGTGGCGTCCAGCACCTCAACCCTCAGCGCCACCGGGCCGGCCCCCTGTTGAAGCAATTTTAACACATTACATAATTCTGATTGGTTTCTATGCAAGTGAGAAAATATTCTGACGCAAGTGCAGAAAAAGTTATACCAGTGTACAAATGCAAGTGTAGAAGAATTTATACCAGTGTACAAAAATTGATCAGAGCACAAAAACTGACGCGAGTCTGCTTAACTGCTACAAGTGTGAAAATAATGTGATGCAAATGCGCAGGACATTTAATGCAACTGGCGATGCCTCGGACATAGAGCTAGTTTTGGAAGAAAAACAATTCTAGAAGGCACCATGACGTTCAGTAGGCCCTTCTTAGTAATAAAAAATGTAAAGCCTGCCACAGGAATTTGAGAAAGTCTCTGTATGGTATATTCTGTCTGAGCATACTACCAAAGCCAGTGCTTATTTTTTGACACCAGGTCCCCAAACTTCTGGTGGCCAAGGTAATTTATCTGGTTTCATGTTTGGCAGGGACAACAGAGTTACACAGGTCCCTTCTTTATCTCAATGAGTTCTACTACGGAGATGATCAAGTGACAAGGATGCATTCCTTCTCTTACATCTGAGTCACAGCAGAGCCCTACCCCAGCGGGTCAAGACAAGCCGGTCCAGATATATCGGTACATCCATCACAGAACTTGCGTGCAGAGGATGTTCTTCTATATCTGAATGCCTTCCTAGAGCTGTCCTGGCAAGGCACCATCCCTCAGCCAGACAACCTGGAAGGCTCCCAAGACAATACGAATCCTAGTGACCCTCAGGATTCCAGAAGAAATGAAGAGGAACGTGAATGAGACCAAATAATTTCTGGCTTTAGAGGAACAAGTTTTGGATTCCACAGAGAATTAAGTAATGAACTGTATTTCCCAGTCAGAGGTTAAACATGCAGCAAAATGGTGGGTACTGTTTTCAAATAACGTTCCTGTTTGAACTTTATGATTTGTAATGTCTTTGCCTGTATTTGTCATTCTGTACCCTCCCGGGTCGTGCCTGAAAATAATCATTGCTATGGCTAGTGCACTTACTCGGTAAACAAAAACTCAAAAAAATAAATAAATTTGGTTCCCGAGATATTTTTTTCTATTTAGTATGCTTTTAGTATGAGCTCAGCCCTGGTCACCATTACCGCCTCCTGTTCCCATTGAGCTTGTTCCCCATGCCCCGACTTACCCCCAGGGCGCGGTCTGCACTGGCCTGTGCACAACGCCGGGTCGGGTATTTGGGGAGCTGACCTGGGAGCACATCAGAGGTGGCGAGGAGGGCATCATAGAGGAGCTTAGCTGGGGATTTTCTGTCCCCGAGGACTTTTTTCCCTTGGGGGCAGGGACCGCAGTGACGCTCCCGCCCGCCCGGACGCCCAGACACTGGCTGTGGTGGAACCCCAGCCTCCGCCAGGGTCCATAGTGCACCAGATGTTCATCTTCCCCCAGAGAAAGACAGCAGTCCAAAGGATGCTCGCCCATCTCCCCAGCCAGGCTTCTCTGGCAGCCGGGTCCATTCCGAACCGAGGTTGCTGGTGTCACTGAGAAATCCAACCGCTGCGACGACGTGCCAGCATTGGTTCCCCAGATTATAAAGTAGTTGGGTTCAGGCAGTATTTTATGTATCTCACTACACATACACACTTTTTATTCTTTGATAACTGGGTAAGGCCCACTAGGCACATGTGCCAGTTTTCAAAGGCAACCCAGGAATACTGGGGAGGTTAAAGGAGAAGACTCCTGTTATTTATGAATTGGATATTTCCGACATATTTTTCATTGAAGTATTTCAATAACAGATCATTTTTTTCCCTGTTAACATATGCAGATTTAGGGGTTCTGACACAAGCTTGTAAAGTTTCAAGCAAGTCTCCATGTATATGCAATGAGGCACTTATAATACAACCCCTTCCATTCTCTGGTATCACTGCAGCACAGCTGAGAAGAAAGCATAAGGTTTACAATGCTTCCTATCCGTATTTTAACCCTTGCCATGCCACAGACTGATACATCAGTCCAAAATTACTATGCATTCTAATTCTGTCGGCAGCCTAAGGGTTACGTTTGAAATGGCTTAAGAGTCCTATCACACCACTCGCACAGTGCGTAGTACTAGTAGCCTTTCTTCATGCATAGCAAATAATGCATCTAAAATTATTTCATTCACAATAAAAAAAAAATTATTTCTTTGTGCTGCTCATCTCACTGTAAAAAAGTTATAGCATGTTGAGGGGAGGAGTAGACAAAGCTTTCTTTACACAGATGACACGCATTTGCCTTTCGGCAGCTGGGAAAACGGAGAGTTAGATCACTTAGTTTAAAAAGTGTATTTTTGCATTTCAAATGCTCCTTAAACCACAACTGCTGCCTGGAAATACCAAGAAAGGGAATGAATATGATATGGGAGGAGCGAGGTAAGCAAATACACAGCACTGCAAACACGAAACTTCTCCTTTAAGTGACTTGCTCAGAATCACACAGTATACAAGTGGAGGGGGACTCAAACTCAGGTCTGTTGGATGCATCAAGCTCTTTCACAGCTCGTAGCTCTCTAGCCTATACTGCCAGTCCCATAATATGTGGGTAATGGGCCCCAATGCAGGGACACTAATTTCCTTTTAATGCTTAAAAAAATGGCACCGAGTGGCCCAGTAGTGTAAATGCACATCACGTACCAAGGCCTGCATGGGACTTCTGAGACAACTGTTTTGTAGGTTAACACCACCATTGACTAAGAGTGGTGTCACGCACTTAGTGTATGAGAACCATGAACCGAAGGGAGCAGTTCTGATACCCCAAGAATGAGAGACTACTCTTACAACCCTAAGTATGGTTTTGGCGGTGGTATTAATAAATCATTGATACAGCTTGTTGAGCTCGATCGGTAATTTAAAAAAAAAAAAAAAACATAACCGAACATGCCCATTTCCAGGGCAGCTGCACTCTTCATATAAGAGTGTCTCGCACAAAGGAAAGGAGCACTCCAACTGATCGTGAGTGCTCCCTCGATCTATAAGTTTCAGTGAACCTGTTATACCTAGAAATTTATTATATTGTCGTCTTACTGCACTTTTAAATACCACTACATTCTGTTAGGCAGTTCTGTCTTCTTTTTCAATGGTAATTATTTTTCTGCTGCTTGAGATGTTTGTGTTTGTTTCATCAATTATTTCGCCTCTTTACTGCCGACCAGCCCCTATCATCCCCAGCCTTATCACCCACCTTCCCTAGCGTTAAATAGTCAATGTACTGCCTAAAACTAATATTTAAGCAATAAGCCATGAGGGGGTGTGGGTTATCAGGGGAATTACCACTGCTGGAGTGGTTTGCCCACGAGGCGTAGCCAAGTGGGTAAATCCACACAAGCCATGGTAAATCCCCTGATAACCCACACCCCCGAGTGGCTTACTGCGATTATACAATGTTTATTTTTAGTAACTGAGTAAAAAATGTAAAGAAAAATAGTGTCTTATGCTAGTTTAAATGATATTTTATGGAAATTATTGTTGCGTCCCAAAAAAATAGTTCCCTGTTTGTAGGTTGAATATTAAGATAGATGCTTGCCCCCACCCCCACTGATACAATCGTTTATTGTGAAACATGTTATTTTATTTAGTTTTTGTTGACCGGGTAAGTGCACTAGCCATCATGTGACTATTTTCAGGCACGACCCGGGAGGTACAGTTACAGAACACAGTGATACATAAAAATTACACAAAAGCAAGATACATTGGGAAAGGACAAAGTCATACAGTGTAGTCAAAGCATAACAATTGAGAATCATCATACATGTATTCATTGTTGATAACTAGGGGTGAGGTGGTAGTGGACAGGTGGATGGGTAAAGCGGAGAGAGAAAAGGGGAGTAGAGCAAACAGTGAGAAAAAGGGTAGGGCATGAGGGAAGGTTAAAGCAGAAGGGAGGCGGCGAAAGCGCATTAGCGGAAGAAGGTTACCACCTGCAGCCGGGTTGGTGGAACCGGAGTCAGCAGGAGAGGAGGAGAGGTCGGGAGCAGGGAGAGTTACAATGGGCAAAGATAGGGAAGGTAATTGCAGGAGAGGGACGGTGGTAGGGACCGTGCAAGGGTATAGAGGGATTTCAACTAGGGGATGGGGAGGACAGGAAGGTGAGGGCAGTGCAGGGTGGGAAGTGCAGGTATATAAGGGATTGGGGATGATGGGGCATGGAATAATAGGAAACCAGTAAGGAGGTTAAATGGAGTGCTCCTAGTAAGAGCGAGGCGGCACAAAAGGAGGGAGAAGAACACAGAAGTAAGGCGGCGAATACGGCTTCAGCGGCACAGGGTAACAACCTGCGGCCGAACCGGTGGAACTAAGAGACGGCAGGAGAAAAGGGGGAGATCGGGGAAGTCACGGCAGGATGCAGACAGGTGGAAGAGATGATAAGTGGGAGAGGGGAGGGGGTGAGGACAGTACAAAAGGGGAGATGAAGGAAAGAATGAAAGAAGGAGGGGAAAAGATGGCAGTGAGAGGGGCAGAAAGGTGAGAGGTGGATCAGAAAGGAGACGGCGAAGTACGGCTTTAGCGGTACAAGGTTACAACCTGCAGCCGGACCGGTGGAACCGAAAGACGGCAGAGAGGAGAGTAGAGGTCGGCTAGAGGGGGAGTGTAGCGGCAGGGAACAGGAGGAGCAGGCAGGAGAAGGGAGGGTAAGGACAGTAAAAAAGGTACAGGAGGGATGGCTAAAGTGGGAAGGGAAGAGAGGAGAAGCGAGGATGGTTAGGGTTACAAGAACAGAGGATGTGGGTTAAGGAAGGAAGGATGGTGAGGATAATAGGCTCAGGGGACGAGGGCAAGCTAAGTGACTAGGCAGAAGTAGAGAAATTACAACAGGATGTTACAATTATATCAGGGATATGAGTACAGGCATCTGAACACACAAATATACAGTATCATCAAAACATAAAGGAAAAATATGGGTAAGTGCATATCATTCATAATGGAGGAGAGGAGGAGATCTGGTTAGGAAACATAGGATTTAAGTGGGATCAAAACAAACACATTTGTCCATCGAGGCAAGGAAAGTTCTGAGACTGTGCTTAAAAGCGGCATGGGAAGGAGCATTTCTTAGGTCCAGGGGCAGCAAGTTCCAGAAGTGGGGGGCAGCATAACTGAAGGATCCAGAACCCTTGTTTGTACGGCAGAGAGGAACAGTTAGTAAAGATTTGTCAGATGATCTAAGGTCCCGTGAAGGTATCACCGGCTGGAGCAGTTTTGATAGAGATGCTGGCTTGGACACTCTGATGATGGTGTCAGAGAGGCTGCAGAGGTAATATAGCCTGGTGGAGGAGGGAGACAGCCAGCCTAGGTCTTTGTACAGCTGACAATGGTGTTTCAGGCGTGGTGCTTTAGCCGCATACCTACATCGTTATTAAGGTGGTGTCCCATTGATGCAGGGCAGTTTTGCTAGCCATGGTTAGGATGGGAGCACCGTAGGTCAGGGTTGGTAATAGGATTCCCCTGGCAATTGCCAGTTTAGCGGAGGGGGTGAGCAGGTAGTTTGTCCTGTAAGCGGCCCCCAGCTTGCAATTGACAGATTTACAGGTTTCCTGGATATTAAGTCAAGGTTTTGGTCTAGATGAATGCCCAAATAGCGAAAAGAGCTAACAGACTCCAGAGGGATACCACTAATGTCAGGAACAAAGAGTGGAGAAGAGCAGGTTCTTATTTTGTGGGGTGATCCAAATAGCATAGCTTTAGTTTTATTCGAGTTGAGGACAAGGCGTTGAGTGTGCAGCCAGCGTTGCACCAAGTGGAAGTCAGTGGTGGGCAGCATTTAGGTTGATTATATTGTCAGAGTGGGCATAGATGACCAGGTCATCAGCATAAAGTAATGAGTTGCCAGAGGTTATTACATTAGGAGATTGTTTATGAATAGTGAGAAGAGGAGGTCCAAGTATGGAGCCCTGAGGGACACCAATATTGATTATCGCGCTATCAGAGATAGGTGTTGAATTTTACTGCTTGAGACCTGTTGGCAAGGTAGCTGCTAAACCAAGTAGTAACAGGGTATGAGAAGCTCAGGTTTCTGAGGGAGGCAAGTAGTAATGGATGGTCTACAAGGCTCTAACGCTTTAGTAAGGTCGATGAAAACAGCCCCTGTTAGCTGCCTTTGTCCATGTTGGTGAGAATATCAGAGGTGAATTTTTAAGCAGCAGTCATGGTGCTATGGTGTTTTCGAAGCCATGCTGTGCAGCACAAAGTAGATTGGAATTTTCAATGAATTCGTGACTTGAATAGAGACTATTTTTTCAAGAATTTTGCTAAGGACTGATAGGATAGCAATTGGTCTGTAGTTGGATGTACCATTCTTGCTACCTTTTTAAACACAGGAGTAATTCTGGCTGCCTTCCAGATTTCGGACAGAGTCATTGGAGAGGACAGGGTGAAGATTCAGCTATAGGTCTGGATATGAGGTGAGCGGCCATCTTAATAGACAGGGTTCCATTGCATCAGAGCCAGGGCTGGTATTGTCAGAGATAGCCTTGAGCAGTTTGAGGACTTGATGCCAAGTGACCGCCTTGAAGTAAAATGGTTTAGCTGAAGCAGGTGGAGTGCCAGAGAATGTTGAGTTTAGTTGTGTTGCAGGAGATTGAAGGGAGGCTGTGTAGGCAGATAGGTCGGAGAACTGCTGGTTAAATGCGCTATTATAGTGAGGAGTCATTACAGTGGACACCTTGTAGAATCATTTCGGAGGGAGTGACAGCTTGAGTGGATCCTAAGAAGGTTTTAATGTGGCTCCAGAATTTTCGAGGATCATTGGAGGAATCAGTAAGCAAGTTTTGACAGTACCTGCTTTTAGCCAGCCTGATGCGCCTTTTACAATCATTCCTATGCTGTTTGTATAGGATAAGGTCCCGGGGGAGCCCAGATTATAAGCAGGGTAAGGGTATTAAAAAAATTATATGGGGATTCTAGAACCATTTATGACTGATGCGGTTGCCGGTAGCGTCGCAGAAAGGGAGAGAAGACAAAGCCGAGGTGTTCCGTTATGAGAGAAGCTGGATGATCACAGCGTGAGGGTTTCAGTGAGCAGGGAGTGCTCAGTGACAGCTTTGAATAAGTTATGAGGGACAGTGAGCAAATCTGAGAGACAGAGGTAGTTACTGGTTTGTTTTTCTTACTCAGACATTGTTTTTTGAGAGCTGGTAATAACTGTTAGGCAACAAAGTATGTGTACGCATACCAACAGAAGACCGCGTGTCAGTTTGTTCTCGAAATAAAGTTTGTCGCCTTCCGGTATAACTGTGGAGGGACAAATGTAATTACGGTGGTGTTCGGGGATTTGTTTACAAGTGCTGTTTTTATTCATAATTTAACAATTACTGAGGAAGAGAGACAAGGATTGGGCTAGAGCCATGAGTCAGATTGGGACCGAGTGGAGCCGGAGAGGAAGCGGGAGTCGAGTGAAGTGAGGTGGGTGCAGCGGTACAGAATTGTGTGCAGATGCGGCTGGCTGGCACCTTTTGCGGTGATTATCAGAGGATTTACAACGGTGGTAAGGTGCTAGTCAGTCGTTTTCATTGGTTCTTTTCTAAGGTCCATGGTATAATAGATTTTAACAGCAGCCAGCCATTACCTTTTATATCAGAGATACTTTTTCTTTTCCCTTTGTTTAATTAGAAAATTGTTTACCTGATGTTAGCAGGTGTGATGTGTGGAACAGCTCTTAACCTGGCAGCTGACACATCTTGCTCTACTTCCCCACACAACATCAGCAGCACTGTGACCTCAATGACTAACATCACTGCTACTTAGGAACAGCAAGTGAGTGACTTGGCTAGGTCATTCACCTGTGATATCACTGTTCGTGAGATCATAATGCTGCTGATGTAGTGTGGGGCAGTAGAATCAGATATGTCACCTGCCACGCTAACAGCTGTTCCACACATCCAGCACAATATTATCACATAGAATACTTTGACAAGCAAGAGGAAAAAGAAAAACACTTAACTAGAAAGTTACAACTGACTACTACTTAAAATTTGTATCATTTTCCTGTCTACCTGTTTTGATTCCACTAGCTGTTTAATATGGCTCCATCCAACTCCCCAAAAGGGTCGACCCTGATCCCCCATAGCAGTGACATAAGAGGAAAAGTCATCCTCCCTTTCTTCCCACCAGCTCACAAATCCAGATGCCCAGCGCCCTGCTAGTGGGTGGTGTGGGGCCTGCAGAAAGTCGGGAAGTCATCTAGCCAGTTGGGATTTTTTCCCCCTAGAATTTTATCAGCAGGGTAGCCCAGCAGGCACACACATGTCAGCATCTGAGGACTGCTCTCCCACTGTCGAGGAAATCAATGCTATGCTACCACCTGGTCTTTGCCAGGTGGCAAGTTGGTAGTGGGATGCTGGACCCCCCCAGCAAGGAGAGCTGTCCCTATTTTATCATTTTTTTTTTTTTTAACCAGAAGAGAGACACTAAGCTGAGAGCTTGTTTACAGGTGCATCCTGGGAGCACAAGAAAATTAAGTGACTTGCTCAGGGTCACACAGTATGCAGGTGGGGGCTGTGGGATTCAAACCCAGGTCTCCAGTTTTGCAGCTCAGAGCCTTAAACCACTGCACTATACTGCCTCCCTAGGACAGCCGATCCTCCCGACCCCCAAGCAAGCAGATTCCACTCCCGAACTCGGGTCGCTGGCATAGCTGGTGGTAATCAAGGCATAAATTAGTGTCTGAGAGTTAGCGGCCTTTGCTAATCAAAATGAAAAATGATTAGCAATCGGCTGATTTTGATCTGCAGTTTTCTAAAATGGGTATTTTTACTTTAAACCATATAATTATTACTTGTAATTGTGTATATTGATAAAACAGACATTGTATACATAGTTTTGAGACTGTATTTGCCATTTTTTAAACTTTATTTAGAAGATGTTTTTAACATTAATGTACAACACAAACATAAATTATGCCACTTAACAGTTAATTTGTTTTAGTACAAAAACAATGTGGTACTAGATAGACTGATCAGGGTATTTCATATAATTTTAAAACGATAACTAGGAAAGAGGAACCCCTTGTTGTTATATTCAGAAGTCATCGGTTATTCAATGAGGATTATAGATTGCAAATACAGAAGCAATACCTGGTAAATGTTAAAATTATAACTTATAATGAGAAGGTTTAATAGTTAGAATTCACCTGGAGTTAGATCTGATAAGCTGTGAGTCACAATCCCTGCATGCGAGGTCCAGCGAGGCCACGCATGGACAAGATTCTCCAATCCCAAGGCTGACAGTCTATGGGATAAAATCAGACCTTTGTATACCAATATATAATACCCATCTCCTCCATAATAGTTCAAACTGTGGTCGTCTCTTATTGATGATAGCTGTCAGTGCCTCCATTCTGTAAACTGTGATCATTATTTCATGGCAATGATGCAACTGAATTCTCTGTTTGGAGAGCCAATTTTTTGTAATTGCTTTCTGCGCTGCCAAGATAATAATCTTGAGCAGTTTACCTGCAAGAGGGTCTCTGTGTTCCCTCGGAAGGTCTAAGAAAAAACAGTGTGTGGGGGTCAGGAGGAGGTTGGGTCCAATGATAGAATGGAGGGCCTGCTGCAATTCTTGGAAGAATGGGGACAAGGCAGGGCACCCCCACATTATGTGTACTAAGGCCGCCGGTGAATACCCACATCCTCACCAGCAAGCTGGAGATCATCTCCCCTGAAATTTTACCTGGACTGCTAGAGTTCTGAAGAATCTGACAAACAGTTTCCAGGAGAACTCCTCCAGCTCACTGCAGATATTCCCCAGTGTATCCTCTCCAGGGCTCTGGTCCATGTCATCCGAGATATCCATTCCTAGGTCTCGTGTCCAGGCCCATTTAATCGACTGAAGGGAGTCCCCCTTCCAAGAAAGGAGGGCTTTATACAAATATGAAATTATACGATCTGAAGGTGCCGCATCCTCCACAGCCGCTCTCAACAGGTCAGCAATCCGGGGTCCATCCCAAGGCTTGAAGAGAGGGATTTAATGTAATCTCTGATTTGGAAATATCTAAACCTGTCCTGCCATTGAATCCCATATCTTCTTACCAGGTCTGAAAACACCTGGATTTCACTACCATTTAAAAAGTGCCATATCAGGTGTAGGCCCTTCCCCTCCCGTCTCCGAAAGCCTACATCCAGTGTTGCTGGCATGAATGAATCAAGATATGGGATCGAGGACAGGAGAGGCTGCCATTCTCTGGAGCTCCTATCATCCAGAATCCCATACCAGGCCTGTATTGTAGGACCTGTATATGGGTTCCTCCCTCCCTTGAGAGAATAGGCATCCCTTTTTGTCAGCAGGCTTTTGCGTAAATTAATAAGGTCCCTTTCCCTTACCTCTAGGGTCTTTCATTTTACTATGCAGTCTTTATTTAGTCAACAAAAAAACGTTCTCAGCTGGGCTGCCTGGTGGTATAGTTTCAGACTGGGAAGTGAGAGCCCCCCTTTTGCTTGGGCATTTGGAGAACTGAAAGCCTCACCCTCGGTCTTTGAGGTCCCCAAAGGAAACAAGCTATTCTCCTATTTAAACCAATAAAATAGGTTTCAGGTATATGAATAGGGATGGACTGAGAGAAGTATAAAAATCTGGGAAGTAGCACCATTCTGACGGCTTCCACTCGTTGCATAAGGGGGAGTGGGATCAAAGTTCATCTCTCCGGGTCCTTTTTTAGTTTCTCCAGGGTTGGGAGAAAGTTAAAGGAGAACAGCTACGAGCTGTTTAAGCCCAAATAAACCCCCAAGATATTTTAGGTGTTTTAGGTTCCATTTAAAGGGGAAAGCTATTCTTATTTTTTCTGAAGGGTCATAGTATAATTGTAGAACTTCTGTTTTAGCTGTATTTATTTTATAACCTGCTAAGGAACCAAATTCCTTCAGGCATTTCCATAAAGAATCCAATGATTGCTGCAGGTTCTTGGAGTATATTTAGAGATCATCCGCATGCAGGGCAAGTTTGTGGGTCTCTCCACCCACCATTAGGCCCTCCACCTCCCCTCTCTGTCTCAGAGCCTGTGCCACAGGCTCCAGGTATAGGGCAAAAAGGAGGGGGGACAAGGGGCAGCCCTATCTTGTGCCTCAAAGTAGAGAGATCGGGGCCGAGATTCTACCATTTACTTTAACATAGGCCTTAGGTCTGGTATAAATATTATTCATAAGTTTAATAAAGGATTCTGAGAATCCAAAGCTCTTAAGTGTTGAACTCAGGAAGTGCCACGCTACCTAGTCAAAGGCCTTCTCCGCATCCAGGCTTAAGAGCAGGAAGGGGGACCCCGACCAGGCAGCATGGTGTAAAAGATGTAAGGATCTTTTAATATTGTCCTGAGTCTGTCTTCCGAGGACGAAGCCCATCTGGTCACAATCAATCAGTCTTGGGAGGGCCGACTACAAGTGCCTAGCCAATATTGTTGCATAAATCTTGTAGTCAATGTTACACACAGATATGGGACGATATGCCGTGCAATAGGTGGCATCTCTACCTGGCTTCGGTATGCTGGAAATGACAGCATAATTCCAGGTATCCGGTATTTGCCCAGTCTGTGCTGCCCTGCATACAGTCAGCATGGTTCCAACAGTTTCCTCTTTAAAGGATTTAAAAAATGTGGCAGTGTAACCATCGCTACCAGGTGTTTTGTTGGCCTTCATGTTCCGGATTGCTGTTTCTAATTCAGCAGAAGTAATGGGGTTGTCTATAACCTGTCGGAGCTCCTGTGTGAGCCTTGGTAATTTTAATTTGGCCAAATATGCCTCAGCCTGGGGTTCATTCTGTGCCTGTTCTGGGGTATATAAGTTCTAATAAAATTTCCCGAAGATTTTCAAAATTTGTTTAGGAGTCCCCATCAACCGCCCATTTGCAGGATCTTTAATCTGGGTAATAGTGGCCTGAGAGGTCTGTTGCTTTAGCTGATGAGCAAAGGTGTTGGAGGGCCTGTTCTGTTTTAATATTTATGAGTTTTTGGATTTGTTGTTTGGTGGCTTGCAGTAGGGGGTATACTGCCCCATCCCCACTTGCGTGCTGTATTTGGAGCTTGTGAAGCTGCTGCTGCAATTTCTCCATTTGGATGCCTTGCTATTTCTTGCAGTGGGACGCACACTTAATATTGTCCCCCACTTAGTACTGTCTTCAGGGTATCCCAGAAGGTCGCCCTGGAGATCTCTGGGGAATCATTCTCCTGCAAAATCTGAGGTATTCTAGACTTAATCATATCTGTGAAATCCCTCAGATTCAACAGATAGTTGTTGAACATCCAGAGAGTTCAACCCCCCTCCGACCTCCAGGTCAGACTCAGTGTTAACCGAGTGTGATCAGAGAGAACCAAAGGGGTATGACAGTAATCCCTGATTTGATATTGGTGCTCCTTGGAGACCAGAAAGTAGTCAATACGGACGTATCAGCCATGAGGGGGACAGAAGTGGGTGAACTCCCTCCCCCCTCCCTGGGTGTAGTATCCTCCAGGCATCTGTCCAGAATGCTCCTTTAAGGTATTCTCAAATAGCCTTATTCGCTGCTGTCCTCTTTAGTGGTCTGGTATTAGTGGCGTCTAGTTGCTCCAATACCTGATTGAGGTCCCCCTACACACCACCACCAGCGTCCCATCCCAGAATGGTATTCTGTTATTTTTTTTGAAATAGGGAGCAGACCACCAAGGCAGTAGAGCCTGGTGGGATGTAAACAGAAGCTAATGTGATCGAAGCACCTTCCAAGTGGCCTGTCAAAATTGCCAGGCAACCCCCAGGGTCTATATATAATAATAATAATAAACTTTGATATAGCGCCTTTCGAACATCAAGGTGCTGCACAATTAGATAAAATTCAGAAAATACAATAAATACCTATAAAATCAAAGAAATTCAGGATAGGCTTTAAGTAGTAGCTGGGTAGAACTGGGTGCCCTGGGGGACCAATATTGCAGTGCCCCTCCTCTTCTCCCCTCCATGTGTTGAGGTTACCACCTAGGTATACCCGAATTTCCCCAATTTTAAGTGTTCCGCTTTGCTGAGGTGGGTCTCCTGCAGGAGAACAAAATCAGGCCTCTGCTTTTTAAGGGCAGAAAGCATCCTGTACCTCTTAATGGAGTTATTCAGGGCGCTAACATAATGCAATATCATTGTAAGGCTCTATCATCCATTTAGGTTTGGGGTGGGATTTCAAAGTAGATAAAGCATGTTTCTCTAATTGCCTCTCTCTCTCTCCCATCAGGTCCTCCATCGTCACGAGGGTGATCATCACCTATACTTATTCCATCTACAGGGAGTGCCCCTTCACCAGTCTCACCCTCCATCGAGTACCAACAACTGGAACCCAATCGGTTCAGAAAAGTTGAAGTGATAATAAACATGTAAACAACATAGAAATTTAGCATCAAACAGAAAATAGATAACACCGCACCCTGCAAGAAGGTTCAAAAAAGAATGACCTCATCCCTAAGGTGAAACTATTTACATCTTGACCCCCAAGGTAGGGGAACAGTCTAGGGTGTTCACTAAAAACCCAACGGAACTTAAGGATGGGCTATTCCACTCAGGTAGGAGGAGAAAGGGCCTTTGCTTTGGCTCGGTCCTCCCCTATAAAAAAAAAAAAGACGGGTCCTAGCCAAATGCTGTGGGCTAAAAACGTCATCAACCTCATATAGGAAGCCCATGCTGAAGGTACGCAGCAACAATCTGCGCGTCTGCCTTCAGAGCCAAGGAGGGGAACCCCTCCTCTTCCAGCTCGATGAGGTAGCTGGATTATTAGCTCAACCCATATCCAAAACAGCTGCCAGGAAAACAAGATCAAGATAACCTCTCAACACTCCCCCCTCCCCACCATCCTTGTGTAACTTAAATTATAATCCCATTACATTTCCTGCGAGGCGAGTCCCCCTTTAACTGCGTAATTATAAGGAAAATGCACTGTTTATAACTCTATTTAGAACCATTTTAAAGTCCTATGCTTGTGTATAAAATATACATATCTTTGTTAGAGTAATACAGAGTCAAAACTAGAAGTTTCCGCTTGCGTTTGTACTGGCAAAGGAAAGAAGGAAGAAAGAAAACAGTTTCCACATGCTCGCTGGGATCAAAACAGAGATCAGGCACAAAACCAGTCTATCCATTTATCCAAACTCTCTGTGGGTCTCTTGCATCAGAAACCAGACAAAGAAACAGTAAATGCATCAGACTCCTGTCGTCTGCTTGCTGCACAAACGTGGGACTCACAAATCCTAGAGTCTCACAGTGCTTCAAAGGAGCAGACGAAGGCGGCCTCCCTCAAAAGTACAGGCACAGAAGGAGAAAGGTAAATAAGTTACTCACTGTTCTGTCAGCTTCTTCAGGTGTCTCGTGCTTCAGATGCTACTCATTTTTCATTACATGTGGTGTGCATTAATTCCTGCAGCATGTCCTTAATATCTTGTAGGATCACTGGAGCCAATCGCTTCCCTGCCTTCCTACAGTTATGCTGAGCTGCTGGTTGAAAGGCAGGATGCGGAGCGGTAGCCTGGTGATCTCGTCTCTAGCTGTTCGACAGGCTGTGGCCTTTTTCCTCAAAGGCCTTAACAGCTTCCTCCACCAAACTGTTGCGCTCCGTACCAGTATGCCAATGAACTCAAAGTCGAGATGGATAAGATGTCTGGAACTTCACCCCAGGGCCATTCGCGCACACAGAAGGGGGGGGCATAAGCTAACCACTTTTATCATATTATTGGTGGGTAGTCCTGATCAAAAAGTAGTAGAGCTCCATTATATACTACCCTTTTCTGCTGCCACGCCGTGTGTAGGATGAGCTCCTTGTCGCTGAAGCTACAGAATTTAGCCACCACAGATCTAGGTCTGGCATTCTCCGAGGTTGGCTTGGGCACAAGGGCCTGATGTGCCCTTTCAATCTTAAATGTGAAGGCCTGTGACAGGTCCAGAACGTGTCTAAGCAGGTCAAAGAGGAAATCAGTCATGTCTCCCATCTCGGCACCTTCAGGCAGGCCATAAATACTTAGGTTCTCCCTTCGAGAGTGCACTTCTAGGTCTAAACATTTTGCTGCTATGCACTCCTGATGTTGAACAAGGAAACAGACCACATGGGAGATATGCACTAAATCATCCTAGGTGGTCGGAATTCTTTCCTCCGTGGTACTCACTTTTTTCCAGAGTCGTGAGGTCGAAATGTAGCCTGCTGAATTCTTGTTTGGTTTCAGAACAGAATTATTTGAACTCAGACAGGGGAGTCTCGAAACGTGAGCAGGAAAGAGATTCCAGCTCTGCCTCCTTGTCTCTGTCCATCATACTTGAAGGAGAATCCTTGCCACTGGCCACTGAACTCACGGGACTCAATCCTCGCTGATCCTTTCTTGTTTTGGTCCGTTTGGAGTGGGATTTTCTGGTACGGTTGCCTTCACTATTCAATGAATGCATTTTCTGGTATATTCATGAATTTTGCGCTGTGTGGAGCAAGTTTATGGTGTGACTGGAGGGAGAGCTCTGTAACTAGGCAGCCATTAAGCCGATGACGTAACAGGAAGTCCATATTTGCCATTTTGACCAAGTTGTCAGCATAGCCTTCTTTTTACCCCACATCATGTACCCGGTAATGAAAATTTTCAAATCCCCACCAAAACCAGGGGTTGAAATTGGCACCGGCCCGCTAGCCAAATGCTGGCAGATTTTGTATCAGGCCAGTACGATTTTTATTTAACTAGCCCTGCGGGCTTGCACTGGAGAAGGCAACACTTCAGTATGTACACCATCTGGGCCAGTGGAAAAGTCTGTGGGGCTAGTGGATTTTCCCAGTCACTAGCCCTGCTGGCTAATGGCTGTAAAACTTAATTTCGACCCCTGCCAAAACGTGGTTCCGTACCACAGATGCAAAAAGACAGTTTGGCCAGGATTTGAAAAATGGCAACCATGTTCCTGAGGTGGCGTAAAAAAAATAACCATATTGAAAATCTGGGGCCAAAATATTTAAAATTACCAAAGTTACAAGCGAGTGTACTAAAATTTAAAGTATGTGCATAACCTGGCCATTTTTACATATTTGACCCCAAATGTTTAACACAGACTTCTTATGACTCCACCTCATGAACAAGATCAATGAAAACTTTCAAATCCCGCCTGACAGAAGATTTTGCCAAGCGACTGCAAAATCAAAATCTTTATTTAACCAGGCGGAACATCGTTGAGCAAAAAGCTCATTTTCAAGGTGGACCTGGACAATAGTCATATTCAGTACGCAGTGTAAACTACACAGACAACACTAAATGCAATACACAAAGACAGTTAAATACACATCATTCAAGTTCCATTCACAGAGCAAGATATATACCAGTACACATGTTCAATATGCAGAATAAATTATACTTACAGTACATATTTTCAAAACACAGTAAGTTATGCATACAGAATACATGTTTTGTACACAGTGAAGTTTTACATATAGTATACATGTTCCAACCCCAGGGCAGATTATGCTCAAAAACAGTTTACACCGGAGCAATATCCAGTGGGGGATTATAACCAGGGACTGTATGCAATATGCAGACAGAATAAAGACGGCAGAAACCTAGTAAATAATATGTACAGAGTACACATGTGATTGGTTGATAGCCATGGATGATGAGAACTAAGGTAAGAACAGAGAAGGATATTGTGTAAAGCAGGCCTGAAACAGTACCGAGTGGGGAGGGAAGGGCTTGATGAGGAAGAGGACCAGTATTTATTTTTATTTATTTTAAGTCTTTGGTGACCGGGCAAGGCCCACTAGGCACAAGTGCCTGTTTTCAAGGGCGACCTGGGAGCACTGGGCGGTTAAGAGGCTTGCTCAGAGTCACACAGTATGCAAGTGGAGGTTGTGAGAATCCAACTCAGGTCTGGTCTGTTGGATGTACCAAGCTCGTTCACACCTCGTTCCTCTAACCTCTAGGCTATACTACCAGTACAGAGAGACCTGGCAGGCAAGGGACAAGCGGCAACAATCAGTAGGGAGTAATCACCTTTCCGGTTGGATTTGCGAAATTCCACTGACATTGTTCATGAGGTGGGGGGTCCCCAAAAGGCCATGTTGAAAATCTGGTGTCAAAATATGCAAAAAATGGAAAAGTTATGCACCAAAGTTGAAAACCCCATTGAAATACACGGAACTACATTTATTTATTTTTATTTATTCATTTCAGTTTGGGATAAATACTTTCAAGTTAAGGACTCATTTTCAAAGGTTCCAAGTAAGTGGTGGACAAACATTACAGATAGTACACAATATACAGAATGACAGGGACCAATTTACACAGGCAAGCACACTGCAATTATATACATCTTATTACACTGGTGTCAGACAAGGGATTCGGAAAGGAGAGGAGGGTAGTACTCTATCTTAAGTGTTCATTGGATGGTAGGTCAACCAAAAAAGACAGAGCGGGTAGGGTGGTCAACCGAGATTAGGCCTCGTCAAAGAGGGGGTGAGGGAAGGGTGATCAGCCGAGAGGAGGCATCGTCTGGGTGAAGCGTATGGGGGGGGAATATAGTAGGAGGGTAGGTATGAGAGGGTGGAGGTGACAGGGGGAGGGTTAAGGTAGAAGGTAAAAATAGGGAGGCTGAGGTGCAGTTTCAATAGCGCAGGCAGGTACAGGTTTTGGTTGTGTCAAGAAAGGATCTCAGCCCAGATTTGAAAGTACCAATCTTGGATGCATCAGTGAAGTCAGCTGGTAGCTCACTGTACCATTTTGGTCCTTGGTACAAGATGGAATTCTGGGCAAGTTTCGTCTGTTTAAAAGGGATCACCAGCCTGTCGGCGGATGCACTTCTGGTCGATTTAGTTGGCGCTGTCAGTTTAAAGAGGCTGCCCAGAGAGGGGGCATTTGCCCAAGAGGTACTTTTTTTTTTTTTTTTAAAGAAGTAGGCAGGTTTGGTATTGCACTCTAAGATGGAGTGGGAGCCACCCAGTTTCAGTGTAGAGCAAGCAAGTGTGGGTGTCGAGAGAGATGCCCAATATTAGGCGGCAGGCCTTATTAAGGAGTGTGCTAACCTAGTCTGTGTGCCAGTCCCATAGACAGGCAGCCCACAGTCGATGGACAACAGTACTGAACTGCTGGTAGCAAGTCAGAGCATCTGGAGACATCAAGTGCCTGTGATGGAAGAGGACACCACACATGCTGTTTGCTGACTTGACTAAAGAGTCTATGTGGCTTGAGAAGGTGAGTGTGTCGTCCAAGGTGATGGCGAGGTACTTGAACTTTGTTACTTGGTCTAGTATCTCACCGTTGTGGTTGTATATGAGATGGGGTTGATATTTATTTTTGCTTTGTAAGGTAGAGAAAAGCAGACTCTTAGTTTTTTTTGTGGTTTAAAAGTAGTTTTGTGTGAACCAGGATTCAAGTTTGAGGAAGCTGCTTTGGAGTTCAGATGTAATGGAGTAGTAGTCTTTGACAGCAACCGATATAACTGCATCATCCGCATACAGTACAGTATGTGCTGAGCATACAGATGGGGCTGGGTTGATGAATTGAAGAGGAGAAGTCCAAGAATGGAACCCTGCAGAACCCCAAGGGACACATCCTTAGATGCTGACAGACTATCTCCAATTTTGACACGTTGTGATCTGTTGGCGAGGTAGCTGCCAAACCATAGTACTGTGTCAGGGGATAGACTTGTTGACTGAAAGCAGCTCAAGAAGAGGTTGTGAGTCAGAGTCAAAGGCCTTCGTAAGATTAATGAAAACCGAACCCACTGCCTGCCCACTATCTAAGGTACTGTATAACTGGGATGAGTAATCAACAAGGGCAGTGAGTGTGGAATGCTTTTTTACGGAAGCAGAGTAGGTTATAGTTATCAAGGTACTCTATTAGCTGCTCCGAGAACATTCTTTCAAGTACTTTAGAGAGTGTGGGTAGGATGGATATTGGTCTGTAGTTGGATGTTAGGGGTTTTGTCCCCGGCTTTGAAAACAGGTGTGAATGGCCAACTTCCATGCATTCAGAAAAGCACCTTATTTTAGAGAGGCATTAAACATCATGGTTAGAGGACTGGCAAGTTCGTTCAGAAGCAGACCAGCAAGCTTCATGATGACACAATCCACTCCCATTCTGGTCTTGCCTAGGGCCCCTTTAATGTGCTTGACCGTTTCGGACTTGGTGACTCATCTAAAATAGAGGGGTGACAGATCCTCCCTTGGAGGATTTTGCGGGGCAATATGGTGCTGGTGACCCGTTAAGTCCTTAAGGCAGTCACCAGGGAGTACGTCAGACAGGTCCATAAATGCGATGTTGAGCTCATTAGTGATTTCAATAGGTTCCTGTAGGGGCCCATCCACAGTGATTATTAGATCTGGGGTGCCTTAGGGGATTTGCCCATCAGGGATTTCATGGAGTTCTTTTCCAGTGCCCCATGTTTTGCTCAGTAGCTCCTTATAGTAGGTTGCTTTGGCCTGTTGAATGAGTTTGACATTTATCTTAGTTGCTCATATTGCAGTTGCCAGTTCCAGCAGCAAGATGCGCCTTTCATCAGAGAGTGGATCTTTGCCTAGTGACCTGTTCAGGTGAGTGGGGGTCTACTGGGTGGTGTGGGTTGATAGGTGCTGTGGAGAGGTGGGGGGAGTCAGATCAGCGAGGACAATTTTTTTTAGCGGGTTTAAAAAAAAAAAAAAAAAAAAAAATCGGGGACCATTAACTTTATTTTGTTTTACTTACTATGCTTTAGCTCTCCAGCTGCCTCCCCATCAACTCCTCCACACACAGGCGATCCCCGGGAGCAGTGCCCCCTGGATTACCCCCCCAGGGTGGAGCCTCCGGAGACCCCCTCAACTTAACAATGCAGGATCTTGAAATACGGGTGTGGCGGGGCCCCGAATCCACCACAGGCAAAAGCGTCACTGGGCAAGCCGGAGCAGTTTTTCTTGTGTTGTTTGGGGGGGGGGGTGTCAACTGGACACCAGCAGTGTTACCACGCTGCACATCTGACTCGCTCTCCAGGAGACAGGATTGGCAGGTGCTCTGGTAGCTGTGCGTTCAGTTGGCACCCAGGAGCACCGGACTGGAGACACTATCCTTTTCCACCCACCCCCCCCTTGGGAGGGGACAGGGTGCTATGGCCAGTCAATCCACTCCTGCCCGAGCCAGCCCTCGAGCATCCAGAGTCCGTTACCAAACCCAGGACACCTGTGTTTCAGCGGTGAATTTTTCCGCTGTGCAGGAGGGCTGGCTGTTTATTTTAGGTAGGGATGGCGATCGGATTGTGGGGGTGACACTAGACACCAGGGAAAGAAAAAATTAAGGGAACAGTGATCAAATGTTTGTGGGGGGTGCCACTAGACACAAGAGAATGAAAACATAATCGGGACAGCAATCGGATGGTTGGGGGATCCACTTACAGACAAAACAACAGGGACAACGACTGCATGATTGGGGGGTCACTAGACACCAGGGATAGAAAAATAATAGGGACAGCAATCGGATGGTGGGGGGCCACTAGACACCAGAGATAGAAAAAAAAGAAACATAACGTGAATGATGATCCGCATGGTGTGGGGGGCAAGCACTACTAGACACCAGGAAAGAAAAATAAACAACAGGAATGGCAATCGGAGGGTGGGGGGGCACTAGACACCAGGGAACATTAAAATAATTAGGGGGACAGCTATAGCTTCTGTGATTAGCAATCACTATTAATCATGCTGGCAGCTGACTCGTATTTCCCAATTCCTGCGTCACAAACTGTGATACACATCCGCTTAATTTCTCCCGTTGGTAATGCTATCGCTGCACTACCAGGTCAGCCCTGCTGTTTGAGATGTTCAATACTGTAAGTAAGCCAGACATTTAACTCTAATAAACCTTATGCTAGGAATAGGATATCCAGAGAAACATAACTTAGAAGGGGACGGCAGATGAGGAATATGTGGCCCACCTAGTCTGCCCCTTTTTCCTACCTAATGCAATACCGCAGACCCTAGCTGATCTGCGACTTACTCTCTCTTCCCTATTGCAGGAGTACTCTTGCATAGAAACAGACAATGACGGCAGAAAAAGACCATAGGTCCTTTCAGTCTGCCCAAGTTCCCTATAATCCCTGGAACCTACTGTTCCCCCAGGGTACTAACCCTCCCTATCCTCTATCTATTCTCCTCCTTGGTCCTGTCACCCCAGTAACCACCCTACCCTTTGTTATGTGCCAGCCCTGCTTGAATCCCCTGACTGTTTCCGCTCCCACCACTTCAGTGGTCAGATTGTTCCAAGGTTCCACCACCCCTTCCTTAAAGTAGTACTTCCTCACAGCTCTCCTGAACCTACCTCTTGTTAATTTCCATTCCTGTCCACATGACCGTGAATTGGTATTCTGGCTAAATAGTTCTCTGCAGTTCACTCTGTTAATTCCCTTAAGGAACTTCAAGGTCTCTATCGTATCTTCCCTCTGGTCTCCAGTGAGTACATATTTAGTGCCTTAAGGTGCTCCTCATAGGATCTGCCCTGCTGGCCCTGAAACATTTTTATTATTCTGCGCTGCACTGTCTCCAACCTATCCTTATCCTTTCTGAGGTGACAACTCCAGAACTGTGCACAGTACTCTAAGTGAGGCCTCACCAGGGATCTACAGATGGGAAGTATTACCTCTTTTCTTCTACTATCAGTATCCCTCTGATACATCCCAGCATCATGTTAGCCTTGCTATAGGCCTTGTTGCACTGACTCGATTGCTTAAGTGAGTTGCTAATGATAAAGTACAGTTACGTAAGAACTTACCGCAACAGTAGATCTTCGAGAACAGCTCTTGCAGCAGGTTACACCATTAAGACTGAAGCTGGCAGGCGCCAGGACCCCACAGAAACTTTCTAGCTAGCAGTAATCAGTGGGGACCGCCCCCGACGTCAGGCACAGTACATAAGGGGGCGGTCCCCCAGAATCCCCAGTTCTCCCGCCAGAGACTCCCAGTCACTGGATGACATCAGAAGAGGAGACTGCAGATCCACCATCAAATGGCAGTCAGAGAAATGCTGAGACATCTGATCCTAGGAAAAGGATGTTGGAACTAGACTCTACCTCCAGCAGGGATGGTGGGAGGGAAAGTACCTGCTGCAAGTGTTGTTCTCCAAGATCTACTGCTACGGTAAGTTCTTACGTAACTGTACTATCTTACTTCGAGAAACAGCTCTTGCAGCAGGTTACACCATTAGAACTGATTCCCAAGCAATAATGGAAATCCCACACCATTGGGAGGAGGGAAGGTAGAAATCCTTAATGAAACCAAAGCCTAGCACAGAAGTCCTTGAAGGACTGCTAGACCAAAACCTGCTCTTTGCCTCGATGAAAAATCCAGGCTATAATGCCTGATGAAAGTGTGCACGGAGCTCCAAGTAGCTGCAGCGCAGATGGCCGAGGTGAACACATTCTTAAGGGCTGCAAAGGAGGTAGTCACCCCCCCTCGTGGAATGACCCTTAACCGCGCCCGGTGAGGGTTTGTTGCGCTTTGGTAACAGAACATGATACACTGAATGAACCACCTGGACAGCGACTGTTTGGAAACAGGAGCTTCCATCATCCTGTGGGCAAAGGAGACAAAAAGCTGGTCTGATTTTCGGTGGTGTTTGGTTCTGGTCAGGTAGTATCGGAGACACCTATGCAAGTCTAGGGTGTGCAACAGGGCCTCTCCTTGATTCGAATAGTTGGGAAAGTACACTGGTAGATCGATGTCTTGATTAAGGGTGAGAGCTGAGACCACCTTAGGCAGAAATTTGGGATTAGTCCATAGGGATACCTTGTCTTGGTGAAAAACCAAATAAGGCTCTTTGCACATGAGTGCATGGAGTTCAGAAATTCTTCTGGCCAAAGTAACGGCAACTAAAAACAACGTCTTCCAAGTGAGAAGACGTAGCTCGCAATCTGCGGCTGGTTCAAAGGGTGGCAGCGTGAGCTGCTCCAGGACAAAGGGTAAATCCCACTGCGGAACTGGATCCTTAATCGGAGGTCTAAGGTGGAGAATACCTCTCAGAAAGGCTCGTGCCGTGTCCAACTGGGATATGGTGCATTGGCCTATTGGATAATGATAGGCTGATATGGCACAGAGGTGTACTTTGATCGAGGAGCAGGCCAAGCCTGTCTGAAAAAGAGACAGAAGGTAGTCCAAGACCGACTTTTCTGGACAGTCTAGAGGCGAAAACCCCCGCATTTGAGCCCATAGGCAAAAACTGCTCCATTTCATGGCGTAAGTGGCATGAGTGGCCGGTTTTCTCGCAGTCACCAGGACATCAGCTACCTCTTGCGAGACCCCGTGTCGCAAAATGGCTATGTCTCTAGGAGCCAAGCGTGCAGGCTCAACGAACGAAGGTCTGGATGGACCAAGAAGCCCTCCTCCTGAGACAACAAGTGAGAGGTGATTGGCAGAGGCACCGGAGGTTCCCGGAATAGCTGGTGTAGTAGAGGGAACCAGATCTGCCTGGGCCAGAACGGCGCGATGAGTATCACCGTCGCTTGCTCTCTGCGAAGTTTCAGAACAACCCTCTGGATCAACGGAAAGGGGAGAAGGCTTAGAAGAATCTGCCCGATGAGGAGAGGGACAACGCGTCTCACCAGAAAACACCAGGCCCTGGATCTAGCGAGCAAACATTGGTCAGTTTCGCGTTGGATGGGGATGCGAAAAGGTCTAACTCTGGTGTACCCCATCTGTGAAACAGATCCTCTACTACCTCCTGAGTAGTTCCCATCAGGACTCTGGCCTGAGAGCGGCTCAGGCAGTCTGCGATGACGCTGTCCACTCCTGGGACATGAACAGCAATGAGGTTTGCGCCGTGTTGCAAAGCCCAGTCCCACACCCTCATGGCCTCCCTGCAAAGCAGATAGGAATGGGTGCCTCCTTGTTTGTTGAGGTAATACATCACCGCGGAATTGTCTGTAACAAAAGAGTACCCGGTGGAATCTCCGACTGGAAGGCCTGCAGGGCGTAAAGAACAGCTCTCATTTCCAGGATGTTTATGTGGAGATGAGACACTCGGGCTGTCCACAGGCTCGGAGACCGGACACCGTCGAGGTGTGCTCCCCATCCGAGCCCTGAAGCGTCTGTGCAGAGTGTCACAATCGGAGACGGCGCAATGAAAGGGACCCCTGCCGATTGATTCTTCGGATCTAGCCACCATTGCCAATCCCGGATTACGGTTTTCGTGATCCGGACTGGAAGCTGCAGATGGTCTTGATTTGATCCCATTGGACCCATAACATCCACTGGGTGACCCGCAAGTGGGATTGTTGCAATGGCCGCAGCCATGTGTCCGAGCAGGCAAAGGACCAATCTGGCAGGAACGGTCTTCTTTGCCAAAATGTCCCTGATGAGGGATCTGATGTGTTCCGCTCTGTCCTGGGGAAGAAAGGCTTTCCCTTGGACAGCGTCCAGAACTGCGCCTATGAACTGCAGAGTCTGAGATGGAACCAGACGGGACTTCTCTTGATTGATCAAGATGCCCAGCGTCTTGAACAAAGACTGAGTATAATGAATGGCGGACATCAAGGCCTCCCAAGAAGGCGCCATGAGAAGCCAGTCGTACAGGTAGGGGAAAACGTAGTGGCCCTGCCTCCTCGGAGTCGCTGCTACGACCGCCATACACTTCGTGAATACCCGAGGTGCCGATGACAGTCCGAAAGGGAGGGCTCGGAACTGATAATGGTGGCCCTGGAACTCGAAGCACAGAAACTTCCTGTGCACTTGAGTGATGAGTATACGCAGGTAAGCTTCCTGCATGTCCAAGGATGCTAGAAAGGCGTCCTGCTTGAGCATGGGAATCAGACCTGGGAGGGCCACCATGCGGAAGCGATTGTACAGGACCAACTCGTTGAGGTCGCTGAGGTCCATTATCGGACGGGGTCCCCTGTTTTCTTGGGAACCAGAAAGAAGTGAGAATAATATCCTGCAGCCCTCTGGTTCCGTGGAACGTGCTCTATCGCTTCTTTTTCCAGGAGCACGAGCACCTCCTGCTGTATAAGCAAGGCGTATGACCCAGTAACGGAAAGCAGGGGAGGTTCGACAGTGGGTGGTCGAGAAATTCACGGGTGACCCTTCTTGACTAACTGGAGAACCCACCGTCGGTGGTAATCGACTGCCACCCTGAAAAGTGTACGCGATGCGACCCCCGACCTCTTGCGCCCGTTGATCAGAGGAGGGGCCGGGGCCGGGAAGGAGTCATGCTGTGGCAGCACTGGTCCCTGCAGGCTGGGCCGGTTTGGTGTAGCATTGGGCTCTGCCTAGGGACGACTTAGCCTGTACCTTCCGCTGAAAGGTGCCCCTTTGTTGCTGGCCGGAACGTAGCTGCTGCCTTTGTTGCCGGCTGCGAAAACTACTCTGGTTCCTACGAAAGGAACCGGGCCTGGGCCTGTACATGGCCTGTACAGACCTGACTGCCTTCCCAGCGTCCTGGAGTTTGGTGATCACCTTCTCAGAGGGTTCACCAAAGAGTACCTCGCCGTTGTAGGGGACATCAAGAATGTTCTTCTGTACGTCTGGGGTGAAGCCGGAGACATGGAGCCAGGAGTGTCACCGGAGGCAGATGCCTGAAGCTGCAGCTCTGGTGGACGAGTCCGAAGAATCATATGCAGCTCGTAATACTCGAGTCCCCACATTAGACCCTGTGCGGAGAAGGTTTAGGAGCTCCACCTTCTGATCGCCATCCGGAAGCTTATCGACCAGGTCCTGGCCCTGTTCCCATAGGGCGTTATGAAACTGTACCATGTGGGTTAGGTAGTTCAGGGACCTGATGGAGCATGTAGCACCTGCACACATGCGTCTCCCCAGGGTATCCAATTGTTTGGATTCCTGGTCTGGTGGGTGTGTGCTCATGTGTTGCGGTCTTTGGGACCGGTCATGTAAGGCCGTAGTGACCAGGGAGTCTGCCAAAGGTTGTTGAGCCAGGTACTGGTCCTCTCTTGGGGCCTTGTACAGGCAGTCAGCTTTCTTCGGCACCGCAGGAGTGGAGTGCGAGGACACTTCCACGCAGCCTTGGTGACGTCCGTAAAGGTGTCCACCAAGGGGGGCACTACCACAGGCTTTGGGTCTTTCTGCCAAAGATAACAGGCAAGGCACTGCTTTTCAGGGTCGAGGTCTTCAGCATCCCACCCCATGTTGTCCTGGATGTGCCTCATGATCTCCGAGAAAGAGGGATCATCCAAAGGAGACCTGGGAAGGTCATGTGGTCAGGTGATGAAATGCTGAGTGGAGAAGGAGATCTGAAGTAATCAGAGGTATCCGATCTTGAGTCCTCCCCCGGAGTATACCGCCGACGTCTGGGTCGCTTGGGGCTGGGAGACCCTGATGCAGATCTTGAGGGAGGCCTTCTCTGATCCTGGGATCTACCCCTAGGAGGTGGAGTCTGCTCCTTGGGGGTTGGTGGTCATCCTGCCGGCCGCTGTGGTGGAAGAAGGGGGTGTAGGAGGTGAAGGAATAGGGGAGGAGGAGGCGGAGGCTTTACTGGGACCACGTCTTTATGGATGGTGTCCCACCAGAAAGTAAAGAGTTCCATTACTTCTTGAATATTCATGACCGACAACGGGCCTAGCACCGGTGGTCCATCGCCAGGGTCAGACATCGGGTCCTCGGGTGTCTCCGGGGTGGGCGAAGGTTCCCTCGGAAGCCTGACATCCTCTGTGTCGCCCGCCTGGTCTTCGAGCAAGTCTGTGTCCTCCTCCGTGGAGTCCCTGTGACCGTGTCTACCGTGACTGGGTGGCTCGGCCCGTGAAGCCGACGCCAGTCGCCATTGAAGACTTCCCAGGTCTCGTGAACACCTGGCCGGTGTCTGGTGCTTTGGCCGATGTTCTCGCACCGTGAACGCCTGGCCGCTCTCAGATGCTTGGCTGACATTGGGGTTTGGCCGATGTCGGGTCTGTCATCCGCTTGAGGGACGTCAGGCCCTTCGTCTTCCTGGGTGGAGGATCTGGGCCCCTAGGGGGCTGGGAGACCGACCTGGAGTCAGGGTCCCGATGTCAGGTGGAAGAGGAATACTTGTGGCATTCAGAGGACTTTGAAGAGGCCCGAGGGGGAGTAGAGGAAGCCAAGGGCCTGGAAGTCTTGATGGGCTGAAGAGTCGAAGAACCGCTGGAAGCCCAGACCTTCACCGGAGGGGGCTGAGACCTAGCTCTGGAGGGAGAGCGGTCCGATCAGGTGGAGCCTGAGCTCCGCGAATCCGAGGCCCAGTTCGGGGATCTGGACCTTGGCTTCTCCTGGTGCTTGTGGACCTTGGAGGAAGAATCGCCCCTGGAGGAAGCTTCTTTGTCCATCCTACTAAGTTTTTCCTCTAGCAGGTAAGCCTGAAGTGCCTTCTGATGGTGGATCCTGGTGCGGCTGTTGAACCCTTGGCAAAAGATGCAGGCCTTGGTATCGTGGTCCGGGCCTAACCACCGCACGCAGGAAGAATGAGGATCCTTGAAAGGAGATCTGTTTTCCACAGGCACACTTTGAAAGGTGACCCTCAAATGAAGGAGTTGGAGAGGACATTAGTTAAGTAGAAACTCTTGAAATTCTAAGTCGTCGTGCACTGGTAGAGACCGAGAGGCCGATGCTGGCGAGTCGACGGCGGGAAAAGAACTGGGGATTCTGGGGGACCACCCCCTTATGTACTGTGCCTGACGTTGAGAGTGGGACCAACGTTGGGGGAGGTCCCCGCTGATTACTGCTGGCTAGAAAATTTCCATGGGGTCCTGGCGCCTGCCGGCTTCAGTCCTAATGGTGTAACCTGCTGCAAGAGCTGTTTCTCGAAGTAAGATCTCTCAGATCCCGTTCCTCAGCTATAGTGCCAAGTCTCTCTCCTCCCATCCAGTACTCGGTCTTGGACTTCTTTTTCCCTAGGTGCATTACCTTGCACTTTCTAGCACTGGATTTTAACTACCAGACCTTTGACCACCCCTCTAGATTTTGTAGGCATCTCTGCTTTTCCCTTATGCCCATGTCACTATCCACCCTCCCACACCATTTTGGGTAATCTGCAAAGAGACACAACTTGCCCTGGAATCCTTCTCCAAGGTCACTAATGAACACGTTAAAAAGGGCCAGACCCAGGACAGATCCCTGTGGAACTCCACTCATAACCTCCCTCTCCTCTGATTTAACCCCATTGACCACCACCCTCTACTGCCTCCTCTCTAGCCAGTTACCTACCCAGTTCACTATGTGTTTCGTTGCACCCATATCTTCCATCTTCTTGAGCAATCGTTTGTGAGGTACTGAGTCAAAAGAAGAAGTCAAAGTAGAGCAGATCAACAGCGTGGTTCTTGTCTAATTCCTTTGTCACCCAGTCAAAGAAAACTATCAGGTTAGTCTAACAAGATCTTCCTGCCACGAAACCACGCTGTTTACTATCCTAGAGCCTGCTGCTTTCCAGGTAGTCTCTTATGTCTATCCCATGCATTCTTGAATTCTCCTACCGTTTTTGCCCCCACCACCTCCTCCTCCTCCTCCGCAGAGAGGCTCTTCCAAACATCCACTACTCTTTCTGTGAAAAAGTATTTCCTCACGTTGCTCTTGAGCCTATCTCCCTCTAGCCTATCATTCCCCTTGTTCTTGTACACCTTTTCCGTAAGGTGCTAGCCTCCTGTACCTTGTTTATACCCCTGAGATACTTGAATGTCTCTATCATATCTCTCTCCCTCCCCCCTCCCTCCCCCGCAGGGAATAAATATTGAGGTCCTCTAGTCTTTCCTCATATGACTTTTGGTGCAGTCCTTACATCATTTTTGATGCCTTTTTCTGGACTGCCTCTATTTTGTCTATGTCCTTCCGGTGATGCGGCCTCCAGAACTGGAAACAGTACTCCAGGTGAGGTCTCAGTAGTGATCTGTACATTAGCATAACCACCTTTTTTCTGCTGGTAATACCTCTCCCTATGCACCCTAGAATCCCACTGGCTCTCCCCACATCCTTCTCACATTGTTTAGTTACCTTTAGGTCATCAGATAGGATTACCCCCAGGTCCGTTTCGTGATTGGTGGCTGTCAATACCTCTCCACCCCATCTTGTACTCCTCCGTTGGATTTCTGTGCCATAAATGCAAGATTTTGCACTTCTTTGCACTGAATCTTAGCTGCCACCCTTTCGACCATCTGCGATAATGCTGTCCACTCCTGGGACATGTACAGCAATAAGGTCTGCGCCGTGTTGCAGGACCCAATCCCACACCCTCATGGCCTCCCTGTAAAGTAGGTAGGAATGAGTGCCTTCTTGCTTGGTGAAGTAATACATCACCGCGGTATTGTCTGTTTGCAGCAGCAGAATACCCGGTGGAATCTCCACCTGGAAGGCCTGCAAGGTATAAAGGACTGCTCTCATCTCCAAAATATTTATGTGAAGATGAGCTTCCTGGGGCGTCCACGAGCCCCGAGACCTGACCCCATCAAGGTGTGCTCCCCAACCGAACCCTGAGGTGTCCGTGGAGAGTGTCAATCTGAGACAGCGCAATAAAGCGGACTCCTGCCGATAGGTGTTCTGGTTCAAGCCACCATTGCCAATCCTGGATGACGGCATTTGTGATCCGAATTGGGAGCTGCAGATGGTCTTGCTTCTGATCCCATTGTACCCATAACATCCACTGGGTCATCCGCATGTGGAGACAGGCTAAAGGGACTGTCGCAATGGCTGCAGCCATGTGTCCGAGCAGGCAAAGGATCAGTCTTGCTGGGACCGTCATCTTTGTCAAGATGTCCCTTATGAGGGATCTGATGTGTTCCGCTCTGTCCTGGGACAAAAAGGCTTTCCCCTGGACGGTGTCCAGGACTGCACCTATGAACTGCAGTCTCTGCGACGGAACCAGGTGTGACTTCTCCTGACTGATGATGATGCCCAACGACCCGAAGAGGGAACGAGTATAGTGGATCACGGACATCAGATCCTCCCAAGAGGTGGGCCATGAGGAGCCAGTCGTCCAGGTATGGGAACACGTAGTGGCCTTGTCTCCCGAGAGCCGCCGCTATGACTACCATGCACTTCGTAAATACCCAAGATGCTGAAGACAGTCCGAAGGGGAGGGCTCAGAACTGATAATGGTGACCCAGAAACTCAAAGCGCAAGAATTTCTTGTGCGCTCGAGCTATATGTATGTGCAGGTAAGCATCCTGCATGTCCAGAGACGCTACAAAGGTGCCCTGCTTGAGCATGGGAATTAAACCTGGAAGGGTCACCATGCGGAAGCGTTTGTAAAGGACTGAAGCGTTAAGGTCGCCAAGATCCAGAATCAGGCGGAGATCCCCTGTCTTTTTGGGAACCAGAAAGAAGTGGGAATAATAATCTGCACCTCTCTGGTTCCGCGGTACGTGCTCTATAGCCTCCTTTCCCAGAAGCGCGAGCACTTCCTGATGTATGAGCAGTGCGTGCTGACCCAAATAACGGGAAAGCAGGGGAGGCCTCGACAGTGGGTGGTCGAGGAATTCTATAAAGTGTCCTCTCTCGACCAACTGGAGGACTCACCAGTCGGCGGTTATCGTCTGCCAGCCTGAAAGGTGGCGAGCGATGCGACCCCCATCCTTTTCTTCCCGTTGATCCAGAGGAGGGATGGGGGCCAGGAAGGAGTCATGCTGTGGCGGCATTACCCCTTCCGCAGGCTGGGTCAGTTTGGTATATCTTTGACCTTGGCCTGGGGAAGACTTAGGCTGGGCCTTACGGCTGAAGTTGCCCCTTTGCTGCTGATCGGAACGTGGCTGTTGCCATTGTTGCCGGCCCCAAAAACGATTCTGGTTCCTACAAAAGGAACCAGATTTGGGCCTGTACATGGCCTTTACAGTCCTTACTGCCTTCCCGGCATCCTGTAATTTGGTGATCACCTTTTTGGAATCTTCATCAAATAGAACCTCGCCGATGTAGGGGACGTCCAGGATGTTTTTCTGGACGTCCGGGGTAAATCCGGAGATGCAAAGCCATGAGTGTCTCCGGAGACAGATGCCTGAGGCTGCTCCCCTGGCTGCAGAGTCCGCTGAATCGTAGGCGGCTCTCAGAACTTGGGTCCCCACGTCTGACCCAGTGTGAAGGAGGTTCAGAAGCTCCTCCTCCTGCTCGCCATCCGGAAGTGTTTTGACTAGGTCTTGACCCTGTTCCCATAGGGCATTCTGAAACTGAACCATGTGTGTCAGATAGTTCAGTGACCTAATGGAGCATGTAGCAGCCGCAGACGTGCGCATACCCAGTGAGTCCAAGTGCTTGGACTCCTGGTCCGGAGGCTGTGTACTCATATGTTGTGGTCGTTGAGACCTGTCATGGGAGGCCGTGACGATCAGTGAATCAGCCAGGGGTTGTTGTGCCAAGTACGGGTCCTCCACAGGGGCCCTGTACAGGCGGTCAGCCTTCTTCGGCACCATGGGGGTGGAGTGCGGACGTTTCCACGCAGCCTTGGTGACGTCCGCGAAGGTGTCCACCAAGGGTGGCACCACCACAGGCTTAGGGTCCTTCTGCCAAAGATATCGAGCTAGGTGCTGCCGTTCGGGGTCTAGGTCTTCCGTTTCCCACCCCATGTTCTCCTGGATGTGCCTCATGATTTTGGAAATGAAGAATTATCTGAAGGTGACCTGGGGAGGTCTTGTGGGTCAGGCGATGGGATGCTGATTGGAGAAGGAGACCTGGAGGTATCCGAAGAGTCAGGTCTAGAGACTTCCCCCTGCGGAGTGGACCGTCTACGTCTGGGTCGCTTGGGACTGGGAGACCCTGAGGGAGATCTTGAAGGGGGCCTTCTTTCTTTAGATCTGCCCCTAGGAGGTGGAGTAGGCTCCTTGGGGGTTAGAGATCTTCCTACTGGCCCCTGTGGTGAGGGGGAGGAGTAGGTCTTATAAGGACCACGTCCTTTTTGATTGTGTCCCACCAAAATGTAAAGAGGTCTTTAACCTCCTGAATGTTCATACCGGATGACAGTCCTGGCATCAGGGTTGGTCTGTCGCTGGTATCTGGCGTCGCCGGATCAGGCGAAGGCTCCCATGGAAGCCCGGTGTCCTCATTGCCACCTGCCTGGTCACCAGGCAACGTGAGATCTCCTCTCAGAGTTTCGGCGCATCGTATCCACCGTGACGGGGGCAGTCGTCAGCTCCTGAGGACGTCTGGCTGATGTCAGGTGTTTGGCAGATGTCTGGTCTGATGGCCCTTAGCTGGGGAAGGGTCGGCAGCACGTTTAGTGTCCATCATCTGCTTAAGGGATGTTAGGTACTTGGTCTTTCTGGGAGGGGGGTCCGGTCCCCTAGGAGGCTGGGAGGCCGATCTGGTGTCAGGGTCCCGGCGTCTGTCCGAGGAAGCCGAAGAGATCTTTGAAGAGGACTTGGACTGGTGGCAGTCAGAAAACTTCGCTGAAGCCCGGAAGGGCACTGGAGAAGAGTCAGAAGTCCTGGAAGTCTTGATCGGATACAAAGAAGCCGAAGAACTGCCTGAAGTCCTAACCTTAACGGGAGGGGGCTGAGAGCGAGCCCTGGAAGGAGGGCGGTCTGAGCGTGTGGAGCCGGAGCTGGTGCACAAGTCTGAGGCCCGGTTCGGGGATCTGGACTTGGCCTTCTCCCGGTGTTTTTCCCAATGCTTATGAGACTTAGAGGTAGACTCACCTCTGGAGGCAGGGTCTTTATCCATAATCTTTAATCTTTCTTCCAAGAGGAACCCCTGAAATGCCTTTTGGCAGCAGATCCAGGTGCGACTATTGAACCGCTGGCAAAAGGAGCAGGCCTTGGTGTCGTGCACCGGGCCTAGGCACCGCAGACAGGACGAGTGAAGATCCTTAAAAGGGATCTGCTTGCCGCACGCACACTTAGAGGGGTGTCCTTCTGAGGAAGGAGTTGGAGATGCTGACATTTAGTAGATAAATGCTGGAAGTTCTAGACGTTGTTCGCTGGAGCGGGTCCATGAGGCCGATGCTGGCGAGTCAACAGTGGAAAAAGAACTGGGGATTCTGGGGGACTGCCCCCTTTTGTATGATGCCTGACGGGGCCGGGCCGACGTCGGGGGCGGTCCCTGCTGGATACTGCTAGCTAGAAAATTTCCGTGGGGTCCTGGCACCTGCCGGCTTCAGTCCTAATGGTGTAACCTGCTGCAAGAGCTGTTTCTTGAAGTAATATCCCACTTCTTACAGCACTTAGAAAATGGGATGGGTAAATTAACCAAAAAAAAAAAAACATAAAAGACACAGAAAAACAAGATATAATTGCTTAGAAAATGTGGAACAGTCCTTCCACAGGTGATTTCTACCCATGAGACATTTGTCTTTCTACACATGCAGTAGGTTTGTTGCGTTTACCATAGAACATAGGAATTCAATATTCTGCAGTACTCCTCTAACAGAATGCCCCCCCCCCCCGAAAAAAACTGGGAATGTATGAATTCCATTACAGCGTGAGGGAGTGCTCCCGGCCAATCAGAGCGCTCCTTTTCCCTGCGCATGAGACACTCTTAGTACGCGAAGAGTGCCTCACACGCAGATGCCCTGTAAATTACCACATCCTGGGACTTTTTTTTTTTATTGCAGGATGTTTTTAAAAAAAAAAAAAAGCCTCGATCTATAATATATGTATATGTCCCCCATCACCACTCATCGTGGTATGAGAGGTTTCACTTACCTTCTGCTCCAGAGCAGAATGCACATGAGACCACTCTTACCGCGTAACAAGTGGCGACGGGGACATATAAATATATAAATTATGCAGTGTTCCACAGGCAAACACTTTCCTAGTTGAAGGTTTTTATGCAAGAATAAAGGTGATGGTCATCTTTGTGATGTAATTCGGGAAGTGGCTCATGAACTCTGTAGGTGATCTGTCCTAATTCCACATCACATGGTTGGACCTTTTTCTTTACAGGACTCTATTGGCACGTAAATATATGACAACAGAATCAGAATACAGTATTGCACTTGCCCACTTCCAAATGTTTAACTCATTTCTGATTTCCATCACACGCATGGCTGCCACCTTTACTTTTACATAAAAACCTTCGACCAGGCCCTAAAAATACAATTCACTTAAATTAAAGAAAACAAATTCATTAATAACCAAATGTTCTTTCTACTCATGATCCCTTCCTCATACACAGTGACAAAAAAAGATCAAGCACTATTCAGAGTTTTCTTTTCCGGAGTTTTTTTTTTTTTGATGACCACGACAAATTCCCTCATAGCCTACCAAGTTTGACAGAGCAATCTCCGCTGTTAACCCTGCAACAGATAAAGCAAAGTCTCTCGCTCCACATCAGGCTGTCATGTGTCTGTGTTAGTGTTTGCCAGAGGAACAATAAAGAATTTTGAATTCATACATGCCATGTTAACATTCCGGCCCAGATATTCAAAGGAGTTGCATCAGCGCAACCCCGCATTGCGCCCCGGTATGATACTGAGAAGGCTGCCTGGCGCAGAGCAAATCCCGATGCGCCAGGGCGCAATGATAATATATGTGGCGCAGATGCAGGGGGCGTGCCCATACATGCGGCACATCCCGATATCTCAGCCCAGATGTGCGGCGACAAAGGCGCACTCTGCCCACGCCAGTGACAGGGGCTCAAATTTGAGCCTGTGAAGAGTAGGAGCAAATCCTGCCACCCACAGGCGGGCTGCTGTACTGTAGGGCGCAACACAGCAGCCCAGCCGTGGGTGGTCACCTGCCCGCAACACCGTCCACAAGCACACACAACCTGGTGGTCTAGTGGAACCCCCCGCCTGTAGCTGCGATCCCGCGGTATATGTGTCTAAAGATAGCCCTTGCAGTCCAGTGGCCCCCAGTCCCGATGTGTATACAACACTACATCCCTGGTGGTCAGTGCCCCCACATGCGTCCCGAGAAATGACATTAAGGCATCCCTTGTGGTCTAGTGACCCCCTGCCCGCTGTCAGCAATCGCAGTAAACTCCTCAGATGAAATGCCCTGGTGATCCAGTGCCCCTCCCCACAGAACTCCTTGCCCCCCAGCAGCGGGTGGCTGCATCCCGCCCACACACCGCCCGCGCCCGACGGTAACAGGTACAGTATGGCTTGCGGGATAACTTACTGACAGTCCCCTATCTGAATGGCTCCATTCACATATTTGGCAACTGTTCAGTATAGTATGTCTCTGCAAGCCCATTGGTCCATATTGGACCAATGGGCTTACAGCCCATACATACTCTGCCCGCGGGCGGCGCAGATGCAGCTGCCCACCGGGCGACAGGGGGTGGAGCGGGTGGCAAGGGGTTCTGTTTCGTGGTGGTGGAGGGGTGCCACTGATCACCAGGGCGCTTTCACCGAGTTTACTGTAATCACGGCAACAATAAAATGGCCAAACCACCATGATGTCAATATCATTTATCAAGGACTCTGGGACTCTGGTGGGAGGAGGGACCACTAGACCACCAGGGATGGTCGTGTTTCATACATATCGAGGCCTGGGGGCGGGCACTAGACTACTAGGGCTATCTTTAACATATACTGTACCACGCGATCGCGGCTACAGAGTGGGGAATGTGCAGGGCGCCAGGAGCAAGTCACCGGCTTGCCCTGCACAAGGCATGCAAATGGAGCCATCATGACATGCAAATGGCCCCATTTGCACCTTGCATATATTATGGCCTCATCTGCATGCCCCCTGCTGAATATCGCGGGTGATGCGCCTAGCGCAACTGCACTTGCGCTTGTGCACCCCCTGCTCTCTATCAGTGGCTTGCTCCGGTGCAGTGCCACTGCGCCATGCTCAGTTTGTACGCTGACCGTGACATATTCAACAGTGCATGGCGCAGCACTATTGAATATCACCTGGACCCGAACAATTACGCTGCGCCCAGGCTTGCGCCACTGCCTGGTGCAATCGGAGTATCCCGGCCTCCATGTTTTGGGAGGGGATGAGCATTCTATTAACAGTTTCTTTCGTTTTTTATTTAAAATTTGTTGACTGAGAAAGAAGGCTTAGGAAATACTTTCTGTTGGAGTAAATCTGGCCAGGACACCGGGGAAATTGTTCTGTTCTTTTTATGAAGTGTCATGAGATTGTTAATCAATCAATCAATATTTTACCAGGAAAAAAACACCATTGAGATAAACTCATTTACAAAGTGGTCCTGGGTGGACAAAGCATACAAATTGACACTCAAAAGAAACACAATAAGGAATTTAAAAGTACAATAAATAGATGCAAGGATGCCAGATTACAATAATATACAATATGTACAATACATACAGTCCAGGATGGTAGATAAGCGGGCGGGGTAGTAGGGGAGCAGCAGTTTTATAGGGGAGAGGAGATGAAGACGCCAGGCGTATAAGTGGTGCTTGGGGGAGGGAAAGCCGGGAGGGGTTGGGTAGGAGAAGGAGCGAGAAGTGGGTAAGAAGAGATAAAGCTCTCAAAGAACCACCAGAAACAACCAGTCAGGACCTCGATTAAACGACTCAACACGTAATTTTTCTCTGTAAGTATGTACATTAAAGAGTAGCTCTCTACTAAAATAAAATAAAAACTTAAAACTGAGATTTCCAACAGTTATGTTTAACTTTAGTGTTTTATACTTTTCTTTTACTTTCTTTGGTTCTTGGTCTACTAAATATTTCAGATAATGCAGTGCATATGTAGCAGAGTCTTTCAAAATGCATCTGTTTCCAACTGACCTCACAGTCCACTGTCATGGTGAGCATTATGATGTCAAGGCACAATGAGGTCAGCAGGGTCCAGGCAAAGGCTTTTATACAAACTTTTAGGCTAGATTGCCAAAATGCATCATAATCCTCGGAAATAAACTGCTGTAGCTCAAAGATCATGTTTATAAGAGTGCACACAGAAGTGCAGAGCTGCTCTTTTGACATGAAAGCAGGATTACTGACTTTTAAGATTTCATCTGCTCTGGCTGCTTGTCAACATCTCACATCATGATCCTGTTTATAACATCACAAGCGTCTCAAAAGCAACTATGCTGTTCCAAACAGAGCCAGTGCAGATGAAGTCTAACCAGCCAAAGCAGTTTACACAGTATAAGAGTATTTAAGCAATAAACCACGACAGGGTGTGAGTTATGCTAGGATTTACCCACGACTGGCGTGGTTTGGCCACGAGGCCAGAAAAAAATAGTCCTTGGTTGCTAGGGCTGCGGTGTTATTGCCCATGCATTCTAATACATACAGTTATGTCTGTTATTTTAATTTATTTTTCTTTTAAGAGAGGGCTGTGAATCCTGGGTTGTTGTACTTTTTTATGTTTTTGTCATATTTTTATGGAGACAGCATGGGTGGGACGCAACTGTCACTCTGTGATGCCTGTGCCGATGGGCTGCTGAGCATGTGATTCCAGGGTGACGTTTTCGATCAGTATAAAAGTGACTGTGTCATGAGGATTTTTTTTTTTTTTTTTTTAAGATGGACAGCCTGCAAATCACCAACTGCTACCGAAATGTCTCCTCTCTACAGGATTGTCAATGGAATCTGTGGCCTGGTTCCATAGTTACCTCACCCATAGATCTCAATAGGTCAGGATCGGCAATACAATCTCTGAGCCCAGGGAAGTAAACCTAGGGGTCATGCAAGGTTCTATCCTCAGTCCTCTCATTCAGCCTTTTCATAAACAACATGTCTTCTACCTGTCCTGCACACTCCGTACTCTATGCAGACGATGCTGTTATCTCCATCCCAGGGAAAGACCTGGGATCAATTAGCTCTGAACTTCAGCTCAATTTTCGTGCATTGGAATCCTAGTTTACCCGAAATAAACTGCTATTCAACTACAAAAAGACAGAGCATGCTCTTCAGCACCCCACAAAGCAAGATTTGAGGGTCCTCACTGCATATACTTAGTAGCGAAAGAGAAGTACTAGACCAAGTCAACACATTCAAGTACTTAGGGATTCATCTTGATGACACCCTCATCTTCACTGCCCATGCTGAGCAACTGGTAAAGTCCACCAACATAAAGCCTGGCATCCTGTACAGACACTGCACCTCAATGACACTGGCTGCCCTGAAACTAAAGTGCAGTTCAGTTCTCTCATCTGTGGATTATGGCCTTGTCATATATGGGGCAGGCACAGACATAGCGCTTAAAAGGGTCAAAACCATCCTCAACAAGGTCTGCTGCCTGGTCCTGGGATTAAACAAAATGACTCACTCTTGTGACCAATAAAGGAAACTGGCTGGCTCCCACTCCACCACAGATTCCAATACCAGGCCTGCCTCCTTGCAAAAAAGTCCCAGATGGGGTCCATGCCTAGTGCTACTTCAGCCCTCTGAGCCTGCACAACCATCTAAATTCACAAGGAGTGCCTCCATGGCTGTCCTAACTGTTCCCTACAAACGAACCACCCTTGGCCAAAGATCCCTCTCCTACTGTGGGTCTAAATGGTTCAATGATCTGCCTGCAGACCCTGCCGACTCCCACAGACTTGGCCACTTTAAAAATGGGCTTCTATCTCTTCTTGCCAGCAAATCTGACTGACAGTGTTTCTGTTAACCCACGTCCTCTAACAGCAGTTCTCGCACCCGTCAAACACTACCCTCTCTCGTTCCCACCCTCCTGTTCCACAACTGCCCACCACCTCCCACCACCTACTACCTTCCCTTGACAAAGTCTCACCTTGGCTGCTAAAACTGCATTTCTGCAGACTGGGAGCACCCTGTCTGAACTGTAACCTGATTGTTAAATACTGTACTGCACGTAATTTGTGCTGCATTAATATGTTTCTCTGCAAGTGTGATCCTGTTTCTCCTTACTTCTTGTACCCTGCTTAATGTTGTAACTGCACACTAATACCACTTGTTAGTTGATGTCTTTCTGTTCTGCAATGTTTCATCACCCGTAAATGTCTTGTATTCCTTGTTGACTTGGAGCCTTTGTAAATGAGCCCCCGGCTCAAAGGTATTAAACCAAATTTGAAATAAAAAAAAAGTTGTGACTTTTTTTTTTGGTCAGAGTCTGCATGTGTTATCGTAGTGTAAACCTGCCGCTGACATTCATCGTGTAATTCCGGGTGAATCTCTGGTTAGCAGTCTGGACTTCCTACTGTTTAGAGTCGGATTATACAGTTCTGTGCCCATGATAGTTCTTTTTTTTCTCTCGAGGTGGGCATTATTTAATTCAGTAAGCATGAGGCACCAGGAGTGAGCGCTTTCAGGAGCCGTGACGGGGAATGTGGGAACGAAGGCAAGTGGCAGTAAAAAAAATCGATGCCAGAGATAAGTCTGGTGGTGATAACTGAGCAGATAGTTGAACTAAGGAGACACAATGAGGCGGCGGGTGTACTATCCGAGTTTTCAAGAAGGAGACACTTAAAAAAAGTTTTGGCTATGTGATGTGAATTTGGGATCCATCTCAGAGAAAGTACAGTGGTTGTTTGAATCTCCCGCTTTTGTGGGGAATCAATATGGTGACATTTTTATTTTAGGGGTCGTATGCATCTTTTGGGAGATGCGGCTGACAGGCACCTTTCCCCGTGGGTTATGCCAGGATTTACCATGGGTAAAAAGGTGCCAGTCAGCCAATCAGAAGAAAGAATTCTGGTACCCCATTGTATGATGTGCTATAAAGGTGTCTATAGATGTTTTCAAGTGTGCTGCTGCGTGCTGCACAAGCTGCATGTGGTGACTCAAACCTCCAGGAAGAAAAAATTTACTCACCATAATAATACTGTTTCTTCAAAGGTGTCCTTTAGCATCAGTAACAGTAGCAGTAAGCTGGCTAGGTTGAGCTGCCAAGGAGGTGGAGATCATGGTAATAAGTTAAATGAATTAGCCAATCATAAGAGAGAGAGGGTGTGCTGAGTGGAGCTTGCCCAGAGGGCACCACAATTTTTTTGAAGCTATGATGGGAACATGCTCATATGAAGTCTGACCTAGCAGGCTTTAAAAACTATGTAAAAATACGAAAAAAAAAACATACAAGTAATAAGAGGAGAAAACACTGCTTTAAATGCAATTCAAAACTATAACAAATTTGGCAAAAAACATAGGAAGCAGAGCCTCTTCAGTTAGGTTACCAGGGGAGGAAGGGTGGGAGGTTACTGATGCTAAAGGACACCTTGGAAGAAACAATATTACTACAGTAAGTAATTTTTTCTTCTCACCCCAGGAGTCCTTTAGCATCAGTAATAGTAGCAGACTACAAAGCAGTGCAGTTGGGAGGCAGGTACAGAAGCTACTTAAGGGAAGATGCTCTGCAGGGCCGCCCTGCCAAATCTGGCATCAGATCTAGACTACATATCCAGGCAGTAATGCTTTGTGAATGTGTGTATAGTCTTCCAGGTGGCTGCTTTGCAGACATCAAGTAAGGGAATATCCCTTCCGGCTGTCACTGTGGCAGCAGTGCCCCTAGTGGAATGGGCCTTAATGCTTTGAGGAGGCTGTTTACCAGCCTTGTCATAGCAAAACGGAATGCAGGAAACTAACGAGAAAGGGTTCTCTTGGTGGCTGGTTTTCCTCTGCCTACCTCACCGTAGGTAAGGAAAAGCTGTGTAGTAGAGCCCCTGAACTGCTTGGTGTGCTCCAGGTAGTTAAGACAGAGGCTTTTTTAACATTCAAACTATGAAGCTTGCATTCCCCTGGAGTGGATTTGTCGATCAGAAATATAGGACGGGTAATGGACCGATTAAGGTGAAACTCAGAGACCACCTTGGGGAGGAATTTTCTGTTTGTTTTGAGCTCCTATTTTATTCATGTAAGGGATGATGTAGTTTGCTTGAGTACACAGTGCCTGAAGTTCTGAAATCCTTCTTGCAGAAGTGATGGCTACTAGAAAAACTGTCTTCCAGGTGACATATTTCAAATGAGCAGTGGCCATGGGCTCAAATGGAGGTCAATGAGCTTGGCAATGCAGAGATTCAGGTCCCAACGGGGGTTCGGGGGGGACTGGTTCCATACTGGGGGTTAGAGATTGAGCAGGCCTTTGAAAAACATTTTGAAAATAGGCTGTGAAATAACTGATCTGTTCTGTCCAGTGGAAAGGTATGCTGAAATAGCAGCCAGGTTCACCTTTAGGGATGAAACCCTAAAGCCTGATGCCTGTAGGTATAACCAGGTAGTCCAAAAGACTGGGAAGCTGCAGCCTGAAGAGAATTTATTCATTTTCCATTGCACCAGAGAAAATCTCTTCCACTTAACTGCGCAGGTTTTCTTAGTACTTGGCTTTTCGGCCATATGAAGAATTTTCAGGACCAGTTATGAGTATTGGGTGTCTGGGAACTCTAACTACTCAAGAACCAGGCCTTGAGGTGAAGAGATTCCAGATCAGGATAGGATACCCCGTCTGTGATAGAGTTAGGAGAGTGTGACTCAGAGGAAGACTAATAAGCTTCTTGTGAGACAGGCTAGCAAGAAGGGGTACCAAGGTTGTCTTGGCCAGTCTGGGGCTACTAGAATCATAGTTGCTGAATGGTTTCTCAGCTTCAGCAGTACCCTGTCGATCTGAGGAAAAGGAGGAAAGGCATAGAGGAACTTCCATGTCCAATCCAAGGTAACGGCATCTGCTGGAAGGGTGCCCAATGATGGGGGCCTGCAGCAGTACAGAGGAAGTTGATGGCTGAGGTGAGACACAAACAGATCTATTTCTGGGATGCCCCACCTCCTGAACACTGTGGCGAGAACCTGCTTGTTCAGGGTCCCTTCATTGTGGTCTTAACTGATGCAGCTCAAAGCATCTGCCAGGGTGCTGTCTTTGCTCAAAAGATGTATGACCAACAGGCTTATATCCAGTGAGTAGGCCAGGAACCAAATTCTCATTGCCTACGTGCAGAGCAGAGCTGACCTTGTGCCATCCTGTTTATGTAAAACATGGCAGTGGTGTTGTCTGTTCTGATCTGTACTGTATGGCCTGTGATTTGTGAGGCAAAGGCCTTAAAGGCCAGGTACACGGCTCTGACTTCTAGAAGACTGATGTGGCTGTCTGATCCCTTGAGAGTCAGAGTGCCACTTATGGAGTAGTTGTCCAGATGAGCTGCCCAACCCAAAAGGGAGGCATCTGTTGTGAGCATTTTTGTGGGACTTGAAATCTGGAAGGAAACCCCTTCCAAGAGGTTGTCTATTTCCTTCCACCAATCCAAACTTGAAGCAGTGCTCTGGTGACTGGTACCAATTTCGACAAGGAATGCCTTTTTTGAGACCAGTGTACCCACAGTGGTACTGAATGTCCCTCATTTGGAACCTCACACCTGGCACTACAGCTGTCATGGAGGCCATGTGTCCAAAAAGCCTCGGGAAATGTCTGGCTGGCCTTGAGTAAATGAGTTCACTACTGACAAGAAACTCTGAATCCTGTCTGCTGGTAGAAAGGCCTTGCCCTGCAGTGTGTTCAGTTCTGCTCCTATGAAGTTCAGAAGCTGAGTTGGCTCCAACTGGGAATTCTTTTAACTGACCAGAAACCCCAGAGTGTACAGAGTTCGTCTTGTGAAGCCGAGAGCCCATCTGACTTGAAGAGGGGCCTTGCCCACCAGGAGCCAGTCCAAGTATGGGTAGACTGAAATGCCCTGTTTCCTTAGATGAGCTGCCACCACTGCTAGGCACTTGGTAAACACTCTGGGCGTCAAAGTTAGGCCAAATGGCATGGCTGCAAACTGGTAGTGTCCTGAGGGCAGTTTGAATCTCAGGAACCTTCTGTGGGACTCCCTTACTGGTATATGAAAGTAGGCATCCTTGAGATCCAGGGAGGCTAGCCAGTCGGTCTCCCTGCTGCACAGAGTGAATCACGGTTGATAGCGACACCATTTTGAATTTTGGTTTCAGTAAGTGCCTGTTTAAGTAGCCAAGGTCGAGGCTAGGTCGCCACTCCCCATTTTTCTTTAATGTGAGGAAGTAGCTGGAGTAGATGCTTTTTCCCCACTGCAAAAAAGGAACTCTCTCAACTACCTTTGCAGACAGTAACGTGTTGACCTCTACCTCCAGCAGCAGCTTTTCTGTTGGAGTTAAGGGTTTTGACATTATGAGACCCCGAAGGGGTAAGAACTTTTTGAACTGCAAAGATAGGCTCTCACCCACTACCTCCAGTACCCACTTGTCTATGGTAATGTGAGTCCAATGCTGGAGGTGATGGGGACAGCCTGCCCCCTACTGGGAGAAGGGAGGTGACCTGGTTGCTGGAGTCAGGGTTTGGACTGGGTGGCAGGGGCTGGAGTAGCAGCAGTTCTCTGTCCTCTCCTGCCTCCTCTTCTGTAAAAACCTCTCATTTGGGAATAGTCCATGGGCATTGGCACGGGAAAAAATGCCCTAGGACAATAGCCTCTGTCTCGGTTTCCCCTGTACTGGGCAGCCTTCTGGGAAGTATAGGCTTTCTCTCTGGCAGCATTACTCTGACAGGTGATCTTATATTCCTCCACCTTTTTCATGTAAGTTTCTGTCCGGTCTCCAAAATTTTCATAGGGAAAGTCCATTGCCTTGGTGTGAGCATCTTGTGAAAGATTTGTGGTTCTCAACCATGCAAGACGTCTGAGAGATATGGCCTGGGCCATAGCTCTAGAGGCTAAATCATTATTATCCACAACCATGTGGAACTGATACTTCATTGCCTCAAGAGCAGTCTTTACCTGTTTCTGTTATGTACTGCACCATCTTGTCTGAATGCTGGTGTAACACAGACACATAGAAGCTGACGGCAGATAAGGACCGCAAGGCCCATCCAGTCTGCCCATTTCTTTTTCTACCTTATAAATGTGCCATCGGCCTTTGCTCTGTCAATGGCCTATCTATTCATACTCATCTGTATTGCTCCCTTATGCCAATCCCATGCCTGTTTGAAGCCCTGCACTGTATTCATACCTAACACTTCCTAAGGTAGGCCGTTCCATGCATCCACCACCTTTTCTGTGAAAAAGAACTTCCTCACATTACCCCTTAATCGGCCTCCCTCTAATCTCATTCTGTGTCCTCTTGTCCTGCTATTTTTCTTATACTGAAACATGTTAGACTTTCACCTTGTTAATGCCCTTAAGGTGTTTGAATGTTTCGATCACATCACCTCTCTCCCTCCTTTGCTCTAGGGTATACATATTGAGCTCCGTTAATCTGTTCTCATATGTTTTCTGATGCAGTCCTTGCACTATTTTGGTTGCCCTTCTCTGGACTGCCTCAATTTGGTTAATGTCCTTGTGAAGGTGTGGCCTCCAGTACTGCACGCTGTACTCCAGATGGGGCCTAACCAGTGTTTGTAAAGAGGAATTATTACCTCCCTCTTCCGACTTGTGATACCCCTACTAATACACCCCAACATCCCCCTAGCCTTACCTACTGCTTTAGTGGTCTGCTTGGATGATTTCAGGTCATCGGTGATGATGACGCCCAAGTCTCTCTCTTCCTTTGTGACTGCCAGCAATTCTCCCCTCCCAGCCTATAGGTGGCTTCAGGGTTTCTCTTCCCTATGTGCATGATCTTGCACTTCTTTGCATTAAACCCCAGTTGCCACTCTTCCTACTATTTTGCTAGTTTATCCAGCTCTTTTCTCATTCTGCCCACCCCATCTGGATCATCTACTCTGTTGCAAATCTTGGTGTCATCTGCAAACAGACAAACCATACCCTCATTCATTGCAGACATATCATTGAACATCAAGAGCAAGATCAGTTTGTTTGCTGATGATACCAAGGTAGGCGCGGTGGTGGATGACCTAGGGGGATGGCAGGGTTGCAGGATGATCTGGCAAAGCTTGAAACCTGGTCAGACACCTGGCACCTGGGCTTTAATGCCAAAAAGTGCAAGGTGGTGCATTTTGGGATGAAGAACCCAAGGAGGAGTTACCAGCTAGGGGGTGCAGCTAGCCCAGACAGAGGAGGAGAAGGATCTGGGTGTGCTCATTACAGGGTCAATGAACAACTCGGCACAATGTAGGAGGCAGCTGCAAAGGCCAACAAAATGCTGGGTTGTATTGCAAGGGGTATATCCTCGAGGAGGGAGGAGGTGATTCTGCCACTGTATAGGTCATTAGTTAGACCACACCTGGAGTACTGCGTGCAGTACTGGCGTCCGTATCTGAAGAGGGACATTAAGTTACTGGAGGGGTGCAGCGCAAGCGACAAAAATGATCAAGGGGCTGGGGACTTATCATACGAGAGGAGGTTGAAGGAGTTGAACATGTACTCACTGGAGGAGAGGAGAGACAGGGGTGACATGATTGAAACCTTTAAATACATGAAAGGAATAAACAAGCGGGTACAGAGGGACTGTTCAAAGTAAGGAGGAGGGCCACCAGGGCCATGATATGAGACTGGAGGCGAGGAAGGTTCAGGAGGGATGAGGAGACACTTTTTTACAGAGAGGGTGGTGGCTGGGTGGAATGCGTTACCTGCTGAAGTGGTATGCAGTAGAACAGTGGACTGCTTCAAACGAGGATGGGACATGACAAGGGGGAGGGTTAATGAAGGGGAAGGGTGGAAGGGAGGGGCAGCTGCAGAATAAGGGGTGCTAGCTGCACATTCGAGCAGACTTGATAGACCTCTAGGCCTTTATCTGCTTGCAAATTTCGTATGTTCGTATGTCCAGTCCATCTGCAATGTCACTGATGAAGATACTGAAGAGGACTGGCCCCAGGACTGATCCCTGAGGTACCCACTTGTGACCTGCATCTTTTCTGACTGCATACTGTTTACTACCACTCTCTGTTTTCTGCCTGTCAACCAGTTTGCCACCCAGTTGACCAACTTCTTACCCACCTCGAGCCTACCCAGCTTATTAATCAATCTTCTATGTGGAACAGTATTGAAAGCTCTGCTGAAATCAAGGTAGGCGACATCAACTTCTCCCCCTTGGTCCACCACTCTGGTTACCCAGTCAAAGAAATCTATGAGATTAGTTTGACAAGTTTCCTTTTGTAAACCCACACTGTCTTGGATCCTGTGCTCCTATGGATTCCAGGTGTTACACTATCCTTTCCTTAAGGAGTGCCTCCATAATCTTGCCCATTACTGAGGTAAGACTGACTGGTCTGTAGTTCCTTGCCTCCTCCCTGCTACCACTCTTGTGGAGCGGAATGACATGAGCCCTTCTCCAGTCTTCTGGGACCGCTCCTGTGCGCAGAGACTCACTAAACAGTTCTGATAATGGCTCTGCTAGTTCCACCCTTAGCTCCTTTAGTACCCTGAGATGTATGCCATCAGGTCCCATTGCCTTGTCCACCCAGAGCTTATCAAGCTCTTGTAGGACCCTTTCTTTTGTTAAGGGACTAGTGCTCACCTCCTTCCCCCGTGTCCATGGTGCTGAGCTGTGGGCCCTGCCCTACCTTCTCTTCAGTAAATACTAAGCAGAAGTATCTATTTAGGATAGATGCTTTTACATGGTCCTCCTCCTCACATGCCTCCTTATCTCCTTTGATCTTAGCAATACCCCATGGACTTTCTTCTTTCACTAATGCATCTATAGAAAGTCTTGTCACCTTCTTTTACTGTTTGTGCTAGTGTTTCCTCAGTTTGGGCCTTTGCTTGCCTTACTGCCTTCCCTGCTTCCCTAAGGGAAGTTTGGTATGCCTCCCTATCTTCATCCCGCTGTGTTCCCTTATATTTCCTAAAGGCCAGCCTTTTGGCTCTGACCTTTTGTGCTACTGTTTTTGAGAACCAAAGTGGTTTTCTTCTTCTTTTGCACTTTTCTCTATAACAGTGGGATGTTGCTTCAAGTATTGCATCCTTAATGCTTGCCCACTTTGCCTGTACCCCCTCACCTGTATTTCTTTTTGCCAGGGCTAGCTTAACTCTGTTGGCCATCTTATCAAAGTCAGCTCCTCTAAAGTCCCATATTTTTGCCTTGGAATGGGATGATTTAGTTGTAGTGGCCAAACTGAACCATGCCATGTGATGGTCACTGGCCCCCAGGTGACCTTCTACCTGAAGATATGTGATCCTTTCCCTGTGTAGGATGGCCAGGACTGAATTCAAGAGAGCTTTTTGGTATTTGGCAACATAAGCCATTTAAGAGGACAGGAGGAGGAGCAAGGAAGTTGTAGTGTATGATTTTTTTTTTTTAGCCACAGAGTCCAATTTTCTAGACTCTTTCAGGTGGCTGCAAGGAAAGATGGACTTAGGCTTTGTTACAAGCCACACCCTGCACCACTCCTTCATGACTAGGGTGCACAAACAGAAATTCAGCATCAGTTCTAGCAAGCTGATATTTTCTGTCAATTGTTTTATCCACTCCAGGGGCACAAGTAGGGATCTGGAGCAGCTTCACTATGGCCTTTCTCACAGATTTATAAAGAGAGAGAATAATCTTTTTCGGATTGGGAAGAACCATAATTTCTCTATAGTCTTCATCCTCCTCTTACTCAGTGGTCTCCTGGGTAGGAAGATACAGGGTGTCTACCATGTGTTGCAGAAAAGTAAAAAGTGAGGAAAAATCCTCTTGGCCATTAGGGAAGTACCAAACTCCTGGTCAGGGGATACATCAAGTTCTAATGGCCGACTGTCTCGTCATCATTAGCATCGTCTTCATCCCCATCACCATAATCAAGTCAAATCAAACTTTATTTATAAATGCTATTCCAAAAAGATCAAAGCACTGAACATCACAAAAATTCATAAAATTAAAATTCCTAAAACAATAAATAAGGCTTAAAATTCAAACTTTAAAACATACTCGTAGAAGGCAGTATGCTACATTTCATCCGGAAATGCTTGGCAGAATAAATATGTTTTTAGAGCGGTTTTAAAGCTCTCAACAGTCAAGCACTCTAATCCGACAAGGTAGAGAATTCCACAGGGTAGGAGCCACAAAAGCAAAAGGGCGGGCCCCAGAGGTCTTTAATCGAACCCTGGGAACCTATAGCAATCCCTCGAAGGAATGGAGTGAGTGGAGGGGGGACAGGGACAGAGAAGGTCCTGCAAGTAGCCGGGTCCCTGTCCACGTAGGGCTTTATAGGTCAGCAACCCGACCTTGAAGATGATTCAAGCTAATGTCTATCAAAGATGGCGGCCACGCTGGGCTAGCCTTCAGGAGCGGGAGTTCAGAGTTCTGTTCTAAGTTTATTTTACTGTTATTTTTGTTCGTTTTAGTTTATTATTGTTTTAATTTGTTTTGGTTTTTTTGTTCGTTTGATAAACTTGTTAGTTTATTTTTTGATTTGAAATCGCGTTTTAGGATTGTGGCTGCTGGGATCTGACCAGGAATTGCATTAGGAGTTGCGGCAGGGTGGAGTGAGTGGAGCCCGGAGCGAGGAGGCGGTCTGCTGATTGGGGAGCAGCGCGTTTCCATCAGGATTGCCTGAAGTGCTGCGAGGAAGTAGCGAGTGGTCTGGTGAGCTGTGCTTTCTTTACCGCAACTCGGACAATACGGATGACAAGACTCTTCGGGTGCCCAGGAGTCTGGAGCGTTTTTCTGTTCCTGGTGAATTGGGGGAGATCCTTTCCCTAGCCCGGATCTCGAGCCAGTGGTGAGCCGTGGTGTCGCTGCTGTAGGACGGCTGTACTTTCGGCTCTTCCGCGTTCGCCGCTTGGCAGTTGGCGGGCAGCCGAGGCGGCGAGCGGATCTGGGGAGAGGGACTGGGTTAGGGGTGGGGATCTCCCTGTGGCCAGGTGAGAGAAGCCAGATGTACTGAACTTTGGAATATCTGGCGTTGGAAGGCGATGTCTGCTATAATTTAGCAGGTTACATGAAGAACTTGATCCTCTGTCTCCTGACTGTGTGAAGGAGGTGTATTGCTGTCCTCTGGATGTCCTGGACTGGTTTTCTCTGCTCCATTCCAGTTGGTTTTAACTGTGAGTTATTAAATTTGGTTTGATGTTTGATTTTTGGATCCTCCCTGCTCTGTGGGTTTGCAGTGAATTTTAATTCAGATTGCTCTTATTTATCCGAAGATGAGACTTCTGTCTAAGATTTTTAAGTGAAAGTGGGAGCTCATTTTGAAACCTGAACCACTATTTGGACAGACAAATATTTGACATTCTGAGAGCGGTCTGCAGTATTGATCTGGTTTTCACCTGTGAGAGGGGTGAACTGGTTACTGGCCAGCCCAGAGCTTGATGAAACTTTGGTGGACATTTGACTTCAGACTTTAATCTTTTATTTTTAAGTCATAGATACTTTGTTTGGTTTGAAGGAATTGATTTATAACATTTTATTTTATCTGGATATTTGGGTGGTGAGAGAACTCTATATCTAGTTATTTAGTTATTTTATTAGATTTTTAGTTTATATTATTGTTTAATATTGGTAGCATTTTCCTCTCTCCCCAGTGGTGAGAGGACTGGGTGGGGAGGGAATTAAATTAATTTAATTATTGATTATAAGGTATAGTGTTTCCCCGGTGACGAGAGGATAGGGTGGGGAAGGGGAATTTAGTTAATGTTTCGTATTTGTTATTTTTTTGTTTGGTTTGGGGGGGGTAAAGAGTTTTTAAGTTATTAGTCTGAGGTTTGGTTAAATTGTATTTTACTTTCATTATAGGGCTTTGTATTTAAGTTTTAGAGGTGGGTTAATTCGTTGGATTGTTTATTTGGTATGATAATTATGTGCTGGGACAACACTAGGACAGTCGGGTATTATTCCCTCTCCAGGCTCAGGGATCTTCATCTCTTTTCTTGTCCCCCCCCCCCTTACCGCCGGAGGTCTATAGACATTGTAGGGCCTTGGGGATTGTGGGGAGGAGGACAGGGGCTGGGTCTAGAAGGGGAATGGAAAGAAGTGAGCGGATAGGGACAGTGGGGACAAGGAGACGCCCTGGGGCGAAATGGGCCCAGGAAAGGGGACCTCCCTGTCTGGTGCCCATACCCAAGGGTTCTGATTATAGTCATCAGGTAGCACGGTCATCCTCGGAGGCTCATCCTGCTCAGGCGGTGTTGCTTTAGAACAGAACTGGGCCTAGTGGAGGTGCCAGTGGGAACTAGCAAATCCTTTGAATGTATTCTAGGCAAGGGTGTGGGGCGCAGGATACTTCTCATATACCGTCCACCAGGTGATGAAAATGTTTTCCTCCGGGAAGTCGCAGACTTCATTGTCAACCTGACACTGGGATCCCCCAGATGGTTGGTTCTGGGGGACTTCAATGCTTGGGTCAATGGTGAACTCTCGCATTTTGGTTAAGACTTCCTCCAGTTAATGATTTCACTGGGCTTCACACAGGTTATTTCCTCCTCGACCCATATTGCTGGTCATTCATTGGATTTGGTGTTCCTTCTGGGGATGGAGATATCCGACTGGGTGATGGAACCAGTCGGACCATCACTCCATTGGGTTCAGTTTTTGAGGCCACCCCTAGTAGGTCAGCCCCTATGGAAATGGTCCGTACCGCCCATTAAGGGGTGTTTCCCCGGATGACTTGATGGCGGTGCTGGACCTATCGGGCTTACCGAGAGATTGCATGGATCCAGGAGAGCTGGTACTTGCCTATAAGGCGGTGGCAGGGGCCCTGGATTCCATTGCTCCTGTTCATCCTCTCACTCTTCACCCCAGGTCTCCTTGGTTTGATGAGACTCTGAGGGAGCTGAGGAGAGTTGGACGAAGGTTGGAGAGGTGCTGGCGGAGGTCGGGTCTGGATGGTGACAAACTTAGTTTGATGGACCACTATGTGGTCTATCAATCCGCAATCTCTCGTAAGAAAGCAGAATTCCTGTCCAGAGAGATTGCGGCTGCACAGAATAGACCAGCTCAGCTCTTCCGGACAGTGGACAGATTGTGCAATCCAATCCGTCTTCAGCCCGGAAGAGCCTTTTCTCAAGGACGGTGTGAGGAGTTTGCACTGTTCTTTACAGATAAGGTTGCCAAAATCAGATCGGATGTCCGCTTGACCCTCAAAAGGGAGTTATAATGGTCAGCAGGAGATGTCAGACACCCAGTTTGTGTGGTCTGACTTCAGCCTCCCCACAATCAGTGACATTGTGATGGTCATCCAATCACTGCGTCTGACCAACCGTAACTTGGACCTGGGCCCCACACGTCTCTTAGTGGATTGTGTGGATAAAATTGGCCCAGTCCTTGCTGAGATAATCTGGATGTCCTTGGAGACGGGGAATTTTCCAGATCCTCTTAAGGAGGCTGTAGTTAAGCCACTTCTTAAGAAGTCCTCCTTGGACCCAGATTGTCTGGCAAATTACAGGCCTGTCTCTAACTTACCCTTTGTGGGTAAAGTTATCGAGAAGGTGGTTGCATCACAGTTGGACGATCATCTGACCAACAACAATGTCTATGATTCTCTCCAGTCTGGATTTAGGGAAAGGCATAGTACCGAGACAGCACTTGTTTGGGTACTAAATGACCTCCTAATAGCGAGAGATTGAAGGACCTGTTCCATCTTGGTCCTTCTTGATCTCTCTGCAGCGTTTGACACTGTGGACCATGGTGTGCTACTGGAACGTTTGCGATCTATCTGTGGACTGTCTGATACAGTCCTCAGGTGGTTTCGATCTTACCTTGAGGGTAGAACTCAGAGGGTGGTGTTGGGAATGTTTTCCTCGTCATCAGTCTCCCTATCCTGCGGGGTACCGCAGGGTTCCATTTTGGCACCCATGTTTGCAGTGTATATGCTGCCGTTAGGAGTGATCATTAGGCGGTACGGCTTGGGTTTTCTTTGCTATGCAGATGATACCCAGCTGTACATGTCCTTTGTGCCCGGCCAGGATGCTGCCATTTCGGTCTTTAACAACTGTCTTGCTGAAATCCAAGACTGGATGAATGTGAGTTAGCTGCGGTTGAACCCTGAAAAAACTGAGGTGTTGGTTGTGGACCAGGGTCGCTGTGAAGCGAGTTTGTTAGCTGGATCACCCTCGGGCTTATGGCTTGGGGGTGTCCAGCTGACTACCTCAGACCAGGTGCAGAACCTGGGCGTTGTAGTTGACGACTGTCTGACTTTTAAATCTCAGGTGTCAGCGGTTGTCAAAACCTCTTTTTACCATCTGAGGAACACTGCCCGGGTGAAGCACCTGGTTCCTCCAGAGGATCTTCCAACTTTGGTCCATGCCTTCGTTACCTCCCACCTGGACTACTGCAATGCCCTATACTTAGGGCTCACGGGGGTTGAACTTTGCAGCTTGCAGCTAGTGCAGAATGCAGCAGCCAGGCTGTTGACTGGTTCTTCTAGGTCCAGTCATATAACGCCTGTGCTCCGCGGACTGCACTGGCTGCCAGTTTGCTGACGAATCACCTTCAAGGTCGGTTTGCTGACCTATAAGGCCCTACACAATCAGGGACCTGCTTACCTGAAAGAGCTCCTTTGTCCCTACTGTCCCCGCTCTCTCCGATCCACTGATGAGGGCTTGCTAGATATTCCCAGGGTTTGCTTAAAAACTTCAGGGGCACGATCTTTTAGTTTTATGGCCCCGACCCTGTGGAATTCTCTACCTCATCAGGTGCGAAACTGCCCGACTGTCCAAAGCTTTAAAGGAGCCTTGAAAACCTACCTTTTTAGTAAAGCTTTTAATTATTGTTGATTATTTTAATGTTGTTTTAATTATTTATTGTTTTATGTAACCTGTACAGGCGCCTTGGTTTAAGAAAGGTGCCTTATACAAATAAAGAATGAATGAATGTCTAGGCAGCCAGGGCAGGCCATAGAGCACAGGAGTGATGTGGCAAGATCTCAGTAAGCCAGTCAACAACCTGGCCACCGCATTCTGCATTAGCTGCAGTCGGCAAATATCAACCCCCGGTAGCCCTAAGTAAAGGGCACTACAGTAATAAAGGCGTGAAGTTACAAAGGCATGGATCAATGTTGGAAGATCATCAGGCAGGACCAAGCACTTACTCCGGGTGATGTTCCTCAGATGGTAGAGAGAGGTTTTAACGACAGCAGACACCTGAGATTTTAGCGTCAGACTGCTATCGAACACATCGCCCAGATTTCGCGCCCGATCTGAGGTAGGCAGTTGGTTCCCCCAAGCCAAAGCCCAGATGATTTACCTGCCAACAACCCCATACCTTGGCAACTTGGCTCCACCACCAACACCTCAGTTTTGCCAGAGTTCAACTTCAGCCAACTGGCACGCATTTAACCCTGGATCTCGGAGAGACAGATGTTAAAAGCCGAGACTGCCCCACCCTGCTCGGGCACAAAGGACATGTAGAGCTGAATATCATCTGTATAGCAGTGAAAATTCAGCCCATACCGCCTTATAATGTCTCCCAATGGCAGCATGTACACTGCAAACAACATGGGGGACAGTACGGAGCCCTGCAGAACCCCACATGACAGGGGGAGAGGAGCTGAGGAATAAATCCCCAACACCACTCTCTGGGTCCTGCCAGTGAGGAACAATCAAAACCACCCGAGGACTGTACCAGACAGTCCACAGACGCTCCAACACCACCCCATGGTCTACAATGTCAAATGCTGCAGAGAGATCAAGGAGTACCAAGATGGAACGGCTTCTCCGATCCCTCACTATCAAGAGATCATTAAGCACCTGAACAAGCGCAGTTTCTGTACGATGCCTCTTCCTAAACCCGGATTGGAGTGGATCGTAGACATCATGAGTTGTTTAATGGTCATGCAGCTGTGCTGCAAACACCTTCTCAATAACCCTGCCCACAAAGGGCAAGCTAGAGACAGGTCTATAGTGTAGTAGGCAGTCTGGGTCAAGAGACTATTTCTTCTGGAGGGGCACTACTACCGCCTCCTTCAGGGGATCCGTAAACACCCCCGTCTCCAGCGAACACCAGACTATCCCAGCAGGAATTGGCCGATGACTTCAATGCACCCCACTAGGAGGCACGTTGGGCCTGGATCCAAACTACAGTAGGCTGGACGCATATCCTGGATGACCCCACACAATGTCCACAATCACCAACCAGCCGAAGTCGGACCAGACAGACCGGGTGCTTGCAACCCCATGCCGATCCCTGCAATACCCATTTGAGGGCGCTGAACAGATCTCCGACCTGATGGTAACAATCTCATCGGCGAAGAACCGAGCAAACTCATCACACCTAGCTTGTGAAAATGCTCCCCGTGGCTGAAAACAGGTTGGATTGCAGAATCTGTCACCAATAATAGCCTGGCCCATAAGGAGGAGCAGGACTGAAAGGGTTAACTGGGGTAGAAGGAGCACTGAAAATGGTGCCCACGCTTTGAATAGTCTGATAAAGGTGCCAAGCCTTAGCCATTTCCTCAGCAGAGGGTAAATTTTTTTCCAAGTCTGTTTTTTTTTTTACGAGTCATTGGTGTTTCCCTTTGCCTCAACGCGGGAGGGGTAGTGATATGTTTTTTCTTTCAATTTCTTTTTTGCTAGCACTGAATCAGTGCCCTGCTCTCCATGTCTCTTTTTTGGCTGGTCACCATTAATGTTACTGTTCTTATCAGACTTATTTTCAGTAGAGTCCCTAGGGGACTTATCTTTAGGTTTAGACTGAGAAGAGGACCCCTCTTCAAAAGATTTGTAGAGGGGGGAAGCAGACTGAGAAGCCGTAGTTTCCAGTCTTTTGGCTCTCTTTTTAACAGTCTTTGAACAAAATTTGGAACAAAGTTCACAATAGTGATCTGGACCTAAACACGAGATAAAAATCATGGCAGTCTTCTTTAGCCACTATTTTGAAGCACCGTAAACAATTTTTAAAACCTGTAGGTCCAGTCTTTTTCTTTGTTTTTTTCTGACATGCCAATTTATCAGAAAACCTGTAAATTATGTTCCCAAATAGGGAAAATAAAGATTTCCGGTCTGTTCCCTCATGGTGAAGAACAGCGAACTAAAGAAGTGGAAAGTTGTTTAAAGTAAGGAAAAAATGTGGTTCCCGCTAAAAAACGGGAAAAGCTAACTTTTTAAACTAAAAGAAAATAAAGATCTGTCGATTTTACTTAGAGGCGATAACATTTTAACTCAGAAAAGCAAGTGGTAACCGCAGAGGAACTGCGATATAAGGGAAAAAAAACGCGGCTCCCTGGAACCGAAGGGAACCCCAAATAAAATCACTAAAAAATTTGAAAATACTCACAAACTTAGCAAAAAAGTAAAGAAAAAATACAAGGAACTTCTATAGAAATTCTCTTCAGCTGAGAGAGAGAGAGAGAGAGAGAGAGAAAGAGCGAGCGCGTGCGCACCTCAGAGGCAGTGTTGCTCAGTCGGGCAGAGAAAAAATTCTAGTGTCCTCTGGGGCAAGCTCCACTCAGCACACCCTCCAACTCTCTTCTGATTGGCCAATTCACTTAACTCATAACCATAATCTCCACCTCCAAGGCAGCTCAACCTAGCCAGCTTACTGTTACCGATGCTTAAGGACTCCAGGGGTGAGAAACCCTAGTGTTGCTGGGATCCAGTCATTTATATCAGGCAAGTATCAGTCAGTTACAGCTACTGAATCCTTCTTGTTGGGGCGGAAAAGACTGCTATGACTAGTTGTCATCTGCATAGCGAAAGTTACACTGTCCAAAGATCTCACCCAAGAGTAGCATGCACACTGCAAACAAGAGAGAGAGAATCAAGCGCTTATGAACACCAAAGCCAAGTGCCATGTGGAAGCGTTTTATGAGAACTCTGTTACCTGCGGCTCCTCTGCACGACAAAGATTTAAACTAGCACAACATTCTCTACGAAAGTCCTCAACAGCACTCATGGCAATTTATCTAAACTCAACAGACTACATCGTCAAACATTAAAAAGAGATCATGGAGAACAACTGACTACCCACCCATTTCTTGTCACGTGGCAATCATTCAACACCTTGGCAAGAGCAATCTCCATATTGTACTAAGGCCTGAAACCCGACTAACGTGACCCACAGACATCAAAGCACTCCCACCAACTGAACATCAAGCTGCATCACCGCCACCACCTTCTCAATTACCCTCATCAAAATACCCTCCTCAAAAAAAGAAAGGTAAGTGTTTGACATGTCTGTAATTCAGTATAGCAGGCAGTGCAGCCTAGAGGGTTAGAGTACCAAGCTATGAACCTGGAGACCCATCAGACCTTTTTTTTTTTGTTTGTTTATTCTTTGATACCCACGTAAGGCCCACTAGGCAAAATGCTTGTTTTCAGGGGCAGATGTGAAACCCACAACCACCACATTTCATACTGTGTGACCCTGTGGTCTGGGGAGGTACCTGCAAATGAGATTCGGCTCTTTGTGCCCTTCCCGGCCAAACACTCTACAATAAAAAATAAAAAGATTTCACCAGAACCTTAGGGTCCAGAAACCAATTTTACCACTACCCTCTTCAGGATAGCAGGAAGGTTACCTTGTTCAAGGGAAAATTGGACAATTCCGGCAAACCCTCTAGACCCAAGTTATCCAAACAGTCAATCACCAACTACATCGCCAGAGATCCAGGATATAGTGGGTTGGTCACAGTCTAGCTACAAACTGGGAAGCCTATTTTCAAGCATATGGATGGAACTCAGTCCACAGCATCTGGGTGCGTATAGCATCACCACTCAGACAACCTCCAGGTATGTTCTGCCAGCCTGTGGATTTCCTACCTCAGATGGCAGACACCTTGTCGAGGACGAAACAGCCAAAATCTTCATAACTTTTTGCATTAAAAACTCCAGACTGCAGACAGGATGCAACAAGTCATCTATGATAGGGAAGATATGTGTTGATCTGTTCTTCTCCATATCAATCACTCCTTCAAAAAATTCTACCTTCCTCATGGTAATTGTCCTCTGATACTCACTGTAGTAAGATCAGAGAATCAAGCCGGCCAGTGGCGCTGAGGGTTGAGGTACTGGACGCCACACCTCGCGCCACATCTGTGACCCGGGTTCAGGAACAAGCCTGGGTCATCGGGGGTTGGCAGGGACAGGGAAGGATTGAGCGTCCTACGGACTGCTCTCCTTCCACAGGGAGGAGGGAGGCGGATTTCACCAGCCGCTGCACTGGTGACCTCTAGCGAAGGCTGGAGGCAGTACAGTGCACGTCTGCAAAATGCAGGGGAATGAAGCTGCAGCAGGCGGGGGGTGTGGAAGCGCACACCAGCTGAGCTGGATGTCACTGCACATCCAAAGCTTCGGGGAGAAAAACTATGTAAAAACCCCCTATCGGCGGGTGAGGCGACAGCGACCATCAGTAGCCACGGCCACATGTCCAGCGTTCCCGGGGCCTCTCCGTGGGGTCTGGAGAGCCCAGAATCCCGAATATCAGAGGACGGTTCAGACAGGCGGTGGAGCTGTGGAGCTGAGCATGGGAACCTGAGAGATGCCCCGAAGGTAGGGAGCATAAATAGAGTTGACAAAAAAAAAAAAAGATCAGAGAATCAGTCTGTTGGGCACCAAGTTGGACACTCCAAGTATTTTTCAACCTTCACGCCCACCACCACCACCTTCAACCTCCTCAGCTCGTCGTAACACAGGAAGCTCCAAGAGGCGGCCATAAAATGATTGATGCCCTGGACAGGCCTGCCCAGTCCTTGCCCCAGTGGTGGAGCATACGTGGAGATGCAGCTGGTGCATATAAACATTTAGTACAACCAGTACTACGCTGAGAGAGTGTGTGTTAAAGTTTTATTCCCTGGTGTTATTGTATACTGCTCTTTGCGCATTGACGACTGTGTTTATGACAATATGTATACTTCTCTCTTGCACACCACTGACTGCGTTAATAATGATGTTGGGTTCCTGACTGCTTGCACCTTGACAACTACAAGCTCCTTAGTTGGACCTGTATAGCTACCTAATTGTATAGGCCGCATCCTCCTTATTGATTGTACTGTTCATGCCCTGTGTTTTGTCTTATTGTTTACTGCTCTCTGCTTATTGTTCTGTATTGCTCTCAGACGTGGAGTCTTTGTAACTCAGTCTATGACTCAAAGGTTGTAAATCCAATATCTTAAATCTCAGCCAAAGATGACAGAACCATATTGTAGCTCAATCACCCGCTCAACACATCCTGTGCAGGTACCCATTATGTCCGAAAGGTACAGCATCACCTTAACATTCGTATGCCCATGGTTGCACTTAGACAAACATTGCACTATTTCCTCAGTGGGAGAAATACATGGGAGGTAGGGTGCTGACCTTGAAACTGCTTTACTTCAAACCACAGATAATGTGTGGGGCTGCGTTCAGAATTGCACAGTAAGTGCCAAGCAAACATTTACTAAGCTGGCCCAGTAGCACTGGAGGTTGAGGCACTGGACGCCACACCTCGCACCATGCCGGCGACCTGGGCTCGGGAATGAGCCCGGGCCACGGGGGGGGTCGGACGCAATGAGAGGATCAGGCATCCGGAGGACTACTCTCCCCTCTCGTGGAGGAAGGGATTGTTGTCCCACCTGCCGATCACACTCTAGTGGAGGCTGAGGCGGCGCGGGTGGGAGGCAGGCAGCTGGCAAGCGCGTGTGCGGGTGCCCCCGTCATCGCACACAGATGCTGAGGGTCACGAAGAGAAGTGGAAAATGGGGACCAGGGGCTCCATGATGCCTCGACTCCGCACCGCCGGTTCTCCACGCCATCTGCCCCGGATTTGGATTTGTGCTCCAGAACCGGGAGGGAGCACCCTTTCCAGCCCTGCCATGGGGGAAATCCATGGAGGGTCTCAGGGAGCGTTGCGGTTGGGCCTGGGGACGGAGCTATCGGGCTGAGATACTGCCCCTGGTCACACAAAGTATAAAACATATAAAAAAAAACATTTACTTGCCTCCTTTTCATTTACTGTGTTTCTGGTTGATCCTAAGCCCCACCACAACCACAAGCCGCTTGGATACCATCCCAGAATTCCATGTGGCTGACATCACATACAAATCTGCTATAGGAGATTTAATCATACTCTGAAGCATCCTCAAGCTTTTGTATGCTCCAACATGTTGATCGCTGGTACCACTCTACTCCTAAGGCCAAGTACAGCCTGTATCTAGTCGCAGGAGTACAATGAGGCTCTATCACTATAAACCCAGTGAGTGGCCTATTGCACTTTAATACTACCACGTTGAAATTTGAATCCCCATGTACATACCTGAAAGTGACCTCTGGTACTGGACACTTCATTCCATTGTGAAACGGCTGTGTCAGGGATATAGTCTGGCAGGACTGATCTACGGAAGATACTCTGCCCTGGTAAACTCCAAGCGTCTCTCCGCAGTTGATTGAAACTGTGCTTCCAATCCAGTTTCCTGCCATCCTCTTAATAAACATGAAAAACAGTGACTTTAGCATAAACAGAAGCCTAATGTTTTTTTTACTACAATTTACCCCACCATAATCTTGTTGAAATAGGATCTCTAGAAATATATAAGGAAATGTTAACAGAGCCAAAATATCCTGAATTTTATTGCCTTATAATCAGCTGGTTTAGTCATCATAGAATTCACCGATTCTCCTCGTGCTGAATGGACTTGGCTTCCTCGGCTCACTCCCTACACATCTGTAAATTACAAAAAATAAAATATACCAAGATATACAGTACCAGCCAGCCCAGTGGCACTGAGGGTTGAGGCGCTGGATGCCACATGTCAGGCCATGGTGGCCACCGAGGTTCGACAGCAGACTCTGGTCGTCAGGGGTTGGACAGCAAGGAGTAGGATCGAGCAATCCGCATGACTGCTCTCCTCTCCTGGGGTGGTTTGGGGTACGCTCTGCGCAGCTCCTGGTGGCTACCACGGGGCACAGTAGCTTGTGCAAGTGGCACTCAGGTATGGAGACTGGGTGGGTGTCTTTGCATGGGCACAGGAGCATGCTCATCACGAGCTGACACCATTGCATGCCACGCCCCTGGGACACAGCAAGGGAAAAAAACCCGGCTCACAGGGAGGCGTCTGTGTTCTCCAGTGATCAGGGCCCACATGCCCAACACCAGAATTTCCCAGACTGGCTCTCCTGAGCCCTCGCTTCATTCTAGGAGCTCGGCTGACTGGATTGTCAGAAAGGATATCCAGGTAGGTGGATAGTGACCCCGCCTGGGGGGGTGTAGATCCGGGGACCGGCTGGGGTCCATGGAAGTGGGCGAGATATCTGTCCCTAATTCCCCAGTAGGGGAGGTTTCAGGTGGGCAGTAGGTGCCCTGGTCGGGTGGGGCACACCTGAGAGATGCTCTGGGATGCCGGCGATAAATAAAGCTGACGACAAAAAAAAAAAAAAAAGATATACAGTACCTAAATAAAGGTGTAAGTTTATCTTGGGCTTCTGGAGCTAAATATAAACCACTTAGCTTTGCTCAGATACCAGAACCCCTCAAGAGAGTTAAAACCCTTATTCTTGCATAGCTGGGTATAAACAATTACTGTACACCCTTAAGAACTCATGAATTTTACACCCTTATGAATTATAATCACTGAGCAGTGATGTGTTCCTTTATAGTTGGCTAGTATGGCTGTAAAAGCTAGTGGATCATGCAAGCAGTCACATGAGAGATATGAGTTTTGCTCTATTATAAAACAGGTACATGTACTAAGAATCCTGCATCCTGATTGGCTGCAATTTGTTCATACCCTTGGGCTGAGACAGAACAACCAATGGGTAGAAAAATGTTCCGCTGTTGCCCAACTGCTACAAATATCAGTGTGCAGCTCCTCAGAGTTCAATCCCGAATCCCAGTTTCACCTTCATCCACACTACAATCTTGCTGGTCCAGTCAGTCACTGAATTAAAACTCCTGAAGTTGTTTATTTCTAATTCCAATCTACAAAGTTAAATGGAGTAAAACTGGGGTGGGATGGGGGTTGACTTCAAAAGACATTCACAAAAAAAAAAAAAAAAAACACCACAGTGACTTACATAGTGCAACTCCCTCTAGTGACCATTCGAGGAGTAAGTATTCCACACAAAACTATTAAAACAAAGTTAGTGTTTATTCTAAATTTTCTCAGATTAACAAAAAACGACAAAATTTTTAAGTGCAATAAGACACTCTTAGGTGTTGGATGAGCTGCCACAACCACACTTCCAGGGTCTGAAGACACTCCACCTCAATCAATCAATCAAGTCTTTATTTAACCAGGCGTTCATCGTTGAGCAGAAGTTCATCTGCAAGATGGACCTGGGTGGAGTATGAACAATTGTATATACAGGTCAACACAGGTATTTACAAGGCAATACAGATAATACTGTTTACAGAGAGGAAGAAAAAGAAGTTCATATGTACATAGAATTATACAGATATTGTACAGATTACAGGGTATTTGCATACATAGAAGTGTCTACAGAAAGATAAAGCAGGTTATCTAAGGTTGCAGGAGGAAGTAATGGAAGAAAAAAAATAAAATAAAAATATACACCAGGCAGAGGCGAAGGTAGGGGGAGAAAGGCTAGGAGGGCACGGTGCACAGAGAGGAGTTGGTAAAATGGAATGTAGAGAAGGTGGATGGAGAAAAGGAGTATGTGTGAGCCCCGAGATTGAATGCTATAATGTACGGGGCATGGCAGGATGTCACAACCCAGGGGTAGTGAGCTCCTATCCGAGGTTGGGAAAGGAAGGATAAGGGGATGGACGGGCCTAGTGTTGATAAGACAGGGGGGTAAGAGAGAGAACAATTAGGCTTGTGAGGAGCAAGCTGGGGGGTCAGTACTTAAAACTGGGTCTAGGCATGGCTATATACCAGTGCAGACACCAGTACTGGGTCTGAGTGTGTGAAGCAGTTACATACTTCTCTGATTGTACGAAAATAAAGTGTCTTAAAGGTATTTATACAAATTAAAGTGCTTAATTTGAGGGTTTTTTGTAGATCGTTCCACAAGGTAGGTAGCACGAAGCTTATGGCTGCCCTGCCGAAGCAGGATTTTGCTTTGGGTACTTTAAGTGTAATAGCCGAGTAACTTCTTAACACATATTTCCCAATTATACTCAGGGGAAGACAGCAGGAAATATAGTAAGGCAGCTTATTAGAGATGGCTCTATAAGTCCAGAGAGCGGCGTTTCTGTGGCACCTGAACTTTAGTGATGTCCATCCCACTGCCGCATATAGGGTGCAGTGATGCGTGTTGAAGGGAAGTCCAGTTATAAACCTCAGTGCTCGATGGTAGAGTGTGTCCAGTTTAGCCATGTAAGAGTTGGGGCATTGGCTGTAGAGGAAATCAGCATAATCAACCAATGATAGGAAAAATGGACTGGACCAGTTGTTTCTTGGCATCTCTGGTGAGAAATTGGTTGATTCTATAAAAAAAAAAAAAAAAAAAAAAAACAGGCCAAGCCTTTACCGAAGTCGTTTTAGCAACTCCTCAATATGTTCAATGAAGGAGAGTCTTTGGTCTATCCAAACTCCTAGATACTTGAATTTTGTAACAAATTCTAGTTTTTCACCTAGAACTGTGGTAATTTGGGGAACTGTCCCACTGGACACAAGGTTAGCTGTACGGATGAAAGGGAGAGGACCATCGCTTAGTTTTTTGGCGCTAAGAATAGCTTTTTTTTGAGGAGTTGGCTTTGCAAAAGGTTGAATTCTGACTGTAGGTCACTGCAGGCAGCTTCAGGTGTTGGGCGACTCACGTAGAGGACTGTATCATCTGCAAACAGATGGATGTTGACTTCTATACAGTAGTCAATGTTATTAATGTAGATTGCAAAAAGTAAGGGCCCTAATATAGAACCTTAAGGTACCCCTCTTTGCAGAGTTTTTAAGGGGGACGGGCCTCCTTCAGCTTTGACTTGTTGAAGGCGCCCTGTAAGATAGTCAGTAAACCAGCGCAGAGAGGAGGGGTCCACACATATGGTTTGAAGGGAGGAGAGGAGCCGACTATGGTCGACAGTGTCGAAAGCCTTGCTTAGATCAAGGAAAACAGCACAAATAAAGTTTTTGCTCTCAAGATTACGCTGCCAGTCATTAGTAACTCCGGCGAGGGCTGAGGTAGTGCTATGTTTAGCTCTGAATCCGGACTGCATAGGGTTTAGCAGTTCCCTAGACTCATGTTGAGTCCTCAGCTGTGCATTTACAATTTTCTCTAGGAGCTTGGACAGGACCGGAAGGAGAGAAATTGGCCTGTAGTTACTGAGATCACCAGGGTCACCTGATTTGAACAGTGGTATGACGTGTGCTGTCTTCCATATAGGTGGTAAGGTGCCCTGAGACAGGGATAAGTTAAAAAGGTGGGTGACGGGTACTGCTGGTACGTGGAAGGCAATTTTTAGGAAGTAAAGGTCAAGGGTGTCGGCCCCAGCACTTTTTCTAGTATCCAACTGAAGCAAGAGGTCCTCTACCTCTTTCAGTGAGGCAGGCTGAAGCGAGAAAGGCGGCGAAGCTATCGGAGTTTCAGGCAGTTGGCTGGCAGTCTGGAACCGAAGTATGTTTGCAGGGGAGTTATCAAATGCTATGCCTGCAGTAGCAAAGTGGTTACTGAATGCGTCAAGTATATCCATCTTTTCGGTTATAGTAGAGTTGCCAGAGGTAATCTTGGTCGGGAGTGAGCTTCCTGGGGAGTGGCCTAGCAGATCACTGATTGTGCTTTTTGTGGCAGAGTCGAGTTCGGATCTGAAGAAGGTGGCCTTCGATTCTCTGATTGTTTTGGTACATAAATTTCGTAGTCTCCTGAACTGGTTCCAATCCTCTGCAGTGTTCAGTCTGCGCGCTTTTTTCCAGAGCTTCTCTCTTTCTAGAAGCAAGGACTTGATCTGAGGGGTGAACCATTTACAGGTTTTGGTCCTAGTTCAAACTTTAATCAGGGAAGCATACTTATTAAGGGCCCTTGATAGAATGTCGTGGAAGATACTGTAAGCTGACGTAATCATTTTTGGCCAGGTAGAAGTCTTGCCACTGAAGGGAATACTTAAGCTCATTTAGGTAGGCATGTTCATTGAAGTTGCGCCTGGATCTCTTCATAGAGAACTTGCTGATGGGTGCTGGGTTGTTGGTGGCTCTTACTCCCGCAATAAAACAATGGTCGCTGGCATCTGAGAAGAAGACATCAGCGTGGGAGAAGAGATGATGTTTGCTCACCATTAGCACATCCAAAAGTGTACTTTTACTGGGGTTCTTCACGTTTGGGTGTGTTCATTCAGTAATAAGTTGCGTCAGCCCATGTTCATCACAGAAGGATGCAAGGGGGGCAGCTGTGTTAGACAGCCAGTCAAAGTTGAGGTCTCCTAAAATAATAGTTTCCGGCAGCCCCTGTCCCAACTTGTCACTTAGATATGACACAAGCTATAGGCCAGCAGACGGTGGTCTGTAGCATCCTACTACGCAGAGTGCAGTAGTCTGTGTAATTTCCACTTTGAGAATTAGGCATTCGAATTTGCTGGCGACAGATGCCCGAGGATAAGCAGAAGGCAGAAAATTTGTCTTTAACGTAGATAGCTACCCCCCCTCCTCTGGCATGCCTATCAGCTCTGAACAACGCATAGTTGAGGATGTTTACTTCTCTATCTGTGGTGCTGGGTCTAAGCCAAGTTTCGGAAATCACAAGTATGTCAGGAGAGGTATGATTTACCCAGGTTTGTATTAAGGTCATCTTTTTAAGGAGGCTATATACGTTAATATGCAAGAAGCATATTCCTTTTAAATTTGCTAGTTCTGCTGGCGAAGCAATAGCTTCTGGGGGGCCAGGGTTGAGTTCTACGTTGCCTGAACATAGCAGGAGGATAAGTAGGATTTTTCTAAGAGCGCTAATTATAAGCTTGTAATTCCTGCCTTTCTCCAGTCTAGTAGATCTGATGTTTTTAGGGACTAGAAAGTAGCCACCATAGAAGAGCTGATCTGTTGTAGCAAGAGCTAGTACCCCTACCGCAATAGGCGGGGAGGAGATAGAAGTCTGCGTGGTGGGAGGTTGGCCTTGTGGTGGGGGAGTGTTATAAGTACTACTGGTACACTGCCTTCAGAAGGTATTCACCCCCCCCTTGAATTTGGTCACATTTTGTGATGTTGCAAACTCAAATTAAAATACATTTATATGGGATTTTTTGGTCACGTATCTACACAAATTACTCCATAATGTCAAAGTGGAATGAAACTTCTGGAATTTTTGTACATGTAATTTAAAATAAAAACCTGAAATGTCTTGATTTGATAAGTATTCACCCCCTTTGCTATGACACTCCAAATTGAGCTCAGGTGTATCCAATTTCCTTGTGAGATCACTCTAAAACTTAAATGGAGTCCACCTGTGGTCAGTTCAAATAGTTGACATGATTTCAGAGGAAATACACCAGTCTATATAAGGTCCCACTATTGACAGTGCATGTCAGAGCAGAAACTCTACCATGAAGACCAAGGAGCTGTCCGTAGAACTCTGACAGAATTGTGAGAGGCATAGATCTGGGAAGGGGTATAAAAACATTTCTAGGGTGTTGAAAGCTCCCAGGAGCACAGTCAAGTCCATCATTAGGAAATGGAAAGATTATGGAACCACCCAGACTCTTCCTAGAGCAGGCCGTCCTCCCAAACTGAGCAACCAGGCAAGGACGACCTAGGTCAGGGAAGTGACCAAGAACTCAATGACCACCCTGACAGAACTACAGAGTTCCATGGCTGAGATGGGAGAACCTGTCCAGAGGACAACAATCTCTGTAGCACTTTGCAGATGTAGCCTCTATGGGAGAGTGGCTAAATGGAAGCCATTCCTGAGAAAAGGCCACATAATAGCATGCCTGGAGTTTGCAAGAAGGCACGTGGCAGACTCTGAGACCATGTGGCAAAAGATTCTCTGGTCTGATGAAACAAAAATTGAACTCTTTGGCCTGAATGCAAAGCGTTATGCCTGGCGCAAACCGAGCACAGCTCATCACCCGTGTAACACCATCCCTACCATGAAGCATGGTGGTGGCAGCATCATGTTATGGGGATGCTTTTCAGCGGCAGGGACTGGGGCACTTGTCAGGATAGAGGGAACAATGAATGGAGCCAAATACAGGCACATCCTTGAGGAGAACCTGCATCAGTCTGCAACAGACCTTGGACTGGGGCAAAGATTTACGTTCCAACAGGACAACGACCCCAAGCATACAGCCAAAGCAACACTGGAGTGGCTTCAGAACAAGAAGGTGAATGTCCTTGGTGGCCCAGCCAAAGCCAGACTTGAATCCCATTGAGAATCTGTGAAAGACTTAAAGATTGCTGTTCACTGACGCCCCCATCCAACTTGACAGAGCTTGAGCAAATCTGCAAGGAAGAATGGGCGAAAATCCCCAAATCCAGATGTGCAAAGCTGATACAGACATACCCAAGAAGACTCAAAGCTGTAATTGCTGCCAAAGGCGCTTCTACAAAGTATTGACTCAGGGGGATGAATACTTAAGTAAACAAGATATTTCAGATTTTAAATGTTTCATAACTTTTTGTTACACAATAAAAATATTTTTGGCCCTTTAAATTGTTGAGTATGCTGTGTGAATCAAGGGGGAAAAAATTAATTTCAATGCATTAAAAATTCTGTTAGTAACACAACAAAATGTGACAAAATCCAAGGGAGGGTGAATACTTTCTGAAGGCACTGTATGTGTGGTCCAAGAAAAGGGTTCGAGGTATTGGTACTTGGAATCACGGAGGCAATTAAAGAATAGGTTGCCATGTGGTATACAGCACAAGGTGCCGTTGTAGACCAAACATGATGGTAGTTCTGGTAGTATCAGCAGAAGAAGGGGCAGTATAAGGAGCCATATAGGGCCCGACATGATGGTACCTCAAAAAAGGAGCCACTCAATTAGCCCAGGGGCCAGTGAGGTTGCTGGATTAATGCAGTTTATCAGTAGCTTTCCGATCCAGGTCGACCCGGATTTGACAGCATTAAAAATATCTAGTGGTGAAGGCACAGCCAAGGAGAGCCCTCGTTTAGTAAGCGAGGCCCTGAGAATTGGATCCCATAGGTTGGACAGAAAAGGGGATCACGAGCTAAGTTTCTATTGGTGGGGCACTGCACCAGGGACGTGGACTAATATTTTGGCGGGAGCTACTGTATTTAATAATCAGCGGAGGTGGGGGGCGGTCGAAAAAGTTGCAGCAGTTGCCATACCTTGTAGGGCCTTGGGTCCGTTCTGCGGTCCCGAACGTCGGCTAGAGGGGCGCCGACCGCCCAGTGGCCGGGAATCCCGCGGCTTAGGAGCTGGGAGCCTGGGTGGCAGTTCCTCGGCTGAGGGAGTGAAGGAGAGTGAGGATTAATAAAGGGGATTCACATAAAGGGTTAGACAAAACAGCAGGGAGTCCAAAATTTGCAGAACAAAAGGACGTGTATTACTTTGGCACCCAAAAGTGTCTAGGGCCAGTGCACGTATACACAGAAAGGGCTGCAAACACTAGATTCCTTTCCCAAACCACAATTCAAGTCCTTTCAATTACAGACTGGGTTAACACTTCAGCTTTTTAACATTTCTCTCAACATCTGTCCCAACATAAACATTTTCAGGGTTTAAAATCAAAGAGCAGAAGCCGGCTTTCACCAGGGACAAATCAGAGCTTGGTCTGAGAGGGCGCTCGCAATCTGGTTGGTTGCAGCAGTTGCCGTACCTTGCAGGGCCCTGGGTCTGTGTCTGCAGTCTCGAGCGTCGGCTAGAGGGGCGCCGACCACCCAGCAGCCGGGAATCCCGCGGCTTAGGAGCTAGGAGCCTGGGTGGCAGTTCCTTGGCTGAATCTGTCCAGGGGTCAGTTGGGTGGTCTGTTAGCTGTGGCCTGCTCGGAGAGAGCCAGGGCCACAGGAGCAGCTTGAGAAGCCCGCAGATGGGCTGTCTGAATCTGTCCGGGGTCAGTTGGGTGGTCTGTTAGCTGTGGTCTGCTCAGAGACAGCCAGGGCCACAGGAGCGGCTTGGGAAGCTGCAGATGGGCTGTCTGTGGTGGAGTCCTATGTGTGATGGCTTGCTACAAGAGATCCCCTCGAAGATCTACTGTCACAGTAAGTTCTTACATAACTGTACTTTATAGAGAAGGCCTCATGTCTTACTACACTCCTTAGTGTGTTGTGTCTTACTGCATATATAACCCATCTCTCTCACATATGTTACTGCGTTTATACGATGGTATCAAAAAGAAAAGAAACCTGCAACAGAAGAGTACATGAATGCCTGAAAAAAATTGTTTACTTACTGCCCGCAAGGAAAAGTAGTCCCTTAGTACTTCCGTTCCACGTAACAGCAGTTGGAAAGAAAAAAGTCCTTCCTTTCTGAACTCCGTTCTTCTGAATACTGGAAAACAAAATTGAACGTTTCAGATCAGTATGCATTGTAATAGTACTTCAATTCTTCCAAAAGGCTGTTTTAAAGAAAAAAAAAAAATCTATTCTACTAAACTTATGTTCTTTTAAACGTCTGCTATGAAAAATTATAATTATTTTGAACACTTCAGACTAGTAGGCTTTATAATAGTAAAAAAAAAAATAAGGTTTATTTGGTGTTTTGGGGTTTAGATCAGGGTGCTGCAAAAGTGCTTTACTGTGAGTTTTGTTCAGATATTTCATGGTCATGTGGTACAAAATGATCAGTGACAGGATTTTTGACTTCAATTTTATAATCAAAGTACAAAGAGTGCTGATGAGCATCAAGCTGTCCTATGCAGATGCAGCACCACACTGGAAATGAGATGCTGCATCTCAGCAATGCTATCTCTATAAAGTACTGTTATGTAAGAACTTACTGTGACAGTAGATCTTCGAGGGGATCTCTTGTAGCACGCCATCACACATAGGACTCCACCATCAGGCACTAAGACCACATGGCAACTTTCTAGTTAGCACACTACGAGAGGGGGCCACCCACCTCCGACGTCACTCTCTGACGTCAGCTACAATATATAGATGGACAGTCCCCACGTCCTCCCCAGTTCTCCCAACAGAGCCCCGAGAATAACCAACTGAGGGAAATCGAGCAGGAACCCCAGGTTCAAGGAAAAACCAGGGAAGGGAAGGCTGAAGGTCTCCTCTTGAAGAGGAAGCAGAACAGGATGACAGGCCCAGGGTGAAGGAGGGAGGAAAAAGCAAGGCCTGCTGCGCAGTGAGCTTTTTTAACACAAAATTGAGGTCCCAGGCCAGGACAGGAATACGCATCTGGGGTTTCAAATGCACAATACGTCATAAGAAGGTACAGGCCACATCTAACTGGGCCACTGACCGCCCATCAACAGGTACATGATACCCAGAGATAGCAAACAGATGTACCTTGATGGAAGAGTACTTTAGACCAGAGTCTGAAATAGACAAGTACTCCAGAATCTGATTAACTGGACAACTGAAGGGATCCAGGTGGTGCGAAGCTGCCCAAATGGTGAAGCACTTCAACTTAATGGAGTGAGTGGCTCTGGTGGAAGGCTTACAAGCTGCCACAAAAACCTCTGCCACTTTGGCAGAAACAGCAAAGAGAGAAATGGCTAAGTCCTCAGGAGCCATGCATGAAGAAGCGACTTAAGGTCTGGATGGACCAGAGTGCCCTGTTCCTGGAAGAGCAAGCCTCTGTACAGCGGCAGGGGCACTGGGGGTTCAACTGGCAGTTGCTGAAGCAAAGCAACCCAGATCTGGTGAGGCCAAAATAGGGCAATTAGGATCATGGTCAACCCCCTCCATTTGCAGCTTGTTGAGAACTCGCTGAAGATAAGGGAAGGGAGGAAAGGCATACAGAAACCTCCCTTTTCAGGAGAGGTACAATGCACCTCGCCAGAAAACTCCAGGCCTGGGAGTGAGCGAGCGAAAAAGCATCAGTTTTGCATTGAGTGAGGATGCAAAAAGGTCCAACTATGGGTGACCCCAGCGATCCGACAGGTCTACCACCATGGAGGGCAGCAGCTCCCACTCTTGGGCCCGACACTGGGCGTGGCTTAAGATGTCCACTAAGATGTTCTGCGCACCGGGGATATGCACAACTGAAAGATGAAGGCCATGATACAGTGCCCAATATCAAACTTGCATTGCCTCTCGACACAGAGAATATGAGCAAGTCCCTCCCTGCTGTTGATGTGTTGGACCACGTTGGTGCTGTCCATTTGGAACAGCAGTGGGCCCATGGAGAGATGAGTCTGAAAGGCCTGAAGGTGTACAGGACTGCCCACTTCTCCAGAACATTTATGTGAAGATGTCCCTCGGCTGCAGACCACACTCCCTGGGTCTGGTGAGCCCCCAGATGAGCCCCCCCATCCTGAGCTGGATGCATCCATGATCAGGATTTGCTGAGGAGGGCAATAAGGAAGGGCACTGCCCAGAGGAGGTTGCTGGGGTCCAGCCACCATAACAGGACCCTCTTTATAGGGTGCGAGACCAAGACCATTTGGTCGAGATCATCTGCACCTTGGTCCCACTGCACCCCAAGTGTCCACTGAGGGATTCTCATGTGCAGCCTGGGTAGAGTGACTGTAACTATGGCAGCCGCCATTCGACCCAGGAGACGTAGGAACAGATAAGCTGGGACATGACGAGAGGAGTGTAGCAGTCTGGCCAGCTCCATCAAGCAGTCTGCCCTGTCCTGGAGAAGGAAGGCCCTGCCCTGCTCCGTGTCCAGGAATGCCCCAATAAATTGAAGGCACTAAGAGGGCAAGAGGAATGACTTGGCAAGACTGATTGTCACCCCAAGGTCCTGAAAAAGGCAGCAGAGGTGTGCTCCAGGGATAGCAGCAGACGCATCCTGGACGTGGCCACTAGAAGCCAATCGTCCAGGTAGGGAAAAACATAATATCCCTGGCACCAGAGGGTAGCTCCTACCACTGCCAGGCACTTGGTAAAAACCCTGGGGGCCAAGGACAAGCCAAAAGAGAAGGGGAAATTGTTTAACCAGGAGAGGCACACTATTCACTTATTCATTACAAATCGGGTTTACAACCTTTGAGTCAGAGACTCATTTACAAAGGCACCTCGTCTGGGGGGGGGCAGACATCAAGACAGTTATTACAGTGTAGATTAAAACAGAGGATAACATTACAGGTGCAATAAAAGGAACATTTAACATAAATACACTTAGGTTACATAATGTAGTAGTTGGTATGTTACTTGGGTTGCACAGTGTTCGAAAATTGTGAGTTACACTCATGGATATAGTAGGTCCTCAGAGAAGACAGCAGGTTACATCCCTGTTTGGACCTAGTAGGGAAGGAGTGGGTCTGGGGGAGGGAGAGGCTGTCCAGTGGATGTTGTCGAGCCAGGGGGCAAGGCAGGTGGGTACCACAGGTTACAACAGGGGGTTATTTGCATCTACAACAGCCGGTATTAAAGATATGGTTCCGAAAGGCCATTTTGAAGGAGCCAATTTTTGGCAAGTTGGAGATGCAGCTAGGGAGGGAGCTGAACCAGGTGGGGGCCCAGTAGAGGAAGGATCTCTGGGCAACAGAAGTCTGGGTTCTGGGCACCTTGAATGTGGCCTTAACAGAGATACAGGTGGTGACTGACGATGATGACTGCTGTAAGGAGGAGGAGACCCCGGGGGGGGGGGTCCTAGCAGTGATTTCTTAGCAAGAAGGCAGGTCTGATAAAGCAGTCGCTCCTCAAAGTTGAGCAGATTGGTGGCAGTATAGAGAAGGTAGGTGCGAGTGCGGCTGGGGGCACCAGTCAGGAGCCTACAGGCCTTATTGATGGACAGTTGGATTTTGGAGAGGGCAGTGTTGTCAGCTGCGGCGTAGATGGGCAAGCCATAGTACACAAGGGACAAGACAGAGAAGGTGATGGCCAGCCTAAGGGCAACCTGAGGCAGGCAGTCCCTGTGCCGGTATAGCAGGCCAATCTGAGAGTTAATGGCTGCTGACAGGGCATTAAAGTGGTTGTGGAAGGAGAGGGCAGTATCGAACGTGATGCCTATGTACTTGGATGTGGTCACTTGTTCTAGAGGGTGCAGAGTGCTGGGGATAATCAAAAGGGGGGTATTTTTAGCTTTATTTTGGTGGTGGGAGAAGAACATTGATTTAATTTTCTTTAGGTTAATGACCAGCCTACGGTCACCGAACCACCTTTCGACTTGGTTGCAAGCTTGCTGGAGGGATAACTGGAGGGAGGTGGGATTGGGATGTGAGGCAACGAGGACTGCATCATCGGCACAGAGGAGCATTTTACCAGTACATGAGCTGGGGAGGGTGTTGAGGTAGAGACAAAAAAGTATTGGACCCAGGATGGAGCCCTGAGGGACGCCAGAGCAAACGATGAGAGTGCTGGAGAGATAGCCGCTGATCTTGACATACTGGGATCTAGCAGAGAGGTAGCTAAAGAACCAGAAAATGGGACAGCCAGAGAAGCCAAGTTGGTGGAGAGCGTTGAGTAGAAAGGGATGACAGACAGAGTCAAAGGCCTTGGAGAGGTCAATGAACACTGCTCCTGCAAGGCTGTCAGACTCGACAGCAGCATTCAGGTGTTGGGAGAATTCCAGGAGCCATGGTTGTACCGTGTCCTGGGCGGAAACTGTGCTGCTCTGGGCACATAATGTTGTACTTGGTTAGGTATTCAGAGAGCTGGATCAACACCACTTTTTCCAGGGCTTTAGAGAGTGGGGGGAGGATGGAGATCGGCCGGTAATTGTTGGGGGTGGACCGGTCCTCACTCTTATGTATGGGTGTGATTTCAGCAGTTTTCCAAGCACTTGGGAACTGACCCAGAGCATAAAGACCGGTTTAGAAGGTCAATCAGGGGGACTAGGACTTGATCCAAGACCATACGGAGGATCCTGGAGTCGGGGTCACTGCTGGGGTTATTGTTGTGGGCTTTAGCAGGTGCAACCTGGCTTCTTGGGGGATAGGGTGCGAGGTAGAATGGTGGGCGATGCAGGGCGGAGGGAGAGGTGGGATTGGGTCAAAGAAGCTGCTGGGAGGACCGAGCTTAGGTCAGAGAAGGCAGTGTTAAGGCAATCTGCTATAAGGAGTGGATTTGTGGTGGGGTGCCATTGATGGAGAGCTGAGATGGTGGGGGCGGGACTTCCCATTTAGCTCTTTCATATTATCCCAGAAGGTCCGGGATGAACCCCAAGTGGAAGCGAGGGTGGTCTGGTAGTGCTCTGCCTTGGCCCGCCTAATGGCCCAAGTGCACTTATTGCGTTCTGCGTTGTAAGCCTGTCTATCAGACGCATTTCCAGATTCTACAGCAATGTGCCAGAGATTATCTCTGTTTTTGAGTCTCTGGAGGAGGGGTGGGGTAATCCATGGGGCACTGCATTTTTTGGAGTGGATCCTGGTGAGGGGGGCGAAAAGGTCACAAGCCTTACAGAAGGCATTTGTGAAGTGGTCAAGAGCTGAGTCAATGTCAGGGTAAGCCGAAGCTTGTTTCCAGGTGCGACCTGGAGAGTTTGGAATTGGAAATGAGCTTCCCAGAAGTAAAAGTGTAGAAAACACCTATGAGATGCGCATATCCTTATGTGAAGATACACATCCTGCATGTCCAGGGGAACAGGGTAACTGATCCAGTACCCCCAATGTAAAACAGAGAGAAAGCCCTGCAGCGTGACCATTCTGAATGTTTTGTACTGAATGGATAGATTTAGTTTGTTGAGGTCCAGGATTGGCCTGAGGTCTCCCATGCGCTTGGGGACCAGGAAGATGTGAGAGTAGTACCCCTGTCCCTGCTGATAAACTGTGACAGGTCTACGGTCCACTTTTGAAGGGTGTGGTTTTCCTCCCAGATCAGGGGAACATGATGGGGCAGGTAATGGGACTAAGATGAGGAGTTGTCTGGAGGCCACTCCAAGGAGTGACCATATTAGATTAATTGAAGTACCCAGCTATCAAATGTGGTCTCCCTTCCCTTGGGCAGGAAGAGGGAGAAAAGACCCCCTAACACCACCTCCTGCCCCGCCTGAGGAAGGGGGTTGGGCAACGAGTCAGGATGGGAGAGTGGATGTGGGGGGGGCTGTGGTGGCCAAGGCTGGCGCTGTAGTCTTGTTTCTCCCTGGGGTCCTAGCCAGCTGCTGGGCTTGGCAGGGGGCTGACAACGAAAGGGCTGCTTCTGGGTAGGCCTGGGCTGGCTATGATGAAAAAGGGATAGGACCGACCTAATGACCCTCCGAGGCCCGAAGCTTAGAGAGGCTGTCCTCCGCATCACCGCTGAATAGCAGGAAGTCCCTGAAAGGGGCATTCAGGATGGATTGCTGCACATCCTGAGCGATCCCTGAGATTCAGAGCCAGATGCCAGTGGCTACAGCCCTAGCCAGCCCATCCACAGCATTGTAAGTGGTTCCAAGAAGGTGGTCACCAATGTCTGAGACTGCTTTGAGGTTGTCCTGTAATTGTTTCTTGGGAGCACCCTTGGGGAGGGAATGGACAACCTCCTGGACCTTGTCCCACAGGGACTTCTGATACTGCAGCATGTGATAGAGGTAGTTGAGGGCCCGGATGGCAAGAGTGGATGAAGCAAACATCCGTTTGCCGAAAATATCTAAACGGCAAGACTCCTGGTCAGGGAGCATGGAGCGGAGGTGTTTGGGCCATTTGGAGCAGTCTTTGGTGGCACTGATGACCACCAAATCTGCCTGAGCTTGTTCCCCCCAAAAAGGCCTACCTTCTGGGGCATGATAAAGCCTGTCTGCCTTGCAAGACACGGCTGGGAGGAGATGGAGTCAATGCCAGGCCACCATCATCACATCCTCATAAGCATCAATAAGCGGAGCAACCAATCAGGCTTACATAGGTAAATGGACAACCGCCTACATTCAGTGGAGGAAGTGAGGGACCCCAGACACATCGTCTCTCATCTGGAGCACCCTCGTCCCCAGAATCCTGGAGAACCAGGTCTGGGTGGTATTCATCCCCTTCAATCGGCCGAGTGAGTAAGTAAGGGAGAAGGCCAGCCCAGGCGTCTGGGGGGAGGCTGAGGGGCAGGAGACACAGGCCCCTGCAGCAGGTCCCGTGGTGGAGGCAGCGGGGCTGTTGGCGGTACCTGGGAATGCAAGACACCACCCCAAAGGGAGGACACCAGTCCCTGAATATCAACCCTGACTGGCATAGGGCCTGACCGTGGTGAATAAGGGTAAACCGGGGGAGCCCCGACGAACCCAGGATAAGGCTCCATGGGAGCCAGGAGAGGGCAATATGGACCCTCGGGCATAGGCCGGTGAGGGCCCTGCAGCGGAGTAGGTGATGGCAAAAGGCGAGCCCTGTGTGGAGTAGAGTGAGGGCTAGGAGCCAGCAAGAAACCTATCTACAGAGGGGGTGCAGCCTCACATGAGGTGTCCGATGCCGAAGAAGCAGGTAATGGGAAGGGTGATGAAAGTGCTCCTGCATCCGCAGAAACCGTGTCAGTGGGGGGACCCTCAACAGGGCCACTGTGCTGTGTACCCAAGGAGGTGATGGGCCTAAGCAGCAGGGGCCTGGTGGGCTGGGAGGATCCCTGGCCCGAAGCTCCTCCGCCGGTAAACACTGGCAGAGGAAGAACAGCTATTTGCTCTGAGGAAGGGGGGGGGGGGAACTGGTGGGATGCTGGACAGACACCCCCAGAGGAGGTGGACCCCAACATAGCTGTGTGAGAATGTGGTGACCACAAGCAGTAAGACGAAGACTGGGACTGGTGCTTCTCTGTCGCGGTGCTTGTGCTTCCCGCTAGGTTTGTCCAGGGGTTTGGCTGGACCCAAACCCGAGGATTGGGCCTGGGAGGTTGAAGTTTGGGCCCAAGCAGCAGAAGGCTGGGCCTGGGAGGCTTAAGAAGATAATGCCTGCAGTTCCTGCTCCACAGAGGTGACCTTCAGCTTGAGTAAGTGCCCCTCGAGGGTTTGCTGACAGCAACGCCAGGTGGTAGTGTTGAACCTCTGGCAGAACTCACAAGACAGGACATTATGGTCCGGGCCTAGTCAGAAAAGGCAAACTGAATGGCCACCCTTCTTGGGACTTTGCTGGTCACAGGCACACTTATTTCGATGCTCTGAAGTTGACAAGGAAGGAGAAGACGACATAGAAAGGCAGAAAAATACATCGAAGGATGAGAAAAAAACTAAGGTGAGAAAATAAAGAAAAGGGCGTGAAAATGGCGACTGAAGCAGCGGTGGTTTCCCTGCAGATCTGACACGACTTAGCTGACGGCGGGAAAGAACTGGCGAGGACATGGGGGACGGCCACCTACATAGGGTAGCTGTCGTCAAAGAATGACGTCAAAGGTGGACGCCCCCCTCTGGTAGACTGCTAGCTAGAAAGTTTCTGTGTAGTCCTAGTGCCTGATGGCGGAGTCCTACGTGTGATGGCCTACTGCAAAACATTCCCCCAAAGAAAGATATAAAATTGCCTATAAAGCACTTTGGGATTCAGTATGTGAACCACACTACATAAAAATCAACAAGGCTACATAGTAGATTTTCCTTCCAGGTCCCTTATTTTCGCACTGCTATGGGACAAAATTCCCCTCACATTTATGGCCATGAAACTTTATGATAATTTACCCAAGTTCACTGTCAGTTGTACCAAGATCTCTGCATCTAAAAGGTCCCTCCAAAATTACTTGATAAATCTCTTAGTGTTTTAACTGATTTTATTGTTAGTACATAATATATGTTAATGTGTTTCACATTATTCATATCTATATATCTTTTCCTTAACTGGATGCTTGTGAAAGAGGCATTTTTTTGCTCACAATCCTTTCAGTACAAAATAAAAAATAAACGAAACAAAATGTAAATACTATACTATTTTTTCAGTCTCAACACTACCAGTACAAAGTACCACTGGCATGGAGCTATGCAAGGATCACGTTATTAGTAGACCATATCAAAGACAGGCAGTGCACACAAAAAGGAAACACTCAGGATACTGCTGAAATACTGAGCATGAGGGAGAACAGAGGGGGATGGAGAGGGAACCTGGTGGAAGGGCTTAGCAGCCAACGCCAGGAGCTTAACAAATAAGATGATGGACTTGGAGGCCATCATGGGGGACAAAGGACTAGATATAGTAGCTATAAGTGAGACCTGGTGGACAGAGTTACACACCTGGGAAACGACTATTCCAGGTTACAGACTGTTCAGAAGGGATAGGGAGGGTAAGAAGGGGGGAAACAGAGTTGCGTTATACATCAGGGAAGGCATAAATGTAACTGAAGGACAAGAGGAGGACAGGGAGACTGAGCTACGGTGGGTAACGCTAGGCAGCGCGGGAGAATCCTTGCGACTGGGGGTGGTATACAGGCCACCTATGCAAGGGGAGGAAGGTGATCTACTGCAAGACCCTCCTATCGCAGAAGGAATCAATAGGTTTTTCACTGACCTAGACAGGTATACGGCTAACCTTGCACCCACCCCCGAGTTCAACAACCCTTTCCAGTCCCACGATGCCCATGACACTCGCCCTGCCTTCCATTTAAAGCTCACCACCACAAGGGAAGTTGGCAAATTATCAAATCTTACAGAGGAGAGCTCCCCCGGCCATGACACGTTAGAACCCAAGTTCCTCAAGCTTGGGTCTGCAGCACTGGCAACACCTGGCTGCAGTCTCCTAAATAGGTCCTTCCTATCCAGAGCTGTGCCAAGTCTATGGAAAGTGACTGCAGTGGTCCCATTCCACAGGGGTAGTACACAAGCCGTTGAAAACTATAGGCCTATCTCGATCTTGTGTCCCCTGGCTAAGATCCAAGATAGGATTTTGTACAACCAGTTGCAGTCCTACTTAGATACACACCAGCTCCTTACAGACTGCCAACATGGCTTTAGAAAGGGACATAGTACCGCCACAGCCCTGGACAAAGTATCAGCCGATATCCTTAAAGCCAGTGATGAAGTCCTAATAACTGTTGCTGTGTTCGTTGACCTGATCAAAGCCTTCGAGCTCATCAGCTATCACCTTCTGCTAGGTAAACTGCATCTACTTGGCCTTGACTGCCTAGCTCTTATTTATTTATTTATTTTTTAAGAACTATCTCATGGGTAGAGCACAAAGGGTAAAATGGTCTGGATCTCACTCATCCCTCAGACCGATTGTGCACAGCATACCACAGGGTTCAATTCTTGGACCGATACTGTTTTCGCTCTTTGTTAATGAACTGCCTAACTTCTGTGGTGGTGCAGCAGTACAGCTCTATGCAGATGATGCAATATTATACCAGCCATTTAACAACATGGAGAAGCTTAACCAATCTCTCAACTCTGACTTCAATATGCTCAAATCGTGGTTCTCGGCTAATCACCTAATCCAATATGAAAAAAAAACACGAAGCCACGTTATTCCACAATCCTTCTGTAAAATAGTCAGTCTGCTCCTAATCAGTTCACTATCTGGTGACACCATAGAAGTAGTTAAAACTTTTAAACATCTTGGATTACTCCTTGATGCCTCATTTTCGCTAGAACCTCATGTATTACAGCTTACCAAGTCAATAAACCAAAAGCTAGGTCTCTTATACTACCTCCGCCCCCTACTAACAACTGGCACCTGTCACAAAATTGCCTCAGCATCACTCCTCCCTATTTTGTTATATGGCGCTCCCCTCCTACTCTCTACACAACCCTCATCCCTTGTGCAGCTGCATCAAATCTACCATAGGATAGGACATTTTGCCCTAGGCGCTAACCCCAGACAGCATCACTGTGACACCCTGCATTCCCTCCAATGGCCTGGCTATGACTCTAGGCTACAGTACCTTACACTATGCTTTGTGTTTAAACTAGTTAATCTCTACAGCCCTCCGTGTCTCAGACATATCGTGTATCATAAAGCTTATGCTCATCCCTCTTAGGTCCTCTTCTCTCCCATTATTAGCTGTCCAGAAACCGAAGCGTCTTTCGGGCAAACGTTTACCTTCTCTGCCACCTCTGCCTGGAACTCCCTTCCTCTTAACTCTGCTCTCCTGTTCCACCCAAACTCTTTTTAAAAAAGAGCTTACCTCATATCTCCTCAAACCTCCCCCCGCATCTGTTTCAGCTAATCTGCCTCCACTACTACTATTTGATGCTTGCTCGCATATCTCCCGGTGCTGAAACAGTTGTGCATGTGTATTGTAAATATGTACATATCAATGTCTTAAATTGTATTTATACTATCTTTGACTTTGCTCAATATAAAACGTATGGATGTTGTTTAACTATCTTGTAGTCTCTGTATATCCTTTGTACGCACTGTTGATTCTTTGTACTCTATAATTCACTGTATCTGTATTGTTGTATTGCACTGTAATTACCTCCCAGGTCGTCACTGAAAAGGGACTGTATGGTCTCAGTGGGCCTACCCAGTTACCAAAATTCAAATAAACAAGTCAACAGTTAATTCAGGCAGTCACAAGGCTGGCCCTTAAAGCAGAACTACTGCTGGTAGGGGACCTAAACCTCCCAGATGTAGACTGGGAAATTCTGGATGCATCATCATCAAGCAGGGAACTGCTCGCTGCGCTTCAGGGGGTATTCCTTCAACAGCTAGTCAGGGAGCCAACAAGGGGCAACAGCCTGCAGGATGCGGGCCTAATAAATGGGGAGTGGGTGCAGGTGGGAGAAGCCTTGGGCAACAGCGACCACAGCACAGTAATGTTCAGGGTCAGGACAAGGAAGGAGACAAGTAAAACCAGTACTACAGTCATGGACTTCAGATGCACAGACTTTGACAAGATGAGAAGGATAGTAAGGGAGACAATGGAGGGTACAGAGAACACAGGGGCAGTAGAGGAGGTATGGCACGCTATCAAGGAAGAGGTACTGAAAGCAGCGGAGATGTGCATAAAAAAGGTTCGGAAGAGCAAAAGGGGGAGGAGACCGCTTTGGTTTACAAAGGAGGTTGCAGGGCAGTCAGGGAAAGGAGGAGGGCTTTCAGAAAATTTAAGAGGACACTCAGCAAGGAAGATTATAGGGACAAGAGGAGTATGGCAGGGAAGAAGATCAGAGGGGCAAAAGCAGATACTGAGGAGAAAATAGCAAAAAAAGGCCAAAAGGGGGGATAAAACCTTTTTCAGATATGTGAGGGAGAGAAGAAGGGCAAGGCAGGGGATTACTAGGCTGAGGGGTGAGGGAGAAATAAAACTGGAAAGGGACTGTGAAAAAGCAGAGTTATTAAATAAGTACTTTAGCTCGGTATTCATGGAGGAGGAGGAGGACGGTAGGGGACCTGAACTAAAGTCGAAGGGGAAGGAGCGCAAATGGGTAGATCTGAGCCCATTCACTGTGTATAGGGTTAGGACACAGCTAGATACATTATGGGTGGACAAAGTAATGGGACCTGACAGGTTACACCCCAGGGTGATCAGGGAATTGAAGGAGGAGTTGGCCGCACCCTTGACAAGGTTCTTCAACTTGTCCCTGGATACGGCGAGAGTGCCGGAGGACTGGAAGAAGGCAGACGTAGTGCCTTTACACAAGGGAGGTAGTAAGGAAGTGAAGGGGAACTACTGACCTGTCAGTCTCATGTCAGTGGTGGGGAAGGTAATGGAGGAATTAATCAAGGAGAGCGTGGTGGATTACCTGGAGGAGAGTGGCTTGCAGGACAGCAGACAGCACGGCTTCACAAAGGGGAAGTCTTGCCAGACAAACGTAATTCAGTTCTTTGATTGGGTGACTCGGGTGACTGACTGGGGAGAAGCAGTGGACGTGGCCTATCTGGACTTCAGTAAAGCCTTTGACACCATCCCACATAGGAGGCTGGTGAGCAAGATGGAAAGCCTAGGGTTAGGTGGGAAAATAAGCTGGGTAGAGGCCTGGTTGTCAAGAAGAACTCAGAGGGTGGTGCTAAATGGGGTGCACTCCAGGACAGCGAGGGTCAAGAGTGGAGTGCCACAGGGGGTCAGTTTTGGGTCTGCTTCTCTTCAACATCTACATTAGTGATATTGCTGAGGGTTTGAGGGGGAGGGTGTGCCTATTTGCTAATGATACGAAAATAAGCAATAGGGTGGGGGGGTAGAGGACATGAGGGAGGACTTAAAGATGCTTGAAAATTGGTCTGGGACGTGGCAGCTGAAATTTAATGCCAATAAGTGTGCTGTGTTGCACTTGGGGAGTAGGAACAGAAGAGCAAGGTACACCCTAGGTGGGGAGGAAATTAAAAGTAACAGAACACGAGAGGGATCTGGGGATCGTAAATCTCCTCAAACCTTAAGGTAAGAATCCAATGTAGCAGGGCGGCAGGAAAGGCCAATGGAATATTGGCATGCATAGGCAGGGGCATTACCAGCAGAAGGAGGGAGGTAATAATGCCCCTTTACAAAAGTGAGGCCGCACCTGGAGTATGAGATTCAGTCTGGAGGCCACATCTCCGCAAGGATATAGATGCATTGGAGAGGGTTCAGAGAAGGGCAACCAACATGCTGCAGGGTATGCAGGGAAAGTCATACAAGAAGAGGTGTAAGGAGCTGGATCTGTACATGCTGGAGACACAAAGGAAAAGGGGAGACATGATTGAAACTTTTAAATATGTAAAAGGGCTCAATAAAGTGGGAGAAGAGGGTTTACTTAAGAGGAAGAAGGGAGTCAAAGCTAGAGGGCACAACCTCAGACTGCAAGGAAAAAGATACAGGAGCAATGTGAGAGGGCGTTCCTTCATTGGAACAGACTACCAGACAAAGTGCTGGGGGCTAAATCGGTGGAAGAATTCAAGAGGGCAATGGGACAAGCATATGGGACCGAGTATCGGGGGGCAGGGAATAGCAGGGAGGGGGAAGTGTTGGGGGGAAGGCAGACTAGATGGGCAAGTACGGTCCTTTTCTGCCGTCAAGCTTCTATGACTCTATAATTTTCCTTAAATCCACACCTTCAAGAAAGGATGAAATATAGCAATGGCAAAAGAAGCAGGAAGCCAGGTCTACTCCCAACTGCTGACAACTTCTCTTCACAACAAAGTGAATTCCCTTATTACTGGAAGCTAATGTTGCTTCACCTGCCAGACAGCAAATACAGCTGAACTCCTCTTTTTAATATCATAATGAGTACCTGAAAGAGGTGAAGTAATTCATATGTTGGTAAAAATAATATGTACACTAGGATGCATAGTTGATGCAAGAAGGCAGATACTTTACAATCTGTGTGGTTATCTATGAAACACAATCAAATGCCTCAAACCCAGCACAAAGCATTATGGAGTATGTGTTGGGGAGTGTAAACAGACTAGAAAATGACATGGCACAAAAGACAAGGTGGATGAACTGAGCAGAGTCCACCACCCAAGTAAATCCTCTATAATATGGTCAATCTTTTGTATCCACCACACAAATTTCAAAGCGTAACTTAAAAAGATAGCTTTGCGTGTATGCCTTGTTGTTACTGTCATAAAAATGTTAAACCTAATTAAGGAATTGGCATGTGTACTCACTATCTTAACCTGCATGAGATCACGTATTGAACTCAAAAATACTGCCCCTCACCTTCTGACTACCACCTGTCAAACAAAGTGTCTCCCGCACCATTTATGGGGGGTTAGCACAAAGCAACCTGATAAATCGTAACAAGACGGTAGTGTGACAATAAAGACTTTCTTGCAGTTTAAGTGAGAAAAAGTACCGCATTGCCAAATTTCAGCTCATAAAAGAACAAACGAAAGACCGGGATCCAGACACACAAGGAAGACACATTTTTGCAGGATATTTTCCTTGAGATAGAAACACAGAAACAGACAATGGGAAAAGAAAAAAAGACCACAGGTCCATCTAGTTTGCCCAGAGTTCCCCATCTGCCCAGGACTTGTTGTCCATGCGGGGTTTTATCCCTTCCGATTACCCCCCTGCTCCCCTCCCTACCAACCTGAGCAACCACCAGACCCTCTACTCTGTCCCAGCCATGCTTGATACCATTTACGGTCTTGGCACCAATCACCTCCCTGGCAGGCTGTTCCACAGCTCCACCCCCCTTTCCGTAGAACAGAACTTCCTCATATCCTCTTAAACGCTCCTCCCACCCCACCCCCACCAGTTTCCACTCATGACCTCAGGTTCACAACTCTATACTCATTTGTTTATTCCTTCAGGAACTGAAGGTCTCCATCATATCCTCCCCCTCCACCCCAGCCCAGTGTCCACAGAGTACATTTTAGTGCCTTTATCTATGATTCTATGTCATTCACAAAAGAAAAAACGAGGAAAACTCATTCTAGGAGAGACAGCCAAAACCACAGAGCAAATCAGAGAACTGTCTGAAGGGCAGTGGTAAACTGAAATCCAAGAAAAATACAAGCCCTGATGCTAAAGACCACAAAGAAAAATGCTCGGACAAACTAACTGCAGAAACCTCAAAAATCCAATCTTTCTTTCTTTCCCCACAGTTCAAATTCACATTTTATCGTTTCCTCTCAGCCCTGTTCTTTCTCCTCCAAGAACTTGGCCAAACAAAAGACTGTCCCAGTTAGCAGAGCAAGCCCAAACAAATGTTAGTCAAAAAGAGTAGTGAAGCTTTAACCACAAGAGAGACACCACAAGAAGCAGAAATGCCAGATTTAGAATACGTGACTAACAAAGCTAACCCAAACTCTCAGCTCAATATGCAAGAACCTAAGTAGCAAACCAATTTTCTTTTGGGCGGCGATGGTGGCCACAAGTGAAACCTCTACCAATGCTGCTAAATTGCCAGAAACTGTGAAAGCTGCCTGTGAGTCCAGAAAATCTCCCACTGCTGGAATATCCTGAACCGCAAAAGCCAAACTCTTGAACAGCCACTTTACACAAGGTAACAGCACAGCTATGAAACTGAATTTGCTGCAATAACCATGCAATGTGAACCACAGCCCACACAGTAAGTAAAAACCTCTTTTCATTACTTCCCATACTAAAAAAAGACAAACTTGTCTACTTGCAATAATGCCAATACGTCCTCAGACAATATGAAAAAACACAGGGATACATACAGAGTCTGATAGTACAGTTACGTAAGAACTTACCGTAACAGTAGATCTTCAGGAGAGGCTCTTGCAGTAGGTATTCACAAATAGGACTAAGCTGCCAGGCACCAGGACCCCACGGAAAAATCTCTAGCTAGCAGTCACTGGCGGGGGACCACCCCCATGTCAGGTGACCGGTGTCAGCCGACGTCAGTGTAAAGGGGAAGTCCCCCAAGCCCGCCCTCCAGTTCTTTCCCGCCAAGAGCCAAATGTCTGACAGGATAGAAGAGGATATGACCCCACAGACGAAAAGAAGAAACTGAGGGGGACGGAGGAAGGGAAAGTAATACTTACTGCAAGAGCCTCTCTTAAAGATCTACTGTTACAGTAAGTTCTTAAGTAACTGTACTATCTTACTTCGAGAGGGCTCTTGCAGTACGTATTCACAAATAGGACTGAGTCCCAAGCAGTCTGGAACAAGGATAAACCAGGAGGAGGAAACACCAGCCACAAATGACTGGATTCTAATAAGGGCTCACGAAAGGAGTCCCTGTAGAACAGCCAACCCGAAGCCTGCTCTGCGGCAAGAGGCAATGTCCAAACTGTAATGTTTCATGAAAGTATGGACGGAAGTCCAAGTTGTGGCTGCACAGATTTCTGCCACTGACACATTCCTGAAACAAGCAGCAGAGGCAGTGACCTCTGACTTGACCCGGTAGGGTTTTGTGATACTTGTCGTAACAGAAAAGATACAATTCGCTAACCACTTAGAGACGCTGTTTAGAAACAGGGCTGCCTTCTCTTTTGTGAGCAAAAGAAATAAAAAGCTGATCAGTTTTTCTGAGATCCTTAGTCCTGTTAGTGTAGTATCTCAGAATCCTGTGTACATCCAATGTATGTAAAATGTATTCTCCTTGACTGGAGTGCTCCGTGTAAAAGGCCAGGAGCTCGACTGACTGATTCAGCTACCACTTTTGGAAGAAACCTGGGACAGGTACGCATGGCCACCTTTTCCTTGTGAAAAATCAGGTACGATATTTTACCCATTAGGGCTTGCAGCTCGGAAATCCTCAGAGCAGAGATAATGGCCACCAGGAAAGTCTCTTCCAAGAAAGAAACTTTAACTCTGGCTCCGATGCCGGTTCGAAGGGAGGCAGTGTGATTTTTTCCAAGATAAAGTTTAAGTCTCAAGGGGGAGCAGGATTGCAAATTGAGGGCCTTAAATGAAGGACCCCTTTCAAGAAAGTCTTGAAGACTTCTAGTTGTGCAAAAGTCCTGTCTCCGAAGAGGATATGGTAGGCCGAAATGACTGCCATATGGACCTTCACAGAAGAGTAGCTGAGGCCCAAGTCGTAGAAATGTCTCAGGCAGTCTAATACCTTACTAGCTGGGCAGGAAAAAGGTTCCAAATCCCTGGATCCAGCCCAAGTAGTGAAGCGTTTCTACTTTATGGCATAGGTGAACCTGGTGGAAGGCTTTCTGGCCTCCACCAGGATGTCTGCTACCGCGTGGGAAACTCCGAAATGCACCTTAGCTACGTCTGAAGGAGCCACACGTGAAGGTGAAGAGACTTGAGACCTGGATGGACCGGGGTCCCCTGCTCCTGGGTCAGCAGGTGCTGCGACAGTGGCAGAGGAAGAGGAGGTTCTTCTGAAAACTGTTGCAAAAGAGAGAACCAGACTTGCCTCAGCCAAAAAGGAGTGATGAGGATCATTTGAGCTCCTTCTAACCGTAGCTTGTTGAGCACTCTCGGGATCGAAGGGACTGCGTAAATGAATCTGTCCTTCCAGCACAGAGACAGCGCGTCCCGACAAAAACCGTCTCGCCCTGGAACGAGCGAGAAGGCGGGAAGTTTTGCATTGTCGGGGGAGGCGAAGAGGTCTACTTGAGGAGTCCCCCAGAGCTGGAAGACGTCATCTAGCACAACCTGGTTGAGCTCCCACTCGTGAGACTTGGCTGTTGAGCGGCTTAATGTGTCCGCAAGAGTGTTCTCTATCCCAGGCACATGGACAGCCGTCAGATGAAAGCTGTGCTGGGACGCCCAGTACCAGACTCACTGCCTCCTTGCAGAGGGGATAGGAACGGTTTCCCCCTTGTTTGTTGAGGTACCAGACAACACACATGTCTGATTGTACTAGGAGGTGACCAGGAAGAACAACTGGGAGAAGAGCCTGGAGGGCATAGAGGACTGCTCTCAGCTCGAGAACGTTTACGTGAAGTCTTTGTTCGAACCGAGACCAGCTGCCCTGAGTCCGGTGAGACCCGAGATGGGCGCCCAAGCCTGTCCCTGACGCATCTGTCGTCAGGGTCTGCGTGGGTGTGGCAGAACAGAAAGGGGTTCTCTGCCTGAGGTGTTCTGTGACCATCCACCACCACAGGTCCCTGGCCACTGGATCTGACACTACAATCTCGTGATCCAGGTCGTCCTGAGACTGATCCCATTGAGTATGCAGGGTCCACTGAGTGATCCTCATGTGGAGATGAGCCAGTGGGACTGTAGGGATGGTGGCCACCATCACACCGAGAAGAAAGAGGGCCTTCCTGGCTCCGACCCTTCTGAGCCATAAGAGCCGAGCTTGGTTTGAGTGTGTCTCGGCTCTGTCTTGGGCAAAAAGGCTTTGCCCAAGGTTGTGTCCAGCACTGCCCCTATGAACTGCAACCGTTGGCAAGGGATCAGACGGGACTTGGCAAGGTTGATAGTAATCCCCAGGTCAGAGAAAACTTGAAGGGTAAGGGAAAGGGAGCCCAAGAGTTCTTCTCTGGTCAGAGCTGCCAGAAGCCAATCGTCCAAATAGGGAAAGATTTGGACCCACTTGGTATGCAGAAAAGCCGCCACCACCGCTAGGCATTTGGTAAATACTCGGGGTGCCAAGGATAGACCAAATGGGAGGGCCCTGAACTGGCAGTGAGACCCCTGAAAACAAAAGCGGAGGTACTTGCAGTGGGAGTGGCAAATAGGGATATGGAGGTAGGCATCCTGCATATCCAGGTTGCATAGCCACAGGCCCGGCCGAAGCATGGGGAAGGCTCAGGAGGTACAGCATTTGGAACCATTTGTACTCCACAAACGGATTGAGGGAGCTGAGGTCGAGGATGGGCCTCAGGTCCCTGGTTTTCTTTGACTAGGAAGAAGTGAGAGTAGTAGCCTGTCCCCTGGAGATGTGAGGGGACATGCTCTACTGCCTCTTTCAGTAGAAGAGAGTGGATTTCTTCTATTACCAACTGCAGGTGGGTGTGGGAGTACGATGAGGAAGGAGGGGTGTACGAGTATTTTTTTTTTTTTTTTTTAATAAATTCTACCGAGTGTCCTGATGAAATCAGCTGAAGTACCCAGGCGTCTGCCGTTACCATCTCCCAACCAAGTAGATGGAAGGAGAATCTTCCCCCCTACCGGTTCCTCTGGACTGGACAGAGGCATTGGGAGAGGCAGAGATTCAGGAGGCGGAAGGCAGGGTAGCAGCCGAGACTCCATGAGCTTTCTTGCTGGGGGAAGCCTTGGCGGCTGATGGGTTGCGTCTGTTTGTTCTTTTGGCAGTTGGGATGCCGAAAGGACCATTTCCGCCCTGGAGAGGGTTTGTACATTGTCTGAACAGACTTCAATGCCAAACCCTTCTCCTGCAACTCGGTGATGATGTCCTTGACATCACCGCTGAACAATACACACCCTCTGAAGGGAGCGTCGTGAATGGCCGACTGCACTTCAGGGGTCAGACCTGACAACTGGAGCCTGGCATGACGCCGCAAAGATATGGCGAAGGCCGAGCTCCTGCCTGCTGTGTCCACCACATCATATGCAGCACGGAGCATGTGTCTACAGGCCGAACACGCAGAGCGGACAAGCTCTCCCAGTTCCTGCTTGGTCTGGGAATCTGGGAGGGAGTCCAGTTTTGATTCTAACTGACAAAGGGTGGCCTTCTGGCAATCCCCCATGTGGTCGACGTAGTTGAGGGCCCTCTTGCCCAGGGTGGAAGAAGCGAAAATCTTCTTCCCATGCTGGTCCAGAAGACGGGACTTCTCGTCAGGAGGGGACGAGCTAAGGTGTTTGAGGTTGGCTGATCAGTCATGTGTGGCACTAATCACTACCGAGTCAGCCTTTGGGTGAAGGCTGAGTAAGTCCTTCCCCTCAGGAGCATGATACAGCCTATCTGCCTTCCGAGGAAGGGGGGCTAACGAGGAAGGTTTACAAATGGTGGAAACAAGATCCGCATGAGGCTCTATCCAGGGTGGAATCAGGGTAGGAGAAGTCTCCAGAAGGTCCAGATGGGCCGCGAGCTTCTTTCACTGGGGATCTGGCTCCACTGATTGCCACTCACAGGCAGCCTGGATTTTCTTTAGCAGCTCCAAAAAAGAAGGGTCTGCCGGAGGAGACTTCGGAGAACCTTGCTGCCTGGGTCTATCTGGAGTACGGGGCTTGTCCTCTAGGTCAGAGTGTCTGGAGTCCAGATCAGACTCTGAAGACTCCGATGAAGGAGAAGAAAAATCCTCCCCCTAGGAGGAGGAGGAGGATCGCCCTCTCTGGGGGTTCCCTGGGGAAGCGTGTCCTCCCCTGGCCAGAGAACCAGATGGTTCGTCTCTGTTATCAGGCAGAGGTAAGGGAGTCTCTTCTCGCCACGAGGGGACCGTGTAGGTAGGTGGTTCTTAGACCCTCAGGTGATCTGTGTTTGACTTCAGCCCACCGGAGACAAACCTTCCCTCAGGTCCACCTGAGGCTGCGGGGCAGGTGAGGAGAGGGAGGAGGCAGGAGGGGGCTTGGATACGGGTAACCTGGGAACCCGTAATAGGAATACCCATAACCTGAAGGTGGGAGGCCCTGTGTCAGGTATCGAGGCACCAGGTACTGCGGCGTCTGGTACCGTGGAGCCGGATATGCGGCGTCAGCTATGCCAGTGTCGAGTATCCTGGTGCTGGGGGCTCCCAACGGAGTCGAAGGTCCCGGCGTTGGCCCTGCAGGTAGACCGGACGGGTCAGGTGTCAGCCCGGAGGGCCAGAGGGCGGACCCGCCGGAGGGTTTGGGAGCCCGAATGGCTCAGACGGTAGGAAGCGAAATGCCAGAGGGTGATGTCGGGTCCGGCGTCGGGGGGGCACCCCCGACGGCAGCGTTCCAGACTCGACTCCAGCCAGGGAGGGAGGAAGGAGTGAGTTCCTTGGGAGGAGACGCAGGAACCTCAGTGGGCAACGCAATGGGTGTGCATTGTGGCGAGACTCTGGCATCAGGCATGGAGGAAGAACCTGTCGCCAAGTCATCGGCTGGGCAGACGTTGGGAGTACCAACGGCCGATTTATCAGCCTTGTCCGGGCGGACGTCAGTGGGACTGACACCCAGCTTATCAGACGCATTCTGGCTGGTAGGCCTGGGTTTAGAGGCTGTAGCGGGAATGCGGGCCTCCTTTGGCCCGGAGGCTCCCGTTGGGCCCGAGCGCAAGCCTGACGGGGGGGTTGATGTCGGCTTAGAAACCTCTAAGGCGGCCATCAAAGGACAATCCCCCAGAGGGGCAGTTACCTGGAGGGCCACGACTCCAGCCGAAGTCGAAGTCGCTGTGGACGGCGTGTCCCGGTGTTTCTCCTTCTCCCTCTTTTTCTTATGATGGCCCTCCGGAGAAGCAGACGCATGCCTCAATTTCTTCAGTTCCTTTTCCATGGATGCCATTTTCTTTTTGAGTAAATGGGCCTCCAGAGACTGCTGCCTTTGTTTCTACGTAGCAGGACCGAATTTTCTGCAGTGCTCATACTCCTCCACACGGTGGTCTAGGTCCAGACAGAAGAGGCAGAGGGAATGGCCGTCCTTATGAGGGAGCTGGGATCCACACGAGTTACACTTGTTTTTATGTGATTCTGATGGCATCAGGGACGACATGCACAGCAAGGTAATAATACACAACTAACAGAATAATGTAGAAAATGTCGAAGACACTTATACTTATCCAAAATGGTGAGATAAGCAAGCGCTGTTCTTCCACGAGTTACTATCGCAAGCCGACGGCGGGAAAGAACTGGAAGGTGGGTGTAGGGGGCCACCTGTTTATACTGATATCGGCTGATGCCGGTCACCTGAGGTGGGGGCATTCCCCCACCAGAGACTGCTAGCTAGAGATTTTTCCATGGGGTCCTGGCACCTGGGGGCTCAGTCCTATTTGTGAATACCTACTGCAAGAGCCCTCTCGAAGAAAGATCTAAACTTATAGAGAGAGAACTCTAGATTTAAAAAGCAGGTCTGGGAGCAGAGAAAAACATGAAAAATAACCACCACATCAAATGAAAATTCAGTGACCTCATCAGAAAATACCTGACCATGGGCTCTTAATTTAATTCAAGACATAAATTTTATCAGAGAAAAAGTGGGGGCCTTTGATAAAATTGTACAAGATATAGCAGAAATAAAAGGGGCATTAGCACAAGTAGAAGCAACAGTTAAAGATCTTTCCAAATGGATTACCCACACTGGGAAAAGACTTTCACAGCAGAGAGATAAGACACAAAGCTGAGAAACATGCTTCTTATCAAGATATTATAAGAGATTCAGGACAAGCTTACAGACCAAGTTCAGATCATGGCAAAAAATTATTAGAATAACTGGTGTCTCCGAATCCACAGGAAATACAGGTTACTCACCTGTAACAGGAGTTCTAGGAACGGTATATGTTGTTCATCCACACTTATTGGCAGGTCCCTTGCCGCTTTAAATCTTGCCGGAAGGTCTTCAAGCTGGCTCCTCCCACCCACCCGGGTGGTAAAACTCCCGGCTCCGCCCCATGACGCCAGATCTAGCCCGCTGGAAGCCAGGTTGTGCGTCAAAGCCGGGGAGGTTGGGTCGTGTGGATGAACAACATATACCATTCCTAGAACTCCTGTTACAGGTGAGTAACCTGTATTTCTAGGGACATGGATATGCTGTTCATCCACACTTATTGGCAGACTCCTAGCAGTTCTCCGGGAGGAGGGAGGCAAGGCACACACCCCTACTTAGGTAGAAAGACTGGCGAACCGAGGCCCCGACCAGCACCCTGGCGCGACCCAAGGTCGATGTGGAAGGGGAACGGTAAAGCCTGCTTCCAGGCAGAAGCCCTGCGGATATCCTGGACCAGAGTACCCTCAGAAGCAGCCACCGATGCAGCGGAAGGACGGGTAAAAAAGATCGCTTATCCCTCTGGGAGGCTCCATGCCCGCCCGCCTATAGTGGAGACCTATGCAGGGGTGACCCGCCCGCTCGTCATCCACTGGGCTGCAAATCTGCCAGATGCGGCTTCAGCGAAGATGATAAACAGCTGGTGAACCTCTCCCGAACTTTAGCTTTACGCTCCCTAGGTAGGTGAGCTTTAAACCGGTTCCTATGGAACCTGTATACGGCCTCCGAGGTGTGAATGGGGATAAACCCCGGCAGAGGCAATACCTCTGCCACCGCCTTCGGAAGGACTTCGGGTGGGGCGCAGGACAACCTAGTCCCTGTGGAAGACCGGATAGGGAGGTTAAAGGAGCGCCTGGAACTCTCCCCACCTTCTGGATGGCGGAGTGGCCCCAAGAAGGTGTTCTTCCACAACAGGTGGGGGAAACTCACACCTGTGCAAAAGGTTCGGATGGCTTGCTCATGAGCTAAGCCCATACCAGCAAGGATCCCACAGAAACGGGGATACTCTCCCCAAAAGCGGAGGTGTGATCGAGGCTTAGAAGTGCCAGATCACCTTCTCCGCACCACCAACTGCCTCCCGGCCCGCACCCGGAAGACAGGGGTGATCCGCAGAAGCACCTAGGGGGTCGTCGGCCGAAGCCCTGGTTTAAGGATGGACCGCAGATGGTCCGGAATGCTCGTCCAGGGACGGGGGAGGGCACGGCCCTATCCCATCATCAAAAGGGAGAACTTCTCCCAGAGAACGAGCATCTTGGCTGATTTCTTAGCAGGACGCCTCGAAGGTCGAGGACCTTGCCGAAAGACCCTAAGCCTGGCCCCTAGCCGCACAGGGGTCAGCCTACAGGTGCAGGGATTGAAGGTCCAGATGGATAACCTTCCCCTGAAAAGGAAAGACAGGACCGGGCAGACTAGAGGCCGCCTCGGGAACCTGGGGCTGAGACTGAGGAGAGCTGGATACCAGAACTGGCAATCCAGTCTGGGGCTACCAGCATCACCTGTGCCAAGTCCCTCGTCACCTTGCCCGTAGGTCAACGGAAATGGGGGAGAGGCACGGAAGGGCCCGGGGTCCGAGGCCCCGATGGCATCCCCTGCAGCAGACCTTGCTGAGGGGCGGGCACAAAAACAGTCTCGGCCTTGTATTCTCCCCGGAGAGAAGAGGGAGAAGATCCTGTGTTACCTCCGGAAGGGGAGACCACTCATGAGGCGCAGCCTATGCCCGGCTTAGGGCAGCAGCCAGTGAATCGGGGCTCCTGCCATCAAATGGCTGGGAACCCTCGACTGCGCAACAACCCAATGCGGAGAACCTCCTTGCACCAAGACAAGGGGATCAACCGAACCTGGCGGAGTAGGTAGCACATGGTCGTGGTGTTGTCCTACTTGGACTCAGACCTGTAGACCCCGTACAAGCGGAGCGAGCGGTGCAGGCTACGCGGACCGCCTGTGCTCCAGCAAGCAGGAAGGACATCGGGACTCGCGAGAGGACCAGAGGCGAAGCACTCTGTATTCCCCAAGATGGGCACCCCACCCATCCGAGAAGCATCGGTCGGAGAAGACCGCCGACTCAGGGCGAGCGAACAGGATGTTCTCCTGCCGAAGTTGGAACGGTCCAAGGGAGCGTTCTCTTAACTCCTGGGCTGTTAGTCATGAACTGATCCAAGGGACGCAGCGCTGTGACCTCTGGCTGGCCCCTCCCACTAAGGGAAGGCCGCCCTGAGGCCCAGGAGGAGCAGGAGGTCCTGGCAGGACAAAATTACCCGGCCAACCCGACCGGCAAAGGAGGAAGAACCTCAGCCCTGTCCGCCCGGAGCCGAGCTCGGACTCAAGAGTCGAGCTTAGTCCCGAAGAAGCTTCACCGCTAAGATATGAGTTCTCACTTGGCTCCTGAAATGGGAGACCAGTCTGCCTTCCGGGTGGGGTTACATCCGGAACCTCCAGTGCCGTAGAGACTGCTGAGCAAAGAAAGGCCTGGCTAGGAACTCGTAAGGAGATCCCCCGCAAGAAGGGGTGGAGCCTCCCAAGAAACGGACGGAACGAGGAGTAGGTACATCCTGGAGACCCAGGAAACAGCTACACGCCACGTTCTGAGGATGGGATATCTGAAGTAGAGAGACCATCCAGGCGTGCGGGAGAATGGGCGCGAGCCCCCGTCCGTTTGAGGCCAGGAATACTGGACACGAACCCAGGGTTGAATGGGGGGGTCCGCAGCCTTCCTGATCACCTCTAACTAGAGGGCCAGGCATGTCGGTACGACCGACACAGAGGCAGTGGACCCAAGATCCGCATGGGGCAACGGCTCAAAAAGGGGAAACCGCTCGCAACCTGCGACAGGATCCACCCTTAATACCTCCAGAACGAGGTGCGGAACTGTCCCCCCATGAGGAAACCCGGGCTGGGACGACGGGGCCGGGGCAGTGCCCCTTGGCCCGTCACTGAGCAGGCTTAGAGGGGGAAGAAGCCGAGGAGCCTCTCAGTTTCCTGCCTCCCTGCTTCCTTTTGGAGGAAGACGCTGAACTGGCAACAGGCCGCCCAACGCATGCCTGCTGGGCCGGTGGGGCCCCAGGGCTCAGGGGGCAAAGGGGCTTACGCAAAGGCTGACGGCTACCCTTGACCCTCCGGGCGAGAGTGACAGAGTCCGGAGTGGCATCGGACTTCTCGGGCCCCTGGATATATCCCTCCACTCCAGGGCCGAAAAGGTCAGTCCCCAAGAAGGGGATGTCCGCCAACTCATGCTGGGTTTCCAAAGAGAAGGAGGATAATCTCAGCGACGCCCTGCGGCGCATGGCCACCGCGGCCGCCACCGATCAGGCACAGGAGTCGCCTAGATCCAGAGCCGTCTGGAGCTGCTGCTTCGCCACCGCCCTACCCTGGTCCCGCACCTGCCGAACCGTGGTCCGCAGGTCGGCCGGGAGATGAGGGAGGACCTCATCCAGGGAGCCCAAAAGGGTGTGGCAGAAATGTGCCAACAGTGCAGCCGAGCTGGCCTGACGGAGGCCTAGGGAGGACGCAGCGTAAACCTTGCGCCCGACGTAGTCCATCCTTCTGGACTCCTTGTCAGGGGGTCTATCCACATCCCCAGCGTTTCCAAGCCATTGGAAAACGTCGTCGGTGACTACCCCTTCAGCCGAGGGGTGCTCCGAGAAACCGGGCAGAGAACCGACAGGGACAGGGTACCTCCGAGCCACCCTGGTCGAAGGCACAGGGCAGGAAGTAGGCCGCCGCCATAGCTCCAAGGCTGGGCCCACGATAGCCTCAGCCACTGGGAAGGCCTCTGAGGGAGAACCCCCTCATTCCAGAATCTCCATAAGGGGGTAAGGTGCCCGATTGGAGATGGGCTTGAGCTGCATCCCAGTGAATTCTGAAATGAGCTGAAGCAGACCCTTCGAAGACGATGGGCTGTCGTTCACTGAATGTTCCTGGGAAGACCCCGGGTCCTCCCTGCTAGGAAACATAGCAGAGCCGGCTTCAGGCTCCGAAGGATCTGCAAAAAGCTGCCGCAGGCACGAGGCACTCTCCGCTCGCCGGGGCGGGCAGGAGGGAGGGGACCGAGTGACCTGAAGAACAGGTCATGGCCTGGCCTGAACCCCGCCAAAGGCGGAGGGGCAGCGAGGGTCGGACGAGCAACCGGCCCTGGAGAGGGCTCCTCGACCGATTCGAACGGCTGCCGACCGAGCAGCGGCTGCTTGCTATCCGGAGAATGAATCGGGGTCGATTGATACCCGGACAACAACTGCTGTCGCCACATAAGTTCCTCGAAACACCGACGCCAACGGCATCGAAACCGCTCCTCATCCGAGGAGGGAGACAAGGAAGAACGGCAAAGCCACTTAATTCGGTGCCTCGACCGAGAACGCCGAGATTGGAGTGAGCGGCTAGACCGAGAGGTTGACCGAGACCCAAATCCTCGGGGGGACCGAGGGCGGGCCTGGGAAGGAGCGGGACGCACCCGCTCCTCCCTCGGCTCGGAAGAAAGGACCGAGGGCTGTCGACCAAGGCGGAGGGATGGCGGCACCAGAAGACTCCCAAAAGACGGGTCGAGAGACTCGACAACGCCGACGGGGACCTTGGCCGCTGACCTGACGGGATACCGTGAGGCCAGTGGTCAAGCTGAATCCCTCACCAAGTCGAGCATCGGCTGATGAGGGAGGGGAGAGTTACCGGCCCCGTCAAGAGACCCCTTATGGCCTCTTTAGCCTTAGGGCCGAGCGGCAGGGTTTCCAGGGTCCCTCTCCCTTGGAGGAGAGGGAATGACGAAGCTCCTTGAACGAAGCTGCATGAGATGAATCCAAGAAGAGTGGGATAAGCGCCGCAACTGGGGGGGGGGCCGCCCCTTCCCCGGCAGGATCAAACTGCAGAGAAACAGTCGAAGCGGACACCCACCGGTCCGAGGGAATCCCCGGAGCGGAAAAAACTATCGGATGTCCGAGCCCCGAACGGGCCGTGCGGTCCTCCACAGAGCTGACCGAAAGGGCAGAACAGAAATTGCAAGCCTGAGGATTGTGATCCAAGTCCAGGCAATAAACGCACGTGGAGTGCGAGTCCCTCCTGGAGGAACTAACCGTGCGCCTCTCGGGGCCGGAAAAAGCCATCGCCAGAAGGAAGAAGAAAAGATCAAGATTCAGAAAGGACACTTCAATGACCTAAGACCGAAATTTTCAGGAACCAGTCTAAAACGAGAGCCACAGGGAACCTGAGCTTCCAAGCGGTAAGGAAGATCTGACGTCATGGGGCGGAGCCGAGAGTTTTACCACCCGGGTGGATGGGAGGAGCCAGCTTGAAGACCTTCAGGCAAGATTTAAAGCGGCAAGGGACCTGCCAATAAGTGTGGATGAACAACATATCCATGTCCCTAGAAAATGCCCATAGACTCAACCAAATTATGGTAGAAATGTTCACAAATCTGATGGACATGAAGTCAAAATTGAATAGCAAAGAGTTCACAAAGCCCTTCACAGCGAACTGGAAGATGATCTTCCACCCTGAGCTATTATAGACAAGTTTATGAAATTCAGAATATTAAAAAAAAAAAAAAAGATGCAATGTGCTTACAAAAAAAAAAAAAAGAATCTTAGTAAAGGAGGCTAATATTGTAATTTTTAAAGACTTGCAAGAGACTATTACTGCAATAAAAAAACTGACAAAAAGAAAATTACTGTGGCAAAAAAGGCACAAACCATCATCACTGTTTTCAACAGGATTGCTGCTCTTCACGAAGGCAAACAGAATATAAGGCCACAGAAGAAACAGAAAAAGGACTCAAAAAAAGTGTTGTTGCCCTCACTGATTGAATATATTATCAAGTACTACACAAACAAGACAGATTTCGTGTATTAACATGGGTTTGGATCCTGGCTGTACTGCTCCCTTAGGAGCATTATGTTTGTATAATGTATGGCAGAACATTGTTATAGGTAGAAATCTACCTTTTTGTAACAACGTTTTACCATCGATGTGACATCACGATGTTGTTAACCCATCGATGGTACATCACATCGATGGGTTAACAACCGGGAACAGTCTGGGCATGCACGCAACTGGATCGGAAGGCCTTGAATGGCCGCGGCAGTGAGGGCAGAGCAGCGGTGACATAAAAACTGCAGTAAGGAAATGAAAATGACATACCTACCGTAATTATGATCTTTCTGTGTATCTTCACCATTCATCACCATTAGGTTATTGGCCGGAAGTCATGATCCCGTGGGAGATTTTTTTTTTGGATGGTCGGAGCTGATGCACCATTGGCGCCGCCCTCGAGGCAGACGCATTGCGTAGCGCTCGCGGGTTGGCCGTTAGGTGCTGTCGACCCCGCCCTCCCACCAGTTCTGAGTCGCCGGAGAGGTGAGGAAAAAGGGGTTGAGAGGGACAAGGAAGTCCAAGGGACAGACAAAGGAAAAGATACTGTATATAAACCAAAAGGAGAAATAAACAACTGAGAGGACAGAAGAAGAGGAAGACTAAGGGGATTGGGTAGGGGCCCCAATCTCTGAAAATAAGAAAAGGAGAGGGGAAGGATTTAGGATAAGCTTGGTGGGGGGAAGGTGTGGTAACCATACCCTGGAACCTTGAATGTTGATTTGTCTCCAGATTGTATAGGAACTGCAAGGAGTAGCCAAAAGGCTCACTGTCAGAATTCAAGGCACAAAATCACAGACAATAACTCCAAAAGCAGAAAACGACTATTCTGGAAGAAAGACAGGATACAGGGTTATTCTCCCCCCTCTAAAGGGAAACACACATTTTTGGTGTAAGAAATTTTGGTTTCCTGAGGAAATTAAGGATATTTCCACAGGACAAGGGAACCAAGGATTGACGGGGCAAGGAAGTGGAGAGAACAGAGGGCAGCTACCAACTCCCACCTTACAAGGGTGGAGCCAAAGCACTGGAGAAGGAGTGCCCCCCATCCTGACCACTCCCTCTAAATCATTATCCCCCTATGTGTCCCCGCCTTATCCCGCCCCTGACTAACAGAAAAGAGAGGGGCAAGAAAGGACACAGAGGGAGGGGGACCCAGAGACTGAGGCCCTGGGGGATGGCGGGTGGGATTGTGATGAATGGTGAAGATACACAGAAAGATCATAATTACGGTAGATACGTAATTTTCATATCTGTGTCAGTCTTCACCATTCATCACCTTTGGGGGAGTGCCAAGCCCCCACAAAGGGGGTTTTCAACCCTAAGGGACAGAGTCCTTTAGCTCTCAGTGGGTGACACACTAAGAGAGAGAACTTTCTGGGCCTGGAGAGGCCTGCGAGTGGGGAGAGTGAGACAGGGACCCCCAGAGGGGGAAGGAAGTTGCACTGACAGACGCCATCTCACTCTACGGGAGAAGAGATAAGTTGTCTGGTGAGAGGAGTTAATCACCCTACACCGGGCCAAGGGTGACAACCGGGACAGACGCAGCCATTCCGTCCGCCTAGTACAGACCGCTGTCCCTACAACCCTGGTAGGAGCTGACCCAGCCTGGACCACAGGAGCCTATCATAGGATACGTAGTGGGCCTGATGTGCTGCAAAAGAGAGCATCAACCGTGCAGGGTAGAACGTCCCCCAGAAGTCAAAATCCAAGGAATCTTGATCTGGGGGCCGGTCACGGTGGAGGGCGCGAAGCCCATCAGGAGTGTCCAGTTGCATCAATCCTGACTGAGGATGAGGCATGGAACCTGGAGACTCTGGGGGGGGTGGGATGCAATACCGCTGGCAGAGATCCCTAGGGGCAGGAACTCTGGAGAAAGGCCTCTGCCAGGAACGCAACAATGCCTCCTGAAAGGGAGCAGGCCAGGGGGGCACCACAAGGGTGTCCTCACTGAAATCGCCTAGGAAGGCGTGCGCCACGTGCTCTGGATTGCTTTGAGTGGGGGGATGATGCGCAGGTCCTCCAACATCCTCATGAGGAATCGCTGATACTCCGCAAGATCAGTAGCTGGAGAGATGTGGACAGATGGCTCCTCTCCCCCAGAAGAGGGGGATGAGGGGTCAGAGGACCTCAAATGCTCAGAGGGTGGCTGCTCGGGGGAAGGTTGAAAAACCTGTCTGTCCATGGCCCTGACGAAAGCGGGGAACCGAGCAGCCATGGCCCTGAACTGCTCCCAGGAGAGAGGCCTGCTAGGACCAAGGATGCCTGGGAGCGCAGGAGAATGTGGCAGAGGGATAGGGACAGAGCAGAGAAGAGAAATTGACTGACCTCCGCCTGGGCTAGGGAGCGCACCAGGAGCCCTAGAAGGGTGCTCCAGAAGACTCCACAGCCGACAGCTGAACAACCATATCAGACCTGCCCTGGCTGCGCCCAGAAGAATCCCCCCTGTGAGGTGACCGGGGCGAGGTAGGTCCAGAAGGACGGTCCCCTACCTCCAAAAAACAGGGCCCTCTCAAGGAAACCGAGGGGGGAAGAGCAGAGATCCACGCTACGGCTTCTCCCAGAGCCCAGGTGGGTTCCAGAAAAAGGTTGACGCACAGACCCCATGCCCCTCGACCCCTTGGAATCCGGGAGTGCCTTCCTACTCGAGAGAGCCAGCCTAGGCAATTGACAGCCCTGGTCGGCCCCTGAAAGAGCTATCCAGGGCACAGCACCCTCCCCTCCCATGGGTGCTCTGATCGGCCCCAAAGTTGGGTGATCTAGGCACACCACCTAAGGGGGTACCACCGCTGAGGGGTCAGAGAACCCTCCAAGGCCAGGCTGCAGTGCAATGGTGGCCTGTACCACTGCCTGCTGGTCAGAACCCCTGACTCCGGCCCCTGCAGTCACTGTCCGCTCCTCAGAGAGGGGCCGACTCCGGCCTGTCGAGGACACTATGAGGGTACCCACGCCTGCAGCTAACTCCAAGGAGCCAGATTTCCTGTCTAACTCAGAGTCCGACTTCTCCTCCTAAGAGGTAGAAACCAAAGCCCTGTGCCAAACAGTTGGTGGATGCCTGCTGCCATCCTGACCAATAGGGTACCAGAAGCAGAGATTGCACCAGAGTCAGTACCAGTGTCCTCCGCAGCACCGCGAACGGTGGCAGAAGAGGACACTGCTCCAACAAGGGCAGCAGTCTCAGAGCCAGAACCTGACACGGCGCCAGCACCGAGGACAGAGACGCCGCCAACGACGGCTCCGACAGCGCTCTTGGCACAGAGATCCGTAACCCCCATGGTGCTGTGCCCACGCCCAAAACCCCAAACAGCTCCGGAGCTGGACACAGCACCGAGGCAAGAAAAGGTCAGAGACGGCGCCATAGAACCTCCCATGGTGCCGCTAGCACCATCAGCTCAGCGAACAGTGCCGACAGCAGCCACGGCACCGAGCGATCAGCACTGATGATGGCGCCCATCAGGTCCCACGGCGCCATAACGGCGAGAGGTCCGAAACGGCGCGCAACAGACGGGCGCCGAGGACGGTGCCGATCTGGGCCTTTCTGAGCCGCAGGTCCAACTCCGGGGAAGCCTTCACCCCAAGGGTGATTCCCAATGCGGTGCCTCCTGCCCGTCCCGGAAGGAGCAGGCTAGGCCTCCTGCACTGTGGTAGGAGCCTTGCCGCAGCTGGGCTAAGAGAGTCGAGGCTCCTCCTCGGTCCGTGTAGAACTGGGAGGGGACCCGGAGGAAGGCCAAGAGAATGCGGCTTGGCTCAGCGAGTCTGCCCCGAGCCAAGTCAGCGGGCTTGCCCTTTCCACGCGACGTTGTTGATGACTCGGCGGTCCATGGAGAAGCAGGCGTCGCACAACTCCATGTCATGAAGCGGACCAAGACACACGGAACGGTCATGCTGGTCGGTGACTGAGAACTTACGTCCACAAGAGCACCGTCGCATGGGGCGCCATCCCGTCTTCCAAGATTTCTTGCCCTCCGACCGAAACATGACCTATGAAAAGAAACACCAAAACAAGACTCGACGTCGCAAATTAAACAAATAAAGGAACAATCTTACCAGGCGACGTCGAGTAAGCTATCAGAACCAGCAGAACGGCCAACTAACTACGGCTCAGAGTCGACAGAGTCGAAAAACGAAGAAACTAAACTGCGTAGCAGCAGGCCTCAAAGTTGCTCTTAGAAGCTTCCCACGAGGTGACCTCAACGGCGGGAGATGAATAACTGGCGGAAGGGCAGAGACAACAGCTCTTAACGGCCAACCCGAAAGCGCTATGCAATGCGTCGGCCTCAAGAGCAGCACTGATGGTGCGTTGGCTCCGCCCATCCAAAAAAAAAAAAAAAAAAAAAGCTCCCACGGGATCATGACCTCCGGCCAATAACCCAAAGGTGATGAATGGTGAAGACTGACACAGATAAGATCTGCTTTCTTTTCTAAAAGAACCTAAATGGTACCATACACTATAAAATATAATGTATGGTACATCGATGGGTAACCATTTTTTTAACCCGTCTCAAGGTTGCCATGGCGACGTAAACCTCTCGAGCTTCGCTATCGAGCTTTACATGGTCGCCCTGGCAACATCTTGATGGTTAAACCGGTTAACCATCGATGACCATACATTATCCTCCATATTATTTACTTGAAGAAGCTGTTATAATATGCGAGCTGCTGAACCTTTGATACCAAACCAGCAAAGGGGTGGGCTTACTAAGGCTCATCCAAATAACCTGCAGCGCCTAGTATCCTACAGGGAAGGGTACCATGAGCTTGGGTGCAGCCAACCTCTATAACAAAGTAGACAAAATGATGATGTTGCTAGTTAAGGACCACAAGGTAGGTCAGAGGGGGGGGGAAATAGATAAACTCATGGGAGGGATTTATAAATGTAAAAGAAAAGAGCTGCTGTTTATTAGTCCAGTTCAGGGTATATTTCCCAATTAACTGACATGGGCTTAAAATGGAAGGCTGATAATCTTAATTATGAACTGGCAACCGTAAATACGGAAAGCTGATTGGCCGAGAGCTCTTTGAAGCTGTGATGGTATCAGGCTACATCATCACAGCTTCAAAAAAAACCTCCAGTCACCAGCCTCCTCACTTGCACATAACTCCTTCGACCGCAGTGGTTCTCAGGTCCCTCAATACGGCAAAAAAGCGTACCGTGAGGAGCAGTTCGGCAGCCAGAGCCACTATCTTTGTTTGGATTCCCGATCCTCTGTCTGGCCCTGCTCATACAGTGATGCAGACAAGGCAGTCTTTTTGTAGAGGTGGAGTGATTCACGGCTAAAGCAGCTCTTCTGACAAACTTAACCAACACTGACTGCAATTGCAATGTCACTACCCAATTTTCCATTTCCGACCATCTTTTTCGTGCGGGTGGGACAAAGTAAGCGGCACACGAGTGACGTTCTCCACTGAGGAAGATAATTTAAACCCTCTCTTACTGCTCGTTCTCAAATTGCTCCACATAATGTACACCCTGCCCCTCACACAAAAATGACATGTAGATAAACTAAGTTAACAAAAAAAAAATATTTTCTAAACATTTCTGTCACCGCCCTCACCACAATCAGCAACATGACGCTGGCAGCAACAGAAAGGCTGGTTGCAGGCAAACTGGCAAAACCAAATAAACCCACATCAAAATATACTGAAAGGAATATGCAACACAGGGAGCTTACACAGTACATGTGCAGCAATAGCCCTGGGAGAGTGAGAAAGACACCTTCTCCAGGAACTCCAATTACAGTAGTGCCACCTGCTGCCAGGGACTATTTTCTTAAAAGGTATTCCTCCAACACCCTAAAAATTCCTTTTCAAAAGATTTTAAACTTTTTTTAATTATTTTATTTTTTTTACTGCAAAAATGTTTTGACAGTTCATAATAGCAATAAGTCACTCCAGGGTGTGGTATATCATTGGATATCGTCACGACTCGGATAATATACCACACCCTGTCGTGGCTTATTGCTTTATTATACAATGGCAAAAAAGAATCCTGGACTCCGATTGGTCAGTGTGCCTGAAACAGTGATGTTATTACACAATAACATCACTGTATTGATATTCCACGAGACATACTCTCTTTTTACATTATAAAAATCTACTAAAAACATTTAAAATTGTTTTATTTTGTATAACATCGAGCCATTGTATAATTGCAATAAGGCATTCCAAGGTGAGTGTTATCGTATAATAAGTCACTCCTGGGTGGTGGAAGCACTTGGCTTCGCATCGTGCTTCAACCCACTCCAGGAATGACATTATTACATGACACACACCTTGTCGTGCCTTAGCGCTTAAATATTTAGACATTAAACTAAACAGGTCACAAAACCAACAGCAGAAAGTGAACCTTGACCACCTGTTGGATCAGCTCAAACAAGATCTGGCCAGATGGGCCACCCTCCCTGTCACCCTCTGGGGGAAGATAAATATAATTAAAGTGATGATCTTAGTTTTTCTTTTAACAAAGATACTGTAGTTACATACCCCTTATTGGAAGTATCTGTGTGTTTTTTTTATTCCATGTAGCTGAAGCATGATTTTTCAGTGTTTGTTACCTGACTAGTGCTCCTATTTCCACGTCTCTTTGCAATTCTTTCTGGTGCTGAGCTGCGACACCGTGATGTCATGCAAGGGAAACAAACATGGCCGTCAGAATGTGTGATAGCAGAGATTATACCAGTGATTCTGATGAATCAGCAGCGCTGTTTGTCACTTTGCTGTGCATAAAGATACTTGTGATTGCAATCTGCACGTACAAATACTCAAGCTATTTTTGCTGGTGTGCGTTTCAGTGTTCCTCAACCCCTCCCCCCTCCACCCCCAACAGAAAGTCATCACACATCTTTCTTTTCAGTTTTGTGGACACCCAAAGGAATTTTTTTTTAGTAAAACTGTTCCGGATTTTACTGTCCCATTTTTTACTGTGCTTCTCGATATGTGTTTCTGTCATTGTATGCCTTGTTAATATGCCATTATTTTTAACCTACTTTGAGCAGGTCGGAGCCCACTGGAATTCAGCCACCTCAGTGGACAATCCGATCTGCGGCTCCTCACTGGAATACCAATCCTCGAGATCTTGGGACCGCTCACACCTCCCTGTCCAGCCAAGCCATCAGAAACACTTAGCTGTCAAACGGGAGGTCACTGTGGTGGGGGAAATGCGATCCCGAGTGCCCTCACACACCGGAGTTAATGAAATGTAAATTGTGATGGCGTTGTTTGTCCGATGTCTCAAATAACTGTGAAAAACAGTGCCAAAGCAAGGTTTTCTTATTCCCTTGATGCTACTTGAAATCGTTGCCGTTTTCCAGCTAATCTGTGCTTGCAGTTGTTGTCAGGAACTGCAGTCAGTACTGAAGCTGTTCTTTGGGAGCTGCTGTTTTTGACAGTGATAATGTTGTAGTCTGGCAGCTTGTGGTAGTTTTCTCATGACAATTGGATTTATTTGTTGGTGATAACAAGGCTGCAATAGTAATTGTATCCTTCTGTGTGTGTGTTTGGTGTCTCTCAGTCATTGGTTGTGCCTCAATGTTTTCCCCCTCCCGGTGTAAAAGTCCTCACATAGTGTCTAGGCAGGCTTCAAGTGTGGTGCTGCCTAACAGTGATTTTCGTGGTCAAACTGAATTGTTTTCTGCAGTAACACTGTTTATGTTAGTAATACACTGTCAGCGTGTGCCCCTGTTCAGCATTAGTTGACTGAAATATGCCATTGCAGTTTTGTCACAGGGGGCTCAGGGACATGATATCAAGCAGGCAGTCAAGACTAATTCAAATGGGCTCTTCAAAACAAGAAACTCCTGATTCAGAGTGTTGTATTTAAGAAAAAAAAAGCTTTTAATGTCAGTTTCAATTTGTTTGCAATGTCAGTTTGCACTCACACTACTACGAGCTGAAAATTCTACAGGACAGCTGTTACATTGAGAGAGTTGCATCTCTCTTCTCAATAGTAAAATAATAACAAAACTTCTAAGAGACTGTGGAACACGCAACTGTCACGGAAGCTTTCGGTGGATCGACTCAAACAAAATGCGAAAAGCAAAGTTTGGGCTCCAAGATTAGACAGCGTCCAGCTGATCTAGTAGTTGAATCAGGTACTGTATCACGTACTGCGAGCTCTGATGGTGAACACTGCACTGTAGCCACCAACACTGACCTAGTCAGCACTGTTCATATCTTTCATTTATGCCAACCATTAACTAAATACAGTACTCTTCTTTGCATCTTACCAAAATCAGTGCAGAGTAGTGTGACGGATACTGTCTTGAACCCCCCTTCCCCCAAGCTCCGCTAATATGCTGAATAAATGCAGATCGTTACCAAGCACCGTTTTGCCATTTCCAGTCCTGGTGATTAGGAATAGATAATGCCACATAATACGTTTGAAATAAAACTGGTCGCCATACCGACAGCATCCACCTGATCACAAAATACTGACAGCTTTAGTTGCCAAATCAGGTACTGTGATCTTTTGTGGTGAACAACTGATTACCAGTATTCTCTTGTCTACAAAATGTGTTTACCAAGATTGACTGCTCTATTCATCAAATCGGGTTCTGTAGTAGCCAACACTGACCCAGCAGCCACCTGACTACCTAATAGTGCTAACTGGACTAGTATTGTCTCACACAATATACTTTATATGTACATACCTTGCTGAGTTTTTTTCCTTTGCTTAACTAAACATATACCAGCCTAATACCCAACAGTTGCATTAATGGCATATTTCAGTCAAGTAATCCTGAACAGAGGCGCACACACACTGACAGCATACTACTATAACAGAAATAGTGTTACTGCAGAAAGTAGTTCAGTTTGACCACAAGAAATCAATGTTATGCAGCACCACACATGACGCCTGCACAGACACTACGGCGGTTCAGTGAGACCACTGACATTTACACGGGGATCACAGACACACCAATGACTGAAAAACACCATACACACACATAAAGGGCTACAACTGTGATTACAGACTTGTTATCACTAACAGTAAAGGATCCAGAGCCACAAAAGCCCTTACAAACTGGTTGGACCCGACACCTTTTGCTATACTTCGCAGGCCACCATTTTTGGAAAGAAAAGACCCCCCTCCAGTACCATAACAAAGAGTGAAATATACTGAAGTACGTACGACATGAACAAAAATTACGAGAAAAATCTGGAAAAGTGAAAATTTTACCAAATATGATCTAGAATCTTCAACATTGCTCAGATCGCTCTACAGTTTGTACTAGGTATGCACATTGAGGCTATTCACATAAAACAAGTCTCACTGCCATCATGTCTTTACAGTATGGACCAGCATATGCAATTATTGTAGGAAAATATTTCCAAAACTGCAGATTTTTCAGCTAACTTTTGAAAAGATTTTATTTAGTTTCCTCTGACAAAGTAATCATTGCATTTCTATTACATTATACCATATTTCTATCTTCTACAATGTTTCTGCTTTCATTTAGAAGCAACCTGACTCAAATATCATGATTTATGACAGAGATTCCATTTTATGTACTCATACCCCCAAATGGACACAGTCACCATCCTACCCAGCATTTGCCAGTTTTGGCTGTATATGCATTTCTAGTTTGATTTTGGTATGGTCTGAAATACTATATAGAAATTTTATGATATTAGTAATCTGCCTATTTAGGGAATGCTCTTAAAGATATGTTCCAACCTAAAGCTATAAGGTATTGGGCTTCATAGCCCAATACCTTATAGCTGTGTGAGCCGACAGGCAACAAACATTTAATTTAAAACATCTTACTTTTTGTTTTGGAAGGGACCCTATTAGTTAAGTGACTGCTGTAATTTTCTCCTAGGACAATTTAAAATGGCAAAAACCCAGTTTTAAAAATAGCCCCTACAGACTTGAATGGGGCTATTGCCAACTCTCCTGGCCACATGTCACAATTTCAGAGAGTGCGGGCGGAGCGGGGGCACCAAGAAGCTGGAAGGGATTGGCAGGCCGAGGCTTCGGCGCTAGTTATGATCCCTTCCAAAACAAAAAGTAAGATGTTTTAAATTCAATTTTTGGCACCTGTCCGCTCCAGACGATATAAGGTACTGGGCTATGAAGTGCAAACCCTTATATTGGAAATTTCCTTTAAAGTAATCAATTAGATGCTTTGTGCCAAGTATTTATAAGATGTAGTTTTGTATTTTGTATAGGGTTTTATGATATTAGTAATCTACCTAACCTATTTAGGGAATGCTCTTAATGTAACCTGTCTTTTATTAATGTTACTTTGTAATGTGCTGTATGTCTGTATCTTAAGTCCCGTCCCAGTGCAATTTATGTATGACGTGGAACCTTTGTGAATGAGTCTCTGACTCAAAGGTCTTTCTGAATATCACAATAAATAAATAAATAAAATCAATTTGATGCATCGTGCCAAGTATTTATAACGTGTATTTTGTATTTCAGACTTATGACTGAGCAACAATGGAGCCAGCATTCCAAGTCGGTACTGAAAGGTGGCAACCAAGCACAAATTACTCCCGCTGCCTCATCTGTCAGCAAGATGCAAAACGCAGCTCTTTACAAAGACTGACAGAATTTGGATATCCCACCTTCTTGTATGCAATTCAGAACTGCGACGATGATGTCGCTTTCCGTATGTTATGTAAAGATGAATTCCTAGCAAAGACCCCAGTAATGCATGCATGTTGTCGCAACACATACACCAACAAAAAAAAGTGCTGAACAAAAACGCTGCAGAGTTTCAGACAGTGAGCAACCAGGTCTATCTCACGTGGTCACGTGATCTTCAATCAATAGCCTATTTGATTAGAAGAGTAAATGTTTTGTGTGAAAAGGAATGGGATAAGAGGAGGAACAGGAAACTGTTGATTGTCAAAAATCTGTGTGGGAAAGGGATATGGGTTTGCAGATAGCAGAGGACAACTGGAAGACTATGCTAACCTTACATATGGGGATAGTAGCATGTAACAAATTCAGAGAGTCCTACTATAAATTTGTTCATCGACTTTACTGTCCACCTTTAATAGTCCCCTAATTGTGGTGGATGTGGGGTCATATCATTGTTTTTGGACCTGCCCAGTCCTGCAAGATTTCTGGAAGGCGGTTATGCTGAACATGGAAAAGATGGCGGGGAGACCATTCCAGTTGGACTCTCTCTCCTATGTCTGGGTTGGAAAATCTTGACGGGGAAGAGTGAGTGCTGCTCCTTAGATGGGCCAGGGTTCTCTTAATATTGGCCCAACACTGTATCCAAAATACATGGGTCTCTAACGCATCCCCCACAATGAACCAGTGGCACACCCTGTCTGTACAAACCATGGCGCTAGAAAAGCTTGAGCTCACGGTCAGGGGTAGGGGGGAAGTTTTCTCTGAACTTGGGCGCCCTATCTGGTTTTCTTGACAAAAATGGAAGCCCAGATTATGCAGGAAGGATTGGAGGGGTAAGAGCCTAGTGTGGAAGGGGAACCTCCTTGGGGTGAAAGCTTGCTTTTTGGGGGGTGGGGTGACAGGGAGCCCCTGCCACTCTTGAGGACGACCTTTTCTTAAATCTGTTGCAAAAGTTCTATTTCTTAGCCTAATCTATCCTTTACAATTTCTAGTCCATAAGGTTGGCTACCTTTGGGCAACCCCTTCCCTTTCTTGACTATGCTATAGTGTCCTCCTTTAATTTTCCTTTTCCCTGTCAGGTCCTCGTACAGAGAGGTTATTGTTGCGACTTCTGAGCTGATATAAAACAGGCTGTGTTCCTCGTAGTTGGATTTAGTATGCAATGGCACTATGTCATAAAATACTTTAATGTATATACCTTATGTGTATAAAACCTGTAAATGTTGACAATACCATGGCACTAGGTGTTTTTGATAAAGGTAAAAAGTACTAGGTGAATGTATATTACAGACATTAAGTTAGCTGTGCTATTTAAAATGCATGTAAATTGCTATAAGTTGAACACGCCTGAAATGTCAGCAATTTACATATATCCCATGATGCACTGCATTATGGAAGTATGTGTGATGTTTCTCTTTGAAACTTGGCTTATTGTTAATGCCCTTTGGGGGTAACCCATGTTTCAGTGCTTCTGCAATGAGGTTCTTTGTTTTTAGCTTGCCTTTTTTTTTTATTTGAGCCCCCACTACCCAAGCAAACAAGGCCCATACAGGGGTGGAGGCTGAATCTCAACTGCTAGGTAGATCAGAGATATGCCAGTAGGTGCTGGCTAAGTGCAGAGAAAGGTCATACCTCGACTGTTGCTGCAAACTGATGTACTGAACAAGGGATATGCCATTGCTTAAGGTTATCTCCTATATTCTGAATAAACATCACACAGAGATTGTGTGTTGAATCTGAAGTTTGGTGTCTGGTCCATCTGTTATCCCACAACCCCTCCACAGGGGGGACAACTCATTTCCCACCCCTATTTGAAGGGAACTTCCATGTACTTAGTCATACTCAAACAGAATAAAATCATCTGTAAATGGGATGTTTTTAAAGGAGAAATTGTACACCCATGGACGAAATGTATGAGAAACTGTTCTTTCATTGTCGTTTTGTGTGATTGTTGTTTATATGCAAAACCTTTAATAAGATTATACAAAAAAAAAATATCTGTGTGGCAAAAAGCCAAAGAACTCAATGACAGTACCATGTTACATAACTTGCAAGGGTTTGGGGATGAATGCTTAGAGATAGAAACATAGAAGTTGACGGCAGATAAGGACTGCAAGGCCCATCCAGTCTGCCCATTTGTTCTACCTTATGAATGTGCCACAGGCCTTTACTCTGTCAGTGACCTATCTATTCATACTCATCTCATCCGACAGATCTGATAGCACATGACTTTTAATATCATAGATCATGCCTCAACTATATAAATAGCAGAACAGTCATGGAAGGAGATTACATATATGACGTAGGGTTCTGGTGGCTAATTTCTCAAATTGATAGGCCAATGTTTGACAACAGAAGTGTCTTCTGTATCACTAAACTTCATGACAGATATCACCAGTGGTTAGAAGATCATGGTGTAGATGATGCAGTATTCTACAGGTCAGCAAGTCTGAAAAGACACCTACTCACATACTAAACTAATCCCAGTGGCTGTACGGTAATCACAGTTCCTCAGATAGGTACATCAAGTCTTGTGTTCAGCACAGTTGAATGCTGGACAGTTGCTTTCTGAAGTCGCCAAGTTAGAGCAAACTATGGAAGAATCAGAATATACAGAAAAAAGTGAAGACGAACCCAGTGATACTCAGACCTAAATGAATGCAACTATGTTCAGTTACAATGCCGCAAAATGAATAAGGTCTGAACTGAAAGAGTTTGGCAGAGAAGAACGTCAAAGGATTATATCAGCTAAAGAGTGCACATTACAAGATCAAGACGGATGTGAAACAAACCTGGATGTGTCTTATGAAGCAGCTTCAAAATGCGTGGGTACTACTCTCTACAATCACGTGGCTTGGATGCATATCGATACTACTCCAGAAGTAGGCAATGATAAAGAGAGTTGAGCTAAACCCAAAACAACACGAGCGGGTACTGAATCTTGGACAAGACATATGTGCAGCCGTTGCTGATGTTCCAACACCAAAACATGTTGGTGCTGCCCTACACATACTAAAGGCCACCAGAAGCAAGGAGACCATAACCATGCTAAATAGATTTGGAAATAGCATTAGCTATCAAGATGTCCAACATTATGTTGCTACCATGGCAGCAGCTGCAGATGAGCAGGAAGTTCAAGATGTGGTTCTCATACCCATGAATCTGAAGTCAGGTCGATTCACGCAGTGTGTAATTGACAACCTAGACTTCCATAAGAGTACAAATGATGGTAAAAACTATGCGAGGAACGTTGCATGCACTATATCGGTATGCTTATGAAGATAAAGATCAACAGTCAATAGCTATTAGGGTGCCCCTAGTTAAAAAAAAAAAAAAAAAAGTGAGTCTTCTCACACGTATCTTCAACAATTTCAAGCAGGGAAAAGCAATCTCACCCTCAAAGACCACCAGAAAAGTTGTTCACTTGCTTGCCTGGCAAAAGCACCACAGCAGACCACAGAACCACTTCATCCTGTAGCCTGGCTTTGGCATTTAATGAATAAGGGTCCCACACACTTTATTTAGATGTCAACATACAAATCCAGTTATTATGAAACTAGCACGAGCTGCCAGCCTACTACATTATCACCAACAAAAACAGCAGCTTCCATAGGACTGAGTTTCAATACCGACTGAAGTCCCCGACAATCATCACAAGCACAGATGAAGCAGAAAACTGCAACACTTTCAAGCAACTGAAAGGGGATAAGACAACCTTGCTTTGGCACTGTTTTCCACAGTTACTTGAGACATTAGACAAACTATGCCGTCAAAGAGGTGGCTGTTTCCCTGCAACGACACACTTTGGGAAGCGTGACCAAAATGACAGCTAGTGGGGAAAAAAAAGCAGATGACTCAGCTGACAGGCAGCATGTAGAAAACGGCTGTTGGGGGTAGATATAACAATTTATAATTAAAACTATGCGATTTCAAAACACATATTACAAATGACTAAATGAACAGAGCAATTACTCGGGGTAAAAATCTAAGAAAATCACTTTAAAATGAATCTCTTACCCAGGATTTTGTATCCCCTAGAAATGCTGAACCAACGTATCTCCAAAAACGGTGCACGGGATTGCAAAAGAAGATCTCCAAGTTCATGTGGGCTGGCAAAAAAGGCGAGACAGACATACCACAAACTGTCTACCTCAAGAATAAAGTAGGTCTCCAGCTGTCAAACCAGTGGCTACATTATCTGGCCATCATTGGGGAAAGTACGTCTTATGGTACGTAGAACCCATGGAAAGTGAAGAGCAGCCATACACAGCCCAATGGCTGGAAACTGAGTGCTAACTCTGTGAATCGCACCACATAGAGCCAAAGGCTCGCCTCCATTTGTGCCACGTAAACTGCCCACAAACCGGAAAAAAACACACCTATAGGAACTTCAATAAGAGTACACCTCCAAATGTGTTAAATACTTAAATTAGATCTCATGAGGGGCACATCACAGCCCTGCTTCTGAATCCTAATTTTAAAATTGATAATAAACCCATATCCTCTGCCTACTGGAAATCCACTAATATTAGCTCAATAGACCAACTGACCCCTGATGGAAAATTCATTTCATTCACTACCTTTGAAGCTAGATATAATTTTAGAGATAGGGACTGTTTTAAATTCATACAGGTGGCTCATGAACTTAACAGGCACTTTGGTCTTCAGGCCTGGTCGAATGATCATGGTATAAAAACTGCCACTTCAGTGCTGTAGGCCAGCTTACCCCACCATGTCTCGAATCTTTATGGTGAAATATATGACCTGACTCTGGACAAAAAAAATAGATGGCTCTGCCATGTACCGGATCGGTATAATCCCCAACAAAGACAATCCCTTTGAATGAGATAGGATCTGGAAAGATCTTTACAAATATATACAATTTGATAAGTACCACTTAATGCAAATGACATTTCTGAATATGTACTATACACCTCAGAAATTATTTAAAATGGGTAAGTTAAAAGAGTAGTAATGTCAGAATTTGCAAAAAACATGTTGTGCAGAATGTTTTGATTTGTGTGTGTAGTCCTAGTGTGTCCTTCCCTTTATCTATTAGATTTTTTTTTTTCTAAATTAACCTACTAATTTTACAGTAGTTATATGGCACCTGGGGATCTTCATCTCAGCATGGTTTATTGCTTTTCTTTTTCCCCACAATGCCTCCTGTCTCATGTAACAGTGATGCATCCAGGACCATGGATTCAGCAAGCACTAGCTTAGAGTCAGTTTACAACAGCAGAGTTGTGTAAAGTACAGTTACGCAAGAACTTACCGTAACAGTAAATCTCAGAGATGCTCTTGCAGCAGGTAACACAGTTAGGACTGTAGCCAGCAGGTGACAGAACCCCACAGTAAACTTATAGCCAGTAGTCTATGGCGGGGACCACCCCCTGACGTTCAGTCCGCCCCTGACATCACGTACGGTATAAAGGGTGGGCGGGTCCCTGATGTGCACCAGTTCTTCCGCCGGAGACTCCAGCATCCAGACGTAACATGAACTGAATCAGGGAATTGAGGTCAATACCTCACAGAGCAAAACATGCATCAGTTGACATAGGTCGTATGCAACAGAAAACCCTCTTAGGGGGAAGGAGGGATTGAAATACACCTGCTGCAAGAGCTTCTCTTGAAGATCTACTGTTATGGTAAGTTCTTACGTAACTGTACTGTCTCACTTTGGTCAGCTCTTACAGCAGGTAACACAAATAGGACAGATTCCCAAGCAGTACAGAAACCTACCCAACCCGGGAGGAAGGAAAGAGGAGAGTGGAAGGGAGTTCTCTTAGGAGAGGAGACCTTGCAAACTGCAAGGCCAAACCCCACTCTACGTCGAGAGGCAATGTCCAGTCTGTAGTGCCTTATGAAAGTATGGACCATGTGCCACATAGCAGCTGCACAAATGTCAGATGCAGATACGAACATACGAAATTTGCCAGCAGATAAAGGCCTAGAGGTCTATCAAGTCTGCTCGAATGTGCAGCTAGCACCCCTTATTCTGCAGCTGCCCCTCCCTTCCACCCTTCCCCTTCATTAACCCTTGTCCTGTCCCATCCTCGTTTGAAGCAGTCCACTGTTCTACTGCATACCACTTCAGCAGGTAACGATTCCACCCAGCCACCACCTCTCTGCAAAAAAGTGTCTCCTCATCTCCTCCTGAACCTTCCTCGCTCCAGTCTCATATCCACGCCCCTGGTGGCCCTCCCTCCCTACTTTGAACAGCCCTCTGTACCGTCTTGTTTATTCCTTTCATGTATTTAAAGGTTTCAATCATGTCACCCCTGTCTCCTCTCCTCCAGTGAGTACATGTTCAACTCCTTCAACCTCCTCTCGTATGATAAGTCCCCCAGCCCCTTGATCATCTTTGTCACTCTGCGCTGCACCCCCTCCAGTAACTTAATGTCCCTCTTCAGGCACGGACGCCAGTACTGCATGCAGTACTCCAGGTGTGGTCTAATGACCTATACAGTGGCAGAATCACCTCCTCCCTCCTCGAGGATATACCCCTTGCAATACAACTCAGCATTTTGTTGGCCTTTGCAGCTGACGTCCTACATTGTGCAGAGTTGTTCATTGACCCTGTAATGAGCACACCCAGATCCTTCTCCTCTGTCTGGGCTAGCTGCACTCCCCCTAGCTGGTAACTCCTCCTTGGGTTCTTCATCCCAAAATGCAGCACCTTGTACTTTTGGCATTAAGCCCAGTTGCCAGGTGTCTGACCAGGTTTCAAGCTTTGCCAGATCATCCTGCAACCCCTGCCATCCCCCTAGGTCATCCACCACCGCTACTACCTTGGTATCATCAGCAAACAGACTGATCTTGCTCTTGATGTCCCATGATGTCTGCAATGAATATCCCAAACAACACTGGTCCCAACACTGAGCCCTGTGGAACACTCTCATCACTGCCCTTGGGTGTAGAGCTCCCACCCACCACCACCTCTGTTGCCTTCCCTGCAGCCAGTTTCCTACCCATCTCACCAGCTTTGCACCCGCCCCTGTGCCTACTAACTTCCTTCCCAGCCTTCCATGTGGCACTGAGTCGAATGCCTTACTGAAGTCCAGCTACAAGACATCCACTGCATGGCCCCTGTCCAGTTGCCTAGTTACCCAGTCATAGAACTCGACCAGGTTGGTTTGGCAGGATTTGCCATGTATGATGTCATGCTGTCTGCTGTCCTGTAGTCCTTTGGCCTCTAGGAGGGCCACCAGCCTCTCCTTCAGGATAGTCTCCATTAGCTTACCCACGATGGATGTGAAGCTCACTGGTCTGTAGTTTCCCGGTTCATCCTTGGGGCCACTCTTGTGGAGAGGCACATGAGCCATCCTCCAGTCCTGAGGTACACACCCCGAATGTAGTGAGGCATTAAATAGGTCTGCAAAGGTCCTGCAAGGACCTCTGCCAGCTCCTTTAGTACCCTGGGGTGGATGCCATCTGGGCCTGGCGCTTGTCCACCCTCAGTGCCTTCAAACCCTCTTGAACTCTGCTCCATGATTTCCCCATCTGTCACCACTTCCCCCTGCTTCTGCCATTTCTCCCACCTTGGGTGTCACCCCCCTCTTCTCTTTAGTAAATACTGAGCAGAAGTACTCATTTAGTACTTCCGCCTTATCGCACCCTGCTTCCAACCAACCCCCCTCCTTCCTAATCCTTACAGCTCCTTTTCTCCCTGATGTACTTAAAGAAGTCATTCTCCCCCTTCTTAATGCCTTGTGCCAGCCTGAGTTCCGTAGATGCTTTGGCTCCCCTTACTGCCCTTGTCACCTCCTTCGATTCTGTCAAGTACTCCTCCCCCCTCCCTGTTCTCTTGTACTTCCTAAAGGCAGCTCTTTTCCTCCTTACCTTTTCCATGACCTCCTTGCTCAACCAGATCGGTTTCTTAGCCCTAGCCTTCTTGCTCTGGGTTTTGCAGCAGGTTTTGGTTGCCTCCACTATCCCCAGCTTTATGAGCTCCCACCTCTGGTTAGTGTCTATACTAGACTGAATTCTGGTCAGGTACCCTTTTACCACTTCCCCCATCCTCCCAAAGTTGGCCCTCCTGAAGTCCAGCACTATTGTGCCAGATTCCACTCCTTCCTTGCCCATATCCAGTGTGAGCCATACTGAGCGGTGGTCACTCCCTGACAGCGGTTCCTCCACTGTAAGTTCTCTCACAAAGTCCCCATTTGCCAGCACAAGGTCAAGGGTACGTTTTTGAGTGCAGCAAAGGAGGCCACTACAACCCTCGTGGAGTGACCCCTTACCAAGCCTGGCAGGGGCTTGTTGTGCTTCTGATAAAGGGAAATGCAATGGACTAACCACTTTGATAGGAGCTGTTTGGTCACAGAAGCCCCTTGAGTCCTAGGCATGAAAGAAAAACAACTGGTCAGAGCATCTATTGACCTTAGTTCTGGCCAAGTAAAACAGCAAAATGCAGTGGACATCTAAAGTATGGAGAAGAACCTCTCCCCTATTAGAGTGATTGGGGTAATATACCAGAAGCTGGATGGCCTGATTTAAAGTCATCTTGGACACCACCTTGGGCTGGAACTTAGGACTGGTTCTCAACGCCACCCTGTCCTTGCGAAAAAACAAATAAGGCTCCTTATACATCAGGGCCTGAAGCTCAGAAATCCTTCCAGCCGAAGTAAGAGTAACTAAAAACAACGCTTTCCAAGAGAGAAAGAGAAGCTCACAATCCATGGCTGGTTCAAAAGGGGTTAAGGTCAGCTTCTCCAAAATGAATAACAAGTCCTAAGGAGAGACGGGGTCCCTTATGGGGGGTTTCATGTGCAGAATACCATGAAGAAAAACACAGGTTACCTCCATTTGTGCCACTGTTCTGCCCTGTACAGGGATATGGTAGACAGAAATGACAGCTAAGTGCACTCTGATGGAGGAGTAGCCCAAGCCAGAATCCGAAAGACAACAGGTACTCAAGAACAGTGTTCACCAGACAGGGCAAAGGGTTAAGGTGACAAGCCATAGCCAAGAGACAAAAGTGTTTCAACTTCTTGGCATAGGTCGCTCTGATGGTAGATTTTCTAGCAGCCACCAGAATGTCAGATACCTTGTCAGAGACTCCAAAACAGTTTGGCCAAGTTCTCAGGTGCTGTAGATGTAGCGTTCAAAGGTTCGGGTGAACCAGGGTCCCGTTGTCCTGGGAGAGCAGGTAAGTGCTCACAGGCAGAGTAATCGGGGGTTCCACAGCCAGCTGTTGCAGGAGTGGGAACCAGATCTGTCGAGGCTATAATGGCACCACCAGGACCATCGTCGCCCCCTCCGCTTGTACCTTGAGAAGGACCTTCTAAAGGGAGCAGAAACGGGGGAAAGGCATGAAGGAATCTCCCCTTCCGGGAGAGGGACAACCCATCTCCCCAGAAAACTCCAAGCCCTGGATCTAGCGAGCAAAAACTGGGCAGTTCTGTGTTGACAGGGAAGGCAAAAAGACCCAGATCTGGAGTTCCCCATCTCTGGAAGAGTTAGTCTATGACAGACTGCAGGAGAGTCCATTCGGGAGCTCTTGACCGAGTTCGGCTGAGAGCACTAGCCAGAGTATTCTGGACTACAGGGACATGGATGGACTGCGGAGATCTCGAGATGATGGGATATCACCCAATTCCACACTTTCACTGCTTCCCTGCATAGTGGGTACGAGTGTGTGCCTCCTTGTTTGTTGAGATAAAACACTACAGACATGTCTGTTTGTACAAGGAGGTATCCTGGTCGGAGCACAGTGCTCAAAGTCTGCCGTGTAGAGAAGAGCTCTCATCTCCAAGATATTTATGTGGAGAGATTCCTTGGTCACAGACCAGGAGCCCTGAGTCCTAAGTGTGCCAAGATGCGCTCCCCACCCTGAGCCCGAGGTGTCGGCCGTCAACACCTGGTCTGGCACCTTTCTTTGAAAGGGCATTCCCTCAAGCAACGAAGGGGATGACATCCACCACTGGAGTTCCTGATGGACCAGTTTCATGATGGAGACTGGTTGATACTGTACAAGTCGTCCCATCTTTGGTCCCATTGGACACGTAAGGTCCACTGGATTGTCCTCATGTGGTTTGTCGCAAGGGAAACCGTAAGGATGGACATGGCAATGTGGCCTAACAGCCATAGAAGAGTTCTGGCTGGTACTACCGAGGCAGAACAAACATAGTGCGCTATCCCCTGAAGACTGGCAGCTCTGTCTTGTGGCAGATAAGACACTCCCTTGAACAGTATCGAGGAGCACCCCAATAAAGTTCAGGTTCTGGGATGGAGATCACGGGGAGTAGGCCCTGAAGGGTGACCATCTAAAACCTCTTGTACTCTACGAATTTGCTGAGTTCGCCGAGGTCCAGAATGGGTCTCAGGTCACCTGACTTCTTCGGCATGAGGAAGAAGTGCGAGTAGAGTCCTTTTCCTCTCTGGGCTAGGGAAATGGGTTCTATGGCGTTCTTGGATAGCAGGGTTTGAATTTCTGTGTGAATCAGACCTGCATGTTCCATGGAGTAACAGGAAGGGGGGGGTCCTGTCCGGTGGGGGCTGGACAACTCCATGGAATGCCCGTTGATGAACCCACTGATTGGAGGCCACTTTTCGCCAGTTTTCTGCATAGAGCGAAAAGCAGCCTCCGACTGCCTCCCCTGTTGGGTTCACGGGAGGTAGTGGATCCACCCAGGAGTCAGGCAGTGGTAGGAGAGGGGAAAGGTGGCTTGGGCAGGTTTGGCCGGTCGAGAGGCAGGTCTGGCAGAGCTTCTATGGGCACCTCTTTGGCTGTAGCCTCCCCACTGTGGCTGTTGGGGCTGAAAGTGGGGTCACTGTGGCTGGTGTCCCCCTCAGCCATGAAAGCGAGACCTACGAAATTGTGTCTGTTTTGGGTGATACACGAACTGCACAGTCCCGAACTGCCTTTCCAGAATCTTGTAACTTAGTAATAATCCTTTCTGTAGCCTCACTGAAGAGGACTGAGCCTTGGAAGGGTGCATCAAGGAGATTAGATTGAATGTCCTGCGCAAACCCAGAGACCCAGAGCCAAGAATGGTGATGTAGACATACTCCCATGGCTGCAGCCCTTGCTGCTGTGTCTACGAAATAAATCGTAAGCTGAACGGAGGATGTGGGTGCCCACATCCAATCCGGTCTGCAAACGTTTGAGGAGCTCAGCCATGTGGACAGTCTGGGATTTCCTGAATATCCATCCTTTGCTCCCAGAGAGCATTCTGGAACTGAACCATGTGTGTTAAAAAGTTCAAGCTTACCTAATGCTGCAGGTAGCGGAGGAATAAGCCTTACAACCCACAGAGTGTAACTGTTTGGACTCCTTATCTGGTGGTTGTGTGCAGAGGTGTGTTTAGGCCTCTGGGAAAGATCATGGGCTGCCGAAATCACCACTGAATCAACTACAGGATGCTGCGCCAGAAAAGGTTGCTCTTTGGGGGTCCTATAAAAGCGATCAGCCTTCTTAGGGACAGCGGCGGTCGTATGTGGGCACCTCAAAGCCACCTGTGTGACACTGGCGAAGGAATCCACCGGAAGTGGTATGACCACCAGCTTGAGATCTTTTTGGTGGAGGTATTTTGCCAGGTGCATTCTCTCTGGGTCAAGGTCCGCAGTATCCCAACCCATATTGGCTTGGATGTGCCTCATGACTTCCATGAAAGAGGAGTCATCGGGAGGGGAATTTGGAGTATCCTCTGGGTCCAGAGGAGATAGGTCACTGACAAATGAGTCTGAAAGCTAGTACGAGTCCGATGAGGAAGAGAAGTGGGACCTGCACCATCTCTCTTCCTACATCTGTGCCTATTAGGAGAGCTGGAAGGGCTCAGGGTCCGTGAAAGAAACAGATACCTGTGACATTTCTTATGGGCAGCTTTTCCTTTAGGCTTTATATGAAGAGAAGGCTCAATGCCATGGCCCTCGTCTACAGGTGGTGAGGGGACCTTGGCTACATCCGGAGTTGGGGGAAGGGCCTTTGCAGGTGCCCCATCATCCGTAGTTTTCGTCACATCTGATGCAGTAGGAGCATCCAGTTGATACTTTAAGGGTAGAATATCCTAACGGATAGTCTCCCACCAATGGTTGCAGAGATCCTTGACCTGAGATAGGCTCAGCTTGGGGTCTGAGCCTGAAGCCCGATCCAGCTATGTCTTCACCGATGCCGGTGCAGACGTCAGGTGCTACATGGTCTGGCATCGGCGGACCTACTGGAGGCAACGGGCTGGTGTTGACAGGGCCGGTCACCTGTTCCTCTTGGGGGACTGATGCCTGCTTGTCCTCCATATGGGTGTCGTCAGGCCTGTCATCAACCGGTGGCAGGGAAGAGACCAGAGATGACGGGGCTCCTGCCAGAGGCGCCGGCATGCAGGGAACATCTGGAAAGTTGTCGTTCTGACTAAGGCTTAGAGTGAGGACCTCTGTCTAATGAATGTTTGTCAGACAGTGGTTTACTGGGTTTCTCCACCGGTTTCTTAGAGTGCCTGGGTGGGAGGGAGGAAGATCTTCCAGACTAATGACCCGAGGCTTTCTGGAGAGGCCAACCAGGAAAGACCTGACTGGTATCCCTTACCTGTGTCTGAAGAAAAGCCTGTCAGGGGAGCTAAAGGCCTAATTATTTTTAATCGGCTGGAGAGAGGGGCCCAAAGACCCAGAGCCTCTGTCCTTGGTGCCCGTAGCCCAGATCACTACCAGGGCCTTGACCACGTTGAATCTGGTATATTGGGTGGCAGAGTCGGAGCTGCCCCTGGAGGCAGAGTGGGAGCCAGAGGATCGGGAGCACAAATGGGACCTCTCCTTCTCTCTCTCTCCTCTTACATTTATGCTTCCCCGATGCCTTTTTGTGTGAATGGTGGGAAGAATCCCTCTCAGAAGAGAAGTCTCGCTGCATGGCAGCCAGCTGTTCCATGAGGAAGGCCTGCAGGGTCTTCTGGCGACGGATCCACGTCCGGCTGTTGAACTTCTGACAGTGCAGGCAATTCTGGGTGTCGTGATCTGGGTCTAGGCACAGCAGACAGGCCAAATGGCCGTCTTTAGATGTGATCTGCTTCCCGCAGACGCATTTGTTAGTATGTCTAAAGGACGGCGTCGAGGAAGAAGACATACAGATGAAGAATCACTAAAAACAGAACTTTCATCGAAAAAATAAAATCTAAAGTTATTACAAAATGGCAGCCGGACTAGCAAAAGGCAAGCTGTGGAGCTGATGAATGCGAGTCAACGGCTGGAAAAGAACTGAGGCACGGAGACCGCCCACCCTTTATATCATACGGGACGTCGGGTCCGGGCCGACGTCAGGAGCCAGTCCCTGCCATAGACTGTTGGCTGAATGTTTGCCGTGGGGTCCTGTCGCCTGCCGGCTACAATCCTGTGTTACCTGCTACAAGAGCTGACTCACAAAGTAAGATCTTTCCTTATCCAGTGAGCACTACTGGCTACATTTACAGTTTAGCAAATACTTGAGGGCTGAGTGGGTTATTATGTAAGAAAACAGCTAGAGTCTTTAATTATAGCACTGATGAGCTGTGGTGATTTTGTGCGCTTATTATGGCTGTGTGTAGTTTGATTAAATGAAATGTTTAAAAAGCAAAACATTTACTCCTGCTGGCTAGCCCTGACACACAAAAAAACAAGAACAGTGAATTAATACTATTGGAGGCCAACATCAGGCTCCTATCTCTAGAACTTGCTGAATCAGTGGTCCTGGACGCATCACTGTCACATGGGACAGGCAGCATTGTAGGATAAAGAACTATAAACCTTGCGAAGAATGAAGATCCCCAGAGGCCATAAAATTATCATATAACTAGCAGGTAATTTAGAAAAAAACTCTTAATAGCAAACAAAGGGAAGGACACACTAGGAGTATACACACAAATCAACACACACTGCACAACGTATATTTTTGTAAATTTTGACTGTACTACTCCTTTAAACTCTATTTCTGTAGTGTGTCACACTGTCAATGGGTATTCATAACCAATGGGTGATGTTCACCCCCACCAGGGAAAATGGCATAGCCCAAGGCCGTAATCAGCTTAGAATCCTGGGCACATGAACATTCCAGACAGCAGCAACTCTCCAGTCTTTGCTGTGCCATTGAAGGGGAACCAGCTTAGAAATCTCTCTGAAGGGGACACATTTTTATTTGGTGTTTTTCCATTTGCGGCTGCAATTCTGCATAGCAGGCTGTGGCTAGCTGGTAACAGGGAGCACCCTAAATTTAAAACTGTGCCTGTTACGCTGCAGCTTTCAAATTGGCTAACCTGCCCCTCCCATTTCTACTGCCTGTTTGTGCTTGGACTGAGGGCCACATTTGCCACACTAGTGTAAGGGTGTTTTCCATGGTGCCTTCAGGTAAGTACCTGTCAGATTCATTTTTTAGGGCTTTGATTTAGGGCTCCCCTGAATCTCATTTCCATCCGGGTGGGTGGCAGTTCATCCCCCTCCCCCTCCAAAAAAAAAGACCACGGCTGACTACTGTGTATGTGCAAGCCTTTTTTATTCTTTTATAAGCATTTTTTATTTAATCTATGTGAGGGAATTTTTTTTCACCAACTTTCAGCTTGGTTTGCTTTGTAAAGAACAGACAAGCAAAGGAGACCCATAGATTCTGAGAAAATTCAGACCCTCTTCCTGCAGTTTTCAGGGTAGATCTGGCCTTAGATTGTGAGATTCAGGATTTTTTTAACGGCTCCTTGAGCCACGCAGCTTCATGCAGTTTTCCTCCTAGCCCTGGCCATTGGTCTCACTGCTCTTTCAAGAGGCTTTTCTCTACGCCTCTGTGTGTCATTTTTGCACACTTGGGGGTGCACACTGCCCGACATAATGACGTCATGCGCAGTCCCGTGATGTCACACACGTGCTTTTTCACTCGAGCGTGTGCCTGCACTTTCTCAAGTGCTAGGCACAGTGGTTGTTTTTTCCTGCTAGCTCAGCACTGCTGGCTGAGAGTGACAGTTCCTTATACAGCCTTCAGAGTTTTACTAGGCTGGTAGTAATATTTTTCATTTGTGTTTTCTCCTCACAGCGGGAGCAGGGGGTCGCGGCAGCATCCCTCTATTGGTTACTTATACTGATAAATCTCCAGATACTTCCTCAGCTTATTTTACCTTTTGGGCATCTGTGTGACTACTGTTTTGGCACCATGGCTTATCGGAGATTGCCAGTGTTCAAAAAATGTAAGACCTGCAAAAGGGTAATGCAACCCTCTCCACTGGGTTCCTATTGTCCCCAATACGTTACTCAAGCTAATATGTCTCTTACAGTTCCCCCCCAGTCAGAACCCCGAACTTGGGGGTGCACCTCATGTCCCAGCTGGCAGTGGCAAAGCAGAACTGCATTAAGTCTTTGCAGTTGCTCCTAAGAAAGCTTTTGAGCCCTGATGTTCCGCAGGACATCCCTTCAAACATACCTGACCCCAAGGTGGGTCCCTCTGGTCAAGAGGGGCCCCCCACACATCAGCCCCCACTTGCAAACTGTGTGACTCTAAGTAAGTCACATAACTTCCTAGTGCTCCCAGGTCACATCTGGAAACAAGTTTGGGCTTAGTGTGCCTCTCCTTGTTAAACAACTTCCCCTTTTCTGTTCCTTTCCCTAAAATGACTCTGCAGACAGTCCCCAACCTTGACCATACAGACGGTCAGGATGCGTATGTTGGGGATCTTGGGGAAAATCCTGACCTAAAACAGTTACTAAATGATGATGATGAGGATTACAAAACTTAAAAATGGGGGTTTTGGGGGGAATTTTTTCTATCTGGGTTTTGTTTGCTTCATTGCTTGAACTAATTGGACGGTACTGCAGGAATTAAAGGTCCGCTTTAACAGTCATTTTTAACATAGCCGGAATAGCAAATGGCTTTTGGCACGGGCTAAATGTCCGTTAGAAGCAGAAGTCCGCTACATCAGGAGCCGATATAAGTGGCATATACTGTACCTGGAAAAAATAACAAAATCCCTCGTTGATTCTTTTGCCCCCCCAACCCGCGCCCACCCTCATGCGTACCCCGCCTCTCCACACCCCCACCTCAACCTATATTTACCTCCGAAGCCCAGCGCGATGATCTTCAGTGGACCGGGAACACGTCTGCACTCTTCAAAGCCGACCGTGACCTGAAGAAATGCCGGTAAGCTGTATAATGGTATGAATGGATTTTTTCAACTTTAGTGCATATCTCAGCCATTTTTGGAAATTTTTTCACCAAATTTTCAACATGGGGTTTTTGAGGGGCCACCTCACAAACTGTGGCACTGTCATTTTGTTATTAGGTCCCGGAAGTGATTTCACAGTCACTCCGCGGAACCACCTTTCGGGACAGATTGACGAAATGATAGTGTCTCAGTTCATGAGGTAGGCCCCCAAAAACCCTATGTTGAAAATTTGAAGAAATTCCCCAAAATGACTTTTATGAGCGTACGTTGCGCAGTTCCTACATACGCTCATAACTTATGGCATTTTAGCACTGCCATTTTACCACACCTCCTTATGAACAGTACAACTGTCATTTTTAACATCTCACCCGAAATGTGTTTTCGCATACGTGATGCACAATGGCGTGGTCGGTGTGCGAAATCAATGTTCAGGACAGATTAAGACGATCACAAAGACGCTGTTCATGAGCAGAGGTCTTAAACTGGATATGTTGAAAATCTGGTGACAAAAGCCCATAAAATGACTTATGAGCGTGCATTGTCAGATATGGCAAAAAAAAAAAATTAAGGGTAAAAATGTGCTGCAGAATTGCCGAAGAAATTGGTGTCGAGTGCCGCAGAACTTTGCTCTGATGTGCCGCAGACAAATCGGGGCCCTGATTATTGCGAGAGCTTTAAACTTGTGGGTTACCATGCTGGGCAGCTTCAAACCCCCAGATTCTGAGGGGGGGGGGCATTTTGCAGTTGGTATCCATGGCCTCCACCTTTCTGGAGGATGCCACAGTGGAGAATTTAAGCATGTCCATTGATCCACTTATATTGTGACTGCCATGAGGGGCGTGTGGCTTCAGCACTGGGTTGCTGACCAGGCATCTAAGACCAAGTTGTTTATCTTACCTTTTGAAGGAGGCTTACTGTTTGGTTCAGGCCTGGATGACATTTTGAAGGATATCCAAGATAAAAAGGGCCACCTTCTGGTGTCACAGCAGCAGCAAAAGGCCGGCTCTGCCTCAAAAGGCCAAGGAGATGGCTATCAGAAGCCATATGGGAGGGGGTCGTCCCTTTTTAAACTTCAGGAACCAGAGGAGTAAAGGGCCCTATTCTAGATTGAAGATCAACAGTGGCAGAGGAGCCCTTACCTGCAGACACAACAGAACCCTGAGCCAAAGAGGTGGCTCTTCTCAATGAGAGTATACAGGCCCATATCTGCCTCCCTTCCCTTGGTGGAAGACTGCACAATTTCTTTTACACGCTAGGCCCAGATAACTTCAGATGCTTGGATTCTGGAGATTCTGGCGTTAGGTTACAAAACGGAGTTTGCTACCGCTCCCTCAAAGGGGCGTTTTCTGCCATCCCCTACACCAAAAGACCCTGTAAAGAAACAAGCAGTTGCAGACACAGGATCACCTCTCAGATCAAACGACTGTCCCGGTGCTGCCCAGGAACAAGGCCAGAGATTCTACTCACTTTATTCTGTGGTTCCCAAGAAGTTGAGGGGGTTTCAGACCTATTCTGATCTGAACCACCTGAACAAGTTTCTTCACCACACAACCTTCAAGATGGAGTCCTTACAATCAATCATTCGGGCTGTCCAGCTGGGGGATTATCTAGCATCCATAGACCTGAGGGATGCTCATCTCCACATTCCCATCTGGCAGACTTATCAGAGGTTCCACAGGATCACAGTCCTGGGCCAACAGTTCCAGTACAGTGTGCTCCCATCTGTGTTGGCAACAGCCCCTAGAGTATTTTCAAGGGTGCTCATAGTCCTGGTGAGTCACCTGTCAGAAGGGACATCATGTCTATCCGTACCTGGATGACCTGCTCATTCGAGAGCCGTCTGCTCTGCTGACGAAGAAGTCAGTGGCCAGGACTCTCGAGGTTTTGGAGTCTCACGTCTGGGTCTGGGTAAATCAGGAGAAAAGCGCGCACAAACCATTGCAGACCTTGGAGCATCTGGGAGCGGCAGTGATAACACTAACATGCACCAAAAGTTGCATCATTTCCAAAACTGACTCCTCTTTCGTTTGCCAGTGGGTCCAAACTGATGCACCTACTTTATAACAATATCTAAAGGAAGGGAGTGTGAACTGTTCAAAATTTGCCACTCACTATGCTTTGACACAGTAGGTTTCTCTTTAGACCCACATTTTTTACACCAGTGGGTCCAATTCGACCCATGTTTTAAACCCGCCAGCACTGTCACTGGGGAGCGGTGTTCAAGATGGATAAGGGGAAAGTCTTCCTCTCGTCAGCCAGGAAGGACACCTTATTGAGAGGTTCAGTGACTGAGAAGCCAATTGTGGGCATCAACTCACAGCCTTTTGCAGATTCTGGGCCTCATGACGGCGTCAACAGAACTGGTTCCATGGGCTAGCCCTCACATGTGGCCCCCTCCAGATCAAATTGCTGTTGGCTTGGGATCAGACCTCGGAGGATTATCAGGCCAGGATTTCGATTTTCCCACTCCTGCGACAGCCCCAGAGTTGGTGGGCAGGTCTAGAGAATCTGAACGAAGGCTCTCCCTTCGAAGCTCCTCTGCAGTTGATTCTGATGACTGATGTCAGCCTATCAGGCCAGGGGGCGGACCACATTCAAATTCAGGGGACTTGGCCTGCGCAGGAACAACTACACATCAACATCCTAGAGATGAGGGCTGTTCACCTTGCTCTCCTTCACATTCTACATCAGGTGTAGTCAAGATCAGATAACACAGTCACAGTGGTGTACATAATCAAGGGGGCACAGAGCAGAGAAATGCTAAAAGAAGCAACCGATCTTCTGTTGTGGGCAGAGGAGACTGTCAGCAGTTCACTTGGCAGAGGAGATGAACATTCAGACCAAATGGCTAAGCTGCAAGAATGTCCACCCAGGGGAGTGAATGCTGAACCCAGAGATGTTCGACCTTCTGTGCAAAAGATTCAGTCGTCCACAGATCAACCTGTTCACGTCCAGCCAGAATGCTCAAGTGCAGCAGTTCTTCAGCCACTACTGGTGTCCACAGGAGGAGGCAGTGGACACTGTCACAGACGTGGCATTTCACCAGGGTATATGTCTTCTCTCCCCCCCTCCCAACTGCTCCTTCCCATGGTCATATGAAAAATAAAGCACTCAAGAGGAAGCTTTCTTCTGATAGCTCCGTCATGGCCCCAAAGGCTTTGGTTCTTGGACCTAGTGACCCTAGCTCAACACACACCATTTCAACTCCCAGAACGGCCCAAAAGGATGTGGTTCTTGGATCTAGTGAACTTAGCTCAACACGCGCCATTTCGACTCCCAACACAGGGGTACTTTCTCTCCCCAAGGTCCCATTCTACACCCGAATCCAGAGGCGATGAGCTCGTGGCCTGGCTCCTGAGAGAAGGAAATTAAGAGAGGGGTGGAGGTGGGAGAGGGTGTGAGCCTAGGAAAAGCAAGGGCAAGGAAAGAAAGCAGGCAGGAAGCCAGGTGGAGAGGAGAGAAGGGCAGCAGTAGGCAGAGACATGGCAGCCAGCAGTTAGAGGCTGGTGGGTCTAAGGTGGACAAAAGCATGTGCAGAGGGTTGAGACAAGTAGATGACTGTGGTGCAGCCTCTTAAAACCCATCGAGACTTGTAGCATTCCCCCCCCCAGGGTGTACACCTCGCCTGGGTTTCTGACACCCAGGTGCAGTACCCTGCATTTCCCCACACTGAACTTCAGTTTCCACTTTCCAGACCACCTTTCCAGAGCCTCCAGGTCCCCCTGTAGGGCCTGTTTCGTGCAGCCGTAATTTAAAGGACCTTGTTAGTCAAGTGGGGGCCTCAGCTAATCTCCAACTTCTCATCATAATGCATAAAATAGTAAAGCATAAAATAGTAATAAAAAATACCCCCATTCATTTCAATGGGGCACGCCCCCATGCTCTCCCTTGCTGCATGTCATAACATGCCTGAGCGTGGGGGTGTGGAGATCAACAGGGAAGTGGAAGGGATCAGCTGGCCACCTAGGGGCCAAATTACAGTCCCTTCCCATTAAATTATGACTGCACCAAAATCATCAATAGTTACAGATGGGTTGAACTATCATTTTAAGTCCCCCCCCAATCCAGCTCCAAAAAAACACTTTCAATTACTACATGTTTGCACAGCATACTTATTCATCCCTGCATACAAAACAGGAGGGTGCTGACATGATGGACCAAAAGTCCCCTCCGATCTAAAATTACTATGTTAACTATGATACAAGTGTATGTCTATCAAAGAATATGGTAATAGAAACAATGTCAGACTGCCTTTGTTTTATTAAACTATTTCAGAGGTCAATTTAAACAATTGTCTTGTCCAGGACACATTGCCCTGGACGTGTGCAGCTAACCTTCTACTCATCTATCTTAACAAGTGCAGGTCTAGGGCCACTGATTTTCCGTTTCCAAAATGGGCAATTCATTTTACAAAATCTTAAAATCCTTTTTTTCCCCCTTAATTTAGTTTAAATCAGTATGTTTTACAACAAAAAATAATGGTTTACACACATATGATGCAAAATGTGGTTGTAACTGTGGTGAAAACAGTTTTTTTTATATGCAAAATTGAAGCTCTGTGTCAGCTCAGCTTGGGGGCCGAGCATATATTTGCTGCCAGGCCTATCTATTGCCGGGGTTGCAAGGCTTAACTCAATTGGCTACTTTGCGTGTGGAACCCAGTTTGCTTGACTGAACAGCTCCTGCCAGAAGACCGAATGGGAGGCATGCAGAGAGGAGGATGTAGCACAGAAAGGGGTGGCAGCTTATGTGCATTCGCGCACACACAGTCCAGTTTGTTTTCTGTGTAGTCTGGGATGGGAGAGTGAGGTAGGATCCTGAAAACTGTGTAATAATCATGGAATATTTGACTTGCACTTTTTTTTTAAACATAAACAAAAATTCTCAATTGCAACTGTGGTCTACTGTAGACTGTAGCCATGTGTGGGCTAGCGCAACTGCGAGCCAAACTCAATGTGCTGCTAGTTAGTGCAAAAAAGGTAACATTTAATCCCTTAGATATGGTTTATAAAAATCTGCAAAAATGTTTATACAAACAGCTTTTTATTCAACAAATGCAGGGATGTGCACCTTTGTCTCTCATGTCAAATCGGGTAAGGTGCTGGGAATAGGCCATTAGGATCACATGGCTTACAATGAAGTTGTGTGTGTCTGGAACAGTTGATTGGTCTGCTGGGCCTGTAGTTCCTAATGTATCTCATCAGAGTCAGAACCCTTAGCAAGTTGCAGTCTTCATTCCACTTTTGCACAACAAAAAAATATGAACTAACTCTGGGATAAGTGTATACAAGGACAGGGGGACAGACAAGATGTACCGTCACCATACTCGCAGTACTCTATTTTCTGCTCTCTGTTCTGAACTAGCTTTTTTAAACAGTGCATTATGCTCTCTAATTCTGGCCTCAATTTTGCATTTAAAGTTTAAACTAGTGTGTAACTGCACATCCTTGTTAAAGGGACAGCAAACATTGCAGGGATTGCTCAAACTGTGACAGCCCATGAAAAGTTACTTTAAACGAGGTATTTGGCTTTCATGTAGGTTTCAAAGTCCTTAGATATGAATATTTAAATCACCTGTAAATCAAAACAAGGTAGCAACCAGTTCATGCTATGAACAAAGTGATGTCACTGAGGGCAAGCTGTAATTAACATAGGGCTTGCCCCTCAGTAAAGTACAGTTATGCAAGAACTTACCGTAACAGTAGATCTTCGAGAGAGGCTCTTGCAGTAGGTCATTTCACATAGGACTGACGCCGGCAGGCAGCAGGACCCCACGGAAAATTTCTAGCTAGCAGTCCCTGGCGAGGGACCACCCCCACGTCAGGTGACCGGCGTCAGGAGACATCGGTATAAAGGGGCGGTCCCGGACACCCGCCTTCCAGTTCTTTCCTGCCACAGGCCGAAAGAAGTCGGACGAGAGAGGAGCGGATATTTCTCTATATAGAAAAGGAGCTGAAAAAGCCTAGGGGGATGGAGGGCGGGAAGGTATTACCTACTGCAAGGGCCTCTCTTGAAGATCTACTGTTAACGGTAAGTTCTTACGTAACTGTACTATCTTACCTCGAGAGGGCTCTTGCAGCAGGTAATTACATATAGGACTGAATCTCAAGCAGTCTGGAACAAAGAAAAGGCACCGGGAGGAGGAGGAGGAAAACTACTCCAAGAAGTAGTTCTAGTCATGCAAGTCTCAAGACAGGAGGCCTTGCAAAATAGCCAGCCCGAAGCCTGCTCTACGGCGAGAGGCAATATCCAAACTGTAATGTTTCGTAAAGGTATGGACGGAAGTCCACGTGGTGGCAGCGCATATGTCTGCCACAGACACATTCTTGAAACAAGCTGCAGAGGCAGCTACTCCTCTAGTGGAGTGGCCTCTGACTTGACCTGGGAGGGTCTTGTGGTATTTGTCATAACAGAAAGTGATGCAATGAGCCAACCACTTAGACAGGCATAGCTTGGAAACCGCATTGCCTTCCCTTTTGGGAGCAAAAGAGACGAACAACTGATCAGTCTTTCTGAGATCCTCCGTCCTGTTGGTGTAGTATCTCAGAATCCGGTGAACATCCGTAGTTTGGAGTAAGTATTCCCCTTGATTAGAGTACTGCGTAAAAAAGGCAGGTAGCTCTATGGACTGATTTAAGGTAGACTCTGCTACTACTTTAGGTAGAAACTTAGGATTCGTGCTAAAAGCAACTCGTTCCTTGTGAAAAATCAAGTAGGGGATTTTACACATCAGGGCCTGGAGCTCGGAGATTCTTAGAGCTGAAGTAATGGCCACCAAGAAGAGAGTCTTCCACAAAAGAAACTTCAAATCTGCAGAAGCTGCAGGTTCGAAGGGAGGAAGGGTAAGTTTCTCGAGAACAAAATTCAAGTCCCAAGGAGGGGCAGGAGTACGGATGGGGGGCCTCAGATGGAGAACCCTCTGAGAAAGGTCTTGGAGACCTCCAGTTGAGCAAAAGTTTGTTTCGAAGGGAACATGATAGGCCGAGATGGCCGCCATGTGTACCTTCAAAGAGGAATGGCTGAGACCCAGGTCAACAGATGACGAGATACTTCAGCAGAAGCCCGCTGAACAGGAGAAAGGTTCCACGTTCTTGGAAGCAGCCCAAATAGTGAATCTTTTCCACTTCATGGCATAAGTGGATCTGGTGGAGGGTTTTCTGGCCTCCACTAAAATCTCCACCACTTTGGGAGACACACCAAAACGGGATTGGGCTAGGTCTGCAGGAGCCATGCATGCAGTTGAAGGGATCTGAGGCCTGGCTGGACCAGGGTCCCCTGATCCTGGGTCAACAAACCTCGAGATAGAGGAAGATGAAGAGAAGGATCCTCTGAATATTGTTGTAAAAGAGAGAACCAGATTTACCTGGGCCAGAAAGGAGCGATCAGAATCATTCTCGCTCCTTCTGAAGCTAGTTTCTGCAAGACTCATGGGGTAAGAGGAATTGGGGGAAAGGCATAGACGAATCTGTCCTTCCAGTCTAGAAACAGAGCGTCGCTCCAGAAAGCGCCTCGCTCTGGAACGAACGAGCAGAATGTGGGAAGCTTTGCGTTTTGGGAGGATGCGAACAGGTCGACCTGTGGTGTTCCCCAAAGTTGGAAGATATTGTCTAGGACCCCTTGGTCCAGTTCCCACTCGTGAGTCAGAGCAGAAGAGCGACTTAGCTTGTCTGCCAGGGTGTTGTCAACTCCTGGAACGTGAATCGCCGTGAGGTGAGGGTCGTGTTGTGTTGCCCAATCCCAAACCCTCACTGCCTCCCTGCATAGAGGGTAGGACCGAGTTCCTCCCTGCTTGTTGATGTACCACACTACGCACATGTCCGTCTGGACAGCAAGGTGGCCGGGAAGAATGTATTGGTGAAGGGCTTGGAGAGCGTACAACACTGCCCGAAGCTCAAGCACATTGATGTGGAGAGCTTGTTCTAGCCTGGACCAGGAGCCCTGGGTCCGATGAGGGCCTAGATGGGCTCCCCAACCTTCGCCTGAGGCATCTGTGGTTAGAGTCTGGGAGGGGGGAGGATGAAAGAAAAGAACCCCACTGAAACAGGTTCTCTCGAACCATCCACCATTGTAAGTCTATCATCATCGGCGATGAGATCAGAACTGAGTGATCTAGGTCGTCCACTAGCTGATCCCACTGAGAGCGTAGAGTCCACTGAGAGATCCTCATGTGGAGTCAAGCGCGAGGGACCGTCGGGATAGCAGCCGCCATGAGCCCGAGAAGGCGAAGGACCAACCTTGCCGAGACCATCCTGCGGTCGGATAACAGACTTATCTGGGTCTGAAGGGAGGCCGCCCTGTCCGGAGGCAGGAAGGCCTTACCCATGGTCATATCGAGGATCGCTCCAATAAACTGTAGCCTCTGGGAAGGGTCCAGAAGAGACTTGGAATGGTTGATGGTAATACCCAGACAGGCAAAAACCTGCTGGGTAAGGGAAAGGAATCGCAGGAGTTCCTCCCTGGATGAGGCCGCCAGGAGCCAGTCTAAGGGAAAACCCTGTACTCCCTTGGTACGCAGGTGGGCCACCACCACTGCCAGGCATTTGGTAAATACTCGGGGGGGCCCAAGGATAGACCAAACGGGAGCGCCTTGAACTAGTAGTGGTCCCCCTGGAACGCAAAACGAAGGTATTTGCGATGAGATGGGCGAATGGGAATGTGCAGATAAGCATCCTGCATATCCAGGGCACAAAGCCATTGACCCGACCGGAGGAGGGGCAGAAGGCTCTGCAGAGAGAGAATCCTGAACCTTTTGTACTCTACATAAAGATTCAGGGAACTGAGATCTAAAATCGGTGTGAGATCTCCAGTCTTCTTTGGGACCAGGAAGAAATGGGAATAGTAACCCGTCCCCTGAAGATGAAGGGAGACGGGCTCTATCGCTTGCTTCGGCAGAAGAGCAGAGATTTCCTCCTGGACCAAAGGAAGGTGCTCCCGTGAATATAACAACTTCAGAAGGGGGTGGTGGGGTGGTTTCTGAAGAAACTCTATGGAGTGTCCTTCTGCTATGAGCTGGAGCACCCAAGAATCCGTGGTCATCCTCTCCCATCCCAGAAGGTGGAGGGAAAACCTCCCTCCTACCGGTTCCTCCGGGGAGTCCGGAGGCAGTGGGAGAGGAAAGGAGTCAGGTGGTGTGGGGCAGTGCCGCAGCTGAAGCACCCACTGCTTTTTTGGACCGGGGGGGGGGCCTAGCAGCCGTGGGGAGCCTGACGTTTTGTGGCCCGCCTTCCCTGTGGTTTCGTTGGCCGATTCCACCCGCGCAGAGGGATGGCACTGCTGCTGATGGGGATGGTACATGGAATCAACTGATTTCAGAGACATCCCCTTCTCTTGCAAATCGGTAATGATGTCCTTGACATCACCCCCCGAAAAGCACCGACCCCCAGAAAGGTGCTTCCTGGATAGCAAATTGCACCTCCGGGACCAGACCTGACACGCGGAGCCAGGCATGACGCCGTAGGCCTACGGCAAAAGCTGAGCTCCGTCCAGCAGTGTCCACTGTGTCATATGTCGCACGTAGCATGTGGCGACTGGCCGAACGAGCAGAGCGGACGAGATCAGCCAACTCCTGTTTGACTTGGGAGTCAGGCAAGGAGTCCAGCTTGGCTTCCACCTGAGTAAGGATGGCTTTCTGGAAGTCCCCCATGTGGCTGACATAGTTCAGGGCCCTAATCCCCAGTGTGGAGGAAGCGTAAATCTTTCTCCCATACTGGTCCAGAAGGCGAGATTCCTTATCAGGAGGTGACAAGCTAAGATGTTTTGGGTTCGCCGACCGACCGTGAGCGGCGCTAATCACGACCGAGTCAGCACGAGGGTGAGAATCCAGGAAATCAACACCCTCTGGAGCCTGATATAGCCTGTTCAACTTCCTAGGAAGTGGGGCTAAGGCCAACGGCTGTTTCCATATCGTGGTAACAAGGTCGGCATGAGGCTCTATCCAGGGTGACACTAATGTAGCAGCTGTCATGGGCAGATCCAGATGTTCAGCGAGTTTCAGACGCTGAGGATCTGGTTCCAAAGAGCGCCACTGATGAACCTCCTGGATTTTTCTAAGCAACTCCGTAAAAGAAGGATCCTCCGGAGGAGACTTCGGAGGAGTCCTTGGCCAGGGCTTCGATGGACAGCGAGGCTCGTCGTCTCTCTTGGAGCAGCCGTCGGAGGAGTCAGAGAGTGAAGAGGAGGATGAAGAAGAGTAAGACTCCCTTTCCCGACTCGGGGGAGGAACGGGTCCCTTGGGGAGTCCATGGGGACGCATGACCCGCCCTTCTCTGGATCCAGACGGAAGAACCCTGGAGTCCAGAGTTGGTGAGGGAGTGTGCCGCCTGGGGCGTACAGGAACCTGGGACAGCACTGTCGCCAGAAGGCAGCTCTCGGCCTCTTTGGTGAGCATCAGCCCACCAGGAGGCCAGAGTCTCCTGCAGGTCCACCAGCGGCCGCGAAGGCGGTGGGGGGGGGGTGGGATAAGAATACGGATTATACCCATATGGAGCGTATCCAAAACCTGGCGTCGGGTATTGAGGCGTCTAGTACTGTGGCGTCGGGAAGCCCAGTGTCGGGTACTGTGGCGCCGGATACGGCGTTCCTGTGTACACCGGCGTCGAATAAGACGGAGGATACTTGGCAGCGGGGGGGGGGCTGCCTGAGCAGATGGCCCGGCCGGGAACCTCACGGGCAGGTCCGTAGCGGACAGCCCTGAGGATGGAGGGCCTGATGGGAGCAGAAGATCTCCTCGAGTCGGTAAGGCCGACATCAGGGCCGACGGCGGAGGCCCTGACGCCGGGGGTACCGACGTTGGAGGGGCCGGCGTCGGCGCTAGCGTCCGGGGAGCAGACGTCAGGTCCGGCACTCCAGATGGAGAAAGGACTGACGGAGGCAAAAAATCCCCAGCTTCACCCGGGGACGGAGGGGAAAAGTCCCCGGGTTCAGGTTGGGGGGACTCTGGGTCACTAGACAGCAGCGTAGGCTGCGGTGAACCGGGAACGACGGACGATGGGGGGTCCGTTGTCTGTTCACTCGCTGGCCGTACGGACGAGCCGACGTGAAGCGTAGAGGTGAGCTCTCAGCGGGCGCCGGAAGAGCAGACGTCCGACTTATGAGAGCCATTACTGGAGACAGGTCGAGAGGAGGGGTCAGCCTGGCCCGGTGGGGAAGAAGCCGCGCATCGCCCCAGACGATCGGATGTCTTACCAGCCCTCTCCAGGCGGACGTCAGAGGAGCCGACGCCCAGCTTACCGGAGTCACCCACAATGGCAGGCCGCAAGCCTGCGGCCGAACCGGGGCAGAGGCCTCCAACTGGCCGGAGGCGCCCGCAAGACCCGAGCGCGAGCCAGACAGGCGGGCCAACGCCACCTCAGAAACCTCCGGGGCGGCTGTCAAGGAGCGATCCCCCAGAGGGGATGTTACCCGCGTGCCCGTGACTCCCGAGGGAGACGCGGTGGAGGAGCCTTTGTCCCAGTGCTTCTCCTTGTCCTTCTTTCGATGGCCTTCGGGGGAGGTGAACGCCTGCCTCAGTTTTTTAAGCTCCTTCTCCATAGAGCTCATTTTCTTCTTAAGAATATGGGCTTCCAGGGATTGCTGCCACCTTTTTCGGTTAGCCGCGTTAAAGCTGAGTCAATGCTGGCACTTCTCGACCGGATGATCAGGGCCTAGGCAGAACAGGCACAGGTAGTGGCCGTCCTTGTGTGGTAGTTGGGCGCCACACGATCGCACTGATTCTTGTGCTCGGAGGGTGTAGGGGGCATACACGGCGTTTGTACTGACGTTAGTCGAAAAAATAAGTTTTTCTGTAAAAAGCAGCGAAGGAAGAGCATGAAGCACAAACTTTTCCGCAGCTCACGAGCTAACGGCGGGAAAAGAACTGGAAGGCGGCGTCCAGGACCACCTTCATACCGACGTCTTCTGACGCCGGTCACCTGACGTGGGGGCGGTCCCTCGCCAGGGACTGCTAGCTAGAAATTTTTCCGTGGCCTGCCGGCGTCAGTCCTATATGTAATTACCTACTGCAAGAGCCCTCTCGAAGTAAGATCATCACTTCCTGCTTTTAAGTCTACATGAAATGGCTGTTGCTATGATTTGTTTTACACATTACTTAGCTATTCATACCTCAAGACTCCTGTCCCCTACAGGTTAACCCAATACCTCATTTAAAAGATCTTTTTGTGGGCTTTCACAATTTGAGTGACCCCTGCAATGTTTACTGCCCTTTAATATCAGAAAAGAGTAAGCGGTCTCCTCTTTTTTATCACGACTTTATTTGTACCATCTTGCTGCAGCTCAACCAGCGGGGCATCCAGCCGCCGACTCCACCTGCCTGGAGAGCAGCAGGCTCACTTGCATGATGGGGGTCCGGTGCAGCTGCGCTCCAACCCACCGGAGGGCCTCCCCATGCCTCCCTGAGCCAGGCTTGGACCGGACCCCCCAGCACAATTCCACGACAGTCCTCCAGGCATTGCGGAGTGCAGCCATCGGGCTGCATAGTTGCGCTCAGCCACTTTTCCTCCTTAGTTCCCCCTGGAGTGAAGACATGCAATGACGTTGAGGCATAGCGTGCCAACGTCTGCCGCACTCCACCCTCCAGTGCACCACTCTTGCAGTGTACCCGATCTCCATCAGGGGCCACTGCAGAGCCGTGATAACACCAGTCCCTCCCCAGGGATAGGAGAGTAGTCCTCAGGATGCTCAATCCTATCCCTTCCCCTTCCGACCCGATGCCCCGGGCAGGTTTCCGAACCCGGGTCGCCAGCATGGCGCGAGATTTGGCGTCCAGCACCTCAGCACCACCGGCCTGGCTAAGAGGTCTCCTCTTAATCTTCTTGCCTCAAAGTTTTGCAAACCAGTTCACTCTAATCTCTTCTTGCAACAATTAGTGCCAAATTCCTCCCACACCCGCAATTTTTGTAGCTCTTCTTTGGAACTTTCAATTCTTTTTAACTTGTCATTATGATATGGTGCCCAGAACTGGCTAGTGTAATCCAAATGTGATTTTACCAGGGCTAGTGGTACCAAGACATTTTTACTTTTGGATATAAAGTTCCTCCGGATACATCCCAAGATCCTATCTGCCTTATCAACTACCTCCGTGCAAAGGGCAGAACTGCTTAAAGTGATTTTGCACCTTTCCAAATTTTCTGATTTACTTACATTAAATCAAAGCTCATGCTGGTAATAGTCCGTTTCTGTAAAAGTTTAAATTTTTTGAGTAACCTTTATTTAACTAGAAGGGATCTTAGTTCAGCCCTGACAAGGTAGTCAACATATCCCTTCCGCTTCCCTACTGATGTATACAGGCAGCCCCGTACTCAAGCTCGTTGTGATATGCAGCAAGGGAGTGTGTTGGTGGGGGTGCCCCACTGAAGTGAATGGGAGTCTTTTTTTATTACTGTTTTATACATTATGATGGTGAGTTGGAGATTAATGAAGGCCACTGCTCAACTAACAAGGGCCTTGTGAATTGAGCAGTGGCCATCAATTTCCAACTTGCCTTCATAATGTGTAAAATAGTAGTAAAAAACAAAAAAAACAAAAAAAAAAAATACTCCTATTCACTTCAATGGTGCGAGACTCTGTGCCCCTTGCTGCACATAACGTGCCTGAGCACGGGGGCGTGTACATCAGTACAGAAGTGGAAGGGATCAGCTGGCCACCTTCTCAGGGCCAAACTACAATCCCTTCCAGTTAAATAAAAGTTGCACAAAACATTTCAACTTTCACAGAAACAGACTATTGCCAGCATCAGCTCTGATTTAATGTAGGGCACACCCCTAAACTCTGAAAATCACTTTAAGTTGTTTGATACTAAATTTCTCAACTTTCTCCTCCCTATAGCACTTGCATTTCTCCCCCCCCAAACAGTAATCTCTCAAGATACTTTTATTCTTCAAGTGCATAAGTTTACACTTTTCTAAATTCCATTTAATTTCACAGCTACTAGTCCACTGGGTGATATTATTTAAATGGTCCTAGAGTAATTTAAACTGATCTTTGGTCTTGACTATGCTTCCCAACTTAGAGTCAGACCCAAATTTTTGCAGCCAGTGAATACTATTGTTCCCCATAACTATGACAAACATGCTAAACGAAACTGGGTCCAGGACTGAACCCTACATCACTGTACTACCTACTCTACCCTTACTTGAAATGACAATTTACTCTGATGTTCTATCAATCAACCATACCTTAATTCAGTCGATTACGGTTGATGTAATCACTGTGCTAACCAGCTAATTTTTTTTTTATTTTTTTTTTATGTAGAAACATAGAGGTTGAAGGCAGATAAGGACTGCAAGGCCCATCCAGTCTGCCCATTTCTCTTTCTACCTTATGAATGTGCCATTGGCCTTTGCTCTGTCAGTGGCCTATCTATTCATACTCAACTATATTGCTCCCTTATGCCTATCCCATGTCTGTCTGTAGCCATGCACTGTATTCATAGCCACCACTTCCTGAGGTAGGCCATTCCATGCATCCATCACCCTTTCTGTGAAAAAGAACTTCCTCACATTACCCCTTAATCGGCCTCCCTCTAATCTCATGCTGTGTCCTCTTCTCCTGCTATTTTTCCAATATTAAAACGTTAGACTCTTTCACCTTGTTAATGCCCTTAAGGTGTTCGAATGTTTCGATCATATCACCTCTCTCTCTCTCCTTTGCTCAAGGGTATACATACTGAGCTCCGTTAATCTGTCCTCAAATGTCTTCTGATGCAGTCCCTGCACCATTTTGGTTGTCCTTCTCTGGACTGCCTCAATTTGGCTAATGTCCTTGTGAAGGTGTGGCTTCCAGTACTGCACGCAGTACTCCAGATGGGGCCTAACCAGTGTCTTGTAAAGAGGGATTATTACCTCCTTCTTACGACTTGTGATACCCCTACTAATACACCCTAACATCCCCCTAGCCTTACCTACTGCTTGAGGTCTGCCTGGATGATTTCAGATCATCGGTGAAGACGATGCCCAAGTCTCTTTCAGGGTAAACGCCTTACTAAAATCCAAAAACAATATATCTGGCTGGCCCAGTGGCATGGAGGGTTGAGGCATCATGCCTTACCTCCTGCCAAATCGGTGACCCGTGTTCGTGGTGCAAGTGGGCCGCCTGGAGTCGGCTGGGGAGGGAAGAGGATCAAGCATCCGAAGGACTGCTCTCCTTTCCCGGGGAGGGGTGTGGATGGAGTCCTCTGCCTGCTTGGCTCTCGCACTGGCTGGGGATGGGCACAGAGGGCCCACACATGAAATTGGATGCAGGGTAGATGCTGAAGCATGCCACGTGTGGAAGCATCATGATGGCTCCGCCATGGGCATGCCATTAGACACCGTCAAGGCCAAGCGCTGGAGAAAACGGAGGAAGGAGAAAAAAATTGCCGACCAGCAGAGCGAAGACGGCCCCCTGCAGGCTCCGCACCCAGCTAGCCGGCACCTTGCTAGTGTGAGAGACGAGTCCAGTGAACGCCCGGGTGATGGGGCTGGGGGGCTGAATGGAAGGGTGCCAGGCGTGCAGCAGTATAAAGAATGTAAGAAAAAGAAAAAAATATATATCTGCTGGTTTTCTTTCGTCTGATGCTCTACTCACTTGTTCATACAAAACTAATAGGCTGGTTACAAAAGACCTGCCTGTTTTGAAGCCATATAAAGTACAATCAATCAATCTTTTATTGTTTAGCTAAAAAGCTGTTACAATCAAGAATATATCATTTACAATCCCTAAACATCATAAATTATTGCACTAGTAGGTTCTCATGTTCACACAATCATAAAAAAAAATAAAAACATCCCATCAGATAGTACTTCTTTTATAATACTCAATTATTGCGCACTTAATTACTATATAATTTTGATTTTATCCTTAATCCTGTTTATAACAGAAATATTTTGCAATTCTTAAGACAGTCTGTGCATCTTCAGTGTTACTAAGTACAATCAGTAAAATCTGCCTTTTCCAGGCTGCCCCAAGGGGCTGCCTCACCCACCAATCCCGAGTGTAGTGCTGTGCAATGCCAGATCGATCAGGAACAAGACCACAATTATTGCAGACTTGGTGTCCTCGGTCGATCTGGCTTGCATTACGGAGACCTGGGTTCAGGATGATGCGGGCCCAGCTTTTGAGGCAGCTGTCCCACCTGGGAATTCCGTAGCACACTGCCCCAGAGAGGAGTATAGGGGTGGTGGGGTGGCCATCTGTTTTAGATCCGACTTGGCCGTCACCGTGCACCCAGTGGGAACACTGTGTTCTTTTGAATGTGTGGCCGATCGCGGGGGTCCAGGTGTGGGCTGCAGGGTGTTCCTTATTTATCGCCTGCCTGAGGCGGTGGGAAATTTCCTGCAGGAGTCTGCCGAATTCGTTGACAGTGAAATGTTGGAAACCCCCAGATGCACTGTTCTGGAGGATTTCAATGTTTGGGCTGACGAAGAATCTTCTCGGTGTGGTCATAACTTCCTACAGATTATGTCTTCTCTGGGCCTGTCACAAGCTGTTTCTGCTGTGACACACCAGGGCGGCCACATGTTGGACCTGGTGTTCTCGCTGGGGCTTGAGACAGTTAATCTCAAGATTAATCAGGTGGTATGGTCTGATCACTGCACAGTGCAGTTCATGTTTGGGGCTCCTGCCAGTTGCCCTCCCCTTACAGAGATGATGTGCTGTCGCCCTTTGAGAGGACTGACCCTGGAAGGCTTTTTGGCGGCAGCTAATCTATCTAGTGTGGGTGATGCATGCGTCGGAGGCGTTGATGCTGGAGTTGGCACTTATAACAAGGTACTATCTGACACCACTAACTCCCTCGCACCTGTCCGTGTATGACCCAAGTCTTCCTACCTGAGAGCTCCATGGGGCTCTCAGGGAGATGGAGAGAGAAAGGGTCGGAGGCTGCAGCACCTCTGGAGGTCTGGTCGGGAGGAGGACAAACTGGCCCTGCGTGTACATTATAATGTATACCGGGGGCAGTCAACCATAAGAAGCCAATGTTCTTGTCCAGGAAGACTGCTGCCAGGAAGAACCGACCATCCATCCATGCTTTTCTGGACTGTGGACAGGCTGATTCATCCTGCCTGTCTACAACCGAAGAAGGTTTTTTTCAGATTCTGATTGTGAAGAGTTTGCTTGGTTCTTCTCGGACAGAGTGTCCAACATCTGGCAGGGAGCTTCTCCAGTCAGCAATGTCATCGCTGGCAGTGGTTGCCAGATGTGTTCTAAGAGCACTCCGCCTGGTTGGGGGGAGTTTAGACCAGTGGAGGTTACTGAAGTCATTGAGGTGGCGTCCAATCTGAAGCACACTTTTTGTGAACTGGACCTGGTGCTGACGCGTTTCTTGATGAGATGCATAGACACCGTTGGCCAGGTGTTTGCTCTGATTGTCCAGTGTTCCTTATTTGAGGGTTTTCTTCCCGATGCCTTGAAAGAGACATTGGTGAGACCGCTCTTAAAGAAACCATCACTGGACTCGGAAATCAGGGCAAATTACTGACCTATCTCTAATCTTCCCTTTTGGCAAAGTAGTAGAAGGTAGTGGCGCTTCAGTTGGAAGAGCACCTCATGACTCCTGACTGTCTGAACCAGTCCATTCGGGGTTCAGACAGGCACAACACAGAACCGCGCCCAGTTCGGGTGAATGATGTCCTCAGGTTAAGATCTGCTGGCGACAGGGCATTCAGTGTTGCTGCCCCCCTTCTATGGAATTCGTTGCCCCTTGGGGTTAAAGGGGCCCCCACTCTGGATGTATTTAAGGCCCGTCTCAAGGCCCTAAAATTTGCACAGGCATTTTTGGATTGAATTATTAATTTTTCATTTCTGATTTATTTAAATAGTGAAGCAATATATTATTATGGGTTTTATTTGTTTTGTATTTGTGTGTAATTTTTCTTTTTTAAAGATGTGTCTGTCTATTTGTACAGCGTGCAGAGCCTCCGGGATTGGGCTTTTTTAAATAAATTTTGCCTTACCTTAACAGTATCCTTGATGAGGTTTTCCAAGACCTTTCCCAGCATGAACGTTAGGCTGGTCGGACTATAATTTGATGTCTTTGCTCCATTTCCCTTCTTGTATATTGGGACCATTATTTATGTATTTATTGAAAATGTTTCACCAGGAAAGGCACACTGAACAAAAAGATGCTCGTCTCATGGTGCAACCTGGGGGGAGGGGTTACAGTGGAAGCAGGAATACAGACAAAAGTTGAACTGAGAAATAGAGCAATACAGTTAATGTACATAGTTGGGTGGGATTACATTAGCACTAATTCCAATAGAAGAACAGTACAGAACAGAACATGAACATCAAGGACAGGGTATACTTATCATGGGAACTCATCGAGGGTAATACATGATTACTTAAGTGCCATATCGAGACTATAGTGCCAGTAACAGGACTTGCGCTGAGGCGAGAGCACCAAGTTGACAGTAGGAGTTGAAGGACAATATGGGGGGTGATATGGGTGGGGGAGGAGGGAGCAATGTGATGTGGGATGAAGTGGGTTTGTTTAGGAATGAGGGGGAAGGGAGAGATTAGGAGGGAATATGAGAGTAGGGAGTGAGAGTGAAGTGCGTGCGGCATTATATAAGCCAGACAAACAGGCGAAAGCAGAGCCGCTGGTCAGGCGCTAAGGGGTGAAGGGGGAAAGGAAGCTATCGGGGGTGGGTCAGGGGCAGCTGCAGTTTGGGGCAGGGAAGTTAGTGAGGGCAGAGGATAGGGAGTGTTTGGATGATGAATGGCGGATCTGCACCGGCAGGCTGTTCCGGAGTTTGGGGAAGAGGTAAGAGAAGACAGACTGGCCTGCGGTGGTCCTTCGGTGAGGGATGACTAATAGCCTGGCATCAGAAGACCTTTATTGCAGTAGTCCGGTCAAAGAGGGTTTTGTATAATTGATCATTTGAAAATGTATACAAGTGATTTGATTATCTCCCTTGACAGCATTTTAATGAGCCTCAGGACCCCCGGTCCCCAGAAATATTTGCAAGGATGGAGAATTTGTCAAGTAGTACAGGCATTATCTATTCGGTCCCCATCTCATCTCTTTGACCCCGTCCTTTCTTTCTCTCAGTTTCTCCCCCTCCCAAAGTTTCTTTGCATCTCTAGTCATATTTCCTCCCCAATCCAAGTTTTAACCCCTGGTCACCTCTGGCTCATACCCTACTGCCCAGTCCCCAAGCCCCATCACCTGGCTTTCCCCGAACTTCCCTTCGTGCAGACGTCCTCTGCTTGCAGGAGACTGTGAAAGGTGCCTGGTCACTGGTGAGGGGCCAGCGAGAGACTGGACATCATTGTGTAGCCAGAGGGGTTTTCCTCCTTGGTTTCTTTCAAGACTACCGCGTGCAATGATGTAACAGACGAGCTCTGCCTCACAGCGATGTCCTCAAACATCCATGCAGGCCATCTTCCTACGTACCCAACTGCACTACCACCTGGATGCCTCCAGGTGGTAGACAACAGCAAGTCAGACACACACACACACACACCCCCTCAAGGAAGGAGAGCTGTCTCTGAATGCTCAATCCTCCCTCCCTCGGCCAGCCCCCCAAGTGACCCACGTCCATTCCTGAACCCAGATCACCAGCGCAGCAAGAGGTAAGGCATAACTGCCTCAGCCCTCCACACTGCTGGGCCAGTTTAGGTCACCTTTCGTTATTGTTTTCTTCTGTTGTCCCAAATATTTTGTGACGATATAGGGGACCAGGGCTCTGCTTTAACCATGTGAGGAACCAGGACGGGATGAAAGTATGGGGGCACCGCCATGCTTAAATGCTCTAGGTAAAACCCTGAGGTGCAAGTTGTCTGGCACTAAAGATTTCTTTTTTTTTTTTTTTTTTTTTTACATACTTTTCCAGTACTGACTCTATTTCAATTTTTATTTCATTATTAACTCCTAAGTTAGCGATGTTATAAAAATGTGCATCTTTTTATCAGCAAATAATGAGCAGAAGTATGTATTAAGCGATTCTACTCTGTCTTTCCCATTAGAAAAAAGGTTATCTGTTGGTGGACCTACTGCATTATTATTTTTCTTTATCAAACTGACATGCTTATAGAACTGTTTAGAATTTCCTTTTGTTGTGGTCAACTTCTTTTCCAGTTCTTTTCTGCTCTTATTCTATATCTACATCGTAAGTCTTTGAATTTCTTTGCACCCATTTCTGGTAGCAGCACAGTTAGCTGTTAATGCTACTCTGTGTTTCTTTTTTCCCTTTGTCTTTAGTATGCTGGTAATTTTGCTGTTGAGCAATGGAGGTTTTTTACCTTCCAGTCCCAATGTCTAATGTACCACTTCACGTTAATGCTAGATTTTTTGGTAGTCGCACCACTCTGCTGACCCTTTGGAAGTGTATTGTTTAGTTTAAGTTTCAAAATAGACCATCCTGTGATTACTCATAGCCAGGTTTTCTTCTCCACTGTTCAACCATCAGTAATTTCATCCTGCTTGTGGTGGACTAAATCCAAATGTTTTTTTTTTTGGTTTTGTTTTATTCTTTAGTAACTAGGTAAGGCCCACTAGGTATAAGTGCCTGTTTTCAGAGATAATCCAAGAGCACTGGGTGGGGAAGTTAAGTGACTTGCTAAGAGTCATTCTTTGCTATGTTTAAAATTAGGACAATTGGATTTTTCAGACAATGTGGTTGGATGGTGTAGTGATTATCCGAGAAATCGGTCAGTAGTGTTTACACTGTTGTAACTTCTGTGTCTTCAATGGATCTTGGGGTGCACCAAGGGTCCATTTTGGGCCCTTTATTATTTTCATTATTTAATACCTTCTCTCTGTAGTTCTTCAGAATGTCTTCTATATGCAGATGATTTGATTTTATCAGTCTAACTCTATTCCACAATTGACTTCTGTTTCAGAACAGGAATTTTTAGATGTTTATAATTGGTTTACCAATAATGGTTTGATTTTGAATGTCAAAAATAATAAAATCTATGTTGTTTGGTTCACCCTACATGTTGCGAGCTAAGCCAGGTTTTTTGATACATGATGGCAAGGGATCTGCAATTGAACAAGTTCTGGAATTTGAGTACTTAGGAGTTTTGTTAGACTTTAGTTTGACTTTTTCCCCTCAGGTCAAAGCTGTAAGCAGGGTAGAAAAATCAGAAAATAGGCTTACTATATAAATTCAAATCAAAATCAAATAAAAAATCTTTATTTAACCAAGCGAAACACCATTGAAAAGAACTCATTTCCAAGGTGGACCTGGGCCACTGTAGACCAATCAAGAATTATTTATACATCAAGGTGTAATACATAAAGCACAATAATTACAATTTACAGCTCATTTAGGCAGTATGTACAGTACAAGGACACAATAAGTACATTTACAGCAAATACAAGTAGTAGGTGCAGTACACAGGCTTCAATATGTCTAGATAAGGGTGCGTCACGGCTGGATAAAAAGGAGGAGGAATGAGATTAGTTTGACAGAGTTGGATCAGTTGTTGCTGCGTGTACAAAAAAGTAACAAGAAAACATGGTGTACAGAACAATTGTGTCAGGAGGATTAGTTCAGCCTTCCCTGCACATTTGGTAACAAGGGGGATGGTTCAGTATGTCAGTGAATATGCATACAGAGTATTTAAATATCATGAGAGAGTAGGTTTAATAAAAACTTGATACGATGAACACTGACATGAATTCAAGCAGGAAGGGTAAAGGAGTCGTCTCGCTACAGGTTGAACTACCATGGAACTGAAGAGGGGAGGGCAAGCGGTAGGATGGTCGACGGCAGCTGAACTTAGACTTTCCACTGTGGGGACTTGGCAGGTCACTAGGTGGGAATCTAGCCTAGTGATTTAAGAGATGGTCAAGGAAGAGGAGGGAGGAGCCAGAGAGGGTAGGAAACGGTGATGCAACTGGAAGGGAAAAAGAGGTGGGGAGGGATCCATAAGGGGCAGAAAATGGTGGTGGGTAGGATAGGTGGGGAGTAGGACAGGTAGGGTTTTTTCTCATTGACGACACCTGCAGGACTCCTTGAAGGGATGAGTACATATGGTCTTAAAGGTTGATAGCTTAATAGGGGTGGCCTATTTATAATTGGGACGTTTTGGAGTTTGTTCCATAGTGAAGGCAGAGCATAACCTATTGATGAGCTACCAAACCTGATACTGAATTTCAGAATGGTGAGTAATACAAGACTGGCTTCTCAGTCCATACTTGCCTGGCATGCAGATGGGCAAACATTCCGAGATATACTGAGGAAGCCTATGAGTAACGGCTTTGAATGTCCAAATGCCTGCATTTTTTTGTCACCTGAATGCGAGTAACGTCCATCCTAAAACGTATTTGTCATTTGAAACTCGTCATTCTATCGCCATGGGGTCATTACTACATCTTGATCACATAGCTAGAATTAGTGGCCTTGATGCAGAAGGAACATCTGGATATCGTGGCAGTCACAGAAACATGGTACACACAAAACCATGACTGGGACGTAAACATACCAGGATACACTATCTACAGGAGGGACGGGAGGGTAAAAGAGGGGAGGAGTAGTTCTTTACATAGGGAAGGAATAAAAGCAACAGAACAAAAGGGTAAACAGGGAGGAGAAGAAGCACTGTGGGTAAATTTGGAGACAGGCAATGGCACCACAATCCGCACAGGGGTTGTATACAGACCCCCTTCTCAGGGGGAGGAAATGGACAAGGAAATATAGAAAGTATACTTAGAATGGCAGAAAAAGGGGAGATATTGCTGATGGGTGATCTGAATATGCCAGATGTTAACTGGAGCGCAGTTGCAGCTGCCACTTCGAAGAGTGCAGTTATTCTAGATGCCCTACAGGGGTATGCCTTAGACAACTAGTACTGGAGCCCACTCGAGAGGGAGCAATATTAGACTTGATACTCTCAAATGGAGATGGAGAGAGGATCACAGATGTAAAGTGGGTAGCCATCTGGGAACTAGCGACCATCGAACAGTATGGTTCACAATAAACACAGCAATAGAGGTCAAGCCATACAAAGACAAAAGTACTGGACTTTAGGAGGGCTGACTTTGCCAAAATGGGTGAGTGCCTAAGGAATGCACTAGCAAATGGGTGGGAAGGAGGGGTGGAAGAACAATGGGGAATAATAAAAACTGCCATCACAGAGGTAACGAGTCTTTGTGTGAAGCAAATAAACAAAACAAGACGATGTAAGAAACCACTATGGTTCTCAAAGGAAGTGGCAGTGAAGATTCAAGAGAAAAAGAAAGCATTCAGGAAGTACAAGGAATCGCAGCAGGAGCAGGACAGAGAACTGTATCAGTTAAAGCAAAAGGAGGCTGGGAAGGCAGTCAGAACAGCAAAGGCCCAAACTGAGGAAAAGATAGCCAACTCAGTTAAGAAGGGAATAAAACCTTTTATAGGTACATCAGGGAGCAAAGGAAGACCAAGGGAGGGATAGTGAGGCTTAATAAAGGGAGGGAGGGTGGGCAGAGGAGAATGTGAAAAGGGCAGAGATACTAAACAAATATTTTTGCTCAGTATTTACAAAGGAAGAGGAGATACATAAAACAAACAGTAGTAACACTCTGGATACAGAAGTTGATACCAGCCCATTTACAGAAGAAAGGGTTCTGAAAACTCTTAAAACTGAAGGTGGACAAAGCAATGGGGCCTGATGGGATTCATCCCAGAATTCTAAAGAACTAAGGTTAGAACTAGTGAGACCACTGACTACCCTCTTTAACAAATCATGGGAGGATGGGTGGTACCCGAGGACTGGAGGAGGGCAGATGTGATTCCCTTCACAAAAGTGGGAGCAAGGCAGAAGCAGGAAACTATAGACCTGTCAGTTTAACCTCAGTGATAGGAAAATGATGGAATCACTTCTAAAGGAAAGAACTGTCGAGTATCTAGAGGCCAGAGGGCACAAGACCCTAGGCAGCATGGATTCACAGCGGGAAGGTCATGCCAGGCAATCTGATAGATTTCTTTGACTGGGTGACCAAAGTAGTAGATCAGGGAGGGGCTGTGGACATGGCCTACCTAGACTTTAGCAAGGCATTTGACACAGTCCCACACAAAAGATTAATATATAAGTTAGCCAGCCTGGGAGTGGGTCCCAAGATGACAGCCTGGGTAAAGAATTGGCTGGAGAATAGGACACAGAGGTAATAGTAAATGGAGTCCACTCAGAAGAAAGGAGGGGTTACTAGCGGGTACCATGAGGTTCAGTATTAGGACAGTCCTCTTCAATGTCTTTATAGCTGACATTGCAGAAGGACTGGAAGGAAAAGTATGTCTCTTTGCAGATGACACTAAGATCTGCAACAGAGTTGATGCACAGGGTGGGGTGGAAAGGATGAGAAGGGACTTGGCAAGGTTAGAGGAATGGTCAAATGTATGGCAGCTTAGATTCAATGCTAAGTGCAAGGTAATGCACCTGGGAAACAAAAACCCAGGGGAAGAGTACACAATGGGGGGTGAGATACTAACAACAACAAAAATGGAAAGGGACCTGGGGGTAGTCATATCAGATGACCTAAAGGTGGGCAAGCAATGTGAGAAGGCAGCAAGGAGGGCTGGGGGGGATACTGGGATGCATAGGGAGAGGCATCACCAGTAGAAAACAGGAAGTTATTATCCCTCTGTACAGACAGCTGGTGAGACCCCATCTGGAGTACTGTGTGCAGTTCTGGAGACCCAATCTCCACAAAGACATAGACAGGATGGAAGCTGTCCAGAGGAGGGCAACTAAAATGGTGCAGGGTCTGCACCAGAGGACATATGAAGAGAGACTTAAGGAGCTTAATATGTATAGCCTCGAGGAAAGGAGGGAGAGGGGGACATGATAGAAACTTTCAAGTACCTCAAGGGAATCAACAAAGTCCAAGAGGGTAGCATCTTTCAAAAAAAGAGGTGTGCAAGAACAAGAGGGCACAATTTGAAGATAGAGGGGGGGCGGCTCAGAGGTAATTTAAGGAAGTATTTTTTCACAGAGAGGGTTGTGGATGCATGGAATGGCCTTCCGGAGGAGGTTGTGGAGTCAAAATCAGTGGTGGAATTCAAGCATGCATGGGATAGTCATAAGGCAATTCTGGGGGGGGGGTAGAAAGAAGTAGACTGCTGGTTAACTAGGATCTGCAGCTTATCCAGTAGGTAGGGAAATGGGCAGACTGGGTGGGCCAAGCGGTCCTTATCTGCCGTCAAATTCTATGTTTCTATGTTTCTATAGCTAGTTTGTATTTTAAACTGGGCATTAGGAAAGGTAATAATACTGATTATTGCTTATAATAATGTTTGCCAATGTGTATTCTTGTCGAACGCATCATTGTTTTTTGCATTCTCAATTGGGTTGCTTGTCTCCTACAAGTTTATTTTTTTTGATGTCTAATATTTAAATAATTTTTTTCCAGATTCATGTTCCCGCTCTCAGATTTGGCAACTATCCGTAATACCCCTGTTAATCTGAGGTCTTCACATGGTACTTCTCTTCCAACTATTGTACATAAGTCTAATTCGGGTTCCAGATCTTTTTTACTTGCAGCTCCTTTGTTTTAGAATAATTTACCTGAAAATGTGCACACTTCTTCCTTACAAGGTTTTAAACGTAATTTCAAGCATTATTTACAGGCACGGGATGTTTATATTTGTTTGATTTGAATTGTTATTGTCTGTCCATTGAGCTTTTGTTATTAATTGTATTTATGTTGGGTCAGACCTGAAAAATGACTTGTCCAGTGTCCTATCCCAGTTAACAAAATTTAAAAAAATAAGTAATGCAGTGAGTAAGTGAAGGCTGTGGGAATCAAACTCAGGTCTGCTACCAAGCTCATTCACAGCTTGTTATTCTAACCTCTAGACTATACTGCCAACCCCATAATATGTGGGCAATGGGCTCCAATGGAAAGCCATTATTTTCCTTTTAATGCTTAAAATGGCACCAATAGTGTGGTACAGTAGTGTAAATGCACATTATGTACCGAGGTCTGGTATGAGACTTTTGAGACAATTGTTCTGTATGTTAATACCACTGCCAAGACCACTCTTATAGTTGTAAGAGTGGTCTCATGTGCTTTGTTAGGGTTTGAGAACCGCAAACCGAAGGTGAATGGTTCTGATGCTCTAAGAATGTGATACCACTCTTATAATTGTAAGAGTGATCTTGGCAGCATTACCATATTATTGATCAAGCTCATTGAGGTTGATCAATGATAAATACATTTTTTTTATAAAAACATAACCAAACATGAAAGTTTCCAGGGCAGCTGCACTCTTCACAGAATAAGCATGTCTCAAGTGCAGAGGAAAGAAGCACTCCGACTGGTCAGGAGCACTCCCTTGATCTAGACTCTTTTTAGTCAACCTGTTATACCTGGACATATATTAATGTATTGCTACAATTTTAAATATCATTGGACTACATTTTTGTCTTGAATAACATGAAATCCTGGTCATTATGTGGTTTCACCTTTAAGATTCAACCAATCAATGCCTGGGTAGTTGAAAGCACCCATTATAATTATGTTTCTCTTTAGCACTGCAGAAAAGTTTGGTAGTTTAAAGGATGAATGCTGTGAGACAAATAAAACGCAGAAAAAGGACACCAAGGAAAGTGAAGGTAAAAAGAAAGTTAAAACAAAAGGCCAAGAAAAAGGGGGATTCTAAGAAAATAACAGTTTTTAAATTGACAGGAAAAACAGAGTTAAGAAGGAACAAGAGGATAGTAAGAAAGAAGTTTGATCCCAACATGACATCGTACCCAGTAAGAACATAAAATGAGGTTATATACTCATGTACCCCTTCACTAACGAAATTCATTAGGAATATGGAAGAAGCAGAAAATGTGGAAGTAACCAAGGAGGAGAATAAAACAAGTGTAACTGGGCCAGAGTTACATATTTCTGATTTGGATAGTATGGATGGGAAAACAGTGAAAAATGATGCTAATGTTAACTTGGTGACCAGGGATATTTTGTTAGTTAATGAAGGAAAACCAATTCCAGGGAAAGTAAGTTTGACTAATGAGTCAATTGTTTTAGTAAGCCCAATTAACAGAACGGTAAATCAGAGTGGTAAGAGAGGTACTTACCTAGAAAAATATGAATCTTTTTTGACACCCTATATTAGAGATTATAATATTAATGCCTCAATAATTCATGAAACAGGAAAGAGAATTCCATCTTGATAGGAAAAAGAATCACAAGATAAGGCTGCTTCACCAGTTAATAAAATTATTGATGAAGAATGTGGTGGTCCCAGCCACATTGGTGATAATAGGCTGGAAGGTGGTAAATGGAATGAATCTGTGTATAGAATTCTTTTGGATTTAAAAAAAAGAACATTTTAGCAATGTCCAACTTCTGGAATTGGTTACCCTTTTTCGTGTATTCTTGGACTTCTATGTAAAAAAATAAAAATAAATGTGAATGTGGGGGGAAAGTAAAACACAACTAACTGATGACACCTGTTTAACTCAGGAGGAGGACGATATAAGTAAAAGCCCTAATCGATTAGGGAGTTAAGTTAAGTAAAGATATAATTACAGTAAGTGGAATTGATAAAAAGTCAAAGACAATAACTGAGGAAATTGTTGAAAATGAAATGCAACAAATAGATCTCTTAATAAAAGATCTAAATCAGAGGAAAAAGATTAAGGATAGTAATGGACTACAGAAAGAAAAAGAGGAAGAAAGGGTAAGACCTATAATGGGTAGTAAAGAACAGCCAAAGGGAAAATAGTAAGGCAGGATGATGTGAGTGGTAAAAAGAAGGATGGCAAGAAAAAAGTGGCAAAGGAAAAGGAGACTGAATCATTTGTAGAGAAAAAGGTAAGAACTACTGCAAGGACTAAAAAGGAAAAACAAGTTAAAAGTGATGAGTCAACAGAAGAGCAGAAGAATGGTCTAATAGCCAAAGGTGATTTACTACCTACAGTATATGTGAACAGGTTGCCAAAAATCAAGAAATCAAAATAATTACACGTTAAAGCTAGCAATTTATAATATGCTTAAAGGCATAATGGGACATGAAGTGAATTGGCAAGATCTTAAGTCTATCTATCGCTATAAAGCCAGCCCGACAAAAGGTTGGATTTGTGTAGTACTTAAAGATGGGGACAAAATATTGGCAAATAAAGTGAGATTTGCAGAAACAGGGGTCTCACTTGACATTACTATAAAAGAAATCCAAAATATTCAGATAAAACAGGATAGCAAGATCAATAAAGGGATAGTACGTGAGGACATAGGAAAAAATAAGAACTCAAACGGATATAAACAATCAAGGATAACAGCATATATGAGACCAACTAAGATAGTGCATAACATAGGAGGTGAGAAAAAAAAAAGTAATTAACAAAAGAAGGAGGAAACAACTGGGGAATAGGATTAATAGCTCGGCTATATTACAGCTAGATGAGAAAACAGAGGAGACAGATATATTGGAAAATGTAAATTCAATGAGCTTTGTTAGTAGCAAGAGCACTGTAAGTTTACCGGAAGTGTCTGACCAGAGTTGGACAATAATGTGAAAGATCCTATAAATATTTTCAATATTACTATTGCAAGAAACCTGGATGAAAAAAGGGGAAATTACATCACTGAGGGGCTTTACCTCATGGTCAGTATCAGCCACAAGGTCAAAAAGATGTGGATGTCCAAAAGGTGGTCTAATGATCTTGGTAGATACAATGCTGAAATGTAGAACTACAGAAGTTAGTGCTGCTTCTGAATATTTCATGTATATTGTCATAGTAAATGAGGAACTAATGTGGGCACTTTATAATATCTATATACCCCCAAATTAAAGTTACAAGAATATAAAACCATACTGAACTTGATAGGAAATAGTCTAGAGTCAGTTAAAAGAAGATATATAGGCATTAAGATAATAATAGCAGGAGACTTTAATGCACATGTGGGGAATATGACAGAACAACAATTACATGATTGGTATCTTGATGATGCAATGAATATCCCGGTAAGAAACTCCAAAGATAAGGCATATAACAAAGGTAAGAGTGCAATACAATTTTGTGACAGATTCAGTTTTAGACTGTTAAATGGGAGAACCAAAGGTGATTGGATGGTTGAGTTCTCATTTCTGACAACAAATGGAGGAAGTGTTCTAGATTTATGTATGGTCAAAGCTACTGATTACAATTTGGTTGAGATGTATAAGATAATGAAACTTTGGGATAGTGATCATTTCCCACTTTTATGCAGTTTAAATTTAAATATAGGATTGAGGAAAAAGAATACAAGACCAGAAAACCAGGCAGATGTGCATATGTGTATCTTGTATGGTAAAAGGATTAAATGGAATGGGTATACAAAACAGACAATGGACAATCTATTTAGTAACAGGCAATTAGAAAATGTAGTAAATGAAATTACAGTAGAGGCTGACGACTTAGGGATAGGGGAATGTAGGATTGAGATGTATGACGAGTTAATAACTAATAGTGTTGAAGCCCTAAGAGACCAGAAAAGATAAAAAAAAAAAAAAAGTCACTGGCTATAGGAGCAGAACATCCATGGTATGACAAGGATTGTCATATATTGAGAAACTAAATAAAGTGGGAAAAGTAAGAACAAAACAACCATGGTTGATGTTATGAAGGCCTTCAAGCTGCCGAAAGCAGAATATAGATAGGTAATAAGGGAAAAAAAAAAAGTCAAATTATAAAAAGAGACTACGGGAAGAACTGCAAGCAAGTACAGTTAATAAAGATACGAAGTTGTTTTTGACATTGGTTGCTTATGGTGCAATATAATGTTGTGGGTATGATTCCTGAAGATCAATGGATTAAATATTTCACTAATATTTATGAGTTAGAGAATAAAGAGTGTAATGAGGATAAGTTGGATAAAGAAAGTTTAAAGACTATGGCCAATAATGATAATTTTGTTTTTGGGTCTGAGGAAGTTAAAAATGCAATTAATGCACAAAAAAAATAATAAGGCTGCTGGGGGAGATGGTGCCCCGGTGGAACTACTACAAAATAATACAGATCTAAGAGCCAGAATCCTTGCGCCAGTTTTTAATGATAAAATACCTCTCTTTTGTTACCTCAATCTTGGAATAAGGGTATAATTGTACCCCTTTTTAAAAAAGGAGACAAACAGGATCTGAAATGTTACCACCCAATATCTTTGTCGGTAACACAGAAAATATATTCTAGACTGATTCTAGAAAGGTTGCTTAATTGGGTAGAGGAAAATGAGCATATATCAAAATTCCAGTGTGGATTCAGGATAGATTGTGGAACTATGGATTTGGTGTTCACATTTAATTACCTTATTGGTAATTATGTGAGGGACATAAGTTTTGTATGTTGGCTTCAGGGATATTGAATCAGCATTTGATCAAGTAAATAGATATAAATTGTGGGATATTCTGGACAGCTTGAAAACTGACCCAACACTTGCTGGCTATTTTAAAAATACTGTATACAAATACTACAGCATATATTGGGTATAGTCGAGATGGGGCACTAAAGAAATTAAAATCTCTCGGGATGTGAAATAAGGTTGCCTGTCGGCACCGCTTCTTTTTAATTTACATATAGAAACACTGATCAATAATATTAAGCTGATCGATTCTTTTGCTCCTAAGATAAATAATGTGTTAACTCAATTACTCCTATAGGCAGATGATGCAATAGTGATTTCACAAACGCTTATAGGACTTCAAATAGCAATATTAAATATTAAGGAGTCATTAAAGTCCTTTGATTTGGAATTGAATGTGAGTAAATAAAAAAAATAATGATGATTGGACAAAAGAAACGGAATGGTGGTAAAAATTGGGTAATAGGAAATAATAAAACTGAGGAAGTAGCAGAGTATAGATACTTGGGGATAATTTTTGATAAGAAAGCAACCTGGTTACAGCACTTAACTGAGGTCAAGTCCAATGCATATAAATCATCTGGTGCAATCAGCTTTGCTTATAGATTCACAAATAATTCATATGCAGCTCTAAAAAAAAAAAAAAATTTGATAGTGTGTATGTCAGCTGCTATCTGGGAGTGAAATATGGGTGCTCTATATGGATAAACAGAATGTAGAGGTGATTCAGAACTCATTTTTGTGAACAACCTTGAATTTACCTAGAGATTGTCCTCTCAGTTTTATAAGAGCTGAAACTGGGATGCTACCCATTAAAACAAAAAATGTTGATCCGTGCCATACAATGGCTGGGTAAAATTCTAAAAAAAACGTATTTATTGCTTATTTATTGAAAAGTTTCATCAGGCAAGGTACACTGAATAAACAAGTTGCTTGTCTCCCCGTACGACCCGGGGGAGAGGGTGGTGAGAGTTACAAAGTATCAATGAGTACACACAGATTACACAATAGCATATACTGACATAGGTTAAAGTGAATTACACAGTAGCATGAAAAGCAAATATTTACAGAGTAGAGAAATTAAATCCTGTAACAGTGAACTTGTGTTGCGATAGATATAAAGCAAAGTAGTATCAAGTATGACCAATGGCCTAAACTATTCAGCTTAAATGGCACAGAGCAACAAGAGAGGAGAAATAAAGTGGTAGAGAATTAAGCTAGAGACCAGGGCTAAGTCGGCAAGCTAAGGAGATAGACCAGTTTAGAGAGGAAGAGAGATGAAATGAAAAAAACATTACACCAAAAATGAAGGGCGATAGACTTCCAAAGTTGTGCTGGAATGATTTTAAAATTAAACAAGCTAATGGGGCAAATACTGGTTGGTTTTTGAAACTGAATGATGTGAAAAAGGCTGGCTTTGTGGAAATTTGGAATGGGAATGTGGCTAATAACACTGACTCATCTGTGAGTGAGGTAACCGTAAGGCTAAAAGATATTGCAATGCAAGAAGATATGGGTAGAATCCATGTGATTTGACACGCATGGGCTATACTCTAGTATTAAAATAAATTGGGGTATTGAGAAGTAGTTAATAAAATATGAAAATTACAAGCACATAAATATTCTGTGTATGACAAGATTGGCCAGCCTGGGCAACATATTTTTCAACTTGCATAATAAACTATATAGTATAAGTATGGAAAAGTGCAAATGTGCTATCAAAAAGGATTCAGAAACTGTGCATGTACTAACTGAATATATATTATGGCAAGAAAAAAATAAATAAATGCCTTATTCCATTAACTGATCGACAGGGAAATGATTTTATAAAGATGTTAATTTTGAATGATATTAAGCATATGTATGGGTTAGCAAGATTTTTTTTCACTGAAATATGAACTAGTTGTGATGAGATTTATATATTTAATGGTATATTATTTGATATACAAGACATGTTTATTTATATTGCATTTTTATGGATATAACAAACGTTATGTTTTATACATTTTTCTATTCAATAAAAGAATCTGAATCTGATCTTTAGCGTAGGGTGCATTTCCAGATACCTTTGAAAAAGCCTCTAGTCTCGCCTCTGATTAAGAAATCTCAACATGACAATTCTGCTTATACCACTTATCTTTGCTTCATTTTGCTTTTAAAATTTTGGAGCATGTCATAATGGTTCAATTCTTCGACTATCTCTTTTCTACTCCTTACTCAAACCTCTTCAACCTTACTTCAAATAATTTCACTCCATTGAGACCACTCTCACAATGATCCATGATGACCTTCTTGTTGCTAGAAGGAAAGATTTGTATACTATCTTAATCTTTTTAGATTTATCCTCTGCCTTCAACATTTTGAACCATGAATCGACTGCTGTACAAGTTTGGTCTTTCTGGCTGTAATCCTTGACTGGTTTAAACCATAGGTTTCCAGTCAATCATTTAGAGTGTAATATGGCTTCTTCATCTGTTGCTGCTGAGTTGACTTGTGGAGTCCCTCAGAGATCCGTTCTGGGACATCATTTATATTGTTACACATGACCGCCTCTAAAGTAGACTTATTAGAGTTCATTATTCTGCTTTCCACCATTATGCTAATGACAATCTATTTTTTCTTTTCCTCCCCCTCTCCTTCGATTCTGTTTATTCCCAGACACCACTGGCCAGGACCTCTTCAGCTGTCTCTAGCACCTTATCCCACCCCACGGAGATCCTCCCTTGCCTGTGACCCCAGACCCCCTTCCTGGTTCACCCATGACTTAACTGCTTGGGAACCCCTCAGCTTGAGCCTCACCGAGGCAATGTCGCCTTCAGCTCCACAGTGCTCCCATATCAATATCCAATGCCCAGCAGGCAGAGGTAAAAAATCAAATGGCTGTCGGGGCCCAGGAGGACAGGATCTAGTAGTAGGCACAATGGCAGGAAATAGCGCCATCTGCTCAGCCAGCAGAGTATTCCCTGCTTTTCTGGCTCCCTGGAGGAGAGGTTGTTCGACAATGTCTTGGTGACATAAGACGTGCTCCCACACTTCCCCTTCATGCAGTCTTAGGCTCACTGAACCCCAACCATGACAAGGTGTTGCAATTTCGCCGAGCACTGCAGCTCACCCACCCCAGACGAGGAGGAAAGCAGTCCCTGGGACACTCAATTCTCCTCCTTGCCCGACACTCCAATGCTCTGGGTTCATTCTCGAACCGGGGTTGCAGTGCTGTACGTGGTAACACTACCGTCTGCACCAGCGATTCAGTCTCTTTTCCGGTTTTTAACACCCTACATTGCCCACGTGTCTAGCTGCCTTGTTGATGAAGTAGAACAGTGCTCTCAAACTCCGAAAATTAATATGGATAGTTCATTTTTCCTCTTATTTTCTTCCCCAAGAATAGGGTAAAAAAACTTAGATGTGTTCTTTGACTCATCTTTCATAATTACTCAGAAATCTCTGCTACTTCAAAGGCCTTCGGCTTTCATTTAATCAATGTTATACGTATTCAAAAGTACCCATATCAACTGGTCTGGTGGGGCCAGCTGGTGGAGCATTGCTCCACTGCTTGGGAGACCTGGGATTGATCCTCAGTTACAACACCCACCCTGGACTGGTGGTGTCTGAAACGTGATGTGGTGGCATTGTGCGCCAATAGCAAAAGGAGGGTGCAAAGTGTAGCTCACTCAGAGAACCACCTGCATGTGAGAAAGAGGGACTGCCTTAACACTGTGAGAGACCATGCAGCGACAGCAGCTCCCCACCTACAGGTTGGCGCCATGGGCTGTCACTGGTTATGTGCCATGGAGGAAGGATGGCCTAACTAGAAAAATCAGAGTGAGGCAGCAGGTCGACAGCATATCCAGGTCCAGTTCCTACTACCAGGCACTCTGGCCTTCCATGTCACCCACCACATTACTTGGGATAAGTGGGATATGCTGTCTCACCAGGGTGGGGGTGGGGAAGTAGGCAACAGGATTAGACAGTAAGCACTGGAGACACGGGGGGAAGGGGCTGGGTTGGCCACAGAGATGGGAATTCTGCGCTGAGGGGAGTAAAATGTAAACTGCCTAAGTGTCTATCCTCCGAAGCCATTAAAATTCTCATTCACAGTCTGGTCATTTCTAGACTTGACCACTGTAACAGCCTCTTGATTGGCCTCCCTGCCTCTACAACTGCACGTTTCCAGCACATTCAGAATGCAGCTGCTCATCTAATTTATTGTACTCTTCACCACATACACCATCCCAGTGTTTAAATCTTTGCACTGGTTACTTCTCAATCTCAGATTTCAGTTTAAAACTTTGTCATTAACTTTCTCTGTACTTCATTTTGGTCAATCCTCTTGTCTATGAACATCTCAGTAATATGTCCCAACATGCCACCTCTGTTCTAGCGACTCAGGCCTACTGGTTATTTCCCATGTAAAATCTCTTCACTGTCACACTGTGCCTTTTCGTTTCTTGCTCCCACCCACCTTGAAATTCCTTATCCATTTATGTCTCAGTCAAATAATGTTACGGATTTTTGAACACTTCAAAAGAATGGTTGCGTAAGAACTTACCGTAACAGCAGATCTTACGAGTATCTCTTGCAGCAGATTATAATATGTGGGATTACAGCCGCAGGCGTCATTTCCTCTGGATGACTTCTCAGCAACTTGACCCTGGGACCACCCCCCCCAGCACTACCACATGGTGTCAACCTGGCAGGTATAAAAGGGGGAGATCCCAGCTACTCCTCAGTTCTTTTCCATCCTGGCGATCGAAAGTGAAAACATATCCTAGGCCTCCGATGGGAATCGAGGAGGGAAATCAAGGCAGCAGCAGGTCATCGAGTTATAAAAGAGAAGCAAAGAAGACTTCTGAAGCAACAGCAAGGGGGAAGGAAGGCGGGGCTACATGACCTGCTGCAAGAGATACTCTCAAAGATCTACTGATACGGTAAGTTCTTACACAACCGTACTATCTTTGAGGCAATCTCTTGCAGCAGGTCATAACACATGGGAAGATTCCCAAGCAGTTGTTATACCCAGCGGGAGGAGAAAGTGAATCATTAGGATTTAGGACAGGAGGCCTTGTAGGACGGCCTGTCCAACAACGGTTTACTTCTTAGAAGTGCTGTCTACACTGTAATGCTTGGTGAAAGTATGTACAGTAGACCACATGGCAGCTTCGCAATATCCAAGGCAGAAATGCCCTGGAAACATGCCGTAGAGGTACCTATGCCTCTGTTAAAATGAGGTTTCAACTCCTGTGAGAGGCTTTTCATATTTTGCATAGATAAATGAAATGCAGTTGGCCAACCATATGGACAAGCACTGCTTTGAAACACAAATGCCATGGTTTCCAGGGGTGAAACAGTTTTTCAAAACTGTGAGGTGCGGAGAAGGTAAATGCTCAATGTTCTGTGCACATAGAGAGTATGAAGCAGGGCTTCCCCTGGATTTGTAGGCTCTGCAAAGTACACTGGAAATTGAATGGTCTGATTTAAAATAAATTCAGAAACAACCTTTGACAAAAACGATGAGTTTGTGCGTAAAGACGCCTAGTCATTATGAAATTGCAGGTATGGAGGTTTGCACATTAGTGTATGCAACTCCAAGACACGTCTGCCAGACATAATGGCAACTAAAAACAGTTTTCCAAGAAAGATTATGGAGGACGCTGGATTCAGCGGGTTCAAATGGACTCGGTCAATTTTTCAAGCACAAAATTCAAATCTCATACAGGGACTGGATCCCGGATAGGGGGATGCAGATGCAGAATACCTTTTAAAAAGGTTTGAATCAAAGGTAACTGGGACAAAGGGATGTTGTCCACAAATAAATGGAATGCAGCAATGGCCAAAAAGTGGACTTTCACAGAGAACTATTTCAGTCCATCCTCTGACAAGGAGAGCAAATAATCTAAGATGAGCTGAGGGGAACACTCATAAGGATCTAAGTCCAGTGTAGATGCCAAAAATAGAGAAGCATTTCCACTTCATGGAATAGAAAGACAGAGTAGACTGTTTCCTAGCAGCCCGGAGAACTTCTGCCACCTTTGGGGACACCCGCAAATGGGAGAGAGCTACGTCCTCAGGAGCCAGGCATGCAAGTAGAGGAAGCGAAGGTCCGGGTGTAGCAGGGAACCTTGTGCCTGGGACAGTAAAGCCCTGCAAATCAGCACAGGTATGGGATCCAGTTCAGAGAGCTGTAAAAGTAGAGGGAACCAAAGGGAACCAAATTTGTCTTGGCCAGAATGGCACTATGAGAATCACAGACTCCCCGTCCTTGACCAGTTTGAGTAGTACTCACTGAACGAGCAGAAAGGCATACAGAAATCTTACTGTCCAGGAAAAAGATAATGCGTCCCACCACACAGTTCCAGGACCTTGCACGAGACTGCAGTAAAGTGGCAGTTTTGCATTTTGCAGAGAGGCAAATAGGTTCAACTCTGGTTGGCCCCACAGGTGGAAGACATTGTTTAGAACGTCTGATAAGATTTCCCACTTGTGGGCCTGGGTAGTGGATCTGCTCAGAGCATCCGCCAGGGTGTTAGACAGCCCTGGGATGTGAACTGCCAGAAGATGAATATTTCTCTGGATCATCCAATACCACACCCCTCATCAATTCTCTGCAGAGAGGGCAGGAATGGGTGCCGCCTTGTTTGTTTAGGTAGTGAATCACCATAGAACTGTCTGAATGCACTTGAAGGCAACCTGGGGGGAGGTGAGTCTCGAACACCTGTAAGGCATAAAGAACTGCCCTCAGCTCCAAGACACTGATGTGGAGACAAGCCTCCACTGGCATCCAAGAGATAAGCACCCCACCACCCCGTCAAGGAGGCATCTGTAGGTCAGAATGAAACTCGGGAGAGGAGAACGAAACGGCATGCCTTGCATCAAGTTGTCTCTGGACTTCCACCATTGTAGAGCTCGAAGAGCCGGAGAAGACATCCGGACTGGGGCACTGAAATCGTCCTTCTGGTCCCATTGGACTCTGAGGGAGCACTGAAGCATCCTCATATTTAACCTGGCATTGGGGACTGTTTGTATCGTAGCCGCCAATGTCCCAAGTGGCGGAGGTAGTCTTGTGCCAAGACTAATCTGATGGACTCTAATCTGCACGCCAAAGCAATCAGGGCATCCGCCCAAGCTATGGGCAGATACGCCTTCCCCACAGAGGTGTCTACCATGGCTCTGATATACTGGAGGCATTGTGCAGGATCCATTTTGGATTTTGGATAGTTTACTGCTATCCCCACCAGGGCGAACAACTGCAGGGTTCAAGAAAGCATGGGTAATAGCTGTTGGCTGGAGGATGCTTTCAGGAGCCAATCACCCAGGTAGAGAAAGACAGAGGCTGTCCCTGTGGAGGACCGCTGCGACCACCGCCAGGCATTTCATAAATATCCTTGGGGCCAAGGAAAGGCCAAAAGGGAGGACTCTGAATTGGTAATGATGACCCTGAAACATGAAACAGAGAAACAGACTGTGGGCTGAGTGCATCATGATATGTAGGTATGCATCCTTCATATGCAGAGAGCACAGCCGATCTCCCGTGTTCAGCAAAGGGAGAAGTGAAGGAGGAGACACCATTCTGAACTTTTGGTAAGTGAAGTAGAGGTTGAGGCACCCCAGATCCAAAATGGGGCGTAAATCCCCCGTCCATTTGGGAACCAGGGAAAAAGTGGGAGTAAAATCCCGCACCCTTATGAGGAAGGGGAACTGGTTTGATGGCCTTTTTTGAGAGCAAAGCATCTATCTCAGTCCGTAAGACCAATGCTTGGTCTGGGGGGGTCGTGAGAGACCCTGGGTGGCAAAGGAAGAGGTATCTCCAAGATCTCCAGTGTGTGCCCTGTCGTGATCAATTGCAGGAGCCACTGGTCAGAGGAGATAGCTCGCCACCCTTGCAGGTGCAGGAAAAACCTGTCCCCGACAGCCATGGGTAGGGTCGATAGGCCCACGACCAGAGACCTACAGGCAGAAGGCTGGCCCTGCTGGGGAACAGCAGGACGTAACGGGGTCGCTGAGCATTTCTAGGACCTGGCAATTGTAACTGAGGTTCTCGCTTATTGGCAGGTTGCCTCAGATTTGTGGGACAGCCCCCGTAGGGGCAGTCCCTTAAGGAGCCCCTGAAGGCCATTTTGGCTTTTGGATGGTATAGGGTTCATACTGATTGAAGGGTATGACCAGAGTCTTGTAAGTCTTCAATATGTCTTGGGTCTGTGGACCGAACAGCTGAACCCCTTTAAAACTTTTCTGTACACACTGATGCCATCCACAAGCTCCACCCCAGGTTGGGTGCTCTATATCGTAGTCGTGGTTGCATCCCGCTGCTGGCTCACCATGCCATTGTACAGAAAATGATCCTCCATATCTTTGACTACAGGGACGCATTCTACAGTGACGCCACCCCAGTCCACCCTAGCCAGACTGGACCCACTCTTCCACTTCTTCTGTCGCCTCGCCCTTGACTGTCCTCCCACCACCCACCATTGTGTCCTTTACCAGACCCTGGGCTTCCCCTCCCTTCAGGACCGAAGGCTGTCCCACTGCGCTCAGATCATGGCCAAGTTCTGGACCCAGTACTTGCCCACTTGCCTCACCTCTGAACTATCTGTCCCTACCCTTCCAGCCTACTCAATGAGGAACAATGATGCCAGGCTCCTATCTGTACTACACATGTCCACCGCTGCTGGCCAGACAGTCTTCAAATATCGCATGCCTAAACTATGGAACTCCTTCCCCATGCATGTTCAGCACGCCTCTCCACCACCTCAAATCCCTCCTCAAAGCTCATCTCCCCCACAACCTGTACATGCGACTAAATATACTGTCTGCCCAGGACCAGTTCCTCCTACACGATTGTAATATGTGATGATTTCCAATGTATCCTGAAGTATGTGACTATCCTAGTTTGACTGTCTATATGCCTTACACAACTACCTGCTGCTGCACTGTATCTTGCACTGTATTTTGGTGTCTTTCATTGTATTTTGTATGCATTCTGTATTTCACTTGTTTTTGACTTTGTTCTCAATGCTTGTCCATTTTACTTCAGCTCATTTGTACTCTCCCTTATCCCCACCCCCAGGACATATCTGGAATCAAGCAGCAGTCTGCTCAGTATGCCTTTCTGGTAAAACTTTTTAAAAAATAAATAAAAAGGAGTATTCAGGATAGACTGCTATTACGTCCAGTGAACATCCCGACACCCTGAGCCAGGCATGTCGTCTGAGACACACTCCTGCAGAGGACGTACGAGCCATAGTGTCAACAGCATCATAAGTGGCCATTAGCAGGTGGCGGCATACAGCTGCCACAGTAGACACTTTTACCATCAGCTCTTCCTGGACAGCACACACCGGGAGGGACTGGACTGTCGCCTGGAGGGCTTTTAGGATTTCCTCCTGAAATTTCAGGAGGTGTCCCATGTAATTAAGTATACATAGAGACAAGGTGGCCGAGGGAACAAAACTTTTTCCCCAGAACGTCCAATTTCTTGGATTCCGTATCCAGGGCCTGAGCACTCATACGTTGAGGCCTAGAGGACCCATCATGTGCGGAACTGACCACTACTGAGTCTGCCTGAGGCAGTGACATGAAATAGGGGTGATCCACTGGAGCCTGATAAATCCTATCAGCCTTACGTGGATTGGAGTGAATCTTGAAAGGCTGCTTCCATGCAGCCAAGATAGCCTCTTCAAAGGCATCCACCAAAGGGGGACGACCAGAGTCGGGCATTCTGGCACACCCAAGTACTGAGCCAATTTCTTTCTAGAAGCATCCTGCTCAGTATCCTGGAATCCAAACGTTTTCTGGAGGTGGATCAATGTCTGAAAACGTTGGGTCATCTGCCGGAGAACACAGGAGCTCCAGGATAGGTTCCCCTTGAACAGAGGAGGAATGAGGTGAATCCTCCTGGTCCATGCAGTCCTTGTCTTCCAGATCCCAGTCCTGCAGGAAAGGGTCCTCCATGTCTGTTTCCTGAGTGCATACGCCTGGGGAGACAGGGGAAGAGCTGGCCATCCGCTGGGCCGAAGGAGGCCAAGAGGGAGCTGAGACTGCAGCAGGACCTACTTTGGGGGGGCCAGAGTCAGGTCCAGGATAATATTCACTAGAGCCTGGACATCAATCATGGCCATCTGCCCCTTGTTTGAAGTAGCCGGGGCAGACTAAACAGAACGAATTGGGACCACTGATGGAATAGGATTAGACAGTGGAACCACACGTGGAGTTGTCGACGAGGGGGTGTGTACATGACCCCAGGATCACTGACAACAGCGCCAGCATTAAGCCCTGTGAAGCGAGGCTGGCCACGATGGGATCGTTGATGGGTCTGAAGCCCCTGCCATTGATGACAGAATCGACGGACTGCAAGGAATCGTCAATGACGACAGGATCGTCAATGGGCTGTAAGGCAACATCAAACAACAACAGTATCATCGATGGGCCTGAATCCATAGTCAGGAGAAAATAACCAGACAGCACTATAGGCGAGGCAGATTAGGAAGCTGCAGAATAACCCCAGGACCCACCGTTGATGGAGGAGACATTGACAAGGGAAGAGAGGAGCCCACAATCATCGATGGTGTAGAAGACGATGCAACAGAGGCAACCTTCTCCATACTCACTTTATATGAAGCCTTCGTCAACAACGGAGCGATAGAAACATATTTTGTCTTTGATGCATATTTCTTACCCGGACCCTGTGCCGTTGACGTGGAGCGGTGAGACCCTGATGAGGACGTCAAGGATTCTCTGGCTGTAGAGCGTTGCTGTTGCTCCGGGAAGGCAACCTTTTGCTCCGTGAGGAGCTCACAGAGCTACTAAAGCCTTCAACATTTTGTGGCCTTGTTGAACCTGTTGCAGAAGACACTCCCTGGAGTTGTGTTCAGGTCCAAGGCAACGAACACAGACTTTGTTGAGGTCTTCCTTAGTGATTCAGTGGCTACAGGAACACCTTTAGAATAAGGGATCCTAAGACATTTGTATATAAACTAGTTGCAGTAAATTCTGGTCGGTAGAACTCTGTTGATGACAAGAAATCAGAGCTCTGAAGGAGGACTTGTTGCATGTAGGTCGCCGTTGAAAAGAACGGGAGGAGGAGGAGGACACTGTGAAGCACACCTACTGATCAGCTGTGTTTTAGATCAGCTCCTAATCTTATGGCAATATCATATAAAAAATGTACTTTATTCTACAGAGAAATATATTTTCCTCGGCAGAAATGTGTTCTCCTGGCTTTCCTGTTTCATTTGGTACCTTTCCTGGACCATGGGACGCACCAAAAGAGGTCCTGCGAACAGCTCTAAGAATCAGCCTACGGAGGTGGAGAAAACTGCAAGAGTCCGTAGCTGAACCAGCCTTGGAGAATTATCCCCCATGGAAGGCCCTACAGCGGTCGATGCAGGCAAAAGTTAAGTCTATTCTGGCAAGATTTCTAGAACAGGACACCAAAATCGATGCTGCAGTTAAAACAGCATCAACTGTAGAATCCTTGGCTACAAAAGCACTGGCCACAACCTCTAAATTGACACAAGAAAATACCCAATTGCGCCATCACTTGGAAGCACTGAAAAACTCCCAAAGGGCCTCCAATGTGCGCATCGTGGGCTTACCAGAAAACTGCGAAGGAGAAGGCTTACTTTATTTCCTCCAGGACTGGTTACCAGGCACTCTAAAATTGGCTTCAGAGCTCAAGGAGATGAACTTTATTCGAGCATATCAGATTTCCCCAAGGTCGGCAGCTCCAAGTATAGAAATGCCCCATACTGCCCTGCTGGTCACATCAGGCCCTGGTATTCGGGATAAAATTCTGCAAGCAGCAAGGGACTCAGATCGGTTACACTTTCAAGGAGCTACTCTCCACCTCTTCCTGGATCTATCGTACGCCACTAGGACCCGCCGAAAAACATTCGACAGTGTGCGAGCAAAGCTACAAAGTCTAGGAGTATCCCACTCCCTGCTAATGCCGGTACACTACGGGGGCCACACTTTCCAGTATAGAGACCTGGAGGAGGCCGGCAAGAAAGCAGAGGCCGTAGCGAGGGAATTTGATCGTGCTGAACATTGGGAGCCAACAGAAATGGAAGATGAATCCACCTGAATTGAGTGAATCTGTTTCTTTTTCTTTCTCTCTTATTGGAGCTCAAATAATAAAACTGAAGTTGGCTTAGTAACCAAAGACAAAATGCAGAGCTGAAGGGATGTTCTATGTTGGAGGGATAAGGGGCTGTGAAATGTTTTGGGTTGTCAGCCTGTTGGGGTTTTATATTGTTATAGCATATACAAATGCTACATTTTTCTAACTTTGAAGCCACTGATCCTAGGCTATTGTATGGCTATCCAGAATACCACGTGGAGGGCCTGTACGTTTTATAGGACACAGATCTTTTTTTCTTTTTCTATTGAAGGTACTGTTACTCTGTTCTAATACTGCCAAGTGGGAGGGTGCTGAATCTGTATAAACACTTACCATGTGTAAGAGCAAAATGACTGGATCGGGGATCATAACAACACAGGCTGTTGTGTTAAGTCGTTAGGAATTTTACATTTGGAAAATGATCACCCATAAGTCTTGGGGGTGCGGCTCATCTTGGACATTATTTTATATGGACTGATTTATAGTTATACCCCCGCATCCGAAAGCGATTGTTCAGACTAACATATACGGATACATTTGAAATATTTCTTGGATTATATAGTGATCTGACATGAGTATACTGTATACTATTGTTTTATTATGTAAAACAATCAAATATAATAAAAAAAAGAAAAGAACGGAGGAGTAGCTGGGACCTCCCCTTTATACCTGTCAGACTGACACCACGTGGTGTGCTGGGGGGCACCCAGGGTCGACTGCTGAGAAGTCATCCAGAGGAAATGACACCAGTGGCTGTAATCACATGTGTTATGACCTGCTGCAACAGATTGCCTCCAAGAAGATTTTACGAGTTTAACCTTTTGAGTATTTCTGAATTTTACTTATTCTTTTTAAATACTGTATTTTTTTATTTTTTTTTTTTAAATAGATTGTCCATGTTTCTGTCGCACTCCACATTGTCAATAGTGCACCCTTACCAGGGGAATGGCACAGCCCAAGCTTTAGAATGTTGGGCATATGAGGATTCCATGCTGCACCAACTCCCCAGTTTACCTGCGTCACTTGAAGGGGACAGAGCAACTTTTATCTTCACTCAAGAATGTCAAGTTTCAAGATTTCAAGACCACATTTGGGGCTGCAATTGTGCACTGCAGGTTGGGGCTGCCTGTTTCAGGGAGCACCCCTAAATTAAAATCGTGCCTCTTAAGCTGCGGTTTTCCAACTGACTAACCTGCCTTTTTTCTCATTCCCTGTGTGGACTGGGAGCCACTTCTGCCTTGCTAGGGTGCTGTGTTTTTTTTTTTCCAGCTTTCTTTATGCCTCCTTACTCACTGGTGCCCAAGCCTCTGTCCAGTGTGCTCTCTCAGGATCCGACATTTCTCCTGCACCCCCTGAAGTCCCCGATCGGCTTCCTGATCTGGACCCACCTCCAAAAAAATAGCAGTCCTCTGGACACTCAATCCTTTCCTCCCCTGCCTACGACCCGCATCCGCTCCCAAGCCCGGGTCACCAGCGTGGCGTGAGGTGTGGCATCCCACGCCTCAACTCTCAGTGCCACTGGGCCGGCTTGCTAGGGTGTTTTAATGATCTTCATTTAAGGAGAAAAAGGTGCCACAGGTAGGCACAACTTTATCTGGGAGTGTAGGGTTCTTGAGGGGGCGCATGCGCCTGCAGTTCTGGCATCTGTTCCTTTTGGCGCCGCCCCCCCCCCCCGCCTCAGGTTTTGTGTTCGGTACTTTTATACAACTAATACGCGATTTTGGTACATTTTAGGGGTTTCTGGTGATTTTCCACCACAGATCTTCCTTTTTCTGTTTGCAAGGCCACCATTAGGGCTGGGCACACGCTCCTTCAGTTATGCTTCCCGCCACTGTCTAGAGCGCGCGCCTGTGGTGCACGCTTGCGCAGTGCTAATCCTCTTTGCGCAGCACAATCCCCGCTGAATTGCACTGCACAAGTGCACGTATGTCCACGCAAGCACGCTAAAGCATGCGCGCACCCAACGGGAGTGCACATGCTCATTCTAGCACTTTTTTGGCACGCTAATACAGTATTACACTTGCCTTTGCTAATTTTAGCCCAACAAGCAACAGGGACAATAATTATGTTATTATGGCTTATACATTCAGCAGTCCTTGGTTCGATTCCGACCTCCACTTACATGATATGCAACTCTGAATAAGGCATTTAAGACAACTCTGTGGGGGATTATAGCCCAGCAAAGATATTGGGGCTTATTTTTTACCTCGTTACTTGGCACAATTATATTTCTCTTGACATCATGACTTATTGGAGACCATTAATCAAGAAACTATAAGTACTGCAAAAAAAGGGGTGACAAGGACCTCCCCATGGGTTCCTTTTGCCCTCATTGTGTTGCTCAGTACTCCCAGCCGGTTCTCCGGCCTGGAGAGGGGAACACCTGGTTCTTTTTTTAGCAGTGGCAGCAGAATTGCAAGAAATTACCTTTGCAGCTCCGGATTGGGATGCAGCCACATCCAAGAGCAGGGCCATTCTCGATGCCCTACAGGCGGCATGCCTCAGACAGCTAGTTTTGGAACCCACTCGTGAGGGAGCAATCTTAGACCTCGTACTCTCAAATGGGGACAGTGAGAGGATCTCAGATCTAGACATGGGTAGCCATCTGGGAACAAGTGACCACCAAACAGTGTGGTTCACGATAAACTCAGCTACAGAGTCGAGCCATACAAAAGTGAGGGTACTGGACTTCAGGAGGGCTGACTTTGGCAAGATGGGAGAGTGCCTTAGAAAAGCACTAGAAAACAGGCTAGGAGGAGGGGTGGAGCAATAATGGGGAAACATCAAAACTGCCATCACAGAGGCAACAAGCCTTTGTGTGAAGCAAATAATCAAAATGAAAGAAAAAGCTACTATGGTTCTCAAAAGAGGTGGCGGGGAAGGTTAGGGAGAAAAAGATAACATTTAGGAAGTATAAGGAAACACAGGAGGAGGACAGAGAACTGTACCAGTTAAGGCAGAAGGAAGCAGGGAGGGAAGTCAGAATAGCAATGGCCCAAACTGAGGAAAAGATAGCCAACTCGGTTAAGAAGGGGGATAAAACCTTTTATAAGTACACATCACGGAGCGTAGAAAGACAAAGGGAGGGACACTGAGGCTGAATAGAATGGACGGTGGGTGGGCAGAGGGATACTGAACAAATACTTCTGCTCAGTATCCACAAAACAGGAGATGGGGGAGGTGCCTAATCCAATTAACAGAAGCACTATGGATGGTGGGGAGGGGTCGATCCCAGTCCTTTCACAGAAGAAAGGGTTCTGAAAGAACTCCTAAAACTGATGGTGGACAGAATTCACCCCAGAATTCTAAAAGAATTAAGGAGAGAACTAGTGACACCACTGACTACCTTTTTTAACAAATCATGGGAGGATGGTGTGGTACCTGAGGACTGGAGGAAGGCGGATGAGATTCCCCTTCACAAAAGTGGGAGCAAGACAGAGGAAGAAAACCACAGACTTGTCAGTTTGACCTCTGTGGTAGGAAAAGTGATGAAATCACTTCTGAAGGAAAGAGCTGTTGAGTACCTAGAGGCCAGTGGGGCATAGGACCCAAGGCAGCATGGGTTCACAGTGGGAAGGTCATGTCAGACAAATCTAATTGATTTCCTTCACTGGGTGACCAAAGCAGTAGACCAGGGAGGGGTTGTGGACATGGTCTACCTAGACTTTAGCAAGGCATTTGACACAGTCCCACACAAAAGATTAATAATCAAATTAACCAGCCTGGGAGTGGGTCCCTGGGTGGTAGCCTGGGTAAAACATTGGCTGGACAACAGGATACAGAAGGTAATTGTAAATGGAGTCCACTCTGAAGAAAGAGGGGTTACTAGTGGTGTACCGCACAGCTCAGTACTGGGCTCAGTCCTTTTTAATGTCTTTGTAAGTAACACTGCAGAGGAACTGGAAGGAAAAGTATGCCTCTTTGCAGAGGACACAAAGATCTGCAACAGGATTGATACACAAGGAGGCGTGGAAAGGAATGAGAAGGGACTTGGCAAGGTTGGAGGAATGGTCAGAAGTATGGCAGCTTGGATTCAATGCAAAGAAGTGCAAAATAATGCACCTGGGAAACAAAAACCCAGGGGAAGATTACACAATTGGGGGGTGGGGTGTAGTAACAACAACAATGGAAAGGGAAATCAGGTAATCATATTTTTCCCCCCCAATTGTTTAACCAGGTGAGACGCACTAAGCTGAGAGCTTGTTTACAGGTGCGACCTGGGAGCACAGGGAAGTTAAGTGACTTGCTCAGGGTCACACAGTATGCAAGTGGGGGCTGTGGGATTCAAACCCAAGTCTCCAGATTTGCAGCTCAGAGCCTTAAACCACCATATCAGATGATCTTAAGGTTAGCAGGCAATGTGAGAAGGCAGTAGGGAGGCCTGGGGGGATACTAGGATGTATAGGGAGAGGCATCACCAGCAGAAAACAGGAAGTTGTTATCCCTCTGCACAGACAGTTGGTGAGACCCCATCTGGAGTACTGCGTCCAGTTCTGGAGACCCCATCTCCGCAAGGACAGACACAGGATGGAGGCAGTCCAGAGGAGGGCAACTAAAATGGTGCAGGGTCTGCAACAGAAGCCTTACGAGGAAAGACTAAAGGAGCTTAATATGTATACCCTTGAGGAAAGGAGGGAGAGGGGGGACATGATAGAAACTTAAGTATCTCAGTGGAATCAACAAAGTCCAAGAGGGCAGCATCTTTCAGAAAAAGATATGTAAGAACAAGGGGACACAATTTGAAGACAGCGGCTCAGGGGCAATGTGAGGAAGTATTTTTTTCACAGAGAGGGTGGTGGACGCATGGAACAGCCTTCCTGAGGTGGTTGTGGGGTCTAAAACTGTGGGAGAGTTCAAGAATGCATTGGACAGACATAAAGCAATTCTTGTGGGGGGTAGGAAGAAATAAGGCTGTTGGCTAACTAGGATCTGCAGCTTATCCTGTAGGTAGGGAAACGGGCAGACTAGGCAGGCCAAGGGGTCCTTATCACCATCAAAGTCTATGTTTCTAAGAGCCCCGATGTCCCGCAGGACATCCACGCAGACGTACCCGACCCCAATAGGACCCCTCAGGTCAGGGAGGTGCCCCCATCCAGGCACATCCAGGTGTGGCGCAGTGAGCTTAGGGGTTACAATAACTAATGTGCAGACCAGGAGATGAGATTACAGCGAAGTTCCTGACCTTAACTTAATTTAAAAAAAAAAAGTCAGAATCGGGGATGTTTTTCTCCCCTGCTTCATAATAAGCCACTCTCTTTTTGGATAGCTGAGGCATGTAGTCCTTTACAGTTCAGGGGGTACTGTCTGTGGATACAGCGGATATCAGTCAGTCTCGGTGGTCATCTTTCTTCGGCTACTATGTGATCAAAATTATTGAGCAACATTGGGCAGGTGTGGATCAGAAAAGTGTTTTCCCAACCACGGTATGGATCTTCCTTTTTAAGGAAAAGGTCTCATGGGTGGGAAGCTCTGGCCCCAACAGTCTTTCATGTTAAGCGGGTGAACACTGAGTGCAGGAGGGGTTCTGCCTCTATCAGCACACAACAGTCGTACATCTTATGCTTCTTTTATTGGCCAGAGCCTTCAACATATGGGTCACTACCCTGGCCAGTTTCGTTCTGCCTTTCTGAATGGGCAAGCCTTTTTTGTGCTTCATGGCCATGATTCCACCTTCCAAGTGGTTATTCACTGGAGAATTTGTGTCAGACTGCTCAGCCTACTTCACTGTTTTCGACCATGTGGCTCGTCGGGTCTGGTCCAGCTTCATAAGCTAATCTGTTTAACATCCTCTTGAGGGAGACCTATGCTTTGTTTCCACTGGATACCAATTGTTTTTCTTTCTTTTTTTTTTTTGTTAAATGTGGTGAAAAGGGCTTTCTCCAGTTTCAAATGGCAGCATAAGACTACCATAACGTAATGGGGTCAAAGCAACGGCCAACACAGACAGTTCCAATGGAGGGTTCCATTCCTTCAGAAATTGGCTCCTGAGCATGGAGGAGCCTAGTCAGGTAACAAGCTTACAGCATCAGACGAGTACTGGCCAGGCACCATGCAGGAAGCCCACCACCACCACCACCACAAGCATGGTGCCTCACAAGAGAGCACATGGCCCATCCCAGACTCTTTTTCTTGGTGGTAAATTAGAGGAGTTTTCCTCAAGATGGGCCAGAACAATGTCAGACGCCTTATTAGGAGGTCACTTCTCCACCCCCCATTTTCAAGGATGGCGAAAAGGCCAGATGTCCTCAGAGCTCCTGGCTCTCCTTTTCCTGTGGGCCATAAGACAGGTCCCACTAATCAATGGGTGCAGGGGTCCTGTTGGTTTTGTTTTATGGTCCCCAGAAAGTTAGGGAGTGGTCAGGCCCATTCTAAATTCAAGCGCCTGAACAAGTTTGAGCTCCACAAACCTTTCAGGATGGAGTCCCAGAGGTCATTCACTGGGCTGCTCAGTCAAGGGGTTTTCTTAAGCCCCACTACATCGGACAGATGCCTGCCACCGCATTCCCTCAGTCAGTCCTACTCAAAGTATCTCAGGTTTTTGATACTGGACAAACCCTCCAGCATAGGGTGCGTCTCTTTGCCCAAGCATTAGCCCCTCAGAGTTCCTTGAAGGTGTTGGTAGTCCTAGTGGCTTAATGTCTTTCCTAACTGAACAACATTCTCAGACCTTAGAATGTCTGGTGGTAATTTTTGGCACAAATCAGGAAAGGTTTTGCTGCCCCCCCGGAAGGTGACCTTTGTCAGAAGTCCACTAGCTCACTGCAGTTTGGGCCTCAAGGTAAGCAGAAACAGTTTAATCCCATGGGCTCGCTTCCAGGGGCAGCCTACTCAATGGGTTTACTGCAGGCCTGGGATCCCTCATCGGAGGATTATCAGCCAGTTTTCCTTTCCCCTCAGCTTCGTCATTCCCCAAGTTGGTGAGTGGCTGTGCAAGATATGAGCAAGTTCCATTAGAACTTCCAGAGTTAATTCTCAACAAATGTCAGCCTAGATGGATAGGGGGCAGGTTGGAGCCACTTTCCCATTCAGAGAACTTGGGTAAGTCTATGAACAGCATCTCCACATCAATGGTGAAGACACGGAGAAGGTCTGCCTAGCTTTCCTTAGTTTTCATCCATGATGCTAAACATGGCGTGCACTTGTACATAACCATTAAGGCACGGGAGATGTTTAGAGAGGTCGCCAGCCTGTCGACAATTCACCTGGCAGGGGTGCTGAACCTTCAGGCAGACTGATTAAGCCTCAAAATGTTCATCCCATGGAGTGGATTTTGAACCAGAGGTTTTCAAACTCCTGTGCAACCGGTTTGGGCAACCTCAGATCAATCTGTTTGCATCCACCCACAATGCTCAGATCCAAGAAGGTTCTTCAGCCTTTTTCGGTGTCCACAGCTGGGGACAGTGGTCGCTCTGCTTCAAGAGTGGTCCTTCAGCAGAGTGTATTTTTCCTCTACTAACTTTTTCCAAAATCTTTAAAAAAATAAAAATTAAAAAACGCTCTGTAGAGAGCGACATCTTCTTAGTTGCAGAGTGGCAGAGAAGAAAAAATTATTCACCATAGTAATATTGTTTCTTCAAAGGGATCACTCATTATGATTAAACTAAACGCAGTCAGCCTCCTGTGTTGAACTGCCCGGAGAGATGGAATTATATGCAAATTATGGAACTCTCATGTGGCTCATGCCACTTTCAAACTGCTGCCTTAGTAACTGCTGCACTCCGAGTGCTTCAGATTCTTACATAGCCTAACTGGGTATAAGACCCACTAATTGACAACTAATATTCTAATAAAATAAAGTAAAATAAAATTTTTTGCCCTCTCAGGTCAAAAATGCCCCATACAAACAAATCTAAGAAACTTGAGACCACAAGGAAACCAACTAGTTAAACACAAAAGTGAGTCTCTAACTTAAACCCTATAGACAAAAACTTCCTACAGCAGGGAAGCAGAATAAACTTTATAAGTTCTAGTAGGGGAGGCAGTGAGAGAGCTTTAATCATAATGAGTGATCCCTTTGAAGAAACAATATTACTATGGTGAGTAGTTTTTTCTTCTAACCCCAGGAATCACTCATGATTAAACTAAATGCAGACTACCAAGCAGTACCTTTGGAGGTTGGGCCGAGAACCTATCTTAAAAGCAGGTTCTGCAGCACTGCTGTACCAAATCGAGCATCACTTCTGGGTTCAATGTACAGGCTGTAATGGTTTGTGAAGGTGTGTACTGTTTTCCATGTAGCTGCTTTGCAGATTTCCAGTAGTGGAATTTCTCTTGAAACTGCTATTGATGTAGTTGTGACCCTGGTGGAATATGCCCTCAAGCACAGGGGTGCCTGTTTATGCACCTCAGTGTAGCAAAGTTGTATACATGCCTCTCTAGCGTGAGCAACTGTACATTTTGTGGCAGGCCTACCTCTACCTACTTCACCACAGGTAAGGAAGAGTTGCGACTGACTTGATCTGTAAGACTTGGTTCTGTCAATATAATGGCTAAGTGCCCTTTTGACCTCCAGTGAGTGAAGCTTTATTTCCAGAGAACTGAGTTCTCTGAAAAGAAAAAGGGGTAGGGTGATAGACTGATTTTAAATGGAAAAAATGAGATACCACTTTAGGAAGGAATTTTCTACTGTTCCTAAGGACCATCTTATACCTGCGAAACAAGATGCAGTGTTCATCTGTGTACAGGGCCTGCAAGTCACTGATCCTTCTGGGTATAGTAATAGCCAGCAGAAACAGAGATTTCCAAGTGACATATTTCAAATCTATAGTTTCCATAGGCTCGAATGGTGTGTCCATGAGCTTGGCAGTACAGATATTCAGATTCCAGGCCGGAACTGGTTCCCTCAGTGGAGGGTCACGAAGGCTGAAGGCCTTTAAATATTTTCTGAAGACCAGATGAGAGGCCATGGCGCTCTCTCTCTCTACCAGCAGAAAAGTAAGCAGACTGTGTGCGTCAGGCAGTCTAGGCAAAAAAACAAGCCAGCCTTGAAGGGGTCAATACCCTTACCTGCAACCTATATATACACACATACATACACACACACAGGAAACCCCTTCCACTTAGAAGAATATGTTTTATTGGTGAAATAGGTTTCCTGGAACCCTTAAGCACTGGCAATACCGGCTCTGGCAGTCTAAGGTTAGCAACTTCTAATTCCTCAAGAGCCAGGCTTTGAGCCTCAGTGATTCAAGGCTGGAATACAGGATCCTGCCTTGAGAGGTCAGCAAATTGTGCATCCTAGGCAAGTGACTTGGAGGAACTGCTGAAGCAAGTACCCGTGCTGTCTTGGCCAATTCGGTGAAACTAATATCACTGTTGCTGGTTGGTATCTCAATTTCAGCAGGGTCCTGAATATCAATGGGAAAAGAGGGGAAGGCATATAGACAACTCCCCCGTCCAATCAAGGGCCCACACCTCCAGGAGGAGTCCGACCCTGAGAAGAGGCCTGCAACAATACATTGATCACTGGTGGTTTTCCACCAAGGCAAAAAGCTCCACCTCTGGGGTGCCCCATCCCCTGAAGATTGTACTGAGCATCTGAGTGTTAAGGCACCACTAGTGGTGGTCCTGATTTATTCTGCTGAAGGAAGCTGACAAAACATTGTCTTTTGCTGCAGGTGCATGGCTGATTAGGACACTTTCAGAGAGTATGCCATGGATCACAGCCCCATTGCTCCTGTGCACAGTGGGGCTGACCTGGTTACTACCCGTTTAAGTAGGACATAATTGTGGTGTTGCCCATTCTGACTTGCACCAACCTGTTTTGAAGATGTGGGGCAAATGCCTGAAAAGCTAGGTAGACTGTCCTGCGCTCCAAGGGGTTTATGTGTAATAGGAACTCTTGAGGAGATCATGTGCCACTTGCTGCATGATCAAACTTGTGTGCTTCCCATCTAAAAGTGAAGCATCTGATATTAGAATTAAGGAAAAAAAATTTCCCTCATGAAAAAAAAAAAAAAACACACACCTATTCTAAGGTTTTGTTTGTCCAGCCACCGCTGCACCACCTGTACGAGGATGTGGGTGACTGGAGCCATCCTGGACAGAATCTGTTCCTTGTGACTAGCACTGTCCTAGGTAGACCTGGATGTTTCTCCTATAAAATCTGGCACCCAGAGCCACTGTGGGGGGCAGCTACCTTGTGCCCAGTAGCCTGAGGAATTATCTGGCTGATTTGGGTTTTTCTGGTACAATAAGTTTGCCATTTGCAGGATATTGTTTACCGTGTCCTGTGGCCTAGGGTGTTATTCAGTTCTGCTCCAATAAACTCCAGTACTTATACTGCTTTTGCTGGGACCTCTGGTTGTTTATGAGAAAACAGGGATTTTGTTAGAGTCAGGAAGTGCTCTGCATGTTGCAGGGACTGACCCACTATCAATCAGTTGTCCACGTAGGGTAAACAAATTTTTTTTTTTTTTTTTTTTGAAGGCCTTGAAGCAGAGATTAGGCCGAATAAAAGTGCCGCCAATTGATATTGACCTGAGGTCAGCCTGTGGGAATGACTAATGCCAGAGTGGCATTCTCAAGTTTGTTGGCTTCAAAAATGTGTCAATGTTCTGAGATCCAAAATAGGTTTCTTATGAAGAAATATTTGGCTATAACCCTCTGCCCCTTTGGTTTAGGGGCACTGTTCCACTGTTTTGATTAAACAAAGGTGTTTGACCTCTGTGTCCAGTAAAATCCTGTCTGCAGGGGTGACTGGTGTGAAAGCCCTTGTTCCCAACTTGGGAAATGAAATAAGATGAAGTTGAGTGAAGCCCATCTGTGGTGATAATATTCCACCCTTGGAGGTAGTGAGTCAATCTGCCACCCACTGGTAGTTCCACAAAGGGGAGATGCGACCTGAAGCAGCCCATCAGGTGTTCTGTGAGGGTTGTGTCTGAGGCTGAGGAGAGGGAGAAGCCCTTCTCATCTGTCTCCTGCCCCTTCCTCTGAAATAGACTCTCGCTTGCTGTTGTGGTTGACAGGCCTGTATCTGGAAAGAGGGTTTGGGATAAAAAATCCTACCCTTGCCTCCCCTATTCTGGGATCTATAGGAAGTAGATCTATCCTTCGAGCTGCTATGAAAAGTAGACTTGTATTCCTCTACTTTTTTCATGTATGCTTCAGTTTTATCACCAAACAATGATTTATCCTCCACAGGGAAATCCATTGCCTTGGCCTGTGCATCTGCGGTAAGGTTGGTGGCCTGAGCCATGCAAATCTCCTATGGAAGACAGCAAATGCCATTAGCCTGGCAGCTGTGTCACTGGCGTCCACTGCCATATGGAATTGACTGTGGCATCAAGTGCAGCCCTTGCTGTTTCTTGCAGATCCACAGCTACTTCACCTGGAACCTTGTCGGCAAGTGCTAAAACTGTGTTCCAGAGTGCCTTTTTGGTACTGTACCCCATATGCCATGTAGTTGGCTTGCCTGATTAACAAGGAAGCAGCCATGTAGCCCTTTTTTCCCCATGGCATCCATTTTTCGTGAATCCTTATCCGGAGGGTGGGTAGCCAGTGGTATTCTGGCTTTGTCACAGACAGCAGCCTGAACCACTCCTTCTGGGTCGGGATGTTGAAACAAAAAATCAGCAGTCGATCTGTCTAGCTGATACTTTTTGTCAGCTTTTTTATCTACCCCAGGGATAGAAGTTGGGGTCTGCAGTATCTGCGATGGTGCCTTTTTTAAGGACTTATGCACTGGCAAAAGGAGTCGTTTTGTTGGAGTTAAACAAAACATATTGAGGAACTCTGCTTCCTCCACATCATCTTCAGACTCCTGAAGAGGGAGATTAAGGGGCTCCACCATGCTTTTTATAAAGCATAATTGGAGGAATACTCTTCTGGGCCCCTAGGAAGGGACTCAAACTCCTGCTCAGGGGAAACTTCAGGGCATATCGGTTCCCCTTCAAAATCCTCCTCATCCTCCTCACCATAAGTAACTTGAGGTTCCTATGAAACAGGAACCGAAGGAGGAACCAATTCAACCGGTGTAGGGACCAGGGCTGCAGCCTGCAGGGCTTGCAGGACCTGTAATGCTTTAGCAGTGTCCTCAGCCGTGGGCATATTATCTTTGTCTGCTGGGAGCTCCTTAGCCTTCTCGGCCGGAGGCGCAGCGACATGCTTCTCTTTGCACTTTTTCTTAAGAGGGACAGCCTCAGCCACTGTCTCTACAGTCCTCTTTGGCTTACCTTGGTCAGGTTTATCTGAACTTTTGTCTGTGTCCTTAGCCTTGTCTCCACCCCTTTTAGGGATTGAGGTAGGTGCCCAAACAGGAAACACAAAGAGAATGTCTATCTGCATTTGCTATAATCAGACCACAAGACTCACAATATTTAAACCCAGTGGGTCCTGTGCATTTCTTAGGCTTATCTAAGTGGGTTTCTGACACTGAGTAAGCCGAACAATTACCAATCTCAGGACAATATTATATATATATATATATATATATATATATATAGAGACTGGGGTTTTTAAATATAAACAAACGCTAACAGTTCCTGGAACTGAGCGCTATTCGGTTCCTTAAGAAAAACGGAACCGAAAATACTTAAAAGTTAAATAAAACAAAGCGATCAAAGGAACAGACCGTAAATAGGAAGTTAAAACAAAAAAAATCTAATGAAAATCTAGACAGAGGGAGCGGAACCCTCGGTTCCAGGGAACCGCTACAAAAAACAAAACTACACTGTAATTATTAAAAACTAAACTTCTAAGGCAGCAATCTGAAATAAAACTCAAAATGAGTAGAAACATAGACTTTGACGGCAGATAAGGACCGCTTGGCCCATCTAGTCTGCCCATTTCCCTACCTACAGGATAGGCCGCAGATCCTAGGTAACTAAAAGCCTATTTCTTCCTACCCCTCACAAGAATTGCCTTATGTCTGTCCCATGCATTCTTGATTCTCCCACAGTTTTAGACCCCAACCTCCTCAGGAAGGCTGTTCCATGCATCCACTACCCTCTCTGTGAAAAAATACTTCCTCACATTGCCCCTGAACTGCCCCCCCCCCCATCTTTAAATTGTGTCCCCTTGTGTTCTTGTACATCTTTTTCTGAAAGATGCTACCCTCTTGGACTTTGTTGACTCAAATGAGGTACTTAAAAGTTTCTATCATGTTCCCCCTCTCCCTTCTTTCCTCAAGGGTATACATATTAAGCTCCTTAAGTCTCTCCTCGTACAGCTTCTCTTGCAGACCCTGCATCATTTTAGTTGTCCTCCTCTGGACTGCCTCTATCCTGTGTCTGTCCTTGCAGAGATGGGGTCTCCAGAACTGGACGCAGTACTCCAGATGGGGTCTCACCAACTGTCTGTACAGAGGGATAACAACTTCCTGTTTTCTGCTGGTGATGCCTCTTCCTATGCATCCCAGTATACCCCCAGCCCTCCCTACTGCCTTCTCACATTGCTTGCGAACCTTAAGGTCATCTGATATGATTACCCCCCAGGTCCCTTTCCTTTTTTTGTTACTACCCCCCGTGTATTCTTCCCTGGGTTCTTGTTTCCCAGGTGCATTATTTTGCACTTCTTTGCATTGAATCAAGCTGCCATACTTCTGACCATTCCTCCAACCTTGCAAAGTCCCTTCTCATCCTTTCCATGCCTCTTGTTTATCAACCCTGTTGCAGATCTTTGTGTCATCTGCAAAGAGGCATGCCTTTCCTTCCAGTCCCTCTGCAATGTCATTTATAAAGACATTAAAAAGGACTGGACCCAGCACTGAACCCTGTGGTACCCCACTAGTAACCCCTTTTTCTTCAGAGTGGACTCCATTTACAATTACCTTCTGTGTCCTGTTGTCCAGCCAATGTTTTACCCAGGCTACCACCCAGGGACCCACTCCCAGGCTGGTTAATTTAACTATTAATCTTTTGTGTGGGACTGTGTCAAATGCCTTGCTGAAGTCTAGGTAGGCCATGTCCACAGCCCCTCCCTGGTCTACTACTTTGGTCACCCAATCAAAGAAATCTATTAGATTCGTCTGACATGACCTTCCGCGCCGTGAACCCATGCTGCCTTGGGTCCTATGCCCCACTGGCCTCTAGGTACTCAACAATTCTTTCCTTCAAGTGACTCCATCACCTTCCTACCACAGAGGTCAAACTCACAGGTCTGTAGTTTCCTGCCTCTGTCTTGGTCCCACTTTTGTGAAGAAGAATTACATCCGCCTTCCTCCAGTCCTCGGGTACCACACCATCTTCCCATGATTTATTAAAAAGAGTAGCCAGTGGTTTCACTAGTTCCACCCTTAATTCTTTTAGAATTCTGGGGTGAATTCCATCAGGCCCCATTGCTTTGTCCACCTTCAGTTTTAGCAGTTCTTGCAGAACCCTTTCTTCTGTGAAAGGACTGGGATCGACCCCCCCCATCAAGAGTGCTTCTGTTAATTGGATTAGGCACTTCCCTCTCCTCTTTTGTGAATACTGAGCAGAAATATTCGTTCAGTATCCTGCTTTTTCACTGTCCCCCTCTGCCCACCCACCGTTCATTCTATTCAGCCTAACTATCGATCCCTTTGTCTTTCTACCCTCGATGATGTACCTATAAAAGGTTTTATCCCCCTTCTTAACCAAGTTGGCCATCTTTTCCTCAGTTTGGGCCTTTGCTATTCTGACTTCTCTCCCTGCTCCCTTCTGCCTTAACTGGTACAGCTCTCTGTCCTGCTCCTTCTGTGTTTCCTTATACTTCCAGAATGCTGTCTTGTTCTCCCTGACTTTCCCAGCCACCTCTTTTGAGAACCATAGTGGCTTTTTCTTTCATTTTGATTATTTGCTTCACACAAAGGCTTGTTGCCTCTGTGATGGCAATTTTGATGATTCCCCATTGTTGCTCCACCCCTCCTTCTAGCCTGTTTGCTAGTGCTTTTCTGAGGCACTCTCCCATCTTGCCAAAGTCAGCCCTCCTGAAGTCCAGTACCCTCACTTTTGTATGGCTTGGCTCTGTAGCAGAGTTTAGCGTGAACCACACTGTTTGATGGTCACTTGTTCCCAGATGCAACCCACTTCTAGATCTGAGATCCTCTCACTGCCCCATTTGAGAGTCTGAGGTCTAAGATTGCTCCCTCACGAGTGGGTTCCAAAACTAGCTGTCTGAGGCCTGCCACCTGTAGTGCATCGAGAATGACCCTGCTCTTGGATGTGGCTGCAGCAAATGTGCTCCAGTTAACATCTGGCATATTCACGTCTCCCATCAACAGTATCTCCCCTTTCTCTGCCATCCTAAAAATGCCTTCTATCATATCTGTGCCCATTCCCTCCCCCTGACATGGGGGTCTGTACGCAACCCCTGTGTGGATTGTGGTGCCCTTTCCAGTCTCCAAGGTGACCTACAGTGCCTCCTCTCCTTCCCATTTACTCTTTTGTTCAGTTCGTTTACCCTTCTTTACATAGAGCTACTCCTCCCCTCTTCTCCCTGCCTATCTCTCCTGTAGGTTTATGTACCCTGGTATGTTAACATCCCAGTCATGGTTCTCTGTGTACCATGTTTCTGTGACTGCTACGATATCCAGGCATCCCTCTTCCATCAAGGCCACCAGCTCGGGGAGCATGCTGCCCAGACTACGGGCATTGGTACTCATTACCCTCCATTTCCTGATGGCCTTACTCCTTTTTGCCCCATCCCTGTCCTTCTTGCCTTTGTCACTTTCCCCATTTACCCCTGCCCTTCTCCCTATCGACACCTCTATGATGGTGTTTACCACACTTACTACCGTGATTTTTTTTTGGGGGGGGGGGGAGGCTAGGATTTCCCGGCTCCTTTCCAGTGCCTCCCCCCTTGGCTAGTACTTGTCCACACAGATAATGAATTCTGAAGACAGTTCAAGGAGAGCTCTCCGGGACGTCCTTACTACGCAGGCCGAGTAAAGAATCTGAAGCACTCAGGGTGCAGCAGTTGCTAAGGCAGCAGTTTGAAAGTGGCATGAGCCACTTGAGAGTTCCATAATTTGCAAATAATTCCATCTCTCTCCGGGCAGTTCAACACAGGAGGCTGACTGCATTTAGTTTAATCATAATGAGTGATTCCTAGGGTTAGATGACTGTAGTTCTTGGACGTAACGAATCTTACTCAGCATGGCAAGCACCCTTACACCTTCTGGTGTGTAGAGATCTGCTATCAGGTTCTCTCTCTCTCTCTCCACCCAAAAAAAATCCAGGAATGATACAGCTCGCACCCTGGCTCCTGAGAGGAGGAGGCCCTTCCATATACTAAAGAAAAATATATACACACACACACACATATATATATATATACACACACACACACACATATGTGTGTGTGTGTGTGTGTGTGTGTGTGTGTGTGTGTGTGTATATATATATATATATATATATGTATGTATGTATGTATGTATGTATAGTTTTCCCACAAAAACTACATAACTCCTTGATGGCTGCCAGAAATCCTCTCTCTGCAGCCTATGCTCCGATAGGGGTCACCTCTCTTTTTACCTTGAGCCAGCAGGGAAGGTTTTCTCCTTTGACTGCCTCTATTCCGCAGTTTTTTTGGTTTTCTACAAGAAGGTGATGAGGCTGACATCGAATTCACCGAGAGGCCAGGTTCTGCTCTCACAGCCCTTTTTTTTTTTTTTGGCCTAAGAACCAACAGGTGCGTGTTTGTAGGACACGTCTACTATCCTGAACTCTGATTCTCTGTGGGATCTGAATTGGGGTTTGAATGCTCTTTGCAAGGAGTTTTTCGAACCACTCCCACACACATCGCTGGATGTGCTGTTACCTTATTAGACATAAGGACAGGTGGTACTCAGAACTGTGTTTGTCCCCATGTGCTCATTGCTATCCAAGACATAGGTTTCTGTCCACCTGTCCCTAACCTTCTCAATCCAAGGGAAGGAACTGCTCAAGTTGGATTTCTCTCGCATTGTTAGGATGTATCCTAAACGAACAGCTACATTCCGTGAGTCTGAGTCTTTTTTTGTTTTTATTTGCTCTTTTTACCCCCTGCCCCAACCCAGCACAGTCACCAGACTCCCTACCTGCAGCCGCCTCTTCCCGATGGGGACTCCCCCCATGGAGCTTCTGGCTTACCTCCCAGGTTTTGGGGGGGGGGCACCATGAACCACCCCCAAGATGTATCAAGTCTGCGTCGAGGATCCCCAATGGTACTACAGCAGCAAGCAGGTAAAGGCCCACTATTGGGTCCTCACATCGGTGTCACACTAGGGGAGGCAATTTTTTTTTTTCCATGTACACCCTCCCAGAGTGCGACTTGCCACAACGTCAAGGCTTGTGCCGGCGTCCCATCACACTCTCTCTCAAGTGCGGTCGTCAGGGCTGCGATACCTCTGGCTATCGCCAAAGGTCAAGCCACTCCTGCGTCTCTGTGCCCCCCTCCCCCAGAGCTGAGCGGCCCATCGTATGCTCAGACATCCTCCCCCTGGCCAGCCTTCTGGCTCCCGGGTCCAAACCTGGGTCACAAGCGGAAATCCAACCGTTGCTCCAGTGGGCCAGCCCCGTGAGTCTGAGTCTCTTGTTTGTTCTCATGGAACAGGCAAGCGGGGTCAAGTGGCCTTCCTTTTTAGGCCACCCTTGCTAAAAGGGTGTGGGTCTGTGTTGTTCAGGCCACTGAAGTAAGAGGAGGTCCCCGGCTCTCCTCAAGGCTCACCACTCCTGACCTAAGGAGATGCCCTGGGCATGCTGGTGAAGCATTAGTTTTAAAGTTATGCAGGACAATTACGTGGTCTCACGTCCACACGTGCACAAAACACCCATCTTGATGTTCAGAGTTCAGCTGACGCAGTTTGGTCACAGAGCGCTATAGACAGCAGTTCGCAAGTAATTCTCAGTACTTACCTCTGGCATATGGGATAATCTCCCCACTTCTGTTTTTTTTTTCTGGGTACTGCTTCTTAGAACCCAGTTGTTATGAATACCCATTGACAATGTGGAGCGCTATAGAAAGAAACTAACTTCATACTTCAAGTAATTTTCTTTTCTGTTAGCTCCAACATGGTCAATGGGGCCCTCCCAGCAGCCTACTCCTGCAAAAGAACTTTATTCTGCATGTTTGGGTGATGTCCTGTTGTAAAAATTCCCTATTTTTTCGGTCATCCCTCTTTCTTGCTGTACTTATAAATATATATAATACACACACTTTAAAAAAAGGTTTCTTTTTCGATAAGTCTGCAACCACAGATTAACAGCTTTACTGATGACTCTTGAGGCGTTTTCCCTGTTACAGGTGGCCTTACTGCATCCAGTTGTTGCCTGAAAGTTCTACCTTAGCGGTGATCAGCCTCAGTTTTCCAGATGTGCAACAGAATTGGAACAAGCCTTTTGTACAGGATGGTTCTTCCAGCAAGGAGGATCGAATTGTCCAAACCTTAAGTCCAATGGACAGCCTTCTCCTTCTCAGATGTCTGCCTGGAAAGTAAGACAGTTTTTTTTATTTACATGTGGCAATACGTTTTATGTTGACAACAGATTATAATGTATGAACATGTGTAGCTATTATGGCACTGCGAGGTAAGCAGTAACTGGGGAGTTGCTAGAGCATGGAATCCTCATATGCTCAAAATTCTAAAGCTTGGGCTGTGTCATTCCCCTGGTAGGGGTGCACTATACCCAGTTGTTATGATTACCCATCGACAATGCTGGAGCTAACAAAAAAATTAATTACAGTAAGTATGAACTTAATTTCTTCTATCAATGCTATAATACATTGTTTTTTGTATTTTCTTTTGTTGTACAGCAATGATTCCCTAAGGGTATTTCATAAATGTTTGTCCGATACTAATGAAAATTCAGCTAAGACCACATTCATTTATTCGGTTGCAATCAAGCGGTCTAAGCATTAGCCCATAATTCACAAGGTTCCCTTAAAAGGAAACATGGCTTACCTGCTGGTGCTCTCACACTAGTGCCTATGTGGTTCTATATGAAAATGTTTTCTTACTTAAGTAGCAGTATTCATGGTTTAAACATCACTTGCAAACTTCCGTTTTCTAAGGCTGCCAGAAGCCGTCTCATGGAGGCCACTCACTCCCTAGCCTGAAATTGCTAACATGCCCCCCGACAACTTGGCAAATTGGTCGGCAGGGACATATTAGCAATTTCAGGTAAGGGAGCAAGAGGCTCCCACAAGATGGCTACTGGCAGCCTTAGAAAATGAAAGTTTACGAATGATGTTTTAACCAGAACTATCACTAACTAAATTAGGTTAAAAAAAATTTTCATGTAGAACTGCTAATCGGGGCATAGGCACTAGGATGACAGCACTGGCAGGTCAGCCATATTTTCCTTTTACTTGGATCCATAATGTTTCTGTACTGGAGTTTTTTTTAAATGTTTCAGCCGGGCCCAATCTATCCCATCCATGACATAATGAGCAAATACTCATTCCTCTTTCCCTTGCTATCTATTCGAAATAGTTTACATCCTTCAACTGTTTTTCCCCATTGTCCCCATTCCCCCAAGTCTCATTCACGCCAATATTATCAGATTATAATATAGAACTACACCTAGTTCAGCTTTTTTGTTGCTATTTAAAGATCAAATGCACCACTTTTTCCATGTCTAAGAAAAGCTTGAATTCACATGAATATTGAAATCCCTGTGTCATAATTAGTACTTTCTGAAAATTCCATGGCGTTTGATTTTCTAGTTTTCTCTAAATCAGCATGTGTTAATGTTCGCTGCAGTTACAGAAAACACTTAAAAGTGAAGATGTTTCTATGCCCATTAGTGAGTGATGACATCATACCTGTCCTGCCTGCTGCTTAAGCAATTAAGTCCCTAATTAACTAAGAAGGCAGGAGCACTGCAAAGTCAGAGAAGTCTGTAGAGCCAATTGTTTTCACTCTGTGCTTAATAACCCATCTAGTTTGTGTTTAGACAGATTAGCTAAAAATCTATCATTCTGTGCTCATTAAAGTTTGATCATTGAGAGTCTCAATGCTGAACTGAAGTGGTATGAATTGTTGGGAAAAAGGACTGTCTTTATTACAGCTGTCAGTTCTGTCATCAAAATTCTGCATTATTTACTGGCTATATGGCACAGGGTAGTTTAATGGGTATTAACTATCCAACTCCTGGGGCGATGGAAAAAGTTTTTGGAGGACCCTGAAAGACCTTACAGGCAAGGACCCTAAGTCACCACCCACCATGCTCAATATAAATGGAACACCAACATCTGACCTGTATACAATCACCAACACCTTTAACAACGCATTCTCCAACTTGGATAGTGTCCTCCCTTCTAATTTCTTTGATGCCCCCTCTGGTAGTAACCCTCCCGCCACTGCTCCTCTCCTGCACCCTGCCCCACAATTCTACTTCAAGGAGGTCCCAGTGCATGAAGCCAGAACCTATATTCAGAAGGCCATTCACAATGCAGGCTTACAGCGGTGACTCCCTTGACCTAAAGTTGTTATCGCTTGTCTTTGAAGGAGTCCTTGAACCCCTGACAAAGATCCTCAACCTATCACTAAGGATGTCTCCGTCCCCATCTCGATGGAAACAGGCGACCATCACACCACTACACAAAAGTGGTAAAAAATCACTGCACTCCAACTACAGACCTATCTCCATCCTCCCTCCATTGTCTAAGGCCCTGGAGCACATCGCCTCAGACCAACAAGTAGAGTACCTGGAAAAATTCGACATCCAGTGTCCTGAGCAACATGGTTTCTGAAAAGGGCACAGTACCACCACTGCACTATTAGAATTCACAGGCTTCATCCATACCACGCTCGATCAAGGAAACTGTAGGGGTAGTATTCCATCGACCTTATGAAAGCCTTTGATACTGTGAATCACCACTCCCTACTCAAGCAATTACCAAACATTGGGCTCTCCAATGAAGCTGCTCTGGTTTTCAAGCTACCTTGGGGAGAGGGTCCAGTGGGTTAAGATTGCCGGTGTCACCTCAGAAGAAAAGCCAGTCCTTTCAGGGGTCCCACAGGGGTCCATCTTGGGGCCACTACTCTTCAGCCTCTTCCTCAACGACCTTCCCCGTGTCTACCACCAGAAATTACTGCTCTACACCGACAACGCAGTCATGTTCACCAGCCACCAAAACACAGAGCTCCTCAAGAAACAATTACAGCTTGAATTCATACACATCGAATAATGGTTCAAGTCACACAAACTGGTCATGAACTACAGCAAAATAAAGGTTATGACCTTCTACAGTGCCAGGAGTAAGTACAAATCCCGTGACCTCACCATCCTAAACCAAACAGGGACCTTACTTGAACACATTCCTGATTTTAAATACCTAGGTGTCACATTGGTGAGCTCACTCTCCTACCATCTGCACATAGATTCTGTCGCCAAAGCCACTAACATCCGTATAGGCCTGCTCTACAGGCACAAACACTGCATGAGTCCTGACACTCTCCGGTTGGCTATCAACAGCTCTGTCACCTCCATCATCAGTTACGGGCTAGCCATCTATGGCTCCGCCTCTACCCTCCGCAGAATTACAGTTGCACTCAACACAGCATGCAGGCTGCTAACTGGGGCTGACCGACTTACACACACTTGTGACCTGCACAATTGGAAAGGATGGCTTCCTCTCATCACCCGGATACAGTATCAAACCTGCCTCTTAGCCAAAAAAGTCCTCCTCGGGGGTCATGCCCCCAGGCATTGAAAAGCTCCTCACTGACCACCACAGCACACAGCGAACTAGAAGTTCACAAATAACCTTCCTTGTCCCCAGATGCTGGACTACCATGGGCCAGAGGGCCTTTGCCCACAGAGCACCACAGTGGTACAATACTCTCAACAAAGAAACTCTTATTGCTGCTGCTCTTGGCCCTTTTAAGAGACAACTCATTTCAACCAGTTGTTGTGACTGCCTCACCCAATCAGGGGCCCACCGCTCATTGCCCTCCACTTCAGTCTTGACAGCTACCTCTCCCCGCCTTGCCCCCCCTTCTACCTGCCTCACTTGCCCACCCCCTTGACCCTTTTCCCTTTCCTCCCCCCTTGGCATTTCCTGACTTTTATCCCTCCACTACCTCCCCTTTAGAGCTCTTACCCTCACCCTCTACCCTCCGACAACGGCCTTTCTGCTTGCATACCACCCCCCACCATCAGCGCTTATTTCTAAGACTGCCCTTGGCTGGTATGTCATGCTTCCTAACATTTGGCACATTTTGAATTACTGGAATTTCCTAAGTCTCAGTCTCTTGCTTCTTTTTATTGTGTAACTATGTATTATTACGTCGACCTTTGTATACTAACATACTAAAAGCCAGCACAATAGGCCAAATGGTCTTTCAATGTCTGCTCGAAAGCCAGCACCCTAGTGGCTGCTCGCCTTACCACCCCCCCAGCCCCAAGAGGGTCTTCTTTGGTTTAAGTTTCCCCTTGTACCTGTCCCACCCCTTCTTGAAGCGTTCCACTGTGCTCTCCTCCAACAGCCTGGCTCCACCACCCTCTCAGTGAACAAAATGCTTCCTACGCTCCCCCCTATAATTTTCCCCCCTCTAATTTCCACTCATGGCCCCTGGTTATTCCCCCCTTATTTAGCCTAAACAGCTCTTTGGTTCCACTCCTGGTTATTCCTTTTACATACCTGAAAACCTCTATCATGGCTCCCCTATCCCTTCTCTCCTCCAGTGAGTAAAGCCCAAGTTCTTCCAATCTCTCCTCATAAGGCCTCCCCCTCCATGCCCTGAATCATCCTGGTTGCTCTCCTCTGAACACTCTCCAGCAGTGCTATGTCCTTCTACAGATGGGGTCTCCAGAACCGTACACAGTACTCGAGCTGCGGCCTGACCAAGGCATTATATAGAGGGAGGATTACCTCCCTCCTTCTGGACGTAATTCCCCAGGCTATGCAGCCCAGTATCCTGTTTGCTTTGGCTGCAGTTCTACTACAACTTTCAGAGTTAATCATTTTGACATCTACAACCACCCCTAAATCCCTTTCACCCAATGTGGCTTGCAGTGCCCCCCCCCCCAATTGGGTGTGTACAAGGCCCAGATTTTTGACCCCTAAATGAAGTACCTTACATTTCCCAGCATTAAATTTCAGTCCCCACCTCCTTGACCACCCCTCCAGGTTCTCCAGATCCCCCAGACTGTCTCCCTCGCTTCTTCACAATCCACCAGTGCTCCCAGTTTTGAATCGTCTGCAAAGAAACTCAACCTATTCCTTACCCCCCCCCCCATTATCTGAGATGTAGGCATTGAACAAGATTGGCCCCAATACTGAACCCTGAGGGACCCACTGATTACCTTCCTGGGGGAAGAGAGTATCCCACCCACCAGTACCTTCTGTAAACACCCCGGAAGCCAATTTTCAACCCAAATTAGCTCCTGTCCTCCCACCCCCATCTCTGCTATCAGTCCATTATGTGACACTGAATCAAATGCCTTGCTTGTATGTATGTATGTATGTATAACCCCCATTCCTTCAATGTGGAACCTTTGTAAACGAGCAGTTCCTGCTCAAAGATATTGGTAATCATAGATTTCAATAAAATAAAAAAAACTAAATTTTGTTAATTCATAGTATTGTGTCTGATGAAGCCTACATGTGTATGTTCACACATGGGAACAATTTCTTTTATGTCAGATTGGCAAATAAGCTTCTGCCACACACTGCTATTTCAGGAACATGTACTATCTGAACACACACAATTCAGTTCTTTGAGGGTTTCAGTGCAAAATTACATCACATATGTGCATAACTAGAAATACTATATGGCATCCTGATGTCCCTGACTCCTGCCCCACAGTTGAGGCTGCTGCATCCTTCTTCCCTGTGTTTCCCACCCCCACAGTCAGGGACAATGCACCCTGTTGCCCCCTGTCCCCATCTCCAGACAGGGTTGTTGTGCTCTGCTAAACCGTACAGTCCCTGGGTCATCGTCTCCACAGGGCTGCTGCCCCAGGTCGCCAAAGGTGGAACTTTTGTTGCACCCTGCTACCCACCTCCATTGTCTCGAATGGGCTGGGCCACTGCACCACATGCACACTGTCTCAGTGTCAGGGCTGTTGTACCCTGATGCGCATCTATGTCCTGCCTCACACTGAAGGATTCTGCACTATGCAGTCCTTTGTTCCCTGCCACCACTGTACCCTGCTGCACCACAGAACCTCTTGCCTCCACAGTTAGGGATGTTGCACCATGTTGCTCCCTGTCACCAGTGTCAGATCCTGAGGTACACTGCCCAAAATGCTTGAAAGAAAAACAAAATACTTTCATCTTGTGTTATAGGGTGGGGGACAGAGGGTAGAAGGGTGCAGCAACCTTGACATTTTGGGAAGGAGACAGGGAGCCGTCAGGGTACAGCATCTCAAACTGTGGAACAGGGTGCAGCAGACTCGCCGGTTTAGGACAAGGGACATGGACAGAAGGGTGTAGCAAAGGATCGGACTCTGGTGGCAGGGGGCAACAAGGAGAAAATGCCCCAACTGTGGTGGCAGGGGACAGGGTGCAACACATGCCCTGCCTTGCCTTATGGCAACTGGCAGCATAGTGCAGCAGCCCTAACTGTGAAAGCATGGGGCTCTAGGGCACAGCAGGCTATAGCAGCCTTGAATGTGCTGACAGGTGCAGCAGCCTTGGATGTGGTGACAGAGACAGAGGACAGCATGGTACAGAAACCCTGACTGTGTGGCAGGACATGGGGGGGCATCAAGGTACAGCTGCCCTGACTGTGGGATGCAGCAGCCATGCCCAGTTGGGGCACTGGACGTGGGTAGCAGGTGCAGCAAATTCGTCATCTGTGGTGGCCTGAGGCAGCATGGTGCAGCAGCCGGAACTATGAAGGCAGTGGACCTGGGACTCTAGTCCTTAGCAGAGAACAGCAGCCCCTGACCATGGAGACAGGAACGGGGGACAAAAGGGAGCATTGGCCCTGACTGGGGGGGGGGGAGAGAAGGAAACAGGATACAATAGCCTCAGCTGTTTATGCAGGAGGCAGAAGGGTGTGGCAGGCTCAACTGTGTGGAGAAAACAGTGGGCAGTGGGGTGCAACAGCCTCAAATGAGGGAAGGAGACGGGGGCTTGTGGGGCAGGGGAAATGGGGAAGCAGAGTGCTGCTGCCTCAACTGTTGGGCATGAGACAGGGGCATCAGGATGCATATAGTATTTCTAGTTATACACATACGTGATGTATTTTCACACAGAAACCCTCAAAGAACTGAATTTTGTGTGTTCAGATAGTACATGTTCCTGAAATAGAGTGTAGCAGAAACCACTTTGTCAATCTGACATAAAACAAAATTGTTCTCACATGAACATACTTATGTAGGCTACAAAAACACAATACTTCTATGAATTAACAAAATTTTGTTTATTTTATATCCTTTAAACCACCTTGTACCATATAACCAGTAAATAATACAGAATTTTGATGAGACAGAACTGACAGCTGTAATAAAGACAGTCATTTCTCACAAACATTCATACCACTTCAGGTCAGCATTGAAACTCACAATGATCAACCTTTAATGAGCACAGAATGATAGATTTTAAGCTAACCTGTCTAAACACAAACTAGATGGGTTAATAAACACATTGGAGTGAAAACAATTAGCTCAACAGACTTTTCTGACTTTGTAGTGCTCCAGCCTCCTTAGTTAATTAGGGACTTAATTGCTTAAGCAACAGGCAGGACAGGTATGACGTCATCACTCACTGATGGGGATAGAAACATCTTCAGTGTTTTCTGTTACTGCAGAGAACATTAACCCATGCTGATTTAAAGAAAACTAGAAAACCAAACAACATGAAATTTTCAGGAAACACTAATCATGATACAGGGACTTGAATTCATTTGAGTAAAACATATGGAAAAAAGTGGTGCATTTGAACTTTAAGCTTCTTGCATCCATTAGAAGGCACTTCCAAGTTCTGCATTTATCAATCCTCTTACCTTGGTGTTATGTGATATTTTATTTTTCTGTGCTTTATCGTCTGGTACTTCCTGTGCAGAAGTTATTTTTTTCACTCCTATTCCCGCAGTTTGCTACTTTAAAGCATTTCTGATAGATTTAGGCCAAAACTTTCCCTTGCCCTCATTTCAGTGACGTTGAGGCGCCATGCCCGGCGACCTGGCTTCGGAACAAGCCTGGGCCGCCAGGGGTCAGCAGGTGAGAGAGAGGATCGAGCGCCTGTAGGACTGCTCTCCTCTCCTCTCTCGGGGGGGGGGGTACAGGCATCTGCCCAGCACCGCAGTGGCCCCGGTGGCAACCGGACGCACTGCAATGCCCAGGGCACGGCAAAGAGGGACGCAAAGCCGCGGCAGACGTCCCTGGCGTCACTGCACATCCAGGCTCTGCCAGGGAGGAGGAGGGAGGGGACGTAACCAAGAAAATCCCCACTCCCGGGGATAGATGACGGCACCACCCTCTCAGCCATACTCACAACTCCAGGGCAGAGCCCGGCCCGAACTCTAGATAGAGCACACTGGGCAGAGAGAGCGGCCCCTCCTCGGAGAGCTCAGGACCGAGGGGATAGCCAGGCTGGTGCCAGGAGAAGAGGAGTTTCAGGCCTGGAGGTAGAGCTGAGGGTAAGCGGATGCCCGAGAGAGTTCCCTGGGACTAAAGCAGAGCTAGAAAAGCACACACATCACGTTTGTAAAGATTTCATTTTCCCAAAAAACCTATCCCAGTTTTTGATACAAGTAAAATGTTCTTTTGTTGCCCATGTTCACAGCCACCTATAACTGCATGTTACCTCCCTATGGAATAGCTCGGTACTGGCAAGATTTCAGAAATTACTACTTTATACTCTGCTACTTTTAGTTTAGTTCTTTTGCTATGAAGTTACACTTATAATACCAGTGTCGTTTTCCTGTATCATTTGCTCTTGCATGTTTTTTGCAGACTTCCAGCATGCTGTCCACCCCCTGCGTTATATGCTCTATCATTGCAGCTGGGAATGAACTGGCTGTGATGATTTCTTTACCCAAAGCGCAAACAGTTTTGTGAATTTATTTAAGGAGTTTCTAATTACATATGACTGCATCTTTATACCATGTCCCTCCCCTTCCATTTGTCACAGTGGCAAGGCTAACAGCCTCACCAGTACCAACTGGTGTCTCCTTGGGGGGCATCAATGTTTGCATCAGTCATCATACATTTCTCTGCACCCTCCCCATGGATGCTTTTCACACCTGCTGATTTGTTTACTGCTGTTACATGGTTAATACGAAAAACGTCTGCCCTTCTACTCTTTTTGCAACCCTTTTTTGATTCCACTGTTAGCTACTCTATCTTCACCTGACTGTTCTTTTGCCCTTCCCTGTTTTTTCCTGGACTGTCTACTGTTGTTGATCCTGAACTGGCCACTGTTCCATTGGGAAGTATCTATTCTCCCACCAGATTCAGTTGTCGTTTCTGTACCACAGACACTACTGTCGCAGCACTTCCATTCACCACAGGCACTAATGTCCCAGAACATGCTGGCAGACTTCTATTACAGCAGGCATTACTGTCCCAGTAGATTTGGTTGTAGTTTCTGTAGCAGACACTATAGTCCCAGCAGATGATGGGGCACTTCCATTCACCACAGGCCCTAGTGTCCCAGCAGAGCCGCATCTGCTGGGATACTGTACCTAGCACAGACACTACAGTCCCAGGATGCTGGGAAACATACCTTCAACACAGGAACTATTGTCCCAGCAGATGCTGGCAGAGTTCTGTTCCCGCAGGCACTCCTGTCCCAACACATCTGCTGGAGTACATTCCCTTGTATAGAAACTACTGTCCTAGAAGATTCCGTTGTAGTTTCTGTAGGAAAGACATTACTGTCCAAGCAGAAACTGGGGTATTTCCATTCACCACAAGCACTGATGTCACAGCAGATGCTGGCAGAGTTCTGTTAACACAGGCAATACTGTCCCAGCAGATCCACATTTGCTTGGATACTTTACACAGCACTGACCCTACAGTCACAGCAGATGCAGAGGCACTTACCTTCACCACAGGAACTGGTGTCCCAGCAGATGCTGGCAGAGTTCTGTTCCTGCTAGCACTGCTGCCCCAGCAGATCCACATCTGCACTTTACCTAGCAGAGACGCTATGTCCTGGCAGATGCTGAGGCACTTCTATTCACCACAGGCTCTAGTGTCCCAGCAGATCCACATCTGCTGGATACTTTACATAGAGCAGACACTTCCGCCGCAGAAGATGCTGGGACACTTGCCTTCACCACAGGCATTAGTGTCCTGGTAGATTCTGGCACAGTTTCATTACCATAGGCACTATTGTCCCAGCAGATCCGCATCCGCTGGGACACTCTACCTAGCAGATGTTCCAGCAGATACTGGGATACTTGCCTTCACCGCAGGAACTAGTGTACCTGCAGATGCTGGCAGAGTCCCATTACCGCACCTGCTGGGATACTCTACTTAGCATAGACACTAATGTTCCAGCCCATGCTGGGACACTTCTCTTTACCATAATCATCTGTGGCCCAGGAGATGCTGGCACAGTCCTTTTACCAGAGGTACAACTGTTCCAGCACATGCACATTACATCCACAGTTCTAGTATGCCATGCCGATGCTGGGACATTCCTAGACTGGTAACTATGGCTCCATAGTAACCAAATAACCACTAAGAAAACTATATGCAGTGACTTTACTGAAGCAGCAAATCAGAGGATACTTCTTTGAAAGCCTTCCAAGCAAGGAAAAGTACAGAGAGGAGGTGGTAGCAATCAAGAAAAGTGCAATTTCCCCCTCTCTAGTATCGGTTTGAAAAAACATAAAAATGAAACTGTTTGTCTGAAGGGCAAATCAACTTCCTTTTCCTTTCCAAAGCAAAGGAATCAGTAATAACAAATTTCTCATTGCACATCTATGTATACACTACCGTGTACCTAAACCTTATGGAAAAGGATTCCGTTTACGAGATAAGCATAAGAAGATTTGTTCTCATTTAAGCAGCAGTGCATAATAGGGATGAGAATTTTGACCTGTACTCTTATTTTACATTGTCCCTTATCTCCCGACTTGTACAAGACCCTTTTGAGTCTGCTTTACTACTGTTTTCCACATCTGAATTAATAAAAGGAGTGCTCCTTTTAATTATGGCTCAGAAGACTTTTTCCTCAGTATGCTCAGCTGATGTTGTCCACCTTTTGTCCCACAAGGACATGGAGCATCACCTGCTGCAGGCTAATTCAGTTTTGGCACAACAGAAGCGATGTTAAACAATGGGTGTTCAAAAGCAAAGAGAAAACTGATGAAAACCTGAACCAAGCCATATTAAGGCCGCCTTTTCATACCATCCCTCTCACCTCTGGAACAATCTCCCTTTTGAACTTAGTCTCTCTTCCCCTCGCTTGTCCTTCAAATGACCCCCCACCTCCAATGCTCCTAACCCCTGTATCTCCCTCCGGACCCTGTGCGTTTGTCTCTCCCTCCTCCCCTTAACTCCATCATGCCCTCTTTTACACCTCCTACCATGACAACAGGTTCCTGTCGGGCTGCGATGGTTACCCCACACCTCCCAGACTCTGCCCAAATCTGCCCCGATTTCCCTCCTAAGGGACCTAGTATTTGTCTCAAGGTGCTCAGGTCAAACTCTTAGCTTTTTATTATTTATCTTACCTTTGTTTGGTTGCGTTTCTCCTGTGTAACTCAGGGACTAATACCCCTTTTTTTAACTCCTGTACTTAAATGAAATTTTCTGTAATGCATACAGTACTATAACCACATGTAACTCGTGCATATCTCTGTAAATTGTATGTCATACAACATGTATTGTTAATTAAATTTACCATTGTGTTACTCTCACCCAGGTCGCACCTGAAAGCAAGCCTCAGCTCAGCATGCCTTTCCCGGTCACCAATTTTAAATAAATAACAAAATAATAAAACAAGTGTTTCTTTTATTATTTCAAATGTGAAAAAAAGGATTAAAGCAGACTCAAAATGAGGAAAGCAAGGTATCATACAAGTCAGGAGATGGGGGCAATCTAAACTAAAGTGAAAAAATATAGGTCAAAATTTTCCCAGCCATCATGCACTTCTGCTTTTAAATTTAGAGCTGTTTGCTGTCATTTGTTCCAAGTTATTTTTTTGGTATTCCAAATTACTGTTTTATTTACAGATCACTCCGGAAAGACATATCGAAACATGTATTTTATTTTCAAATTTAAGCATTTAATTAACTTATGCTTTTATTGTCAGCAACACACACATGCAGCATGCTGCTCTTTTGTTTTACTGCCCACAGTGCTGTTTTTTTTTTTTTGTTTTGTTTTTTTTTTAACTAAACTGCTAATATCAGGAACAATATATTCTACACCACAAATGTGTTATCCTGGTATTATATTTCCATTGAGTTATCTGCAATACATACCTTTATTAGAACACTTTTAAAGCTTTGATTAACAGTACATAAACAGATTATAGCACTGTACACAAATTTCTAGTTTAAATTCACACATTAGAAACTTCAAGTACTTAGACGCCAGCGACCCAGGTTCGGTAATCAGTCAGGGCTGCTGGAGGGCCAGCAAGGGGGAGGTGGATAGAGCACCCGATGGGTCATTCTCCTTCTCCAGGGAGGGTAAGCTGCAGACCTCACTGCAATACCACCACCTGGATGACCACGGGCGGAAGGTGCAGTCTGAGGTAGCAGACGTATAGGGAGGGGCAGACACCAGCTGATGGCCAGAACAAAGGCACATCTCTCCATGCCTTAGTCTCATTGGCCCTCCTAGTGTGCAGACACCAGCAGGGGCTTAGGACCAAAGAAAACCAGGAAATACCCCGCAGTGGCGCTGGTAGACGGGTCACAGCGCCAGAGTTCGGAGGATCCCGAGGAGGCAAGCTCAAGGTGCACGCTCCTGATGTAAGTGTGGAGGGGATAGGGCGACTCCGCCCCAGACCGGGGGGGGGTTATCTGGAGTGCTCAGGGTCTGGAAGCGGGGCACCCATATGAGCTAGCGCACGCTTCGGGGGAGCTCAGGATGCACAGTCGCATTGGGGGCCCCTGAAGAGAGGGGCTACTACGGAGAAGGGGCATAAAGGCTAAAAGAAAAATAAAAAAATCTTCAAGTACAAAGTCCATAAATGCTGCTCAAACTATCACTTGGAGATGCAAATCGAGTACAACACAAGACCACCAAAAACATATCAGGTAAGAAGGCTTTTCTTATCCTACTACACTATTGGACACCCTCAAAAAGCATGTATAAAATAAAGCAGAATGTTTTCTAAATTAAAACTGAGCTAGCTTGAAGCCTAAAGAGCAGGTCCACGTTCCACCACCACCACAAACATATAAAGAAGTGTACCTGTCCCCAAATGCATTATTACTTACTTGGTATGAAAGAACAGAAGAAGGCCAGAGCCCATTGAGACTGTTCCCCACACTATGTGGGACATTATTTAACTATTATCCCTCGACCAAACATCTAATTTGTTTTTTAAAAGACAGTGGCACTAGTTGCCTCTACCAATTCTTGTGGCAAGGTGTTCCATACAATGGATGCTCTTATTGGAAAAAAGTTTCCCCTTTTGCTGGTTTTATAAGTTGTTACTTCAAGCAGTTTATTATGCAGTCTCGGAACACATCTCCTTTTGGACAGTGTTAGACCACATTTTTCCATTAGATCTGGTGAATTTATTAAATTAAAAACCGCAAGCATATATCACCTCCTAATCTTCTAGTTTGAAGAGAGAAGATACCAGTAGCTTTTAATCTGTTCTGATAATCCAAGTTTGTTAATCTTTGAATCATTCTAGTTACTCTCCTTTGAACCTGTTCAAGAATTGCTACGTCTTTTTTTTGGTTTGGATTCCAGAAAGGGGAGCCATAGTCTAGATACGGTCTAATGTACGTCCTATACAATGGAATAAGGTATTGTTCAGTGCGATTAACAAAAGTGCGTTTTATTTGCCTCAAAAGTCTGTTGGTCATGCAAGCAGTTCTAACACAGTGATCATTTGTTGTAAGTTTATTATTAACATATATCCCTAAATCTTTTTCACAATTTGATGAGGAAGTGGTAGTCCGTTTATATATCGTTTTTGGATTATTTACACCGAAATGCACTACTAAACATTTGTCTTGATTAAACTGCATATGATTTTCATTTGCCCAAAGTGTTAATTTTTCCAAATCCTTCTTTAATGCAGAAATATTTTCTTGATTATTAACCTTGCCCCCCAATTTAGTATCGTCTGCAAATTTAACCATGAAGTTATTTGGCTCCATTTGTAAATCACTGATAAAGAGATTAAACAATGTTGGTCCCAAGACCGACCCCTGTGGTACACAACTTGACACACTACCCGAATCAGACAAGATATCATTAATTCTGACTCTCTGAGAACGATCTGTCAACCAGTTTAAAGTCCAGTTGACAATATCAGGTAACAAATCTAGACTGTGCATTTTTGTAATAAGTTTTTCATGTGAGACTTCATCGAAAGCTCTACTAAAGTCCGAAAGAATTATATCAGTAGGGATACCCACATCTAGTAGAGTACTTATATTATTGTAAAAAAATATCAGATTGGTGGTGCAGGAATACTTGGGAGTAAACCCATGCTGATTTTAATCATAAATTCTTATTTTTTTTTACAATCTTGATCTATTAGAGACTTCATTACTCGTTCTATTAATTTACCAGCCACTGAGGTCAGGCTAATTGGTCAATAATTTTGCACAGAATCTCTATTGCCTTTTTTGAATATGGGAGTAACTATTAACATACTAACATACTAAAATGCCAGCAGAATAGGCCTAACGGTCTTTCGTGTCTGCTCGTTTGGTCAGCCCCCACCCTGGGTGCTGACCTTGCTTCCCCCCCTCGCCTTCTCTGGCTTCTCCCTTCCCAGTTCCGGATATTCTTGCTGCACTGGATTTTGCTTCCAGAACCCTTCCCCTGTACCTGTCCCACCCTCTTGAACCCCTCCACTGTCTCTGCCTCCACCAGCCCCCTAGGCAGCGCATTCCATGGCTCCAGCACCCTCTCAGTGAAGTAGCACCTCCTCCTTTCTCCCTGAATCTTCCCTCCAGCTTCCACCCATGCCCTCTAGTGGCCCTCCTCCTTCCTTCAAGCACCCTGACTGTTCCTCCTATTTACCCTCTTTTCATGTACCTGAAGACCTCATCGCCCCCGGTCCCTTCTCTCTTCCAATGTGTACATATTTAGCTCTTCAAGCCTCTCCTCATAGGTCCTGTCCCCAAGCCCCAAATCATTTGGTTGCCCTCCTGACCCTCTCCAGGAGGTTAATGTCCCTCTTTAAGTGTGGCTCCAAAACTGCACGCAGTACTCAAGGTGCAGCCTCACCAAGCAGTTATACAGAGGTAGTATCACTTCCCTCCTTCTAGAGGTGATCCCCCTAGCGATGCATCCCAGCATCCTGTTGGCCTTGGCTGCTGTCCTCCTACAAGTCTCAGAGTTGTTCATCTTGACATCCACCACCACCCCCAGGTCCCTCTCAGCCATCGAGACTTGTAGCATTCCCCCCCCCCCACGGATGTACACTTGGCCCAGGTTTCTGGCCCCCAGGTGGAGTACCTTGCATTTCTCTGCATTGAACCTCAGCTTCCACTTTCTAGACCACCTTTCCAGAGCCTCCAGGACCCCCTGTAGGGCCACCCTCCCCTCCTCCCCATCCACCACTGCCCCGAGTTTTGAGTCATCCGCAGAGAGACTCATCTCACTCCTGATTCCTGTCCTTATGTCAGAGACGTAGGCATTGAACAGAAGGGACCCAAGGACTGATCCCTGTGGGACCCCACTAATGACCCTCCTTGGGGATGAGACTATCCTGCCCAACTATCCGGTCCTGGAGCCAATTGCCTATCCATCTGATCATCTGGTTCCCCACCCCATTTCTCCCAGCTTATCCAACAGGCCCACGTGAGGAACAGAGTCAAATGCCTTGCTGAAGTCTAGAAGAGGACATCCACTGGTCTACCCAGGTCCAAGGCACCTCGTCACCCAGTCATAGAACTCCACAAGGTTTGTCTGACATGATTTCCCGGACCTAATCCATGCTGTCTATCATCCAGGCACCCTGACTTTTCCAGGTCCCCCCAGCCTCTACTTGACAATGCCCTCCATCACCTTGCCCACCACCGATGTCAGGCTGACAGGCCTGTAGTTCCCTGCCACCTCCCTTGACCCCCCCTGTGGATGGGCACTATATGCGCCACCTTTCCAGTACTGGGGCACCCACCCTGTCCCTCAGAGAGACGGTGAAAGCCGCCAGGGGTTTCGCCAGACATCCGGCAAGTTCCTTCAGCACTCTGGGATGTAATTTATCCGCCCTGGTGCTTTCTCCGTCTTAAGGAAGCTGAGGGCTTCCTCACCTCTCTGCTGTGATTTCCACTCTCCGCACCTCTTCTCCCTGCTTAGCCCTCCCCTCCTGCCAGTGATGCCTCCCTCTCCCCAGACCCGCCAATCGGTAAGGGGTCCCTCCTCAGTATCTCTGTTTCCTCCCATGTATGATGCAGCACCCCCATTTTCCTTGGTGAAAACTGAGGTGAAGTACTCATTTAGTACCTCAGCCTGCTCCCCCGGGTCTTGTGCCCATCTCTCCCCTGATTTAATCCTGCTAATCTGCCCAGTCACCCTTCGTTTTTCCCCAATGTATCTAAAGAATCCCTGGTTTCCCTCTCCTAATTTCCCTGGCCAGGTTCTGCTCCTTCCTTGCCTTAGCCGCCCTCACCATCCTAGTGGCCCTTCTAGCCATCAGCTCATACTCCCCTCGATCCCTTTCACTCCTTGAGCACTTGAATTGCTTATAGGCTGCCTTCTTTCCCGCAGCCACCTCCTGGACCTCCCTGGTCCACCAGCAGGGTTTTTGGGCCTCCCCCATTTTCGCCTTACTCTTACACAGGTGCTGGTAGCATCCTGCACCCCTCCAGATGATTTCCCACCTACTATCAGCATCCATGTCTGACTCAATCCCATCCAAATGCTCCTAAGGATCCTTCCCATTTCCTTAAAATCTACCCCCTGAAGTCGGTTACTTCCGTCTTTGTGCAGCCTGCTACCCCTCCTAGGTCCAGGCAGAACCAGACCGTGGCATGGTCACTCCCCGCCAATGGGTCCCTTACCTCCAGGCCCCCAATCTGGTTGCTGTCTGCCAGAACCACATCCAGTATCCGCGCCTCCCTGGTCAGTTCCCCCACCTGCTGAGTTAGGAACGCATCTTGAAAGACATCCAACAACCTCTGTTCCCTGGTCACAGAAGATGTCATAGTCTCCCAGTCTGTTCCTGGCGTGTTTAAGTCCCCCAACACCACCACCGTTCCTCTGCCCAGTCTGCAGTGTCTCCCAACATCTGCCACCAGACTCTCCTCCAGCTCCTCCGCCAGGGCAGGGGATCTATACACCATTCCTATTTTTACTCTCTTGCGCCCCTTGTTATCAAGGTGACCCAAATCGCCTCCACGGTTCCCTCCGCCTCCTCTACTCCCCCTATGCCAATGCAGTTTTTGACTATCATTGCTACCCCTCCTCCCCTTCCTCCCCCGTCCTTCCTGAACATAGTGTAACCCTCCAGGTTCAGGTCCCAGTCGTGTCCTGCAGTGGCCCAAGTCTCAGTGACCGCTGCCACATCCACTGCTCCCTCAGTTAGCATCGCCTGGAGCTCAGGCATTTTACTGCCCAAGCTCCTGGCATTTAGCAGGACTACCTTCCACCCTTTACCTATACTTCCATTTCCCCTGCTCGTGTTCCCATGGGGATTCTGTTTTCCCCTGGTCTGCACTTTGCCAGTCGGCCTTTTCCCACAATCCTCCAGCTCCCCAGGGGGGTGGAACAGAGTCCCTCCTTATCGGCACCCTTTGACAGCCTTTTCTCCCATCCCTCCCCTTCACAAGTTTAAACCCCACTTTTCACCAATGAACCCTCTATTTTCAACTTAAGGATTCCCTCCTCCAAATTGAGATGGAGTCTATCTCAGTATACAGCTCCTTATCCTCCCAGGTCTCCCCCAATCCCCCATCAACCCATACCCTCTGGCCTCACACCACTCCCTGAGCCACTGGTTTATTTCCCTAATCTTCCTTTTGTGTTCCCCACTAGCCCTTGGCACCGGCAGGATTTCTGAGAAGGAAACTGTGCATCCTATGTCATGACAGACCCTGGCAAGCTCCCTGAATCTTGCCTGTATCTCTAGCTCACTGTTTACCTCAATGTCATTTGTACCCAGGTGGACCACTATGTCCGGGGAACCCCTGCAATCCTTTGCTGAACGCCAATTATTTGGTACAATGCTTTCTTGTAAGGATTTGTTGAAGATAACTGACAAAGATATAGAAATATTTATAGAGGTTTCGATCAGAAACCATGGTTGAATACCGTCTGGGCCCGGACTAGTATTTTTTTTTTTTAGTTTTTTGATAGCCTGTATAATGTCAGTTGGATAAAACCTATGATAATCTACGTGGTGAACTTTAAATGTACTAATAGGTGATTTTTGAGAGAAGACAGAACAAAGGTACTTATTAAAGAGATTTGAGGTTTCTATATCAGATAGAGAAGAGCCACTGGTTATAATGGGACCAATGGTCCTTGATGCACTTTTTTTTTTTACACTATATATATATATATATATATATATATATATATATATATAGAGAAGGAGATTTGTGACAGTCTTTTGTGTGAGCTAGTTTAAATTCTAGCTTATTTTTTGCCAATTTAATACAATTTTTTTAAGTTTTTCACAGATAGTCTGTATTTATGTAATACAGTAGTTTTAAATGGAACAGAACTATTCTTAAGTTTCCTAAAAAGTTCAATTTTTATTTTAATCTGATTTTTAATTGTTATGTTGAACCAAGGGGGAATTTTTTCATTATTAAATTTCCTCTTAGATGGGATAAAGGTATTTTCCAAATAATGTACAATATTTTAAAAAAAGTCCCAAGCTTGTTGTGTTGTACAATTAAGAAGATTAGATTCCCAGTTTATGTTTTGTAAGTATTCATTCATTTTAGAAAAATTTGCTTTATTATAATTTTTTGTACAGTATAATTTCCTTTGTGTAGTTTTAAACTGTTGAATTTCAAAAAGAATAGATGAATGATCACCAGTCCCAAGTGGATCCCACATTTGTAAATTGCTAATTTGTTGCTCTATGTTAGTAAATAATAGAGCCAAAATCTTAAGACCTCGAGTGGGTTCAGTAACAAGTTGTTGTAATCCAGTAATAACTACCACATCTATTAGTCCTTTCTCGGCATAGGACTGTCCTGAGAATGAGTCCCAGTTAATATGAGGGAGGTTAAAGTCACCAAATACTACAGTATCTTGAGATTCTGAAAAATTTGTAATTTCTTTAAACATATCAGTTGTGTAATCTGAATTTGCAGATGGAGGTCGATAGATGTTACCAACAGTTATATAGGACTGCTCCCTCAATAAGATTTTAACCCATATACTTTCCAAAGGAAAGGGAGAACACACTTCAAAAGAAAGAATATCATTTCGTATGTACATACAAACTCCACCGCCTTGCTTATCTTATCTGTTTTTATGATATAATTTATAACCTGAAATTTCTCTAGACCAAACTGAGGATGCATCCCACCAAGTTTCAGTTACTCCCACCACACCTATATTTAAAGTTTTACATTTGGCTTCGAGTTCTGCTAATTTGAGTTGGTTTAAAGATCTTGCATTCAAAGCTAGGAATTTACATTTAGTTGTAATAATATTTTGGTAAGTATTCAGAGACTTGGGAATAGACCCATTCTCCCCCATTGTTTTTAGTTTAAACAATGATTTATGATTTTAGTGATACTTTCCCCCATAAGTGTATTATCCCTACGACTGAGATGTAAACCGTCCCAGCAAAACAAGGAAGAACGATCTGAAAATGATTCCCAGTAGGTAATACAGGGTATATCCCGCTTAAAACACCACTTTCTCAGGCATTCATTTAGGGCTTTGATTTTCTGCATCATGGTAGATGTTGCTGTCGGGACAGGTAGAATTTCAGATATACATACACAGCATCCCCTATCAAGTAACAGGTTACATAACGCCACATAATCCTGTTGTAACTGATTAAATGGGGTGTTGTTTATATCATTAACACTGGCATGTATGACAACCAGTGGATTTTCCCCCGCATTTTGTAAAATTTTAGGCATCATGGAGGTAATGTCAGATACCCTGGCCCCACGGAAGCTAGAACAAGTGCGGTTGCTCTTGTCACTATTGCATACCACCCTGTCAGTGTGCTTAATGATTGAATCTCCCAGGACTAACACTTGTTTTGAGACAGTAGGGGTACAAGAATCAGAAACAGGTGTTTGTTTAACACACTCTGGAGCGATTAACTCAATAGGTATTGATTTGGTAGCTTGAGCCTTACTAGGACAAATATTCATGGGCATTAACTCCTGATTGAAAAGTGTTTTTAAACCATCATTATCAACAGAGGGTGATGCACAGGATAAATCATGTAGCACTTCATTATCTGATACAGTCAATTGCTCAAACCTATTACGAGTTTCAATAGGGGCACTATTGTGTATTTGACCGCCTTCCTTTTTTTTTTTTTTTTTTTTTTTTTTAAGAGGTTTTGTGACAATGGTCCAGTCATCATTATCATGAGAAGAGGGCGGATAATCATCCACCTTATAAGGGGGGGGCAGAGGCAACAGGTATACTAGTACTAGTCGTTACAACTGTCTCCTCATCAGGAGGCATAGAAATGCTACCTAACTGTGAAGGAAACTGTTCATTAGAATGAAGTTGTTCATCCATAAGATCAATGTAACTTTCCAATTCCCTAATATCAGTAGAAACTGGTTTAATATTAAGCAGAAACGCTATCTCTGCTTCAACAGTAGTAAATCAGATGGCAATTACCACATACATACTCGCTCCCATACTTTCCCTCACTATACGTCAAACATTGCATACTTACTAAGTTCTTTTTCCATTATTAAAGGTGTATATTTACTAAGTAGAGGATATGCTAAAATTATCTTATCCAAGTTTGTCTAATGCCAGCAGTTTCAGCAGTGCCCAGCGATTGCAGCAGACACGCCAAACGAACGCTGTCGTTGTGCACAGCTCACAAGACGCCGCCTGCCGCTAGAGGGGTATGTTTGCCGAAAAACCGGAAGTAAGCGTCCATTCACTTCCGGTTTCGGCACGAAGTAAAAATAACAATATTTACTTAAATTCAGCAAGATTCTGTGAGTTGAAGGTTTACAAGCCCTTAAAAGGGCAAGAGAACCACCAAGCAACAGTGCTTTTAACAGAGAGATGTTGTTTTGGGGCAGGAGGTATAATAGCCTATTGCTAGCCCACCAGGTTCCCACAATACTCTGCTATTCACTGAAGAGTCAGTTACAAGCAAATGGTACCACACAGGGTTGACAAAAAACAATGTTTCTCTATGATCCTTCCCTTCCTACTGCCAAACAGGAAGTTAATGCATTGTAACAGAGTTTAATTTATTTCTGTCTGTATTCACAGACAAAAAGATTGTAATATGCTCCATGGAGCCCACAGCCAAAATGGTCTTACTTCCTTATCTGGAGACATGCCCCCACGCTATTGTGTTTTGTGACATCATAAATAAGAAAAAATTACTCACGCAGTAATCTTTCTTCCATGGGGTCCTTTAGCATCAGTAACTTTTTGCACTTAGCTGGCTAGGTGCAACTGCCCCAGAGGTGTGCTTTAAGAGATTTTTTAATGAGCGTAGGGCCAGCCGATCAAAAAACAGGAGGGGGTGTGAACTGAGTGACTGCTTCAGAATTTTTTTTGTAAGGAAAAACAAGGGCAAATGCCAAGAAAAAGAATTAACAGGATTGAAAAAACATGCAAATGTCCAAAAGTGGAAAAAGAAACAGCAACACAAGATAAAAACTCATCAATAACTAATGCCAAACTTGGTAAAAGGTGACGTAAGAGCCCTTCTCCGACAGGTGAACTGGGGAGTAAAGGTGGGAGCTTACTGATGCTAAAGGACCCCATGGAAGAAAGAAGATTAATGCGGTGAGTAATTTTTCTTCTTACCCCAGGAGTCCTTTAGCATCAGTAACTTTTTGCAGACTACCAAGCAGTACCAAGTGGGAGGCCGGCAGAGAACCAACTTAGGAAATAGGCTCTGCAGAACTGCCCTGCCAAATTTGGCATCAGATCTCAACCGCACATCCAAACTGTAGTGTTTCACAAAGGTGTGTACGGATTTCCAGGCAGCTGCTTTGCAGACATCCAGTAGGGGAATGTCCCTTGCTGCTGCAAGCGAGGCTGCAGGGCCCCTGGTAGAATGGGTCCTGAGCCCCACTGGAGGTTGTTAACCAGCTTTCTCATAGCAGAATCTAATACAAGAGACCAACCAACGAGAAATAGTTCTCTTGGTAGCTGGTCTTCCTCTGCCTACATCCCCGAAGGTGAGGAACAACTGAGTGGAAGAGCCTCTGGATTGTCTAGTATGCTCTAGGTAGTGAAATATGGCTCTTTTGACATCCAAGCTGTGGAGCTTTTGCTCGTCAGGAGTGGATGGCTCAGTAAAGAAACAGGCAGAGTAATGGACTGGTTCAAGTGAAACTCTGAAACCACCTTTGGCAGAAATTTCCTGTTTGTCCTGAGCTCAACTTTATCGTTATGAGGGATGATGTAATTCGGCTCAGTGCACAGGGCCTGTAGCTCTGAAATCCTCCTGGCAGACATAATGGCTACCAGGAAGATGGTCTTCCAAGTTACAAACTTGATGTGGGCCATGGACATAGGCTCGAAAGGTGGATTCATGAGCCCATCTATGCAAAAAAATGATTTCTTCTTTCCCCCCGAAAGGTAGGCTGAAATTGCTGCCAGGTGTAGCTCGAGTGAAGATGGTTTCAAGCCTGTAGGTGTGCCAGGTAGTCTAGCAGCTGAGGGTCTGAAGCTGATAGGGGTTCAACCTTTTCGCTTCTGCACCAGAAGGAAAACCTTTTCCATTTGGCTGCATAAGTCTTCTTAGTGTTCGGTTTTTTAGCCATCTTCAGTATCTTAAGGACCTGTTCTGAGTATTGTGAGGATGGAAACTAACTCCTCAAGAACCAGGCTTTGAGGTGAAGAGAGTGTACGTCTGGGTACTGCACTCCCGTCTGAGGAAGGGTCAGCGGGGAGCGAGTTGGAGGCAGGCGAATGGGCCTGTAGCAGGACATTGAGAGAAGGAGAGGGTACCAGGCTTGCCTGGGCCAGTCCGGAGCCACTGGGATCATGGATGCAGGCTGCTGCCTGAGTTTCGGCAAAACCCTGAATATCAGGGGAAAGGGAGGAAATGCGTATAGGAACCTCCCTGACCAGTCCAGGATCAGGGCATCCAGAGGAAGTGTTCCCAGAACTGGGGGCCTGCAACAGTACTGAGGAAGCTGAAAATTGAGAGGCGAGGCAAACAGATCCACATCTGGTGTGCCCCACTGCCTGAACACTGTGGCTAGTACTTGCTTGTTCAGTGTCCATTCGCTCCGACTTTGACTGATGCGGCTTATAGCATCCGCCAGAGTAGTGAGTTTGCCTGGGAGGTGATCGCTGAGAGGCTGACTCCCAGGGAGAATGCTAGAGACCAGAGCTTCCAAAAAGAGTATTCCTGATATGGTACCACCCTGCTTGTTTATGTAGAACATTGCAGTGGTGCTGTCCACTCAAATTTGAGCTGCCTGCCCTTCTATGCTGGGAGCGAAAGCTTTGAGAGCTAGTAAGACTGCTCTGAGTTCCAAAAGATTTATGTGCAACTGTGACTCTTCGGGAGTCCAGCTGCCGCTTACTGAGGCACAGTCTAGATGAGCTCCCCAGCCCAACAGGGCTGTGGTGATCACCTTTGTGGGAAGAGGAGCTTGAAATGGAACCCCTGCCTGCAAATTTGCAGGGTCTTTCCACCACAGCAAATTTTGGAGGCACTGCTCCGACACTGGTATTAACTTTGAAAATGTGTTGTTTCTCTGAGACCAGCAAGCTCTGAGGTAGGCTTGCAGGAATCTCATCCTGTACCTGACCCCTGGGACTACTGCAGTCATAGAGGCCATATGTTCCAGAAGTTTGAGGAAATGTCTGGCTGGTCTTGGCTGTCCCTGGGTGAAAGAAAACTGCCACTGAAAGGAAATTGAAATTCAGATACCTGTAAATTTTCTTTCTCCGACAGCTGGTCTTCGAGCTTCCTTACTCCTCCTCCTGGACTGTACCTCCTGATGCTAATCCACAGGCAGGAATCAGACCTCTGCAGCAGGGGACATCCAGCCTCCCACTTAATGTTCTCCTCAGTTCTTCCTAAAGCAGTCCAATGTGGTAATACTACAAGAACTTGGGAACGAAAAACATGAATTTTAAGGCATATGTGGCCACGAAGCCAGCCAAGTTATATACATTCTGGGAGGGAATCTGAAGCCCAGAGACCAGCCGTCTGAGAAAGAAAATTTACAGGTATTTAAATTTCGATTTCTCTCTCCTAAACTGGTCTCCGGGCTTCCTTACTCCTGGGATATACAAAAGCAGTACTCCCCAATTATCTCGGGTGGGAAGAATGTCAAGAGCCCTTAAGGGTTCACCACCTCTTGAAACACTGTACAGCCAAAGGATGCCTCTGCCGAGGATATCACTTCCAGCGAGAATTTTTTTTTTTTTTTTTTTTTTTTTTTTTTTTTTTTTTTTTAAAAGAGAGAGTGTGAATGGATGATCAAAAGGCCACTCAGTGTGAGTGTGCTGTCTATGCTTCTCTGAATTACACCCACGAAGGAGGCCATGGACTCTCACTGGGCCAGGCATGTTACTCTGGCCTGATCATATGCCGTAGAGGTGACAGATAGAATCAGTTTGGCTGTAGAGCCTACTGAAGCCTTGCTGCCCCAAATATTTTTTTTTTCCTTTTTGCTGGCATGAACACAGTTGAAGTTTTGCAAATCGCTTCCTCTCTCTTAATGTCCATTTTTCTCCCTCTTCCCAGGTCTAGCATATGACATTTTCCATCCTTGTTGTTTCTAAAGAGTGGGCAGAAGGAAGGAAGAATGAACCCTTGATTGTACTAGAGGGGAGACATAACTTTGGCCAACAAAAATTGGAACTGTTCTAGCCTGATGAACGAGTGTACAGCTCTTGGGCCAGCAATGCTTTTAGTTTACTGAAACTCCTAGCAGGAGTAATAGCTTTGAGAAAAAAGGGGCGACCTTTATTTTGAGATGCATGATGGATGGCTTGAGAGACTCTAAAAGGGGCCTTGGTCATGGCCTTGAGAACCATATTAAGACTCCAAGGTGATAGCTTAGGTGGATTGAAAATGTTTTAATGCTGCTGCCTGAAGAAGTGCCAGATATGGGGATATGAGCCCAACAATTCCCCAGGTCCGCCAAGAGTGGCCCCAGTGCAGAAACTCTAATTTGTAAGGTGGCTGGTTGCAGCCCTTTCTCCATCTGTCTTAAAGGAACTGCAGTAGTACAGGCGATTATACTGTGTCATTCTGTATGTCTCTGGAATGAAGCCAGAACCAAAATTTCCTCCAGATTCTATAATGCACTTTGGAGGAAGAAGAGACATACGAGTTCCCCATCATGTCCATAACAGGAGTTGTACCGCATAGCTCCTTGAAAGTTTTTCCACTCACTTTCTTAGTCTAGAGAGAGAGAGAGAGAGAGAGAGACCAGTTGTTAAAATGGGGTGCAGAACTGGACCTTGATGGAGAATTCCCATGGCTAAACCTGAATGCTTGAGGTGGTCACCCTGACTAATGAATGAGAAACAACTAAGTGCAGAAAAACCATAAGGGACATACTAGAATCATGAATGTCCTGTCCAATGCCACTCTGTGGAGGACTCTTGATAGAGGCGGTACTGGAGGAAGGCATACAGGAGACCGAACAGATACCATTTTATGGGGAAAAGGTGTCCTGAGCCACCGGTCTTTCGTCCTTGGCTAGGGAACAGAATTTGCTTTATCTTGGCATTCTGCCAGGAAGGCATACAGGAGACCTAACACATCCCAGTTAATGGGGAAAAGGTGTCCTGAGCCACCGCTGGTTCGTCCTTGGCCAGGGAACAGAATTCCTTTACCTTGGAGTTCTGCCCGCAGGTGAAAAGATCTGTTTGAGTACTGCCCCACTATTCTGTCTGAATGTGGGAGGCACTGTCCTTCAGCTGCGATCCCTTGGTAGACCCACTTTGCGATGGAGTCGTTCTGCTATGACATTTTCCTGACCCGATACAAACATCGCTCAGTGGTGCTCAACCCACTGAAAACGAAGGGATTCCTTTAGTATCTTTGAGCTTCTCATTTCGCCCTGATGATCGGTGTATGTCAGCGTTGCCATATTATCAGTTGGAATCATGCTAGCCGGATTGAGGAATTGCTGTTCAGCGTGTCTCTGGGCATGGCCTACTGCTCCTCTCTCAGAAACGCTTATACTGTACCTTGTGTCTAACAGCAATCCCCTGCCCGGTGCCAACAGCTGATGCAGGCGAGTCCTTCCCAGCTCCTGAGGCTTGCATTGGTCGCGATTCCGACTTAGTGCGGATGGCCTAACTTGTGGCCCTTCATGACCTCTGGGACCATCCCTGGAGGACGGGCTTAATCCATCTTAATGAGCTGTGAGAAAAAATAAGCAGGTAACTGAGGAGCTTGCAAAACTCCTCGATGAGCCATTACAGATCCCAAAATCTAGGTTTCGGGGGGAGAAACCTTGTGTCATGATGCGAGTCCCCCAGGAGGATCAAGGTCTGGTTTGGAATTAGGGAGCTCTTTCTCCAGCTGACGGGAAAACCATGTGCCAAAGGGGACCGGACTACCTCTGCCACTGCCTGTAATGACTGGCTGAGCTGTGAGAAGACCGCAATGGTAGAGTTTGAATTGGAAGTACTGCTCTCCCCACTCTGAATCTGGGATAGTGCGTGCGCCATTACTGCATGGGAATATGCAAATAGGCATTTTACAGATTTATGGGTGCCGGAAAAATCCCCTTTTTGTGACTCCCTGATTACTCGTGGCAAGGTTTCCACCCTGAAGGGTCTGCTGCGAACAAAACTGTCAAGGCAGATTTAGTTTGTCCTCCGAGTATGCATGGGCTTGAATACTCTGACTGGATCCCTACGTCCAGGGTCTGTACGTGATCCTGAATTGTGGTAGTTAAGTTTTCGGCTCCTCTCTGGAATCTTTTATCACCTCCTTTAAAGACTATCCATACGGGAGCACTCCCTTGTCGGGGGCATTCGCCAAGTGAGCTTTGGCGACCTGTCTGCCTGCCATGCCTGCAGCCTTAAATATGTTGAGGCGAGGTGAGTTAAAGCATGGCCCTTGCTGCACAACTGGCAGCCTCCTTTGAGATATCTGCTGAAAATGCCAAGAATAGTCCCGCTCTGAGGCTGTTGCGGGGTGGGCTTATCTACATCTGGCTCGTCAGCATGTTGGAATGCCAGGATAGTGGCCCAAGGTACTGTGGCTCCTGCGGAAAAAACAGGTTGGCTGGGTTTGCTTATGTATGGCTCAATCAGCACGCTGGAATACCATGTCAGTGGTGTTGAGAACAGGTTGTTCGCAGCAGCTTTAAGGGAGGAGTGGAGGACTAAAAGTGTCTCTTTGAGGGAGGGCCTCTCCATTCCCGTCCAATGACCATCTCATAGGGTAGCCTTTATGGTAGTTTAACCATTTTTCCGGTTGCTTCTGTCTAAGCCTGAAACTACTAGTATGCTGTCGGGCCACTGTATAGGTGTGTTCTGGCCCTTGTCATTCCTCCGTTAGTGAGTCCCCTATGGCTGGAGAATTGGGGAAGGATGCGGCCAAACTGGTGATAGCTGGTAGGCAGAAGTCTTTCTGACTGGGTGGAAGCCTCCGGGGAAGATCCGAGGGGAATCTCAGCTATGACTTTCTTTTTTTTTAATATTAAATGAAAGAGACCAGGCCCTCCAGGCCTTGTGATGTGAGGATAACTGCTCCTCTTCAGATGAGGACAGAGAAGAGGACCTCTTCCTTTAGCTTTCTTGGGAGGTCTCCCACCAGGAAACCCCAGAGGTTGCACATGGAACATGCAGCAACCAAGGCAAAGGCCCCATTTTACCTGCGATAAGGCCTGGGGCCCGAGAGGGGGCTGTGAAGCATGTAGGGTCCAAGGCAAAGGCCCTGTTTCACCTGTGGGTGATGCCTGGGGTCCGAGGGGGGACTACGGACTACTGGCTCCCCCGTTGGCTGCTGCTCTCTTCACCGTGGTTATCCATCTGAGCTGGGGGGGGGTTGCGTCCTTCGAGATCTCGGCATTCACAGATGCCACCTTTGATATTCAGCGTACCCCCTTCCCTTGGGGGCTTTCTGGTCTATGATGCTGCTACTGGCCCTTTAAGGGCAAGATACTGAATGCTGCCCTTTAGCTTTTCTGCTCCTGGGATGTTTGTAAGAGATCCTGACATCAAAAAAGGCTTTCACTTGAAGAATTTTAGCCTGCTTTGGTAATTAGAGCTGAACCTTTAAGAGCCACTTAGGAATGACTGTTCCCTTCTCAGGGACTGGCAAAATAAATCCCTGTCTTTGAAGAGGGAGACTGGCGGGGGGCACAGGTGCTGAAGCAAGTCCTCTATGGCTCTTAGATCCCCTGTCATGGCGCTAACCCCACTGTTAAGCTCCTTAGCGCTCGTCGACGAGAAGGCAGATCGACTAGCGGCTTGGCGCACTTTTTTGAATGAGCGCCTACTAGTTCTACCGACTACAAACGGCTGCATCTTTCCCAAAAAGCCGTTCAATCGGAAACCCTACAGTGCCTACTTAGCTCCTTGAAAGCACTCCGGTGCTAAGAAAAAATGTTTTTCCTGAGAAACTTGTTGGGACGAGACACTAAACCACATTGCCAGTCCACCGTCGACAAGCGGCTGAGGTAATGGAATGCCAGCCTTCGACAGGAAGTCTAAGATTTGGGATAGGACCTTTACCATGCCAGTTGAAGGTCTCTCTGGAAAAGAGCTCCTTACACCCTGTAGTGCTTGTCAGTGAGAGCTCCCTGTCATGGAGCTGCCACTGATATGCTGTCGGTCCCCATAGACGAGCGGCTGAGTTTGTTCAAAAATGAATGCCACTGAAGGGAAGGAGAATACGGGGCTACCGTACAGTCTGAGGGGAGAACTATTCTCCCTAAGTCCTGCGCTCCCCCTCCATCTCTAATAACTGAGGCATAGGGCTGAGCATTACAGCCTGCAGCGCTGGTCGGCAACAGCTCCCTGTCGCGGAGCTGCCACTGATATGCTGTCGGTCCCCATAGATGAGCGGCTGAGTTTGTTCAAAATGAATGCCGCCGAAGGGAAGAAGAATACTGGGCTACCGTGACGTCTGAGGAGAGAACTATTCTCCCTAAGTCCTGCGCTCCCCTCCATCCCCAATGACTGAGGCATAGGGCTGAGCATTGCAGTCTGTGCAGAAAAAACACGGGAGAAAACGGCACCATTCTAACTCAATACTGCAGAGAGCGTGGGAGAACAGCACCACGAAGGGGCCATGCATCCTTTATGAGCCCTCTAGTGCCGTTCTGACTCCCTGACAAATGTTGCGCCTCTCTGAGCACTCCGGTGCCCGATCTGCATTCCCTGAAGCACACTAACGCTGCACTGAGGTAGCATTCCAGGCCAAGTGCAGAAGTGTGAGGGGAAAAAAGCAACACAGTGAAAAAAGGGGCCAGACTGTGCAGCTTGCAAGGCTGAGATTGGCACTCACACTGGATTTCTACAATACATCTGCGAATTCTAATATCCCCAAGAATCCAAACTGCTTGACTTACAGTCTGCTGTCTTCAACTCTGCCACATGGCAGAGCTCTGCTTGCAGAGTACCTGCCAGACTGAAGGCGGGAAGTAAACTAGGGAGAACAGGAAGTGGAGGGCTGGATGTCCCCAGCTGCAGAGGTCTGATTCCTGCCTGTGGATCAGCATCAGGAGATACAGCCCAGGCGGAGTAAGGAAGCCCAGAGACCAGCTTAGGAGAGAGAACCTCTGAATTCTTTCCTGTGGGAGGAAAGCATATCCCTTCTGAGTGTCCAGCTGGGCCCCTATGAAGGTGAGCAGCTGGGAGGGTTCCGGGTGAGACTTCTTGAGATTTACCAGGAAACCTATAGACTCCAGAGTGCATTCTGTGAGGGAAAGAGATTCCTTTACCTGGCAAGGAGACTTTGCTACTATGAGCCAGTCATCCAGATAGGGGTAGAGTGCGACATCCAGTCTCCTGAGATGTGCTGCTACCGCTGCGAGACACTTGGTAAAGACTCCTGGGGCCGAAGGCAGACCGAAGGGCATTGCGGTGAACTGACAGTGACCGGAAGGAAGTTTGAACCCGAGAAACTTCCTGTGAGATCTCCTTATGAGTATGTGGAAGTAGGCGTCCTTTAAGTCGAGGGGGGCTAGCCAGTCACCCTGCTGTAAGGACTGTATGACCAGTGACCATTTTGAATTTGTTTTTTTTCAGATGTTTGTTTAAATATCTGTGATCCAAGATAGGTCGCCACTCCCTAGTTTTCTTCTCTGTCAGAAAATACCTGGAGTAGAGGCCCTTGCCCTCATGCGTGGGGACCCTCTCCACTGCTCATAAAGCCAGGAGGTTCTGTACCTCCATTTCCAACAGCAGTATCTGTGATGGTGACAGAGGTCTTGACACCTGGGTATGCTTGTGGTCTGGCAGCTGCCTGAACTGTAATGACAGACCCTTCTCCACTATCTTCAGCACCCACTTGTCCGACATGATGAGGGACCAGTGCTGAAGACAGTGAGTGTGTCTGCCTTCAACCAGAAACAGGGAGGCGACCTGGACACTCACATCAGGACTTAGACTGAGAAGCAAGTAGCTGGATAGAGGTGGATCTTCTTTGGCCCCTTCTGTCCCTGCCTCTGAAAGACCCCCTGCACTGGCTAAAGTCAGATTGGGGATAGGTAGTATAAGGCCTGGGAAAACAACTTCTGCCCCTACCACCTCTGGGACAGGATCTCTGAGGGGTGGCGGGTTTAGGCTTGGATGCATGGCTCTGCCAGGAGGCCTAGTACTCATCAACCTTTTTCATGTAGTCAGTGGTTCTGTAATCAAACAACATATTTTGATCACAGGGAAAATCTATAGCCTTGTTCTGAGTGTCTGTGGTCAGACTGGTTGTTCTAAGCCAGGCAAAAGCGTCTCAGAGATATGGCATGGGCCATCGCCCTAGAGGTTGCATCATTATTGTCATCTACCATGTGGAATTGGTACATACAGTAGTAGTTTACAAGGCAGTTTTAGACGTATCCACCAGCTCCTGTACCATAGAATCTGATCCGTTGCGGGCAATAGCCTGGACAGACTTCCAAAGGGCTTTCTGATATTTGGCAGTGAATGCTATGTAAGAAGAAAGCCTGAGAAGCAGGGAAGCTGTGGCATACATTTTCTTTGCTATAAAGTCAATTTTCTTGGAATCCTTGTCAGGGGAGAGGGCGACAAGGAGACTCCAGCTTTCTCACAAGCTGCCTGCAGCACTATACTCTCATGGCTAGGGTGTGCAGACGGGAACTCGGTACCATTTTTAGACAATTTATATTTTCTCTCAAGCCGCTTATCAACCCCTAGTACTGAAGTGGGGTGTTGAAGCACCTTCATGGTATTTTTTTCTAAATGCATTATAGATAGAGACGACCAGGGTCTTTGAGGATGAAAGACCCTTCATCTCCCTATAATCTTCGTCTTCATCAACATCCTGGTTGTGCTCCTGTGTAGGGAGGTCCAGGGTATCCAGCATATTTTGTATAAATGAAAACAGAGGAAGAATCCTCGTGGTCACCCGGAGGATCCCCAAGGCGAGGGTCCGGGGACTCCTGGGGCTCAAAGCCCTCAAAATCCATGCAGGGGCATCACAGAATTGATCATCATCTGCGTCACCCTCACAGTCTACAGAACAGAGAACTGTGGAAGAGTGCTTGCCAGCCCCAGTAAATATAGGACCCATCTTTTGAAGGGTCTGAAACAGTTGTCATGCTTTTTCCATATCTTGCATTGATGGAAGAACCTGTGCAATTTGTAAGTGCTTTGTTTTTTCTGAAAGTTTTAAGCTGACTGTTGTCTCACTATTGGCTTTCCCAGAAGCAACGGAAGCATCTCTGTCTTGACAGAGTTTCTTTTTAGCCACTTCATCAGAGGCTTGATCAAGCTTCCTTTTTTCGTCACTATTTTTCAATTTGTGAGGAACTTCATCTTTGGAAGCTTTATTTTTTGACTGGGATCTGGAGGGTTCCTCAGCACCTCTGCTTTTGGTATTAGTATTTTTGAATAGCCCTGCGTCGGAAACCTTTGATTTATCCTCAGCCATAATTATCAAAGGTTTGTCTGCTATGTTCGCCAATTTAACCAAAGCAAACCAGTTCTGGACCTATGAACTAAGTGTAGGTTTCTGTGAAAATGCCACCGGCCAGTCCTGCCCCAGTTAATAAACCCTGTCTATTACCACTGCCTTTTTTGTTTTTTTGGTTGTAAAACTGGGATCTATACCAGTGCCAATTTTAATAGAAAACCAGTAATACTCAACTGCACACAGGTGGCTGCTGGACCCTTACGGACAGTCCTGACACAGATGAAACCAAGGTCCAGTAATATAACAAAAAAGGTTTCCTCGTAATTGCCAATCTAGAGAGAAAACCCCCGGGCACTGTTTAAGTTTGAAATCTACTGTAGGTGCCTCACAGTAAACTCCGCGAGGTCTAAGGTAAAAAAAAAAAACAAGGCAACTTTCCTCAATTCGACGGTTCCCACAAGAAATTAGTCAAAAATGAATGAAACCATCGAAAATAAACACCCGCGATAAAATTATAAATAGTCGCGGTAAAAATAAAGTCTAAATAGCGCTGTCATGGCAAAAATAAAAAATTTGCAAAGCACTAATGAAAAAGTAAAAGCTGTCACTCAGCACCCTAAAGGAAATGATTTATGAGGAAAACGTTACCCAAATAAGCACTAGGAGACTGTCAACAAGGAAAGTTGGGAGACACCTCAGAGGCAATATGCTCAGTCCAGTGGAGAAAAAATTCTGAAGCAGTCAACAGATCTCACTCAGTTCACACCCCCTCCGGTCTTTTGATTGGCTGGCCCTTCGCTCATTAAAAAAAATCTTTTAAAGGCACACCTTTGGGGCAATTTACTAGCCAGCTCAAGTGCAAAAGTTACTGATGCTAAAGGACTCCTGGGGTAAGAAGAGCATGGGTACATGCTCCATAGACTACAATGGGGAGCACTTAAGTCTTTTTTTATACACTTTTGAGTAACATTTGACAAATGAAGGCCACTGCTCAACTAACAAGGTTCCTGTTGAGTGGTGGCCTTCATTTTCAAAATCAGCACCAAAAGTATTTAAAAAAAACACTTTTAAAACTGCCCCATTGTAGCTTCATAGAGCACCTCTACTATCAACCAATGACGCTACAAAACGTAGCAGTGGAGTATGCCTCCAAATAAGTAGGACTGTTTTGGCTGTGGGCTCTAAAGAGTCATTATTATCATTTTTGCTGTTAATACAGACAGAAATAAATTAAATGTTACATCACAACCATTTGGGGACAGGTAAGCTTCCTAATATGTGTGGGGGGGGGGGCAGAACTATGAACCTGCTTTTTAAAAGGGAACACCCTCCTATGATCTATGCTGCGCATGCAGGTGGAAGGACAGAATAAAGTGGAAAAAATGGGTGCATGTTGAGCAAATAAAGCCCAGCACAACCACTCTGGCTTGTGTCCTCTTGTACCTCCGGGAAGGATCTGAGAAGGCCTCCAACATGGAAACCAGATATGGAGGGTGATTACTGATGGGGACCAGAAGGCAGAACCATATACTGTGGAGTTAACAGGAGGCGCATCATGGTGTGTCAGGGGTAGCCAGGTATTCCAGATGGTTCTAAAGAGGTGCAGCACGATGATCAGGTAGGTGGCATTACATCACCAAAAGCCTGTTTCAGCAGATGACCACGAGAGCAAAATGAGGCAAAATACAAAAAGCACTCTTGGGGCTTGGTGTCTGAGGTAACTGATCTCTCACATTTATGTTCTGTTACAGCAGTTATGAGGTAAGGTAAGAAGTGGCCAGTAGATGCAGAGCTGCTGACAGAGTGCCTGCAGTAACAGAACTCGGCTAGCATGTGCTGGGACAGTAATACCTCTTGGTGAAGGTAAGTGGCCCAGCACGTGCTGGGACATTAGTGTGAGAGGTATGGGAAAGTGTCCATGCAGATGTGAATCTGCTGGGACACTACTGCCTGTGGTGAAGGCAAGTGTCCTAGCATCTGCTGGGACAGTAGTGTCTGTGCTTGGTAAAGTGTTGTGTCGCAATAGCCATCTAACCCATTATATTTATATGTACATAATTTTGATATAAATGTGTGTTTTTGAATTCTGCTTGAGAAACACGGCAGTCAGCACAAAGCATCATGGGACCTTGGATTTTTGTAAAAGAAAAAAAAAATGTTCTGCCCTTGCTTGCCGGACAGATGGTTTGAAGAAAAAATTAAAAAAACTGACTTCCTGGGACTATAGTAAAACCAGGTTGTAACACAATCCATTGCTTTGAACCTAGGCATCTTGTCGTGAAATACTGCCTTTTACAGCGTATCAGTAGAGAAGCAGTTTCTGATAGATACCTGTGAAAATTCACCCAGCTATAAGAAGTGTTTCCAGGATGTTTCTCTGAAACATCAAAGAGGTAATTCTGACCTGTCATAAAGCATGCTCTGTGACTCACTAATTAGGAAGCATATTAAATGCAATGTTTAGCAGTGTGCAGGGGCATGTGACTGATCAATTAATTACAGGACTAAGAGTGACTTCATGCCAGCAGCCCAGAGTTGTGACATCACAGGATGGGGGGGGGACATTTTGGCCTCTGATATCATCAAGCTGGCTGGAAGAACTAACACTTTTTGTTCTGGATGTCTAAGGGACACTTCAGCCAAGACAGGTAACAGCACAAATCATGGTGTAGGAGCCGAAACAGTCCGCCCGGAGCTCCTGCCAGGTATGGCTCCAGCAGCTGCTCTCCGCCTGGAGCAAAGCCAAACACCCCCACGGAATGCCTCCAGCCAGCGGCGCCAACGGCTGCGCTCCCCAACCCGGACTCAAGGTACTGAACTGACTGGGATCTCCAAGCTTGTAACCCGGAGTTTCCATTGGCTTTCAGTGATCGACGCTGGCCTGCCATTGACTACAGCTATCTTATTTTAAACTAGCTGTGCCTTGCCATTTTTGGCGCTCTCCCTGCAGGCACGTTCTGTGACAAACATGTATGCAGTTTTTTTGGCCCACCCCAGCTCCTTATTAAATACTCTTCCTGCACTACAAACCCTATCTCCTCTATCCAAGCTACACCCTCCTTTAACCCTTCTCTCCCTGCTATTACAGACGATGGCAGTTCTTTTCCTGTGTATCCCTACCTACCTTTTTAATAGCATGACCAAACTGGTGAGATCCCTGTTGATCACTGGGCTAACAATACTCGTCCTACAACAGCTCTCTGTCGGTTTTTGCCCCATAGCCATACCAAAATCAGCTTTGAATTTACATGATTTTACATTCTCCAACATAACTGCCTCTCACAACCGTGCTGATCTTAACCCTATGATCCTCCCAAGGTTCCCGCGGTATCATGCCTTGTTATTTACAGCCAAACTAATAAGAATCAGATCTCTCCCAACCCACTCGTTTATACACTGCAAGCTCTGGTGCCTACTGTTCCTTGCTCTATTACTATCGGGGGACACAGAAACAAATCCAGGCCCTCTGTCACCACCTGGAGGCAAAATAGGGAATTGGTCCAATCAAAAAGGGCTACAAATCATGCACCTTAATATCAGAAGCCTCATAAAAAATCTTTCTGAACTAGAGACCTTCGTGGCTCTATATCATCCTGACATCCTCAGTCTCTCTCAGACCTGGCTCAAGCCCTCCATTACAGATGCTACGTACACACTAAACAACTACAACCTTATTAGGAAGGACAGAGCATCCTGTAAACGGGGCTGGGGAGTGGCAATCTATTTTAGGAACCATCTTAATCTCTCCCTACCCCCAACCCCGAGAACGTTCATGTGAATCTCTCCACACTGTCCTCCTACTTGGCTCAAAAAAGCTGCACACAGTATGTGCCTACAACCCACTCCGTAGTGGCATCTCAGGTATCACTGAGCTACTTGAGCGCTCTGTCTCCATACCTGGCCACAATGAACTGCTCATTCTTGGGGATATGAACCTGAACTGGTTGGGGCTCACACATAACACCCATCTTTCCCTGGTCCAAGATTTTAACCTTCACCAAATCATCTCTGATCCAACTAGAGTGACATCTACCTCTGCGTCTAGTACACTTATTGACGGGATACTCTCTAATCACATTGACAGGATCGCAGCTGCAGGTACTCTGCCTGACGCTATCTATGACCACGTTCTGATCCTGTGCATTTGGAGTCCATCTGCGACTCCCTTCCCTCCACCACGGGTAATTACCTTCCGTGACTATGCAAAACTAGACCACACTATCTTCCTTAATGAGATCTCCTCTATTGACTGGACCTACTTATATCAAACCCTCAATACTCAAGCAGCCCTTGACTTCTTTATTGAAAAATGTATGACCCTACAAGATAAACACCTTCCTCTCACCTCAAGGCGTGTCTAAGCAAAACCAACCAGATGGCTTCACAAAGATCTTCTGGTCTCCCTTCGGACCAGGGACAAAAGCTGGAGAAACTTTTTTTTTTTTTTATACTTCATCTTTTATTCCGTTCAGGTTAAACGCAGTACATTATCACAAGTATACAATTTTCAATGTAGTCATTACATTTGATACGGAAAAAAATTGTATATTTTACTAGATATTACTATGTACTATCTGATTTAAGCACATTATACCATATACAATGATAGCGGAGAGTAGCATACCTATTCGCTGTTTAGATAGAATTTGTAGCTACTACCTGTAGGTCATGACTAACCCCAAAACTAGGTCTGAAGTAGGACAGGTAATCAGTGCTAATGTTTAGATACAAAAAATATACATAGTAAAATATTAAAAAAAACATATACAACTTATACCAGTAAAACATTTGGCTAGTCAGCTATGTGGGGTATAAATTCTCTAGGGTCAGCTTTACTGTTAGTATCAAGATGGGAGTGATCTTTCTCTTACAGCCTGGTCAGTAAGATAAAGGGTCCTTACTCTTGTTAGAGTATTGTGGGTATCTGGGTCTCTGCACCAGATCACCCAACTAGGAGCTGTCCACGGTCATGTTTCTGGGACCTTCAAAATCCAACTAGACCACCGATTCATATATAGTGTGGGCTTATCTTGTAAATTATGTGAGATGTTCTCAAAGGCCCTGACATGGTCCACTATACCCCTCCATTCAGAGATGGTTGGGGGGGGGGGGTTCTTGTAGCCATTTCCTGGTTATTGCTTTGTAGACCAGAGGTACTTCATATTTTTTTGCTTAAGTGAATCCAGGGGGACACCCAAGACCAAATTCCGTGCCATCAGAGGTTCATCAAGGGTTAATATATTGGAAATATGCTGAATGGCTGCAGACCAGAAGGTTTGAAGTTTAGGACAATTAAAAAATACATGTGCATGGTTTGCCCTTTCTGTATCACAAGCCCTCCAGCATATGGATGAGAGGTTAGGATTTCTTTTAGCTAGTAGCTGGGGTGTTAAAATAAAAAAAAAAAAAATCTTGTTCGAACTTTCCAGACATATTCACGCCAATTTGGAGATGAGGTAGTGGACCAAGTCATCCGCCATATCTTTGCCCATTGAGGTTGGGGTATTGCAATTTGAAGGGCCCGTTCCCATTTAACTTCAAGGGGTTCCAACACATGCTCCTGCAAGGACACCAAATATTTGTATATGTGGGATATTGCATGGTCTTCCCCCTTAGCGTTCAGAATTTGTAAATATGGAGATATGTTCTCTAATATCTGAGAGTGGAACTGGCTAAGCCTATACTGAGAATTCACGTAATCTCTAATTTGAAAGTAACATATTCTCTCTCTCCCTTCCCCCATTTAAATTTAGTCTTGGCTTCTTCGAAAGATATCATGGTGTTTTGCCTCATAAGCTGCCAGGGGGCAAACATTCCTCTGTTTGCTTGGGTAGTGTACCATGTAGATTCTCCAGCCGGAGGAAAGTCCAAAAGCTGGAGAAACTTTGAAAAAAAATCAGGCCTCCTGTCTAACTTTAATAACTACAGAGCCCTACGAAACACCTGCAAAAAGCAAATCAGGCTAACCAAAAGCTCCTATTGTAAAGGACTCCTATTGGATGCATCTGGAGACTCTAGAAAGTTCTAGGCTCACATCAAAACATTTCTGGGCTCTAACCAACATCACTCGGATAACAACATGGTCCTGAATGGTGCCCACTATAACAACCCATCTACTATTGCTAATGTTTTTAACATTCATTTCTCTGACCTCTCCAAATACACGGCACTTTTCCCATCATCACCACCCATAAACAGCCATGAAACTGAGAATCACTAGCCCAAACATCCCCCTTTCCACTTTAAAGCCATCTCCAAACTTGACATCATCGAGCATTTAGGCACCATCTCAAACTACACAGGAGTCAGATCTGATGGCCTTGAGCCAAAACTGCTCAAACTGGCGGCCCCCTTCACTGCTGCACCACTAACCAGAATTTTCACCCTGTCTCTTTGCTAAGGACGTGTCCTAAGCATCTGGAAAATCGCCAGAGTCACCCCAATTTACAAGACAGGGGATAAAAAGGACATCTCCAGCTACCGTCCCATTGCCATTCTATCAGTACTGAGCAAGATCCTTGAAAAGATCGTAGCCACCCAAATTACTGAATTCCTCTCCAACTACAATTTGCTCTCACCATATATGCACGGTTTCCATAAAGGGCATACCACCTCACTGCCCTGCTCCAGCTCACAAATGACATACTTCGCACTATGGACTCTAGCCTTCTAACTGGGGCCATATTTATCGACCTCACAAAAGCTTTCAATCTGGTTGCCCACCCCTTTCTACTGGCCAATCTTACGTCCCTTGGCTTCTCACAAAGCTCCTTCACCTGGATAAATAACTATCTATCCAATTGATATCAAGTTGTTAAATTCAACTCTGCAATGTCTGGTGAATCCCGTTAAACTCGGCATCCTCCAGGGGTCAATACTGGGGCCTCTCCTCTTTTCTATTTTCATAAACCAGATTGCACTCAATATCTCCTCTTGCTCAACCATCCTCTGTGCAGATGAGCTTGTCCTGTATTATAGTTCCAGTTCTATACAGGATGTAAACCTGAAACTATCCTCTGCTTTTCTTCATGTCCAATTCTGGCTCACTGACAAACTTCTTCTCAATGTCTCCAAGACACAGGTCATGCTCTTTGGCTTTTCCACCAAACTGAAAACTTGTCATGGTCAGCTTAAGGTTCCTGGTCCTGATGGCTCCCTCTTGGACACTGTGAGTGCATTTAAATACCTTGGGGTACTACTCGATGAAACACTAGACTTTGACCAACACATCCAGGCCACCTGCAAGGCAGTAAACAGCAAAACTGTGTCTGCCTATAAAACAAGTTATGCGCTCACTCCCTCCACTAGACTGGCCATTGCACACGGTATTCTATTACCATCACTTGCCTATGGTTCCGTCACCTATATCAATACCTCTAAAGCCTCGCTTCACAAATGGGACACCACCTACATCATCTGCTGATATGCCTCTGCTTCCCCTTGGTTAAAACACTGCTGTCAACTCTATGCTGACCTCAACTGACCTTCCCCCTCTGCCCATCGGCTCCTCTCACTCTGCTCCCTGGTCGACAACATAATCAGGTCTAACACCCCAATATCACTAAACACCAGTCTAATGCCTCACTCCTCCACCCATGGCCTACGTTCCACTGACCTAGCCCTACTACACATGCCCAGGTGCAAAACCACAAAGGGTGACACTGCTTTCTTTCATGCAGCCCCTAAGTACTGGAACTCCATACCCATGGAAGCTCGTACTGCACCCACAAATACCATCTTCAAACACAAACTATTGAACTCCCTCGTCAACCCTGAATCCTGCACCTGCTTTAAGCCTCCCTAATCTTCTCAAGCTGCAACCCTATCACTCGCATCCTCCTTTAAACACCCGCCTCCCTTTCCACCTGGATTATAGCCTCCCCTCCCTACTTATGCCCATCTCCTCCCCTTTCGGCTGTTACTACCACTGGGTTTACTCATAGCACTTATGATGCTATCTGTAAACACATTCTTATGCCATTTCATTCTGTTTTTGCCCAGTTGGCGTGGAGTCAGTGGTGACTCATCTGTATATGCTGTATAACATGGCCCTCTGCTGACAACTGTTATAGCACTTGCCTTAATTACTATGTCTGCCGATTGCTTTGTATTTTTTTTTTAATCCTGCTGCACAATTTTTGTGATGTCAATTTTTGTCTATGACCAAATGTAATTGTTAATTTGTATACCTTACCTTGCTATACCATCGTATGTACTGTACTGTGTTGATGCTCCTCATCTGAAACTATTACTTTGATGCAACACTGTAACTTTGTAACCTCCCGAGAAGCGGCTGAAAATAGTCATAGCTTGTGTCTAGCACACCCACCCAGTTATCAAAAACTAAATAAATAAATTTGCCAACTGTCACAGAGTTTTAACTAGTTAATTCAGTTACAAGACGCTTTGTTTTGTAATTGTCCATTTCTTTCTGACAGTAAGCATTACGTATTTATGTTCTGTTTGATGTACTGTATTTATTTATTTACTACTTTGTTTTAATAAATTTAGTTTTCTTAAAACCTGCCTGAGACATTTGCTCATTTTCAGTGTGAATGGTGGAACAGTCATATTCTAACACAGCTGTTAAATGCTTATTGTGTCACCTTATGCAGCCTCGCTAACAAGGATCTGTGCAAAGATCAGCAAGGTAAGAAAAATACCAGCGTCTCAACTGAGTCGGAAGGGGGTTGTGAATCAGGTTGGTTGTATGCCTGCTGGGCCATGTATACTGCGCTGCTTTCCCCGAAGAGTGTGTGATATCTGGACCAGTTACCTGGGTGTGCTAGCTAAAAAGGGTTCATAACTGACCCCAGGACTCGAGACTGGTAGTTGCTCGGACCCAAAACAAACAGGAGGGTGGCCCAATTTGTCCCCTGTTCACGAATCACACTTAAAGGCTAGGCACTGCAGTAGCAGAGGGCCTGACCCAAGGAGTGGGCTTGTGACATTGTGTCCTAGCATCTGCTGGGACAGTAGTGTCTGTGCTTGATAAAGTGTCGTGTCCTAGCATCTACTGCGACAGTAGTGTGTGTGGTAATGGAACTCTGCCAGGATCTGCTGGGACACAAGTACCTATGGTGAAGGCATGTGTCCCGGCATCTGCTGGGACAGACGTAGCTGTGCTAAGTAAAGTGTCACAGCAGATCTGCATCTATTAGGTAAAATGTCCAAGCAGATGCAAATCTGCTAGAACAGTACTGCCTGCGGTAATGGAAATGTGCCAGCATCTGCTGGAACACTAATGCCTGTGGTGCATGCAAGTGTCCCAGCATCTGCCCAGACACCACTCTCCATAAAAAAAAGAGAGTCTTCTCATTTCTCTCCTGAACCTTCCCTCCTCCAATCTGAGATCATGACAAGTGCCCCTAACCCCCCCTTAACTTGAATAGTCCCCCCGTGCCCGTCTTGTTTATTCCCTTCATGTGCTTGAAGGTTTCAGTCATATCCTCCCATCTCTCCTCCAGTGAGTATATGTTCAACTCCTCAGCCTGCTCACATAGGGTATGTCCCCTAGTCCCTGGATCATCTTTGTTGCCCTGCGCTGCACCCCCTCCAGTAACTGGCTAGGGATATCCGGTGGGGAGGGGAGGGATTCTATAGATACATAAGTGAAAAGAGAAAAGGGAGGACACAGATCAATAGGATTAAGACTGTGGGGGGGTTGGGCTCAGGAAGCAGGAGATCAGGCAGAGGTGCTAAATGAGTACTTTGCCTCAATCTTTGCAGAGGGTAACAAGGGATCTCTACAGCCTGATAGGAGGGAAGAGGAGCCAGCAAAAGAGAGAGGTCAGTCTCAGTCTGAGATCAAAGGATGGAAAGAGGCTAGAGTACATGCTGGGCCAGACCCAGAAGGAGTAGGAAGGTTGCATGAGGGATGGGATTGGGAGGGTGAAATCACAGTGGATAGGGTGAAGAAGGCCCTTCGGAAGCTAAAAACTGATAAGGCACCGGAGCCGGACGGACTACATCCAAGGGTTATGAAGGAACTGGAAGAGGATCTGGCAGCTCCACTGGCTGCACTCTTTAACACCTCTCTGCAGACGGGATTTGTGCCACAGGACTGGAGGGTGGCTTATGTAGTGCCAATACATAAAGGGGGGGTCTAGGGAGGAGATGGGGAATTATAGGCCTGTCAGTCTGACATCTGTGATAGGCAAAGTAATGGAGGGCTTTATCAATGAGGGAGTTGGAAAAGTGAGGACACCAACATGACAAACAGTATGGATTCGTCCCGGGGAGATCGTGTCAGTCCAGCCTCGTAGAGTTTTATGACTGGGTAACGGGGGCCTTGGATAGACATAGGCTGGTGGATGTCTTATACCTAGATTTCAGCAAGGCGTTTGATTCAGTGCCTCATAATGGACTGATAGCAAAAATGGGGGAGATGGGGGTGGGAGGACAGGAGCTCATTTGGGTTGAAAATTGGCTTTCGGGGTGTTTACAGAGGATAATGGTGGGTGGGATACTCTCCTCCCCCAGGAAGGTAATCAGTGAGGTCCCTCAAGGTTCAGTATTGGGACCACTCTTGTTCAATGCCTACGTCCCGGATATAGGGAGGGGGGTTAGAAATAGGTCGAGTCTCTTTGCGGACGATTCAAAACTGGGAGCACTGGTGGATTGTGAAGAAGTGAGGGAGACAGTCCAGGGGGATTTGGATACCCTGGAGGGGTGGCCAATGAGGTGGGGACTGACATTTAATGCCAGGAAATGTAAGGTACTTCATTTAGGGGTCACAAAACTGGGCCATGTATACACACGGGGGGGGGGGTCCACACTGCAAGCCACATTGGAAGAGAGGGATTTGGAGTGGTGGCAGGCGTCAAAATGAATAACTCTGAAAACTGTAGAAGAACTGCAGCCAAAGCAAACAGGATACTAGGCTACATAGCCTGGGGAATTACGTCCAGAAAGAGGGAGATGATCCTCCCTCCATATAATGCCTTGGTCAGGCCGCAGCTCGAATACTGTGTTCAGTTCTGGAGACCTCGTTTGAAAAGGGACATAGCGCTGCTGGAGAGAATCCAGAGGAGAGCGACCAGGATGATTCAGGGCGTGGAAGGGAGGCCTTATGATGACAGACTGGAAGAGCTTGGGCTTTACACTCTGGAGGAGAGGAGGGACAGGGAGACATGATTGAGGTTTTCAAGTATGTAAAAGAATAATCAGGAGTGGAACCACGGAGCTGTTTAGACTTAAGCAGGGGGCGGGGGGGACAACCAGGGGACATGAGTGGAAGCTGGAGGGGGGAAAATTACAGGGGGACCATAGGAAGCATTTTTTTTCACTGAGAGGGTGGTGGAGCAATGGAACGCGCTGCACAGAAGGCTGGTGGAGGAAGGCACAGTGGAAGGCTTCAAAAAGGGGTGAGAGAGGTACAAGGGGAAACTGAAACCAAAGAAGATCCTCTCGGGGGCTGGGAGTGGTAAGATGAGGTGAGCAGCCACTAGGTTGCTGGCTTTCAAGCAGACAAGACAGATCATTTGGCCTATTCTGCTGGCTTTTAGTATGGTAGTATGTAACTGTCAATATCAGCTGGAACACTAGTACCTTGTGATGAAAGAAAGTGTCCATGCATCTGCTAGAACAAGTAGCATCTGTGCTAGGTAAAATAACCAAAAAGATGTAGATCTGCTGGGACAGTAGTGTCTGTGCCAGGTAATGTATCCCAGCAGATATACTGTAAATCTGCTAGAACAGTAGTGCCTGTGCTGGCCCAGTGGCACTGAGAGTGGAGGCGCTGGATGTCACATCTCACACCACACCGGCGACCCGGGTTCGGGAACGAGCGCAGGTTGTCAGGGAGGGAGAGGATAAGCGTCCGATGGACTGCTCTCCTCTCCCTGGGGAGGGCTCGGGGCACGGACTGCTCTGCAGCGGTCCCCGATGGCAACCAGGGGCACTACAGGTGCGGCACATCTAGGAGGCTGGAGTACGGCAGACACTGGCATGCTGTGCCTTTGACGTTATTACACGTTCGTACACCAGAGAGGGGAAAAAAACAGAGGAAAATGGCAGTCAGCCATGGCGGCTTGATGGCCATGCCTCTGCACCCGGGGAGCCATGCTCAGTTTGGATCCAGACCCAGTGGGGGAAGTAGGGGACCACCCCCCCCCAACAGGCACTGTGTGTGTGCCAGCCCGAGTAGCACGGGCCTGCCGAGGTTCGGAGGGATGCGGGAGGACGGCGGCCAGGACGATTTGCCGACCAAGCCGCGAGAGGAAAAATATGTCATGATGAAAAAAAAATAAATAAAAACAGCAGTGCCTGCAATAGCAGAACTCTGCCAGCATCTGCTGAGGCACTAGTGCGAGTGGTAAATGAAGTATACCAGCATCTGCTGGGACAGTAGTGTCCATGCTCCAGAAACTACAACCGAATCTGTTACACAGAAACATAGACTTTGACGGCAGATAAAGACCGCTTGGCCCATCCAGTCTGCCCATTTCCCTACCTACAGGATAGGCCGCAGATCCTAGTTAACCAACAGCCTATTTCTTCCTACCCCCCACAAGAATTGCCTTATGTCTGTCCCATGCATTCTTGAAATCTCCCACAGTTTTAGACCCCACAACCTCCTCAGGAAAGCTGTACCATGCATCCACTACCCACTCTGTGAAATAATACTTCCTCACATTGCCCCTGAACCGCCCCCCTTCCATCTTTAAATTGTGTCCCCTTGTTCTTGCACGTCTTTTTTTCTGAAAGATGCTACCCTCTTGGACTTTGTTGATTCCACTGAGGTACTTAAAAGCTTCTATCATGTCCCCCCTCCTCTCTCTTCTTTCCTCAAGGGTATACATATTAAGCTCCTTTAGTCTCTCCTCATACGGCTTCTCTTGCACACCCTGTACCATTTTAGTTGCCCTCCTCTGGACTGCCTCTATCCTGTCTATGTCCCTTGCGGAGGTGGGGTCTCCAGAACTGGACGCAGTACTCCAGATGGGGTCTCACCAACTGTCTGTACAGAGGGATAACAACTTCCTGTTTTCTGCTGCTGATGCCTCTTCCTATGCATCCCAATATACCCCCAGCCCTCCCTACTGCCTTCTCACATTGCTTGCTAACCTTAAGGTCACCTGATATGATTACCCCAGGTCCCTTTCCTTTTTGTTGTTGTTACTACCTCTCCCCATTGTGTAGTCTTCCCTGGGTTCTTGTTTCCAGGTGCATTATTTTGCACTTCTTTGCATTGAATCCTAACTGCCATACTTTGACCATTCCTCCAACCTTGCCAAGTCCCTTCTCATCCTTTCCACGCCTCCTTGTGTATCAACCCTGTTGCAGATCTTTGTGTCATCTGCAAAAGGCATACTGTTCCTTCTAGTCCCTCTGCAATGTCACTGATGAAGACATTAAAAGGACTGGACCCAGTACTGAACCCTGTGGTACCCCACTAGTAACCCCTCTTTCTTCAGAGTGGACTCCATTTGTTGGGCCTGTAGTCACCATTTCATTTAGTGTTCTATCAACAAAATTTTCCAGGTCTCTGTTATTTATAGCTCCTTCCTTCTGTAATTTACTTGTAAACAGTGTAGACATATAAATGGTCTGGTTTTCTCTCCCTCTTAGTTAATGTCAAACAACCTACAGTTTTGTACACTGAATTCACAATCTGTCATGTGCTAACTGTATTTCTTGCCCTTCCTCTTTCACAGCTTGTGCGTTAGCTGGGTAAATTAATAGTCTGTGACTATGCGGTACAGTAAACTTAATGAGTTTTCGTGCATTATGGTCGGGCAGAGTCCCCTGCCCAAGAGCCTCAGCAGGCTGACACTATCAAACTAGTGCCTCTGCCAGTGTCAAACATTCACACAGCCCGATTCAACAACCAAAAGTGACTGCTGGCTCGATTTCCAGTCTGGCAAAACTCCTAGAGGTCAATAAAAGCATACAATCTAAAATATCTGCCAAAATGAGGGGCGATTACTATTGTACACCTGTGTACCCAAATCTCAATTTCTGTTCAGCTCTCTTAATGGAATAGCACTGATTCACAGCAAGTCGGGGCCTACATTATAACCAGAGCCTTAGGAGTCCAACTACCCTGCCTGGCCCAGCACACACACACACACACACACACACACACACACAGGGATAGAGGTTTACAGTAGGAAGGGAAGGGGGAATTGTTTAACCAGGAAAGGCCCACCAAGCCAGAGCTAGTTTCCAGGTGTGACCAGTAAGAATGGAAGAGAGTGTTTTTTTTTTTGCAGAGCTTCTGTGACTACTAAAATGAAGATCACAAGATTGCCAAGTTCTGTTTGAGACTTCTGATCTAAATTGAAGATAGTACAATGATGCATCATTTATTTCAAAATTTTCTTATTCACCATTTCCATACAAAGAAGGAATGTTCCAGAAATAGGGCTCCACAATTAGGAGATAACCACTAACAATTTGTAAAAGGGGGTCACAGACTCACCACCCAAAATATATCTACCAAAAACTGACAGTGCCATATAACCGTAAGCTTCCATCCCTATATTCCCTGCAATACCCTTACCTTGCACCTTAATCTTTGTTATGCTTATGCAAACTTACAATGCCTTATAAGCTGCAGCTTCACCTCGTCCTATAGATGTCTGTAATACATTTGCTTGCCATCAGTTCTGCCTTAACAGGACAGCAATGCAAATTAGCTCTTCTCAAAGGTTATCATCAATAAAAAACTGAACTGAATCCCTGACCTACCCTTTCACAGAACAAGTGGCGAACATCTGAAAGCCTCCAAGAGCAGGTGGCATCAACGGATGTTGTGACTACTCTGAGACTTAAAGGGGAATGCCCATGTCCTCACTCCACAACTGCAGTGTGGGGAGTCTGGGACAGCCCCCAATTTGAAATTTTAGTACACAGAAATATTTTCCTCATTTCTTTCATTTTTAAATTATTTTTACCTGGTTTACCATGCTGACTTCCCACCCTGATAATTTATAGTATAGGCCACTTGCCTCGCAGAATCCCCTATGCTGACATCATGGTAAATTCAATACGGGGAGACAGTATGAAGAGCTTTTAAAAGCTCTGACTCACAGCTGATGGTCTCCAAGCATCCCAAGGTTAAGTATCGAGTCATGGAATCTGGCAGGATGAACCAGATAAAAATAAAATAAATGTGAAAAGCAATGAAAAAAATTGTTCTTTATGCACTAAAAGTGCACATCAGGGGTTACCACACTGTGTGATGCGAGGCCACGGACATTCCCATCTAAACCTGACCAGTACTTGGAGAAAATTTACAGTTTGTAATTTTTGAGTAGGAGGTGTACATTGAACTGTGCAACTTGTTTCCAGGTGTGTCCACAGGTGGGGGCAACACAGACCAGTTTTATTGATGGAGGAAATGTTGACAAGAGATCATGAAAAATCCATTTGTACAGCAAGTGTCATGGGATCTCGGCTCCACTGCAGTTCTTGAGTCACAAATATGTTGGCCCAGTGTTGCTATATAAAGTAACAGGGGGTGCAGGGAGTGGAGCCACCCCCACCCCACCCCCACCCCCGGCTGCTAAACCATGTGAAAAAAAACCCCCTGCTATACTGTCTGGACCCAAGAACTGCAGTCCTTCCGGGATCTTTAACTTCCACCTAGGTAGCCACCCTCAGTTCAGGGTTTTAAATAATTCATTAGCAGTTTTTTTCTTGGGACAATGCTAACTGTACAGAAAGTATTTATATAGATTTTCTAGAAGTGTTATGTTTGTCAAACACAATGAGGCAAGTGCTATGCATTTTCACAATGTTTTAGCACTTTTATGAGCAAAACACTAATCAAATTTTGGAGTTAAATAAAACCCTGCAGTTTATCATATAATGTGAAAGACAGCAAAACAACACCCTCCTAGTGCTACCTACACCACTGTGTCAGCATATTAGCTCCAAGTTCCTGGTGTGGGACTTCCACCACCTATTCCAAACCATCAGCCAGAGTCACTTACACCAGAAAAATAAAAAAAAAGAGTGACAAAGTACCTCCACTGAGATGATGTGGGGAACATACATAGCTGACAGAGTAAAGCATTCTGAAATCAAATTTGATTAAAGAACATGGCAAAAATAAATCTTAAACTTTTAAGCTAATATAACTTTAGCTCACCCAAGCCTCTGCCCTTTACTGTAGAAAGTCTCATAGGTCTCATTACTTTTCGGAAAGTGTGGACCTTTTCCTAATCAGACTTATTTTCTACTCAATGGGCCAAGGTTCTCTAAAATGTTATATGCCAAAAACGAACACCTGTAAGAAAACAGGAAGGAACCACGACCACCACCGAACCGTGTTTTTATTTTACAGCTAAGAGAACACAAGGAGAAAATGCAACGGTTGGGTGAAGTAAGGCAACACGAAATGAACAACAAAAGTGGTCTTACAGACACAACATCGCGGGGCCCGTGAGGAAGCATTGTGTTGCAAGACCCTGTGGAGAGAAACTAAAGTGAACGTCTATAGTTTTATTTTTTTATTATTGTAACTGCAGGTGCAGTGATATTGCGGTGTAGTAGGCCCAAGTTAACGACACTGAAGCACCCTGTTCCCCCTCCTGCACAGGCCTCTGTCCCCGTCCCAGCTGCCCTCTCCGTCCTCGGTCCGTACTCACTGAATGCCGCCGTAAGCCCGAGTCCTTGCCGCTCTGATGCTCCAAACCGTCTCGGCGCCTTGCCTCCCTCTCTGTGTCAGCAGCGTTCTCTCTCGCTCTCACCCGACGATGACCGATGACGTCACTTGCCGCTGCGCCGTGCAAGGAGCACCTGGCGGTACGGTGGCAGACTGGAGGTGTGGTGCAGGAGAGTTACTGGTGAGGAATATCTCAGACCCGGCCTGCTACATACTTAGGGGGGAAAAAGCTGTAGTTCTGTGTCAGTCCCCAGGGCCAAACATCTGCCCCCTCACCACACCAGTGCCCCTGCACTGTGACCACACTTTTTGGTCACTGCATATTAGTTACTGACATTTTTTGAAGATGTTTTCTACTGTCCCTAAAAAGTGGCATAAAACCTAAATAACCTAACTAAAATGCTTAAAATTGAATTAAACGAGTAATATCACAATGAAAAAAGGTCCTAGTTTTGATCATTTAAAGAAAATAATTTTCTAGTTTGCCTGTAAAAATATTGTTCTGGGTATGAAATGTCTTTATTTGGTCTTCTGCCCCTTTTCCCTCAACCCCACACACACACACACGCACACAAAAGTATGTGCACTCAGAGTTTGGGTGTTACCATTTTGTCCCTTCAGGTAGCATGAACCAGGATTTGGGAGTTTTCCTGGGTAGGGTAGGGCCCGTCTCTGAAAAAGCATAGTTCCTGGGTGATATAGGAGTTAAACTGGCGGTTTACTAAAGAAGGCATGATGAATTATAGAGATTATGTTGCAACCTGAGTGACTGTTGGGTGCAATCATTTCAGGGATCAGACATTTATGTTATTGATAATAAGCCAGGATCAAATAACAGCAATATTTATTAATGGGATGATGGAAATATATTTAGTAGTTCACCCTGAAAATCAAACTACATCTGTGCCAGAACTTTAAAATGAGTGGGATGAGGGAATAAAAAAAAAAAAATTTTAACAGTACAATTAAAACTCATTGTAGATTTATTGATTTTAGGAGTGAGATTAAAGTATTCCTGACACAGTTGAGATAATGTTTAAAAAAATTTAACATTCGACCATAGATGTAACTTATATTTGGTACGTTATTACAAAGGGCAAGAATACAGTGGCCCAGATATTCAAACTGCGCCCAAAAAGTGAGCAATAGCAGGAGCAAGCGCAAGTCTGTTGCGCCCATGTGCAAGAGACGCGATATTCAAAAACCGAGCAGGCCAAACTGCGCCTACAGCCGACAACTGAATATCGCACCACCTGCGCCATAGTGCAACTAGGGAGGGGAAGCTAAGCAGATCTGATGCGCCATAGCACAACAAGGGATGTTCAGCTGAGCAGTCCAGAGGCGCCATAGCGCAACCAGGGATGCCCCCCAGCAGCAGAGCAATGTAACTGCACAACCAGGGAGGTAGGGGCCCACCACCCATGCCACAGATGGGCACAGGAACACACAGCAGAACAGACATCATTCCCCCACACCCCATGCACTGCACAACTGGGGGAGGGCTGGAATAACCACTGGCCCATGGAGACAAGCAAACAACCCATAGCTGGGCCACGGTGCCCCATCACACCTACCGGTAAGCTGTGACTGGCACACAAGGAGGGCTGACCGCCCCATGCCACACCATCCCCCCCAATGCAGAGCACACCCTGCACCATGACCCACAGACACCCCCCCATGAGCAGTGACCACCACTGCAGGAAACCCCATGCATGCCACCACCCCCACTGTGACACTGCAACCCTGTGCACCACAGAATCATGCAAGCCAGCCCCACCATGAGCACCCATCAGCGGGTGGCAGCACACAGCAATGCAACAATGGCAGACACAGTGCCACCACGCACAGTCCCCCCGAGTTACTGCTGAGAGACCAACCATGCGTCGGCACATGAGGTACCCCACACGGGACAGGGCGTGCCCTTGACACCACCACCAGTGGTACAGCACCCTGCGCAGTAGTCCAATGACACACCCCGACCCACCACTGGCCACAACAGCCAGCACAGACACCCACAGTGGTGCGTGGAGGCATGCATCACACCGGATGCCACACAGTGTATGGACAGACACCCACCCATACCCAAGGGCACAACAACACAGGGACGCAGTGGTGGGGCAAACAAGCCCCCATTGTGGGCCCATGTAAACTTGTGTACACACAACCCGCAGTCCTCCATGGCACTGTAGTGCCAGCCACCCTGCGCAGGCACTGTGGACCCATACACCACCATCAGTCGCCCGGAGCACAAGTCACAGACAGTGGGGCACTTCCCCTGCAACACACACACACACAGCACAGCATGGAGGTGGGACAACAACTGTGTAACCCACAGTGCCACCCGAGGCAGGCATGCACCACACCAGTGACAGGAGGTAACCCAGCAATGTGATGAGTACAGTGGCTGCCCTGCAGGGACTGCCACCACTGACATGCCAGCGGACCGTGCAGGTCAAAGACATGCATGTGTGTCAGCTGCACAGGCCATGGACAGGCCGATGGGTGCGCCATGCACACAGAGCACGCACCATGGACCACTGCATTCAGTCATCCAGTGCACAGGGAACAACACACACACCACAGACACTGACTGATAGCTACCCCCACACCATAGTCACCTCCACATGGACACACACACACACCCATGACCGCACCACCCCTGACGCTTATGCACACCACTGCAGCTGAGCACCTATAGCCCGCTGCAAATCAGAGACGACCACAGTATTCATATCAAAATTAAATGTATTGAAAAAATATATAACAATCAACTATATACAATAATACAAGAACTATATACAATATAACATATGAACTATATACAAGGTTGGGGGGGCCACAAACAAGGTGGGAGTGGGTAGAGGGCAGGGATGGACAAATGGGACTGGAAAGGAGGGGTGTGAGGGTGGGTCCAGGGGGTTAGGGGAATACTGTGACCAATTTATCCTTAGCGGGAGCGCCTCTCCCCGCTCTGGCTCCTCCGGGCCCTGTGCCTCCTCAGTACCCCGGTTTCATCTATGCGTCGCAGGATGTCCAGCGACGCCCTTGCCACCACCAATATCTCCCGCAGTGCCTTCCGGATCTCACGAAGCTGGCGGGTACCTAGTACAAGGGAGCACAGTCAACAGGTGTGAATGCACAACCCCATACTGCCCACCCACTGTGCATGGCATACAGCAGTGGGACATACCTCTATGATGGTGTGTGACCACCCGCAGTGATCACGTCCACAGGACCTGCCCACCCAGGCATATACAGCCATGCAGAACGCTACACACACCCACCAGCCAAGTCACACACAGCACCACCGTGGCTGTTTAGTGACATGGCTATGTGGTGCAAAGGCAGTGGCACAACCATGTACCTGGTGCACGCATGGACCACCATTGACGCACTCCCAGACATGCATTGCCACTGGACAGTGTTGACTATAACAAGTCACGTGCATGGCAGTGGTGTCGATGGATGGTGGCCATGCCCCACTGCCCACCCTGTCACACAGCATGCAATAGTAATCATGGATGTATGGCACTCACCTTCATCGGGCCGGTCAGGTGGGCAGTGAGGGCCCTCGCCCCGCCTGGCTACACCATTCTCCTCCCACCACCGCTCTTCCTGTGCACAGCGGCGTTCCTCTGGGCCTGTGCGGCAAACAAGGAGAGAGGAACATCAGTACAATCCTGCAGCAAAGTCCCCTTGCCCCCAGGTGTGTGCCCTCCCACCCAGCCAGACCCACCCACCCCAGACCCTGTGAACACCACCACAGCCAACCCGGATGGCCCCTCCCTATGTGCTGGACACATACAACACTGTTACCCATATGGGCGATAAAAGTGTGTTGGCGGAACCCCTACCTGGCTGTGGCACTGCGTCCCTCCTGGCACGTGCCCACAGGCGCAAGCCAGTGCTCTGGCTCTTCTCCACAGGTCTCCGTGATCGTGCCTGCACTGCTCTTGCACTCCTCCCCGTCCAGTGGCCTCCTCAAGGGCAGTGGCCACCTCCTGCCACACCTGGGTCCTGGCCCTGTCCAGGGGCGCCTCCCCGAACAGAGGCCCATGATGTGGCTCCACAATGGCCACTAGGTTGGCCAATTCAATAGCAGACCACTGGGCTGCCCTTCTGCGTGCCATTCTCTGTTTTCTATTTGGCAATATGGCGCTCTGCAGTGCGGCTCCCCATGTGCAGATGCTGTGCGGTACAGCACTGCCATTCCGTAGTGCTCTGTCACCGAACAGCGCGATAGAGGTGCACCCATGCCTGACGCATGGCGCCTAGGGGGCAAAGGTCGGGCACAGGGTCAAGGGTCTCTGGTGCAGCGCCATTGGAACACAATGCGTGAAGCGCGATTGGCTGCCTGTGTGCCAGCGCCATAGCGGCCTACCACACAGTTGGCCCATTGCGCCTATGATGGCCCAGTGCCACAGTGCCATGTAGTGGCCATCGCGATAGCGCCACTGGCACAATGGTGGCCTTGCCCTGCATTGCCTACCGTGCACAGCATGTCATCAGCGTGGCAGACGCCTGCGTCAGCAACCTGGGCATGCGCAGTGAGGTGTGTACTACGCATGTCACAGAACTGCGCCATTGGCTCAGCACATTCAACACAATTGCGCAAAGCGCAGCAGCGCGATATTCAGCCATCATATGCAAATCATCTAATCAGCCATTCAATGGTGCAGCACTGCAATTTGCATCTACTTAAAGTTGCTCCTCACCTCATTTGCATGGGTTGCGCTATAAAAGTGAGACATTGTACTGCAGTGGCCATAGTCGGTTACTGCAGTCTATTGGTGAGTTGCATGCTGTTTGGGAGTGTGGACTGTGGATTTAGGGACATGCATGGGACTGCACAGTCACAGGTAACAACAGCCATTCTTACAGGCTACATAATGACAGAGCAGGTTGTTGGAGAGGAGGAACACAGCGGTGGGAGGAGGAGGAGGCCCAACTTTACAAAGGCCGAAACCGCGGCCCTGTTCGAGGCCTACCTGGATCAGGAGCCACTTCTCAGTGGATGACGGGGAACACGTCAAGCCCGTGCTGCTGCATGGGAGGAGGTGGCACGTGCTGTGAACCTGCATGGCAGCCACCAGCGCTCCATGCAGGAGTGTAAGAAAAAGATGGGCACGGACAGGAGGAGGATAAAGGAGAAGGTGGCTGCCATCAGGGCAGCACGTGCTGCAACAGGTGGGGGACAGCCGGAGGTGGTACAGCTGACCCCACAGGAGGAGAGGCTTGCTGGAAGCATGCAGCGCAGTGCCATTGAGGGTGTTCCGGGTGGTGGCTTCCAAACGGGTGGTGGCCCATCACTGCATGGTAAGTCATGGTCTGTCTATGGGGGGGGCAGGGTAGGTCACATGCAGTAACGCGACTTTGCTTTCCCTTACAGATCCTGAGCATCTGCATGGGTCAGCGGTGGTGGGCCTGTCCACTGAGCCCAGTCAGCTGAAGTTGGAGGAGGGCCCATCCACCTCCACAGGTATACGTGGAGCATTGTGACAGTGGGGCCGCCTGGCTGTCCACACTGATGTCGTTGTAACAGGTGTGGAAGAAGCCTTAGTCTCCACTGACAGGGTATGGCTCCGTCGTGTGGGTGCCTGCATCACATCACTGCACAGCTCACAGAGACGCCTCAGAATTGCCCTATTCAGGTGGTACCGGCCCACAATCTCAGTATCAGTGTACAGCTCAAAGCTGGTGCGGGCTCGGTACTGCCTGTTGGGGCCATACCGCTGACGGGCCTTCACGACCCGCCCTCACGCCCGCCTTCTTCCCCCCTCATAATGGCCTCCATTGAAGGTGGCACTGGCCATGTCCCCTGGCTTGTGTTCACCCCCCCCCGGCAGCTGTCACTGTATTCCCCCCGCTGTCCTCCCTGCTACTTCCCCTGCACCGGGAACACCTGCCTGTGGTGGCCTCTGTGCTGTGTGGCACTTCCCCCTTCTGCACTGGCTGTGGCTCCCCACACCTTCCCTGTGGCTGTCCAGAGTGCCCTTTCCCTGGCCTGCCCTGTTTGTGCCTCCTGCCCTGTCTGTCTGCCTATGGTTCTGCCTCATGTGGCTTCCCTGTAGCGTTCTTGCGCCTCTCCCTTGCTCCTTTTTATTTTGGCTCATTTCCGCTATGGCACAACTTCCGCTTGCTCCCCTATTGCCCATGGTGCAAGTCGTTGAATATCGCACTGCGCCATTTATGCATGATTCCTCCCCCTTCGGTTGCGCATGCCTTCATTATCATTGCACTGTTGCTCAACATGATTTCGGGGGAGCAACTGCCTCCTGCTGAATATCGCAGAATGGCGCAATTTCGGACTTGCGCAGGCGCAACCCTATTGAGCATAGCTCAACTCTTTTGAATAGCTGGGCCAGTATTTCTGCCCTTTTTAGCTCTGGCTGTTTGTCTATATCTGACATCTAATTGTGACATTAAAATATGTTGCTGTGAAGAGATTTGTTTCATCATAAATAGGGGATTGTGATACAATATGTAGAGAAGCAGCAAGAATAGACATAACTCCCTAGTGTGACCGTTTCTATATTCTGTAACATACTCTCAGGGTTTTGCTCTGTAAATATTGTATTCCTTGTGTATTAATTGAACATCATTTACCCATTTTATTTACAGGCTAGTACTGCATATATTTTACCTGCCTTTTATCTGTGTATGTTCCTGATATATGTTCTCAGGACCTCCTTGTGAAGGGGCCTCACCAACTTAGTCATTCCTGCAATAAACTTGAAACGTGAACTAGTCTATTAGATAGGGATCTTGTTTTCATGCAACTGTTGTCTGTCATAAAGGAAAATGAGAATTAATTACTGAAAATATATGAATTAATAAAGAAAATGGAATGGAGCCGATTATAAATCTTACTTTTTTTTTAAGTGTTCCTAATGCTCTTAGAGGCTCTTCAGGTATATTAAAATATGTTGCTGTGAAGAGATTTGTTTCATCATAAATAGGGGATTGTGATGCAATATGTAGAGAAGCAGCAAGAATAGACATAATTCCCTAGTGTGACCGTTTCTATATTCTGTAACATATTCTCAGGGTTTTGCTCTGTAAATATTGTATTCCTTGTGTATTAATTGAACATTATTTACCCCATTTTATTTACAGGCTAGTACTGCATATATTTTACCTGCCTTTTATCTGTGTATGATCCATTTTGACCCCTCCCTCTCCTTCCATGGACACATCGCTACCCTAGCCACTGCCACTAATATCCGATTGGGCATCTTACATCGGTATAAACACTGCCTCCCCCCGGAGGCTCTTTGACTCGCAGTCACCTCCTCTATCCTGTCCCTAGTGGACTATGGACTGCCGGTGTATGGTGCTGCTGATCGGACGCATTCCATAAAGGTCGCACTACTCCTGAATAAGGCCTGCCGGGTTAATTACTGGGCACCTAGGCTAACACACACCTGATCTGCTATGCGCTAAAGCGCTGGTACTTGATCTTGATGAGCACCCCAAGCCCTGACCTGTACCTTACAAAAGACCCTCCTTGGGCTATCCCAGCCAGGATTGACCACCACCATCCGCCGCTTCTGTCCCACTCTAGTTCATACTCGAACATCTGGAAAACCTCTCTTGTTATCCCTAGAGCTAGGACCTCTCACGGCCAAAGAGCCTTCAGCTTTAGGGCCCCCTCCTGGTTCAACACACTGCCCCCCTTCATCTCCGAAGCTCCAACTATATCGTGCTTCAAAACGTCCTTACGGAACCACCTTGTTAACACCCGAAGCTGTAATTGCCACTAGTCAAAGCCGTACTCAATACTTAAGACAAAGCTTACTACTAAGCTGCTAAGGACAACATAACTCTGGTATTGTTTGCATCAATCCTACCTGTACCAGCTTGTTTGTATCTATGTACTTATTGCTGTCTTAAGTTACTGTTATACTGTGTTATACTGTTATACTGTGTATTTTCATTTGTCTTACTGTGACAAGGTACCTTTGTAAATGAGCCTATGGCTCAAAGGTTTTCCAAATTGCTGTCTAAATAAATAAATAAATAAAGTATACATACTGAATTGCATTGTTACTCTTTTATATTTTATTTTATTTATTTAAATTTAGGATTACAAGTACCTTTGAACCGAGGCTCTTTTACAAAGGTTCCACATCAGTTCCAGGACAGTACAACAGAACACAACAGAGCAAATGCAGTATTAGGCAGGATAAACAGATTAACACTCAGTTACATATAAATAGAATGCATACTTATGGATAATACAGGCAGGGCAGATAAGGGAGTACAATAGATTACAGGAAAGGGGAAGAACACTGGGAGGTAAGAGCTGCCAGAGGCAATTGTCGCAACACAAAGAGAAGTGCAGGTGGTGGGATGGGTGGAGTGGGGGAGGTGAGGGAGGGAGGGGGGAAGAGGAAAGAGGAGGAGGAGAAAGAGGTAAAGTGCTGTGTGGGGGCATTGTGCAAGGACTGTGGGATAGTGGGGAGGGCTGGCTAGGTAAGGCAGTCACAGGTGCTGGAGGCAGACAGATTGAGCCGGAGCCTTGTTTTGAATGGACCTAGCTTGGGAGTGGAGGAGATCTCAACGTTCAGGCTATTCAACCAGCTAGGGGCCCTGTAGGCAAATGAACGTTGTCCCAGAGAGGTTCTGCAGCCTGGGACCACCAGGAGTTGAACTTAAGTAAAACTTAAGTGAGATTCTAAGTGGGAGGGAGAAGCAAAGCAAAGTAAATAGGCATGTTCACAACTTACAGGCCAACCTGGCCATGGGCCCCTGACGCAATCCCAATCAGTTATATGCAACACCTCATTAGTTAGGTGAGAATCATGTCACAGTTCAGTCCCTGCCTTGCTCAAGTTACCTAACAGTTGAGTTCTTTACCCAAAAATACATCTCAGATAGAAGAAAATGATACAAGGTAAATATATGCTGGAGATTGCTGTAGGCCCCCAGGCAGGCAGGGCTCCAGGGCACGTGCCTGTGCCTTAATCCAGCCCTGTCAGTCCCTACAATTTTATCCCACAAATCAAGGATAAAACATAATTGCAAACATCACAGACATACAAAAGATCATTACTACTTTTTTGAGGAATAAGGAGGCAGTGTGGGCTAGTGCTTAGAGCTAGGGTTACCACCTGTCCTGATTTGGGCAGCAGTGTCCTGCGAGAAGCATGAAAAATGCTGCATGTCCTGGGCCAGCCTGTTGGTGTAGTGGTAGAACTACTGCTTTGGACACTGGCAACCCGGGTTCGGGAACGGACTCGGGTGGTCAGGCTGGCTGGGGGGAGGAGGTTTGAGCATTCCAAGGAACGCTATCCTCCTCTGGGAGAGGGAGGGTCGTCATCCCCACTGCTATACCGCTACCTGGATGACCACAGGGGAGGTGCAGCCTGGGGGCACCGTAAATAGGGGAGGAAATCAGCCAGGCTACGGAGCAGTTTGGATGCACCTTTGCATACCCACGCTTCCTTGAGCTCCTTGCAGGCTGTCTGGGGAAGGACGTATGGAAAATGGCCCCACAGCCAGGCCAGATGAAAAGCCCCTGGTGCCTTAGCCTGGACCCACCCCAAGACCCACAGACCCCCAACACGGCTAGCGTAAGGGGAAAATAAACAGATCCCCCTCCTTCCCCGCCGGTGGGGGGGCAAACCAAGGCATAGCATGTAGTAGGAACTTTTGTGTGTGGGTGGGGTTTCATTTCTGCATGCTCCCCCAAGACCTCAGCTGACGACTCCGGGTGGCCTAGGGCCCTGCCACCAGTCTGCGTCACTATCTCACCCCTACATTACTGCCACGGCCCAGTTGACCTGACATATCCTTTCACCAGTGGGGCCCCCCTTGTGGGACAGGGGAATTGGGAGAGGAGACTTGCCTGAAGGCTGCCTTCTATGCTGAACACACAGCATGGGGTCAGCATGGACACTTCCAGGCTTCGCGCCAAGGGGGCTACCAGCAAAATCATCCAGTCGGCCGAGCAGCTGTGTTTTCCTGGTTTTCTCCAACCCTCCCCAAAGTATTGGTATACTGCAGCGGCATCCTGGGGGCATTTGGCAACGTGTCGAGGCTTCATGCTGCCATGAGCACCCACCACAAGACACCACCAGGAGTCGCCTAACAAGTGGTCCAGGACCGTCTTCGGCCTCTAGAGGGAAGTGTCTGTAGGACACTTATAGCTCCCTTCTTGATTGACTGTGCTCCTGATGACCAAGTTCGAGGTGTGAACCCAGGTCGCCAGCATGCCAAGTGGGAACTTTTAAAAACTTCAGAAACCCATGTTTTCCTTCAAATCACCAGTCACACTGCACCTCTTTCATCTCCAAGTTCTGGTTTGGTTCATTTCTTTCTTACCTCTCCTCACTCTTTTCTCTTATCCCTCCTGCTCCATGCTCCCTCAGCTCCATGGATCAGAGAACCTTTTCCACTCCTTACCCCCCCCCCATCCTTTGCTGGGCAGTCTGTATTCTCCCACCACCTGCAATCACTCTGGATTCAGCACCCCTTATCCCTCTGTCATTCCACCTCCTCGGGCTCCTTCAGACCCCCCCCCAGAGATTCTAGTAGCTCAGGGCTTTGGTTTTCCATGACTGACCTGATCCCTAGAACACTGCATTGCTTGACTTTGTACTGATTTGGTGGCTTATTTCAGTTTTCCTCCGGCACTTGTTTTGCACGACATACTATGCAAGCAGTTGCACTTTAATCTGTTCCAGAGAAGTATTTTTTATTGTACTGTGTCTGCACGTTTGTTTGTATGACATAATGTACTCTGTTATGTTTCACTGTGCCCCCCCCCCGTAACTCTTCCCCTTGGTCACACCTGGAAATGAGCCTTGTCTCAGTGTGCCTTTCCCGGTTACCAATTTTCAAATAAATCAATCAATAAATAAATCTTGTTTGAGGAATGAAATAAAATATAAAGAAAAATGTGTATCTTGATATTTTTGCCAGACAAATATTGTTGCTGAGAAAACTATATGGTTAGTAATATATACTGCTGCTTTTACTTCCCAGAGCTCTCGTTTATCCAGCTGCAGAAAGTAGAAGCAGTACATCAGTGAAGGAGGTGCATCTCTGGGCTAGCCATGGTAAATATTGATTTTCAAATTATACATTCCAAGACTGTTGAAGCAGGACATTAAAGGAAACAATGTGCTACATTGCTGGGTTATCCTTGGTAAATAAAATAAACTGGTTTTAAAATTATACATCCAGGGACCTTGACTAATTCATCAGCAGCATATTATAAAATACTTGTTTAAAATTCAGGGTACAAATACGAGTTTTTTTGCTTTTTTTTTGTAACTTAAGTTTTATTTCTCTCATCCAGAAAATACATTAATAAGCATGAAAACATGTTAGTTATTGTGATACAAGCAGTTAAATGAAATGAAACATTAATTGTTTCCTTGTTATCTTTTCATTTCCAGAAAATCATGCAAACCAATTAGTCCCATATAAAGTCTTCAAATAAAGCATTTTCATTTAGAGTCCTGGAAGAGTGACGTCAAACTGGCTACATCACCATCTTACTTAATGATTTTATGAAAACGTTTTCCCCGAAGTTTAATGTTATGAACAATAAAACAATGACTTGAACAATAAAAGAACCAATCAGAAAAAACTGAAGTGTGCGGTGTCTATATACGAAAGTTGCTACTCTGATGATATATGTATGCTTAAATAGATTGAAGGAATTCCCATCTAATGGGACGAGTTCCGAGTCATGGTCTTACTCTAGATAATTAACTCACGTTGATATATCTTATAAGAGATTGACTGACTATAAGAGAATACACACAATGCAGAAGGCCCATAGATGTATAGATAGACAGGGGTCGATGTAGATATCTTCATAAATAAATAGATGAATAAATAAGTTGATTAGTCAAGGGTGTGGATATTGTGAGTCCAGGGGAGAGAGGGGACACATTGAGAGTAAATTATGTAAACTGCAACATACTTGTGGTGCCCCGGATGTCACATTCATCCCTTGCCCTCTAGAAGACGTCATGGGTGCCAGACCTCCAGAAATTTATCCAACTTGAGGTGGAGAGTAGTAGTGACTCTTTCCATGGTTTTTATTGTAGTCACTTTCCCTTTCCATAAGGCGAAAGTAGGGGGTTCAAGGGACAGCCACTTTAAAGTGATACATTTGAGTGCTGCCACTCTTAAAACATGATAATGTTTGGCCCTTATCCCCATCTCTCCAACCCTCCCCCCAATACCCAGCACCAGAGTATGAAATGTAAAGGGGTAAGGGACCCCAAAAAAGTGACTGGATATGGGTATGTACTTGTTGCCAAAATGGCTCTATAACAGGACAATCCCAAAGAATGTGCCAGTGGGACCCAATTGCTCCACACGCATGCCAACAAAGGTCTGAATGAATAGAGCCAAAATGTTTTCTGGTAACTGGAGTTTAAAAAATATCTCATCACTATCTTCCAGTTAAACTCTCGCCATGTTGGAGAGGTTGTTATGGCTCATTCTTTTTTAAGCGAGAAAGACCATTGAGAGTTTTCAATAGGGGAGTCAGTTTCCGTGACCCATTTTTGACATACAGAGTCTGCTAAAAGGGGAATACCGTCTAACGAGAGTTTGTAGAGTTGGGAAAGTGGTCTCATCTTTGTCTGCAGCCTTACCCACCAGTAAAAGATCTCCTCTAGCTCGGTTCTAGGTCTTTGCAATTGAAGTAAATACGGCCCCTGCAGGATGTAGTGCCTGACCTGAAGGAACTGGAAATGGTCCTCTTTTCACAAGCCATATTTCTGTTTGAGTTGTTGGAATGTCATGCATGTGCCATTTTGAATTAACTGTGCAAACCTCGTAAGCCCCTGCAGTTCCCAATACTTATAACCTCTATCAAGCTTTTTTTTGGGGGGGGGTAAATTTTTCATGATATCTGATGAGAATCGGGGCCAATCTTGTTAGCTGTACCTGTCATCCGTCTCATCTGACTCAAGACAGAAAGTGTATGCTTAGTTCATTGATTAACCACCTGCCGGAGTAACTTAGAAGAAAGCTTCCCTGCCAGCAAGGAGCACAAGGGATAAGGAGATAGCTGTTCCTATTCAATTTTGTACCAGCCTGCCTCTTTTCTTTGCTTAAGCCATGAATAGAGTCATGGACCTTGGACTGCTAAAAATTATTTTTTTAAATCAGGAAGTCCCAAGCCTCCATGTTCTAAAGGCATAGATAGCACATTACTAGAGACTCTAGGTCTTCTACCTTGCCAAGTAAACTTTAGTAGGATGGTGTTTAGATCTTTCCAATATTTATGGGGGATTGTTATAGGGAGAGTTTGAAAAAGAAATAAAAAGCGAGGAATTATGTTCATTTTTATTGAATGAATTCATCCACATAAAGTTAAGGGGAGGATACACCAGCGGGCCAGGCCTTGTTTAACAGCCTGTAGAAGTTTATGATAGTTATTCGAAAACAACTTTGTTAGGTCTGTGGAAATTTAGTACCTAAATATTTAAAGTCATTCTTTGAGGCCCATGAAAAAGGAATTTGTTCCAGAAAATTTCTGGGGAGACAACCACTTAAAAGTAGGGCCTCCGGTTTATTTAAATTAATCTTGTAGCCAGCCAGAAGTTTGAATTGTTCGAGAACTTGTATTAAATGGGGGAGCTAAGTAAGAGGGTTACCTAAAAAGATTAAGGCATGATCCTCATAACAAATAGTAGTTTTAGGAACCAATATATTCTTGGTGTGGTTTGAAGGTTCCTGTTAATGGGTTTAAACATGACTGGAACAGAGCAATGTTCCCCGGGGCGGGGTCAGAGGGGGACAACCCACCAGGATGAGGGGAGTGAGTGAGCTAGCATAATTTGGGCAAACTCGATCACTTGTCTCCTTCTGCAAACAGGTTCTATGTTTCTGAGATGCCTGGTAGGTGGACAGAGACACTTGTAAAGGTAGTCGTAGGAGCCATTTCTGTTATTTTATCAAAGAGAAGGACACCAAGTACCTCAGCAGCACATGTTGATTTGTCTTAGGTTGCAACAGGATAACACAACACTGCTTACTGTACAACAATTTAGGCATTTTCCCACATGACGAGAAAGAAAATTGAATGGGTCTCACTAATTTATAAATGTATCCATGGTCTCTATCCTGATTATCTAAGCAACTTAATAACCATGGCAAACACATCATATCAACTTGGGTCTCATTCCACATACCTACCCTGCCCTTCAGATGAGATTTTCTTTTCGCTGTTTTTCCCCTTTTTCGTCCACCCTCACATCCTTGGCATGAGTGCATACGTGTGGAGGCACGTGCGCATTATACACTGTAGGATGCCCCACCCTACTGGTCTCCCATTACCCACCTGCACCACCACCGGACCTCCATCTGGAGGCAGCAGGATTGTGAGACAGCACCCCCCCTCCCTAGGAGAGGAGAGCTGTCGTTAGGCAGATTGATCTTGCTCCCACCCTCCCCCGATGTTGGGTCCCCAACATCCCGAGTCCGTTCCCAACCCAGACCACCAGCATAGTGTGAGGTATGACATCCAGTGCCTCAACCCTCAGTGCCCCTGGGCTGGCTTCAGATGAGATGTTAAACCAAGGTCAATTCTGCCCATTTCTGGTCACTGTCCAGGTGAAAGTAAAAGATCAAATGGCATATATCGACCAGTATCATGTTCAACATTCCCCCTTCAATAAAACAAGTCCATATAACCCACTCCCCAAGACTTACCTGGAAACAAGCTATCACAGCTTAGTGTGCCTTTTCTGGTCAGATATTACAAATAAATAAACTAGTTAACATCCCTAGAACACATAAAACCATAAGAGATTAAAAATAATTGCCTTCATTGCCTCAAGTTAATCAACTCCCAGATAACAGCAAAGCCTCCAGAACTGTTGGAAGCTTTGAAATGGCCATACAGGCATGTGCAACCTCACCAGCCCATGCAACTGCTAATCCTGCCCTCACTGAACCTTCATGTTTTGCTATCCTCTCCCAATATTTCTTCCCTCAACTGCTTACCTCTTTTTCCTGCTTACCATTGTAATCCATCCTGGCACGTGTAGATATAGTATTGACAATATTTTGTATGCAACTGCATCCTATCGTTTGTGTGCAACAATAAATTTATTGTATATATCAGTATTTTATCCTGTTCTTTGATTGAGTGCAATGTAACATTATCCTAATGTGCCACACTGTGCTGCTGTAATGCCTCACCCTGAACATCTTGGAAAATAGGCGCTGCATCTAAATGAGGCTATCCTGGTGTGCAAAATTCTAAATAAAAATAAAACTACTTTCTTGAAAATCCTTGATATTTATTAGAGTCACATGTAAGCCATCTTCACTCCGATCCCACAAGGCACATACCTCTTTCTTACAATAGATTGATGAAGCTGAGGACTTTTTTATTTTTTTCAAACTTTATTTATTCACCTTCCTCTGTGAAGTCTCTACAGCGTCATCCTGAACCCCTGGTCTCTATCCCCCATCGTGCTCACCTTTCTCCACACCCCCTAGCCTGGCATATCCCCCGGGTCTGAACCCTCCGGGGAAGGGCCACCCTTTTCTCCCAGCGCTCTCTATCTATAGGGTTGAGCTCCAGACTGGGGGGGGGGGGTGGCATTGGAGAGGTGCAGTCAACATTGGGAGTGTGGACCAGAGGGGGAGGTGCCTTTGCCTGTCACAGAGGAAGGTTTTTTTCCCATGGTGTTCACCCTCCCCCGAGCTTGGACATGCAATGGTATCTGGAGACGCCTGCCACAGCTCCGCCCCACTACTTTGGTGCCCTAACATGCGCAGTGCCTCCGGTGTCCACTGGTGGCCACTGCAGTGCCAGACAAGCCTGTATCCCTCCCCAGAGAGAGGAGACCTGTCCTCTGGACGCTCAATCCTCTATCTCTCCCCTACCGACCCCCGATGACCCGGGCTTGTTCCCGAACCCGGGTCACCAGTATGGCACAAGGTGTGGCATCCAGTGACTCAACCCTCAGCACCATTGGGCTGAGGCTAAGGACTTTAAATCTTCAGACAGAGGGGTATGGATTCTGATAAGGGACCCAGCTGCATTCCTCTTCACCTTGCTGTAAAGAGTAGCAAAAGTTATGTGCAATTGCTGACATTAGTGACCTACGGATTATTTTGTTTTCTCTGAAAGGTGCTTTAAACTACCTGTACCAAAAGTGTATAGGCGCGCCAGTCACAGTGGCTTGTTTACATGCTGCAGTGCATTGCCTACCACTGGAGGCCTGAAATGATGGTGCAGCAGTATCTCCATTTCATTATATGCTGTGTAGAGAGAAAGTGAAATCAAGTTTTATTATACATAGTCTATTTTTTACTTTTGAGCAAGAACAAGTCTTTGTTTCAAGACTTATTATTTTTCAAAAGTAAAAAAGATGTGTTTTTTGGGTTCAGATATGGGCATAACCTCACTGGATGAGGTGACCATATGAATCCAGTGATTCGCAGCCCTCTTGTTAAAGGGAGACTAGTTTCATCATATCCCAGCCACATGGATGACCAGGAGAGAAGAGAAAAGGAAAAAGGGAAGTACAGGAAAGTGCACATGGTCTGGTCATGAGTTAAGCAAGTCCAGAAATAGTCCCCAGATTTCTTCATACTTCGTACTTTTGTTTTCCATGGAGTAATGAGCTTACTCAATTTTAGAAGAATAAATTATTAAATTCAGTAAGGCCTCATAATCAGGTGGTTATGTGTCCTTTCACTGCTGAAGTGCTAACTTTTTTTGCATTTATAAACAATAAATTAACGAGATTACCTATTGCTTCAGCTGATTTATTTATTTATTTGTAAAATCAGTTTACAACCTTTGAGCCAGAGGCTCGTTTCCAAAGGTACTTCGTCACATAAAGACATACATTGTGTTTTTGGTTACATAGCATAGGTTTGCAAAACAATAGGCGTTCAACAGAGGCGCCACGTCACACTGTGGTCAGACAAAATACATTTGGGTTACAGGGTACATGTAATTGAGAACAGGTGTTACACAAGTTGGTATCAATAGTGAGCAATCTAATAGGTAAACACTGAAACAGCTGGCACTGGCCAGGTTAAACATAGGCACGGTGTACAGGGAAGTGGTGGTGGGGATGGCTAGGTGGAGAGCCGCCCGGAGGGCGTTGTCAAGAGAAGTAGAGGTGGAGGCTACTTTCAGAGACAGGAGCAGTTACAAGTGTTGATGATGTGGTTTCGAAGGGTGGTTTTGAACTTGGAGATGGTGGTGGCATTGGTGATGGGGGCAGGGAGAGAGTTAAACCAGGTTGGGGCTCTATAGCAGAGGGACCTCTGGCCACAGCTGGTTCTTGATCTGGGGACCATTAGAGTGGTCTTGTTGGAAGACCGTGTTGTAATAGTGGGAGGGCTCTGGTGGATGGATGCCGTTACCCCAGGGGGGGAAGAGCCCGAGTAGGGTTTTTTTTGTGAGGAGACAGGTTTGGTATTGGAGCCGTTCATCGAGGGTAAGCTGTTTAGCCTCAACATACAGCTGACAGGTGTGTGTGAGCCTGGGGGCACCAGTAATCAATCTGCAGGCTTTGTTCAGGGTTAAGTGAATTTTTTTGAGTGCAGTGGTGTCGGCAGCACCATAGACTGGTAGACCATAGTCTACAAGGGACAGAACGGATGATGTAACAGCGAGCCGGAGAGCATTTGGGGGAAGGCAGATTCTATGGCGGAAGAGAATGCCAAGCCGTGTGTTAGTGGCGGATGTTAGGGCATTGATGTGGTTGTGAAATGTGAGGGCTGAGTCGAAGGTAACCCCAAGGTATTTGTAGGAGCAGACTTGTTCCAGTGGCTGATTGGTACTTGGACGGATATAGAGTGGGTGGTTGCTAGCTTTGTTTTGGGGGTGGGAAAAGAGCATAGCTTTGGTCTTTTTAAGATTGATGACGAGTCTGCGCTCCTTAAACCAAGCTTCGGCACTGTTGAAAGACTGCTGTAGGGTGTCCTGGAGGGAGACGGGATTGCGGTGGGTGGCAAAAAGGACAGCGTCATCTGCATACAGTAGAATTTTGCCAGGGCATGCACTGGGCAGGGTGTTCAGATAGAGTGAGAAGAGAAGGGGGCCCAGGATGGAGCCTTGGGGGACCCCAGAGTGAATGGGACGGGTATCGGAGACTGTGCTATTGATTTTTACACACTGTGATCGAGCGTCAAGATAGCTTGTGCACCATGCTAGGGGGCCAGCCGAGAGACCAGTGTGGCAGAGTGCATTCAGCAGAAGTGGATGGGAGATGGTGTCCAAGGCCTTTGAGAGGTCGATGAACACTGCACCAGCTAGGGAGCTGGTATCCAATGAGGAGTGTAGGAAGTTGGAGAATTCAATTAGGGCAGTACAATACAAGTTATAAGAATGAACAAGGACATAAGGAACATTTGAGGCATTGTGAGTTATATCATGAGGTGGTTACAGTAAAGAAAAATAGTGGATACAGGCATGGTTACAGGCATGGTAAAAGAAAATCATTCTGGTGCAGATGAGAACCCTAGTAAAATGATTCCCACATCAAATGGGAAGAAAAGATCTGTATATGGCTGAAGCCAAATTCAAAACTTTCTTCCAATATGACTAATGTGGAGCAGGACATAACCATATGTATTAACACACCCTTGTAGAGTAGACATCTAGGACTGTGTTCTGGTATTGTCTGATTAATTCATTTTGAAGGAGTGTAATAAATTATGTAAATTAGGTTAAACTGAGTTTGTCTCAGTTTGTTATTCTGTGGGGCTGTTGTGGCAGAGGATAATATTAGAAGCCAATGTTTATCGTAAGATTAACATTCAAGTCTCTTTCCCAGGTAGTTTTTACGGGTGACAAATCGACACATATCCTATCTTGTATTCCTGTATAAATGCTCCTTACTAGTTTTTTTCCTGAATAGATTTCAAGAAAAAAGGTTTTCATTTGGGCCAAAGCAGGTGGTGTTAGACCGCCAAGACATTGCTTTAAAATGCTCCTTATATTTATTTATTAAATTTTGGTGACCGGGTAGGCTCACTGAGCCCCAAAGGTCCCTTTTTCAGGGGCGACCCGGGATAACAATACAAGTTATAAGAATGAACAAGGACATAAGGAACATTTGAGGCATTGTGAGTTATATCATGAGGTGGTTACAGTAAAGAAAAATAGTGGATACAGGCATGGTTACAGGCATGGTAAAAGAAAAGCAGTGGATACAGGCGTGGCTTACAGGCACGGTAAAAGAAAAGCAGTGGATGCAGGCTTGGGTACAGGCATGGTTATCATCATGACATGTAAGCTAGGTATTTTATATAATGTCCAGCTGAGGGGTTTGGTTTTCTTGTGCAGGGAGTCCAGGCTGTCCCTCTTCTCACGGAAGAGATACAAAAAAGCTGTAGTCTTAAGTCATCCAAAAGACAAATCAAACAAATTCTGTTTTTTTATTCCATAAAGATTTTTATCCTCCTTAGGCAGAATGGGTGGCTTCTCAGCTGTCTGCCCTAGCAAAGTGATTACTTTATAAGGCACGATACTTTATTGCTAGAGAATACTACAATGCAGTCTACATAATACAGTACTGAATGATATGGTTCATTTGTTTATATGCTAGGTATTGGACACTGTTTAACATGATACTGAACTTTGTTTTTTAAGATGGAATTTAAAACCCTATCAGGGCAATGAAAAGTTTATTACTCAACTGAATGCATTAGAGAGGTGCCACAGAATTTATTTGCACAATAAGAAAACAAGCAGTTGGAAAATGATGTATAAATAACGTAAAAGGAAACATAAATGCAGGATGAATTTACTGACGGGGGCCCCCTCCTTGTTTGAGAACTGATTTATGAATGTAAATTTGATTTATTTATTTTTATATATTTAATTTTTATTTTGAAGAGATTCACCAGGAAATAAACAGCTCATTTCCAGAAGCGTCCTGGGGGGAAGGGGGATTACATAAGGGAGAGGAGGAAGCCAACAATCAGGAGAACAATGTACAGAATCATATACATTTCTTTGACAACAAGCAAACAAAAAAAAAATTACATAATTGGAAATATATGGACATAATATGCAAAAATATGCAAAATATACAGTTAATACAGCAAGGCCACTGATTCTATTGTACCAAAACAGCAATATTTTGGACACAACAATGGACTTAATGCAAGTGACAAAGCCAGTTTTTGACAATAGAGAGGACAGGCAGCTAAGAACAGTGCTACTAGTTGAAGGGGTAGATTGTAGGGTGAGGGCAGGCAAGGGATGGAAGTGAGTTGTATAAGGGGGGAGAGGATTACTAGGCACCCGGTGTTACCACTATGTGGAGTATATGGTGGGAGGAAGCTAAGGAGGAGGAGGAGGAGGGGGGGAGGCTGTAATCAGGGCTTTCACCCCTTCAAGATGCTGAAAACTGGCCATCCCAGTGGCATCAAGGGCTAAGGCACTGGATACCTTACCTCGCGCCATGCCGATGACCTGTGTTCAGGAACAAGCATGGACCATCGGAGGTTGGTGGGGAGGAGGGCGCAGAGCTGGATGGAGTCACTGAGAGGCAGCTCTCCTCTCCGGGGAGGGAAGGTGATATCCCTCGGCTCTTGACTGCCCTGCGGTGAAGGCCAGAGGGTGGTGCAGGCCAGAGGGAGTGTCAGGTGCTAGCCAGCAGGTTGGCGGAAGGGGCCATCACCGGGGCTGTAGTACGCATGTGCACCTCCACGCACATGCGTCTCTACTCCTGGGGGCCCCGAGGTAATTGGGGAGGACAACAAAAAAGGAAAAAATGGATCCAGCCGCAGGATGACACCCGACCCTCCGCAGGTTCCACTCCCAGGCTGGGCATGAGGTAAACCCTGATAATTCTGGGATGTCAGGGCTGAGAGAGACAGTTAGGCTAAAGGGGGCAGTCGGAAAGAAGATAAACAATCAAAAAAAAAAAAGGGATGCTGAGGACCCTGCAAGGGGAAAAGGACCATGGGAGCAAAGGGGGGGGGTTGTACCCAGGGCCTTCACCCCTTCAGGATGCTGAGAACCCTGCAAAGGGGGGGGGTTGAATACTTTGGTTGGTATAACAGAAATACAAGAGTGACTTGAATGTGAATATTTTGCTTTCTATTTTTATGGTGTTGAATAAGAATATTTAAGCTTACATTAGGTGGAAGAGATCTGAGCGCTGGATAGTTTGGAATATTAAAAAATGTTAATGGTCACTGTATTTAATGCTGTAGCACTGTGTTTATTTCAGTGATGGAGCATGGAGGTGTTAGAGATAAGGTGTTCTGAATATTGTTTTTAATATCTGAACAAGCATTGAACACAGCAGGCCTGATGAAGTAGCATTATCCATGACATGTAGCACCATTTAAGAAAACCACATGCAAGAAATTGCAAAAACACACATTGTACATTGTGTTTTTGTTTTTCTGATGATCCATGGTGTTCTGTGACAAGGCTGTTTTTTTTTTTGTTTGTTTTTGTTTTTTTGTTACTTTTCCCTTCCACTTGTATGGCCCCTGGGTGTAGCCATTCAGGCTTCTTATATTGCCTTTAATGTGTTTGAATGCTCCCAGAGTGCCTCTGGGAATAATGTGAATCAGACTTAAGTGTTTCAAAGGCATATTGGCTTTATTATCATCCAGTGACAGCACTTTACAAAGAAAATTGCCACACATCCAGAATAACAACATTTGGCACTAAGAAAATCTGACTTTGACTGGGGAGAGAGGGAAGACACTTTCTCAAAGCAGTTAATTTTCATAAGCAGTTGCAGTTAAGTTAAGCGATGTGACTAGATTATAACTAGGATCCTGGGCTTTTAGTTCTAATGCAGTCTAACTCACATAATTCCCAGAGGCATTCTGGGAAAATTCCGACAGATCAAAGGCAGTAAAAGAAGCCTAATGGCTACCTGAGGGGCCATAAAACTTGCAGAGAAAAGTAAAAAAAAAAAAAAAAACCAACAAAAACCTTGCTACAGACACAGGTAAAAGAGCGCTAGGAATCATCAGAGAAACAAAAAATGATGAACAACATGTGTTTTATAATTTTTGCATGTAGTTTTCCTGTAATTGTGCTGAGTGATGAAATAAAACATTTCAAGCTAAACTTCAATGTGGCTGGTGCTCATTCTGCTTTCTCCAAATAACTCATCCGAGAGGTTCAGCCTAGAGCTGAATTCTTCATAAGATATTTGTCTTGAGCAAATAAATCCTTCAAAAACATAAAATATGTTTATTTACTGAAACAGAGCTTTAGTTCCCTTTCTTCTTATACAATATAGAGAAAGATGAGGACAACACTGTATCATAATTCCAGCCCTCCTGTGGCAGGAAATGCATTGTGACATATAAACAAGTCACTCTGAATAACTTGCCTGTACACTTGAGTACTGGTTGTTGTTGTTGTTTTTTGCCACGTCCACTTGCCCACGAGCACCCCTCTCTTTTGGGTCCCACAGCTTCCCTGTCTACCCACCAGACTCCTCCATCACAGCAGTTGTTAACCATCCAGGCCTCCGGTTGTTCCGATGTCTCCATGGGGCTGGCACATCCGTTTGTGACCACTGCTGGCCTAGTGGAGTAGCACCTCTGTCTCCTACACGTTCCTCCTTGGACAGCTTGTTCCAGCAAGGGGACTCTTCTAACCTGGAGGGCGTTAGCTGGATGGGTTTCCAACGGTTCACCAGAGGGTATTTTGGTATAGGGGAGTAACAAGATACATCATCTAGCACACCTGTGAGGCATTTCTGACACTCTTTCCCACCCCTTCTCCTTACTGACTCATGAATGCTTGTGGTTGGCCTCAGGGGGTTGCCCAATGGCAAATGGTCACTGATGCTGTAATGGCAATGTCACCACCAGGAGCTGCTGCAAGATCAGTACAATAAGCACTCACCCCGTCAGGAGGAGAGTGTTCATTGGATACTCTGAACTGTCCCTACCAGTCTCAGCTTCAATGTCCCTAGCTCAGAGCATGAACCCACATCTCCAGCCTGTCATAGAGATCCCCATCACTCAATGCCATGGAGCCGGTGCAGTACAGGTAGCAGAAAGCACTTTGATCTGCAAATTGCTAATGTTGGTGATAATACATAACTCTGGCTATTCTTTATAACAAGGTGAAGAGATGTGCAGTTGGGTCCCTTCCTTTAATATAGTCGTAACTTTAGGGGTTGGCAGTTGTACAATGTCATAAGCTCACTGGTAGAGTAGACTATCACTGCCAGTGCACTAGTGACCCAATACTAACCACCAGCCCCTTACTATTATATCAATGTTCTGATAATCAAACGATTATTGGGATCAAAGTAATTTCTCTGACTCAAATGAGACAATGCAACAAAGTATACAGCAAGGGATTGAGGATGCTGGGATGTATAAGGAGGGGTTTTGACAGTAGGAGAAGTTAGATTATTCTGCCACTGTACAGATCTCTGGTGAGGTCTCACCTGGAATACTGTGCCCAGTTCTGGAGCCCTCACCTAGGAAAATACATTGACAGGCTACAGTTGGAACAGCAAAGGGTCAACAAGATGATCTAGGACCAGCAGGGCAGATCCTATGAGGATTAACTAGAAGCCCTAAATATGTACTTACTAGAGGCTAGGCAGAAGTGGGGGGGACATGACTGAAACATATAAGTGTATTAGAAGTACAAACAAGGGGCCCTATTCACGAATGGCTACACGCCGTGCAAGGGCAGCACATAGGCATTCCTACAATCGAATGCTGTGCAGCAGTGATCTGCATGCTCCCTACAGCATTCACTGATGGGCACACTCACCCTGTGCACTGGATTACTGTCTAGCTGCAGGGCACCACACCAGTGGTGGGATGGGAGGGCGTGTCAGGCGGGAGTGCCCACTCCAGCATGTATGCACGAAGGCACTCCCCAGCGTGGGACTTCTATGCAAGGAGGTCCTGCCGCAACCATCTTGCATGGTTACTCACTCTCCCATCAGACACCAGCTGGTGGTACCCAGCATCGGGACCCCTGCCGCACTATTGCCCCAGGCCACTGTGCTGCTTGGGTCGGCTGGAGGTGGCCATTCGGGCAAATGCCTGATGTTCAATCTCTGTGGGGTATGTGCAATCCTGGTATCCCTTGTCTGGGCTGGAAAGGATCCACTGTGTTACCCAGGACAGCATCCCATTGGCTGCCCCTTGCATCCCGCATTCTGCCCCTGCGCTGCCACAGTCATCAGCTTTTGCATACTCAGAGTGCTTTTTTTTAACTCATCTTTATTGAAAGAAGACTTAATTTCTCAAGTTTAAACACCATCACTTCCGTCAGAACCATACAGTGCATTAGTAATAAAACATGATGCTATGTTTGTCTGTTATTTCACAGAAATATAATCTAGCTTAGTTAAAAAGGTGTTTTTTTCACCTGCTACTTTCCTAAGTCATGAAGTCTTCTTGACTGTGCAACTTCCTTCATATTTTCAGAACTATACAACCAGGTAGTATAAATAAGGAAAATTAACCAGAAATATTAAAACTATGTGCTAACTGGGCCAAACTTTTTTTCATGGTTTTAACTGCCTGAGTAAATGGCTTAGAGAAATTAATTATCAGAATTAGTGAAGTCCCAGAAATGAAGCGGAACTGTGGGCACCAACTAGACCAGACCAAATACACTACCCCTCCCCCCATCTTCAACTTATTATACCACTTCTGGAATTCCACCTTGCCCAGAATTATGTATGTTTCTCTAATGACAATCTCTCTTTGGCCATTATCTCTTCCATCCTTTGAATGTTATTAACCTTTTTTATCCATGAGTCAAAGAAAGGGACCAGAGGTTGGAGACGATCAGAAGTGACCTCTTTTAGAGCCTTAATGCATACTATTGGAAACAGACCTTGTTTATTATCTCCAATTTCTCTGATCCTCATTCCTAATATTAGATGCTTGAATTCACAAGAAATATTAGCTTCCCATACTTTGGTCAACTCCTGGTGGACTCTGGAACAGAAAACAGTGATCCTGAGGCATGCCCAAACAATGTAGTAATGTAATCCTACTTGTCCACAACCCCTCCGACATAGGTTTGTGTGGCATGGTTTAAAATGGCACGTTATGGTTGAAATATGGAAGTATCAGCTCATACACTTACATCTAAATTCCCTCCAGCTGAGGAATATGGTGACCCTCCATCCTTTCTCCTAGATTTTTCCCATTCTTTTTTTGGCATGTTAATTTCTGCCTCTTTTTCCCATTTTTGCTTCAAGTTAGTGAACTCTGAATGGTTCTCCCCCAGTCGCATTCTATATGCTTGTGATATAGTTCCTCCCCTCCCCTTCAACATGGCCGACCAATATAAAACATTCTCTAAGGGAGTAAGGTCCCTATCTATTTTAATGATTAGGCCATGAGATTGTATGTAATATCTCACCTACAGGTATCTGTGTAATTCACATGAAGGTAAGCTGTATTTCTCTTGCAGTTCTCTAAACAATTTAAAGGTCTGATTTTTAATTATAGCATGATATCTTGTCAGCTTCAGTCTATTTCATCTCAGATATCCTGGATCAGTGCATGGAGGTGTACAATTAGGATCACCTATTATTATTGATAAGGGACCAACCTCATTAGGAGTTTTTGTAATCTCTCTAGCTTGGACTAACATCTTGAGAATATAATATGTCCAAGGGTTAATGATATCTTTCCAGACCTGTCTGGTAAGAGTTGCATGAGGTAGTGCAAACAGAGGGACAGAATGTGTCTAATTAGCCTCTATCTCATGCCACCCCATATCCCTATGCTGTTTAACCCAAGACACTAAAGGGGATAACTGTGCTGCAGTGTAATACAGATTGGGGTCTGGTATGGCAAGGCCTCCCTATTCCCTAGGGAGAGACAGCACCTTTCTGCACATTCTGTGCCTGCCCTTGGCCCATATAAAGGACATGAGATATCTGTAGATTTGTTTCCAGAAAGTGTCTGGGACTTAAATGGGGAGCACTTGGAACAAGAGCAGGAAGTGGGGAAGGATGTTCATTTTAAAGGTAGCTATTCTGCCACCCAAAGAGAGAGGCAGAACCGACCATCTATTTATGTCTTCCTGAATTTTGTCAAGTTTTCCATAATTTAGTTTGAATAAAGTGTTCAGTTTTGGTGATATTCTGACCCCTAGGTATCTTACTGCATTTTGCATTTAAAGGGGAAGTTAGTGATAAGGTCGCTAGAGACGGGGCCCCCAACTTTTATGGCTTCTGATTTTCCCAGGTTAAGTTTGTATCTTGAAAATTTCACCAAACTGTCTCAGCTCCTTTAATAATGCTGAAACTGAGGTTTGGGGAGGCATGAGGAAGAAGAGGGAATCGTCTGCATATAGAGAGAGATTTTGTGGCATCTGTCACCACTTGTGATCCCTTTGATCTCATTGTTTCTCCTAACCGCTATTGCCAATGGCTCAATACACAGAGCAAAAAGAAGGGGGAGCACGAGCAGCCCTGTCTGGTACCCCTAGACAGATGAACTGTCTCAGTTAATACCCCATTTACCCTGATAGTTGCTTGCAGCGCTGTGTATAGGGATTTGATACTCTCTCGGTATTTTGGACCAAAACACATCTCCTCCAAGATTCTGTGTAGGAACTTCCAGTTTGCCCAGTCAAATGCCTTCTCAGCATCCATGAAATCAGTTAGTACTGGTTTGAGGAGATTGTGTTGCCAGGCTATCAAATTCAGCAACCGTCGAATATTATCATGGATCAACCTTCTGTTTATAAAACCTGTCTGATCTAGGTGGACCAGAGTCCCCATAGAGCCCTGTAATCTCTTGACCATGACAGAAGTGTACAATTTTTTTGTCCACATTCTATACAGAGATTGGTCTGTAGGAGCTGCACAGAGTGGGGTCATTGCCTGGTTTAGGTAAGACAGAAATCTAGACATATTGTCAGGAAGGGGGTTACTGCTCATGTCCCTGTACCTCTCCAGACACCCTATGCAAATGTGGGAGGATTTTTTTCCTAGTAGTTTTGTAAAATTCTGGTGCAAGGCTGTCGGGACCCAGAGCTTTCCATGATTTTAACCCCGTATGGTGTTAATAATTTCTGTCATACTGATTGGAGCATCCAGCTCTTCCATGTTTTGTTGGGATAATTTTTTAACTTTGACTCTTCAGAAGAATTCATCAATCTTCTCATGGTAATTAGCCACCTGATCTTGTGAATATAGACTTTTATTGAGTTGTGCAAATTCCTTTGCTATTTTAGTTGGTTCTGATTCATACTGTTGGGGAGAGCCTCTTTTTTCAATATGCAAGACTGTCCTACTGGCAGCCTCTTTGCGTAGCTGCCATGCTAGCAGTCTTCCTGCTTGATTTCCTACTTCATAATATCTCTGGTGGGAGTATCAGAGAGCACCTTCTGTTTTTTCATCTAATATTTTACTTAGTTTAGTTTTATGTTCTTCAAGTTTTCTTTTAACTTTTTCATTTAAAACTATTTTATGTTCTGCCTCTAAGTTAAACAGCTTGTCTTCTAATTCTAATTGCACCCTCTGTTTCTTTTTTCAACTTAGATGCAAAACTAATTGTTTTCCCAGTAACCACAGTTTTGAACCCAGCCCACCATATTGCCGCTGTCATATCCCCAGAAAGATTAGTGGCTACATATTCTGTAATGCATTGCTCCACTAACTCTTCATAATCTGGGTTATTTAACAATGAAATGTTGAGTCTCTCAGTTGTATTCTTAGCTTGTGGGTTTCAGGGATGTCCATGATCACTGCCGCATGATCCTACACTGTCATGGGTTTAATAGAGCAGCCTGTCACTGCATGTAGCCATTCAACAGGTACTAGGAAAAAATTTAATGTTGAATGTGTTCTATGAGGCGCTGACCAGCAGGTGTAGTCTCACACTTTGGAGTTTGTGTGCCTCCACACATCCCTTAAAGGAAAACTACACCCTCATATCATTAAAATGTTATTTAGTTCCATGTCAACAGACAACTCCTTTCCTGTAGCTGTGAGGGCTATATGTGTTGCCTTTAGTTTGTTTTCACTGCTCATGGTAGCCCCTGTGATTGCCCTGGGAGTCTCCATTTCATGGTTGTTGAAATCTCATTGTCCCTGACAGCTGCATTAGCATATGAGAACATGATGCGTAATCACCCTTTAAACTCCCCAGTATAACTGTCTGCTTAATTAGTTTTAAAAGAAACAAGCTGCAAAAAGGTGTGAAAAAACACATTTACCTTCAGTGAGCTTTGCAAACTATCTGAGTTATAATGCATTTTTTTTCCTTTTAAACTTCATTCAGTTTATGAGTTTCCAGAGAGTTTTTGCAGGGTATTTGTTCTTTCAGCATATATATACATGGTATAAATGGGTGATCTGACATCATGTTCTCATATGCTAATGCAGTTCTCATGGACAATCAGATTTTAACAACCATGAAATGGAGACTCCCAGGGCAGTCACAGGGGCTACCATGAGCAGTGAAAACAAACTAAAGGTAACACATATAGCCCTAACAGCTACAGAAAAGGAGTTGTCTGTTGACATGGAAACAAATAACATTTTAATGATATGAAAGTGTAGTTTTCCTTTAAACTAAATTCTTTATTGAGGTCTTAAACAGAGGATAGAGCATGGCTACTCAGCCTTAGGTTATTCCTGGATTTATCCAGTGTAGAGTCTAACAACATTAAAGTCCCCTCCTATTATAAATAGATCCCCAAGAGGGGGTGCCACCATCACTCAGAGTGCTTTATTCACCTAATTTACATACTCAGGTGACCTTTTTCTCTCATTTACATCTCTACAATGCCCTTGTTCTCAGATGATTGCAATATAAATTAGCAATGTGTGACTAGTTGCTAGGATATCACCTCTAGAGATTAGCAATGTGTGATTAGTTCCTAGAGTATCCTCTCAGTATAATGGGTAGGGAAATGTTATGAGGTGTGATGCCTCCACTTGGGGAAGCACCTTGCTGCACAGTTGTACCCAGGCTATTGCCCACCAGAAGTAGTAGAAATACTTGAACCACACTGTCCCACCCCACAATGCAAATAATGACAGTGGACACTATAAGTCAATGGTACTGTGATGAATGTGATTTTGTCAAAGCATTGGGTTGCTGTCCTTAGTCGCAGGTAGTAGGCTTTAACTAGCTGAGGTGACAACGTTAGGTTGTTCAAGCGTACATCTGGCCACCCAAACATGATGTGATGCCAGTCACTAGCAGAAAAGAAAAGTGCCCAACAAGAAGGAGGCTGTGTTGTTCCAGAAATGGTACTGCTGCCACCACCTTGGAGAACTAGACCTGAAAAAGGGACACAAGACTTTCCAGAACCAATCACTCAGGACACAAGATTCTGAAGAATAAGTTAGACTTTACTGAATAAATAGATAAACAGATAGCAATAAATAACAGTTACAGAGCAACTGAACCAAAACGGACGGAGTTAACAGCAAACAGGGAAAGATATGTTTTTAGTAAGCTCTGTGCAGAAATGCAGTTAAAGTAGATATTTTATTGCAAAAAACATAAAATAAATTCTTGCAACACAGAATGTCTTTGAAAACTTATTTTACCTGTGGAATTTGTTTTGTGCAGTTTAGTTCGTGGGTAAACCAAAGTAGACAACAACAAGTGAGGCCAGGAAGAAAAAGGCACAGAACAACACAGGATCCAGTGGTTTGGGCAGGACTGTGAGAGAGGTATGTGGGGAAGTGGGAACCCACAATAAAGGCTGTATAATGGGTGTTGAGGGCCCTAGATCGTAAAAGTTACCACTGTGGAGGTAAAAATGGAGTTGGTGTCAGCTGAAATGAAGATGGCAAAAGGTGTGGCAAATAAGGCGCTCCCAGCAATGGTGGAACTAATAAAAGAAAATAATATTTTGAGACCAATTGGGTTGGAGCACTTGGAAAATATGACATAATATATGATTTTGAGGATAATTGGGTTGCCTGAGGGGGTAGAGGGTACGGACCCTTTTGGTTATAGACAAGAGTTGTTGCAAATGCTCTTTTAAATCTCTCTGGGAGTTGCGATCTTGCATGCATGCAGGATCACATCTAGAATGAGACCCAATAAACCTGCCCTGCCATGTAGCTTTCTACTAGTGACTGCAGGAATGCAAGAATGGGATAGGGTTTTGAAAGCAGCTTAAGATCTTGTACACATTCCACTACCTGATGGCACTCATACATGGCTTTCCAAACTTCAATGTTGCCACCCAAAAGTGGTGATGATGAGGATTCAACACAGTCCAGCAGGGCTCAGAGCTTTGGAAATTCACACTCATTACAATTTTTGGTGAAAATTAAGTTGACCTATACTGGAAATAAACCACTGTTTTCCACTGGCATGACTCGACTTTGGAGCAGAAAAGGTAGGGTTTAAGTCATTTCATGGTCAGTGTCTTTGGTTATTGGCTTGTCTTTCAGTGATCTTTTCAGGGGGGCCACCAGTGGGGTGCCACAGGGATTGGTCCTGTGGCCAGTGTTGTTCAACATTTGTATGTGTGACATAGCAGAGTATACGCTGTACAAAGCAAGGTCTGTCTTTTTGCCAGTGACACCAAGATCTGTGGAAGAGTGGACACAGAGGAGGGAATAAAGGACATAAAAGGGGCTTTAGAGAGGTTGGAGAATTGGTCTCAGGTGTAGCTAATTAAATTCAAGCCCAGAAATGTAAGGGTACATATATTGTTAGGAAAAACCTATAACTGACTATTGGATGAGTAAGCAAGGGTGAGGTGGACTATTGAAGAAAGGGACCTGGGAGTCATTTGCTGCATCAACATTAAGTCTTCATCCCAATGCAATTTGACATTTGGGAGGGAGAGCAGAGATAAGCAAAGCCATTAAGCAACTAACAGTAGACAAGGCTCTAGACCCTGATGGGGTTTCTCCCAATTTTTATAAGGTCTTTATGCTGGAACTAAGGGGATGCCTCGTCACTGCCTTTAACTATATACATAAAGAGGGTCTACAAGAACATGTGTTGACTGCAGCAATAATCTCCCTAATTCCTAACCATGACAGACACAGAAAGGGTTGCAAATTACAGACCTACTTCTCTCATTAACCAGTATCTCAAGATCCTATCAAAGCTACTGGCAAAACAGCTGGGCAGGGTATAGTATGGGCTCATTGGGCCAGAACAGGAGGGTTTCATGTGAGGCAAATTATCAGCTGACCACCTTGGGAAATTGGCCCACATTTTCTCTGCGTGCTGGTCTCAGTAGACATGGAGAAGGCTTTTGATAGGGTGTCACGGCTATTCCTCGTTGGGCCATTGACCAGGTATGAAATTTCCAAGGATTTTCAGAGATGGGTTAGAATCTTATATACAAACCCTGCTGCCAGAATATTTGATAATAGTGCCCTGTCTACCCCTGTGGAATTGAGGAGAGGAACTAGGCAGGGATGTCTCCTATTCCCACTCTTATTTAATTTGTTTTGGAACTGCTGGCCTGCAAGATCAGGTAGTCCCCAGATGTTAAAGGAATCACCATTGGAAGAGATTCTTGAAAATGATCCACCTATGCAGATGACATCCTCTTCACTGCACAGACACTCCGAGAGATTCCTGCCTGCAGTACTCAGAATCATATTGGAGTTCAACCCTCTGTCGGCCTATAAACAAAATGTAACCAAGACAGTAGTGATGTCCCTTAATCATGGGGTAAGTAAACAGATTATCCCAGCTCTGGGCCTCGAGTGGTCTCCTAGAGGATTAAGATACCTTAGGATAGAAATAACCAGAGAAAGTAATTTTCTCAAGGCATTAAACCTAGATAGATTAGTGGCCACACTGCAACAAGATCTGACTAAGTGGACTAAACTCCTGCTCTCATTGGCAGGGAGAATCAGTGTAATTAAGATGAATCTCCTGCCTAGGACTCTGTATCCAATACATACGCTGAATATGGTCCTTTCCCCTGGTTTAAGAAAATATAGGCAATGATTACAAAATTCATACAGGATGGCAATATAACCCAAAGGGCATATACAAAACTAGCCATGCCTAAACACAAAGGGGGCTTAAACTCCCCCAACATTGGGTTACATAGAATAGAAACAGAGAATACATCAGCAAAAAAGGAACACTTGACCCACCCAGTCTGTCTAGATGATCCCTACCTAGTCTGTTTCTGCAGACCCCAACTGGTCTCTGGTGACCCTCCCTACTCCTTGCCTATTTCCAAACATTCTTCGATGTCTATCTGACACATGCTTTAAGCTCCTTACTGGTTTCACCTCCATCACTTCTGGTGGCAGTCTTTTCCAGGCATCCACCACTCTTTCAGTGAAGTAGTACTTCTTTACAGGCATCTTAAACTCCCCCCACCCAGCTTCACTGCATGCCATCTGGTCCTGGTGCTCTTTTTCATTTGAAGAGACTCCCCTCCTGCACCCTGTTTACCCCTGTGAGATACTTATAGGTCTCTATCATGTCCCCTCTCACTCTCCTCTCATCCAGGGTGTACATGTTGAGATTCCTTAGTCTTTCTTTGCAGGGCTTTTGATGCATCCCTGCACCATTTTAATTGCCCTCTACTGGACTGTCTCCACCTTGTCTATGTCCTTTGTGAGGTGCAGCCTCCAGAACTGGATACAGTACTCCAGGTGGGGTCTCACAAGCGAGCGATACAGTGGCAGCAACACCACCCTCTTCCTGCTGAAGATACATATTCCTATGCATCCTGGCATCCCACTGGCCACACTCACTGCTCTGTTACAATGCTCTGTCACTTTGAGGCCTCTATGGTATTCCAGTTTTTCTGAATTACCTTACCAGATGACAGTTTCCTGGAGCAAACTTCCATTATGACACAGAAATTCTTGGATCAGAGTTATAGTGAATCAGTCATGAATGAAGCAACAATATGGGCAAGTGAGACAGAGAGGGTCCCTCTTTTGTCTTGAAATAGAAGTACAAATGCAGCAGGGAGACATTAGAGAGCCATCTTCCAAGCAGGATGTGCTCTCAGAGAGAGCTCTGTCCTACAGGAACATAAATTTGCTAAATAACTTTAACCAAAGTGCAAATTTTATTTTTACAAACATATAGTTCACTGAAGCTTTTTCTCCTGAGTAGAAAGATACCACTCTTGCAATGGGTGGACCAAAATCACAGCTGCCTGGAATATCAAAAGGCACGCTGCTTAACACAAGCCAGGTCACAGGAACCTTGGGCAGCGCTGGAGCTAACAACCTGATGGAGCCTCCCATCCCCAAAATAAGATGACTGAGTTTATTCAGGCTATGGATCAAAAGATTGAGAAAATACTACAAAAAACTGGAGCAACATGATTCTGCCATAAAGGAACCTACAGGAAGTGTTGCCGACTCTGAGAAATGCATTACATCGACTCTAACTGCTGTGGTGAGTCTGACAATAGAAAATGGCCAGCTTTGGGGCTGCATGGAAGCCTTAGAGAGTGAACTGCATGTCGGTAACCTCCGTGTCAATAGAGTCCCAGAGAGACTGGAGGGCACAAATTTACTTTATTACCTGGTACAATTGCTCAAAAGTTTGATTTCTGCTCTGGAAGTTCTCGACTGGTCCGTTCTCAAAAAAGCTTACCAGGTGAATCTTCATGTTCGATCCACTACTTCATCTCAACCATGCACCATTTTAATAAAAATGGCAGGCTCATAGATTAGAGACATGATACTCTTGGCAGCATGGACAAACTATCCCCTGGAGATCAATGGAGCAGTCATAAAGCCAGAAAGAGAGGTGGGGGTAATCATACCAGATGACCAAAAGGTGGCTGGGCAGTGTGACAAGGCAATTGGGAGCGCTAGTGGGATGCTGGGGTGCACAGGGAGGGTTATCAGCAGCAGAAAGAGGAAGGTGGTGTTTCCCCTGTACAGATCACTGGTAACACCCCATCCTGAGTACTGTGTTCTGGTCTGCAGACCACATCGCCAGAAGGACATAGACAGAGTGGAGGTGGTCCAAAGGTGGGCAGTTAAAATGGTGCAGAGTCTGCACCAAAAGCCCTATGATGAGAGATTAAAGGACCTCAATATGTACACCCTGGAAGAAAAGAGGGAGAGGGGGATAAGATATAGACCTTTAAATGCCTCACGGGGGTAAATAAGGTACAGGAGGGAAGTATTTTTCAGAAAAAAGGAGCTCAAGAACAAGGAAACAGGCTATGAAGCTGGGGAGGTAGATTCAGGACAGATGTGAGGAAGTACTTCTTCACAGAAAGAGTGGTTGATTCCTGGAACAGCCTTCCAGTGGAGGTGGAGGGGGTGAAACCAGTGGTGGAGTTCAAAAATTTATGGTACAGGCACAAGGGAATCTTGGGGAAAAAGAACCAGAAATCGATTAGGGTCTACAGTGAAACTTTAGTTGGGGAAAAATGGGCAGACTGAGTGGGCCAAGTGGTCCTTATCTGCTGTCAAATTCTATGCTTCTATGTTTCTATATCATTCCAAACCCATGCCCAATGAAAGCATTTTGATGCTTTGCGGCAATGGCTTCAGACATTAGGAATTGTTCACTCTTTTTTCCGACCAACCAAACTACATATAGTCTACGTGGGAAGTCATAGTAGTTCACCGACACCGCAGGATGCGGGTCAGTGGATTGAAAAAACAGAGGCAGAATTTGCAGCTCAGAGAGAAGCCCAGGTGATCCTACCATCGGATTCAGATGGTAATTGAAAATGTGAGACTTTTTTGTGTTAAGACTTTCTGATATTGGGACTTCAGCAATCTGCATTGGGTTATGGTCTTCTTTACTGTTTCGGTGCCTACCAGGTTAATATGTCGCGGACAGAACTGCGCATGGAATAGTGCACAGAACATATAGCATGGTGTAGTAGCATGACAGGGTACAAAACCCTGCAAGCAGCAAAAGGAAAAAAGCATTATGGTTTTTGGGTCTCCGGAGTCTTGATGAATCAGTGGTGGGATCTTCTTTGCGGTTGTCAACCCTAATGGTCACCCCTCCCCCAACCCATAGCCTTCTGTCCGAAGCACAAGGTTCAGCTCCAAGCCAGTGCCTTACAGTGATTCACTCTTCAAAGGTAGGGAAGTATGTCCCGCCACATGCTGCCAACACAATCTGTTGTAGCTTTTGTCACACAGGGCCTTGTGGTCCCTGCGTGATGAAAGGCGGTCACATCTGATGTTGTTTGCTCAGGGAACAGGGTGGGCATTAGGGTTGATTGCCCCAAGGAAGACCCCACCATGATTTGCCAAAACTCTGGAGACCCAAAACCCTAATGTTTTTTCCTTTTGCTGCTTGGGTGTGGGAAATTAGGGTTGGAAACCCTAACACCAACTTTCCCTACTTTTGCGGCGTTAAGTTGAACCCTAACTGGTGCAATTTTTTGCAAATAATTTCCTTTCTTTTTGAGATAGTGGAATCGTATAGAAAAATAGAAAATTATGGCAGAAGGGCACCTGTGGTCCATCGAGTCTGCCCCAGCATGGTATCCCAGGACCCTTACGGGATCAGAATGTCATATGCTTAATAGCATACGACATTCCAGCTAACCGTGGCACCGTAGTTGAAAGCAAATGGTACAATACCGCTAATGCTGCTGTACGCGGTATTGCACCATTCGCACTATCCCAGGCAGAGGATAAGACCTGTGCTGAGACTGGGTTTCGCCGAGGAGCTCAATGGACTGAGCCACTGCAGCAAGCAACCCAGGTGCTGCTTCTGGGGCTGGCTTTGATTCACGATCCCAGAAACTTTTATTTGTTGCACGTTTTGTGCAATTGCAAGTTGACCACTCCCCCCGGAGTTGACAATCCTTATTGGGGGGGGGTTTGAGGTGTGTGGGGGGTTGACTCCCCCACAAAAAACAGACTTATGCCACATGGCATAAATTGTGCTGTATTGGCAGCGCAATTTTACCATGTGGCATAATGTCTTGTGACATTATGACCCCATGTCCCCAGGACCTATTGTACAGCGGTGCCCTGTCCTCCGAGATGCCCAGTCTAGCACTGAGCCCTAGCCTTGTCCCATGTGTGTTTAAAATTAGATACTATCTTAGCTGCCAACACCTCGGGTGGCAGTCTGCTCCAAGCTTCCACCACTCTCTCAGAGAAATAATACTTTCTGATGTTCCTCCTGAACCTTCCCCATTTCAGTTTCCACTTGTGGCCCCTTGTTGTAGAATTGGTGTTCCTGTTAACAAGCACCAATTGTGGTACTTTATAATACCTCTAAGGAACTTGAAAGTTTTGATCATATCCCCCCTTTCTCTTCTAGTCTCCAGTGAGTACATGTTCAAAGCCCTAAGCCTATCCTCATAGGTGATTCCATGAAGGGCCTGAATAATTTTTATTGCCCTCTTCTGGACCACCTCTAATCTGTCAGTGTCCTTTCTAAGGTGAGGCCTCCAGAACTGGACACAGTACTCCAGGTGTGGCCTCACCAATGACCGGTAGAGTGGCAGTATCACTTCCCTGTTCCTACTATCTATCCCCCTACTAATACATCCCAGTACCTTGCTGGTCCTGCTTTAAGCCTTATTGCACTGACTCTGCTGCTTGAAGTTATCTCTAATAATGACCCCCAGATCTCATTCTTAAGCAGAGTAGCTAAGTTTGATTCAGTTTAGCCAGTATTCTGTCTTAGGGTTGGCCCTACCCAGGTGCATCACTTTGCACTTCTTAGCAGTGAATTTCAACTGTCATATGTGTGTCCACCTTTCAGACTTCTTTAGGTCCTCCTGTAGCTCTTTGATTCCCTCCACTGTATCCACTCTTACGCTGAGTTTCTTGTCATCAGCAAACAGGGCAATGTTTCCATTTATAGTCTCGCTGATGTCACTAATGAATATGTTGAAAAGGACTGGCCCCAGGACTGACCCCTGAGGCACCCTGCTAATGACGTATCTTTCGGTAGATCTTACCCCATTTACTACCACCCTTTGTTTCCTGTTCTTCAGCCAATTTTGTTGTACCCACTTGACTATTTGCTCTGCTACCCTGAGGTCTTCTAACCTTTTTTAAGAGGTGTCTGTGCAGGATGGTGTCAAAAGGTTTACTGAAAAAAAATTATGAGCCAGCCTGCTGGCGCAGAGGTTGGATATTCACCTGTGATGCTGATGATCCGGGTTCCAGAACAGACTCGTGTGTCAGAGGGCTGGCCAGGGGGGGAGATGGCTCAAGCATCCACAGACTGCTCACCTTCTCCTGGGGGGGTTTGTGGCTCAGCAGTTGCTGGCCTCTGACAGAGGCCGGGAGCACGGCAACATGTCGGGCCACACTGCAGGTGGGAGCATGATGGACATCAGCATACGCTTTGACGTCACACTTCCCAGAAAAAAACAGGAAAAAAATGCCCCTGGTCTGACCAGATGATGGTCACCAGTCCCTGGCACGCCACCGTAGCCCAGGATAGTCCCATGCTGACTCCCCCATTGCCAATCCCATGGACTAATTGTATGTGCCTAAGGGCATTTCTCCCCCAAAGGGGGGAGACCCATCTGACAAAGGGTTACATTGAGTCACCTGGGGGATTCATTGGTTGATGTGGGAGGCAGCAGGATGGCGACCTGAGGAGGTGGGTGGCCATGGGTTCTATGTGGCCTGAAGGAGTGGTCAGGCCAGGGGCTGGGGAGGAGCAAAAAAAATTATAATTATTAAAAAACTGTCTGTGTAGTGCCAGTCTTTACCCCAGCATGTATGCTTTGTGATCCCATACCAGTGAGTTGAGTTGGGGGGTGAGCTCAGTGACCCAGCTACATGGGGTAAAGGGGAGTGGCACTGTTATGCTTATGTATCCTGATTCACACAGGTCCCTTTTGGACCTGTGTGAACAAATGCAAATGCACAGGGCCCTTTGGGTCCTGCATCAAGGAAAGACTTCATTCTGCCTCTGGAAGTGCACCGACTGATGTCAAGGAGTCATAGGGCTATCTGATGGGCTGCGGAAGCCAGGGAACTCTAGTCCTTGCACTTCCATGTGGTTGCAGATACAAATGCCCAGGGCAAAGCATCCATCTGTCAGCCAGTGCACAGTGCCCTCTGCCACCTACAAGTGCAGAGATGCAGGGCCCTATGCCAAGAGGAGAGTTGCCTTCACTATATGGTATCCGGGCCTGTGCGGACAACCCTGCAGCTTTCATTCCCTGGCTGGGAGAGGGTGTTACATAACAGTGCCACCCCCCTTAACCCATGTAGCTGGGTCACTGAGCTCACCCCTGAACTCAGGTCGCTGTTACGGGATCACAAAACATACATGTTTTATTTTGATACTAAATTTTCAAAATAGTCATTTTATGACTTCCCTTATAAACAAGACATGTGGCATTTTTAGTATATTGTCTGAAATGTCATTTCACACCACAAGTGCAAAAACATGTCTCATCCAGGATTAAAAAAATTACACCAGTCATGTTTGTGAGGTACTGTGCAAAAATGGCTCTGTTGAAAGTTTGGAGTTGAAATACTGAAAATTAAGTGAACATAGAAAAATGTCAAGGTATGCTCGTAACTTTGCCATATTTACGTATTTGGAACCCAAATTTTCAACACAGCCTTCTTATGACCCTGCCTCATGATCAATGGTGGTAAAAATGTTCAAATCCCGTCCAAAAGGTGATTTACAAAGTGACCACAAAATTGTCTTTCGGGCCAGATGTGCATAATTCTACTGCCATTGGTCATGAGGCAGGGTCCCAAGAAGGCCGTGTTGAAAATTTTGTGTAAAAATATTCAAAAATGACAATTTCTGAATAAAATTTTAAAACCAATTGAAATACATTAAACAGCACTTAGCTTATTTTCTCATATTGCAGTCGCCGGTTCCAGCAGCAACACATGTCTTTGATCAGAGAGTGAATCTACGCCATGGGACATGTTCAGGTGAGTGAGAGTGTGTGAGGAGTGTGGGTGGGTGTGGCGTGGGGGTGCTGAGTGGGAGGTTGGGGTGTGTGGGGTGGGGTGTGTGTGGGGGAGGGGCAGATTGTCAAGGGACCATTTTCTTTTTTACTGGTAAAAAAATAAAAAAAAAACAAAGGATGGTTTTCTTCATTTCAGGGGACAGTGATATTTTGGCACTGGGGAATTGGCCACCCCAGTGCCAGGCTACTGATTGGTGGCACCAGGAGGCGGGCACCCCAGTGCCGCCACATATATATTGGGGATGTGGGGTGGGTGACCTGAGGGGAGGGAGGAGGGGGGTCAGCAGAAGTGGTACCAGGGGTAGGTATCCCAGTCTGCTTACATAAACAAAAATCCCTACTGAGCATGCTCAAAACAGCAAGTAAAAAACCAAAAAACTTGCAATCCTTATAACTCTGGAATCATTTAATATTTTTTCATGAAACCTTCCAAAGGTACTACTTTGGAAAAACACACTTCTACTCTGAAAGTTTCAGAAAAAAATTCCCTTCCCTGTAGGCTGTAGCTGAGAGCAAAACCAAAAACCCATGTTAAGTATATAAAAAAAAAATAGACAGCTACAAGAAGGTGACATATACAGATCACAGAAACTGCACAAGCTGCCTTCACAAAACTTTCCACATATTTAGACCTTGCTTACTAAACAATGCATGCAAAGTTTCAGCTAACGTTGTCGAACACTGCCAAAGCTATTACGTTACAAAGTTAGAGGTGTAACATGGAAACTGTCCCCTCAACCCTAACTAAACGTCATACAGATTCGAGCCACTGTCACCCATGCCATTCGTTGAGGCAGATGTCACAGGGAGCCCAGATCTACCACAGGGCTCATGTGAGCAAAAAACAAGCTACAGGAACACACAGGACATAACTGCAAATCACGTACTAGTCATAAGCGACTCTATGATTCGGGGAATAGAGTCTTACCTACAACAGAGAGCAAAAATACAAAAGTTGCAGTCACGTATCTTCCAGGATCATCAGCACACAGAGACACTAACCACATTGAGAAAATCATATGGGACACAGTGATAGAACTGCATGTCTTAGTCCACCTAGGCACCAAAGACCTTGCCAATCATTCAGCAGAGGAGACCAAAAGGCACCTGACCTCTCTGGGTAACAAACTTTCTCCTATTTGTCCACTGTCTCATTCTCTGAGATTCTTCTGGTATAGGAAAAAGGAGCTAGCAGGAAGCAGATTAGAGATAAAGACATTTCTGAGCTCAACAATTGGCTCAGAGACTGGTGTGCAGAGAGGGGCTATAAATGCACAGGGGACTGGAATAAGTTCTTGGAAAGGCAATTCTTTCAATATGATGGCCTGCACCTCACCAAGGAGGGCACCCAGGCGCTAGGCCAGAAATTTGACACTTTCATTTCTAATTTAAACTAGTTAATAGGAAGTAGGCAGCAGCACCCAAGGAACCACAGGTGACAACTTTTGCCACTCCCTAACAATCTCCTATGAACACACAACCAGATCAAGACAACATTAACACATACCTTATCGGCACACTTAAGGACCCTACAGGGCTACTTAGTATGAAGACAATGTCTTCTGCACATATACAGAAAAAGGGAAGCTCCACAGTGATCAATTCTAACCAAGGAAGATGAGCATTGTGCATCACTGCTCGTAGCCTGGTGAACAAAATCCTGGATCTCACCGCCATAATGGCAGAGGCAGACCTAGACTTGGTCGCAGTTACAGAGACATGGTTCACTGAGAATGACACCTGGGATGTAGGTAGTGATCCCAGGATATGCTCTATTCTGAAGAGACCGCAAAGTTAAGAAAGGTGGAGGGGCAGCAATGTATGTAAAAAACAGCATCAATGCTATGGAAACACAGGGACATAGCAGCAATGCGGAGGTCCTCTGGGTCTCCCTTGGAGCAGGAATTAAGTACCCTATCCAAGTTGGGGTTATATACAGATGCTGAGCCCAGGATAAAAACTTGGACAGGAGAACTGCTACTGGTCGGTGATTTCAATCTACCAGATGTGGATTAGCTCTCACATATGACCTCTATGGAAAGGAGCAGAGAATTCCTCCTAGCACTAAAGGGAGCAGGACTAGAACAGTTGGTGATCACACCAGCATGACAGGAAGCCATCCTGGACCTCATGCTCTCAAATAGCAACAGGATCTCTGACACAACGGTGGGCAGCAATCTGAGTACCAGTGACCACTGGACCATCTGGATAACCATCACCAGTAAAGAGGAAGTCAGCCACAGCAAACTCAGAGTTCTGGATTTCAAGAAGGCCGACTTTACTTAAATGAGGGCTTCCATAAAACAAATACTTAGCAAGGAAACAGGGGGCACAGTGGAACAGAGGGTGGAAGGCCCTGAAGGAAGCTTTACTCAGTAACTGCCCAGTGCACGAAGCAGATCCCTAAGTCAAGAAAAAGGAGGAAAGCACTATGGTATACCAAGGATGTAGCAACAAAAATAAAGGATAAAAGGAAAGCATTCAAGAGATTCAAGGATACTAACAATGAGGCAGGTATGAAAATCTACAAAACCAAGTTAAAAGAAGCAGGAAAGGCAGTAAGGGCAGCCAAAGCCCAGGCAGAAGAAAGAATCACACGAGGCGTGAAGAAGGGCGACAAAACTTTTTATAGATACATCAGAGAAAAAAGGAAAACAAAAGGAGGCATTATAAGAATAGCAACCATGGATGGCAAACAGGCAGAAAATGATAACGAAAAAGTGGAGATTCTAAAGACTTTCTTCTGCTGACCTAGTGGCGCTGAAGGTTGAGACACTGGATGCCACACCTCGAGCCACACCGGTGACCCAGGTTCAGAAACACACTCGGGCCACCAGGGGTTGGCAGGGGAGAGGGAGGATTGAGTGTCCCACAACTGCTCTCCTCCCTCTGGGGTGGGTGGAAGAACTGCATCGCTCTGCAGCGGCAACTGGCAGAGGCCAGATGCACTACAGTTTGTGTGCACAATCAAGTGGTGGAGTGCAGCAGGCATCTGTATGGCTGTGTGCTGATGCCATTGCACAACCGGCTCCTAGGGGAGATAATGGTGGAATATTGTGGGGCGATTGTGGCGGCTGATGGCTGTGCCCTGCACCACCGGACACGTGAGGTGCGCCCCCCCGGGTATCTGAGCTCCAGGTCCCCATAGGGGGAGGGGATCCTTTCTACTTGCTGGCCTGTGGGGAGAATGTGTCACTGGCCAGACCTGGTCTGGGGATGAGGGTGCCGGCGGCTGGACGATTCACCGTTACTGCTCCGTAGTGACGGAGGAAAAAAGCATTCTATGATTAAATAAATAAATAAATAAACAGTTTCTTCTGCTCACTCTTCACAAATGAAGATGATGACAATAAACCCAAAATGCAGAACACAGGTGAACTCACCATAGAAGCAGATGCTGGACCATGTACAAGAGACAGTGTCCAAAAAGAGCGTCTCAAATTAAAAGCAAATAAAGCAATGGGCCCAGATGAATTTCACCCTAGAATTCTGAAGGAGTTGGCTCAGGAAATTGCAGGCCCACTGGCAGAATTACTCACCCAGTCTCTAGAGAGCGGGAAAATACCTCAGTACTGGAGAAGTGCCACAGTGGTACCCTTGCACAAAAGTGGAAGCAGGGAGAAGGCCAGAAACTACCAGCCAGTGAGCTTGACCTCAGTAGTGGGGAAGCTTATGGAGTCCCTACTTAAGGAAAGAATAGTGAAGTTCCTTACGGAAGCAGGGCAGCTAGATACTAAACAGCATGGATTTGCAGCAGGACGGTCATGTCAAATGAATATGACTGAATTCTTTGACTGGGTTTCCAAAATAGTGGACCAGGGAGGGGTGGCAGACATAGTCTAGATTTCAGCAAGGCTTTTGATTCTGTCCCCCATAGAAGATTGGTCAATAAGCTAGAGCAGTATGGGTTAGGGTACAAAATAGTCAAGTGGGTTCAAAACTGGCTCCACAATAGAACGCAGAGGGTCATAGTCAATGGAGCACTGTCTAGCGAGGGAAAGATGATCAGTGGTGTGCCTCAAGGATCTGTCCTTGGCCCAATCCTCTTCAATATATTCATCATCAACATTGCTGATGGCCTGCAGGGCAAGGCATGCCTGTTTGCAGATGACACAAAGCTCTGCAACAGGGTAGATACAATTGAAGGAACGACAGCAATTGAAGCAGATCTAAAGAGCCTAGCTGCATGGTCTAGGGACTGGCAGTTGAAATTAAATGCCAAAAAGTGCAAGGTCATGCATCTAGGTAAAGGAAGCCTAAGGAAAACATACACACTTGATGGTGAACAATTAACAGAAACAAAACTTCTGAGTACTTATTTCCAGTGATTTAAAGGTGGGTAGACAATGTGAAAAGGTGGTGCAGAAAGCTAGTAGCATCCTGAGATGTATTGGCAGGGGCATTACAAGTAGGAAGCGAGAGGTCATACTCCCTCTGTACAGGTCCTTGGTGAGGTCACATCTTGAGTACTGTGTACAGTTCTGGAGGCCACACCTAAAAAAGGACATATACCACTTGGAGGCTGTACAGAGGAGAGCTACTAAAATGGTACAGGAACTGCACCAGGAACAATATGAATCTAGACTACAGCAACTGCAAATGTACTCCCTCGAGCAAAGGAGAACTGGAGGGGGGTATATGATAGAAACGTTCAAATACATATAGGGCATAAATAAGATACAAGCAGAAAACCGCTTTTACAAAAACGAGACCACGTGAACGAAGGGGCACAGTTTGAGAGTAACAGGGGGTAAATTTAAAACCAATATTCATAAATTCTACTTCACAGAAAGGGTGGTGGACCCTTGGAATAGCTTACCACAAGAGGTTGTGGAGGCCAAAACAGTCACTTTTTTTTAGCTAGGATGGGCCAAGTACTGTGGTAATCTTGGAAGAAGAACAGAATAGGGGATAGGCAATCTGGACAGACTAGATGGATCACACAGTCCCCTTCTGCCGACACGTTATGTTCTTATGTTCTTATGTTCTTATACTGGCTACCACACCAGTACAATAGACAATTATATTGAATTCCCCCACTTCTACTGTAACAGATTACATGGATATCAATCTCTGTATAGCAAATGTTTGATCTTGCAGTTTGTATAATTGTAATACAATGTCCTAATGCAATGTACAAGAAACTGGTTATTACCCTGTATGTTCAACAGAAATGAATAACCATAAGTTTAACAAAACAAGAACTATCAATACTGCAAATGGTGGTGGGGAGGAAGAACACAGATTAAAGTATATTACCACTTACACTCCACAAGTGACAGAAGTTTGCAAGATCATTCATAAAAATTGGAATGTCATTGAGATAGGTACTGTTTTGGGAAGAACCTAAAGGGGCAAACCACCGCATGTAGATTACTGTAGAGTGAACAGTCTAGGTGATAGTCTGCTTTGCTCTCTCCAACCTGTTTCTAAAGTGAATCCTGTCTCTCTTTTTGACACCCCTTCCCCATGGGTGCAATACTTGTGGATGCTGCAAGTTTTGCAAATATATAAAAAAGGGCACATCTTTTAAAACCCTACCAAAGATAGGGAACAGTAAAAGAAGGTGACAAGACTTTCTATAGATACATTAGTGAAAGGAGAAAGTCCAGAGGGGGGTATTGCTAAGCTTAATGGAGAAAAGGGAGCATGTGAGGAGGAGGACCCTGTAAAGGCATCTATCCTAAATAGATACTTTTGCTCAGTATTTACTGAAGAGAAGGTAGGGCAGGGCCCACAGCTCAGCATCATGGACACAGGGGGAGGGAGGTGAGCACTACTCCCTTCACAAAAGAAAGGGTCCCACAAGAGCTTGCTAAGCTCAGGTGGATAAGGCAATGGGACCTGATGGCATACATCCCAGGGTACTTAAGGAGCCAAAGGAGGAACTAGCAGAGCCAGTTAGCAGAATTGTTTAGTGAGTCCCTGAGCACAGGAGAGGTCCCAGAAGACTGGAGAAGGGCTCCATGTGATCCCACCCACAAGAGTGGTAGCAGGGAGGAGGCGGGGAACTACAGACCGTCAGTCTTACCCTCAGTAGTGGGCAAGATTATGGAGGCACTCCTTAAGGAAAGGATAGTGCAACACCTGGAATCCATAGGGCACAGGATCCAAGACAGCATGGGTTTACAAAAGGAAGGTCCTGTCAAACTAATCTCATAGATTTCTTTGACTGGGTAACCAGAGTGGTGGACCAAGGGGAGCAGTTGATGTCAGCCTACCTTGACTTCAGCAAAGCTTTTGACACTGTTCCACATAGAAGATTGATAAATAAGCTAGGTAGGCTCGGGTGGTCTGAAGTTGGTCAACTGGTGGCAAACTGGTTGACTGGCAGAAAACAGAGAGTGGTGGTAAATGGTATACAGTCAGAAGAGATGCAAGTCACAAGTGGGTACCTCAGGGATCAGTCCTGGGGCCAGTCCTATTCAAACATCTTCATTAGTGACCCTCGCAGATGGACTAGAGGGTAAGGCTTGTCTGTTTGCAGATGACACCAAGATCTGCAACAGAGTAGATGATCCAGATGGGTGGGCAGAATGAGAAGAGATCTGGATAAACTAGCAGAATGGTCAGAAGAGTGGCAACTGGGATTTAATGCAAAGAAGTGCAAAATCATGCACATAGGGAAGAGAACCCTGAAGCCACTTATAGGCTGGGAGGGAGTTGCTAGCAGTCACAAAGGAAGAAAGAGACTTGGGCATCATCATCACTGATGACCTAAAATCATCCAAGCAGACCTCTAAAGCAGTAGGTAAGGCTAGGGGGTGTTAGGGTGTATTAGTAGGGTATCACAAGTCGTAAGAGGGAGGTAATCCCTCTGTACAAGACATTGGTTAGGCCCCATCTGGAGTACTGCGTGCAGCATTGGAGGCCACACCTTCACGAGGACATTAACCAAATTGAGGCAGTCCAGAGAAGGCAACCAAATGGTGCAGGGACTGCATCAGAAGACATATGAGGACAGATTAACGGAGCTCAATATGTATACCCTTGAGCAAAGGAGGGAGAGAGGTGATATGATCGAGACATTTAAACACCTTAAGGGCATAAACAAGGTGAAAGAGTCTAACATGTTTAAATATAAGAAAAATAGCAGGACAAGAGGACACAGCATGAGATTAGAGGGAGGCTGATTAAGGGGGAATGTGAGGAAATTCTTTTTCACAGAAAGGGTGGTAGATGCATGGAATGGCTTACCACAAGAAGTGGTGGCTATGAATACAGTGCAGGGCTTCAAACAGGCATGGGATAGGCATAAGGGAGCAATACAAATGACTATGAATAGATAGGTCACTGACAGAGCAAAGGCCGATGGCACATTTATAAGGTAGAAAAAGAAATGGGCAGACTGGATGGGCCTTGAGGTCCTTATCTGCCGACAACTTCTATGTTTCTATGTTTCTATGTTAGGGAATACAATATCAGAAGCCTTATCCTTTGTGATATCCCAAGTGTTGTCTATCTGCTGTCTTGTACTTGTGGAGCATTTTATGTTGGCAAGACAATCCGGCCATTTAAGCAATGCATCAACGAACATGTGAGACACATTGCAAATGGGGATGTCAAAAATATATTAGCAGCCTATGTGAAATTTGCTGGACAAATGGGGAGCCACAATTGATCCTATATGGGAATGAGCATGTCAAACTAGGGAGGAGGGGTGATCTTGATGTGCTGTTGAACAAAAGTGAGGCAACGTGGATGTGTAACGGAGGGGGAAGGGGTTAAAACCTCCAGATTTGAACTGGTGTTTTGAAATAGCAAGCTTTCTGTAACTTGGTTATACTGTAATACACTATTTGGTGTGTATTCTAATTTCAGCCTTTTGTTCATTATCTAGTGATTGGTCTTGTTCCCCTGTATGTTAAGCCTGCATCCCCATTCTACGTTTTCACAAGAAGTCCTGAAATTTGTAGAGCAACATGTGCAAGTGGACAAATAAGCACAGTTTTGAAAATTATATTTGGGACCTGATATACAGTACCCAGCTCCATTTTTTGAAATGGACTTCAATCTGAGAATTTCCATCTCCAGAATTTTTTGCATATGAACTTTTGCTGTTACTTCATGAGGAATTAGCATGCATTTTTGATCTGGCATTGAGAAATGAATGTCTCTTATCCATAACTGTGCTTAAATCAAATACAGTAGGTAATATATATGGTTTTCAACTTTGCAAATTTTTTTATTTATGTACTCATATATTTGTAAGTCCATTTTCACTTTATTGTGTGTGACAACTGCCCCTTGGGCTGCTCCAGCTTACAGGACAGTTTCTTAATATCTCTGGCTCTCTTTGCTTGCCACCACCTGATTGTATTAGGAAGACCTCTGTTCTGCTCAGGGCTAAGAAGATCAAACACTATAATATTTGACAGCTTGCACTTCAGGTGGCGGGCTGTAAACAGAGACTTCTTTCTTTGCCAGCAGAAATATTATAGAGAATACTGGATGGGCAACTATGCACAACCAGTGTGTTCTGACACAGAGGGGTTTTGATTCACTTGAGAGGTCCATGGGAATCAAAACCCAGAGGTGACAGAACACAGAGGTTGTGCATAAAGTTGCTCATCCTGTATTTTTTATAGTGTATAGTAGTATTATTTGAAATGTGTGCATTGTGTTTTTTTTTCTCTTTTTCATAATGAAACTGACTTGTGAAGTCTCTAGAGGTTCTAGAATACTTTCTTACCACAGAATTAAATAGGGGAAAGCAACAATGTGCCAGCTTTCCAAGTGGTTCTGCTGCAGTACTGACATCACTACTGCAGTAGAACAACATAATGATGTCACTAGTGCAGCAGAACAAGCTTATTCCAGGCATGGAATTTCATGCACAATAGCATTCCACTATACACTATATAGAGAATACTGGATGGGCAACTATGCACAACCAGTGTGTTCTGACACAGAGGGGTTCTGATTCCTTTTTACCTTGAGAGGGAAGCGCGAGAGGTCCATGGGAATCAGAACCCCGAGGTGACAGAAAACACAGGTTGTGCATAAAGTTGCTCATCCTGTATTTTTTGTAGTGTATAGTAGTACTATGTGAAATGTGTGCTTTGTGGTTTTTTTCTCTCTTTTTCATAATGACACTGACTTGAAAAGTCTCTAGAGGTTCTAGAATACTGTCAACACAGAATTAAATAGAGGAAAGCAACAATGTGCCAGGATTCCAAAGTGGTTCTGCTGCAGTAGTGACATCACTACTGCAGCAGAACAACATAATGACATCACTAATGCAGCAGAGCAAGCATATTCCAGGCGTGACATTTCATGCATAACAGCATACCACTATACACTATAAAATTATATTTTCAATAATGAGGCACAGTCATTGATTCTATAAAAATATAGATTATTTACTACTTGATACTACAGGTAACAAATACACAGGATATGTACTGCAAGACAAAAATATTTACACGTTTACTAGAAAGCAAAATAAAAATAGCTAACAGACAGATGATTGTTGGAAGAACCTCAAAATCTAGTCTCTCCTAGAGTTTATATTTATCTGCCAGCTAACCTAAAAGGACTTCCACGAAGTCTGTCCTTCCCTCACACAGATAGACTAGCTACAAGGTGGGGCTCTCCCTTCTCTGGGACACTCACTCAGAGAGTCTGGTCCTCTTCATAGGCTGCGACGGTCAGAGGGAAGGAGAAAGAGAGCTGGGTGTACAGCTCTCCAATTAACGTGCTCAGGGCTGTGGGGATGTTACCCCCTTCCATGAGTGACAGTTCCCCCCCAGTATTCCTCTCCCATGTGAGTGCATGAGCGTGTGTATATGTGTGACATCATCAAGCCAGCTGGCTTTATTGTCACCTAGCAACATCCTTACTCAGTTTTATGACCCTGTTTTCCTCCTTCATGCAGGATGTCTCTGTGCCAGAAATAGCACCATCACATCTGCCCAGGTCTGCTGCTGGATTCATGGGAAACCTTGTATCCTTCCAGTTGGCCAGTATTTCTCATGAGATCTGCCTGGACATGTGACCTGGAAGTCATTTTGGTGTCCATTCTAAACAGCAAGAATGTGCAAAAAAAACACAATAATTAGACCAACAAAAAAAAAAAAAAAGAAGAAATTAATCTGATCACATCCCTGTCACACTGTGTAACCCCCTCTCTGGAACACTGTTACTGCCTTCCCCTGCAACACTCCCTCACCCCTGGTCTGGTACAGACTGCAGCTGTGGGACCTAGAGCTGGACTGGACACTGTCACCGCAGGTGCTAATATTGTATAAATGTGTTGTTTATATGCTTATATATTTGTGAGTCTGTTTGTACTTTACTATGTAACTCCTTCCTAAAAGGAGGCTTGCCTTTGGCTGTCTCCAGAGTACTGCTGCCACCTTCCCATGCACTGCTGCTGCACCCCAGTCCTAGTCCAGACTACAGCTGTGGGATCCAGGGCTGGACTGGACACTCATTTGTTCTGCAGGCTTGTTCGGTGTTGTCACCATGGCCAGTGCACCACCACTTCTCTTCACTCAACCAGCCTCTGGATTGCCTTCAGGGTTGGGAAGCCCACAAAAATGAGGTTGCTCAGTTTAAAGCAGTTTTAAAAGCTGCACAGAGTGGAAAACAACTAAATTAGTACATCCTGTCCCTGTGAAACTGACATCAATTTGGAGACTGGTTCAGCTCTGCAAAACAACTAAATTAATGCATCCTGTCCATGTGAAACTGATATCTATTTGGAGCTCAGCTCTGCAAAACAGCCTTGAAATGCAAGCTGACTCAGGACTTGTATGCATGCTTTTCCCCTTGAACTGACAGCCACTGAGAGCCAGGGGTTTAGCATAATAATGAATGAAATGTTAAACACTGACATTTAATCCCTGGATTTCTGCACAAGGGAGAGACGTGTGCAAATAGAGAAGATTTGTGTGAAACAAAACCTCTGAGGAGAGGAGAGCGTTTGTGTATAGCTCACACTTGCTATTCCAGTCTGACTAAAAGGTTTGTCCAAAATGGAACTGAGACCCTTGGAAAATGGTATTGATGCAGTTAATGTGCCATGCCTGGTCTCTAGCACCAAATTAGAGCAGAGGTTGCCTTGAAAGCTGCTCTGCATCTGCGAAGGTGGTGAGCCACTGCCTTCTACTGCCATTACGAGTTTATCCTGACAGAGGATTGAGCTAGTTGAGGTCCCAAGTGACTGCCTGCCTGTCGAGGTGGGTGAAGGCAAGTCCCCATATGAGATAAAGTGGATCATTGTCATCTGGAACATCACATCCCACATCCCTCACCATCGGGGGTGCATTGGGTCTGCTGCACCTGTATCCAGCTTACAGAAAAGACAATCCAGCGATCATCTGCCTAAGCAGGGGAGTCATCCCCACGGAAATAATACCTGCCTGTCATCTAAAGGTCATGAGTATAGGGTTTTGTCCACAGAACTTATTATTCCTATTGTTTAGTAAACTAGTTAGACAACTTTCTGTACATTCCTGCATGACTTTAGACTCAAGCCCTCAGCTACAGCTTAAAGACAGAAGCAACTGTTTTACTGTCCATCCAGCTGTGTAATTTGCAAGTCAGCAGCTGCAGCCAACAACCAAACTTCCATGGTACCGTACCGAGGTCCAAGCATCAAAGGCCTACAACTATGTATCTGTGTGCACACTTGAACTGTAATTGGGTGCTCCTAGAGGGATTGTGAGGTTAACTGGTGCAGCAGTGGGACGAGAGGTGCTGCGACATGCCTTATGGTGGGGGATGAATGCAAACTGCTGTCTTTGTTTACTTTTACCTTTACTTCCCTTGTCCCCTACCTTGTTCTCCAACCCCCAAATAAACCTGCTGGGTTATTTATTTGCAACTGCTGATGCATTTTGGCATCATTGCCTTGCTGTTTATTTGCATGCTTACTGTAATAAGTAGGGAGGGGATTGTGTTATTGTGTTCCCTTCCATGGGGGAGGGGCTGTGTTTATTTCCTGTGGGGAAACACCCTGGCAGCTCTCTGTCATAAGTATCCCCATAAGTGGAGGCACCACACCACTTTCCAAGCCCATTTATAAGCACCAGATGCCATTCACCCGAAGGCATATCAGACTTTGTCCATTACCATCTTGTTGCTCAGTCAGCACACCTTATAGGTGGTGAAGGTTACAGATTTAGAGGCACTGCTAGGATTTCTGGATCATTTCTGCAACACCTTAGCCTGGGGCAGGAACAGAGTTTGGTACCTCCCCCTCAATCTTCACCGTCTTGGGTCTATGTGATAACGGCGAACGCCTAAAGGCGATCTCACTTATCCATAGTCAGAGATGCTGAAAAGCTTTCCAGCACTCTACAACTCAGCTTCAGCCGCACAAGGTAAACAGCGCCAAGAGAGAGTTTTAATGCTTTCACAGCCCCCACATCCCCTGCCCCCTTACTTAAGGATTCTCAACTCTGGGGTGCATGTTGGGGTGAAAGCATTAAAAAATAAAGGTTCAGGCGGCGCAGAAAAATCGCACCAGTGCTCAGACCTGAACTTCGGTACCTCACCCATCCCAGCCACTAGCTAACCCCCAATGCCACGATACAGCTCGGCCATCCACACGCAGTGACACCCCCTACAGCCCCTCTGCCCCTCAGCCCAGCCGCCGTGCACTCGCCCCCCACGCTGCAACATAGCGACATCCTGTCACCCAGTTCACCAGACCCCTCATCCAGTCACCCTACCTTCCATTGCCATAAGGGATTGCACCGGGTAGGTGTCACCATTATGGACGGCGCCCTTCCTCATGCACCCACCTCACGGTTTACCTCACCTTCATGTTGGATTACATCTTGTTGCTCGACTTGTGCAAGGGTGAGAACCTTAATCTGAAAAAAGTCATTTTGGTGCATGGCACCTCCGAAGGAATCCCTCAGGACCAGCTTTAAAATGTCATATGCAGCATGAAAAATTTGCGAAAGTGACTGTTCATGGGAGAGTTTAGAAGCAGCAAAACAGCTCACCTGCCCGCAAGTGTGCCGGATAACAAATCCACAAGGCAAAAAGGCAAATACCGGCACTTCTCTGCCAGTGTATAAAAAAGCTTTATTCAGAACAGTTTAAAACATACCGCCATAGTACTATCATGGTGGGTCGTCACATGCAATCCAACCCTGACTGGTTTTGCACTAAGTGCGTCATCAGGAGGCTTCTGATGAGGCACTGAGTGTGAAACTGGTCGGGGTTGGATTGTTTGTGACAACCCAGCATGCTAGTATGGTGATATGTTTTAAACGCTTCTGAATAAAGGTTTTTTTTACGCTGACAGAGTGGTGTGGATATTTGCCTTTTTGCCTCATTGAAGAGTTTACAGTTTGGCTTGACAGACAGTATGTGTTCTGATGGAGTACAGAGAGGATGTTGATCCCTCAAGGGTGCATGACCAGCTCACTAACAATAGAGACCCCACCCCGTGGTTCATAACGACCCACCTGAGCCTGGACCTTGGACTGAGGGCCTAAAAACAAAGTGAACCTGAACAGAAGTTGCAGTTCTTTTTGGCAGCTGAGGGAAAGACTGTTCAAGATGTGAGAGCATTTTTCAAGGAAGAAGAACCAGCACAGGCAATATCACCCAGTGGACTCTGGGGGACAGGACCGGACCACATATTTTGTCATGCACTATGACAGTACAGGAGACTGCATAGTTTCTATGAAGCCACCCCCACGCCTGCTGGGGAGGATGACTCTGAAAGTTGGATGAGATAGGCCATACAGTTGGAGAAAGTGTGGAAGTGTTCGGATAACAAGAAATACAAAAGAATTATGGAGAGCCTGAAAGGTATGGCATTGGACATCATCTGTCCCCTATGTGCCACCCAACCGAACTGCATCACAAGTGACCATCTTGGCATGCATAAGAGTACATTTGGAGCAGTTGAGTGGAGGGAGGACCTGATTTACCAACTGGAAGCCACCATGCAAAAAGTGGGAGAAAAGTTGTTTCATTACATGACCTAAGCGGAGCTTGTGATTTGAAGAATTCTGGAAGCCATTGGAGTTACCCCTGTGCAGACTGCACAGATAATACTGAACCAGATTTTGCAAAGAGCTGTGTATTCCCACTGAACACTGATATCTCTCAGGTTGAAAGAATGCAGCACAGATCCCCTGAATTTCTAGCAGCTACTAGATGAAGTAAAGGAAAAAGAACTGCAAGAAGCCATTGTCAGTTTATCATAGGTACCCACAGAAAAGCCATAGCCCTGCAGCTACAAGTTGACAGGTGCCGAGAGCAGAGTGATGCCCCAGACATGACTACTCAGTTGAAGGAACTCACAGACAGTGTAAAGGCCTTGCAGACAGTGCAGGTATCTCACCCACAAGCTAACTTCCTGTCACCTAGTCGTGTACGCCCACTGAATCCTTTGTCTGCCCAAAGGTTCAGGCCATGACCCTAGATGCTGCTCAGAGATGGACTGTTCAGTTGTCACTGTGGAGAAGATGGATATTTTGCATGAGGATGTTGCAGGCCTGAGAACCAGCAGCTTGTAGACCAGAAATAGAAGAGATGGGAAAAGTCATAGGGAAATGACAGCAGAGCCCAGTAAGGGAGTGATCTGGGACACCAAGTGTGAACAACTCCGTAAGATGGACAAATCCCACTACCTCTGTTCAACACAAGTTGTCACCTGGATTGCTGGGTCCTTCCCTGCCCATACAGATATTCATTAAGGGATACCCATGAGAAGCTGTATTGTACAATGGATCACAGGTCACCGTTATCTACTGATCCTTTTACCAGATGTACCCGAAACACCTGCCTTTGCAATCTCTAGAAGGACTTTCCATATGGGGTTTGAGCAGTGCCAGTTACCCCTACAATGGATACATCGCTGTGCAGATCAGATTTTTTGAGACTTTTGCCGCTGTTCCCTCAAAGGATCAATACCTTGTCTCTCATTTGTCCTGAAAACCAGATATTGGACAAGACACCAGTACTAATTGGAGCCAATGCCAGTATGTTTGGACACCTGGCTAACATGTGCCTGCAGAAAGCAGGACAGGAAAATTACCAGACGTTGACAAGTTATGTCACTGTCCATACTAAGCACCAGGATAAGGAAGTCAGGGCTTACAACAACCCTGAGGGGATTGTGGGAATCCTAAAGAAAGAAGGAAAAGAGCATTTGATTAAGACTACAGGACTGAGTGCCTAGCAGAAGGAACCATGGACTGCCATGAATTCTTGTTGGACTAGATCATCATTGTAGAGTTCCTGGGAAGAGGTTTGTCAAGCAGTTTGATGGTTCAGCAGGAGTACTACTTGGTACCAATGTAAGGGTCGAGAGGATCAACATAAAGTTAAAGATATGGTATGGTATGCTACTAGCTGACCTGTACACTTCTGAGGTGGTAGTGGCACTATCCCATCAGGAGAGGACCCATCGACTGGACGAAGAAGTTTTCTATTTTGGTTCATCTTCCATTCCCCCTGTCTGGAAGAAATGATTGCAGTGGGAATTAGCTGACTGGTCAGATGTCTTCTCATGCCATGAGTGGGAGCTGGGATGTGCCAAAGGGGAAGAACACTATATACGACTACACGATGACTGCCCCTCCAGAGAAAGGTTGAGGAGACTACTGGAACCTGCTGACACTGAAGATGTCAGACAACACCTGCAAGAATTCTTGGTAGTAGGTATCATAAAGGAGTCTCACAGCCCCTATGCTTTACCTATAGTGGTGGCCCAAAAGAAGACTGATGCCATAAGAAGGTGCATTGACTATTGCACCCTTAATCAAAGGACTGTGGCCAACCAATGCACCATGCCTTGAGTGCAGGACACCCTGGACAGCCTCACAGGGAGTAGATGGTTCTCTGGGCTGGACTTGTGCAGTGAATACTATAAAATACTGATGGCTGAGGAAAACAAGGGGAAGACCGCATTTATCTGTCCTCTTGGTTTTTATCAATTTGTTCATATGTTGCAAGGGATATATGGTGCCCCAGCAACTTCCCAGCACCTAATAGAGATGGTAGTAAGGTATATGAATCTCCTGAAGGCCATAGTCTACCTTGATGACCTCGTAGTGTTTGGGAGGACACTGGTGGAACATGAAATCTGACTACTAAAGGTACTGGACCGACTGAAGGAACATGGTCTAAAGCTCTCTCTAGACAAGTGTCAGTTCTGTCAGACTAGTATCAGATATGTTAGGCACATCATATCAGTGCAAGGAATCAGCAATGACCAAGCAAAAGTGGAAGTCCTCACAATCTGGCTGAAACCCAACAATTTAAAAATGCTTCAGTCTTTCCTGGGGTTCTGCTGATACTATAGGAGATTTGTGAAGGACTGCTCCTCAGTGGTGAGGCTGGTGAACAACTTGACTGAGGGGTATCCTCCAGCCTGAAAAACCAAAGGTTCAGGGACTAAACAGAAACTGCCATCAGAATATTACAAGACCAATGAACCTTTTAGGGGAAAGACAGCCTGTGGGCTGTGACAACATTTTTCAGGAGGTCATTCAACACTTGACAGGGGCCCCTGTATAGGCATGTTGCTAACTAGACCAAGTCGTATACCCTTCACATTGATGCCAGCATAGAAGGACTGGGTGCTGTACTTTACCAAGAGCATGAAAATGGTATGAGACCTCCTGTACCCAATGGCCACAATCCCATCTCAGGAAGATCTAGGCCATTGGTACTTGGACCACCGGACCTGTGACTCCAATCTTGGAAAACTGCCCCAGCACAATCTGCTCTACCTGGCTTAGATCCTGCCTCACCATGGAGATGGAGGTGCATGCCTATGTCCCTCATACCCTGTTTTACTGTCTCATTAACTAGGATAGGGTGCATATGTATGGAGGAGTTAGGTTGTACTGTAGTCTGTGAATAGGTTACTATCTGATGGGCACTGTCTTGATCACCCCTCCCCCAATCTTTTGCCCTTGGTTCATATTTGTAGGGCAGTCATAAGACAGCTGCCTCACTCTCTGGCAAACATAACATTTCTTTGCCCCCCATCTCCTTGTTACCCTTAGGACCAGTGGGTTGTGTTTTGGGCTTGGGTGCAGGCTTCATTTAATTTAGGTTACAGTCCCTGGATCCCCTTGAAATCATGTGCTGTCCCTCCCCCATTGTTCCTACGCAGCATGTGTGGTCTGCTGGCCACACACAGATCAACTCTTTCTGCTGCCTCCTTTGTGGAGCTGCATGTCCGGTTCAGCAACTTTATGTGCAGGTTCTCAGGTACAAGTTAAAGAAATTGTTCCCTTACAAACAAGTCTTTTATTTGCTCCACAGTTCTAGCTTTAGCTCCATCCACCTAGCGGTCTAGATAGGTATACATTTGAACATGCAATTCTACATAGCTGTCTCCTGGGCCCTTTTTTTTTTAACTCTCTTTTTTAGCTCCTTTGGACCAGGGCATCTCTCAGGAGTACCCTCTCAACCTTGGCCTCTACTCCCAGCCTGAAACCACCCTCCCCAGGAGACACATTGCTGAGCACCCCCTTCCCGAACCCACAGACTCGTTCAGCCACCCGGATCATCCCCTTTGGGGGAGGGCCCACTTCCCCCACCTGGCGACCTTTCTGCAATTAGAGGAATGGTCATGGGCTGGGTTGAGGAGCTTGGGAGAGCTGGTGGAGGGCAGGTCTGGTGATGGGATGTGGGTGTTGGTTCCTGGGGTCTCTGTCACCTTGCTGATCCTCCTGGTTTTTTTTGTTTTGTTTCCCCCTCAGAGCACGGATGTGCAATGATGTCTGTGCACCTACATGCTGATGTCCACCACCGCTCCACTCCCTGAATCTGGCATCGCTCTGTGCAGGGCCCCCGATCTCTATCAGGGGCTGCTGAGGAGTGTGGCATGCCCCAGTACCCACCTTGGGAAGGGAGAGCAGTCCTCGGATGCTCGATCCCCTCCCTCCCCTTCCTCCCCTGATGAACCCTGATGACCAGAGTTTGTTCCCAAACCTGGGTCACTGGCATGGTGTGAGGTGTGGTGTCCAGTGCCTCAACCCTCTGTGACACCAGGCCGGCTTCCTGGGCCTTTCTTAATTCCCTGAATTTTCACCTATAAGCCACAGGATTTAGCTGAAATATTTCAGTAACACCTTCTTGCTTTATCATAGTCCATACAGTCCTGGTCATCCATTCTAGCAAATGTGTGCAAAGCATGGCCAGTAAGCAATGGTGTGAGGCAGGTAATCTATGAAGCCCTGTCCAATTTAAACTGCACACATGCCATCTCAAATGATTTTAAAAACAAATCAAGATCATCCTCCTCCTCCTGGTATTAAGGAAACATTTTAGAATTAATTATGGCTTTGTGGGTTTGATCCCCTACTCACGGTTTGCTGCGGTGCTTTCTGGTGCAGTTTCACCATTTATTTCTCTTGCTGTCATTCCTTCTCTCTTTCAGCTCATTCCTGCTCTCTTTCCACTTGTTCCATCTCTCTTTCCTTTCCTCTTGCTTCTCATGTGTAAATCTCATGTTGCTGTTGGTGTTCTCTCTCTCTCTCCTCCTGCATCAAGATTTTGTCCTGGTGTGCCTTCACGTTTTCCTCAGCCTCTAGCCTTACTCTCTCCCTCTCAGCCTCAGCCTCAAGCCTTGCCCACTGCAGTTCTGCTTCATTTAATGTAGGTTCCATTTTTATGAGCTCAAGCTGATTTTGAGACTCTGCTGTACCAGTTCTTGGTTCAGGTTCAAGCTGCACTGCTTCATCAGTTCAAGGCTTGAGGTCGAACTCTGGCTCAGCCTCTGTGACTTCAGTCTTGCTACTTTGGTCACCTTCCTCTGTGACTGCCTGCTCTATAGACATTTGGTCATACTCCTCAGTGACTGCCTGCCTCCCCTGCATTCAGTCCTGCTCTGTAAGGGCTTCTAAGAGTCCATTTTTTGTCAGGCCCACATAGACAATCCTCCTGTCTTTGCACAGCTCATGGAGCTGAGCCACATTAAATCTGCTGTATGTTGAGGAGCTCATACTCACTAACTACACTGCACTAAGCTGTGTTTTTAAAACAAGCCCAAAAAACAGTAGTAATAGATGTAGGCCAACATATTCAGATGAGATGTAGCGCATCTCCGTGCTATTATTGGTCGTAGGGTAGCCATGTTAAAAGCCACCCGATGCACTGCGCACCCCAACTGTATCAAACATCATTAATATTGTGATGTGCACCTATGCAAATGAGGGGTCCCTCATGCATATGCCACACATCACAATATTGAAACTCCCCCAAATCAAACTATGGCCGGCTGCGCCTGCGCATAGTTACACTTTTAAAACCCTTCTTGAACTATACGCGGGGTGGGTTGGTGCCCTGCACACAGTCTAGGGCTGAGTACACAGTTCTCCCCTCCCCAGCCTTGATCCCAGTGAAAGAAAAAGATTCACATATCCCTGTTTACATAGGGTAGTGTCCTCCCTCTCTCCCCAGCCCTGACCCCAGTGAAAGAAAAAGATTCATATATCTCCTTTTCCATAGTGTAGTGGCCCCCCTCCCCAGCCCTGATCACTGTGAGAGATGAAATAATGCCTGATCCCCTTTTCCATAATGTAGCGGCACCCCTCTCCAGCCCCGATCACTGAGAAATAAATTAGTGCCCGATGCCCTTTTCCATAGTGTAGCGGCCCCCCTCCCCAGCCCTGATCACTGGAACACCAATCCAAACCCTGATCCCTGTTCCCTGCTGCTTAGTGGTCCCCCCACTCTCCCACCCTGGTAGGCAGTAACCCACCACCCTGCACCCCCCCATCCCAACCCGTGCTGGCGACGGGCACAAGCCTCCTCACTCTGCCACGTCCAGACACTGACTGATCGGTACTGGAGTGCATACAGTAAATAGTATGTGCTCATTGGTTGTCCGACAACCAGTGAGTGTGTACTATTTACTGTATGTACTCCAGTACTGATCAGTTGGTGGTTGAACATGACAGGGTGAGGAGGGCTGTGCCAGTCACTGGCACGGGTGGGATGGGGTGCAGGGTGGAGGGTTACTGCCTACCAGGGTGGGGGGACCACTAGCCTCCAGGGATCAGGGATTGAGGGTTTGGATCATTGTTCCAGTGATTGGGGCTGGGGAAGGGGGCTGCTACACTATGGAAAAGGGGATAGGGCAATAATTTATTTCTCAGTGATCAAAGCTGAGGACGGCGGGCTGCTACACTATGGAAAAGGGGTTCGGGGAGTACTTTATTGATAACAGTGATCGGGGTTGGGGAGGGCTGGCCCAGCACACATCACGGCAGCGCAGCCATACAGATGATCCCATAATGGGCATGCAAATAGCCCCATTGAGCCATGCATGCCCAATGGGCTCATTTGCATGTGTGGGCTGAATATCACCCATGGGGGCCACGGAGCATACCAGTGTGTGCCGTGCAGTTCCCCTCTGGGTGGTATTCAGACCTACACCTTGGTTGCGCTGCATGGCACATGGTGACCCCCTGCTGTACATCATGCGATCAGGGTCCAATATTCAAGCAGATTGAGTGGTCTATTCTGATTGTGAATTCTTTTTGAATATCGCGACAGAGCTGGCTGGCCCAACTTATTTGTGTGGCACACTGTTATGTGCGTGCATCTGGCTGGCTCTCAAAATGGGGCCCTTAATCTTCTAGCATATCCTGTTTCATAACTGTTTAAGGTAACTTTTCTACTGGCAATCTCTGTTTCTTCATGTGCCAGGTAAGGATTTTACCTCTCTCACAGAGTTGCTAGTTCCACCAGGAAAGCACACCGCACACAAATTCTGGCTATAAATTTATGAACTGAACCATACTACTCACCACCAGTTTGTGACAAACTACCCTTTGGGCTGTACTAGCTTACAGGGTAGTTAGGGGTCTAATTCACTTCTTCTGCCACCACCTGATAATATCAGAAAAATAACTGTCCTGCTCAGGAACTTGGAAGGTCAAACACAGTGAAATATAGTAGAGTACACTTTGGATAACAGACTTTAAACAGGGAATTCTCACCTTGACAGCAGACATATTACATTTACCTTTACAATAAGGCTGCATAGCCACTGGTTCTATAAAAATCGTTTCTTTATTACTAAATACTGCAGATATTTACAAACGGAATATACACAGCAGCCAAAAAGATTTACACATTTTCAGGAAAGGAAAAAATAACGTAATTAAGCAGACAGATGACCGTTAGAATAATCTCAGACTCTAGTCTCATGCTAGAGTCTATATTTACTTGCCAGCTAACTTGAAAGAACATTCACCTAGACTGCCCTTCCCTCAAACAGATAAGCTAGCTATCAAGCAGGGCTCATCCTTCTCTGGCACACTCACCAAGAGAGTCTGGTCCTCTTCAAAGGCTGCAGAAAGTCAGAGAGAGAGAGAGAGAGAGAGAGAGAGAGTGTTGGGGTCCAACTCCTTAATTTATGTGCTCAGGGCTGTAGGGTGGAACCTCTCCCTGGAGTGACAGTCCCTTGAGTATTCCTCACCCACATGAATGTGTATATGTGTGTGTGTGTGTGTGTGTGTGTTCACACCTCTAGGTAAAATGGTCTTTTCCACCTAGCACTTCCTCATATCTATTTTATTACTTTATTGTATCTACCTGCTCAGGTTGCCTTTGTAGGAACATTCGCACTCTCCCATCTGGTCTTGTTTTTCCTTAAGATTTTCCAGGGTCTACTGTTAGGACATGTGACCTGCAATCCATTTTGTATGCCCTATGTAAAGAACTTAAATGAGAAAGAAAGAAAGAACTTATATGAGAATAAGTAGAAACAAAAATTAATTACACAAACAAAAAAGATTAAATTAACATGGCCACATTCGCTGTCTGGTCAAGATAGCATCAGCAAAATGGTGCGGTCAAAAAGCGTGCTGTCATAACAGTATGCGTAGTTTCAGAGTTTGTTTACATATACTAGTGCATTTATTTCACCATGCCCAATTTCTGGTTTCTGTGTGGCGTGCTTTTTGACTGTGCCATTTTGCTGGCACTGTTTTAACCTAGACCAATCAAATCCCCATCACCCTATTTAATAACCTTCTTACATTATCTTTAATATAGTGGCCTTTTATGAAGCTAGTTGGATCTGGGTGGTCATGAAATATAATGTATTCCTTACAGTCCATTGTTTTCAAAACTGCATTGATAGGCACTTAGAAAACAAACGTATGCTCCAGAAGTAAACCAGCTATGCCTGGTAGCAGGAACCAGGAAATAAAAAATCACAGGCACCACTTCTGGGGGTATCTCTATTCCACGTCAGTTCATAAAAGTGTTTTTTACAGTGCTAACATGAGCAGAAAAAACAAAGTGCACTTAAAATTACAGTCTCGGCAGCAACTGAAAAAACAACAAACAAGCTCATGACTCTACCAGTATCGCACTCAGCTTCATCAGGATCTGTTAGAAGCTTGCCCGCACAGCTGCCAAAGCATTTATTTCCCCACACAGTTACCAGCCTCGTAAAATCCGTGGCATGCATACTGCAAGGACCCTCCATCTGCAGTTTGGTTAGCACTTTTAACTCTTCCCTACTTTTACTAAGGCTCTTTGTAAAGGTATCATCTAGGGCAATTTTGTGTTTGTCTTCAAGGTCCAATAACCTATTCTCAAGTTCTACTATATGCAGTATATGCTCCTTTTTTTTTTCCAAGAAGACTAGGAAGTGATCTTGCCTGTCAATATAGCATGAAGGCTGTCCCAGTGAATGAAAACAAAGGTTTCCCCTTTTTGTTATATGTCAGAAAAGTATTTTTTTTTCATAATTAGAGCCTTAAAGTTTGGGTCATTAAAGCCACATTCATGCACCACATTGGATTCTTAATCATATTGACCAATGTCATATCTAATACTACTGGTGCAGGATCAGAAGCTGTGATAGTTTTAACCTCACAGCCTCGGGCCGTATGTGACCAATCCACAGGCAAGAGAGAAAAGACTAGTCCAGAGTAATATCTGACTGTCTGTGAGTATCACAAAATAAAGAGTAGTTTCAGACTTTGGCGTTCAGGAATCTACAAACATCAGCCAGTCTTAAATTATACATTATATTACCCAGCATTCTATCTCCTGTAGATGGTTGGGTCCCTGCCCACTTGAGTTAGTCACATAAGGGTTTAAAGCACAATTGAAATCACCGTCAGTAATATTTAAGCTGTCAGGGTCAGTTACCGTATCCAATAATACTTTGGTCTGCTGCTCCACCCAGCCCCTTCACCCACCACCTCTAGGACTTACCTGGTGCTCCTATTTTATTTTATTTATTTATTTTATTTCATTTTTGTTGACCGGGTAAGTGCACTAGACAAATCCCCATCACCTATGTTCCTCTGTGGGTAACCCTCATGGAAAGGGCCACTGTAGGCCGTCCCTTACCTCTGGCCAGAAGTTGAGGGTTGGTGAGTGAGCCAGAGCCTGGTCGATGGTGCAGAGCCTGCAGTGGGTGGCAGACAGCAAACTGCATGGTCAGGATTTTTTCTTATTTTCATTTCCCCATCATATGAATGTTGTGGTGGTTGCATCTGATGCCAAAGTATCAGAATGCCAACGTCCACCTCCCTTTAGTACTGGCACCAGCTTGCATCACCAACTCTGGTCACCCAGGTGGTGGTATTGCAGTGGTGACAAGAGCCCTGCCTCCCCCAAGGAGGTGAGCATCCACTGGGATACTCAACCATCCTCCCCTAGCCAGCCCCCGATAACCCAGGCTCATTTCCAAACCTAGGTCGCTGGCGTGGTGAGTGATAGCGCTACCACTGCGCCGATAGGCAAGCTACACAATAGCACTTTCTTATGAACTACAAATAGAATAACAGATGGGTTAGTGTACATTACAAGGCAGTAATTCCATCTCAAGGTTCTGGGGACAGGAGAACCTCAAGAGCAAAGCTTGAGAGGTTACCGTGTCCCAGAACCTCGAGATGGAATTGCTGCCTGTAATGTACAGTAATCTATTCATTTGTTTTAATATATGGATTCGACTTTAATTTTTTTAGGCATTTTGTGATGGGTGGTTGGACGCTGCAGTGAAGGACTCTCTCGGTCCTGGCCGACCACCACATTGTCTCACTATGCTCCAGTCCCCCTCCCCCCCCCGGTAAGCGGGGTATACCAAGAACGTTTTTTTGTTTTACATTTCCTAGGCAGTCCTAACTTTTGTTTTTTTGATGAATGCAGGATCAACCAGCTAATTCCATTTTTTGAAGGATAAAAAGAAAAAAGGGTGAAGTGTGGAGGACTTGATGGATGTGAGACACTAAGTGAGAGATGGCCGCCATGTTTTTGAGAGTGTTCTGCCTGACCACAGAGAGAAAGCAGCCAATCATGAGTCGTGTAGAGGACGCATTGGTTTGATTAACTCTGGTAGCTTAGCCTGTTATAGAAGACTGCTGTGATTGCGCTCTTCAGTTTTACTGATAAGAAAAAATTACTCACCTTAGTAATGTTGTTTCTCCTAATGGAGTCTTGCTGTATTCTGACTATTGCAGTTAGGTCCTGCCTTTCAACTGCCCCGGACAACAAAGAGTTAAACTTTCCATGGCCAGCATGGAATGTTCACTGTGAGCTCGGTTGAAGCCCCTGTCTGCTGTTGTTTAAACTCCAACCGTCAGATCTTTACGAGCAATACTCACTAGAAGTTCTGTGTGGAAACTGTAAAACTCACACTAGCCAACTGGCAACTAAATTTATATAAAAGGGTTTTTTGGTTTCAAACAAAGACTAAAGTCAGGAAACCCAAAAAACAAAACACATTCCAAAACACAACACTCACCCAAAATAAAGGAGGGTGAAAAAGGGACACCCCTAGGGTGCCAACACTGCTCCTGCCCACCCACATCCCAAAACCCAGGTTCTGAGAGGGGAGGCGGGGGGGGAGGTCAGAATACAGCAAAACTCCATTAGAAGAAACAACATTACTAAGGTGAGTAATTTTTTCTTCAAACAACATGAAGTCTTGCTGTATTGACTATTGCAGACTACCAAGCAGTACCTCCGTGGAGGAGGGACAAAACCTACTTTGGAAACAGGCGCTTGTTCAGATATCTTAGGTCCAGGATGGGCCGCCATTCTCCTGTCTTTTGGGGGGTTAGGAAGTACCTGGAGTACAATCCTTTGCCCTTGTGTAGGGTGGGAATCCTATCTATGGCTATGAGAGCCTGGAGGGAAGAAACCTCTGCCTCTAGGGCAAGGGTCTCTGATGGATTTGCAGGTGGAAAGGATCTGGTTCTCATCTTGGGAAATTTTTTGAAGCTCAGAACCAGTCCCTGGCTTACTACTTCCAGGACCCACTTGTCTAATGTCAGAGACTTCCAGTCCTGGACAAAGTAAGCCAGCATGCCCCCTACAGGTATTGGAGAATCGGTCCGGGCAGACCCATCAGGGTGTCTGCTTGGCAGGGGCTTTAGGCTGAGGGGTGGATGCAGGCCTGCTCATTCCCTGTCTGCCTCTCCCTCTGAAGAACCCCCTCTGAGCATAAGAAGAAGAAGAAGAATAGGCCTGGGCTTGGTAAAAAGGCCTTTGAAAAGGCCTGCCCCTGGCCCTGGACTGCTGCCTTTGAGGAGTGGCTTGCCTTTCTTTGGCCTGAGCACTCCTGTAGGTGGTCCTGTACTCATCCATCTTTTTCATGTAGTTTTCTGTCTGCTCCCCAAACAGAGAATTACCAATAACAGGGAAATCCATGGCCTTAGCCTGGGTGTCCTGTGATAGGCTAGTACATCTGAGCCAAGCCATCCTCTGAAGGGCCACAAATGTAGCCATGACTCTTGATGAAACATCATTGGAGTCCACAGCAGCATGAAATTGCATCTTGGATGCCTCAGTCCCATCTGCAGCCACCTGCTCCAGCTCCTTGGCAAGCTGGTCAGGGGCCTGTTTAGCCAGAGCCAGCACAGTGTACCATCTGGACTTCTGGTATCTAGCTGTGTAGGCTATATAGTTAGCCTGCCTGAGTCCCAAAGATGCTGCCATGTACTATTTCTTTGCCATGGCATCAGTCCTCCTGGAGTCCTTATCTGGGGGTGTGTGATGCCAAGGGGATATTTGCCTTATCACAGGCAGCAGCCTGCACTATCCCAACATGGCTGCATTGCTGAGAAAGGAACTCCGTGTCTGAGCCTGAAAGAGTGTACCTCTTGTCCATTCATCTGTCCACAGGAGGTATGGAGTTAGGAGTCTTAAGAATTTTATTTGTCTGTTTGCCAAAAGATTTATGGAGGGGAATAGACAGTCTCCTGGACTCTGGGATGTCCATCATTTCAACAAAATCAAGATCCTCCTGATCCTCTACTGCTTCTTCCATTGGAAGCTGGAGGGTTTCAGACACTTTTTTTTAAAATATAAAGTGGGAAGGGGACTCAGAAAGCCTAGGTGGAGGAACACCTGAAGGTCTGTCTGTGGAGATGTCCGGGTCAATAGGCACATCCAGACTTTCATAATCACCATCATCATCCTCATACTCTCCTTCCTCCTCATCCAGTTCATAAAAGTCTTCTGAAGTGTAATCCGGAACCGGGGGAACTGACTGAACTGAACTCCTGTCAGATGGTGCCGGTTCGGCCGGAACCGAAGTAAGCGATTGCACTATTCTTATCGCCTTGGCTATCTCATCAGCGGTCAAAGTATGAATTTCTGGATCCGAACCAGATGATTTATCTTTTCTTTTTCTTTTAACTGGAACCAACTCCTCAGAATTGGCTCACCTTTTGCACAAAGAAGTATCACCCTGGTCAGAGGGCACTCCTTCTGGTTCGGTCGGAACCGAACCGGGCTGGCCATCCGGGTCAGCGGACTTCTTGGCCTCCCTTTCCCTCAGTCTACCTACTCTCTTATCCAGGGTAGCTTTGGGAAAATTCTTACAAGTTGGGCAGTCTGAATCGAGGTGGTCAATCCCCAGACAATAAACACAAGTGGTCTGGGGATCAGCCTTAGCAAAGGATTCCCCTTCACACACTGCAGTGTTGAAACCCAGTGGGCCCGTCTTTTTCTTGGGTTTCTCAGACATGGCCAATCCTATCCAAAACTTACCCTTTTTTTGGCAGTCTGCCAGGCAACACTCCCCTATTGGTTCCTGACTGTGTTACAGGGCTTGGAAAAAAACCTAATAAAATCCGTTTTTTTTAGAACCGATATGGACCGGTTACCACACTCTAAGTAAATTCACAAACTTTTTTTACCTAAACTGATCGGTTCAGCTGAACCGATCCGACATTTACAAGTTCCACACAGAAACTAAATGCAAAACCTATCTAGTACTCACGGTACCACAGACAGAGACTTAAACCGACAGATTCGGTAGCAGAAATTCGGTAGAAACCAAGTGAAAAACGACACTTTAACCGACTTTTTTTGAACTGAGCAAAGGAGAAATCTCCGGAGTGACTGTTCAGTGAGGTGGAGTAAAGAATCTGACGGTTGGAGTTTAAACAGCAGCAGACAGGGGCTTCAACCGAGCTCGCGGTGAACATTCCATGCTGGCCATGGAAAGTTTAACTCTTTGTTCTCTGGGGCAGTTGAAAGGCAGGACCTAACTGCAATAGTCAGAATACAGCAAGACTTCATGTTGTTTGAAAAGTATTGTTCAGAGCGCTGAACAATAGTATTACGGGCTCTGAACGATACTATTATCAGTCTGCATCAGTGGCATTATCACTTTAGGAGCAGATATTACCAGAATTTTTTTGTATGTTTTATGATTGTATTATTTTCTAAATCCATATATTAAATTGTTATTGTTGTCATTCTTTAGGGGAAGAAACACTGAGAATGGTACATGGGACACCTAGAAAAAAGCCCTTAATTCTGATCATGTGCCCTTTAAGAGCTTCTGCCTCCTAATCTACTGGTTGGGGCGTATCTTTATGAATCAAGGTGGCAGCCCCTGTATGAGAAGGATGAGCTACATATGTAGATGCATAAACTTTCCCAGCCCACTTTATATTCAACTTTGAGTGCTCCAGTGGGGTCCGGTGTGTTTCCTGCAAAAGTGCGACTGTGACATTCAGTTTTTGTAGTTCTGCAAAATATGGGCTTTTTTTTATCAGTCCCCTACCCCAACCTGACCTCTAATATTATTAGTAACTACCCTGTAATGTCCCATGACTGGAGCTTACATAAAAGTCAAAGCAATCAGTTGGGGGGGTCCCAGACAGCCTTTCCTCTGGTTCCCAGGTCCCCCAGCCACAGTTAGATAAGGGTCCAGTTAAAAAGAAGGGTCCCCTGTTGTAATTCTGGTGTCCCTGTATAAGCAGAGCAGGGAGGTATTTATTTATTTATCATGCCAGTATCCCTTGCAGTCTTGTTGTTTTCTGCACACACACAAGAGATCCCTTGTTTCCCATTCCCACAGCACGTGGCTCAAGTCAGTGCCAGCCCAGCATTTGGAATGTCCAGCTCATAGAACCAGAAAGAAAGAATGAGTTGGTAGAAAAGGACAAGTAGGCCCATCTAGTCTGCCCTATTTCCCTGCCTATAACTCCACTTTGGACTCTATTTTCTAACAAGTGTCCCTCCCTCTCTCCTCCCTTACCTCTGTTTATTTTAACTGTGTGCCTATCCCATGTATGTTTGAAGCTTTCCACTATCTTTGCCCCCTACCACCTCTTCTGTCAGGCTGGTCCAGACATCCACCACCATATCTATGAAGAAATATTTCCTCACATTCCTCTTAACCCCCCCCAAAGCTTACTAGTGTGCCCCCATGTTCTAGTGTTCTACCTCCTGTGAAAGAGACTGCCCTCCTGCACATTGTTCACCCTTGTGAGGTACTTCTAGGTCTCACTCATTTCCCCTGTCTCTCTTCTCTCTTCCAGGGAGTACCTGTAGAGCTACCATAGCCTCTCCTCATATGGTTTCTCATGCAGCCCTGTATCATTTTGGTAGCCCTTCTCTGGATCACTTCCACTTTGTCAATGTCCTTGAAGAGGTGCAGCCCCCAGAACTGGACACAGTACTCAAAGTTGGGTCTCACAAATGAGTGATACAGTGGCAGCACCATCTTCCTTCTCTTGCTAGAAATTCATCACACTAATACACCCTAGCATCCGGCTTGCCTTGTCTACTGCTTTGTCGTACTGCTTTGCCACCTTGGGATCATCAGATATGATCACTCCAAGGTCCCTTTCTCCCTCCTCTAGTTTTTCCAGATCCCTTTGTATTCTCTCCACCCCCTCCTGGGTGTCCATCCTGTTGTAGATTTTTGTGTCATCTGCAGAGACACACTTCCCCCTTCAGTTCCTCAGCGATGTCCCTTATAAAGATGTTGAAAAGGACAGGACCCAGTACTGATCCATGTGGTACTCCACAGGTCATGCTCTCATCTGTTGAGTGACTGCCATTTACCACAATCCTCTACCTCCTATCTTTCTTTTTTTTTTTTTTTCTTCCATAGTCTATTTACCCTCATCAGCCTGCAGGCAGGTTATCCATCCTCCTCCAGTCTCCTGGTCACCGCTCCCCCGGCACCCCTAGCCCTGTTTCCCTTGGTGGGGCAGAAGTGGAGGGGGCTATCCTTCCCCCCTCCCATACACACATATCCAGAGCGGGCAATTACAGGCAGTACATGTGGCAGCAGTGCCAGTGTGCTGGAGGGGACTTCATGGAGCCTGCAGCCGTGCTTTTCACATTTTTCTGTTCCCTCCCCCTCACAGCCATGATCGTGCGTGCATGGAGGAGTGCGCACATCATGAAGCCACACTACTTGTCTCCCTGGCTCTGGCACTGTCCTCCATCCTCCACCAGGAAGCAGCCATGGAACAGGATGATGTACCCACCCATCCCCGGGAGAGGAGAGCTGTCATCAGATGCTCTATCATCTCCCTCCCCTGATGACTCCCGGTGGCTCAAGTTCACTCCCAAACTCTGGTCACCAGTGTGGCATGAGGTGTGGTGTCCAGCGCCTCAACCCTCAGTGCCACCAGGCTTGGCCCACCTCCTATCTTTCAACCTGTTAGATCTCCAGGCTGCTAAGTTTCTTTATCAGTCTCCTGGGTGTACAGTCTCAAAGGCCTTACTAAAGTCCAAATAGGCCACATCCACTGTCCTCCCCTGGGCCACCTTCCTAGTTACCTAGTCAAAGAACTCAATGAGATTTGTTTGACAGAACCTCCTCTCTGTAAAGCCATGCTGGCAGTTGTCCTGCAGCCAATTTTTCTCCAGGCATTCCATCAGTCTCTCATTCAGGAGGGTCTCCATTAGTTTCCCCACCAGTGACATGAGACTGACTGGTGTGTAATTGCTAGCCTCCTCCCTGTTGCCGTTCATGTGTAGAGGGGCCACATCAGCCCTCCTCCAGTTCTCTGGATCCTCCCCGTTTCCAACGAGGTGATGAATAATATTGACAGTGGGGTGGCTCACATCATGCTTAGTTGCTTTAGTACCCTTAGGTGGATCCCGTCTGGCCCCATTGCCTTGTTTTATTTTAGGACTTCCAACCCCTGGCAGACTCTGTCTTCCGTAAGTAGACTTATGCCACTCCCCCCAGTGCCTGGTAATGCATGTCAGTCTATCCCCCCTTTCACTGTGAAGACTGAGCAGAAGTACTTGTTTAAAATTTTAGCTTTTTCTTAGTCTTCCTCTTCATAGTCCACCCTCATGCTCTTCTGATCCTCACTATACTACCTCTTGCCTTCCTTTTCTCTCATGTACCTAAAGAAAGTCTTATCCAATTTTTTCACCCCCTGGGCAACCCTTGCCTCAGTTTTAGACTTTTCTGTCCTTACCTTTCTTCCTGCCTCCCTTTATTCTCTAGATATACCTCAATGTCCACCTCTGTTTGGATCTCCTTGCACTTCCTGAAAGCTGTTTTTTCCTCATTTGTGTTCACGCTGAACAGTGGACTGTCCCTACCTTGTCAGGGACTGAGAGTCATGAATGTTGGAGGGTTAGTTACAAGACTTGCAATGTTATGAAACCAGTGGTCCAAAGTCACTCAGTGCAGTAAAGAGAGTGCACTCAGGCACTGCGGTTGGGCCCTGTAGTATGTGGTCTGAGGGAGAAAAGGAATGCAGGAATCTAGGTAAAGAAAGGACTTGCCTGCAATCCTGCTCTCATCCCTCCTTCAGTCGGCTGCCAGTTTTCTTTCCCTGGAGTGTAGCAGTTGCAGCTACTTCCCACCTGTTGATCACTGGGTTCCCCAAGAAGCAGCAGCAGCAATCTTGACAACCTCCACCCCTCCTTGTAGCAGGATCAAGGGAGAGTAAAGGAAGAACAGCATCCAGCAATCGATGGTCATGAAAGTGAGAATCAGCAGCCATGGTGAGAGTTCGGTACAGCTCCATTTTCTGTCTTGTTTTTTAAAGGTCAGTCCCATGTTAACAGCATACAAGTGAGCCGTAATGGTGACAGAGGCAGCAAAGTGGGCAGCAGCAGCAAGAAGTGGCAGCAGATTGAGGTGCAGTCACTCCTGTATAAAAACAATGGTTGGCTGCGGCGGTGAGAGCGGGTTAGAGTCTTTGGGGCTAGCCAGGCCCAACCCAGAATCCCCCACAGAAGCACCAGTCAGGGTCAGTGAGGCCACAACAGCCCAGACAGCTTCAGCCTTCCCACCAGAACAACAACCCCAACCACAGCAGCACTACACCCTGGATCAGGATCATGAGATGGTGGCAGCACCACTGGGCAGGTGCTGTCCCCCTATTTTTATTAAATAAAAGAAAAGGGCAACAAAGACTGTGGGCATGAGTATAGCACCAAGAGAGCACAGGCAGGCAGGCAGATAGCCAAGGGTGTGATGGGTGGACAAGCAGCCCAGGAAGCCCTGCCCAAAGCGCATACCTCTCAAGTATCCCTGGTTTTCAGGGACGTCCCTGATATTCCCTCAAAATTTTCTTTTGTTAGCCTAAAAATTGCATTTACATAACTGAACAGTGGGGATTGTAAGCATAAATAGTTAAAAACACTACAACAATAGACCTGTTCTTCTGGGCATGCTTTTACACTAAGCCCCTTATTTTATCAACTTCATGAGCAGAAAGCCCCAATGCTTATGATGTATCCCTGATTTTAATCCATTGTTCCTGATTTTTTTAAGCCTTGTCTTTGGTTTATGAGTCAGGGCAGTGTTGGAATTACACTTTATGAGCTTTGGGAGCTATGGGGGCCCATAAAGGCCCTATCTGTAAATTGAGTCCCCCTTCCCATTATAAGTCAATAGCAATGATGCATGAGCTACCAGGACTCCATTCAGAGCTAGGGGGCCAAGCCCTAGCAAGCCCCCCTGTAATCCCAGCACCGAGACAGGGGGTTGAAAGGTATGCCAAAGCAGGCACGATAGGCCTATGTGCCTAAGGCTGTCCCAGCAGGAAGGGCCCACGCAGCAGGGACAGCCCAGCAGGCCTTAGCGGAAGGTTCCTAGACAGCAGCATAACTGCTATTGACCCCTCATCCAGCAGAAGAGCTAGTGTGTGTTTTCATTTACTTGTTTACATAGCAGTTTCCCACAGAAGGGGAGCTGCTCCTACCTCACAGCTCCACATAGGAACCAGAGGGGCTTGTGACTAGTAATATATGCTAAGATAAGCACTGAACATTGCCTTACAAGTGAGTTAAAGACTGATTGCATAATTAAAGCAAATCACTCTGCCTGTATTTTGAACGATATCTAGCTGCTATCAATTGTCAAAAAATTCTTGAATACTCCTCTGTTTATGTAACCCATACCAAACAATGTCTTAATACAAATGTCAGTGAAGTATCTACTTAATTCTAAATAGTTCTGTCTCTGTTATACTATGTATTTATTGACTATATATGGAAAACCTGTAATTCCCCTGGTTGCCCCTGAAAAAGGGACAACTATATCTCAGTGGGCCTACCCGGTTATCAAAATTCAAAGAAGTAAATAAAGCAGACAGTACTGCTTTTATTGCTAATTTTTGAACTGCCTGCTGTTTTGCCCCATTCTACTTCTTGTTGCCCCATTGAACTGAATATTTGAGACTTCCTAGGCCTATAACAGTAAAATGCACTCCACCATAGATGTCTGTGGAGTTACTGAGACTTGATTTTCTGACAACGATTGGGGTCAAGACATCTCTGGTTACATTACTATATGGAAAAATCGTACAACCTCAAAAGGAGGTGGGCTTGCCTTCTTTGTTAAAAATAACTTGGACAGTTATGAAATAAAGTCGGATAATATCCCAGTTATGGATGTTGAGATTATCTGGGTAAAACTCAGACTGGACACTAGACATATATGTATAGGACTCTGTTATCATTCTCCCACTCTGGATGCCTTAAGCAACAACATCTTTTTGGAGGCTATACTAAACATAAATTAATTAGATGATCTTATATTAATGGGTGATTTCAACCTGCCACATATCTGCTGGGACACCTTGGATGGTAAAAGTATGCTAGATAACAAGTTCCTGGAGGCCATAGTACAACTTGGCCAAGAACAATTGCTTTTAAAACCAACCAGGCATAATAAATAATATTTTGGACCTCATTTTCACAAACATAAGCAATCTGGGGGAGACTCCGGTAGTTTGCGAACCACTAAGAGATAGTGACCATTGTATGCTTCTCTGGTCACTTAATTATTATAATTCCTCAACAAAGGGTATAACTAAAACCAATAATTTTTTCAAAGCTAACTATAATAAAATAAAGGAATATCTCAAAAATTTGAATTGGGAGAACGAGTTGAAAAACCTTGACACTAACAGCGCTTGGACAATAATAAAATATAAAATTGAATACTGTATCCAGAACTGGGAGCCTGAATGGATATAATACAATAACAAAAAGAGATTACTGTTATGATACTCTATAAGACTTAAAAGATTAATTAGGAATAAAAAAAAGGTCATTTAATAAATACAAGAAACAAAAAACTGAAATAAATTAGAAAAGGTTTAAAATTAAAGACAACAAAATAAAACTGGCCATTAGAACTGCTAAAAAAAATCAGTCAATTAGTGAAGGTGTGGCTATCTCTGATTGGAAAATGGCCACAATCATTCCCATTCATAAATGAGGGTCTAAACAAACTGTGTCTAACTATAGACCAATTAGTCTTACCTCCTGCAGAGGCAAAATCACGGAGAGATTACTATCACAAAAAACTGTCAGTTATATTTATGCAAATAATCTATCTGATATTACCCAGTACGTTTTTACTAATGGGAGATCCTATCAAAATAACTTGATTAATTTTTTCGAACCAATCAGTGAAGCACTAGACAATGGATTCTCAGTTGACATTATATTTTTTTGACTATGAGAAAGCTTTTGATTCAGTTTCTCATAGAGTACTAATACAGCAACTAGTTAAGATCAACCTGCACTCTAACATTATTATGTGGATAGAATCCTGGTTAGCAGATTATAAACAACAAGTTAACATACGGGGACACAAGTCTGCTTGGAATGGAGTGACTAGTCGGGTGCTTCAGGGTTCAGTACTGGGTCCCATACTGTTTAATATCATTATCGCTACCATGCAAACTACAAATGGGGTATGGATAAATAAATACGTGGCTGATATTAAGTTGGGATGCATTGTGAATGATAACCAATCTACTGTTTCTTTACAGACCAGTTTGGACAACATAACCATTTGGGCATCAGAACACAAAATGGTATTTAATATTTCCAAATGCAAGGTCATGCACCTCAGTAAAAATAATAGACTGATAGATTACTATATGAATAACACAGTACTACAAGTAGTTACTACAGAAAAAGACCTAGAGATCTACATAATCAATAACCTAAAATTTACCGAACATACAAATAAAACCGCTAAAAAATGTCACAGATTAATTTCTTTTATAAAATGGCAAGAACAAATCTAGAAATCTCATTGGCCAAGAGACATCAGCTGACTGTACATTAAATCTCTATATACACACAGTCATCCTGGTCCTAAACCACATCACACAATGAGCAAATCAGTCCTCCTACAAACAGAAATATCTTCTATCAGTCCCCCTGCAACTAGAACTGATCTTCCATCACAAACATGGCTGCTACTTTACACTATAAAAGCCTTCAACTGGGCCCTAAATATAAAACTAACTTACATAAAAAGTAAAACAAATTAATACATACCTGTCTGCGATCCAACTAGGCTAGGGGGGTGTATACAACATTGTTATAAGTTATAGTTTAGAGTGTATAATCTGAAATGTGCTTACTACTGTATGTTTCCCCTGGCGTCAAATGATGTATTTCCCACATGCTTGTTTACTGTGACAAAAAACTGTACTCTCTTTGCCATGTCTCCTTGACTGTTGTTCCTTATGTTGTACTCTCCCGGGTCGTTCCTGAAAATAGGCATAATACTTGTCTAGTGTACTTACCCGGTAAACAAAAGCTAAATAAATAAATAAATACATAAAATAAATTTAAAGCTGTTCGCCTCATCATCACACTCTCCTTAAACACATAAACAAATCAGAAACATTAAGTATTGTTTATAGTTTTCATTACAACTGTTTCTTTACTGACAGTGAAAAATTCCCCCTTCTATCTTTACCTGCTCATCAGGGAAATCTCTTCTGCTTGCCCTGACAGTGAGATAATTGGGTCTGTGGCTGTAAGACAGGCCTTTGTTGTCTATGTGTACAGCATGTTAGGAGAGTAACATTCTACCAGTGGAACTGAGCAGAATTTTGAATCCCTATATTCCATTATAAACCTTCCTGATAAACATTCTATGTCTTGAATGTGGGGAAAAAACAGAAAAAAAACAGGATGAAGAAAGTAGGCAATATAGTAATACTTTATAAACAAGGAGAAAAGGTGGGAAAACACAGTTACATAGGCAGAGGCAAATCCAAACTGCTCAACTACTTTGCTGATGTTTATAAAAACAAGTACATTTTAATCATATGTAGGTGTTCTCAGGTGAAATCTACCCCCCCACCACCATCAAAAAAAGGCAATTTGGCAGGTTTAAAGTTTTTTTCTTACTAACCTTTCACCTCAATCCTATAGCAACTTTCCTTTTATGTACTAGACCACAACACATGAGTAAAAAAAAAATAGAGAGACGGTTGCCTTCAATGAAAGTATATAACTACAGTGTAATGGAAATTACGTTTTAAACACTACTTATGTTTTACAAATTTACAGATGTTACAGTGCATTTATATGATATTTACATTACAGAGAAACTATTTATTTTCAACCAACTCTACTAATAAATACTTTTTACTGCAAAGTACTATACTAGTTAACCAATTGCTGAGATATGCTATTTTAGTCATTAATAGGGACTACTTTTTCAGATTTTAGATGTTGTAGAGGTAATGTATTATATACTCTTTTGAAAATGGTAAATAAGTTTTACTCCCTATCATAGTAAATCAAACTAATTCTTTTATGATAGTGGCCCATTTTATAAGTGTGATAAGCCACTCCAGGGTGTGCATTAAAGGATTTGAATGCACTTCCCAGAGGTGTAAGGACACTAAGCCTTTGGCCTCATGCCTTAGCACGCCCCTGGGGCATGCATTAAAATCCTTTAATGCACATCCTGTCATGGCTTATTACTTATGTATCTTAAAGAATATCAAAAGTAGGGAACCTGAGGTACTCGTGCCTCTACATTCTAGCCTGGTCAGATCACATTTAGATTTCTGTTCCTCCTTCTGTGTGCCTACTTTAGTACGAGATAGAGCAAAAGGTTGAGAAGGTACAGAGAAGGCTGACCAAAAATATCATTAACCTGGATACTGTCTTCTATGAAAATAGGTTGAGGGCACTGGAACCATTCTCCTTAGAATACCAGTCATTGAGAGGTAATCTCTGTTTGTGATACAGGGCCATTAGGGATGATGCCCTGTTTGAGACTATCTATTTAGAGTGGCATATCACTCATCGTAATACCAGGTCTCATAAGTTGAAATTAAAGACTAACATTAATAAAACTGTGAAAAGAAATAGGTTTGTTACTCAATGAGCAACACCAATTTGGAACTCTCTACCAACTGAAGTAGGTCTAAGTACCAATTTGCAACAATTCAAGAAAAACCTAGATATGTACATGGGCAACAACAAATATCTCTTCCACCAGTAGATAATGGTGGCGAGTTCATTATGGGCTTGTCCCTCAAATTTGTATTTACCTATGAACCTGTGAACCTATGAACTGAGTGTATTAACCTGTCTCTGGGATTTAAAGTAAAACGTACTATTGAACAGAGTTTTAAAGTCTGACTAATTGCTTTACAAGTAATGCGCTTTGGTAACTACCTGGAAAAGATTGCCTAGAGCATTTGAAGCAGTTACAGTGAACCAATGTTAAAGTGACAGTGCCTATGTTAATTGCTTATTGTTCAAGGGACTAGGGGGCTGATTCCAAGTCGAATGTTGCAACTCGCCGGTGTATATGAGTTGCGACATTCACCGCTACCCCAGGGACCCAGTGCCGCATTCCAAGAGTGGCAGGATCCCAGCACTTGCGACATGTGGGTTACATGGAGGCTCCCTCCACAGGCATGGCATAGAAGCCCTGCATGTTGCAAGTCACGTCCCGCTGCTGGCAGCACCCTGCAGCCCCCCCACCCCAGAACACTACAGCATACACCGGGGGCATGGGGGGCAGGACAGGTGGCACAGAAGTCTGGGGGGCACACTGGAGAATGGACCCTGGTGGTCCCTGACATTCAGGGGTGGGGGCAGGGGTATGCTTGTGGGGGCACATTGTCACCATCGCAGCAGTGCTGTGGAGTGGGCATCTGATGAATGGCACCATCGGATTCCCCTTAGAGCAGTTGTGGAATGCTCTAGCTTAGCTGCAGCAGTGCAGCTCCTAGAATCATCCTAGCAGGTTACAGCAGCCACCCTCTTAGAATAGGGCACAGTTGCTGCCATAACCCACCCTTGTGCCATGTTGCTGTGGGCTGTGGCATAGTGGGTGCTGTATCCCATGATTGTCATAGCCGACAGCCGACATGGTGCATGGCACTTCTTAGAATCCGGGCTGGTACACTGCTAAGTCATGAGATATGCCAAGGGGTTTGGCGTATCTCGGCTTATGCCAGCGCACCCAGTCTTGGAATCGGGCCCAGTGTCTTTATTGTTTAAACCACGAGTCATAAACTAAAATTGCATGAGCCGCAGCCATTGCATTTACCTGAGACTGGTCCATGTAAATGCAGGAAACCAGCCATGCTGCATGCCACAGAGACTGAAAAAGGAGTTGAGTTATCCTAGGTGATAATGAGGCTCATTTTGCACCTGGAACTGAAGAATGTTTAAACTACAGAATGTTTTCCTCCTTGTCACCAGTATTAATCAGCTTATGAACTGCACTGGTTCAGTAGTCAGGGCTTCTGGATGTAAAGAGGGCTGGGTGTTTCCTCACATAGCCTCCACAGAGCATAGGCGTAGAGTCTGGGGATGCTTCCAGGCTCATGCCCTTGAGCCCCCACCAAACTCTACACCCAGAGGTTCATCTTCCTTTACTGGGATCCATAGTGGCTTGGAGGGTCAACATTTTTTCAGGTTCCACAGAGCTTCCACAGAGGTTCGTCATCCCCCCCCGCCAAGGTTCACAGGCACTCAGAGGTTCAGCACATCTTTAATTCGTTGAGGGTTTCTTTATTCCCTAGGATCCACAGCAGCTTGGAAGTCCTGTATTTCTTCAGTTTCTTCATTTACCAGGCTCCATGTCAGCTTAGATGCTCAGCATTTCTTCAAGTTTGCAGCATTTCTTGCCATTTCCCCGAGGTTGGGAACTGCTCAGAAGTCCAGCATTTCTTCAGGTTCTGCATAGGTTGCCCTCGTTTTTCTGGTTCTGACTGAACCCAGGTATCAGCTGCATTTTCTCCTTTTCTTTGTGCTCTATGTGCAACAAGCCGGCCAATGCTTCAGTGGTTTCTTTGTGCATTCTCACCAACTAGCTCCATCTTGTGTCACCACACACTCATCTGTCTCTACAATATGTTGCTAATTCCGAATACTTTCAGATTGTCTAGTAAAACATTTTAATGATTTATAGAGTTCTAAGTGCTGGCACTGTCTTAAAGATTTATAGAAGTCCAGGAACGTATACAGTTTGAAGTATTTATAGAGACCAAGGGCTCGAGTTTCAAAGTGTGGCGCTGAGCTTGCGTCAAGTCCTGTGCCATGACACTTCGGTTTTGGTGGTGCGCCGAACGGTTTGCCGCAACTGCACCCAATTCTCAAATCTTGGATGCAATTGTGACAGTTTCCATGTTTTAGGGCAGCTTGCATCAAGTATCTGGTGCAAGCTTCGTAAAAACAGCACCCGGAAATGCTGTAAGCTAGATCAGAAAAAGCTAGTCTGACTTGTGGCACCTAGTGCACAAGACTGAAACTCCTGGGTGATTGCCGCAAGTCCCATGAGCCATAGCTTCGGTGCACCTGGGGCTTGCGGCAATTGGGGGCTTTGAAAATGGAGCCCCAAGTATTTACAGAGTATTTAAGTAAGAGTTACAGTATTTATAGTATACTCTATAGTACTGGTTATCACAAAGATTGCATTACCTTCCTCCATCCTCCTTGTACCTTGATTTACAGAAATAAATTATTCTCCAATCTATTCGACTGAAGTTAGTTTCCTGCCTCATCTTGTGGTGAGTTTGACTACTGAACCCCTACCATTGGAAGAACCAGCCTTAACCACAGCAGTTCATTCCACAAGCAGAATAACAGCAACAACAATACAATCACCACCCTCATGGGTTCCTTCCTTCCCACTGTACCCAGATGGCTGACATCAGTACTCCCACATGATGCAATATGCACAATATTTGAAGCCCACACTGCAGACCTTGATCCATGGCAACCCACCATTAACCAATCAAAAAAAAAGAAGACCCATGGGAGAGTGAGAAATAAAAATGAATGTGTCCAAAGTACCTGGTGCATAAAGGATTAGAGAACATGGTAATACACCTCTCAACCTGTTCTCATGGAAATGAGGGACACTGAGACTCAGAATGTGGGACAGTGCGGGACACTAGGAATTTAATATCTTAGAATATTATCATTTCTTCTTTATTGGAGTTTGCAGCACCTTCTCCATGTTTGCTGCATCTTTTCTATGTGTGATAAATCTGTTTTGCAAGAGAAAATGAGGGATGTCCCCATTGGGAAGATTTTGACCTGATAAGGAAAAAATGTAAGATTGGAAATGATATGTCTGGACAAAGACTGTGGGGTAGAGCAAATGTGGGGAGCAATTAAAGAGGCAGTTCTACGAGCAACAAATTCATATTTGATTCTTTAAAGAAGTAAGAGAGTCTGTGAGGGCAAAAAAAGAGCCTTCATTAAGTATAAGAAAACCCAAAGGGAGGAGGAGTGGGGTGAGTACAAGAGCAAGATAAAGGAGGCCAGAGGGTAGTCCATGATGCAAAAGTGTCCACAGAGCTGTGCATTGTAGAGATGTAAGGAAGATGAAAATAAATTCTTGAGGTACATCAGAGAAAAAAGAAAAAGGCAGGGATTATTAGATTAGTACATAGAGGAAAGGTAATAGAGGATTACAAACTAGGGCAATCATTTTAAACTACTTCTGTTCAGTATTCACAGTGGAAGACAATGGACCTATATCAGGAAGGGCGGTAAAGGCAGTTATAAAGGGAGTTAAAGAGCAGCTGACACATTTTTATGCTCCAGGCAGGCAACCCATACTATGTAGTTGCCTGCTTTCGGAGCTATTTTAGCCATGAAATTTATTTATAATGTATGGACAGTGTCTATTAACCTATGCTTTCAATCAGTTAATAACCTGATAATCCCATCGTTATGACACCAGTATGCTGTAAATCTTGTTTAACTATGTCATAATGATGGGATTACAGGATAGAATGTCACCATCTGTCAAAATTCTTGGAAAGGAAAAGTGATCTGCTACTTGGACATTCGTTCAAAACACGCACATGCTATTCAGACAGTTACAGACCCACTTCAGTATAGATTGCTAATTTCAGCACTTCAGTTGCTCAACATTCAAACCAGGAGGTATTCATAGCTGAGCAAGAGAACAAACACACATTGAAAAAACTGTATTTTTTTCCATACACTATAAAATACAATGCCTGAGTAACGGTGGTCAACCACAGACGTAATCACCTCTTGCAGTTGCCATGACAACTGTGAACATCTCGAGCTGTGCTCTCGAGGTTTACTTGGTTGTCCTGGCAATTGCTTGAGGTGATTACATTGTGGCTAATTACTGTTACTCAAGCATCATCCTCTATTTTATTCACCGGTTTAAAACTACTTACACTGGCAAAGCCCGGCTTGTAACTTCCTGATATGAGTGGAGCATCCACCAAGTGCTGCAGCCCACCCTAAAAATAGCAGTTTGATGATGTGAAGTGGAGAACAGGGCTGCAGGGGCTCTGTGGAGCTACTAAATCAGAGGAGGGGCTGCCTAAATTTACTACTGTTATCATTGCAGGCATATATACATGCATAGGGTTAATATATATATATATATATATATATATATATATATATATATACACACACACAAAAACTCTGTTTAATGCATTAGTTAGGTTGTTCCACAGTGACCAAGGAGAAGTTCGGTGTTAGGGTTGAAAGCCCCTTGGACCCCCACACCCCAACCGCATCGGGCTGTGCATTGAGGTTGCCGGCCCAAATCTCACCCCATTAGATTTGTGAAGAAGCAGAGGTATAGGGGAATGGGTGAGAGTTAGGACCGACAACCCCAATGCGCAGCCCGATGCCGTTGGGGGTGTGGGGGTCCAAGGGTGGCTTTCAACCCTAACACTGAATTTCTCGCTTTTGTCACTGTGGAACAACCCTAACTAATGTATTAAACAGAGTTTTTGCCTCTATTTTCCTTCTTTGAGAATGATAATGAGAAATAGTGAATGTAATGCAGTGGCGGGAGCCTTGGTGATGTCTTGTCACATAGTAACACGGTGCCCGCAAACGCAAATGGTAATGCGCATGGTGACACAAAGTGAAACAGAAAGATAAACAGTACTGTAGACACAAATGGTTAAAATAACACAAACACAAGCGCAAATGAAAACGCAAAGGGTAACGCACATGGTGCTGTAGATGGGAACGGTAAGTGAAACAGGTATGGAACCGCAAGCGGAAGTGGTAAGGGTAATGGTAATGTAAGCGCACAGGCTGGTTTTCCCAAAAGCTGCATAGAGAAAGATAGTGAGTACAAAAAATGTATGCATAATAATGAGTCTCGGAGCAGAAAATGAGGAGTTGGAATACTAAATTGCTTATATCTCAGGAACCGTATCACGTAGAAAAAAAATTTAAAAGTCATATGATGTATGACTCTCTTGGCTAGTTTTGTACTTAGCCACCTCTAGGGGGCTAAGCATTTTTCTGATGAAAAGTCCGTATCTCGCAACATTTCTGAGATACGGGCCCTGAAAGGCACAGCGAACGCCGTAATGTTATCCTATGGGAAAAAAGAGAAGTTCAGAGTGCGATAACTTTGGCTCCCTGTAATATTTTTTCACCAAACAACTGAAAAGCACATCTGTGGGATGTTGGCTTTCTTCCCTCCAAATTTCAGCCCAAAAGACCAAACCGTTATTTTGCAGCAGGGCGGAAAAGGATTCCTGTAATGTGGCAGACGCCGTAATGTTATCCTATGGGAAAAAGTGTCAACTTTGGAGTGCCGTAACTTTGCTGCCCTGTAATATATTTTCATTGAAATACTGAAAGGCACATCTGTGAGATGTTGGCTGCGTTCCCTTCAAATTTCAGCCCAAAAGACCAAACCGTTCTTTTGCAGCAGGGTGGCAAAGAATTGCTGTCATTTTGCCATAGCCTGGAAAAGTAATGGCCCAATTTGCAAAAGCTTTTGCAAAAATTTGTGACATTTTCGTGAGTGCGACACTACTTTGCGAAAGTACTTTTTCCAGAAACTTGAAAAACATATTTCTAGGGTGTTTAACCTCAAAATAAAGAAATGCCTAGCATCCTCAGGGTCTGACTAGGTAAACACAAAAAGAATTGTGTTGCTAGAGGGTCCCAAATTTAAATGCCAAGCATTTTTCTGATCACCAACTGAAAACAAAATGGTGGATTTGTGAAAGTAAAAGGGCCATTTGCGAAAGTAAAAACTGCATTTGCGAAAGTGTTGAACTTTTTGTTAACTTTTCCCATTGACTTATAATGGGAAACTGTTTTTTGAATAACTTTTGAACCGTTTAATATTTTTTCACGAAGTCTTCAAAAGGCACATCGGGGATCCTGGCTGCATGTTCCCTGAAGATTTTGGACCGGTCGAACAAACCATGTGACCTGTAGAGACGACCAAAGAATTGCAAAAAAGTGTAAATGTGCACGCAGATTATGCTTAATAACTCCGCAGCCGTATATCTGAACAGTACGAAAGTTGGCAGATCCCAAGATGTATGGTTCTTGATCATGTATTCCAAATTTCAGGCAAATCCATTGAATGGTTGCAAAGTTATTAAGGTGAAAAATATTAGGTTTAACATGTAAATGGCTCCTCAACCCTAACTATGGTAGCACTACCGTGCTACCATAATGTTGTACAATGAAAGGGCTTCATTTCCTGCCAGCCCAGTAATACTTTTTTTTTCTCATAGAGCTGTTTGCTTCGTAGGCTGGCCTGCCCCCTTAGAATCTGCCCCCTGTCCTAGTATTGCTCACGTTATCCAGGACTTACCACCATCAGTAGATAAAGTGCTGCTCCCCTGGCAGGAGCTCCTTCCTTATTCCAGTGTCCACATTGCTGGATAAAAAGGAGCTGTGTGTGGAGATGTGGGGCCTGCAGGAATGGCTCAGCATCACCCTACCATAACACAGCTTCTTAATTGCCTCCTGCTTTCACTCACCTCATGGATGGTGTCTTATTGTCCCAGGGCATGCATGCATTTAAGCGTGCTTGTGTGCACCCCTACAGGTGGCATCCCCTCTCTCTCTTCTTAGAGTTTTCTGCTGCGCCACCATCAAAGAACACCAAGATGAGAGTAACCTTGCAGAGATCAATACTCTTCCTTCCTTTCCAAAGGAGGACAGTGCCTGCTGGAGCACTCAATCCTGCTTTCCCCAGCTGACCCCCTGAATATTCATTTTCGCTTCTGAACCCAGGTCACTGGCGTAGTGAGCAATAGCACTTCTGTTGTACTGTCAGGCCAGCCGCAGCCCAGCAGTTCTTTAATAAACATCTCGATAAATGTCACCGGCTCCCCTTGCTCCATTCTCTTCAGGAGCCCATGTAGTCACATATTGTTCCTGTGAGACTGGTTTTCCATGTACTCTAACTTAGCACTGTTTTCCCACAACTTTTTATAAATGTATTCCAAAGCAATGCTCCAAAGTTCAGAAACCAACTGTTTATGTGTGTTGGCAAAATTCTCATTGTTGCCCGCCTAATCACTTGTATAATGTGGTGAGTGACACCACGAGGATTGACTCTGGCTGCAGTCACGACCTGTTGGAGCTGGCATTGCAATTTCAGTTTATTCAACTTGAAATCCTAGAGTTCCTGCATTGCTGACATGTATATGGAGCAAATTCATGCTGTTTGAGACAGTTTACCATGGTTTCTACCAAGGAGTAACGTACTTTAATATTAGGGGGTTGTGGAGCTCTGTCAGTGTGCAGCTCCAAGAGTGGACAACATCACTGGAAATCAGGCTAATATTTTGTTAAGAGCCAGTGAATGTGGAGGGTCACTCATACTTTTCAAGTTTTAGACAAGCCACTGTGGGACAAAATTTGGGATAAATGACCAAAATACAGGACACCCATTTTTTGATGTGTGTAAGTCATACTGCTTTACAACCCTGGTTTGCCGACACACATTACAAAGAAATGAACGCATTTCTTGTTAAATACTTTTTGTTGCCAGGACAGATACAAACAGTACACCTCAAAATAAAAAAAAAGTAGAAGTAGTAAAATATTGGCTCTTCTTTTTTTTTTTTTTAGCAGATCTTGTAAAAGAACAACCATATCAGTTTGATTTTTTGGCAGGCTCTGAATGGTCTCTCTTATGAAGTGGCCATGACTTTCTTTGCAAAATCTAGAACTTGTTCTTTGTTGCCAAGCTTCAAAGCATGCCAAGTACTCAATCACTGTTATCGCTATGAGTGCGAGGTCTTCACATTCAGGGAGTGCTATAGTTCTATCAGTTTTCCTGACCACTGAGAAGGCCCTTTTTGTTTCTGCATTGGAGTGGTGCAAGCAAAGAAGAGTCAACATCAGCCTCCTGAAAAATGGACTGTGCTGTGCCCTGTTTCCATTTCTGTCAGAACAGTCCCCCAGCACTTTAACATTACTATAATTACTGGGTTCCATGATTGTGTCTCTTTCTGATAGTTCATAAAGAACTTTTCAAGGAGTCTGTCTGAATCCTCAGAAGTGTTGCACAGTTCTCAGAAGTGCTGCACAACCCAAGATATTGTCTCATGTTCTCAGAAATACAAAAAAAAAGATGTGCACTTATGGGAAGAAGAACACTGAGATAGAAAATACAGTGGATTTATCTTTAATTAACTGCAATTTGCAGAGTCAGTGTCCAGATTATAAGTGGAGGGATAACCAGCCAACGTTGTTAGCTTAGTGTTACATTTGGACTTTTGGGTCTTGGACTTTCTGTAATTTTCTTTTCAACTATCCATCTGGGTTTGTGGAATTACAAATGGGCCAAAGGGCCTGTAAATCCAATTAGTGCACTTTAATTTGTGCGTTGTATTCTGTCGTCTGCTAAATCATGTGCAACGTGATTAGTGAGTGATCTACATCTACCCAATGGCTGGATACCTAGTGAAGGACCAGGAGCTCCCGAAGAGATTATGGATGAATAATATATTCAAGAGGAAATATATTATAATAACCACCCGCCATTTCCCCAACATCCAACAGAAGCACCTTGACCGCAGAGGGTAGCTGGTCTGGGAGGTTGGCAGGTGGTTAGGAGGGGCAAATCGGGTGCCCCATCACTCGGTGCTCTCCAACATATTACCTCCACAAACCATATCAAAACTAAAAACAGGTATCTGCCTCTGTCTCCGAAATCAAACAAAGGGGCAGAGGACACTGCAGAGCAGGACACTGCAGCACAGGAGCTAGCACAACAAAACTTGCCCAAAACAGGAACCAAAACAAAAAAAGCAAAAAGAAAATCCATATAACTTCTGATCGTAGGAGACTCCATGATTCGGGGAGTTGATACCTATCTCCAGCCAGGGGTAATGGTCAGATGTCTCCCTGGTACATCAGCGTGGAGAGACATTGACTGCATTGCTAAAATTGTTCAGGAAGCAGGGGAAAACATTGACGTTCTGGTACACATAGGGACTAATAATCTCGCCAGCTGGTCAGTTGTGGAGACCAAGGAACACCTGACCAGGCTGGGTGACAAACTATCATCCATTTCGTCTGGCATCTCCTTCTCTGAGATCTTGCCAGTCTGGAAGAGGGGGGCAGATGGACAGAAGGTCAGAGAAGGGGAGATAGGGGAACTAAACATGTGGCTCAAGGGCTGCTGCCAGGAAAAAGGACACAAATTTGTAGGGAACTGGCAACAGTTTTGGGAGTGAAAGTTCTTTAAATTTGATGGACTGCATCTGACTAAGGAGGGAGTCAGTGCATTGGGGCAGAAATTGGATGTCTTTGCAGAATATTTAAACTAGCAAATGGGGAGAGGGGTGCAGCACTCCATACTTCGAATGGGAAGAACACCTCTCCCCCCTCAGCTAGTGGTCAAACAGGAATTCAGCATGTTTGCAGTTCATTTGCATCACCAGGTAAGGGAAAAGGTCCAGCTCCCCATACGACACACAGGGGAAATGCCAGACCTCACCCAACAACTAACACACTGAAATCTGGCCAATGGAAACTCATGTACACAAATACTTGCAGTCTGGGAAACAAGATCCCAGACCTGCAGGCAATAATGACAGAGGCTAAAATGGACATAGTAGCAATTAGCGAGACGTGGTTTACCAGTAACCACACTTGGGAGACTTCAGTACCTGGCTATGTACTGTTCAGAAGAGACCGAGGTGCAAAAGGGGGGGTGGAGTGGCCCTGTATGTCAATGAAAATATCAAAGCTACAGAAATTCAGAATACACATAAGGAGCCAGAAGAACTGTGGGTCACCCTGGAAACAGGAAATGGGACAGCCATAAGAACTGAGGTTATCTACAGGCCCCCAGACCAGGGGGAGGACATAGACACATTACTGTTAGAAGATATACAAAACATGACAGCTAAAGGGGAGGTTCTGATAATGGGAGACTTCAACATGCCAGATACAGATTGGTCAATACCAGTAGGAACATCTGCCAGAACCAGACACATGGTACAACAACCCACAAGAGACAGGGCTATCCTAGATCTAGTACTGACTAACAGGGAAATAAATCACAGATCTCCAAGTAGAAGGTCACCTGGGGGCCAGTGACCATCACATGGTATGGTTCAGTTTGGCCATTACAACTAAATCATCCCATTCCAAGGCAAAAATATGGGACTTCAGAGGAGCTGACTTTGATAAGATGGCCAACAGAGTTAAGCTAGCCCTGGCAAAAAGAAATACAGGTGAGGGGGTACAGGCAAAGTGGGCAAACATTAAGGATGCAATACTTGAAGCAACATCCCATTGTGTTAGAGAGAAAGGGAGGTGCAAAAGAAGAAGGAAACCACTTTGGTTCTCAAAAACAGTAGCAGAAAAGGTCAGAGCCAAAAGGCTGGCCTTCAGGAAATATAAGGGAATGCAGTGGGATGAAGATAGGGAGGCATACCAAACTTCCCTAAGGGAAGCAGGGAAGGCAGTAAGGCAAGCAAAGGCCCAAACTGAGGAAACACTAGCACAGACAGTAAAAGAATGTGACAAGACTTTCTATAGATACATTAGTGAAAGGAGGAAGTCCAGAGGGGGTATTGCTAAGATCAAAGGAGATAAGGGTGTGTGTGAGGAGGAGGAGGACCATGTAAACGCTTCTACCCTAAATAGATACTTCTGCTCAGTATTTACTGAAGAGAAGGTAGGGCAGGGCCCACAGCTCAGCACCATGGACACGGGGAGGAGGTGAGCACTAGTCCCTTCACAAAATAAAGGGTCCTACAAGAGCTCGATAAGCTCAGGTTGAACAAGGCAATGGGACCGGATGGCATACATCCCAGGGTACTAAAGGAGCTAAGGGTGGAACTAGCAGAGCCATTATCAGAACTGTTTAGTGAGTCTCTGAGCACAGGAGAGGTCCCAGAAGACTGGAGAAGGACTCATGTGATCCCGCTCCACAAGAGTGGTAGCAGGGAGGAGGCAGGGAACTACAGACCAGTCAGTCTTATCTCAGTTGTGGGCAAGATTATGGAGGCAGTCCTTAAGGAAAGGATAGTGCAACACCTGGAATCCATAGGAGCACAGGATCCAAGACAGCATGGGTTTACAAAAGGAAGGTCCTGTCAAACTAATCTCATAGATTTCTTTGACTGGGTAACAAGTGGTGGACCAAGGGAGCAGTTGATGTTGCCTACCTTGACTTCAGCAAAGCTTTCGATACTGTTCCACATAGAAGATTGATTAATAAGCTGGGTAGGCCCGGGGTGGGTCAGAAGTTGATCAACTGGGTGGCAAACTGGTTGACGGGCAGAAAACAGAGAGTGGTGGTAAATGGTATACAGTCAGAAGAGATGCAAGTCACAAGTGGGGTACCTCAGGGATCAGTCCTTGGGCCAGTCCTCTTCAATATCTTCATCAGTGACATTGCACATGTACTGGAGGGTAAGGTTTGTCTGTTTGCAGATGACACCAAGATCTGCAACAGAATAGATGATCCAGATGGGGTGGGCAGAATGAGAAGAGATCTGGATAAACTAGCAAAATGGTCAGAAGAGTGGCAACTGGGGTTAAATGCAAAGAAGTTCAAGATCATGCATATAGGGAAGAGGAACCCTGAAGCCACCTATAGGCTCGGATGGGAGTTGCTGGCAGTCACAAGGGAAGAAAGAGACTTGGGCATCATCATCACCGATGACCTGAAATCATCCAAGCAGACCACTAAAGCAGTAGGTAAGGCTAGGTGGATGTTAGGGTGTATTAGTAGGGGTATCACAAGTCAGAAGAGGGAGGTAATAATCCCTCTTTACAAGACACTGGTTAGGCCCCATCTGGAGTACTGTATGCAGTACTGGAAGTCGCACCTTCACAAGGACATTGACCAAATTGAGGCAGTCCAGAGAAGGGCAACCAAAATGGTGCAGGGACTGCATCAGAAAACATATGAGGACAGATTAACAGAGCTCAATATGTATACCCTTCAGCAAAGGAGGGAGAGAGGTGATATGATCAAAACAGTCAAACACCTTAAGGGCATTAACAAGGTGAAAGAGTCTAACATGTTTCAATATAAGAAAAATGCAGGACAAGAGGACACAGCATGAGATTAGAGGGAAGCCGATTAAGGGGTAATGTGAGGAAGTTCTTTTTCACAGAAAGGGTGATGGATGCATGGAATGGCCACTTCAGGAAGTGGTAGATATGAATACAGTGCAGGGCTTCAAACAGGCATGGGATAGGCATAAGGGAGCAATACAGATGAGTATGAATAGATAGGCCATTGACAGAGCAAAGGCCAATGTCACATTTATAAGATAGAAAAAGAAAGGGGCAGACTGGATGGGCCTTGTGGTCCTTATCTGCCGTCAACTTCTATGTTTCTATGTTTCTAATAACTGGTGACCCCCTATAATGACTGGATACACATTCCTGATAAAATGTCGTACTAACCTTGCCTCTCCTTGTAATGGAACTGAGGGATATGAATTATGATACTAGATCACACTGTCTACAACTAAAAGGGGAATTATCTAGGACAAAGAAAAAGATGACCTGGTTTAATCAGTGTGTGATCAGCATATGGAGCTCCCTTCCACCTGAGGTGGTGGGTAGTTACGGTATGTCAATATTTAAGAAAAATCTGGATGATTACTGTATTAGGAATAATATTTTGGGATTATCAATTTTAGTCATGGCGAGCTATTATAGGACAGCCCTTTTGGTTCATATTTTACCTATGTAACCTATGCAACCTATGTAACCCACTGAATTCAATAATAACTTGACAGCGGGTTATTATTTTGTTTTTTTTTTCTTGCGTTGTCATTTCACTGTGTTTGTGTGAGTACGGTGGCTGCTCAGAGACACACTTGCTCACACAAATACAACTAGTTCTTTTGTTGAAACCTTGCACCAGTTATTATAAAAAATAATGCCTATACAGGTGTGTGTTAAGAGGATATAATTACTGGGTCTCTTTTTTCCCATTGAGAAACCAGGTTACAATTTTGCCATTATAACCAGCTGGTTATAAATGCGAACACGCGCCTGGTTTCCCTAACTCTGTGCATGTGCAAACTGTGATCCTCTTCTCTGTGCTGTCCGCTCTTCACTGCTTCAGTGCCAGCCGCCGAGAGAGACTTCATCACCACTCAGACTCAGCAGCAAGCTTTTTAAAACACATTCAGTGGGCTAATGTCCTTCAAGGGAGCTAATTTAAGCATAAGAAAACAAACCAACAAAAGTAAAAAGGTTAACGTTTTCCTCTGTTGGCACTTGAGACTGTAGACCATGCTGAAACCCGACTGGTCTGTGGTCGCATAGGAACTGCTTTTATTTTATATAACTGCTGTGGTGAAAAAAAGATACCCAGCAATTATATAAAATAAAATATGGGGTTGTGTGTAAAACTCGAATGTTACACACCACAATTTTACACCCCGCCCCCCCAGTGTTTATGTAGCATCCAACACCTCGGGGTGCGTGTGTAAAATTCTCATTAAGCACACAACCCCATATATTATTCTCTGTATAATAACTGGCTCTCATTTTTTCCCATAGGAAAACCAGGTTGTCATTTTATTGTTATTTGACAACCCCAAGGAATACTACACCCCTCATTTGCTTCAGGGGCTGGGCAGGTGTGTTAGGGTTGGAAACCCTAACTTCATATTTCCCTTATGTCACTTTATCTTCAACCCTGACTGATGCATTAACATAGTTGTTTACAATGAATTTCTTACTTTCTGAGATAGTGTAATCATAGCCTTATTTGCCTGTGGAGGGCCCTGTGCTCCCACCCATGTATAGCTTTTGAGATACAGTAGTTGTATCCTTATTTGCCTGAGTGCCCTGTGCTCTTATCCTTCTTTAGATGCCTATGTGTACTGTATGTAACTGTGGAAGGGGACTGCTCTACCATTTATAGGACAACAGCGACCAAATTGTCAGCATAAACATCTTATTACCCCAACTGATGTACCCATTACTGAAAATGTTCGAATCCCTGCCAAAACGTAATTTCGCACAACTGCAATACCATTGTGTGTCACAGGTGTGAAAAGACATTTTGACCAGGATTTGAAAAATGGCAGCTGTGACACACATGAGGTGGGGTAATAAGAAGCCTATGTTGAAAATATAGGATAAAAAAATTTAATATTTACAAAGTTAGGAGCCTGTGTAGTGAAGTTGCAACGAATGGTCATAACTCTGCCATTTTTTCATATTTTGACCCAATATTTTCAACATAGCCTTCTTATGACCCCACCTCATGAATAAGATTAGGACAAAATGTCAAATCAAGCCAGAAAGGTGAGTTTGCCAACTGACCACAAAATAAACTTTTGGATGGGAGTTGCATAATGACAGTCATGTTGTTCATGAGGTGGGGTCCCCAAAAGTCCATGTTGAAAATTTGGGGTCAAGATGTTAAAAAATGGCTGAGTTATGCATTAAAGTTGAAACCCCCATTGAAATACACTGAACCACATTTATTGTAGTTTCTCATATTAGAGTTGTCGGTTCCAGCAGGAAGACATGTCTGATCGGGAGAGTGGATCTCAAATCTGGGGCTTCTTCAGGTGAGTTAAGGTGTGTGGGGGTGTACTGGGGAAGGGGTGGTGGGTGCTGAGTGGAAGGTAAGGGTGGGGGCTGATTGGTGAGGGAACATTTTTTGCACAAAAACCCCAAGGGACTTTTTTTTTTCTTTGCAGGAATGGACTTGGGGGGGGGGGGGTACCACTAGACACCAGGGACATAAAGGGATGCACTGGGGATGACGATGAGACAATGAGGGAGGGCAAAGGGACCACTGGACTACCAATGATAAAAAAAAAAGCCATAATAAAATACGGGGATGATGATCAGAGAATGGGGGAGGAGGGAAGGAGGGCCACTGAACTACCAGGAGTTTATTTATTAATCATTATTAAAGGCAAGAAAGAGCTGCCGACTAGTATTTTTCTACTTTGATTCATTTTTTTGTGTTTTCTAATTTTGATAGCTATCCACTTAAAGACCTCCATGCCTTTTTCTCTATTAGGTCCTGAAATACATACAGTACTATCCTTACTATCAGGATTGTATATCAGGCATTTTCACAAAGTGCTGTACTCTGCTTTTGCAGTGCCAGATTCAGTCCTCTAGGTTAAGCAGAAATGAAGGGGATTTCTGTGTTTCTCTTAGTGTACTCACTATGTGGCATAATGTATTTGATTCAAACTTTGGAATTTATCAGAATTAATGGAGCTGTTTATTGCCAAAATATAAAACTGTGGCAGATGCTCTGTGTCACCCCATTTGTCCATTGCAAGCTGCTGCTCGAGGTACAGTATCCAAATGGTTGTTTTGGCTGTCATTTTGTTGCTGAATGCTCTTTAGCCCACATGCCTGCCTTTGTTGACTGACTTGTACAGGCTCTGGTATAGTATGGTAGTTTGCAATGGATTTTGATGTTTTACAATTTTTACATTTACAGCTGCAAGTGTGCCACTCCTAACCCTCCCTGCAATGTCGCAACTCAGCTGCTACACATGTTACACACTCTTCTGATCTCATGGCACCCATCCCCAATACAGAACTTGTCTGGAGATCGGGGAAAATCTTTGTACTGTGGCATTGGGTGGGGTTCTGTAGGCACTTTGGGGCTACTGCACAGAAATTATTTAAACAATTATACTGCCACTTGATCCTCCAGCACAGCCGCTGCTCAGCTGCTCTTCTGCCTTGTCGTACCTACCTCCAGTGAGGCTGTCATTTGTCCATTAGTTAATTCAGGTGTAGGGACCCAAATACAGGTTAGGAGAGTTGTGCACTGGGGTGTTCCCTATGCCCCCTGCAATTATTTTCTCACTGGATCCCTTAAACAAACTTCATCAGCAATGTCCAGAGGTCACAGGCATAATGAAAGTGAAAGCTGCACACGAGGCAGCAAAATCAACAGAGGGTGATCGGTAATGAGGCGACAAGATCAACAGAGAGTGATCGGTAATGAGGCAGCAAGATCAACAGAGAGTGATCAGTAATGAGGCAGCAAGATTAACAGAGAGTGATTGGTAATGAGGTGGCAAGATCAACAGAGAGCGATTGGTAATGAGGCGACAAGATCAACAGAGAGTGATTGGTAATGAGGTGGCAATATCAACAGAGAGTAATCGGTAATGAGATGACAAAATCAACAGAGAGTGATTGGTAATGAGGCAGCAAGATCAACAGAGAGCGATTGGTAATGAGGTAGCAAGATCAACAGAGAGTGATTGGTACTTTTTATATTTTTGACTTACAGCATGGAACCAATCGCTCTCTGCTGATCTTGCAACCTCTCAGGCAGCTACGTTTCTTTAAGATCCGTTTACCCTTATATTCATTGATGTCGGGGTATTACTGTTACTATCACACGAAAACAGAATTTTGTTTTTGTAATATATCAAATTAAACCATTTGGGGTTAAAGCAAAAAAACATACTTTGGGTAGGCTGCTGTTTATGAGAAAGCCAAGGAAAACTGAAGGGCAATAAAATGCATGACTACCAGAAATCAGAATGTGAATTTTACTGTTCGAAAAGTAAAGATTAAACTATTAATGAGTGCAAATGATCATTTACCATTTGAACAATAAAGTTCAAACGGCAAATAAATTGAACGGTAATTACTTTGGGAGTGACGGGGGACATGATTTTCAGTGGAAAAACACATATTTGCCATGTAGATATACGATTCTAAGACAAACATCGAACTAAACATATCACACTGAGACCTAAATACAGGTGTTGTGCTGTCCTAAGCATGCAGTAGTTGTGCACAACACTATTTTGTAAATTGTTAGAAAAACAAGATGGCTGGCAGCACAAACAATATTTTCTCTGAGCATGATCAGTAAATTTACAGTTTGAATGGCAGATTTACAGTTTGAATTGTTTTCATTTACCTGCCTGTCTTGTGGCTATCACAAAAATTGTAATAATTCAAAAAATGGTAATACATTTTTTCACCAAACCATTGAAAGACACACCCTTGGTACACACTCCATTATCCCTAAAAATTTCACAGTAAAATGTCATTCTATGTGGGCTGTAGATGATAGCAAAAAAAAAAAAAGTGAACCCATGGGAAAGATTTTTGTTTTTTTATTGTTTTTTAACCCTTTATATCTCAAAAACCATACAAGATGGCATCACAAAACTTTCCAAATCTTGAGACACTGGCAGAATGACCGCACATGCCAAATATTGAGCTATTTAGGCATAAAATGCCAAAGTTATTAAGGTGCAAAAGTTGGGATTTTTACATTGAAGTGCTGTACCAACCCTAACTATAGGGATATTACCATGCTCCTATAATATGCAGATATATCATCATTGCAAAAAAAAACCTCATTAATGCAGACATTAGGGTTGTAGAATGCAAGGCGCAGAAAGAAGGGAAATGAAAAACATTAGGGATTTGGGTCTCCGGAGTATTGGCGAATGAGTGGTGGGGTCTTACTTGGGGTTGTCAACCCTAATGCCCACCCCTTCATCCCAGCCTGTAGCCTCCAGTCCACAACACAAGATACAGCTCCGACCTAGTGCCTCATAGTGATACAGTATAGCCAACATAATTTGTTGGAGCTTTCTTCATGTAGGGCTTGTAGGATCCTGCTTGAAGACATCACATTTGACCTTGTCTGATCAAGGGAGGGGTGGGTATTAAGGTTGACAACCCCAAATAAGACCCCACCACTGATTCGCCAATACTCTGGAGACCCAAATCCCTAATGTTTTTAATTTCCTTTCTTTGTGCACTTTGCGTTCTATACCCTTAATGTCTACATTAATGTTGTTTTTTGCAATGAATTTCCCTTCTTTTTCTGATAGTGGAATTGTATTCTCATTTGCACAGGTCCCTGTGTGATCTGTGCAAAATGAGATAAATACAATATTGGTGACAGTCCTGACCTAGTGCATCGGCCCAACAGTCCTCGACACGCATGTTAATACCTTGTGGGTGAGGTTCCCTGACCCACCACAGGGTGTGGCGTCTGCGACCAAACACTGCTCCATCTCTACCCAAGCTAGTGCTGCATGCTGCAGCACCTTCCCTATCAGCCTTGTCCCATTACACCACTTCACTGAGTTCACACTGAACTCAGCTCACTGGCACAGTGGGGCAGCATGTTCTCCAGTGGTGCAATGGATATACCTTCCCCCACTAGCACACAAAAAAGGCATTTTTTCCCATATTTTTTATTGGACCAACAAGAGATTTAAAGAATTTAAGCTTTTGCAGAGAACTCACTTTAAATACACAAGGAAAAGAAGGGAAAGGGAACTTTATTTAACCAGTAGTAGCACACTAAACTGAAGCGTGTTTCCAGATGCAACCTGGGAGCACAAGGAAGTTAAGTGACTTGCTCAGGACCACACAGTATGCACCTAAGTGGCTCTGGGATTCAAACCCAGGTCTCCAGATCTGCAGCTCAGAGCCTTAACCCACTGTGCTATACTGCCTCCAATAGGAGGCAGTATGGTACATAGGGTAGAATTGATATCATTCAGAAATGAAAAAAAGTCTGAAATCCTAGTTGTGTGTAAATCAGCCTTTCCCTAGGAATGGAATGTGGTAAGGGCTATAAATTGTCAAGGGCTTAATTGCCTCCATGAAAATGGACAGCAAAGTGTGTGTGTGTGTGTGTATGAGTGTGTGAGCTCAAAAAGTACGAAACTAGCAGTGTGTGTGTGTGTGTGTGTGTGTGTGTGTGTATGTGTGTTTTACTTAGAAAAGGCTCCATTGAGCGATGCTTATTTACAAGGTGGTCCTAGTTTTAGTACATCCACTGTCCTATAAAGTCATGGAGCACTGTGTGCTGTAAGCTAGTTTGTTTTAATCACCAGAAATGATGTTAATGAGTGTTTAAAAACAATGTATTGAGAATACTGATGAAAGCCTATGGGATGCTTCTTTTATTTTGTTATTTATTTTTATTCTTTGGAAACTTGGTAAGGCCTGTTAGGCCCAAGACCTGCTTTCAGGTGCTACCTGGGAGTAACTGCTCAGGGTCACACAGTATGTATGTGGAGGCTGTGGAAATCAAACCTAGGTCTGCTGGATGTACCAAACTTGTTCACAGCTCCTTACTCTAACCTCTAGGTTATACTGCCAGTGTTAATGCATAGCATAGCTATAGCATTGTAGCCATGTTAGCTGCAGCATAACTGGTGAATTGTGGTGGGTACAGAAGTAATGGCATCTGGGGTGAGGCTTCCTGACTCCCGGAGTAACTGGGAAGAACAAACAGGTCGGGAAGTAACTGCCTCTCTGGCTTTTGCAACCCTGTACATACTAATGTATTAGTGTGGATTTGGATTATAAAGAAAGAAAAGAAAATGGGAAAACTTAATCTAATGATAAGTAGTGGTTACGTTTACAGAGAAACATGAGCAATACACTCTAAGCTACTTCTTGGACCCACTGTTCTCCAGTTATTCCAGGAGGTTGGATGGGTCAGATATTTTTGTGTGAGTGGTGGGGATAAAGCCCACTAATTTTATTTATAAACCATCTTTATTAGGAAGACAAGGGACAGAGTGGACTCTGTAGAAAAAAGCTAGACACTTGAAAGACTGTTTTATTGCTTAGAGTTCTTTGTATATTGCTGGTATGACCATTGATTTTACTAAAACTTCACTTTAGATTTGATCTGGTCAGTGAGAAAGCAGAGTCCAGTAGTCAGTGCAAGAGGACATAATCTGTAGATGTTCTGGGATTCTTTGTGGGGGTGGGGTATAGAAACCGGCAGCAGATAAGGGCCGCCAGGCTCATCCAGTCTTCCCGTAAGCCCTCCCCTTCTTTGTAGCCCCTGATCCCCACATGATCCACAGCTTTCTCTTCTCTTTCCCACTTCTAGGATTCCCTTATGCCTGTCCAATGCATGTCTAAATTCCTCCACTGTGCTTGTGCCCACCACCTCCTGTAGCACACTGTTTCATTCGTCCACCACTCTCTCTGTGAAGAAAAACTTCCTCACATTTCCTCTCAACTTGCCACCTTCCAATTTCATATCATGCCCCCTCATTCCTGTACTCCTCCTATATTAAAAGATGTCACCCCCTACGCCTTGTTTATGCCTTTAAGGTACTTGAATGTTTCTATCATGTCACCCCAATCCCTCCTCTCCTCCAGCAAGTACATATTGAGGTTCTTTAATCTTTCCTCATATGTTTTCTGATGCTAGCCCCGTACCATCTTTGTCGTCCTTCTCTGAACTGCCTCCTCCCTGTCAATGTCCTTACGAAGATACAGCCTCTAGAATTGCACACAGTACTCTAGGTGAGGCTTCACTAGTGTTTTATACAAAGGCATCACCACCTCCCTCCATCTGCTAGTGAAACCTCTGCCTGTGCATCCCAGCATGCTACTGGCCCTCTCTGCAGCCTTTGTACTCTGCTTAGACACCTTTAGGTCATCTGAAATGATAACCCCCAGATCCCTTTCTTCCTTGGTGATCGTCAGCAACTCCTCCCCCCAACTTGTAGCTCTCTACAGGGTTCCCTTGTCCCAGGTGCATTATTTTGTACTTCTTTAAATTGAACCTCAGCTGCTACACCTCGGACCATTTCTTAAGTTTCCCCAGGTCCCTTCTCATTTTCTGCACCCCATCCGGAGTATGCACCCTGTTGCAGATCATGGTGTCATCTGCAAACAGGCAGACCTTTCCCTCCAGCCCTTCTGCTATGTCACTAATGAAGAAATTAAACAGGACTGACCCAAGAACTGATTCCTGAGGTACCCCACTGGTCACCCTCTTCTCCCTGGATTGGATTCCATTTACCACCACCCTCTGCCTCCTGTCTGTTAGCCAGTTCCTAATCCAGTTTACCACCTCGTGGCCCGTGCCCAGACTACCTATCTTGTTAATCAGCCTTTTGTGTGGAACAGTGTTGAAGGCCTTGCTGAAACTAAGGTAGGCAATGTCCACCACTCCCCGCTGAGTTACCTCCTTCGACACCCAGTCAAAAAAATCTATCAGGTTCATTGAACACAATATTCCTGCTAAGAATACATTTTGCCTCAGATCCTGGGCACAGCTTGATTCCAAGTGTCCCACTATTCTTTCTTTAAGCAGTGCCTCCATGATCTTACCCACCACTAAGTTTAGGCTGACTGGCCTGTAGTTCCCTGCCTCCTCCCTACTACCACTTTTGTGCAGAGGGACTACATGTGCCCTCCTCCAGTCCTCTGGAATCACTCCTGTGTTGAGTGTCTCAGTAAACATGGCTGCCAGAGGAGCCGCTAGCTCCCTTCACAGCTAATTTAATATCCTCGGGTGTATGCCATCTAACCCTATTGCTTTGTCCACCTTCAGTTTTGTGAGCTCCTCCAGGACTCTCCTCTGTGAATGGACTTGCATTTACCTCCCACCATTCATGTCTGTTATTCAGCTATAGTCCCTGACCATCCCCCTCTTCAGTGAATGCTGAACAGAAGTATTTATTCAGTATTTCCACCTTTTCCAGGTCTCCCTCCATACATTCCCCTTCATCCCCACTGATCCTTACAATCCCTACCTGGCTTTCGCTGATGTACCTATAGAATGTCTTGTTCCCTTTCTTCACCGTTTGTACTAATCTTTCCTCAGTCCATGCCTTTGCGCTCCTAATAGCCTTCCCTGCTTCCCTTAGACACTTTAGGTAACCTTCCCTGTCTTCCTCCCTTTAAGTCACCTTGTATTTCCTGAAGCCTCCTTATATTGTCATTTGTGTACAGTATCTCAGATAGCAGCTAACATACTCCAGGTAGACAACTCTTACCAAGGAGTTGGCTGCCCAAAGAGCTAGCTTTAAAAGAAATATATACCTTAAGTTGCCTGACTTGCAACTTCCATGCATGAGCCCTGCCCCTAAAATAAGCATAATGGGGATACAAGTATTGAACAGGCTGCAGGTATTAATAGGATATATGGGGAGGAGGACTCTCTAAATGTAGTTGCATTAATTTTGTTGGAAGTTCCATATGTAGGGGTGTATAATTAACCCCATACATATAGAACTGCTGTCAAAAATAATGCAGCTAGGTTTAGACAGCCCCCACCCCCACCAATCCAGTTCATACTGTTTCTACATCAAGCACCTGCAAACCCCTTCCCTAGTTTTTGTCATTAAATGTATTTTAGGAGTGGGGCTGCAGCTGCAGCACTCTATGGCTGCTTGGCTCATACACGGAAGTTACAAGCCTGGCAAATTAAGGTACATATTTCTTATTACTATATTTAGGGAGAGGTGGCACAGATGAAAAAACACCCCTCAGAGCTGGTTAAAAAGACCAGAAAACAGTGATATACCATAAAACATTATTGGTGGTATCACCTTCCCACAGTATTGATAACATGACTTCTCAGACTGAGAAACTGTCATATCATGTTATAATTAATTCTGACCCCCAGTTTTTGAACCGCTCCTCCGCCTATGCACGTCATGAACCCGGTAAGTGAAAATTTTCAAATCCCAGCTGAAATGCCATTCCGCGCCACAGGTATGAAAACACATTTCAGCCAGGATGTGAAAAATGACAGCTGTAATGTTTATAAGGTGGTGCGAAAAAATGGCTATGTTGAAAATTTAGGGTCAAAATATTAAAAATTACCAAAATTGTGCACGTACGTAGAAAAATCTCAATGTATACGCATAACTTGAGCATTTTTAGGAATTTGTTTATCAAATTTTCAACATAACCTTTTTGGGACCCCACCTCATGAACACTGCCAGTGAAATTTCATTAATCGGGCCCAAAAGGTGCTTTTATGCAGCGACCATGAAATCACCTTCTGGGGCTCATTAACGAAATGACACTGACAATGTTCATGAGGTGGGGTCCCAAAAAGGCCCTGTTGAAAATGTGGTGAAACAATTCCTAAAAATGGTGAAGTTCTGAACATTAGTTTAAACACCATTGAAATACATTATACAGCACTTTCCCGTGTTTCTCGGTTCACGATTTGGCATTGAAGAGTGCAGACGTGTCTCGGTCCACAGAGGATGACAGCATTTGACCTTGGCTGATAAGTGTAGGATAACGGGGTGTGTGGGTGGTGGGTGCTCACTGGGAGGGTTGGAATGGGGGGAAGGGGACGGCAGTGATGACCAGGGACTGTTTTCTTTTTTTCAGGTAAAAAAAAAAAAAGACATCGTGGCATGTTTTTCTTCTTTACAGGAATTAATAGGACAGTGGAGGGTGAGGGTGCCACTAGACACCAGGGAAACAAAAAGGAAAAATGGGGCCAGCAATTGGAGGGTGGGGGGGTGCCACTAGACATCAGAGAAATGAAAAAAAAATGAGGACAACAACTGGGGGTACCACTAGACATCAGGGAAAAGGGAATAAACCAGACCAGCAATCAGAGGGTGGGGGTGCCACTAGACATCAGGGAAAGAGAAATAAACTGGACCAGCAATCAGAGGGTGGGGGGGAGGTGCCACTAGACATCAGGGAAAGGGAAATAAAATGGTGGCAGCAATCGGAGGGTGGGGTGCCACTAGACACCAGGGAAAGGGGAATAAAACCTGGGGATAGCAATCAGAGGGTGGGGGGGCACACTAGACACCAGGGAAATAAAGTGAGGACAGCAACTGGAGGGTGTGGGGTGCCACTCAACACCAGGGAAATAGGGAAAACAAGGGCAACAGCAATCAGAGGGTGTGGGTGCAAATAGACACCAGGGAAAACATTTAAAAAGTGTGTTTTATCATGTACTGTGGTGTTCTGCTATAAGAAACACCACTGTATATGATACGTCACACATAACAAAATATGATAACGGGACATAAGGGGAAGGTGATGGGATGGGAGAGGGACCACTAGCCACCAAGGAAAACATTCTTACATATTGGGCAGGTGATTGGGTGAGGGGAAGGACCACTAGCCACCAGGGAAAAGATTCTTACATCTCAGGGTTGCTTTTTATGTTTGCTTGCGTATGCGCAAGAAACATGATGTGACAGCTTAGGAGAGAAGTGGGTTGTGGAGGAGCGGCACTGTGGCAGCCAATGCTGACTCTGCATGTGTGGGCTTGGCACCATTCATCCAATGCAGGCCCAGTGTCCTGATGATACTGGTTCTGCATAAGCGCCACGAAGTTGAAACGATTTGGCCACTGCAATGGGGGAGCAACATGTTATTGCAGGGCCGTACCTTGCCTGGTGTAGCATATCCCTAAACATGGCAGCTGAGGGAAAGCCGAATGACTGGGGTGCCCAATCCCCCTGTCGGCATCTCCCCAGCCCAGTTAATTTGCCGATGGGGGAGCCCACTCCCAATCAGCATAATGTCCCCTCAAACAGTCATTCTTTGCTGATGGGGGGCCCAATCCAGATCGGCTTAAGTCCCCCCACCTCAAAAAGGCAGGTGGCACACTGGGAGCCCACCCCAGTGTGCCAAAAAGAAGCCTGCAAAATAAAAAACCTTCCTGTGACATCTTTTTTTTTTTTTGTCACTGAAAGAAAGGAAACGGTTCCATGCCAGTCGGGTCCCTCCCCAACCCGCACCTACCCACTGTGCACCCTACCCCATACCCCTCACCCCATACTTTACCTCCAGAGTCGACGCTGATGATCTTCGGTGGACCAGGAACACGTCTGCACTCTTCAAAGCCGATCACGAACTGAAGAAATGCCGGTAAGCTGTATAATGGCATAAATAGGTTTTTTTTACTTTTTGATGCATATTTTGGTCATTTTTGGGAATTTTGGCACCACAGTTTCAACACGTGGTTATTGGGACCCCTCCTCATGAATTCAGTCACTGTCATGGCATTATTCGGTCCCAAAAGGTGATTTTGCCATCACTGCGTGGAATCACCTTTCTGGACCGATTAACGAAATGACAGTGCCACTGTTCATGAGGTGGGCTCTCAAAAAGCCTATGTTGCAAATTTGGTGAAAAAATCCAAAAAATTAATTTTACGAGCATGCTTTGCACAGTTTCCATGCACGCTTGTAACTTCATGAATTTGTAATATTTTCACTACAGATTTTCAACATTGGCATTTTTGCATACCTCCTTATGAACAGTACAGCTGTCATTTTTCACATCCTAGCCGAAATGTGTTTTCGCACTTCCGGCGCAGAATAGCGCGGTTGCTGTGGGAAATCAGTGTTCAGGATACATTAAGAAAATCACAGTGACACTGTTCATGAGCAGAGGTCCTAAAATGCCTATGTTGAAAATTTAGTGACAAAAGTCCATATAATGACTGTGTTATGAGTGTATGTTGCTAATTTCCATGCACCCTTGTAATTTCACGCATTTGTAAAATTTTCACTCCAGATTTTCAACATTGCCATTTTTTCACACCTCCTTATGAACAGTACAGCTGTCATTTTTCATATCCTGCCTGAAATATGTGTTTACACATCTGGTGCAGAATAGCGGTCACTGTGGGAAATCAATGTTTGGGACAGATTAAGAAAATCATAGTGACAGTGTTCATGAGCAGAGGTCACAAAATGCCTATGTTGAGAATTTGGTGAAATAATTCCACTAAATGACTGTGTTACGCGCATGCATTGCACAGTTTCCACGTATGCTCGGAAGTGCGAGCATTTTAATATTTCACTACAGATTTTCAACATTGCCATCTCTTCACACCTCCTATGGATGGTACAGCTGTCATTCTTCACATCCTGCCCGATCTGTGTTTTCATACATCTGGCGCCAATGGCACGGTCGCTAGGGAACTCAAAGTTTGGGACACATTAACAAAATCACACTGCCACTCTTCATGAGAAGAGGTCCCAAATGCTTTCATGAGGTGGGGTCACAAAAAGGACATGTTGAAAATTTGTAGCGCAAATACCAACTAACGCCCATGGCATTAGGGTTTCTAACCATAACGTCCCACCCTTTACAGACTGACAGGCATCAGGGGGTGTGCCTTTGGATTGACAACTGTAATACTCATGCCACCCCCAACCCCCCAGCCAGTGACAGTCATCAAGGTGTGCCTTGGACTCTTCTGCCCCAGAGTTCACCCCATTCTCCTATACTGCACCCATTTCAGGGTATGTCCTTATGGAATGGGGTGACTATAAAGGTGAACATCCCAAGGCACACCTCAACACGTATTGGTGTCTGCAGGATAGGGTGAGGTGACATGGCATGAACGTCATGGGCGACGACCCAAATGCATACCCCAATGCCTGTCTGTCTCTCTCTGCAGGGTGGAGGTGGGGTTAGTGTGAAGTTCAATACTTCACTGCCATTCCTATTCTGCATCTCTTTAACTCCTGCATTTCCAGTGCTAATACCAGCAACCAAACATTCAACATTGACAAATGCTTGTTCCATTATGTGTGGCATATCATATACTGGGGTGTTGTGCTATACGACACACCTCAGTATATGATATGACACTCATAATGAAATATGACAACAGGACAACACGTTTTCACAAAAATTCAGCTAACCTTAGAATGTTTAGGTAAAGCAAGAAGGCTGGGAACCAGATACAACAGCAGGGAAGTCCCTACACTCTGCTGTTGTGCTGCTGATATTTTATGGATTTGTGAGTACAAGAACTCAATAAACTATTTATGCATGTGTATCTGGTGCCCAGCCTTTTTTTTTTTAAATAAAATTGTTATTAGGCACGAGGACATTTATACATTATACAAGACATTTTACATAGATATATTCATTCAGTTTATATAATTATACATTGGACTTTAAAAAAAAAACTCTCACCCAGCATCAGAACTAATTAAAAACATGAACTAAACAAGTCTCATTTTAACATTTCTCCAGTATTGATTTGATTAGCTTCAAGGAACAAAGTCTGAATAAGTGCTTAACTGATACATAATCCATTTTCTCTATTTTGTATCAAATACCTCTACTCTATCCCGTACTCTGGCTGCCATCCTCTCCATCCTATATATCTTTCTTGTCAAGTTTAGCCACTCTCCCTTAGTTGGCAGCCTATTCGTTCCCCATAGTCTGGTTATTACCTTTTTTGCAGCCAATATTAGCAATGTAGTTTGCAGGAATACATTCTTCTCTACTTTTAGACCAAATGGGGTAGTAGCTGTTAATATGTACCCAGAGATCAAAAGACCTGGGTTTTCATATATTGCCACCAGCTCCTGCACTACTTCCCCCAATAAGGACCCAGCATGCTGCAATTCCAAAATATATGAGTCTGGTCTGCATGTACTGCTCCACATCCCCTCCAGCACTTTCCTGCAGCATCGCCTGTAAAACTAGCTACCACAGCAGGTGTGTGGAAAAATCTATATCATAATTTCCATGCAAACTCTTTCCAATATGGGGATCCCAAGGCCTTAAGCATAAGTGGGGAGGCCATCTTCCAGTTAGTAACTGGTAGGTCAGTCCCCAATTCCAAGGACCAACGGGCTCTAATTGACTCAGTAGAGTCTTCTGGTTTCTCTCCCAAAGCAAGGTAGGCAGACTGATACCATGGTCTAGAGATGGAATAATATCATATTTTCTGACGACTTTAGTCAATGAAGTAGCAGGACCTTTAACTCAGCTATTTAATGCCTCCATTTTTGAAGGAAATACCTTAAAGGAGTGGAGAATTGCTATAGTTACTCCAATATTCAAAGGGGGAAATAGTACAGAGGTATGTAATTATAGACCTGTAAGCCTCACATCTATCATTGGCAAAATAATGGAGAGATTACTCCAAAAACATATACCTGTATTGGAACATATGAAATTAACTGGGAGCCAAGACACAACACAGCATGGTTTCACTACAGGGAGATCATGTTTAACTAACCTTATTAACTTTTTTGAGCCTGTCATGGCTGAATCAGAGGACACAATGGGTGATAATAAAGGGATATACATCAGACATTGGTCAGATTACTAGCAGAGTCCCCCAGGGATCAGTCCTGGGACCAACACTGTTCAACATTATGACATCTACTCTACAAACAACAGGTCAAGTGTGGATCGGAAAGTATGCAGATGACTGCAAATTAGAAGGAAGGCTACAGACTACTGAAGATGCTATAATATTACAACAAAACCTGAATAGATTTATTACATGGGCTAATAATAATAAAATGTTTTTTTAATATGGGTAAATGCAAAGTTATGCATATACTGTAGGTAAAAATAATCCCATGTACAGTATGCATACATAATGGAAAACACAATTCTTCAGTCTGTAAAGGAAGAAAAAGACCTGGGGGTACTTATTACAGATAATCTCTCCTTTGAGAAACATACATTTGAGACAGTTAAGAGATGCCACAAGATACTGGGGTGCATTTTGAAGAATATTAAGAGCAGAGAAAGTGGAGTTATTGTACCATTGTATACTGCCCTGGTTAGACCCCACTTAGAATACTGTATGCAATTTACTGCCCCTCAAAATATAAGATCACAAAAGTTAATAGAAATAATCCAGAGAAAAGCAACAAGAAAGATACAATCTGCTAAGAATCTGGGATACAAGGAAAGACTTCAAAGCTTAAACTTGTGTTCTATGGAATACAGAAGGCTTAGAGGTGATCTCTGTCTCAGTTATAGGACTAAGAACGATCCATCTCTGAGTGGAAACACTTGGATTAAAGTTGTATACAGGTGTAATATCTACTAGGTCCCATAAATATAAGCTACAGGGTGGCAATAATAAAACAGTTAAAAGAAGTAAATTTTTTACACAAAGAGTGGTGACCAAATGGAATGAATTACCAAAGGAAATAGTGGAAAGTATAAACATGACAGTTTTCAAAGAGTATTTGGATGAATACATGGGTGATAAGAAATATGAATACCACCTCTGAACAGGTGGCAAGTTCAAAAAAGGGCCTTGGCTCACTGAGCTTGAATCCCCTCCTATGAACCTATGAACCTAGAGTGGTACCTTGTCTCTGTGATAGAAGTAATTTTATTATTAGTGGTGGGTTTTCAGCCACTGCTGCCAGTGCTTCCTCCATTGGCCACAAATAAGATTTTAGCTGCAAATACTTATGAAAGAAGCCCTGGGGTATTTTCTACTGAGCCTGGAGCTGGACAAATGAATAAAGGCCCTGTGGGCCTAATAATTGAAAAATATGTTTGCTCAGAGCTGGGGGTTGGTCGGGTTGGTACCGGGACACAGGAGGAGTTTCAGACCAGGAGATACAGCTGGGGGGAAAGACAGATGCCTGAGAGAGTTCCCCAAGTAGCAGTGCATAAAAAGAGTCTACAAAAAAAAAGTGCAAAATTTTGTGTTTAACATAGAAGTGACCGTTAAACCCTAACTATAGTGGCACATATATTCTTTGCAAAAAAATGCATTAATGCAACATTTAGGGTTCAGGCTAAAGTGACAAAAGTAGAGAAATGTGTTTTTTAGGGTTTCCAACCCTAAAACTCTAATGCCACCCCTAAAGCAAATCGGTGCAGATCCTAAAGCTCACCCCATTAGGTGTGTATGTTTCTGGAGTGTATAGAAACTCTGCATTAGGACAGTGTTGAAAAGGAACAAATGCAAGAGGCCTGTATGGTTCACAGCACAGGTCAGAAAAGCAATCAGGGAATAAAACAGAAGCCTTTCATAAGTACAAAAAGAGACAGGGGGAGGGAGACTGAGACAATTATATTCAGAAAAATAAGGAAGCAAAGAAGTCAGTAAGACAGGCAAAGGCAGCAGCTGAGATACAGATTGCTACAGGGATTAAAACTGTGAATAAGGACTTTTTCCCGTATATTTAGGAAAAGAGGAAGAAAGCAGGAGGCATAATAAGACTGGTGGATGGTGACAAGTTAGTTGAGGATGATGCACAAAAGGCCACCGTTCTGAATAATTTTTCTGCTTGGTATTCACAAAGGAGACTATTGGTCCAATGCTGGAAAGCAGTCTTAAAGTGGCTGATAAGGGGATCCCTTAAAAGGAATTACCGGAGAAATTACCACCGACAGATTCAGGGAGGCACTGGTGCACCTCAGGGAGAATAAAGCACCAGGACCCAATGGGTTACACCTAAGAGTGCTGAAGGAGCTTGCTGATGACCTTGAAGGCCCCTTGGCATATCTGTTTAGCTGATCATTACAGACAGGAGTCATCCTAGGAGATTGGAGACAGGCAGATGTGGTGCCACCGCACGAGGGAGTTGGGAGGAGGTGGGTAATTATAGACCAGTTAATCTCACGTCCATTGTGGGGAAACTTATGGAGACCCTAATCAAGCAAGACCTGGTGAAATATCTGGATAAAAGCGGTCTTCAAAATGAAAAACAGCATGGGTTTGTGGTGGGAAGGTCATGCCAAAAGTACCTCATTACTTTCTTTGATTGGGTAACCAAGGAGCTTGACAATGATCATCCAGTGGATCTGATCTACTTTGATTTCAGCAAGGCCTTCAACTTGGTGCTTCACAATTGACTACTAAAGAAGTTAGAGGACCTAGATTCAGCTAAAAGCAAAGTCAAATGGGTGGGAAATTGGCTCAAGGATAGATGTCAAAGAGTGGTAATCAATGGAGTGAGATCCAGTGAGAGAGAGGACTCCAGCAGAGTGCCTCAAGGATCAGTCCTGGGCCCAATCCTCTTTAACATGTTCATTAGGGATACTGCCAAGGGAATCCAAGGCAAACTTGCCCTCTTCATGGATTATATTAAACTCAGCGGGAGGGTTGACTATGCAGAAGGGGTTAAGGATCTACAAAATTACCTCTGCAGGCTGGAAAGATGGTCTAATATCTGACGACTCAGATGTAATGTGAAAAAATGCAAAGTGATGCACCTGGGAAAAGGAAATCCTAGGATGGAATAATGGCTCAGTGGGGTAAAGTTCAATGTGTTCCAAGAGGAAAGGGATCTGGGGGTCATCATTTGCAACACCCTAAACAGTCAAGGTAATGCAACAAGGTATACAGCAAGGCAAATAAAATGTTGGGGTGAATAGGAAGTGGAATCTAGAGCAGGAGCAAAGAGGTAATCCTCTCACTCTGTAGATCCCTGGTGAGATCCCACCTGGAGTATCATGTTCAGTTTTGGAGCCCCTACCTTAAGAAGGATAAGGACAGGCTAGAGGCTGTACAGAGAAGGGCAACCAAAACGATTCAAGGTCTCCAGGGTCTCTCATATGAGAAGTGCCTAAAGTCACTACATACATACTCGCTTGAGCTAGGAGGGAGCAAGGGGATATGATTGACACTTTCAAGTTCATGAGAAGCATAAACACTATGCCCTATACAAAACTCTTCACCAGGGTCACATGCTGAACTACCAGGGACATGAGTGGAAGCTGCATGGAGAGAATTTTAAGAGAGAACTACAGAAGCATTTCTTCACCGAGAGTCATGGACCTGTGGAACAGCCTGCCTGCTGAGGTGGTGGGAGCAAAGGCAGTGTCAGCATTCAAATTGGAGTGGGATAGAGCATGGGATCAAGTAGGGGGCATTAAATCAGAGAGAACAAAAATCCATAAGGGGGATGTTAGGACCCAGGGCCACAAATAGGTCTTGGGAACTCATGGGCAGACTTGATGGACCCTTGGCCTCCTTCTGTCATCATTTTTCTATGTTTCTATTAAAGGCATATTGCAGGTGTGCCTTTTGATCCAGTACTGCATATTCAGTCGGGTTTGTTTGGGCCACAGGAGCACCATTGGTATGATCCTCAGTGGTTGCAATATTGTGAAAGCCCATGCAAAACTCTTCCAAATGAGGCAGTTGGCTTATTTGTAGCTGTAAATATTCCAAACATATAGATGACAAAGTCTGTTCAATATTAACACCACACTGCAGCCATTTGTAGAACTTTGTGATGAGACAGAGGAACAAGCTATGCTTGACTCAATGTAGTTAGGTATGGCTTGTTCCTTGATGACATCATAATGTTCTAAAAACAACTGTAGTGTAGTATTTATGTTGAATAGACTCAGTTGTCTGTATCCCCGCAGTGCTTTCAGTGATAGATGAGCCCAATACCATTTCTGAAAGAACTTTTCATAAGCCTTCAGGCTAAAATGGCCACTAGGCATGAATATGTCCCTTTAAAAAAAAAATTTAAATGTGTGATTCTGGGGATAGGATGATGTTTAAAGGGACACCGTCAACCTATATTTATATCATATTATTTCTAGTTGAAAACTTACATATTTAGAGTACTTACCTTCTTAAAATTCCTTAATGTTGCATTTGCTTTATCAGCCTTCTTAGCAGAACTGAAATACATGCAAATGGTATAGTTGTACCCAACCATGTTTTGTTTCAAATCCTTGCTCTATTTTTATTACATGCTTCCTGAACAATAGGAACAGACCCAAACAGTGCAGCCACTCATGATGCATTGTATCCTCTCCTCCCACTGCATAATGAGTGGCTAGGCTGTGATTGAGGTATTCCCAAGTGCAGGAATGATGCAGAGGGAGCTGATCAAGGAATGTAAACAAACAAGTTTTTTGTGTGATAACGCCAGTATGGTGGACAGTCTGTCTTTCAGTTTATAAAAGAAAATAGGGATCAGAATCAAACTTCCAGCTACATCAACAGTCTCTACAGAAAGTAAACAATTATGACACTTTTTTTTTAAACTAGGGACACTCTGAGGCCAAAGGGGGCTGACAGAGTTCCAAAGTAACCAGACCCAAACCTCAAATCAAGTTAGTAATTTAGTTATATACCAGGAAAAGTTTCTTTGCTGACATTTGCTAATGGCTGCATCATGTCTCTTTCTGAAATTCATTATGTCTATTTCTTAAGGCTTCATCTACCAATGATGGATAATATGCTCTCCGTAAAAGGTAGAATGACCCAGTAAGTGATAGTATTGTTATTGTTTAGTGTAATTGTACAGACTTATAAGTGGGGGCATCTAGCATTTTTGGCTTTTATTTTTAGCATAATTTTAAGTACAAACTTGATATTTTTAAACCTGAAAATATTTACTATTTAAAATCAAGGCATCATACATAAAAACGCAACCAGGTTCCTCTGTTTATTTTCAGAGGGAATATTAATTTTATGTATATATGTATGTATTTTTTTTTTCACCAGGTACGTGCACAAGGTGTAAAGATGCCTGTTTTCAGACATGACCTGGAAGAGTACAATATAATAAAAACAGTGGCAACATGATAATATAAAGCAATGGTATTACAACAATACAAGACAGAATAATATGATCACAGTTGATAAAATTAACAATTACAACAAAAAGCCAAGCAGAACAAGTATATAAGTAATTAATTTCAGGTTGCTCCTGAAAAAGGGACAGCTTATCTCAGTGAGCCTACCCGGTTATTAAAATCCAATAAATAAACAAGTAAGTAAATACAGATATAAATAAATAAAATAACATATGAGCTTGGGTTCTGATATATTATTTTTACATAGTTAACTATATTATTTTTACAAAGTGAATGAACTTATGTATTGGCTTGAATATAAAAAGTGTTACCTATTTTTGTACAGACAACAAAAGAATAAAAGCTGTTAGTAGGGAATGTTTTGCTTTCGGAGGCTATCTTAATTATTTAATTCATGCCAAGACTCAAAATAATAATTACAAAAATGATAAAACTACTGTAGGCACAAAAAGTATTAAAGGCTCAAGGGAAAGTGCGATTAAAAAACATTGAAAAGAAGGCTAAGGAAAAAAGCAGGTGAGAGACAGATGTACAAATTTGCTAGACTTATGGACTAAGACTTCTACACCAGAAAAAATAAATGATCAGATTTTTGATGCCTTGTATCAACTTAATTGACACTGAAAATGAACGGACAAAAATAGACAATTTACAAAAAGAAGAGAATGGTAACTGAGCAGAAGCTTTGATAATCAAATCAGTACAGACAGTGATAATTTATCTAATGCATGCAAAGACATAACTCAGGAATGCAGACTTTGCAAAGGAATTAATTCCCAAGCCAAATCCCCAAATCTTGTGTGTGTGTGTGTGTGTGTGTGTGTGTGTGTCTGAGTATGTGTGTGTGATAAATTAGTACTTTTTTCATCTTGGTCCTGCTCTCTATCTGCCTTAGGTGAGCACACAGCCCCATCACCCCTACCTGTAGCCATTATTTTCCAACCCCCGGCTTACCACCTTGGCATAGCTGGATTGGGGCAGCCCCCTCACCTAGGCACCTAAGGGTAGTGAGAGGGTACTGTGAGCTGTGCAGGGCCCAAGTGTGCCAGGCATCAAGCTTCAGGTCAAGTAATTTTATCCTCTTTTGTCTCTAGCTTGTGGAAGCCTGCATGCTAGTGCTCTGATGTGTGTGCATTCACACAACTTGTTTGCAATGACATAGAGCCATCAGGCATTCACCCACTCCTTCAGCTCTGCGTGTACTTCCACTTGTGGCCACCAAGGTGGCAGTGCTGTGTCAAAGCCTGACTTCAACCCTTTCTGGAGGAGAGAGTCTTCTGGGGTGTTCAGTCCTTCTACCCCTTCCATCCCTCCGATGACCCAGGTTTGGGCACAAATCCAAGTCAGCAATGTCAGGAGCAGTAGCTCTGCCACTGTAACCCCAATCCAGTTTTTGAATATAATCCCATAGTTCTTATTTTGGACCCAGCAAATGCGTATTGGAGGACTTATGGGGAACAATCAAAGGTCTCAAAACTCTGACAAGGCCAAATAAACTTGGTAGAATGACCAAAAAGTAGATCTTTCACAAATCTTTTTAGATTCAAACAACCTGTCAGAAACACTGCTTGAGGGCTTTGTACTGCTTAAAGACCAAAGGCTGTCCTGTAAACATCCTGGGAGATTAACAACATAGGAACTATTAAAGGGCTCAAAACGTTGGCAAGGTTGAATGAAATTGGTAGAATGACTGAAAAAAAGAGATCTATTACAGTTCTTTTTAGATTCAAATTGCCTATCAGAAGCAGTACTTGAAGATGTTGTACCACTTAAAGGGAAAACTGCTCCACTGTGAACATCTCATGTGAGGAACAATAAAGATGTAATAATTATCCCAGACCTTGTAAAAAAGACAAAAAAACACAAAACAGAAGTGCCTTACACTCACAACACCACAGACTTAAAAGCAGTGATCAAACTGGTATTATTTAAGTGCAGTACATGCAGCAGCAGCCGGCTCCAACAAAAGAATCCCCAGCATTTTGCACAGCCATGTTTTGCCTAGGAACCATCTAGAGCATCTCCTTTTTGGATGTTGTGACATCAAAGATTGTGCAAGGGGTTGTGGACACAAACCTGTTTAGGAAGCCAGTTGATCATAATACCCTTCTCCTTGCCAGCTCTTACCACCCTGTCACGCCATCAAAAACACACTGGCCAGTCAGTATCTTAGGGTAAGGAGAAATTGTAGTTCTCTGCTGAGTTTTGAAGAAAATGCCACAGATCGTGGCTCCAGGTTTGCAGAAAGAGGCCATTCAAGGTCGAAGAACAGGGTGTATTAGTGAGATAGGGAAACAAACAGACAGAATCTCCTTTACCCCCCACCCCCATGAGTGTACAAAGACAGAACAAACTGTGCAAATTTGTGACCACTTTTAGCACACTGGCAAATGGGCTTGAGGGCATCATTCACAAAAAATGGTAAATACTGCAAACAGAACCTTGCTCAAGGAACATGTGGAACAACTTCCCTGCGTGGTCTTTAAAAGACAACAGAAGCTGGTAGATAGATTAATCCATAGCTCGTAACCCACCCCATGCCCCACTATCTGGTTGCCCTCTTTATCCCCTCATTGTTTCAAGTGTGGCCAGTGCAAACTTGGTGAAACTTTTCACCGCTGCAAAACAGTTTGTGAACCCTAGCATGGGTGAGGTACACCCAACTGTAACAATAATTTTGTACATTTTTTTAAACTAATTCTATCTTTATTTATTTATTTCAGTTTGGGATTAATATCTTTAAATCAAGGACTCATTTTCAAAGGTTTCACGTGATGTCAGTGTTGAACAAACATTACAAAAATACAAAGTTTACGGAGAAAAAAAGAGAAAAAACATTGAAGCATATACATGGGCAGTAATAGTAAAATTTGAACTTATACACATCAAATTAGTAAATATTAACAGATAGACTGATTAGATAAGAGGGGGTTGGGGGGGGTCAGCCGAAGGTGGCATCGTCTGAGGTGGGAGAGAGGTGAAACTTTCAACCAAGTGAGGCCATCGTTAGGTAATTGGGGTAGGGGACCAGGTTAAGAAAAAAGTGGTATATAGCAGAAAGATGTAGAGGGGGGTGTGTAAATGGAAAACTGGGGGCAAGTTACTATCACATTAGTGCAGGCAGGTGGCATCATCTGAAATGTGAGAGAGGTAGAGCTTTCAACCAAATTATGCCATCGTCAGGTAATTGGGGGTATGGGAGTGGGTTAAGAAAAAAAGTGGTATATAGCTGAAAGATGTAGAGGGGGTAAGTAAATGGAAAACTGGGGCTGAGTTACTATCACATTAGTGCAGGCAGGTACAATTCATTTTAGAGTCAAGGAGAGATTTGAGCCCAGCATTGAAGGTACTAATCTTGGTAGTATCAGTGAGGACAGCAGGTAGTTCATTGTGCCATTTTGGACCTTGATACAGGATGGAGTTCTGGGCAAGTTTCATTCTTTTGAAGGGAATCACCATCTTTTCAGCGACTGCACTATGGGTAGATTTTGTTGGGATGGCCAGCTTAAAGTGTCCACCCAGTGTGGGGGATGTCCGTCCAAGCAGTACTTTTTTTAGAACTAGGCAGGTTTGGTATTGCCCTCTAAGACGGAGTGGGAGCAACTCAGTTTCAGTGTACAGCGAGCAGGTGTGGGTGTCGAGAGTAGCCCCCAAATTAAGGCGATGGGCCTTATTGAGGAGTGTATTGATCCTGCTAAGAACAGTTTTTGATCTGCACTGATATCAGTTAGAATCTAATCAGTTAAAGGGACAAAGTGGGCTTCCTGAATATAAAAGGAAGATTTTATTCAGAAGGTAGACCAGCTGTCTCTGAGGGTAATTTTAGTCTCTTTGTCCCTTAAATGACAGGACCCCCCTGGTCAGTGAATGGGAGAACTTCAAAGCAGAGAAGTCTCTTTCATGTCAGGAAACTCAGATGATTCCCTGTAGTGCAGACAGCAATTACAACAATGAGAGGTGGCCTTGAGAACACAAAATCCATGGATTCAGTTCCAACTAGTTCCTTTAGAGGGGTTGTGCTGGAAGAACAAAGCACTGGTCCTGGAAATAATATCACCAAGAAGGAGTGATGAGGGTGGGTGGAACCAGGCCTGCAAGCAAACTTAAGCCTGGATGTGAGAAGTTTAAGGCATTCTGTGCTGGGACTCTGTACATGTACCATCTAAGAGTTGGATTTTTCCATGGCTCACTAAGTTATCCCATATGGTAAGAATCTTTCTATTTTGCTAGAGCTAAGAAGCTTTATAAAGGTTTTTGCATTTGTTCTTATGCTGTGTGCAAAGCATTTCTTTTTAATTTTTTTAGCAATCCCCTAATTCCAATAGTTGTGTATGTATGATATCCATAGTATGTGTAAATATTATGAGGAAGTAAATATACTTCTTCTCAATATTTACACATTCTGCTTCCTCCCCGTTGAGTAGGTCTTGAACCAACCCATGGCCTCAAATTGTATGCCGACACCCTGCAGCCTATCCAGCAGTAAGGCGAGGTCCACCAGGTCAAAGGCCTTTGTTAAATCAACAAATACTGCTTCTGCTACCTTTCTACTTTCTGCCTTGCTGGCCCTTCCCCAATGGTGATAAATTATTAAAAATAATGAGTTGTATACTGCAGGCCTACGCTGCTTACCAAATAAATTGCCTGACAAAGCCTTTACAGATTTTTCTCACATAATATGCTATCATATCATTAGAAGCAACTTGGTAACAAGACAGTGAGCTAAAAATAGAGTACGCTAGCATAAATAGTAAAGCAACCGAAACAGCAAAATAAAGTAGACATATTAGTGGAATATCTATACAGTTTTTATTTATTTTTTTGGAAAATTGTGACTGGGAAAGGCATACTGAGCTGAGGCACTTTTCCTGGTGCATTTCTGTGGGAGAAAAAAACAAAAAGAGGTACATGAGCAAAACAAAACAGTGCAAGGAACATAATAACAAGTCATGAAAAAGAAAAGATTTAGAGATCACTTGATTTCAGGGTGATGACTGTCAGCTGTGTACATTAGTTTGAGAGGCAGAAACTAAAGGGGGGGGTGTTCAAGATAAACCAGCACATTGACACAGGATTTTGGATTTATCCATGTAGATTTCCTAAACGTTATTAATCCATACCATACATAGTGAACACTACTGTGAAAAAAAATCACACAAGTCACCAATAGCATAACTGGCTGTAATGGACCAGGAAGACCCTGATGGATTACACATTTAACATGCTAAAGTTTCAGGGCATGGGGGGGGGGCACCCTCTCCAGAACAAATCTTACGGCAGCAGGGAGTCCCTGTATGTACCACAGAGGGGCTGGGCCCTGCTAATGCAAGACAGCATCCCAAAGTGTATGTGCAAGTTCAGTTTCTAAATGCAAAATACTATATACAGGGTGCCCCTTCTCAAACAGCAAACCCTAACTCCCTCAAAGTGCTCACATGCAAAGTGCTAAGTGCAACCAATAACAAATAAAATTATAAACTAATATTAGAAAAGGAGTGCTCCTTCAGTTATCATAAAGGAGTCAACCCCGAAAGAAAAAAAAACTTGTAGAAAATAACATCAATACTACATAACAACAAAAACATTTCATGTGGGGGCTGAAGGCGGTAGGGTGGGAAGAGAAATACACAGAAAGAGGAACAAGGTCACAAGAAACAGCTCAAGTTCACTACCTCATTTAACTCCCAATGTAGTAAAGTATCCGGTTTATGTATCCAGTAGGACTCCCTTTGAAGCAATTTTTCAGAAAGCCTCCACATCTTTTGACATGAGTTACCTTTTCAATTTCCATAAATTAAAGAGTTGCACAGTAACCATGTTGGTCAGTTCTACAATATCTAGCAATGACACACAATTCATTTTCATTTTGAAGGGCAGCTTTATGCTCGCCTATCCGTATTTTTAAAGGATATTTTGTTGGCCTGTGTAGACTAGTCTTCACAGACACCACAACATAGAAAGAGTCCCAGAAGAGTTACAATTGATGAGAGTGTTATTGCTGAACTTTCTTCCCAAGGATATTTGAAATTAGTAGTATTGCAAGTGTTTCTACAGGGGACGTAGTTATGACAACAATTGCCACATGGTGTGGGTGGCAGAAAAGTATGTCTTTGTGGTATATTTTCTTTAAAGTGGCTATGAACCACACAGTCTTTGATATTTATTCCCCTTTGAAAGCTTACCAGGGGAACTGTGCCAGGCGAGCTGTGCCACACGCCTTTTACAAGGCTGGGTCTCCACTCAAACCATGCCAATGTTTTTTAACTGACTTTGCTATATTATTGGCAAGATAATTAAAACTGGTCACAAAAGTCACTGTATGTTCAGTTTTTGGATGGTTTTAAATAACACTTAATGAGGAGTTTGTGCTGTTAGTACAAAAGTGCTTGCTGTGACATTAGGTTAATAATCTCTGGCCATAAGTTGCTGTCTCAAATCCACGGCCTAGTTATAAAAATATGTATCTGAGGTGCAGTTCCTCATCATCTTTTTCATCTATCCTATTGGAATAATATTTATCAAGCCTTTAGAATGGCAAGTGTTTGCCTCTAAGAATGTATTCCTGGCCATGGGTTTCCCGGAGACAGTCATTTCAAGTCTAGTATCTTTCCTGGATAAGTTTTTAGATCTAAGAAATCAATAGAATCTTTACTAGTCACACTGGAAATTTAAAGTTTCTGTCACATGAATTAAGACATGTTATAAATCTTTCAAATTCTATTGATGGCATCAGCACATCATTGATATAATGGTGCTATAAAATAATATTGCTGTTAAACATATCGTTTTAGGCATTGTAGATAAACTTCTGTTCGAACATGCCAGCCTATAAATCTGCCAAGCTAGGGGCAAATGCTGTGCCCATGGCAGTCCCCTTTATTATCTTATGATGCTTTCACAGGTAAAGCCTGCAAAAGTGAAGAAGGTTTGGCTGGGGGAGACTAACATTTTTGTAACGCTATTAAGGCCATAGGAAGAATTAATATTAGGTTGAAAACTACACAGTTACTAATGAAATAATATGTAGCAATACCAAAATTTAAGAAAAAACTGAAAAATATATTTATTTTTTTTAACCCAGCATTAACTTTAGGTATCAATACAAAGAAATAGTACAGACACAGTCTACTATTACAAAAAATAGCATTGACACTATGCATTCACCACTTTTTGGGCTGTGTCAAAACTAAAAAACATGTATTGATAATATGCTGAAAAAGCAGGTTCAAATAGTATTGATACATATAGAACAGTATCAACATGTAAACAGTATCACCTGAGCTAATTCTTAATGGCTGTGCTATACGCTTTCATTTAAAAAAAAAAAAGGTTTCTAGCCCCAACAGTTGCAAAGTTGGAACTTCTAATTTATTCAAAATGTGATAACTTTAGAACCATTAGAGCTAAAGACTTAATTGGCTCGATTTTCAAAGCAGCCTGCATCGGATGCAACTTGAGGCAAAGTAGGGAGCTGCATCCAATGCAGCTGCGGCAAGAGCAAAAGTCACTACCGTCTGGACTAGCCACAACATGCAGCCCTGCACCAGGAAGTGGGGCACAGTGGAAGACTGTGGTGCAGGGCTGGGATGCATCCCGGGACAAGTGGGCAGGGGGCAGCTGAGGCACCCCAAGGAGCAGAAAGCTCAGAATCAGGCATTGCCAGGCTACTGTCACCCCCACCATTCCCTACATAGTCTGGACCCCCCCCGATTCCTGATCACCGGAAGAACATACATGAAAACTCCAGTCATACTCCCAGTTGATCTAGTGGCCCCCATCCTCCCACCCTGACAGACAGACCCCGGCTCCCCTTCTGACCCACGCTGCAATTGGCACTTCCTCCTCCCTTCCTGCAGCCAGCTGCAAGTGCACTTGCACAGACTAGTGCACAGTATGCTACGGTCTCTGCAATTGCATTCTGGCGGCTGGCTGTGGTGATGGTGTGAAGAGGGCGACAGTTGCAGAAGTGGGTTGTGACAGGGGGTGGAGTGGGGTGGTTGACCACTGTCTGTCAGGGTTGACGACCTCTAGACCACCAGGTGATAAAGTGGCAGTTCTGTGTGGGCATGGTGGGAGCACAGGGGGGCACCAAGACCTTGTTGATATGGGGATTGCAGCTACTTGACAGTTGAGAGGCACTATAGCATGGTGGGGACATGAGGGCTACAGCACCCTACTGTCTGGGCTCAGGGGTACACTGTGTGTACAATGCCAGTCCAAACTGGTGTCTCCTCTGCTCTATGCCACATGCAGTTGGTGGGTTGTAACCTCCCCTCCATGATCCCACCACCACATATCCTGCCCTTGGTGCACCCCTATAGGCCCCTGTCCCACCTCACCCCATTGGCGCACACCAGTTAGACCACCTCCTGGCTGGTCTAACAGGTGGCTCCTGCTGTGTCTATGGAAGGGCTCTGAAAATACAAGAAATGGGGATGTGGCAACCCCACCATGGTGCAAGCCCCCTTGCGCCCTGCCACACAGGGTTGTTGGAAGCAACCCTGGTGCAAGGGGGCTTTGACGCAGCTGTGTCTGGCACAGACGCAGACAACATTATAAAATTGCGTTTGATGCAAGTTGCAATGCAAATCACAACTTACAACAAACACCTTTGACACAGCTCCCTTGCATCCATCAAAGCCCTTTGAAAATCAGGTCCAATATTTTTTTTTAATGAAAGCTTGGAGACAGATAAGTAGATATTTCAAAAAGATATTACTTCAATGACCATATAATAATAAAGAAACCAAAATATTTCATAGTGATTTAGAAATGGTTCATTACATTTTTAACAATGTATTATTTTGACATGTATAGACATGTAGGGACACAGGAGAATAGTATTGTTAGGATCAATACATGTTGATCAGCCTCCAAGCTTTCACTTTAGCTCCATCCTAAACTTGGTGCACTGTATAGGAACTGTGGGTGCATCCCTCTGCTGGCCTGCAGAGCCACTGTACAGAGAATGATTCTCCCCCTCTTCGACTACGGGGACACCATTTATGGTAGTGTGTCCAAGTCTACCTTGGCCAGACTGGACCCCCTCTTCCACTCCTGTAGATTTGCCCTGGATTGCCTCCCCCCAGACCCACCACTACCACCTTTACTCCATCATCTCCCTTCCCTCTCTTGAAGCCAGACAGCTTATTCATGGTTCCACCCTCATTGCTAAACACTGGCTGAGCTCCCTTCTGTCTTACCTCTCTCCTCTTCTCTTCCCTTCCCTTTCCTTCCCTTCCCTTCTCTTCTCTTCTCTTCTCTTCTCTTCTCTTCTCTTCTCTTCTCTTCTCTTCTCTTCCCTTCTCTTCCCTTCCCTTCTCTTCTCTTCTCTTCTCTTCTCTTCTCTTCTCTTCTCTTCTCTTCTCCCCATCTAATTCCTCATACTCCCTCTGTAGTTCTAACCTTCACTGTCTTTCCCTCCCACCTAGGCGGACCTTGGCTGGACAAACAGCTTTCTTCTTCCACCTCCCCAAACTCTGGAATACCCTCCCTCTCTCTATGAGCTCTACCACCTCTATCTGCTCCCTATCTAGTCTTCTACGTGATTACACCCCTCCCTCCTGTAACTGCTCCTGACTCCCTCCCTCATGATCTGCCCTAGTGCACTTTCCCTCTCTTTTCACTCTACCTCCCCTACTTCTCCCCACTTCCTCCTGTTTATGTCTTCTTTTTTTTTTTTTTTCTACTTTGGGACACCTTACCCCATTTATACCCCCTCCTGTATTTCCTCAGTGCTCCACTCCTTCAGGCATTGCTCATGTCCCTCCTAGGTCCGCTACCATGGCATCTGTCCCCTAGAGTGCCCAGTTACTCCTTACCTCCTCCTTCTACTCATGGGGCACCTGCACAGTGGAGATCTGCCTGTGAGTTCTGGACCTGGATGGCTATTTGGAGCAGCTGTCATCTAGGCTCACTGAGGCTTTTTCCACTTTTCTGTGGTTCCCAGTCCCCTGGGACGCCGGCACAAGGATGTATGTCCAGAGAGGTGACGTGCTGATGCACGCCTTCTCTCAAGCACCTGATAGCTTTCTCCCTCCCTGACTCTAGTGAATGGAGCCGCCAGAACCTTGGAGAGCCTGTGCTTCCACCGGCTCTTTCGGGATGCGGGTGCACAAGGCACCCCTGGTAACCCTCCCCAGAGGGAGGAGAGCATCCATTGGGATGCTTGATCCTCTCTCCCCCCCTGCCGACCCCCACTGACCTGAGTCCGTTCCCGAACCCATGTTGCCGGTGCAGCGTGAGGTGTGGCGTCCAGCACCTCAACCCTCAGTGCCACTGGGCCAGCCTGTTTATGTCTTCTGATCTCCCTCTCCTCCCCTTCCCCCTCCCTACCTCTTCCCCCACCTTCATGCTGCTCTTCCAGCACCAGTTCCCGTACCCCACCCATGCCCTCCCTACCACTTCCACCACCTTCACTCTGCTCTTCCACCACCATTTCCCTTACCCCACCCATGCCACTGACTTCCCCTGGTCACCTTTCCTCCCCTCCATCTGCTCTACCTTCTCCTTTCTCCTCCACTCTATTCTCTCATGCGGGATGTTCCTTTTGGCTGCCATGTCCTCCCTTGATTCCCTTTCCACCAATCTTGAAGGCAACTGTATTTACTGTATTTACTGCTGTTGCTTATCTCTGTAAATTATCCTCTGTAAATGCTATGTACCGTTCATGTATATTTCAATATTTAATGTATGGCATAATGTACGTTTAGTGTTTCTAAACCCTGTAAATAGTTTATACTCTGTATATATTTTATACTCTATATGCTTATGTATACACCCCTTGTACCCGCTCCCCCAGGACGCAAATGGAAATGAGTTGTTTACAACTCAATATGTCTCTCCTGGTGAAACTTTTGAAACAAATAAATGCAATTCAAAAAGCTTAATTTTCTATGATTAACAGATCAAATGTTGCAGCTTTCAAAACATATTTTCAAGTATTTAAAACATAATAAAATATTTGGAAGATACTAGTAGTTGTTCTGTTTAAGAATAAACACATTTGTTTCTGGTTTAGTTGAAAAACGTCCTGTTGAACACAAATAGTTAGATGTTAGTACTAACTATGCCATATTTAGCAAAAAGTCAGTTGGAGATATCGTATCTGGAGCCACTGTGACAGATATTTCCAAGGCCTCTATTCTTCTGGCATGCGGTATAGTAGAGAATAAACTCTTGGCATCCAGCATGATTAGTGTGATGTCACCATTAAGGGAGAGGTTCTGTATGGCTAGAAGTGTATCTGTTGTATTCTGTAAATAAGAGGGTAGCTTAGTTACTCATAGTCTCAGGAAGTGGTAAATATATATCAATAGCACTTCAAAAATGCAGGCAGTACTGGCCACCACTAGGCTTCCAGGTGGCTTATCGGCCTCTTTGTGAACCTTCAGAAGGAGGTAAAATGTTGGTTTAATTGGATATTTGGTCTTCAAAAAATCACCTTCACTAGTTTTTATATACCCACTCTGTAAACTCGTTTTCAGAAATTTCCACTGTCAGATCATGTCAGAGTTTTAGATAAAATTCTGTTTTAGACAATTAGTGACTTCTTTTAAGTCATTTTTTTACTGCAGACCACTACAGCCTCCTCTTGTCTGCAGGTTTTATTAGAAGAGATTCATATTTCTGAAGTTATTCTACAGCTTTCTTCTCCTGTTGTGTCAAAATCTGCTTACTTTATTTTGAGATTCCATGAGAAGTGCTTTAATATCTATCTTCACCAAATTGTAGTAGATGATCACCACTGGATTTGGTGGACCAAGAGTTAAAATGAAGTCTGTTTGCTCCCTGTTTTGTTCATTAGTATTCAGCCTCCTTTTAAATGCTGTACTTGGAATAGGGGGGGTTTGAGAAAGATGATTTAAAATGTAGTTGGCAAAAACATTTGAACAAGTCCACTTTAAGATAAAAAACATAAACTCCATCTGACATTACAAATAAGAGTCCTTTCCCTGGCATACTTAATTGGGTGTGTGTCAGCTCCTTTTCAATCAAATCAATCACCTCCAGTTCTGCAACCTGAGTAACTGACTGAGATTCTCCAGATTTAGCTGTCACTGTTTTTGTCACCACCTCCTGACTGTGCCTCTTCTTTGTCTTCTTGTGCCCCCTCCTTCATGGTCTCTTCCTCTTTCTCTCCAGGAGCCCCCACTCCAAGACCCCCAGCTTGTGTTGTCCTGAGGGTCTCCTGAAAAAGCTTCGCTATGTGCATTATTTTCTCCTCTTTCCAGGTTTTCTTCTTTATCACTCTCTGATGCAGCAAAGTTTTCGGTGCCCAGTTAGAAGAAACTTGCTTACCAGATTTTCAGCTAAAAATACAGTAGAGGGGTACATCCACATAAATATTAAAGGAACCAAAACAACAAAATACAGTAGACATATTGGCAGGCTATCTATGCCCTTTTTATTTAATTTGAAAACTGGTGACTAAGAAAGGCACACTGAGTAGAGACTCATTTCCAGGTACATCCCGGCGGAGAACAAGACAAACAGAGGTATGCGAGCAAAAAAAAAAAAAATACTACGAAGTGCTAAGAACTTAGAACAAATTATACACATATGGCTTACCTGCTACACTTTTTCTGTTTTACTCCTGAAGGTATGTAACTGCTAACCTGCAATACATTGTCTGCTGCCTTCCCTTGTGTTTATTTCAACCAGATTCGATCCCAGACGCTATCCACGCCACCCATGCTGCATACTGTATTATTGTCTTTCTAGTGGCCAATTAACAGAAGAGAGAAGTGTGACGCTCTGCCCTTGCTTCTGGTTACCTGTATGATATTATTATTATTAATAAATGGTCTGTGTACGAAATATCAGTGTGTGAGAGATTTGGCCTTTGAATTACAAGGTCAGCAGCTGAAAATCACAGGATGTATTACATTGACCAGGAGATCCCTGTAATTTAAGACTTCCTTAAAGAAATGGCATTTTATTACCCTTTTATGACCTGCCTAGGCTTTTGAATTGAAACTAAATCTAAAGTTTATGATGTCAGGAAAGAAAGGGTAATTTGGCTGTTCCTATCAAGTTTAACATCTAAATGACAAATGCTGGGATTGCTAAGATCAAAGTGAAACGTTTAATTAAAAGATGTCATATTTAGGAAATGTTTTTTTCTTCTGATGTTCCATTAATTAAAGATACCTCCTGGTAGAAAGTATGTTAGAATTAATTCTGAGGGAGGGTCTAGCTGACCTCATCCAAAAGGGGTGGGAAGACAGAGAAAAAACATGTCATATTGTACATAAAGAGATATCATCTTGGGCTCTGAAGAAACAAAGTTCTCTCTCTAACTAAAAGAACACTTAGGCGGGTCGTCATGGGTCGGCTGGGATGGAGAAGGATAGAGCTCCCAACAGCAGATCTCCTTCTCCAGGGGAGGAGTACTGCAGGCTCCCACTGCAATGCTGCCACCTAGGGAAGCCCGGGTGGATGGCGCGGTAGGTGGAGCAGCAACCAGCAGATTGGGTGATGGTCGGCAGAGGGGCAGAGCAGGAGGCACATCTCAGCATGCCTCCTAGCTCATAGCCCCTCATTGCACGCTGACGTTGGGGAGAAAAGGAATAAGGGAAAAACACCTCACTCCCTCCTAGGTGATGACGCCTCCATGAAACTTCTCCAGAGCCCATTGGACAGACCCCACTGTGCCAGATCCACACTAACAGAGCACTGGTTTGGAGAGTGGTAAGTATCGGGGTTGCCCTCTCCACCCCTTACCCGGGGGGTATACCAGGGGTATTCAGGGGAGTGTGGATGGGGCACTCTAGGGGCAGATCATGATGGGGGTCTGGGGGGGGTCCAAAGGAGGTCATCGGAGAGAGTGGAGGGAAAAGGCAGACAAAGAGCACAAAACACAAGGTTAAAAAAAAAAGAGCACTTAGAAAGGTAATAGTTAGAAAGCAATTACGTCTTTTGTGGTAGGAGTGTTGTTCTGAAACTTCCTTTTTATTTTATAAGATTGTAAGCTGTATGACATATTGTTCTGTATTTTATTTTACTTATTTTACAATTTTTAGTAAATAACCATTTTCTTAAAATACTGCCTGTGTCTTCCTAGTTTTCTTTTTGCATGTGAAGTGCCTGTATTTTTAAGTCTGACATGGTTTAAAAGGCTTGATGGTGTTATTGAGCTTGGAAAAGGTAAGAATATACCTAAGGTCTCTTATAGAGTTTTAAGGGTTCATTTTGGAAACCTGGCTTGGTGCCACTGGTGAAAGATTGTACTGCAGTCCCGAAGAGGGTACATATCTGAGCCTGTAATTGGGTATGGTAGCATAAGGTTCACAGTTTGAATCCCCCCAGAACTTGAGGCTAACAAGTGATTCGAACCCAAAGCAGACAGAAGGGTTACCCTGTCTGTTACCTGTTCACACTATTGTGCTCTGAGGTTGGCACTGTGGGAGCAGAGGGCCTGACTTGCGAAGTGCGTTTGTGACAAGAAGTATTGATGATTTGTGGAGCTACAACCTACACTGTAAGACTGAGTTTATCTCTGTCTATTTTCCTCCAATACTGTGCATTTGGTTGCACTGATATCATGCCCTGCTGGGCCTCTAGCTAACCAGAGTTAAGTCTGAAGCCAGAGTGACTTGAATGCTGGCAAGTAAGATCTTTTTAGATGCTGTGGTGAACTATGGATTCCCAAGTAAAAGAAGATAGGAGTGCAAAAGAAGTAAGTGCATTAAAAAGATTGTGGTGGAACCCAGCCTTAAATATTACGTTTTATTTTGATAATAGGAGGGCTATATCTTTGGTCTTTTTGTCTCTATTACTCCTTAATATAAAAAAGAAGTTAGATCTGTATACAAGAGAAGCAATATAATCGACAATTGAAGAACAAGACTGAAACAAACTGACATAAGGGACCAACAGTTTGCTTTTACAACTGGTCTTAAAAGTCCCCCCCCCCATGTTGAAAAAGTGCATAGTAGTCAGTTTAGTGGTTCATATTTATCTGAAGAAGAACAGACTCACATATTCTTTACATTATAAAATTAAAGTACTTTAGAGGATACCCTTGGCCCTAAATTAACTAAGCTAGTGGAAATGGAAGGAAGACAAAGGCAAAAATGACTAATTGGAGGAGCAGCAAGAAATGTCACTCAAAGAAACGAGGCAGGGTTTTGCCCATATAGAAGCTTCATTTGTAAAAAATGAATGATAAATTTACAGATTTGTGTAATAAGTTTGACACTTTGGCAGCTTCTAGTAAAGATACAATGTACAGAATATCTATTTTGGAGGATGAAACAAGACTTATACGGAGGTTATCAAATCCCTACAAAATGAGTTGGAACTCCTACAAAATAAAATGCAGGAATTAGAGGTTAGGGCAAGGAGAGACAACCTTGATATATTTATTTTTTGTTTATTTATTTATTAGAAAAGTAGGATGTACATCCTTTAAGTCATGGACTCATTTACAAAGGCACCTCGTCGCGGGGAGGGGGTAGACAAAGTTACATAGTGTTGTTACAACAGTGAGAACAGTACAGGTGCAGAACATTAAACATAGAGTACACATAGGTTACATAATAATGTTACTTATAATAGGTTACAGTCATATACAAGGTACCCAAGGGTTACATTGGGGGTACAGCCCTGGATATACCTAGATAATACCTGGAGAGGGTGGAGGTAGGGATGGGGAGTGAGGTGGGAGGGAGTGGGACAGGATAGGCTGTCCAGAGGACATTGTCAAGACAGAAAGGCCTGACAGGAGGATCCCACAGTGGGATTAATTAGCTGAGGCCACGGGCACCAGAAGCTATGGGTGCGGGGGGGGGGTATGAGCACCCCTATACTTTTTTTTGTACTTCAGATATGCCCTTTAGCTGTGACAAAATTAAAACTACACTCCCCTCCTCAACTACAGGAAAGCTGTCAGGCAGCCCTTTGAATCTCCTGATTACTGTCTGTCTCATGTAGCAATTTACAGCCTTTGAACAAGCCTCTCCCAATCCCAAAACAGTGGAACTCCCTAGCCACACCTCTGTGTCATAGCTTTAATCCCTCTGTCCTCACTCACAGGCTGATCTTTTGTTGTGCCCCCATAACTGCTCGACTATCTTTTCAGCAGCTTGAAAGGGTGCACAATGAGTTCACAGAACCAACCAGCTCTTAACAGCAAGGCCATCTCCACTGCCACCGCCAAACTGGTTTGATGAGTGGGGAGTAAAGGGGAACATGATTTTCACTGAACTTCCCTGAAATTGAGGCGTGGGTTGCCCTGTATAAAACCACAGGTGCTAGGCCTCTCTGAAACCTGGTTTAAACCTTACCACCTAGACTCCCATTTCCAGTAACAGGGATACTCACTCCTATGCCAGGACAGACCTGGCAGAAAGAGGGGCAGAGGCGTAGCTCTATATGTGCAAGAGCATATCACTGCCACCACTATCAGCTGCTCCACCCTCACCTCACCAAGTGAGTGGCTTCTCGCTGAACTAACCCTGGGTGCATCCAAAAAACTCCATATAGGCATCTACTATAACCATCACCCCCACGTCAGGAGGTATCCCAGGACTATCCAACTTCCTGGATGGCGTAGGGCATGTAGCACCCGCGAGAAACCTGGTTGAGGTTGGAGATTTCAACCTCAATTGGTTGGATGCCCTGTGCCAGCCTACGCAAACCTGCTGAAGGAACATAACTTGGAACAACTTATCACCAACCCCACAATACACAATGCTCGTACCCTAAACCACTCCCTCATTGATTGTGTCACCACCAATCGTGCAGACTTAATCATCCAAGCAGGTACAATGTCTGATTCAATCAGCAACCACACCCCAACCTATGCTATACTGTCCACCAAGTCTAACCACCCCTCCCAAACTTCTGTCCTTCTGAAGGTTTGACTGCCAGGATCCACAGCCGGTCCTCAGAGATATCAGGGTGATAAACTGGTCTGTCCTCTACTGTGACAGTAACATCAGTTACACAGTCATCTTCTTTACCTCCACCCTCTCTCGCACACAGGATACCTACTTCCCCCTCATGACTAGAAGGGTAAGAGGCGGCTCTACAGGCTGGATATCCAGTGAACTCCTGGCTTTAATGAAAGATCAGGATCGCAAATGGAAGGCTTACAAAGTGTCCCCCCCCCACTCTGGAATGCCTACTGACAGCTGAGAAACACCTGTAAGTAGACTGCCAAGATGCTCAAGCACCAATTTTACCTAAATCAACAAAGCAACAACCTTGGCAACCTACGTACTTTCTGGACTACCATCGGAGCTCTTCTAAACCCCAAGAATAGTAGGCAGATAGCTCAGCTTGCATCCCCCACTGGTCGCATCTCAGACCCCACTGAAATTGCAAGTGCTTTCAACATAAAATTCACTGACCTATCCCGCTACCTTAGCAAGCTACCCCCTCCAGGCCTCCGCTGCCCAAAACCTCCAGCTGAACAACTTCCCCTCCTCCTCAGCCACCACCCTGCCCTCTCCCTTCCATTTCGGGGCCATCAGCCACACTGACACCATCAAGCTACCAAAGTCCCTACAGGAAGTCCTGGCAGTGATGGGCTATATCCTACTTTTCTAAGACTTATCTCACCTGCAATTATTAAACCCCTTACTTACATCTTCAATCTTAACCTCACCACGGCTACTGTACCCGACTCCTGGAAACATGGTAATGTCGTGCCAATATTTAAAGCTGGTGACTCCCTCTCTGGACAATTATAGGCCCATCTCCCTCCTCCCCCAACTAAGCAAATTGCTTGAAAAAATCATGCACGTTCAGCTGTCAGAACACCTGGATAAATACAACCTCCTCTGTCCCCCCAACATGGCTTCCACAAGCAACATAGCACCTCATCTGCTCTGGCCATCTTCACCAGTCATGTACTGGGGAACATGGGCCAGGGCAACCCATGGGTGTGGTCTTCATTGATCTGTCAAAAGCATTTGACTTGGTTGACCACCACCTCCTCCACTCAACTCTGCTATGCTTTGGCTGCTCCCAAGGACCTGCTGCTTGGTTCCATAGCTACCTAACAGGTCTCAGTTGGTTATCATTGGGAAAGTGTCCTCTGCCCCCTCCCTGTACTCACCAGGGTCCCCCAAGGCTCCATAACTGGGCCTCTGCTCTTCTGCATGTTTATTAACATGCTCCCCAGGAGCTGGCCCGGTGGCACTGAGGGTTGAGGCGCTGGGCGTCACACCGCGCCAAGCGGCGGCCGGTTTCGGGAACGAGCCAAGAGTCACCAGTGGGAGGGAGAGATCGAGCGTCCAGAGGACTGCTCTCTCTTCCCCGGGGGAAGGTGAAGAGATGCTCACTCATGGAGCGACCTCTGGCAGTGGCTGGAAGGATGCTGACTGAGTAGCGTGGTGTATGCGGGGGTGGGCAGAGCTATGGCATTACGTTGCCTTGCTGGCTGAGCTCCGAGGGGAGGGAATGGGAAAAAAGAAAGAAATACCCCAATCCTGGGGATAGATGAAGGCGCCTCGACCTTCACAGCCCACACTTCCCAATTCCGGGCTATCTCCTCTCTCCAGCCAGTCTCGTGTGTGCTGGGCACTTTGCCCTATAAGACAGAGCACCCTGGGTGAATAGGCAGCCCTACCTCCAGAAGGTTCAGATCCAGAGGTGGTGCTTGGTGGTACGAGGGGGGAGAGAGTGGTCACGGTGGGAGGTAGAGGCTGGGAGCCCCGAGGTCACTGGAAGGAGTTCTCCAGGGTTGGAGATAAAATAAAGTTAAGAAAAACAAACAAAAAAAGCCACAAACATGCTCCCCAGGGACAGCCTTAGCTGTAATGCTGTACTCTATGCCGACAATCTAGTCATCTATCACAGTGACCATCTCCTCTGCCCTCAGGCACAACTATGGCTCAGCCCACCAATAGTTCCTCTCCAACAGACTACTAGTAAATGAAAAGAAGACAAAGTCTATGATCTTTGGCTCTAAACCCTTCCTCACCAATGCCACCAAAGCCAAATCCTCCCTCCGGGTGCTCACCCCAGCTGGTCCTCCCCTTGAAAATGTCACCTCATTTTAATACTTAGGAGTCACCCTCGACCCCTCCCTCTCTTTCTCCGAACATGTCAATCAAACCACATGAAGGATCCACCAAAAGTTGGGTGCTGCATATCGACACAACCATTACCTATCTGATGAAGCACGCTTTGCCATCACTCTGGGAAACCTACTGCCCCTCCTTGACTACTGCTCCCCAGTCTACTCACACCTATCCTCTACCCTGCTCTCACAGCTAAACACGATCTACAACTCTGTATGTCATTTTGTCCTTCTACCTCCTTTCAGCTCTCATCACTGCTCTCTCTACCAGTCCATAGGATGACTCCCAATACAAGGTCGCTTTGACTATGCCATGGGCTGTCTGGTGGACAACTCACTCTGAAATCAGCACCTGTCCCCATATTCACCCCTACTGACAGATAGAGTGGTCTCAAGGAATCTCAGGGTCTCTTCAATCCCCCCCCACTTGAAGTGCCCCGCGTCACCACTGCCATGGGAACTCGAACATTCTTGATAGCAGCTCCCTCCCTGTGGGACAAGCTCCCTCTGTCCATTTGCTTGTCTGCCACCCACCATGCTTTTAAACAAAACCTGAAAGCCTGGCTCCTCATGGCTGCAACCTGTCTGCACCGTGCAAAGACGCTAAAGCCTACTTACCAGCTATACTCTTCCATGAATAAGTAGCACTTACCTCCACTCCATATGTCTGTTACTCCTTCCTCACCTCTGTCCTTCCCTCACAGCCCTAAGACTCCCCGATCCTGTATCCCCCTCCCCCACACCTTTTAAGACACCCTAGCCTAAACCTCCCCCCCAAATCTTAATCATGCAATAAATGTGTTGATCTACCTGAAGCTACATTGCGCATCATCCTTTCCCTACCTGCCCCATTTCTTACCACCCTCTTGCTAAGCCCCCTCCTCTTTTGATCTTCTCATCTACACCAAATGTCTCCTTTACAGGTGTTATACTGTCTGATATTGCGCAACAGATTGTTGCTGCTACTACATCGAATCATGAATCTCTGTAATTAGATACCATTATTGTGTATTACCTGTATAGCTGGACTAACTGTATGGAACCTGAACCACTGCAATTGTATACTGTTATTATATGTAACCTGTACCATCGGCTTTTTATTGTGTACTCATTGCTTATGTTTACATTGTCCTTGTATACCAAGTTAACCTCTTGTATACTTTTCCCGCCACCTCAAGCGGGGTGTGCATCTTTGTACTGTATATTGTAAGTACTGTTTGTATATGTGCTGTTTTTGCCACTGTGTGGCCCAGGGCATGATTGAAAATGGTCCTCTGGATCAGTGCACCTACCCGGTTACAAAAGACATAAATAAAAAATAAATAAAAAACTTGCTGTGGGCTGTATTTCCTCCTGCTCTCTGCCACTCACCTGCTTGGCTTTCAATGGTACTAAGTAGGGAGCAGTAGTAAAAAGATTCCCTATGACACAGTCAAATATAATACCAGCCCCACTACCAAGCTGCACTATTTTCATCTCTCTCATCCACTGCCTGCCTCAGTGTAGGGGGAGATAGTAAAAACTGACATCTTCTTTTTTTTATTATTTTTACTTGAAGAGCGAAGCAGTTCCCTTTCTGGTTGTCCAGCTGTATAGTCAGAGGTCAGAAGAGAGGGAAGGGCACTCATTACAGTCCATATGCACCATCAACAGAAAGTTGGACATCAGGCTGGACCTGAACAGTGGAACATTATTGATTAAGGCCCTCCAACCTCCATACATTAAATATCCATGTGAAAAGTGCTACAGTGCTAGGGTGCGAAAAACTTTGCCCGAATACCAGCATCCGTCCCATCAGAAGATCGGAACACCAGCCTCTCCAGGTCCCCAGATGCCAGAACACACAGGGCCAAAGATCTTTTGCCTATCATGCCCCCAGCTGGTACAATGCCCTGAGCTCACTCATTACATCCTCCACGTCACTAGGAGCTTTCAAATCTATACTTTACTCTCACCTCTCAGCCTCTGGCTCCTGGGACTGCCTTAACTAATGATTCTTCCCTCATGGCTGTTTTTACTGTTTTTCATCCTCCTCCTCCTCCTCCTTTGCTCCTTTCTTGACAAAGGCATCTGAGTACCTCTAACTACTCTAAGTCTGCTCCCCTCCCCATATCTCCTCCTACCCTTCCCACCTTGACCATTCCTCCAGTGTTTTGTTTTTTCCTGTGATGTACTGTATTATACTGGCTTATTGAAACCTTTATAATTTGCTGACCATTCTATGTAACATGTCTTGTGTGTTTGTACATTGATGACGTGAAACCTTTGTAAAAGAGCCATTGGCTCAAAGGTAATAATTCCTAGAACAATAAACTAAACTAAACTAAACAAAAAAATAATCTGTAAACATGCCGATCAAGTAAAAGGTCACACTGGTGCTTCTTTCAAAAAAGGATTTCACCTGGGGGTGCTGTTCCTCAGTTGGCATGTCCAGGGATATTTTCTTCTTTGTTTTACATGGAAATTTAATGTTAGGAGTTTGGTGAGTCTTAATCAATGAAGTTCCCACTAGTCCAAACCAGCCTTATGCTGGATTTTCTGTTGATGGTGCATATGGACTGTGAGTGCTTCCCTGTGTTTACTTTTCCATGTGCTCATGTTGATGGCTGGATTCCTTGGGGATGGCACCAGCTCTGGCTCTCTGGCACAGCTCAACTTTTCAGCTTCAGTGAGTGTGCTGTATGCTGCAAGTGACTGGGCCCTCCCTACATAAAAACTTAGCTATAAAGACAGAAGAAGACTTTTATGTCCATAGAGTCTGCCCTGAGGCCCGGCCTTGCACTACCTACAAGTGACTGACCCATGGAGGTTGGCTGGTATAGCACTCAGCAGTGTGCTGTCAGCTGGGAATCACCCAGAGATTGCTGATTCACACCCTGCTAAACCAAACACTTCACTTGTGACCTTGAGCAAGTTACTTAACCTCTTCATGTTACACTCCATCAAGCAGTGGAAATGGGTTAAATCAGAACCCCAGTAAAAACAGGACGCTGCTGCTCTTTTTTTTTCTCTCAACTTTCTTTATCTTTCAGGCTATGGGTGGAGGATGTACCCCCACATCAGTGCCTGGATCCACCACCTGGCATCCCCTCCAGGCTGCCCAGTCTGGGAGGCCCACAGTTTACCTCTATGGTGGGGCTTCCCCCATTGGAGAGACTGAGATCCACCGGAGGCTCCAGCCAAGGCTTACACCTGGGACGTCATTCATGTGGAGGTCCAGTGGCTTCACTGACCGACCGGCCCAAGGGTTTTCCCCTTAGGCTCCACCCCAGGAGGTGTGATTGTGCAATGACATTAGTGCAGGTTGTGTGTGCCCCCACACCTGACCTGCAGACGTCCACTGTCACCTCCACCCACTGCATGGTTGTCCTGGCTGGTGCACACCCAATCTCCGCCGGGTGTTGCTAGCATGCCGGGATGCAAACCCCCCCCCCCAGAGGAGGAGAGCTGTCCATGGGATTCTCATCCTACCTCCCACCAGCTGATCCTCTGATACAAACATATGAACATATGAAGAAGCCAGCAGAAGAAGGCCATTTGGTTTATCTAGTCTGCTTGTATTGCAGGGTCCACAGCTTGAGCTACTGTCCCTGCCCTCCCTCCCCCACTCCTCCCATCCTCCCTCCCTATCCATGATCCTTACCTTCTCCCTATGCCTATCCCAGCCTCTCTTAAAGCTGCCCACTTTCTTCAATGAGATCACCTCTTCTGGCAGCATATTCCAAGTGTCCATCACCCTCTCTGTGAAGAACTGCTTCCTGACCTCACTCCTAAACCTCCTACCCTCCAGCTTAAGACTGTGCCCCTCATGTTATGTTTGCCACTCAGCTTAAAGAGAATCTCCTTATCCACATTATTTATCCCTTTCAAGTACCTGAAGGTGCCAATCATGTCCCCCCTCTCTCTCTCTCTCTGTCTCCTGTCTTCCAGGGAGTACATGTTCAATGCCCTCAACCTCTCCTCATATGCCTTACCCTGCTGACCCGCTATCATCTTTGTAGCCCTCCTCTGGACCTTCTCCAGCTGGTTAATGTTCTTTTTGAGGTGTGGGCACCAGTACTGAACTCCATACTCTAGATGAGGCCTTACCAGGGACCTGTACAAGGGCAGCAAAACCTCCTCTCTTCTACTACTGATCCCCCTAGATATGTTGCATCCCAGCATCTTGTTTGCTTTTGCTGCTGCTTTCTTGCACTGCGTGGAGTGCTTCAGGTCACTAGTGATCATCACTCCCAGGTCCTTCTCCTCCTCTGATGCAGATATTCAGACTCCACCTAGGTAATACTCTGTCTTGGGATTCTTGGCTCCAATATGCATAACTTTGCATTTCTTGGCATTGAAACCAAGCTGCCAGATCCTGGACCACCTCCCCAGCTTTTCCAGATCATCCTGTAGGTCCTGTATCCCTTCAGCTGTGTCCGCTCTCCTGTAGAGCTTGGTGTCATCCACAAATAGGCACATTTTGCTCTTAATGACATCCCCAATGTCATTGATGAAGACACTGAACAACACCGGCCCTAGCACTGAGCCCTGCGGGACCCAACTGGTTACCTCTCTGGTGCCAGATAACTCACCCCCCAAAACCACCCTCTGGGTTCTGTCCCTCAGCCAGTTTTTCACCCATTTGGCCATCTTTTCCCCAACCCCAAGATCCACCAACTTCCTGATCAACGTTTTATGGGGCACAGAGTCAAAGGCCCTGCTGAAATCAAGATAGAGGATGTCTACCACTTGGCCCCTGTCTACTGTCTTAGTGACACAGTCAAAGAAGTCAATCAGATTCGTTTGACACGATCCCCCCCATGAAACCATGCTGCCTTGCATCCTGGAGACCATGCTCCTCTAGATATTCCACCAATCTTTCCTTTAGTATGGTCTCCATGAGCTTGCCCACAATGGAGGTTAGACTGACTGGTCTGTAATTCCCTGGGTCATCCTTGGGATGGCTTTTGTGGAGGGGCACTACATGTGCTGTCCTCCAGTCCTGTGGTACCATGCCTGACTCTAATGAACTATTAAATAGGTCTGCCAGTGGCCCTGCCAGCTCCTCAGCCAGTTCCTTTAGTACCCTTGGATGTACTCTGCCGGGCCTGGTGATATGTCCACCTTCAATGCCAGCAGCCCCTCCCTCACTCTATCCTCCTGTATCACTACATCTGTATTCCCCTTCCCCCTGCTCCTCTTTTCCCTCCTGAAGACACTGGTCCGTTCTTCTCCCTGGTGAAGAAGGAACAGAAGTATTCATTTAGTATCTCTGCTTTTCCCCATTATCCTCCACCCACTCCTCCCCTTTCTTAAGCCTAACGATCCCTTCCTTCCTGTCCCTTTTCTCACTTATATAGTGAAAGAAAACCTTCTCCCCCTTCTTAATTCCTTCAGCTATCTGCAGCTCCTTCTGTGCCTTTGCTCACTGGACTTCCTTACTTGCCTCTCTAGCCAACCTTAGGTAATTTTCCCTATCCACCTCTCTCTTGGTCTTCTTGAATTTTCTATAGGCCAACCTCTTTTCCCTTACTGCCTGGGAAATCCCAGAACTGAAACAGCTGGGCGCTTTGGCCCTTGTGTTCTTCCCTTTGAGCCTAATGCACTCATCTGTGGCAACATGTATTCCTTCCTTAATGATGGACCACCTTTGGTCCACCCCCATATCTGCTCTGATGCCCACCAGGTGGCTCCTTAGCAGTTTGCTCATTTTACTGAAGTCCATCTTCCTGAAATCCAAGATTTTGGTCTTAGTCTGGATGCTTTCCCTGCCCGTATCCAACTGGAACCACACTGTGCAATGATCACTTCCAACCAGTGGCTCCCTGACCATTATTTCCTGTACATGCTCCCCATTTGTGAGCACCAGATCAAGAATTGCCTCAGCTCTTGTTGGTTCTGTGATGCCCTGAGTCAGGAACCCACTCTGCTGTTGTTCCAGGATCACCTGACTCCTAGCACATTTCGTGGATGGTATGCTTCAGTCCACCTTGGGCAGGTTGAAATACCCCACAATTCCCACCTCTCCTTTCCCCACAGGTTCCAATATTTGTGAGCTCAGTTCTCTGTCCCTCTCCTCATCCTGACTGGGTGGTCTGTAAACCACCCTAACCTCATCTTTCTCCCTCTGATGCTCCGTGTCCATTCCCGAACACAGGTCATCAGCACTGCAGGTGGTAACGATACCACTGCGCTGGCAGGCTGGCTAAGACACTACATCTGTGCTGCACTATTCTATGCAAATAAACTGTTAAAAAATAAAGATGCTGCAACCTCCTAGTGTATCTGGCATAGACTGGATGAAATTAAGCAGGTGCAAATGTTGACATCTTTGGGGTAGGGTGCAGATATCGACCCTGTCCCTGAATCTCATCTGTGTTCCTCTTCAGATGTGTTTGTAACAGTATGTACAGGAGATACTTTACCACCTGCCCTAGCTGTTTTGTTTGTATTACACACACACAAACACTTGCACTCACACTCATGCTCTCTCTGTGTATCTCTCATTCTCCAATGTCCTTACCAATGTCCCCCTTCTTTATATAGAACTTGCTTAGGATCTGCATTTTAAGTTCTGTTGGCCTAGTGCTGCCCACCCTGCTCACACTGGGCTCTGTCAAAATATCTGCCAGCATTTAGTCATTGAGCTGGAATCCTGTATGTCCACCACAGGAGGGTGAGTGGGCTACTCGTAGTTGCACAATCGGATGGTTTGGTAGTTGGGATGAACTCACTCCACTCTCCAGCCTTGGGAAAGTCAGTTGGTGTGGACTGCTTGCCAGTGTTGAAGGCAGGCAGGCAAGGCTGACTTTTTTGTGCTGACATGAAGGAAATTTTGGGTCAAAGTTTGGGGAAGGGTCTGTCCAGGAAGAACTCTATGAGACAGACCTGTAGCTTTCTAAAGGAGATGGAGTCAAGCACTGGTGCCTGTAAGAGCTATAGAGAGACAAGCAATTCTCCAATCTACAGGAATTTCAAGTAAAAAAAATTTTTTCTGTAAAACTTAACTAAACCTTTCTAAAATCTCACAGCCAGCGGCCAGTTTCCCCGAGCTTATGGACTTGGTGTACAGTAGGTAGCATGTGTGAGACAAAAAGTATGGGGGTGTAAATGTATGCTTTTCTATGGGTCTCTCAGCCAAAAACTATATCTAAATAATGGATTTTTTTGTGCTCTGCCAAGAACCCCATGATGTGGAGCATAATCATAGTAATTCGTTAATTGAGACTTTAAAAACCTCTTTTGGATAAGAGACTGGGGTATGGCAAGCATTTGTTATATGTTTAGGCTAGAATGAAAAGATATAGGTACTGTAAACATTTTTTTCATCACAACATCTGCTTTCAGTCTGTGGAGCACTGCCTTATATACAGTGGATGGAAAGATAAGGTTTGGAAACTGAACTAGAGCAAGACAGATACTGTATCACGCTGCAGACTATAAGATAAAGGCAAACAATTCACAATTATTAATCTTTTTAGTCAGTAGTGGTTGATTCTAATTTCCACTTTAGTGTTTTTGCTTCCTACTTACTGTATATTAGGCACTGTTGCTCCATGGACTGAAAGTGTGCAGTAGGACTCAGGAAATGGAAATAAAGGAATGTGGCAACCTGTCTTCATTTTTCAAGTTAAATACAAATGTTGAATTAAAACAAATGTTGTATTAAACAACTTAATAGAAAATGATTGCACTGAGGGGAGGTAATGAAATCTGCATCCTGTTACTTGCAAAAATTTAGTCTTGGGAAATGAAGCTCAGGAATTTATTTTTACAATGCCACATTAGTCCAACTGTACATAATGAAGATGTGTGCCTGCGTGAGCAGTATTATGTTTTCTTTCTCTAAAACAATGTTATTTTAGTGCACTATTGTGTGGTGTGCTGCCAGAGAAAGGTTTGAGCAGGAGCTGCGGATGAGCAGTTGTGACTGAGACAAAAATGCTGGCTCGGCTCACTGCACTGATTCAAAGAGGAGGTTTGCCGTTGTGGGCATGCTGTTTGTTTTGTTATACTATGAACTGTACTTTTGAGCAGGAGTTGTGTGGTACTGGGGAGAAATGATGAGAAATTGAAAGCCTGGAAGAGAGGTCTAAGTGATTAACAGCAGCCTGGAACATGGGAGAATGGATATAGAATGATAAATCAGTGGCTGGGTTTTGCAGTCCTTGCAGAAGAAGAATGGAATTAAATAGGAAAAAAATGTGTAATAGTTTCATTTATTTTATTTTACATAGCTGCTGTGTTTGAAATCTTTAAATAATGGCATTTTAGTGCTCGAGTTTTTTAATTTTTACTATACCAATAATGTAATCCTAAAGATTCTAGTCCTGCTACGTAATTATATATGGCACGTAATTCAAGCCAGAAAAATGTGTATTACTTCATGTAGATAACAATAATAGTTGTGCTAACTGTAAACTAGGTGGTGTGGAACTGAAGGCAGTAATGGAGGAAAGAGACCTGGGGGTAATTATACAATCTAATTTAACCTTCAAAACCAGTAACACCCTAGCAGTGGACAAAGCCACAGGAATATTGGTCTGCATTAAGAAAACCTTGATCAGTCACCATAAGCATATAATTATGCCTCTGTATCAGTCATTAGCTCGCTCACACCTGGGTTACTGCTCCCAGTTTTGGTTGCCTTATCAAAAGGTGGATATTTAAAAAATGTAGAAGGTCTAGAGGAAATTTACCAAGGTTGCATTGCACATGGTTTTGGGGGCAAATATTATGTAACAGGACTAGAATCTTTAGGATTACATTACCTTGAAAAGAGGAGGATCAGTGGTAATTTGATACTAATGTATAATTCGAACAATAATGACTACCTATTCGCTGATATAGGATTCAGTATTAAAGAATAGAACATAATGCAAGTTATCAACAATTCTGGAATACGGATATCTAGACATAGTATAATTATACCATAATTACTGGTAATCCCATTTATTGACCAGACTGACACCACTTTCTAATACCTTAATAACTGGGTTCCATTCCATAATAACTGGCCCGTTATTATGGCATGAGTGTCAGCAGTCAGACTGAAAGTGAAAGTCACCACCATGTCATGCTCACAGAAATGGAATGCCACAGAAAGGACAATGGCCATTTGTTTTACTCCACAGCACTTAACTGACCAGCAATTAAATGAAATAAAGTGAGGTGTCCTTTTTTGCACACCCTTGTTGTGTAATATCATCATAAACCAACTGTGTTTTGCACTCCTAGTTTATGTGGTATTACAAAACTCAGGTGTGTAAAAAAAACCTCATAATGTACAACACCCCATTGAATATGCTCTATACAATGAATATCTTTCTTGCTTGTATGATCCAAATGCTAAGAGCAAATCGCTGGTACATATTTATTTCCAGACTGGCACAGACATTTCTCATTACTCTTGAACTCAGCAGGCTGCTTCTTCAGATGTTCTGTCCAAACATAAACACTGTGCAAACAATAGGACATGAGAGGGTGTGCATTATGGTGATATCATTACATGCCTCAGGTGCATTGTTACACAGGAGAAGTAGTCACGTGCCATCACATGAAGCTGTGAAGTGCAGTTTTATAACCATAATGGCACACCCTGAAGTGTTTTTGTGATGGAAATGTGACCAGGTTAATTTAATCTTTTTTGTTAGTGTAATTATTTTTTTGTTTCTACTTATTCTCATATAAGTTCTTTCTTTCCCATTTAAGTTCTTTACATAAGGCATACAAAATGGATTACAGGTCACATGTCCCAACAGCAGACCCTGGGAAATCTTAAGGAGAAACAAGACCAGATGAGAGAGTGCGAATTTTCCTACAAAGGCATCCTGAGCAGGCAGGATACAATAAAGTAATAAAATAGATGTAAGGAAGTGCAAAGTGTGAAAGACAATTTGGTCTGGAGATGTGAAAACACACACAAACATACACACACACACACACACACACACACACACACATGGGTGGGAAATACTGGAGGGACTCTCACTCCAAGGAGAAGTCCCACCCTTCAGCCCTGAGCACATAAACTCTGGACCTGGACCCTAATTTGCTCGCTTTGACTTTTGGTAACCTTTAAAGAAGACCTAAATTTGACTCTTGGTGAGCGAGAGCCCTGCTTGATAGCTAGCTTATCTGTGTGAGGGAAGGATACTCTAGGTGAATGTTCTTTCAAGTTAGCTGGCAGGTAAATATATAGCCTAGTGTGAGACTAGACTGTGAACTTTATCTTTAAGTCATCTGTCTGTTTAACTGCATTATTTTCCTGTCCTGTAAATGTGTAACTCTTTTTGGTTGCTATATATATATATATAAAAATATATATCCTGTCTGCAAATATATATAGTATTTAGTAGTAAATAATCTATTTTTCTAGAACCAGTGGCTGTGCATCCTTATTGGAAAGGTAAATGTAGTATTTCTGCTGGCAAGGTGAGACCTCTCTGTTTAAAGTCCACAATCTCATGTACACTTTACCATATTTCACAGTGTTTGCTCTTCCACGTGCCTGAGCAGGACAGAGGGAATTCCTGATATAATCAGGTGGTGGCAGCAGAAGATGTGAATCATCCCCAAACTACCCTGTAAGCTAGTATGGCCTAAAAACTGGTGGCAAGCAGTGTGAATAAGTGCACACACGTAAAGCCAGAATTTGTGTGCAGTGTGCCTTCCTGGTAAAACTAGGAACTCTGAGAGAGAGAGATAGAGAGAGAGAGAGGTAAAAGCCTTACCTGGCACACAGAGAAGCCAAGATTGCCAGTAGAAAGGTTAGCTCCACAAGTTTAAAACAGGATATACAAACATATTACATCTTTTACTACTTTTTATTTCTAGAAACAGTTTAGTGTGGTGTAGTTAGCGAGTATGAGCTCCTCAACAAACAGCAGATTTAATGTGCCTCAGCTCTGTGAGGTGTGCAAAGACAGGGGGATTATCTATGAGGGTCTGACAAAAAATGAACTCATAAAGGCTGACTGCAGGATAGGCAGAGGGTCACTGAGGACTTTGACCAAATGCCTGTGGAGCTGGCAGTCTCTGTGGGAGGTGACCAAAGTAGTGAGACTAAGAGCACAGAGACTGAGCCAGAGGGCCATCTTGAGCCACATGCTGGTGAGGCAGTGCAGCCCAAGCCTGAGCCAAGAACTGGGACAGTAGAGTCTCAAAATCAGCTTGAGCTCATCAAAATGGAGCATGCACTGAAAGAGGCAGAACTGCAGAGGGCAAAGCTTGAGATCAAGAGGGAGAGAATAAGGCTGGAGGCTGATGAAAGAGAGAAAGAACAAGAGGAAAAAAGAATGCCTGCAAGCATGAAATCTTGATGCAGCAGGAAAGAGATGAAATGAGCAGAAAGAGAGAAAGATCAAGAAGAAAGAAAGAAGGAATTACAGCATGAGAAAGAGATGGTGAAACTGCAACAGAAAGCACTGCAACAAACCATAAGTATCGGCATGGGGGGTCAAACCCATTAAGTCATAATTAATTCTAAAATGTTTCATCAATACTGAGAGGGGGATGATCACAGAAAGAGCAGAATCAAACCACAGAAAAACACGTATCCTGGATTTTAGGGGGGCAGACTTTGGGAAAATGGGGAGATACTTGAAAGAGGCATTAAGGGGAATGGGACAGGAATCAGGGGTTGAGGAACAGTGGGCAGTATTTAAAATGGGGATTACAAGAACAACAGAATTATGCATTAAGCAGGTTAGCAAGAGGAAAAGGAAGAGGAGACCATTATGGTTTTCCAAAGAGGTAGCAAAGAAAGTGAAAGCCAAAAGATTGCATTCAGGCAATACAAAAGACACAGGCAGAAGGGATAGGGAGAAGTACCAGGAGAAGCAAAGGGAGGCAGGGAAGTCAGTAAGGAAGCCAAAGATCAGACAGAAGACACATTGCAAAATCAGTGGGTAGAGGGACAAAACCTTTACAGGTACATAAGTGAAAAAGAAAGACAAAGGGAGGGATAGTGAGACTGAAGGGGAGGATGGGAGCTGTGGAGGATGACAACAGTAAAGCTGACATATTGAACAGGTATTTCTGCTCAGTCTTTACTGAGGAAGAGAGGGTAATGGGTCTGAAGGGAGTACAAGGGGTGAGAATGGTGCAGAAATGGACACAAGTCCCTTTAGGCGAGAAAGTGTCCTGAAGGAACTGGAAGTAATAAGAGTTGATAAAGCAATGGGGCCAGATGGGTCCCAGGGTCCTTAAAAACTAGAGAGGTGGTGGCTGAACCTCTGGCTATCCTGTTTAGCCGATCACTGGAAACAGGGAGGTACCCAAAGACTGGAGGACAGCAGATGTAGTCCCCTTATACAAAAAGTGGGAACAAAGAGGAAGCGAGGGAACTCTGGACCAGTCAGCCTCACCTCAGTAGTGAGAAGATCATGGAAGCACTACTGAAGGAGATATTAGTGGAACATCTGGTTGTCAATGGACTACAGGACCCAAGGCAGCATGGTTTCACCAGGGGGAGGTCATGTCAGACCAACCTCGTTGAATTTTTTGATTGGGTGACTAGGGAGGTGGATCAGGGGAAGGCAGTGGACATGGCCTATCTGGACTTCAGCAAGGCCTTTGACACTGTGCCACATAGAAGACTATTACACAAACTGGGGAATATGGGTGTGGGCAGGACAGTAGTGTGGTGGGTAGGTAACTGGCTGGGTGGCAGGACACAGAGGGTGGTGGTAAATGGCTGTCACTCCACAGAGGAAGAGTGACCAGTGGGTACACAGGATCAGTGCTGGGACCGGTCCTATTCAACATCTTCATCAGTGACATTGCGCAGGATCTAGAAGGCAGAATTTCACTGTTAGCTGATGACACAAAGCTCTGTAACAGAGTAGACACACCAGAGGTGTAGACAGAATGAGAAGTGACCTGCAGAAACTTGAAGAATGGTCAGGGGTTTGGCAGTTGAAATTCAATGCAAAGAAGGCAAGATAATGCATATGGGGCACAAAACCCTGGCACAATATATCAGTTGGGGTGAGGATATAGCATGCACCAAGCAGGAAAGGGATCTTGGGGTTATCATCTGATGACCTCAAGGTAGGGAAACAGTGTGACAAGGCAGCAGGTAAAGCAAATAGGATGCTGGGATGTATAGGCAGGGGCATCACCAGCAGGAAAAGGGAGGTCATAATTCCACTATACAAGACACTAGTGAGGCCCCACCTGGAGTACAGTGTACAGTTCTGGAGACCATACCTACGTAAGGACATAGACAGGGTAGAGAAGGTTCAGAGGAGGGCAACAAAGATGGTGCATGGATTGCATCACAAGTCCTATGAAGACAGGTTGAAGGAAATGAACATGTACTCCCTGGAGGAGAGGAGGGAGAGAGGGGATATGATAGAGACATACAAGTATCTTACAGGGAGGAACAGGGTGCAGAAAAACACTATTTTTAAGCAAAAAGATGTTCCAGGACTAGAGGGCATGGGATGAAGTTGGAGGGAGGATGATTCAGAGGAAACATGAGAAAGAATTTCTTCACAGAACGGGTGGTGGACAAGTGGAACACCCTGCCAGAGGAAGTGGTGGGGGCTGAAACAATCACGGGATTTAAGAATGCATGGGATAGACATAAAGGAATTCTAGAGGTCAGGGGTAAGGGGAAACAGAATTCTAGGAAAACAAACTGAACTTACAAGCTCAAATGGGCAGACTGGGTGGGCCATAGGCCCTTATCTGCCGACACTGTCTATGTATCTATGTATCCTGATTTGTTTTTAAAATCATCTGAGAGAGTATGTGTGCAGCTTAAATTGGGCATGGCTTCGTGGATGACCTGCTTTACATCACTGCTTACTGGCAGTGCTTTGCACACATATGTTAGAATGGATGATCAGGACTGTATGGACTATGATAAGGGTGTTATTGAAACGTTTTGAGCTAACTCCTGTGGCTCACAGGTGAAAGATTCAGGGTATTAAGAAAGGCCCAGGAGACAGATATGTAGAATTGCATGATCAAATGTGTACCTATCTAGACCACTGGGTGGATGTGGCTGAAGCCAGAGCTGTGGAAGCAAATAAGATACTTGTTTGTAAGGGGAACATTTCTTAAAATTGTGCCTGAGGACCTGGGTGTGTTGGTTGCTGGACAAGGCGTGCAGCTCCATGAAGGAGGCAGCAGAAAATGTTGATCTGTATGTAGCCAGCAGATCACACATGCTGAATAGGAACAATTTGGGGGGGCACATAGTTTCCAACCTGCACTCGAGCCCAAAACACAACCTACTGGTCCTAAGGGGAACAAGGTGCTGGGATAAAGAAATGCTGTATTTGCCAGAAAGTGGGGCACCTGTCATTTGACTGTCCTAAAAATATGAACAAAGGGCAAAAGCCTGGGGGAGGGGGTGATCAAGACAGTGCTCAGCAGATAGTGGCCTGCTCACAGAGTGCAGTACCACCTAACTCATCAATACATATGCACCCGTATCCTAGTTAAAGAGCAGCTGATGCCTACATGAGAACTTTCACAAAACATAACATTTGGACACAGTTCAGCTTGTATTTCACATTAGTTGTGCATTCCTCCTCCCCATTATTTATTACTGAGGTCATTTGCACGAAAAAAGGATCTTTGCTCCTGAAGAGTTAATCTATTCCTCTTGCTTTCTCCCTACCTGAAGTCATAATGCCCTGCTTGTGACATCACAGTTACTCCCATGGCAACAGACTGTGATGTCACAATAGAGGATTATTACTTGGAGTAGGGAGTTAGCTATAGAGGCAGATGAACCCTGAGGTATAAAGATATTGTATTCATGCAAATTTCCCTCAGTAATAGATAATGCTGAGGAGAAAATCTATAGAATATACAAGGAATACAAGCTGAATTATACCTAAATATTATATTTTTTAAAGTTTCCTTTGATGCATCAGCAGTTCTTTAATGGGACAGTAACACAGGGTTTAAAAGACACTGGTGCCTCCATCTTCATGGTGAGGCAGGATCTAAGCCAGGTGGAGCAGATTCTGCTGAGGCAGTTTTCCAAGATTCAGGGAGTCATGGTTCTGGTGGTCAAAGTACCAATGGTTTGGGTCTTCCTGAGCTGGGAAGGTAGCAATGGGGTGCGGGTGGTGGGAGTCTTGCCTGATCTCCCTGTGGATGTGATAATTGGGAATGATTTTGACCACAGGTGTGTGTTACTACCCACAGTCAGGTAAAAGGGCAAGCTTCTGAGGGTGAGGAGGGGGCAACGCAGCTTGCACTAACCCTACCTCAGCAGCTGAAGAAGCTGCTAGTGTGGATATGGGGCCAGCTAGGAGTAACAGCCCTAAGCCCCAGTTGCAAACTGAGGAGATCTCAACTGTGGGCAGATTTTCTTCTGAAGGGGAGCTGGGAGGATCATATGGGAGGAGTTGGACAGATCTCAGCTGGCTGATCCTACCCTACAGAAACTGAGGGAGATAGCCCACTGTGCTGATGACTCTCAGTGGAGTAAAATGTTCGTTTACTGGGAGAATGGGCTGTTGTACAGGGAGTGTACACCACAGAGGTGGCTAGAGGGAGAGGTACTCCAGCAGCTGGTAGTCCCTCAGGTTTATGGCAAGCAGCTTTCGGCCCTGCCCCATGACATCCTTTTTCTGGCTACATGGGTATTAGTCACACAAAAAGGTGGCTCATCAACAATTTATTTTGGCCTAGTATGTACACAGATATGGGAAACTAATGTCAGACTTGTCCACCGTGCCAGAGGATCAGAAAGATAGGAGACAAGGCTAAAGCTGCTTTGGTACCCCTGCTTATCATTGATGGACCCTTTAAGAGGGTAGCCATGGACATACTGGGACCCTGAACACCCCAAGTTGCATAGGCAAAGGGTACATACTGGTTGTTGTGAACTACGCAACCAGGTACCCTGAGGTGGTGGCCATGTCCTCCTTTGAAGGTGAGAATATGTCAGGTAATGAACTCCTGGGAATCTAGCTGAGTGGGATTTCCTCAGGAAATTTTGTCAGATCAGGGGACAAATTTCATGTTGTCTCTAATGACTAGTCTATGGGAGAAGTGCAGGATGAAACAGCTCTGGTCCTCACTCTATCACCCTGAGACTAATGGCCTAGTTGATTGGTTCAATGGGTCCCTGAAAACTATGCTCAGGATGTTTGCTAACCACCAAAAGAGGGAGTGGGGCAAGTATTTGCCCCATCTACTGGTTGCTTACTGGGAAGTCCCCCAGGAGTCTACAAGGTTCTCACTCTTTGAGCTCCTGTTTGGTCACTGACTGAGGGGGGCCCCTAGATTTAGTTAGGGATGAATCGAAGGGTGACCTTGCCTCCCAAGTGGAATCTGTTGTGAAGTATGTTCTGAACTTCAGGACTCAGCTTAAGGAGCTGATGGGGCTTGCCCAGGAGCACTGAGCCACTGCACAACAGAGGCAGAAAGTCGGGTATGACCATAGGGCCAGTGCCTAGGGGTATAAAGTTGGACAGCGAGAGATGGTACTTGTCGTTGAAGTACAGGTCAGGAAGTATAGGAAAACCAGGTGCAGTTGTAAAATTTGCAGGTAACATTTTATTATTATCAATAGCAGTAAAATAATAAAAAAATATTCAGTGTAACTATTTACAAAGGCAGTACAAACACAGACAACCAAGTCCTTCATCTGAGGGTTTCTTTTCAATCCAAAATCTCAGTCTCTCTCAGCAAAAGAATGCTGCTCTTTTTATAACAAGTCTTTGCCTGGGAACTTATTAAGAGACATCCTGTTTCTCACAAAACGTTCTTGCCAGTTTCTTTGCAGAACAGGCTTGCAAATAGAACAATGTACCAAGGTGGCCCCCTGCTGACAGCTCTGCAAAAGAGTTTGCAAAGAAGCCTGAGAGGAGCTCAAACTGCATCTCAGGTTAACCCCCTAAATTCCAAATAGCTTTTTTGGAATCATTTCAACAGTATAACTATATACATTTCAAACAAAGGGATCCCAGTATCACTTACAGTTTCACACAAAGATTCACATATATTTAATTATAACCACAGATACGCAAGGGGAAGAAAAGATAGAAACAGCAAGTGAAGGCAGACAGATAGCAAGAGGCGGAAAATCATGAGACTGTCAGAGTGATCAATTCCTAGTCTCATGAGAACATTTGGTTGAGCAACCAGACAGACAAAAGACAGAAAAGAAGAGGATAGAACAGATCCTTGTGTTTAGCTCTTTCTGCATTACAAATAGGACAGGGCTTTATTCAACCCTGTCACAGTACTCATCCCAGTCTGACAAAATAAATTGCAGGCAGCATGGGAGGGCCCATTCTGCATAGTTAGGAAAGTGAGTGAGACCAATTATGTAGTGGAACTGCCTGACAGGAGGTGCAGGCAGAGGACAGATCATGTTAACATAATGAAGCTCTACTATGATAGGGAGGACATGGTCCTCACTGTGTGCAGCATGTCTGAAGAGGAAAATGAGGTTGATCCACTGGTGGACCTCCTCAGGGTGGTGTGGGAGGGATCCTCAGTGGATAACCTCACCCTCTTGTAGCAGCTGATACCAGCACATTTGAAGAGGATGAGAGGGTGTTGCAAGCATTTGGGGAAATGTTCATGGGAAAATAGCGGTACACCATGATGGCTGAACACCACATAGACACTGGGACCCAAGTGTTACTGAGGCAGTCTCCCTACAGGGTTCCAGAGGGGTTTAAGCAGACCATGCAGGAGGAGTTTAGAGAGATGCTGGCTCTCTGAGTAATCCAGGAGGCCAGTAGCCCTGGGGCCTTGCTAGTGGTCCTGATCCTCAAGAAGTATGGTACCACTAGGTTTTGCCTTGACTACTGGAAGCTCAACAGCTACACAGAATCAGATGCCTACCATGTGCCAAGAATGAATGATACCTTAGAACAGCTGGGGGAGCCCGGTCCCTGACCACAATAGATCTGGTAAAGGGCTACTGGCAGGTACCTCTAACCCCTGCAGCCAGGGAGAGGTTGTCCATCAACAACCTATTTGGCTTATTTGAATTTTGAGTAATGCCATTTGGATGGAGAATGCACCCACAACCTTCCAGCAGCTTTTGGATCACATTCTGTCTGGGGTAGGTGAATATGTGCTGGTATACATGGATGATAATGTAGCCATTTATAGCCAGAGATGTGAGGATCATGTCAGGTGCACTGCTTACTGAAGGCTGTAGGGCTGACAGTTAATGTGGAAAAATGCCAGATAGGCATGGCAGAGGTGCCCTACACCTACATCAAGCAGTGGGTGGGCAGTGGATGCATCTGTCCAGAGCCTGCAAAGGTTGATGCCACCCAGGCATGGCCCACCCCTACCATGAAGAGACAGGTAAGGCATTTAGTACATTGGTCCGTCTTTTGGATGAGACGTTAAATCGAGGTCCCATTTGCCTGTTCAGGTGGTAGTTCAGGTGGATGTTAAAGATCTCATGGCACTTCTTGAAAAGAGTAGGGTAATTTCCCCAGTGCCCTAGCCAAATTTCCCTCCATTAACTAAAAATACCATCAACAGCTTAATCTGGTTCAAAGTCAGTTGGCATTCATCTGTATCCTCCTCCCCCGGGTCATGCCTGAAAATAGGCAGAATTTGTCTAGTGCACTAACCTGGTCAACAAACACTAAATAAATAAATACCAGCTTATGAAGCAAGGGGTGTGCATGATGGATGCAGAGTCCCTCTAGCCTAATGAACTAGAGACCCTGGCTATTGCAGTAAAGGGAGCTGCAGCTAGGAGGGGAAAGAGATTAGGAAAAATGAGAACCCACACAATGTTACTGGGTAAGAGTTTTTAGAACTGATTCAGAATATATGTTTACATGTACAGTTTCTGTGTCTCTGGTGGTTATTAGAGTACATTCTCAAGTTCTTTGGGTGAGAGAACTGTGAAGCGAAGCTGTTCTGGCACACAAAGGACTTGAGAGTACACTCAAGTATAAGAGGCACAGGGGCCATACATATAAACATATTATGAATCACGTTGAAGATCTCTGTTTTTGAAAACTGAAATTAGATACATAGATACATAGAAGCTGATGATTGAAAAATACTCATTGTTCATCAAGACTGCCCTGTAATGGCTATCAAATAAATGAAGTTCCATAGGCCTGATGCGGTACTGCTCTCATCCTCTCATGCTTCCTCCCTGGTCTGGATTTTCCCCCTGTATCTGTCCCACACTGCTTGGAATCTGTTAAATTTTTTTAATTTGAATATTTATGTAACCACCCCCCACCTACTTTACACAGTTTGCTACCCCAGGTACCCTTAACTGGGCACAGACTTCGGAACACATTTAGAAATGGTACCATTCCTAGCTTTGGGAATGCATACAAGGCTCATTACTTCTAGAGATCAAAGGGGGTGGGATGTACACAAGCAAATTATGATCTATAAGGTGTAACCCCCAGGTGGCGCTATCCCAAGGGCTACTACCCCTGCCTGCTTTGCCACTAACAGGTTGAGGGGCCTGGATCCAAGGGCGGATGCCTCCACCCAGAGGTTGGGGTTAAAACAGTCTGGAACAACTTGGTCACAGCCCTATGGGTCACTGCAACCCCCTTTCATCCCACTAGTGGCTCACACACATTACCAACAGTACCTTTACAATATGCACTTACCCCCAGGATTTGGTCAATCAGCTTGACTCTGGGGACCCCCTGTAAAGTAAGACACAGTAATGCAGTAGCCACTGTACAGTATTTTGGCACAAACACGCAGTTTAGACAGTATACTTTGCAGACAACCAAATCTGATTTATTTAGGGGGAAATAACAAGGGCAGGGGGAAATCTAGTTGACTAGCTTAAACTCTACTATTTCAGAGCACTGTGCACAGGTTAATTTCCCTATGAGTCACTTTCAGTGGATACCCAGGCAATAAGGGGATAGCCAAGTTCGGTACAGCTGGTTGGGGCCCTGAAGATGGAAACAACTGTACAATACCCAAGTTTGTAATCCAGAGCCAGCAGACTCAGTTCGTGTAGCCAATGAGGGAAACAAACCAAACTTGCACTCAGTAAATCAGTTGACAGGGTGCTAACCTGATTCTTACTCATGACTCTGGTAGCAGGATCCCTCTCACACCACCTCAGGACACAGGCCTGTGAGCAGAACACTCTACACACATTTATAAGTAAAAACAGAAGGGTACCATACCAGGCAGCTGCTTTATATCTCGACTGCACTCACTGCTAAACCGGGGAGTCACAGTTCAGCTTCACTTTTCCTGACAGACAGAGTGCGATGAAGCAGATTCTCCAGTCCTCTACAGAGTGAGCCTGGTAGGTAGCTGCGGCATGCACAGCCTCTTCTGAGCACAACACTAATGGATTCAGTCCGACTACCTTGGTGATCAAGCCGCCTGACTGTTGGTCTTCCATACGTGCTTCCCGCATAAAAACTCACAGTGCAGGAGCTCGGAGCTCCATCCTCACTCACAGCCACAATGATTCTGAATCTCCAGCACAGTTCAGGGCATTTCCCTTTGGCTCCAACAGATTCTGGTTGGCTGATTCCTTCTGTCAGTCACAGCAGGCTCCCTCTATTGGTGCAAAAAAGACACCAGGGTCCAAACTACACTTCCCAGGAGCACCTGCCATATATTCCCCTTTAGACAGGCTCCAGGTGGGAGTCCAAGTTCTGATTCGCTCAAGCAGCCTCCATTTTAGGGCTCCCCTCCCCCAATTGGCCCATCTCAGCAGTTCAGGTCCAAAATGGAGGGGCTAGACACACAGAATCCCAACTGCAATAAAGGCAGGTTAAACATGCCGCATGTTCACTATTACTCTAGATGTTCTCCAACAAACAGTTATATTCTTTAATTGGGCTCCCTCTGCGCTCTTAGCGACTGCAGAAATGGAGCGATTAGACAGAAGCTCCAGTGGGACTCAAGCATTAAACACACAGTCCCCCCATATAAATCAATTAAGCCTGCTAGCAGGCAGCTCTTAAAGAGACAGTACCAGAGGCTCTAAAAGCACTCATAGCACCCACATTTAAGTGGCATTACGCTGAACGACAGTTAGGCAGGGAGCACTTAGGCAAGCTCTGGGAAGGCTTTTAGGAATCCCCATTTGTAGAGGGGGTTACACCCTTCCTGGCCTGGAAATAGGGTTGCCACCTTTGGAGGAGGCAAAAACCAGATCCTAAGCTTCTCCCCTAGCCCCACCTCTTTTCATGACTCATCATGCATTGTTCCTCCTAAAAAGCCATTTGTTATATCAATAAAGACAACACTTAAAGCAGCAGTTCAACAAAAATGTTAAGATACTGTACTGAACCTGTTAAAGTTATTTTCCTAGGTTCTTCCTAGTTTTTGATTTACTTATGTATTTATTTATTGACATTGGTTTACCAGATAAACATACAGAGATAAAAGAAATTACCAGATAAACATACAGAGATAAAATAAATCTAATTTACAGATATGATCTGGGGGGAGACAAGGGAAATACTATAAACTATACTATACAACAATATACATGGTATATAATAATACACAATAAAGAAATAGTTTCATGTAATGTGTTTTTAATATATTTTTCTGGCTTCATTTCCTTTTCATGTCTACAGTACTATTTTAAAGCCAAAGAAGTGACAATACTTTTGTCTTGAGGAAAAAAATAATTTTAAACATTTAAAATGCCTAAATTCTGTTAGAGATGAAAATGGTTACCAGCAAATGAAAGTGGAAGACAAATGGCTGTGTTGCTGTTACAAAAGGTGGGAGCATCTTTGCTGCTATGCCACTTTAAGATGCAGTGGAAAAGATCAGGTTAAGTAAGTGCTAATGGTGTTAATGGCCATACTTTACATCTCCCAGTTTGACTGCTTTCACAAAGAAAAGGCTATACTAATGACAGAACTTGTTTCTAACCTGGCCATGTAACTGAAACAATGAATGAGAAGGCACAATCTGTTTCAAAAGTATGTGAGCACTCAAAATGGCTCAAAAACCTGACCAGCACAAAGCAAATCCGGATTACCTGATAGGGACCCTGAAAACATGATCACCAGGTAAAGAACCTGACAGGTGGCAATCCTACCTGGAAAGAACTTGACATCCACGTCAAGTAGTTACCCTTAAATCACTTTAAGGCAAAACAGTTTAAACTGACTGCACATCAGACCTTTTGTTACATACATTGGCATTGTATTACACAGTTTACTATTGGTTATACAACATTACACATACAGTATAGACAGCATTTTTCTTCTTAAGTTAGGTCATTTCTAAATCTAGACCTAGCAGCAACACCCTGGACCTTAAGCTTCTGTTGCTCACCCTCGATGAGGTAATTCATCCATTAACAAAAATCCTAAACCTCTCTCTCAGCTGTGGAAAATTCCCGGACCTATGGAAAACAGCCACCATGACACCCATCCATAAAAGTGGGGATAAGATGAATCACTCAAATTATCGCCCTATCTCCATACTGCCCCCACTCTCTAAGGCACTCGAGCGCATCGTTGCTGATCAACTTACCAACCACTTGGATAAATACAATATACCTTGTCCACAACAACATGGCTTCCGGAAAGATCACAGCACCACCACAGCCCTTTCTTGAGTTCACTGGAGCTTTGCACAAACTCCCTTGACAACAGCCTTCTCCAAGGCCTTCGATACAGACCTGTGGACTAATACACCAACTACTGAATGCCGGGCTATCACCTGACTCTTCTCTCTGGTTTAAAAGCTACTTAGAAAACCAGTCGCAGAGAGTAAAATTGTGAACGCTCTTTCTGACACCCTGCCTGTTCGCTCGGGCATCCCACAGGGATCCATACTGGGCCCCCTCCTTTTTAACCTTTTCTTAAACTCCCTCCCCTACCACTGCTCTGAGCAGATCATACTATATGCCGATGATGCTGTTGTATTCTCCACTCACAAAGATCCTGCAACTCTTCAACACAACCTTCAACTTGGTTTCAGTTCTGTAGAGACATGGTTTCTTAATCATAAACCGGTCCTCAATGACAAGAAAACCAAATCTATGCTCGTTCTGCAGCTCTCATAAACCACACAAGCTACACCACTTGGCTATCTCCACCACCCAGGGTAACATTCTAGATCAGGTGGGGTCCTTCAAATACTTAGGGATACAGCTTGACCCTAATCTCTCCTATGGATTTCATGTAGATAATGTAGCTAGAGCTGCTAATATATGGCTTGATCTCCTCTACAAACACAAACCACACCTCATACCAGAAGCTTTGAAGGTTGCAGTCCTGAGCTCTGTGATCTCTGTAATAGACTATGGTCTCATCATTTATGGCTCAGCCACAACCACAACCCTTAGATGCCTCTCAACTGCCTTAAATAAGGCATGTCGGCTCATCACTGGTGCTCACTGTCGCACCCACACATGTGACCTGTACACTCAGACCGGCTGGCTCTAACTATCAAACCACATAAAGTTTCTCACCTGCTCCATGGCGAAAAAAATCTACCTTGGCCTTGCATCTTCTGGGGTCTCAACTCTGTTACAACACCGAATTAACAAATGGTGCCTTAGGAGATCCATGCTACAGCTACTGAAAGTCCCCCACTGTCACACTTCACAGGGACAATGCTCTTTTGCTTATTGAGCGCCACTCTGGTTCAATGGCCTCAGCCCCACCATCTCCTCTGCCCCAACAATTGGTATGTTTAAAACTAGGCTCCAGGACTACTTCACTACCAACAGCTCCTGTGACTGCCCAACTAAACCTTGTTTCTCCACTTCCCTTCCAGCTGTAGTGGTCCCCCCCTCTCATCCTCACTGGATTCTACCCTCACATCTTGGTATAGCCAGTGCTGCACTTTTCACCCTCTCCCCGCCCATCCTACATTCCTTCCACCCCCTCCCCTCTTCTCTCTCCCTATGACTCTGGCACTTCTTATCTGTTGTCTATTTTATCTGACAAATGCTGCTGGCTGCCTTGTTACAATGCTACCCTTGAATTGTGTTAATCTCTACTCTGTTTGCAATGTCCACACTGTTGTAATGTCTGTCTTGATTTTCCCCATAATTTGTATTTCTCTGATGTGGAACCTTTGTAAAAGAGCCAAGGCTCAAAGGTATTTGTAATCCTAGACTTAATAAAATAAAAACATTTCTTCCTGCCCATGACACCTGGATGGTGGGGGCTACCCTATCAGCTACCTGAAGGCTAAATGGGGCAAGGGCACCATACTCAGAGGGCGATACTAACAGTCTGGAATCATTCTCCAGGGTTAGTTTGGGCAATGAGCTTGAGGACACATACACCCCTTTATGGACCACATTTAGAAGTAGATCCACAGACTGGCCCAGGTACTCATAGCTTAATCTCACTACAGGCTGCACTTCTCGGCCAGTCCATCTAGGGGTCTCAGATAAAATTTCTGAGGGCTCTGACTCCATTTCAGCCCCACTTGGATTGGTCGGGGAAACCTCTATGGGGGGGGGGGACACAGAGCCCAAAGTACCTTCGGGGACAGGGCCCTCTGTTTCGGAAATCACCCTACTTGGCTCAACTGGAGACATTTCTGGTACTGCCGGGGAACTATCAGGGCACTCAAAATATTCTTCTTGCTCTGGCATATCACCAGTTGCCTCCCCCACATCACTTCCTTCATCTGAGAAATCAGGCAGTTCAGCCAGTCCCAATGAGCTCATATCTTCGTATTTAATACCACTCACTTCTCCCTCGGGGAGTATTGGCTCCTGAGACAGAGCTGGGTGCTCAGACAGTCCAGGAAACCCAACTTCATCCCCAGGGTTGATTAAAGGATTGCCCCTAAACAACTGGCTCAGTTCATAAGAGGGGTAATACTCAGGATTATTCTCACTGTCCTTGGATACAGACTGGCAATCAACTTCAGCAGAGGGGGGTGGAGAAGGCCTCTTTAGTTTAATTTCTGGGGAATCAATCGGTCTTAGTTTTTTCTTGGCAGCGGCTCAAGTCACAGGCCGGGGGGCATTGGGAGGTTCAACCTCTATCAAAATCTGTCCAATTGGCAGCAGATGATTTCTGTGTATAGTTTTCACGTCTTTTGAGTTGTTCTCAGGCCACACTTTGTATACAGGTAAATCTTCCAGCTTTCCCACAACAATATGACGGAGGTGATGCCATCTGTCAGTGATCTTATGCTTGACATGCAGTCCCACATTCCTCAGTAGCACTCTATCCCCTTCTCTCAGCTCCATTGCTTTCACTTTCTTATCATACCTTTCCTTATTGGCCAGGTTTCGTTTAGCAGCCACGGTCTGGGCTAGTTGGTAGGCATGGTTTAGTTGGACCTTCAACTTCTGCACATACTGTAGATGATTAGCTGCTTGAACCCCATCAGGAGAAACCCCGAAACAAACATCCACTGGCAGTCTAGCTTCTCTCCCAAACATCAGTCTATACGGGGAAAATCCAGTGGCATCACTTCTGGTGCAGTTATAAGCATGTACCAGGGTGCTAATCTGCTGGCTCCATCTAGGCTTATCTTTAGGTTGCAGGGTACCCAACATGTCAAGCAACGTGCGGTTAAACCTTTCAGGCTGAGGATCTCCCTGGGGATGATAAAGAGTAGTTCTTGACTTTCGTACCTCCCACAAGGATAGCATTTCTTTAATCAAGCGGCTCTCAAAATCTCTCCCCTGATTGGAATGGATTCTTTGAGGGGCCCCATAGTGGACGAAGAAATTCTCAACAAGTACTTTAGCCACCGTGGTTGCTTTCTGGTCTTTAGTGGGGAAAGCTTGTGCATACCGGGTGAGGTGATCAGTACCTACCAATATATTGCTGATGTTTCTCTGATCTGGTTCTAGACTCAGGAAATCAATGCAGACCAATTCCATGGGGGCACTAGTAGTGATGTTAACTGAGGGGCAGCCCTCTGGGGCAGGGTCTTTCTTTGTAAACATCGGCTACAAGTCCTGATATGCTGTTCCATCGCCAGCACCCATTTTGGGCCAATAAAACTGGGACCTCACCAAGTCAAGGGTTCTGTCTATGTCGAGGTGTCCCATGTGATTGTGTAGGGACCTCAACACCAGTTCTCTAAAAGCAGTGGGCAGCACCAGTTGTTGTTTGTCTACTCGCCCTTCTTTATCTACTGTCTCTCTGTATAATAGTCTATTAATCAGTTTCAACTTGGGACCTTCTTTGTATAACAGGGCAGTTCTCAAGTCAGTGGAACGCAGTTTTGACACATCTCTCCCCACGTGCAGAGCCTCCAGAGCAGTTTTTATCATGGGGTCTCAGGACTGAGCCAGCCGGAGACTATCATTATTGAACTGGGGCAATGCACTAGTGTCTAATGCAGAGAAATGACAGTAAGCAGCAGGTATACAGTTCTCAGATGGCCCCAAACAATCCACCATGCAATCCACAGCATCAGGAGATACCTATTCCTCCTTGTCAAATTTTTGGCAACGTGCTCCTACAGTCAGGTTCTGACAACCTGACCCAGTTGTCTCGGGACACAGGCCTCCGGGAGAGAGCATCAGATTCTATGTGGTTCAGGCCTGCTTTGTATTCAACAGCATAGTCGTAGGTAGACAACATAGAAAGCCACCTATAGCCATTGGCATCCAACTTAGCTGAGGTCTGCACATAGGTTAAGGGATTGTTATCAGTCTTCACCAATATCTAGCACTGTACAAATAGTCATGAAATTGATCAACAATGGCCCACTTCAAGGCCAGGAACTCTAGTTTGTGTACTGGATAGTTCTTTTCTGAAGGAGTTAGGCTCCTGCTGGCAAATGCTACGGGTCTTAGACCATTTGTGTGCTCTTGATATAACACAGCCCCCAATCCTTGTAGACTGGCATTGGTATAAAGAATGTACAGCCTGGCAGGGTCAGAATAGGCCAGCACTGTGGCATGGGTAAGTTGATATATAATATCATGGAAAGCTACCTCACAATCAGCAGTCCAGTGGGTTCCAAATACATCATTTGGATGGAAATATATTTTCTCAGTCTCAGAGGGCACAGCTTTCTTATACTTTTTGTGGGTTGGAGGATACCCTTGAGTAAGGTTGAGTAGAGGGTGGATCACTCGAGAATCGTCTTTGATAAATCATCTATAATAACCACAAAACCCCAGGAACCTTTGCAGCTCTTTCAAATTCTTTGGCTGAGGCCAGGTAGTCAAAGCCTCCACTTTACTGGTGTCAGTCTCTATGCCTTCAGTGGATACTATGTGCCCCACATATTTCACGGATTTTTGAAAGAATTGACACTTATCTACAGACAATTTGAGAACAAAATCTTCCAGTCGATCCAGACTTTTGAACAACCTGCTTTCATGTTCCTCCAAGGAGCTGCCAAACACTATTACATCATCCAGGTAGACTAAACACTCGAGTAAGTTCATATCCCTCACAACATACTCCATCAAGCGCTAGAAAGTAGCAGGGGTGCCTAAAATCCCTTGGGGCATCTGCCTAAACTCATAGAAGCCTAGTGGGCAAATGAAAGCAGTCTTCTCTCGATCCTCCAGAGCCATCGGGATCTGGTAGTACCCACTGCGAAGGTTTAACACGGAGAACCATTTACTACCATTTAGACAGTCCAAGGCATCCTGAATGTGTGGCATGGTACACTGGTCTGGTATGGTTCGCCTGTTTAAAGTACGGTAATCCACACACATCCAAACAGTTACATTCTTTTTCCTCACTACTACAATAGGCAAAGCATAGGGGCTTCTGGATTCCTGTATCACCCCAGCTGTGAGCATCTCCTGCAGGTGTCGTCTCACATCATCTATATCAGCAGGGACCAGGCGTCAAGATCACTCAAGGAAAGGTCGCTCATCCTATAGCCAAATGTGGTGCTCCGCTCCTTGCACACATCCTACATCCCACTCCTTCAAGGCAAACACCTGCTCCCTCTGGGCGAGCCTTTCACTGATCCATTTCTTCCATTCTGCTGGCAGTGGGGAGTCACCAAAGTCAAACAGATCAGGGGTCACTCGGTCACTCCTCCCAGAAGCCTTGTTGCTGGGCAGGACAGCAGTATCTGCACAGTGCACCGTGGCTGGAGCGCAATCTTGCTTCACTCGAATCTCTCGATCAGATACATTGTGCACTTGAACCATTACTCTTCTGGCAAAAGCATGGGCTCTAGCAGGCAAAATGCTGGGTTTAACCAGCAACCCCTCTGGCAATTTTCCATTGCCTGGTGCGTCCAGCATCAATATTTTATTCTTAACATTCTTTTTAATCTGGACCGCTCCTTGTAGAACACACTGGGCATATGGGGCTAGCAGCAAGGATTCTGGATCCTTCTTCCAGACAACACCCATCCGGCCCTTGGGTTCCACCTGGCTGGCCTTTCTCTGGGTCTCGTAGGCCTTCTGAATCAAGGCGGGTATTCTGAGAGCTCGCCCGGTCTTGGACCTCTGTTTTTCAAAGCACAGCTGTGCTAAGCGACCAAACATGTGAGCATTTGTTACGATTAACAAGAGCACCCATCATACAGTCCAGTGAGGGACACACCAATGCCAAGGTTTCCACTTGTTCGGCCACCCCAGCTGCAGAAGTAGGAAAAGACAACCAGATCTGGATATATCCAGAATAAGGGTAGGCCTTATCACTCAGTCCCCAAACATGTAGTCCATCCAGAAGGCAGAATTTCACTGTTCACTGATGACACAAAGCTCTGTAACAGAGTAGACACACCAGAGGGTGTAGACAGAATGAGAAGGGACCTGCAGAAACTTGAAGAATGGTCAAGGGTTTGGCAGTTGAAATTCAATTCAAAGAAGTGCAAGATAATGCATATGGGGCACAAAAACCCTGGCACAATATATCAGTTGGGGGGTGAGGATATAGCATGCACCAAGCAGGAAAGGGATCTTGGGGTTGTCATCTCTGATGACCTCAAGGTAGAAACAGTGTGACAAGGCATCAGGTAAAGCAAATAGGATGCTGGGATGTATAGGCAGGGGCATCACCAGCAGGAAAAGGGAGGTCATAATTCCGCTATACAAGACACTAGTGAGGCCCCACTTGGAGTACAGTGTACAGTTCTGGAGACCATACCTACGTAAGGACATAGACAGGGTAGAGAAGGTTCAGAGGAGGGCAACAAAGATTGTGCATGGGTTGCATCACAAGTCCTATGAAGACAGGTTGAAGGAACTGAACATGTACTCCCTGGAGGAGAGGAGGGAGAGAGGGGATATGATAGAGAGACATACAAGTATCTTACAGGGAGGAACAGGGTGCAGGAAAACACTATTTTAAGCAAAAAGATGTTTCAGGACTAGAGGGCATGGGATGAAGTTGGAGGAGGACGATTCAGAGGAAACATGAGAAAGAATTTCTTCACAGAACGGGTGGTGGACAAGTGGAACACCCTGCCAGAGGAAGTGGTGGGAGCTGAAACAATCACGGGATTTAAGAATGCATGGGATAGACATAAAGGAATTCTAGAGGTCAGGGGTAAGGGGAAATAGACTTCTAGGAAAACAAACTGAACTTACAAGCTCAAATGGGCAGACTAGGTGGGCCATAGGCCCTTATCTGCCGACACTGTCTATGTATCTATGTATCTATGTATCCAAAGGCTGCAGAGGCACTTCAGGCAAGTGCTTCCAATACCAGTCCTGAAACATAATGGTCACTTGGGAACCACTGTCCAACACTGCCTGGGTGGGTACTCCATTCACTCTCATGGTGGTCTCCATTGAGGGACCCACCATGTCAGACCATTCAGGGGGCATGGTTTTGGAGGTTGCTTGGACATTGGCCCGGGTAACGAAACTCTTCCATGGAGGCCCTCCCTGAGGTCTGGTATAGGCCTTGTGATGCCAGGCTACTAGCCTGCTGTTGACCCTCCTTAAGTTCTCTGGTAACCAGCACTCAGTCTGAAAGTGTCCATCTTCCCCACAGTGGCAGCAGAACTTAGTATCTTGGGGGTCTTTGTTGAGAGGGAGATATCTCGCCTGCTGGGAGGCATTGGAGGTTCTGGAGGGCTCCTCTTGACTAGGTAGTTTGTTTCTAGATAACTCAGGTTCCCAAATTTGGAGGGGTTGGCAGCAGTTTGTTTCAATTCTCTCACCATTTCCCGTAAATCTCTAATCACAGCCTTCAAATCACTCTCCACCCGGGGATCAGAGGAAACAACATGCACCCCCAACCCACCCTGGGCCTCTGGGGGCACAGGAAATGCATCAGACCCCTTGTTCAATCCCCTCGCGGGGTGGGTCTCATCTGGTTCACTGGGCTCAGGGTCTGGCATAGATTCACGACCCCCATATAGGGTTCCCACCCCTCTTCATCAGTCTCAACTTCTCAAATCTCTCTCATCAATTGGCAGTATTCGGGAGGGGAAGCTTGTTGGTCATGTAACTTGAGTTTTAATGATATCACACTGGAAAACCTAGCAGATTTCAAGATATGATCCAGCAGGAGCTGATTCAATGCTGGGGCAGTTACCCTCCCTTTTCGATAAGCTTTTTGCAATGCCCTTTCCATTCTGGTGACAAAGGCTGACAATTTCTCATTCCTCCACTGTTTAGTTGACTTGAACTTCCATAACAAGTCTTCCCCAGTTTCTGTACTCCCAAACACCCCCTCTAAGGCAGAAAGGTACTCTACTGCAGTGGCTTCGGGGTTAGTAGCCCACATGAAACGAATGGCTTCCAAAGCTGGGCCCCTTAGGCTCTCCCTCAGTCTCTTTCAATTGTCCCCCTCAGAGCACTGCCACTCTTGGACTAAAGGGATAGCATAGTCCATCCAAGTCTCCAAATCATCTTCTCCTGAGGGCACAGGCACAGTACCAGAAAAAAGTTTCAATCTCCGATAGGAGTCTAGCTGTATGGGGGGGAACAACTATAGGGGGTGAAGCCAGAATGGAACTCTTGGAGGACCCGGGAGAGGTACCTGGTGAGGTTTGGGGAGTGGGATCACTAGAAAGGTCTAACACCTGTAGTAATTCCTGAGTAGTCCTCCCTTCTGCAGCTAACAGTTTAAGCAGTTTATCTTTAAAGAGCCCCTGACACCATTAGAAAAACTTGGAAAAAATGTAAGATTTAAACAGTTCAGTTTATATTTCATGTATTTTCTATAATTATTTACCTTTTTTCTTTATTACTGAGGACAGCTGTGTGAAAGAAGCTTACTGTCCCTTAGACCTTATCTGCTCTTTCTGCTATCCTACATATGACATCATAATCCAGGTCGCACCTGGAAACGAGCTTCTGGTCATGGTGCTTTTCCTGGTTAACAACTTTTAAATAAGTAAATAAAATAAACAATCCTCTGTTTATGGCATTGTAATTATCCCCACAGCAAGAGATTGTGATGTCATAAATAGAACTGTGATGTCATATGTAGGCAAGCAGCCAGTAGAGCTAGGGCAGTGATCCTGTTTACATGCAGATGTCTTTAGTAATAAAGAAGAATGAGAAATACAGAAACAATATTAAAATATAAGCTCGCTCGTGCTAAACATTATATTTTCTCAAAGTTGTCACAACGGTGTCAGGGGCTCTTTAAAGCTATTAGTCTTGGGAGACCCCCCTTGGGTGACTTAACCACTCCGGACATGAATGACCCTCTACCCCTTTTGAGCACCTTCCAGGTAAATCACTGGGGGCACCCTCTCCGGGTCTATAATTATACTGCATAAAAGCAGGACCTGCAAGGTCTGGTCGAGTAGGTCAGCCATTTGCCCCTTCACCTCTACCTTGCCTAAACATTTAACAAGCTCAATGGCAGAAACAAGGTCAGCGTTCTTTATCCCCAGAGGTACATCCAGTAGTAACACAATTTTCTGGGAATACAACTCTTCAGCTTCACCCCACCCCAACAGTTTATGCACCATCATCTTGACAGGGTCTAACTTAATTTTAGTCGCGACATCCCTGTCCAGTTTTTCCTTTAGTTTGGCCATGTTGGGGTATTTCGTATACTCGGCCACTAAGGAGCGCTAATCCCAGTGGTGCCTCCAAGATGTAACCCCCAGGTGGCGTTATCCCAAGGGCTACTACTCCTGCCTGCTTTGCCACTAACAGGTTGAGGGGCCTGGATTCCATGGTGGGTGCCTCCGCCCAGAGGTCGGGGTTAAAACAGTCTGGAATGACTTGGTCACAGCCCTCTGGGTCACTGCAACCCCCCTTTCTTCTCACTAGTGGCCCACACACATTACCAACAGTACCTTTACAATATGCACTTACCCCCAGGATTTGGTCGATCAGCTTGACTCTGGGGACCCCCTGTAAAGTAAGACACAGTAATGCAATAGCCACTGTACAGTATTTTGGAACAAACATGCAGTTCAGACAGTATACTTTGCAGACAATGAAATCTGATTTATTTAGAGGGAAATAACAAGGGCAGAGGGAAATCTAGTTGATTAGCTTAAACTCTACTATTTCAGAGCACTGTGCACAGGCTAAGTTCCCTATGAGTCACTGTCACTGGATACCCAGGCAATAAGGGGATTGCCAAGTTAGGTGCTGCTGGTTGGGGCCCTGAAGATGGAAACAACTGTACAATACCCAAGTTTGTAATCCAGAGCCAGCAGGCTCAGTTCGTGTAGCCAGCGAGGGAAATAAACCAAACTTGCACTCAGTAAATCAGTTGACAGGGAGCTACCCTGATTCTTACTCATGACTCTGGTAGCAGGATCCCTCTCACACCACCTCAGGACACAGGCCTGTGAGCAGAACACTCTAAACACATTTATAAGTGAAAACAGAAGGGTGCCATACCAGGCAGCTGCTTTATATCCCGATCGCACTCACTGCTAAACTGGGGAGTCACAACGCAGCTTCACTTTTCCTGACAGACCGAGCGCAATGAAGCAGATTCTCCAGTCCTCTACAGGGTGAGCCTGGTAGGTAGCTGTGACATGCACAGCCTCTTCTGAGCACACCAGTGGAGTCAGTCCGACTACCTCACCGATCGAGCCGCCCGACTGTTGGCCTTCCACACGCGCTTCCCACGCGGAAACTCACAGTGCAGGAGCCTTGAGCGCCATCCTCACTTACAGCCACAATGATTCTGAATCTCCAGCACAGTTCAGGGCATTTCCCTTCGGCTCCAACAGGTTCCAGTTGGCTGATTCCTTCTGTCAGTCACAGCAGGCTCCCTCTATTGGTGCAAAAAAGGCACCAGGGTCCAAACTACACTTCCCAGGAGCACCTGTCATATATTCCCCTTTAGACAGGCTCCAGGTGGGAGTCCAAGTTCTGATTCACTCAAGCAGCCTCCATTTTAGGGCTCCCCTTTCCCAGTTGGCCCATCTCAGCAGTTCAGGTCCAAAATGGAGGGGCTAGACACACAGAGTCCCAACTGCAATAAAGGCAGGTTAAACAAACTGCATGTTCACTATTACTCTAGATGTTCTCCAACAAACAGTTATATTCTTCAATTGGGCTCCCTCTGCGCTCTTAGCAACTGCAGAAACAGAGTGATTAGACAGCAGCTCGGGTGGGACTCAAGCATTAAACACACAGTCCCCCAATATAAACCAATTAAGCCTGCTAGCAGGCAGCTTTTAAACAGACAGTACCAGAGGCTCTAAAAGCACTCACAGCGCCCACATTTAAGTGGCATTATGCTGAACGCCAGTTAGGCAGGAGCACTTAGGCAAGCTCTGGGAAGGCTTTTAGGAACCCCCATTTGTAGGGGGTTACAAAGGTATTTACAAAACCAGGTCCTGATGAGAGAACTTTTTACTAGGGCAATGCTAGCTCTATATTCCTGGAGGGGTACCCAGTAAATCCACACACAGGAAGCAATAACGTAACTGTCCAAACCAAAGTTGGGATTCTAGAATGTAACTTTATTCCAAAAGATGTTCTCTAAAGCAAGGGTGGACCCCCTAGGTCTACACACCATGGCACTAGGAACTTGCAGAACAACAAAATGACTGTATCTGACAGAAAACTCTTCATTTTCCTATATTTCGTAAGGCATAGAACATCTTGTAGCGGTATTCCTATATTTCATAGGACATTTACATTTCTTCCAGTGGTACTGGCCACAACTGAAAATACTTTTCCTGACAGAATACTTTCACCTTGTATTCCCATATTTCATAGGACAATTACATTTCTTTCGGTGGCAGCGGTCACAACTGGAACCGCTTCTAGTGGCACTGGCCACAACTGAACATACATTTGGCTAAAAACTAGCACAACCCACTTCAGGGGGTAAACTCCTCTTCAGACGTTGACCATATGTCTGAAGTAACCAGGCACCCTTACTGAACCTGTAGCCCTGAACTGGTTACCCCAGATGGGGGTTTGCCTGCCCTTTGCTCCCAAATCCATGCCCAGCCATTCTTCACAGTTACACCTTAAACATCTTGAACACACTTGGCTAAATGCATAATTGAATGAACTTCCACACCCAGCATTTAAAACACTACACTGGTAGTATGACTAAAGAGAAACTCCACAGCTCAGGTACTTGCTTTCTGCAACAAAAAAGTTAGATTCTACTCACTGTTAGACATTTCAGGCAGCTTCAAAACATTCTGGATCAAAAAGGGGGTTGCCCCTAGGATCCATCCACTTGTACTCCTTTTCACCCCTCCATGGATGAAAATCAGGAGATCCTGCTGTAGACAATGGTTTTCACCACTTATCTTGGCAAACTGTAGAGTATCAGGACTAGGGTGAGAAAGCAGGCTCTCCTCAGAGCCCTCAGCTGAGCAGTTCTCACTCCTCCAACTTCAAACTACAACTCTACTCCGACTACCATCTCAGGATACTAAAAACTCCCTCATTCACAGCTGCTGTGGCTTATGCTGCTGTAAGAGTTCCAAATTAGCTCATCTCTCTCATCTCAGCTGAGGCCAAGTAAACAAAAGAGTGAGTAGGTGAAAAACCCATTTAACGATGGGAGGCGTGCAGGCATTTGAAGGAGAAGGACGCAAGTGTGTGAGCTCCTATGAAACCCTTCCATTTTAAAGTGATTTAAGTCCAATATTTAGTTATTTGAACACACCGATCATCATTACAAATGGGAACAAGTGCAGACAAGTGATTTATAAGCTTTTTGCTGTTATATCTGACAGCTCGCAACTAATTTCCAATCAGAACTCTAAGACGCCACCTACCATGAGTGAAATACTGAACTGTCATACCGAGTGGGAGGCCCCGATCACCCTGTTCGACGGATATCACAAAATATTGTGAGGAGGAACATATGGGGAAATGTGACAACTTTGCTACTAAAAACGACATATTACAGATTGAAGAAATGTTGCCAGAAATTAAGTTAGGTCAATCTGAAGCTAAAGTAGCTTCTTTCTCATTACTAAAACAAAATGAAGAAATGGTGTCACAGATAGGAACTAACAGTGCAAAAATCGTTGAACTCACGTCCATGGTGGGTTACTTGGAACCGTTAACTCAAAGACAATCATAACAGATCACTTATTTATCTGTAAAAGTTGATAACTTAGAGAACAGAAGTAATTGAAACAATATAAGAATACTCGGGGTTCCTGAAGGGGTTGAGGGAAATAACATGATTGCATTCCTACAGGCATTCATCCCAGATGTATTGGGTTTTCCGTGGCCATGGCCCTTCGAAATTGAAAGGGCACACAGATCACTGGGACCTAAAGTTGATGGACAGAGACCCAGACCCATAATTGCATATTTCCTGAAATTTACAGCTAAGGAAGACGTTATGAAACTATCTAGAGAGAGGAAACAGTTGAAATTGGAGGCACATCCTGATTTTCCAGGACTTTTCTACAGAGGTGGTAACCAAAAGGAAAGATTTCTATGAGGTTAAGCAGTAGTTAAGGGAGTTTGACCTACAATATGCTGTTGTTCGCCTTGCTTGTAGAGCAGAAAGCAGCTAACTAAAAGAAGCTACATTTTCTTATTAATTTAACACTTATATTTTAGCAGGAGTCAGTGTCTGTTCAGATTAAGCAAACAGATACTTTATTAGAAGTAGAAGGGGTCTTATTTAGGGTTTAAAAGAAAGAAAGAAAAGAAAGAAAGTCAGTGTGTGTTCTGTGCTGGGAAGGGTTCTGCATCAGTTTACTTTGCTAAACCAGTAGGAGGAGAGAGAGCTAAATTGGGGGTGCGGCTTAGACACTATAAAAGCAGGTGACTCAAATTACAACTTCCTGTTGCTAGCCTTGCCTGTAGAGCAGAAAGCAGCTAACTAAAAGAAGCTACATTTTCTTACTAATTTAACACTTACATTTTAGCAGGAGTCAGTGTCTGTTGAGATTAAGGAAACACATACTTTATTAGAAGTAGAAGGGGTCTTATTTAGGGTTAAAAAAGAAAGAAAAGAAAAGAAAGAAAGTCAGTGTGTGTTTTGTGCTGGGAAGGGTTCTATATCAGTTTACTTTGCTAAACCAGTAGGATAAGAGACAGCTAAATTGGGGGGGGGGGTGGCTTAGACACTATAAAAGCAGGTGACTAAAATTACAACTTCCTGTTGCTAGTCTTTTTTCTTACTAATTGCCCTCCATCCCACCCACCGTAAGCCAGTTCTACTTTTATAGCCACTGGATTTGACTGTGAACAGGAACTTCCTGTTTGGCAGTAGGAAGGGAAGGATCATAGAGAAACATCAGTTTTGTCAACCCTAAAGGAAAAAAGTAGCTCACTCTCCCCCCCAACAGCTGCTGGTAGTCTGACACTGAGCAAGGAAGAAGGAGGCTACTAAAGAATATAGGAAGTTACTGTCCTAGAACAGGAAGAGTGAGAGTTGTAAGGAGAGGAGACAGTAAGCATACAGAGAAACAGGAGAGGGGACACAAAATAAGACATGATAGGAGTGGTGCAGTGCAATGGCTGTGGGGCGGCAGTGTTCCGCGAAACATTCCGGAGGCTGTGATGCTGCCCTATTTGCAGGCACCTCTCTGGTCTGAGGGAGGAGGTTGCCTGTCTCCAGGCTGACCTGGCTAGGCTTCGTGAAACCTCCTCCCCCACCCAGGGACCACCAGGGCCAATGCCACTACCTCAGAGGTTGCCAAGAAAGAGGAGAGGCTGGATCAGGGTGGGCTCAGGGAGGGAGAGGGTGGTGGAACAGAGTTGCATCACTCCAGCTGTACCTCTCCACAATTCATTCACTCTTGTGGTGGATAGTGGTTCCTCTACGGAGGCACCTGCAGTGGAGACCAAGGAGGATGCTGGGAACCTTCACAAAGGAGACCCAGAGGAGGGTGGCATGAGACCCCACAGGGGAAGGAAACAACTCCTGGTGGGGGACTCAATCATTAGAGGGGTTGAAATGGGGGATGAAGAGGAGAGGGAGGTAAGGTGCCTGCCTGGTGCCACGGCTTGGAGGGACAGGAAGCGAATCCTCAGGATCATGGGAGCAGCTGCACGAGGGAGGGAGCTGGATGTCATTGTCCACCTAGGGACAAATGACCTGGCTAGGAATGGGATCAGAGCAGTGCAAGAGGAGTTTTGTAGAGTTGGGGAAGGGTCTTAGACAAGTAGCGCATACAGTAACCTTCTCGGAGGTGCTGCCTGTCTATGGCAAGGGTGATGCTAGGGTACTCCTCACCAGGGAATTCAATGAATGGTTGAAAAACTGGTGTGGAGCTCAGGGTTTTGGCTTCATTGGGGACTGGGGAGCCACCTGGAGGGATGCAGACCTATACTGGTGCGATGGTCTGCATCTGTCCATGGGATGAACCAGGATCCTAGGTGAGAGGTTTAAATGCTTCATTGGCAAGCATTTAAACTAGCCAAGGGGGGAGGCACTGAAAAGGAGCAGGGAAATCCCAGCCTCCCCCCACAAACAACAGTAATTAGTGAGGTAAACACCAAGGTAGAGAAGTCATTAGGGAGCAGGACAGAAGTAAATGTAAAAAAAGGCAAAGGCAGTAAGGACAGGAATGGGGCTAAAAGGGTTAAGGCCATCAAAAAGTGGAGGGTGATGAGTACCAATGCCCACAGTCTGTGTAACAAGCTCTCTGAACTAGTGGCCTTGATGGAAGAGGGTTGCCTGGATATTGTGGCAGTCACAGAAACATGGTACACAGAGAACCATGACTGGGATGTCAACATACCAGGATACACAATCTACAGGAGGGACAGGGAGGGTAAAAGAGGAGGAGGAGGAGTAGCAGCTCTTTATGTAAAGGAAGGGATCAAAACAACAGAACTAAAGAGTAAACAGGGAGCAGATGAGACACTCTGGGTCACCCTGGAGACAGGAAATGGCACCACAATCCGCATGGGGTTGTATACAGACCCCATCTCAGGGGAAGAAATTGACAAGGAAATGATAGAAGGCTTCCTTAGAATGGCAGAAAAAGGGGAGATATTGTTGATGGGGGACCTGAATATGCCAGATGTTAACTGAAGCACCTTTGCTGCAGGCACATCCAAGAGCAGGGTCATTCTTGATGCCCTACATGGGGCCTGCCTCATACAGCTAGTATTGGAACCCACTCAGGAGGGAGCAATCTTAGGCCTGGTACTCTCAAATAGGGACGGAGAAAGAATCTCAGATTTAGAAGCGGGTAGCCATCTGGGAACAAGCGACCACCAAACAGTGTGGTTCACGATAAACACGCCATGCAATCAAGCCATACAAAAGCAAGAGTATTGGACTTTAGGAGGTCTGACTTTGGGAAAATGAGAGAGTGCCTCAGAAAAGCACTAGCAAACAGACAAGAAGGAGGGGTGGAGCAACAATGGGGAGTAATCAAAACAGCCATCACAGAGGCAACAAGCCTTTGTGTAAAGCAAATCAACAAAACACAATCAAGGAAAAAAATGCTATGGTTCTCAAAAGAGGTGGCAGGGAAGGTTAAGGAGAAAAGGATAGCATTCAGGAAATATAAGGAAACACAGAAGGAGAAGGACATAAACCTTATCAGTTAAAGCAGAAAGAGGCTGGGAAGGCAGTCAGAATAGCAAAGGCCCAAACCGAGGAAAGGATAGCCAACTCTGTTAAGAAGGGGGATAAGACCTTTTATAGGTACATTAGGGAGCAAAGAAAGACCAAAGGAGGGATACTGAGGCTTAATAAAGGGGAGGGAATGTGGGTAGAGGGGGACAATGAAAAAGCAGGGATACTGAATGAATATTTCTGCTCAGTACTCACAATGGAAGAGGAGGAGGAGGTACCTAAACCAAACAAGAGAAACACTCTGAAGACGGGGGTCGATACCAGTCCATTTACAGAAGAAAGGGTTCTGAAAGAACTAATAAAATTGAAGGTGGACAAAGCAATGGGGCCTGATGGAATTCACCCAAGAATTCTAAAAGAACTAAGGGTAGAACTAATGACACCGCTGACTACCTCTTTAACAAATCACGGAGGATGGGGTGGTACCTGAGGACTGGAGGAGGGCAGATGTGATTCCTCTTCACAAAAGTGGGAGCAGGACAGAGGCAGGAAACTACAGACCAGTTAGTTTGACCTCAGTGGTAGGTAAAATGATGGAATCACTTCTGAAGGAAAAGAATTGTTGAGTACCTAGAGGCCAGTGGGGCACAGGACCCAAGGCAGCATGGATTCATGATGGGAAGGTCGTGTCAGACGAATCTAATAAATCTCTTTGACTGGGTGACTAAAGTAGTAGACCAGGGAGGGGCTGTGGACATGGCTTACCTAGATTTTAGCAAGGCATTTTATACAGTCCCACACAAAAGATTAATACACAAGTTAGCCAGCCTTGGAGTGGGTCCCAAGGTGGTAGCCTGGATAAAAAATTGGCTAGACAACAGGATGCAAAGGGTAGTAGTAAACTGAGTCCACAGTGAAGAAAGGAGGGTTACTAGCGGTGTACCGCAGGGTTCAGTACTGGGACCGGTCATTTTTAATATCTTTATAAGTGACATTGCAGAGAAACTGGAAGGAAAAGTATGTCTCTTAGCAGATGACACAAAGATCTGCCACGGGGTGAGTGGAAAGGATGAGAAGGGACTTGGCAAGGTTGGAGGAATGGTCAAATGTATGGCAGCTCAGATTCAATGCAAAGAAGTGCAAGGTAATGCACCAGGGAAACAAAAACCCAGGGCAAGAGTACACAATGGGGGGTGAGATACTGACAACAGTAAAAATGGAAAGGGACCTGGGGGTAATTATATCAGATGACCTAAAGGTGGGCAAGCAATGTGAGATGGTAGTAAGGAAGGCTGGGGGGATACTGGGATGCATAGGGAGAGGCATCAACAGTAAAAAACAGGAAGTTGTTATCCCTCTGTACAGTCAGTTGGTGACACCCCATCTGGAGTACTGTGTGCAGTTCTGGAGACCCCATCTCCACAAAGACATAGACAGAGTGGAGGCTGTCCAGAGGAGGGCAAGCAAAATGGTGCAGGGTGTGCATCAGAAGACATACGAAGAAAGACTAAAGGAGCTTAATATGTATACCTTTGAGGAAAAGAGGGAGAGAGGGGACATGATAGAAACTTTCAAGTACCTCAAGGGAATCAACAAAGTCCAAGAGGGTGGCATCTTTCAGAAAAAGAGACGTGCAAGAACAAGGGGCACAAGTTGAAGATAGAGGGGGGACGGCTCAGAGGTAATGTGAGGAAGTATTTTTTCACAGAGAGGGTTGTGAATGCATGGAACAGCCTTCCTGAGGAGGTCGTAGAGTCAAGAACAGTGGGGAAATTCAAGAATGCATGGGACAGACATAAGGCAGTCCTAGTGGGGAGTAGGAGGAAGTAAGCTGTTGGTTAATTAGGATCTGCAGCTTATCTGTTAGGTATGAAAATGGGCAGACTAGGTGGGCCAAGTGGTCCTTATCTGCCATCAAATTCTATGTTTCTATGTTAATATTACTTCAAGTACCCTGCTTCAATGATTATCCAAGAGCAAAATGGTAAAAGTATCAAATGTTCATCTGTAAATGAAGCCCGGCAATTTATTGAAAAATATAAAGACACTCATTTCTTTAGTTCGGTTCTTAACAAGACTAACCACCATTTTTCAAATAATACTAAAGGCCAACACAGAACAGACTACCAAGACTTCAACTCATGAGCTGCACACAACAAATCTTTATCTTGAGACACGGCACTAGCTGGCGATCCAAAGGAGAGCACTCCCCCACTACAACCCAAGTCCATGACTTCTCATCTGTACTCAGAGGCACTGCAGGAATCAAAGCAACATACCTGGGGGAAAAATATCCAAAGGAAACCTAGACAGCCAACCTGTCAACCCAACATTCCTTGACTAGCTAATTTACAGAGGAAATGGAAATTAGTGAACCAGATGTTGCTAGCAAGATTAACACTCAGGACACTATACCCAAAGGGAATGAATGTGTTGAAGACGCAGAATACTACAGTTACACTTCCTTTGGATGCACCAGGTCCTTCACAAGCCATGCTTCCAGTATGAAATCTCGGCAGAGTCCCCCATGCAATGTCCAGGAAAGTCCTGAATACCTGTCTTTTGGCTCAAACTCTGGATTATCTTAATACTACATCTTCAACTCTGGCACCCTGCGCTACATAGGAATAATAGCCTGGAGAATTCAGGTGAATCGAAACTGAGACTTAAGATATGAAATACAATCATCTGTTAGTCACACCACGTGGGACGTTAACTCCATTAAGAATTGTATTTTCCCCCTTTTTTTTCTGCTCTCTCATGTAACATTATTATTAAGTTTTATTTGGGTATGTCTAAACAAACCGCAACGTTAGATTGGATGGCAATACAGATGATTGGTGTATAGGAAGGTGCACAAAGAGGTTGTAAATTTTTGTAACAGCTATTGAAAAAAGATGATAAAAGATTATGGGGGAGATATTCAGAGGAGTTGAGCAATGCACCCTGGAACCATATTCAACAAATGTGATTGAGCAGCACAAAACACACTGCGCAGCAATGCAAGAGTAATGTATACAGCTCAAGTACAAGGGGGCGTAACCATGAATAAGCAGTGCAATGGCATATTCAGTGGTACAGCACAGCGCAAGTCAGGAGCAACAGACAGAATGCGCTGCACAGAACTGGGCCTATAAAAGCAGGCTCAAACACACACACACAGCAGATGTGCAAGGTACAGAGCCTAGTGCAACATGGATGCTGGGATATTCATCATGGAGGCAGTGATGAGGGGTGTGAGGAGGAGGAGGGAGGAGGAACAGCAACGTGGCCAAGGAAGGGCCTGTCGGTGGTATGCCACACACAGATGGTACTTTGCCCGCCTCACCTTTGAGGACTTTGGGGATGCAGAGATCATGGGACGGTACCAGCTGAACAGGAACTTCTGAGGCAGCTCTGTGAGCTGTGCCATGATAAGTTGCAGGCACCCACCAGGAAGAGCCATGCAATGACAGCGGAGATGAAGGTGACAGCAGTATTGTGCCTACTCACCACGGGCACCTTGCAGAAATCAATAGGGGCAACCACAGGCATCACCCAGTTGGCTATGTCCCACTTCCTCACACAGTTCCTCAACACTTTGCTGCCACATGCTTTGGAGCTCATCCAATTCCCAAGCACACAGGCAGAGCGTACAGCAAACATGCAGGGCTTCCTCAGGGTGGAAGCATGCCAGGCATGATCAGGGTGATAGACTGCACCCATGTGGCCATACACACTCCATCTGGCCCAGAGGGCACTGCCTACATCAACCGGAAGGGCTACCCATCAGTCAACTGCCAGGTGGTGTGTAATGCGATGGAGTGCATCACCAATGTTTGCACCACACACCCTGGGAGTGCACATGACGCATTCATCTGGCACAGCTCCATGCTGTGCCAGAGATTAGAGTGTGGGGAGATCCCCACGGGCCACCTGGTAGGTGAGTATGGACCAGGATGGGTAGTGGGGGAGGCTGCACATGGGATGGAGGACAAGGCCACACATGGCAGGTGCTGACAGCATGGACAAAGGGGGCATGGGGGGGTGACAAACATGGCAACGTGGTAACCTGTATACCTTACTCACACAGGAGACAGCACATACCTCCTGTGATCCTAGCTGCTTAACCCCATCCAGCACCCATCCAGCCCTGATGAGGAACAATACATCGAGGCCCACATCGTGACATGCAACATCATAGAATGAGTCTTTGGTATGTTCAAGATGTGGTTCCATTGCCTAGACAGGTCCAGTGGTGCCTTACTATGAAGCCCTATGAAAACCTGTGGACTATTCCTGGCCAGCTGCATGCTACACAACATGGCCATTGACCATGGGATAGCTGTCCAGGTGGATGAGGATGACAGCAGTGATGATGACGGGGAGGATGGCCCGGACGGTATGGAGTAGCCATCCATGCCACGGAGGGACCCGAAGATTGCCTCACAGGCCAGGATGCACAGGGCAACCATCGTACAGGAGCACTTTGGGATCCACAAGTGAGTAGGAGCCATGACAGTTGCACAGGCATGGAACAGGCATCCACACACACACACACACACACACACACACACACACACACAGAGGTGCAGGACCACACAGGGTGGCATGCAGGGCCACCAGCACACACACAGCTAGCACAGGGACAGCACTGACACACAGCCACACACACACAGCGCAACACACAGACATGGGCACATACACTCACACATGCGGGCACAGTGCTGGACATAGGCCATCCATGACACGATGGGCACAGGCAGCAACAGCATCACACCAGGCACACAACAGGGCACAGTATGCCATGCGGACAGTGCATTCAGAAGTGGGGCTGTGGTGGCAGGCTGCACACACATGCGGATTGCAGGTGGTGGCATGGATCAGACAGTTGGCACCGTTACACTGGCAAGGCTGGCACAGTGCTGCACTCATCAAACCCATGTCACATGGTCCTGTAGCACAGCACGCACACAGTGGGGCCATGCCGCATGCAACAGATATGTGCCACCACATGCACACGGGCATGCACAGAGGAACACACACAAGGCCACAGTGGTGGGCAATGTGATGGGATGGCACAACCAGCAGGCCTACCGGGTGGAAGCATGACCGCCACAGCCATGTGGGTGGTCATGCCCTGGCCATGCAGCAGCCACAGGCTGCTCAATGGCCACTGGAGGTGTACTCAACACACTCGTGGGGGTAGAGACACGGAAACATGACCGGGTCCCTGCTGGCATGAACAGGCCGGCAAACAGAGACCCACCGGCGGGGGTGTCAGGGATGGGCATGTCAGAGCCCGGCATCAGCTGTGCTGGGGTCACCAGATGCCAGGTCTGTGGAATGGATGCAGCACTACAGGGAGTCCGATGCATCCTGCCGTGCACACTGGACACCAGCGGTGCAAGTCCAGCACTGATGGTACCAGCGATGTGGTCCAGCAAGGTGGTCATGGCCTCCCACAGCTGCTGGACCTCACCCATCAGCTGTGCGCTTCCAATGTCTGCATGCTCAGACTGGTGGCGTAGCTCCACCAGCACTGCGTGCAACTGTGCCCCAAGCATTTCCTGGGTGTCCACGGAGGCCCACAGCAGCCAGGTGTGCTCAGCCAGCCTGTCAGCAACGTATGCATCCTGGGGCCAGCGCTGACCAGCTGGGGGAGTGGCGGCATGCATGGCAGCATCCCCTGCTGGGGACTGCAGCATGGGGGTCCGTGCAGGGGGAGGTAGTTGTGGGTGCACCCCATCGGTGGTCCCTGTAATGTGCTGCACAGTTGCCACCACTGCCCAGCGCAGCTGTCTTGCCACCTGCTGCACAGTCCCCATGGCCTCAGTGTCTGTGGCAGCTGCCCCACCACAGCCTGCATGGATGGCGTTGCCACCCACCACCATGGAGCCATGAACAGGGGGTGCCTGCATGGGTGTTGTACTGCTGCTGCTGGTGACAGTCGCCACTGTGCATAACTGTACCCTGGGTGGTGTCCTCAGTCCCATGCCACCCATGCTCAGCGCCAGGTCATCATCTGTGTCAGACCCACTACTCAACTGCATGTCTGGAACAAGGATGGGCAGCTCCCCCATGAGCAGTAGGTTCAACAGGGGGTCATCATCACCTAGGCCTAGGAAGACTAGCAGCCCCATACTACTGCATTGCTGTTGGTCTGTGGCCCTGATGCCAGTTGATATGGACAGCTCGGCCTCAGTGGTCTTGCATCGGCAGGTGCATCCTGCATCCCATCCCTGAGGTGTGATGGTGCTGAAACATACAACAGTGGTACACATGAGTAGGAAGGCAGTGTGCTCTTTGCACCACAACCAATGGGGGGCACGCAAACACATGCATGGCCACCATGGGACAGGGTGTGCATGCTGCACAACACAGCAGGCTGGGCATGCCATGCAAAGGGCACATGCAGGGCTGGCCATGTGCGGAGGCCAGATCACATGGCACAGCACCACATGCTGGGTGTCATGCCATGGCTGCACACCACCACCAACAGCCACTTCACCTGTGGCTTGCCATGTGTCCACCCGCACCCCTGTGGGCCATGCCATACACCATGGCAACCAAGCATGTGCCCGTGGTGCTGCCCAATCATGCTACACCCCCTGGGGCCAGGGTCATGGTTGGTGTCCAGTGCCCATGCAGCTGCAGCACCACACACAAGTGGTCACAGGCATGCAACGGTGGCACCCTGTGCAGCATGCACTGCAGCCCGCTGAACATGCATGGGGCCCACTGCACAGCTGCACACATGCCAGCACACCACCATGCAGCATCCCTCACCTCCCCAGCACCTCCCCCAGCATCCCCCCATGGCACACGGTGACTCACAGTGCTGCGAGGAGCTGCCACCCATCTGGAACCCACCTGTTGGTATGCCCTCAATGGCTGCATGGCTGATAGACACTGCCATCATCTCCTCCCCTGCTGTGGGGACAGGGGCGGCTCCAGGGCCCCCGCTGGTCCTATTGCGGGATGCCCTGATGGTGGGCACCTTCTCTTTGATGCACCACCTGTCAGTCCCCATCTTCTTTGTGCACTATCTTGATACCGTCCATGGGCATTCACATACTTTGCCACCTCTTCCCACCCTATGGCATGCTCCTGTGAGGTGCCCGTGGCCTCACTGAGCAGCTCCTCCCTATCGACGTAGGCCTCAAACAGGGCCTGCTGCTCATCTTTTGAAAAGTTGGGCCTGTGCTTACGTGCAGACCCCTTCTCCTCTGCTCCCTCATTCTCTGACATGATGCTTCCTGTGGACAGAACACATTGGCACAATCAGTGGACTGTCAGGCCAGCCTGGAACACTGCAGGCCAGATGACAAACCCAGTACCATCCCATTGTATGTAGCTCCATACTAATATGGCTGCAATACCTGTCAATGCTCAGTGCTGTGGTGTCGTGCTTTTATGGCTCATCTCATGCAAATGAGCAGTAGCGCAACTATAATAGTATGCTAATGTGCCTGACTGCGCCATGCATAGGCTCAGGAAGCTATTTGCATACCATGGCTGAATATTGCTGTGTTGCACTGTGCGCATTCGGAATATGCCGTGGAGGGTTGCTGGTGCACATCCTGCACAAGCGCAGTGTGCAGCGGTGCTTCTGTCATGCATATTGTGGCCACCACTTGTGGTCTGTGATACACCAGTGCATGTAGCATGGTGTGCCCCCATTGCACATGTGGCCATGTACGCATGTCATGTAAACTGTTGCCCTGCATCGTATGGCCCTATTGTGCACCATTCTTGCATGCACCATACCCCTACTGCACAGTGGCAGCTGCTGTGTGCATGCACGTGTGGGCACGCCATCATGCAGGGTTATGCTGTGCATCTGTGGGGTCATGGCCCTGGCCCCTGACTCGCACCTAATGGGGCTGCACTGTGCATGTGCATAGATGTGCGATTGGCTGTGGCTGTGCCTCCCAATCATGCAGAAATGTGCTATGCAGCCATGCTATGAGGTCCCTATTGTGTATCTGCAGCTGCACAGCTACACGTGCTGGCAGAGCAGGCACATGTGGTCAGACAGTGCATCGATCGGCAGCTATGGCAGTCCCGGGGCAGTGTGTTCATGGGGTGGTGAACTGGTTGGACGTGGAGCTGGCCATCCTTGTGACTCTTGTCTTGCCTATGGAGGACCACCTCTTTGGCATGGCAGAGCAGCAAGAGCCATGCACGGTGGTGTGGCAGGGAGTGGCAACTGGGCTGGAGTGGCAGACAGGGGTGCCATGCACTGCTGAGCAGTGCAGGCACCGGTACGGTGACCTCTGCAGGTGGGACCCCAGATGGCTCCAGTGGCGACAGGAGTGGGTGTACAGGGGATCAGTGCCCCAGCTAGGTAGGTGTCACATTGCTCTGTGCATGTGCCTGCTCTCCACATCCTGCGCTGTGCTGTGCACCATGTGTGCAACTGCTGGGGAGGGGTCTGCGCTGGTGGCTGGTGCATGTCCTCTGTTGCTGCACTGCATACCTGTGCAGTGCACAGCGATGGTGGGCCATGCACCATGCCCTGGACATGGATCTGTGTGCATGCCTATGTCTTGCCACTGCTGTGCACTGTGTTGGTGGTGGGTGGCTGTATGCTTGGCATGGCACTCATGTCAATTCTCTCTCTCTCTCTCTCTCTCTGTTCCTTCCACAGGTCTGGAGGACCACAGGAGGGCCAGGATGGCCACAGAGCAGGACAGGTGCTGCGGTGATGATGGTAGCATGGCTTCACCGGCACCTGTGCAGGCAGGTGAGTGTGTGTGGCATGGTATGTAGGGGCATTGTTTGCTGTGGGGTAGCTGTGTGTTGTTGCATGGGGCAGTGTGGCTGTGCATGTCCACTATGAAGGGCAGTACCTGGCACCACCACATGTGCCGTGTTGGGCCTGGGGTGGGGCTTGCACATGGCCTGTGTGTGGCAGTGGGCCATTGCCATACCAGGTAGGGTGGAGAGGTGCGCACGTCCCATTGTATGCGTCCACCGCATGGGGCATACTGTACTGGCTAGGGTGCCCTTTCACCAGGTCTGTGTGGTCCATTGCTCGGGTGTTGGGGCGGAACATGACAGACATCCATGCAGTCAGGCCCTGGTCTGGTTCTATCCACCTGTGGGTACAGCAACTGTCCTGTGCACACCTGTGGTTGGAACAGGGCTAATTGAGCTCCATTACTCATTGCCTATCTTGTTTCCCCTCCTGTAGGTCAGGCCAGGCTACGAGGATGGCACCATCGACAGTCCGTGGGCATGGGGATCCATGTGCCACATGGTGTGGTGCGGCTGCTCTTCACAAGGCTAGACAACCTTCTCCACATCAGCTGCAGGCAGCTGTGTGCCACCCAGGCACTAATCAGAGAGGTGCACCAGCTGCGGAAGGCACAGGGACCAGCGTGCCACTGAGGCCATCCCCGCACATCACTGTGCTCTGGACTGTTGCCCCCCTCCTGCTTTGATTTCCCCGCCTGTTCCTGTCACCTTGCTCCTGACCCCATTCCCCTTGTTGCCATCCATTCCCACCGTTCCTCTTCACATCCAGTTCTTTTGTTGTTCTGCCCTGTTGACTCGCCCCTGTTGATTTTGTACAGGAAAGTGTTTTGTTCCTACACCTCTGTGTCCACATCTCCTTTGCCAACGCAGTGCTGCACTGTGCCTCCATTGTTTTGTGCTGCTCTTGGGTGTGCCTGTTGTGTTCCACAGCTGTGCCCTTTCTGGTGTGCTCCCATGTGCAATGGCTGCTGTGTGCCGCTTGCCGCTGTGGCTTGGGCCATTGGGCTGTGGGTGTGCTTCTGGCCTGTCTACAGTCCAGTGCAGCACATCCCTGTTTGGTGGTGCTGCCCTGCCCTTCACCTGCACCATTGCCCTTGCTGGTGCAGGTGTGTGGTGCTGGGCCATGTGTGGCTTCTTGGTGGCATAGCTTGTGCACCCTGTTTCCCTGTGCATGTGTGGCTCTTGTGCCCATGCGCACTATACAGGTCCTGTTCATGCATGGCATGCCTGTTGCATTTTCCTGTGCTGTGTGGCCTGTTAGGGTTGTTGTGGTGCTGTGCCATGGGCTGCTATCTACTCTGTCCTCTGGGTGGGTGGCTGGGTGTGTTTGTAGGCCTGTGTGCTTCTGTTGTGTGGACTACAGTCCCTGTGACCCATTGGCTGTGTGCTTGTGCTGTGCACTATGTTCTCACTGCCTGTGTGGTCTGGGACTGCGGGGTTGGCCTGCCACTTCACTACTGTGCTTCCCTGCCTGTGTGCCCCTTTGCCTGTTGTGCTTGCCCAGCATGCCTGTTGCTGCCTTCTGTCATGCTCCTGTGCAGTCCTGGTTGCTCTGGCACATGTCTGGTTGTGCAGTGGCACATCTGTGCTATATTCAGTGTTGCTTGCACCTGCGCATGTCTATGGCGCATGTTCTGAATATGGTGTGTGTGTTTTGCATGGTGCACCTGCATTGTGCTCCACATTCCATTGCGCTTCCTCTGGGCGCACTTCTGAATATTGGGCCCTATGTGTATAAGTCTCTGGGCCGATGTTATGTGTGGTAATTCTCTCCTTCAACACTATATTTAAACTTCTCCTAGGGGCTATTCATCTTCATTGTTATGCTGGTCACTGTGGTAAGCTAACTGGCCCATTAAGTGCTATCTTTGTTTGAACACTTGGCCAGTAGGGGTGTAATGCATGAATGGATTGAGTACAGTGTAGCAGCTTAGATAGGTGCTGATTTGATATGGCTTTTAATTTACTCATTAAAACATTCTAGCATGCAGACACCTGAGTGTAGAGGTCTGAACACTGGAGCACTGTAAGAGCTAGAAATTGAGGAGCAGTGAGCCTTAATTAGATGGGATGGATAGACCCACTGATCCTTCTTTCTCAGAACCTGTCACTGTTAACCTCATTACCTTACATGATCTACTATTTATTCTTTCTTCCTGTAAATCTGTGTCTCTGTACTGTCCTTATAAATGTGATCCAGATGACTTATAAGCATAATTATTTTTATATTTCTGGTAATATATAACTCAGCCTGAACGCTGCATTTTAATCAGATGTTGCTGGTTCATTATTATTCTATTAAGGGCAACTGCTTACAACCTACTGTAACTGCAATTAGAGGTTTGATATTAGTATACTGACATATTTGTGGTTTAATTAGTTATCATAAATCCAAATTCACTGCAATTTTGTATAAGGATATTAGTAGGTGAATGAACTGCTGATTAATCCTTGTTTATTACATTGTATTTATTTATTTATATGATTTTTGTATATTGATATATATATATATATATATAAACATCTATACATAGTTTTGCTGCTGAATTTTATCACACTGTCTGTCACTAAGTTTAATAAGATCATTAGATGTAACTGTTAAATTTTTATTTATATATCTGTAGAGAAAAAGTGTCTTTTAAGCTTTTCTTTGGAAAGGTTTGGACCTGTTTATATCTTTTATTTATTTATTTTGATTAGGTTTAATACCTTTGAGTCAAAGACTCGTTTTCAAAGGTTCCAAATCAGGACAAAACAGAGCAATACAAATACAATACAATAAGTACAAATTAAGATAACAGTGAAAAAAGATAAACATGGTAGGCTTCATGAACATCATGAAGTGTGGAGTGTGGGAGGATGTTTAGTGTGCAACCACATAGGAAAACTTAGAAAGGAGATTGAGGGTCTGCAGGAGGAACTAAGACAGGCAAGGCAGATTGGGGGTGGGTTTAGCCCAGTACTGGAGGGAGGAAGAAGGGGAGATGAGGGAGGGCGATTTAAGCCAACAGTGGTGAGGAGAGGGTTAGAAGAAGGTAAGCAGAGACAAAGGGGCCCAGGCCAGGAAGAACAATTGCCGGAAACCAGGTCAGGAGACAAAAGACAAATGGAAGGAGGAGACAGGGACTTGTGAGGGGAGGCGAAGAAGTGGCAAAAATTATGGAGTGGAAAGGAGAGAACAGGTTACTATGAAGAGAGAGGGAGCGGGCGTTTGTGAAGGGCCTTCAGAAAATAGTTGTGCACTGCTAGAGAGGAAGAAGGTGGAGGAGGAAATGATGAAATTAGATGAGTAATTGATAAATGCCTGGACCAAACTGAGGGGGAAGTTCTGCTGGGAGAATTGCAACAGGGGTAAAAGGGGGAAATAATGTGCAGGAGGAAGAAGAGGAGCTGGAAATGAGAGAGGGAGATGAATGGAAGCAAGCAGGGAGTAAGAGGGGTGGAATCTTAGTGTTGGGAGACTCAATACTAAGAGGAGTTAGGTGGGGTAGCAAGGGGAGAGGCATAGTCACATTTGGGTGGAGGCCATGCCAGGAATGACAGCAGAAAGGGTGGGACAGTCTGTTCTGAAATATGCTAGAAGGGGAAGGGACAAGCCTCATTTAATTATACATCTTGGGACAAACGACCTGGCTGACAAGACAGTAGATATAGTCCAGAGGAGGTTTGAGGAACTAGCACCATTATGTGAGGGGGCAGGACGATTAGTAACTTTTTCAGAGATACTTCCTGTGCCAAAGGCAAGCACAACAAGAAAGCTGAGAATAGAGGAATTTAACGGATGGCTAAGAACCTGGTGTTGTGCTAAAGGGTATGGGCTGTTGGGGGTGGGAGGGACCTGGGAGGACAGTAGTCTCTATGCCAAGGACAGACTACACTTGAGTGAGGAGGAAGAAAGTGCTGAAACAGAGGATGGAGGGTACATAGAGAAATTGGAATTTAAACTAGGAGTGGGGGTGGCAGTTGGGAAGAGATATGCAGAGACCACAGGTTGGGAAACCATATGAGCTACCCCATAACAGTGACAAAGGACAAATGGCAAGTACTGTTGGTGATGCTAGGAAAGGAGGGCAGGATGGGGGAAGGGTGGAAGGTGGTTACCCTTAATGCTAGGAGCCTTGGGAGGAAAACTGCAGAGTTACAGGTTCTTGCAGAGGGAGAGGTGGACATTGCAGTCATCACGAAACATGGGCCACCAATTCAATGACTGGGACCTGTCTGTACCAGGGTACAGATTATTTCGTGAGGGACAGAGTGATTGGGAAAGGAGGGGTGGCACTATATGTGAAGGAAGGACTGAAGTGTGTAAGGGAGGGAAGGGAGGAGGGTAGTAGGTCACTTTGGATGCAAATCCAGGATTCCAAGAATAGGATTCTTAGAATGGGAGTGGTGTACAGGCCATCATCTCAGACGGAGGAGTTAGACAGGGAACTAGCAGGACAGATCAGGAGGACCTGCAAGAAGGGTAGTGTGGTGATTGTGGGGGACTTCAACATGCCAGAGTGGACTGGAGCACCCCAACAACCAGGAACAGAAGGAGCAGGTACTGCTGGATGCCTTCAGGACAGCTTCCTGCTGCAAATGGTCAGTGAACCAACCAGGTTAGGAAATACCCTTGACCTTGTGCTGGCAAATGGGGACTTTGTGAGAGAACTTACAGTGGAGGAACCGCTGTCAGGAGTGACCACTGCTCAGTATGGCTCACATTGGATATGGGCAAGGAAGGAGTGGAATCTGGCACAATAGTGCTGGACTTCAGGAGGGCCAACTTTGGGAGGATGGGGAAGTGGTAAGGGTACCTGGCAGAATTCAATCTACTATGGACACTAACCAGAGGTGGGGCTCATAAAGCTGGGGATAGTGGAGGCAACCAAAATCTGCTGCAAAGCCCAGAGCAAGAAGGCTAGGGCTAAGAAACCGATCTGGTTGAGCAAGGAGGTCATGGAAAAGGTAAGGAGGAAAAGAGCTGCCTTTAGGAAGTACAAGAAAACAGGGAGGGGGGAGGACAGGGAGGAGTACTTGACAGAATCGAAGGAGGTGACAAGGGCCGTAAGGGGAGCCAAAGCATCTACGGAACTCAGGCTGGCACAAGGCATTAAGAAGGGGGGGAAGGACTTCTTTAAGTACATCAGGGAGAAAAGGAGCTGTAAGGACCACATAGTAAGGATTAGGAAGGAGGGGGGTTGGGTGGAAGCAGGGTGCGATAAGGCGGAAGCAATATATGAGTACTTCTGCTTGAGTATTTACTAAAGAGAAGGGGGGTGACACCCAGGGTGGGAATGGCAGAAGCAGGGGAAGTGGTGACAGATGGAAATCATGGAAAGCAGAGTTCGAGAGGGTTTGAAGGCACTGAGGGTGGACAAGGAGCCCGGCCCCGATGGCATCCACCCCAGGGTACTGAAGGAGCTGGCAGAGGTCCTTGCAGAACCTTTGGCAGACCTATTTAATGCCTCACTACATTCGGGGTGTGTACCTCAGGACTGGAGGATGGCTCATGTGGTGCCCCTCCACAAGAGTGGCCCCAAGAATGAACCGGGAAACTACAGATCAGTGAGCCTCACATCCATCGTGGGTAAGCTAATGGAGACTGTCCTGAGGGAGAGGCTGGTGGCCCTCCTAGAGGCCAAAGGACTACAGGACAGCAGACAGCATGGCTTCATACATGGCAGATCCTGCCAAACCAACCTGGTCAAGTTCTATGACTGGGTAACTAGGCAACTGGACAGGGGCCATGCAGTGGATGTCCTGTATCTGGACTTCAGCAAGGCATTTGACTCTGTGCCACATGGAAGGCTGGGAAGGAAGTTAGTAGGCACAGGGGCGGGTGCAAAGCTGGTGAGATGGGTAGGAAACTGGCTGCAGGGAAGGCAACAGAGAGTTGGTGGTGGGTGGGGAGCTCTCACACCCAAGGGCAGTGACGAGCGGTGTTCCACAAGGCTCAGTGTTGGGACCAGTGTTGTTTGGGATATTCACTGCAGACATATCATGGGACATCAAGAGCAAGATCAGTCTGTTTGCTGATGATACCAAGGTAGGCGCGGTGGTGGATGACCTAGGGGGATGGCAGGGGTTGCAGAATGATCTGGCAAAGCTTGAAACCTGGTCAGGCACCTGGCAACTGGGCTTTAATGCCAAAAAGTGCAAGGTGCTGCATTTTGGGATGAAGAACCCAAGGAGGAGTTACCAGCTAGGGGGAGTGCAGCTAGCCCAGACAGAGGAGGAGGAGAAGGATCTGGGTGTGCTCATTACAGGGTCAATGAACAACTTGGCACAATGTAGGAAGGCAGCTGCAAGGCCAACAAAATGCTGGGTTGTGTTGCAAGGGGTATATCCTCGGGAGGGAGGAGGTGATTCTGCCACTGTATAGGTCATTAGTTAGACCACATCTGGAGTACTGCGTGCAGTACTGGCGTCCCATATCTGAAGAGGACATTAAGTTACTGGAGGGTGCAGAGCAGGCGACAAAAGATGATTAAGGGGCTGGGGGACTTATCACACGAGAGGAGGTTGAAGGAGTTGAACATGTACTCACTGGAGGAGAGGAGAGACAGGGATGACATGATTGAAACCTTTAAATACATGAAAGGAATAAACAAGACGGGTACAGAGGGGCTGTTCAAAGTAAGGGAAGGGAGGGCCACCAGAGGCCATGATATGAAGCTGGAGCGAGGAAGGTTCAGGAGGGAGATGAGGAGACACTTTTTTACAGAGAGGGTGGTGGCTGGGTGGAATGCGTTACCTGCTGAAGTGGTATGCAGTAGAACAGTGGACTGCTTCAAACAAGGATGGGACAGGACAAGGGGGAGGGTTGATGAAGGGGAAGGGTGGGAGGGGGGCAGCTGCAGGATAAGGGGTGCTAGCTGCACATTCGAGCAGACTTGATAGACCTCTAGGCCTTTATCTGCTGGCAAATTTCGTATGTTCATATGTTCGTAACATTAAAATTGCACATGAGGTACAAGACTTGCTAGTTTCAGGTACATCTTAAAAGTAGAGTAAATTACATTACATCAAATTGTTGCAGGGTAGGGATACACTGGGAATAGTGAGACATGTCAATAATAGGTCTGTGTTAAGCTTTGGGGATCATGGGGGAAAAGTAAGCAGCCAGATTGGCGTTGTCAAAGTAGCTAGAGGTGGTGTGGGACAGGAGTAAAGGGGAAAGGTGGTGTAGGAGGGTTGTAAGTCGAAGGAGGGGGGGAAGTGGGGAGAGGAAGGAATCTACTATCTATTTATCTACTTACATTTAAGTTACCTAATTATCTTTGAGTATGGTAGTCCATACTTATAAAGTATTCATTATAGTAAACCACTCAAGTGCTATTTATCTACTACTTTAAACATACTTTTAGATAAGGAGATCATACAAAAACAATTAGAAATGACTCATTATAAAATTACATTTTGGAATGTTAAAGGTTTAGGATCCCCAATCAAAAGAAAAAAAGGTACTGAATTATCTCAAAAGTGAGAAGTCAGACTTTGCCTTTCTGCAGGAAATGCACCTGGTGCAGACAGAGGCGGAAAAGCTACAGAGGACATGGGTGGGCCATGCAGACAATTAAACGTAGAAACATAGAATTTGATGGCAGATAAGAACCGCTTGGCCCACCCAGTCTGCCCATTTCCCTACCTAATGGATAAGCTGCAGATCCTAGTTAACCAGCAGCCTACTTCTTCCTACCCCCAACCCCTAGAATTGCCTTATGACTGTCCCATGCATGCTTGAATTCCACCACTGTTTTTGACTCCACAACCTCCTCCGGAAGGCCGTTCCATGCATCCACAACCCTCTGTGAAAAAATACTTCCTTAAATTACCTCTGAGCCACCCCCCCATCTTCAAATTGTGCCCTCTTGTTCTTGCACACCTCTTTTTTTGAAAGATGCTACCCTCTTGGACTTTGTTGATTCCCTTGAGGTACTTGAACGTTTCTATCATGTCCCCCCTCTCCCTCCTTTCCTCGAAGCTATACATATTAAGCTCCTTAAGTCTCTCTTCATATGTCTTCCAGTGCAGACCCTTCACCATTTTAGTTGCCCTCCTCTGGACAGCTTCCACTCTGTCTATGTCTTTGCGGAGAGTGGGTCTCCAGAACTGCATGCAGTACTCAGATGGGGGTCTCACCAGCTGTCTGTACAGAGGTATAATAACTTCCTGTTTTCTACTGGTGATGCCTCTCCTATGCATCACAGTATCCCCCAGCCCTCCTTGCTGCCCTCTCACATTGCTTGCCCACCTTTAGGTCATCTGATATGACTACCCCAGGTCCCTTTCCATTTTGTTGTTGTTAGTATCTCACCCCCCATTGTGTACTCTCCCCCTGGGTTTTTGTTTCCCAGGTGCATTACCTTGCACTTCTTAGCATTGAATCTAATCTGCCATACATTTGACCATTCTTCTAACCTTGCTAAGTCCCTTCTCATCCTTTCCACCCCACCTTGTGCATCAACTCTGTGGCAGATCTTTGTGTCATCTGCAAAGATACATACTTTTCCTTCCAGTCCCTCTGCAATGTCGCTTATAAAGACATTGAAGAGGATCAGTCCTAATACTGAACCCTGCGGTACCCCACTAGTAACCCCTCTTTCTTCAGAGTGGACTCCATTTACTATTACTCTCTGTGTCCTATTCTCCAGCCAATTCTTTACCCAGGCTGTCATCTTGGGACCCACTCCCAGGCTGGCTAACTTGTATATTAATCTTTTGTGTGGGACTGTGTCAAATGCCTTGCTAAAGTCTAGGTAGGCCATGTCCACAGCCCCTCCCTGATCTACTACTTTGGTCACCCAGTCAAAGAAATCTATCAGATTTGTCTGGCATGACCTTCCTGTTGTGAATCCATGTTGCCTTGGGTCCTGTGCCCCTCTAGCCTCTAGATACTCGACAATTCTTTCCTTCAGAAGTGATTCCATCATTTTCCCTACCACTGAGGTTAAACTAACAGGTCTGTAGTTTCAGTTGTTACAATTCTAAAAAGAGAGGCACATCCATTCTCATTTGTAAAGGAATACATTTCTGTCAACATACTCATTTAACGGACATAGATGGCAGGTACCAAATTTTAGCAGGGACCGTAGATGGACATAGAACTGCTTTATGTAATGTCTATGCCCCTAATGAAGGATGAGAACCCTTCTTTAACACTCTAGCAGAAGCACTAAATGAATTTACTTCCTATGAAATCATTTTGGTGGGGGATTTTAATGAAATATTAGACCCAATATTGGACAGATCATCTTCTACATCAATACAGCTAGTTACTAAGGGAAGATATGCCTTTAAGAAAATGTTAGAAGATGTAGGACTTATAGATTCCTAGAGATTAATGCATCCTCAAGGAAGAGACTGTTCATTTTTCTCAAGTAGACATGCTTCGTTCAGTAGAATAGACTATATTTGTATCACAAAAAGATGGTCTCTTCCATGTTGGCTGCAAAAATTAACTCAGTAACAATATCAGACCACACCTTAATAGGGAATGACTTAATGTTATGTGCCCCGGGGAAAAGAGTTATAGATGGAGAATGAACACCAGTTTGCTCAAGGAGAAAAGCTTCATAGATTGGCTCACTGATCAGTCAGCAGAGTTCTTTGAGATTAACAACAATGGTGAAGTCTCACAGATATGCATTTGGGAAGCATACAAAGCATATATAAGGGGAAGAATCATTAGTTATTCCTCAAAAAGAAAACAAGACAGGGAAAAAAGTTTAAGGAAAAGGAGCTAGCAGCCTTAGAAAAAGCATCCAAATCAGCAAAGACCCCGAGGTTAGAAATCTTACATGAAATGATAGTCAAGAAAGGAGAAATAAATGGTATTCTATCACAAAAAGCAGAATATGCTTTATTTAGAACACATCAGCAATACTGGGAGGCTGGAGATAAGGCGGGTAGATTGTTTGCTTTAAGACTCACAAAGATACAGCAACAAAACTTAATTCCAGCAGTTAAATCTATAGGGGGTCAGATACAAGTAATAAAGACATCAATGAAGCGTTTCATGATTTTTATAGTAAGTTATACACAAGTAAAGAATCCAACCACCCTGATGTTATGGATAGGTTTTTTTAGAGGTACTAAACTACTGGCAATAACATGCAATGAAAAGAGTATATTAGAAGGGGAAATTACTTTAACTGAAATTCAAAAGGCTATTAGGGAATTACCCTTGGGTAAAACCCCAGGACCGGATGGATTCCCAGGGGAATTTTATTCCAGACTCTCCACTACTTTGTCTCCTCAACTTTACCATACATTTCTAGCGGCTAAAGATAAAAAATCCCTACCTATTACTATGAAACAAGCTTTTACTACTCTAATACACAAAAAAGGGAAGGACCCTCTGGACTGTTCCAGCTGTAGGCCAATTTCACTGATGACTATGGATTATAAAATCCTAACGAAGATCTTAGGGAATAGAATCCAAGCTGTAATACCTAAATTGATTGGGATGGAGCAAGTCAGGTTTGTCAGAAATAGATCTGTGGCCAACTGTATTTGAAGACTGATTAATTTAATATGGTGGTCTAAACAAAAAAAGGAATCATTTATCGCACTTTTACTAGATATTCTTAAGGTCTTTGACTCAGTTGGACGGTCTTATATGTTTAGGACTCTCCCGGAGTTTGGTTTTGGGGAAAATGTTGTTACATTGGTATCAATGATGTATGATAAACCCACGACTCAAATAATAACTAATGGAGTACTATCTCCAGACATAAACTTGGCTTGTGGTACTAGACAAGGTTGTCCCATATCACTGTTCCTGTTCATTATAGCCTTTGAACCCCTAATCAGGTTAATAAATTTATGTCCTGGCATTAAAGATATAAAAGTAGGTAAGGAAGAACATAAGGCATTTGCATTTGCAGATGATTTGTTGTTAACTATTAACTCCCCTGTCCAGTCTTGTTTTAATATTCAAAAAGTATTGCAGGAATTAGAGGTAATATCAGGGCTTAAAATTAACTGGAGCAAGACACAGGTACTGCATAACAAATTGCCGGAATACACTAGAAAACAACTAGAAAACATATTCTCTTCAGATTGGTTCAAAACTAACATTATATATCTGGGCCTGCAAATTACTACTGACCTAAGTAAAATTATATTTATTTATTTATTTATTTATTTATTTATGAGTTTAACCAGGAAGGCATACTGAGCAGTGTTGCTGGATTCCACATGCGACCTGGGGGACAAGTCCCAGAGACAATAGCACAATCACAAGGTACAGTAGTTAAAACAGCACAGACTTTAGACATTAATTATCTTCCACTGCTGGCTCAAATAGAACGGCATCTCAAAAGATGGGATAAACTTAACCTCTCTCTCTTTGGGGGAGAATTAATTCCATTAAAATGAACATGGCTCCTAGATTATTTTATTTATTCCAAAGTCTACCTATGATGCTCACTGCTAAATGGTTTAAACATATAGAAAGGATTATCAGGGAATTTTTATGGGGTTCTAAACCCCCAATATTAAATCTGTCTACGTTAAGAGCTCTGAAAACCATGGGTGGCTTCGACCTACCATAGTGGGAAAGATATCAGTTGGCATTCTTATTTAAACAAACATTGAATCACCCTGGATTGTTAAAGGATACTTCACAACTACAGCATTTGTGGGCAAATACTGAAAAATATTTACTAGGTCCTCACCTCATTACATATTTCATGTTCCTCTTAATTCACAAATTAGAGAACATCCATGGGTAAGAGGGTTGATAATAACACTTAAAAAGATTAACAACATTATTAACAAAGAGAGGGACATTCTTCCCTCTTTACCCTTATGGTGGAATCCCATTCTAACTCAAGGGGGAGAGACTTGAGAACTCAGCATGGTCTGAAGCAGGTATCATCAGATTAAATCAACTGATTGGACATGAAACAGGGGTGTTATTTTCCTTCCAGGAAATCAGAGATAAATTTAATCTCCCAAAATTTCATTTTCACTATTACTTGGGCCTAACAGAATTACTTAAGGGAAAAATTCTCTCTGAGGAATATATTGTACAAAAAAATGTAGAATGGACACAACTAATCAGATCTGGTTCTTTAAGGAGGGGTAAAAGTGTTGCTTGCAAGTTACTAACTAATAATGCCTGGTCCTCTTGTTTGACAAGCAAGGCCAAGGATGCTTGGGAAGAAGAGTTATCACAGGAACTACCTCTGTCTGAATGGGAATCAGCTTGAGAAATGGCCAACAGATCCTTTAAGGAGTTACAAGAAAGGCTCATCCAATTCAAAATCTTATATAGATTTTATTATTGTCCTAGTAGATTGGAAGCAATGGGGTTTTTGGAAGACTTGAAGTGTTGGAAATGTGGTCGCTCAGGAGCTAAGTTATTACATATGTTTTGGAATTGCCCCAAATTAAACAATTTGTGGACAAGGGTAAGAAACATGTGTGGAAAAGTTGCAGGCCAACAAATTCCTCCCACACCCGTGATCTATATATTTGGAATTTTCCCAGAACAGATAGTGTTAAGTCTGCATCAGAAAATATGGATAGGACATGCATCCTTGAGTGTTAAACACATTATACTAAGACACTGGAAAGAATCCCAGTCTCCTACTATAAAGGAATGGTATTCACAAATGGAATTTATTTCCAATAATGAGAGAATTCATTACCTAATCCATAAAAAAACTAATGTGTATTTTAAAATATGGTTACCTTTTTTTAGAATTTGAGAGGTCGAATAAGTAAGGTACTATAAAGTAATGTAGTATACTTTGGGGTATGTTAATTAAAGTTATTAATAGTAATGTAAACTAAGTGAGGTAAATATAGAAAATCATTTTTCAGTGCACTCACTTTATTACATTTTATTATTATAATATTTTGAGTTGAGAACCTCCTCTGTGAGAAATGAGCTATGCCAACATAACACAGAGCTTCAGAATTGTAAAACTGTTTGTGTGAGGCACCCTCTTGTTGTTAAGAGTACCTGGAATGTTTAAACAATCTTAATTGGCTAAGAACAATGTCCTAATTTATAATGTTTGACCTAAATGCTGAAGCTCAAGATCTTTAGGGACCTCTCCATTCAGAAAATTTAAAATACATATATACTTAAGACACCCTTAGTGTCATCAGGTGGTCCCCTTCTGGTTGGCCTTCATTTGCACTGACCTGCTCCATCTTCTCTTGTAATTGCTACCAAAACTAAAGACCAATTGAAAGGGAACATCACCCTGTCTTTTCCATGTTTTAATAAAATTGTCAACTTGGGCATGTGTGAAGCCTGTTTAATAACTCCAACGTATTGCTTTGTGCATTTATTTTGAAATAGTCCTATATTTTCCTTAATTTGGGGCCCTTCCCCCACCCAATATTATTTTTTTTAATTACTTAGCAGTTCCAACACCTGGTGACAACTAGGCCGAACCCTGCAATGAGGTTTTTCATGCAGGGCTGCCACTCAGCTAATGTGACTGGGTTCTAGAATTGTAAGTGGTTAAAAAAATGAATATTGGATGAGGGAAATGGCTACATTAACAAGGGACCCCAAACAGGGAATAATTGGACCATTTCAAAACCAGCAAAATATAATGCAGTAGAGTTATTTAACATACTTCACATATACCCACATTTACAATTAAATTAAAAAAAAATAGAAACAACAGGGTTTATGTCCCTTTAAACATCATGTTCTTCCTCTATCCATGTCTACAGTGAAGACAACTATAGTGTCTTAAAGGGGAACATCTCAGCACTTTTTACTGCACACCCAAGTGTGAGGCTGGTCCCAATTTGCAGCTTGGGTGCAAAACATTTTTTAACTGTTTACTACTGTATATTAGATTGTATCTGGATGATCCTGTTAACTCCCACTCTGACATTAAGCTGTAACCAGGATTCCCAGAATCCCCTGCAGCTGAAATCAGAGCTGGGCTGCAACTGTAGAAGATTCAACAGCCTGAAGTACATGTTATATTGGATAAAGTATGGAGCGGTGTGTGTAACAAGAAGTTTACACATGTGAGGTGTTAGATGCTACATCAAATCAAATCAATTCAAATCTTTATTTATCCGGGCGATCACCATTGATCAAGCTCATTTACAAGGTAGACCTGCTGTGGTCAAGGACAAATATACATACATACAATAAGGCACAGGATACAAAATGAGAATCAGGATACAAAACAAACAATTGTACAGCAACATGTTAAATGCAATATATACATTCCAATTGTTCACAGAGGTCCTACATGTGTTACATAACATTAATGCAGAATTTAAAACCTTCACGTACACAGAGTTGAGGTATCATGTGTATTATTGCCTACATGGAAGGGTACAATTATTTTCATTTTAGCCCTCAGTAACTGTTTATATGCTTGGGTGAGGGTCCCAGTTTACAGATGGACCCACAGTGAAGACAATATCTCCTGCTTCAGAGGCAGCAGGAGAGTAGAAAAAGAGGTGCCAAGGTGCTGAGGGCCAGAATAGCAGCTGGTTAGTGACTAGTTAAATGGGGAAAGATAGAACTAGGTTCATGGCTGAGTGTGATGGAACCAGAGGGGGAACCATATGCAGGACTGCTAGTGACTGTGGAAACACTTACAGTTTTCGGTGAATGCTTTGTCATAGATAGTCCTAAAAAGTGCAATACTGACCGGAGAACTAAGTCTCAACGATCTTTGTATCTTATTCCAGAGTGTGGGCAGTGCGTGGCTTATGGTAGCCCAACCAAAATGGTTACTGATCCTGGGGATTTTCAAAGTAATTAGTGAATGGCTTTGTAGATCATAGTTACTCATTGGATTTAAGGGGAGACAGGCAATAATGTAATCTGGGAGCTTGTTGGTGAGGGCTCGAAGTGTCCAGAGGGCTGCATTTCTACACTGTCTGTATTGCAGGGAAGGCCACCCTACTGCTGAATATAGGGAGCAATGATGTGTAGAGGACGGGAGATTGGTTATGAATCTTAAGGCTCTATGGCACTGAACATCCAGTTTTGCAAGGTGTGAGATGGAGCATTGGCTATAGATAATGTCAGCGTAGTCGATTAATGAGAGGAATGTAGACTGAACAAGCTGCCTTTTAGCGTCTGTGGTCAGGAGGTGTTTAATTCTGAAAAAGAGGCCAAGCCTCTGCCTAAGTTTTTTCATCAGGACTTCTGTGTGCTTCAGAAAGGAGAGTTTGTTGTCAAGCCATATGCCCAGATATTTGAATTTAGGTACAAATTCAAGCTTTTTGCCTAGTAAGGTAGTTATGGGAGGAAATGTACCAGTGACAGCAGTATAGGCCCCAGTGCTATGCGATGAAAATATCATGGCCTCGTTTTTTTTTGCATTTAGTAGTAGTTTTTTATGGAGAAGCTGGTTCTGTAGTGTACTGAATTCCTTTTGTAATTCTGAGCACGCGGCTCCAGGTGAATCACGGCTTAGATAGAGCACTGTATCTTCAGCAAACAGGTGTATACTAGCTTCCTTGATTCCCAAATCCAAGTTATTAATGTAGATGGCGAACAGTAGAAGGCCCAGTATGGATCCCTGTGGGACTCCTCTTTTTATTGGTTTGAGTGGAGAGAGCTCACCTTCGGCCTTGATTTGTTGCATACATTTACATAAACTCCATGAGCGAAGCTTGAGGGGTTTGTGAGAGCATCTAACACTGAAGGTGTGTGTAAACTTCAAGTTAAGACACCACCCCATATTTTATTTGATATAATTGCTGGGTCTCCTTTTTTCACCACAGCAATTATATAAAATAGTAGAGGTTCTGGTGCGGTAGCGGTCTGGTTTCATTTTTGCCCGGTTCCCAAATGCAGGGTTCTATCTTAACATTGTTTTACTAGCCCTGAACCTAGTGCAAATTGTCCAGGGCTAGTGCAGCTAACCCTAGTCTACAGTACTTGTCCGTCTTGACTAGTGCAGGTTTTTCATGGCTGTTAATGAAGTTGAAAAAGTCCCTACTTTAGCAGACTTTAGTACTCATGCTACTCTCCCTCAGTGTTCCAGGTAGCCTGGTGTGATTAACAGCTCATTAAGAGCTGGAATTATCTGGCAGTTCAAGAAGGGGATCCAACAAAAGACTCAATGTGAGTCCTTATCACTCAATTGTTAGGACATACATAGATACATAGATACATAGACAGTGTCGGCAGATAAGGGCCTATGGCCCACCCAGTCTGCCCATTTGAAGCTGACATTCAGCTAATGTACATGCTGTGATCAAGGGTAGAGTGTTAAGTCACTAGCTTCCAGTTTGCTGAACTTGTCTTTGACTTGTCCCACAATTTTAAGGCAAGGGTGCCTCATTTCCCAACCTTTTGAGTGTCTGTATCCAACACTGCAGTGAAAGAATGCTATGATGTATACACGGTCTGCCCAGCCAGGTGGTCTGTCAACTCTATACTTTCCCTTGACACCACCGCAGACTAGACTCTGAAGTGGCCATCCATAGACCCATAGCTGATATTACTGACTGGTGTAGGGTTCACAGCTCCTCTTAATGGATCACACCAGTCAATGCCATCCATGCAGTTCCACCCTTATACCACCTAGCATGTCATTTCATCCTAAAAACAATGTTTTGGAGCATGTATGGTACAAAGCAGAACCTTAGTAAAATATATAATTTGAAAGATTAAAATAGGTATTCCTGGTGTGCACAGATCATCCTATATAGAAAGAGAGGTAGTACAGCGTCATGCCCGTATACTTCTCCCATTTCACTGATGAAAGGACACTGTTATGAAAAATCTGTTTTTGTTAGGGCAGAACATGTTAAATCAATATTTTTGTGCCTGGTACAGTATATATTTTATTTATTTAGTTTTTGTTGACTGGATAAGTACACTAGACAAATTCTGCCTATTTTCAGGCACGACCCGGGGGCTGGGGATACAGATGAATGCCAACTGACTTTGAACCAGATTAAGCTGTTGGTGGTATTTTTAGTGAATGGGGAAAATTTGGCCAGGGCATAGCTCTCAACCTTTTGTCCCCCAAATGTGGAACATTGCCTCTCAAAATGTGGAACAAATGTGCAAAATGTGGAACACTTAATCAAATCTTTACCTAGAAAGCTCAGAACACTGATAAAATGTTTGCATTTATGTTCAGAAAGTCTGTTATTAATTGAATAATATATTTTTTGCATAATTTACTATAGATTTTTGCTTTAAAATGTTAATACTGAATGTGGAACAAGTCCTCACAATGTGGAACAGGGAGCTTTTGTGAAGTAAAATGAGGAATGTTCCTCGTAATGTGGTACAGTTGAGAGGTATGGGCCAGGGTACCAGTGAAATTCCCCTACTCTTTTCGAGAAGTGCCATGAGATATTTATCATCCACCTGAACTACCACCAGAACAGGCAGATGGGACCTCAGTTTAACATCTCATCCGAAAGACGGCACTTCAGGAGTGCAGCACCTCCCTCATGCTGTACTGCAGTGTCAGTATTGGGATATTAACCCAAGTGCTTGGTATGGGGCTAGAACCCACCGTCTTCTGATCTTTCAGCCTCAGAGGTGAGTGTGCTACCTGCTGAGCCACTGAAATTTAATAAATATATAATATATAAAAAGATATAATATATAAAAAGATATGTCAAAGTTTCTTACATCCCAAGCCCCTTGTGTTTGTTTAACTCTATCCAAAGAAATCCTAGAACTTCCTCTGGCTCACTTCACAGTGCAAGAAAACTTCCAGAAGTGCAGTTCAGGTTAATCACAGTGTGGGGGATGAGAGTATCTTTCTCTGCCTGATTCTGTACATTGCTCTGCACGTCAGGGTGGGACTGTGGTGATGTGCATGATGATGTTGGCTATTGTGTGTGCAGAGCTAGAACTGCCTAATTGAACATTTGCTATTATGGTAGTCTCTGGTTTGGCAGGGAGGGGGTGAAGAAAGAGGAAGCAAGGGGCCATGGTAAAAAAACAATGGGGATACACACTGCGTGTGATTGGACTGCAGTCTTTTTTTTTTTGCTGGGGCAGGAAGCAATGTGGGAGCAGGATAAATATGCAATAATCAGAGTATTTCTTGACTTGCATTTTCCTTGTATAACCGATCAAAATTGACCGTTATTACTGTGGGCTAGTGCAACCATCTGTGGGCTAGTGCAATTTTTAATCAACTTGTCTGGCTGGCTAGTGCAAAAAAAAGTTAAGGCTGATCCTTGCCCAAATGTGTGATCCCCGACTTTTTAAAATGTTTAAAAATGTTTTTTATCCATGTAATTATCAAAAACATTTTTAAACAATAACTTACTGCTGAGTTTCACTAGTGGTTGACTTTCGGTGAGAAGGCATGTTGCGAGAGGTCAGGAAAGGATGAACTGTGGTGGGCGCATGCACAGAGTAAAGGAAACCATGTGCACGTTTGCTGTTATAAACACTCCTTTTTTTTAAAGATAAATTACACCACAGTTTCCCTATAGTAAAAAGGGAGACCCATTAATTATAGAGTTTTTATGCACTTTGATCTTCTGTTTGCTGGCCCCACTGTGCTCTCAGGGCTAAGTACAATCACGGGGACTGCACTTTGCCCTGGGAGAACAGCAGACCTGTCAAACAGCTGATCAGAGCTAACATGCACTTCAGGCCATTGAATCTCCTCCAGCAGGCTAGTTCTGATGACACCCTCAGGGGATTCTGAGATTTCTGATTATGGCAAATGTCGGCTTTGGAGTTAAGCAGGACTGGCCAGATACAATCTACTACACTACAGTAAGCAGTAGGTAAATCTTTTATTTGCACACAAGTGCTAATTGGGACCAGCCCTACACTTGGGTGTGGGGCTCTTAGTGTTGACTGTTCCCCTTTAAGTTCAAGTTACATGCCAAGCAGAGGAAGAGTCTCTAAGGCAAATAAAGGACCTCTCTCTTGCTCATCAGAAAAGGCTCCTTGAAATGCAGCATTATGTTTACAGGTGTGATGACCATGACATTCAGTTCACTCAGATCATAAATTAATGAGCTAAGTCCTGATATTCAGAAGTTTGTGATGGTCTAGAGGTGCTCTGTGGTACTCTGCTCTAAAGATGGTGGAAAGAGATGAGTGAGACACCAAGGTCCGAGTTATTGTGGATAAGATAACTGTTACCCAGACAAGGAGAGGCAGAATTCATCATAGAAACATAGAATTTGACGGCAAATAAGGACCGATTGGCCCACCTAGTGTACCCATTTCACTACCTAACGGATAAGCTGCAGATCCTAGTTAACCAACAGCCTACTTCCTCCTACCCCCCCACTAGAATTGCCTTACATCTGTCTCATGCATTCTTGAATTCCCCCACTGTTTTTGACTCTATGACCTCCTCAGGAAGGTTATTCCATGTATCCACAACCCTCTCTGTGAAGAAATACTTTCTCACATTACCTCTGAGCTGTCCCCCCTCTATCTTCAAATTGTGCCCCCTTGTTTTTGCACATCTCTTTTTCTGAAAGATGCTACCCTCTTGGACTTTGTTGATTCCCTTGAGGTATTTGAATGTTTCTATCATGTTCCCCATCCCTCCTTTCCTCGAAGCTATACATCTTTAGTTCCTTTAGTCTTTCTTCATATGTCTCTGATGCAGACCCTGCATCATTTTGGTTGCCCTCTTTTGGACAGCCTCCACCCTGTCTATGTCTTTGCAGAGATGGGGTCTCCAGTACTGTACACAGTACTCCAGATGTGGTCTTACCAAATGTCTGTACAGAGGGCCAACAACTCCCTGTTTTCTACTGGTGATGCCTCTCCCCTATGCATCCCAGTATCCCCCCAGCCCTCCTTACTGCTTTCTCACATTGCTGGCCCACCTTTAGGTCATCTGATATGACTACCCCCAGGTCCCTTTCCATTTTTGTTGTTGTCAGTATCTCACCCCCATTGTATACTCTTCCCCTGGGTTTTTGTTTCCCAGGTGCACTACTTTGCACTTTTTTGCATTGAATCTAAGCTGCCATACATTTGACCATTCCTCCAACCTTGCCAAGTCCCTTTTCACCATTTCCACCCCACCTTGTGTATCAACCCTGTTGCAGATCTTTGTGTCATCTGCAAAGAGACATACTTTCCCTTCCAGTTCCTCTGCAATGTCACTTATAAAGACATTAAAAAAGGACCAGCCCCAGTACTGAACCCTGAGGTACCCCACTAGTAACCCTCCTTTCTTCACTATGGACTCCATTTGCTATTACCCGCTGTGTCCTGTTGTCCAACCAGTGTTTTACCCAGGCTACCACCCTATAACCCACTTCCAGGCTGGCTAATTTGTTTATTAATCTTTTGTGCGGGACTGTGTCAAATGCCTTGCTAAAGTCTAGGTAGGTCATGTCCACAGCCCCTCCCTGGTCTACTGCTTTGGTCACCCAGTCAAAGAAATCAATTAGATTTGTCTGACACAACCTTCCTCCTGTGAATCCATGCTGTCTTGGGTCCTGTGCCCCACTGGCCTCTAGGTACGTAACAATTCTTTCCTTCAGAAGTGATTCCATCATTTTCCCTACCACTGAGGTCAAACTGACAGGTCTGTAGTTTCCTGCCTCTGTCTTGCTTCCACTTTTGTGAAGGGGAACCACATCTGCCCTCCTCCAGTCCTCAGGTACCACCCCATCCTCCCATGATTTATTAAAAAGAGTAGTCAGTGGTGTTACTAGTTCTTCCCTTAGTTCTTTTAAAATTCTGGGGTGAATCCCATCAGGTCCCATTGCTTTAATCACCTTCAGTTTTAAGAGTTCTTTCAGAACCCTCTCTTCTGTAAAAGGACTAATACCAACCCCACCCAGAGTGCTTCTATTGACTGGATTAGGTATTCCCCCTGCTTTTCCATTGTGAATACTGAGCAGAAATATTTGTTCAGTATCCCTGCTTTTTCACTGTCGCTCTCTGCCCAACCACCTTCCTCTTTGTTCAGCCTCAGTATCCCTGCCTTAGTCTTTCTTTGCTCCCTAGTGCACCTATAAAAGGTTTTATCCCCCTTCTTAACTGAGTTGGCTATCTTTTCCTCGGTTTGGGCCTTTGCTATTCTGACTGCCTTACCCGCTTCCTTCTGCTTTAAGTGGTACAGTTCTCTGTCCTAGCAGTTCAGTGCCCGCAGGGCGTTTATTTAGTACCAGTGGGTAGAGAGACACAGTCACAAGAGAAAGAGAAGACATCCAAAACAATAGGGTGGTAAAGAGGACAGAACACTCTTAACTATGACTGCTAAAATTACTTCCAACAGGAATAGACTAGGTATTTAGGCCTACTGCCACTATACTTCTATAATTATTCAATAGTTCTTATTCTTATTACTAAACTTAGGTGAAAATCAGATGATATGTACTACCCACAGCAATATTTGGTTTAGCTATAACTACACAATTCTACTGAAGTCCAAATGTCACAGGAGTTCAGAGGTCTGACATCTTCATGTACACCATCATTCTACAATGGTAGCTACAAAGGGGAGCAAATAGAATGGTCGATACTAAACACAGTTCTCGTCAGGGACCTTGTAAAGGCCACTGGGTGGTGAGAGGTTTGGTAAACAGACCACATGATTCTTCAGCAAAAGCCCACTCTCTCCAAGGCTGCTGGAAAGAAAGAACCAGAGCAACTGGTTCCTGAAATAACCCACTTACAGACTGTCGGATTCCAAACTGAAGACAAAGGATTCCTTGGCCAAAACCCACTTCCAGGGCTGCCAAGGACGAGGAGAAAACAGGATCTGCGTGGCGACGAATCCACTCAAGCATTACCACGACCGGAATGATGCTGCAACACTCCAAGGGCCAGCTAAACTCTGAAGGATCTCCGATAGGACCAGGAACCAGAAGAATCTGTAGAGAGGATGGTTGATTCAGCAATCTTGTCACCAGAACCTAGAACAAGATAAAGAAACGATAGATATGTCCCGAACTGGGCTTCGAAGGACTTGACTTTTGTTGACTGACCAGGGGCGCAGACTGGGTTCTCCAGGATGTGCACACTCCTGGAGGGCTACCAACTTTGGGACATGTGGATCAGGAACCATGTGAAATGACACTGGCATGGCTGTCGTGCTGAGCTTCAGCGGACATAACTTCGAGCAGTAAAAAAAAACAAGAAATGGTGGGTACGACTTGTACGACTGGCGACGGACTCGAGTTCGGCAGACGACACAGATGGAGGAGATGATCTGATGGTCGATCCCACTTGGGTGAAGAAGGATGAGAAGATGTCCTCTTCTGGGTAGAGACTGATTCAGAGTACGTAGTATTACAGACCACACTATGGGACTGCAGTGTGGTAGAAGATTGAGACTGTCCCCATACGCTGGTAACAATGTAGCTGAAAGATGCGAAGAGAACTGTGGAATGATGCAATAATTTGCCTGGGGAAGGGCAAATTATAAATCTATGGGTGATCATTACAGGTGGGGCAATTGTTCAGATGCTTGGACCAATAGTTCAAATGCTTAGGGCAATAGTTCACATGCTTAGGGCAATAGTTCAGACACTTAGGACAATAGTTCAGATGCTTAGGGCAGTAGTTCAGACACTTAGGACAATGGTTCCAATGCTTAGGACAATACGTCAGATGCTCAGGGCAATAGTTCAGACAACCAGGGGCAAATAGCCACAATCCAGATACAATACAGTCTTGGTGCTTCTTAGTAAGTTCACAGTCTTTCAGATACTTTAGCAAATAATAGTTGTATGAACAGTACAATTGTTACAGTAGCCTTACAGTATTTGTGAGCCGAGTACCCTTGGATGGACCCTTTTTCCTGACTGTAGGGCCTTCCTGAATAGGATCTGGCTACCCCTGAACGTTTTGCTAAGGATGCCCTAGCCACTATACTGAGGATGCCACTTGCCCTATGCTAATTGTCTGGAACACTAAAGGCCTAAATGCCTTATTTGCTGTGGGGTCTACCTGCCCTACTTACTGCCACTAGGTGGGCTTGCCCTAATCCACTAGGCTGGGGCTGCCCTTACTACCACTAGGCTGGCTTTCCCTAATCCATTAGGCCAGGGCTGCCCTTAGACCCTGCTTTACCTCGGGCCTAATGCCCTACACTTACTTGGGGCTTAATGCCCTGCTTAGCTGTGGGCCTAACTGCCCTTTTAAAACTGGGCCTGGTGCCCTTAATTCAGTGGACCTGGTTCCCTTAATTAGTGGGCCTGGTGCCCTTCGAAATGGGCCTGGTGCCCTCTATACTATGGTCCTAATAGCCCTCTTAATTGCAGGCCTGGTGCCCTCTTGACTGGGCCTAATGCACTTCCAGCTGTGGGCCTGGTGCCCCAAATACAGTGGGTCTGGTGCCCTTTTAGCCGGGCCTGGATCGCCCCTTTAAATATTTATCAGGCCAAAAGTGGCAGGGCCCCTTTAAATTTGAAAGGCTCTCTGAGTCTGCTGCCACTCTTTTGGCAGATCGCTGCCCCAAATCCCGCCCCCTTTTGAATATTTATGAGGCCCTTAACTGGCCTTGCTTTTCTGGCTCCTCCTGTGGGCGTTGTTATTCCAGCCTGGTCCCACCCCTTCTGTATATTAAATTTGGGGTCTTACTGACCCGCTTTCCCTTGCGGCGCTCAGCCGCTTTCTAAGTGCCTATTGCGTGCTTTAAGATAATAATAAAAAAAAAAAAAACAGTCTCTCCTGTAGTGGGCGGTCAGCACAGAGCGAGCGCTCCCACCGACTCACCACTCCGTCATCTGCTGGAGGGCTGCTGCAGTATCGGGAGGCGGGAGGTATGCTGGCAGTGGGAGGAGGCAAAAGGATGCTGGAGATGCAAGGGACAGACTGGGGGGCCTCAGATGGCCGACAGCAACTCTGGCGCGATGCAGCTCTTCTATGCCGCCAACGTGGGACCGAAAATAAACTTTAAAATAAATAAGGGGGGCAAAATAACAAAATGACGGGGCTCTTAAGCCCAACGCCCTGTCTTTCAGGTGAGACGTTAAACCGAGGTCCCATCTGACTGGATTGCTGGTAGTTCAGGTGGATGTTAAAGATCCCATGGCACTTATCAAAAAGAGTAGGGGAATTTCCCCGGTGTCCTGGGCAAATTTCCCTCATTCACTAAAAATACCACCAACAGCTTAATCTGGTCCAAGGTCAGTTGGCATTCATCTGTATCCCCCTCCCCCGGGTCGTGCCTGAAAATAGGCAGAATTTGTCTAGTGCACTTACCTAGTCAACAAAAACTAAATAAATAAAATACATACCAGGCACAAAAATATTGATTTACATGCTCTGCCCTAACAAAAACAGATGTTTTGTGCCTGAAACTAGGCAGGATTTGTCTAGTGCACTTACCCGGTCTACAAAAACTAATAAATAAATAAACAAACGGGCGACAAATGGCCGTTTACTCTCTTTGTGGTGCCCCGATGGCACCACCGATGGCAAAACCGGGAAGAAACAGGAGTCTTCAAGCAGGAGCAGAACAGGACCACAGCAAGCCCCGAGGGATGGCTTCAACCCAATGTAAGCCCTAACCTGTCCCTTGACTTCTGTGTCCTGTCTCGTCAACCTCTGCCCAGGAACAACTGACCAAAAAAACAGTTAAACATTCAAACTTGTACCCACAGGGTTCTAGAATGTCTGGAGTGGAATGCTGTGCATGAGCAGCTCAGCACAGCATTCCATCCAGGCCATTGTTACTGGAGCTACATGAATTCTATTTTTTTACAAAGGTTTAAGTGCACAGGGCACTTTTCTTTATTATGTAAAATGTTTCCATACTATACAGGGAGGGGAATCAACTTCTGATGGACCCCTTTATCTATTTACCCTGCAGTCTGTACCTAAGGCAGGCACCCTGGGCACCTGTAAACCCCTAATCCTTTTACTTAATTTATATTTCTGGGATACCCCAAGTTTAGGGCATTACAAGTGCCTATTAACACTACACAAACAACAGTTGTGCATGCAAAACGTTGCACAACTGTCAGGGTGAAGTGCCTATTACTACACAAACAACAGCTGCGCATGCAAAACATTGCACAACTGTCAGGGTGAAGTGCCTATTAACACTACACAAACAACAGCTGCACATGCAAAACAGTGCACAACTGTAAGGGCATCATATTCATACAGGCAGTGTGCCCTGTCTGGTGTGTGCTGCCTATATGAATATAGGTCTGTGTTAGTACCATGCAAAGTGAATATTTTATTTATTTATGTACAGGAAGGCCATTGAGCAACAAGTGCCCATTTTCAATGGCAATCCAAGTCAGTACAAGTAATACAGAAACAACAATTATTTGAATATATGTGGTGGTAACGCAGCCCCCTGCTTGCAACAGGCTCCCAGGAGCAAAGGGAGAAAGCACATCTCAAACAAAGAAACATAGACAATGACGGCAGAAAAAGACCAACGGTCCACCCAGTCTGCCTGAGTTCCCTGTTTATTCATGGGACCCACTGTCCCTCCAGGGCCTTAGCCCTGCCAATCCTTCCCCCAATCCCTTCACAGTTTCTGCCACCCTGAGAACCCACTATACCCTTCATTCTATCCCAACCATGCTTGAACCCACCAATGGTTTTAGCACCCATTGCTTTGGCAGACAGACTATTACACCACTCCACCACCATTTCTGTAAAATTATACTTCCTCATGTTCCTTCTGAGCCTCCCTCCTGTCAGTGTTCACTCATGTCCACATGACTGTGAGCTAGTATTCAAGCTAAATACTTCCCTACAGTTCATCTTATTAATTCTGGTTAGGAGCTTGAAAGTCTCTATCAAATCTTCCCTCTCCCTTCTGGTCTACAGTGAGTACATATTCAATGCCCTAAGGTGCTCCTCATAGGACCTACTGTGTTGGCCCTGAATAATTTTTGTTACCCTGTGCTGCACCATGTCCAGCCTATCTCTATTCTTTTTAAGGTGAGGACTCCAGAACTGGCCACAGTACTCCAGGTGTGGCCTCACTAAGGACCTATATAGGGGAAGTATCACCTGTTCACTTCTACCGTCAGTATCCCTCCTGATACATCCTAGCATCCTACTCATTTTGCTACAGGATAGAAGCTTTGCTCCAAGAAGCCATAGTCAGTGGCTGGCATAGTTCCAGCGACATATAGTGTTCAAGATGCTAAGGGGCCATTTGCATATTATTATGAGGCCTTTATCAGCCCTGCACAATGCCTCCATGCACAAATATGTAAAAGTATTGCAAAAAGCCTTAGGCATTTCCCCACACTCACATGATATCTAGCTAGGCAGTCCCTGGTAGTCTAATGGTCCCTTATATACTAAGAAATGTCCCTGATAGCCAAGTGGTCTCCCTTGATCCCCGAGGTACTGTCAAATGTCCCTGGTATTCCAGTAGTCCTCCTACAGTTCCAGAGATAGTGTCAAATGTCCATGGTATTCTAGTGGGCCCCAGATCCCTGAGATACTGTCAAATGTCCTTAGTAATCTAGCGGTTCTAGAGGTACTGTGAGGAAGTATTTTTTCATGGAGAGGGTTGTGGATGCATGGAACAGCCTCCCTGAGGAGGTCGTGGAGTCAAGAACAGTGGGGGAATTCAAGAATGCATGGGACAGACATAAGGCAGTCCTAGTGGGGGGTAGGAGGAAGTAAGATGTTGGTTAACTAGGATCTGCAGCTTATCTGTTAGGTAGGAAAATCGGCAGACTAGGTGGGCCAAGTGGTCCTTATCTGCCGTCACATTCTATGTTTCTATGTCTCTATGGTTCCCCCTTGCGATCTTCAAGATATTGTCAAATGTCACTGGTAGTCTACTAGCCCCCTGCCTAATCCTTGACTGAATAGGAAACATCCTTTTTAGTCCAGTGGTACCCCATCCCTCTACTCCCCTGGCCACCCCTGACTCACTCATGCAGACCACTTCCTGGTACACCACCAGAGCTGCAGACTGCAACCTTCACAGACCCTCCCCACAATACTTCAGTCAGATACCATTTGAAGGACAGGAGCAAACACACTTAGACTGTAGCAGCAGCTGTTTTGTATAGTACATGCATGCTCATTCTGTTTTGGATGACAGCCAGCCAAGGTGGTCTGTGGAGAGAGAGTCTGTACTGGTTAATGTATGCAGATCTGGCAGCAGACTGGGAAGCAACCTGTATGGATGAGTTGGCAGTATCGGGATGGGGGGGGTGGATGCTGAGTGGGGGTTGTGATTCGTATAATGGGATCAAGCAGAAGTGGGGGTGCCACTTGACTTCCAGGGATGTTTTTGTTTCAGTTGGGAATCAGGCAGGGGGACACTAGTCTACCAGGGACATGTGACAGTATCTCGGCAGTATGGGACCACTAGATTACCAGGGACATTTTACAGTATTTCAGGGATCAGGGGGACTACTAAATGACCAAAAAAGACCTTTGATAGTATCGTGGGAATTGGGAGGGCCACTAGGCTGCAAGGGACATTTGACAGTATATCAGGGATTAGGTAGGAACACTAGAGTACCCAGTACATTTAACAGTATCCAGGGTATTGGGCAGGAGGAAGGCTGGTTGTGTCATTGTTTGGCACAGCACCAGTGCGGTTGGAGAGGTTGGGGGATCATGCAGTACTATGCGCGTTGGTAACAGTGAAGTTTTGGCAGCAGTAAATAGTGATGCCATAGGAGCCTTTTACTGCTTCCAAAATCTGCTGAGTATACCACTGCACCTTATATGCAAGAGCGTTAACTTCTTTGCATGAGTGCAGGGGTGTATTCAGCACCATACACAAGGCCCCTTTGAATATTGTCCCTTCCCTGTTCAGACATGCTATGCCTAGTTAGTACAGTCCTAGTCCTAATGCCATGCTAACATCCTGAATATTGGGGCCCTAGTGTACTGCTTGAAATTAATATTAACTTCCAAATGCAGTGAACTATTTCTTCTTTTTTTTTTGTTACTTACAGTTCATGCCCCTTCTGGTCACTGGCTTCCCCTCTCTCAGTGAGCCACAATGGCATGGGCGGACTCTCTTTGCATCTACAACACTACTGCCTGCCCCTCCACAGAGCCATGGTTTGCCCCCATTAGTGGGGTCAGTTGCAGGTGGATATACCCCCACAATTCTAGGCTTCCTTGGGTGGCAGGCATGACGGGCACACAAGGGCTCTGTTGTACCAAGTGCCCCCTCAGCTCAGGTGCCAGGCCTGCTCACTTTTCCTGGTTTTCTCCCCTAGTACCTGTTGGCATGCATGGGCTCAAGTGTACTCATTTGTGCATCAAGGTGTGCAGTATGCAAGCTGGCTGATGACCACCCCTTTACCTGCCTACCTCCACTGTGCTGCCATCCATGATTACCTAGGCAGCAGCACTGCAGCAGAGGTACTGACCCTCCCTCCCTGGAGGAGGAGAGCATCCTCTGGGGGGCTTCATCCTCCTCCCACCAGCTGAGCCCTGACAACCCGAGCTCACTCCTGAACCTGGGTCACCAGCATTGTGAGCATTTGCATGCTTCTTATATCTAGTATTATAGCAATATTTTTTCTTTTCAGTTTGCTAATTTGAAGAGTTTCCACCTGAAGGTTCTTGGTGTGTTTTGTGAAACAGTACTGTACCTGGAGGCTGACATAACTAGTTTTAGTCCTCTTCATACATCATCATCATCCCTACGACCTCACTGTCAGTGAGATCACAACTGAGCAAGAGGAGCCAATCAGCTGCTGCAAGATCGGACACTTGTGATGTTATACTGATTGAGGTCACAATGCTAATGAGGTATAAAGAGGACTAGAACTAGAGGTAGTATATGGTTAGCCATTGTTCTGCATAAAAATCAGCCTGCTCAAAATCCTTGTATGCACTCTGAACTGTTATGCGTATTCTAAAGTGTTATAGTGTATAGTAGAGCATTGTTCTGTACAGAATTCCACCCCTTTGAAAATGCTGTTGTACTACAGTTCAAAGGTCATAGAATGTGATTGTACCCTTCTATGGTACAATAACATTCTGAAATCTCTAGAGACTGCACAAGTTAGTTTTGTTTTTCAAGCAAAAGAACTGGTGCATGCACATTTCACATAATGCTATACACTATAAAAATCAGGATGAACAGCTTTATGCCAAATCACTGTGTTCTGCCACCTTAGGGATGTGATTCCCAGGGACCTCTTCAGCTTCGCTCTCAAGGTCAGAGGGAATCAGAACCCCTCTGGCAGAACACACTGGTTGTACATAGTTGCCCATTCAGTATTCTCTATGTTGTGCACATTCTGAACAGTTGTCCTGCACAACTCAAAGGTCATGAAATGGTAAATACCTTGTTCTCCTCACACCCAAGTCTTACTAACCACCCAGTGCCCAAAATTGTACCTTTTAACTTGTAAAAGTCTGTACATTTAATTTTGCACCTAGAACAGTTCACACTTAAGCACTTACATTTCAGTTAGTGTTTTTGAAACAAAAACACTTATTATCATAGACTGTTGCCTGACACTGACGTTTTCTATACTAGAAATCAAATTTACAAACGTCTGCAAAAGTTAAAAGGTACAACTCTGGGTAGAGGGTGTGCAGTAAGAACTGGATGTGGAGTGAAGTTTTTTTCATAATGAAAAGGCAAATGTTATACTGGGAAGACACTTCTTTGACTTCTGTGTAAAAACAAATAAACATATACTGTGTTCTTTGCAAAAAACTTTGTTAAAGCACCAGTTAGGGTTCATGTTAATGCCACAAAAGTAGGGAAATGCGGCATTAGGATTTCCAACCCTAACTCCCCACCCGACCCCCCAAACAGCAAAAAAGGAAAAAACATTAGGGTTGTGGGTCTCTGGAGTCTTGGTGAACCAGTGTTGAGGTCTTTCTTGGGGTTGTCTGTAATGCTCACCCCTCCCTGCCAGCCTGTAGCCACATGTCCAAAGTAGACGGTACAGCTCCAAACCAGTGCCTCATAGTGATACTCTCTTCAAAAGTAGATAACTGTGTCTTGCCTTATGTTGCCAACACAATGTGTTGTAGGGTCCTGTGTGAAGAAAGAAGCTCACATGTAATGTTATCTGTTCAGGGAATGGGGTGGGCATTATGGTTGATAACCCCAAGGAAGACCCCACCACTGATTCGCCAGGACTCTGGAGATCCAATACCTTAATGTTTTTCCCCTTTTGCTGTTTGGGAATGGGGAAGGGATTAGGCATTAACATGAACCATAACTGGTGCATTAATGGAGTTTTATTTGCAAAGAATTTCCTTTCTTTTTGAGATAGGAGAATTGTATCCTCATTCACCCAGGTCCCTTCGGGCAGTGGCGGAGCTGGGGGGGGCTGGGGGGCGGTTGTCCCTCCTGGCTGCCCCAGTGTGAGTAGTGGTGCCCCACCACCATCTTTATTCACTGTTTAGTGCCCATTGTGGAGCCCATGATTGACTGAATGGCCCCCTCTGGCTCCCAAACACTCCCAAATCTGGCTCCGACACTGCCTTCGGGACACATGTGAACAGATGCAGATACAGATGCGCAGAACCCTTTGGGCCCTGCACTAAGGGAGGACTCCATCTACTTATGGAAGAGCAGGGCCCAGCAGTTCCATACAGTGATGTATGTTAAGAATTCATGGGGCTATGTGGTGGGCTGAGGAAGAGCTGGACCCTCTGGTCCCTGTGTTTCCATGTGGCCTCAGATACAGATGCACAAGGCAAAGATCTATCTGTCAGCCAAAGCACAGGTTCCCCTGCCACCCTTGGGGGCTGAGGTGCAGCCCTATGCCAAGAGAAGAGCTGTCTTCACTATGATACCCAGACCCATGCAGGCAACTGTGCAGCTTTCATTCCCTGGCTAGTGGGAGGTGTCGCATAACAGTGCCATCCCAGCACCCTCACCTCATGTAGCTGGGTCACTGAGCTCACCCTGAACTCAGGTCACTGGCATGGGATCACAAAGCATACCTTCTGGGGTAAAGAGTGGCTCTACACGCAAAGTTTCATATTAATTATAATTTTCTTATCCCAAAGATAGTCATTGTATGACTCCCCTCAGAAACATGACATGTGACATTTATATTGTATCGTCTAAAACGTCATTTCACACCACAAGTGTGAAAACATGTCTCACCAAGGATTTAAAAAATGACACCTGTCATGTTTATGAGGTGGTGCGGAAAAAATGGCTCTGTTGAAAGTCTGAAGTTAAAATATTGAAAATTAGCAAAGTTATGAGTGAATGTTGAAATATTACAATGTTCAAGCATACCGGTAACCTGAGTATTTTACCATATTTGTACTCCAACTTTACAGCATAGCTTTCTTATTAGCTCACCTCATGAACCCAGTAGGTGAAAATTTTCAGATACCCACTGAAATGTCATATTGCGCCACAGGTGCAAGAACATATTTTGGCCAGGATTTGAAAAACAACATCTGCCACGTTCATGAGGTGGTTTGAAAAAATGGCTATGTTGAAAATTTGGGGTAAAAATACTGAAAATTACCAAAACTATGGGCAAGTGTAGAAAAATGTCAATGTACACTCATAACTTTGTCATTTTTTTACACATTTTGACCACAAATGTTCAACATAGCCTTTTTATGACCCTACCTCATGAGCAAGGGTAGTGAAATTTTTTAAGTCCTGCCTGAAGGATGATTTTGCAAAGCAACTGCAAAATCACCTTTTGGGCTAGAGGTACATAATTCCACAACCACTGGTCATAATGTGGGGGCCCAAAAAGGCCATGTTGAAAATTTGGTGTAAAAATATTCAAAAATGGCAAAGTTATGAATAAAAGTTCAAACCCCACTGAAATATATTAAACTGTACTTACCTGATTTTCTCACATTGCAGCTGCTGGTTCCAGCAGTGAGACTTGTCCTTGATCAGAGAGTGGATCTATGCCATGAGACATGTTCAGGTGAATGTGGGTGACTGCCCGCCACCATCCTCCAGCCGGTGGATTCCCCAGCATTGAGCCCCCTGGGGTAGGGCCGCCTTCACTCTGGCACTCTATCTATCTATAATCAAGTGTGCCGGCCGAGGTGGTGGAGGAGCAGGCCGGGGTATGGAGACATGGCCTGGTGTTGGGTGTGTGATGGCATGGCTAGGAGGAGAGCCATCACCTATCAGGGATTGGTGGGGTCAAGCTTTGTTTCCTCCTAGGAGCACGGATGTGCAATGATGCCCACATGGCTGTGCCGTAAGTGTCTGCCGCGGGCCTCTCCTTGACTACTCCATACGCCTGCTGTGCCTTCGGTCTACACCGGGGGTCACTACTGCGCTGGAGAAACCTGAATCCTTCTCCAGGGAGAGAAGAGCAGTCCATTGGATGCTGAATCCTACTCCCTCCCCTGCCGACCCCCGGAGCCCGAGCTCGTTCCTGAACTTTGGTCACCGGTGTGACGCGAGGTGTGGTGTTCAGCGCCTCAACCCTCAGTGCCACCAGGCCAGCTTCAAAAGCGATGTTTGACATGGACTTTTTCATATTGTATCAAACATTATCCCAAAAACCTTGCTGAGCATGCTCAGAGCAGCAAAAAAAAAACCAAAACCCATAAAACTTTAAATCCTTATAACTCTGGAACCTTTTAATATTTTTTCACAAAACCTTTCAAAGGCAGTACCTTAGCAAAGCATGCTTCTACCTTAAAGGTTTTGGGAAAAAATTCCATTCCTTGTGGACTGTATGTGAGAGCAAAACCAAAAACTCATGTTAAGTATAGGAAAAACTTAGACATCTACAGAGAAAGGACATGTGCGAGTCTCACAAACTGGCATCACAAAACTTTGCGCATATTTAGACCTTGTCTTCTAGACGATGCATGCAAAATGTTAGCTAATTTCGTCAAACACTATTTATTTATCAAGTCTAGGATTACAAATACCTTTGAGCCTTCAACGCTAACTATACTGGCGCTACAGTGCCAGTATAATAGCACAAAGTACGGGCAACCACACACAACTCAGAATGCTCTTCCGTCTCAGGGTTGAGCTGATACAGTAGCATGGACCTCTTGAGGTTTTCTCTCAAGGTCCACATGCTGTCATTTCAACCCCTCCATGGAAACATAGCCTTGTTGTGTATACTGTAGCTGCCCATGTATTAGTCTCCATATGTCAGCCTCTGTGCCAAGTACCGCACTTCTCTTTACATCACACCTAATACGATCACGTCGAAAACCTTCTAATGAGCAAACGGAGAAAGAAAAATACTTCAGAAATAAAAAGCAGCAACTAACTACTTTTAAAAACTAATAACATTTTCTGCCTTTTTTATGGTACTAGCTCTTTGATGTAGTTGTAACCTTTCTTATTTCTAAAACTGCAGTGGTTAAAAGGTCAAGTTCTAAAAAGCCCTATTGACTAGAACTGTGGGAAGAATTTACAGAGCTTGACCAAAATGCAGGACATAGGGACCCTGAAAAAGAAGGAAAAAGGGGCAAAATGCAACCAATCAGGTGACAGAGTGAGAAGCTCAGAACATTGCTGAAACTAATTTCATGTTTGCAAATTTGCAGTTCACTGAACCACATAGATTAGTGACATCATGCTTCAAGATCTCAGTGTAGAGTGTGGGGCAGCACCTTCTGTATGTGAGGTCGGGCCAGGGGAAGGGTTCTGGGGGTCTGCCTCTCATAATGTGGGACAGTTTAGAGAAGTGATTACAGCTACAATTTGTTGACAGTCTTTCCCTCCAAGCTGCAGCATATTTTTTTTTATTATTTAGAAAGTTTTGTGACTATTGCAGAACATTCAGAATATAGGAGTGGAAAAAGGAAAGGAATCTGGGGCCAGATTCACAAAAAGTCACAAAGCACAGCACAAATGTTTGCACTGCACCTTGCGAGTGTGCAGGCGCCAAAAGTTGCTATTCACAATTGAAAAGCACACCACGCTGCCCGACTGTGAATAGGGCTAGGTTGAGGTAGCGGTAACCCCAGTACCACCGCCCCAACATGCAGTCAGGAGAATGGCCCCGCAATGAATAGTGAAAGTGCACTATTTCCAATTCACAAAGACAGCCATGCAAATGAGCCCATTGGGCATTCAAGGTGCTAGCTACTCATTTGTATGCCCATTATGGGCCTATTTGCATAGGCTGCAAGAAGAATAATGCGGCATCCCCCCATAGGCAGCCTCAGTCCCTGGTGGCTAGTGCCCCTCCTGCCGATCACTGATTAATATTAAAAATATATGTTTTCACTGGTGTCCAATGGTCCCTCCCACACCTGATCACCTGCCTGAGAAAAAGAAAGGAATAGTCCCTGGTGACAGTGGTCCCATGGGTGTAGGCAGGCATACTCCAAGTACTCCATGGTGTGCAATTTTATTTAAGGGGGTAGCAAATAGGCTCTGAACTGCTTCTTTTGTCCATGAAAACTAACAGAGAAAATGCTGAACCTTTCTGTAATTTTATTCATAGGAGTTGAAACTAGAAGGACTGGTCACTCATACTGCCTTTGCATCCCAAGGACAATACAACTTTACAGGCTCTGGGCTGGTATGTGGGTGTCTTAGGGAACAACGCATGGCATTTACATTTACCCATGCATAGTACCAACCACTGTCATGAGATACAAAAGTTGTATTTATTGTGCCAAATGAGGCAACATACATGGTATATTGTCTGGCTAGACCCCGGGGGGGGGGAGGGGTAGCTCACACTAACAAGGGAGGGAGGGTAGCAGTGAGTCCATTTGGTGTGCAGATCTGAAATCACTGGCTACACCCCTGATTGCCCCCCCCACCACCGTGATCACTGATCGCCGGCCCGATTATAAAAAAAAAAGATTCATCCCTGGTGCCAGTGGTCCCCCTCCCTTGGGATCGCTGATCACCAGTCCAATTATAAAACAAAGATGCATCCCTGGTGGCTAGAGGTCTCTCCCCCATCTGATCCCTCTCACACTCTGTTTGTAATATACTCTGGTGTCTAGTGGTGTCCCCCCCACCAATCGACAGCCTGATAGACATAAATGACCTGTCCCTGGTGTCCAGTGATCCATCCCCCAACTAATCCCTCTCCCACTCTGCTTGTAAAATACCCTGGTGTCTAGTGGTGCCCCCCCTACCAGTTTCCCACCTGGTAGACATGCATGACCCTTCCCTGGTGTCCAGTGGTCCCTATCAACACGCTTGTTGATAGCTCAGTTGGTGGCCAGCCATGGTGATGAGAGGAGGGCTGTGCTGGTCATGGCTTGGTTTCAGGATTGGGGGAGCAGGGTGGTGGGACACTCCCTGCCAGTGTGGGGGGGGGCAGGGGTCCACTAGATGCCAGGTATGGGACATTTGGGTATATTGCAGGGGATCGGGGTTAGGGAGGAGGGTCCATTAGACACCAGAGAAATGTGTACTTTTCCTATACAGGGGATCAGGATGGGGGTGATTACACTGGACACCAGGGAATATGCTATACATGTCGGGCAGGCGATCAGGTGGGGGAGGGACCACTGGGCACCAGAGAAGGTTCATTTACGTCTATCGGGTGGGCAATTGGTGGGGGGGACACCACTAGACACCGTGGTATATTGCAACAGACCAGGCTAGAGATCAGGTGGGGGGAAGGAACAACTAGCCACCAGGGATACATCTTTGTTTTATAATTGGTCCAGGGATTGGTGATCACGGGAAGGGGGGACCACTGGCACCAGGGATGGATTTTTTTTTATTATCAGGCCAGTGATTGGCAATCACGAGGAGGACCACTGGCACCAGGGATAGATCTTTTTTATAATTGGGACAGTGATTGGTGATCATTGGGATGGGGGACCACTGGCACCAGGGACTAGTCCTTTCTTTTTCTCGGGTGTGTGATTGGGTGGGGGAGGGACCACTAGCCACCAGGGCTACATCTTTTTTTTTTCTTTTTTTACAATCGGGCCGGCGATTGCGGGGGTGGGGTATACTGTAGTACCTCAGCCAATCACAAGGGTTGCATGGCATTAAGGCAAGGTCTCAGTTGGCGGCATTTGCTCCATGCAAGGGGACCCCACAAAAGGCCTTTACATGGAGGAAATGCTGTAAAACTACTGAAGTTATTTTGACACAAAGTAATTTTAGTGCAAACACAAATGCAACCATAACTGCATAAACTAATGTTAATGCTAAGTCATTAGCACCACTTTCAGTATAATGTAAAAACTGCTAATTAGCGGAAATTAATTTTAGCGCAAATTAGTGCTTCAGTGAAAACAGTGAAATATTTTTGACAGTGAAAATTTCAAGTTTTACAGTACATTGTGAATCAGAAAGAGACGATATGCAGGCCCCTTCCCCTCATTTGCATTGCATCCTCCTCCACACTTTGCCCTGGTGCAAACCCGGTTTTAGCAAGCAAACCGGGGTATTGTGAATACCAACTCAGTGCGAAATCCAGTATGCGCACATAAAATCGGGTTTGCACAGGGGCAAAGTTTTGTGAATCTGGCCCCTGGTCTAATAGCATGCCTTTCAAATATACTGTATCCCCAAAGCATTTTGCAATCCAGAAGATGTAGGGCAGAAAATATTACTGCCATTTTATGTGCCCAGTAAAATTCAAACAGCAAACATACATGACAGATAGAGGGGGGGAGTGATTCTAGATACGTTGGGGCCCCATATTCAAAATGTTAATGCAGCACAAACCAGGTTTGTGCCGCACTAACCTGGAATAGTGTGGGTTGTTAGGGGCATGGCCATATTCAAAGGCCACCTATGTGCACCACACCCCCCCAAAAACTCTGTCACGCACAGTATCGCGCTGCTTCCATGCAAATGAGGGATACCTTATGCAAATGTTGTGCAGCACAACACTGACAGTTTTCAGAAATGTTAAATGGCTGCTTGCATGGCACAGTTTAAAGTTTCTGAAACCCAGCTCTCAACAGTGTGCAGAGGGATTGGGTGACCCACATCCCATCCAACCATTGGCAAGGGCTGGGTTCTCTGGTGGTCTAGCAGTCCATCCCTAGCCTCAATCCCTCCCACAATACATGAAAGGTGATCTTGGTGGTCTAGCAGTCCCTCCCTAGCTCCGATCCCCTTTCACAATTTATGACAGTACTCCTTGGTGGTCTAGTGGTCCCTCCCTTGCTCCAGTCCCTCCCACAATATATGAAAGGTGATCCTGGTGGTCTAGCAGTCCCTCCCTAGCCCCAATCCCTCCCACAATATATGAAAGGTGATCTTGGTGGTCTAGCAGTCCCTCCCTAGCCCCAATCCACTTTCACAATTTATGACAGTACCCCCTGGTGGTATAGCAGTTCCCTCTCCCTAATCCCAACCTGCCCCGTAGCATACACATATATGTCCTGGATATACTATGGTCGGCTGAAATGCATCGGCCTGACTGTCATTATCTTGATGTCGGGCAACCATGTTTTGGGCACCTGGGGTTGGGATATTGCCTGTCGGGCTGAAGCATTTCGGCCGATTGGAAGTATCCCCATGTCCCTGGTGGTCTAGTAGACCCCCTATCCCCCCACCCAGGCAGGTACTGTCCCACTACCCCACTTCCCCATTTCAACCCTGAGAGCTAGCGACCATCACAGCCCTCCACTCACCACCACAGCTGGTCGCAGATTGAGCTGTCAAGGAGCATGTACTGTACACTTACAGTGCATGCTCCTTAAGACTCAGTCTGCGCCGGCTGTGGTAGTGAGTGGAGGGCTGTGCTAGTTGCTGGTTCACGGGGTTGGGACAGGGTAGCAGGGTGGTGGGACAGCATCTGTCAAGGTGGGAGGGTGGGGGGTCTACTAGACCATGAAGGACATAAATATGTATGCTACAGGCAGGTTGGGATTAGGGAAGGGGATCACTATACCACCAGGGAGTATTGTCATAAATTGTCAAAAGGGATTGGGGTTAGGGAGGAGCTATGAACCACCAGGCTTACGCTCATATATTGTAGGAGAAGATCGAGAAACCAGGAGAGACTGCATTCTAAGGAGAATGCTGTCATAAATTGTGAAAAGGGGAGCTAGGGGGCTACGTAACCACTGGACCGCAAAAGTACTATTCTAAATTGTGAAAGGGAGATTGGAGCTAAGGAAGGACTGCTAATACCACCAGAGTCACCTTTCATATATTGTGGGAGGGGATCGGGGCTAGGGAGGAGCTGCTAGACCACCAGGGATACTGTTATAAATTGTAACGGGGATCCAGACTAGATAGGGACCGCTAGACTACCAGGGTCACCTTTCATGTATTGAGGGAGGAGATCAGGGCTAGGGAGGGACCACTGGACTCCAAGGGAGTACTTTTCTATAGCACAAGAGAGGATCAGGGTCTGGGGGATCTGGCCCTGCATGCTCAGCCGATGCACAGCATGCAGATGAACTCACAATGGGCTCATCTGCATGTTTGGGCTGAATATCAGTCATAGGGGCCATGACACTAACCAGTGTGTGCCGCGCTTTACCCCTATGGGTGGTCTTCAGCCCAGTACTCTAGTAGCACATCACACAGCATGGTGACTACCTACATTGTACCAGGGTACCATGGCCTGAGGTATCCTGTGAACACTGCGACTGCAATTGAGCGCTTTCAAAAAGGGTGACTCAATCACAGCACCTGTGTTCTGGGCTACCTGGCAGGGTAGCGATTGGATACAGGGGTAGGCGAGTACAGTGACAGGATGTCGCTATATATACATCCTTGAGGAGGGACCACATCACACGATGGGTGGAAGGGGGAGGAGGGTATGTGGGGTGTAGTGCAGTGGTCAGCTGCAGAGCTGGCTGTGTGATGTGGTGGAGTAGGTGGCAGGCCGGGGTTGGGAGGGTGCAGGTTCTGTTTTAGGGCGCAATAGTTTTTGCGGTTGGGATGGGGTTTTTCATTTTTGCAAGTTTACACACCCCTGACATACCCCCTGGAGTTGAGAATCCTTAAGTAGGGGTGTGTGGGGGCACAGCCCCCTGCATAACACAGAAAACCAGTCACCGGTTTTCTAGTCGTTGCGAGTGTACATCACCATAATTTTTTTTTTAGCAATGTACACACACCCAAACAGTGATTGCTATTCCATGATCGCCATTATGACATAGAGCCATGGCCCGATATTCAGACAAATAGCGCGGTCAGTTTGGATTGCACTAGCTGTTTGAATATTGTGGCAGAGCCGGACGGCCCTATTTTTTTGTGCAGCTCACCTGTGTGCAAGCACAGCCGTCTGGCTCTGAATATGGGGCCCATTATGGACAGTGAAATGAAAAGACTTGTTCAGGGTCACAAAGAAGTAAATGGTGATTGTGGGATTCAAACCTGGGTCTGCAGGGTCACAGCTGTGGATTCCAAACACTCCACCAAACAGGGATAGTCCAAGAAACTAATAGAATTAGAATGGCCTATTGTAATTTCCCTCACCACTTCTGAAAATACTATGAGTTCCAGATTGGCTTTTATGGTACACACAGACACACACACACACACACACACACACACACACACTCACTGTACACAATAAAAAATCCAATGAGATTTAATTTTAATAACACATTTATTATCTCATAGAGAATGAACATACATACTGTACTTAACTAGATAATTTGTTCCTCTGATTTCTATATGAAAATAATTCTTGTTATATGTATATGTAAAACAGTACAAAGCAATCAGAATAATTACAAATACTATATATATCTGGCACACTTCAGTTCATAGTTTTCCTTCAGTTTCGGCCATGATTTTTACTTCATGTGGAATATAAATACAGAAAATTTGTATTTTTCATCACAGAAATTGCAGAACTACAGTGTAAGGTGTAGTTTAAAATAAATTCACAGTTCCCTCATACAGTACCTTATGATTACACTTGTGTTACACAAACGATACGTTTCTACTTCACTCCTGAAGTTCTTACTACTTAAATAAAAAAAAACAAAGTATATGTTGAATGTACGGTAGTACTTTATAAAATGGTTAAAGAGCTTATTGATGCATAAATGGCTTCTTGTGTTTGGCTGTTTTGTCTCTTTCTCTGTCTCTCAATTTGAAAGGCATAGGTTAAACACAATGAAACTATTTTAATTTTTTTTTTTTTTTGTTTTTTGTGTTTTTTACAAACTGTCTTGTATATTTATATCACCAGTATTAGCCAGCAACTCGATGTCTCTGCGAGAAGTGCGACTGGACTCGTTGAAATACTAGAGCTTTTGCAGGGAAACACAGGAAGCATATGCATGTTACCCAGCCAACAATCCCCCCAACCCCCATGTTTTAATCCTGACCAACATACTGTGCATATTTAATTTACATTCCACAAGTCAAACAGTGGTACATTCACATAGCAGGGGCAGGCATGGATACCCCTTTTGGTACATACATTTTCAGAAGGTGTTCAGTTAAGCAGATGTGTGATCTCAGAGTATTGTTTTTTACAAATATCCATCCACCGATAAGGCACTGGGTGGTATGAATTATTATTATTAGTCCTTTGTTAAAAGCATTGTTTATTACCATTTAATCACATCCGCATGCTGTGACTAATCTTTATAGTAGCAATGCTTTAGACCTCATGTTCTGTAAAGCACCTCAGATAATCTGGTCATTATGCTTTTATTTACAACTGAGTTAAATGTAAGGCATGGTATTGATACTGAGAAACAGCACCGTATGTCGTCTTACATGCCCATGTCCCTGTTATTTGCTATAAACATGAATAAAGACCATGTCTGCAGCTGCTGTATACTGCACGGCCCTATGTTCTGTTGCATAATAAACAAGAAAAATTGAACCTGCACTGCCATAGCAAAAATTTGTTTGTATTGACTGCTATACAAAAAGTGTTTATGCATAGTAATCATGCTACACATCTGGCTTTCACCCTGTAATGGTCGTATAGCGGCTTAAGAAACTTGCAAAATGCTATGCATTATTTTTCAGCTGCTTCTCAAATTCAGTTTTGTATCATGATCATTGCTGTGCAAACATGTCTTATCAAAATTTCCCCTCACAAGATGTGATGTTGTTAAAGGTGAAAATTGCTTACAGCTGTAAGAAAGTCCTTCCTGAAAAATTATTTAAAAAAAAAATTAAAACTTCAAAGCGTGCTATGGCAAGATTTGAAATATAGTTGGGAAGCTGAATAATACTAGGCATCATGAACATTAATGCCTATTGTTCGCTTGCCGCCCCCTCCAAAATAAAAGAACACTAAAAATGATCAGCTGCACCAAAAAGACTGGGAAGTTGGAACTGGTAAGGCTAAACCTGAGGACTGGTTCCTTGCTTCATCTATTGCCAGCGATTCCACATTGTCCAAATGTACAGCTTATAGGCCTGCAGCAAACTTAGGTCAGCTGACCCATCAAGGCAGGTGCTAAGTTAATGATATCACAGAAAACTCCAAAAATTTATGGTAGTCCTCTCTCCCCCTTCACTCAGGGCTTTTGACTTGGAAACGTTGCACAGCTCTTAAGTCACACCTCTTGTTTTTCATTGTGAGGCCATACTGTGGTGTCAAGTCAAGCTTCTCCCCTGGGATCTTCTGAAACTCCAGCTGATGCAGCATTGTGGTGAGGAAGAGGAAGACTTCCATGCGCGCGATGGACTCACCAATGCAACGCCTCTTCCCCATTCCGAACAACATCACTTTCTCAGTTTCGACTTTGTTGATGGCTGTCCCATCTGCATTCAGAAACCTCTCTGGGCAGAATGTGAAAGGGTCCTTCCATAGTTTACTGAAATGGGAAAAGTAATTTGCTAAATAAATCAGCCCAGAATGCATGTATCAAAATGTATGTGACAGAAACAAAAGCTGGAAGAATGGGTTTCATATTGAAAGGACACCACTAATTAACTAAACCAAAACCATAACTTTTTGTAACTACTGAATGAATTTAAGGTGGATACCAGCAAGCTTGGTTATGGTGAAATACAAAATTACACATTACCCAATAAAGCAAAGCATTATGGGAAGTATATGCAAATAACCATGAAACAATTTGGATTCTACTGGAGTGTATGTTGTATGTTGCCAAATTGTCTCTCACACAATCTGCAAAAACTGAAAACAGAAGACACAGACACGAGTTTCATCCTTCTCAGAACTCATCAGTGTGCCTCATCTGTATTTTAGCCCAGGGGAAGGAGGAACCAGCGCTATGTTGGTCTTACAGGTTTGGGTCATGATGAGCCCAAAATAGGAAAGTAGTCTACAAGACAAAGAATCTCAGTGCAAAAGAACTCCAGAAGAGTTCCCAAGGAAGGGCATTGGCTATTAAGCCAGCTTTCAAAGAAAGTCATCATTATACATACCCCAGTTATACAAAGCATCATGGGAAGTATGAGCAATATTGGTTATAGTGAGAAGTCCCCTCCCCAAAAAAAGACCTATATATGAGAAAGAATGCAGTTTGCTCCCCAATAAGTGCATAAGAATCAAAATACGTTTATGAAAAGTTCCTGCTGTATCCACCAGTTTAGCCCTTCTAATGTTTATGGGACAGGCTACACATCAGAGAGGGTTGCTGGTATTGTTAGTAAAGTTTTGTTCTCAGTACATTTGGGGCGTTCTGACTGCATGTTAAGCTTAGTGTGCATTTTGCTTAATGAAACTGGTGTATTCAGCTAAACTTGTTAATGGAGCTGGAACCTTGACTAAATTCATTTTGATTCTTATATTTTTTTTTTGGAGAGTGAGCCACTTTCTTTCTCACGGTTTAGAATCGTTGGACTTCTTTTGGACTGCTGACTCATTCCTTTTGTTCTCTCTTCAAAGCAATAAATAAGTTTTCCTTGTTTTTTTTTCTGTTACATCTTTAACCCAGGATACTCTAGCTGACGTATATAGCTGGTTTTAGGCACTAGCAAAGTCTTCAGTTACTGGGTGTCCCCTACTCATCTGCCCATGAGGGCCCCACACCAGAGCTGGAGTACCACTTTAGTAAGGAACACTCTTTTTATTAGTTCACCTGTAAAAAAAGGTGACAAAGCAGACTCAAAATGGGGAAAAGGGTATCACAATTCAGGAGATTAGGGGCAGTCTAAAATAGCATGAAAGAGTATAGGTCACAATTTTCACTGCTATCATGCACGGCTGCTTTAATTAAAGGGAAACAGCAATAAAGTGCATTACTGGGCTCTGCAGAGCTTTCTGATATGACACCATAACATCAGGAAGTTACTCGTCAAGGTATGGTCCAACAATTAGAGCTGAAAGAATAGACATGGATTGGAAAGGAGGAGGGGCCCTAAGGACTAACACTGCTACCTTCCACTATAAAACCATCAATATACAACTGGATGGATTGAAAAAAAATATTGAACATATAGGTCAGAGTGGCAGAGATGGTTGTTGTGGGTTGGAGTATGGCCCCAAAACACTAATGTTGGCCCTGGAGATGCAGTATCTCATTTTCTGTGAGATCCTGCTTCTACGCAGTTTTATAACTGGTTAGACTGAATCATAGGGAGGTCAGGTGACTTTAATAGCATTACACAGCTGTTTTTTATTAGGTGGTCAAAATGTCTATGACTGATTGATTTCAACTCAAGGACTGACCCGTTACAAAAATGTGATGGAGCCCAGAATTACAGACTGCTTTACAAAAACAGTGCATGTTTTGTTTGGGCAATTTTTCTAGTCTTAACACCACTCCCCCCTAATTAGATGGTTTCTTCCAAAAATGTTCTTGCTCATAAATTACAGGCAAGATGAAACCATTTTGCATAATTTCTATTGTAAATACTCTGTGTACATACTCATGAGCCTATCTGGCCTTTTTTTCACATTTGGATTTTACTTTATATCAAACATAAAAAAGTTCAATGTTGCTTTTTTTTTTAAATACTAATTATAATTTTGTTATAAAAATGCCTCAGTTTGTGCGTATGGGCTCACAAGGACTTCATGGAGCCTGTTGGATAATGTCACCCCCAATGTGTACTGGAACTAGCACTTCATGAGTTTTTAAAGACATGAGGGTCCTGTTTTTATGCACAGTTCCATTCTCATCATAAGTAGAAGACACTGATGCATGGGCTACAGGAGCTTGCTTTGGATCTTTGGGGACTCAGACCATCTGCCTCTCCCATTAATGCCAACCCTGCCCCCAACAGACATGGATCCTCTAAAACTATTCCAATTGCAGAAGGAGGAGGGGCACCTGTAGAAGCATTGCCAGCACATTGCTACTATAAAAGTATTAATCATATCCTGAGAACAGATTGGAAACATCAGTGTGCTCATTGCAGAAATGGAAGTACCGAAACACCAGTTCATGTCTGCCACCCTCACTAAGGTTTGTGGCCCTTTACTTAATGTTAGTGTTTTTTTTTTATTTTAAGTACGTAGTTTGTTTTCAAATTGTGTCAAAAAATAACTGAGATAAGCCAGTTTGGCAATGTGGATGGAGGGCAGAGGCATTGAATGCCTCTCCTTTTGCTATGCTGGCATCCCTGGTTTGGGAATGGATCAGGGGCACTTGCAGGCTGACCAGGAGAGAGAAGATTGAGCATCCCTAGGACAGCTCTCCTCCCTTGGGGGGGGGGTAATGTGTCCCACTGATTGCTTGCCACTTATAGGAATCTGGGTGCCAGCACAGAGGGTCTGTTAGGGAAGAAACCCCACTTGCAGGTGCCGAGAGAGCGTCTCTGTAGAGGTGGAGCCTGCATGTCACACCATTGCATGCAATGTGGGCCAAGGGGACAACAAAAGTGGAAAAGACCCCTGACTGCAAGATGAAGGCCTGCCCCCCCAGGCCCTGCACCAGTGACTAGGCACCTCCACAAGCCCTGTGAAAGAGGACGTTGGAGCGAGGTAAGCCCTGGAGAGGCTGGGAGATGGGGCCAGAGGGCCAGTCTAAAAGGGGTGGACAAAACAGAATAGGCTGACAAACTTAAAAAAAAAAATAATAATAATAATAACTGAGATGGGTTCTACTTAAATCAAAACTGGTTCATTCTTGGTCTTCCCTGCTACCACTAGATCAATCACTTTTGATGTCTACTACATACGTCAATTGTGATTGGTTGAGCATTAGCAGCTCAGGTGGGGCACATGGAGTATCACAACAAGTACTGTCTTTAGTGAGCTTACCCAGATGACTTTTAAATAAAAATGTAAACAAAATGAAGAACTGAATAAAAAACACCACTGTCATCAGACAGGAGGCTCCAAACTTTAAATTACTGGACACTGTTAGCCCAGATTTGTTTGTTCACATTGCTAAGTTGATTTTATTTGTTCAACTTCCTTTATGTAAGAGATAAACCATGACAGGGTGTGCGGTTATAAGGGAATAATGCATGCCTTGGGTGATTGTTAGGCACAAGGCACAGCTGGGTGTTGCTACCACACGCGAACTGCATTATTCCCTTATGATGGCACACCTTGGAATGTGCTATCCCACTTATAAAATGGACTTCTATTCGTTAAAAAAATTCATAGTTCAGGTGAGCGTGAGGCTGCCAGCAAATAATAAGTGGTCATGTGGTGTGTTTTGATCAGTGATGTTACAGTATTTTCATGGCCCATTTTATAATAAAAAAATATTTATCTGGTGAAGTTATTTTGCCCCAGTACAGTAGAAAAGTGTCAAGTGGATTTTTAAAAGCCCAATTGAAGATAGTTGTTGAAGTCCTTTTAAGAAATAAGATTGTCAGCCATAGTACTGGTTCTTTGAAATTATGAATGCAGTAACAAACATCTAAGGGCTGTTGTATATGTATTACAATATTGTGATCAAAACATTCAGATACTTACGGGTCATGATTCACTTGCCACTGATTTATGAAAATGCATGTATCCTGGGGTATGAAGTAACCATTCAAGGCGCTATTCCTTGTTGTGCTGCAAACAACAATTACAAAATAGGGTCAATGTTTGCATAAAATAGGTTGGCTGACTCAGTGACAAGTTGGCAGGAGTCATTGACTGTTGAGACACTGCTTGTTCAATCTCACAGCCAGAGGATACACTGTGGCCATGGTAACCCTCAAAAAGTGGGATGGTGGATAAAAGGGGAATCTGAGGAAACTGTTGCTACAACCCCCCCAAAAAAAAACAGTGCTACCATAAAATGGCCCGTATAGACCTTAGTTATCACCAGTTGAAGGCTTCAACACAGATGTGTTGATAGACTGCCAAAACAGAAAGTGAAATTAAATTTCTTGGTGTGGTGGTCCACGCAAGGTTTAAACTGGGCAGGAACCCATGGGAACTTAGTTCCCAGGACTCTTACAAAATTGTATCAGAGTTCCTGCACCTCTGTTGTCTTTCTCCATTGAATACTGTGAGAGAGTTTCACCACCTAGCAATGACAGTTCCCCATCCTACATATCTAAAAGGGAGAATTCCCAGACCTAAATATTTCCAGTTTATCCACTGGTTCTACCGTTCAGTGTCATCCACCCAACAGTGCACCATGGTCCAAATTGACTTCATTAGATGTCCAGGAACCTGGAAAACAGTCAACAGTAGGCAGTGCAAGAGGAGGCTATAAAATAGACCCAGTAGCTATAAAATAGTAATAAGTCCTTGCCTTGACAAACAAAGGCCAACCAAAGCATATCAAAAGGCTTGACTGTACTCAAACGAAGAAATGCCAGCCTTTTTAAGGCATTTAAAGTCATCTATCATATCACCTTTAATTTTGGCCTTTCCTTTCATTGTTCTGTGGCTAACATTAAATGGGTATTATAAAACAAACATTTAGGTACGCTCAGAGGCTGAGCGTACCTAAATATTATAAAACAAACATTTAGGTACACTCAGAGGCTGAAAATTATGTAGATTATCAGTTGCCCATCTTTTATGAATTGGGGTTACTCTAGCCTCTTTCCAATTGATGGTTTCTCTCCAGAAATTACGAAACAGATAATAAGTATGATAGAATGATAGAAATTTTGAATGCGCCACATTTAAAAAGTCTTGGTTCAAGATCATCCAGACCCCCGTCCTACTTTCATTTTAAATAAAGGGGCATTCCCAGGACTTCTATGGGATCTGTAAGATTGAATTTGAAGCCAAGAGTGAGCAACTATATGTATGTAATAAGACACGGCAAGGCATTGGTTGTCTGGGGTTCATGTTGTATACCCAGGTGTGTAGTGAACAAGGAGCTTGTGCTTTAGTACCAGACAACCAATGCTCTGCAGTGTTTTTTTGCACTTATAAAATGAATAAACTAACAATACCAACTTTTAAAATTACAAATAGGCATTTTCTTTTATTGAACATAACTAGTAAAAAGTAATCTTTTCCAGCTCTGCACTCTTCACCACACCCCATCCCAGCTCCTCTTTCTTCCCCTTCTTTCCCTTTCCCTCCCACACCACATCCCAACTCTCTCTCCCAACCTTCTTCTTACTTCTCCCACCCCTTAATCACTCTTTTTAACCCTACCTCTCCCCTTACTCTATCCTCATTTTTTTCTCCCCACCTCACCCCCGCTCTATTACACTATTCTGTTCTCCTTTCTCTCACTACTTCCCCATGCTGTCTTTACTTCTCACCCCGGCCTCCTACCTCTTAATTTCTCCCTCTCCTGCATGATCACTTTCCTACCCATCCTAAATTTCCTGACATTGCAGTCTTGTAAATGACTGGTATTTCACTTTATGTTTAAAGATCAAATGCAACACTTTTTCCATATTTTTAATAAAAGTTTGAATAAACATGAATTCAAGTCCCTGTGTCATGATTAGTGTTTTCTGAAATTTCTGTGCTGTTTGATTTTGTGTTTTCTTTAAATCAACATTTGTTGATGTGCTCTGCAGTAACGGAAAACAGTGAAGATTTTTCTGTCCCTAGGAGTGAGTGATGACATCATATTGGTCTAGCTTCCTGCTTCAGCAATTAAGTCCCTGATTGACTGAAGAGGCTGGAACACTTCAAAGTCAGAGCAGTCTGTAGAGCTAATTGTTTTCTCTCTAAGGTGTTTATTAACCCATCTGGTTTGTGTTTAGGTAGAGTAGCTTAAAGTCTATCATTCTGTTCTCATAAAAAGTTGATAATTTTGAGTTTCACTGCTGAACTGAAGTGGCATGTATGTTTATGAGAAATCATCATGTCTGTATTACAGCTGTCAGCTCTGTCCCTCAAAATTCTGCATTGTTTCCTGGCTATATGACACATGGTAGTTTAATGGATATGAAATAAACTAAATTTTGTTAACTCATAAAAGTAGTGTGTCCTTGATGTAGCCTCCATAAATAAGTTCATGTGAGAACAATTTTGTTTTATGTCAGATTGACAAATAGGTTTCTACCACACTCTGCTATTTCAGGAACATGTACTATATGAACAGGCAAAATTCAGTTCTTTGAGGGTTTCTGTGTCAAAATACATCATGTATGTGTATAACTAGAAATACTATATGGCATCCTGATGCCCCTGTCTCCTGCCCCTCAGTTGAGGCTTCTGCACCCTCCTTCCCTCTGTTTCCCACTCCCACAGTCAGGACCAAATGCACCCTGTTGCCCCCTGTTCCTGTCTCCACAGACAGGGCTGCTGTGCTATGCTAAACCTCAGAGTCCAAGGGGCTCGGCCTCCATGGGACTGCTGCACCATGCTGCCCCAGGTCACCAAAGGTGGTGCTTTTGTTGCACCCTGCTACCCACTTCCATTGCCCCGAATAGGCCGGGCTGCTGCACCACATGCACCCTATCTCACAGTCAGGGCTGTTGTACCCTGATGCCCCACTGTGTCCTGCCTCACAGTGAAGGCTTCTGCACCATGATGTCCTCTGTCCCCTGTCACCACTGTGCCCTGCTGCACCATAGAACCTCTTGGCTCCACAGTTAGGGATGTTGCACCATGTTGCTCCCTGCCACCAGTGTTAGATCCTTTGGTACATTGCCCAAACTGCTCAAAAGAAAAAAAACAAAAAAATACTTTCATCTTGTGTTATAGGGTGGGGGACAGAGGGTAGCAGGGTGCAGAAGTCCTGACTGTTTGGGTAGGAGATAGAGAAGACATTAGGTTACAGGGTATGCCGTCATTATGGTGACAACTTTACCATGACTGACACCACAGCGACAACAGAGCCAGGTCACTGCAGTGTCGGCAAGGGACCCCAGCACTGCTTTCTGGGGGTATTGTATCCCCACCTCTCTAAAGCAACTCTAACTCAGAGTTGATTAATGTAGTAGCAGGGGGTTCGGGGGGGCAAAGCCACAGAAAACACAGTCTAAAGTGACTCCCTTTATGCCGACCACATATACGGTCAACATAAAGGAGTCACTGTAATATTGGTTGACAACAAAATTGTCAACCGACTGTCATAGATCCAGGGCACAGCAGCTCAAACTGTGGAACAGGGTGCAGCAGACTTGCTCATTTGGGACAAGGGATATGGGCAGGAGGCTGTAGCAAAGGATCTGACTCTGGTGGCAGGGGGCAACAGGAAGAAACTGCCCCAACTGTGGTGGCATGGGAAAGGGTGCAGCACATGCCCTGCCTTGTCTTATGGCAAGTGGCAGCATGGTGCAGCAGCCCTAACTGTGGAGGTATGGGGCTCTAGGGCATAGCAAGCCACAGCAGCCTTAACTGTGTAGACAGGTGCAGCAGCCTTGGATGTGGTGGCAGAGACAGAGGACAGCATGGTGCAGAAGCCTTAACTGTGTGGAAGACACAGTGGAGAATCAGGGTACAGCAGCCCTGACTGTGGGACAGCATGTGCGTGGTGCAGCAGCCTTGCCCAGTCAGGGCAATGGAAGTGGGTAGCAGGTGTAGCAAATATCCCACCTCTGATGGCCTGGGGCAGCATGGCACAGCAGCCAGAACTGTGAAGGGAGTGGACCTAGGACTCTAGTCCTTAGCAGAGCATAGCAGCCCTGACTGTGGAGACAGGAACAGGGGGCAACCGGGTGCATTGGCCCTGACTGTGGGGGGGGGCAGAGGGAAGCAGGGTACAGTAGCATCAGCTGTTTGTGCAGGAGGCAGCAGTGTGCAGTAGCCTCGACGGTGTGGAGAAGACAGTGGGAAGCAAGGTGCAGCATCCTCAAATGGGGGAAGGAGAAAGGGGGCTTGTGGGGTAAGGGAAATGGGGCAGCAGAGTGCTGCTGCCTCAACTGTCGGGCACGAGACAGAGGCATCAGGATGCCATATAGTATTTCTAGTTATAGACATACATGATGTATTTTCACACAGGAACCCTCAAAGAACTGAATTTTGTGTGTTCATACAGTACATGTTCCTGAAATAGCAAAGTGTGGCAGACACCTCTTTGTCAATCTGACATAAAACAAAATTGTTCTCGCATGAACATATTTATGGAGGCTACATCAAAGACACTACTTTTATGAATTAACAAAATTTAGTTTATCTTATATCAATTAAATTACCCTGTGTCATATAGCCAGTAAACATGCAGAATTTTGATGAGACAGAACTGACAGCTGTAATACAGACACAGTGATTCTCACAAACATTAATGCCACTTCAGTTCAGCACTGAAACTCAAAATTATCAACTTTTTATGAGAACAGAATGATAGATTTTAAGCTAATCTATCTAAACACAAATCAGATTGGTTAATAAACACCTTGGAATGAAAATAATTAGCTCTACAGTCTGCTATGACTTTGAAGTGCTCCAGCCTCTTCAGTCAATCAGGGACTTCACTGCTGAAGCAGCAGGCTAGACCAATATAATGTCATCACTCACTGCTAGGGACAGAAAAATCTTCACTGTTTTCAGTTACTGCAGAGCACATTAACAAATGCTGATTTAACAAAAACTACAAAATCAAACTGCATGGAATTTTCAGGAAACACTAATCATGACACAGGGACTTGAATTCATGCAAATTAAAGCTTTTATTAAACATATGGAAAAAGTGGTGCATTTGAGCTTTAATCCTACATTACTATTGTTTGCCTTGTTAATATGTATTACTGTACTTTGTATTACGCTGCTTCAGGTGTTTGTACTCATCCCTTACCCCCTTCCCCAGGACACATCTGGAAATGAGCTTTATGGCTCAGTATGACTTTCCTGGTAAAAGTCTTTTGAATAAATAAATAAATAAATAAATGAATAAATGATCTGTCTTTAATGGCTGAAATGTCTGTTTATTAGAGAATACAGGAATTTGCACAGGAATTCGAACTCCTGCAGAATGTTCACCCCTCATACACAACAGAAGACCTTACATGGAGTCAAGGTCTCAACTGTACCTATGACAGGGTAAGCAACAGCGATTGCCCTGGTAAGAAGAGGGCTTTGTCACAGTCACAAAATAAACACCAACCGAAACTGTGAATGATATTTTTTTCCATTTTGTTTATGTGTATAAGAAGGGTAACATAAGAGAACATGACATGCAATTTGCAAAAGAGAAAAATGTGTATTTAGAAAAATGTCTCACTTAGAACTACGTGCAGCACAGACACATACAGTTAGTGTTTTGCAGGCTTCAGTACTTCTACTTTTATTAAGGGGAAAGCAAAAACACTGAAGTCTGCAAAGTGTTGGAATGTCTGTTTTATATGCTGGCCATTTTTTAAGTATGCTCTTTTTTTCTGGATATACGTTTTTCACTTTTGCAAATTATGTATCACTGAGTGAAGTTTTTAAGGTTCAGAGTGCATTCTTTAATCTGTGCTTTATATAGTTAATTGCACCGCTATTGTTTACTGTAGTTTTGATACATTAATTGCAAGAATGTTTGCCTATTTGATTCATGCAATCTTATCTAAAAACTAAAAAGCAACATCTTACCAGTGGGGGATTGTGAAGGGTAGGTAGGATGAATATCTGAAAGTCTCTGTGATAAATGCTTCTGTGTATGGCAAATGACCTCTGTCTGATAGCCTGGGTCTCCGGTCTTGGCCAATTTTCTCATCTACAAATTCAGCACAGAAGAATAATGCAGGTTTTTGTACACTGAGCTTGAATTTCCTTTTTTCCTTTGTTTTTAAGCTTATTTTATCCAGGGAAACATCTTTTATTTGGCCATCTGCCTGCCCTGACCTGTCTCACTGGAGGGTTGACCTCTGGTCTTGACACTATCCCAATGCTCAGCTCCCACCAGCTGTACCTCCACATCTTGCCCCCCCTTAGGTGGGGCCTGTCCTTCAGCACTACAGAGAGCAGGCCTTCACAATTTGGTGGTGGTGGGAGGAGCTAAGGGAGGAACCTTGAAATCTGAGCCCCCCCCCACCAGCTGGGGTAGCAGGAAATAGGGAATGTCAACTACCAGACATGCCATCTTCCCTTTTCTACCCTAAACCCCACCTAACAAGATGCAACCATATAAACATGCATCAGAGAAACAAATACATTGTGCATATAGACCTACCGACCCTCAAGCGCTACTGGCTATGCTGTCACCTATGGTTACCTAGGTGGCAGTGCTACAGAGAGAGTTGCTACCCTCCCAACAGGGGAGAAGACAATCCAATGGAATGCTCAACTCTCATCCCGTTGGCCCAAATTGGCAGCCCAGGTTTGGCACACAAATGCAGTTCACCAGCATAACAACTGACTGCACTGATCTTTTATTTAGTTTCAGATTCATTTTTACTTGTAATATTTGTGCCTTGACATACCTAGCTCTTTGTGTATTTTTTTCTGTTCTTCTGGGAATCCAGCAAGGTACATGAGATTCCAGCAAAGGCCTGTTGTAATGGTATCAAACCCTGGGGGAAAACAAAGAGAAAATACATTTCTTTATGCCTTCTGAATTTAAAATATGTAAACAGCATGAGAAAAGAACATATAAAAGCTTGCTCTTGGTTTAATGACAGTATTGCCTGCATTAAATGTGATGGCATTCATTTCTAAGGGACAATTCATTTAGATGATGTATGTTAGTCATATAAACCAATAACAGCAGACTTGGAAATTAAACCTGTGGGTCTTAGATATTCCAATTAACAAATCCTCCCATATGTTTTAGAATATGGGGGCTGTTTTGAAAGATAGAGGTACAAAGTGTTTGAATACAGCTTCATCTCCGTCAAGAGTGGCACAGAAATGTAAACAAATGCTTTAAAGTCTCACCCCTTGCCCATGAAGATCCCGTCACAAAATGGCCCTGACTTACAGCGCGATGGTGTCATCAGGGTGAGGCAGCTTAATCTGTAATACTAAACATCTATAGAGCTATTTTTTAAATGACAGTATTTTGCACTGTCTTAAATATATTTATTGATACTTCACTTTTGCATTAGAGTTCAACCTGAAGGCATCACCCCTGTTGCTACTGATTCATTATAGAGGTCTATAGTGGCTCTGCCAGCACCTACCTTGTTTCTCCTAAAACACTTGAATAAATTCCATCTGGTCACGGTGGTTTATTGATTTTTACATTCCATAGTCCCTTCTGTACCCTTTACCTTGTGATTGCTCCCATCTCCAACCTTTCCCCTGCATTACCCATAAATTCCATCCTGCTGTCAGTGGAAAACCTGCCCCCTCCATTGCAAACACCAAACAAAAAAATATTAATTTAGTATGCATGCCATCTTCCCATCAGTGGTACTCATATCTTCTTTCCTTATCCTTTCTATATTCTCCCTTGACTTTCTCTTTTCACTTATATATCTAAAGATGGATTCCTCATTTGCCTTCACCTTTTCTGCTAGTCTTAATTCTGCATTTAACACAGAAAACAGGAGTAGTCCCGTAGCAAGTTTAGGAGCTGGTGCCGAACCCCAACCAGCGGCACTGAGTTTTCAAATAAAAATGAAAACATGACACTCAAATGCAGACCAACAACTTCAATGTTGAGAAATCACAACATAACCAATACAGCTTTATAAGAATGACTGAGCCCCCATGTTTTGCAAATGCACTTATGTTTTGAATGAGGGGTTAATTCTTATCTCATAAGCTTTTTAATTTCCCCATTTCTTCCTTATACCTTTCTCTGTCTCACTTTGCTGTTTCTTATAAACCTTGAACACACTCCTTTTTTCCTCTAATAGCATTCTTTACCTACCTACTTTACCATATATGGTTCCTATATTTCTCCTTTAGTCCTTGTTGCTGGTCATATCAAATCTCCAGCTGGTAGTGGCTGTGGACTAGTGCAAGCTCATGTGGACTAATGCACTGCTTAGTTAACATGTCCTAGTGCAAACAAATAGTTAAGGTCAACTGCTGTTTAATGTTTTCTAGAGCTGTGTAGAATTTTTAAATTCCACTTCCAGTGCAGTTCTGTGGAATTTTGGAAATTATGCCTAATTCTATGGAATTCTGAAGGAAAGAGAATTCCACAATTCTGAAAGTGGATTTTTTTTAAACCACAGATTAATAATTGACAGTTTACTTAAACCGTGGAACGTTATTTCACAGTTTGCATACACTGTGGATTTGTTTTCCACAAACTGTGGAATGAAATTCTATGGCTGCATGATCTGTGGAACATGCTTCAGTGGTCTGGTTCATGGAGAAATGCTTTTCAAAATTCCATGGAATTAAAACTGGAATAAAAAAAAGTGTTTTGGAAGTGGATTTGACATTCCAGACAAATGCCGCTGGCAGAATTCCACATTCCGTGCACCTCTAATGTTTTCTCATGCTCTCATTTTTAAAATTGCACTGTTACTGTCCTGACCACTACATTTTGTTTTATTAAATGGCTTTTACCCAGACTAGGGGATGATCCTGGGACAACCGAGGGTCTGGGGCGGGGTTGAGAAGACTTCAGTATTCCTTGCTGTACTGGGGAGTGTGGTCCACTGCTCTGCTATCACCAGTTAAGTTATCACAGTTTGTGGCGCACAATGGGGCAGCTGCTGAGGGTAGGAGGACTTCAACAAGCTCAGCAAGAGTATGCTCTAATGGTTGCATGTGGAGCCCCAGCCAAGACAGCATCTGAGGACCAAGGAGCCTGTGTAAATGCAAATTGTAACACAGTAAAATAGTCCAGTAAAGAATGATGGCTGCTTAAAACATCCTAGCAGTATTTTCTGTCAGGACAACTCTAGCCTCACAGCCTGGGGAAGGGGTATGAATGTGTAACTGGAATACAGGGAACCCTCTGGCCTATAGATACAGAGGGTCTCCCTGGACTATGCCCAGACCCTACTGACATCAACAGGGGGTTATCATATGGTGCCAGCCTCAGCTATGAGACAGTACAGTGGTTGCTGAGTTGGTTGCATGCCCAGGTAAGCCAAGCAAGGTTACCTTTACTGCTGATGTCCTGTGGGAGGAGTACAATTTCAGAAAGAAAACAAAGCTGGGCACTGCAGCTGCTTGGAACAGTCTCATGTCCCAGTGTCGCTACAGCCTGGTGGTCCCGTAAGCAAGACTTCTACTGGGCTCACCTGATAGCCCTGCCATGGGGAAACAGTCATGGACCTGGACACTCATGAGTTAGACAAATGACAGGGCTATTATGTTACCCCTTCATGACCACAGTGAAGGAGGGTAGTTGAACCCAACAGGGAAAAATGTTGAAACAGAAATAAATAAGTAACTAGAAATAAACAGGGAAATGAATGCGCACTAGACTTACAACTTTCTTTATATAAAGATTATACCAATATACAATGTGACCTCACCTGCTCCAAACAGATCATTTACAATTCCAACAATTTTCTCATCAGAGATCTGCAGATTAGCATTCTCGTCCATTTTCTTGTCCTGGCAGTGCTCAATGAGGAAGTCTGTGATATCCATGATATTTTGCTATAGGACATGAGAGAGAGAAAATGTTAAACTGCTGAAACTTGTTACAGCAGAGTTGAACTTGTGCTGGAATATGCTGTTATTTAAAAATAGAGCAGAAAAATAACAGATTTAAGATAGATAGACAGGTAGATAGATAGATAGGAACTGCTTTTAAAGAATGGCAACATGATAAAAAAAAGTACTGTAGAATAGGAAAGGAATGCATCATTTAAATTTAGCACTTGCCACAAAGTGGCTGTATGTACCTAAATTTATTTTCATGCTAAACTAATAGTCCTTCTTTCACCTTAATGGGAAAAGTGCTAATCAGAGTAATTTTATTTTCACGCTTCTGAGCACTTCAGTGAATATAGTGAAAATTAAATTATAGTGAATATTTCCTATTCTACAGTATATGAAAAGTCCTATCAAGTATAAATACATTGCTTTTCATGTCTTTATAAAATAGAAAATGGAAATCCTTTACTGTGATTGGACAAATTTAATCACATGGCTGTAAAGTTATAACAGCATAATGTAATAGCATGAGCATAAGACAAAAAAATGCTGCACTCAACTCACCATTATTTATGCAAAGCAAGAGGTGCAAGTGCAATAAGTAACTTTATTTAGAACCTCACCGTGCTATTATATCCCTGCACTTCACCTCACCCAGAGTTTTTTGTTAGGGGATCGAGCAATAGTTGGAACTGGCCAAATTTAAAGTACTGTTGTGACAGCTAATCACAGCTCAGCATCAATTTCATTTTTTAAAAGGATAAATGTCAGCTTAAAGCTATGCTAGGCTCAGATTAATAACCTGGTTGGTATTAAATTCTCTTGTAAGCACTTGCACCCTTTGCTTTATGTAAATAATAAGTTCAGAGTTGCAGTTGTTTTGTTGATTTACAGTTTGGGGTTAGCCACTGCTACCACTGGCACTGTGGCATTTCCAACATGACCCTCTGCCCATTTTTTTCCTAGAGTACCATCATACGTCTGTTAAAATGTCTTTTCATTTGAGGTGTGGGACATTTTTACCCATTTTATACATGCAGTAACACACTCTAATGCTGTGTCTTGTGCCTCCATTACATGCAAGTGGTGTGTGTGTGTGTGTAAGTTTCCTCATTTCCTCAGCCCTGGACTTGATAGCTCCTGCCCGTGTTCATCCCCTCTCACTCCGCCCTTGGGCCCGTTGGTTTGATGGGTCCTTGAGGGAGTTGCAACATGTGGGTCATAGGTAAGAGCATCGTTGGTGGAAATCTGCCCTGGTGGTTGACCGCCTTAGTTTGGAGGAGCACTATCAGCTCTACCAATCAGTGATTTCCTGTAAGAAGGCAGAGAGCCTGTCCAGGGACATCGCTGTCACTCAGAATAGACTGTCTCAGCTCTTCCAGACTGTGGACAGGTTGTGCAACCCAGCCTGTCTGCAGTTGCGGCGAGCCTTTTCACAAATTGAGTGTGATGAGCTTGCTCAATTCTTTGCGAATAAGGTGGCCGACATCAGGTCGGAAATCCATCTGACTCGCTCTATGGGTGATGCGGTTGGTCACAGTTTGGCCACTACTCCCTGTACTTCCTGGAGTTCTTCTGATCTCCTGGATGTTGAAGACATTATGAGGATTGTCCAAGGGATGCGCCCTACGCACTGTAGTTTAGTTCCGGGCCCAACTTCCCTGATTTTGGGTTGTCATGAGATCATCGACCCAGTCTTGGCTCAAATTGTCAGGTTCTCCTTGGAATTGGGTGAGTTTCCAAGCACCTTGAAGGAGGTGGTGGTGACACCTCTCCTGAAGAAAGCTTCATTGGACCCAGACATTTCTGCCAACTACAGACTGATCTTGAACCTTCCCTTTTTAGGTAAGGTTATCAAGAAAGTAGTGGCAATCCAGTTGGAGAACCATTTGACCATCCATAATGTCTATGAACCTCTCCAGTCAGGTTTTCATAAAAGGCACAGTACTGAGACTGTTCTGGTTCGGGTGCTCAATGATCTCCTGATGGTGAGAGATCAGAGAAACTGCTCCATCCTGGTTCTCCTTGACCTCTATTCAGCTTTTGACACTGTAGACCATGGGGTGCTGCTCGATTGCCTGAGGTCCATCTGTGGCCTGTCAAATACAGTGCTCGAATAGTTTTCTTCTTTTCTTGCTGGTAGAACACTGAGAGTTGTGTCTGGGTTTTTTTCTTTGGATCATTTATCTCTGTCCTGTGGGGTCCCTCAGGGTTCGGTGCTATCCCCCATGTTGTTTGCAGTGTATATGCTACCCCTCGGAGACATTGTAAGATGGTATGGGCTGCGGTTTCACTGCTATGCAGATGATACCCAGCTATACCTGTCTTTTGCTCCCGACCAGGCTAATGCGCTCTCAGTATTTAATAACTGTCTAGTTGAAATCCAAGACTGCATGAATTTGAGTTGGTTGAAATTGAACGTGGGAAAGACTGAGGCGATGGTGGTAGACCTGGGTCACAAGACAGAGAGGTTGAGGATAGATCGGCCCTCTGGAATATATCTGGGGGGTGAAGAGATCCTTAGCTCCAAACAGGTGGAGTTGTGCTTGACGATGGACTGACCCTTCATCATCAGGTATCAGCAGTCATCAAATTGGCCTTTTACCATCTTCAGAATATTGCCAGGGTCAAACAGCTTGTTCCATCTGGTGACCTGCTGGTATTGGTCCATGCCTTTGTGACCTCTCGGCTTGAGTACTGCAACTCCCTTTATCTAGGGCTTCTTGGGGTTGATATCTGCCACCTGCAGCTAGTGCAGAATGCTGCCACTCGGTTACTGACAGGGGTACCTAAGAGTTCATATATTACCCCTGTGCTGAGCGATCTGTGCTGGCTGCCAATTCAGTGGTGGATCACCTTTAAAGTAGGCTTGTTGACTTACAAAGCCCTACATGGTCTTGGTCCTGACCATTTGAAAGAGCTCCTGATTCCCTACATCCCTGTGCGACAGCTCCGCTTGGCTGAAGAGGGGTTGCTGGAGATTCCGAGGGTTATTTTGAAATCTTCTGGGGCCCGTGCTTTTGCTTTTGTGGCCCCCACCCTCTGGAATTCTCTGCCCCGTCAGCTCCGGGAGTGTACGACTGTGGGGGGCTTTAAGCAGGTACTGAAAATGATTTTGTGGACATTGGCATTCCCAGAACTATAATGGATTTTATTGTTTTATATCTTTTTATCTGATGATTGTTTTATTGTACGGCACCTTGATATTTGAAAGGCACCATATAAATAAAGATTATTATTATTATTAAGTACAGCATAATAAACACCCTGTAATGTTATTTCTTACCTATAAATGCAGGTGGTGTATGTAAGTGCAGCATATTAAGCAAGAAGCACCCTGTAATGTTATTTCTTACTTATGTAACAACCCTTCCCTCCCTGCAGGGGAAGGGTTGATTACTACAATGCCAGGACCGGAGTATACTGATTGGTGAAGCCTTCGACACAGAGCCCGGTGGGAGGAGTTTTAGAATTTCAGAGTGAGAGGGTACCAGTTGTGCTGACACCCTTGCCTCAGGTCATTTGCCAGGCTACCTGAGGGGGCAAGGGCATCACAAAGCAGCAGCTGTTGATGGATCAAAGTGTGAGACCAACACATGTTGATGTCCAGTCACCTTGTAGCCTCCAGGGACAGACATTACAACAACTGTGGACACTGGAGGTTTGAAGTCTGGGGGCATTTAGTGTAGATTATTGCTGATTCTAGGGAGTGTGTAAAAGAGACAATATGAGGGTGTAGGAAACCTGAGGGGCTCCCTTCAAGGGGAGTCTCTAGCAGCCTTGCAATGCAGAGAGGGCCCCATTGAAGCCAGAGTGCTCACCTTTTGGGGGGCATTTGTGGTCTCATGCCTGAGAAATGCTGCCAGCCATGCTGATGATGGAGAGCAACCTGGTTAAAGAGATTAAGCTTCAGACCAAATCTTGGAGATAGGCCTCCACTATGTACAGGAGATTTTGAGCTGGGATTGACATCAAAGACACTCTGGCAGAGGGGTTGGTATGATTGTCAGCCCTTCCTGAGTAGAGGCTGGAGTGTGTGCTGTTGTGTTGTGCCAGCTTACTAACCAGTGAGAGGTGAGGCACCCAGAGTAGGGGTGGCCTCCAGGCTCCAGCTGGGGGGGAGGCTGACCTGAACAGAGCTGTGGCCATCGTAGGACAGGGCACCCCTGGATCTGCTGGAGATGTCCAAAAGAAAGTGCCTTCAGTGAGGATGTCTCTTGATCCATCCACTGATAATATGCTACTGTGTTACACAGTGTGTGTATAAAAAAAAGAGTACTTAAACCTAAAGTGGATAGCAAGGTGTGAGATTCTAGCAAATTCAGTGCAGGGTAGAATAGGCTCTAACATGAGATATAGCCCCACCCATTGGTGTTAAAGTAGAATGTAAGGGGTTGTGTGGTCCAAGAGTTGTGAGAGGAGGTACAACCAATGCAAAGAGACTATAAGGGTTTGACTCAAGTCTGGACTCAGGGATGAACCTGTCTGTACAGTGCTAACTAAAATAGCATTTAGGGACTGAGGTTCCTGTGTAAATGTAAACTGTAATACAGTAAAACAATCCAGTAAAGAGTGACAGTTGCTTAAAGCATCCTAGCAGTGGGTATTTTCTGTCAGGACATAGATTCAATAGTATCTCACCTCACAGCTTGGGGAATGGGTACAGATGTGTGCCTGCAGTATGGGGAACCCTCTGGCAAGCATATCACCATACTTCTAGATACAGAGGGTCTTCCTGGGCTATGTCCAGGCCCACTGACACCAAGAGAGGGGTTATCATATGGTACCAGCATCAGTACAGTGGTAGCTGAGTGGATTGCATGGCCTTGTAAGACAAGGAGGGGTTGCTCCTTTGTTAAAGTCTTTGCCAGTTATCATCTTATGAACTTATTAATTGGCCCCTACAAGTCAAGAAATATTTCAAGTAGAAGTTTGGTTATAACCAGGAAAGCAATTTTTTCCCAGTAGTGCCCCAGAAAATCTACAACAGCTCCAATAAATGACATTGTGTTATTAGTGTTGTTAAAATTCTAAATACATGACACAGGGTGTTAACAAGTGGGGCCCAGTCACCTTTATTCTGTATGTCCTATTTGGCTTACAAGGCTCATATACTGATCAAATCACTACAGCTGCTCAGAGAAAGTGTCATTTTAATTATTTGCTGTATTGAACACCTAAAATAGAATGAGCCTTGATACATGGAAACAAAGAATCCATTTACTGCCTTATTTTTGAATGTAACTTATTCTGCTTAAGGTTGTTGTTAGACAAAGTAGGTGATGCGGTACATATATTTAACAAACATGTAAGTTGCATGACAGCAGTTTCCAGGCCTATACTTGACCCTTCATTAGGGAGAAGCCATGGTCGCATCATAAAGAAAGGCTATGTGTAGAACCAAATGTTTGTGTACTGAATCATGCATGTTGATACAGTTCAAGATATCACCCCAACTGTATGTTGACTAGTATGGATAAACACTTCCAAATCAGTCACTGAATGCAGTTGGATTGGTGCTTGAAAGTTCACAGCAGACATAAGTGAGAGGGAAGAAACAGTAAATGCATGTTTGTCTATATTATTCTCTTACCTTGTCAAACTGTTTGTAGTGCTCCTTCACTATTTCCTGCACAAAGGCACTGAATCTCTTGTTTAAGTCAATAAAGATATTCATGGTGGCATTTGGCAAGTACTGGAGAATAGGAATGAAATCTGCTCGGTTACCAGAGCCAGTTACCTGTGCAAACTCTTCAGACAAGGTCACCAAACTCAACAGCCTTTGATCATCATGGCTGTAGCGTTTCCCAAAACACATAGCACAAATCACATTGGCAACTGAGATCACAATGTTTCTAAAGGGATCAAATCTTCCTTTCTTCTCCATGAGGTCACTGAAAAGTGTGATCAGGTACTCAGTTTCTTGGGAGATGTGTTCCTCCAGGATGCAGGAATAGGTGGAGTTCTTGCACTCATCTATAGAAAATTCACGCAGGGCATTCTTAGCCAACTTTCTGCGGGCCTTCCACACTTCCCCCATGTCCTTACTGAAGGCTAAGCTCTTGCCATCATTGATGTACTTGAAACTATGCAGATCAGGCCGGCCGGCAAAATCATCCCCTTGCTTGAGCAGAGCTTGTTTGAGAGTCTCAAGTCCACTTAGGACCACGACTGGTTGCATGCCTATCTGGATCTGCATGATGTCTCCATAGGTTTTACTCATCTCAGACAAGGTAAGATGAGGGTTCTTTCCCAGCTGGTGAGCATTGCCAATCAGGGGCAAACTTCTAGGTCCCGGTGGCAGTTTCAGCCCCTTGGGAACCCTCTTTTTAAAGGTGTGAATAAGGAAGAGCATGACACAAAATGATGTGAAGGCAAGCAGGATTTCAGTTGCCGAGATGAACCTGAGGCCACCCAGATTGTATTGAGCCATCTTGCAGTGATAAAACTTCTCAGTCAACTGAGGTTCTTCACAATCCCTACAGTAACAAACAATAAACTAAATGTAAATTACTGTAAGAGGTAGCTATATCATTATCCAAGGAAAAAGAGGCCAGTACTTACCATTGTTAATCAATTCAATTATTACTAAGTGATAGTGGCACAAGAGACAATCCATAGGATAAGTAATGATTCCTTCAACAAACTGTTATGAAAACACTTTGTAAAATGCATAAATGTAGTTATTTTACTAGTTTAAGACAACTCTTTGAAAGAACAGTTTATATCAATTGGAAAAAATCTTTGTTACATATTTTAGCTATATTTTTTTAAACATCCTTAGACTCATCATTAGTGTATTTCTTAATCCTTCACATATTTTTAGAACAATGTTTATTATTACTAGTTTTGGAAATAATTATGTCTAAGTATAGTTAGTGCTAGGAATTTTTACAAATCTCTTTCACTGATTACTTTTTGACTCCATACACAGTACTAACTAGACCCATACAGGGGGTGTACTAGGATGGTGCTAGTACATATTTCTGATGGTAAACAACATGGTACTACACCAAGATATTAAATTGTATTATGGTAGGCACAACAAAAGGGCGGGAACATTTAAAAATTTCAAAACTACATATTGCAGGTCAGGAATGTGAAAATGTAAAATGGGTTCTGTTGTGCTGCTAACCTAAGTTTGTAACAAGGAAATGATAAATGTAACACTGTATCTCAGTGACACACATTGCTTTCAAAGGAATTGTGTTGCAGAAATACTTATGGTGGTTGATACAATGATATATGGTACCCTATAGGAGGCCAATAAATGTATGAGTATTTGCTATTTATAGTACAAGACTGTATAGAAGAAAAAATGATAGAGTATTTATTAGAACAATAAACAATAGAATTATTTTTGCAGAATACAAAGACTTAACACTTGAATGTGCACATGACTGGGGCTACAGAAAGCAGGTCAAATTCTTATTGGAAGTTATGTGGAAGCTCAATTGTTTTTGTAGATCTATAAAAAATTTAATTAGTTTTGTGTTTATAGTATTGCAATTCTATAGGGGGTCATTGTACGTGATTATGTCACAACATACTGCTTGTATGAGACTATGTAATACATTGTTTTTTATCAGTGAGACACAAAATGTAATTTTTTTTAAGTCCCATGTCTACCATGCAGAAGGGGCTCTGTCACCCAGAAATGGTGGTTTTGGATAGTCTGTACAATAAATAGATATGTGAATATTTTCATTTTGGATGGATGAGCATTATTTCTAATGTCTGTTTGAAGGGTAAATATGTAATGCCTGAAATGCATTATTGTTAAAAAAAAACTATATAATTTGTTTGCCAGTGTATAATGTTTTAAGGACCCTTTCCTTAGCCAAAGAAACACAATGACCACATTTCCTTCTACTTTTCCATTATCCTACCCCTTGATATGCACCTTGCATTTGTGTCTGGCTGATGAATGTCTAAATGCTGGTGGACCCAGAAATCCTTGTGAAAACTGAATGTTGCAGCCCATAAAGCTAGCCCAATAAAAATCCTTTGCTTGCCCAGTGCATTATTTCAACATATCCAATGGATCTTGATGAAATGCATCTGATATTCATGTATGACCTCTGGGAACTCCTTGTAACAATAGATGCATACTGTTGCATGTTTTCAGTAAACTAATGCACTTTGCGACTTCCAGGACAATGACATTTTGCATCTCAGGGAGCTATCCAGACATGCTACAAGATACTTATTTTAAATTCATGACATAATGAATAAATTAACTAATGCAGCTTGTCACAGTTGGGGGCCTTTCAGAAGCCTCCCAAAGTATAAGATTCCCGTTGTGCAAAGATGTTAACTAGGAGCCTTTCTTTAGTCGTGTACTTATTTAAAATGAACAGCATTGTTCGCATGTAGTGTGACATTTACTGTGGTGTAGCTATTTTCTGCACCTGCTCCATCTGCACCCCCCCCCCACACACAGACACTTCCCCTGTTCCAAATTGCATCTTGAGCTGAGATTACGTAATTTAACTCTGCTTGCCTGACATAACTATAACTTTCAGTACATCCATCCATCCATCGTTTATATCTTAGGCTTCAGATCAACTTTACAAGTATACTTGAAGCCCCATGGTAATGTTTATGTGAGTTCTCATGGCAAGTACAGTACTATATGTTTCTTTTCTTTCTCGTATGCATCTCTGTTGGAATGTAGATTGCTCACTTCATTGGTCTGTAAAATACAGAAACCTTTGTAGATGCGGGTTCCCTGCCTTGTTCTAAACTGCCGTTTCAGTTTTCGTGAAACAGGTTAGCTTGCCACTCCCCCCCCCATGGGAGCAGACCGACTTCTATTGGTCCAGGTGGGGTATCTATGAATGAAAGCTTGTATGTAGAAGCACTATATGACAGCAACAGAGCTGTGATCGCTGTTCGGGACACCTTGTCTTCGTTCATAAAATCTCTACGACATCAAAGTGCAGGAAGCGAAAGAGAAGGGCATTTTTTTTTCATATTTATTATCAGGACAACTACTTTATGAGATCTGGATATTGCTTAATGGATGGCCAGCAGGGGATTGCTTTATTAAGTGCACGTTGTAAACTTTTTTGTGTAGTAGTGCTGTGAAATATGTAGCCTTCTGAATTCCGATGAAAGGCGGGTGCTTTAAATCCAGTCCTTGCCATAGCGCTCAAGCTGAAAACTTGGACCATTGCCATAATCAGAAGCTGCCAGACTATAGACTGAGGCCCTCATTGGATATAAATAAATGCCAGTGCTGCATAATTTACTGGTGCTCACTTCAGAGCTCTGGTGGCCATGTCTGTTAATTTAACTCCTTGGTATGAGTTCGAGAGGCTCACTTCAGAACTGTGCAGGCCCTGTCCATAACAGATCCCTTCCCATTATAAGAAAATGACTGTGCTGTGCAAACCACTAAGGTGCACATCGAAGCTTTAACGTCTATAGCCCCCCTCACCCCCACATACTGAAAACTGCAGTGTTATATAATGTAAGGTGTTCACTTCAGAATTATTGGGCCCTGTCGGCGTTTGTGGAGAGTGCCGGACCTCCGTGCGCTTTTCTGTTAACTTGCCTGAATTAAGCATAGTTTATTTATGATGAGTCGTTTATTTGGGGGGCTCCACCCCCCTTGTCCATTTTAAAATTGTATTTCATTTAGTTATTGTTATGTATTTATTTACTTCTGACTTTCACCGAATTACTTCACTGTAGCTTATTGGAATATCGGAGCGCGCCAGACCGCGCATGTGCGGTACATTACCCTAGTTCACTACATAGCACTGGGAGGCCTGGCGCGCTCCAATATCGCCTTCAACTCCAAGGCGACCTCATAAAAGGATGAAATCTACTCTATTTTCAATATTGCTCGTTTTATTCCATTGTAACTTTCCTTATCTGAGGCTGCACTTACTTAGTATGTCCCACCCACGCCCCTTTCAAAGAGCCAGAAACTGCATGTTTTTCCTGGCTAGCCATTTCAAATCTATCGTTTTTTTTTTGCAGTTAATCTTTTTATTGGCATATTCAGTTATTCACGACACAGCAGAGAAGCACATGCAGCATTAATACAGAATAAAAACAGTTCGGTAAGCATTGGATTTCTGGATAATGAGGAACACGGTGCATCCATATAGCAGACAGGCAATGAAGGGCTCTTACATGAGTCTAGGACAAAGCCATAACTATGCCTATTTTAGACAGTCAAACCTATTTGACCATATCATAAACAATACAAAGTACATAACTGCATCTATTTTATCCCGAGGTGGGGTATCTGCGTGTCGCTTATATTACACTAGAAGACCCCAACCTGTCTATAATGGACTGGAGCCGGAGGAAAGACTGTACACAAAGTGTTACCCCACACCTGTCTTGAGAGACAAGTATCTGATAAATGGTGGAAGCATATGTAATAGTTTTTGTTGGAGTGTGCTCACTGGGACATCGCAATAACAACTAAAATCAAAAGACTGTTGTTTAGCGATCTCTTGTCCTTTGGGCTGAATTGTTTGAAATAGCAGGTGACCTTTCTTATAAGCTTTTCCAATACGGGGGTGGTGGTGGGGGTGGGGGGCTAGAAATAAAAAGAGAGGGAGAAAGACTATTTATTTTACTGATTGGGGGGAGCAATCGATTTAGACTAGCCCCGTTTTAGACGCTACAAGCTGGGGAAAAGGTGTTACGTTTCTTGTGCTTGTTACATGTTAGGGAGCTTTACCCGTGCTTTTTTATGGACAGATCCCATTTCAGCAATTTTCCACATGACAAGACCAGGACCGTGCAACTGTTTTGTCGCGTGCACATACAAAAAGAGTTTGTTTTCAGAATCAGGGATTACAAAAGTCATCAAAATTTTAGTTCGGGTGAAGTCTCTGAGACGGCCCTCAGTGTGTGTGTATGTGTGTGTGTGTGTGTGTGTGTGTGTCTTATGGGTAACCAACTGCAGGGCTATCGTAAACGGGGAGCCTATGTGGATCATAAACCATACACAGGTAGACAGTACAGTGATATACTTAACTACTGTATATATAGCGCATGGAAGTAACACATCCCGAGAGTAATCACACGATCCCCAGCCATCAGAATACCATCAGTGTGGCATATGCCCTCCACCCAAGAAAGTTTACATCAGCACTGAAGACCTGGAGGGAGCACTGCACTGAGGACGATTTTAGTGGCAGAGATTAGAGAACAGTCGTAACAATTGCCCCCAAACACACACACACACGGAAACCTAAGACTGAGGATTTTCAAGAGTGCATCCTCCGCCATTGGAGTTTGCAACTGAAATCATGGCGGAGGGGTGCTCAACTTTAACCCCGGCAATCCCCTAAATCATGCCGGACCGTTAAACAGCATAGTGGTTTGTGTGGTTAAAATCGACCCATTTGCTCATCAGGCAACCTTGATTGTGTAGACAACTTGCCTGATCAGTGATCAGAGTTGCTGATTCGCTAAAAGGCTGTCATTTATTATGTTTATTCGCTGCCAGATACAATCTTTGGTATACAACAAGGGAACAGCTAAGCCTTGTACATTTCGAAAGGGGAAAAACAGCCAAGAGAACGTATACAGGAAGGGCATTGGCTTTATTAGTGGGAGTGATGTCCCATTGTATCGCTCACTGGGCACCTCTGTGACAGTAGCTCTCAACTGATCCACGTTAGGATGGACACACCTCTTTTTACTACTAAGAACTAGCCGTCCCTTTCTCTCAACTGTCCCAAACAGTTAGTAGGGATGTCCCCGTCTGCCACCCAGAAGCCCTCTGTCCATACTACCTCTCAACTGTCCAGCACATAGGAGGGATGCCCCTTCGAAACCCTCCCATACCTCTTAACTGTCCCATCTAAAGAGAATATTTTAAACCACTCATTATGGGGGGGGGGGCACTTACTTTGCCCGCAGAACCCGTCGGTCTGTACCTCTTAGTTGTCCCGCCTTAGGAAACGAAGGGGAAATTGTTTAACCAGGAAAGGCACACCTCAGCTTGTTTTCAGGTGCGACCTGGGAGCACAAGGAAGTTAAGTGACTTGCTCAGGATCACATAATGTGTAAGTGGGGGCTGATGGGATTCAAACCCAGGTCTTCAGGTTTGCAGCTCAGTTCCCTTGACCACTAGGCTATACTGCCTTCCCTTAGAAGGGAGGGCATTCATTTTACCACCCAGAATACCTTTCAATTGCCCCACCTTAGAAGGAACGGCATTCATTTTACCACTCAGAAGGCATCTGTCCACATCTTTCAGTGTCACACATATAGAGAGGGATGTCCAGCTCTCAGCTGTCCTGTACATTAAATGACTGTCATAAGTTTATCACTCAGAACCCATGCGCGCTTCTCATGTCCCACACGCAAAGTGCAGGATGGACCTAGAGTCCCTTCCGATCTTAAATTACTATGTTACTGTTTCTGTGTTGTTATATGGGATCTCACTTACGTCATCACTTACGCTCCCCTCTTCATATCTGTATCCACAGTCCCAAATTACCAGGGGCAAGTCCTCCTTTTACAATTTCAGAGCGCTCTGCCCATACCTCTTACCTCATCCACACTGGATACTGGGATTCTAAATGCCAAAATGAAATGTGCCTCCCCATTGTGGGGTGGTTTAGATACACGGTCATATGGGTACTAAGGGTTAAATGAAGAACGCCCCTCCTAACGTGGAACAGTTAAGAGGCATGGACAAAGCTTTTGTAATAGTTACAAATAATGGACAGTATTGTAATCAATACACCAAATCCAGGTGTCCTTTCCTTTCACCCCGAGGAGTTCACCAAATAGATGCAAGGCAACCGTTTGCAACTCCCTGCAGGGTTTATTCCTGCATTCAAGTCTGGGGTTAAAAAAAATCTGGTCTCCGCCCTGATGGCACAGTTACCTACTGATTCCAGCTGCTGACCAGACGCAGCAGAGGAGCAGAACACAGTCTAGCTTTCTTCGCCACCCAAGGTCCTGCTAACAAATCCTTAAAAGCTAAAGTCTGCAGCAAGTTCAGGTTTGATGAAATAGGCAAAAGGAGCCCGATATCCCCTTTGAAATTACAGCAGGATGCAAACTTGACTTACCTTTTCTCGAGTACTGCAGCTTTCTGTCCACGTTCTGAAAAGCAAGGATCAGTGCAAAGCTCGAAGTCAGCTCAGTTTGGGTTCTGAACTGATTGTAAATTGTAATTACCCAGCAGCTGTTAATATGCTAATTTCTAGCTGACTGCTTGCCTGCTGTCGCAGAGCGAAGCATTATATACATGTCTCTGCACTCTGATTGGGCAGAGAGTCACGTGGAACTGAAAAAAAGTGCAGCTCTGAGCCAATTTTGCATTCCCTGGAGTAATGTATTATTATCTTTCCTCAAAGAAATTAGCCATGGCCACGTTCTCTGTTCGGTAAATCTAAGGCATGCACAACTGGAGTGAAGAGAACAGAAACTACTATAGCTGAAAAGACTGAATACATATACAAGAGAATTAAAGAGAAACCTACTCGAATTCAAGTATGGGGGAGGTGGAGGTGCATGCCACATATTTAATTTGGTATCCCTTTTACTGTTGGATATTTCTGATTATTTTGTTCGGATGTGACAATCTTGTGTGAATAATACGCTAGCAAACATCCGCATAAATACAAATCAGAACAAAACTATATAAGTCTGGTTGATGACGTGTGCCTTTTATTTCTTAATTGGTCGGCGAGGACGAGGGATCATGATTTCGGATAACCATGTTGATTACACGCCAAACAGGATCGGTATGCATTTCAGTACTGAATGGGTGGAAAGAGGGGTAAGGCGGCCAGGCATGTATAGCTCTTAAATGTATGTGGGCATCAGGCAGACCTATACGTATGGTATTTGCATGTGCACAGTTTGTTTGCTCCTGCGAATTTTAAAAATACTGTTAGTTTGTTGAGAAAAAACATGCCCACAGTAGGGACAGCACAATACAGTTATCCCACGTCCTGATGGCTGGTGCCACTGCATGCAGACTCTTGTCTGAGTGGGCAGCGCAATTTGATCCCATGCCACCTAAAAACACATAGCAGAAACCATCAGCTTTAAGTATTTACAAATGCTTTAAGTATATAACAATTGTCCGATTTTACTTTGGCCAATGTAAAACACTACAAGCAACCATACGACTTTGTCAACCAACTTTGTTTTATACTTTTAGATGTAATATTGCACGTTTTCTACTATCGGATGCCAAATTCCCATTTCCCTGTCTCTATACTTGTGTGTATTTTCTTTTGCCGCTAGAGCTGGAGTCATTCCATACTTCATATAGTAGTAACACGTACGGCACAAGTAATAGACACCTGTGCCTCTGTTTTCCAATTTTCAACCGTGTTATACAGAAAAACTAAAAAAAGTCAAAGAAAGGTGGCAATACTACTATAAACACATCACATTTATAATGTTTTGCTTGCCGTGTTGAATAATACTGCAGTTCCCCATATTTATCTCTGCACGTGTTATGACCACTATAAGTTCTTACCACTCACTGGTGGAAATACATGCGTCATTCCATGGCAAACCATTATAGTCTTATATTTTATGTGATTCTTGAATTAGAATATAAACTTGGGATCCGAGTCTAAATCTAAAATACATGTATTTGACTTACGATTCTGTAAGTCACATTTGTCCCTACACTTTTTCCCGGTGTTGCATTTGACTATCATTGTACTTACTTGTTGTAGTATTCCTGAAAAGTTTCCATTTGTATTTGCATTATATTAACGTGCGGGTTTGTAAAACGTTTGGTGTACTGTCGGCATCAAAGGCGGGACATAATATAATTAAATGCTGTTGTTCGATATTATACTGTATTACAAAGAAAAGACACCTACAGAGACGGGGAGACTGAACTAAGACAATGGAAAATAGCGTGCTTTCTCTTTTATATTTTGTTCCCATATAACCAAAGCATTAATAATGAAATGGCATGAACCCCTGCCTGATCGATCGATCGATCGATCGATCGATCGATCGATCTATCTATCTATCTATCTATCTATCTATCTATCTATCCATCTATTTCGCGGTGGGGTCCCTATAGTTAGGGTTCAATTGTCAGTTATATGTTAAGCCCAACATTTTGCATATATATATAATTTATTTATGCTGCTCGGGAGAGGTGCACTGAGCCAGAGGTTTTCCTGGCACGACCTTGGAAGGAGTAGTGTGTGTGTGACAAACATACAATAAGGGTCAAAAGTAAAGTGCATGTACAAAAACAGGAAAAGGGAAAATGTACAAATGTATAATATTTAAAATGTTTCAACACTGTAGAAGTAATCTAGGTTATCATTAGCAGTAAAGGGGTATCGTGTACCAGGGTGTCCCAGAATATGGCAGATGCTGACCATTGGTTTTGTGCATACATCTCAACCTCTCGGGGACAATGCTTAAAAACAGGAACACATTACCAACATTAGGGATGCGTATTAAAAAATGCTAATATCAGTTCAAATGCTTGCCACAAAGTGTCTGATTTATTATGCAAAGCCTTAAAGGGGAAGTATACCTGAACTCTGCCATTATTTGATGCTTAAATACCCACTTTTTAAAGAGAGAAATCGCAAATTTGTGAGGGACTGCAAGCTTTTTTTAGGCAAAATCGGGGAGGTCCCTGAAATTCAGAGACGGTTGAGAGACATGGACTCTGCTTGGAACATAATCAACACCCCATGATAGACCACAACCCACTGGAGATGTGCACAGTCTTTTATGTTTGTATATCTCACTTACTAATTTTGAATGAAAACCGTGACATTCTTGGTTCTTACAGATTCCTTTTTATCAAGGGGGGGGGGGGGGTAGCCCAATGCTTACAGTGAGTCCTGCATATAGATGGAGAACAGAGGTTGGAATCCCACCACCTAGTGCAGGGTGACACTAATAAGGAACTAGTAGCCCTCCCCCCACCAAAATAAATAAATAAATAAATAAATAATAGCAGGCAATATATTTTAGTAATGTTTAAGAGTTGTTCCTTATTACTATTGTTTTTCTTTTTTCTATGTTCTCATTAGATGGTGTTCTACCTAATAGTACTGGGTCTGTATGTGAAAAGCAATGCCTCATCTGGAAGAAGACATACAGTATCAAGTTTTATTTCTTCCACTATATCTATTTTCCTTCCACTGTATCATCAGCATCTGGCCTCACTTAATGTCATAGCAAAAGCTCTGCTGCCTAATTGACTCTTCTGGGTTAGTAGTGATGTCACAGTCCATAAGTAACAATGTTGATGCTTCCTGTGGAGGAATAGAACTGACTATGCCAACCTCTAGGTACAGTGGTGTTGCACACATTATAACTAGTGTTGTCAGGTAAGCATCTTCCTAATTATCAAAGCAGAAAAGAAGAGAAAAATAGATACTTCAGATATGAAAAGAGATGGCTGACTACTTGTGAAAGGTAATATGAATTCCAGACAGTACAGAAGCTCTTTTAGTCACTTTAAGTTCGTGTGTTCTGCCCCCCCCCCAGCAATAATATATAGAAGTAGGACCTTCTGTTGTAAATGGGATGTTGCATCTCAGTTGGGCTATCCTGGATAAATACACGATAAAAATAGTACAATGTATATAGTTACAGTTTGTACAAGATTAAAGGCAGATTTTTATGCACTTGAGTAGTGTCATGGCAGATGCAGTCTGTTCTAAAAAAGTAATTTCCAGTTGGTTTCTTTGGACTTTCCCCCACAGAAGTGGGTAGCAGTATTACCCTATATACCCCTTTCTTGTATATGTAATTGCAGTCAAATCTAAGAGTAACCATCCACCTGTGCTATAAAATAAAAGATGGGTAAGTGTGGAACACAAGAAAATTAACACATCAAGGGGGCTAACCATATCATAAAACCACTTGTTAGTGGGGCTCATGGCTTTAGAATTTGGTTAGCCCCCTCCATATCACACTCACCCTTCATATCTATATCTATATCTTTATCAATATCTATATCTGTCTGTTTACATATACATATACTGTACACAGGGGATATGCAATGGACTGACTCAAAATATGCAATGTATCTTAAAGTGTGAGGGGCAGGATCATAACTCACCAGTCGCAGAGCCACAAATGAGTTATGAAAGTCCTGTCCAGTCACAAGTGAAGATAAATTGCCTAATTTGAGTCAGGGTGTTGCATATTTGATATATCAACAGTACTTTACAAGTTAAAGCTTTTAAATCTTCAATTTCTTTGAAGATTTTACTGTTTTTCTTTGATTTTAACAGCTCACTTCAGTGCTACACTAGGCATTGTAATGTCATCTGCACTGTGAAAGCTGATCTCTGATTGGTTCAGTAATCCACTGTGATGACCTTTAACAATATTCATTGTGACAACAGTAACAGCAATATTTTTATGATATGTTGCTGTTATTGATGTCACACCTCACTTCCATTGTATAGTGTGTGTATATAGAGAGTAAATTATGGCAAAGTGTGGTATATATCTTGAGCTCCCAGGGCCTCCCTGCTCTGTACCCCTTCATACCTGGTAACACTTACTGTCCTCCTCCCCCTCCTCCCTCCCAACCTGGCCTCTCCCTCCCACCCACTCCCCCATCAATTTTCCCCATCAATGCACTTACTCTTGCCAGCACCCATTAACCTCACAAAGTGTCTGAATCCACCTTGTTTACTAAATTTTCTTAGCTTACTCCACAATTGTGCGTACCTGCGTCTCCCTACCTCTAGTTCTAATGATGCATTGCTTCCTTTTTCTTTTCAGGTATTGTTCCTTGTTTTTTCTTGATTACCATACTTGTACTTTACTGTTTGCTTATTCTGTCAATCCCGTTGTTTGCCTCTATTGTATGATACCGACTCCGGTTTACCACCAACTGTATGTAACTGATTCCTGTATGCCTACACCACTGTAACCCTCCTGGGTCGCACCTGAAAATAGGCACTTGGTGTCTAGTGTGCCCTACCCGGTTAACAAAAGCAAATAAAATAAATAAATAAGGAAATAATACCATGGAGGGGTTGAACAAACCATCAAGCCAGGAGACTGAAGAGCCAGTGGCCTTTATGAGTGTGTTCAACCTGAAGATGGTATGATGTCCTCATGTACCACACTTTGCTATCATTTGTTTTATATAATATATAAGGTTGGACACTTTTTGCTGTGTCCTAAACAGGCAGCTAGTTAGGGTCATAATACCTTACTTGACTATCATGGTACATGGGGAAATAAACAATGGCTTTTCCAATGGGGAAAAGGGCCCTACCATGTAATAATAATAATATTATATATATATATATATATATATATATATACACACACACATATGTGTGTGTGTGTGTGTGTCTACACCCTGACCCATAAATAATTCATTTCAGAAACATATAAATACACTATTTCGGCAAGTACTGCAGACTTATGTGCAGCCATGCTCAACTAACTATTGAAACAGATGCTAAGGAAGGGGTTGAAATCTGATCTGTCTGATTTTTTTTTTTTTTGGTTTCGGTTATCACTGGGGGTTCTCTTGTAGGGAAGAGTGGATACATATTACATGTAGTGGGGACAATAACTTATGAAAAAAATTAGGAAACCTAATTACTGTTTTTCTAGTAATATCTCCAAAGCACAGTATGATGCTCTCTTTTATTAATATTATAATTATTATTAGTACAGTGTGGGAGTGGTCCACCTGTATACCTGGAAATTTCCAGGTTGGACCCAATCACGTGGGGTGTTACTCAACTCCCAAACTCTGAAAACCCTTAAATTTATTAACTATTTTATATTTAAATGAAGTGTTCCGATCACTGCAGGAAAATATAAAGTGCAAAAACGGAGCCTTTGTATCAAACTGAAGTGTAAAACTGTTATGAATTATGTTCCCTTCCAAGGCCCCATTATTCATTTGCCAGGTGCCCCCCCCCCAACTCCACCCCGCACCTCAGTTCGACCCTGTTAATTCGTAGTAGTTATGTTGCTGTTGACATTGTCCTTTTTTCTGCAAAGTGGCACTTGTTTTCACCTCCTACTGCCATCCTAGGTTAACTATTGCGGGAGTTGCGTGAGAAAGCTGTGGCGGGGCTTGGAGTTTTTACCAGAGCCAGAAGGAGATGTATTCTTTATGGTGGAAATTACAAAGTGTCAGTTCGGCTCGCTGCAAGGGTGAAGGGTAAAAGGAGTTTACTTTACCCAAAACTCACATGGCGTGACAGCAGTGCAGGTTACGTGAGAGGAGATGGGAGACTGACAGCTGAGAGGTAGTAATAGCAATATGGGAAAAGGGAAGGCACAGCAGGGCAGGCAGATCACCACACAAATAGTGGGGGTTGGGGTTGGGGCCACATGTGGTGGAAGGAAGGCAAAATGAAAAATATATTGAATGCACGCGAAAAGAATCAGCACAATCACGCAGCAGTAAAAAGGTTTCATCTTACAAATGTGCTATATAGACACCTCTATACGGCAGTGTGTGTGTGTGTGTGTGTGTGTGTGTGTGTGTGTGTTGTGCACGCGCGTGCTGGTACCTTTGTTTGTGTACGTGTGTTTTTGTTTATGTATGTATGGATATCTGTTTCTTAAGAGGCATGCTTTACCGCGCCCAAAGAGTTGCATTCAGAAACATAATCCAGCGCTAAAACATTACCGTTTTAATGCAGAAGAAAGCAGTGAATAAAAAAAACTGAAGACATTTAATCTAATTACTTACAATAAAAAAAAAACAGCTTTTCTAGTGCAAAAAAGTTGAAAGCGAGGGGCAGATGAGAAAATCACATAATCTATTTAATGGAAAGGAATTAACTGGTTAGTGTGGTTTTGTTATTTGCACACCGATCAGGAGCGGACAATGAAAGCCTGGCTGGGGCTGGGGGATGGGGCAGGGGTTATCGGAGAATGATTGTTTTCTTGGAATTGCGTGAGAAGTGCAGCTCTGATGGAGGGGATGGGATGGTCCCCAGTCCAGGGCTAACCTGACAGCAGCACGGCCAGTCACGCAAGGCCGGTTCCAGCCCTCTTAAAGGGACAGGCACGCTCTAGGACTCTTAAAGAGACAGGCACCCAGAAGGCTGGTGTTATTATGGGGGGGGTGTCAGCCAGGGTTCTGTTTAAAAATATAAATATATTATTTTCTCTTTTGTTTGAGCCCCAGGTTCCACATCCTTACGTTCATTAGCTTTCCTTGTTTTAATTATTGTTGTATTTACCAGGTTAGTCCAACATTTATAACCTGAAGTCTGTTAACGTTTCTTTCTGCAGCGAATCCCTCTAAATTAGTACATGGCTGCATAATATATTTATTAATCCATGTTTATGAAGCTGGGTGAGCAGATAAGGCCAACTATGTTTTGAAAGTAACAAACAAACAAACAAAAAACAAACAACAACAATAACAACAAAAAAACCCAGCTTTGAGCACTGCTTAAATCGGAAAGGTTAATGCTGTGGTTAAGGTGGTGGTAATGGGGGTCTCTCAGCCATAGATTTTTTAAGGGAACTGGCGCCTATAGGTGGTGGAACTGTCCTATAGTAGTCAGTGTAGAAAACTGACAGAGGTGCGGGAACTCTCATTCAGTTTTATAAAAGGTTGAGGTGGGGAAGTTCCTAAGGGTTCATGCCCAGTTTTATGTCAAAGTTGTTCCTATTTTAACATAGGAAACAAAGAAGTACAATAATTCTGCTGGGCATAGCTCCCAACAGTGGAGTTATCTCCTGAAGTTTGGTGGGGTGACACAGGCAACTCACTTCGCCCCCTGCACTCAAAAGCTGAGCGCTACTACCTTGGAGGTTCCACAGCCACAGCACCATGTCCCGTGGCACCTCCAAATTTAGAACCCTCAGATAAGGTTCCTTTAGTCATATAGGACTGAGCTCTGTGGCTCAGCGAATTCCAGCGTTGCATGATAACTCCAACACACACATCGTTGACCAGTGAACATTTTACCAGTGAAATGAGAGACGTTCAAAATGTTGGAAAATGTGGGGGCACATCGACAATGTGTGCAAAGTTTAATTCTGATTTAGCATAACAAAGACTGCAGTGAAATTCTGCTTTCAAATCTGACTACTGAAGCTCAGTATGAGACGACACCTTATATAGGAGCAGCGCCAGTTCCATGCAGGAGTGATATGGGACAGGCAGCGGGATTTTGAGTGGTTACAAGAGGGATGTCCCTTGTAATGTGGGGCAGTTGAAATGTATGTTCGTATGGGGAGGGGTAAATAAGAGCCGTCCTTAGTAAAAGTGGAACAGTTGAAATGGTCCTTTTTTAAGGGTAAAAAATGATTTGTAGCCATAATTGCATAGCCTGGAGATATTTCTCCAATACAACAAATGATTTTACTGAAATATGCACATTTCTTGCAATACTGTTGGATTTACTCTTGAATCAGATGGACGTTCCCACTCTTGGAAATGACATGAATTCTGATATTTATTTATTTAGTTTTTGTTGACCGGGTATATTGGTGATCTTATTCCTGGCTAAGGTAATATGCTGAAATAAATCACACATCCTTGTCTCCAAAGACTTGTAAGGGGGTGGGATGGGGGCAAATAAAATGAAAGAGTTGCTGAATGCCCTGGATGTAACACAGCAAGGCAAGCATCAGTCATCACAGCCCTCTCTGGCCTGATGGGGTCAGGCCAATTAACGTGGGGGAGGGGTGTGGTGCTTGCTGCTTCTAAAAGGGACTGGAGTCACGCGAAGAAAAATCGGATGGGAGGGGGGTTGTTGGGAGTACAGTAATCAAACGAAGTAACTTTTGCGGACTGCAGCAGAGGACTAAAAAGGTAATTAATCGCGGCATGATAACACGACTAAAAAATCCCGTAACTTCTTCAAGATGCACGCGTGCTCGCTCTGCCTGACCAGCCCATGTAAAGTAGGCACTTGGTTGGCTGCTGCAATCACGCAAAACAACTCCTCACATGAATCAAGTGAGATAGGTGAGCCAGCGTGTACCTGTGCTGTGCAGGGAGTGTCAGTGTCATACACACGCAAAGGTGCTGTTTTCGAAAATCAGATCTCACACGGAATGCCCCTTTCCCCTATGTCTTATATAATTATATTGCCAATGGTTGCAATGACTGAGGCCAGTAGGGGTGGGGTGGGTGTGGATGAGAGTCTCTTGCTTTGTATAGTTATGAGATGACTTTCCTCTAGCCAAATAACTTTGGAGCTGTTTCTTGCAGCTTCCCCTTACATGACACCCAAACCTCATATACTGCGCTTTTTATTTAGAAATTTGAAGTTTATACGTGTTTCATTTATGCACGTTTTGATTTTCTACACCGGGAGGGTGGGCAAGGACAGCGCCAATAGCTTCCAAACTGCAGACTCTGTTATGCCGTGACTAACATCAGTCTGTCTATCTAGTTATCTATCTTAACCTTCTAGAACTTTACCCCAGCTGAACCAATCGCTATAAAATGACATGTCACCGACTCTGCCCATTCCACTGTTAGGGAAAATTGGTCGAAGGACGGCCGAGCTATTACGCCGCAAAAAGAGAGTTCAACATTAAAGTGTTTAAGCAGCCCTAAAACAGAGTATACCGATTTATACAATGACAGTGAAAATAAAAAAAAATGCTAACCAAATGCATGTATTTTCAGGTGTGACAGGTCTGAAGTGGAAACACACCAGCAGTTATTTCAATCTTAGGTGGTCAGCAGTATTTATTTCCAATTGAGGTTGGTCACAAAGGTGCTCTTAACCAGTGACAGATTGACCAATGCCTGATGACATCACGATGGCATCTGCTGCAGTTAAAAACAGAGCAGTGAAATCAAACAGAATAAAATCTTCACTGAAGAACTAATTCTGCCAGAGAGACACTGTCATTGTATAAATGGCATATGAAGTGAGCTGGCTAAAAATAACACATTTATTTTTATCTGCAGGATTTGAGATCTACAGACCTCACTCATGGCTCTGCCACTTATGAAGTTATAGAGGTCAAAACCCGCATATCCAAACAAATGAAATCAGCCCCCGGATATCCCATATTTATCTACCACAGACCAGCTGAGATACAACGTCCTGCACTGCAAATTAGGGAGAAGGCTTAAAAAGCATCAGGAAGGAGTGGCCAAAATCAAGGACGCGTCTTACAAAATTATATTAGCTTAACAATTCTGCAGTATTTTTTGACTTAGTGTAAAAAGCATTTTCTGAAGGAGAACGAGACTGTAATACTTAACATCTGCCTTTTTTTTTGCTTCAAACCCCTACTCTTCTGCATCAGAAATTCCAAAATTAGGAGGGAAGGTGGAAATATTTCCTTTGCAGTGCTTTACTGAAATTTGTGCTGTTTTCAAATCAGGTATCACTTCCCCTGTTTTATTCCTTTGTTGTGTTCTCCCAGGCAGTGCCAGAAAATAGGCAACTGTTACTGCCTAGTGCACTTACCCGGTAAATAAAAACTGAATAAATACATAAAATAAATAATACATAACCCAGGGACAGTTGAGAGGTAGGTTTCTTGTTCTGCTTTTATCGACTTTTACAGCGAGCAGGGCTGACATAGTGAACATTAGAAGCTTTCTCAGATTTGCACAGCAAGTAAACTAATGTCTCCTGTGCAGGGATGTAGCCAGGGATTTCAGATCTGCACACCAAGCATACTCACTGCTACCCCCCCCCTCTTAAAGCCAGACAGTATACAAATGTACACCAGGGCCATGTTTGTTGCCTCATTTGGCACAATAAATGCAATTTTTGTATCCCATGACCGGGGTTGTTGCCATGCATGGATAAATACAAATGCCATGCATTGTTCCCTAAGACACCCACATACCAGCCCAGAGCCTGTAAAGTTGTATTGTCTTTGAGATGCAAAGAGAGTGTTAGTGACCAGTCCTTCTAGTTTTGAGTCCTATGAATAAAATAACAGAAAGGTTCAGTATTTTCTTTGTTCATTTCCTTGGAAAAAGGAAGCAGTTCAGAGCCTACTTGCTACCCCCCTTAAATAAAACTGCACACCATGGAGTGCTTGAAGTATGCCTGCCTACACCCATGCTCCTGTGTCTCTCAGCCATGTGCTCTAGCCACTATGGCTGCCTGTCTAGTTAATTCTTCTCTTGATAATCCCCTGATCGATATAATTCACTTAACTATTGCCGTACACCCCTGTGTTTGAAGGGAAACGTATTTTTCCGGGGGTATTTCAGTCTCAGAAATGTAATTATGAAAGATCAACTTTATTTGCAATATCCCGTCCCCTAAAATTAACCCTTTTGCCACCCACTTGTGTTCCACTGTTCTGCAGGTGAAATATTTTATAAGAAAAACAAATTTCCTCATCGATTATAGGCGATTTTATAATAGTTCTTTCACTGTAGCAATCCCTCAGAAACAGACAAAGCATACACGTTTTCAGCCATTTTGGTTCATTGATTTGGGACTCCGTTTTCTTGATCGGGGATTAATTTCTTATCAACGAATTAATGTCATACCCTAAGGGGATCATTCCTATCCAAGCCTATGTACACTAGGCAATTTACAGGTAGCAATATGTACCTCCTATAATGCTAAATATAACGAGCCTCCAACGGCTCCAGGAAAACTTTGAACAACATAGTATTTGGACACAAAGCAACTTATATTTATCACTAGTTTTGTATTTCTTAGCCCCATTTATACTGAGATCATATATATGAAAACATGATATTTGTTCCTTGAGGGTTCATCAGCTCCTATTGCTTCTTCCAAACTGATTTCATAAGACTCTGCTTGTGACATGAGTTATTCCCATATCAACAGACGGGGATGTCACAAGGGAGAATTATGACTTCAAGTAGGGAATAAGTTATATAGGCAAATTAACTCTAAGACATACATATCTTGTTTTTGTCAGAATAGCTTCAGTAATACATAGTAGAAAAGAGGACTCTAAAGAGCTATGAAATACAAGCGGAATTGCATCTAAATGCACTTTCCAACCTTTCCCAAAGGCATCAGCAGCGTTTTAAAGCAGCAGCATTTGTTAGTGCGCAAAAAAACAACAAATTAAATGAAAAAAATCAAATCAAATCAAATCATGTATTTCTGACATCCTTAACTTCATCCTCAGTGTATTTTTAATATTTTAAAAGACAGCCTTTATTGCTAATTTTAAATTAATGACGCATGCCATTAAAGATGACCGCAACTGCAATTTTAAAAAAACTCTTCTGTTGAAGTTACCCCTTAAGTGTTCATGTTGGATTCCTATTGTGGGTGTAATAGGATGATGTTACCTCATGTGTCTGATGGGAAATAAATAGCACAGCACTTTACCAAGATAAATACAAAATCACACATTCCCCCATAATGTAAAGCATCATGGGCTGCATATGCAAATCACCACAGAATATTATGCTGGTTGAGCTTTAGGCAGAAATGCATGGTGCCGAAAGGCCTCTCACACAGTCTGCAGAGGGTGCCAACAGAAGACACAGACACGTGTTTCGTCCTATCAGGACTCATCATTGTGCCTAGTCTATATGACAGCCCGGTGGAATGAACCAGCTACCCTAAGATGGTCTCTCTGGGTTATGTTATAGTGAACCCAATAAAAACAAAAAACAAGCTAAAAGACAAAGACCCTCAGCACAAGCACCGAGGCAATGGTTACCCCTAAGGGCACTGGCCGGGAAGCCAAGTTCTAAGTAACAAGATATTTCATTTTTTATGGCGGGCATGGCACAGAGCGGGGTCTTTCAAAAACTTCAAAATGCTATCTTGGTTCAGCAACGAAAGAAAACTAAAAGAAAAATGGGCACAGTATAGTAATATTTTGCCAGGAAAACAATGTTGCTGAACAAAGCTATATGGCGACTGCTGACTAACAAATATTGCTGCTTTAACTCATAAGATAAGGAAACGAAACCTCACCCTCCAGCTAAGATATAATTAAGTGACCCCACACCGAAGATGCGGCTTCCCTAGTTTTCCAATTAGAGAAAACAATAATTTTGATATACTGCATTCATTCAACGCAGGTTCATGGTATAATTACATTTTACATAAATTTAGAATTTATCTCAGTCCCATATTGCATCGTTGCAAAGGGAAGTTGAACATTTTAGCACGTGGGTAAATGCTGAGCAATAAGAACAAAATTAAACTCGGGGGATAAATTCTGGCGTATGGGGTGGGAGTGGTAACATCATACAATATTGACCTTTACCTGCAGTGCTATTCACAAGACATATATAAAGATTAATAACCATTTGAGAACTGAATATGTGTGAAGGTATATAGATTCTGGACGTATATATACGTCCACAGTCTTCTATGTTCCGAGGAAGTGCCATCTTGTGATATACTGCCACATGAAAGCATCTTGTGATATACTGCCACATGAAAGCATCTTGTGATATACTGCCACGTGAAACGAGTTCCTACATGTTCTAAATAAAAGTAATAACATAATTTTATATAAAAGTTCCTACATGTTCTAAATAAGAGTACTAAAATAATTTTATGTAACATTCATTGAATATTGTGTCATAGAAACAGTTAAAACACTCTGTAATAATCATAGCAACTAATACTTTGGGCCACCTTTATTTACTGACGCTATAATCCACTTCACAAACGTTTTATATAAGCAGTATGATAAATATGCCCAGTTGTCCTGACTCAATAAAATATATATGCGTTGGTTGTCTTTTTTGTTAAGTAATAAGTTGGCTATATTGTAGTGAGCATGCTGCATTTAGCTTGACGGAAATAAACAGTCGAAGTTCGGAATGTTTTTTTCTTGTCTCAGCAAAATATTGCTAATTAAACTGCCGGTATATATGCTGGCAGTATAGCCTAGAGGTTAGAGGAACGAGGTGTGAACAAGGGTAAGACATCAAGCAGACCAGACCTGAGTTTGATTCTCACAACCTCCACTTGCATACTGTGTGACTCTGAGAAAGTCACTTAACCGCCCAGTGCTCCCAGGCCGCCCCTGAAAACAGGCACTTGTGCCTAGTGGGCCTTACCCGGTTACTACAATAAAAAATAAAATAAAAATATCAACCGATTGCATAACGCAACACAGGCGAATATTACTCATCTGGAATGCTATAGCCTGTTATCTGACCTGAGAATAAGGGCAAGTAACAGCAGCAGCAGTTAAAGGGTTAGTTGTGCATGCAGTAACCATATGGGTATTGATGAATTGCAAAACTTTGCAGTTTTTTTTCAGCTGCTAACGGGGAGATAATGAGTGAGTTTTTTTAAATATTCTTTAGAAACAGTGAAACTTTTCATTGGGTAGCCATCAGAACTGGGCTGGAGAGATTTACAAACCAAATGGCATACTGTGAAAGATGAAGAAAAGTGCTGTCAGTCCCCTATTGCGAAACGTGAGGGACAATTTTTTTTTTTTTATAAGAATACATGTTTTATTTAAGAATTTTCGACCGGGAAAGACCCGCCGAGCCGAAGCTCCTTTCTAGGGGCTATACAGGAGAAAGCTAAGCACATGGAGGTTAGGTGTCTTCTTCACTCACACAGTATGCAGGCTGATATGGGATTCGAACATACCATTTTTAAGTAAGTCTTGAGGTTCAAAGTTCCATGCATTTGCGCTCTCTCTCTCTCTTTTCTCTTTTGTTCTACCACTGTAAACTATGTTCAGCAAAGCTAATTTTCAGTGAGGTCCTGGGATGGGATAGCACAGAACAGAATACAGTTGCAACTGTATATAAGTTGCTGGGCGCTGCTCATGTGGAGTGGAACTTGTTTAATTTTATGTCACTTTTACTAGCAAGCTATAATGCCTTGTGTGAGTGTGGTGGGGTGGCACTAAGTTAACAGTTTCAGTGACTAGGAAAGTGCCAGTCCCCACATGAAGTTAACAAGTGTACCTAGTGATGTCTCTTATGCTGTAAGTCTACTATAACATCAGGTATGCATTACTGTTAAGTTTCAAACAGATAGCAACAAGAAGGCATTACTGAACTAGAGCAGATAGTTACATCTGAAGCTGGGCATATAATTGGGGATCCAAGGCTTGGGGGAAATAAGATCTCTGATATTTAGGTTTCAGGAGGGTCTTAAAAGATCTTTGTTCTGTAGTGAAGTGGGAGGGCATCCTTTTAAAGATATGTAGGCGCAAAAGGGGGCCCATCTCTCTAAAAACACTTTAGTGGTACCTGCAGCAAAATGGGACATTTTAGTAAAACTGGCCAATTTCTCCATGGACATTAACCAGCACTGAAAATAAAGAATTATGGCAGACCTCCAGTTTCTCAATAATGCTCTTTTAATCTCTACAGAGGCCTGTATCAACCACAATTTGTATTGATATGGCAGTTTAGGTTTTTAGGGAGGAGTCCCAGTATCCACAGGGAAGGTGACTGTGGCAGAGTGCAGTTTAAGATTCTGGAACAGCATATTATAATTTTCCTCCAAATGGGGCAGATTGGGGGGCAGTGCCAAAGAATATGGAGAAGGTCTGTACCCTGCGCTCGCCATCTCCAGCACTTGTCCTCTTGGATTAGTCCCATTGTTTTTGATTGAGTTGGGGTGCGGTACCATAAGTGTTGCACTTTATTCTGTATCAGGAGACTATGTGGGTCAGAGCAGGCCTTTTTGGTAGTAGCCCAGCATGCAGCCCAGTCTTCGCCTGATAAAGGAGCGTGGAGCATTTCTTGCCACTTACTCTGAGCTCTAATGAAGGGGTCTGGGGCCGAGTCCCTAAGTGTTTTGCATATTATACCAGCTGGCCTTTTGACTTGTGTTGTCAACTACCCTGAGGGAGAGGAGGGAATTGCTTTTTCTTCTGTCGGCTGCATGTTTGGCATGAACAGGTCTTATGTAACCAAGTAGTGTAAGCATGCTTCAGTTGAAGGTATTTCCAAAAATCTTGCTGGGATAGTAGATATCTTTCTTTTAAAGAAGTAAACAAATCGAAAGTGAGATTGTCAGAACTAAGGATGTCTTTTAACCTAATAATCTGATTGTCCTTCCATTGAGGCCAATTTATTGGTTTCCCTTCAGTTAGCCAGTTGGGATTATTCCAGAAGCATACTAATGATTCAGGGCTCATCATGATTTGGTGATTAGACAAATGTTATGTTAGGCTCTATGTGTGTTTTGAATAACCTTCCATTTTTTTCAGGGAATTGGGCAGTGGCCCTCCCAAATAGGCTGACAAATCAGTCCCTCCCGATATCTCGTGTTCTAGGTCACACCATGCAGGTTTGTTTGGGCCCAGATCTTGGAATATACGGCAAATTCTAGCTACTGAAAAAGCATAGGCATAGAGATGGGAATTAGGGAGCCCCCATCCCCCTTTGTTCCATGGAGCTCTTAATTTTGCCCTACTATATCTTGGCTTAGCAGTGTCCTACAAAAAATTGCCTATTAGGGAGTCTAGTTTTTGTAACCATTTGCTAGGAAATTCTAGAGGCAGATGCGACATGAGATAAAAGATTCTCGGGGCAACCACCATCTTTCCTGCAGCTATTTTCCCTGGCATGGTTAGGTTAAGGTGTTTCCATCTTTGCTCCTCGGATTGTAACCGATCAAATAGAGGGGATAGATTCTTGTCCATAAGGGTCTGTATATTAGAGGATATATGCACTCCCAAGTATATTATGCCCTTTGTGGCCCATGCTAGACCAATGTTTGCTACCATATGTGGAGAGGCAACTGGGTTTAGTGGGAGTACCTCTGTTTTGTTAGCATTAATGCAAAGACCTGATATCTTTGCAAAGGAGTCAAGTAATGACAGGACTGAGGGTAAACTAGTCTGCAAGTCTTTAGTTAGGATGAGACAGTCATCCACATAAAGCCTAGTGTGAGATGTAATCCCACCTAGCTCCAGCCCTTGTATGTTTGGGTGCTCCTTGATAGCACACGCTAGAGTTTCAATCACCAGAACAAAAAGAATGGGTGACAAGGGGTATCCTAGTCTAGTGCCCCTATACAGGCTGAATGGTTCAGAAAGGGTACTATTAGTGAGGACCCTTACAGTGGGGTTAGTGTATAGGGTTTTAACTCTGGTGCTAAAAATAGGGCCAAAATTGAGGTGCTGCAGGGTGGCATGTAGAAATTCCCACTCCACTGAGTCGAAAGCTTTCTCAAAATCGACTGTAATGGCTGCAGCTGGGGTGGGAACTGCCAATGCTTCCTGCAGTAATGTTACTAATGCTCGAAGGTGGTCTGCGCTTACTCGGCCTTTAACGAATCCCACTTGGGAAGGATGAATTAAGTTGGGAAGCACTTTTTCTAATCGAGCTGCTAATGCTTTAGCCAGAATTTTTATATCAGCATTTATAAGTGAGATAGGCCTGTAGCTAGAGGTGAGAGATGGGTCCTTCCCCTCTTTTGGAAGTACTATTATAATAGCTTCTCTCAGAGTGTTAGGAAGTCTCCCCTCCTTCAAGGCCTCTTTCACCATGTTGAGCAGGGGAAGGGAGATAGTATCTTGAACCAGTTTATACATATCTACCGGGAAACCACCAACTCCCGAAGCTTTGTGTGAGGCCATGTTTTTGATTGTGTCTCTGATTTCAGGCTCTGTCAATGGAGAGTCCAGAAGTGCCCTTTGAGAATCAGAGAGACAGGGCATATTTAGGTTGGTGATGAAGGCTGCATATTTTTGTGCATCCCATTTAATGTGGGTGCTATACATGGCCTGATTTATCCCCGTTTTGGTGACCTGAGGCGGTCCCTTTTTATTCTGTAACTGAGATATGTGTCTATCAGCCTGGCATTTTTTCAGCCTGAAGGCTAAGAGTTTTCCTGATTTTTTCCCCTTGAGCCCAGTATTTGCATTGCATCCTTTGTATCTGTAATTCAGCTTTTCTAGTGGCCAGACTGTTTAACTGTAGCCTGATTTTTACAATCTCATAGGTTAGGGAAAGGGATATAAGCCTCCCTGGGTTTGTTTTGTATAAGGACTCTTTGGCTGCCAATAGCTGCTCTAAATTTGCTGCTTTCTTCTCTCTTTTCTTTCTGTGGTATGAGGCATAGCTAATTATGTTCCCCCTTAGGGTAGCTTTAAAGGCCTCCCAGATGGCTGCACAGGATGCTGTCCCTAGAGGGTTATCTGTGAAGTAGTTTTGAGTTTCTTTTGACACCCAGGTTTTGAACTCAGCATCCTGCAACAGTAAAGGGTCAAGGCACCATATAAGGGATCTTTTTGGGGTAGGGCTGTCCATTAGAGCCATTGATAAGGGTGCAGGATCAGAGAGGTATAAAGGAGTGATTTTCGTATCCACCACTTTTTGTGATATCTGGGGGGAGGTAAGCCAGTAGTCCAGCCTACTGGCCATCTGTCTGGGAGCAGAAAAATATGTGTAATCTCTGTCAGTCGGGTGTTGGAGCCTCCAGATATCCTGCAGGGTGTGTAAGTTAATTAACTCTTTGAGAGCCAGAAGTGATTTGGTGTGTGGCTCTTGCTTTGAATTGGATCCGTCCACAAAATTGTCTACTGTGAGGTCAATGTCTTCTCCCATTATGACCTCTGTGTTACTATCCATAAAGTCTGAGAGTGCTTGGGAGATCTCATGAAAAAAGTCAGGGAGGTCATTGTTTGGGGCATAAACATTAACAAGGATCAATTTACCTGTTAAAGTAGAGACTTTTGCCATCACCCAGCGCCCATTCTTATCTTTTTTGTGGTCCAATAATGATCATTTTAATTTCTTATGACATAGGATTGAAACCCCACATATAGCAGACTGTGCTGAGCTATGTACTTCCCAACCCACCCATTCCCGTACCAGTTTGGTAGCTTCAAGATTCGATAGTTTGGTCTTCTGTATGAAGGCTATCTGTGAGTTAAGCTGTTTCAGTTTGTTCAGAATTTCTTTCCTTTTAATAGGAGAGTTTAGGCCCCTCACATTCCAGGAGATGGCAGTGGTCACTCCATTGTTACTCATTGGGAGATAGTATAAATACAAAAATGGACCCTATACATGAGAAATCAATCCTGTTACCTCTGGCTGCTTTCGGGTCTTTGGCACTAGTACAAGTTCTGAACAATATGATCAACTGATCCCCGCCCTTCCCTTGTCACCCAAGTTTCCTAGTTCCTGTACTAGTGCCTACTTGGAAGGCTGTGTTATATTGATGTACATGCAAGAAACATTCCTTCTAGTCAACAACAGTATAAGCTGTACGTGCAACATCCTAACAGTAAATACAAAACGTAGCTGTATTTGTGCCTTAAGTTCGGAAGGTGCTACCCATGTCAGCCCGATGGGTCTTGTTAGACAGCACCAATGGCATGGGTAGCATTCTGAGGTATGAATAGTAAACAAATGAACCAACCATGTAAACAGTAACATTTGAACTTTATCTAAAACAGTTACTTGAAGTGATTTGGGGCCCGTGGCTTCTATATGGTATTGGGACCCTAGAAAAGGAGTGGGTGGATCTCATCTTCCTCTGTCTAGAGGTGGGGGTATGCATTTTCCCCAGTCTTGTTCAGGAAAGGTGGGGGGAGTGAGTTGCATGAAGGTGGTTACCACAAGATGCTAGGAGGGGGATGAGGGGTACAAGGGTCATCTATTGTTTTCCTTCGTGCTTTATAGCTTTGGGGTAATGAATCCAGGCTGATCAGCTGGGCAGTCCAAGTTGATTGAGCAAGTAGACAATTATACCCTGGTGATCCCTTTTGGGGTCTCTTTCTTCAGATCTCGCCATTAGTAGGGCAAGGTGTGGGTATAGGGAACCTCAAGGGATTGTTGTGTGTCCTTCGGGGTGTTATAGCAATACTCAGGGCCAACTGCTGTAAAGTAGGTTAGTGTGGAGCACTGTTAGAAGTATTTGAGGCCAAAGAGTGAGAAAAATGGCAGTGTAACCTAAATTATGCCCCATTCCGCACACCTGAGGAAATGCCATGTTATCAGCAGCATGTATCACCATTGTCTAAGTCCACTGATAAGTACATCAATAGGTGAGGTATGTCCATTGTCAACGGTGTCTCATATATTGGCAAGGTAGCAGCCTGTTCTGGTGTGGTACCACAGAGGCGAGGGCTTCCTCATTGAAGCATTGGGTGAGCAAATGGATATTGCTAGAAACTGAGGAGTAATGTTCTTACAAAGACAATTAATCCCAGTGCTTCAAAGACAGTTTGTGCGATGCATCATTCTGTATATGCTTTACTAAGCAGCAGGGGCACATCAAGAGATCCTGCATTATGTCTCTACCTCGTGACATATAAACAAGAACTCTGAAGTGGTGTAGTCAAATACCAGCATTTTTCTCCATAAGACAATTACAGTTTTAAATCTCCAGTGAGGTTATTCTCTTAAGAGGCTCACTGTACCATAGATGCAGTGTACAGTACCCAAGGCTTGGAAAAAAATTCTCCTTAGCACAGAAATCGGCTCCTAATCCACATTCCCTGGCTCACTAGGTTCTTGCTGATCCTTGATGCAGTTCGCCCACTCTTGGCACCATGGAGTCCAGACAGGAGAAAGTTCATTAGTGGTTTCAGGATTTAGGGCTGGGTGCTCCATTTCTGTAGTGAGTTTTAAGGTTGTGGGTGACAGATCCCGCAGAGGAGAAAAGCGATTGCTTGTTTTGGTTGGGGTGTCTCCTGACGAGACACCACTAGCATCAGAAAGCAGTTGAAGCCGCTGCCGGCTTCTGGATCTGTTCCTGCGGGGTGGAGGTTTCATGCCTGAAGACTGCTTTGTCAGTTTCTTGGGTCTGCCACGTTGCAATTTCTGCCATGGCTCCTCAGGATAGGGTTTTTCTGATTTTATCTAAAGTAAAACAATTCTATTTTTAATTTAGGTTCCATTTTTTTGAAAACAGAAATCTTCAATACACTTTATAATAGGTTTATTTGCACAGTTCCGGTGTCCGTTATGGTTATAAGGGTGTTTACCCAAGTCCTTTGGTGCCAGAACTACGCAGCTTTGCTTGGAAGTTCTTTCACACACGGAACTGGAGAATGTACTCCTATTACCATAAGAGACACAGTAGGTACATATTAACATATATACACACAGAAAAAAACTGCGCTGGGATGGTGGTGCACCAAGACAGAGAGTTCAGTATTGCAAACAAGTCAGACACACCTCACCTCTACCAAATAATGAACACTTGGCTCTGAAATAAAGTTTTTTCCATATTTATTAAAAAAACAACCTAACGCATTTTGGACTTTTTACATTTGTTAAAGGACCAAAAGTCCAAAATGTGTTAGGCATGTAGCAACATGTTTTGGTTGCTTTTTTAATAAAAATGGAAAAAACTTTATTTTGGTGCCAGGTGTTCATTATTTGGTAGAGGTGGTGTGAGCCTGACTTGTTTGCAATGTAGATATATATATCTATGTGTATGTATGTATATATATATATATATATATATATATATATATATATATATATCTGGGAGTTTACTAGTTAAAATTTGGTAGCTGGGCAGTGAAAGCAATGGTGCTGGTAAGTCTGGGAAGCAGGCCTGCTTGCTGTCAGCAGGGGTCCCATCCCTAGGGGTATAAAAACAGGGTCTGGCACAAGATAGGGGAGGAGCAGCAAGGGAGCAAGAAAAGAAGTTGGGGGGGTGGGCCCACAGGTTTGGTTGGATAGCTGTGGTGTGGTGGGGTGGGCTGTTTGCCACCCTGGCCCTCCTCCCTCGAAGACCTGTGTAATGAGATGCGGTGGTTTGGGCCATAGTAGTGAAGGGGGCAGTGGAGCAACAAGTCCTGGGTTCTATGAAAGAAGGCTGTAGCTTGTGAAAACACTGGTGCCTTGACAGAGTGTATGAACCAAAACCAAAAAAGAAGTCTGGCAACCCAGTAGTTAGCGAGTAAAGAACTGACCTTTAGGCTAGGTCGCAATAAAAAGCAATATTTATTGAAGCAAGTAGTACACAGCCAGCACGCCACTCATACTGGGTTCTGTCACTACAGCTTGGGAGCTGGAGCCTGGATAAGAAGATGTATGAAGGCCCACCAGGTGATCTCTGGCACCTGGGTAGGGTAAGCACTGATGGGGAGCCCTGTTTCTGAGTAATCTTGCCTGTGACGAGTGTGCACCCTGTGAGTGTTTCTGTGGTCAGTCTGGCTCTGGCAGATGTCCAGAGGTGTCAGCCTGGATTGTTGTAGGGCATAGTGGTGGCAGCCTACCTCTTTTCCCCAGGCTGGTGGCCATTACAGTGTTTGGGCTCTCAGGGGGTGCAGCCTGTGGAGGCAGGAAGAGATCCATGCGAGGAGTTGTTGGTTGGGACCCCGGCAGGGTGGCAGGCCATCCGGGTACTCTGTGTGGCACAGCAAGCAGTTCCCTGAGTGAAGGCAGTCCAGAAATTGAAATTGCTGCATGAGCGGACAGTGCCTGGAGTTACTGGACAGGCCAGGGGTATGCTTGTGTAACCACCTGGAAGAGCCCAGCTGCAGGCACATGGCATCAGTGATTGGGTATCAGTAAGGTCTTCGGTGGTTTCGGTTCTTGCTAAAAGAACACCGCTGTGGAAGTCTAAGACCTCTCAGTAAGAGAATTAGCTCCTTGTGGTTCAAAAGCAACCCCTTGTGTTTTTAAAGTTACCCAGTGTAGTAACAAGGCAAAGTAAGAAATTGGGACAGTAGAAACATCTTGTGCAGTCACAATTGCTGCATCAGTTTAAGTATTGCCGAGACTAAGAGAAGAGAAAGTAAACATGTGCCTGTGTTAAGGAAAAGTATGAAGGGAAGAAACATGAATGAGAAGTATGTTGGTATTGAAATACCTCTATGTGTGGCCTGTTTTGGCCCATATCTAATGCTGCTGCTGTCAGGAATGTAGCCTTTTCAGCTCGAAGGAATGTCTGCAAAGCAATAAATCAATCTATTGGAAGAAGAGATTGTTGCAGAAGGAATGTCAAGTTTCTGCTTGTGTAGTGTCTCCTCCATACTTGTTACCCTCACGCTCCATGAAGTGGTTTATCAAATTTCTTGTTTCTTATTCTGGTGGAGGAGGGGCTCATAGACAACAACCAGCACGGGTTCACGGGTGGAAGGTCATGTCAGACCAACCTGATTGAATTCTTCAATGGAGTAACAGAGATATGTGATCAGAGAGGGGTGGTGGACGTGGCCTATCTGGACTTCAGGAAGGCCTTCAACACTGTCCCTCACAGGGGGCTAATAAGCAAGTTAGGTAGATTAGGGGTAGGGAGCAAACTAACAAGCTGGGTGGAAAATTGGCTGATAGATAGACCTCAGAGGGTGGTGATTAGTGGGGTGCACTCCAAGGAAGTGTGGGTGACGAGTGGGGTTCCCCAGGGATCTGTATTGGGTCCCATACTTTTTAACTTATACATCGGGGACATTTCAGAGGGTCTAAATTGGAAAGTGTGTCTATTTGCAGACAACACAAAGTTCTGTAACAGGGTGGACACACCAGGAGGGGTGGAAAGAATGAGGCAGGATCTGTCCAGGCTGGACGAGTGGTCAAGGAAGTGGCAACTGTAATTCAATGCAAAAAAATGCAAAATTATGCACATAGGGCTTAGGAATCCAAGGGCAAAATACAGGCTGGGAGGGGAGGAACTTGAGGCAACTGAGTAGAGAAGGGACCTGGGGATCATCATTTCGTGTAACCTGAAGGTTGGGAACCAATGCAACAAGGTGATGGGGAAGGCAAGCAGCATGTTGGCATGCATAGGGAGGGGCATTACTAGTAGGAGGAAGGAGGTGATCATGCCACTATGCAAAACTATGGTCAGTCCACATCTTGAATACAGGGTTCAGTTCTGGAGGCCACACTTACAGGATAACAGAGACAGGGTGGAGAGGGACCAGAGAAGGGCAAGCAAGATGGCTCAGGGACTATACAGGAGGTCATACGAGGAACGACTGGAGGAGCTAAACTTAATACACACTGGAGACAAGGAGGGAAAGGGGGATATGGTAGAAACCTTCAAATATCTGAAGGGAATAAACAGGGTGAGGGAAGGAAACATATTCAGAATAAGTGAAAACAAATCAACTAGGGGGCATGCATTCAAACTGGAAGGTGGCAGATTTAGAGGCAATATAAGGGGGCAGTTCTTCACTGAGAGAGTGGTGGGTTTGTGGAATAGGCTGCCAGAATGGGTGGTTGGGGTAGATTCAGTGAGCAAATTCAAAAGGGCTTGGGACAACTACATGGGGCTAAATAAGAGTACAAATGGCATGGAATAAAGGGAGTAAAATAAGCCAGGCAGGGAGGGGGTATGGGCAGACTAGATGGGTCAAAGCGCCCTTTTCTGCTGGCAAATTTCTATGTTTCTATGTTTATTAAATCAGTTTGCATGTTTTGTTTTTTGCTATTACTTTACCTCCTACTGGAATTCCTGGTCTGCTTCCATGTCCCTGCATCATGGTGGTAATCCAGCCGCCGTCCATCTCTACAGCAACTCCTGCCATTACACTGGAACTCCTGTGCTTCCCCCCCCCCACAGTGGGGTGGCAGGGAGCCTCCAACTCCCCACCCTATAAGGATCCAGGTTTTGGGTGCAGCATTGGTGATGGCGCTTGAGCGGATGGCCATTAAGCCAAGTGATCAGGTGCCATCTTTTTTCCACTTTTCTGTTTGTGGAACTGGGGGCGTGCAATGACACCAGCAGAGGGGAGCACACACACGTCCACACATGCTACCTTCAGGCATCTGTCCCAAACTCCTCCCCGAGCTGCTACCCGGTACCCTGCCCTCCAGCCTCCACCAGGGGGTGACTGGGTGATGACTAGTGAAGACCCCCCTCCCTGGAGAAGGAGAGCAGTCCAGTCCTTCTCGTCCCATGCCAACCCCTGGCAGCCCATGCTCATTCCCAAACATGGGTCATCAGCATAGCGTGAGGTAAAGCGTCCAGTGCCTCAGCCCTCAGTGCCACCAGGCTGGCTAGTTTGCTTGTTTGATTCTGTAGTGGACATTGAATTTAATTGATTTAGACCATGTGTGTTGTGCCTGCTAATGAACATTACCCCCTGCAGTTAGTTCACTGAAGCAAAGAAGTGTACTTGCTCCTCAATCTGCGAAGCCATCTCACAATAACAGAAGAACCAGGTAATGAGCATATTCTATTTTCTTGGACTGTGTTTTCTTGGGTTGTACAGTGTCCCCTCCCACAAGTTACCACCTGGATACTCCTAGACTTCAGGAGCGGGGGGCTTGCAATGCGGGGGCTCATCTGAGATCTGTGCAACAGTTAGGAGAACATGCTTTGTGTCTGGACTACCATTTGGCAGCTGCAGGAGGGACTGACAAATCAAGTTACAGGCTAACAGAGCGCACTTAGCCAGAAAGGGGCCACCATTTTTTTCTGGACTGCTGTCACGCTCCATGGGGTGACTGCACATGGACATGCAGGTGACTGAAAGTCACTGGTATGCAAATGTCCTGCTCTGATTGGCTGATGGAAACTGGGGTGCTAGTGCACAAGATTTTTCAGCAAGGAGCAGGCACCATTTTGAGAAAGGTTCTTGAAGGAGTATTCGGAGTGTTGTGCCTTTAACAAGATCTGTACCACTGAGGGGGCACTGAAAGAGCATGGGGTGACCATCCCTGTATCACTGCTAGCCTGGACTTGGGATATAGTGGAAAAAAGTACCACCATGGATGCGTGTGTGGTGTGCCACACTGTTGAAGAGATTCATTCAGCTGCCAGTTTGTATTGGGTGTTCCAGTGGAGCGGTGCCTTACCCAAGTGAATCCCTCTTGCCCTATGTGGAGGGATGGGGCTGGCATGATGACCCCACTTCTGTGGACCGCTCAGAGACAATAGCCAGTGTAGAAACCTGGGAGGAAATGGAGCTAGCTCTAAGGAGACTGTGGGTCAACCAGTGGGGAAGGGCGATAGATGTCTGCCCAGCCTTTCTCTATCAGCTGAAATTACCACTCCCAGTGGCAGCGGGAGAGGCCCTGGAGGGGAGCAGCTACTGGTAAGTCCAGGGTTAGTTCACCCTGGCAGCCCCTCCTTGGTAGAGGAGTCAAAGGCAACGGATCTGGAGGCATCCGTGAGTACTACCCTACTCCAGGATCCTCTTTATGTGGAGGTGGCAGACTCACTGAAGGTATGCACTTCTGGTTCAGAAGAGGGAGCCATGGCCTCAGCCCTGAATCCAGCCCTAAGGTGAGGAGTTTGAGGATCACTGTATTTGAGAGAGATATCCCAATCCCAATACCACTTACCACCTGGCAGCTTGGCAGTAGCCCTTTGCGTACATCTGAACTTTGTAAAACTAAACTGTGCAAGATGGGAGCCCTAGACCCCTTGGACCAAAGGGTGGTATGCCATGCCTCTGGCAGCTGGCTGCAGAAAGGTACTGCTGCAGAAGCCAATGTGTCCAGCCTGTTTAAGTGGTCTATTGCAGAGAGTTGGATGAGGGAGCACATTCAGAAGGAGTACCCTGGTGCCAAGTATCCCTATCTGTCGGTGAAGATCTGGGGCATTATCGAGGAGAATTGGGAAGCTTGTATGTTTCATGGGGCTTTGGACTGCATTATGGCCTACACGCATCTCAGCTTTGATATCCCACCGGCTATGCACAGTAGAGATATCCGCCAAGTGAAGAGGATGTGTGCTTTTTTGATCTGGACTGGAGTCGCCCTCTTTAAGACTTTTGCCCTGGCACAAGAAGAGGATGGGCGACATGTCAAGTATTACATCATTTACCAAGACTCTTCTGGTGAGGAGATCACCAAGCTGGACCCTAAATTTTACTAGTATGAAGTGATTCCCAGAGCTCCAATGTGCCCTAGACTGTAATCATCTATGCTGGGAGAAGGCGAAGCACTGGGTTTTTGTGCCTGTGTAAATTGACCAACCTTTAAGTTGTGGAGCAATTGGCACAGCAATAAAATATTCTAAATGTGAAATATTTGATGGTTGCTGTATATTTTTCCATCTTTGGAGTGCAGTTATTGATTCTTTTTATGCTGCAAGCTGGCCTGGGCTCCCTAGGATGAGACTTATGTCATGGATCTCCCGCCTCTGGATAATGGGTGAGATCAACCCCTTTTGTTACTGTTATACTGTTTAAAATTACCCAGGGTTGGCTCCCCAGTAAGTTAGATAAATGTGATTGTCTCACATAATTTTCTGACAAATATTGTTTACTGTTTAGAAAGAAATGTTTGCTAAGAGGGTCTGGACTTGACTATGCCCCTCCAAGCTGCAGTATTGTAATAAGGTATGCCTGGTTGGTGTGGTTGGAGTAAAATGTGTTTGTGGGGTTCCGTGTGAGACTAAGTGTGCGACTTGGTGTGAGTGGTTAGTGACTGTACTGAGTTTATTACAATGTTTTTATTTGTTCTGTTTGGGGACATAGTAAGCTAAAGTGTCATTGGTTTAAAAAAGAAAAACCACATGTCGCTGTGTAGTTTAATGTTACAATGTTCTAGTTGTGCATTTCAAAAAAGGAGGTATGTTGATTGCTTCCTATTCCTGGCAGCAGCACTTCTCTTATTAATATGGAAATTAGGTTTTGAGTAGGAAGGGTATAGTGTTAGTGGGGGGAGGGACACCCCCACTGCAGTACCTGGCAGGTCAGCCATGGGAACCAACGGGTGGGTTGCCAGTATATCTCAGTCTATATGTTAAAGTGTAGGTTAAGTTAAGGTCCTATTTAAAGTTTATGTATTCCCACCATTCAGTGGTGTGGCCAGTAGTGCCCTGGCTTTTGGGGAGAAGGAGAGTGCACATATCTCTCCTCTGGGGGGGTTGGTGGTGCGGCCTGGTTGGTGTTCACCAGGATGTGAAAATTTTATATGGGGGGAAGTGTCAGCACCCTCTGGGAGCTTACTAGTTAAAATTTGGTAGCTGGGCAGCAAAAGCAATGGTGCCAGTAGGTCTGGGATGCGGACCTGCTTGCTGTCAGCAGGGGGCCCTGTCCCTAGGGGTATAAAAAGAGGGTTAAATGTGAGATTGGGATAGGAGTAGCAGGGGGTGAGAGAAGAAGTTGGGGGTGTGGGCCCACAGGTTTGGCCAGATGGCCATAGTGGGGCTGGGGTGGGCTGCCTGCCACCCTAGCCCTCCTCCCTCAAAGACCTGCATAATGAGATGCAGCAGTTTGGGCCATAGGAGTGAAGGGGCAGTGGAGCAACAAGTCCTGGATACTGTCGGTAAGCTTGGAAGCCAGAGCCCAGATAAGATGTATGGAGGCCTGCCAAGTGATCTCTGGCACTTGGGTAGGGTAAGCACTGATAGGGGGCCCTGTTTCTGAGTAATCTCACCCATGGAGAAGTGCACCCTGTGAGCCATTCAGTGTTTCTGTGGTCAGGCCGGCTCTGGCAGATGGGGTCTGGGGCCCGGTCCAGAGGTGGCAGCCTGGATCATTGTAGGGTGTAGTGGTGGCAGTCTATCCCTTTTCCCCTGGTCAGTGGCTGCTACAGTGTTTGGGCACTCAGGGGGTGCAGCCTGTGGAGGCAGGAAGAGATCCATATGGGGAGTTATTGGTTGGGACCCCGGTAGGGTGGCAGGCTATCCAGGTGCTCTGTGTGGCACAGCAAGCAGTCCCCTGGGTAAAGGCAGTCCAGAAATTGAAATTGCTGCATGAGCAGACAGTACCAGGAGTTGCTGGACAGGCCAGGGGTATGCATAACCACCTGGAAGAGCCCAGCTGCAGGCACGTGTCATCAATGATTGGGTATCAGGAAGGTCTTTGGTGGTTTTGGTTCTTGCTAAAAGGAACACTGTTGTAGAAGTTTAAGACCTCTCAGTGAGAGAATTAGCTACTTGTGGTTCAAAAGCAACCCCTTGTGTTTTCAAAGTTACCCACTGCAGTAACAAAGCAAAGTAAGAAATGGGATTAGGACAGTAGAAACGTCTCGTGCTGTCACAATTGCTGTATCAGTTTAAGTATTGCTGAGACTAAGAGAAGAGAAAGTACACATGTGCCTGTGTTAAGGAAAAGTATGAAGGGAAGAAACATGAATGGAAAGTATGTTGGTATTGAAATACCTCTATGTGTGGCCTGTTTTGGCCCACATCTAATGCTGCTGTTAGGAATGTAGCCTTTTCAGCTCGAGGGAATGTCTGCAAAGAAATAAATCAATCTGTTGGAAAAAAAAAATTATTGCAGAAGAAATGTCAGGTTCTGCCTGTGAATTGCCCCCACCGTCCTTGTTACCCCATGCTCCATGGAGTAGTTTATCAAATTTCTCATTTCTTATTAAATAAGTTTGCACTTTTGATTCTGGAGTCGACATTGAATATAATTAATTTAGACTGTGTGTGTTGTGCCTGCTAACGAACATTGCCCCCTGCAGTTAGCCCACTGAAGCCAAGAAGTGTACTTGCTCCTCAGTCTGCAAAGCCATCTCGCAACAACTGAAGAACCAGGTATGAGCATATTATATACCTGTATTCTTGGACTGTGTTTTCTTGGGTTGTGCAGTGCCCCCTCCCACCAAGTTACCACCTGGATACTCCTAGACATCGGGAGTGGGGGGCTTGTGTATCTATCTATCTATTCATGGTAAAAAACTCCATGTAATGCATCAGTTAGGGTTGTTCCACAGTGACAAAAGTGAGGAAATTCGGTGTTAGGGTTGAAAGACCCCCTTGCACACCCCAGCCTGCCCCCCCAACTGGCATTGGGGTGCGCATTGGGTTCATCGGCCCTAACTCTCAACCTATTACATGTGTAAACAAGCTGAAGTATAGGAGAATGGGATTGATTTTACTCCCAACGCACACCCCGATGCCGTTGGGGGTGGGCTGGGGTGTAAGGGGGTTTAACCCTAACACCGAATTTCTTCACTTTTGCCGCTGAGGAACAACCCTAACTGTTGCATTAAACAGAGTTTTTTACCATGAATTTCCCTTCTTTTTGAGAATGAGGACTATAAATAGTGAATGGAATGCGGTGGTGGGAGTGCGGGCCCTTCGGGCCCCCGTGCTTCCACCACCTGATGTCTTCTGACATAGAAATGGCAAGTGCAATGGAAACACAAGCGCTAAGGTTACGCACATGGTGACGCAAACGTAAATGGTAAAACAAACGTTAATAGAAACGCGAGTGTAAATTGACGCCAAAGTGAACAGTGACACAAACGGAGATGCAAGCGCATATGGAAATGCAACTGGTAATGTGCACGGTCATGGTACTGCAATTGGAAATGCAAATGGTAATGATAACAGCAACAATAATGCCAAAGTAAACAGAAACGGAAATGCAAACGCAAGCGCATAGAGAAACACAAACCGTAATGCGCATAGTCACGGTACTGGAATTGTAAATGCAAATGGTAACAATAGCAGCAACAATAACACCAAAGGAAACAGAAACGGAAATGCAAATGCAAGCATGTATGGAAACGCAAACTGTAACGTGCACGGTCATGGTACCGCAATCGGAAATGCAAATGGTAATGATAACAGCAAGAATAACGCCAAAGAGAACAGAAACAGAAACGCAAATGCAAGCGCGCACGGAAACGCAAACTGTAATGTGCATGACCACGGTACTGCAATCCAAAAAGCAAATGGTAATGCTAACAGCAAGAATAACGCCAAAGGAAACAGAAATGCAAATGCAAGCACATACAAAAATGCAAACTGTAATGCGCACGGGCACGGTAAAGCAATTGCAAATGCAAATGGTAATGGTAACAGCAACTATGACGCTAAACGAAAGAGAAATGCAAATGCAAATGCAAATGAAAGGGCGACCAGAAACGCAAATGGCAATGCGCATGGTGATGCAAACCAAAATGCAAAGACAAACAGTAGTGGAGACGCAAATGGTAACAGTAACGCAAACGCAAGCGCAAATGAAAATGCAAAGGGTAATGCACACGGTGGCGTACACGGGAACGCTAATGCAAATGGTACAGAAACGCAAGTGGGAACACTAAGCGTAACAGTAATGGAAGTGCACACCCTGTTTTTGCCCAAGAGCTGCATAGAGAAACACAGTGAGTGCAAAGAATGTATGCATAATAATGGACCTTGGACCAGAAAATGAGCTGTTGGAATACTAAATTGCTTATATCTCAGAAACCGTACGACGTAGAAAAAAGTAATTCATTTAATTCATGACTTTCCTGGTGATGTTTACACTAAATGCTTAGCCCCCTAGGGGCTAAGCATTTTTCCAACGAAAATTCTGTATCTCGCACTGTTTCTCAGATACGGGCCCCGAAAGGCACGGCATTTGCCGCAATGTTAGTCTATGGGAAAAAGTGTCAACTTCAGAGCACTGTAACTTGGCATCCCTGCAATATTTTGTCACCAAACCACCAAAAGGCACATCTGTGGGTTGTTGGCTGCCTTCTCTCCAAATTTCAGCCCAAAAGACCAAACCGTTCTTTTGCAGCAGGGTGGCAACCAATTCCTGTCATTTTGGCCATAGTGTTGAAAAGTAGTGTCGTGATTTACGACACTTTTCATAAAAAAGTGCGACAGTGTCACAGGTGTGACACTACTTTTCCCCAAAATTTGAAAAACATATTTCTGGGGTGTTTAGCCCCAAAATAAAGACATGGCTAGCATTCTCAGGGCTCACGTAGGTAAACACAAAAAGAATGATGTCCCTAGGTGGTCCCAATTTTAAATGCCAAGCATTTCTGTGATCAGTGACTGAAAACAAATTGGTGGATTTGCAACACTACTAGGGTCATTTACGACACTAAAAAATGCATTTGCAACACTGTCGAACTTTTTGTTAACTTTTCCCATTGACAATAATGGTAAATTTGTTTTTTGAATAACTTTTGAATCGTTCAATATTTTTTCACGAAACCTTTAAAAGGCACATTGGGGACCCAGGCTGCATGTTCTCTGAAGTTTTCTGACCAGTCGCACAAACTGTGCGACCTGTAGGCACGAGCAAAGAATGCACAAAAAAAGTAAATGCGCCCCGAGATGTTGCTTAATAACTCCACAGCTGTATATCCGACCAGTATGAAAGTTGGCAGATCCCAAGACCTATGGTTATGCCCTGTGCCTTCCAAATTTCAGGCAAATCTGTTGAGCGGTGGCAAGGTTATTAAGGTGCAAAGATTCAGCATTTAACATTAAATGGGGTACTCAACCCTAACTATGGTAGCACTACTGTACTACCATTATATATATATATATATATATATATATATATATATATATATATAACATCTATCTATTTATATTTGTCATAGTGGCACAGCAGCACCACTATAATTAGGGTTGAGTAGGCTGTTTAATGTTAAACCCCTAACTTGCACTTTAATAGCTTTGCCACTGTTCAGTGGATTTTCATAACATTTTGCATGTGCAGTCTCAGGGTCAAGACCTCTTGACTTGCCAAGTTTTGTTCCAGTTGGAAGTGCAGATTCTGAGATCCAGATAGTGAAAAAAGTGAAAAAAAAAATCAGGGTTTTCTGCTATTTTTTTTTTGTCATTGCCTAGCAGCCAGACAGTTTGGAATTTTGCTCTGAAATTTTCCGGGTAGAAAGGGCTTGGGCCACAGTGGTGCCTTTCACTAGTTTGGTGAAAAATATTAATCTGTTCCAGAGTTACAGGATTTAAAATTTTGGATTTAAGCATGCTCAGTATGGTCTTTTGGATAGCTGTTTTATATGAAAAAAGAATTTAGTCCATACAAAAAAAAAAAGATTCTGTTTCATATGGAGGTAATCTTTCTTTTGTGAGAAAATTTTTTTTTTCATATGATCACCATCTTCTTTCTGTTTTTTTCAAAAAACATATTTTTTTTGAAAAGCCATAACAATGATATCCTGCAGACACCAACACACACATATCTTGCTAATCAGGACCCGCTTAGGGGAATTCTGCAGTTAATTTTTTGAAAAATCACTCAGAATGTGGTTTTAGCACATTTGTAAACATTTTTTCCTGACCCAAATTTCTTTTTTTTTGTATGGCCATACAAAATAAGAATAGAGCCATATGAAAAAAATCCCTGCATATGAAAAAATAATTTGGACTTAGTTTTTTTCACATTCTTTTTTCGTTTGAAGCAATCTTTTTTCGTATGAATGACACAGCCTCACGAAACAAGTTCCCTTCATACGTAAAAATAATTTTGTTTTAGTTTTTTTCACATTCATTTTTCCTATGAAGGTGTCTTTTTTTTTGTATGAATGATACACCCTCATGAAAAAAACTCCCTTCATATAAAAAAAAATGTGGATTCATTTTTTCAGCATTTTGACTTTAACAAGCCATAACTCCATCAGTGTATGCAGTTATGGGACAATCTGTGTATCAAAATAAAGGTTTTAATGAGAAATACAACATGAACACATAACATCCCCCTCAAAAAATTTAGGGGCCATAAAAAAACCCACAAAATTTAAATTACAATTCCCATAGAATAACATAGCAACTTTAAGAAGCTGTAACTCTGTCAATCTTTGGAGTTAATGGACAATGTATACATCAACAGAAAGGTCTTAATGACTAGTACAACACTAAGCCCCTAAGAAATAAGAACTGAAAATGGTCCATTCTTGGAAAAAAAATGACAAGGAAACACATAAATTGCTTTTCTGGAGGAACAGAAATGCAGGGCCCAGAGGGTCTTGCACTTCCAAAATCACATGGATTTGTTTGGGATCTGTTTGAATGATGATACAATTGTACTGTCTCAAAAAGTAAGGAAATTCATTGCAAAAAAACTTCATTAATGCATCAGTTAGGATTAAACCAACAAAAGTAGGGAAATATAATGTTTTCCAACCCTAACACCCCACCTCCACCCTGGAAACAGCAAAAAAGAAAACATTTTACAGTGTTGGCTGTTCTGAGTCTTGGTAAATCAGGCCTGGGGTCTTCATTGGGGTTATCAGCCCTAATGCTCACTCCATTCTCATATAGTCTGCACTTCTGAGCTTATTTGCTGATGGAATGGGGGAGCTTTAGGGTTGATAACCCCAAGGAAGACCCCAGGCCTGATTTGCTAAGACTCAGAACAGCCAACACCATAACATTTTTTTTCTTTTTGATGCTTGCAGAGTGGGGGTTGGGTGTTAGGGTTGGAAACTCTGACACCACATTTCCTTACTTTTGTTGGTTTACCCCAAACTGGTGCATTGAAGTTTTTGTAATGAATATATATATATATATATATATATATATATATATATATATAATAATGGCACGGTAGTGCCACTATAGTTAGGGTTGAGTACCCCATTTAAGGTTAAATCTGAAATTTGGCAGCTTAATAATTTTGCCACCGTATGATGGAGTTGCCTAAAAACGCATAAATTACGTATTTTTGTGCATTTTTTGCTTGTGTTTACAGGTTGCATGGTTTGTACGACCAGTCCAAAACCTTCAGGGAACATGCAGCCAGGGTCTCCAATGTGCCTTTTGAAGATGTCGTGAAAAAATATTAAACGGTTCAAAAGTTATTAAAAAAATATGTTTCTCATTATAGTCAATGGGAAAAGTTAATAAAATATGCGAAAGTGTCGCAAATTCACTTTTTACTTTCACAAATGACCTTGCAGTGTCGCAAATCAGCCATTTTGTTTTCAGTTGGTGGTCACAGAAATGCTTGGCATTTAAATTTGGGACCCTGTAGGAACACAGTTCTTGTTGTGTTCACCTAGTCAAGCCCCGAGGATGCTAGCCATGTCTTTTTTTGGGGGTAAAACACCCCAGAAATGTTTGTTTTTAATTTTTGTAAAAAGTAGTGTTGCAAAGTAGTGTCGCATATGCGACACTTTAGTGATTTTATTTGTGAAAGTGTCGTGATTTGCCACACTACTTTGCGACACTATGGTCAAAACAATAGGGAATCTTTGCCACCCTGCTGCAAAAGAACAGTTTGGTCTTTTGGGCTAAAATTTGGAGGAAAGAAAGCCAAGATCGCACAGATGTGCCTTTTGGTGGTTTGTTGACAAAATATTAGAGGGCTGCAAAGTTATGGCACTCCGAAGTTGACAATTTTTCCCATAGGCTAACATGACGGCATCATGCCAACGACCCCAACGCACAACCCGATGCCTGTTGGTGGGGGCGGGGTTGGAGTGGGCTGCAAGGGGTGGCAATCCTAACAACGAATTTCCTCACTTTTGTCACTGTGGAACAACCCTAACTGATGTATTAAACTGAGTTTTTTGCCATAAATATATATATATATTTATATATATATATATATATATATATATATGTATATATATATATATATATATATATATATATATAGATATATAGATATATAGATATATATATATATATATGTGTGTGTGTGTTTCCCATCCTGTTCTTTTTTTTAATTTAAAAACATACTTGTGGCACTAGTGCTCCTACCCAGCCTCTGAAGTGTATGACTCCACTTTAACATTCCGAGCTCCACTTTAACGTTCTTGGCTGGTGATAAAAACTGTACGCAGGATAAGAGGGCCTGCAGTTCTGATTGCTGATTGGCTGAAATCACATAAGGGATATATCATGTATTAAAGAAATATATGATAACATCATACACTGAAGATGGCAAATGCTGAGGTGGTTTCAATTTTAGTGTGGAATGCAACTTGTTTTATCATCTTCTGCAGCTTTCATGGAAGATGTTGGGATTACTGACCATGAAGTAAATAATTTTATAGTTTTCATGATGTAATAGTAGTACTTTGTCAATGGACTATAATTATCAAAGTAAGTGGAAACTAATTCATTTGGTCTGAATATGAATCTACAGTTTGAAAAGTTAAAAAAAATGTAAACTTAAAAAAAAATCTAATTATCGATAATTCAAACTATATCCATATAACTAGTCTATGTTGCCCTGACTCCAAGCTTTCATTATCCCACCACCCAAAACAGTTTCTAACCCTTAACAGTTCCAAAGTTAGCCATTAGATGTTCTCCTCCTTGGGTATGAGGTCTGCATTGCATTACTACTGTATGCAGCAAATCCTGGTGACAGGTTTGGGGATGGTGCTGTAGGCAGCATGAGTGACCATGCATTGCCGGGCATCCCCCCAGGACATCATAGCATGCATGCACTGAGGTGGTGGACAGGGAGAAAAAGTGGGAAAAAATGCCAATTGGGTCCACGGCAGACTTTATGGGAGTGGTGGACCCCAGGGAATCTGGAGACTACGTCCGATAGTTGTGGGTGGGTCAGGTGGCCAGCAGGGGATCTAGCCTACTGAAAGCCTTAAAGGGAAGGTCCCCTCAGCCATTTGTTTTCTGTATATCTGTGTAGTTTCTGGGCCTGAACAATAATTGCTTCTATTGCACCCTTTTAATATTCTCAGGATTTAAATGTAAATTAAGTTACTTGAAGTCTGGTATGAAAACCTGCTTGAATCTGTTGTAGTGGTTGTGACCAGACTAATTCAAGTTATCATGGACTTATTTATTTATTTAGCCTTTGTTGACCAGGTAAGTACTCTAGACAAGTAATATGCCTATTTTCAGGTATGACCCAGGAGAGTACAGTGAGATACAGGTTCATACGGAGGACAACATGACACAAGTTAGGCAGTATACAAAGTCAAATGGAACTAGGTGAACATAACCAGTAGACAATAAGCATAGTGAAGATATGTACAAAATATATATACATAGAGACAACAATTCTAAAAGCAGTACATTTTACAAAGTATAAACAGCTCTGAGCCACAACCAGAGCAGCAGTCTAAGTATCTCCTGAAACAGAATAAACACATTCTATGCATCTCAGAACCCAGTCAGGCAGGCTACGTCAGCAAGAGCTGTAAGAGAGGTACCAAGAAGGTCATGTGAGCCCAGTGCAGGGGACCAGCACTAGCTATAGAGGTTTAGGATACCCACATGCAGAGGAGAGCTTCAGGTAATAGCACAGGGAGCTCCGGAGGCACAAAGTGGGAGGGGGAGGAGTGGACTTAGGTGGGAAAGGAGTTCCATAGCCTAGGAGCACATGAAGCAAAATCCCTGTCCCCCATTTGCATCCGGGTGATTGGGACATTAAGCACACCGGGGCACAGAGACTTGAGGGAGTACGAGGAAGAGACAGCCGGTTTGAGGAGCTCAGCCAGACCTGGGGGAGTGCCAGTTCTGAACACCTTGCCCATGAAGCAGCCCAGTACAAAGTTCATGTGGTTGGGCGGGGAGAGCCAATTGAGTTTGTCATATAGGTCACAGTGGTGGGTGAGGCGAGGGGCAGCAAGTGCAAAGCGGAAAATGTTATTATAGGTTGTGTTCCACCTAGTGAGGTGAACTTTGGAGGTGCATACAAACAGGAGAAGGCTGTAGCAGAGGGAGGGAAGAAGCACACCCCTGGCCAAAGCAAGGTGAGCAGCAGATGTAAAATTTTTCTTCGCTGTGTACACCAGACCTGATTTGCAGTTAACTGCCCTGCATACATTTTGAATATGGCACCCAAGGTTGAGTTGGGGGTCTAGTGTCACCCCAAAGTATTTGATGGAGACAGTGGTTAGAAGAGGAGTACCATCAACACCAGTAACACTCAGAGGGGCAGGGGAGGCCTTAATCTTGGCCAGGAACCCGAAAAGCATGGCCTGAGTCTTTTTTAGGTTGAGGACCAGCTTGAGAGTCATTACCCAGGACTGGATATTCCTGAAATCCTCACTCAGTTGATGGTTGATGACCTCAATGTCCAGGGAATGGATGAGGATGACCTGGTCATCCACACATAGGATAGTACTACAGTTGGTAGCAGTAGCAGGGAGGTTGTTGACAAAGATAGAGAAGAGAAGGGGCCCTAGGACTGATCCCTGGAGGACACTGGAGGTAACAGGAGTGGTGTCCGCTAGGACCTTGCTGAATTTGGTTAGTTGCTGTCTGCCCTGAAGGTAACTGCCGAACCAACTCAGGCCAGGAGGGGACAGACCAAGGGACCGAATTTGGGAGCAAAGTAAGGCATGGTCAACTAAGTCAAAGTCCTTGGATAGGACAATGAATATTGCACCTGAGAGTTTGCCCTGGTCCATGGCAGCCCTGATTCCAGAGGAGACAGTGACAAGGGCCAAGGACATACTGTACCCTTTTCGAAAGCCATGCTGCGCAGGGGACAGTAACTCATGGGCCTGAATGTACTTCGTGAGTTGCCCAACCACAACTTTCTCTAGAAGTTTGCTAATAGCCGATAAGATGACAATTGGTCGGTAATTGTCAAGAATCTTCGGGTTGCTCTGTATGAGAACAGGGACAATCCTCACCACCTTCCAGATGTCAGGGATAACACCAGAGACAAGGGAGATGTTATAGATATGGGCCACTGGGAAGGCTATGAGAGGGGTACCCAGATGGAGGAGCTTGGGCTCCATGCCATCATGGCCAGCACTAGAATGTGGGGAGAGACCAGAGAGAAGTCTCTGTGTCTCCAGTGCCGTCACAGCCTTAAAGTAAAATAACAGACTGGAGGTGGGGACCACCTGTGGGGTGAAGGCCTGAGGACAGCTGACATTCCCATCAGCAGAGAAGAGGGAGATGAAGACAGACAGGTTCGAGAAGTGGGAGTTGAAAGCATTGGCAATAGTTAGTGGATTATTACAATTAGACCCACCCACGAGCATGTCAGAGACCCCATTGTTGGAGTAGCCACTAACTATGTTTTTAATGTTCCTCCAAAAATTTCTGGGGTCCTTAGCTGAGTTGAGTAGGACAGATTTGCAGTATTCACTTTTGGCTGCCCTGATTGCTTTTTTACATTAATTTCTGAGCCTCCTGTATTGTTGAAATATGGCATTGTCCATCGTGGCCTTGAAGTAAGTCCAACACTTGTCTCTAGTCCTCATGAGGGCTAGGAGGCTCTCATGCAGCCATTTTGTGGCAGACCCCCTTACTCTCCACCTGATAGGGGAGGGGGCATGCTTGTCCTGCAGAGCACCAAAGGTGCTAAGAAACTGACTAACAGCAATGGGAAGATCCTGAGCATTAAGCACCACCGACCAGTCAGTGAGCCTCAGATCCTCATGAAATGCCCCAAGGTTAAACCTGGAAAAATTCCTAACTTGAATGATTTTGTGGGGGATTTTCAGGGTGAAGATTTTCCATACACAGTACAATGGGGTATGGTCAAAGATAGAGTCAGGAAGGGTACCAGTGGAGCCGATCTGCTCTGGCCGATTGGACAGGACCCAGTCCAGGAGGGAGCCAGTACCACCGTTGGCAGACCACCTAGTGGGCTCCTGAATAAATTGTGACAAGGAGAGGCCTACAAGCAGAGGTTCATACAGCTTAGAATTTCCTCCTTGCCAGTTTAAATTAAGATCTCTCAAGATTATTAGCTCATAATCCCCAGTCTTAGGACCAATAGTATCAAGGAGATAGGATAACCCAGGCAGGCCACCCTTGGGGGGATTGTATGTAGATGATGTGCAGCTTCTTAGTATTCCTAAGTAATACGACAGAGTGAAGCAGCTCACACGAAGACTGGGAGGACTGCTGATGAGACACCACTGACATGTTAAGGTGGCTTTTGTAGTAAATCACAATACCAACCCCTCGCTTTTTCCCCGGCCAATCCTGTCTGATGAGATCAAAGCCAGGGAGCACACAGGCCAAGTCAGGGGTGGAAGGTTTTAGCCAGATCTCAGTAATACCAAGGATATCAGGCTTATAGTGCATAGCCCAGGAAGAGAGTTCATCCAGATTGGGCAAAAGACTACGGATGTTGAGATGAGCAATTTTCATCCCCTTGCCTGACCGCCAGCCCACAGGAAGTGAGGAGGCCTGATAGACAGGACCAGGGTTGCAGTCAATGTCCCCAGCCAGGGTTAGAATCACTAGGAGGAGCCAGAGGAGATGCCTTATAGGGGAGGAGCCCCCACCTACCGAAGGCCTGCGAGCAGGACGCCTGACCACTATGGCAGGATACAGAAGGCACCTGAGGTCAAGGCAGCAGATCGGCCAGAGGGTCTGCCTGCCATAGGCTAATAGATTGGAGAAGGTGAAGTCAAACACCACATGCTGGACAAATGTATCCCAATGGCCCCCAAAGGAAGGAGAGTAATCAGCAAACAGAGAGAGGCATAAGGCAGAGATAAGGCCATTAATGAGGGCGGTGCTAAATGGGAAGGGCTTAACACCCTCCCTGGGAAGCTTAGGAGCCTCCATATCAAAATGACCTGACAGTAATCAATCCCACCTTATATAGTGAACCACCACCAAGTACTGGCAGGGTCATCACGTTCCGTTGAGGTAAGCCTCACTGGAGGCGAGTCAAGTAATAGTAAGGATAGCTAGTAAGCTCAGTACACTAACAAGCCAGCAAAGGCATATCCTGCCTAAGGTTGTATAAACATTCAGGTTAGACAGGCAGAAGTACTAGAAATTATATCAAACCCTACTCAAAAAATTACAGTAAGCTAGAAATAGTAATGTTAAAACATAAGCTAAGCCCGGCCCACTCAGGGTAAACACAGACTAAGAGCAGGCTAGAACTAATTCTAGATACAGATTGCACAGTACTGAAATCACCAAAAAAATATTAGCAGCAGAGAGCATCTGTCCTACTACGGGCAGGGTGAGTAAGCAAATGCTTATTTTACTGATACAATGAGCACCCCCTAGCAACACATGTCATGCAGTTCAGATTTGGCATACTACTAAACACCCAGGAGTCACATCCATACCACTCCTCGGGGTGGATGAGTAGCTAACAGGAGGTGCATAAGCAGATACAAGTTCTGGGCTTGATGAAAGCTAGCAGCAGGGAGCGACAGCTCGCAAATTCTGTGGGAAGTCAAAGTTCTTCAAGCAGCGATAAGATACAGTTAGAACAGCTGTACCCATAGCTTGCCCGGTGGTGCTGAGGGTTGAGGCGCCAGACGCTACACCTTGTGCCACACCGGCGACCCGGGTTCGGAATGAGCCTGGGTCACCGGGGGTCGGCAGGGGAGAGAGAGGATGGAGCATCCAGAGAACTACTCTTCTCTCTTGGGTGGGGGATCCTGGCTATGCCCGGCACCTCAGCAGCCCCCGGTGGCTACCGGAGGCACTACAACATGCAGGGCATGCTAGAGGGACATGGAACTGCAGTAGGTGTGCCTGGTGCCATTGCATATCTGAGTTCTGCCGGGGAGGGTGGAGAGGGAGGAGGGGGGACCTTAACCAAGAAAAATCCCTGCTCCTGGAGATAGGCGACAGCACCACCCCTGCAGCCACACTCCACTGGCCAGACTCATCCAGCCCCTGGGCCGAGCCCAGCCCGGCCTGAATTTCCAGATAGAATACCCTGGGAGGATAGGGTGACCCCACCTCGGGAGGGCTCAGAGCCAAGGGGATAAACGGGATGGTGCCAGGAAGCTGGTGAGTTTCAGGCCCGGAGGTAGAGCTGGGGCGAGTGGATGCCTGAGTGAGTTCTCCAGGGCTCAGCGGAGCCAGAAAAAGAAAAGAGAGAACAGCTGTACCCAATTGTTTATTGGAGCCACAGGATGAGTGGGATTGGCTTACGGGCATTTAAGGCGAGGAGGGAATGGGGTGTGTGGGTGGGAAAAATTTCCCCCAGATTTGGCATTACTTCCAATGCTCTCGCAGGACTCCTGCTTTATACAGGGGCTACGGCTTCCTCTCGATTGTTGGAGCATGCAGGGGAGGACTGCCAGAGCTCAGTTCAGTGAGCCAGCACCTCAACCCCACACTTTCTACTAAATGTCCCTTAGTTGGAGGCAAGGGGGGGCCATCAGGCAGAGGTCTCCCACACCACTCCTCGCACACAGCAAAATTCAGTGAAGAGATTATGAGGCCGCTGGGTGCTGCTGTCATCTTTAAGCAGGCAGAGCTCCTCGTCACAGCTGCAGGGAACTAATGAGGTGCACTGTTGAAGCTTTACAGCTAAAGCCATCAATTCTACTGTATCAGTCAGTGACACTGCTGTCATCTGCAGTTGTGTTCTTGGCAAGTGCTTGCCATCAACCTTGTTTGTTAGCCAGCACAGGAAGAGAACAATGAAAACAAAGGGACTGCACATTCAGTCTGCAGAATAATAACCTGTAACACAAAATAATTCAGGCAAAGCTGAAATAAAACTTTACAAACACAAACCTCCTCTAAATGTATTTTCTTCCAACTCAGACACAATTTAAACTACAGAAATCAGCAGGGCACTTACAGTACTTTGAAAAGTTTGATGGCCAGCACAAGACAAGGACACCCTGACTGCAGAGGACATAAACAGCACTGACTGATGCAGTAGACCTACTGCATGCTTTAGCTCTAAAACGTCATCAGATCCCATGATGCTTTGCATGAGTCAGGTCATGACCTTTGCAATGGAGTCAAGCAGGTTTTCACACTAGACTTAATTATCTTCATTTACATTTAAATCCTGATGGAATTAGGAGGGTGCAATGGAGGCAATCATTGTTTCATGCCCACAAACTACACAGGTGCACAGAAAAAAGGCCAAGAGGGCATTTTCTTTAAAGGAGTGGTACACTCTGGATAAGTGAGAAGAATAAAGAAATTACTCACACACACACAGAAAAGAAAAAATTAACTTTGCAACCATTAGAACCAGGAGCTTCATTTTATTTTAAATGAAACCTGTGAGTCATGTTGACATAGCTTGTTGCGTTGATACAGTTTCTTTGTGTTGATGATGTACTTCAATGCATATGGATGTAAATCAATATACTTTTAGCCGTAACATTATACTTACAAGTGTACTCATGTGTATTGTCTTATATGGTGGCAGGTCATCTTTATTGATAGGACTTATCCTTATGAAGTTGATCCAGTATATTTGTCACCTCTGACTTGTCATGATCCTTGGTCCCAAAATGAGAAACATGATGATTCACTTAATTGCTCGGCTAAAGTATGCAGACGATACTAATGATATTCTATCAAAGAGAACCACACTATTTATCTATATTAATTTTATGTTGCTTTTACCAGAAAGCCTTTAAGCATTACTAGACCAGCAGTTTCAGTGACCAGGACAATTTCAAACTATATATACTTTATTCATATCAGGTGGTATCACTTACAACAGGGAATGGAACCTGTTTTATTTTATGTCGTTTTTATCAGAAAGCTGTAAGGGTTAAGGGGTAACTTGCTCTTGTGCCTAAAGGTACAGGAGTTGGCCATCCCCTGCACACTTAATTGTGCTGTGGAAGTAAACACAATATTTCTGGCAGTTCATCAGGATGCACGAGTTTGTGATGAGGGAGGGCCACAAAATGTTAGTTTTTACAAGGATCGATGAATGAAAAGGGCAAAATGGGAATCTACACAGGACTAGAGCCTTCATTCTTATTATTTTCATGAACTGCAAATTGCTTGGTGTAGATAGCGCCTCCAGAGTATTTGTTTTTGTACACCAGGGAAGGGCGGTGTGCATCTTGAAATCCCCCCCCCATCTTTAGCTTTTAAAGTTGTCAAGCATTGGGGAAGGGGCACTAGACCAACAATTTCAGTGTCCAGACCTCATGTGATGGTGGCCATTTCATGAAAGGGGGCAGCCCTAAAACTCTATGACCTGATACATACATAGCCAACTAAGACTGTCTGCACATGGGGACACAGCTGGGACTGTTTCCAGAGAGTAAATTTAAACTATTCCAGAGCACTGTTAATCTAATCAATAACTAGTGATGTTTAATGTTTAATGGTCTCATTATGTGTAAACTCTATGTCCTTACAGCCTGCATGTCTTCCACTACCTGCTGCCCGTAAACATATGTATTCTTACTGTTAAAAAACTATTCAATCTCCCGACTGTACTGATCTGTTACCTGTACGTTGGTGTTTCACCCGGGTCGCCCCTGAAAAAGGGACCTCTTGGGGCCCAGCGGGCCTACCCGGTCATCAAAATTCAATAAATAAATAAATAAATATAGTGTCCCTCCATGCCAGTTTGAATAGAGGCACAAAAAGTGAATTTTCCTTTCTTGTATATAATTTCAATAATAATAATAATCATAACAATGATACGACTGGTAAGAATTTGACTTTGTATAGCTCCTTTCATACATTGTATCCCAAAGGGCTTTGCAATCCACAAGATGGTGACTCCGCTTGGATCTTGCAGCTGATTATTCATTAAAGCTATTTTTTTTTTACTTTTGGAAGAACTTTAAAGGGCTAGTAACACCAAAAAGTAGCAGGTAGAAACTTTTAGTAATTTTGAAAAGTAGTTTATTACTTTTTGTTTCTGATGTGTTTTTCTTTTCTATGTTCTTATCAGATGATTTTCTGTGTAATAGTATTGGGTGTGATGTGAAAAGCAGTGCTTTACCTGGAAGAAGACATGTCTAGTTCTGTTTCTCCAATATATCATAAGCATTTGACCTCACTCATTGTTACATCACATGCCCATCTGCCTGCCTGGTAACATGTGTCGCTAGTAACCAATTGAACAGCAGGAGATTGGCTGTTCTTGGTTACTAGTGATGTCACAGTCAGTGAGGTCACAATGCTGATGATGTATAGGGAGGAATAAAACTATGTCAGTTTCCAGGTAGGGTGCTGTTCCACACATCACACCTTGTAGTGTAGGTAGAAAATCTAATTAGGGAAACAGAAAAGAGAAAATACTTCAGACATAAAAAGTGATAGCAGACACAGAAACGTACCATTTTTCAGCAGAAAAGGACATCATTGACCCACCCAGTCTGCCCAGATGGTCCCTGCCTAGTCTGCCTCTGCAGACTCTAACTGATCTCTGGTGATCCTCCCTCCTCCCTGTCTATTAACCAATATTCCCCTATCTCTAACCCATGCATGCTTGAAGTTCCCTACTGTTTTTGCTTTCACCACTTCCGTTGGCAGTCTGTTCCAGGCATGTACCACTCTTTTAGTGAAGTACTACTTCTTCACATCCTCTTAAGCCCCACCCCCAGCTTCATTGCATGCCCTGTGGTCCTGGTGCTATTTGTCACGTGAAAGAGACTCCCCCCCCCCGAACCCTGTTCACCCCTATGAGGTACTTGTAGGTCTCTGTCATGTCACCTCTTGCTCTTCTCTCTTCCAGGATGTACATGTTGAGATTACCCAGTCTGTCTTCCTAGGGCTTTTTGTGTAACCCCTGCACCACTTTAGTTGCCCTTCTTTGGACTGCCTCCACCCTGTCTATGTCCTGTCTGAGATGTGACCTACAGAACAGGACACAATACTCTACATGGGGTCTCACCAGCAAGTGGTATAGTGGCAACACCACCTCCCTCCTCCTGATGGAGATACCTCTTCCTATGCACCCCAGCTTCCCACTGGCCCTTCCCACCGCTTTGTCACACTGCAGTGCCACTTTGAGATAATAACATAAGATAACTCTAAGGTCCCTTTCCTGCTTAGTGACTGTCAGTACCCCTCCCATCCTATACTCTGCTCCTGGGTTCTTATGCCCTAGGTGCATGATTTTGCACTTTTTGGCATTGAGCCCCAACCACCATGCTCTTGAGAACTCCTTGAGTTTCCTAAGATCCCCAAACATTCCCCCCTCCCCAAGCGTCCATCCCATTACAGACTGGTGCCACCTGCAAAAAGGAATACCTTCCCTTACAATTCTTCTGCAATGACACTTATGAGGACATTGAAGTGGACCCATACCAGTAATGATCCCTGTGGCACCCCACTGGTCATGCCCCCATCATTAAAGTGAGTGCCATTAACCGCCATCCTCTATCATCTATCCATTAACCAGTTTCTAATCCAATTCACCACTTTGGGCTCCACCCTTAAGATGCTCAGTTTCTCTGTCAGTCTGCTGCATGGCACAGTGTTGAAGGCCTTGCTTAAGTCCAGGTAGGCCACGTCCACTGCCCTCCCCTGATCTATCTCCCTTGTCACTCAGATGAAAAAATCAACTAGATTTGTCTGGATTGCCCCCCCTTTTCCCCCTTCCCCGTGAATCCATGCTGCCTGTGATCTTGCAGCTCATTGGTTTCAAGATACTCTATTAACCTTTCCTTTAACAGGGTTTCCATTAATTTCCCCACCACTGAGATGAGACTGACTGGCCTGTAGCAGCTAGCCTCCTTACTGCTGCCACTCATATGTATAGGGACCATTTCTGCTCTCCTTCAGTCCTCTGGGACCACATATGTTTCCAGTGAGCTGTTGAATAAGGCTGCCTACTTCTAAAAGCTACTGTTAATTCCAGACAGTACAATAACTCTTTAAAAGCATCATTTATAGACACAGTGCAGCTTACACTTCATTATTATTTTTTTGCTTTTTTTTTCCTTCAGCTTTTCATCACTCGGTTTAATTATATGGAAACGGGATCACTGTCCCTTAAAGTTGATCTGCTGTTGAACCCTTTGCTAAAATCACAATCTTCTATATGTGACACTGTAATTTTTTCCTGGGCAACAAACTGCAGTGTCACAAACAGAGGACTGTAACTTTATGAAAGGATTCAGCAACAAAGGCAGATGAATTCTAAGGAACACAGATCCTATTTCCATGCAAATTAACCTATTCAATGGAAAAGAAAAGGAAGAGAAAAGAAGATAAAATATAGAATTGTCAATGGATTGTGCCTAAATACAATATTTTTTAAAGTACTTCTAAAAGTAACATACCACACCAGTTTAAAATGTATTTAGCTTTTAATATTTTGAAGAGAAGAAATTATTTCCATCTAGCAACTGTTAGTAATGATAATATATTCAAAACTGATCCTTATTTAGCTGCACGTGAACAAAAGTTGTTATGAAAAACTGCATTTTGTATTATTTACAACATTCTGTACAGTTATCTTTGTGGAGCCAGTAGTTTAAAGTTTTAATGAGATCACACTTTGTGTACAGAACTGGGCATTATTGTTATAGGTTGTCTGCTAATACTGAGCGTTCTGTATGAAAACCCGTTACATAGTGAAAACTCCAAACTCCTGGTTTCATGAAGAGAACTGTATCGAATATTCTATCTTTATAAGAAAACAAAACATAATACCATTTTCACATAAATGTTTACTCAGATACATTAAATATGGATCATTTGGAGTTATGGATTTCATGTCTGTAAACAGGACCATTGCAAACAGCACATATTTCCTGTCCCTGTTAAGACTATTTTATAAATGAAACAACATTTCTTCAGGGTGCTCTGTAGGCCAGATAGAGACACCTCGGATGGCTGAAGGCACTCAGCTTGGTCTCATGCCTTGCAAAGCACCCAGGGTGTTCATATGTATTTATTTAGTTTTTGTTGACTATCTGCACAACTGGACACCCTGCTCTCTGTTACTTCTTGCACACTTGTTCCAGCATTAACTGTAATGTGGATGTGTTCTAGTGATAGTCATTATAAACAAAATTATATAAAAAGAGACGACCAGTTCGCTAACAAAAACAAACAAAACGAAAAGAAAAGAAAAAAAAAACAATGCAAACAAATAAATCTGTTGGCATCAGCAGAACTCAGTTATTATGTTTTCCATCAAAATGGATTTCCCTCACTTCTTTATGGAAAGGTTGGTGGAGCCCTGAAACAGTCTGCCAGTGGAGGTGGTGGGAGCGAGTACAGTAAGGGTGTTCAAACAGGCCTGGGATAGAATGAAGGGAATGATGGTAACCTGGGCCAACAGGACCAGAGCAGATAATATGGAAGGGTCCAGGAGGGTTAGCACCCTGGGGGAACATTCGATTCCAAAAGTGATTCCAGGGATTTAGGGAACATGGGCAGACTAGAAGGATCATGGGTCTTTTTCTGCCATCATTACCTATGTTTCTAAAGTGATACATGGCAAGACAAAGTCTTTATCTTGCCATTTATCAGCCTGTCTTTATCTTGCCATTTATCACTCCTCCCAGAGCCTCCCCCTTTTTCTTTCCCCACATATATATTCCTTATTTTACCTTGCCTCTGCACTGACTTTGCTTTTTCTCTTTTAGATATTTCCTGAAGAAGACACGAGGTCAAAATGTCAACTTTTAACTCCATTTTCTATTTTCAGCGTGCATTTAATATAACCATTTTGTTTTACCCCCTGATCTGGAAGTATATTTGCAGCCTCCACCATTTTCAATGCTGTGTTCTGCAGGGCCAGTCAAATAGCATGGAGGGCTAAGGGACTGAATGCCTTACTTCCTCCCATGCCAGCTACCCATGTTCTGGAACAAGCATGGATTGCTGGGGGTCTGCCAGGGGGAGTGGAGAGGATTGAGCATCTAGCTGACTGTTTTCAATTCCCAGGGTGAGGAGATCTGCTGACTTGGCTGCCTCCAGGTGAAGGCCTGGTAGTAGCACTAGTACTTGAGTGACAAGAAAGGAAGAGCCATGGTTCTGTGATGTGTGCACACCTCCATGCACACAGGTCCACAAGTCACCATAGCGGGGGAACTCCAGGGAGAAAATGGAAAAGGTTGGTGTAGGCTACGTGAAGTCCTGCCTGCTGGCCCTCCATCCTGCACCACTGCCTAGTCCACTGGATCTGTCACTGGATATGTATAGCCCTCCCCTTCCCTTACTGGCCCCGCCATGGAGGGTAATCCATTGGGTCTCTGGGTTCGGTGAGTACTGGGGGAGATGGTTGCTGGACGGAGACAGGACTGAGAGCTTTCCTGTGCTAGCAGAAGGGAACACATCATTATGGAAAGAAAAATGCTGTGTTCTGTTTTTGTATCCTCTGTGCCTTCTGGAACAAATGATCATAGAAACTGAAGACAGCAGCAGGATTAAGATCCCGTTATTACTGCCCTGCTTCTGAGTAATTAAAACCTGGAATCCGAGTAACATCCCCTGCATGGTCTAATTTAATGTCATGTAAAAAGCAAGACAAGAGAGAATGTAATTACAGAAAAGGGCCCACTGGCCCATCCTCCAGTCTGCCAGGCCTCATCTATAATAAGAGGCAAATGCCCTAGTAGTCACTCACTTCCCCTAGCCCATAGTGTCCTCCCCCTGCTATCCTCATCAGCCCCATATGTCTGTCCCACCCTCGCTTGAATCCCTTCACTGATTCAGTGCAGGCCACCCCCTCTGGTAGCCTACTCCTCTTATCTACCATCCACTCTGTATAGAAATACTTTCTGACATCCTACCTGAATCTCCCTCCAACCAGCTTCCTTGAATTCCCCCTTGTATCCCTGGTTCTTGTCATTGTTAAAAGCTGCCTGGTGTCTACCTTGTTTATCCCATAAAGAAACTTGAAAGTATCAATCATGCCCCCCTCCTCCATACCTGTTGTGGTCTTCTAGCCTCTTCATGTAGGACTTTTCTTGCTGTCCTTGAATCCTTTTTGTTGCCCTCCTCCACACTGCCTCATCCCAATCCCTGCCCTTTTTTCATGTCCAGACAGCATTCCCGATGTGGCTGCAGCAGGGATCTGTACAGGGGCAGTATTCACTCCTTCCTTCTGTTGCTGATCCCCTGCCTATGCACCCCAGCATCCTATTTGCTTTCCCACTGCTGTGTTACACTACACCGACTGCTTTAAGCTGTCTTTTAATAAGACCCCAAGATCCCTCACCTCTGTCATTTTTATGTTGGCTTGTGCACCAGCTGATATATTGCATTAGTAGCAGATTTGGAGGCATGGTCACTGTGGGTGAATGCAGGGCATACATCACTAGGTGCGTCCCTCATTCCTCAATAAGCCAGCATGCAGGCACCACACCAGCAATGCATAATGTGGCAAGCACATCTAAGAAAAGGTCCGCTGCAATGAGAGCCAAGCTCGTCATGTAGTGGCACCAAAACACGCCCTCCTTACGTGCCTTTCCTGGTGAAGCCCTTCAATAAACATGGCGGCACTGACTGCCGCCGTGTGGAGAGCTGACTTCGGGATGCCCAATCCCCCTGTCGGCATGCCCCAACCCACTTCATTTGCCGATAGGGGAGCCCACTCCCCATCGGCATAATGCACCCCCCATTTGAAAGTGTGTACCGAGGTGCCCAACCCCTCGCATCATGTCTCCCTTCCTAGTTTACTCTACAATGGGGAGTCCACTCCCATTGGCATAATGTCCCCACATTTGTTGTGTGCCGATGGAGTGCCCAATCTCGCTGGCTACAGAACCCCCCCCAAAAAACACTCAGTTGGCACGCTGGGAGCCCACCCTAGTGTACCAAATGCCCCTGTAAAAGACAAATGGTCCCACAATGTTTTTTTTTTTTTATAACCTGCAAACAAGAAAATGGTCCCTTGTCGAGTCCTGTGGCCCTCTCCCAACCTGCACCCACCTTCTGCGCACCCTGCCTCCCCACACCCCTCTCACCACATACTTACCTCTGGAGCATGGTGTGATGATCTTCGGTGGACCGGGAACACTTCTGCACTCTTCAAAGCCGACTGTGAATTGAAGAAATGCTGGTAAGCTGTATAATGGCATAAATATGGGTTTTTCAACTTTGGTGCATATCTCGGGCATTTTGGGGAATTTTGGCACCAAATTTTCAACATTGGGTTATTGGGACCCTCCTATGAATTCAGTCACTGTCATGGCATTATTCAGTCCTGAAAGGTGATTTTGTGGTCATTGTGCAGAATCATCTTTTAGGGCCGATTAATAAAATGACAGTGCCACTGTTCATGGGGGGCAAAAGCCTATGTTGCAAATCTGGTGAAAAATCCAAAAATGTCTGTTTTACGAGCATGCATTGTGCAATTTCCACGCACACTCATAACTTTGTGAATTTGTAATATTTTCACTTCAGCTTCTCAAAATTGGCATTTTTCCACACCTCCTTATGAACAGTACAGCTGTCATTTTACATATCCTGGCTGAAATGTGTTTCTGCACGTCCGGCGCAGAATAATGTGGTTGCTGTGCGAAATCACTTTTCAGGACAGTTTGAAAAAATGACAGTGACACTGTTCATGAGCAGAGGTCCTAAAATGCCTATATTGAAAATTTGGTAACGAAAGTCCACAAAATGACTGTGTTACAAGCGTACATTGTGCAGTTTCCACTCACCATTGTAACTTCGCAAATTTGCAGTATTTTCATGCCAGATTTTCAGCACTGGCATTTTGACACCTCCTTATGAACAGTACTGCTGTCATTGTTCCACAGCCTGCCCAAAATGTGTTTTCACACCTGTGGAGCACAATGGTGTGGTCACTGTGGAAAATCAACTTTTGGGACAGATTAATAAAATCACAGTGCCACTGTTCATGAGGGAAGGTCCCAAAATGCCTATGTTGAAAATGTGGTTAAAAAAATCTCCAAAATAATTGAGTTACAGATGTGTGTTGCACAGTTTCTATGCATGCTCATGACTTCACCAATTTTTCATGTTTTCACTCCAGATTTTCAACGTTGCCATTTTTTTACACCTCCTCATGAACAATACAGTTGTCGTTTTTCACATCCTGCCCAAAATGCGTTTTTGTCCCTGTGTCGCCAAATGGCATAGCCGCTGTGCAAAACCACCTTTGAGCTAACAAACCAATTGTGCCACTGTTCATGAGGTGGGGTCACAAAAAGTCTAAGTTGAAAATTTGGAGTGAAAATACCAACAAACGCCTACAACGTTAGGGTTTCCAACTGTAACACCTCACCCTGTAGAGACTGACAGGCATCAGGGGTGTGACTCGGGATCATTGGCTGTAATGCTCACGCCATTCCACCCCTCCCCCACCCTACAGCCAGTGACAGGCATCGAGGTGTGCCTTGGAGTGTTCAGCCCTAAAGTTCACCCCATTCTCCTATACTGCACCCATCTCAGCATATTTCCTTATGGAATAGGGTAAGTATAAGGCCCAAAGACCCCAAAGCACACCATGACACTTGTCAGTGTCTACAGGGTAGGGTGAGGTAAAATGGCATGAGCATTATAGCTGACGACCCAAAGGCACACCCCAATGCCTGTCAGTCTCTGCAGGATGGGGGTGGGGTTGGTGTGAGTTCAATACTTCACTGCCATTCCTATTATGCATCTCTAACTCATGCACTACCAATGCCAATGCCAATACCAATACCAGCAAGACAACATTCGGCATTGACAAATGCTTGTTTTTAACACTACACCTCCTATCCTGTATTACATCTTTGGTTTCCTAACCTCTTTGTGTGCACACTTTTTTTGCATTGAATTTTAGTTATGAGACCCATCAGCATTTCTCCAGTCTCTTCAGATCTTTCATCAATGTCCTGACCTCCTGATTGCTGGTATAATCAGGATTTTGATGTGTGTAGTGTCTTTGCCATCACCATCAAGTCAGTTTCTTGCTGAATGTCTGAAAACATCATCTGAAGTTGTCTTCAGCTTGTACTCTGAATTTACGGGACCATCTACCTATGGCTGTGCCATTTTTTTACTCTACCCTCCCTACACTGGTGCAAGCAGAGCAACATTGCTGATCTGCTGCAAGAGGGTTGGGCTGGATGCCACCTGGAGTGGCGTAAGGTTGATCCGGTTCTGCTTCCCTGAACCACTGCGGTGGTGAGGAGTTCAAATGCTGCAGGTGTTTTTGGACTTTGGATACTCCCTACCACCTGTAGCACTCCTGTATCTTTATCCTGTAGGAAGGCAGAGCTGTTAACCTTGCTAGTGTGGTTCCTTTTTCATGGAGTATGAGGTATTATTACTGAGCCACTGATGGACCTAGAAGAGGAAGACAGAGCATGATGAACATATAGTAGTCTCTTTATAGTGCAGGTGTGATTTCCTGGGAAATGTATGGCTCTTTTTGACTTGTCTTGCAAATTTCTAAAGTCACTCTTCTGGTATTGGCTTAGCAATTACTTTAGTTATACTATGTTTTTTATATTGAAGAAGTTATATGGGTACCAATTTTAGTAACATTTCATGTCACACATATTCAGTGTGCCATAGCAAAGGAAGCATATGCATTTCATTTATAGACCCTTCCATTGTTCAGTGTTGTTCCCCTTCCGCTTTCTCTCATACAGTGTATGTTCTGACATTGGCCCACTGATTTCTTGGATTTGTTCCATAGATGACTCGTTAGTGGGCTATCTCTTTTGTCTCGTGCTACATTCATAAAGAATACCTTCATATAACATTTGTGTTTTTGTCTGATTGTTTCCACTACTGATACTACTGCATAAGCTATGTATCAAGATCTATGAACTGTAATCACACTGAGCTATAACGCCTTCTCTGTCTTAATACAGGGATTCCACTGCTTGTTCTGTTAAATAATTAACTGCAACTTTAAACTTAATAAATCTTAAACACAATTATATAACACACTCTGTATGGTGTAATTCTTTGATATTGTTCTTGCTTAGTATTTGTTAGGATATTTTCTAACTCATTCTACACTTTCGGGCAGTCATGTCTCTACATTTGATCACCCAAGGGAGATAGCAGAATAAACTCGCATAACTCTGGAGGCTAAAAATGGCTCCCAGATGGTATAGAATTGTGACAGTCTTTCATTTACAGTTACCCTGACTAACTTAGTCACTCATACTGTAAGTATAGGAAATGTAGATTGATGGCACTTAGAAAGTATCAGATTTTTTTTTCTCTCCCCCGGTCCCCCCAGGCACCGCACCTTTGGGAGGTGCCTATGGTGTCTGCCCCACTTCCTTCACCTATCTGGAGCCCTGCTGGATCCCCCATGTAGCCATGGCTCCCCAGGCAGGAATGAGGTGGGGACAGTACACCCCGAACTTCTTGTCTTTGTTGGGTCCAGCTTTGGGGCAGGCAGGCAGGAGCTTCTGGGGTCCACATCGGGCACTCTGTCTACCCAGTGCCTGGAGAGCCATTTTCTGTTTTTTCTGGGGAGCATGGCATGTGCCCTGATGTCAAGGCATCACCGCCGATGTCTGCCATGCTCATTCCCCCAGTAACGTGGCTGGACGCTTGCCATCCCTCAGGCCTCTGCCTGGGGTTGGCTAAGTGCCGAGTCACAACCTCCCTCCCTCCCTGGAGAAGGTGAGTGGTCCCTGGGATGCTCAGCCTCCTCCTCCCTGGCCAGCTCTCTGACTCCCCAGGCTTGTTCCCGAACCTGGGTCATCGGCATTGGAAGTGGTAGCGCTACTGTTGCGCCGGTGGGCCTGCCCTAGTATCAGATGTTTTGCTACTAGGTAGGTGCCTTTATCCACTTATTAAAATGCATTGACATGGGAAGTAGGTGTGACATCAACCCAATATCCTGTATAATGCATTGCATCTTGGTCCAGAATTGCTTGATATTTATTAGTCATAGAATATATGTGTGAGGTCTGCAGCTTTTTTCCTAGCAGTGTTTGTCATTTAGGGCTCTTTTTTCAATGCTGTGGGAGTGTAATACCACCTGTGTATTATTTTGAATGGGATAAAATTACCTATTAGATCTTCACAGGCTTGTAAGACTGATACCCAACACATAACCCATTCCTTCTCTAAGATAACCATATTTACATTTTTATTCCCCACTGCTGTTTAGCTTTCATAAAGTATGGAATATTTTACCCCCTTCAATAAGATCCTTAGAAGACCACATGACTTTTAAAAATGAAACTTTGAAACTTTATAAAACAGAGTGTAATTGTATATGATTTTGTTTGGTTGGGTCATTTTATTGTGAAATTTTGTATTTTTCTTTTTTTTGTATTTGTGTTTCAATGTAGTATTGGATATTGTATACTGTGTATTGTGTATATTTTGTATTTATTTGAGTAATGTTATATGTTTAGATGTAACTTAGAGAATCACAAACAGGACTATCTTGAGAACAGGATTGTATAATCCTAATGATTAGAATTTCCTGTATAAAAATAAAGTTTTATCTATCTATCTCTTCATTGTCCAGTTAGGGCTGGTGCTTAACATGTATCTATATCCACTGGCTGCTTCCTCTTTAGGAACTGCAAGGTGCTCCCATGGGTCTTGTTTAGAGTTTCTATATCCTGAGCCACTACATTTTTGCAGCATGCTTCTAATCTGGATGTATTTCCAGAAATGCAGTTCAACTCAATCATTAGGGGGGTAGAAATGGGGGAGGAAGGGGAGAGGGAGGTAAGGTGCCTTTCTGGTGCCACGGCTTGGAGGGACAGGAAGCGAATCCTCAGGATCGTGGGAGGAGCTGCATGAGGGAGGGAGCTGGATGTCATTGTCCACCTAGGGACAAATGACCTGGCTAGGAATGGGATCAGAGCAGTGCGAGAGGAGTTTGTAGAGTTGGGAAGGGGCCTTACACAAGTAGCGCATATGGTAACCTTCTCGGAGGTGCTGCCTGTCTATGGCAAGGGAGATGCTAGGGCACTTCTCACCAGGGAATTCAATGAGTGGTTGAAAAACTGGTGTGGAGCTCAGGGTTTTGGCTTCACTGGGGACTGGGGAGCCACCTGGAGGGATGCAGACCTATACTGGTGCAATGGTCTGCATCTGTCCAGGGGAACCAGGATCCTAGGTGAGAGGTTTAAATGCTTCATTGGCAAGCATTTAAACTAGCCAAGGGGAGGCACTGAAAGGAGCAGGGAACGGCCTCCCCACAAAACATGGTGATTAGTGAGGTAAACACCAAGGTACAGAAGTTATTAGGGAGCAGAACAGATTTAAATGTAAAAAAGGCAAAGGCAGTAAGGACAGAAATGGGGCTAAAAGGGGTAAGGCTATCAAAAAGTGGAGGGTGATGAGTACCAATGCCCGTAGTCTGTGTAACAAGCTCCCTGAACTAGTGGCCTTGATGGACGAGGGTTGCCTGGATATTGTGGCAGTCACAGAAACATGGTACACAGAGAACCATGACTGGGATGTCAACATACCAGGATATACAATCTACAGGAGGGACAGGGAGGGTAAAAGAGGAGGAGGAGTAGCTCTCTACGTAAAGGAAGGGGTCAAAGCAACAGAACTAAAGAGTAAACAGGGAGCAGATGAGGCACTTTGGGTCACCCTGGAGACAGGAATTGGCACCACAATCCGCATGGGGGTTGTATACAGACCCCCATCTCAGGGGGAAGGAATGGACAAGAAAATGATAGAAGGATTTCTTAGAATGGCAGAAAAAGGGGAGATATTGTTGATGGGGGACCTGAATATGCCAGATGTTAACTGGAGCACTTTTGCTGCAGGCACATCCAAGAGCAGGGTCATTCTTGATGCCCTACAGGGGGCATGCCTCAGACAGCTAGTATTGGAACCCACTCGGAGGGAGCAATCTTAGACCTGGTACTCTCAAATGGGGATGGAGAAAGAATCTCAGATTTAGAAGTGGGTAGCCATCTGGGAACAAACGACCACCAAACAGTGTGGTTCACGATAAACACAGCCATACAATCAAGCCATACAAAAGCGAGAGTACTGGACTTTAGGAGGGCTGACTTTGGGAAAATGAGAGAGTGCCTCAGAAAAGCACTAGCAAACAGGCAAGAAGGAGGGTGGAGAACAATGGGAGTGATCAAAACAGCCATCACAGAGGCAACAAGCCTTTGTGTAAAGCAAATCAATAAACACAACCAAGGAAAAAACCGCTATGATTCTCAAAAGAGGTGGCAGGGAAGGTTAAGGAGAAAAGGACAGCATTCAGGAAATATAGGGAAACACAGAAGGAGCAGGACAGAGAACTTTATCAGTTAAAGCAGAAAGAGGCTGGGAAGGCAGTCAGAATAGCAACATGGAAGCCTAATTGCAAAGCTCCCCCTCACGAGAAGGCGAATAAACTTTTCCACACAAACCAAAACCTGAAATAACTGCAAAAATGCATAAATTAGATCGTGGGAAAACAAACAGAAAGAGATCTCGCTCCAGAAATGCAGCAGGAAAGCGGGATGACCCTGGATTGAGCCCAAACAGTTCAGCAGCGAGTGGAAGAGACTCTCCAGAGAGCATGCTAGGAGGCGACACGGAAACAGAGACAGTTAACCTCTCCAGAACCAGATTTGAAATGCTTCTAGGAGAGATAAAACAATTTAGGAATGAGGTAAAGCAGGAATTCAGTAAATTACGTTTAGACCTGAATAAAATGGAGCAGAGAGTAACCGAGGTGGAGGAGCGGGTTTCGCAACCAAGATGACCTGAAACAGATTTCTGGAGTAATTAATCTCTAACAAACAAAATGAGAGCATCATCAAAATGTTTGGACCTAGAAGCTCGCCTCCAGAGAATAACATGAGGATACACGGACTACCGGAATCATCGGAAGTGGGGAAATGAATAATTTTGTGGAGGATCTCTTACGACACGTATTAGAGCTGCCCCAGGCCTTCACGCTTAAAGTCGAGGGCGATAGAGCCCTTTGTTCTAAACCAATCTCGGCCCACTGCCAGGCCTCGCTAATAATAATAAAATTCTCAAGCTTCCGAGATAAAGAAGCGATTTTGAGAACTGCGTGGAGACAGGGCAAGGTAGAGTACAACGGAGCCGGCTACTTTTCAATCAAGACTATCCGCAAGTAATTCAGCAACAAAGGCAGACATATGTCCGTTGATCAGGAAACTTAAAGACTTGAAATTAAAATTTCAAACCCTATCCGCACGGCTTAGAGTGGGATGGGAATCAGGCACTGAAACTTATCATTCGCAGAGGAAGCTTTTAAAAGCTTTCAGAGAAAGGGGCATGAAGAATTAGTTCCTGGATATAGAGCTGCCCCACAACAACCAATCCTTGGCAAATGATCGGACTGCAAGCGAGAAGCAAGGAGGAAAAAGATGGCAAATAACACTCTAAAGGACATTAAAGCTCTGCTTTCCAACCTAACGATACGAACACTCTGGAAATAACCTGCAGACTGAACAAGTGGTGACCTGAGGTCCTATCTAGCTGGAAGAGGATTTGGCTGTTGGGAAGTGTGGGCTTCGGCTTCCTCTCTCTCTCTTAGGACGAAATGAAAACTTGTATTTTTGAGACTTTTATTGTTAAGAGGGTAAACCTAAGGGGAAGAGGGGGATCGGAAATGGATACACAGATGCGATGGTCCCGTATTCACGACTCACACTGGGATGGGGGAGGGGGTACTCGAGAGAGGTGGGATAGAGAGGGGCCTGCGGGCTGACTTCGGTGGCTCTGGGAACCATTGATTGAATAGACAGACGGGGAGACCCTGCATGGGAATGGCTAGATGGCAGAGGTGAGACCTCCTTTAGGGCCAAATAATTCCGGAGCCTTTAGCAGGCAACACTAGGAGGTGGATGTTTGGGTGGGGAGGGGATGAGCTGGGACAGAGGTAGACGAGGGGGGGCTATAAGACACCATCTATCTCGGGGTATAGAAGAGGTGGTTGGGGTTTTTTTTTTCTTCCCTTTCCCTTTCTCTCCTCTTCCTGGCTGGGATTTCTGGATACCTCTGAAGGGAAAACAGTATGCGTACAAATGGGTTTAAATTTACAAAAGCTAATCCAGAGGTTAAAGACAGACAGCTCGGTATTTCGCCAGGGCATTTAAGATAAAAGTAAACTATCCTTAGAGGTGATTCTTAATTATAAAGTAAAAGAATGGGCCTGACGGGGGGAAGGGTCTCAGTTTCATGATTGGATGGACCGGTGGCGCCTCTCGAGGGGGGGGAGGCTCGTTGAGCGCCCTGGCTTTCATTCATGGGAGGTGGGATGAATGGAAACCACCCGACCTGATGGTCTTTGTGGCATTTCTGCTGCTGGCGATATGCCATGTTATCTGGCTAGGATCCAATGGCTATTGGTTCCAGAAGGATCGAGCCTTACATGGGGCTCCTTCTCCTCCAAAGCGAGCAAAGTTTACTTGCCTTCATAGGTAGCAGAACAATATGCTCCCCTGCCTTGGGAGTCAAGACATCAATAAATCTTATCAGGAAATAGAAGTTGCCCAATTAAGGGCACCAAGCAAGTTGTTAATTGCTGTTCGCTTTGTATGTTCTATTGTTTTGTTATCTGTTTTAAAGTTTAGTGTAATGTTACATAGGCAAAGATATAGTCTCATAAAAAAATCACAGGAGGTGCTGTTGCTAACAGACGATCTCGTAGATGAAGGGAGGGACAGTTGGAATGGATTGCGAATACAAAGGATGGTGGGATGGGGGCAACCTAATTCCATACAATTGGAGGGTAAAAACAGAACTTATGTAAATGGAGAAGTATAAAAAGATTAGAGTTAGTTCCAGAATGTCAATGGATTGAGTAATCCTGTAAAGCGATATAAAATCATGACAACCTTAAAAAGAGAACCCTCCTTCCTTCTGCTGCAAGAGACCCACCTTAGTAAGTCGAACATCAGAAATTGGGGAAGTTTGGTTATGAACAGATCATTGACGCTCATATGGGAAGGGAGAAGAAGGGAACTGCCGTGATGGTAGCTAAGGGACACAATTTCAAAAAATTAATAGCTATACAGACCCTGGGCGCTTGGCCATACTTGTAGGCAATCTAGAGGGCTCCTGTCACTCTGGTCTCACATGTGACCGCTGGATTCCACGAGGGAAGTCATGGAGTCCCTACTCACCAAGATTTCTGAGTTACATACAGGGGTGTTGGTGGGGAGGAGACTTGAATCAGATTTGGGACCAAAAAGATTCTTCTAAAACAAAAATCTTTAGGCAGTCTCCAGCGGGAAAGCTGTAAAGAGGCATCTGAAAAGTGCTTCTGGGTGGATACCTGGAGAAACCAGAATCCAAATCGAAGAGAATATACACATTATTCATACCCACACGGGTCCTTTGCCAGAATTGATTATATCCTAATATCAGGGGAACATCGGGGCAGCTGATAGAAAGTAAACACATCCCCTCTGTCCTGTCAGATCACTCACAGGTAAGTGTGACCCTGAATTGGAGAAATAATAGAGGTCATTCCCTCTGGAAATTCAATAATTACCTTCTAAACTTGAAGGAGTTTACTGAAATGGCCAAGAAAAGGATAATACAAATTAGACAGGATAACGAGTCTGGAGATCTCAGATACTGTATTGTGGGATACTGTGAAAGTGGTTTTAGAGGGACTGCATTAAGTTTATGACATATCTCAAAAGCAGCAAAACAAACAGCTGGAACAATTACAGGGCCAACTCCAGACTTTATTAAATCAAGGGGTAGTGGGGAGACTTCAACTCAACCAGAAATTCAGAAAGTTTAACAAAAGATACAGGGCATTATTGATATCAGAACAGAACAGGCGCTGCAACATTAAGACAAAGATTCTATGAGTCCGGACACCGGCCTCTCGACTTTTGGCACACAGACTTAGACGGCAAACAGCGGATAATACGATCACACAGATTAGGGACTCCAAATCAGGAATAATAGGGAAATCCTCAGAAAAGATACTCACAAGTTTTAGAGAATTTTACACAACCCTCTACAAAATGGACCACTCCCCAGACAGGGAGAGGATCAAAGTTTTCCTGGAAAGGTTACAGTTGCCGGAACTATCACAAGAGAGTAGGGATGCCTTGGATGCTCCGATCTCTCAAATGGAGTTAGCCGCAGCTTCACGAGGCTTAAGACGCAGAAATCACCCGGCCCAGATGGTTATACCCCAGAATTTTTTAAATTCTTTATAAAGGAACTGGGTGATCCACTACTGAGAGCCTGCAGACAAGCCCAGGAGGGGGAGGTGTTACCAGAGTCTTGGAATTATTGGGTCATTCGAGCATCCCCAAGCCGGGAAGGACTCACCAATGTGTTTCATTCACCTATATCGGTCTTAAACATAGATTACAAACTATATGCTTCAATTCTGGCAAGAAGACTGGAGGAACTTTGCCCAGCTTGATTAATCATGATCAAACAGGTTTTATTCCAGGCAGGCAAACACAGGATAATATTAAGAGAACTCTGCACTTGATGTTCCATGCCTCCGGTCAGGGGTCCCCGGTTTGATCCTGAGTTTAGATGCCGAGAAGGCCTTCGACCGGGTGGCATGGAAATTCCCTGGGTTGACCCTAGGGAAGTTTGGTTTCTCAGAAGCTTTCATAAAAATTATAAATAGAATATATACTAACCCAAAGGCCTATGTTAAAATAAATGGGGAAGTTTCCTATCCGATATTACTGCAGCGGGGTACTAGGCAGGGGTGCCCCCTTTCACCGCTCCTTTTTGCTCTGTACCTTGAGCCACTGGCCCAGGCACTGAGGCAGGATGAGGGAATCGAGGGATGGGAGCTTGGAGGGGAAGTACACAAGCTCGCTCTATATGCGGATGATTTATTAATTTATCTGAGAGACCCAGAATGGACACTGGATAAATTGTGGGCTGTATTATCTGAGTTCAGTTCATTGGCTGGATACAAATTGAATTCCTCCAAGACGGAAGTCTTAAAAATACGTTACGAACCAGCAATGCAGACTCGACAGAAATACCCTTTTAAATGGAATGTAACTCATATTAAATATTTGGGGGTCAAGATAGGACTCCAGTTTAAAGATTTATTCTCTTAACTTTGTACTGAATCTTAGAGGACATCAAATTGGAACTTGAACACTGGTCTCGGATTCCTATCTCATTGACACAGAGGGTAGATGCTATTAAAATGGTCATTCTCCAAAAATTTCTATACCTAGCTCAAACAATTCCACAAAAATCCCAGATTCTTATTTTAATTTAATAAATAGGGCAATCTCATGCTTCTTATGGGGATCACATAGAGCTAGGATAAGACTTTCAGTGCTCCAGATTCCTAAGAAGCTGGGAGGCCTGTCATTGCCTAATTTCAAATTATATTATTTTGCTGCCCAAGTCGGACAATAACATATTGGTTGGACAGCCTATATATTGCAAAATGGAAAAGTCTAGAACTTAAAGAGGGAGCATTATCAAACCTCCATAGCATTCTCCTTGGTCAGGGGCACTTCAGGAGAAGGACCGAGAGGAGAACCCTTTCACAGTATCCACACTAGAAGTATGGCACACAATACTGAAAGACAAAAGAGCAGCTAGCTGGAGAACGCTGCTGTTGTCTCTTCCATACACAGGGGCCTTCAGTCCAGGGGTATGGGATGGAGGCTTTAAGAGATGGGAGGCAAAGGGTTTGCATCTAGTCTGGCACCTAGTAGAAAAGGGGGAGGTGGTGCCATTTGATGATTTGGTTGACCGCTTCGAGATTTCATGGCAGGACAGATTTAGATACTTCCAAGCTAGAAATTTTGTCAAGAACCTGATCAGGGGATCTGGCTGGGCAGATTTCTCCCCCCCTAAGATTGCTTATACCTTTAGAAAAATGTTGGAGGGGACTTTCAGCAGGGACCACATAATCTCTATTCTACATCAAGACTTACAGATATGGAAGGGGGACACTACCGAGTCCATACGGAGGGCATGGGAGAGAGAGTTGGGAGACCAGGTACCGGATGAAGTATGGGTGAGAGCCCAATCCAAGTCACACTGGGGGTTGGCTGCAATCTCCTGGCAGGACTTCTCATGGAAGATCTTTGCCCGGTTCTTCCGCTCTCCAGACTTGTTACGGAAAATTACGGGGAACACCTCTGCAGCTTGCTGGAGGGGCTGTGGTCAAGAGCAGGCAATATTGACACACATATTTTGGGAGTGCCCGGCTCTTTCCAGCTTCCGATCAGACTTGCAGCAGGCCCTAAGGAAAATAATTAACATGAATCTGGAGATGTCCCCTATGTGTTACTTCTTCCTGGACTCCCAGGAGTTAGTGAGGGATCCTCTCTCAATCAGGTTTCTTAAAATTTCAATGCTGGCTGCCCAGAAAGTGGTTACTAAGAATTGGTTAACCTCGAAACCATTATCACTAAAAAAATGGCAAGAGATTATGATAAGCATTTATAGAATGGAGGCGCTGTCAGCTGCCCTGAATAAGAGGCTTACGGTTTGAAATCCTATGGAGGCAGGTGGGTCTTATATATGGCAGAGGTAAGACCAGACTTTGTCCCTTGACAGGCTGGGGCCTTCTCTTTGTGGTGAGAACCCTTTCATGAGAACAAATTCTAACTCAATCTGGCCTGGAATGAAATAATAAGGTTATATACACCGATGATTCATCTCCTTTTGCAATTTATATATAAAGGATAGATGCAGACCTAACAGATAAATGACTTCCCAGGTGTATACATTTATTGAAAATCCCTGATAAGCAACTTTCCCTCTCTTCTAGTCAGACTATTGATTATATCTATGAACTTGCCTATGAGAATTAACAGAATCAACTGAATTAACTGAAATAACTGTAACATCTACATGTAAAGTTTTAAAAAAGAATAGCAAAGGCCCAAACTGAGGAAAGGATAGCCAATTCTGTTAAGAAGGGAGATAAGACCTTTTATAGGTACATTAGGGAGCGAAGAAAGACCAAAGGAGGGATACTGAAGCTTAATAAAGGGGAAGGAATGTGGGTAGAGGATGACAGTGAAAAAGCAGGGATACTGAATGAATATTTCTGCTCAGTATTCACAAAGGAAGAGGAGGGGGAGTTACCTAAACCAAACAAGAGAAACACTCTGAAGACGAGGGTCGATACCAGTCCATTTACAGAAGAAAGGGTTCTGAAAGAACTAATAAAATTGAAGGTGGACAAAGCAATGGGGCCTGATGGGATTCACCCAAGAATTCTAAAAGAACTAAGGGTAGAACTAGTGACACCGCTGACTACTCTCTTTAACAAATCATGGGAGGATGGGGTGGTACCCGAGGACTGGAGGAGGGCGGATGTGATTCCTCTTCACAAAAGTGGGAGCAGGACAGAATACAGGAAACTACAGACCAGTTAGTTTGAACTCAGTGGTAGGGAAAATGATGGAATCACTTCTGAAGGAAAGAATTGTTGAGTACCTAGAGGCCAGTGGGGCACAGGACCCAAGGCAGCATGGATTCAGGATGGGAAGGTCGTGTCAGACGAATCTAATAGATTTCTTTGACTGGGTGACCAAAGTAGTAGACCAGGGAGGGGCTGTGGACATGGCCTACCTAGATTTTAGCAAGGCATTTGATACAGTCCCACACAAAAGATTAATTCACAAGATAGCCAGCCTTGGAGTGGGTCCCAAGGTGGTAGCCTGGATAGAAAAATGGCTAAACAACAGGGTGCAAAGGGTAGTAGTAAATGGAGTACACAGTGAAGAAAGGAGGGTTACTAGCGGGGTACCGCAGGGTTCAATACTGGGACTGGTCCTTTTTAATGCCTTTATAAGTGACATTGCAGAGGAACTGGAAGGAAAAGTATGTCTCTTTGCAGATGACACAAAGATCTGCAACAGGGTTGATACACAAGATGGAGTGGAAAGGATGAGAAGGGACTTGGCAAGGTTGGAGGAATGGTCAAATGTATGGCAGCTCAGATTCAGTGCAAAGTAGTGCAAGGTAATGCACATGGAAACAAAACCCAGGGAAGCGTACACAATGGGGGGTGAGATACTGACAACAGTAAAAATAGAAAGGGACCTGGGGGTAATTATATCAGATGACCTAAAGGTGGGCAAGCAATGTGAGAAGGCAGTAAGGAAGGCTGGGGGATACTGGGATGCATAGGAAGAGGCATCAATAGTAGAAAACAGGAAGTTGTTATCCCTCTGTACAGACAGTTGGTGAGACCTCATCTGGAGTACTGTGTGCAGTTCTGGAGACCCCATCTCCGCAAAGACACAGACAGAGTGGAGGCTGTCCAGAGGAGGGCAACCAAAATGGTGCAGAGTCTGCACCAGAAGACATACCAAGAAAGACTAAAGGAGCTTAATATGTATGCACTTGAGGAAAGAAGGGAGAGAGGGGACATGATAGAAACTTTCAAGTGCCTCAAGGGAATTAACAAAGTCCAAGAGGGTAGCATCTTCCAGAAAAAGAGATGTGCAAGAACAAGGGGGCACAATTTGAAGATAGAGGGGGACGGCTCAGAGGTAATGTGAGGAAGTATTTTTTGACTGAGAGGGTTGTGGATGCATGGAACAGCCTCCCTGAGGAGGTTGTGGAGTCAAGAACAGTGGGGGACTTCAAGAATGCATGGGACAGACATAAGGCAGTCCTAGTGGGGGGTAGGAGGAAGTAAGCTGTTGGTTAACTAGGATCTGCAGCTTATCTGTTAGGTAGGAAAATGGGCAGACTAGGTGGGCCAAGTGGTCCTTATCTGCCATCAAATTCTATGTTTCTATGTTTCTATGTTGTAGCTTTGTTGTATTTGTGCAAAGGATAGCAGGACTTTAACATTAGGGTCAAGGCTATCTCTAACACTGCTCATACAATTTTATAACCAGATACTCTCTTAATTTTCTTTTTATCAGTTCTCAGAATATTATTATCCCAGATGTGTTGCTTCCACAATAGCAGTCACCTCCATATATTCAAATTTTGTATTGTTTTCCAGGCATTAATAGATTCTTCAGTGCTTGAATGGGTTTTAACCTCTGTTGGCAATGGATTTACTAATTGTATTACCAGAAGCTCAGTGCGTAGAGTGAGCCCTTCTATATTGCACCATTGAGGTGTTTTTACCCTGATTATACACTATAGACCAATATTCAGTTTGATATACCAGAAATGCTGGGTACTATGATTATGTTTGCTTGCACGCATGCGCAAGAAACATTATGTGACAGCTTAGGAGACACGCGGGTTTTGGAGGTGCAGCACTGGGGTGGCCAATGCCACTACTGCATTATCAGGCTTGGCTGTCATTTCCCAATGTGGTGGCATGCTGCTGCTGACACTAGTTCAGCTAGCATACCACCAACTTGAAATGAATTAGCCGCTGCAATGAAGGAGCGAACCATCTTTGCACGGTGGTGCCTTGCCTAGTGTAACATTTCAAAAGAACATGGCAGCAGCTCTCACCATCCACTCACAGTCCCCATAAAAGCCGGGTTGCCCAATCCCCCTGTTGGTGTGCCCCCACCCCAGTTAATTTGCTGATGGGGAGCCCAATCCCTGTTGGCATAATGTCCCCCCCATTTGCTGTGTGCTGAGATGGGTGCCCAATCCCCATCGACATCATGCCCCCCCAAACAGACTTTCTTTGCTGACGGAGGCCCAATCCCTGTCGGCTTAAGTCCCCCCCTCCACAAAAATGCAAGAAGCTCACCCCAATGTACAAACAGCAAACCTGCAAAAGAAAAAACCTTCCTGCAACGTCTTTTTCCCCCTGAAACAAAAGCGGTCCTCTATGACAGGCCCTCCCCAACCTGCAACTACCTCTCGCACCTCCTCCCCACACCTCCCTCACCCCATACCTATCTCTGGATCCTGGCACAATGATCTTTGGTGGCCTGGGAACATGTCTGCACTCTTCAAAGCCGACTGCGAACTGAAGAAATGGCGGTAAGTTGCATAATGGCAGAAATTTTTTTTTTCAACTTATGTGGCTATCTTGACCATTTTTTGGACTTTTGGCACCAAATTTTAAACATGGGGTTCTTGGGACCCCTCTCATCAATTCAGTCACTGTCATGGTGTTATTCGGCACCGAAAGGTGGTTTCGCGATCACTGCATGGAATCACCTTTTGGGACTGATTAATGAAATGAGAATGCCACTGTTCATGAGGTGGGCTCCCAAAAAGCATATGTTGCAAATTTGGTGAAAAAATTAAAAAAAAATGACTGTGTTATGAGTGTGCATTGCACAATTTCCATGCACGCTTGTAACTTCGAGAATGTTTAATATTTTCACTCCAGATTTTCAACATTGCCATTTTTACATACCTCCTTATGAACAGTACAGCTGTCATTGTTCACATCCTGCCCGAAATGTGTTTTCGCACATCCGGCGCACAATGGCGCAATTGCTGTGGGAAATCTATGTTCGAGACAGATTAAGAAAATCACAGTGACACTGTTCATGAGCGGATGTCCCAAAATGCCTACGTTGAAAATATGGTGACAAAATTCCACAAAATAACTATGTTACGAGCATGCATTGTGCAGTTTCCATGCTCAGACGTAGCTTCGAGAATTTTTAATATTTTCACTCCAGATTTTCAACATTGCCATTTTTGCACACCTCCTTATGAATAGTACAGCTGTCATTTTTCACATCCTGCCCAAAATGTGGTTTTGCATATCCAGCGCACAATGGCACGGTCACTGTGGGAAATCAACATTTGGGACCGATTAAGAAAATCACAGTGACACTGTTCATGAGCAGGGGTCACAAAAAGGACATGTTGAAAATTTGTAGTGCAATTACCAACAAATGCCTGGGGTGTTAGGGGTTTCTAACCATAACGTCTCACCCTGTGCAGACTGACAAGCGTCAGGGGTGTGCCTTTGGATTGCTGGCTGTAATGCTTATGCCATTCCACCCCCACCCTGCAGCCAGTGACAGGCATTGAGGTCTGCCTTGGAATCTTTGGCCCCAGAGTTCACCCCATTCTCCTATACCACACCCATTTCAGTGTATGTCCTCATGGAATGGCTTGACTATAAAGCCGAACACTCCAAGGCACACCTCAACACTTGTCGGTGTCTGCAGGATAGGGTGAGGTGAAATGGTGTGAGCATTGTGGGTGATGACCCAAAGGCATACCCCAATGCCTGTCCATCTTTGCAGGGTGGAGGTAGGGTTGGTGTGAAGTTCAGTACTTCACTGCCATTGCTATTCTGCATCTGTCTAACTACTGCACTTCTAAAGCTAATACCAGCAAGCAAACATTCGGCATTGACAAATGCTTGTTTAAACAGGGAAGAGCAAGTCTCTCTCTCTCTCTCTCTCTCTTTCTCTCTCTCTGGGTCTTCTTTGTTTAGGCTCAGCCTTGGGGGTTTCTCTTTCCTTAAAATTTCCTTGACAGCGGTGTCTATTCTTTTAAAGTATTTCTCTGGTACTACAATAGGGTGATTGTTAAATACATAAAACAGGCTAAGGGATATTATCAGCTTGACTGATTTTATCTTTACCCACAGTGAAATCGGTAGGTGTTTCCACCAGAGTGTTTCACTCTGCAGTGCATTTAGATTTGGCTCCAGATTAATCCTAATTTTCTAGCTAGGGAAATACTTTCTGGCCCAGATATGTTAAATCTGAGGAAGCACAAACAATTGGGTAGTTGACAAACATGTTCCATCTACACTCTGGGATTAGTGACGATAATGCTGATTCACTTCAATTAATTTTTAACTCTGAGTGCTTGCCAAATGTGTCCTGTAGGGCTGTTAGGTAGTGTCATGCTAATATGCAGACTCTCAGTAACACTATGCCAATGATTTATAGGTTCACAGGTTTATAGGTACGAAAACGAGTCAATGAGTTTGAAAGCCATGTTTGACGTGCCACTTATCAGTGGTAAAACATAGTTTTATTGTTACCCATATAGATGTCTAGGGACTTCTTAAAGGAGTCCATGCTTGCTCTTGTAACATCTGGTTCCAGTTGTTGATTCCATGCCTTGACTACCCTCTGATTAAACCACTTACCCCTTCTTGTAGTTTTATAAAGATCACCCTTCTGTTGTAAGCTATGTGACCTGGTGGACCTTTCACCTCTTTTTATGCTTAAACCTGTTATTTCCCAAATATGTTTGTTATGAAATGCCTTATAAACCTCACATAGATCTCCTCTTAATCTTCTGTAAGTTAAAGAATATAAGTCCAATTCATTTAGTTTTTCCTCATAATTTGAACCATTTAGGTTTCTAACCCTCTTGGTTACCTTGCTCTGTATTCTTTCTATGAGTTTGCTGCTTGCTATGTTTTGGGTAAAACAAAAAGGTGTGCCGAACTCTAATACAGGCCTTACCATAGTTGAGTACAGGGGTATAATCACTTCTTTATCTCTGCTTTTGATGTGCTGGGTGATATTTCCCAATATTTTGTTTCCTTTTTTAGCTACCACTTTGGCTTGAGTCTCAAAGTTTAGCATGTTGTTTATTATTATTACTCCTAAGTCTCATTCATTTGCCATACTATTATTTTGTCATTTATTTTATACTTGGCTTTTATGTTATTGAGTTCAAAGTGTATAACTTTACATTTGCTTTCGGTGAAACTCAGTTTATGCTGTTTTGCCCATGTTTCCAATTTACATAATTGCATTTGTAAGTTATCCACAGCCTTCTTATTATTTATTATTGAACCCCGCTTTGTGTCATCTGCATATTTGCAGATCCACACATCCTTGGAGGTGTTCATTGAAGACACATAGATATCGAATAGTGTGGGTCCCAGAATGGACCCCTGTGGGACACCACTTCTCATTTGTGTATCATACTCATCACAATGTCTGGAACGCCTTGATGTTCTCCGATATACTGAAGTAAGGGCTCTATCTCCAGGGGATAGATAGCATTCCTGCCTGGTACCTTTCCCAAGTGTAAAATTTGGACGTGTCCCACTAGTGAGAACTGATGATCTAGCAGTATTGTTTAGTGTGTTAATCAATGGCTGCCATCGGGGACCAAAACCAAACCTTTGTAATGTTACTGCCAGGTAGACCCAGTCTATTGTGTCAAAAGCTGGTTTCATATCCAGAGTGATTCATGCATATTCCCCCCCTCTGCTTTGTGTGCCAGATAAAATTTAGCCTACCCCTAATATTGTCTGCTCTGTGCCTTCTGGGCATGAACCCATCATGATCATTGTGTGCTAATTTAGGGAGAACCTCATTTAGTTCATAAGCCAGAAGTTTGGCTAGGATTTTTACACCCAAGTTGATGAGTGAAATGGGATGAAAGCACACATGTAATAACTGGTCTTTCCGTTTCTTCATGATAAGAGTGATTACTAATGTGTGCATCATATCTGGGAGAGTCCCCAGTTAGAAAGTCTCTCCCTAAGTCTGCCTGACAAATACACTTTTCGTAGCTTATAAAATCCTACCAACAGGAGATCACTGCCTGGGATTAATATGGCACCCCATATTTCATGTTCTGTGATATAAGTCTCTAACGTTTGCTTGTCTGTTATAGTCAGAAGCTAGAAACCTATGACATTCCCATTTACTCTTACCCCATCTCCACATAGCACTCTTTTTAGAACTCATATAACTCCCTATTAATGTGATGTGCATCGCTGGTATCCCGATAATAGGGCATGGAAGCTAGAGCGGGGGAAATAGACCGGATGAACGAGCTATAAGGGCTGCTGGGATTTCAGAACATCCTGTGCTCCGAACATGTTGGTGGGAGTTGCCACCTTCACTGAATATTTCTTGTCCCCCCAACATGTAGCAGCTGGAGTTTATTATATTAATATTGGAGGGTGCGGGGGATGGACAGGCATACAGCAGCCACTTCTGCTCCCACAACTGTTCCGCTCTTGTCTGAGGGTGACACAATTGCCAGCTGCTCTCATTCGTCCTGACTTCTTTCATCTGCTCCGATTTACCACACCCTGGAAAATCCACCCTAATGTGGACCTCCTACTGTCTTAATATCTGCTATGCCATTTGCTGCATGTAGTTTTCTAAGCCAGTATTTCAAAACCTTAATTTCCTTCACATCGGATTCCCAATAATTCTGGTTTATCCTGTGCAGAGCATATTCAACTTAATAGTTAAGGAGATAGTTTATGTTATATTTTAAGGCTGTAATTTTGTTCGGTAGTGCTTTTCAAGATCTGGGGCTGCTTTATGCTTTTTGTTCTATCTCAGCTAGCTGCGTTCTTTGCCCTGAATCTGCTCCATTCTTAATTTGTTCTCAGCAGAGGCATACCCAATCACTTTTCCTCTAAAAATGTCTTACAGGCATCCCAGATTGTTTCTCTTTTCGTGGCAAGTCAAGGCAATTTTATTTTTAAAGTGCTCTATCCCAAGGGCTTACGGTGTTGTACATAACAAAGTAGTAGTGTTGGATTTAGTTACCATGAGTATGTAGGCTGTCCCTCATCCCACATTCTAATCTGGATGTCACTGGGGCATGATCTGAAATGGCTATAAGGTCAATTTTAGATGATATTAGCTCTATCTTAGCTCTGCTTCTGGGGTCCCAGAAGCCTTTCTATAATATAATCTGGAGTATTGGTCATGATTCTGAGAATAGTATGAACAATCTATTCCACCCGGGTTCTGTAGGCAACAGGTGTTAGTCATCCCTAGGTCTTCAATCGTTGATTTAGTAGCCTGGGCTGCCCTTGGCTCCCTCAGAGCATTAGGGTGGTACTTGATCAGTCACAGGGTCTAGTTGTAGGTTTAGTCCCCCCAAAAAATACCCAGCTCATTTAGTTGCAATATATTTTGCAATAATCTGCTAAGAAAACCCAGGATCATCTGAGTTGGATCCCTACACTGATTCATACAGTAGCCCAGTATCGGTACATAGGGGCTATGCGATGGTTGTCAGTGAAATACACTGTTTATCTGAATGAGTGGAGAGTGACCTTGGGTAACCTCATGAGTGGTGGAGTGTAGTGGAGCCATGAGTGATGGTTCCCAAGGTCACTCTCCACAAGTTCAGATAAACAGTGTATTCCACGCCTGGCCATCACATATTCGATTTATGCAATAAGGCCACGTTTTCTTGTGATTTTATTGTTCTGGATTTAGGTTGGTGTGTTTAGAAGTAGTGTTTTTTGATTTATGTTTGTGTTTTTTTAATAGAATTGGTGGGATTATTTTGTTCTATAGTGTCTTTTTAGTAGGTGGTTACTAGGGGTGGCAGCGTTGTTGCTAAGAAAGCCACATCAGTCAATGAGAGTGGTGGTTGTAATTGGCTATTAGTTTAGCTGTGGGTGAGCTGGATACTTTAAAAAATATGGCAGTTATGGATTTCAGTTGCTGGCTGAGCGAGGTTGCCGCAGTAGATCGAATTGGGACTATGTCATTCTGCTGTTAAAAAAAAAAAAGAAACTGAAATATTTTTTGTTTTGCTTGTGGTATCGAGAGTTGGTTTGGGTGTGATGTTTGTGAAATATGTCTTACAATTTTAATGGTACCAAAGTTCAAGGGAGTGTGATGTGAGGTGTGGAGGGAATGCAGCCGTTTGGAGAGGAAGCGCTGTGGATGGCAAGAGGGGTTGTTGTATACTTCATGATATGAGAGGAACAACTGTTATTTAGAGAGAAAAGAAAAGAAAAAAATGTATGGTTTCTGTTGGGATTGCAGACATACAAGTGAACTGTAGTGTACTGGGACGAATGCACTTGGTGATTGATTGTTCATCCGGAGGAAGACTAAGGAGATGGGCGTCACCACGCTGATTTTGGAGAGGCTACAGCCCCCCCAATCGAAGTTAAAGCCCCCCCCAATCATTTCAGTAAAAAACAACATAAAAATAAGACAGCAGCAGCATGAGCTGAGTCCAACAGTTTAGCCAAACTGGAGGGCTAGTATTATTTATTAAGTATTCCCAAAAAATCCACACTTGATTTTAGTTAGTTTGCACCCTGTCTCTTCCCACCACACTGACCACAGCATCACCATCACTGATTTGTTCTCCTCCGATTTTACCTCAGTCTGAACTGCATGCAGATCGCCGATCTGATTCTACAGCATGCAGTTCAGACTGAGGTAAAAACATTGATGTTCATGTCATGATGTTAGCCATTGTCAATAGCCGCCATCCAAATACCTGGAAATGCCAGCTTTGCCAGGAGATGTTGCACACCACTGTATCCCCTATCCCAGCTCCCATCGTCGGACCGCAACTACACACACCGACCGGACTGGCTGCGCTGCAGTGCAACTAATGCCCATAGCCCACCAATCTGCACTCATGACTGCAGCCGCAGACTGCAGCTAGCCTGGGATTAGCCAGAGAAGTTGGCTTTGGTGCAGTCACAGAGACTTTGTTGGTAAGTTTCAGACAGGGGGGGTTTTGACTCCTGGAACGCATCTCAGGGTTCTCCTCTCCTCTCCTCTCCAGCCCTGCATGCATCAGACCCCTGCCTGCCCAATCACACACACAACCCTTTGGACCTTTCGATCTCTCACCTTCAGCTGCTGCATCTGCCAACATGCATCGTTTTTTTCAGCATTTATTTTTTTTTGGGGGGGGGGATAACTTGGTGTACTCCCAATCCTACCCCAAAAACAACCAAGCAGACAATATAGATCAACTAGCAATCAGCACGACAGAATGATAGCCTGCAACAATTCAAAGAAATCAGGGAAGGAATGGAGAAACAGAAAAGGCTCCCAGGCAAATTACCCATCCTTTCTGAAGTAGGGCAAGCAGTGGAATCTTTTTTATTTGGGGGGGATTGAGAAAGGACCCTTCTTGTTGAGGTGGTGATTGTGAGAAGGCCCCACTCCTGCTTCTGTAGGGTGCCTGATGGTATAGTTGTTTTTTTGATGGGAGTAGGGGTGATTGTGTACCCTCTCCTGCTGAGTCAGGGTGGGCTGTAAGATAGATATTTTGGAGGGGAACTGAGCCTCCTAATGAGTGTAAGATTGCCTTTTTATGGGGGGATGGGTGGTGGTCTAGCATGCGAGGTCTCTCCTACTTTCGGACTGGTTTTGAGCCCCTCACAGTACTGTCATACCTAGATGAGGAAGAAAGTGAGAGTGGGTACACTCGCAGGGGGAGGGCAGCAGGCAGCAATGAGAGAAGGGCTCCGGATGCCAAAGCCAGCTGTCCCTTTACCATCCCAACTTTGCTTGGTAAAAAGTGCAACCGGTTCAATTCAGTTACTTCATACAGACCAGCGGGGGTAGTTCGTATTGACGTTCGGAAGGTTTCTTCACGTCCGGGGTCTCTGAGGAGGAGGAGGAACAAGCAGCTGACTAGCCCGCCCGGATCCTCAGAAGAAGAACGTGCCCACTGCTGACCCTTCCAGGGTCTCGGGGGAAAGAGCTGCTGATCCGCCCGCCCAAAGTCTCTGAGGAGGAACGAGCAGCTGACACGCCTGGGGTCTTGGAGGAGGAATGAATAATTGACCCGGCTGAGGGTCTTGTCTTGGAGGAAGAACAAGACGCTGACCCATCGTTTGCTGTTGGGTTGGTGGAGTAGACTTTGAGCACCCCACATTTTGCCCTGTCAGTGACATATGTGGATGAACGGCTTGCTGGCCGGGCAAGTGGGAGAGTGAGACCACTGAGAAGGAGCATCAGTGCTGTAGGGTGAGTACCGCCCGGACAGTGCTTTTGTGTTCGGGGACTGGGGGGCACACTGGGGTCCGGGATAGGAGGGGGCACTGTGTGGGGACAGGATGGAGCACTCTGGCTGTTCTGGTCTCTTATTTACTCTGGGGTCCTCCTGCAACCTTCCCAGCAGATCTGCTGGGATAATGGTATGTCTGGCTGTTCTGATCTCTTATTTGCTCTGGGGTCCTCCTGTAACCTGTCCTTGGTGGACCAGTAACCACATTTTTCCACATGTACCATATTAAATATATGGCTGATAACTAGGCTTCTCAAACATATTTTTCACCACTAAAATGCAGGAAAAGCCACCATTTGAAGGTAACATTTCAAAATTTTACAGGGGGCTGCCCCCAGACCCCCCTAGCTTTGTTAGGATTTCAACTAAGGGGTGTTAGCCCCTCCAACTTTGTACCCCTGGCGACGCCCTCATGGTAGATGTCTTTTTCTATGGAGGGGAAGGTATTCCCAATGGGGTTGTGTTTTTTTTGTTCGTTTTTGATGTAAAGTTCTGAAGAGGCAGCAGCTAGAGAGAAAGAGAATATGTGTGTGTGTGTGTGTGTGTGTGTGGTAGGATGGGGGGATGGAGTGGAGGAGATAGAAATATAGAGGATACTGTGGGAAGATGTGCTGTCTGGGGGGCGGGGTGGAGGGGCAATGACCTGTCTAGTGTGTGGATAAATCTGTAATGACGTGTCTACTATGTGTATAAATGTCAGATTTTACATTTATACACATAGTAGCTCAGATATACAGATTTATCACATGGGATTCATGTCCACCCCTATTGTATACATTTCAGCACCTACTGTTCATGAAGGGGATCCTCTTATGCATCAGTACTGTGGCCTCCCCTGCTATTACTATTCAATGTGGCTTTTACAATTAAATGTGTGGTAATACTCTGATGCTATCCAAGCCCATTTAAGCTTCTGTGCTTCTACATCCAGCATATGGAACTCACATAACATGGCTATATCTGTGCCTAATGTTTTTAATTGATTTAGAACCTTCTTGTGCTTTACAGGGTGTCCCAGCTCCTACATATTCCAAGTGCACATATTCAAGATTGTCTCTAAATAGTTGCCATTTGCACCTTTAAGTTTCAAACTTTGTGGTTTGTCTTACTTTGTCCCCACCATCGGTGCTCCCTTTAACTGTAAACATTGGCACAATTCCTTTATGAAGTTGCATAGGTACCACAATTACATTTTTAACAAGTAAAATAGCAATCAGTTTGAAACCTTTAGCTGCTGGTGCATCTACATGACTTGTCCCTGCTAATCCTCCCTCCTGAATCAGCCAGTACCTTCTCTGGTAAGTGACTTCTGGATCTGCCTCTTGACAAACTCTTCAGTTTCCTCATACCTTGAATAGTCGTGCACCGTGCCCTGATAATGCTTTGGACAGTGGCAGGGAAGTTCATCTGATAGCAGTTAGTCTACTTCTTGGATCATCTGTCTGGTGCTGTTGAAGGTTTTCCATAATTTGATGAATTCCTTCGAATAGTCCAGGTAAATGAAAAATCTTGCTTCCCTTTATTTGATCTTTCTTTTGCTTCAAGCTGCTGCTAGATTCACCATGAAGTACAGCATCTGTGTGGTTATCAGACAGGGCTTCTCCCCCTTCTTCAGCTTAGGTTACAGGACACTGTGAGCCCACTCAGATTCTAGTGGGGAGTCCCAGTAGTTATTGAGAGCTTTTGCCAACATTTTTTGCAAAACTCCAGTCATGCTCTTGTTTCAGGTCCTTCTGGGACCCCCACAGAATGTGAATGTTTCTCCGGTACCCTCAACAATCAACTGCACTTTTCTTCAGCTGCTCAATCTTCTGCATTGCCTCACCCCGCACTATGTCCTCTACCACATCCAGCCAATTCTATGCCTCATGGATGCTGTTTTCTGCTTCAGACAGCTTGCCAGTAAATTACTTTATTTTGATCTGGATGTCTTTGACTGCCCCTTTTAACTGACCCACATCCTCTGTGAGGCAGTTGATAGCTCTAGAACAATCCTGGATTTTAGCTAGATCATTTGCATTAACAGGTCTGATAGCTGGTCCTGAGATGATTTTCCCATTCCCTGTGGGTTCAGCTTGGTTCACTTATCTGACAGACTATCACACTCTATGATCCTACCTTTCAGCTTATAGTATCTAACAACATTGTTGCACAGATGGTTTTGAGCAGAAAATGCAAATCTTTATATTTGATTGCAGACGTTCCTCAGAGCACCAGTTTTAAGCATCCATCTTGAATCACGCTCACTAACCCACCACCATTTAGAAATTTCTGCAGAGATGCTGTGGCTCTTGATGGAGGCATGCTTGCCTAAATGGGAGTTTGACACACTTGTATTGATTCCTGTTTCATCCTTTTCTATCATGTCCTGAAGTCAGGCTCCTTTTAATCTCTAATGGATCAAGCATTGTCAAATAATTATAGAGCCCTCTCCCCATTTCACAGGTGAAATTTTGGAAGAGAATAATTGTCAGACATGTTTATGCTTATAATTTATATATCATCTGTACTGTAATGGACCTGCATGGGCAGGCCCACCACCATCTTCGGCACCTGCAAAACAAGAACTCCAGGGAACATCTGGGGGAGGGAGAGGCCTCAGGTTCTGGTGCCCTTTCACTGGCCTGTGGGCTGTGGAAGTCCCTGAGTGACAGCCCCAGGCCCAATTGCAGCAGACTGTGAGAATGGCCTATAGAGGGAGGACTGTGCTGGAGGCAGGCTGATCTGGTAGAAATGTCATTAAGGAAAGAGCAGCTGTACATGGAGTGGGTGCAACCTGCATCATCCTGGGCCTATTAAAGAGAAGTGAGCTGAAAGAAGAGCTACTGAGTTCCAGAGAGGAAGAAAGCAGCAACTGCATGCATGCCAGCATGTGTATGATGCTGAAGATCCAGTGTGGAGTAAGAGACTGAGGGTTGCTGATCCAGGTCCTGTAGAAGGTACTACATCAGAGTGTTGGGCTGCCATCGACTTAAGGGTTTGGAAGCTGGGATGTGTGTGTGTGTGTGTGTGTGTGTGTGTGTGTCAGGGGTTCAGAGTCCATTGTATTTGCCCTGGGAGAGCAGAAAGCCTGCTGTGTTATGAAGAGCCATCTGGTTCCAGGAACCATGAGTATGCCACTGTGCAGCACTGTTCAAGGGACATCCCCTGTTGTTTCATTGTGTTTTGCAAGTTGGGCATCAGGCCATATCACAAATACCCCTTGTTGCTTTGTTATCTGCTATATACGCAATTGAATAGCCTTTGGGGGGGATGTTACATGAGCACATTGCTCTATTTACATTGCACCAACACTAGCCAACCCACAGCAACATCTGTGGGTCTACAACAATTCTACACCTGTGGTACCCAATGACAGTAATGAGTTTAGTTAAATCCTGGCATCAGGTAGGGAAAGGGAAGTCTAGCCTGCCCAGAAGGGCACTTAAAAGGGCTGTGCTTAAATGTTTGTGTTTCACTAACCATTTTGCCTTCTCTTCAGGTTTTTCTGCTAATAAAGTTGTGTTCTTTTGCTAAACGTGGGCTGGTTATTGACTCCCAGTGTGGTAGAATAAATAGTGGTTTACTTACCAAGCCCACTGACAGCTGAAGCCCTTGTGGCTTGGTCAATTTCAGTGTGTCCAGTACTCAACCTTGATCCCCATTACACTGGACCACCCCAGGTTACTGAAAGTGGTGGCAGCATGACATGCATGGCTTGGGAATGCCTTGCTGTGGAGACTGTTACAGAGTGGTGGCAGTGGTGGGGTTTACTACAAACAAGTTCACTGGGTAATAGAGAAGCTGTTTTTGTGTTTAAGTTTGATTTTGTGTGAGATACAACTAGACTTATACATGCCCCAATCAATCAATCAATCAATCAATCAAAGTCTTTATTTATCCAGGCGGTCACCATTGAGCAATGCTCATTTGCAAGATGGACCTGGCTAGAACATGTGTACATAGTTAAAACATTCCACACAGTGATAGTACATCCACAATATGGGCAGAGCCCCGAGAAATTATTACATATGAGTAAGAAAATACAGATAATACAAACACAGATAATACAATGCAAGGGTTCATATGAGTGAGGGATAGCATCAGCATAGCAAATACAACGTATAATGCAGATATACGTGCTGAGCAATGACTGCAGAAGCAGGCTAGGTAAGAAATAAGATAACACAGAGAGGGAAGGAGAGGAATTAAGGGGCGTAAGAAGGGTGTGTGTAATGCTGGCAGGGTGGCAGAGTGCAAGTTGTAGAGGTAGGAACATTGAAAAGGTATCTCAATCCAAAGTGCTGAGGGAGCTCCAGCCAAAAGGGAGATGGGGGGGGGTTATACTGAAAATGTCGAAAGCAGGGAAGATACTACAGGAAGCTGGGGAAGGCAAGAGAGTGGAGGCAGCTACAAGCGGGTTCAAGCCGGAGGGCGGACCAAGGTGGATTTGGACGCCGGTATTGGGTGAGCGAAGCAGTAGCAAACTTCTGTGATTGTGCAGGAGTATAATGCCTTGAAGGCAGGTAAGGAGACAAGGGCATTCAGTTTAAGGGTCCTTTGTAAGTTATTCCATAGGGTGGATAGCGTAAAGCTAATTGCCGCTCTACCGAAGCGAGATTTTGCTTTGGGTATTTTGAGAGAGATGTATGACTGGCTTCTAAGCGTGTAGTTTCCTATTTCACTTAAAGGTGGGCAGCCAGAGATGTAGGGAGGTAATTTTTTTGCAAGAGCACGGTAGGTCCAGAGTTCAGCATTTTTATGGCGCCTAAGTTTAAGGGAGGTCCACCCCACAGCAGCATACAGCATGCAGTGGTGAGTAGTGATGGGAAGACCTGTGATGAACCTCAAGGCTCGGTGGTACAGCATGTCCAGTTTTGCTAAATGAGAGCTGGGGCACTGGCTGTATAGGAAATCAACATAATCGACCAGTGACAAGAAGGTGGATTGAACCAGTCGTATCTTGACCTCCATGGTAAGGAATTGGTTGATTCTGAAGAAAAGTCCAAGCCTTTGTTGGAGTTTTTTTAGCAAGTCCTCGATATGTTCGTTGAAGAAGAGTCTGTAGTCAATCCATACTCCGAGATATTTGAACTTTGTGATGAATTCCATCTTTTCACCTAGGATTGTGGTTATTTCGGGAATAGACCCACAGGCTGCCGGGTTGATTACATGGGCGAGCAGAGTGAAGAGCATCGCTTTTGTTTTTTTAGCATTCAGGAGTAGCTTTTTGTGAATTAGTTGGCTTTGCAGGAGGTTGAATTCGGCTTGGAGATTGTTGCAGGCAGCATCCAGTGTAGGCCTACTAACATAGAGAACAGTATCATCTGCGAACAAGTGGATGTTGGCATTTTTTATGCAATTGTCAATATTATTAATGTAGATTGCAAATAAGAGAGGGCCTAGAATAGATCCCTGTGGTACCCCTCTTAGAAGGGGCTTGAGAGGGGACAGTTCACCTTCCGCTTTGACTTGCTGAAGTCACCCTGAGAGGTAGTCAGTGAACCAGTGCAGCAAGAAGGAGTCCACTCCTATGGTTTGTAAGGAGGACAGGAGGAGGCTGTGGTTGACTGTGTCGAAGGCCTTGCTTAGGTCCAGAAAGAACGCACAGGTGAAGTTTCTAGAGTCAAGGGCTCTCAGCCAACCATCAGTTACTTTAGTCAGTGCTGAGATGGTGCTGTGTTGGGCTCTGAACCCCGACTGCATAGGATTTAATAGATTTGTTGTCTCGAGGTAGGACCTTAATTGTATATCCACAATTTTCTCAAGGAGTTTTGATAACACTGGGTGGAGGGAAATGGGCCTATAATTATTGAGATCGCATGGGTCACCTGATTTAAAGAGAGGGATGTCAAGAGCAGTCTTCCAAACAGGTGGCAGGATACCCTGGGACAAGGATAAATTGAATAGGTGGGTGATGGGAACAGCTTGGACATGGTAGGCAATTTTAAGTGAGTATGGGTCTAGTGAGTCAGCACCTGCACTTTTTCTGGTGTCCAGTTGAAGTAATAGATCTTCAACCTCTTTTATGGAAGCGGGTCAAAGCGTAAATAGAGAAGAGGTAGCTGGGGGTGTTGAAGGGAAGTTGTCTGTCAGGGAGTGTATCTTACATGCTGGAGAGTTGTCAAACGCCAGGCCTGCGGTTGTGAAGTAGTTACTGAAAGAGTCTAGGATCTCTGTCTTTTCACTGAATGTAGTATTGCCAGAGATGTTCTTGTTCAGAAGGGAATTACCTGAGGAGTGGCCCAACAGATCCTTGATAGTGCTCCACAACTTGGACGGGCTCTTGGAGGCAGATTCAAGTTCTGAGCAGAAGAAAGAAGCCTTGGCTTCTTTAATTGACTTAGTGCATAGGTTTCATGTCTTTCTGAACAGATTCCAGTCATTGGGCGTGTTCAGTTTACATGTCTTTTTCCAAAGCTTATCCCTTTCGAAGAGCAAGGACCTGATCTCAGGGGAGAACCATTTGCAGGATTTATTCTTGGCTTGGACTTTAGTCAGGGGAGCATGCTTGTTGAGAGCCCCTGACAGTATGTCATGGAAGATGTTGTAGGTGGCAGTGACTGTTTTGGCTAAATAAAACTCCTGCCAGTGCATAGAGAGCTTCAGTTCATTAAGATAGGCGACTAGATCAAAGTTGCGTCTGGATCTCTTCAGGGAAAATTTTGATGTAACCGTCGGTTTGTTGGTTGATCTTACTCCTTTGATAAAGCAGTGGTCACTGACATCCAAGAAAAAAGATGCCAGCATGGGAGAAAAGGTGGGGTTTGCTCACTAAGAGCACATCCAGTGTAGTGCTTTTATTAGGGTTTTTTGTGTTAGGGCGTGTTGGGTCAGTAATAAGCTGAGTCAACCCATGAACGTCACAAAAGGATACAAGGGGTGCAGATGCATTGGACAGCTAGTTGAAATTAAAGTCACCAAGGATAATGGTTTCAAGCGAGCCTTGTCCAAGGATGTCACTTAGATGGGACAGAAGCTGTAAACTGGCAGACGGGGGCCTGTAACATCCTATTAGCTGAAAAACACTTGTCTGGGAAATTTCTACTTTGAAGGCTAGGCATTCGTATTCATTGGCAACAGAAGATGAGGCAGTGCAGGAGACAGTGAATTTATCTTTGACATATATGGCCACCCCACCTCCTCTAGTTTGCCTATCCACTCTGAACAAGGCATGGCTAGGGATATTTATTTCCGCATCAGTGGTTGCTGGTCTAAGCCATGATTCAGAGATCACTAGTACTTCGGGGAAGATATGAGACACCCAAGCTTGGATCAGGGTGAGTTTTTTTAGTAAACTGCATACGTTGATGTGCAAGAAGCTCATGCCTTTTAGCGAGGTTAGGTCTGAAGGTGAAGAGATTGGTGCAGGTGGGCCAGGATTAAGCTCTACGTTACCTGAGCACAGTAAGTGGAGGAGAAGTATTTTCCTAAGTGCGGCAGAGAAGAGTTGGAGATTCCTGGTCTTATCCCATTTGTCATACTTGGTGACTTTAGGGAGTAGGTTGTTACCATTGTAAATGATGCCGCCTGTGATTGCGACTACTAGTACTCTGGTTGTGAGATACCTAGGAGAGTAGGTAGGCTGTGTGGTGGGAAACATACCTTGTGGTTGAGGTATCAGGTATGTACTGCTTGAACGAGTTAGCCAAAGGTAGGGGTGCAGTCGAATAGCCATGAACTCGTAGGGGCATGCTGGTGAAATAGTACCAGATATCGTAAGGCACATGAAAGGATTGTATTCCATGCATGGTATCGGCCCATTTGGCAGGTGAAGACCAGCTGGTACTCCAAATAGGAGAGGCAATAAGCAAGGCCATATGAGTCCCCACATGATGAAGCTTGGTGGTAAGGTATGGAACTCTGATAGCTTGGAGATCCACTCAGCCAGGGCTGCTTCGTACAGCGGCTGGGTCAAGGAGACAGACCCTGAAGTCAGGTTGAGATGAGCCTAGTGGGGGTCTTCTAGCCTAGAGTAGCACAGCCCTGTAGAATTAGGCATTGGAGCTGTGCAGGCCAATAGAGGTCACGGAAGAATACGATTGGAAGAGCACAGATCCAGGGGGCATCGCCAGGGAAAGGGGTGGGAAGCAAGCGTATTTAATAAGTGGTGGGAGTGGGGGAGGGGAGACGGGTGTAAAAGTTGTGGCAGTTGCCATACCTTTTGCAGCCGAGAGTCCGGGGCTATGGTCTCAAGCGGTGGCTGAGGTGGCGCCGGCCACCTGCTGGCCGGGAGTCCTGCGGCTTTGATGCAGGGAGCCAGAGAAAGTGATCCTCGGCTGGAGAGAGAGGACAGCAGGAGTTAATATCAGACCGTGGACAAAAGGGTAGACAGAACAGCAGGGGGTCCAATTTAGAGCACAAAGGGGATGAATATTCCTTTGGCACCCAAAAGTCTAGGACCAGTGCAAAAGAGCAGAGAAGAGCTGCAATTCACAATTCACACAGGCTTAACACGTTACAAGAAGTCAAAATGCGCAATTGGCAAGCATAAACAGCATTAAAACATATTTTTCCTGGGTAATTACAGTCTAAAAGAGAGATTTTTCAGGGCAAAGAATTGGCTTTCACCAAGGACCAATCTGGATGCAGCCTGCAAAGGTGCTCGCATTCCGATTGGTTGCAGCAGTTGCCGTACCTTTTGGAGCTGAGGGTCCGGGGCTATGGTCTTGATCAGTGGCTGAGGTGGCACTGGCTGCCCACTGGTTGGGAGTCCCGTGGCTTCAATGCAGGGAGCCAGAGAGAGAGTGATCCTCGGCTTTTGGAGCCAAGAGTCCGGTGCTATGGTCTCGAGCGGCGGCTGAGGTGGCCAATCAGGGAAAGCCATTAGCCTACCAGTACCCCAAGCAGGGTGTGTGTCTGTGTGTGTGTGTGTGTGTGCGTGTGTGTGTATGTGATAACTTACCTTCATGCAAAACTCCTTTAGTGGTGATCCCTGAGTGGACTGATTGGTTGGAGCAATCAGAGCTAGCATCTGAGCTGAATGAATGGGAAACAGCTACTAAGCAGAAAGTTATAGGGCTCTTGCTGTAGGGAAAAGTCTATGAAGTGTATCATGGCTGGAGTCTGGCATCACACAAAATTGTACTGCTTTACTAGTGGACACAAAACAGTCTCTTTGGCCTGCTGAATGTGCCAATCAAGGAAGAACCATTTTCTTCAACAGAATTAAAATAAATTAAAGCATATCTATAGGTCTTAAAAAGATACAAAAGCATGTCATGAACTAAAATAATTAAACAACACCAAGAAAGAGTAGAAAGTATTAACAGCAAATAAAACAGTCAGTTATTATAAAAAACAATGGCAGGAAATGCTTAATGCCATAGAAAGAAACAATGTTAAAAAATGTTGGATTCTTGTTGCCAGGGGCAGTGGCAACATGAAACAAGATATAGATGCTTTCAGGAAAAATGGATTGAACACTTTAAAAAGATATTGTGGGACCCAGAAATTGATGGAGAACAGACAAACTTAGTTTTGGGATACATGAGTCCTTTGATTATAAAGCAAGAAGTGCTCATTTCCATCAATATCTTAAAACAAAACAATGTTCCAGGTACAGATGGAATACTGGATGAGGTCTACCTCTGCAATACAACCCTGTGGAGTAAAATATTCACAATATACTTTAACAAATGCATAAAGGAAAATAAACTACCCAGAATCATGGAGAGGTGCACTCATAATACCTATACACAAAAAAGGTAATACAGCCAACCCTTTAATGTACCATCCTATTAGCCTATTAGATGTCAGCCTAAAGATTTTTTTCAAATATTATTCAAGAAAAACTCAGGCTAGAAATTAAATCAACTGGAGGATTGTCCCCCTTAAAAGAGGGCTTTTGGGAAAATTATTCAACCATTCACAATATTTTTGTCTTGAGTCATCTAATAGAAAAATATATATTTATACAGAAACAAAAAAATGATATTGCATTTATAGACTACAGGGCAGCCTTTGATACAATTTCAAGGACTACTCTATGGCAATTGATGTCAGACAGTGGAATAGATAAAAACCTAATCTATATTATACAAAGCCTATATTCTAATACCTGGGCAAAGAGCAAAATTGGTTATTCAAAAGACTGGATGACCTCTTTTAAAACTAACAAAGGGGCCAGAAAAGGCTATGTTTTAGCTCCCACTTTTTTCTCATTATATGTTGACTCTCTGCTAACTGAATTACAATCTAACCCCTTAGACTCACCAAAAATCAACCAAACCTGTTGTCCTGCATTAGCATATGCTGATGATTTTGTATTGTTTTCATTGACTAACTCAAGATTACAAAAAAGCTGCACCTGCTTTTCTTAAAATCATAGGAATTACAGCTTAAAAAGAATATGCAGAAAATCAAAGTTTTAATGTTTGGGTCTGCTTCCAAGAACATTGGTTCTTGGGTAGTATGTAATAACAAACTTGAAGTTGTGTCAAAATATACCTACTTAGGGCTGAATGTCCAAAGTAATTGCTGTTGGACAGCTTACAGTGACTATATAATGGACAAACTTAAAAAAAAAAAACAGCTAAAGCACTGGAGTGGTTACTATCTATATAGGGGTCAATCCATCAGACCACTGATTTGTGCCACCAAAGCAAAATATTAAGCCCAACTACTTTATGGAATTGAAGTCTGGGAAAATAAGACTCTGGATGAATTAATCAGTCCTATATTTAAAATGTTTAGAAGATTAATGAGCATAGGCACTTCTTGCCCAAAAATGTATATCAGAGCAGAGCTAGGCATTAATAACATATGGACTTTTGCCCAATGCAGAAGGATTAATCTCTGGTTAAAAATACTGAGGTTACCCGCTAATCATCTTACAATGGAATGCCTTCAAGAAAAAAGAAAATGGTTTGACCTGGGTTTTACTAATAATAAATTCTGGTACTCCAATCTTCTCCAGGTATTGACAACACACAAATTGACAAAACTCAAGACATTGACAGAGACAAACTTAAAAAAAAAAACAGCTAAAGCACTGGAGTGGTTTAACTATCTATATAGGGGTCAATCCATCAGACCACTGATTTGTGCCACCAAAGCAAAATATTAAGCCCAACTACTTTATGGAATTGAAGTCTGGGAAAATAAGACCCTGGATGAACTAATCACTCCTATATTTAAAATGTTTAGAAGATTAATGAGCATAGGCACTTCTTGCCCAAAAATGTATATCAGAGCAGAGCTAGGCATTAATAACATATGGGCTTTTGCCCAATGCAGAACGATTAATCTCTGGTTAAAAATACTGAGGTTACCCGCTAATCATCTTACAATGGAATGCCTTCAAGAAAAAAGAAAATGGTTTGACCTGGGTTTTACTAATAATAAATTCTGGTACTCCAATCTTCTCCAGGTATTGACAACACACAAATTGACAAAACTCAAGACATTGACAGAGAGAGGGGTGGCCATTACTCTTAGATATAATAAGTATATAAATAAACACATGCTAAATTGGTGGAATTAAAAGGACTTGGACGCAGTTAAAGAATCAAATTTTTTCAGATGTTTTGCCAAGGATAATATATGCTTTGGGTATAAATGTTATTTAGATACCTTAACAGACCCTGAATCCCGTAGAACCTTTTCCATGTACAAATTTGAAAGATTTTCTAGTAATGTCCTTAATGCTAGGTACAATAGGTTGTGTACTGAGCATGAAAATTATACGTGTGCAGTGGGAGGGATAGAAGACCTTGAGCATGTCACGTGGAAATTCTCCTGGTATTCACATGAAAGGACTTATTGGCTAAGTCCTTTCCTTAAGTCTACATACAAAATAAGCAATGAACTTCGGACACTTATACTAATACACACTGCAGATCAATGGACGGTGAAGAGAATTGTTAATTTTTTTATAGCAATCAACAAAAAGAAAAAGAAACTCATTGCATCTCAAATAAATTATTGAGCTTCTAGTTTACATTATCCCTATGTAATCTGCTGCTGGAAGAGAAGAGAATGAACTTTTAAATTTTGAATAACGTAGTTATTAAATGCTGGCTGGCTTCTATTTAACAAAATTCAGCTTATTTATCTGATCAGATGTATTTTATATTTTTGTATTATTGTATATTTTTGTAATTGTGTATGGCTTTTTAAACTCAACAATAAAGATATTGATGACGGCACCCAAAGTGGAAATAAATGCTGATGACCTATCCAACAGAAGGAGAGAAAAAGGTGAATCTGCTTGAGATTTTGGAAGAGCGCCGCAGTGCTTGGTATTAAAGGCCTTCGTGGATGCCAGCACAGCTACCCAAGATCTGCTGGCCCGAGACCACTTAATTTCCCATGTGGAGAGTGTGGAGCTCCATTTCCAGCTATGCGTATGGAAACTCTTCAGGCTAGAACAAGCAATTCAGCATTTCACAATGGTGGAGGCTGTGCTGAATTTGAACTTTCCTGAGACTCTGAGTCCCAGTTTAGGACCCATAAAGTGTCCCTAGAGACTGCAGTTCTCAAAGGTGACTGGCAAGGAGTCTCCCAGTACTGCATACTGAAATTGCAATTGAAGGTAATGTTCGAGAGCCCTAAGACTCAACAGCCAGAGGTACTGACTGAGAAAAAGAGACTTCTGGGAGACTCACAGCCTGTGTCAGCCGAGTTTTGGATCGGATCATGAGACATGTTGGATGAGCGAAGGCCTGAGTCACTATGCAGGACATTGTCTGCAGCGGAAGAATCTGGCAGGGGCTGGAGCCATGTTGACAGTGGTTGTGGACCAGTTGCCAGCTCAGGGACATAGAAACATTCCCAGCAAGTTGTGATCCGTACTACCATAGGGCTGGGCTACTATTTTCTTGGAGAAATAGAGGGTGTCCCCTGGAAGGTTTTGGTGAATTCTGGTGCACAGGTGTACAGTGTGTACTTCCAGGTGTGGGGAAGAACCACTAAAAGATCTTCACAACTTACAAAGGAATGATCCACATGGTGAATGGAATTGCCCTCAGACTGTTGGGAGTGTGGCAGACAGTGATTGTCCTTTAAGGAGCTGCAATTACCCTATGAGTTTCTAGTGGCTGAGGATGTGAAAATTACAAAGTTTTATGAAAATATTAATACATAATTCAGGGATTTATTTAACTCCAAAAATTGATTAGCGTTTTGCTCATAAAAGTGCTAAAACATTGTGAAAATGCATAGCACTTGCTTCACTGTGTTTAACAAACATAACACTTCTAGAAAACCTATATAAATACTTTCTGTACAGTTAGCATTGTCCCAAGAAAAAAACTGCTAATCCATTATTTAAAACCCTGCAATTGTAACAGTGTTGCAGTGAGTTGAATCTTTTTGGGGGAATCCTCAGAAAAAAATTGTAGGCAAACAAAGTTCAATGAAACAAACAAACAAAAAAAAACATTGTTTTACTTCTGCATCAAACAAAGATTCACAATAGCTTGTTTTGGCAGAATTCAAGCTGCCCTCCTGGGAGAAAAAGTCATCGTTATTATGGAGGGAAGAAGTCCTGTGATCCACCTGGAATGAAAATGGTTGCAAAGCCAGGTACTACTGGGTGACCTGGGAATTAGTCTCATGCACGGCATGCAACCATTTGAGGGGTGCGTGATCAGTGACCTAGGTGAAGCGTCTTTCCAACAAACAGGGCTGCTACTGCCCATTTCATTGCCAGATGCTCTTTCTCTAGCATGGCATAATGTTCCCTGGGAAACAATTTTCTGGATAAATAGAAGATAAGGTGAATCCCATTGTCAAAATCTTGTGAAAAGACAGCCCCCAACCTTACATTTGAGGTGTCTGTATACAAAAAGAATAGATGGTTGAAATGAGGGATGGGTAAAGCTGGGGTGGATTTGGTTTCGGATTTGCCAAAACCTGGATGAGTTTGGATTTGGTTTTGCAAAACATTTGAATATGGATTTGCCTGGTCTAGGCCTAGTTTGATAAGTGATGGAAATTGGAAAAAATATGTTTTCAGGAGAAAAATACCATGAAATGTATAGATACAGTGGCGTAACAGTTAAAGTATACTGTGAGAGATACATCTCATCCTGCTGTTAAAAATAATTTGTTTTTTTGACCAAACTGCAAAGCAAAAAGCTTGTCCAGCCAGGACAGGTACAACGTGTGAATATTGCTGGTCCAGCCATTCAAGACGCATGGGCCAGACAGGCTTGTACCTATCTTGTCTGGTCCCATTCTGGTGGTCTAGCTTTCACCACTGCCCAGGATGGGATGAAATCCAGACTGACGGGACCAGACCAGATAGGTAAAAGCCGGACTGTTCAACCAGTGAAAGAGGCCAGGCCAGCAGTATTCCCACAACTTGCACCTGATCTGGCTTCTCCAGCCACACTGGCCAGTCTGGATTTTACTAATCTGGCCTAGTCCAGGTTTGGAGGTCCAGTTTTCACCATGTCCCATAAATCCCTTGCATGTGAGGCTTGGCACCACAATATGTTTTCTTGCAGTAAAAAGTTTACACTGTCTGTCCCCAGCCTGAAGAGCAACACTGGCCACATTGATTTTTTAAGCCAGTACCCATTATGCAAAATACTCATATCTTGTTTCAGTTCTCATTGGAGCTTTGGGCTGTGGGCACAACAGTAGCCTACATTATATAGCCAGCCCACCATGTGTGCACATCAGTGGATACATGAGGCAGCATCCAATCACTACACTGTTAAAACACACACACACACACACACACACACACACACACAAAATGCTAATGACTGCATGGCAATTGTGTGTCATTGATTTACTTGCCCATGCATAAGATTTCATTTTTATGTTCCATGTTATAACCCCTCCATGCTCCTGAGACCATTCCTGGGTCCTTGGCTAGTGGCTGCCTGGTCTCCATTAAACAAACGTGATCATTTTACAGCACTCTAAATCAGATTAGCACCAAAATTTTCAAAATTAAGGGCAACATTTAAATACCTTCTTCAGGCTGCTGCTGAATCTTCGGTGATGTCCACTCCAGAGCAACCACTCCCAACCCATCTCCACCTGCTTTAACTCATCTTCCTCTTGGTTCACTCCACATCAGCAATCACTAGACACCACAACTCCCCTTCCCTGTGACATCTGGTCCTCTGGTTCTTTTTTCAATCAACCAACAATTTCTACCCCCAACTCTGAGGCCTGATTGCACAGCCTGCCTGACGCCTGACTCTCAGCTTGCTCCTCACCACATGACCACTCTCACCATGAGATGACTGGAGATGGTGAAAGGTGCCAAAACTAAGGTGCTGCCTACTTTCCTCCATGTTGTAGGTATACTACTGTGCATGTACATGTAAAAGGCAGCACAGCCAAGGAGGTGAGAGGACTTGGAGGGAGGGTGCAGGGGGTGGCAGTTTGTTTTTAGTGGGTGGGCAGTGGATAGCTGTGAGCCACAGCAGTTGAATGATGGTGTTTTGCTAGTATTTAGCCAGTCTTGAGTCTACCTCTCTCCTGAGCGTCTGCAAGAACTTGCTGGCTTGGAGTCTCCACAAAACAGGAACTGGGGAGCATTTAAAAAGAAAAGGCCAAAAATCCAAGCCAAACCTAAGTTGTTTGATTCAGGCTTGTTTGAATACAAGCCACCCAAGTTTGGGTGGCTCAGTTTTCAAGACTTTGTAGACAGGTCACTTACACAACACCCTTTTTGGTTTCCTTACTTTTTCTCCTGTAGCCTCGGTTGGCTTCTTCTCCTCTCCTCCTTCTCCAGCTGCTGTCCACCCACTCCGATCTCTTCTCAGGCCACCACCTTGTACTCCCCCATGGCTTGCCCCCCATGGCGGGGAGGTGAGGGAGCCTCCAGCTCCCCACCAGGCACAGATACGGATCAGGGGGTGCCTGTGGAGACAGTGTGCACTGGCAGACAGCCATCAAACTGCATGACCTGGCTGCCACTATTTTTTTTGTTTTCTCCCCTTGCAGGAGCACAGCGTGCAATGACACCTGTGATGGGGTTCACGCACACTCCTGTGTGCACCCATGTCAAGTGCCTGCAGTGCTCCCATCCCACATTCTTGTGGCTCCATGCCATCAAGCCCCAGCCTGTACTAGGGATCAGGTATGCACTGGCAGCTGGTCTCCCCCCTCCCCAGAGATAGAGAGCAGTCCATCAGATGCTAGATCTATCTCCTCCCTGCTGACCCATGGCGGCCCATGCTTGTTCCTAAACATGGGTCGCCAGTGCAGCGCGAGGTATGGTGTCCAGTGCCTCAACCCTCAACACCATGGGCCAGATCTACACAACACACTTTTAATAGTTTGGAAGGCCTTCTGACACTTTGAGGACCACTGAACCTTATATGGGATAGCCTTTTTAGTCAGGTCAGATAGTGGGGCAGCAAATGTTGAACACTTCAGAATGAACTGGCGATAATACCTCACTAAACCAAGGAACGAACTAACTTGCTTTTTGGTAGTTAGTATGGAGCAGTCAGCAAGGGGTTTTACCTTATCAACAACCGGATGCATATGGCTATTCCCAATCATGTATTCCAGGTATATAGTTTCCTGTCTCCCTAGGGTACATGTCACAGTATTAGCTGTGAGACCTGCCTCCCTGAGTGACTGAAGTACTGCAGTCACATCTCACAGGTCAGTGTCCCAATTAGGGCTAAATTTGACAACATCATCCAGGTACACTGCTGCATATAACACATGGAGGCAGTGGATTTAATCAATCATTCTCTGAAATGTGGTCAGGGCACCATGTAACCCAAAAGGGAGCACAGTAAACTGACACAGACCAAATGGGGTGATAAAACCCATTTTCTCCCTGGATTCAGGAGTTAGTGAGATTTGTCAATACCGCTTGGTCAGGGCTATGGTATAAATGTACTGGGCCTTACCCAGTCAGTCCAGAAGTTCATCCACCGTAGGCATAGTATATGCATCAAACTTGGTTGACTTCATAGAAGTCAGCATAAAACTGAGTGGACCTATCTAGTTTTGGGACTAATACAGTAGGGCTAGACCAATTACTCTGAGATTCTTTAATGACTCCCGGTACCAGCATAGAGTGGATCCCCTCCCGTACCATCTCTTGGACTCTTTATGGAAGCCCATATGGCTGTTGGTGGATTTGGACACCTAGGTCTGTGCTTATGTGGTGTTGGATCAGAAGAATTCCTCCTGGTTTTGGGGAGAACCCATCCCCAAAATTTCCTACAAGTTGTTGGACTTCATTTTTCTGGGTCAGGGTGAGCCATTTATCCAACTGGATGGGACTTGTGTCTTTTAAAATTTCAGAGCCTAATTAAAGGATTCCTTTCTTCTATGTCTCATCCATTACCTGACTAGGGACCCCTTTAGGTTCCTCTGGGTCAACTAGCAAGACCTCTCTGTCTTTCCAGGATTTCAACAAATTAACCTGATAAATTTGTTTCTTCTTTTTCTGGTTGGGTTATAGTACTTCATTATCAACTTTCCCCACTTTTCTCAGGACGCCATACATTCCTTGCCATTTAGCCAGAAGTTTACTTTTAGAGCTAGACATCAGAAAAAGTATTCTGTCACCAGGTTTGAACTTCCACAGCCTGACTCCTTGGTTATAGTGTCCTGCCTGGGTTTGTTGTGCTTTGAATAAATTTTATCTGGCAAATCTGCCAGTCATGGCCAATCTTTCTCTCCTTTGCATTACATGTTGAAGCATTTTAGGGAGACTATGTGCCTGTTCTTCCCATAACTCTTTTACGAGATCCAGCATCCCTTGAGGCTGTCACCTGTAAAGCAATGCAAAGGGTGAAAAACCTGTGGACGATTGTGGTACCTCCTGAACTGTAAACATTAACTAGGATAACAGGTCATCCCAGTTTTTTACCTCAGCTGAAACTTTTTAACTAAGCCATCGGTCTTAGTCTGGTACACTGATGTCCAGATGAATTTAACCTTCAGTAAAACATACACCTCCCTCACATGCTTTGACATAAAGTTGATGCCCTGATCAATTAAGATCTCCTTTGGTAGCCCAGTTAGGGAAAATATCCATAGCACTTATTTGGCTACTGACCGGGCTACAGTGGAGTGCATGGAAATAGCCTCAGGGTATGGGGTGGGATAATCCATTATCACCATAATATACTGATACCCTGATGAACTTTTTACCAGGGGTCACACTGTATCAAACCCAGGTCTTTCAAATGGAATATCTAGCATGGGCATAAAGATCAATGGGGCCTGCTTTATACTTCTGGGGCAACTGACTGAAACTCTAGGCAGGAAGCACAAATATGTGCAACTTCCTTCCATACATTTGGCAAGAAAAACCAGGTAACTATGTGCTTCTCAGTTTTCTCTTAGTCCAACTGACCTGCGGTAGGTATGGTATGACCAAGTCTTAATACCTCCCTTCTTGCAGACTGGGAACCAAAAGCTAATAGTGCACAGTTTTATTTGTTTTTCCTGTTCCTCCCTGTATGAAATGTCATTTTTCAGTTCAAACCTTGGAACTATTTGTACTTTTTGTTTATAAACTACATTGCCATGTACAACAGCTAGATTCTGATAATTATTTTTAAGAGCCTCATCATTTCTTTGTTCAAAAATGATATTGAGCGGATTTTGAAACATGACTGGCCTGACCTCCAGAAGTGCCTCATGACCTCCCATTGATGTGGATGCCTGTTCCTCATTGGAGTCACTTCTGACCTCACTTAAACCCAAGTTCTTGCTGTCCCCAACCTCTACAATATTGGATTGTTGGGGTCCCTTGTTTGTCTTCCTCTGTTTCTGTCCCTGGAACCTCTTGGGCTTCCCTTCTGAGCCAAATAGTTCAGCATTAGTGAAGGGAAATGTTTGTTCTAATCCCTCCAGGTTTTCCTCCTCCTGTGAGCATATACTTTCATAATTTTTTTGTAGGAGAGCATGAAAACCTTCCCAATCTCAGCCCAGGACTACTGGTCAAGGTAGGGTTCTTGAAATTCCTATCTTTATTGTTCCCATCCAGTTGCCAACTTTTAACCACACTGAGGCTGTAGGATATGTGTGGGTATGGAACGATGATGTCAGTTCCATTGGAGAGCAGGAGCTGAGCAAGACAGCACCTCACAGCAGCAAAGTCCAATGGTGGCTAATTTAAAAAACTAGATGGGTAAAAAGTGTCTTGTTTTATTGAAACAAAGTGAAGCTCTGAACAGAATCTACGAGAGCAGGTTTATGTGGTTTATGTGAGAAGGTATAGCCAAAGAAATTCGATGAGTAAAAGAGTTGACCAAACAACGCTTACACCTGAAAAAGAAAAAAAATCAAAATGCCCTTCAATGCACAGCATTTGAAATGCCACAGTAAAAACTACATTCCCCCAGCCTAGAATTGGCCTTTGTGGTGAGTCAGCCTCCTATATCCCCCTCCTGGATACTCCAGTAAGCAAACCACAACCAGAACCAGGTAACATATGCTTTTATTTTTCTGAAACTAAGAAGAGCATTCAGGACTGTTCTAAGAACCTTTGTAATATGCCACCAAAAAAGGCAATGTCAAAACAACAAGATGTTGCAGAAATGAAGGTGCCAAACACTAGGAAAATGGCAGCAAAAACTGCTGATGCTATGATTGTTATGAATGTGAAAGAACCAGTAAACGGGGAATTAAACACAGGGGAAAAAACTGATGGAATAGTGGCCGGGAGATCTGAGAAAAGAAGGGAATCAGCCACTGAATATGTCTTGCCTCTGGATTCACAAGCCTTACAAACAGGCTTATTGCAAAATCAAACACAAAATCCTTCACCCCAAGAGCAGCAAGCTGAAATAATGAATGCTATATCCTCATTTAGAAGCGAAATGCTTGAAGTGTTGGGTGAGATAAAAAGCTCTATTAAGTGCATTTCTGACTCAGCTGGGGTTCTAACGGAAAAATTAGAAGGCCTAATCTTACGTACCAATGACCTGGTGAATAGAATGTCCCAACTAGAGGATACTAATGCACCAATGTTAGGAATTCAAATGTAGCATGATAAACAGCTGCAAACACTAATGCAGAAGATGGCTAAGATGGAAAATCATTCCTGCAGGGCTAATTTAAGAACATGCAGCATCCCAGGGTGTATAGAAGGGATGAGAGACCCTGTAAAAATCTTTGAAAAAATGATTACAACCATGATGGGCAGAAACTATCCAGAACAAAAAATAGTATTGGATAGGGCCCATAGAGGTGGGAACAGATTTGCAGGAAACAACCAAGGATACCCCAGAGCCATTTATGTAAAATCACATAATTATCAGGATAAAGAGGCTATTCTGCAGAAAGCAAGGACTGAGAGGGATTTTAAGTTTCAAGACATATCTTTTCATGTTTATCCTGATTTATCCAATGAAACTGTAAACAAAAGAAAAATGTTCAACCCAGTTAAGAAAAAATGATATGATATGGGCATAAAATTTACAATGTTGTACCCTGATAAACTGCACTTTGTTGTGAAAGGCAATTTAATGACATTTGATGATGCTGAAGAAGTGCAAGAGGCCTTTGAAATGGCCTTTGGTAATCAACAAAATCAAAATCAAATGGTTGTGGTAAAAATACAGAGAACACACCCATGTCAAACCAGGCAGAATGAAGCACAAGAAGAGCCTAATCATGCCCAAATCTTGATATTTGAAAGGATGATGGAATTAAAAAAAATAATAAAAAAAGGGAATTTAAAACTGGACCTCTGCTGTGATTCCAAGGCGTATGAGATGACAAAAAAATGACATCTCAGCAAATATGGGAGGGGGGGGAGGCTGGGGTTGGAGAAAAATATTTTTTATGAGTGCTTTATAGGGGAGGGGGCACATGAGGGACACAAATATAAATTAATATTTAAAATATTATGAGTCCAAGATTCCAAGGAAATCAGAATAAAAATTAAAAACCAAAATAAAAAGAAAAAAAACATTACCATAATAAGAAATGGGAACAGAAAAAGTAATAAAAATGGGTTCAGGAGTATTAAGATACCAACATGGAATGTTAAGGGGTTATGAAATAGAGCTAAAATAAATAAAATCATAAATTGTCTATAGAGAAAATAGGCTACCTGTATCATGATACAGGAGACACATTTCTTGGAAAAAGACTTCCATTGGTTTCAGATATGGTGGGGACCAGGGGCCTATTCTTTTTTAATCAAACATTGTGAGGGGTGGCTATTTTTTTTATAGAAAAGTTTTTATCAAAACCAATAATAAACAGTATAAAAACAGATACACATGGGAGATATGTAATAATGGATATTGCAATTGGCATGAATAATTTTACAATAGCCGCCATTTATGGACCAATATAAATACTCCCTCTTTTTTCTCTGATTTTTTTTTATAAATATAATTATGTAAAGCTCCATATATAATTGGAGGAGACCTTAACCTCACTTTAAGAAAGATTTACAGGGCCTCAACAGTGACTAATGTGTTCAAACCATCAATTAGTGTTATTAATAATTGCAAATTAGATTTGAAATGAATAGATCATTGGGAGGAATGAAAATCAAACATTAATAAATATTCATTCTTTTCAGTGATGCATCAGTCTTATTCAAAAATAGATTTCTTTTTAATATTAGAAACTTTACTTTATAGAATAAGCCATATTGATTACCCAGGCATAACAATTTCAGATAATTCCCCTTGTATAATGACCTGCAATTGGAAAATGAAAAATGGCTAAATACATCTTGGAGAATGAATATTACCCTATTAAAACACCAAGATACTAATAATATGTTTGTAAAAGAAATGGATTCTTTTTTGAAAGAAATACAGAAGCAGATGCAAACTTATTTATTATTTGGGATGCTTATAAAGCTTGGGTCAGGGGCAAAATGCAAAAGTAAACAAATTATAGAAACTATGGAATGAACAACAATAAATATTAGAAACAGAAATTCAGGCACTAGAACAAATAGACAGTAAAAATTTTGATTCAAGAATATATAATAGGTTAATCCAACAGAGGGAAGAATATAATGAAGTCATAACAGATAGGGCAGAACATTCTTTTTTACAAACAAGAAAGAATTACTACATTTCATCAGATAAGCCATTAAAATTAATGGCAAGGCAACTTAGTAAAGATCAAGAACAAAATGATACAATTCAGATTAAGGATCAAAAGGGAAACATTTATAAAAATCCAAAAGAAATAAGTAAGATATTTGTGAAATTTTACAGAAACTTATACTCCGAAGAAGTTGAAACAAATGATAATACAGCAGAAGAAGTTCCGAGTTCTATTCAAACTAAACAAATAACACAAGAAATAAAAGACTCATTGGATAAGCCAATAATTCAAGCAGAAGTGGAATATGCAATAGAAAACTTATCATCAGGTAAAGCACCAGGCCCTGACGGCTTTCAAATAGAATTCTATGAAAAATATAAAAACTCTCTGGCTCCTATATTATACTTACAAAAATATATAATTCCATTAATATACAGTATTACATGAAACTCCACAATCATTTAAACAGGCAACCATCCTATTATTCCATAAACAAGGTAAAGATCCTAATAATAATGCATCTTACAGACCAATTTCTCTGCTGAATGCAGATTATAAAATCTTTACAAAAATGTTGGTGATAAGGCTGGAGGGGTGTACTCCCTGCCTTGATAGATCTGAACCATAATGGCTTTATTAAAGGAAGTAAAATTGATGAGAACTTATGAAGAACAATAAATATAATAGCAAATAATACTTCTCAAGATGCCATCCTACTAATGGTAGATGCTGAAAAGGCATTTGATACGGTAAAATGAATTTTGGAACACAATTTATAAACCGGATAAAAAATATTTACCAAAAACCTGAGGCAAATATAAAGATAAATAATATATTATCAGAAAAAATTCTGGTGTCCAAGGGAATGAAGCAGGGATGCTCCCTCTCACCTTTAATTTTCGCACTGGTTATGGAACCATTAGCCATAGCGTTAAGAAAAAAATCATAAAATATCAGGAATAAATATTAACAACAACATTCATAAAATACGTCTGTATGCAGACATTGCTTTATTATATATTACGGAGCCACTAAGCTCTATAAATGAATTTATTAAGTTATCAACACAGTATGGTAAAGCTTCAGGGTATAAAATAAACTGGCACAAAACTTTGATTCTAAAATGAAAGTTAAGTTACACCTTGCAAATACCTGAAAATTGTCCATGTCAAAAGACAGATACATTTAGATATTTAGGTATTATATTAACAAGGAAGTATGATAAGCTTTTTCATGCAAACATTACTAATGTAATAGGGGAAATAAAATCTGACTTAAATAAATGGCAACATTTTCCATTAACATTGATTGGAAGAATCAATGTGATAAAAATGAAAATCTTGCCTAAACTGTTGCATATCTTCCAAGCACTACTGATTATAATCATAAACACAATATTTAACACTTTTAAAAAAATAACAATAAATTTCATTTGAAATAACAAAAACCTCACATTTCATATAATAAATTAATCTTACCAAAGGGAAAAGGTGGGTTAGCCTTACCAGACTTTAAGAAGTATTACCTTGCTACACAAGTAGGAGTAATATGACAATGGTTGAGGGATGAAGAAAACCAAATAAAATCAATAAAGACAGAACAAAATATGTATAATTATAAATATTTAAGAAACCTATTATTTTAGAAACATAGAAACATAGACTTTGACAGCAGATAAGGACCGCTTGGCCCATCTAGTCTGCCCATTTCCCTACCTACAGGATAGGCCGCAGATCCTAGTTAACCAACAGCCTATTTCTTCCTACCCCCCACAAGAATTGCCTTATGTCTGTCCCATGCATTCTTGAATTCTCCCACAGTTTTAGACCCCACAATTTTCTGGATATTACTGTAATAATAATAATTTGAAGAAAGGTAACCAGGTAACATATACTACAATTCATTTTTGGCAAGAACCACACAAAATAATAAAAGTTAAAATATCAATAACAATGTTTACACCAATTCATAATAATTATAACGTTGCTTCATCCATTAATGACCCAATTTTAAAACAATGGCAAAATATGGGGATAAATGAAATTGAGCAGTTATGCTTAAATACTCAATTAGAGCCGTTTTCCCTATTGCAGTCCCAATATAATGTTCCAGGGAACCATCATTTTAAATATCTCCAGATAAAAAGCTATTTAATGAAAACTATTGCTAGTTTATTATTGAAAAGTACACCATACCTAGAAGTATTTCTTCAACAAATGGAGAATAAAAAGATGATTGCTAAGATATATGATTGTGATAATAATAATGGAAATGGGCAAAATATTTGGGAATAGAAATTTATGATAAATTGTGGGAAAAGATACTTGCTATACCAACTGCGAATATTAAATCCTATAAGCTATAGCAAATTCAATTCAACACCCAACATAGAACATATTCACACCATCCAAATTACATAAAATCAATAATACAGTATCTGCCGTGTGTCCCCGTTGTGCTCATACATAGGGCACATTAATCCATTTGATACATGAATGTCCATTTCTGACTAATTTTTGGACAAAAATTTTTGATATACTAAATAATGTCTCTATACCATGTATTGAAAAAGATCCATTATTAACATTATTGGCACATTCTGGACAAAATCCACAATTAGATCTATATCAAAAAGCATCCTAACAATAGCTATGACTTTGGCAAAAAAATGCATATTGTTAAAATGGAAGGACCCATTCCCCCCAGCCTATGAAACCTGGTTGAACTTTATGATAGATGTCATGAAGTTAGAAAGAATTTATCATCTAAAAAATGAAAATGATACCGTTTTTGAAAAGATGTGGACCCCATTCCATAGGCAAATACAGATAGGAATAAAGTAGAAGAAATAATGAATGTTTAAAAATATTTAAAAGTTTAATTACAGTAAATAGGTGGAATCTTGGATCCATTGTTAGGAGGGTAATGATGATGAAAATAGAGGGCATTGTATAACTGATATACCAGTCTCAGTTGATGAATAAGCCTTCATATTTCATTCTGAACCTAACTAAGAAAAAAAAAATACCATCAACAGCTTAATCTGGTTCAAGGTCAGTTGGCATTCATCTATATCCCCTTCTCCCGGGTTGTGCCTGAAAATAGGCAGAATTTGTCTAGTGCACTTACCTGGTCAACAAAAACTAAATAAATAAATAAAATTAAAATGTGCGGTTATTCCCATGTCCACAAGCAATTTTTAGATGTTCTCTCCAGTGACCTAAACTGGATCCTACCACAGATTCTTTAACCAGTGCCTGCCCACAACATGAATCCACCAGAGCCATAACTGTTTGGTCCCCCACTTGCACCGGGACTGTATATGCATGATTGGAATGGGATCCACTGTTGTGGTCCCTAGCTACACATTCCAAAAAGTCACAGTCCATATTGTCACAAAAATTATAGATACTGTATGCCCCATTTTATCACAATGAAAACACAATGGTACAATCAGATCTTTGACCTGTGTTCCCCCCATTTGGGTGATTGGGGACTGGGATCTTAGGACTGGGGAATTACACTAGACCCTGGGTTATACCTCTTGGGTGTGAAAGGAACCACTCAACCACTTGCCCATACCAATATGCATATTCCAATCCCCCCCATTGTCCTTTCTCTACTTTTCTAAAAGGATCTTCCCCTTGGGTTGCAACCCTAGGTTCCTTGTGGGTCCCACTCTTCTTGGCAGCCTCTGGTCTTTCTGCTTCCAAATAATGCTTTGTGATCTTGATAGCAGCCACCAGAGTGGTTTGCTCATGATGACTTACTCAGTCACGCACTTGATTAGGCAAAATGTTCAGGTACTGCTCCAACACTATTAAATTCATAATGTCTTCTTTAGAGTGTGCCTCTGGTTATAACCACAGAGTAACCAAGTCTTTCAGTTTTTGAATCGCCACTCTGGGTCAGGTTCCAGCTTTTAAACAAAATGTGCAAAAATTACAACTATAACTCTCTTCAGTTATTCCAGTCTGGATGATGATAGCCACCTTTACCTGGTCATAGTTTCTGACAGTGGCGTCATCTAGGCTCTGATAAGCAGCTTGTGCATCTCCAGTCAGAGTGCAATGTGAGTGGACCAACTTTCTCGTGGCCAAGCAATGGTACTGGCAACTCTCTCACAGTCATAAGGTAGACTTTGGGGACATCTTCAGGATCCAGTTTTGTTAGCATGGGGTGTGGTCCTACAGCAACTGGATACCCTGTGACCTGGAGCTGGGGCTAAGCTTCATAAACCTCTGCTGAGGTTGATCTCTTTACACTTGCTACTGGTTTCCCTGTGCCTGCAATTGTGCTTGCTGGACTATCTGGTCTCTTTGCATCTGGACCAATTGTGCCAGTTGTTGGTCTCTCTGAGTCTGCTGTTGTGCCAACTGCTGGTCTCTCTGAGCCATCCAGTCCCTTTGCATCTGGGTCTGTTCTGCTTTCTGTTCTGCCAGCCATTGAAGTATTTTGTCCAAGTCCATCTTACCCCTATTCAGACAGGGTGAGGTTTGATCTCACTGCTAGGGACACCGCCTGTAACAGTGATGTAACAAGTCAAGAAGTTTGAGGGAACCCTCAGAAAAAAACCTACAGGCAAACAAAGTTTAAAAAAACAAAAAAAGGTGGTTTACTTCAGCACCAAACAAAGGTTCACAACAGTTTTCTTTGGTAGAGCGAATACAAAACAAAATACTGTTTAGCTAAATTCAGCTCTCCAGTTCACAGCAGACTGCTCTATCTGTCTCTCCTCTTGCTTTTTCTGGTTTCCTCTTAATGGCTTTCTGGCTCTTAAAGGGAAATGTCCATGTCCCATCGAGCCCCACCTCCGTGTGAAGCGGGACCCGATTAGCAGATGTAAAAAAAGTATTAAATGTGGCACTTACTGATTATTATATTATTTTGATTCATATCTGGTTGATCCTGTGCCCTCCCTGCTAGCATTTTAGGTTTCAACACCCTCCCTGTCGCGCCCACAAGCACCCGCGGTTGTCCCCGTGATGACGTGGCAGGCAGGGGAGCAGCCGGGGTGTCTCCATAGACTTGCCATACTGCAGGATTTTTAAACAGCTCCGGTTTGGAACCTGTGTACTACCGAGACATATGGAGACCAGGTACAGACAGCTTGTGTGCCTGTTAGTCTGTACCTGGTCTCGGTAGTGCAAGGACACCGACAGATTCCAAACCGGAGCTATCTGTATTGCGGTAGCTTCAAATAGCTCCAGTGATACCTTTTTTCCCAATACCCTTTAGGGTTTTCATATGCTGTTCCATGTTAACATGTTCTGTATCTTTTTCCTACTTTTTAAAACCTCCACTCCTCCCCACGCTTGCGGCACCATTTTGTTGTGTGCTCCAAATTTTCAATGCATTGTCAGTCTATATCCCCTAAATATGATCACTTTGATAGTAATTTGACTGCACAGCAGTTTTAGTCTTCTTTTACATACTAGCAAATATGGTGTAGTGGGACTGTAGAAATATCATGTAACACTGGCCGACTCCTTCAAGTACTTAGGGGTTACCCTTGATTCAGCCTTGGACTTCTTGCTGTACATCTCTAACATATACAAGCCTGTCAATACCAAGCTTGGACTTGCCTACAGGGTTAGTTATGCCCTGACTCCTGCTGTGAGGGTCACAATTGCCCAGGGAGTCTTGTTCCCTAGCCTCTCCCATGGACCCACCTCTTTCTTTAAGGCAAGTACGAATAACCTAACCAAATGGAATGTCACCTACAATAAAACATGTAGATTTGTTTTATCTGCCCTCAACTTAGTCCACCACTGCAAGCTGTGCTCCAGCCTTGGCTGGCTACCCTCCTTCTTGGTGACTGTATACTCTATGTTGTGCCATTGATAATATCATCAGGTTATCCAAACCTCTCAACTTGGCAGCAGTGTTAATGCCCTCAGACCAAGCTTATGCCCTACACTCAAATGGTTTGTCTCCTCTGGCTCTTTCCAAGTATTCATTAAAGATGGATGAGCAGGCATTTGCTTCATTCACTCTGACAGCCTGCAGCTCCATTCCTCCCCACCTTCAGTTTACCAGTATCACCACATATTCTGAAGGGAATTTGGTAACTTTCTGGGATCCAACGATGTACGCTCTTGTATATAAATTGGTAATGTTGTTGCCTACCTTGAAAAGTCAACATTATTATTGCTCTTGTAACCACAGGCCACCTTTTAACAAGTAAGCACCCCCAAATTAAAATCTGTAACACTGGTACCCACATACTGGCATATCTTTTACTTTACAAGGTTGGTACCACCCTTGGCATTAGGATGTATACCTGGTTCATTTCTAGAGCAAGAGAGGGATGGGGGTACAAGAACAAAACAACATGAGCCTTGTGTAAAAATCACAACTCAGGTCCTGGGTGGAGGCTGCTAGATCTAAGCTGCTTAGGGGGTCTCAGTAAATCCAACAATCAGAAGCAATATTTGGAATGTCCAGAACAGTAACTGGGATTGTGCAGTATGGCTGTGTTCAACAGATGGAAATGTAAAGCAGAAGTGGACCCCCAAGGTTCGGTCTAGGAACAGGTACATTTCACAAACTCACCCTGCATACAGTACAGTTCATGAACACACAAAAGAACATCTTCTTCCCATTTCCCAATGGTGCATCTCAGTGAACACCTGGTCATGCACCTGAACATTTTCCTTCCATGAGTGCACATTTTGTGAAACTAAGCCACACACTCAGAACTCTTCTTCAAACAAAGATGCAATTATGTGAAACTCAGCCACACACCTAAACCTGTAGCACTGACACTTTGCTCAGGTCAAACTGGTGCCCTTTATGAACCAGAAAGCCCTGCCTTGTAAGCACTTAGTAGGCGTTCCTCCCACCCTTTGCCCCAATCGACAGTCTCTGCCATTCTTCAGGGTTACACAATCAAAACCATCTTCCCCACTGAAATGCTAGAGGGTCCACACTTTCCATATCTGTCATTCACCGGGGTGACCAAAGAACAAACTGCACTCTCCTGGGTGAACAGTTTAACAGAAAATTCACTCTCCTGGATGAACTAGGGGCACTGACAGGTGCGACTCAGCCTTATCTATGGGCACACCCCCCCAAACTACGATTCCCCTCAATATGTGGAGATCTTGTCTCCTAGAACAGTACTCACAAACTAGTTGTCCCATCCACGGCATGGAACAACAAAAAGGCACTCTCCTGGTTAGTAGATCAAACAGTCTCTCCTAGTTCCTTTCCAAGGCAGCTGAAACATACACAGAACCTTCAGGGGATTGCCCCTTGAATTCACTGAGGAAAAACAGTTCCTTCCACTTCACTGGGAGTAGAAATCAGGAAATCCTGCTGTGGACTGGTCTCCACCACTTCACTGGAAGCTGGAAATGACACTCCACTAGGATGAGAAATGCTGGGTCCTCAACTCAGAGCCCAACTGTCAGTCCTCCTGCCACTCTCACCTCCACTCTTAGACTCTAACTGCAACTAACTTTACATTCTACGCTCCCCAGAGCAGCTGTACACACAGTGTGACTTATGCTGCTGCGAGAGTTCCGAATGACCTAATCATTCTTCTCTCAGGCTGGCCAAATAAACAATGATATCATTATGTAAGAAGCTGCTAATGAGCTCCCTACCAGCTGCCTGTTACCTTCCTAACACTAATACTGATAGAATTCTAGTAACCCCAGGGTGGTTACCTCTTATTATCGACATAGACCATTTTGACTTTGTCTCGTTGGAGTGTACTGCAACTGCACTTCTCTCTACATTGCTTTGCTCCGTTGTATGTTCTTGCCTTCTTCCTACTCACATGTAATTGCTTTTTGTATTTACTACTGTCTTTATAATCTTTTGGGTCATGCTTGAAAATAGGCATTTTTATTGCCTAGTGCACCTACCTGATCAACAAAACTAAATAAATAAATAAACACCTGGCATGTGTACATTTATTCTTGGTACTGCTAGTGGTTTTACTGACAGTGCATTTTGGGAGGGCAAAAGCCTGAGGTTCAATATGGGAGAATAGCTCCTCCCATATTCCCCTTAAAGGCCAGCCTTCTACAGCAGTCTCCTGCTTAGTGTGTTGTGAAACACGCCCTCGTTTTGCATGTGCCCGGCTCCTGCGTGGCTCATGTGACTCAGCCTTCTTTCCTTCCTTCTTTTCCCTCTCTTTTCTCTGCTCCCCTTCCCCCCCCCATTTCCCGGATCCTATTTCTGTTGTTTGCCCTCTCTTTCCTGTTATTTCCCTTCTTATGCTTGGCATTCCTTTTCCCTTTGGTGTGCACGCCCCATACCTCCAGTTGTGATCCATCCTGTGCTTTTTGTCCCCAGGCTCCTTTTGGTACATTTGCTCATTTGGGCCTCTATGCTGGCCTGCCAACTGCTCCTGCTACCTCCAGCTGTGCACCTCCTGTGCGCCACATGCCCAGTGGCCTCTCCACCCAGGACTCTGCTGCTCTGCTGCTCTGCTCAAGGCCACTGCTCCCTCCCTGCTAGTGCTCCTGGGTTGTGCTCCACCTTGAGTTGCTCTCTGTGTCCCTCCTCCTGTCAGATGCACGTTGGTCCATGGTGTTTCCAGCCTGCAGGCCATTGTTGCCATACCGTTCTTTGCTCCTCAAATCATTGCACTCGCTTTTTCTCTGTTCCCATGACATTTTACCATTCTCTGTGGCTTTTGCAGTGGCGATGGTGCTAGCCCCCTCCGGCCCACCTGCTCATCAGCCTAATCCACCACTCTGCACTCATTCTCATTACAAGTATCTGGCCTACAGCTAAACTCATATCGCAGCACTGAAGACCCTGAACTGATTTCCTCCATGCAAAACTGACTCAGTTAGCCACATATCCATTTTGGCTACATCCATCCTAGATGGTGGTTTCCCTAACATCTCGAACTGCTCAACATGGATCTCCTCTGATGTGCCCTGGCCCTTGTTTGCCCCTGAGCTGCTTCTCCCTGCCACAGAACAACAAAATAAAATACATAAAAACAAACCTTCCCTGTCCTGCCATCCCTCCCTTCCTTTATCCCTGGCTCATTGTTTGCCCCTGCTGTCTTCCTGGGCCCCCCTTCCCTGCTGCTCTCCCCCATCCCCTGTTCCTGCCCTTGTCCTGTGCTCCCCTAGTTTTCCTTGTGGGCCTTTCACTCTTCACACCATCATTCCATCTCCATTTACTCCCCTTCTACTGTCCAGACCTATACTACCTCTACACCTAGTCTGGTGATTGCACCCCTTACCATCTTGCTCCCGGCACCTATACCTTGCTCAGCTTTAGGATTATGTTTCCTTGTTCTAGCCTATGGAGCTCCTCACCTTCCAGCTTGCCTGCAATGTTCACACCTGCTCCCTCTTTCATGCCCCATTGTGGTGCCTCCTATGCCTGCATCATTAGCTCTGCTCATGCATTCATTTTGTCAGACATTATCCATTCTCTGTTACTACCGCACTGTTTGCTTCCATTCCCCAATTTGCTTATGGCTTCTCCTTCCTTTGGCCCTGCCTGTTCCGGAGTCTGTTTTGGGTTTCTACACTACTATAATTCCTCTTTCGTCTCAAAGATGCTCTGCTTGTGGCTCCCCTGTTTTTCCCACGGTGGGGGACTGGGGTTCACTGCGGGGCATCATAGCTCAGATCAACAGAAGCCTGCTTCATGCTGGCCATATGATCTACCTTGCCCTCCTGCCTACATGGCTTCCATTACCCTCGCATGGATAATTACCCTTACAGCCTACTTGGCCTTCAGTCATCATTGCATTCCATTGCTATCAGCATGCTCCTCTCTGGATTACTCTATCTCCACCTTACTGGCATTCCTAATACCTCCCTTCTCACATTCTCCCACTCTTACTTGCTGCCTTTCCCTTCATACTGCATACCTGTTTACCTGCCTATGACTACTCAGCCAGCTGCCATGTCCTTGCTCAGCCCATATCAGCAGTTTTCCGGACTCCGTCCCTAACTCGTCCCTGCTGAGGCACTGAGTGAAGGTAGGCTTGCCCTGTCTACCGGGGATGGGATTCTGTTACAATCACTACTACCTACTACTTACAAACTGTACATCCCTGTCCCTAATTCTGCCTGGTGGCATCGAGTGAAGGTTAGCATGCCCCAACTACCAGGGATGGGAGCCATGTCTGCAATCTACTGTTTCATCCTTCTGCATTCTGTACCTGATACCCAGTTGCCGCTTCCCTTCGGGAATGGGACCACTTTACCCCAGTTACCTTAAACATCCTACCTCTTCCTGGTGGTACCGAGTGAAGGTCGTCTCACCCTGACTACCTGGGATGGGACTCTGTGTCTGCAATTGACTGTTTCAACCTTATGCATTCTCTGCCTGATATCTGGTTGCTGCTTCCCTTCAGGAATGGGACCACTGTACCCTAATTGCCTTCCACATCCTACCTCATGGAGTCTTCATCCTGAACTTCCATGGACTCATCATACTTGTCCCTGCCTTGGCCAACTCATGCTCTGGATTTGGACTCCTCCAGCTTGTTCAGTTTCTACCTCCATTCAGTTTAACTGCCTCCTGGACTTCTTTGCTGCTGGTCACCCTTTTCAAACAGCCATGTAAGATTGCCTCCTCCTTCAGAGGTGGGAACCTCGTGTCTCATTGCTGCAGCACCTTCTGTTCTCTGCTCTAGTTGTTCACCTTCTTCTTCAGACGTGGGACTTTTGTACCTCAGCTTCATAGCACTTGGTACCTGGATTCGCTTCTTGATCTTACATGGATCCATCGCTCATGGCCTGCAGCAGCTTCCTACATACTGCTTCAGTTTGCTGTGGTACTAACCCCAGTTCTGTTCCTTCCTCCACCTGCTGATGTCAAGACTGCTTGGCCTATGCTGTCTTCTTCTCGGACTCCTTCCTGTTGTCTGCGGACATCCACTCAGGACTTTCCCCTCCATCCTTAGACAGTTGCCTTCTCCTTGCCACCCTAGCGGCTTGGGGCTTCTTCCTGTTTGCTGTGGCTCTTTTTGGGCATTTGTTTGCCTATCACCAGCCAGTATTACTACCCAGTCAACTACTCCTCCTGTTCATCTATCCCATACTCCTACCCTGGCCATCCTAACAGCTTTCATCCACCAATACAGAGCACTTGTTCATTTCACCTGAAAAGACTTCTAGCAACATCCCTTGGACAAAATGCCTTATAGACTTTTACGTCACCATAGAGTTATCAATACTTCCCAATCATCTCCCCAGGACCAGCTCTAGAATCCCATTCGACAGGAATATAGAAAGATCTCTTTCCTCATCTGATCCTACAGGTGGCTCCCTATGCATCCTGTTAATTCAAGCAGTATGGTATTCCTTTCTCCTATGTCTCATAGGATCTAAGACTTAGTGGAGGCTTCTCCACTCCTATCTTTTACGTGGAAAAGTGACCTAATTCTTTCCGTGATGCACTGACTCTGTAATCATTATCGCTGTTATGGATAACGGGAACCACAAGATACCTTGTAGCAGTACTAGCATCATCCATTTTACCTTTTCATGGCTTTCTCCTATGAGCACTAACTTTGTTTGATCATGTTATTCAACTCCTACTTCCTCAATAGCCATTGGATGTCCTAAGATCTTCCCACCTACCTTCCCAGAACTCCCATCTTTGGATATCTGGTACCTAGCTGCCGTACTAAAAGTTGCTCTACCCGAGACACTGTTCTCCAGCCCCTGGATGTCACCATACTTCATACAATCATCTACATTCCTTCATCACATTATCATAAATCAGGTCAGCAGTCCATCCAGCGGTCCTTCTAGCTCATCCCTCATGTTTCACCTCCCATACTCCCTCCAGTGAAGACTTTCACTGAGAGCAGGCCTCCTTCAATTCCTCAGTCTGTACATCTGCAACCTACCTGCCTGTCTCAATATCCCAGTAATGCCTCTCAACAGGCCTATATCCAACTAAACCGCTAGACACCCCTTGCATTCTACACAGCTCTCAACTTCCCATTGCCACATCAGTCTACAGACTCCTTTAAAGGCCAATTTCCGGGCTTCCTACAGCACTCAGATAGTGGATCAATCTATAAGGCAAAGCAGTCATGGCCACCTCAGTTCATGTCACTGGCAATTACACCACAGCATACCCATCTCTACCTTTTCCCACCAGCAGACCAGCAGGAGCCTATACAAGTATCATTATGGAATCAACATCCAAAATAACTCTCAAATTCATTGTACTGAATTTCCAATTATTGCCATATACATTCAGTTGCCATCTCTACTCATATACTAACCTTCCTTCATTGGTCTAAAATCTTCCACATTACCCCTCCTACCAGGTACCTAAAGATTCTGTCCGACTCCTCCATCTTCTTCATGGATGCCTGCATTACAACTTATCACTCACTGCTTAACTCCAAACCTTCAGACTCTAAATTGAATGTCAAACCTTTCTACAAAGTCAGATTGTTTACCTCATGGCTTCATAACCCATCATATCTCCCACCATTCAAAGTCTGGCAGCAAATTTTATCAAATCATACTCTTCATGCTCACTTTGTCTCTGTAATCCCATTGGATATCATCCATCATCACCTTGGAAACCTGGACTGCATGCGCCCCTTTTCAAATGGACCTACTCTACTTTCAGGATCCAGATGCTGCTTCAGAATACACCTACCTCTTCAGCCTCAGAATCGTCCTTCCAGAATGCATCATCCAATGAACTTTGAAGATGGACCATCATCTCTCCAAGCAGTTCGCCTTCCTCGGAAATTAGAATATGGTTGCTAGAACCTAGGTTCATTTCCTCTTAGTTTGCCCGGAGGAAGGGTGGGTCAGTAGCCGTGGGTCCTCAGAGGTTTCCCCCCAAGGGGTTTTTCCTCTCCTGCATGCTACTAGTCATACTCTCCATGAGTTGGAGGAGGTAATCATACTCTTTTGGACATTAATTAGCCATTTTTTGGGGCTTTCTATTCCCTACTCACTACCCGGTTTCCCTACCATGGGTGGGAATAGAGTAAAGTCAAAAGTAAACTACATTACACATGCACTACTGACTTGATACGCTATTCACCAAAACATTGAATGAGAGGGCTAAAGCCCGAGGTTCAATGTGGGAGGATAACTCCTCCCACATTTCCCTTAAAGGCCAGCCTCCTACAGCAGTCCCCTGCTTAGCATGTTGTAAAACACCCACCATCCATCCCTGCCTCCTCCTTCTCTGGCACCCTGCTCACCCTTGGTGCTGGGCTTTCTATTCCCTACTCGCTACCCAGTTTCCCTACAAAGGGGTGGGAGCAGAGTACAGCCAAAAGTAAGCTATGTTACACAAGCACTACTGACTTCATATGCTATTCACTAAAACATCGAAAATATATTGTTGGTGGTACATTATTTATTTACAGAGCTTTACCTGTACTGTCGAGTGAACTATGTAGTATGGTTCTATGTCATAAGGGTGATCGCCGAAAGGCGATTGTCATTATGGTGAGTGTATATCGCCAAAATTCAGTTTCGGCGATATACACCCCCGGTGACAAACAGAACAGTGCAAATGACTCTAAATTTAAATGTTATGCCGGGGGCATCCCCTACTATTAGATTTTCAACTCCAGGGGGCTGCATGTCGGGGGTGTAACATTGTAAAATAAAAAAAACTGCTTTGGCTGGGCACAACAAAACATACCTGCACCCGGACCCAAACCTTGCATCCTAGCCACCTCAGGCCAGCACCCACCCATCACACCATGGAGCCAGCTCAGCAGCTCACTGTGGCACCACCCCTTACAAACCCTCCCGCTCCTCACTCAACGTGCTTGCTCCCCACCTATGTGTGTGTACATATAGCGACATCCTGTCGTTATTCACGAACCCCCCCATCCGGTCACCCTCCCTACTCCCTCGCCCTGTCAACATGCACCGCAAGTGGGTTGCCGTTTCGGTAGGCACCCACTTGCGACTAGCGCATATCACAGGATACCATGTAGTACTGTATATACATTTACATTGTCTCTATGACCATTCGTTGTTTTCACCACACCTCTCAACCTTTTGTAATTTTGAAATCAGGGACATGGACACTTAAAATGAGGGATAATGAGGGACACTGATTTTCATAATGAGAGATATATGCACAGAACACTATGGAAACCATTGTGTTTACTTGTACAAAGCTTATTTTTAATTTAGCATCTTGGACTATAATGAACTTCTGCTTTACAGTCTGAATTTATAGCACCTTTTCTGTATGGGCAGCACTTTTTCCACGAGGGATGCATAAGGGACAGAGCAATTTTGAGGGGTAAAATAAGAGGCATCCCTCATAATCAGGGACAGTTGAGAGGTGTGATCCTCACTTTATTTTGTGTAGAGTAGGGCTGCAAGTTCAGATCAACCATTCTGCATAAATGGTAGAACCCCTGGTGTTCACGTTAGTCTGCTGATGCACAGATTACTGAAATTTGCGAACTTTGGTTCACCTGGTTCATCCTGGTAACCATAAAAAAAAAATTGCTATTATTGGTCTCCATGCTCCATCTCCAGCTATACATGCTAATTACTGTATTCTGCATAGGTGACATCATGTGGCATGTCTCGCGCTGTGTATGCCAGCAACCTCCCTTCCCCGGTCAGCGTCATCACACTGGAGTCCTAACAGGATGAAAACTGGGGCTGCAGTTCAGAGACGACTGACCATTGGAGCTGGCAGCAAAAGAGTCACATGGGTGGCTGGACAGCACTAAGCAATAGCAATTTCCTTCTGCACAGTACTGTGCAGGTTGTGGGGGAGAGACGAGCAGTTCTCTGTTATCTCTGACTGTCCTCTCTCTCACTGAGCATGACGATCTCAGGCCAGGAAAAAAGTAAACCTAAACTGAAAGGAAAGCACATTGCATTAAATTAATCAGTAGCTTAGGCAGCTTGGAGGGGAGGCTATAGGGAGTGGGCAGCTAAAATTGTATATTGGACTTCAGGAGGAGGGAGGGAGGGAAACAAGCAGGAGTGTGAGTGCCTGTGGGTGGTCTAGACTAGTATCTAGACTAGGTGATGGCTCTCAGTCCTCCGTCATCAAAATCATTCACCAGCCTTTAATATAATCCAAAAACAAAACAGAACTCTCTATCAACAACAAGCTAGCGCAGCAGTGTGTGTGACAGTGTGCGTGTGTGTGTAGGGGTCTAACAGATGGCCCCTCCATAGCCACCTCCCAGATTGAGGAGACTGAGTGATACTACAGTTTGTGCAGCTACTGTGCTGTCTCTGAAAGTCTGAATAAAGTTAAGCAAGCTGAGCAGTGATCTCAAACCCTAAAAATAAAGAGCTACTACAGTACCCTGTCCCTTACCTATATTTTTCACACAACAATTGCATAAGCCACCCTCTCCCTGAACCAACACAAAAATGAAATAGCCTGTCTGGCTTAAAGAGAAAAGAAATGAAGAAATTAGCAGCACTACTAGTCATAAGATTTATTAAGTGGCTAGCTGCTGCTACTCACAAATAGTTCAAATCCTTTAGGAACCGGAGCACAGACAGACTGAGACTTGGCTGCTGAGGGAGATGTTGATTAGAGACTGCTGACTATTGGATGCAGTCGCAGAAGACTCACGTGCCCACTGACTCCAGCACTAAGCGACCAAAGCAGTAGGTCTCTGTGAATATTGTGGGTGAATGGAGCAGTTTGTCTCTCCATTCTCTCTCTTGTTTAAACTGAATGAAAGAAAAAAAAGGAGGAGGCTTGTTAGGATGTTAGACAGTGGGCACTACGGGGCAGCTAACATTCGTTGTATATTGTCTACTCTGGAACTTTGTATTAGTCTAGGGGAAAGGGATTAAACTGAGCAGGATGTGGGTGTATGTGGATGGATGGATGGTCTAAGGATGGCTCCTCCATCATCTCGGTTCGCCGGAAGAAACTAAAGGAAAACTAAATTATTGCATTTGCTGGGACAAATTAAAAAAAAACAAGAAACAAAAAACAGCATAGTAGTATAACTGTGTGTTTGTGTATGTGTATGTGTGTGGGGGGAGGGGGCAGAGGGTTTAAGAGATAGCAATTCTTTGTTATTGTCCCAGTCATCACATCTCCTAAGGCACATTTACACTACCAACTTTGCAGCACATCAGCCCATGTGCATGGTTTGATGCACTGCAAATTCAGCAGTGTGAACACTTAACGGACCATGCTAGGAGTGCTTATTTTTGTTCTGGCGCAGGAGTGGGTACGTTTATCGGAGCAAGTGTATTATGTGGCAGTGTAAATGCACTGCAAGCCTCACTCCAATAAAAGCAGCTTTACCCATACTCCTCCATGGCATAGGGTCATAATGTCACAAGACATAATGCTGCAGCAATATACTGCGCTGCCAGTACAGTGCAATATATTGCATGTAGCATAAGTCTTGTGCATACGTCTGTTTGGGAATGGAAATCAAACCTGGTCTCAAATGCACTGTCTCACTCCCTTGCTGCCAGTGGCTCATCCTGTCAAGCCACAGCAGCTGCTCGGTGGATCCCTGTCCAAGCAGAGATCATATCCTCTGCCTGAAACAGTGAGAAGGTGCAGTACTGCGCACAAACCCATTCACGGTATTGCATCCTCTCACGATCCTATACCATGCTATTTCTGTTTCAGGGTTTTGTCATACACTAAGTGTACAACATATTGACCTGGTAGGCTCCTCCACTCCTCCCAACCTGGTCCCACAACCTTTCTCTGATGCAACCTGCATCGGTGTGAGGGTGGGCTGAGTAAAGAGTTAATTGAGCTTGCTGGAGTGATTGCAGCAGGAATGGAGTGGCGCAAATCTCAGAGCACTGTAGCTGTGTAAACATGGCTCTGGAGACTGAAGAGGCTGAGTGCAGTTTATGCTGCAGCTGTGCATGCGGTCTTTGTGAGAAGGAAGCTAAGCACTGTGAACAAAAAGACCACCAGCCTAAAGAGTACCTAAATAAATACTAGTATACCCTGCCCCTTATTTTTTAACACACACCACCCACAAAAGCCAGAACAATGAAACAGTCTGCCTTGCTAAAAGTGAAAGAAAAAACTCTATTTCAAACAATGGCAAAAGCACCAGAATTAGAACAGTAATAGTCAACCACTGCACTGAGTTTGGTGAGCGGGGAAGTGCCTGCTTGCTCATTAGCCGGTAATTCCTCCCACCCAGCCCTCAATGGATTCGTATCCCCTATACATGGTTTATTGGCTTGGGATTATTATCCTGTGTTTACACTCAATACACTCACTAAGTGCTTTATTGCTCTGTTTGTAATACATTTTCCAGTGTTTCCACTCCCAGTAGCGGTGGAGGGCTCTAGTTTATTGCCCTGCAAATAACCAAAATGCCAACAAAAAGGCACTTGAGCTTTAAAAACTGTGTGACACATATTCATTGACTTTGTGAGTAGTAATTTGGATGGCTGTTTTATTATAGCTAAATAGTTAGCAGTGCCCTTTTATTTACTGGGGCTAGGTTTGGCTGTAGTGACACATGGGAGGACCTGCAGCTGGTTGCTTGATGACTAAATGATACGGAGGAGTAGGAGGAGACGAGAGGAACTGCCAGTGGAGAAAAAATAGGAGTACAGGCTGGTGGCTAGTGGCAACAGAATCCCTCACCACCATCATCATCACCTGTGCAATCTGGGTGCTGAATCTGACTACATTTTGGACAGTATGTGTTCTTGAACTTGGATGGGTTCATTTTCAGATAAGTGAGCCTCTCCACATTTTTTGTGGGAAGACATGTTTTTTTTTGTTTTACTATTGCTCCAGCATCACTAAAATTCTCTATATGCTGCAAGGCGGACAACTGAGATAGTCAATGGCAATTTCAGTTAAAGAAGACAACATTGATTTCTTCTGGTGCCAATACATTAGTGGTTCGTCACCTGGAGCGAGGTGCAAGCACAGTCTCCTCCACATAATCCTTCACTATTTTTGTAGCAGGGACTTCTGATACCACAACAGCTGAATGCGCCTTTCCAGCTGTCTTAATCAGCCCAAAGTCTGACAGCATGTCTCACAGTGGTTTGTCTTCTTTTGGTGTAGCAGCAGTCTCCCCGCTAGTAGCAGCAGTTCTCGTTAGAGTTTGGTGGCCAAAAACATCAGTAGTGGTACCAGCAGCAGCAGCAGTGGTGGCAGATTATGTTTTCCTCCCTCCCTCCCTACCTCTCCACCAGATTTTGTGCAGCTTATGAATGTGGCCATAATTGCTAAAGTGGGGGCACACAGTGCAGGCGGCTGCAATCAAATTCTGAACACTTTAGTCTCTGTCAAAGTCTTTCACCACCAAGTTTATAGTGTGTGCAAAGCATGGTACATGCGTAAAGTTACAAAGTGTTACTGCTTCCAGGAAATTTGAAGCATTGTCAGACACTATAAAACCAGATTAAAAGGACGTTGGAGTCAGTCACTCAACAAACATTTCTTGCAGACTCTCTAATAGACGTTCAGCTTCATGGTCTTTTTCAAGGCCATAAATACCTAATAATGCTGCCTGCCTGCCTGCGAGCAATGAAAGTCAATGGCATCTTGCTTCTGCTGCTGCAGCTGCTGCTGCTGGAAGTGCCACTAGATGACGTGGAGGAGGAGGAGGATGAGGAGGGAGGAAAGTTAACCCAATGGTCAGTCACAGCCATATAGTCAGTTGTCTGGCCATGGTCCAAATATCTGTGGTGACAGGAACTTTTTGCCCACTGAACCTTACAGATCATCAGATACACTTTATTGAACAGTGTCACTTAAATCTGGGATGGCAACAATTGAGAAGTAGGTTCATTTGCTGACCCGGTACTTTGGCACTGCAATTTCCATGAGTGCCTTAAAACCAGTGTTAACCACCAAGGGAAATGGAAGCAAGTCAGTGGCTATCATCTCTCAAATTGTCTTGGTTAACCTCCTTGCTTTAGGCCTGTTGGGCTTATATTTCTGTGACTGCTCAAAGGAGTCTTTCAGAAAAATTAGATGTCTGCTACACTTGATGACATCACTAGATTTTTTTGGGCTGCTTCCCTTGACCTTTACCCCCATGGGGGGGACGAATGCCATGGTTATGGATGGTGTCCATTTAGATTCCTCTTAGGCTGTTGTGGTGGACTCATGGATTAAAGAACCAAGAAACTGAAGATATTGTGCTTTGACTGGAAGGCAAACTTTCATCATCCTCCCCTGAACAGGGGGCTAATATTGATTTTTATTCAAATGAACAAAAAAAAAAACAAAATTGTTGGCTGATCCCTGACACCCATGCATTTTTTTATGGCCCATGGCCACAGCCACGGGGGAGCTATCTCTGCATGGGTCCATCATTGGGGGGAGAATGTGAATTATTTTAACAGGAGTAGCTCAGGGGGTTAACCCTTTGGACTGCGACCAAATTTAGAATGCAGTAGATATCAGAGATAATATGCCATGCTAGTTTACAGCATGTCTGTCATCGAGGCATAGGTCAGAAAGCACAGGAAAACCAGGAGCAGTTTCAAAATTTGCAAGCAGCGATTTATTATTATCAATAATAGTAGAATAAAATAACAAAAACAATGTTCAGGATATTTATGTACAAAGGCAGTACAAACAGAGAAAACAAAAGTCTTTTATCTGAGTGTTTCTTTTCAATTTCAAATATCAGTCTCTCCAGCCAAAAATATTGCTGCTCTTTTTATAACAAGTCTTTACCTGATAATTACCTTCTTCATCCTGAACTCATCAAGGAGACATCCTGTTTTTCACAAAATGTTCTTGTCAGTTTCTTTGCAGGTGCAACAAACAGAACATGGTGACCCAGAACTGACCTCCTGTTGACAGCTCTGCAAAAGAGTTTGCAAAACAAACCTGAGAGGAGCTCAAACTGCATCTCAGGTAAAGCCCCCAAATTCCAAGTGGCTTTTTGCAATCATTTCAACAGAATAACTATATACGTTGCAAACCAAGGGATCCCAGTTTCATACACTGATTCACATATATTTATAGCAACAGATATGCAAGGGGAAGAAACGACAGAAACAGCAAGTGAAGGCAGAGAGCTAGTGAGAGGTGGAGAATCGCAAGACTGTCAGAGTGATCAGTTCCTAGGTCTCACAGGAACATTTGGTTGTGCAACCAGACAGACAAGAGACAGAAAAGGAGAGGACAGACCAGATCCTTGCATTTAACTATTTCTGAATAACAAATGAGACAGGGCCTTATTCAATCCTGTCACATACCCCCCTCTTTAAGATGGAACCTGCTTTTAAAAACAGATTTCCAAAACTTTCTATTAATTCTCTTCTTACACCAGCTTATAACCTTTACAGTTTGGTGCATATGCAGTATAGCAAACAGAGAAGTTTAAACTCACAATTTTGTTTTTCCAACCTTTGGAATTCTCAATTCCTGATCCATATCATGACCGAAAATCAGCATTGACATTCTCTATTCCAGATTTGTGCATCATAGAAACATAGAAAGTGAAGGCAGAAGGGGATCTCCAGACCCATCTAGTCTGCCCATAAGCCTACCCCTTTCCCCTAACTGCTATTCAGTGTTAAAATTATTTTGTACCTACCCCAAGCCTTTTTGAATGTTCCAACTGTTTTTGCTTCCACCACCTTAGGTGGCAGGCAGTTCCATGCATCCTCCACCCACTCTGCAAAGAAAAACCTTCTTGCATTGCCCATAAATTTGCCCCCTTCTAGGTTCATACTATGAGCTCTGGTTCTTATGTGAGTCTTGAACTGAAAAAGGTCCTGAACCTGTACCTTGTTTATTCCCTTCATGTATTTGAATGTTTCTATCATGTCTCCCTTATCTCTCCATTGTTCAAGGGGATACTTGTTAAGTTCTTGCAGTCATTTTCCGTAGTTTACATTGTGGAGTCCCTGTATCATTTTTTTTTTTAATTCAAGTTTATTAACATCAATTAGGTACAATTACATCAATGGGGTTACAGAATTAGACAGTTATATTTTTCAAGTATTATTTCAGTGCAGATTACAAGTCATCATCTCACATCTTTCATGTCTTTCCAAGTATTAATTATTCACAATTATTACAAGTAAGTTGTTCAAGCAGACCTCATAACCAGTAGGGCCAACCTCCAACCAGACATCAGCTAGGTCTCCCAGGCCAGGCCAAGAACCCTGAATTCTAGGGAAATGGGTCAGAGGGGTCCCCTCGAGCATCCTGATGAGAATGCGGTTCGAGACCAGTATCCAACCATATCTGCCACCTTGCCCATCTGCGAGTACAGATTTGCATTTTCTGGTTGATCTTAAATGTCAGTTCTTCAAGTTCAGCTATTTTCTGTACCACCTGTATCCAAGTGTGTATGGTAGGGGACTCAGCCTTTAACCAATGATGGGTAATGGCCTTATGTGCTGCTGCAAGGAGGATGGCACAGAGGTAAATTGAATCAGCACCACTTAGACCCTCCAGTGGTTCTCCCAGAATTACACTGGGCCAGTCCAAGGGGACACCCAAAACAAAGAGATCCCTCAGTGCAAGGGTCACATCCCTTCAGAAGGTCCAAATCTGTGGGCATAGCCAGAAGACATGTAGGTGATCCGCTGGGGCCTCTCCGCATAACCGCCAGCAAGTCGGCTGTCTCGCTGGGTGCCTCTTATTTAGAGCTAGGGGAGTGAGGAAGAAGCGGACCCTGACTTTCCAACTAAACTCTTGCCAAAGTGGGGAGCAGCTAGTCCTAGAGACAACACAAAATACTGTACTCCAGTTAATTTTCCTCTGATCCGCTCTTCCTTCCCTCCGCCAACTCAATTTGATTTTCTCTAAGGGGTAATTCTTTAATCCAGCCAGGGATTTATAGATTGCTGAAATTAGGCCCTTTATTTTCTGGGAGGACAGAATTGCTTGGAGGCATTCAATAAAAGGAGCAGCCCTGTTTGGATCCAGATCTGTCCTCTGACAGCTATTAATGTATGCCCTGGCTTGTAGGTATCTAAAATGGTCAGAATTATGCAGCCCAAATGTATTTTTAAGGACTACAAAATCCTGTGTTGTGTCTCCTTGAAGGAACTGATTTATGTAAATTAGGCTCAGTTTCTCCCAAGTCCTAAAGGTATGATCAAGTAGGGACAGGGTAAAGGCAGGGTACCTGGCTATCTGATGAACGGGCCAGAGTGAGGTTTTTAATTTGTATTTTTGCCATACCCTATGAGTAGCCTTTATGGTGTCTCCGACGGTGAATAGTGGGGTGGATGAGTTATGAATGTGTTAGTGGGATACATGAATCAGGTTTCCAACAGTATGCCCTGTTCCTCTTCCTCTCCCTTTTCCATTTCTTTCCAGTTGGAGAAATATGTTGGGGTCTACCACTGTAGAGCTGTTTTCAGCTGAGCGGCTAGGTAATAGTCCTCCAGGTCCAGAAGAGATCTGCCTCCTTTAATTTTGTTTGCCTGAAGAATGTGTATGTTTACCCTAGGCCTTTTATTGTTCCATACAAATTTCAAAATTAACCTTTGCCAGGCCTGAAAATGCGATTTGTGTATAAAGGATGGAAGGCACTGGAAAAGGTATAGAAACCTGGGGAGAATATTCATGGTGATCGTCTGGATCCTTGAGTAGAGAGGGAAGTTTATTAAGGCCCACTTGTCAAGGTCCCTTTTTACTTGATTTGCAAGTGGGATATAATTTGCTTTAAATAATTGGGAATTATACTTAGTAACCCAGGTACCCAGGCATTTCATCTTGTCCGCAGTCCAATTTAGGGGTAAAAAGTCCAGAATTGTTTGGAAAGGGGAATAGTAAAAGCTGAGTATCTCAGTTTTGGTCTTGTTAAGTGAGTATCCGGAATGTTTTCCAAATTCTGACAAGATCGACCAAACCTGGGGGACTGATTGTTCGGGACAAGATAGGTAGAGCAGAACATCATCTGCATACAAAGATATCTTTCGTTGTTGGCCCCCTATCTCGACCCCGAAGATGGAATCTGAGGTGTGAATGGCTTCCGCCAGAGGCTCAATATATAGAGCGAACAAGAGAGGGGATAGAGGGCAACCCTGGTGGATACCCCTGTTTAAACAGAATCTAATAGAGATCCCCCATTCACCCTGACTTATGCCTGTTGGCTACTGTAGAGTGTCTTGATGCTATTAATAAAGGCCTGTGGGAAACTCATTTGTTCGAGTACTAGGAATAGGAAACTCTATGAGACCCTATCAAAGGGCTTTTCAGTGTCCAGACTCATGAGGCAGGCAGGGAGATGGGTGCGGTGGATAGTATCAATGACATCTAGTGCAGAGAGGACACTGTCTGGGGCCTGTCGGCCAAATCCGGTCTGATCCAAATTAATTAGATCTGGGAGCAATAAGTTTAATCTAGAGGCTATAATCGATGTGAATATCTTATAGTCTGAATTAAGGAGGGAAATGGGGCAGTAGGATTCACATCAGGCAGGGTCTTTATTTTCTTTATGTATGAGGGTAATTGTAGCATATTGCCATGAAGGGGGAGTGGGTTCCCCTCCTTCCAGATTTCGGAAAAAACATCTGATAACAGAGGTACTGTCTCCGTCCTTAAGGCCTTATAAAATTCACCACTAAAGCCATCTGGTCCAGAGCATTTCCAGGTTTTTAAGTTTTTAATGGCGTTTAGGATCTCTATTTGTGAGATTGGCCTAGTCAGTGCTTGACCCCTCTCAGGTGTGAGGATAGGAAGGGGGAGGGCTCCAAGGTATTTCAGTTTATCTTCAATAGTTGTGTCGGCCTGAGGGCCATAAAGCTTAGAGTAGTAAGAAACAAAGGCCTCTGCAATTTGTTCTGATCTATTGACTGGGAGGCCTGTAATTGGGGATATTACTTTCGTAATAGTAGCCCTAGTGCATATCGTCGTAAGCGAAATGCTAGGAGTTTGGTTCCTCTGGGACCTCCCTTGTAATACTTTTGTTTCAGATAGAAAAGGGATCTTTCTTTTTCTTCTTTTTGAAGTTTCTGCAGGCCCCCTTCCAAGGCCTTTTATCGTGGAGTCTCTATTTCTCTCCCTCTTAATTTTCTGAGAGCTCTCCAGCTCTCTAATTTGAGTTAGAAGGGCCTGTTGTTGAAGCATATGGGCTTTTTTCTTTTGAGAGGCTATTGAAATCAGTCTCCCCTTGATGGTGGCTTTGAGAGTATCCCACAGAATTTGGGGTGTCACCCCTGGTGTTGTATTTTCAGTTATAGTGTCCTTAATATGCTGTTTAAGATTATCTAGTACCTCCTTGTCCCGGAGTAGGGATGTGTTTAGCCTCCAGTGAGTGTTCTTCTTTGGTAAAGAGAGAGCAACCTCTAGGAAAATAGGGTTATGGTCGGAGAGGGTAGAAGTGCCTATCCACATAGAGGGAAAGCTGGAAAGACTCGCAAAGAAAGTGATGTAAGCATCCAGTCGGGAGAAAATTTTAAATCTGGGAGAGTAATAAGTATACTCCCTTGCCCTAGGGTATTTCTCCCACCAGATATCCACTAGGCCTATTTGAGTAGAGATTTTTTTTAAAGGCACGAGCCTTCCAGAAATCCAGATTTTGAATACGAGAGGTAGTGTGTAAGGTTCTATCAATGGCCAAATTCCAATCTCTGCCCATTATGAGAACACCTTTCATCTTTTCTGCCACTAGTTGGGAAATTGAGGAATAGAACGATATAGGGGATCCTGGAAGGGCATATACAATGACTAGGGTCATCCACATGTCCTGTACCCTGCCCACCACCAAAATATACCTTGCCCCCGGATCCACCACTACCTCCTCCAGTTCAAAGGGAAGGGATGCAGAAAGCAAAATAGCTACCCCTATTTTCCTACCAGAATCTAGGGAGGAGTGAAATAGGTGCAGGTGGGTCCTGGACTTTAGCTGTAGAACTTCAGTAGGTGATAAGTGGGTCTCCTGCAAGAAATTCACTTCACACTTGTGTGCGGAGATACGCTTTAAAATTTGTTTCCTCTTAATGGGGTTAGAACAATCATTAATATTATAGGAAAGTACTTTTGCATATTGGTTAACCATTTGGATATAATATGGTTAATTCTTCTGGAAGATGATGTGGGAGATGACTATAGGAGCTTGTCTGAAAACCCCAAGTTCTTTTAGAAATCGAGTACCCATTTATCTTAAAAATCAGAAACATCAACTGAAAACTTATATACAATTGTAATAAAACTATGAAAGCCAAAATAGGCAGAACTATGTACTAGGAGCCAAAGTTACTGTTGGCCCAGAGCCCAAAGGGTCTAGGGTGCAAAGGGGTTTTTAAGCCCCAATGCCTCCACTTCTGAGCGAGTATAACTTGATTTCCAAGGTGAGGCTGGTGATTGCAACCCAGCTGTAAGGTGGTCACATATGCAAGAAGAAAAAGGATACTCAAAAGTGTTAAGAGCTGTCCCTCAAGCCCTTGGGAGTTAATCCGTAGTGGGCTAGCCCTTTTGCCAGCAGTAGGCATGTGTTGCAAATATCCGCCCTTCCCCCAAAACCAACTCAACAAGAATCAAACTACATGGTATCACCTAAACACAACTTTGCTAGCTAAATAAACAGCAAGATGTCTTATATCTTGATAAGCCTATAGAGAGCATATAGTATGCAACAATATATGAATTATAATGTATGTAAACTCAAATTCACACCTTTTGACAAATAAAGCAGTGAGGTCAATTAGTAGCAATGTTTACACTTTAAGTATGCCTGCAGGATAGTAAACAATATGTATGCCATGGGCTGCCTGAAAAGGGCAGCAAAAGCAATCCTTATATCCAACTTCCCTTCTATATTTAAAACCTTTTATACTAATGCCCTATGTAAAGCACATTCTCATTAAGTAGCAATGGCTATTTCAAGAGACATTTCGGCTCCATGTACTCTCCAGTGTAAACCCCCTCCTCCCCCATGAAGTTCCCAAGAGCCCAAAAGTAATGTGGGGTCAGGAGGGAAAACACAAATGAACTAAGTCGGCAAAACAGAGTAGAAGCAGGCAAAATGCTCATGCAGTCATGCAAACTAAGCGCAAAACTGATATTTTCGGCTTTAAAAGATCATTGTAGGCAATATACTGGCTATCCCTTAGTGAGTGTTCTGATTGCCAGTATTGCGGGCGTTCTTGGTGACAATTCACCCAACAAGCACTCCTTCCCACTTCTCTGCGTGACCCAGCGAACCCAGACAAGGAGGTAGAAATTACGTCCAGCAGAGTGAAAGTACTCATAGAGTTTCGCTGCGCAAGCCAGCTGGATTTTTTATTCTTCTCGGCGATGAGATGACAGCCCCAAACCTCTTAGGAATGCAGTCACAGGATAGGGGTAAGATCCAGGTGGAAATGAGGCTTAGGTAACGTGAGGGGGAGCGTCTCAAAATCATCAGGATTAGTGACAAAGAGCGTAGAGCTTCCATTCAGATTACCTCAGGTTTTCTGATTAAGTGGAGAGGTGTCATTTGATGAGAGTCCCTCAAGATCTTCTTGGAGGTGTGCAGCTTTTTTATTTACTTTTGTAGAATCACCATATCTCCGAAGTAAGGCAGAAACATCCTCATGCAGGTTTATTTGTGGCAACCTCTGAGTGGACCCTAGTTTGGAAATTCCCTTCTGAGCGACAGCCCATGCTGAAGAAAGTAAGTCCCTCTCGAGCTTTTCCTTTGTGAGAGGTGGTACGTTGATTCCCATAGTTTGCAGATAGGTAGAGGTGGACAGGAGATCTTGCTATACTTTGGTTCCTTGGTCTGTGGTGACCTTAAGTCTTGCTGGGTACAGGATCTGGGCTCTGACATTTTGGGCTTGCAATTGCTTCAATATAGGCCACATAAGTCTCCTGGCATCCTGTACAGAGGTCATATGGTAATTGTCAATATTAATTCTATGACCATCAAAATGTAGAGTACTATGCTGCCTGGCCTTGCACATAAGCTCTTCTTTAGCTTGGTATGAGGTAAACCTCACAATGATTGAATGGGATTGTGCCTCAGCAGCGTGGGGTTTGGGGCCCAGAGACCTATGAGCAAGATCCATAGCAAGATCGAAGTCTTAGGGGAGCGTGAGCAAGTCCCGGAGGAGTTCTTGTAGGAACAACATGACGTTAGGGTGCTTGTCTTCTGATCCCTCAGGAACCCCATAAACCCTTACATTCTGTCTTCTACTTCTGCCTTCAAGATCATCCAAATGGTGAGTAAGTTTGTGATCTCAAGCAAGCAGGTAGAGTAGCAGCCTGTCATGTCTGTCGCCCTGCTCAGACATTTGGGTAACACAGAGCTCCAGTTGTTCTGTTTTATGATCAACTTTGTTGAGATTGGTTCTGAACTTGTTGAGGGTCTGATCAATTTTTGACACCGTACAAGCCGTTTGCATGATCATTTCAGCTAGATCAGGTTGTATTTCTTCAGAGCGCGGCCCTGTCTGTACTAGGCCCCAAGACATCTCGCTGTCGTCTATGTCTCCTGTCCTTTCGCTGTGTATTAGTCCCTTCAATTTTTTAACCGGTGTGGATGGAGGCTTCCCTGGCTTATTCCTTTTTGGTTTTATTGGTGATGACATCTTATTAGCAGGTGATGCAAGAGGATTGTTGTCGGTAGGGAGACGGAGCTCAGAAGCTAGACAGCCATAAGTCTGCTGATGTCACCGGAAGTCCCCTGTATCATTTTTGTAGCTTTTCTCTGTCTCAAGTCTGTCTATATCCTTTTTGAGGTGTGGTCTCCAGAACTGTACACTGTACTCCAGATGCGTTCTCACTAAAGATCTATAAAGTGGCATGATAACCTCTCTTTTTCTGCTGGTAATGCCCCTCCCTATGCAGCCCAGCATTCCATTTGCCTTTAATATTGCTTTCTTGCATTGTTTGGATGTTTTCAGATCATGTGATATGATTACTCCCAGATCTCTTTCCTGATTTGTTGATTCTAATTTGACTCCTCCTAGAAGGTATTCTGTGTCTGGATTACTCTTCCCTATGTGCATGGTTTTGCACTTTTTAGCAGTGAAATTTAGTTGCTATGTGAGTGACCAACTTTCTAGTTTTCTAAGGTCAACCCTCATCCTTTCCACTCCACCGGGAGTGTCCACCCTATTGCATATCTTTGTGTCATCTGCAGAAAGACTCACTTTGCCTTCCAGACCCTCAGATATGTTGCTGATAAAAATATTGAATAGGATGGGGCCCAGTACTGATCCCTGTGGTACACTGCTAGTCACCTCCCTTTCTTCTAATAGGGAGCTGCTTACCACTACCCTCTGTGTCCTTCCTTTTAACCAACTCCCTATCTAGTCTACAACCTTTTGACCCACCCCCATGCTGCACAGTTTATTTAATAACCTTCTGTGTAGGACCGAATCATCACTTTAAATTTAAATGGCTGTAGTACCAGGTACCACCGTATGTACCACCGTGTGATTCTGGAATTTTTATCCTTCATTTGGTTAAGCCTACAGAGAGGATTGTAATCTGTTATAAGTATAAAATCAGCTCCTAGCACATAAAGCAAATAAAACTTAAGGGACTCCATGGCCCACTTTGCCATAAGCCATTCCTTTTCAATGGTGGAGTACCTCTTCTCTCTGTTGTGCAACTTTCTAGCTTCATCACACTCTAGGAACCATTTCACATTATTCAGGTACCATTTTTTCATGAGTTCAGTGAGGGAGTAGCTTGCTGGGTAAAGCTGGTAACAAATCTCCAATAATAATCAGCCAGCCCTTAAAATGACCTGACATGTTTCTTTGTTTTAGGGAGAGGGCTGTTAGCTACAGCTTCTTAGAGATCTCTGGCTTGACATCTCCATTTCCCAAAAACATAGCCCAAATATCTGGTTTCCTGCATGTCCAATGCACATTTGGTAGGATTAATTGTCAGATCTGCCTTTTTGATAGGTTGGATAACTGCTTATAGGTGTTCTGGGTGACTTTTCCATTCTGGACTGTACACCACCACCACATCATCCAGGTACACAGTACAATAACCAGCATGAGGGGATAATATTAAATCCATAAACTGCTAGAATGTAGCGAGTGCACCATGTAAATTAAACAGCATGGTGGTGAACTGAAAGAATCCAATAGGGGGTGGCAAATGCAGTTTTGTCTCTAGATTCTTTAGCTATGGGGATTTGCCAGTAACCCTTGGTGAGATTGAGGGTACTGATGTACTTGGCATTCCCCAGTCTGTCCACCAAATCATCTATCCTGGGCATAGGATAACTGTCTAATTCTGACACTTGATTAAGTTTCCTAAAATCAAGGCAGATTCTTATACCCCCTTCTTTTTTATTTACAGTCACCATTGATGATGACCAAGCACTTCTCAACTCTTCTATGATAGCCAGTTGTTTCATTTTTTGCTTTTCTTAACCACGTCTTCTCTAAACCGCTCTGGTAATCTGTATGTCTTTTGTCTGATAGGGCGAGCATTCTGTGTCACTATTATGTGCTCAACCCCCTTTGCTCGGCCTGGCACTGTGGTAAAAGTACTGCTAAATGTCTTTAGCAAGTCACAAATTTCTGCAGTTTGTTTGGAGGTTAAGGAAACATTCACCTTTACAGCATCAGCAGTTACAGTTTGTGCCAGTCTGTTATAAGTAGAGACCCGTGAAATTCTTTTTATTTTTTTATAATTTTTCTTTTTAATTTTCTGGAATTTCTTGTTATTTCTTTTTATTCATTAAAATTTAGTTTTATTTCTTGTTATCACATTTATATTCATAAACTACCTCAGAATGACCTTATACACACTAGAAATCACAATCCCAGTATATTACATTGTATTAAGCAACATTATGCTATGGTCTTGCAAGGTTTTGTGACTGAAACAATTCCGCTGTTGCTTCCTTGTGGACCATCTCTGTGGTAACAAATGAGCTTAAACAACAACTGCTGCAAGCATTTATTTAGATTATGCCACCAAAAAGCAGTTTTTTTCACTTTGTTCATGTTTTTTGTTGTTTTATTCCTTTCATATGCTGACTTTCTTGCTATTTCTCATTATGCCTTGAATTTCTTGTTATACCTTGAATTTCTTGTTATTTCTTTTTATACCTTAATTTCTTGTTATTTCTTGCTATTTCTTATTTAAGAAAAACATGGGTCTCTAGTTATAAGCTATATCAACATCTTCTTTGCCAGTACAGGGAAACTGTAAATACTGTAAAGGTACTCACCAGAGGGTGGCAGGATTTGGGAAGTGGTCTCAGAACTGTTTCACTGCATTCAGTCCATTCCATTACTCCATTCCTATCCCCTTAATAAATATCCCTTTGTGTTTAAACTGCAATTTATTGTGTTTTGCATATTGTTGTGTTTGCATACTTAGAGTATAAGTTGGGGGTTGTGTACAGTCATAAAGGTTCCCTGTTATGAGGGTGAGGGTTGCATTCATTTCCTGTGGGGCAATACCCTGGCAGCCATCTGTCAAAAGGATCCCCATAGGTGGAGGCACCACATTATTTTTGTATTACCTCCTATATCAACCAAGCCCAGACGCCATTGACCCAACAGTCTTATAGACTGTGCCCAGGTATTATCAGACAGGTGTAGTCTCACATCTTGTGGGTGGGGGTGTTTACTTGTGTTTTTAGCACATGTTTTTTAAATTATTTTACATATGCATTGTCTATGTGGTATTCACTTCTTGCACTTTTTATGGTATATGTCTTTAAGAGACACACATAAAATGGTGTCTCATTGGGGCTGACCTCAATCCCTGAGGATATACAGTAGCATAAAACTAGTTGGAGTTTTTTTTGAGCTTCAGCTCAGCATCACTGATCTGAGGGCTACACTACTGTAAGTGTGTTTTCATGAACTGGTATATAACATTAAAGTACTGTGCACTTCTAATTGTGGCTGTAGTGTGGTGCCATTTTTTCTGTATGTTGTTTTGGCTTACAGAACATGCATGCCTGCCTGTGGTTTGCAGTGGCTTTTCTGTTTGGTGTCTAGTTGTTCCTACCAGGTAAGCAAACTTTCAAATAAAAATAAAAGATGAATTGCTACATTGAGACATTCCTATGGGAAGACAAAACTTCTAGGGATAAAATGAGAGCCACCTGGGTATATAGAGGCTTTGGCCTTCTACACCTTAAAAATTACCATCTAGCATTTTGGTTTAAACATGCCGGCTACTGGTTCCTCTCCACCCAGGACCTCAGCCTTTCTAGGTAATGTTTGAAAGAGCCATCCTCCAGTCATGCTGATTAATGCACCTCATTTTTAATCTAGTACCTTTACAGGCCAAGACACACCCATATTTAAACAAGATGGCTAATAGATGTATACTTTATAGTAACAAACTGGGATATGATGGGACAGGATGCATTCCCTGCAGAATGCACCCCACTATGGAGGAAGGAGGAACCCTAAAGTTAACTTTAATAATGTTGTTCTGATAAATAAAAAACAGGAACATAAAAACTTCAGACTATTAAGATATATAATTGATCCTGCAACTGGAATTTGATATTATTTTATGGAAATTAAGCACAAATTTACAGTGCCCTTTACTCAGTTTCACTCATATTAAAAGTTTATGGGTCCATTTGGAGGGCCTCTTATGGGTCAAAGAGTGTTGCCTCACACATTCCTAGGACCAGAGGACTGCAAAACAAAGGTGAGCAGTTTTGTGGTCCTAAGGATGCAAGAGGCAACACTGTAAGATCCATAAGAGGCCATCCAAATGGATACATAAAATTATTATAGATTACTTATTCTGTTAAATAAAACATTATTTTTTTTATTTAAAATGCTGATGGCAGTAGCAGTTAGTGAGAAGCCCGTTACATTGGCTCAGTGCGTGAGGTACTTTTACAATAATAAGAGTACCTCACATGCAACTGAACGGAGGATTGTGATTAGTTAAGGACACTCCCACTATCAATAATTGCAATAATGAACAACCCTAGCTAATGTAATGGATGCTATATGTCAAAATGTTAAGACTGCAATAATATTACTACAGTAGCAAGAGGTAAAGGAATGGGACAGGTAGATTATACAAGATAGAGATGATACAGAAACAGACCTTACTATGGAAATGAGAAATATTCCGCAAATTCCAGCATTATGACCAGGCTAGGCTCATGGTCAGGTGCCTCCCTGGGATGTCGTCATGGAGGGACACAGACCGCATATAAAATATTGTGCACAATAGGGAAAATGGCACTAAAGTCATCCTCCAGATAGGAACAAATGACCTAGCCAGTAGGTCAGTAGAGGAAACAAAACAAAACCTAATCAAACTTGGCAACAAACTGGCTTACCTTTTGTCCAATGTATCTTTCTTGGAGATTCTGCCTATCTGGGAGAAAAGGGACAACAGGCAGAAGATCAGAGAGAAATACATAACCGAGCTTAACAACTGGCTAAAGGTCTAGTGCAAGGAAAAAGAACATCACTATATAGGAGACTGGCACGCCTTCTGGGAGTTGTTTTTTTTTGCCTTCGATGGCCTACATCTCATAAGGCAGGTGACTCAAGTGCTCGGGCAAAAGTTTGACATCCATATCTCTCAGTTAAACTAGCAGAGGGGGAAGAAACAATGGTGACCATCACATCAAAGAAGGTGCCATATACCCCTCCCCCATCCTCAGCTAAAATGGCAACTCAGCACCATAAGGAAAGCAAAATCTTCAATCAGAATGAAACAAAAAAGGGTAATCCACCAAGGAGAAGTGGTAGGGTCATGAAACACAAACAATGTAAACCAAAACTGCATATCCAGACCCAACAAAGACAATTCTAGGGGTGGCAGGCAATGTGCATCAACACTCATAGCCTACCAAGGAAATTCCCAGAGCTCACAGTCATGCTGGCAGAGACACAACTAGACTGGGTTGCAGTCACGGAAACATGGTTCACCATGAACCACACCTGGGATGTGGCCATACCAGGTTACGTGCTCTTCAGAAGAGACTATGAGGGGAAAAAGGGTGTGGGGGGGTAGCTCTGTATGTTAAGAAGGGGATCAGTGCAACAGAGATCCAGGGAAAACACAGAAACACAGAGGCACTGTGGGTCACCCTGAGAGCTGGGGACAAGGATCCCATCTGAGTGGGGGTTATATATAGATCCCAGGAAGCAGACGTTGACAAAGAACTCCTAGAAGCCATCTCAATGATGGCTGACAAGGGTGAGCTACTACTAGTCGGAGACTTCAGTCTGCCAATGTAGATTGGATCTCATACATGGTGTCCACTGAAAGGAGTAAGGAGTTCCTGATCACACTGAAAGGTGCAGGGCTCAACCAACTAGTGAACTCATCCATTAGAGACAATGCAACCATAGACCTGGTGCTCACAAACATCTCAAGGGTTTAAAATGTACAGGTGGGTGTCAACCTTGGGACCAGTGACCACAGGCCAGTTTGGTTAACAATCAACAAAGCAGAGGGAATATGTCACACAAAAATCAAGATCCTTGATTTCTGTAAAGCAAATTTTCCAGAGATGAGATCAAGAATCAAATCAATGCTATCCAAAGGTAGCTCGAGGAATGTGGAAGAAGACTGGCAACATTTTTGAGGAGGCCATAACAACAGTTACTGAACAATGTACATGTCAAATCAGTAAATCAAACAGAAGTGTAACCCCTCTACAAATGGGAGTTCCCAAAAAGTCTTCCTTGAGCTTGCTTAAATGCTCACTGCCAGGCTGGTGTCCTGCATTTTAGCAGTGTAACTGTGATTACCAGAGCCTGTATAGCCTCTGTGTACTGTCTCTTTAAGAGCTGCCTAATTGCAGTTTAAGTAATCTGAGAGGGAGCACTGTTGAAAGATATAACTATTTACTGAAAATCATTTAGATTGATAATGATAATGTAGTTTGTCTAACCTGCTTTCTTTGTAGCAAGAACTGCTTTGTTTGTCTCCACTATCATGGTTCTGGACTGCAAATTGGACCAATCAGTATTGGTGGGACTTAAAATGTAGCCGGACTACAGGAGCTGTCTGAATTCAAAATCTGTAGGAACTGTAGTTTGAACTTTTTGCGCCTTTTTTGCAACTGAAGGGGGAGCTCTTGCTTTGACTGACAGCCAAATCAGCCAAACAAATCTTTTGGATCTTGGGGAAGTCCCGGGCTGCTTGCAGTTTTCAGTTAGTTCTGAGCTGGAAGCTCAAGAAGAAGGAGCTGAAGTAATTCTGAGCAGCAATCCTGTGTGGATTTGCATGGGAGAACTGGGAAAAGGCTGAGTGTTTGGCCTGTATGTCTGCCTGCTGCTCCTGAGAGGGAAAGAAAATAATTATTTTGGACTAAATCCAAGTTTGTGTGACTAAAGTAAGCTACTGAAGTGGGCCAGGCCCAACCTGAAGAAGACAGAAGATTTTGCTGAATGCGATCGGCCTGTCAGGAGTTCCAGCTACCCCATAGCTCCCGGTGTGTGCAGAGACTTTGCGATTGTGACCGGGGAGCACCTTGCCTAGTACAGTAGAATTCCTGTACATGTAAATGTGCTGTGAGCTGCTAGTGGGTTGTGAGTTAGTTCCCCACTGTGTGAATTGTGTTCTGCTTGCTGGAAGCTATATCCAGCCCAAAGCGGACTGCACCCAAATTTGTCTCCATGTGGTCTGGGCCTTGCCAGACTGGCCCAGCCAGACTACCCACTGCACAGAGAAGCCATCGGCAGAGAGACCTGCCTGGGATCAGCCCCTGCTCACGCTTGAACAGGAGCGATGCCTCTGCGACTCGTGTGGCCCTGCTTCTCCTGGCATTCCAGATCAACCACCTGCAGTCTCGATTTTCATCCAGCCTGTGTCCAGTCTTGGGTATCGTGAGTAAATACCAGGGTAGCTCCCTGCAACAACAGCTTAATCTGAGTGTGTCATCTGATTGTTTTGTTGTTTTGTTTCCTTTACGAACTGAGCCCTCTGGTTCCGGATTACAAATATTGTGTACTGTGCATGTTGTGTTTTCCATCACAGGGCCCCAACTAGCTGCAACCCTGGACAACGGTCCTGGCTAGCTCATCGCTTCTCCACCTGGGTACCCAGAGGTGGACTGTGTGGGGGGACTCAAAGTGCATGCATAACTGCTTGATTGATATAACCTTTAAGCTAATTAACCTGATTTTGCTCCTCCCTTGTTCAAGTCCCCTGAATAAATCAGATCTAACTTTTTCTGCATGTAATCTGACTGTGGTTCCAGTTTGTGCTCAAAGTACTGTACTGTTGCTATTTGCTGTGCATAACCTTGTTTTACAGGGGGTCTCCAGGGTCGAGCCAGAGGAACCAGCCCTGGTGGTAGGTGCAAATGGTGTGGACACTTGTGTGGTGTACCGTGGTATTGTGAAAATGATTTTGTACAGTGTTCAGGCCACTAGGGGGGAAGGGGGGGTTACAGTGTCCCGAAGGGCTGTGCCCAGGTTAGCGTGACCATTACCAACCCTGACCTCCGGGTGGAGGCACCCGTTTCAGAACTCAGGCCCCTTAACCTGCTACTAGCCAAGCAGGTAGGGATAGTAGCCCTTGGGATAGCGTCACCTAGGGGTTACAGAAGGAAGAACCCTTTCTGGTTCACCAGGGACATGGCAGCAAAAATAAGGGAAAAGAAGAGGGCCTTTAAGCAATACAAAAAGTCACAGAAGGAAGCTGGCATGGATAATTACAGGAACAAACTCAGGGAGGCAGGAAGGGCCATTCGAAGAGCCAAAGCACAAACAGAGGAAAGGCTAGCACAGGGAGTCAAGAAGGGAGATAAAACCTTCTATAGGTACAGGAGGGAAAAGAGAATGAGGAAGGGAGGAATAGTCAGATTAGCAGCACAAGATGGACAGATGGTAGAAGAAGACAAACCCAAAGCAGAGGTGTTGAACAAATTCTTCTGCTCCATATTCACAATAGAAGATAGTGGTAAGGGAGCTCCACTAAAGCAGACGGAACACAATAACAAGGAGGCCGACACTAGCCCCTTCACAAGGGAAAGGATCCTAGAAGAACTAAATAAACTTAGGGTTGATAAGGCAATGGGACTGGATAGTATTCATCCGAGGGTGTTGAAGGAGCTACGGGAAGCACCACTAGCAGAACTGTTCAATAAATCATTGGAGAGTGGTACAGTACCTCAGGACTGGAGAACAGCAACAGTAGTTCCCTTGTACAAGAGAGGCAGCAGAGAAGATACCGGAAACTATCACCCAGTCAGCCTAACCTCTGTAGTGAGAAGAATTATGGAGGCACTACTAAAAGAGAGAATAGTGGAATACCTTAGGGAAAATGGAAAATTAGACCCCAAGCAACATGGCTTCACGGCAGGTCAATCATGTCAAACAAACTTGACTCATTTCTTTGACTGGGTTACCAAAACAATGGACCAGGGCGGCTTGGTGGACATAGTGTACCTAGACTTCAGCAAAGCCTTTGACACTATCTCCCATAGGAGACTGGGAAACAAACTAGAGCACACAGGGTTAGGGCATAAGACAGTTAACTGGGTTAGGAATTGGCTACAGAATAGGAAGCAGGGAGTCTTGGTCAATGGGGCCTTGTCACAAGAGGGGGAAGTGAACAGTGGCGTACCACAGGGGTCGGTGCTGGGTTCAATCCTTTTCAGCATCTTCATCAGTAACATCACTGAGGAACTGAAGGGGAGGGTGTGCCTGTTCAAAGACGATACAAAGCTTTGCAACAGGGTGGATACACAGGAGTGGGCCACAAGCATGGTAGCTGACCTCAGGAAACTAGAAGAATGGTCAAACACTGGCAGTTAAAATTTAATGCCATGAAATGTAAGGTCATGCATCTTGGAAAGTGAAACCCAGGGGTAAAGTACACTCTGAATGGGCACCAATTGGAAGTGACAAAGATGGAAAGGGACCTGGGTATACATCACCAATGACTTCAAAGTCACAAAACAGTGTGAAAAAGCTGCGCAGAGAGCAAATGGCATCCTCAGATGTATAGGTAGGGGCATTACAAGCAGAAAGCAAGAGGTAATCATGCCACTGTACAGATCCTTGGTAAGGCCACACCTGGAGTACTGTGTCTAGTTCTGAAGGCCACACCTGAAAAAGGACATAGATTAGAGACAGTGCAGAGTAGGGCTACTAAACTGGTACAAGGGCTGCACCGTGTGATGTATGAAACTAGGCTCAAGGTACTAAAATTGTACTCACTAGATCAGAAAAGAAATAGAAGAGACATGATAGAAACGTTCAAAAACATCAAGCGAATAAACAAGATGGAGAATCTCTTCCAAGTAAACAAAGGAACTCAGACATGGGGACACAACTTGCGTCTGGTGGGAAGCAAGTTCAGGAGCAACTATAGAAAGAACTTCTTAATGGAGAGGGTGATAGACCCATGGAACTGCCTGCCAGCACAGGTGGTGGCAGCTAAGACAGTAAGAGAATTTAAACTAGCATGGGACAGACAGTGTGGACAGCTTGGCTTGAACAATTAAAGGGGAGGGGGTAGCCACCTTGGGCAGAATAGATGGATGAAATGGTCCCCATCTGCTGACACTATTCTTATGTTCTAACAAGCATTTGTCAATGCTGAATGTTTGCTTGCTGGCATTGGCATTGGTAGTGTAGGAGTTAGAGAGCTGCATAACAGGAATGGCAGTGAAGTATTGAACTGAAGCCAACCCTACCATCACCCTGCAGAGACTGACAGGCATTGGGGTGTGCCTTTGGGTCATCAGGCATAACGGCCACGCCATTTCACCACACCCTACCCTGCAGACACTGACAAGTGTCGCGGTGTGCCTTGAGGTCTTTGACCCTTATGCTCACCCCATTCCATCAGGAAATACGGTGAGATGGGTCCTGTATAGGAGAATGGGGTGAACTTTGGGGCCGAAGAGTCCAAGGCACACCTCGATGCCTCTCACTGGCTGCAGGGTGTGGAATGGTATGAGCATTACAGGCGAGAATCCCAAGTCACACCCCTGATGGCTGTCAATCTCTACAGGGTGGGGCGTTATGGTCGGAAACCCTAACGCCTCAGGCGTTCATTGGCATTTTCACTCCAGATATTCAACATGGTTTTTTTGTGACCCCCACCTTATGAACAGTGGCAATATCAGTTTGTTAGCAGAAAGCTGATTTCGCACAGCGATTACGCTAGTTGTCACCACAGGTGTGAAAACACATTTCGAACAGGATGTGAAAAATGACAGCTGTACTGTTCATGGGGAGCTACAAAAAATGGCAATGTTGAAATTCTGCAATGAAAATATTAAAAAAACTGGTGAAGGCACAAGCGTGCATAGAAAATGCGCAACGCACACCCATAATGCAATTAGTTTGGGGATTTTTTACAGCAGATTGTCAACACAGGGATTTTGGAACCTCCGCTCATGAACAGTGTCACTGTGATTTTCTTAATCTGTCCCGAACAGTGATTTCCCACAGTGACCACGCATTTCTGCACTAGAAGTGCGAAAACACATTTCAGCCATGGTGTGAAAAATGACAGCTGTACTGTTTATAAGGAAGTGTGGAAAAATGCCAGTGGTGAAAATCTGGGCTGAAAATATTAGAAATCCATGAAGTTACAAGGGTGTATGGAAACTGCGCAGTGGTCGCTCATAACACAGTCATTTTATGGACTTTTTTCACCAAATTCTTAATACAGCCATTTTAACACCTCTGCTCATGAACATTGTCACTGGGATTTTCCTAATCTGTCCTGAACATTGATTTCGCACAAGGGCTGCGCCATTGTGCGCTACATGCACGGAAACACATTTTGGGTGAGATGTGAGAAATGACTGCTGTACTGCTCATAAGGAGGTGTGGTAAAATGGCAATGTTGAAAATCTGGAGTGAACATATTGAAAATTTGCGAACTTACGAGCGTGCGTAGGAACTGCGCAACACATGCTTGTGAAACAGTCATTTTTGGGAATTTTTTCACCAAATTTTCAACATAGGGTTTTGAGGGCCTACCTCATGAACTGTGACACTGTCGTTTTGTAAATCAGTCCGAAGGTGGTTCACGCAGGTGACCTCGAAATCACCTTTTGGGGCTGATTACGCTCATGACAGTGACAGAATTCATGAGGTGGGGTCTAAAAATCCCATGTTGATAAGTGGTATATTCCCAAATGCCAGATATGCACTAAAGTTGAAAAAACCCTATTTATTCCATTATACAGCTTACGGCATTTCCTCAGTTAAGTGGTTGGCTTTGAAGAGTGCAGGCGTGTTCCCGGTCCACGAAGATCGTCGTACTGGACTCTGCAGGTAAGTATGGGTAAGGTGGGTGTGGGGAGGTGGATGCACAGAGGGTGGGCGCGGGTGGGGAGGGGTCAGTACAGTCAGCGAGGAAGGTTTTTTCTTTCAGTTTTTTTTTTTTACTTAGACGACACGGGGCTCCCAGCATGGCAACTGGAAGGCTGTTTGGGGGTGTATGGAGCCAATGGGGGATTGGGCACCGCTGTCGACCATAGGAACTGTTGCCATGCTGGGGTGGGCTCCCAGCGTGGCACCTGATAGTCTCTTGGGGGGGAACAGTGGAGCCGACTAGGGATTGGGCCCCCACCTCGGCCATACAGACTGCTGCCATGCTGGGGTGGGCTCCCAGTGTGGCACCTGGAACTCTGTTGGGGGGGGAGCGCAGCACAGCTGCCGGGGGATTGGGCACCCCCCGTCGGCTATACAGTGTGTGCATGGGGTGGGAGCACATGAGTACGCAATATGCGTGCATGTGTGTGTGTGTGTGTGTGTGTGTGTGTGTGTGTGTGTGTGTGTGAGGCGCACATGAGCATGTGATATCTTATCGCTGCTCACTGAGGCGTATCTCTCCCTTTCAACTGCACAGCACTGCATTTTCTGCATTTTCGACTGCTGTCATAGACAGCTGCAGCGTTCATTGGCGAACAGTGGCCGTGCCTGCAAACACACTGACTGAATTGGAAGATTGGTGCCACACCTCCGAAAACTCGGATGATAGCACTATGTTTCTTGCACATGCGTGCAAACAAACATAAAAATGGAAAAAAAGCTTGGGTTATTCTTTAACAGAGAAATCCTGGAGTCAAGTATGGAGAAATGCATAGAAAACAAAGATATACAGGGTTGTTGGTAGATTATAAAATCCTTCACAATTGCTACTACACTCCAGGAAAAACTCTTCACAATGGGTGCTACAAATGGTGATCTGTGCTGGAGGTGTAAACAGCCTCAAGCCAGCTTACAGAGCTGCTGATGCCTCAAAGAAAACTTTGAAAAACATAATATTTAGGTACAATTCAGCTTTCATTCCATATATATTCTATAGATTTCCCCTCAACATTATTTATTACTGAGAAAATTTGCATAAATACATGATCTTTATGCCTCAGCGTTCATCTGCCTCTATAGCTTACTCCCTACTTCAAGTCATAATCCTCTGCTGTGACATGACAATCTATTGCCATGGGAGTAACTGTGATGATGCAAGCAGTGCATTTTGACTTCAGGTAGGGAGAAAGTAGCAGGAATAGATGAACTCTTCGGAAGCGAAGACCCTGTTTTCATGCAAATGTCCTCAGTAATAAATAATGGGGATGAGGAATACAGAACTAATGTGAAATACAAGCCAAACTATGTGTAAATGTTATGTTTTGTTAAAGTTCTATTGAAGGTGTCAGCTGCTCTTTAATGTATATGCTATGGGACTGCCCTATAATTAGAATAATCTGGAAAATGATTGGATTGGTGTGTACACAAGCATTAGGAAACAACACTCCATTTGATCCCAGGATATTCATTTTATGGGATACAACCTTCTTGTTTTTTTTGAATAGTCACATAAAAAGCCTGGCTTGTCTTGGCAGCTTCAGGACTTAAATGAAAGGCACTTTTGCAAATGAAAGTATCCGTCACCTCCAGACATAGAAGACTATGCAAAATGTAGGACCTAGACAGCCCAGAATGAAATGATGAGCCATATAATAACAAAATGCTAGAAGAGTTTTAAAATTCTTTGGGACCCCTTCTTAAACTGGTTAAACCTAAACTATAGGGTAGCGAGCACACTACTTAGTTAAAAATGAGTAACAATGGCCATTATAAATATATATACCCCTACATATTACTGTTCCATGTTGTACTTTTTTTTTGTATTTATTAACCTGAAGAAAATCAATTAGTACTGGAATGAATATAGGCATCTGTGCAATCTATGCAAAAAAAGAGATCAAATCACAAAAGTCAGAGTACCTTCACAACTTCTAGTCCCACAGCCTGTTAATCCTGACATTTCTGGTCTGTAGTTAGCTCTCTGATTGCCCCTGGGACTTGACAGGCTGCCATACATCTCACCACCCCAGCAGGATCCATAACTGACCCATCTGATGTGGCTGACTCCCTTAACGCCAAATTCACAGACCTGTCTGATCATCTAGCAAAGCTGCCCCAATTCAGTCCTGTGAAACAGCCCTTCTGCACACTCACTGAAGACTCTACTGTACCGCCGTTCCACCTTTAAGCAATCTCCTCTCAAGAAACCCACAAACTACTCATGAGCCTTCCCAATCGGGGAAGTGCTGGTAGTGATTGACTCACCTCCCCACCATTTTCTGAAAATTGTGGCCCATGTCATTACAAACCTCTGACGACAGTCTTTAACCTCTTCCTTATCACATCCTCTGTACCCCCAGTAAGTAAGCAAGCCTAAGCTGTCCCCATTTTTAAATCTGGCAATCCCCGGTCTATGGATAACTACCACCCCATATCTAACCTTTCCCATCTGAGTACACGCCTCAAAAAAGTTGTTCACTGCCAGATCTCTGACCATATTATAAAGTATAACCTCCTCTGCCCCCAACAGCATGGCTTTAGGAAGTGTCACAACAGCACCACTGCCCTAGCCCACTTTACAAACTACCTGTTCTGGAACATGAACGAAGGTAATCTCATGGGTGCTGTCTTTGTGAACCTTACCAAGGCCTTTGACCTGGTGGACCACAACATCATATTATATAAACTGAGCAGCCTTGGTTGTTCCTCTTCATCCACTGCCTGGTTTTGTAACTACCTCTCTGGTTACTCCCAAACACTCTGCTCTGGGGGAGCAACCTCCTCTACCATGGTGATTGCCACCAGGGTCCATCCTCTGACCCATCCTTTTCTCACTTTTTGTGAACTCCCTCCCCAAGGACAGCCTTACATGCAACTCCCTACTGTATGTGGACGACCTCGTACTATTCCACAGGGAAAAGTCCCTTGTAAACCCCTCATCCACACTTACTGCAAACTATGGTGCTGCCCATAATTGGTTCTTAAACAACAAGCTACTGGTCAATGCTAAAAAGACCAAGGCCATGCTCTTTGGGTCTAAACCCAGGCAGTCCAGTCTAGCCAACTCCACAGCCTCTCTCTGCATCCTATCCCCTGGCAGCCCACCCCTGGAAACAGTAACCTTCATTAAATACCTCAGTATTACCCATGACCCAGTACTGATCTTTGTTGATCATGAGAAGGGATGGGAGTATGGGGAGGGAGAGGGATGGGAGTACAGCATGGGGGGTGCTGAGCTGGAGATCGAGTAGCTACAGCAGGTAGAGAAGACTGGATAGACTGGGTGGTACAATTGGTCCTTATCAGGTATTAAATTCAATGTTTCTATGGGCTCACTACCCGATGCATAAAAGAGAAACTAGGTACTGGATATCATCTAATAAGCTACCTCATCCCTGAAGTAAGGCTAGCCATCACCTGGGGCAAGCTACTCCCACTAATGAACTACTGCTCCACCATCTATTCACAAACTGCTGCCTCAGGACTTTCAAAACTAAGCACGGCATATAATAATATCTGTAGATTTGCCCTTCAGGCACCCTACTCCACCCATCTGTGCTCCCTCTACCAGGCACTAGGTTGGTTCCCCCTGCAAGCCTGCAGTGACTACCTCCTAGGCTGCACTGTTGACAAAGCCATCAGAGAAACAGATGTATCCAACCTCTACCCCCACTAAGACCTAAGACATATCACCGTGACCTCCGGAACTCCTCTAGTCATCTGTTAGAGTGCCCTCAAGTCACTACATGCTTGGGCAAAATAGCATTCTCCTCAGCCATCCCAAATTTGTGGAACAGCCTACCTGCCCCACTACAGACCCTAGACTCTCACCCCATATTCAAGTCCCACTATAAAGTAAGTCTAATGGCAACTGTAAACTGTACCTGCTCCCTTGGATGACTAACACACCTATGTGCACCCATACTGCTCATAAGTCTAGGCCATTACCATTAGCCTACCTCACATTATCTTGGTATTAAATTGCACTGAGCTACATACCTGTGCTATATAACCTCTTGCTTAGCCTTGTACATAATGGTATAGTTTACTTGAATGTTTTCCTGTGCCCTGTTTTGTGTTTTCTGCATCTTATCCATGCCCATAACTGAACAGTTAAACTTGCAGTTGCTCCTGTGTCCACACTTACCCACTGTATGTTGTGCATCTTATTCTTAACTGCAAAGTAATACTTGCAGTGGTTCCGGTGCTCTGTATTGTACCCATTACTCCCATTTTACCTGTCTCCATTGCATTTTGTGCTATCTTCATGGCCCGGGTTGTGCCTGATAATGATCCCTGGGATCAGTGCACTTACCTGATGAACAAATAAATAAATAAATAATTAACTAAATAGCTTTTCTGGTCTGAGTTTAACAGAGAAATTGGTCTCCAGTTATTTAAATCCAAGGCATCTCCTTTTTTGTATAATAAAATCATGCTACCTTGAAGCCGTTCACTAGTGATGTTTTTGATTTCTAAAATTTCATTAAACAATTCAGTGAGTATTATTCTAACCAATTTATGGAACTTTTTATTATAGAATTCTGAACTGATGCCATCAGGCCTGGGGACTTTATGTAAGGGGAGAGCTTGAGTAGCTTCAACTTCTAACAAGGTTATGGGTTGTGCAGTAGAGTAATTTCTGAATCTAATAAGGTCATAGGTGGTAAATCCTTGAAAAATTGTTCTTGTTTACTGGTAGTGGTGTCTGGTGTAAAAAAAAGTTCATATTGTGTTTCAGCATAGTTAAAAATTGGTTCACTATGCTGTAATAATATTCCCTGATTGTTTTTAGACCTTCAATAATTTTTGTTTTGTTTTTCTGGCTTGTAGCAAAGCCGAGCATTCTTGACATAAGGTATTACTAGCTAGTAAAGAGGTGTTTAGTTTCCAATAACCCTTGCCTAGTTTCCTTGTACCTGATAAATTCAAAGACGTGTAATTCTGCATGATCAGAAATTGCATTTACTTGTGTCTTGGCATCCTGGACCTTACCTCGGCTGGAAAGAAAAATAAAATCTATCCTAGTTGAAATGGAGTTCCTAAAGTATGTGTGGCTGCCAGTGGGATGAATTTGTCTAAATGAATCTACCATGTCCGCTGACTGAAAGATTGACTTTAGAGCATTTGTATCACAGTATAATTTGTCTGTACTTCCAGTTTTAATCCTCAAGTCTAAGGGGTAATTGAACTCACCCCCTAGTATGGTAAACTTTGCAGTGTGTAAATATGTTTGCAATAATTTAAATAGCGCAAGTCTTTTACTTTTGGTCTGGGGTGCATAGATAGTGCCAAGCCTCATAAGTGTATTACCCTAGATTATATCAAGTATTAATAATCTCCCTGGTTCTATACCCATAATTTTAGTGACTTTATCAATAAGTGATTTAAATAAAATACCCACCCCAGAGCAGGATTCCTCCCCCAGGGACCAAAAAAATGGACCCCAAGGCCATGCCTTTTGTACATTTAAGATATCATACTCAGTTCTACGTCTAGTGTCCTGCAAACATAAATCTGAGCATCTGCCAAATCTAAGGATGAAATAATACATGTCTTCTTTTTATATTCCTGATGCTGTTGACATTCAAAGAGAATAAATTTAACTTAGACAGTGTCAAAACAAATGATCAGATCACGGTCTTTTCGTCCGAGTCCTTTTGTAATTTTTTCCTTTTCCTGCAGGTTTGCTTTCTCCTTCTGAAGCCATGGATGACAAGTCGGAACCTTCTCCATCATCTTCTGTATTGTTTTGTAGCGCTGCGTAACTATTTTTTATTTTCATGGAATCCCTTCTAGATAGTTTGGGTTTTGGTTGTTGCTTGTCCTGTTTTGTCTTCCCGCCTACCACAGTAAATTCATCTTGTGGGGTTGCAGGGGGCATATCATGTAGAAGAGAAGTCGTGACACAAAACCCCGGCACTTCAGGCTCAAAATGAGACCCCGCACCAGGGGTTGATAACTTTCTTTGCTTCAAATAAACCAAGTGATTTTTGCATGCTTTTCTGCTTTGGATCATTTTCTGTGTGCGGAGTGAGTGCAAGCTCCAGTGTGTTCTTGAGGTGCTGCATAAACTCTTATCTATGAATGACAGACAGACCATAATCATGCATTATAACTGACTACAACCTTATATGTGGCCAGACCCACTGAGGGGACAATTGTTGAACCACAGCCTGCACCTAACCTGCCACCACAAGTGGCCATTTGGCCACCAAAGACATGGAGGCCGAAAAGGTGCCACCAACAAAGACAAGAACCAGTGTATGATCAGTGGCTTACTCTTTATCTAGGCAGCAGTGAGAACTCAGAGGAAGAGGATAAAGAGACTGGATAGCACAGAAAAATAACTCCTCCAGCAGGCAACAGGGCACTTGTAAAGATAGCAGCAGGTCTGGTGCAGTGATTGGCCCCAGAGAACATGAACAGGGAGAGGTACCCCCCCTTTCCTGGAGAAGAAACAGATTCTGTTGGTCCCAGCACAGGTTCCACTGGTGGGGCAGCAATAGGTAGCCCTGTGCTGCAAACAGAAGTTGCAGCACTAGGCCACAGAGAGTGCACAGGGCTTCTAGTTGGCACAAAGACTATGTTAAGTACACTGACTCAGAACCAGAGTTGTATCAGCTGAATTCAGGGATGCATCCTCATACTGGGAGCAGTGTAATCCCCTCCCCCACTTTTCCCCTCTGAAAAACAAGAACTCTAGGAGACTTTGGGGGAAGGAAGGGCCCCAGATTTTGGCACACTTTCTCTGTCCTGTCAAGTTACTAAGTGACAGCCACAGACAACAATTGCAGCAGACTGTGAGCAGGGCCTTTACAGTGAAGACTATGTTGGAGGCAAGTAGATCTGTTAGAGATCTTGCTGTGGAAAGACCTGCTGTGCCGGGAGTGGGTGCAAGCTGTGCCATTTCAGGCCTACAAAACAGAACACAAGCTGTAAGAAGAGCTACTGTGTTCTGGAGAGGATGCGAGCATCAACTGTGTGCAACTCAGCATATTTATGGTGTTGACGACATAGCATGGCGCAAGATACTGATTCCTGCAAATCGTTTTCCCATAGCAGGTACTACAGCAAGGTGTCAGGCTGCCATCGACCTAAGGATTTAGAAACCAGGACATGTGTGGGTCACTCTGGGGCCTGAGCAGTCCAGATAAAGAGAGAGATAGAAAATGATGGAGGAGCCATTGGCCAATGTTGAGAGTACCCAGTTCAGTGTACAGCAGAGAGAGGGAACCTACTTGCATTGTAGACACTCTGGAATAGCAGAAATTTAGTGGCCTGTTGCATCAAGAGGAGCCATCTGGATACAGGAACTGTGAGTATATCACAGTGTGGCACTGGTAAAGGGACAATCACTTGTTTCATTGTGTTCTGCAAGTTGGTCATCAGGCAAGATTACAAATACCTTGGGTTGCAGCGTCTTCCACTATTTAAGTAACAGCATTTTTTTTTTATTTAATATACTTTATTTTTCATTACATAACAGAATAACATAAATCACAAAAATTGCTTTCACAATGTATTGTTGGTAAAACTATACAATTAAATCTAAACAAGGATACTAAATCCCCCTCAACTGTATCCTTTCCCTTTATCCCTCCCCTCCCCCCAGAGCACAGTAATTAAAATAATGGGGATCTAAAAAAAATGTCAAGGTAATAAAAGAAACACTATTACAGTGGAATCCACTTAAATGCACACCCATTTTGCATGGAGAAAATGTGCATTTAAGCAGAATGTGCATTTACCTGAAATCGCTGTTTTTTTGTGTTTCTAAAAACCAGATGAGATACAGGGGACGCGCTTATGTGCGTAAACATTTATTTTCCACTAATACAGCACTCACTAAAACTCACCCTCATTTAGATAGTATTGCAGTACACAGCACAATGGTATAGAATAACTAAATGCAGTTTAGTACATACATTAATCATAGTCACAATTCTGAATCACACCCTGAATCACCCCTGAATCACGCCTTACATTTGCTGTTCCAAAAAAAGGCGTGATTTTGCTTTGCTTCCTATTAGTAAGTGCAAGCTGAGTCAAGTAGTGTTCAAATTCAAAAAAGCCTTGTAAGATTTCACTTTTTTCTTGCCTTAACAAATGCTCCAATCTTGTTCATGCACTGTACTGCTTCAAACATTGTTATCTCCTGTTCGGCAGTCTCTGTTTCAGCAGCATTTGGCTTGTCCTCCTCATCAGGTTGCCCGATTATTTCATTGCATATCTCAGTGTCTGTGATCATACCAGTGGTCTGCAGTGATTCATCAATGTCCCAGTAAGAATTAAAGTCGTCCCGGTTCATGTTAGGTAGCAGAGTGGGTGCAGGCCCCTCCTCCTCCTCCTCCACAACCTCCTCAGCACTCTGGGATGATTGACTGCAAAAATCTGCTTTCTTTTATTTTATGCTTTCTTTTTATTTCACAGAGAGAAAAAGAAAAATTCACATCAAGTATACAATGATTATAATTCATCTCGAGATTTCAAAATCAAACTAAAGCTACAAACTCAAAAGTACAATTTTTTAAATTTTCTGAGGGGTAAAAAGAATTAATCTTATAAGAAAAAAAATGTTGAGAGCATAAAATATCTACTTTATTTTTTATCTCCCTTTCATGCTCCAAGGTTTAAACATCCCACTAAAGAAAAATCACTATAAGAAATATCCTCTCAGGCTAATTATTAATTATATCCAGTTGGAGCAATCTCAAAATAACTGTCCAAAATTAAGAGTCCTTGAATCTACATTGGCATATACTGAGTGTTGTCAGCCATTTCTTCCTCCAAATCAGAATCCTGGTCTGTGGGTAAAGAAACATTTTTCTCATAAAAAGCTTGAGCCATATCTACATCAACAAAATAATATTTCTTGCTTTGAAAGACCATTTTAAGTTTAGCTGGAGATTGAAGGACAGCCGTAACTCCTGCTTGTAAAAATTCTGCTCTTAATGAAAGGAAACGCTTTCTACTCCTTTGGGTTGCCAAGCAGAAATCCAGATACAAATGAAACTGTGTGCCTTCATATGTAACTTCATTCGTGCCACTTGAAGTATTTTATTTCTTTGCACTAAAGGGGCAAAGGTACAAATCACATACCTTACCCCAACTCTGGATGCAGTCTGTTGTTTCTGTCTTGACTGAGGTCTGAAAACAAATTCTGAAGTTATTGGCTGTTCAGGAGTAAGAGCAAGAGTCAATATTTTTTCAACCTCCAGTTTTAACTCTGAATTGGGAATGTCCCAAGTAAGTCCAATCAGTCTTAAGTTTTTCAGGAAGATAGTGTTTTCTATTTTCTATAGTTTAGCATAAGTGTCCAATTGTTCGTGAAGCAAAGTGTTAACCACTCCCTCCACAGTCAGGATCCTAGCAGACCATTTTTCACATTCTTCTCGGCCGTCTCCACTCACTTTTCTGTAGACTCCATCTTCTCTTCAATCCTCTCACATCTTGCAGATATATCTGTTAAAGACATCTGAACTTTGTAAAAGGAGCTCTTCAAATCCACCTGAAACTCCAACAAAAAAGCCTGTAGAGAAGCCAGAGTCAGCTTTGCCATTGCCTTGGTCTTGGCTCCCAGGTCTGGATGCACTGGGGAAGCCATTTCTCCAGTCTGAAGTGGTGATCCCATGGCCTCTCACTACGGAGGTAACTTCCCAGTCATTTTTGGGGAAAAGAACTTATCTAAAGTTTCCACCTGAACTTCTGCTCCTTGCTTAAATTTTATGCCTTTTTGAGTAGCCATAATAAGCTATAAAGGAACAAAAATGGTGTTCAGATTAGCGGAGCTCTGAAAGAGCAGCTGCTTCCATGTTGCTCTCAGTAGTGCCCCTCCCCAAAACCTGCATTCTTGAAGCAATTCTGAATGGTCTCCTGTTTAACTTGACGCCTTGCTCAATCTAGGATTTTTATGTCATCTAAGATGTTAATCTTTTTCGACAGCTCAGACATGCTGTTCAGCATTCCGTCATCCATACAGAGGATGATTTTCTCTATGATCTGAAAAAAAAGAATTAAAGTAAGTGAAGCTCATAACACAGCACAACAGTACACTGTACAGGTGAGGTGGGGGTGGGGGTGGGTTAGTGAATGTGCCTGAGGCTTACCTGACTACGGTAATGATGTTTAACATTTTTGATGATTCCCATGTCAAGTGGCTGTATCAATGATGTGGTGTTGGATGGAAGAAAAATCAGGCAGATATGGCTTAAAGAGATTTTGGAGTGTGCTGAATAGTTATCAAGGAACAATGCTATCCATTTCCTTTTTCAGCACATCACTTGATTCAGTTTCTTCAGCCAGCTACTGAAGATTGCAGCTGTCATCCAGGCATTTGAGTTGCTATTGTAGTCAACAGGTAAAGCCTCCATTGATAATCATGCAAAGCATCTTGGCTTTTTGGATTTCCCCACAACAACTGGTCTGATTTTTTCATTCCTTGTCTGGTTGTAGCAGAGTAGCACAGGTATTCATTCTCATGTTTTGTCCCACAGCTGCTGGATCTGATTTAAATGACAGTGTCCCCTCAGGTGTAGCATGAAAGTAAAGTCCAGTTTCATTGCAGCTGTATATACAGTCTGAGGGATAGTCTTTAAGCAGTTGCAGTAGCACTGTGGTTAGCCAGGTCTCCACAGACTCACCAATGGCATCCTTTTTTTCTCCATGACACCTTTTAAATATGATTCCATTTCTTTTTTTTTCAGTGGTTCAACCATCCACTGGTTGCTTTGAAACAAACCCCCATTTCAGAGGCCAAGTCCTCTGCCTTTTTAACCAGAACTGGAATGCTGACAGGAGCATCCATACTTCGTGCAGCAGAGAGCCATTGCAAGAGGGCTGCCTCAACCTCCTCACTTTTTCCACCTCATCTCCATTTGTGGTCCTGGTTCTCCGAGTGTTCCCATTCTGCCAGTAGTCTGTCTTTGTTGAGCACTATTCTAGCGATTGTGGACACATCCACACCTAACTCGGAAGCAACAGCTAAACGTTTTACATTGGGGATCTCTAGATGCTGGAGCACTGTAATTTTCTGGCCGAGCATGAGTGTAACTCTTTTCCTATCTATGCTGCTTCTGCTGCTATGTGTGAGTGGCTGAATAATCTAGGCAAGGTGTTAAATACAGCAGCAGCACTTAATTAAGCTTGTTTAACATGTCATTAGCTGTTTCACAGACCACAGGCAACATTGTAAAAACCACTGTGCACTTAATAGGTGCTAACTACATTGCAAGACATGTGTTAATGACTAGAATTTCTGTGTACTTAGCCAAAATGTACGTTTATCCAAAGTGTATTTAAGCGGCTTAATTAACATCGAAGGTATAGGGAAAGAAACAGGAATTTAAAAAGCTGTGCATTAAAATGAAATGTGCACCTATCTGAAGTGCATTTAAGTGGAATCCACTTTATCATAGCAGAATCCTAGAAAAGTAAACAGGTAGATTACAAAATAATGAAGAAAAGGGGACAACTAATTAGGTACTGAGTCCATTAGCTCCAATAGAGTATGAAGCAATTCCTATCTTTGATGGAATAAACGAAGACAGTTACAGATGGAAGTGATTTGGCACTCCACATTCAATGCCATAAGTATTTCTTGGTACCATTCCTGCTTGGTAGGGATAGTGTTGTCAAACCAATGACGGATTATAACTAATTTAGCTGTGAGAGCGATGAAGGCCATGTGAGCCCTCCTTGGGCTGTCCTACTTGTGGAGAACAAAACCCGACCAGACACATTTCAGGTGCAAAAGGTCATGAATACCAAGTAGCAGGTCCAACGAGCCCCTGATCACCTCTCAGAAAGGGACTACTTTTACCCAATCCCATAGTATATGTTTAAGGGTACCTTCCTCTAACCCACACCTGTTACAATGTGAGGTAGACAATTTCCCCATCCTATGCAGATTTTGGGAAGTATAGTAAAGATTATGAAGAATTTTATATTGAACAAGTCTGTATTTATCTTGCTTTATGTATTTGTATAAACGTTGCCAAATAACATGCCACGTGTCAGGTGTCCAAGACACTCCAAGAGCGGTTGCCAATAGTAAAAAACACCTGAAGGAGTGTTAGAATCTAAAGTCTGAAAAACTTTATAAAGACATGAGATGGGATGGGGTTGCACCACTGTTTTAATAAGAATATCTATAGTCGTACTAGCTTGCCAAGTCCAGGGCCCAGGACCAAAATATGCTTTAAGTATATGGGTTCATTGCAAATATTTAAGTCTAATAATTGAGGGCAAATGGTAACATTCCTGCAAGGTACAAAATGAGAGGAAAGAGTGTTCTGCTAAAAGAGAATCTACAGAAAAAGACTATGCCTGCAGCCAATATGAAGTAAGTATAGGATGACATTCAAACAAAAAATTAGGATTGCCCAATACGGGTTGAGAAATATCTTTTACTAACTATAGGCCAAATATGCAGTTAACTGTACATGAGCTTTGACAGACCAATATATTGGATCCTGTTTCAAATGTTTTGGTAATTGAGAAGGTGTAATGTAAAGCAAACTGCGGGGCAGTAAGTCGTCTACACGGCAAAGGTCCTGCTCTATTCAGAACCAAATGGAAACGTAAGTTTTTCCCTGCAACTGACTCTCATCTTGACCCCATCTCAGTTATTTGCTACCATGAACAGCCCCATAATACAAAACAAATTTGGAAGTTGTAATCCACCATATCGCTTGAGGGCAGTCAGTTTAAAATAAGATCATCATACTGCTTTTCCATTACATAAAAACAAATTCAGTAATGAGTGCAGTTTAATAAACCAATATTTAGTAAGAAAAACATTCAACATACTAGTAGATATAATATCCATGGAAGGGCATTCATTTTAATGGTAGGATACAGCCCCAAAGCGTTAAGGGACGAGCAGCCCATCTCTGAAAATCCATCTTAAGGGTAGTGAGAAAGGGTTCTAAGTTATGTTTAACTAAATCTGAAGGGTCAACAAAATGTTGATACCCAGATACTGTATGTGAGGTAATGCAGTTCCCAAACTAACCCCATCTCCACAACAGCCTGTTTAGACAGTAGATGATTTAAAGCTAAAACTTTGGTTTTACCGATATTTAACTTTTAAGCCAAAATCCTAGAAGAACAGTGTATTTCCACCAAGGCTGCTGGTATTGAGGGTAGTGGGTCTGCCACATGAAGTAAGATGTCATCTGTATATGCGAAAAAATTTGTAACCGGTACTCCCAAGTGATATACCCTTTATGGAGGAATTGTAGCTTAAACTGTGGAGAAAGGGTTCTAAATATAAATTAAAGAGCAGGGAAGACAGGGGACAGCCCTGTCTAGTCCCTCACTCTAATCTAACAGGATTAGAAAGTATCCCATTGCACCATATGTGTGCTGTGGGAGCATTGACATAAAACATATACCCACCTAATGAAATCATCAGGGATCCGAAACCTCTGGAGGACTGCAAAAAGATAGGGCCAAGAAATCCTGTCCAAAGCTTTGTCCATGTCCAAGGAGACCAAGGCCTCTGGGACCTTGCCTCCCTGGACACGGCTATTAAATGTTGAGGTTTATGGAGATGATCACTGGATAAACTTCCTTTCAGAAAGCTGACCTGTTCCCCCTCCACCAGACTGTCCCAAACTGAGAAAAGCCGAGTGGCAAGAATTTTAGCTAAAATTTTCATATCTGAATTAAGCAGCAAAATTGGCTGGTAGCTTTCGGGCAGCAATTCGTCCCAGCCTGGCACAGGTAATAAAGTGATCCATGCTTCGGTCAAAGAACAATCCAACAGGCCATTTGAGAAAAGGCAATTAAATAAGTGAGTCAAAACTGGAATCAATTCAGTGTAACAAACCTTATAGAAATTATTAGTCCATCCAGCCCAGGAACATTGTCCAATGGAGCTGCTGAATAGCATGTACCACCGCAGCCGGAGAAATTAGACCTTTGAGACGGTCTTTCTGAATATCTGTTAGAGAAGGGTGGTCTAGTCCATCTAGATATTTACATATGTCCTCCAGAAGTGAAGGATCAACACTGTCAGCCTTTTACAAAGATGTATAAAAAGTTTGAAAAACCTGAGCCATAGCTCGGTGTTTAGTAATTATCTCTGAACTGTATCCCTGCCATAGCCCCTTTATAACTCTAGAAGTTTCTAAATGATGGAAACGAAGGGGCAATAGGTGTCCAGCCTGCTCTCCAGACTCCAAATAGTGTACCTTAACCTGAAAAGGGCTAATTCCACTTTTTGGGCAGGAGTCTAGAATACTGAGCTCTCAAAGAATTTAAATGTGTCCATATTGGCTCAAGAGTACTGTAACTAAGCCCCATTCAATATCTATAATTTCATGGAGAAGTTGGTCTAGCTGGGCAGATCTAAGCCTTTGTCTCCTAGCCATCAGCTGGATACACTCTCCACAAATTTAGCCGCACCCCAAAGTACTTGAGAAGAATCCACTGACCCAACATTATTAACAAAACAGTTGGTGATATAATCTGTAAGTTTAGAAAGGCTGATGGGTTCTTTCAGTAACTGAGAATTTAGGCACCAGACCCTGTCATGTTCATCCATACGAGTGGGGGACAACTTCATACAGACTGTAGAATGATCTGAAATAACTGATGGTGGGATCTTGCAGGAAATCAAGCCTGAAAGAAGTTCTTGACTAAGTAAAAAAAATAAATTCTAGAAAATGTATTGTGGGGAATAGAGTAAAAAGTATATTGATGATCTTGGTGATTAAGAATTCTCCATGGGTCCCAAAGCCCTAGCCCATCCATTAAATCACATAACCCCCTCTGCTCAGGAGTCAGACCCTTTCTATAAGAGCCAGACTTGCCCAGGTTGGGTTGTAGGTTGAGGTTCCAATACCCCCCCCAACAGGAGGCAAAGATGTGAAAAAGGGGCAAGCAATGAAACAGGGGACAGAAAAAAGGAAGGAGAATCCATATTTGGACTATTAATAGTTTCAAAAACTACTTCCCTACTACCAAGCATACTGTGCAAGACCAAATACCTTCCCTCGAAATCCCAATATTCTTTAATTAGTTGGAGAGCCATGGTATGAGCTATCAAGATGGCTACCCCACCCCATCTATTACTTGTCCCAGCCCCATACACTTGGCCTACCATTTCTTCTTAAAATAATCTACAAAATCTCACTTTAGGTGGGTTTCTTGTGGAAAAGCTATCTGGACTTGTAATCCTTTGAGATGCTTGAGAATCATGTATTGTTTCCTCCTTTGCTGCACCCCTTTCACATTCAATGTCACAAAATTATAATACTTCATTGAAAATATTATCTCCTAAAAGGATGTCAAAAGGTATGGCCCCTTGTGTAAACCCCCAAAAATACCAACACCCAATACCGTGTTCCAGGGTTCACCCTTCCCCTTCAAGCCAAAGAATAATAACAAGAATCCAACATGCAAAACCCCGAAACTTCATTAAAAGTATCAACATTAAATCTAAAACTCCCATCCCAAAGAAGAAGAAATCTTCAACCCCTGAAAAAATCAATATCAAAACCAGAATAAACAAATCTCCTAGATTCCCCTGTCCAATGACTGCAACTCCAGCATAATCAGGCCAGCGATGTCGCTACACCTGCCCATCCATCAGTCTCCTCTGACCCCACCGGGTTGCTATACTTCTATATATCTATCTATATATTAAAAAAAGAGAGAGATGATCAAAATATTCCAATGTCTATATTCCCATTCTCTTTTCCAATTCTCTATATCTGGGACTTGCCAACCAATTGGAGGCACTGATAGAAAAACATATTTCACCCCCCCCCAAAAAAAATCAAGAGCACTCAAATGCTAATCAATAGAACAGATGACCTAACTGCCAAAAGGCCTGGGGAGTGTGGAACAGGTAGATGAGAGACATCACTAAAATCCTGGGCCATAATTGATTAATATTCCAAACTGGAACATGTATATGTGGCAAAGAATTTATAGAGAAGAGCCAGTCTGGTCCCTTCTCATCCACAAATGGTCCCAAACTAAAAATGTGCACCCCTCAACATACAAAGACCATCATTTTTTCCCCACTAAATATACTTTATTAATTAAGCAATAAGGCATGACAAGGTGTGTGTTATCATGTAATAACGTCACTCTTGGGGTGGGTTGAAGCACGAGGTGAAGCCGAGTGCTTCCACCATCCCAGGAGTGACGTTATATATAGGATAAAGTATGGGGAGAAGTGTGTTACGAGAATTTAACACACACCCGAGTTGTTGGATGGCACATAAACCCCGAGGGCGAAGCCCGAGGGGTTTATGAATGCCATCCAACAATGAGGGTGTGAGTTAAATTCGAGTTTAACACACTTTTCCCCATATTTTATTTTATATAATTGAAGGGCTCCGTTTGAAAAGTCTGAGGTCGCTTTTTGTTTTTTTAAATTGTGTTGCGGTTTTCCTGCTCTTGTCTTTCGGTTTTGTTCGGTGTTTGGAATCGGCTTTTTTTTTTTTTTTACTTCTAGGCTATGCGAGGCTGCTGGAGGCTATTTGGTATAGAGGCAACCCCCGAGAAGTGCGTATTTCAGTCAGTGCCTCTTGAGGTGACAGGGACAATTTGAACGTCGCGCTATGTTTAGTCTTGAGCGCTTTGTTGTTCAAAGGGAGCGCGTGAATGCCGTAACACCTACTCAGGTGTTACAGCATTTAACACACGGTTTTGGCAATGGGAGAAAACGGAGACCATTAATTATTACACAATAACACACACCTTGGAGTGCCTTATTGCAATTATACAATGGCTCAATGTTATACAAAATAAAAAAAAATTTGAAAAAGGTTTTAGTAGATTTTTAGTGTAGCAATATATCTTTGTTTCTGAAGAGAGATCCAAAGAACAATCCAACAAATCAATACAGTGATGTTATTGTATAATGACATCACTGTCTCAGACACACACTGACCAATCAGAGCCCTGGAAATTTTCTTGTCATTGAATAATTTCCATTATACCATGGACCTCAGCCACTGACCAATCAAACAGGCAGGCTGGCACCTTACCTCCATTAGTTAGTTACCGATAATCACTGCAAAAGGTGCCAGTCTGCCTCATCTCTGACAAATCATCCGACCCAGGAAATTTAAACCGCAGATCCACCATATTGCAATCCTCACTAACTGGCTGTCTCCGACTCCCATCATGTCCACCTCACCAAAGCACACAGTGTAAGTAGCTCAACCCCCCCCCAAGAAAGTGAATCTGCACTGAAAAAAAGACCAACATGGATTTCCCCCTAACCGCCAAAGGTGCACCCACCTCACCTCAGTCTCCGCTCCAGCGCTATCTGCCCTCCATCATGCCAAAAGACTTTCACTGTACAGTAGCTCTGTCTCCGGTGCACTCAGTCTCTCACCTCATTAATGTACCTCCCTATCTCACTCCTCCATTTAAAAAAAATGTATATATTGAACGAAAACACGTAACCCCAGTCACTTCCAACTGCTTCGCAGTTCGCACCATAAACCCAACTGAAACCACACACTGTGCTGTATGGTGGCAGCCCATTAGTGCAACACACAGAAACACCCACTTTCCACCTAGCAACAAATAACTATTTTTTCTCGCAAAATAAGAACATTAATAAAAATAATAAAAACTTAAAAAAACTTTTATTAAACTTTATTTTATTTTTTTAAATAAAAACAACAAGGTATAATCACAATAAGCCACTCGGGGGATGTGGGTTATCGGGGGATTTATTTTATTTTATTTATTTATTAAGCATCAGTTTACAACCTTTGAGCCAGAGGCTCGTTTACAAAGGTACCTCATCACAGAGAAGACAATACAGTGATAACAACTTAGTACAGAGTAACAGTGTACAGTGTGTTTTTTTTTGAGGATACAGGAGGACAAATGAAATCAACAGTTTACCACATACAGGGTTGGTGAACTTATGGATGGCGAGGATTTACCCACTCAGCTGCGCTTCACGGGCAAACCACTCCAGCTGTGTTAAATCCCCCGATAACCCATACCCCTTTGTGGCTTATTGCTTAAATAACAAAGCACAAGTTCAAGTTTGGATTTATTCCTTCACCATAAACTTGAACTTGAAAGCACAAAATACAAGTACAGAATTACACAAACAAAGAAAATCTGCAAACAACCAAGCAAGAAACAACTAACAAAACAAGAAAATTCAGCCCCCAACCAGAAACCCCTCCCCTCCTGGAGCTCAGCCATTTATTCATTATAGTAAATGGTATTGGGAGAGGCTCCATAGGCCCATAAGCTTAAGATATAAAAATAGTGGCCAGCCTTCTGATATAACAGCTTAACTAGTTGTTGTGGCCTTGTGGAAGACACCGATAATAAAGTATATAGGGATTTCCACCTGGAGCGAAACTGTTCAGGACACTTACAAAGAGAGGTCATATGCTTCTCTACCATCAGAGCCATCAGGATTTCTTGATGCCATTCCCAGTACTGAGGAATAGAAGTGTCCTTCCAGTGTCTTAATATAATTAGTTCCGCAGTTATTGCAATTAGTGCCATATGGGCTTTTTGAATACTAGAAAGATCTGGGGGATAAAACTCAACTAAACAAATCTCAGGGGAGAAAAGATCATCCAGGCCTAAAAGAAGGTCCAGGGAATCCCCAGTGGAATTCCCAAAGGGGATCACTTTATCGCAGTCCCACAACACATGTTTCAAAGTACCCTCCACAAGGCCACATCTGATACATAAGGGAGAAGATAATATACCCATTATAAATAATTTAAGTGGTGTACAATATAAGTTATAAAGAATGTAGCATTGTTTTAATTGAAACCTATCCTGCTTAATGTATTTATAAAGTGCTTGCCAAACTAAATGCCATAGTTCAGGAGCATAATATAAAAAGAAATTAGGGAGCTGAAGACCACCACTCATCCTGGGGACTGACAATTTAAAATAAGCACCCCAAATGACCCCACCCTTCCACAGAAAACCATTAATTATCATTTGCAACCAGGTGAATCATGCTTTTGGAAAAATACATTTAACATGCCCAGAGGATAAAGAATGTGAGGTAAGACATTAATTTTTATAGTATTAATATGACCACATAAGGAGAGGGGAAGGGTGGACCATCTCTGCAAGTCTCATTGGATGGTATGCAGCAAAGGAGATATATTGTCCTTGACTAAGCACGATGACATGTGGCTGATTCGAATTCCCAGATAAGTGATGGTCCTTGGCTCCCATAACAAACCCATATTAACAATTTACCATTTGCAAAAAAGTTATTAAGAGGGAGGACCTTTGTCTTGTTCAAATTCAATATATATCCTGAGATACCCGAGAAACTACATACTCCCAGGAATACAGCCTGTAATGAAATGGAAGGTTCTTCAGTGTGTAATAACAAGTCATCAGCATATGCAGAGAGCACATATCTACACTCCCCCACCTGAATACCCGTAATACTGGGGATATTTTAAAGGCACTATATTAAAGGCTTTAAATAAAGGTTAAAAATAAAGGGGAGAGGGGGCAGCCCTGCCTGGTTCCACATTGCAGGGTGAAGGTATCAGATAAAACCCCATTACATCGGATGTGAACTGTCGGGTTGCTATACAATAACTGAATCCATTTTGAGAATTCCTGTGGAAAACCAAACTTTCTTAACACCTCAAAAAGATAAGGCCATGCGACTCGGTCAAATGCCTTTTCGGCATCCAGGGAGACCAAGACTGCAGGGGACTTGCTCTCCTTGGATGCCAAAACCAGATAGTGTAGCTTCTGAAGATGGTCGCTAGATAGGTGGCCTCTCATAGAACCTACTTGTGAGGAATCAACCAACCCCTCCCACACCTGGGTTAATCTGTTGGCCAAACTTTTTGCAAGAATTTTTAAATCTGAGTTAAGTAGGGATATACAAAGACCATCATAAAAACTATAAAACATAATTCCCATAAAAATCTCACAGCAAAAACAGAAGGGAACAATATTCAAAATGTAGCACACACACTCTAACAAATTCAGAAAAATAAAGCATCAGATATAAAGCAGTAACTATTATTACAACAATTCCATAAGATCTTTACATCATAATGTAACCCCCTGGTTCCCTGGGGTTTATTTATTTATTTGTTAAAGATCAGATTTGAAACCTTTGAGCCAGAGGCTTGTTTACAAAGGTACCTTGTCACAGAGAGGACAACACTGTTACAGATTTACAGCAGTCAGACATATAGGTTCACATAGGTTATACATATAACTTTACATAGATTTTACAACGATTTTACATACAGTAGAATATATACAATATAACAGAGTTTGTACATTTCAGATTATTAGGTGAGTACCTACAGGTACCTGGCAGAAGGGAGAGGAACCTGGTGAGAAGGGGGGTGAGGAGGAGGAGGAGGAGTCAGTCTGGGGGACTTCGTCAAGTGCATTTGGAGAGCATTGGGCCACCAGTTAGAGACAGGTACAGCAGCGGGCGTTAAACAGTTGGTTCCAAAGAGCAGTTTTGAAGGAGGCAATTTTGGCTGAGTTTGTGACGGTTGTGGGGAGAGAGTTAAACCAGGAAGTGGCCCTATAGCAAAAGGACCTCTGAACCAGGGAGGTCCTAGTTCTTGGTACCAGAAGGGTGGCTTTGTCCGAGCTCATGGTAGAGACTGTGGGGGGTTAAGGTTGGAGGGAGGCAGTAACCCTGGGGGGAGCCTAGCAGAATTTTCTTAGCTAGCAGGCAGGTTTGGTAGTGGAGACGTTCATCCAGGTTAAGGAGCTTGGCCCTGGAATAGAGCTAACAGGTAATCGGTGAGTGTGGGGGCACTGGTCAGTTGTCTACAGGCCTTGTTTAGAGTGAGACGTATCTTACTGAGTGCCGTATGATCAGCAGCACCATATACTGAAAGGCCATAATCCACTAGGGACAGCATTGAGGAGGTGATGGCCAGTTGGAGAGCATCAGGTGGGAGGCAGTCCCTATGGCAGTATAGGAGGCCAATCCGGGTGTTTGTGGATGACGCAAGGGCAGTGATGTGGTCATAAAAGATGAGAGCAGCGTTGAAAGTAATGCCATGGTATTTGTAGGTGTGCCCTTGATCGAGAGAGTCAGTGTGCTAGGGAGGATAAGGAGGGTGTTGTTTCTGGCTTTGTTTTGGTGGTGGGAGAAGAGTACTGATTTGGTCTTTTTGAGGTTAATGATAAGTCTGCGCTCCTTAAACCAGCTTTCTGCCTTGTTGAAGGTGTACTGGAGGGAGTTCTGGAGGGAGGTAGAGTTACGGTGGGTGGCATAAAGGATGTCATCATCCGCGTACATAAGAATTTTGCCAGAACAGGCACTGGGCAGGGTGTTTAGATAGAAACTAAAAAGCAGGGGGCCCAGAATGGAGCCCTGGGGAACCCCTGAGTGGATAGGATGGGTTTCTGAGAGTGTCCCATTGATTTTGACACACTGGGAGCGGGCTGATAGGTAGCTCGAACACCAGGTGAGGGGCCAGCTGAGAAGCCGATATGGTAGAGGGCGTCAAGTAGCAGAGGGTGGGAGACAGTGTTAAAGGCCTTTGAGAGGTCAATGAACACTGCTCCAGCTAGGTTACTGGAGTCCAGAGAGGAGTGCAGAAAGTTGGAGAATTCCAATAAGGCTGTACTGGTGCTATGGCCTGCATGGAAGCCATGCTGCTCTGGGCAAAGACTGGCATATTTAGTCAGATACTCCATTAGTTGAGTAGCCACCACTTTTTCTATGGCTTTGAGAGTGGGGGAAGCATGGAGATTGGACAATAGTTGCTGGGGGTAGACCTATCCCCCCCTTTATGAATGGGCTTGACAACAGCTGTTTTCCAGGTGGTGGTAAATTGCCCTAGGGAGAGGGAGTGGTTTAGTAAGCCCGTGAGAGGGACAAGGATGTCATCCAGGACCAGCCATAATATTTTTGGAGTCCAACGAGTCGTTGCTATGGCTGTTGCTGCCTAGTGCTTTTAAGAGGAGCGGTCTGGCTTCACAGGTAGTTATTTTGCGTAGGTAGAACTGGGACATTGGAGAGCAGGGGGCTGTGAGTCGGGGGCAGGGTCGAAGAAATTTCTGGGGAGGACAGTGCTGAGAACCGTAAAGGAGGAGTTAAGGCAGTTGGCAATGCCAGTGGGATCTGTGGAAATTGAGCCATCGATAGTAAGCTGGGATGGGGTGGGGAGTGAGATTTCCCATTTAGTTCTTTAATAGTGTCACAAAAGGTCCAGGCAGAGCCCCATGAGGAGGTGAGGGTGGCTTGATAGTGATCTGCCTTAGCTTTTCAGATAGCCCACATGCATCTATTCCGAGCAGCATTGTAGGCCTGTCTGTCAACCATCCTGCCAGTCTCATTGGCTAGGTGCCAGACGTTATCCCTATCTCTTAGTTTTTGGAGTAGGGCAGGGGTGACCCAGGGTGCATTTTGCTTTTTGGATCTGAATCTGGTTACTGGTGCGTAGAGATCACAGGCCTTGTTAAAGGCCTGTGCGAAGAGGTCGAGGGCAGCATCAATGCTGGGTGTGTGGTTGATGGGGGACCAATCAATCTGTGCGAGGTATTGTTTGAGTTTATTTAGTCCACCCGGGTGGAGGCGCCTGCAGAGGGTGGTTTGGGCTACAGGTTTGGGGGTGGGGTAGACCAGAGGAATAGTATAGGGGAGTGGTCACTTAAAGAGTCTGGGAGGATTTGAATGTCCTGGATTTTGTGGGAGCAGTTGATGACAATGACATCAAGGAGGGTGAAGGTTCCTCTAGTTGGGTTAAGTCTGGTGGGCTGGGAGACAAGTTGGGTGAGGTCAAGGGCAGTGAAGGTGTCCCTTATTTGGGAGGTGGAGGGACTGAGCCAATTTACGTTGAGGTCCCCAACTAGGACTAGCTCTGCTTTGTGAGGGAGGGTGGTGAGATAGTCTGTGAGTGATGAGATTGCTGGGATTTGGTGCCTTGGGGGAATATAGGAAACTGTGAGATACAGCGATCCCCTGGAGGGGTCAGGGGTGAGTTTGAGGGTGAGGGCCTGGGCACCACTATCTAGTTTGGGAGCAGGGAGTGCATGGGCAACAATGGTGTCATGAATAAAAACCACACAACCACCACTGCATTTACCTGCTCGATCCTCCCGGTATAAGGTGTAGCCAGAAAGGGAGACAAATGAATCAGGGTGGACTTGGAGAGTCAGGTCTCAACTAGGGTTATTATGTCCAGCTGGTGCTGAATGACCCAGCTTTGGAGGGCAGAAAATTTTTTCAGCAGGCTGCAAATGTTTAAAGAGGCAATGCAGAGTCCTGTGGATAGGGTCGGGGGACTGGTGGGGGTAGGGCCTGAGTTAGGGTGGACATTACCAGAGAGGAGCAATAGTATAGCCATGATTCTGATCAGGGGGTGGTAGCAATAGACCTCCTTGTAAGTATGTCTAGATGAAGGGGAGGCCATAGGGGAGCAGGGGATGGGTAGGGTTTGAAGGGTTGGAATGACGGAGAGGAGGCAGATCCATGGGGAGCCTGGGTAGGCAATGGGGTGGGGGGGCAGCCAGGAGGTGGGTGCTGGGGCCCAGGGTGTGAGGACAGAGTTGGGGGGCCAAGAGAAATTGAGGAAACATGTGGGTGCTGACCCCAGTGGGCAGAGAGTATGGTCTGGCTGATGGGAGGCAAGCGCCAAGATGGTTAGGAAGATGAGGCATGTAAGTAGGGGGTTTGCATACATGGTTCCTAAGGCAGCAGTGGAGGTGGGTGGTAAAAGGATCTAGACTGCACTTCCAAGAGGGTGGAAACCACTTTGGAGTAGTGGTAGGGCCATGGACTTTGGTGCACAGGGTACCAGGTTCAAGATCCCCGGGGGCGGGTAACCTAGGACCAGGATGAGATGGGATTTCTGTCGCCTGAATAGGCTGGGTTTGGGGCTGGATGGGGCATGGAAATAGCAACTCCTAGTGGTCAGCAAGGGTATGGAAAGGGGCTGGGGGTGTCAGAGGGGCAGGTCAGGGGACTGAGTGGAGAAAGAAAAGGGGTTGTGGGCAGGGGGAGCTTAAGCAAGGATCAGGGTAAGGGACAGGAGCACCAGAGGTGGTTAGAAGGGCTATTAGGTAGTAAGAGGAAGTGGGATTTCAGGTAGAGATTGAGTATCAGGCAGGAGATCCCTCTAGTGGCCACTGGATATAACCTGCAAATGGAGAAGTGGGGACTTAGAAATAATGACAATAGGAAGTGATGTCATAGGAAAGGGCCAATAAATTGGGGATCGGCTTGGGTGGGCGGGTGGAGCAGTCGACGCACAGCACCGACGGGCTAACACCCCACAACAAGCTGCTGAGAGGGGAGGTAGCCTTTACCTCTTAGGTGCTCACTGTGTCCCTGCTCCAGGAGGGAGCTTGCAGTGTTCGGCTGGTGTCTGTGTGGGGAAGGAGGGGACTGGCTGAGGCCTATAAGGGGAGAGAGAGAACAAAGAGGATATCAGTATGCAGCGGGAACTATTCTGAAAGTCTAACCCTGACTGCGCCTGCGCGAATTGTTGGGCTATGTCCCGATCACAGTGCCCAACTGCACATGCGCGAGACTGACGGAAAGATGGTGACATACACCTCCAGCCATGCTAGCAGAGTACAGGTAAGAGAGCAGCAAAATGTCCAGAACTACCCTATAACAGCAGTAAATTCTCCTGTTGTACCTAGAACAGTAGTACATTAGCAGACATATCCAAATGATAGACAACTATGCAGTACAATGTTCAGAAACTAGAATCAATGTTACTAGAATCCCATCAGTGTCAGTGTTAGGTAGGAAAGACAGATGGTGAATATCTAGTTAAATGGATTTTCACCTGCCCCCTCTCTGTTTACTTGGTCTCAGCTGAGAGCAGAGAGGTGATGTCATTTAGAACTCTCGCAGCAACATAAGCCACACAGCTTGCTGTGAGTGTGGGGAGTTTTAGAATTCTGAATCAGTTGTTAGCGGCAGCTCAGAGAGTGAGCAGTGAGGAGTGAGGAGTGAGAAGAGCCAGTTTTTCTCACCCTGGTTCTGAGAACATCTTTTGCCTGACTTGTGAAGTGGTGGAAACCATCTCCAGGATTTCCTGATGCCTCATCCCCAGTGGGATGAGGGGGACTGCAGAGGATTTGAGGGGCAATCCTCTGATCCAACCTAGAACATTTTGAAGCTGCCTTTGGTGTACAAACTGTGAGTAGATTCTGTCTTAGAGTTGCCCAGGACATGTACCTGCCTTGTTTTTTGTGGGGTGACACTCTAATGAAGGAACCTACTCACCCATTTCTGTTTTGAGACTGTTCCCAAGAAGTTTGTTTTAAGTTTGCTGACAACAATGGATGTCCCAAGTGTGACTAGGCACTTTGTTCAGAACTTTCATGTTACACTCCCTTGTAGTGTGTCTGATGCTAAAATGTGCTAAACATTTGAAGAAAGCATAATTTCTGCTGTTCATTATCTGTTGAGATGTAACTCTGAAAGAATGACTGGGTATGGACGAGGAAGCAAAAGGTGGGCAACCCCCCATCTGGAGTGACCAGTTCAGCACTTCGGGTTCTGTAAGAGCACCCATTCTTTCAGCACCTATGGCCAATGCCTGAAGAGTAAAGTTTACCCTTGTATCTGGGTTTAGCTAGTCTTGAGCTCTAGTGTGCTCCATCGTGGCCAGTGTGCCACATTTCCTTCTGTAAATCCTATATCATATGGGAACTGTTCTAAGTCATGGCCTAGTGCCACTTCCAGGAGAATTTTGTGTTTTCATCGTGGCTAGTTCCACATTTCCAGATGTCTAATCCTATGCTATATGGGAAGTTTGAGTTTCTGTTTTCTACAGATGTGTTCTGCATTGCCTTGTGCCACTAAGTGTAAACCCTTGGGGGTCCGTATTTGCTTTTGTGTACCAACTGTTCTGGAATAAAGTCACACTCTAGAATCCCAACCTGGTATGGACAATCAAGTTACTGCTCCCTGTGTGGATTTACTGGGTACCCCTGTCAGAAGTGCAAACTTAGCATAGTCCTCAGCAAAGTTTCTCCCCTCAGGACCTGGGTTTTGGTAAAGGTCTGTTTGTGTTTTGCACACACTTTGTGTTTTTCTGTGCAATTGCTTTGTACCCCCAACCCCTCTCTTTTCCCCTAGACAGAAAAAGTATCAGAGGTGTGCTTACTAGTTAAACAAGTGGCCGGTGGGGGGTTACAATAAAAAAAGAGAAAGCCATATCAGCAGTGGTTAAAAAAAAAAAGAACAATTTAATGTAGTATATCATTCATGATGAAAACATTTTGCAAGCTGTAATCACAAAACAGTCTCCCTTGTTGAAATAGTTCCCACGAAGGCTGGAATGAAAAAAGAAAAGAACAACTCAACAAAAATGAAACCAGTCCTCATGTCATTGATAAGATTCCTTCCAATTGTTTCTGGAAAGTTCAGTCCCAAGTGTATCATTAATGAAACCGTTATCTAATACAGTAATTAATGCAAGCATGTCTCCAAGTTTAAAACAACACCAGTCACAACCTACTGTCTATTCAAGAGTTCCCATCACCAAAAATCAGTACAGTGGAGCCCGCTTATAAGAACATCCATCCTATTTGCCAAAAGAAAATGTTCTTATAAACGGGCTGTTATTATAAGCAGGCTTGCATTAAAATCAATTATACGTATGACCGGTAGGTGGCACTGGTACTCTACTGTAAAAAAAATGCAAAGACATTAAGTTCTGGTAGAAAATTAGTTAAATCTTTAATAAATATGGCACAGTTTAGTTCAAACTAGTACCTGTAGTGCACAGTACATTTAAAACTTTGGCATTTGATGTGTACGCTAGTGCAGAACAGTGCAAAACATTTAAAAACATAATTAGCCCTGCGTTTTCCTGAAGTAATCGGTAATCTTTTGTTGCTTATGTCTAGCAAGGGACAGTTCATCAAGAAATGTGTTAAACTGATGGAAAGCAGTCAGCTCACTTTTCTTATTTAGGACATAGAGTCTTATTCTGTCCATACATTGTTTTACCTCCCGGGCTGAGGGTGGTGCGATCGCCTGTGGTTCGTCTTCTTCACTGCTTTCCTTGAGCTGCTTAATGTCCCTGCAGATATCATCCTCCGTAATCACACCAGAGCATTCAAGTCCATCATCTGTGGCAACATACTCGACAAATGCTTCACTTGTCATCACATCGATTGGAGCAGTAACCTCAGGGAGGGTTGGACTGCTACAGCTTCCGACATTGTTAGTTTTGGGGTTCTGCAACCGCACTGAAATCAGCCTTCTTGAAGTAGTGTGAAATTGTCTCTGCTGTAACATGTCTCCGGACAGTGGCAAGCATCGTAACTGCATCCAAGATGTTTATTTCTTTAGTGAGCTCACCTACTTTAGCCACTCTGCCAGAATCGATTGTGATGAGAAGTTTCTCAACAATTTTTTTCCGATACCGCTGCTTCAGGTTTTTTATGGCCCCCTGATCCATAGGCTGGATCAGGGAGGTTGTATTATTGGGGAGGAAAACAAAAAAGTTCTTGTAACTGATCTGACTGTTCTTGTAAGCAGGCTTTCACCCCATTGAAAACAATGGAGTGAGATCGGTACATGAAGAGAATGTGATAATAGCTAGGACATTCTTATATCTGATGTTCTTATAAGTGGGCTGTACTGTATCACTCAGATATCACAGAGTCCATCCACACCATATAATAACCAAATAGAAAAAGAGAAGGAACATCTGCAACTGGTTGCAACTACTGAAAGTTTACACTATTTCATGTCCCTTTACAGAGATCAGGAAATGTAGAAAGCAATTCTCGATGGGCTTGCTCTGCTGATTCATAAAACTTTGTGGCCCCATTAACAAACACCTGTAATTTGGCAGGAGACAGCATTTGAAATTTAATATTAGCTGCCAATAATTTTGATACAGTAGGATTGTGTACTGTTCACCGTTCCCATACAGCTTGAGAAAGATCTTGTGAAATTCTAATTCTAGTGCCCTCCCAGGTCACTTCTTTGCGTTCTTGAACTTTGCTCAACAGGTGCATCTTATCCAAAAAATGTAAAAACTTGACAATAAAGGGAAGGGGTCAGGAACCATCCAGAGGTGTAGGTCTTAATGATCTATGGGCCCTTTCTATAATATATGAGGGACCATTAGGGGATGTCTCTGCAAGAGTCTCACATAATGTCTGCACAAATATAATATTAGGGCCCTCTACTCATTCAGGCAGCCCCATTGCAATGATGTTATTCCTGCGTCTCCTACCTCCTAGGTCTTTGAGGCGATCCTCAAATTTGACCAGTTTTTACAGGGGAAGGGTGGAAGGGAGGGGCAGCTGCATAATAAAGGGTGCTAGCTGCACATTCAAGCAGACTTGATAGACCTCTAGGCCTTCATCTGCTGGCAAATTTCGTATGTTCGTATGTTAGGACTGAAGAAAGCTCCAGGTCTACATGACCTCGCCACTCATCTAACGAGCTCACCCGGACTTCAACATCCCCTACCCTCTGGGTGAACTTCTCCATGGTCAGATGGATAGCTTTGACATCTGTTGTCAAAGAAAGAATTACCTTTTCAAGGGGGAGAATTCTTGAATAAAACGCTCCTCCAATAATGCTTCCATAGGCTGAGGAGTCTGAGGTGTGGATGAAGACAGTACCTTAGTCCGCTTAGTGGTCTGTCCCCACTCCGATGTAGGTGGCAGTGTTTTTTTTTATTTTACTTGTTCATTTAGATCTAGGATTACAACTACCTTTGAGCAAGGCTCTTTTACAAAGGTTCCATGTCAGGTATGGTGTATCAGAGCCGATTTCATCTCTGTGTACATTGTTTTCAAAAAAGAACGCAATTGGTGATATTCAGGACTTTTAGAAGTTATGAAAAGGTAAGAAAAATACCAATAAAGCAAAAAATAACCCCCAAAATATATAAAGATAGATCAGTGAGGTCAGAATGGTACGAGGAAACTCCTAGCAGTAGCAGCTCATCACTTGGCTCCCGTAATAGCATGGTCTTGAGGGAGGAGTTAAGTGAACGTGTTTTTCTGTTTACAGTGCACCAGTGCTGGCCAACCCACAGCAACATTTATGGGCCTGCAATGGTTGAACACCTGTGGTACCCAGGGACTGTGCTGGGTTTAGTTAAATCCTGGTACCAGGTAGGGAGCGGGTAGTCTGGCATTCCTGGAAAGGCATGTAAGAGGGCCATGCCTAAATGTTTGTGTTTCATTTGCCATTTTGCCTCCTTTGCAAGTTTTCTTGTTAACAAAGTTGTGGATTTTGCTAAACTTGGGCTGGCTATTGACTCTTAGTATGGTAGAGTAAATACGTGATTCCTTAACGAGCCCACCATGAGCCAAGGTCCATGTGGCTCAGTCTACTGGAGTGCTTCCAGCACTCGCCACTGAACCTCATTACATCAAACCACCCCACTGTTACAAAGGTGGTGGTGTGGTGCGCTGTGATGTGCATGGCCTGGGTACTGTTTTCCTTGAGGTTTAGAGGATTATAATACCAGGTATAGACCAGCAGCCATAGCAGATGGAGTCTAGGGGAATGTGATCCTAATTTATAATGTGCATAGTTCTAAAGAAAAAGAGGACAACAGTACATTAAGTATGTGAATTATAAATTGAAGGGGTTGGAGTCCTTTAACAACTGGGAAAATGCAGAGCAAAGCAAAACAAACTTTATTTATACAGCGCTCATTCCCATAGGCTGTGAGCACTGTACAATATATAAAATGGTTACACCAAGTCGCATCGACAACAAAGCTGTTGAATGACTTTACAGCAACAACACTTTGCCGATGGCAATCACATCACTGTGGCAAAGTATTGATGGACTGCAGAGGACCAGAGGGAAGTTATTGTTTGTGGGGGCCCCCACTCTCCCAGAACTATAGATACCTAACTCTGGGGGGGGGGGGGTGGATGTCAGGGGAGAGTGGCCAAACCTGGGAGTCGAGAAATCTATTCATCACTTCGACAATCCATTTGACACTGAGGGTGTTGAATGGGTTGTGTCGCTGTGGGGGATTCATTGTTACAGCATCACTGAAATAACAGTATACAATAATAAATGCCAGCATTTAATTCCCGGACTTAAAACCCAGACCTCCCCCTCCCCAGTTAACTCCCCTGAACTCTGAATTCAGAGCAGTAAACTTGCCTTTCCCCTCCCTCTGTTAACTCCCTGCCTGTTGCACACTTCTGCCCCATCTCTCCTTACCTGAATATAACTCGATACTTTGCTTATTTCCACAGCCAGGAAGAGGTCATGAGGGCAGTTTCGGTCACCCTCCCCCGAGCACCCGGTTCACAAAAAATCAGGTATGGCAGGACTACTGAAGCGGATTGAGACACAGTTGGTTGTCCCTGCCGACACTCTGCATTGGCTGCCCCACCACCACCCTTGGTGAACTCCCAATTATATAGGAGTGACCACGTGGTGAATTAAACTAATCTACTGTTTTTCCCAGCTGCAGATTATAAACGCAAACCACTAGTGGCTGCCATAAGCTATAATAGCACAACCCGCTGCAGCCACCCTTCCGGAGGTAAAATGATGCCAGTCAAGCACAAGTGGGCTGCACAGGGATCTCAGTATATGGTGTCCTCTCTGGCTGGAACTCATACCATGTAGGGCTGCTCTCACTTGCAGGTGTTTCCTGTCAGGCAAATTTTCACCAACCCAACCACCCCCCAACCTTGCCAGTACTGAACACACTTGAGCTCCTCTACATAAAAACAAAACCATGTAGTTTGAGCACAAGATGTTGCTCTACTTAATGCTTATCCTTTGCCTCATGGCAGTAGTAAACTGGAAGGCCATGCATCTCATGAACATACCCTATGAAATACCTTTATTTGAGATGCTTACTAAAAATTGAACAAATGCGGATCCCTTCCTGCACAAAGCTCACTATGTCACACCTCAAAATAAAAAACACTTTACTCCCATCACAATCTCTATAGCTGCATTACTCCGCTGTCGCCCACTTACAACTAACCTTAATGAATCTAAGTCCCCCAGGAGAAAACATGCCCGCTCATCATGGGGCTCTGGGCATGCACTCTCAGAAAGCTGATAATACTACTACTCCTGATATCTGGAAATGTGCACCCAAATCCAGGGCCACCTAGTGCAGGACCCCCACCCAAAAGGAGGACGGCTAAAGATTGTCTCCCTTAACAAAGGGAGCCTCCTACCAAAGATGGCACAGTTCCAAGCCTGGGTGGAGATGATCAAACCTGACATCATCGTTCTTACGGAGACCTGACTCTCCCCCAAAATTAAAGATGAAGCCATCTCCGTGGATGGCTACAACTCTGTCCATCAGGACAAATTGACAAAATGCGGTGTTAGATGCATGGTCTACCTCCGGAGCAATATTAAATGATAGACTCTGCCATCTAGTGAACACACCAAAGAGGGACAATTCTTGAACATAAAACTAACCATAGGCCATCAAAACAAAACCTTACTGCTCTACACAGTATACATACCCCCTGGCTGTTACAGCACTGGATTCCTGCAGTTCATTAAAAATCAGCAGCAACTCAGGAAACAGTGGGAAAGAATTATTGTTGGTGACTTCAACACCAACTGGCACTCCCAGGATGCTACTGCAACCAGAGATCAGGTTTCTGGCCTTTATCTCACCCAACTGGTGACACAAGCCACTAGAAAAAACTATTAAATGGGTTCCAGTGCACTCTTAGACTGGATCCTCTCATCCCACCCGGAATACATCTCTGAGCTATTAGTCCTCCCGGGTGCCAGACCCACTGGTGGTGGAGTTAGATACTCACTTGGTAGCATAGCAGATAGGTCTATGAAGGCTGTGTTGAGCACGCTAGCTATGTCACTGCATTTCTCAGTGATCATTCCCCAATGATATGTAACTGGTCGAATAACTTCACTAGGTGCCCCCCCCCCCCAATCTCTAAAAACAGATCCCTGAGACCGGGGCTCCTGGACGCTTTCAGGCATTACCTGAACCAGACTGACTGGACCCCAATTGATAAAGCCAAGGATGGAAATCAGACCCTAGATTTCTTCCTTAATACCTTCACAAAGGCTTGCAACAGCTTTGCCCCTTTCAAGTCCAAACTGGTAAAAGGAGCCTCTAATTCCTGGCTCCCTGGATACCTCATTGGACTCATGCGACACAGGGACAACCTGTGACACAAGGCCAAAGAGTCTGGGATGCAGGCCAACTTATCTGCCTATAAGGCAGCCAGGAACATATGTACTAAACTAATTCACCTAGCCAAAGTCTCCTACCACAAGGACCTCTTAGACAAAAACTGAGGAGATGGCAGGGTGTTCTGGAACACAATTAAATCCCTTACAGGGAAGGCCTCATGAGCCCCACCTGATCTAATAATAACAGAATCCAAGACGCTCCAGGAACCCAGTGATATAGCTAACGTGCTCAACACAGCCTTCATAGACCTATCCGCTGTATTACCAAGTGAGTATCTAACACCGCCACCAGTGGGTCAGGCACCCCACCTCCATACCCCCCTGCATACTGGTAACAATACACCACCCTTCTATTTCAAACTCAAAACAAAGCCCAAGATGATCAAATACGTCAAGTGGGTCTTTGGGAAGGCCAGAATGGGAAGCAACCAAGTCGATATGAAATAGGTCGTCCTCACCCTTGACGTAATAGCTGACCAACTCACAAATGTTTTCAATGCCTCCTTAAGATTAGGCATGTTCCCCGATAGATGGAAGGCAGCGCTTGTCACCCCAGTCCATAAAGCTGGGGATAGAATAAACACAGCCAACTATAGGCCCATCTCTATTCTACCTCCCCTATCAAAAGCCCTTGAAAGGGTTGTCTCAGACCAACTCACAGAGTATTTAGGAAAACACAGCCTACTCTGTAAACAATAGCATAGCTTCCGAAAGAAGCACTCCACCCTCACTGCACTGGTCAATTTCACCTCCAAACTCTACGATGCCTTGGATAAAGGGATGGCTGTGAGGTATATCTTTATAGACCTCACTAAAGCTTTTGATACCGTTAACCATCCTCTTCTCTTAAACCGCCTGCTGGCGCCTGTCCACAGATACAGTTACCTGGTTCAATAGTTACCTCTCCCATAGGACACAATGCATCAGGATTAAAGGCATACTATCTGAACCTAAGGAGGTGAGTCTAGGAGTCCCACAAGGTTCCATCCTAGGCCCACTTCTGTTCAGCCTCTTCATAAACTCCCTCCCCATGGCCTGCCCTGCACATATGGTGCTTTACACTGATGATGCTGTCATTTCGGTAGCTGGCAAAGAGCAATCCTCAATCACCACTGAGCTATAGGAAAGCTTCTGTATGCTTGAAACCTTGTTCACCCAGAACAAACTGATGCTGAACCATAAAAAAAAACAAAAAGCATGCTCTTCTCTGTGCAGCAGAACAAGAACAAATACAGCCCCATGATGGTCCGGAGCAGTCAGAGAGACCTTTTGGATCAGGTTGGCACGTTCAAATACCTCAGGGTATACCTTGACAGTGCACTCAGTTTTACAGCTCACATCGACCACGTTGTCAAAATCACAAATATAAAGCTGGGTGTTCTCTACCGCAACAAAAACTCTATGACTGCGGCAGCCCTGAAAGTAGCCACAAGCAGCTCAGTCTTATCCTCAATAGATTATGGCCTGCCCATCTATGGGACAGCCTCTGAAACTGCCCTAAAAAGAGTAAGAACTCTCCTGAACAAGGCCTGCTGACTGGCCCTAGGGGTTGGCCACCTAATGCATACCTGTACCCTTTATAGCGACACAGGATGGCTCCCACTCCACCTCAGGGTGCAATACCAAACCTGCATGCTAGTAAAAAAAGCAGCACTGGGGCTAATGCCTGACGCAATCTGCAGACTTTTCCAAACCACACAACCATTTCAGCAAACCAGGAGAGCGAACAAAGGTAGACTCATAGTGCCTTTTATGCACACAAAGCTTACCCAAAAGTCCCTCTCCTACCAGGGACCCAGACTGTTCAATGAACTACCTCATACTCTCAATGATTGTACCAAGATCAGCCTATTCAAAATCGGGCTACAGACTCACCTAGAGCGTGAAAAGGTCTGTCGATGCCCTATCTAATAATTCCACCTCTCAATACCTCGACCACCTCTAGAACCTTCACTGCCACAGTCTGCACTCAACTCCTCCCCCTGCACACCCAGTCTCCTTTTCATGCCTATTGCTAACCCTGCCAAACCCCCCATTATGCACTTATCAGAGAACCACATGTTCGCCTTGACAATGCCTACTGTGGCTGCACTGCCTTGATGCCTTGACACAAACTTTTTTTATATGTGATACCTATGTGAATATAACTTGCTGTATTGTCCCATTTCTGTATTTGACTGTATTGACTGACTTGGAACCTTTATAAAAGAGTCCCTGACTCAAAGATGTAACTCTGAAACTGAAATAAATAAATAAGTAAATAAATAAATAAATAAAATAATACCACAGCATTTACATCTGAACCATACATATTAAAGGAATAACCACAAAGACTTGGAAAATCAGCAGTTGAGCACAATCAAACTATCAGAAAAACTAACTTAAAGTAAAACAGGATGAATATAATAAAATACAAATAAAAAGATCTAGAAAATTATAGCCAGAATGCTAAGATAACTCAAATGCTACTGTATAAAAATGGGATGTCAGACCCCTTTTGAAAGTCTCCAGTGAGGGGCCTCCCTCAGAGATCTGGGAAACGAGTTCCACAGGTCGGGTCAGCAACATCAAAGGCCTTCTCACCCGAAGATTTTAACCGAACTCTGGGAACTGCTAGGAGGCCCGTCTTAGATGAGCGGACCGGTCAGGAGGTCTGGGGAGGAAAGAAAAGATCATGTATGTAGGTAGCTAGGGCTCAGTCCACGTAGTCCCGTCCATGTAGGACTTTATAGGTCAGCAAGCTGACCTTGAAGGGGATCCACCACTTCACCAGCAGCCAGTGCAGTTTGCAGAGGACCATGCTATTCTTAAGGCTTATTCACACCACTGACTGTGAGCCATTGTCACTGGTTCACAGCAGCCAGATCGGTACCCCAGCCCATGTGTGAACCTTACCATTTTGGCATTTTTCTGTTGCATAGTGGTGCCACCACAGTTCCTCTTTCCCTTGGTTTGCGGCACAGTGTTGGTGGTTTGAACAGACTAACCACCTGGATTGATGTACAATATCTTCTCACCCAATAGACTGGAACAACGTTCAAATCACCAGAAAGGGAAAAGGGCAGCAGCAACTACGATGCCATGTGAATGCGTCTCTTTAGCATTTCAGAAGAAATTTTCTGAACGATTACAAAGGAGCCACTGCAACGAACAAGCCTTTAGTGAAATGGAAATGGCAGGAGAACTGGGGGAGTTGATTGTCAGAGGGATTTTAACTTGGGGGGAATTGATTGGTCTTACCAATTGGTCAAATGTGCTGGAAAAAAGCTTTTGTCCATATGTGACCAACTTCACCTTAGCCAATGTTATCTTCCCAGCCAGGGGTGATATGACGCTGGACGTAATCATTTGTACTGATAACCTCCAGGTGAGCAGGTGTATTGCTGCATCCCCTCTTGGTACTAGTGACCAGATTGTCATTGAGGTTTCAATATTAAAGAACATCAACCTTTATAATGGAAATACCAGGATCTTTCTATACAATAAAGCAAATGTAAATATAATGAAGTCTCTGAGAGAGATTGACTGGGATAAAGCTTTACATACTAAAGATGGTTCAGAAATGTGGATGTTTATAAAGAATACAATTCTTAATGTATGTAATAAATGTATTCCCACATGACAAAAGTATTCAAACAATAAATTAAAGCCAAAATGGATGAACAGACACATAAAGAGAATCTTTAGAAGAAAGAACAAATCACATAAAAAATACTTGGAACTCAGAACAAATGCAGCTAAGAACACATACATGAATTTACAAAGAAAATACAAGAAGGAGATCAGGAAAGTTAAAGCTAGTTATGAAAATCAACTAGCTTTACAGGCAAGGAAAGATAATTTCAAATCCATTTATGCTTCTATTAACTCTCTAAAGAAACCAACCAACCAAGTAGGCCCAATCTCACATAATGGGAAAATTATTAACGATAACACCCAAATATACAAATTTATGTGGGGTATATGGCCCAAAACAGGATATAAGCAGTCTGGTACACTGTAAAGAACCTCACATTACCTTCACTACAGATGACATAAAATTAAGCAATAAGGCACGGCAGAGTGTGGGTTATTGGGGGATTTATCCACGCCTTGTGTGGTGTGTCACGAGGTGCAGCCGAGTGACGTAACCACACAAGAAGTGGGTAAATCCACTAATAACCCACACCCTGGAGTGCCTTATTGTGATTATGCAATGGACCCATATGTAAAATACATTTAAAATGCATATAAGTATGTTTTTTATAAATGCGATTTCTCAGCCGTGGGTTATTGCAGGATATACCAAGGTCATGTGATGTGTTTTGACCAATGAGGTTACAGGATTTTCAAACCTCATTGTATAATGTAAATTATTAAAACTTCAGAGTAAAACCTCTCCGGGCCCTGATGGCATTACAAGGCAAATGCTTTATTTGCTGGCAGATGACATAGTTTACCCACTAAAAGTTTTCTTCGAATTTTGCTTGAATAATGGTTTTGTACTGAATGGAAGTTAGCCCACATTATTCTCATACATAACAAGCATTTGTCAATGCCGAATGTTTGCTTGCTGGCATTAGCAGTGGAAGTGCAGGAGTTAGACAGATGCAGTATAGGAATAGCAGTGATGTATTGAACTGACGCCAACTCCTCCCCCACCCTGCAGAGATGGACAGGCATTGGGGTATGCCTTTGGGTCATCACCCATAACGGTCATGACATTTCACCTCACCCTACCCTTCAGACACTGACAAGTGTCGAGGTGTGCCTTGGGGTGTTCAGACTTTACACTCACCTCATTCCATAAAGAAATATGCTGAAATGGGTGCAGTATAGGAGAATGGTGTGAACTCTGGGGCCAAAGAGTCCAAGGTGCACCTCGTTGCCTGTCACTGGCTGCAGGGTGGGGGTTGGGGTGGAATGGCATGAGCATTACTGTCGACAATCCCAAATCACACCCCTGATGCCTGTCAGTCCCTACAGGGTAGGGCGGGTGCCTGTCAGACCCTACAGGGTAGGGCGTTATAGTCAGAAACCCTAAGACCCTGGGCGTATCTTGGTATTTTTACTCTAAGTTTTCAACATGGGCTTTTTGTGACCCCACTGCATGAACAGTGACACTATCAGTTTGTTAGCCGAAAGGTGGTTTTGCATAGTGACTGCGCCATTTAGTGCCACAGGTGTGAAAACACAATTCCAACATGATGCAAAAAATGACAGCTGTACTGTTCATGAGGAGGTGTAAAAAAATGGTAATGTTGAAAATCTGGAGCGAAAATATAAAAAAAACTGGTGAAGTCACGAGCGTGCATAGAAACAGTGCAATGCACACCCATAGTGCAATTATTTGGGGATATTTTTGCACCAGATTTTCAATATGGGCATTTTGGGACCTCCTCTCATAAACAGTGTTACTGTGATTTTCTTAATCTGTCCCGAACACTGATTTCCCACAGTGACCGCGTTATTCTGTGCCAGAAGTGCGAAAACACATTTTGGCCAGAATGTGAAAAATGACAGCTGTACTGATCATCAGGAATTTGCGAATGTGCGTGAAAACTACGCAATGCACGCTCGTAACACAGTCATTTTTGGGAATTTTTTCACCAAATTTGCAACCTAGGCTTTTTAAGAGCCCACCTCATGAACAGTGACATTGTCGTTTCATTAATCGGTCCCGAAAGGTGATTCCACGCAGTAACCACGAAATCAGCTTTTGGGACCGAATAACCAAATGACAGTCACTGAATTCATGAGGTGGGGTCCCAAGAACTCCATGTTGAAAATTTGGTGCAAAAATTCAAAAAAATGACCGAGATATGCACCAAAGTTGAAAACCCCCTAGTTATGCCATTATACAGCTTACCGGCATTTCTTCAGTTCACGGTCGGCTTTGAAGAGTGTAGATGTGTTCGGTCAACTGAAGATCATCGCGCCAGCCTCGAGCAAGTATGGGTGGAAGTGGGAGTATGCAGAGGGTGGCGGCGGGTTTGGGGGGCAAGAAGAGTCGAGAGGACCGTTTTCTTTTGTTACAGGATTTAAAAATTTAACATAGGCGGCGTGGGACTTTTGCCACGCTGGGTGGGCTCAGCGTGGCACCTGGAAATTCTGGAGGGGCAGTGGAGCCAATGGGGGATTGGGCACCCCCGTTTGTCATACAGTGTTGGGGGGAGACCATGAGGATGCTGGACTTATGCCATGCTGGGGTGGGCTCTCAGTGTGGCACCTGTAAGTTTATGTTTTTTTTCGAGGGGGGCCACTGGAGCCGATGGGGATAGGGCACCCCATTGGGATACAGTGTTAGCAGGGGGAAGTGTGATGAGCTGAGGGAGATTGGGCACCCCCTCGGCACACAACAAATGGGAGCAGGGCATGCATACAACCACCGCTGCAATCAGCGGTGGTGACGTGTGTGTTAATTTGCTTACTGCTGACGGAACGGCAGTATGTTAATTGCCTACATGTTACCACCTCTGATTGTAGCGGTAGTTTGCTTTCAACTGTACGCTACTGCATTTGAACTACTGTCGTAGACAGCTGGGACATTCATTGATGCGGTGGGGCCGGGCCTGCAAAAACCCTCAGGACATTGGAAGCGAGGGTGCCACAGCTACGAAAACTCTTATGGTGACACTATAGTTCTTGCACATGCATGCAAGCGAACATAAAAAGAGCTCCAAACACACCTGGAGTAATAAAAGGCCTATAAACCTCACTTCGGCAGTTTGTAAAGTCGTAGAAAGCCTTATCAAAGATACTATAGCCAGGTCTCCTGGCATTCTGTGATTTCCCGGCCGCAGTATTGGCCGCAGAATTACTCATCATCCGTGGAAATCATTGTCTGCTGCAGAATCCACTCAGATCTGCTCAGTGCGGCTTTAAAATGGCCATTTTGCACAAAATGGCAGCTGCCCCCAAGCTCGATTACGGCATAAAAATAATTTAAAATGTGCAACAGAACACAAAATGCCCCACCCAACACATCACATTTGAATGCCCTTTCTTTAAATCCCGTCATCCGCTATGTTTGCTCAGGTTCTGTTACTAGTGGCTGGCGGGCGCGAACCTAGGAGAATCTGTAGCACTGCAGTTTAAAATGGTGATTGGTGGACAGAAAACAAATAAAACTTCACACTATGTAGGTGTCTTTGTCCACTGATCACTGCTGCACCTCCTCCACAAAACGAACCCGATGCTTCATTCACTGCCCCACTGACCCAGTTACCCACCCCAATCACTGGAAGTGTGCAGCATCTGAAAAGTCCATGCCCCCCAACTTCATTTCCAGGGAGCCACCAGCCTGCAATCCGTTAGGGTCCAGGGAGCAGTCTCATTTCCTCGGCCACCTATCTTCTGAACAAAGCAACAAGTCGCATAGTTACCGTAGGAAAGAACTGGTGCTACCGAGACAGACCGATACGGAGTGGGAGAGAGAGGGAGGTTAAACAAAAAATGAACAAAACACTGAGCAGGAGTGAAAGAGATGGACAGGGAAATATAAAGGAAGTTGGAATGTGGACTGCTATTTGGGAAGACTATTTTAACTAGGACAAACAAACGGAGCAGTAAAAAAAGTCTAACGTCTTGTGACATCAGGGATCAGGGATCAAGAAGAGGCCACTAGATCACCAGGTCACGTTCATTTGTATGCATCTAGACCACTAGGTAATATTCCAGCAGGTGCACCATGCTGCTTGTGTTGCTGCTGTGTCCATACCCCATCCGTGGTTTGCTCACAGTTAAGAGGACCTTTTTATTTGTGGTGATTTGTTCCGTGCTACATGTTGTGCTGATCCGTTTTGCAGTGCTATGGTTTTGAATATGCCGGTGCGCCTGTATGCATGTCCCCACCCCTCACTTTGTACTGTGCATATGTTAACTTTTAGCACTGGTGCTAACACATTGCGTCAGTGCTATTTGGGCTTTTGAATATGGCAGTCCAGTGCAAGTGGGGCACAGTCATGGTGTCAATGGTTTGCACCCAGTGCTAAGCTTTGAATATCTGGCCCCAGGTTGTTTTGAGTTAATATTTTGCTTAATTGACCAAATAACTCTACTGGATTGGCAAATAGCAGCATTCAGCCCATACCCGGCCATTTCTCTGGACAAACATAAACTTAAAACTTTGACATGTAGATTAAACGGTGGATGACCTGAAGCACCCCCTCTACAAACTTAAACTGTAAAAATGTAGATTAAACGGTGGATGACCTGAAGCACCCCCTCTACAGCATTACTTGAAATCCATTAAAACGTTAGACTTTTTGACTGCTCCATTTGTTTGTCCTAGTTAAAATAGTCCTCCCAAATAGCAGTCCACATTCCAACTTCCTTTATATTTCCAAACTGATGAAACAATTGGTTTGCCCCTTCAAATGGGGCAAAACACTCACCCATTCATTGCAGGTGCCCCACAGGCGAAGTACCACTTCTTTTACTGTTATACAAGAACAGAAACTGAAAACAGGCAGCTTTCTTCCATAGTGGAAATAGGGGATTGCCCCTGGCATCCACAGAGGACTTTCTTACCCCGGAAAGGGGCACTGAAGCCTGGACAGCGGTCTCCACCACTTTAAAAGGTAAACAGGATCACACTTCCTTCTTGCTTTAAACCAAACCGAAGACTGACCTTGAAAACTCCCAAAGTTCTAAACTCACTCCCTGAGCTGCAGATTCCAATGTGGCTTATGCAGCTGCGACAGTTCTATGGTGATGCCATCTCTCAAGTCTCAGCTGTGACTGAGAACCGAGTGAGACAGTGTGAAACCCATTTAACTGGAGTTTCACAAGCTGCCTTCCCTGCCTACCACTAGGTCTTACTGGGATTCTAGTAACCCCGGGTAACAAGGGGGTTACACACGCAACCCCCGCCTCACCAGGGCTTCAGAAAATCAAATGCTGCACATTCCTCGGTGCTGCACAACACTGGGCCAAAGATCCTTTGTGCACTGAGCTCCTAGCTGGATTAATGGACTCAACAAAGACATCTCTCTGCAAAAGCTAGGCCCATTCAAAGCCAGCCTTCGCCTCCACCAAGCTGCCTCTAGCTCCTGCGACTGTCCTTCATAATCTGATCTCCCCCCATCACTTCTACTCCTACCCCCTCCTCCTACCCCCTCTCTCCCCCTCATCCTACAGCCTACCCTCCCATTTATGCCCCTTCCCCCAGCACTTTTTGAGGCCTGACAAATGCCCATGGCTGCACTGCTCTTTTTGTGTCCATTCCAAGCCTCGAGTACCTCTGTCTACCCTGCCCCCTCTGGTACCCACTTTCCCTAAATGTGATGTATTTTAGCTGCTAAAAAATGTCTGTACACCATTTCTGCATTGTTACTCAACTCTATGTAATGTTTATATTGTACTGCAATTGACATGGAACCTTTGTAAAAGAGTCTTGGCTCAAAGGTACTTGTAATCCTAGACTCTAAATAAATAAATAAATAAACTTGCGCCAGTTATGTTTGGCATTGGCACTTTGCATCTTCCTCAGGGCTTTGTGACTCGAGCCTGATGACTTCAGCCAATGAGGAGGCAGAGAGGGTAGATGGCCACTCTAGGCCATTCTATATGCCATGGACGGGACATGCTGCACACAGGGTAGCATGTGATAACAGCTAAGAGACATCAGTGACTATGTAAACAGTGACTATAAATCACCAAAACAAATATCGGCAATCTGCAATACAATGAGAAGAACAATGAGTGATCGGACAACATTACCAAATGAAAAAAACATGTTCAAGTACTTTTTATGTGGCAGCCTGTGCCCCGGCACCCCCTTTGTGGGGGGCAAGCCCAAGGGTGTAGCCAGGGATTTCAGATCTGCACACCAAGTGGACTCACTGCTACCCCTCCCCCACTTGTTAGGGTGTGCTACCCCCCAACCAGGTGTAGCCAGACAATACACAAATGTACACCAGGACCGTGTTTGTTGCCTCATTTGGCACAATAAATACAACTTTTGTATCTCATGACAATGGTTATTGCCATGCATGGGTAAATAAATACCATTCATTGCTCCCAAGACACCACATACCAGCCCAGAACCTGTAAAATTCTATTGTCCTTGGGATGTAAAGACAGTATTAGTGACCAGTCCTTCTAGTTTTGACTCCTATGAATAAAATTACAGAAAGGTTCAGCATTTTCTTTGTTAGTTTTCACGGAAAAAGGAAGCTGTTCAGAGCCTATTTGCTACCCCCTTAAATAAAATTGCACACCATGGAGTACTTGGAGTATGCCTGGCTACACCCATGGGCAAGCCACACCCCCTATATCTAAATAATCAACTCCAGAGGGGTGGACACTGGAAACAAGAAAACACGGGGCTACTTCATGGGACAGTGGTCTGCAGGGGAGAACGTTGGGGGAGGGGAATCCTGTGGGGGTGGAAACAAACTCGAGGGAACCAGCACAGACAAAAATAAAAACTAAATACAAATGCCAAAACCATGACAGGACTACAAAAGGAGGAGCCGCATGCCAGACATAAACCCCAAACCACCAGCTTCTCGGACCATAACCCTATCCACCATGCTAGATGGCAAGCTGGATTCAGCCCTGCCAAACATACCCTTTACCCTTCTCATACAGTCTCTCCCTTGCTATTAACACCATCAATGTCTTCCCCATTAGCTCTTCCTCTACCTCGGTGTAACCCCCCTGCAAATGGGGGTTCCCAAAAGACTTCCAGGAGTTTGCTTGAATGCTCCAAGCCTGAATGGTGTTTGGCATTTAAGCCATTTATCAGTGAGTGTTTTTAGAACCTCTGGTACTGTCTCTTTAAGAGCTGTCTGCTTGCAGACATAATTAGTTTGTATGGGGACTGTGTGTTTCTTTGATTGAGTACCACTCAAGCTGCTGCCAATTCACTTCATTTTGCAGTCACTAGGGTGCAAGGGAACCTATCTGAAAGATGTAACTGTTTGCCAGAAATTATTTAGAGTAATAATGAAATTACAGTTTGTCTAACCTGCTTTCTTTGCAGTCAGAACTGTGTCTGCTAGTTCCCCATTCTAGTTTTGAACTGCTGAACTGGACCAATCAGTGTGGGGTAAGCTAGCTCTAAATGATGCCTTGACCGAATCAGAACTTGACTCATAATCTGAGCCAGCCACAAGAGGATTGTAGGGCAGTGACTCTGGGAGATGTAGTTTAGACTTCAGTGCCTTTTGGACCAACAGCAGCAGTCTATTGTGAGTGACAGCCAATCCAGTCAAGAACTGGGAGGAACTCAAAGGAAGTGCCGGTTTCGTCAGTTGGAGTTCGGTTGAGCTTTGGCAGTGAAGAAGGAAGGAGCCCTGTGCTTTTTCAGTGTGCAGTTTAGTCAAAAACGTGTGTAAGGCCCAGAGTTCGGTCTGCAGCTTGTTAGGACTGAATCCGTCCTGTGAAAAGAATCAAAGGATCTCTGAAGAGTAGAAACCAGGCTCACCCTGTAGAAGACTGGAAGAATTGCTAAAATTGCACTCGGTCTGTCAGGAACTGAATCTGCTGTGTGTTCTCCGGGTATTGTGCAGTAATTGCGATCGGGATACAGATGCAGCCTGCCTGGTATAGTGCTTTCTTTTATATAAATGTGTGAAGAGGTTTGTGTACCTCAAGTGAGCCCTGCTGACATTGAAGGACCCTATCTTATTTGGAGGTCGTGAGTACTAATTCAGGGTGCGCCCCTGTTAGTTGCCACATTAAATCCAAATGGAATTACTGTACTGCTGACTGTTTAATTTTCCTTTTCTCTGTGTGAAAGGGCCCCTACCAGCTCCCACGGTTTGGACTAGCCACTAGGGCTTGGGTACCTGGGACAGTACTGATAGGGATAGGCCCATGCACAGAGCCATAGGTAGATTATTAGAGTGATAAGCTAATTAACCTGATTTCCCCTGTCCTTGTTATATCCCTAAATAAATCAGAGCTGCTTGTTTCAGCAAAGTTATACTGCCTGAGGTATTTGTCTATGTTAAAGTACTGTACTGTGATTGTTGCACTGTATCTCATTTCACAGGAGGTCCCAGTGCCGGAACCAGTCCTGGGGGTAAGTGTATACTGTGAAGGTAATTCTGATATATTGTGTGGGCCACTAGTGGGAAGAAAGGGGGGTTGCAGTGTCCCAGAGGGCTGTGACCAAGTTAGTTTAACTATTGCAAACCCTGACCTCTGGGTGGAGGCACCCGCCATTGGATCCAGGCCCCTCAACCTGTTAGTGGCAAATCAGGCAGGGGTAGTAGCCCCTGGGATAGCGCCATTTAGGGGTTACATCTTGGAGGCACCGCTGGGATTGTGTGTCCTCTAGTGGCCATATTTACGAACCACTGTTAAGAAAAAAATGGGTACCCCGACAGAAGTGGCTGTGCACCGGCTGGTGGAGTGGTGTACTGGGGAGGAGATCGACCCCCAAAATGCTATGCTTATCCTGGACATCCCCCTGGGTATCAATACGGACACTGTGCAGGGAGTACTTTCCAAGGTGGAAGGTTTACAAAACCCTGTGGTGGTGGGTCGGCATGCTAATCTGCTCACCCACACTTTCCTGCCCTAGTAGAGTTTAGGATCCCATAGATAGCTCCAAAGTGCCACAGACCATTACCCCAGAGGAGCCCTCACTGCTTGAGAGTGATAACTAAGGACAGTAAAGACCGGGGAATCAGCCCCACCACTATCTGAAACTTTTGAGGAGAAATTTGCTGAATGGTTGCTGGGAGAGGGAAAACTGTGGAGGACTTGAAGAAACTATTCTTGCCACCTGGGGTGTTCCTCCCCAACACCTCTCCTGCTCCAGTGCCCGTAATGGTGGCTGAACCAATGCAGACTCCTATTTCTGCACCTGCCATTAGTCACGACTCTTACCGAAGGTTGAGGATCTTCTCTGGCACCCTCCCACCCCCAAGGGAGGATGACTGGGAGACCTGGATAGACTATGTTGCCCCCAAGTGCTAGAATGGCAATGCTCGAAGGCAAAAGCGAAAGAGGGTTAGTGAGAGCCTCCGAGGTCCCGCCCTGGCTACCATCCGTCAAACCGCGGGCCAGTAACCCTGAAGCGACTGCACAGGCCTATCTTGAGGCCTTGGAGAATGTGTATGGGAGCCCAGATTCTGATGAGGACCTATGGTGGAGAGTAAGAAATGCACAACAGTACCAGGGAGTTGTTGTTCTGTATGTCTCGGCTGGAAAAATTGTTGCAAGAATGCCTCAGAAAGGGTAGTTTGCCAGCGATTGAACTGGACCGAACCAGACTGGACAGAATCCTTAAGTCTGCCCCTTCTCAGAACTGCTGTTGCTTCAATTCGCCTGGCAAATCGACTGGAATCCCACCCTCCTATGATGAGTTAATGAGAGAAATTCGAGGAGTTGAGAAAGGCGACCTGGAGGTACCTGCACCAACAGCTGTGGCTACGACCGAGTGACTGAGGGTGACCCATCAAGTGAAGTTCAGGGGCAGAGGTTGACAGTCAATGAGTGCTCTGACAAGGAAAAAGATATGCCACAATGGGCGAACTGTTGGAGAGAGATCCAGGAATTCAAAAACAGTCCCTTTATGAAGGCCACGCCTGCAAAGTGAGCCCTGACCTATATCCGACTGCATCTGCTATGGGGGTGGGGGTACCCACCATGTATCTCCTGCTGATAACAGCTCCAAACTCAATTCCTTGACCATGGAAGTGGAGAAACTGACGAGATGTCTCCAAATGCTTATCACGCGCAGACAGAGATGGCACCAGGTTTCAGTTAGTAATACCCGCCCTGGCTCCCAGTGTGGCGCCGCCAGCTCAAACTCCAGAAAGTATGTTTGCTATAATTGTGGGAAAGATAGGGCACATGAAAAGGGAATACCAGTCCCAAAAGACACTGACAAAGTTGCATATAGGCTACAAGGAGAGCTTGGAGAAGAAATCAGTGGTTAAGAGGTGCCGACATGATCCCAGTGAGGGCACCAAAATGCTAATTCACATCCTTTTGTGGCAAGGTCAGTTGCCCAGGCCCCACCGCCTCTCCAGACTGGTCCAGAATAGTGGGTCCCTCCATGGAGACCACTGTAAAGGTGAATGGAGTGTCTACAAGAGCTGTATTAGACAGTGGCTCCCAAGTGACAATTATGTTCCAGATTGGTATCAGAAGCATTTGTCAGGCGTACCCTTACAACCATTAGAAGGACTGCATGTATGGGGGTTAAGTGAGAAGGCCTACCCCTATTCGGGTATATCCAATTTGGCTGTCTTTCCCCACCTCCGTGGCTGGAGTGGCCGAACAAGTAGAGACCCTAGCCTTGGTGTGTCCCCCACTGGACTGTATGATGGTGTCCCTTTGTTGATTGGAACAAATGCTCATATGTTCGGAAGGCTGGCACAGTTGTGTTATGAAAAACAGGGTCAAAGACTAGTAGAGCTTTAAGAGTTCCGGCTTTAATTAAGAAGGCCTATAGAGGCACAGAGAGATGCTGAAAAACAGAACCAGAGGAACCGGTCGGAATTGTATGGAAGAAAGGATCCTGAGTCTCTGATCCTGAGCCAAATGCCCAGTGTACCTTACAGGGAGAGGTCCGTATCAGAAAGGATGTTAAGAATAAAATATTAATGTTGGATGCACCAGGCGATGGAAAATTGCCAGAGGGACTGCTGGTCAAGCCTAGTATTTTGCCCGCTAGAGCCCATGCTTATGCCAGAAGGGTAATGGTCCAAGTTCATAATGTGTCTGAAAGAGACATTCGAGTAAACAGAGGTTGCATCCTGGCTAATGTGCATTATTGCAGACACTGCAGTGCTACCCAGCAGCAAGAGTTCAAGGAAGAATGACAGAATGAGCCTGACTTGTTTGATTTCGGCGACTCCGCTGCCAGCTGAATGGAAAGTGAGGATCAGTGAGAAGCTTGCCCAGAGAGACCAGGTGTTTTCTTTAAAGGAATGGGATGTAGGATGCGTGCAGGAGCTGAGCACAATATCCGGCTGCATGACGAAAAGACCATTTCGTGAGAGGTCTCGGCGCCTGGCACCTGCTGACATAGATGATGTGAGGCGGCATCTGCAAGAGATGTTAGCTGCTGGTGTAATACAAGAATCCAGAAGCCCTTATGCTTCCCCATTGTGTAGTGAGGAAAAAGAATGGAACAGTAAGGATGTGTGTGGATTACTCCTTTTGTAAACGCGCGGACTATCCTGATCAGTACACAATGCCCCGCATTCAGGATGCTTTGGACTGCCTAAGCAGGGAGCAAGTGGTTCTCTGTGCTGGATCTCCGCAGTGGGTACTACCAGATCCCGATGGCCCCAGAGGACCGTGAGAAGACTGCCTTTATCTGTCGCGCTTGGCTTCTATGAATTCATGAGGATGCCTCAAGGGATTTCAGGTGCCCCAGCCACTTTTCAACGATTGATGGAGCGTGCAGTGGGGACATGAACTTACTAGAGTGCCTGGTATACCTAGATGATGTTATTGTGTTTGGCAGCTCACTGGAGGAACATGAAAGCAGATTATTTAAGGTATTGGACCGACTGGAGGACTTTGGCCTTAAACTGTCCATTGATAAGTGTCAATTCTTTCAAACATCAGTAAAGTATGTGGGACACATAGTATCCACCGAGGAATGAGACCGACCAAGTAAAGTTGAGGCCTTGACCACCTGGCCACAGCCCAAAATCTAAAAGAACTGCAAAGATTCCTGGGATTCTGTGGTTATATCGGGCTTCATCAAGGACTATTCAAGAGTGATCCGCCCTTTACTTAACCTTACTCAAGGGTATCCCCAACCCACAAAAATACCAAAGTCAGCGTCCTCAAGACTGAAGAGTGTATTTTCATCCAAGTGAAGTATTTGGGGCCCGCTGGACTCCTGATTGTGAGACTGCTTTTCATGAGATCATATATCAACTACCCATGCTCCAGTGCTGGCCTATGCCGATCCAAGAAAACCTTCGTCCTGCACACTGATGCTAGCTTGCAAGGGTTGGGGGCTGTGTTGTACCAAGAGCACGAGAATGGCCTGAGACCAGTGGCCTTTGCCAGTGAAGCCTGACCCCATCGAAAAGAACTATCCTGTACATAAGTTAGAGTTCCTAGCTTTGAAGTGGGCTATTGTTGACCAATTCCATGAGTACTTGTATGGGGCTAAAATACTAGTAAAACTGACAATAATCCTTTGACCTATGTGCAGACCTCAGCTAAGTTGGATGCCACTGGCCATAGGTGGCTTTCTGCATTATCTACATATGACTATGCTCTCGAATACCGAGCAGGTCTGAACCACATAGATGCTGATGCTCTCTCCGGAGGCCTGTTCCCCAGAATGATTGGGTCCGATTGGCAGAACCTGACATTCGGGCACTCTGCGGAAGTTTGACAGGAGGAACAAATGTCCACGGACGCAGTGGACTGCATGGTGGATTGCTTGGGAGCCTCTGAGAATTGCATACCTGCTGCTTATTGCCACTTTTCTGCAATAGACATTGGTGCACTGCCTCAGCTGGACAATGACAGTATTGGCGGGCTCAATCCATGATCCCATGATCAAAGCAGCTTTAGAAGCCCTCTATGCAGGAAAAGATGTGCCAAATTACGCTCCACTGATTTGAGAACTGCACTGTTATACAAAGAAGGTCCTAAGTTGAAACTGATCAATAAACTGTTATACAGAGAAACAGTAGACAGAGGGGACAAGTAGACAAACAACAACTAGTGCTGCCCACTGCCTTTCGAGACTCAGTACTGAGGTCCTTGCACAACCACATGGGGCACCTTGGTATAGACAGAACACTTGACTTGGTGAGATCCAGATTCTATTGGCCTAAGATGGGGCTGATGTGGAGCAACACATTGAACTTGTAGTCGCTGCTTACAGAGAAAGCTTTGCCCCAGAGGGCTGCCCCTTGTTAACATCACCACCAGTGCACCCATGGAGCTGGTCTGTATTGATTTTCTGAGTTTGGAGTCAGATCAAAGAAATATCAGTAATGTGCTGGTGGTCACTGACCATTTCACGAGATATGCCCAAGCTTTCCCACCAAAGACCAGAAAGCATCCACTGTGGCCAAAGTACTTGTAGAAAACTTTTTGTTCACTATGGGGCTCCACAAAGAATCCATTCTGATCAAGGGAGAGACTTTGAGAGTCGTCTGATCAAAGAGATGCTTTCTCTGTGGGGGAGTGCGAGTCAGAACCACTCCTTACCACCCCAGGGGACCCACAGCCTGAGCGTTTCAACCGCACTTTGCTAGATATGCTGGGCACCCTGCACCCAAAGGACAAGCCTAGATGGAGCCAACAAATTAGCACCCTGGTACATGCTTATAACTGCACCAAAAGTGATGCCACTGGATTCTCCCCTACCGCCTGATGTTTGGGAAGAAGCTCGACTACCAGTAGATGTGTGTTTTGGGGTCTCTCCTGATGGGGTTCAAGCTGACAACTATTTACAGTATGTGCAAAAGTTAAAGGCCCAGCTAACTCATGCGTACCAACTGGCTCAAACCATGGCTGCCAAAAGAAATCTGGCCAACAAAGAAAGGTATGATAAAAAGGTGAAAGCACAGGAACTCCAGGAGGGACAGTGTTACTAAGAAATCTGGGACTGCATGGCAAGCACAAGATTGCTGACAGATGGCACCATCTCCCTCACATTGTAGTGGGCAAACTAGATGATCTGCCAGTGTACAAAGTAAGGCCTGAGAATAATTCAAAAGATGTAAAAACAATGCATAGAAATCATTTACTGCCCATTGGACAAATCCTGATTGAGTCTGAGCCCCCAGAAGATGCCCCTCTGGACCAGTGACTAGAGCTGCTGCTAAGAAAAGATCAAGAAAGTCTGCACCTACAGAAGCAAAGTTAAAGTGTTCCTCCACAAGTCCCAGTTGAGCATGACTGTCAGTCCATATCAGAAGAAAGTGAGAGTGACTTTGAATACTATCCTTCTTACGAACTGAGTCAATTGTTTGGGGCAATCCCTAGTCAATACTGGAGACAAAGCTGGGCCTTCTGGACTGTCTAAGCCCCCAGCTTCATCCCTGGAGCCAATGCTCCCAGAAAGTGAAGTGCAAAGCATCAGATCAGATGAAATGGAATCATTGTGCATGGTTGAACTGTTTGAGCTTTCAGGGAGGAAAATGATAGATTGGGGCAGACTGGTGATACACCGAACAAGAAGAGTATTTTGAGTGCCCTGACAGTCCACTGCCAGTGTCCGAAAGCTCTCCATGCGAGCCAAATGTTGTGGACTCAGAAACTGTAACTCCTGGAGCTGAAAGTGCCCCAAGTTCTAGCCTCTCTACCCCCATGGAGACTCCCTGACAAGTGAGGACAATGCTGAAACGAGGCTCAGGTGCAGAGACTATAACAGTTCCCCTAGAAAGACTGGTCGAGCTGTAAAGCCTGTGATGCACCTCAGTTATGATTCACTTGGGAGGCCTGTGGACTTGCCTCTCAATTGTTGTCCATAAAGAGTGTATGTGTCCCAGGCTCATTGCCCAAACTGAGCATCAGTGCTAACTCCAAGTTACTTGTGTTGCCCTCTAAGTATGGTGCCTTGCCCCATCCAGCCCCAAGGTAACTGATAGGGAAGGGCCCCTCTCTTCAGGTTTCATGTACAAGAGGTAATAACTTGAGTTATGGTACAATGTGTATGTAATACTGTGTAAAGAGTGAGCGTACTGCAATGTTTCAGAAATGTGTTCTTGGTAAAATGATATATTGACTGATGATTACATGATGCGAGCCTAATGCAAATGTATATGGTTGCAGTTGAAACTTATGGAGTCTTGCTTGGGACGTCAAGCTTTCCCAAACCAGGAAGGTGTAACCCCCTGCAAATGGGGGTTCCTAAAGACTTCAGGAGTTTGCTTGAATGCTCCAAGCCTGAATGGTGTTTGGCATTTAAGCCATTTATCAGTGTGTTTTAGAACCTCTGGTACTGTCTCTTTAAGAGCTGTCTGCTTGCAGACATAATTATTTGTATGGGGGACTGTGTGTTTCTTTGATTGAGTACCACTCAAGCTGCTGCCAATTCACTTCATTTTGCAGTCACTAGGAGTGCAAAGGAACCTATCTGAAAGATGTAACTGTTTGCCAGAAATTATTTAGAGTAATAATGAAATTACAGTTTGTCTAACCTGCTTTCTTTGCAGTCAGAACTGTGTCTGCTAGTTCCCATTCTAGTTTTGAACTGCTGAACTGGACCAATCAGTGTGGGGTAGCTAGCTCTAAAATGATGCCTTGGGACGAATCAGAACTTGGACTCATAATCTGAGCCAGCCACAAGAGGATTGTATAGGCAGTGACTCTGGGAGATGTAGTTTAGACTTCAGTGCCTTTTGGACCAACAGCAGCAGTCTATTGTGAGTGACAGCCAATCCAGTCAAGAACTGGGAGGAACTCAAAGGAAGTGCCGGTTTAAGTCAGTTGGAGTTCGGTTGAGCTTTGGCAGAGAAGGAAGGAGCCCTGTGCTTTTCAGTGTGCAGTTTTAGTCAAAAACGTGTAAGGCCCAGAGTTCCGGTCTGCAGCTTGTTAGGACTGAATCCGTCCTGTGAAAAGAATCAAAGGATCTCTGAAGAGTAGAAACCAGGCTCACCCTGTGAAGACTGGAAGAATTGCTGAAAATTGCACTCGGTCTGTCAGGAACTGAATCTGCTGTGTGTTCTCGGGTATTGTGCAGTAATGCGATCGGGATACAGATGCAGCCTGCCTGGTATAGTGCTTTCTTTTATATAAATGTGTGAAGAGGGTTTGTGTACCTCAAGTGAGCCCTGCTGACATTGAAGGACCCTATCTTATTTGGAGGTCGTGAGTACTAATTCAGGGTAGCCCCTGTTGAATTGCCACATTAAATCCAAATGGAATTACTGTACTGCTGACTGTTTAATTTTCCTTTTCTCTGTGTGAAAGGGCCCCTACCAGCTGCCACGGTTTGGACTAGCCACTAGGGCTTGGGTACCCAGGGACAGTAACTGATAGGGATAGGCCTGTGCACAGAGCCATAGGTAGATTATTAGAGTGATAAGCTAATTAACCTGATTTCCCTGTCCTTGTTATATCCCTAAATAAATCAGAGCTGCTTGTTTCAGCAAAGTTATACTGCCTGAGGTATTTGTCTATGTTAAAGTACTGTACTGTGATTGTTGCACTGTATCTCATTTCACAGGAGGTCCCAGTGCCGGAACCAGTCCTGGGGGTAAGTGTATACTGTGAAGGTAATTCTGATATATTGTGTAGGCCACTAGTGGGAAGAAAGGGGGGTTGCAGTGTCCCAGAGGGCTGTGACCAAGTTAGTTTAACTATTGCAAACCCTGACCTCTGGGTGGAGGCACCCGCCATTGGATCCAGGCCCCTCAACCTGTTAGTGGCAAATCAGGCAGGGGTAGTAGCCCCTGGGATAGCGCCATTTAGGGGTTACATCACTAGTTACTTCCACGCACTATTTAGAAAGTTGCTCAATTTGAGTAGCTCATATCAAGGGCCACCGCACACAGATGGCACCACCTACATCGCCATCCTCTGGCACCGGACCCAACCCTGCCAGGCATTTCTGGGTGTCCCAGCACCCTGGGGACACCATGGCAGTGTGTCCATGCAGAACACACCATCAGACCCCCCATTGGGGTACACCAACACAATCCAGCACAGGTGTGCAGCACTGGGGGACTGGAGGGTACTGCAGGGAGGGTGTACAGGTGGCCTGGCTGCACCACATAGTTGGTGTTGCCACACAGATGGTGCCATCCACACAGTGCACTTGTGCCAGTGATGGGAATGCCCCTGACATCAATGTGCCTGTCAGATGGTATGTGCCAGCCCCCCTGGGGCACATACCACACACCTGTACAGACACCACATCACACATGGCCAACCGTGTGTATGGTACTGTGGGAATACAACACCATTGGTGCAGCATATGGGGGCACAGGACAGCATGACAGTGGAGTCCACTGTTAGAACACACCTGCCAGCTGGGCCTGTCACTGTGTGGCTGGTGGCAGTCATTGATGCCTGACACACTGTAGGCATTACTGTGTCCCACACAATACTGGACACTGTGTTACTGAAGCATCTGTTGCGCACTGTAAGAGGTAGCAATGGTATGTCTATGGCATGCAGCACCACCACTGGTGCCTGTGGTGCTAGTACCCTGGGGCACAATAGTCTCTGATGCTGTGTACAACCACAGCCTGCAGCCTCTGAACTGTTGATCAGGTCTGACATACAGGTGGAGCTGTGAGCACACCCAGTCTGCAGCTACCAACCTGTAGTTCCAGTCTAACTTACAGGTGGAACTGTGTGCACCATGAAATAGCGCCGGGCAATCTACATGGTAATGCATGCAAAGCAGGCCGTAATAAGACGCTAATGTGGCTGTTTGCCCTCGGATTGCCTAAGTAGGCTCATTTGCATAGGAGCTTTGAATATAGGAAAATTTAGCCCTGGGCTAAAGTATTTGCCCTGGGCAAACATGTTAGTGCCGGGCAAACCAGTCAAAACCATAGCACAGTTCTGCAGTGTTTGGCCTGCAATGGTTGTTTGCAGTTGTTGTGCACCACTTCTTGGCTATCACCCACATTGGCCACGTGCCTTACTCCGCCTCTGTGTACTCTGAGCTGCTGTTGCAGTTTGCACTGCCTAGTTGCAATATTCAGAGCTGCCTTCTTTGTGGGGCAAGTTTTGCACTGCACTGTCTACCTTATTTGCCCGGCTTCGTTTGCCCGCTATATTCAATATGTTTTGCACTTGGACTGTTTCTTTGAATACAGCATGCAACTGGATGTGGGTTAATTTAGCATGCCAGGCAGTGCAAATTTAGCCCCAAGGCAAAATTTTGAATATTGGACCCCTGATGTACTAATGCCTCTGTTCAGAGCTTACGTTAGACCACACTTGGAATATGCTGCACAGGTGTGGTGTCCTTACAAAAAGTCTGACAGTAAAATACTTAAAAATGTTCAGGGGAAATTTACTAAAAACATCCATGAACTTAAAAATAGAACATATTTTGAAAGGCTGGAAACACTTAAGTTGATGCCTTCAGAGAAAAGAAGAATTGTGGGTGATCTACTTTTAATGTATGATGTCATTATTGATCCTTATCTCGTGCACGAGCTATGTTTTGAATTTCTGGATAAAGAATATGATATCGGGGTCACCAGCTACAAGTAATGAACAGACCTTTTAAGTCCAACTCAAGAACAAATGTTTTCACTTTAAGAGTGATAGGCCCATAGAACAAATTACCATTAGTTAGAAAATGGGCAAAGAAAATGATCTCCTCTGATTGGCCGAGACACTTATTTAGGTGGGCATCTATCAGACGATAGATGCCCACCAAATAAAAAGCCCCAGACCAACCTTCCTAATAGCCAGCAAAGTATCCTTGTGCCCAGCACCCTGCTTCCTCATTGGCTGAAGTGCTGGGCACGCAGTAGAATGTTAATTTTAAAATGCCCGCCATTTTGTTGTCTCCTTACCAGAACCGAGACCGACTCCAGTACTACAGCTATTCTCTTGATCTATCCTCAATTAAATCCCCAAAATTAATAAATAAAAAAACATTTCTTGACAGTGACACACGTTTTTCCTCCCACCACCAAGTCAAAGATTTTTAAATTGAAGCGGCATCCCCCGTGCCACTCCACTGCTACCCAGCTGAGAACCGGTTCCGTCTCCCCCGCTGCCGCCCGTCTGTGTTGGCGGCAGCCACTCAAAACAAAAGACAATCTTTTGTTTAATAATCTCATAAATGAAACCATTTGCCTCTAACAGCAGCCACAGTAAGGTTCACTGTCCCTCTTATCGTCACAGACCGGTCTTGGACTCAGAGCAGCAGCAACGACCGGAAAACCTTTAAAAACCTAAAAAACTTAATCCCGGTGCTCAAAATATGCAGCGAGACTGTGTAGTGAGAAAGAAAGATGTTGTTCCCTGAATCCTCAGCACCCAGCAGTTACTGTACACTGCCCAACCCGTCTGCTAGCAACTATCGTCTTGCCCTTGTTACTTTTAAGGCAGCAATGCAACGGTACCTGTTTCTGATGTTTAAGCATTTATTTCTGTATTTTCCATGATCGATGCTGCAGTCACAGAAAGCAGGAGCACTTCTGTTAGACCTATGTAGCGGTACTGGATATTTCTTTCATGTAAAACACTAACTCATGTTGCTGCATAAAAGCGGGGGAGGGCAGTAACCAATAACCAGGACAACTAGGACCCACCACTACAGGGGCTCTAGAAGGACAAACTCCTACATAAAACACACACACACACACAGGCGGAGGAACTATTTTATTTCAAAACTGATTTTAAATTGATTTTGTATTAACATTTATTATTAAACTTATTTTGTTTTACAGTGCCCATTTTCTAAGCGCAATAATACCCTCCAGGGTGGGCGGTATTATGCTATACCGGACCTTCCAAGGGCTATAAGGCCCTCCGCCTGCAGTGTCGGGCCTCATTACGCCCCAGGGTGGTCCGGTATAGCACAATACTGCCCACCCTGTCGGGTATTATTGCTCACATATTGTCATTAGTAAGACCAAGGTGGAATTCAAGTGTAGGTTGGATAAATGTATTGTCTCTGGTGGTGACCTTCGGTATTATTCTTACTAGTATAGGAGCATTATTACCTTCTCATTCCTGAGTGACCTTTGTATGAACCTTAGGGTGAACCATGGTTATATGACAGGATCTTGGCTGGTCTGTTAACAATCTGGCCGCAGTGTTCTGAACCAGCTGCAGGTGACATAGGGTTCCCTCATTTAGCCCAAGGTAAAGGGCATTGGAATAATTGAGTCTGGATATAACAAAAGCATGTGTTAGTGAGGGCAGGTCACTGGGTGTGATAAAAGGTTTCATCTGGGTGATATTTCTAAGATGCCAAAAACCTTTTCAGACAATGGATGACACCTGAGCCTCCAGCATCAATTCACTGTCCAAAATAATACCCAGATTCTTCACCTTTCCTGAGGTGGTGAGAAAAAAAGAACCAAGCTCTCATCCGGTCTCCCCTCACTCCACCTCAGCTCCCTCCCTGCGACCAGGCTCAATCACTAATATTTCTGTCTTATCTGGATTGAGCCTTAGCTATTTTGAGGAAATCTAGTCCTGTATCTGAGCCAGACAAGAGTTCATAAGCCATTTAATGGCAGCACCATATTCAGATGTTAGGATTGCCACGTGAATGCTACAATAGTGTTGCTCAGATAGTGCTTTTGTGGATCCTACCACTATCTGTCAGATAGTGTTGGTATCCTACCTAGGATCCTATCAGAAATCCTACCAAATGCAAATGCATTATCCAGGGTCAGATACAGATGGATCCTAGTTAGGATCCAGGGATCCTAGATCAGATCCAGAGATCCTAGGTCAGATAATTAGGATCCGGGGTCAGATAGCGATGGATCCTAGTTAGGATCCAGGGATTCTAGGTCAGATAGTTAGGATCTGAGGTCAGACTGCGATGGATCCTAGGTCAGATCCAGGGATCCTAGGTCAGATAGTTAGGATCCGATCTGGATCTGTTGCAAGGATCCACAGGATCCATAATGTTTGTAGGATCTATGCACTGGATCCTAGAGGGTAGGATCCATGGTCAGACAGCACTGCTATCCTACCAAAGCAACTATCTGACCAAATGGGAGGTATCTGTTGGTATCTTAGTTTCTAGCAACACTACTCTACAAAGTAGGGAAATTAAAGGTTTGGGTTGCAAAACTCCTGATCCTGTGTTATTACACAATGAGGGTTTCTAGAATTAACAGGATAACATTTTCTTCCAATTGTAACTTTAACAATGGAGCATTTTTCAAGCTACAGCAAAATGTGGTTCACAATTAACATTTATTAAAAGAGCAACTCTGCACTTAAGCATGTAGTTTCATAAATAACATGATTCAGCCATTACAATTCACAAGAAAGTAGATTTTTTTCTTTTCCAGTGTTCCTTTCCAGGTTTTACAGCACATCTTGGTAGTCTATCTAAAAAGTCTGTGTAAAAATCTCATGCCTCTCCCCATTAACCTCATGGTACCTTTGTTTATGACATCATAGTGCTAACCATGGCAACAGACTATGATGTCACAAAAGCAACTGCGTGGTTAGTGAGAGAGTTAGATATATTTTGAAAGACTCAATGAAATTAAGTACTGCATTATCCACAATATTTAGTAGACCAACAACAGAAAAAATTATAAAAAAGATAAATAAATAACTAGAAAACAATAAAGTTAAAACCAAAGTGGTGAAAATCTAGCATTTTTTAAATTTCCGTTATAGCAGAGAGTTGCTCTTTAAAACGTAACATCAGTCAGCTTCCACACCTCAGGATAGCGTGCCAAAATCACGGTTACGGTCTTGAATTTTATTGCTGTGTTTTCAATCTGATCTTCATCTAAATCTATTTTATTGGCAAACACGGGGGGAGGGGGGTAGACTAAAGTTCACACTGGAAGTGGATTACAGGCAGGTAATAATATATTATTCATGAAACATTTGCAACACAGGGCCAGGAATGAATGAAAATGTCTGTTTGCACATGACTGAAAGATTTGTGTAAGAGTGGAAAGTGAGAAAAGTGTCAGAACTTTTGAGGCAGGATTTAAAGAGACAGGAAAAATGGTCCAGAATAGGGCAGTTGAAATTCAATGCCAAAAAATGCAAAATAATGCAGAATGGGAGAAGAAAATCACAAAACATTGCACAACGTAAGATGGGGGTATAGTAGTGGAGAGAACAGTGGAACACGGATTTTGGTGTGCTTATTTCTGAAAGACTCATACTGTATCTTCTGCCCAAAACGTAACAGAGAGGTAGAAAAAGCAAATATGATGTTAGGGTGTATAGGAAGCAGCAGCAGTAGAAGAAAGGAGGTGATCATTCCCATATATAGATCTCTGCTTTGCCCACAGCTAGAGTATTGTGCAGGATTCTAGAGCTCAGACCTACAGAAGAACTGACAGAGTGCAGGCAGTGCAGAATAGGGCAACCAAAATGATCGAGGGATTATGGAATAACTCATATGAGGAAAGGCTGAAAGGTCTTAGCATGTACACATTGGAAACGGGGGGCGGGGGGAGAGACGTGATAGTAACGTATAAGTATTTCCATGGGAATAATGGAGTAAACTGGAATGAATTGTTCACTTTAAATGTAAACACAGACTTAAGAGGGAATCCTTTGAAACACAGACACTGGAGGGAATTCTTTGAAGTTGGTTGGAGGAAAATTCAGGTGAGATGTCTGAAAGTGCTTTTTCACTGAAAGAGTGGTGGACAGATGGAACAATCGCCAAAAGATGTGGAGGGATTAAAACTGGAGTGGGGCAGGCACAGTGATCTGATAAGATCACTCAAGGAAAAGGCTGCTATTTGAAAAAGGATGTAAGGTCAGGAGGGCCATTACTCAACTGCTAGGTAGGTTGGGCAGACTAGATCGGCTGAGTGGCCTTTTCCTGCCATAACAGTCTATGTTTCTATGTTTCACTTCTCATCTAATGTTACTATATCACTATAAAATGTCAGTATATGATAAAACACTGTACTAACAGAAAAACAAATAAGATGGGGCCTAGAGGTGAGGGACCTGTTGGCGGGGAGTGGTCACACCACAGTCTGGTTCTTCCTGGACCTGGGGAGGGGGGAGGAAAGCCAAACAAGAATGGTAGTAACCAACTTTAGGGGTGCAGACTTTAGGGAGATGGGAAGGATCCTTAAAGATCATCTGGACAGGATAAGGCCGGATATGGATGCTGACAGCAGGTAGGGGATCATTAGGAGGGGAATACAGGAGGTTACCAGATCCTGTGCAAGGGAAAGGCATAAGTTCAGTAAGGCCAGAAAACCCTGCTGGTGGACCCAGGAGATACAGAAGGTGGTGAGGGAAAAGAAGGTGGCCTATAGGTGCTTCAAGTGCTCAAAGAGTGAAAGGGATCAGGAGGAATATGAGCTGAAAGTCAAGAAAGTCACCAGGGTGGTGAGAGCAGCTAAGGCAAAAAAGGAGCAGTCCTTGGCCAGTGGGATCTGGAGGGGGGACAAGGGGTTCTTTAGATACATAGGGGAAAAAGGGAAAGTAAGGGGGCAGATCAGCAAGATAAGGATAGGGGATGGCTGGGCACAGGAGGCGGGGGAACAGGCAGAAGTCCTAAATGAGTACTTTGCCTCAGTTTTTACCAGGGGGATGGAGGGCTATGAGCGCGAGGGGAGCAGGGCAAACCAGAGGAAGGGGTGAGGCGGTGAGACCAGGGGCCTTGGCGGGACTGGGGAAAGGGAGTGGCCACCCCAGACAGGTGGGGGGGCCAGCAGTGCAGGGTGAAAAGGGGGAGGATGTGGAGGCTGAAATCCCAGTAGAGAGAGTAAGGGAAGCCCTCAGGTCCCTTCAGATGGAGAAAGCACCTGGGCCAGATGAGATACATCTCAGGGTGCTGAGGGAACCGGCGGATGTCCTGGCAGTCCCTCTAGTGCAGCTTTTCAACAACTCTTTAAGGACTGGGTGGGTGCCCCAAGACTGGAGGGTGGCCCATGTCGTGCTGATCCACAAGGGGGGATCAAGAAAGGAGGCGGGAAATTACAGGCCCGTTAGCCTGACATCGGTGGTCGGCAAGGTGATGGAGGGTATTGTCAAGGAAAGGCTAGGGGGGTTACTGGAGCAAACTGGGTATTTGGACGATAGGCAGCATGGCTGTGTCATGGGAAGATCATGCCAGACAAACCTTGTTGAGTTCTATGACTGGGTGACAAGGGCCCTGGACCAGGGTAGGCCAGTAGACGTCCTCTTTCTGGACTTTAGCAAGGCATTTGATTCAGTACCCCACAGTGGCCTGCTGGCTAAGCTGAAGGAAATGGGGGTAGGGAGACAGTTGTTAAGATGGATAGGAAATTGGCTCTCTGAGCACACTCAGAAGGTGGTGGTTGGAGGGTTAGCCTTATCCCCAAGGTGGGTTACTAGTGGGGTTCCCCAGGGGTCAGTGCTAGAGCCACTCCGGTTCAACGCCTATGTCTCAGACATCAGGAAAGGGATCAGGAGTGAGATGAGTCTCTTTGCAGATGACTCAAAGCTGGGTGCAGTGGTGGATGAGGAGGAGGGGAGGGTGGCCTTGCAGTAGGACCTGGAGACTCTGGAATGGTGGTCGGGAAAATGGAAACTAAAATTCAGTGTGGGGAAATGCAAGGTTCTGTACCTGGGAGTCAGAAATCCAGGCCAGGGGTATACCCTGGGAGGAGACATGATTCAAGTCACGGAGAGTGAGAGGGACCTAGGGGTAGTGGTAGATGTTAAAATGAACAACTCAGAGGCCTGTAGGGGGGTAGTGGCAAGGGCAAATAGGATGCTAGGATGCATCGCCAGGGGGATTACCTCCAGAAAGGTGGAAGTGATCCTTCCACTGTACAATTGCTTGGTTAGGCCACACCTCGAGTATTGTGTGCAGTTTGGAGACCACATTCAAAGAGGGACATTACATTCCTAGAGAGGGTCCAAAGGAGGTCAACCAAAATGATTTGGGTCCTGGGGGAGAGGACTTGTGAGGAGAGGCTCAAGGAGCTCGACATGTACACCCTGGAGGAGAGAAGGGACGGGGGGGGGGACATGATAGAAGTCTTTAAGTACAAGAAAGGGATCAATAAGGGAGGCCCAGTCAGGGTGCTTCAAAGGAAGGAGGGTGGGGCAACGAGAGGTCATGGGTCTAAGCTGGAAGGGAGCAGGCTCAGAGGGGAGAGGAGATGTTATTTCACTGAAAGGGTGGTGGCACCATGGAATGCACTCCCCAGGGAGCTGGTAGAGGTGGAGACTGTGGACGTGTTTAAAAGGGGATGGGACAGGTACAGGGGGAGGGTAAATCTGACCAGGCCCAATACAGGTGGAACATCTGGGACTGGGGACAGTATAATTCAAGGGGGAGGGGGGACACCAAAATCGGCCCTCAGTGCAGGTGCTGAAAATCGAGCAGATCGAGAGACCATTAGGCCTATTCAGCTGGCATTTTAGTATGTTAGTATGTGTATATTAATAATAATGGGCCCTATGCATGAACGGGCAGAAAGTATGCGCCAGAGGTGTGTACCCAGCCTATGTAGCTCCATGCCTACAGACAGGTGCGAAGCTGGTATGCACTAATGTCAGCCACCTGTCCACGCCCCCCCCTCCAGTGTGCAGGACTGTGCAGGGCAGATGGGGGCGGAGTAGCAGATTCAGACAGGCAGCCAATTGGATGCCCATCCTGGGTCCAGTAGTAGATCCCTTGCAAAGGTAGGTGCTGGTCTGGGTTCGTGAATTGCCCATGCAGGCATCCAGGGCATGGGTGGCTGGTCCACGTTATCCACTGGCCCTCCCTGCCTGATACCCACTCATGTGGCAGCATGCCTCACCTGGTGCTTGGATGGACTGCCCTGCAGTCCCCCACCCCTGTCCCACATGCCAGCCCAACCCACACCCTGCACATCACAGCCGATCCCATACCGGTATATGAGAACCCCCCCATGCCCACACACAGCTCAGCCCCGTCCCCCATGTCTGTGTCACACCCCGATCCCCAAACCCAACTCCCTGCCCCTACACTGGTGGCCAGTGGCCCCCACAGCACCATCCACACCACCCCGTTCCCGCACCTGCCAATCCGGTGCCTGCAGGGAAGGCGGCAGAGTGCACATCCTGCCGCACACCTCCTGGCTGCCTGCCTTCCTTCCTTCTGATGCTGGGAAAGGGCTGCCTATTAACAGATGGTGCACTCCCAGCATCAGTAGGGCGGTGGGTAGCGAAGGAGGTGTGCGGAGGGCTGTGCTGCATGTCATCCCTCACTGCGCTGAGCAGTTACAGCAGGGTCCCCACTGCCATAATCAGCACCCTCCCTCTCTCCCCCATGCACAGCACTACACGTCATTGTGAATGGCATGTAGTGTGGGCATGCCCCCATCTCTCCCCCTGGACCACACTGGTGAATGCCGCCGGGGAACCACGGGCCCCCTGCTGTGCGGCATTCCCGCATATTTATGCCTATACACCCGGTTTCTGTGGCACATTAGCATAGTGCATAGGGCCCAATAATACTACTAATAATAATGAGAGCTAATAGAGTACATTAAAGGATACCTAAACACACACGTTTTAAATATAACTTTTCTAAAATCTGGCTTCATAGCACTTCATAGGAAAGGCAGCTGTTTACATGAATGCTGAAACTGCATTTGTTTAATTGGGATAAATGCAATTTCGTAGCACTTAAAAAATGTAAATGACAGCCTCACCTGGTTCAAATTTCCCTCCCTCAGCTTCTCTAAAATGGCGCTGATGGGCAGCATTATTACGATAATGAGGAGAGAGCCTGATCAGCAAGGAGTGCTGTAGCAAGCGCAGCCTTCATGCAGTAGGACAGTGTCCTCACTTCATTTAACAGTCAGTTTGTTTAAAAGGGTAAAAATCATCACTTAAGGTATGTATTATTCATACTAATACTTATGCTAAGTGATGGTTTTTTAAGTTTGTAGAACACACCATGCTGAAACAAACATAGTTTTTTTCACACAGCACACTCCACCCCAATACAGTCTCCTCCTATGTCAGCCTCCTTGCCGCTGTCCACTGTCCACTCTCCTTAGTGCCCCATATTGCCAATCCTCCAGCCCCTGCCTTATTTTAAAACTATCTGGTGGTCTAGTGGGAGAACCACAGACAGCCACGAAGATCTCTTCTTCTAATGCCACCGAAACCGGAACTCATGATACCTCTCCCCGGCCACCACATCCCCTCTTTAGAATAACCCTTCCCCAAGTGCACAATTATCCTGTTGTACCAGTTTAATTTTTAAAAATACCTGGTGGCTGAGTGGGAGAGAAAAGAACCCTAAATAAGACAGATTTATTGTCCCTTCTTGTCTGTCATAAGAACTAGAGCTCATAGCCACATCCCGTCTGTACTAGCTTCACTTCACTATCACGAAGTGTCTAATTACACTGCTTCTGTGTCCCCATTTTGTTCTTGTCAGCAATACCTGGTGGTCTAGTGGGAGAAACAGAGAGTGCAAAAGCCACGGTCCCACAGAGATCTCTGCTGCTGTTGCTGCTGCTGAGTTGACGCTACAACCAGTTCCGGGATGGGGTAGTAACACTGAATAATGAGAAGGTGGCAGTGATAGTGGCCTGTTTGGGGCTGTGAATTGCAATGATGGCTGTGCTTGTCAAGTGGATGTTGACATAGCACAAGACAGACCATGAACTGGTAAGACAACTATGCTTGCCACTTTTGCCTTTGATTCTCACTGTGAGCTGCTATTGAGATTGACACTTTTGAGAGGGGTTTTGTTCTTTTGACAACATTCAATTTTATTTATTCCCAAAGTATTCTTTGTAGACTTAAATCATTTTCACTTGGGCAGTCATTTTTATGGCTGTGTGAGAGGAACTCCACAGACATTTTGCTATCACTGTAGGAGAACAGGGGGGTCACCTCTGGAACGTGACCCTGTGTTCTCCTACAGTGATGCGGCAACATCATAATTGCACTGACTCCATAGGTGCTGTCCTCCATGACAGCGCTCCCCTCTGCAGCATGGTCACCCCCCTCCCCATGGCGCACTACTTCACAAATGCACTTCCACTACCACTGCGTATGCGCGAGTATGATGCATGTGTAGTTTCGTCACTGCCATCTTTAGAATGGCAAACCATCACCGCTCTAGAGCCAGTGCTCCGATGTTGCCACCACAGCTCCATGACCTGTGCTACTGCTGCACTGATATGGCTGTCACTGCTGCTCTGAGAGCCGTGCTGCTGCCGATCTGCTACCCGGACAGGTAAGAGCTCAGTGCAGCCGTAATCGGCTCTGACCAGAATTTGTTTATCAGGTTATTCAATGGATGGTTCAGACTTCATATGGAACTATTGGAGATATGTTAACAAAGGAGACACAGATTCCTATTTCATTATAAGGAGGTTCTAGAGCCGGGGCACATATTAACCTGTTGGGCCCTCTGAAAGCAAAAACTGTCAAGAATGGGAAAACATATGTTTTTGAACTAGTCTTGATGGTTTACTTTTTGCATCCATGACAAGTAGAACAAGAGGAAAGAGAGAAGAAATAGTTTATCTCTCCCACTGCCCCGGACTTGGATCTTGTCAATTTAGCAAATGTCATTGAGGCAATGAATCCTTGAATAAGATTACACATTTAATTGTTAAAAAATTGATAAACTTTTTTCCTTACTATATACTGGGAAATTTTATCTATTTTTTAGGTGACTACCACTGCATCAGCTTAAAGAAAATATAATTGAGGTAGAGCTACTGCTCGCCATGCTAGCAATCTGAGTTTGGGAGGGGACTCAGATCACTGGACTGCTCTCTTCTCCTGGATAGGGGATGCTTGCTGGCCTGGCCCTTGACTGCCACCAGTTGGAGGCCTAGTGGTAGTGATGGCACAGGTGGCATGAAGGGAGGGGCAGCAGTTGACGTGGTGCATGTATGCCTCCACACAGCACACACTTACATCCATTAAATTGTGGGGGAAGTGAGGTGTGAGGCAAAAAATAGAAAATGGTAGCTCGGGGCTTCATGAAACACTGCCCGCTAACCTTATACCAGTACCAGCACCACCTGGGATACATGGACACTGATTTGGATGTGTGTCTTGGGGGGTTGGGGGCAGACCTGTCCTAATGCTCCCACCACGGGGGTGAGTCAGGAACTTCAGGTTCAGGTAAGTCCCAGGGAGGTGGTTGTTGGTGGCAGGGACAGGGCTGATAGCCTTGCTGAACAGCCAAGGAAGAAAAAAGATTTATGAAAAAAAAAACATACAATTACTGTTAGTTTTTAGAAAGTGTTCAAAGCTTTTAAAATTTAGTTTAAGATCAGTTATAATAAATAAGTTCATGGTTATATATGTGTGTGTAAATATATTTTTTGCAAAAAACTGCATTAGTGCACCAGTCAGGGTTCAATTTAAAGCAACAAAAGTAGGGAAATGTGGTGTTACGGTTTCCAACCCTAACATCCCATCCACCCTAGCAGCAAAAGGACAAGACCACACAAGCAACCACAGACAGCCGTCATCAGGTAAGACAAACAACATACATCTCTTTCCAGATGACAGAAGAGACATCCATCTTCATGGTTCAGTGCTTCTGTAGCCATGGATACACATGCACAATTCAACACATACACACCCACTTCAGACTGCAGTTTTTTTATACAATATATGACAATGTCACTGTACTATATATGCAGTAATTTTCTACACGTTTCAAATATTTTATTTTAATTTGAATGCAGTCCTGATTATATACTATGTAATAGGATTCTAGCTGAATGCAAATGGTCAGTTTTTATAGCTGCATAGCAGAGCTATGTGATGTATTGCTATTAGGTAGTAGAGAGACAGAGAGAGAGAGAGAGGACTCTGGAAGCACGTAACTGGATACCCAGAATGTGACCTTCCACAGCGGAGTTGAAGTACATGCGGTCCTCTGTATTCACCACAGTGCTACCTCCCCTGTCGCTGGGTGCACTATTTGCCTGCCCCCATTCTCACTTCCGGTTCACTTTTGGTGGTTCAGAGCTATGTGGCACCTGCTCCCTGTAATGTTTCCCTGGTGTCTAGTGGCACTCCCCACCCTTCCATTGCTGGCCTCGTATTTATAAAATGTTTTCCTGGTGTCTAGTGGCATCCCCAGCCCTCTGATTGCAGTCCCTCTGTCTATGTAGTATTTCCCCTGGTGTCCAGTAGCACCTCCTGCCCTCCAATCACTGTCCCCATATTTTCATAATATTTCTCTTGTGTCTAGTGGCATCCCCGCCCTCCAATCAGTGTCCCCATATTTTCATAATGTTTCCCTGGTGTCTAGTGGCACCCCCGCCCTCTGATCACCAGCGCCATATTTTCGTAATGTTTCCCCAGTGTCTAGTGGCACCCACCTCCTTCCAATCACTGTCCCCTATGTCTATGTCTGTGTCTGTGTCTGTGTCTGTGTCTATATCTATATCTATTTTGATGTCTATGTCTATGTCTATGTCTATGTCTATATCTATGTATTCACTGCAAAAAACTTCATTAATGCACCATTAGGGTTGAAGCCTAAAGAGTAGGGAAATGTGATCTTAGGGTTCCCAACCTGTACACACCACCCTCGGCTCCCAACCCAAGCACTCCACCCCCACCCCCACCCTCGACTTCCAACCCTAAGGCCCACCTCCACCCTGCATGCAGGAATAAGTTGTGAGGGGTGTGCCTTGGTTGTAACCCTAATGCTTACCCCATTGTTTTAATTTGCACCCATGTTAAGTTATTAACTGTTGAAATGGGTGAGCATTAGTTCAAGAATCTAAGGCACAACTTTTCACACCTATATTCCTGCATGCAGGGTGAAGTGGGGCCTTAGGGTTGGAAGTCAAGGGTGGGTTAGTGTGTCGGGTTGTAGAAACCCTAAGACGATTTCACCTTTATGCTTCAACCCTAATTGTGCATTAACAACGCTTTTTTGCAGTGAATTTTCTTACTTTTTCAGATACTTTATTTGTATCCCTATTAAGGATAGTATTCATGAGGTGGTATGAAAAATGGGCTTGTTGAAAATTTGGACTGAAAATATTAGAAATTACCAAAGTTAATCACGTGTGTAGAAAAATTTCAATGAATGCTCGTAACTCCGCCATTTTTAGGATTTTATTTTCACCAAATTTTGAACATGGGCTTTTTGGGTCCTCACCTCATGAACAGTGGTACTGTCATTTCATTACTTGATGCCGAAAGGTGATTTCGCACAGCTACTGCACCACTGTTCACCACAGGTGTGAAAAAACATTTCAGGCAGGATGTGAGAAAATGACAGCTGTACTGTTCATGAGGTGGTGTGAAAAAATTAGTATATTAAAAATCTGGAGTCAAAATATTGTAAATTGCCAAAGTTATGCACCTGCTTAGAAACTGCGCAATGCATGCTCATAACACGGCCATGTTTAGGAATTTTGTGTCCAAATTTTCAACATGGGCTTTTTTGGGACCTCACCTCATGAACACTAGTTCTGTCATTTTATTAATCAGTCCTAAAAGGTGATTTTGCACAGCGACTGAGCCATTCTTTGCCACAGGTGCGAAAACACATTTTGGGCAGGATGTGAGAAATGACAGCTATGATGTACATGAGTTGGTGTGACAAAATGGGTATGTACCAAATCTTGAGTCAAAATATTGTAAACTACCAAAGTTATGCACCTCCGTAGCAACTGTGCAATGCAGGCTCGTAACACGGACATTTTTTAGGATTTTTTTTTCACCAAGTTTGCAACATGGGCATTTTGGGACCCCACCTTATGAACAGTGGCACTGTCATTTTGTTAACTGGTCCCAAAAAGTGATTCCATGCAGCGACTGCAAAATCACCTTTCAGGACCAAGTAATGAAATTACACTGCCATTGTTCAAGAGGAGGGGTCCCAAAAACCCCAAGTTGAAAATTTGGTAAAAGAATCCTGAAAAATGGTGGCATTATCAACATAAGTTCAAAATGCCATTGACAGCCATTATATGGAGCTTACCTTGGTTCTTCAGTTTGTGGTTGGGCTTTGAAGAGTGCAGACATGCCCCAGTCCATGGAAGATTGCAGCGGTCAACCTCTGGAGCTAAGTATGGGATAAGGGGGGGTGCGAGGAGGTGGGTGTGCAGAGGGAGGGTGTGGATGGGGGAGGAGTATAAGGGGAGATGACGAGGGACCATTTTCTTCTTTCTAGGGAAAAAAATATGTCGGGGGATGGTTTTCTTTTTAACAGGTGTTGAAATGTATGCATTGGGACAATGGGGGTGGGCTCCCCATTGTTCCAGGATACTGGGGAAATATACCAGCAACTGGGGACACTGGGAGAGGGCTACCTAGTGTCCCACACAGTTGGGGGGGTAGTGCTAACACAGGGATTGGGCACCCCAATGTTGGAAAAGGGAAAGAACATGTTTTGGTACACTGGGAGTGGGCTCCCCAATGTGCCACAGTGGCAGGGGACAGAGGGGGTTATATTACAACTGTCGACATGGGAATTGGGCACCCCAATGTTGGCATAATAATTTAAAAAAAAATCATTTGGGGACACTGGGAGTGGGCTACCCAGTGTCCCACAGTGTTTTGGGGGGCTGGGTAACTGCCAACACAGGGATTGGGCACCATGATGTTGGCATAATAATAAAAAAAAAACAATAATTTGGAGACACTGGGAGTGGGCTACCCAGTGTCCCACACTGTGTTGGGGGGGGTCAGGAAACTGCTGACACGGGGATTGGGCAAGCCAATGCCAGCAACTAATACTACAAAGGGGGGTCCACTAGACCACCAGCGATATTATAATAAAAATAAAAAAAAAAATCCAGCCAGAGTCCTGCATGGTTTTGAACCCAGGACCATTACAATGTTAGCTGTATATCTTGTCCTCTACACCGGCCCAATATTGTGGAGAATGCTTTGCTTTCTTTCTAGATATGCTGTGTGAAATATACAGCAAGATCTGTGTGACCCAACATGCGAAAAAAAAGTATATATTTTTGTCACACAAAATCTGTATGTGACACTACAAGCCTGACATATAAATTTTCCCATAGGAAATAATGGGAAACTTGAAATTGTTATAACTTTTGAATGTATTAATATTTTTTTCACCAAACCTTCAAAAGGGCACATCTGTGACCCAAAGGCTTTCTACCCTGAACATTTCAGACCAAAACATAAAGGCATTCCTGAGATACAGGTGGACAAAGAAATGTAAAAAAAAGTGGTAAATTTAAGATTCTGTGACAGTTTCTAGCTCACAAAACACACAACAGATTCACACAAAATTTGGCACATCAAGTGACCTACCCTAGAGATTATACATGCCAAATTCCATGCAAATTCATTTGATGGTTCCAAAGTTATTAAGGTTCAAATTTTCAGGTTTAACATAGACATTTGCACTCAACCCAGTATACGGGTGCTACTGCGCCAGTATAATCTATATATCTATATATATAATTTCCCTGGTGCCTAGTGGCACCCCCTCTGATCACTGTCCCAGTATTACTTTACAAAATGTGACCTGTATTTAACAAAATGGTCCCTCAATGCTTTTTTTATATAAACCTGTAGAAAAGAAAACAGTCCCTCGCTGACTTTATTTATTTATTTATTGAAATGTTTCACCAGGAAGGCACACTAGGCAGCAAGTCACTCATCTCCTGGTGTGACCTGGAGGGAAGGGGTACAATAGGAATGAGACATTAAACATTCAAGCTACAAGATCAACATTAACATACAGTTGTAAGGCAGGTGTTACAAACAGTGTTACAACAGTGTTGCACATAATAGGTAGAAAGACTGGACAAGAATAAGTGCTGGGTTAATAAGTAAACAAGTGCTTACATGAAAGAAAAGGGGAAAGAAGAGGGAGGGGTGAGGTGGCGGAGGAGGAAGAGTTGTGTCCCTGAAGACCCCTTCAGGATGCAGGGAACCCTGCAAGGGGACTGGGGGACCAGAGAGAAGAGGATACAGCAGTATCCCAGAGAGACCCCTTCAGGATGTGGGGAACCCTGCAAGGGAGCTGTGGGGCTAGATAGAAAGGGGGATGAGGCCATAGGGATTTAAAGAGAGAGGAGAGAGAAGGAGGAGGAAATGTGACTTAATGCTAGGAGGGGGAAGAGGACCTAACCCAAGAGAGAACCCTTCAAGATGCAGAGTACCCTGCAAGGGGGTTGGAGAAGGTCAGTAGATAGGGATTAAGAGAGTGATAGGAGAGGGAGTTAGTGAGAATTGAACTCTTGAGGGGAAGAGAATTCGCACCTTTGGAGGGGATGGGGACTAATCAATAGTCCATCGGGATACATTGGACCCTGCTAGTAGTCATGGAAAGCCAAGATAATGGCTAGATAGAATAGAAGAGATACTGTATGCTTAGGCTCAGTTGGACCCCTTCAGGATGCTGAGAACCCTGCAAGGGGATTGCAGTGGCCAGGGAGAAAGGTAGATAGGGAGGGGAAGGAGAGGAGACAAGCCTAGACCCAGTAGGAGCCATTAAGGATGCTGAGAACCCTGCAAGGGAACTGTGAAGGCTAGGGAGAAAAGGTAGAACGGGAAGAGGAAAGAGAGGAGAAATGCCTAGGCACAGTAGTGCCCCTTCTGGATGCTGAGAACCCTGCAAGGGGACTGCAAAGGCTAGAGGGACAGGTAGATGGGGGAGGGGGAAGGAGAGGAGACAAGCCTAGATGCAGTCAGACCCCTTCAGGATGCTAAGAACCCTGCAAGAGGACTGCAAGTCTAGGGAGATAGGAGGGATGGTGGGGGAGGGAGTAGATGAGAGATACAAGCCCCATGGGGGTAGGAGAGGGACCTATGGAGAGCATTGGGGTCCCTTACATTCTGTTGGAGATCAAGGGAGGCCAGTAAGGGGGAGCAATTTGGGGGAAGGGGAGGAGAGCTAGAAATTTGGGGAGAGGGGGTGCATAGGTTAAAATGAAGATGACGAAGGGGGTAGGGTTTGTACAGGACTTAGAGTAAGGAATTAGGGAAGGACATGGCAGGAGCAGCTAGGTGCAAGGAAATTATTGAGGGCAGAGCTGATGGAGTAGGCAGAGGATGAGTGACGGATTTGTCGGGGGAGGGCATTCCATATTTTTGGGAGGTGGTCAGAGTAACTGGATTGGCTGATTTGGGTGGATCTGCAGAGGACTATCAGGGTGCGGGAGTCAGTTAATCAAAAGGAATAGGAGGATGGGGGGGTGTTATAAAGGAGGAGTTGAGGTAGGAAGGGAGCTCACCCAACCAGTGCTTGGAGGTGAATTTAGCACAGTGGGAGAGCCGCCTATTTGTAAAAGAGGGGAAGGATAGGGCACGATAAATGACCCCTGCCACTGTGACCTCCCGCTCAGCAGTCTCCATTGCATACCCCCCACCCTCCCATCCTTACTCATCTGAACAGTTCCCAAGGTGAAGATCCACTCCATGATTGAAGCCACATCTTGCTGCTAGAACCGGCGACTGCAATATGAGAAACTAAAGTAAGTGCGGTTCAATGTATTTCAATGGGGGTTTGAACTTTGAGGCATTACTTTGTCATTTTTGCATATTTTCACCCCACGTTTTCATCATGGCTTTTTCGGGACCCCACCTCATTAACAATGGTGGTAGAATTATGCAAATCAGGCCCAAAAGGTGATTTTGTGGTCATTTGATGAAATCATCTTTTGGGTGGGATTTGAAAATTTTCACCACCATTGCTCATGAGGTAAAGAAGGCTATGTTACAAGTGTAGGGTCAAAGGAGCATACACTGAAATTTTTCTATGCTCGCTCATAACTTCTGTAATTTTAAATATTGTGACCCCAAATTTTCAACATAGTCATTTTTTCATACCACCTCATGAATGTGACAGCTGTAATTTTTCAAATCCTGACTAAAATGTGTTTTCACCCCTGTGGCACGTAATAACGTTTTGGTGGTGCGCAATCATATTTTGGCGGGGATTTGAACACTTTCACCAACGTGGTTCATGAGGTGTGGTAATAAGAAGGCTATGCTGCAAATTCATTATTTTGCAGCTGTATTGGCTCTGACCGGATTTTGTTTTCTTTTGACTCTTGCATGGAATGATGATTACATAGTAATGTCAATAATAGAAAATAGCAGGAAAAGTTAGTAGTGCACCTTGAAATACTGCTTATTTATAGTACTGCAGTGGGATCAAAATTTCATACAAACGTCCCCAATTTTTTTGTTGAGTACAAAACCTACACGCAATTATGATTCTATGGTAATTTCAACTGTGAGAAATCATAGGGAATGATAATAGTGTGTTTACAATTACCAATGAGTAACGTTACTACATTAGGATCCAAATTTCATGCAAATGTCTGAATTTTTTTGCATTACATCATAATTGTCTGGTAAGATGTAAATAAACAGATCAATAAAATGATAATAGTGTGATAAAAATAGCAGTCATGGGCATCACTTCATTTGGATTGTGATTTCATACAAATGTACCAAATTGTTTATTTTTTAGTATTTTTGCATACAATCATGGCACATGATAGTGGCTATACTAAGAAAACGGCACCAAAAGGAGGTTTCTGTGTTTAGAATTACATACTAGCCGGCCCGTTGGCGCTGAGGGTTGAGGCGCTAGACGCCATACCTCGTACCACACCGGCGACCCGGGTTCGGGAATGGACTCAGGTCGTCGGGGGTCAGCCGGGGGGAGGGAGGATTGAGCATCCCAACGGATGCTCTCCTCCCTCGGGGGATTCTCAGCCACAGGGAATCGGGTGGGAGCACCCCGGCACTCAGAGGTTGAGCTCCGCTATGGTCGGGGAGGGGACATCGTTAGGCGCTTGAGGGAGGTGCAAGGCCAGCACTGCCGCCTCCCTCTCCAGGGACGACGTCCCTGTGTGCCGGGGTCCCAGGGGTGGGGAAGTGGGGAAAAAGCAAAATGGTAGTCCTCGGTGTCCCTAGGTGAAGACTGCCCCATCCAGAGAGTCCACCTAGGACAGACCCCGCTGTGCAGGAGAAGGAGAGGTAATGGCACTCTAGGGGCAGATCCTGAAAGGGGGCTACGGGGATATGTGCAGTCGGAAGGAGGGGGACACCGGGGACAGGAAGGAGAATAAAGAAATAAAGCAAAAAAAAAAAAAGAATTACATACTAGTAACGTTACTGTTTTGGGATCATAATTGCATGCAACTGTTCAATTTTTGGGGTTGATTTTTGCACGGAATGATGATTGTATGCTAATGTCAATAATAAAAAAATGGAGAAAATTGTGGTAGTGCACTTAGAAAGAGTGCATAACATTACTGCACTGGGATCAGATTTTCATGCAAATGTCCCAGAATTTTGTCTGGGTACAAAATGAACACATAATTATGACCTCATAGTAATTTTAATGGTAAAAAATCATAGCCAATGATAACAGTGCATTTGCAAATACGTATTATTACCATTATTAAGTGAGAATCACAATTTCATGCAAATGTTCACAAAGTGTTTTTTTTATATTTGCATGGAATCATGATAACATGGTAATGTCAATGCTTAGAAATGAAAGAAAATGATAATACTGCATTGAGAAATGGCAGTTATTGTCATAGTTGCACTGAAATCAAATGTCATGCAAATATACATTTTTTCAAAGGAGCTGTGGTTCTACAACCTGAAGTGAGTGTGTATTTCTTGAAATGTGCATGTGTACGATGGCTACAGAAGCAGTGGACAATGATGATGATGTCTCTTTAGTCATCTGGAAAGAGATGTGCATTATGTTGTTTGTCTTACCTGATGTTGGCTGTCTATGGTTAGTTGAATTGTCTTGTCCCTTTGGCTGCTTGTGGAAGGATGGGGAGTTAGGGTTGCAGACTCTAACACCACATTTCCCTATTTTTGTTGCTTTATGTTGAGCTAACGGGTGCATTCCTTTCTTTTTGAGATAGTATACAGAATGTATGGTTCCTTCTGTTTGTCTTTATACCACCCAAGTAAAAAATGCTTCAGCAATGTTGTGTATATCAGCTTTTTCCATCTTCACATGTCAACCAGCTTCATCTTCAGGATATATTCCCACATGACCTATGTTGTTTTAGAGTTTGACATTTGCAAACTAGAATAAGTCTTTAAACTGAGAAGTCACTTTTTTATTGTAAATGTGATTCTTTTGTTGTGTTCATTTAACATCATTAGTTCAAGTTCAAGTTTATTGCAGGAAAACTCCATTGAGCAAGCTCATTCACAAGGAGGTCCTGTAAGTCACCCATTACATTTCTTGAGTTACTACAGTATTTGCAACATAACTAATGAACATGTTCCCACAATTTATAAAGATATAGACACAACACAGTGAAGAAGTTTTAAAAAATTTATTAGAGAAAAATTGCCAATTGAAATAATGCCAAATTGTTGTGGTGTTCCTGGAGAAGGCCAAAAACCAAGTACTACAAAAATGAAAAGCAATAACATAAATCAGAACAGTAAGTTATTTATTAAATGTTAAACATAGATGATGCCTCAACATATATTGGAAATGCATAACTCTTTACAAGTATTTACAAAGATGTTCTTGGAAAATTCCTCACTCGACCCCTTAACTATGGCAGTCCTGGGAAAAAAACAGGAACAGTGCATAGCCAGCACACTAGGTGAACAATTTACATGTTATTCAACATGTTTTTTAATATACTATATATTGTTAAAAACGTTAACATTTTTGAATATTTATTTATTTAAATATTTCACCAGGATGGCATACTGAGCAAATTGCTCACTTCCAGATGCATCGGGGAGATAGTAGTTTACATTGGTTGCAGCATTTGTAATCATAGAATAGCTGATAGCAGTTTACAACATTCCAGTATTTACACATTTCAGCATGTGCCATCTTAGAATCACATATTACAATATATTTAATAGATATAACAATTAGAGTGCAAGGTCCAAAATAAAGTACATGTAGGTACCCTAACAAAGCAGCCTAAAATGTCAGTAAACAAAGCAGCTGACAACAGAAGTGTGCACTTGATTTGGATAACACCCATCTCAAATGAACCAAGCTGTGGTGGAAGGACCCGTAATTATTAATAGAGAGTGGCGACAGTGTAGGACATAGGACAGGGAGGTTCAGGCTGAGCAGAGCATGACAGATAAGTGGGCAAGGTGTAGAGAGAGAAGGGTCAGCACAGCATGACATAACTGCATAAGGTGTAGATTGAGAAGAAAGGAGGATAGCAGGAGAAGAAGGGCAAGAAGGGATTGCTGGCCTGGAAGTAAGCACCCCCTCCCAGCAGGCAATCGAGGGGAGCTGAGGTTAGAGTTGTTGAGAGATGAATGCAGAGTAACAGGAGGCATGAGGGATGGAAAGGCCTGGGATTAGGGATAATGAGAGTTAGTGGCAGGAGCAAGTAGAGGAGGTGAAGTTATGTAGGAGGGAGGAAAGGGCTCGGGTAGGTTACATTTCAGGTGAAAGGGGGGAGGGTGTTCCACAGCTTGGGACAATGATATGAGAAGGCGGATTGTCTGGCAGTGGTTGACCTATGGGGGAGGGCCAGGAGTCTGGGTTCATTGCTGCGGAGGGGGTAGAGGGGTAGGGTGGAGGCAGATAGACTAGAGCAGAGGTAAGAGGGTAGTGACCCAAACCAGAATTTGGCTATAAAGGAAGCTGAATGGGTGAGACATCTGGAATTGAGGGATGGCTTTGTAAAGATCGCAGTGATGGGTACGTGAGGGCAGCATACAGCGAACCGACAGAAGGAGTTATAGAGGGTGTCCAGTCTGGCTAGGATGGACTTGGGAGCTGCACTGTAGGCTATATCTGCATAGTCAAATGTGGGGAGGATAATTTTCTGTACAAGTGCATGGTGAGCTGGCAGCAGAATACAATCACCATTATGGAATAAGGCACCAAGTTTTGGGTGCAATTTCTTAAGGATTGCAGTCATATATACAGAAACGTCCAGGTGTTGATCTAGCCAAACTCCAAGATATCTGAAGGAGATGATGTTCTCTAATGGGGTACAATCCATGGTATGGAAGTTGGGGGGGATTTAGAAAGTCTCTGCATAGTGCCGAAGGTCATGGAGACAGTCTTATTGGTATTTAGAAACAGCTGGTTGGATTGGAACCAGTGCTGAACCTTAATGAAGTCCTGCTGCAGTCTTGCTACCACATCTGAATGGGAAGCACCAGAGGTGTACAGTATGGTGTTGTCTGCATACATGTGTATTTTACTAGAGAAGCAGACAGCAGGTAAATCATTCAAGAATACTGAAAAAAGGATTGGGCCGAGCACTGAGCCCTGTGGGACTCCAGTACTGATGGCAGGGGAGGGAAGGAGCTTATCTTGACTGATTGCATCCTACCTTGAAGGTAGGATTGGATCCAGGTGGTACCTGTGTTGGAAAGACCAGCAGCTGTTAGTTTGTGGAGGAGCAGGGAGTGCGATTCTGTGTTGAAGGTCGTTGCCAGGTCGACAAATATTGTGGAGGTGATCTGCTTCTGATCTATACTGGTGAATATGGAGACAGTAAGCCAAATGAGGGAGGAGGTAGTGAAGTGGGACTTCTGGAAGCCAGCCTGGAAAGGGGTGAAAAAGGAGGATGAGTCAAGATAGGGGAGAGTTGGGAAAGCTTGATGTGCTTATGTAGTTTCACTAGAATAGGGAGTAGGGAGATTGGGTAATAGTTACCAGGGCTTTTAGGGTCTCCACCTTTAAGGAAAGGGGTTGACTGTGGAGATTTTCCACTTAGTAGGGACTGAGGCTAGAGAGAAAGATAGGTTTAGTAGCACAACCAGGGCTGTGCAGAAAGTGGGGGCAGATAGGTGAAGGAGCTTGGAGTCTAGCCCATCAGGACTCTTTTCCTTGCCAGGGCATTGACTAGGGGGGTGAAAGAGCTGCAGTTGCAGTAGAGCTTGCACTGTTGGGGGGGGGGTCCACTGCCTCAGAGGTCAACATTAAGAAAACCTTTTCTCACAGACAAACTTGTAAGTTTCTCTATGGACATTGCTTATCCATTTGAAATTGGGGTTGTCAGCAGTGGTGTCAGAAGATTCCAACTCCAGTTTCACATGGTTGGGGGACAGTACAGAACAAAGAAACAATAGGGCCCATTACTCAAAACATCTAATCTTGGTGCTTGTGTCCCCAAGAGGATCAGGAACAAATTACATTGTTCAGTTCTTTGATCATGGTGCAAGCAAGGGCGATGGGGGGAGGGTAGCATGGGCAAACTATGTATGCTCATCAGGACTGATACAAAAAAACTTACACTATAAAAATTTCATGCGCGCTAATGGTTATTTTACATTTATTGGTGGGGAAGTGGGCCCCCCCAAAATATTTTGCAGGGGGGCCCTTACAATTGTTCTGCTCGTCCCTGTCCCTTGCTAGGGTTTAAGGCAAGGCGGCTTTAAGGGCTTCATTTGGGAAGATAGGGGAGAAGGAGAAAGAGGGGACTGTGTTGGGGTTTGTGGAGAAGGGGGGTAGTATGAGTGGTGGAAGAGGTGGAGGGGAGAGTGGCAAGGAGTGAAGAAGCACAAGAGGTGAAGAAGGTTTTGAAGGTAGCTGCTACAGTGTGTGTGGGGGGGTCAGACAGGGTGGAATTACCAACTCTGAGAATTGGAATGGGTGGTTGAGAAGGAGGGGAGAAGAGGTATCAGACTATTTTCCAAAATTTAGAATGGTGGCTTATTTTGTGGTTAAAAGATGAGGAGAAGCATTTGGCTTTTGCGTATCTGGTGGCTGTGATGCATACATTCCTATTTTAGCAGTTGAGTGTAGGAGCCAGAAGCCTTATGGGCATTCCAGGCTTGGTCATGAGCCCACATGCAGGCCAGCAGTTCTGGAATATCCCAAGGGAGATGTGATCCTCTTACCCTAGTTTGTTTGAAGGTTCCAGATTTTCAAAAATTTGGTACTGAAGTATGTGAGGGCATTGTCTATAGTGGGATGCATTGGTGATGGGAGACCAGTCAGTGTTGATAAGATTGGATAGGAGAGGGGTTAGAGTTAGTGAATGAAATGAGCGTAGCATTTGTAGTTTTGGGGGAGCTTTAGGTCAATGGATCTTGTGTATGCAGTTTATCATGTGATGGTCACTGAGGGAGTGTGGGAGAATACCAGAATCAATGATGCAATGAGGGTGAGAGCTAAGGGCCTAGTCTATGAGGGAGTGGTTATGAGATTTAAGGTTGAGGCAGGTAGGCTCTGTGATGAGTTGGGTTAGGTAATGAGATTTAATATCAGTACAAGTTTTGCTATGGGTGGGTGACAGCTAGTGTATATTGAAATCACCTAAGATGTAAAGCTCACTTGAGGTGGCATGTGTGGTTATGATGGAGATGAGTTCAGAGACTGCTGAACTGGGGAGGTCCAGGTGGCAAGATGCATCAGCTATAAATATAGATAGTGTATGAGGTAGTGAGAGTTTTATAAGGAGAAGTTCATTTGTGGAGGGAGGGGAAATAGTGTGCACTGGGGATAACTGGAGGTTGGATGACAGATATATGATTATGCCTCCAACCTTGGTGGGCCTTTCTTGGTGAATATACCGCTCTGTTGCAGCACAGTGTACTGACAGACGCTATCAGTTGATTTAGCTGATGAAAATTAAAGGTCCAGCCAGTAAAGAATAATTGTGCCGAATGATAATTCAGCATGGGACCAGTACCTGCTAATCCTCAAGACGAAAGTGCATGGGGGGGGGGGGGGCTGCAGATGGTGCCCTCATGACCTGTCTGGATCCTGGTTTTTGAGGAGGTGTCTGAGGGAGAAACAGACATTAAACAGGTAGGTGAGGGGCGGTCCGTGGTTAGTCAAATTACGTGACTGCAAGCAGGATAGTAACAAGCATTTGTCAATGCTGAATGTTTGATGCATTGGAAGATGTCTGCCTCTGCACCATGTTTATGCCCTTGAGGTACCTGGATGTGTCTATCATGTTCCCCCACTTCCTCCTTTCCGCCAATGAGTACATATAGAGGTCCTTTAACCTCTCCTGATATGTTCTGTGTTGCAAGCCATGTACCATCTTGATTGCCTTTCTGTGGACCGCCTCCACCCTGTCAATGTCCTTCCACAGTTGCAGCTTCCAGAATTAGAGTACTGTAGGTGAGGCCTCACTAGTGCATTATACAATAGCATCACCACCTCATGCCTTCCACTAGTGATACTTCTGCCTATGCACTCCAGCATGCCACTGGCCCTCCTAGCAACATTTGTGCTCTGTTTTGACACCTTTAGGTCATCAGAACTGATAATTCCTAGGTCCCTTTCTTCCTTGGTGATTGTCAGTGCCTCGCTCCCATCCTATAACTCTCCCCAGGTTTCCTTCTTCCCAGGTGCATTGTTTGCACTTCTTTGCATTGAACATCAGTTGCCACTCCTCAGGCCATTTTTCAAGCCTTTTTATGTCCCTGATAATTTTCTCCACCCCCTCTGGAATATTCACTCTGTTACAGATGTTGATGTCATCTGCAAACAGGCAGACAGACCTTTCCTTCTAGCCCTTCCACAATGTCTGTGATGAAGACATTGAACAGGACTGGTTCCAGGACTGATCCCTGAGGTACCCTGTTGGTCACCACGCTCTCACCGGATTGGATCCCATTACCACCATCCTTTGCCTTCTGTCCATCAGCCAGTTTCAAATCCAGTTTATCAGCTTGTGCCCTGTGGCCATACTACCCATCTTTTTAATCAGCCTTCTATGTTGGTCGATGTCAAAGGCTTTCCTGAAATCAAGGTAGGTGACGTCCACCGCCCCTCCCTGACTTACTTCCTTACTGAGACATTAGGGTTTCCAACCCTAACGCCAACCCCCACTACCCACCCTGCAGAGACTGACAGGTATTGGGAGAGTGCCTGTGGGTCATCGGCCATAACACTCATGCCATTCCACCTCACCCCACCCTGCAGACACCGACAGGTGTTGCGGTATGCCTTGGGGCCTTGGTCTTATGCTCACCCCATTCCATAAGGAAATAAGCTGAGATGGGTGCAGTATAGGAGAATGGGGTGAACACTAGGGCTGAAGACCCCAAGGCACACCTTGATGCCTGTCATTAGCTGCAGGGTGGGGGTGGGGGTGGAATGGCATGAGCATTATGGCTGACGACACCAAGTCACACCCCCAACACCTGTCAGTCTGTACAGAGTGGGGGGGAGGCGTCACGGTTGGAAACCCTAATGCCCCAGGCATTTGTTGGTATTTTCACTCCACATTTTCAACATGGGCCTTTTGGGACCCCACCTCATGAACAGTGGCACTATTATTTTTTTACTCAATTCTGAAAGGTGATTTCGTGCAGCAACTGCACCATTTGGTACCACAGGTGTGAAAACACACTTCAGTCAGGATGTAAAAAATGACAGCTATACTATTCATGAGGTGGTGTGAAAAACTGGCAGTGTTGAATATCTGGAGTGAAAATATAAACATTTGCCAAAGTTACACTCATGCATAGCAAAATTTCAATGACCGCACGTAACTCTGGCAGTTTTAGGTATTTTTGTACCAAATTTTCAACATGGCCTTTTTGGGATCCCACCTCCTGAACAGTGACACTGTGATTTCATTAATCCTTCCTGAAAGTTGATTTCACACAGTGACCGTGCCATTCTGCGACACAGGTGTGAAAACACATTTCAGGCAGGATGTGAAAAAATGACAGTTGTACTGTTCATAAGGAGGTGTGAAATAATGGCAATATTGAAAATCTGGAGTGAAAATATTAAAAATTGGTGAAGTTACGAGTGTGCATAGAAAATGCACAATGCATGCTCGTAATGCAGTCATTTTTTTGGAATTTTTTCACCAAATTTGTAACGTGGGCCTTTTGGGACCCTACCTCATGAACAGTGGCACTTATTTCATGAATTGGTCCCAAATGGTGATTCCGTGCAGCAACCGTGAAACCACCTTTCGGGACCGAGTAATGAAATGACAATGACAGTGTTCATGAGGTGAGGTACCAAAAACCCCATGTTGAAAATTTGGGTCAAAATTCCTTAAAATGGCTGAGATATCAACATAAGTTGAAAACCTCATTGACTGCCATCATATGACATTTACCTTTGATTCTTCAGTTTGCCGGTTGGCTTTGAAGAGTGCAGACGTGTCCTGGTCTGGAGAAGATAACAGCGCTGACCTCCGGAGGTAAGTATGGGGTATGGGAGGGGAAGGGTGGTGGGTGCTCAGTGGGAGGTGGGGAGAGGGACTGGGGAGGCGATGAGGGACCGTTTTCTTTCAGGCAGGTTAAATTACGTCGGGGGACGATTTTCTTTATTTACAGATAAAAAAAAACCTTTGGACCCACTGGGGAGGGCTTCCAGTGTGCCACATGAGTTGGGGGGAGGGAATACATGCTACTGACAGAGGGATTGGGCACCCCTGTCAGCAAAGAAAGTAGGCTTGGTGTGTGGGGGCATCTGACACTGGGAATGGGCATCCTGCTGTCAGAAAGAAAAATAAATATAAAAAACAATTATCTGGGCACACTGGGGTGGGCTCCCAGTGTGTCACAATGTGTGTGGGGGGAATACATGCCGACTCAGGGACAAGGCACCCCGATGTTGGCAAAAAGACTGTGGGGGAGCAAACCAGTTTGATGCAGGATTCTGCGTTGAAGAAAAGACGTCAGGGGACAGTTTTCTTTTTTCACAGGTTTATTTTTTTAATAGCACATTTCGGCACACTGGGGTGGGGCCCAGTGTGCCACATTAATTGGGGGGGGGCATACATGCCAACATGGGGATTGAGCACTCCAATGTCATCTTAAACAGAAAGCCGCATTGCGGCTAATGTTGAGGCAGGGGGGCAAAGAGAACAGATGACTAGAAGAGAAAGCCACACCGTGGCTAACGTTTAAGCTTTTGGGGTGGGGGTCAGAGGGAGCAAAGACGGACTGTAACTGCAGCCATGTGCATTAGTGTGCACTCTAATGCGCATGGTTAGAGCCCGGGCTACAGAAAGAAATGAAGCACACCCATTGGAGCGGTTCATTTCCTTTAAGTAGAGAACGTGCCACATCAGCAAAGCTGAACTGCTGTCTTGACCAGAGTGCCTGGTCATTGGTGTACACTGCTAAACCTATTACATTTTCCGCTGTAATTGGCTTGGCAGTGACACACCTCTCATTTCTCATTATTGTCCCAAGATGTTTGGTGCGTGAGCGCATCAAATACATAAAGGAAACTGAGACAAGAGCAGGTAGGGGGACGGGGGAGATCACTGAGGGTTACACAGGCAAGTCACAGCTGTTGGAGGAGGGAGGAGAGAGTACAGAGGTTTAGGGGTCCATTTTGAACCAAAGTCTGGAACCGCAGGAATAGGGAGAAGATAGAGAGAGAGAGAGAAAAGAAACTGTGTATAGTCTGTCCAAAGGGAGCACATCCTTAAGATTAGGCAAACAAGTGAGTAAGTTTAACAATTAGTGCTACCCAACTGCATGCAGAGTGGAGTCTCAAGTTGGTGTGACTATATCTGTACTCACAGCAGTTAGCACAATGGACCACAATTAACATATAAACGGAATGGAACATCTAGCTGAATTCAGGTATCAGAGTGCACCCATGTGCAAGTACTGAGGGGAATTCCCCAATAAATAGTAATGTACAAGGAATCCCCAAAGGTTCAAATACAGGGGGGGAGTTCCACAAGAAATCATACAGTTTAAGAATCACTGATGCTATTGCACTAGTCACATTCAAGTCTTATATAAACATCCCATAACATGAACATATGGTCATAATATGAATCTGCTGCTGTAAGCACTGTCCACTAATTAACAGTGCAGTAAACCATTAACAGAAAGGACCCAGTTTAGGCATTAAATCCAATGCAACAGATACTACTTCCAGTTAAGAGTGAAAATAAAAATCAACAGGGATATAATATGCAGGCAGGGCTCCCAGGCTGGCAATACAGCAGCTGTGTGTGCAAGCAGAGCTAAAAATATAAATAATGCTTTAACATAACCATTTGACACTCAAATACAGATATATAGTATTTGTACATGGGGCTTCAGTGAAGTAGACAGTATTTATTTATTTATTTTAACATCAGTTTAAAAACCTTTGAGCCAGAGGCTCATTTACAAAGGTACCTCGTCGAAAGGAAGACAGAACATACATACATGAAGCAATCCAAAAATACTGTACAGTAATAAGACACCGGCAAATTGCAGGCAAGGCGAGACAATCAGTAACAGAAATTAACAATAGGCAAAGTCACATTGCAGGTGATGAGTGTCATAACACCATTGTCAGTTAAACGAGATGGGAAATGCAAAACCCCAAATTATCTATCTTTTTAAATTTTGTTTTCCATTAGCTTATCATCGAGGATGGTGGGGACAGGTGGGGGGTCAGGGGCAGTGGCAGGAGTGTGAGGCGAGCAAGTGATTTTTTTAGGCGGTATTTGAAACTAGCGAGCGAGGGGGCATCAGTGATGCCCGCTGGGAGGGAGTTGTACCAGGAGGGGGCTCTATAGGAGAAAGCCCTTTGGTCCTGGGTGGTCTGTACCCTTGGGATGACCAGGGCAGTTTTGCTGGAGGCGCGGGTGTGAACTGTGGGGTTGGATCGGTGAATAGAGTTGGCAAGGCATGGCGGGGAAAGACCATGGAGGGCTTTGTAAGTAACTTGGCAAGTTAAGAACAGGAGGCGATCATCGAGGTTGAGTAGGGAGGCCATGGAGTAAAGTTGACAAGTATGGGTGAGTCTATGGGCACTGGTAATAAGTCTACATGCTTTGTTAAGCATTAGGCGAACCTTTTGAAGGGCTGTCTGGTCAGCTGCGCCATATACAGGAAGGCCATAGTCAACTAGTGAGAGCACCAAAGAGGTGACAGCCAAGCGAAGAGAGTTTGAGGGGAGGCATTTGTTGTGCCGGTAGAGGATACCCAGCTGAGCATTGGAGGCAGAGGTCAAAGCAGAGATGTGGTTATGAAAGGAGAGCGCAGGATCGAAGATTATGCCAAGGTATTTATAAGAGTGCACAAGTTCCAAGAGGTGATTCCGTGCGGAGTGAACAGAGAGAGGAAAGTTGCTGGACTTATTTTGGGGGTGAGTAAAAAGCATAGATTTAGTTTTCTTAAGGTTGATGACAAGATGGTGGTCAGAGAACCAGTTTTCAGCTGAGGTGTAGGCACGCTGGAGGGAGTTTTGGAGTGAGATGGGGTTACTGTCAGAGGCAAAGAGAACTGCGTTGTCTGCATAGAGAAGGATCTTTCCAGCGCATGCATTGGGCAGGGAATTGAGAAAGAGAGAGAAGAGTAAGGGCCCAAGAATGGAGCCCTGGGGAACACCTGAGCGAATTTGGCAGGTAGAGGATAGAGTGCCACCAACCCGCACACATTGGGAGCGGTTGGTCAAGTAGCTAGCGCACCAGGAGACAGGACCAGAGGCAAAGCCCATACTGGCAAGGGTGGCTAATAGTAGAGGGTGAGAGACGGTATCAAAGGCTTTCGATAGGTCTATATATACCGCACCAGCGAGGGAGCCAGCATCAAGTGAGTTATGAAGGAAGTTAGCAAACTCCAGGAGAGCAGTATTGGTGCTATGACCAACTCTGAAACCATGCTGTTCAGGACAGAGGACCTCATATTTTGTGAGGTAAAGTGAGATTTGGCTGGCAACTATTTTCTCCAAGGCTTTAGAGAGGGGGGAGAGGATGGAGATTGGCTGGTAGTTGCCTGTGTGTGTTCTATCACCACCTTTGTGAATAGGGGTAACAGTGGAGACCCTCCAGATGGTGGGGAATTGCCCCAAGCAGTTGGACTTATTAAAGAGGCAAGTAATGGGTGAGATGACCTGATCCAGGACCTGACGTAGGAGACAGGGATCAAGGGAGTCATTGCCGATGGAGTTGCACTTTAGGGCTTTTTGTAAGTAGGGCCTAACCTCATGGGTGGTCACAGTGCGAAGGAGGAAAGGGGGGCGGGAGATGGGAGGGGCAGACATGGGGGAGGGGGATCGAAGAAGTTGCACAGGAGCACTGCACTAAGGTCAGTGAAGGAGTTGTTGAGGTGTGTTGCAATGAGAGCAGGGTGGTGGAGGTAGTCCCATCAATGTTAAGATCGATGGGGGAGGCGTGTGCCACCATTTAGCTGCTTGATATTGTCCCAGAAGGACCTAGGATTGCCCCAGGAGGGTGAAGGTAGCATTGTAATAATCTGCCTTAGTTTTGCGGACAGCCCGTACACTTATTCCGGGCAGCTACGTAGGCCAGTCTGTCAGCTGGGCGGCCAGTTTCAATGGCCAAGTGCCACAGGTTGTCACGCTGCTTGAGAAGTGTGCGTAGGGTAGGGGTAATCCAGGGGGTGTGCCTTACTTTAGATCTAAGTGGGGTAAATGATGCGTAAGTGTCACAGGCAAGGTTAAAGGTGTGGACAAAGAAGGCTAGCGCCTTGTCAATATCAGGGGTGTTTAGTAGTGGGGACCAATCAGTGCCAGCTAGGTGGTGTTTAAGTCTTTTAGCCCACCAGGTCTAAAACCGGCGCGAGGTGGTGAGAACAGGGGGCTTGGGCAGGAGGTTGACCAGAAGAAAAGAACTGGGAGTGGTCACTAAGGCAATCTGGGAGGATTTGAGCGTTGTGTAGCGGCTGGGCCTGTGTTGAGAACCACATCCAGAAGAGTGCCTGTGCCGTGCTAAGATTTAACCTGGTGGGTTCGAGACTAATTGTGTCAGATCAATGGCAGTGAATGCCTCACGGAGGTAGACCCCTTAGGAGATAGCCAATTGATATTTAGATCACCTACCAGGATTTGGTCAGAGGGGTTAGGTAGGGAGGTGATGTAGTCAACAAGGGGCCCAGTGCCTGAGCTTGATTTTGGCGGTATGTAGGCAGTAGTCAGGAAGATTGGGGCCTAAGCGGGGTCAGCAGACAACTTTAGGGTTGGGGCCTGGGCATTGTAATCAGGATGGGGGAAGAGGCTAGACTATGAAGTGGGTCTTTAACAAGATGGCACAACCACCACCTCCTACCGATTCTGTCCAGCCGATGGAGGAGTAGCCTGGGAGAGAGACCTGGGCATCAGAGGTGGAGCTGGACAGCCAGGTTTCAACTAATGCAATCACATCAGGATTATGAACAGCCACCCAGCATTGTAGGGAGTCCAGTTTTTTGAGGAGGCTACAGATAGTAATAGATGCGATACGCAGTCCAGTTGATTTCCAAGGGGAGACATTGGGGACAGGCCCAGGATTGGGATGGATATTGCCAGAGAGGAGCAGAAGGAGGAGAGCCGCCCTAGAAGGAGGTTCGGTGGAGAAATTGCCCGGATGGGGAGCCGGGTAAGGGGGAGGCAGTACAAGGGATAGGCAGAGAACCACAGACGGGGAATGCTAGCATGAAGTGATAGAAGAGTGAGCGGGGGGGGGAGGGAGGCCAAAGTGATGGTGGGCATGTATGGAGAGTGCAGGGTGTGTGTGTAGGAGGCTGGGGGCTGGGGGCAGGGGGCAACTGGGGACACAGGTATAGCTGTGTTGTGGGCAGAAGGTAGTCATAGGAGGCAAGGAAGATAATAAGGAGGAGGCGGGAGGGGAAGAAGCCTGATCAGGAGGATAGTCATATTAGGTGTGGAGGGATATAGCAGTGACCTGCTGAAGTGGACTTGGAGCCCCGGTGGAAGCACACAGTGGCAGTATAAGGAGGAATGAAGGAGAGCTGGGAGGGAGTAGAGGAGACAAGCACCACCTAGAGGTCACCCAGTATAAACTGCAAATGGAAGAGTGGGGACTTAGGCTACGTGACAACACAGGAGTGACGTCAGCGTCCGAGCAATAAAGCAAGGCCGCCCCTGGGTGGGGGGTGGTTGGGGTGGGTGGGCGGGCTAGCACCCCACAGCCGAGTCCACGGAAACAATCAGTGGGCTGTGGAGCTAGGTAGCCAGGAGTCCAACACAAAAGCGGTCCAAAAATCGCCCAGAGCCACGAGGTGGGAGGCCTGTTTACCTGAGAAAGATTAGAGCTGAGGTCCGAGGCCGCTCCTGATCCTGGACCCACCGTTGTCGGAAGCGTTCTGGGGGGGGGGGGTTGACCTGCTAGAAAAGAGGTAGAAGGGCAACAATTAGTATGGAGTGGGAAAAAATGTAGGGAGGCTAGCTGGGACAGTGATCTTAGACATGCGCAGTCAGCACAGAGCAGGACAAAGCCCAGTAAATCCCCATCAAGATGTATTACCCAATAAACTGTAAATTTCTTTCTTTTTTTTTTTACATAGTGAGCTTGCTACCGGAAAAAATGCTACAGGCAATGCAGTTTAGTAAATAACCCTCATAACCAACAGGTTGGCTAACAATCACATACTGCCATTCAAAACTAGCCCTGAAACGCCCTAAATATGGCACTAGTGCAAACAGGCAAGGAACGGCAAACTCAGTTCAGCAGCAAATACTTGCAGGTAGATCTAGGACGAACAGGTGAACATGGAAGGCAGCAACACAGCAATATGGCACCAGAGTAGTCCAGTAAAGGCGTGGTTTTGTTGCTTTCGATCCAGCCACCCTTTTAGATAGCACCCCACAGCCGAGTCCACGGAAACAATCAGTGGGCTGTGGAGCTAGGTAGCCAGGAGTCCAACACAAAACGGTCCAAAAAATACGCCCAGAGCCACGAGGTGGGAGGCCTGTTTACCTGAGAAAGATTAGAGCTGAGGTCCCGAGACGCGCTCCTGATCCTGAACCCGCCGTTGTCAAAAGCGTTCTGGGGGTTGACCTGCTGAGAAAGATTAGAGCTGAGGTCCCGAGACACGCTCCTGATCCTGGATCCGCCATTGTCGGAAGCGTTCTGGGGGTCGGGGTTGACCTGAGAAAGATTAGAGCTGAGGTCCCGAGACGCGCTCCTGATCCTGGACCCGCCGTTGTCGGAAGCGTTCTAGGGGGGTTGACCTGCTGAGAAAGATTAGAGCTGAGGTCAGGAGCTCCTGATCCTGGACCCGCCGTTGTCGAGGCGTTCTGGGGGGTTGACCTGCTGAGAAAGATTAGAGCTGAGGTCCGGACGCGCTCTGATCCTGGACCGCCTGGTGTCGGAAGCATTCTGGGGGGTTGACCTGCTGAGAAAATTAGAGCTGAGGTCCCGAGGCGCTCTGATCCTGGACCCACCGTTGTCAGAAGCGTTCTGGGGGTTGACCTGCTGAGAAAGATTAGAGCTGAGGTCCCGAGACGCGCTCCTGATCCTGGACCCGCCGTTGTTGGAAGCGTGTATTAAATCGCTGTCACTGTTTTCTTTGTCAACATCAATGTGTGCACTCAAATAGAAGAATAATTATGTACAGTCATGCACACACATTTAAATTGCATTACATGAAATCATAACTACTTTAACATAGGGTAAAGCAACATACTGTATATACACAAACAGGTTTTCAGCATTAAATACATATTTACATCTGAGTCGTACTTTGATACCAGATGACAAGCCACACATTTATGTCACAGTTGCAATGTTTGTATGTGTCATGGAGTGTTACATGACGAGTTGATGTACAGATGTGTATGGACTGGTGTGTATTTGGGGGGAAGATTTACATGTGACAGAGTTAGTTGTAGAAACTGATTATGCCCACAGTCTGGCACCCTAGTAATTTATTTATTTATTTATGTCTTTGGTAACCGGGTAGGTGCACTGATCCGGAGAGCCGTTTTCAGGCATGACCCGGGAAAAAGGGCGGTAGCAACAGGAAAACAAACAAACAATACATACACACAGAGTCAGGGAATACACACCCTGAGCATGAGACGGTGTGGAAAACAAAAGAAATATACAGTACAAGCGTATAAAAATATACAGTTGATGACATTCTTTACAAGCAATATACAAGTGTATAACGCTCTTTACAATAAAGCAAATGTACAAGTGTATAAATATACAGTTGATGCTTTTCATAAACATATTAGAGTTAGACTGGAGGACAATGTGAGACAAGCATGATTGTACAGATTAAACGGATAATGGCAAGGATGTCGAGAAGTCAATTACTATATATTAGAGCTAGCTAGGGACAGAGAGGCACACCTATGTCTATGTACTAACTATACACAATAGTACAGTTTCTAGGCTAAGGTCAGAAGAGCTATACCCGTGTACTAAATATACACAATAATACTGGCCGATAGTTATTAGATCAAGGTCAGAAGACAGTTCCAGGGTTATCGCAAGAAAAAAAGCTACATAGGTTCAGAGTAAAGAATTACTACTGTTCTAAGGTAGGTGAAACATCAAAGAGTTAGAGGGTTTGGGGCGGCTTGAGAAGAGTAAGGTGATGTAGGAGTGACAGGGAAAGCAGAGGAGGGTAAAGATCCTGTGGATTGTAGGAGAAAGGTGTCTACCCTGTCAGTATTATTTTTGTGTGCAATTACAGCAGGCAGTATTCGAGAGCCAGTCTTTCAGATTCTGCTTGAAGGCCTGCTGGGTTGGAGATGAGCGGATGGACAGTAGGAGTTTGTGCCACATGGAAGGGGCTGAGACTGAGCATGCTGTACCATCCATGGTGGTGGAGACACGGGTACTGCCAGAGGTGGGACAGCGGACGCTCTGAGAGCTCTCAAGACCTCCCTATCCACCAGGAGTTTTGAATAGGGGGGACAGGTCCTGGGTTCTGAGTGAGTTGTCCACTGGGCAGCCCATCGCATAGTTGAAACATCCTTGGAGAGGGAGCCACCCCAGAGACTGGTAGAGTGAGAAGTGGTGGGTGCGGGTGGGTGTTTTGAGAACGAACTGACAAACTGAGTTGTAAGTTGTGGTTAGATGCAAGTGCAAGGAGGAGGAGGAGACACAGGAGTAGACTAAGGAGCAATAGTGAAGGAGGGGCAGGAGGTTACCATGTGCAATAACAAGGCGTGCTTCAGTGGACAGAAAGTACTTTAGTTGGAAAGAGGCACCTAATTTTTGGTGGATTCGCCACACAGTGTTGTTTACATGTTCAGTAAAAGATAGGTTGGGATCAAGAGTGACCCCTAGGTATTTAAAGGAGAGCACATTTTCTAGCGGGGGGCCTTTGGGGGTGAGTACTAGAAGAGTGGAGTTGGATTTGGCAGCTTTGGCGAGGAAAGATATGGAGCCGAAGAGCATGGATTTGGTCTTTTTTCATTGATTAGGAGTTTGTTCGAGAGGAATAATTGGTGAGCACAGCTGTAAGAGCCCACTTCAACTGAAACTATATTAGTATCATCATTACAACCATTTAGCCATTACTTGCAGAAATAAAATTTTGGAAAATTAATTATTCGTGCCTCAGTGGGTGAACCAGTCCAAAGGGGAACAATGTCAGCGATGTATGTGTAATGTCTATCTCTTTTTTAGCCTACTCAGTTGAAAGGCATATTATTGGCAACTATTCTTTTGTAGTTCTCACAAACTGCTTTTTTTTAGGACAATCAGATATGCAGCCTTTAGGTTCCTTGGAAGCTTTCCTCAAAGGTGCGTGTAGCATCATTGCATGTTGTCCAACTGCTATTGTATCTAAGCCAAGTTATGCAATGGCCAGAATGCACAGATGTATGGTGGAAAATTATTGTATGAATGTCAAAATGCGTATGTCCAAACATGACTCAACCTGAAATGAAGTCAGTTATTGGTGTCAGAACTTTGACTTCCTGCCAGTCAAATCATTGTAGTATCAGCATGTGATAGTTCATAGAATGGGTCACTCTCAGTGACAGGGTCCTGTTCCTGTCACACCTTGTGCGCTTCCAGCCAGATTTAGCATTGGTAAACAACTGCCTGAAACTAGTGGAGGATTTATGTGGGCTGTATAGACAAATCCACAACATGTCATCAGTCACTTCTCTTTCAATGTTTCTACAGGGAAGATAAACATATCTGCTCTCATATTTCACTGTGAAGTACCATCCTACTGGAATTCTATCATCTTCCAATGAGTAGATTATCACCTTCATAAACTCTGTTACATCTTGCTGAACATTATCAGCAAATGTCCTATGCTGGTCATAAGATGCCACAGCTCGACGTAGTGGTGGTGTCAAATGACCGAAAAGTATTACTTTGCCATTGACAGACACAACTTGCTTCAGTGGATCTGTCAAAACAGTTGATTTTGAAGCAGTTATTGTGATAACAAATTCAGGCAAATGTAGGAATACCTGCATCACAGAATTAGCATAGCGATTAACTTCAGTACTGTTGTCAAATGGCACCCCTGCAGACAGGCCCATTGTTTTTCTTCACTAGAGGTGATCTGGTATCATCGGGCACAGATAATCCCCCTCATTGCCACTGACCTGGGCATGTGCCTCCTCTCCACAAGACAAAATGGACATTTAAAAATGTGTTAACAAAAACATGGACATTTTCGGGGGGGGGGGTTGTTTCAGAAGGAGGCTTTTTTTTTTGGTTAAACTGAGTTAATTTATCTGGAATATTTTTAGCTATATGATAATGTGTATTTAAAATGTTTTATTTCTTTATATAAAATTGTAATTTTTAAGTTAACATTACTGTTTCTGTGTTTTTATTTCTAAAATATATTACGTGATACGTGTGGGATCCATCTGATTGTAGAAGTGCAAGGCCCTCCGGGTCTTGTGCTTCTGTCAATACATATACACATGTTCATTGCCCTCCAGGCCCTGCACCAAGTGAGTAGGTAACCCTAACTACAGATACAGAGATACAGGGCCATCCAGGTCCTGCATCCAGTCTGTGGAACCATCTAGCTTTGGAAGCACAGTACCCTACAAGTCCTGTGATTCTGTGCAGCTATAGATAGAAACACACAATGCTCTCCAGGCCAAGTGCCATGTGAATGTGCTGTCCACTTCTGTCAGTTGACATGAAGATATGCATTGCCTTCCATATCCTGTGGCAAGTGAGTGGGTTGCTACAGATGCACACATGTGAGTGTGTCCATAGAGCTAGAGATGCAGACATGAATGGCCCTCTGGTCCATGCACCACATTAGGGATCCATCTCACAACAGAAGCAGACACGCAGGGTGCTGCAAGTCCCGTACCATGAAAGATGTACATCTCCATATGAAGCCACAGGTGATCTAGGCCCTACATTAACATGCACCCACAAATACAGACAAGCGGTGTCCTTATTTCATATAATGTTGTTGTTTATCAATATTTTCACCAACAATTATCAACATAGCCTTTTTATAACGACACCTCATGAACCAGGTAAAACACACTTTTCAAATCACGCTCAAAACACGATTTCAACTGCAAATCACCTTACAGGTCAGGCTTGAAAACTGTCAACAGCATGGTTCATGAGTTAGAGTCATGAAAAGCACATGATGAAAATTTGGGAATGAAGATTTGGGTTTTAAAGTTTAAAAACAGCCAAGTTACAAACTAAAGTTGCTATTGTTTTTTTTTTTTAAACTTGTTTCATGAGCCCAGATTTATCTTTCATGAGCGTCACAAAAGTAGATTGTTGGCTAATGAAAGAAGATGATGGGACTTAGTTTTTTCATGCTTCCATTGTGAGCTGAAGTTCTTATTTTGTGAGTCTCACTAAAGAAGATTGTCAGCTCATGAAAGATGAAAAAGTTCAAACTACATACAAACAACAGATTTAAAAGCTATAACTAGTAAATTGATGTAGGATAAACTAAATATGCAATAGTCTGACTCAAAATATGTAGTTTATCATCTCTAATGTAGGGGAAGGACTTTCATAACTCACTTATTGCTCTGCCACTCATGAGTTATGGTCCTACTCCATCACACATGAAGATAAACTGCATATTTTGAGTCAACCTATTGCATATCTTCTATACATGGAGAGAGTTTGGGCAGAAGCAAGTGAAGAGAAAGCAGAAATACTTAATAAGTACTTCTGTTCTGTTTTCACTAGACAAAAAGGATAGGCCAGTGCACCAGGGAGCAGGGGTGGGTGGGGAAGGGGGGTGTCACTAACTGCATAACAAAGGTGGACAGGGTGCTAAAGGACCTAAAGGCCTGAAGGTGGACAAATCCCCAAGACCAACTAGAGTGCATCCAATGGTCCTAACGGAACTGATGGAGATGCTGGAAGGTCCCCTTACAGACCTGTTTAACACCTCTCTGGAGTCCAGGAGTGTGCTTCAGGACTGAAGAACCACAGATGCGGTGCCTCTTCATAAAAATGGCACAAGGGATGACCCAGGGAATTACAGACCAGTCAGTCTGACCTCTAGAATGGGGAAACTGATGGAGACTATCCTGAAGGAAAGACTGGTGGTCTTTCTTGAGGAAAATGGGCTGCAAGATGAGAGATAGCATAGGTTTATGTTGGGGAGGCTGTTTCAGACTAATCCAATTGATTTTTTTGACTGGGTGACCAAGAGAGTGGACAGGGGCCAAGCAGTGGATGTCCTGTATCTGGACTTCAGCAGGGCCTTTGACTGTGTACCTCATAGAAGATTGATTAGGAAGCTGGAGGATCTGGGGGTTGGAGCCATGCTCGTTAGATGTGTAAAAAAAGTGGTTAAAGGACAAAAGCAAAACAGTGGTGTTTGGGGGGGGTTCTTGGAAGCTAGGCTGGTGATCAGTGGAGTCCCACAGGACACAGTGCTCTGTCCAGTGTTGTTTATCATCTTCATCAGTGATATAGCAGATGGGATCAAGGGTAAAATCTGCATGTTCATGGATGACAGGAAGCTCTCTGGGAAGGTGGACATGAAGGAGGAGAGACAGGAACTAAGAGAAGACCTGGCTAGGATAGAGAAGTGGTTGGGCATTTGGCTACTGGGGTTCAATGCTAAAAAGTGTAAAGTTATGTACTTAGGGGCAAGGAACTTGGAGACCAAATACTGGCTGGGTGGTATACAGGTCACCAAATCTGATGAAGAAATGGACCTGGGGGTTATCATCAAGAGTGACCTGAAGCACTCAGTACACTGCAGGAGAGCTGTGGCAAAATCAAATCAGATGCTGGGCTGCTTTGCCAGGGGAATTACCAGCAGGAAGGCAAATGTCATACTACCACTCTACAGGTTACTGGTAAGACTGCACCTAGAGTACATTCAAGAGAAGGGTGACCAAGATGATCCAGTCCCAGCAGGGCGACACCTATGAGGAGAGGATCAAGGGACCCAACAACCACTCCCTGGAGGACAGAAAGAAGAGGGGTATATGACTGAGACCTTCAAATATCTTAAAGTTATTAATAGGGTGAATATGGAGGGCCTCTACAATCTTAGTGGGAACAAGTCCACTAGGGGACATAGCATAATGCTGGTGGGGAGAGATTCATGAGGGGGATGAGGAGGCATGTTTTCACTTAGAGAGTGGTAGCCAAGTGGAATAAATTGCCAGAGGAGGTAGTCTCCCTGAAAATGATGGGTAGCTTCAATACAGAATGGAACAGAATGAAGGGGAAAGTTTCTGGTAAAAAAGGGTGGAGCTGAGGGGAATCAGGGTGATGGGGCAGGTCCTGCTGTAGAAACAGGGGGTACCTACATTATGGAGCAAATAACATAGACTGTAAAGTTTTATTCACAGAACTTTAACTGTAACTTTACTGAGACTTCAGCACATCCAACCATTTTACTGCACAAACTAATGCCATTCCATAGATCAAATATGGCATATGCCCAATAAGAATATGCCTGATATTTTACTTGTTTTTGTTGATATCAGGCATATTTTTAGAAGGCCATGTCATTACCATGATATACACAGTGTCTGTCTGTCTGTCTCTCTCTCTCTCTCTCTCTCTCTCTCTCTCAATGTATATCTATGTCTATGGAATGATACTCACTGAGGTCTCCTGGTGTGCTGTAATATACAGACTACATAGGTGCCTTCAACCACCTGAGAAGTCCATATCTTAGCACATCCAGACACATCAAAAGATCATTTAATTCTGAACTCTCCAGGTGTGCACTGATAACCAGACAGGCAATGCTCTTGGACAATCATATTGCTAGGATTTCATTCCCCTGTTTTATATATATATATATATATATATATATATATATATATGTAAGGAATAACACCCACTGAGGCGTCTGGGCAATCTTTATAAGGATCCCTTGGGTGCATTGTGAGGCATGAGGCATATGCTATTATAAATATCATTTATAGTATTTAATACAATATAATAGATCCCTTAGAGAGACAAATGACCACTCTGTAATTTTGCTCTGTAGTTATGCCTAAAATCAACAGATGCATACAACATAGGAAAAGGAAGTCAATTTTCTATAACTATAAGAAAGCTGACTTTAGAGGGATGAGAGAAGAAATAAGTAAAAGGGATTGGAATCAAGAGTTTGGTGGGGGATGCCAGCATCTGTTGGGAAATATTTAGAAACAAGTTATGTAACTTACAGAAAAACATTGTACCTCATAAACCAGTTTACGATAGGGGAAAATCCTGATATGATGTAATAAAAGATTATACAATGGCAAGAAAAAATCCTGGACTCTGATTGGTCAGTTTTGGGAGGGACCCGTGATGTTATCCCAGCACAACATCATGGGTCTAGTCTCAGCCTCACTGTGAACGTGTAGATGATCTTTTGCTTGAGCATCTCCTTGATTGTTTCATCTTCTCTTAAAATATAAAAATATTTTTCCACACAAAAACATCTTTAAAATTATTTTTTTTATTCTGTATAACAATGAGCCATTGTATAATAGTAATAATGCCCTCCAGGGTGTGTGTCGTTTGGGATAACGTCATGCCTCAGTTATTGGATGCACTCAGCCTGCAGCCTCATGCCCAACCACCTGAGGCGTGACGTTATCCCAGCATGACACACACCATGTCAGGCATTATTGCTTAACTGGCTCATATCTCAAGTCTCAAAAGGAATGTCTACAGGATGATGACATTTTACCCATACAATGGTAATGTGCTTAAATATAAAATGTTAGTCAGGATTCTTAAAAAACACAGGAAAAGCAAACTGGATTATGAGATTAAGGTGGTTATGGGCAAACATAACATCAAGATTTTCTATGGGTACCTAAATTGTAGACAGAAAAATAAATCCCAGATAGGTCCACTGAAAGTAAATAATATTCTGATTACAAGGAAGGAGGAGGAAATTGTTTAGTCCTAAACAAATACTTTTGCTCCATTTTCAAGGACAAAGAAAATAGGAAGCAAAAAGTCTTTATCAGGGGATATAGTTTATGGGTGGCCACCTTTTGCCCAACACCCCGAAGGCGAAACATGGAAAATTACCACTACAGCGACAGTCGCTGTAATGGTCTGTTTCTGTAGTTCGCAGTCCCCCAGGTCCTGCCCCCTCTCCGGACCAACTCTGACCTGGAGTTGAGAATCTTAAAGTCCGGGGGGTGTGGGGGGCAAATCACCCACGGAAAACACTGGGGGCTCGGGCGCCACAATACCTGCGTTGGTATTGTGCCTTCGCTGTATGGGTGGTTGACAGGTTTACTGTCAACCAAACTTGGTGCTTCCATAGTTTGTATAAGGGAGGCTAATGTTTGCATGGCACTGAACAAGTTATCAGCCACCAAAGCAGTTGGGCCAGACGGTATATCACCCCATGCTTTAAGAGAATGTTCATCATTTGTAACTGTACCCCTATTGCAACTGCACCCCTAACACATATCATCAACCTATCATCAGCGCAGGACAGGTACCCATGAATTGGAGAAGAGTTGAAGTGGTCCCTATTTTCAACAAACTCTGGTCAGAGCCAATACGGTTGCAAAATTATTGTAATGACGGTAGTGAGAGGTGTGTAGAGAAGATGCAGTAGAGGAATGATGGCTGAATCAGTTAAGGGTTGGAGTGGTTTATTGAATTTATATTGCATCTTGTGGAGATCATTATAATAGGATCCTAAGTACATGGAAATGTCCTGAAATCATAAATGTCCAGGTTTCAAAGCGGGATCATAAATTCATGCAAATGTCCATAATAATGCACTGTATGGCAGCAGTGACTGAGAGATCATTGTAGCATAAGCATGTAAGAAGTAATATTTCCATTTGGTGGACAATATCAGTAATGACACTCCATGGTTTACGATGTAAGCAATCACTCCTACTCCAATGAAATATTTCATTGATGGTGGCTGGTTCCTGCATTCAAACACTCCAGAGTCACCATATTATAAAATTGCCAATGACTTCTCTCATTATGGTTGGCATGTGTCTCACAGTTACTGTATTTCCTTTTGCTGTGGAACTGGTACGTAATAAAATATTACATCTTGTACTGCAGGTACTGAAAAGTCAAAGAGTGATCCCCTCTGTTAGGGTTAGGGTTAGGGTCAGGGTTAGGGTTAGGGTTAGGGAAATAAGATCCCAGACCTGCAGGCAATAATGTCAGAGGCTAAACTGGACATAGTAGCAATTAGTGAGATGTGGTTTACCAGTAACCACACTTGAGAGACTTTAGTACCTGGCTATGTATTGTTCAGAAGAGACGAGGGTGCAAAAGGGGAGGAGGCCTGTATGTTAATGAAAATATCAAAGCTACAGAAATTCAGAATACACATAAGGAGCCAGAAGAACTGTGGGTCACCCTGGAAACAGGAAATGGGACAGCCATAAGAACTGGGGTTGTCTAGGCCCCAGACCAGAGGGAGGACATAGACACATTACTGTTAGAAGATATACAAAACATGACAGCTAAAGGGAGGTTCTGATAATGGGAGACTTCAACATGCCAGATACAGATTGGTCAATACCAGCAGGAACATCTGCCAGAACTAGACTCATAGTGGATTCCCTGCAGGGGAGGGCCTCAAACAACTGGTACAGCAACCCACAAGAGACAGGGCTATTCTAGATCTAGTACTGACTAACAAAGAAGGATCACAGATCTCCAGGTAGAAGGTCACCTGGGGCCAGTGACCATCACATGGTATGGTTCAATTTGGCTACATCTAAATCATCCCATTTCAAGGCAAAATATGGGACTTCAGAGGAGCTGACTTTGATAAGATGGCCAACAGAGTTAAGCTAGCCCTGGCAAAAGAAACACAGGTGAGGGGTACAGGCAAAGTGGGCAAGCATTAAGGATGCAATACTTGAAGCAACATCCCATTGTGTTAGACAGAAAAGGAAGTGCAAAAGAAGAAGAAACCACTTTGGTTCTCAAATACAGTAGCAGAAAAGGTCAGAGCCAAAAGGCTGGCCTTCAGGAAATATAAGGGAACACAGCGGGATGAAGATAGGGAGGCATACCAAACTGCCCTAAGGGAAGCAGGTAAGGCAGTAAGGCAGGCAAAGTCCCAAACTGAGGAAACACTAGCACGAACAGTAAAAGAAGGTGACAAGACTTTCTATAGATACATTAGTGAAAGGAGAAAGTCCAGAGGGTGTGCTAAGCTTAATGGAGAAAATGGAGCATGTGAGGAGGAGGACCCTGTAAAGGCATCTATCCTAAATAGATACTTTTGCTCAGTATTTACTGAAAGAAGGTAGGGCAGGGCCCACAGCTCAGCATCATGGACACAGGGGAGGGAGGGGCACTACTCCCTTCACAAAAGAAAGGGTCCTACAAGAGCTTGTTAGCTCAGGGTGGATAAGGCAATGGGGCCTGATGGCATACATCCCAGGGTACTTAAGGAGCTAAAGGAGGAACTAGCAGAGCCATTAGCAGAATTGTTTGGTGAGTCTCTGAGCACAGAAGAGTCCCAGAAGACTGGAGAGGCTCATGTGATCCCGCTCACAAGAGTGGTAGCAGGGAGGAGGCGGGGAACTACAGACCGTCAGTCTTACCTCAGTAGTGGGCAAGATTATGGAGGCACTCCTTAAGGAAAGGATAGTGCAACACCTGGAATCCATAGGGCACAGGATCCAAGACAGCATGGGTTTACAAAGGAAGGTCCTGTCAAACTAATCTCATAGATTTCTTTGACTGGGCAACCAGAGTGGTGGACCAAGGGGAGCAGTTGATGTCGCCTACCTTGACTTCAGCAAAGCTTTTGACACTGTTCACATAGAAGATTGATAAATAAGCTGGGTAGGCTCGGGTGGGTCCGTTGGTCAACTGGGTGGCAAACTGGTTGACGGGCAGAAAACAGAGAGTGGTGGTAAATGGTATACAGTCAGAAGAGATGCAAGTCACAAGTGGGGTACCTCAGGGATCAGTCCTGGGGCCAGTCCTCTCAACATCTTCATTAGTGACCTTGCAGATGGACTAGAGGGTAAGGCTTGTCTGTTTGCAGATGACACCAAGATCTGCAACAGAGTAGATGATCCAGATGGGGTGGGCAGAATGAGAAGAGATCTGGATAAACTAGCAGAATGGTCAGAAGAGTGGCAACTGGGATTTAATGCAAAGAGTGCAAAATCATGCACATAGGGAAGAGAAACCTGAAGCCACCTATAGGCTGGGAGGAGTTGCTAGCAGTCACAAAGGAAGAAAGAGACTTGGGCATCATCATCACTGATGACCTAAAATCATCAAGCAGACCTCTAAAGCAGTAGGTAAGGCTAGGGGGGTGTTAGGGTGTATTAGTAGGGGTATCACAAGTCGTAGAGGAGGTAATAATCCCTCTGTACAAGACACTGGTTAGCCCCATCTGGAGTACTCGTGCAGTATTGGAGGCCATACCTTCACAAGGACATTAACCAAATTGAGGCAGTCCAGAGAAGGCAACCAAAATGGTGCAGGACTGCATCAGAAGACATATGAGGACAGATTAACGGAGCTCAATATGTATACCCTTGAGCAAAGGAGGGACGAGGTGATATGATCGAGGCATTCAAACACCTTAAGGGCATAAACAAGGTGAAAGAGTCTAACATGTTTAAATATAAGAAAAATAGCAGGACAAGAGGGACACAGCATGAGATTAGAGGGCCCGATTAAGGGGAATGTGAGGAAATTCTTTTTCACAGAAAGGGTGGTGGATGCATGGAATGGCTTACCACAAGAAGTGGTGGCTATGAATACAGTGCAGGGATTCAAACAGGCATGGGATAGGCATAAGGGAGCAATACAAATGACTATGAATAGATAGGTCACTGACAGAGCAAAGGCCGATGGCACATTTATAAGGTAGAAAAAGAAATGGGCAGACTGGATGGGCCTTGAGGTCCTTATCTGCCGTCAACTTCTATGTTTCTATGTTTTGTATGTTTCTGCCTTACTAAAAATTCAGTAATCAGAAATGAGTCACGGAGAAGTCTCACATCTTTTCACAGCAATATTTTCCTAACTCCTTATGTGTAAGTGTTGTGTGCCTCCTCCAGTTGCCAGCAGTTCTATTTCTGTCCAAATCTGGTTTGTAAATAAAACAATGACAGCCCCCAGAGGTTATCATCGTGTTTCTCATCCATTTTTCCATCACAGTTGCTGGAGGATGATGTCATCGGAGCAACAAAGATAGTGGTGTGTTACACACAATGCAGTTCCACCAGTAAACTGCTGCCAATAAGGATCTCACAGACATAATTTCTGTAAATATGTATATTTGCAACATTTATAATTATGTTTCTTTGATGTACTGTATTGCTATACATGACTATTATTTTTGTAATGCTGTTAATTACTATTTAATTATTCCTATTGTACTATATTCCATACCCCTCCCCCAGGACACACCTGGAAACGAGCTGTTTGTGCATCACTGCATACACTGGAAAAAGCATACCATGGCTGTTTCACAATGCACAATTGTGAGTGTAATTATTTTGCAAACCTTGTGTCACATTTGTGTGATAGGCCTCTGGTATATGCTCACCGTGGTTACATAAACATACTTGGCTCTGCCTCATGCCTCAGTGCATACCCAGGAAAATGCATACCATGGCTTGATCAGTATGTACAAGTGAGACTGCACTTATTCTACAAACTTGAGTCTCACTTTGCATGATCAGCCTCTGATATACACTAACCTGTATTAATGAACACTTGCCTCTGCCTTTGTGCCTCAGTGTTTACCCAGATAACTGCATACCTTTGCATGATCACTATGTACAATTGTGAGTGTAGTTATTCTGAAAAATCTTCTGTCACTTTATGTGATCAGCCTCTGATGTACACCCAACTGGGTTACATAAAGACACTTGGCTGTGCCTCATGCCTCACTGCATACCCTGGTAAGGGCATACTATGGCTGCATCACAAGGTACAATTGGTTCTGCAGTTATTCTGCAAACCCTATGTCACTTTTCTGTGATCGGCCTCTGCTATATGCTCACCTAGGGTACTTGAACACACTTGGCTCTGCCTCATGCCTCAGTGCATATGCTGTAAAGTACATCACATGGTTCCATCACTATGAACAAATGTGGCTGCAATTATTTTGCAAACCTTGTCTCACTTTGTGTGATCAGCCTCTGATATACTATCACTTAGGTTACATGAGCACACTTGACTCTGCCTCAAGCCTCAGGGCATACCCAGGAAAGTGCATACCATGGCTCTATCACTCTGTACAAATGTGACTGCACTTATTCTGCAAATTGTGTCTCTCTTTGTGTGATCGGATTCTGACATACACTACCCTGTGTTTATTGAATACATTTGGCTGTACCTCATGCCTCAGTGTCTACCAAGGTATCTTTTCTCCATCACAGTGATAATTGTCTACAGTTCATCTGAAAACCTCCTCTCTCTCTTTCTGTGATTGGCCTCTGACATATGCCCACATGGGTTAGATGAACTCAGATTGCTCTGCCTCGTGCCTTACTGGATACGCTGGTAAGCACATTCCATGGCTCCATCACAGTGTACAATTATGAGTGCAGTTATTCTGCAAATCTTGTGTCACTTTTGTGTGATCGGCCTATGCTATATGCTCACCTTGGTTACATGAAGGCACTTGGATTTACTTCATGCCTCAATGCATACCTGGGAACGAGCGTACCATGATTCCATCACTATGTACAAATGTGACTGTACATATATTGCAAACCTTGTCTCACTTTCTGTGAATGGCCTCAGATATACTCTCACCTAGGTTGCATGAACACATTTAGCTCTGCCTCATGCCTCAGTGCATACCCAGGAAAGTGCATAGATTCATAGATTCGCAGACATGTGATGGCAGAAAAGGGCCTTCATGGCCCATTGAGTCTGCCCATTCACTCCCTCTACCTGTGCCCCCCCCAAGATTCCCCTCATCCTCCCCTTGACAACCCTCTGTATTTGTCCCAGGCCCTCTTGAATCCCTCCACTGTACTGGCACTCACCATCTCCTCTGGCACTATGTATAAATGTGACTGCATTTTTTCTGAAAACCTTGTCTCACTTTGTGTACTTGGTTATGTGAAAACACTTTGCTCTGCCTTGTGTCCCACTGCATATCCTTGTAAGCACATACCATGGCACCATCACCACATACATTTGTGAGTGGAGTTATTCTGCAAACCTAGTCACTTGGTGTGATTGGCTTCTGATATACACTCACCTTGGTTACATGAATAATAATAATAATAATCTCTATTTGTAACAAGCGCAATTCAGCAAGTATCAAAGCGCTTTTACAAAGTTTAAAAACCTTAAAATGATAAAACTATAAATATATAAAATACTAGATTAAACAACAGACATACCAATAATTAATTATGCAAGAAGGCAAGTGAAAATAAATAAGTTTTCAGAGCTGCTTTAAAGCTCTCCACAGTCAGGCACCCTCTAACCCGATGACGTAGAGAATTCCACAGGGTAGGGGCTGCGAATACAAAAGCTCGAGCCCCAGAGGTCTTCAAATGAACCCTGGGAATCTCCAGCAATCCTCATCAGCAAAGCGGAGTGATCAGAGAGGGAACTAGGTATGCAGGAGCTCTTGCAGATAACTCTGTCCCTGTCCATGTAGGACTTTATAGGTCTATAAACTAACCTTGAAGGTGATCCACCACTGAACTGGCAGCCAGTGCAGCTCATGCAGCACAGGTGTGATATGGCTAGATTGAGAAAGCCCTGTCAACAATCTGGCCGCTACGTTTGGCACCAGATGCAAGCGGCGGATATCAACCCCCGGTAGCCCTAGGTACAGGACATTGCAGTAATCAAGGCGAGAGGTCACAGAGGTGCAGACCAAAGTCAAAAGGTCACCGGGCGGAACCAGGTGCTTAATCGGGCAATGTTTCTTAGATGGTAGAATGAGGTCTTGACGACGGAGGTCATCTGAGATTTCAGAGTCAACCCCTCATCAAAAATAACACCCAGACTTTGCACCAGTTTGGAGGTCAACAGCTGGCAACTGTTCAGCAAAAGCCCAGAGGCCTGCCCAGCCAAAGACCCCTCTACCCGACTACCCAGGTCCAACTCCAAAACCTCAGTTTTGCCAGGATTCAGCTTCAACCAGTTGGCACTCATCCAGTCCTGCATCTCGGAGAGGCAGTTGTTAAACAAAGAGACGCATCCTCCCAGTCGGGTGCAAAGGACATGTATAACTGAGTATCATCTGCATAGCAGTGAAAATTCAGTCCATACCACCTTACAATGTCTCTCAACGGCAGCATATACACCGTGAATAACATAGGCAACAGCACAGAGCCTTGGAGAACACCACATGGCAGGGAGAAAGCGCCAGAGGAATAAATTCCTGACACTAGTCTCTGAAACCTACCAGTGAGGAACAAAAGGAACCATCTGAGGACCGTCTCCGACAGCCCACAGATCACCTGCAGGTGCTCAAGCAGTACGCCATGATCCACAGTGTCGAATGCCGGAGAGAGAGATCAAGGAGGACTAAGATGGAACGAGTCCTCCGATCTCTTGCTATCACGAGATCATTGAGCACCTGAATCAGGGCAGTCTCAGGGCTGTGCTTCTTCCAGAATCCAGACTGGAGAGGATCATAGATGTCATGTATGGTAAGATGATCCCCCAGCTTCAGTGCGACCACCTTCTCAATAACCTTACCACAAAGGGAAGGTTAGAGATGGGTCTGCAGTTGGTGAGAAAGTCTGAGTCGAGAGATTTCTTAAGGAGGGGACTCACCACCGCCTCCTTCAGGGAGTCAGGGAACTCACCAGTCTCTAACGAGCACCAGACTATCTCTGCCAGGTTCAGGCTGATGACCTCAACGCAGCCCACAAGGAGGCGGTTTGGGCCCAGATCCAAACTACAGCAGCTCGGCCACATACTCTTGATGATCTTCATGACATTCATGATTGCCACCTGATCAAAAGCTGATCAACCAAATCAAGGCTCTGCAACCTCCCACTAGTCACCGCCACACCCATTGGAACAGGCTGTGCAAATCTCTGACCTAATGTCGGCAACCTTATTTACCAAAACGTGAGCAAACTCATCACACTTATCTTGTGACAAGGCTATTTGAGCCTGCAGACAGGCTGGATTGCACAGTCTGTCCACAGTTTGAAAGAGTTGAGCTGGTCAGTTCTGTGTAGTGGAAATCTCCCCGGACAGGAACTCTGCCTTCTTACGGAAGATAGCCAATTGATAGTCTGTATATTGGGCCATCAATTTAAGTCTGTCAGCATCAAGACCAGATTTCCACAAGTGACGCTCCATCCTTGGCCCCTCTCTCCTCTTCTCCCTCAAGGTCCCATCAAACCAGGGGGAGCGAGGACAAAGGGTGAGGGGGCGAACACGGGCAGGAGCAACAGAGTCCAGAGCTACCACCACAGCCTTGTTATAGGCTTGTAGTAGGTTGTCTGGACCCCTGATTGCAGTCAGAATCCCTGCTAGATCTAGCACTGCCATCGAGCCTTTTGGGGTCACAGCCCTTAAAGGGCTGTACCAGACCATCTCTAAAAGGGTAGGCCTATAAGGGGGAGTCTGGAAATTGAACCTGATAGTGTAATGGTCAGAACAGCTGACCGGTTCCACCACCACATCGGAGGTCTCCATTCCCAGTAGGAAGACCAGATCCAGAGAATGACCTGAATTATGGGTCGCAGAGGTAACCACCTGTGTGAAGCCCAACAATGTCATTAGTTGGAGGAAGTCCTGACCAAACTGCAAGAGTTTGTCTTTGATCCAGGCATTGAAGTCACCCAGCACCATCACTCTGGGGGACTCCAACACTGTGTTGACAATGAAGTCTGCAACTTCCTGCGAAAATTGCTTCCCATCTTTGGGTGGACGGTAGACGAGAAGAATTTTGCACCCCACACCTGCGCCCAAGATACATTCAAAGGATCTGGTCTCCCCCACTGGCACATCTACGAGGCCCAATTCTGCTCTAAAATAGATGGCTACACCCCCACCCCTATGATATAACCTCAGGCAATGTATCACTGCAAACCCTGCTGGAATAGCTAACTCGAGAACTGGGCCACCATTATCATCCAGCCAGGTCTCGATGATGCATGCCAGATCTGATGACCCAACAAGATCGGGCAATTATTGCCGTCTTGCTTTTAATGGATCTGGCATTGCATAACACTGCCCAGGTAGGATGAGACTCAGAGGCTGACCAAGTCACACACTGGGCTCTGCATTGTGCCTCAGTGTCTACCTAGGTTTCTCTATACCTTTGCTCAGTCACTATGTACAACTCTTGAGTGCAGTTGTTCTGTAAACCTTGTGTTACTTTTGTGTGATCGACCTGATATATGCTCACCTTTGTTAGGTTAACACATTTGCCTTTGCCTTATACCTCACTGTATACCCTGGTAAATGCATAATATGGGTCAATCCATTTGCAACAGTGAATACCCAGCTACAGTGTGTGTACATCACATCACCACTGCACTATGCTAGTCTTGGATTACGCATTTCTTTGCATTGAAAGACACAAAAATCACTGCAATGTAACAAAAGTTGTCAAAGTCAAGTCAAAGCTTATTGGCAAGAAAATAACTCAATTGAGCAAGCTCATTTACAAGGAGGTCCTGAGACATGTAATGTGCAAGGCACGTACAATAAACAAGGACAAGGACAAACATATACAAGGAATACACATAGCATATATACATTATCATACAGCTTCCCAAGAGGGAAACTATAAACATGGAGCAAGATAATTTACAAGGTTACGACACTGCAGTGCAACCATAATAAGGATTACATGATAACTTGGAGCATACAGTCAGACAGATGGCTCAAAACAGTAATGGCAGTTTTAAGACTTCTGGTGACAAAGGTAGATATGAGAACCTGGAGTTGAGGTGTATGAGATTCTAGGAGAGGAGAGAGGAGAGAGGGAGGAGTCAGCTGTGAATAAAGGGGAAGTGGTGTAGAAGTAGGTAGGTAGGTAGGCCATATCAGGATAACAGTGGAGAAGGGGAGCCTGGGTTGTTGAGAGTGATTGAGTGGGGGGAAAATGGCCATGAGTGGTGGAGAAGAAGTGGAGATGGTAGGTAGACTAGGTAGAGCAGTTGAGGTAAGAGTGGATAGAAAAGAATGATATGGTAAGAAGGAGGGTAGTGGTCAAGTACATAGAGAGTGAGGCGTGGAGGTGATGTTCTCTGTAAGATGGGGGATGGGGAGAAGTGAGAGGCTGGATGAAGCAGATTAGTATAGGGTGAGGGAGCCTTAAGAATACTGCAATGTAACAAAAGTTACACATTCTTTCTAAAGTTCAGCTCTAGCCACATCAGAGCTCCAGTTCTGATTTATCCAGAAGAATGTGCTGCAGATGTTGGGCCAACTCAACACATTTTAAATCTTCTCAGAAATCATGACAGCACATTAGGAAATCAGGAAAGCGAGATTTTCCCAGCCAGAAAGTGCTAGCAGGGCTTTTATTTTGTTACAAGATTTTATTTTGACATAGGCATACTAAGTTACTGTTCGCTGGGCATTCCTGTGTGAAGGACAGACCCTTCCTTGGTAGTCTCCCCTCCCCATGGAGAACACACACACACACACACACACACACACACACACACACACACACACACACACACACACTGATCACAATGACAGAAGTCCTTTGTAGCCTTATACAATTTATTTATTAGCTTTTAGGGAGACCCAATCTCCACAAAGACATAGACAGGATGGAAACTGTCCAGAGGAGGGCAACTAAAATGGTGCAGGGTGTGCACCGGAAGACATATGAAGAGATACGAAAGGAGCTTAATATGTATAGCCTCGAGGAAAGGAGGAGAGGTGGTACATGATAGAAACGTTCAAGTACCTCAAGGAATCAACAAAGTCAAGAGGGTAGCATCTTTCAAAAAGAGGTGTGCAAGAACAAGAGGGCACAATTTGAAGATGGAGGGCGGCTCATAGGTAATTTAAGGAGTATTTTTCTGAGAGGGTTGTGGATGCATGGAACAGCCTTCCGGAGGAGGTTGTGGAGTCAAAATCAGTGGTGGAATTCAAGCATGCAGGGGACAGTCATAAGGCAATTCTAGGGGTGGGGGTAGGAAGAAGTAGGCTGCTGGTTAACTAGGATCTGCAGCTTATCCAGTAGGTAGGGGAAATAGGCAGACTGGGTGGGCCAAGTGGTCCTTATCTGCCATCAAATTCTATGTTTCTATGTTTCTATGTTTTGTTTACTGGGTAAGCACACTAGACAAGGAATGCCTATTTTCAGGTACGACCTGGGAGATTACAAGGGCAAATTTTACAAACAGTATGACAAGTATTACAACAAAGTGTTATATAAGGCAGTGAACAAAATAACAAGCAAACAATATGGCAATATTCCAAAGAAGTGATAAACAAGCAGTGAACAGTGTGAACAGATAAACAGGTGCATCATGAACAGATAAGCATATGCATAAAGGCAAGGAACAATCAAACAGTAAGGAGTAAAATACATTTTGTGGAAGAATGCAAGAGTGTTTAGGTGGGGCATGGTGTGGTTACTCAAATTTAAGAATGGTAAGAGCTTAGGCATGAGGGTGAGTAAGGGCCAATGGTCCTCTTTCATAGATCAGAGGAGTAGGGGCCCACAGACCAAGATAATGGACGGTGCGCACCAAGTCGGGTAGGAGATACCAGGCATGTTAGAAAGTGCTTGAGTGCTGGAATCCAGGAAGCAATCCAAAACAAATTACATACCTGTGCCATATAGTACTATGCACTCCATCAAGCCCAGCAATGATGAATATTACATACATATTCTGTAGGTTACAGTCAGTGATTTCAAAAATACGTATTTTTTTTTTATCCAAGCCATTAACTTCCATTCAGTGCACATAGCAAACTTTATTTTTAAAAGACTGGAACTAGATCAGTCCTGAAAGGGGTAGCAAACCCTACAGACAGCACAGACAGCAGTAAATCATTGTACACACACACACACACACACACACACACACACTCACGGGTGAGACATGTAATTTGAATATTTGTTGAACAATGCAGGCTCATTACAAATTCAATTTTGACCAATAGGGCATTGTTTAAATAAAAATGTGTAAAAATAAGGTTTAAGTGTTCTCTAAGACTAAAGACAGCAGAGAGGAATTTCTCCAGTGATGCTCAGTTTAACAAACTGCTTGTGCTGTTTACACTGAGTGTATCCACTGATAGTAATTTGAGCTGGCATAAGTATGCTGCATGTTGGAAGGAAATCTTTCTCCACCCCAGCACAGTGATTTCAGATAATGGAGGATTGTACTTCAACTCCAAAACTCTGCTTTGGTGGGAGTCTGAAGTGCTCTTTTCTCCCAAGTGATAGCAAGATGTCTACAGGGTTCCACCCCCCGAAACCATAAAAAGAGCAATATGGACAACCCACAGAACTACAGACCCATTAGTATTACCTCTGTGGCTGGGCAAATAATGAAGACCATGATTAAAGAGATCATAAATACCGTGTGTAAAAAAATCAAACTATGTAGACAAATTACAGCGTGGTTTCAAACAAGGAGATTGTGTACAACAAACATGCTTAGCTGTTGTGAACCAATTACCAAGGCATTGGATAAAGGAGATTCGGTAGATGTGATTTGTTTAGATCTAAGCAAAGCTGTCAATGTGGTCCTGCATCATAAAACTCATAGATAGGTTGAGGAGAAATTTTCCAGACATGAATCCATTATTAATAAACTGGATTTATAACTGGCTGTCTGACAGAACTCAATGAGTAAGACTGAATGGATTCATTTCGGTGAGAGTAGTGTCATTAGTGGGTGCCCAAGGGTCAGTACTGGGCCTGGTCGGACTGTTTATCACAGACCTAGGAGTTGACATCAGAAACTGGAGTAACAAGTTTGCTGACTATACCAAACTGTGGGGAATTGTAAGCAACTCAAAGAACAAAACAGCTTACAAAATGACTTAAACCTTATGTCAAGATGAGCAGACAATTGGGGAATGAAGTATAATGAGGTCAGTGTACAGTAATGCACTTAGGATGAAATAACCCTGACAAAGTTACTTTTAAATGGAACTAAACTAAATACAGTAATCACAAACGTTTAAACATTAATGATACATTTAATAAGGCTAACTACCTTCTTAACAATATAAGATGCAATTTCAGTCACAAATCAAAAGAAGCTTTGCTTTCCATTTACAAATCATAAATCGACCTCTAACTGATTGTTGTTCTCAATTTTGAGAGGAGCAACCAAGGGATGAGAACAACTGGAAAGGAGACAACAGAAAGCTACTAAAATAATGGGGACCCAAAAGTTGAACTACAAAGAAAGGCTGAACTCCTTGGCATTGCACAGCTTCACAGGAGAAGAGTGAGGGTGATCACCTCCTTTTCTATAATTTACAGAATGATAATGAATTACTTGACAATTTAGGAATTACCTTTAACATAGATAGTCATAATACCCACAGTCACCTGAAGCAAGTTGAAAATACATATTTTAAAACCCACAATAGGAAAATTGTACTATACGCAGAGAATGATAATGATATGGAATTCTCTACCAGCTGACATAGTGGTATGTAGCAATTTCTTCAACTTTAAGTAGAGGTTGGAGAATTATATTCATTTGTTTAAAACACATTTTACCAGGCAAGCACACAGAAACCAGTGCTCATTTCCAGTTGTGACCTAGGGGAGGGGTGGCATGGGACAGTAAGGAGTTTTACAGCACACATACATTACGCATTCCAAGGTACAGATGAGACAAATGCATGGTAAGCAACATGCCATAGTAACAAGTAAGTAATCATGAGATGGTCAAATATAGATGTGTTCATCTTCTACCATCTCAAACTCCAAGTATGACTCAAGTAATCAATTGAGAAGTCCATACACCTCAAAGGGTGTTACAGCCTTATAAGACAGACTCTAAATGATTTGTGAAGTGTAAACAGGCATTTCGTTCTGAACTATCTTGGTTATATCTGATAACTGGACAGCCGAGTGATGCTTCCTTCCTGTCTTAACACCATCCTTCCTGTCTTAAACAAATTACTTGAACAAATTTGTTGCCTCACAGCTCAACACATTCCTGTCCTCTGATGACCGTCTCTCTCTCTCTCTCTCTCTCTCTCTCTCTCTCTCTCTCTCTGTGTACAGCATGGGTTCAGAAAAGGATATAGTACTACTACTGTCCTCCTCACACTCACTAATAGTATTACCTCTTGCATAGATAGGGGTGGTCTCACAGGTGCAGTCTTTATAGACCTAACAAAGGCCTTCGAACTGGTGGACCACTCTCTGATCTGCTCTAAACTCGCTAGGTTGGGAGTCTTGTCCACTGCAATCCCATGGTTTAAAAACTACCTAACAAATAGATCTCAGAGGGTCAAATTTGGGTCCTCCCTCTCAGAACCTGCCCAAACATTAGTAGAGGTTCCTCGATTATCTATTGTATGTCCTCTTTTATTTGCCATGCATATAAACCCCATTAATCAATGTCTGTCCCACTGCTCTGCCATCCTATATGCAGATGATCTGGTCCCTTTACTCTAACTCGAATGACACAGATAGTATCAATCAAAATCTGTCCAAGGACCTTCAGTTGCATCATAATTGGCTGACTATAAACAAATTGCTTCTGAACATGACTAAAATGCAAGCCATCTTTTTTGGAACAACCCCATTGATTAAGGCTCCATCTGTCCCTCCCATCTATTGCTTATCATAATGTAGCTCTAGTCCCCACAATCATCTCCTCTACATATCTTGGTGTTACCCTACTTGAAATCTCGCCTCATATGATGGGTGCCTGTAAAGCTGTTAATTCTATGATGGGTGTCTCATACAAAGTCAGTCACAACCATGCTCCTTAAGCTCGACTGGCCATTGCCCATGGGATGCTACTCCCCAATTCCCTCTATATTACTCCTATATTCTTGGCTGGTTCCACCTGGTGATTTGCACTGGCATCCCACCACCTCACCCATCACTGCTCTATGTATGCCAAGCTTGATTGGCTATCCCCGTCTTCTCTATGTGATCACACATTTGGTTGAGTGGAGTAATTTTTATCAGTCTGTACAACTGCCTGCCCTTATTCCTGACTTCACTGCTCAAACCTATTTAGAGTACTAACCCACTGATGTTTGGTGAACATGCCCTATTATCTGTCCCTAAACTCAGGATGAAGATAGGTGAATCTTCTTTTGCTTATGCTGCTCCGGTTTTATGTGATAAGCGCTCCTCCCACTGTGTGAGTCCTGAATGGGCGACTGTACAAGGGAGAGTGCAACAAGGGCAACAGGGATTATGGGTGAATGGCAGTGGGAGTGCCGGTAGCAGGCAGAGGAGAACTGGATGACTAGGAATGGGCGACAGCACCTTTGACAACTAGGAATGGGTGACAGCGCCCTTGACAACTGGGCATCAGCAACATCAGCGGGCAGTGGTGACTGGGGCAGATGGCCGAGACCCAGACCCACGACCGTGGAAGACACAGTTGGGGACAGGGATGGGTGCTGCTGTGGCTGTGGTAATGTCACCCCAGCCACCGCCAGACAGTGCCACAGCGCAACTGCACAGCAGCCCAGGTGGGCAGTACACCCCCTGATACACAGCAACACAGGCTGACAGCACCATCGGCTCCCTCTGTGCCACCCCTACATGGCATACCACATACCTGGATCCATGACACGATGCGGGGATGCTGAGGTGCTCGATGGAACATGCCCATCTATGGTGCAGCCTATGCTACTGCTTGCCCCTCCCCATTGTGGCCTGACTGCATGGCCTTTGTGGTTACGCCGCTCACAGCAGTCGCTTATCCAAGCCCCATCCACCAGGCTCTCGCCTTCATGACTGTAGTTGCACTACAATCGGCTCTTATACTGCTGTTCTGTCTTCCTGGTGGTCGCCCTTTTAGGCATCCGCTCTATCCTCGCCCACCATCCCCGCGCCTTCTGTAGGGAATGCTCTTCTTGGCTGCTACCTGCTGCCCTAGGTTAGGAAACTTGGTCCCTCCTGAACTTTGCATTTGTCCTCACTTGTTTTGTTCCATAGCAGGTATCGTGAGTATCTTCTTAGGCAGCTAACCCTCTTGCCCTTAGGTTTCACTGTTCTGTCTTGCAGACCCTTGTTGAGTTCTCCATACTTTTGTATTAATGCAATCATATGAATCCTTGTGGCATTTTCATGTCATGCATTATTTTATGCCATTCCTGTTGTCTTTTACTGGTAAACTGCTACACTGTGTACTGATTGTACTTATACGCTTTTTGTGCTCACTGTATAGTGTATTGACTTGTTACCATATTGTCTGCAGTCTCCTGGTCATGTCTGAAAATAGGCATTAGATTGTCTAGTGCACATATCTGGTTAATAAAAACTAAATAGATGCTCTTGGCCAATCAGATTGCTAGAATTTCATCACCTAGTTTGTCTGTCTGTCTATCTGTCTGTCTGTCTGTCTGTCTGTCTATCTATCTATCTATCTATCTATCTATATATATATATATATATACACACATAGATACATAGACAGTGTCGGCGAATAAGGGCCTATAGCCCACCCAGTCTGCCATTTCAGCTTGTAAGTTCAGTTTGTTTCCTAGAAGTCTGTTGCCCTTACCCTGACCTCCAGAATTCCTTCATGTCTATCCCATGCATTCTTAAATCCGTGATTGTTTCAGCCCCCACCACTTCCTCTGGCAGGGTGTTCCACTTGTCCACCACCCGTTCTGTGAAGAAATTCTTTCTCATGTTTCCTCTGAATCGTCCTCCCTCCAACTTCATCCCATGCCCTCTAGTCCTGTAACATCTTTTTCACTTAAAAATAGTGTTTTCCTGCACCCTGTTCCTCCCTGTAAGATACTTGTATGTCTCTATCATATCCCCTCTCTCCCTCCTCTCCTCCAGGGAGTACATGTTCAGTTCCTTCAACCTGTCTTCATAGGACTTGTGATGCAATCCATGCACCATCTTTGTTGCTCTCCTCTGAACCTTCTCTACCCTGTTTATGTTCTTACGTAGGTATGGTCTCCAGAACTGTACACTGTACTCCAGGTGGGGCCTCACTAGTGTCTTGTATAGCGGAATTATGACCTCCCTTTTCCTGCTGGTAATGCCCCTGCTATACATCCCAGCATCCTATTTGCTTTACCTGCTGCCTTGTCACACTGTTTCCCTACCTTGAGGTCATCAGAGATGATAACCCCAAGATCCCTTTCCTGCTTGGTGCATGCTATATCCTCACCCCCAACTGATATATTGCGCCAGGGTTTTTGTGCTCATATGCATTATCTTGCACTTCTTTGCATTGAATTTCAACTGCCAAACCCTGACCATTCTTCAAGTTTCTGCAGGTTGCTTCTCATTCTGTCTACACCCTCTGGTGTGTCTACTCTGTTACAGAGCTTTGTGTCATCAGCGAACAGTGAAATTCTGCCTTCTAGGTCCTGCGCCATGTCACTGATGAAGATGTTGAAAAGGACCGGTCCCAGCACTGATCCCTGTGGTACCCCACTGGTCACTCTTCCCTCTGTGGAGTGACAGCCATTTACCACCACCCTCTGTGTCCTGCCACCCAGCCAGTTACCTACCCACCACACTACCGTCCTGCCCACACCCATATTCCCCAGTTTGTGTAATAGTCTTCTATGTGGCACAGTGTCAAAGTGTGTATATATCTCTAGAGAGAGAGAGAGAGTGGATAATGAGGGCTAGTATCCTGTAAAGACACTAGGTCCTGGGGTTTGTTAGGAATTACGGGAAGACTGAAAGGATCATTGCTCTTTCTCTGCCATCGTTGTCTATAAGTTTCTATGCTATGGCCACTGCATTAATGTGTTATTAACACCTCAGTGACACATTAATACCCAATAAACACATAATGAATTATCACAACCTTAATAACACATGTAACAGCAATTTTAATAACACACAGAATACCCACATTAGACCCCTAACAGCTTCTCCAACTACATTCATTGCCAAAAAAACCCAAATCAAAACAAACAAAATACAACAGAACCTATAAAAAAGTGTCCGTTCTCTTAACAGAACAAAACGAGTTCTCCCCAGCTCTCCCATACTTACCAAAGCCATCCGTGCTGCTCCTGTTACAGACACACACCCTCCATGCTGTTTCTGTGTCTATGCTACTCCTCCTCGATGACACTACTTTTCGCAGCTATTTCCAGGCAGTCGCTCTGCTCCCCACCACTGCACCTAACCACACACACACAGATCACTGTTGCTCCTGACCACACACACAAGGCCCCTACATGCTGCTTCCAACCAAAAATTCCAAACTGCCACACTCATCAGACCACTGCTCATGCCATCCTGAATCTTTGTAAAGGATGCCATGCCAAAACCACCCCTACATGTATAGCAGGCCACTCCACTATGGAAACTAATAACAGCCAAAATACTGAAGCCCTGAAAATACACTACACTATGAAAAAAACATTATGGGAAACTATGTAGGGAACACCACTACACTATGGAGAAACACTACACTAAGCAAAACACAACAGTATCTAAGCAGAAAGAACAGCACATATATTTAAAACATAAACGTAGGGATCGCAGCATATTGAGGGAACGCCCTTTCTTTGTGCCGCATACATTATCCCTGTGTGATGGTGCATCTGGAGATACGCGATGCATCTTTCCCTTTCGAATATCGCACTTCAGTGCATTATTTGTGATGGGCAGCACATCTCTACTTTGCGCCATGCATCACCTTTGAAAATGTGGGCCAAGGTCTTTAACTGAATAAGTGGCAGTGTGGATAAGTAGGCAGAGGTAAGTGCTTTTCAGTCAGTGATTTGAGGCAGTAGTAGTCAGTGTGGGGAAACTAGCTGAGAGAATACTACAGCCTCTTTTGGGCTTGAGGATGAGTAGATAATTTGACCTGTAAAACAGGTGTGATTGGAGAGGAGCTGAATCAGTGTTACCTGAGACAGGAGATGGAATGGGCTAGTTAGCTAGGGGCCATGTTTTGGGAGCCTGAAAGAGAGGAAAGAACAGAGTAGCAGTTTGGACAGTGGCGGCTAAGGCAGAGCACAGTCATGTGATGCTAGGAACCAATTGGGGCAGGACAGAAAGCCCAGGAGGGCTATTTGAGCCCTACAACTGCAAGCTTCCCTATGTGTGAAAATCTCAGAATGTGAGTAGGAGTGTGGTACTGGTGTTTGCAACAGGCATCCAATGCAGGTGACCACAGAACACGGGGGGGCTCTGTGGGTAAGGCCACAAAGTATCCAAGTAAGCATTAAGCCACAACGAAGGTGGCATCTAATGGTGGATTAATGCATGGTTGGGCGGTTTGTGGCAACGGCCCAACCATGCATTAATCCACCATTAGATGCCACCTTCGGAGTGGCTTAATGCACTTGTGACATGGCGTGTGCAATGCAAGTATTATATACATATAGTTTTACTTGTTATAAAACACAGATCAGCAGCAGCAATTATTTAACTTACTGAATAATGCTTAACATCTCATACTTTATAATGCTCTGTCTAACTTCCAGCGTGCACGTGCACGTTGCACTGCCCACATCGAGTTATATAATGTGTGCCAAATTATGACACGTTACAAGTTGCCTTTACGTACCAACATACACATAACATAATGCTGACACTTGAAAAGATGGCACTTCAAATCGGCTGTTGTGGTCATCTGCCTCCATTTCTACATCTCATTCCTGCCCTGCTGGATTGTGGGACATATCTATTGTGTGCATACTTTACTATGCCCCAAGACTCAAAGCACTTCTCTCTCCTGAGTGTGCAGCGCTGTGGAGCACTTTTCCACCAATAGGTGGCAGTTTCAGAACAGCACAGCAATTCTGCCCTGTTTCTCAATGATGTGTTTGCTGACCTCCTACTTTTGCCATGCCATTGTGGTGTGACTATTACTGTGTGCATCGGCTGGTAGGTCCACTGCAAACAGCATAGTTTAATGTTGCAAACATCTATTGTTTGCTGCCGATTACTGTCCAGTCTCCAACAGTTTTGCACAACTGCTGCACACACCACAGTTCCGACCAATAGGTGGCGCTTTTAAGAAATTACTAAATTTCTGCTCACTTTCTATCTGCATTACTGCTGGCTTCTGCTACGACTGCTCCGCTGTCAACTAGGTCGCTGGGTGGGAACCAGCACACTCTCCTATTCTTTACTCTCTCCGGTGCATGACACTTCCAGGACCACAGAAGACACTGCTTCGGTGCCTGTCTCAGCGCTCTCACTTACATTTCCCGGTCTCCCTTCCTTGCGCCACCTATTGGTCAAACTTCCCATAATATATACAATGATCACTTTTTACTTTCTCCGCGCGTTCACGCTTTCATCACTGCATTACTGCTGGATTAATACCTGCTCCAGTTAGTGTCACGGGTTCTGTTCTGACCAATCTAATTTCTCTATTGCTCTCTACTTTTGATTGCCATGTTACAAGAGCTAATGTAAGACCATTCCTGACCTGGGAAGGAGGGCAATGCTAAGCAAGTGAGGTCACAGGAATCTTTTTGCTTTGTTAAACTACTCTTACTGGAAAAAGGCAAGAACTTTGTAAGAATTTTGACAGTACAGCATACAAGGATATATGCTGGCATATGCAAGCTACATGCAAGTTTTTATGTATGTTTATATAACTTTCTATGTAAGAATTATATGCAAGGAATGTGTCAGGATTGTGACCTTTGTACTGCAGGAAAAATTCATGCAAGAAAAATTCCTTTCTTCATGCACGGAAATTCCTTGCCAAAATCCTTAGATGCAAGAAATATTGTGTGTGGGGTTATAGTACTACAGCATTGGTTTTACATCCTGAGGTGGGGTTAGAACCTACAACCTTCTGGCTATAGAGGTAGTTATATAGTCGACTAAGCCACTGACACCATGCTGTTCAAGTGCTGTGCAAAAAAGTATATAAACAGACACACAAGCAATAATCTTGATAAATTCTTACATATTTCTTGCATTTCTAAAAGGAAATGTCTTCATTCTGCACCCGATATTTTTGATTTGAATGCACTAGACCACTCGTAGAGCTCTTTGGGCCTGATATTCAAAAGTGTGCGCCAGGTGCAAACCATTTGTGCAGGGTTTGCGCAGGTCCGCTATATTCAAAAGGCCAAATAGCAAGGGCAAACTGCATTAGTGCTGGGCAAAAGTATAATGTATGCAAGAGGCAAAAAGAGGGTGTGTGTACATGAATAGAGGCACCATGCTATAGTCAGTGCATTAGCGCAGCGCAAAGTGTTTTTGCGTGATTTAGCACAACACTTTGTGTGGTGTAAATACTGCCCAGAAAAGGTAGTCTTAACTTTGGCAAACCTTTGCTGCGCTTTGGCGCGACATAGAACCATGGTGTATGGAACTCTAATTCTACAAGTGTGAATTATGGAGTTTGCGGTATGCCAGCAATGGTTTATTGACCCTAACCAGTAAATATTAAACATAGAAAGAAACCAGATGTGGAAGAAACATGCTGCACGGACGGCACCTCCTATGTTGCCATCATCTGCTAACCATGCCAGGCATTATTTGGTGACCCAGCACCCAGTGGACACAATGGCAGTGTGTCCATACAGCACACACCTGCAGACCACCATTCAGTAGACACCAACAGACTTCAGCACATACAGCACTAGGGGTGTGGAGGTGTTGAGGGAGGTGTCTGGTGGCCAGTCTGCACCACATACTAGAGTGCGGCACAAGGCTGGGACAATCCACATGGTGCAAATGGTCCAGTGTAGGGAATACCCCAACACCAGTGTGCCTGTCTGATGGCATGTGCCCCCCCAGCCACATATCGCACATCTGTATAGACACCACAGCACACACAGCCAGACAGGTATATGTCACTGTGAGTATCCCATGCCAGTGTTGCAGCGTCTGTTGGTTGCACAACAGCATGACAGTAAAGTGCACTGTCAGTACATTGTGTACTGTAGCAGGAACTACAGTTCGACTTTTGCATGTAGCACCACCACCACCTGTGCCCCTTTTTGGGTAAGGTGATTGACAAGGTGGTTGCGCTGCAGCTGAAGGATCATCTTACCATCCTTGATGTCTAGGACTCTCTCCAGTCTGGGTTTAGGAAGAGACATAGAACCAAGATGGCATTTGTCCAGGTACTTAATGAACTCCTAAAAGTGAGAGATTGGAGGTCTCATTCCATCTTGGTCCTCCTGGATCTCTGTGACATTTGACACTGTCGATCATGGAGTGCTGTCGGGTGCCTTCGGACCATCTGTGGACTCTCAGGCACGGTCCTGAGGTGGTTTAGATCTTTCCTTCAGGGTAGGACTCAGAGGGTCATCATGGGAATTTATTCCTCTGACCTCCCCCATCCTGTGGGGGATCCGCAGGGCTCCATTCTAGCGCCCATGTTGTTCACAGTGTATATGCTGCCATTAGGAGACATTATTAGGAGGTATAGCTTCAGTTTTCACTGCTATGCAGATGATACTCAACTGTACCTATCCTTTGTGCCTGGACAGGATGATGCGGTCTCGGTATTTAGCAGCTGTCTCCAAGATCCAGGACTGGTTGAGTGCCAGCTGGCTGAGATTAAATCCAGACAAGACTGAGGTGTTGGTAGTGGACCCGGATCATCGGGTGGTGGGCACGCCGACTGGACATTACCCTGGGCTATGGCTTGGGGATGTTCCACTAGTGGCCTCACATCAGGTGCGTAACCTGGGCATTATTTCTCACAATGAACTGACCCTAAAATTCCAGGTGCCATCCGTTGTCAAGTCCTCATTCTATCATCTGAGGAATATCGCTCTGGTGAAGCACCTGGTTCCTCCTGATGATCCATCAATCCTGGTCCACACCTTTTTGACTACCCGCCTTATTTATTGCAATGCCTACCTAGCTTCCTGGGAGTCGATATCCGCTGCTTGCAGCTGGTGCAGAAATACAGTTGCCCGGCTTCTGACTCATACCTCTAGGACCAGTCACATCACACCTGTTCTCTGTGACTGCACTGGCTGCCGGTACAGTGGCGGAACACCTTCAAGGTCTGTTTGCTGACCTATAAAGCCCTACATGACCAGGGACCCCACTACCTGAAAGATCTCCTTTCTTCCTACTGCCCCTCACGTCCACTCCGATCCACCGATGAGGGATTTCTAGAGATTCCCAGGGCACGTCTAAAGACATCTGGGGCTTGGTCCTTTTTTTACGCAGCCCCTGCCCTGTGGAATTCTTTACCTTTTGTCGGGTGAGAGTGCCAGATCACGAAAGTTTTAAGTCAGTATTTAAAACTTATTTATTTGCACGAGCATTCCATGAGAATTGATCTGATATGTTACATTGTTATTGACTCGATTTCTGGATTTATGTTATTTTAAATCTAGTTTTTATTAAGATTGTGGTCTGTTTTATCTGTGTTAATTTGTACAGCACCTTGGTTTTTGAAAGGCGTTTTATAAATAAAGTTATTATTATTATTATTATTGCACACCTGCAAGATGGGCCTGTCACTGTGTAAAGTGCAGCAGTCATTGATGCCCTACGCACCATAGGCATTGCTGTGTCCCCCACACTACTGACCCCCTTGTTACTGTAGTGTCTGCTGTGTACTGTAGCACGAACGACAGTTTGACTTTTGCATACAGCACCACCACCTGTGCCTATACTGTGTAGGCCCCTGGGGCCCAACATACTATGCAGTTCTGTACAAATGTAGCCACAGCAGCTACCACCATGCACTTCCAGACTGACCTACAGGTGGCGCTGTGGGCAGACGCAGCCAGCCCCTGTACTACCAGACTGATCTACAGGTGGAGCTGTGGGACCCTGCAATAGTGCTGGGCAGACTGCGTGCAAATCAGGACATAATGAGCTGCTAATCTGGATGTTTGCCCACAGAATGCCTAAGTAGTTTCATTTGCATGTCACTTTTCAATATAGCAAATGTTTGCCCCGGGCAAACATGTTAGCACTGGGCAAATGTCTTAGCTCCGCAAAAACCTGCACAAAACCTGCGCAAATGTGTCTGTTTCGGAAACATGGTACATTTCTGCAGATTTTCTGTAGAATTTCACATGTGCTGGTGCTTGCAGCTTTACTAACTGCACTCCTTTGCTAGCACACACATTGGCCACATAGTTCACCCTTACCTTCCTTCACGTCGCTTTGCACTGGGCTGCTGTTGTGGTTTCCACTTCCTAGTTGCTATATTCAGAGCTGTCTTATTTCCCAAGCTATTTTTGCACTGCACTCCCAGCCCAGTTTGCCCAGCTTCATAGCACACTATATTCAGTAGGTTTAGCACCAGGGCTATCCCTTTTGAATATAGAGGGCTATTGGTTCCCGGCTAATTTAGCACACTGGGCAGTGCTAATTTAGGCCCAGGGCAACGTTTTGAATATCTGGCCCTTAGAGTGGTGTCCACATCAGTATTAATATACTGTACACCTGAGGTCAATACACTGTACTCTACCTATGGCATTGCAGTCATTAGCATGACTAATTATAATGCAGCTATAGAGGGATAGAAATTCTAGTGAGGAGTAAGAAATAAGTGTAGATAAACTGTAAAGGATTAAGGTGCTGTTTTCATACAAAGTTCCTCAGTAATGACAAAAAGGGGAACTCAAAAGATATATGTAATATTAGCTGAACAGTAACTAAATAGTACATTTTTTAAGTTTTCCTGAGGTGAATGCAGCTTTTACAGCTCAGATTGTAACTAAAGATTCTACCAGCACTACAAAGGCATGCATTCTTACCTGTAACTATACAGAGTAGAGCAGCCTCCATGCACAGTTCTCACAAGGTGTCATTTATCTTTGCAGAGCAGCTGACACCTTAGGGGCAGGCAACTCATGACAAGGAAGTGCCTGCCCAGGACCTAATTGAATGTCCCCACCCCCAAATTATTTTAACAAGTCATTATTTTTATATATGCCTAAGAAGAACTGCAATCTCACTTCCATATTCAAAGCAAGCCACTGAGCACTAGCTGCAGCCCTGCCCAGAATACCACATTTCTATGACGTGAAGTAGGGAAGTGGCTGCAGGGCTATAGTAGCACTGTAATGCTATCAGGGCAGCGGTGGCCTTCGTGTGCACCTTTTACTTATTACAGGCACTTATACATGTTAAGGGGGGTAAATCATGTAATATTACCCCCCTTAACATGTGTAAGTGCCTGCAATACGTAAACGCTACACATAAAGGCCGCCACTGCCCCCAGGAGCATTATAATACTATCTATAGTCCTGCAGTCGCTTCTCTACTTCACATCATGAAAATGTGGTTTACTGGCCGGGCTTTGGTGGGTGCTCAGTGGCTGGCTTTCAATACGGAAGGGAGGTCACAGTTCTTCTTAGGTAAATATAACAATGATGACTGTCTAAACAAGCATTTGTCAATACTGAATGTTTGCTTGCTGGCACTGGCATTGGTAGTGTAGGAGTTAGAGATCTGCATAATAGGAATGGCAGTGAAGTAGTGAACTGAAGCGAATCCCACCACCACCCTGCAGAGATTGACAGGCATTGGGGTGTGCCTTTGGGGCGTCAGGCATAACAGCCACGACATTTCACCACACCCTACCCTGCAGACACCGACAAGTGTCACGGTGTGCCTTGGGGTCTTTGGGCCTTATGCTCACCCCATTCCATAAGGAAATATGGTGAGATGGGTGCAGTATAGGTGAATGGGGTGAACTTTGGGGCCGAAGAGTCCAAGGCACACCTCGATGCCTGTCACTGGCTGCAGGGTGTGGGTGGGGGTGGAATGGTATGAGCATTACAGGTGACAATCCCAAGTCACACCCCTGATGCCTGTCAGTCTCTACAGAGTGGGGCGTTATGGCTGGAAACCCTAACGACCAGGCGTTCATTGGTATTTTCACTCCAATTTTTCAACATGGGTTTTTTGTGACCCCCATCTCATGAACAGTGGCAATATCAGTTTGTTAGCCGAAAGCTGATTTTGCACAGCGACTATGCCATTTGGCACCACAGGTGCAAAAACACATTTTGAACAGGATGTGAAAAATGACATCTATACTGTTCATGAGGAGGTGTAAAAATGTCAATGTTGAAAATCTGGAGTGAAACTATAAAAAAACTGGTGAAGTCACGAGCATGCGAGAAACTGTAATTAGTTTGGGGATTGTTTACAGCAGATTGTCAACACAGGTATTTTGGGACCTCTGCTCATGAACAGTGTCACTGTGATTTTCGTAATCTGTCCGAACACTGATTTCCCACAGCGACCATGCATTTCGCGCGGAGATGCGAAACACATTTTGGCCAGGGTGTGAAAAATGACAGCTACACTGTTCACAAGAGGTGTGGAAAAATGCCACTGTAGAAAATCTGGACGGAAAATATTACAAATTCGTGAACTTACGAGGGTGAGGGTGCATGGAAACTGCGTAATGCACGCTCGTAACAAAGCCATTTTATAGACTTTTGTCACCAAATTTTCAACATAGCCATTTTAAGACCTCTGCTCATGAACAGTGTCACTGATTTTCTTAATCTGTCCTGAACATTGATTTTACACACCGACCGAGCCATTGTGTGCTACATGCAAAAAAACACATTTTGGGCAATATGTAAAAAATGACAGCTGTACTGCTCTTAAGGAGGTGTGGTAAAATGGCAATATTGAAAATCTGGAGTGAAATATTAAAATTTATGGTTACTGAAAAGGAGGAACTGCAGAACGCACGTCAGAAACAGTTATTTTTGTGAATTTTTTCACCAAATTTTCAACATAGAGTTTTGGGGGACCTACCTCATGAACTGTGACACTGTCATTTCTTTACTCAGTCCCAAAAGGTGGTTATGTTGAAAATTTGGTGAAAAAAATTCCCCAAAATGGCCGAGATATGCACCAAAGTTGAAAAAAAACCATTTATGCCATTATACAGCTTACTGGCATTTCTTCAGTTCGCGGTCGGCTTTGAAGAGTGCAGACGTGTTCCTGGTCCACTGAAGATCATTGTGCTAGACTCGAGAGTAAGTATGGGTGGGTGGGTAGGTGGGTGCACAGAGGGTAGTGCGGGTTGGGGAGGGGCAAGACAGTCATCGAGGGACCCTTTTTTTTTTTTTTTTTTACAGGTTTTTTTTAATAGATGACAATGCGGGACTTTTGCCATGCTAGGGTGGGCTCCCAGTGTGGCAGCTGCAGTTGGGGGTTAGTGGAGCCGATGGGGGATTGGGCACCCCCGTCGGCCATACGGACATTTGTCATGCTGGGGTGGGCTCCCAGCGTGGCTACAGGAATCAGTTTTTTTTTTGCTGGGGGATTCAGTGCAGCCTGAGGGGGAGCAATCCCGTTGCCATATGTACTTTTGCCACGCTGGGGTGGGCTCCCAGCGTGGCACCTTAAATCTGTTTTGAGGGGCAGTGGAGCTGACGAGGGATTGAGCACACCCCGTCGGCCATATGGTGTCGGGTGGGGGGAGTGCATGAGCACGCTGGGGTGAGCTCCCAGCGTGCTACGCAAATGTTGAGGTGGGGGAACTGTCTATGACAGTTCAGATGCAGTGTGATGTGCAGGCAATTTGCATACTGCCAACGGCAGTATGCAAAGTGCCTGCATCTCACCACTGATTGCAGGGTTTTCACTTTCAACTGTCGCCACTGCATCTGAACTGCTGTCATAGATGGCTCCGACATGTATTGGTGTGGGGAGACAGCGCCTGCAAAAGGGAGCAGAGCATTGGAAGCTGAGTGGCACACCTACGAAAATTCATATGGTGGCACTATGTTTCTTGCACATGCATGCAAGCAAACATAAAAATTATTTTTGGGGCTTATTTAGATCCTGGGGCAGGCATCTCCTTACCACGAGTTACCTGCCCCAAGGGAAAATACATCTCAGCAGCTCTTTAAATAATACATTTTAAACTTGCATATTTCTTGACTAGTGTAAGCACTGGATTTTTAGTGCAAGAATAACATCCAGTGCTTCAACTAGTTAAGAAACATGCAAGTATAATTATTTTCATACAAACAGAGGTGAGAAAGAAGTAAGTGTCTCAGCTGGAACTTGAACCCAGGCCACCTTGAATACTGTTCTAATTGTGATACCCAGCTGCGCCACTGAGACAACTGGAACCTGGGCTGCCCCCCGAGCACATTACTCTTTCTCAAATGCACAACCCAATGGCAACGTAAATATTTACTTGTAACACTCACACAGGAGTGTGGTGTGCATATTTATGGAACACATACAGTACAAACAGAGGTGAGAAAGAAGTAGGTGCCTCAGCTGGGACTAGAACCCAGGCCACCCAGAATACCGTTCTGATTGCACTAATCAGCTGCACCACTGAGACAACTTCAACCTGGGCTGTCCCCGAGCACACTACCCTTTCTCAAATACGCAATCCAATGGCTTGCTAACCAGCTGCACCACATTGGGTTGTGCATTTGAGAAAGAGTAATGTGCACAGGAACAGCCTAGGTTCCAGTTGTCTCAGTGGCACAGCTGGATAGTGCAATCGGAACGGTATTCTAGGTGGCCCCGGTTCAAGTCCTAGCTGAGGCACTTACTTCTTTCTCACCTCTGTTTGTACTGTATATGTTCCGTAAAAATGCACACCACACTCCTGTGTGATTGTTACATGCAGTATAATTATTTTCACACTACACTACATTTTAAACTTGCAGAGTTCCTGAATAGGGTTATAACTTGTATTGTGATCTTGCAAACAAAAACTTGCAATAAACTTGCATTTGTTCATGCAAGAAAATTGACAGCTTGTATAGCTGATAAAATTCATGCCCAGTCATGCAAAGAACTTGCAGTAATTTTGACACTAAGTTCATTTCCTATATTATTCTTACAAGTCATGCAAGATCAGTCATAAACCTTACATTTTTTCAGTAATGCTAGTACTGCATGCAGCCAGCTACCATCATATCGGAGGTAGGGATAAATATGCTGCTATAGGGGTGAGGTTTGAACAAAGAACATGAAAGTAGCTGACCTCATATCTGGGTGCAGAAGAAGGACTTCCATCACACATCAGCTGGTTCCAAAAGTTTTAAAATCAGCTAACACTTTGTCTGGGTTGCAGCTACAAATTCTACATCTTAGAATACCGTGCAGTAGACCTACTGAATAGGAATTTGAGGCTCTCATCTACTACAGGGCTGTCATAGCAATCATGAAGTCTAGTAATTACTACACAGATAACAAACTACAATGCACAGCAACACACAGATTGGGCACCACTGAGGGAGTGGGCAGAGTGCAGGAACTGTGGGTCAGTAGTGACCCGGAGGGTGCTCTGGATCTACAGCCAGTGCCTCAGCTGTTGGAACTAAGCATGAGGCTGCTGGGGCAGAAATCTGTCTTCCTAAGAACCAAGGCCAGTGAGCAACAGTGAGGTGCCACTGCCTCATCAGGTCCAGAGGCCTAACTGGGGCTAGTGAACAGTAACTGGGAGGCAGGGTAGATGGTGGGAGAGTGTATCAGCACTGCAGTTAGTACCCACCTCAAACAGGTTTCAACCACTGTTTGAGGAGGCCCCCCTTGATTTCCCCAGAAAAGGGTGGTGACCAGCACTCCTGAAATGGGAGCTCCACCAACATGCAGGAGCCAGGGAAGAATGAGGGACCCCAAAGGGTAGTAACAGGGCCATAGTACAGTAGGTTTCGGTCGTTAGGGGAACAGATGAGATGGCCAGTTTAGCAGACATCATAACAAAGGTCCACTATTTCCCCAGAGCAACAGAGTATACTCTACAAAAAAGGTGCTAGAGCTCACCAGGACAGATGGGGAAGGCCAGATACAATAGTGCATGTAGGCACAAATGATCTGGCTAGGAGAGGTATACAGAGAATAGGGAAATCTTCCACACCTTTGCAGGATGCGCTGAGATAAAGCAGACGTGGTGACCTTCTCTAAGGTTCTACCACAGCCATGCTGCAGTCATAGGGAGCAGCTGCTAAAAACAGAGCATTTCAACACATAGCTGAAGGGATGGTGCTGGGGGGGTCCAGTCTTTAGGAGATGGGGGTTTCACCTGCTGGGGATGGAGATTGTTTAAGAGGATGGCCTCCACCCTAATGTGGGCAACAGGATGCAATGAAATAGGTTTGAACAACACCTAGAAAGGACTTTAAGCAAGCTGAGGGGGCAGTACAGATGAGGATAGGCACGTCCATACAAATGAGTGAGGCCAGGGGAGCCTCCCTCGAGAACTAGTGCAGACAGGAATGTCAAATGGGTGGAGAACTGGGAAGGGTATTGCAGCAGAACAAACTAGATTCAAGTGTAAGAGGCTAAACAGGAACATGGGGCGGATATACTGAGCTGGATGTGCAGGGCAGCAGAGGCAACCAGGGACAACTATCAGAAAATAGATATCAGAAGGGGCGCAGCACATTGATGAATGAGAATTTATTTTGGCCAATAAACTATTCAGATAAGGCAAATAATAATCATGGGAAAAAATTGGTTAACCTAACTTTGGCATATAGCTTCCATTTGTTGAATGGTAGAACTCAAGGTTATCATACTGGAAACTATACATATCTTGGCCCTATGGGTACGTCCACTATTGATTTGGCCTGGGCTAATTTGACTGGACTGTCGAAAGTTGTGGAGCTTAAAATAGGCATGAAACTGAAGATCAACCATTAATAATTACTTTCTTACTTGAATAATATAGCTCATAAACAGCCAAATAAGGAAATCACTGAGATAGTAATTGTAAATCATAAAAGAATAACATAGACACAATAAATGTGTGAAGAGCTAGATTTCAATAAAATAAAAATAAATAAAAAAGAGCTGGCTTTAATTTTGACTACGAAACTACGGACAAATTCAAATCAGACATTGTGGAAGCCATAAAATCAGATGACTGCATGAATAGCTATAGGAATTTAACCAAGGCCTTGCGTAACAGTTGTGGAATGACTGTTCCACAAGAAAGTAATTGAGTACCTTAATTTCTAGGGGGTCACCTAGTAGGATGTCTGGAACTGTAGGGATCTTGCCACGGTGGGAGGTCAGACCCCGTGTACAAAAAACCCCCCAAAAAACGAAAGGTCTTTAGCATATTAGTATTTGAGCAAGCAGGGGTATGTTAAGGTGGGAGTTTGCCTACACCCCTTACACTCAGTACACATTAACCTGCCAGTATTGCTTGTCACCTATGTAAGAAATAGTGGATGCAGCAACTTCTGTAGCCAAGGATTGTAGTTTGATTGCCCTGGCTAGTGGTTGCTTGCCTTGTTAAATATTACCAAGCCCTGGTGGTCCAGTAGTAAATGTAGGGCCAGCCTGGGAAGGAAGGAGCAAAAGTATTATTTAAAAAAAATACAGTACCTGTGTTTAAATGTAAGCCACCCCTCTCAGGGCTAACTAAGCCATGCTCTCCCCTGTTCGTTAGGAGCCTGGCTTGGGGCATCCTGTGTCGCGCCCCCAAGGGAAGCATTGCTTTAGGCTCAGGTACAAATGGAGGGTTTTTTGCTGGGGGCCAATGGGCGGTATGTAGAACATGTAGGGTTGGGGCCTAACACCCCCCTGGCCTGGGAGGTACCGGCCTGGTTGCATTTTAAAATTAATTTCGGAAGGGAAGGGTGGCAGGAGTGTGGTCACCATGGTGATTGGGGATCCAGCAGCTCAGTGGAGGGAAGGACAGCAGTCAGAGAAAGGCCAGGATGTGTCTGGGTTCAGGAGGTCTGGTGCTCCAACAGACAAGGTATGGCAGTGGGGCTGCCATGGTGCTGGCAGGACTATGGCAGGGCTTTTCTGGAGGTGGCAGCTCCAGAAGGCCAGTATCCGGTGTGGCACGCTGCTGCAGAATGGCTGGTGGGTGCATTTTGAGGATTCATTTGTACTGGGCCTGCCGTGCCCATGTCTAGGGCAGGACCCATGTTAGACCCATTAACAAAATGCACATGTTGAGAGTAACTTGGAAGGAGGGAGTCATGTCGTCCATTCTGTGTGTAAATCTGGCATCTTTTCCCTGCAGGAAAGTAGGGCGGTGAACTGGTTGGGTTACAAGGATGGGTTCAGGGTGGCTGCAGTAAGGTATAAAGGTCACATCCCTGCATGTTCAGTTAACTCAGGGTTGGGGAAGTAAGGCACTCCTCCGGGAAATGGATGGTTAGTGTATTCGCACCCTGTAAGGTCCTAAGCTTTGAAATTTTTTTTTTTTTTATACTTTCTTTTTATCCTACTTGCCTGCTCCCGAGGCCCTCTCCTTCCTTCCTCTCTCCCTCCCGTTCCACCTTCGGTGGGATCTGCCCCTAGAGTGCCTCCTTCCTCCTCCTGCACATTGGGGTCTGTCCCTCTTTTTTGGTGGCCCGGATGGTGCTTTTGAGAGACTATCATCTAGGGCCGCCGGGGGTATTTTCTCATTTTCTCTGGTTTTCCCTGCCCTCAGGGATGCCACGCTAGGACGTCGTCCCGAGGAAGGTGCTGGCCCGCCAAACCTCTCATCGCCGCTGACATCCCACCCTCCCTGGCTCAGACAGACAGAGCGCCTCCATCCCCTTCAGTTGTCAGTGCTTCCACCGGCTGCAAGGGATGCAGGCATAGGCGTTCTTGGTTCCCACCCTGAGAGAGGAGAGCATCCGTTGGGATGCTCGATCCTCTCTCTCCCTGCCGACCCCCGGCCACCCGAGTTCATTCCCGAACCCAGGTCGCCAGCGTAGCATGAGGTGTGGCGTCCAGCGCCTCAACCCTCAGCGCCACCGGGCCGGCCTTGAAATGGTTTTGGGTATTTGTGTGGAGTCTGCACCAGGTCTAATTATTTTTAGGCCTGTTCAATAACTGGTATCATCTAGTAGTGTTTTATGCCTCTCAACTACTGCCCTATGTATGCCTTTGTCTCCCGGCTCCATGGAGCTGAGCAATTTATTTATTTATTCATTTTAATATGAGAATCAGAATTACATTTCTTTCTTGTTTTCTACTCCATGCGTGCTGAGATTATTGCATGAACTAACTGAATTTCCTCCTTGGATGAAGCATGCTATTCAGTCCTTTTCTGTCCCTGGCCCAGTTGATGTTACAGTGAGTGGTAAGATGTGATTTGGTGGAGGAGGTATAATCTGCACTGCACTGACAGGACCAAGTTCAAGGTAAGGCCTTGTTTCTTCTATCAGCTGGCTTTACCTCCCTGGAAAGTTTTCAGTCTGTCCTCCCTCCCTTTGCTTACCACTAGGACCCCTAGACACAGTGGAGGTCAAAGGGGTGTTACATAAACACATTTTTTCCCCCAGTAATTGCAGAGTTTAATTTGCTTGCAGAGCAGCTGCTGCATGACGCTGAGGTGCTGGGACAGAGAGAAAGTGAAGGAGTGGTGGTGGAGAGCTGAGTCTTGGTTCCAGAGCAGTAGTGCTTCCTCACCAAAGGGAAATCCCCTGTTAACAGCTGAGGAGTGGCTATAGTGAAATGTGACCCTGGTTGTGGTGCAGACTATGGCCTGCCAGCATGGTTCAGAGCATGGAGAGGCATGGAGAGTAAGAGTAGTCTCTTGAAGGCAGGAGACCAGATACTTTAAATAAACAGTTAGCAGGCAGGAAGTGCCAGATTATTGATATAGGGACTGACTGACTATTAAAACATTAATTAAATAAAGGGGACACACAGTGTAAATGGGGATGATTACCCAAGATGCCTGAAGTGATCCAGGTGCCATGTTAAGCAGCAAAGCAGGTTGCTAGTTTGAAGAAGCACCCAAGCACAAAACATTTAATGTAAATGCAACCACCCCCCCAACTACTTTGCATGGTAAGCTACCCCTTGGTACCTTCAACAGGGCACTCAAACTACTTTGGACAATCACTACCATCCCGAGCTTTGGGAATGTATACCAGGCTCATTATTTCTAGAGGTCAGAAAGGGGTGGGGGTGTACAAAAGCAAATACACATGACCATTTAAGCCCAGATCCAGAGTAGAGAACGCTTTTGCTAGGGCTATGCTAGATCTGTACTTCTAGAGGGTACCATTAATTTCACACAGGAAGCAGAAACATGAATGTCCAAACCAGGCTGGGGTTCTAGACTCTGACTTTAATCCAAAGATGGTACACCAAAGCAAATGTGGACCCCCTAAGGTTTACACATCGTGGCATAAGACAATGGCAGAACAACAGAAATCTGTATCGGACAGAAACTCTACATATCCCATATGTCATAGGACTTCGAATTCTCTTCAGCGGCAGTGGCCACAGCTGAACACACATTTCTCCTAGTGGCACAGGCCACAACTTAGCACACAATTCCCATATGGCATAGGACCTTGAATTCTCTTCAGCGGCAATGGCCTCTGCTGAACACACTTTCTTTTAGTGGCACTGAGCCTGGCAGACACACTGGGGCTCATGACTAGCACAACCTACACCAGGGTGTAAACATTCTCTTCAGGCATTGGCCGCCATGTCTTGAATAACCAGGCGCCCTTATGGAACCTGTAGTGCTGAAGTGGTCACTCCAGATCGGGGGACTGCCCACCTTTCACTTCCACGTCCATACCCAGCCATTCTTTCAGAGTTATACCTCAACTTCTGGTAAAACAGTTAAGAATATGCATCTTGGAAAGACTGTCACATCCAGCATATGAAAACACTACTTCTGAGTGTAGAACCAAAGTCCTGAACAATGTGCACAAGTCTTCCTCTGGACACCACAATTGCCAGCTAACTTTAAACTTGAGAACAGTCTCAGCTTAGAACAGAAACTGGTGTATATTTCCCTTTGTCAAAGAAAACACCCAAGAACAGGTACTTTCTCCCAGGAAGCACAAAGTTAGATTACTCACAGTTGGAAAACAAAAACAGGCAGCTTCAAAGTCCTGGATCAAATAGGGGATTGCCCCTCGAATCCTTCCTGTAGCAGTCATTTCCAACTCTCTGGGGATGAAAAATCAGGAGCTCCTGCATTAGACAACAGTTTCCACCACTTCTCTTGGCAGGCAGACGTTTCTCAGCACTAGGGTGAGAAAATAGGCTCTCCTCTCAGAGCCCACACTACAGCTCTCACTCCTCCCACTGCTCACTATGGATTCCAACCAACAACTCCTCTCACAGAACTAACCCAAGATTCTAAAATCCCCACTCACAGTCAGCTGCCATGGCTTATGCTGCTGCAAGAGTTCTAAATGACATCATCTCTGTCCTCTCAGCTGAGGCTAAGTAAACAGGGAGTGAGTAGGTGAAAAACCCATTTAACCAGTTATTCATCAGCTGCCTTCCCTACCTAGCACTGACACTGATAGGATTCTAGAGACCCCAGAGGACTGGGTGGTTACATAAATAAGCACAAACGTGATTAAACTAATATAATAAAGCCACAGAGGGTTAGTACTCAGTCTTGTCTACATGTACATATGCATTTTATGACGCATGCATGTTTATTTTTAATAATGGAGCTGCTTAAAGTACAGTGTTACTATATAATGAGTCAGCATAATTTAAGGAATGAAAGTGTGCAACTATTTTTCCTGAAATACATTGACAGAGCCATTTAAGTTGGAATTAAATCAAACTTGGCATTCTTGTAGTTTGAAAGGTGGGCTGCCTGGTAAAGATAATTTTATCTGTTCAAAGTTCAGGAAGGAGGGGTCACTGACCTGTTAAAGTGGAGTAGTTTGAGAGGAGAATATGCAGCCCACAAGCCATGCTGGCAGGTACAGAGGTTGAAAGAGGAGCCAGGAGAGGATGCAGAGCTCTTGGGCAGGAGTGGTTACTGGAGCTTTGGGACAGCCCTGGAATGAGTCTCAGACCTCAAATGAATATTTAATTTGTCTGAGCTCCAGACACAAAGAAAGTGTTTTATTTTAAGGAAAATGCTCAATTTAAGTGGAAAGCTTATCCTTGCTTAATGTGACTTGTTTAATGTGAGAGCTAAACTGCAAACTGTTATTTTCTACAGCAACATCAATGATCCTAACCCAATTTGTTAATAAGAATACTGGAGAACATCAGAAATGTGAGCTTTCTTATGGGGAAGGTGATGTGAAGGTGATTACATTTTATTTTGAAGTATTTTATTGTATTTTATGCAGAGGTTGAGAACCCTGTACCACAGGATAGTCAATTCACAGCAGGGGCACAACAGCTGGAGCATCACTGTCATGTCCTTAAGTCATTAAACTGGGCTGGCCACCGCTAGAAGGCAAATTAGCATATCTATCATTGTGCCTTGCATTTAAACTCAGGCTAGACGATGCCCCCCAAGCCTGACTGAGGTGATTACTGCTAAACAGAACAAGAGGTCACTTAGATCTTCTGACCAGCAGCTCCTTCATGTCCCCAGAATAAAGTCGTTCCAAGGGCTATCGCCGTTTGCTTCCTTCATCCCATCCCCCTGGAATGCTCTCCCAGGTAATCTCCAGGAATGTTCCTCTCTTGGGGATATAAGAAGGGTCTCAAGGCTCACCTATTGGAGCTGACCTGTTGCACTTGTAATCGTTGATACCAAAAGGTAACCCCAAGATGTAATTATTGCCTGATTAGCTGTGTATATATACACACTGTATTGAATGATGTCCCTTCCAGTCCCAATTGTCTATGAATGGTTATGTCTCAGCTGTCTATTGATGGTTCACTCAACTGCTATACCCACAAATGTATTGCATGGATTACCTGCTTTTGTAATAGCTGTATGCTGCAAAGTGTAAGAAGCATTGTTCTATTGTCATATGTGTAATTCTACTGTCTATTGATGGTTTACTCACCCACAGTATCCACAAATGTATTGCTTGGATTACCTGCTGTTCATTACTGTTGTATGGTGTAAAGTGTAAGATGCCTTGTAATCCTGTTATTTTGTAAATGTATTGTGTTAAATGTATTTAATTCTGGGTCACCCCTGAAAAAGGGACTGAGAAGGATATGACGGAAGGCATTCTTAGAATGGCAGAGAAAGGGGAGATACTGTTGATGGGAGACCTGAATATGCCAGATGTTAACTGGAGCACATTTGCTGCAGCCACATCCAAGAGCAGGGCCATTCTTGACGCCCTACAGGTGGCAGGCATTAGACAGCTAGTTTCGGAACCCACTTCTGAGGGAGCAATCTTAGACCTCGTACTCTCAAACTGGGACAGTGAGAGGATCTCAGATCTAGAAGTAGGTTGCCATCTGGGGACAAGTGACCATCAAACAGTGTGGTTCACGTTAAACTCAGCTACAGAGTCAAGCCATACAAAAGTGAGGGTACTGGACTTTAGGAGGGCTGACTTTGGCAAGATGGAGAGTGCCTCAGAAAGCACTAGCAAACAGGCTAGAAGGAGGTGTGGAGCAACAATGGGGAATTATCAAAACTGCTATCACAGGCAACAAGCCTTTGTGTAAGCAAATAAACAAATCAAAACGAAAGAAAAAGCCACTATGGTTCTCAAGAGAGGTGGCTGTGAAAGTCAGGAAGAAAAAGATAGCATTCGGAAGTATAAGGAAACACAGAAGGAGCAGGACAGAGAGCTGTACCAGTTAAGGCAGAAAGAAGCAGGGAGGGAAGTCAGAATAGCAAAGGCCCAAACTGAGAAAAGATAGCCAACTCAGTTAAGAAGGGGATAAAACCTTTATAGGTACATCAGTGGTAGAAAGACAAAGGGAGGGATAGTGAGGCTGAATAGAATGAGCGTTGGGTGGGCAGAGGGGACAATGAAAAAGCAGGAATACTGAACGAATATTTCTGCTCAGTATTCTAAAGAGGAGGGAAGTGCCTAATTCAATTAACAGAAGCACTCTTGATAGGGGGTTGATCCCAGTTCTTTCACAGAAGAAAGGGTTCTGCAAGAACTCCTAAAACTGAAGGTGGACAAAGCAATGGGTCCTGATGGAATTCACCCCAGAATTCTAAAAGAATTAAGGAAGGAACTAGTGAAACCACTGGCTACTCTTTTTAATAAATCATGGGAGGATGGTGTGGTACCCGAGGACTGGAGGAAGGCAGATGTGATTCCCCTTCACAAAAGTGGGACCAAGACAGAGGCAGGAAACTACAGACCTGTCAGTCTGACCTCTGTGGTAGGGAAAGTGATGGAGTCACTTCTGAAGGAAAGAATAGTTGAGTACCTAGAGGTCAGTGGAGCACAGGATCCAAGGCAGCATGGGTTCACAGTGGGAAGGTCATGTCAGACGAATCTAATAGATTTCTTTGACTGGGTGACCAAAGTAGTAGACCAGGGAGGGGCTGTGGACATGGCCTACCTAGACTTTAGCAAGGCATTTGACACAGTCCCACACAAAAGATTGATAGTCAAATTAACCAGCCTGGGAGTGGGTCCCAGGGTGGTAGCCTGAGTAAAACATTGGCTGGACAACAGGACACAGAAGGTAATTGTAAATGGAGTCCACTTTGAAGAAAGGGCGGTTACTAGTGGGGTACTGCAGGGTTCAGTATTGGGTCCAGTCCTTTTTAATGTCTTCATCAGTGACATTGCAGAGGGACTGGAAAGAAAAGTATGCCTTTTTGCAGATGACACAAAGATCTGCAACAGGGTTGATACACAAGGAGGCGTGGAAAGGATGAAAAGGGACTTGGCAAGGTTGGAGGAATGGTCAGACGATGGCAGCTAGGATTCAATGCAAAAGTGCAATAATGCACCTGGAAACAAGAACCCAGGAGAAGAATACACAATGGGTGGGAGGTAGTAACAACAACAAAACAGGAAAGGGACCTGGGGTAATCATATCAGATGACCTTAAGGTTAGCAAGCAATGTGAGAAGGCAGTAGGGCGGGCCAGGGGTATACTGAGATGTATAGGGAGAGGCATCAGCAGCAGAAAACAGGAAGTTGTTATCCCTCTGTACAGACAGTTGGTGAGACCCCATCTGGAATACTGTGTCCAGTTCTGGAGACCCCATCTCCGCAAGGACATAGACAGGATAGAGGCGGTCCAGAGGAGGGCACTAAAATGGTGCAGGGTCTGCAAGAGAAGCCGTATGAGGAGAGACTAAAGGAGCTTAATATGTATACCCTTGAGGAAAGAAGGAGAGGGGGACATGATAGAAACTTTCAAGTACCTCAAGGAATCAACAAAGTCAAGAGGGTAGCATCTTTCAGAAAAGAACTTGCAAGAACAAGGGACACAATTTAAAGATAGAAGGAGGGCGGTTCAGGGGCAATGGAGAAGTATTATTTCACAGAGAGGGTAGTGGATGCATGGAACAGCCTTCCTGAGGAAGTTGTGGGGTCTAAAATCTGGGAGAATTCAAGAATGCATGGGACAGACATAAGGCAATTCTTGTGGGGGGCAGGAAGATAAAGGCTGTTGGTTAACTAGGATCTGCGGTCTATCCTGTAGGTAGGGAAATGGGCAGACTAGATGGGCCTAGCGGTCCTTATCTGCCGTCAAAGTCTATGTTTCTAAAGGTCTCAGTGGGCCTACCCAGTTACCAAAATTAAAATAAATAAATAAATAAATAAATAAATAAATAAAATGTACAATAATACTGAATCCATGTTAAACAGCAGAGCAGACTCAGAATTTTCAGAAAGGCAGTAGAGAATTCAAACTTGGGATTCCACTGTGCCTCATCCTGCTGCAGGATTCCAATGTGCAATCAAAGCTGATTGGTGCGGAGGATTGGAACAGGGCCCTGTGCACTCAGTGACCAGGATTTGGTCAGAATGGAATGTTCAGGGGCTATAAAAGGAGCTGTACAGCTCATTCTTGGGGAGATCGAGCAGGGAGACAGACCTGAAAGGACCAGTCTCATCCAGGGAGGTTTCTGCCTGCTGAGGCCTATCTGAAGTTAGGGCCTCCTCATCTATTGTGCAACAATCACATACATAAAGTGCAATGTATGAAAATGCCCATAACAAAATTCAAGAAGGTGTCCTCACATAAATCCCTTGACTGGTTTTGCCATTCAGAGATAATTTCTCTCCCATATTCTAGTTATACTCCTGGCACCTCAGCTGCCCCTTCTGACCAATCCCCCAGCCCTGTCATATGGCTACTCTGGGGCCTACCTTACCACTGTCATCCTCTGCCACAGGACTGTGGCAGGAGCCCAGTCACTGGTGCGGGGCCTGTGAGGGCAGTCTTCATCATGTTGCTGGGGTTTGCCTCTAATTTTCTCACCTTTACTTCCCAGGGCCTCAGCAAACATGGCCATGCATGTGCATGGAGGCACACATGTGTCAGACTTGCCAGCCCGCAACTGCCTGGCCTTTACCATCAAGCCTCCACTCAGTGGTAGTCAAGGACCAGAAAGGCTAACCTACCCAGGCTGAGAGAGGAGAGGAGAGCTGCCTGGTGGCTGCTCAGTCCTCTCCCAGCCATCCTCCTGGCTGACTCCCGGCACTCCGAGCTTGTTCCCAAACATGGATTGCTGGCATGGGAGAGGTGAGGCACTGGGCACCTCTGCCCTCTACACTACTGGGCCAGCTACTGAAAACAATTTCTAAACTAATTTCTAACTATAGCCCCTTTGTTTAAATTGAACTGTCATTTTGTTATCTCTCTAGTAATGTGATGCCTTTGATCTGCTTGTAATTAATTAGCTAGTACATGTGTTTCTACAATAGTTAATATATGCCACACCATTTAAATGATTAAGTTGTAGCATGGGATATATATGAAATATATACACTTGTGCCTTGTTTTTTGGGCACAGTGATTGGTTCATCGTGACCCTTTGCTTTGTTGTGGAATTGCATGGTTTCCTAGCTAATTTCATCACAACAAAAGCACATGTTTTATTGTTTAGATATTAGGAAATGTTAATTAGCTTAAATGCTAGTAGAATTTGTTTCAAATAAGTGCTTTTACAGTGACACCCTGCTCTCAGAGTTTAGGAATTGTTGTCTGTTTGTCCATAGAATTACATTGTTTAGTAATTGTTTATTACGCACTGTCACTTTAAATTTGAGCCACTATTTAAACAGAAGATGTTTTGAGACCTATATCCTCCTGATGATGCCATAATGGCAAAACTGGTTAAGGGGTTTCTGTGAAGATGCATTCTTGAATCTCTGTTACGTGCATGTTTCATACATTGCACTGTATATGTATGTACAGTATGTTGCACAATAAATGTGGAATGTGGGTGCATTAATTCTATGCATCTGTTGCTGTTTTTTGTTGCTTGCATTGCAGCTTACAGGCTCAGATGCTTTTGGTGTTGGAGCTGTATTCTTGCTTGCTCACAGAATAGATTAGCCTGCTGCTTTGAGTACCTGTTTTTTATCAAGTGTCTTCAGCTACATCCAGCAAGTCTGCATCTGCTTCAAGCAACCAGGTTGTCTTCGAGAACCAACAGTATCAGATCCACTTCCATCTCCAGAGGGTACAAGTTGCCAATATTTTCCAGCAATTTAAAGAAAGTGGTGCAATAATTTTTATTTCATTGTGGGACTAGTTCAAGAGGACACTCATCTGCTATATTGAATTCTGGAATACCTATTGCTTCAAAGTACTGTCCAACAATTGAAAGACTGAATTCAGATACTGTGAGTGGAAAATATATTGTGAATGCCATAAAGTAATTGTTACATAACATGAAGTGAATGCTGTTGTGAAATGCTTAGAGTATAAGTGAATAGCATGTAAAAACAATACAGAGTGAAGTATGTCTGTGTTATATACCAGGAAAGGGTATCTGGTGATAAGGGGTAGGTGGGCTGACTGAGATGGGTATAAGTCTAGTAGTCACTGTACATCCTTAAGGCAAATAAATTGAATGTGTAGTGACCGAGGTCCAAGGGGTGGCCTAGTGCTGGGTTGGTATTAAAGTAACTGGAGGGCTAGTGGGTGGTGGAATAGCCTACAGTCTCCAGGAGTAGCAGGTACAGATCTGTGGGAATATAAAGTGAGAGTATATTAATGCTCAAGGTATTTGTTCAAGTTCAAAAGATTATTTGCAAAAGAATGTGTTGTTATTGCTAATTGCAATTGTTTGTTATGCATGCTATGTCTGTAAGTTGGCAGAACTTTTTTTATTGGTAAAATTTATTGGTACATTTTACCATAATACTCACCTGGAAATTGTGTTAGTGTCTTGCTTCAAGGCTGTCAGAGTCTCACATTCCTGTGGTCTCCCTGGTCAGTACAGTAAAACACCTTTCTCTCCCCCACACAGCTTCTTCAGCTATCTGATTTGGGAGGAAACCCGAAAGTGTTCCTGTGTGTACCCAAATCAGCAGCTGTGGGTGGGAAGAGAGGCAAAGAACCTACTGGTGATGCAGCTCTGCTTTGGCTCTCCATGTGTGTGTACTTGGTGATATGAAACTGGCACCCAACATAATGCATCTGTTGGCTACATCTGCCTTGTGCGTGTGTTTGTGTTATATCTGACCACTTTCCTCAATAAGCAGGTTAGGTACAAATTGTGTTTAGAGAAACATGCTTTAATTAAGTATGAAAAAGCTAAAGCTGAATTAAATAAAAGAGTAAGATAGATAAGGCAAATTAAAAGTCTGAGTAACATTGGGTTAGGTAACAGGTAAAGAAAAATTTATAAAAGGGTCCTTGAACAAGAAAAAAAACTAAACTACCAGAATGCACTATGGGATAAACTCAAAGATGCCATATGTAATAAAGGTACTAAATTATTTTGGACTGTAGAAGGAAAAGGACATGGTAATTTTCAAAGTTCACGAGAGACACTTATTACACCTGCTGTGTGGGTTAACCATTTTATAGAATTATTTTTTGACAGAGATGAATCATCTAGATTTCATACGGTCCAATCCTTAAAAGCTCTCAGAAATTAAATATTAAGGCAAATACCCATTTTGTTTCAAGAGAAGAAATAGTAAATACAATTTAGGAGACTCAAAATGATAAGGCTCAAGCCAAGAAAATTGCCTCAAGCGTAAAAATCTTTAGACAGGTGGATCCCAATATGTACTGTACAATACAATTTTACAATCAGGTGTGCTTCCAGACTCTTGGGCTAGTAATCTGATTATGCCAATTCATAAAAAGGTTCAACCACTGATCCATATATGAACCAGCTGATTAGCTTATTAGACACTAGTCAAAAAATATTTTCAAGAATAATCTTAAAGGATTGGGTGCAATCACTGGGTATTTTAGATGAAGCACAAAATGTGTTTAGACCAGTAATTTACCACTGTTTGGTACTTTTGCATTTAATTTTTAAATATAATAACATTTAACAATCTCCACTGTTTTGCTGTTTTGTGAATTTCAAGTCCGCATTCGATAGAATAATTAGGAAAAATTATGACAGATTCATAATGAAGCAGGAATGGACAGGTTGTTACTAGATATAAGCATCCACTTACATCAAAATACTTGATCAAATACAATATGACCAATTTGGAAATCTTTCTTTGAAAATTTGTACCAATATTGGAGTTCATCAAAGGTGCATTTTGGCACACACCCTGTTTAATCTGTACATTAATAACCTACATAAAACTCTGTATGATAATGATTTCCATAATCCTAAAATACTTGATCAATTTGTTTCTTGCCTTGCTTATGTAGGCGACATTGTCTTTATTTCTATCGTTTTTGTATGCTTACAGAGGAAAGTAAAATATTTTTGACCCTGTGTGATCAACTTCATTTATCTATTAATAAGGAAAAAAAAACAATAATATAAATCTTCTCCACTTCCAGAAATAAAAGCATTTAAAAGATTCAGTAACAACGTATGGTGGTAATTCTATCACGCTTGAATGCTAAAATCAAAATAAGTCTCTTCTATGGAGCCAAAATATGGGGATTTTCTAATTGGATGTAATGGAGGAATAGTCAATAACCTTTACATATATATTTTAGTTCTTCCTGGTTTGCAGGAGCCCCTTTTGAGAGATGAATTAAGACAGCATTAATCAAACACTTTAATTTGTGAAAAAATCACTATCTTCCTTCTTAGCACCATGGAACTACCTGACCATCACATTCCAAAACTCTGCATTGAAGAGCAAATACAATTACTGTTTAGCAAAATTGCTATTTCCTTTTTTACTTTATTAAAAAAATGTGATTTACCTCTCTGGATTAGAGTCACTAGATATTTATTTAAAATTAAGCAAACGTATAGAAATATTGCTACCCAATTAGATTTGGCTTTATTAAAAACAACAAGGCTCCTGTGCTGGGTGAAAACCTCCCACTGTGTTCTTTTAAATAAAAATATGAGAATGAGGTCCTAAGGGGTTAGAAAGCCACACAGCCACCATGACAAGGCTGCCCTAAGGTAACAGTTAAAATGCAAGCATGCTGAGAGCTGAACCGTCAGTGCAGAAATCAGCTTACAGCAAGCCAAATAACCTTTTATGTTTCTTTCCATTCCTTTTGGCTGCAGCCTTTCATCTGTCCTAACCTTTCTAATATTCTACCTTTTCTTCTGTGGCCTGATCAACCAGGGCAGAAACTATAATGCTGTTTCTGATTCTTCCCTTTGTGACCCCCCCCACCTTACATACAGCTCGCATTAAATTGCAAGGGCTGCTCTAGCACAGTTAGGGTGGAAAGAAAAGTTTGTGGACTTTGATGCTGTGTTTTCTTACCCTGTTTGAGTTACCATTTGAAAAATCCAGCACCAGTGGTAGAAATTATATAATTGCTAGGATTCTGTGTAAAATATAATAAAATAACACTGAAGGTGAGCTACTATAAACCACTTTTAATTTCACATGGCTGGTAAGGGGGTAAATAAGGGAGGAGCAGTCAGGGTGCTTCGAAGGAAGGAGGGGGGGCCATTAGAGGGCATGGGTGGAAGCTGGAGGGGGGAAGATTCAGGGGAGAAAGGAGGAGGAGGTACTACTTCACTGAGAGGGTGGTGGAGCCATGGAATGCACTGCCTAGGGGGCTGGTGGAGGCAGAGATGGTGGAGGGGTTCAAGAGGGGGTGGGACAGGTACAGGGGAAGGGTTCTGAAAGCAAAATCCAATGCAACGAGAATATCCGGAACTGGGAAGGGAGAAGCCAGAGAAGGCGATGGGGTGCAGCAAGGTCAGCTCCCAGGGTGGGGGTTGACCAAACGAGCAGACACGAAAGACCGTTAGGCCTATTCTGCTGGCATTTTAGTATGTTAGTATGTTAGTAATTAAGGTAAGCAGGAAGCTTGATGCTGTTTGGGGATAAAATGTATAAGGCACATTAGTAATGCCTTTGGTTTTACATGGCTAGTCTCTACCGCACTTCTTTGCTATTAAATGAAATGTTTGAACACAAACTACACACATTGCTTGCTGTATGTTTAGATGAAAAAGTGCTTGTTTTAGATTTGCCTGGCTTCATGTGCTTTTGGTTTGCTGGCTTCAGTTTTGTGGACTACTATGGGCCTGAGCTGGCTGGAATCAGTGGGCTTTATAGAACTCTGGTATGAGGGAGTCTGGAAACAAGAAAGGTGGGACTTCCTGCCTGAGATGTCTCCTCTTTGCTTTCTTTTGCCTTATTTTGTAGTTGTATAAAAGCAGATCTGTGTTAAAATGTCGCTTTTATGTTTTGTTTACTTTCTGTATAAACGACCATATATAAAATTGTTGTAAATATTTAAGCAAAATTAAGGTATGACTGACAGGTCACCACGATCTCAGCACTATAAAATGGCTGACTGAGCAGTGTTTGGCAGGTGAGATGCAATGGACTGTACAGGAGAAGTCCTGCTTTACCACAGTAAAGAATATCTGATACAGAGGCCTACGGGTCAGTACGCGCATATGAGACAGTGCAGTATTAACCGTGCTGTACAGTGAGCACCTGGGATTACAGTGACAGGGGTAGAACAGCAGTAGAGGAATACTGCTACCACTATCCCGCACACAGATTGGGAGGCTGGACAAGTTGCTATGTGATGGATGCCTGGTGAGTTGCTCCCGTGGAGGAGTGACTAGGGCACCAGCACTGGCGCAGTCGGAGACCTGGGACCATGGTTGGTCCCTCCCAGGTCTCCCTACTGCATTTTTGCCACATTTTTTAAACAAAGTATCCCTCCGAATTTTCTCCATCCCCTGGGTTAGTTATTTAAGTTCTGGAGGGTGTGGGGTGTGGATAGCGCCCCACAAAAACACATGAAGACCCATTGTGATAAAGGGCATGAGTGCGTGGAACAGGTCGGTGTTTTGCTCGACTCTGTTTTTGTCTGGTGCTGTTTGCTATGGCATTTTTAGCCATGCTGTTTGCCGTGTGCAGTTATGACCCGTGCCTGCAGGGGAGTAGTCAGTGCTGGGTAGTTTCAGACAGACTGACCAGTGGTGGTGCTAGCCAAGGCTGGGAGATTTTGGACCAGAGCTGAGTAGAGCAGCTGGAAGGGTGATCGGTCTACCTAAAGTGTTGGCTGCAGAGGTGCAGGTACAGGTAGGACCACCCTCAGGTACTGGTCTTGTCCTCCTGAGCCTATAGGCTGTGTAGGAACCAACAGCCCTCTAAGCCAAGTTTTCATAGCAGCCTAAGATCATCCTGACAGGTCAACAGGTAAAGCAGGTTAGAATTCCAGATCTGAATGGTCTGAATTGTTTATTTCAATGTTCAGTATCTCCAAGTCCTTATGTAGTAAAGCGCCTGCCCTATGGGGGGAGATTTTAGAAGAACTTTTCTCAGCTTCTCTGTTTTCACTCCAACCCCCCTCCCACATCTCCATAGTTGGCAAACTTCAGTAACAAAGACTCATAGCTGAGAACTTTATCTCACAATATTACTTAACCTCACAGAAAGGAAAATATTAACACGGTTGAGATTTAAAGTTTTCACAGTAACTGTACATGCAAAAAGACAGGGACTTAATTCACCATTGTGCAAATGTAGTATGTCTGAACCTGATAATGTAAGACATGTGGTCCTCTTTCACCCAGTATACAAAACAAAAGGGATAAATCATTGGATCCCACTCTTGAAGAACATATGATTCTCTCAATAATTGTTTGAGTGCCTTATTTATTTATTTATTTATTTATTTAGCTTTTGTTTACGGGTAAGTACACTAGACAAGTATTATGCCTATTTTCAGGAACGACCGGAGAATACAACATGAGGAACAACAGTCAAGAGACATGGCAAAGAGAGTACAGTTTTTGTCACAGTAAACAAACATGTGAAACACATCATTTGACTAGAAACATATAGTAGTAAGCACATTTCAGATTATACACTCTAGACTAGCTAGTTCAACTGACAGATATATACAGGTCATCATACATAGGAGTGGAGCATAGCTCAAGGACTGGATTGGTCATCATGCAACAAGAATGTTTGATTAAAACTGCTGAATTCTTATTTTTATATTGTCCTACTCCTACTTAATTTTATAAGTTTTGTGCTCCTCATTCTGTATAGGGATTATCATATATCCACTGGAATGCAGGTAACCAGACCCTAACTAGTTGCATATGAAATATGGTTTCATATCTTCGACATTTGCTAATGAACTAAGAATTCTTATCATCAAGCTATTGTAAAACTATATCTGTACAAACTGCTTGAAAAACTATGTAGGTGCTATTTTATTTTTGTAGTGTATTATATATGTATATTTTTTATTTATATAAATAATATTGTAAAGACTTTACAGCTGATCAATAAACTCTGAATTGCATTGAAGGGGCACAACAGATATGGAGGGTAATCAGCGCCAGTTTCATAAGCTTGGGAACAAAACCCGTGAACTCCAGTAAATCATGATGGAGACTGTCTTGCACACAGTGGCTGTACTGGAGACAAGGGTGACCCAGCACCACGTTTGAGATCTGCACGTACTGTATGATTTTTTAAGAACAACACTGTATAATAAGTCAGGATGAATTTGAATCTTTAAGCAACTCCAGCCCAGTAATGGTGGCATTTTATCTGTTACCAAAACTCTATCAGAATTGAGACAATCCACCCAGAAGCCTGATAGTTTCTGGCATAAATTCAGTAAAAGATAAACTTTCCAATTTCTTGGATTTTTTTTTTTAAAGGATTGGTAAATATCCTGCCATCAATGTTAAAAACACAATGGATATATTAGGCAGACTAGAAAAGTAGAACGGAAGGAGGATTTTCTACACACAAGGGAGACACGAGTAGCTTCAAACTTATGGTTGTGGATCACATTCCATAACACGGAGGGGTGGTGATAGAGATCAGGGCCACATTTTCAGCTGTCCTGGGACGAGTCCCACTCCCAAGTACAGAAACAAATCTCTGCACCTGTGAACATTCCATTTTCAGCCTGCGCTCCACACAAGCAGCAGGCACAGCTGTGGAGGATGTTACACCTGGTCTAATGAGGCGTAACATTTTGGAGCAGCTGACAGAAAATGGCCACAAGCTGCCATAAATAGTGGAGATGGTTAAAATCCCTTCTTTGAAAATTGATGCATGCAGGAAAACTGCAGCTCTACAAGTTGAGACCCACTTGCTGTTTTTTCCCCACACCTGCCCACTTTCAGGGTTTGGAAATCTGGCCTCAGTGCTTAGGCAATGGGAAATTGAATTGATTTTTATAATGGGGTCACTATCACCATCAGGTTTAAATGAAATTGCTATACAAAATCTATCATTGTTCTTCTGAATTAATTGTAAGTATGAGATCTGACAGAAGCCTCAAATTTAGAATGTATTTATTCTCTATATTCTCTTATTTTTACCGTAATAAGTCAACTCATTTGTTTGCTCAACAGAGATGGATGTCACTATGAATTATGAGAGAGGGAAACAGATTGCAGATGCTGGAACATAAAGAAAAGGTCCACACAGAAAGCTGAAAAATCCATGTGCAGAATTTTGGAACATATCTTTTCGTCTGTTATTGTTTATAAGGGTATGATCCATAATGTAAGCATCTGCATTTTATAGAGTAGATGGCACAGTTTTTGTAGCTTTTGTAATAACTGTTTTTTCTGAAATTCTTTAATGCTTCTGTTATAGCACAGTGGCGAGATCTCCTGGTGTTATTTACTTAGCCCGTTCAGACAGTTATTTATGGGGAACAAAAGCGAAAGCAGCGGCTAAGGGAGTCCATGCTTGAAGCCCACTAAAAATAGTCACTAATCAACACTGAGACTAGAGGCTAAAAGTACTGATGTGGATGAAAAACAACCATAGCTGTACTGCTAATGTTTCACCACCAATCATGGCGTGAGAAAGGCCATGTGGTTGGTGGATGAAATATTGACTGTGTTAAGCTGGTGGGGTGAGTGTGTATATTACTTAGCATATAATAAAATGTATTTTTAACTACAAACCCAGACATGCTTTGTTTTTCACCCACCATTAGTGCTTGTTAGCCTCTATTCTCAGCACTGGTTAGCTGATTATTTATGGGATCTCTTTATGGAACACTGATGTGAGTGAAATGTGCTTTGTCCCTTTAAAGAAGTACCGATGCTGTAATATTGCCACCATGTTAAAGAAACAGTCTTTTAATGTTTTTTTTTTTCTATAGAGCTGTTTGCTCCTCCATGCCATCTATGCCTGCCATCAGGCCCCTCTGCCTCAACCCGTCAGCCTCTCCCCACCATCTTATCAGTGGGGATCAGCAAGGGGCAGGGTCCAAAGACACTGGGAGCCATCACACATGGCATTGGAGAGAGAGACATACGCCTTTCTGTGTTTTTCTCCTGGCCTGACCTGGAGCTGTGGCATGCATGGCAAGTGCGTGTGCATGGAGGTGCACCCATGTCCCTAGAACCACAACTCCCTCCACCCTCCCAAAGTAACGTTGCCCCCCAGACCTCTGCTCTGACATCCAGCCTCCACCACGTGTCAGCTGAGAGTGAGGAAACTTGCCTCCCCAATCCAGGTGATGACAGCAGCCCTGCAGCCACTACTATCATGTCCCAGCCCTCCCCCTCTGGTTAACTCCCGGTGGCCCGAGCTCACTCCTGAACTTGGGTTGCCAGCATGGTGCAAGGTGTGGCATCCAGCGCCTCAACCCTCAGTGTCACTGGGTCAGCTACAGCTTTTTAATGTTTGAGAGCCCTTCTGAAATGCCATAACCATTATCATACTAATTGGCAATATAGTTGCATCATTATAGGATCTGATCGTTAGTTTAGATCACTAGTATTTAATTGCGTTTAAATTTTCACAGTCACTTGACTTTGTTGGCCCTTTGTAATATGTACCACTGTTTGAATGACTCACCAGTAAAACGTTTGACCAAATTTGGTTAAAGTACAGTAAATAATTAATTGTACTCTGCCATATAGTGGATTTAAATACATTTAATTATAAATTAGCATGAGCAGTTCATACTTTATGCTAGTTATGAAAAAAATATTTAAGCAGTTTTATCACTCACATGCAGTTATCCGTGACAAAGCCTTTTTTTTTTTTACTTATTATTTATCCATGCCTTATGTCCCCACAACCCCCTCTCCTTCCGTACTCAAGGAGTGACATCCTCCACATCAACCTCGGCCATCTGGGTCTGTCCCTAGAGTGCCTTGCTGCTATCGGGACCTAACTGATGGCCCAATCCAGGTGGAGCGAGGAGAGCATCCCACACTACCTCCCCTCTGTCCTCTGCAGCGAGCATGCACAGTGGGATCTGCCCTTTGGTCGACCTGACGCCGAGAATGGCTCCAGAGAACTTCATCTAGGGGGCCGGAGGCATTTTCCTCCAAGCTTGTACTTCCTGTAACCCAACCCCCTGAGACGCCGGCGCAGAGTCTCAATGTGCTGACGCACGCTTGCTCTCAAGCACCTAATGACGTCCCCCCTTCCCGGCTCTGAGATACAAAGCCGCCATGCCCCTCAAGAGTCAGTGCATCCACTGGCTCCCGTAGGACGTCAGACGCTAGACAGCACCTCTGGCATCCCACCACAAGGGAGGAGAGCATCCGTGGGGATGCTCCATCCTCCCTCCCTCTGCCGACCCCTGCCGACCCGAGTCCGTTCTAGAACCCAGGTCACCGCGCAGCGTGGAGGTATGGGTGTCCAGCACCTCAACCCTCAGCCACCGGACTGGTGAACAAAGCCTTTTTGTAAGGTGAAGCACAGGCTGGTTTTGCTGTCCACCTCAGTACTTTATTGAGTTTATTGTCATGTCTTGTATGAGCATTTGCACTTTATTACAGCCTTTTGTTCAGTGGTACAATAAAAGAGATTAAGCACTTTAAATAGTTTTTGGACTCTGCTTGTAAAGAGCCCAGGACTTGGCGATATTGGTATTGCGATCTGCAGGTACCAGACTACACATTGTTCAGGAGAGAAATGATAGAAGAGAGGGGAGGTGATGTGACATGATATATGAAGGACAGAATCCTTGTCTCAGAGATCTGGGATAATGGCAAGGCTCAAGGGATAGAGACAATCTGGGTACAAGCCATGACGGGGCTGGGGGTGGTGGTGGTGGTGGTAATTGGCATAGGAGTGGTTAATAGACCTCTAGCACAGAAGACAGAGGGAGACAATGAGCTGGTAATGAGATTAACAGGATGGCAGAACTGGAGGTTTGATATTGGGGAACTTCAGTCTGCTGGTTGTGGAGTGGGGCACTGCAGCTGCAGCAAGTGCAAAGCCATGCCCTAATGGACAGAATGCAGAAAGCATTCCTGAGCTAAAATGTCACTGAACCCACTAGAGAAGGGGCCATTTGAACCCTGTCCTTACAAACAGGGATAGTGTAAGGGAAGCAATGGTGAGGGAACCACTAAGGTCACGTGATAGATAGATAGATAGATATTTTATTTATATAGCACCCATCTCCATAGACTCTGAGTGCTGCACAGAGAGACATACAATCATATAAAACATTTAAAAATACAATAATAGCAACAATTAAAACATCAACAGGATGCAACTGAGATCACACTTATCTATCTATCATAAAAATACAATAAACTATAAAATATCCTCAATTAAAAGCTTGACAAAATAGGTATGTTTGATGCCCTTCTTAAAGGCTTCCACTGCGGGGGCCTCCCTTAGATAACCAGGCAAGGAGTTCCACAGGGTAGGCGCAGCTGCCGCAAATGCTCTGTCACCTGAATGCCACAGCCTAACCCTGGGAACCCCAAGAAGGCCACCCCCAGCAGAACGTAGGGCCTAGGCCAGGTGGTAGGGCACAAGGAGCTCTTGCAGATAGACTGGACCCCTCTTGTGTAGGGTTTTATAGGTCAATAACCCTATCTTGAAGACAACCCTCCACCAGACTGGCAGCCAGTGCAGTTCGCGGAGCGCCGGGGAGATACATTCATATCTTTTCACCCCATCAGTAATCTCGCTGCTGTGTTCTGCACCAGCTGCAGTCTGCAGAGGTTGCCTCCAGAAAACCCTAGGTACAGGGCATTGCAGCAGTCTAATCTGGAAGTGACGAAGGCGTGTACCAGTGTGGGCAGGTCATCAGGTGGTATCAGGGCTCGAATTCAGGCAATATTCCTGAGATGATAAATCCCACTTCTCACCATGGTCGACACCTGTACATCAAGTGTCAGACCATCATCCAGGATTACTCCCAAATTCTTCACTTGCCTAGACGGGGCTAAAGGCACACCCCCAAGCACAAGGTCAGGGGGTAATGCCACAACCCCCCTCCGCCCTGATGCCCCGGCTCCACCACCAGTACCTCAGTCTTGTCTGGGTTGAGTCTAAGCCAAGTGTGAGTCATCCATATCTGGATTTCCTCAAGGCAGCTGTTAAATACTGAGTCTGGCACTAGGCTATTGGGTGCACAGGACAGGTACAGCTGGGTATCATCTGCATAGCAGTGAAAACCCATCCTGTACCACCTGATAATGTCCCCCAGAGGCAGCATATACACCATGAACAATAGAGGCGACAAGACCGACCCCTGCGGAACACCACAGCACAGAAGCTTCGGATTTGATGAGAACATTCCCACGGTCACCTTCTGCACTCTATCTGTCAGGTATGACCTGAACCTGTTGATGACATTTCTAGACAGGCCACACCAGAACCACAGGTGGTCAAGTAACACCTCATGGTCCACGGTGTCAAACGCTGCAGAAAGGTCTAGGAGGATCAAAATGGTATGGTCCCTTCTATCCCTCGCCATCAGGAGGTCATTAAGCACCCTCACTAAGGCTGTCTCAGTACTATGCCCTGCACAGAACCCCAACTGGAAAGGCTCATAGGAAGAGGAAGTGGCAAGATGTCTCTTCAACTGTATGGCCACCACCTCTTCTACAACCTTCCCTAAAAATGGGAGGTTCGAAACAGGTCTGTAGTTGCCGAGGCGGTCCAGATCTAAAGATGGCTTTTTCAGAAGGGGCCTAACCAAGGCCTCTTTCAGGGCTGAAGGAAAGATCCCACTCCTTAAGGAACTCCAGACTACCTCAGCAACCACAGGACCAATCAGCTCCAAACATTCCACCAAAAGGCGAGTTGGGCCTGGATCTAAGTTGGTGCGTTGGCCTCAGTTTAGAGATTATCTCTGCCACCTCCCCAACCCCAATCAGCTTAAACTCATCCCAGACAGGAGGAGTACTCCGACTCGACTCAGGCCAGACCCTGCAGCCCTTTCGAGAGATGTTCGAAGAGACCTCGGTTCTGATGGAGGACACCTTGTCAGCAAAAAACAAAGCCAGCTCCTGCACCTTGCACTAGAACTCACCCTCCAGCACGCAGATAGGTAGGATGTAAAGCTTGTCCACTGTGTGGAAAAGCTGAGCTGGTCTGTTCTTGCTGTAGCAATCTTCCTAGACAGAAACTCCACCTTTTTAGGAGATTGCCCCTGTTAGTCCATATAATGTGACTTAAGGGCAAATCTGTCCCCACCAGGCCAGATTTCCTCCAACACCTGTCTAACCTCTGACCCTCATTTTCAAACCTCAGAGATCCTCATCATACCAGGGAAGTCTCCGATGAGTAGACAGGAGTCAGACATGCAAGGGTGTGACTGAGTCAAAGGCCGCACCAACCGTCCCATTATAGGCTGCTACTGCCTCTCTGACTCAATCACACAAGCTGCCCCAACACCCAATAGGTCCAACACCGCCAATAAGTCCTCTAAGGAGCTAACCTTAATGACCAGTACTGGTCCATCTCCACAGGGGCAGGACCATCTGGGAGGGGGGTCCTAAACTTGAACCCCACGGTGCTATGATCCGACCAAACCACCGGATCTACACTAAGGCCCATAATATCCAACTCAACAGAAAAAAACAGATCCAATGTGTGGCCGCCCATCTGTGTCATTGTCATTACCTTTTGTGACAGGCCCAGTGCCCCCATGCTTCCAAGCAGGTCTGTCCCAAATTTTGATAGCCCTCCGTCGACCCAGGCATTGAAGTCCCCCAGGATCAACCACCTGGGGGACTCCAACACCAGGCCCGCGATGAGCTCCTCGACCTCTTGCAAAAAATCCCCATCATTACCTGGGGGGCTGTAAAGCAGGAGGACACTGAAACCCACACCCACACTTCCTCGGGCAGTCACACACTCAAAGGATCATATAGGACTCATAGGAAGCACCGTGAGGTTCAGGCTAGATTTAAAACAAATGGCCACCCCCCACCCCTACGATCCTTCCTCAGGCTGCGTATCACTGAGTACCCAGCTGGCACTGCTGCTTCCAAAATTGAGTGGCATTTTCATCCAACCAGGTCTCTGTGATGCAAGCCAGATCGACCGAGGATACCAAGCCCGCTTACAGCTGTCTTGTTCCTTATTGAGCTGGCATTACACAACACAGCCCGAGTAGGATGAGGTGGAGCAGTCTGACCAGCCCTCTGCCCATGCTCTAAGGTGGAGCCCTTGGGTATGGGAATCAGACAAGGTAAACCCCGTTTAAGACTCCATTTTGCCCCAGGGCGTCTCCTTGACCTAACCACCCGGATCCTGGCCATTCTGGCAGCCACTTGGGAGACACTCCTCATGGGACAGTATGAACTGAAGTCAAGCTTAAAAGGAAACTAAAGTAAAAATGTACGAAAAAAACTAAGTTGTGCAGAGTGTTTTGCTTTGTAGGCATACTCCTAGTAAGTCCTTCCCTTTGCTTGCTGAATTGAGTTTCTTCTACTTTTGCTTGCTGGTTTTATTACCCCTGGGGATCTCCATTTTCACATCTTTTATGGCTTTTCTTGTTCATAGAATGCCTTCTGTCCCATGTGACAGTGATGCATCCAGGACCATTGATTCAGAGAGTAATAACTGCTGCATCAGCAGTCTACTGTTAGGTGCCTGATATTCTGGCTTCAACTAAATAACTCTGTCTAATCCAAACTTTCTGTTTTCTAGGTACAGTATGTATCTAGGGCTAGCAAGCAGAAGTGGATGTTTTGTTTTTAAAGATTTTGTTTCATCCAGCTACATGCAACCTTTAAAAAAGCACACAAATCACTAAAGGTCACAAATGTTATCATTAGTGAAGATGCTAGTTCTTACAGAGTAGCCTGCTCAGTTATTCTTCAGGCATTTGCCAACTGTAAATGTAGCCGCTATTAGAGCTCCCTGGACAAGGAAAGTTACTTAAAATCACAGCTCTACTGCTGTAAACTTGACATAAAAAAATATTTCTTGTTGAATTAATGCTCCTGGATGCACCACTGTCACATGGGACTGGAGGCACTGTAGGAAAAAGAAAAGCCATAAAAAATGCGAAAAGGAGATCCCCCAGGAGCCATAAAACTAGCATACAAATTTAGAAAAAAGTCCTTTCAGCAAACAAAGGGGAGAACTTACTAGAAACATAGAAACATAGAATTTGATGGCAGATAAGGACCGCTTGGCCCACCTAGTCTGCCCATTTCCCTACCTAATGGATAAGCTGCAGAGCCTAGTTAACCAACAGCCTACTTCCTCCTACCCCCCACTAGAATTACTAGGAGTACACCTACATCAAAACACTCTGCACAACATTTTTTTTTTGTAAATTCTGACTTTAGTTTTCCTTTAAGGCCAAAAGGTTACAATGCTGGACCAAGGTCCTGGATTTCAGAAGGGCTAGTTTTGGGAAGATGAAGAAGGTGTTGGGGACAAACTAAGACAGGTAGTGGGAGTGGTAGGACTAGCCAGAAAATTTAAAATGATCAAAAACGGAAGACTAAAGGCAACAGGTCTCTGTGCACAAACAGTAATGAGGAATAGGAGTAGCAAGAATTCATTATGGTGCTACTGCGGCAGTGTGGGAAAAAGGAAGGTGTTCATAAAGCATCAGGGAAGTGACAGGGGGCATACCAGGAAATGATGAGAAAAGCTAACAGGACAGTGAGGTAGGCAAGGACAGTAGCAGAATTTAGGCTGGAAAAGGGGGATCAGTGATAACTGCAAGGCATTCTATCACTATATTCCTGAGGAACCCAAAACAAAGGAAGCAGTGATCAGGCTAAAGAAGAGAAAGGAATGGGTTGAGGATGAGAAGGGCAAGACAAATCTGCTGAATGACTATTTCTGTTCAGTATTCATGGTAAAGGACATGGGGCTTCTACAAGTCTGCAACATGTTGACCAACAGAGGATCATTAGTAGGGGGTCAGTGAGGGGTCCATTACAAAGGAGAGTGCTGAAGAGACTTCTACCACTAAATGTAAATAATTCAGTGAGTACTGGTAGGTTGCACCTTAGGGTATTAAGGGAAATGAAACCGTTTCTGGCAGGCCCGCTAACAGACCTCTTTAGCGGCTCACTGGAGATGGGAGTAGATTAGAGGATGGCAGATTTGGTCCTCCTATATAAAAGTAGGAGCCATGTGGAGCCCAGAAACTACAGGCCAATCAGTCTGACCTCTGTAGTGGTGGGGGGGGGGGGGATATTAAACTCTGTTATAAAGGAGAGGATCATGGAGTTCTGTGATGGATGGGCTGCAGGACCCTAGCCTGTAACTGATTCTAGCTAGATGTCATGTAATGTGTGGAATGTAAAGGAAAGTTAACTCTGGATGCCGTATTGTATTGTGACTACATATCTGAGCTGTGTTGTATTCGACTTTATATTTTCTGAACATCAGTATCACGTACATACTGTATACCCTTATATCATTGTACTGTATGTCAATTAACTCCCAGTTGCCCTTGAAAATGGGACACTAGTCTCAGGGGGCCTACCCAGTCAACAAATTTCAATAAATAAATAATAAATAAAATCATGGTTTTACTGCTGGGATGTTGTGCCAAATTAACCTGTTCAAATTTTTTGATTGGGTGACAAGAGCAGCGGACAAGTGTCAGGCTATAGACATACTACCATGAAATCTGAGTGACTGCAATTAAAGAATGTGCATAGATGGGACTGGCACTCTAGGTCATAAAGTCAAGGTTGTTCAAGTCAATACAAACAAATAGAGAGGAGAGAGGACAGAACAAACTGAGTTGAGAAGTGTGAAGTCGAATCCAAGGAACACTGCAACCGAAATGGAGGAGTCAAACTGCACTGACTTTTTTTTTCCAAAGACTCCAATAACATCAGAAACCCTGATAAGAAATGGATGACCAAAGAGATTGGCAAACAAAAAACAGATGAGGCCACAGGGGAAGAAAGAGAACGACTTGGACAAACAAGGACATTGTGGGACCAAGCCAAGTTATAAACAAATAGATCTTTCTTCTTTTAAGTTAATGGCTCCATAACTTTCAGTGCTTAAAAAGGGCCCAATCTTCATTCCGACACCCAAACACTGAAACATAGATTTTGTCAACAGATAAGGACCACTTGCCCACCTAGTCTGCCCAGTTTGTCCCTGCCTATACTGTCACCACAGACCATACCTGATCTCTGGCTACCTACTCCCCTGCTTTTCTACTAACATTCCTTTGTGCCTGTCCCATGCATGCTTGACGTCCACCACTGTTTTTGCTCCCACCATCTCCACTGGTAGACTCTTCCAGGCATCCACCACTCTTCAGTGAAGAAGTACTTCCTCACATCCCTCCAAATGTCCCCCTTTCAACTTCAGAGTTAATCCATTTAAAATCAAAATGGATGTATTTAAGTTACAAGAAAACATATTCTGAAACAATTTTTTGCAAGTTAGCAAACCCATTCAATTAATAATGTGATACTTTAAAGGCACTGGCACAAGGCAATAAAGCAGTAGGACTTGTTACTCGGATGCTGGGATGTATAGGTAGGGGATCAGTAGAAGAAAGAGGAAGCAATATGCCCCTGTACAGATGATTGATCTGACCTCATTTGGAGTACTGTGTGTACAATTTTGGAATCCACACCTAGAGAAAGATGGCATCAGACTGGCGGCAGTGCAGAGGAGGGTACCAAGATGAGCCAGGGCAACAACAGTGGAGGAATTGAGAGAAATGCCTGGAGGATCTGACCATGTATACTCAGGAGGATAGGAGGAAATGGGGGACATGACTGAGATATTTAAGTTCTTCTGTGGAATCAAAAGAGCAGACACTAATGACTTGTTCACAAGAGTATGAACACTTCCACCACAGGTAACACCATGAAACTGGGGGAGATGTCAGAAACTACTTTTTACCAAAAGGGTGGTGGCAGAATGGAACAAACTTCAAGATGAAGTCACAAATGATGAGTCAGTGGGAGGGTTTAAGAGAAGATAGGACATGCATATAGTAAAAGTCTGGTTGGGTAGAATGGTGGTGGGGGAAGGGAAGAACATGGGGACTGATAATGTTTCCGTCAATTAGACAGACAGGGAAAGGCAGACAGGGTGGGCCACCTAGCCTTTTTCTGATGCCATTTTCTCTGTTTCTAAGATGACAGAACTGGGAAGTTTGTGTTCCTTTATAGGAAATAATCTGATTTTCTAGAGTGCCCTTTGTTCAAATGGTGTTTCAGAGCACTTTTCAGTCCAGGAGAGGGAAGGTAGAAAAGGGGTGGTTGCCATTTTTCAGCATAAAGGAATATTCAGACCACAGAGATAGGTTAAAGAAGTTACAGAAAGGTTAAAAAACAGCTGACATGATCGGAGCTTGCAAGTCACATCAGGGTGCTACCTGCCACATGGTCTTAAAAAAAGACTTAAAAATAGAGTAATGTACATAAAAGCCTTTGTAGAACCAGTTTGTATTCGGTAAGCCATAGACTCCAAATGTGCACTGTAGCTCTACCACAAACAGCATTATGATGCTCTGTCCCTTACTTTGCAGCATCATTGTTAGGGGTCATCATGTTTAATATAAAAGGTGGCCCGCTAAGCTATGTAAATTTACTATAAACAGCTCCCCTCTACATTCAACTACCCTTTATAGTGAGGGGAGCTGTTTATAGTAAATTTACGTAGCTTAGCAGGCCACCTTTTATATTAAACATGATGACCCCTAACAATGAAAGGTGCCCTGCTGTTTGGAGTACAATGACATAAACAAAACAGCCCACACATCAACCTACAATACTTCACACTGAACATGCAATAGCTCTGTCCCGCACCTTCATACGCAAAATGCTGGTTTGGGGCAGAGCTAGAGCTTTAGACTACAAGGCTCACTAAACACAAACTGGTCCCCAAAGGCTTTTCATCTAATGAATTACTATATGAAATGTTTGACTGCTTATTTAGACCATGAGTTAGGTAGCACCTTGGCGTGACCTGCATGTCCCAGATTAGAAAAGGCATCAGAAACTCTAAGCACAGGGAGGAAAAGCAACATGTACAGGGTCACACAGTGAGTGTGTGGTGGCTGGGGGATTCAAACCCAGGACTCTGGGTTCACAGCTGTGTGCCTTAACCTGTAGGTAAAACTGCCCCCTCCCCCCACACACCTAATGCACTTGGTTTCACTTCCATTGCTTAGGATTTGAAGGAGAGTTGATACAGGGCAGCTGACAATGTTCTCTTTCATTTGACGTTCTTCTGGAGCATGTTGGGTTTTTCTGGCTTTGTTACTAGCTTGTTGAAGGGCAGTTTATGGTCAGCAGGTCGATGGGTCTTGAAACTGTACCAGGCAGTAGTGCCATCTGCATAGATAATTGTTTAATTGTGTATGTTTGAGCCATTGAGCATGATCATAAGAAGCGGAGGGTCTAGGTTGTTGCCTCTGGGTACTCTGCTTGTCTGGGTTATGTATTCCATTTGGATTTGTTGTTGTTTATCTTCTCCTCTAGGATGGATCTCACCTATCTTAGAAGGGCAGTGTGTTCTTCTACATGCAACTTTTATTTATTTATTTTTGCTTCTGTTTTTTCCTCCACTGGGCCGCTTGGCCCCTCCTTTCAGCCATCCACCCAGCCCGTCTCCTGACCTTGGGCACTCACCCTCATTCCCCATGGCTTATCATCTATGGCAGGATGGTGGGAGCCCGAACTTGACCCACCAGGACCAGACCCAGTGTTTGGATGGTGCCCACTTGGGGGCAGCGTCTGTGGCAGATGGCCATCATGCCTCTGTACTGCACCACGATGTCCACTTTTTCCCTGCGGAGGAGCATGCAATGCCGAAATGGCCTGCCATGTGGCACTCTGCACACAGCACGCCTGGTCGGCTGCTCCACCTCCATGCCCCACTGTACAGGACCTGGTGTGCTGACACCTAGGCTCCGCTAGGTGTGAGGAAAATGCCGGTCTCTGTTCCCCACCCTCCCTGGGAGAGGAGAGCTGTCCACCATGAACACTGGTCACTGGTGTGGCAGGAGGTAAGGCATTGCTGCCTCAACCCTCCATGCCACTGGGCCGGCATTGCCTACTTTTATTGGTAGGATGTTGTGGTCTATGACACACTTTTATGGAGGACTCAGTAGTATATTCAAATATTCTGTGAGTCTTGCAGACAAGTTGGAATTACAAACTAGCAAAATAACTACAAAGTGTCAGAAGAGCTATATTGTAATATCTGGCTAAGCCTCAATAATACTATACTAAGTTATACAAAAATTTCCCAGTAATACATCACTACTCTTAATAATACTATCCTGAAAAGTGATAATACTGTTGTTTTTTCCTGATAATACTACAGTTCAAAGGTCATCTCCAACTGTAGTATTATCAATGGATCCATATATTACAAAAAAATAACAGAAAGATAAGTGTTTTATAAGGCAGTAATACCATCTTGAGGTTTTGGGGACTTTAGGACCTCTCGAGTTTTGCTCTCGAGGTTTCATGTCCCCAAAACCTCTTGATGATATAACTGCTATATACATTTATCTATCTATTATTCTATTTGCAAAGGCCGATTTGTGATTTACAATTCAAATAGCACTTCAACACTAACAAAAGAATTTGCTGATGCAAATGATGGCAGCCACCTGCATACCAGGCATAATTCTCTTTTGAAGTCCTACAAATGCCAACACTGCTGTTTGCGTTGCGCTATTTATTGCTTCTGAAAGGTATGTTTTATATGGGCGCAAATAGTTGCAGACCATAAAACCATTACACTGGTCACTAATGACCACTACAGCTGCAGTGTGGGTTCCAGGGGACATGAGGGACTCATATCCTTTTCTCATAGCATGCTGATGGGGCAAGGGTGGATTGTATTCACCCAAGAGGTCTGTGGAGTCATGCAATTTCTCACAGAGATCCACGAATACACTAGCATATGCCTTAGAGTTATGCCAGAGTTGTTTGCCACTCTCTGCAGTAGCCCTTATTATTTAATTTCACTAGGAAGCCCACAGCACTCCTCCCTTGTAAAGAGCAGTGTTCCTTCTTAATGAGCAGTTAATGATATGACATGGGGGACCAGATATTCAAAACTCTGTCCTGGGGCTAAATTAAACTGACCGGTGTGCTAAATTAGCCTGGAAACAATAGCCTGCTATATTCAAAAGGGATAGCCCCAGTGCTAAACCAGCTGAATATAGCATGCTTAGGAAGCCAGGCAAACTGGGCTGGGAGTACAGTGCAAAAATATCCCGGGAATAAGACAGCTCTGAATATAGCAACCAGGAAGTGCAAACCACAACAGCATCCCAGTTCACAGCAACGTAAAGGAAGGTAGAGGTGACCTATGTGCAGGGGTCAACCTTAACTTTTTTTTGCACTAGCCAGCCGGGCTAGTAAACCAGAGATTGCACTAGCCTGCAGACATTTGCAGTAGCCCGCAGTTGATATGGTTAACAGTGATTTGTTAAACGAAAGGCAAATAAAATCACATTTGTTCTGCCAACAGTCTGGATGCTTACCAACTGATTTTGCACTGTGCCTTTAACTGCAAACCTCACATACACTGTCTTTGCTTCTGTAACTGGAGAGTCAGTGGTTCTGTCACTGATGACCGAAATGAACTTTGTTCCATAATTTTTCTTGTAGTGCCATGTGTTCAACCTTGGCTACATAGTGGATAAAGTTGTAGGCATATTTGTCATTCTGGTGACTTGCTTAGGGTCAACACAGTATGCAAGTGGAGGCTGTGGGAATTTAAACTGGCTGTGGCAGAGGGAGGTAGCAGTTGAAGTTTGAAATTGTGGTGAGGTTCTGGAAAGCTAACTTTGTCATAAGTTGTTATTGTTTGGAAGTTGTGTTTTAAAATTGGTCTAACTCCTTAAGAACTCTATGGAACAGAGGGACACACATCCTTAAATCTCTCTGTGCTAGCTGTAGACTGTTCTTGTGGGGGAGGGTCTTTGGCCAGTAACACAGCCAGCCAATCAAGGTTGTTACATTTCAGTTACTCTCTGTTTAAAATTCTCACTGAGGCATTTTAAGTCTTCTGGCTGTGGCAGAGGGAGGTAGCAGTTGAAGTTTGAAATTGTGGTGAGGTTCTGGAAAGCTAACTTTGTCATAAGTTTCTGTAAGTTTTTATTGTTTGTAAGTTGTGTTTAAAATTGGCCAGACTCCTTAAGAACTCTCTGAAAGCCTTCCCACCCACCCCTTGCATTTGCCTTTCTTAAATACAGAAGAGTCACTGGGGTTGAGCTTAAAGGCTGGGAGGGAGGAGCTTAGGAGTTGCAAATTTCCTATGAGCAAACTCTTAAGGCTAATAGTCAGGTGGGGAAAAGTTCAGCCACTCAAGTTTGAAAGTTTAAAGTCTTGGACTAGTGGGAACTTGGTGGCTCACCCAAGAAAACCTACTTGGAGGGGATGGGATCACATGCCATTAGGGCGGCATCTTTGGGAGGGTGGTGGGGTGCACAGGGTGTGGGGCAGCCATGAGACTGGACTGGGCTTGGAAGTTCGGTGGTTGCCCAGTGTGCTACCAGCTGGCACAGGAGGAGGAGGTTGAGGGGCTTAGGAGACAGCTGGGGAGGTATGGTTGGGGAATAGGGCAGGGGCTCTCCCACAGGGCTGCACCAAACACTAGGGGCCGGGGCATAGGGAAAGGAGTGCAGTAGAGTACTCTGGGGTCGCATAGGAACCCTGGCAGATGGGGTCAAAGGAGGATACTACGAAGGAAGCTGGCAGGTAACTGGGGACCCTCACACACGGGGGCCAAAGGGAGGACATTCTCAGGGAAGTAGGCAGATGGCTGGGGCTGGACAGAAGGAAGAAATGGGGGTAGGTGGATCGGATTTTAAGCTCAGTAATCGCTTCAATTCTCTTCTTCTGCTTGAGGATGAGGGGGTGATGTAGTCATGACAGAGGCGGTTAGAGATGGAAAGGGAATAGGGGGCAAGAGGTGGGGCGGGATAGTGGGAGGAACAGGGGAACTTGGAATGCAGCAAACGGGGAGCAGGGATCAGAGCAGGAGGATGAGAGGGTAGAGGAGGAAAGCACAAGGAAAAGGACCAGTGGGAGGAAAGGCAGGAGAAGGACCAGAAGTACAAGGAGGATACAGTAAAGGGAGCTGAGGGTTTAGGCCAGGAGCATGACAAGCAAGGAGTGGCTGAACAGAGACGGAAGGAAGGGAGGATGAGCCAGGCTAGTTTAGCAGATGGGGAAGGACCAGTCATGAGCAGTAATGGTGGGGTAGCGAGGTACAGAAGGATACTCAGGAGGACAAGGGCATAGGATCAGAGGAGAGGGTGGCCAGGTTAAATAAGGAGGGCATGGCAGGTGGCACCCAGATTGGTGGAGGAGCAAGGAGCCATCTGGGGGGGAAGGGCCAGTAGAAAGGATGAGGGACATGGAAGGGGGGAAATGGAGGAAAAGGGGTGGCCAGAGTGCTCCTGTTGGGTGATTCCATGATCAGGGGGATCAAATGGGATAAGGAGGAAGAAGCCTGCCTGGTTAGAACAAAATGCTTCCCTGGACTAACGGTGCACAGGGTCAAGCATGAGGTATATCAGCTGGCAAAGGATTGTGGCGGTTCCCCGGACATACCGGTCCACCTGGGTACCAATGACATTGAGGGAAATAGTGAGCTAGAGATACAGGCAAGGCTCAGGGAGCTTGCCAGGGTCTGTCATGATATAGGATGTGCAATTTCCTTCTCAGAAATCCTGCGGGTGCCAAGGGCTAGTAGGGAACACAAGAGGAAGATTAGGGTGATAAACCAGTGGCTCAGGGAGTAGTATGGGACCAGAGGGTATGGGTTGATGGGGGATTGGGGGAGACCTGGGAGGATAAGGGGCTGTATGCTAGAGATAGGCTCCATCTCAGTTTGGAGGGGAAGGAAATCCTTAAGTTGAAAATAGAGGGGTTCATTGGGGTTTAAGCTTGTGAAGGAGGAGGGATGGGAGAAAAGGCTGTTGAGGGGGGTCTGATAAAGGAGGGACTCTGTCTTCACCCCCCCCCGGGGAGCTGGAGGAATGCAGAAAAAGGCCGACTGGTAAGGTGCGGACCAGGGGAAGACAGAATCCCCACAGGAACACGAGCAGGGGAAATGGAAGTATAGGGAAAGGGTGGAAGGTAGTCCTGCAAATACCAGGAGCTTGCAATAAATGCCTGCACCCAGGCAATGCTAACTGAGGAGAGGTGGGATGTGGCAGCGGTCACTGAGATCTGGGCCACCGCAGAGCATGACTGGGACCTGAACCTGGAGGGTTACACCATGTTCAGGAAGGACGGGGAGGGAAGGGAGGAGGGGTAGCAATAATAGTCAAAAACTGCATTGCCATAGGAGGAGTGGAGGAGGCGGAGGGAACTGTGGAGGCGATTTGGGTCACCTTGATAACAAGGGGGGCAAGAGAGTAATAATAGGAGTGGTGTATAGAACCCCTGCGCTGGCGGAGGAGCTGGAGGAAAGTCTGGTGGCAGAGGTTGGGAGACACTGTGGATTAGGAAGCGGAAGGGTGGTGGTGTTGGGGGACTTAAACATGCCAGGAACAGACTGGGAGACTATGACATCCTCGGTGGTCAGGGAACAGAGGTTGTTGGATGTCTTTCGGATGCATTCCTAACTCAGCAGGTGGGGGAACTGACCAGGGAGGAGTGGATACTGGATGTGGTCCTGGCAGACAGTGACCAGATTGGGGGCCTGGAGGTAAGGGACCCATTGGCGGGGAGCGACCATGCCACGGTCTGGTTCTGCCTGAACCTAGATGGGGTAGAAGGCTGCACAAAGATGGAGGTAACTGACTTCAGGGGGCGGATTTCAAGGAAATGAGAAGGATCCTTAAGGAGCACTTGGATGAGATTGGGCCAGACATGGACGCTGACAGTAGGAGGGAAATCATCAGGAGGGGGGTGCAGGATGCTACCAGCACCTGCACAAGAATAAGACAAAAATGCGGTAGGGCCTGAAAACCCTGCTGGTAGACCAGGGAGGTTCAGGAGGTGGTGAGGGAAAAGAAGGCGGCCTGTAAGCAATTCAAGTGCTCAAGGAGTGAAAGGTACTGAGGGGAGTATGAGCTGATGGCCAGAAGGACCACTAGGGTGGTGAGGGCGGCTAAGGCAAGGAAGGAGCAGAACCTGGCCAGGAAATTGGAGAGGAACAAGGGTTCTTTAGACACATTGGGGAAAAATGAAGGGTGAAGGGGCAGATTAGCAGGCTTAAAACAGAGGAGGGATGGGCACAAGATCCAGGGAACCAGGCTGAGGTACTAATGAGTACTTCGCCTAGTTTTCACCAAGGAAAATGGGGGCTGCATCATACATGGGAGGAGATGGTGAAACTGAGGAGGGGGGACCCTACCGATTGGCGGGTCTGGGAGGGGCATCACTGGCAGGTAGGGGAAGGAAGAGCAGAGGGATGAGGTAGCGAGGTGGAAATCATGGCAGAGAGAGGTGAGGAAGCCCTCAGGTCCCTTAAGATGGAGAAAGCACCAGGGCCAGATAAATTACATTCCAGAGTGCTGAAGGAACTGGCGGATGTCCTGGCAAAATCCCTGGCGGAACTCTTCAGCATCTCTCTGAGGACAGGGTGGGTGCCCCAGGACTGGAAGGTGGCACATATAGTGCCTATCCACAAGGGGGGATCAAGGGAGGTGGAAGGGAACTACAGGTCTGTCAGCCTGACATCGGTGGTGGGCAAGGTGATGGAGGGCATTGTCAAGGAGAGACTTGGGGGACCTGGAAAAGTCAGGGTGCCTGGATGATAGACAGCATTGGATTCGTCCCTAGCAAATCGTGTCAGACAAACCTTGTTGAGTTCTATGACTGGGTGACAAGTGCCTTGGACCAGGGTAGACCAGTGGACGCCCTCTTTCTTGACTTCAGCAAGGCATTTACTCTGTTCCTCACGGGGTCTGTTGGATAATGTGGGAGAAATGGGGGGGAACCAGATGATCAGACGGATAGGAAATTGGCTCCAGAACTGGACCCAGAGGGTCGTGGTTGGAGGGATAGTCTCATCCCAAGGAGGGTCATTAGTGGAGTCCCTCAGGGATCTGTCCTTGGCCCCTCCTGTTCAATGCCTACGTCTCTGACATAAGGAAGGGTATCAGGAGTGAGATGAGTCTCTGCGGATGACTCAAAACTGGGAGCGGTGGTGGATGGGGAGGAGGAGAGGGGAAGGTGGCCTTACAGGGGGACCTGGAGGATCTGGAAAGGTGGTCTAGAAAGTGGAAGCTGAGGTTCAATGCAGGAAAATGCAAGGTACTGCACCTGGGAGCCAGAAACCCGGGCCAAGTATATACCCTGGGGGGAGAAATGCTACAAGTCTCGATGGCTGAGAGGGACCTGGGGATGGTGGTGGATGTCAAGATGAACAACTCAGAGACTTGTAGGAGGGCAGCAGCAAAGAATAACAGGATGCTTGGATGCATCGCTAGGGGTTTCACCTCCAGAAGGAGGGAAATGATACTCCCACTGTATAACTGCTCGGTGAGGCTGCACCTCGAGTACTGCGTGCAGTTTTGGAGGCCACATTTAAAGAGGGACATTGAACTCCTGGAGAGAGTCCAGAGGAGGGCAACCAAAATGATTTGGGGCTTGGGGGATAGGACCTATGGGGAGAGGCTCGAAGAGCTAAATATGTACGCATTGGAAGAGAGAAGGGACCGGGGGGACTTGATAGAGGTCTTCAGGTACATGAAGGGGGTAAATAGGGGAGGAGCAGTCAGGGTGCTCTGAAGGAAGGGGGGGCAACTACAGGGCATGGGTGGAAGCTGGGGGAGATTCAGGGAGAAGGAGGAGGTGCTACTTCACTGAGAGGGTGGTGGAGCCATGGAATGCGCTGCCCAGGGGCTGGTGGAGGCAGAAATGGTGGAGGGGTTCAGAGGGGTGGGACAGATACAAGGGAAGGGTTCTGGAAGCAAAAACCAGTGCAGCGAGAATATCTGGGACTGAGAAGGCAGAAGCCAGAGAGGGAGGGGGGGGCAGCAAGGTCAGCTCCCAGGGTGGGGGCTGACCAAACAAGCAGATACAAAAGACCGTTAGGCCTATTCTGCTGGCATTTTAGTATGTTAGTAGTATGTTAGTGTCTGCTGGATGTACAAAGCCCATTCACAACCTGTTGCTCTCTCTGTTAAACCCTTTTCAGTTTTCCTTTCCATGACAGCCATGTATTCTGATATGCTTTGACCACCTTTTTAATAACTGAACTATCAGTACTTGTGGTATCCTCAATACTACATTGTGTTCCCTTTACCTCATCAGCTACTGCTGTTTCTTTTCAAATGTCTAAGACATCACATTCCACAATTTCAAACACACCATTGCATGCTATTTATTCCAATGGCCTCTACAGATGTAGCTAATAACATGGAATGTTCAGGTTGGTAGTATAAAAAAGAAAGCAGCAGCTGCTGAGAACTTGGGAGAGAAATAATCAACACAGTGACAAAGGCAATAAAATGTGAAAACTAATTTGAAAAGTGGGTCTAAAACATATGAAAATATGGGAAAACAAAAGGAACCCATTACAGCATATGAAGGTGTAAAAACTGTTTCCTATCATGGCAGAAATGACCATACTTAAAATTCAGAGTTGAAATGATTAGGTTGATTTACTGCTAATGGTCTTAATGGCCATACTTTACACCTCCTAGACCAGGGGTCTGCAACCTTTTCAGGTCTGGGAGCCGCATGCTCCATAACCACAAAATGTCCAACCGCAAAAGAGCCACACAAAATATTTTTACTTGTGTTTGTGACTCATGATACACATGAATGTGACAGACGTTCTCCAAACATGGCATTTTATTAAGAAATGTATGTTACTTTGTTGAAACAACAACACAGACTACTATATTAAAATGAATTCACTGTTTTATTGAATAAATGTTCTGTGCAAATGAATTCACTGTTTTCTTGAATAAATAAACTTTGTGCAAATTAATTCACTGTTTTATTCAATAAACGTTGTGCAATTATATCAACTGCTTTTATTGAAAGACAAATATTTTCTGTGCAAATGTTATCAACTGCTTAAATAAACTTTCTGGGCAAATGAATTCACTGTTTTATTGAACAACGCATTTTGAGCAATTGTATCAACTGCTTTTATTGAACACTAAATAATTTCTGTGCAAATGTTCTCTACTGCTTGTTATTAAAATTCACAATTACCAAAATATAGCCAATAAAGTTCTGTCACCACTATCTGTGCAAATGCATAAAATGCTGGTTAACAATCTCTCTTCCCAAAATACAACCAGTACTGCTCAGTCACCACTTTCTGTGCAGATGCATACCCACTGCAGGCTGTGAAACATCCCTCTTCCCAAAATACAGACAGTACTGTTCAACACTTTATGCATTATCACTGAAAAGTGGTACAGGTACCTGAACAATACTGGTTGTATCTGGGGAAGATGGATTTGAAATAGCAGTTTGTGCACTGGCAAAGAAAAGTGGTACCTGGGTATTCAACATCTCTCTTCCCAAAATACAGCCAGTACTGCTCAGTCACAATTTTTCTGTGCCAAAGCATGAACTGCTGGTTATTCAAAATCTCTCTTCCCAAGGTACAACTAGTACTGCTCAGGTACCAGTGCTGTTCAGGTACTACTTTTCTGCCACTGCACGAACTGCTGAACAGTTCTGGCTGCATTTTGGAAAGAGGGATTTTCAATAACCAGGTACCACTTTTCTGTGCCAAAGCATAAACTGCAGGTTATTCAAAATCCCTCTTCCCAAGGTACAACTAGTACTGTTCAGGTACCAGCACTGTTCAGGTACCGCTTTTCTGTGCCAGTGCATGAACTGCTGAACAGTACTGGCTGTATTTTGGGAAGAGGATTTCGAATAACAAATACCACTTTCTGTGCCAATGCATACACTGCTGGCTACAAAAAATCCCCTCTTCCAAAAAAAAAAAAAAAAAAAAAGACCTGTACTGTTCAGTCACCACTTTTCTGTGCAACTCCTAAAATGCAGGCTGTAAAAACTAACAGAACTCCCTAAAATACAGACAGCTGTTCAATTAATTAATTTAACTGCCCTGATAAAATACACACAACAAAATAACCAAGCAGGCATCCAAAGACATGAGACACAGTGACCCTGACCCCCAGATAAAATACACACAGCAAAATAACCATGCGGACATCCGAAGACATGAGACACAGTGACCCTGACCCTTAGATAAAATACACACAGCAAAATAACCAAGTGGGCATCTGAACACAGATGCAGTAACCTTGACTCCCCCCCATGCACCCCGGATAAAATACACACTGCAAAATAACTACGCGGGCACCTGAACACATCAGATGCAGCAACCCTCCCCCCACATGCACTCCAGATAAAACGCACACACAGAAATAACAAAGCGAGCATCTGAAGACAGATGTAGCAACACAGGAACAAGTAAAATGTATTCCAGGCACCTACCTGTGGTAATGTTCCACTGTTACTCCTCCTCCAGGTTCTTGGGGTTGCTGGTCAGACTCCCTCTCACAACAGCAAGTCAATCGCTCCTCGATGCTGGATCAGCCTCAAAACTGCAGGTCACACTTGGATTTCCCCTCAGGGTAGGCAAGCAGTAAACGTACTGGCTGTTGGCAAACTGCAAAACAACTCTGATGCCTCTGGAAGTGTAAGGCAGGCAGGCTAAGGTAGCATACAGCTATAGTACCAGCCAGGGGCCAGTTATGGTACTGAAGCAGGCAACAGTGGGGTGCCGAGGTGCCCTTTTTGTAGTGGTGCCTTGCTCTCCTGCAAATCTCAGAGTTAAGCTGAGACTGCTGCTGTGGCTCTGTTTACTTGCAGTCTTGTAAGTTTCAGAGTTAGGCTGAGACTGCTGCTATGGTTCTGTTTGCTTGCAAGCACCTGGTGCCACAGCTTTTCTCCAGGAAGTTCACTTGGTGGACAGTGGACCCCGTGTAATACAACATCACACAGCCACAATAAATTACAGTATCAGCTAATATAGCTGGTCTGGCTGCGTGCTGAGCCCTGCTAGTTTGTCTTGCTGCTGGCATTCCTCCTCACTAGTGCTGTGCCCCCCCCAACTGTGCTAACTCCTGGACTGCACACACACCCCAGAACAGGCAGAGGTGGCATTCACAGGCACCCCTCTGGTGTGGTTAGCCACGATCCTCCTCCCAGTACAAACAAATCACAGTACTGCTACATGCTAATCGCTGTTCCTGTTGAATAGTGTGGCTTTTCATCCCCTGCTCTCACCAACCGAAAGCCCCGAAACACAGACCTGAATGAGCGGTGGCGGCACGGTGTTCAGAAGCACTCCTCATTGGCCACAAAGTCCTCTTCAAAAATGCTTCCTCCCAGATGTCCGTCCCCTTTTGCGGATAGGCTTGAAACAGCAGACCGACATTATGGTTCCCACTCCACTTCTCCCACCTACTTCATAGAGCTGATGCAGACCTGAGGGGGAGTGAAGATTACCGATCATGCTGTTTGGGGTTGGGCAAGCTGGGGGGCGGAGTGAATGACCTGACCGCGTCGGGGGGGGGGGGTGAGGATACAGAACACAATCTCAGGTGCTTAGATAGTGCAAGGAAGAAAGTTGCTACCCATGGAGTTCCTTTGGTGTTCTTTGTTAGCAACATAGAGCAGGTATGTGGATGGATGGAATGGGAGCAATGCGAGCCGCAGGTTAGGGCACGGATAGCCGCATGTGGCTCGGGAGCCGCAGGTTGCCGACCTTTGTCCTAGACAGACTCGTTTTACAAATAAAGGCCTGTGACTAGTGACATCAGAACTTTTTTTGTAACCTGGACATGCATGCAACAGTGAATGATTTGATACAATCAGTTTTAATACTATCTGAGCAATCAAAATGGCCCCAAAACAGGACTACATTTAATCAAAACCAGATGACCAAACAAGGACCCTGAAAACCAGATTATCTGGTCTACAACTGGACAGGTGGCAACCCAAGTTCAACTGTGCTGCTCCAGGACACAGTCACAAATCTGCTAGCCATGAGTACTGAGCTAAACAAGGAAAGGAAAAGGAGAAAGGATCTCTACTAAAAGAAAATAAAAGCAGTAGTTAGTATAAATGAAACAGTTTGTAAATGCACTACACGGGCATCTATTTTTCATTTCCCTAATGCTAAGCAGCACATAGTTAAACCTCCATGAAAAAGGACCTGGCTTTAAATTAAATAACAGTTACTTTATATTTATGTATTTACTTGTTTATTTGTTTGGTACCGGGTTGAGAATGGAACCGTAGCTTTCCACAGGAGGAATTGCACTAGCCCAGCCGAGCAAGTAACAGAGATTCTTCACTAGCCATGACAATCTGCACTAAATACCCCGGCTAGTAAATTAATGTTAAGGTTGACCCCGACTATGTGGCCAATGTGTGTGCTGGCAAAGGAGTAGAGTCAGTAAAGCTGCAAGCATCGGTGCATGTGATATTACATTGTGCAGAAATGTACAATGTTTCTGAAACATTTGGCGCAGGTTTAGCGCGAGCTAAGTCGTTGCCAAGTACAATCACATTTGCCTGGGGCATAACTTTGCTATATTCAAAAGTGACATGCAAATGAGCCTGCTTAGGTAGTCTATGACAAACATCTAGATTAGCATCTCATTATGACCTGATTTGCATGCAGTTTCTCCCAGCACTGTTGCAGGGTCCCACAGCTCCACCTGTAGGTCAGTCTGGAAGTACAGGGCTGGCTGGCTCTGCCCACAGCTCCACCACTGTGAGGTCAGTCTGGCACTGCATGGTGGTAGCTGCAGGCTACATTTATGCAGTGCAGCATAGAATATTGTGCCCCAGGGACTATACAGCACAGGCACAGGTGGTGGTGCTGCATGCAATTGTCAAACTGTAGTTTGTGCTACAGTGCACAGCAGACGCTACAGTGGCAAGGGGGCCAGTAGTGTGAGGGACACAGCAATGCCAATGGTGTGTAGGGCAGTGATGACCACTGCACTGTACACAGTGACAGGCCCAACTTGCAGGTGTTTACTGACAGTGGACATTACTGTTATGCTGTTGTGCGACCCACATATGCTGCACCACTGGCATGGGATGCTCAGTGACATATACATGGCTAGATTGTGTGCTGTGGTGTCTGTGTACTGATGTGCAGTATGTAGCTGGGGGGCACATACCATCAGGCGGGCACACTGGTGTTGGGGTATTCCCAACACTGGCCCATTGCACTGTGTAGCTTGTCCCAGCCTTGTGGCCGCACCCAGTCTGTGGTGCAGCCTGGCCCTTGTACCCTCCTCAACACCTCCATGCCCACAGTGCTGCGCGTGTGTGCTGGCGTCTGTTGGTGTCCACAAAGGGTGGTCTGCAGGTGTGCGCTGTATGGCCGCACTGCCATGGTGTCCACTGGGAGCTTGGTCACCACTTACTGCCTGGCATGGCTGGGACTGGTGGCAGATGATGGCATCATAGGGATGCAGTCCATGAGCAGTATGTTTCCTCTCTGTCTGGCTTATTTCTGTGTGTCATACTTACTGGTTAGGGTTGCGCAAAGCTGCGCAAAAGTCACGCAACACTACGCAAAACCACAAAGTCGAACAAAGCTGGTTTGCCTAGAGTTATGACTATCTTTTCCTGGGCGGTAATTTGCACCACAAAAAGTGTTGTGCTAAGTCGCGCAAAAACACTTTGCGCGGTGCTCTTCACTGAATATAGCATTGCACCTGTAATCATGTACATGCCCCCTCAGTTTGCCCCTTACATACATTATAAGTTTGCAGGTGCTAATGAAATTTGCGTGCGCTATTTGACCTTTTTTTCTTTCCCCCTCCCCTGTGGCCCCTTCTCTTGGGAGACACCAGCGCCTTTTTCAGCCCTCGCTCACCTGCCTGTGGACCGAGCAGTCCATCCCCATGGAGCCTTGTTTATCCCCAGGCGGGGGTACGGAGTGGGGCCCATTCACCCCGAGACACTGTGCTTCGTCGGGATGCTGTCTGGCAGGCAGGGCATTGAGGGTCGGGAGCCTAGTGCTCCGTCTACCCGGGAGCCGCAAGGTGCTTTTCTGGTGTTCCTCTTGCGATACCGTGTCCCCTGGCGTCAAAGGCGCTTAAGCGCCCGATGTCTAACACGTTACCTCCCTTGTCAGTCTTCGGTCTTGTTACACCTCAGGTCTCCACCGGGGTCAGACAAGAGCCGGCTCACCCCCTCCCCCGAGGACGAGCAGTCCTTAGGACGCTCAACCCTCTCTCCCCGCCCGGCCCTCAGCTTCGGGCTCGTTCCGAACCCGGGTCGCTTCCAGCGTCATAGCATAACCGCTGCCGTGGGCGGCGCTATTGACCTTGATATAGCGAACCCGCAGTAACCCTCGCTAACCCTGTCAAGCGGTTTGTGTCCAGCACAAAATTTTGAATATCTGGCCGGAAGTGTTTAAGGACCTGCATGTTGGGTGGGGTCATGTGCAAGTGCAGCTTTGAATAAGGCGTGCTACTGCTCTGGTGCAGCTAACAAACTCGCAAATGTATGGTTTGTGCCTTATGCTCCCCAGCTTAGAGGGAAGTTCCCCTCAGCCTTTTTTTGCTAACAGCATTAGTACTACAGACTTGACAGGAGAGTTAAAGGGAATGTTCCCCTCAGTCATCTTTTTTCTGTATACCAGTAGAGTTTGTGGGCATGAACAATAACTGCCTCTATTGCACTGTCTTAATTCTATCAGGATTTAAATGTAAATGAAGTTACTCAAGACTGGTGTGAAAGCCTGCTTGACTCTACTGCAAAGGTCATGACCTGACTCATGCAAAGCATCATGGGATCTGATGAAGTTTTAGAGCTAAAGCATGCAGTAGGTCTACTGTATCAGTCAGTGCTGTTATTTTCTCTGCAGTCAGGGTGTTCTTGTTTTGTGCTGACCATCAAACGTTTCAAAGTACTGTAAGTGCCCTGATGATTTCCATTGTTTAAAGCTTGTCTGAGCTGGAAGAAGATGGTTTAGAGGAGGTTTGTGTTTGTACAGTTTTATTTCTGCCTTGTCTGAATAATTTTGTGTTAAAAGGTCTTAAGTTTCCAGACTGAACATGTAGTCCCTTTGTTTTCATTGTTCTCTTCCGTGCTGGCTAACAAACAAGGTTGTTGGCAAACACAAGACAAAAATGCTGGAACTTCAGAAAATGCCAGTGCCACTGACTGATACAGCAGAACTGATGGCATTAGCTGTAAAGCATCATCAAATCCATGATGCCTTGCACTAGTCAGGTCACAACAACTGCAATGGATTCAAGCAGGTTTTCACACCAGACTTCAAGTAACTTCATTTACATTTAAATCCTGAGGAAATGAGGAGGGTATAATAAAGGCAATTATTGTTCATACCTACAAACTACACAGGGAAACGGGATAAAAGGCTGCGGGGACTTTCCCTTTAATTGTCCTGTCAGGTTTATAGTGCTAATGCTATTAGCACTAGCGCTAACTTGAAATATCTGATGAATTTATATTGAGACATATTAGCACTAAGGCTATTTAGTGTTATTTACATTGAGAATATCCGAATTTAGCACCCCACATGACACCCTCACCATTTAGCATGCACTACAAACATCAGCTCTGATTTTAGTGACGGCTTTGAATATGGTGCCCTGAGAATGCGCATTTAGTTTTTGCTATTCTCTTCCATTATTAGCACAAATTGCAATATCTCAATGAATGAGAGGGTGATAGAAATGCCTTTTCAGTTACCAACCTGTCGGACTGAGTTTAGCTTGTAAGAAGCTGACTTGAGGGGTAAGCCAAAGTTGTGTGGCTATGCCAGGGCGTTGATGCCTGTATTAGAGGTGCATCTACTACAAGTACAAAGACTCTGGTGAGAGCAAGCTGAGGTCACAAAACAGAAATAAGCATAATGAGGAAGATTAAATAGATTACGGGGAAAAAATGTACTTCTTACAGGAAAACTATCCCCTGCAGTGGCCTGCAGCCATCCTCTCACAGCACCAAATTCAGTCGAACTGAATGAATCAATGCTGTTGGGAGTAGTAACTGCTGATTGGTCTGTGTTGTTAGCCAATAAGTGGTTACTACTCACACCAGCACCAATTCATTCAGTTCGACTGAATCGGTGCTGTGAGAGGTCAGCTGCTGCAGGGTACTGTTTTCTTTATTGCGCATACTCACTGAACCCTTTGTTGTTGAGGGGGAGGAGGAGGGTGCTGGGTGTTTGTGGGTGTGTGGGGTGGAGGTACCAATTATGTGGGACTGGGCTGGGGGGAAGGGCCACTGGACACCAGAGGTTGTTTTATACTGGGATATGGTGATCGGGTAAGGGAGGGGCACTGAACACCAGGGAGTGTTTTAATATGTGACACGGGGAATGAGTGAGGGAGGGGGGCCACTGGAGACCAGGGATTGTTTTATACTGGGAAACATGGATTGGGTGAGGGAGGGGGCCACTGGACACCAGCGGTTTAAGTTGTTGGGTGGTGTTAATGGGGCACAAAGCATCCTCAACCATCACCCTATGGGGGTGGGCTTGGGTGATTATGGCTGGTGCTTTGTGCCCTGCTTGAAAGTGCTTTTTGGGATATACTCTGGCGGCGAAATGCATAGGCCCGACCGTCATTATCCGACACCGGGCGCCTGAAACACGGTTACCCAACGCCGAGTTTTGCCTCCAGGGAGTGATTCGGAAGGTCCACTACTACCCCACCATACTAAGATTCTCACTCCAGGGGCAAATCCCAATGTCGGGCAACAGTGTTTTAGGCCCGGTCAGGATATTGCCGCTGGACCAATGCATTTTTGGCATTGAAGTATCCGCTTTTGCTTGTGGTTATTAGCCGCTTTAACAGGCCATTAACATAGATACATAGATACACAGAAATTGTCTGCAGATAAGGACCACTAGGCCCATCTAGTCTGCCCGTCAGCCCTAAACTTGTATGCAGTCACTGACCCTAAGTGATCAATGGCTTTTCATCACTCTCTCCTGACCAATGTTCTCTTGTGCCTGTCCCAGGCATGTTTAAACTCACTCACTGTAGTTGCCCCCACCACCTCTTGTGGCAGACTGTTCCATGCATCCACTACTTTCTCTGTGTAGAAAATATTCTTCCGTTACCTCTTAATCTACCCCCATTTTTCATTGTAGCCCCTCATTCTGATATATTTTCTACACTGGAAAAGACCCCCACTTGCACATTGTTTATGCCCTTGAGGTACTTGAAAGTTTCTATCATGTCCCCCTTTCTCTCCTCTCCTCTCCTCCCAGTGAGTACATATTGAGGGACTCTTAGTCTCCTCAAATGTTTTGTGATGCAAGCCATGCACCATCCTTGTTGCCTTCTCTGGATAACCTCTACCACGCCTATGTCCTTATGCATGTGTGGTCTCCAGTACTGCACTCAGTACTCCAGGTGAGGCCTTACCGGTGTTTTATACAATGGCATCAACACCTCCTGTCTTGTGCTAGTAATGCCTCTGCCTATGCACCCCAGCATGCCACTGTCCCTTCCTGCAGCCTTTGCACACTGCTTTGATACCTTAAGTTCATCAGCTATGATAACCCCTAGGTCCATTTCCTCTATGATGACAGTCAGCACCTCCCCCCCCCCATTCTGTAGCTCTCCCCAGGGTTCCCCCTACACAGGTGCATTATCTTGCACTTTTTGAATTGAACCTTAGTTGCCACCTCGACCATCTTTCAAGCTTCTCCAGGTCCCTCTTCATTTTCTGCACCCCTTCTGGAGTATCCACTCTTTTACAGATCTTGGTGTCATCTGCAAATAGGCAGACCTTTCCTTCCAGCCCCTCTGCAATGTTACTAATGAAGACATTGAACAGGACTGGTACCAATACTGATCCCTGTGGTACTCCGCTGGTCACTTCTCTCTCCCTAGATTGGTTCCCATTTACCACAACCCTCTGTCTTCTGTCCATCAGCCAGTTTCTAACTCAATGTATTACCTTCTGCACCATGCCCAGACTACTCATCTTGTTAACCAGCCTTCTGCGAGGGATGGTATCAAAGGTTTTGCTGAAATCTAAGTAGTCAATGTCTACTGCCCCTCTCTGAGTCACCTCCCTAGTCAGCCAATTAAAACAAATCTATCTGATTTGTTTGACAAGACCTTCCTGCTGTGAATCCATGTTGCCTCAGATCCTGGGCATCACTGGATTTCAGGTGTGCCACTATCCTTTCTTTCAGCAGTGTCTCCATGATCTTCCCCACCACTGAGGTGAGGTTGACTGGCCTGTAGTTCCCTACTTCCTCCCTACTGCCACTTTTGTGCAGTGCGACTACATGTGCCATCCTCCAGTCCTCTGGAACCATGCCTGTGTTGAATGACTCTGTGAACAGGGTGGCCAGAGGCACTGCTATTTCCCTTCTCAGCTCTGTTAATATTCTCAGGTGTATGTGGTCTGGCCCCATGGCTTTATCCACTTCAGCTTTGTGAGTTCCTCCAGAACTCTCTCCACTGTGACTGGACTGGTGTCCACTTCTACCCCCCCCCACTGCCTATTCTCCCCAACTGTGGTCCTTGACCCTCTCCCTCCCTAGTGAATACTGAACAGAAGTATTTGTCCAGTATTTCTGCTTTATCTAGATCCCCTCCTTACACTCTCCCTCCTCCACTTTCAGCCTCACAACCCCCCCTTGGTTTTTCTTTTATTGCTAATGTACTATAAAATGTCTGCCCTTTTTCACAGTCCATGTTAAACCCTCCTCTGTCTGTGCCTTGGGTCTCTATCAGCTTTCCCTGCTTCCATTAGACATTCAATGTACACCTCTGTCCTCCTCCTTTGGGTTCTCTTATACTTCCTGAAACTTGCTCTTTTAGCCCTTACTTTGTCTGCTACCTCTTTAGAGAACCATAGTGGTTTCCTTTTCTTCTTTTCCCTTTGGCCACTATCCTAACGCATTGGTTAGTTACCTCCACTATGGCTCCTTTTAGTTTCCCCCACTGTTCTTCCACTCCCTCCATTACCTCTCCCTTCTTCAGGGTTGCCCTTAAACATCTACCTATTTCACTAAAATCTGCCCTCCTGAAATCTAATACTTTTGCCCTTGTGTGGCTTAATTGAGTCCGTGTCTCCATGCCAAACTACACCATGTGGTGGCTGCTGGATCCCAGCTGCCCTTCCACCTGGACTCCTTTGACTCTGTTTCCATTGGTCCATACCAGGTCCAGAATCAATTTATCTCTGTTTGGCTCATGCACTAGCTGTCTGAGTCCAACCTCCTGAAGGGATTCCAGGGTGGCCGTGCTTCTGGCTGAAGCAGCTGCCTGGGTGGACCAATTTATATCCAGCATATTGAAATCCCCCATCAGCAGGATTTCACCCTTAGCTGTCATGGTGTGAATTTCCTCCATTAGTACCCTGTCCACTTCTTTCTTCTGTGCCGGAGGTCTGTAGATCACCCAGTAAGTATTCCTGTGCTACTCCCTGGTTCAAGGGTGACCTACATTGCCTTGGCCTCCCCTGTCTTCCCTGTACTTCTGTTAGCCTTTATGCCATCTCTGATGTACAGGGTACCCCTCCTCTCTTGCTTTCCCTGTCCACTCTGAACAGTGTAGTATAGTACATTGACATCCCAGCTGTAATTAGCAGAGTACTATGTCTCCAAGTGATTGCTGCTATGTCAGAGTCTGCATCTGTCATCAAGGTTTATAGGTCTGGAACCTTATTTCCCAGACTGCGGCATTTGTGAGCATGACCTTCCATGTTTTATACCCTGGCCTCCCTCTGTTCTTGTTCTCTCTCTCCCTTGCCTGTTTTCCCCACCTCAGATTTCTTGTTCATGTGCTCCTGCCCCCCTTATCCCCGCTTTACATGCTTCACCTGCTTGCTCCTCCGTGCCCACTTCAGTTGTTCCTGTTGTCAACTTGTGTTTTTGCATGCTACCATGGGGAGTATTCCTAAGCCACCTGTCCTTCCTGACTCTCCCCCCTTGGCCAGTTTAAATACTCTCTGCTGAAGCATTCCAACTTCTCACCAAGGAGTGAGGTCCCCTTCACGGACAGATGCAGGCCATCCTCCTGATAAAAGCTCACATCTGCCCAGGTGGTGCCCCAGTCCCATATGAAGCCAGATCCTTTCCTTCCACACCAATCCTTCAACCAGGTGTTGAAGACTTGGATATGAGTGCCCTACCCTCCACTGTGCCTTGGACAGGTAGCACCTCTGAGAATGAGACAGAATATGCTACCTGTTTCCAAATTCGCCCAACTTCCTGAAATCCTCCTGAACTCTGGCTAACTCCACCCTTCTCCCCGCCAGGTCATTGGTTCCCAGGTGGACAATGACATCCAGCTCCTCCCTCCTGGCTATTGCCCTAGCAAGCCTATGGATTCACTTCCATCCCTCCATGCAGAACTTCCTGGGATGCAATTGACCTCTATCCCCTGCTAGGTGTCCCTAACTCACACCCGGGCAATAGGAGTCCACCACTAGGGAGAAACTTTCCTCTTCTGGGGTCTCCTGTCCCCTTCCCTGGGTCTCCAGCTGGAGGTCCTGACCATGCTCCTGGTCCCAGCTGTGGGCACCTGTGTGGGGGCATTCCCTTTCTTCCTAAACAGTGTAGGAGTTATTGAGCTGGACCAATTGAGGAATATGCTTCTGACTCCCCCTCACCCTCCCTGAGCCCAACGTGGCCCAGTCACACTTCTTTCTGGGCATCCTATGAGGTTCATGTTGTGGACCCAGTGGTCTCTGAGTGGGGTGGATGCTGCCTGTAGCCTGGCCAACTCTGTGTGGAGACAGATAACCTTCTCCTCAGTTCAGAGAGGTGCCTGCAGATAGGCAGCATCACAGCCTCCAGAATGTCTCCTGAAGACTGCTATCCACAACCACTGCACTGCACCATGCCCATCATGACTGTTACCCTCCTCACTCTTCGCCTGCTTATGCCTCCAATGGCTATCTGCTATCTCTAACCCTCTTCCTTGTTCTGCCTGCTAACCTTTTCCTTCTCCTTCTCTCCCTGTCTCTGCTTCTGTAGTGACTTACAGCTTCTCTCGCCTCCTCTTGTATGTTTGTTTATTTATTTGTTATTGAAAATGTTTCACCAGGAAAGGCACACTGAGCAAAAAGATGCCAAGATAATTTACAAGGTTACGACACTGCAGTGCAACCATAATAAGGATTACATGATAACTTGGAGCATACAGTCAGACAGATGGCTCAAAACAGTAATGGCAGTTTTAAGACTTCTGGTGACAAAGGTAGATATGAGAACCTGGAGTTGAGGTGTATGAGATTCTAGGAGAGGAGAGAGGAGAGAGGGAGGAGTCAGCTGTGAATAAAGGGGAAGTGGTGTAGAAGTAGGTAGGTAGGTAGGCCATATCAGGATAACAGTGGAGAAGGGGAGCCTGGGTTGTTGAGAGTGATTGAGTGGGGGGAAAATGGCCATGAGTGGTGGAGAAGAAGTGGAGATGGTAGGTAGACTAGGTAGAGCAGTTGAGGTAAGAGTGGATAGAAAAGAATGATATGGTAAGAAGGAGGGTAGTGGTCAAGTACATAGAGAGTGAGGCGTGGAGGTGATGTTCTCTGTAAGATGGGGGATGGGGAGAAGTGAGAGGCTGGATGAAGCAGATTAGTATAGGGTGAGGGAGCCTTAAGAATACTGCAATGTAACAAAAGTTACACATTCTTTCTAAAGTTCAGCTCTAGCCACATCAGAAGCTCCAGTTCTGATTTATCCAGAAGAATGTGCTGCAGATGTTGGGCCAACTCAACACATTTTTAAATCTTCTCAGAAATCATGACAGCACATTAGGGAAATCAGGAAAGCAGAGATTTTCCCAGCCAGAAAGTGCTAGCAGGGCTTTTATTTTGTTACAAGATTTTATTTTGACATAGGCATACTAAGTTACTGTTCGCTGGGCATTCCTGTGTGAAGGACAGACCCTTCCTTGGTAGTCTCCTCCCCATGGAGAACACACACACACACACACACACACACACACACACACACACACACACACACACACACACACACTGATCACAATGACAGAAGTCCTTGTAGCCTTATACAATTTATTTATTAGCTTTTAGGGAGACCCAATCTCCACAAAGACATAGACAGGATGGAAACTGTCCAGAGGAGGGCAACTAAAATGGTGCAGGGTGTGCACCGGAAGACATATGAAGAGATACGAAAGGAGCTTAATATGTATAGCCTCGAGGAAAGGAGGGAGAGGTGGTACATGATAGAAACGTTCAAGTACCTCAAGGGAATCAACAAAGTCCAAGAGGGTAGCATCTTTCAAAAAAAGAGGTGTGCAAGAACAAGAGGGCACAATTTGAAGATGGGGGGCGGCTCATAGGTAATTTAAGGAGTATTTTTCTGAGAGGGTTGTGGATGCATGGAACAGCCTTCGGAGGAGGTTGTGGAGTCAAAATCAGTGGTGGAATTCAAGCATGCAGGGGACAGTCATAAGGCAATTCTAGGGTGGGGTAGGAAGAAGTAGGCTGCTGGTTAACTAGGATCTGCAGCTTATCCAGTAGGTAGGGAAATAGGCAGACTGGGTGGGCCAGTGGTCCTTTCTGCCATCAAATTCTATGTTTCTATGTTTCTATGTTTTGTTTACTGGGTAAGCACACTAGACAAGGAATGCCTATTTTCAGGTACGACCTGGGAGATTACAAGGGCAAATTTTACAAACAGTATGACAAGTATTACAACAAAGTGTTATATAAGGCAGTGAACAAAATAACAAGCAAACAATATGGCAATATTCCAAAGAAGTGATAAACAAGCAGTGAACAGTGTGAACAGATAAACAGGTGCATCATGAACAGATAAGCATATGCATAAAGGCAAGGACAATCAAACAGTAAGGAGTAAAATACATTTTGTGGAAGAATGCAAGAGTGTTTAGGTGGGGCATGGTGTGGTTACTCAAATTTAAGAATGGTAAGAGCTTAGGCATGAGGGTGAGTAAGGGCCAATGGTCCTCTTTCATAGATCAGAGGAGTAGGGGCCCACAGACCAAGATAATGGACGGTGCGCACCAAGTCGGGTAGGAGATACCAGGCATGTTAGAAAGTGCTTGAGTGCTGGAATCCAGGAAGCAATCCAAAACAAATTACATACCTGTGCATATAGTACTATGCACTCCATCAAGCCCAGCAATGATGAATATTACATACATATTCTGTAGGTTACAGTCAGTGATTTCAAAAATACGTATTTTTTTTTTATCCAAGCCATTAACTTCCATTCAGTGCACATAGCAAACTTTATTTTTAAAAGACTGGAACTAGATCAGTCCTGAAAGGGGTAGCAAACCCTACAGACAGCACAGACAGCAGTAAATCATTGTACACACACATACACACACACACACACACACACACACTCACGGGTGAGACATGTAATTTGAATATTTGTTGAACAATGCAGGCTCATTACAAATTCAATTTTGACCAATAGGGCATTGTTTAAATAAAAATGTGTAAAAATAAGGTTTAAGTGTTCTCTAAGACTAAAGACAGCAGAGAGGAATTTCTCCAGTGATGCTCAGTTTAACAAACTGCTTGTGCTGTTTACACTGAGTGTATCCACTGATAGTAATTTGAGCTGGCATAAGTATGCTGCATGTTGGAAAGGAAATCTTTCTCCACCCCCAGCACAGTGATTTCAGATAATGGAGGGATTGTACTTCAACTCCAAAACTCTGCTTTGGTGGGAGTCTGAAGTGCTCTTTTCTCCCAAGTGATAGCAAGATGTCTACAGGGTTCCACCCCCCGCAACCATAAAAAGAGCAATATGGACAACCCACAGAACTACAGACCCATTAGTATTACCTCTGTGGCTGGGCAAATAATGAAGACCATGATTAAAGAGATCATAAATACCGTGTAAAAATCAAACTATGTAGACAAATTACAGCGTGGTTTCAAACAAGGAGATTGTGTACAACAAACATGCTTAGCTGTTGTGAACCAATTACCAAGGCATTGGATAAAGGAGATTCGGTAGATGTGATTTGTTTAGATCTAAGCAAAGCTGTCAATGTGGTCCTGCATCATAAAACTCATAGATAGGTTGAGGAGAAATTTTCCAGACATGAATCCATTATTAATAAACTGGATTTATAACTGGCTGTCTGACAGAACTCAATGAGTAAGACTGAATGGATTCATTTCCGGTGAGAGTAGTGTCATTAGTGGGGTGCCCCAGGGGTCAGTACTGGGCCTGGTCGGACTGTTTATCACAGACCTAGGAGTTGACATCAGAAACTGGAGTAACAAGTTTGCTGACTATACCAAACTGTGGGGAATTGTAAGCAACTCAAAAGAACAAAACAGCTTACAAAATGACTTAAACCTTATGTCAAGATGAGCAGACAATTGGGGAATGAAGTATAATGAGGTCAAGTGTACAGTAATGCACTTAGGATGAAATAACCCTGACAGAAGTTACTTTTTAAATGGAACTAAACTAAATACAGTAATCACCGAAAACGATTTAAACATTAATGATACATTTAATAAGGCTAACTACCTTCTTAACAATATAAGATGCAATTTCAGTCACAAATCAAAAGAAGCTTTGCTTTCCATTTACAAATCATAAATACGACCTCTAACTGATTGTTGTTCTCAATTTTTGAGAGGGCTTAACCAAGGGGATGAGAACAACTGGAAAGGAGACAACAGAAAGCTACTAAAATAATGGGGGGACCCGAAAAGTTGAACTACAAAGAAAGGCTGAACTCCTTGGCATTGCACAGCTTTCACAGGAGAAGAGTGAGGGGTGATCACCTCCTTTTCTATAATTTACAGAATGATAATGAATTACTTGACAATTTAGGAATTACCTTTAACATAGATAGTCATAATACCCACAGTCACCTGAAGCAAGTTGAAAATACATATTTTAAAACCCACAATAGGAAAATTGTACTATACGCAGAGAATGATAATGATATGGAATTCTCTACCAGCTGACATAGTGGTATGTAGCAATTTCTTCAACTTTAAGTAGAGGTTGGAGAATTATATTCATTTGTTTAAAACACATTTTACCAGGCAAGCACACAGAAACCAGTGCTCATTTCCAGTTGTGACCTAGGGAGGGTGGTGGGGACAGTATGAGTTTTACAGCACACATACATTACGCATTCCAAGGTACAGATGAGACAAATGCATGGTAAGCAACATGCCATAGTAACAAGTAAGTAATCATGAGATGGTCAAATATAGATGTGTTCATCTTCTACCATCTCCAAACTCCAAGTATGACTCCAAGTAATCAATTGAGAAGTCCATACACCTCAAAGGGTGTTACAGCCTTATAAGACAGACTCTAAAATGATTTGTGAAGTGTAAACAGGCATTTCGTTCTGAACTATCTTGGTTATATCTGATAACTGGACAGCCGAGTGATGCTTCCTTCCTGTCTTAACACCATCCTTCCTGTCTTAAACAAATTACTTGAACAAATTTGTTGCCTCACAGCTCAACACATTCCTGTCCTCTGATGACGCCTTCTCTCTCTCTCTCTCTCTCTCTCTCTCTCTCTCTCTCTCTCTGTGTACAGCATGGGTTCAGAAAAGGATATAGTACTACTACTGTCCTCCTCACACTCACTAATAGTATTACCTCTTGCATAGATAGGGTGGTCTCACAGGTGCAGTCTTTATAGACCTAACAAGGCCTTCGAACTGGTGGACCACTCTCTGATCTGCTCTAAACTCGCTAGGTTGGGAGTCTTGTCCACTGCAATCCCATGGTTTAAAAACTACCTAACAAATAGATCTCAGAGGGTCAAATTTGGGTCCTCCCTCTCAGAACCTGCCCAAACATTAGTAGAGGTTCCTCGATTATCTATTGTATGTCCTCTTTTATTTGCCATGCATATAAACCCCATTAATCAATGTCTGTCCCACTGCTCTGCCATCCTATATGCAGATGATCTGGTCCTTTACTCTAACTCGAATGACACAGATAGTATCAATCAAAATCTGTCCAAGGACCTTCAGTTGCATCATAATTGGCTGACTATAAACAAATTGCTTCTGAACATGACTAAAATGCAAGCCATCTTTTTTGGAACAACCCCATTGATTAAGGCTCCATCTGTCCCTCCCATCTATTGCTTATCATAATGTAGCTCTAGTCCCACAATCATCTCCTCTACATATCTTGGTGTTACCCTACTTGAAATCTGCCTCATATGATGGGTGCCTGTAAAGCTGTTAATTCTATGATGGGTGTCTCATACAAAGTCAGTCACAACCATGCTCCTTAAGCTCGACTGGCCATTGCCCATGGGATGCTACTCCCCATTCCCTCTATATTACTCCTATATTCTTGGCTGGTTCCACCTGGTGATTTGCACTGGCATCCCACCACCTCACCCATCACTGCTCTATGTATGCCAAGCTTGATTGGCTATCCCCGTCTTCTATGTGATCACACATTTGGTTGAGTGGAGTAATTTTTATCAGTCTGTACAACTGCCTGCCCTTATTCCTGACTTCACTGCTCAAACCTATTTAGAGTACTAACCCACTGATGTTTGGTGAACATGCCCTATTATCTGTCCCTAAACTCAGGATGAAGATAGGTGAATCTTCTTTTGCTTATGCTGCTCCGGTTTTATGTGATAAGCGCTCCTCCCACTGTGTGAGTCCTGAATGGGCGACTGTACAAGGGAGAGTGCAACAAGGGCAACAGGGATTATGGGTGAATGGCAGTGGGAGTGCCGGTAGCAGGCAGAGGAGAACTGGATGACTAGGAATGGGCGACAGCACCTTTGACAACTAGGAATGGGTGACAGCGCCCTTGACAACTGGGCATCAGCAACATCAGCGGGCAGTGGTGACTGGGGCAGATGGCCGAGACCCAGACCACGACCGTGAAGACACAGTTGGGGACAGGGATGGGTACTGCTGTGGCTGTGGTAATGTCACCCCCCCAGCCACCGCCAGACAGTGGCCACAGCGCAACTGCACAGCAGCCCAGGTGGGCAGTACACCCCCCCTGATACACAGCAACACAGGCTGACAGCACCATCGGCTCCCTCTGTGCCACCCCTACATGGCATACCACATACCTGGATCCATGACACGGTGCGGGGATGCTGAGGTGCTCGATGGAACATGCCCATCCTATGGTGCAGCCTATGGCTACTGCTTGCCCCCTCCCCATTGTGGCCTGACTGCATGGCCTTTGTGGTGCACGCCGCTCACAGCAGTCGCTTATCCAAGCCCCATCCACCAGGCTCTCGCCTTCATGACTGTAGTTGCACCTACAATCGCTCTTATACTGCTGTTCTGTCTTCCTGGGCGGTCGCCCTTTAGGCATCCGCTCTTCTATCCTCGCCCACCATCCCCGCGCCTTCGTAGGAATGCTCTTCTTGGCTGCTACCTGCTGCTCCTAGGTTAGGAAACTTGGTCCCTCCTGAACTTTGCATTTGTCCTCACTTGTTTTGTTCCATAGCAGGTATCGTGAGTATCTTCTTAGGGCAGCTAACTCCTCTTGCCCTTAGGTTTCACTGTTCTGTCTTGCAGACCCTTGTTGAGTTCTCCATACTTTTGTATTAATGCAATCATATGAATCCTTGTGGCATTTTCATGTCATGCATTATTTTATGCCATTCCTGTTGTCTTTTACTGGTAAACTGCTACACTGTGTACTGATTGTACTTATCGCTTTTTGTGCTCACTGTATAGTGTATTGACTTGTTACCATATTGTCTGCAGTCTCCCTGGTCATGTCTGAAAATAGGCATTAGATTGTCTAGTGCACATATCTGGTTAATAAAAACTAAATAGATGCTCTTGGCCAATCAGATTGCTAGAATTTCATCACCTAGTTTGTCTGTCTGTCTATCTGTCTGTCTGTCTGTCTGTCTGTCTATCTATCTATCTATCTATCTATCTATATATATATATATATATATACACACACATAGATACATAGACAGTGTCGGGAGAGGGCCTATAGCCCACCCAGTCTGCCCATTTCAGCTTGTAAGTTCAGTTTGTTTTCCTAGAAGTCTGTTGCCCTTACCCTGACCTCCAGAATTCCTTTATGTCTATCCCATGCATTCTTAAATCCCGTGATTGTTTCAGCCCCCACCACTTCCTCTGGCAGGGTGTTCCACTTGTCCACCACCCGTTCTGTGAAGAAATTCTTTCTCATGTTTCCTCTGAATCGTCCTCCCTCCAACTTCATCCCATGCCCTCTAGTCCTGTAACATCTTTTTCACTTAAAAATAGTGTTTTCCTGCACCCTGTTCCTCCCTGTAAGATACTTGTATGTCTCTATCATATCCCCTCTCTCCCTCCTCTCCTCCAGGGAGTACATGTTCAGTTCCTTCAACCTGTCTTCATAGGACTTGTGATGCAATCCATGCACCATCTTTGTTGCTCTCCTCTGAACCTTCTCTACCTGTTTATGTTCTTACGTAGGTATGGTCTCCAGAACTGTACACTGTACTCCAGGTGGGGCCTCACTAGTGTCTTGTATAGCGGAATTATGACCTCCTTTTCCTGCTGGTAATGCCCCTGCCTATACATCCCAGCATCCTATTTGCTTTACCTGCTGCCTTGTCACACTGTTTCCCTACCTTGAGGTCATCAGAGATGATAACCCCAAGATCCCTTTCCTGCTTGGTGCATGCTATATCCTCACCCCCAACTGATATATTGCGCCAGGGTTTTGTGCCCATATGCATTATCTTGCACTTCTTTGCATTGAATTTCAACTGCCAAACCCTGACCATTCTTCAAGTTTCTGCAGGTTGCTTCTCATTCTGTCTACACCCTCTGGTGTGTCTACTCTGTTACAGAGCTTTGTGTCATCAGCGAACAGTGAAATTCTGCCTTCTAGGTCCTGCGCCATGTCACTGATGAAGATGTTGAAAAGGACCGTCCCAGCACTGATCCCTGTGGTACCCCACTGGTCACTCTTCCTCTGTGGAGTGACAGCCATTTACCACCACCCTCTGTGTCCTGCCACCCAGCCAGTTACCTACCCACCACACTACCGTCCTGCCCACACCCATATTCCCCAGTTTGTGTAATAGTCTTCTATGTGGCACAGTGTCAATGTGTATATATCTCTAGAGAGAGAGAGTGGATAATGAGGGCTAGTATCCTGTAAAGACACTAGGTCCTGGGGTTTGTTAGGAATTGGGAAGACTGAAAGGATCATTGCTCTTTCTCTGCCATCGTTGTCTATAAGTTTCTATGCTATGGCCACTGCATTAATGTGTTATTAACACCTCAGTGACACATTAATACCCAATAAACACATAATGAATTATCACAACCTTAATAACACATGTAACAGCAATTTTAATAACACACAGAATACCCACATTAGACCCCTAACAGCTTCTCCAACTACATTCATTGCCAAAAACCAAATCAAAACAAACAAAATACAACAGAACCTATAAAAAGTGTCCGTTCTCTTAACAGAACAAAACGAGTTCTCCCAGCTCTCCCATACTTACCAAAGCCATCCGTGCTGCTCCTGTTACAGACACACACCCTCCATGCTGTTTCTGTGTCTATGCTACTCCTCCCTATGACACTACTTTCGCAGCTATTTCCAGGCAGTCGCTCTGCTCCCCACCACTGCACCTAACCACACACACACAGATCACTGTTGCTCCTGACCACACACACAAGGCCCCTACATGCTGCTTCCACCAAAATTCCAAACTGCCACACTCATCAGACCACTGCTCATGCCATCCTGAATCTTTGTAAAGGATGCCATGCCAAAACCACCCCTACATGTATAGCAGGCCACTCCACTATGGAAACTAATAACAGCCAAAATACTGAAGCCCTGAAAAATACACTACACTATGAAAAAAACATTATGGGGGAAACTATATGGGAACACCACTACACTATGGAGAAACACTACACTAAGCAAAACACAACAGTATCTAAGCAGAAAGAACAGCACATATATTTAAAACATAAACGTAGGGATGCGCAGCATATTGATGGGAACGCCCCCTTTCTTTGTGCCGCATACATTATCCCTGTGTGATGGTGCATCTGGAGATACGCGATGCATCTTTCCCTTTCGAATATCGCACTTCAGTGCATTATTTGTGATGGGCAGCACATCTCTACTTTGCGCCATGCATCACCTTTGAAAATGTGGGCCAAGGTCTTTAACTGAATAAGTGGCAGTGTGGATAAGTAGGCAGAGGTAAAGTGCTTTTCAGTCAGTGATTTGAGGCAGTAGTAGTCAGTGTGGGAAACTAGCTGAGAGAATACTACAGCCTCTTTTGGGCTTGAGGATGAGTAGATAATTTGACCTGTAAAACAGGTGTGTGATTGGAGAGGAGCTGAATCAGTGTTACCTGAGACAGGAGATGGAATGGGCTAGTTAGCTAGGGGCCATGTTTTGGGAGCCTGAAAGAGAGGAAAGAACAGAGTAGCAGTTTGGACAGTGGCGGCTAAGGCAGAGCACAGTCATGTGATGCTAGGAACCAATTGGGGCAGGACAGAAAGCCCAGGAGGGCTGTTGAGCCCTACAACTGCAAGCTTCCCTATGTGTGAAAATCTCAGAATGTGAGTAGGAGTGTGGTACTGGTGTTTGCAACAGGCATCCAATGCAGGTGACCACAGAACAGGGAGGCTCTGTGGGTAAGGCACAAAGTATCTCAGTAATATTAATGTTGCTTGACGGTGGCAACATTGCGGATTAATGCATGGTTGGGCGGTTTGTGGCAACGGCCCAACCATGCATTAATCCACCATTAGATGCCACCTTCGGAGTGGCTTAATGCACTTGTGACATGGCGTGTGCAATGCAAGTATTATATACATATAGTTTTACTTGTTATAAAACACAGATCAGCAGCAGCAATTATTTAACTTACTGAATAATGCTTAACATCTCATACTTTATAATGCTCTGTCTAACTTCCAGCGTGCACGTGCACGTTGCACTGCCCACATCGAGTTATATAATGTGTGCCAAATTATGACACGTTACAAGTTGCCTTTACGTACCAACATACACATAACATAATGCTGACACTTGAAAAGATGGCACTTCAAATCGGCTGTTGTGGTCATCTGCCTCCATTTCTACATCTCATTCCTGCCCTGCTGGATTGTGGGACATATCTATTGTGTGCATACTTTACTATGCCCCAAGACTCAAAGCACTTCTCTCTCCTGAGTGTGCAGCCTGTGGAGCACTTTTCCACCAATAGGTGGCAGTTTCAGAACAGCACAGCAATTCTGCCCTGTTTCTCAATGATGTGTTTGCTGACCTCCTACTTTTGCCATGCCATTGTGGTGTGACTATTACTGTGTGCATCGGCTGGTAGGTCCACTGCAAACAGCATAGTTTAATGTTGCAAACATCTATTGTTTGCGCGATTACTGTCCAGTCTCCAACAGTTTTGCACAACTGCTGCACACACCACAGTTCCGACCAATAGGTGGGCTTTTAGAAATTACTAAATTTCTGCTCACTTTCTATCTGCATTACTGCTGGCTACTACTTTCTGACTGCTCCACGCTGTCAACTGGGTAGCTGGGTGGGAACCAGCACACTCTCCTATTCTTTACTCTCTCGGTGCATGACACTTCCAGGACCACAGAAGACACTGCTTGATGCCTGTCTCAGCGCCTCACTTACATTTCCGTCTCCCTTCCTTGCGCCACCTATTGGTCAAACTTCCCATAATATATACAATGATCACTTTTTACTTTCTCCTGCGTTCACGCTTTCATCACTGCATTACTGCTGGATTAATACCTGCTCCAGTTAGTGTCACGGGTTCTGTTCTGACCAATCTAATTTCTCTATTGCTCTCTACTTTTGATTGCCATGTTACAGCTAATGTAAGAACCATTCCTGACCTGGAAGGAGGGCAATGCTAAGCAAGTGAGGTCACAGGAATCTTTTGCTTTGTTAAACTACTCTTACTGGAAAAAGGCAAGAACTTTGTAAGAATTTTGACAGTACAGCATACAAGGATATATGCTGGCATATGCAAGCTACATGCAAGTTTTTATGTATGTTTATATAACTTTCTATGTAAGAATTATATGCAAGGAATGTGTCAGGATTGTGACCTTTGTACTGCAGGAAAAATTCATGCAAGAAAAATTCCTTTCTTCATGCACGGAAATTCCTTGCCAAAATCCTTAGATGCAAGAAATATTGTGTGTGTTATAGTACTACAGCATTGGTTTTACATCCTGAGGTGGGGTTAGAACCTACAACCTTCTGGCTATAGAGGTAGTTATATAGTCGACTAAGCCACTGACACCATGCTGTTCAAGTGCTGTGCAAAAAAGTATATAAACAGACACACAAGCAATAATCTTGATAAATTCTTACATATTTCTTGCATTTCTAAAAGGAAATGTCTTCATTCTGCACCCGATATTTTTGATTTGAATGCACTAGACCACTCGTAGAGCTCTTTGGGCCTGATATTCAAAAGTGTGCGCCAGGTGCAAACCATTTGTGCAGGGTTTGCGCAGGTCCGCTATATTCAAAAGGCCAAATAGCAAGGGCAAACTGCATTAGTGCTGGGCAAAAGTATAATGTATGCAAGAGGCAAAAAGAGGGTGTGTGTACATGAATAGAGGCACCATGCTATAGTCAGTGCATTAGCGCAGCTCAAAGTGTTTTTGCGTGATTTAGCACAACACTTTGTGTGGTGTAAATTACTGCCCAGGAAAAGGTAGTCTTAACTTTGGGCAAACCTTTGCGCGGCTTTGCGCGACATAGAACCATGGTGTATGGAACTCTAATTCACAAGTGTGAATTATGGAGTTTGCGAGGGTATGCCAGCAATGGTTTATTGACCCTAACCAGTAAATATTAAACATAGAAAGAAACCAGATGTGGAAGAAACATGCTGCACACGGACGGCACCTCCTATGTTGCCATCATCTGCTAACCATGCCAGGCATTATTTGGTGACCCAGCACCCAGTGGACACAATGGCAGTGTGTCCATACAGCACACACCTGCAGACCACCATTCAGTAGACACCAACAGACTTCAGCACACACATGCAGCACTAGGGGTGTGGAGGGTGTTGAGGGGGAGGGTGTACGGGTGGCCAGTCTGCACCACATACTGGGTGCGGCCACAAGGCTGGGACAATCCACATGGTGCAAATGGTCCAGTGTAGGGAATACCCCAACACCAGTGTGCCTGTCTGATGGCATGTGCCCCCCCAGCCACATATCGCACATCTGTATAGACACCACAGCACACACAGCCAGACAGGTATATGTCACTGTGAGTATCCCATGCCAGTGTTGCAGCGTCTGTTGGTTGCACAACAGCATGACAGTAAAGTGCACTGTCAGTACATTGTGTACTGTAGCAGGAACTACAGTTCGACTTTTGCATGTAGCACCACCACCACCTGTGCCCCTTTTTGGGTAAGGTGATTGACAAGGTGGTTGCGCTGCAGCTGAAGGATCATCTTACCATCCTTGATGTCTAGGACTCTCTCCAGTCTGGGTTTAGGAAGAGACATAGAACCAAGATGGCATTTGTCCAGGTACTTAATGAACTCCTAAAAGTGAGAGATTGGAGGTCTCATTCCATCTTGGTCCTCCTGGATCTCTCTGTGACATTTGACACTGTCGATCATGGAGTGCTGTCGGAGTGCCTTCGGACCATCTGTGGACTCTCAGGCACGGTCCTGAGGTGGTTTAGATCTTTCCTTCAGGGTAGGACTCAGAGGGTCATCATGGGAATTTATTCCTCTGACCTCCCCCATCCTGTGGGGGATCCGCAGGGCTCCATTCTAGCGCCCATGTTGTTCACAGTGTATATGCTGCCATTAGGAGACATTATTAGGAGGTATAGCTTCAGTTTTCACTGCTATGCAGATGATACTCAACTGTACCTATCCTTTGTGCCTGGACAGGATGATGCGGTCTCGGTATTTAGCAGCTGTCTCTCCAAGATCCAGGACTGGTTGAGTGCCAGCTGGCTGAGATTAAATCCAGACAAGACTGAGGTGTTGGTAGTGGACCCGGATCATCGGGTGGTGGGCACGCCGACTGGACATTACCCTGGGCTATGGCTTGGGGATGTTCCACTAGTGGCCTCACATCAGGTGCGTAACCTGGGCATTATTTCTCACAATGAACTGACCCTAAAATTCCAGGTGCCATCCGTTGTCAAGTCCTCATTCTATCATCTGAGGAATATCGCTCTGGTGAAGCACCTGGTTCCTCCTGATGATCCATCAATCCTGGTCCACACCTTTTTGACTACCCGCCTTGACTATTGCAATGCCCTATACCTAGGGCTTCCTGGGGTCGATATCCGCTGCTTGCAGCTGGTGCAGAATACAGTTGCCCGGCTTGTGACTCATACCTCTAGGACCAGTCACATCACACCTGTTCTCTCTGACTGCACTGGCTGCCGGTACAGTGGCGGAACACCTTCAAGGTCTGTTTGCTGACCTATAAAGCCCTACATGACCAGGGACCCCACTACCTGAAAGATCTCCTTTCTTCCTACTGCCCCTCACGTCCACTCCGATCCACCGATGAGGGATTTCTAGAGATTCCCAGGGCACGTCTAAAGACATCTGGGGCTTGGTCCTTTTTTTACGCAGCCCCTGCCCTGTGGAATTCTTTACCTTGTCGGGTGAGAGAGTGCCAGACCGTCGAAAGTTTTAAGTCAGTATTTAAAACTTATTTATTTGCACGAGCATTCCATGAGAATTGATCTGATATGTTACATTGTTATTGACTCGATTTTACGGATTTATGTTATTTTAAATCTAGTTTTTATTAAGATTGTGGTCTGTTTTATCTGTGTTAATTTGTACAGCACCTTGGTTTTTGAAAGGCGTTTTATAAATAAAGTTATTATTATTATTATTATTGCACACCTGCAAGATGGGCCTGTCACTGTGTAAAGTGCAGCAGTCATTGATGCCCTACGCACCATAGGCATTGCTGTGTCCCCCACACTACTGACCCCTTGTTACTGTAGTGTCTGCTGTGTACTGTAGCTACGACGACAGTTTGACTTTTGCATACAGCACCACCACCTGTGCCTATACGTGTAGGCCCTGGGGCCCAACATACTATGCAGTTCTGTACAAATGTAGCCACAGCAGCTACCACCATGCACTTCCAGACTGACCTACAGGTGGCGCTGTGGGCAGGCGCAGCCAGCCCTGTACTACCAGACTGATCTACAGGTGGAGCTGTGGGACCCTGCAATAGTGCTGGGCAGACTGCGGCAAATCAGGACATAATGAGCTGCTAATCTGGATGTTTGCCCACAGAATGCCTAAGTAGTTTCATTTGCATGTCACTTTTCAATATAGCAAATGTTTGCCCCGGGCAAACATGTTAGCACTGGGCAAATGTCTTAGCTCCGCACAAAACCTGCACAAAACCTGCGCAAATGTGTCTGTTTCGGAAACATGGTACATTTCTGCAGATTTTCTGTAGAATTTCACATGTGCTGGTGCTTGCAGCTTTACTAACTGCACTCCTTTGCTAGCACACACATTGGCCACATAGTTCACCCTTACCTTCCTTCACGTCGCTTTGCACTGGGCTGCTGTTGTGGTTTCCACTTCCTAGTTGCTATATTCAGAGCTGTCTTATTTCCCAAGCTTATTTTGCACTGCACTCCCAGCCAGTTTGCCCAGCTTCATAGGCACTATATTCAGTAGGTTTAGCGCAGGGCTATCCCTTTTGAATATAGAGGGCTATTGGTTCCAAGCTAATTTAGCACACTGGGCAGTGCTAATTTAGGCCCAGGGCAACGCTTTGAATATCTGGCCTTAGAGTGGTGTCCACATCAGTATTAATATACTGTACACCTGAGGTCAATACACTGTACTCTACCTATGGCATTGCAGTCATTAGCATGACTAATTATAATGCAGCTATAGAGGGATAGAAATTCTAGTGAGGAGTAAGAAATAAGTGTAGATAAACTGTAAAGGATTAAGGTGCTGTTTTCATACAAAGTTCCTCAGTAATGACAAAAAGGGGAACTCAAAAGATATATGTAATATTAGCTGAACAGTAACTAAATAGTACATTTTTTTTAAGTTTTTCCTGAGGTGAATGCAGCTTTTTACAGCTCAGATTGTAACTAAAGATTCTACCAGCACTACAAAGGCATGCATTCTTACCTGTAACTATACAGAGTAGAGCACGCCTCCATGCACAGTTCTCACAAGGTGTCATTTATCTTTGCAGAGCAGCTGACACCTTAGGGGCAGGCAACTCATGACAAGGAAGTGCCTGCCCAGGACCTAATTGAATGTCCCCACCCCCAAATTATTTTAACAAGTCATTATTTTTATATATGCCTAAGAAGAACTGCAATCTCACTTCCATATTCAAAGCAAGCCACTGAGCACTAGCTGCAGCCCTGCCCAGAATACCACATTTCTATGGCGTGAAGTAGGGAAGTGGCTGCAGGGCTATAGTAACACTGTAATGCTATCAGGGCAGCGTGGCCTTGTGTGCACCTTTTACTTATTACAGGCACTTATACATGTTAAGGGGTAAATCATGTATGTACCCCCTTAACATGTGTAAGTGCCTAACATGTAAACGCCTACATATAAAGGCCGCCACTGCCCCAGGAGCATTATAATACTATCTATAGTCCTGCAGTCGCTTCCTACTTCACATCATGAAAATGGTTTACTGCATGGCTTTTGTGGTGCTCAGTGGCTGGCTTTCAATACGGAAGGGAGGTCACAGTTCTTCTTAGGTAAATATAACAATGATGACTGTCTAAACAAGCATTTGTCAATACTGAATGTTTGCTTGCTGGCACTGGCATTGGTAGTGTAGGAGTTAGAGATCTGCATAATAGGAATGGCAGTGAAGTAGTGAACTGAAGCGAATCCCACCACCACCCTGCAGAGATTGACAGGCATTGGGGTGTGCCTTTGGGGCGTCAGGCATAACAGCCACGCCATTTCACCACACCCTACCCTGCAGACACCGACAAGTGTCACGGTGTGCCTTGGGGTCTTTGGGCCTTATGCTCACCCCATTCCATAAGGAAATATGGTGAGATGGGTGCAGTATAGGTGAATGGGGTGAACTTTGGGTCCGAAGAGTCCAAGGCACACCTCGATGCCTGTCACTGGCTGCAGGGTGTGGGTGGGGGTGGAATGGTATGAGCATTACAGGTGACAATCCCAAGTCACACCCCTGATGCCTGTCAGTCTCTACAGAGTGGGCGTTATGGCTGGAAACCCTAACGACCAGGCGTCATTGGTATTTTCACTCCAATTTTCAACATGGGTTTTTGTGACCCCCATCTCATGAACAGTGGCAATATCAGTTTGTTAGTCGAAAGCTGATTTTGCACAGCGACTATGCCATTTGGCACCACAGGTGCAAAACACATTTTAACAGGATGTGAAAATGACATCTATACTGTTCATGAGGAGGTGTAAAAATGTCAATGTTGAAAATCTGGAGTGAAACTATAAAAAACCTGGTGAAGTCACGAGCATGCGTAGAAACTGTAATTAGTTTGGGGATTGTTTACAGCAGATTGTCAACACAGGTATTTTGGGACCTCTGCTCATGAACAGTGTCACTGTGATTTTCGTAATCTGTCCCGAACACTGATTTCCCACAGCGACCATGCATTTCTGCGCCGGAAGTGCGAAAACACATTTTGGCCAGGGTGTGAAAAATGACAGCTACACTGTTCACAAGGAGGTGTGGAAAAATGCCACTGTAGAAAATCTGGACGGAAAATATTACAAATTCGTGAACTTACGAGGGTGAGGGTGCATGGAAACTGCTCAATGCACTCTCGTAACAAAGCCATTTTATAGACTTTTGTCACCAAATTTTCAACATAGCCATTTTAAGACCTCTGCTCATGAACAGTGTCACTGATTTTCTTAATCTGTCCTGAACATTGATTTTACACACCGACGCCATTGTGTGCTACATGCAAAAAACATTTTGGGCAATATGTAAAAATGACAGCTGTACTGCTCTTAAGGAGGTGTGGTAAAATGGCAATATTGAAAATCTGGAGTGAAATATTAAAATTTATGGTTACTGAAAAGGAGGAACTGCAGAACGCACGTCAGAAACAGTTATTTTTGTGATTTCACAAATTTTCAACATAGAGTTTTGGGGACCTACCTCATGAACTGTGACACTGTGTTTCTTATCAGTCCATTTACCAGTCCCAAAAGGTGGTTATGTTGAAAATTTGGTGAAAAAATTCCCAAAATGGCCGAGATATGCACCAAAGTTGAAAAACCATTTATGCCATTATACAGCTTACTGGCATTTCTTCAGTTCATGGTCGGCTTTGAAGAGTGCAGACGTGTTCCTGGTCCACTGAAGATCATTCTTGCTAGACTCCGAGGTAAGTATGGGTGGGTGGGTAGGTGGGTGCACAGAGGGTGAGTGCGGGTTGGGAGGGCAAGACAGTCATCGAGGGACCCTCTTTTTTTTTTTTTTTACAGGTTTTTTTTTTAATAGATGACAATGCGGGACTTTTGCCATGCTAGGTGGGCTCCCAGTGTGGCAGCTGCAGTTGGGGGTTAGTGGAGCCGATGGGGATTGGGCACCCCGTCGGCCATCATGACATTGTGTCATGCTGGGGTGGGCTCAGCGTGGCTACAGGAATCAGTTTTTTTTTTGCTGGGGGATTCAGTGCAGCCGGCGGGGGATTGAGCAATCCCTTGCCATATATATTTTTGCCACGCTGGGGTGGGCTCCCAGCGTGGCACCTTGAAATCTGTTTTGAGGGGCAGTGGAGCTGACGGGGTTGAGCACCCCGTCAGCCATATGGTGTCGGGTGGGGGAGTGCATGAGCACGCTGGGGTGAGCTCCCAGCGTGCTAGCATAGTGTTCGAGGTGGGGGGGGAACTGTCTATGACAGTTCAGATGCAGTGTGATGTGCAGGCAATTTGCATACTGCCAACGGCAGTATGCAAAGTGCCTACACGTTACCACCACTGATTGCAGGGGTTTTTCACTTTCAACTGTACGCCACTGCATCTGAACTGCTGTCATAGATGGCTCCGACATGTATTGGTGTGGGGAGACAGCGCCTGCAAAAGGGAGCAGAGCATTGGAAGCTGAGTGGCACACCTACGAAAATTCATATGGTGGCACTATGTTTCTTGCACATGCATGCAAGCAAACATAAAAATTATTTTTGGGGCTTATTTAGATCCTGGGGCAGGCATCTCCTTACCACGAGTTACCTGCCCCAAGGGAAAATACATCTCAGCAGCTCTTTAAATAATACATTTTAAACTTGCATATTTCTTGACTAGTGTAAGCACTGGATTTTTAGTGCAAGAATAACATCCAGTGCTTCAACTAGTTAAGAAACATGCAAGTATAATTATTTTCATACAAACAGAGGTGAGAAAGAAGTAAGTGTCCTCAGCTGGAACTTGAACCCAGGCCACCTTGAATACTGTTCTAATTGTGACACCAGCTGCGCCACTGAGACAACTGGAACCTGGGCTGCCCTGTGCACTACTCTTCTCAAATGCACAACCCAATGGCAACGCAACATTTCTTAACTAATTAGGAGTGTGTGTGTATATTTGACGTACAAGAGAGGTGAGAGGGGTGCTCAGCTGGGACTAGAACCCAGGCTACCTAATACTATGCTCTGATTAGACCACTGTTGTACCACTGAGACAATCTCGAACCTGGTTACAAACCTCGAAAGGCCACTTACCCTTTCTCAAATGCAGCAATCCAATGGTTCACAACCAGCTGCACCACATTGGGTGTGCATTTGAGAAAGAGTAATGTGCACAGGAACAGCCATAGGTTCCAGTTGTCTCAGTGGCACAGCTGGATAGTGCAATCGAACGGTATTCTAGGTGCCCCGGTTCAAGTCCTAGCTGAGGCACTTACTTTTCTCACCCCTGTTTGTACTGTATATGTTCAGAAAATGCACACCACACCCTGTGATTGTTACATGCAGTATAATTATTTTCACACTACACTACATTTTAAACTTGCAGAGTTCCTGAATAGGGTTATAACTTGTATTGTGATCTTGCAAACAAAAACTTGCAATAAACTTGCATTTGTTCATGCAAGAAAATTGACAGCTTGTATAGCTGATAAAATTCATGCCCAGTCATGCAAAGAACTTGCAGTAATTTTGACACTAAGTTCATTTTCCTATATTATTCTTACAAGTCATGCAAGATCAGTCATAAACCTTACATTTTTTTCAGTAATGCTAGTACTGCATAGCAGCCAGCTACCATCATATCGGAGGTAGGGATAAATATGCTGCTATAGGGGTGAGGTTTGAACAAAGAACATGAAAGTAGCTGACCTCATATCTGGGTGCAGAAAGAAGGACTTCCATCACACATCAGCTGGTTCCAAAAGTTTTAAAATCAGCTAACACTTTGTCTGGGTTGCAGCTACAAATTCTACATCTTAGAATACCGTGCAGTAGACCTACTGAATAGGAATTTGAGGCCTCATCTACTACAGGGCTGTCATAGCAATCGCAAGAGTCTAGTAATTACTACACAGATAACAAACTACAATGCACAGCAACACACAGATTGGGCACCACTGAGGGAGTGGGCAGAGTGCAGGAACTGTGGGTCAGTAGTGACCCGGAGGGTGCTCTGGATCTACAGCCAGTGCCTCAGCTGTTGGAACTAAGCATGAGGCTGCTGGGGCAGAAATCTGTCTTCCTAAGAACCAAGGCCAGTGAGCAACAGTGAGGTGCCACTGCCTCATCAGGTCCAGAGGCCTAACTGGGGCTAGTGAACAGTAACTGGGAGGCAGGGTAGATGGTGGGAGAGTGTATCAGCACTGCAGTTAGTACCCACCTCAAACAGGTTTCAACCACTGTTTGAGGAGGCCCCCCTTGATTTCCCCAGAAAAGGGTGGTGACCAGCACTCCTGAAATGGGAGCTCCCACCAACATGCAGGAGCCAGGGAAGAATGAGGACCCCAAAGGAGTAGTAACAGGGCCATGGTAATAGTAGGTTCGGTCGTTAGGGGAACAGATGAGATGGCCAGTTTAGCAGACATCATAACAAAGGTCCACTATTTCCCCAGAGCAACAGAGTATACTCTACAAAAAAAGGTGCTAGAGCTCACCAGGACAGATGGGGAAGGCCAGATACAATAGTGCATGTAGGCACAAATGATCTGGCTAGGAGAGGTATACAGGAAATTAGGGAAATCTTCCACACCTTTGCAGGATGCGCTGAGATAAAGCAGACGTGGTGACCTTCTCTAAGGTTCTACCACAGCCATGCTGCAGTCATAGGAGCTAGCTAAAAACAGAGCATTTCAACACATAGCTGAAGGATGGTGCTGGGGGGTCCAGTCTTTAGGAGATGGGGGTTTCACCTGCTGGGGATGGAGATTGTTTAAGAGGATGGCCTCCACCCTAATGTGGGCAACAGGATGCAATGAAATAGGTTTGAACAACACCTAGAAAGGACTTTAAGCAAGCTGAGGGGGCAGTACAGATGAGGATAGGCACGTCCATACAAATGAGTGAGGCCAGGGGAGCCTCCCTCGAGAACTAGTGCAGACAGGAATGTCAAATGGGTGGAGAACTGGGAAGGGGTATTGCAGCAGAACAAACTAGATTCAAGTGTAAGAGGCTAAACAGGAACATGGGGGCGGAGTATAACTGAGCTGGATGTGCAGGGCAGCAGAGGCAACCAGGGACAACTATCAGAAAATAGATATCAGAAGGGGCGCAGCACATTGATGAATGAGAATTTATTTTGGCCAATAAACTATTCAGATAAGGCAAATAATAATCATGGGAAAAAATTGGTTAACCTAACTTTGGCATATAGCTTCCATTTGTTGAATGGTAGAACTCAAGGTTATCATACTGGAAACTATACATATCTTGGCCCTATAGATACGTCCACTATTGATTTGGCCTGGGCTAATTTGACTGGACTGTCGAAAGTTGTGGAGCTTAAAATAGGCATGAAACTGAAGATCAACCATTAATAATTACTTTCTTACTTGAATAATATAGCTCATAAACAGCCAAATAAGGAAATCACTGAGATAGTAATTGTAAATCATAAAAGAATAACATAGACACAATAAATGTGTGAAGAGCTAGATTTCAATAAAATAAAAATAAATAAAAAAGAGCTGGCTTTAATTTTGACTACGAAACTACGGACAAATTCAAATCAGACATTGTGGAAGCCATAAAATCAGATGACTGCATGAATAGCTATAGGAATTTAACCAAGGCCTTGTAGTAATAGTTGTGGAATGACTGTTCCACAAGAAAGTAATTGAGTACCTTAATTTCTAGGGGGTCACCTAGTAGGATGTCTGGAACTGTAGGGATCTTGCCACGGTGGGAGGTCAGACCCCGTGTACAAAAAACCCCCCAAAAAACGAAAGGTCTTTAGCATATTAGTATTTGAGCAAGCAGGGGTATGTTAAGGTGGGAGTTTGCCTACACCCCTTACACTCAGTACACATTAACCTGCCAGTATTGCTTGTCACCCTATGTAAGAAATAGTGGATGCAGCAACTTCTGTAGCCAAGGATTGTAGTTTGATTGCCCTGGCTAGTGGTTGCTTGCCTTGTTAAATATTACCAAGCCCTGGTGGTCCAGTAGTAAATGTAGGGCCAGCCTGGGAAGGAAGGAGCAAAAGTATTATTTAAAAAAAATACAGTACCTGTGTTTAAATGTAAGCCACCCCTCTCAGGGCTAACTAAGCCATGCTCTCCCCTGTTCGTTAGGAGCCTGGCTTGGGGCATCCTGTGTCGCGCCCCCAAGGGGAAGCATTGCTTTAGGCTCAGGTACAAATGGAGGAGTTTTTTTTTGCTGGGGGAGCCAATGGGCAGTATGTAGAACATGTAGGGTTGGGGCCTAACACCCCCCTGGCCTGGGAGGTACCGGCCTGGTTGCATTTTAAAATTAATTTCGGAAGGGAGGGGTGGCAGGAGTGTGGTCACCATGGTGATTGGGGATCCAGCAGCTCAGTGGAGGGAAGGACAGCAGTCAGAGAAAGGCCAGGATGTGTCTGGGTTCAGGAGGTCTGGTGCTCCAACAGACAAGGTATGGCAGTGGGGCTGCCATGGTGCTGGCAGGACTATGGCAGGGCTTTTCTGGAGGTGGCAGCTCCAGAAGGCCAGTATCCGGTGTGGCACGCTGCTGCAGAATGGCTGGTGGGTGCATTTTGAGGATTCATTTGTACTGGGCCTGCCGTGCCCATGTCTAGGGCAGGACCCATGTTAGACCCATTAACAAAATGCACATGTTGAGAGTAACTTGGAAGGAGGGAGTCATGTCGTCCATTCTGTGTGTAAATCTGGCATCTTTTCCCTGCAGGAAAGTAGGGCGTGAACTGGTTGGGTTACAAGGATGGGTTCAGGGTGGCTGCAGTAAGGATAAAGGTCACATCCTGCATGTTCAGTTAACTCAGGGTTGGGAAGTAAGGCACTCCTCCGGAAATGGATGGTTAGTGTATTCGCACCTGTAAGGTCCTGTTAAATTTTTTTTTTTTTTATACTTTCTTTTATCCTACTTGCCTGCTCCAGGCCTCTCCTTCCTTCCTCTCTCCCTCCTGTCCACCTTCGGTGGATCTGCCCTAGAGTGCCTCCTTCCTCCTCCTGCACATTGGGGTCTGTCCCTCTTTTTGGTGGCCCGGATGGTGCTTTTGAGACTATCATCTAGGGCCGCCGGGGGTATTTTCTCATTTTCTCCTGGTTTTTCCCCTGCCCTCAGGGATGCCCACGCTAGGACGTACGTCCCGAGAGGAGGCGTGCTGACGCACGCCAAACCTCTCATGCGCCGCTGACATCCCACCCTCCCTGGCTCAGACGAACGGAGCCGCCTCCATCCCCTTCAGTTGTCAGTGCTTCCACCGGCTGCAAAGGGATGCAGAATGCAGAGCGTTCTTGGTTCCCACCCCTGAGAGAGGAGAGCATCCGTTGGGATGCTCGATCCTCTCTCTCCCTGCCGACCCCCGGCCACCCGAGTTCATTCCTCAACCCAGGTCGCCAGCGTAGCATGAGGTGTGGCGTCAACCTCAGCGCCACCGTGGGCCGGCCTTGAAATGGTTTTGGTATTTGTGTGGAGTCTGCACCAGGTCTAATTATTTTTAGGCCTGTTCAATAACTGGTATCATCTAGTAGTGTTTTATGCCTCTCAACTACTGCCCTATGTATGCCTTTGTCTCCTGCTCCATGGAGCTGAGCAATTTATTTATTTATTCATTTTAATATGAGAATCAGAATTACATTTCTTTCTTGTTTTCTACTCCATGCTGAGATTATTGCATGAACTAACTGAATTTCCTCCTTGGATGAGCATGCTATTCAGTCCTTTTCTGTCCCTGGCCCAGTTGATGTTACAGTGAGTGGTAAGATGTGATTTGGTGGAGGAGGTATAATCTGCACTGCACTGACAGGACCAAGTTCAAGGTAAGGCCTTGTTTCTTCTATCAGCTGGCTTTACCTCCCTGGAAAGTTTTCAGTCTGTCCTCCCTCCCTTTGCTTACCACTAGGACCCCTAGACACAGTGGAGGTCAAAGGGGTGTTACATAAACACATTTTTTCCCCCAGTAATTGCAGAGTTTAATTTGCTTGCAGAGCAGCTGCTGCATGACGCTGAGGTGCTGGGACAGAGAGAAAGTGAAGGAGTGGTGGTGGAGAGCTGAGTCTTGGTTCCAGAGCAGTAGTGCTTCCTCACCAAAGGAAATCCCTGTTAACAGCTGAGGAGTGGCTATAGTGAAATGTGACCCTGGTTGTGGTGCAGACTATGGCCTGCCAGCATGGTTCAGAGCATGGAGAGGCATGGAGAGTAAGAGTAGTCTCTTGAAGGCAGGAGACCAGATACTTTAAATAAACAGTTAGCAGGCAGGAAGTGCCAGATTATTGATATAGGGACTGACGACTATTAAAACATTAATTAAATAAAGGGGACACACAGTGTAAATGGGGATGATTACCCAAGATGCCTGAAGTGATCCAGGTGCCATGTTAAGCAGCAAAGCAGGTTGCTAGTTTGAAGAAGCACCCAAGCACAAAACATTTAATGTAAATGCAACCACCCCCCCAACTACTTTGCATGGTAAGCTACCCCTTGGTACCTTCAACAGGGCACTCAAACTACTTTGGACAATCACTACCATCCCGAGCTTTGGGAATGTATACCAGGCTCATTATTTCTAGAGGTCAGAAAGGGGTGGGGGTGTACAAAAGCAAATACACATGACCATTTAAGCCCAGATCCAGAGTAGAGAACGTTTTGCTAGGGCTATGCTAGATCTGTACTTCTAGAGGGGTACCCATTAATTTCACACAGGAAGCAGAAACATGAATGTCCAAACCAGGCTGGGGTTCTAGACTCTGACTTTAATCCAAAGATGGTACACCAAAGCAAATGTGGACCCCCTAAGGTTTACACATCGTGGCATAAGACAATGGCAGAACAACAGAAATCTGTATCGGACAGAAACTCTACATATCCCATATGTCATAGGACTTCGAATTCTCTTCAGCGGCAGTGGCCACAGCTGAACACACATTTCTCCTAGTGGCACAGGCCACAACTTAGCACACAATTCCCATATGGCATAGGACCTTGAATTCTCTTCAGCGGCAATGGCCTCTGCTGAACACACTTTCTTTTAGTGGCACTGGCCACAACGGAGCACACTGGGGCTCATGACTAGCACAACCTACACCAGGGTGTAAACATTCTCTTCAGGCATTGGCCGCCATGTCTTGAATAACCAGGCGCCCTTATGGAACCTGTAGTGCTGAAGTGGTCACTCCAGATCGGGGGACTGCCCACCTTTCACTTCCACGTCCATACCCAGCCATTCTTTCAGAGTTATACCTCAACTTCTGGTAAAACAGTTAAGAATATGCATCTTGGAAAGACTGTCACATCCAGCATATGAAAACACTACTTTGAGTGTAGAACCAAAGTCCTGAACAATGTCACAAGTCTTCCTCTGGACACCACAATTGCCAGCTAACTTTAAACTTGAGAACAGTCTCAGCTTAGAACAGAAACTGGTGTATATTTCCTTTGTCAAAGAAAACACCCAAGAACAGGTACTTTCTCCCAGGAAGCACAAAGTTAGATTACTCACAGTTGGAAAACAAAACAGGCAGCTTCAAAGTCCTGGATCAAATAGGGGATTGCCCCTCGAATCCTTCCTGTAGCAGTCATTTCCAACTCTCTGGGGATGAAAAATCAGGAGCTCCTGCATTAGACAACAGTTTCCACCACTTCTCTTGGCAGGCAGACGTTTCTCAGCACTAGGGTGAGAAAATAGGCTCTCCTCTCAGAGCCCACACTACAGCTCTCACTCCTCCCACTGCTCACTATGGATTCCAACCAACAACTCCTCTCACAGAACTAACCCAAGATTCTAAAATCCCCACTCACAGTCAGCTGCCATGGCTTATGCTGCTGCAAGAGTTCTAAATGACATCATCTCTGTCCTCTCAGCTGAGGCTAAGTAAACAGGGAGTGAGTAGGTGAAAAACCCATTTAACCAGTTATTCATCAGCTGCCTTCCCTACCTAGCACTGACACTGATAGGATTCTAGAGACCCCAGAGGACTGGGTGGTTACATAAATAAGCACAAACGTGATTAAACTAATATAATAAAGCCACAGAGGGTTAGTACTCAGTCTTGTCTACATGTACATATGCATTTTATGCCGCATGCATGTTTATTTTTAATAATGGAGCTGCTTAAAAGTACAGTGTTACTATATAATGAGTCAGCATAATTTAAGGAATGAAAGTGTGCAACTATTTTTTCCTGAAATACATTGACAGGCCATTTTAAGTTGGAATTAAATCAAACTTGGCATTCTTGTAGTTTGAAAGGTGGGCTGCCTGGTAAAAGATAATTTTATCTGTTCAAAGTTCAGGAAGGAGGGGTCACTGACCTGTTAAAGTGGAGTAGTTTGAGAGGAGAATATGCAGCCCACAAGCCATGCTGGCAGGTACAGAGGTTGAAAGAGGAGCCAGGAGAGGATGCGAGCTCTTGGGCAGGAGTGGTTACTGGAGCTTTTGGGACAGCCCCTGGAATGAGTCTCAGACCTCAAATGAATATTTAATTTGTCTGAGCTCCAGACACAAAGAAAGTGTTTTATTTTAAGGGAAAATGCTCAATTTAAGTGGAAAGCTTATCCTTGCTTAATGTGACTTGTTTAATGTGAGAGCTAAACTGCAAACTGTTATTTTTCTACAGCAACTTAATGATCCCTTAACCCAATTTGTTAATAAGAAATACTGGAGAACATCAGAAATGTGAGCTTTCTTATGGGGAAGGTGATGTGAAGGTGATTACATTTTATTTTGAAGTATTTTTATTGTATTTTATGCAGAGGTTGAGAACCCTGTACCACAGGATAGTCAATTCACAGCAGGGGCACAACCGCTGGAGCATCACTGTCATGTCCTTAAGTCATTAAACTGGGCTGGCCACCGCTAGAAGGCAAATTAGCATATCTATCATTGTGCCTTGCATTTAAACTCAGGCTAGACGATGCCCCCCAAGCCTGACTGAGGTGATTACTGCTAAACAGAACAAGAGGTCACTTAGATCTTCTGACCAGCAGCTCCTTCATGTCCCCAGAATAAAGTCGTTCCAAGGGCTATCGCCGTTTGCTTCCTTCATCCCATCCCCCTGGAATGCTCTCCCAGGTAATCTCCAGGAATGTTCCTCTCTTGGGGATATAAGAAGGGTCTCAAGGCTCACCTATTGGAGCTGACCTGTTGCACTTGTAATCGTTGATACCAAAGGTAACCCAAGATGTAATTATTGCCTGATTAGCTGTGTATATATACACACTGTATTGAATGATGTCCCTTCCAGTCCCAATTGTCTATGAATGGTTATGTCTCAGCTGTCTATTGATGGTTCACTCAACTGCTATACCCACAAATGTATTGCATGGATTACCTGCTTTTGTAATAGCTGTATGCTGCAAAGTGTAAGAAGCATTGTTCTATTGTCATATGTGTAATTCTACTGTCTATTGATGGTTTACTCACCCACAGTATCCACAAATGTATTGCTTGGATTACCTGCTGTTCATTACTGTTGTATGGTGTAAAGTGTAAGATGCCTTGTAATCCTGTTATTTTGTAAATGTATTGTGTTAAATGTATTTAATTCTGGGTCACCCTGAAAAAGGGACTGAGAAGGATATGACGGAAGGCATTCTTAGAATGGCAGAGAAAGGGAGATACTGTTGATGGGAGACCTGAATATGCCAGATGTTAACTGGAGCACATTTGCTGCAGCCACATCCAAGAGCAGGCCATTCTTGACGCCCTACAGGTGGCAGGCATTAGACAGCTAGTTTCGGAACCCACTGTGAGGGAGCAATCTTAGACCTCGTACTCTCAAACTGGGACAGTGAGAGGATCTCAGATCTAGAAGTAGGTTGCCATCTGGGGACAAGTGACCATCAAACAGTGTGGTTCACGTTAAACTCAGCTACAGAGTCAAGCCATACAAAAGTGAGGGTACTGGACTTTAGGAGGGCTGACTTTGGCAAGATGGAGAGTGCCTCAGAAAAGCACTAGCAAACAGGCTAGAAGGAGGTGTGGAGCAACAATGGGGAATTATCAAAACTGCTATCACAGACGAACAAGCCTTTGTGTGAAGCAAATAAACAAATCAAAACGAAAGAAAAGCCACTATGGTTCTCAAGAGAGGTGGCTGTGAAAGTCAGGAAGAAAAAGATAGCATCTCGGAAGTATAAGGAAACACAGAAGGAGCAGGACAGAGAGCTGTACCAGTTAAGGCAGAAAGAAGCAGGAGGGAAGTCAGAATAGCAAAGGCCCAAACTGAGGAAAAGATAGCCAACTCAGTTAAGAAGGGGATAAAACCTTTATAGGTACATCAGTGAGCGTAGAAAGACAAAGGGAGGGATAGTGAGGCTGAATAGAATGAACGGTGGGTGGGCAGAGGGGGACAATGAAAAAGCAGGAATACTGAACGAATATTTCTGCTCAGTATTCACAAAAGAGGAGGGGGAAGTGCCTAATCCAATTAACAGAAGCACTCTTGATAGGGGGTTGATCCCAGTTCTTTCACAGAAGAAAGGGTTCTGCAAGAACTCCTAAAACTGAAGGTGGACAAAGCAATGGGTCCTGATGGAATTCACCCCAGAATTCTAAAAGAATTAAGGAAGGAACTAGTGAAACCACTGGCTACTCTTTTAATAAATCATGGGAGGATGGTGTGGTACCCGAGGACTGGAGGAAGGCAGATGTGATTCCCCTTCACAAAAGTGGGACCAAGACAGAGGCAGGAAACTACAGACCTGTCAGTCTGACCTCTGTGGTAGGGAAAGTGATGGAGTCACTTCTGAAGGAAAGAATAGTTGAGTACCTAGAGGTCAGTGGAGCACAGGATCCAAGGCAGCATGGGTTCACAGTGGGAAGGTCATGTCAGACGAATCTAATAGATTTCTTTGACTGGGTGACCAAAGTAGTAGACCAGGGAGGGGCTGTGGACATGGCCTACCTAGACTTTAGCAAGGCATTTGACACAGTCCCACACAAAAGATTGATAGTCAAATTAACCAGCCTGGGAGTGGGTCCCAGGGTGGTAGCCTGGGTAAAACATTGGCTGGACAACAGGACACAGAAGGTAATTGTAAATGGAGTCCACTTTGAAGAAAGGGCGGTTACTAGTGGGTACTGCAGGGTTCAGTATTGGGTCCAGTCCTTTTAATGTCTTCATCAGTGACATTGCAGAGGGACTGAAGGAAAAGTATGCCTTTTGCAGATGACACAAAGATCTGCAACAGGGTTGATACACAAGGAGGCGTGGAAAGGATGAAAGGGACTTGGCAAGGTTGGAGGAATGGTCAGACGTATGGCAGCTAGGATTCAATGCAAAAGTGCAATAATGCACCTGGGAAACAAGAACCCAGGAGAAGAATACACAATGGGTGGGGAGGTAGTAACAACAACAAAACAGGAAAGGGACCTGGGGGTAATCATATCAGATGACCTTAAGGTTAGCAAGCAATGTGAGAAGGCAGTAGGGCGGGCCAGGGGTATACTGAGATGTATAGGGAGAGGCATCAGCAGCAGAAAACAGGAAGTTGTTATCCCTCTGTACAGACAGTTGGTGAGACCCCATCTGGAATACTGTGTCCAGTTCTGGAGACCCCATCTCCGCAAGGACATAGACAGGATAGAGGCGGTCCAGAGGAGGGCAACTAAAATGGTGCAGGGTCTGCAAGAGAAGCCGTATGAGGAGAGACTAAAGGAGCTTAATATGTATACCCTTGAGGAAAGAAGGGAGAGGGGGACATGATAGAAACTTTCAAGTACCTCAAGGAATCAACAAAGTCCAAGAGGGTAGCATCTTTCAGAAAAGAGACTTGCAAGAACAAGGGGACAATTTAAAGATAGAAGGAGGCGGTTCAGGGGCAATGTGAGGAAGTATTATTTCACAGAGAGGGTAGTGGATGCATGGAACAGCCTTCCTGAGGAAGTTGTGGGGTCTAAAACTGTGGGAGAATTCAAGAATGCATGGGACAGACATAAGGCAATTCTTGTGGGGGGCAGGAAGATAAAGGCTGTTGGTTAACTAGGATCTGCGGTCTATCCTGTAGGTAGGGAAATGGGCAGACTAGATGGGCCTAGCGGTCCTTATCTGCCGTCAAAGTCTATGTTTCTAAAGGTCTCAGTGGGCCTACCCAGTTACCAAAATTAAAATAAATAAATAAATAAATAAATAAATAAATAAAATGTACAATAATACTGAATCCATGTTAAACAGCAGAGCAGACTCAGAATTTTCAGAAAGGCAGTAGAGAATTCAAACTTGGGATTCCACTGTGCCTCATCCTGCTGCAGGATTCCAATGTGCAATCAAAGCTGATTGGTGCGGAGGATTGGAACAGGGCCCTGTGCACTCAGTGACCAGGATTTGGTCAGAATGGAATGTTCAGGGCTATAAAAGGAGCTGTACAGCTCATTCTTGGGAGATCGAGCAGGGAGACAGACCTGAAAGGACCAGTCTCATCCAGGGAGGTTTCTGCCTGCTGAGGCCTATCTGAAGTTAGGGCCTCCTCATCTATTGTGCAACAATCACATACATAAAGTGCAATGTATGAAAAATGCCCATAACAAAAATTCAAGAAGGTGTCCTCACATAAATCCCTTGACTGGTTTTGCCATTCAGAAGATAATTTCTTTCCCATATTCTAGTTATACTCCTGGCACCTCAGCTGCCCCCTTCTGACCAATCCCCCCCAGCCCTGTCATATGGCTACTCTGGGGCCTACCTTACCACTGTCATCCTCTGCCACAGGACTGTGGCAGGAGCCCAGTCACTGGTGCGGGGCCTGTGAGGGGGTCAGTCTTCATCATGTTGCTGGGGGATTTGCCTCCTAATTTTCTCACCTTTACTTCCCAGGGGCCTCAGCAAACATGGCCATGCATGTGCATGGAGGCACACATGTGTGTCAGACTTGCACCAGCCCCGCAACTGCCTGACGCTACCATCAAGCCTCCACTCAGTGGTAGTCAAGGACCAGAAAGGCTAACCTACCCAGGCTGAGAGAGGAGAGGAGAGCTGCCTGGTGGCTGCTCAGTCCTCTCCCAGCCATCCTCCTGGCTGACTCCCGGCACTCCGAGCTTGTTCCCAAACATGGATTGCTGGCATGGGAGAGGTGAGGCACTGGGCACCTCTGCCCTCTACACTACTGGGCCAGCTACTGAAAACAATTTCTAAACTAATTTCTAACTATAGCCCCTTTGTTTAAATTGAACTGTCATTTTGTTATCTCTCTAGTAATGTGATGCCTTTGATCTGCTTGTAATTAATTAGCTAGTACATGTGTTTCTACAATAGTTAATATATGCCACACCATTTAAATGATTAAGTTGTAGCATGGGATATATATGAAATATATACACTTGTGCCTTGTTTTTTGGGCACAGTGATTGGTTCATCGTGACCCTTTGCTTTGTTGTGGAATTGCATGGTTTCCTAGCTAATTTCATCACAACAAAAGCACATGTTTTATTGTTTAGATATTAGGAAATGTTAATTAGCTTAAATGCTAGTAGAATTTGTTTCAAATAAGTGCTTTTACAGTGACACCCTGCTCTCAGAGTTTAGGAATTGTTGTCTGTTTGTCCATAGAATTACATTGTTTAGTAATTGTTTATTACGCACTGTCACTTTAAATTTGAGCCACTATTTAAACAGAAGATGTTTTGAGACCTATATCCTCCTGATGATGCCATAATGGCAAAACTGGTTAAGGGTTTCTGTGAAGATGCATTCTTGAATCTCTGTTACTGCATGTTTCATACATTGCACTGTATATGTATACAGTATGTTGCACAATAAATGTGGAATGTGGGTGCATTAATTCTATGCATCTGTTGCTGTTTTTGTTGCTTGCATTGCAGCTTACAGGCTCAGATGCTTTTGGTGTTGGAGCTGTATTCTTGCTTGCTCACAGAATAGATTAGCCTGCTGCTTTGAGTACCTGTTTTTTATCAAGTGTCTTCAGCTACATCCAGCAAGTCTGCATCTGCTTCAAGCAACCAGGTTGTCTTCGAGAACCAACAGTATCAGATCCACTTCCATCTCCAGAGGGTACAAGTTGCCAATATTTTCCAGCAATTTAAAGAAAGTGGTGCAATAATTTTTTATTTCATTGTGGGACTAGTTCAAGAGGGACACTCATCTGCTATATTGAATTCTGGAATACCTATTGCTTCAAAGAGTACTGTCCAACAATTGAAAGACTGAATTCAGATACTGTGAGTGGAAAATATATTGTGAATGCCATAAAGTAATTGTTACATAACATGAAGTGAATGCTGTTGTGAAATGCTTAGAGTATAAGTGAATAGCATGTAAAAACAATACAGAGTGAAGTATGTCTGTGTTATATACCAGGAAAGGGTATCTGGTGATAAGGGGTAGGTGGGCTGACTGAGATGGGTATAAGTCTAGTAGTCACTGTACATCCTTAAGGCAAATAAATTGAATGTGTAGTGACCGAGGTCCAAGGGTGGCCTAGTGCTGGGTTGGTATTAAAGTAACTGGAGGGCTAGTGGGTGGTGGAATAGCCTACAGTCTCCAGGAGTAGCAGGTACAGATCTGTGGGAATATAAAGTGAGAGTATATTAATGCTCAAGGTATTTGTTCAAGTTCAAAAGATTATTTGCAAAGAATGTGTTGTTATTGCTAATTGCAATTGTTTGTTATGCATGCTATGTCTGTAAGTTGGCAGAACTTTTTATTGGTAAAATTTATTGGTACATTTTACCATAATACTCACCTGAAATTGTGTTAGTGTCTTGCTTCAAGGCTGTCAGAGTCTCACATTCCTGTGGTCTCCTGGTCAGTACAGTAAAACACCTTTCTCTCCCCACACAGCTTCTTCAGCTATCTGATTTGGGAAACCCGAAAGTGTTCCTGTGTGTACCCAAATCAGCAGCTGTGGGTGGGAAGAGAGGCAAAGAACCTACTGGTGATGCAGCTCTGCTTTAGCTCTCCATGTGTGTACTTGGTGATATGAAACTGGCACCAACATAATGCATCTGTTGGCTACATCTGCCTTGTGCGTGTGTTTGTGTTATATCTGACCACTTTCCTCAATAAGCAGGTTAGGTACAAATTGTGTTTAGAGAAACATGCTTTAATTAAGTATGAAAAGCTAAAGCTGAATTAAATAAAAGAGTAAGATAGATAAGGCAAATTAAAAGTCTGAGTAACATTGGGTTAGGTAACAGGTAAAGAAAAATTTATAAAGGGTCCTTGAACAAGAAAAAAACTAAACTACCAGAATGCACTATGGATAAACTCAAAGATGCCATATAATAAAGGTACTAAATTATTTTGGACTGTAGAAGGAAAAGGACATGGTAATTTTCAAAGTTCACGAGAGACACTTATTACACCTGCTGTGTGGGTTAACCATTTTATAGAATTATTTTTTGACAGAGATGAATCATCTAGATTTCATACGGTCCAATCCTTAAAAGCTCTCAGAAATTAAATATTAAGGCAAATACCCATTTTTGTTTCAAGAGAAGAAATAGTAAATACAATTTAGGAGACTCAAAATGATAAGGCTCCAAGCCAAGAGAAAATTGCCTCAGAAGCGTAAAAATCTTTAGACAGGTGGATCCCAATATGTACTGTACAATACAATTTTACAATCAGGTGTGCTTCCAGACTCTTGGGCTAGTAATCTGATTATGCCAATTCATAAAAAAGGTTCAACCACTGATCCATATATGAACCAGCTGATTAGCTTATTAGACACTAGTCAAAAAATATTTTCAAGAATAATCTTAAAGGATTGGGTGCAATCACTGGGTATTTTAGATGAAGCACAAAATGTGTTTAGACCAGTAATTTACCACTGTTTGGTACTTTTGCATTTAATTTTTAAATATAATAACATTTAACAATCTCCACTGTTTTGCTGTTTTGTGAATTTCAAGTCCGCATTCGATAGAATAATTAGGAAAATTATGACAGATTCATAATGAAGCAGGAATGGACAGTTGTTACTAGATATAAGCATCCACTTACATCAAAATACTTGATCAAATACAATATGACCAATTTGGAAATCTTTCTTTGAAAATTTGTACCAATATTGGAGTTCATCAAAGGTGCATTTTGGCACACACCCTGTTTAATCTGTACATTAATAACCCTACATAAAACTCTGTATGATAATGATTTCCATAATCCTAAAATACTTGATCAATTTGTTTCTTGCCTTGCTTATGTAGACGACATTGTCTTTATTTCTGTCGTTTGTATGCTTACAGAGGAAAGTAAAAATATTTTTGACCCTGTGTGATCAACTTCATTTATCTATTAATAAGGAAAAAAAAAACAATAATATAAATCTTCTCCACTTCCAGAAATAAAAGCATTTAAAAGATTCAGTAACAACGTATGGTGGTAATTCTATCACGCTTGAATGCTAAAATCAAAATAAGTCTCTTCTATGGAGCCAAAATATGGGGATTTTCTAATTCGGATGTAATGGAGGGAATAGTCAATAACCTTTACATATATATTTTAGTTCTTCCTGGTTTTGCAGGAGCCCCCTTTTTTGAGAGATGAATTAAGACAGCATTAATCAAACACTTTAATTTGTGAAAAAATCACTATCTTCCTTCTTAGCACCATGGAACTACCTGACCATCACATTCCAAAACTCTGCATTGAAGAGCAAATACAATTACTGTTTAGCAAAATTGCTATTTCCTTTTTTACTTTATTAAAAAAATGTGATTTACCTCTCTGGATTAGAGTCACTAGATATTTATTTAAAATTAAGCAAACGTATAGAAATATTGCTACCCAATTAGATTTGGCTTTATTAAAAACAACAAGGCTCCTGTGCTAGGGTGAAAACCTCCCACTGTGTTCTTTTTAAATAAAAATATGAGAATGAGGTCCTAAGGGGTTAGAAAGCCACACAGCCACCATGACAAGGCTGCCCTAAGGTAACAGTTAAAATGCAAGCATGCTGAGAGCTGAACCGTCAGTGCAGAAATCAGCTTACAGCAAGCCAAATAACCTTTTATGTTTCTTTCCATTCCTTTTGGCTGCAGCCTTTCATCTGTCCTAACCTTTCTAATATTCTACCTTTTCTTCTGTGGCCTGATCAACCAGGGCAGAAACTATAATGCTGTTTCTGATTCTTCCCTTTGTGACCCCCCCCACCTTACATACAGCTACGCATTAAATTGCAAGGGCTGCTCTAGCACAGTTAGGGTGAAAGAAAAGTTTGTGGACTTTGATGCTGTGTTTTCTTACCCTGTTTGAGTTACCATTTGAAAATCCAGCACCAGTGGTAGAAATTATATAATTGCTAGGATTCTGTGTAAAATATAATAAAATAACACTGAAGGTGAGCTACTATAAACCACTTTTAATTTCACATGGCTGGTAAGGGGTAAATAAGGGAGGAGCAGTCAGGGTGCTTCAAGGAAGGAGGGGGGCATTAGAGGCATGGGTGGAAGCTGGAGGGGGGAAGATTCAGGGGAGAAAGGAGGAGGAGGTACTACTTCACTGAGAGGGTGGTGGAGCCATGGAATGCGCTGCCTAGGGGGCTGGTGGAGGCAGAGATGGTGGAGGGGTTCAAGAGGGGGTGGGACAGGTACAGGGGAAGGGTTCTGAAAGCAAAATCCAATGCAACGAGAATATCCGGAACTGGGAAGGGAGAAGCCAGAGAAGGCGATGGGGTGCAGCAAGGTCAGCTCCCAGGGTGGGGTTGACCAAACGAGCAGACACGAAAGACCGTTAGGCCTATTCTGCTGGCATTTTAGTATGTTAGTATGTTAGTAATTAAGGTAAGCAGGAAGCTTGATGCTGTTTGGGGATAAAATGTATAAGGCACATTAGTAATGCCTTTGGTTTTACATGGCTAGTCTCTACCGCACTTCTTTGCTATTAAATGAAATGTTTGAACACAAACTACACACATTGCTTGCTGTATGTTTAGATGAAAAAGTGCTTGTTTTAGATTTGCCTGGCTTCATGTGCTTTTGGTTTGCTGGCTTCAGTTTTGTGGACTACTATGGGCCTGAGCTGGCTGGAATCAGTGGGCTTTATAGAACTCTGGTATGAGGGAGTCTGGAAACAAGAAAGGTGGGACTTCCTGCCTGAGATGTCTCCTCTTTGCTTTCTTTTTGCCTTATTTTGTAGTTGTATAAAAGCAGATCTGTGTTAAAATGTCGCTTTTTATGTTTTGTTTACTTTTCTGTATGAAACGACCATATATAAAATTGTTGTAAATATTTAAGCAAAAATTAAGGTATGACTGACAGGTCACACGATCTCCAGCACTATAAAAATGGCTGACTGAGCAGTGTTTGGCAGGTGAGATGCAATGGACTGTACAGGGAGAAGTCCTGCTTTACCACAGTAAAGAATATCTGATACAGAGGCCTACCGGGTCAGTACCGCGCATGTGAGACAGTGCAGTATTAACCGTGCTGTACAGTGAGCACCTGGGATTACAGTGACAGGGGTAGAACAGCAGTAGGGGAATACTGCTACCACTGTCACCGCACACAGATTGGGAGGCTGGACAAGTTGCTATGTGATGGATGCCTGGTCGAGTTGCTCCCGTGGAGGAGTGACTAGGGCACCAGCACTCGGCGCAGTCGGGAGACCTGGGACCATGGTTCGGGTCCCTCCCAGGTCTCCCCTACTGCATTTTTTTGCCACATTTTTTTTAAAACAAAGTATCCCCTTCCCGAATTTTTCTCCATCCCCCTGGAGTTAGTTATTTAAGTTCTGGAGGGTGTGGGGTGTGGATGAAAGCGCCCCACAAAAACACATGAAGACCCATTGTGATAAAAGGGCATGGTGCGTGGAACAGGTCGGTGTTTTGCTCGACTCTGTTTTTGTCTGGTGCTGTTTTGCTATGGCATTTTTAGCCATGCTGTTTTGCCGTGTGCAGTTATGACCCCGTGCCTGCAGGGGGGAGTAGTCAGTGCTGGGGTAGTTTCAGACAGACTGACCAGTGGTGGTGCTAGCCAAGGCTGGGAGATTTTGGACCAGAGCTGAGTAGAGCAGCTGGAAGGGTGATCGGTCTACCTAAAGTGTTGGCTGCAGAGGTGCAGGTACAGGTAGGACCACCCTCAGGTACTGGTCTTGTCCTCCTGAGCCTATAGGCTGTGTAGGAACCAACAGCCCTCTAAGCCAAGTTTTCATAGCAGCCTAAGATCATCCTGACAGGTCAACAGGTAAAGCAGGTTAGAATTCCAGATCTGAATGGTCTGAATTGTTTATTTCAATGTTCAGTATCTCCAAGTCCTTATGTAGTAAAGCGCCTGCCCTATGGGGGGAGATTTTAGAAGAACTTTTCTCAGCTTCTCTGTTTTCACTCCAACCCCCCTCCCACATCTCCATAGTTGGCAAACTTCAGTAACAAAGACTCATAGCTGAGAACTTTATCTCACAATATTACTTAACCTCACAGAAAGGAAAATATTAACACGGTTGAGATTTAAAGTTTTCACAGTAACTGTACATGCAAAAAAGACAGGGACTTAATTCACCATTGTGCAAATGTAGTATGTCTGAACCTGATAATGTAAGACATGTGGTCCTCTTTCACCCAGTATACAAAACAAAAGGGATAAATCATTGGATCCCACTCTTGAAGAACATATGATTCTCTCAATAATTGTTTGAGTGCCTTATTTATTTATTTATTTATTTATTTAGCTTTTGTTTACCGGGTAAGTACACTAGACAAGTATTATGCCTATTTTCAGGAACGACCCGGGAGAATACAACATGAGGAACAACAGTCAAGGAGACATGGCAAAGAGAGTACAGTTTTTTGTCACAGTAAACAAACATGTGGGAAACACATCATTTGACGCTAGGGGAAACATATAGTAGTAAGCACATTTCAGATTATACACTCTAGACTAGCTAGTTCAACTGACAGATATATACAGGTCATCATACATAGGAGTGGAGCATAGCTCAAGGACTGGATTGGTCATCATGCAACAAGAATGTTTGATTAAAACTGCTGAATTCTTATTTTTATATTGTCCTACTCCTACTTAATTTTATAAGTTTTGTGCTCCTCATTCTGTATAGGGATTATCATATATCCACTGGAATGCAGGTAACCAGACCTAACTAGTTGCATATGAAATATGGTTTCATATCTTCGACATTTGCTAATGAACTAAGAATTCTTATCATCAAGCTATTGTAAAACTATATCTGTACAAACTGCTTGAAAACTATGTAGGTGCTATTTTATTTTGTAGTGTATTATATATGTATATTTTTTATTTATATAAATAATATTGTAAAGACTTTACAGCTGATCAATAAACTCTGAATTGCATTGAAGGGGCACAACAGATATGGAGGGTAATCAGCGCCAGTTTCATAAGCTTGGGAACAAAACCCGTGAACTCCAGTAAATCATGATGGAGACTGTCTTGCACACAGTGGCTGTACTGGAGACAAGGGTGACCCAGCACCACGTTTGAGATCTGCACGTACTGTATGATTTTTTAAGAACAACACTGTATAATAAGTCAGGATGAATTTGAATCTTTAAGCAACTCCAGCCCAGTAATGGTGGCATTTTATCTGTTACCAAAACTCTATCAGAATTGAGACAATCCACCCAGAAGCCTGATAGTTTCTGGCATAAATTCAGTAAAAGATAAACTTTCCAATTTCTTGGATTTTTTTTTTTAAAGGATTGGTAAATATCCTGCCATCAATGTTAAAAAACACAATGGATATATTAGGCAGACTAGAAAAGTAGAACGGAAGGAGGATTTTCTACACACAAGGGAGACACGAGTAGCTTCAAACTTATGGTTGTGGATCACATTCCATAACACGGAGGGGTGGTGATAGAGATCAGGGGCCACATTTTCAGCTGTCCTGGGACGAAGTCCCACTCCCCAGCCACTGGTGCAGAAACAAATCTCTGCACCTGTGAACATTCCCATTTTCAGCCTGCGCTCCACACAAGCAGCAGGCACAGCTGTGGAGGATGTTACACCTGGTCTAATGAGGCGTAACATTTTGGAGCAGCTGCACCAGAAAATGGCCACAAGCTGCCATAAATAGTGGAGATGGTCGTAAAATCCCTTCTTTGAAAATTCGATGCATGCAGGAAAAACTGCAGCTCTACAAGTTGAGACCCACTTGCTCCAGTTTTTTCCCCACACCTGCGCCACTTTCAGGGGTTTGGGAAATCTGGCCTCAGTGCTTAGGCAATGGGAAATTGAATTGATTTTTATAATGGGGTCACTATCACCATCAGGTTTAAATGAAATTGCTATACAAAATCTATCATTGTTCTTCTGAATTAATTGTAAGTATGAGATCTGACAGAAGCCTCAAATTTAGAATGTATTTATTCTCTATATTCTCTTATTTTTTACCCGTAATAAGTCAACTCATTTGTTTGCTCAACAGAGATGGATGTCACTATGAATTATGAGAAGAGGGAAACAGATTGCAGATGCTGGAACATAAAGAAAAGGTCCACACAGAAAGCTGAAAAATCCATGTGCAGAATTTTGGAACATATCTTTTCGTCTGTTATTGTTTATAAGGGTATGATCCATAATGTAAGCATCTGCATTTTATAGAGTAGATGGCACAGTTTTTGTAGCTTTTGTAATAACTGTTTTTTTCTGAAATTCTTTAATGCTTCTGTTATAGCACAGTGACGAGATCTCCTGGTGTTATTTACTTATGCCCGTTCAGACAGTTATTTATGGGGAACAAAACGAAACGGCGGCTAAGGGAGTCCATGCTTGAAGCCCACTAAAAATAGTCACTAATCAACACTGAGACTAGAGGCTAAAAGTACTGATGTGGATGAAAAAAACAACCATAGCTGTACTGCCAATGTTTCACCCACCAATCATGGCGTGAGAAAGGCCATGTGGTTGGTGGATGAAATGTTGACTGTGTTAAGCTGGTGGGGTGAGTGTGTATATTACTTAGCATATAATAAAATGTATTTTTAACTACAAACCCAGACATGCTTTGTTTTTTCACCCACCATTAGTGCTTGTTAGCCTCTATTCTCAGCACTGGTTAGCAGTTATTTATGGGATCTCTTTATGGAACACTGATGTGAGTGAAATGTGCTTTGTCCCTTTAAAGAAGTACCGATGCTGTAATATTGCCACCATGTTAAAGAAACAGTCTTTTAATGTTTTTTTTTTTTTTTTTTCTATAGAGCTGTTTGCTCCTCCATGCCATCTATGCCTGCCATCAGGCCCCCTCTGCCCCAACCCCGTCAGCCTCTCCCCCACCATCTTATCAGTGGGGATCAGCAAGGGGCAGGGTCCAAAGACACTGGGAGCCATCACACATGGCATTGGAGAGAGAGACATACGCCTTTCTGTGTTTTTCTCCTGGCCTGACCTGGAGCTGTGGCATGCATGGCAAGTGCGTGTGCATGGAGGTGCACCCATGTCCCTAGAACCACAACTCCCTCCACCCTCCCAAAGTAACGTTGCCCCCAGACCTCTGTTTCTGACATCCAGCCTCCACCACGTGTCAGCTGAGAGTGAGGAACTTGCCTCCCCAATCCAGGTGATGACAGCAGCCCTGCAGCCACTACTATCATGTCCCAGCCCTCCCTCTGGTTAACTCCCGGTGGCCCGAGCTCACTCCTGAACTTGGGTTGCCAGCATGGTGCAAGGTGTGGCATCCAGCGCCTCAACCCTCAGTGTCACTGGGTCAGCTACAGCTTTTTAATGTTTGAGAGCCCTTCTGAAATGCCATAACCATTATCATACTAATTGGCAATATAGTTGCATCATTATAGGATCTGATCGTTAGTTTAGATCACTAGTATTTAATTGCGTTTAAATTTTCACAGTCACTTGACTTTGTTGGCCCTTTGTAATATGTACCACTGTTTGAATGACTCACCAGTAAAACGTTTGACCAAATTTGGTTAAAGTACAGTAAATAATTAATTGTACTCTGCCATATAGTGGATTTAAATACATTTAATTATAAATTAGCATGAGCAGTTCATACTTTATGCTAGTTATGAAAAATATTTAAGCAGTTTTATCACTCACATGCAGTTATCCGTGACAAAGCCTTTTTTTTTTTTACTTATTATTTATCCATGCCTTATGTCCCCACAACCCCCTCTCCTTCCGTACTCAAGGAGTGACATCCTCCACATCAACCTCGGCCATCTGGGTCTGTCCCTAGAGTGCCTTGCTGCTATCGGGACCTAACTGATGGCCCGAATTACCCCCCCCCCGGTGGAGCGAGGAGAGGCATCCCCACACTACCTCCCCTCTGTCCTCTGCAGCGAGCATGCACAGTGGGATCTGCCCTTTGGTCGACCTGACGCCGAGAATGGCTCCAGAACTTCATCTAGGGGGCCGGAGGCATTTTCCTCCAAGCTTGTACTTCCTGTAACCCAACCCTGAGACGCCAAGAGAGTCTCAATGTGCTGGACGACGCTGCTCTCGCACCTAATGACGCCCCTCCCCGCTCTGAGATACAAAGCCGCCATGCCCCTCAAGAGTCAGTGCATCCACTGGCTCCCGTAGGACGTCAGACGCTAGACAGCACCTCTGGCATCCCACCACAAGGGAGGAGAGCATCCGTGGGGATGCTCCATCCTCCCTCCCTCTGCCGACCCCTGCCGACCCGAGTCCGTTCTAGAACCCAGGTCACCGGCGCAGCGTGAGGTATGGTGTCCAGCACCTCAACCCTCAGCGCCACCGGACTGGTGAACAAAGCCTTTTTTGTAAGGTGAAGCACAGGCTGGTTTTTGCTGTCCACCTCAGTACTTTATTGAGTTTATTGTCATGTCTTGTATGAGCATTTGCACTTTATTACAGCCTTTTGTTCAGTGGTACAATAAAAGAGATTAAGCACTTTAAATAGTTTTTGGACTCTGCTTGTAAAGAGCCCAGGACTTGGCGATATTGGTATTGCGATCTGCAGGTACCAGACTACACATTGTTCAGGAGAGAAATGATAGAAGAGAGGGGAGGTGATGTGACATGATATATGAAGGACAGAATCCTTGTCTCAGAGATCTGGGATAATGGCAAGGCTCAAGGGATAGAGACAATCTGGGTACAAGCCATGACGGGGCTGGGGGTGGTGGTGGTGGTGGTAATTGGCATAGGAGTGGTTAATAGACCTCTAGCACAGAAGACAGAGGGAGACAATGAGCTGGTAATGAGATTAACAGGATGGCAGAACTGGAGGTTTGATATTGGGGAACTTCAGTCTGCTGGTTGTGGAGTGGGGCACTGCAGCTGCAGCAAGTGCAAGAAGCCATGCCCTAATGGACAGAATGCAGAAAGCATTCCTGAGCTAAAATGTCACTGAACCCACTAGAGAAGGGGCCATTTTGAACCCTGTCCTTACAAACAGGGATAGTGTAAGGGAAGCAATGGTGAGGGAACCACTAAGGTCACGTGATAGATAGATAGATAGATATTTTATTTATATAGCACCCATCTCCATAGACTCTGAGTGCTGCACAGTAGAGACATACAATCATATAAAACATTTTAAAAATACAATAATAGCAACAATTAAAACATCAACAGGATGCAACTGAGATCACACTTATCTATCTATCATAAAAATACAATAAACTATAAAATATCCTCAATTAAAAGCTTGACAAAATAGGTATGTTTTGATGCCCTTCTTAAAGGCTTCCACTGCGGGGGCCTCCCTTAGATAACCAGGCAAGGAGTTCCACAGGGTAGGCGCAGCTGCCGCAAATGCTCTGTCACCTGAATGCCACAGCCTAACCCTGGGAACCCCAAGAAGGCCACCCCCAGCAGAACGTAGGGCCTAGGCCAGGTGGTAGGGCACAAGGAGCTTTGCAGATAGACTGACCCTCTTGTGTAGGGTTTTATAGGTCAATAACCCTATCTTGAAGACAACCCTCCACCAGACTGGCAGCCAGTGCAGTTCCGGAGCGCCGGGAGATACATTCATTCTTTTCACCCCATCAGTAATCTCGCTGCTGTGTTCTGCACCAGCTGCAGTCTGCAGAGGTTGCCTCCAGAAAACCCTAGGTACAGGGCATTGCAGCAGTCTAATCTGGAAGTGACGTAGGCGTACCAGTGTGGGCAGGTCATCAGGTGGTATCAGGGCTCGAATTCAGGCAATATTCCTGAGATGATAAATCCCACTTCTCACCATGGTCGACACCTGTACATCAAGTGTCAGACCATCATCCAGGATTACTCCCAAATTCTTCACTTGCCTAGACGGGCTAAAGGCACACCCCAGCACAAGGTCAGGGGTAATGCCACAACCCTCCGCCCTGATGCCCCGGCTCCACCACCAGTACCTCAGTCTTGTCTGGTTGAGTCTGTTAAGTGTGAGTCATCCATATCTGGATTTCCTCAAGGCAGCTGTTAAATACTGAGTCTGGCACTAGGCTATTGGGTGCACAGGACAGGTACAGCTGGGTATCATCTGCATAGCAGTGAAAACCATCCTGTACCACCTGATAATGTCCCCCAGAGGCAGCATATACACCATGAACAATAGAGGCGACAAGACCGACCCCTGCGGAACACCACAGCACAGAAGCTTCGGATTTGATGAGAACATTCCCACGGTCACCTTCTGCACTCTATCTGTCAGGTATGACCTGAACCTGTTGATGACATTTCTAGACAGGCCACACCAGAACCACAGGTGGTCAAGTAACACCTCATGGTCCACGGTGTCAAACGCTGCAGAAAGGTCTAGGAGGATCAAAATGGTATGGTCCCTTCTATCCCTCGCCATCAGGAGGTCATTAGCACCCTCACTAAGGCTGTCTCAGTACTATGCCCTGCACAGAACCCCAACTGAAAGGCTCATAGGAAGAGGAAGTGGCAAGATGTCTCTTCAACTGTATGGCCACCACCTCTTCTACAACCTTCCCTAAAATGGGAGGTTCAAACAGGTCTGTAGTTGCCGAGGCGGTCCAGATCTAAAGATGGCTTTTCAGAAGGGGCCTAACCAAGGCCTCTTTCAGGGCTGAAGGAAAGATCCCACCCTTAAGGAACTCCAGACTACCTCAGCAACCACAGGACCAATCAGCTCCAAACATTCCACCAAAAGGCGAAGTTGGGCCTGGATCTAAGTTGGTGCGTTGGCCTCAGTTTAGAGATTATCTCTGCCACCTCCCAACCCCAATCAGCTTAAACTCATCCCAGACAGGAGGAGTACTCCGACTCGACTCAGGCCAGACCCTGCAGCCCTTTCGAGAGATGTTCGAAGAGACCTCGGTTCTGATGGAGGACACCTTGTCAGCAAAAAACAAAGCCAGCTCCTCGCACCTTGCACTAGAACTCACCCCTCCAGCACGCAGATAGGTAGGATGTAAAAGCTTGTCCACTGTGTGGAAAAGCTGAGCTGGTCTGCTTCTTGCTGTAGCAATCTTCCTAGACAGAAACTCCACCTTTTTTTAGGAGATTGCCCCCTGTTAGTCCATATAATGTGACTTAAGGGCAAATCTGTCCCCCACCAGGCCAGATTTCCTCCAACACCTGTCTAACCTCTGACCCCTCATTTTCAAACCTCAGAGATCCTCATCATACCAGGGAAGTCTCCGATGAGTAGACAGGAGTCAGACATGCAAGGGTGTGACTGAGTCAAAGGCCGCACCAACCGTCCCATTATAGGCTGCTACTGCCTCTCTGACTCAATCACACAAGCTGCCCCAACACCCAATAGGTCCAACACCGCCAATAAGTCCTCTATGAGCTAACCTCATGACCAGTACTGGTCCATCTCCACAGGGCAGGACCATCTGGGAGGGGGTCCTAAACTTGAACCCCACGGTGCTATGATCCGACCAAACCACCGGATCTACACTAAGGCCCATAATATCCAACTCAACAGAAAAAACAGATCCAATGTGTGGCCGCCCATCTGTGTCATTGTCATTACCTTTGTGACAGGCCCAGTGCCCCATGCTTCCAAGCAGGTCTGTCCCAAATTTTGATAGCTCCTCCTGTCGACCAGGAATTGAAGTCCCCAGGATCAACCACCTGGGGACTCCAACACCAGGCCCGCTGATGAGCTCCCGACCTCTGCAAAAATCCCCATCATTACCTGGGGGCTGTAAAGCAGGAGGACACTGAAACCCACACCCACACTTCCTCGGGCAGTCACACACTCAAAGGATCATATAGGACTCATAGGAAGCACCGTGAGGTTCAGGCTAGATTTAAAACAAATGGCCACCCCCCACCCCTACGATCCTTCCTCAGGCTGCGTATCACTGAGTACCCAGCTGGCACTGCTGCTTCCAAAATTGGAGTGGCATTTTCATCCAACCAGGTCTCTGTGATGCAAGCCAGATCGACCGAGGATACCAAGCCCGCTATTACAGCTGTCTTGTTCCTTATTGAGCTGGCATTACACAACACAGCCCGAGTAGGATGAGGTGGAGCAGTCTGACCAGCCCTCTGCCCATGCTCTAAGGTGGAGCCCTTGGGCATGGGAATCAGACAAGGTAAACCCCGCTTAAGACTCCATTTTGCCCCAGGGCGCCTCCTTGACCTAACCACCGGATCCTGGCCATTCTGGCAGCCACTTGGGAGACACTCTCATGGGACAGTATGAACTGAAGTCAAGCTTAAAAGGAAACTAAAGTAAAATAAACGAAAAACTGTTGTGCAGAGGTTTTGCTTTGTAGAGCATACTCTTAGTAAGTCCTTCCCTTTGCTTGCTGAATTGAGTTTCTTCACTTTGCTTGCTGGTTTTATTACCCTGGGGATCTCCATTTTCACATCTTTTATGGCTTTTCTTGTTCATAGAATGCCTTCTGTCCCATGTGACAGTGATGCATCCAGGACCATTGATTCAGAGAGTAATAACTGCTGCATCAGCAGTCTACTGTTAGGTGCCTGATATTCTGGCTTCAACTAAATAACTCTGTCTAATCCAAACTTTCTGTTTTCTAGGTACAGTATGTATCTAGGGCTAGCAAGCAGAAGTGGATGTTTTGTTTTTAAAGATTTTTGTTTCATCCAGCTACATGCAACCTTTAAAAAAGCACACAAATCACTAAAGGTCACAAATGTTATCATTAGTGAAGATGCTAGTTCTTACAGAGTAGCCTGCTCAGTTATTCTTCAGGCATTTGCCAACTGTAAATGTAGCCGCTATTAGAGCTCCCTGGACAAGGAAAGTTACTTAAAATCACAGCTCTACTGCTGTAAACTTGACATAAAAAATATTTTGTTGAATTAATGCTCCTGGATGCACCACTGTCACATGGGACTGGAGGCACTGTAGGAAAAAGAAAAGCCATAAAAATGCGAAAGGAGATCCCCAGGAGCCATAAAACTAGCATACAAATTTAGAAAAGTCCTTTCAGCAAACAAAGGGGAGAACTTACTAGAAACATAGAAACATAGAATTTGATGGCAGATAAGGACCGCTGGGCCTACCTAGTCTGCCCATTTCCCTACCTAATGGATAAGCTGCAGAGCCTAGTTAACTAACAGCCTACTTCCTCCTACCCCCACTAGAATTACTAGGAGTACACCTACATCAAAACACTCTGCACAACATTTTTTTTGTAAATTCTGACTTTAGTTTTCCTTTAAGGCCAAGGTTACAATGCTGGACCAAGGTCCTGGATTTCAGAAGGCTAGTTTTGGGAAGATGAAGAAGGTGTTGGGGACAAACTAAGACAGGTAGTGGGAGTGGTAGGACTAGCCAGAAAATTTAAATGATCAAAAACGGAAGACTAAAGGCAACAGGTCTCTGTGCACAAACAGTAATGAGGAATAGGAGTAGCAAGAATTCATTATGGTGCTACTGCGGCAGTGGGAAAAAGGAAGGTGTTCATAAAGCATCAGGGAAGTGACAGGGGGCATACCAGGAAATGATGAGAAAAGCTAACAGGACAGTGAGGTAGGCAAGGACAGTAGCAGAATTTAGGCTGGAAAAGGGGGATCAGTGATAACTGCAAGGCATTCTATCACTATATTCCTGAGGAACCCAAAACAAAGGAAGCAGTGATCAGGCTAAAGAAGAGAAAGGAATGGGTTGAGGATGAGAAGGGCAAGACAAATCTGCTGAATGACTATTTCTGTTCAGTATTCATGGTAAAGGACATGGGGCTTCTACAAGTCTGCAACATGTTGACCAACAGAGGATCATTAGTAGGGGGTCAGTGAGGGGTCCATTACAAAGGAGAGTGCTGAAGAGACTTCTACCACTAAATGTAAATAATTCAGTGAGTACTGGTAGGTTGCACCTTAGGGTATTAAGGAAATGAAACTGCTTGGCAGGCCCGCTAACAGACCTCTTTAGCGGCTCACTGGAGATGGGAGTAGATTAGAGGATGGCAGATTTGGTCCTCCTATATAAAAGTAGGAGCCATGTGGAGCCCAGAAACTACAGGCCAATCAGTCTGACCTCTGTAGTGGTGGGGGATATTAAACTCTGTTATAAAGGAGAGGATCATGGAGTTCTGTGATGGATGGGCTGCAGGACCCTAGCCTGTAACTGATTCTAGCTAGATGTCATGTAATGTGTGGAATGTAAAGGAAAGTTAACTCTGGATGTCAGACATTGTGACTACATATCTGAGCTGTGTTGTATTCGACTTATATTTTCTGAACATCAGTATCACGTACATACTGTATACCCTTATATCATTGTACTGTATGTCAATTAACTCCCAGTTGCCCTTGAAAATGGGACACTAGTCTCAGGGGGCCTACCCAGTCAACAAATTTCAATAAATAAATAATAAATAAAATCATGGTTTTACTGCTGGGATGTTGTGCCAAATTAACCTGTTCAAATTTTTTGATTGGGTGACAAGAGCAGCGGACAAGTGTCAGGCTATAGACATACTACCATGAAATCTGAGTGACTGCAATTAAAGAATGTGCATAGATGGGACTGGCACTCTAGGTCATAAAGTCAAGGTTGTTCAAGTCAATACAAACAAATAGAGAGGAGAGAGGACAGAACAAACTGAGTTGAGAAGTGTGAAGTCGAATCCAAGGAACACTGCAACCGAAATGGAGGAGTCAAACTGCACTGACTTTTTTTTTCCAAAGACTCCAATAACATCAGAAACCCTGATAAGAAATGGATGACCAAAGAGATTGGCAAACAAAAACAGATGAGGCCACAGGAAGAAAGAGAACGACTTGGACAAACAAGGACATTGTGGGACCAAGCCAAGTTATAAACAAATAGATCTTTTCTTCTTTTGTTAATGGCTCCATAACTTTCAGTGCTTAAAAAGGGCCCAATCTTCATTCCGACACCCAAACACTGAAACATAGATTTTGTCAACAGATAAGGACCACTTGCCCACCTAGTCTGCCCAGTTTGTCCCTGCCTATACTGTCACCACAGACCATACCTGATCTCTGGCTACCTACTCCCCTGCTTTTCTACTAACATTCCTTTGTGCCTGTCCCATGCATGCTTGACGTCCACCACTGTTTTTGCTCCCACCATCTCCACTGGTAGACTCTTCCAGGCATCCACCACTCTTCAGTGAAGAAGTACTTCCTCACATCCCTCCAAATGTCCCCCTTTCAACTTCAGAGTTAATCCATTTAAAATCAAAATGGATGTATTTAAGTTACAAGAAAACATATTCTGAAACAATTTTTTGCAAGTTAGCAAACCCATTCAATTAATAATGTGATACTTTAAAGGCACTGGCACAAGGCAATAAAGCAGTAGGACTTGTTACTCGGATGCTGGGATGTATAGGTAGGGGGATCAGTAGAAGAAAGAGGGAAGCAATATGCCCCTGTACAGATGATTGATCTGACCTCATTTGGAGTACTGTGTGTACAATTTTGGAATCCACACCTAGAGAAAGATGGCATCAGACTGGCGGCAGTGCAGAGGAGGGGTACCAAGATGAGCCAGGGCAACAACAGTGGAGGAATTGAGAGAAATGCCTGGAGGATCTGACCATGTATACTCAGGAGGATAGGAGGAAATGGGGGGACATGACTGAGATATTTAAGTTCTTCTGTGGAATCAAAAGAGCAGACACTAATGACTTGTTCACAAAGAGTATGAACACTTCCACCACAGGTAACACCATGAAACTGGGGGAGATGTCAGAAACTACTTTTTACCAAAGGGTGGTGGCAGAATGGAACAAACTTCAAGATGAAGTCACAAATGATGAGTCAGTGAGGGTTTAAGAGAAGATAGGACATGCATATAGTAAAAGTCTGGTTGGGTAGAATGGTGGTGGGGGAAGGGAAGAACATGGGGACTGATAATGTTTCCTCAATTAGACAGACAGGGAAAGGCAGACAGGGTGGGCCACCTAGCCTTTTTCTGATGCCATTTTCTCTGTTTCTAAGATGACAGAACTGGGAAGTTTGTGTTCCTTTATAGGAAATAATCTGATTTTCTAGAGTGCCCTTTGTTCAAATGGTGTTTCAGAGCACTTTTCAGTCCAGGAGAGGGAAGGTAGAAAAGGGGTGGTTGCCATTTTTCAGCATAAAGGAATATTCAGACCACAGAGATAGGTTAAAGAAGTTACAGAAAGGTTAAAAAACAGCTGACATGATCGGAGCTTGCAAGTCACATCAGGGTGCTACCTGCCACATGGTCTTAAAAAAAGACTTAAAAATAGAGTAATGTACATAAAAGCCTTTGTAGAACCAGTTTGTATTCGGTAAGCCATAGACTCCAAATGTGCACTGTAGCTCTACCACAAACAGCATTATGATGCTCTGTCCCTTACTTTGCAGCATCATTGTTAGGGGTCATCATGTTTAATATAAAAGGTGGCCCGCTAAGCTATGTAAATTTACTATAAACAGCTCCTCTGCATTCAACTACCCTTTATAGTGAGGGGAGCTGTTTATAGTAAATTTACGTAGCTTAGCAGGCCACCTTTTATATTAAACATGATGACCCCTAACAATGAAAGGTGCCCTGCTGTTTGGAGTACAATGACATAAACAAAACAGCCCACACATCAACCTACAATACTTCACACTGAACATGCAATAGCTCTGTCCCGCACCTTCATACGCAAAATGCTGGTTTGGGGCAGAGCTAGAGCTTTAGACTACAAGGCTCACTAAACACAAACTGGTCCCCCAAAGGCTTTTCATCTAATGAATTACTATATGAAATGTTTGACTGCTTATTTAGACCATGAGTTAGGTAGCACCTTGGCGTGACCTGCATGTCCCAGATTAGAAAAGGCATCAGAAACTCTAAGCACAGGGAGGAAAAGCAACATGTACAGGGTCACACAGTGAGTGTGTGGTGGCTGGGGATTCAAACCCAGGACTCTGGGTTCACAGCTGTGTGCCTTAACCTGTGGTAAACTGCCCTCCCCCACACACCTAATGCACTTGGTTTCACTTCCATTGCTTAGGATTTGAAGGAGAGTTGATACAGGGCAGCTGACAATGTTCTCTTTCATTTGACGTTCTTCTGGAGCATGTTGGGTTTTTCTGGCTTTGTTACTAGCTTGTTGAAGGGCAGTTTATGGTCAGCAGGTCGATGGGTCTTGGAAACTGTACCAGGCAGTAGTGCCATCTGCATAGATAATTGTTTAATTGTGTATGTTTGAGCCATTGAGCATGATCATAAGAAGCGGAGGGTCTAGGTTGTTGCCTCTGGGTACTCTGCTTGTCTGGGTTATGTATTCCATTTGGATTTGTTGTTGTTTATCTTCTCCTCTAGGATGGATCTCACCTATCTTAGAAGGGCAGTGTGTTCTTCTACATCGCCAACTTTTATTTATTTATTTTTTTGCTTCTGTTTTTTCCTCCACTGGGCCCGCTTGGCCCCCTCCTTTCAGCCATCCACCCAGCCCCGTCTCCTGACCTTTGGGCACTCACCCTCATTCCCCCATGGCTTATCATCTATGGCAGGATGGTGGGGAGCCCCGAACCTGACCCACCAGGACCAGACCCAGTGTTTGGATGGTGCCCACTTGGGGGCAGCGTCTGTGGCAGATGGCCATCATGCCTCTGTACTGCACCACGATGTCCACTTTTTTCCCTGCGGAGGGGAGCATGCAATGCCGAAAATGGCCTTGCCATGTGTGCATCTGCACACAGCACGCTCGTCGGCTGCTCCACCTCCATGCCCCACTGTACAGGACCTGGTGTGCTGACACCTAGGCTCCGCTAGGTGTGAGGAAAATGCCGGTCTCTGTTCCCCACCCTCCCTGGGAGAGGAGAGCTGTCCACCATGAACACTGGTCACTGGTGTGGCAGGAGGTAAGGCATTGCTGCCTCAACCCTCCATGCCACTGGGCCGGCATTGCCTACTTTTATTGGTAGGATGTTGTGGTCTATGACACACTTTTATGGAGGACTCAGTAGTATATTCAAATATTCTGTGAGTCTTGCAGACAAGTTGGAATTACAAACTAGCAAAATAACTACAAAGTGTCAGAAGAGCTATATTGTAATATCTGGCTAAGCCTCAATAATACTATACTAAGTTATACAAAAATTTCCCAGTAATACATCACTACTCTTAATAATACTATCCTGAAAATGATAATACTGTTGTTTTTTCCTGATAATACTACAGTTCAAAGGTCATCTCCAACTGTAGTATTATCAATGGATCCATATATTACAAAAAAATAACAGAAAGATAAGTGTTTTATAAGGCAGTAATACCATCTTGAGGTTTTGGGGACTTTAGGACCTCTCGAGTTTTGCTCTCGAGGTTTCATGTCCCCAAAACCTCTTGATGGTATAACTGCCTTGTAATATACATTTATCTATCTATTATTCTATTTGCAAAGGCCGATTTGTGATTTACAATTCAAATAGCACTTCAACACTAACAAAAGAATTTGCTGATGCAAATGATGGCAGCCACCTGCATACCAGGCATAATTCTCTTTTGAAGTCCTACAAATGCCAACACTGCTGTTTGCGTTGCGCTATTTATTGCTTCTGAAAGGTATGTTTTATATGGGCGCAAATAGTTGCAGACCATAAAACCATTACACTGGTCACTAATGACCACTACAGCTGCAGTGTGGGTTCCAGGGGACATGAGGGACTCATATCCTTTTCTCATAGCATGCTGATGGGGCAAGGGTGGATTGTATTCACCCAAGAGGTCTGTGGAGTCATGCAATTTCTCACAGAGATCCACGAATACACTAGCATATGCCTTAGAGTTATGCCAGAGTTGTTTGCCACTCTCTGCAGTAGCCCTTATTATTTAATTTCACTAGGAAGCCCACAGCACTCCTCCCTTGTAAAGAGCAGTGTTCCTTCTTAATGAGCAGTTAATGATATGACATGGGGGACCAGATATTCAAAACTCTGTCCTGGGGCTAAATTAAACTGACCGGTGTGCTAAATTAGCCTGGAAACAATAGCCTGCTATATTCAAAAGGGATAGCCCCAGTGCTAAACCAGCTGAATATAGCATGCTTAGGAAGCCAGGCAAACTGGGCTGGAGTACAGTGCAAAATATCCCGGAATAAGACAGCTCTGAATATAGCAACCAGGAAGTGCAAACCACAACAGCATCCCAGTTCACAGCAACGTAAAGGAAGGTAGAGGTGACCTATGTGCAGGGGTCAACCTTAACTTTTTTGCACTAGCCAGCCGGGCTAGTAAACCAGAGATTGCACTAGCCTGCAGACATTTGCAGTAGCCCGCAGTTGATATGGTTAACAGTGATTTGTTAAACGAAAGGCAAATAAAATCACATTTGTTCTGCCAACAGTCTGGATGCTTACCAACTGATTTTGCACTGTGCCTTTAACTGCAAACCTCACATACACTGTCTTTGCTTCTGTAACTGGAGAGTCAGTGGTTCTGTCACTGATGACCGAAATGAACTTTGTTCCCATAATTTTTTTCTTGTAGTGCCATGTGTTCAACCTTGGCTACATAGTGGATAAAGTTGTAGGCATATTTGTCATTCTGGTGACTTGCTTAGGGTCAACACAGTATGCAAGTGGAGGCTGTGGGAATTTAAACTGGCTGTGGCAGAGGGAGGTAGCAGTTGAAGTTTGAAATTGTGGTGAGGTTCTGGAAAGCTAACTTTGTCATAAGTTTCTGTAAGTTTTTATTGTTTGTAAGTTGTGTTTTAAAATTGGCCAGACTCCTTAAGAACTCTCTGGAAAGCCTTCCCACCCACCCCTTGCATTTGCCTTTCTTAAATACAGAAGAGTCACTGGGGGTTGAGCTTAAAGGCTGGGAGGGAGGAGCTTAGGGAGTTGCAAATTTCCTATGAGCAAACTCTTAAGGCTAATAGTCAGGTGGGGAAAAGTTCAGCCACTCAAGTTTGAAAGTTTAAAAGTCTTGGACTAGTGGGGAACTTGGTGGCTCACCCAAGAAAACCTACTTGGAGGGGGATGGGATCACATGCCATTAGGGCCGGCATCTTTGGGAGGGTGGTGGGGTGCACAGGGTGTGGGGCAGCCATGAGACTGGACTGGGCTTGGAAGTTCGGTGGTTGCCCAGTGTGCTACCAGCTGGCACAGCTTAGGGAGGAGGTTGAGGGGCTTAGGAGACAGCTGGGGGGAGGTATGGTTGGGGAATAGGGCAGGGGCTCTCCCACAGGGCTGCACCAAACACTAGGGGCCGGGGCATAGGGAAAGGAGTGCAGTAGAGTACTCTGGGGTCGCATAGGAACCCTGGCAGATGGGGTCCAAAAGGAGGATACTACGAAGGAAGCTGGCAGGTAACTGGGGACCCTCACACACGGGGGCCAAAGGGAGGACATTCTCAGGGAAGTAGGCAGATGGCTGGGGCTGGACAGAAGGAAGAAATGGGGGTAGGTGGATCGGATTTTAAGCTCAGTAATCGCTTCAATTCTCTTCTTCTGCTTGAGGATGAGGGGGTGATGTAGTCATGACAGAGGCGGTTAGAGATGGAAAGGGAATAGGGGGCAAGAGGTGGGGCGGGATAGTGGGAGGAACAGGGGGGAACTTGGAATGCAGCAAACGGGGGGAGCAGGGGATCAGAGCAGGAGGATGAGAGGGTAGAGGGAGGAAAGCACAAGGAAAAGGACCAGTTGGGAGGAAAGGGCAAGGAGAAGGACCAGAAGTACAAGGAGGATACAGTAAAGGGAGCTGAGGGTTTAGGCCAGGGGAGCATGACAAGCAAGGAGTGGCTGAACAGAGACGGGAAGGAAGGGAGGATGAGCCAGGCTAGTTTAGCAGATGGGGGGAAGGACCAGTCGCGAGCAGTAATGGTGGGGGTAGCGAGGTACAGAAGGATACTCAGGAGGACAAGGGGCATAGGATCAGAGGGGAGAGGGTGGCCAGGTTAAATAAGGAGGGCATGGCAGGTGGCACCCAGATTGGTGGAGGAGCAAGGAGCCATCTGGGGGGGAGGGGCCAGTAGAAAGGATGAGGGACATGGAAGGGGGGAAATGGAGGAAAAGGGCCAGAGTGCTCCTGTTGGGTGATTCCATGATCAGGGGATCAAATGGGATAAGGAGGAAGAAGCCTGCCTGGTTAGAACAAATGCTTCCTGGACTAACGTGCACAGGTCAAGCATGAGGTATATCAGCTGGCAAAGGATTGTGGCGGTTCCCGGACATACCGTCCACCTGGGTACCAATGACATTGAGGAAATAGTGAGCTAGAGATACAGGCAAGGCTCAGGAGCTTGCCAGGGTCTGTCATGATATAGGATGTGCAATTTTCTCAGAAACTCGTGGTGCCAAGGGCTAGTAGGGAACACAAGAGAAGATTAGGTGATAAACCAGTGGCTCAGGGAGTAGTATGGGACCAGAGGGTATGGGTTGATGGGGATTGGGGAGACCTGGGAGGATAAGGGGCTGTATGCTAGAGATAGGCTCCATCTCAGTTTGGAGGGGAAGGAAATCCTTAAGTTGAAAATAGAGGGGTTCATTGGGGTTTAAGCTTGTGAAGGAGGAGGGATGGGAGAAAAGGCTGTTGAGGGGGGTCTGATAAAGGAGGGACTCTGTCTTCACCCCCCCCCGGGGAGCTGGAGGAATGCAGAAAAAGGCCGACTGGTAAGGTGCGGACCAGGGGAAGACAGAATCCCCACAGGAACACGAGCAGGGGAAATGGAAGTATAGGGAAAGGGTGGAAGGTAGTCCTGCTAAATACCAGGAGCTTGGGCAATAAAATGCCTGCACTCCAGGCAATGCTAACTGAGGGAGAGGTGGATGTGGCAGCGGTCACTGAGATCTGGGCCACCGCAGAGCATGACTGGGACCTGAACCTGGAGGGTTACACCATGTTCAGGAAGGACGGGGGAGGGAAGGGGAGGAGGGGGTAGCAATAATAGTCAAAAACTGCATTGCCATAGGAGGAGTGGAGGAGGCGGAGGGAACTGTGGAGGCGATTTGGGTCACCTTGATAACAAGGGGGGCAAGAGAGTAATAATAGGAGTGGTGTATAGAACCCCTGCGCTGGCGGAGGAGCTGGAGGAAAGTCTGGTGGCAGAGGTTGGGAGACACTGTGGATTAGGAAGCGGAAGGGTGGTGGTGTTGGGGACTTAAACATGCCAGGAACAGACTGGGAGACTATGACATCCTCGGTGGTCAGGGAACAGAGGTTGTTGGATGTCTTTCGGATGCATTCCTAACTCAGCAGGTGGGGGAACTGACCAGGGAGGAGTGGATACTGGATGTGGTCCTGGCAGACAGTGACCAGATTGGGGGCCTGGAGGTAAGGGACCCATTGCCGGGGAGCGACCATGCCACGGTCTGGTTCTGCCTGAACCTAGATGGGGTAGAAGGCTGCACAAAGATGGAGGTAACTGACTTCAGGGGGCGGATTTCAAGGAAATGAGAAGGATCCTTAAGGAGCACTTGGATGAGATTGGGCCAGACATGGACGCTGACAGTAGGAGGGAAATCATCAGGAGGGGGGTGCAGGATGCTACCAGCACCTGCACAAGAATAAGACAAAAATGCGGTAGGGCCTGAAAACCCTGCTGGTAGACCAGGGAGGTTCAGGAGGTGGTGAGGGAAAAGAAGGCGGCCTGTAAGCAATTCAAGTGCTCAAGGAGTGAAAGGTACTGAGGGGAGTATGAGCTGATGGCCAGAAGGACCACTAGGGTGGTGAGGGCGGCTAAGGCAAGGAAGGAGCAGAACCTGGCCAGGGAAATTAGGAGAGGGAACAAGGGGTTCTTTAGACACATTGGGGAAAAATGAAGGGTGAAGGGGCAGATTAGCAGGCTTAAAACAGAGGAGGGATGGGCACAAGATCCAGGGAACCAGGCTGAGGTACTAATGAGTACTTCGCCTCAGTTTTCACCAAGGAAAATGGGGGGCTGCATCATACATGGGAGGAGATGGTGAAACTGAGGAGGGGGGGACCCTTACCGATTGGCGGGTCTGGGGAGGGGGGCATCACTGGCAGGTAGGGGGAAGGAAGAGCAGAGGGATGAGGTAGCGGAGGTGGAAATCATGGCAGAGAGAGAGTGAGGGAAGCCCTCAGGTCCCTTAAGATGGAGAAAGCACCAGGGCCAGATAAATTACATTCCAGAGTGCTGAAGGAACTGGCGGATGTCCTGGCAAAATCCCTGGCGGAACTCTTCAGCATCTCTCTGAGGACAGGGTGGGTGCCCCAGGACTGGAAGGTGGCACATATAGTGCCTATCCACAAGGGGGGATCAAGGGAGGTGGAAGGGAACTACAGGTCTGTCAGCCTGACATCGGTGGTGGGCAAGGTGATGGAGGGCATTGTCAAGGAGAGACTTGGGGGACCTGGAAAAGTCAGGGTGCCTGGATGATAGACAGCATTGGATTCGTCCCTAGCAAATCGTGTCAGACAAACCTTGTTGAGTTCTATGACTGGGTGACAAGTGCCTTGGACCAGGGTAGACCAGTGGACGTCCTCTTTCTTGACTTCAGCAAGGCATTTTACTCTGTTCCTCACGGGGGTCTGTTGGATAATGTGGGAGAAATGGGGGTGGGGAACCAGATGATCAGACGGATAGGAAATTGGCTCCAGAACTGGACCCAGAGGGTCGTGGTTGGAGGGATAGTCTCATCCCCAAGGAGGGTCATTAGTGGAGTCCCTCAGGGATCTGTCCTTGGGCCCCTCCTGTTCAATGCCTACGTCTCTGACATAAGAAGGGTATCAGGAGTGAGATGAGTCTCTGCGGATGACTCAAAACTGGGAGCGGTGGTGGATGGGGAGGAGGAGAGGGAGGGTGGCCTTACAGGGGACCTGGAGGATCTGGAAAGGTGGTCTAGAAAGTGGAAGCTGAGGTTCAATGCAGGAAAATGCAAGGTACTGCACCTGGGAGCCAGAAACCGGGCCAAGTATATACCCTGGGGAGAAATGCTACAAGTCTCGATGGCTGAGAGGGACCTGGGGATGGTGGTGGATGTCAAGATGAACAACTCAGAGACTTGTAGGAGGGCAGCAGCAAAGAATAACAGGATGCTTGGATGCATCGCTAGGGTTTCACCTCCAGAAGGAGGAAATGATACCCCACTGTATAACTGCTCGGTGAGGCTGCACCTCGAGTACTGCGTGCAGTTTGGAGGCCACATTTAAAGAGGGACATTGAACTCCTGGAGAGAGTCCAGAGGAGGGCAACCAAAATGATTTGGGGCTTGGGGATAGGACCTATGGGGAGAGGCTCAAGAGCTAAATATGTACTATTGGAAGAGAGAAGGACCTCAAGTGGACTTGATAGAGGTCTTCAGGTACATGAAGGGGTAAATAGGGAGGAGCAGTCAGGGTGCTCTGAAGGAAGGAGGGGGCAACTACAGGGCATGGGTGGAAGCTGGGGGAGATTCAGGGAGAAAGGAGGAGGTGCTACTCACTGAGAGGGTGGTGGAGCCATGGAATGCGCTGCCCAGGGGCTGGTGGAGGCAGAAATGGTGGAGGGGTTCAAGAGGGGTGGACAGATACAAGGAAGGGTTCTGGAAGCAAAACCAGTGCAGCGAGAATATCTGGGACTGAGAAGGCAGAAGCCAGAGAGGGAGGGTAGCAAGGTCAGCTCCCAGGGTGGGGCTGACCAAACAAGCAGATACAAAAGACCGTTAGGCCTATTCTGCTGGCATTTTAGTATGTTAGTAGTATGTTAGTGTCTGCTGGATGTACAAAGCCCATTCACAACCTGTTGCTCTCTGTTAAACCCTTTTCAGTTTTCCTTTCCATGACAGCCATGTATTCTGATATGCTTTGACCACCTTTTAATAACTGAACTATCAGTACTTGTGGTATCCTCAATACTACATTGTGTTCCCTTTACCTCATCAGCTACTGCTGTTTCTTTTCAAATGTCTAAGACATCACATTCCACAATTTCAAACACACCATTGCATGCTATTTATTCCAATGGCCTCTACAGATGTAGCTAATAACATGGAATGTTCAGGTTGGTAGTATAAAAAAATGAAAGCAGCAGCTGCTGAGAACTTGGGAGAGAAATAATCAACACAGTGACAAAGGCAATAAAAATGTGAAAACTAATTTGAAAAAGTGGGTCTAAAACATATGAAAATATGGGAAAAACAAAAAGGAACCCATTACAGCATATGAAGGTGTAAAAACTGTTTCCTATCATGGCAGAAATGACCATACTTAAAATTCAGAGTTGAAATGATTAGGTTGATTTACTGCTAATGGTCTTAATGGCCATACTTTACACCTCCTAGACCAGGGGTCTGCAACCTTTTCAGGTCTGGGAGCCGCATGCTCCATAACCACAAAATGTCCAACCGCAAAAGAGCCACACAAAATGTTTTTACTTGTGTTTGTGACTACGATACACATGAATGTGACAGACGTTCTCCAAACATGGCATTTTATTAAGAAATGTATGTTACTTTGTTGAAACAACAACACAGACTACTATATTAAAATGAATTCACTGTTTTTATTGAATAAATGTTCTGTGCAAATGAATTCACTGTTTTTCTTGAATAAATAAACTTTGTGCAAATTAATTCACTGTTTTATTCAATAAACGTTGTGCAATTATATCAACTGCTTTTATTGAAAGACAAATATTTTCTGTGCAAATGTTATCAACTGCTTAAATAAACTTTCTGGGCAAATGAATTCACTGTTTTATTGAACAACGCATTTTGAGCAATTGTATCAACTGCTTTTATTGAACACTAAATAATTTCTGTGCAAATGTTCTCTACTGCTTGTTATTAAAATTCACAATTACCAAAATATAGCCAATAAAGTTCTGTCACCACTATCTGTGCAAATGCATAAAATGCTGGTTAACAATCTCTCTTCCCAAAATACAACCAGTACTGCTCAGTCACCACTTTCTGTGCAGATGCATACCCACTGCAGGCTGTGAAACATCCCTCTTCCCAAAATACAGACAGTACTGTTCAACACTTTATGCATTATCACTGAAAAGTGGTACAGGTACCTGAACAATACTGGTTGTATCTGGGAAGATGGATTTGAATAAGCAGTTTGTGCACTGGCAAAGAAAAGTGGTACCTGGGTATTCAACATCTCTTCCCAAAATACAGCCAGTACTGCTCAGTCACAATTTTTCTGTGCCAAAGCATGAACTGCTGGTTATTCAAAATCTCTCTTCCCAAGGTACAACTAGTACTGCTCAGGTACCAGTGCTGTTCAGGTACTACTTTTCTGCCACTGCATGAACTGCTGAACAGTTCTGGCTGCATTTTGGAAAGAGGGATTTTCAATAACCAGGTACCACTTTTCTGTGCCAAAGCATAAACTGCTGGTTATTCAAAATCCCTCTTCCCAAGGTACAACTAGTACTGTTCAGGTACCAGCACTGTTCAGGTACCGCTTTTCTGTGCCAGTGCATGAACTGCTGAACAGTACTGGCTGTATTTTGGGAAGAGGGATTTTGGATAACCAGGTACCACTTTTCTGTGCCAATGCATACACTGCTGGCTACAAAAAATTCCCCTCTTCCAAAAAAAAAAAAAAAAAAAAAAGACCTGTACTGTTCAGACACCACTTTTCTGTGCAACTCCTAAAATGCAGGCTGTAAAAAAACTAACAGAACTCCCTAAAATACAGACAGCGCTGTTCAATTAATTAATTTAACTGCCCTGATAAAATACACACAGCAAAATAACCAAGCAGGCATCCAAAGACATGAGACACAGTGACCCTGACCCCCAGATAAAATACACACAGCAAAATAACCATGCGGACATCCGAAGACATGAGACACAGTGACCCTGACCCTTAGATAAAATACACACAGCAAAATAACCAAGTGGGCATCTGAACACAGATGCAGTAACCTTGACTCCCCCCCATGCACCCCTGATAAAATACACACTGCAAAATAACTACGCGGGCACCTGAACACATCAGATGCAGCAACCCCCCCACATGCACTCCAGATAAAACGCACACACAGAAATAACAAAGCGAGCATCTGAAGACAGATGTAGCAACACAGGAACAAGTAAAATGTATTCCAGGCACCTACCTGTGGTAATGTTCCACTGTTACTCCTCCTCCAGGTTCTTGGGGTTGCTGGTCAGACTCCTCTCACAACAGCAAGTCAATCGCTCCTCGATGCTGGATCAGCCTCAAAACTGCAGGTCACACTTGGATTTCCTCAGGGTAGGCAAACAGTAAAATGTACTGGCTGTTGGCAAACTGCAAACAACTCTGATGCCTCTGGAAGTGTAAGGCAGGCAGGCTAAGGTAGCATACAGCTATAGTACCAGCCAGGGGCCAGTTATGGTACTGAAGCAGGCAACAGTGGGGTGCCGAGGTGCCCTTTTTGTAGTGGTGCCTTGCTCTCCTGCAAATCTCAGAGTTAAGCTGAGACTGCTGCTGTGGCTCTGTTTACTTGCAGTCTTGTAAGTTTCAGAGTTAGGCTGAGACTGCTGCTATGGTTCTGTTTGCTTGCAAGCACCTGGTGCCACAGCTTTTTCTCCAGGAAGTTCACTTGGTGGACAGTGGACCCCGTGTAATACAACATCACACAGCCACAATAAATTACAGTATCAGCTAATATAGCTGGTCTGGCTGCGTGCTGAGCCCTGCTAGTTTGTCTTGCTGCTGGCGTTCCTCCTCATTAGTGTCGTGCCCCCCCCCCAACTGTGCTAACTCCCGGACTGCACACACACCCCAGAACAGGCAGAGGTGGCATTCACAGGCACCCTCTGGTGTGGTTAGCCACGATCCTCCTCCCAGTACAAACAAATCACAGTACTGCTACATGCTAATCGCTGTTCCTGTTGAATAGTGTGGCTTTTCACCTGCTCACCAACCGAAAGTCCCAAACACAGACCTGAATGAGCGGTGGTGGCAGGTGTTCAGAAGCACTCCTCATTGGCCACAAAGTCCTCTTCAAAATGCTTCCTCCCAGATGTCCGTCCCCTTTTGCGGATAGGCTTGAAACAGCAGACCGACATTATGGTTCCCACTCCACTTCTCCCACCTACTTCATAGAGCTGATGCAGACCTGAGGGGGAGTGAAGATTACCGATCATGCTGTTTGGGGTTGGGCAAGCTGGAGGCGGGGCGGAGTGAATGACCTGACCGCGGGGGGGGGTGAGGATACAGAACACAATCTCAGGTGCTTAGATAGTGCAAGGAAGAAAGTTGTTACCCATGGAGTTCCTTTGGTGTTCTTTGTTAGCAACATAGAGCAGGTATGTGGATGGATGGAATGGGAGCAAGCGAGTCAGCAGGTTAGGCAACGGACAGCCGCATGTGGCTCGAGTCGAGGTCGTCGGTAATTTTGTCCCAGACAGACTCGTTTTACAAATAAAGGCCTGTGACTAGTGACATCAGAACTTTTTGTAACCTGGACATGCATGCAACAGTGAATGATTTGATACAATCAGTTTTAATACTATCTGAGCAATCAAAATGGCCCCAAAACAGGACTACATTTAATCAAAACCAGATGACCAAACAAGGACCCTGAAAACCAGATTATCTGGTCTACAACTGGACAGGTGGCAACCAAGTTCAACTGTGCTGCTCCAGGACACAGTCACAAATCTGCTAGCCATGAGTACTGAGCTAAACAAGGAAAGGAAAAGGAGAAAGGATCTCTACTAAAAGAAAATAAAAGCAGTAGTTAGTATAAAATGAAACAGTTTGTAAATGCACTACACGGGCATCTATTTTTTTCATTTCCCTAATGCTAAGGCAGCACATAGTTAAACCTCCATGAAAAGGACCTGGCTTTAAATTAAATAACAGTTACTTTATATTTATGTATTTACTTGTTTATTTGTTTGGTACCCGGGTTGAGAATGGAACCGTAGCTTTCCACAGGAGGAATTGCACTAGCCCAGCCGAGCAAGTAACAGAGATTCTTCACTAGCCCGCGGCAATCTGCACTAGTACCCCGGCTAGTAAATTAATGTTAAGGTTGACCCCCGACTATGTGGCCAATGTGTGTGCTGGCAAAGGAGTAGAGTCAGTAAAGCTGCAAGCATCGGTGCATGTGATATTACATTGTGCAGAAATGTACAATGTTTCTGAAACATTTGCGCAGGTTTAGCGCGGAGCTAAGTCGTTTGCCTGGCACAATCACATTTGCCTGGGGCATAACTTTGCTATATTCAAAAGTGACATGCAAATGAGCCTGCTTAGGTAGTCTATGAGCAAACATCTAGATTAGCATCTCATTATGACCTGATTTGCATGCAGTTTTCCCAGCACTGTTGCAGGGTCCCACAGCTCCACCTGTAGGTCAGTCTGGAAGTACAGGGGCTGGCTGGCTCTGCCCACAGCTCCACCTGTAGGTCAGTCTGGCACTGCATGGTGGTAGCTGCAGGCTACATTTGTACGGTACAGCATAGAATATTGTGCCCCAGGGGACTATACAGCACAGGCACAGGTGGTGGTGCTGCATGCAATTGTCAAACTGTAGTTTGTGCTACAGTGCACAGCAGACGCTACAGTGGCAAGGGGGCCAGTAGTGTGAGGGACACAGCAATGCCAATGGTGTGTAGGGCAGTGATGACCACTGCACTGTACACAGTGACAGGCCCAACTTGCAGGTGTTTACTGACAGTGGACATTACTGTTATGCTGTTGTGCGACCCACATATGCTGCACCACTGGCATGGGATGCTCACAGTGACATATACATGGCTGGATGTGTGTGCTGTGGTGTCTGTACTGATGTGCAGTATGTAGCTGGGGGGGGGCACATACCATCAGACGGGCACACTGGTGTTGGGGTATTCCCAACACTGGCCCATTTGCACTGTGTAGCTTGTCCCAGCCTTGTGGCCGCACCCAGTCTGTGGTGCAGCCTGGCCACTTGTACACCCTCCCCTCAACACCCTCCATGCCCACAGTGCTGCATGTGTGTGCTGGCGTCTGTTGGTGTCCACCAAAGGGTGGTCTGCAGGTGTGCGCTGTATGGCCGCACTGCCATGGTGTCCACTGGGAGCTTGGTCACCACTTACTGCCTGGCATGGCTGGGACTGGTGGCAGATGATGGCATCATAGGGATGCAGTCCATGAGCAGTATGTTTCCTCTCTGTCTGGCTTATTTCTGTGTGTCATACTTACTGGTTAGGGTTGCGCAAAGCTGCGCAAAAGTCACGCAACACTACGCAAAACCACAAAGTCGCCCAAAGCTGGTTTGCCTAGAGTTATGACTATCTTTTCCTGGGCGGTAATTTGCACCACAAAAAGTGTTATGCTAAGTCGCGCAAAAACACTTTGCGCGGTGCTCTTCACTGAATATAGCATTGCACCTGTAATCATGTACATGCCCCCTCAGTTTGCCCCTTACATACATTATAAGTTTGCCAGGTGCTAATGAAATTTGCGTGCGCTATTTGACCTTTTTTTTTTCTTTACTCCCCCTCCCCTGTGGCCCCCTTCTCTTCGGGAGACACCCAACGGCCTTTTTCAGCCCTCGCTCACCTGCCTGTGGACCAGAGCAGTCCATCCCCCATGGAGCCTTGGTTATCCCCCCAGGCGGGGTACGGGTTGGGGGCCCATTCACCCCGAGACACACTGTGCTTCGTCGGGATGCTGTCTCTGGGCAGGCAGGGCATTGAGGTCGGGGAGCCTAGTGCTCCGTCTACCCGGGAGCCGCAAGGTGCTTTTCTGGTGTTCCTCTTGCGTACGTGTCCCCTGGCGTCAAAGGCGCTTAAGCGCCGATGTCTGATACGTTGCCTCCCTTGTCAGTCTTCGGTCTTGTTACACCTCAGGTCTCCACCGGGGTCAGACAAGAGCCGAGCTCTGACCCCCTCCCCGGAGAGCGAGGCAGTCCTTAGGACGCTCAAGCCCTCTCCCCGGCCGCCTCAGCTTCCCGGCTCGTTCCGAACCCGGGTCGCTATGCGTAAGCGAACCAACCGCTGCTAGGCGGCATTATTTGACCTTTTGAATATAGCGAACCCGCAGTAACCCTGCGCTAACCCTGTCCAAACGGTTTGTGTCCAGCACAAAATTTTGAATATCTGGCCTGAAGTGTTTAAGGACCTGCATGTTGAGTGGGGTCATGTGCAAGTGCAGCTTTGAATATGGCGTGCTACTGCTCTGGTGCAGCTAACAAACTCGCAAATGTATGGTTTGTGCCTTATGCTCCCCAGCTTAGAGGGAAGTTCCCCTCAGCCTTTTTTTGCTAACAGCATTAGTACTACAGACTTGACAGGAGAGTTAAAGGGAATGTTCCCCTCAGTCATCTTTTTTCTGTATACCAGTAGAGTTTGTGGGCATGAACAATAACTGCCTCTATTGCACTGTCTTAATTCTATCAGGATTTAAATGTAAATGAAGTTACTCAAGACTGGTGTGAAAGCCTGCTTGACTCTACTGCAAAGGTCATGACCTGACTCATGCAAAGCATCATGGGATCTGATGAAGTTTTAGAGCTAAAGCATGCAGTAGGTCTACTGTATCAGTCAGTGCTGTTATTTTCTCTGCAGTCAGGGTGTTCTTGTTTTGTGCTGACCATCAAACGTTTCAAAGTACTGTAAGTGCCCTGATGATTTCCATTGTTTAAAGCTTGTCTGAGCTGGAAGAAGATGGTTTTAGAGGAGGTTTGTGTTTGTACAGTTTTATTTCTGCCTTGTCTGAATAATTTTGTGTTAAAAGGTCTTAAGTTTCCAGACTGAACATGTAGTCCCTTTGTTTTCATTGTTCTCTTCCCGTGCTGGCTAACAAACAAGGTTGTTGGCAAACACAAGACAAAAATGCTGGAACTTCAGAAAATGCCAGTGCCACTGACTGATACAGCAGAACTGATGGCATTAGCTGTAAAGCATCATCAAATCCCATGATGCCTTGCACTAGTCAGGTCACAACAACTGCAATGGATTCAAGCAGGTTTTCACACCAGACTTCAAGTAACTTCATTTACATTTAAATCCTGAGGAAATGAGGAGGGTATAATAAAGGCAATTATTGTTCATACCTACAAACTACACAGGGAAACGGGATAAAAGGCTACGGGGACTTTCCCTTTAATTGTCCTGTCAGGTTTATAGTGCTAATGCTATTAGCACTAGCGCTAACTTGAAATATCTGATGAATTTATATTGAGACATATTAGCACTAAGGCTATTTAGTGTTATTTACATTGAGAATATCCGAATTTAGCACCCCACATGACACCCTCACCATTTAGCATGCACTACAAACATCAGCTCTGATTTTAGTGACGGCTTTGAATATGGTGCCCTGAGAATGCGCATTTAGTTTTTGCTATTCTCTTCCATTATTAGCACAAATTGCAATATCTCAATGAATGAGAGGGTGATAGAAATGCCTTTTCAGTTACCAACCTGTCGGACTGAGTTTAGCTTGTAAGAAGCTGACTTGAGGGGTAAGCCAAAGTTGTGTGGCTATGCCAGGGGTGATGCCTGTATTAGAGGTGCATCTACTACAAGTACAAAGACTCTGGTGAGAGCAAGCTGAGGTCACAAAACAGAAATAAGCATAATGAGGAAGATTAAATAGATTACGGGGAAAAAATGTACTTCTTACAGGAAAACTATCCCCTGCAGTGGCCTGCAGCCATCCTCTCACAGCACCAAATTCAGTCGAACTGAATGAATCAATGCTGTTGGGAGTAGTAACTGCTGATTGGTCTGTGTTGTTAGCCAATAAGTGGTTACTACTCACACCAGCACCAATTCATTCAGTTCGACTGAATCGGTGCTGTGAGAGGTCAGCTGCTGCAGGGTACTGTTTTCTTTTATTGCGATACTACTGAACCCTTTGTTGTTGAGGGGAGGAGGAGGGTGTTGGGTGTTTGTGGGTGTGGGGTGGAGGTACCACTATGTGGGACTGGGCTGGGGAGGGCCACTGGACACCAGAGGTTGTTTATACTGGGATATGGTGATCGGTATGGGAGGGGCACTGAACACCAGGGAGTGTTTAATATGTGACACGGGAATGAGTGAGGGGGGGCCACTGGAGACCAGGGATTGTTTTATACTGGGAAACATGGATTGGGTGAGGGAGGGCCACTGGACACCAGCGGTTTAAGTTGTTGGGTGGTGTTAATGGGGCACAAGCATCCTCAACCATCACCCTATAGGGGGTGGGCTTGGGTGATTATGGCCTGGTGCTTTGTGCCCTGCTTGAAAGTGCTTTTGGGATATACTCTGGCGGCGAAATGCATGGGCGACCGTCATTATCCGACACCGGGCGCCTGAAACACGGTTGACAACATCGGATTTTGCCTCCAGGAGTGATTCGGAGCTCCACCCCACACCCACCATACTAAGATTCTCACCAGGGGCAACCCAATGTCGGGCAACAGTGTTTTGGGCGCCCGGGGTCAGGATATTGCCGGTCGGACCAATGCATTTTGGCCGATTGGAAGTATCCCGCTTTTTGCTTGTGGTTATTAGCGCTGCTTTAACAGGCCATTAACATAGATACATAGATACACAGAAATTGTCTGCAGATAAGGACCACTAGGCCCATCTAGTCTGCCCGTCAGCCCTAAACTTGTATGCAGTCACTGACCCTAAGTGATCAATGGCTTTTCATCACTCTCTCCCTGACCAATGTTCTCTTGTGCCTGTCCCAGGCATGTTTAAACCACTCCACTGTAGTTGCCCCCACCACCTCTTGTGGCAGACTGTTCCATGCATCCACTACTTTCTCTGTGTAGAAAATATTCTTCACGTTACCTCTTAATCTACCCCCCATTTCATATTGTAGCCCCTCATTCTGATATATTTTCTACACTGGAAAAGACCCCCCACTTGCACATTGTTTATGCCCTTGAGGTACTTGAAAGTTTCTATCATGTCCCCCCTTTCTCTCCTCTCCTCTCCTCCAGTGAGTACATATTGAGGACTCTTAGTCTCTCCTCAAATGTTTTGTGATGCAAGCCATGCACCATCCTTGTTGCCCTTCTCTGGATAACCTCTACCACGCCTATGTCCTTATGCATGTGTGGTCTCCAGTACTGCACTCAGTACTCCAGGTGAGGCCTTACCGGTGTTTTATACAATGGCATCAACACCTCCTGTCTTGTGCTAGTAATGCCTCTGCCTATGCACCCCAGCATGCCACTGTCCCTCCCTGCAGCCTTTGCACACTGCTTTGATACCTTAAGTTCATCAGCTATGATAACCCCTAGGTCCATTTCCTCTATGATGACAGTCAGCACCTCCCCCCCCCCATTCTGTAGCTCTCCCCAGGGTTCCCCCTACACAGGTGCATTATCTTGCACTTTTTTGAATTGAACCTTAGTTGCCACACCTCCGACCATCTTTCAAGCTTCTCCAGGTCCCTCTTCATTTTCTGCACCCCTTCTGGAGTATCCACTCTTTTACAGATCTTGGTGTCATCTGCAAATAGGCAGACCTTTCCTTCCAGCCCCTCTGCAATGTTACTAATGAAGACATTGAACAGGACTGGTACAAGTACTGATCCCTGTGGTACTCCGCTGGTCACTTCTCTCTCCCTAGATTGGTTCCCATTTACCACAACCCTCTGTCTTCTGTCCATCAGCCAGTTTCTAACTCAATGTATTACCTTCTGCACCATGCCCAGACTACTCATCTTGTTAACCAGCCTTCTGCGAGGGATGGTATCAAAGGTTTTGCTGAAATCTAAGTAGTCAATGTCTACTGCCCCTCTCTGAGTCACCTCCCTAGTCAGCCAATTAAAACAAATCTATCTGATTTGTTTGACAAGACCTTCCTGCTGTGAATCCATGTTGCCTCAGATCCTGGGCATCACTGGATTTCAGGTGTGCCACTATCCTTTCTTTCAGCAGTGTCTCCATGATCTTCCCACCACTGAGGTGGAGGTTGACTGGCCTGTAGTTCTCTACTTCCTCCCTACTGCCACTTTTGTGCAGTGCGACTACATGTGCCATCCTCCAGTCCTCTGGAACCATGCCTGTGTTGAATGACTCTGTGAACAGGGTGGCCAGAGGCACTGCTATTTCCCTTCTCAGCTCTGTTAATATTCTCAGGTGTATGTGGTCTGGCCCCATGGCTTTATCCACTTCAGCTTTGTGAGTTCCTCCAGAACTCTCTCCACTGTGACTGGACTGGTGTCCACTTCTACCCCCCCCCACTGCCTATTCTCCCCAACTGTGGTCCTTGACCCTCTCCTTCCCTAGTGAATACTGAACAGAAGTATTTGTCCAGTATTTCTGCTTTATCTAGATCCCCTCCTTACACTCTCCCTCCTCCACTTTCAGCCTCACAACCCCCCCTTGGTTTTTCTTTTATTGCTAATGTACCTATAAAATGTCTCGCCCCTTTTTTCACAGTCCATGTTAAACCCTCCTCTGTCTGTGCCTTGGGTCTCCTATCAGCTTTCCCTGCTTCCCTTAGACATTCAATGTACACCTCTCTGTCCTCCTCCCTTTGGGTTCTCTTATACTTCCTGAAACTTGCTCTTTTAGCCCTTACTTTGTCTGCTACCTCTTTAGAGAACCATAGTGGTTTCCTTTTCTTCTTTTCCCTTTGGCCACTATCCTAACGCATTGGTTAGTTACCTCCACTATGGCTCCTTTTAGTTTCCCCCACTGTTCTTCCACTCCCTCCATTACCTCTCCTTCTTCAGGGTTGCCCTAAACATCTACCTATTTCACTAAAATCTGCCCTCCTGAAATCTAATACTTTTGCCCTTGTGTGGCTTAATTGAGTCCGTGTCTCCATGCCAAACTACACCATGTGGTGGCTGCTGGATCCCAGCTGCCCTTCCACCTGGACTCCTTTGACTCTGTTTCCATTGGTCCATACCAGGTCCAGAATCAATTTATCTCTGTTTGGCTCATGCACTAGCTGTCTGAGTCCAACCTCCTGAAGGGATTCCAGGGTGGCCGTGCTTCTGGCTGAAGCAGCTGCCTGGGTGGACCAATTTATATCCAGCATATTGAAATCCCCCATCAGCAGGATTTCACCTTTAGCTGTCATGGTGTGAATTTCCTCCATTAGTACCCTGTCCACTTCTTTCTTCTGTGCCGGAGGTCTGTAGATCACCCAGTAAGTATTCCTGTGCTACTCCCTGGTTCAAGGGTGACCTACATTGCCTTGGCCTCCCCCTGTCTTCCCTGTACTTCTGTTAGCCTTTATGCCATCTCTGATGTACAGGGCTACCCCCTCCTCTCTTGCTTTCCCTGTCCACTCTGAACAGTGTATAGCATGGTACATTGACATCCCAGCTGTAATTAGCAGAGTACTATGTCTCAGTTATTGCTGCTATGTCAAGGTCTGCATCTGTCATCAAGGTTTATAGGTCTGGAACCTTATTTCCCAGACTGCGGGCATTTGTGAGCATGACCTTCCATGTTTTATACCCTGGCCTCCCTCTGTTCTTGTTCTCTCTCTCCCTTGCCTGTTTTCCCCACCTCAGATTTCTTGTTCATGTGCTCCTGCCCCCCTTATCCCCGCTTTACATGCTTCACCTGCTTGCTCCTCCGTGCCCACTTCAGTTGTTCCTGTTGTCAACTTGTGTTTTGCATGCTACCATGGGAGTATTCCTAATACCTGTCCTTCTGACTCTCCCCTTGGCCAGTTTAAATACTCTCTGCTGAAGCATTCCAACTTCTCACAGGGAGTGAGGTCCCTTCACGGACAGATGCAGGCCATCCTCCTGATAAAAGCTCACATCTGCCCAGGTGGTGCCCCAGTCCCATATGAAGCCAGATCCTTTCCTTCCACACCAATCCTTCAACCAGGTGTTGAAGACTTGGATGTGGAGTGCCCTACCCTCCACTGTGCCTTGGACAGGTAGCACCTCTGAGAATGAGACAGAATGTGCTACCTGTTTCAGGTCGCCCCAGCTTCCTGAAATCCTCCTGAACTCTGGCTAACTCCACCCTTCTCCCCGCCAGGTCATTGGTTCCCAGGTGGACAATGACATCCAGCTCCTCCCTCCTGGCTATTGCCCTAGCAAGCCTATGGATTCACTTCCCATCCCTCCATGCAGAACTTCCTGGGATGCAATTGACCTCCCTATCCCCCTGCTAGGTGTCCCTAACTTCACACCCGGGCAATAGAGTCCACCACTAGGAGAAACTTTCCCCTCTTCTGGGGTCTCCTGTCCCCCTTCCCTGGGTCTCCAGCTTGGAGGTCCTGACCATGCTCCCTGGTCCCAGCTGTGGGCACCTGTGTGGGGGCATTCCCCTTTCTTCCTAAACAGTGTAGGAGTTATTGAGCTGGACCAATTGGGGAATATGCTTCTGACTCCCCCCTCACCCTCCCTGAGCCCAACGTGGCCCAGTCACACTTCTTTCTGGGCATCCTATGAGGTTCATGTTGTGGACCCAGTGGTCTCTGAGTGGGGGTGGATGCTGCCTGTAGCCTGGCCAACTCTGTGTGGAGACAGATAACCTTCTCCCTCAGTTCAGAGAGGTGCCTGCAGATAGGGCAGCATCACAGCCTCCAGAATGTCTCCCTGAAGACTGCTGCTCCACAACCACTGCACTGCACCATGCCCATCATGACTGTTACCCTCCTCACTCTTCTGCCTGCTTATGCCTCCTAATGGCTATCTGCTATCTCCTAACCCTCTTCCTTGTTCTGCCTGCTAACCCTTTTTCCTTCTCCTTCTCTCCCTGTCTCTCTGCTTCTGTAGTGACTTACAGCTTCTCTCGCCTCCTCTTGTATGTTTGTTTATTTATTTATTTATTGAAAATGTTTCACCAGGAAAGGCACACTGAGCAAAAAGATGCTCGTCTCACAGTGCGACCTGGGGGGAGGGGTTACAGAGGAGGCAGGTATATATACAAAAGTTGAATTTAGAGGTAGAACAATGCAGATAATGTACATAGTTGAGTGGGATTACATTTGAACTTGTTACATAGGGAGAACAGCACAGAACATGATCTTCAAGGACAGGGTATACATATCATGGGTACACATCGAGGGCAATACATGATTACGTAAGTGCCAGTAACAGAACTTGAGTGCCAGTAACAGAACTTGAGCTGAAGCGAGATGCACCAAGTTGACAGTAGGAGTTGGAGAGCGAAGATAGAGGGTAGAGGAGGAGTGGACTAGTAAACACTAGGTGTTAGGGGGTGGTTTAGGTGCGGTGGGGGAAGGAGAGGGAGTTAGTAGCTGTGAGTAAGGCTGAAGACATAGGTTATTTAGGAAGGAGGAGGAAGGAGATATTAGAAGTGAATAAGAGTGAATAAGAGTGAGAGTGAGTCACGTAGGGCAGTGTATAAGCCAGACAATTAGGTGAAGGCCTTGCTGCTGGTCAGGCGCTAAGGGGGGACGGGGAAGAGAAACTATTGGGGGGAGGTCACGGGCAGTTGCAATTTGGTGCAAGGAAGTTAGTGAGGGCAGAGGATAGGGAGTGTTTGGATGAAGAATGGCGGATCTGGGCTGGCAGGCCATTCCAGAGTTTAGGGAAGAGGTAAGAGAAGGCCGATTGGCCGGTGGTGGTCCTTCAGTGAGGGATGACTAATAGCCTAGCATCAGTAGACCTGAGGGTGTGGGTGGGGGTAGGTGGGGAAGATAGGGAGGAGACGATGTAGGGCGGGAGGGAGCCGAGCCAGAAGTTGGAAGTGAATTTAACACTATGAATCAGGCGCCGGTTACTCAGGGATGGCAGGGCCAATGAACGGTAGAGCTCGCAGAGATGTGAGCAGGGGGGGTCATTGAGGGCAAAGCGGGAGAAAGCATTAAAGATGGGGTTAAGTCTGGCTAGGGTGGTCTTAGAGGCAGAGCTATAAATGACATCACAGTAGTCGAAGGAGGGTAGAATCATTTTCTGGACTAATTCACGTCTGACAGGTAGCGGGAGACTAGTGCGGTTTCTATAGAGGGCACCAAGTCTTGGGCACAATTTTGAAATGATGGCATCCACGTGTGTGGAAAAGGAGAGGTGGCGATGAAGCCAAACCCCTAGATACCTGAAGGAGGGCACTTCATCAAGGATGGTGTTATTTAGGGTATGGAAGATCAGAGGGTGGGTGAGTTTGGATAGACGCTGTCTACTGCCAAAAGACATAGAGACAGTTTTCTTAGCATTTAGGGAGAGTTGGTTTGTTATTGAACCAGTATTGGATTTTGTTGAAATCGGTTTGAAATTTGGAGGTGAGTTCTTCGTGGGTCCGGCCGAAGGCAAAGAGGACCGTGTTGTCTGCATACATGTGGATTGCGGTAGTGGAGCAAGAGTTAGGCAGATCATTTAGAAGGATGGAGAAGGGGATGGGGCCAAGAACTGAGCCTTGGGGAATGCCAGTGGTGATAGGGAGAGGGGGGGAGGTGTGGTCAGCTATTTTAGTGGTTTGGGTTCTATTTAGTAGGTAGGCACTGAACCAGTTTGTGGCGGACACTGCCAATCCAGCCCCTGTTAGGCAGGATAGTAGGAGAGAATGGGATACTGTGTCGAAGGCTTTTGCTAGGTCAATGAAAATAGCGGCAGTGATTAGCCCTTTATCCATCCCAGTGAGGATGGAGTCCTTGAGTCTTAGTAGGGAGGAGGTGGTAGAGTGATGTTTTCTGAAACCAGACTGAAATGGGGTGAAGAAGTTAATTTCTGAGAGAAAGTGGGAGAGTTGGGATAGCACTAGGTGTTCCTGGAGTTTGTTGAGGGCAGGGAGGTCGGAGATGGGATGGTAGTTAGTAGTGGAGGTAGCATCACCACCTTTTTGGAAGGGGTAGGACAGTGGCATGCTTCCATTCAGAGGGGAGTGACTCGGTGGTGAAAGAAAGATTTAGTAGGACTGTGAGGGGAGTAGCAATGGCGGGGGCAGATAGGAAGAGGAGTTTGTTATCGAGACCATCAGGGGATTTGCCTTTGGAGGGGTTGAGGGAGTGAAGGGCATCTAGGGTTTCGGTGGGGGAGATGTGTCTGAAGGAAAAGGGGTACCTACCAGACGGTAGGGGGATAGATGTCTGGGGGGTGGGTTTGGTTGCAGGAGGTAGGGAATCAAGGAGGGCCAGGGCACAAGTAGTGAAATAGGAATTAAACTCAGAGGCTACCTTTAGGGAGTCAGAGAGGAGAGTCCCTTGGGCGAGGAGGAGAGGTAGGGGGCTTGCTGTTTGGGGGGGAGAAAAGGGAGTTAATGACTTTCCAGAATTTAGAAGGTCTCCCAAGATTTGCATTTAGGGTGTTGTTAAAATATTCAGCCTTAGCTAAGCAGATGGCCTTTGTGCACTTGTTGCGGAGCATGCGGTAGGTGATATAGTTGCTTGGGAGGACCGTGGATTTGTAGTTTCACCAGGCCTTGTCACAGGCTTGTTGGCAAGCTATCAGCTCAGGGGATATCCAGGGTAAGTGAGACCCATGGACTCTAGCCCGGCGCAGGGGGGCGTGTTTGTCCCAGGCAGTGAGGAAGGTGTTCGGAAAGTGCGTAAGGGCTGAATCCATGTTAGATCAGCTTGAGCTCGGGACCCAATTAGAGTGAGATAGATCTTCCGGGGGGGGAGGTTGAGGGATTTGTATGACCATTGGAATATAAATTTGGGAGGGGATTTGACTCTGTGGATTTTGCGGACCAAGTAGATTAGGTGGTGGTCACTAATGGAATCAGGGAGAAGGCCTGAACTGATGATGCGGTGTGGGTGGGATGTAAGCGCCCAGTCTAGGAGGGAGTGATTACCGGACTTATGGTTTGAGCGTGTGGGTTCTGTAATGGTTTGGCTAAGGTTGAGAGTGGTTATCTCAGTTTGGGTTTTGTTAAAGGTGGGTGCTAGCCAGTTGTGGTTAAAGTCACCCATGACATATAGTTCACCCGACTGGGCAAGAGATGAGATATGGCACAGAAGGTCAGTGACTATTGTGGTTGGCGTGCCAGGGCAGCAATAAATACCAGCCACAAAGATAGGTAATGAGGAGGAAGGGGACAGTTTTACCATAAGAAGCTCGTAAGCTTTGGGTTCAGCTTTTGTAAGAGAGACAGTGAAGTGTAGGGCTGTTCTGATGTAGCTAGCCACCCCTCCTCCTCTGGAGGGCCAGTCTTGCCGTGTGATGGTGAACCCTGGAATAGTGATGGTATTGTCTGGTAGGCTGGGGGTTTAGCCAGGTCTCAGACAGGATGATTATGTCAGGGGCATGGTATGTGCCCCTGTGGAACTAGTTGCTAGCTGCACCTTTTGTGCTTCTGCCTATATATCAGCTAGGCTATTGCTTGTGCTGTGCTGCCTAACTGTTCCTGTGTCTTTAAGTAGGTGTGGCTTGGCCTACCTCTATAAAGTTAGAACATCCGGGGGTGGTTGGGGAATGGGGTGGTTGGGGGGTTGTTCCTTTGGTACTCAGTGTCTTTAAAAAAACAATCAGTTAAAAAAGATTTTCTTGTGTAAACTACAGAAGAATTACCTATTACTAAACACAGATGTTACCTGGAATCTGTTACCAAACACAGACACTTCCTGAAGTGTAACAACAAAAGAAATCCCCAAAAGCAGACTGTTGAAAATCACTGTAACAACTAAAGGTAGTGGAAAGAACACACAGCTATATAAACTGAATTACATAAATCTGTTATAAAACACAGAAGTTACCTGGAATCTGTTACCAAACACAGGCACTTACTGAAGTGTAGCAGCAAAAGAAATCTCCAAAAGCAGACTGTGGAAAATCACTTTGCAAAAGACTTCCATTATCCCACTATAGTATATGGTTAGGGCTTATTGTAGATTAAAATTGGTGGCTTTCTAAATCTTGTTGTAGGATAGTTCAAAGGTCAAAAAAGTTGTTGTACTATCATTCTGACGTCACATTGATAGTACAACAGCTTTTCAGCCTTGTCCTACCTCCTGATTGGCTGACTCCATTGGCTGTAATGGCGAAAAAAAATTAAAACATGGCGGCGGGATTAGGCGGTCACGGACAGGTGGATCTTCCCAGAGAATCTTTCTTCTACCACATGGCTTTGTGGTGCATAAGCATTTTTTTATTTTAAAAAACAAACTGCTGCTGAAAGAGAGCGAGCAGGTATGGGTAGAAACAGCAAATGGCAGGAGTGCAGTGAAGCTGAAACGAGCCAGCGGGATGGTGTAAAGCCGAACTGAGATCAGGACGAGTTAGAGCAGGAGCAGCACAACATAACAAAGGTAACCATCAACTTGGGGGGGCGAAAAAAAAAAGACAAAAGCCAGGAACCATATACTATATAAAATAGTAGATGGTTCACCATACACAACCAAGGCAGTTTTCCATCTCAGGAGTTGATGACATCAGGGAGACCTCTCTAGCTTCGCTCTCGAGGTCTCTATGATGTCATCAGCTCCCTCGATGGAAAACAGCCTTGTTGTGGATGGTCGCCCATCCACTATTCTATATGTTGACATGGTAATGAGATGCCATCTCATTTCTATGTGCACCTGGGGTGCCCCTGCTCTGCAGTGCAAACTTCTTTGCACAGGGCAGTGTAAGGCTTCCATTACGGACCATTCAGTATGCAAATGAAAATGCCTCATTTTGCATGTGCAAACAGTGCTTGCACTGGCACAGATGATTCAGTTATGCTACCCATCATATCATATTACATCATTACATGATATCTACTATACATTTTTATTCTGTGATATTGTCTTTGTCAAATACAGTTGTACAATAAATTTTGGACTGACGCAAACAATATAATAGAATTTCATTTTATATAGTGTCTCTCATACCAGAGAATCCAACAATGCTTATAGAGCAATACAATTAAAGCAAAAATACAGTCGAATAAATTAAACATAAAGCTATTGAAACAGTAACATCACAATACTGTAGTTATATTAGAAACATTAAGACCACCATTTTTGAAATGCAATGAATACTGAAGTGCAGATACACTAAGCTACAAAAAAATATTGACAGTCAAAATAGAGAACTTTATGGTAAGGACAGTCTTGTGAATATACAAAAGGAGAGGGAACCAGTGACAGTTTTTGAGAATAGTTGTGAGGTGCTCATGTTAAATGGTACATGTTACATGGCCTGCAGCAGCATTTTTCACCTATTGTAGTTTTTAAAGGAGCGAAGGTGCATGGACTTCCAGGATGGCTGCCTTAACAAGTGCATGTCTGTGTCCTCCCTGAAGAGCTAGATATTACTCTGATAATGTCAAGAACCGTGTTCATCTTAACTGGATGTAAGAGAGTTATTGACCTTTCACGTATTTATAAGGTCTCTGTATTTGGATTTGCTTGCCTTGTGACTGCTAGTACTTTTTCTTCGGCACTCTGGCTACACTTTTGTCATTTTGTGGATAAATATGTGAAGGACATGTTTTTTCTGAACATAGTGTTCATTTGTTTTATGAGTCCCTTGCGAGGCTTGGTGAGCCATGCTGTGTCACTGTCATGGACTCTAATGTTCATGATATGGAAGGTTGTCTATGTAGCTTTCACTGTTTGCATGCACGCTTTTCCAGATTTGACTGCTGTCTTGATTTTTAGGGTCTGGGTTTTTCTTTAGTTTCACAGATAGATTTCTGAACAGAGCTTGAAATAATCAAGAAGTAACCCAAGGGCACTTATTAGGGAAACATGATCTCAGTCTTTCACATACTCAGGAGTATCAACCAGATCAAACACACAGAGATGCTTCATCTGGTGACTCCTAGCAGAATGAAGGGGCACGTTCTGAAGCTCAGAGCTGTTAAATTCAGATTAAACATTAGGAAACACTTCTCCCAGAGTGTAGTGAACCTACACAGCAACCTACCAGTAGAGACAGGGGACATGAAGACAGTATAGTCCTTCAAGGTAACTTTGGACTTATTTCTGCTTATCAAGGGAATCACTGGATTCCCTGGGTCATCGAGAGAGATAGAGAGTAGGGATTAATATGTATTACACAACATACTTATTCATACCTGCTTATGAAGCAATTGCAAACATTATGGACTCAAAACATACAAAAGGAATGCACACCAACACCACAAAGTGCACCGCCATCAAGCTAAATCAGCACATGGTAACAACTTTAAAAATACTGTGCTCTACACTACACTACACTACACTATACTGCACTGCACTACAGTACAGTACAGTACACTACACTGCCCTGCACTATAGTACACCACACTACATTGTACTGCACTACACTACATTACACTACACAGCACTACAGTACACTACACTACACTACACAACACTACACTGCACTGTGGTGCACTACAGTACACTATACTGCACTACAGTGCACTACACTACACTACATCACACTACACTACACTACACTATACTGCACTGCACTACACTACACTACATTGCACTGCAGTGTACTATACTACACTACATCACACTACACTACGCTACACTATACCGCACTGCGCTACACTACACTACAGTGCACTACACTACACTACACTACACTGCACTGCACTACACTACCCTACACTACACTGCACTGCACTGCACTGCACTACACTACACTGCACTGCACTACACCAACTGACTGGTGCTTAAATAATTTTATTCAGCAATTTTAAAGTGCAAGGACACCATCCAGAAAGTGGTAACATCTCTACATTGCACCTCCTAACCGATGAAGCCTCTGGTAGGAGATGACATATAGGGTTGTTACTATTTTCCGGATGGTATCCTTGCACTTTAAACTTGCTGAATAAATTTCTTTAGGCACCAGTCTTTTGGTGTAGCGTGCCATCTTTTCTTTATTTGTTATTGCATACATGATGGCTCTAGAGCCCCTTCTGACCCCATATTACTTCGTTATTGCAAATAGGAAAAACAAATGGATGCTTTAAGATGTGCCTTTCATCAGAGAGAACATGGAGCAGTGGGGAAATAGCAAGTCTGGGACTTGCGTCTTTCATGGGTTGTTTTAAGTTGGGTGTAGTGCCACAATGCCTACACACCTCAGCCTACACTGCAGTTAGATTTCTGCTTTGACATTTTAGGTTTCAGGGGCAGCATGGATCTGCCGATTTTAATTTCAGCTTTAGATTTGGGAACCTTAGTTCTGTGAATAGTCTCGATGGGTGGGCTTTATGGTCTGTTCTTCCATGCATAACAAATCTTATTCATATATTTTGTCACTGCATCTCAATCCCATTTCCTCAGGGTATGCCTGTAAACAAGCTGTTCTCAGCATCATGTCATCTTCTGGTCAAACAGGGAGGCAGTATAGCCTATAGATTGGAGCATAAAGCTGTGAACCTGAGACCTACCAGACCTGAGTTTGAAATCAACAACCACTTGCCCGCGGTGTGTATCCTGTGCTCCCAGGTTGCACTTGGAAGTGAACTTTGGCTCAGTGTGCCATGATACTTTAAAAAAAATACATTGTTCAAATATTCCATTTCTCCTTTCCCATGATGCATCTGGAAACTAGCTGTTATTAGCTTAGTATGCTTTTCCTGGTAAAAACATTTGAACAAACAAACAAAAAAACAAATCTGCTTAATTATGAGAGCAATATATGTATCACGAAATAACATGTCATGTTTGTAGGTACCAGGGGGCCGATTTCAGGATGGCTTACGCCGGCACAAGCCGAGTTACACCAAACCCCATGGCATGACTCACAACTTGAGCCGTGAGTTATGTCGTGTGCGATTCCCAAAGGTGCTATGCACCATGTTGTATGTGGGTTGCACCAAATGTGGGTTACACCACCCACTATGCTGCAACCTGCAACGCCATGGTGCAAGGCATGCAACTGCACCCTATTCCAAAAGGGCATCTGCTGTAACCCACTTATGCAATTACAGGAGCCTCATTGCACAGTGGAGTTACACCAGCATGGAGATGGTGAAAGTGGCATCCGTCAGTGCCAAACGATGGATGCCCACTCCACAGCACTGCAGCAAAGGTCCCGCTGTGCTCCCCATGCCCCTCCAAACACAGCCATGCCCCCACCCCTGAATGTTGGGGACTCCCAGGATCCATTCTTGACAGTGCCCCACCTGGATGCCTGTGCCACCTGTCCAGCCCCCATGCCCCCTGGCGCTTGCCGTGGTCTTCTGAGCAAGGGGGCTCTGGGGCGCTGTTTACAGTGGGCTGTGACTTGTGGCATGCAGGACACTTGCACCATGCCTGTGGCGCATGCCTACACCTGCCGCAAGTCACAGGTCATAGGTGCCGGGACCCTGCCGTTCTTAGAATATGGCGCAAGGTCCCCATCGTAGCGGTGAATGTCGCAGCTTGTATATGCCTGTGAGTTGCGATATTCATCCTGGAATTGAGCCCCAGATCTGGTATATAACTTTTCCTGGTAGTGACATGGTAGCGCATTTTAGGTCATGGTTTATCTTCAGGAAACCTGCAGGTAACTGATGACGTTCGGGGTAATTGTTAACCTTATATCTTGGTGCAGGGATTGTGATCTGTCCATGCAGTTTTTGAGTTCATTGTTTGCAGATTGTTTTGAAAAGTCAGGTGGAGCAGGAGTGCAAGGATCAGTAGAATGAAAGCTTGCAGCATACGATTAAGGGGACTAAGTAGCAGGAGTAGGTTCTGTGGTTATGTCCCCATCTTGTCCCTAATTAACACCTGTACTAGATCTCTGCAGGTAAAAGGAAGACTCCCAGTCTGACTGTAAGTGACCAGAAGATCTCCACTTTAGAGGGCAAGAAAGATCATTTAGTTTCTGAAATTTTTATTTGATTCAAGAAATAATTTTTCAATCTGAGTCATACCATAATAAAACATTGCAAACTGTTTAAATTGTAATGATTTCAGACTTGGCTATTACGTTGCTTTAAATTGCCTAAATCCCTTTCAGAGACTCATCTCAAGCACAGTGTAAATCTGCTGAAGGTATTATATCTGCTTCCTTACTGGCATTTAATGAAGATAAATGTAAATGAGGGTGTTATAGGTAAGTTTTGTTTCCCTGTAATCTGCCCAGTTTAAACCATCATTAGCAACAGCAACAAGACACCCAAACTATCCAGGTGGATGATGCAAAGTCACGCACAGGCTTCTGTTAATGAAAGCTGTGGTCACAGCACATCCTCTGAAGTGTTCTCTTACATCCCATAAAGAACCTCAGCTTAAGCATTTTGCATAGGTTGCACTCTCTTTGTAGTTTTATGCAGCCTGTTACTAGCAATCAGACTAGCAGGTGACACTGTTGCAACACACACACACACACAATCACACAATAATGCTTACTTTTAATTCATCAAAAAATTGCACAGCATTGACGTCACTATCTACATGAGTTAAATGGGATCTGTATACCCACATGAGGTTACCTGTATAAGTAATATTTTGCTTCTTTGTTTTATTTTTTCATGTAAAAATTCCTCATTCAGATTGTTCAATAGCTCCATGAGATGTGATATTTCATTTTCATGGGGGGTCTCTTGGTATTGTTAAAGGGGATGCTAACAATGGTAATAAAGAAAGTAGTGGGACCATAAGGTCCTGATTAGCACACTCAGCCCAATAACATTGTTTTAATGCAATTTATTTTTTTCACAGAATTATGTCATTCATCCCGCAATCCCTGCCCACCATTCCTTGATGTCAGTGACAATTTTGGTCACAGGGGGACATTGAACACTAGAAAAACAGTGACTAAGTACAACCTGTGCTGGGGAGATTTCAGGATTTAAAGCTGTTGACAGGACCAACACTTCACTCCCTCCCTGTGCCCTAACCTTTTCAACAATGTTTACCTGGTTCTAATGAGTCTGCTTCTATGTTCTGTGTTGTTATGCAACTGATGCAACATCAGATCACTAGTAACGTAAGTGATAGTTAAGTATTTTACTCACATCACTTACGTTAGGAGTCCCCCCACAGAAAACTTAGAAAAACATTTTAAGCTGTCCTCCATGCCCAGGAACTGATCTTACAGTGGGCTTCTAGGAGACTTGAGAAGTTATGCTGCTGGTGCAGTTAGAATCACGACCTATAGAAAAGGTAGCGGTTAAAGAGCAACTGTCTAGTATAATAAAAAGCTTACAAACTCCAGATTTACACCAATTATGTTTTAATTTTGTTTTCTAATTTTCAGTTTTATTTAGTTTGTTTTACATTCCGGTACTGTTGGTCTGCTAAATGTTGTAGATTATGCAGCAATTATTTCATTGAGTCTTCCAAAATGTATCTGGCTCTTCCCTGTTAACCACACAATTGCTGTTTGTGACATCACAGTCTGTTGTCATGGTGAGCACTATGATGTCATAAACAAAGGCGCTGTGAGGGTAACACGAGAGGCAAATATTTTCAATTGTTTTCTATTCAGAAATTTTTAGATGAACTACCAAGATGTGCTGTAAATCTTGGAAAGAACATTCAAAAATGAAAAAAATGTATCCTTTAGTAAGGGCACTAGGTCATTACAACTAAAACCTCATATCAAAAACAATGATGGACAGGGTAGCGCTCGGTAAAAACAGAGAGCACTACCACAGTGACCAGCAAAACAAATAGCCACATTGACTGTCCATGGGGGGCACTGCTGCCTGCACCCCCTTAACTACCTCTGTGGGGGGCAACTCGGGGATGGGGAGAAACACAACCACCACCAGAGAGACCACAGGGAAACATGCTGCAATGAATGTTTGTGGGGGGCTCTGCTCCCCAAACCTCCCCAACTAAAGATAACTACTTCTGGGGGGGAGGCAACTCAGGGATGCAGATTAAACCTTGGGGGGAGAGATTGTTGAGCAGGGGAAGAAAAACCTAAGATGGGAGGAGGGAGACAAAAACAAAAAAACAAAGCAGACATACCAGCAATCAAACCCTGGTGCACCAACATGCTGCTGTCCTCCCTGCCTGTGGCTTTGTCCTCCGCACCACAGCAGCTGCTTGGTGGAACCACTCCCAGCACAGGATTCATCCCTTTCTCCTATTCACCCTGTCAGCAATACAGCTACAGGGATAATGCTAGCCTGACCTGTGCTATACAATACCTGTAGCTGTATTAGCTTTCGCTGTTTTGACAGTGCAGTCTTTTCACCCGGTACGTCTAGTAAGTTATAACAGCTGAAACATCTTATTGATAAAAGTACATGCTGAAGTGCAGAGCTGCTCTGCAAAATTGTACAGTTGTGCAGCTCTTCTGTTTGAACTCTTGTTTACTGAGTAAACAAGAGTTCAAACAAAATAGTAATAATAGTGGAGTAGAAAATGGGAGAAGCAGTATTGGCTGTCACCAAGCAGGAAAGGGAACTGGAGGTAATCATAGCTGATGACCTAAAGGTGGCTAGGTAGTACGATGAAGCAATTGGTATGGCCAGATGGAAGTTGGGATGCATAGGAAGGGGTATCACCAGCAGAAGGAGGGAGGTGGTGTTGCAACTGTATAGATAATTGGGGAGACCCCACCTGGAGTACCGCGTCCCATTTTGGAGACCATGTCTCTGGAAGGACATAGACAGAGTAGAGGCTCCAGAGGAGGGCAAATAAAATGGTGTGGGGTCTGCATCAGAAGCCCTATGAGGAGAGACTAACAGACCTCAATATGTACACCCTGAAAGAGTGAAGGGAGAGGTGGGAGATATGATAGAAACCTATACATACCTCACGGTGGTAAATAAGGTACAGGAGGGAGGTATATTTCAGAAATAAGGTGCTCAAGAACAAGGGGACAATCAATGAAGCTGGGGGGGTAAATTCGGAGAGATGTGTGGAAGTACTTCAGCTATTCATAGCGCTTCAAGTGAAATTGAGGCACTGAAATGGTAGTAATAGCTGAGGCTGTTTGGTTTGCTGTGGGTACATTTTGGTGCTCGTGGCGCTTGCCTAATTTTTGGAGGAGTCAGTATGAAAATATAGGGATTTCAACAAGCTGATTTACACAGTTTACAGTTTAATATCACATTCTAATTTGATTCTGGTTCCTACAATCTCTATATAATATTGATAGATTTTAATTGTACTTTGGAAGGCCATTTCTTTCTGACCTCCTTTCCACGGTTCCATGTCATAATAGCGATTGCAAAACAGCGATCGCTATTATGGCGAGTGTATAGCGCCAAAAAGCAAATCAGCGATATACACATGCCAGCAACCTAACATCCGGCAACAAAAAAAAGTGTTTTTGTGGGGGGTCTCAACTCCAGGGGGGTGCATGTCGGGGAGAGGGCAGAGTCCAGATTTACAAAAAATGTAAATCCCGCAGCCACAGGCAGCAGAAAAATTTCTATCCTCCCAGTCCCCAGCCCTGAACCAGTACCTGCTGAGCCAGAGCTAACTGCCCACACCACCACACCACAAACCTAGCTCAGTGGCAGCAGGTACACCACTCCCCTAGAAACCCCTTCCCTATCCCTCCCCTTCCCTTCGCTACCCTCCCCTTCTGGTAGCCATTCCCTACACTCGCCTGTGCATAGGGCCGCTAACCTTGCAGGGTAGCCCATGAGGATGGCGATGAATACGACTCACCATTTTGATGGTTGCCCATATTCAGTCGCTATACTCACAAGATACCCCTTTCCACTATTTCTCTTTTTTTTATATACTTATTTATTGAAGATGTCAGACATGACAATATGCAAAACATAACTTCAGAAACAGGAGACACATTGCAAGTCTGTTATGTCAAATGCACGCCATACTTTCCAGGTGTAGATAACGTATATGAACAGTAAATAACCAGATGAATATATTATAGCTACATTCCAGGATATTCATAAATCTGTGTCCCTGTGCTTTTTTTTCAAATGTATATGACAATAACAAAATCATAATAAGAAAAATTGTAAAAAGGAGAAAAAAGGACTGTCACCAAATAATTTGATCATAAATAGCTAATAGAGAAGCATGTGAGTAGATAAGTTAATTAAACAACTATCAACTGTAAAAGGGTTTACTAATATTAGTAATGTCTGTAAGGTCCTCCATCCCACCAATGGGATAAATCCATGATTACAGAGTACCATCTTGGTCTAGGAGAATAGAAATTATGGGTACTCTGCCAGGGTTAAAGTTCCCTGATAGAGGTCCAACTGAGTCTATCTAGTTGTATAAGCGGGTAGTCTATGTTGAACTAGAAAGGTTAATCTTTCCATGTGTTGCTTTCCACTATTTTAGTAAGTGACATAACATGAATTTAATTTAAGGGTTCTAATGTGGTACTCTGCCATAACCCCCCCCCCCCAAAAAAAAAAGGGTACTACTAAACTTTTCAGTGCTTATTTGAGCACATTAACACTTTTTATTTATAAAAGCATAAAAATGTAAGAAGGGCAGACTGGATGGACCTATGGGCCGAGATATTCAAAGGGGATGTGCCTGGCACAACTGAGTTGCACCAACGCAACCCCAGAAATGCACCCCAGGGCAATATTCAAAAGGGGGAATTGTGCAGCGCAATTCCTGATGCACCGGGGTGCAAAGATAATGTATGCGACACATCTCCAGGGGGCTTGCCCATGCATATGCGGTACACCCCGATATTCAGACCAGGATGTGAGGCATATCTGCTAGCACATCCCAGAGATGTACCGCATACCTGGGCACAAAGTTGAGCCCGTAAAAAATGGCTCAGCTGCTAGCCACCCACAGGTGTGCTTCTGTATTGCAATGCGCAGCACAACAGTTGCCAGCTGTGGATGGCTACCCCGCAGAACACCACAAACCAGCACCCATATATTTCTCTGGTGGTCTAGTGGTCCTCCCTCCCCACCCTGTATCACTGATCACTGTAATAACATAGCTTAATGATCCCTGGTAGTCTAGTGGTACCCCCCCCCGTACTTCTGAGCACCCATAATGTGGTAAAATGAATTCCCTGAGTCTAGTGGTACCCCTTCCCCACCAGTAACCCTGAATGCCCATCAAGCTAGTTAAACTACTTCCCTGGTGGTCCAGTGGTACCCCCCACCCACATGGGACCCCCAGTCCACCCTGCCCCCCTTCATCGGTGGGCAGCAAACCCACCTGCATACCTCTATGGCTGCCTGCCGAATGACAGCATACAGTATTAGCTGCAAGTCCATGGGTCCACAGTGGGGACCCATGGGTTTGCAGTGCATACTGAATAGTCATTTACAACTTTGTGAATGAATGACTTCATTCAGAAAGCTGTGAATGACTATTACAGCATGTACTGCAAACCCATTGGTCCACAATGTGGACCAATGGGCTTGCAGCTGATACTGTAAGCTGTCATTCGGTGGGCAGCCACGAAGACATGCTGGTGGGTTTGCTTCTCACTGATGATGGGGGAGAGCTGGGTGGACTGGAGGTCCTGTGGGGGTGGGGGTACCACTGGACCACCAGAGAAGTAGTTTAACCAGCTTGATGGGTGACTGGGGTTACCAGCGTGAAGGGGAGTACCACTAGATTACCAGGGAATTCATTTTACCACATTACGGGTGCTTAGCGGTACAGGAGGGGAGGGGGGTACCACTAGGCTACCAGGGATCATTAAGCTATTTTATTACAGTGATCGGTGATACAGGATGGGGAGGAGGGAAGCACTAGACTACCAGGGATCTGTAAACAATGATATTTTGGTGATTGGGGTCACGTGATGGGAAGGGGAGAACCACTGGACCATCAGGGATCTATCAACAATGATATTTCAGTGATTGGGTTTACGGGAAGAGGAGGGGGTGCAACTGCGGTCCCTGGTACAGGGACTGTATGCTGTGCAGGGCACCAGGTGCATTTCATTGGCCAGCCCTGCACAGCGCATACAAAATGGGTCATAAAGACATGCAAATAGCCCTATTTGAATATCCAGGTCTGAATACTAGAAATTGCTCCCAGTGCAGCTACAGCTGCACTGGAGCATTCCCATTCCTGGTATTCAGACCTGTCTGGGGGATGCGCCGGTGCATTGTATTTACGCCATGCACATTATTTGCTATATTCAGAAGAGATGCACCATGGCACATCTCTTTTGAATATATCCTTTGTTGCTCCAGCAAAGTAATTACTCACTTCATGCCTTTACCAGGCGAATTTGAATATTGGGCTCCTAGGGCTTTTTCTGCCGTTATGGTCTATGCTTCTATGTTTTTCATAATTATTTGGTAGACTTCTGATGTGTGGCAGCTGGTATGAAATTAGCTTATGCATTTAATGCTTATTTGTGATGTTAAGGTATCATTTGCAGGTATATGCCTCATTAATCTTAACCTAAGGTAAAAATGTTTTGTTTCCATCTTAAATCACCATACTGGTAAATATAAATTTTTTTTGTTGCAATGACATTTTAAGGGAAGCAGTTATTAGTAGGGTCAACCTTCATATATTATAGATACTGTAAGATATGTGAAAACGGGTATTCTTACTTGGCAGTCAAGCCTCAGAGGTTGATAAAAAGTGTTGTGGCAGAATTGGTGCACACTATAAGATTGGTATGTGGTGACACGCGGTGTTGTTTAGTGTCAGCAGAACACATCTGAGAAATGAGATCAAAGAATAAACTGTTTTTGTTATGGCATTTAATTCTAACAAGAATTGTAAAAGATAGTGTTCTATCTCCATAAAGAAAAGGGAACAGAAAACATAAATAGGTGTGTGTAGTTGCAGTACTGTATAGAAGCATGAACTGTTGTTTGATGAATATTTGCATTATTATCTTTTTCATTGGCATTTTGTCTGTATAAAAAATTCAGATTCCCCAGAACAAGCCACTAAAAGATATGATGAAATGCTGGGGTGATGGTTTAAAAAAAGAAGATTTTACTGCAAGAATTGTAGCGTGGTGACAATTTGTTTGCCCAGAGCTGCCCACCCCCAGCTCCCCCCACCTTGTACATGCAACATTTCTGCTTTGCAAGGATCAGCTCCACAACTAAGCAAGCTCAATCCAGAGTGTGGTTTCCCACCAGGAACCCCTCTTTTTGTTCTGGAGCTCATAAAAGTATCCCTCACTGAGGGTGTGTGTAAAATCCCTAGTTACACACAACCACCCATTTTTTTATATATAATCACTAGTGAAGCATTTTAATCAGTGTGGATTTTGAAGTTTGTTTACGAAATATTATATGCGGTTTTCAGTGAAGTGTTTTGATTATTTTATTTACAACTGCTGTTAAGTTTGCTCGCACTGATCTCAGTGAGAGCTTGATTGAGAGACATGGATTACAAACACCTGGTTTCAGTATGATTTTAGGAACCTGTTAACTAGATATTAAAAATGCTAGCTAGTAATTATATCATAATTAAAGGACTTGTAGGAACTTATGTATGCTCTCTATTCATCCTTCAGTCCCTCTCACAAGCTTGTTTCTTTTTGTGGTTTTTGATCATTCTGTTTCTCTGCTCTGACTGTCTGGAATTCTTTCTTTCTCTTTTTTTGTATCATCTATTTTAGCACCGACCGGCGAAGAACTCTCTCAGGCATCCTCCATTGCCCCCAGCTGTACCTCTGTGCCTGAGAGGCCTCCAACTCCTGGCACCAACCCAGCGATCCCCCCCCGGCTCTGAGCCCCCAGAGGTAGGGCCACCCTATCCACCCAGGGTGCTCTATCTAGAATTAGGCAGGTCGGGCTGGTCTCAGCCCAGGAGAGGAGGGCGACCGGTGGTGGAGTGTGGCTGAGTGGGTGGAGGTAATGTCACCTATTCCTGTGGTCAGGGTATTTTTCTACCTGTAGGTTTCTCCCAGGGGAGTGCAACGTGCAATGATGTCTGTGCACGGCTGCCCTGCTGACGTCTGCCGCACTCCTGCCCCAATGTTCTGGCTGCTGATCTTGCAGTACCCCGATCTCCATCGGGGGGTTGCAAGGACACTGAGCGGCCCCAGGATCCCTCCCCAGGGAGAGGAGAGCAGTCCTCTGGATGCTCAATCCTCTTCCTCCCCTGCCAACCCCCGGCTCCCCGAGTCCATCTCTGAACCCTGGTCACCAGCATGACACAAGGTGTAGCGTCCAGTGTCTCAACTCTCATTGCCACCAGGCCGGCACTGGAATTCTTTCTTAATTAAGTAAATTATTTTTTCAATCAGTATTTTGTCCTCCAGCCTGAATCTGCCCAATGCCACTCCCCTAGCCCTGTCACTGACCTTCTCACAAACTTAGCAGTTATCTACCACTTGCATGGAATTCACTGGTTGGTGGCCAGCCATGTCAGTCATGCAAAAGCCTGTGGGAGGTGCCAGCGTGTAGCAGCCAGTTATCTTTTCCCTCTGGTTTTCTCCCCAGAACTGGAGCACCAGGACGTGTACATCAACATGTCACACTCCACTCCTACTCCTTGCTTGTTGGGACTTTCACTGGTGGCAGTCCCTACAGCTGGATCTGATGTCCCCCCACACCAAGGAAGGAGAGCTACCATTGGGTGCTTGATCCTCCCTCACCCAGCCGGCCCACTGAGCAACCCTGTCTAATCCCACACCAGAGCTGCCGGTGTGGGCACAGAAGTGCAACAGCTCCTCCACTGGCTGGCTTTAATTTATTTTTATTTTTTTTTGTTTTTATCAGGTAAGTACACTAGACAAGAAATTGTCTATTTCAAGCATACCTGTGGTGTTGCAGTTTGGCCATAAAAGAGATGAACAGTGGACAACAAAATTGAAAGCAAAGACATGGTACATAGCAACACTAGAAATTACAAAATTAATGCATGCAAATAATAATCACATACTTATACAGTATGTATATAAACACAAGATTATCACCTTCTCATTCACTGATTCTCCCTTGCTTTTTTAATCTGGTCTAAAAATATTTGTTTTGCCATATCTTGTAACACCTTCCATATCACCACTGGTCTCATTTAATTGATTTGTTTAAACCTGTAACCTTATGGATTTCTCTGAGCTTAAAACAAATCTTTATATGTACAGTGTCTTGGCATACATACAGTTTCGTATGAAAGAAGCTCTATCAAATTGTCTCCAACAACTGCATATTTTAAATCCCAAGAGTAGACTAGCTTAAAATACTTTATCACCATAGAATATGGCAGTTACATAACATCAAGAAGAAACTGGCTCAGCAAGACATTGACATCTATTTTCTAACCCAGTGCAAGAGGAGAAACATAATCCTTAAAGGTCTTACTGTTTGGAATCCATTAAAAAATACAGACAATTCTATATATGCAGAACAACTCTGTCGTAGGACCTCAGAGAAACTGAGAAATCACAGGATTCACATGTCATATGCCAAAAAAGTCAATCTGAACAAAGAGTTTGCTGAAATTGTTACCACTCTGGAAAGGATATCTGGGGAACCTATTCAGGGCATCTTGCGAGAGATACACAATAACTACCAAAGGACCTTAAGAAAAGCCATGCTTATGAAAAATACGAAATTGGATGCCCTTCAACATAATGTACCATACTTCCTAACAGCCATGAAGAACATAATGGAGTCACTGAACAACAACAACACAATACAGATGGGCACCTTTCAGTTGTTAATTTGTCCAACCACACACTGACTACTGGAGAACTAAATGTACTTTTAAAGGGCCTCACTTTCTGCCCAACAAAACCACTGGATAAAATACAGTTTTGTGGTGAACTGGAAGAATACTTCCGTAGATTGAGACTGAAAGAATTCTTTCATGGCAAGGAAGAAATCACTGGTAGTGAAGACATCGCAATCAGTAATAGGTTAATGGCTAAGAAAAAGAAATCTGAATTTACCCCCTCAAGTGGGCGTAACAAGAAACTAGACAATTACATTCATTGTTTCCACCAAGTCAGTGGTCAGATCCTTACTAGGCAAAAACAGGCCCATTATAACCTTTCTCCACTGGAACGGAGAGCTATAAGGACACTGAAATCAAACCACACATTGTCATCAAAAAAGCTGATAAAGGCTCTGCAGCGGTGATTTTAAACAGAGAGGATTATATTAATGAAGCTAACAGACAGCTAACAGATCTTACATACTACAGAGAACTGGAGAGTGACCCCGCTACAAGATATAAAGATGAATTAAGTGCCTTAATTAAAACTTTTCCAGACCATGTCCGAAAAAACCAACAGACCTCATCCCTGCTGAACCCAGGCCGGGGACATTCTACATGCTGCCTAAAATACATAACAAACTTGGCAATCCGGGAAGACCCATAGTCTCTGGTAATGGTACCCTGACTGAGGGGATCTCAGGGTTTGTAGAGACCATTTTGAAACCGCTGGTTATGGAAACAGACTGTTATATCCAGGACACTACGCACTTTTTGTGTGTACTTTCTGGTTATAAGGATTTACAACCTGATACCATTTTAGTGACAATGGATGTAACATCCCTCTACACTAATATTCTACACTCAGATGGCATTACAGCATGCCTTAAATACATACAGGAGAAAGGACCCGCACAAAACATCAACCCTGAAGTGGTGGGGAAACTTATGGAATTCATTTTGACACATAACAACTTCAACTTCAATGGTAAATATTATGTTCAAACTATGGGAACAGCAATGGGCCCCAAAATGGCTCCACAGTATGCTATCCTCTTTATGGCAGACTTGGAGGAGGATTTTTTAAGGCAGTGTCCCCAAAAACCACTAGCTTATTTCCGTTACATTGATGATTTTTTTATCATCTGGACGGAGGGCACAGATGTACTTAAAGATTTTCATCATGAACTTAATAATCTCCACCCTACCATAAAGCTTACCCTGGAGTATTCTACCACCAGTGTTAATTTTCTGGACACCACAGTCACCATTAAGGATGGAACCTTACATTCATGTATTTACAGGAAGCCAACACACAGACAGAGATACCTGCACAAGAAAAGTAATCACCCAAACCATACAAAAAAATCTGTCATGTACAGTCAAGCACTTCAGTGTCACCGTATTTGTTCAAATGAGGATGACAGAGATACACATTTGGCTATGTTGAAAAACACCTTTATTGAGCAGGGACACTCTTCCAGAGAAATTGACAGGATAACAGAACATACAACGCAAGTACCAAGACAACAACTACTTCAATATAAAGAAAATACAGTTACAGACAGAATACCCTTAGTACAATGGTTCTCAGACTTTGTCACAGTGAGCCTCCCCAAATCCATGGAAAAGATTTTGAGCCTCCACCAAAAATTGAAATAATCTTGGGCCTCCCCAAAGAAAAATAACGTACTGTACTTTGCACAGAACACCATGAATAAATTGAAACCCTTTTGAGTACTTGGCTCACATTCAGTTTTTTGTCTTATACTGACTTGGAACTTTTGAAAAAGAGCTCCTGTGCTCAAAGGTGTTATCCGAATAACAAATAAATAAAATAAACAAATATTATTATTCAACTTATTGTAAACCTCCCCCCACAGGCCAACCTACTTGCTCTGCTATTTTCACTCTTGAACCATTGTTACCCCTTGTTGCAGTACCTTCATGGGTCAGACTACTTCCTCTGTTTCCTCTCTATATGAAATAACCTTCCTGCATACTTTGCCTCTCCCCTCCTTTCTGCTCCTAAGCAACATCTCGGGATTACTTTGTCTCTTCCTGTTATTGCTCTTAGCACTTCTATGCTCAACCCTTGTATTTGGGCTGTTCTACCATCATTTACAAATTGATCAATTATCACCATTCATTATTAATTTATTGTTCATATTTATTTGCACTATTGCTCATTGTATATTTCTTGATTGTTTTGCAGTTACCTTTTGAAATGTATTCACTCCCTACCCTTTCCCGGGTACACCTGGAATGAGCCTTGGCTCATTCACTTTCCCTTGTCACCTATTAGAAAATAAATACATAAAATTCACCTACTATTAGTATCCTCTTTCAGGTTGCTTCATCTCTTCACTCAAATTATATAAAACCCAAAATTTAAATACAGTACTTTTTCAGACTTGCTTGAGCCTCCCTTGGAACAGGTTGGGGCCTCCCCAGGGAGGCTGGCCTCACCATTTGAGAACCCCTGCCTTAGTAGTCACATATCATCCAGACCTTGAATTTCTGCGTAAGATTATTAAAGACCTCCATCCAATATTTAATGAGGATGAAACCCTTCATTGTATTTTTAAGGAACTCCCACTACTATCTTTTAAACAACCACCGAATTTAGCCAGCCTAATTATGAGGAGCAAACATTCACCAGAATAGAATACCATGTCACACAATGACACACGACCCTGCAATCAACGCACCTGTAAGACTTGTGAGCTCATTTCCACCTCGGACTGTGTGGTTACATCACAAAACAAACAATTCAAGGTGCATGGGAGTTATACATGCACATCATGACATGTTTTTTATTTCATTCAGTGCAAGAGATGTCCGCACTAGGATGAACTCACACAGACATACTATTAGAGGAGAGATGACTGAAAAACCAGTGGGGCACCACTTCTCCCAGCCTGACCACTCAATTTCAGATATGTCAGTAATGGTCTTAAAAGGAAATCTCAAAAACACACAACAGAGACGAGCTTTTGAGATTAAACTTATTTTACATCTCAATATGGTAGGAGATGGGATGAATCTTGATCTGGGTTTCATGGGACATTACAGAAACTGACATCCACAGACCCCTTCTTCTTCAGACTGGCATATTATAGGACTTCAGCTTGTATGGGATGTGGGTGTGTGTGTGTATGTATGTATGTGTGTGGGTATGTGTTGTGAGGTAGGTGATATAACAGGTGTGGGGCTTGCTGTCACATTGAGGTAGGCCTCTAGTTAGATACATGGAGCTACAGTGTGTTACTACTCTAACTTCACACACATAATGAATATTAATTCCTCCTTACTTTTTATCTCTGCCTGTGAGTGAGGTGGATTCCGTTATACCATATTTAGATTACCTAGCCTGTTACTGTACATAGAGGAGTGTTATCATAGACTGTGACATATCATTTTTTTTAACTCTGTACATGTTGGGGTGCGAGATCTCATTTGCATGGTGGTCCTGGACAGATCTTTGTACAGTAGGCTACTGTTGTAGTGATTTGTGGAAATGTAGGTATTTTAGACCTCTGGTGTTTCTCACATACTTTATATTTACTTCTAGTTACCTTATCCTGGGGAGGGTGGCAGGTTTATTTCATTGTAGCTGCATCCAGAATCCTTGGAAATGTGTGTTTGTATGTGTGTGTGTGTGTGTGAGCAGCTCCTTAAAGCTAGTTATCCCCCCTCCCCGCACACACATTATGGGGATGTGGAGTGGGGTAGGGTTTATTGTTTGTGTGAAGAGGAGTAGGAGAGAAATTACATTCTTATCTCTTTTTCAGATTCCGTAGACACTTCTAATACATCAAGTTGTCACATGCTCAGTGTAGATTGACATCAGTTCATATCAGGCTACATGGACTTAATTCCTTGGAGGTCCAAGACTAGAGTTTTTTGTTTGACACTAATACTGTCAATTTATATTGAAATTATCATTTATAAAGTCCTGTCACTACACTAGAGGTTTTTTGAAATGTATGGGGCATGCTATCTAGCTGGAGAGTACAGCAGGGTGACAGGTCCAGCTAAGTTTTACACATCATAGAGTGTGCACTGATGTTTTTAAGACAACTCTACTGGTAATTCCATGTCTATAATGCATGAATTGAAACTTCTTGGGAGTCCTAAGACAATCTTAGTATGTCTTTAATCTGGGTGTAGGCTGCTTTTCAGTAATCACATCCTTATACACACTGTGACACCCATAGCTTGATTTGGGAGTCATCTGCTCCAGCAGTGTTATCTTATGTCAATTAAATTTATATGCAGTAGGATTCTTTGTATGTGTGTTCCACCAAGCACCTTTAACCCTGGGACACTCCTGGCTGAAAGTCTTATGGTGCTGTTAAACTTCTCTGACATCATTTTCTGTATTTTTCAAATGAATATTTTAAACCAATGGGGATTTTTTCTGTTTTTTTTTTCTGCATGATCTAGCTATTAAAAGTATTTTTTTTTTCTAAACAACTGCCATTAGGCTTCTGACGAAGGACTGGTTGGTCCGAAAGCTAAAGCACTTTGTTCTTGTTGTTACATCTATGTTGGTCCATTAAAAGGTATCAAATCATTTGTTTCTGGATCTTTATCATGCAAATGCATCTTATTTGGGTTTACTGTCATGTTGTGAGTTTATTTTCACATAATTCTGATGATTTTACAGTATAGAGAAAACATGGTACTGTATTGTACAACTATGCTAGCACAGTTCTTATATCCCTCAGATCAAGCTTTCAGACTTCATTATTCTACAGAGAAAACCTTTTAAGTAAATAAAGTATACCAGAAAAAGGGTGTGGCTCTGCTTGACAGAATACCACTCGAATCTTCTACATACTTGACCCCTACAATTTGGGAATTGTCATTCACCCATTTTAGTAAAGGATTATGAAAAGTTTGAGGTGTCATAGCTACAGGATCAACTTCATAATGATACATGTCTCAATATATGTCATTATTATAGTCGTGTGGTAGCGCCACTATTGTTAGGGCTGAGCAGGGGGTTCTATGTTAAACCTCAAACTTTGTACTTTAATAGCTTCACAACCATTCAATGGATTTGTACAAAATTATGCATGTGGTATTAGGGGTTAGATCTTTTGACCTGCCACATTTTGTTCCAGTTGAATGTGTGGATTCTGAGAAGCAGATAGTGAAAAAAGTGAAAAGAATTGTGGGTTTTTTTGCTGTTTTTTTTCATCCACTAGTGCCCAGACAGTTTTGAAGTTTGATCAGAAATTTTCAGGGTAAAAAGGGCTTGGGCCACAGTGGTGCCTTTCACTGGTTTGGTGAAAAAATATTAATTCGTGCTACAGTTATATTAAATTTTTAAAATTTTGCTTCTGAGCATGCTTTGTATGGTCTTTTGGATAGCAGCTTGCAATGAGAAAAGAATGTAATCCATACAAATAAGTATCCTTTTTCATATGGTGGTGGTGGTGGGGGGGTAATCCTTTTTTGTCAGCATAAAATCCTTTTTTGTATGGTTGCCATCTTGTCTCCATTTTTTCAATATTTGTTTTTCAAAACTCACAAAAATTATATCCTGTACACATACCAACACATGCATTTGCTCAATGGAACCCCATTAGGTGGATTCTGCTTTGGTTCTTGGAAAAATTACCCAGAAATGTTTGTTTTTTTTATTTTAAAATCTTTTTTGTATGACTCAATTTTCTTTTCTCATATGGCCATATGAAGAAAGAATTTGGCCATACTAAAAAGGATCCCTTCATATGAAAAAAAGAATTTGGACTTAATTTTTTTTTCTGATTCTTTTTTTATATGAATGCATCCTGCCCACTGTTTTCTGTGCTGTATGCTGTCTGGCACTCCCCTATTATAATATGCTGGTTTTGTTCATAACTCTCCCTGGTCATGCCTGAAAATAGACAATGTTGTTGTTTAGTGCACTTACCCGGTCAACAAAAACTAAATATTTATTTGTTGAAATCTCAGATTACAACCTTTGAGCCAGAAGCTCATTTACAAAGGTTCCATGTCATGACAAAACAGGGATACAGTAGTTAAATGATACAAGTCAAAGCCATGTTAACAAAGAAAACAAACAGGCAATTCAGATACAGCCATTTAACATGCAGGATTATAAAAGTACAGATAATATGGTGCAGTATATGCAGCAACAGAAATCATACGAACATACGAAATTTGCCCGCAGATAAGGCCTAGAGGTCTATCAAGTCTGCTCGAATGTGCAGCTAGCACCCCTTATTCTGCAGCTGCCCCTCCCTTCCACCCTTCCCCTTCATTAACCTTCCCCCTTGTCCTGTCCCATCCTCGTTTGAAGCAGTCCACTGTTCTACTGCATACCACTTCAGTAGGTAACCCATTCCACCCAGCCACCACCCTCTCTGTAAAAAAGTGTCTCCTCATCTCCCTCCTGAACCTTCCTCGCTCCAGTCTCATATCATGGCCCCTGGTGTCCCTCCCTTCCCTTACTTTGAACAGCCCCTCTGTACTTGTCTTGTTTATTCCTTTCACATATTTAAAGGTTTCAATCATGTCACCCCGTCTCTCCTCTCCTCCAGTGAGTGCATGTTCAACTCCTTCAACCTCCTCTCGTATGATAAGTCCCCCAGCCCCTTGATCATCTTTGTCACTCTGCGCAGCACCCCCTCCAGTAACTTAATGTCCCTCTTCAGATACGGATGCCAGTACTGCACGCAGTACTCCAGGTGTGGTCTAACTAATGACCTATACAGTGGCAGAATCACCTCCTCCCTCCTCGAGGATATACCCCTTGCAATACAACCCAGCATTTTGTTGGCCTTTGCAGCTGCCTTCCTACATTGTGCTGAGTTGTTCATTGACCCTGTAATGAGCACACCCAGATCCTTCTCCTCCTCTGTCTGGGCTAGCTGCACTCCCCCAGCTGGTAACTCCTCCTTGGGTTCTTCATCCCAAAATGCAGCACCTTGCACTTTTTGGCATTAAAGCCCAGTTGCCAGGTGTCTGACCAGGTTTCAAGCTTTGTCAGATCATTCTGCAACCCCTGCCATCCCCCTAGGTCATCCACCACCGCTCCTACCTTGGTATCATCAGCAAACAGACTGATCTTGCTCTTGATGTCCCATGATATGTCTGCAATGAATATCCCAAACAACACTGGTCCCAACACCGAGCCCTGTGGAACACCACTCACTGCCCTGGGTGGTGAGAGCTCCCACCACCACCACCCTCTGTTGCCTTCCTGCAGCCAGTTTCCTACCCATCTCACCAGCTTTTACCCGCCCTGTGCTAACCTTCCCAGCCTTCCATGTGGCACTAGGTCAGATGCCTTACTGAAGTCCAGATACAGGACATCCACTGCATGGCCCCTGTCCAGTTGCCTAGTTACCCAGTCAAGAACTCGACCAGGTTGGTTTGGCAGGATCTGCCGTGTAAACCATGATGTCTACTGTCCTGTAGTCCTTTGGCCTCTAGGAGGGCCACCAGCCTCTCCTTTAGGATAGTCTCCATTAGCTTACCCACGATGGATGTGAGGCTCACTGGTCTGTAGTTTCCGGTTCATCCTGGGGCCACTCTTGTGGAGGGGCACCACATGAGCCATCCTCCAGTCCTGAGGTAAACACCTCAATGTAGTGAGGCATTAAATAGGTTCGCCAAAGGTCCTGCAAGGACCTCTGCCAGCTCCTTCAGTACCCTGGGTGGATGCCATCTGGGCCTGGCACCTTGTCCTCCCTCAGTGCCTTCAAACCCTCTCGAACTCTGCTCTCCATGATTTCCTCATCTGTCACCACTACCCACTTGGCTTCTGCCATTTCTCCCACCTTGGGTGTCACCCCCCTCTTCTCTTTAGTAAATACTGAGCAGAAGTACTCATTTAGTGCTTCCGCCTTATCGCACCCTGCTTCCACCCAACCCCCCTCCTTCCTAATCCTTAATATGTGGTCCTTACAGCTCCTTTTTTCCCTGATGTACTTAAAGAAGTCCATCTCCCCCTTCTTAATGCCTTGTGCCAGCCTGAGTTCCGTAGATGCTTTGGCTCCCTTACTGCCCTTGTCACCTCCTTCGATTCTGTCAAATACTCCTCCCTGTCCTCCCCCCTCCCTATTTTCTTGTAGTTCCTAAAGGCAGCTGTTTTCCTCCTTACCTTTTCCATGACCTCCTTGCTCAACCAGATTGGTTTCTTAGCCCTAGCCTTCTTGCTCTGGGCTTTGCAGCAGGTTTTGGTTGCCTCCACTATACCCAGCTTTATGAGCTCCCACCTCTGGTTAGTGTCCATACTAGACTGAATTCTGGCCAGGTACCCTTTTACCACTTCCCCCATCCTCCCAAAGTCGGCCCTCCTGAAGTCCAGCACTATTGTGCCAGATTCCACTCCTTCCTTGCTCATATCCAATGTGAGCCATACTGAGTGGTGGTCACTCCCTGACAGCGGTTCCTCCACTATAAGTTCTCTCACAAAGTCCCCATTTGCCAGCACAAGGTCAAGGGTATTCCCTAACCTGGTTGGTTCACTGACCATTTTCAGCAGGAAGCTGTCCTGGAAGGCATCCAGCAGTACCTGCTCCCTTCTGTTTCTGGTTGTTGGGGTGCTCCAGTCCACTCCTGGCATGTTGAAGTCCCCCACAATCACCACACTACCCTTTCATAGGTCCTCCTGATCTGTCCCGCTAGTTCCCTGTCTAACTCCTCCATCTGAGATGGTGGCCTGTACACCACTCCCATTCTAAGAATCCTATTCTTGGAATCCTGGATTTGCATCCAAAGTGACTCCATACTACCCTCCTCCCCTTCCTCCCTTACACACTTCAGTCCTTCCTTCACATATAGTGCCACCCCCTCCTTTCCCAATCACCCTGTCCCTACGAAATAACCTGTACCCTGGTACAGACAGGTCCCAGTCATTGTATTGGGTGGCCCATGTTTCTGTGATGGCTGCAATGTCCACCTCTCCCTCTGCCATAAGAACCTGTAACTCTGCAGTTTTCCTCCCAAGGCTCCTAGCATTAAGGGTAACCACCTTCCACCCTTTTCCCCCACTCCCATCCTGTCCTCCTTTCCTAGCATCACCAACAGTACTTGCCATTTGTTCTTTGTCACTGTTATGGGGGGGAAGCTCATATGATTTCCCAACCTGTGGTCTCTGCATATCTCTTCCCCAACTGCCACCCCCCCACTCCTAGTTTAAATTCCCAACTTCCTCTGTGTGTAACATAAGTGCACTAATAATGCAAGGTAGGTGTAGGAGCGAGGACCATGGATGGGAAGGGACTGGTAGCAGGGGTTGGGGGGGAGGAAATGGATAGTGAAGAAAAGACTAAGAGAGGGGATAAGAGGAGGACTGGAACAGCCAAGGAGGCCTTGTCAAAATTTAGTGCATGAGGGGAGTAGATATAGGGGAGATGGGGAGGGAGCATGTAGATCTGGGTGGGAAGTGGGGGAGATGGAGGGACATGGCTGGGGAAACTGAGAAAGGCATTGAGAGAAATATGAAGGCAGGGGGATGTGGGAGGGGGAAAGTGGAGGTGTTGATAGGGGCTTGAGCAGATTAAAGGCAGCAGCCACAACAGTTTAGGGTTGCAAGATAGTCATGAAGCTTAGCTTAGAATAGAAACATAGAAGTTGATGGCAGATAAGGACCGCAAGGTCCATCCAGTCTGCCCATTTTTTCTTCCTTATGAATGTGCCATAGGTCTTTACTCTGTCAATGGTCTCTCTATTCATACTTATCTGTATTGCTCCTTTATGCCTATCCCATGCCTGTTTGAAGCCCTGCACTGTTTAGTATTGGATAGCATGTCCTCACTGAGATAGTTCAGCCAGAGGGGAGCATGATATAAAAGGAGCACTGGCCCTGGACGGAGTCAGAAAGGGACTTTTAAGGTTAGGATATTGGACCCCGTAGTGCAGTGGGTATTGTTGCTGGGGGAGAGAAGGCTTTGAATACCTGGAGATGCAAGCCCTAGCACAGACCTTTTAGCTAGAAAACATACCTGGTACCGAATTCTACAGTCCAAGTTTAGCCACCCTGATTGGGACAAGAGGTCACTTTGAGGGTTGTATCAATGGCAGTGCCATATACTACCAATCCGTAATCAATCACAGATAGGACAGAACTGGTAACAACTAGGTTTAGGGCACCATCTATTAGGCAGTGCTTGTGCCTAACTAGTTAGTCAATCCTAGCATTGGCTACTTTAACTACTAGGTCAATGTGATGAGTGTTGCTAGCCTTGCTTGTACAGCAGAAAGCAGCTAACTAAAAGAAGCTACATTTTTTTATTAATTTAAAACTTATATCTCAGCAGGAGTCAGTGTCTGTTAAGATTAAGTAGACAGATAACTTTATTAGAAGTAGAAGGGGTCTTATTTAGGGTTAAAAAAAGAAAAGAAAGAAAGTCAGTGTGTGTTCTGTGCAGGGAAGGGTACTGTATCAGCTGACTTTGCTAAACCAGTAGGAGGAAAGAGAGCTTACCTGGGGTGTGGTTTAGACACTATAAAAGCAGGTGAGTCAAATTACAACTTCCTGTTGCTAGCCTTTTTTCTTACTAATTGTCCTCCATCCCATCCCACCCACCCAAAGCCAGTTCTACTTTTATAGCCACTGGATTTGACTGTCAACAGGAACTTCCTGTTTGGCAGTAGGAAGGAAAGGATCATAGAGAAACATTGGTTTTGTCAACCCTAAAGGAAAAAAGTAGCTCACTCTACCCCGAGCTGCTGGTGGTCTGATATTGAGCAAGGAAGAGGGAGGCTACTGAAGAAGATAGGAAGTTGCTGTCCCAGAACAGGAAGGGTGAGAGTTGTAAGAAGAGGAGAGAATAAGCATCCAGAGGAACAGTAGAGAGGACACAAAATAAGACATGATAGGAGTGGTGCAGTGTAATGGCAGTGGGGCGGCAGTGTTCCGGGAGACATTCTGGAGGCTGCGATGCTGCCCTATTTGCAGGCACCTCTCTGGTCTGAGAGAGGAGGTTGCCTGTCTCCATGCTGACTTGGCTAGGATTCGTGAAACCTCCTCCCCCACCCAGGGACCACCAGGGCCAATGCCACTACCTCAGAGATTGCCAAGAAAGAGGAGAGGCTGGACCAGGGTGAGCTCAAGGAGGGAGAGGGTGGCGGAACAGAGTTGCATCCCTCCAGCTGTACCTCTCCACAATTCATTCACTCTTTTGGTGGATAGTGGTTTCTCTATGGAGGCACCTGCAGTGGAGACCAAGGAGGATGCTGGGAACCTTCACAAAGGAGACCCACAGGAGGGTGGCATGGGACCCCACAGGGGAAGGAAACAACTCCTGGTGGGGGACTCAATCATTAGGGGGGTAGAAATGGGGGAGGAAGGGGAGAGGGAGGTAAGGTGCCTTCCTGGTGCCACGGCTTGGAGGGACAGGAAGTGAATCCTCAGGATCGTGGGAGGAGCTGCACGAGGGAGGGAGCTGGATGTCATTGTCCACCTAGGGACAAATGACCTGACTAGGAATGGGATCAGAGCAGTGCAAGAGGAGTTTGTAGAGTTGGGAAGGGGCCTTAGACAAGTAGCGCATACGGTAACCTTCTTGGAGGTGCTGCCTGTCTATGGCAAGGGAGATGCTAGGGCACTTCTCACCAGGGAATTCAATGAGTGGTTGAAAAACTGGTGTGGAGCTCAGGGTTTTGGCTTCATTGGGGACTGGGGAGCCACCTGGAGGGATGCAGACCTATACTGGTGCGATGGTCTGCATCTGTCCGGAGGGGAACCATGATCCTAGGTGAGAGGTTTAAATGCTTCATTGGCAAGCATTTAAACTAGCCAAGTGGGAGGCACTGAAAAGGAGCAGGGAAATCTGAGCCTCCCCCCACAAAACATGGTGATTAGTGAGGTAAACACCAATGTACAGAAGTTATTAGGGAGCAGAACAGATTTAAATGTAAAAAAAGGCAAAGGCAGTAAGGACAGAAATGGGGCTAAAAGGGGTAAGGCTATCAAAAAGTGGAGGGTGATGAGTACCAATGCCCGTAGTCTGTGTAACAAGCTCCCTGAACTAGTGGCCTTGATGGAAGAGGGTTGCCTGGATATTGTGGCAGTCACAGAAACATGGTACACAGAGAACCATGACTGGGATGTCAACATACCAGGATACACAATCTACAGGAGGGACAGGGAGGGTAAAAGAGGAGGAGGAGTAGCTCTCTATGTAAAGGAAGGGATCAAAGCAACAGAACTAAAGAGTAAACAGGGAGCAGATGAAGCACTTTGGGTCACCCTGGAGACAGGAAATGGCACCACAATCCGTATGGGGGTTGTATACAGACCCCCATCTCAGGGGGAGGGAATGGACAAGGAAATGATAGAAGGCTTTCTTAGAATGGCAGAAAAAGGGGAGATATTGTTGATGGGGACCTGAATATGCCAGATGTTAACTGGAGCACCTTGCTGCAGGCACATCCAAGAGCAGGGTCATTCTTGATGCCCTACAGGGGGCATGCCTCAGACAGCTAGTATTGGAACCCACTCAGGAGGGAGCAATCTTAGACCTGGTACTCTCAAATGGGGATGGAGAAAGAATCTCAGATTTAGAAGTGGGTAGCCATCTGGGAACAAGCGACCACCAAACAGTGTGGTTCACGATAAACACAGCCATACAATCAAGCCATACAAAAGCAAGAGTACTGGACTTTAGGAGGGCTGACTTTGGAAAAATGAGAGAGTGCCTCAGAAAAGAACTAGCAAACAGGCAAGAAGGAGGGGTGGAGGAACAATGGGGAGTGATCAAAACAGCCATCACAGAGGCAACAAGCCTTTGTGTAAAGCAAATCAATAAAACACAACCAAGGAAAAAACCGCTATGGTTCTCAAAAGAGGTGGCAGGGAAGGTTAAGGAGAAAGAGACAGCATTCAGGAAATATAAGGAAACACAGAAGGAGCAGGACAGAGAACTTTATCAGTTAAAGCAGAAAGAGGCTGGGAAGGCAGTCAGAATAGCAAAGGCCCAAACCAAGGAAAGAATAGCCAATTCTGTTAAGAAGGGATAAGACCTTTATAGGTACATTAGAGAGTGAAGAAAGACCAAAGGAGGATACTGAAGCTTAATAAAGGGAGGGAATGTGGGAGGGTGACAGTGAAAAGCAGGAATACTGAACGAATATTTCTGCTCAGTATTCACAAAGGAAGAGGAGGGGGAGTTACCTAAACCAAACAAGAGAAACACTCTGAAGACGGGGGTCGATACCAGTCCATTTACAGAAGAAAGGGTTCTGAAAGAACTAATAAAATTGAAGGTGGACAAAGCAATGGGGCCTGATGGGATTCACCCAAGAATTCTAAAAGAACTAAGGGTAGAACTAGTGACACCACTGACTACTCTCTTTAACAAAATCATGGGAGGATGGGGTGGTACCCGAGGACTAGAGGAGGGCAGATGTCATTCCTCTTCACAAAAGTGGGAGCCAGACAGAGGCAGGAAACTACAGACCAGTTAGTTTGACCTCAGTGGTAAGGAAAATGATGGAATCACTTCTGAAGGAAAGAATTGTTGAGTATCTAGAGGCCAGTGGGGCACAGGACCCAAGGCAGCATGGATTCATGATGGGAAGGTCATGTCAGATGAATCTAATAGACTTCTTTGACTGGGTAACCAAAGTAGTGGACCAGAGAGGAGCTGTGGACATTGCCTACCTAGATTTTAGCAAGGCATTTGATACAGTCCCACACAAAAGATTAATACACAAGATAGCCAGCCTTGGAGTGGGTCCCAAGGTGGTAGCCTGGATAAAAAATTGGCTAGACAACAGGATGCAAAGGGTAGTAGTAAATGGAGTACACAGTGAAGAAAGGAGGGTTACTAGTGGGGTACCAGAGGGTTCAGTACTGGGACTGGTCCTTTTAATGTCTTTATAAGTGACATTGCAGAAGAACTGGAAGGAAAAGTATGTCTCATTGCAGATGACACAAAGATCTGCAACAGGGTTGATACACAAGATGGAGTGGAAAGGATGAGAAGGGACTTGCAAGGTTGGAGGAATGGTCAAATGTATGGCAGCTCAGATTCAATGAAGAAGTGCAAGGTAATGCACATGGGAAACAAAAACCCAGGGAAGCGTACACAATGGGGGTGAGATACTGACAACAGTAAAAATAGAAAGGGACCTGGGGTAATTATAGCAGATGACCTAAGGTGGGCAAGCAATGTGAGAAGGCAGTAAGGAAGGTTGGGGGATACTGGGATGCATAGGAAGAGGCATCAATAGTAGAAACAGGAAGTTGCTATGCCTCTGTACAGACAGTTGGTGAGACCCCATCTGGAGTATTGTGTGCAGTTCTGGAGACCCCATCTCTGCAAAGACATAGACAGAGTGGAGGCTGTCCAGAGGAGGAACTCAAATGGTGCAGTGTCTGCACCAGAAGACATACAAAGAAAGACTAAAGGAGCTTAATATGTATACCCTTGAGGAAAGAAGGGAGAGAGGGGACATGATAGAAACTTTCAAGTACCTCAAGGGAATTAACAAAGTCCAAGAGGGTAGCATCTTCCAGAAAAAGAGATGTGCAAGAACAAGGGGGCACAATTTGAAGATAGAGGGGGATGGCTCAGAGGTAATGTGAGGAAGTATTTTTTCACTGAGAGGGTTGTGGATGCATGGAACAGCCTCCCTGAGGAGGTCGTGGAGTCAAGAACAGTGGGGGACTTCAAGAATGCATGGGACAGGCATAAGGCAGTCCTAGTGGGGGGTAGGAGGAAGTAAGCTGTTGGTTAACTAGGATCTGCAGCTTATCTGTTAGGTAGGAAAATGGGCAGACTAGGTGGGCCAAGTGGTCCTTATCTGCCATCAAATTCTATGTTTCTATGTTTCTATGAAATAAATTTTTCACATGAATGAAAAAAACATATGAAAAAGGATCCCTTCATACAAAAAAAAAAAAAAGAAAAAAAAATGAAGGCCAAATTATTTTTTTGCATGAAAGGTCCTTTTTCGTGTTTTTTTTTTCATTCATATGAAAAAAGATGCCCTCCTGAAAAAAGTTTTTGGACTTAGTTTTTTTTCCTGATTATTTTTTCACATGAGGAATCCTTTTTCAAATGATTTTTTACTCATACGATAAAAAAGAATTTAGACTCAGTTTTCTTTTTATGATTCTTTTTTTGTATGAATGATTTCTTTTTCATATATATATAAATAATTTTTCATGTTTTTTTTATTTCATTCATATGAAAACGGATGGCCTCGTATGAAAAAAGATTTTGGACTTCATCCCCCCCCAATTCTTTTTTGTATGATGGAATCCTTTTCCGTATGTTTTTTTTTTTTTGTTCATACAAAAAAGGATGCCTTCATACAAAAAAGATTTTGAACTTAGTGTTTTTTGCCAATTCTTTTTTGAATGAAGGAATCCTTTTTCATACGGGTCTTTTGTTTGATACAAAAAAGGATCCCGTCATACAAAAAAAGATTTTGAACTTAGTTTTTTTTACCATATTTCAACTTCATCAAGCCGTAACTCCCTGAATTTGGAGTTAAAGGACAAACTATATATCAAAAGAAAGGTCTTAGTGAGTACTACAGAAATAACAAATAATACCCCCTTACAATTTAGGATGTATTTAAAATTAAAAAAATGTAAAACATGAAAATTCTCATAGGATAACACTAGAAGTTGAACAACTCATACAGTCAAGGAAATAAATTGTTTTTTGGCACAAATGGAAGTGCAGGACTCAAGTGGCCCTGCACTCCCACACCAACATACATGTGTGCATCCATGCAGGGATGGAAGTGCAGGACCCACAGGCAAATGAATATGTTCCTGCATTAATGAGGATACAGTTATATTATCTCGAAAAGTAAGAATTCATTGCAAAAATTTCATTAATCGCACCAGTTAGATTAGACAAGGTGCAGGGAAATGGGAAAAGTGTCTCAACTCCCACGTTCACCCCAGTTTGCAGGCAGCAACAGTAAAAAAATTACAGTTTCACCTCCTGAGTCTTCACAAATCAGGCATGAGGTGTACCTTGGGGTTGTCATCCCTAATGTTCACCCCATTATCATCTACTCTTCTCATCTCCACTTATTTACTGATGGAATGAGGTGAGTGTTAGGGTTGACAACCCCAAGGTAGACCCCATGACTGATCTGAGAAGACTCAGAAGAGGTGAAACTGTAATGGTTTTCCTATTGCTGCCTGAAGGTTGGGGGTGGTGTGTTAGGGTTGGGAACTGTGACACTGCATTTCCCCACTTTTGTTGCATTAACCCTAACTGGTGCATTAACAATGTTTTTTTGCAATGAATACATCAATGTATTTGTAACTATAATGTTATGTAGAAAAATGTATTACTGTATACTGACATGCATCAAACTGTGTTGATAGGAGAAAATCAAGCCAATGGAACTACCCAATCCCCTGGGATTACTTGAATCCCATCAGTGTTAGCCTAGGAAGGTTCCTAGGCAGTCTGTAGTGAGTTGTTAAAAGCTCCTTACAACATGACATCATTGTTCACTCAGCTAGCCTGAGTAGAGAATGGATTATGTAATTTAGAATTCTCACAGCAGCATAAGCCACTTTGGAATCAGCTGCTTGGGGCAGTTTAGAATGTTCAGATGGGAATTGTCAGTCAGTGGTAGTTCAGTGTGGAGCTCTGAGTGAGCAGCAGTGCTCAGTGTGTGGAAGTGCCTACCAGTCTGTTCTGAGACTGGGTGAAGGACCTGTGGTAGTTTTCTCACCCCAGTGAATGAGATCCAGCAGTGCCAATGGAAGTGGTGGAGATCACTGCCAGCAGAACTGCAGTGGGTCATTCCACAGAGAAGCAGCTTGGACTTCAGTTTCTGTGGATCCAAGGGGCAATCCCCTGGAGAAAGAAAGAGTGTTCTGAGTGAAGCTATGACAAGCTACCTGAGAGTCCTGAGACAGTTGGTTAGGTGAAGCTGAAGATGCTTCAGCGGGCCTCTGTTCTCTGGTGCAACTTGCCTATGTTTTGGGCTAGGTAGGGGTATGCCTGACCACCTCACCCCATAGGGTGCCCAGAGGTTGGATGGCCTGCGTTGCAGACCATAGCCTTGCTGCGGATAGCAAGCTCATCTGGTTGGTGGTGAGTGTAACCACCCAGTCCTCTGGGGTTACAATAATCCCATCAGTGTTAGACTAGGAAGGTTCTTGGGCAGTCTGTAGGGAGTTGTTAAAAGCTCCTTATAACATGACATTATTGTTTACTTATTGTTTACTTAGCTAGCCTGAACAGAGACTGGATTATGTCATTTATAATTCTCACAGCAGCATAGGCCACTTTGGAATCAGCTGCATGGGGGGCAGTTTAGAATGCTCTGACAGGAGAAGGCAGTCAGTGGTAGTTCAGTGTGGAGCTCTGAGTGAGCAGCAGCGCTCAGAGTGTGCCTGCCAGTCTGTTCTGAGACTGGGCGAAGGACATGTGGTAGTTTTCTCACCCCAGTGAATGAGACCCAGCAGTGCTAATGGAAGTGGTGGAGACCGTTGCCAGCAGGACCCCAGTGGGTCATTCTAGAGAGAAGTGGTTTGGACTTTAGTTTCTGTGGATCCAAGGGGCAGTGCCCTGAAGATCTTGAAGAGTTTCAGCTGCTGAGAAAGAAAGAATGTTCTGAGCGAAGCTATGACAAGCTACCTGTAAAGAGAAGATGTGTTTCTTCCAGTATCCATGTCTGTATCAAAAGGACAAACAAAATCATGAGCACAGTCACATGGAACTGTTTCTTGGGAGTTGTCAGATGTGTATATGCCCAGAGATAAGTCTAGACTACACTTGTCAGGACCCCTGTATCACCACAAAAATGTGCTGATTGTGAAGTTTTAAAGCTGAGTGTCCTTTAGTAATTTGAGGTAACTGAAGGCTCATTTTGTGTAATCCCCGAAGGAAAGGCAAAGACTGGTTGAGGCTAGGGTGGGCTAACTGGTACATGGAAGGGCACCAGGTTACCCTGGGTATGTTAACAAAGTTCATTGTGTAAGGAGGAAAGACTGAAATGTTTTTAAAATGTGTGGCAACCCCCCCGTAACACACACTTAGGGAAAGAAAAGAGAAATATTGAATTAAAGTTTGTGGGCCCTCCCCACAAGATATACACTTTGGGAAGTAAACGTCTAGAGATCCCTAGTTCAGAGGGATGGACAGTTCGATAGTTCTGTGTGGAAAAGAATGTATTACATGCCCAAGACAAATGTTGTTTCTGGAAAGAAAAGTGTTGCCCTGAAAAGTCAGATCCAACCTGGGGGACCACCCCATTCTGTGTATACCATCCGTATTCAGAATAAAGCCATACTGCAGAATCCCCTTTTCTAGTTGTGGGCAATTGATCTATGCTTTCAGTGTGAACTTGTTATTAGGTCCCCTCAGAAGTTAGACCTAGCATAGCCCTAGCACCTCTCTCCCAGAACTCGGGGTAAATATAGATGTTATTTTGTGCCCTAACCCCCCCGACCTCTGAGACTGCTGAGCCAGGTATTTGCCCCTGCACTAGGAGTGATGCCTATTGTTTATGCCAGCTTGTGGCCTGTTGCTTTGTTTGAGATACAAGTTTAGGGGGGTTACAGTTGCCAGATGCTGTTCTTGGCCAGGGTATGGGTTGCACCAACATGGTGCCTATCTTTTATTAAAAAGGAAAAAAAGATTATGTTTGAAGCCCTAACAAATCAAGTTAGCTTTTTCAAAGAAATTATCCTTAAAAGAGGTTACATAGAAACACAGAAACAGAGAAGTTGATGGCAGATAAGGGTCTCCAGGTCCACCCAGTCTACCCTGTTTCCCTGCCTATAGCGATGCAGCAGGCCCTAATCAGCCTATGGTCCCTACTCTCCAAATTTCAAGATCCTTTTGCGCTCATCCCATGTTTTCTTGAGTCCTGTAACTGTTTCTGCCCCCACCACTTCCACTGGTAGGCTGTTACATTTGTCCACCACCCTTTCTGTGATTAAGTACTTCCTCACATTACTTCTGAACCTCCCACCTCTAGCTTCATATTGTGCCCCTCATTCTTGAGCATTTTTTTCTTTGGAAGGTGATACCCTCCTGTACCCTGCTCTTCCCTGTGAGGTATTTGAATGTTTCAGTCATATCCCCCATTTCCCTCCTGTCTTCCAGGGGGTACATGTTTAATTCCCTCAGCCTTTCCTCATACTTTTTATGCAAGCCCTTCACCATTTTTGTTGCCCTGATCCGCACCTCCTCTACACTGCTTGTGTCCTTTTGAAGGTGGGGTCTCCCGATCTGGACACAGTACTTGAGGTGAGGCCTCAGTAATGATCTATACAGTGGGATAATTACCTCCGTTCTTCTGCTGGTAATAACCCTGCCTATGCATCTCAACATTCTACTAACCTTCCCTGCTGCCTTGTTACACAGCTTTGTTACCTTTAGGTCATCCAGGATGACTAACCACAGGTCCCTTTCCTGTTTTGAGCCTACTATTGCCTCCCCTTCCAGGTGGTAAGTTGTTCCTGGATTTCTGTGCCCCATGCACATTATTTTGCACTTTTTAGCATTGAAACCCAGCTGTCAATCCCTCAACCAGTCCTCCAGCCTTTTTAGGTCTCTCCTAGTCTATCCACCCTCTCTGGAGTGTTCTCTCTGTTACAGAGCTTTGTTTCAATGTGAAAAGGCATACATTCCCTTCCAGACCCTCTTCAGTGTCGCTAATAAAGACATTGAAGAGGACTGGGCCTAGCACTGAATCCTGGGGTACCCCACTGTTCACTCAGCCTACTCCAGAGCGAGTGCTATTTACCACCACCCTCTGGGTCCTATTTTCCTGCCAACTCACCACCCATCTCACTACTTTAGAACCTACTCATAGGTTCCCTAGCTTGTTTATTAGCCTTCTATGTGGAACTGTGTCAAAGGTCTTGCTAAAATCTAGGTATGCCACATCCACTGCTCCACCATGATCCACTTCTCTGGTCACCCAGTCAAAGAACACTATAAGGTTTGTCTGGCACAGCAGCCCCTCTGTGAAACCATGCTGTCTGGGGTCATGCAGATCACTGGGTGCCAGGTATTCAACTATCCTTTCTCTCAATAGTGGGTTATGTTAACACTGGACATTTGTAAATAAAAAATTGGAGTCTGGGCATCGTATATAGATTATATCAATACCGTTTTGGTTTATTGATATTTTGGAATATCAGTAATTTTCAGAATGTTTAAATATGTACTGATAATATTTTAAATTATCAATAATTCATGTACTGACAATATTTTAAATGATCAATAATTCAACCAGTCTGACAGCACAGGTTGAGGATGCACAGCATGTGAGAGGGTAGCTGGAGAAGCAAGTGACCAGAAGAAAGTAAGCAAAGGTAGAATGTGGTTAAAAAAATAAATATTAAAAACAAAAAATCAATAAATGTAAACATTGTCAATTTAACTAATTTATGCCAACAGACCCCAAGCTATTATTTAAAAAGTTAGGTTTCTAGACCTAATGGCTCCAAACTTAGCCTTTTTGAAAGAAATTGGGCTAGATATTCAAAGCTCGTAATGCAAGTGAAATTCCTGATTTTGGGTGACAAATGCACCAAAATGTTTGTGAGCTGTTTTCAATTGTTTTGAGATATTTGTGTAATTGGGTTGCTGTGGATGTTGTGGGTACTACCCCTGCCTGGGCTTAAACAAAGTTGAGGGGTCTGGATTCTTAATTTCCTGATTGGGGGATTTATATCCAGCTACTTTTAGTCTATCCGGTGCCTCCACCCAGAGTTGAAGTTAAGTGGGCCTGGTGTTAGAGCAGTACAACCTCCTGGAGTACCTCCTCCCCTCCTCACAGTGTCCCCCCACACATGAAAAATCACAGTGCAACCTTAAAACCAACAAAAATGCATTTAATGACTTACTACTAATGATATGTTCATGAGATGGCAACAATGACACATTTATTGGGGAATATTCACAAGGAACAGGGGAATGCAAAGCAAAACCCTTCATGGTAATAACTCATAAACTGTAAATGCAGGGCTGAAGTAAGGTACCTGACCAGACTTGGCTTATTAAACACATTTTAAAACAGCATTAATAACACCTTACACAGCGTTATTACTTACCAACATCAGACCATATAGATATTGTTGCAATGCAAATACAGTTACTGTAACCTTCTTAATTTACTAGCCCACCTTTACCTGGTGCCTACTTTCTTCCCAATGGTACCAGTTTGAACTCCACTTCCCACTGGTACCAGTTTAAATTTCACTTCCCACTGACAACAGTTTAACCCCCCCCCATTAAACCTTATGGGAGCTCCTTATGCTTCAGTCTGTACCCAGCTGGAGAAATGGTGCAGGCCCATTGAAGTTGCAGTTGATAAGTCAGTGGTGTTGCACTCTAAAACAGAATAAACACTTTAAAACCAAAACCTCAAAGGCCATACAGTTGCTTAAATGACAAACCACAAAAGATGTATTTGTAGATCCTGGCCTAATGGCCAAAGTGGTATCTTTAGTGGCAAACTTAGTATGAAATCCTAGTTGCAGGGCAAGCCCTGAGAGTGCTTGCAGTTCTGGTAATACCAACTTCCTTTACAACTTAGGCTCCTCTTCCTCATTCTGTGCAAGTGCAGATCCCCTCAAGCAGCTAATAAGCAGTTCAGGTGGTGGTGGTGGTTGTGGGGGTGTCAGCTGGATAATGCAGATCTCAGATGCCTCTGGATGTGGCACAAACGTTCTGCTCTGGCAGTCATCTGTGTATTCTGTATTGTCCTGATTTTATTGTATTTTATTGAATGCTGATTTTATTTTGACTGTGCAGTGCTTTGAAACATGAAAGGTGCTATAGCAAATCAATTTTATTATTATTATTATTATCTGGACCTCCCTGGCTCTTGTCTTCCTCCTCCTCCTCCTCCGCAGGACAGATCAGTTAAGGGATCAGGGCCCCCACACCACACATATGTCTAGGCTTCAGGACCCTAGTGTGGTATCCTAACTAGTGCCTATGAGTAGCACTGACCAGTCGTCTCCCAAACTGTCTACAGTTTTGATTTGGGATCGGATGAATAGTGATTTTTTTCTATTTGACAGAAGACCAAATACTAGCTTATACTATTCAGCAAATAATATACAATATGATTAGCGAATGAACACACATAAGACATGAGACATAAGAATAAGACATGACATAAGACATGAGACATAAGAATAGAGTCAAGCCATACAAAGACAAAAGTACTGGACTTTAGGAGGGCTGACTTTGCCAAAATGGGTGAGTGCCTAAGGAATGCACTAGCAAATGGGGAGGAAGAAGGGGTGGAAGAACAATGGGGAATAATAAAAACTGCCATCACAGAGGTAACGAGCCTTTGTGTGAAGCAAATATACAAACAAGACGAATGTAAGAAACCACTATGGTTCTCAAAGGAAGTGGCAGTGAAGGTTCAAGAGAAAAGAAAGCATTCAGGAAGTACAAGGAATCGCAGAAGGAGCAGGACAGAGAACTGTATCAGTTAAAGCAAAAGGAGGCTGGGAAGGCAGTCAGAACAGCAAAGGCCCAAACCGGGAAAGGATAGCCAACTCAGTTAAGAAGGGGGATAAACCTTTATAGGTACATCAGGGAGCAAAGGAAGACCAAGGGAGGGATAGTGAGGCTTAATAAAGGGAGGAGGGTGGGCAGAGGAGACTGTGAAAGGCAGAGATACTAAACAAATATTTTTGCTCAGTATTTACAAATGAAGAGGGAGGTACATAAAACAAACAGTAGTAACACTCTGGATACAGAAGTTGATACCAGCCCATTTACAGAAGAAAGGGTCCTGAAAGAACTCTTAAACTGAAGGTGGACAAAGCAATGGGGCCTGATGGGATTTATCCCATAATTTAAAGAGCTAAGGGTAGAACTAGTGACACCACTGACTACCCTTTTAACAAATCATGGGAGGATGGGGTGGTACCCTGAGGACTGGAGGAGGGCAGATGTGATTCCCTTCACAAAAGTGGGAGCAAGGCAGAAGCAGGAAACTACAGACCTGTTAGTTTAACCTCAGTGATAGGGAAATGATGGAATCACTTGGAAGGACAAAATTGTCGAGTATCTAGAGGCCAGAGGGGCACAGGACCCTAGGCAGCATGGATTCACAGCGGGAAGGTCATGCCAGACAAATCTGATAGATTTCTTTGACTGGGTGACCAAAGTAGTAGATCAGGGAGGGGCTGTGGACATGGCCTACCTAGACTTTAGCAAGGCATTTGACACAGTCCCACACAAAAGATTAATATACAAGTTAACCAGCCTGGGAGTGGGTCCCAAGATGACAGCCTGGGTTAAGAATTGGCTGGAGAATAGGACACAGAGAGTAATAGTAAATGGAGTCTACTCAGAAGAAAGGAGGGTTACTAGTGGGGCACCGCAGGGTTCAGTATTAGGACCGGTCCTCTTCAATGTCTTTATAAGCAACATTGCAGAAGGACTGGAAGGAAAAGTATGTCTCTTTGCAGATGACACTAAGATCTGCAACAGAGTTGATGCACAGTGTGGGGTGGAAAGGATGAAAAGGGACTTGGCAAGGTTAGAGGAATGGTCAAATGTATGGCAGCTTAGATTCAATGCTAAGAAGTGCAAGGTAATGCACCTGGGAAACAAAAACCCAGGGGAAGAGTACACAATGGGGATGAGATACTAACAACAACAAAAATGGAAAGGGACCTGGGGGTAGTCATATCAGATGACCTAAAGGTGGGCAAGCAATGTGAGAGGGCAGCAGCAAGGAGGGTTGGGGGTTACTGGGATGGCTAGGGAGAGGCATCACCAGTAGAAAACAGGAAGTTATTATCCCTCTGTACAGACAGCTGGTGAGACCCCATCTGGAATACTGTGTGCAGTTCTGGAGACCCATCTCCAAGAAAAACATAGACAGGATGGAAGCTGTCCAGAGGAGGGTAACTAAAATGGTGCAGGGTCTGCACCGGAAGACATATGAAGAGAGACTTAAGGAGCTTAATATGTATAGCCTCGAGGAAAGGAGGGAGAGGGAGGACATGATAGAAACGCTCAAGTACCTCAAGGAATCAACAAAGTCCAAGAGGGTAGCATCTTTCAAAAAGAGGTGTGCAAGAACAAGAGGCCAATTTGAAGATAGAGGGGGCTGCTCCAGAGTACCGAAGGAAGTATTTTTTTCACAGAGAGGGTTGTGGATGCATGGAACTGCCTCCGGAGGAGGTTGTGGAGTCAAAATCAGTGGTGGAATTCAAGCATGCATGGGGCAGTCATAAGGCAATTCTGGGGGGTGGGGGTAAGAAGAAGTAGGCTGCTGGTTAACTAGGATCTGCAGCTTATCCAGTAGGTAGGAAAATGGGCAGACTGGTTGGGCCAAGCGGTCCTTATCTGCTGTCAAATTCTATGTTTCTATATGTTTCTATGACATATGGATTTTTTTATTTTTATCTTTTAAATTAATTTTAAATCCATTGCTTTGTCAGTTATTTATTTTGCTTATTAAAAATTATTGAGAGAACAGTGAGGTAGTTATTGTTTTTTGTACAAAGTTGCAATGTCATAGCAGCATATAAACATGTGCAAACTGGACAAATATCTTGCAGCATGCATCTAGCATTATATCATATACTGAGACATATATTTAGCAGCTTATACAGTACATGTTAGTAAACTGCACAAGTGGAAGAAAAGTCACAAAAAGCAACATAAAAAACACAAAACAGAGAACAAATCCAGGGTCGGGGTTACAAGACTCAGCTGCAATATAAAGCACTCAACATTGCAACAATTGTACAGTACAGTCAAAAGTTCACATAATATGGGGGGGGGGGTAGGTTATACAATCCCCCCCAAAACAATTACAATAGCCATAACCATAACCCGTATATGAGCAGATGCAGAGTAGCACATAATTAAGATGGTAAAGGTTGGGGGCAGTTGGAACATGGCTGTTAGGGAAGGTGTCTTGGAAGCCCGTTGAAACTAAAGGGGGAGGCACATGAGCAGAGGTCAGAGGGTAGCTTGTTCCAGAGGGAAGGGAAGTGTAAGGAAAAAGCAGATTGTCCGGAGACAGAGTGAGGGAGAGGGATGGAAAATGAGTGAACTTGAAGACCCAGCTGCAGAGTGTGAGTGAAACAACCTACGCGATTAACACCACAGTCACTAAAGGCTTTTTTAATGTTTGCCCCATTATTATGAATTACAACATGGCAGCTCTCTTTAATGATCTCCCAGTTCTCAAATATTTTCAGCAAGGCGTTTGAGATTGTTATTCCTGTATGCTTTCCCTGAAACCCACACAGTACAAAACTGCTGCCTTTCTGTGAAACTCATTGTCAATCCAGTTAAACCTAGGAATGACTGCCTGGTGTTCTCTTGTGTCCACATATCAGCAGTGAATGACACAGTTAATGTGTTTTTGAATACTAAAATTATTTGCTGGTGTGCATGTTCATACACATCAGGACTTAATTTCAACTGCTTATGAATTAAAACTTGATTTGAAAAATCCGATTGATTGTATAAAAACAGAAATGGCAGAATATCAATATAATAGGGCAGACACACTAAAAATGGAGGCCCAATATGGAACACAAGGGAAAAAGGCAGCTTTGAACATTTTTAAAAATTGTAAATAGAGACTTTCTCATATCACTCTGGGGGTGGTAAGATACCCTAACACTCAGCCATTACAGTCCTCTCCAGAAATGGGTTTTCTAACAGTGTACCAACACAAGGTAAACACCACAACGTTGAAGTCCAGCACAGTGGCAGATTTTGCTTGGATGTGGCAAGTCGCTGTGCTGGAACACTGCAGACACTGGCAGTGCAGCTCCTGGTGTTGCACCTCCCCTAGTCCAACTCCTAGTCAGAGTTAGATATTTAGAGACTGGGGTGTGGTGGGGGATGTAGTCCCCCACATAGAGGGTTCGGGGACACAGTCCCCCGATTGGAAAACCGCCGACATCCCCGACAATACAATGCCGACACTCGGCATTGTGTCTGTCGCTGTTGAGGATGCCAGCGTGAGCACTGTCGAAGTGCTATAGTAAAACCTTTGCAAACTGTATAAAATTATCTAGAGACAGTTTTTGGGACCCAATCCTTGGCAGTATGGGATGATTGGTACCTTCAATCTTTGGACCTACCGACCATCCCTGATGAGGCTTGGGGGACCATGCTGCAGGATATTCAGCAACAGGAAGTTGCACAGGCTATAAATAATATGCAGAATAAATTCTCCCCAGGTCAGGATGGGTTGACTGTGGAATTCTATCAGACTTATACATAACTTCTTGCACTGGTGTTGACCCTGGTGTTTAATGACATTATTGGGAAGAATTCTCTACCATCCTCAATGGCTCAAGCTATAATGATTTTATTATTTAAAAAAGGACATAAGACAAATTTAGAGAATTGGCATCCAATCAGTCTTTTAAATGTGGATTACAAAATATTGGCCTCTATTTTGTTAAAGCATCTTTTAAAAGTGGCTGAACTACTGATTTCCTCAGTTCAGTTGTGTGCAATCCCAAACAGACCCATCTTTCATAACTTAATTTATATACAGGATTTATTTGATTCCCATACTATAGGTGACTCAAATTAAATTTTTTCATTGGACCAAGCTAGGGCTTTTGATAGGATGGACCATTTTTATTTGTTTAAAGTGTTACTGGCATATAATATTCCGGAGATTTTTGTCTCTTGGATACATATGCTGTACACGTAGGAATGGTTACAGCCATACTGTAACAGTGTTCCAGGTCAGAAATTTCAGGGGAAAAAAGGGGTGCATCAAGGTTGCCCTTTAAGTCCTCTACTCTATGTATTCCAAATAGACCCCCTTTTACACAGGATTTTGTCTAATTCCAGTATCCCTAGGATATGGTTACCGAATCAGCACATATTGCCTTCAGTTTGTGCCTATGCTGATGATATCTGTATATGTACCACTGAAAATGTCCAAAGTTTGGCCCTAATTAATATAATTTCACAATATGAGGTAATATCAGGGGCAAAATTAAATTATGAGAAAAGTAAAGGTATTCGTTTGTACTCTGCAGAAGAGGCTAATAATAGACAATGTATTGCTAATATACAAATCTCTGAAGAACCAATAAAAATTTTGGGACTACTGTTTGGTAGTTCAGATGTTGCTAGCCTAAATTGAAATCAGGCAGTAGACAAAGCAATTGGAATAATTATGTCCTAGAAATATAAGTCCATTTCCACAAGAAAAAGGGTGTTTCTCCTTAAAACATTTATTTTGCCTATTTTTTTTTTCACATTTGGCGCATATTTTTCCGCCCCTTTTAAAATTAGAGGCAAAAATAAATAATCTGGTTTTTACAGGATTTTGGGGGCAGTCATTTAAACCCCATAAAAAGACTGCACACTTACCTTGTTATTGTTATGGGGGAGTAGATATGGTACACCCAGTGTTGTTTTTTGTCAGTCTATTCATTTACTGGAATCTTTTACCAATTTTGAAGGGAACTGTATTACCTTGGTACGATATTTGGGTTTCAAAATATTACAGTTATGACCATATGGAATCTGAACCCCTATGAAGTTCCCAGAAACTTCAGAAAATTTAAAATCCTAGGTTTTACCCACACTATTTTTTTGAAATTACGGCAATGGCAAATTACAGCTATTTTTGTCATGGTAAATACAAGGAAGGCCTTTTATGCTACTGTACTTTGGGATCAGTTTTTCGAGTCCCTTAAGATTTCAGGTGCACATGAGGAGGAGGATTTGGACAAAATATTTGAACAATTAACTGATAAAAGGATCTCATTATGATTTGGGGATATTTCCTGGTTGTCTTGTTATGATCGTTTGGGGGTTAAAAATAACCATAAACATAAAGCAGTGGAGGAGCGACTGTGCCCCCGTGGTATGTATCCTGGGGAGCTGGAAACCATGGAACTTTTTTTTATATTGCCCCTTCTCCCAAATTTTTGGGTCTCTGTTAGTGGACCTTTGAGGAGAGAAAAGTGTCTCCCAATTACTTATGAAATATTGCTTTTAGGATTATATCCACCTGCTTATGTCAAATTTAATCAAAGTACACTTTGTTTGGTGTTTGCTGTATGTTGTTTTTACTTGTAGCAAGCTCAGTGTGCCCTTGTACTTCAACAGAAACAATTTTCACCACATACGGTTTTGACACAAACAAGGTTTGCCCTAACTTCATTTTATAACAGAGAGAAAAAAAAACTCACTGTTTCAAAGTGTAAGACTTTATGGGAAAATTGTACTTAGTTTTTGTCAAAATAAATGAAACCAACAAAAACAGAAAAAAACTCCACTGTATATATGTAAATAGCAGCAAGGGAAAAGGGGGGAATAAGAAGGGTGAAAGATAACCCTTATATGTTTGTTTTTTCCCCATTTTCATTTCTTTCCTTTTCTTTTCCTTTTCATACCATAAGTTGAAATTTCTTGATGTGTTTTTCGTTATACTTTTCAAAAAGAAAAGGGGAGAATATATGTATATGAACAGTTTCGTCAATATTTGTGTTTTTTTCACCTGGATGTTGTTGTTTATGTTTTGACTTATATTGTTTCAATAAAAAATTCCCCTATTCTTTTCGAGAAGTGCCATGGGATCTTTAACATCCACCTGAACTACCACCAGAACAGGCAGATGGGAACTCGGTTCAATGTCTCATCTGAAAGACGGCACCTCAGAAGTGCAGCACCCTCCTCATGCTACACTACAGTGTCAGTATTGGGATTTAACCTAAGTGCCTGGTGTGGGGATTTAGCACTGGCACTACAGTACTGGTAAAGTACTTTTAGTACTGGTGTTTAGCAGTGCAGTCCTCTGGGGTTGATTGTTTTGCCTTGTGACTGGTGTCTGCTTGAGTTTTCTCTTGCTTTGTAACTTGCTGTTTGATCTCATTAAACACCTTGGCATGCTTGAACTGCACATGATTCGTCAAGGCAGTAGTCGTGAAACTCAATGTCTAGCTTTCATGGGTAATAGTTTTTGCACAGCAAGCACTCTGACTTAGCAGTATTTGCGTCACAAACTTTAAAAAATCTTCCATACCAGGCTCCTTTTTTTCTCACTCATCTTGCATCTAACATTATGCTACACCAAACCCGTGTTCCAGGACAGCACGCTGTTGCCTGATAACCACATGAATGTGTATTACCTCTCTGGGGTGTGGCTGGAAGAAGAAATGGCCCCTCAGACCAACGTTTGTAGCATCCCAGAGTGGTCCCGGGCAGAGCAGTGGAAGGGCCAGAGAATTTGAGCAGAGTACCCTTAAGAGGAGTATTTGTATGTGCCAGAGTGGATATGGGATGTAATAGAGGAAAAGCGGTCTGACTGGATGTTTTGAGGTGCAGTGGACAAGCTTCAGCTGAGGAACCAGCAAACTGGCCACCCTGCAGCTGCTACCATCACTAGGACAAGATCCCTCTGTAATGCCACAGTCTGGACTGGACTTACTTTATTCAAGCATTTTACCATTATCCAGGATGTCATGGGAAGGTGCACCAAATAATATATCATATCCATGGATTCTTTTTGGTGCTGAAATCACCAAGCCAGATCCACAATTTTATTACCCCCGCAGCATAGGACCCACCCTGTAGAAGGGTGATATCTGGATGGACTCATTAATTGTATGCTTGGGACTGTGCTTCTGTACCCCTTTGGACTTTCTGGACTTCTTCAAAATGGGTGAGATCATTTGATTATTCCATCTGTGTAATGTTAAAATGTTTGAAGTTCATGTTAAAGTTACTGTTTATGTTTAGTCAGAGGGAAAATTACTGCTCTGATGTTAGTCTGTGTACTACAAGAAAGTTTCATGCCCTGGACTTTTAAAGGACTCAGCATTTTGGACTTTGCCATTTTTTGGACTATGAAATGAATGTGCCCCTCTTGGTTATACTGAATGGGGAGGGAGTGTAGTGTGTGAATGGTGTGTGGCATGTGGCATGGTTGTTTATGTAGGATGCGACTAGAGGGTAGTAATTTGAAATGAAGTATGGCTCGTGGGTGGATGTATGTGTGATTGGGAGTGTGAGTTGGTGGTGAATGGTATAGGGAACCTTAAAAAATTAAAATGTATTAAATGTCCTGTAGCATGTTTTTTCCTTAATTGTTGCATTGCTGTTGTTGCATAAATTCTTGGCAGGAACTGTTCTAGTTGGGGTTTTCTGTAACTGATGCTGGGTCCTAATTTTGGCAGCAGCATGACCTTTAGGGTTTTAAGGGGGTTTAGTGTCCTTGTGGTTATAGTGCCCTTCATCTGGGCCCTAGAGAAGAGCCTAAAGGAGTACACAACACACCTGGCCTTCTTGGAGGAGTTGCCAGTTTGGAGGAAGGGTGGAAGTGGGGACAAGATCAGGAACAAAGAGATCAGGGAATTCAACCAGTTGCTCCAGGGTTGGGGCGCAGACAATGGGATGCACTACATTGGAGACTGGGTTACCTTCTGGGACAGGAAGCTCTTCAAGCATGATGGTCTGCATCTCACCGGAGAAGGAGCTAGAGTGCTAAGGCAGAAGTTGGAGGTCTTCATTGAGGGTTTAAACTGGGAGGTCTCCAGCACAGAGAAGAAGAAGACCTAAATGAGGATGCAGCAGACAGATACGATGGTAAGGGGATCAGAGAATGGAAGGGAACCGCCAACATCGGACTAAAGGAAACAGGCATGGCCATGGGTAAGGAGTGGCCATAGGTAAAAAAGGAGGGACCTCATGTAAAGTACAGGAGGAGCAGACACAGAATAAGGGAGGGTGGTACTGGAGTTATAGCGGATGGGGAGGCCATGATTGGAAGGCTATGTGCACCAATGCCCGCAGTCTGGGTAACAAAATCCCATAACTTGTGGCATTAATGGCCTCCAAGGACCTGTATATCATGGCAGTGACAGAGACATGGTGCAATAGCAGCCATACCTGGGAGCTAGCCATTCCAGGATACATGCTGCACAGATGGGACAGGGAAGGCAAGAAGGGGTGGTATTATATGTCAGGGAAGGGATAAAAGCGACAGTCCCACAAGACAAGGGGGGGGAAGCAGAGGTACTGTGGGTAACCCTGGAAGTGGGGAGGGGAACAGTACTTAGAACGGGAGTGATATACAGGCCCCCATGCCAGGCAGAGGATGTAGACAGAGAACTGTTGGAGACTATAGAGAACATGGCAACAAAGGCTGAATTGCTGCTGATGGGTGACTTCAACTTGCCAGATGTGGACTGGAGCATCCCAGCTGCAGCCTCAGCCAAGAGTAAGGGATTCCTGCAATCCCTGCAAGAGGCAGATCTCACACAACTAGTGAGTGAGCCTACGAGGGAGAATGCAATTCTTGATCTTGTCCTAAGCAATGGGGACAGGATAATGGAAGTCACAGTGGGGGAGACCCTAAGGACTAGTGATTATCGAGCTGTGGAGTTCACCATAAGGACATCACAGGAGGCTAGCCACACAAGGACTAGAATCCTGGATTTCAGGAGGACAGACTTTGGTAAGATGAAGGATGAATTCAAGAAGGCTATGCAGGGATACGATGACAAAAGGGGAGTAGTGGAACAGTGGGATAAGATGAGGGAAGCCCTGCACCTGGTAGCAAACCATTGTGCCAGGCCCTGCAGCAAGAGCAAAAGAAAAAGGTAACCACTGTGGTTCTTGAGGGGAGTAATAGAGCTAGTAAGAGGAAAAAAGATGGCATTTCTGAGGTACAAGGCCAACACAAAGCAAGGAGGACAGGCAAGAATACTTGGAAAAACAAAAGGAAGTGAACAAGGCAGTAAAGGCCGAAACTGAGGAAAAGCTAGCTAAATTGGTGAAGGAAGGAGGGGAAAGCACTCTTTAGGTATATTAGTGAGAGAAGGAAGATGGGGGAGGGATTGTGAGACTTAGGGAAGAGGGAGGCAGAGTAGTGGAGAAAGACATTGACAAGGTGACCGTCCTAAACAAATACTTCTGCTCCGTATTCACGAAGAAGACAATGGGGATGGTCCCCCATTAATAGAAAAGGGCAAACAGGGAGAAGGGGTGGACATTATACCTTTTTCAGAGGACAGAGTAAAAAGAGCACTAGAACAGCTTAGGGTGGATAAAGTTATGGGGCCCAATGGGATACACCCAAGGATCCTAAAGGAGCTCCGGGAGGAACTGGCTAAACCTCTGGCTAAGCTGTTCAGTGGATCACTAGAAACAGGCATGGTTCCGGAGGAGTGGAGGAGGGCACAAGTGGTGCCCCTGCACAAAAGTGGTAGCAAGGAGGAGGCAGGAAACTACCACGCAGTCAGTTTGACCTTGATAGTAGGTAAAATGATGGAAACCCTTCTTAAGGAAAAGCTGGTGGACTATCTAGAGACAAGGGGGCTGCTGGACCCAAGACAACATGGATTCACTGCAGGGAGATCATGCCAGACGAACTTGATTGATTTCTTTGAGTGGGTGACAAAGGAAATAGACAAGGGCAGAGTGGTAGATGTGGCCTATCTGGACTTCAGGAAGGCCTTCGACACAGTCCCACACAGGAGACTAATCCACAAGCTGGCAAATCTGGGGGTGGGGACAGAGGTGGTCACGTGGGTTAGAAACTGGTTGAGTAACAGAACACAAAAAGTGGTGGTAAATTAGGTCAGTTCACAGGACGGACCGATAACAAGTGGCATACCCTAGGCATCAGTGCTGGGACCAGTGCTCTTCAATGTCTTAATAAGCAATATTGCAGAGGGTCTAGAAAGAAGGGTTAGCCTGTTCATGGATGATACAAAGCTGTGTAACAGGGTAGATACACAGGAAGGTATAGAAAAAATGAGGAGGGTTCTGAAGAGGCTAGAAAACTGGCCCAAGAAATGGCAGTTTGATTTCAATGCAAAAAAGTGCAAGATTATGCACCTAGGGAGAGGGAATCCTAGGGCTGAGTATGAACTAGATGGGGTAACACTGGAGGCCACCACGGAGGAAAGGGATCTAGGGGTAGTCATAGAAGACAACCTCAAAGTGGCTAAACAGTGTGACAAAACAGTTGGAAAGGCTAACGGAGTGCTAGGGTGCATAGGGAGGGGTATAACAAGTAGAAGGAGGGAAGTGGTGGTACCATTGTACAACTCCCTAGTAAGGCCTCATTTGGAGTACTGTGTTCAGTTTTGGAGGCCCCCTCTCCGAAAAGACATAGACAGAATGGAGACGGTACAGAGGAGGGTGACAAAAATGATGTGTGGGATGCAGCATAAGTCGTATGAGGAGAGACTCAGAGCTCTAAATATGTACTCTCTGGAGGAAAGGAGAACGAGGAGAGACATGATAGAGACCTTCAAATATTTAAAGGGGATCAACAGGGTACTAGAGGGGAGCATCTTTCACATGAAGGGAAATAGCAGAACAAGGGGGCACAGCATAAGACTAAAAGGTGGAAAACTTAGAGGGAACTTGAGGAAATTTTACTTCACTGAAAGGGTGGTGGAGAGATGGAACAGTCTCCCCCAGGAAGTGGTGGGGGTAGCCACAGTTCAGGGATTCAAGAACGCGTGGGATAGGCACATGGGAATTATCAAGCTAGGGTGAAACGGGGGGGGGGGCTTGTAGCATCTAAGGTACCTTAAGCATTAGAAAGAGGGATAGGGCAGACTGAATGGGCCACAAGGCCCTTATCTACCAACAACATCTATGTATCTATGTATCTGGTGTTTCCCCATGGGGCGGGCAGGAGAGTGTGCATATCTTGCCCCTCTTTCCACTTGTGGTGGTAACCAGATGCCCCATTCACCAGGTGGATGGTTTAAAGGGTGGAGGCTGTAAGTACCCCCTCTGGGGGCTGCTTACTAAAGTGACCCTCTCCTCCCATTTTTCCCAATTTTGGTATTGTGGGCTGGCCTGCCCACTGTCAGGCAGGGCCAATTCTTCCTTTGGGGGTATTTAATGGGCTGTTTTTTTCTGGTAAGTGAGGTTGGCGGGAGAGAGAGAACGTTTGTGACCATGAAGTGGGCCGTGGCACTGGCCCGGGATTCAGGCCTTGGTGACTCAGAGATATAGTCCACTCGGTGGTGGTTGGGGTTGCCTAGGGATCTGCGGTGCGAATGGGACTGGGTCTGCATTTGGGAGCCGCGGTCTGGGGAAGAAAAAGTGGCCAAGCTGTGTGCACCATGGCACCAGGGTGAGATTGGACCTAAGTCCTGGTCTGATGCCTGGAAATGTAGAAAAGGTGGGGGAGTTGTAGCAGTGGCAGCCTGTGTCACAGGGTATGGTGGTGGTGGCAGCCTGCCGGCCCTATACCCATGTAGCACTCTGTTCCTTGATGACAGCCTGTGGGGAGAGATGAAAGGGAGCCTGGTGCATCTCTCGGATTGTCTGTTGTATAAGTTATGTGGTGATGCTGGGGCCTGGGTTTCCAAAGGCCTGGTATTGCAGGAAGAGTTGGAATGATGAGGAAGAGCTGTAGCCTTTGTGTGTCATCTTGAATGTGTGAGGAGGTGAGCGGTAGGCCTTAGTTCAAGCTGCTGAGGTGTGTATAGGCTGAGATGTAATGGGAGACTGGCCTGGCTGTGCTGTTGTTAAAATATGTTCCGAGCCTCCTGGCTCCGTAGAATCCAGCATCAAAGTCTTCTCGGCCACAAGTGTGGTGCCGTGGCTCTGTGCCACAGAGGAACTGTTTTATCCTTAAAAGCCATGCCCCCAGCTCCCGGGAGCTGCTTTGTTATTTGGCCGAAAGTAAATTAATTTGTTGTTCACTTTTTACTCTAGTGTGGCCTCCTGCTGCTTTAAATATGAATTTAGACATCTGCCTGCTAACTCTAGGTTGCCTTTATAGTGAACTTGCTCATTTTCAGAACCCTGTTTCTGGCCGGACGTGGCGACCGCTGCTGAACCTTAAGAGCTACAACAGGTACGTGCCATTTGTAATTCTGTGTTCGTGATGTGTTCTGCTAGGAGTTGGTGCCCCTCCCCTTTTTTACCATCAGGCCCCTAGACACAGGGTTAGGGGTGGCTACATGTTAAATTTACAATGCTGTTTATCTTTCACTTTTTTTGTTTTTAAAGTCTCTGTTTACTGGCTTTTAACTAGTTAACATTCTACTGTACTTACTGTGTCGTTCAGAAAAACATCTACTTGCCCTGCAATATGAATGTGTTATCTTGACACTTAACATACAAGATAACATGTTATCTTTCAAGTGGGGGTACATCACACTTACTGTCTTGAACCTTGGATACACCATAATGGACTACTGAACCAATCAGGGAGCAGCTTTTACAATGCTGATGACATCACAGCTCTGTGTAGCACTGAAGCCAGAAGTTCATATCAAACAGACACAGTAAAATTGTCACACAAACAGTCAATTTAACCATTTTAACTGGCAAACCAATATTGTATAAAACAAATGTGGGACAGCCTGACTCAAAAACACAGTGTATCATCACCTGTGAGATGGCATGACTTTCATAACTCACTGGTGGCCCTGCCACTCGTGAGTTATGGTCACATCCATTCACACTTGAAGATAAATTGCATATATTGTGCATCAGGTCATTACTTATAGCTTATTTACTAAACTTTCTAAAGCCATGGTAGTGAACATGAGCAGATTAAGTGCTTTTTACAGCTGAGTTCTGGGGTACGGCGGCACATGCATGCATTACAGTATCAATCAACTTACAAAACGATTATGAAAAACATGTTTGAAACTTATCTCAGAAGGAAAATGACACCAAATGATTAAACAGAGGGCATCATTTTTAAAGAGATTTTTTTCCCGTATTTGTCTGCCAATATAATCAACTGCAGCTGCCCAGAAAGGATTGTCTTACATTTTCATTGGTCTTTCTGAATATGCATAAAAAATCAGACAGAAATTAAATCTGCATCAAGTTTGTGATGCAGCTGGCCCTGTAGCATAATTGTAGTGCTACTGCTTGCTATGCCAGTGACCTGCATTCATTAACCAGTGCAGGACTTCAGGGGCTGGCTGGGGAAGGGAAGACTGAGTGTCCAAGGGACTGCTCCCCTTCCTTGGGGGTGGGTGACATGGTGGAAACACTGTTCCCACTGTGAAACTGCTGTCTGGTTTAAACCTGTTAGCAGCACAGTTGGGAACACCAGGAAGGGAGTGGTCACAACCGGATGCATGTCATGCATGCGTTCCACCACACATGCACGACCATGTCATGGCATGCTGGCACCCTGGGGAGAAAATCAGGAGGAAGGAGGAAAAATGCCACCATCCAAGTCATCACTCCCTGCAGTCTCATAAACAACTGACATGGCTGCCCACCCACCAAACTGTGGTCCTTGGTAAGTGGCGGGTAATCTATAAGTCTGTGAGCAGGTCAGTGATGGGGCTGGGGGGTGGGGTGCCACCAGATGAGACCACAAGCAGAAACAGCTTTGTGAAAAGAAAAAAAATATTATAGTGCAAATGGATTCAAACTTGGATGCACATTCAGATGCAGATGCACATTGAGCAGCAGTTGCCTCTATTTCTGCCACTTCTGAAAATCTGTCCCAAAATTTTTTCCATCAAGGTATTTATCCTTGGCTGGCCAACCTCCATCTGGTTCCTTGCCAACAACTTCCCAAGCTCCAAAACTTCCTTACCTTGACAGAAACCTGACAAGAGTCTGGTTCCATGGCACTAAGCAGTGTGATACCTGCTCAGCATGCTGGTGAGCTGGGTTTGCATTCTGTGTCTGGGCCAGCTGGAGGGAGACCGGTCAGGAGGGAAAGGAGCATCCGCATGGACACGCTGCTCCTTGGGAGGAAGGGAGGGAATGGCATGCACCACTCCTATAGTGGCTCAGTGGAGGTGCCTTTGATGGTGTGGGTGATCACAGGAGAATGTCCACCTCTAGTGTGTTGGATGATGGCCCTCTGTGTCCCCCCTCCCATGCTATCTGACTGCTCACTGCACTATCCACACCCTTTGCCTGTCACCTCTGACATTCCAAAGTGGTGCCTCCCTTGTGGCAGAGGGATAAGCCCCAAGCTAAGGGGTTATGTAGGAACTTGGGGAGTCTGAAAGTGAGAATAGTAGTGGGGGTTGAGCTGGCAGGCAAAAGGGGACACTTGTGGGGCCCGATGTAGAGGTGCACAGAGGGGAAGGAGAAACAAATAAAACAAATGGACACAACTCCACTTAGGTCTCAACAGCATTATAAGCACAGTCTAGTTATCTTAGAATCTTCAGCCCTTCTTTTAGCCGTATACAGTATGCCATGATAAATACTCAGCACTTTTTCTTCACAAAATCCCAGATTCTTTATTTGTTAAACAAATAGGCACCATGTACAGACATAGTCCCAAAGGGACCAACTAGGATTCAGCCTAATCTGTTGTCGCTGGATTTCATTGCCGCACTGAATAAAGCCTTTTGTACACAAACGGTGGTGTGGTTCATTTGTTGTTTCACCATGTACAGATGTAGTCCCAAAGGGACCAACTAAAAATGCCAACTGGTTTTGAACAGCAGTTCTTCTGGGTCCTTATGCCACTCTGTTGAGGCTTCCACGGTTTTCTCTTTATGGTGGGGCAACCAGGGGTGATGCATCCCTTACAACACTGGAACACAATATGGTCCAGAACAGTGGAGTCATGGGCTCTGAGAGTGATGGTGCACCATCATTTAAGTGGCTTATATCTTTTCCACCATTCCCAAACCTTTCCCCTTTAATCTTCTGGCTCCCCTGCTAGTATCATGCACAGCTCCATGATGAGTCTCCTGTGCATACAGCATGTCCCTGTGAAAGAGCAATCTCCCTGGCCGACTACTGGGGTCACTGTGGTGGCAGGTTATAAATCCCCTGTCCACAGGCTGGGACATGCTACCATAGGCTGTGCTCGCTCAGCCTCAGCCACTGTATTACAAGGATTCAGGGCACGTTACCCTACCCTGGCTTCCTGCATAGTAGAGGGGCATACTACCACTGAAGACCAGCATTTTGAAGGCAAACATACATGTATGTTCAGACAATCAGAAATTCAAAGGGAAAGACTTCCATACAGAACACCTATAGTACTATGAGTATGAGGTTACTTTGGAGCATAGTAGTATGAGTTATTTTAGGGACTGACCTCATATATATGTACGTATTTATTTATTTAAAAGTTGGTAACCAGGAAAGGCACACAGAGCCAGGCCTCATTTCCAGGTGAGACCTGTGGAAGTGGTAAAGGGAGAGACATGTTACAAGTGCAATACAATATACAATACAAGTCAAAAGTCAGAAAATTTAAATACAGGGGAGTTGGTAGACTCTGACGAAATAGAAAAAGTCATGGACATAATCTAGATACATTACTGTAGCAGCCATGGGTAAGTAATTTATCATAAAAGAGCATGGCGGTGACATATTAAGCTGTGGTGGAAACAGCTATACAAGGAAGCAATGGTAGCGGTGAAAATACAGCCAATGAAACACAGAAAGCACAGGAGCATTTCTGTGGCCGGTGAGAGTGCGTAGTAACAAAAGGGCAACATTTGGAGGACTGAAATAGGACAAGAGGTATAGAGTTGGGGGTGGAAAGCAGGAGCGCATTGGTAGTTGCCTCAGGTGAAGTCTAAAGCAGAGAGGGGGGGGGGGATAGGCGGATATGAGAAGACAGCAGATTCCAGAGGGAGGGGAGGCAATAGGAGAAGGTAGCTTGGCCAGCAGAAGAATGAGGGTGGGGATGAAGAAGGTGCAGGAATCCTTGGATTGAAATGAGTATGAGGAGCTGGGAGCAGCAGATAGCAGGGAGAAGAGATAGAAAGGAAGGGACCCAAACCAATATTTGGTGATGAAGGCGGTGCAGTATGCCTGGCGACGTGATGGTGGGGGGAGATAGAGAGGGAACTATAGAGGGAGCAGTGGTGGGTATGGGGGGAGAGTCAGTTGTGAAGTGGCAGGAGGCATTGCATAGGGTATCCAGTCTGATGAGGGAAGAGGAAGGGTGATGCTGTAGACTGTATCAGCATAATCAAAAACTATGAGCATCCATTTTGGTTACTAGCTCCTTGTAGACTTGCAGGGGGAGGTATTCTTTGTTTCCGAATAAGGCACCTAGTTTGGGGTGGAGTTTGGAGTGGATAGCATTTATGTGGACAGAGAACCTAAGCTTGCTGTCCAGCCTGACTCCTAGGTATTTTAATGTGGGGACCACTTCTAATGGGGTACCATCAAGAGTGGTGAAGATGGGGGGGGGGGGTGACAGCCTGGCCGGTTTCTGGGAGGAGCTGAAGTTCTTGGTCACTGTCTTTTTGGTGTTGACCCTAAGCTGGTTATCATGTAACCACTGTAGGACACTGTGACAGTCCTACTGAAGTGTACTGAACACAGCAGAAGCTGTAGGGATGGACGTGTAGATAACTGTCATCCGTGTACATATGGATGCTTCAGGAGACACACACACAGGGGGAGGTCATTGAAGAAGATGGAGAAAAGAACTGGCCATAGTATGGAGCTCTGTGGGACTCCAACAAGAATGGGGAGAGGGGACAGAATGCATCCCCCACCTGTACTGACTGTTGACAGCCCTAGAGGTATGATTGGAATCAATTGACAGCTTTGGCTGACAGGCTAGCGGAGCACAGTTTGTTAAGGAGGAGGGGTGAGACACCAAATCAAAGGCTTTGGCCAGATCAATGAAAATAGCTGAGGTGATGTGGCCATGCTCCATCCCTGTAAGGATGGATTCAATAATCCACAGAAGGGAGGATGCGGTAGAGTGGTGCTTTCTAAAGCCAGACTGGAAGGGTGAGAAGAAGTTTGAGGAGTGTAAGAGGTTGGCAAGTCTGGAGTAGACGAGGGACTCTTGGAGCTTAGCAAGGGAGGGGAGAAGGAGAAGAGAGATGGGCCTGTAGTTGCCAGAAGAGAAGGGGGTCTCCCCCTTTATGTAGGGGGAGTACCTTAGCAATTTTCTGGGCTTGGGGGACCGTGCAGTGGGAGAATGAGAGGTTAATGATGTTAGTTGGGGTGGAGACAATGGCTATGGCCAAGATACATAGAAGCTTAGGGTCCAACCTATCAGGGCTGTACTGGAGGTGTTGAGGGAGGTGAGGGCCAGGAAAATGTCATGGGTTGGGGGACAGGAGGGAAGTGATAGCCATTTGGTGATGATGGAGGGTGGGGGGTAGAGGAGGATTGGGGCTAGAGGGGGAAGGTAGAGTACAGATGGTGAAGAAATTATTGAGATGGCTAACAACTGAGGTAAGATTTGGGACTAATCAGCCATTTACCAAGAGGATGGGGAGGGGGACTGGGCAGGGGGATCTAAAATGGGGTGGGTTACTTTCCAGAATTTAGCATGGGAGCTGAGGTTGGATTGGAGGTTGTTTTGAAGTACAGGGCTTTAGTAGTTCTGGTAACCTTGGTGCATGAGTTTCTAAGTGATCTGTAGGATAGAAGGTCAGGTTGAGATTTGAAGGATTTGAAACAGGCCCAGGCCAGGTCACGGGATCTGCACTAGGCAATAAGGTTGTTTGTGCTCCGCGAATGGTGGGCACGTTTGACTCTTGATTTTGAGGGAGGCATGTGAGTTCCATGTGTGATAGAGAGTGGCTAGGAAGTGGGATACAGTAGACTACAGTGCTCCTTCACTTATTTGCCCCTTGATTATCCGCACCCTCCGTTATCGCCATTCTTACCTCCCGTCCTGAATGCATGTCCATTTTATCACACTCCGTTATCTGCCTCCCTCACTGTCCACCATCTGCCATTCATTAATCATCCCACTCACCCATATTGTAATAGAAACTGCCCTCTTTCTTTCGTCATCGCATCACAAAAAATTCACAGCTTGTTGACTAGCTGGTGACAGCCACTCACGTTAGTCCACCCTGTCAGCCCTTGTAGTGGGTAGTCAGTGCATCAATTGTTGTTTACTAGCTGGTGTTAGCTGTTCATGTTAGTCCACCCTGTCAGCCCCTGTCAGCCCTTGTACCGTGAACAAGTGATCGAATAAATTACCCGAATAGTACAGTGTTAGAGCTGATTGCTGAATGTTTAAAAACCTATCACCTGGGTAGTCATTAGTGCGTCAATCTAACTTTATTGCAATCTGTTTGTTATAAATTCTGTAATCAGTGTTTGATCTTTAGTTCGCTTTTGGGTGAATGAACAAGTCAGTCAGTCTGGGGAAAATGATGGCAGAGTCGGCAAGTGGAAAGCAATCATGTCTTGCTCTTACTGTGGCTCAGAAGAGCCTGATTGTTAAGTTTTCAGTCGATAACCCTAAAGCAACCCACCAGAAGGTTGCTGCCATTTTTCCGCACTGTGGTGCCGGCCCATGGCCCGACGGATCATTGGAGATGTCCTTTCATGAATAGAGGAGTGGCCCAACACTGTAGCTGTAGCCGCTGACCGAAAGTGAAAGAGAACACCAAAACACGATGATCTGGAGGAGGCGTTATTCCTGTGGTTCAGCAACGCCAGAGCCCATAATATTCCGGTCACAGATGAAATCCTAAAGCACAAAACTAAGTATTTCGGGGGTGAATTAAATGTGTCTGATTTTTCTTACTCAAATGGCTGGCTACAGAAATTTAAGAGCCGAAATAATATTGCTTGCCACATTATATCTGGGGAGAGTGCGGGCGTTAGTAAAGAGGTTATCAGTGAAGGCATGCTTACTGCCAGACGTGTAGCAGAGCAGTATGAAGCTCAGGACTGTTTCAACATGGATAAAACTGGACTTTTTTTTTAAATGTTGCCAGACTATTCCCTGACCACCAATGATTTCAAGAAAGGTGTCAAGAGATGAAAGGACAGAATTACAGTTGCTCTAACTTGCAATGCAGATGGCACTGAAAAACTGAAACCCTTAGTTATAGCAAAATCTGCAAACCCCAGGTGCTTCAAATCATTTAACGCTGGTCTTTATGTAGAATACAAATCAAACAGAAAGGCTTGGATGGACTCTTCCATTTTTGCACAGTGGTTGAATGACCTTAACGTTTCTATAAGAAAAAAAGGAAGATTTTGTTGCTTCTGGACAATGCTCCAACACGTATTATCCCCAAATGTTTTGGCAATGTAAAAATTCATTTTCTTCCACCAACTACCACAAGCCACCTTCAGCCTCTAGATGCAGGTAATATTCAGTCTTTTAAAGGTCATTACAGAAGGCAGCACCTTCAGCATTTAATCGAATGCATTGACTCTGGGAAACCACTGGCACTTCTACTTAATGATGCCATTAGGTTTATTAAAATCGCTTGGGATTCTGGTACAGCAGAGACAGTTCAAAACTTCTGGTTTCACACTGGCATAATTCCTAGGCCCTTGACAGTGCCAAGAGTGATGCCAGAAGTTACAGAACAAGAAGGCAGTGAATTAAATGATCTGATAAGAACTGTATCTGCTGCAATGGCTATTAAAACAGAAATGAGAATTTCAGCTGCTGAATATGTATCTTTTGAAAATGATTGTGATGTTTATGAAAGTGTCACTGATGATGATATTGTAACAATGGTAGCAAATTCTTCCCTATTTTAGGCTCACCATGACCCCAACCAGCAAGACCAAAATATGACTGGTTCATCCTTCTCCTGGACTGTTTAAAATGAGGCACATTGATGAGTCCTGTGTAGGATGAAACATGTGTCTGTGTCTTCTGTTTTCAACCATTGCAGAGTATGTGAGAGGCCATTTGGCACCATACACTCCTGCTTAAAGAGGCCAGGAAATCATTTCTAATTGGCAGCTGTTTATATTTTTATTTTCAGAAATTACATTCCTACCCCTAAATGGTGTGCCTTTTAACTGTACCTGCATAAAAAGTATTGTGAAAACTGTATTTAGCATTGTTTTGTTTTATGGGTAGCATTCTGTTACAGTTCTCTTCACAGAACCAGTGATTTGGAGTTGTAACTATGTCACACTTTGTGCACAGAACACTGAATATGGTTCTGATTGGCCAACAGCTCATGCTTAGCATTCTGAACACAAACTGTGGCATAATACAAAGTCCAGTTTACTGGTTCCTTGAAGAGAACTGTGCATAATGTTGTCTATAAAAAAGCAAATAAAAACCCAGTTTTTCACATCAATGCTTTTTCAGATACAGTTAAATATGGATAATTTGAAGTTATAAATTACTAACTGAAGTCAAGTAGCACACATTTCCTGTCCCATTTAAAGTAGAGGTACACAGAAAATAATGGCACCATCCAACCCTCTAAACATATACCACGACGTTTTATTCGTCAGGTGAAGCGCGCATGCACAGAACTGGTCGGGCTTTGTAGGAGTGGGGTCAGCACTATATGGCACTTTTCACTTCATTTTTATTTTCGTGCAATAAAACGTTGTGGTATATGTTTAGAGTACTGGATGGTGCCTTTATTTTCTGTGTACCTAAGATTTCTGCTTTGGATGGCACATCAGTGTGTGGAGCCTGCTTTCTGGTGTGTTTTTTTTTTTTTATTTAAAGTAGAAGCAGTTTAAATTCGTTCATGGTGATTTGCATATAAGTCCCATGATTCTTTGCATTGTGGGGTTATGTGTAATTTTACATTTGTTAGACTAGATGGCTTCTTTCAGTATCTGGTCAATCTTTTCACGGTCACGATTCAATGCAGTTACCCCAAAGTTCTGGTAGACCTGTTATAACAGTCTTCCCAACTGAATAAGGTAGGCAAACAGGGTCACACTATATTGTAAGTGTCAGTTTTGATGTAACTGCAGGGTAGGTAATCATTAATTACATGCAACAGTGGTAATTACACTGTAGTTATATGTTTGTTGTATGTAACTACATTGCAATTGCAATGCAGTTACAACGCAGCTACACTATTACTTCAGTATAGTTAAGGAAACTTGTAGTGTTACCTCAGACAGCTTCTCCTTGAAATTCTGAGTAGTGTGTCAGAATTGCCATAGAGGTTCTTCTCCAGACACTGTGTTCCCAATTATTCCTACAAGGGCTGTCAAATACTCTTACACAGTGGCTGTTGGGCATCTGAGGATGACAGATCAGACATCATTCAGAACAGGGAGACTTTCCCATATTCATGAACTTTTCTCTTCATATGGCTGTGGCCACCCTTGGACCATTTGGGTGGCAGGTGTCCTAATGTTCCTCCCCCACAGGGGTGGGTTTGATACCAGAAGAGGTTCAGGGACTCAGGTATGAAGCAGCATCCATTTGAGGTTTCTGTGACTTCTGGACTAAGGAACCCACAGCCATCAACTCTGTATCAGGCAAGTAGGGAATTGTTATAGGTATGGACAATAACCCCTGCAGATCCTGCATTGTCTTTCCCTTTTTGGGTAACAAGTCTTCTACTTTCCTTTCATTTGTTTTCTTTTTTTTCAATGAAGTGTTTATCCCTCCTTCAGCAAGTAGGTCTCTTCTGGTTGCTACCCTGGCCCCATCACCCACCATCCTGGGCATCACCCCAGTTGTTTGCTTACTGTTATGGGTGAGTGGGTGCCACAGATGGTGGAGCAGAGCCTGTGGGGTCACTGGCTATCATCCTGCCACTCTGGGCTTTTCCTTGAGGTTTCTTCCTTGTCCCTTAGGGTTGGCAATGTGTACCATGATGTAAAGATGCCTGATCCTCAGCACCTGAGCCCAACCCTTCGAAATGCAGTCACTGATGCTTTGACACCCAACCTCTGCTGGGGGTCAGAAAAGCAGCAGCAGTCACTGTCCACCCTCCCTGAAGATGGTGAACCATTTGCAGATGCTTATTCCTCCAGTTGGCCCCTTACAACCCTGGTGTGTTCCCGAACCCAGGTCACTGGTATGGTGGGTGGTGTGGCACCCAGTGCTTCAGCCCACCGCACCACTGGGCCAGTCCTTTGTTTGCAAATTTAGTAGCTGGTTCACTTTTTATGACCTTCTCCGAGTGAGGGTCTATCGTGTCATGGGTCATGATGGTCCATGTGGAATCCGCAACTTCTTGTGTCAAATGCTCAGGTACTGTGAGGAGTCTACCTAATTTTAACACTCTACATGCACGCTCAAGGTGCTAGTAGTGGAGTGGTATGTTCTCCCTCAGACAGCTACTTTGCCCAACTTTTGATCACACGAAATGCTTCTTAAAAGTGACTGTCGGTCCCTTCGGGAATCCCATGGACTAGCATAGCCTTGTTGGGGTGACTTCCTCACCCTTACACCAGTTAAGGTTTTGTGCACATGATGATTTCAGAAATTTTGGTGGTGAGCACTATATTGTAAAGTCACAGTAGTGGGACTGTTTGTGTAGTATGCAGGAGAATCCCAGCAGTGCTTTGAAATGTAAATCTGTCCTCCCCGGTGTCAGGGTACATAAGCAATAGGGTAGTTTTTCAGCTGTTCTGATGGCTGCCTAGGGCCCTTGAGGTCACCTCTCCTCCCCCAGGCTCTGAGGGGTCCAACCTGAGTTCATTCAGATGCAGAACAGAAAAAGGGTATAACAAACACTGATTGGTGCCTCCAACTGGGGTAGTGGTGAAACAGTACCAGCTTGAACTATCAACCCCTCAGAAACAATAGTTTAAACTTCCCACACACTCTTAGACACCCCCCAAAAGTGACATAAAATGGGCAAAGCTTTTTGAGCATTTTGACTGGTTGCTAGTTGTGTGTTAGAAGTGTCTAACACATGGCTAGTAACAAGTTCAGGCAACCACATTAAAAAAATTAAGTATTAAGAAGCCAAAAGGAATTTTCATTTTTGAATTGCTGCCATTTTTATTCGCCACCAAGCACAAACTTAGCCCAAGTCCCTAGCTGCTCCTGCAGTCTCTGTGGCTGATTGTGGTACTGCTCAACCTTTCACAGTTCTGAGCTGTTCTCACAGGCATAAAAAAATGTTTTAGGGCCAGCCCAGTGCTGCTGGAGGTTGAGGCACTGGTTGTTACACCTCGCACCATGCCGGCGACCCGGGTTTGGGAACGAGCCCGAACCTCCTGGGGTTGGCAGGGGTGAGAGAGTATTGAGCATCCAGAGGACTGCTCTCCTGTCTCAGGGGAGGGAGGTTTTGTTATCCCACTCGTTGACTGCCCTCTGGCAGTGACTGGAGGGCAGTACAGGTTGGGAAGCATGTAACCGGTGTCTCTACGTCGGTGGGGAGGGGGGGGGACGGGAGAAAAACATGAAAAGGGAGCTGGCAGGCTCCATGATAGCCTGTCACATCCCCATGGCTGCTCTGGCTTCTGGATCATGCTCTGGGGGTGGGAGAAAGCTGGTGCTCCCCTCCCTGGCCCCGCTGTGAGGGGTAAGACATGGGGGGATTATGGGGTGGAGGATGAGTCCCTCCAAGGGAGGGCCATAGCCACCTGCCAGGCTCCAGGGGGCATAAATACCTATATGGGGAAAAAAATGTTTTAGTTACTTACATTTTTATTTTTTCAATCCACATACAGCTCGCACATGCCGGGGGGGGGGGGAGGAGTATGGCTGCTCACTGAAACTCGTACCTTGTGGGCCGGACAAGAGCTGGAGATATGACCGCTCACAAAATCTAGCACACATGGCTTTTTAGCACAGCAGAAGAGATGCTGCAGATTAGCAGCTTGTGATACTTTTTCTTACAGGCACACAGGAACTGATATAACATACAGCAACTCAGCTTTCAAACCGACCGCCCGCCTGCTTGACTACCCACCCACTCACTCTCTCGCTCTCTGTACCTCACTACTCGATACAGTACAAATAAAACAAAAACAGAAAACAATACTATATAGAAGAAAAAAAAATCTAACCAGCACAATCTAACTAATTAAATATTTCACTCTGTGTGTGTGTGTGTGGGGGGGAGCCATGGCAACCAGCTATTGCACAGGACAGATAAGGTGGCCATAATTGGGCAAAATGCCTAAGTAAAAAAATGCATAGCAAGCTGATCTAGGTGGAGGAATGATTTAACATAGCAATACAACCATTATTTAACATTTTTACCATTTTAGCCAATTCATTTAAATTTTAAATTGCACATATAGCTGAGAGACCCATTTTAGAAGTGCAATAAGCCATGACAGGGTGTACGTTAGACAGTTCTAATGCATGGCTAGGGGGCTGGACATACTCAGCCTGTGGCCTTGTGCCTCACTACACCCCTATCCATGCGTTTGTACTGTCTAACACCAGGGCTGTGACCAGGGAGGTTCAAGAGATGCCGTCGCAGTGGGACCCACAGTCACAGGGCCCACTACCTCAGAGGTCAATAGTAAGAAAACCAGTGAAAATCAGAGACAGCCCTGTAATCATCTCTGTGTACACTGCCCTGCCAGTTATACTTGGGACTGTTAGCAGTGGCAGCTGTGGGGTCTGTGCTACAGATTCCACCCCTAGTCCCAAGGGGTGGGGTGGGGGTAGAGTACAGGACAGAGAAGCAGTAGGGCCCACTACCATATCATCTGATTCTGGTGCCAAGGTTACCAGGAGGAGCAGGGACAAAGTACATAAATCAGTGCCTTTTTCAGGGTGCCGGATGAGGGGGAAAGGGGGCAGCACAGACAAACTATAGATGCTTGGCATGACCCATGTAAATGAACCTACAAAATATATATTGCATATGTGATGATGGATGTTGATACACATATTGATGGGGAGGTTGGGCCCCACTAATAATTCTGCATGGGGCCCCTAATGTCAGTGACACAGCCCTAACGCACACCCCGTTGTGTCTTATTGCTTACAAATGACACACTAGCAATTCTCAACATTCCAGAGTTTCTAAAACTCTGCTATTACACTGTACTTTGCCCACCCCCTGGCAGTCCCAGTCTCACAAGTGCAGGAGTACCCAGCTGATCTTAGATACAGTGACAAATGACACAATATTATACAATGGCAGCAGACAATCCTGGTCCCTGATTGGTCAGACTGGGACTGGAACCGGGATATTATCCCAGCATAACATCCCGGTTATAGTCCCACCAAAGTCATGACCGCATTAAAGTTATAAAAAAAATCTATCTGCATATCTGTCCCTGCCATCGCCGTCACCGCTCCCGCTCCCGCTAATCTCCTGCTGCAAACACACTGAGTAGCGTGACACACTGCTTTCGACAATTTAACATTAGTTGAATTTCTTTCTTCAACTTGTTCTCCCAGCACCATAACAAAAAGAATTTAGTGTACCGGAGAAAGCAAGCACAACACAACCAAGGCATGGGGTACAAGCAAAAAAAAAAAAAACATTTGTTACACAGCCATTACGATGTGACACACGTGACAACGCCACGCATTTTGCTCGCTCTAACACCAAAGCCTATCTGTTCTCTCAATATTTTAAAGCGACATCCGCTACACCTCTCAACTGTGTTTTCATACCTTATCCTTTTTTGTCACTCTGAAAGGAACCGTCCACGAGTCAAGCACAGCAGGAGCTGGGGAACAAGAAACTACTGACCTGGCCACATGATGGGAAGAAAGTGACAGACCTAATATAAAAATCACAAAGTTCGTTGGGACACATAGAATCGTTTTAAAAAAAACGACACAGTTGGTGGCACAGAGAATCATTTAAATTTGAGCTGACAGAGGAGACAACACTCAAATGCTTATATGGGGACTCGGCAGTGTGAGCCACAGTTACAATACAGCAGCTCCACCTGCTGGACAAAAAGAATAGGCACTATTTCTTTAAAGAATAAACCTACGCTTTGGAAAAAACACTAAAATATATGGTTTCAAACCAATTTTTTCATCTTTTTTCCTTCTCTTTAACTCATAAGCCATTGTATAATAGGAATAATGCCCTCCAGGGTGGGTGTTATGCTGGGATAACATCCCGCCTTGGGTGTTGGACGCCCTCGGCCATTGGCCTCGGGCCTTACACCCAAGGTGGGATGTTATCAACCATCTCTCCCTGTCGAGCATATTCCTTTTACTTTACCCAGCTTGCCAAGTGCAAAATGTCTAAATGAAAAATGTATTTAAAAAGGAGTGGTAAGGAAAAAACATAAGGGAACACGAGGGAAAAATGGGAGAATTCTTTACACTCTACTATAACACTATACTTTGCGCCCACTCTTGGCAGCCCCAGTCCCATAAGTGCGGGTGCACTCAGCTTATGTCCCCAAAGGCTTAGTGAGAGCTCTAGAATTCCTGTGGGTATATCACTGGGCTGCTAGTAGCTAACCAGCATGATGTAAAGCTGGCACACTTGATGAAAATTAAAAAAACTATCTAAACAAATGACACACAAACTGTAGGAATTAAGGGGCACCTATCTGTAATGCCAGAAGACTGGGTTGAACTGCCACGTCGGTGTTCTGCCTGGCCAATTCTGAAGATGGCTAAATCCTTTCCCATGGCTTAAAACCCCTTTACTAACAAACTAACAAACAAACTAACTAACTAACTAATTCATGAACTAACTAACTAACTAAACTAACGCACACCCTCTGTGCTCCACGGATGCTGGCCTATTTTCTGTTTCATACTTCAAAGCAAAGCTTCTTGGGGGCAAGTCTTTTTTGGTAGTTGCATCCACACTGTGGAATGCTTTGCCTATTCACATTAGATCTGCCAGCATGGTGGGGGCCTTTAAAGGGGCCCTGAAATAGCATCTTTGTAAACTTGCCTACTGCCTGACTTAACTAAATATTTAAAATCTGTGTTTAAACAGTGGTGTGCCAGAACATGTTTTGCTCTTTGAGCAGTTCTATTTATTTATTGTGTAAACTGTTTTGTTTATTTTATGTGACGGTATTTCTGTTTTAATATGCTTGTGTGTACAATGCTGTTAGACCTAGGGAAAGGGCATAAAATATATCAAATTGTCTTGCATTGCCATTGTCTTGCCTTTTTCAGATAGCACTTTTTTTTTTAATTGTCTATCTGAAAAATTCGGCATTTGAAAATTGGGCATTTTCCCTTGGCAAAATAGCGCAATTTAAATATATTTTTTGTCAAGGGGAGTGTCCAAGACTGTTTGTCTCATTATTCCTGTTTTTCTCTGATGATGTGTTAAGCGGCAGATCCAGAATATTACAATGGGGTACTGGGGTGGTGTGCATACTTGATATGAACATTTTAAAAAAAAATTTAAAAACCTTTTTTATTGCCTGCTGTTATCTTTTTCAATACATTTTTGACAGAAAGTACAAATGTAATCTATAGTTTTGAAGATAAACTTTTGTACACTCAATAAATCAGACTTCTTCAACAAAGCAAAATGCAAGAGCAGCAAGCAAGTAAGTTACAGTGGGAGTGCGGCCGCACCCTTCGCCACCCCTAGATTCGCCACTGAATGTGTCCCATGTGATCACAAAGGGTGTGTGCATGAGAGAGAGAAACATAGAAACATAGAACATAGACTTTGACGGCAGATAAGGACCACTTGGCCCACCCAGTCTGCCCATTTCCCTACCTACTGGATAAGCTGCAGATTCTAGTTAACCAACAGCCTACTTCCTGCAACCCCCCACTATAATTGCCTTGTGTCTGTCCCATGCATGTTTGAATTCCCCCACTGTTTTAGACCCAACGATCTCCTCAGGAAGGCTGTTCCATGTACCCACCACTCTCTCTGTGAAAAACAATTCCTCACATTACCCCTGAGCCCGTCTCCCTCTATCTTTAAATTGTGCCCCCTTGTTCTTACACATCTCTTTTTCTGAAAGATGCTACCCTCCTAGACTTTGTTGATTCCCTTGAGGTACTTGAACGTTTCTATCATGTCCCCTGTCCCTCCTTTCATCAAGAGTATACATATTAAGCTCTCTCAGTCTCTCTTCATATGGTTTCTGCTGCAGACCCTGCACCATTTTAGTTGCCCTCCTCTGGACTGCTTCCATCCTGTCTATGTCTTTGCGTAGATGAGGTCTCCAAAACTGCACACAGTACTCCAGGTGGGGTCTCACCAACTGTCTGTATAGAGGGATAATTACTTCCCTTTTTCTACTTGTGATGTCCCTTCCTATGCATCCCAGTATCCCCCTGGCTCTCTTTACCGACTTTTCACATTGCTTACCCACCTTTAGGTCATCTGATATGACTATCCCCAGGTCCCTTTCCATTTTTGTTGTTGTTAGTACCTCCCCTGCTATTGTGTACTCTTCTCCTGGGTTTTTGTTTCACAGGTGCATTACTTTGCACTTCTCTGCATTGAATCTAAGTTGCCATATGTCTGACCATTCCTCCAACCTTGCCAAGTCCCTTCTCATCTTTTCTCCCCCTCTTGTGTATCAACTCTGTTACATATATTTGTGTCATCTGCAGGAGGCATACCTTTCCTCCAGACCCTCTGCAATGTCACCTATGAAGATGTTAAAGAGGACTGGACCCAGTACTGAGCCCTGAGTTACTCCACTAGTAACCCGCCTTTCTTCGGAATGTGTTCCATTCACTATTACCTTCTGTGTCCTGTTGTGCAGCCAGTTTGCTACCCAGGCTACCACCCTGGGACCCACTCCCAGGCTGGCTAACTTGATTATTAATCTTTTGTACGGGACTGTGTCAAATGCCTTGCTAAAGTCTGGGTAGGCCATACCCACAGCCCCTCCCTGGTCTATTACTTTGGTCACCCAGTCAAAGAAATCAATTAGATTCGTCTGACATGACCTTCCTGCTGTAAATCTATGCTGCTTTGGGTCCTGTGCCCCGCTGGCCTCTAGGTACTCAACAATTCTTTCTTTCAGAAGTGATTCCATCATTTTCCCTACCACTGAGGTCAAACTTACAGGTCTGTAGTTTCCTGTAGTTTCTGCCTTGCTCCCACTTTTGTGAAGGGGAATCACATCTGCCCTCCTCCAGTCCTCAGGTACTGCCCCATCCTGCCATGATTTGTTAAAAAGTGTGGTCAGTGGTGTCACTAGGTCCTCCCTTAGTTCTTTTAGGATTCTGGGGTGAATCCCATCAGGCCCCATTGCTTTGTCCACCTTGAGTTTTAGGAGTTATTTCAGGACTGTTTCTTCTGTGAATGAACTGGTGTCAACCCCCTACCCAGAGTGCTTCTATTGTCTGGTTTAGGTAACTCCTCCTCATCTTCTTTTGTGAATACTGAGCAAAAGTATTCATTCAGTATCTCTGCCTTTTCACTGTCTCCCTCTGCCCACCTCCCCTCTCCTTTATTAATCTTCACTATCCCTCCCTTAACCTTTCTATGCTCCCTAATGTACCTATAAAAGGTTTTATCCCCCTTCTTAACTTCTTTAACCCTTCTTAATGCTGCTAGCCCTAGGGAAAGGGCATCAAATATATCAAATTGTCTTGCATTACCACTGTCTTGCCTTTTCAGATAGCACTTAGAGAGAGAGAGAGAGAAAGATAGAGGGGAGGAAGTGGGGGGGGGAGAGAGAGAAAGAGCGCAAGATCACTTTTAGAGTAGGATTGCACATTTGGATAAGGCAAAAACTGGATAATATGCTAGACCACTAAGTCTGCCCATTTTTAGGTCAGCAGTGGGTGAAGCTCTGCAGACCTCTTGCTATGATAAAAGCACTCCTGCATTCCTTGCGAATGAACAACATGATGAGGTGACAAAAGTCGCCTCTGCATCTCTGGAACACTCCGCACTCACACTGTTTTTTATGGGGTGGTCCATGACCGCTGAAATACATAACTCCTTACTGCACTTTCACTGTTTATACTTGCTCCATTCCTTCCCTTTTAGTTCGCTCCCACTTTAACCCTTTCTTCCTACTGTCCTTTCCCCCATCCTCTTTTCCATAATCCATATCACTTGTCACTACAAACTGTTTTTTTTATTTCATTTTGCACTATTGCACTTGGGGCATGAATGTCTTGTTTTCAAGCACTGAATTACTTATTACGTCTGTTAGTCTGATTAGTGCTGTAATTTGTATCATGCCACTGTAACTTTAAGCACTATCTAAGAGGTGCCTGGCATACATGGCTCTGCCGCTGGAGGAAGAACTGGTCCTGTTCAAAGTGCCAGGGTTTGGTTCCCCTTCGTCTTTCTGTGTCATCAGGTTTAAATAAGTAGCCACTGCTCTACAGCAACATTGTGTTTGTAGCACTTTTTTTAGCATGGTTTTCTTGTTACCCATAGTACTAATTTGTTTAAAACCTCTGCTTTGACTTGTGGCGTTGCACTGGGAATGGTTTTCTGTTCTTTCAGAAGCTTCACTGACACCAGCAGAAATTGCATGGCGTCTGTTGCTTCTTGTTTGACAAGAAAACTGTAATTGTTTATTGATCCAAGTGGTGCACCCAAACCTGTTGAACTTAATTTGAGGGTAGGTCTGAGTCGACTGGATGCTGGATTGACATCTTCCTGGTTAGGTGACTGGTAACATGTTTCTCTTGTGGCAATCCTGCTGATACTTTTATTCTTTTTAACTTTCCACGATTTTCTTTTTGGTGATAGCCATGGCCCTATACCACATTGACAGCTCGGGTTTGTGGTTGATGTTTGGGGCTAAGTAAAAAGATAATTCTTGTGTCTGCATTTTCAGGGGTCTTTCTAGGGCAGACTTCTCATACACTGAAAGGGGGTTATGCTCAGCATTAGTAAGATTTTGATACATTTGTGGCTTAATCAATCTAGTGTTCCCAGGATTAGGTGTACTGTCAGCACATCAACATTTTTACAGTGAAGACCATCACAGCGACAAATCTCGCCAAGTCGCTGTGATGGTCCTGCTGTACACTGGCACTCTGTCTCCCGGTGTTATGCCTCCATCCCGAACAAACTTCAACTCGGAGTTGGTTATTTAGAGATGGGTGTGTGTGGGGGGCACAGCCCCCCATGTGGGGGGTGCATGAGATGAAGCCCCCTGCAAAAAACACACCGTTCCTGACGGGAACACTGCCGACAGTCAGCATTGTCCCCATCACTGTTCGGGATGTTGACAACATTGTTGTCGATATTCTGACATGGAACCCTGGGATTATTCCCTGAGCTTGTCTTCATTTACATCTCATTGTACTGGAGGAATTTCTGGCTGTCATTGTCTACCAGTCCAGTAGCTGTAAGTCTCTCCACTTGAGAGTGTACTGCTCAACTGTTCTTTAGAGGTTTGTCACACAAACTCTAAAAAAAAAATGCCAAATCGGTAGTTTGCAGTGATGCTTCTCTTACTACTAGTGATTCACAGATCCTTCTCAGGGCAATTAAATGTGAACTATTACTGTTTAACTTGCCCAGCAACAGGATGCTGCCAATGCCATGGTGGTCTCAGACACTGACTGAAAGTTGCTGTCTGTGAATGACATGGAGTAATAAATGTAATATACAAAGATTTATTAACTGCATCTCTCTCACCCCTCACATCAACTCCCCCCCAAAACAAACAAAAAACCCCTGCAGTTTGTCAGTTGCACGCACATAGTCTTTTAGTTAGTGCCTGACACCACCATAGCCTTGGCAGCATCCTCTGGCAGTTTCCTTTTGGTCCATGATCAGTGTCCTATTCTGTGTGCAGGGCAAGTTAGACAGTCAGTAATAGTTCACATTTAATTGCCCTGAGAAGAATCTGTCAGTCACTGGTTGTGAGAGAAGCATCACTGCAAACTACCAGTTTAGCATTGTTTTTTTTAAGCGTTTGTGTGATTAACCCCACAACACTGATACAGTACCAACCCCGATCCTAAATAGCTGGGGGTACCTGATTACTCAATGTAACCAAAGGTACTCTATGTGGGAAATGGGTGGGGTATTGTTTGATTGTGTCAGCATGCAGTATGGGGGGAGGGGTTGAGTTTCGAGTACCGGCTAGGCACAGTGCATTTAATTATTAATAGAAAGTGGGAAATAAAGTAAAAAAAGCCTCTTCCCTCCCATATCTGTTCCCCAATCTTTTTGTAAGTCCTGAACCAGAACAGGAGGGCAGAAAGAGTTATTCGGCTTTTAGAAAGCTCAGCAAAAACTAAAAGCTTTATATTCCCAACAGTTGCTTATAATGGACAGAAGCAGTTCCTTTTTTTTTTTTTAATCTATACATACATTTTGGCTTTTCTGTTTTACTCCCCTTCCCCCCTGGGGCCACGGCATACACATGCGTGTATGTGTGTGGAGGTGCATGCACACACCAGGATGTGGTGGCCCCTTCTGTCCCTCCCTAGACTTGTGTCGCTGCTCCTGTCCACCTGTGCTACCCACCGGATCTCCACCCAGTAGGAACATGACCACGGCAGAGAGGGCATCCACCCCTATGGAAGGGAGAGCCATAGCTCAATCCCATTCCAACCTTCCCCCCTGAGCCGGCACCCCGGTGGCCCGAGGTCATTCCCAAACCCGGGTTGCTGGCATGGCATGAGGTAAGGCGCCGGCGCCTCAGACCTCTGCACCACTGGGCCGGCTGACAGAAGCATTTTCTCTGACAGTTTTTTTAGCTTCGTTTTATTTCCAGAGATTGCCCTGATGCACATTTGGCATTATCTGACATTGAAGGTATTATACCCCACCAATGATGTTTTCTTAATTTAATTACAGTAAATCCATTACTCTGTATGTTTTCTCTAAATGAATCTTTTTCTAGGATTGTTTAATGACACTATATATAGATATACAATTGTGACAGCTCAACTTTTTCTGATATCTCTTTCTTTTCTTACTTTTAGCCCTGTTATAGTGAACATAAACCGTGATTAGTTTATACATTCTGTTAACAAATGATAACTTACTACATGATTTCTGCATTATAAATGTTTAAGTAGTTGGCCATTCTAAACATTGACTTGATGCCCTATTTAAGAAGAACTTAAACAAATCTGTGGTTTACTATTGCTACTGATAGATGAGCAAGGTGATGTGTGCCTAATTTAAATAGCATTATGGTTACTGATGTTATCTTCTTTACATCAGTTTACCCAAGATGTTTTATCTAGCACATATGAAAATGGTTACCAAAATTTCCTTGTATCTGATCAGATCTGTTGTGACATGTGTCCATTTCATTTAATGCGATTGAATGTACACTTTTCCCAACCAGAGCTAATTAGTTCTGTAGCCTCATGTTGGCCTTCCCGGGGATCCCCTGTAAAACAAGATGCTGCATGTCATAGACTCTTTTCCCAGTATAAAAACTTATCTGTTACTACAGTAATGACCCATTAATAAGATCCATATACTGTTCTGTTGAAGGTATATTCACATAAAAACATAGAAACATCGAATTTGATGGCAGATAATGACCGGTTGGCCCACCTAGTCTGCCCATTCCCCTCCTAATGGATAAGCGGCAGATCCTAGTTAACCAACAGCCTACTTCCTCCTACCTCCCCTCTAGAATTACCTTATGTCTACCCCATGCATTCTTGAATCCCCCCACTGTTTTTGACTCCATGACCTCCTCAGGAAGGTTCATGTTCCATGCACCCACAATCCTTTCCGTGAAAAAATACTTCCTCACATTACCTCTGAGCCATCCCTCCTCTATCTTCAAATTGTGCCCCCTTGTTCTTGCACATCTCTTTTTCTGAAAGATGCTACTCTCTTGGACTTTGTTGATTCCCTTGAGGTCCTTGAAAGTTTATATCATGTCTCCCCTCTCCCTCCTTTCTTCGAGGGTATACATACATTCCACAGAATTTAAAGCTTTATACCATTAGCAGTTAAATCCATATACCCAGACAAACAAATCTCTACACCACAGCAGCAATATAAAACAAAACCATATTTAATTAATTATTAATTAAATCCATTAAGACCTAATTAACATAACAGCAAAAAGCAGCACTAAGGGTTTTCAGAATATCACCCTTAAAGCTGGAAGTAGCTTAATCAATAATGTATTAAATATTCAAGTGAACACTAGCACCTACCCCAGAAATCACCAGTGTTGGTGATTAGTGGGCTAGGTGCTAGTGCTCAGTTGAATTTTTTGATAAATTATTGATTAAACTACTCCCAGCTTTAAGAGTGTTGTTCTGAAGAGTTGCTTCATAGTCTTGTCTGCGGACTGTGAAGCCCTCTGCACTCTCCATTGACTCCAATAGCAGAGCACTAGTTAGCTTGGAGGCTTTGGCAAAACACAACATAGTCCGCCATGTCCAAGATAGCTGCTGTACTTCATTGCGCATGTGCAACTGATCACGCATGTGTAATAGGCTGCGGTGGCCATATTGGTCACGGAGGACTGTGTTGTGTTCCTCCACTACCTACCCTGCAAAACCTGTCTGTCTATATACAGGCCTGAATATTCAAAAGGGTAGCGCCATGCGCAACAGGGATGCACCAGTGCAAGTACAGAAATGCGCCATTGTGTGATATTCAGAGGGAGGCAGCTGCACAGCACAAGTAGCAATGTGCAAGAGTGCAATAGTAATGAATACATGCGCAACCGTAGGGAGCAGAACCATGAATAATATGTGCAGTGCAATATTCAACAGCATGCGCCATGCGCAATAGGGGAGCTAGCGGAAGTTGCGTGACAGTGGAAATGATCCAAAATAAAAAGGAGCAAGAGAGGGGTGCAAGAACGCTACAGGGGAAGCCACAGGTGGGAGCGTGGTGACAGAGACAAGAGCTGCACAGAGGGCAGCAGTGAGCAGGACTGGGCAGGAGCAGGACAGGGCACACCTGAACCGATTCAGGAACAGGATAGGAGTGGGGAGCCTGTGCCACTGTGCAGGATAGATAGTGGAGTGCCACAGTGGACTGAGGGCAGTGGCAGGAGGCAGGACAGCCACAGTCAATGGCCGGAGGTGTACCCTGTGCAGGGGGAGCATCAGAAACGGACAGTGGGGGGAATGGGATAACAGCCGCCAGGGGTGGAACACCAGCCAGGGACATGGCCAGCACCACCTTCCAGATGGAGGCGGTAAAGAGGGGTGTGAGAAGGCAGGCAGCAGGGGGGCACTGCCATGGAAGGGCCTGTTGGTGGTACGCCCAGAACAGGCAGTAGCGAGCCCGCACCACCTTGAACACTACTCTGACACAGATTGTGGGCCAGTACCACCTGAACTGGGTGATCTTGACGTGGCTCTGTCAGCTGTGCAGTGATGAGATGCAGGCACCCACACGACAGAGCCATGCTCTGTCAGTGGAGATGAAGGTGACAGCCAACATGTGCCTGCTCACCACAGGCACCTTCCAGAGACCAACTGGGGACATAACAAGCATAACCCAGTTGGCTGCGTCATGCCTACTCACACAATTCCTCAGCGCACTGCTGCCACATGCTGCGGAGTACATCCATTTCCCCAGCACAGGCGGAGCGCACAGCACACATTCAAGAGTTCCACAGGGTAGCACGGTTGCCTGGCATGCTCGGGGCCATTGACTGCACCCATGTGGCTATCCGCATGCCACCTGGCCCGGATGGTGTGTCCTACATCAACCAGAAGGGGTATGTGAGCATCAACTGCCAGGTGGTGTGTGATGCCAGGGGGTGCATTACCAATGTCTGTGCCACGTACCCTGGGGGAGTACATGATGCCTTCATCTGGCACCAGTCCACACTGTGCCACAGGTTTGAGAGTGGGGACATCCCCACTGGCCACCTAGTGGGTGAGTATGCATATCATGCAGGATGACATGAGCAGACGTGAGGGGGTGCATAGTCAGAGATGCCATGGGTACCGGCCTTGTCGGCCCATGGCAAAGCAACGCAGACCACCATACTAATGTCCACTCTCTACACACAGGTAACAGTGGCTACCCACTCCGTCCCTGGCTGCTCACACCATACCGGTGCCCCTCGACCCCATGGCAGCTACGGTACAATGAGGCACATGCCACAACAAGGAATGTCATCGACTGGGTGTTCAGGATGCTGAAGACACATTTCCGGTGCCTGGACACGTCTGGCGGTGCCCTATAGTACAGCCCCTCGAAGGCCTGCGGGCTATTCCTGGCCTGCTGCATCCTGCACAACATGGCCAATGACTGTGGGATATCCGTAGAGGTTGAAGAGGGGGACAGCAGTGGGGACGATGAGGATGCCAGTCCAGCTGGTGATGAGCAGCCACCCCCTGGGCAAAGGGACCCCCACCTGATCCGGATGTCACAGCTGCACCGGGACACCATCACAATGAGCACTTTGGTCAACACAGGTAGGTAATGGGGCCATGTGCAACCACCAATGGCAAGGGCACAGCCCACAGACAGGCAGGGATGAACCCCAGGGGCGGACGGCGGTAAGGGAATGGGTCTGAGTGTGGCACCGCACACAGCATCAGGGATGGGTAGGGCCGAACACAACACATGTGCACACACACACACACACACACACACACACACACACACACACACATATGCACACACACCACAAGACATGCACAAGGGGTAGATGGCATGCCAACTCCAATTGCCACCCCTACCCCCACACAGGTCCACACATGACCACGCCCAGTGGCCATCACTGTGCATGCCTCAGATGCCGGGCACCATTGCACACTGGTGGACAGTGCAACGCAGGCATCATCATGCACAAGCCACAGTGGCCAGCAGCCTGGAGGTTGTGCACAGGGACCGTGTGTGTGCAGTGCCGGGTACCCCACCCGTGCATCGCACGATGCACACCACACTGCACACAGGGCAGCGGCAGACAGTGGTCATGGTGGGAGACAGGTCAGTCATGTGGCACAGTGCCACGGCCACCATGGATGCGTAGGCGGCCCCGCCAAGACTTGCCAGCTGTGCCAGGCTGATCATTGGCCTCATGGGGTAGCACCGATGGTCCCCAAGGGGTGACACTGTGTGAACACGACCGTGTTCATGCAGGGGTCTGCAGCTCACCGAACATGCCCGCGCCAAGCATGCTCAGTATGCCCACAGCCGAACCCAGTGTCGACATAGCAGGTGTCGCATGGCGCCGGGAACTGGGGGTGGACATGACCCTGCGCGGTGTCTGTGGCACATGGGCACCGAACTGGGTGCTCAATGTGGCCATGACAGCTGTGAATGATTGTGTCTGCCTGTCAATGGCAGCGGTCACATCCTCCCGCTGCTGGGCGATCTCTATCATGAGCAGACCGTGGTCTCTGCTGCGCCATTCCTCTGCCTGGTGCAGAACTGCACTGAGTGCATCCACCGCAGTCACAAGCCGCAACTGCTGATCCACTGATGCCTGGAGTAGACAGCTGTGCTCGTCAAAGAGGTCATCCGCCGGTCCGGCATGCTGTCCCTCGTGGTGTTCCTGGCCCTGCTGGGCAGTACCCCTTGATGATGGGCGCTGCACACCAGAGCCATGCCGGGGCATGTCCACATGCGGTGCACTGCCACCGCCCCTGACACTGTCCCCCCATCGCCATTGGCCAACTGCTGGCACTGCCCCTCTGGCTGCCAATTGCCAGGGCTCACCGGTGCCACCACAGTGGCCGCAACAGCCCCACCAGCCTGGACGCACACCAGTGCTGCCCCACTGGGGCATACAGGCACAGGCTGGGACTGTGTTGTCACGCAGGCCTCCACGGCAGCACCACCCACAGCAACGTCTGTGCCATTGCCTGCTGTGGGATCATCCTGCATCCCACACGTATCACTGTCCGGGACATGTGATCCATCATCATCGATGCCGGATTCAGCTCCAATCTGTGTCCCAGCATGCTGGAGTCTGTGGGCGCTGTCACGCTGGGACACAAGCAGGGCCTCGTCCGCACCCGCACCACCCTCTTCAGTCCAGATAGACAGGCAGGTATGCACTGGTCTGGTCCCTCGGACACCTGTGGAGGTGCATGGGCATTCCTCCGTGTCCAGGGCATCACCATTAGTGGCCACACCCACCACCGCTGACCCATGTAGATGCTCAGGAGCTGTAAGGGAACACAGTAGCGTTATTGTCTCTGCCCTGCCCTGTGGCATTCCCCCCACCACCCACACAGTGACAGCACAGGACCTACCATGCAGTGATGGGCTGCCACTCATCTGGAAGCCACCACCAGGAACACCCTCTATGGCACAATGCCACATGCTGCTGGCCACCCACTCTGTGGTGTCAGGCGTGGCACATCCGGCTGTCCACCACCGGAGGCAGCACGTGCTGCCCTGATGGCAGCCACCTTATCCTTGATCCTCCTCCTGTCCATGCTGACCTTCTTTTTACACTCCTGCATGGACCGCTGATGGCTGCCATGCTGGTTCACAGCACGCACCACCTCACCCCATGCTGCAGCACAGGCCTGTGGTGTTCCCCGCCGTCTACTGAGCAGCGGTTCCCTGTTGAGACATGCCTCGAACAGGGCATCTGATTCAGCCCGGGTGAAGTTGGGCCTCCTCCTTCTCCCCCGTCCCTGTTCCTCCTCATCCTCTCATTCAGTCATGATCGAGCCTGTGGGAATGACAGGTGTTATCTTTGAATGTGCAGTCCCATTCAGCCCTCACAAACCACAGTCCACACATCCCAACAGCATGCAACCCCCCACAACAGACTGCAATACCAAACTATGTCCTCTGCAGCCCCATGTCACATTTATAGAGCGCAACGCATGCAAATGAGGCAAGGCTCAACTTTAAGTGGATGCTAATGCAATGGTTGCACCATGGAATTGCTGATGAGCTGATTTGCATATGCTGGCTGAATATCATGCTGTTGCGCCTTGCGCAATGTTGTTGAGCGTGCTCAGGCTATAGCTCAGCTCTGTGACGTGCGCAGTAGGCACCACACGGCGCATGCCTAGGGTGCTGATGCCGATGCGTGCCATGCTGATGACTTGCTGTGCACGGGAGGCAGTGCAGAGCACAGCCACCAATGTGCCTGTGGTGCTAGTGTGCTGTTCACCCATGTGGCTCTTGTGCCCTGGTGCACCATAGGTGCCATGGAGCCACAGTGCGGTAGGCCACTGCAGGGCGTCACACACAGGCACCCTACTGCGCTACATGCAGGGAATCCCAATAGCACTGTGGCGTTCCATGCATGGACAGACCCTTGACCTCATGGGTCTAACTTTGCTCCCTAAGCACCATGCATTCAGACAGGCACCCCATCACGCAGTTCGGTGACAGCGCGATGGGGAATGGCAGCACAGTACCACGCAGCCTCCGCATGTGGGGAACGTGCGCTACAGAGCGCCATTTTGTTATCGGTACTCACTGCAGGATGGCACGCAGGCAAGCACAGCAGTGGAGCACCATAGAGCTGGTCAACCTGGTGGCCATTGTTGAGCCTCGTGCTGGGGCCCTGTTTGGCCAGAACCCACTCGACAGGCCATGCAGTGCTGTGTGGGAGGAGGTTGCTGAAGGCATGGAGGAGGCCACCAGTATTGTCAGGTTTGGTGAGTAGTGTTGCCACTGGTATGGAGACCTCCGGTGGAGGGACCTGGACAGACTGGGGTGTCTGCAGGCACGTGCCCAGCGAGGCACCATGCCACGGCCAGGTAGGTGCTCCATCCATACACTGATAGTGTCTGTCTGTCCGGGTATCATGGTGTGCATGTGTCCACCCCGCAGGGAGCTGGGGGCCATCTAGTGGGGGTGGCGGTGGTGGTGGTGGTGGTGGTGGTGGGGTTGCAGCATGGCTGGGTTGTGCGGGAATGCACACACCGGGGGGGGCTTTGCTACTGGTTTGTAAGGATGTTCCCCTCTCTGTGTTTGCACCCTAGGCCTGGAGGAGCGCGGTAGGGTGAGGCAAGCCCAAGCAGAGCAGGACAGGGTTGGTGCACTGCTGCTGTAACAGGGTCATGGAGGAGGGGTCATGGGCCAGCAGTGCCCAGCCGGCCTGGATGCAGGTGAGTGCCATTTTTCCCCTTACATCTGTGCATGCTGTGTTGCAAGGTTGGCGGTGGGGCATGGCCACTAGCACTTGGCCCCACCACCATGCACGCCACATGGTGCACTCACCACTGTCCTGTGGCACTGCATGTGTGGGTGGGCATCGCTGGTGGTCCGTGCATGCACTGGGTACATGGCTGTGCCACTGCCTTCACACCACATAGCCATGTCACTGTACGGCTACGGTGGTGCTGTGCGGGGCATGGGCGGTGGGTGTGTGCAGCGGTCCACATGGCTGTGGGTGCCTGGGAAGGTGGGTCTTGTGGGCGCGGTCACTGTCGGTGGTCGCATGCCATCACAGGGCGTGGCCCACGGCTGTATGCCATGTACAATGGGTGGGCTGCAGGGGTCTGGTCAGTCACTCATATTAACTCTGCTCCCTTGTCCTAGGTGGACAACACTGGATGGTGCTTGAGTGAGGGGTACAGGAGCTGCTGCAGCTCGCCAGAGCCACACTCGAGATCCTGCAAAGGATGGAGCGGGAAGGTGTACAGCGCCATGGAAGATGGCGAAGGCACAGAAGTGGAGAGAGGGGCCGGCAATAGGCCCTCTATGCCCTCTTATTGTATTACCCTCTGGACTGACCCTCACACCCCTTTATCCCTTTCCCAGTTGTTCACCCCTGACCCATGCCCACCCCCACCTGGTTTGTGGCCCTCCCCCCATTGTATATAGTTGTAAATATGTTTTGTTTTTCACAATACTTTAATATATCCATTTTGTTATGACAACTGTGGTGGTCTCTGATTTGCAGTGGGCTGATGGTGCTTGGCTGCAGTGGTGTGCATGGCGTTGGGGGTGGTGCAGGCCTGGGCATGTGTGTGTCTGGCGGGGACCCTCCTATGGTGTGGGTGGGGGACTTAGTGCATGCACTGGGAACCACTGCACACAGGCATCCAGTGCACAGAGAACAACACACATACCACAGACAGTGACCGTGTCCATGGCGCCCCTGTCAGTATGTCCATGGCCTGTGCAGCTGACACCCTTGCATGTCTGTGCTATGCATGGTCTGCTGGCATGTCAGTGGTGGCTGTCCATGCTGGCCACCCCCTGGACCCTGCGCAATGGCGGATTGCCTCCTGTCACCGATATGGTGCACATCTGCCTCGGGTGGCACTGTGGCCTCTGCTGTTGTTGTCCCCCCTCCATGCTGTTGCTGGTGCCTGTTGCAGGGTCTGTGCTCCAATGTTGCTCTGGCCGCATGCTGGTGGTGGACGGCTTCATGGGGCATGCGCAGGGTGGCTGGTACACCTGTGCCATGGTGGGGTGCTGGCCGTGGGTACATGGCTGCTGTGGTTGCATGCCAGTGGGTTTGTTGCCCTGCTATTGTGTCCCTGTGTTGGGGTGCCCTTGGGTCTGGGTGGGTGTTTGTCTGTGCCCTGTGTTGCATCCTGTGTGGTGCATGCCTCCATGCACCACTGTGGGCATCTGTGCTGGCTGTTGGAGCCAGTGCTGGGACAGGGTGTGTGCTTGGGTGGGTGTGCAGGGTGCTGTCTTGCTGGTGGTGGGGTCCAGGGCAGGCCCTGTCGCATGTGGAGTACCTTGGGAGCCAACGCAGGGTTGATATCTCGGCTGTGCCATAGGGGCACCGTGCAGGGTGGCACTGTGTCTGCAGTTGTTGCATAGGTGGCTGCTGCTGCCTGCAGCAGGGTGCTCACGGTGGGGCTACCATGCATGGCTCCATGGTGCACAGGGTTGCATTATCACAGTGGGGGTGGTGGCATGCATACGGAGCCATGCACAGTTGGGCGCTGCTCCTGGGCAGGGTGTCTGGGGTTCACTGTGCAGGGTGTGCTCTGCATTGGTGGGATGGGGTGGCACAGGGTGGCCAGACCTCCTTGTGTTATGGTCACTGCTTGCCAGGGGGTGTGCTGGGGCACCATGCCCCAGCTGTGGATTCGGTGCTGGTGTTCATGGGCTGGTGGTTCATCCAGCTCACCTCAGGTTGTGCAGTTCATGGGGTGCGGGGGGCACTGTCTGGTCTGCTGCATGCTCCTCTGCCCATGTCTTCCATGGGTGGTGCACCCCTGCATCCTATCCCTGCACATCCCTGGTTGTGCTACTGCACTGCTACCCTGCTCCACTGCGCATCCCTGGTTGTGCTACTGCACATCAGCCCTGTACCAATGCATATCCCTGGTTGCACCATGGTGCGGTTGGTGCGATATTCAGTTGTGTTGTGCAAGTGCACCTTGGCCTGCACTGTGTTTGAATATCATGCATGTTGCGCATGGTTGCACTGCACTTGCGCCTGCTCCTGCTATTGTGCTACTTTGTGGTGCAGTTTGAATATCTGGGCCACAGTGTATATATACCATAATTTCTTCCCCTCCCTCCCACCTGACCCTCCCTCTCAGTGCCCAGCATCCCCCTGGCAATATAACAGGGACACTAGGGATGCCCAATCCCCCAGAGTCATAATCAGTTTTCTTTATGTTAGATTCTTTTTAGCTCCTTGGTCTCAGTCGGCCTTCATTCATGCTGACCCCCCAACTCCATGGCACGGCAACTCCCTTCTTCCCCCATGGCTTGCCCTCTGTGGCAGGGTGGCAGGGATCCCTCAACATGCCAGGAAAGGGTCCAGTTTGGGGAGACCTACACTTGATAAGGGTGGAGCCCATGTTGGTTGGCATTCATCCAACTCGCCTGAGACTGTTTTTTTTCTTCTCCATTTTTCTGCCCCTAGGTTAAGCATGCAATTTTGGCAATGGCTGAGCTGTGTGCTTCCACCCACAGCAGGCTGGCTGGTGGCTGCACCTCCCCAGCTTGTGAGAGGAACCAGTGTATCGACCTCCAGCCATCGCTAGGTGTTGGACAAGTGCTGGACCCTGTGTCCCTCCCTCCCTGGGAAAGGAGAGCTGTTCTATGGATGCTCAATCCTCTCCCTCCCCGCCCATCCCCCGGTGGCCCAATTGCACCATGAACACAGGTCACCGGTGTTGCAGGAGGTAAGGTATGATGCCTCAGCCCTTCACGCCACTGGGCTGGCTAGGTATTTTGTTTCTAAAGTATTAATTACCATATACAACATTTTTTCCCCCTCCTGCCCACCTGACGCTCCCTCTCAGCATCCAGCACCCCACTCCCACCCCAGAAACATAACAGTGACACTGGGGGTACCCAATCCCCTAGTGTCACGATCCAGAATCCTGTGTCTTTTTTTTCCCTCTTAAACCTGTAAAAAGGAAATCATCCATTAATGTCTTTTGAGCTTTTTTCCCCTGTAAAAAGAAAACTGTCCATTGAGGTATTTTGCACATTGTCCCCCCCCCCATATCCCCGTAACCCCTTACTTACCCACAGGGGGATCCAGGGCTTTGTTTTTTTCTGGACCGCGCACACGTGTTCACTCTTCAAAACCAGAGTGTGAACTGAGGAAACAGGTATTGAGGTTCAATGTATTTCAATGGGGTTTTGAACTTAGTGACATAACTTGGCCATTTTTGCATATTTTTGCCCCACATTTTCAACATGCCATCCTTGGAACCCCACTGTCACAAACCCACTCAGCAGGTCAGACCCTTTACTCCCAAAGTGCCAACCTCTGAGCGCAGTCTTGTGAACAGTGTAACAGACAAGCCTCTTGTCTGTTTTTGTGAGTTCGGATCAGTCTTTGGTCTCAAGTTCTGGAGGGATTCAAACTGTTAACATCTTGCTAGCATACCCAATGCACAGGCTCAGATAGATCTGTCTTTGGGGGGCCAGATATCCTTGCCTATGGGCACCTAACCAAGTGTACAGAGATGAACCCTTTAAAACTTTAATAAAGACCTCAGATTTAAAACGCTTCTGTTTCTAGTTTGGTACCACCATTCAAGATTATGTTTAGTATCTGCAATAACCATATACTTTTCTTACAACTAAAAAGAAGTCAAAGACAGACCAAGTAAGTTCTAAAAAGAATTTTACTAAAATATTTAAAAATATGTAAAACACAAAATACAGAACTCATATCAAAAGACATACAAATCTTTTAAAAGAAACAAGGTTTAAACAGTGCAGATTCCTACTACAGTACTTAGTCTCTAACTACTTGCTTAAGTGCTCACCGATCTTGCTTGGTCAGAGTCTAGGCAAAAGTGTGTCTCTGTAAAACAGAATTATTCCTTAAATAACTGTATTGGCCAACCCCTTTTTGGTGAGGTCAGCTAGCTGCTCCTCTGTCAGATTATATTTAAAAATATATCTAATAAAAAAACAGTAGTCTTTTCAAAGTATCAATTTTGCAATCCTTCAGCATGACTCATGTTTCAAATGACATCTCTTTTAATCCATGCTGCATCCTCCTCACACAGGCTTCATATGAGCATTTACAACCTCGCACCCCTGTGTAATAACCTGGGTTTTCTCTTCAATGTCATAAACCTTTTTTTATGATTTCCCTCGTAACAAAATTAACTTAAACAAGTCTGCAATTAACTCAGAGAAACAGGATCCTTGATTAAAGTCTTCCATGTAACACATTGTCTCTAAAAACTGAGTGTGTGTGAACTCACAGGCTGTCAGCACTTCTCTTAGCTTGCATCTGTCAGCTGAAATCTGGGGGGGGTTTGAGGTCACTCCTAGAGCATTAGATTTTTCAGCAGAGACAGTCAGTCATACATTTTATATAAAAAAAATGATACAGGACTCAGAACTGGCTGTCTACGTCACACCCACCTCATGAACAATTGCGCTGTCATTAGGCAGATCTGTCCCGAAAGGTGATTTTGTGGTCCCTGAGCAAAATCACCTTTTGAGCAGAAGTTGAACATTTTCTCTGTCCTTGTTCAAGAGGTAGGGTCAAAAGAAGGCTATGTTGAAAATGAGGTGTAAAAATGTTTAAAAAAAAAAAACAACAAAGTTATGAGCCTATGTACAATTTTGTGAATGCAAGCTCATACCTTTGGCAAATTTCCCCCCAAATTCACTACATAGCCATATCATTACAGCACCTCATGAATGTGACAGCTGTCATTTTTCTAACCCTTGCCAAAATGTTTTTTTATATCCCAAAAGGTGATTTTGCAGTCCCTATGTGAAATTACCTTTTGAGCAGGAGTTGAGCATTTTCTTTGCCCTTGTTTATGATGTTTGGTCATAAGAATGTCATGTGAAAATGTGGTGTAAAAATGTAAAAAACCAAAAACGTTATGAACCTACACTGAATTTTGCAAATGTAGGCTTGTAACTTTGGTAATTTTCAATATTTTTAGCTCAAATTCACAACATTTATTTATTTATTTATTGAAAAGTTTCACCAGGAAAGGCACACTGAGCTGGGAGCTTGTTTCCAGATGCATCCTGGGGGGAAGGGGGAGTGGTACAAAATGAGGTTATACATTCAAGAACAATTATAAATACATGCTAGCAGTCAGATTACAGCACATAGTGGACTCATTTACATTGATGTACAATATACAACAGAGCCATATCTTTACAGCACCCCATGAATGTGACAGTTGCCTTTTTTCACATCCTGGCCAAAATGTTTCTTTACATCCACAAAGGTGATTTTGCAGTTCCTGCGCCAAATCGCTGTTCAGGCAGGAGTTGAACATTTTCACTGCCCATGTTCATGAGGTAGAGTCATAAGAAAACTATGTTAAACATTTGGTGTGAAAATATTAAAAAATCACAAAGTTATGAGCCTACATTGAATTTTGCAAATGCAGGCTTGTAACTTTAGTAATATTTAATATTTTTATCCCAAATTTTCAACATAGCCATTTCTTTACAGCACCTCATGATTTTGACAGCTGTCATTGTTCAACTCCTGCCCAAAATGTGTGTTTGCATCCCAAAAGTTGATTTCACAGTCTTTGCATGAAATCACCTTTATTTTATTTATTTATTGAGTAAGATCGGAATTACAATCCTTTGAGTCATAGACTCTTTTGCAAAGGCTCCACGTCAGGTTACAGGGGTGGAGGGTAGACAAATACAGAAAAGACATACATGAAGAGGCAGTATTTACAGTTTCAGTATTGACACAGCAGTGTTTCAGAGTCTCCACATTGGTTACAGGGGGTGGAGGGTAATACAGGGTACAGTAAGGACTAACATTGACAGGCAGTATTAAAAGTTTCAGTACTGATAGAGCAGTCCAGGCTAGAAACTTATTTGACAGGTGAGAAAATTAGGTATGAACCTAATCAGCATGAGAGGTAATTCTGTAGCATTCCTGGGGTCCCTAGGCAGGGGTTTGCTGGGTGCCATTATGTAGGGTCTAGGAAGACCCAGAGTCAGGAGGAGAGGAGAGGAGGTTAGGAGAGAGGGCAGATTAGCCACAATAACACTTAGCACTCTCCTTTAGTTGGGTTTTAAGGCCAGATTTGAATAGAGAGATGCTATGGGACTGGGAGAGGGGGGAGGGTAGTGAGTTGAGCCAGAGAGGAGCACGGCACCGGAAGGATCTTTGCCTTAGTGCTGTTCTACAGAGGGGAACTAAGAAAGATGGGTGTGCTGTGAGTCTTGTATTGCGTCTGGTGGGGGCTGCACTGATAATGGGAAGTAGTCTGATGGGGGCAAGCTGAAGGTGGATTTTTTTTGCAAGAATGCAGGTGTGGTATTTTAGTCTTTGTTATAAGTTTAGCCAACCAGTCAGAGTATACAGATTGCAGGTATGGGTTAGTCTGTCACTGCCTGTCACTAGTCGGTAGGCTTTATTCAGTGCAGTGTTTATGCTGTTCAGTGCGGTGGGTTTCGCTGAGTCGTATATTACTATCCCATAATCAACTAGGGAGAGGATGGAGGAGGTGACTGCAAGTTTCATGGCCTGAGCAGGTAGGCAGTGCTTGAGTCTGTAGAGGATGCCCACTCTAGTGTTGATAGTGGAGGCGAGGAGACAGATGTGGCTATGGTAGGAGAGGAAGGTATCCAGGGTGATGCCCAGGTATTTAAAGTTTGTAACGTGTTCCAGTTGGGTGCCTAGAGAGCTTGAAATTAGGAGTGCTGATTGAATATGAGGGCTCTGGTGGTGCCCAAAGATCATGGACTTAGTTTTGTTATAATTGATGATCAGGCGGTGATCACTGAACCAGTTCTCTAGCTCCTAGAAAAAGCCCTGAAGGGCTTGTTGGAGGGTGCTTGGATGAGGGTGTTTCCAGTACAGGACCGCATCATCAGCATATAGTAATAGATGACTACTGCAAGCTTTAGGGAGAGAGTTTAAGAAGAGGGTGAAGAGTAGAGGGCCAAGTATAGACCCCTGCGGGACCCCGGAGCAAACTGTTTTGGAGGTGGAGATAGTGGTGTTACATAGATACATAGATACATAGACAGTGTCGGCAGATAAGGGCCTATGGCCCACCCAGTCTGCCCATTTAAGTTTGTAAGTTCAGTTTATGTTTTCCAGGAAGTCTGTTTCCCCTTACCCCTGACCTCCAGAATTCTTTTATGTCTATTCCATGCATTCTTAAATCCCGTGATTGTTTCAGCCCCCACCACTTCCTCTGGCAGGGTGTTCCACTTGTCCACCACCCGTTCTGTGAAGAAATTCTTCCTCACGTTTCCTCTGTTAATCCTGACATGCTGAGATCATCCTGAGAGGTAGTCCTTGAACCAGGCAGTGGCCTCAGGGACCACATTTAGTTGATCAAGGACACAAAGCAATAGTTCATAACTGACCATGTCAAATGCCTTGGGCAGATCCACAAAGATAGCCCCTGCAACTGAGCCTTGGTCAAGGGCCTTGTGGATGAACGTGGTGAGTTCAGTAAGTGCAGTGAGGGTACTATGGCCCGTCCGGAAGCCATGTTGTTCCTGGCTGAGAAGGTTGTGTTTAGTTAGATGTTCTGTTAGCTGGTCCGGAACAATTGTTCCAATGCTTTGGAGAGAGGAGGAAGAATAGAGATTGGTCTATAGTTGCTGGTGTAAGTGGGGTCACCACTCTTTAGAATGGGAGTGACTATGGCTTTCTTCCAGGTTGAGGGGAACTGGCCGAGGCTAAGGGAAAGGTTGAGAATTTTTGTAAGGTGAGGTAATGTGACATCGAGGGTTAGCCTTATTAGTTTGAGATCTAGGCTGTCATTGCTATACCGGGTATTGGAGATAGCTTTGGAAATATAGCGTTTTGCCGCACTGCAGGGGATGACTCAAAGCCTGAAAGGAGGTGAGTTGAAATTACCCAGGGTGAGGGGGGAGGGGGATAGAGGTAGGGTGGAAGAAATTGGAGGGGAGAATATGGGAGAGGTCAGAGAAGGCGGAGTTAAAGGCTTCTGCTATGGTAGCGGTGTCTTGTGTGACGTGCCCGTTAAGGTTTAGTTGAGTAGGTGTGGGAGCAGGATTTACCACTGAGTTCTTTTATGTTGCTCCAGAATTTTTTCCCATCTCCCCAGGAGGCGGAGAGAGTTTGTTGGTAATAACTGGCTTTAGCCTGATGCGCAGCCCATGTACATTTATTACGAGCCTCCCTGTAAAGCTGTCTCTCCTGGGTACACTGGGAGTCAATGGCTTTGTGCCAAAGGTTGTCCCTTTGTTGCATAAGGTTGAGGAGAGGAGCTGCAATCCAGGGGATGGTTCTGGCTTTCACAACATGTTTAGTGAGGGGAGCGAATATGCCACAGGCTTTATTAAAGGTGGTAATAAAGTGGGAAAGGGCAGTGTCAACAGACTGCGTGGTGTATATGGGGAGCCAGTTGCTATTGGATAGGTAGTTTTTGAGGTTCACTAGGCCTCCTCTTTTGAGCCTCTGCTGCCAGGAGATTTTTGGCGGAGCAGAGGGCAGTTTACCCGGCCACCAGCAAGTAACCGGGGAGTGGTCACTGATGGAGTCAGGGACCACAGTCGTTTGGGAGAGGTGACGTGGCCTGTTGGTGAAAATAAGGTCTAGGAGGGTGGAGGTCCTGGTTCTAATGTTCCGCCTGGTCAGGAGATGAACATTTTCTATGTCCTTCTTCATGAGGCAGCCTGAATCTCTCCTCCGCATTATTTATTACTGAGTTCATTTGTAGGAAAACTGTATCTTTGCTCCTGAAAAGTTCATTGATTCCTTTTACTTTCTCTCTACCTGAGGTCATGATGCAGTGCTTGTGACATCACAGTTACTCCCATGGCAACAAATTGTGTTATCACAACAGATGATTATGAATTGAAGTAGGAAGTAAGTTATAGACACAGATGAACTCTAAGGGGTAAAGATGCTTTATTCATGCATTCCTCAGTAATAAATAACGAGGAGGAGAAATCTATAGAATATGCATGGAATGCAAGCTGAATTGTACTTAATTATTAGGTTTTTCAAAGTTTTCTTTGAGGCATCAGCAGCTCTTTAATGTCCCCTACTACCACCACCACCTCCTCTCAATTGGCTGCTTTCCTTAGTGTCTCCCCTAGTTCCTTGTCTGTCATTTGATCCTGTTCTGATGGTCTATAGACCACCCCAGTCCTGATTTGGTTCCAGTACTGTGTTGCTACTAGCACCTACTCAGTTTCTGGTTTTTCAGAATCCCCCTATGCTGTCTATTTCAGTTGCCTTTATCCCCACCTTTACATACAATGTTGTTCCCCCTCATCTGCCCTTTGCACTATCCTTCCTTAACAACAAGTAACCTGGTATGGTCATGTCCCATTCATATAAGAGGTTACCCATGTCTCTGTCACAACCACCAGGTCAAGGCTCCCTTCCATGATCATCGCCTGTAGTTCTGGCATTTTGTTCCCAAGATTCCTTGTGTTCGTGTGCATCATTTTCCGACATCTGACCCTGCCCCCTCCTGTTCCCTTTACCCTGGGTGTGGTTGATGCCATTATATTGGTCAATGAGAGGAGGCTGGCAAGGCCCCCTTATTCATGACAATTGACTCCTTCCCTCACTGGTTTAATCTAGTGATGTGCTGTGTCCACATTTCTCCCAGTACCCTCCTGCCCTCCTCGCTGGGGTGCAAGCCATCCCTCTAAACAGCCTCAAATCCTTCCAGGTCAGGCCACAGTCCCTGAGGAACCAAAATTCCTCTTCCCTGTACCAACCCTTTAGCCATACATTGAATCTGAACACATGGAACTGTTCCCTCTGTTTCAGACATGGCTGTGGTAGCACCTTGGTGAAGGTTACCACCCCTTCTCTCTCCTTCACTACTTTCCCCACTTGTTCCATACTCCTCCTGATCAAATCATTTATGCCCATGTGCACAATTACATCTGGCCTTCCTTCTTCTCTCTCCCATGAGTTCCATCACCCTGGCTATACGGTATGGCTGTCCACTGTCACCTCAGGGAAACAACAGATCACCTCTTTGCCATTGCGCATGAGGTTCAAATACCTCCTATGCCCCTCACAGTTGAACCCATCACTATATGTACCTTCTCTTTGCCTCTTTGGGGCTTAGCCCACCCCTGGCATGTTCTCTGGCAGTGCCTGCCTGCTAGGCATACTGGTTCCCTTTTCCATTTCAGGGTAGACTGGGGTACCTGTTGTTGCAATATGGTAAACCTATGCCTAGTATACAGCCCTGGTCCCTCAGGCTTGAACTACCCCCTCCCTTCTTCTTTCTCCTCCCCACTACTGTCCAGCCTCCTTCTCTGGCCTGTGTTGTTCTTGGAGGTGGCTGTGGCAGTAGTGCCTTGTGGGGCCCAGTGACTACAGATCTCAAGCCACATATTTCAGCTGTTCCCTCATGACCTTATACCTCATGCAGCTGAGATGGTTGCCAAACTCCCTCAGCACCTTCTGGTTCACCACTGTCCCACACCCCCTGCATTCCTCCCAAATCCCAACAACTTGTCCCCCCTGCATCACTATGTGTTTGTACTGACTGTAACTGTGTTGCGAGTTTAGTATGTTATTTACAGCATGCTCACAATATTTATTTATTTTTTTTATTTATTTAGATCTAGGATTACAATTACCTTTGAGCCAAGGCTCTTTTACAAAGGTTCCATGTCAGCTGAGGAATGGCACAGAGGATACAAGGGAAATAACAACATTGCAATAGAAATAACAGCATTGCGGGTGTTTACAGTACAAATTGAAAACCATAGGAAACAATAGGAACAACAACATTGTGGGTAAATACAGAGCAGTTTGAACACTTATTATTTAAAAACACATTTAGAGAGTAAATACCAATGTATGGCCCAGGGCAGCAACAACTAGAAGGGGGCACAGAGACAAAGGGGAGAGGCAGGGGTGGAGTGGACATAGTAGCAGCCAGAGGCATTTGTCAGACAAATAGGGGAGAAGTGCAGGTATGGAGGGGGAGGAGAAAGAGGGAGAATGGAAAGAGTGGGGAGGAAGTAGGAGTCGGGGGGAGGTGAGGAGATAGGGCAGATAAGAGATATGGCAGATAGGAGATAGAAGATGGGGCAGATAGGAGATAAGTGCTATGAAGGGGTACAGAAAGGCTATCGGAGGCGGCAGGTGTGTCTCAGAGTCTACACACTAATTTCCTATTCACACATTTTAGTATTAGCTAAAAAGACAAAGCACTCAGTGCAAAAGCACAGAGGCAAGGATTACCTAAAAAGGACAATTGTAACAAAGCCAGATTTCAAAGAAATACAAAATCACACATACTCCCATAATGCAAAGCATCATGGGATGTATATGGAAATCACCATCAACATTTAGGCTGGTTCTACTTTAAGCAGCAATGCATGGTGCCAAAGGGCCTCTTAAACAATCTGCAAAGCCTGAGAACAGAAGACAGAGGCACTTGTTGTGTCCTGCCCAGGACTCATCAGTGCGCCTCATCTGCATCTCACCCCAGGGGGAAAAATGAAGCAGTCCTTATGTGATCTTATGGGTTTGGGTCATGGTGGGCTCAAAATAAGAAAACAAGCTAGAGAAACAAAGAACCTCAGCACAAAAGCACTGAGGAAAGGGTCACCCAAAAAGGGCATTGGTAACAAAGCCAGACTTCAAAGAAATGCAACTGCACTGTGCACTCCTGCTTAAAGAAGAACCAGCCTAAGTTTTCATAGTGATCTTCATATACAACCCATGATGCTTTGCTATGTGTGATTTTGTATTTTTTTTTATATTAGGCTACCCCAGTTCAGATATCTCTAGGATGCCTTATCCAGCCTCTCTTATTCAATTACAATTTGCAATATTAGGCTGCCCCAGATATGGGATATGTTTTTTTTTTTTATTTCATTTTATTCTTAAGATAGGCCCAGAAAGTGTATAGCCCACCCCCCTTACCCTCTCTATTCCAAGCCCTTGTGTAGCACCTGTGCCTCAGCCAGGGACAGCAAGGCTGAAAGGGGCTCCCAGACTTTAAAAAAATGTTCTCCCTTTAAATGAAAGCCTCTCCAACGTCAGGGCCTGGATAGCTAAAATCCTTCATTGGGTCACTGTAGGCTTCACTTCAGACACCCATGTATTCAGGATTCAGTATTGGGCCAAAACTAGAAGAACCCTGGACCACCTTGGCAGAGGGCACCAATCATCCTCCCTGAGGTCTTCTAGCCCAAATAGGCATAGTAGAGGGACCACCTTGATCTGACGTCCTGTTAATGTGCTTACTTCCCCCGCTATGTCTCTCCAGAATAATTGTAGGATTGGGCAGGACCAAAAACAATGATGATAAGAATTGACATCCGACCCACACCTCCCACAAATAGGGGACACTGCTGCATTGTATTTATGCACCACCTGGGGTGGGCAGTACAACCGATGGATAAATTTGTAATATGATTCCTTAAACTTGTTACAGATCAGGAGCCCCATATGTAATGTCAACATCATACCCCAATTATTTTCACTACTTCATAGACCGATGTCCCTTTCCCATTGTAACTTGGTCTTCTGTGTGAGGTCTGAGAGTAACACTTTCCCTGTTATGCTGCCTTCTAGATGAGGTCTCTGGCATCCTTTCTAGCATTAAATACCAGTTGCTCCACCTGTCCTAGCGGGGAGGTCATAGTCTGACCCCATCCCAGTCTGCGTGCATATGCTTTGATCTGTAGATATCTAAAAAAGATGTGGCCATCCTAGATCCTCTCCCTTTTGTATGTCCTTGAAGGTGGACAACCCCTCCTTAGTATACAGGTCTCCTATACACCTGACCCCTTTCATCTCCCATTCTCAGAATTCCGGGTCCTCTATGCCTGGCACAAAAAGGGGTTCCCAGCCACCGGTAACAACAGTGTCACTTCCCCCACCACCGCTCTAACCCTGGTCAGCCACTCCCAGCCATCCAAAACCACCACCACCAGCAGATTGGGCTGTTTTAGGTTCATATACGCCTTGCGGCCCCATCTGGCCAGATAGGCAGTTAGTCGGCCAGGGCAATACTTTCCCTCTAGGTCCACTCAGCTCACTTCCAGTGACTGATTTACCTAGTCCTGTACATACTGGTGTTGTATCGCTGCATACTAGTTGTGTAGGCATATAGTGTGATTTTATGCATGCATCCTGATTACCTCTCACCCCTACAATCTCCTGGGCCTCCTGAATCCCCATCGCCAATGGCTCTAAAGCAAGCACGAACAGCAAGGGTGAGAGAGGGCACCCCTGCCTGGTTCCCCTATATAGTGTAAGTTTATCGGAAAGAGACCTTTTAACAAGGATCTGCACCCTGGGAGAGGCGTACAATGCATGGACCATCCTAATGAATCCATCCCCCAGACCAAACTGGGCTAGTACCTCAAACAAATAGTTCCATTCAATGCGGTTGAAAGCCTTCTTGACGTCCATGGAGAGCACACAGGTGCCTCCACCACCCGGAGAAGTGTCCCACACTACATTCAACAGCCTTCTAACATTATGGTGGGAAAGATAGCCCCGGATAAACCCGGTCTGGTCTGGGTGGATCAGCTCCGGTAGTACCTGGTCCAACCGGTCATACTTCATTTTTGATGTATTTTCTGCATTACAACTTTTTGCAGTTTATAATCATCAGGGTCACACCTGAAAATATTCCATTGGCCTACTGTGTTTTACTTCATTAACAAAAAAGTAAATAAAAAAATGTCTAGGTTCCCCTTACACAGTCTTTCTTGCCACTTACATTTTGTAGTTTTAGGTCCCTGCACCCCCTACTAGAGTTCCCTGTGGTCTTCCTGCGCACAGGGGCAGGGAGTGGCAAGAGGAATGGAGTTGTATAGGACACCAGGCATCCAGAAGAATGCCTGCATTGACAGTGTAGTGGATTCCTGTTCTGCACAGTCGGGGATCATGGGATATCATACCCCATATCCCCATTTGAACATCAAAGTTATCTACTGGAGTAACCAGCCAGTGTCAGACTAGCTCTCAGGCTTCCCAGCCAGTACAGAAGACTGGGAGCAGGTGGAGAGGGGCTGATCGGATTCCTGGGAGAGTCCTGGGACAGGGCAGAGGGGTGCATGTAGGCACTACAACCACCCCTCAGGCTGCATAGCGTTTGCCTTGTCCATTGGCCCTCTGTGGTGAGAAATATACCTCTGAGACTAGCCACGTGCATGTCCCTTCCCCCTTGCCTGACCCATTGCCCATCCCTGATGCAGTCATGTGCATAGCAGTGTGCACAGCAGGAGAGTGGATGTGGTAGGGGTGCACAGCCTGTGCACCTCAGGCCCACCTAGGCACCCCTCTGTAGGCATGGATCCCTTTGTGGATTGAGCCGTTTTTCTCTAGCAGAGTTTGAACCTGCAATCTCCCAGTTCTTAGGCCAGTGCTCTAACCACTAGACCACACTGCTTCTCTTTCAACATCAACAATACCTTCTTGTCAGTCTTGGTAGCAAGGGCAGTGGCAGCCTCAAAGCACTATGTTCTGTTGCATGTGTGTGCGTGTGTAGGTTTAAACCACAAATTTACACAGCAGCTGTTTTCATATCAGCGTCTCAGTAGCAGGTGGTGTAGCACCCTAATGGACTGTTGTGCTGTGTGCGTGTATAGGTTTAATTTGCAAACTTACATATCAACCTTATATTCTCAGCAGTCTTAGTAGCAAGAGCAGTGGGAACCTAAGAACACTATTTCTTCGAAGTGCACGCAAGGCAAAAAAAAAAATGCTTGACACGAGAGTATGGGAAATGAGGTTCATCTAACCTCTTTGTTTGTGCGAATGTCATGAATGTACAAAAATGTGAAACTGCATATTATTAACCAAATAATAGTAATAATACAGTTTCAATAACTGCATGTTTACGTCTGCAAAAAAGATGCAGTTCATTGAATTGTGTATTTTTTTGTTTTTCAAAAGTTTAATATGCTATCAGAAAAATTGCTCATTTCCATATGTAAGACTATACATTTAAAAAAATGAACTGCATGACATTTAGTGAACATATTGCAGTTTATGAAAAGTGCATGAAATAGAATGTAATAATTTTGCTCAGCACACAGATAATTAAGAAACAGTTACTTAATAAATCAACTGCTAATTAATAATATTGTCTTATACAATATTTTAAACATACAGGTGAACATAAGTGAAAAGTAACAATTGCTCGCCCCGTAAGAGCATTTAAGACTTACACAAATTATATCATTTGCCTCTCATTAAATAAGCAGCAAAGCAGAGGAAATCTCCCATCCAGTGACTAAAGTGGGGATCCATTTTCCTGTCAGGAAATCCAATTCAGTCATCAGAATATAGCAACTACATTTGAAACAGAGGTCCAGAGAAAAATGTCAGTCACAGAAATATAGTTATTGTAATTGTCCTTCTTCTCTTCCTATGGTGCGTCCCAAGGCTTTCATAGTGTTTTCTAGGATCTGGGTGTCAGAACATGATCTAAAAAGAATAGAACCCTTTAAAACCCTGCAGCTTGAGTTTTAATTTCAAACTAGAACATAGGGCTTTGTAAGTGTCACTGACTTCGCTTGCCTCTGGGGAGAAAAGATCTGAAAGTTGTGCTACTGGGGCTGCATGATAGTACAACATTAGCATTACCTCTTGCTATGCCATCGACTCACATTTGGGAATGAGTGCAGGCTGTTGGGGGCTGGGCAGGGGAGGAAATATTGAGTTTCCCAAGGGCTGCTTCCTTCCTGGGGTGAAGGAAGGGATGTTTCTCCCTTTGCATGACTGCTGACGGGCGGATGCCTGTCAGTAGTACAGTAAGGAGTGCTCGAACAGGAGAGGTTACTGCTAGATGCCTGTCATACATATGTGTCACTCATGCATGTGTGACCTCATTATTGTATACTGGCACCCTGGGGAGAAAACCAGGAGGAAGGAGGAAAAATGCTGGCTGCCCTAGGTGGCACCCCTTGCAGGCTGTTGCATGATCAACACAGCTTGTCACCCACCACACTGTGGTCCTGTGTAAGTGGTGGATAACTTTCAAGTTCACAAGAAGGTCACTGATGGGGGTGGAGGGGGGCCGCCAGATGAGACTTGGATGAGAAAAAAGCTTTATAGAAAAAAACAAATGTTGTGGTTCTAGTCAAACACCGTGTGGTAATAACCACAACTGACAATGTAGTGCAGTATGAGTGGGATGCTGCACTGCTAAGGTGCTGGCCCTTGTATGAGTTGTTAAACCACGGTGTGCAGAGAGGTACCGATCTCTGATCACTGTCCAGGTGGAAGTAAAAGATCAAATGGCACAGAAAAGCAAACCAACAAAAACTCTCCCATGCAAAGCAGGCCCTTCCAAATAGCCAAAGAAAACTGGAAACTACAACAGTGGAGGAAAACAAAAACAAGCAAAACACAAAATGTAAGTAAAATTCAGCTTACATTAAGCTTAGAACAAACTTCTATGCATAAATTCAAAAATAAAAAGAAGTGTAGGGAGGAAAGGAATGAGTCCTCCCTTTTTTACCCCAGATCTGTTCCTTCTGAGTCTTAAATCCTACGATGTGACCCAATAACAATTTTTCCATATGACCTGAAGCATCCTTTTCCTAAGTCTTGCAGCATCAGTTATAGCCCTCCTTCTCAAGGACACAGTGAGGGTTTTCATGTGTTTTTGATAATTCATGTTCTTTTTTGAAAACTAAAAGCACACCTTGTCTGACTAAGGCAGAATTTTATTACAGCAAATATCACAATCAGTGACACTTTTCCAATTTTTTCCAACCTCTTTGGATGATCCCTGAAATTAGTATTTGGTATGTCATAGCGCAAAAAGGGATTCTTGCTATTCCTTTGCTAGGATTGTCATGAACCCTTTCCTGGGGCAGTATCTCTCCAGAATTTTTTTATGTTAATATGCATGTTCTTTTTTTGTGAAATTTATTTAGGCTCCCTTGAGCCACTGGGGATCTACCTCATGTCATCCCTTCAGCCCACTGACCCCACCCCACACCCACACACCCAGGACTCACTGGGAGACTGCTGTAACCCACATTGTGGGATCCCCTCTAGCAGCTGAGAGAAGGGGGAAGAGAAGTATGCTAATCTGAGGTCCATAGCTGTGGCGGGAGTGGAGCCGGGCTTCATGGTAGAAACATAGAAACATAGAATCTGATGGCAGATGAGGACCACTTGGTCCACCTAGTCTGCCCATTTTCCTACCTAACAGATAAGCTGCAGATCCTAGTTAACCGACAGCCTACTTCCTCCTAGCCCCCACTAGGACTGCATTATGTCTGTCCCATGCATTCTTGAATTCCCCCACAGTTCTTGACTCCATTACCTCCTCAGAAAGGCTGTTCCTTGCATCCACAACCCTTTCCATGAAAAAATACTTCCTCACATTACCTCTGAGCCATCCCCCTCTATCTTTAAATTGTGTCCCCTTGTTCTTGCACATCTCTTTTTCTGAAAGATACTACCCTCTTGGACTTTGTTGATTCCCTTGAGGTACTTGAAAGTTTCCATCATGTCCCCACACTCCCTTCTTTCCTCAAGGGTATACATATTAAGCTCCTTTAGTTTCTCTTCGTATGTCTTCTGGTGCAGACCCTGCACCATTTTGGTTGCCCTCCTCTGGACAGCCTCCACTCTGTCTATGTCTTTGCAGAGATAGGGTCTCCAGAACTGCACACAGTCATTGTGCTCTATACGCAGCTGTTGGTTGGACATCACTCACCACTAGATGGCTGCTGCATGCTGGTATATGGACTCTAAAGCTACTACTGAACAAACTCCCGAGCTACCCGACATCTCTCATCTGCATCTCCCGTAGTGCATACTCACTTAGGAAATCAGACTTTATCTTCCTCGTCGTGCCTAGAATTTGCACCACCTTTGGCAAAAGTGCCTTATCACATGCTTTTCCAACTATCTGGAACCAACTGCAATCTGCACTGAAACTATCTAGCATTGTCTCAGTTAATTTCTACAAAGCGTTGGCTACATCTAAAATAAAAGATATCTACAGCTGTTTTTAAGCTTCTTCCTCACTCTTCTGCTGCTACGTCTCCCCTCCCATCTATCAGGAACTGGTGCCATCCATTTCTGAATCTATATCGCTTCTGACACTGACCAAGACCCCTAAAATAGCTGCTGCAGCTAAACTGTATGATCCCTCTAGCCGTTCTCATGACCCTCCGCAACCCTTGCACTCCTATCTATATCTTACTCCATCTTACTTTCGCTAGCACGTTCCATTCTCTGCTCTCCATTAGTCCTTAACTCTTCCTTCTAAATAGCTTCTCTCTCCTGATATTCTATACTTTCCACATTTACTGCTTTTTCCTAGCATATGTTTATAATCCTCTCTTTGTGTTTCTGAATATTGTTTCATATGACCTTAACTGTACTGTATTAAACTGTGATGTACTATTCTATGTAATGGTTCACATGAACTTTAACTGTAATTTTAGGATGCCTTCTTTATTTTATGTAATGTCTCATTGACTGTATACATGCTTCAGGACCCCCTTGTGAATAAGCTTGCTCGATGGAATCTTCCTGCAATAAACTTGAACTTGAACTCCAGATGGGGTCTCACCAACTGTCTGTACAGAGGGATAACAACTTCCTGTTTGCTACTGTTGATGCCTCTCTCTGTGCATCCTAGTGTCTCCCCAGCCTTCCTTATTGCCTTCTCACACTGCTTACCCACCTTTAGGTCATCTGATATAATTACCCCCAGGTCCCTTTCCATTTTTATTGTTGTCAGTATCTCACCCCCCATTGTGTACTCTTCACCTGGGTTTTTATTTCCCAGGTGCATTACCTTGCATTTCTTTGCATTGAATCTAAGCTGCCATACATTTGACCATTCCTCCAACCTAGCCAAGTCCCTTCTCATCCTTTCCACTCTATCTTGTGTATCAACCCTGTTGCAGATCTTTGTGTCATCTGCAAAAAGACATACTTTTCCTTCCAGTTCCTCTGCAATGTCACTTATAAAGACATTAAAAAGGATCGGTCCCAGTACTGAGCCCTGCGGTACCCCGCTAGTAACCCTCCTTTCTTCACTGTGGATTCTGTTTACTACTACCCTTTGCGCCCTGTTGTCCAGCCAATTTTTAATCCAGGCTACCACTTTGGGACCCTCTCCAAGGCTGGCTAACTTGTTTATTATTCTTTTGTGTGGGACTGTGTCAAATGTCTTGCTAAAATCTAGGTTGACCATGTCCACAACCCCTCCCTGGTCTACTACTTTGGTCACCCAGTCAAAGAAATCTATTAGATTCATCTGACATGACCTTCCCACTGTGAATCCATGCTGCCTTAGGTCCTGTGCCCCACTGGCCTCTAGGTACTCTACAACTGCAAATGATACATGACTAAGGGGCTTTTCACATGTTAGGTTCCCCTCGTAGAGTGGACTTGCAGTGTTGTTTCAGTCATGTCAGGCTTGTTCCCACACCTGACATCCCCCACTCCACCAATCCCACAGTTCACTGTGGACCCAGGCACACTAATCCCTAGCGATTGCTAGGGGTCATACTATTGTCTGGTGCTGTGACCCTCCAACCCTGGAAAAGGACAGTTGTCTGTAAGAGGCCAGCTCCTCATCCCTCCAGCTGACCCTCTAATGCTCCTGAAACAAGGGTGTTGGCCTTTGCAGGCGGTAGTGTTTTGTCAACTGAGCAACATTTAAACTCAAGTGCAGCTGAAAATGCCTCAGATAATATTTTTTTATATAGACATTTTTTTCCCATATATACTTTAGCTCCTTGTGTCCCTGGTCTTGACAACATCTCCCTGCCCATCACTGACTCATCTCAAGGATTTATAGGTTGACTACCATGGTGGCCTTCCCTGTAAGGTCATGTGATGCCTGCAGGGGATGCCATGTGAGCTGGGGCATTTTTCTCCATATTTTTTCATGAGGTTCCTTCATAGCGTCGGCATGCAGTGGCATGGATGTTGGTGTGAATACATGCCACGTCTGCTGATGCCCTGCCCCATCTTGCTGTTCCTGCCATTGCAGCCATCTGGCTCTGCTAGATGGCATTCAAGTGGCAGGACACAGGTATCCCCCACCCTGAAGGAGAGAGCTTCCATGGGCTGCTCAATCCTCTCTCTCTCTCTCTCTCACTCACAGCTGGCCTACAGTGACCCTAGACTGTTTCCGAACCCAGGTCACTGATATGGGTGGTGGTGTGGAGTTTATATAGAAACTGTCATCCTAATGTCTTGGCTTGTGCTGAAATTTTTCGCTGTCTGACTTCGACAAAAGACTATAGGATATATCAAGGTAAGGTATATTTGGGTACTGGTATAAACTCAGAGCCGGGGGTTCTTTTTGCCAGGTTTCTATCCATCTTTTTACCCACCCTTTAATCAATAGGGCACACGGTTTGTCGGTTTGTCTGTTTTTTATAACATCAGATTATTGTTGGTGGATAAAAAAAGGTGAAGATGAAGAGATGAAGAGTAGAGGTATTTCATTTTAAAATAAATAAAAATAACAGTGTTATAGGCCATATTACAGACAATAAAGGACAATCAAGAAAAAGAAAACAAGTAGCCATAATTTGTACTCCAAAGAAAAATAGAGGAAAAAAGAAAACCAGAAAATTAAAACAAAAAACAAAATATACATTAAAGCAACAATATGAAAAAGACAAAAAAAGAAACAACTTCTTTTGCTGCTGATATCCTGCAAAGTAAAGCACAGAAAACATGAAAATGGGCAAAAAGCACCACTGTGGGGGCTTATATCCACTACCAAAGCAATGCACGCCCGAGAGTTTTAGGCAAGAACACGACACTGTTTCCACAAAACCCTCATATTTGCTTTAGCATGCAACTGTCATCTAGCTGATATGATTTCCTGAGTGAGAACACCATGCAGTAATTCAGAATAGGACGAAACCTTCTGTTACAGGGCCGAGGTGTACCTGGCCTGCCATGTATAGTGCTTTAGGATGGCACAAATAACTTTTAGAAAATGGGCTTGAAAAATAAAGCATGCTGATTGGCTAAAAGCCATGGTCAGTTATGCATTTATTTTTCAACACCTGGAGAAAAACAAGTGCCAATTCAGGGTGCCCACTACTTATAATATCATTGGGTGGTTCTCTGTGATAATAATGAAGATTAAAAGGCGACTGAAAATACAGCAAGTTCAAATCACTGAAAACAAAATCTGAGATCAGCACTATACCGACTAGTAGAAACAGCAATGGCAGTCTAAACTTACTGTTTATGTGGGGGGCTATGCCCCCTGCACCCCCATATATAGTCAACTCTGGGAGGGTAGACATTGGGGGACAGAGGAAAACACAGCAGGGGGGTTACTCCATAGGGCTACCAGTCTGCAGGAGGAGAACATCGAGGGAGGGACAATCCATGGGTGGGGGAACAAAGTTAGGTAAAAAAAAAAAATTAAATAACTAGAATAATGAAATAAAAACATCCTACATCCAGTCCTGAACCTGGGTCCATCAGCTTTACAGGTGGTGACTGTAACCACCACAACAGGCAGCCAGTTCGGAACTGGCTAGCTGAATAAATCCATATACCCCAATCTAGCAGGCTCTGCTTTGCTATTTACTGACTCTACACTCACTGTTCATTACCCCTGGCTATTCTGTAATGGTCGTTATTTCCTAGGGCGCTCGAATTGAATGGCTCAATTTGAGTCGCTCAGTTTTCTTCATCCATATCACTGGATACCTCATTGGGCCACCCCGAATTTTCAAACTGACCAGCCGCCATTTTTCCTCTGTCGCTTATTGGGTGGGTTGGTGGACAGTCAAACCTCCCCACCCCCCTCCTGTGTCTGTCTTATTTCAAGTAAAATAAATGAATTAAAGAGAAGCCATACGTTAAAATAAATGAAGGAAGGGAAGTCAAAGGAAGCTGTCCGATCGATTGGCTTCATGTACTGGTGCTGGGTAGCATGCACCTAGCAAGCGAATGGCTCCCCCTGGCCATCCCATTCACCTAACAGTGAAACCCTACTGTAATTGCCCCAGAAACAAAAGAAGCAGATTAAAAAGTGAAAAAAAATGCAGACAGACATCTGTTTTATTTTCTTTCCACAAAACCTCCAGCACAGACACGGCCACCCGTTCGTCTCAGCACTAGTCTCGTGCTACTGTCCCATTTGTCATGGCTCACTTCAAAGCAGCATAAAAAAGAAATTGACTCTTAACCATTAGCAGAGGTCAGTAGCGCAGCAAATTCCAAGAGGACCTGGGTGCAACGCGATGTTACAGGGCCTCTCCCTAGTTTTGAATAAACATCAAAATTATGATTTGGGACCCTCAAACCTCGTGGCCCGGATGCCACTGCACCCCCTGCACCCTTGTAGCTACGCCCCTGGCAGAGGTACCATGTGAGAACACCAACCTTCACTAAACACTCCAAAACATTGTGTGTGTGTGTCTGTGTGTGTGTGTGTAAAGGGTTTCCATGTAAGCAATAATACGCGACAGGGTGTGCAGCATTGAATGATACTGGACCATCCAGGGGCATAATGAGGCCCGACACTGCAGGTGGAGGGCCTTATAGCCCCTGCAAGGTCCGGTATAGCCCATACCAGTGACCCTGGAGAGTGTTATTGCTCTTAGAAAATGGGCCAATGTATTATATATGTTTGAAAAAAAAGATTTTTTGTATTTGAATGTTAAGACTCCTAGGTGTTTCATTTATTTTGTAATAAAGTAGTTCCTCTGCCTGCATACTGTAGCCTCTGTAGTTGTAACATTGGGGCTAGATGTCATGGTTATCCCCCCCCGCACAGACATACACACACAGGTCATGAGTGTTAAAACACTTTTGTTTTAGCCAGCCCGGTGGTGCTGAGGGTTGAGACGTTGGACTCCACACCTCACACCATGCAGGCAACCTGGGTTCAGGAGTGAGGTCGGGCCACCAGAGGTCAGCCAGGGGAGGAGGGTAAAGAGTTGGATTGAGCAGCCTCAAAACAGCTCTCCTCTCTGGGGAGGGACGTGGAGTTTCCCCCAGGCTCTTGGCTGCCACTCGGTAGAGGCTAGGTGGCAGCGCCAGGCCAAGGGGGGAGCCTGGCATTAGGCCAAGAGGGAGGAAGGGGCTGTTACCAGAGCCACAGAGCACATGCACACCTCCATGCACATGTGCGACCATGATCTGGGGTCCTGGTTAACGTAAGAAAAGCAGAAATACCATGGCTCCCCCATTGCCAAGTAAGGCACAGGGGTAATGGAGGAGCAAAAAGCTTTCTGGAAAAAAAAATGCTTTTGTTTAAAAATTTTTTTAAATGTATTTATTCATTCAATTAAGAGTGCAGTGTGCTACCTTCAGCAGCAGTCCATTTATCATAACATGCTTACTTTGTGGCCAGCATTATCACATCATTGGGGGGATGAGTGCAGTTGCAGATCAATGTGAGGGACAGCAGAGTATGAGCGCGATCGGCAGTCTGCAATTGGGATTCGGGACAGCCACTGAATGAAATGACATCAACCTTCTGTTTTTTTCTTTCATTTAAAAAAAAAAATGTTTAGGGCCGGCCCAGTGGTGCTGAGGTTTGAGGCGCTGGATGCCACACCTCGCGCTACGCCGGCGGCCCGGTTCGGGAACGAGCCTGGACTGCCAGGGGTTGGCAGGGGAGAGAGAGGATCGAGCATCCGAAGGACTGCTCTCCTGTCTCGGAGTGGGATCAAGGGGAAGCCTGGTGCAGCAGCGGCCCCCGGTGGAGACCGGCAGCACTGCTACACACAAGAGGGCTCGCTAGCAAGCTAGGGGTAGACGTCGGGTGGCTGCCTTCCGGACGTGAGTGGGAGCACCCATGTCTTGGGCTGGGCAGCATTGCATGTCCCACGTCGGTGGTGTAAACACTACGAAATACCCCTCAGCCTTGGAGGGGCGACGGCCCCTGCCAGTGCCACTGCCACACTCCCAAGGCTGGTTCCCTGCCACTGTCCCCTGCTGTCTCTATGGGTTGACCTGCCTGACCCGGGGAACTGCAACAAACTTGAAGATGGTCGGGGAACACAGCGGGAGGTAGAGCAAGCTGGTGAGTGCAGAAGGGCCTGAGTGAGTTCCAGGGCTGTGGGCTATAAACACAATTGAAAAAAATATATGTTTAATATGCCATTAGTGTGTAAGCGTATGATGAGTGGGGGAAATGAAATAGGGAGCTGAGAGCACTCAAAGGCTATTTCAGTGCTGAGGTAAGCACATGACCTACCTGACTGCTGCCGATAGCTTGTTTCAAATTTAAGTTATCATAACAGGAAGAATAAAAAACAATTTTACGTTGTGAGTGGCATTGTTTGGGATGCTTTGGATGAGGAGTGAGCAAGTAATAGGGAAGGGAGGCAGTATAGTGCAGTGGTTGGGTTTAAGGCTCTGAGCTGCAAATCTGGAGACCTGGGTTTGAATCCCACAGCCCCCACTGCATACTGTGCGACCCTGAGCAAGTCACTTAACTTCCCTGTGCTCCCAGGTTACACCTGTAAACAAACTTTCAGCTTAGTGTGTCTCACCTGGTTAAACAATTGGAAAAAAAAAAAGGTGTCATTCTGTGTGTAGCACTCATGTAAGCAAGTCGGTGCGTATCTCTAAAAGTGCTATGAGTTAAACAAAATACACCGTTTCTAATGTACTGAGAGGTGAAAATGAAAATTAAAATGTCCTAGTGTGGGCCACTTCTATACAGAGGCTGCAGTGTGTGGGGGTTAGGTTCTGTCCCTTGGAAAAAAAATAGCGGCAAATTGAAATTGAAAGTTCTGTTGGCACAAGGCGAAATCCTTGAAGCTGACTGGCTAAGGTCACCAACCAGCTAGCCCAGTATCAGGCAACAAAGACCGGGAAATAATGAGTCCTTGTCTCCGCTGCCTGATTATGTTCCAAATCATTGTGTAAAGTACAATGTTTCAGTCAGGAAATTAATTTAACACTAAAATTTCATAATACGTAGTCTGGAAGAGCATTTCTTGCCACACATCAGCTAATGTCAACCAAAAATGTGCTATGTAGAGGCATTCAGAAAGAAGTATTCCTATGTTTCCAGTATCACCACACAAGTTGGCCTAGGAGAGACTCTTTCACTCATTTGTATGTGTTTGTGCAAGTTCCCAACACCCAGAACTCCATGGCTATTCAGACAGAGTATATCCCACACAAAGGCGGAAATTTGGGGTTTGTCATTTGGCTCAACACAACATTTGTATCAGGCAGGGGGTAGGATTCTGTACAGTATGTTCTTATTTATTTATTTTGCCAGGAGTGTGGGCTGGATCAAGGATCCGTTTTCAGCCATGCTTGGGGAGACTGGGTTCACAGTAGGTATAAACAATACATGATAACTCACATCACGTATAAGATAAAAACACTCTGTAGATATCATATTATACAAAATATACATACTTACATAATATATAATGAGCAATTCTAGTGTCTTCTCTGATAAAGAGAGTTCATCAAGTAACATCAAGGCAACTATAGATTGACACCATTCTCAAACGCTCTGGCAAACTCTTCTTAAAAAGGCAGGCTTTAAGATCAGAATCCATTCCTATTTCATATGCATTATTTATCAGCACAGGATCATAAGAAAATTAATGTTCTGCCATTTTTGATTTAGTTTAGATTTTCACAAATTATTCCCCCCCCCCCCAACTCTGTTTATCCCGCCTATGCCACTGGCCAGGATCTCCTTCAGCTGTCTCCTGGCACCTGATCTCGCCCCATCAAGATCCTCTCTGGCCTGTGACCCCAGCCACCCAGTCCACCTGTGACTTAACTTCTTGGGTACCGCTTGACTTGCACCCTCTGAGGTGGGGCTGCTTTTGGCTTCTCGGTTCTCCTGTACAATTAGCCAATGCCCAACTGGTGGAGGTGAAGACCGGAGGGATAGCGGGGCCAGGAGAGCAGAATCTCTTTGTGGGCATGGTGGCAGGGAGCAGTGTCATCTGCCCAACCAGCAGGGCTATCCACTTTACATTTCCCTGGAGAAGAGGACGAGAAATGACATCCTGATGATGTCAAACGTGCTCCCATGCCTGATGCACCAAAGTCCACCTCCCATCCAGTCCCCTTGTGTTTTGCAGTCTCTGCCTCACTAACATTATATTACTTATCTGGACTCACATTCTCTAAAGCAGTTTACCTATTTTTGTGTTTACCGGTATAGTGGTTTCATAACCGGCATATACAGTGCATGTTGACAGTACTGGTTCCATTTCTCACTGATCCCATCAGATTGCACTTGGGAGTGTTAATTGGGGTTACCTTGGACTGTAGTGGGGAGAAAGAGTGCTTCCTCCTTCTCTTCATTCAGATAGATTACAGGGTACCCCCATACACCCAGCAATCCACGAAATGAGATACCTTGGGGCTTCCTGGTACTTGTCTGCACTGTTTTCTGGGCAGCATCCCTATTCAGCTTTTTCAGTACACTGGTTTTGCTTGACTTCAGTTTCCATCCTGGCCTACCTGCAGCAGGGTCCTGAAGGGTGCAGGAAATGAAGGATGGCCCCCTCCATCGTAAACATGGCTACTGCCTAACTTCGTGTGGTGTGGTGCCCTAGAAGGTCAAGTGATCAGCCTACACTCTCTGAGCATTTCATGTTGAAACTCTTAGACCTGTAATGTTGACCTCCAAAACTTTTTAGGGCTTATTTATCGGACTGTACTAACTTACTGCACCAAGAGACTTCCTCACCCACAAACGTGTCTGCTTGCTACCTTGCTAACTCAGGTACTCTCTCTTAGCATTTCATGCTGAGAATCTTAGAACTGTAATGTTCTGCTCCAAAGCCTTTTAGAGCTTATTTCTCAGACTGTACTAACCTGCTGCACCAAGAGAATTCCTCACCCATAAAAGTGACTGTTTGCTACCTTGTTAACTCAGGTAGCCTGGTTACACCCTACCCGGATATTGCCTAATTTCTGATTTTTGCTTCAGTTCGTTTGCTATTACCTTATTGTATTTTGCTGCTTGGGTTATCTGTCCTTATTATATTATTTTTCTGTTGTAACACTGTTTCTCACTGCCTGTCTGACCACCTCCAAGTGTATTGCTGTTGTATCTTGTCTTCTTTGTTAAGGTATTTGCCATAGATCCTTTCATGTTTTAGTTTCAGTTTCATACCTTACCTTGCTATGCAACATACCCTCCATGTCTGCATCAACTTTCTCTTTCTCCCATTCCTAATTCTCCCCCTATACTACCTACCCACAGGCCCCTTCATTAATAGTCTAATTTCTGCCCCTGCTTTCCCACCTTAGCTTCCTCTCCCCCTCATTCTATCCTACCATACCCTACCCCCCTACTCTTTTGCTCTCCTCCTCTTCCCCCTACCCTACCTCTGCTATCCACCCTGGGTTCCTTCAGACCTCTTCCCTTAGCCTTGAAGTTCTCCACTGGGCCCTCCTCTCTTTTCTTCTCTTTCTCCCTCCTCCTTCTATCCCTCTCTCAAGGTGGAGAAAGTCCCACTCAATTCTCCTTTGTTTCTTCATTCTCCTTTGCTGGCAGTGTTGAACCTAACTCTGGCCCCCCTTCTCCCTCACCCCCCCATCATCCTTAAAGGCCTCAGCATCTTCCGCCTAAATGCTATGAGCCTCCTCCCTAAGCTTCATTCTCTTAAAGTCTGGATCTCTCAGTAGTCCCCTGGCCTCCTGTGCACATCTGAATCCTGGCTCTCATCCCTGATACCAGATGCCAACTTGGCTCTTTCTGACTACCACCTCTACCATCAGGACTGTGGCAAGCATGGTGGAGGAGTGGCCTTGTATGTCTGCCAAAACCTGTCCTGCTCTGTCACCTTATTTGAGTCAGTTCCTTCCTCCCACAAGCACCTTCTAGTTAAGCTATCCTTTCCTTCCACTTTCCCTATTTATGTTGGTGTTTTCTATGCTTCTCCTAAGAGCTTCCACTCCTCCCTGGTTGACTCCCTCTCATCCCTTATCTCCCGTGTTGACTCAGGTGAGCTTATCCTCTTAGGAGACTTCAGCATAAATTGACCCTCCCCTACCTCCATGCCCACTTCAACATAAACTGGCTGTCCCCTACCACCAGTCCCACTCTCCACAAGATACAGTACCTTAACCTCACCCAACTAATAGCCAAACCCACCCAGCTCAGTCCTCACTCCTCTAACCACTCCCTCCTGGACCGTGTGCTCACCTCACACCCCTACTGTATCACTGAAGCAGACACTCTACCTGAGGCTTTCAGTGACCACAACATGATCTGCTGTATCAGGAAAGTGAGGTCTACTCACTCTGCCCCATATACATTTGGTCCAGGTCACTCAGGGCTCTAGACTCAAATGCCTTCCTACACAACCTTGCTTCCTCCGACTGGTCCCTGGTCTATTCTGCCACAAACATTGACACTACCCTCTCCCACTTCCTCACCATTTTTAACCACATCTGGAACATCCATGCCCCCACCCCCCCAACATATATCTAGAGTTGGGATTTCCCATCAGCCTAGATTGCTCCTGAAATTACCGATCTTTGTAAGTCCCATGACCAAGTGTGAGCTTGTTTCAAATTCTCACAATATCTGCCTGACTTACAGTCCTACAGGTCACTCAGGAATTCTTGCACAAAAGCCGCCCACTCTGCCATGCCCTTTACTTCAAATCTAATCTGCAGTCTAACCTTAATTCTTCCTCTAATTTCTGGATGATTATTCACTCTTTTTTTGATCCTCTGGCTCAGTCCACTCCCCCATCCCGCAAGTGGATGGTTCACTGGTCTCTGACCCTCTCTCAGTTGCCATTCATTTTAACCAATTCTTCACCACCTGCGCTCTTCCCTCATACCAGTCTTCTGGTCACTCTCTCCCTCAGTCTCCCTCTTGCCTCTCCCCCTCCCCTCTCTCTTGAAGGCTTCCATTTCTCCCTGTCTCCACCCACAAAGTCTTTCTCACCCTAACTTCACTTTACCCATCAAAGTCCAGCCCTAATGGGCTGGACCCCAAACCTCTATGAATCTCAGCTCTGGCTATTGCCTCTCCACTGGCTCACCTTTTGAACCTTTCCTTCTCCCATTGTGCTGTCCTTCAGGCCTGGAAAATAGCAAAGGTCTTACCTCTGCACAAGGGAGGGGCCCTTTTTCCCTGCAACTACTGGCTGATATTACTTTTTTCCTTTCTTGAGAAGCTTCAGGAGACCCTTGTCTCTTCCAGACTTGCTGACTACATTTATTCCTCAGATTTCCTATCCCTGTTTCAGTCTGGCTTTAGGAAGAACCTCTCCACCATATCTTCCTTGCTGAGGGTAACTAACTCTATCTTCACTGGGATGGATCAGGGATATATCACCTCAGCTATATTCATCAACCAGCCCAAATCCTTTGACTCAGTGTCCCAGCCTCTCTTCCTCAAGAAGCTGAACTCTGCAGGCCTCTCAGTGTCTGCTGTTGGCTGGTTCCACTCAAGCCTCATGGGCCATCAGCAGTTGGTACAATTGGGAGGTGTCTTCTCCCCCACTCTTCCCATCCTAGCAGGTGTCCCTCAGGACTCCATCCGGGGGCCCTGTTCTGTTGTCCATTTTCCTAAATGACCTCCCCCTTGCTTGTGTCTCTTCACATATCCAAATGTATGCAGATGATATGATCATTTACATTTCCAGCCCTTCAGCTTCTGCTGTGGAAGATCCGCTCCAAAAGGACTTCCATAATGTCCTGTTTTGGTTCCATGCCAACCAACTCAGGGTCAACACAAAGAAGACTGTCACTATGACCTTTGGTACCAGTCAGAAACTGCCTATGCTCTCATGTCTCCTTGCATTCTCCATGCTTGATGGCAACCCTCTGGAGGCTGTACCCACTTTCAAGTACCTTGGAGTCCGGCATGACAACAAGCTCAATTTCTCCATCCACATTGATGCCATTCATGCCAAACTCTACCCAAAACTTGAAGCCTTGTACCGTAACAAGGACTGTCTCTCCTTCCAGATTCACCAGGAGCTGGTAACCAAAATGGTCCTCCCAATTTTTGATTACGCTGATGTGGTCTTTGCTACTGCCCCTTCCTCCTCCCTTGCCAAACTGGATACCCATTGTAATGTCTTCTGCCATTTCACCACTAACTGTCCCTTCTGAACTGCTCCCTTTATTCCTCCCTCTCCATCCTCCCCTTCCCTTTTTTATTTATTTATTAAAAATTTGGCAACTGGGAAAAGCACACTGAGCCTAGGCTCATTTTGAAGTGTGACCTGGGGTAAGGGTAAGATATGAGTAGACAGTAATACTAAACAATGAAAGGTTCACAGTATACAAGTCCTAGTACAGTAAACAAGTCCAATTACAGTAAGGTACATCATAATTCAGTAAAAAAATAATCACAATACAGGTAAGGATTGCAAAAGCAAATTCAGGAGTACAACAGATAAGTAACAAATAGGATTGCAACTCTGACTAATTTTAGCAGGACAAAGTACTCAGTCCTGCACTGGGGCATGGGGGAGTGGAGAGCGGTGAGCTACGAAGCTCTGACATCAATTAGGAGAGGCCACCCAGGTAGCGGGGGTGGGGAGTTACAGAGCACTGTGGGAAGGGGAGATGTCTGAGGAGGCTTTTGAAGGAGGAGAAGGAGGAGGATAGGTGAAGATCAGAGGGAAGTTTGTTCCAGAGTAGTGGGAGATGATAGGAGAAGGCAGATTGGCCAGCAGCAGAAAAAGGGTGAGGAATAGAGAAGGTGTGAGGGTCTCTGTGGTGTAGGGAGTACGTTGAAGTAGTTGCTTGGGAGAGGCAGGAGGACAAAGTAGGGTTGGAGAGTTCTGAACCAGAACTTAGCAACAAGGGAGGCACAGTGAACCATACTTCTGTGAGATAGTGGTGCGTGAGGGGAGGGGAGGCGGAAGAAAAATGACAGAATGAATTTAGGAGTGTGTCTAGTCTGGAGAGGGACATGACCAGAACAGTGCCATAGACCATGTCAGCATAATCAAAGACAGATAGAATCATTTAAGAAACCAGTGAGGAGAAGGAGACTATCTTTGTGATAATGGAGGACAGCAAGCTTAAGTCAGAGTTTGGAACAGATGGCTTCTATGTGGGTTATGAAATCAGGATGGTTATTCAGCCAGATCCCTAAGTATTTAAAGGCTTGGACCATCTCTAAAGGGGAATCATCCAAGGTTGAGAAAACTGGGGGAGACTGGAGGGTGGCCAGTTTCTGTCTAAAGCCGATCATTATGGCAATGTGTTTTTATGTGTTGAGTTTCAGTTGGTTGGACTGAAACCAAGACTGTACTCCATTGAAGTCTTGCTGGAGAGGGGATTGCATGCTGGCGGTGGAGGGATTGGAGGTAAAAATGACAGTGTCATCCAGGTACATATGCATGTTGGAGGAGTTGCAGACAGAAGGGAGGTCATTAATAAATAGGGAGAATAGGATGGGGCCAAGGACAGAGCACTGAGAGACCTCAGTAAGGACTGGAAGAGGTGAAGAGAGTGTGTCACCCATCTTGACAGATCCCTGTCTTTAGATAGGAGCAGAACCAGTTGATAGTTGGATATGCGAGGCCAGCAGATTTAAGTGTGTGAAGCAGGAGGGAGTGGGAAACTGAATCAAATGTTTTTGTCAGGTCTGTGAAGATGGCGGCTGTAATATGACTCTGGTCCATTGCTGAGAAAATAGTCAGTGACTCGCAACAAGGAGGATATGGCTGAGTGCTGTTTCCTAAACTCTGACTGCATGGGTGAGAGAGTTGTTAGTGGCAAGGTACTCAGACAGCCTATGAATGAATGACTCCTGGAGTTTGGTGAAGGAGTGGAGGAGAGAGCGCTAGGCCGGTAGTTCCCGGGTATAGAAGGGTCACCACCCTCATGTAGAGGTAACACCTTTGCAAATGTCCAGGCTTTAGAGTTGGTGGAGGTTGAGAGGAGAGGTTAAGGATGTGAGCAAGAGGGGCAGCTATAGCAGTGGTAGAGATATGGAGAAGCCTAGGGTGGAGACCATCAGAGATGGTTTTGGTTGGGTTAAGGGCATTGAGAGCCATATAGACTTCATGGGGGGAGAATGAAGGGAACAGAAACTCAGAAGGTGGGGAGAGTGAGTCAAGAGGGGTGGGAGAGGAGCCTGGTGGGATAGGGGAGGGGTTATTGTGGAGTGTGTGAGTGGCAAAGAATTTATTGAAAATATCAGCTACTGTGAAGGGGTCAAAGACAGGGAAGACATCAGTTCTGAGGACTGGGGAAGACTGTTGAGCAGGGGGATCAAGGAGAGAGTGTAACACTTTCCAAAATGATGCTGGTGAGTTTTGACCTTGTTGCAGGTGGGACCTGAAATATTTAGCCTTAGAGAGGTAGATGGATTTGGTGCAGTTATTTCTGAGCGCTCTGTAAGCTTGCATGTCAGCCTGGGTTAAGGGCCCCTTATAGTGTTCCCAGGCTCTGACCCTATCTCTGCATTTGGCCAGCAGGTCTGCTGCAATCCAAGGATGATGGTGACGTTTTACTATAGCTTTCTTAAAGGGGTGTGGTGGTTCCAAATGTGAGTAAGTATGTTAGAGAAGATGGATAGGGCAGAGTCGTCATCAAGGGCTGAGTATATGGGTTGCCAATGTGTCTGGGAGAGATCTTGGACCAGGGCTGCTGTATCTAGAGCATGGAGGGGTGGGTCCAAATGTATTTCAGGACAGCAGGGGGGGAGTATATCTTTCATACACAATAAGTGATGCAGAGATCACTGAGAGAATCTGATAGGATGCCTCTTGCAGTGATGCGGTGAGGGTGGGAGGATAACATCCAGTCAAGCAGGGAGTGGTTTTGGGAGTGAGGATTAATGTGGGTGAGTTCAAGGACCAGCTGAGTGAGGTTAAGCACCTCAGTGATATGGAGGGTAGGCTTAGAGGAGGGGGAGAGCCAATCTAGTTTGAAATCATCTAGAAGCACCTTCTCATCGCCTGTCCCACTATGCCACCTTCATCGCCAAATATTGGCTTGGATCCATTCCATCCTACCTATCCTCCCTGATCTCCCCTATTCCCTTCTCTTCCTTCTCCCTCCTCCCTCTGCTCCAGGGATTCCTGTACCTTCTCTATTCCCACCCTCACTCCTCTGCTGGACAAGTTGCTTTCTCCTACTGCCTCCTCTCCATCTGGAATCTGTTCTCCTCTCCCCTCTGCCCCTCACTCTCTGCCATCTAAGAAAGCTTCTTGCACCCCCGTTTCTGTAAATCACCATGCTAATCTGAAATCCAACTCTGCATTTTACGCTCCCCCTTCCAATCCACCCCTTTTCTCCCCTACTGTTTTCCCCCTCAACCCCCCCTTTCTCATCACCCCACCCTCCTACCCCCTCCTTTTCCTCCCTCCTTTACTTCTTTTGGTTATCCTTTGTATGCAAATGACTCTAAATGCTTTTGTAAATCATGTCCTGTAAATAATTATTTTTACCATTGCACATTCATTCTGTCTTGCCTATAAATAAGTTTCTGTTTATAATATATTACCTTAGCCCTTTTGTGCGATGTATACTGTAAATTGTTTCTCTGTATCTTTGTCATTTCATGTACAACTGGATATTTGTGAAAACGGGCATTTTTGCTCACATACTGTCCAGTATAAAACAAAATTGATTGATTGATTGATATCCTTTTCCTTGACCATCTCCTGTCAGCTCCCCTTCATTTGAGGCTCTTTAGCATAGTTCCTGTCCCAACATGCACTGTGCACTTTGCTTTGCTTATGTCTCGCCATTATATCATTCCTGTATTTATGCTGCTATTTTATATTTCCATTCCGTTTGTTGCTACTATTGTATTTTTTATGCCCATACCCATACCTATGATATGTAATTTGTATCCATGTTTTGCTACGTAAGTTGTTCCTCCTTATTTCCCTTCCCCCGGGTCGCACCTGGAAATGAGCCTTGGCTCACTGTGCCTTTCCCAGTTACCAACTTTTAAATAAATAAATCACACAAAAAAAAAAAAAAACTGCTATCACTAGGGGTTGGACTTTTGGCAAGTGCTGTAGTCTACCTGCCCCAGAGGAGGGGAACAGTTCCTGGGAAGCTCAATTCTCCTTCCCTCGCCCGACCTTCCAATTCTCCGGGCTTGTTCCTGAATCTAGGCCATTAGCATCGCAAACGATTGAGCTACCACTTGCGCCAGCAGGTTGGCTTCATAAGATTGTTTTAATGATGTTTTCTCAGAGATTTTGGATTTTGTGTTTTTACTAAATTATTTTTTAACATCAGTTGTGTCCCTGTTTTTAAAGTTTTATGTAAAAAAAGTCAAAACTGAATATTGTATTGGTATAGTTGTTTTCTATTCAAAGTTAAAAGTTGGGAATAAGAAATATTTCAATTCCTTAATATTTGAAAGGCCAGCTGTATGTAACCAGGTATGTGGGTTTTGGCTGAAAACACTTGAATCCTCCCTGTCTGCCAGGGTGGAAGGTAGAGCTTGATCCAAGTCAAAAGGGCCACAGACCAGACTTTCACACCCAGTTTCAAGGCTGAGCAAATATTGAACCATAAGAATACAGTGTAATAAAAAAACAAAGGGTTGACCATATTTTACCCACCCTGTGCCATTGGCTGATACAGGAGCTCCCACTTTACTGGGGTAAAGCTGTTACCCCACAATATCTGAAAAAAACAAAACTATTCAATTTAAATTCCAAATGTAATGAGGTGGAAAGACGTAGCTCAGATAAAGGCAGGTTGGGATTATTAGCGTCCTAATTAACAAAACACGTTTCATCTTGGAAATTCTTTTAATTTTCTAGAAATAATTTTTTTTCCGCCACTTTTGGGCAGTGATCCCAATTTTTTGTGCTCAAGTCACCTTCGCCACCCCTAACACCTGTATGTAAGTATCAGAAATCAGGACTGTGGCAACATGAGTGTGTGTGTGTGTGTGTGGGGTGCTGCCCACAGTTCCCAAAACAGGACCTATACTTTTATAATAATTTACACTGGACCCAGAAACAATAGCATAGTTTTCCAAAGTACGTTCAATTGCCATCCCTGAAGTCATATCTTTGAGATACAAAAGAATATAATCTGCATATGTGAGGATTTTAATTAGAGGAGACTCAGGGCACACCAATATTCTCTCTATCCTACTGTCATCAGATATCATTCTAAGCAGTGGAGCTAGACAAAAAAATAAACAAAACTGGACTTAGAGGGCACCCTTGGCACATACCTTTCCTTATGGGTACTTGTCACCCCAACCACCGATTCACACTTGGAATAACCACTGCATGTTCATAAAAAACCCATATCAACTGTATCAAGACATCTAGAATACTATAGATGTGTAGTACAGAAAACAAGTACTCATGATCCACTTTATCAAAAGCCTTTCCCTGATCAAGGCTGATAACATAGCCATGCAGTAGACCTGAGTCTCTTCATTTTCAAAAATATCTTGCGGCATTAACAGGTTATCCAGAATATGATGTTCTGGGATACAGCATGCCTGATATGGGCAAATAAGGTGTTCTGTGACTTCAGACAGATGGTTAACTAATATCTTAGCCAATATTTTAAAACATTCAAGAGATTTAAGGGCCTCTAATTATTTAGGTTACTCATATCACCCTTCTTATAGATGTACTGCATACTAATAGAGTTTTGGTCACGGAATCAAGTGGAGTCTTTTGCTGCAAAATACAGTTGTAAAGTTCAGCATGCAAGGGGGCCAACTGTTCATTGAAGTTTTTTTTTAGAAAATTTACTTTTTATTTCCTGGCATCTGATTGGCTGGTACCCTTGCCGGGGGGTACATTACCTTACAATAGATGCCCAGGAAATAAAAAGTGCCAGCCCAAGTGCCCCTTGACCCACTAAGGTATCCTTGTGCCCACTCTGCTTCCTTATTGGCTGAAACACTGGGCACAGAATTTGAAATTTCCACCATTTTTACCAGTCCCTTAACGAGTGAGCAGCCCCCCCCAGTTTACTCAGTTAATTAAGTCCATTAATGTAACAGAAAGTTTCTGTTAATTAAAAAAAAGTGTTTCAGTAAAAATGAAATCAGTCTCAGTGCGTTCCTTACACTGCACTTCACGGATCACCAGTGCCGCTAATGATGCAGCTCGCTCTGAAGTATAGCTGGCATATACTCCTCTGCTGACTCTGGCATAAAATGTAAAAGGGCTATGTTAAAAAAAAAAAAAATGAAAGCAAGACGCACAATCCCCTTTCCTGTCATGCGGTCAGGGAGAGAGGAGAGAAGAGAGAGAAGAGAGAGAAGAGAAAGAGAGAGAAGAGAGAGAGAGAGAGAGAGAGAGAACAGAGAATAACAGACTGTTTCTTCCATCTGTTCTCACTTTTAATGGCACCAATCTCCCGACTGCTCTGGTGCCCCCTCCTCCACATGGCTGCCAGCTCTGTTCACTGCTGCTTAACGAGCATCCGGCCCCTGCCCTGCCATCCACTCATTTTTTTTATTTCGCTATAACAAAACCACACTTTTGTTTTAAACATCACATATCTGCTCTGTAAGTTCCCTGACTGAAGGGTGCATGGTTGGCACTTGCAACAATCAGATCAGTCACGGAGCTCTAGGCAAGCTTGGAGATGTGGGCTAACATTTTCCAAGACTGCTCTGAAATTAACTTATTTCATTGAAGGTGACAACCTCTTTGGAATATTTACTTAAGCATAAATGTATATATTTTAAGCCAGTAATTAACAGTATGTGCAGCAGACTAAAAACATTTCCTAATTCTGCTAAGACAAGGCTTCCTATGTTATGTGCTGCAGTGTCCAAATCATTCAATCAGCTTTCTGAAATTAAAAAAAAGAATCTCACCAGAGTAAAAACATCCCATGTGACTTTCACTCCCTCCTGCAATTACCCACTGTCAGCTATACAGCCTCTCCTGAACAAACTACAACTCCCATGAAACATAGGGCAGCAAAAAAAAAAAAAAACCTCAGGCGGAGGGACTATTTTATTAGAAACTAGTCAGCTAAGAGTTTTATCATGTAAATTATTTATTTTAAACAAAAGTAATACGGTGGCCCATTTTCTAAGCACAATAATACCCTCCAGGGTGGGCGGTATGGGCAATACCGGACTTTGCAGGGGCTATAAGGCCCTCCGCCTGTGGCGTCAGGCCTCATTACACCTCTGGGTGGTCTGATATTTCCCAATACCACCCACCCTGTCGGGTATAATTGCCTGCATGAAGTCCTGGGACCAGGCCATCATGCCCTGGAGCTGTATTATTTTTCAAGGAACTAAGCCTTTTTGTGACTCCTTCCAATGTCACTGGTTTAGTCAAGCAACTCTGATCTACTGCTGTAAGAGGAGGTATATTTAGGGACGAAAAGTGTCTGGATGCATAGCAGAAGAGGACCCAACAGTGTCAGTGATAAACTGTGCCACCATTCTAACCAAGTCACCAGAGGAAGTAACAATCTGCCCTACCTTAGTTTGTAGGGCTTGAAAACAGGGATGTGCTACCCTCTGCTGACAGTCTCAGTGTGGGTCAAATGTTTGCTTTTTATTCGGCATGCAAAATCGCATTTCTTGATGGCGAGATTGGGCCCATCATACTACACTCTCATCATGCTTTTCTTCATTTCAGATATTTGCGCTCTATGATCTTGTTTTTTTTCCTTTGTTAAGGATATTAATTTCTGCAACTGTCTTCATAGTTCCAGGTATTTCGTATGCTCTTGATTTGCCAGAGTGCCAGAAAACATTTGAAAAAAATGGACAAAATCTTGTTTTGTGTCTTCCCACCATGTGTTTTATTGACATAAAAGCAGATGATCGACAATCTAGCCAGCTATAAGGAGTGCCATTTTTCCTGTGAGGTCAGATTTGAAAGAGAGGCACTACTGAGGTTCAAGGCACCTCTCCTGTGCACAGGGGCATGATCCTATGAGAGTTGACACTGTACTGTAGCATGGACAAAAAATTCCATGCTGTGGGTAGAAACAGCAGTTACCGCAATATTCCAAGACACAAAAATAATATGAGTAGATTGTGGACCTCAGAAATAAGTATTCCCTGCTGACTTACGTATGTGCCTGTATATAGCTACAAGATTGGTAGTAGCAGCAACCTGTTGTAAAGCGTTGGGAGTCACAGAACATCTTATTTGTTTACAGACCATTATCACTAACAACCAGACCACAGTTGAAATATCTGCCTCATATAACAAGATGACACATGTACAAATATGATTGTATGTCTCTAAATAAGGTAGCCCTGGAAGTCTTAGTTTGGGGGCATAAATACATATAATATAATAAACGTATATAGTATGGTACACAACATTCAACATGAGATCCCTTTCTGGTTTATATCCACCAGCCAAGATACTTTAAAGCAGAGATGGGAGAACCTCAAAAGGTTCTGAGGTTCTAAAAGGTTCTGATAAGCAAAAAAAGGTTCAGATCCTTATCCAAACCTTTTATGACCTTTATTGTTTTATGGTAACTGTATGTTAAAAAATCATTTTAAACTGCTTTTAATTAACATATCTGTAGAAAAAACAATTAAACCACTGTTTAGTAGCAAAGAATGCTTTCTAATCACTCTTCTGTTTCTGACATTTAAGGAAGTAATACTAATATTGTGTATAAGTTATATTAATAGCAGTAGTGATTTCTATTTCTTAACAGGTACAGGCAGGCACCAGATGTGTTTTAGACAGTTAAGTGATGAAGAAGAAGCCAGGAACACAAAGGCAGCACTAGGCCAGTGCAGAGGGCAGCCAGTCAGAGAGAGACAGTCAGCCAGCTACCACTTCAGGACTGCAGTCTGCTACTACCCCCACATACTGTACTACAAACAGGGGAAAACCAGAAGTAGTCTACCAGCACTGAAATCAATATCGTTAAGGCACATTTACCAAAAATGACTGCTTAGAAAAGAATGACAACATGACTGTGATGACAAGAAAGTCCCAGACCAGTTCTCTAGTTTGTGAATATATGGTCTCCTCCTGAGTCTGATATTTTAGAAGGGGATAACAGTGTGTTTACATAATTGTACTTTAGTTTGTAGTAATACTACCACTACTACCAGGGGGAAAAACAAAGCTAGCAGCATTTATCAATGTGGTTATTTAATTGTGTGCATTTAGGTAAATGATCTCCTTAGAATGACAAAGCGACTATGTGTGTGAGAACAAGGACTTGTCTGCCACAGTTGCTACCAGTACGTGAATATGTGAACGTGATGTACTGGCTGCACCTCCCACCCACTCACCCACCCATCCACCACAGGATGAAAATAATGTGGTTTAAAGGCAGGCAAGTCCCAGATCTCTTTTTTTTAAACCAGTCTCCTGAGTCTGACTTTTTGTAGAAGGGGTCAGTGTGGTTTTTGTATGTCGCCAATTATTTTAGCATAGCAGCGGGTCTCAGTATGGAATGCAATGTGAAGCAATGTGAAAGAACAAGAGCACCAGGCAGTCCAAAGTGACCACATCACCACTGCTACTACTACCACTACTATCGGGAAAAACAGAGCTATGGTTATATAAGAAATAATTATTCTTAGGTGCATTAGGTAATAGAATAAATGATCTTGTGAGAATGAAAAAGTGAAAGTGACTGCGTGTGAGATCAGGGACTTGACTGCCACAGTTGCTACCTGTACATGATAACTTTAACGTGATGTACTGTCTGCACCTCCCACCCACCCCCAGGATGACGATGATGTGGCCGAAAGGCAGGCAGGTCCTAGATCTCTACTTTTAATCAGTCCAGGGAGTATCAAAATTGAAAGCTGATATGTCACTATACAACTGCAGCACAGGTACTGCTGTCAGTGTCATCTTCTTCAAGATCAGCATCACATATGTAGTCAAAGTTTGGCAAGTTAACCTTCAAGACCATTAGTTTTTCCATATTGTCTGGTGTTAATCTTGTCCATTTATCAGTCACAACATCTCCAGCAGAGCTTAATAAATGCTCAGAACAGACACTTAAGGGTGGACATCCAATATACTTACAAGCCAGGGTTGCCAGCTTTGGCCAGCATGTTTTTTTCTCTTGCCAGTAAGCTAAAGGGTTGTCCTTAAAAGTAATGATGGTCTCAGACAGATATGCATCTACCATGCTTACTACTGAGCATGCATTTTCTCCTTGTGGAATTTCAATGTCCTGCAGCTGGACCCAAATGTCATCCTCCTCATTGTCTGCTTCTGTACTGGTTTTTGGAGCAGCCTGTTGAATTTGAGATGGTGTCATTGCAATGCTGCTTGCCAATCCTCCTAGTGAAATCTCATCTACTGCATCAATCAAAATCAAAAGTTGCCTGTAGTTTCACTCCTCCATATCATCAGAAAACACTTTGGTAAGGTGTCTGTTCTAGAAATGTGAATCTAGCAGTGTTGCTAAGAGATACTCCTTGCTCCGTGTCATGGCTGATAATTTCTCATCATTGCTAAGTCTGGTAAGCATGTTACTGACTAGAGATTGGTTCATATCTAAGTTGCTCCTCATTTTTTCCAACCTTTTTTTGAGAAGTAGAATGAGTGGAATAACTTGGCTAAGGGATGCCTTTTCTGTACTGACCTCTTTTGTAGCACGCATGAATGGTTTCAGAATGTGACACAACTGTTCCAGCAGAGACCATTTAGTAAAATGGAGTACAGTGCCCTCCCCAATATCATTGTACATGATATACTCAATGATAGATACCTTTTGTTCAAGGATGCGTTCAATCATAAAGTAAGTTGAATTCCATCTTGTTGCTACATCCTGAACAAGATGGAGATGAGGAAGACCTTTGTCCTTCTGAATATCAGCAAGGATATCATGGGCTTTTACTGAGTGGTTGAAGTGGCCACACACTTTACGCACTGTACCTACAGTGGTTGATACTTGCTGGTCATTATTCAGGAAGCTTTGAATGATTACGTTAAGACAATGGGCAAAACAGCGTATATGTACATAGCTGCCATCATGAAGTGCATTTTTAATATTTGAACCATTGTCAGCAACAAAAAACAACTTTCAAACCCTGTAAAGTGACCCAAACAGTAAGTGGTCTTTCCAGTTCTTGCTGAATGTGCTGTGTGTGTCTTGAAAGTGATATACATGGAGAACTGCCATTTTCTGAAACGTGATGGGCTTTTTTTAGCTCTGAGAGATAGCAGTGGTAGTAGTAGTAGTACTGGTTGAAGTGGTAGCAGACTGACTAGTAGTACATGAGGATGATGATGAGTTACCCTCAAAAGTGATCCAGTGTACAGTAAGAGAAAGATAGGCAATGGTTTGGCTACTGGTCCTCATGTCAGTAGTGAAGTGAACTACCTTATCCTCAGCCTCTCGGACAGCATGCCTTACTTGAACTGCTAAGCTGTCATACATCCTGGGCATAGCGGTTACTGAGAAGAATTTTCTACTTGGCATTAAAGCAGCAGTGCAATGAAAATGGGTTAACTTTTTTTATTCTTAATTGATGTCAGATGTCTCCCAGTTTATTTTGGTGGTAAAATTTTCAGTTTTCATTATCATTTATGAATTTTATGAAAGTTTTAAATAATTATTTCTCAAGAAAAAAGATGGCTGCCTAATTTTTGCATAGAAATAATATTGAGGACACGAGAAGGATAAGAGTCCAGACAAAAATTCAAATGTACAGTACACAGCACAGGAAGCATACAGAAAACCCAACTCAGCCGTTCTGCCAATATTTCTCATAACCATAGCAGAGAATTAGCTTTTTGGAATAACTTTTTTGTTGTACTGCTGCTTTAAATATCGTGGCTCTAAGTATTCCGTAAGCCTTCTGAAACCCACATCTTCCACTATAGAGTATGGCTGCAAATCAAGTACAATCATTTCTGCTATTTTATGATTTATTGCCAGTGCTATGGGATGGTTTCGTGAATATTTAGACTTTCTTTCTAAAACATCTTTTAACTTCAACTGCCTCTTATCGGGGGGAAAGTTATATTTGGCTGGGGGTGTTGTGTGACTACATGCTGTGCCTGGTAAAACAGAGGACCTTATAGAATTATCGTGACCGTGAAATGAAAATGGACTTTTGGATTTTGCCTGGTGCTCGTCTCCCACTGTTTCAGTGGAATGTTCCTGCTCACCAAGAGCCCTGCTAGATTTCCAGTCACCAATGTCAGACTGTTTTTTTGAACCATCTACAATGATAGATGAATTCTCAAAAGATGTTGCATCATTATTGTGGTTCCAAGATGCCTTTTACTTTCCTCTACTAACACATGTGTTGCAATGCACACATATAGCTTGGCAAGCATCCTTGGGGTTTACATAAGAATGATTCCAAACAGTAGAGGTGGACTGTCTATGTCTAGTAGTAGTAACGACCTCAGTAGGACTAGGACTCGAGTGGCTGGGTTTATGTGGGGAAGACATATTAGAGGAGGATTCAGGTTCATCAGGTGAGACAATCATAGAATCCTCTGCAGCACCATTGCCATCATCATCATCACTACTGTCAGACTTTGTTTCACTTTGTGTGGCTTGTGCCTTTGACTTTTTCTTTTTCCCTTTTGACACTCTACTACTGTCATTATTTTTATCCACATTGTCACTGTCAGAACCAGAGTGAGACACAGCTAAAGCTAAAGCCCCAAGCGCATCATCATCAGTCTCACCATGACCATGTCATCACTATCATCATCATCAGACTCAGTAGAGCTAACGTTTGCAGTCACAGACTGAGTTATTCGATATGCATGTGTTGCAAACTGAGCAACTCCACTGTGAGTTGTACCTGTAAGTGCTTTAACTTTATGTACAATTGGAATGCTTTTTGTTTTTACACTTTTTTCTCAGATGACTTGCTGTTGCCACTGTCTTTTGACACTTTGTTGGCTGTGCTACCGAGCACTTCTGACATAGACAGTCCACCAACCCTTGCTGGGTTTTCAGTATTTTGAGAGTTAGCCTGCACATGGATAGCAGTAGCATCTAGTACAGCCCCTTCAGCAGGCTGTGGTGCTTCTTGTTGTTGTTGTACTTTACTTTTTGGGCCACTTTTTTCTGGGCTCTTGAATAAACTTTTTGTTATGTTTATTACTTCCTTTGCTCCCGGCTTTTACTTTACTGTTTTCTGGAGCATTCATAACACCACTCTGTCACTTGTTCAGGGTAAAAAAGTGGTTATTATTTTTTTTATTTATTTCACGTGATGTGACGGAATGCCGTGCCCACTGAACCAAAGCCTATACCCCACTGAGCGAGTACAGGGAGGAAGATGACAGATGATTGACTTCTTGGGGAAGGGGGGGTCACACAGTATGCAACAAGTGGCATTGGTGCAGTGACGACTATCTGGCAGATTTTATTTCACACACACACAAAATTATTTCACACACCACCTATGCTAAGGGCAATGCTGCAGGCACTGCTGCTACCCACACAGATTCAGGGACCCTGCTTGGCCTAACCCTCTCTGACACAGTACTTTTTCTCTTCACGTGTTTTTTTTTATTTATTCCACATGATGTGATGGAATGCCCTGCCCACTGAGACAAAGCTTATACCCCACTGAGTGAGCATAGGGAGAAAGATGACAGATTATTGACTTCTTGGGGAGGGGTGGTCACACAGTATTCAACAAGTGGCACTGGTGCACTGATGACTGTCTGGCAGATTTTATTACACACACACACACACAGAATTATTTCACACACCACCTATGCTAAGGGTGATGCTGCAGGCACTACTGCTACCCACACAGATTCAAGGACCCTGCCTGGCCTAACCCTCTCTGACACAGTACTTTTTCCCTTCAAGGATATTTTATTTATTCCACGTGATGTAACAGAATACCCTGACCACTGAGCCAAAGTTTATACCCCACTGAGCGAGCACAGAGAGGAAGATGACAGATAACTGACTTCTTGGGGGGTCCACACAGTATGCAAGAAGTGGCAATGGTGCACTGAGAACTGGCTGGCAGATTTTGTATTCCACACAAAGTCACAAACACACAGATTGTATTAAATAAAAAAATAGAAATCCCCACTGAAGTGACTGAGTGAACACAGACAGGAGAACTGAGAGAGCTGACTTGTTGTTGTTGGGGGGCAATTGGGCAAACAGCAAGAAGGTTACATAGAAACATAGAAACATAGAAACATAGAAACATAGAAACATAGAAACATAGAAACATAGAAACATAGAAACATAGAAACATAGAAACATAGAAGTTGACGGCAGATAAGGACCGCAAGGCCCATCCAGTCTGCCCATTTCTTTCTACCTTATAAATGTGCCATCAGCCTTTGCTCTATCAGTGACCTATCTATTCATAGTCATTTGTATTGCTCCTTATGCCTATCCCATGCCTGTTTGAAGCCCTGCACTGTATTCATACCACCACTTCTTAGGTAAGCCATTCCATGCATCTACCACCCTTTCTGTGAAAAAATTTCCTCACATTCCCCTTAATCGGCCTCCCTCTAATCTCATGCTGTGTCCTCTTGTCCTGCTATTTTTCTTATATTTAAACATGTTAGACTCTTTCACCTTGTTTATGCCCTTAAGGTGTTTAAATGTCTCGATCATATCACCTCTCTCCCTCCTTTGCTCAAGGGTATACATATTGAGCTCCGTTAATCTGTCCTTATATGTCTTCTGATGCAGTCCCTGCACCATTTTGGTTGCCCTTCTCTGGACTGCCTCAATTTGGTTAATGTCCTTGTGAGGTGTGGCCTCAGTACTGCCGCAGTACTCCAGATGGGGCCTAACCAATGTCTTGTACAGAGGGATTATTACCTCCCTCTACGACTTGTGATACCCCTACTAATACACCCTAACACCCCCTAGCCTTACCTACTGCTTTAGAGGTCTGCTTGGATGATTTTAGGTCATCAGTGATGATGATGCCCAAGTCTCTTTCTTCCTTTGTGACTGCTAGCAACTCCCTCCCAGCCTATAAGTGGCTTCAGGGTTTCTCTTCCCTATGTGCATGATTTTGCACTTCTTTGCATTAAATCAGTTGCCACTCTTCTGACCATTCTGCTAGTTTATCCAGATCTCTTCTCATTCTGCCCACCCCATCTGGATCATCTACTCTGTTGCAGATCTTGGTGTCATCTGCAAACAGACAAGCCTACCCTCTAGTCCATCTGCGAGGTCACTAATGAAGATGTTGAATAGGACTGGCCCCAGGACTGATCCCTGAGGTACCCACTTGTGACTTGCATCTCTTCTGACTGTATACCATTTACCACCCTCTCTGTTTTCTGCCAGTCAACCAGTTTGCCACCCAGTTGACCAACTTCTGACCCACCCAGAGCCTACCTAGCTTATTTATCAATCTTCTATGTGGAACAGTGTCAAAAGCTTTGCTGAAGTCAAGGTAGGCGACATCAACTGCTCCCCTTGGTCCACCACTCTGGTTACCAGTCAAGAAATCTATGAGATTAGTTTGACAGGACCTTCCTTTGTAAACCCATGCTGTCTTGGATCCTGTGCCCCTATGGATTCCAGGTGTTGCACTATCCTTTCCTTAAGGAGTGCCTCCATAATCTTGCCCACTACTGAGGTAAGACTGACCGTCTGTAGTTCCCCTTCCTCCCTGCTACCACTCTTGTGGAGTGGGATCACATGAAGCCTTTCTCCAGTCTTCTGGGACCTCTCCTGTGCTCAGAGACTCACTAAACAATTCTGCTAATGGCTCTGCTAGTTCCTCCTTTAGCTCTTAAGTACCCTGGGATGTATGCCATCAGGTCCCATTGCCTTATCCACCCTGAGCTTAGCAAGCTCTTGTAGGACCCTTTCTTTGTGAAGGGAGTAGTGCTCACCTCCTCCCCTGTGTCCATGATGCTGAGCTGTGGTCCCTGCCCTACCTTCTCTTCAGTAAATACTGAGCAAAAGTATCTATTTAGGATAGATGCCTTTACAGGGTCCTCCTCCTCACATGCTCCCTTTTCTCCATTAAGCTTAGCAATACCCCCTCTGGACTTTCTCCTTTCACTAATGTATCTATAGAAAGTCTTGTCACCTTTTTACTGTTCGTGCTAGTGTTTCCTCAGTTTGGGACTTTGCCTGCCTTACTGCTTACCTGCTTCCCTTAGGGCAGTTTGGTATGCCTCCCTATCTTCATCCGCTGTGTTCCCTTATATTTTCTGAAGGCCAGCCTTTTGGCTCTGACCTTTTCTGCTACTATATTTGAGAACCAAAGTGGTTTCCTTCTTCTTTTGCACTTCCTTTTCTGTCTAACACAATGGGATGTTGCTTCAAGTATTGTATCCTTAATGCTTGCCCACTTTGCCTGTACCTCCTCACCTGTGTTTCTTTTTGCCAGGGCTAGCTTAACTCTGTTGGCCATCTTATCAAAGTCAGCTCCTCTGAAGTCCCATATTTTTGCCTTGGAATGGGATGATTTAGATGTAGTAGCCAAATTGAACCATACCATGTGATGGTCACTGGCCCCCAGGTGACCTTCTACCTGGAGATCTGTGATCCCTTCTTTGTTAGTCAGTACTAGATCTAGGATAGCCCTGTCTCTTGTGGGTTGCTGTACCAGTTGTTTGAGGCCCTCCCCCTGCAGGGAATCCACTATGAGTCTAGTTCTGGCAGATGTTCCTGCTGGTATTGACCAATCTGTATCTGGCATGTTGAAGTCTCCCATTATCAGAACCTCCCCTTTAGCTGTCATGTTTTGTATATCTTCTAACAGTAATGTGTCTATGTCCTCCCCTGGTCTGGGGCCTGTAGACAACCCCAGTTCTTATGGCTGTCCCATTACCTGTTTCCAGGGTGACCCACAGTTCTTCTGGCTCCTTATGTGTATTCTGAATTTCTGTAGCTTTGATATTTTCATTAACATACAGGGCCACCCCTCCCCCCCTTTTTGCACCTCGGTCTCTTCTGAACAATACATATCCAGGTACTGAAGTCTCCCAAGTGTGGTTACTGGTAAACCACGTCTCACTAATTGCTACTATGTCCAGTTTAGCCTCTGACATTATTGCCTGCAGGTCTGGGATCTTATTTCCCAGGCTGTGAGCATTTGTGTACATGATTTTCCATTGGCCAGATTTTGGTGTGTTAGTTGTTGGGTGAAGTTTGGCATTACCCTGTGCATCGTATGGGGAGACAAACCTTTTTTCTTACCTGGTGATGCAAATGAATGGCAAACACGCTGAATTCCTGTTTGACCACTAGCTGAGGGGGGAGGGGTGTTCTTCCCATTCGACGTATGGGGTGCTGCACCCCTCTCCCCATTTGCTAGTTTAAATATTCTGCAAAGGCGTCAAACTTCTGCCCCAATGCACTGACTCCCTCTTTAGTCAGATGCAGTCCATCAAATTTAAAGAACTTTCGCTCCCAGAACTGTTGCCAGTTCCCTACAAATCTGTGTCCTTTTTCCTGGCACCAGTCCTTGAGCCACGTGTTTAGCTCCCCTATCTCCCCTTCTCTGACCTTCCGTCCATCTGCTCCCTTCTCCCAGACTGGCAGGATCTCAGAGAAGGAGATGCAGACGAAATAGATGATAGTTTGTCACCCAGCCTAGTCAGGTGTTCCTTGGTCTCCTCAACTGACCGGCTGGCGAGATCATTAGTCCCTATGTGTACTAGGACATCAGTGTTTTCTCCTGCTTTGTGAACAATTTTAGTAATGCGGTCAGTGTCTCTCCATGCTGATGTACCTGGGAGACATCTGACCATCACCCTGGCTGGAGATGGGTATCAACTCCCGAATCATGGAGTCTCCTATGATCAGAAGTTTTTTAGTTTCCTTTGTGCTTGTTTAGTTTTGGTTCCTGATTTGGGTGAGTATTGTTGTGCTAGCTCCTGTGCGCAGTGTCCTGCTCTGCAGTGTCTTCTGCCTCTTTATTTGATTTCAGAGATAGAGGCAGATACCTGTTTGTAGTGTTTATATGGTTTTGGAGGTAATGTGTGGAGAGCAGAGAGTGATGGGGCACCTGATTTGCTCCTCCTAACCACCTGCCAACCTCCTGGACCAACTACCCTCTGCGGTCGAGGTTTTTCTGTTGGATGCTGGGAAATGGTGGTTCTTATAATGTATTTCCTCTTCAATATGAAATTTGAGGCGTGCAATCTCTGCCCATGCTGCCCGGAGCTGAGACCTAAGATCTCCAAAGGCCCAGCATGTAGGACAGTGTCCTAAATCCTGTAAGACTGTCCTTCTGAAAATTGTTCCACAGTACCTGCAGTTAATGAAATCCATTCCAAATAAGTTGCTGGGTTTGTAACCTAGTCAGAGTAATTAGAAGGAAAAAAAATGCAAGTAATGGTTTAATTGTGCTTTGTTTAACTTGTTATAACAAGTTAAATTACTAGTGCCCTGTAAATGAGATCACCTTGTGGAGGCCCCACTGATCCGCCCTTCCTGTTCTGCCACAGGAAATGTTACAACTGTGGTACCCTATAAAAGGAGTGTAGTGTGGGGTGGTTGGGGATGGGGTGGTGGCTGGGCCTTTCCCTGCCAAAAAGAAGAACCACGGACGAAAGAACAAGGAGGTAAGAGCAGAAACAATCAGTCAACAACAAATGCAGTAACCCTGAAAGCTTATCCTAATGTTAGATAAAACTGTAAAACCTGTAAAGCACCACCTGTAATAATTTCAGAGAAGATATACCCTGTAAGAAACACTTTGCTCCAGAGAAAATAAAGCAGTAACAGAAGATATACCTTGCAAAAGACAATTTGAATCAGAAGATTACAGCAGTAATCTGTTAGCACACCCTGTAGGCACACCTTGTAATAATGCAGAAGAAGGTATACCAGCAACAACAATTTGAATCAGAGAAAAAATAAAGCAATGAAATGTTAGCAACAAACAGTAGCAATCCCTGTGAGTAAAAAATAAAAACACCACCACACAGTAAATCTGCTTAGCCAAACTAAGTCTTAATCCTTCTCCCTTGCTCTGGTAAGTTTCTCTACTCTGCCTTTCAAGCAGTCTTAGAAGGAACGAGCTCAGGTGAAGCTAGGTGCCTTGGCAGCAAACCAAGTCTTCTACCTCCAAGATATCAACTAACCTGACTTTTTAACCCTTCTTTCTGTTGGAAATTACTGACAGTTTGCCAGCTCCACCCCACATACACACTAATCCTTTGGAAGAGCTGTGGGAGGAAAGCAATTAGCTCCTTCAATGTGAGAGGAGACTGAAACACCTCTGAGACAACAAACCTTTCAACAAACAAGAATAAAATAAAACCAGTGTCAAACAGTAATTTTGCTTAGCCCAATGATAAAAAGTCACAAAAATGTAAGCTCCACCTGTAATACAGTAATTTCAGAGAAGATATACCCTGTAAGAAACACTTTGCTCCAGAGAAAATAAAGCAGTAACAGAAGATATACCTTGCAAAAGACAATTTGAATCAGAAGATTACAGCAGTAATCTGTGCACACACCTGTAGGCACACCTTGTAATAATGCAGAAGAAGGTATACCAGCAACAACAATTTGAATCAGAGAAAAATAAAGCAATGAAATGTTAGCAACAAACAGTAGCAATCCCTGTGAGTAAAAATAAAACACCACCACACAGTAAATCTGCTTAGCCAAACTAAGTCTTAATCCTTCTCCTTGCTCTGGTAAGTTTCTCTACTCTGCCTTTCAAGCAGTCTTAGAAGGAAAGAGCTCAGGTGAAGCTAGGTGCCTTGGCAGCAAACCAAGTCTTCTACCTCCAAGATATCAACTAACCTGACTTTTAACCCTTCTTTCTGTTGGAAATTACTGACAGTTTGCCAGCTCCACTCCACATACACACCTAATCCTTTGGAAGAGCTGTGGGAGGAAAAGCAATTAGCTCCTTCAATGTGAGAAGGAGACTGAAACACCTCTGAGACAACAAACCTTTCAACAAACAAGAATAAAATAAAACCAGTGTCAAACAGTAATTTTGCTTAGCCCAATGATAAAAAAGTCACAAAAATGTAAGCTCCACCTGTAATACAGTAATTTCAGAGAAGATATACCATGTAAGAAACACTTTGCTCCAGAGAAAAATAAAGCAGTAACAGAAGATATACCTTGCAAAAGACAATTTGAATCAGAAGATTACAGCAGTAATCTGTTAGCACACCTGTAGGCACACCTTGTAATAATGCAGAAGAAGGTATACCAGCAACAACAATTTGAATCAGAGAAAAATAAAGCAATGAAATGTTAGCAACAAACAGTAGCAATCCCTGTGAGTAAAAAATAAAAACACCACCACACAGTAAATCTGCTTAGCCAAACTAAGTCTTAATCCTTCTCCCTTGCTCTGGTAAGTTTCTCTACTCTGCCTTTCAAGCAGTCTTAGAAGGAAAGAGCTCAGGTGAAGCTAGGTGCCTTGGCAGCAAACCAAGTCTTCTACCTCTAACTGGGAGTGGAGTGGTAGTGGGTTGCACACTGGCATAGTTCAACAGACTTCCCCTCTGCTAGATAGCTACCACCCCAAAGAAATGGGCAGTTTGCCTCTGGCTCTTAATGGTGAAATATTTCTTCAATCTCTTGTTCTCTTCTTTCTTGTCTGCACTCTAGTCTGTTTTCAAGTTCTTTCTCACAACAAGTTGCTCACCATCTCCTCCAATTTCCTCCTCACCTTCCTGAGTCTCCTCAATAATATAACTACTCTCCATCCCAATCCCTGACTCCCACACCCAGTCCTCGGCTCAGTCCCCTCCTGAGTCCCCAACTCCCAGTCCCCTACTCCCCACCCCCTTCCCCAAGTTTAATTCACTTATTTTGTTTTAGTGTATATATATATATATATATATATATATATATATATATAAATTGAATTCTTTTTTCAGTTTTTTAGAGTCAACTTCTTCTTCTTCCTCTGTTGCCCAAGGGGGCAAAAGGTCTAAGAAGTAATTAAAATGCAAGTTACACAAGCACACAGAATCCTCAGCACAGAGCAGCTTACAGAAGCTGCTACTCCTGCTCCATCCCGATTCCTCTGCATAGGTCTAAGGTGGACCACATGGTTGCTAGAGCAGCAACCCAATCAGGTGCCACCTTAGAGAGATGGGCAGCTCAGCCATCCAATGAGGAACCAGATTCTTGTCTCTGGTCCCACCTGTGGGTTCCTCCTGCTCTGGCATTTCTTGTGCTGCATTTCCTGTGATACAATGGCCATTCAAACCAATCTGAACAGCAGAAACTGTTAGTTTAGGAACATTTTGGCATGTTCGGGTCAGTTCATATTTCAGCTGAACTGGTTCACCCATCCCTACTTTAAAGCCAGAATCCATGAACAGGATGTCCACCCCATCACACAGGTGAGAGCCAGATGACCAAAAGGATGCACCCCTATGCCATTGACTAGTGGCCTGTGAGATTTCAAAAGTGGTTTTCAGACATGTATCCTGAAGCAGAATTATCTGACTTGCATAGGCCTGCAGTGTAGCATAGGTGGACAGCCTCTTTTTAAAACTCTTTATGCTGTTCACATTAATGGTAGTGTCATCAAAACCAGAAAACATGAATAGTGCAAAAAGAAGGAAAATGACACTATTCCCCATCACAAAATCATGCTTCCTGAGATCTTATTTTCCAGTTCATCTGTTTTGAAGCGAAGGCCTCATGGAATGATTCCTCCTGATCTGAAGAGAATTCCCTTTGAGAAAATGTAATGGAGGATGCCTCTGAATCCTCTTCTTCACCTTCCATGTCCCCCCATTATTTTCTTGAGGCCAGTGCGATGTATTTTTTTCTCATAGGCACAGAGGCCAGGTGTGCTCCTTGTGTCCCTTTCAGTACATTAGAATATTTTATTTATTTATTTTTTTAGTTGTTTAACCAGGAGTAGCACACTGAGCTGAAAGCTTTTTTACAGGTGCGACCTGGGAGCACAGGGAAGTTAAGTGACTTGCTCAGGGTCACATAGTATTTAAGTGGAAGCTGTGGGATTCAAACCCAGGTCTGGTCTGCTGGATGTCACCAGAATTGCAGCTCAGAGCCTTAAACCACTGCACTATACTTTACCTTTAGGGGTCCTAGTATGTAGTTTTCTCTTTTTTCCTGTGTTAAGCATATCAAACTCCCCCACGGGAGGTGAGGAAAGGAGGCATCTTAACTGGAGAGGGCCGTGTACCAGTTCAGCATCAAGTGCACCAGCAACCTCCATAGGGGCTTCCAAAAAAGGGGGGGTTAAGGATGTGTTCTACCACAGCAGAGGTAGGAGGCCCAACAGGGGCAGTTACAGCACCATCCACTGTATCAGGAACAATAGCTACTGTAGATATCATAGCAGCAGAAGGAAATGAGGGGGGAGAGGGTCCTGTGCAGCTGGCAGACCTGCCTGATCAGCCAACCTATCACCTTGCTTCTGTGAAGCAACACACCTGTCTCAGGCCTGTATCACCCCCTCTGTTGGCCCGGTGTCACCAGTGTTTCCTGCGGCAATTCATCTCCTTTATTATGAGAGGTCCAGAGCCACCTCACAAAGGAGTGTCCTCTACCTTCACACACATTGCATCTGAAAATACTATTAGATGATTGGGAGGTATGCCCATAATCAAGACAGTAACTACACCTTGCACTGTCATGCACATTACTAAGGTGGGTACGAGTGCCACACTTGTGGCAGGATTTAGGCTGCCTCATATAAAGCAAAGAACCCCATCCTGACCTAGAAAGAAACTGCTAGGCAAGTGGATAATGACCTCATTAGTGAGGCACAATTTCACTTTTATTTTCCAACCCCCTGTCCATATTTGCTCTGGGTTAGTGATCAGAATTGGCTTATCCAACACCTCACATCTCTACCTCAACCAAAATAAAATGTCAGAAATGATAACTCCTTCATTTCTGTAGAGTACTGTCACAGCTTGAATTGCATGTCTAGTGAAGGGTATATTCACAAAGGGATCCACAATGCAGTGTCCTTAAGTTTGGTATAGTGTACCCAAAATCTGTCCAGCCCTGTCACATTCTTGAAACTAACATCATAATTAGAGTCCAGTATGTGAATAAGGGCATAGATTTCAGATGCAGAGAACTTTAATGAGTCCATTAACAAAGTCAGTGCAAGGTACACCCTGTCTGGTGGATTCTCTAAGCCTCCCTTGTACACCAACCTCATTGCATTTCTTTGAGGAGCCAGCTCACCCTTGTTAGTGAACAAGTTTGTGAGTTTGAAATGTGGTCTGGGGGGGTCATGGTCAGCATGACATGGGAGTACTTCAGAATCCTGGACTTCAGGGACTGCATAGCTCAAACGCAGTGGACTAGGCCCCTCCTTTGGGCTGTCAGACACAATGTTCCAGCTTGTTAAGAATCAGTGGGAGAGAGTCCAGGTAAACCTGCAGCATGCTGTCTGTCAAGTACATTCTCAGCTGGAGTGCTTTGCAAAACATTTACAGCCTCCAGTAGCTCATTATCTGACAGCTTATTATCCAGGAAGGACAGAGTTTCTTATAGGTGTTGCATATTTGCATTGTCACTTGAAGCCAGGTGTTGCAATAGTGAGGACTGTGACACCATTTCTTGCTGCTTACTGCTCCCCATGTGCTCAGCAGAAACCTCCCCACCATCCCCACTTTCACCTGCAGGTTCTGGAGTGAGGCATTCAGCTGACAGTGCAGCAGATGCAGCAAAGGACCACACAGCCACTATTTTATTGGGAGACATCAAGAGATATCATTCCATTGCTGGTTCTCTATTATCTTGCATATCAGATCCATGCATTGGAGTAGCTGGGAGTTGTTTCAGCATCACTGCTGAAGGGGTAGAAGAATAGTTTAATCTGTAATGTTGAATGTATGGGTCATCAGCATCTGGGACCCAGCCTCCTGATTCTGTTTGTTTCCACTTTGCCTCTTGCAAAGCATATTCTGGGGACCAAGGCTTTGTTTTCTCTGGCCTGGATGAAATTGCTCAGTGGTGTACTCTTTCTCAGATCCAAAGTCTTCCTGCTGCCATGCCTGTCAAAATGCACTGCTGCTGCTGTCAAAGCTGCATCTGTCAGCGGCTCAGCTGACACATCGGTGGTTGTTTGGGACTATTGCAGGCTGAGAAGGTGATCTCGTTCATGAAGATACTGTGCTGCCTCCTCATTCATCATATCTAAAAGATGCTGCTGCTTCTCTTGCATTGCAGCTTTCAGCCATCACTTCCCCAGCCATAGCTCAGCATCCAACATGGCAAGCACTTGTGATTTACCACTGCTCACAACCATTTCTGCATCCATGCTAAATTCAACGACCATAGTTTCATCAACCTCATTCAACTTCCTGTCCAGGATGGAGGTCAACTTCTCTGCCAGCATTGCATTCTCTCCTCCTCCTGGATCGACCATCTTGGCAGCGTGCCAAAATGACTGCAGTGCCCCCTATGAAGAGTAGGGGAATTTTTTATTGGCAACAAGAAACATTCAAAACATTCAAAGGCAATCAAGGCAGAGAACAAAGTCATATGGAGAGAAAACAAAATGAACAAGAAACATACACCCCTTAAAGGAAAACAAGCAATACAGATCTGAATAATGGAAAACAAATACAATCAGCCCTGAAATGCAAAACCTTTTGTCATAAAAAACAACAGTAGGGAAAAGAAAACAAGACTCTAAAAGAGGGACGAGGGAAATTATAACACTTTAGGGAGGTTTAAAAACATTTGTTAGTAATTTACATTTCTTAACCAAAACAGCATAAGCAATTTCTTCTTTTCTGCTAAATAAATTAACATAAATTCCTTTATTATCATGTGTATCAAAGTAGTGGGGGGTATGTAATTTTGTTGAAATAAAAGGACACACCTTGAGTGCCATAAATAAAATGTAAGCATTGTGAATACCAACCGTAGGGTAGAGAGATCATGCATGTTTGGGGAAGGGAGCCAACCTAATATAATGTGGATATAGGAGAGATGCAACCAAGCAATATTGGCCCAGGAATGTGCTAGGGTGTGCTAAAAGAAATGTGCATATCGACATGTAAGAAAAAAATGTTCCATCTTTTCTAAACAGGATACGCATCCCTGTCTAGGGCAATATCATTCCATGAGACTTTTGTTGTGCTGGGTGTTAGCTTTTAAACTGAGTCTGCCATGCCAACTTAGCCAGAGGATGTCCCACATTTTGGGGGGGGTTCTTGTCCTTCAAGTATTCTCCCACCTGGACTGAGACAGTTGGAGGAATGTCCTTATAAACAACAGGTTCTGTGAAGGCCGAAAGCAATATTTTGTTATACAAATCTGATCATGAAGAGATTTCAGCAGTGGCAAGTTCAATGTTCCAATGTCTAAGCTTGAGAAAAATGGGTTGAGTAAAAATAGAAAAATCCACAGAAAAATGGAACTTGTGGAATGAGAGAATCCAAGTTCCCAGAAGGGGATGAATCCACCTATCAGCCCAGGTATGCCAAAATGTGTGGGTAGTAGAGAAGTAACTGGAAAGGTTCCAATAGAAAAATAGGCTAATATAAAATATGACAGGGTTCTTCAAACCTTGGCCTCCTTGAGCTATTGGTTGGTACAACACAGTTCTCCTAATGGGGTTCAGACAACATCCCCATATGAATTGAAAAGTACTGACAAGCAAGGGTACCTCTAGTTGTAGTGGGAGGCGATATACCATGTACAAGTAAGTGACAAGGGGAAGCAAAAAAGAATGAAACACAGCAACCTTCTTTTTCTTTGACTGATTCCAGTGTTTTCAGAGTTGCACCTTTTGGGAGTAAGTTTGCAGAATACTTTTCCAGTTAGAAAGGGCAGGGGAGTCAAAGCCACACGTAACACCAAATATACAGATAGGGTCAGAAGAGATAGATATGCGTCTCAGTGATGGAATTGAAGAGGTGAGAGACCCATGTTTAAAACCCTTGCATTTGGTTAGGTATAACTGAACTCCAGAAATTGGGGTGAAAGAATGGAATAAGTCAATAGCTAACTGTCTTGAGTGGGAGTCCTTGGCAAAAGGAACAATGTCATCAGCATAGGCAATCAGTCAAATTTCAGTGCAAGAATCTGGAGAAGCGATACCACGTATTTGTGTATGAGTCACTAGTTTACATAATATAGGGTCAATACAAAAGACATATAAAAGAGGGCTCATGGGACAGCCTTTTTGGAGTCCTGGGAGTAAAGGAATTTTGTATCCTAAATGGCCATTGATGTATAGAAGAATACTAACTGTACTGTATTAATTTTGTAGCCAAGTGCAGAAGGTAGGGGGAATGCCATAGTAGTCTAGGACTTCAAATAGGTAGCTATGAGAGACCTTATCTAAGGTCTTCTCCTGGTCCAAGGAGAGAAAGTATCCCAAATCTATCACTTGTCGTCCAATGTCAAAATGTTCATGTAAGAAAAAGAGGTTGTCATGTGTGGATCTACGAGGGATGGAGCAAGACCGAAATTCAGTAATAACATAATGTGAAATACACGCTAATCTGAAAGCAAGGATTTTCATCAATATCTTCAAGTCTGCATTTAACAAACTCAGAGGTCACCAATTATGAAGGTCCTGAGGATCACCCTTTTTATACAAAAAAAATAGAAGGGCTTCACAGAAAGAGGGATGGGGAAGGTTGACCAATAGCCAGTTAAAGACTGCAATAAGTAAGTTGGAAAGAAGGGAAACATTGGTCTTATAAAATTCCAAGGTTAAGCCATCCAGGCCATGGGCAATGGAGTTATGTAACTGCATGATAGTAGTTTGGATTTTATCTTATGTAATTGGTTGTGTAAGTGACCGTAGGTCAGCTGGAGAAATAGGGGGTGTTTGTACTGAGCATAAAAAGGAATGGGCAGGAAGAGCTGGCGTTCTGGAGCTGAAGAGGGAAGTTAAATGGTGGTGTATTGCAGAGAGAATGTTCTCTTTAGTGGAGACAACCTGAGCATGTGCTGTGCGTAAAGAAGTGATAGTGCAGTGAAGGATCCTGTCCTTGCAACTAGTAAAGGCATTGCCCCCCAAGTGTCCTTGAGTCCTAGAGTGGTGTTCCATGTGTAGTGATTTCATGTGATTATATTGAATGCACTGCATTCGATCTTTAACCATAGTAATTTGTGTTACTCCACTGTGTTGGGCTAAATGTATAAATGCTGTACTCAGCACAAACATTACTCTGTAACATGTGTAAACTGCTATTTTAATGTCATGATGATCATGTCTTTTTACTGTGTGCCATCTAGATGGCCTGGGTCATACCTGCAAATGGTCCTCTGGATCAGTGTACTTACCCAGTTAACAAATACATACATAAATAAATAAATAAGTAATCTGAAGTAGAAGAGGAAGCCTGAGACAAAAGTGACATCAACTGATGGCGTAGGGTAAGATATTGCAGAAAGTCATGGCAGTGGTGTGAAGTAGCTGTGATGAGGAACAGACATTTCAGTGCTAACTTAGTATCAGTCCACCACAAACCAAAGTCATCATATATGCAAATTAAGGATTGTCTACCCAGCAATAAATCAGACATAGAAAGATGTAGTGAAGAGTCCAGAAGGATTGCACTATTTAAGCGCCATAAGGCATTATCGGTCTTAAGTACAGTGCTACCACCAAAGGTTCCTCCCAACAAAAGGTAGTCAGAAGTCTCAGTAGGAGTAGTATGCATAGAATGAGTGATGACATTGGAAGCCATGAAAATGTAGTCAATACGAGTCTTTAATGCCTTTCTGTAATAAGTGTAGCCTCCTGCAGTATACAAAGTCCTGTAGGTGTCCTTCAAGTTGGCATCCTTGACCATTTGAAACAGGAAGTTAGAATCACAAAAAAGCCTTGATGTTTTAGCACTTCTATCTGTGGTAGACAGTCCACAATTAAAGTCTCCTCCAAAGAACAGGTAACGGGAAGTATAGAGGTAAGGTTGTATCAGCTGGAGCAAGTCAATCCGCTCCTTCTTTGTTTGAGGAGTGTAAATGGTAATAAGTTGAAAGAGATCAGACTTGATGGTTACATCCAAAAGGAGGGCTCTACCCGGTACTATGTCCACCAACTTTTGTAGACAGTGGAGGTAGCCATGGAACAGGATGCTTACTCCATCACAATTGTTGGGCCTAGGGACCAATCGGATTGGCCCAAAGGCCAGGATTTTTGTGCACGGTAAATGTCAGTGGATGTAGCAAAGCGAATGTCCTGCTGAAAAATATGTCATACAGTAGTTGCTGGAGGATGGTAGAAAGGAGGTGTTGTCTAGCAGGGTTCTTTATACTGATGATGTTAAGGGTTGCTAAAGAGAGGAGGAGGGCCATCCAGAAGAAAGAAAAAAATGAGATGGACAACAAAAAACAAGTAGGAAGATCTGACTTGTCAGCTAGTTGCAAAACCTGTTTTAACTTCATGTGTTGTCATTTTTTTGATTTCGGGAAAGTGGAGTCACCAATCGAATCAGAACATTGGTACAATACAGCAGCCTGTAAGCTGGGTGAGTCCGAATGAAGACTGTTTTCAGAGTTCAACTTATCCTGTTCCAAAACAGCAAATTTGTTGTCAAGCGGAAGAGAAGACTAAGATGCAGACTTGGGTAAACATTGTGCGGGAGCTTTGCATTATCTTAAGGATTGTTTTCTGGTCATAGCAATGTACTCAATAGGAGGCATTTGAGAGTCCTCGTGTTCCATCACTTTCAGGGTTTGCTCCAAAGCTTCAGAGATGGGAAGATGCGTCGAGAAAGGAGATGAAAGTTCCAGGTCAGCAGAGGTAGAGGGGGCAGACAGAGGAGCAGGGTCAGCCAATGGGAGCTGAGGGAGGTCAGAAGCAAACTGAAGAGAATCTGGGAAGTCATCTGTGTGAACCAGGTGTTGAGCCGCTTCCTTATGGATTTGTTGCTGCCACTTTTTCTGGGCAACTTTGACAAGAAACTCCAGACAAGGTTTGTCATCATGGTTGTGGGAAGCTGATGGGAATGAATGATAAGAGTGCCCCACAGTTTCACAGAGATTATAGCATAAGCAGTTCATGCAATGAGCACTGACATGACCAAAATTGAGGCAAAGGGAGCAGAGGAGTTTGTCACATGCTGTATTAAGATATTGATCAGAGCTGCACTTAAAACAAGTTTTTGGTTGACCCGGACAGAAACGATGAGCCCTATCCCTATGGTTCACCCATATCAGTGCGACAGTCATTTTGTGGACACTGATACCATCACAGGTAATATGCCATCTGGCTCTGCATCACAAGGCATTGTCGATCCCTGGTGCCAGAGTGCCAAAGTGCGGCCCCCGCACTGCCCGCAACTAAATATAACAAACTCCGGGCCGGGCATGCCCCCAAAAGGGAGGAAAATTGTTAGGGCACCAAAGATGATGTGAGTCTCACTCCTGTTGTGGTGCCAAATTCAGTCACCGTGCTAATGGGCTACCAAGCCTTACCAAGATAAAAGACACTAGGTAAGTGTTGTAAACTGAAGGGGCCATGTTTTAACTGGACTTTAAATTTCCAGTTTCCTGTCCAGAAGTGCTTGGCATCGATGATGGGCTCGGGGTCCCCGATTAACATCGCTGAGCAAGCCAATACTTAATATCAAACACGTTGATGCCCTCATTTTTGCCAAGAATTGTGACTGTGTGGTGTGCTGGCTTAGTGAGCTTGATGGCTTGGAAATGTAGCCAGAGGGGGGACTTTTTGAACTTGTGATACTGGGGCCAAAATCCATTGAAGAGGCAGCAGTCTTGAAGCTGACATCGAAGTAGGGGTCAGCAGTAGAATGGAGTAATGCAAAGATTTCATTGGGAGAAAACAACATAGAATTCTTCAGCAAAACCCTGCCCACTTAAGATCTTTCCAGTGGTGTTTCTAGGCCTTCAAGGTATAGAAGTCGAACAACACTGTATCACTGTGCCGGGGTTTGTGAAGTAGCAGGGGCATCAAAGTACTGAAAAGACTGCCAGCGCATTGCAGAATCAATAGGTTGAAGTGCAGGGATGTCAGGTTGGGTAAGAGGTGTTTCCATGTCCACACTGTCAGCCCAAGAACTTTGTGGGATGGAGGTAGACGTAGCAGGGGTAAACATTGTAGAGGGGAGGTAGCAGTTTTCAGAGGAGGGAACTCTATAGCAGAGTCAAACTGACTAAGGGAGGGTAAATCCAAAGCAGGAGTAGGCAAGTCCTGAGCAAGAGGAGTCTCAACGTCCAGCTCAGAAGCAGTAACACAGACAGTAGAAGAGCAAGCCAGAGGGGCAGAGGCGACGGTGGAGGCAGAGGTGGTGGTGGCAGTAGCTATTGGTTGAGAAGTGACAGCAAGCAAAAAAGGATCTGGGAGCTGGAGGGGTGAGGAAGAAATGACTGTAGTAGACTTGCTGGCAGGTGGAAGTACTGGGACCCCAGGCAGGGCTGAGGGTTCCAAGGAGATTGCAGAGTTGATATGTGAATTTACATTGTTATCTGCCCCAGAGTGAATACAGCAGGCAGGATGATAGGAGAGGATGGAGTAGTTAAAGTCCCAGAGGAAACTGCACTAGGAGACAAGGGGAGCAATGTAGATAAGGCAGGAGAAGGGCTCCATTGGCTTGAGGTAGCTAACCCCCATCCAGCATCATGCGCAAGACAGTGTGCATGTTCCAATCCTTAGTGGGATAATCTGTAGTATAGGAGCATCAAAGTCCATGGCAAACACCCAGCGTGGAGCATGAGGAGGAGAGAGGAAGTTCACTAAACATATGCAAGGAGGGCTGAGGCAGAGTCGTAGAACTCACAGAGGGTATGGGTAGCTGAGGAGAGGGCACAGAAGTAGCTGTAATACAAGCCCCATGTGAAGAGGGAGTGAGCAGAGGAGACAGAGCGAGCCCTGACCCAACGGTCGAGGAAGCTGAAACAGGTGTCTCCATGCACGCATCAGCAGTCAGTTGGGAGTGACAGGAGGGCCACAGCCTGCTCTCTGATGTGAGAGTGTCAGTGCACTCAGCAGGTGAATTGGCAGCAGGGGTTAATGTGGCAGGACAAGGAGCAACTGGAGTGGTCTTCAGAAGGAGTTGTTCTTGAGCTGTAACATATCATTCTTCCTCCTTATCGAGAAAGGCAAACAAGTGTTGTTTCTTCTTGGACAAAGCAGCCGAAAGACATGATTCCACCTTGGTGAGTTGTTGCGGGGTGAAAGAAACCGGGACGGTAGCAATGCAGTAGGTAACACAGAATCCAGTGTAGGAGATGCAGACAGGAGATCGGTAGCGAGGCAAACTACAGACTCCGAAGCAGAGGCAGAAGCAGGATCCGAAACAGTAGAAGTAGAAACATCCAAATCCATATCTGCAGGAGTATCCAATACCAGTGTAGAAGTAGGAGAGGGGAGAGAGACTGGCATCCCCACAGCAGTAGAAGCAGCATCAGCAAACACATCCATAATGCCAAAACATACAGAGGCTCCCCCTACTGCAAGAGTAGGGGAATTTTTATTAAACATGATAATATCAAACAACAAAGGTACAAAAAAAATCACATCAGAAATACATATGTCATACAACAGTGATCAAATGAAAAGAAAACAAGGAAAAACAAAGAGGGAGAACAAAAAAAAAAAAAACCCAAGCCTAAATATATATCTCCCCATGCTGATGTAACTTCTCAGCTTAAGGAAAAGAGTAGGTGAATTTTATTAGTAAAGAAAATAAATGAAGAAAACAGTATGGGTCAATCAAAATTCATAACAAATCAGAAGGTCAAAAATTAAAAATAAAAATCAAGAAAACACCCCGTGAAAACCTGACCACCACCTGTGGAAGGCAGGAGGGTGAAGAGTATGTTTATCAGCATGCTATATGTTCAAAAGATAATTAGTAACAATACGGGCCACTGAGATAGGAGAAATCAGTTTTTGTTGAACTGTAAAGGCACATCTTGCCTGCCACAAATAATATTTACATGCTGCGAAAACATACCTGTACTATTTGAGTGGAATAACAGTTCCAGACTGGTGGAAAGATGTTCAATAGTACTATTTCATATGTTACAGAGGAAAAGGCAAGAAAGTACCACATGTTGCTGACTTGTTGCCAAAAAGCATAGCTGGTAGAGCAATCAAAAAGAAAATTAGACTGTTTCAAGGATATTGGGACAAGAAGGGCAGGGACAGTACCTATCCTCCAATGATTTGTATTTAAGGGAGTCGTGGACTGACAGCTTTCCATAAAGGCTCAGCCATAAGACATCCAGCATATAGCAAGGAATTTTACAGTTCACATGTTGAGACAGAGCCTGCTTCACTTGGGTGGGGGGGGGTAATGTTTGATGTCCAGTGGTGTGTAAAAAATTAAGGGTAATGACCGTGTCATATAGACCACTCCTGGAAAGGTGAGCACAGTCATCAAACAGCAGGTGCCACGAAAACAGTTTCTTGACTGAGGAGATAATACAGACTGGAAGTACATGATAGTATCCTCGGTCAATGATATGGATGTGGGCAGTAGAGGAGAAGGCAAGCAGGGGCACAATCCAATCTGATACTAAAGGAGTCCATGTAGTGGTATCAGAGCATAGGAGAGGGGTAATGTTGGTGGAAAAAACTACACAATGGTAAAAGGCCAAAGGGTTGACCATGTGCAGCTCCCCATTGGCAGGGGTGCGATAGGTGATGTCCTGTTTAATGATATTAAGACAGGATCTCCACAGACCTTGAAAAAAACAAACTAAGCAGTCTGATTTCTAAAGAAAGGAGGGTGGGAACAGTTAAGACAGGTAAAACAATGGAGCAACAGGCTTTTAATTAAATAAACCCGCTTCCACTTTGCCAGTGCTTTGTGTTTCAAAACCAATGGCTGCCTTTCCACTTTGGAAAGACACATTTCCCAGTTAAAAATATCAGCAGTAGGATGATTAAAGTAAATCTCCCAAAGTTAGTTTTATGGGGATATTCCATACTGGAATTCCCACAATGTGAGAAGGAAGGTCACATGTAGGAGAGCCAACAGGGACAGCTGCACTTTTGTGAAATTAATCGAGGAACCCGGAGTACTGAGAAAAAGAATGGAGCAGAGAGGACACCGAGTTCCCAAGAAGATTATCTGAAAGCAACATGCGGATATCATCCGCATATGCCAAGACTCAAAAATCAACACATTCAGGATTTCGAATGATACGTTCGGATGAAGTTGTATTAGGAGCAACATGGGGTCAATGGAAAATACATACAAGAGGGGGCTAAAGCGGCAGCCTTGGCAGACACCTCTATGGAGGGGGATGGGTAGACTGAGACTGGAATTAATATAGGGGATAATGTGTACCGTAGAAGAAAAAAGCTGCATCCATGAAACAAATCATGAGGGAAGCCCATTCCAATGTAAAAGGATAAATGGGTAGTTGTGGGCAACACGGTCAAATGCCTTCTCCTGATCCAGGGAGAGCACAAAACCATGGCAGAGGCCTTGTTACCTCACTCAAAAAGTTCACGTAGAACAATTGGCGACCCGAAATTTTGTGAGTGGGGACAGTGCAGCACTGGGAAGGGGATATCAGAAGTGCTGCAGCTGATGAAAGGCGGGTAGCCAGTACTCAAGCTAAAATTTTATAATCCGTGTTGAGGAGGCACAGTGGCCACAGTTGGCCAAGAGAGTCCTATTGTTCTTTTTATATAAGAAAATTAGAAGAGCCTGGGACAAAGTAGGAGGAAGGACATTCAATTGTAAGATTTGGTTAAACAGAATCAACAATGCAGGATCAAGATAGCCCAGGAAAGTCTTATAGAATTCTGGGGGAAGGCCAGCTAAGCCAGGAGCAATGTTAGAAGGCAAGCCATGAACAGCAGCAATGACTTCAGACAGTTGGACTGGGTATAGTAAGGAATCCAAAATATGGTCAGGTAATGAAGGGGGAGCGGGGATGGACAAAGTGTCAGGTTGGGGTGCAGGAGTGTAGGGAACCCCAAACGTATTTTCAGTGTGGGTATGAACTAAGTTCAGCACATTGTTAGAGAAGTCAAGCAGGGGATCCTGTGGAGACTGTCGGTGTGACCACATATGTTGACTCTGGAGCCAGTCTGCACAAGCCTTAAAAATGTCTATGGACCAGGCACAGCCCTGGTGCCAACCTTGCTCTCAAACGGCAAAGAATTATCCCTGTTGTATTGATATTGGAGCATTTGAGAGTTAACCTGTGCAATGTCCGAGGTGAGATCGACATCATGCAAGTACATATGAGAAATCATGTTCTGTAGTCAGAAACAAAGAGTCAAGTATAGTAACTAGCAAGATGTACTAAAATACCCTACTGGGTCAATTTGCTGTATGCAGGACGGCATATGCTAAAACCGTGCAACACAGACAGCGGGAATAGTGATGGGTGCAGAACTGCTAAATGGTCTATACTCGGTTGTGCACCCTGTCACTGTTCCCTAGCAGAGGATAAGTTCTCTGCTGGGAGGAAGGTCTGCTGAGCAGCTACCATGGATCGACAGGATGAGCCACAAGCAGCAATGGAGACTGTGCTTCTGTGGACCAAGTATCAAATCCCGGTCCCAGACGGAAATTTTTAAGTGTTCACCCCCCCAGAGTTGGTTATTTTAGTTGGGGGGTTTGGTGGGCACAGCCCCTCATAACAGGGGGTGTGGGAGGCATAGTTCCCCACAAAACACAGAGATATGCTGCTGGCAATAAATCCCGCTGTATTGACAGCGTAGTATATTGCTGCAGCAACATGTCTTGCGACAATATGACACCATGCCCTAAAACACTTAGCTCAATGTTGGAAAAATGTCCAAAACACCCTTTTGGAATCATCCCACTATGTTCCAAAGTCATCATGGGCTTTAAGAACAGTCCACCTATCTAGTAAAACCTGGAGACAAGCGTTGCGAATAGAGGGATCAGGTAGAACAGTGGTGTTCAGCTTCCAGGGATGGCGAGGAGGAATAGCAGAGGAGCCCAGTGTGCATGAGCAGAAAACTGCCAAATGATCCGATGTCTCTACCAGCAAAATTTGTGAGTGAAGTATCTGGAGAGTGCAGGACAGAAACATAAAGTCAATGCGTGTTCTTAAAGGACTTTTCGAGAACATGGGGCAAGGCTGTGTATGCAAGGTATGTTGGCTATCCTGCAAAAGAGCAGTAGAAATCATTGTTTTAAGGAAATAGGAATCACAAAACACCTTTGACATCTGACCACCATGATCCAAAAGACCCAACCTGCAATTAAAGTCACCACTGAGTATAACATGTTTGGTGGTCTAAAGAAAGGGTTGTATAGCAGCAAACAGATGAACTCTATTGGACTTTAATTGGGGAGCATAAACATTAATGACTCTGAAGGAATGAGGCCCAAACTATAAATCCAGAAGCACAGCTCTACCTGGTAGTATTTCAATGATCCTATGCAGCTTAAAGTCAAATCCCCGAAAAAGGATGCCCACTCCGTCACAAGTATCCAAGCCCTGTGACCAATAGGAAGGGCCATGGGTCCAGAGGGCCTGAGAAACGGATAACTCAAAAGGTGTTTTAAGGTGGGTATCTTGCACAAATAGTATATCACCAGGGAGAGTATCAAGGACAGAAAATGTGAGCATCCATTTTAGGTATGATTTAATACTGTTGATGTTTATAGTCAATACAGCTAACAGAACCTGGTGATGGAACATGAGGGATTAAGGAGGAGCACTTCCACCTTTCCCCATTTGGGAGTGGATCCTATTCCTCACCCATTTTGTAGATTGCTATTCTGAGGTGTCACCGGCCTCTGATGGTGCATCTTTGATGGAAGAGTGTAGGGAGGTGTCAGAGCCATCACTCTTGTCCTCAGTGTCTCCCCATGGGGAGGAAGAGGCCAAAGCTGCATAGGCATTGCAGAGGGTAAGATTAGACTTTTTCGAAGATTTGGCTTACCTACCACTTTCTGACCTCTTTTCTTATGAGGTGGGAGGTGAAACCCATCAATATCCATGGGCATTGAGGTGAGGACACAAACAATGGGGTGGGGGAGTCGATGTCAACACAGCAGGCACTGGGGGTGACAGGGAAGACTGTGAAGGCCCATGGGGGTGTAGTAAATCCACCACCTCGTCGGCCTGGGTCAGTGTGGGTACTTGAGTCAAAGGGATGCTTAAATCAGGAGTTTGTGGGTCAGGAGTCACCACTTGGGACTGGGGAGAAAAGTCTGCATCCTCAGGAGCCGCTAAGCCTTGGCCAGTGCAGTCATGGCATCCTTGATTCAGGCCATCAGTCCAGTTATGAGAAACCCATGGGCATTGTTTGAAGCTATGGCCTGGTTCTTCACACAAACTGCATTTATTGGGACTGGAACAGGTAGAAATAATGTGACCATATTCGAGGCATCCACTGCTGAGGTGGGTGCTTGACCCACACTTGTGGCACATTTTAGGCTGTCCCAGGTAGAAACAGATACCCTTATTATGGCCAATATAAAAATTGCCTGGCAAATGACAGATACCTGAGGCAGTCTGGTGGAGCTGTATCTTCATCCACCATCCCCCCATCCATACCTGCTCAATGTCAATTATAGGGGTAGGGGTATCCAAAACATCACAACACCTTCGAGCCAATAGAGGACATTTGTAATGTTGACACATTCAATATGGAACAACAAAGTGATGGCTTTGATAGTGGGCTTGGACAGCAGAATAGCCAGGAAGGGGGACCACAAAGGGGAATCCCTGATCTTTTCATATTTGAAACAGAATCGGTCCAGTGAAGAAGATGTGCAAAAACTGACGTCAAATGTCTTCTCGCTGGAGACATGCATGACAGCATACAGATCAGCTGCCAGGAAGCCCAGAGACGCTTTCAACAGTTTTTGAATAACAAAAGTCCTATCCAGTTGTAAGTCCAATCCCCCTCTGCAGCAGATCTGGACCACATTCTGCCTCTAAATGGGTTCTCTGGGCAGTGAAAACAGGTCAGACATTTTGAAAGCACTGTACGTATTGGTCCAGGATGAAGGTCCCGCAACAGAGCCAGGGCAGGGATCAGGAGCAGAATCCAGCTTCCCTAGGTGGGGTTCGGACAAAGAGGGGTTAATTTGGGGAGAAGGGGAGAGAATGTCCATAGGGGGAATCTGGCATGAAGGTCCATGCTGTTTGGCAGCTGCAGGCAGAATGTCCGGAGAATCCACTATTGAAGGGAATGGAGGGTTTTTAAATTTGTAGGGTTCTGTGGGGACCCAAGATATGCCATCGTCCACTTTCCTTCATCCTGCTGCAAGAAGAGCAGCTTCTGTGGACTATTTCTGCGGATGTTTCCTGGTGTAGGGTGGAGTAGCAGAGGTAGAAGGTTGTGGTGTCATGGCAGCAGTAGGCTCAGATTGCATCATGGAGCCTGCTGGTTTTGATGTACTGGGTAGAGTTCAGGAGTGCAAGTCCATAGCCAAGTCTGCATTGCATGCAGGAGAATCTACATGTGCAGTGGAAAAAACTGAAGCTGGGTCCATAGTCTTCAGGGCAGAGAGTAGCGCAGCCCCTTGAGAATGGAGCCAGTGACCTGTTCTGGGAGAAAGTCAGTCTGAGAAGAGGAGGAAGGACTGGCATTCAGAGGAACCATCGTAGGGATGGAATCTCTTTCATCAGGAGATTCCATGTGAGGTGAGGCAGTAGACGCAGTCCCAGGAGGAAGAGCCATTGGGAAAACAGAAGCAGCCATAGTAACCTGTGGGGATGTGGAAAGCATAACTTCTGCAGCAGCCGGCAGGTGGGCAGACGTCTGTGAGAGGCAAAACACAAAGCTGCAGTCAACTGGTGTTTCCGAAGGAGGAATGCTTTCTCTTCTTCTGCTATCATATTCAAAAGTAGCCTTTTTTTCCCTTGAGGTCCTGTTACAGCCACAATTCAGCAGCTAGGTGATCCATGTCCAGCATGGTTAGGGGAGCAGGAGGGTCCGACATGGAACCTTGGAGTGGAAATCCTTCAGGTAAGCTATTGTCATCTGATCCAAACACAAAAATGGACGGGCCTCTTGTGGAACAGATGCAGGAGAGGAAGCCATCTTCATTGCAGTCAGCACATTGGTGCTTCCAGCATCCAACGAAGCTGCCATCTTGGCATGCAGCCAGATGACAAAGGGACCCCTACAGGAGAATAGTGGAATTTCCACAGTGTCATGGCTAATATTCCTCCATCAATAAAACTGGTCCATGCAACCTATATGCATACACCTGGAAACAAATTATCACAGCTCAGTGTGCAACTTTTGGTTGTTATAATTTGTGATATATTGAGGTTTTGCAGTGTATACATACAACTTGACAAGTTACATCCAAAACAATCTCCCAGCCAGCCCAGTGCAGGTGTACAAACTGCTCCTTGGATTACCAGACTAATAAAATTGAACAAAGGTTGTCCCACACAGGTACAGAGGATCTTGTGATGCCTAGAAGCATACCCACAGAGCTGGTTTTGCACATCACTATAATAAAAAGGACTGACATGACAGTTGTGCAGATACTGAAACCCACCTGTCCCTCAATTATATGAGAATCTAGTTTAAGAACTGAGAAATAACCATGCTTAGTTAAGTCCAAAACAGATAAAACAGTAAATAGTATGTAAAACTGCCATAACACTGACTGGATATCAAACTAGATGCCATAATTTGGTCCCACATGGGCAAGTATAGCCTTGGCAGAGGAGGGAAGGGAAGGAAAGGAAAGGGGGATGCCAGGCAAGAGACATCGCCAAGCTGTAGCCGAAAATAATGGCAGTAGTCATCCCACCCCAATGACTGGATATAAAAGAGGCTGAGGATTTTCCTTCATGATCCCATTGCTTCTGTAGAGCCATACAAGGAGAGGAATGGCTCCCATACTGCCTGGAACCAATGTCATTTATCCACTGCTAGATATGCCAGCCGCTCATAGCCTGCAAGTTTCTACATATTATCTTCCCTCTCATTATGTGTGGGAATAAGTGTCAGTGTCGTACTCAGTGGCAGAGCAACAATCTCTTGACCTCTGTAATGGCAGCCATAACCCAATCCTGAAGAGGTTTATATTGTATCAGGAGTCTCAGAGTGTTTCCCAGGTGGATCAGCAAAGCATTGGGTGGGATAGGAGCTGCCAATGCCTGCTCTACCGAAGAGAATATTTGGCACCACCAATCTCATAGAAGATGGAGGAGAGTGCCTTCTGAGGCATTTCAGCACCAGCACTCCGAGGTTTGCGACAGGTGCATCCCATAGAAGAGAGCTGGCATGCAGTACCACAGATGTACGGTCCTAAATTACATTAATCTACCTGCTGTGTCCCTGCATGCCCCATATGCAGTCACCTAAGAGCACTACTATTCTGCATCTGTAAGGTGATGCCCTAGGAGCTTCTCCCATCGAGCCCTGAGGTGAACTTCAGTGTGCCTCTTCTGGTGAAAAATTAGAAACATAGACAATGATGGCAGAAAAGGATTATTGGTCCATCCAGTCTGCACATAACACGCTACCATACCCTGAGACCTTTTTGTCTATATAGGGCTTTAGCTCACACTCTTCACCAAACAAACAAGCAAACAAACAATCAATCAATATCAAGGATTCAGAATACTAAACACAATCATTGGGGGTGCAAAATGGGAGTCAGACTGTTACCTCATTGCACTGTCTGCCACCCATTTGCTCTATACATGGTCACAGAGCTCCTAACTAGTCACAGGGTGGGGGGCAGGTAGCTACTATGTAAATGAGGTTGCCAGAAGTTAATGTGGTGTAGATGGGGGATGAACCTGCTAACATTCTGATCTGTGACTCACACAGAGTTGCAGCATGACATAGCATCAGTCGCATGATACTTTGCTATGCTGCAACTCATGTGGTCAGGCAGTTCCACCAAACAGTCTCCCCCTCCCTGCTCTTCTCTTACCTTTTGGCCCCTCTGTGGGCCAGCAGAGTAATTTTTCTGTAGCCATGGCATCTTCAATGGTATCCAGTGGTCCCCACACCTGGTACCCAACCTGCATAGGCACCCTGGCATCCTGTAGAACTCCTCCTCTCTGGCCCTGTTCTCACACAGATGTGAACATATGCATCAGATGATGATGATAAGCATGAAACATGTTCTTTATTCATTAAATAGAGGATAATGTATGGGGTTGGATTAGTAACCACACTGCAATTGCTTCAAGATGTTACCATGACAACTGTAAACCTCAAGAGCGCAGCTTGAGAGGTTTACAATATTGTCATTGTAACTTCGAGAAGTGGTTACAATGAGGTTACTAATCAAAATCCCACACATTAGCTTTTATAGCGTATGGGGGATCAGAGTGTATGGGTTCAGGAGAAATAAGTTCACACCCCAAAATATCTTAAAATAAACTGCTGTTTTGTCAGTAATCAATTAGGGAAGATCCGGTTGGTTGGTGGACACCACACAGTGTCTAGTTGCAAGGAGTGCTGGGAGACATCTGCGTGTCATCTTCACAAATGACGACAGGGCCCACTGATGAAGTGAGGAACATCAAGGTGACTAGATTTGGGTGCAGAAAAAAAAGAAACTTAAAAAAAGGCAACAAAAATGTTTACATTTTGCGCTGCAATAAACAGAGTCGGGCACAGTGACATCTCAATCGCTTGGTCAAGCAAGCGCTGACACAGTGGAATTAACTGTTCAAGTGCTTGCAGTGGCTCGAGATTAGTGTTCTGAGAAAGGAATACAGATTATTGCTGGCATTCCATCTTGTAAACTCATCACTATGACGTACTTCAGAAAGGTTTATCACTGACGTTATAGCGATGAGATTACAAGAAAATCTGTTTTTTTTCCATGCATAACAAGTGTCTCCCATACATTATATAGAGATTTAGGTCTGGATTTGCAGAGGTTTTAGGTGCTGCACTTGCAGCAGTGTTACTGTTACAGCTGCATCTCTGTAAATGCGCCAGCATGTTCGCAGGTGATTTATAAACATTCTGATGCATTTACAACACTTTACTTACTTCACAGCACAAAAAGTATGCATGCATCATTATTCTGACACATGCATCATTTTTGATGCCCATCTTTTTTTGTTTGTTTGATCAAGTCTAGGCAGCATAATTTGTTTTTACTGCCTTTGATTTTATCTGCTGGTTGCTGTTTTAATGTGATTTGTCATAACTGTGGTCTAACTCTGCAAAGTGCTCAGAGTCCATGTTGGATTGGGCACTATATAAATAAACTTTGCCTTGTGGCACTTGTGAAAATAATTCATATCCCTTTTTTGTGGTCTAATAGTCGTCACAAGTACTGCAAATGTATCAAAATCATGTCATAAGTGTTTGAAAATCTGTCCCTTGGTGCCCTAGTGTGACTTCATGATTAAATAACTGGTAAGAATTGACATTTTAGAATAATTATTGAATTTCCTGCGTTATTTATTTTTTATTTATTTATTTTGAAAGTCAGATTTACAACCTTTAAGTCAGGGACTCTTTTACAAAGGCACCTCGTCGCAGGGAGGGTAGTCATGGTTACAGTGTGAGATACAACAGTGGTAACATACAGGTGCAATACAGATAAAAGAACACAATATAACAGAGGTTTATGGGATAAAGTTACACGCAGTAAATAGCAATCATATAAAGTATAACAATAGTAGAAGTCACAACCTTGGTCATATCAGCGAAATACCTAACTGAAAGGGTGGGGGGAAACGGGTGAGGAAAAGAGAAAAAAAAAATCTTGTTCCTGGAATACGTTTTCTTCATTGTATATTTAGCATCTTTGTACTCTCGACCTTGTATAGTCTGAAGCAAAAAGAGAAGAATCAACATTTATATAGTACTTTTCATACACATTGTATCCCAATGTGCTTTACAAGCAAAGCTAGATTGGTAGAGAAATGACTGAATGTGTAGTGGTAGACATTTCACACATCAAAGCCTACACACAGCCTTGGACAATTGCATGAACCAGTTTTGTGGGATGGGGAAATGTTGGCCAGGACACCAGGAAAAATCCCCTACTGTTGCAAAAGTGCTTTGGGTTCTTTTGCTTCTGCCTGGACACTAACAGAGATGGGTGGAAGAGATCTCTGTTTAACATGTCATCTAAAAGATGACACACCCTGACAGTACAGCACCCCCATATTGCACTTGGGTGCCAGTACTTAAGGTATGAGCCCAATCCCAGTGGGGTACTAGAACCCATGACCCTCTGGCTCACAGGCACGTGTGCTACCAACTGAGCCACACTGACATCTTATTTATACTTATGTCATTTTATTTTGATAATGTAGGATATTTTTTTTACCAACTCCAGTATAATAACATCTGACTTTTAAAAAATACATCTCAAATCCAGGAGTTGTCAGTCTGAAAAAAATGTTATGATATGACATTCTAAAACACTTTTTACAAGACACATTGTAGACCACACTGCTAATCTACCTGTATATGCATAATATTCTGTGGTGATTTACATATATGGCCCATGGTGCTTTGCATTATGGGAGTATGTGTGATTTTGTATTTCTTTGAAACTTGGCTTCCCGGCCAGTGCCCTTTGGGGTAACCATTGTCTCAGTGCTTGCGTGCTGAGGTTCTTTGTCTTTTAGCTTATTTTTTGGTTTTTATTGGGTTCACCACAACATAACCCAGATAGACCATCTTAGGGTAGCTGGTTCATTTTACTGGGGTGTCACACAGATGAGTATTGGTAGGACAAAACATGTGTATGTGTTTTCTGTTAGTACCCTTTGCAGACTATGTGAGAGACCTTTTGGTACTATGCATTTCTGCTAAAAGTTAAACCAGCAAAATATTCTGTGGTGATTTGCATTATGGCAGTATATGTAATTTTGTATTTCTTTGAACCTTGGCTTCCTGGCCATTGCCCTTTGGGGTAACCATTGCCTCAGTGCTTGGGTGCTGAGGTTCTTTGTCTTTTAGCTTGTTTTTGGTTTTTATTGGGTTCACCACAACATAACCCAGATAGACCATCTTAGGGTAGCTGGTTCATTTCACTGCAGTGTCACACAGACATGGCACACTGATGAGTCCTGGTAGGATGAAACATGTGTATATGTCTTCTGTTAGCACCCTTTTGCAGGCTGTGTGTGAGAGCTTTTGGTACCATACATTTCTTCTTAAAGTTGAACCAGCATAATATTATGTGGTGATTTGCATATACAGCCCATGGTGCTTTGCATTATGGGGGTATGTGTGATTTTGTATTTCTTTGAAACTTGGCTTCCCGGTCAGTGCCCTTTGAGGGTAACCATTGCCTCAGTGCTTGTGTGCTGAGGTTCTTTGCCTTTTAGCTTATTTTTTGCTTTTATTATGTTCACTATAACATAACCCAGATAGACCATCTTAGGGTAGCTGGTTCATTTCACTGGGGTGTCATACAGACAAGGTAAACTGATGACGTGTATGTGTCTTTTGTTAGCTCCCTTTGCAGACTGTGTGAGAGACCTTTTGGTACCATTCATTTCTGCTTAAAGTTGAACCAGTATAATATTCTGTGGTGATTTGCATTATGGGGGTATGTGTGATTTTGTATTTCTTTGAAACTTGGCTTACCGGCCAGTGCCCTTTAGGGTAACCATTGCCTCAGTGCTTGCATGCTGAGGGTCTTTGTCTTTTACCTGTATAGGCAGCTGCATCAAATTGAAAGACATCACTTGTGGCTCTTGGCATTGCATTTTCAATGGCAGATGGTGCTTCTGTTTCTTATGGCTGCAGAGGCAGAGCTCTGGAGCTGTCTTGCTATTGGAAAGGAGAAAAACAACCCACCTCACTCTGAACGAACAACAATTTTGGAGTTACAGCACTGTCACTATGCCAGCTGAATAGAGCAGTCTGTTGTCTCTGTTCAGTAAAGGAGTTCCAACACTAATTTTTCAGCTTGCTTGTCTCTCGTCATGCCTGCTTTAGGTGACCCGATAGCTAGTGTCTCAGTCACAAAGGCAAGTTACACCACTTCTTTTGAAGCAGTTAAATTGTCTGCAACAGTACAATTAGAAATTTTTCTTAGACTAAAAAAAAACAGTCTCCTTAGCACAGAAGTGATTTTTTCTTCGCAGAAATTACTCCAGAGCAGTTTTAAATTTCAGAACACTCTCTCTCTCTCTCTCTCTCTCTCTCTCTCACTATCTCCCAAGTGTCTGGAGAATTGGTTTATGTTAACCCTTTCAGGACCTATCTAATTCTTTGTGGCACTGGAACTCTCATGATTATATTTGCAGGAGGGGTAAATGCTAGCCAACTAATTTGTTAGGGGTTTCCAGGGGTTGCAAGAGGCATCACAGGGAATTGCAAAGAAATCATAGGGGTGTCAACTGCAACACCTGGCTACACTGGAATGCATATCTGTCACCTGCCAGGACCAAAATGAGGGACACTGCACATTAAAATCAGGGACAAATGCTCAAAATCAGGGACACCATTTTCACTTGATGTATAGTGCAGCGCCACAATTTTTGCATCTATTCAAATGCACACCACAACCTGTCCTATGGGTAATAGCATGCTACTCCCATTAATACATATAGTACTCTCTTGTAAAAGGCATGCACAGCTAAACCAAAAGGTTAATTGGCTGTACAGAATTGCAGTCACATTACAAGCAATTTCCCCAAAATGAATAAAGCAGCAAAAAAACAAACCCATGCAATATGGATTACAGTTTACAGTATCGACGTTGCACATATTAATAATTTTACACTGTATCCATTTGAATCACATAACCTGTCATACACAGAAACATAGAAACTGACAGCAGATAATGACCGCTGGTCCGATCTAGTCTGCCCATTTTCAATTATAATCACTTTTGCTGCAGATCCAACTTGATCTACAGCACTTTCTCTTCCACCTCTTCCTTCCTCCAAATCAAAAGTGAATTGGATGAACAGAACAGTAGTCATAGTACAAGTGATTTCCCAAAAATTAATAAAGTGGTAAAAAACAAACAAACAAACCAAAAAAAAAAGGTAGCAAAGGGTAAGGAGCATCCTTGGCTATGTGTCACTACCATGTAGACAATGTCTGGATTATTAAAAATAAAATAAAAAATAAATAAAATCCCATGTTGTAGTTAACTCAGCATTGGTATACAGCTGGGTACCATCATTAAACAGTAACTTCATATAGTATGTACCTATCATGGTGTCACCACTTTAAGAGTAGTATAGTGCTTTACAAGTGTTCCCCTTGATTGTTTTCTCCCTTGCTCAATGCATATATTATTACCCATTTGATTATCATGTCTGTGTAGCATAGTACAGCATGAATTATGTGTGTCACACAGTTTACAGTATTGACATTGTGCATGTTAATAATTTTACATGGTATCCATTTGAATCACATAACCTGTGATACATTGAAACATAGAAAATGATGGCAGATAATGACTGCTGGGCCCATCTAGTCTGCCCATTTTTAATTATGATCACTTTTGCTGCAGACCCAACTTCGTCTACAGCACTGTCTCTTGCACCCCCTTCCTTCCTCCAAACCAAAAGTTAATTGGCTGAACAGAATTGCAGTCATGTTACAAGTGAATTCCCAAAAAATGAATAAAGAGGTAAAAAACAACAACAAAAAAAAACAAGCTCGCAAATTGTAGGGAGCATCGTTGGCTATGTGTCATTACTGTGTAGACAATGTCTGGATTATTAAAAATAAAACAAAATGAACTAAGATTCCATGTTGTAGATAACTCAGCATTGATCTACAGCTGGGTACCATCATAATACAGTAACTTTGTATAGTATGTACCTATCACGGTGTCACCACTCTATGAGTAGTATATTGCTTCACACGTGTTCTCATTGATTTTTTTCTCCATACCTCAGTGCATGTATTATTACCCATTTGATTACTGCATCTGTGTAGCATAGCACAACATGAATTACATGTGCCACAGAGTTTACAATATCGATGTTGTGCATATTAATAATTTTACACTGTATCCATTTGCATCACATAACCTGTCATATATAGAAACATAGAAACTGACAGCAGATAATGACTACTGGGCCCATGTAGTCTGCTGATTTTTAATTATGACCATTTTTACTGCAGACCCAACTTAATCTACAGCACTGTCTCTTTCACCCCCTTCCATCCCCCTAGGATTCCTTTGTACCTATCCGAGACATTTTTGAAACCCACCACTGGTTTCATTCCCACTGCCTTCCATGGAAGGCTGTTCCAGGAATCCACTGCCCTGTCTGTGAAGAAATGCTTCCTCACATCTCTTCTGAATCTACCTCATTCCAGCTTCATATCATGACCCCTTGTTCTATAGCACCTTTTTCTCTGAAACATATCTCCCTCCTGTACCTTATTAACTCTTGTGAGGTATTTAAAGGGCTCAATCATATCCCAACTCTCCCTCCTCTAATTCAGGGTGTACATATTGAACTATTTCAGTCTCCTCTCATAGGGCTTCTGGTGCAGACCTTGCACCATTTTGATATCCCTCAGCTCTCTTCTTGTCACTTTCTCTTTTTTCCAATTATTCCTCCTTCCTCACCTTTCTCCTTCAACTGCTCCTTTTCTCCCCTTCCTCCTTTGCTAGCCCTCTGCTTCCTTGAATAACTTGCATCCTGGTAGGTCTCTCTCCCCTTGGGATTGCCCTACTTTCTCAGCCTGTGGTGCCCTACTTTCTGCCTCCTCTGTTTCTTCTGTCACCCCTTCCCCCTTGGCTACTTTAAATATCCATTGAACTAACTTTTAAACTGTCCACTGAGGACTATGGTTCCCTCCTTGATGGAAGCAGGCCATCATCTCAGTACAGGCTCTTATCCTTACAGGTTAGCCCACAGCTCCCACTGTAGCCATACCTCTCCTCTCTGCACCATTCCTTTTATCATTACTTGAAGGCCTTGGTGTGGAGGTTCCTCACCTTCCCCACATACTATAGTGCAAGACACTCTCACTACTTACATTTTAAACACGTGGGAAAAACAAGATCAACCAGATAACTGATCTAACTTCACCAAAAATGAAATTTATACACAAAGCTGATTATGGCAATTTATCTTTATGTTTAAGCCCATGAAACAGCCTTATCAAGTTAATGCATTAGCAGCCATAGTGGCTCTGATCAGAACTTGCTTTTTCATGCAGTGAAACATAATATCCTAGCACTGCTGAAAGCCCAGGGGCCAGAGTTTAAAGAGAGCATATGCAGACTCATCTCCAAGATGCATCTGCATCCACTCCACAACATCTGACTACTGCCCAGATACATTCCACATCCTGCACCTGTCCCTCTCCCTAATGCACTTCCTCACATGCTTTTGCCCTGCTTCTCCCTATCTGCACCTGCTGGCCCTCCCTAGGTCCAGCTCCCCTTATCTTCTATCCATTTACTATCTGCAGTCTTTTATTCATATGCATCCTAAATTTGTGTATATATAATTATATTCAAATACTTATTTCATTGTATATTATGTAAATATCTACTGCTCAACACGTTACCTGTTTGTTGTTTGCAATGTTTTATTGTTTGCTGCTCATCATGTAAATTCATATTTATTTTTATCCTCTGTCATTTTGTACCCCTACCCTTGGGTCGCACCTGGAAATGAGCCTTGGCTCATGATGCCTTTCCTGGTTATCAAATTTTAAATAAATAACCAACTAACTAAATAAAATTTGTGACATGTGGATGCAATTTACTGGAATTTTCATCTAACACCAGAAGCATATTGTACTGTCTTCTAATTTTAGAAGCAAGTTCCTTTCACTGGGCACACGTGTTAGACCACATATAACATCACTATTTCCAGATGCGGGCATCCAAACTCGGATCCTGATGGTATTTTCCGTCATCATCCACATTTGAAATATTAAAAATATAGACAGACATAGCAGATATTCTGCCCCTGATCTTTAAAAACTTCCCCCTTCTCTCTACATCTCACTTTTTTCTCAGCCCTACACATAAAAGTGCACAAGTTCTATAAAATGTACTAAGAAAAACAAGGTTATAGTAATGTATTAACAAAAGTTACCCTGCAATAAGAAATTAGGAAAGGAAGGTCATACCAAATAAATCTGATAGCTTTTATTAACTGGATGATCAGGGAAATAGATCAGAGGAGGCCAGTGAACATAGCCTATCTGGACTTCAGCAAGACCTTTGACACAGTACCACACGGAAGGTAGATTAGGAATTTGACCATCTCAGGACTGGGGTCCAGATTGGTAGATTGAGTTTAAAGCTGGATAACAATAGGAGACAGAGTGTGGTGTTGAATGGCACACACTTGAAGGATGGAGGGACTGACCAGCAAGGCACCACAGGGTTTGGCACTTGGACCAGTCCTCTTCAATATCTTTATTTGGGACATTGCAGAAGAACTGGAGGGAAAGGTATGCCTTTTTGCAGATGATACCAACTTCTGCAATGGGGTGGATACTCAGGAGGGGGTGGGGAAAATGTGCAGGATCTGAGGAAACTGGAGAAGTCAAGGACATGGCATTTGGACTTCAGTGCCAAGAAGTGGTAAATCGTGCATGCAAAGCATTGGACCCTAGTGCTGAATGTAGGATGGGGGCTGCTATTTGCAATCACTAGACAGGTAGGAGACCTTGGGGTTACTGAATCAGAGGAAATAGACAATATGGAAGTTGTCCAGAGGAGGGCAACCAAAATGGTACAGGGGTTGCAAAGGATGCCCAACAAGGAGAGGTTGAGGAATTTTCAACATGTACACCCTAGAAGAGAGGAGAGTGAGAGGTGACATGATCAAGACATACAAGTACCTCACAGGGGTGAACAGGGTGCAGGAGAGGACCCTTTTCCAAATGAGGATGAGCTCCAGGAGTAGGGATCATGTGATGATGTTGGAAGAAGGAACTTGAGAAGGGATATGAGGAAATATTTCTTCACTGAAAGGGTGAGGGGTGCATAGAGCCAACTGCCAGCCAAAGTGGTGGAGGCTAGAACAATGGTGAGCTTCAAGCATAAACACAGGGGTATAGTAGAACAGAGGCAGACAGGGGGAGGGTTGCCAGAGACCAGTTAGCATCTGTGAAGGCAGAATAGGTAGGGAGCACTTGGACAGACTGGGTGAGCCAAGCAGTGGTATCACGTGAGGATAGCGACTGAATATGGGAGTCCGTCAAAATGTCGATTCACATTCAACGCTATCCCCATGGACTACCCTGCAAGGGTAGTGACCCTACACAAAAGTGAGCACAGGGAAGGGCAACTGGAAGGGGGATAGTGAGGGGAAGGGGAGGGACAGGGAAGGAGTTTTAGGGGACTGATGTGCCTGCTGCTGCCGAGTTAGCCGTGTGGTGTGGTGGTGGTGGTGAGGGTGGCTAGCTTTGGTGCAGCAGGTACTGGGTTCATGGCTGGGGACTGGTGCACAAGTGTTTTGCTGCAGCCTGCAGCTGACTTAATTTCTTTTTTGCCGCAATGGGTGTTTGGCCCCCTCCCCTACATGCACCCCTCCTGGAGTTAGTAATCCTTAAGTAGGGGTGTGTGGGGGGACAAAGCCTCCCATGCATAAAGACAGTTTACTGTTGCTGGATATTGGGTTACGAGAATGTGTCTATTGCCAATTTGCTTTTCGGCAATATACACTCACCATGATAACGATCACTATTTTGCGATCGCTATTATGACATGGAACCCCAAGCAATCCTTTTCTGTCAACACATTTTATTTTTCTATGTTTCTGTGAAAGAAATTTGTTTTGTAGAACACCTTTCATACTGTGGAGGTAGTGGGGTATTATGGTTAGAGCATAGGAATCAGATGATAACAAGTTCAAATGCCACTAGAGTCAAAAGTTCACTGCATGGCCTTGAGCAAGTCACTTAATCTTCCTGTGCTCCAGTCCATCCTACTGCAGGAATGGGTAGAAGCAGGGCCCATATGGAAAAGAGATGTTATGCCTTAGCCAGGCTGTTCTGGGTAAACAATTTGTATGAAAAACAAATCATACAGGCTCTACCCCAAAGTGTTTTACAATCTGGGAGTGGGAGGTTCGGGAAAACTGCTGTCATTTCAGACCCACATGGAGATTTAAACAGTGCAGAAATAGGCTACAGAAAATGAGTGAGACAGAGAGAGAGAGAGAGACAGGGAGGTTAAAAACAGGGAGGTTAAGTTACTTGCTCAGGGTCATATTGTGAGACAATGGTGGTTATGGAATTCAAACCTTGGTTTTCAAGTTCACAAATCTGTGCTGTAACCACTAATACAAGTTACCTCCCTGGTATTTAACTTAAAATAATGCAAAGCCATAAACAATAGTAGCTAAGCCCAGCAAGTATCTTTGTGGTATTTATAAATAAAAGTAAATTAAATGAACACAATTTGTAAGTGATTAGAAAGATAAATATAGTAAGACAAGTTCTGGTCCAGAAACATAACTCAGTGTGTTCTCTCAGGCCTATTGTCTGCACTTCATAGAACTTTCTTTTGTGCTTTTATAGAAACAGTTGGGGTATTTTGAGTATATACCACACTAGCGATGAATAATTAGGGTCCGTAAGTCTTGTTATTTTGGGATAAATATTGATTTTTTTCACTTAGAACATGTTAGTTCACTTAGAACACCTGCTATTTCACTTAGAACATTTTATTCCCACTTAGAATCTGGAAATAAAACACAGAGAGCAGTGGGGCAGATAGACAGTTTACAATGGAAAGAAGAAAAAAATTGCTCACCATAGTAATGTTGTTTCTTCTTTAGGGCTCCATCACTATGTTTTCTTTTTATACAGTCATCTCAGCTGAGAGTGACATCCCAGAGACTAAACTTATGCAAATTTTAGATTTTGGAATGTAGGTTCAAACTCGGCATCCACGCTCCACTTTGACTGTTGCTCAGATCTGTCTTCAAGCCAGAGTGGAGCAGCCACTAGTGAAACTAGCTAAAAGGCTACCAAAAAAACGTTGAAATATTTTTCATAAAATTTTAAAAAACACAAAACAAATTGAAAGCAGATTTGAAAACATTTGTCATATACATCATAACAATAAACTCACAGCTGTAGGAACTGCAATAGTAATGCTCAAGCAACCTCAATGAAAAAAATTATTGATTCTTGTGTGGACCTATTTCAGGTGCTGGAAGGGAAAGCAGGGTTATGGAGTGTAAACAAAGTGAGGGATCCCTTAAGAAGAAAAGCATTACTACGTTGAGTAATTTTTTCTTCCAACCCCAGGAATAGCTCACTTAAATGTTTACACTTTATGCAGACTATGTAGCAGTACCTTGGTAGGCAGGGTCCAGAACCTAGTTCAGAAAAAGGTTCTGCAAGACAGCAGTTCAAAAACTGGCATCTCTTCCAGACCATATGTCCAAACAGTAGTGCTTTGTGAAGACATGAACTGTCTTCCAGGTAGCTGCATTGCAAATGTCAAACAAAAGGATGCCCCTTGAGGATCAATCAATCAATCAATTAATTAATCAGTATTTATTTTACCAAGAGAAAACACCATTGAGCTGAACTCATTTGCATGGTGTACCTGGACAGTAACATATAATATTAAAACAATGTGAGTAAGGTACAAAAAACTGAGAGAATACACAATAAATGCTCAGAATGCACAATGTACACAATTAGTACAAGATAAATATAGCAGTTATATACAATATATACATATAAATACAGTAGATATGTGCAATATATATAAGGAAATTCATGAGGAGGTGTAAGAAAGGTTACAAGGCAGATATCAAAGGGGAGGAGGAGGAGGAGGAGGAGTAAGATGGGGTTACAAGGCAGGTATCAAAGGAGAAGAGATGAGAGGGACAGCCAGAGCGCCACTCAGGGTAGATTCATATAGTACAAAGGCAGAGGTACTCCTTGTGGAGTGTGCAATTAAGCCTCTTGGTGGCATTTTCTTTTTCATAGCAAAGCTGAATGCAAGAGACTATCCAGTGAGAGCTAGATCTCTTTATAGGTGGGTTGCCTTTGTCAACCTCACCACAGGTAACAAAAAGCTGGGTACTCTGGGACCTGACATGTTTTGTCCTGTCCATGTAGATAGTCAAGATTCACTTCAGCTCCAGGTTATGCAACGTTTCCTCACCTGGACTGGAATGCTCTGGACAGAATACAAGGAGGGTCATTGACTGATTCAGTTGGAATACAGATATCACCTTAGGAAGAAATTTTCGGTTGGTTCTAAGAACTACATTATCTCTGTGGGTAATTATGTAATTTGACTCTGTGCAGAGGGCTTGTAATTAACTTACCCTCCTAGCAGAGGTCATTGCAACCAGGAATATGGTTTTCCATGTGACATACTTCGGGTCAGCAGTTCCCATAGGCTCAAAGGGAGCCTCCATAAGCTGGGCGATGCATATGTTGAGGTCCCAGGGTGGGACAGGGTCCCACACTGGTGGGTACAAGTGGCTTAATTCTTTAAAAATCTTTTGGAAAAGGGTTATGAGACCAAAGCCTTTTCCTTGTCATCTGATATGTATGCTGATACTGCCACTAAGAGCACCTTTAAAGTTGAAGGCCATAGACCTAACGACTGTAGGTGTACTAGGTATTGTAGAATTACAGGCAACCCTGCCTCTATTGGGTTTATTTTTCTGGGGGCACACCAGTAAGAAAACCTTTTTAATTTAGTAGCATAATCTTAAGGACTTCTTCTGGCAGATCCAATTCAAAACATTGTAATTCTTCAAGAACCATGCCCTCATGTGTAAGGTTCTGGGGTTCAGAAATGTTATTCTGCCTTGGGACAAGGTCAACAGGTTGTGACTGAGTGCCAGGCTGATTGGATTCTTGTCAGACAAGACAAGGAGCATTGGGTACCAGTCTTGTCTGGCTCAGTCTGGAGCTATCATGATCATTGTTGCAAGCTCCCTCCTGAGTTTCAGGAGTACTTTCTGAATGAGTGGGAATGGTGTGAAGGCATACAGAAACTTACCTGTCCATCCAGTACCAGGGTGTTCTCTGGGACTGTTCCTTTGGCTGGTGGTTTGCAAAAAAATTGTGGGAGCTGATAGTTCTTCTCAGATGCAAAAAAGGTCTATATTGGGAGTGCCCCATCTTCTGAAAATTGTGGCAGAAATCTACTGATTTAAAGACCATTCATCATTTCTCTGGCCAGTTCTGTTTAGGGTATCTGTCAGGACATTGACTTTGGCAGTATAGTGCAGTGGTTTAAGGCTCTGAGCTGCAAACTTGGAGACTTGGGTTTGAATCCCACAGCACACCACTCGCATACTGTGTGATCCTGCTCAAGTCACTTAACTTCCTTGTGCTCCCAGGTTGCATCTGAAAACAAGCTTTGGCTTAGTGTGCTTCTCCTGGTAAAACAATTTCCCCTTTGCCTGGCAGATGCACTGCAAATATACTTGCTTCTATGGAATATGCCAGGTCCCAGATTCTCATTGCCTCTGAACACAGTTTTGAGGATCTTGTTTCTCCTTGTTTGCTCATGTAGTAAATTGTTGTGGTGTCTGCGGTCCTGATTTGCATAGGCTGACCCTGTAGCGGAGAGAAGGAATATTGAATTGCTAGCAGTACTGCTCTGAGCTCCAGGAGGTTTATATGTTGTAATGACTCCTATGGGCTCCACGTGCACTCACTTTGAGATCCTGCAGGTGGGTGCCCCACCCCAGGAGTGAAGCATCTGGGATAAGAATACTTGTTGGTGATTGCTGAAGGAAGGCAATGCCCTCTCTGAGACTGCTTTCTTCCTTCCACCACTCTAATAACTCCACTAGTGTTTTTGTCACTGGCACAAGCTTTGCAAGCAAATCTCAGTTGTCTCCTAAGTGGTACTGGATATCTTTCATTTGGAACGTGGTCCATGGAATCATAGCTGTGGATGGGGCGATGTACCCTAGAAGCTGTAGAAAGCCTCTTGCAGGTCTTGGATAACCTGCTGTGAAAGACTGCTTTTGCTATCAATGCTATGACTGGCCTTCAGAGGAAAAGCTTTCCCTTGCAGGGTGTTTAGCTCTGCTCCTCTGAAGTCCAGTCTTTGAACAGGCTCTAGCTGGGACATCCATGGGTTTATCAAGAATCTCAGGTTCTCCAAGGTCCTTTTTACCAACTAAACTGAGCAACTCGTCCCTTGCTCTGTTTTCCCAGAGACTAGCCAGTTGTCCAGGTAGGAGAAGAAAACATCATACCTTTTCTTCTCAGATGTGCTGCCACCACAGCCAAGAAATTTGTGAAAACTCTTGGATATGAGGTGAGGCCACATGGAAGAGATGTGAACTGGTATTGGCAGCTCCCCAGCTTGATTCTGAGGTATTTTCTGTGAGGCTGTCTGACTGGGATATGAAAATAGGCATCTTTCAGATCCAGGGATCCCGGCCAATGGCCTTTCTGCAAAGATGGTATCACTGTCCTCGGTGTGAAAATCTTGAATTTTTGTTTTCTTTTGATATTTGTTCAGAAACCTGAGATCCAAAATGAGTCACTACTCCCCATTTTTCTTGTGGGTCATGAAGTATCTTGCGAATACACCTCTACCCCACTGAGAGGCAGGGCCATTTTCTATGACTTTTGAAATTAACAGTTTTTTTTTTTTACTTCCAGTTCCAGCAAACTTTTTTCTGTGGGACAGTGAGCTGGAAAACATTTGTGTTTCTGCCACTTTGGAAAGTGTTTGAACTGCAGGCACAACCCCGGGCCACTACCTCCAGTATCCACTCATCTGTGGTAATGTTTACCCATTCCTAAAAGTAGTGTGCCAGTCTTCCTCCCACTGGTAATGGTTAGATAACCTGGGCAAAATGGTTAGGGATTTTGCTTCGGCTGGGGCTTAGGTGCTGGAGCTGCAGCATTACGCCTGGAAGCCCTTTTCCCACCTTCCCCTATAGAATCCTCTTTGTGATTGGTACTCATAGGGGGCATAAGAGGCATAGGCTATTGGAAAGTATCCCCTGCCTCTGCCTCCCCTTCCATTGGACCTGTAGGAGGCAAAAGCCTTTTTCTTCTCATTGTTACTTTTGAAAGAGGTTTTGCATTCATCCACTTTTTTCATGAAGGCCCCTGTTTTGTCACCAGATAATGAATTTCCCTCAAGGAAAAATCCATGGCTCTGATTTGAGTATCCTGAGAAAGGATGGTGGTCCTCAGTCAGGAAAACTTCTTACAGGCACTGCGTGAGCCCAGACTGTAGCAGTAGTGTTGTTAGTATCTAAAGCAGCGTGAAGATGATATTTTGTGGCATCCAGGCTTGGTCTTGCTGTGGCAATCAGGTCCTGTGCCAGTTCCCTATCTGCTCTTTCTGTCAGTGCCAGAATTGTGTAACAAAGTGCTTTCTGGTACTGTATGATATGTGCTGAATAAGCTGTCTGCCTTTTTGGCCATATTATCCAGTTTTTTAGAGTCCTTTTGGGGGGGCTGCACAGAAGGAATGATTCTTGCTCTCTCACAAGCAGCAGCCTGGACTACTCCATGGTGATCAGGGTGGACACACAGATATTCCACTCCCTGCTTGTCCACCTGACATTCTTTTTCGATTTTCTTATCGATGGCTGCAGCTGAGATGGGTGAAGACATGATTTTTGTTACAGTCTCCTTAAGTGGTTTATGTATGGGAAGTAGCATTCTTCTTAGTGGAACTACCCCCAACATGTCCCTAAAATCAGCATTCTCTTCACCCCTCCTCTTTCTAGTGGGGGGATGTTGAAGCTATCGTCCATTTGTCTGACATATGAGAAAAGGGATGAGTAGCCCTCATTATGCCTTGGAGGAGGTTTGAAATCTGCTCAGGTGCACTCTCTATTTCCATGGGGTCACCTTCCCTCATTGGTACATAATACTGTATTCTTCTTCTTCTTCTTCCTCCTCCACAGGCAGATAGGATGGAGCCTCAGCCAGGCATCTCAATAAAATTTCCCATGGCCTAGATTACCTGGAAAAATTGGCACATTTTTGATATATCCTCTGATGAGGGCATTTTATCTGTGCCATCTGCCCTGCTCCTTTCTCTGTTCAGGAGGAGTGGCAGTGATACTCTTTTCTTTGGAAGATAAAACAGGCACACCAGAATATCTGCATGGTGTTGCTATAAATAGAAGAGCTATACCACAACAAAAAATGAGCACAAAACAATAGGCATGAAAGCTAAAAAAGGTATTGATGTGCCATTAGTACAAGAAGTATAACTTACAGATATCCACAACAATCGTGGCTGAAACATAGAAACATAGACTTTGACTGCAGATAAGGACCACTTGGCCCACCTAGTCTGCCCATTTCTCTACCTACAGGATAGGCCGCAGATCCTAGTTAACCAACAGCCTATTACTTCCTACCCCCCACAAGAATTGCCTTATGTCTGTCCCATGCATTCTTGAATTCTCCCACAGTTTTAGACCCCACAACCTCCTCAGGAAGGCTGTTCCATGCATCCACTACCCTCTCTGTGAAATAATACTTCCTCACATTGCCCCTGAACCGCCCTCCTTCTATCTTTAAATTGTGTCCCCTTGTTCTTGCAAGTCTCTTTTCTGAAAGATGCTACCCTCTTGGACTTTGTTGATTCCACTGAGGTGCTTAAAGTTTCTATCATGTCCCCCTCTCCCTTCTTTCCTCAAGGGTATACATATTAAGCTTCTTTAGTCTCTCCTCATATGGCTTCTCTTGCAGACCCTGCACCATTTTAGTTGCCCTCCTCTGGACTACCTCTATCCTGTCTATGTCCTTGCAGAGATGGGGTCTCCAGAACTGGACACAGTACTCCAGATGGGGTCTCACCAACTGTCTGTACAGAGGGATAACAACTTCTTGTTTTCTGCTGCTGATGCCTCTCCCTATACATCCCAGTATACCTCCAGCCCTCCCTACTGCCTTCTCACATTGCTTGCTAACCTTAAGGTCATCTGATATGATTACCCCCAGGTCCCTTTCCTTTTTTGTTGTTGTTACTACCTTCCCACCCATTGTGTATTCTTCCCCTGGGTTCTTGTTCCCCAGGTGCATTATTTTGCACTTCTTTGCATCAAATCCTAGCTGCCATACTTCTGACCATTCCTCCAACCTTGCCAAGTCCCTTTTCATTCTTTCCACTCCTTCTTGTGTATCAACCCTGTTGCAGATCTTTGTGTCATCTGCAAAAAGGCATACTTTTCCTTCCAGTCCCTCTGCAATGTCACTGATGAAGACATTAAAAAGGACTGGACCAAATACTGAGCCCTGCGGTGCCCCACTAGTAACCCCTCTTTCTTCAGAGTGGACTCCATTTACAATTACCTTCTGTGTCCTGTTGTGCAGCCAATGTTTTACCCAGGCTACCACCCTAAGACCCACTCCCAGGCTGGTTAATTTGACTATTAATATTTGTGTGGACTGTGTCAAATGCCTTGCTAAAGTCTAGGTAGGCCATGTCCACAGCCCTCCCTGGTCTACTACTTTGGTCACCCAGTCAAAGAAATCTATTAGATTCGTCTGACATGACCTTCCCGCTGTGAACCCATGCTGCCTTGGGTCCTGTGCTCCACTGGCCTCTAGGTACTCAACTATTCTTTCCTTCAGAAGTGGCTCCATCACTTTCCCTACCACAGAGGTCAGACTGACAGGTCTGTAGTTTCCTGCCTCTGTCTTGGTCCCACTTTTGTGAAAGGGAATCACATCCACCTTCCTCCAGTCCTTGGGTACCACACCATCCTCCCATGATTTATTAAAAAGAGTAGCCAGTGGTTTCACTAGTTCCTCCCTTAATTCTTTTTAGAATTCTGGGGTGAATTCCATCAGGACCCATTGCTTTGTCCACCTTCAGTTTTAGTAGTTCTTGCAGAACCTTTTCTTCTGTGAAAGGACTGGGATCGACCCCCCTATCAAGAGTGCTTCTGTTAATTGGATTAGGCACTTCCCCCTCCTCTTTTGTGAATACTGAGCAGAAATATTTGTTCAGTATCCCTGCTTTTTCACTGTCCCCCTCTGCCCACCCACCATTCATTCTATTCAGCCTCACTATCCCTCCCTTTGTCTTTCTACGCTCGCTGATGTACCTATAAAAGGTTTTATCCCCCTTCTTAACTGAGTTGGCTATCTTTTCCAAAATGTTCTTAGGTGGCCTTGAACCCCCAACCTTTTGATTAAGGATCCAGTGCACTACCTGATTGAGCTACAGAGTCAACACTTCAGTTTTGGAGGCGGAGTTTCTGAGTGGGGTATTGGAAGTGGAACTTCTATGTGATCTGACATATGTACAGTGATTGGTTCAATGTCTGTGTGCAAGTGGTGGATGGGGGATTCAAACCCATGACCACAGTGTTGTTCAGTTCATAGGTCACTAGGCTATTCTGCCTGCATTTTTTTTCTGAAAGACAAAAACATTGTTTCCAGAAGAAGACAAACAGACAGAACGTATCTTACGTTTCACACTTGTGGCTGTCATGCTTCCTCAGAGACAACATTCTAAGTGACCAAGTGCTATTTAAATATTGTCATCCACCAATCAAAACAAAGTGCTCATTACAGCATGTGGCAATGCAGAAAACCATCAATTAAAGACAATTAAAACAGCATGGCAGCAAATGTCAGGTACACAACTTGATTTAGTAATGCACCTTCGTACAAGATAATTACAAATACTAAATTAAGCTGGTAGTATGGACTAGAGGTTAGAGTAACAAGCTGTGAACAAGTTTGGTACATCCAGCAGATCAGACCTTGGTTTGATTCTTACAGCTTCCACTTGCATACTGTGTGACTCTAAGCAAGCTACTTAACCATCCAGTGCTCCCAGGTCACCCCTGAAAACAGGCACTTGTGCCTACTGGGCCTTACCCAGTTACCAAAGACTGAAAAAAAAATTACACCTTTTAGATCACACAGTGCATTTAATGTGGCAATTAATACAATAATTGTCATGCAAAGTTGTAGTGCACTGTTCAAAACATAGCTTATTTTATCAGGAACAAGATAAAGGACATATCAATATCATGTCCATATTACAAAGTTAAAAAAAATTAACAACAATTTACTTATATGTGCCACAGTTATATGCACTAAACAATATTAAAGTTTATTAGACACCACATGAAAAATGGTAGAGGATCAGTGTAAAACCTTACATCACCCCTCAGATTTCATAGAAAGGATGCCAGATCTATGCAGTCATTAAGATGCCTATTCTCTCTTGCTTTCAGTACAAAATTCCAGTAACTTTCTTTTTGGCCTATTCCAATTACCATCCCTAGGTCCTAAAATAACCCTCTCCATTACAGTAAACATGTTTACTGGGCTGGAGAACGTTATTTTAAGACCCAGGGATTTATGTACTGAAAGCAGGAGAGCAAGAGAGAATAGAGGACTCAATGACTGCATGTATCTGGGCATCCTTTCTATGAAATCTGAGGGATAATGGAATGTTTTATGCTGAGTCTCTACCATTTTTTAATGCGGTGTCTAATATATGTTAGTGTTGTATAGTGCATATTATTGTGGCACTTGTAAATAAATTGCTGTTCATGTTTTTGAACTTTGTAATATGGACATGATATTGATTTATAAAATGGAAAGGGAAATCCCTGCTTTCTGATTGGTTATTACCTGTGCATGAAATCTGTTCCATGCACGGGTAATAACAAGTTCAGAAAAGCAGGACCGCATGAAATAGTAGGAAAAATCATTGAGCTGTTAGAACCTTGTTTCTTTAAACGCCACCATTTTCTTTCCCCTAGCTAATGTGATTTGACAAATTGACAAACCAGCTGGTAAGCATTCATTTCAACAAAGCAACTCACTTAGCAAACTGGAAAAAAATAAACTCCAATAAATGTACTATAAATGAGTTTGTCTATTTCTTTACACTTGCTTTTTTTTTTTTTTGTCAATTATGTTTCTGGCACCCGCTGACCAGGGCATCTCTCAGAGGTGCTGTCATGGTTCGACTCCTCTACTCCACACCTGAAGCCTCTCCCATCCAGCCCCCACCCCACCCGGACATTCCAGCCCGCCTCTCCTACCTAGTGGCCTTTCTGTGATTAGAGGGTCAGTCCGGTGGGGGGGATTGGCCGTGCTGTTGGGGAGATGGCCAGGCATTGTGAATGTGACGGCTGGCCACTGGAGCCCTCGTTACCTCTCTGGTCTGTGGGGGATTTCCTGATGCTTGTTTTCCCCTGCAGAACTCGGACGTGCAATGATGACAGGTGGCACAGCATGCCAATGTCTGCTGCAGTTCTGCCTCCACACTCTTGTGAGTGCTGGCTTCTTCCTGCACTGCCCCCAACTAATGTTAGGGGCTGCCCAAGAGCAGCGCTATCCCCAGATCCCTCCCCGGGAAGGGAGAGCAGTCCTCTGGGTGCTAAATCCCTTCCCTCCCCTGCCGACCCCCAATGGCCCGGGCTCATTCCTGAACCTGGGTCACCAGCATGGTGCGAGGTGTGGCGTCCAGTGTCTCAAACCTCAGCACCACCTGGCCGGCTTCTTTACTCTTGCTAATTGGGGGAGCAGTAGCACTAGGATCATAATGGCTGTTATGAATCATTTTTATGTTTGCTTGCATGCATGTGCAAGAAACATACTGGGGCAGCTTGCTGCAGTAATGAGTTGTGGAGGTGAGGCAGTGTTGTTGCAAATGCCAGCAGCCCATTTTGGGGCTGGTCTGCATGGCACCAATAGAGGATCACGTTGCCCTTGACTGCAGTAGTGTAGCTTGCCACCAACTTAAAACAAACTTGCCACTGCAATCATTGAGCACCCCTTCATCAGAAATCAGTTGTTTTTTGAGCACCCCTTCATCAGCAATCAGCTGTTTTTGTTGCTGGGGTGGTCCCTGACTGCAGCAGCCAATTGTAGTTGCATTGTCTGGTGTCCCCTTTCAATAAACATGGCAGCAGCTTCTCCGTGGGTCTCTCACAGTCCCCAGGAAGCCGACAGACAGCCGCCATCTCTCACAGTCCCTGTTAAAGCTGAAGGGAGTGCCCAATCCCCCTGTTGGCATGTCCTTCCCCAGTTCATTTGCTGATGGGGTAGCCCAATCCCTGTTGGCATAATGTGCTCCCCCCATTTGTTGTGTGCTGAGGGGAGTGCCCAATACCTCTGCTCATGCCCCCCAAGCACACTGTATGGCTGACGGGGATGCCCAATCCCTGTTGGTTCCAGCCCCTGCCAAAAACACCCAGGTGGCATGCTGGGCCCACCCCAGCATGCCAAACGTGTCCCACATTGTCTTTTTTTTTTAACCCTGTAAAAAAAGAAAATGATCCCTCGCTGTCTCTCGTGGCCCCTCCTCCATCCCGCACCCACCCTCTGTGCACCCCACCTCCTCACACCCCCCTCACCCCATACTTACCTCCGGAGCACAGCGCAATGATCTTCAGAGGACCGGGAACACATCTGCGCTCTTCAAAGCTGACCGCAAACTGAAGCAATGCCGGTAAGCTGTATAATGGCATAAATGTTTTTTTTCAACTTATGTGGATATCTTGGCCATTTTTTCAACTTTTGGCACCAAATTTTCAACATGGTTTTCTTGGGACCCCTCCTCATTAATTCAGTCACTGTCATGGCATTATTCAGTCCCAAAAGGTGATTTCACGGTCACTGCATGGAATCACCTTTCAGGACCAATTAACAAAATGACAGTGTCACTGTTCATGAGATGGCCCCTCAAAATGCCTATGTTGCAAATTTGGTGAAAAAATTCCAAAAATGACTGTGTTAAGAGCGTGCGTTGCGTAGTTTCCACACACACTCGTAATTTCATGAGTTTGTAATATTTTCACTCCAGATTTTCAACATTAGCATTTTTTCACACCTTATTATGAACAGTACAGCTGTCATTTTTTACATCCTGGCCAAAATGTGTTTTCACACTTCCGGCGCAAAATAACATGGTTGCTGTGAGAAATCAGTGTTTAGGACAGACTAAGAAAATCACAGTGACACTGTTCATCAGCAGAGGTCCTAAAATGCCTATGTTGAAAATTTGGTGACAAACGTCCATAAAATGACTGTGTTACGAGCGTGCATTGCACAGTTTCCACGCACACTCGTAACTTTAAAAATTTGTAATATTTCCACTCAAAATTGTCAACATTGTCCATTTTGTACACCTCCTTATGAACAGTACAGCTGTCATTTTTCACATCCTGCCTGAAATGTGTGTTTGTACATCTGGCGCACAATGGCGCGGTTGCTGTGGGAATCAAAGTTCGGGACAGATTAAGAAAATCATTGTGACAGTGTTCATGAGCAGAGGTCACAAAATGCCTATGTTAAAAATTTGGTGAAATAATTCCACTAAATGACTGTGTTACAAGTGTGTGACGTGCAGTTTCCACGTACACTTGGAAGTTCGAGCATTTTTAGTATTTTCACTCCAGATCTGCAACATTGCTATCTCTTCACACCTCCCTATGACTGGTACAGCTGTCATTCTTCACATCCTGCCCGATCTGTGTTTTCACACATCTGGCACAGAATGGTATGGTCACTGGGGAAATCAAAGTTTTGGACATATTAACAAAATCACAGTGCCACTGTTCATGAGCAGAGGTCCCAAATGCTTTCATGAGGTGGGGGTCACAAAAAGGCCATGTTGAAAATTTGCAGTGCAAATACCAACAAACGCTGGGGGCATTAGGGTTTCTAACCATAACGTCCCATCCTGTACAGACTGACAGGCATCGGTGTGCCTTTGGATTGTTGGCTGTAATGTTCATGCCATTCCACCCCACCCCCACCCTGAAGCCAGTGACAGGCATCGGGTGTGCCTTGGACTCTTGACCCCAGGCGTCACCTCATTCTCTATACTGCTTCCTTGGCGTATGTTTTTATGAAATGGGGTGACTGTGAAGCCAAACACCCCAAGGCACACCTCAACACTTTCCGGTGTCTACAGGAAAGGGTGAGATGAAATACCATGAGCATTATGGGTGATGACCCAAAGGCACACCCCAATGCCTGTCCATCTCTACAGGGTGGAGGTGGGGTAGGCGTGAGTTCAGTACTTCACTGCCATTCCTATTCTGCATCTGTCTAACTCCTGCACATCCAATGCTAATATCAGCAAGCAAACATTCGACATTGAGAAATGCTAGTTATTACTGTAACACCCTAATTGGTTTCCACAGGGGATTTTCTTTCTCTTTTTGTTTAGACTGCATGCTTGTAAATCATGCCGTAACTATTTATTTATTTATTTGTTTTTGGTAACCGGGTAGGTGTTCTAGGCATAGAGATGCCTATTTTCAGGCATGACCCGGGAGGGTACATGTTGAATACATAGCAACAAACAATGTGAAACGGTACATCAAATGGGTGAAACAGGGTTGCAGGTCCAAATACAATTAACTTAGTCGTTAGGAAAATACAGTTTGAGACAAAATCAAAATAGCATAAACAAGTGCAAATTCAACATTATACGAAGTACAAAACTGGTGGAAACTATTTTCAGAAATACAATAAGGTGCCATTAAGACTGAAAGAGTAGGAACACAATAAGTCAACTAGTGAGCAAACCAGGACTAAGGGTCCAAGAGATGAAGTATTAGAGTAGTAGAGAAGAGGTATTGAGCTACTCAGTGGATTTGTTGGGGAGGGAGAGTAGGGACTAAGTGGGAGGAGAAGAAGGTGGTAGGGGTATAGCATAGGAAAGGGGTAGAGGATAGAAACATGAAAGGATGAGGACAAGAAGGTGAAGTGAGGGAAGGTCCTAGGGACAGAACAGCTGTAGCAAGATGTCAGAGGTAGAGGAAGTGGATGACCTAAGGTGGGTGAAAGCATCTGCAGGGGTTTGATACAAGTAAATGATTATGGTGAAGTTTCTTGAAACAGGAATGAGTGGGAGCAAGGCGAATAGCTTGAGGAAGGGAGTTCCAGTATTTAGGAGCACCATATGAGAGAGCTTGCGCACCCATAGAGGTTTTACATCTGGGAATGTGGAGAGGGGTTTGGTCATTTGATCGGAACCCATAGTTGAAAGTTTGGGAGTGCAGCATGGAGGCAAGGGATTGGGGGAGACCTGATCTGACTATACCATCAATAAGAGATCCAAATGACTGTAGTTGATAGGCAGCAGGGCAGGGCCATTTTAAATCAGCATAGAGCTGGCAGTGGTGCTCGTACCCAGAGGATGAGGAGGCATAGCGGCAGATGTTATTGTAGGTGGTGTCCAACTTGTGGAGAGAGGTTTTGATGGTGCCTAAGTAGGTGACTGAGCCATGGGCCAGCGCTGGGAGCAGAAGGCCTTGTGCAATAGCAAATCTGGCTGATGGGGTTAGGGCATAGCTAGTCTGGTAGGCGCCCCCAATTTTAGCATTGACGAATTTACAGGTGGGAATAATGTGTTGATTGAAGTCAAGTGATTCATCAAGCAGGATGCCCAGTTACTTGAAAGAGCTAGTATTGACCAAAGGTGAACCATCTACGCATGAGATTTTGAGAGAGTCTCAATTTGCTCGAAGTGTGGCAGGAGAGCCGAGAAGCACAGAGTGCGTTTTGCCAGCATTAAGAACGAGGTTGTTTTCCTACAACCAGGACTGTATGTGGAGGAAATCTGAGGTGAGAGAGTGGTTTATGTCTGAGATGTTCTTAGCACTGTAGTAAATAACAAGGTCATCCACGTAGAGCAGAGATGAGCAAGCTGGGGCGAGCAATGGGAGATCGTTAATGAAAATTGAAAAAAGTAAGGGACCCAGAATGGATCCCGGTGGAACACTAATGTGAACAGAGGAGAGATCAGACATGGCAGAGTTGTAATTTATGGTGTGTTTCCTGTTGGCCAAGTAGCTGCTGAACCAGGCCATGGCGTCTGTGGAGAAAACAAGTGAGCAAAGTTTTGTGAGGAGAAGGGTGTGGTTAACAAGGTCAAATGCCTTGGTTAGGTCGATGAAAACTGCACCAGTCAGGAGTCCATTTTCCATAGCGGCATAGATATAGTTTGTGAATTATAGGAGGGCAGTGGCTGTGCTATGGCCTTTGTCGAAGCCATGCTGGGAGCCAGAGAGGAGGTTATGTTCCTGAATATATAAAATAGTATGTGTTGCCACTAATTTTTTGAGAATTGTGCTAAGAACAGAAAGAATAGCTATGGGTTGATAGTTGGCGATTTCTTTAGAGTCACCTTTATTAAAGATGGGTGTAATTCTGGCTATCTTCCAGATGTTAGGAACTGTACTGTGGCACAGTGACAAGTTAAAGACTTTGGCTAGTGGGGGAGGCAATGAGAGGGGCAGCAAGTTTCAAGAGCCTGGGTTCAAGCCCATCAGCACCAATACCAGTGCTGTCAGGGGTGGTATGTAGCATCTTTAGAACTTCAGTTCTGGTTATGGTTCAAAACTGGAAAGGTGGGTGAGTGGGCAGGGGTCCAGTGTCCATGGGGGGGGGAGTGGTTTATGGTTTGCATGGAGGGGAAGCAGAACGAGTAACTTGGTAAGTCTGAGAAGTGGAGGTTAAAGGAGTTGGCGATAGTTGTCAGATTGCTACAATGCATGTCATTTAGTAGCATGTCATTTGTAGAACTCGTATGTTTGCCTCCAGGGAGTGTTTGTATTAGTGACCAGAATTTCTTGGAATCACCTGCAACATTTGTTAGTAAATCTTTGCAAAAGGAGCTTTTGGCCAACCGAATATTCCTTTTGCAGCAGTTTCTCCATGTGCTGTAGTCATTATAGTCAGACTGAAGCCCAGAAGCCTTGAAATGCCTCCAGCTTTTGTACCTTGCCCTGATTTGAGTAAGTAGGTCTTTATTGAGCCACTTTGTTTGTGTCCCATGTACACGGCATGAGATGCAGGGAGCATGGATGTCCTGGACAGATCCAAACTGGGTTAAGAAGTAGTCTAGAGCTGCCTGGGCGTCAGTGGCAGAGTAGATGGATGACCAGTCAATCATAGAGAAATCGTGCATAAACTGTGCCTTATTAAAGTTAGCTACAGTAGGTCACGGAAGGTGATGAGTTTAGGGGGAGGAAAGGGTCTACTGGTAGAGCGCCAGATGCAGTAAATGGGAGCGTGATAACTTATCACATTGGTGAGGGTTCCTGAAGATACTATACTGTTGAGATGATTCGTTAGGGCCCAGTTGATTAGAGTGCTGGGACCGGGGGAGGAGCCATGACCCTAGTGGGGTCAGCGATTAGCTGGTGGAGGTTGTGGCCTTGTACCACAGTGTGGAGGGATTTACATTTGCTTTGCCAATCCAGTTTAAATTTAGGTCCCCTAGTATGAGGACTTCATTACGTCTGATGGCAGTGTCCACCTGGGAAAGTAGTTCCTAGAGGCCAGTGGGGCCTCCAGCAGGGAGGTTATAGGCACACACTATGTGAAGTTTCTTTGCTCCGAGTTGGAGAGTTGCGTGAATAGATTCACAGTGGGGAAGGGCAGGTGAGACATTGTGAGATAGGACTAAAAGTTATTTATAGAAGATGGCAACATCACCACCTCATTTCAATGAAGGCCTTTCTCACCTAATAAGTTTATAGTTTGGTAACAAGCAGACAGAATCGGGGTAGAGTGTTTTAGCCAGGTCTCGGACAGACAACGAATATCTGGGTTATGTTGAACAACCCATGCCTCAAGTTCAGTTAGGTTATGGGGAAGGCTCCTTATGTTCAGGAGAACAATGCGAAGGCCCTTGGTGTGCTTCCACAAGTTATCAGAGCAGGAAATGTGACCTGGTGGGCCTGGGTTTAGCTCAATGTCTCCAGCAAGTATTAGAGCAAGAAGGAGCAGATACCACAGTTTACGATGGATGAAAGGAGTGGGCAGGATAGCATAACAGAGCAGGTACTTATGTAGAGTATAGGCTACATGGTAGATGTAGTAGCGGGTTAGAGACTGGGAGTTACTCCATTTTCTCTCACCAATAACCCACTGTGTGAGAGAATTCATTTCTATGTATCTCCTTTTATAGCATGCAAAGCCACAGTCTTAGAATTTAGCTTGCACAGTGTGATCTCTGTATACTCCCCACTCACTTTAACTCTGTTTCTGTATATATACTTGTTTTAATTTAATGGTCCCAAACTCAGAGGAAGAACTGATTGGAACCAAATGCTCACAAAAGTAAAGATAAGCTAAGCCATAAAAAAATGAATATGTGTTCATTTTACCTGAAGAAAAAATGTTTCTGCTAGCATTGTGCTGCTCCTTCTCCAGGTTTCTTGCTTTCAATGAAAACAATAAAATAAAATAAAACAAACCGAACACACTCAAAAAAAGGGGGGAGGCAACAAACTTCATATCAACATGGGGAAGGGGGGGCCAACAAATGAAACCATTTCCACTGAGGCCTCTAAAGGACAAGCTTTGCACAGCACATGCAAACTGACTTCATTATTTAATAGGCGGAAGAACTAGTTTACCATAAATTAACATTTGCAAATCTGTTTATCCTGCATCAAACATAATTTTTTCTGACTGTAAGAAAGTAAGAAAAAAATGATTCCATTTTTATAAGCGCAATAAGATACTCCGGGGGTGTGCATGGAACAGATTTTACTGTACTTCAAGGGGCTGAAGTCACTCAGCCTGTGGCCTTGTGCCTCACCACGCCCCTGCACATGCGGTAAAATATGTTCCATAGATCTTGTCTATTGCTTACATGTCCCTTATCTTGCTCCTGGTAAAATAAGCCATGTTTTGAACAGTGTACTACGACTTTGCATGACAATTATTGTATTCATTGCCACATTAAATGCACTGTGTGATCTAAAAGATATTTGTAATTATCTTGTACGTAGGTGCATTACTAAACTAAGCTGTGTACCTGACATTTGCTGCCGTGCTGTTTGTAATATTCTTTAATTGAAGGTGTTCTGCATTGCCACATGCTATAATGAGCACTCTGTTTTGATTGGTGGATGACAATATTTAAATAGCACTTGGTCACTTAATATGTTGTCTCTGAGGAAGCACGTTAGCCACAAGTGTGAAACGTAAGACACGTTCTGTCTGTTTGCCTTACAGCTACTATGGTTGTGGATATCTGTAAGTTATACTTTTTGTACTAATGGCACATCAATACATTTTTGTAACCTTGACTCCTATTGCTTGGTGCTCATTTTTCTCTTGCTACATTGTTTTCTTTAAATTTCTTTTTGGCAGACACCATGTCCTGGTCTGATCTGAGTCTCATTTGTTTTATATTTTGCCATCACTGGATTCAAGGTTCTCACATTTGGACACCCTGAAGTCTGAACCATCTTTATCAAGCCCATCTGATGGCTATACAGCTTTGTCTTGTTTCTTGTCACCTTTAACGTTATTTGCTGCTGAACATGAGGAGATGGACCCTTCAGATGCATGCTTTCCACCATCGTTGGGAATACCCTCAGAACCTTTTTTATTATTTTTGGGTGACACAGAGGCAGACTGAGAAGACATGCTCCTCTTAAATTTTTTTTACTCTTTTTAATTAGGTTTTTGGGCAAAAGATATGACAGGACTTACAATTTACAAAGTTGTGTTGTGGACTAGGCACTTTGTTTATTTAGTTATATATGTATTTATTGCAAATTTTGGAGAATACCTTTGAGCACAAGTGCTCTTTTACAAAGGTTCCACGCCAATAACAGAGATTACAAAGCAACATAACAAATACATTAAGCGAGTTCCGGTGGAATGAAATCAAACAAGTACAAATAAATAGGTTAGATCAATTGCATACAATTTTACACTAAGGGAGGTAGACAGAGTTAGTGTAAAACAAGCATAGCAATGGTACACGGCCTTAGAGCCAGAGTCTGACACAGTTCAAAGAGTATACCGGGAGGGACTATAATTAGGATGATTAGCATTTCGCACTTTAAACAAAGCTCATGGCAGCCTGCCCTTGTCAAGAGCTTGAAACAATTTTTGCATTCTTTTTCCATGTAGGATTTTATCCTCCTGGTAGGATAGGCAGCTTGCATCAGCCCTGTTCCCATCTGCCTCAGCCATTTCCAGCCTCCTCCATAGTCAGGGATGGTATCTCCCATGGGTCCCCCACCCCCACAGCAGAGCCAGGAGAGGAGGGCCATACTCCCTCTTGGACACAGACTTTCAGACATGCCCCAGACCCAGAGTGGTGGAGCAGGCTATGGCCTAACAAACTGGGCTTCATGAAGCCTGTCCTCTACTTTTTCCTCCATTTTCTCCCTGACCGCCAAAAACACGCAATGAGCGTGTTGTGCAAGCTCCACCTCCAAGGAGACACCCCTGGTTCTCCGAACATGGGGCCTCCCACATGATGCGATTGACACATACTGCCAGCTGGATTCCTCCAGTTGGCGATGAAGTGGTGAGCCACAGGATCCCCCTCCCAAGGGTGAAGAGCTGTTCTCCAGATGCTCAGTTCTCCTTCCCCCAGCTGACCCCTGGTAACTCATGTCCATTCTCGAACATAGGTTACTGGCGTGGCAAGGGGTAAGGTGCTTACAGGACCTCAGCCTTCCATGCCACTGGGCTGACCCAATTTTTGCAATTTTTTGTTGGTCCACAAGGACTCTCTGATATGTTAATATGAGAGAATCTTAAATAAAAAAGGATTCTAAAAAACACTGCAGTACAAGATCCAAACAGTAACAAGCATTTGTCAATGCAGAACGTTCGCAACACTGGAAGATGTCTGCCCCTGCACCTTGTGTATGGCCTTGAGGTACTTGAATGCATGTATCATGTTTCCCCGCTCCCTCCTGTCCTCCAATGAGTACATATTGAGGTTCTTTAATCTGTCCTGATATGTTCTGTTTTACAAGCCATGTACCATCTTGGTTGCCTTTCTGTCAACTGGCTCCACCATGTCAATGTCCGTGTGCAGTTGCAGCCTCCAGAACTGCACACAGTACTGTAGGATAGGCCTCACTAGTGCATTATGCAATAGCATCACCACCTCACACCTTTTGCTAGTGATACCTTTGCCTATGCACCCAAGCATACCACTGGGCCTCCTTGTAATATTTTTGCTCTGTTTTGACACCTTAAGGTAATCAGAACTGATAACTCCTATGTCCTTTTCTTCCTTGGTGATCGTCAGCACCTCACCCCCATCCAGTAACTCTCCCCAGGTTTCCCTCTTCCCAGGTGTATTATTTGCTCTTCTTTGCATTGAACCTCAGTTGGCACTCAGACCATTTTTCAAGCCTCTCCATGTGTCTGCTCATTTTCTCCACCCCTTCTGAAGCATTCACTCTGTTACAGATGTTGGTGTCATCTGCAAACAGGCAGACAGACCTTTCCTTCTAGCCCTTCTGCAATGTCTGCAATGAAGACATTGAATAGAACTGGTCCCAGGATTGATTCCTGAGGTACCCCACTGGTCATCACACTCTCCGTGGGTTGGATCCCACTACCACCACCTTCTGCCTCCTGTTCATCAGCCAGTTTCTAACCCAGTGTATCAGCTTGTGCCCTGTGGCCAGACTACTCATCTTGTTATATCAACCTTCTATGTTGGTCAGCATCAAAGACTTTTCTGAAATCAAGATAGGCGATGTTCACTGCCATTCTCTGATTTACTTCCTTACTGAGGCATTAGTGTTTCCAACCCTAACACCAACCCCCACCCCAAACCTGCAGAGACTGACAGACACTGGGGATGTGCCTTTGGGTCTTCGGCCATAATGTTCATGCCATTCCACCTCACCACACCTGAAACATGACAGAGCATGCGTGTGCCTTAGGGTCTTCGGCCCTATGCTCATCCGTTCCATAAGGAAATAAGCAGAGATGGGTGCATTATAGGAGAATGGGATGAATGTTAGGGCTGAAGACCCCAAGGCATACCTGTGATGCCTGTCACTGGCTGCAGGGTGGGGTGGGGTGGAATTACATGAGAATTACGTCCAGTGACCCCAAGTCACCCCGATGCCTGTCAGTCTCTATGGGGGGGTTACAGTTGGAAACCCTAATACCCTGGGCGTTTGTTAATATTTTCACTCCAAATTTTCAACGCAGAATTTTTTGAACCCCCATCTCATGAACAGTGGCACTATTGTTTTGTTACTCAATCCCAAAAAGTGATTTTGTGCTGCGACTGCGCCATTCGGTGCCACAGGTGCGAAAACACATTTTGGGCAGAGTGTGAAAAATGACAGTGCTGAAAATCTGGAGTGAAAATATGAAAAAGTGGTGAAGTTACAAGCGTACGTAGAAACTGTGCAATGCACGGCCATAATGTAATAATTTTTTCACCAAATTTTCAACAAGGAATTTTTGGGACCCCACCTCATGAACAGTGGCACTATCATTTCAGTACTGTATCTGGAAAGTTGATTTTGCACAGTGACCATGCCATTCTGTGCCATAGGTGTGGAAACATGTTTTGGGTAGGATGTGAAAAATGACTGCTATACTGTTCATAAGGAAGTTTGAACAAATGGCAATGTTGCAAACCTGAAGTGAAAATATAAAAAATTGGCGAAGTTATGAGTGTGCATAGAAACTGCACAACGCACGCTTGTAACACAGTCATGTTTTGAAAATTTTTCACCAGATTTGCAACATGGCCTTTTTGGGACCCCACCTCATAAACAGTGGCACTGTCATTTCATTAATCAGTTCCAAAAGGTGATTCCATGCAGCTGCTGCAAAATCACCTTTCAGAACTGAGAAACAAAATGACAGTGCCAGTGTTCCTGAAGTGGGGTCCCAAGAACCCCATGTTGAAAATGTGAGGCACAATTCCTAAAATTGGCTGAGATATCAACCTAAGTTGACCCCCGCACTGACTCCCATTATAAGGCTTACTGTGATTTCTCAGTTTGTTGGTCGCCTTGAAAAGAGTGCAGACATGTTTCCGGTCCAGAGAAGATGACAGCACTGGACCTCCAGAGGTAAGTATGGGGTTGAATGGGGTTATGGGAAGGTGAGGTATGCAGAGGGTGGGTGGGGGTAGGGAGGGGGCCTGGGGAGATGATGATGGACCGCTTTCATTTTACAGGGAAAAATATATAAAGACATCAGGGACATTTTTTATTTTACAGGGCAAAAAAATGAATATAGGCACAATGGTGTGGGCATCCCAGTGTTGGAAACATATTTCACTACTTTGGCACACTGGGGTGGGCTCCCAGTGTGCCACATATGTTGGGGGTGGGGGAAACATGCCAACATGGGATTGGGCACCCCGATGTTGGCAAAATATCTATTCAGGCTTGTGGGGTTGGGGAAGACATCCGACACCGGGAGTAAGCATCCTGGTGTTGGAAACATAAAAAAAAATTATTATTTTGGAACACTGGGGAGGGCTCCCAGTGTGCCACATTAATATGGGGGTGGGAATAGATGCCAACACAGGGATTGGGCACCCCGATGTTGGCTGTAAGAAAAAGCCACATGGCTGGTAATGTTGAGGGGGGGGCAGAAGCCAGCATCAGGAGAGGCCACATCGCGGCCACAGTTGAAGCTTAGGGGGGTTCAGAGGAGTGGGGATGGAGACAGAGAATACAGGAACAATTGCTGCCATGCGAATTAGTGTGCACTCTAATGCGTATGGCAGTAGTTCGGGCTACAAATGATGTGATCTCATTGGAGCGGTTCATTTGTTTCAAGTCCATGGCATGGCACATCAGCAGAGCTGAACTGCTGTCATGACCACAGTGCCAGGTGATAGGTGCACACTGCCACACCTCTTGCAGAAGCAGCTGTAATTGGTGTGGTGGTGACACACCTCTCATTTCCCGTTACTGTCTCAAAGTGTTTGGTGCTCAAGTGCATCAAATGCAAAAATGGCTCTTGTACTAAGAAAAACTGTGTTGAAGGTCAAATCGCAGCTCTTATAACAGTAACCAATAAACTAAGGTGAAAGGATGCAGACAGAAATAGAAAGTGAAAGTGTTCCATTCTCTATAAGCTAAGTAGCATAAAAAAAGTAAACCACTACTATTATCAAGAAAACATGTGGTTCCTGGGAATTAATCAGGGACCAGAAACAATGCAATTTAATGTCAATCTAGCTAAATGCAGAGTTTTTATTTATTTATTTATTTGCTGCCTCTTTCTCGGGGCGACCTGGAATTAATTACGTATAAAAATCAAACTGCACATTATCAAAGGACAGGTTCAAATCACAGTCAGATCTTGGCATAATCAGAAGTGCATTATCAGTGAGACAAAACATACATTTGGCCAAACATATGACATAGTATTAATAACAATCATGGACTATATGGGATATTGAGACAACATTCAACAAGGTACAATATGATCCAGAAAAGTAAGTAGCATCTAATGGAAGTGGGTAGCAGGGTGCAGCAAAAGCCTCACCTCTGGTGGTTAGGGCAGCATAGTGCAGCAGCCCCAGCTGTGGAGGCAGGGAACCTCAGCACTCTAGGGCATAGCACAGCACAGAAGCTCTGACTGTGGAGACAGGAACAGGGGGCAACAGGTGCAGAGTTCCTAACTGTGAGGATGGGGGAGAGAGGATAGCAGGGTGCTGCAACCCCATCTGTTTGGGCAGGGGACAGCAGGGTGCAGAAGCTCTGATTCTTTAGGCAGGGGATGGAGGCAGCAGGGTGCATAACCCCTGACTGTGTGGGAGAAGACAATGGGCAGTGAGTGCAGCAGCCTCAAATGTGGAGCAGAAGGCAGGGGGCTTGTGGAGGCAGGGGACAGGAGGCAGTAGACTGCAACTGCCTCAGCTGTTGGGCAGATACACGGTGCATTGAGATGTCATATAGTGTTTCTAATTATACACATACATGATGTATTTTTACAAAGGAATCACCAAAGAACTGAATTTTTTAAGTTCAGACAGTACATGTGCTTGAACTACTGTAGCAGAGTGAGACAGGCACCTGTCTGTCAATTTGGGATGAAACAAAAATGTTCTTACATAAATGTATTTATGAAGGCTACATCAAAGACAAACTGTTTCTGTGAATGAACAAAATTTAGAGTTATTTTATATTCATTAAACAGCCCTGTGTTATAAGTTAGAAAGACAAAATTAAGAGTTTTAATTAGAAAGAACAGAGAGCTGTGATACAGACAAGCTGATTTCTCACAGAGAGAGATTTCCACTATTTTAATTCAGCATTGAAACTGAAATGATCAGCTTTTTATAAGAGAATGGTAGATTTTAAATTAATCTATCTAAACACAAACCACAGACTGGGTTTTTAAGAAACCTGGAGGGCTCAGCAAACCATTAACTCTACAGAGTGCTGCTCTGATTGGAAATCTGATACAGCAAGCTACTCCAAAATGATGTCAGCACACTCTAAGCTTGACTGAGAGCACATAAATAACTCCACTGTTTTCACCCACTGTAGAGCAAGTAAACAAAGGCTGATTTAAAGAAAACCACAAAACTAAACAGCATGACATTTTCAGGAAACAGTAATCATGACACAGGGACTTTAATTTCATCTTTTCAAGCTTTTATTAAAAATACGTAAAAACCATTTCACGTGATCTTTAAGGCCTTTCTTAAATCCACCAAGTGATGATGATGAACAGTCTTGTAGAGCAGAAGGTAGGGTGTTCCATGTGTGAGGTGCAGAAGTGGCAAAGGACCGCAAACCCACTCACTTTAGGTACCTCCAATAGGAAATGACTTGAGGAGCAGGACCCTCTTGGAGGATTTAACTTTTAGTATGTTCTTGAGACTAGGGGATGGGGATGAACCCCTGAAAAGCTTAAAGGCCACATACAGGAGAGGATACTCTAACCAATCATCTAATGAAGGTCAGTTCAACAAGTGCACCACTTCATAGAGGTGTACTCTGAATGGCGCTCCTGCTGCAAAGCATCCAATTTTATTGTAGAGTACTCTGAGCTTATAGAGCTCAGAGCATCTCAGGGATTGCAAGACAGGGGGCGCAATACTGCAGAAGGGGAAGGAGATTGCCCATAGCAATGGCCAGCCAAGTGTCTCTTGCAAGAATATTTCTGAGACAGTAAAGTAGACCTGTTTTTTTGGTGTAGGGTCTTAGTGACGTGGTCAATGGGAGTTTTATAGGAAAGATCTTAGTCCAGGTAAATACCTAGGTGTTTATTGGACTCTGCTACTTCTATAGGAGCTCCAGAGGAGGTCAAGAGAGGGAGAAGATGTTGCCTAATAATTAACTAAGAAACTCTTTATAGATAAACTACTAAAATAAGAAACCTGACTGAAGAACCAGCTGATACCGGAGTTCACTACAGGGCAAATGCTCTTTTCAGTGGGAGAAACAAATCTGAGCAGTGGCCTGAGTGGACATGGATGTAGAGGTTGAACCTACATTCCAAATTCTAAAATTTGCATAGGTTCTATCTCCAGGGCATCACTCTCAGCTGAGAGGACTGCGTAAAGTGTAAACATTTAAATGAGAGATTCCTGGGGTTAGAATGGCAGTTTTAAGCTAAAACAAGGTACAACACTAATGAAAGCATTACAAATAGTGTGATATACTGTATATCAAATACATAATAAGTTGCAGTAGAATCACACTTTTAGCTGCACACGAATGGCAAAACCTTCATAACTAACTTGCTTCGCTGCTTGTTAGTTACTGGTCTTACCACTCACTAAATGTGTTATTCCACTGCAATCCATTATGTAGTCCATATGTCACCACGTGCATCTTTAGGGCAAGAGAACTGTGAATCAGTGCCCTTAGACTATAAAAAAAAGCACTCATGTCTCCGAGACATCCCAACAGTCCTTATAAACGTATTATAAAGATCAAACTGTGTTTAAAAAAAATATGTATTTTTTTAATCTAAATGATAGACATCCCTGTTTAAACATATAATTTTCCAGAGTTTCAAATGCTGCATGAGATGTATTCTTATGGTTATAAGCAGTACTCACACACAAACAAATGCTAACTGCTGATGGCTGAATCAGTGTTGATGATTTGTAATAGACCTTATAGCAAACTTTTGACTCGGAAAGCCAACTCTTAAAATAGGTACATATGCCCAGATATTCAAAAGAGCTGAGCCATGCGCAATAGGGTTGCACCTGCGCAAGTCCAAAATTGCGCCATTCAGCGATATTCAGCAGGAGGCAGTTGTGCCCCCCAAATCATGCTGAGCAACAGCACAATGCTAATGAAGGCATGCTCAACCCGAAGGGAGGAACGCCATAAACTGCAGCCGACCTTCAGCGGGCTGTGCAGAGGTCTCTGGCGCAGCTTCCTGCACCTGCACAACTTTAAGCCAAAAAAAAAAGGATCAAGTCGAGGGCCACCCACAGGTGAGCTGCCATATTGCAGGGCACAACACAGCAGCTGCCACCTGTGGGTGGCCCTCCACTTGTTCCCGGTGCCCACCCGGTATCCCGATCGTGGGCAGCAGAGTATTCCCCCCCCGCAGCTGCCCGATTGTGGGCATACAGGAATTCAACCCCCCCACAGCAGCCCGATCGCGGGCATAAAGGACTTCAACCCCCCACTAGCCCGATCGCGGGCATAACATAATGTAAACCCCGGACTAGCGATCGCGGGCATAACGTAATGTAAACCTCGGTAGCCCGATCGCGGGCATAACGTGGTCAACCCCCAAAGACCAATATCCCTGGTGGTCCAGTGGACTGCAAGCCCGATCGTGGGCATAAGGTCAAACCCACCCCACAAAGTTTATATCCCTGGTGATCTAGTGGCCCCCCACCGGGAGCCCCACCACCCACTCCCCCCATCAGCCAGCGGCAGTTGCACCACCCGCCTCAGCCGCTTACCGACGACAGTTGCTTGAGACGCTTCATTGAGCTCAGAGCAAGAGCCAATGGCGTGCAGCCCATACCGGATAAGGCAGTCCAGATATGTGAATGAATATCTGACTGTTCAGGCATGCCGACGCCCATTGGCTCTGCTCTGAACCAATGGGCGGCAGCCCTACCAAGCTGTCAGTCGGTGGCGGCGGGCGGCAGGCGGTGGTGCTGCCGCCTACCGGCTGACGGGGGAGCGGTGGTGGGGCTCCATGGGTGGGTGGGTGGGGGCCACCAGATCACCAGGGATATTGGACTTTGGGGGTGGGTTTGACCTTATGCCCATGATCGGCTTCATGTCCACTGGACCACCAGGGATATTGGTCTTTGGGGATTGAATACGCTATGCCCATGATCGCTAGTCGGGGTTTGCAATACATTATGCCTACGATCGGGCTAGCCGGGGGTTTATATTATGTTATGCCCATGATCGAGCTAGTCGGGGGTTTACATTACATTATGCCTGTGATCGGGCTAGTGGGGGTTACATTACGTTATGCCCGAGATTGGGCTAGTTGGGGGGGGTTGAACTACATTATGCCTGTAATCGGGCTGTGGTGGCATCGGTCCCTGACGGCTGCTGCCTGGCAGGGTGCCAGGCGCCAGTCGTCGGGGATCGGCGCACCTGCATATACATCGGCATGCAAATGGGGCTATAATTAGATGCAAATGGCCCCCGCGCCTTTACAAATTATGGCACCATTTGCATGTCACCTTTTGAATATCGCGAGGCTCATGCGATGGCACAATGGAACTTGCGCCACTGCATCTGAATGCTCCACTCTGACCACTTGCGGTGGCGCAAGTTCCACTGCGCCATGCACAGTGGCTGTGGCTGGGGGGTGATATTCAAAGGAGTTGCTCAATAGCGCAACTGGGTGACTATCACCCTGGCCACACCCCTACGCAACTTTTTTGAGCAGCGCAAGGGCTTGCACCACAGAATGGCGCAGTTTGAATATCTGGCCCATAATGTACAGACTTGGTAACTGAAAGAGACTGTTTTGAAATGGACATGCAAGTATTCTGTACTATCTGTGTCCATTCCTTCTGCACATGCACGAGCATGGAGATCGTAGGTGTACATCCCACCACAGTCACTGGTTCTCTGCATGGCCTTGAGCAAGCCACTTGACTTCTCTGGTGCTTTGGTCTCTCCCAGCTAGAAAACTGGAGCAGAGAGCCAGGCCTCATGGACAACAAGGTGCTGCATCTCAGCTGGGCTATCCTGAGGGATGGGAAAAAACTGTTTCTTTTTAGATTTAGTCAGGTGTAATGTTTTAGAAGGATGTGCGGTCCTCTGGTTAAGGCACCAGCTTGGAAACAAGGAGATCATAAGTTCAAATCCCACCAGAACTAAATGCTCTATGTATGACCTTCAGCAAGTCACTTAATTTCCCTGTGCTAAGTGCTCCAGTCCACCCAGATGGTGAACTGGGAAGAAGTAGGACTCCACTGAAAAAGAGATGTTGCATCTACGCTAGGCTGTCTTGTTTAAATGCATTGTAAATTAAAAACTCTTTTACATTAACAGTGACTTCATTGAAAGTGTGATGTTATTTATTCCTCTGCAGCCATTGCATAATTCATACTCAACCACAAACTGCTAGTCCATGATCCCAATCCCAACTAGTCTAGCAGAGTTTTGTAACCACCCCACACCCCTCCCCCTGCCATGATGTATTGATTGGCATAGGAAGCTTTTGTTGTGAGAGGCTGGGCTGGCGTGCGAGGGAACAATGAGCTGTGATCAGGACAGAGAGACAAGCCAGTGACCCAGAGAGAGACACTCACATTGAACCCACAGGGATTGCGTGACAGGCAGCTCCCTTATATTACAACACCATCACGTACTTATCCACAACTTCAAAAAAAAAAAAAAAAGGCAAATCAAAGGTCCCAAAAGCACTCACATTCTTTCATCTAACCTTTCAAACTGAAGCTGTCTCTGAACACTGTAAGTAGTTAAAAAGTTTCAATCCCCCAAACTATACTTTTTAAAAGTTTCCCCATTTTAAAACTCTTACTACCACACAACCTTGCTGGTGGGGCATTGGCACCTTGCCTCCTGTTGTAAACTTCTAGTATTTCACATTAAATCAATTTCCCTTTTACAGTGCAGAAACTGAACTGCTTTTACATATTTGACAATTATTTTTGTATTATTTTTATTTTGTTTTCTATATACACGTGTATAATGCTATTACTGTATTAACTACCTTATGGACTGAAAGTCCTGCCCTTTCAATGACAGTTAAATTATCACCGCTTTAATTTTTTTGAAGCACGTATTTGATAAATGTGTACAGTTTATGAATCACAGTAAGTAAATAAACCCTCAGACTCAGCAGATAGCATGTCAGGTTTCTCATGTGTTAGTTATTCAATAAATCAAAGCACAGTCCAACATAGAGTCTAATATCTACTTTTCTTTGGTATTAGTAGGCTGGGGAACATGCCTGGATTAAACCAAATTCCTAGGTAAACAGGTTTGAACAAAGACTAAAGAAATCAGATAGGAGTGCAGAAATCACTCCTTTAACCCTATTTGGACACGTTTATTTAAAATATTACTTTACATTTATTTTTTTTTATTCTGTTTACCCTCCTGTCTTCGGTGCTGCTCTCATCTGCTTGGATACCTCCCAGCCTCATCCCACCCTTCTCAAGGACTTAACCACTGCCTTCCAGAGGGTCCACAGAACAGCTCCTGCATCTGTGGTGGATAGTGCTGTGTGAAAATAAAATTCCACCAGTGGAAATGCCCTTTTGAGAACTTTCACAAAATTCCTAATTGGAACCACAGAAAGAATGTCTGTACTGTGGATTGATGGCCCGGACTACCTGAAAGAGCTTCTGATACCTTATTGCCCTGGGTGATCACTCTGCTCAGCTGACAAGGGGTTGCTAGAGATTCCAAGGTGTGTTTAAAATCTTCTGGGGCCCAGGTATTTATGCATGCAGCCCCATCCCATTGGAATTCTCTACCCTGTCAGTTATGGGAGTGAGTGACCATGGAGAGATTCAAACAAGCTTTAAAAACCTCTGGCATTGAGCATTTGGTGACTGATGGATTTAATTTTAGCTGTATTTTCTGTTTTATAATATTTATGCTGCTGTGAACTTTGACATGTTTTAACCATTTATAACGCACCTTGGTTTTTGAAAGGCGCCATAAAAATAAAGTTTTATTATTTATTATTATTATTACTAAACTGCGTACTATAATTCTGCAGAACAGGCTACTCTGTTACCTACAGAAGAATGGAACTGAGTGTGTGTATTTTGAATTGATGTTTAAATTTCAGATTGGAATTCTGAAGAACTGTCATTCCATGGTTCATGTGTATCATTCTGCAATTTCACCAGAACATTTCATGGAATAGGGTGACAATTCATGGAACCCATTTGAGGAGTTGGATTTTGCTAAAGTCAGAATTTTGGAAAATGTCACAAACTTTGAAACTTTGTGAAATATTTACAAAATCAGAATTTGCCATTTCTGCCCAGCACTGGCGGCGGATTCTTTTGAGTACTGGACAGTGTCCCACTCAGGCTCTTCTAATGCTTGGGTAGATGAGTGGCCAGTCAGGTCAGTGGAAGTCTAAGAGGGCAGGTGTCATGGTGTACACTCTGGGAATTTGCTCCATAGTTTTTGCTTTTCACTGGAAGCTGTCATCATGGAGCAGCTGCGCCAATGGGCTGGTCGACATTTTGATCACCAGTGCTGTTTTGTAGCATGTATCAACACATTTACTTATAGTTAGCTGGTCCACTGGTGCAGCAGAAACATTGCTGCTTGTGATGCAGGTGCCAGCAACCTGGGTTTGGGAACAAACCTTGGATGTCCGGAGTCAACCAATAGGAGAGCAGGATTGAGCATCCCTGAGGACACTCTCCTCCTCCAGAGAGGGAAGGCAGCACACACTGTTGCTATCCAACTATATGGGTGACCATAGTTAGCCATGGAGCCAGAGTGAGTAGTGGAAGGGGGAAGCCAACTGACTCCAGAATGCAGGCATGCATCTCCATGCATGTGCATGCCATGGAGCCCACATCATTGGCACCCCCGGGAGTAACCAAGGTGGAAAAAGCCCCAGGATATGCAGAACTACCCTGAACTCTCAAATTATGCAAGCAATAAGGCACGACGAGGTGTGGGTTATGGCCTGATAAGAGCATGCCCCAGGTGCATTATGAGGCATGAGGCACTTGCGCTGAGTGCCTTTAGCACATTGGAAGTGCTCTTATCAAGCCATATCCCACACCTTGGAGTGTCTTATTGTGCTTATAAAATGGGTCCCTAAGTAATTAAAAAAAAAAAAGAACAAAAGAATGTCAGAAATATAAAAATGGAGGATTAATAGCTCAAATAGTAAAAAAATAGTCCCCCTATTAAAAGAACTGTTTATTGCCAGCAGAGGTCTTTCTATGTATTCCTGAGGTAAAAGTAGATTAATACCATACAATGTATGTAAGCCCTCCCCTGCACAAGCCCTATACATTTAATGTTTTCTTTTTTTTTTTTCAAATTTTTACTAAGTCTATGCGTTTGATGAGTGACTGGCTGTCGACTCAGTTCTACTTATGGGGAGTGTTCCCGACTTCGGGTGTTGTGTCATGTTTGTTCTGTCCCCCCCCCCGAAGAGCAACAAATTATTATTTTTTGTTTGTTTTATGTCTGTGTCTTTTTCTTTCAGTTCGGCTGTTTTGTTTTGCTTCTGAGTGCCCCTTCACTGACACCGAGCGTGTCCCTTTATGGCCGCCGTATGGAGACATTTCCTAACTAGTGTTGCCATTGGTGATCCTTTTTTTCATTTATTTGTTTTGAGTCTATTGTTTCATGGGGGGGAGGTGCCTACAGAGAAAAAACATAATGCAGGAGCAGCTCTCTGAAGTGGATTGGAGATCATGCTCGTGTTTCTGCCCTGAATTGCAGGTTACTTTAATTTTTAAATGATTTATGCTGGTGGTATCATGCATGGACTTACTAGAAATGCAGACTTTGTGTGCATCTGTGGTGAGTGGGGGTTTTCATGTCAGGCTGTTGCAGTACTGAAGAGTTCTGTGTCACTCCCACTGGTCTCCCGCTGCAGTTGCTGTTTTGCAGCCAGTTGTTAGCTGAGGAGCTGCAGTGGCACAGCAGTGGCACAGACTGATTTCCCTGTGTACTGCGTCTTGGTTGGCACAAGTAGTGCCCATTTTAACATTATGTCCTGATAAGGACATGGCTGGAAAGGGCTTCCAGTCAGTCAGCATTCAAGATTTTTTTGCCCATTTTGTAAGTCTTGTTAACTGACTGCCACCTCTCCAGATGTTAGACAGACCTGTGAGTGGTATACTAAGCACCAAAGATCCCACCATGGGGGTGGGGAGCACATGATGAATGAAATTTGGTAGGGGATAGAAAAAGCAAGGAGAGTCTGGGAGGTGGCCAGACCAAGGAAGGGCAACACCAATGACAGGAACATAAATAAAGTGACAAAAAAAGTTTACTTTAAGAGTTAATAAAGTTTGTGTTACTATAATCTAAGATATAACGTCGATTTTTATGACTATTAAACCTGGCATTGTGCAAATCAGTTATGTAAATGTTATAAAAATGGCATACATATAGTCAATATACTGAGTACTAAAAGCATTAGCAAGTTAAAGATGCCCAGGATAATGCACTTTAACACAAAGGAAACCCACCAAGAGCACACGTGACATGCTTAGTTTAAAGAGTCTTTACTAAAATTAGAATAGGGTGAGTCTGTTCTTTATTGGAACAACCACTAGTATCTTCTGACCACAAATCTTATATGTGGCAAATTAGTTGATCAGAAACCACTGCTAATTAAGGCTGCATTTGATTCACAAATGACATTTTTTTGGGTACAAATTGCAATGTAAACCCAATTATTTTATGCTTTGTACGCAACATAAAATTTTTACAGATACAGTATTTAACTTGTTTTAAATTTTGTCTCTACGTCAGCTTATTTCTTGATGATTTATGCCGTATTTACCCTTCCATATCTTCAGCTTATACCTTTAAAGGGACACTGTCAACCCTCTTAGGTCTCAAAGTGTCTCTAGTTTAAAAAAATACATTTTATGATTGCTAACATTCTGTAAAGAATGCTGATGTAGCTGGTAGTTTGATTCTGACTCTTTTTTTCTTTAAAAAAAGTGAAAAACAGACTTCCCACCATACTGGTGTTACCACACAAACACGGGTTTGTTTACATTCCTTGATCAGCTCCAACTGCATCTTTCCTGGACTTGAGAACACCCACAACACAGTGTAGCCCCTTGTGATGCAGTGGGAGTTTAGGAGGCTACTGTCTCATGAGAGATTGCACTGTTTGGGTGCATTTCTAGTACTTGTGTGGTATACAGTAAGAACAGATCCATTAAGAACGGATCCAGTATTGTAAACAAAGCAAGGTTGTTTATAAATATACATTAGCATGCATTTCAGTTCTACTATACAAGGAGGCAGACAAAACAAACAGCAACATCAATACATTTTAGAGAAGGTAAGCAATCATAAAATATAAGTTTTTAACTAGAAATAATATGATGAAAAACAGGCTGACCGTGTCCCTTTAATTTCATCACTAACACTTCACTCTGCCCTGAAGTAACCCTAATTTTCCTTGTTTTCATAGGGAGAAAATAAAACTTGTTTCTAGTTCTGTATACAAAATCAGACTTTTTTAAATAAATAATTTTCAACATGTTTTAACTTGGAACTGGCAAAGCCAGAAACAAATTTGTTTATACATGAAAGCTTGGAGTCAGAGTACCTTAAATAAGTTCCATCAATACTGTTTTTATATATTGATACATCTTGATATGCAATTCATATTGACATATTTAGATATGTATTAATACTTGGAAGCTCTATCAGGAGAGCAGTTCTATGTTGACATGATTCCAAGTTTTCATTAAAAAAATAAGTTTCTGACCCTCACAGTTAAAAAATAAGCACTTTCTAAAGAAATTATGCTTAGAAAGGATTAACTTTGGAGCCATTAGAGCTAGGAACTTAAAGAGCTAGCAGCACTAAAAATTGTAAGTAGGCACTGTTATTCATTTTTAAAAGTGTCCAGTTGTTACTTTTAATTTCTGTAGAAAGTTTTCTACCCAATAGTATTAGGTTGGATGTGAAGAGCAGTACTTTACCTGGAGACTGACATATCTAGTTCTCTTCTTCTTTCTGTACCTAATAAAGTACAGCAACATCACAAGTGACTGACCTTGCAGCAGGTGATTGGCTCTTGTTGGTTAGTTTTGATGTCACAATTGGTGAGGTCATAATGCTGAAGATGTAGGAGGGAAACAGAACTTGGTATGTCAGCTTCCAGGTAACATACTGTTTCACACACACACACACTGAGTATTGTCTGGTAGAAAAACGTCTAATTAGAAAAAAGGGGAAAGAAAACAATCACTTAATTTATAAGAAGTAACTGTTGACTGCTTTTGAAAGTTAATATTAATTTCAAGCAGTGTACTAACTCTAATTCTTTTTAATTTAAGCTTGGAGTGAGGTTCACATGAATAATTCCTTTTAATACTGTTTTCGTTTGTTGATACTTGGCAATATATATCAATATAGTTTTTGAAGTAATATTTATCATTTATATCATATATTGATATATATGGGATATGTGATAAGCGGTTATGAGATATGGTTTAAGAGATGTGTTTTTAATCTTCATGAGTGGTCATTGACCTCTTGACCTTCATGAATGGCAAAGCCATGAGTAAGGTACCAGAGGTCACTGACCAATGACAATATAGCAAGCTATCTCTTAGCCACTCATCACACATGCGGATTACACAATAAACACAGTGCTTCAAAAAAAGGTTGTAAAAAAAGTAAAAGTAGCCTTCATTTGTTTTTACCATTCCGTGAGCGCTGACTGTTTACAATGAACTTCAGCTTCCATGCAGTTCACTAAAGGGCTTCCTCGTGCTGGATTGCAGTTTAGCACAAAAAAAGGCTGTAAAAAAGTAAAAGTTGTCTCCATTTATTTTTAAAGTGTTTGAGTGCTGATTGTTTTAAATGAACCGCAGCTGCCACATGGTTCACTAAAGGGCTTCCTTGTGCTAGATTGCAGTTTAGCACAGAGCGAGGCAACGTGATCAGCTGAATGACTTTCCCCACTGACAAGATAACATTAATGATGAACCTTACTAGCAAGATAAACAATTTATCTAGCTAACTAGGATTCCTTGTTCATGATAGCTTTTTTATTTTACCATAAAAACACTGTTATACAGTATACCGTATAAATCATCTTATACTCTAGCACCCTATATCAATGTACTTTTTATGTATCAATTTTTGATGTTGCTACAGTTTCCATACATTGATATATTAAAACTAAGATGTTTAAAAAAATATTTTTTAGAAATACGTTTTAAAACCTTTTCTAAATACTGTGTTCTACATCAGCCTATTTCATGAGAATCAGTGCCATTTTTAGACTTCTACACCTTTATGTTATTCCTTTAATTACATCACAAACATTCGATACTAACATCTAGCAACCCAACTCTTCCTTGCTTTCACAGGCATCACCTGCAAAAGCATAGGAAGGGAACAGACTGTTTACAATCATTATAAGAAGGGTATGAGAAATGGAGCTTTCTGATTGGCTGCAAACATTCTAACAGCCTTAAGTTAATCTTTTATTAACATACATGTAGAGCTTAGCCATATGCTGAACAAGGTTTAACACTGCTTGAAAACATTTTTTATTATAATAGCAATAAGGGACTCCCAGGTATTATGTTAATGGTCAGTTAATCACCTTCAAGGGGCATGTGGCACTCGGCTACACCTCGTGCCATAGTACACCCCTAGAAGGTGATTAACAGACCATTAACATAACTCTTGGTCATGCCTTATTGCTTAATTATGTTTATGGCATATACATTTTTTTTTCGTGTTGTGTTTCCTTCTTGCCATCTCCTGGCTCCAACAGCACCCTTCCCCCATCCCATCACCAGCCTTCTTGTATACTTTCTGATTAACCACCACTTGCACAGGACTTTCTGAGTGGGTGACCTGCCATGTTAGTTGTGCGCTGCCTGTGAGGAGTGCTGAAGTGAGCTGGGGCACGTTCCTCCTTGGTTTCCTTCCCAGGGAATCAGCATGCAGTGACACACATGCATGTGCCGCAAGGATCGAGGTGCCACAAGGATCAGTACAGGGACCAATCCTCTTTAATATTTTTATAAGCAACATTGCAGAGGGACTAGAAGGGAAGGTATGTATTTTTGCAGATGACACAAAAATCTGCAATAGAGTGGACACTCTGGGGGTAGAAAAGATGAATAGAGATCTAGGTAAGCTTGAGGAGTGGTCTAGAAAGTGGCAACTAAGTTTCAATGCAAACAAAATTCAAAACCATGCACATGGAGTGTAGAAACACAGGAACAGAGTACAAAATGGGGGGAGTGGTACTGGTGACCTCCAAACAGGAAAGAGACCTGTGTATTATATCTGCTGATCTAATATTAGTCAAACAGTATGACAAGGCAGTGGAGAGGGCCAGTGGGATGTTAGGGGGCATAGGGAGGGGTATTACACAGAGAAAGAGGGAGGTGGTGATACCTTTGTATCAGTCGCTGGTGAGACCCCACCTAGAATACTGTGTTCAGTTCTGGAGTCCTCAACTGCGAAAGGACATAGAATTTGAGGCAGTCCAGAGGAGGGCAACTAAAATGGTGTGGGATTTGCATCAGAGGCCCTATGAGGAAAGGCTGAAGAACATTGATATGTACATGCTGGAGGAAAGGAGGGAGAGGGGGATATGATAGAAACTTTCAAATAACTCAGTGGTATAAATAAGGTTCAAGAGGGAAGCCTTTTTCAGAGAAAAGGATGCACAAGAACAAGGGGTCATGTGATGAAGCTGGAGGGGGTAGAATCAGGGGTAATGTAAGGAAACACTTCTTCACAGAAAGGGTGGTGGGTGCCTAGAACAGCCACCCTGAGGAGGTGGTGGGAGCAAAAACTGTAATGGGATTAAAGAAGGCATACGATAGATATAAGGTAATCTTAGAAGCAAGAAAAGGGTATGTGTGTGTGTGTGTGTAAAGCAAGAGATCAAGTAGGGTGTACAGTGTGACAGTAGGTAGGGAACATGAGCAGACTATGTGGGCCAAGTGGTCCTTATCTGCCATCAAATTCTATGTTTCTATGTTTCTGTGTGTGCCAGCATGCCTGTGAGCTTGCATTCTTTGTCAACCCTGCCCCATGTTGCTGTTCTTGCTGGTGGCATTCAAGTGGTGATAAGTAGGATCCCTAGCCCTGAGGGAGGAGAGCTGTACTTGGAATGCTCAGATCTCCCTCTCCCAGTCAGCCCCAATGACCTGTGCTCATTCACAAATAAGGGTCACCAGTGTCATGAGTGGTAGCAGTACCGCCGCGCAGATGGGCTGTCCCTATAACATATACATTTAACTAATGTATAATGTTTTCTAGGTATTTGACTTTTTCCCAATGTAAGATTTTTAGATATTTCAGTAATTCCAATGTCTGTTTCATAAGTGACATGGGGGTATACAGTGCAAGATGTGTCTCTCTGTGGACAATGCTAAAATCTTTGGCATGGTAGACTGTGAAGATGATATATGGGAAATGAAGAAAGAATTAGAAAAATTGGAAAGCTAGCCTACAATATGTCACTTAAGGTTCAATGTGAAATAGTGCAAACTGATGCACATTCTAACAAGGGACCCCAAAACTGAATACTGGATGGAGTGAGTAATGATAGCAATGACAGTAGAGGAGAGGGATCTTGGGAGCCTAATCAGTGATAGTCTCAAATCCTCAAATTAATGCAATAAAGCACATGGAAAGGCAAGCAGGATGTTGGGGTGTACAGACAGGTTTTTTTTTTTTTAACAGCAGGAGAAAGGAGGTGATATCTCCCCATACAGGTCTCTGGTGGGGCCTCATCTGGAGTACTGTGCGTAGTTCTGGAGCCTACACTCGAAAAAGGATAGTGGCCTTTGCAGGTCATATAGCGCAGCAGGGCAGTTTGTATGAAGAAAGGTTAGCAGATGTCAACATATACTCGCTACAGGCAAGGGGGGTATAACCGAAATGTAAAAACTGTAGAGATTAATAAACAGTGTAGGCTATATGGACCTGTTCACAAGAAATCAGAGTGCAGTGTTGAGTGGGGGGCTGAGACTGGTTGCGGGCCGCTGAAGTGGGACAGAAGGAAGTTTTTCTTTGCAGAATGGGTGGTGGATCAATGGAATAGGCTGCCCAGGGTGGTAGTCAAAGTGGGAATTGAGAAAGGGTTCAGAATCGGCTAGGACAGATACAAAGGTTTAGTAAAGCCAGATTACGAATGGAGCGGTAGTGGGTGGTAATCATAGGGCAACCAGAGGAAAGGGGGTTTGATAATCAATTAGGGGACTCGGCTCCTTGAATCCTGCTTAGCAGTAGGAAGCATAGGATATCAGGTGGGGATTCTGGGCTGACTGGGTGAATCTCTGGGTGTTTTTCTACCATCACTTTCTTTGTTTCAATGTTTCTAAATCCGCTTACTGTCCCTAACTGATCTCACAACTGCTGCATTTGTTATATCACAGTCTGTTGCCATGGCGAATTCTATGATGTCATAACAAGTGCATCATGATGTCAGAAAAGCCTGCATTTTTGTACAGGCATCATGGATAGGTTGGCAAACACATACAGCCGTATCAGAGAAAGGCAAGTGAAATCAATAAAGGGTGCTCTTTTGGAAATCCTAGTAGCTGAATAAAGTATGTTTATGAAGTTATATACTAATAGGGATAACTAGAGGTGATTATAAAAGTTATTAAGGCCTCCACAGGGTGTCTCTTATGGTATAAGAGACTCTGAGCATAAGAATTGGGCGAGAGGACCTTGAAGAGAGGCTGAGCAGTTCTGTCTTGCCAAACCTTATGAGAAGAGTCTCTTACAATATTCCAGAGGAAGTATAATGCTGTGGTTTAGGGCACTGAGCTGCAAACACGGGGACCTGGGTTTGAATCCCACAGCCCCCACCTGCATACTGTGTGACCCTGAGCAAGTGACTTAACTTCCTTGTGCTCCCAGGTTGCACCTGGAAACAAGGTTTGCCTTAGTGTGCCTTTCCTGGTTAAACACTTTCTCTGTTCTTGCATTATAGGAGACACCCAGCGGAGGGCCTGTTAACTTATTATTAATTACTCAAGTTTTCTAGACTGATTTATAATAAGTTTTAAGAGAAAAGGATGCACAAGAACAAGGGGTCATGTGATGAAGCTGGAGGGGGTAGAATCAGGGGAATGTAAGGAAACACTTCTTCACAGAAAGGGTGGTGGGTGCCTAGAACAGCCTCCCTGACGAGCTGGTGGGAGCAAAAACTGTAATGGGATTAAAGAAGGCATACAATAGATATAAAGTATTATTTTTTTTATTTCAGAAGTTAAATTTAAGCTGTCCGCCCCCTGGTTGTGAACTGTAATCTTTCATGCTTAACTTTCCTGCACAACAGAACATATGCAGGATAAGAGGTTCAATGGTTCTGTGCACTGATTGGCTGAAATCAGGTGAGTGATTTATAATTACCTGTCCAAATATCTGTAAACAGCCTCTTGTATCACACATTAAACTATATGCACTATTTTAAATTGTTTGAGTCATTTTTGTTCATAAAATTATTTTTATTGTTTTGTTTTAATGCCACCAAGTATGCCATACATTCCCACTCTTTACTGTTTATAACTTTCTGGTCTAGTGTTTCCTGGTCATACTGTGATTCCAGTTCCCACTGCTCTGCACAGATTAAAGCAGCACAACAACAAAAATATTTTTCCAGAAAGCTAGTTAATGCTACCGTCAATATAAATATCTACTTTTTAGATGCATCCTGCACTGTGCAGCATGGGTTTTCTTAAATTTTTCTATCCAACCCCTTGCCAGATCAACAATGAAATTTCTCAGCCAAATGTGGTGACCATATTTTTTTCTTGAGAAAAAAAAATAAATTTAAACATTCATAAAATACTTAGATATTGGTGGAACTAGAATATTTTACCACCAAGTAAAACTGGAAGATGCCTGGAATCTTTTATAGTGAAAAAAGGTAGGGTCAAATGTTTCCCAAATTTTGTTGCACTGCTGCTTTAATTAACATTGTAGAACAGTTTGAACAGACAAGGAAACCTAGAAACAGTGTGAAGAGGGAAAATACAGAGCACACTGTGTAACTATAAAGCAAGTAATAAAATAGAGGATAATGGATGGGGGTCGCCAGTGATATGGGCAAAGCAAATTGAGTGACTCAAACTGAGCAACTCAATTTGCGTGCCCGTCACAATAGTGACCATAAGAGAACAGTGAGGGGGAAGGAACAGCAAGAGGGGAGGGGAGGGGCAAATGGCGAGAGCAAGAGGGGTGCAGCTACTAGGCAGGCAGGTTAACTGGATGAATTCAATGAGATTCTGCTGAGCTTGCCGCTTAGCGTGGTGGTTAGGTCACCACCTCTAGATGTTGTGGACCCGGGTTCAGGGCTGAATACAGGTAATTGTTTTTTCTTTTATTGAGATACCCTAGGTGTTGTAATTTATCGTACTTATTTTTTGGCCTCCTGTTCCCCTGACTGTGGTCCCACCACCCATGGGTTGTCTCTCATGCAACTGTCACCACTGGCCTGCTGATGTCCCCATGGGGTAGTCCCCCTCCAGTGTTGTTCTCTTTCCCCAGTGTCCACCACCCAATGTTGATTATATATAGGGGGCATGGGGGGGGGCTTTCCCCCTGCATAAAATGTAGGTGCACATCTTGGTTCATGAACATGTATGATGTGCTCACTGTTTTGCCATTTCAATGTAGTGCTGATTGCCAATAATGTTTTCGGTGATTTGCACTAGCTGTTTTGGTCCACGCTGTTAAAACTTCACCCTTATCACATAGAACCTTGGATGTGCAACATTGAGCAACAATGCTGTGTTCACTTCGAGAGGTTGTCATGACAACCAAGTAGACCTTCAAAGCAAAGACCTCCACCTTATTTTTCCATACCTGCTGTTCTCTGTACTGTAATGTTTCCCACTATTGCTCCCTTGCGTGTTGGATCACACGGTCACTGTGACAGACTGGTAGTCAGTACCATGGCTGCAGATGGGATGTGGATGAAGGAGATGCCTCACAAGGTAGCGGGGGTGATGGGGCCATGTATGGATTTGGGATGAGTAGGGTGAGGTGTGCGGGGTTGAAGCTTTTTTCCCCACAGTGAACTGAGATTTTTATTATTTAAATTATTCAAACAAAAAAAAAAAACAACAACATTGAGGAATTAAATACTAATTTAAAAAAATACAGTGAATGGATTCAAACAGTTGTAGTGGTGGCTTGCTTTTTCTCCTCATAGCTGTGAGAAAAAACTGAAAAAAAGAGTGATTTGCATGGCTGTCATGGTTACAGGCGCACAAGGGCATTCTAAGTTGTTGCACCATCGTAGGGACACACTCAAGATGGTACAACGCAGTGTGACATCAGTACAATAGTACAACAAGCCTTGAAATTCATTGAATTCCATTCATAATCACGCTGTCTCATACATGAGTCCTTTTGCGATCTAAAGAATGACAACAAAAGTAGAAGACTGAATAGGATAGAAAGACACAATGAATCATTTGAATGGACCAATGTTTTATATGGTTTCCTGTCATATTTAAAAGGTTTAATAGCTATTCTTTGAATCCACCTTCATGGACAGACATCTGTTAGAGTTACATAATATTACATTAAAAACAATCATTAAGGCCTTTTCTAAAACTAAATTCAAGGCTAAGGATAAGGTATGGCTAGTTTCTCGACATTTATAATTTCAGCAAATGAGAAAGAATTCAAATTTCTAAAAGGCATTTGGATCTGGAAGAAATGCACCTAGGTAATGAAAAAGTCATGGCATAGCATGAATACTGATTGTTGTCAAAGATATATTATAATATGGGTCACGGAAATCCTGTAACCTCATTGGTCAAAATCTGTCACATTACCATGAACAATTCCTGCAACAGACAACTGATAAAGATCCCATTGATCAAATGTTTACTTTCTTTGAGCCTAATTACAGTTTTATTTACATTTTTATACAAATTATTTTTTTGAAAGACAGAAGGCTAGGCACTCCACTGGGTGTCTGTAAATTAGTGGTGCTCCCATAGAAAGAAATCATGAGAGCAGCAAGAAATGGAGCACCCACTACAGACTTTTTGAATTAAAACTGCACTCAGTTTTTCTAAGAATCACACTTATAACCATCCATGTAGAAAACAGTACTTACATTTTATCTGTTGTACATAAAAATATAGTGCAAAAGTACAAAAATCGGCAAGACACCCACACAGCAAAGATCAGGACTAGGGTAAAAGCAGTTCCAAGTGCAACAGCATTGTCTCAAAGGGCGAAAAAGACCTTATGTTTGGCTCCGACTGGGTGGAGCTTCTTCAGAGGTTAACAAACAGTGGCTAACTATACCTTTTTATAACACCATTAATTATATAAGTGCTCGTACTAATTAATTTATCCCAAAACATTTCATTAAAAAGCAACCAAATTGCGTAGTGGTTCTTAGCTACCACATTCATTTTCACATTTAATACTACATTTTATACCAAATCGGACTTTCTGAGTACCCAACTACTACATCAAAATAAAGAACAAGTTAACAATGTTTATAAATAACCTATTATACTTCCCATCCTTTTAAGCTTCATTTAATACACAAACGAATCAGAATAAATCAGTGCAAGCATGTTATGTATTTGTTGGTGTTCTTCAAATTTCATTTGTTACGAGAAGTGCCCTTGTTCCTGTTGCAATTGACTCAGGTCCATTCTTGTAATGTTTACTTTCATTAAATCAGCATCCAACAACAAATGTTCTTAAGTTCAAAACTTGCTTGAAATAGTGTTGTTTCCATTGTGTGATGCTGTGAAATAAACAGTTTTCAGTGCACTCATTCCATAACTGACGAAACTACAAACTCTTTTAAAATTTCTATTCAGTTATGTACTATGTAAGGCATTAAACACATCTCAAAACAATAACATTGCATTATATCACATTTGTTTTGCAAAGTTAACGATGTTTTATAGATATGAGATACTGTTATTTCTTATTGTTGTACAACCTTTTATACATATTAATTTATTTGTTTTTATGTTATTGCAACCGAGTCAGCACAGAAAAATGAAGTATTATAAATACAACATATAATTTTAACTGAAACCAGATAATATTCATGCACTAGTACAGAGTTAAGGATAGGTGGGAAAAGGAAACCGTTTGGGGGCAGTGTGGGGGGGGGTGTTTCGGACAATACTTAACCATATTCAAGATGCAACAAGCTTTTAATTCTGATCACAGAGGCATCAGATGAGTTCACATGTATAAGAATAAAAGTATCTATGGACTGGAAAAAGGGGGACAAATATCATCCAATAGACTTACATAAAATCTACAATAAATGTACTATTTCCACAGAGTCATTAGTCCGGGGGATAGCAAGCCCAGGTTCTGAAAATCCACTTAGTTTCATTCTCACTGACTGCTTGCTCCCAGTTTCCACCTCTAGGATTTTTAAACACTTTCTGTATACCAAAACAATTAATCTTGTGTTCGCTTCTGTTTTTGCCCATAACATGCCTGCCTTTTGTATATTTATCATTACATTCCTTCCACGCCCTAACATGTTCACCCTTCCTTGTTTTAAAATTATGAGTTGTTCTCCCCACATAAAAAGCCTGACATTGACATCTCAATATATACGCTACCCCTTCTGTATTGCAATTTATGAAGGCATGACACTGTACATCTTTTTTCCCCTTGGATGTGGGATCGAATCCCCTGTGTAAGATATTCACCGTGCATACAGTGTCCACATTTCTTACTGATGTTAGGAACTTTCCAAAATGTATTGTTCTCTACTTGTGGACGGAACCATATAATCTCAATAATGCACTTCATGGTGTGTATAGCATTGGGATTTATTCACTTCTTGTGTAGTTAAAGTCACTCAGCTACACCTCATGACACACTGCACAAGGCATGAGTAAATCCCACAATAACACACACCCTGTTGTGCATTACTGCTAAAGCAGAATTTTTTTAAAGTTACAATTTATTTACCAGATAGCCCAGCTAAGATGCAACATTTCATTTTGTGTGGGGGCCTAATTGTAAGGAAAGTTACAGCTGAGACAGCATGAAGGAGAGGGAGGTCAAGTGACTTGCTCAGGGCCACATAGTAAGTCTGTGGTTCTGGTGGGATTCAAACCTGTTTTTTTCTATTGCACAGTTCTGAGCTACAACCACTGGATTATTCTACCTTCTATTCAAGAGAAACATAGGACTATTTATACTGCTCATAAGGATTGTTTTTCTGCTTAATGAAATTCAAATGTACAGAAACTCTTTTACAACTGTAGTCATCCAGTTGTGCTGTAATCTAATAAATATTTAGTAGGGAGGAAAGAGTGATGGATTTGACTCAGAAGCACTTTGGCTTACTATTAAGATGCAATTTATATTGAACAAAGAGTACAATGAGTTATGTGATCAATGACACATGCCAGAGTGTGTAGTCATTGAGGAATATATGTGCATGCCTCTGGTTGTTAGGCATGAAAAATAGAGGAGTGCCTATACTCCTCAATAACTGTACACCCTGGAGTGTGTTGGTGCACTGATAAATTGGCTTTTTTAAAAACAAATATGTTTTTAGTGTGTGAGTATGCAGTTGTTGGGACATTTACAAGCCACAACTGACCAATCAGGAGGTAGGATTTTTATAAATATAATAAGCAGGGTTTATGAAGGAAAATGTGAGTGATTCTCATTTCAAGCCATAATTGTTTAAAAAAGAAACAGTTGCCATCCCTCCTTCCCCCCTCTCTCTCTGTCCTCTCTCTCTCTCCCTCTCTCTCTCTCTCCATTCATCTCTGTATCTCCTCTCCCTTCCTTCTTTCTTTCTTTTCATATCCCTCTAACTCCTTCTGTTTCTTTTCCTTTCATTTCTCTTCCTCCTCCCTCTCTCTCCCTTTCCCTCTGTATCCCCTCTCCTTTCCTCCCTCCCTCCCTCTCTCTCCTTCCACTCGGTATCCCCTCCTTTCCTCACTCCCTCCCTCCCTCCCCTCTCTTTCCTCTGTATCCCTCTCCTTTCCTCCCTCCCATCTCTCCCTTCCCTCTGTATCCCTCTCCTCTCCTCCCTCCATCTGTCTCTCTCCTTCTCCTCTGTATCCTGCCTCCTTTCCTCACTCCCTCCCTCTTCTCCTCTGTATCCCTCATCTTTCCTCCCTCCATCTGTCTCTCCTTCCACTGTATCCCTCTCCTTTCCTCACTCCCTCCCTCTCTCTCCTCTGTATCCCTCTCCTTTCCTCCCTCCCCTCTCTCTCTCCTTCCTCTGTATCTCCTCTCCTCTCCTCCCTCCATCTGTCTCTCTCTCCTCCTCTGTATCCCTCTCCTCCTCCCTCCATCTGTCTCTCTCTCCTTCTCCTCTGTATCCTGTCTCCTTTCCTCCCTCCTCCCTCTCTCTCTCTCTCTCTCTCCCTTCCCCTCTGTATCTCCTCTCCTCTCCTTCTCCATCGGTCTCTCTCTTCTATCCATTATCCTCCCATGCCTCTACCTTTCTTCTTCTCTCCCTCTCACTTCCCCCTCATCTCTCTCTCTCTCTCTCACTCTCTATCCCTCTCATATCTTTCTCTTTCTCTCTTCCACCACTTTTCCTCTTGCTGTCTCTTTGTCTTTTCCTCTCACCCCTTTATCTCATCCCACCCCACCCTCTTTTTTGTTACTCTTCCACTCCCTCCTGTTTACCTCCCACCTTTTTTCTATATTTCCTCTTATCCTGTAACTCCCACCCCTTTCTCTGTCTTCATCTCTCCCATTTCCCACCCACCCCTTTCTCATTGTTTCTCACCCTTTTCCTCCTACCTCCCTCATTTTCTCTATGTCTTTCTCCCACCCTCCTACCCCTTTTCCTTTTTTCCTTCCACCCTTTCTCTTCCCAACCTATCTCTCTGTCACTGTTGAATAGTTGAAAAAAATTGTTACTATATTTGCATGGACAGGCCCCAATGTCAGTTATTTTGCGGTGATTATTCCTTGCCTTCAATACAGTTCATTGGTATCTTTTTAAAACGTACCATTTTTTACAGTTAGTCTGCAGCTCAAATACTTAACCTATACAAGAATTTAAAATTCTTAGTCTGATTCAATGGGATCATACTATAATGCTTTGGGAGTCTTTTCCAAAAATGGATTGTTGCCATGGTGGGGGACAGTGGGAAAGGGGGATGGAGAAAAACAAAATATACAGAAAGTACAAGATTGACTTTATACCACCATGTCATACAACTATAGATTATATAGTATATATATATATATATATATATATATATATATATATATATATATATATATATATAACTATATATATAGAAAGCAAGAACAATTTATTAAACCATGAGCAATTTGAAGGCAGCAAACCTCACTTGAGTAGCAAGTTCTTGCAGCTGGGAGATGCTGGCAGCCTGCCATGGGTCTTGATGACACATTACAGAGTTCAATCAAAGTTTACCAGCACAGTCCTGCTAATTCCATAGCAGGTTGCTGTACTGCAAAGGGAAAGAACTGCAGAGATCTTAAGGTAGTAGTGCATCTTAAGGTGGAAAGTTTGTACACATTCTTTTTTATTCTCAAGTGCTAGTGAGACTTCAACAAGGTCCACTGCTGGTTCTGTGCCAACCAGTTCACTCTGAATGCAAATATATATATAAAATATAGGGGCGCAGTTGCACCCCTATAGTTAGAGTTGAGTAGGCACTTTAATGTTAAACCTAAAATTTTGTGCATTAATAACTTTGCAACCGTTCAACAGAGTTGCATGAAATTAGGAAAGTGTGGTCTGGTGTGGTAGATCTCTTGATTTACCAAGTTGCATTTTGGTTGGACATACAGTTTCTGCGCAGTGAAACACCAAAATATGCACTTTTCGCTAGTTTTGATGTGTTTTTTTGCACATGGCACTGCAACCACACCGTGTGGTCTTTTGGTCTGAAATTTGCAATGTAGAAAGAGTTTGGATAAAGGAACAATCCAGCATTGGTTTGGTAAACAAATACCTATTTGTTCAAAAGTTATAAAATTTTAAATTTTTCTGTTCTGAGTATGCTCGGTTCACTCCAAAATTTATATGTAATTTTTGTGAACTAAGAATGGTCTCACAGTCAAGGATTTTTCTACCTTATGAAGTAAAATCCTAGTCCATCAGAAAAATTCTTTGTTCGCGAGCCACCATCTTGTTTTCAGTTTTTCAGTCAAACAAAATATCGTAGATTTGTCTATGGGTGACTTTTGGGCCCAATGAGGCATGGGTTTTGTTCAGGGTGATGCCCTCTACAAAGCCATGTCTTTGGTTTGGTTCATTTTTGTCAAAAAATAGCTTTTTAAAAATTCAAAATTTTTCTTTCGTGACTCACTAATAATCCTGGTCCATGAGATGATCCTGGTCTGCGAACTTTGTCCATCATGGGGTGACCAGATAGCCAGAATTTCATGACCAGATGTCCCTGGCCATGACTAGATGTCCCTGATGGAGTGATCAGATGTCCCCTCGTGGAGTAGAATTTTGCTAGCTTGTGGACCTTGTGGACTAGGATTGATCTGAAGGCCCAGGAGTTTGTTATCTCATGAATGAAGAATTTTTAAAGGTGTAAAAACTTTAAAATTGCATATCTCATTAACGGTTTGGTCTTTTTACTTGAAATTTACAGGGTGTTGAGGGGATGCCCTACAGGTGTGAATTATTCTGTTTAGTTGTTGGGAAATTAAGTGATTTAATAGATATACCATCACAAAGTTGAGATTTTTCCCATAGGATAACACTGCAGGGTCTGTCATGCCTTTCGGTGCCCTATGTCAAAAACAAAATGAGATACAGAGTTTTCACTACTGGTGGCTTATATTATGTCACTGGAACAAGATTTGAAACCATACAATACACCTGCAGAGGAATTTTTTCCATGGGTTACATGGTTCATGAGATATTGTCAAATTAGTGTCACAAGGGTTCAAAGAGTGCCTGTCCAGTGCAATTCAGTGCCTGTATCTCAGAAACAATGCGAGATATGGGTTCGGTCATTATGTTGTCGCATACAGTACTTGCTGTGATGATTACAACGACGCTTGAATTTTTTCCTACCTGCTACGGTTCCTGACATATCGGTAAAGTAGTGTTACAAGGGTTTCTTGCCTATGGGGCTGCTGTATGGCTCTGTAGCTATGTATATTGTTATGCAGAAATGGGCAACTTGGTGGGAGCTGGGCCCCATGCTCCCACCAATACATGTTTTTTTACTAGTTATATTATACTTTTCCAAAAAGTAAGGAAATTCATGTCAAAAAACTGTGTTTAATGCATCAATTATGGTTAAAGCAACAAAAGTGAGGAAATGAAATGTTAGGGTTGAGCCCCTAACCCCCCCTCACAACCCACACACTCATCCTCCACAGATTGACAGATGCTGGGGTGTGCCATGGGGTCATGAGGCCTAACTCACACCCCATTCTCCTTTACTGTAGCATGTCATCTTGCTTACACATGGAATGGGGTGAGAGTTGGGCCGCATGACCCCATGGCACACCTTTGACATCTATAGAGACTGTGGAGGATGGGTGGGGAGTTTAGGGGCTAACCCTAACATTTAATTTCCTCACTTTGTTGCTTTAACCCTAACTGATGCTTTAACCCTAACTGATGCATTAAACAGTTTTTGCCATGAATATATATATATATATATATATATATATATATATATTACAGTGGCACAGTAGTGCCACTATAGTTAGGGTTCAATGGTCACTTCTATGTTAAACCCAAAATGTTGCACTTTAATCACATTGCAACTGTTTGACCAATTCACATAAAATTGTCCATGCTCCATCAGGGACCAAAGATCTCTTGATTTGCCAAGTTTAGTTTCAGTTGGACGTGCGGTTGCAGAGATGCAGAATGTTAAAAAATGTGAAAATTACCATTTTAATGCAGATTCTTAGTCACACTGTTTCTCTGAAACGGATTGGTGGTTTGGTCTGAAACTTTCAGGGTATATGGAGTGTGGTCACAGATGTACCTTTCGAAGGTTAGGTGAAAAAATATTAATCCATTCAAAAGTTATTAAAACTCAAAGTTTCTCATTATTTCCTATTGGAAAATTAGATGTGCTATGCAACTATTTTGCTTTTGCAAAAGCAAGTTTTGCTTTCGCAAATGTTGCAAGTAGTGTTGTGCTTCTGCCATCTTGTTTTCAGTTAGCGATGTGGAAAAAAATTACATAACTTAAAAAATACTGCCTCTTGGTAAACACCAACACTTGTGTTTATCTAATCGGGGCCCAAGGAACACAATTCAGTGGTTAGTTTTCAAAAATAGTGGCCAGAAATATGTTTATTTTAAGTGGGCACTTTTAATGTTGCAAAATTTGTGACACTACTCCTGCAAATTGCAACACATCTTTTGGGAAAGTGGTGCAAATTGCGGCACTATTTCGCTCAACACCTGTGGTAATGCCGCAAAGTGCGGCACTGTTTTGTGAAACTACGGGGTTGTGCCTCAAATTTGCAGCACTACTTTTGTAAAACTCTCTGTTTGTCACTGCATTGCAAATAAACAGGTGGGACTTATGGGCTGAAATTTGCAGGGTAGAAAGGGTTTGCCCCACAGATGTGCCTTCTGCTGGTTTGCTGAGAAAATTTACATCTGCTGCGTAGTTATACAATTTTGAAGTTTAGTGATTTCCCATAAGATAACATTGTAATGGCTGGGGTACCTTTCGGGAGCTGTATCTTGAAACTGCTTACAGATACAGACTCGCTGTGACTCGCAGCTTAGTATACCTTTAGGATACCATTATGGCCTGAAGGGCCCTGTGCTGACACACGTAAATGAGGAAACATTACAATATGCATGGATGGGCCCTGGGCTCCCCCACGGAGATATGCATATGGTTATGGACTACTGAAAGTGGGATAGGGCCCTGTGCTCACACATGGACATATAGCTACCATTTTGGACTGATGGGAGTGCAGGGTCTAGAGGGGCCTGAGCTCCTACACATAAATGAGGTACAATTACAGGGCCTGGATGTAAAGCATGATTCATTACATGCACAGGTTTTGAAGGGACCTGTGCTCCGACATGTGAATAAAGTTATGATTATACCATCTGAAAAAGAAAGGAAATTGATTGCTAAAATATTTTGTTAATGCATCATTAGGGATTATATTAAAGTGACAAAAGTATGGAAATGCCATGTTAGGGTTTCCAACCCTAACTCCACACCCCCTCCCCCATTACACACATGCAAGTAGGGTAAGGGGCAAGGCAACAAAACCAGTCAGAAACAGCCATCTGGACATATGGCTACCATTAGTCCCACACATAAATGAGGAATAATTACAATATGCATGCATCAGAGCACAGGGCCTGGAGGGCTGTGTGCTTTCACATAAACATATACATATGCTTATGGACTGCAGGGAGTGGATTCTTATGTTCAGAGAATTGTATACTCTCTTACTTGATGATGGCTGTCTCTGATTGGTTGTATTACCTTGCCCCTTACTCTGCTTGCATATGTGCGTGCACACTGAGGAGGAGGTGTGGATGCGGAGTTGGGTTGGAAACCCTAACATCACATTTACATACCTTTGTTGCTTTAATATGAACCCTAACTAATACATCAATGAAGTTTTTTGCAATGAATATATATATATGTGTGTGTGTGTGTGTACATACAGTATGTGTGTGTGTATATATATATATATAATATATAAAATGTGTGTGTGTATATATATAAATATGTGTGTGTGTGTGTGTGTATATAATATGTGTGTGTGTGTGTGTGTGTGTTATATATATATATATATATATATATATATATATATATATATATAGATAGATATAAAGATTAGGATATAACTCCTGCAAATATTGTGATATTTTTGTTTGCGTGCCAATTGACCCAATAACATCAAGAGTATGGCCATGAGTGATGTCATCGGTCAACTGGCACGAACAAAAATATCGGCAATATTTCCAGTAGGGGGGTTGCGTATTCCATTTATGCCATACCTCCAAAAAAGTGAAAAAAAAGTTAAATTATTGCCATTTTTTGCAGATTATACAAAATCTAAAAGAAATCTATAAATGACACACCACTCATTTGTAGGTATTTTTGTCCTGATCAACTTTTTTCTCAAAGTACCATGCTATTATTTTTCCTTTTAAAGTAATGTGCATTTGTTTGTTGCAAAAAGTGAAATAAAATTAATTTTCTGCAGTTTTTTTGCCAATTATAAAAAACTAAAAGGTATCTATAAATGAAACACCACTCATTTTGTAGATAGTTTTGTGCTGAAAATCTTTCATGCTTGTAGTACCATGCTATCTTTTTTCATTTTAAAGTTATTCGCATTTGTTTGTCGAAAAAGCAAACAAAATTGCAATTTCTGCTGTTTGTTTGCCTATTATATAAAAAAATAAAAGTTAGTCATAAATGAAACACTACTCATTTTGTAGATATTTTTGTGCTGAAAAGCATTTGTGCGTGCAGTACCATGCTATAATTTTTCATTTTAAAGTTATTCACATGTTTGTGGAAAAAAGTGAAAAAAAAAGCATTTTTCTTGATGTTTTTTGGCTAATAATATAAAAAAATAAAAGTTAGCCATAAATGAAACACCACTCATTTTGTAGATAATTTTGTGCTGAACAAATTTAGTGCTCACAGTACCATGGTATAATTTTTCATTTTTAAGTTATTCGCATTTGAATACGGTTACTACTACTACTGCGGCCGAATATGCAAATGAGTTCTGAATGAGCCAATCTCTACCAACTGTGTGGATAAATTTACCTACAGTGAGGATAAATGTGATATTATACCATGGACATAAGTGAATGGCCAATGAAATGGTCAGACTGGCAGTTTACTACCGGTGTAAATCCACTGATAATCACTGTCTGTTGATGAGCAAATAATGCTGGTGGTCATCTACATCCTAATCATCTGCAGCCCAGGAATAAATACAATAAAAAATAAAAAAACAATGCCACCTCTTTGAAAGTGTATTTTATTACAGTAAAAAAATTAACCTTGGTATAATCGCAATGAGCCACTTGGAGGATGTGGGTTATTGGGGAATTTACCACGGCTGGCAAGGATTTACCCACTCGACTGCACAACATGGGCAAACCAGTCCAGCCGTGGTAAATTTCCCAATAAATCACACCCCCCTCATGGTTTATTGCTTAATTATACAATGGTGTGTGAAAATCCTGTAACCTCATTGGTCAAAACATGTCACATGACCGTGGGTAAATCCTGCATAACCCACGGCTGAGCAATGGCATTTATAAAAAACGTAATTAAACATATTTTAAATTCATTTTACACATTAGTCCCTTGTATAATCGCAATAAGGCACTCTACGGTGTGAATTATTGGGTGATTTACCCACTTCTTGTGTGGTTAAGTCACTTGGCTGCACCTCGTGACACACCACACAAGGTGTGGGTAAATCCTCAATAACCCACACCCTGTTGTGCCTTATTGCTTAGTTCTCACTGTAGGTCTGACCACCCTGAGAATATTGAAAATATTTGCCTTTTTTTATCCTCACAGGTATGACATCTACATATATATAATACATATATTCATTGCAAAAAACCTCGTAAATGCATCAGTTAGGGTTCACGCTAAAGTGACAAAAGTATGGAAATGTGGTGTTAGGGTTCCCAACCCTAACACCCCACCTCATCCACCACAACCCTACCACCCAACCGCACCCCCACCGTCCACACCCCAGCAGGTGTCAGGATGTGCCTTGGGGTTGTAGGCCCTAACGCTCACCCCATTCTATTTGTAAGGAAGGTAAAATGCTATAGTATAGAAGAATAGGGTGAGGTGTTAGGGGCCGATGACTTCAAAACACCCGACACCTGTTGGTGTAGATGGTGGTAATGGTAATGGGTAGGAATGTCGGGTTGTGGGGTGTGAGGTGGGGTATTAAGGTTGGGAACCCTAACACCACATTTCCATACTTTTTTCACTTTAATATGAACCCTAACTGATGCATTAACAAAGTTTTTTGCAATGAATTTCCTTACTTTTTGAGTTAGTATAATAATATCCCCATTTTATTGTGGGATTACAGGGTCTTTTGGACCCTGCGCTCTAATCCTTCCATAGATGCACATATGTGTGTAGGTGTAGAAGCGCAGGGTCTGCTTCCATGTGTAGAACAGCAGTAACCAAATTGTTAGCATAGCCATCTTATTACCCCACCTCATGTACCCTGGTGCAGAGAAATTGTGAAATGCAAGGCAAAATGTAATTATGCACAACTACAGTGCCATTCTGTGCCACAGGTGTGAAAACACATTGTGGGCAGGATTTGAAAAATAACAGCTGTGATATACATGAGGTAGGATAATAAGAAGGCTATGGACTGTTCTCCCAATATCCACCATTGCGACCTATACCAGTCCCTTGACCTCCCTTCACTCCAAAACCAGTGATTGCTGCACAGTGCTAGAATTACTGCTAAGTTCTGGTTGCATATGCTCCCTTCCTACCTATCAACATCCCTAACCGCCCGCTCCCCACCTACCTACGATCCCAGGAACATTGACTCCAGGCTCCTGCACATTCCACACAGATCCATCCGATCAGGTCAGGTAGCTTTCAGTTTCAGTTTGCCCAAGTTATGGAACTCACTGGCAGCTGACATTAGACACACCACAAGTACTCCCCAATGGAATGCCCTTCTTAAATCACATTTCGCTACCAACTGCTCATGCTTTCCCCATCACTGAATTCCCTGCACAACTCCTACCCAATCTATCAGCTACTTGCACAACCACTACCCATTCTATCATCTATTTGCTCCAGTCTGGGCTCCGTTTTCTCAATCATCACATAGTGCTACTATATGCTATTTACTGAACCTACTACTGTTGTTGTATTGTACGCACGCTTTAACCATATTGTATGTATCAATTTTCCTACTATGTAATTGTTGTATTTCTTCTATACTACAGTACCACTGTCTGATATAATCTTCACATTATGTATGAACTGTTTTTCATCTTATTTACTGCACCCATGTACCCATGTTGTATTTCTCCTATACTACTGTACCACTGTCTGTTATAATCTTCACATTATGTATGAACTGTTTTTTGTCTTATTACTGCACCCATGTAACCCCCTACCCCCAGGGCGCATCTGGAATCGAGTGGTACTCCGATCAGTATGCCTTTCCTGGTAAATCTCTTAAATAAATAAATAAATGTAGAAAATCTGTGGGAAAAATATTTAAAATTTCCAAAGTTATAAGTGTGTATAGTGGAATTGCAATGAATGGTCATAAGTTTGTCACGTGTTCATATTTTGACCCCAAATTTTCAACATAGTCCTGTTATGATCCCACCTCATGAATCCCACAGGTCAAAGATGTAAAATCCATGCTGAAATGCTGTTCCACTCCTCAGGTACAAAAACACATTTCAGGCACGGTGTGAAAGATGACAGTTGTACTGTTCATGAAGTGGTGTGAAAAAATGGCTATGTTGAAAATTTGGCAACAAAATATTGAAAAGTACCAACGTTATGCGGGTGCATAGAAAATTTTCAATGGCTGCTTGTAACTCAGGCATGTTTAGGAATTTTTTTTCACCAAATTTTTAACATGGGCATTTTGGAACACCACTTCATGAACACACTGGTACTGTCATTTTGTTAAATGGTCCCAAAAGGTGATTTCACACAGAGACCATGAAATCACCTTCTGGGCCCGAGTAATGAAACAACAGTGATAGTGTTCATGAGCTGGGGTCCCAAAAAGCCAATGTTGATAATATGGTGAGAAAATACCTAAAAGTGGTCAAGATATCACCAAAAGTTCAAAACACCATTGAAAGACATTATACGGCACTTACCTTGATTCTTCAGTTTGTAGTTTGGCTTTGAAGAGTGCAAATGTGTCCCAGTCCACAGAAGATGACACCCAATGACCTCTATTGGTAAGTATAGGGCAAGGGAGCTGTGGGGGTGGTGGGTGCTCAGTGGGAGGATTGGGATGGAGATGGGGATGAGGGAGATGATGAGGGACCATTTTCTTTTTTTCAGGGGGAAAAAAGATATTGAGGGACTGTTTTCTTTTTAACAGATTTAACTGTGAGAGTGTTTGGGGAGACTGAAGGTGGGCACCTCACTATCCCACACTGCTGGGTGGGGCAGTTCAACATATCTGGGGACACTGGAAGTGGGCTCCCCAGTGTCCCACACTGGTGGGGGGGTGTTATACTGCTGACACTGGGATTGGGTACCCCAATGTCAGTATAAAAAACATAAAATAGTAGGTAGTTAAGGACTGCTACAAGCATCCAGTCTGCCCATAAGCAGGAATATTAAGATTTTTTATATTAACATTCCTCTGCCCCTTTCCCTTAAAATCACTAAAAGAGGGAAAAATGCTTTCCTTAGGTAAGCATCAAGAGGTGTTTACCTAAACAGGGGCTGAGGAATTGGATTCTGGGGTCTGTTTGGCCCAGAAATGTACAGGGATGGTTTTAGGAACTCCCCCATACTTTTGTGCAACACCTGGGACCGTACTGCAATTTGCAGCATTTTTGAAAAGGTGTTTCCCAGTTTGCGGCATTTTCACAAAGGTAGTGCTGCAAATTTGTGGCACTACCAATGTCTGAGCTCCAAATACATATTTATGGACATTATTTTTTAAAAGTAATGCCAAAATCATGTTCCTCAGGCCCTGATTAGGTAAACACAACTGTTGGTGTTTACCAAGAGTCAGTATTTTTTTAATATACCATTTTTTCTGCATTGCTAATCAAAAACAAGATGGTGGAAGCATGAAAGAACTTCCCCCATTTGCAAAAGAGAATGGCACTTTCACGAAAGAAAATGGTACTTTCACACGGGACAGCTAATTTTTCCCATAGGAAATAATGGGGAAACTTTACATTTTAATAACTTTTAAATGGATTATTATTTTTTCAACAAACCTTCAAAAGACACATCTGCAACACAGACCCCATAAACCCTGAAAGTTTTGGAGCAAACTGCCAAGCAGATTCGGAGAAATGGCATAACAAATAAATTGACAAAAAGTGGTATTTTACACATTGTTTGACATTCTGTAGCTCTGCTTCCATACATCTGACCAGAATGAAAGTTGCCAGATCCAGAGATCTATAATACCAGACAGCATGTTCAAAAATTCAGGCAAATCAGTTGAATGGCTGCAAAATTATTAAAGTGCAAATGTTTGGGTTTAACATAGATGTGACCGCTGAACCCTAACTATAGTGGCAGTACTGTGCCACTATAATAAATATACATACATTTTTATTCTTTGTTAACTGGGTAAGGCCCACTAGGCACACCTACCTGTTTTGAGGGGCAACTCGGGAGCTTTGGGCTGGTTAAGTGACTTGCTCAGGGTCACACAGTATGCAAGCGGAGGTTGTGGGACTGAAACCCAGGTCTGCTGGATGTACAAAGCTCATTTAAAACTCATTACTCTAACTTCTAGGCTATACTGCCAGTCATTTATATATATATATATATATATATATATATATATATACACACACACACAGTATTCCTTTTTATTCTCAAGTGCAAGTAAGGCTTTAACAATGTCCACTGCTAGTTCTGTGCCAACCAGGTCACTCTGAATGCAAAAAAAAAAAAAAAAAAAAAATTCATGACCTTTGGAACCAAACAACTACTGGCTAAAATATATCACCCTTTTCCAGATCTTCATTATATTGGATAATTCCCAGTTGAAGAAAGTTCCCTCCTTAAAATACCTCGGTGTCTGCTTGGACTATCATCTTGTCTTCTCCTGCCACAACAATGTCATCCAAAAGAAAGTCCTTCCTACACTTGGAGTGCTTTACTGAAACCCAGCCTGTATCCACCTCCCCCACCCACTGGAAGACAGCTGTGAAAATAATCCCCCAGTATTTGAACACGAGGATGTGGTGTACAGTGTAGCCCCAAAATCCACCCTGGCCAAACAGGACCATCCTCTTCGATTCTGGCATGGGGAGGAAGGGGCAGAAACAGATCTACTATGAAGACCCAGAATTTAAAATTCCGACAGTCACCAGCCCGAGACCACCATCCCGATATGGCACTTGCTCAAAAGAGCAACATTACAATGACAGAAAGCCCAGCACTGGATTTATGCTGGGTTTGTGGTCTGACAGGGGGCTATGCTCCCTGCACCCCTGAAATTATTATAACCAACTCTGAGTTCTGGCAAACTCCACTGTCAGGCTACCATCATTAGGATGTTACTCTGTCAGGTAAGTGCCGTGTTGGGATGTCGGTCTCGGGCTGGTGCATGTCGGGATTTTAAATGTCATGTTTTCATAGCGATACTACAGAAACTCATGATTCTTACATTTATGACAGTTTGTGGGCTCTTGTAAAGAGATTACATTCACCTCCTTATCAAGAAGATGCAGATCATTATAAACTCTGGCAGCTGCCTGGAGCTATCTCCTAAAAGATACTAAATCGGCACATGTATAGTGTAATAAGATAAGTCTTACAAAATATTTATGAAGCTTTTCTGGCTTTTCACTGCTTGTGGATCAGCCATTGATTCCTAAGAAATGACTGATTCAGCTGCAAATGATCACTGTCAGTCTATTTATCTGTGAAGTCAATAGGTTCAAGCAAGGTTATTTCTTGATTATGTAATCTTTATCTGTGTGTTTCTTATGTAATTTGTTAAAAACTTTTATTAAATAAAAAGTAAAAAAAAAATGAGTTTGTAACTTTGTACTGTGGTTTCCTATATAGGTCTCACTGCAGCTATCAGCATGACTCAGTTGGTAGCTCTTCCGCTCCTGAGCCAGAAGGTCATGAGTTCTAGTCCCACATTGAGATTGGGTTTGTACTATAAATGCTGGCACCTGAGTGCAGCACTAGAAGGTGCTGTACTGTTGGAGCATGCTGTCTTTTGGATGAGACATTAAATGGATCAGATGGAACTGCAGGTGGTAGTATGGACATAGAGGTACAGAAATCACAGGGCATTGGGAGGCGTGTGTGAGAAGGTGTGGAGAGTCATGTGTGGGAATGCCAGGAACCTTGGAAACAAACTCTGGGTCCTATAGGCTCTCATAGCAGGGGCTCACCAGGATCCAGCAACCATTACAGAAATGTGGTGCACTGTGCATCATGACTGGGACATGGTCATACTAGGTTCTCACTTTTTAGGAGTGAAAGGGCTGGGAAGAATGTAGGAGGATTGGCACTATATGTGAAGGAAAAAGTAAAATGGGGGCTAGTTTACAGGCCACCAACACAATGGAAGGATTTGGACAGGTCTGTAGGGGAGACCATCATCAGGATGGCAAATAAGGGGGAGGTGCTGTTAGTTGGTGATTTTAGTCTATAAGATATGGAATGGAAACTATCAACTGCAGCATTGTCAAGGAGCAGGGCCATCCTACACTGCATTTTGGGAGTGTTCCTAAGGCAGCTTGTGGAAGCATCTACTTAGAAAAGGACATTGTTGGACTTAGTACTCACAAACAGGGTCAGCACTGTAGATGTCGCAGTGGAAAGTCCCTGGGTACCAGTGATCACCATGTGGTGTGGTTCAATGAAATGAATGGAGCTGTGGAGAGCCACACAAAGATGAGGATCCTGGATTTCAGGAGGACACATTTCAAAGAAATAGGAGACTGCTTCAGAAAATGACTCAGGAGGAATATCCAGGGAGGGGTGGAGGCACAGTGGCAGGAGATAAGGGGGGGGTATCATTAGGGCAATGAACCTCTGTGTGACAGAGGTAAGAAAACGCAGGAAGACAAGGAGGCCAAGATTGATTCTCAAAGGAGGTAGCAAAGACAGTGAAAGAAAAATGGTTGCATTTGAGAGGTACAAAGAAACTCAAAGGGAAGAGAACAAGGTAGTATACCAGGCCAAGCAGAAGGAAGCAGGAAAGGCAGTTGGGAGAGCTAAGGCACAGGCAGATAAAAGGATTGTAAGGAAAGTGCAACTTACTTTTCACCCTGTCCATTCCTTGAAATATTGGTATATGTTGTACATTGCATGCATTGTTGTTATTCTTTCTATTGTTCTGTAGTTGTATAATGTATAGCATTGTAAGTCTAGTCTTTGAATTGCCTGTTTACCTGTAAAATCAACTGTTGTCACTGTTATTGTTTTACCTGACGTGGAACCTATTGTAATGAGCTTTTCCTCAACAGTGTTAATCTGAGATCACAATAAATAAATAAATAAATAAGAAGATGATACTTTTTGTTCGATATGTCAGTGAAAAGAGAAATGTTAGGATTGGGATAGTAAGGATAAGAAGGGTGGAAGGGGAGACTTCAGAAGAAGACCAGGAAAAAGCTGAGTTTTTAAACAGGTACTTTTGTTCGGTCTTCACAGTAGAGGGAAAAGGGGGATGGACCACAAGACAGAAGTAAGAACATAGATGGAAAAGGGGTGGACACAAGACCATTTTCTGAGGAAAGAGTACTGAAAGGACTTGTACCCCTTAAAGTGGACAAGGCTATGGGACCTGTTGGGATACATTCCAGAGTACCGAAAGAGCTCATGGAAGTGCTAGCTCTAGTGCTTACAGCCTTGTCCAACAGCTCACTGGAAACAGGATAGGTTCCAGAAAACTGGAGAAGGGCTGACATGGTCCCTCTACATAAGAGCAACAACAGAGAGAAATCTAGCAACTAAAGGCAAGTCAGCCTAACTTCAACGAGTGGTAGCTAAACTATTGGAAACCCTGCTAATAGAGAGTTTAGTAAATTACCTTGAAGTCAATGGACTGCAGTACCACAGGCAGCGTGGGTTCATGGGAGGGGAGGGGGCATGACAAACAAACCTGATTGATTTTTTGGACTGGGTGACCAGAGAAATAGACCAGGGGGGAGTGGATGTAGCCTGTCTAGACTTCAACCAGGCCTTCGACACTGTGCTGCACAGAAGGCTAATTAGGAAGCTGTAAAAATTGGTGGTGAGGGGTGAAAATACTAAATTGGGATACAAACTGGCTTAACAAATAGGAGAAAGAGGGTAGTGATAAATGGCACACACTCTTAGGAAGGGGGAGGGTGACCAGCAGAGTACTGCAGAGACCAGTGCTGGGATCAGTCCTCTTCAATAGCTTCATAGGAAACATTGCAGAATGACTGGAAGGGAAGGTCTGTCTTTTTACAGATGACCACAAGATCTGCAATGCACCAGCCCGTCAGTGCAGCAGTAGTGCTGTTGCCCATGATGCTGGTGACCTGAGTTTGAGAACAAGCCCAGGTTGTCAGAAAGCCTGCTGGAGGGAGGGGTGTTGAGAATCTGCTCAGATGCTCTTCACCTTGGGAAGGAAGGGTGAATGGCTGCCAGTGCACTACTGCCTCATGGGTCATCACAGGTGGAGGTTTACCCAGCACTGTCAGATCAGGGTGAGAGGACACTGGAGAGGCTCCAGCACACGCACATGTCTCCACGTGCATGTGCACATCATCCTGGGGGAGGAGAAAATCTGGGAAAATGGTGACCTTAGCAGGCCTTGCACCGCTGACCACGGCACTCACTACCAATCATACAGAATTAGTCTCTGCTGGGAGTAAGAGAGGGGTCCTCAGTGGCCCCACCCTGGGACATAAGCCAGGGTGCCTAGAGAGATGGAGGTAAGTCCCGAGAGGCAGATCACAGAACTGGGTGCAGGGGGTTAGACCAATGGGCACCGGTCAGCTGTAGGAGATGAAAGTACACTAATTCAAAAAAATAAAAGATCTGTAGAACAAGACACCCAGGATGGAGTGAAAACAATATGCAGGGATCTAGAGAAATGAGATGTGTGGTTGAATGCATGTCAGTTGGGATTCAATGCCAAAAAATACAAAATCATGCACCTAGGGCATAGGAACCCAGGTGCTGAGTATAGGATGGGAGGTAGGCTGGCAGTAACTAGACAGAAAGGGACCTTGGGGTTATTATTTCAGAAGGCTTAAAGGTGGTAGCACAATGTGACAGGGCTGTGAGTAGGGCTAGTGGGATGCTGGGGTGCAGAGGAAGGAGGGAAGAGGTGGTGATGCCACTATACTGATCTCTGGTATACTTTCACCTGGAATACAGTGTCCAGTTTTGGAGGCTGCACCTCAGGTAAGACATAGACAGGGTACAGGCAGTCCAGAGAAGGACAACCAGACATTGTAGATGGTGCAGGACTTGCAAAGAAAGCCTTATGAGAAGGGACCGAGGGATCTCAGTATGTACACTCTGGAGGACAGGAGAGCAAGGTGTGACATGATCGAGACCTTCAAGTACCTCACTGGGATGAATAGAGTGCAGGCAAGGAGCCTCTTTCAAGAGAGGATGAACTCCAGGACTAGGGGGCATGCAATAAAATTGAAGCTTGGAAATTTTAGGAAGGACGTGAGGAAATACTTCTTCACAGAAAGGGTGGTAGAAGCAAGGAACTGATTGCCAGTCAAAGTCATATAAGCTAGAATGGCAGAAGGCTTCAAGCATGCATGAGATAGACACAGGGGCATATTACAGAAACAGGGAGAGGGGAGGGTCCTAGGAGATCAGTTAGGGTTTGCAGAGGTATGATAGGCAGGCAACACTTGGGCAAACTGGGAAAGCCTAGCAGTCCTTTTCTGCTGGCAATTTTCTATGTTTGTACTACTATGTATTGAGTAGGGGAGTTCTCTATTGAGGAAAATCACAGAACAACATACACACAATATATCAAAATACAAAACATCTATACAATGGGCCAAAGGAATCGTATTCCTCAACCTCAAGGTCCCCCATTCTGTGCATGCTATAGGTTATGCTCTAGCCCATAGAAAACTACATCAGAAAAAGGAAAGAAAATTAAAAGATAAGAAAATAATAATGCTAATCAAATTATAGTACACCAAGTAAGCAGTCAGATATTACCCACAATTCCATGACTTTTCTTTTAGATAGTTTATGCAGTTCAGACCAATGTACAGTTTTCAAATTTCTGTGAATTATTTCCAGTAAGCCAAAATGTGAAATATCTTGCTGTTGAAACAAATGTAGACAAAAAACCTACCAAATGAAAAATCTGATACACAAGGAAAAACTGGAACAGAGTACTGCAATGGTATATGAAATTACCAGGGAGTTTACCTACAATTATGTCTTCATAATTGACGTTACCCATTTGTGCACTTTCCATTGGATAGCACGTTGTGCCCAAAAAGGGTGTATATATGGTCAATCCAAAATAAGTGTTGCAGGGACTTGAATTGTGCCAAGGACAAACATTCAAATTGTGCATATTGCCTAGGACAAAAATATTCAGCAAAACTTTTATGCTTCACAAGAGTAGATCTTCCCCGGTGTCCTGGCCAACATTCCGTGTCTCATAAAACCAGTTCATGCAATTGTCCAAGGCTGTGCATAAGTACTGATGTGCAAAATGGCTGCAGCTGCATATTTAGAGTCAATTCAGTGCCATTCTCTAATGTGCTATAAAGCATTTTGGGATATAATGTGTATTAAAAGTACTATATGTACAAACTGCAAAAAAACTGCGTTAATGTTCTAGTTAGGGTCAAAGCCACAAAAGTAGGGAAATGTGGCATTAGGGTTTCCAACCCTAACACCCCACCCCCACCCTGCACACACCAACAGGCATTGGTGGTGTGCCTTGGGGTCAACAGCCCTAACACTCACTCCATTCCATAAGAAAATAAGCTGAGATGGGTGCAGTATAGGAAAATTCAAAGCACAGTTGAAATACATTATATGGCACTTCCTCAGTTAATGGTTCAGCTTTGAAGAGTGCAGATGTGTCCCGTACACAGAAGATGACAGCCTATTACGCTGGTGGTAAGTATAGGGTGGGGGTGGGGTGTTCAGTGGGAGGGTCGGGATGGGGGAGGGGATGGTGGGGATGACGAGGGACTGTTTTCTTTTTTTCAGGTATAAAAAAAGGAAGTCAGGGGACTGTTTTCCTTTTTACAGGTACAACAACATAATTATTTTGTGACACTGGAAGTGGGCTCCCCAGTATCCCACACCCCTGAGGGGGATCTTGTACATGCCAATGCAGGAATTGGAGCCCCTGATGTTGGCAACTTCTAATGAAACAATGGGCTGTGGGTGGGGGGACTAAAATAAAAATTAGGGAATGTGATCCGGAGGGTGGGGGGAGTGTGACTAGACACCAGGGACAGTGATTGGCGGGTGGAGGGGTGCCACTAATCACCAGGGACAGCAATTGTAGGGTGGAGGGTGCCACTAGACATTAGGAAAAATGATCGGTGGGTGGGGGTGCCACTAAACACCAGAGAATGTGATCAGTGAGTGGGGGGTACTACTAGACACCAGGGACAGTGTTCAACAGGTAGGGGAGTACCACTAAACACCAGGTACAGTGATCGGTGGGTAGGGGTGCCACTAGACACCAGTGATCAACATATAAATAATGGGGATGGTGATTGGAAGGTGGGGGGTGCCACTACACACCAGGGAAATGGCAGCTCACTCCTCTCACTGTAACCCACAGCAAGAGTCCCAGTAATGGCTACAAAAGTCAAGAAATTCCTGCTGTTCTTATACAGAGAATGCAGGGGAAGTGTTCCTCTTGCTAAGCTGGATACCCAGGATTTTGGGTGCCCAGTAAACATATTTCTAGCTTAAAAACAAACATCAGAATCTAGCTAAACTTGTCCTGTTTAGCTAGGTTCTGATGTTTGCTTATCAAAATCACATTTTTGCGTATTTTCCACATTTGTCGATTTGTGGAAAAGGTCAACAAGATGACGGTTGGCACAGCACAAAAAAAATGTTTGGTGTCATGCCAAACAAGTGGTGCAAAAGCAACATGCACATTTATGCATCAAAATTTACATTTCACCACAAAATATTATCTCAAAACCCCTATTGCGCATGTGCAAGTCAGAAAACACTAACGTTTAAGGCCTTATATCTCTGGGACCCTTTGATATTTTTTCACTGGACCTGTCAAAGGTACTACCATGGAACATTACATATGTCCCCTACAAGTTTGGGGCAACAATTCCTCTCCATGTCAGCTGTAGGTGAGAGCAAAAAATACACAAAACAATTGGCGGCAGGCAATCAGGACCTTGTTAGTCAACTGGTGCCCACATTTCATTACCAAGTGGCCATGATAATATAACAAATTGATTGAAAAGATGCCGCCCATTGATTATAATGGAGAGCACCCCCATGCTCTCACTATCATCTCGTCCTCACATTAGTGAGAGCAGGGGTGGAGCGTGGGCGACACTTATAACCAGGAAGTCCATGGGACCCGGTTTCAAGAATTTTACGAGGGAGATAGTTTTTTTTCTGACTACATTATATTTTGTCATTTGCACAATTCTGGACTCCTGTTGCAGTAACACACCTATATTTTAGGTGCAGGGGTACTTACATTTATATTGGTGGATCTCTTTAAATAAAACACTACATCAGTCTTGCAAAGATATATAGTATGTTTGGCATATGAACTTTGACACCCTTTTTTTCCAGTTCATATCTGGTAGCTTGTGAGATTGGCTCAATAAAAGTGTTGAAAAGCAGTGGGGATAATGGACAGCCATGTCTAGTGCACTGTGAGGATGGAGGACCTTTGAGATGAGAGAGTTAGTTCTGATTTGTGTGGCTGGTAAAAAACATTAGTTTAATGCAACTGATAAAGTTGTTAGTTATACGTACCTTTTACAGGGTCCCAAAAAGAAAATTCCATGAGACCCTACTGAATACCCATAGTGGTGACCAGGGAGGATGTAGGGATCCTCTCAAGTGGAGTCCTGGGGGGGTGGCAGAGAACCCAAGAGGTAAAGGAAACAACTCCTGGTGGAGGACTCTATCGTGAGGGTTCTAGAATCGAGGGCAAGAAGGGAGAGAGAGAGAGGGAGGTTAAGTGTCTCCCTGGTGCCATGGCTCGGAGGGATGGGAAGCAGATCATGAGAACTGCTAGTGCAGTAGGACAAAAGAGTTAGCTGGATGTCATTGTCCACCTAGGGACTAATGACCTGGCTAGGGACAAGGTTAACACAGTGCAGGAGGAGTTCAGGGAGTTGGGAAGGAATCTTAGGCAGGCAGCATGCACAGGGGCCTTTTCTGAGGTGCTACCTGTCTATGATGGGGGGAGGGAGAATAGAAAAATCCACACCAGGAGCTTCAGCCAATGTTTGAAGGAGTGGTGCAGAGAGGAGGGATTTGGTTTCATATGGGACTGGAGTCTCACCTGGAGGGATAAAGGCCTATACAGGGATGATGGCCTGCATCCATCCAGGAGGGGAACCACAGTCCTCACTGAGTGGTTTAAATGTTACATCAGCAAACATTTAAACCCGCAGAGGGAAGTGGCAGAAGGAAGCAGGGAAACATAAACTGCCCCCCATCCCTCAAGCTGAAGAAGTCAGTAGGGAATACCTTAAGGGAGGGAAATCTCATAGGGTATCTACTAACAAGAAATACAAAATGGTAGAAATGAAGAGAGATGGGAATTAGGTCAGAGGGGGTAGGGGGAGAAGGCTAAAGGAAATGGGGGGGTTGACAAGCAGGGTGGTAGCAGAATTTGGAAGGCTATGTGTGTAAATGCTTAAAGTCTGGGAAAAAAAATACCGAACCTAGTGGCCATTATGTCAGAAGCTAACCTGGACACTGTCACCAGAGTCATGGTGCAATGAATTCCATAACCGGGACATAGCCTTACCAGGCTATATTCTGTACTCAGGAAGGATAGGGTGGGCAAGCAAGGAGATGGAGTTGTTCTTTACCTGAGGTATAGAATAAAAGCAACAGAGAGTCAAGGAACACAGGGAGGGGCGGAGGTACTGTGGGTCACCCTAGAGACAGGAAAGGGAGCCGCTATTCAAAGAGATGTGATATACAAACCTCCAGCACTGGGAGGGGAGATGGATAAGTTTCTGATGGAAGACATCCAAATGACAGCAAATAAAGGTGAAGTGCTGCTGGTAGGGGACTTCAACCCGCCGGCTGTAGATTGGAACACCACAGTTGCAACATCAGCCAGGAGCAGGGACATCATAGATTCCCTGCAGAGGGCACTCCTCAGGCAACTTCTGGGGGAGCCCACTCATGAGGGAGCAGTTCTGGGCCTTGTTCTCACTAACAGGGCAGTGTTGCAGAAGTCATGGTGGGTGGCCACCTGCAGACCAGTGATCACTGCATGGTGTGGTTCAATATAGATCTGTGACAGAATTGAATCACACAAAGGCAAAGGTGCTGGACTTTAGATGGGCTGATTTTACAAAGATTAGGGAATGCCTCAGGGATGTCCTGGGGGAGGGGGGACTTAGGTGGAGTGGAGGAACAGTGGCAAAACTAAAAGCTGGGACAATGAAGGCAAAAATCCTCTGCGTCAGGCAAGTAAGCAAAAGCAAGAAGAAAGAGAGTCCGCTATGATTCTCAAAGGAGATGTCTATGAAGGTAAAGGGAAAAAGTTAGTATTCAAGAGGCATAGTGAGACAGAGTTAGGAGGATAGGAAGGAGTATCAAGAGAAACAGAGGAAGGCAGGGAAAGCAGACAGAAGTGTAAAGGCTCAAATGGAGGAGAAAATAGCCCTGGCAGTAAAGAATGGGGACAAGACATTTTTCTAGTACTGTATGTAAGTGAAAGGAGAAAGACCAGAGAAGGGATTGTAAGGCTAAGGAGGTTGGGGGGAAGTGTGTGAAAGGGGACCAGGAAAAAGCAGACATTCTGAACAGATACTTTTGGTCGGTGTTCACAGAGGAAGGGGAAGGCGAGGGTCCACAGATAAGAGCCAGGGGCATAGTTGGTAGGGTGGTAGATACTTGTCAGCTTACAGAGGTTAGAGTTCTGAAAGAACCCGCAAATCTGAAAGTGGACATGGCAATGGGACCAGACAAGACACATCCAAGTATATTGAAGGAGCTCAGAGAGGTGCTGACTGCATCTCTGACAGTCCTGTTCAACCACTCACTGGATACGGGGGGTGGTCCCAGAGGACTGGAGGAGGGCAGACGTAGTCCTACTTCACAAAAGTGGTAGTAAAGAGGAGCCTGGAAATTACAGGCCAGTCAGCCTGACCTCAGTGGTGGGGAAATTAATGGAATCACTACTGAAGGAAAGCATTGTGGGATATCTTGAATCTAGTGGCTTACAAGATAAGATGCAGCATGGATTCACAAGGGAGAGGTCATGTCAAACAAATCTGAGATTTTTTTGACTAGGTGACCAAGGAAGTAGATCAGGGTGGAGCAGTGGATGTAGCCTACCAAGATTTCAGTAAGGCCTTTGACACCATTCCTCATAGAAGACTCATAAATAAGCTGAACAGCCTAGGGATGAGTCCAAAGGTAATAAATTGGGTAATATATTAGTTGGGAATAGGAGACAGAGGGTAGTGGTGAACAGAGTTCATTCCGAGGAAGGGAGGGTGGCCAGCAGTGTGCCACAAGGATCAGTATTGGGACCAGTCCTCTTTAATGTCTTTATTAGTGACATTGCAGAGGGACTAGAAGGGAAGGTATGTCTGACACTAAAATATGTAATAGGGTAGACACCTGGGGAGTGAAAAAAATGAAGAGGGATCTATGAAAACTTGAAGAGTGGTCAAGAATGTGGCAACTGAACTTCAATGCGAAAGAGTACAAAATCATGCATTGGGGATGTAGAAACAAAGGGGCACAGTATAAAATGGGGGAGTGGTACTGGCGGCCAGCAAACAGAGACCCAGGGTAATCATATCTGATGACCTAAAGGTGGCCAAACAGTGTGACAAGGCAGTGGGGAGAGCAAGTGGGATGCTGGGGTGTACAGGGAGGGGTATCACCAGCAGAAAGAGGGAGGTGGTGATACTGCTGTAAAAATCACTGGTGAGACCTAACCTAGAGTACCATGTCCAGTTCTGGAGACCACATCTCAGGAAGGACATAGACAGAGTAGAGGTGGTCCAGAGGAGAACAACTTAAATGGTGAAGGTTTGCATCAAAAGCAATACAAGGAGAGACTTAAGGACCTCAGTATGAACACTCTGGATGAAAGAAGAGAAAGAAAGACAGAGAGGGGGATATGATACAAACTTTCAAATACCTCACAGGTACAAATCAGGTTGAAGAAGAAAGCCTTTTTCTGAGCAAAAGATGTTCAAGAAATAGGGGCCATGCTATGAAACTGGAAGGGAGTAGATTTAGGGGAGATGTAAGAAAGTACTTCTTTACAGAAAGAGTGGTAGATACCTGGAATGGCTTTCCAGAAGAGGTGGTAGGGGCAAAAACTGCAATGGTATTGAAGAAGGCATGGGATAGGCATAAGGGAACCTAGTGGCAGGGGGGAGGGGTTAAAGCAGAAGACCAAGTAGGGTCTACAATGTTACAGTAGGTAGGGAAAATGGGCAGACTGGATGGACCAAGTGGTCCTTATGTGCTGTCAAATTCTATGTTTCTATGTTGCTATGAAGACCTTTCCGGCATCCAGTGGGATGAGTGCTGTGTGTAGATTAGAGGATTGTTCTATTAAGTATAGGAATTCCTAATGATGTAGGTCATCCTCCTTTCTCCAGTGAAGCTCAGCTGGTCCTGATTAATAATCTTAAAAATAACCATCCATAACCTTGCCAAATTGTTATCAAGGACTTTACAATCATTATTCAAAAGTGATATCGACCTATACAAACCACCTTGCTCTGAGAATAGCATTCTTGAGGAAGGAAATAAAGGCTTTATTAAATGAGGGGTGCAACCCACTGATAATGATAAATTGATGAACGAACAATGTGAGATGGGCTAGTGTGTCAGAAAAGGTTCTATAAAATTCAGTAGTGAAACTACTGGGACTCAAGCATTTACCCATTAAGCAATTTCCTGTTCTAGGCAAGACCTCTTGACAAGTGATTGATTTCTATATTTAAAATATAATTTTCTATTTTCCTTAATTGTGGTAATATTAGTGCATGCAAAAAAATCCTGAATTACCACCTAGTCGTCTGTCTCCCACAGGGAATACAGTGTTGTATAGGATTTTTAAGATTATTATTACTTCTGTCTTGGACCAGTTATACACTCCCCTGTTAATTTCAAACTACATTAATGATGCTATTTATTTTTCCCCACAGTAATTGGTAAGCCAGTAGTTCACCATGTTTATTGAACAAATTTAATATTTTGAGTGTATTCAACTTAATGTTCCCTGGGCCTCCAAAACCTTATTGCATTTATCTTATAGTCAACACTGCCAACAGATATTTAGAAGATGAATAATGTATTTAGCTTCAGATCCAATTCAGGTAAGTTAAAGAACTCATGACCCTAAGTAAGACTGAATCCAAATTCCACACACCACCTGTCTGGAAGAGACCTTCTCTTTTAGGAGAAAATATTAATGGAAGATGCTCAGATGTATAGATTGCATGACATCTAATCTCTTTTGTTTTCTGAACAATATTTTTGAAACAAGATACAAATCTATTCTTGAATATTGTAGGTTGAACATTAGCCTTAGAAGCCCCATGAGAAGAGACTGGACTTCAATATGTACACCCTGGAAGGGGGGAGGACAAGATAGAAAATTATAAATACCTTACAGGGTTGAAGAAATTACAGGTGGGGAGTATTTTTCAGAGCAAAAGATGCAAAGAACGAGGGGACATGCAATGAAGCTGGAAGGGGGAAATTTAGAACTGTAAGGAAGTACTTCTTCACTGAAAGAGTGATGGATGCCTGGAACTGTCTTCCAGTGGAGGTAGTGGGGTAGAAAACAGTGGCAGGCTTCACACATGCATGGAATAGGCACAAGGGAATCCTAGTTGGGAAATGGGGGGGGGTCAGAGATCATGTAGGGTCTGGGGTGACAGGATATGCAGGGGAAAATGGGCAGACTGGATGGGCCAAGTGGTCCTTTTCTGCTGTCAAATTCAATGTTTCTATTAGAATGAAAAGAAAAACAATTCTGATTCAGATAATAATATGAGACGGAATCAATTAGATTTAGATTTGTCATTAAACTAAAACTATTAGCAGCGTCTCTAGTCTTTCATTCCCGAGAGCCTAATGATCTGTCAAAAGATATAAGGATCAACCTTAAATCCCCAGCAACTATATAAAGGACAGAGAATTGAGACAGATTCAGGAAATAATTTGTGAAGAAAGGTGTCATCCTGATTTGATGCATATATATCTGCTAGAGTAAAAATCTATAATCCATGCTTCACTCTAATGATGATGATGTATGAGCCTCCAGGATCAATAACATGGTCTTCAATTGTAATACGAACATTTTGAATGTGATTGACACCTAAGTTAACAATGTCAGCACCAGTAAAATACAGTTCTTGTAGAAAGATACAGTCCACATCTTTTTGGTTTCAGTTTTTGATAAGTTTTCTTATTTTAAGTCAATAGCTCTCAGGTGGCAATTTCACAGTAAGGTTAATAATCTGAATCTTCTGATTTCTTAAAGGGGTATTAAAGCAAGATATCCCTGGCCCCCTTGACATTACATGAAATAAATTTAATGGAAATCCTTTATATTACAACTGTGGATACAGATAAGATAATAGTTTTAGTTATTTATTTGACTCAGAATTTGATTATGGGAAAGGAGGGCTAGACCATACTGCCTGTTTTCAGCCTTGTCCTGGGGTGGGGGTTTGATACAGATGCAAATCAACTGAAATGGAACAAGACTATGCTATTGTTGGCATTTTAGTGAGTCACTACTACTGATATCTCCAGACATCTTACAGGACAGTTTACAAAACAGGTCATGCAGATCTTAAACCCTATATGACTGAGCAAATAATTTCTCCTTTTTTTCTACCTTAAGTAATACTGCACCATGAAACCACATTCCCCAAACCATGCTAACTCGTAACCCAAAACAACCCCCCCACAGGAATTACAGAGAATAAAAAACAAATAGAAAGAAGAAAAAGAAACAAGACTTGGCTGGTGCCAAGTTGGCTTGTCATGTATTTTATGGCTGCTTGCTAGGCACAGCAAATATATTGTTACAGTATCGGGCTCCAGAGGTGTGTCACTGTCATAGCCAATGTAGCTCAGTCTGCAGAAGGCTTGACAGTGGCAGACCAACGATTACTGAGGCTGATTATGACATTCTTCTGCTGGTGATAGGTGGAAACTGTGTGTGGTTGAAAGGAGGTAGCCATGCCTATCAGCGATCAGTTGTATCCATTCATCTATAATATGCCCCGCAGCCAGCTGAACACTGTCACAATCAGTGTGCTGCTCATCCTCCCCCAAACTCAATGGCTTCCCCAGTGCTCCCTCTATAAAACAATCCCACCCTCTGCAGTATAGCCCGCACACCTCCCAGTCACTTCCCCGGTGCCCCCTTTCTCCCACACACTGCTAATTATTAGGCCCACCACCCTATTGGTTCTAGCATGAGCCCCTTTTATAAAATAAACTCCCACCCACTGCCAAGCATCCTGCCCACCTCCCACTTTCCCCATAACCCATTTGTAAAAATTAACTCCCATCCATTGCCAATTATTCTGCTCAACTCCCGATTGTTCTCCATGCCCTATTTACAAAAATAAACTCCCACCCACTGCCAATATCCTACCTGACTTCTGATCACTTTCCCCATGGCCTGTTTGTAAAAATAAACTCCCAGTCACTACCAAATATTCACCTACATCCTGATTACTTCCCCATTGCCTCATTTGTAAAATATAAACTCCCACCAACTGCCAGTTATCCCCCACCTCCCAATCATTTCCCCTGGTGCTCCATACCTGTAATCCAAGGAAACAGTTTGGCAATAACTTCTGCCCCCATACCCACCCATCCCATCCCTCTTAACCCAACCACTGCACCCCAACCCATACCCTCATTTACCTGTCCAGTCTACTGGCATGTCCTGCTGCTTCCACCAACAGAAGAACAACAAAACTGTACAGCGCTCACAAAATAAAGCTCATGTATAGTATACTTTATTAAATGCATCCACAGAAAGTTCTCCGGTGCTTCGAGGGTACAATACCACTTCATCAGGGGGCTTTCACGAACACATCCAGCTTCTTCCAATGCTGACCACAAATGACTGAAAAGGAGGTAGCTGGTTAATGGATTTTTAATAAGTTTTAAACTTTTATTCCTAACTTTGTCATTTATTAAGATTTTTGTCACCAAATTTTCAACACAGCCTTTTTTTGGACTCCACCTAACAAACAAGGTAGATAACATTTTTCAAATCTGCCTTGAAGGGGGATTTCTCAGTTGCTCCACAAAAATCTCCTCTTGAGTGGGTTTTGAACATTTTCACCTACTGGGCTCATGAAGTGGGGTCATAAGAAGACAATGTTGAAAATCTGGTGAAAAAATATGGTAAAATGATCTAGTTATAAGTGGGCACTGAAATATTTCAATGTTCCTTCATAGCTTTGTTACTTTTCAATATTTTTCCACCAAACTTTCAACATGATCTTTTTGGGAACCCAACCTCATGGACAAGGTGGGTGACATTTTTCAAATCAGTCCCAAAAGGTGATTTTGTAGTTCTTCAACAAAATCACTTTTCAGGCAGGATTTGAAAAATGTCACCTACCAGGTTCATGAAGTGGAGTCATAAAAATACTAGGTTGAAAATATGGAGTTGAAATCTTAAAAAACACCATTATCAAGGTCCATAGAATTTTTTCAGTGTTCACTCACAACTTCAGTAATTTTCAATATTTTGACCTCACATTTTCAACAAAGCTGTTGTTTTTTACACAACCTTGTGAACGTGACAGGCTTTGTTTTTCAAATCCTACCTATAAAGTGTTTTTGCACTTATGACATGAAATGATTTTTCAGTCAGTATTTTATAAATGGCATCTGTCATGTTCAGAAGTAGGGTTCATAAAGAGACTGTGTTAAAAATTTGGGCTCAAAATGTAAAAAATAAGTTATGAAAAAACTTTGTGTGCCGTGGCAGTCTTGTTGGCCAAGTGGGTAGCATGTTGTGTTCCCATGCCAGTGACACAAGTTCGGGGACAAGCTTGGGGAGCCAGCTGGGCAGCATTAGGATGGGAGCCAGCACTGTCACACACCACCGCTCCAAACCTGGGAAGGTACTGCACAGTGTTTTGTCACATAGGCGGCACCTTGTGATGGGACAGAGAGCCTTCCCTCACAAGGTATTACCATGTGTGTCATGGTTTGCTTTTGTAATTAATGACTCATGTTATTAAACATGACCACCACTCACAATTTTTAAAAATCTCTTTCCCTGAGCTTACCTGTTCAATGTATTTGCTGGATTCATACTCTGGATGTAGTAGATAATGTTATCAAATATTTGTAATGGTAAATACAACAGCACTGTACCAATATATTTCATTTCTACCTAGTACCCATGGCACAAGACTGGGGACTTTTAAAACCTTCAAAATCCTTTACCTCACTTCAGAAATAAAAATACGTAAGACAAACACTACTACTCACGGACTCCGTTGCAAAACATTTCTATCACAGTACTACTCTGCCTTCATCATTCCCTATAACACAACCAAAACCTCCCTCCTGAAGATACCATCACTGGACCCTGATGATCTGGCAAATTACGGACCTGTCTCCTACCTCCCATTTTTAAGGTAGGTGATCGAGAAAGTAGTGGTGCATAGTTACAGGACCGTTTCAAATGTTGCAAGATCTCTGAGCCATTTCAGTCTGGGTTTAGACTTTGGTAAAACACAGAGGCTCTTGTCATGGTGTTCAGTGATCTTCTTCTGGCAAAAGATAGTGGTCACTGCTCCATCTTAGTACTGCTGGCTCTTTCCTTGGCATTTGACATGGTAGATCATGGGGTGTTGCTGACCAATCTAAGATACTATGTAGGCTTCTCAGGTAGAGTGACACTGGAGTTTGAGTTCTACTTCTCCAACTGAGAGCAGCAGGTGGCATTAGGTGGAAACATCTCTAGTGCTGCTCTTCTCTGCTATGGAATGCCTCAGGAGTCAATTTTGGCTCCTCTGTTATTTGCCATGTACACGTTGCCATTGGGGGAGATCATCAGGCATTATGGTGTGGGTTTTCACTGCTATGCAGATCATATCCAGATCCATCTCTCATGTCCACCTTACAGGGTTACCACGGTAGCTGTATTAGATAAGTGTCTAGTTAAAATTCAGGATTGGATGGCTTTAAACTGGCTTGGACTCAACACATTGAAGATGGAGGTGTTACTGGTAAAAACTGGGTTGAATGGGTGCAGCAATGAATAGTGTTGTTACCTTATTGCCATCATCAAATGACACAACACTATGATTTGTTGATAAGGTAAAGAATTTGAGCATCATTTTGTACAGTGGACTGACAATAGATCATTAGGTGACATCTATTGTCTGCAGTGGTTTTTGCCATTTGCAAAATATTGCCCAAAGTCAAGCCTATACTGCTCACTCTGATTTGGAAATACTAGTGCACACTTTTGTTATCTGTCACCCAGACTACTGCAGTTCTCCTTACCTAAGGCTACCTGTGGTGCTGGTGTGTCATTTGCAACTTGTGCAGAATTCTGTAGCCTGGCTGGTAGCTGGGACCCCCTGGTCTGGGCACATCATGTTGGTTTTGCTGGATCTGCATTGGCTGTCAGTGAGGTGATGCATCAGCTTCAGGATAAAATTAACAAAGCCCTGAATGATTTGGTCCCTGGCTACCTGAAAGACCTTCTGATCAAATACTGTACACTCCTGTCTGTTCTCTTCATTCCTCTGAGGCAGAACTCCTGGTGGTTCCACGCTCCCATTTAACATCTTCAGGAGAGAGAGCCATTTGTGTTGCAGCTCCTATTTTGTGGAACTCACTTCCAGATATGATTAGAGGGTCCCCTCTCAGGAATGCTTTAAGGTCTTGCTGAAGACCCATTTTTTTAAATCAGGCATTTGAGACCACTTAATTTTAAATTGGTGAAGATCTGGAGTGGTTCTGTTTTTTTTTTTTTTTTTTTTTATATTTTATTTTTTAAAGTTTTTGTGACACAATATACATGATACAGCGTATTTCACATCAGAGAATACATGTTATACATCACAGTCAGAAAGTATTTTAAAATATATAATAGGACTATACAGTATTATGGCCCAATCCTTTCTGGTGAATAACAACTTATATCTATTCAAGGATTTAATTCTATGGTAGGATAATAATGTAGAAAATGCCACTCTCACCCAACTTTTACTCAAAGGGCTGTTCACTATTATTTCCCCCCTAGGATTCAATAAGGGTGGAGGGCTGAATTTTCCTAAAAAGGAATACTAAACCAGGTTCTAACAAGGTTGCCTGGGCTCAATTAAGTTGCACTGCACCCCTACTAAAAATGCTAGACCTGCTAACAGATAGGTAAACAGGTTATGGAAATAGAGAATCACAATAAGTTCACGAACTGAGTGGGGTATTATATCCCCTTCATTTGTAGTATCTCAGAATAGGCAGGAGTTTCAAATTTAGATAGTAACACCAACATGGCTAACTTAATAATAGTAATAAATCTCAGCAAGACTAAAACAATCAAGAAATAAATGGATATAGATTTCTACATTTAAGCAATCTAGTGGAATTTAGCTCATATAAGACTGATCAGAGTTCAATCATTAGTGTCTGAATCAGAGTTTATGTCCAGATCAGCTTTTCCCTGAGTGTGGCCTTCCAGCAATTTAGAAGCCATGGCTGCAGCTGAATCAGGGTCCATCAGGATATGAGTCTTACCAGAGTGTTTGATCTGCAATCTAGCAGGAAACAGGAGCTGGGTGTCGATGCCGTTTTCAAGCAGGAGTTTCTTCATTACTTGTAGAGCCTTCTTCTTAGTCTGGGATTGAGAGGAAATATCCAGAAAAAAGGCTATTTTGCTGCCCTCCCAGATCAGGTCTCCCCATTGCCTAGCGGCACGTAGTAGTGGAATCTGGCTCTCTGAGCTCGATAGCATGGCGATTGCAGTCAAAGGGCGTGAGGTCCCCGAGCCTTCTCAGGAGCGCATGGGGATGGCAAATGCCTTTATCACTGAAATCCCTGAGTCCGCAGGCAGTAAGGCAAGGTCAGTAAATATTAATCTGTTTATCGCTGCTAGTATTTCAGAGTTGGAGGCAAATCGTGGTGGAAAACCCACTACGCGCACATTCGCTGTTCTGCATAGTTTTCTAGAGCCTCTAGCTTTGCCCGAAGAAAGGTAAGGTCTTGAGCAAATGTAGCATTTTTAGCTTGCTGTTGGTCTGACTCCACTTTAAGGGCTTGGATTTCATCTTCATTTCCCCTTACTTTTTCATCTAGGTCCTTAAACCGAGATTCCACAGCAGCCAGTCTACGATTTGTTTCTTCTCCATTTTCCTGGATTTTGTGTAGAAGTGCCATCATCTGTGGGTTGGGAGTTTCAGTGGTTTGTGTCTCCGTAGGTAGGGAGGTTCTCAGGCCTGTTCCTCACAGTGTTGGTGGTGTAGAGAGAAAGGCATCTATGTGATGCGCTGCATGCTTTTGGTCCTTCTTCGGACTCATTTCGGCTTCGGTAGACCTTCAGGCACAGTATTGTTCTATTTTTAAATTGTTATCTTCCCTGGAGATAGATTTAATTAGACTTTTGAGTCTTGCTTGAGCAGGAGCCATGCATTAAGCGTCCGCCATGTTAGATGCTCAGCAGCGCCCCCCTCAAGTGGTTCTGTTTTTATATATTTTTTATCACCTGTACTTGACCTATTTATTATCTTTTCTTTAGTTGAAAAAAAATATTTTAATCTGCTGTGTGTATGGTGCTTAGAGCTCAGGATAGGCACCAAACAAATAAACTTGCCTTGTTTGCCTTGCCTTACCTGATATAACATGCAAATAAACATTTGGCATTGACAAATGCTTGTTTTATGTTGCTATCTTCATTTTTATAGCAGGCCTTGCTGTCTTACTAGCCTCACTGTCACTTTTATAATTGCAGTTATAAGAGGACCACATCCAATGTCAGTTTTACAGATTTTACGTATACAATGCCCACAGGGAAGGCTCTGATGCAGCAGCACTGCTTTTCATAATGCTCTCTTCTTTTTATTCCCCGACTGGCTGGGTTTGGAAACAGACCTGTCAAGTGGTTGGTGGGGAAAAGACCAGATGTTTTTTATTCCCTGATGGGCCAGGTTGGGCATCAGACCCACCAAGTAGTTTGGAGGAGGGAGACAGATCTTTTTTTTCCCTGACAGGCCAGGCTGGTCTTGGGTTTCATCATGCTGTTGAGGGGAGGGGGCAGATTTTTTTATTCCTCGATGACCTGGGTTTGGCCCTTACTCATCGGGTAACTGGGTGGCGGAGGAGAAGGACACATTTTTTATTCTCTAACAGATTGTGTTTGACACTGAAACCATTAGGTAGTTGGGGTAACGGGGCAGTTTTTTTTATTATTTTTTCCAGTAAAGATTTTTATTTTCCACTTTTCAGATGACAGTATGAAACATAAAGAGTCATTTTTATACATTCCATTGTGAAAATAACATATTTCTATACTGACAGCAAAAAAAACGAATTACTAAAATATTTACTATTCAAAAATAGACATACACTTCAGGTGCATATTAGATAAATTCTTAAATACATACTTCCAAAGATCTTCGGTCCCATTAATTTACATTTCCAATTCTCTAGAAAATGTTCATGAAGCCAAATAGCTGCAAGGAACTATAAAAGAAAACAGGGATCCTTTCTTAAATATTGTAGTTTGCATAAAATTGGGATTCGGAAATCACAGAGGTTTCTACTAAGAGTACCTCAGCCCTTTTCTAATTGGTCTAACATGGGATACCAAGTGACCTTAAAAGCTGTAAGTTTCCCAGCTACATTGTGGGATATACGTTCATTTTTTATAGTTCCCCCAGCTTATTATACCATTCTTGAAGAGAGGGAGCTGAGTTTGATTTCCATTTAGCCAGTAAATTCCTTTTAAATGCCAAGGCTGCTGCCCAAATTCCAATTTTCTGATGATGGGTTATATCTGGACTTCCCGAATCAATGCCCAGGACTAAAAACCTCGAAGTAAATGGTATTATAATGTTATATACCATTTCACAAAATTTATGTATTATCTTCCAAAGAGACGCTATGTATGGACACTCCCAGAACATATGCAGCAAGTTAGCATGCTTTAGTTGACATTTCCAGCACGTACCCTCTGGTAGATAACCCATTAATTGTAATCTCAGAGGGGAGTAATAGTAATAGTGTAAAATCTTAAATTGTACTGTTCTCCCCCAAATCTCTTTACTCGCTAGTCCTGCATTATTTCATGCAGCAGACCATTCCGCATCAGAAATGACTATTCCCATATCTCCTTCCCATTTTTGTTTAGCCGTTTTGTTAGCAACTTTAGGTCAGGAGACTTATTCAGATATCTATACCCTAAACTCACTCCTCTCTTAAGATTTGCCACTTTTAGAATCTGTTCCAACTGTGAGTTTACCGGAAGGTAGAGATTTGGGCCCAAAATGGAGTCAGTCAGCACATTCCTAAGCTGTAGGTATATGCCAAAATGAAACTTATGCAGCTTAAATTTCTGTTTCATTTCTTCAAAAGACAGCAAAATGCCAGACTTGTCTACTACATCACTAAGGTTTCCTATGCCTAGAGCCCTCCATCCAAGATCCATTAAAGAGTTGCCATTGTGAAGCAGTTTTGGATTATTCCAGATTGTTTTAAGTTTTTAGGGGCCTCATCAATCCCTAAGATATTTTGCATCTTCTGAATGATACAGATTGAGTCAGAAATGCAGTTATTTTCTTTAAGTTTCAAGGGCATCTTGGTAAACAAAAAATCAGACACTCTTTTGGGGTGCTCTATCTGTTCCTTTACCCTGCACCACAGGGGACAAGTGTTTCTATTGTTTCCATTGTTTGAAGTAATGTATAGTGCTGCTTGCTTAAACCTGAAGGCCACTAAATACTGTATATTTCCTAATGGGGCAATCCAAGCCCACCATCAGATTTGGTAGCTCTGAGGTTACTAAGGGAGAGCCTTAGAGGTGAATCTCCCCACAGGAATTTCCTAACCATTGTATGTAGCTTAATAAAAAAAATGCCTATTCTTTAGAAGGTGGATATTCTGGAAGAAAAAAAAAACAATTTAGGTGCCACTATCATTTTAATGGAATTGATTTCCTCCCATAATGAAAGATTTATATTATCCCATTTTTTAAAATCCTTGTCCAGTTCCGTCAGAAGAGGTGTCAAGTTGAGATCTAAAATCTTTGGGCATCTCTTGGGATCTTTATTCCCAAATAGGTTAAGGATTCTATGCACCTTGTTTCCACCTCTAACCTACCTAGTGCTAGACCAGTTTTCATTATTTTGTTAAGTGGCATAATTTGGGTTTTCTTCCAGTTTATCTCCAGACCTGCTATTTTAGCAAAGATGTCTAGAGTCTGTTCTAGAGGTTTAATAGCTAGAAAGAGAATTGAATTAGTAAGTAGAATATCATCCGCAAATGCAAAGACCTTGTTAGATATTGTTCCTGACTTTATTCCCTTTATTAGCTCATTTGCTGTAAGACTCCTTATTAATGGTTCTAATGCTATGATAAATAAATAGGGCGATGGTGGACAGCCTTGCCTTGCCTTGCTCCCTGAGACAGAGTAAAGGGATTTGATAAAAAGCTATTAGTAATCACCCCAGCCTTTGGATTAGTGTAAAGTGTTCTAATACCTGAGATGAACTCCTTTCCTGTATTGAAGTTCTCGAGTTTTGCAAAGAGATATTCCCACTCCAAGGAGTCAAAGGCCTTGAAAAAATCCAGTGCTAGTGCTATGACGTGGCCCTTCAAATTACTTGCTAGATATTGACAATTTAACAATCTCCTAACATTCTCATATCAATTCCTGTTTAGAACAAAACCCACTTGTTCCTTCCTCAGGAGTATGATTACTAGGCCTTTGAGCCTGTTGGCTGGGTTCTTTGCCAGACTCTTATAATCCACATTAAATAGTGAAATAGGCCGGTATCCCTCACAGTACTGTGACTCTTTTCCTTTCTTTGGGATCAGCGAAATGTAACCAAGCTTCATGGATTCAGGCAGAGATCTCAGACTGAGAACACTTCTAATGGTTTGAAGAAAATAAACTTGGGTATTGGGGTTTAACGGCTTTATAAAACTCCCCTGGCAAACCGTCTGATCCTGGCGTTTTGTTTGGGAGAAGGTCCTGCATAAATCTATGAAACTCCTCTGTAGAGATAGGCCTATCCAGTTGTTCTTTATCTGATTCTTACAGTTCCGGTAGACATACTGAAGATAAGAAACCATTTATTTCAGTCTCCCCCCTGCTTGTTTTTTTTATAGAGCTTCTTGTAAAAATCTTCAAATTCTTTAGAAATGTTACTATTTGAGACCACTATGTTACCCTGCAAATTTTTAATGCCTGTATTATTTCTTTGAAGGGATCTTTTTTTAGCCTAAAGGCCAGTAATTTCCCTGCCTACTCTCCTGACTCCCAATAGGATTGTTTGATCCTGAAAAGCTCATACTCTGCCTTGGCTGAATGGATTTTGCTAATATCATATTTCAGTTTAGTAATTTTATTTAGTAGGTGTCTATTCTCCTGTGGATTACCTTTAAATTGCTGTTCAAGTATAGCCAGATAGTTCTCTTTTTCTTCAAGTTCTTTAGCTGTTTTCTTTTTTCCCCCACTGAAAAACTAATAATTCTTCCCCTCATAAAAGTTTTAAATGTGCCCCACAGACAGTTTAGGCCCACTTCCCCATTGTCATTTGTGTCAAAAAAGAAGGTAGTTTTTTGATTTATCTATTCAATAAGTCAGGGTCCTGTAGCAAGCAGGGAGGTATTCAATCTCCATCTAGAGACCTTGCTCCTTTACCCACCCAGTGCTGGTACCGTTTTTGATAAAGCGTGATCAGATATGACTAAATCCCTGATCTGTGTTTCTAAAACATCTGGGATAATGGACTTAGCAACCAAAATCATAGCTAACCTGCTAAAAGAATTATGTCTATGAGAATACAATGTGTAGTCTCTTCCCCGTGGATTGAGAAGGCACCAGGAGTCTGTTAAGTCCAAGTCCTTCATTGAAGAATGTAAAGCGTTCTGTGAACCTGTGGTTCTAATATCCTTTGGTGTACCACTCCTATCTACTACTGTGTCCAGGATTTCATTAAAGTCCCCCCTACAATAATGTCCCTGTTACTGATAGTGCTTAATCTGAAATTAATGTATTTAAAGAAACTAGCTTGTCCTGTATTTGGGGCATAAATATTGCAAATTGTCAGTTCTTTTCCCTCAAATATTCCTGTTAATATCTGGAACCTGTCCTCTGTGTCTGCAAAATAAGATGTTTTCATACAATTCACCCCCTTTCTTATTAATATCACTGTACCTCTTTTCTTTGAACTGAAGGCACTAAACTCTACTTATGCCACCCATGACCTGGCTAGCTTTTTGGCTTCTTCTTCTAACAGATGTGTTTCCTGGAGTAGTGCTATGTCTACTTTTTCTTTCTCTAAATAACTATTTTTTTCCTTTTAATTGGGGTACCCAACCTCTTCACATTCCAGGTCCCAATTGTCAGATTGATTTTGCTCATTATTGTCACTGCCTAAGACCTTTAAGTATGATTAAATATCACTTAGGCTGTAAAGAACTATAAACAACAACAGTTAACACTATCGTAACAAAAACTGAAAGATTAAATATAAAAAACTCAGTCTCTAATGAATCACAAAGTGTTCCTAAGTTACTTGTGTCAGAAAATGGGTAAGTAGGAAAATCCTGTTAACACTCTAAGTAAGTATAGTATAGAGTAAGTAATAACAGTTTAAAGCTATCTATTATACCTTTCAGAACAGTAATACAGCAGAAACAACAGATTCTTATTAAGAGAAAAAACAAACAAACAAATATGATAGATTAGAAAGCGAATATTCCCCCCCCCCAAAAAAAATACACACAACCAGTAGGTTGTAGTCTACTGCACAACTTGTAGGCCACTGGACTGAGAACTGTCCAAGGTGGAAGAGTCCGTATCTGAAAATAAAGCAGCAGAGCGTTAGACCGGATCCCACCCCATAGTTGATGAACGTCATGAGATGCTCAATTTTTTTTAAATAAAAACCGCAACGGCCAGATATAAGTTAAAAGTTCCATGAGATGTCATAGATAACTAAGTGGTTTTATACAGAAAAACAGATGAGTGAAGGAGACCAGTGTGGAAGGAAGGTATAAACAGACAGACCCAGATGGATTGAGGGTAGGGGACACAACACTCACACGTATCACATAAGGGCAGAGATAATCAGTGTAGTGAATTTTGAATTTGTTTTTCAGAGAAGTCTCGACTGTTAAGCCACATGTCAGAATCCATTATCATGCCAGATCAACCAAAAAGAAAACTATTCAGGCCCGTTGAGATCTGTTAGCAAGTACAGTCTTATTTTCTCTGGTCAAATTATGGCCAAATTCAGAGAAGGTTAATAGTGCATGAATATGTCATTGCAAAATTGCTTTCCCTTCTGACATTAATTGAGCACAACCTAGTCAACCAGAAAGCTGCTCAGTAATAACAAGACATGGTGGGGGGGGGGTAGATTGGAACATCTAACACTGGTGATCCTGTTAAACACTCAATTAGATAAAATCCAAATACTGAAAAAAGAACAAATACAACACCCTAGGTAATCTATTTGCACCTCATGTGGAGTAAACACACTGAGACAAGTAAACAAGCATCGTGGTGTATAGATTGCTAGCAGTTAATTCCAATATAACCGAGTAGTGCTGGATGAAATCAGTAATCCACAGTGTTTTGCAAAGGGTTAAACAGCCTAGTCTGTCTGAACACATATGTTAATGATTGCATGCAATTGCAAGCTCACCTTGAAAACAGCCAGTGGAGAAACTGACTCCTGTTTGCTTTCCCGATCTATTTTAAACTCAAACTGGGAGCACAGTGTGTGGCAATCTCTGTGTTGCAACAGGAAGTGATGAGATAGGAACACTGGGTGTTTGAAACACAATTCCTTTTGGGGAAGTGGGTCGGGGGGGCTGTAATCTTGCAGGATTCCATTATCATAACTTTTGATTTGGTCGTTAGATCTGGCTCAGGGATAGCTCTGGATGAATATGACTGCGGACTTTCTCTACTCCGGTTCTGTTTTCTTGGATTAGGTTCAGCAGCTGCTGGCATGGGAATAATTGGATGGGTGAATAAAGGACCTGGATTTATGCTGGTGCATCCATATTTGTAGAAGATATTTTCACTGCAGCCGAAAATGTGTGGAGTTGAGGGCAATGGTTTGCGCCTGTTGTTTTGATGTGGTGAGTTCAGAGAGGCACGAGAGCTGTAAAAAGCACCTTCCAAGGCAGGCTTGCAGCTAGAGCTATGTGCTCCTCATGCTTCCTCCACGCCACACTGATGGTTAAAGACCGTTTGTTTTTCATTCACTTGAGAGTACTAGAGAGTCTGAATGTAACCCCAGGCTTGGTTCACCGTGTCACACTTAATGCAACTGCCTCTATCTCCTTGTATCATCAGTGTTGTGGGATATCTGAAGTAGTATTGTAACCCATATATTTGAAGCTGTTGTTTGACCTCCTGGAAAGATTTCCTTTTATTTACTATTTCTGACGAAAAGTTTTGGAATGGTGAAATGCGCGCGCCCCTCCATGTTAGTGTCCTTCTTTCCCTGACAGCCTTAGTATCTCATCTTTGACAGTAAAACATAAGAAATATGCCACTATAGGTCTGGGTTTTGAATTTTTGGGCTTGGGTCCCAGCGATCTGTAAGCCCTCACTATCTCCAGAGGCCAGGGCCATTGGTGACAAAATAAATCTGGGAGGAAATTTTGCAAAAAAGTGATCATGCTGCTACCCTCGACTCCTTCTGGCACTCCCAGTATCCTAAGATTATTTTGCCTTCCCCTATTCTCAAGATCATCCACCTTTTCAAGAAATATGAAATTTGGGAGCTTTGCTTTTGTGTCAGTTGTTCCAGGTATCCCACAGGGGTTGTCAGCGCAGTGACTTTGCAGTCATTTAAATCTACCCTAGCCGCAAGCTCTTCATTATTTTTTGCCAGAATGGAGGTTGACATTTTAATGTCAGTTATATCTATTTTAAGGTCCTCAAGTATTTTTTCAGTTGTAAAATACCACTTTTGCTGGCTAGGTTATTGTTATCCTGGTTGTCCATGCCCGCAATTGGTTTCCTTGGCTCCAATGGCTTAGTTGAGACAGTCATTATGACAGTTGGCATGGCAGCGTGGTGTTGCAGACATCCAAATTAAAATTAAGGTAATTTAATCCCACTGGTATGAGTCTGGTATCAATTTGTAGTCCTGCAAAAACTATAGACATATTATAGATCTGGACTGTCGAGAATTAGCTATTAGAGCAAAATATTTTAAAATAAAGGGGCGAGTATCCGAAGCTACATACTCACATGTCTATCCTCAGTCAGTGCTGGCTCTCGCTCCAGTTTTTTTTTATTCTGATGAGCTGGGTTGGGTACTGAATCTATCAGGTAGTTTTTGGGAGAGGGACAGAATTTGTTTTATTCTCTGATAGGTCAGGTTAGGCAACAGAGATTCAACTGTGCAGCATGCTAGGTTGCCGTGTGCATACCAGTATAATCCCTATGTGTATGTTGGGAAGTGTGCAGCATTGATATTGAGCACAAAGAGAAGGAAAGAGCAAGAGAGGGATAGCCAGGTGATGGAGCTTGGATCACTGGCACTTGGGGTTATAGCCTCAGAAGTGTACATTATTGGCCCCATTCAATCCAGTCTCCCAAGCTAGTGCACTGCCGACCAAAAATGGCTGAACAGGCTGGTAGTAGCAGCAGTGTGGCAGGAGTCCAAGCCTCCCATGCAGTGTTTGTACCCCTCACTGTTGGGTCTATTCACAAAAGCCTACATGCCATGTATGTGCAATGCGTTGGCATGTCCATGACTGAATGCCATGCAGCGGGGTCCAGCTGACTCCAGCGGCATTCACAACAAGTGCTCTAGCACCTTGTGCACTGGATCAGCTGATCGCCTATGCAGCTACACACCATGGGACGTCTGGGGGCATGCTTGCACTCCACGTCGTTCACTAAGGCACAGAGTAGGTGCGGAGTGACGGGGAAGGGTGGCATGAGTTACGTGGGGGAGACCCTGCTGTACCCATTATGCACCCACATTGATGACACCTGCCAGCACTGACGGGGCATGGATTCCCTCCCCGTGCTGCCTCAGCCCACCTAGCTGCATGGTAAGGCTAGGGGCAACTGTTTGGGCACTTGCCTATACCTGTGGAATTCCCAGCACCCATGCTTGCTCAGAATCCCCTACTCGCATGAAGCAGGGGATCCACTATGGGACCCAGGCTGGGCATCTCATTGGATGCTCACCTCTGCCCCATGCCCTACCCCTTCACAGCTGTCATCCATCCCTGCACAGCTGTACACTGGGGGGAGTGGGGCTGTGGACAGGTGCCCTATGGGTGCTCACAGTTGTGAATACTGTGCACCCTGTGCCTGTCCGGGGCTGTGTAGCTACATGGGAGTTTTGCATGCATTTCACGCATATAACCCATGCGTTTGTGAAGAGGGCCCTGTGACCTTAGAAGATGGGCTTGGGGAGATCAATGTTTTACTATCGCACCTCTTCCACCTTCTGTTCACCACTTTGCCATTGCTTCTCCTAACCACCTGGCTTAGTACACATTCTAGGTGGGCATGGGATCCATCAGGTAGCTGGAAGGAAAAGGACAGATTTTTTTTATTCTCTGATGGGCCAGGTTGGGCACTGGACTGGTAAGACACAAGATAGACAGATTTGTTTTTCTTCACTGAGAAGTGGGGGTGTGCACTAGACCTGTTAGGTTGCTGGTCAGATGTTTTTTAATTCCATGATGGACTGGGTTGGGCACTGGACCTGTCAGACAGTTTGGGGAAGGGGGACAGATTTTTTATTCCTTAATGGGCTGGGTTGCATACCAGACTCATCAGATTGTTTGGAGTAGAGAAACGCACTTTTTAGTCTCTGATGGGCTGGGTTGGGTACTGGACCAGTCAGGTAGTTTGGGGGGGAGGGTAGGCCAGATTTTGTTTATTCCCTAATGAGCCTGGTTGGGCACTGGATCTGTCAGGTTGTTGAAGGAGAGGGACATATTTGTTTTACTCCCTGATGGACTGGGTTTGGCACTGGACCCATCAGGTCCCTGATGGGCCAGGCCGATCACTGGAAATTCTATTCTCTCTACATTCCCTGTGATACCAATATGGAACTCCTGTGCCTTGTAAAATACTTTGGGATACAGTGTGTCTGAAAGTCATGATATAAAACTAAATGGTGTTACAGCTCTGCTATATTAGTCCTTTTGCATTGCAATAATTTAATAGCCTGAAAACTCTCAGTTTTCAATAGGTAATTTCAGTATTTTCCCCAGGAAAAAAGGGGTTGTTTTTTGTTAATGAAGTTCTGTACAAGAAGAGTTTTTTTAATACTTCCTCTCTGAGCTCATTCATTATCATTCTTATCATCACAGTGGGGGAAGGGGGCTAGGCAAAACAACCTGAGGACTTCTTTAGTGTATCACCTAGGTCACCTGCATGTTCACATGAGATTCCCCACTTGCTCATCAGGCTGTCATGCTCTGTTCTCCTAGCAACTTATAGAAAATAAGCAAAGTGTTACAGACAACTGTAAGGAGCAATAGCAAGGCACTCCACTCACTCACTAAGAGCCATAAAAAAGTCTCACCCCAATACATTTCAATGGAACAGCTGAAAAACACTTCCTGACTTTGATCACAATAGGAACTGATTTGTTATACCCTAAAAATGCTCTACCCCCTTAAGACTTAAGAAGACAGTCATATGGTTCTGTTGCTTTAATTGTACCCAGCAAACATGCACCATGGAGGTGACTGACTGCTCAGTTAGCAAAAGACATAATAGTGACAAATGCTGACAAGCAAGTGCTGCGCTCACCGGTGCTGGGCAGGGTGCAGATCTGGGGCTGCTAACCCCTGCAGTTCCAAGCAGCGATCACCAATGAACCACACTCCAGGACACAGAACATTGACTGTGTATAGCAGAAAGTAAGTGGAGATGCACTCCAACTCATGAATCCTAAAGCTGTTTATTTTAGCAAACTAAATAGCCAGATCTGAGAACACACTCTACATAAACAACAAACAAGCCAGTCACTGACCATTACTGGTCCCACTGTACAAAACACTGGTAAGGCCTCATCTGGAGTATGCCATGCAGTTCTGAAGGCTGCACTTTTGTAAGGACATTGTCAGGGTGTGGACAGTGCAGAGGAGAGTGACTAAGATGGTGCAGGGTTTACAGCATAAGTCATATGAGGAAAGGTTGAAGGACCTCAATATGCATACACTGAAAGAGAGGAGGGAATGGGAGGATATGATTGAGATGTTCAAGTACCTCAAGGGCATAAATAAGGAGAGAGGGGAAAACATCTCCCAGTACAAAAAGAGTACTAGAACAAGGGGACATGACATGAAATTGGAGGGTGGGGGCTGTATAAGGGAAAATGGGAGAAAGTTCTATTTCACTGAGATGGTGGTGGATGCATGGAATGGACTGCCCCAGTAAGTGGTGGGAGCATGCACTGTGGCAGGATTGAAACATGCATGGGATAGGAATAATGAAACCATAGTAATGGGAAGGAATAGCTAAGAGAAGAAATAGCTAAGCCATTGACCGACTAGGGTCATAGGCCAGGTAAAAAATCATTGTCAAACTTCCAAGCAAAAAGTAAACTGTAGCAGTATAGTGACATTGCTCACAAAAAACAGCCCCCCATCTCTGCAATTTAACACTAAAAATAAATAAAAGTGAATAAATGACAAGTTACACTAGTGAACTGCAGTCTCTTCACTGCTGTGCTGCCACACTCACCACAATTGCTCTGTCTTGAAAGTGATGTTGTGCATCAATTCTTATAACAATTCTAATAAAACAGTGCAGATGGGAAGGGGGTCCTGTTCTAGATCAGCACAACACAATCCAAATGGGGAGGGGGAATGACAGACATGAACCTGTCTCACAAATACAGTAATTGTTTAAAAAAGGTGTCTTAAAAAACATCAATGGCCTCTACTGACAGGTGTACAGCTGAGGGACTACTTTACATTACTTTTTTTTTATTTTTATAAATATTTTACTAAAAATGTCACCAATAACCCATTTTCTAAGTGTAATAATACCTTACAGGGTGTGCGATATGACCCATACTAGACCTTCCAGCAATTAATAAGACCCACTGTCTGTGGTGTCAGGCCTTATTATGCCCAAAGGTGGTTCCATATAGCCTGATACCTTTCACCCTGTTGGATATTACTGCTTACATAGAGAGAGAGAGAGAGAGAGAGAGTGAGAATATCTGACAGGGGTAGCACATGAGGTGGGCACCTGAATTATGGCGCTGTCCAAAATAGCGACGCAATGTGGGCGAAAGCCCGAATGGCTATGGGGGGGTAGGGTGACCAGATGTGGTGGGGTGGGCAACTGCAGCGACAGGATGTCGCTATATGTACATGTGTGCTGGGGGGTGGGAGTGAGCACGGTGACCGTAGCCTGGGAGGGGACGGAGGGAATGTAGGGGGTGGTGCTGTGGTCAGCTGCCTTGCTGCACTGTGGCATCAATGGTTGGCTTCCACTTGTGGTGCGTGGGGTTCGGGTCTGGGTCCAGGCGAACTGCAGTTTTGTTGCGCCTGGCCCGAAACTTGTATTTTTTCTGCTTTCGCCCCCTCCAATATGCACCCCCCTGGAGTTGAGAATCCTTAAGTAGGGGGGTGCGGAGGTGATGACCCCCATGTGGGTGTGTGTGTGTGGGGGCACAGCCCCCCCACAGAAAGCAAAAGGACTGAGTCCCCAGTGCCATTCCTCCATGCACCGAGGTTGTTAGGGTAGCAAAATTGTTTTCACCGCCCTGACGTCGTGATAATGCGGGTCGCCGTTCAGCGCTCACCATTATCACATAGAACCTCTGATAGATAAGTGTCAGATATGAGGAATTATTACTATCATGCAGTCAAACAAGCCATAAATCCATGACCCCAAAGGGCGAGTAGCCTTTATGAGCTTGTTCAACCCTGAGATGGTGAAATTTCCAGAATGTCTGGGACTTAACTATCCAATGTTTTATGTATTATATTTGGTTGGTCTGTTTTGCTTTAAGATAAAGTATTTTGTGTGCAGCTTGTTTATTGTATTTGCTTAAGTTAGTGTGTTTCTGTAGTGTACTGGTGTTCCTGCTATACTGTTCCACTTAGTGTTTTTCCATATTGTAGTGGCATATCAAGGGCTGCATAGTTTCAGCCCTGTCAGGTTCCCATTGTGGAGTGGTTTCCTATTAAAGGAGGCATGGTTTTGGTATGTCTTCCCTTAGTTCTTTTTCAGGATGGCAGAGAAGGAGCAACATGGAAGGGTGCAGCAAAAGTGTTTGGTAAGTGATTCAGGGAGGCTGACTTTGTGCAGTGTAGGTCAGGGACACTTTCATTACACAGGTTAACTTTGTTTTACAGGGGTGTGGCTATTTGTTTGGCAAGTGATATGGAGGGAGCAGCAAAAGTGGTTAGTAGTGATTTGGGGAGCTGACTTCGTGTAATGTAGCTCAGCTTTTTTCTTTACACAAGTTAACTTTGTTTTACAGATGTGTGGCTATTTGACAAGTGATGTAGGGCTGATACTGTGCAGTTTAGGACTGGGACAGTTTTTAGAGGTATGTTGTTTCTTTTTTGCAGGGGCTATAGTTGGAGAGCTGTTAGAGCTGTAATGCGGGTGGCTTTAGATTGTTGTTATGTGTGTTATTCAGGTGGTTGCTGCACATGTTAATAATGTAGTAATAACATGTGTCTATACTTGTAATAGTGAATATGTTCATTATATTTTAATAAGCTGAGTGGTTTCATAAGTAGTGTTAATTACTATCAGATAAGGGGCATTATCTGATGTTTTTTATAATGGGAAAAAATCCCAGTCATGTAATGTAGAGGGTGGGGATACAACTGATTAGATTAAAAGATAGCTTGTGACATTCATAACATCAACATATCAAAAATATGTTGTGGTTACTATTGTCACAATGGATATTTTTAAGGTCACTGCCATCACAGTAGAGTACAGAACCCATAAGACAGCAGCTTTCACAATGCTGATGACATCACAATGCCTACTGCAGCACTGAAGCCAGCTGTTAAAATCAAGGAAAAACAGCTAAATCTTCAAACAAGCTGCAGATTGGAAAGCTATAACTTGCAAACTACTGTTTTATACATTGATTGTACAATAGCCTGACTCAAAACAGGCAGTCCCTCATCACTTGTGAGTGGGCAGGACTTTAATAACTCACTTGTAGCTCTGTCACTCATGTGTTACTGTCCTGCCCCCCACACTTGAATATAAATCGCATATTTTGAGTTAGTCTATTGCATGTCCTCACTCTATATAAAATAAATTGAAAAAAAGAAAAAACCTTTGTTAATGCTCTAGTTAAGGTTAAAGCCACAAAAGCAGGGAAATGTGGCATTAGGGTTTCCAAAGCTAACACCCCACCTCGACTCTGCACACACCAACAGGCATCGGGGTGTGCCTTGGGGTCATCAGCCCTAATGCTCACTCCATTCCAAAAGTAAATAAGCTGCGATGGGTACAGGAGAAAGGGGTGAGCATTAGGGCTGACAACCCAAAGGCACACCCTTGACGCCTGTTGGTATGTGCAGGGTGGGGGTAGGGTGTAAGCTTTGGCAACCCTAATGCCACATTTCCCTACTTTTGTGGTGTTAACCCTGACTAGAGCATTAACAAAGTAGTTTGCAATTTATTTCCTTACTTTTTGAGATAGTATAATCATATCTTTACTTGCCTGTGGGAGTGCATGGCCCTCTGTGCCCTGCCCTCCAATCCCTCCATAGATGTGTATACGTATGTAGCTATGTATGTCTTGGGGTTGACAGTATAGAGCAACGGTGACCAGATTGTTAGAATAGCCATATTATTACCCCACCTCATGTATCTGGTACAGAAATTTTCCAGATCCCTGCCAAAATGTAATTCTGTGCAACTGCAATGCCATTCAGTGCCACCGGTGTGAAAACACTTTTTGGCCAGGATTTGAAAAATGACAGCTATGACATTCATGAGGTGGGGGTAATAAGAAGGCTATGTTGAAAATCTGGGGTCAACATATTAAACATTTCCAAAGTTATGAGTATGCATAGTGAAATTGCAATAGCTTATTATAACTTTGGCATTTTTACATATTTTGACCCCAAATTTTCAACATAGCCTTATTATGACTCCACCTCACAAACAATATGACTGTCATTACACAAATCCTGCCCAAAAGGTGAATTCACTAAGTAACTGCAAAATCACCTTTCAGGCAGGAGTTGCATAATGACAGTCATATTGTTCATGAGGTGTGGTCCCCAAATGGCCATGCTGAAAATTTGGTGCCAAAATGTCAAAAAATGGCTGAGTTATGAATAAAAGTTGAAACCCTCATTGAAATAAATTGAACCGCATTTACCTTAGTTTCTCATATTGCAGTCTCTGATATCAGCAGCAAGATGTATATTTGATCAGAGAGTGGAGCTCGAACCTGGGATCTCTTCAGGTGAGTAAGGGTGTGTGTGTACGAGGGGTGTACTGGGGATGTAAGGAGATGGGTGCTGAGTGGGAGGTAGGGGTGGAGGGCTCATTGGGGAGGGACCTTTTTTTTTACAGGTTCAAAAAAAACATTGAGGGACCATTTTCTTTATCTCAGATCTTAACACAGTTCAGTTTTGCCTACAATGAGAGGTTGGGGGTACCACTAGACACAAGGGAATATAAGAATAAAAAAGGAGAGGTGACCTGCAGGGGGGAGCACCACTAGACACCATGGAATGGCGTTTGGCATGTGGTAGGGAACCACTAGACACGAGGGGAAAGCTGAAACAGTGATCGTGGGGGGGCACTCATTTTATCCCTTAACATTGCTTTGTTCCTCACCCATCCCTCATGGAAAAAAGTACTGCCCACACAGAGAGAAGGTTCTGTAAATTCTTACTTGAAACCAGAATGTCATAATATTCTAAGACGCCAAATAAAAACTAAACTTTGTTCAAGTACAGGTAAAAGTTTCCACATGTTCTGAGCTTTTCTCTCCAATTGAAGATGTGTCTCTCATTATGGGTGTCAGTATGTCCCTTATTGGCCCTCATTTTGAGTGCCTGTGTCCCTCATTTCAGTGACAAAAGGTTGAGACGTCTGGTGCAAAGACCTGATTCCATCTCCATTCTTGTACGAACAGCACCGTGCAAATATGTCCTCCCCATCAGTTAAACTGAAGAGCCTTGTGCAGAGACTTAATCCAGTCACACAGATATATATGATTACTTTAAAAAGGAACAAGGTTGACAATGGAAACCAAAGCCTGAGACTGTCATGCCTGCTCTGTGTCCGAGGCAAAGGAATACCCAGCATATTCATAGCAAACATTCTGAGGCTGTGATTTTCTGTCTCTGCCAATGAACTGGAGTGATTGAAAGGAGGACTGTGCATTAGGGTAGGAAGGCATTTCAGTACCTTCTCTCCCAGGTTTTAGGCCACATCATGGACTACCAATACACAGAGTTTAAACAGGAAAAATAGGATATGACAAATAAACAATGCAGGCTTTAGTGTTTTGGGGGCCCCTATCAAGATAATAAATCATGGGGCCCACCACCCAACTCACTTTGTCCTCGTCTTTTAGTCTGTACCATATGATCATTTTAGTATGAATACAATCTGTGACATCTTTAGTTTATTAAGGAAAAATAGAACACACACTCAATTCACTTCAGTCATATCTTTTATTCTGCACCACATGCATATTTTTTCAATGCAACCTGTGACCTCTTTATTTCATTTAATTAATTTATTTATTTTTGAGAGGAGGCAGCAACGTTAGTCTTAGGGGCCAACCTATCCATTCAATCTATGTCTGGTTGTCTGCCTCTGACTGTCTGTACCATATCTCAGGGAGTAATTTTATAAGATGAAGATGTCTTACCCAAAGGCAATGCCCGGCATGGTGTTGCCCTTTTTTACTGTTTTAATAAGACAACAAGTAAAAGTAATAAAACACACTTGCTTTGGCTGGGGCCCCTGTGAGCAGGAGGCTCCCAGCAACCACAGGGTTGGCTGATGCCTGAAACTGGCTATGCACACAAAAACTATTATTCAAATATAGAAGGCAACATGATCACTTCAGAATATGCCGCACTCCATGCTATTAACTTTTTGCCAGGAATTATATAATAATAATTACTACTACTACCACAATTATTGCATGTTCCAGTTTAGCAGAGACATTTCCATTTAAGCCCTTTTTATTTATGTATTTATTTCAAAAGTTTTACCAAGAATGACATACTGAGCTGGTAACAGCTCATTTCCAGATGCATCCTGGGGGAAGAGGGGAAGAGGGGACAAGATAACAGATACAAAAATACTGAATATAAAATACATTGAATGAAGTCAGTACAACAAAAATAAACAAGACAGTTATGACTAAGAATAAATTGGCAAAAATAAATTACCATGCAATAAACTGGAACTGAACAAAAGAACAATTAAACTGTTATCAATTTAAAATAAAATTGGGGAAATGACAGATACTGGGGAAGTGGGGAAGTTATGAGGGACAGAGAATGAATAAATTTCAGGTAAGAAGTAACCCAAGATCTGTCCCATTGAAACATACAATTACAATAGGATATCAGATGCCATTTGATTTTTTGTACTCTCACAGTTAACAGTTGCCTTATTGTTTGAGAGTACTATAAAAATGGATAGGACGTCATGATAAAAACTGAAGCACAATACCTTGAATAAACAAATAAAAAGCTCCAGGTGCAGGGTATTGCTCTTGTATTTCCCCCTCCGAATGGTTGTTCAGGCACCTTCCCACATCAGATGAATGTTTCAGGATGCCCAGGTGTAAAGAAGAACAATGTGCTTTCAGGTCTGACTTGGAGTTTGAATACAAATGTATTGAGTTGATTAAAATACCAGAGCCAAACTAAGGGTAGCATGGAAGTTCCCAAAAGGCAAGAATGCTACTCGGAGGTATAAAATAGATCTGGTTTCGAACTATGATTTGGAAAATAAAATCATCATCCCAAAACAGAACGCAGATGCGGCTTTCAGAATGTCAGGAAAATAGTGTACTCACTTTTTTTTAAATTATTTTGAAAATGACTGTCAGTAGCTATGTAAATTTGTAACGGTGAAGTGAAACTCGTAGACTTTTTTGGTATCACTACTTTACTAATTGGGCAAATCAGATTAGTGACTGATTTTAAATGGTATGTTATTCCGAGTTAAACCATGCCCAAGTTTCTTTTCCAAAGCAGGAAAATGAAACTTTTTGTGATCCAACTTCCCCCACTCTGTAGGTGGCACCGTAATGTAAGTGCAGTTTTAAGTATATTTAATCTCAGCAACAGAGCCTCTGTATATGAGATCTGTTCACATTCAAGAAGGCTTCTGAAAACTGAAATGGACCCGAAGAAGTCTGGTGTAAACAAAAAAAGTCTACATATACATTCAGAAAATTAAAAACAGTTACACCTGTAGGTGGTTTACTAAATTTGAAGAGCATTTCTCTATATACTTGGGTGACATCCATCCTATTTTTCTCCTTTTCAGCCACCTCATATATAACTCAAAATAGCCTGGGGGGGTCGATCACAATCCGTTGTGTTCTGAGACAGAGTGAAATGTCTCATGGCCTATTCTGAATCCTGGAATGTGCCTTGCATTCTGTAGCCTGAAACCCACTGCAATTTGCTGAGTTCTGAATCCTGGGTCAGGCTGTGGTGTGCACTGTAAATATATTTAGATTAGGATGAGGACTGGTTTATATATGCTGGAGCAGACTGTTTTTTTCCATAGACAGTGATCAGTGGGTGGGGTTGCCACTAGATATCAGGGAAAAGGGTGGCTCTCATTTCACACTGCAGTCTGCAGCACGAGTTCAGCTGCAGCTGCAGAAGTGAAGAAATTCCCACTGTTCTCATACAAAGAACGCAAGGAAGTGCTCCTCCTGCTAAGCTAGGCACCCGGGATTTTGGGTGCCCAGTAAATGTATTTCCGGCCATAATGTCAAAAAACAAACATCAGAATCTAGCTAAACAGCTCCCATTTAGCTAGGTTCTGATGTTTGTTTTTAAAAATTCTAGCACTTTCATGTATTTTCCACATTTGTCAGTTCATGGAAAAAGTAAACAAGATCATGGTTGGCATGGCACAAAAAGGTTTGGTGTCTTGCCAATTCAGTGGCGCAAAACCAGAAACCAGTGTGTGTGGCATCAAATTTTTATTTTTGCCACAAAACGTTATCTGAAAACCCCTACTGCACATGCGCAGGTCAAAAAACTCTAAATTTTAAAACCTTTTAACTCAGGAATCCTTTAATATTTTTTCACCAGACCTGTCAAAGGCACTGCCTTGGGACTTGACACATGTCCTCTGCAAGTTTGGCATTACAATTCCATTCCATGTAGGCTGTAGGGGAGAGAAAAAAAAAAACAATGTTAAGTATGGAGAAAAAAGTTATAATTTACTAAAAATGACAGATGCAGCTCTCAGAACCTGCATAAGCTGCCATCACAAAAATTTCCACAGATCAAGACTTTGCTTCATAGGCAAAACATACAAAATTTCAGCTCATTTCATCAAATGGGGCCTAAGATATTAATGTGCAAAGTTAGGGGTTTAAGATTGAACAGGCTACTCAACCCTAACTTTAGGTATACTATATTCATATACATATGTATGTATGTATATTCATTACAAAAAACTTTGTTAATGCACCAGTTAGGGGTAAATTGACAAAGCAAGGGAAATGTGGTGTTAGGATTTCCAACCATAACACCCCACCCCCAACTCAAGCAGGAAAAGAGAAAAAATACAGTTTTGGCTGTCCTGAGTCTTAGCAAATCAGGCCTGGAGTCTTCCTTGGTGTGATCAACCCTAACACTCCCCCGTTCCATCAGTATATAAGCTCAGACGTGCAGACTATATGACAATGGGGTAAACATTATGCTTGATAACCACAGGCCTGATTTGCCATGACCCAGGGCCGTCGAAACTGTAATGTTTTTTCCTTTTGCTGCTTGCAGGGTGGGGGTGGGGTGTTAGTGTTGGAAACCCTAAAACCACATATCCCTAGTTTTGTCAGTTTAACCCTAACTGGTACATTAACAAAGTTTTTGCAATTAATTTCCTTACTTTTTGAGACAGCAGAATCATGTCATCATTCATGCAGGTTATTTCAGGGACTGAGTGAACACATCCATGTGATCATGGAGGTGCAGCACCATCTGGATCCAGTGCTTCCATGTCTATATTTATCCACATATGTATGTGGGTGTGGAGCGCAGGGCCTGTGGGGCCCATTGCTTCCATTCCATCAGGAAAGCCCTCTATGTGCTTCCGTATAATTTGTTTTGTAGGAATGGACCATTTTCACTTATTATTTCTTAGGAGTTTTGTGCTATAGTAGTCAATATGACCTTTCTACACACATATATATATATATATATATATATATATATATATACACACACACACACACACACACACACACACATTGTCCGTTAACTCCAAAGACTGACAGAGTTATAGCTTGCCAAAGTTGCAGGTTATTCAATGGGAATTGTAATTTTTTTATTCTTATACTTTTTTATATGGTCCTAAACATGTGTTTTGGTATAGGTGTTGTAGTACTCAATAAGACCTTTATTTGGATATGCAGCCTGTCCCTTAACTCCAAATAATGATGAAGTTATGGCTTGTTAAAGTTGAAATGTGGGAAACAAACAAGTCCAAATTCTTTTTTCATAAGAAGGGATCTTTTTTTCTGAGGGTGTGTCATTCGTATGAAAAATATTCCTTTGTATGAAAAAAGAATGTGAAAAAGAAACTAAAACTAAGTCCAAATTCTTGTTTTGTATGACGGGATCTTTTTTTTTTTTTATGCGGTTGTATCATTTATATGAAAAAAAGATTCCTTCATATGAAAAAAGAATGTGAAAAAAACTAAGTCCAAATTCTTTTTTCATTTGAAGGGAATCTGTTTGTTGTATGACCCTATTCTTTTTTTTTTTCATATGACCATATGAAAAAAGAAATTTGGGTCACAAAAAAAAGACTTTAAATGTGTTAAAAACACATTTCTGGGTGAGTTTTCCAAAAACTAACCGCAGAATCCACCTACTGGGGGCACAATCAGCAAGATACATGTGCTGCTGTCTCTGCAGAATATTATTTTTATGGGTTTTCAAAAGAGTTTTTTTATTTTTAAAACATAAACAAGATAGGGGCCATACAAAAAAAATATTTTTTCATGAAAAAAGATTACCCCATATGAAACAGAATAATTTTCTGCATGGGCCAAATTTTTTTATTCGTATGATGTAGCTTTCCAAAAGATTGTACTGAGCAGGCTCAAAATTAAAATTTCAAATCCTTATAACTCTGGAACAGATTAATATTTTTTCACCAAACTAGTAAAAGGCACCACTCTGGCCCAAGCCCTTTCTACCCAGAAAATTTTATAGTCAAATTCCAAACCATCTGGGCACTAGGTGATGGCAAAAAAACAAACAAACAAAAAAAAAAAAACCCTGATTTTTTCACTTTTTTCACTATCCAGATCACAGAATCTGTACATCTGACTGGAGCAAAACTTGGCAGGCCAAGACATCTTTCCCCTGAATCTGCACATACAAAATTTCATGCAAATCCATTGAACATGTGGCTAAGCTATTAAAGTGTAAATTTACGAGTTTAAAAGTAAACAGCCTGCTCAACTCTAAATATAGCGGTGCTACTTTGCCACTATAATATTTTATATTTAATATACATACACTTCTCCAAATCTTGAAGTAACATAATTTTCCAATGTATTCTGTTGTTAATTTTAATTATGCAAAGTTTAAGCAAACACAGAAGTAGAGGTAGCCCCTATGGATCTCATTCAAGTAGCCTCATGTAATTATGGGTCACATCCAAAACAGTGTTGTAGAAGCTGCCACTGCTGCAACTGACAGCAGTGTGTAGGCATTACTTTGTGTTGGGGATAACAAAGTCATTAGCAAGGGGTATAGGAAGCCCACTACCACCAATAGTTTTTTAAGGGTGGCCAGTGGGCATCCCAGAAGCCTAATATTTTGTATACTGTCTGGGCAGTTTTTGAGATACAGGAGAAACTGAATCCATGTTGAAGATTTTGAGGCACAGGCAGAGCAGCTAAAATATAAAGCTTAAATAGAGAGGTTATAGCAGTGAACGCATGGAAGATGCATACCAGAGGGCTCTAAACATGAAAAGAGCTACTTTACTCACCCTCCAAAAATAAACCGATTGAATCTGAGAACAAAACCTTTTTTGTGATGGTACTCAACCCCCTGGCCATCAAGGTGGATAGCATCATATATCAGTCTTGGCCTATACTTTAGAGTGATGTAACACTTGGCCATGCATTAAGTGAAAGACCTTACATCTCCAACAAGCAAGCTAAAAATTTAGGAGGCACTCTGATCTACAGTCAGTTTTGATGATAGGACCTTTCTTGGTTGCCAGTTAGATCAGTTTGCATGTACAAATGTGGCAAGTGTTTAGCTTGCCAGTATTGTTGTTAATCCAAAACCTTCAGTTTGCCACATCTCACTAAAACCACTGAAGTTGGGAACTCATTAATTGCACAACTAATTTTACAATGTATGTTCTATGGTGTGGTTGTGACCAGACATATATAGGATGCACAATATGTCCACTTAATGTATATTGGAGGACATACATTGCATTAAGAATTGCAACCTGGATACTCCTACAGGCAAGCACTTTCATGAAGTCCACAATGGCAGTCCCAAATCTTTACATTTTATGGGACTCAAGCTTGTTTGTGCAAACAGTCATGGTAAAGAAAGATTAAACAGACTCTTACCATAAGAAATTTTCTGGATCTTCCCACTGAAAAGCCTGAAGCCTCATGTGTTAAACACAGACTGGGACTTAAACTCCTTTCTATAAACACCAGTAGATTACTTCACTCTGTTTTAGAGTTTCAAATGTTATATAGGCTTTAAAGGGTACCTAAACAAGCAGTTTTTTAAAACTGCAAACTCCAAAATCTGGCTTCATTGCGAAGTAAAGTAAAGGCTGCTGTTTACATTTATGCTAAAACTGCATTTATGTAAATAACATAAATGCAGTTTCATAGCTTTTGAAACATGTAAACATCAGCCTTTCACTTTCAAAAAACAGCCTTGCTTGCCCCCTAAAATGCCTGCCAAGTGTGTTAAGTGATGAGTCATGATGACATCATTGGAGCCAGAGGCAGAGATCCACATGGCTCCCTATAGTGCTAGCTAGTTCTTCCTTCCCCCTTTGTTTTGAATTGTTTCACCAGAATGATCAACACCATGTGTTAACACGTGGATTATTTTGATCAGTGCCAATGTTAGGCTATGGTTTTGTTCATTTTGTTTACTTTAACTTGCTGAAAATGGTTTGTAATCCAACTGACTTTCTCTTTGGCAAACCACAGTACAGTACAGCACTTTAAATACCTGATGATCTAGTGGTTATATGATGCCCTGAAATTTGTAATGAAGTACTGGCCTGGTTAAATTCCAAAGCTCATGCTTTCTTGGTAATCCACAAATAAGCTTCTCTTGTAGTCTTTTTCCACGTGAACCCCCTGCACCTAGCCTGCCTTCTGTTGAACACCCCACCATCCATACTCTGCCCTTAGTACTGCCTGGGACCACATATGAGCATGTGGTCTCATGAAGAGAATTATCACACCTCAGATTGTAATCTTGTACCTCAGAGAGTTGTGCACACCTATACTGATACGCTTCATCAGCTGGCACTGTTAAAAATGCCTCCCAAACCACTCTCCAGTCCACTTTCTCAATGTTTGACTTCTGCTTCCACAGTAAAGACTGAGTGGATCACCACCTTTCTGCACAGTGAAGGCAGTATGTACAGTCCCCCTGTTGTGTTTTTCCCTGCCTCATTAACCAACAACTAGGTCTTCCTGGAAGGCCAAGCAAGAAACATCAGTACACACCAGAAAAACTGATGTTCATGCCCTCATAAGGGCTGCACTTACTATGGATAACAATATTATTAGCAGGAGAGGCATACTAACACCTTGAGCAAATCCACCCAACTTCCAGTGTCGATCTAATCCTTTACCTGTGATCTGCAGAACCCTGGAGGACAGTTCCTGGCAATTCTTCTCAAGTACTTTTCTGTGCCCTACTCCACAATGCAAGCTGACTGGCTACCATCCTTCTGAATCTTGAATGAGCTATACACAGCTCCCTTGATACTGTCCTAACAAATGTCAACATCCCCCCCACCCCACCGGAGGGTAATCTCCCTATGCTGAATTCAAGTAACACTTTAGGTGCAGCCATGCCACTCTGAATATTTGTTATCACTTGCTGCTGTCATCCACAGTCAGGCAGTGATCACGGTACTGGCAGCCCCACATCTCAGACCTCACAATGATCTGCTCAATGTCCCCCTTCCTGTCTTCTCCTAACCTGAATATAGCTGTACCTTGCTGGAATGGCCTCTTCAGTCCCTCTCAGGTATTCATACTTTACTCCTGTTCCCCACATCAAAAATGGGTGAGTTCACTACCCTTTCTCATCATGAATGCAGTTAGTACAGTCTCCCTTGTTATTTTTACATAGTAATAATAAACATGATCATCTGGTAAGCCAGGCTTATAGCAGCAGGGCTCAAGGGGGAAATTAGGCATTCCTACCCATATAAGATCTAAGCCACCGATGATTAGGCATTATTAAATGATGTGCATAATGATGCACACACCTGTCATTTAATAGTGCCTAATCAAAGGTAGCCTAGATCTTTTAAGGATAGGAAAGTCCATTTTTCCCCTTGTTTCCTGTTGCTACCAGCCTGACTTACTGGAAAGATTTGTTTATTTTTGATATATCAAAAAACCCAGGGACTGTACTATCTGCATTCATGATGCAGAAGGGTGATGAGCTCACCTGGTTTTGGTGTGGGGAGAAGGAGTGAAGAATGAATAACAGAGGGGGACTGAGAAGGCCACTCCTGCAAGGTAATGCTATATTCAGGGAAGGGAGAGGACAGAAGGGGAAAAACATGAACAGATCACTGTGAGTTACAAGATATGGGGTGCCAGCACCATGATCACTACCTGACCCCATTGCCCTGGTCAACATTCCCCATCCCATAAAACCAGTTCATGCAATTGTCCAAGGCTGTGTGTGGGTACTACTGTGTGAAATGGCTGCCACTACATGTTCAGTCACTTCACTACCAGTCTAGTATTGCTTGTAAAGCACTTTGGGATACAATGTGCATGATAAGGGAGGCAGTATAGCGCAGTGATTTAAGGCTCTGAGCTGCAAATCTGGAGACCTGGGTTTGAATCCCACAGCCCCCACTTGCATACTGTGTAACCTTGATCCAATCACTTAACTTCCCTGTGCTTCCAGGTCGCACCTGTAAACAAGCTTTCAGCTTAGTGTGTTACTCCTGGTAAAACAATGGGGAAAAAAAAGCACTATATAAATGCTGATTCTTCTTATTATTATTTCCCATGAAAAAAGAAGACAAGACAAGCATATTTTTGATTTCTGAGAAAGTATGAACTCTGGCATTGGACTACACAAGAACTTTGCTACAAACAAGTGGTGGATCTAGGGGGTGGTGAAGGGTGCAGCTGCACCCTCACGCTCACCCCATTGTAACTTACTTGCTTGCTGCTGCTGCATTTCACTTTGTTGAAGAAGTCTGATTTATTGATTGTACAAATGTTTACATTCAAAACTATGTATTACATTTGTAGGTTCTGTCAAAAATGTACTAAAAAAGAATAATAGCAGACACTATAAAGGTTTAATAAAAAGGTTAAAAAGTGCATATCAAGTACGCACACCACCCTAGCACCCCCCATTGTTACATCCTGTATCCATCATAACCACTAAACCACCAGGTTATTCAAGATTTGTACTGCACTGTGATTTGCCAAAGAGAAAGTCGGTTGGATTATAACATAATTTCAGCATGTTAAAGTAAACAAAATGAACAGAACTATAGCCTAATGTGTTTTGATCAAAATAATGCCCATGGTTTTGACCATTTTGGTGTAGCAATTCTATACAAAGGGAAAAAAAGAACTAGTTAGCACTATTGAGAGCCATATAGCTCTCTGACGCTGGCTCCATTGATGTCATCACTTAACACATTTGGCGGCCATTTTAGGAAGCAGGCAAGGAAGTTGTTTCGAAATTGGAAGGCTGATTTCACATTTTTCAAATGCTTTGGAACCATATTTAGTTAAATTACACAAATGTCGTTTTAGCATTAATAAATATAGCAGCCTTTCCTTTAGTCCCCTATGAAGTCAGATTTTTTGAATAGTTTGTTGTCAAAATACTGTTTAGGTATCCTTTAAATGTTATCTGTTATCAGCTTTAGCCTTCGTGTCTTTTTCTTTTGATTTTCTTGCCTTATTCTTTCATCTTATTACTATATTTTCTTTATCTTCTCTTCTTCTTCCAACCCCCCCGACATGCCCCCATCACACCTCCACCTTCCTGCCATCCTTGCTACTCTCTGTTCTAACGCTTGCTGTCTCTTACTTAATTTTTGACTTTATTTTTGGCTATTTATTATTTTTCAGTTCTTCAATTTTATATTTCTGCTTTGGTTACTATATTATGCACATGTATTGTCTGTTTTTTTTATTTATTTAGTTTTTGTTGACCGGATAAGTGCATTAGACAAATCCTGCCTATTTTCAGGCACGACCCAGGGGAGGGGGGTTACAGATGAATGCCAACTGATCTTGAACCAGATTAAGCTGTTGGTGGTATTTTTAGTGAATGAAAGAAATTTGGCCATGACACCGGGGAAATTCCCCCTACTCTCCTGTAGGTGGAATGGGCTGTCAGTCTGTGTGATGGCCACTTTGGGAGAGATATTGGAGGAGGAGGAGGCGTATGTCAGGTGGGAGGTCAGGCCTCGACTTCCACTGTAGCTCTAACAGAGGCTGGTCAGGTGGATAACCTGGGAAAGGAAACTGAATCTGAAGATATTTTTCATGAAACTTTCATTTCTACGGAAGAGTTGGATCTACACAGTGAACATCAGCATTTTGAGACAAAAATTGTCAACAAATCAACGGATGTTATAATCGCTGTACCTCAATTAGACCAACAGAGCTATCAATCTAATAGATATCGACAAGATTCGATCCCTCGGCCTGGCGTATTTCCAGCTGTTGTATCTGACAGGCCGGCAGAGCGGCTTGACAGCAAGGAGGATGATGCAGCTCAGCAAGCAGGCAAAAAAGACGAGAGTAAGTATGATTTACCATCTATTTCGGCTGGCAGGATAACCGCGAGTAATAGCGTATGCCCAGAGCCATTTATTTTGGATAAATCATCTGTTACAAAAACAGCCACATATTTATTTTGTGTTAATCACCCAGTAGTGGAGAAAAATCCTACCTTTGATCTACATCTACATAAAGATGCAGGTTTTGTGTTTAAAATGCCCGTTTCCCATGAAAAAACAGCAGAGGCTCCAAACTCGGTAATCTTTCAAAAAGACGGCATGCAGCAGTTGGGAGTTAGGGAATTTAGTTTCGTCAAGAAAGCAGCTTCTCTTTCAGTGGGTGCTACTTCTTTAACTAGTTGTGCAAAGGCCTCATCGGCCTCCGAAACTGATTCTGAGATCTTGACTAGGAGGAAAGGCTTGCAGGGACATAGCTTGCATGATCAAAATTGGTCGCCAGAGAAAGCGCTCCTAGAGGCTAGATGGGAGAAAACTGTTTCAGGTATTTGGTCACCAGATCCTCAGTGGGATCCCTCCTTTGACTTTCAGTCAGCTTCTCCATCTTGGAAGCCAAAAATCAATGCAGTATTACAATCTGTGACTGAGTCAACAGTTCAAAGACCTTCAGGAGATCTGAAAGCAGGTGCTCCAATGACAAAAGTGTACTCTAACAAAGCTATGACAAAGGATTCAGATGTGCTCATGGTGTCTGCTGATAAATCTGAGAACTGTGAAGAGGGACCTAGCGAGTCCATATCTGGAAAGAAAAAACTCTTAATGTCCGAATTATTTTCTCATGCAAAACAAAAAGCTGCTCCAAGACGGAATGCAGTTCACATTCGCTACAAAGGGGGTTTAGCAGAATGTCTAGACAGATACTATGTGGGCAACTACTTAATTAAAGACTCTCTTCATTATTCCCCTCATGATGTTTTTGCTTTTATAAATATATCAGGGAGGACAATTATGATATCAGTTTTAGAACATCTTATGCTTTGGACCTATTTTGGGAGCGTTACAGTAAGGTGAAGTTTTCCCCCACATGGACCCCCTTTTTGGTAATTCCACTAACAAAACCTTTAATAAAATATGTTACGGTGATGTTTAGGAATGAGGGGGTCCATGTGGAGGACGTCACTTACTGGCTTTCACAGAAATGTGAGGTTCTGGGTGAACCTGATCCCATCCTGGACTCAGAGCAATTCTGGACAGGGGGATGGAAATGTAAAGTTAAACTACGGCAATCTGACTCAGGAGTTACGCATATACCAAATTCCTTTTTGCTGGGCCGGGATAGGGGAGTTTGTTTTTATGGGGGGCATCCTCGAGCTTGCTACAAATGTGGGTCTAGAACTCATTTGTCCAGTGTATGCAATCAACCTAAGTGTGATAATTGTGGGGAAATTGGGCACGTAACAATGCAGTGTGCAAATCTCTCTAAGTGTGATCTTTGTGAAGGGGATGGGCATGTGTTTAGTGAATGCCCCTGGGCTGCAAAAAATAAAGCATCCTGCATTAGCCCAGATTTGTTAATTCAGAAAGCCCAGAATTCTTCTTTAGAGAAGTCAGGGTTACCCCCTGGAGATACTGCCCCCTCTAGAGTGAAAACGGTACAGCCTGAACAGAACTTAGTCCCCCCCACACAGAGACAGATCCTGAGGTCCTTATCCCTATTACTGATGTGATAGGGTCAGGAGAAAAAGGGGACTTAGAAGATAGTCAGGTTAATCCTGAAGCTTTTGAACCAGTATGCTATAGAGACTCTGACCCTGCTGAGAAACTTCCTGGTGAAGTCTCTGCCCTTTCCCTTTTACCCCCTAGAAGATCTACTAGAAATAATAGAACTAAACCATCCCCTTCTACTACCAGTATTGAAACCCCAAATTCTTATGCAGCATTATTTACGAAATGGGGGGACTCTGAAATGGATGTTGGAGACTCTGATTCTCAGAAATCAGCTCAGGATACGAGAGGTGTCCTTTCTGAGGATTATAAGGGAAGAAAAAGAGAAAAAGGAAGAAATAAAGTAAAATGGTGGTATACAAAGGGGGTTCACTCAACACTCACAGTTTACTAAATAGTGTTAAAAGGCAAACCCTATTTCAGACTCTGCATGATTTTCATATTTCAGTATATTTTTTACAAGAAACCTGGATGTTTTCCCTTGAACAAATCTCTTCCTTTAAAAGGGACTGGCCATGGGGTCCCTCTTATTGGTCCTTTGGAAGAGACAGTGCTGATGGTATAGGTATTCTATTTTGTGATTTTTCATTTTCTTTTTACAGGATGATTGATTTAATTCCAGGAAGGGTCTTAATTCTGAATGGAACATGGAAATCTATGAACTGTAGCTTTATCAATATCTATAATCCTCAATCTAAAACTGATCATATTAAATGTATGAAAGCTATCCAGCCTTACTTAGTCACGTTATATAATATCTTTTGGGGTGGTGATTTTAATTGTAGCCTACAGTCTAAAGGAGATTCACAGAAGAAAGTTTATTGTGATTCTCGTGCTTTGGAATCTATCATTAAGGTTGCCGGCCTGAGTGATTGTGTTCAATTCCAGAAGAGGGGGCCTAGATGTACCTTTATGATTGATTATTTATTTATTTCTGCACAAATTCCCACAGGGAACCCTCAAAGAATTCCCGTATAATTTACAGATCATTTGCTGTTACTGTATTCCTTTGGAGAAGTGGCTTCGGTGCCTCAAAGTCACTTACGATGGAAATTAAATACCTCTATCCTTCATCATTCCTATGTTGAACAATCTGTACTCTCCATTTTAAAGGTCCGATTATCGGTAGCCTTGTTATATTCAAACATTGGGGGCTGGTGGATGGAGACTAAATCTGATTTGAGTAAATGGTTTAAAGTTTATGGGACTAGGCAGCGGAATTTAAATTGTTTTTCTTATTTAAAACTTAGAAGACACTTACAAATGCTGATTACATTGGCAAATACCTCTAACAGAGATTATTTAGAGCAAATTGAACTGGTTAAAAACAAAATGAAACTAGTACAATATGACAGAGCCAAAACGTTACAGTCTGTATTTACAAATCAAATGCAAAAAACAAAAATAGGTGATCCTTTTGAACTTTGTAAAACAATGAAGGAGTCCACAACAATGGAGTACTTAGTCTCTGGTGAAAGAAAGGTTTCAAAGGAGTTGGAAATGTGCTCTACTATAAAAGCTCATTATGAATTCATTTATCCCTTTTCTCCCATATTAGAAAAAAACATTTGTTCATATTTAGATTCTGTCCCACCTCCACTGTTACTTAACGATTCAGTATTATTATTGGACCCAATCTCTGTTACAGAAATTGAAGTAATTATAAAGCACTTAAAGGATGGAGTGTCCCCAGGGGTAGATGGGCTCCCTAATTTATTTTACAAAACTTTTTGTACTTATATTACTGCTTGTTTAGTTTTAGTTTTTCAATTTATAATGAAGGGCCAGGTGATGCCACCTTCATTTATGGATGGGCTGATAATTCATATTTATAAATTTGGGGATAAAGGCGACATTAATAATTGGAGGCCAATTACAATTCTGAATTCAGACTACAAGATTTATACTATGCTTCTGAATAATAGATTGAAAACTTACACGGAAAAAATAATATCTCTTTATCAATATTGTGGTCTAGGTAATAGGCATATACAATCAGCTCTGATGCTTGTAAGAGATGTGATAGAGCATTTGCCTTTAGAAGGTAAAATGGAATATTTAGTCTCTGCTGATCTAGAAAAAGCATTTGACAGAGTAGACCATTCCTATTTGTTTCTGACCCTACCATTTTTTAGAATTCCTCTTTTATTTTGTAACATCATTAAATCCCTTTATAATAATGCCAGAGTTCACCCTTTTATTAAAGATTTACAAACTAAAGGTTTTTTGTTTAAAAACAGGCGTACGTCAAGGATGCCCATTGAGTCTGCTTTTGTATATTTTTTCATTAGAACCCTTAATTCATACTTTATCATTCTGTCCTAGATGGACAGGGATTGGAGGTACCCAACAGCTTCTCAAGTAAATATACAGGCTTATGCAGATGATGTCTGTCTATTTTTAGATAAATATGATAGCTTACAACAATTCCTTGATGAATTTGATTCTTTTTCTAAGGTTTCTAATGCAAAACTCAATATGATTAAAACTAAGGGCCTGATTATAGGGACGGGATGTCATTCTGCCATTCATTTCAAAAACATTACTATTTCTTCAGAACCCTTAAACATCCTAGGTGTACTTTTTGGTCCTCAAAAATATTCCAGCAGTGAATTGGGACATTGTATTGAGAAAAGCTGAGCTTAAAGTGAATAGGTGGAAACAGTTGAAATTTTCTAAATCAAAACAAATCCAGATTCTTAAACAATTTATAATTCCGGGCCTACAATATATAGCTATGCTTTTTCCCCTATCAACCCAGTTTGAGACCAGACTCTATAGTTGTTTTTTCCAAATATTGTGGGGAAATAGGCTAAATCCTGTAAAAAGGTGCTTTACTTACTTAGATAATAAGAATGGAGATTTGGGTATGGTAGACCCGATTTTTTTTTCATTCCCTTTTTTTTCCAAAAACCATTAAATCAATGCTTTTAGTTCCTAACAGTAGAGAAGGTATTTGGATGGAAATCGTGTTAGACCACTATTTTAAAGCATGGAGTGGCTTAGCCCCTAAACTAAACCCTCATATTCATGTCCCTGAATATTTTAGGCCTGCCATTTAGAAGTTATTTAAATGGCAGATCTCAAAATACCTTATTGTTTCTAATTCAGTTAAAACCCTATATAAAGTCATCATGAGCTGTATTCACCTTTTAGTCCCTAGTTTTTAGAATTGCCCAAAGGCTCAGAATAACTATATATTAGAACAATTAAATAATCCTAGATTTCCACCTTACATGTGGGAAACTCAGTGGTTGATTATGTAAGGTAAATTGACTGTGAGGGGCAATGCTAAATACAAAACTATGAATGAAAGAAACTGTCCTAATCCTGATTGTATTCAACAAGAGGAATCAATGGAACATTTTTTCCTACATTGTTCATTTGTTAAGCAACTGTGGGGATATGCTGCAAAAGCATGGAAGTTTCCTTGGTTAGTGAACCTTAATTATGATACTTTGGTTCTGTGTAAGTTCCCTCCTAGGTTAGAGGTATTTCACAAAAGTACTTTAACAATTTTTTTGGATGTTTACGTTTTTACTTATGGCAGGTTAGATGCCAATGGGTTATTTACCAGAAAAAAGTGTCAAATGAGGGTTATTGTATGCTAGTAGTTAATGAATTACAGAAAGTGTATTTTTCAGATACCCAATTATATACTGTAATACTTCTAAAGTAAGGAAGTGGTGGAAAGGCCTCTTGCACATTATTAAATATAAATAAGATTGCTATTTTTTCTGTGTTCTCCTAAGATAGATGAAGCATTTTATAGGAAAGATACATGTTGATTTTTCCTTTTGTATGTGTTATTTATTTATGTTTGAGTTGTGAACTATGTTTCTTTTTCAATAGAAACTCCCCATGTCTTTTCAATAAGTGCCATGGGATCTTTAACATCCACCTGAACTACCACCAATCCAGACAGATGGAACCTCGGTTTAGCATCTCATCTGAAAGACGGCACCTCAGAAGTGCAGCACCCCTCTCATGCTGCACTACAGTGTCAGTATTTGGATATTAACCCAAGTGCCAGATGTGGGAACTGAACCCACAGCCCTCTGATCTCCTAGCCTCAGAGGCGAGTGTGCTACCTACTGAGCCACTGTTACTGCTACAGTGCTGTGCAGCCATTTCTCATATTCAGTCCTCTCTAGTAACTAGCTGCATAATCAATTATTTTTAATTATTGATACTCATATGGATTATTTTTCTGTGTGTTTTTGGAAAAATGGGCAGGTTTGAGGGGTGGCAGATCCACACACAGCAGTCTGCTTGCTAACTGTTGTGATTACTATTGACTCCACCGCCATTTCTATCTGTATATGGTTTGTACCATTTTGTTGTCCATTGAATATACAGTATTTGTGAATTAATGTATTGATGTATGACGCATTATTCATAAGTTGGTTTCTATCTTTTGTATGCATTTTAATTTTATTTTTATTTTTCTGTCCCTCAGTTTCTGTTTTTATACAATGGTGTTTTTATATTGATTTAACATACGTGATTGGGGTGTTGGTATAAGGGTATTTTGCCTCCTATGACTTACTTCTTAGCATTATTACTGTATTCTTTCTTGCACTATAGTTGTTTGTTTAAGGTGTAGGACAACAGGTACCTTTACTGCACATTTAACTTAGATCATTATTTCATGTAATGTAAACATCAGCCTTATCGGTGTCTGACATCATGGTTGCGCAGTACATAAGGGCTAGTTCAGCTTGTTTTCAACACCTCCTGATGAAGTTCTAACAAGAGAAGTGCCGGGACACCTGCAGGGTGGATTATCAGTGGTCCTGTACTTGCATTGTGATACAGTCACAATAAATGTCTGTGTGATATGAACTTGAGCACCAGTTTCTTAGCGGGCACTGTGTATTTCCTTTGCAGGCATTACTTTATCCTTTTATGGCTTCTGCGGGGACTTTAAAGCAGTAGTATTTGTTAGCTGTAAAACAGTTTATCATATAGTTTTTTTAATTTTTTGCTCCTTGGCAGTAGATTCGCCCCCAGACTGACCATCACTCACCATGCCCACCAGAAATAAATAAAACATCTTGGTGTGATACTGTGCTGTTTATCATCAGAAATGTGTGCCAGCATCATCCTAATACATTCAGAGTATAAATGTAAGTTGTATAGTCAACAATTAACCTCAGTCGAAGAGATTTTTAGAAATGAACTGTGGTGGCCATCTTTGACATTAGTCAGTAATTGCAAGATTACTAACTGATTGGTGGGAGGCAGTATAGTGCAGTGATTTAAGGCTCTGAGCTGCAAATCTGGTGACATCCAGCAGACCAGACCTGGGTTTGAATCCCACAGCTTCTACTTGCATACTGTGTGACCCTGAGCAAGTCACTTAACTTCCCTGTGCTCCCAGGTTGCACATGTAAAAAAGCTTTCAGCTTAGTGTGTCTCACCTGGTTAAATAACTAAACAAAAATAAACTGGGAGTGTCTGTTTGGCCTGTACAGTAGAGGCCTTTAAAACCTCCCTGAGAATTATTTATTTATGCTTGCATTCCCAGATAATTTTTAGATTTCTAAATAGCAATTCCATTTTATCCTGTATTAATTTATATATGTATTTTTCACTAATGAAGCGCGTTTTATGTTATTTTTATTGTGCAGCACCCTGAGCCTTCACAAAAGGGCACCTAATAAATGAAATTTGCCTTACTTGCCTAATTAAAACTGTTTAAAAAAATGAGGAAAAAGTACACTGATGGATGTCCAAAAATAAATGATTTTTTGTATAATTTTTTTGTTATTGCCCCTTTCTCTTCAACATTGCCTCAGTCTGGTGGCTACCACTCAGCTTCAAACTGACTGTCTCCAGCACTTACCCCTTTTTAACCCCAGCTTATACTTGGGGTTAGGCTCACCTGACTGGTCACTGCAGGCCAGGTGTTGATCCTCCCATCAGGGACCACCAGGGTAGGGTAGCTGGTTGATTGGGCTTGGGTCAGAGTGTGCCTTGTCATCCTGCTTTGTGCCAGGATTTTCCACTCTTCCTTGCTTTTGGCCTCTGCGGACATTGGTGTGCTAGGCAGTCCAAGTGCATACGCATGAAAAGCATGGTTACACAGATGCTGGCTAATATCCTGTTTCCTCCACCATACCTCAGCTGCACAATCATCTGTGGTCATCCAGGTGGCAGTATTGTGGCAAGGCAGTAATCTTTCCAGGAGAGCATCTTCCGAGATGCTCGCTACTTCTCCAACCCACTAGCTGCCAGTGACCCAAACCCTTTCTTGAACCAAGGTCACGAGTGGCAGCCTTACTACTGCAGAAGTGGGCTGGTTTAAAAAAAGACATTCTTGATAAAAGAAACCTATGATGACATTTTTTTTCTGATTAACAAATACTGGTGCTTTAAGCTGACATTTAATCTGATATTTCTTTGTTCTGATACTATATTTCTTCTCTCCAATCATCCTTTTGTGGATCCTGTGCACTACCCTTTCTGCAGACTGCCTCTTTGGTATGTTAATTCTGAGTACACTAGATACTCGATGCAATGGGGTTCTGACTTAGTATGTGACTATGGCAATTGCACTACATTGAGGAGTCCCAACAGGATGAAACAGATGTCTGTAGTTTTTTATTTTCTCATCTTATACGTGATCAGATATTACAAGCCTGTTTAAAGAACCACTGACACCTCAAGAAGAACTTTGAAACAATACAGTAATATTTGGATACAAAGCAACTTCTGTTTCTTATTAGCTCTGTATTTCTTATTCCCATTATTTTTTTACTGAGGTCATATGCATGAAAACAGGAGAGTTGTTCCCTGAAAGTTCATCAGATCAGATTGCTTTTTCCCAACCTGATGTCATAATACTCTGCTTGTGACATCACAGTTATTCCCAAGACAACATACTGTGATGTCACAACAGAGCATTATAATTAATATCAAGTAGAAAATAAGCCATACAGACTGATGAACTCTAAAGGTTAAAGATCTTGTTTTGTGGAAATTTATTCAGAAATGATGTAGAGGAAAATTCTGTAGAAGCTATATAAAATAAGAAATATAAGCTGAATTTTATTCAAATGCTATATTTTCCAAAATTTTCCTGAAGGCATCAGCTGCTCATTAAAAGGCAATGCCTGCTCTAGTGAGGCCTTGTCAGCTTGCCTTGCACAAGGATTGGCATACTGATAATGCTTTGCACTAGGATTGTAGCTTTAGAGTATGTATATGTATATGGTTTGGAGAGATGCACAAAAAAAACAATCAACATTGCTCTTTTACAATTATACTTATAGCAACTGTGGTCAAAAAGTCTATTGATTTGGTATTACTAAAGGAATAATGCACAATAGGGTGGGTGTTATGCTGGGATAACATCCTGCCTTAGTTGGTTGGGTCCAAGGCCAGAGGCTGAGGGTATCCAACACCCAAGAAGGGATGTTATCCCAGCATTACACCCACCCTGGAGTGTATTATTCCTATTATACAATGGCTCATTTGTAAAAAAAAAAAAAAGATGGAAAAAAGGTTAAATAGTTTATTAAAAGTAATTTTTTTGTCATACTTTCAGTAGTTAGGGATACTTTTAAAAAAACAGTGCAAATTATTTCCTTGGGCCAGAAGGTGGAGCTGCTGTGCTGTGTGGCTCTCTGCAGACTGGTCCCTCACAGCTTCCTTAGATCGTCTACCCTTGTTGCTCACTGTCCTCCCTTCTCTGTTCTCCTGTATCTTCATGTATTTCTGTTTTCTTTAAATGTCTGCGTAGCAGAAAACTAGCTGCGAGAATCAGGAGAATACCCCATCAGTGTTCACATCGCAAGCGCAGTGAACAATGCCGTCTGCTCATTCTTTGGTGACAGGTTAGTGTCTGTTGTGTCTGAGGGCATTAATTGTATCTATTTACATGCTGCTCCCTCTTGCTGGCCCACTGCTAGAATTTGGCATCTCATTTACTTTAAAAGTAGTAAAGTGAGCAGTGCCATCATTAATGTCACGGCCACTGAGGTGATTGGTGAGTGAAGCAAGTGTGGCGCGCGTGCTTGCGCTCAAAGGGAGAAAGCAGATTTCAGTAACCGCTTTTTTTTATATTTGTTTGAAATATTCAATATTGTTGGATATTGTGCCAGAGGCAGACAGGGCACTGATGGGTGTTGTGTGTGGGGCAGTACTGGGAGGGAATGTATTTGGCAGCGGGGCTGCCCTGGTTTCTTCAGTAGTCGTGGAGTGGAGGATGTGTAGCCACAATCTTTTCAGTTTGGAGAAGCTGCATACTGTGGTGGTTTGCTTTTTTCAAACGGGATGCGATCTTCTGTGTGCTGGGAGTAGAGAAGGGGTGTTATGCTGGGATAACATCCTGATTCCAGTTCCAGTCTGATCAATCAGGGACCAGCATTCTTTCTTGCCATTGTATAATGAGCATTATATGAAGAATATAAAGAAAGAGGGTCCAAGTGGGACAGTTACAGCAGCAGGTATTGCTAACAAATAGCAACTAGGTCAAATTAATTAAAAAACAGCATGGATGACAGTTACAAGTGAAATATAAACAAAATGCACATATTTACATATGTGATGGTTGAAGACATTGATGGTCATGGCTTCTTTGGCATTTGTGTGTTGGGTATTCCAGGTGGCTGGTGCAATTACTGTGAAGGACTTGGATCCAGTGGTCTTTTGGGTTCTAGGTATGTGGAGTATGTTCCTATTTTGGTATTTAGTGTATGGCTCTTTGGGTTTCCATTGGCGGTCACTGAAGTAATCTGGATATTTCTCATGTACGTACTTGTAGACTAGAGTTGCACATCATAGTTCTCCCTTTGTTCACTGCCAGGAGGCCAAGGTTGTTGTAGATGACACAGTGATTTTGTTATGGGTCAGAGTGAACCTACAGATATCATTGAATGTCTTAGTGATTGTGTTCAATTAAGTTGCTAGGGCTCAGTGGCAGATTTTGCTGGAGTATTCCAAAGCAAGTAGTAGGGACTGACAGAAAATTAGTCTTCTTTTTCTTTCAGAGGGACACGTGAGTGTAATAGAGCACACCGTATTTCTGTTGTAATCTCCTGGTGGTTTTAGTGATGTAATCTGAAAAAATGAGTGTTAAGAATAACCATAACTCTAGGTATTTTAAGGAATGTACTGTTTCCAAAGGTTATCTTGAGTGGGGTAGAATGTGGACTGATTAAAAGTGTGGGAATTTCCCACATAAGATCCTAACCTTTGTCTTCTTATTGTTCAAGAGCAGTTTGCTTGCATCCATCCAGTCCTGGGTGTGATTGAGGACAGTTTGAAGTGTTACTGTGAAGCCACTGACGGAATCCAATTTAGAGTAGATGATGTTGCCATCTGCATAAGGTGTATATGTGTGTTGTGATCATTACAAACTGATGGGAGGCCATTTACAAAGTGGCTGAAGAGCAGGAGTCAAGGGTGGAGCCTTGTGGAACCCTGAAGTATAGGGAGCATGGAGATAAGTGCCACCACTGACCTTTGCTATTTGTAACCTATTGGATAGGTGAGATGTGAACAAGGATAGCACATCCAGATCAGACCCAGTTGCAGTTGTTGTCAGAGGAGTACTATAGGATCTATAATGTTGAAAGCCTTGGTGAGGTCAGTGATGATTACTTTAGCATGGAGGTCCGCACTGAGGGCAGATGATAGATTGTTAATAGCTTTTAATGAAACAGTGCAGGTAGAATGATTTGGTCTGAAGTCAGATTGTGCTTCCGTAAGTGAGTTGCGGAGCAGAATGTGGTCCATTAGTTGTTCATGCACCAGCCTTTCCAATCGTTTACTGTATAGAATTAGTTTAGTTGCCATATTGGTCCTTGTAAGAACAGATCCAGAAGTAAATGGTTTGATACCTTTTATTGGACCAACATAGATGTTACAAAAAGAAGGCAATGCCTAAGCTTTCGGACCAACCAAGTCCTTCCTCGGAGGCTTATGTCAGTTGTTTAGAGAATCACATTCTATTAATGCCCAGATCATACATAAAAAAGCAGAAAGAATTCTAATTGGTTTAAAAGACCTGTTTTTAAAAAAACAACAGAGATTGAAATGAAGGAACCAGATTCTACCAGTCTGCTACTGCTGAGAAATCTTCCAAGGTCAAATGTCAGCAGAAGCAGATAACATGAATACTTGAGCAGACAATCCCACTAACTTAAATTATGAATGAATGAGTGTGTTATGTGAATTCATTCTTAATTAAAAGCAAAACATTTAGATATAATACCCACAAAAGTGCATGTTAAAATTTGATAGTATTGTATGTTAAAAAACTATAAAACATAAATTTTCTGTATATGGAAATAGGAGGGTATAAAGAAAAATTCCCTAGTATGAACAACTGTTTCACACATTTATACAGTAGTAAACCTATCTGGAGACAGTGTCTAAACTATATTCTCAACCAGTTAACAATCTTCATAAACATTAAGATCTTCAGTGCTGTAACAATATATTTTTAAAGATAATATAAATTATCAGAATTAGTGCCAAAAAGGAAAAAAATAAACTTTTCTCTCAAGGACCTTGATTGAGTGTAATAAGATTAGTAAATTCAAATCTGGACTCCGAGCACACCTAGTCCTTGAGAATGACTGCAGATGTTTCCACTAATCCATATTACCCAGCCTTTTCATATCACCACTGTCCTGGACTCTATTTGGAATAATTTCTTTGCCCCCCTGCCACAGCTGCCTGCCTTTGTTCCTTAACCAGCTACCTCCCCAACCCCTTGTCTGCCCACCCATGCCCACTCCTCTTACTCCCAAATTTACACACCCCACTGTTGCATCCTCTGCCCACTCCCTGCACTCCTCCCCTTTCATTTTCACACAACCCACCCTTCTTCCTACCCTCTCCCCATCTGTCCACCCTGAAACATTTCTGCCACTCCATCACCCTCCTTCCCCTATGACACACCCTGGCAATACTTCTTCTCGCTGCTTCAACAGTGGACAATGAAGTGGATCCCTTAGTCCTTGCTCCTTGCCATGCACTTACTCTGTTACTACCTAACATATAATCTGCCTTTGTTCAGGATACTGTTCCTTGATCTTGCACTGACCTGGCTAGTCTGGTTTACTATCTTCCACTGTGTATATTTTTATAATTACACCCTCTGGAGCTTGCAGTGTAAACTTACTATGTATTCTTGGAAACGTATGTAACCTATGTGTTGTCTGTTTGTCCATTGTATCTGTATTAACCTGGAACCTTTGTAAACAAGTCCCTGACTCAAAGATATTAATCCCAATATGAAATAAATAAATAAATAAAAAGGGCCTCCTAGAAAATGAGTTCATGCATCCTTAAATGTTCAGAGTTCAGTAATGTTGTCAGTATATAATCAAATTACTATATGTACAGTAACAGTCTTAGGAATCTGAATAAAAACACAATGGAATTAAACCCTCCCCCCAGGGAAAAGATAACTAGTACAAAGAAGTATATATTCACTATGAATGTGAACCAAGAGTCCTAACACACAATAACATCATTATAACATGTACCTGAACATAAGCCTTTCCTCAATATAACCACAACCCCATCCCCCACTATATTTCCCCTCCCCACACACCCCCTCCACAAAAACAACACACCAACCTCCTACCCCAACACACACACACAAAGTGACTCCACCCCCATCTACACACACAACCCCCATCACAAGACAATCCACCATTCCCCTACCCCCACACATGTTTTTTTAGGAGAGAAACCAACATGTAGCTAACCATTTAAAATGGACTCTATAAAATTAAAAATGAAAAACAATACACTGAAGTCTTGTTAAATGTCCATCCTTTGAAGTAAAGGTCTGTGTAAGTTTAAGTAGCATAATGTGTCATAAAACCCAAATCAATGTTCATGCCATCTGCTACCATATTGAGATGTAAAATAAGCCTGATCTCAAATGTTCATCTCTGCTGTGTATTTTTGAAATGTCCTTTTAAGACAATTACTGACATATCTGAGATATAGTGATGCTCTGCCAACCCATCCACCTACCCACTGTGCTCCAGGGACTCTCGCACTTTCTCCCTTCTGCATCCTTGCATGTCTGGACAATCAGCTTTTTCCTACCACTTCCCTCTCCTCTGGAATCAGCTCTCCTTTGACATTCATCTATCCCAGTCATTCTCTGCCTTCAAGCGCCTGCTATGACTCACTCCTGTTCACCTTTGCTCTTGCCTTTCTACCTCCCGAGTCCCTAGTCCCCACACCTCTACCTACCTAAGCCTACTGTGGTCCTGTGGACAGCCTCCTGACTGATACAAATTTGTTGGTATTATTTACCCTTTATTGGTACCATGCACTGATTTTATTGGCTTTAGCACTCGGCCTCTTGTCATACTTGTTACAATTTTTGTGACCTTGTGCTTATTATTTGTGACCTTTCATTTCTGCCTTTTGTTACTTAGTCTGAGTTTTGTCTCTGCCCACAGGTATGTAGTGTAATTTTCCTCCACCCTGGGTCACACCTGGAAATGAGCCTTGGTTCAGTGTGCCTTTCCTGGTTACAACTTTTAAATAAATAAATAAATACATTTCTCAGCCAATGACATTTTTAGATTTTTTCTTGCCATTTTATAAATAGTCTTAATGTTTGTTCAGAAATAAAGATGTAAACAAACTACATAATAATTTTATAAAGCACAATTTAAATATTACAAGATCAGTAGGCAAGACAGTATACATTTATGATTGATTTGAGACTGTACAGTATCTTTTTTTACTTTAAAGAGTTTTATTACATTTTAGTAAGACATATTACACCAGAAAGAACACAAGGATGAAAACATATTACAACTTCAGAAAATTTATCTTACATACATAACTGAGTTATTAGTACTGATAAATAAAATACAATACATTGTAAAGTTAGTATGCTAATACAACTTATAAATATTTAAATTTGATGAATAATTGTTTGATCCTGAAGTATCTGAGTAACTGAGAAAAGGCACCCACAATTTTTCAAACAAGTCTTTCTTATTCACAATCTGTTGTGCTAGTCTTTCATTATTAATGACTCCACTTATTCTGGATGCCCATTCTGCATAAGAAGGAGGGGAAGGAGATTTCCATTTTGAGAGTAGAGTCCTGTTGAGTGTTAAAGCAGCTGACCATATTACAGAATGTTGATGTCTATTTAATCTCCCATTACTATCTTTTATTCCTAGGACAAGGAATTTAGGATTGAAAGGGATCTTTGTCTACAATGCACACTCACAAACTTGATGGACCTTGCCCCAGATATCCTTAATGGAGGGGCATGACCAGAGCATATGGCACAGATCTGCATCCTCCACCTGGCACCTTCAGCACTTCCCATCTGTCTGAACACCCATATTAAATAACCTTTTGGGGAAGAAATAATAATAATGGAGAATTTTATATTGAATTGCCCTGGCTTGCACTTCTCTACTACTATAACAGGCATTATTCCAAGCTGAGGCCCATTCGGTGATAGTATTAGTCTTCCCAATATCTTCTTCCCACTTAGATTTGGCAGATGCAGTTAACAGAGAGGGATAATGTACATTCATTAGGAGCTTATAAGGGAGACTAATCACTTTCCTCAATTTGGCAACCTTAAGAACAGAATTCCATTCAGGGTCTTCTCTAAAAATTAGGCCATCCCCTAAAATAGAATCCTGAAAGGCTTTCCTTAGTTGAAGGTAGAAAGCAAAGTGAAACCTTGGAAGTTTATATTGAGCCCTAAGAAGCTCAAAAGAGAGTAGCTCCCCTTGGACACCAAGCAAGTTTCATAAGTTTGTAATACCTAAACTACCCCACCCAAAATCTATCAAAGGCATTTGGTTGTATAAAAAGGTATTGTTATTCCAAAGTGTAGTCAAGTATGTGTGTAAATTTTCAACAAGAAGCCGATTCTGAATTTTCCTAATTACCCAAATGGAGGTATAAATGCACATATTATCTTTAAACAAAGAGGGTAATTTGACAAAAACATAATCAGAAGGTTTAAGTTGTAGCAAGATCTGCATCTCAACTCTGATGCATAAGGGTAAATGCTGGTCTGAGGAAGGATCTAGGTATCAAGAGCTCTGCTTAAAATGGAAAGCAAGGTAGTACTTTCCCAGTGGGGGAGGCCAAAGTCTCTATCCGATTTATGGACTCTAAGCTTTGATATTGAGAGTCTCAGGGTAGAAGTATTCCAAAGAAAATTCCTAACTATTTTATTTAGAAGATTAAAATTTCCTTTATCTATCTTAATGGGTAAATTCTGGAAAAAATAAAATAATTTAGGAGCCACAATCATTTTAAGTGAGTTTACTTTGCCCCAAATAGATAAGTTGAGGCCTTGCCATTTTTGCAGGTCAGCCTCAATCTCCTTTACTAATGGTGCGAGATTTAAAATTCCTATGTTCTGAATGTCCTTAGATAGTTTAAAACCTAGGTAAGTTAAAGATTCTGCACATGTATGATCACTTCTCATCACCCTCAAGGAGTCCCCTGGAAGCAGATATGAGTTCAGAGATAAAATCTGAGGTTTTGCCCAGTTCAGTTTAAGGCCAGAGAAAGTGGCAAACACACTAAAAATGTCACATGGATGCATTACTGAGTGGATTTGAAAGAGAAACCAGCAAATCATCGGCATAGGCAAAAACCTTATTACTTATTGCTCCAGTTCTGATTCCCTAAACCTCTTGATTTTCAGAGATTTTCCTTATTAAGGGCTCAATAGCCAAAATAAAAAGATAAAGAGATAGGGGACAACCTTGTCTAGAACCTCTATAAATGAAAGGAATCAGAAATAAAACCATTAGTAATTACTCTAGCAGAGGGTGTTTTTTGTATAAAACTTTTAACCAGTGAATAATTTACATCCTAAATTAAATTTCTTAAGCACTTGAAATAGATAACTCCATTCTAAGGAATCAAAAGTTGTACAGAAATCAAAGGCCAACACAGCAGCTGGATCATGCATTTTCTTCACTTTCCAGATTACATTAAAAAGCCTATGTACATTGTCCGCTCTGCTTCTACCTCGTACAAAACCCACCTGCTCCTCACCCAATAACTTAGTGAGATGAGACTTCAGCATAAGGACTAATATTTGGGCAAGAATTTTATAGTCTGCATTGAGCAGAGAAATGGGCATGTAATTTTCACATTTAAGGGAGTCTTTTCCATCTTTCAAAATCAAGGTTATATTGGCTTGATACATAGATTCAGGCAAGGATTGTGTAGAAAAGGAATAAAGAAGAGCCTTAAAGAGAAGCTCTCTATCTTTTATACAAAGGGCTTTGTAAAATTCCCCTTGAAGACTGTCTAGGCTGGGTGTTTTGTTCGGATGAAGTCCTTTAATAATGGAGTCAAACTCTGTTCGGAAGATAGGAGAATTCAGCACTTCTCTGTCCCTATCATTAAGTTCTGGGAGGGTGACTGAGTCAAGAAAATTCTGAGAATTTTCTTCAACCTTTATACCAGAGTTAGAGTATAAGTTCTTAAAAATATTCTCAAACTCTGAATTTATTTTGGATTGTATAACCTCAGTAACTCCTGAACCATTTGAAATACCCACGATCAAACTTCGATCAGTCCTTTTTTTTAATCTATATGCTAAGAGTTTCCCTGCTTTCTCCTCTGCCTCCCAATAAGCCTGTTTAGTTCTATACAGTGAGTACTCTGCCTTAGCAGAATAGATTTAATTAATTTTATATTTTAGTTTAGTAATATTATTAAGAAGGCTGTTGTTCTTTTTGCAATTTTGTTTATAGTCACCATGCAATTCTAGAAGCTTTAACTCTTTTTGTGCCAGTTCCTTGTCCCTTTGTTTCTTCTTGGCAGCTGAGAAGCTACTCAACCTTCCCCTAATAAATGCTTTAAAGGTGTCCCATAAGCAGATTGGAGATACTTCTCCATTATCATTTATGTTAAAAAAATCTTCTGCCTCAATGATCTAGCCAGGAGACAAAGTCAGGATCCTGGAGTAAAGAGACATTAAGTCTCCAATGCATACAATTACTTTTGGAGCCTTCAAAATGGATAGAGATCTGCACTAGAGCATGATCAGAATGGGAAATCTCCTTGATACCAGCTGATACGATGTTTGGAGCCAGATGCTTTGAAATAAAAAACATGTCAATTCTGCTGAAGAACACATGCCTTGCAGAGTAGAAAGAATAATCTCTTTTAGAGGGATTTAACAGATGCCAGGCATCAACTAAGTCTAACTCTGGCACCAGTTTATGAATAGTGAGTTGACTTGAGGAAATCTTAAGGGGGAGGAGGAAAAACTTCTGTCAATCTGATTATCAAAAACCTCATTAAAATCACCCCCCAAAATTAAGTTTTGATGGTTACACATGCTTAATCATACATTAAGATCCCCAAAAAAGGCAGATTGACTTTGGTTTGGTGAATATACATTACAGATGGTAATTTCTCTTCCATCAATAGCACCAATCAAAATTTGAAATCTGCCCTCAGGGTCAGCATAATGAGAACTCTTCACAAAATTAACCCCCTTTCTGAAGAGAATAGTTATGCCTCTCTTTTTCAAGTTAAAAAACTAAACTTTACGTGGGACACCCAAGATCTGGTTAGTTTTTGAGCTTCAACCTCTTCCAGGTGCATTTGTTGGAGCAACACAACTTCAAGTTTATGTCTAAGTACGTCAGAATTTTTCCCTCTTGATTGGGGATCCCAATCCTTTAACATTCCATGAGCCTATTGATAGGTTTGACATTTCTAAAAACTTATAACAAAGTAAGTATTAAGATCCGAATACCAACAGTAATTAGCAAGAAAAGAGAACCGTGGGGAAAAATAATTAACTACTTGTTATAACAATTACCTAAATCACAGTCTTACTTTATGATAAAAAAGGGATTAACAGAATAACAATTTTTTTTATATGAACTTATCTAAAAAAACTGCATGAAGTTCAGTTTTCAAAATGAAAAACAGGAGGTATATCCTTCAAATAAACTATGCAAATTACAATAAATAGATAATAAAAAAGTGAAAGAAAAATATATTACTCTAATGACTGTAGGGTGGAAGCTACTGAAGGACCTCTGACCACTGAACCATAGGACAAGGTGAGAAATACAGTTAATGGTCCTTACCTCGACTCTCATCAGCCTGTGCATTACCTAGTCTGCTAAAAATGGTAAAACAATATTTATATATAAGTTATGAACCAATCTGGAAAATTATTTGAAGTAACAACTTGGAATCAACTCAGTAGTGAGTTTAAAGTTAAGGATTGAGAGACTAATGATAAAAGTTTTGCAAGCTTCAGATAAATAAAATGAATCAATATGTCTCACTCCTCTCTTTACCTGTAGAAAGTAAGCTCAGCGGGGTAACCCCCCTGTAAAACATTCATTTTGGTACACCAAAAAGGTCGACCAACTATTGTGCTTCATGCAGCAGGAATCATTTCTACTCAGCTCACTTCTGGGCCTGAAAAAGGGTACTCACAAGCTTCTCTCATTTCAATCCTATTTTTCCAGATCTAGAGAGATCCAGACATCACTAAAACTAGAAAACTCCTCCCTTTTCACACAGTGATCTACAAGAGCCATTGCAGCATTATCCCTGCTAAAAGGGTGTAGACACGAGATAAGAAAGAGGGCACAATAATATCTGAAGTAAAAAAATACCATGCCACTCTTAAATTGCATTAAGCCACACTTAGAGGACCAATCCCCATCATGCTAAAGTGATGTTGGGATTTAAAAAACACTCCAGTAAGACTAGCCGGCAGGTTCATGTCCCCCAAAATATTGTGGACTACCAACAGAGGAGACAAATGCCACAGTTAAGAAAGTGGACCAATGCTCTCTCTCTCTCTCTTCAAAAAAACCCATGTTGGCACCACCACAAGAAAATTACCTGCAGATGGCTGAGAGACCCCGTAAAACAAAGAAAAGTTTGTAAGGGAGGGGCAGAGTATAAGAAGCATATGCCAGAAACAAAAGAAAATGGGGTACACTGAAATAGCCCAGAAAAGGAGGCAAAGCATTCTCTGCACACCGATAGCACAGACAAGTCACCTCTAGTCCCATCCCTGGTAAACCGCAGAGCATAGAAAAGGAAGCTCGCATTATGCCAAATAGTTAAAACAGTGAGCCATAACAAGAAATAAAGTAAAGACTATATAGGTATAACATTGGCATAAAAACACGTGAGCAATAAGACACGACGAGGTGTGGGTTATGGCCTGATAAGAGCACGCCCCAGGTGCGTTATGAGGCACGAGGCGCTTGCACCGAGTGTCTTTAGCACTCTGGGAAGTGTTTTATCAGGCCACAACCCACACCTCGGAGTGTCTTATTTGCTTATAAAATGGGCCCTCCACACAAGTTTTTTTTTTTTAAAGAAGAACAGAGACAAAACATTATAAATATAAAAGGTTTAACAGATGAAATAGTGAAAAATAGTCCCTTATTGCAGCACTGGAGGGCTGCATATCCATTATATTTGGCCATCATTGCTGATTTTAGTAGCTTTACAGACTCTCTTGGATTTATTTTGTATCAAGTTTTAAAAATTATAACAGGATTGGGTCTGCTGTTTTATTTCTAAGCTGCTGACACACTCAGTCACCAGTAAGGACAATTTGTGTGAAACTGCATTTGAAAGTCACGGGCTTTCTTTTCTCAGTTTGTTGTCTCAGTTTTCACAATGGGTAGCTGAAGACAGCAGGTCTTAAGTAAAAAAAGTGTTTTACCCAGTTCATCAATTAATTTTTTAAAGCTAGCTGGACGAAGGCTTGTCTATGTGTGTTGACTTCAGCCGTTACATTACGTTTCAAGCCCGCTTGAGTCGGATCGAGCATGTCCCTTTACGGCCACCGTATGGAGCGGTTTACGGTTTATTAAACAGATCGAGGAGCCGTTGGGCATCTTTTACTTTACTTGATGGATTTGGGGTTTTATGGAATGGGGGCTGAAGACTGAGAGCGCTAGTGATACAAACGGATTACAGATGGGTGAATGTTCAGCGTTTGAAACAGCGAGAGCTGTAATCAGGTACCGGAGCAACGTGTAGCGTGAAAATCAAAATTAACGTTAAAAATATTGTGGTTTTGCTTATGTGCAAAAGGAGGGGGGGGAATTCAATGTTCTTAGTAGACTGAGTGGTGCATTTGTAGTGTCTCTGTTGTTTGGGTACTGCTTTACAGCGCGGTGGTGTGTGACGGTCTGGTCCAGCTCGGTCACTACAGGGCAGAGACTACGTTTGCACATTGATCTTTGTTGTAAGGTGTCCTGACTGGCCGAAGAGGTGCCGGTTGGCACAATATGTCCTGATAAGGACACGGCCAGAAGTACCTCTCGGCCAATCAGGACAAAGAAAATTGTTGACCCATTTTATAAACACAGTTAAGACATATTCATAGGAGCAAATGAGTAGCCTAACATAACATTGAGTAGCCAGGAGCTAGATGTTCACGTTGCAAATCAATTTGCAGTACTAGTCAGAAAAGGTAGCGCGTGAAAAATATCCTCACCACATGACTGGAAAAGGAGGAACTTCTAGGCTATGTCCCTGCAGAAAGAAAAACTTCTCTGGAATATTTAGTTCCACGTGATGCTGGGATGAAACAAAAATGGAAGTCATGAGGTATTTGCAGCCGGAAAATTCCCTTGCAGAGACAGTGTCAGCGTGAACATTGGTTCCTCCAAAATCCTCCAGAGACTGAACTCTGGAGCTTGTTGCAATAGGAGCTCTATGCAGAACCTCCTCCTCTTGTGCTTCAAAGGATTTATTAGAGAAAACATTACCTAGGGCCATATTGACATGGCGTCTACTCCTGCTCCGACTTCTTTGTGTAGTAGAGGATTTGGAAAATTGCCTTCCTTGCCTTAGAGCTGAAACTGCTGGCTTAGAGGTAGCTTTAACTTTCCTTTAATTCATTGACTGCTCCGAATAAACACTATTAGATTTAGATTTTGCAGCAGTCGCGTACAAATGATGAGTAGAAACTGTGGATCTAGAATTAGAAGGAGGTTGGGAGGAAACTGAGGGAGAGGGGTAAGCTTCCATTGATTCTGCAGGATCCACGTGCTCAACATCAGCATGAGTGTTCAGGCAAACAGCAGGGACTAAAGCACGTGCTGCATTAAATCCATCTGAAATTGCATGACAGTTGTCTAGCGCTGAGGAGGGGGAGAAAAATCTCTCTCAGATAACATACTATTATACCCCAAGCATCTTCAACAGTAGAACAGGACACCACTCCTCCCCCTTGCTCTCCGATCTGGAAGATAGCAGGATATTTAAAGTTACATAAAATTCCCAAACTCTGACATTCCTATTTCACCTCATAGAAGCCTCTCCGTTTGTTTACCAATTTTGAGGAGAAATCCTGAAACATTAATATTTTCTAGCCTTGACATTGTAGGGATTTCCTCTCTCTAGCACTTTTCAAGATTTCTTCCTTTATAGAGAACCTAAGAATATAAGCCACAATAGGCCAAGAGCACTTGTTTTGAGAGACTTTGGGACCCAGATCCCTGTGAGCTCTTTCAATCTTCAATGGCCCAGCCCATTGAAATCTCAGGAGAACAGGGATGAAAGTTTGTAAAAAAGTGGTCATATTATTACCTTCCCAACCTCTGGTACCCCAATTATTCTTATATTATTCCTTCAACCCCTATTTTCCAGGTCATCTACTTTCCCCAACAAATATTCAATCTGCTTACTCTGTTTCAAAATGATGGAGCTTAACTGAGAAACTGTTTCATTTAGGTCACTCAGATGTTGCCCAGTTTTATTTAGATCGGATCTTACAGCCTCCATTTCTGCTTTTAAATCTCTTTTGGCTTTATTAGCATTATCCACGCCAGTTTTGAGTTCAGCGCGCATGTTCCTTAATTGTAAAAAATCATTCATACTTGCCAACTCAAATGATGCTAATGGTGTGCTGACCAGGGTGCCAGTTCCTGGCCTGTGAGTGTCTATAAATTTCCCCACCGAAGTAGGCATTATGCCAGCTGTCAAAACGAAAATGTCAAATATTAACTGAAGAAAATGTTGACAGCTCACAATTAAGGTACTGAAATGTAGGTAAACCTTTGCTGTAATAGCTCCTTCAGAGATTCTGTCTTGTTATTACATAACACTGTTAAGTATTTTAAAAAGAAATTAGCGGACCAGACAAGTGTGGATTAATGAGCGACCATCCTCTTCAAGCACCAGCGCATGATCCCCCAGACTGTACAGTATCAGATGTGTTCCAATGCACAATAGTAGAATGAGGGATGAGACAAGGAAATACTGGCCAACCTGCCAGATGTCAACATTGTGGAAACTCATACAGTCTATTCTGAGGAATGACATGGTGTTATTCCTATTAATGAATGGGATATAGCTTCTCACAGCTTCCACCACTATTAGTGACCCACCACTCCACTCCATTGCCCTGACTAATTCTGTGGTAATCACTTCTAAACACTCTATTCCTCACATCCCTCTAACTCTGCCCCACCTTGCTGTCACCCTATCTTATTTATAATCAGTAAACTCCCAAAACACAATCCTTTATCCCTACTTAAGATGCTCAAGTACTTTCTTATCTGGAATGCTCTGTTACTCCTACTTTTGTCAGGGAACATCCATCCTAACCTAGGGCCTGTGTGGCACCCTTACCCTCCCAGCTGTAACCAGGGAGCCATTAAACTGGCACCCATAAACATTCGAAGTCTACTTCAAAAAAATGATTTCCTTTAGATCTGGGTGACCCAGCATAGACCTGATGTGCTGGCTATTGTTGAAACCTGGCTCTCCTTCAAGGTGCCTGACAATGCCATTTCCCTAGATAGCTACACGTTATTTAGAGAGGACAGAACTGGGAAAAGTGGTGGGGGATGTGCAATATACATAAAAGCCTCCCTCCAAGGACACATCCTTCCTAAAATAGCCACTGGTAGCAGCACCCAAGCCCTTGCAGTTAAGTTGCTTCTTGGGCAGCATGGAAAACCCCCACAGTTTTTGCAATCTACATCCCCCCACATGACCAAACCAAAGGGTTCACATCAATCCTCGATTACCTCTCCACCCTACACCCCTGCTCTGAGGTAGTGCTTCTCGGGGACTTCAATATTAATTGGCTTGCCCCCAAAGCTGACAGCTGTAAAGATGCTACTGCAGCCATTGATCTTGCTCAAGTGGTGACCTCCCTGACCAGAATCAACTACAGGACTGGTAGTAGTACCATGCTTGACCTAATTTTTACCAACTGGCTAGAAAGGCTCACTGCCACTGAGGTTTTCCCAGACTTCCTTAGTGACCACTCTCCCATCACCTGTCTTTGGTCCAACAAGACCCCCAAACTTCTAAACAAAACAAACTACCAATGTGTCCTCAAGAAAGGGCAACTTAATCAATTTCAAGCCCATCTCCATAACCTAGATTGGTCATTGCTGGACTCTGCAACTAGCTTTGATAATACTCTGGAATACTTCAGAACTTGTTTCAATGCAGCCTGTGATATCTTTGCCCCCTTCAGAAAGTGGAAGGTAAAAGCTGCTAGCAACCCTTGGATCTCTTCCTCCCTTCTAACCCTTATGGTGAATACAGACCACCTTTGGCACAAAGCTTGGGCCACGGGCAACTGAGTTGACTGGCAACAGTACAAAGCGACCAGAAACTCTTGCACATGAGTCAGCAGACAAGCCAAATCAGCATACTACAAGGATGCACTCTCAGATTCCTGGGGAGGCAGCAGGAAGTTTTGGGACAACCTTAAACAACTAACTGGAAAGCCCAGCAAATCCCCTCCCACCATGCTCAGAGTTGATACAGTTATCCAGGACCTGCTGTGAATAACTGACACTTTCAACTCAGCATTCGCAGACCGTAGTGAAATACTTCCTCCTGACTTCTTTGACACACCAACCTCACCAATTGACCCTGAGGGCTTGGGACCATCTTTGAACAACACACCCTTCTACTTTAAGATAGTCTCCATTAGTAAAGCCAAAAAATACCTCTTAAAGGTGCTTGGCAAATCCCTTTTCAGCAGTGACACCCTTGAGCTGAAGCTACTATACCTGTCACTGGATGCTGTTCTGGTGCCTCTCACAAAAATCCTGAACATGTCACTCTATCTTGGCTAGTTCCCCTTGTGGTGGAAAGCAGCAGTGGTGACCCCATTCCATAAAAGTAAAGACAGGGCCCTTCACTCCAGCTACTATCCAATTTCTATTCTCCCACCCCTCTCCAAAGCCCTTGAACATATAGTTGTGAACCAGCTTTCGGAGTACCTGGCCAAATATAACATCCTATGCCCAGAGCAGCATGGCTTCAGGAAAGGGCACAGTACCACCTCTGCTCTTCTAGAGTATACCAGCTACATCCACAAAGCTCTTGACAGTGGTCACTTAGTATGGTCAGTTTATATTGACCTCACAAAGGCATTCAACACGGTCAGTCACACTCTCCTTCTTGAGACTCTCCATGCCATTGGTATCTCTGCTGGTACAGTGGTCTGGTTTAAAGACCTAGAGGATAGATCCCAACAAGTAAAAATCTGTGATGCTCTATATTCCAGCCAACCTGTCTGCTCAGGAGTTCCACAAGGCTCCATCTTGGGCACCCTACTATTCAGCCTTTTTCTTAACTCCCTCCCACAAGTCTGCTCTGGTAATCTTTGCCTATACACAGATGATGCGGTGTTATTCTCCAGTCATTCAGACCCACTCTCGCTAGCTAGAAGCTTGCAAGATAACTATGAAGCAGTAGAAACATGGTTCACCCAGCATAAACTGATTATGAATTATAAAAAATCAAAGTCCATGCTCTTCACTATCCCCTGTAATAAACTAAAATCAGCCCCACTAACCATCTTCAACAACCTCAATGTCCTTATCGAGCAGGTTCACTCCTTTAAATATCTCAGTGTAACTCTCGACAGCACCCTGTCTTTCACAGAACATGTCAGCATAGTTTCCAAGGTGGTTAACTCCATAGTAGGGATCCTCTACAGGCATAGGTGCAGTATGACCCAAGAAGCACTCCAAACAGCTGTCACCAGCTCAATACTTTCAACAGTTGACTATGGCTTAGTCAGAAGCACGGTGTCAGAGCGACACCACAATCCCAACACCGGCAGAGCGAGTTCTGAAATCCTGACTGTCTCAACGGCAACCCACCACAGCAGCCAACACCCCCCCACAGCGGTAGCAGGTTCACCAGCAGCAATTACAAAGTAGATTGCCACACCTGCAGACCTGAGTGCACTGAGTGGGCCCCATTTATCCCCTTTGGTGTGTGTGCTCAGCCCCATGCCATGACAGCCCTCCAGACCTGCGTCTGGCTGCATTGGAGGCATCACCTGTCCCAGTGCTTGGATCCACGCTGCAGACCCTGTCATTAATGTTGTGTGGATGATGTGCCTACTGGTGACCCCTGTCCACATCCCGTACTGTCATGCTGCTGTCCATCGCGTACTCCACGGCTGGGGGAGGCATGTCCTTGAGTCCAGTACCACAGTGGCAGTCACTGCTGGTGCGTCTGTTCAGTGGCCATGTGCCTCCCAGTCCGTTGGTATGTCAGTTGTGGCTGCAGTGTCAGGTTGCCAGAGGTTATTGTGGAGTGCAGCGGGATCGATTGCTGCGGTTTCCTGGTGTCACTGCGGGGGATGCCGGCAATGTGGCTGTTGGCAACCTGTGGTGCTTCTGGCTTCATCATTTATGGCTCAGCCTCTGACATGACACTTGAAAGAGTACATACTGCCCTGAATAAATCTTGTTGCCTCATCTCAGGTGCCCACAGATGCACCCATACGTGCGACTTATATACCATGACCAAGTGGTTGCACCTCAAAGGCAGGATCACGTATCATACCTGCTTGCACATGAAAAAAATCAGCTTGGGCTTTACTCCACCCAACTCCCAGCACTTCCCTCATGCGTGCACCATACTTGCATAGCACCAGGAGTGCAACAAGACTTGCATTCCAGGTCCCCTTCTGTCAAATCTCGTAAGCCCAATGATCATTTAGTTTCCGGGCCCCTAGTTGGCTAAATGGTCTCCCCCTGGACATACTAGATGTGTCCAGGCTTGGTCCATTCAAGCATCTACTAAAACAACATCTGACTGCGTTCAGCAGCTGTGATTGCCCTACATAACCATCCTACCAATAATGCCCTTCATGTCTCTGACACTAGCACTATCATTCCCTTTAACTGTCTGTTCCTCCCACTTTCCTTCCCCTTCTCTATCCCATCTCATCCCCCTCCTGCCAATGTCTACCCCTTATCTCCACCTCCACCACCACATTATTCCTTCCCTGTCTCTCCTCCTCCTATTATGACTCTTCCTGTCACCTCACTACCTCTTCACACATCTTCCTCCTTCATTCCTTGCTGGTGCCTTACAATTGTCCCTCTGCAGGCAGCTGTACCCCCATGCACCTCCCACTTACTCTCTAATCAGTTTAAATTCTCAAGAATGACACCATTGTCACTTCTACCTTGCCCCATCTCACTTATTTTGTGGCATTAGTGACTGTTTCCATTTACTCTGCTCTGACAAGGGCATCTGATTGTCAGCACTCTCTGGCCCTTGGTCCATTAGGTACCCACCGATTGAACCAATTGCAGCAATGTCATTGCCTAGAATGTTCATTTTACATTGCTTGCTATGTGATACTTGTGACTGCTTCCAATTGCCTCTGCTTGAGAAGATCATCCTAGTGACTGCTTCTTCTAGCCCTTTAGACCATTGAATAGCACATATGGGTGCACCTGTGGCACATGTGGGTCATGTCTTCACTAAAATGTCTCTTACATTATTAACCTTTGTAACTGTAACATGTAAGCACAGTAGATATTTACTTTACTGTTTGTATTGTACTGTTCAGTCTGATGTGGAACCTCTGTAAAAGAGTCTCTGACTCATAGCTATTGTAATCTGAAAATTTAATAAACAAATAAATATATAAAATGTAGGACCTCAGACAGCATGGGTTCACAAATGGAAGGTCTAGTCAGATGGATATAGTCCAGTTCTTTGACTACACAGTAGTAGACAATGGGCATTGAATTGGCATATTATAAATTAACTTCAGCAAAACCTTTGACTCAGTCACCCAAAATGAGGCTGGTTGAATAGAGTAGTAACCAGTAAGTTGAGGAAAAGATGGCAAAATTGGATAGAAAGCTGGCAGCGGATGTGCGTGTGTGTGTGTGTGTGTGGGGGGGGATCCACAGATGCTAGCAACCAATTTAAAGTTATGATGCTAGCAGTCAAGTGAGAGTTACAGGTACAACATGACCACAAGCTCATTGCCGACCGCAGCAGGCCCAGGACACCAGCGCCCCTTTCAGAGGGGCTGAATTCAGCGTTTTCAATGAAACAGCCGAAGAGGCTGCATCCCCCCTCCCCACAAGCTCACTGCCGACCGCGGCAGGCCCAGGACACCAGCACCCCTTTCAGAGGGGCTGAATTCAGCATTTTCAACAAAACGGCCGACGAGGTAAAGAGCACCTCTATCACCCTCCTGCTTGACTCCTGCTGTGGGGTGCTACCTGCATGGTAGCTTTAAGGACTCTTATTTTTTATCCCCACAAGAGTACTGATTGTTTTTTACCGCCATGTTAACATTGCATACTGCCTTAGTTTGGGAGTGAAACAGTAGGGAACTTTAAGGACTGGTTCACCATATTACTGTGCCATTTTGAGTAACGAGTGCTGCACACTCTCTCGTGTTACCTGGACACTTAGTTACTGCCTGCCTCATTGTTCAGCTTTCAGTTACGGTTTAGCTGCATAGTTTTGTTTTTAGAATTGCAATGTTGGAATAATCCTTCTACCTGCTCGCAGTGTTGCCACGCTTGAAAGCTGCGCATGCGCAGTAGGGTTCTGGCCTTACTCAGTCTCCCACTTCCCGCTGCATACTAATTTAGGTTCTTTGTCTCTCTTCCTTCTTAGGCTGCATCCCCCCACAAGCTCACTGCCGACGCGGCAGGCCCAGGAACCCGTGCCCTTTCAGAGGGCTGAATTCAGACGTTTTCAACGAAACGGCCGAAGAGGTAAAGAGCACCTCTATCACCCTCCTGCTGGACTCCTGCTGTGGGGTGCTAGCCTGACGACGCTTCGCATCATCTGCCCCACCACCCCCCCACGGGCGGCGTTTAGTTTATAGAGCCTTCCCTGTGACATAATTTCCTGCTGCCAAAATTCTATCTCCCCACTTTCCCATTTGCAGGTTATAACTGCTGACCACCAGAGGGACTCAGCAATCTCTCGCTTTATTTCCAGTCCTGATAGCACCTGTGCCCCCTGGCTGGCTCTCCTCACCTACCTACAGCATCTCTCCCCCCTCCCCTTGGCCAATACTCTCCTTCACCTCCTCAGCCACCTAGCAAACTTGCTGGTTCTCCTCACTTGTCTGCAGCATCTCCCCCCTCCCTTGGCCTCTACTCTCCTTGCCTTTCAGCCTACTGTCTAATCTATAACTGCTACCCCTCTGGACCCCCTCTGGAAACGACCCCAGCCTGTTACAACTGACCACTAGGAGTCACTACTAAGCTCCCTATTTTTAGGTCCAACCCCTATTGCCCTGATGCTCGGACACTGACTTCCTTGACCCCTCCCCTGGTCCTTTCTCCTAATACCCGGGGTGAGTCTTGAACCTGGTACCCTGTATACCAGAGGCAGTGTCACTACCACTGAACCAAAGTGGCACTAACGGTCTCAGGTATTCCGCCTCCACCTCTTTCTTCCGTACTGGTTTTAGCTCTTTAGCACTATATGTGCCACTCACCTCTGGACATGCCTCATGCTCAGCCTATGTCTACTACCACTGTCATACCCAACTATCTCAGCACTATTGCAAACAAGCCATGTGGCTGTGCCCTTTCTGGGCTGGTACTGGACCCCCCCATGTATCTGTGCTGGCTCTCGGGCACCCGGCAGCCACTGGGTGCTGCTGCCCACCATGCCCACCCAGCAGCCTCCGCCTAGCTCCCACCCCTGATGCACATGTAAGACTTATCATTCTTGCTTTCCCATCCTGTGCTACTCTGCCCACTCCCTGTATACAGAAACTCCCTTCCCCCTTCCCGTGTCGGTTGTAGAAATACCTTTCTCCACCCCCTGACCAGGGTGTTAGTTATGCTACTCCTTTTGTCAGGTAACATTCACCCCAGCCCTGGCCCTGTTCACTACAACCCTGCCACAGGCCCTTCTGGACTCTGCGTGGTCTCCATGAACATCTGTAACTTCATGAAAAAATTTGACTCACTCCAGTGCTAGGTCAAATCTCATAATCCAGACATCATTTCCTTGGCTGAGACCTGGCTGACTAAATCCACCCCTGACTCCGTTGTCTCCTTCCCTGGATACTCCCTCATCTGGGCTGACCGGGCTGGTAAATGGGGTGGTGGCTGTGCCATCTACATTAAATAAACCCTCCCTGGACTTGCCCTACCAGCTCCTACCCTTGACTCTGGGGCTCAGGCACTGACCCTGAAGCTGACCCCTGACCCGTTAAAGGGTCCGCTCTATCTAACAACAGCCTACATACCCCCTAAAAACCAAACCCCGGCTCTAGCCTCCCTTACAGAATACCTTTCCTCACTGCCTCACCCCTCGAACCTAATACTAGTGGGTGACCTTAACATCAATTGGCTTAGCCCCTCTTCCTCCTCTGCCTGTGACTCCTTTGCTGCGGTCGATATGACCCAACTCATCACCAACCCCACTAGGACTAACCCAAAGAGAGGCACTAGTACTCTTCTTGATGTGTTCCTCTCCAATTGCCCTAATCGGGTCATTGACATCCAAGTCCTTCCCGACTCGCTTAGCGATCACTCGCCCATACTTTTTCACTGGACTTCCACAGTATTCAAATCACCAGCACAGTCCTTTCCCCGGTGGGGTCTGAAGCCAGGTGGCCTGCAGAAACTCAAGGAACTTCTGTCCCAAATTGATTGGTCTCCTATACAGCATGCCCCCGACACTGATACAGCACTAACCTTCTTTATCCAAACATTCAATAAAGCCTGCGATATCTTCGCTCCTCTGACAGTCCACCCCTCCAAGGTGCAAAATGCTCCTTGGGTGACTCCAGCCCTGATCCAACAACTCAGACATAGGGATAATCTATGGCACCGTGCTACTGAAACTGGCTGGCCTGGCGATAGACAGGTGTATGCGGCTGCCAGAAATAAGTGTACCTGGGCCATCAGAAAGGCCAAGGCTGATCACTATCGGGCCTCACTTACCTCCTCTTGGGGGACTCCTAGAACCTTCTGGAATAGTATCAAACAGTTAAATGGAAGTACGCCCCCCAGATCAATATCAATGGCACTATCTCCTCCGATCCTGCCCTTATTGCTAACTGCCTCAATACCTCCTTTACGGATCTTAGCCCTATCCTCCCTAAGGATTTTTTCAACCCTCCCCCCCTCATCTGCACCAGTCTTTACACGCCCATACTTTCACCTCCGCCAGGTCACTGCCCAAGAACTCAGACCTCACCTAGTCAATGCCCTTAGGAGCAATAGTATGGGCAGTGACACCCTGGACCCCGTATCCTTCGGCAAGTTCTAGATCTGGTCCTTACACCAATTACCAATCTCCTCAATAAATCTCTCTGCCTGGGGCAATTCCCATCAATCTGGAAAATTGCCACAGTCACACCCATTCTTAAAGGTGGAGACAGGTCCATGGCCAGAAATTACCGGCCTATCTCCATTCTCTCCCCTCGTTCCAAAGCCCTGGAAAAAGTAGTGGCCTCCCAAATTACTGACTACCTCTCCAACTATGACATTCTCTGCCCAGAACAGCACGGTTTCCATGCTGGCCACAGTACCACTACTGCCCTCCTAGAATCTCTAATTTCCTCCACTCCTCCCTAGACCAGGGCTCCCTGGCTGCTGCTGTGTTTGTAGACCTTTCAAAAGCATTTGACACTGTCTCCCATTCCCTCCTTCTGGATGCCCTCAGTTATTCTGGCTTTGCCACTGGGCCTATCTCCTGGTGCACCAGCTATTTGTCAGCCCACTCACAGCGTGTAAAAATTGGCGGGCCTCTCTCTGACATCTGTCCCATCCTCTCCGGTGTTCCCCAGGGCTCCATTCTTGGACCTCTACTCTTCTCCCTTTACCTTAACTCATTTCAGGTTCCTGTAGTGGTAATATATTACTGTATGTGGATGACGCCGTCATCTTTCCCGCTGATCGTAACCCTATCGCTCTCCAAGACTCCCTGCAAAGATCCTTTAATGAAGCTGAGGGATGATTCAAGGAACGTAGGCTGGTGAGAAATCTCAAAAAAACTAAAACCATGGTCTTTGCTCACCCACAAAACAAGTTGTGCAACTTTAAGCTCCACATACACTCAAGCTCCAAGCTCATGCTTGAGCAAATCTGCTCCTATAAATACCTTGGGATCTTTTTTGACCCCTCTCTCTCCTTCCATGGCCACATATCTGCCCTTGCCACAGCTGCAAATATCTAACTAGGCATATTACACCGGCACAAAAATTGTCTCCCCCACGAGGCCCTTCGACCTACAGTCACCTCATCCATCCTGTCACTGGTGGACTATGGTCTGCCTGTGTACGGCGCTGCTGATCAGACCTCTCTCAACAAAATTCACACCATATTAAACAAAGCCTGTAGGCTAATCACTGGGGCCCCCAGGTTCACGCACACTTGTCAGTTATATGCGAAAGCCGTACTGCTTGACCTGGATGAACGGCTTAAATATCAGACCTGTACTGCATCATAACTAAAAAAACCCTTCTTGGGCTATCGTCTCCAGGTCTGATGGCCACCACCCAATGTGCAAACTCTCAAGTGCATACCCGTTCCTCTGACAAAACCACCCTATCGATCCCTAGGGCTAGGACTGCGCACGGTCAAAGAGCCTACTGCTACAGAGCCCCATCCTGGTTCAACACATTGCCCCTATCCATCCCTGATGCCCCTTCTATATCCTGCTTCAAAACCTCCCTACAAAATCACCTAATTAGTATTCGTAGCTGTAACTGCTACTAGTTTTAGCCTGGCACTAACAATATGACAATGCCACCTGTAAGCTGCTTATGACTATTAAAGTTAGAGTGCCTCACGATATTATTGTTTGCCTCCCTCTGTTGTATCAACTTGATGTACAACCCATTGTTTTGTACTCGTTATTGTTTACATGCTGTTGTATTGTGATCTGCCTTTATGTGACAAGGTACCTTTGTAAATGAGCCTCTGGCTCAAAGATTTTCAAACTGCTGTTCAAATAAATAAATAAATAGTGGGGTACATCAGTTGTTGGTACTACAACAGGCCCTCTACAGTATTTTTCATTTGTGACACTGGTGAAGATATAAATGGTAAGATCTCCCTATTTCAGATGATATAACAGTAGGCACATTGATTGATACAGAGGAATGGAGGAAAGAGCTAATGGATGGTCTGGCCAGATTGGGTTGCTGGTGCCAGATTTTGCAGCAGAACTGAAACACAAAAAAAAACAGTAAACTAATGCTCATTGTGTGACTTAACCCACTGGTGCAATATGAGATAGACAGTGTGGTGATATATAGTGCTACAGAACAAAAGGGTATATGAGTGATGAAATCAGGTATAAAGACTTGTAAGAGTCAAAAAATAACTATTCACTGCCTGTTATTTAGATGTCGGTCCTACCCCTGCTTTTTTATTCTGCTTAACTATTAATACAGATGTGTAAATATGTGTATGTTGCAATTAATTGTTATTCAAGTAACTGTAAATGGAAAAATGTGACAAGGATGGAATTACAAATGAGCATGACGGCGCATGGCAATTGATGTGATCAGTTTTATTAGGGATAAGATGCACCAGGTGAGGATTCAGGACATAATCATGTGCTCCTTTTCTGAAACTGAGAGAAAGGGGGATGTTTTTAAGGCATGCAATTAAATGCATGTGTTAAACAGAGGTAAAACCAATTAACTCATTTAGGTTAAACACAGGGACGAGATTGAATCCACTACAACTGACAATGGGAAGATTTTAAAGGGGAGGTAAATATTGCAGGGGTCACTCAAATTGTGAAAGCACAAGACTAGACCATTCAAACGAGTTGCTAGGCTTAGCTGTAGGTGTCAGGAGTCCTGAGATATCAATATCAAATTATCTATAAATGAAAGCAAAGCAGCAGCCATTTCATGTAATCTTAAAATAGGAAGTGATGTCACTGAGGGACCAACTCTGTGCTGTTCATTATAACTTACCCCTCAGTGTAGGGGTGGGCAAAAGTAGCTTTTTTCGTGGTAGAAGAACTTCTGCAAAATTTCACAATTTTCGTGGAAGTTTCTGAATCTCTGCCTGCTGCAGAATAGAAAACTTCCTAATGTTTTTTGGGCACAATTTTGCCTGTTTACGCTCATCTAGAGGTGGAAAAAGGGAAAAAAGTAATGTCCGGTGTCCAGAACTGCCCCCCTCCCCCAACCCTTGCCTGAATTCAACATTTAAAATCCCTGGTAGCTAGCGGTCCCTCCTACCACCCGATCACTCACTCCATTAAAAAAATGCCCAGCTGCCAGTGCCCAAGTAATCCCTGGTGGCTAGCGGTCCCTCCCACCACCTGGTCACCCACCCCAAAGGCCCTATTTGAAAAAAAAACACAGCTGCCCAAGTAATCCCTGGTGACTAGCGGTCCCTCTCGCAACCCAATTACCCACCCGGCCAGTCCAGGGCAACATGCCCTTAGTCCTTTAGTAACCTGATCCCCTGCCAACTGCCATATACAGCAAATTACCATTTAAAAAAAAGTTCTCCCTGGTGGTCTAGTCAATAAAATGAAATGGAATGAAATGAAATGAGTGACCCTCCCTCCATTTCCCCAATCCCTGACTTAAAATCAGTATCTCTGGTGGTCTAGTATATCCTCCACCCCTGGGCAGGAGTCCCTCCCATCCCACACCCGAGGCAGGCCACCGGCTGGTACCTCCTCTCCTCCATGGCAGCCCACTGTGCTATTAATGAATGATCATGTGCATGGTACAGCACACACTCAATCATTAATAGCTCAGTGGGCTGCCGGCTGGAAAGAGAGAGAGGAGGGCTGTGCTGGTGGCCCGCCTCGGTTTGGAGATGAGGGTGAGACTTGCTCCAGGGGTGGGGGGCTAGAGGTACACTAGACCACCGGGGATACTAATTTTAATTCAGGGATTGGGGAAATGGAGGAAGGGTCACTAGACCACCAGGAATAATTTTTTTTAAGTAGTAGTTTGCTGTATACGGTGGTCGACGGGAGATTGGATTAGTAAAAGAGCTAAGAGCATGTTGCCCTGGACTGGTTGGGTAGGTAATCGGGTGGGGGGAGGATTCACTAGCCACCAGGGATTGGGAATTCCATTATTTTTAAAATTATCGGGCAATCGGGCAGCCTTGCATGGGAAGCAGAAATTCTGCGAAAGTTCGGACATGGATTTACAAACTTTCGTGGATGCTAAAGTCTGACTTTCACTTCAATTCCACTGGCAAAAGTTTTTTTTGCACACCCCTACCTCAGTGACATCACTTCCTGTCTCAGGAGCCCATGAAATGGCTGCTGCCTTGTTTTGATTTACAGAATATTTAGATATTCATGTCTCAGGACTCTTGACACCTACAAGGAAGTTCTGTACCTCATTTGAAATATCATTTTATGGGCTTTCACAATTTGTGAGACCCCTGCAATGTTGACTTCCCCTTTAAAAGGATGTTGTTAAGATCTTTTTCAGGGAAAGAATAGTGGATAAGTGAAATAAGCAACCTAAAGAAGAGTTACGGGCCAGAAACAAGGGAAGGATTGCTACATGTGGAAGACTGAATAGTTAGATAAAATGGACAGACCGAGTTGTTCAAGAGCCTCTTTCTTCCATCAACTTCTGTGTATTCACGTATCTATGGCACTAAACAGTTAAGCTGTGGATTGATAAGAATTGATTCAAACCATAAAGAGTTAATGAAACACATTGCAAGTATGTAAACATGTGTAATACAAATCATAGAACCTTTTCAGTAAAAATAAGTCAGCTGAATAAAGATTATTTGATGGTATGAAATGGATAATGAAATTATGCACCATTTTTTGAATGGGAAAAATACATCACATTTATTAAACCTTGCATGAGATATTTATTTATTTAGTTTTTGGTTACCGGGGTAAGTGCACTAGCCAAAAAATGACTATTTTCAGGCATGACCTGGGAGAGTACAGAACATAATGACATACAGAACATTTCAAAAGTGCATGACAGCATTACATATTGCTCAGTTTGGACCAGAGAACAAGGATACAACAACACATCAATAACAGAGCAGCAGAGAACAGTACAGACAATGTATTAGAGACGCAGGCAAATAAACAAATAATGGTACAAGTGTGTCACTATGGAAAGTTCAGGCACTAGCAATAATAGTATAGTGTATAGTGGAATGCTGTTATGCATGAAATTCCATGCCTGGAATATGCTTGTTCTGCTGCAGTAGTGATGCCATTTTGTTGTTCTGCTGCAGTAGTGATGTAACTACTGCAACAGAACCACTTGGAATTCTGGCACATTGTTACTTTCCTCTACTTAATTCTGTGGTGACAGTATTCTAGAACCTCTAGAGACTTCACAATTCAGTTTCATTATGAAAAAGAGAAAAGAAAAACACAATGCACACATTTCACATAATACTACCATACACTATAAAAAATACAGGATGAGCAACTTTATGCACAACCTGTGTGTTCTGTCACCTCGGGGTTCTGATTCCCATGGCCCTCTCGAGCTTTGCTCTCGAGGTCAGAGGGAATCAGAACCCCTCTGTGGCAGAACACACTGGTTGTGCATAGTTGTCCATCCAGTATTCTCTATATAATATGTCAGAGTATATAAGATACAATTTTAATTATAGAACACCTGAGGATAGCAGATAGAGGATAGAAAGAGGTAGGTACAGTGCAAACGATAAGGAAAGGAGGAGGATATTTGGGAAGGACAAGTGCACTAGGAGGGGTGGAAGTGGGCCTAGCTAGAGGCCAGGAAAGATTCAAGGGCAAGGGTCAGAAGATGACATAAGGAGAGAGGAAAAAGGATGTGAGAAGGTTGTCATGAAAGACAGGAGAGTTTTGGCCATAAAGTAGTAGGACAAAGGCAAGGAGGACCTATAAAGAGATCAGGTCAGATCAAAGCAAGTACAAGGGTCTGCCTGGGAAAGATGTAGTCAAAAATTCATTTTAAAGTGGCAGTGAGATGCAGACTGCTGTAGACCTAAGGGAAGAGCATTCCAAAGCTGGGGAGCCACATATTTGAATGCACCAGCACCTTTAGAGATGTGACAACTAGGTACATTTAGATATGCAACCAATGTGTCCAGTTTGACCAATAGCCCAATTATTTAAAGAAGAAATGTGTAAAGTTTGTGGCAAGTGGTACCACCCTGGCAAGGCCCCTCCTTTGGTACAGATTTGGATGACCTGAACATTTTTTTAAATCAAATACTTGAAACTATAAGAAATATGGAAAAACTGTATCATATTTTATATTTTTCAGATCATGTTGTGTACCTGCATTATTATTATCCTCACATACCACTGCTCTGGCATGTTCAGAAAGTACACTTATGTGTCACATTTTCCACTATTTACTGCCTGTAATGCAGGGTTTGTCATCAATTGCTCTATGTTGGATAAGATTTAGGCTTCTGCTAGTCAGCACTTTCTGACATTAACTACCTGATGTGTCATCCTTTGCACACATTATACTCACTTGCAACCATTGGGTTAGTGGGTGCTTTTAAAATGGGGAGAGACAAACCTGCATTTTGATTCGTTCTTACCTGTGTATCAAATCCGTTTGATGCACAGTTAAAAACAAGTACTTAAAACCAAGACTGCAGTAGAAAAATAAAAACAATATCATTGTCCCTTAAGAATATTGAGCTTTGAAAAGCTGCTATTTTTTTTTTAAGTTTCGGATAACATCTTCATTTCAAACTGTAGAACAGGTAAGCCCTCCAATAAAAATAGTTGTCAATTTTTAATCTTTTCATGTAATCCCTGCAGAAATGTTACATTTAACATAAATAAAAACTGCGTTTTCCAGCTACATGGTTTTGTTCTGTGCCTTCCAATGTCTCTTCTGTTGATCTGTTACCACTGTGGCCATCATGCTGCCAGTTCCATGGTTTAAATAAAAAAAACAGAAGACGTTGCCTCAGTTGTTTTTAAAGTATAGGTGTTTGCCAGTCATCTTATTTAATAATACCTTTTGGGAGGGAGAGAAGTAAAGATGGGACCTCTGGATGATGTGTGTGTGTGTGTGTGTGGGGGGGGACCTCAGGATGTGTGTGCGTGTCCTGCTTGCTGCCACTTCTTTGATCCCCACCCACTCCTGCAAAAGAATACTGCCAGTGTTAAAAAAAATGACTTTCTAACTTTATTTTTCAACCCAAGTAACATGGTATGGCGTTTGAGGATTGCTGGAGATGTAGAACTAGGAGTGGGAGTGTGAACATTCAAACGTGCAGTGCATCTAAACATTATGAATAACCATTAGAAAAAACATAAAACTGAGCAGTTCAGAAAATAGATTTCCTTTAATTTTCTGGCAGTGTAGGCAAGCTGATCTTAAACAGGCTGATTGTGTTTGCCAGAAAAAAAATAAAAACCTGTTTGTTTTTGTTTGGAGGAGCAGGCTAGGCACTGGTTCTGTGGCTATGTTAGCCAGCGAGTGATCTGCAGTGGTGGCTGGGGGAGAGTTGGAAGCAGAGATCATAATGAACAGTAATTATTAAGCTTGTTAAATTGAAACGATTATTTGAAATCAAAATGCTTATACATGGTTTCAGGGTGTTTGTATGTAGGGTTTTCAGCAGTCAGGATTAGTTAAGACATTAGAAATATTTAGTGTTTAAAAAATGGGCTGCAGTTCACAAAAAAAAACCAAACACATGCAGTTCTCTCTCGCGCTCTCTGCTGTCCCACAGTACAAAATGGAGCTCCTTCCCATTAAAAAAAAATCCACAATAGTACAGTGCTTCTGCATCACGCTCACAACAAAACTAAACCAATGCCAGCAAAGGCCAAAAATAAGTGTCAGCAACTCTCCTACATGCACTGATACCCCTCCTTGATAGAGTATAAGTAACTATGGATGGCCAAGACACATTCAACACTAAGCAACACTGGTCCATTTCCAAGCAGAGTCTGTTTGATGTACCTTATTCAGTAACGTAGCTGTGCTAATTTGAAATAAATTCACAAATATATATATTTTAAATAATATAGTCTGATGTCAGTTCGGTAAGTTTACTCATAATTAAATGTAACACAGGACTATGAGAACAGTTAGGTTTTAGTGTACTGTTGCAAAATACGTTATATATTCTCTGTCATGGCCACATACATGTTATTTGTTTTGACATTATGGGAAGCTCTTGTGAAGGTTACATTCTTTATGTACGTGATCTTGTTAGTTATAAAGGGGAGTATAAAGTTTGTAAAGATCTTTAAAAATAGTAGCAATGTTAATTACAAAGTGTGTAGCTGCTGTTTTTTGTTGTTGTTATTATTTGCAAAACCTCCAACCAGGATGACCTCTTGAGATTCAGCATCTTGTTTTCATGTGTGCCCAGCTGGGGGGACAGCATCAGTAATCAGATTAGCATAATACATTATGAATAGTGCCTAACAGGAAAAATTAAACAAATGAAAGAAAAACTATAAAGGTAATTACATCTAAGCAATAAAACCATTCCAATGACATAAAACATGCCTTGCCAAATTAACTGGTAATAGCTTTAACTTACCTGGAGCTAATGTAAAGACCAAATGAGGCTTTCAGTTCCACCCAATTACCAAAATAGTTTTGCAAAAACCGGGGGCTGCATATAACAGAATATGAAGAGCAAGAAAAGTTACCCTCTTCTGCTTGACAAATACAATCCATGTACTGTATTCCTACAGTCCTCATCTGGTGGGAAGAAGTGTAGACAGTCTATGTGGCTATACTGCTGCATCTGTAGATGACACAATGATTTGACATGGCCACTTCAAAGTAAAGGAAAAAAAGTTTGAAAAAAATAGTAACACAGGATTTGATGACATAATTAGACAAAAAGGTTCATCAAGTCTGTAAGTACTATTTAACCTCACAACACTGTACTTACATCAGTTGTACTTACTGGTTGGCTGTTACAAATCCCCTCACTACCCCACATCTTAAACCCAATTAAAAGTGCTGCAGGTATGGCCAAGTGGAAGTAGAGAATAGATGTACATGGCAAGGTATGTACTGACAAATAGTGGTTTATAAATAATGGTAAACACTGAACTGACTGGTACAGCTACACAAGGCAAACCTTGATTGTTTTTGCTGTTACAGCAAAACTAGTTGGTCCAGTTTTTGCAGTTGTATTCCATTTGATCCACTGGTCATGAGTTCCTATATGTGTAAGTAAATAACTTCGCAGAGATAACTTGTAAGGCTGTAATAGTGGTCTCACATTCATTCTTAGCGTATTAAATCAGCAAAACAAATGAGAGAAGTTCTATCACACTAAGGATTTAAGCGAGACAACCCTTACAACCATACTAGAGATCTGTGTGATGATTTATGTCACACTCTTTCTTAGAATATGAAATCCAGGAAACAAATGGGAGAAATTCTGCTACTCTAAGGCTGTGATACCACTCTTACAACAACATGAGTGATCTGTGTGGCGGTATTGATATATTATTGCTCACAATTCATACTAAGGATCATATTAATGATTTGTGAGGAGCCAGAAGGCCGATTGCCCTTTGATTCTCTTACAATATCTCACTCAGCATAGTACAATACTCTGTATTTGTCCAATTTGTTTTTAAACTCCTTTTTTGTTTTACTAATTATAATGAAAGTAGGTAATTTGTTCCAAGGATCTAGTTTTTCTAGTGTTGTTTTTAAATTCTACACCCATTTCCACCATTAGATAAGGGTCATTAATGATGTCCAACATCAACAGTAGGTCACCCCACATTCTTCTAGTCTCCAGAGTCATTAAATTCAAATGTTCTAGACGATCTTCATATGTTTTATCTCTCAGATGAACTATACCCTTGCTGAATCTTCTTTGTTTATTCTGTAAGATTTTCCTTTCTCCCTTTTTGAATGGACACCACAGCTGCAATTCGTACTGTAAATGTGGGCGACATAGGCCCTAAATAATGACATTAAAACCCTTTCATTTCTGGAAATGATATATTTTTGTGATGGGCCATATTATTTTTCTTGATTTATTAATAGTTTGATTAATATGTTGCTTGTTTTCAAAATCATTGCACTGTTAGCTGGCATTTGTACCTTCCAACGTAACCAGTAAACATGTTGTGAATTTCTTCTACCTGGATGAATTACTCTGCACTTGTCCTACATATTTAATTTCATACCCCAGTGGTCAACCCATGCAGTAATCTTGTCCAGATCTCTTTGTTTAATGATATATTAAAATGTTTTAAAAACTGCACTGGAATCACCTATTTCAAGTGCAGCTGCACTTGAGACACTTGTCATATAATAAGAGTGTTTCACATGCAGAAGAAATAAGCAATCTGAAAGGTCAGGAATGCTCTATTGGTCAATAAACATGGATATGGGTGAAATACTGATCATCACACCTGACCAGTACCAAAGCAATAAAATCTTTATTACTTGTCAGATGCTCCATCCTGTACCCATAACCATCACCAACATGAAATCTGTACCATCAGGGTCAGACTGAAAAAAAATCTTAAAAACCTGACTAAGAGGTCTAATCAAAACATCCATACCATGCAAGTTGCCCCTGGTAGTTGTGCTCCTACCATTTTTCACTGGTTTTGACATGTAGTGGTACATATATGCCTATTCCCAGTGCTGGACTTGCCAGCAATTGACTAACTTAGCATGACATGCAAAGATCAAATTTAGGATCCATTGGTCTGATAATGCAGATGGTTTAGGTATTACTCAAATCAAATGACTACCACAGCAAGTACAAATGATCACTCAATACATGTCCAGGTGCCACAATGCCTTACATCAGAAACAGACCCCAACTATTATAAATGCCAAAGGCATCAGGGAAGAAAATGATGACAAGTGAGCACTGTTGTATGTTGCATAATGTCATAATATGAATCAGGGTACACTGTTGGATCAGCCATGGGTAACAGCTGGAGGCCTGATGCATACTCTGATATGTCCACCCATATGGGAATATGTGGCTTCACATTAGGCCATGATGAGTTAGTGAATTCATGGCATGATTGTATTGTAATGGCCAGATAGATGGCATGTGATAATCTTGGACTTTTTGGGGGGCAGGGGGCAGATAAGTAGTTTGAGTCTTTCCTCTCTGGCAGGGTGCAGCAGATAGCATTTGGAAATTATTCCTCATGCCCTGTTGCTCTTGGCTGTGGAGTGCCTCAGGGTTCTTGCCAACTATGTTGTTTTCTGTGTATATGCTGCCCCTGGTGAGACAAATGTTGCCAACCTGCTTAATAGATGGCTGTTGACTAGGTGTCTTCCAGCTGGCTGAGACTTAATCTCCTTGAGGTTCCTCTGAGTGCATTTCACTCCCTTCAACCCATGGTATACCCCCACAGGCCTCCCAACACAGTCCACCACCTTGCTATGCTCCGGCACCTATACCAGCTCAGCCTCCAGCTCCCACCAGCCTTTGTCCTGTGCTGACTGGTTGAATCCCTCAATGAAGCATAGCTCACCTTTTTCTCTGTCTTCCCCCTCTTGCTCTCTCTCTCTCTCTGTCACACTCTATCTCCACTGCCTCTATCTCTCCCCCTCTCCCACTCACCTTGGTTAATTATCTCCCCTCCAAGACTGTGCCTACTTCTACAGTTCCTCAGGTTTAACTCCCGGTCAGCCACCCAGATACTACCTTAGTCCTGGTCAAGCCAGGTCAGCTCATAATTCATGACCCATGACTTCGCGACACCCTCTGAAGTTATTGTTGACAAGACCCCAAGGGGCCACACTGTGAGTCTATTTTTAGCCTAATAACAAGTCTATACATTTTGTAAATACACTGTTTATTACTTCTCCCTGTAATCAAAGTGCCCTTACTTGCCAATTGTTTAGTAACTGATGCAACATTATGCTTGTAACCTTATGTATGTAATTTTGTTCACTGTTCTGATGTGGAACTCTATAATCAAAGTGCCGACACTTCGCCACTCGTTTCTTAACTGCAACATTATGCCTGTAACCTTATGTCTGTCATGTTTGTTCACTGTTTTTTTGATGTGGAATCTTTGTAAAAGAATTTGTACTCAAAGGTGTTTTCTGAATTATCAAATAAATAAATAAATAAAAATAAATTAATCTGAACGAGATGAAAGTGTTGCTGGCATATAGGGGTTCTAGAAGACTGGTAGGAGGGAGAGAGAAGTTGGCATGGTTACAACTTAATGCCCCTCCATCCTGACAAGGGGGAGGGTGAAGAATCTGGGCATCATCATGGGCTGAAAGCCAACTTTGAAACATCTGGTATCAACAATGGTCTGTGGTGACTTTTTCCAACTCAGGAACATTGCATGGATCAAATCCTATCAGGGTTCTTAGGACATGAAAACACTAGTGCCTGCCTTCATTACATCAAGGTTGGACTACTGTAATGCTCTGTACCTGGGCTATTTGGGGGGGGGGGTTGTCGCACAGCTTGTAGCTGGTGCCAGACATCTCAGCCAGGCTGATTGCTGTATTTCCCCTCTCCAAGCATATCACTGTAATACTGCGGATGTTGAACTGGCTGCCTATGGGCTGGTGCGTCGCCTTCAAGATAGGCTTGCTAATATTCAAAGCCCTACACAATATGGGTCCTAGCTGTCTGAAAGAGCTCCTCTGTCCATATGCTCCTGGCCACATTTTTTGCTTTCTCCAGATCTCGATTAAAACTGTCTGAGGGCCAAGGGTTTGAAGTGGCAGCTCCTCTTATTTGGAATGTGCTGTCCCACCACTTTAGGGATACCCCCTTGGTGAAGTTTACAACAGGGGCTAAAACTACATCCGTTTTTCCTGACATACTCTGCTTAAGCCATCAGCCAACATTCATTGGTTTATCCTTTATATTGATTTAAATTTTTTTTTATTTAACACCTCTGTAGCATTAAGTTTGGATCATGATCTTGCATGGATGTTAGCAAACTGAATTGTGTAACTGTTGTTGTTTTTCTATTTATTTTGTAAGGTGCTCCCAGCCTGTAGAATAGGGGGCTGATAAATAAAACTAAACTCCTATTAAAAATGATCCATCAGTTTAAGAATGGTTCCTCTCACCATCCTTATTTATTGAATAAACTAAACTTATATATAAATGTATACAGCTTGTATTGTTTGTCAAATCATTACTTTTGCTTTTGATTGCAGAATGCTAATATAAATGATGTGCTATTCCTAAATATCTATGTTGTCCATTGGAAGTGAAGTTGACACAGAATGCTAGTACAGCAGCAGGGCTTGCATGTCATTTTGCTTTAAAGAAAGCCCAAACCTAGCGTGTGAACGAGGAAGGGAAGGTCAGTCTATGTTTTGTCCTTATCGTGCTGTACAGAACCTAATTGTAAAGGCTAGTGATAGCAGGGATGGGACTGGAATAATCTGCAGCAGAGGAAACCTAAAAACTGCCTTTGGTGACAGTAGCTACTGCTGTCTAACAATGAGTTTCAGTCAAAGTTACTCTAGACTAAGGAAGCTTTCTTTGTTGTACTTGTACATGAATCATCTCATTCCTTAACAGTAATGGAGGAAGTCTGTGATAAGGGCATATCAAGAAGAAAAACACTTTGCAGGACACAAGGCATGGTTTATTCAGCCCAATTTATGTAACATAAAAAACATGGAAACATAGACTCTGTTAGCAAAAACTAAAAACCTGTTGGCAGTAGACCAGGGAGGGGCTGTGGACATGGCATACCTAGACTTTAGCAAGGCATTTGACATAGTCCCACACAAAAGATTACTAAACAAATTAGCCAGCCTGGGAGTGGGTCCTATGGTGGTAGCCTGGGTAAAACACTGGTTGGACAACAGGACACAGCGGGTAATAGTAAATGTAATCCACAGTGAAGAAAGGAGGGTTAGTAGTGGGGTACCGCAGGGTTCAGTACTGGGGCTGATCCTTTTTAATGTCTTTATAAGTGACATTGCAGAGGGACTGGAAGGAAAAGTATTTCTCTTTGCAGATGACACAAAGATCTGCAACAGGGTTGATACACAAGGTGGGGTGGAAAGGATGAAAAGGGACTTGGCAAGGTTGGAGGAATGGTCAAATGTATGGCAGCTTAGATTCAATGCAAAGAAGTACAAAGTAATGCACCTGTGAAACAAAAACCCAGGGGAAGAGTACACAATGGGGGGTGAGATACTGACAACAACAAAAATGGAAAGATACCTGGGGTAGTCATATCAGATGACCTAAAGGTGGGCCAGCAATGTGAGAAGGCAGTAAGAAGGGATGGAGGGATACTGGGATGCATAGGGAGAGGCATCACCAGTAGAAAACAGGAAGTTGTTGGCCGTCTTTACAGACAGTTGGTAAGACCACATCTGGAGTACTGTGTACAGTTCTGGAGACCCCATCTCCAAAAAGACATAGACAGGGTGGAGGCTGTCCAGAGGAGGGCAACCAAAATGATGCAGGGTCTGCATCAGAAGACATATGAAGAAAGACTAAAGGAACTAAAGTTGTATAGCCTCGAGGAAAGGAGGGAGAAGGGGACATGATAGAAACTTTCAAATACCTCAAGGGAATCAACAAAGTCCAAGAGGGTAGCATCTTTCAGAAAAAGAGATGTGAAAACAAGGGGGCACAATTTGAAGATAGAGGGGGGGATGGCTCAGAGGTAATGTGAGGAAGTATTTCTTCACAAAGAGGGTTGTGGATACATGAAACAGCCTGCCTGAGGAGGTCATAGAGTCAAGAACAGTGGGGGAATTCAAGAATGCATGGGACAGACATAAGGCAATTCTAGTGGGGGTAGGAGGAAGTAGGCTGTTGGTTAACTAGGATCTGCAGCTTATCCATTAGGTAGGGAAATGGGCAGACTAGGTGGGCCAAGCGGTCCTTATCTGCAGTCAAATCCTATGTTTCTGTGTTTCTATGGCCCATCGAGTCTGCTCTTTCCTACCTAACTAATGCTGAATAAGAGAGTCCTGGAGAATCCTCACTCATTCTTCCCCTTCCCTTTCTGGCATGGCCCTTGTATTTGTCTCACCTTCTACCCTCTTTTGAATCACCCACTGATTTTACACAGACCACCTCTTCCGGTAGCCTACTCCATGCTTCCACCACCCTCTCTGTGAAAAAGTACTTCCTGGTATTTCTCTTAAACATGCTCCCTTGGCAGCTTTGTGGAGTCACCCCTGGTGTTTGTGTTTCCACTCATTCTGAACAATTTCCTGCCATGCACTTTATTTATCTCATGGAGGTATTTCTATGTTTCAATCAAATCCGTCTGTCTATCTATCTATCTATTGTAAGAGAGAGACTGGTAGAGAAAGAGACAGAGGCAGAGAATAAATGCCAGGTTAAGTGTTGTGTATAGGAAATTATAACATTGAAGGGGGCTAGTTATCTCAATAACCCATGAGCCCAAAGGGGGAGTGGCTTTACTGAGTTAATCAGCCTCCTGAGAATATGGTAGTTTTCCCTATAGCACACTTACCTGTCATTTATTTTACATACCTGTAATTCATTAGGAGGGTCTCTCACTTTTATCTTTAGATTGCAGTTATGATCAATTTCTGGTTTTGTCTTTTGGTTTTTTGCCTTGCTGTGTTTTCCATAGTGTAGGGTCTGGTTTTTGCCTTTGTGTTTTAGGATGGCACTCGGGAGCAGTGTAGCATCTGAGATCCGGTATGGCATGCAGTGTGCCATCGGGAGCAGTAGTCATGAGTGGAATGGAATTTGTGGTCAGGAGAGGCTTGCGTCATGCCATGTTGTGGCTGGGAATCAGAATCAGCAGCATGGAATGGTAGCAGCACAGAGGTGTCAACATGGAGGGCTCACTTGTGAGAGAGCTGAGGGCACTGATGGGCATGGCTGTGAGTGTGGTAGGAGGAGGTGTTTAATTAGTGATAGGGTTTGAAGCTAGGGCAGGTTGTCTATGTAGATTTAGTGTATTTGTGCTGATCTGTGAGAGGTAATGAGGTGTTTGGTTGTTGCATGTCTTAATAAGGTGGCTGTTACGTGTGTTAATAAGGTAGTTGTTACATGTGTTGTGGTTGTAATAAGGTGTTTTGCAGTGTTTTTGTCAGGTGTTAATGTGTAATTACAATGTTTGTGGGCTGTTAATTAAGTAGCATCAGTGAAATGGGTTGGTAGGTGGTATGACGCTTGGCCAGCTGGTTATGATTGTTGTATGATGTTTGTAATATAAAAATAGTAGGTGATTGTCTCACATAAGACAGCCAGTGCTTATGGTGCCCCCCTCCAGGTTTCAGTGAAGCTACCATGACAAGTGACCTGAAACCAGGAGGTAATAAAAAAAAACAGAGAGACTTAATTAAGGGTCTCCTGTTTTTCTGTCTTAATTAGAACTGACCCAGCTGCCAGGATATAGTGATTATAAAGTTTTATGATTCCTATAGGAAGAACATGTTATACCACCATGGTGCTAAAAGTTGTAAAACCCTTTGATATGCATTGGGAATATGAACTGCTCAAGAGCAAAGAGAAAATGTTTAATTAAGGAGTCATATTTAGGAAGTGGAATTTTTGCTGATGTCACCTTATTTAATATACCTCCTGACAGGACATCATGTTTGTATTTTTTTCTATTCTAAAAGGGAGAAGCTAGATGACTCACCAAGGAGGTGGGGAGACAGAGTTGAAATGTATCCTTGTAACTGGGGAATATGTCATATTGCTTTGGGACTCAAGAAAGACAGTTCTCTGATATAAGGCACTTAAAGAGGTAATACATTAGACAGAAAAGATCTAAAAGTATGGTGGTAGGAGTTTTTGTTTTGTACTTTGCCCTTGTTCTTTTAAGTGATTGTATGCTCTTTGATATATTGTTCTGTGTTTACATTTTTCATATTTTTTATCATCTTTTAGTAAACTCTTTATTTGAAAGATACTGCCTGGGTGTGTCTGTCAGTTCTTTTTGCATGTGATGTATAGAGGGTTAAGACTGACAAAAACTGTTCAAAAGCTTGATAGTGTTACCAAACTGGGAAAAGGTAAGAATATACTTAAGGTATTTTATAGAGTTTTAAGGGTTCACTTTGGAAGCCTAGCTTGGTGCCCCTGGTGAAAGATTGTACCACAATCCCTGAAGAGGGTAAGTATCTAAGCCTGTACATTGGGTACACTAGCATAAGGTTCACAGTTTGAATCCCCCCAGAACTTGAGACTAAAGGTGATTCGGACCCAAAAGCAGACAGGAGGGTTACCCTGTCTGTTACCTGTTCACATTACTGTGCTTAGAGGTTGGCACTGTGGGAGCAGAGGGCCTGACCTGCTGAGTACGTTTGTGACAGGTGGCACTTAAATGGGTAGGAGAACGATGGGCCTAATTTAATTTATGTGCACTAGAAATAGGGCAGTAAAAGAAAGTGCTGCATTGTTTTTCTCTAAGATTATACTTAAGATGTATAAATCTGAGCTCTTAAGATTTCTAGGCACCCTAATTATCTAGGCAGACATGTCATGCCCCACCTCCAACTGCCCCTGAGATTGAACTGGACATGAGTGGTAATAAAGCCGAACTGAACATTTCCATGCCCCTCGTAGTAGAGCTCCCTATTTCATAGGTTTCATAGATAGAGTCAAGCTAACAGACACAAGGTCCTTAACAGCTTGCCAGAATCCCACATTTTTAAACTAAAACTGAAATTCCTTATCCCCATAGTACCTATCTAAACTATTCTTAAATTTGTTCATGTTCAAACTGTTAACAATATTTATTGGAAGATCATTCCAAGATGTTACCACCCTCTGACTGTACCAAAATCTACGTTGGTTCCTATTCCATTTTCCACGTAAAAGCTGTCTATTATGTCTCCTAGAACTGATCCAACCTGTATTATACTGAAAACCCATCTCAGCCATAAGTATATCATCATGCAGTAGTAGGGAAGCAGTATAGCAAGGTGGTTTAAGGCTCTGAGCTGCAAATCTGGTGACATCCAGCAGACCAGACCTAGGTTTGAATCCCACAGCTTCCAGTTGCATACTGTGTGACCCTGAGCAAGTCACTTAACTTCCCTGTGCTCCCAGGTAGTACCTGTAAAAAAGTTTTCAGCTTAGTGTGCTACTCCTGGTTAAACAACTAAAAAAAAAAGTAGTCTGTAGAGCAGACATAGATCTCCCCTATGCCTCCTGTAGTAGAGGGAGTATAAGTTGAGGGATTTCATTATAAGGTCTATTTTTTAAACCGTACACTGATTTAGTGAATCTACGCTGCACACCCTCCAACAGGTTTATATCCTCTCGATTTTGTGGCAACCAGACCTGCGCACAGTACTCCAGGTGGGGCCTAAACAGGGCATTATACAATGGGAGAAGTACATTTTTGTTCCTACTTGCTATATGTCTAAAAATACAGTTAAGGTTATGATTAGCTTTCTTAATCTGAACTCAAGAATGGGATTTAAACTTGAGGTAATTTGTGATGGTTATTCCCAAATCTCTTTCCTCATCAGTGACCTCTAGTGGGGTGCTAGATAATTTATAGGACATCTTTCTATTTTTAAATTTTAAACTTATATCACATCCTGCTGCTGCAGTGTTTGTTAAGACTAAGCTCATCTTTTATATTTATTTTAAGCATAATTTATTTTTGGATTTCATTAAGAGGCAACAAGAATCTAAGTTACAGTAGTTTTGCATTGTTTTCAAAGTGGTTCTGACAGATTGCAGAGTACAAGTAATGTTACACTATGCACAAACTCAGTTAAACCATCTTAAGTATGGAGCCACAAAATTATAGGTTCCAGATGTTACCCTTTTAAAGTGAGAGGGCTCATGCTTGAAAAGATCACCCTTTTCAAACAGCCATATATTTCAGGTCATCAGATGATGCAAACTTGGAAAGTTATGTAACTGTCCCTATTTAACATTGTAATTTTGTAATCTTATAATACTAAGCTGTGCAAAATCAGAACAGACTAAAACTTGGATGGTATGGTGACCTATAAATTGCAAAACGTTCAACCAATATGAAATTAGGCCATTCATGGTGCTGGGAGACACTGGCTTGACTGAAACAAACATTGAACTCCCAGAAGGGAGATCAGGGGCCACATTTTCAAAAGTGGAAAAATTGCACATGTGCTGAAAAAAACTATGTAAGGGAGGGGTTTCCATGCACAACTGTAATTTTTTTTCTGCATGCACTCAATTTTCAAAAAGGCTGCCTTTTTGCATCATTTTCCACAATTTTCAGCAGCTTGCATATTTTTTTTGTGCAGCTGTAGAAAAAAGGAAAATGTCCCCTGTGTGCACAAATGCTGAAAATAGACTTTTTTGCAGGTGCAGGGAATTTTACCTGCATCAGGGAGTTGCACATAGGGGGCTTGATTTTCAAAGGCTCACATTTGATGCAAGGTGTGTGCAACAAAAGGGACTGATACAAATGGCACCTTGCGCCAAATGTCATGGCAATCCTGATTTTCAAATGCAGGCTGCATCAAAATCAGGAAATCTTCCACCTAAGCAGCCCTGCATGCCCCCTGTGCTAGAAGTCGTGGTGTGCCACATCGTAAGGGGTCTTGCACCACAGAGGGGCTGCAGCATCCCCTAAAATGGGATTCTGAAAGCCCTGCTGTAGGTGCAGCTCCAGGCTATGGTTAGATCAGCCACAAACTGGTCTAACAGCCTTTGTGTCATGGGTCAGGGCTCTGCCGGTTGGTCAGGGCATAGGAAACCCCAGATGTCACCTGATATGCCTCACCCAAATATACGTTGGTGCCAGTCTTCACTGGCTATATAGGGCCAGAGTCTGATTGCCTTGGTGGGTCCTGCAGAACCATGCTGCAGCCCTGCTCGCATATCAGTGCCACTCACTCCAGCTTTACGGGTATTATAGTGGTTGCCACCCACTATGCATGCCACAGAGTTGTGTTCACAACACTATGGGAAAGTGGGAGGACCAATGCTGCCACACTCCTGTGGCCATTCCTTCTTGTAATGTACAGTTAGTAATGCAGGCACAGTCTGCCACCTGTCTCTGGACATGGTTTACCCACCTGTGGGGGTCATCTATCATCTATTGGTGATATCTTGCAGCACACATAGACATGTGCATTGGAGGCATGTACCTGATGACAGTGGGTGCCAATCCTGTACCACCATGGCACCACCAACAGTGTGACCAGGGGCAGTCTGTGGGTGTCAGTGCACATTGCAAGCTGGCAGGGGATTTGTTTGTTAGGTCTGCCAGTATGGATTCCTGGATGTGATACTGCAGCTGCCATGCTCTCTAGCTGTCCTGGGCACTGCTGCATTCTGCACCTTAGCACATTGCCACAGGTAGTGTTGCCACACAGCTCAACAGGGCAATGTGCCAACATACCAGGCAGCATCTGGGGTTTCCAGCACCCCCCAACCCCATATTCACATCTCAGGGCAGCTTTCCAATGGGTGGGAGTGGCTCATGGCACCCTCTGTCAAGCCCCTCTGGTGTGCCACTTGTTTGGTGCACCACCCAGCCTGCATCAACTCTGGAAACTTTGGTGCTGGGACCCCTGCTGTATCAAAACCCAGTGCAGGGGCCCTGCCACACCCAGAGTTTGCCACAGGCAGGGATTTGGTGCAACTTGCACTGATCTAGGGACCCTTTGAAAATTGGGCTGCGGGACTTAGCCCTTGGGCCATTTCAGGCCTTTGGAATATCTGGCTTCTGGTATTACCTGTTGTTGCATTTTTTGTGCAGCTTCAGAAAAAATGGAAAATGTCATCCATGTGCACAAAATGTCAAAAATAGTAATTTTGCAGTTGTGGGGATTTTTCCTTGTGCTGGGAAGTTGCACACAGGGTGCTGGATTTTCAAAGGTCTGAGACTGAAAAGTCTGATGCAAGGTGCCCCTTGCATCAGACTTTGCAGCAACTGCAAATTTCAGTGGTGGCTTTCGGCAGCACTGGGGCTCCCTGTGCCAAACCACCTTGCACCATGCTTGTGGCAGCTGCATGGTTATTTCATGGTGGTTGGGGGCTTACACTGCATCTTGGCTACCACATCTCCTTACACAGCATTCCAGAACCCCTCCCCCCCCAAAATCCACATGGGCCGCTGGAGTTAGATCAGACAGGATGTAGTCTAATGACCTGTGCACCATTTTGGCTTCCATGGAAGGGTGGGAAGTGGTCTTTGCCCCCCATTGTAGCCACTGCCAGTGGATGTCTGTGTCCCCCTGCACCTGGCAAAGTGTGCTAGCAGTCCAATGAGGTCCAATGAGTGCATACTATTTCCTGTATGCACTCGAGTACTGATCAGTCGGCAGTTGGTTGTTGCAGGGTGAGGAGGGCTGTGCCAGTCACTGGCATGGGTTGGGCTGGGGGGAGCAAGATGGTGATTTACCACCTACTGGGGAGGGCAGGTGGGGGGACACTACACTATGGAAACAGGTATTGGTTTGTGGGAACTAGTACAGTGACCGGGTCAGGGAAGGGGGTCCACTACACTATGGAAATGGGGATGGGGCTCCAATTTACTTACATTACTGTGATTGGGTCAGGTCAGAGAGGGGGATCCCTACAGTTCAGTACAGAAAAGGAGATGGTGCTCTGACTTTATTTACATTACTGCAATCGGGTTGGGGAGGAGGTCCCTACAGGACAGATATGGGGATGGGGCTCTGACATTATTTACATTACTACAATTGGGTCGGGGAGGGGGGTCCTCTACACTACACTATGGAATAGGGATCAGGCTACATGCCACCTTTACTACTGTGTTTGGGGCTTGGGGTAGGGGTGTGTACCTAGCACTTGACTATGTGTGGGGCACCAGTGGTCCCCGTGCATAGTTAAAGTAGGGTTCCAGAAATATAACTATGCACCAATGCAGCTGGCCATAGTTACGCTCAGGGTGGTTGAATTTTGTGATGTGGGGGTTATGCATGAGGGGCCCCTCATTTGTATTCCCACATCAAAATATTCTGGGTGGTGGAGCAGTTGGGTTTGCAGGGCACATCAGGGGCTTCTGAATATTGTCATGCCCCTGATGGCCCTCACAAGTTTTGGGATATGAGGCACTTATAGGGTTGCACCACACATTCCTTCTGAAAATGGAGGCCTAAAATTGCAGTTGTAGTAAACATCTGAAAAAAGAAAACTGACATTGGATGGGCCAGCACATACACTACCATATGTGTAGATGTAAGGCACAGTACTTCAGAATGCGACAGGGTGGTGGTGGGGGGTTGGAATGTATCGGCAAACATGGCTTTAGAATGACAAAGTTGTGTGCAATTTTTAAAATACTGCAGGTATGAGATTTTGAAATGTCACCAGGTTGCAGCTGTGGAATGCAGCAATGATACAATATTAGAAAGTAGCTGGGACACATAATTTCAGAATGTGGCAGTGATACACAATTTTCAGAATGTGGCAGTGGCATACAATATCGGAATGTGGCAGTGTTGCACATTTTCAGAATGCAGTGGTGATGCACAGGTTCTGAATATGGCAGTGATGCATAATTTTGGAATGTGGAAGTGACACACAGGTTCAGAATGTGGCAGTGACACAGAGGTTCAGAATGTGGTGACAGTGCACAGGTTCAGAATGTGGCAGTAGCACACAGTTTTGGAATGTGGTGGTGACACACAGGTTCTGAATGTGGGAGTGAAGCACAATTTCAGAATGTGGTGATGATGCACAGTTTTGGAATGTGGCGGTGGCACACAGGTTCAGAATGTGGCAGTGGTGCACAGGCTTGGAATGTGGTGGTGGCATACAGTTTTGGAATGTGGCGGTGACGCAGTTTCAGAATGTGACGGTGATGCACAATTTTGGAATGTGGTGTTAATGCACAGGTTCCAAATGTGGTGGTGGTGCACAGATTTGGAATGTGGCAGTGGCACACAGGTTCCGATTGTGGCAATGATGCACAATATCGGAATGTGGTAGTGACTCACAATTTTGGAATGTGGCAGTGATGCCCAATTTCAGAATGCGGTGGTGATGCACAGGTTCTGAATGTGGCAGTGATGCATAATTTTGGAATGCGGAAGTGACACACAGGTTCAGAATGTGGCGGTGACACAGAGGTTCAGAATGTGGCGACAGTGCACAGGTTCAGAATGTGGCAGTAGCGCACAGTTTTGGAATGTGGTGGTGACACATAGGGTCTGAATGTGGGAGTGAAGCACAATTTCAGAATGTGGTGGTGATGCACAGGTTCAGAATGTGGCAGTGGTGCACAGGTTCAGAATGTGGTGGTGACACAGAGGTTCAGAAAGTGGCAGTGGTGCACAGGTCTGGAATGTGGCAGTGGCGCACAGTTTTGGAATGTGGTGGTGATGCACAGTTTTGGAATGTGACGGTGTTGCACAATTTTGGAATGTGGTGGTGATGCACAGGTTCGGAATGTGCTGGTGGTGCACAGATTTGGAATGTGGCAGTGGCACACAGGTTCTGAATGTGGTAGTGATGCACAATATCGGAATGTAGCAGTGACATACAATTTTGGAATGTGACAGTGATGCACAGGTTCTGAATGTGGCAGTGATGCACAATTTCAGACTGTGTCGATGGCACACAGTTTCGGAATGTGGCAGTGACACACAGGTTCAGGATGTGGTGGTGGTGGTGCACAGGTTCAGAATGTGGCAGTGGCATACAGGTTCTGAATGTGGCAGTGATGCACAGTTTAGGAATGCAGCGGTGGCACACAGTTTCGGAATACTATGGTGACACACAATTTTGGAATGCGTTAGTGATGCACAGGTTATAAATATGGTGGTGACACACAAGTTCGGAATGTGGTGGTGATGCACAAATTCGGAATGCACTAGTTCAGAATGTACAGTTTTGGAATGTGGCAGTGGTCCAAAGTTTTGAAATGTGGTGGTGGCACACAGTTTCGGAATGTGGCGACGCACAGTTTTGGAATGTGGCAATGATGCACAATATCGGAATGTGGCAGTGGTGCACAGTTTCAGAATGCGGTGGTGATGCACAGGTTCTGAATGTGGCAGTGATGCATAATTTTGGAATGTGGAAGTGACACACGGGTTCGAAATGTGGTGGTGACACAGAGGTTCAGAATGTGGCGACAGTGAACAGGTTCAGAATGTGGCAGTAGAGCACAGTTTTGGAATGTGGTGGTGACACACAGGGTCTGAATGTGGGAGTGAAGCACAATTTTGGAATGCGGTGGCGACACACAGGTTCAGAATGTGGCAGTGACACAGAGGTTCAGAATGTGGCAGTGGTGCACAGGTTTGGAATATGGGGGTGGTGCACAGTTTTGGAATGTGGCAGTGGAACACAGGTTTCAAATGTGGCAATGATGCACAATATCGGAATGCGGCAGTGACTCACAATTTTGGAATGTGGCAGTGATGCACAGGTTCTGAAAGTGATGCACAATTTCAGAATGTGGCAATGGCACACAGTTTCAGAATGTGGCAGTGACGCACAGGTTCAGAATGTGGTGGTGGTGCACAGATTTGGAATGTGGCAGTGGAACACAGGTTCCAAATGTGGCAATGATGCACAATATCGGAATGCGGCAGTGACTCACAATTTTGGAATGTGGCAGTGATGCACAGGTTCTGAAAGTGATGCACAATTTCAGAATGTGGCAATGGCACACAGTTTCAGAATGTGGCAGTGGTGCACAGGTTCAGAATGTGGCAGTGGCGTATAGGTTCAGAATGTGGCAGTGATGCACAGTTTAGGAATGCAGTGGTGGCACACAGTTTCGGAATACTGTGGTGACATACAATTTTGGAATGCATTAGTGATGCTTAGGTTATGAATATGGTTGTGACACACAGTTTCGGAATATAGTGGTGATGCACAAGTTCAGAATATGGTGCACAGGTTCGGAATGTGGGGGTGAATCACAGTTTTGGAATGTGGAAGTGGTCCAAAGTTTTGGAATGGAGTGGTGGCACACAGTTTCGGAATGTGGCAGTGCACAGTTTTGGAATGTGGTGGTGGCATTTCAGTTTCGGAATGTGATAGTGACAATTTTAGAATGTGGCATTGAAACACAACCTTGGAATGTGATGAGGGTGTGCAATTTTGGAATTTGGTGGGGATGCACCATTTTGGAATGTGGCAGGGATGCACAATTTTGGAATGTGGCAGGGATGCACAATTTTGGATTGTGGCAGGATGCACAATTTTAGAATATGGCTGGGTCACATAATGTTGGAATGTGGTGGGGATGTGATGCACAATTTTGAAATATAGTGGGTGAGTACCATTCTGGAAGGTGGTAGGGACAAGCAGTTCCAGAAGTATATGGTGTGTCCTGTCAAATTCCAACAGCATGCATCCCCGCTATATTCCAAAATTGCTAGTCTCCACCAAATTTCTCCATGTGAGTCCCTGTCACATTTCAAGATTGAGTGTCACACCACATTTTGAGATGGCACATCCTTGCCACATTCTGAGATTGCATGTCCCCCCAACATTTGAAAATTGTGCACCACCTTGACATTCTATATCTTGGTTCAGTGCTGCATTGAAAAACCACTTTCTGACATGTTCTAAATGCATCTGAACATTTTCAAAATGCAAGCACTGCAGCCAACCCTATGTCAATTGTTTTCTTTTAAATGATTACTATAGATACAGTTTCTTAAACTTTGGAGAGGTTGCTGACAGGGAGAACTGGACTGTGAGTTCAGGATATGACATCATCAGTGGCCATACCTCTCAACTGTTCCGCATTAGATGTGATGTTCCAAATTTGGGCCCTTTTCTGGAGTTTGTACCACCACCCTGCATTGCTGCTTTATGTCCTGCATTGAGATCCACGTGGCTGCTGGAACCCGGAATGCTGGAAACATGTGCTGCAGTTGGTCCCATTGTTCTTGTTCCCCAACTTCATTCCTATCTAGTGATATTGGGAGCCTGCTGCTGGCTGCTACTTAACTTGTTTAAACTGCTGCTCAGTGCTCTTTGTTTTGGGCTGGCTCTACCCCCACCTTCCTGGAAGCCTTCCCAGTCGAAAATTATTAACTTGTTAATGTCTGATTCTCCCTCAGGTTCGCTGCAGCAGTATATGATAGCTGGGTGAACTGAAGGGGGAACCATAGCATCAGAAGGAATTTGAGCAGTCTACTGGTGTCTGAATACTGACTGCACCCAGGATTGATTAGCAAGAACCAGGAAGTGGAGCGGGGAGGAAGTGCTTTAGAGACCAGCAACCAGATGGCAGAGCTCAGCAGCCTTTTCATTCATTGCCCTTGTGTTCCTGCTGCCTTTAGTTTGTTTTTGTTTTTCTTCAGGTTTTTTTTAGGAGTCGTCAAACTCGAGCTGCCACACGAGGCTCTCACAGTGCGAACAGCTGGCCACACAGGGCAGGGAAAAGGCAGATGCCAGCACCACAAACCTTCCCAGACCACCAAAGTCTCCCTAAAAGAGGAGAGATGACAAGCACTGCAGCAGTCACTCAGCACTCACTCAGCCAGCTTCATTATCTGATAATGCTAATTAATTCATTCAGTACTGGAAGTTGGTTGTGCCTGTATGTGCTGTTGCGCTGAGTGCTGACCGGGGGTCTCAACTCTTGGGTGGGTCTGCTGCTCTCCTAAAAATCTACCTTCTAAAGAAGCTTGCAATCACTGTAGCACTAAAAGAGCATCAGTGTGTTCACTCACACTGCCTTCACCTTGCTTTGGCTACTGGAAGTGAGAGGTGCACCCTTGCTGCCTGCATGGTATAGTGCCACTATGCCAGTCTGGCTTGCTTTTTCTGCTGGCCTCATACCAGTGCTGCCTCACCCTGTCTGTGCTGCAGAGCACTGAAAGAGCCACAGCACAGCTCCTGGCCTGCTGGCTTGCCTGTAGATTTTTTAGCCCCGTCACATCAAGATCTGCTGCCCTGACTGAGGGAGTCTGCTATTGTGAACCTGCTGTGTACCTTGAGGGACTGGGATGGGAGACTAGTTCAGCCAGGAGGAGTGACCTGACCTGCTACCTTCAGAGACAGCCCCACCAGCAACTCCAAGCAACCCAGCATGCATCCAGGACCATGCCATGCAGGTGTTCATCACCAGAAAAAGGAGGTGAGAGAAGGAGGATTAGCAGCAGCAGCAGCTGAATGTAACCACAGGTATGCTCCTGGGGGTTGTATTTGTAATGTATTTTTCCAGTGACTGGAGTGTTTCATTACCTTTTTGGGGGAAGGGGTAAGGGTTACTGTGTCCAATTATCCTTACTTCTGATGCATGTTATTTGATAGTACATACATGTATACCTTTTTTATGGGCGTGTTGCATCTGAAAGCAACTGGTATTTTATTAATACAATTGTAATGTCACAGTGTAACACACTACAGTCATTACTAAAACATCAGGAGGAGTGAGACTGTCAAAGCAAGCCAAAATGCTCCCCCCCCAAAAAAAAATGATGTACATGGCACGTTTTTGGTGGTGAGGGTCTGGCTTGCTATGTGACTGTGTCAGATTACTTCGGATGTATTTTATGGAATGATATGTAGTTGTCATGTATTTGGGGTGCATGGGGGGTCCTGCTTGCAGCGTCTAACAATGTCTGATATTTTATTAATATGATTGTAGCGTTACAGTGTGACACACCTACTATCATGTTAATAAACCATCAGGAGTGATTGGACACAGCAAGCAGGAACCTCCCCCCTCACAAACCCAAAAAATAATGTGCATGGCCCGGTTTTGGTGGTGAGGGTCTGGCTTGCTATGTGACTGCATCAAATTACTTTAGATGTGCGTTTTATGGAACACTCATTTTTCTTTGCTGCCTTCACTTGCCAAGTTGGGGCACACAAGTGTGTTTCTCTAACTAATTTTCTTCATCGTCTTAACTGAATCATCCCTAGTCTTGCTGAGTAATTGATGTATCGAAGACGGGTATCTATTCCAGTGGGAGCTTGGATCTGCCAAGTTGGGGCACACAAGTGTGTTTCTCCAACTGATTTTCTTCATTGTCTTTAACTGAACCATCCCAAGTCTTGTTGAGTAATTTTATATGTTAAAAAGGTTTCTCCAGAGGGAGCTTGGATCTGCCAACATGTTGAGTATGTGGCAGTCAGAGCCACAGATCTTTTTGTCAAGAGGGTGGCAGAGAAAAATTTTAACTTTTCTCTGCCACCTTCTTATAGAATTGAGTCCTGTCCACTGGATCACTAAAACAGAACTGTTAAAGCACTAATTAAAACATTAATACTTTGTGTGCATAGACAACAAGGATGAAGGTGAGGAGGATCATGACAGTGATAAGTCTCCGGAGAAAAAGAGAAGAAGGTACACCATTTTTCAAGCAAGCTGGAAGCGCACTTTTGACTGGTTGGCAGGAAGCAAACATGGTGTGAAGTACGGATTCTGCAAGACCTGTGGCACAGATTTCACCATTCACCATGGAGGTTGACATGATGTGTAATGACATGCAAATTCTGAAAAGCACCAGCAAAATTCAAAACATGTTACTGGGAAGAATAAATCGCACTTCTTTGGCTCTCAAATCCTGGTGAGCATGAAAGTCATTGAGGCAGAGGTGACGTTCGTGTCCCTGATTACAGAACATAACCTTCCATTTACAGCAGGAGAGCATATCCTGAAATTCATGAAGAAATATGGCGAAGACCAAGATGTTCTGAAGACGATGACATGTGGGACAACCAAAGCAAGCTGTATAGCAAGGGATGTGCTTGGTCCCCGGTATGAAAATGATGTTGGTGCAGTTTGTCGTAAAGTGTCTTTTTGGGTCTATGAGGATTAGAGCACAGATATGGATGATGAGACGCTTTTGGTGAGCCTTCTGGGTTTCCTGGATGAAACTGCAGGCAAAAATGTAATTCGCTTCTTAGACATGCCAGCATGTGTGTCTGGGACTGAGCGAGCATTGTTTGACTGCTTGATGGAAACCATGAAGAACTCTGACATCCCACTTTCAAACATTGCAGCTTTTTCATCTGACAATGCTGCCTCTATGATCAAGAAAAATAATTCAGTCCTGTCCCGCTTAAAGGCTGTAAAATATAATTAATATGGGACATCTCTGCCACCTGGCAGACTTCTTCAGTTAAGCTGCAGTAAAAGCTTTATGCTCACCTGTAGAGCAATTTGATCTCAGATGTGTGCTACCATTTTTCATCCAGTTCTCAAAGACAGCAGAAGCTGAAGGAGACCCACTTAAGACTATTAAGCACACCCCTACTAGATGGCTGAGTCTTGAAGTTATAAACAGAACCCTGGATGTGTGGCTGGCTTTCCTTTCATATTTTCTAATGTTGGAACCAAGATCAGCCAAAATTGACTTAATATGTGATCATCTGCAGAACCATGAACTGCGAATGATCTTTATGTTCCTTACATATGCTCTGGGGCCCTTGTTGCAGTTCAACACCCAGCTACAAAGCAGAGAAAGCCAGCTTATGGCTCTGCATGAGGATGTGTATAAACTGATGCCACAGTACACAGGGAGAGTGTTGAAACCTGTAGCTGCTGTCAAATTAATCAGGGAAAATGATATGTCTGTGCTTAATGACCCAAGCAGTTTCTTGCACAACAGTGACCTCTGGGTTGGACTGGAGGTCAAGCAGTATATAAACAATCAAGAGGAGGACATTTTGGGGACAGTAATAGAGAATAATTTTTACAAGAAAACTATGGCATTTTATACTGCTGTGCTGCAAAAAATCTTTAAAATGTTCCCAGTTCAGGACCACCTGTTAAAGAATGTAGCATCCCTTCTTAATCCAGCAAGTAAGATGGATTTATCAACAAAACTTGTGGTTGATGTTGCCATTCGTCTGGGAGTCTGTGTCACCGATGCAGACTCTGAGCAATTATTGGACGAGTTCACAACGTAACAAATTTTAGATACAGGTAAATTGACAGGACCAGTAAATGGACCGCATTCCTGTGTATCAAAACACTGGGCTCATTTTCTACAACAATTATGTGACTGTGAAAGACTTACACTTTTCAAAAGGTTAATGATGACTTTGCTTTGCTTGCCGCACTCGAATGTTGAAGCAGAAAGGGCCTTCAGTATGGAGAAGAAGGTAAAAACTGAATTGCTCCAATCACTATGTCTTAAGACCCTGAACTCACTGCTGGCTATTAAAATGAATGAATGAATGAATGAAGAAAAAGATTATTATGAGGTCAAGCAGCCAAAGGATGTTTTAGATGCTGCAAAAAAGCCACTGCAGCATACAACAGAGATCATAAATCCTCTCAGTAATGTATGGTGATGTACACTACAATACAACTATACTACTTTGTACAACTTACAAGTATTTTTGTACTACACTGTCACTGTCTGCCCTGAAATTGAGTCTTTTTGAATATTTATTTGTTCATATGTTTTTTTTTTGCTTTGTATTTGGTTATTGTGATTGCACAGGATATCATTAGCATTTCTGCTGTTTTGCACACTAGGATATATGAAGTTTTAAAATTGATTTGCCTTACCTTGGATTGTGGTTGCACTAACTAAATGTATATTCATTCTGTGCTGCCTTTTTTTTGTTTTTGCAGTGCTATACAAGGTGACTAATAATGTGGTGTACTATGTTAGCATAATTTAATTTTTCCCCTTAGAAATTTAGTAGTGTAGAAATGTAGAGTAGTAGTAGTAGTAGTGGTGGTGGTGTAGAAATGTAGAACTTTACAGCAAGGCCGGGCCACTTGGCCCACCTAGTCTTTGTCTGTGGTGTATTGTGTTTGCATGCTTTTGTTTGTACAAAATAAAGTATTTCTTTATCTTAATAATGTGGGTTTGTGTTTAGTAATAAGTAAAGTACAGACAACAGTATAACAAGTGCATTTTGTTATAAGACCGTAAAAGAAAGCACACTGCTGGTTAAAAATAACTTTATTGATGCACCATCAAATGAATGTACTACACATACACTACAAAAGCAGGGTGTTCCACATTTGGGTCATTTGTCACACATTGATATATTCTCTATTCCACATTGCCAGGTTTATAGGTTGAGAGGTATGTCTGTGGCTCTCCACTGAAACTGGCTTTTTTGAATAGGTAGTGAAATCAGGGTTAAAAAATAGCTCATAACTTTAAAATGAATTAATGTAGAAACCTAATTTTTGGTATGAGATTTATTGGGGGTATGCTCATTCTAATTCTGCAATGTTGTACTTTTTGCCAGAGTCCCTCTTTAATAATTTTATGGAAGATCTGAATTTTGTAGACATGTAGAGAAATTGAAATCCAGATAGCAATCAATCCTCATATTTTTCTACAGTTCACCAGACATATTCTCTAATTGATCCCTTTCTCACTTCACAAACCCTGTCTCATTCAATCAGGAATACAGAATATAATAATATGGTGATATCAGATCATACACGTTACATTGTTTATCAAGGTTTTTATCCTCCAGGTCACCAACCAGCCTCCATTGGCCCCGATCCCCCCAACCCAGTCACCCACCTTGTTTGGGGCTTACATCTCTCTCTTCAATGAGTCCCCAATGGATTACCCTCCATAGCATGGTCATCATAAATGGCCAGACCCCTCTGTAGCACAATCCAGATTACACAAAGGAAGAGTCTAGTCAGTCGGGTGGATCTCTGGAAGACTGGAGTGCCATCTGGCTTGGTCATGTGCGTTCCTCCAATTTTGTTCCCCAGGGCCACCAATCATAATGATGTGAAGACATGTACATATGTGTCACCATCAAACAGTGGGCACTCCCCGAGTAGATGCTCCCACTGTGCTACCATCTGGCTTCTACCACGTGACAGGCAAGCAGCGGAGTAACCTGTCCCCCCCTCCCCAAGAGAGAGGAGCAGTCCTCGACCAGCCCCCATGTGACCTGAGTTCACTTCTGAACCTGTATCACTGATGCAGCAGGTCTACTGCTACCCCTGTGCTACCGGGGTGGATTCCTGCACCTGTATTTTAACATTTAAGCTAGATGCTCATAATGAACAAAAACAATGGGGTCTGGACCCTATATTACTTACAGATAAAAATTATTTATATTTTCTGCACAAGTTAATTCATAAATTTCTTTACTTCGATAGTTGTGTCTTGCCAGATATCATCTGAGATGCATTTCAAATCATATCTTAGAGGAATTACAATATCATACACAACACAAAGAAATTTAAAAAAAAATCAAGAAATAAATACTTTGGAAAGAAAAATAAGATACTTGGAGAATCAACGTATTATAGCCAGCTTGCATTGTGTATTTAATGAATTAGCACTGGCAAAAAAAAGATACCATGAAATCAGATCCATTACAGCTGAATGGCAGATTTGGGCTACTAGAGTAAGATATTACTCTGGGTTGACAAAGTAGAGAAAAGCCTAGCCTGGCAAACAAAAATGGATTAACAGGAAAAAATGATAATAAATAATACATATTAAAGATAAAAAATGGCAGTATTTAGAAGAATCCCACTAATATCAATCTAGAATTTACTAATTGTTATAAAGAATGTTATACCTCAGAGAGACATAAACCAATGGTGTAGAAGAATTTTTCTGAGAAATATTCACTTTTCTAAATTTACAGGTGACCTTATCAAAATCTGGAACAAAATATAACTTTATCAAAATTTCTAAATGCAAAATGGGAAAACCCCTGGAAAAGTTCCTGGAGTACACGGCCTCTCTACCTACTTATATAAAGTATGCAAGAATGGATTAGCACCATGGCTACTTAAATTACTTGAACAGCTCTTGGAAGTAGGTGCCCAGCCAGAACCATTTATGCCAACATCCTGTTATTTTTTTTTAAGATAAAGATCCACAACAATGTTCAAGGTATCAATCAAATATATTGTTTAGTTCAGATATTCAAATATTAATAAATAGCCCAGTGGTAAGATTATGACATATATTACCAATATTGATATCCAAGGATCAAACAGGGTTCATCAAGGGTAGACCAATGAGAAGTTAATACTAGAAGACAATACATTTAATAAAAGCCAATAATAATGAGAATGCTCTGGTAATGACGCTGGCTGCAGAAAGGCCTTCAAAAGGGTTGAATGGGAATATGTGCTCAAACTACTGTCTGTAATAGGCCTTGGACTTAATTTCAGGAGCCGGATAAAATTACTATATTTGTCACCACATGCACAGATATTATGAATAAAAATATATCACCTGTCACGTGACTGATTCATGGAGTAAGGACACGTCTCTGCAGAGCTCTGCTCCCCGGCTCGGCAATAAACTTGAAATCCATGGAATCCACTCGCTTTTCCAGCACTAAACCCTTAGAATTGTGGTGTATAGTGCGATGGACGAATATGTGGTCCCCATAACCAGTAAATCACAGTGCGTGAGCTCCAAGAATGTGAAAAAACAACCTCCGACCTCTCAGGTCAGCGCGTTGGGGCCTATCTCCATCTTGGCTGCCAAAATGGCTGTGATTGGTCAAGAACTAAAAGACCAGCTGGTACAGGCTCTCACCCTCAAGCTTGAGAGACTTGAGGAAAAGATTGACCGGTGCCTGAATAAATTAGATGCGCAACTTACAGAACATCAGGAGCAGATTAAGGAGGTGGAGGGCCGCATCTTGACTGTGAAGGATCCATTGGCTCCCCTCCCTAAGTGCATTGCTGCACTGGAGAAGGAAATATTGGACCTCAGTGAGGTCCTGGATTACCAGGAAAATTATCATCGGAGGTCAAACCTTCGTATCTGGGGCCTCCCGGAGGGGAAATAGGGGTCCAACATGATTGAGTTCTTCGCGGTTAAATTACCCACCCTACTGGGCCTATCTCCAAAAGGGGGATGCCACAAGATTGAGTGTGCACATCAGGCAGTCCAGCTCATACCACTGGAGGGTCAACCGCCACGCTTAATCATTATAAGACACCACAACTTCCAGGACCACCAGGCGGTGTGAATGGCCTACAGGAATGCACAGGAGCCGCTTTATGAAGGATCCTGACTACAAATAAGCCAAGACCACTCACCACGGATAAGGAAGAAGAGAAGAATAATCAATGAAGTCATTGCAGAGTGCCAGTAGCTTAAAATCGAGTGGTCCATGATTTTCCCGGCCACGTTGCGGATCTGGCATGAGGGAGCCTCCTATAGCTTCTGGGAGGCTGACAAGGCAGCAACCTTCATCAGTGACCTAAAGAAGACTGGATGAAGCTGCAATTGAGGTATGTGCTTTTTTTTTCTTCTTTTCTTTCTCCTACGGATGACTGCCTGCTGACTGGAGGGGGGAGGGGACCAGGTCCCTCAACCCCCCGTTTCGAGTCCTGCATTCCTCTTCATTGTTCACTTGCCTGATGTCCCCACTGGCTTCCCCCTCCTTAAGCCCCTTCTCCTTGAGAAATGCAGCCGCTGAGATCCTGATGTGTTTATGAACGTTCACTGCCCTGGGGGGCTGAAGCATGCTAACATAGAACAAGACTCACAGCTCAGGGCCCTCTGAAACAACAGGGACTTTCAAGGCCAATAATTAGAGTGAGGAAGATCTCCCACCAGACTCTCCACCCTGCATGGACCTTGAAATACACTGGGAGGCCTTTAATGGCCTGAGGACTCGGGGATTCATAACCGTATGTGTGGGGGGCCTAGTGCATTGGATATGAGTTGCATGGCTCTCTTCATGTGCACTAAGGCATGGGACTTGAGTATGCTAATGAAGTCTGGGTTCTGTGGGTTGACTCCTCTCGGGGGTCTGGGGGTGGGAGGAAGCTACCGGGGCAAACAGGGCTTGAAATAATTTATGGACTGGGTGGGGGGATACTGAGGAGGGGACTGAATGGGCTGGAGATGACAAGGGGATAAATGAGAAATGCTGAAAGTGTTTTAAGAGTATCTGAAGTATCTTAACTTAGGGGCAAATTCCCTTTTTGCGTCTTTCTTTCTCCTGCTTAACTAGTCAATGGGGTCAGACCAAATAGGAGAATCTGTAGTTGTAGCGAGTGGTTTGAGAAAATGAAGATGTCATAGAGCTTGCTAGCTTGGGGGGGTGGTGGTAGGATATATGTACCAAGAATCAGTGCATATTTTTAGGGGTGTATATACTAGTTCCAAATTGAGAATGTTGTATGGTACTGACAAGCTTAAGGGGGAGCAATTGTAAATAGTTTCACAATAGTTGTGTTTATGTTCGTGGTTATGAATGTTCACTTGTATGTAACTACAGGGTCCAATGTATTAAACATGGCATCACGTGAAGTTATGATATTTTTGAATGGTGAAAAGGCTGGGCACCCTCATAGGACGGAACCAGTAAGAGGTGTCCACGTACAGAAATGGCTAATAAAGAGAAAATTAACATTATCTCTTGATACGTGAGGGGCTTCTCCTCCCCAGTTAAAAGGGCATGCATTCTGACAGCTTTGCGGAGGTCTCAGGCCCAAGTGGCCCCACTTCAGAAGACACATCTGACTCCTACTGAACACCAGAAGCTGATTCAGAATTGGGTGGGGGCATGTTATGCTTCCTCTTTCTCATCGCATAAGTGAGGGGTGGCTATATTACTGCACAAACACTTGCCCTTCAAGCTATCTAGGGTCATAAAGGACACTAAGGAGGGGAGGCATATTTTTATAGAAGGAATGCTATATGGAACACATGTCACATTTGGTAGTGTTTACACCCCAGCGGTATTTGACCTGGCCTTCTATCAGTCCATACTGGACCTCTTAGTTAAGGAGCAGTTCAGAGGCCTGGTGATGGGTGGGGACTTCAATTGTATGCCAGACCCGACTCTGGACCACCTCAAGGGCAAAGGTAGAAGGCAATGTATGAGAAGGTAGCGAGAGGGTGTGCTGGACCTCAACCTCCTGGATGCCTGGAGATCAGCTACCCCCATGACCAGAGAATATACCTTCTTCTCCAACCCTCATAAGATGTGGTCCAGACTGGACCATATCTACATAGATGGTGGCTGGTATTCCAAATTAGTTAATATCAAACATGGTCCTATTCATATATTGGACCATGCAATGGTTATGGCCATGATAGAACTAGACATGGGGCATGTAAGAAGCACCTCGTGGCACTTCCCTACATATCTACTGGGATCCCAGGAATTCAGAACGTACCTAAAAGACCAGCTGACACAATACACTGAACTCAATAGAGACACTGCCCCCTCTAGCAGGGTGTTATGGGATGCGGGAAAGGCTTTCCTAAGTGAGGCCATTATTAGTCATCTGGCAAGATACAAAAAACAAAAGCTAAAACAACAGGATGAGCTCTGGGGGAAGATCAGGGAGTTGAAGCGCAGAGCTGCCCGAGGAGAAGGGGAAGAGGTACTATGTTTGCTAGCAGTGACTAGGGAAGCCCTTAATAACATAATCTCTGAGGAGGCCCGCAAGCAGTTCTTCTTTGTTAAACATAAGTTTTATGAATGGAGCAACAAACCAGGGCCCATGTTGGTAAACCTGATAAAAGGCAGAAAGGGAATGGTGCAAATACTCAAGGTGTGGAACTACAAGGGGGTCTCTGCTTAAGGATTCCAAAGCTATCAGGGACAGGTTCAGTCAATTTTACCAAGCCCTATACCAGTCAGAATGTGGGGGCAACCCAGAAAAAGCAAAAGAGTTTCTGGACAACATCAAAATCCTCAGACCCTCACCCTCTCAGAGGAAGGCCCTGGGCAAAGGGATCTCCAGGGCAGAGATTAAGACAGCAATACAACATATGAAAGTCGGTAAGGCGAGTGGACCTGATGGCTTACCAGTGGAGTTTTATAAGGTGGCAGGAGATCGGGTAGTGGACCATCTCTGGGAGGTCTTCCAGGAGGTCAGGGAAGGAAACCCACTCCCAGAATCAATGGAGGAGGTGGCCATTTGTGTGATACCGAAGCCTGGGTGGGATTCTCGACACTGCGTCTCATACCACCTAATTTCACTGTTCAATTGTGATGCTAAGACATATGCTAAAGTTCTGGCATCTCAACTGGACAGAATACTCCCGGGTCTTGTTCACCAGGACCAAACTGGTTTCAACCAGGGAAGACACTCCTATCATAGTGTCAGGAAGGCCCTCGATGTGATACGGTGCTCTTTTCGGTGCCCTGAATTAACAACAGTGCTGTCTCTGGATGCTGAGAAGGCATTTGATCATATTGAATGGGGGTACCTCTTTGAGGTTCTGGGCAGATTCGGGCTGGGGGAAGAATTTCTGAGGCCAATCAGGGCTCTGTATGCCTCTCCCTGGGCTTTGGTGCTAATAAATGGTTCACTGGCTGAGTGTTTCCCACTCTTCAGGGGCATGAGGCAGGGGTGCCTCCTATCCCCCCCTCCTCTTTGCCCTGGTGATAGAGCCACTGGTGATTGCCATCAGACATAGCCCTAACATAGTGGGAATTCAGGGGAGTAGTGGGGAACAGCATAAGCTGTCCCTTTCTGCGGACGACATGATACTCTACCTAGGAGATTCTGGGCTCTCTATTCCTCCCTTGCTGACCCTTATATCATAATTTGCTAACTTCTCAGAATACAAGATAAACCTGGATAAATCAAAGATTATGTATTTAGGCCTGGATGCGGCCCCTATGTGGGGGAAATGGGGCCTATGAGCAGTAGTAGACACCTCCTTTAAATATCTAGGGGTGCACATGGGTAGGGACATCTCCGATCTTTACTGCCTAAACTACATTCCCATGGTGAAGAGCCTGATAGAGGAACTCAGGAGGTGGCAAGCCCTTCCCCTTTCCTGGCTGGGCTGGATTAATTTAATTAAAATGAATGTCTTGCCACGAGTTCTCTATTTTCTGCAGATGCTCCCTATAGGCCTGTCTAGACAGGACATTAAGAAACTGGAGAAGGCCTTTGTGGGGTTTCTGTGGCAGGGTAGGAGGGCCAGGACTAGCCTGGGAAGACTGAAAGCATCCACATGGGGGGAGAGGACTAAACTTCCCTGACTTAAAGAACTATTACTTGGTGGCACAAACACGGTATATTAAAGATTGGATTGCTAAACCACCTGAGGCAAGCTGGATAGACCTGGAGGAGTTAGATACACCTGGAAGGTTATTGGCCTACCTAGCTAAGAGAGGATACAGGGCCAATACTTCTCTTAGCCACCCCAACCCACTGGTAATACATGTACTAAACAACTGGCTACAGCTCAAAAAAATACTGAGAGTGGGGGAGGAAGAGACACTTCTGCTGCCCATAGCTAAAAAAAACTTCTTTAGACCCAGCCTGGATGACTCTGCTTTTGGGAAATGGGAGGGGAGAGGAATATAATGCTTGAGGGACCTGCACAAGGGAAAGACCATGTGGTTCTTTAAGGATCTCAGGGAAGGCCTGGGAGTGCCAAGCAATCACTTGTTCAGGTTCTTCCAGGTGAGAGATTACAGTAAATCACTGGAGAGGCAGGAGGAGATGGATTCACCTGTGGAACAGGTAGAATTCCTCATAAACAGGGCTAGGAAGGACCCCAAGGGGATAACTTGAGCTACCACACACCTCATCTGATCCAGTATGCAGGATATGACCCTTGGCAGGTGAAGACTATGGGAGAGGGACCTAGAAGTGCAGATTTCAGAACAGAACTGGACTATCATTTTAGAATCACATGTGGGGCTGCTCTCCTGTAACAGATATAAAGAAACTGCATATAAATTTATACACAGGTTGTATTGCCCTCCGGTGGTCATGAGGACGGATGTACCGGAAACCTGCGGCAGGTGTGGAACAGACGGGGCACATATTTCTAGTGCTTCTGGTCCTGCCCTGGTTTGTGGGTCTTTTGGGAGAAGGTAGAGCATGAGATAAGTGCTATACTGGGCTCCAGGATCCCAGTGTCCCCCTTGGGGCTTCTCTTTGGATTGATGGATTCTGAAGATGGGTGTTGGTCCCCACAGAAGCAGTGGGTTAGGGTCCTTCTCCTGTTGGCCAGACAGGGTATCTTGAATACTTGGGTCTCAGGGGAAACCCCTACAATCTCACAATAGCACACTCTAACATTGAGAGCTTTAGCTCTGGAGAGACGCTCGCACCAGATAAGGGGGAGATTGGACAGCTTCACAAATCTCTGGGGAGTGTTTCTAAACACATTAAATATAGATGAAATGGTGGTGGTGCAGACAGGTGATTAATATATAGACACTGAGGGACATCTGATACAAGACGCCCGGTGGGTCTGGGCAAAGAACCTTGATGGTAGTGGGCTTATGCCTACTGGCTTGGGGGGAAAAGCATTTGCTCTCTGTGAGATCCTCCATGAGGAAGAGTATAAATTTCATGGTATGGAGGGAAGCCCACCAGGGATGAGTTTAGAGGGTGGACAATCTCCATATAAGATTATATTAAACTTCTAATACTGTTACGTATGGAACAGGTTGAAGGTTATGAATTATTACCCTATCTAAATGTATGTATTCATGTGAAGTGCCTTGATTATGAATGGTATTTATTCTTTTTGGACCCTTGTACATAGTTTAATGAATTGTGTGTAAATGTATGTTTGTTATTTAAAAATCTAATAAAAAAAAAAAATGAAACAAAAATATATCACCTAGATTCCAGCTTGGTTATGGGACAAGACAGGGAGGCCTCCTATCACCACATATCTTTGTTCTGGCAGTTGAGCAAATGCCCTCAGACATACCAAGGCATATATGGACTCAAAATAGTAAATTAAGATCATAAAACCAGTTCACCTGCACCTTCCTTTTTTTGACTTGGCTAACTTATATGTTACACCCTGGCAACATGGGAAGCAATTAGGAAGCAGAGAAAAGCAGCTGAGGACCAGACTATTTTGGTGCCAGTGGTGGGCAATCTGGAGTTTCTGCCTGAAATGGAGGATGGAGGTTTCAGGGAATGGCAAGTGCGGAAGTGAAGTGTGTTGGGGACCTCTATATGAAAGGTAGGCCTAAGCACTTTACAGAGGTGTGGGAGCAATTTTATCTCCCCCCACAGCATCTGTACTGGTATTTACACGTGAGTGCCTATAGTCAAAGTTTGCAGAGAGATCCAATGGATTCTTCACCTTTATATGCTTCGGAGCTGGCAGTGTTGGGAGCCTGGATGTCAGCTGAAGGGTTTATAGCTCGAGTGTTGCAGGATGATCAAGCATGTTTTATCTAAGGTGGTAAAATTAGACACTCCCACATCAATGTCTTGGCCCCTTCAAGGAAAATTTAAGAAGGAATTAAAATACAATAACTAGGAATCATATCCTGAACAGCTACAAGACCTATTTGAAATGTGGACTGCAGTACCATATAAATGGAGCTGGGGTAAAAAATAAATGACAAAGATCACAAATAGGCTTGAAAAAGATGGGTGTGCATACTATTTTTAAATAAGCTACTACTTTAAGAAGGACTTCTGAAGTACTTGGCAGATAGGCAGTAAAGTTTAATGGATCCTTTGTAATTGTGAAAGCTGTGTGGAAGCAATGTTTGTAAGACAGTGCTCTAAGTTGAATATCAATCAATCAATCAATCAAATCTTTATTTATCCGGTCGAACAAAGTTGAGCAGAGCTCATTTGCAAGATGGACCTGGTTAGGTCAAAGGTCAGTTACATAAAAATATAGTACAATTCAAGGAGCAAAACACAATGAAGGAACAGGTTATACAAGCATAAAGGATACCAACACATGGATATGTACAATTAGGCAAGATCTAGTGACACAAATTCACATATATCAATATAATAAGGAAATTGGGGGAATACGAATTTGGGCGTGAAGAGAGAATAGGTGGTGACTAATGTATAAAGTATAAGGGGATTTGTCAGAGGCACAGGAATGGGCAGTAAGTGGTCTGGGCAGATGAAGGAGGTGGTGCTTCGTCGAGAGATGAGGGGGGATGCTACTAAGCAGGGAGGGGTGACAAAAATGGGCAACTAATGGTCTGAGCAGGTGATGGTTGGCAGGGCTTACAGAGAGAGAGAGGGAAGGGATGCAAGTAGGCAGGGAGGGAGGGTGGAAATAGGTGATGAAGGAGTAGGGAATGTGAGAGGGAGGAAAGATAGGGCACTATATGCTGACATGGGTAAAAAAGTGAGACATAAGGTAAGAATGCAGGACGTGGAATTAGAGGAGAGCATTAGTGGAAGGGACAGACTTGGAGACGAAGGAGAGGAAGAGGATTTTCTCACTAATGTCAAAAACAGTTGCATTTTTCTTTGATAAGCCTAGAGTAGACGGCTTTAAAGGATGTAATGGATATAGGTATACTCAATGTCAGTATTTTCTGCAAATTGTTCCATAGTGAGGGTAGCAAAATACTAATGGCAGTCTTTCCAAAGCGAGAATTGACTTTGGGCACTTTGAGCATGATGGAAGTGTAGCTTCTTAGGGCATATTTACTTAAGGTAACTTGTGAGAAGCAGCCCGAGACATATTGGGGTAATTTCTTGGATATAGCTCTGAAGATCCGTACTGCAGCGTTTCTGTCCCTTCTGAACTGAAGCGAGGTCCATCCAACTGCTGCATAAAGGGAGCAATGGTGGGTGTTGAATGGGAGTTATGTGATACATCTCAAGGCCCTGTGGTAGAGTGTATCCAATTTTCCCAGATATGAGATGGGGCAATGACTGTATAAGAAATCAGCATAGTCGATTACAGAAAGAAATGTGGCCTGGACCAGCTGGAATATCTGACATAAGTTTCTAAAAAATCGAGAACACACTCAGAATTTAAAGGTACACCAAGTTATGCCTAACCCCTCCCCACTGGTATCAATCCCAGATTCCTTAAGGAAATGGCATTGTCATTAATATATCCAATCTCAGTTATTTTCAACAGATCTCTAGACCAGGGGGTGGTACCAGCTGACTGGCATTCAGCTGTAGTGATACCTATATTCAAGAAAGGCAGTAGGTGCTGTGCAGAAAACTATAGGCCTATTAGCCTTACAGTCTATGCTACAAAATCGTGGAAAAATGTATAAAAAATCTTTTGGAATCTGAAATTGATACTCTTGGGCTGACAGATATTAGCCAACGTGGTTTTAAAAAGGGGTTTTCTTTCGCAACAAATTTAGTATCTTTTTATGAGCATGTCAGTTATGGACTGGATAATAGCACACCCATCGATGTTATATTGGTAAGGCATTTGACACAGTCCCCCATCATACCCTAATAAACAAGTTATTATACATGGGTTTTTGCCTGAGAGTAGTCAAATGGTTAGACAGTTAGCCATCTAACAGACTACAGGATGTAAAAATAAATGGATTGTTATCAGGGGAGCGGAATGTGAGTAGTGGAGTTCCACAGAGATCGGTATTGGGCCCTGTATTATTGAGTATCTATATTAGTGACATGAATTTAAACATAGTAAAGGTCCTTGTAAAATTCGGAGATGATACCAAGCAGGGAGGCGAAATTGACGCCATTAGCAAATATCAATCCCTCGTGCATGATCTCCAAACTATAGAGACATGGGCTTCAGTAAATGGCATGTCCTTTAACATCAATAAGTGTGCCATCATGCACTTTGGAAAGAATAACCCAAATTATCAATATTATTTAAATAAATAATACAGAAATACTGTAATCAGAGATGGACTGTGACCTGGGTATAACAATAAATGATAAATTCACAACATCAGATCATTGTATAAAAATCATCAGAAATAGCCCGTGTAATGATCAAAAGAATTCATAAAACTTTCATATGCAAAAACAAACAGTGTCTGGTTCCTCTGTACAGATCATATGTGAGGCCCTATTCAGATTATGGCTCCTCCATTTGGAGTCCTTATTTAAAAGGTATAGAGATGGTTGAGATTGTACAGAGGCAGGAAACAAAAATGATATCCCGTTTATCAGGGATTCCTTAGTTAGAAAGATTGAGAGTTACTGGATTATTTACACTCCAAGGCAAAAGGCATAGGGGGACCTATTATTGTTATTTAAAATACATCAGTCACCAGAACTAATGACACAGTGTGGATTGAAATTCAGCATCAGAAATGCATCACTGAAATCACATAAGAAGCAGATGGTGGTTCCCTGGGCTAACACAGCTAAAAAGGACAATTTCCACTCTATCCGATCTGTTAAAGTTTGGAATAGATTGCCTTGGGCCCTAGTGAACCAAAACATTCTATACAGCTTTAAAACAGGCCTGGATAATTTACTATATTCTAGGGTATAGGTTGAATTATTTGCCCACATGGTGTGGGGGATAATTTCAATGGGCTAAATTGCCTTCTTTCATTATCTACAACCTAGTAAACTAATGAGGAGAATGTTTTAAATTACTAAAATATTTGTTAAATACATTCAGTGTTAAAAATCCAAGTCATTGCACAAGCTGAGAGTTGCTAGCAAAAGATACAATCTCCAACTGAATATTGCACTGAAACTGGACTATGTTGATGAGACCACAACTATGCTGGGATAAACACTGTTGCTAATGGGCTATATAAAGTGCAGCTATGCTGCTACAAATGTCTTTGAATAAAGACACAGTCAGTGCTAAAGAAAAGATGAAGTGAGCTCTACACAAAAATAATGCTGTCTAATATACAGCACAGAGGCACAATTAGTGTTACCTTAACACAAACGTGTTGTGGGAGAAGTGAAAAGGAGCTTTTTCGGTGCTTTGCCCTTCTTGGGCTTCCTCCGGGTAGGGGTGGGGGAATGGCTATTGGGCCACGGGGATGCCTTAAATAGTAACACAGAGCAGTCACATGGTAAAGCTTCAAATTCAAAAAAGCAAACAAACTCAAATGCCACATTATGTGTACGTGCATAAATCACCCAAACCTGTGCAATGCAGTACAGTACATTAAAACATATTCAGGTGAACAGAATAGCCCCAATTCAAAATGGAATGTACAAATACTATGTTGCATATGTGAGCAGAACACTGTGAATAACAGGCTCAGGTGTAAACTATATAGTTTTCAGTCAAAGGGGATCTATCACGATTATACTAAATTGAGATATGGACTTTCAAAATGAATTTATCTATTAAACTGTACGGGACACCCTCAAAACAGTGGCCAATAGGGTTATATATTATTTCTTATAAATAATGGTAAAATCCATGAATCACTTTATGGACCAGTTTCCCAACAAATGGTTCTGACTTCTGAATGTCATCACGTTGCACTTGCTCATCGAATGGAGACTTCAGATTTGTAGGGTTTAAGGCCATTACATCACATACAGTTCAACTCATTGGTGGTATGTTCTAAATCCAGAAGAGCCCACTATGAACACTCAATGCAGAAAATGAAAGACAATTAATTAATAACATTGAATTATGAAGCTTCATATTCATATGCACATTGATAGAGTCAAAGTGATGAAAAGTAATCCATTAACAGAGTGGAGGAAATAGGGTGCCGTGAATGGGGCGATGTGAGTAGTGCAAAAGTCATGTGATTGTGGAGGATATTAGAACATGTTATATAGTTGTTGTGCTGATGGGTTAAGTATGTAACAGGTGTGGCTAAGGTGCACGTGGATGTGGTGTGGGTTGTCTGTGCGGGTTATGGTGCCGCAGGTATTTTATGTTCTAGGTGTCTTTTTGTTCTGGTGCTGCAGGTGTTTTATGTGCTGAGTGTCTTTTTGTTCATGGGCTGTATGCATTAACGTTGGAGCAGCATTAGATGTGGTGGATCGGTGTCCTTTGTTCGTGGTGTTTTGTGGCATGGTTGTATCTGTTACTATGCCATTGGAGTTTATGGACAGTTACTGGGGAAATTGGCTTCTTCTGCATGATGGATGTTTGCTCTGGAGAGAGCAGATCCATGGAAACAAGATCTACTGGAAGTGTGTGGAGTATCGGAGGGGCAAGTGCATGACCAGGGTCCACACCGTAGGAGATGAGGTCATTAACGTTGTAGGACTGCACAACCATGTATCTGACCGAGGGGATATAGTTGTCTGGTAAAGTATTAGTGATATCAAATGGAGGGCTCTGTTGTCATTCAAGACATCCCAGCAGGTTGTGGCCACGTGTTGTAGTGGAGTTTCTCCTGTGGTGGGTGGGAGGCTGCCACCAGTGGATTGCCTGAAATGTAATGTTCAAAGGATTTGGAAAGGGGTATCTAGACCACCAACACAGACCTCTTTCTTGACAGACTTGGTGATTCCTGAGGGTTTTACTTGGACACAGTCAGATGAACCATTTCTGTTATATGGCATGGGTGCTGGGGGGGTACCTCATTTTTTCTACAGCTTGAAATCTGACTTATCTGGCAAGGTGTGCCAACTGGTATGCTGACAGCACATTCAAGTGTTGTCCACCCTTGTTTTCGCAGCTATATACTATACATGGAATTAAGTACTCTTCTGTTTTTCCCTTTGTGTTTGTGTTGATTTCCTCTCAGACAACTGCTGCCTATTGTCATGTATTTCATTAGCTGACCATTTTATAGGCTGGATTGTGCCCACAGGCAGGTATGGTTGACTTTGAGCAGGCTTCCTATAAGGCATTTCAGATGGTGTTCCCCAATGCACAGCTGCATGGATGTTTTTTTTTTTCACTTGTGCTAGGAGCTGTGGCACAACATTCAGCAACTGCCAGATGTTCAACAGCTCTACATAGCTGATGAGGACTTTGTCTGCAATATTTGATTGCTGCCAGCACTGGCTTTTGTCCCCCCCCAAAGACGTGCTGTGTGCTTTTAAAGAATTGCGATCCTGGGAATTCTTTGTGAGTCAGGACGAGCTACTGGCTCCCTTGTTAGACTACTTTGAGGATACTTGGATTGGACGTCCCATCAGTGGTGGGGTGAGGCATTGGCCACTATATCCTCTGGAGTTTTGGACTTGCTTTGAAGCGTCCAAGTTGAGTTTGCCACAAAGCATCAATGCAGTTGAGGCATGGCATAGAGGTCTCAATTCCCTCATGGGTGCTGTCCATCCAAGTGTGTGGAAATTTATTGATGTACTAAAAACTGAGCAACATGACTGAAATTCACATAGAACAGTGTGTCAGGTAGATTTGTGCCCACTTCAAAAAAAAAAGAGATAAGGATTGCAGTAAACGTATCATGGAGATTGCTGAGCAGTATGGCAGTATAAATCTGGTTGATTATCTGAGGGGGATAGCTTCAAATTTTCATCTACAAGTGTAGTGTGTGTTATTACTACTATGTATTTCTGTTTGAGTTTGCCTGATTATTGTGCTCTGTCTGCTATCCTTTCATTTCAGTTCTGCACCTCTGTGTACTTAATTTTTGGTGTGACTCCTGTATGTTATGTCATGTAATAAAGACTGCACGTAGCCTCTTACATTGTTGGTGTTGCTTGATTTTGCTCGTTGTCACTGTTTGTGCCCAAAATTGATGTGTGTTCTGCCCTGTGATACAGGGCAGCTGGAGGTGTTTATATGAATTTTAGGGAGGTGCGGGGGTCAGAGCCCCCCTCTTAGCATTGCTACACATGGAGGAAATTGGTGCTGTGTACTTGCTGGTGTGTTCGTGCTTCAGTTCTGTTGAGAGGTACTTGATTGAGTAGGTATGCATTCTGTGTGTGGTGGCCAATTTGCCTGTTGCTGTGGATGCTGTCAACCTTTTGCTTGAGCTTTCTTCATTCTTTTTGCTCTAAAGTGGGAGACTCCTTTCCAATCTGCTTTTCACTATGTTTCTCACATGCTTCTGTATTCATTGTTTTACATGGCATATCATGCATCCTACATAGTTTCAACTGCAGGACTATGTGACAGCATAGACAACAAAATTTGTATCACAGGTCATGAACTGATTTACTTTATGCTGACTTCCCACAGTTGGTTGAATGAAACAATCCCCGACTTTGGCAAATCTATAAACATTGTAGCACTTGCATGTTTAGAACCCTGGCTTGGGAGGGCAGTTTGTAACTTGAGTTTGTTCTGCTGTATGGTACTGGCTCTTCACAAGAAGCTCCTCTAAATTGGGTGCTCTGCTATAGATGATTACTGGCTTCATACCCACAGTTTACAATTGATTTATCACTAACTAATATGGGCCAGATTCTTTGACTAAAGGCACTGATGTATCCAGCCACACTGTTACATTCAGTTAACAGTGTGACTGGTTGTTCTTTAGCTACTTCTTGCCTTTTTGGAATTAACAGTCTTCCTCTGTACAGTTTGAACCTTCTACCTAGTGACTTCTAAGAGGTTCTGATTGTAATCTCTTGCCACTAACCTATCCAATAGTTCTTTGGATAGTATTTCACAGCCCATCCGCTCACTGCAGTTTCTCTGTAGATGGAGAAACTGGCTGTATGGGATTGAATCCTTCAGTGTTTTAGACGGAATACTACTGTAGTGCAACAATGCATTTTTAGCTGTCTGTTTGTGAAAGCTGTTAGTCTGGACTGTACTACCACCTATCACTGTGAGGCTGAGATCTAGGAAGTCACTGGTCTAATTTTCTATTCTTGCTGTGAACCCGGAGGTTCAGCCATTCAACAAATTGTTCTGCCCTACTCCTTTCACCATTCCATATGCAGATGACATCATCAATATGCTCAAACTAGGTAATGACATCATATGCGCATGGAAAGTCTTCTGAAAAAAATAGTCTCCTCCCCCAATGCCCCGTGAATAACTATACATATGAGTGTGCTATACAGGTCACCTTAGTGGTTCCACATGTTTGTAAATAAATCTTTGTGTTGGAATCCAATGTAGCCTTACCTGTAATGAAACAAACAACTGGGGAGAGTCTACTGTAAATAACCCTAAAGTGATTCTGCAGATTTGGAGATAAGACTCACTCATCATGCGTATTTTTTTCAAATACTGTATTTTTTTATGGTGCCAGTACTACCAATACAAAACACAACCAAACCAACGTTTTGAGGAATAAATTCCTTTTCTTCAGGGCATGCTTTTCTATTAAAAATATATATGAACAAATTATGGTACTATATTCATTATATCTACCATATACTTTTTTTTGTCATTTTATAAAGTCTATAATTTAATGGAGAGCACCACAAAGTGGCAGCCTTTCCCAGTGTTTGATATTTTCTTTACCAACTTTTTCATATTTACTAAAAGCCAAAAAGTGTGTTCATACTATTATGCACATATTGTTGGATTATCAAACTAAATCAAAGGAAAAAAAAAACTTCCAGTGTATCTATACCATTAATCATGAATTTAAGCCTTTCCTTTGATAACAAACTGCTGACTTGTTTACCACTGGTTTATTTGGAGTGCTGCCAATCTGTCAGTACAAAACAACGTTTTCTATTTCTTATTTAGCTTCTGTATCTAGCACTAGACCATATGTAGCATGCTGTCACTACTGGTACTTATGTGCAACATCTTGATCATGACGTGAACAACACAGCTTGTAAAGAGGCACTAGTATATTTTCACATTTAACTATTATTTCAGAATAATTACCTCTTGCTGGTATAGTTCATTCCTCGTTGGTGTATACTGAGGATGTGCAATCCTACATACAGTCTGACCTATTGGACAGTGTCACAGTTAGTGACACAATTTGTTTTTCTTTTAGCAACATTGGTTTACCTTTTAACTTTTTCAAAATGAATAATTAGAAACATAGACTTTGATGGCAGGTAAGGACCGCTTGGCCCACCTAGTCTGCCCATTTCCCTACCTACAGGATAAGCTGCAGAGCCTAGTTAACCAACAGCCTATTTCTTCCTATCCCCCACAAGGATTGCCTTATGTCTGTCCCATGCATTCTTGAATTCTCCCACAGTTTTAGACTCCACAACCTCCTCAGGAAGGCTGTTCCATGTATCCACCACCCTCTCTGACTTTAACTCTCTGAGTTAATTAAGTTTAACTTATTTATTTTATTTTATTTATTTAGTTTTTGTTTAACGGGTAAGTGCACTAGCCAACATGCTGACTATTTTCAGGCACGACCTGGGAGAGTACAGAACAAATTGGGCAAACATAAGTACATTTCAAAATACAGTAAGTAGCACTCAATACAACTTTACAAGGAGGAGGGAACATACATAGGTACAGGAAAAGTGAGGGGGGGGTAAAAACATAACAGAAATGGGGAGGACTCCAATAACAAAATAAACTAGTAGAGAAACAATTTTACCAATGGGAAACAGTGCATGGAACTAAAACAATCCAGAAGACATCAAGAGAACAAGCTGAACAGGATGGAGGGAGAAAACATAATGCAAAAGTAAGAAAGTATACAGTATCAGGAAAACACAGCTATCACAATTATCTTATCAATAAAGTTGAGAGAAAGAGGAAGAGGAGTAGGAGGGCAGGAGGGAGAGACAGTGAGGTTGCAGGTGATAGAGAAGTAGAGGAAGGGAAAGACGGGACACGTACAGAGGAAATATGAGTAAAACAGACTAACAGGTGGGAAACAAAGACAAGTGCATAGATAGGAGAGGGGTTGCAAGGGAATAAGGCAAAATAGGTTAGACCAAGGTATCAGGAAGGGTCAAAACAAGTGCAGGGGTCAGCATGCAGGTTTCTCCCATCACCAGTGTTGGTTATCAGTCTGCGATATTTCCTGTGACCATATACCATTTACTCTTAATGGGGCCCATACACAAAGGTGGGCTGGGTACGTGAAATATGTGTGTACCCAGCCTGTGTAGCTACAAGCCCATGGACAGACACCCAGTGTCCAGCATTCACTATTGCCAGCCACCTGTCCATGGCCCTGCCCCCCAGGTGTGCAGCAGCAGCACAGAGGTGATTCACAGCTGTGTGGGGGTGGATCACAGGGCACAGGTGGGCATCCAATGGGATGTCCATCCTGGGTCCTGTAGTGCATCCCCTGCTGAGTGCTTTCAGGGGATCCTGGGAAGGTGCGGGACTCAATTTTTCCAACACCATGGGTGTGTGCCAGGCTGGCTGCTCCCAGCCCTTCCCATCAGCCCAGTGGGCTGGGGCTGCAATGTACAGAGGTTCCCAGTTCTTGGCCCATTTCTGTTGGGGGAGTATAGAGCAGTTACAGCAAGGTCCACCATTGCATAACGTGTATACTTGCCTGGCATTCTGCACCAACTCCATGCCTTAGTGAATGGTGCAGAGTGTGGGAACATCCCCTGGCACCCCCCTAAACCACCCATGGCAAGTAGCTGTGTGGGTGGCCAGGGGATCATGTGTGCAAGTGTCTTCTGCACCAGTTGTGAATGCCACAGGGGATCCGCGGGACTCATGTTGCATGACGTTCAGGCTTAGGGTTGCCTGTGCATCACTGATAGGTGGCACCTAGGCAATCCACCCCATTGTGCATAGGCCCCATTGTCATCAAGACATTCATTGTTATCTGTTTCACCAAGTTTCATTACATATTTATCAAGACCATTTAAAATCCCCTGTGTCCCAGCACTCTAAGGTGGTAGACACTTAGTTCCATTGTGATATAGTTTCTCATTTAATTTCATAAGATCATGGGTAGTTCTTAATCCAGTTCAGTGCAGTAATCCCTCTACTGAAGTATTTGTGGAATTCTCAAACATTGTGCACAGTGCATATTATTGTGTCAGACAAAGTGATAAATCAGTAGTCCTGTTACCCTCGTTCCACATTGGGAAACAGGATCACTGTTACTATGGTAACAGAAGAGCAGGAAAGGTAGGGGCAAGTGAAGTCTCTCCCATGTTCCCACTTTCACCTAGCTGACAACATCATCACATCATTATGTCATATGTCCTGACACCAGTGGGACAACATCAGAGCCCAGGCCAGCCTTTGAGTGGTCAGGACCAGAACAAGAAGCTATTTGAGCCCCAGCTACTGTAGCAACAGTGCTTCTGTTAGTTGGCAAGCAGGATGTTGCACTGGGAGAAATCCATCCTCTGGGTGAGTTAAATGTGATTATTAGTTTTGAAAAAGTTAAAAATTAAACCAGTGTTGCTGAAATAAAAACAAAGTGTGTGACTAACTGTTACACTGTCCAAGGTTGGACAGTGTGGAGGATTGTAAAGCCTCAGTATAGGGCAACAAGGAACAAACTAAACTAGCAAGACATAATTGGTGAAATTATACTAGTGCCTCTTTACAAGCTGTGTTGTTTAAGGCATGATCAAGATGTTGCACATAAGTACCAGTAGTGATAGCATGCTACAGATGGTCCAGTGCTAGACAGAGAAGCTAAATAAGAAATAGAAAACTTTGCACTAACAGATTGGTAGCACTCAATAAACCAGTGGTAAATAAGTCAGCAGTTTGCTACAGAATGAAAGATTTAAATGCAAGATTAATTAATAGTAGTCTGACTTTTTTATGCAGAAAGGATAGGATTAAGAATAAGTGGAACTTCTAGTTGCTTCCAAGTCTGTTGAGACATCAACTGAGTTTAGAATCAATTCTAATAGGAGTTTTATTATACTAGCTATGCATATGTGATTCCAAAACAATTGTATCATGATTTTAACAAAAATGATTTAGCATAATATCTACAAAAGCAAAAGGCAGGTTCTTAAAAGAAATATGCCAGCATGCAGAAATGTGTTTTATTTTTATAGAACAAAAAAAAAAAAAAATCAAGGAAATTGTACTGCATTGTTTATTGAGAGGCCAGATGGTACAGGTACATTGTAAGTTTTTTTCCTTTTGATTTTGTTTTGATAATGCAGCAGAATGGCCATAATAGTATGACATTGTGAATCAATACTGATATTGAACATACTTTTTAGCATTTTATAAATATGAAAATCTTAGTAAAGAGAGTTTCAAACACTGGAAAAGAAGATCATTTTGTGGTGCTCACCATTAAATTATAGAATTTATAAAATGACAAAGACTAGGAAACTCAAGTATAATAGTTGTACATGGTAGATATAATGAATATAGTACCATGATTTGTTCATATAATGAAAAAGGGAATTTTATTCCTAGAAACATGGGCTGTATATGTTTTGTATTGGCAGTGTTTGACATCATGGGAAAATAACATATTTGTAAAAATGTTTATATGCTGAGTGAATCTTACCTCCAAGTCTACAGAATCAGCCAGCCCAATGGCAGAGGGGACTGGGTCAGTTGAACCGTATCTCCTGCCACAGTGGCGACTCAGGAACGGAGGTGGGTCACTTGGGGGCCAGCCGGGGGAGGGATGATTGAGCATCTACAGGATAGCTCTGCTCCCTTGGAGGGTTGGGGGTTCTGTGACCCACTGTTATATGCCACCTGGAGGTGTCCAGGTGACAGCATAGTTGGGTACATAGAAGACATGACTGGGCATAGATGTTTGAGGACATCACCGTGGAGCTCATCCATTACATCATTATATGTGTGCAGCCTCAGGGAGAAACTAAAGAGGAAAACCCCTCTGGCAGCAAGATGATGTCCAGTCCCTCTCAGGCACCGCATCAGTGACCAAGCACCCACCATAGTTCTGCAAGTAGAGGACGTTGGTGAGAAGGTAAGTCCTAGCAAAGCCGGGTGATGTAGCTGGGAGATTGGATAGAAGGGGACAAGCTGGAGGTGACCAGGTCATAAAAATTTGTTAAGCAAATCTGCAGAATCATTGTAGACAAATGCTGCATGCAAATTCAAAGAAATTGTGCTTTAAAAAAAATTGGAGTGACTCTACCAAAAAGGCGTTGAGACTTTGGTTCCTGATTTTATTCAAAAAATATTGTGTTTCAGATATATAAGCCTCATGTCTAATACTTGAGCATATCAACTCCACATCGATAGAAATCCACAATAATTCTTTATTCAAAAAATGTACTGAGTTTTTTCAGGATGTCTCCAGTGTCTCTGAGGTAGGATCTCAATTTGATTACTTCTGACTTCAGAAAAAAGTCCACAAATTGTGGTAATTTATCAGTGAGAGATCCTACCTGAGAGACAATGGGGCATCCTGGCAGTTTTGCAGATTCTTGTGGATTCTGGTTAGTTATCTGACATCCTACAGGTTTACTCACCAGTGATACAGCCCCTTCTCAAAGGTTATAAATGTTTCCATTTTCAAAACTGACAAATTCCATTTCACCAAATATCAAAATCTGTTTTACCCAAACTGAGCATAAAGAAGTATGTTTTGCACTAAGATTTGACATAATGTTTTGTGAAAAAATATTGGTGCAACATATGTGTATGTTTTTCTTTCAATGATGTGACAAAGATTTTTTTTGCATAAAAAGTTGAATGTATGTAAGGAGTGTTATGTAAAACAATGATATTAAATGTATTTTTTTTGCTGTAAACTGGTGCAAAATACTGAATATAAATTGTAGGATTTAGGATATCTTACCTTCTTATCTGGTTTATCTTATAACAACCCATCCACCTTCCAAACATATTGTTATCCTATGTGTTCCTGCAGCTGACAGCATGGACAACATCATCCAGATTAAGATTCATTTCAGTGGACTATCCCATTGGCACAGGAATGAGTCCAGGTCACTGAGGACTGCCCAGGGGAAGGAAGAATTGAGCATCTCAAGGAAAGATCTCCTTTTTGGGGGGAGGGGCACTGCTCTTGCAGTGTGACTGCTGACTGGTGGGGACCAGAAAGCACAGTGAGGAGCACCACAATGGGGATAGGGTCACCACTGGATGTACATCATACATGCATGCCATTGTGTGCATGCATGTCCACATCTTTGCATGCCAGCACCCCAGAGAGAACAACAGGAGTTTGGAGGAAAATGCCAGCCACCCAAGTCAACACCTCCCACAGGCTGTCACACAACTGACATGGCTGATCACATATGACATAGTGGTCCTGGGCAAATGACGGATAATCTGTTAGTCCATGAGAATGTCTGTAATGGGGTGGTGATGGGGCTGGGGAGTGTTGCTGGATGAGAACACGGAGAGAAAAACTCAATAGAAAAAAAATCATTTATGGGCTACCTATATAAGTTTGATTCCTGGTTTGTTACAAACAAGGGCCCTGGGACCCCTCACACTGTTATTCCAACTGGATATGGTCTGTGGATACTTAATGTGGTATGTACACACCTCTGAACTTAATACTCTAGTTTTGTATTCACATGTCTCTAACTTTATACTGTACATAGGTTCAGAGTTTATGCCAGGTTATTGTGGAGATGGCTCAATAGATAATATTGTGTAACTATATTTCATAACTGTTTCTGTTAATGATTGCACTTTGCAAAATGTACTTTTCCTGAGCTTGACAGTACAAATTTTGATGCACAAAAAAAGATTTAGTGCAGTGATTTTGGTTTCAATAATGAATTAGTTGATGTTGCATGATAAATGTAAGGTCTAGTTGTTGAACTTTGATCATGCTTTATCTAGTGGTCTGATATCTCTAGCATTAATGAAAGTAGCTGTTGAAGTCCTGAAAATTTTCCAACCTCTCCCTGGGAAATTTGACCCTAGCTGGTACTTGAAAAATCAGTTTTGGTGGAGGGGCACTATGTGTAGTGCTTTGGTGTTTTATAAAAATTGTGCTGATGCCTGAGTGAGAAAGCATATGAATTTTAACATCTGAGTACCATGTCCTATTTTTAACAGATTCTTGTCATACAGTATGCACAGCATGAGAAATAACCTTTGGAAAAAATTGACCCAAGAAAAAAAAGAATTGTGAAGCAAGATTTGGGAGAGCTAGGGGGAGGCTGAAGTAATTTAAAGCAGATGTGAAAGGAAATGAGATGGTTGCAGATGCCTTACTTAGTTTCTCAGGTGTATGTGTTCATTGCTTGTTTTGGACTGCATGTTTTTGTACTAAATTACTTGCCAGTTTAATGCTGTTAACAATTTGTGCCACAGCTAATGCTGGGCAACATTTTTTTTATGCTTGTGACATTGTGTGAAATTGCTGATTTCGCATTTGAACAATTTTTGCTAAACTGCACCAAAATCTGGCAGAATGTCACCAATGCTTTTTTTGAAGTAGTGTCATTTTCTGCCAAATTGTGTATTAAAAAATGTTAGTTCTTAAGAATGCATAATTTTAGCAAACACACACCATTTTTTCTAAACTGTGCATTAAAATTTTTTTTAAGTACAATTTCATCCAAAACTGCCTACTGTAAACTCACTGTTCTAGTTCATGAAATTGCATGAAGAAAGAGAATGAAATGGATTTTTCTAGTCCCACTCAGCATTACTCACATTTAAAGAAGACAATATAAGTTCAGTTCATTCCAAATGATGAGTGACTGCAGTGATGTTGGTCTTCTTGTGTCCTTCAAAATGGTTGACTCTTGGTTACAACTTACAGAACAAGTAATTACTAAAATGAATGGTGTAAAACTATATTTACAACAATCATGTTTTACTTTCAAGTTTTCTAGTTGTTTTCTTTTACTTTCTTTTTCAGACTTTTTAAAGTATTCTCTAGTCAATAATTATGCATGACATGTCATATTGTTGGAATTGTATGCTGAAGTACACAGTTGCTCTTTAAAGATTGCCAATTCTCTGTACCATATCAAGGTAACCTGCTGAACAGAGGGTTAATATGAATAATTTGTATTTGCTTTGAGTGTCAGTAAGTTTCTGTTAGCCTAAATGTGCATACTAAATCTTTGAAACTTTGTGCTATAACAGATGGTTTCTTCAAGGTAAACTATTAAGTCTGGCTACACTCCACAACACTGAGTCATACCGTATACGCTGTTCAACAGTTGGTATAATAAGGTGTCCAGAGCTATAAGGGTAGGGTGAAAAAGAGGCTTAACTTGGAAGTCTGTTGGCATTTTAATTTTAACCATTGCTCATCTTCAGGAATCCTCTGAAAGAAAAGCCGTAGTGACTGGAATGCTGGGGATACAGTCATGTTATTCTATTTTTGGTGGTTGGTGTGGAGGAGGATATAACGCTCTTCTCATTTACTTGCTGAGAGCTTAGAGTCGGGCAGTGGTTAACTCCTGAATTTTCTTCTTTTGCATTCTTGTACACTTTCTGAGACTTTTTTTTCCCTTAAACTAAATCTTGTTTTCAGTTATTCTTGTGCTGCAGATAGGGCTATCATGCCATAGACTCTGGTGTGGGACAAGTGCCCCCCCCAATTCCCATTTAGGTAGTTTGTTTCAGGATGGAGAAGGCTGTAAAAGTGCATTTCAGTGTTTTTCTAAACTACTTTTCAGTTGTATGCCCCCCCCAGACATTCTCTTGGCATGATGTCCCTGGCTAGAGGTTGGATGGTGATTTGCAAGTGATAGCCTGTGTATATCTTTGGTTGGTAGCTCATATGGTGGGTTCAGTCTTTGTCCTTAAGTGTCACACTGTGGCTGAAACAGGAGCTGCTTTGAAGTTAGTTTTCATTCAGTCCAGCATCTCTCTTCCTTTGGGACACATGGATGCCAGTAATCAGATGGCAAGGACAACTTTCTGGAGCCTAACCATGGTAGAACAAGCACTCCAGAAAACAGGACACAGAAAAGATGTCCAAATTGATGTTCCGTTTCTTTTGGTCAGAATTTTTCTCTGTTTACTGGATTGTCAGTGAACTAAACAGTGGAAGACATGAAAGTTTGTTTTGCGGATGCATGGGATGAAGGATTACCATGCTATAAAACTTATATCTAATGAACTGTGCCATGGATGTAGCACTAAGGTATTAGGTGTTTTGACAGGCTGTCAGTGAGAGAAGAAAAAGAGACTGAACCATGTGAGCTCCACTGCATGATTGACATGGAAAAGTAAATTGCAGTATGCAAGTTCATTTCAGTGTGGCTTTAGAAATCCTTTGTATTTTCAATAGGAAGAATGAGGTTGTGCAGGATGGGAGGGACAGTGTGGAAGGCTATTCTGAGATAACTGAAGTTGTGACAGCAGATACTGACCCACAGACTCATGGAACTTCTGTACCCATTGAAGACCAGACTGGAGTGGAAGAACAGTTGGAGAAGGCCTTTGACACTGTGCCACATAAGAGACTGATTAAGAAATTTAGCAGCCTAGCAGTGGGATCCAAAGCAATGAATTGGGTTAGAAATTGGTTAACAGATAGGCGACAGAGGATGGCAATTAATGGTATTCGCACCAAGGATGGAAAAGTGACCAGTGGGGTGCCATAGGGCTGAGTACTGGGACTGGTCCTCTTCAATGTCTTCATAAGTGACATTGCAAATGAACTTGGAGGGAAGGTATGCCTTTCTACAGATGATACCAAAATCTGTAATAAGGTGGACAATCAGAAGGGGATGGAAAGAATGTGTAGAGATCTTGGGAAACTAGAGGAGTGGTCAAAAACATGACAGTTGTGGGTTAATGCCAAAAAGTGCAATATTATGCACCTAAGGCATACAAACCAGGGAACTGAATATAGGATTGGGAGAAGGTGCTGTCAGACACTGAGCAGGAAAGGTACCTTGGGTATCATACTGGATGACCTAAAAGTGGCAAGGCAGTGCAACAAAGCAGTGGGGTGCAGGAAGGGAGTCTCTTTCAAAGGAGAAAGAGCACCAGGACTTGAGGGCATGCAATGAAGCTGGGGGTGGGTGTTAAAGAGGGGTGTGAGGAAGTACTACTTCACTAAAAGAGTAGTAGATGTCTGAAATAGACTTCCAACAGAAGTGGTGGAGGCAAAAACAGTAGGGGACTTCAAGCACGCATGGGATAGACATAAGAGAATATTGGTGAATAGGCAGAGAGGATGGAGGGTCACCAGGGACCAGTTAGGGTCTGTGGAGGCAGACTAGGCAGGGACCATTTGAGCAGATTGGGTATGTCAAGTGGTCCTTTTTTGCTGACAAATTCTATGTTTCTATGTAACAGTGTCCGTGTCCTTCCTTTGGATGAGATGTTGAACAAGGTCCCTTCTGCCCATCTCTGCCCATCTCTGGTCACTATCCAGGAAGAAGTAAAAGATCCCATGGCACTTATCAAAGAAGAGTAGGGGAATTTGTTACTGTGTAGAAACTAAACAGAACATCACAAAAATTTCAAAACACCATTACACAATCATGACAAGAAAGAGAACAACAGAAAAAATCTACTAAAAAAGGATAAGAAAACAAGATTACAAGATGTGTGCCAAACATACACATGGCATTTAGGCAAATTCTGTAAAAAACAGTGCTGGGCATCGGAAATATGGAGATTTTTAAATCCGATACATATGGACAAAGTACAGGAAGGGACAAAGCCACGTCATGCTATTGTGGTGTTACCAGCACAATGCTGGGTGGGGGGGGGGTTGAGGAGAACCATATTTGAAAATACTGGCTGCACTGGAGGATCAGGGACTTTTTATGAGTTATAAGATAACAAAACCCTTGATTTAATAAGGTGCCTACAGGGAGGATCTTTGAGGTGAAGCTGTATCTGTGCAGCGGTCGGGGCTTCATCTATGCCAGTAGTACTCCTTTATAGTCTCTGCCTAGAATTATGTATCTATGTGTGTAAAGAAAGAGTTGTATCAATTTAAAAAGTTTCTTCCTGGAGGCTACACTTTGTGGTGAGTAAATATTTATCAAACAAAATGTTTGTTTTATCCTAAATACCTACTAACAGTGTCCTTCCAGGACAGATTTCCACAATTTTGCCCAGTAAAAGGGTGAAACCATTTAAGAAGATTGCTACCCCATCACATGTTTCTTCCCCTTGAGACCAGTATGAGCAGCCCTTCGGCCATAGCAGTTTTGCGATGGAGATCTCCTGTCTAGTTTTAATTTTTGTATCCTGTAAAAAAATAACATGATGTGATAGTTCCTTGAGGATCTGGAAAGTGGTTAATTGCTTTTTGTAGTTTTTAATACTGCAAATATTTAATGTCAAGGAAGTTATCACTGGGGCCCATGCTCATAATTCTAGGGGGAAAGGAGGGTATCTGACCTATTTGTTTGGTTTCATATGAGTTCCATGTCATAACGATGATCATGGAATAGCAATTGTCATTATGGTGAGTGCACATCGCCAGAAAAAAAAGGTGATGTGCACTTGCAGTGAAGAAACAGTGGCAACCCTAAAGAGGTTGTTCTGTGGGGGGCTGTGCCCCCCCACCCTCCTACTTAATGATTACTAACTCCAGGGGGGTACATGTCAGGGAAGGAGGGGATCTTGAAAAAAAAATTATTCACGTAGCACAAGTGAAGATAAAAATTTGTATCTCTTCCCCAGCCCCGAACTCTGCACCCTTCTCACTGTAGCCTGCCACCCTCACCACTCCCCCACAGCGCCAGCTCAGCAATGTTCTGCTGCACAGCCCCCCACATATCCTCTCTCCCTCCTCTTCTGGTCTCCCTCCTGTTCTTCCTGTTACCCTTCCCTTCTTCCTGTCACCCTGATCGCTAACCTTTCACAGTAGCCCCCATAACAGGCGTTGTAACTGAGTCACTCATATTCAAGTCACTCAATTGTAGTCGCCGTTATGATGGTATACCTTCTTATGCCCTCTAACATTTTTACTTTTAACTGTTTCTGATTGGGAGTCCAAAGAAAAATCCATTATTGAAGATGTTGCTGAGGATGTGTCTGAATCCTCCTCTTCCTCAACCATATCTCCCCACTGTTTTCTCTTAGCTAAAGCCTGATACATATTCCTTGTTTTAATTCTAGCAGAGAATTCTTCAGTCTCTGGTTTTCATTTACCTTTCCTAGATTTTGTTGGGTTTATCAGGATAAATGGAGTTTCTGGTGGTGGTGGTGGTGGGGGGCATTCTTGTAAACTGTGTGTGGGCTAACTCTATAGCAATGTACTTCCTCCCTTCACAGCCCTCAACATCCCTACATCAGCAAACCTCACCAGCCCTTGTTGTAACAGTTCTTGGAGATTCACTTGAGATGGTAGAAAAATTTAAGTATTTAGGAATATGGCTGGACAGTAAGCTGTCATTCGCTGCACACATTGAATCCCTCACTAAAAAGTTGAAAATAAGATTGGGATTCTTCTATAGGAATAAATCCCTATTCCCCGCAGACTTTAGGAAAAGGCTTGGGCAAGCCACTTTCCTCACCCTGTTGGATTATATGGACATTATCTTCAATTGTAGCTCAGCATCCAACCTACACTAACTAGACATCCTGTATCACCGTGCCATATGCTTCATAACCAAGGCACCATTTAGAACACATCACTGCAGCCTTTATTCAGCTGTGAGCTGGTCATCCCTCGCCACATGGAGGTTGCTCCACACTGGTACCTGGGCCCTCAAAGCCCTACTTGACAAGCTCCCAGTCCCACCTTACATTACTTCCCTTTATCGTCAAACGTGCTGCCACTATGCCCTCAGGAAAAGTGTATACATCCTCCTAGACATTCCCAAATTCTGTACCCTCTATGGCACAGCTGCAATTAGTCATGCCATCCTGACCAGCTGGAATACAATACAGGCCTCACTCAAGCTATCATATCTAGTCTCCTTAAACTCCTTTAAATCCTTGTTTAACAAGGCTGTTATGGATACTTGACATTGCCACCTTAGCTAGCACATCCAGCTTTGATAAAGCTAGTTTAATATGCTCTTATCCACATTGAACCATTCCCTCTTTCTACTTTTAGCTACTGTTAGAATTTCTCCCTATCCTACTGTATCTGTTAGAACATCAGTATGTATAGTCTTATTATTATACTGCATGCCTGTATTGAATGTCTTATTGTCTCTGCAATATAACTGTATTGTATGCCATTTTTGACTGTCTCTCTATTGTAACTGTATTGTATGCTAGTTAACGTAATTGTATTGTCTGCCAATTTTGAGTATTGTATATTATCTCCTTGTCCTAACAGGACCTCCTTGTAAATGAGCATGCTCAATGGAGTTTTCCTGCCAATAAACTTGAACTTGAACTACAGCTGTCTAGCCTTTCCTGATTCTGTTGTGTAGTGAGTTGTGTGGGTATTGCTTGATCCCCAGTTGCAACAGAGGCGGATGATTCCCTGTGTTATGTGTATTGGGGGAGTGTCCCATTTCTGGTGTTGGTACCATTGTTTGGTCTAGACTTTGAGCAGGTTGCTGAGTTGAATTTGTTGGGGAGGTGGGGTGGGGGGTGAGAACTACCTTCCCTGGCCTGCATTGATTTCACCTGGGATTCCATAATCATCTCTTGCAGATCTTGCAGGGCCCTATCTAGTCTGTTATGTGCTGCCCAGGGACATTCTTTGTAGGGGTGGCCAACTTTATCAGAGAGGTTACATCTAAGAGGATTGGGACAGCCCAAGCTTATGTGTCCATATTCTAAATATAAATACATTTAGGTTTGTCACATGCAGAGCTTAGGTGAGTCCTCGCTCTGCACTTGTGACATGTCTTGGGCTTTCCTGGGTAAAACCACAAACCCCTATCCCTACTGTTCAGTTTAGTTCAGTTTTTAATTTGTTTCCACCATATATAAAAATGACATTCATTACATGTAATATACTAAAATTACCTAACTCCACTACAACACATACATTTTAAAAGTTGACACATACATATAGACACAAAACATATACCATCTATCTCTCAGAAACTTCTCCTTTTAAATATCCATGCTGTAAAGCCTTCATTTACATCGTTTGGTAATCAAATAAGCAAAACTGGCAAGTGCAAAGATCTTAGTTTAATTTTTTGTGTTACATATAAAATTCAGCTGCTCTTCTTTTGTATACCCCCTAAATTTTGAAACACATTCCCTATAGTATCACTTCTCTCCTTCTGGAGCTCAGGGCAATCTAAAATTAGGTGAGACAAGCACATTTTTGCATTTGTACACACAGTGCAAGCTTGAGCAGAACTTCCATTTTATTTTACATTTCCCCATTGGGTATACAAGCCTATTCTTAATAATGTCAAAGCTTTCCTATATTTTTTATTCTCACATGATATTAAGTATCTTTCCACTTCAAACGAAGATTTTATATTTTTCATGTTTTCGGTATTCCAGGCTAATTTTACATTTTCTAGATCTTGTTGTTTTAAAATATCCAGAACTCTTTCAATTGCTTCTTGTGCAAATCTAGTAGGATTAGTTGCCCAACTCAAAATTGCATTATGCTCAAGCCCATATTTATTCAATACCTCATTAAGTCTTCTTCCCCAAGTTAACAATGACTTCTCCTGTCTTTTGAGTTATTTCTATCCAACAATTAAACAGCAAGCTGCCCCTTGAGGCAGATCTAATCTTTTTCCAATAAACAATACATTTTTTTACAATAGTTGCATACAAGGATACTGTGCCAGCCTCCGTCCTTACCAAAGCACTTGACATATATCGGGGAACCCCAAAAAAGTTTTTCAGGTATTGATTTTGTATCACTTCAACATCTTTAAATTTACAACACAAGCATCATAATTCAGCTCCATAAATTAATTGTGAGTGTACTTTTGCCATAAGGCAGCAATATTGTGCCGAGAAGAAATCTTTTGCCATAACTTGGGCAAAACGTGTGATGCCGTTAAGTATTTTAATTGCATTATCTTTCACCTTTTTAGCCTGCTTATCCCATTTACCATTATTACTAAAAATCACCCCCTAAATATTGGAATTCATCTACTACCTCTATTCTAGACCCATTTATTAACCAGGATGCTCTTCTTTTCCCTTTTATATTAAATTCCACTGTCTTGGTTTTCTCCAAATTTAACTCCATACCTAGATTCTTTACTGCATTTAAAGTTGTTTGTATTGCTCTTTTTAATCCTAACGGGGTTTGAGCAAGTAACACTGCATCATCTGCGTGTAATAGAATTTTTACTGGTATTCCATTTATTCTTGGTGGAAAACTCTTGATACTCTCTAATTCCCCCACTATTGAATCTATACAAAGATTGAACAATGTAGGTGTAAGTAAGCGGCCCTGTTTAACCCCATTTTTAACTCCTATACCATTTGTTAATGTACCATCTTTGCTACATCTAATGACAATTTTGTTATCTTCATGTAGAATTTTTTAATAACTTCTAATAATTGTGATTCCATGCCTTTATTTTCCAAAATATGCCATAAGGACTCCCTATGCACAGAGTCAAATGCCGATTTGATGTCAATAAAGGCTGCATATATTTTCCCATTTTTAATTTGAGTATACTTATCTAAGATATATTGTAAAATAAACATTTGATCTACTGTAGATTTCCCTTTTTGAAAACCCGCCTGAAATTTAAATATTACTTTCTTATCCTCTAACCAGCTCTAGACTCTGTTTAAGATTATCCTGGAAAATATTTTAAGACTAATATTCAAAAGAGAAATGGGTCTATAATTCTCTGGCAGGTTCACTGAGCCCTTTTTATGTAGACAGACTATAACACTAGTTTTCCAATTTTCTGGGATCTTTTTGTATTTACGATTGTTTTGAAACACCCCCAGCAATAACTCAGCCCACCATTCAGGGCCAGCCTGATAAACTTCAGCACTCATCTCATCTATCCCTGCTGCCTTGTTCTTTTTCTGAGCAAGGATTGCTCCCACCACTTCTCCTTTTGAGATTTGTAAAATCTCTCTATGGTCTTTAACTCAAATGATTTCATCATTCAGCTCACCCCTGTACACTTTATTAAAGATTCTTTCAAAATATTCTTCCCATTCACCCCCTGCAATTACACCTAACACATTATACCTTTCATCTTCCACATCAAAAGCAACTAACTGCCAGAAAGTAACATTATCTTTCAATTTGATCGCCCTCTGGAGGCAACTCCACTGATAATTATTAAAATATTTTTTCTTCTTTGCAAGAAGGTACTTATAGTCTACTTTTAAATGTCATATTGCTATCCTATCCTCTATATTATTATATTTTCTTATTCTTCTTCCTATTTTCCTGATCATTCTCCTTTTTTTCACAACATTCTCTATTGTACCATTTTGCCCCGTCCATACAATTTTGCTGCTTTTCCCTTAGGAATCTCTTCCTAATTTCATAAATAATTTCTTGTTCCATTTCTTGTTATTGTTTTAAAATCTCACCTAAGGCACAGCCCTTACTCTCCTGGGTTAATTGGGCCTTTAGATTCACTATTACTTATTCTTTTAATTCAATGATATTTTTAAACCTCAGCACACTTTTCAATAGGACTGGGTCTACTTTTGACCATTTAATTAATTTTGATCCTCTAATTTGCATCTCTTTATCCATAGTCAGCCTTTGCTGTTTGTTTTCGCCAACCAACCCCATTACTTGATTAAGCTTAAGTCTTAACAGATGATGATCACTGTCCCAATTATTAATAACCTCAAAATTTCTATATCTTTAAAGGAGTATATATCTACCAAGATATAGTCCAATACACTACTTCCCTTTATATATTCATAGGTGCAATTACCAACTCTATCCCCCTTACTTCTTCCATTCACAACTCTTAAATTCAACTTGCTCATAATTTCTAACAGGATTTCCCCTTGTTTATTTACTTTCTTATCCCTAGATACCCTTAACAGGATTCCAAGCATGTCATCCAGACTCCAATCCTGGGTACAATCTTCAGTTCTTTCTCCTATTTTAGCATTAAAGTCTCCCCCAATAATTAACATTTTCCCTGGATATTCTAATTCGATATTCTGGATTACATCCCCAAAAAGCTTAAGGACATTCTTAACTGGAAACTCCTTAGTATCTGGTGGGAAGTATACATTTACCACTATACAACTTATACTACACTTATAAAATACCTCTATTGCCAAAATATAATACTTTTCATCACACCAAATTCATTTTGCAGACACATCAGAGCTAGATTTCATGAACGTTGCTATCCCACCAGAGGCTTTTCTGTACATTTTCCTCTTTTTTGCTGGAATACACCACCCTTGATAACCTTCTATATAATTACTCTCTATTTCCACAATCCATGTTTCTTGAATCAATATAATAGGGAAAGTCTCTAGAAATTTCAATACTCCAACGTCTTTCAATTTTCCATTTAAACCTGCTATATTCCAGCAAAGGATCTCAACGTTCTGAAATATTACCTCTTTTACATCAGTGAACTGTCAATTCTCATTCCAGGTCTCATCCAGAACAAAAACAGAGCTATCATCTAGATTAAACTCAGACTCTACAGAATTTCCTACATTTGTATGTAGCGCTAAAGGTGACCCAGAGATGTCCGAGGGTTCTAAAACGTAGCTGTTATTTATTCTCTGTCCCCTTCTCTTTCTTCCTCTAAATTCTGTGTATGTTTCTTCTTCTCCCCCCATCATCTGAGAGTAAGGAGTGTTCTTGCTCTACAGGTTTCATATAGTGGGAAATTTTCTTTTGTACTTCTCCATTCTTCTTTTGTACCTCTTTTAATTTTCCACTAACTCTGACCCTTTCGTCCCTTATTCTCTCTACAACTGTTCCATCCATATTCTCAGCTAATACTGTTGTCTCTGCCGTCACCCCAATATCCTTAAACAACTCTCTGTGGACTAGGATGGTCCGTCTGATGTTTTTTTTCTTTAATACCATACAGATCCATCCTTTTTCCTTTCCAGATTGATATCTGTAAGTTCATCCAATGTCATTCCAGGCAAATTTCTTACCCATAGTCCCCTTACATATGTTGTAGACACAAAGATTTAGTGTTTTAGTTTTAGAGTATTTTCAGTCCCATTCTTAGGGATTCCTCTTAAAAAATTACATGGCAAGATTTCACCTCTTTCTATATGCTCTTCTTTAATATCACCACGGTCCTTTTTCCGTGGGGTTTTGGCTTTCTTCTTAGCTGGACCTTTAAACGTTCTACTACCATTTCTAACCTTATTTCCTTCTTTCCTAATTTTCTCAGGGCCACTACTAACTTCCTCTTTTTCCAATGACTCCTCTCTGGAGTTTAATCTTATACTAAGTTTTTCTATATTTCTTTCAGTCTTCTTTTTTTCTCTACCACCACCACCTCCTCCTTTCTTCTTAGACCCCACTTTATTTTTTGTCTTATTTTTCTTTAAACCTTCCACCAACAGATGAGTCTCCCTTATTTCCTTCTCCCCTATTTCCTTTGTCACTTGTCCCTACCAATATAGAAACTACTAGAAAGGTGGATCATGCCTGTGGCAGTTTGTTTTAGCTTTACTTTAACTTTCCAGCTTCCAGTCCAACTTAGATCCTCATCAAGAATGGGAATTGGGCATTCCAGAATTTTGCACCTCTGTTTCAACCAGTATTGAACATCTTAAATATTAACCCCTTAGTTATGGAATAGTAATGTAATGGTTTTAATAGTGGGTTTTGTTAATGGAATAGGGAAAAAGGAACTCCATAACAATATGTCTTTCACAGGGGGGTATTTTTGCCAACACTTTTCTAAAGAATGAATTTTTACTTCACCAGATACATGAATACATGCAAATAATTCTTGTGCTGTGATCCACACAGTATCTTTCAACATGTTATGAATGACACATTTTGTGGTTGTGACAGAACATACGAACATACAAAACTGCCAGCAGAAAAAGGCCCACAGGTCTATCAAGTCTGCCCGATTGTGCAGCTCTTATTTTCAAATCACTACCACTGCCACACCACCACTGCCCAAACCTCTCTTTTCCTCCACCTTTTCCGGTCCTTCACCCTTTTGTGGTTTTGTCTGCACTAACCCTGCCCTTGACTCTATCCCATCCCTGCTTAAAGCTATCTACTGTCCTTTGAGTGATTAACTCCTCCAGCAGTGCGTTCCAATCTGACACCAATCTCTCTGTGAAGTAGTGCCTCCTCATCTCCCTCCTAAACCTTCCCCCTTCCAACTTCAGACTGTGCCCCCTTGTGACCCTTCCCCCCCTTAAGCAGAACAATCCTCCCTCCCTGACTTTGTTTATGCCTTTCAAGTACTTAAAGGTCTCTATCATGTCCCCTTTTACCCTTCTGTCTTCTAGTGAGTACATGTTGAGCTCTCAACCTTTCCTCGTATGGCAACTCCCCTAGTCCCATGATTATTTTTGTAGCCCTATGCTGCACCCCCTCCAGTAATCTCACATCCTTTTTGAGGTATGGGCACCAGTACTGTACACAGCACTCCAAGTGTGGCCTCATCAGTGATCTTTACAATGGCAGGATGACCTCCCCCTTTTGAGAGGTGATCCCTCTGGCAATGCACCCCAGCATCCTATTTGCCCTTGCTGCAGCTCTCCTACACTGTGCAGATACCTTCATGTCCCCTGTGACTATTACCCCCATGTCCCTTTCCTCCTTGAAACCATTACCTGCACTCTCCCCAGCCAGTAGCTGTTCTTGGGATTTCTGGCTCCAAGGTGCATGACGTTTGAACTTCTTAGTGTTAAACCCCAACTGCTACTCCATAGACCAGTGTTTGAGTTTAGCTAGATCCTCTCTGAGTGCCTGCCTCTCCTCCTCATTTTCCACCTTTGCACAAATCTTAGTGTTGTCCGCGAACAGGCAGCTCTTACTCTTGACCCCCTCTGCAATGTTGCCAATGAAGACATTGAACAAAACAAGGCCCAGCACTGAACCCTCTGGTACTCCACTCATTACTGGCCATGGCTTGGATGTCTCTATATCCCATTATATTTGAGCCTTACAGCATTTCTTTGTTGTGCTGGTTCACCTACTTTGCTAAATAAATCTGACATCTTAAAATGTCCTTTATTAGAGTCTGTAAAAACAATACCAGAGACAAGTGAAGTCACAGGATTGTGTTTGTTGTCAGGATGGATTGAGTCTGTTTCTACTGTTGCAAGTGAAGGCAGGGTGCCAGCTGCTGGATTTGCTGATTCATTGGTGTTGCCTGGTTCCCCTATATTGTGGAACTCAGTTGCTGCATCTGTTGGCATTAACATACTAACGTACTAATTGCCAGCAGATTAGGCTTACAGTCTATCGAGTCTGCTCAAACCTCAGATCCCTAGTTGGGTGCCGAGGCCCTCCCCACCTTGTGTTCCAGAAACCCCTATCATCCATTCCCACCCCCCGGGCCAGGCTATCATCTGATACATCCGCTTTCTGTGTCTGTTCCACCCTTTCTTGAAGCCCTCCACTGTGGATCTCTGAACCAGCTCACCAGGCAGCAAATTCCAAGGGTCCATCACCCTCTCAGTGAAAAACCTCCTCCTCTTTCCCCCCTCACCCTTCCACCTTCCAACTTCAAACCATGCCCTCTGGTGATACCTCCCTGCTTTAGTCTAAAGATCGCCTCGGTGTTTACCCTATTTATTCCCTTGAGGTACTTGAAGACCTCAATCATGTCCCCCCATCTCTCCTCTCCTCCAATGAAAACAGGCAGAGCTCCTCAAATCTGTCCTCATATGTCAAATCCCCCCTAGTCCTCGTATTATCTTAGTTGCCCTCCTCTGTACCCTCTCCAGGAGCTATATGTCCCTCTTCAAGTGTGGTCTCCAGTACTGTACACAGTACTCAAGGTGTGGTCTAACCAGTCCATTGTACAGTGACAGAATCACTTTCCTGCTCCTAGAGGTGATCCCCCTTATGATGCATCCCAACATCCTGTTTGCTTTGCTAGCTGCTCTCCTGCACTGCTCAGAGTTATTCATACATGCATCCACCATGACCCCTAGGTCTTTTTCCCCTGTTGAGGCCTCCAGCGCCTCCCCTCCCAGGGTGTACCTGTGTTTAGGGTTTCCCTGCCCAAGATGTAACACCTTACACTTGGTGATATTGCAATTTAATTTCCATGTGTGAGCCCAGCTTTCCAGGGTGTCCAGGTCCCCTTGCAGGGCCAACCTCCCCTCTTCCCCCTCAACTACTGCTCCCATCTTGCAGTCATCAGTGAAGAGACTCATTTCACACCCTATACCCTCCCTGATGTCCGATATGTATGCATTAAACAGGATTGGACCCAGGACCGAGCCCTGCGGTACCCCACTACTGACCTCTCTAGGGTTCAAGAGCTCCCATCAGACCACTACTCTCTGAGTGCATCCAGCTAGCCAGTTTTCAATCCATCTGACCATCAAAGGTCTGACTCCCAACCCCGTCAGTTTCTTCACCAGACCATTGTGGGGGACAGAGTCAAATGCCTTGCTGAAGTCCAAGAATAATACATCCACAGGCTTTCCCCTGTCCAGTTCTGATGTTACCCATTTGTAGAACTCCTCAAGATTGGTTTGACATGATCTACCTGGCACAAACCCATGTTGCTGACTATCCAGACCTCCCACCTCCTCCAAGTACACCCCCGATCGTTCTTTTAGTATACTCTCCATTAATTAGTGTGCTGTTGTCAATCACATTATTTATAATTACTCTCATGTTTGATATAGTGTCTGCATTTTTAGTAGAAGCCTGTTGTTTAACACTTAAACTATTGTCTCTTTTTGGGTTAAACATTTTTTGTCTCTCTGTGGATTTTAAGCACATTACCTCAGTGCTTGCTGTTGAGTATTTCTCACCTCTTGAATTCTTGTCTCCCGATAATGGGGAAGTAGGCTGAGTGTAAACCCCACAAGCTGTTTTATTGCTGTGTGATTCTTGGCAGGCTGTGTTCAAGATTTCTGTGGCTGAAACCAAACCAGGTAAAATTTGTCCTTTGCTGTTTGGCATTCAAATCTACCCTGCTGCTTGTAATGCTAGTTCTGTGTGGGATGTGCAGGGTGTTCTTTCTCGTCCCTTCCTCATCTTAGCCCCAGAGAAGTTGCAGGGGTTGGGCTTGGCAAAATCGATGCTGGATCCCCACTGTTTTCTATTGCAAACTGATTTGATTAAAAAATAGAGGGAATCTCCATGTCTGACTGTTCAGGCCTGGGAGGTGAGCCAGGTTTACTGTAATGCTGAGTGGTAGTGGCAGCCGGCTCTTCCGCTAGTAATTGAAACAGAAAGTGTTTGTTTTTGCAAGGCTTTCCTAAGGAGCAACTCCTCTTGCTTGGTCGGTATGTCATCCAATCCATCTGTACGACTGCTATTTCCCACTGCAGCAGATGCCTTCTCTGTATATTCCTGTCTTTCTACCGTGACTGACTCCTCTGGGTCAGTTCTGTATTCAGTTGCCTGTGTCCCCATCATTACTGTAGCATTTCTCGGTTTGTTTCCATCACAACTCCATACTCACAATCCTTGGGCTTGCAGGACCCCCTGCTACACCTCCTCCCATTCCTCCACCATCCGGCTCCACATCCGTCATAATGGTTGGCAGACAAGGGTTCCCCCTACTGTCAAAAGCAGGGGAATTTCCTTGGTGCCCTGGCCAAATTTCCCCCATTCGCTAGAAAATACCAATAGCTTAATCTGACTCAATTTCAGTTAGTTTGGGTCAGTTACCCCCCTCCCCCGGGGCAAGGCTGAAAATAAGCAGTATTGTATAGCTCTCCTTTTCTCATCAACAAAAAACAAATAAATAAAAATGCACATTTGGGAGTCCCACAGAAATCCCCACACTTTTTTTTGAGATTTAAGCCAGAACCTGAGATATGGGAGAAATTCCAGAAAGTTTGAAATGCCACTTGGCAAGAGATTGTGTCATGTACCATCGTAGTGACATCATCTGCATACGTCGCAGACTTTACTGGTACCTGCTCTACTGGGGTCTGCATGGCAAGAATCCCAGGGTTATTATTAATCATTATTAAAAGAGCATAAATGCAAAATGAATACAAGATCAAACTGAAGGAACAGCAACAAAATGAATATAAGATTGGACTGAAGGAACAGCCTAGCCAGACTCCCCTTTTCTGAATGTAATTATTGCCTAATCAACCATTAATAAGAAGGCATCTCTGAGCAGACTGATTCAGAAGTAGCATCCAGGAAATCAATGATGATGGAAGACCATATAAATGCAGAATCTCAAACAAATATTTAGGTATGTGAAATGCGGTCATTGCCTCTTCCTAGTTCACAGTATGCAAGCAACCTGCAAGTAACCTGATAAGAAACCTGCATTTACCTTCTCCAGCATCTCTGTAACAAGAAAAAGAATATCTTGTTTGCTCCTGCCAGGAACTGAACAAAACTGGGATACGGTAATCAGATTTTCAGCCACCTGCACTAACCGGGGCACTAAAATATTTGTTAATGTCTTGATGTCTGAGTTAAAGGGCACTGTCAGATGTAACAACTCTTTTTTTACTAGGTAATAAATTAACTAACTGATGATCTTTTATATGTCTCTGTCTCTTATTTATTTTGTTCCACCCACTGCTATTCCAACACACTTGCTGTATTAAATGCGTTTTAATTAAATATTGATAAGAGTGGGTCATCACAAATCCCACTGTTAAGCACTAGTCGTGCATGCCCCAACTCACATGCGCTGCACTAGATGCTGACAGTTTAGGTCATAAACATGCAAGCATAACCCATGCCTGATAGTACTGTGAATGAGCCTACTCGTACAGCACAAGATACATTCTGTCTCCCACACCACTCATTAGCTGTCAGTGCCTCTTCCTTCAAGTAAATTCATGGATTTCTCACACTGTAAGGTAAAAAATAAGAAAGTACAAAATATTTCTAGTTTTCATGTAAATAACTGACTACTGTTACTTTAAAAAAAACAAGGTTGTTCATGTGTCTGTGATGAGAGTTCAAACCGGCAATTGTACTTGGTGCACACAGTCAGCCGCAGATGTGACACGGTTTTTATATTCCTTTTATGGTCTATTTATGGAAACTCTGTTTTTTAGAACTGTAGACAACATAGAGGATATGTATGGGCAGCCATACACAACAAGTCTGTATCTGCATCAAGAGGTTTTCATGGCAATCAGGAACCTTGAGAGCAAAGCTTGAGAGGTTCACTGGTTGCCATAGAAAATTTGAGATGAAGAACCAGGCTTGTCTGTGTATGGATGCCTATACATTATCTTTTACAGTGTATGGGCATCCATGCCCATCTTAGACACTGCACTTTGTTTCAGTGAACTTGTGGTTGGGGGGGGGCACTCGAGGGTTGGTGGCAGGCTCAAATTACTGACACAGTGTGCTGCAGATGTTAATGCAAGTTCAAGTTTAAAAAAAAAAGACAACTTCCACTTGCATACAATGAGAGCAGGGGGGGATTATAGGTGGATCACATTGGATAACAATGCAACAGTTAACTATAGTAGATATGAAGACATATATAGCAATTTGGCAACAGTTGGTGACAGTTGGTAACACTGGTACACATATAATAACTTGGCACCAGTATGTAACACTAGATGGGAAGGTGACATAATAGTAACTGGTAGCCATTAGTGGAACATAGATATTTAAGATTTACAGTGACTGGAGTAAAAAGAGGAAGAATGGAGGAAGGGAACGAAAAATTGTGGAGGGCAGAATGGAAGAAGGGAAAGGAAATTTACAGAGAGATGCAGGCAGAACACGATTTCCGAGGCAAACAGAGATGACAGGGTGGACTAAAGTGCATGTAAGAAGGGTATATGGGTAGGTTATAAGTGCTTAATTGAGTGTAGGGGTAGGCCAGTGTTAGGCTATGTTAACTAGAAGGGGGTAGGAGGAGAGGAGAGGAGAGGTAGAGTGTGGCAGGGTGACGAGGAGAGGTATTGTAGGTGGGGGTATCCGGGGGAAGGGGAGTTGAAATTCAACAGTGTCCTGTTATCCCTATCTGGGCAGAGTGGTGGACAGCCCTACTGGTAGTACACAGGTTACAGGCAATGATATATATATATATATATATATATATATATATATATATGTGTAGTGGTGTGAGAAGGGGTTGTTGGGGAGGGATGTTGTGGGAGGGGGTAGCAGAGGTGAACTATAGTAGGAAGGGAGTACCCCACCAGTGTGCTGGATGACCATGCCTGCACAAGGCAGTGATCTAGCAGTGACTGACGGGGTGCAGTAAAAGGAGAAATAGGGGAAAGAGGGTAAAGTTGTTGCCCACCATCTGCTATGGATCCTGCCTGCACAAGACAGTGATTGAGCTCACAGAAGGAAGATAGATTAAGGGTAGAGAAAGAAGGGGAGGAGCACTTCAGGAGGAGGGAGAGTAGGGGACAAGGAGGAGCATGATCAGAGGGAAATAGGAGTGGTGGGGAGTAGGCATATGGTAACATGGGCTTAGGGGAGATGATGGGGGATTAGGGAGGGTCATGGCAGGCACAGAAAGGGGCAAGGAAGTTCTTGAGGGCAGAGTTAATGGAGTAACAAGAGGATGAATGGTGATTTTGAGGGGGGAAGTGAATTCCAGATTTTTGGGAGGCGATAAGAATAACCTGATTGGCCAATAAGAGTGGAGCGGCATGGGACCACCAGGGTTCATGAGTCAGTAGATCTTAGGGTGTGGGAAGGAGGGGGGTGGTTGTAAAGGCAGGGGAGAGATAGGAGGGAAGTTTACCCAGCCAGTGCCTGGAGGTGAATTTTGCGCAGTGAGAGAGACATCGGTTTGTTAGGGAAGGGAAGGATAGGACATGGTAGAGATCACAATGATGAGTGTGGAGGGGGATGTCAAGGGCAAAATGGCAAAAGGAGTTGAAGAGGGTATCTAGTCTGGCCAGGGAGAACTTCGGGGCAGCACTGTAGACTATGTAGAATTCGTTAAATTATTTCACCTCAGTCTTCTAGTTTGCTCTTCACACATTTTTTTTGATGTCCCTATCGACTATTTCTATATAACTTTCTACCAAATTGGACCTCTTTGGTGGATTAAAAGTAGATTTAACACCCATTGTTTTCATTAGCTGTTGTTATTTGTTTTCCGGTTCCTCTGGTTTATTCCTAAACCAGTGTGCTAACCAAATCTTGCAATAAAATTTCTGTAAGTCAATTTCTAGTTGAAAAATATCTAATTCCTTGGTCAGTGAAAAAGATGATCCTTGTTTTAAAGCCTCTATTTCATTATCTGTAATTTTTCTCCCACTTAAGTTAAAAACTATTGGTTCCTCTTCTGTCGTCCCCTGAATCCCTCTTCCTCTGCCTCCTCCTGTGCCTCCACCTCCACCCCTTCTCTTTGGCCTCCATAAGCTTCTCCGTATTGGGTGTCCCCTGATATTCCCTTTGCCAACCTCTGTTTCTCAATTCGTATCTCTGTTCTTGAGGCTCCATGCTGTCCCTCATAGATTGTTGTTCTTGTAACTGCATCTCTGCCTCTGAAAAAGGATCCCTTTCTCCCTGTCTTACTCTGGTGGAACTGTATGGTGTGGTAACCATGCTGTCCCCACTGTCTGAGTCTGTTTGATATTGTGGTGTTTGATATTGTGTGGTTCTCATCTGATAAAGCCCTGTATTCTGTCCTCTTGGTTTCACAAACCAATTATATGTTCTGTTATCACATTAGAAAATGGTCTATGAAATCTCTGAGCTCTGATTGGCTGATAGCTCTGCCAAGGTGGGCGTCTATCAGGCAACACAGCCCGGGTATTAAAAGTGACATCATTAACTAACCTAATCATCAATAACAGTGTGCCCATGGAGTTTTGCATTTTAAATAGTCGCCATTTTTTTCTCTCTCGCTTAGCGAGAGGCACAGTTCCTCAATACTGTCACAAACAGTGTCACTGTCCAATATTTGCCCAGCTCTTGTGTAAATAAGAATAGTGTTAATAAAAAGCCAAAACAACACTCCCCCTCCCCATGCAAACCCTGCCCACAACCTTACAGCAATTCCTTAGATTTAGAAACATAACCCCATCTCCAAAATCCAGCCTGGCTTGTGGTACCAAGTTCAATGTTTAGAAAAAAAACAGTAAGACAAAAGCAGCAGTTCCTTGCAGCAGTGTGGTAGTGCGACCTCGCGCTATTTCCCTGTTAATCAGCACTGCAGTTTAAAAACCAAAGTTAAACAGAAACTGATTTTTTTTTGTTTATTTTCTGAGGCACTGAGGTACTGTTGTATTGAGATGTCACTAGACCTCACCCTATCTTCTCTCGATCTCTCGTTGACATGCGGGGACAGGGCTTCATACATCACCATCTTCACTTAATCTCTTCTGCTCAGCTCCTGAGTCCCGATGTGTAGCTGGCAGTTTTCTCAGAGGGTGGGGGAATCCACACAAAAACTGCATTACAGTTATCACCACAAATGAAAAAAAAAAGTGATGCTACCTTAAAAAACAAGTAAGTAATTTAGAGAGCTGCCCCCAAACTGCCATCTCTCCTGGTAGTTCTGGGTCTCCACTTCCTGGATCCCGTAAGGTCACGTGCCTCATGGCTCACAAATCCCTTCTCAAATGCCTTTATACTTTTATCAAATAAACAGCAACACCGCAAATAAACAGTACTACAGCAGTTTCTCTGGTTGGGGACAGTATACAAGAAACTGCATCTTTATTCTGGATGTGGTGGTAGGGAGGGGTTAGTGGAAGGGAGTAGCTCTGTGACCTGTGTGTGTGTGGGGGGAAGGGGAGCAATATCAGATGGAACAGCCCCAAAATGGAGGGACTACTTTAACAAAAAAAGAGTTTTTTTCTAGTATTTGTATTTGTCTTTAAACTGATTTCCTTCATTATACAACATAATCAAAATTTACACAGATGGCCATTTTCTAAGTGCAATAATACCCTCCAGGGTGGGCAGTATTGTGCTATACTGGACCTTCCAGGGGCTATGAGGCCCTCCGCCTGAGGCGTTGGGCCTCATTACACCCCTGGGAGGTCCAGTATAGCACAATACCGCCCACCCTGTTGGGTATTATTGTTTACTTAATCTACTATATCCCTTTTAAACTTTTTACATTTTTGTTGCTTTATATAGTCCTTATACTCCTCAAGTTCTTTTTTAATTTTTTCTAATGCTGTTGTAAATTCTTGATAGGTCACTAATGCTTTATAGTTATTCTTAACTTGTTGAATTTCAATCATCAAATTGTTTTGCTCTTTTACTATAGCCTCTATTAGTGCCAGCATGAAGTCTGTAGAGCATATATTACGTATACCATTCCATTTTTCATTTAACTCTATAGTCATAAACCCCAAATTCAGTTCTATGAGAACTCTCAGGCCCTGGGGTATCCTTTTATTCTTAACACACTCCCCTAATGATAATGCATGCCACTCCAGTCCAATGTCTCGTTGTTCTGAATGTTGAATTTTATTAGATAAAGTCCTATCATTAGTTGTTTCTGTCCATGTTTTAGTTTGTGTAAGTAGTCCTAAAACCTCAGCCTGCTGTTCTGCCATGAACTGATATGAAAAAAATACACTATCTGCTGCTGTATGTGTGGCTGATGCTATCTGTCGAAGGTCTGAGCCACTGGCCTGATTCTTGTTGTTGGTGACATTCATTATTTGGAGTATAGTGAGAGTTAGGGAAGGTGTAAGTGGCACCAGGGAGGGGTTTTAGAGGGAGTAGGAGCCTTCAGTGTATATTTAATTTTTAGTAACATGCTACTCTGTAGCTTCACAAATGTGGGCCACTGGATCCAGGTTGGTCAGACCTATAATCTACTTCAATGTTGTCGGTGATCCAGGTTGCCCTCCCTATTTCAGAGATAGGGAGGGCAACCTGGATCACTGACAAAATAGACATAGGTAGACTGGTCAAAATTGGGTGGGGCATAGTGTGTCCTGTATGGTACAGTACAGAGTCCAGAAGGAAGATGTCAGTGACAGTCCAGGGAATGGCTCCCATTGCTGGCCCATGGACAGGAATGGCAACCAGTCCTGGTGGACATCTGCCAAACACATGCAGGTGTCTGTCTGGCAAGGGATACAGGTGGTATGGTGACATGTGTGGTCTCCCCCCACCCCACTGGACCTGAACAGGTGTAGTGTGGAACACTGAACACCCATAAGTGAAGCCTTACAAGAAAGAAGAGGCACAGGACACAGGATAACAAACATGACACAAATTTAATATGAAACACAGTATGAAAACCATCAATACAAAAATAATGGTTAACAACTATATACAGTAAAGGATGAAGGGTAGGGATGGGTGGGGAAAGATAGGATGAAGAGGGGGTGCGGTTCTAGGGGTAACTATTTACAAGTCAACAGTAAACTGGTTGAGGAAGTGGGAAACAGCTTGGGGGCAAGGGGGGTGGAAGATTCAAGTGATTAAGGTGCAGGTGGAGGGGGTGGTGGCTGGAGCTGATGCTCAATCCTGGCGAAGATGCTGTGGACCTCCTGCAGCTCCCACAGCACCTCTTCCTGCCATCTCTCCATTGTACACAGTGCCTGTGCCTGCTACTGCCAATCATCTCCATCCTCATCATCCATCCCCGTCTGCGCTGCCCCACATCAGGCTGCTGAGTTGTACTTAGGAGGAAGAAAATGGTGCATTCAGTACATAAGTCGCAACTGTGCCAAGATGAGCAAGGTTCCCCCCCACAAAACCCACATGATGTGTGTCTGGAATACTGATTGTGTGCTGTCCAGAGGCAGTGGCACTGCCCTCTGGCATATTGAGGTCCCATGCCTAGGAATGCAGTGCATAACAAGATGATTAGGGCCAACAGCAAAGTGTGCAAGGAAGGCTAGATACTGGGACCCAAGGCTGCGTGAACACACTGCCACAACATGAGGGTGAGGGGAAGTGGAGGGTGCCTCCTATGTGGCACCAGCAACCATGCCTGGTGGGCCAGACCAACAGGTGCAGCATGGGCCCAAGGGGCACATTAAATGGCAAAGCAGACACACACAGTGCTGGGAGGATGTCTGGCACATCCCACACAGGGCACAGCACTGCAACTGTGAAATGCCCATGGGTATGTCCCACTTTGGGCTCTGCCCATGGCTGGCCACCTGAAGGGCAATGGCCTCATAACATTGTATCAGTCAGTCAATTCTTTATTTGCTTAATCTTAATTGAAGTGATTATCACAAAGCACAAAAACAAATAAGATTTACAATACAATAAATCAGACAAAGACATACATATGTACATATAAACATACAGAGTATCAATAAAGCAGTGTTAGGATTAATAAAGTGCATAGTTCAATTTCAGATTCATTCAACGGAGGCTTCTTATTGCAAACATTATGCAGTCTTTTGGTCTAGTAACCTTTTTACCCTAATTTTCCTTGTAAGGAAAATATACTTTCCTACATTATAAGTAATAAATGGATCCTCAGAAAGAAGAAGAAACAGAACCAATTCTGTCTGACAGTATCAATAGTAGTTACCACTGGGAGTAATCAATTTGTTCAAATTTTATTGTACCATGGGTATCTATTTAAAAAAGACATGCTAAATCTTCCTTTTCCCCCAGGTTACGGTTGCACAATTGATCTTTGATATCTTTAGATTTTTTTATATAAAGCAGTTTTGATATTTGATTTGAAAAGTTCAAATCTGAACCTAGCAAAATTCTTTCGAATTAGAGGATCCTCCAATACATCAAGGTAGAATCTATACTCATGGGTGGACACATTCTGGGAAAACCACTTAGCACAGTTTGATGCACCAACACATGCCAAATCTGTTTTTCTATAATATTGAATGGTTTTCTTTTTAACATAATGCATATGTGGCTTTCATATTACAATACCATTTTATCTATAAGACATTGGAACAGAAAGCATATGGCATTCTAAAATTCTGCAACATTGTGAGGAAACAGCAGTGTTACCTGGAGATGCAGAATGTGGGACAACATGGCACACATGGAGACAGGTGCTGAAAGCATGCTCAGTGCTGGGACATATGGCCACTTGCAGAGGATGGTGCATCTGGACAGTATTCATGTGTCTGCCAACATATCGCTAAACAGCTCCTGGGGTAGGTGGGGCCTGGGAAGCATGTGGCAGCATGTGTTACCTGGCCTTGTTACCGCAGGCATCACAGTAAGTGGAGAGCCAAAGGCACCATGTGCAAACATGTCAGCAGGGGACAGAGGGATGTTTGGCAGATGTCTAAAGTGGTCCACGACAGTTGCACGGGGGCATAGCCTGTGGACATGCAACTGTGGCAGTGCCTAGGCCATGGGATGCCACACCCAGCAGACCATATGTGCATGCCCCACATTGAGAATGCCACCAATGCCATGGCAGAACTGGCCAGCAATGTTTGTTCAAAGTCCATGAACAACATATGTAACAGGAGCACAAAAGCCCAAACTGCCAACACATAGCTACCACACTGACCAATACAGAAGAGTGGTATGACAACTACCAAGGGGGCAACAGAGCACCAACTGGGAGGGAGACATGGGAAAATGGGGGAAGAGACCACACACCATGGGTGCTGATGGTCAATGACCAAAGACTGCAGGATGAGCAAGGGCAGGGGTCAGTGTCACACAAAGGGTGTCCTGGTCTGACCAAAGGAGTGTGGTCAGCCTGAGACGCAGGCACCTAAGCAAGGGGGAATTATGCACAGGCCATGGCCCAAACAGCCACAGACAAGCACCTGGGGACACGCTGACAGGCAAGTGCAGGACTATAGCTTGCGGCACTATGACTGTGCTGTAGTGTAGGACCACTGCAGAGGATGAGTGCATGAATGGTTTGAACAAGGATTATGTAAAGGTTTTCTGTTGTTTGATATAGGCGGGTCTGGGTTACCCTTAGAAAAATGGCTTTTCCGTTTTTGCCTGCCGTCTTTTTGAGACATTCATATGGGGATAGTGTATGGATTTATCACCCCTGCTTTGTTAGTAATGATATTAATCTGAGGTTTAGATATGTTAATTCAGGTCTGGTTTGTGATTAACTGGAAATCATTAACTATACAGCCTATTGTATATTTTAATGAAATGTGCATAAAACTGTACGTTTGTATGCTTTGTAAAGTCTTGCTGAACAAATAAATTTCTTTGAGAATGAGATGTTACACTGAGAACAGTAATATCATCTTTACAGTCAGAACACTGGCTGGGATCACTGGATCTGGTAGATGCCTGCTTTCATATCACAGTCAAGCCTTCCCACAGGAAATATCTCAGGTTCAAGCTAGGAATTTGCCAATACTAGATTCACAACACTTCCTTTCAGCCTCTCATCAGCACCAAGGGTTTTCACAGAGTGCTTAGCTGTGGTGGTAGCACATCTGAGAGGGCAAGGTGTGGTGCTTTTTTTCCTTACCTGGACAACTGGCTAGTCTCAGCGAAAACAGAATAAGAGACAAGGTACTTCATTCAGACTGTAAAAAGCACCTTGGAGAATCTGGGATTCTTGATGAATCTGCAGAAGTCTCAAACAGAACCTGTTCATGTGCTGGTCTACATAGGAGCAGAACTAAACCTCTGCAGGGGAAAGCTTTCATATAGTACAAACATACAAAATTTGCCAGCAGATAAAGGCCTAGTGATCTATCAAGTCTGCTCAAATGTGCAGTTAACACCCCTTATTCTGCAGCTGCCCTCCCTCCACCCTCCCCTCCTTGACCCTTGCTCTGTCCCAGCCCCTTTTGAACCAGCCCACTGTTCTATTGGATACCACTCCCCAGATAGCACATGTTCCACCCAGCTACCACCCTCTCCATAAAAAAGTGTCTCCTCATCTCCCTCCTGAACCTTCCTTCTTCCAATCTCATATCATGGCCCCGGGTGTCCCTCCCCACCCTTACTTTGAACAGCCCTTCCGTACCAGTCTTGTTTATTCCTTTCATGTACTTGAAGGTTTCAATCATATCCCCCCCATCCCCCCTCTTCTCCAGCGAGTACATGTTCAACTCCCTCAGCCTCCTCTCATATGGTAAGTTCCTCAACCCCTGGATCATCTTTGTCGCTCTGCACTGCACCTTCTATGGTAACTTACTGTCCCTCTTCAGATACGGTTGCCAGTACTGCATGCAGTACTCCAGGTGCAGTCTAACTAACGATCTATACAGTGGCAGAATCACCTCCCCCATCCTTGAGGATATTCCCCTTGCAGTGCAACCCAGCATGTTGTAGGCCTTTGCAGTTGCCTTTCTACATTGTGCTGAGTTGTTCATTGACCCCATAATGAGCACCCCCGATCCTTCTCCTCCTCTGTCTTGGCTAGTTTAACTCCCCCCCAGCTGATAACTCCTTCTTGGATTTTTCATCCCAAAATGCAGTACCTTGCACTTTTTGGCATTGAACCCCAGTTGCCAGGTGTCTGACCAGGTTTCCAGCTTTGCCAGATCATCCTGCAGCCCCTGTCATGCCCCTAGATCATCCACCACTGCTCCCATCTTGGTGTCATCAGCAAACAGACTGGTCTTGCTGTTGATGCCCAATGATATGTCTGCAATGAATATCCCAAACAACACTGGTCCCAACACCAAGCCCTGCAGAACACCACTCATCACTATCCTTGGGGATGAGAGCTTCCCACCCATCACCACCTTCTGTTGCCTTTCCTGAAGCCAGAGTCCTACCCATCTCAGCAGCTTTGCACCCACCCCCATGCCTTCTAACTTACTTCACAGCCTCCCATGTGGCACTGAGTCAAATGTCTTACTGAGGTCCAGGTACAGGACATCCACTGCATGGCCCCCATCCAGTTCCTAGTTACCCAGTCATAAAACTCCACCAGGTTGGTTTGGCAGGATCTGCCACTTACAAAGCCATGCCATCTGCTGTCCTGTAGCCCTTTGGCCTCCAGAGAGGACACCAGCCTCTCCTTCAGGATAGTCTCCATCAGCTTACCCACGATGGATGTGAGACTCACTGATCTGTAGTTCACCGGTTCATCCTTGGGGCCGCTTTTGTGGAGGGCCACTACATGAGCCATCCTCCAATTCTAAGGTACACAACCTGAGTGTAGTGAGGCATTGAATAGATCTGCCAAAGGTCCCACCAGGAACTCTGCCAGCTGCTTCAGTACCCTGGGGTGGATGCCATCTGGGCCTGGCATTTTGTCCACCCTCAGTGCCCTCAAAACCCTCCAGAACCCTGCCCTCCATGATTTCCCCATCTGTCACCCCCTCCCCCTCTGTTCCTGCCCTCCATCCCCCACCCGGGTATCATCCCCCCTTCTCCTTAGTAAATACTGACCAAGTAATTATTTAGTGCTTTGCCTTATCACCCCTGCTTCTACCCACTCTCCCCCCCTTCCTAATCCTTACTGTATGGTCCTTACAGCTCCTTTTCTCCTTGATATACCTGAAGTCCTTATCCCCCTTCTTAATGCCCTGCACCAGCCTGAGCTCCTTTGATGCCTTGGCTGCCCTTACTGCCCTTGTCACCTTCTTCAATTTCTTCAGGTACACCACCTGTCCTCCCCTTCCCTGTTTTTTCTGTACTTCCTAAAGGCAGCTCTTTTCTTCCTTACCCTTTCCATGACCTCATTGCTCACCCAGCTAGGTTTCTTTGCCCTAGCCTTCTTGCTCTGGGCTTTGCTGCAGGTTCTGGTTGCCTCCACTATCCCCAGCTTTTTGAGCTCCCACCTCTGGTTAGTGCCCATACTAGGCTGAATTCTGGGCAGGTACCCTCTTACGACTTCCTCCATCCTTCTGAAGTCAGCCCCTCCTGAAGTATAACACCCTTGTGCCAGATTCCATTCCTTCCTTACCCATATCCAATGTGAACCATAGTGAGTGGTGGTCACTCCCCACCAGTGGTTCTTCTACCCTCAGTTCCCTCACAGACTCACCATTTGCCAGCATGGGGTCAAAGGTATTCCCTAACTTGGTTGGTTCTCTGACCTGTCCTGGAAGGCATCCAGCAGTAACTATTCCCTTCTATTCCTGGTTGTTGGGGTACTCCAATCAACTCCTGGCATGTTGAAGTCCCTCACGATCACCACATTACCCTTCTCGCAGGTCCTTCTGATCTGTCCCACTAGTTCCCTAGCTAACTCCTCTGTCTGAGAGGGCAGCCTGTACACCACTCCCAGCCTAAGAGTCCTAATCTTGGAATCCTGGATTTGCATCCATAGTGACTCCATTCTACCCTCCTCCCCTTCCTCACGTACACATTTTCAGTCCTTCCATCACATAAAGTGCCACCCCCTTCTTTCCCATTCGCTCTATCCCTATGAAATATCCTGTACCCTTGTATCGACAGGTCCCAGTCATTGTATTGGGTGGCCCATGTTTCGGTGATGACTGCCATGTCCACCTCCCCCTCTGCCATGAGAGTCTGTAGCTCTGCAGTTTTCTTCTCAAGGCTCCTAGCATTCAGGGTGACCACTTTCCACCTCCTTCCCCTCCTGCCCTCCTTTTACTAGCATCACTACTAGTACTTGCGCTTTGTCCTTTGTCACTGTTATAGGGGGAAGCTCATATGGCTTCCAAACCTGTGGTCTCTACATGCCTCTTGCCCACTTGCCACCTCCGCTGCTAGTTTAAATTCCCAACTACCTCTAAGTACTCCTCCATCCTCTGTTTTAACACTTTCTTTCCCTCCTCGCTCAAGTGTAGTCTATCCTTGGCATCAAGACTACTGTTCTTCCAGGTCCTTTCCCACCCCTCCATCAGCCCATACCGTTTAGCATCACACCAGGTTCTTAGCCATCCATTAACTTCCTCTATTCTTAGCTTTCTTGCTGTGCTTGCCCTGGCACTGGAAGTATCTCTGAGAAAGTTATTGATCTTTCTGCTCCCTCGCATAATTGTCTTAGTTCCTCAAACCTCCTCTGGACTATATCTACCATTCTGTCAGCCAAGTCATTTGTCCCCAAATGTATAATTAAATGAGGCTTCTCCCTACCCCTTCTAGCATATTTTAGAACAGATTGTCCCACCCTTTCCTCTGTCATTCCGTGCATGACCTCCATCCAAATGCGACTATGCCTCTCCCCCTTACTACCCCACCTGACTCCTCTTAGTATTGAGTCCCCAGCACTAAGATTCCACCCCTCTTACCAACTGTTTGCTTCCCTTCCTCCTCACTTCTTGCTCCTGGCTCCTCCTCTTCCTCCTGCACAGTAGTTCCCCCTTCCGCCCTTGGTGTAATTCCCCCAGCAGATCTCCCCCCTTTCCGATTTTATTCAGACTTCCATCAGTTGCTCCTCCAATCTCGTCATTTTTTGATAGAGCACATATAGCACACATAGTACATGTGGTGGTTTTACCATTATATGCACTGTCACGTTAAATCATTTATTTTTAAGAAGTGCATTACCAGCAGTCACCAATCTTGAGAAAACACTCCTTAGCGCGAAAACATTTGACTGGCACTTCTCAGAGTGAGTCTTTGATGGGAAGGGGTCAGCCACTGCTCATGGGGTTTTGGCTTCACATAATTTCTTTTTTGGATTATCTCTTGTGGATTTTAACACAGATTCTGAATAAAGAAAATTGACCTTGAAGCCTCATCCGTGTCCTACCATCTGTTTCTAACTACTGAGAACGGAGCCATGTGCCGACTCCTTCTATGTGAATACTCCTTAGCTTTTGTTGGCACCGGCCTATATGCGTTGAGCTGCCTTCTCCTTCCCTCCTCTGCTTAGTACCACTTAAGAGACAACTGGTCTCAAAGATGGGACTCACTCCCAAAGCTAATGCCAGCGACAAAAGCACTGGTAAGGTCACTAGAGTGGTGGAAGAAAGCAATGGCAAAGAGGGCATTTCCTTCCTTCAGAGATCACCAACAGTTATTCTTATTACAGATGCTTCACTCCTGGGGTGAGGATACCAACTATAGGAACTTACAGTAGGTGGCATCTGGAGCCCACAGGAGTCCCTGGAGCACATCAACCTCCTGGAACTCAGGGCAGTGCTGCTAGCAATGCAGTCGTTCTCCTCCCAGCTGCAAGTCAGCCTGTTCAAATCAGAACAGACACCATTGCAGCACTGTACCACATAAACAATAAGGGAGGGACAAGATCTTCTAAACTGTGTATCAAAGCAGTGAGGATATGGGACCTGGCACTGTATATTCCTTTGAAGCAAACATTTCTGCAGTGTATCTGCCAGACAAAGACAATGTCCTGGTAGACTCCTTAAGCAGAATCAGCCAGGAAAATTATGAATGGTCTTTGAACCAGCAGGTTCTGGCCACAATTTTCAGATGGTGGGACACTCCAAAAATGGACTTGTTCACCTCTTGGGAGAACAGTTAGCTGCCACAGTTTTGTTGCAGACCAACAGCCAAAAGGACAGTCCCAGATGAGGCCCTGGTCTTGGATTGGACAGGGAGGTTTCTGTATGCCTTTGCTTAATTTCCGCTCATACAGAAAGTCCTCCTGAAGCTCAGGAGGGAACCTGCAACAATGATCCTAACTACCCCACACTGGGCCAGACAGACCTAGTACTCAATGCTCCTGATCCTGTCCAGTAAGAGTCCAATCAGCCTGCCACTGAGTCACAATCTGTTGACTGTCTCAGGGCAGGAGAACATTCCCAAATCCCAGGACATTACATCTGAGGGCATGGTTCTTGAAGAGTTGCCTACATCTTTCTTCAACATTTTTCAAAAGCCACATACTGCACTTAACAGCAGTGATGTCGGCAGTGACATGGACACATTGATGCAAAAAAAAAAAACCAGCTAAAAAAAGCATCAATGATGTTTTACCTGGTAAAATAAACATTTTGATTGACTGATTGATTGATTGATCCCCATTATACACTCACCCATCCTCTATTTAAATAATTTCCAGAATAAGGAATGTAGTCTGCCCTCAGACCTGCTTCTTCCATTCTCTGCAAGCTCTCATAATTATAAATGTCTGTGTTCTGCTCAGCCACTGAGTTTTTTTCAGTGGTATATGATTTGACTGGACAATCATCTTCCAGAGTAAGTCAGCTAACTCTGAACAATTGTATTTTTACTAGTTTTGGAGTGGAGGGGAGCAGGACGTACCTGTCTCCTTATCCAGATGCCAAATATACCAAGCAAATATTTCTAAGTCAGCTGCATAATTTTCTTAATTCCTGGCAAGATTTTGAAGTCAGATCTATAAAGAAATATTTAACATATTAACGTAATCTTTTTATCATTTTAAAGCTGCAATTTCCAGCTTTATAACAGTACAAAGATTATGTTCGTAGGACAATACTGTCTCAGAAATCACTCTTCAAAGTCATGTAAGTAGCTGAGAAAAGCGCACAATTTACTTTGGATATGTTTACCATTAGAAGTCACGTACAATAAGTGACACTGGGATCTCAGTCAGGACAGTAGCAGCCAAACATCAGACTACAGTTATATGATGCTCTTATATGTTGTTCTTTCATTAAAAAATGCCCACACTGGAAGTTTTTTTTTTTTATTTGATATTTTATTGGAACTGACTATGCAGGTAGGAATAAACACAGAAATCCGGAGTCTCAGCCTGAGCACTCTGCAAGCTAATTGTACACTTGGGTAGGCAGCTCAGAACAATTCCATAAAGATAAAGTTACTCAATGGGCCCAAATCATAAAGCTGTACATGCATGCCTATATGGTTGTGTAGGGCTCGCATGAACCATGGAGGACCCCCTCCCCATGTGGGGGCCTCTACAACTGTCATGAATTAGTGTTCTCCCTCTCCACCCAGTCTAGTACAGGTAAGCATAGCTATTCAGTGACCTGTCTGTGAGGGGCAGGAAGTAGTTCAATGTCATATAACATAGAATCCTGAATGAAGCTGAGCCACCCGTTCTGTAGTTCAGGGTTACATAGCCTCTACCACCCAGAAGGCTACCAGAGTGGCTATACGCCACCAAAGCAATCAATGCTGACTTGGCAGTTCCAGCCTACAATCACCTCTGCCTTGCCCAACAACTCAATATTGGGGTCTAGGAGCATTAGGTTACAAACAGGATCATAGCAACACAATGTCAATTCTTGAAATGATAAATACAGCTCATGCTTTCCATTTATTGTCAAAAGCTTTCTTTTGCAATCTCACAATGCATGTCAGCTTCTCCATGTTATACATTTTATTCAACATGCACCATCATTCCTCCTGTTTAGAATGAATTTCGACAACCTACTAGCGATACCATTTCTTTGCTGCAATGACTGGAATGGAACATTGAGGTTTCTTTGTATTAGTAATCCTGCTCACAGCCACCTGGCAAATGATATTTTGCAAAGTGTTTATTTTATTTCTTTTTAATTAATAAACTTTATTAAAAATGTTGGTAGTACAACAATGAGATGTTCATTTCTATTTCTAAAATCTTTGCCTTGTCCTCCTCTTACCCAGCACTCCCAATATTTTTTCAACCTGCTACTGCATACCCAGATATGAGTGTGTCAGTTTTCTGCACACTAGAATCTTCTAAGCATTTCTCAGAATATATTTTATAAAATGAGTAGAGAAATTACTATATCCGGATTGGTCACCACTAGTTAAAAGTGCTGGCAATCAGGACACAGCACACACTAACGTATCAGTATCTTTTGTAACAAAACAAAAAAATTCTGACTGCCATTACAAACATGGCTGCTACCTTTACTCCCACTAACATTGCTAGGTAGGCCCTAAAAATTAAACTCTAAAAAAAAATAACAATAATTTAAAGTTCTTTTCCCTTTATAGTCCCCTTTTTAGACACATTTGCCAATGAAACAATGAAGTACTACTTATAGCTTTACTTTTTTGAGCTTCTTTTCTGACCATAAAAAAAAAAAACTTCCTGTCCTTAACCTGCCTAATGCCTACCAGGGAAATCTTTGCTACTTAATCTTGCCCAAATAAAATTGAATTCCTGGCTTTACTGAGGCCATCCTGCTGTGTGTGTTTATGTGGGGAGAGGTGAACATTTTGCCAGTAGACTTCTGCAGAAGTTTGAATTCCTGCATTCCATGATAAACAAATATTTAATCTAATGAATGCATGGAAAGACAGATGATAAATATGTGGGGTGGACTGCTTTTTACTAGTAGCGTTTAACAAAATGAAACACCTGTTTTTAAATTAAAAAAGGCATTTTTTTACCTCAGTTTCCCAATTTTATAAGCACAGTACTACACGTTAGGGTCTGGGTAGTTAGGTGACAGATGCATTTCCAGGTGCTGAAGGCACTCAGCATACATGCCTCACAATGCATCTGGGTGTGGGTTTATTACAAAACTACCCACAACCTGTTGTGTCTTATTGCTTACTTATCATTCTTGTACTAATTTTGAAAAAAAAAATATTACCAACTTTCCAAGCAATCACTCCCCCACTCCCCAGTTTATTAAATGATAAACATTAGTTCAAATCTATTTCCACTGTTCATCAGGAAACAATTCATTATGTCCTGATTGCCATGTCTGTTAGATACCTATCCCTTTCCATTTGAATAACTCTGACCATCTTGCAGAGTCTGGAGATTTGATGCCTTGTTTGTAGGTTCTTCTTGAATCACTTCTATAATTAAGTTTACAAAATGATTTACAGGGTTGTGTTTCTGTCCATTGTGGATGCACTAATAAATAACTTCTTTTAACTGGAAATTCACTCTGTCTTGGACAATTCCCCTCTGCCTGGAAGATTGCCACAGTTACCCCTGTCCATAAAGGTGGTGACAGGACTCTTCCGGGTAACTACCGACCCATCTCAATCCTCTCCCCCCTCTCTAAGGCGTTAGAGAAAATTGTGGCTTCCCAAGTCTCTGACTACCTCTGTAGTACAATGTTCTCTGCCCTGAACAACACGGGTTCAGAGCAGGTCATAGTACCAATACAGCACTCCTGGAATTTTCCAACTTCCTCCATGCCTCCTTGGACTCTGGTGCCCTGGCTGGTGCTATATTCATTGACCTGTCTAAACATTTGATACCGTTGCATCTCTTTTGCTCTCCACCCTCGACCTAATAGGCTTTGCCTCAGGACCTGTTTTCTGGTGCACCAGCTATCTCTCCGCCCGCTCCCAATGTGTGAAAGTCAATGGTACTCTCTCTGAAACATGCCCCATTCGCTCTGGGGTGCCACAGGGCTCAATTCTTGGACCCCTACTATTCTCACTCTTTCTTAACTCCCTACCCAGCAGTTGTATGGGTAAGATGCTTCTCTATGCTGATGATGCTGTTCTCGTTGCCTCCCACAATGACCCCATGCTGCTACAGAACTCCCTCCAACTAGTCTTTGACTCCGCAGCTACCTGGTTCACTGAGCACCGACTTGTTATCAACCTTAAGAAAACAAAAACGATGCTCTTCTCCCACCCCCAAAATAAGTACAGCAAGTTTTCCTTAGCTGTCCACTCCACACCCAATCTCGTCATTGACCAGGTGCAGTCCTATAAATATCTTGGTATAACCTTTGACCCTGCACTTTCATTCCATGAACATATATCTGCCCTAAATTCTGTCGCCAACTCACGGCTAGGCATTCTTTACTGGCACAAGAAATGCCTCCCTCCTGATGCCCTCCGCCTGGCTGTCACCTCCTCTGTCATGTCTCTCATTGACTGTGGCCTTCCGGTCTATGGCTCAGCAGATCAGACTGCCCTCAACAAGGTTCACCTCACAGTTAATAAGACCTGCAGACTTATCACTGGTGCTCCCAGACTCACTCACACATGTGAGCTGTACACCCTGGCTACCCTACTCAACCTGGAAGAGCGACTCATGTATCAGACATGCCAGCTCACCTTTAAAACCCTCGTGCCCTATCCCCCATAGGCCCTATCAACTCCATTTGCCGTGTGCACCGACCCTGATCACGCGCGCTTTAAAACTACCCTAGTTATTCCGAGAGCCAGGACCTCTCAAGGTCAGAGGGCATTCCCCTACCGTGCGCCCCACTGGTATAACTCCCTCCCTGCCAGTGTCTCAAACTCACTAACTTTAGCTTGCTTTAAGCCCAGGCTCAGAAACTTCATGCTTAGCTCTTGCAAATGCAACTGCCACTAGCCTAGTGTTAAAAAAAAAAAAAAAAATATACTCTGACAATGCTCACTGAGCGGCTCCCCCCCTTCCTTTCCCTACTAATTCCTCCTCCCCTATCTCCCTCCCTTCTACTCCCACCAGCTCTCCCCCGACCATAAGTTTTGCACCTTTTGTTATCTTTTGCTTTGTTGGAGATTGTATTCTATTGAAACAAAATTGTAATTGAACTGTAACTTTTTTGTTTGTAAGTACTGTGTCCCTTGTACTACTGTTCTGATGTCCTCTTTGTGACGAGGTACCTTTGTAAATGAGCCTCTGGCTCAAAGGTTTCTAAACTGATGTTTAACTAAATAAATAAATAAATAAATAAATTTATAATTGAAATACTGTATAGATTTTATGTGTCTTTTATTAAAATGGTGCAATGCTGCAAGCCATTTCTGGAGTCTTTGGTTCTGTGCATTCAATATGAATGGTCAAGCTCACTGCTACGTCAGTGCTGGAGGTGCCTTGATATGATCCTAAGCTTGACCATTTGTTTTCTTTTGAATCCGTCAGACCAAAGATTCTTTAAATTACGTTAAAATGTGCTTTTGTGGTATTTAAATATGTGCGAAGACAGCATTTCTGTGTAGAAAAAATAGTGGTTTGCAAAATCTGCTATTTTTTACACTGAGCCCTTTTGAATTTCAGCACTCCTCCATGTTTCCCAGTGTTCTGTCACCTATGGTTACACCCATGATGAACCCTGCACTTGCTGCTGCTTCATAAGTGGCCTACTGGCCACTCATTAAGTCCTCTACAGGTCCTATGCAATGTGTGTGAGATGATGCAGCTGCTTCAGGAATGACCCACAGGACCACCTGCAAAGCCTGCTACAGGACAGGCACAGTTTGTGTGACCTTACAGCTGCTGTGTGCATGGCACCACCCAACGAGCTACTCGCCAAGCAATTACAAGTCTATTGCAATTAGAGTTTCTCTGCAGCTCATTCATGAGCAGCCAGCAGGATCATGTGTAAAGCAAGCTACTGGTGTGGCACAGTCAGCATCACTGTACAGCTGTTTTGTGAGTGGTCTGCAATGTGTGAAGTTTGCTACAGGTAAAAGCTACATTAATGTACACATTAGGGTCATTTCTTAAAGTGGCAAAAATGAGGAAATGCGATGCTTACTTGATCTTAACTCAGCCACTCATTGCTACCTTGTGAGTGGCCAGAAGGGCCACATGTGAAGTCTGCTACAAGTCTAGTGCAATATGTGATAGGAAGCAGCTGCTTAGCTAGTGGTCCACAGGGCAACTTTCAAAGTCCACAATAGGTCTGGCACAGTTTATGTAACTGTGCTGTTACTTCATGAGTGGCCCACATGTTGCTCATATATTACTTTTGTGGATATTACCACAATCTGTCAGATAGTGCTAGTCTCTTACCTAGGATCCTATTAAAAACCCTACCAAAGACAGATATAGGAACCAGGGTCAGATAGCAATGGATCCTAGTTAGGATCCAGGGATCCTAGGTTAGATCCAGAGATTATAAGTTAGATAGGATCTGATTTGGATCTATTACTAGGATCCAAAACATTTGTAGGATCTATGCACTTGATCCTAGAGGGTAGGATCCATGGTTAGATAGCACTGCTATTCTACCAAAGCAACTATCTGGACAAATGGGAGGCATCTGTTGGTATCTTAGTTTCTAGGATACTATCTGAGCAACACACAGACCCATTTGATATGACTACTACAGGTATGGTGCATTTTGTGTTGTAATGCAGCAAATCCACAACAGGTCTTCTGCAGTTGGTCTTACCATGCAGCAATTCTGCGACATGTTAGGAGCGGTTTGTGTTACCATGTGGCAAGGTCGCTACAGGTCAGGTGCAATTTGTGTTGCCAAGCATCAAGACCACTACAGGTCAGGTGTAGTTTGTGTTACCATGCAGCAAGTATGCGACAGGTAAGGTGCAGTTTGTGCTAGCAAGCAGCATGTCCACTACAGGTCTGGTGCAGTTTGTATTGCCATGTAGCAAGTCCACTACAGGTCAGGTGCAGTTTGCATTGCCATGCAGCAAGTCTTCTACAGGTCAGGTGCAGTTTGTGTTGCTATGCAGCAAGCCCACTACAGGTCAGGTGAGTTGCAGTTTTTGCTAGCATGTAGCAAGTCCACTGCAGGTCAGGTGCAGTTTGTGTTACCATGCAGCAAGTATGGTTCAGGTCAGGTGCAGTTTATGCTACTATGCAGCAAGGTGCAGCTTGAGCTGCCATGCAGCAAGTTCGCAACAGGTCTGGTGCAGTCTGTGTTGCCATGCAGCAAGTCCACTGCAAGTCAGGTGCAGTTTGTGTTGCCATGCAGTAAGTTCATACAGGTCAGGTGCAGTTTGTGTTAGCATGCAGCAAGTCCACTCCAGGTGAGGGGCAGTTTGTGCTAGCATGCAGGAAGTCCGGTACAGGTCAATTGCAGTTTGTGGTACCATGCAGCAAGTCCACTACAGGAAAGGTGAGGTGCACTTTGTGCTAGCATTCAGCAAGTCTGCTGCAGGTCAGGTGCAGTTTGTGTTACCATGCAGCTAGTCTGCTACAGGTCAGGTGCAGTATGTGTTACCATTCAGCAGTATCGCTACAGGTTAGGTGCCATTTGTGTGATCATGCAGCAAGTTCACCACAGGTCAGGTGCAGTTTGTGTTACCATACAGCAAGTCTGCTACAGGTTAGTTGCACTTTGTGTTACCATGCAGCAAGTCCACTATAGGTCAGGTACAGTTTGTGTTACAATGCAGAAAGTCCACTACAGATCAGGTGCAGTTTGTGTTGCCATGCAACAAGTCCACTACAGGTCAGGTACAGTCTGTGTTGCCATGCAGCAAGTTTGCTTCAGGTCATGTGCAGTTTGTGTAACCATGCAGCAAGTCTACTACAGGTCAGGTGCAGTTTGTGTTACCATACAGCAAGTCCACTACAGGTCAGTTTCACTTTGTGTTACCATGCAGCAAGTCCACTACAGGTCAGATGCAGTTTATGTTACTATGCAGCAAGTCTGTTACAGGTCAGGTGAAGTTGGTGTTACCATGCAGCAAGTCTGCTAGAGGTCAGGTGCTTTTTGTGTTACCATGCAGCACGCCTGTCACAGGTCAGGTGCAATTTGTGCTACCATGCAGCATGTCCGCTATGGGTCAGGTGCAGTTAGTGTTACCATGCAACAATTCTGCAACAAGTTAAGAGCAGTTTGTGTTACCATGTGGCAAGGTTGCTACAGGTCAGGTGCAGTTTGTGTTACTATGCAGCAAGTATGCTACAGGTAAGGTGCAGTTTGTGTTAGCAAGCAGCATGTCCACTACAGGTCTGGTGCAGTTTGTGTTGCCATGCAACAAGTCCACTACAGGTCTTGTGAGATGCAGTTTGTGCTAGCATGTAGCAAGTCCACTGCAGGTCAGGTGTAGTTTGTGTTACCATGAAGCAAGTATGGTTCAGGTCAGGTGCAGTTTATACTACTATGCAGCAAGTCTGCTACAGGTCAGGTGCAGCTTGTGCTACCATGCAGCAAGTTCACAACAGGTCAGGCTCAGTCTGTGTTGCCATGCAACAAGTCCACTGCAGGTCAGGTGCAGTTTATGTTACCATGCAGCAAGTCTACTACAGGTCAGGTGCAATCTGTGTTAACATGTAGCAAGTCTGCCACAAGTCGGGTGCAGTTTGTGTTACCATGCAGCAAGTCCACTAAAGGTCAGGTACAGTCTGTGTTGCCATGCAGTAAGTTCGCGTCAGGTCAGGTGCAATTTGTGTTACCATGCAGGAAGTCTGCTACAGGTCAGGTGCAGTTTGTGTTACCATACAGCAAGTCCACTGCAGGTCAGGTGCAGTATATGTTAACATGCAGTAAGTTTGCTTCAGGTCATATGCAGTTTGTGTAACCATGCAGCAAGTCTGCTACAGGTGTGTAGGCTGTGTTGCCATCCAGCAAGTCCGATACAGGACAGGGGCAGTTTGTGTTACCAAGCAGCATGTCCACTACGGGTCAGGTGAAGTCTGTATTACCAAGCAGCAAGTCTGCTGCAGGTAATGTGCAGTTTGTGTTGCCATGCAGTAAGTATGCCATAGGTAAGATGCAGTTTGTGCTAGCATGCAGCAAGTCTGTATAGGTGAGGTGCAGTTTGTGTTTCCATGTAGTAAGTCTGTACAGGTCAGGTGCAGTTTGTGTTACCATGCAGCACATCTGCTACTGGTCAGGTGCAGTTTGTGTTACCATGGAGCAAGTCCACTACAGTTCAAGTGCAGTCTGTGTTGCCATGCAGCAAGTTCACTTCAGGGCATGTGCAGTTTGTGTAACCATACAGCAAGTCTGCTACAGGTGTGGTGCAATCTGTGTTGCCATGTAGCATGTCTGCTACAGGTCAGGGACAGTTTGTGTTACCAAGCAGTAAGTCCACTTCAGGCAAGGTGCAGTTTGTGTTACCGTGCAGAAAGTTCACTACAGATCAGGTGCTGTTTGTGTTGCCATGCAGTAAGTCTGCTACAGGTCAGGTGCAGTTTGTGCTAGCATGTAGCTGCTTCATGAGTGGCCTGTATATCCCCTTGTATAATTAGCTACATGTCTGGGGCAATGTATACATGATGATCTATCTATCTATCTATCTATCTATCTATCTATCTATCTATCTATCTATCACCAGTGGTGTATACATTGTGGCCCAGATATTCAAACTGCGCCAGGCTGTGGCACAAGCTTGGGCACAGCACAATTTGGCTGCGCAGGGGTGTGGACTGGGCGATATTCAATGGAGCTGTGCCATGGCACAGCATTGTTGAATTTCGCACCTGGCCACCCGCAGTGTGCATGGTGCAGTGGCTCTGCACCAGCGCAAGTGGCCAGAGTGGAGCATGGGGATGCGCTAGCACAAGTTCCATAGCTATGCACAGCAACCGCGATATTCAAAACTTGACATCAAATGGGGCCATAATGTGGCAAAGTGCAAATGGGAACATTTGCATGTCATTATATTTGATTGCATGCAGAATGCGCCGATCCCGACCACTTGCGCCTGGTGCAGTGCCAGGCAGCAGCCGTCGGGGACTGATGCCCCCTGCAGCTGGCAATATGCTCCACAGCCCGATCGCGGGCTGCAGTAAAAAAAGGAAAATCACAAATCCCTGGTGGTCCAGTGGACCACTGTTTGCCCGATCGCGGGCATTTGTAATAAAAATAGATTACTCTATCCAATATCCCTGGTGGTCCAGTGGACAGCTATCTGCCCGATGGTGGGCATTAGTAATAAATTAATCTGTCCAATATCCCTGGTGGTCCAGTGGACTGCTGTCTGCCCAATCATGGGCATTTGTAATTAAAAAAAGAAATATGTCCTATATCCCTTTTGGTCTAGCGGTACCCTCTTCCCCACCTGCCCACTGAGCCCCACCGCACCGCTCCCCCCCTGGTCAGCCGGTGGACGGCAGCACCCCCCGCCTGCCGCCCCGCCTGCTGACAACCCTGTCGGTAGGGCTGTACGCATTGGTTCACAACTTGGAGCCAATGGCCGTGCAACCAGTGCCGTACTACATTCCAGATATGTGAATGAATCATTCACATATCTGGAATGTATAATATAATACCAGGCTGCATGCCCGATAGCTCAGCTGAATGTAGATCTAACTGCCCGCAACGATCAGATAATTGGGAGCGAGGCGGCAGGCAGGAGGTGCTAGCCGCCCGCCCGGCTGACGGGGGTGGCGGTGGGCTCAGTGGGCGGTGGAGGGGGGTAATTGCTAGAGACCACCAGGGATATAGGACACATTCTTTTTTAATTACAAATGCTTCGCGATCGGCAGACAGCGGTCCACTGGACCACCAGGGATATTGGACAGAGTAATCTATTTTTATTACAAATGCCCGCGATCGGGCAGACAGCGGTCCACTGGACCACCAGGGATATTGGACAGAGTAATCTATTTTTTATTACAAATGCCGCAATCGGGCAGACAGGGATATTGGACGGAATTCTTTTTTTATTTTTACAGATGCCCATGATGGGGCATGGGGGGGTGCCACCTGGTGCAGCCGGAGCTCGGGTGGCCACCAGCTGCTGTGTTGTGCCGTGTTGTGGCAGCTCACCTGTGGGTGGCCATCCCTTGTTACTTTTTTTTTTGGATCAACCTTGTGCTGGCACAGGTAGGGGTTGCGCATGCATGTCTCTGCACATCCCGGGCTGAATATCGGGCTGTGCAAGGTATGCATGGGCACCCCCCCCCCACCTGCACCTGCATACATTACTGATGCGCTCCGGTGCATTGGGATTTGTGCCGCGCACTTTTTCCTTTTGAATATCGCACCGGGCGCATCAGTGGGTTGCGCATGGTGCAACACTGTTGCATCATACGCAACCCTTTTGAATATCTGGGCCCATGTATATAAATTGTGCCTTTCAATTAGTTGGAAGAATTTTATGTGGCACTTAGAAAAAATGTTATTTCCAGTTACAACATGTTATTTTCGCTAAGAATCTGAAATTAGAACACAGAAAACAATAATCTACAATGCAAGAATGGCAGTTTTAAAAAGGGGTTCTGTCCACCTGTACAGAATTTGCTGTTGGAATCAATAGATCCCAGTAACCAAAATTCTGAGAAAAAAAATAGAATTTCAATCTGTCATTTCTTTATTAAGAAGGAGACGTATATAACACTAGTACTTTACAGTTCAGTTTGCACAATGATACTCAGGAGCTTGGGTCATCATCCTGTTGTTGCGACATCACATTATGTTGCTACGAAACATATTGTGATGTCACAAGCAGAGGATCATAACCTCAACTCATGAATAGCATTGAGGCTAAATGAACCTTTTAAGTCAAGATCTTGTTTTAATACACTTATTCATTATTTTTATGGGCGGGGAGGCAGAGGTAGCCTGAAATTCAAGCTTCATTTGGATTTTGTGTAATTGGGGTCTGCTAATGCAAGCTGCAATTGTACCATAGATAACCTGCCTTGGGTGCTGAGGGCACACAGCATTGCAGCAGTGTGTCTCAGTGTAACTTGGCTACTAGCTGGATGTGCCTACCTCGCTGGGTGTGCCTGAGGTAGGAGGAGGGTTGAGGTGTCTCAGGGAGAACAATGGATCGGAGATCTCGCAAGACAAATGCTTCCCTATATTAGGGGCTGCAGTACTGAAGTCTGCGGAATAGCCCCTATGTTTGCATCTGTATCTGAGAAATTGTCTGTGTAACCCCTGTATTATTTCATTGTTTAATCTGGATCAACCTTCAATTTTTAAGTAAAGTTGCCATCATTTTTTTTCTGAAACTGTGTGGGCCTTCTGTTTATTTCTATACATGTTAATGTGGCACAAGAAGCAGTGCTTCTCCCTCCAGTTTAAGGTGCTCCTGCAGGCCAGCAGGCAGGTATATTTCTTCTAGGAGTTGGTCCTCATGTGCTCAGACACATGCAAAAAACTCCTGGGTGGAAAATGCAATCTGGGTTCTCCTTCCTGTAGTTTAAAAGTAGCTGTAAGTTTGAACAATTTCTTTGGTTGGGAGGGCATGTATCCAGCGGTGCTGCTGCATTGAAGGCTTTGCTGGGATTTGTGGGTTCAGTGTGAGCAGTACTTCAGAAACACCTGTTTGCAGCTATAAGCCTTTTTATACCCTGGCCCAGTAGTTGGAACTAGTGTTGATGCTGTCCAAAAAGTTTCAGCAACTTCAGTTCTGCAGTCCATGTTCTATTTACATAATTAATTAAGCTGTGTATGCATATTCATCAGGCATTAGAGTGGCACTCACTATGGTCAAGGAAATGGTTTGAGTCCAGATTGCCTGGACCATCCTGTGTGTATGTCAGGCATGGGCAAGAGAGAGAGAAGGAAAGCTGAACAGTGGGGGGGGGGTTAGAGAGAGAGAGAGACCTTATTATAGCCATCGAGAACAGAAAAAAAAAAATAACACCTTTTGCATGCAGGGCCTAGATAGCACCTGTAACTGTTTTCCATTTTTCAGCATTGTGCTATGAGCACTTCAGTCCCTCAGAGACTGTGAGTAGAAAATGAAAGTAAATGGTTTGGAGCCAATAGTGATAAAGAAAATAAGTTAAACTTTAAAACCAACAACTGGGTGATTGGGTGTTCTCTTCAGTGTATGCTTACTACACCGACATGATTAACAATGCAAGTGTAACAGCAGCTCTAGCAGATGGTTCTGCAGAGCACTTGTCTAAGATGGGGCCAACCCAGAAGCATATCTGTAAACAGTGTGGGAGGAGAGTGTATGATGTTAGGCCTGTATATTTGCAATAGCCTGGTAGGTGCTCCTTGGACTTGAAAGCTGAGACATGGTTTTCACTGCCAATCACCCCCACACCTATGGGGCCTGCATCTATGTTTTTAGCTTGACCTGTGGCATATGACAGCATGGAGGCTGTGGGATGGAAATGGTGGCCCATGCCAGAATGACTGGGGGGGGGGTTAGTCTCCAAACTCTAAGATTGCCCAAGTGAGTAAGAGAGAATGGATCCAAGTGACCGTTGGCTCTGTGTGTCAGCAATGACTGTTTTGTCAACAGAGGCACCAGATGAGTCAGCAGAAGAGGGCCGGTACCCAGCCCCAAACTCTGAGGAGGGGTAATGATTGGAGAGCATTATGGTGGAGGACCCTCCTATGAGTGACCAGGGGGAGGTGCAGGGGGACACTCAAAGTGAAATGAGTGGTATGGCAGGAGTCATGAAAGATGAAAGGTCCACAGAGAGTGTATGTAGCCATTCAGCTTGGAATGTATAGAGCTCACAGGTGCCACCCAACAAGCTGGTCTTGCCACCAAGGGTGTCCTCTAGACCAGCAAAACTCTAGCTGCTACCAGGCCACCCCCACCATAACTTCAGATGTCCGTGACAGGGAGATTTTGTATTTTATTCATTTTTATTTTACAATGCATTTATCCAGGATAACCCAGAGGAGATCTAACATTTCTTTTCCAGGGGGATACATTTTCTACCCATTTTTGCAGCTATGTAGACAGGAGTATTGAGAGGTTAAGAGGGGTGCCCAAGATCATTCAGTGAGTATTTGACTGTAGTCGGGCCTGAACCTGCAACCACTTGATTCCCAAGCCAATGCTCAAATTACTAGAACCCACTGCCTCTTAAAAATAGGACAATCAGTAAACTGGTGAAAGATCTATGGGCTACAACTTCCCTTACATGCTGGAATGGTCTTGGAAGGTGTTTTAGGAGCAGAAGTGGCTGGTGAAGGATGTCTTAGAGATAGTTTCCCAAATGGAGTGTGCCATGTATTCAGCTGGACCCAGAATTGTGCAGAACAAGCTTCAGTAGGTGGCTAAAGTTTGGCAAGTTGGCCAGAGCATAAGAATGTATGGAATATTGTTCACCAAGACAACTGGGTTCCAGAGGATGTCCCTGGTGCTCATGTTCTTGGCTGATCTGCGCAAGATTTTCAAACCTTACCCTAAGCAGTATGTCTAAGTTACAGTGCAAGCTGCTCTAACAATTCCCTTTTTGGAAAGGGTAATTGTTCTTGTTTATAGTGTTTGTGGCTGAAGGCCCAGGACCAGCAAAGGAAACCAGGCTGTTGTGGTCCACCTTGGTTAGGACTTGAAGAATATCTTGTCCTGGTCTTGGAGATCCCAACTGTTGCCTGTTATAAAAAACTTGATAGTGCCATCTCACCTTATAGTGATGCTTAAAGACAACAGACATTTTCACTTTTACATCACTGGATAGAAGCTTGGCTGTGGAGTCCTAGAAACACAGAAACACAGAAATATAGAATTTGTTGGCAGATGAGGACCACCTGGCCCATCTAGTCTGCCCATTTTCCCTACCATCTACAACTTCCCTTGCTTACCCTTTCTTCCCCGCTGCTTGGGTTCCCTTATGACTATCCCATGCATTTTTGAATACCTTCACTGTCTGCTCCCCCACCCCCTCTGTGGGGAGGCTGTTCCAAGCATTTACCACCCTTTCCGTGAAAAAATACTTCCTCACATTACTCCTGATTCTGCCTCCCTCCAGCCTCATATTTTATTTATTTTATTTATTTGTACATCAGTTTACAACCTTTGAGCCAGAGGCTCATTTCCAAAGGTACCTCATCACAAAGAGGACAAATACAGTACAACATTTAGTTACATCATTGCGGTTACAGCTTTTACGTCATTACGGTTACAGTTTTGGTAGATACAGGCAGTTATTTCTTTGTTACAATATGTGTGTTACAGGTTTGGTATTCACAAGCAATTACAGTTATTTGGGTACAGATTGAGAGATAAAGCATACATTGGTAATGCGGATAAGAAGTCTTGAGCAGAGACTGCTAGAGGTAAATAATTCAGGTGGCTATGGGACATGGTTGGTGATTAGTTTGGGTGAGGCGCCACTCAGAGAGTTTTGTCAGTTAGTTTAGGTGAGGAGCCACTCAGAGAGTTTTGTCAGGGCATATCAAGCTAGATCACGTAGGGACAAGCACAGCTACGCACGTTAAATAATGACCCCTTTGTCTTGAGCAATCTCTTTTCTGAAAGAGGCTCCCCTCCTGTACCTTATTTATATCCTTGATGTATTTAAATGTCTTTGTTATATCCCCCGCCTCCCTTCTCATCTCCAGAGAATGCATATTGAGGTCTCCTCATAAGGCTTCTGGTTTAGCCCATGCACCATCTTTGTAACCCTTCTCTGAACAGCTTCCACTCTGCCTTTGTCTTTCCTGAGATGTGGCCTTCAGAACCAGACACAGTATTCCAGATGAGGTCTCACCAGTGATCTGTAAAGTGGCATCACTACCTCCTTTTTAAGTTGGCGCACTTGTGCAGCCAACATCTTGCAGTAGTGGAGATTTGGAGGCGTGGTCACTGTTGGGCGAATGCAGGGCATGCACCAGTAGGTGCATCCCTCATTCCTCAATCAGCCAGCATGCTGGTGCCACACCATGCATACTAATGTGGCAAGCACATCTAAGGAAAGGTCCACTGCAATGCGAGCAAAGCTCGTCACATACAGCAGACCTTCCTATGCGATTCACCAGCTGCAAACATGTGGTGGCATAGTGGCCATAAACTGCCCGACCTCGTGCCCAATCCCGGTCAGCTACCTGCCCTCATGTGCCCGGCCAGAGCCCACTCCCTGTCAGCATAATATCCTCCCCTCCTTTTTGCTTGCCGAGGGTGCCAATCCCCTCAGCTCATCGCCCCTGCTTTCATTGTTTGCTGGCCGGGTACCCAATCCCGTTGGCATCCATCCCTCCTTTCCCAGTTTAATGTGTGCGTGAGGGCCCACTCCCCTGTCGGCATGATATCCCAACTCTTCTGTGCTGGGGGTGCCCAACCCCTCAGCTATTGTCCCTCTCTATGTGCCAACAGGGTGCCCAATCCTGTCGGCTACTGTATCCCAAAAAAACCTATATAAAAGAAACCGTCCGTAATGTTTTTTTAACACCTGTAAACAGAAAGCGGTCCCTCGTAGTCTCTAGCCTCACCACCGCACCCACCACTGAGCACCCTGCCTTACACCCCTCACTACGTGCTTACCTCGGAACTTGGTGCGGCGATCTTCAGTGGACCGGGAACACGTCCACTCTTCAAAGCCGATCGTGAACTGAGGAAATGCCGGTAAGCTGCTAATGGTATAAATAGGGTTTTTTTTAACTTTGATGCATATCTCGGGCATTTTTTGGAATTTTTGCACCAAATTTTCAACATGGGGTTTTTGGGACTCCTCCTCATTAATTCTTTCACTGTTATGATGTTAATCGGTCCCGAAAGGTAATTTAGCAGTCACTGCACAGAATCACCTTTTGGGACCGATTAATGCAAGGACAGTGGCAGTGTTCATGAGGTGGGCTCTCAAAAAGCCTATGTTGCTAATTTTGTGGAAAAAATCAAAATGACTATTTATGGCGTGCATTGTGCAGTTGCTACTCACCTCATAACTTCACAAATTTGCAATATTTTCATGCAGATTTTCAACAATGTCATTTTCTATACCTCCTTGTGAACAGTACAGCTGTCATTTTACATCCTGGCCAAAATGTGTTTCCGTACTTCGGTGCACAATACCGTGGTCGCTGTGGGAAATCAGTATTTGGGGCAGATTATGAAAATGACAGTGACACTGTTCATGAGCAGAGGTCCTAAAATGCCTATGTTGAAAATTTGGTGACGATACTCCATAAAATGACTGTGTTATGAGCATGCGTTGCGCAGTTTGCATTCACGCTCATAACGTTGTGCGTTTGTAATATTTTCACTCTGGATTTTCACCATTGGCATTTTCCACACCTCTTGTTGAACAGTATAGCTGTCATTTTACATATTCTGCCCAAAATGTGTTTTCGCATGTCCGGCGCAGAATAGCACGGTCGCTGTGCGAAATCACTTTATGGGGCAGTTTGAGGAAATGACAGTGACACTGTACATGAGCAGAAGTGCTAACATGCCTCTGTTGAAAATTTGGTGCTGAAAGTCCATAAAATGACTGTGTTACAAGTGTGCATTGCGCATTTCCCACGCACCCCTGTAACTTCGCAAATGTGCAATATTTACATGCCACATTTTCACCACTGCCATTTTTTTACACCTCCTTATGAACAGTTCAGCTGTCATTTTTCACATCCTGCCGAAAATGTGTTTCTGCACTGCACTACCAAAGCCAATGTCAGCGTGACAACATTCGGCATTGACAAATGCTTGTTTCTGCTGGTGATGCCCCTGCCTATGCACCCGAGTATCCTGCTTGCCCTCCTTACTGCTTTCTCACACTGTCTGGTCACCTTTAGGTCATCCAATATGATCACCCCCAGATCCCTTTCCTGTTTGGTGGCTGTCAACATCTCCCCCGAATGAGTACTCCTCCCCTGGGTTCCTGTGCAGCAAGTGCATAATTCTGCACTTCTTGGCACTGGATCTCAGCTGCCATACTCTTGACAATTCCTCTAGATTCCTGCAGCTTGCTTAGGTCTCTTCTCATTCTTTCCTGCTGGGCATGGCTTGAAGAAATGTTCCAGATCTTCACCTATGAATTGACAGATGCAGGTCAAGCCAGAGTGGGATGCCCCCTCACACTTACAGGACAGTTACATGTTTTATAAATAAATATTGACTTGCTTGCTAAGCAATAGACTATATTCTTTCAGTGCTTTAGAGGATGACTGATTTTTGTTATGTTTACTGAATTTACTTTCCATCAGTATATTATGAGTAGTATAGCCATATCGTAACAGCTAAGAGATACTGGTAGCCAGGCCACCTGAACACCATGAAGATTATGAAGGGTTCCACGAAGTTCTATGTTTCCAGGTACCTGTGTACACAGGTTCTTCATGCTCAAGGATGCAGTATGTATAGGAAGCAGTAGGAATGCCTCTGAAAGGATTGTCTCTAGTTGGCGAAGGTAGTAGGGAACTGTGCCTCAGCAGAGGTTACTTGTGTTATAAGCTAGCTGGAAGGAGTGCATTGGTTCTGGGGAGCACTGTGCCATTATTGGCTTTGTTGTCCTATTAAAGATGCAGGCGTTGGTGGCGAAGGGTTTAGAGCCCTGTATATATCATGGTAGTCTGGCTGCCAGGTGGGTATGCCTAGGATAAGAGGAAAGATGCGGTTTCTATGGGAGGAAGATGAAAGTGTGACCTCCCATCACAAATGCTTCCCCATATTAGGGGTCCGCAGTCCCTATATTTGTAGCTGTGTCTGAGAAATTTTCTGTGTAACCCCGTGGGTCTTCATTGTGTACCCTGTATCAACTTTTAGTTTTTAGGCAAAGCCACCACCAGTTTGTTCTTAAACTGTAGTTGCCTTCTATTTATTTCTGTATTTTTTAATGTGGCACTAGAAGTAGTGGAATGAGAATGCTTTTATCTTTAATGATTTTCTCCAGTTCAGAGTGTCCTTGCAGGCCACTGGTCAGGTATATTTTTCTTGGCTCTTAGCCCCATGTGCTGCAGCACATGAAAAAAGCCCCTGGGTGGAAGCTCCAAGCATAGTTAAGTAAAGTTGAACCTGGGGACCCCTGCCTGCGGTTAAAAAGCATAAGCTGGTTGAAGTAGCTTGTTTGGCTGCACTCTGCCATAGGTATAGGGGTGTGGCTACAGGTATAATGCCACTTGGCATTCACTCCCCCCTTTGGGAAGGGGGTCTTGGTAACCTTTTCTCTATTAGTTGCCTACAAGGTGGCAGGGCACTTGACATGCTCAGGGTAATGGGCTCAAAACTTTGTCTCACAACATTTCCCAAATTACCTCTGTGCCTGGTGCCTTCTAACTGCACTTTGCTTCTTTGTTTATTACATCAGGCAAACTCAAACAAATTATGCCACACATTAAGTTGCACTTGAACAGGAACACGTTTCTTTACAATGTGTACAATGATCTTTCGGATGCAATCACACATCAGATGGGAATAAGTTGACTGATTGCATTTAGGTACTCTCTCTCTCTCTCTCTCTCTCTCTCTCCTTAGTGGATCATGCTTTCTAATTACTGAGTCATGTCTGGTAAACTTTGTCAAGTTCAGGTCTGTTTTTTTTGTTTAATTAATTAGTGCATATTATACTTAGAGCTTTAAGATCCTTGCTATTGTCAGCCCGTGTGCCTGAGTGGCCCTGCTAATTTCGGCAAGGAGCCCTTGCCTCTCCCATAGTTGCCTCATGGTTATAGCTTGCCCCTATAGTTAATTAAATTGTTTCCAGTTGCCCCTGTAGTTGCCACATAGAAAATTCCAGCCCCTGCTACTTGTGGGCTGCAATTTCTTGCTGCTCCGGCTCCCTCCCGCCTCGTCCAGTTCCTCCCTCTTCTAGTTAATGCTCTTTCTTTCTGTTCTGTTAAATATCTTCATCCCGCCTCCTCCTGTGCTGATATAACCTCCCTTTTTTTCTATTTTTCCTCAGGTGGAGCATGGAAGCCTTCGGGCAACTACTACCCAATTGAACCACTGATAGCGGTTCGAATCAGGATTTTCACAGCCTCAGTCATCCGCTTTGCACCTTAGCAAGTCAGGTACGATTTCCTCCCTGGATTTGCTTTTTTAATCTGGCACCTCTGCCTGATGGACTGCAACTGGCTGGCAGAAGCAATCTCTACCTCTGGAACCTATTTTCTGCATTTCTGTACCCCAGAGCCCCACTGAACTACATTACTTTGGGCAATCTGGCTCCACTGAACTGACTCCCTGGCAAATTTTGCTCCCACCCACCAACCTCTGCCCCTGACCTCAGTTAAATGCTCTAAAACTCTGACCCTGATCCCCTATTGGTTCTTACAATCTGACTGACCTACAGGAAGAACGTTCCATCCTGTTTGATAGATCCTGTGTTCCCCATACTGGCAGCTTTTCCTGTTCTCGAGTCCACAGTGTCTTATACTGCAGCACCATACTCCACTGCACTTTACGCTCACCCGAGTTGAGTATTACTGTCTGTACATCACAGTTCTGCATACACCCAACCCCCTCCCTGTCCTCTCTCAACATCATAATCTTAGGGTATTTTGCTCACCCATCTTACTGACTGTGCAGTGCAGGCTGCCACATCTCTAGTCAACTGTGGCCTTTTTGGGCATCTGCATAAAGACTGGCACCATGCCAGATGGATACCTACTTACGAGCTGACTGCATCATTTATTTTCTAGTTCTACATATGCCCCTTAGCTCTGTCATTCCATTGGGTTATTTGACTGTGAGAAGCTACTGTATGTTTTAATGGGACTACTGTTCATATCACTTGCTACTGTTTTTGGAATCACTCTTAACAATGCCTGTGTCTGTATGCCTGCTAGGTGTACGCAGGGATACTGGATGCTCTCTGATGCACGTTTGTTGTTACTTAATCAACCCTGGTCATAACTTCAGATCTTGCCAGGATACATCCAGCACTATATCCATCCAACCGACTGTGATAATTCAGCCTAGGTTTACTTCCAGGGTCACTAGGCTTGAGCTCTATGAGGGTCTGGATCAGAAACCCGACTGTCCCCCACCACAAGTGCCCCAAATCTATAGCTCTCCCTGGTGCAGGCATCCAGGTATCATCTGTGGCATTAATCTTTTCAAAGAGACTTGGATTCATAGGATACACATATCCCTCCCAGAGGCCATTGAATCAAATCCCGGTCCCCACACTGGTGTTCAACCCGACACTGCTTCACAATGGTTCTCAGAGGGGGACTAAGGATCACCCACATCAATGTTCAGAGCCTCACTAAAAATAAGGCTGACTTGGAAGCGTGGCTCTCATACTACCCACCTGACATTCTGACATTAGCAGAGCATTGGCTAAAGCCCTCCATTCCTGACTCTATGTGTGCAGTACAGGGCTATAAACTGCTCAGTGCTGATTGCCTCTCCTCTAAAAGAGGAAGGGGTGTTGCCCTACTCGTCAAAGAACATTTAAACATTAGGGCTCTGTACACAACTCCTCTGGGCTCTTATGAGACCCTTCATGCCATCCTAGAGCTGGGGAAAACAAAGAAAACTTCATGTGATATGTGCCTATAACCCACCAATGTGTGGCATCACTGGTTTAAACAATGTTATTGACTATCTTACTAATCTAAAAGGCAATTATGAGATACTGCTACTAGGGGACCTAAATCTTGACATGCATGGACAAAATGCTGGTACCTATAACTGTTCTAGGAAAATTGCTGCTCACTCAACTCATTAACTGCCCAATCAGAGTCCCTACTGCTGGCAACCATCACTCCCTGCTAGACTGGATTGCTACTAACAGAGTAGACAGAATCCTGGCAGCAGGCACTCTGGTGAAATCCATAAGGAACCACCTACCAGTCTATTGTGTATGGAGTGCATGCAGGCAGAAGCCTCTGCTGAAAGAAATTCATTTTAGGGATTTCTTGAAACTAAATGTGGGGACACTAATAGTAGATGTGCAAAATGTAGACTGGTCTCCTTTGTATCACACTATGGATGTTGAGTGTGCTCTAGACTATCTCTTAACCACTATTCTGGCTCTTCAAAATAAACATCTGCCCCTTAAGAGGAGACGTGTATGGGGCACTATAACGAAATGGCTTCACAAGGACCTCCTGGTGGTGATGAAGGAAAGGCACAGAGCATGGGCCAAAGCTAAGACATCTTCACTACAGGGGGATTGGGAAGAGTACAGGTGATGGAGAAATGCCTGCAAGAGAGACATCTGGTAAGCAAAGGGAACCTATTGTAAGTAGATGCTACAGAACTCTGTGAGTGACTCCCATGGCTTTTGGTCTCACATAAAGTCCCTAATGGGTCAGCAAAGCAAGACAAATATCACTGCAATGACACTGAAAGGTTTCAGCTGTAACAACCTGCAGACTATGAACTCTGATTTTTCTGACCTCTCAGAATACACCAACCTACCAGGAAATTCCCCTGATCCAATCGCCGCCGGTAAGGATGACAGACCATGCACTTTCAACCTAAGGATGGTAACTACGGGGGAGGTTCAACAACTCTTAAAATCCATCCCAGATTGTGGATCTGCAGGGTCAGATGGAGTACTGCCAAAATTCCTAAAAACAGCTGCCTCTGCCTTCACCACACCTGTAATGTGAATCCTCAACCTATCTATCACCACTGGAGTGGTACCAGAGGTCTGGAAGATTGCAAGGGCGGTGCCTGTTTATAAGAAAGGTGATCCATTATGTGTAAATAACTACCACCTTATAGCCATCCTCGCTGTCCTAAGCAAGATCTTGGAAAAGCTGGTTGCAATACAAGTGTCAGACTATCTTCATCACAGCAAGCTACTTACCCCTGCTGAGCAAGGATTTAAAAAGTCCCACAGCACAAATACAGCACTCTTACAGCTCACCAATGACATAAAACAGGCAATGAGCAAGGGCCTCCTCACTGGGGCTATCTTTGTTGATCTCTCTAGGGCCTTTGATTTGGTCAATTATCCATTACTGCTGGACCAGCTAACCTCACTTGGTTTCTCGCGAGATGCCACCTCCGGTTCGCCTCCTATCTCACTCGCCTTACTCAGTTTGTGAAGATCAACAAAATCAAATCAGATCTTGCTCCTACCAGCCTTGGTGTCCCTAAAGGATCCATTCTTGGACTGTTGTTCTCCCTTTTTATCAATAACCTGCCTAAACCCCCTGGTTTCTTCTCTATTATCCTTTATGCAGATGATATGGTGCTTTACAACAAGGACCCAGCATCCATAAACACCATGCTAAAGACTAACTTTGACTGTCTGTACACTTGGCTGTGGCAAGAGAAGCTCCTACTAAATACAAAAAAGACTGTGGCCATGATGTTTGGCTCTGCCCTCAAAATCAAGTCATGTGCCATACCTCTTGCAATTCCTGGTCCTGATGGCCCTACCTTGGAGGTAGTGGACAACTTTAAGTATCTGGGAGTCACTCTTGATCCCTCATTTGACTTCCGTCTTCACATAACCAACACCTGCAGAGCTGTCAACACCAAACTGGGTATAGCGTATAGAGTCAGATCATCTCTAACGGCTACTGCAAGACTAGCCACTGCTCAAGGGGTTCTCAAGCTGAGACTAACCTATGACCTTATGGCTTTTCAGGGCTCTAATAAAGGAGCTTTGCAAAAATGGGACACTTGCTACAATAATATCTGTCATTTTGCCTTGGTTGTCCCCAGACTTACCCACCATTGTATGCTCTACACTAGTCTGGGGTGGCTGTCCCCCTCATCCATTCATCAATACACAGCAGGCTGCCTCATAGACAACATTATCCGAGCTGGAGCACCTGAATACCTGGCTGGTAGGCTACACCATAGCTCTCAACCGTACCAGCTGAGATCTGCTGGTAGACCATTGCTGCATGTCCCTCAAAGCACAACGAAAATGGGGGAACGTGCTTTTGCTGCAGCTGCACCAAGGCTCTGGAACGCACTCTTGGATCACATCAGGAGCTCACTGTCTCACCTGAGTTTTAACAATGAGATCCACTTGTTCCTACAAGCTAATGGCGAATGCTCCTGTGCCGTGCCCTGAGTCTCCCTTATACTTTTAGGCAACCCATCCACTTAAACTTTAGCACTTAGTCACTTGCTTTAGCTATACGGTTGCCTAACCAACTGCTTCCTACTACAACACTCCTTATCCCTAAAATGTCTTATGGTAATTACGCAGTGTCTTACTGACTGTATACACTGCACTATTCCTTGTAACCTAATGCTGTTGTATCTTCTTTTGAAGTTATATTGTGTTCTACTGTCCTACTGTACTGCACTGTCCTGTGTTATCTGACATTGTTGTATTTCTCCCGGGTCATGCCTGAAAATAGGCAGTTTCTGTCTAGTGCACTTACCTGGTAAATAAAAACTAAATAAATAAAATGTGTAAGAGAAATACTGTACTGTGATTGGTGGAATCCAGTCACATAACCGTTTCGTTATTCCAGTACAACAGCACAGATCAGAAATGCTTAACTTTCTGAACCTCATTGCTTGGTCCTAAAATAAAAAAAAAAAAAATCAGGTAAGCCATTTTATAATTGCAATAAGGCATTCCTGGGTTTGTGTATAATTGAGGGATAATGGCACTTCTCGGGTGTGTAAAACCCTCACCTTTGCCTCAGACTTCACTTCCCGAGGTGTGCTGTCACAATAATGCACACCCTGTCATGTCTTATTGCTTAATTATCACCAGATCTGGCATCTTAAGTGCAGTATAGTGGCTTGTGTCAGTGATTCGCAGTGGGACTCAAGTGATGGCATGGAGTATGGCTTTCCTTTACCTCTACCTTCATTTCAGTTTGTCAGAAATTTCTCTCTGCAACAAGAGACATGGAGATGGCACAGCTGTACTCATTTATAGGATCTAGCACAAATATCACATGGGCCCTTTCCATAGCAGCCGTCTCCGCACATCCTGTAAGGCAAGCAGCTGCATGACACTAGATCTAGTTGGAGTGGATAGGTTATAACTGAGAATGACCTGATTTTGCCAGTTCACATACTCACTCACCCACTGGTTGTCTGTCTTAAGTTCTTTTGTCTCTCCCCTTCTGCTAACAAAGCAGGAAGCCATATCCAAAGCAAACAGTTTTAGGGGCCATTAAAAGAAACATTGCTAGTAGAAGGGCAGAGGTCATATGTCCCTGTATTGTGCCTACGTTCACCCAATACTGGAATATGGTAGTCAGGCATGGTGCCCGTACTGGAGTACGGATGTAAAGAGGAGAGCAACTAAGCTGATTAATAGAATACAAAATAGGACACATTCAGACAGATTGAAATACTTAAAACTGTACTCTCTGAGGGAGAGGAGCATGAGGGGAGATATGCTACTGACATATGATATAGTACATGACCCATACTTATTCAATAAATTAAATATATCATTCAAGGATTATGACGCAAATATTGGGGTCCACCCATTAAAAATCAATTCCACAAGGTTCAAGACTGACAAAAGAAAGTTTTACTTTTCAGTAAGAGTGGTTAACCCTTGGAATAGCCTACCTGAATATGTTGTTACAAGTGAAAATAAAGTAAAATTTAAGAATAACCATATTCATTCAGGAGGGAGGTAATAATGGAATAATTCACAACAGGGTGGGTGTTATGCTGGAATAACATCCTGCCTCAGGTGGTTGGTCATGAGGCCGCAGGCTGAGTGCATCCAACACCCAAGAAGGGATGTTATCCCAGCATGACACTCATCCTGGAGTGCATTATTCCTATTATACAGTGGCTCATATGAATAAAAATAGAAAAAACATGAAACAATTATATGCAAAAATGTTTTTTTTTCCATCAGTTTCTTGCTGGGTAGGTGTACATATTAAAAAAGTAGCCCTCCTCTATTCTTTTGCCCAGTCGGTGGTGCTGCTTTTGGTGCATTGGGATTGTGCCCCCCAACACATACACACACCCACACATAGTTTTCTGTCTTTCGTCCTCACCCCCCACCCCACACCAGTCTAGAGTCCTGTACTTGAACTGAGTCCGAGTTGTTTTGGGAGCAGGAAGTCATGATTCTGAAAGGGATCTGATTGGCAGACTGACTTGAGGGTACTGAAAGACTTCTTCTCCAGAACTTATCGGTAAGTCTCTCAGTCCCACTGTTAGTGTTTTTTTTTTCAATAGAAAGTTATTTTTGAAATAATCACAGAAACCAACTGTTGGTATGGCTTTTTACATGAACGGATGGCAAGCATGGTATTTTGAATTCAGCGACCAGTGTTTGGAGCTCTTGCTCCATCGTTGCCTCTGCTGCCAGACACCCACTGCTGCTGCTCACAGTTACATGTCTGGGGGAAAACGGGAAGGAGGTAGGGAAGTGGTACAGAGAAGTTTTAAATACTCGCATGAGAACAAAAAAAAAAACAAGTGACTTGAACAGTGCACCACAGTTGTGAAAAGAGCCATGTGCTGATTGTTGAAAGAAACGCTTTCTGGCTCACTCGCTCGTGCGCTCAGTCTACTTGCAATGAAATGTATAAACAAATAATGTCAAAGTGGTTGGAGTGGCGGTTTCATGAAAGCTTTGTGGTTTGGATTGTGAAGTCTTCTTTACGTGATTGAGCACGTTAAAAAACTAACACTGAAGCAACTGGTACCCAGTGGGACCTTCTTGAATTAGATTCATTTTTTTTACTGATTTCTGTGGAGGGGTAAGGGATGGAATGTGTGGTGATGGGGGGTGGAGAGAGCTGTGATAGCTGGAGGGATTTTGGAGGCTCACTTTCAATTCTTCTGGTTAGCGGAGACCGGATCAGTGAATGCTGTGAATATAGCAAGTGGTGTAAAGCTGATCGGGATGTGTGGTAATTTCTTTTCATGTGATTGGGTCATGTGTGTGCTAGGACTAGAGGTGGGATGTTATGCTGGGATAACATCCTGGGTCCAGTCCCAGACTGACCAGTCAGAGCTCAGCATTCTTTCTTGCCATTGTATAATCTTGTTTATTACACATAATTACAGCAGCAACTATAGGCAAATAGCCTTCTCTGCTCTTTCCACCTTTGCAAACCTTTGTAAACTACTGCTGGGTGACCTCAGAAGTGGGACATGGCGAGACCTTTCAAGAAAACTCCTTGAGGGGGACCCCCCTTATCAGGCTTCTCATCTGTCTGATGGTGGTCTCTCTCTTCTGAGGCTAAGCAGAGACCAGATTGATAAGAGACCTGTTTGTAACACCCCAGATCAGGCCCCCTAGTGCCATTCTCCAGGACCAGCCAGGCCCCTCCCCCCAAGTCAGTTGCAGCTAGTGCCATTAGATGGATCTTTGGACCTCTCTCTCTCTCTTCCATTTGAAACTCACTCCCCCTCCCTGGTCCCCACCAAGGGACATTATGCTACTGGACTATAACAATGCCAGGTCAGATCCCACACACACAGGGAGAAGATGGATGCTGCTAACAGCCCCCACTTTTTTGAGAGGGGGGTTTGCATATAATTGCTTACATATATTGCCCCTCTCTAGTTGTGTTTAGTAAAGAAGGTGAGAGATGTGGGGCTAGGAGATAAACTAGGTAGATAGGGAACTGGTTGGAGGGCAGGACCCAGAGAATAGTCCTAAATGGTAAGTCCTCTGGGGTAAAAGAAGTTACCAGTGGCATACTGCTGGGGTCTGTTCTGGGCCCCATGCTCTTCAACGTGCATATCACTGACATAGGTGAAAGGTTACTAGAGAAGGTATCTCTTTTAGCAGAAAACAGCAAACTTATCGGTAGGATGGACAGTGTGAATGGTGTAAAGAATATGAAAGAGAATGTAAAGAGGTTGGAGAAATGTTTTGGTATATGGCAACTGAAATTTATTGCCAAGAAATGCAAGGTCATGCACAGTGACAACAGGGATCCGAAATCAGAGCACTGGATTAACAGCATGAAAAGGAGCAATCGAGGAATAAAGGGACTTGGGGATAATTATCAGTGACAATATGAAAGCCATCTCCCAATGCAGTGTGGCATATGGGTAAAGCCAATAGACTGCTGGGGTGTATAGGACGGGGCTTTAACTGTCACAGATAGGAGGTGATTTTGCCACTTTATAGGTCTCTCTAGAGATGCCTCACCTCAAGTATTATTCTTAGTTCTGGAGTCTGCACCTAAAAAAGGATAGGTACAGACTGGAGACCATCTAGTGGAGGGCCACTAAAATGATCCAGGGGCAACAGAGAAAGAATGACTGGAGAGCCTTAAAATGTACCCTCTGGAGGCAAGAAGAGAAGGGGGGAATATGATAGAGACCTTCAAGTTTTTGCAAGGATAAAGTAGGGTTGACCATCCTAAACTTTTCCAAATAAATTAGAATTTTTCCACAAGGGGCCATAACCTTAAATTGGTGGAGGTAAAATTCAAAAAGGGTGGGAGGAAATTCTTTTTCATGGATAGAGTGGTGGAGACGTGGCATGCCTTGTCAATCATTGTGGACAATGCTGGCACCATTGTCAGGTTCAAAGCTGGCTGGGATGCTTTCAGAAGGCTTATTAAAGAGAAGAAATGGGCGTGGGGGGTTAAAAGGGCTGTAGTTTCAAGGTAAGATTCCAGAGCAGACTGGAAGGAGCCCAGAGGATGGATTTTCAAAGCGATAAAGTAGATTTATCTCCTTTTTATGTGGGTGCCAGTGTCATCCTTAAAGCACCTAAACATTTCAATGCCATTTTCAAACATTGCAATTGCATCAAAAAAGTTAAAACACATTTTATGTGATCTAAGTGAATGTTCAAACTGCACAATTATGGGTAAAAAGATGCCGTAAGTCCTGGATACCTCTTTGAAAGTACAGACCTATCTCTTTACCTGCTTGTACAATGTTTCTGTGTTTCTTAGTACTGTGGACTGAGCATGCCCACTGCTTGCAGAGTGGTCCAGTATGCAAGATCATCAGATCTATATCAAATAACTTGATCAAAATGAAAAACAGAAAGCATAATGTACTGTACAGTATTCTTTTTGGGTGGAGTGTGGGTGTTAGGCCAGGCTGATTTTAATCTAAATGAAAAATTTAGAACAAAAAAAATGTTGATTTCTAGGGTCCATGAAAGGGAGACTTATAACAATAAAAGGCTTCACACATGTTGTATTACTGGGAAACAAATGAATTTCCCTATCCCTGCCAATTGCAGGTCGCCACTGCTGCATACTGCCAGTGGTTGATTGCCTACCTTTACAGCTGATTCCAGTGATGGCCTTGGTCAACAGGAAGGGTGTGCATGACAATAAGGTGACCCATGCCCTCACTACCTGGGCGCCAAGGCTCTCACCTCCATGATGCACCAAGCCCTCAGCTGACAGGATTCCAACTCTCTAATGCAAACTCAGGCATCCCTGGTGGCTGCAGCGCGTGCTGCCAGTGTGCTTCTAGGTCAACCGGCATTTACTTATTTATCTGCTTCGAGATTCACACCCCAGGACAATACCCTCTTGAGATGAAGCTTCTCATTCTTGAACTGTTGCTTTTTTATGGAGAGGTTCTTTCCGGCTAAAAATTATCCCTCAGACTGGCAGCAGATCCTTGAAGTCAAAATCAAAACCAGAACCTATTACTTCAGGCATCCCCAGTATTTCTGTGTTGGGCACAATTCTGTTTTCACTTTACAGTAGTGATGGGAAAGGAGGGCTAGACAATACTGCCTCTTTTCAACCTCATGGGGGGGTACCGATGTACGTCAACTGAAACTAAACAAGAATAAACTGTTGGTAGCAATTTAGTGGAAGGAAGACAAGGCAGGCAGGACCTTGGTTTAATGTCTCATTTGAAGAATGGCACACCCTGACAGTACAGCATCCTCTTTTTACTGCACTCAAGTGCCAACGTTAATGATATGTATGTAACACTATTTTCTGTACTCACAAAAGGAATATATCATTTGTCCAAACCTCTCTCCAGCAAAGAATCAACCAGATTAAATCCTTCTGTGTACTAAATAAGCTGAGTCTGAGGACAAAACACAGGTGCACCAATCAACCATTGGCTATTCCTACCCTAGACCACCATGAGCTCCAACTTACTATCACCTACAAATATCTGGACTTGTGGCTGGACCCTCATCTCTCAACTGGAAACTACATGTTGAAAACCTGATTCAAAAATTGGCTTCCTGTACAGCAATAAAGACAGCTTTCTAATGCCGCCATGTCTACAAATAGGGAAAACAATGATAACTCTCTTATGGAAATAAGGGAACATTCTATATGGTGGGGTCAACAAATTGGTCCCAAATAAGCTAACTGTCCTTTAAACCAAGCTTGCTCACTTTGTATTAACTGCACCCTGTGAAAGCCACCGTTGCACTCTATATATTGAAAATTGAACTGGCAGGACCTAAATGTCTGCAGGCAACTTCAAGCTACTCCTCATGTACAGAACAGCAAGAAAGACACTGCCAGACTACATCTTGGCCCTGTTAGAGCCCAGACCAGTCCAGGAGGGGCTCAGATCTGCTGCAGGACTGAATACTGTGTTCTCCCAAATAAAAACCAGAGAAGGATCATGCTGCTTCTCTCATGCCAGCCCTGTGGTGCGTAATAATTTTCCTATTGGCTTGTAGCCAGTGTCTGGTCCCTTCCCCCATATTTGGCCCCATATGAAGATGGCACAATCAACATTATTTATTTATTTATTTTATTTAAAATAATTGTTAACCAGGAAAGGCACACTAAGCTGAGGCTCATTTTCAGGTGCGACTGGGGGGGGGGAGGGGAAGGAGAGTACAGAAAGAACAATGTCAACTCATATCAGAGTACGGTTACATTGACAGCTTACAGGTACAAAAGCAAAAATGATGATGAAGCATGTGAACAACATCATGGCTCATGGCAATGAATTGTAGGCATGCATGCAAGTATTAAAATACTATAAAGTAGACATTACTCGCAGCCTAGGCCATGCTGTGTTTGAGTAAGCCCTGCCGAGCACCTTTGGCATGCATGACTATTTAGTGCAATGATTTACATCTTATTACTGTAAGACTGCTACATTGTAGCTCATTTTTCCATGTGAGAGGCATGTGGAATATAACTGTGTAGAAAATGAATTATGTACTTAAGCTATACTGCATTCTCTGTACTTTCTTATTATAATCAGGGCCTGCCTTGCTACTGGCAACCATTGTAAATGAGTCATTGAGTTAAAGGTGTATCCATTTCTCACCAATAAAATAATGATTACTACTTTTGGTTTTGAATTTTAGAACCTACCAGGTGCATGGGTGAGTTCTTTTTGGTTTTTTTCATTTTAAGAGCCAGGTCTGCCTATGCCCAGTATGAACCCAACTCAGACCAGTAGGCTTGAGTCTTTGTTGAGAAAAAGTTCATTTTTTTCCTTCCATAACACAAATGTTTTATAACATGCTATAAATGGGAACAACCCTATAAAGATGAATGTTATCGTTGATTAATTCACCTATAAAGATGAAGGGCCTCTTATCAGAGTTCCACTTAAAGCTAGAAAGTTTTCTATGTAAATAGAGATTACACAATGTAATGTTTAATCGGAGGAGATAGTAAAAGACAATGAAAAGGTTATGACAGCAATTAAGATATGCCCATAGAAAATCGAGGCCTTATCAGGGTGAGTAACAAGATTACGCCTGCTGGAAACAAAATGGCGAAGATAAACAAAACGTTTTCCATGAGACAGTGCATGTAAGGTTTTTATCTGTTTCAGTGCCAGCCGCACAATTATAAAAATGTCTGCTAGTTGTACTCTGCACTGCAAAGAGCAGAATGTAGGCAAATAGTGCTGGGAACAGTATCTCATCACTGACAATAACCTTCACATTGAGTACAAGACAAGGCCATCATTACTACAATGGGGCACTGTTGCATGCCTTCACCTATGTGAACAGCAATTGCGTGCACATAAGGGAGGTTATAAAAATCATCTAAACATTTATAGTACAATGTAATACTGTGTATGGTCCAACCCCAAGGAACTCCATGTACACTTTTTGTTTCTCTGGCTGTGCACATCAGGAATGGGTGAACCTCTTCTTTTTCACCATAATCATTTTTATTAAGATTTCCAATATATTATTTTAGTCTTTGATAACTGGGTAAGACCCACTAGGCACAAGTGCCTGTTTTCAGGGGTGACCTGGGAGCACTGTGGTAGTTAAGTGATTTGCTCAGAGTCACACAGTATGCAAGTGGAGATTGTGAGAATCAAACCCAGGTTTGCAGAATGTACCAAGCTTATTCACAGCTTGTTACTCTAATCTTTAGGCTATATGACATTGTATAGCATACATTTATGTTTCAAACCTGTTAAGTACAACAACAAAGAATAAAGGGTGAACAGTTCGTACAGCTGTATAACTCCTTATAGTAAATAGGAATAGATACACTAACTTACATATTTCCTTACAATAAGTTCTTTGGCTTATAAGGTTACTCATAGTTCTAAAGGATTACTTAATGGATGACACTTTGGAACAAGTCTGGTTGCTACACGGAACATTGTTACTATCTGTCACATATTCCCTAATTCATTTCCCAAAAAGGTGACCAAATCTTATGCAGGATATCTTGCTTGTCAGTCAAAGAATAGCATATGCTTTCATTATTGAACAAGAAGAGCATCTGGGTATACCACTCACTAATACAGGGTGCCAAGGTAGTTTTCCAATTTTTTTTTATTGAGTTTTGGTAACCAGGTAAGTCCACTGAGACAATTACAATCCCTTTTTCAGGATCGACCCGGGAGTGCAGCAACAAACAATCCAGTACAGTACAAAAGCAACAAGGGAATTCTGTTACAGTAATAACAAAATTAACATACAGCAGGTAGGGGATACAAACTCATAAAACATACAGAAATATAAAAGTAACAGTTTATAACAGCTATCAAAATAAATATATACACTTTGGTAACAACAAGGCTTGGCAGTTTGTGATTTATATCAGTTTCTGTTGATTTACATCGAGACGTGCAATTTTGTCAATTTCGTCGGAAATCTTTTCTCGTCGATTTAAACCGAAATGCTTTTATTTCGTGCATCATGTGCCACGTTCAGATTAAAGTTCAGTAGTAGTATCAATATTCTCTGTAATGTTTTAATTGCCTGGTGATCAGTAGTAGTATCACTAATCTCTATAATGGTTTAATTGCCTGGTGATTTACATTGTAAACTGCCCTGCCTCTTATTACTTTACTTTAGCTTGTGATTACCTATTCGGAATAGGGAATCACAGCTCAAAGTAAAGTAATGAGAAGTAGCAGTTTACTTATGTAAATCACCAGGCAATAATGAGCTATTCCATTAACACCTAATTAGTAGTTGCTGCATAGTTGTGTGGTTTCCCGTGTCATCCTCTGAGCTGTTAATAAAATTAGTAGTGTTTTAATCAGAACTCAGACCTCAGATCTAGCTACACAACCAAACAGCATGGGTCGAAAAAGAAAATGTGCAGACGAGTATTGCTCTGAATTCCCTGAACTAGAATTAAAAACTGTCAAAAAGACTGGTGATGGGGAAAGCGCTGACATTTTACGATGCAAGATTTGTAAAACTGAAGTATCTGTTCAGGCAAACCGCATTTCTGAGCATTTTAACAGCAAGACACACCTGAGGCTAAAGCAAAGTCTAAACATTATCTGCACAGCCCTCAATGGAATCCTTTATGGGGCGCATGAAGCAGAAAGAAGAAGCTGCCGACTTCCCACATGATCTTGTTAGGGCTTTATGTTTTGAAGCAATTCCTATGAACGCAGCCTGGGGTTCCAGCTATCTGATGTGTGTTCTAAGAAAATATGCACCTGCTGGGAGAACATGTCCAAAAAGACGTCAGCTGGAGGAGAAATATATTCCAGAGGTCTTCATGCATCACAAATCAAAAATAAATGAGCTGCTATCTGGTGAGCGATTCTCTATTGTTGTCAATGAAACACCTGAGTTGGCAGGTCTACCTGCTATCAATGTTCTGGGAGTTTTTTACTCATCTAAAAATAGATCCATAAACTGTCTGCTACTGAAACCTACAGTTGTTATGCAGTGCAATGCGGGTATAATCTCGAACTTACTCCATGACATGATGAGAGACTATTGCTTGTCTTGATCTGATTGTAGCTCAATAAACACTAATTCAGCAATGTACATGCAGAGAATGATTAAAGACCTTAGAGACGTTTACCCACATTTGCTGCACATACCCTGCATCGCACATTTATTACACGTAGCTATCGACCATGCTATTAAAACAGACGAATGTTGTGATGTTAATGAAATTGTGGTACATTTTCCAACTGTATTTAAGAGTGCAAATAAACAGAGGAGAGCATTTTTTTAAAGTGTGTGCAAACAATGGTGTTCCACTAACCAGTACGAAATGTCCCCCCAGAGTTGTCCCTTGTCATTGGTTTTCCTGGTTAGAAGCAGCACAGTACATTCATACGCATTGGGATAGCTCTCTTCTGATGTCTCTAAATATGTTTCCTGTACTTTCCAATGTTGCGTTGAGGGCACTGGCTATGCCAGTTACATCTACTGCCGTAGAGCGTTTGTTTAGTCTGTACAGAAACGTTCAAGATAAACTCCGAATTGGCCTTTCAGAGGAGAGACTAGGGATGCTAAACATTTTGTACCACAACAAGGACATAACAGGAAGTTTTGATGCATTAGCGACACAGATATAAAAAAATGCACAGCTAAATCCAGCATAGATTGCACTTTGGGGGGGGGCATGTTGTATTGTCTTTGTATAACTCTGTATGTCTCCATATGTTGTATTGTCTTTGTATAACTCTGTGTGTCTCCGTATGTTTTTTACATTAAAGATCGATTTTTATCAAAATAAAAACCTTAAAATAAACATAGATTTTAGCCGTCGAAATTTGTTAAAAATAAAAATCGAAAACTGCCAAGCCTAGTAATAACATATTGCAGGTCAGTTTCGGAATGAACATGAGCAGCAAAAACTGAATATAACAGCTAACAAAATAGTTATTTAAACTTTGCTAATTACGTATTGCAAATCAGTTTCAGGATGACCAGAAGCAGCAAAATCTGAAGGCAGATAAGTAGTATTGGTACAGGAGGGGGTGAAGAGATGGCAAGAAAACCATGAGATAAGGATGGGAGGTAAGGAGAGGGGCCTGGACAAGGGGTCAGGTCAGATGAGGAGAAGGATACAGAGCAGTATAAGAGAAGATCAGTCATCAAAAAAGTCAGGAGCATACTGTAGAATGAGTCATTTCATACTAAGGGATGCATACGAGACCCATATTTTTTGGTATTTGTCCAAATTTAATGACTCTGAGAATAACCCTAGAATAAAAATTAGTGGGGATGTAGGAATATTATGTCCTGTGACTTTATTACAGATAGTTTGAATTTCCTTCTGTATTTGTTGAATCTTAGGGCAGTCCCATAGCATATGAGTTAGGTCTGCCTCAGGATTATTACACCTCCAGCAGTTAGATTCGCTTAAATACCCCATCACATTCAATTTCTCTGAATTGTAATAGTATCCATGTAGAATTTTAAATTGGATTAACCTACCTTACAACTCTTTGTAGTACTTGCTGGCTGATTCCCATGCCATGTCCCACTCCTCGTCTGATATGTTAAGGCTCAACTCCTCTTCTCATTTCTTTTTGGCCTTGCTGGTCAAACAGGTAGATGTTAGGTTACTAGTAAGAATTTTGTATATGATCCCTGCCCCCTTTTTAAGTGATGTTATGATTATTAGTTGTTCCCATTCTTCACCGGTCAGTAGGATAGAAACATAGAAACATAGACTTTGACAGCAGATAAGGACCACTTGGCCCACCCAGTCTGCCCATTTCCCTACCTATTGGATAAGCTGCAGATTCTAGTTAGCCAACAGCCTACTTCCTGCAACCCCCCACTGTAATTGCCTTATGTCTGTCCCATGCATGTTTGAATTCCCTCACTGTTTTAGATAAAATCATTATTTAAAATGTTAGATTTCCTACGGGGTTTCCATCAGTTGCACATAATAATGAAACTGATACCCCTGGATGTTGTACTTTTCCTTAAGAACCTGAAAGGGGAGCAGACTCTACTCTTTGTGTCAGTTAGGTGGGCAAGAGAACCTCTTCTGGTTCTATTTGGAACTGGTTCTAATTAGAAACCAAAAAGGTTCTAAATGCTCCTTTCTTTCAAACTTTTTTCCAAATCCTGTCATTTGCATACCTCTGCATATTATTATATGCTAATTGCTCATTGGTATTGAATTAAGCAATAATGCATGACAGGGTGTGTGTCATGGGACTTACCTATGCCCTGTGTGGTGTGTCACGAGGCATAGCCGAGTGACTTAAACCACACAAGAAGTTGGTAAATCCTACTACCACACCCTCTGAAGTGCATTATTGTGATTATTAAATGAATCTGTATAACAAAAAAAAAAAAATTAGGTTCAAAGGAAGTAAACACTTGATCAGCAGGATCTTTACCGGTTGTCTGTTGCAGGATTTATTCACTTCATGTGATATGTTTTGACCAATGAGGTTACAGGATTTTTGTGACACATTTTATAATTTGCATTATGAACGCCTAGAATTACTTTTTTTTTGTTTTGTTTACCAAGTTTTTTCTGCACTGAGGTTGTGACTCTGCTTGCTATTCCAGTTTCCTGCAGACCTCCACAGACCCGATGACTTGTCTCCCATGGTGGTGGGTCCCAGCTGGGGAGACGCCACATCTGGTTAGAGGGGGTTAGCCCAGGTAGTGGGTAGCTGGCAGTCCACCTCTAGGGCTGGATTTTTCAAGAGAAATCTGGGGCAATTTTCAAAGGGGCTGCTTCTGCTCCTTGTCCCAGGAAGCAGGCTGGCTCAGGGAGCTTGAAACAAAGTTCTGCATCCATCTATCAACAGCGGTGACCATGGACAAAAGTAGCTAGACGAGATTTTTTGGGGGGTCTTGGCTGAGTTAGTTCATGCCATCAAACACATCCACCATTGGACCATCCTGCCAGAAACTGCATTCAATAGTTACAAATCAATTTTTTTTTAAAATAGCACCAGCTGCATTTAAGAGGGATTGCACATTGCCTAAGCCAAGCCTTTCCCAAAGTCTGGCTTCCGGTCCTCATTTTCTGTAACCAGTAGTGCTGGGAGCCATCAGTGTCATGCCTTCACTTACAGGTATGTGACTGACAGGTGGGCTTCTGTCTCCCCACCAGTCCCACCTACCAGCACTGCAAACTGCTCAGTGTCCACAGTTCCCTGTGGAGCAAGAAGGGATGCATGCATCCTCAGCCTTCCTTTGTCCGCCTGTGGGAGTGGCACAGTGGTGCTCCCCCTCCAAGACAGATACTTTGAGTCAGATTTTCAAAGCCCCTCTGAATGTGTTTCCCGCTTTGTGTCAAGTTTGAAGTGTGCTTGCACTGTCTGTATTAGAACAGGTCAGCCACATAAAGCATGGTCTAACTTCTTGATGCAAGTGCTGCACTTTGAAAATGAGGCACGCAAAATATTGATGCATGAGTCATACTTTTTTTGTCATAAGGCAGGTAAACTGTTTTAAAGGCACAAACATGTCTGAAAATAGCATTCACACATTTTTTCGACAGGTGCAGCCAAAAATTGGGAACTGCACCTGCATCAAGACGTTTAAAAATCAAGACGTTTAAAAATCATAGGAATCATAGGATGTTACAAGACAAGCAACTTATGCCATGTAGACTTGATCACTAAATCAAAAATATCCTCCCCATCCCTTATCCTTCATGTGTCGGTCCAACGCTATTTTGAACTGTGACATACTATGCAACACCGTAGCTGGTAAACTATTCCACTCAGAAACAACTCTGTGATTGAACCAATGTCTTCTTTGCTTTTTTTTAAAATGTTTCCCTTTAAGATGCCTGATGTGTCCTCTGAAATCCCTTTCATGTGTCCTTGCTTCTAATCCTAAACATTCCCATTCCCAAATCCCACCCTTTGTCTCCTGTCAGACAAGCAAGGACATGGACTTGCTCTAAAACCCTGATTGCCTGCATGGTAGTGGGACTACAGCTGGGAGAACTCTTTCTTAAGTGGAGGAGCTTATGAGGTTCTACATTTTAGAACCAGCCAGATTCCAAAGGGTAACTTTGGGAGGGTTCCAGTTCTGCCCGTCACAAACTGAGGTGCTAGGGAATTGAGATATCCCACCCCTTCCCTCCCAGAATGTCTTTAGTTCATAGAATATGGGATTTTCAGCCACAGTTGTGGGTAGGCTAGATATGGGCAAAGTGAAGAAACTTTGTTTCACAAAGTTTGTAGCATAGTTCCACCACTTACTGAAATTTTGCGAATTGCAAAGTACAAGTAAGTATAGTACATAATTGCCAGCGAATTGAAAACTTTGCCAGTGAAGTTTTTACTATGCCACTTTGCATAGGGAACCTTTGCAGGTGAAATTCAAAGAAAAGGAGTCTTGTACCATTTGACCTTCAGACTGCAGAGAACAGCTGGTCACATGGTGTCACACTGCAACTGTTTATGCCACGTGCTCCCTGTGCTTTGTGTAGTCCTTGTTGAAGAGTGTAGCAGTTGGGATCTGTCTACTACAGTGCTCTGATAGTCCTACATTTTTTAGTTGTTGTATTTTTCAAATGAAAAATAAACCATTTTTCACAAATCTTTTGAGCTTGGTCTCACGTATCTCCTGAGCTGACCTATTTTGTTTTTTGAACATGCTGTGTTTTTATCTTAAGTGCATAATGTGTGACTGGCTGACTTGAGTGACTGAGGGATTGTGTATGGGGGAAGGGGGATTACTCCACTCTACTGCTGCACTGCTGTGCTGTTGGAAAAAGAAACAAGCATTTGTCAGTGCCGAATGTTTCCTTGCATGGTTTATGTGGCAGGTGTGTATTGTGCTAGTTGAACTTCTGGTGGGAAGAAAAGCCTGCCTGAACTATGTTTTGACAAGCTGTCATATTTTGGACAGCAGTTGAATACAGAAGCTCGGGTAGTAAGAAGGCTGTGTTGAAAATGTGAGGTACATAGCCAGCCCGGTGGCACTGAGGTTTGAGGCACTGGATGCTATACCTCACGCCATGCTGGCAACCCATGTTCTGGAGTGAGTGCAGGCCACTGGGGGTCAGCAGGGGAGGAGAAGAATTGAACATCCCAGGGACAGCTGTCCTTTTCCAGGGAGAGGAGTGACCAGTTGTCGGTGCATACCTGGCCCGAATGGTGGCTGGGGGCTAGCACACCAATGCTGCAGACATTGGGTCAGAGGTGGGGCAGATGCCTGATGGGGTGCGCACATGGGAGCATGTGCAGTACCGTTGCCAGCATCCTTGTACACTCTGCCCCTGAAGGGGAGAAACCAGGAGGAAAACAGCTCATGTCAGATGATGGAGGGAGCTTGCAGGTCCCGCCCTCGCATGGTCATGGTGCCGACCACTGTGCTGGATCCAGTCTTGGTGGGGGTGGGTCCGATCTTGTGGGAGTGGGCCCCCCACTTACCCCACCAGGGGGGTAAGCCCTGGGGGTGTCCGGTCGGCATTGGCTGGTGGACATCAGGGGGTGGGTCTGGGGCTCCCTCCAGATAGAGAGGGCCGTGGAGCAGGAGTACAGATAATTAAAAAAAAATGTGGAGTGCAAATATTTAAGATTTCCACAGTTACTAGCATGCGTGCCGAAATTGCAACAAGTGGCCATAACTTTGTCATTTTTTCATATTTTGATCCTAAATGTTGAACATAGTCTTTTTATCACCCCACTTCATGAATCCTAAAGATGAAATTTTTCAAATCCATGGGAAAACGGTATTCCATGCCACAAGTGCGAAAACACATTATGGGCAGGATGTGAAAATGACAGCTGTACTGGTCATGAGATGGTGTGATAAAAAGGCTATATTGAAAATTTTGAGTGAAAATATTGAAAATGACCAAAGTTACATGCGTGCGTAGACAATTTTGAACGACCAGGTGTAACTCGGCCATTTTTTGGAGTTGTTTCACCAAGTTTTCAACATGGCCTTTTTGGGACCCCACCTAATGAAGAGTGCCACTGTCATTTTGTTCACTTATCCCAAAAGGTGATTTCACAGAGCAACCACACCATTCTGCGCCACAGGTGCGGAAACACATTTCAGGCAGGATGTAAAAAATGACAGCTATACTGTTCATTAGAAGGTATGAAAAAATGGCAATGTTGTAAATCTGGAGTGAAAATACAACAAATTGGTGAAGTTAGGCGCATGCATAGAAACTGCGCAACACATGCTCGTAAAGCAGTCATTTTTCTGAATTTTTTCACCAAATTTACAAAATAGGCTTTTTGGGACCCCAGCTCATAAACAGTGGCATGGTCATTTCATTAATTGGTCCCAAAAGGTGATTCTGTGCAGTGACTGTGAAATCACCATTTGGGACTGAGTAACGAAATGACAGTGACAGTGTTCATGAGGTGGGATCCAAAGAACCCCATGTTGGGGCCAAAATTCCTAAAAATGGTTGCGATATCAACCTAAGTTGAAAACCCTATTGATTGCCATTATACAGCGCTTACCTTTGATTCTTCAGTTTGCTGGTTGGCTTTGAAGAGTGCAGACATGTCCCAATCCTTAGAAGATGACAACGCTGACCTCTGGAGGTAAGTATGGGTAAGGGAGGTGCTGGGAGATGAGTGCTCAGTGGGAGGGTGGGGATGGAGGATGGGGATCTGGGAGACGATGAGGGACTTTTCTTTTTTATAGTTTAAAAAAAAGAGGTTGGGGATGGTTTTCTTTATTTACAGGTACTAAAAAAATTGGGCACACAGAGAAGGGCTCCCAGTGTGCCACACGAGTTGGGGGGGTACATGATACCAACACAGGGATTGGACACCTGATGTCTGCATGGGAATGGAGGAAAAAACATTGGGCACACTAGGATGGGCTCCCAGTGTGCCACATGAGTTGGGGAGGTACATGAAGCTGACATGGGGATTGGGCACCCAGGTGTCGGCACTGGAATAGATGGGGTGGGGCGGGAAGCACACAGTGGGAGGGATTGGGAGGGTTTCAAAGAATCATAGAACTTGATGGCAGAAAAGGACCCCATGGTCCATCCAGTCTGCCCCTTAGATTAGATGCCCGGGGCTGGGACAGGAGCGGGGAGGACAGCAGCAGTGGGAGGCAGCAGGAGGGTTTAACGAAAGATGCCAGGCCAGTGGGGAATGGAGGGTGTGTGCAGAGCAGACTGCAGTATGCAAATGAGAGGAATGATGCATACTCTCTCATTGGTGTGGTTCATTTCTCTCAAGTGTGAGCCGGCTCCCCGCTGTGAAATTCCGACGGCCGTCACACTCGGCTTCAGTGGTCGCTGGTGTGTCAAGGTCACACCCACTGTACAGTGCTTCTGCATTGGACTCATCCCTGACACACCTCTCAAAAGCAGTACTATCCCAAAGTGTTTCTTATGGAAGCACAAGGAAACACAAAAAGGTTTGCACGCTTGCCAGCTAGCATCAGACTAGTGCTTATTTTGTTAGGTAACCCTTTGTTAAACATTTATTTTTATGACTATGTTTGTATTTCACTTGATCAGATTGTTTAGGGCTGGTCTGCATAGTGGGTCAGCTCCACCTGGGATGAAGTCATGAAGTATTTTGAAGCTTTGCCATAGCAATATATTGGGAGGCAGTGTATGATCAGTTTTATGACTGTAAATGAGTGAATGGTAATGCTTGCCATTGGTTGTTGCTGCTGTCCCTTGCACTTTGTAAATCTTCTATTGGGACTGCAGATATGTGTGCACAGCAGCTGAATGAGTGAGCGGCCAATGGTTCATGAATGTGCATGAGCTGACTCACTGAATGAGCTGCGAATGTGTCTTGGAAACATGTGTCAGTCTCCCTGGTTCACTGATTGACTGTGAGGGCTGCTCCATCATGCACTCGCTGCTGCAAATCCCTTCCTGCCATTTCTTAGACACCAGCACAACACCCGTCCACTCCTGTGGGAATGTGCATATGCTTCCTTTCCCCTGCTCCACCCCCAACAAAACAGCTTGCAGCATCTACATAGCCGCTCACAGTACTCTAATGCTCCTTCCCTCTGCATGCTATCCCACCCCCCATGCTTCATTCCTGGCCACTCAAAAAGGATACAGTCCCCGTGGTGGGTGACTGGCTCAGAGGCAGAGACTGACATCAGATCAGTGTGGATAAAGATTATACAGGATCTGTCCAGTTGCATCCCAGAGAAACTTGGGAAACCATGAAGCAAGTGCATGACATGCAAGTGAAGGCGAGAATGTCTTTTCCTACCAAACTCATCCTGGAACTCCTGGAGGGAATTTGGGAATTCACCAGTCTATTACAGGCAGTCCCAGTGATCTGCCAACTGCATGTGAATATGCCTACATGGACTCTGCCATTCTAACGAGAGAGCTGAAAAGGGCCTTATGGTCAACCAGGTCCAGAGGAATAGAGGAAGGCAACAGGTGCTTGCAGAGGCTACAAAATTATACTGGAGCTTTTCTCAGGCAGTTAGTCAAGGGGCCCCCTAGGGAAGGGGCAGTGCTGGAGCTGGTGCTTGCAAACTGGAACAGCACTGCAGATGCCACAGTAGGCAGTCCCCAAGGTACCAGTGATCACCATACACTGTGGTTTAACAGTAAGACGAGAACAGTGGCAAACCACATGAAGATGAGGATGAGGCTCCTGGACTTTAGGAGGGTGAATTTTAAAGAAATGGGAAACTGACCCAGAAACTGTCTCAGAGAGAGATTGCCAGGGAAGGCTAGAGGCACAGTGGGGAAAAATAAGGGAGGGCATAATTAAGGCAACCAACCTCTGTGTGAAGGAAGTGAGTAAAGCAAAAGGAAAAAGAGACTATTAGGGTTCTCTAAGGAAGTGGCCAAGGTGGTGATGGGAAAAAAGGTGGCATTCAGGAGGTATAAGAAAATGGAGACAGAGTAAAACATGAAGGTATACCATGTAAAACAGAGAGAAGCAGGCAGTGGCGGATCCAGGATGTTACAATGGTGGGTGCTGGGGTGGTGTGCATTCTTGATATGAATTTTTTTAAATTTGCATTAATCCTTTATATTGTCTGCTACTTTACTTTTTACTACATTTTTGACAGAAAATACACATAGGTATGTTCATGAAAATGTTGTACCAAATTGTGACATGAGAGGTTAATTTTCAAATGCAGAGTAGGTAATTTTTTTCTAGCATTTTAATTAACATGCCATGACCCTACAGTGAAAATGCACTGTGTTGCAAGATAACTGACTTTTAAATGACCAAGAAAAATAAACTTCAGTGTTCTGAATGTACCAGTGGACACCAGCCTTGTGTTCTGAATGTACCAGTGGACACCAGCCTTGTGTTCTGAATGTATCAGTGGACACTAGCCTTGTGTTCTGAATGTACCAGTGGACACCAATCTTCTGTTCTGAATGTACCAGCGGACACCAACCTTGTGTTCTGAATGTACCAGTGGACACCAACCTTGTGTTCTGAATGTACCAGTGGACACCAACCTTGTGTTCTGAATGTATCAGTGGACACTAGCCTTGTGTTCTGAATGTACCAGTGGACACCAACCTTGTGTTCTGAATGTACCAGTGGACACCAACCTTGTGTTCTGAATGTACCAGTGGACACCAGCCTTGTGTTCTGAATGTACCAGTGGACACCAGCCTTGTGTTCTGAATGTACCAGTGGACACCAACCTTGTGTTCTGAATGTACCAGTGGACACCAGCCTTGTGTTCTGAATGTATCCAGTGGACACTAGCCTTGTGTTCTGAATGTACCAGTGGACACCAACCTTGTGTTCTGAATGTACCAGTGGACACCAGCCTTGTGTTCTGAATGTATCAGTGGACACTAGCCTTGTGTTCTGAATGTATAGCAGACACCAAACATGCATTGTCAATGTGGCAAAGACCAGTAAACAACAATGTAGGTTCATAAAGGTTTACTAGTTGTGATCTATGTTGTCAAGAATTACATATTCGTGCACTGAAATAAGAAAAAAAAACATCAATAAGATGTAAAATTAAAAAGTCATAGAAAAGATTGTGAATAGCAAATGATCATATTGTCCAACACTTTAAATGCTGTCAATTCCAACAATTCTTTAGTTTTTCAAATTTTGTGGCGATAGTTTGCAGTTCATCCTGTGCAATTACAAAGCTTCCATTTCCTCACAGATGTACAGGTCCATGGAAAAGTCTCTGCTGTCTCACCATATCAGTGTCCTGCTGTTGTGGCCATGTGAGACAGATTTGCATGCTGGTCCTGGAATTTGACAGTGAACGTACGTTGTAGTTCATTAAATGCAAGCACTTGCCCAATAAAAAAACTGTTTGGAATAGTAGATGGCATGGAATGTTTCCAGCTGTATCTTGTCTGGGTTTAATTTTTTTTTTTTTAGCAGGTGGACAATCAGCAAGCACACTAGGGACAGAAGCAGTGGAGAGGGCCACTGCTGAAGTTTCATGAGTAGAAGAATTGTCCATTGCTTCAGTGCCTGAAACAGCAGTCAGGTAGGTTGATGAAGTGCTAGTAACAGCAGAGGGGGGGTCTGTCAGTAGAGTGGCAGGGGCAAAGGAGGGATCAGTCACTGGAGTCTGTCTGTAGAGTGGCAAGAGCAGAGGAGGGGTCAGTCATTGGAGTGGTGGAAACAGTGGGAGTGTCCGTATCAGTAGTGTTGTGTTCATGGACGCTCTTTTTTTTGCACCGAGTTGTAGAGGAGTCTGTCACTGGCATTGCTGGACAGTGTCATTCCTGAGATTTATTTATTTAGGGATTCAGATCATACCTTTGAGCTCAGAGCTCTTTTACAAAGGTTCCACGTCAAACAGTGACAATGACAACAATAACAAACTGTTTACATACAGTACTCGAATAGTAGATAGATAGCTAGTATACAATAAGGTTACAATGTCATTCATAGTTCCAATGGTGATAGTACAGCATCAAGAGCATTCAACTAGGGTAAAGGACAGTGTTTATATGTAGTGAAGGAGGTAAAGAGGTGTGACATCTAGTGTGAGAGTCCGAGGAGGAGTCAAGGTGAGGGAGGGAGACTGGGGGGGGGGAGTGGGCGGCCAAAAGAAGTGGCTTTGTCTAGGAGGTTGGGAGGTAATGGTCGTAGGTTGGTTTTAAGGTTGATCCAGTGGGAGAAAAAGCACAGGGGGGAGAGGAAGACAGAGGGAGAAGGGAGAGGGCAAGAGGGAAGAGTGGGGGTAAAAGGAAGGAGAAGGAGAATGTGGATTAGTGGGCATTATGGGTGTTATTTCAAGCATTTGAGCTGTCTGAGAAGTACTGGTGCTGCAGTGTTTCAGTCTGAACCTCTTTGAAGTCCATTGATCCACATGCTTCATGTTCACACATGGGCCATCACCATTTTGGCACTTGTGGCAGACACAAGACAGTGCTCTGGTGGCAACCACACCACCCTCCACAAATCTTACACTCTGGACATGTCTTGTCCCAGGAAAAGCTATAACATCTGGTCATTATGGCCTTCTTCTGGATTTGTCAGGCACCCAGAAAAATTTTCTCTTGGAATGCCCACACCCATTACTTGAAGGCTCTCTGGTCAGATTATCATCAGACTATCACGGCATTATGTGAATATCTCTTCTGCTGTTGAATTGATAGTGATTGCTGATTTCACGGCCCTGGTTGCTGACCATTTCACCACACCACTCTCCCCATCAGAGGGGTACTTACCATGGTGAGATCCAATAATTGGCATATTCGAGAGACAATCCATACTCTGATGGAGCCTTTGAAATTTCATAGAAGGACCATTTTGATTTGTACTGACTGGCACAGCCATCTGTGAAATGTACCTTCTTCGTAAAGTTGATGTGGTGTTCATGATGTGTTCATTTGCCATCTTAACAAAATGTCGAACAGCATGGTGGTAATGTGTGAGGTCATTTGAAATGAATACCAGGTGTTCCATGACAAGGTCATTACAATGTGAGCACCTGTAATTTGTAACCATCCGGTGCGCTGTAGCTCGCTCGTGATGCCAGTGGCAGGACTGAATCTCATCCTGGTACTTGCAGGCATAGTTTTCAGCAAAGTCCAGCACAATGACGACTAAGCCTTGTGGTAGATTTGTCTTGAGTAATGTGAATTGCATTATTTGCCACAATGCCACATGTAGATGGTGACTGAGAAACTGTAGGCCTTCCAATGAGTTGTTGTAATGTGGTCTTCTTGCTGACCAACACTTTGCGGGATGTTTTCGTGTTAATGCCATCATTTGTTTTCTTCACTGTGATGGCGTCCCACTTGTACCATCTCAACATTTCTAACCCATGTTGATTCAATAGAGTCTCTGCATGATTTTCAATTACCTTCACTGCACAAGCCCCACATACCTTCTCAAGACAGTCTTTTCTGAAAAACATGGAACCTTCATTTGCACACATTGTCAGCTCTGCAGTTTTGTAAATATTGGTGACTTCGCACTCCGACAGTTTGTAAAACTATGCCATGTGGATTAATGATAGCAGTTTTAATGTGGCATTTTTACAGTACTTGCATAGGCACTTGTCCAGTTTCTGTTGTCTGGCAAGTTTTATATGCTTGGGGCGCAAACTGTTGAACTTGATGGCACTGATATGACACTCTGGGTGTTACTTCAGAAATTCTGCATGTAGTAAATGAAGGAGTTTTGATAGGAACACTTTTGTACATTGGCTTCTTTTTAAGAATGCCTTCTTGTATGGCAGAGGGGTTGCTGACTGTTCAAAAACACTTTTTACTTTGTAATTTTCTGAGGCAGTACAGAATTGTGTATGCTTTTTACATGCTTCTGTTCACTACGATATGTATTCATGAGCGTTGTCCAACTAATTCCAAGGGTTGTGCTTGCGTTCCTAGCATCTTGTATTTTTTCAGCACCAAAACTGCTCTGACCCACTCTCGTTCCTGTTGTCTATTCTTCATGTTTTCCTTCATGACATCCATAATATTTGCCTCCAAATTGTGACATCATTTCATGTTTAGTCCTCTTCTTGTCACTGCTACCTGTTTTGCAGGTGAACTTTGATATTATCACTTATCACTTTATTGTTGATGCAAACTATGCAGGTGACTTAGGCAGTCCTGCTTGAGTCCTTTGAATTGCCTTTCGATTGGCAACATCTGATTGGGTGTCCCCAACTGGAGCTGGATCACTGAGATTTACTTGCACTGCTACTATTGTGGCTGTGTTTATTTGTTTCATAGTGGAAGAAAGGAAGAAACAAAGAGATTGCCCATGATGGCTTACTTCACAGCAGATAAAGCAACATAACAGAATGTGTATAATTACTTCATAGCAGAGGAAAGGAAGAAACAAAGAGATCACCCATCAGTTGCTTCACAGCAGATGAAATGGTGGAACAGAAAGTTGACAATTACTTCATAAAGGGGGAAAGGAAGAAACAAAGAGATTGCCCATTAGTTGTTTCACAGCAGATGAAATGGCAGAACAGAAAGTGGGCAATTACTTCACAGTGGGGACAAAAAAGGAAACAAAGAGATTGCCCAACAGTTACTTCACAGCACATGAAATGACAGAATGCAGAAAGTGGACAATTACATCACAGCTGGTGGAAGAGGATCACCCATCAGCTGCTGCACAACACAGTGTGATGAATGTAAGGAGAATGGTGCACTGCAACAGCAGCTAAATGCCAGTATAGCTATCATTTGCATCCTACCACCATCACACATGGTCTTAAAGTGAATTTCTGACTAATTGCTATAAGGTATTGGGCTTCATAGCCCAATACCTTACAGGAGCATGAGCTCACCCCTGCAAAAAATTAAAATTTAAAGTTCATAGTTTTAGCATGGGAAGGGATCGTAACTGGCGCCGAACACTTGGCCAGCCGATCCCTTCCAGCTTCCTGCTGCCCCTGCTCTGCCCCAACTCCACCCCCATGCTCTCTGAAACTGTGACTTGTGGCTAGGGAGAATGGGGGGGGTGAGATCCATACAAGTCCATGGGGGCTATTTTTAAAGCCATTTTTTTTAGTAATTTTTAACAGTTCTAGAGGAAAACTAAAACCGTCACTTAACTAGTAGGGTTCCTACTAGTTAAGCAACTGCTTTAATTTTCGTCAAGGACTGAAAAATTACTAAAACTGGCTTTTAAAAATAGCCCCATAGACTTTATAGCTGGCCTGCCATTTCCATGGCCACACATTACAGTTTCCAAACAATGCAGTGGTGGAGTTGGGCTGGAGCTGGGCACTAGGAAGCTGAAATGGATCATTAACAGGGTTCGGGTACTGCCATTACATCCTTCCCATGCTAAAATTACTAACTTTTAAAATTAAACTTTGTAGGGTGAGTTTAGGACGATATAAGGTATTGGGCTATGAAGCCCAATACCTTATATCGGAAACTTCCTTTAAAATGGCTGCACACTGAGTGCCTAACAAAAGAGGACTGTATTCAGCATGCAGCCATGTTAAGACCATGCAGGGAACATTAGGAAGCACATTTCAGCAAAACACTGAGAAACATTTTAAGAACAATGCATATCCTCACTCTGAACCCCAAAGTACCTGGGCACGCCCCCATTCCCACAACTACATGGTCTGAACATGGCTGACGGTTGAGAAGAAAACAATGGCCCACTCAGCACCCAGCCATGTGGAGATCATGCAGTAAGTGGTAACACAAAGCAGATGAACATCAGGGCCCAGCACCACAGAAATGGACACAGCAGGCAAACAATTTCATAGAAAAAACATTTAGTAGCAGACAGGCAATACTTTGCACTTCCCCCCATCCCCCAAATGACCACAGACCACAAAGTCTCAAAATGTCTGAAGGTTGAGCAGCAAACAATGGCCTGCACAGCATCCAGCCATGAGGAGACTATGCAGTGGGTGATTACACAAAAGAAGATGGACATCAGGTCCAGGTACCACAGAAATGGACACAGCAGGCAGACCATTTCACAGAAAAACATTTAGCAGCAGTCAGACAATACTTTGCACTCCCCCATGCCACAAATAACCACAGACCGCAAGATGTCAACATGACAGAAGGTTGAGCAGCAAACAATGGCCTGCTTAGCATCCAGCCATGTGGAGACCATGAGGTGGGTAGTTACACAAAATTCTATCAAACATGATTAAGCTGGGGGGATTCTGGGAGGTACAGGGAGAGGCATCACCAGTAGAAAACAGGAGGTTGTTATCCCTCTGTACAGACGGTTGGTGAGACCCCATCTGGAGTACTGTGTGCAGTTCTGGAGACCCCGTCTCCGCAAGGACATAGACAGGATGGAGGCAGTCAAGAGGAGGGCAACAACCTGGTGCAGGGCCTGCACCATAAGCTATACAAGGAGAGACTAAAGGAGCTTAATATATACACCCTAGAGGAAAGGAGGGAGAGGGGGGACATGATAGAGACCTTTAAGTATCTCAAGGGAATCAACAATGTCCAAGAGGGTAGTATATGTCAGAAAAAGAGATGTGCAAGAACAAGGGTGTACAATTTGAACATAGAGGGGGGAAGGCTCAGGGGCAATGTGAGGAAGTATTTTTTCACAGAGTGAGTGGTGGATGCATGGAACGGCCTTCCTGAGGAGGTTGTGGGATCAATAAAAGTGAAGGAATTCAAGAATGCATGGGACAGACATAAAGCAATTCTGGTGAGGGGCAGGAGGGAGTAGGCTGTTGGTTAACTAGGATCTGCAGCTTATCCAATAGGTAGGAAAATGGGCAGACTGGGTGAGCCAGGTGATCCTTGTCTGCCATCAAAGTCTATGTTTCTATGTTAAGCATCAGCACAGCAAAGCATGGATTTAAAAAAAATACAATGGACATTACAAAACATTATGGAGACTGTAATAGCTGGCTCGTCTTTTCTCCCATAGACGGAGCAGGTTATAATTTGCCGTTATAACCCACAAGCACGTGACACCTGCTCCTTCTCCTGCCTCGCGCTGCACCTCAGTGAACAGTCGCTAAGCCAAAATCCATTCAGAAAATCCTGTCACAGCTCTGTCACGACACTCAAATGTACAGGAACAAAACAGCATTTTTTTTCATTTTCACAATGACCTTCTCCTTCTCCTTTTCTTTCTCTCCAACCTCCATAAAAACGAGCAGGATCCCTCACATCATGACAGAATTAGCATATCACTGAGGCATATTAATAAGACTAATCTGCATATCTCCACAACAACAGCCTCAATGAAAAAAACTAAGAAAACTTTGAACAAACTGAAGAAAAGAACCAAAAGAACAGTATTTCATAGACTTTACTGGACTTGTTATTAAGGCAGTAAAAGAATATTACTTTAAAAAAAGTTCACAATTTAGCTGTGTTTCCACTTCCAAGTTCCCAATTCAGTTTCAAGTCAAATAAAATTCTATGTGGCGAGAAAAGATGAGCCAGCAATTACATTTAACAATGTATGGGGTTGAGTGCATAAATGAGAAATTAATGCCCACCCTGGGTGTGGGATGCTTTTATAAACCCCTCAGGCTTCACCCTCGGGGTTTACATAGCATCCCACACCTTGGGTGGGCATTAACTTCTCATTATGCACTCAACCTCATACATTATTGTATATATTATTACCCATTGACAATGTGGAATGCAACAAAAACAGCATTTATGGTCCAGCCCAAACAATACCTTGCCCCCACCCCAACAACCACAGATTGCATGGTCTCAACATGGCCTGCTCAGCATCCAGCTATGTGGAGACCATACAGTGGGTGGTATTAAAAATTGTATACAACAAACCATGGATTTAAACTAGCATTTTGGTAGCAGGAAGGCCAAGCATAAGTACTAAATCACCCTCCAGCCACAGAAGCAAACATCAGCGAGCAGCAAACAGTAAGAAAATCACACTGCTGGAGTCAAAATAAGCTGCACAATGATCCCCTGTCCCTAAAACTGGCAGACCTGGTCAGAACCTTCTGTTTTGGTGCTCTGAGTGCACTTTAGATGACTGGGGCTCTTCCTTGTTCTGAATGCACAATGGCTGCTCGAGGTGGACACCAACACTTTCTGCCGTACAAAAAACAGCAAGAAAGGGGGCAAGCACTGATGTGCAGCAGATTTTACACCTCCCACTGGCCACCTATATCACAGGGAAAACTTGAATCCCGAAAGAATCGGGCAACCAATTGGGGGGGGGGTGTTCTGAATGTACCTAATAGGATCATGGACACCATTGGTTGGAAGGGTTGAAAAAGATGACCTGATTCAAATGATAAAGGGCAGGCAAGATGTACTACCTGGCAATATAGCAAGGGCAGCACTGGTAACACACATGAGCATTAAAAAAAGGGATGTACATGTCAAAAAGTAATTAATTAGCCATGTTCTGAATGTACTAGCTGAGGACACCAACTAGTACATTCAGAACACATTTTAGAGGTGCTTCAAACTATAAAACGAATCGGTAAAACAACATAGGTAGGGTAAAAGAACTACAGGACAGCATCTGGATTGTTGAAAGCATACTTTATTTAAACAGAAAAATGGCAGAATTGATAGAAAACATACAACTGAAACCTACATACTCTCCATGTCACAATTTAGGACCAATAAACAGCAGGGAAATCGGGTTGGACAACAAAAAAAAAATTTCAGGCAGCTGCGGACCACAATTTTATTATATGTATCTCTACACATACAAAGTATTAAAACAGCATTTCAAATATTATTTTTTTTTCCTCACTTTATATCACACCATCAGCATTTCCATTCCATTGGTACAAGATTTTCCTGAACATAGCCACATGTAATCAGTTAACCCATGCCAGTGCACCTGCAGAAAGAGCAACTGTCACTAGAGCACGAGCACAATGCCGCTGCCCGGCATTGTGCTGGACCATTGTGCCACCATTGTGCTGCCTGACCCTGACAGCACACAATGCACCGGGGCAAGTATATGTTGTTTGGGTATGCCACCCTAACAGCGACATTTCTAAGGTGACATGCGTCGATATCAACAACAGCGTCGTGCCGCCGTAGAAGTGCCACTGGAAGGGGGCAACCACTTCCTCAGACCTGCACCCCATCCCTGAGCTAACTCTGAACTGGAATTGGAATCCTTTAGTTCAGGGGGTGCGGGGCAGAGCCCTAAGTGTCTGGCTCACTTCGACTGCAGCTACTTGATCCATATGGAACCTCGCGCTACTGCTGGTCGCTTTTGTCAAACCGTGGTGGTAGGGCCTGTCATTTGCTGGGGGCTGATTTATTTGCCAGTTTAAAGAAAAAATACAGCACCAGTGAGGTAGGCACACCTTGCTATAAGGTGCCTTGGCTTCGACTGTGCAGGTCTTCATCTGGTGGCAGGGTATTTGGGAATGTGCTCTCTCCAAGGCTGCACCAGATTTTATATGAACTGCTGTGTATGGGCCATCTCTCTCTCTCTCTCTCAAAAGTCTCACAATTTCCACCACAAAATCCAGCACCAGGCAGGGTGCAGTAACAAATCCCTCCATGGTAATAATAGCTGCTAGCATGTCACGTAGATCCTGGGCTTAGCACCTACAGCTTGGAATCTAGAAACATGCAGCTGCTGCAGCACACAGGAGTAGCTCCAATTCATAACTGAACAGAATCCTCCTTGTACAAGCACTCTTGCCATTCGGGGGCCAGCCAGTCGGAGTCTGTCAGGTGGGCTGTACCATCAAGATTCCTCTCCCTCAGCCACCTCCCTCAGCCAATCAGGCTCTCTCCTGACCCTGACTGACAGGAATCTGAAAAATGCTGGTTCCCTGAGAAAAGCACTTAATGGACCCTAGGCCTGCCCACCTAGTTAGCCCCTTAGAGGGACTAGTACTACAGGGTTTAGAAGAACAACATCCCAAGTGCCTTGTGCTGCAAGCATCACCAAGGCACAAGGGACTCACAGTGACAAAAAGTGGCACTAAGAAAGAAAATCAGAGGCCATGTTTATATCTAGCGATACTTGCTCTCTCTCCCCAGACCCAGACCCCCCGTGCCATTTTTTTCCCCTGTTGCTGCTCACTCCCTCCCTTGACCTAGTCCCCAATGCCCAGTGCTGCTTTTCCCTCCTATTGCTTGCTTCTTCCCCATTCTACTTTTTTCTCCTCCAGCTACTCGGTGTCTATCCCAACCCAATGTCTGTCACTGGTACTTTTTTGTTTCCCCCACCACTGCACATTACCTCCCTAAGCCCAGTGCCCATCCACCAATGTCATGTCTTTCCCCCATTCCTTGCTCCCTCCTTAAACCCAGTTCCCATTGCCTAGTGCTGATTTTTCCCTCCTACAGCTCGCTTGTTCCCCTACCCAGTCCTCATCCCCTAGTCCTGTTTTATGCCTAAATCTTCCCGGCCAAGTTCCTGGGCAACAGGGCTGTTCCTCCTTCTTTCATGCATCTCATGACTCTTGCCTGTCCCGACCATCCAAAATGCTGCTGCTGCCAGAGCCTACCACCAGTCCACGATACTGAACCACTGCCTGTAGTCCACTGTGTGAATGACCACTGCCTGTAGTCCGCTGTGTGAATGAACTAGCTCATAAACAAGAACAGGATGAAAAAGGAAAGCCGGTTACAACAACAGCTAATTTTTTTAAAAGAACTGTGGATCCACCTCATCTGCCTGAGCCAATCCAAGTAAGTGACGGGCTTGACACAGACACTTTTTTCTTCCTCCCCCAACTCGGAAAGGGCCCCTTGGCTTTTGTTTTCTGAAGTCAGTCCTCCTCCACTCTCTAGCTTGCCAAGGAGGATGGAGGCCAGCAAAAAACAGTTTATGGGTGGTTCAGTCTGAGCACCAGGGCACAATCTGGGGCACGGAATTTTTTGACCAGGGCATGTGCCCTAGTGTAACACCACCATATCCATTGGAGCTCTGGAGTTAGAGAAGACGAGTGGTGGGGCTAGGTGGTTGCCTAACTGAAAGCATGGAACTACTCTGAAGGCATCTGACCAGGGAAGAAAAACTGTATAGAGAATCAAAGTTGGCAGATGTTAACCATGGACAAACCTCATTTAACATTTGTGATCATCTACATTGTACAGCCTGCAGATGCGTAGGAGAAAAGCCTACAGTAGAAATTTACATCCCTCAGGACAGGACAGCCAAGATGTACCATCTCGTTTTGTGTGTGTGTGTGTGTGTGTGTGTTGGTGGGGGTCCTGCAGTTGCCGACATTACAGTAATGATGACTGAAGTACAGGGAGGTTAAATGATGTGCTAGAGGTCAAACAGGGAGCCATCATCAATTTTTATTGCACAAGCCACATAGGTAAGGCAAAACAAACAAAGCAGTGACAGCATTAACCCTTAGGAGACTGTGGACGTATATATACGTCCAGAATCTATATACGTTCACACATATTCAGTTCTCAAAGTGACAAACAACATTCGGCTATAAAAAATGAAAGCGAAAGTGCTCTGGAAGGAATTGAACCTGAATCCCATGGTTCTCTAGCTTGTGTTCTAACCACTACACTACACTACATGAAATTGCTTGAAAAGTATTTATGGTAGCACAGACTATAGAAAAGCACATGCCCTTCAGTCTTGGAGCTGATCAAAAAAAATATAGACCTTCATCCCAAACCAAAACTTGTGTTAAGAGATCATGAGAGAACAAGTGATCATAAGAAAAAAACTCTGGATATCTGCTGTCAACTTAGTGTCTCTTTTAAAAAGCATTTGATGTGGGGAGACCTGGTGGCATAGAGGGCTTGAGGCACTGTAGTGCCGTATTTCTCACCATACCGGTGACCCAAGTTGGGGAATGAGCTCTGGCCACTGGGAGCCAGAGGAGAGGAGGGCTGGGAGAGGACTGAGTGGCCACCTAGTGGTTCTCCTCTCCTGAACTGGGGTGGTGTGTCATCCTGACCCTTGCCTGCCACCAGGTGGTAGTGCCAAGCTTAGGGAAGCAAACTGAGGTCATGGGGGTGGTAGGGACCGCAGTTCCAGAATTCATGTGCACCAGCACGCACATACATCCACCATGCTGCCACAGGTTTAGGAAAGGAGAAAACAGAAAATGGTCTGCCCAGGCTCCATGATATCCCACCTGCTAGCTCTCTGCTCTGCACTGCTGCCTGTCTGGAACCCAGCAACTGGATATGGGTCTCTGGGTGGGGGGATGACCACACCGACTGGCTCTGCCACAGGTGGGAATCCGTGGGGGACTAAGGGCCCTGACTAGGTTGAGGTAAGTAGCCGAGCAGGAGAGGGCAGGAACAGGACCAATGAGCCCACCTGAGTGGACTGCAGGAGAAAAAGCTTGATGGGGAAAAAAGAACACTTGATGCATTTTATACCATAGTGTAGGCAAGTCAGACAAATGGCGCAGTGGCACTGCTGCCAAGTGTGTTGCTGGTGACCAAGGTTTGGGAACAAGATTGGGCTGGCAGAGGGCTGCTGAGGGATAGGAGGTTTGGATGCTCACTTCCTCTGGGGGTGGTAGGCTGCCTATAGTCTGCAGCATGAGTTCCCCTGAAGATCTGTGGTGGTGAGGCATGACAGTGTGGCTAAATGGGAGGCAGAGACATGTGACCAAGGCCCTGTGCATGTGTAGAGGCTGACCGCATCGGGGCACAAGCCATCCTGCCTTAACTTGGAGAAAATTAATTCTGATGCCTACTACCCAGAGATGGATTTTTGTGAGTAACACTTGGCCAGCAGGCATCAGGTTTAGAGGAAGGGAACCAGGACAGTTACCATGTACTGGTACCTACAAGGAGAAGCATGAACCATACAATACTCTAATGTAATAAAAACGATTTATTGAATTGTTCTGAAATAAGAGCAATCTATGTTTGATGAATCTAGTGTAAATAACTCTAAAGTGCTATTTACTTTCTGCACATCCTAAATTATTCTTTTTTTTTTTTTATTTAGTATGCTTTTCCCTGCCACCACCAAAGCTCAGCCCCAGCCCATTCTGGACCCAATCACACCCCAGGACTTACCTTCTAGTCAGAGGATACCCCCCTGGATTGCCCCCCAGGGCAGGGCCAATGCGCACAGTGCAAACCTGCATGACAATGGAGGAAGGATTCTTGCAGGACAGCCTAGAAAGATTGCCTCCCTGGCTTACCTCCCAGGGCGGGGCATGGAGCTAGGCCATACACACTGGTAGCCGTAATAGGTCAATGCCCTAGAGTGCCATGGTGGGCAATCGAAGCTGGGAGAGCGAGGCTTCATAGAGGCGGCTGCTATTTTTATTGTTGTGCATGGGAACATGACAACTCGCTCCCAATATTTCACTCCCCATAACTCACGCCCGACAGTATGCTCCATCAACAACTCACTCCTACAAAATTTGTCTCCCTTGACTACCCACTCCCATTAGTTTTCAGGGAGCAAAATATCGGGAGCGAATCGTCTTGTACCCAGGGGGGCATGGCGTGCAACGATGGAAGTGACGCAAGGCATCAGCATCCGACATGTCCCCCAGTGAACAGAGGAGTCTATGGACTTAGCCTGCAGTCGGGTTGATTGCCACTGGTGATTACGGGCTGCAACAGTCTAAATTTCTTGATCTGAAGGAGCAATTGTAGGGGCAGTAGCTGGAGACATGGAGGAGGTAGAGGGTGCAGTATCCACTGGGGTGATGGGTGCAACTGTTGTAATAGTAGAGGACTCGTCAAAAGCTTGAGACCAGTGTACTGTTAGAAACTCCATGAGAGCAGCTGGAGTGAAAAAAATCAACATTTTTATCATTTTGCAAAACTCTTATAATAGCTGGGTATGGAGAGTAAATTTCATTATACTATAAGAACTGCATACAGTAAATGGAAGATGTCATGCCTGTCAGCAGATGGATTACATAATTAAGCAATAATGTTCAAACCCAGACTTGAGGTGTTTAACATTTATTAAAGACAAAGGTGAATAAAATAAAATGTAAGTGGCCTAGAATCTAAACATCAGTTTAATACTCTGTTTTTAGTAATGTTAATAATAATAATACATTTTAATAAAAGCAATATAAATGCTTAGCAGTTAGCATGTCGCCACCCAATTGCTCACTCCTATTTTAGCCACAACAATTTCCCAGACAAAGAAATATCAGAAAGTTTTTAGCCTCCTTTTTTATCGCTAACTTTTTAAATCTAGCAACACTTCAATCCAATTTGCTGATTTTATTCTAGTAAGGTGCATCACTGCTCCTTCTCTCACCTCCCAGTCCCAGTGTAGATATACTTGGATGGCAAGTGATCACAGATGTGAGGGGGTCTATGTCCCTTTCACCTTCTTTGCAGGTTTCAAGTCTTGAATGCTGACTCCTTTTTGGCCCTCCTCTCTACTTTTATGCTATTGCCCCAAGGAGGGTGGGGACCCAATCCATGCTTTTCTAAACACAGAAAAGTGTCAAAAGGGGATACAGTTACTTCTTGTGATGCAACCACACACAGGGCAGGTGGTCGGCCTTCTCCTGCTATTTTTGGAAACAGTGTTGTTAAAAATAGCTATTTACTGGGCCGCAGACAGTCAGACTGCGGGAGAGGGGCGCGGGGGGCAACCTGCGTGCCTGTCGCTTAAAGAAAAGCTGGCCAATGCTGACCTCGGTGGGTTTGCTGTCTCTACCCCTTCCCCTCTTTCTCTCTCTCTCTGCATCTTCGCAGCCAGTAGCCATGAGGGACAGTTGGAGGTATGTATGTGTTTCTGTAGACAAGCTCTGCATAGGCTTTGATGATTGTAGGGCTGTTTTCTATCTGAGTTTTGTTATCCCTTTCTTAGGTAACTGGAGCTGTCCCTAGCGGCTCCCTTATACTAAACAGGGGTGGGGAGGGGGTATGATGTGAGCACAACATTATCTATATTCTTGCTCATCACAGGTTGTAAACAAGAGAACAGGAGTGAAAGCAAGTAGCATTGCCAATGGCCTTTCACTGCTTGAGCTTTCAAGACAGAAAACTAAAGCCTTGGATGGGATTTATTCTCAGGGGGAAACAGTACACCATTGGACTGTGAGTATAATCCCTGATGCTTACATTAGGATAATCTGTGGGCATGCTTGCCAAACCACTGTCCCCACAATCCGAGACAGGCAGATCATTTTATTTTTTAATTTTTTATTATTTTTTTTTTAACCAGCAGAGACACACCAAACTGAAGCTTGTTTACAGGTGTGACCTGGGAGCACAAGGAAGTTAAGTGACTTGCTCAGGGTCACACTGTATGCAAGTGGGGGCTGTGGGATTCAAACCCTGGTCTCCAGGTTTGCAGCTCAGAGCCTTAAACCACTGCATGATACTGCCTCCAAATCGTTCAAACGATGACCACTCCAGGGCAGTTCTTCATTTTACCCCCAGAACCAATCTGTCCAACATGCAGATGGTGCTGTCCACATTCTAAACTAAGACTTTAAAACAAAAATTCATACTGTAACCCCTGTGGGTTGGGCATCCCTCCCAATTGGGTCAGGGGACAAAGTGCCCCTACTGGTATCCACTACCTTACACCAGCACTGGGCTGGTCCTAGATGTTTTTCTGTGACTCATGTTTTTTTTTTTTGCTCCTAGTGAAGGAGTTCATATCCAGAGAAACAAAAATGTGTGGTTCCTCCACCCAGAGAAAGATCTCAGTCAGCCTGATGACTGGTCAGCACCCCCCCCGGGATGCTGTACCTTGCCATCTCACCACATTGATCATTCCTCTTGCAAAGGACACCCCAATGCAACAGTTACCCCCAATTAGTATACACAGTAAAGCTTTGGAGACAATAATGAGAGGTAGCCTGAACAACAAAACACAACTTTATTTCAGGGGTGCAGCCTGTAAGAAAAAAGAGTTAGAGCAATAGTTAGACCCACATGGCCTGTCCTTCGCCATTCACACACATTGTGACACTGATGGGGCTGGCAGTATAGCCTAGAGGTTAGAGTAATGATCTGAGAATGAGTTTGGTACATCCAGCAGAACTAGGTTTGATTCCCAGAACCTCCACTTGCATACGGTGTGACTAAGAGCAAGTCACTTAACCACCATAGTGCTCCCAGGTGGCCAATGAAAACAGGCACTTGTGCCTGGTAGGCCTTATCTGGTTACTGGTTACCAAAGACTAATTCCAGGAAAAGAAAATAAACTATTATAAGGGATGTCTGTGTTTGTGGAATTACTCTAGTGTGTTTACACTTACACAGTATTGTGGCAGCAGTGCAATGCCCATGTGTAGAGCACAGCCACACATGGGAGCTGTACTGCAATGCAAGTTGGTTTCTTTCCAAACTACCCTGCAACTGACCGGGGCATAAAAGTAATTTCCTGGTCATGCATAACTACTACACATTCTTTATTTATTTTATTTATTTATGTAATTCTTTATTAACCAGGTAGGCCCAATAGGCTTATGTGCCTGTTTTCAAGGGCAGCCTGGCAGCACTCGGGAGGTTAAGTGACTTGCTCAGAGGCACACAGTATGCAAGTGGGAGATTGTGGGAATCAAACCCAGATCTGTATGTTGGATGTACCATGCTCATTCACAGTTAAACTTTTAGTTGTGATTTCTGTGACTCCAAGGATGTATTTTGCCTGCCTGTCCTTCACCATTTACACACATTGCCACACTAATGCCAGTAAAAGAAAATAAACTGTTATAATGCATGTCTGTCTCTGTGGAATTATTCTACACCTTTTGTATTTATTTTCTTTATTTATATAACTCTTTGTTAACCAGATATGGCCCAATAGGCATATGTGCTTGTATTCAGGGGTGACCTGGGAGCACTGGGGCACTTCAGTGACTTGCTCAGAGGCAAAAAAGTTAAATAACCTGCTCAGAGGAAATCTGCCACTTGCATGCTCAGGTATGCAAGTGGCAGATTGTGGGATTCAAACCCAAATCTGTCTGATGGATATTCCATGCTCATTTACAGCTAAACTTTTAATTATGATTTCTGTGACTCCAAGGATGTATTTTGCCAGTCTGTCCTTCACCATTTACATACAGTGTCACACTGATGCCAGTACAAAAACTATCATAGCAAATGTCTTTCTAGGGACACCTGTTGTCTCCCTCTATGTAGCCTGGTTCTGGGTTCTGGAACACCCCCTCCCCCTCTCTCTCTGTCTCTCTCTCTCTCTCTCTCTCTCCGTCTCTCTCTCTCTCTCTCTCTCTCTCTCTCTCTCCTGGATGACAGAAGTCTAATATTTCTTTCAACATTCTTTTACTGTCGCATAAACATAGCCACAGTGAGGCCTGGAAAAGTAAATAGATCATTTTGTAGGATTTATGTGACTGTAATGTTTTGTTGTCCTCTAGTACTACATCTCTCTCTCTCTCTCTCTCTCTCTCTCTCTCTCTCTCATCTTTCTTTTTTTTTTGGGGGGGGGAGGATGGGTGGTAGCCTGCCATTGCTCTGTACTTGACACCCATCTTTGGAAAAGACAGCAAAGTTTGATTCAAGTTGTTGGTGGGTATGTAATTTGACTTTTGCCCCCACGTAGTGTCTCTCTCTCTCTTTTCCCCCATTTACTCTAAATAACATAATTAGACTATTTCTTTTACCAGCAATCCCTAGGCCGTTGTACACACACACACACACACACACACACACACACACACACACACACACAAACACAGATGCAAGGAAAACAAAATCATATTCTCACTAGTGTGCAAATTGTATGGTGTAGTTAATCACAAGTAATGAGCACACTTTCCCCCATGTGTGTGGACAGTTTTCTTGGGGTGGGGCAGTCAAAGTGCAATTACTGTGAACAGTGTTTACACTTACACAGCATTGTGGCACCAATGCAGTGCCTGTGCGTAGAGCACAGCCCCACATGGAAGCTGAACTCCGATGCAAGTTGGTTTCCTTTCAAACTACCCTGCAATTGACCAAGGTACAAAATTCATTTCCTAATCATGTATAACTTCTAAACATTCTGGCCTGGATATTCAAAGCAGTTGCGCATGGCGCAAATGAGTTACACCAGCGCAAGTGCGGAATTGCGCCAAGGAGCCATATTCAGCAGGAGCCAGTGCGCAGCACAAAATCCATTGCACCAATGTGCAACTATAATATATGCAGGTGCAAGTGCAGGTGGCATTCCCATGAATATCCAGTGCAGTGACATATTCAACCGTGAAACCATGGCGCAAGTGTGGAGCAAATTTAAGTTGCTCCAAGCAGACTTGTTCCTATAAATACAGGGCGCAAACACACAGGCAGCAGTTGCATCGGGGTGAGAGTGAGAGGGAGAGATAGAGAGAGAGGGAGAGAGAGAGAGAGAGACAGACAGACAGACAGACAGACAAAAGTCCACACACAGAGGGGCAGGGACAGAGAGATGGCCTGGGAGAGGGAGAGAGGGTCAGAGAGAGAGAGAGAGAGAAAGACACACACACACACATCCTGTGCACCAGGGTGGCACACAGCCAGCAGCCAACCGCCATGGGGACAGTGGACAGCAAGGGCCATGGATAGTGCACCCTTCTTGATGGAGGCAGTAATGAGGGGTGTGAGGTGGCAGGAGGAACAGTGACGTGGCCGAGGAAGGGCCCATCAGCAGTATGCCCAACACAGATGGTACCGTGCCTGCATCACCTGTGAGAACTACAGCGACACTGAGATTTTGGGCTGGTACCACCTGAACAGGACCATTTGGAGGCAGCTCTGTGAGCTGTGCGGTGATGAGATTCAGGATCCCACCAAACGGAGCCACGCCATGTCCGTGGAGATGAAGGTGACTGCCGTCATGTGCTTGCTCACCACGAATACCTTCCAAAGACCAACAGGGGACACCACAGGCATCACCCAGTTGTCCACGTCCCGCCTCCTCACACAGTTCCTCAGTGCTCTGCTGCCATGTGCTTTGGAATATATCCATTTCCCCAGCACACAGGCAGAGAGTAGAGCAACCATGCAGGACTTCCACAAGGTGGTCCGCATGCCTAGCACGATTGGGGACATTGACTGCACTCACATGAGCATCTGTATGCCACCTGGTCCTGAGGGTGTGGCATATATCAATGGGAAGGGGAGCCCGAGTGTCAACTGCCAGGTGGTGTACGATGCCATGTGGCGCATTACCAATGTCTGCGCCACACACCCTGGGCGTGCACATGACGCATTCATCTGGCACAGCTCTGCATTGTGCCACAGGTTTGAACGTGGGGACATCCCCATGGGCCACCTAGTGGGTGAGTATGGCATGGGCAAGGGGAAATGGGCAGAGCAGACCTGGGGATGGGGGTGGGCAGGGTGTGCATGGTGGCATGGGTGCCAGGGGCAGGCAAAGGACACAGCACAGAATAGCATAGGGCTAACCATGTCATTCTTCACAGAAGTGACAGCGCATACCTGCTGAGGCCCTGGCTGCTCATCTCCTACTGGTGCCCATCGTCCCCAGCAGAGGAATGGTACAACAAGGCGCACACCAGCACTCGCAACATCATCACGCATGTCTTTGGCATGCTGACAGCACAGTTCCATTGCCTAGACAGGTCAGGCGGTGCCCTACAATACAGCCCCTCGAAAGCCTGTGGCCTATTCCTGGCCTGCAGCATACTGCACAAAATGGCCATTGACCATGGGATTGCTGTCAAGGCTGATGAGAGTGACAGTAGTGGGGACGATGGAGGCAGTGGGCCGGAGGGTGATGGACAGCCACCCCCTGGGCAGAGGGACCCCTGTCTGCTGCAGCAGGTGTGACGCCACCGTGACACCATCACACAGGAGCACTATGGTGCACACAGGTAGGTAGTGCAGTACACATGCATGGGCCACACAAACAGGTACAGCACACATGCAGGGGTGTGCATGGCAATGGGCATGCACACACAGAGGCATGATGCAGAGGTAGGGGAGTCAGTGGCACACAACCACACACAACAACACACACACACACGCATGCACCCACCTACCCAGGCATTGGTATGTGGCGTGGATCAGATGCATTGCACTGGTGTACAGGTGCAACTGGTGCTAGACTGCCCTCCTCACCCCAATGCCACATGGTCCAGCAGCCGGACAAGCACACACACAGGCAGCATACAGCATGACACACAGCAATGACACCAGTGGTAAGGCACACACACACACCATCCATGCGCACACAGGGCAGCAGCTGCAGGCTGCGGTCAGGGTGGCCCACAAATCAGGGCTGCTGCATGGTACCATGGCCACCACAGCCACAGGGGTGGCCACTTCAGGCCGATCGACAGCGACAGGCTGCACATCAGCTGGGGGGGGTGTGCAACAGTCCCCCAGGAGTGAAACCTTGGGACCACGACTGTGTCCTCGCAGGAGTGTGCAGGCACACAAACAGGCCAGCCCCGGGCATGCCTGGGATGCCTACATCACAGCCTGGCATCAACTGTGTTGGTTTCGCCCGATGCTGGGTCCATGGGGTGGATAGCACACTACGGGGGGTCACCTGTGCATAGCCATGCCTTGTGGCAGCCAGCAATGCAAAGCCATCCATGATCGCACTGGCAATGCAATCCAAGGATGCAGTCATGGCCTCCTGCATGTACTGCATCCCCACCAGGATCTGTGCAGTGCCCCTTTCCTGCTGCTTAGATAACTGGCACACCTCCACATGCAGTGCATGCACCCCAGTGGCAAGCAGCACCTGTTGCTGAATGGATACCCGCAGCAACTGGGTGTGCTCAGCCAGACGGTCGGCATCCAGGGGCTCCCGGGTGAGATGCCATTCCTCATGTGGTGATTGTCACAAACCCACTCAGCAGGTCAGGCCCTCTGCTCCCACATTGCCAACCTATGAGCGCAGTCTTGTGAACAGTTAACAGAAACAAGGTAACCCTCCTGTCTGTTTTGTAGGTTCAAATCAACCTTTGGTCTCAAGTCTTGGAGGGATTCAAACTGTGAACCTCTTTCTAGTGACCCAATGTACAGGCTCAGATAATTTTGCTCTTTGGGGGGCAGATATCTTTTGCCTATGAGCACCTAACCAGGTGTACAAAATGAACCCTTAAAACTCTATTAAAGACCTCAAAATAACTCTTACCTTTTCCCAGTTTGGTGAAACCAGTAAGCTTTATACAGTGTCAACTTTAACCATGTATGATTCATTTGTCAAGAAAAAGAATTTCAAAGGCACACCAAGTAGTCTCTAAAGTAGAGGTTTACTTAAAGATAGATAAAAAATGTAAAATGTAAATACAGAACCATATATCATAAAAACATACAATCATTTAAAAGAACAAGAGTTAAAACAAGTGCAATTATCCTACCACCAGACAATTAGACTTATATATCTAATGTATCTCTTCTAATAGTACTGATTGACAGATGTTGTTGTCAAGAGAGTCCAAACATATGTGTCTGTAAAGGTCTGTTACAGCATAATTAAAACACTGTCTTGGCCCTGCCTTCTCCATGATGTCACCCAGCTCTTCCTCTGTTTATTAAAAATTATACAATCAAGATGTCTATCCAGCAGGAGGTAAATTAATAAAGGTGACCTCAGCAAAACTCATGTTCCCACATGACTTTCTTTAAATAACATCCCCTCTTTGATCTCAAGCTCTCAGGGGCCTATATTTTCTGATCGCAACCTCTTAGTTTAATCCTGAATTTTGGTGCCTGAGTTTGTGATTGCTTTTACTGAGGAGGTATCAGAGAAGAACTGGTTGTTTGGCGGAAGCTTTGGTGTCTGGACTGAGAGGGGGTGAGAGCCCCTCCCGTTTCTTTAAGAAATCATTTGTTTTGATCTTTTAGGATATCTTTTATACCTGGACGCTGATCTATAGTTACTACCACGAGACTTGTAATGTCTGATTTTGTTTTTTAGAACGGAGAGAGGGTGAGATCCTCTCTTGTTTCAAAATATCCATTGAACTTTTGGACATCTGGACATCTGGACATTAGATATTTGGATATCGTATTTTTTGTTATTGATTTAAATCTTGTTTTGTGTTCTTTTTTATATCTTATTGGATTTAAGTTGGGTTGGTTTTATAATTTTGTTTTGTTGAGTTTTGTGTGAGTGTGTGGGGATTTTAATATGTGTAGAAGGCCTGCCACCACGGTCGTATGCTATTTGTCCTCTGCTCTTCGCGCCCTCCACCCTTTCTCCCACTTGCCATTACAGTTGTCAACATACCAGCGCTGTAGAGTGCTGGGTATTGTGCGGATGGGGAGGAGGGGTTTTGGGGGGTGTGATCAGTGGAGGCCGAATGAGCGGGGACACCGTATTGGGGTAGTGGAAACCAGAAGACGCCCTGGGGTGAAATGGATTCTGGAGCGAGGTCGCTCTTGTCTGGTTTCCATACCCAAGAGCACCACTAATGATGTTGGGCAAGTAGTCTGTACCACTCCAGAGGCCCGTCCAACCCTGTCAGTGTTGTGCAATGCCAGATCCATAAGAAACAAGACTGCAGTTATTGCAGATCTTGTTGAGTCTGTGGATCTGGCTTGCATTACTGAGACCTGGCTGGATGAAAATGCTGGTCCAATTTTGGAGGCAGCAGTTCCAGCTGGGTACTCGGTGTTACACCGCCCGAGGTTGGACCGTGGGGGGGGGGGAGGGTTTTGCGGTCTGTTTCAAGACCTAACTGGGCCTCACAAGTGTACCAGTTGAGGGAGCTGAGTCCTTTCAGTGTACTGTAGTGGCGGGTGTGGGTTGCAGAATTGCTCTCATCTATTGTCCACCAGGTGCTGAGAAGTATTTTCTGCAGAAAGTAGCAGACTTTGCCATCGACATGGCATTTCAGTCACCCAGGCTGATGGTCCTGGGTGACTTTAACGCCTGGGTAGATGATGAACTCTCACAGTTTGGACAATATTTCCTCCTATTAATGACATCTTTGGGCCTTACACAAGTGGTTACTTCTACCACTCATAAGAGTGGCCACTCCTTGGACTTTGTTTTCCTCCTGGGGATTGAGGCCTTTGATGTGGGTGGAACCTGTCGGTTGGTCCAATCACTACACTGTGGGGTTCAGTTTTTTTGTAGGCCTACCCCTGTGGAGATGGTCAGGTTCTGCTCTTTGTGAGATGTTAGCTCTACAGGCCTGGCAGCTGCGCTTGACCTGTTGGAGTTCTCTTGAGTGAGCCATGATCCTGATGCCCTGGTGCTGGCCTATAATAGGGCCATCTCCTTGGCTCTGGATCAAATTGCTCCTGTCCATGTTCGTCCTCTCCCCCTTTGACCTCGGTCCCCAAGGTTTGATGGGACTTTGAGGGAGATGCAGCAACAAGGATGAAGAATAGAGCATTGTTGGTGGAAAACTGCCCTTGATGCTAACCATCTTAGACTGATGGAACATTACCAACTCTATCATTCCGCAATCTCTCGTAAGAAGGCAGAGTTCCTGTCTGGTGAGATTGCAGCTGCTCAGAACTGACCAGCTCAACTTTTTAAAACTGTTGACAGACTGTGCAACCCAGCCTGTCTGCAGGTTCGGAAAGCTTTTTCACAAGTGGAATGTGATGAGCTTGTTCGCTTCTTTGCGGCTAAGGTGGCTGACATCAGGGCAGCACTCCAGCCTGCTCCCTCTATGGGAGAAGCTATAGATCGGTGTTTGGTCACAGCCTCTAGTCTCTCTTGGAGTTCCTTTGACTGGCCTGAGTTCATTGATGTCATGAGTATTGTCCAGAGTATGCGCACTACATGCTGTAGTCTGGACACGGGCCCGACTTCCCTGATAAAGGGTTGTCATGACATCATTGGCCCAGTCCTAGCACAGATAGTCTGGTGTTTCTTGGATATGGGTGAGTTTCCTAGCTCCCTGAAAGAGGCGGTGGTGATGCCCCTCCTGAAGAAAGCTTCCTTGGACCCCGACGCCATGCCAACTACAGGCCGATCTCTAATCTTCCCTTTGTAGGGAAGATTATTGAGAAAGTAGTGGCTGTACAATTGGAAAATGATTTAACCATCCATGACATCTATGAACCACTCTAGTCTGGTTTTCAAAAGAGGCATAGTACCGAGACAGCACTGGTTCAGGTACTCAATGATCTCCTGATGGCTTGAGATCAGAAGAGCTGTTCCATCTTGGTTCTTCTTGATCTCTCTTCAGCTTCTGACACTGTGGACCATGGGATACTTCTCGAGTGCCTGGAGTTCATCTGTGGCTTGTCAGGTACAGTCCTCAGTTGGTTTAGTTCTTTCCTCACTGACAGAACTCAGAGAGTGGTATCGGGGATAAATTCTTCCTGCCCAGTCTCTCTGTCATGTGGGGTTCCCCGGGACTTGATGTTGTCCCCTATGTTGTTTGCAGTGTATATGCTGCCCCTCGTAGACATTGTAAGAAGGTATGGACTGAGGTCTCATTGCTATGCAGATGATACCCAGCTCTACCTATCATTTGCGCCTGACCAGGATAGAGCTTTCTCGGTCTTTAATAGCTGACTCACTGAAATCCAGTGCTGGATGAATTCAAGCTGGCTGAAGTTGAATTTGGAGAAGACTGAGGTAATGGTTGTGGACCCGGGTCATAGGGTAGAGGGGACAGGAGCTGGCTTACCCTCAGGTATATTTCTGGGGGGTGTCCAGCTCCCTACCTCTGAACAGGTTTGGAACTTGGGGGTGATTTTTGACAACGAGCTGACACTGCGTTCGCAGGTGTTGGCAGTTGTCAAACTTTCCTTTTATCATCTTAGGAACATCCCCAGAATTGAGCACCTTGTTCCGCCCTCCAATCTCCCTACGATGATCCACACTTTTGTGACCTCCCACCTTGATTATTGCAACTCCCTTTATCTAGGGCTTCCTGGGGTTGATATCCACTGCTTGCAGCTGGTACAAAATGCTGCAGCCCGGTTATTGATGGGTACGACTCATGCCTGTCATATTTCGCCGGTTCTGCGTGATCTGCACTGGCTCCCAATCCAGTGGCGAATCACCTTTAAAGTTGGTCTTTTGACTTACAAAGCCCTACACGGACAGAGCCCGGACTACTTGAAAGAGCTTCTGGTTCCCTACTGCCCTAAGTGATCTCTCCGCTCGGTGGACAAGGGGTTGCTAGAGATTCCGAGGGTTTCTTTGAAAACTTCAGGCGCTTGTGCTTTTATGTATGCTGCCGCTACCCTCTGGAATTCTCTACCCCGTCCGCTTCATCAGTGTGCATCCGTGGAGGAATTTAAAAAGGCCTTGAAGACCTATTTATGGTCAAAGATTTATTTTAATCAATTAATGTGATCTTATGAGCTCTGATTATTGGTAGATTGATGTTTTATTTGCTATATTTGTATTTATTGTAAGGTGCCTTGAATTTGTGAAAGGCACTGTGTAAGTAAAGCTTTATTATTATTATTATTATTATTATTATTATAAGTAGCTCTTCTTCCCAGGACACGTCAAAGAATCTTTTATGACTTCACACTAATGCTTCATAACCTGCTTTCTTCCTCTAACCGTTATAAAAGTTTATGATTTCCCATCCTAGCAGCTGGCAAGCTACAATTAAGTTAGATAAACAGGAGATCCTTAATTTAGGCCTCTTCTAGCCTGTAATTATTTCCTGACCTTCCAGGTAACACCTGTTAGCTAAAACCTGAGAGGAGGGTGTCATTCCACAGGCTGATTCAGCATGTCTCATGAGAGACACTCAATAACACATTTTTATATTACAAAAAGCATAGATTAATCAGAACCAGCTGTCTGATTGTCACAATTCCTCCCCACCTAGACTGAATTTGGGGACTCTATCCCCTGCATGGGATAAGCTTCCCAAATCAGTTCACTCCTCGTAGACATGAGACAGCCCATCGGAGTTCTGATTTTTGGCTCCAGCCCTATGTAATATTGTCATATCATACCCTTGCAAAGCAAGACTCAATCTTAGAAATCTACCATTGTTTTTTCCCATCTGTGATAGCCAAACCAGGGGGTTGTGGTCAGTCTGTACCACAAAATGCTGCCCATACAAGTATGGCTCTAATTTCTTTAGGGCCCACACTACAATTTCTTTAGGGCCCACACTATGGCAAGACACTCCTTTTCCACCGTGGAGTAAGCCTGCTCCTTGGGGAGTAACTTTTTACTCAGGTATGTTATTGGGTGATCCCTCCCTTGGCTGGATGTCTGACTCAGTACTGCCCCAATACCCATGTCTGAGGCATCAATCTGAACTATAAAGGGTCTGCTATAGTCAGGACTTGTCAAAACAGGAGCACTGCACAGTGCCTGCTTCAGTCTGGTAAAGGCTTCTTCACAGGCTGGTCCCCAGGTAATTTTCTTTGGCATCCTTTTCTTTACCAGGTCAGATAGGGGAGCAGCCAAGGCACTGTAATTGGGTACAATTTTTCTATATTACCCTCCTGTCCCAAGAAAACTCCTGACCTGCTTCTGCATTTCTGGTCTGAGCCACGCCCGGATTACCTCTGTCTTTATTTGGTTAGGACAGAGCTGTCCTCGGCCTACCACATGCCCGAGGTATGCCACTTCTTCCATGGCCACCTGGCACTTCCTGGCTTTGACAGTGAGCTTGGCCCTCTGTATCCTGCCCAGCACTTCCCTAAGGTGGGATAGGTGTTCCTCCCAGCTGGTACTAAAGATGGCAATGTCATCCAGGTACACCATGGCATACTCCTCAGCACCATTTAACACCTGGTTCACCAACCTTTGGAAAGTGGCCGAGGTGTTCTTCATTCTGAAAGGCATTACTTTAAATTCAAATAAGCCTATCGGAGTGATGAAGGCTGACCTCTCCCTGGCTCTGTCCATCAACTCTACCTGACAATGCCCCTTGGTCAGGTCAATGGTCGTAAGGTAGGTCACACCCCCAACTTGTCCAGGAGTTCATCTGTCCGGGGCATGAGGTGGGCATCTAACTTCATGACTGCATTCAGTCCATGATAGTCCACACAGAAATGAGTAGAGCCATCTGGCTTGGGCACAAGGACTACGGGTGAGGCCCAGGGGTTGTAGGATCTCTGGATTACCCCTAAATCCAGCATCTCCTCCACTTCTCTCCTAATGTCCTTTTGGACAGCCTCTGACACCCGATATGCTGTCCACTGTATGGGCGTCTGTGTCCCTTTCTCCACATTGTGTGTTGCTAAGGGGATTGGTCCAGGCTTGGTGCTAAATAATGGGGCAAAGTCTGCTAAAACCTCCCTTACTCTCTGGATCTGGTCCAGGGCCAGCTGGGGAGACAATTTAACTGACTTCACAGAGGACTCCTGCTTACTTTCTTCCAGCAAGTCCAGAAGTAGGCCTCCTTTGTCCGTCCCCTCCCCAGGACTACACACTGTAAACACCATGTCAGTCCTATTTGCATATGGCTTCATCATGTTGACATGGTACATCCTTTCTGTCTGTCTTGTGTCAGGTAACTCTACAATATAGTTCACGTCATTTACCTTCCTAACCACTTTGTACTGTCCTGCCCACTCAGCCTGCAGCTTGTCTTTCCAGACTGGAATAAGGACCATGACTTTCTGACCCACCATGTATGGGCGAGCTCTGGCTCTGCAGTCATACCACAGTTTTTGTTTCTGTTGGGCAGCTGCCAGGTTGCTCTGGGCTGTCCTCATAAGCTTCTTCAGCCTTCCCTAAACTTAAGGACATAATCCACAATGGGAGTTCCCTGGGTGGCATGCTTGCCTTCCAAGTCCTCTCAGATCAAGTCTAGGGGACCATGTACCCAGCGTCCATATAAGAGTTTGAAGGGGGAAATCCTGTTGACTCTTGGGGCACCTCCCTATATGCAAACAACAGGTGGGGAAGGTATTTCTCCCAGTCCCACCCATGCTGTTCAGCAAACACCTGGAGCATTGATTTCAGGGTACCATTGAATCTTTCCACAAGCCCATTGGCTTATGGGTGATATGGGGTCATGCATCTCTGCACCACCCCACACTTCTCCCATAAACATTTCATCAAGTCTGACATGAAGGAACCCCCTCGATTGGTGATAACCTCCTATGGAAACCCAACATGGGAGAAAATCCCAAGTAAGGCATCTGCCACTTTGTCTGTCCTCAGTGAGGATAGGGCAACTGCCTCTGGGTACTGGGTGGCATAATCCACTACAGTTAGGATGAATCTCTTCCCTGAGGAGCTGGGGGTATTTAAAGGCCTCACAATAGCCATTCCCACCCTCAGGAATGGCTCCTCCATTATGAGCAATGGAATCAGGGTGGCTTGGGTTTTCTTGCCCACCTTCCCTATTTCTTGGCACCGGTGACAAGACCTGCAATACTCCTTCACCTGCTGGGCGAAGTTAGGCCAATAGAAATTCTGGTCCAACTGCTGCGTAGTGTGCATGATTCTCAGATGACCAGACAAGGGAATATCATGTGCAATGTTGAGCAACTGCTCACGATACCCTTGGGGAATGACAAGCTGCCTGCCTAGCACCCCTCCCTCTGTCTGCACAGCCTGAGTACACATAAGTCAATTTTTCCAATAAACCTTATGTCTGCCATCATCTCCCTGTGCCCTGTCACAGTCTGCCCAAGCCCTCAGCTTCTCCAGACTAGGGTCACTTCTCTGAGCACCTGCAAACCCCTCACACATTCCCAAGGCATAGGACAGGTCCCCTTCAGTCACTAAACTAGGGTCCCTAGCACTAGCATTGGGGAACTCAGGATCACTGTCAATCCCAACCCTCTGACAATGGGTCACCCCTGCCTCTTCAGAGTAACCCTCTGTAGCTGTATGGTTAACTGCTTCTGGGGAAATTTCTACCCCCTTTTCATTAATCTCCCCATCTGGAGACACAGGCTGGGGAACCAGCCTCCAAGTGATTTCCACAATGGCTTCTGTGGGGTTCAGGGAAATACAATTTTCCCTTGCCGCATGGCTAAGGGTAACTGCACATACCATCTCCTGTTTTAGATTGTTGCCCAGGATCACATCCACTGCTAAGGATTTGGCTACAGCCACCTGTTGCACAGTTTCCCCTGTTTCACTCCAGTCTAGGAGAACACTAGTGAGAGGTAATGTTTTCTCTTCACCAGTAAGGTCCTGAACAGTGACGTATTTATTGGGTATAAGCTGACCAGACTGTCGCTGATCCCCCTTTACCAAGGTCAAGGATGCTCCTGTGTCCCTTAACCCTTGTGTCTGTACACCATTCACCATGACTGGGTGCATGTGTTCCCTCATGTCCACAGGCATGCTTCCAGGGACACACAAACAACCCAATTCCTTGCTAACACCACCTAGTGTATTATTGCTCATCCATTTGGGACACTGTCTGGCAATATGCTCAGTTTCTTTACACAACCAACATTCATTTCTTTTCTCAGAGAAATCTTTTCTCTGAAACCTGAGTCTAACTGGTTTTGCTGGAGGCAGTGAGGGTTTTAGCTGCCCTGAAGGTGCGCTTTTCCCTTTCTGTGCAGCCACGCCTATCCCATTCACTCTCAGAGAAGGTCTGCTCTTGACATAGCTGTCCAAGAGTTCAGCAGCCTCTTGCACTGTTTTGGGATCTCGGTCCTCCAGACAGATTTTCAGCTCTGCTGGGCATGCCCAGAAAAACTGTTCTAACAGAATCACATTTTCAATTTTATCAACAGAGTCTGCTTCAATTCATTCTCACCATTTTAAAAATTAACATTGTTTCATGGCTAGCTCCTCATAGCTCATGTCAGGGCTTCTCCTGAGCTTACAGAATTTAGCTCTGTATGATTTAGCAGTTAATTCAAATTTCTTTAACAGTGCAGCTTTAAGTTTGCTGTAATCATCACTGTCTTCATTGTCCATTTGACTCAATGCATCCCGAGCTTTCCTGGTAAGTAGTGGGGATAGCTGAAAGCTCCAGGACTCCCTAGGAATTTTTGCCTGAATACAAACTTTTTCAAAAGAATTTAAAAAGGCATCCATATCATCCCCCTCTTTAAATTCAGCTATCAATTTGGAATTCAATTTGTAACCCAGTCCTGTAGTCCCAGTTAAACCCAAGCCTTTTACCTGCTCTGGTGCCGCTGGTTGGAGTCGTAGTTTCTCCAATTCATGTTGCCTCTGGTGCTCATGCTCCTCATGGCCAGTGTCTCTCTGTTCTCACTCTGCCTCTCGGTGTTCTCACTCTGCCTCTTGGCGTTCTCACTCTACCTCATGGTCTGCCTCCCGCTGTTCACGGTCCCTCTTCCTCTGGAACTCCAGCTCCATTCTGCACAACTCAGTTTGCAGCCTGAGTACTTCTGGATCCAGGATACTGGTGACCTTCCCCTGCTGCTGTGACCCTTCACTGATAGTGGCCCTGTTGCCCTCCTCATCGGATCTGGACACTGCACTGGCCGCTAGCCCTGCCACACTCAAGGTTTGGTCCTTTTCAGTCACTGTCTCTGACTCGATGCTCTGGGTATCTGCTACCACCAGAGCATCCATGAGGTTCTGTTTGCTGGCTTTCACTTCAAACGGGACTCCTCTGTCCCCACACAGCTGCTTTAAGAAGTCTACAGTGTGCCTGCTGTAGTTAGAAGTCATCTTCTTCCCTAACTACAGCTACTCTGACTTGCACTTTGGAAAAAAAAAATATAAAATGTGTAGGAACTTGACTGTACACCAAGTGATATAGTTCTGTCTCCTTTTTAAAAGTAAATCACTGCCTTTTTCTTTCTTTGCAAGTGAGCTGACAGTCTCAAGCTGACACACTGAACAGTAAAAGCTTGTAATACCAAAATTATGCATACTACTGCCAACCGATCTGTCACAAACCCACTCAGCAGATCAGGCCCTCTGCTCCCACAGTGCCAACTTCTGAGCGCAGTCTTGTGAACAGTTAACAGAAATGGTAACCCTCCTGTCTGTTTTGTGGGTTTGAATCAACCTTTGGTGTCAAGTCTTGGATGGATTCAAACTGTGAGCCTCTTGCTAACGTATCCAATGTACAGGCTCAGATAATTCTGCTCTTCGGGGGGGGGCAGATATCTTTTGTCTATGGGCACCTAACCAGGCGTACAAAATGAACCCTTAAAACACTACTAAAGACCTCAGAATAACTCTTACCTTTTACCAGTTTGGTAAAACTGGTAAGCTTTGTACAGTGTCAGCTTTAACCATGTATGCTTCACTTGTCAAGAAAAAGAATTTCAAAGGCACACCAAGTAGTCTCTAAAGTAGAGGTTTACTTAAAGATAGATAAAAAATTGTAACATGTAAACACAGAACCATATATCACAAAAACATACAATCATTTAAAAGAACAAGAGTTAAAAAAAGTGCAAAATTCCTACCACCAGATAATTAGACTTATAAATCTAATGTATCTCTTCTAATAGTGCTGATAGACAGATGTTGTCAAGAGAGTCCAAACATATGTGTCAGTAAAGGTCTGTTACAGCATAATTAAAACACTGTCTTGACCCTGCCTTCTCCATGATGTCACCCAGCTCTTCCTCTGTTTATTAAAAATTATACAATCAGGATGTCTATCCAGCAGGAAGTAAATTAATAAAGGTGACCTCAGCAAAACTCATGTCCCCACATGACTTTCTTTAAATAACATCCCCTCTTTGATCTCAAGTAGCTCTTCATCCCAGGACACATCAAAGAATCTTTTATGACTTCGCACTAACGTGTCATAACCTGCTCTCTTCCTCTAACCGTTATAAAAGTTTATGATTTCCCATCCTAGCAGCTGGCAAGCTACAACTAAGCTAGATAAACAGGAGATCCTTAATTTAGGCCTCTTCTAGCCTGTAATTATCTCCTGACCTTCCAGGTAACACCTTTTAGCTAAAACCTGGGAGGGGGTGTCATTCCACAGGCTGATTCAACATGTCTCATGAGAGACACTCAATAACACATTTTTATATTACAAAAAGCATAGCTTAATCAGAACTAGCTGATACGAGCGTCACAGTGACCAGCCATGCTGCACAGCCCCCCTCTCCAGTGGATGCTGCACAGTGGGGTCTGCAGGGGGAATGGGCACAGCAGGCGCACCGGCAGCAGACCCTGTGATCGGCTGCCCAGTGGCACCTGAAGCCTGCTGCTGTCACCCATCCAGCCACTGTACACTGCCCTGCACCTGCATGGCTGCACCACCACCACCACAGGGCACAGCTATGGTGGTGCACACCTCTTCACCCGCAGTGGTGGCAGGCAGCTGGTCACCACTGGCAGAGCGCTAGGTGTGGTACCTGTGTCCGATGCCAGCAGGGGTGACACACCCACAATGTCACCCATGCTGTCCAGGAGCTATGAGTAGTCCTCATCAGAGTTAGACCCTACCCCAATCTGTGTCTCCACACACAGGACACCAAGGCTGGCATCCTGCAAGATCACATCCAGGACCTCATCTGACCCTAGGTCCAGGACATCTGCTTGCACTGTGGTGCTGAGCTGCAGCCTGTCAGGCCCCTGGATGCCCATGGATGTTGAAGGCTGGTCCTCCAGGGCTGTACCAGCATGCATGGGTGCTGCTGCTTCCAGTGCCCCATCCTCTGCACAGAGGCATGCTTGTGCTGCAAGAGACCAATGGCGTGTCAGTGATGCAATGCCCACATGTGCCCCCCGTACACTATCACTGCATGTGTCCTGCAGCATGGCATGCATGTGGGTGTGCACACATGCACATGACATGCATGACAGCCGCATGCACAACAGCATGCCCATGTACACATGCACCATGCCACCAGCTGTGCATGTCTGACATAAATACTATGCAGTGATGGGCTGCCACCCATCAGGAAGCCTCCTCCATGCACATCCTCCACCATGGTGTGGCACATGGTGGCTGCCACCAACTCCTCTTGTGGCATCAGTGTGGGTGCATCCACTGGCCCTCCTCTGGTTGCAGTATGGGATGCCCTGACACCTTCTCCTTAATCTGCTGTCTGTCCATACCAACCTTTTTTGCAGCACTCCTGCACTGACTGCTGGTGACTTCTGTACTGGTTTACATAGGTCTCCACCTCCTCCCATGAACCAGCCCTGGCCTATGGCATGCCCTTGGCACCACTCAAAAGGGCCTCCCTGTCCAGGTAGGCCTCAAACAAGGCATCAGTCTTGGCCTTCATAAAGTTGGGCTTGTGCTTCCGAGCAGGCCCCCTCTCCTCGCCCTCCTCATGTGCTGACATGTTGCTTCCTGTGGACATGGACATCACAGTGTGTCAGTGGCAGAATCTCCCGGGTCCGTCCCACCCTGCAGTGCTGTCAGCTCCCAGAGTGCTGCAGCGGCATCCACCACTTACCTATCAAGGTTGCAATATCAGTCCATGGCCTGTGCTGTTCCGTGGTGCCTAAAGGTGCAAGGCATGCAAATGAGGTTGAGCGCAACAGTAGTGACATGCTAATGCACCCACTGCACCATGCATTGGCTGATTACCTCATTTGCATGTGGTGTTTGAATATCGAGATATTGTGCCGTGCACAATGGGAGTGCACCAGAGCAAGTCACGGTGCAATGCACATGCATGCGTGATGCGCAGGCCTGCAGTGCACAAGCACATTATGCTATCATGGTGTCAATTGTGCACTGCACATGGACAGCACAATGCAGTTGCATTGCACATGATGCGCATGACCAGCTATGTGCACGGTCATGCATGGGGTACCATACCCTATCATGCATGTGTGCACTGCACAATGGTAGGTGACCTCTGACCCCTGAGTCAGACCTCTGTGACTCCGCTTAGTCACACCCACTCTGCGCATCTCTGGCACTGCATGATGGGTGGGCACTGCACATTCTCCTGTGCAGCGTGCATCAGGTGCACGTTGTGGACACATGTGCCTCTTCCCACCATTTTCACCACTGAACCTGCTACGGTAAAATGGCATAGGGAAGAGGCAGACATGCCCCTAACTGGTCACAGTAGAACTGGCCAACCTTGTGGCCTGCATGGAGCCCCACACCCCCCAGCTGTTTGGGCAGATGCCCCTGCAGCAGACCAGGGGCACTGTGTGGCAGGGGATTGCTGCCAGCCTGGAGCACAGGGCTGGGGTGCCCAGGACTGGTGAGGAATGCAGGCACTGTTATGGTGACCTCAGCAGGTGGGACCCAGACAGGCTAAGGAGGCTTCAGGCATGCACCAAACATGGGGCTGTGCCACAGCCAGGTAAGTCATCCCATGTTGCATGTCTGCCCTGGTGCTGTACTGTGGTGTTGGCTTGGCTGCCTGGCATGCAGTGCAGAGGGGTACACTGTCATCATGTGCATCATGGAGTCACATTGCCAGCTTCTACTTGGATTGTGATGAAGCCATGCAGGCGCGCATGATGCATCATGCAGGGGCACACCCTGTGCCCAGGGGTCTGGGGGGGCAGCTGCTGTAATCAGTTAGTGATGTGCACCTGTCTTCTTTCCATTCCCAGGGCCAGAGGACTGCAGGAGAGCCAGGGCTGTGACAGCGCAGATGGGACCAGTGTGCCATGATGGCAGTGGACCAGCACCAGCAGGGCCACACTGGGCAGGTAAGCACTGTCATGGCCCTTCGCACTGTACATGGGGGTGGCAGGGGGGAGTGGGTGCAGGCATGACTGCCTGTGCCATGTGCTGTGGCAGTTGTGTGTGTGTCACACTGTGCATGGTACATGCCACTGTGGCATGTCCATTGCACATGTGTGCCAGCTGTTGGTGGGGTGGGCATGCACCAGACTGCCATTGTTGTTGCTATGGTGCTGCCAGTGCACTGTGCCATGTGACTGTCATTGCACAGTCATGTGGCCATTATGTGGTGGGGACCACCTATGTGCACTGTTGTGGTGCGCCAAGTTGCTGGCTGGCATTGGCCCACACCCTGCGGGTGGCCAGTATGGGCCCTCCAAAGGTATGTGTTCCCACTGCCCATTGCACACTGTGGGTGGGCATGGTTCCTTGGGCCATTGCACTGGTCACCTGTCCTATCCCTTGCTATAGGTGTCTGACAGCCAGTGCACAGACCCCTGAGGAGGATGCTGAGCCACCTAATGCAGGAGATACTCCTAGTGGTGTCCTCAATCCTGGAGGAGGTGGTGGTGGTGATGAGGCGCATTATGGCAGTGGAGAGGCAGGAGCGGCGTGATGCCAGGGCAGCCGGACAGGGCCAGCATTGAGGATTCCCCAGTTTTCCCCTGTCTCCCCTGTTTAGCCTTCCTCTACCATCACCCCCTCACTGTACAGTCCCTGTTCCCTATCCCCTTCCCTCGCTGTACCTACCCTTTTCCAGACCTTGTTTCTGTATATAGTTTACCTAAATATATATTCTTCTGACATACCTGCCTGTGTCTGTGTTTGCTTTGCAGGTGGCTTGAGGAGCCATGCTACAGTGGTCCAGTGTTTGTCTGTGTGGTGTGCATGAGCAGGGGCGCATGTTGTGCTTCCATGGTTTGCTGCTGTGTGCTGTGGTGTGTCCCACTTTGGTGGTGTCCATCCCCTGGGTTGGTGGCTGTGCCTTGGGGTGCCCATGGGGTGGCTGTGAGGGGTGTGTGGTGGGTGTGTGCATGGTGGTGGCACATGGCCATGGTCATTAGTCGGGTACTGTCCACACACTGTGTTGGGGTCCTATGCTTGGCATTGTGCGGCCTGTCCCATGTGGTCTGCCATGCTGCCTACAACCCAACATGTTCAGTGCCTACTGTGTGGGCTTCCTGTTTGCTTATGTGGCATGTGTGTGCTTGGCTGCTTGGTCCTGGGTGTCGTCTGCCATGGTATGGGAGGGGTGGGCATGGCCAGCGGCCTCTTGGGGGGCTCCCTTGGTGGCCCTTCATTGGCCATTGGCACCTTCTGTCACCTGCTATCGTTGCCACTGTTGTTTTCTGGGGTCATGTGTCTGGGTGCCTGTGTGTGTCCTGCTGTGCCCTGTTGTTGGTGGCCTCCTGTGGCCTGTCACTGTGCTTCCATGGCTCTGTCCCTGAGTCTGTTCTCTGTGCCCTGTCCCCTTCTGTTGCTGTGCTGCTCTGCTCCAGGGTTGTGCTGGAGCATCTCTGTTAGCACCATGGCACACCTCTGTTTGCACCATGGGGCAACTCTGTTTGCACCATGGCACAACTCTACCATATTCAGCAGGGTTGTGCTAGTGCAGTTCAGCCTGCGCAGCCTCTGACTATGGCTCTGGTTGCACCATAGCACATTGGATTTGCACAGTGCCAGACTTATGCTGGCCTTTGGCGTGTTTCTGAATATCCAGGCCCCTGTCTTTATTTTCTTTATTTATGTAATTCTTTGTTAACCAGGTAAGGCCTGCTAGTCATTGCTGCCTGTTTTCATGGGCAGCCTTAGAACACTGGGGAGGTTAAGTGACTTTCTAACATACTACAAAGCCAGCAGATTAGGCCCTATGGTCTATCGAGTCTGCTCGATGGTCAGTGCCTTCCCAGAGCACCATTGGCAGCTCCCCTCCCTTCCTACAAGGTCCCTAATTTCCCAACGAGGCTCTAGGATGCACCCTCCTTCTATACCTCTCTCACCTTTCTTGCACCCCTCCACAGTAGTAGCAGCCACCAACTCCCTGGGCAGCACATTCCAGGGCTCCATCACCCTCTCAGTGAAGTAGCGTCTCCTTGTTCCTTGTGACTTGCTCACAGTCATATAGTATGCAAGTAAGTGATTGTGGGAAACTACTCTGTACACCCCATTCTTTACCCTCAACTCCCCATCCACCATACCCATCACAACTTGAATGTATCATAGTAGCAAACACTCATAGATGTGAGGATACACAGTCAGATCTGCAATTTGCTGTCCTGTGTTCAGGTCATGTAAGTTAAGATGAGCACCATACAGTGTGTTTCAATGTATTTATTTATTTAATTTTATTTATTAGATCATCAGTTTACAGACCTTTGAGTCAAAGACTCATTTACAAAGGTACCTAGTCAAGAGAGCAATATATCACAGCAAACAAAACAGTACAGTACATAATGCTTAGATTAAAAAAGCAACCAGTGTTACAGGCATTCACTGGTGGTACAAGCTTGGTAATAGGTAGATCACAGTAGTCATAATATAGGTACACGAGTACCACGTCAGCCTGTCCTTTGACATTTACACACATAGCCAGACTAATGTTTTAGCACAGCATACTATTTGATAAATCAGTAAGAGTTTCAGCAATTAAAATTTTTTTGATAAATAATAAAACATGCACACTTGCTTTACTAGCTTGTTTTATTAATCTGGATATAACACAAATATGAAACAGAAATCTGAAAACACAACAGGAATCAATGATAGCTTTTTGCAGTGATACTGTAGGATATCAGAGTCAGTACTTAAAAAAAGATCCCTGTGACTTTCCTCTATTGTTACATAAAGATTGTGCTATGCTGTTACCAGGAGTTGCAACTTTGTTGCTAAATAATCAGTCTACCTTTTATCAGTTCCTTACAGAAACAATGTGCAACATTGTAACATACCTACCGACCTTCTTGCAGCTTTTGATACTTAGTGTAACATAATATTTCAGTCAGAAACCAAGCTTCTCATAAAACATACTGGATTTATGGGTGCTGGAAAAAAATTTCATTGTTCAGCTTCTTTTCTGTGCTCTACCTGTAATATTTGCATTTCCTGAGCTTCCTTCCTCCTTCCCCAGCCCAGGGACAGGATGCAATCACAGAAAATCTCCATTAACAATTGTGCTGCACTGCACACAGTCCAATTTGCATGTAGCTGGATTTCCTGTAATTAAGCAGTTGCCTGCTCCCTGTCAGACTAATTTTTGCAAGATGTAAAATATTATACTTTTAAGAGGAGACAGAAATGGAGGAAAATCTGTCATTGATTCTGATAAGGCCACAGAAATACTTACACCTACATAACTCTATACTCATTCACACTAACAATGTCAAAACCAGCAAGCAAACATTCGGCATTGACAAATGCTTATTTTCTTATGCTGCTTGCACCCTTCAACAAGCTAGCGCCTATCCCCCAGTACCAGCTTTGTTGTCCCCCACTGCACATTTGCTTCTTTACTGCACTCACAACTGGGAGTCCTCTTTTATGCATTCAAGAACTATTGGCTAAAGCATGGTGTTGGGAGAAAAAACAAAATTATATTACTGGGTCCAGTGCTAATCTGTCCCTGCAGCTGCTGGTAGGATGAAGTTTGAGCCATTTGTTCCAAAGTGGTGTCCCCTGCAATATCTCAGATACTGCTGGGGAGAGGGATGAACATCAGACCATTGCTCCCTGAATTCTTGAATGCTGCTGGTAGGGATCAAGGGTAGGGGTGGGTTGTCTAGCCCTCTGAATTCGCTCCTCTGCAGTCCCAACTACTGCTGGTGGCTAGTGGGTGAAGAAAAACATTTCTTGTTGAGTTCTGAGAAAGTACTCCTCCTCCTCCCAAGCTACATTGTTCCTGTTTAGGGGGAGGGGAGGGTTGTACTGTCATGAATTAGATGTGCTGGGGGGATGGCATATCATATTGTCATGAATTAGATGTGCTCTGCTTGCTGCCCCAGGTACATCTTATGGGGAGATGGAGATCTGGCCACTGGACACAGGAACAATTTGATCCAGCCTCTCCACAAAATCTGAGTGTGCCCAGTAGGATTGTGAAGCCAGAGAACAAAACAAAAGCAGCACCATACATCAGGGGTCAGTGCACTTCATTTCATTAAAGTGCGATGTGCACAGAAAGTGCTAAACTAGTTTGTGCAATATATACATATTCATAAGTAGTATTGTACAGATCAAATCCAGTACACTTACTCAGTGGTGGCAGGTAAATGAACAAACCACCAGAGACCGAGCAGGCAATTCGACCAGTTTTGCAGACTGCTTTGTTAAGAGCCCTGGATGTTACTTCTTGTACACCTTTTTTTTTATTTGTTTTTGATAACCAGGTAGGTACATTAGACATCAAAATACCTATTTTCAGGTATGACCCGGGAGAGTACAATTGAGAACAGTCAAAATACAGATACAATGAAGTGCAGAAAAACAAACAGTATTGCTCAAAACATTAGTCAAAACATTTTTGGAATTAACCAAGCAAGAATACAGCAAAACAAATCACCAATGCGCTATTTTAGGTAGGTGTACTTAAACAAGGTACAAAGACAGAATTTTAACATACGGTAACTTAAACACAAGGCTACCTAGGTGCTCAGGTGGGGCATCAGGGGATACATCAGAGATTGAGAGGAGGCAGTGAGCTGCATCAGTAGAAGAGACCAGCACAAGAAGAGGTAAGGCAGCAAGTTAAAGGACTATTAGATAGGAAGCTATATGAGTTGTAAAGTGCATGGAGAGGGCATGGGACAAAAGGACAGAAGTGGAGGTAGTGGGGGCAAGAAATCAAGGGGGATGGAAACAGCTGCAAGAGTCAGATGTTAAAAGGTAAGTATGCAACATCCTTCTGAAACTGGCATGATTTGGGGAGAGGTAATGTTTAAATTGACAGTGCTATATTACATGCAAAGTGTATACGCTCTAAAAATGACATGCTTCTATTGAAGAAATCAGAGCAGGTACTGTACTTATGAATACATTAATTTTGAAAGTGGAGAAATTTTCTGTAGCAAAAAAACACTCTAAATGTAGCAGTCCAGGAATCCCTGTCTTGAGCTCGGGCCTAGGAGTGGAACATGCTGCCTCACCGAAGTGATGGCTTGCCAGTGTAACCCTTAGGTGGCACTATCCCAAGGGCTATTACCCCAGCCTGCATGGCTTGTTGCAGGTTAAGGGGTCTGGGTACTGAAACGGGTGCCTCCATCCAGAGGACAAGGATGTTAGTAACAAGGCTAACCTGGGTACAGCCCTCTGGGACACTGTAACCCCCCTCTTTCCCTTCTAATGGCCTTGACAATGTACAGAAAACACCTTCACAATAACCCTTGTTCACCGTACAAATCCCCACTCTGTCTGCACTTACCACCATGGCTGGTTCCTCTGGCTCATCCCTGGAGACCCCCCTGTAAAACAAGGTTATGCACAGAAAATAGCAACAGTACAGTACTTTTGACACAAACTGGAACCACAGTCAGGTTAAATGCAAAAAGAGTTAGATCTAATTTATTTAGGGGACTTGAACAAGGGAGGGGCATAATCAGGTTGATTGGTTTAAAGGCTAAATCAATCAGGCAGTCATGCATGCACTTCAGAGTCCCTACACAGTCACACACTCTGGGTACCCAGGTGGAGAAGAGGTGGGCTAGCCAGGATCATTGCCCAGGGTAGGCCAGCATCACAGCTGGTTGGGGCCCTGTGATGGAAGAAAGAGACGTGTACAACCACCGACAATTTGTAATCCAGAGCCCGGTGGCTCAGTTTGTTACAAGAAAACAACAAATAAATTAGATGACAACACTTTTGATTTAGCTGATGTTGCAGGGAGCTACCCTGGTGTTTACTCATGATTCCCAATACCGGACACAGGAGGAATGAAATTGAGACTGCAGGTTGATGAGCTGGAGTGCCAGGAGAAGCAGGGCCCACACGAATCACCGAGGCGTCATTCCTCTTCAAGGCATTGAGCAGGGGGCTGATCCCCAGGCAGGTCTCTCGTCGATAGTTTTCTCTATGGTGTGAGTAATCTGGCTGGGCCACTGTGACAAGGCCCAGACTGAGGAACAGTTCAGATGTGAGTCCAAGAAAGCTGGATGCAGCCTCCAGCAAGCAAGAGACAGTTAACCACACAGTGGGGAACCAAATCGCAACCCACTAGCAGCACACAGCACATTTATAGTAAAGCAATACCACTATACCAGGCGGCTGACAGTCTAGTTGCAATCATAGAGTCTCTGCACTCCAGGAGTTCAAAGGTGAAGGAAGGTCCTGACTGGCCGATTGCATTCAGCAAATCTTTGGTCTTCTTCAGGTTTTAAGCCTGGTCACCAATTCATTGGCTTAAATCTCTCTCGCAACTTTGGATGCAGTCCAGTTCTTTGAAGAGCTCCCTCACAAGGGACAGCAGACTGGCAGGCCAAAACGCAGCCCTTCCACAGTTCTCCCACATGAACTATGCAGAAGCTGCTGCTCGAATCTCTCAAGCTGTTCACTCTTTCGACTTCCCACTCAGATTGACTCCTTGTTGCAGGCAGTCTGGGACTTTCCCCAGGATCCAAAAGGTTTGGTTGGCTGATCCATCTGTCTGTCAATACAAGGGCTCCTCTTCCAGGTCCATTTAGGTGCCAAAGTCTCAAAACTACCATTCCTATAGAATTTTGCTCCCACAAGACCCCTGGGGACATACACCATTTTTGGGTCCCCAAAGATACTGATTGGTCCACAATAGCAGTCCAGAACCAAGATGGTGGTGCAATATTGAAATGTCCATGCTGCAAAAAAGGCAGGGTTAGACAAACTTCCATAACTTTACTAGCTACTCAGCAAATAAGTACAACTTTCAGTAAAGCTCCCTCTGCGCAATTAGCAATGGCAGAACGAAGGAATAATACAGCAGCCCTGGTGGGACTCAAGCCTGAAACTACTCAGACCCCACCAAGGTTAGTTATTGCACTGCGAATAGGCAGATCTTAAAGAGACAGTACACAGGGGTTATAAGGACACTCACAGACAATATCTTTTAAACGGTTAATACACAGGATACCAGCCTGGCCATGGGCATTAGGCACATCCAAGGAAGATATTTTTTGAATCCCCATTTGTAGGGGGGGTTACACCAGCTAATGAAGTAGTCTGGCTGCTCAGCCATATTGACAGAGCCAATTTTCTAGCAGGTATCTAGAAAAAGAGCAACAGAACAAACATTAGCAATCTAATAGTAAAAATAATAAAACAGCAAGCAAGTACCTATATAAACCCCTTAGCAGAACATGAAGAAAAATTACTGTCATTCTGAAGCCTAAATAATTTTATGCTACACTGAAATCAACAGTTTACTTTTCATGTTGGTTTGCACGTGTGCAAGCAACATCTTGTGGTAGTAGCACATTTCAGAGGTGTGTCAGTGTTGTGGCCAATGCAGGGGATGCTTTAGTGGGTGCATCCCTCAGCCTCCAATCAGTGAGCATGCAGCAGTTTCAAAGAAAGCCATGGAGTTGAAAGAAATCTGCTGCTCCAATGAGGTGCAGTTTCCTCATTGCAGCAGCAGATGACAAGACTCTGGCCATGCGCATTACAGTGCACAGTAAAGCATGTGGCTGGAGTTACCAGTGGAGTTTCAGCATGCCTTTCCTGGTGAAACATTTCAATAAGTAAAATAGCTGCAGTGCGGCTTTCCACAATGATGACTCCTGCTACCAGACACATACTCCCTGGAAAGCTGACATCAGGGTGCCCAATCCTTGTGTTGGCATGTCCCCCCCATTATGTGGCATACTGGGAGTCTACCCCAGTGTGCCAAAACATGGCAGCTCCTGCTTCCCACCACACAGTCCTGCAAAGCCAACATTGGGGTTGCCCAATCCCCGTGTTGGCATGTATCCCCTCTCATTAATGTAGCACACTGGGAGCCCACTCCAGTGTACTAAAATAATTTCTGACACTGGATTGCCCACTCCTGGTGTCAGATGCTCCACTGCCCCAACCTGTCTATGTTCTTTGCTGACAACAGGGTTCCCAATCCCCATGTTGGCAACGGCATGCACCCCTCCCCCACTATTGTGGCACACTGGGAGCCCACCCCAGTATGCCTTAATTTTTTTTTGTTTTCCCCCTGTAAAATAGAAAAACCATCCCCCGTAGTCTTTTTATTTTATTTAACCTGTAAAACAGAAAATGGTCCCTCATGGTCTCCCCCGTCCCCCTGCCCCAACCTGCACCCTCCCTCTGTGCACCCACCTCCCCACATTTCCCTCACTCCATATTTACCTCTGGAGGTCAACAGCAGCATTCTTTTGCGGTGCAGGACACGTCTGCACTCTTCAAAGGCCAACCGGAAACTGAAGAAATGATGGTAAGCTTTATAATGGGAGTCAAAGGGGGGTTTCAACATCAGTTGATATCACAACCATTTTGGGGAATTTTTGCCCCAGATTTTAAACATGGGGTTCTTGGGACCCCCATCTCGTGAACATGTCATTGTCATTTCATTATTCGGTCCTGAAAGGTGGTTATGTGGTCGCTACGTGGAATCACCTTTCATGATTGATTAATGAAATGACAATGCCACTGTTCATGAGGGGAGGTCCCAAAAAGCCCATGTTGCACATTTGGTGAAAAAATTCCAAACAATGACTGCGTTACAAGTGTGCATTGTGCAGTTTCTACGCACTGTTGTAACTTCACCAATGTTTTATATTTTCACTCCAGATTTTCAACGTTGCAATTTTTTCACACCTCCTTATGAACAGTACAGCTGCCATTTTTCACATCTTGCCCGAAACATGTTTTTACACCTGTTGTGTAGAATGGCACAGTCGCTGTGGGAAATCAACTTTTGGGACAGATTAACAAAATCACAGCACCACTGTTCATGATGAGAGGTCCAAAAAGGCCCATGTTGAAAATTTGGGGAAAAAATTCCACAAAACAATTGTTACAGGCGTGCATTACAAAGTTTCTATGCACGTTCGTAACTTCACCAATTTTTCATATTTTCACTCTAGATTTTCAACATTGCCATATTTTCACATCACCTTATGAACAGTACAACTGTCATTTTTCACACCCTTCCCAAAATGTGTTTTTGTACCTGTGGCACCATATGGCACAGCCACTGTGTAAAATCACCTTTCGGGTAACAAACTGATAGTACCAGTGTTCATGAGGTGGGGTCACAAAAACACATGTTGAAAATTTGGAATGAAAATACCAACAAATGCCTGGGGTGTTAGGGTTTCCAACCATAACGCCCCACCCTGTAGAGATTGACAGGTGTCAGGGGTGTGGCTTGGGATCGTTGGCTTTAATGCTCATGCCATTCCACCCCCAACCTGCAGCCAGTGACAGGCATTGCGGTGTGCCTTGGAGTCTTTGGCCCCAAACTTCATCCCATTCTCCTATACTGCACCCATCTCAGCATATTTCCTTATGAAATGGGGTGAACATAAGGCCCAAAGACCACAAGGCACACCGCGACACCTGTCGCTGTCTGAAGGGTAGAGTGAGGTGAAATGGCATGAGCGTTATGGTCAAAGACCCAAAGGCAACCCCCCAATGCCTGCCAGTTTCTGCAGGGTGGGGGTAGAGTTGGTGTCAGTTCAATGCTTCACTGCCATTCCTATTATGCATCTCTCTAACTCCTGCACTACCAATGCCAATGCCAGCAAGCCAACATTCGGCATTGACAAATGATTGTTTCTAATGAGGGCATCAGGTTGAATTTGTCATTTAAGCCTGGTGCATAATGGACCATCCACATTGCTTCCCTCCTCAGAATCAAGTTCTTCAAATTACCCCTTATTTTTCCTAGTTTTACTTTTTCTAACCCACAGAAATGAAATCTGTGATCTGCAGGCATGCACTGTGAATGCACATGGAGTGAGGGCACTGGTGCAGTCTTTTTTCTCTGTGGCTCTAACATGTTCGCCCACTCTAAGTTTGAAAGTTCTGACAGTTTTCTCAATATAAAATGCACCAAGGAACATGTTGCCAAATACAAAATGCTCACAGAATAACAATTAATATGCCTTAAGTCAAACTCTTTAGCTGCATTCTTTGTGGTGAAGTGAGTTGTTTTCTCCCTGGCATTATAGTACTTGCAGCATCCAGAAGTAAATGGCTATGTGGTAGTTGGGGTAGCCAATTAGACTTAGGATTTACTGGTACTAATAGCGGTTGCAAACTGTGGGCCAGTTTTTTGGCCAGTTTGGGAGCACATTTGTAAACCATCCTTGGAAGGTTGTGTGAATGGTTTCATAAGATAGGTCAGATCTTACTGTGACTCAATGCTTTGCCTCTCTGGGCCCAATTCACAGAGGTCAGTGCAAGCTGCATCAACCACAGCTTGTACCAATTGCCAGTGCACAGGGGCCCTGCGCCCAGTTCACTACCCGGTAGGGTCCTGCAAAGTGCCACAGCTTGCAGCAACTATGGCCATGTGCCAAACAGATGGTGCATCTGGCAGGTTTGCCACAAGCTTCAAGGTGGCCATGCCCCACTTTAGGATGTCCCTGGTGGCTAGCACCACCCCAAGTCCAAATCCCCATTTTAATAGAAAATATCTCATGCCTGGTGGTCTAGCAGACTCCCCCAGCTTCGATCACCATTTTGGTAAAAAAACAAAAAACATGTCCCTGGTGGTCTAGCGGACCCCCTCCAGACCCAGTTGCCTTTTATTGAAGAAAATCATGCCCTGGTGGTCTAGAAGACCCCTTCCTTATCCTCAATCTGCCCATAATATTTACAGATATCTTTCCATGGGGGTCTAGTGGCCCCCCACCCCGGCAGGCAGTGCCCCACCACCCTGCTCCCCCTGTCCCATCCCAGAGCCAGCACCCAGAACAGCCCTCTGCTCTCCACCATGGCTGGGCACTGACTGAGCTGTCAAGGAGTGTGTACTGTATACAGTACACGTGAGCTGTTAATCAATGAGTGCATATTGTATACATTATGCATTCCTTGACAGCTCAGTCAGACCCAGGCCATGGTGGAGAGTGGCACTGGCTCTGGGACGGGATGGGGGAGAAGGGTGGGGGGCCATTGCCTGGTAGGGTGGGGGGTCCACTAGATGACCTCCAGGGAAATATATCTGTAATATTATGGGCAGCTCGGGGATAGGGAGAGGGGTCAACTAGACCACCAGAGATGAGATTTTCTTTATTAAAATGGGATCGGGGCTGGGGAGTCTGCGAGACTACCAGGGTTATTTTTTTTTTTAATAGAAAGACATTGGGGCTGGGGGGTCCGCTAGACCACCAGGGATGTGTAGTTGCTTTCTTCTGTTCCTCTCCCAAATCTGCTACTTCTAAAAGCTCAAATTGGAGCTGGAGCACAGCTGACTCTGCTTTCACAGGTCACATGCCCCTCCCAGTTAGTTGCCTCGGTTAGCAGTTAAGTGATGGGGGCTGTAGCTTCACCCCCTGTTCCTCTCTGAAATCTGCAGCTTCTAAAAGCTCAAAATGGAGCTGGGGCACAGCTGGCTCTGCTTTCACAGGTCACAGGCCCCTCCCAGTTAGCTGTTGCAGTTAGTAGTTAAGTGATGGGGGTAGCGGAAGCTGTAGCTGCTTTCCCCTGTTCCTCTCCCAAATCTGCTGCTTCTAAAAGCTCAAAATGGAGCTGGTGTACAGTTGATCCTGCTTTCAAAAGTCACAGGCCCCTCCCAGTTAGCTGTCTCAGTTAGCAGTTAAGGGGGAGGGGAAGCTGTAGCTGCTTTCCCTGTTCCTCTCCCAAATCTGCTTCTTCTAAAAGCTCAGAATAGAGCTGGGGTACAGCTGACCCTGGGATCTGTTCAGGTGAGTGAGAGTTAGTGTGTGTGTGGGGGGAGTCTGGGGGTGTGGAGTGGTGGGTGATCAGTGGGAGGTCAGGGTGGGGGTGTCGCATTGCCAATGAACTGTTTTCTTTTTAACAGATTAAAAAAAGGCATCGAAGGACCGTTTTCTTATTTTCAGTCTGTGACAGACATTGGAAGGTGGAGGATGACACTTGACACCAGGGAAAACAAAAAGATCAAGGAGAACTGCCATTGGAGGGTGGGGGCATCATTAGGCACCATGGATAAAATACACATTTATGGGTATGGGCATCTGAAGCTGGGGGGTGCCATCAACACCAGGGATACCTAAAATATTTATGGGAACAGGCATTGGAGGGTGGGGGTGCCATTAGACACCAGGGATAAATTAAGCATTTATGTGGATGACCATTGGAGGGTAGGGGGTGCCACTAGACACCAGGGTAAAATTAAAACATTATGAGGATGGCCATCAGACAGTGGGGGATGCTATTGGACACCAGGGAAAAATATTTAAAATATACAGGGACAGGAATGGGAGGATGGGGGCACCAATAGGCACCATGGAAAAATTTATAAAAATACAGTAACAGGGATAACAATCGGTGGGTAGGGGGTGAAACTAGACACCAGGGAAAAATTAAAGAATAATGGTGACAGTAATAGGGGGTGCCATTAGACACTAGGTAAATTTTACATGATTACAGGGACAGCCTGCAAAATCCTTTTTTCCTTTAAAGGGATCTGTTTTCATTTGAATGAAAAAGGCCATAAGGCAAAGGCTGACGCGAGTCACAAAAAAGGATTTAATTTAAAAATAATACATTTCGGGCCACTTTCCCAGCAGTTAACTGCAGAATCCACCTAAAAGAGTCCCAATGAGCAAGATACATGCCTTGATCTCTCTGGAGGATGTTATTTTTGTGGGTTTTGAAATAGTTTTTTTTAAGAAAGGATCCATTCATGAAAAATGGTTATCAAAGTGAGATATGGTGGTCAGATTTTCAAATTACGTCTAGATTACTTTTGTGATGCATTTGAAGATACTGTGACCAATTATGGAAAAATAAACATTTTGGGAGATAAATAATTCACAGGTGCCCAAGATAAAATACCTGTAACGTGGTGAGTGTAACAAGTGACACTAGATAGTGCGGTGAATGCAACATGTGACACCACACATTTATTTCAGTTACAAAAACTTTACTAAACATGCCTAATGATGAACATAATACCACAGAACATGAAAAAATATATTTACATTAATTACATTACTGGCAATTGTGATTTGTTTGTGTTCTGTGCAATTAGCAAAGACAAGGACACCAATTAATTACAGCAACATTTCAGAATTTCATATTTATAGTTGATAGTCTGCAGTTCACAGAGTAGAAGTTTAAGTGTACTGTGCCCTTTAAAGTTTATTGGCCCATAAAATATGTGTCTTGTCTTCCATAATGCATCAGTGTCCTTGCACCATGGCCATGTGGAGCTGCCATCTCCACACTGATGTAGAAAGTAAAAATGGAATCTTCTCCTCTCATCCACAGTGGTTAGCTGACCAATGCAGATGTTCTTGGAATGGTACACAGCATAACATTTGTTGACCTGTATATGTTATGTGGACTTCACAGTCATTGAACACAAAGATGGAGGAGTGGCTATGTCAGAACCCTGGCTGGTGGTGCTGCTGCACAATGGTACAGCTGGAGTCTCAAGAACTATTGGCATGTCTTTGTCAGGATGGACAGGCATGGTAGGAAGAGTAGGTAATGTGAGAGGAGATGCTGATGTCACCTGTGTGTCTGGCATGTCATGGTTGGAATTCAGAGCACAGACATTAGAAGGGGAGATGGATGATGACAGTCTAGTATTATACCATGGACATAAATGAACAGCCAATGAAATGGTCAGACTGGCAATTTACCACCGGTGTAAATCCTCTGATAATCACCAGCTGTTGATGAGCAAATGGTGGTCATCTACATCCTAATCATCTGCAGCACAAAAATAAATCAATAAAAACAAAAAAAAGGAAGCAACCTCTTTAAAAGTTGTGTTTTATTATAGTGAAAAAATGAACCTTGGTATAATCACAATGAGCCACTCGGAGGATGTGGGTTATCGGGGAATTTACCATGGCTGGTGAAGATTTACCCTCTCATCTGCACCTCGTGGGCAAATCTCTCCAGCCGTGGTAAATCCCCTGATAACCCACACCCCCTCATGGCTTATTGCTTAAGTAACATGGGAACTTTGCATGGTATCACCATCTTCAATCGAATAGGCAGACATTTCCAGAGTTTCCGCACCTTCCATGCTTCCACACAACAAGAGTTCTCATATGGGTCATCTCCGGTTTGGCATGGTATGCAGAAACAACTGAGTCCTCTTGTTGTGACCACACCATCAGCTGCAGACCACACTCTGGATCCTCTGTGTTCCTGGGATGGTTTTCACTTCAGGTCCTGCTTGCCATTTTATTTGCCTCTCTCCCATCCAAAAGAATGTCCTTAGAAAATGGTTGTACCCTTCTATGTCAAGCTCTCTTGTTAGATTATTTTTACAATATTTGAATAGTTTCTCTGCATTACAAAATACCATCTGATGACCCTGCATAGCCTGACTTGCAGCAGATTTTATCACAGCACTCTCTCCATCTGAGGGCCTTTCCCATGACGCGAACCAAAAAAAGCTTGTTCAGTTGGAAATTGGTACTGTGTTGGTGAGGATGAGACTGAGTTAAAAGCCCACTTTAATTCGTACTGCCTTCCACAGTCATCAGTGAACTGCACCACTTGTTCAATATTAAGTGCATAGATGTTACATAGATGGTTATTAGCAAGTTCCACAAAGTGGTGAACCTCATGATGGTCATGCTTAAGGTCACTTGATATGCATACAAGTGACTCGGTGATGGTACCTTCACATTTTGAACACCTGTAATATGTGACTACAGGGCGAACTGTGGCCTGTTCATGGTGCCAATGACAGGACTGAATTTCATCTTGAAATGTACATGTATAATTTTCAGTGAAGTCCAACACCATTAGGACCCAACCTGTTAGCATTTGTTTTTTCAGATTCCTAAATCGGTGCTGATGCCATGCCGCAACATGCAGATGTTACACCCAAAATCTCACCTCTTCCATTAGGATTTTGACATGTGCTACGGAGGTTTCTTTTCTTTGAAGTACTTTTCTTGCCTGTTTCATCACAGTGCAATTTATGTGTCAGGTCACACTAATGTTCTCCCATTGGTACCATCTTACTTGCTCATTGCCGAATTTCTCCACAAGTTCCTCTGTTTTTATTTAAATACTGCATTTGTACTGCAGTTTTCACATGTTTTGCCTATGCAATGCTTTGAAAAGAATTTCTCACCGAGTGTCCATGAGCACATGGTGATCTCAACAGCCATGTTGACGTGTGGATGTTTGTACCGTGGACTATATTTTACATTAACAAACTGGTTCAAGGATTGCAGCTTTAGTGTGGCATTAGTACGGTACTCACACAGGCACTGATCTAGTTTTTACTCCCTGGCAGGTTATATATTTGTTGGTCTCAGGCTATGGAATTTAATGGATCCAATTGCTGTTTTGGGGTTTTGTTGGCAGAACTTCTGGTGAAGACTATTAAGGGGCTTTTCAAGGAAAGACTTTGTTTTCCCAGTCCTTTTTGAAACTGCATTCTTGTGAGGCAGAGGTGTAGATGAGGCCTCAAATAAATTTTGGACTTCCTCCACTGTTTCTGCACACAATGCTGCCTTGTGCTGGTTGCTCCTTGGCTCTCATTCACTCTGGGATGCCCTCATCCTCCTCCTCCTCCTCCTCCTCCAACTGATTCCCAGGGCTGTGCTTGCACCATGGAGCATTTGGTACTTTCTCGGTACCAGAAGGGATCTGGTAAAGCTGGTTTTGAATTCTTACTGCTCTTTTGTATTGCGAGGTCCCCATACTCTAGTTGGCCTCTCACCATGCACCTTAGACAAATCTTATGTTACATACAGACTGTTATGAACTATTACTAATTTATAAGGTATTGTTACTTACCGTACAAGTGTAAGTGTCAGGGAAACATTATGAGTATGATTTTATTCTATTTTACTCTGCTTAGAAACAGCATGTAGTAGGCCAAGACACCTGTGTCTTTGTCATCTTCTGAGATGATATTATGCAGACTGCACTGCCATCTTTTGGATTTATGTATTATTATATTGCATCCTGTATTTTCTATGCATCCTTTGTTTTACAATTTAGCTGACACTACAAATAATGCATAAGGATAGATAACTCTGTGGAGCCACCTAACATTTAGCCAGGAGGGCTTATTTTATGTATCTAGTCCTGTTTCTAACCAATAGTTACCATAGCGATAATCTAGGTATATAAGTACTTGCATTACGTATTCCCTTCAAGACCTTCTTCAATCCTTGGGGTATTTGGGAAACCTTCAGCTCCCAATGTCTATGGTAAGACCTGCTTAGGATAACTGTTATCTTTTGTGTAATAAACAAGATTTATTACTGAATATGCCACTAGTCCATGTCTCTTTTGCATTTCTACAACTGCAAACATTCTGATCAGGGCTAACTACCCTAACATATTGGTGGCCGTGTGTAGGCGGTCTGAATTTGCAAAGTTTTACTACTTGTTGACTCACCCCTTCCCTGCAGATAGTAAGTAGGTGTACACACCAGTCCCACCTCACCCATACTTTTAACTCCGTAGTATCTTGTAAAGTCTGGCTGCTTATTGGGCTTGGTCAATGCCGACTCATCTTGCTCAACAGCAGTTTTGAATTGCAGGATTGCATGAGTGCAATATCCCGACCATATGTTGGTTTGCATGCTATGGATTGATACACAGCACAGTGCCCACTGACAGGTTAACATTTTGTGTTTCTCAAAATGTTTACTGGTACCACTATGTTTTATTCTAATATCTGTGCAGACTTGAGACTCAACATCTCTAACTTCCTTACCTCTGATGGAGGCTGGAAGAATTTTGTGCTGGACACAAATCACTCTGAAAGCCTGTGCTGGGGATTTCAACCCAGTTCCCTGAGGTGAGGCAAACAGCCAAAAAGTGTGATGCTAAAAGGCTGTTAGTCATGGCTCTATATGCTGCTCTGGAAGCCTCTGAATCAAGGTTTCATTCCCTAGAACTGCAACTCTCATCTCTTAAGAAAGAGATGGGGCTACAGGCATCAGTTGGATGAAATGAGAAATGACATGAAATGGGTAAGTGAAGAATTGTATGGGAAGCTTATGGACAACTGCGAGTTAAGCACCGCTTATGAAGTGTTACAGAAAGAAGTTGCGAAAGGTGTGGAGCAGAACATTGCAAAAGTTAGTCACATTGGTTGTAGAGCAAAGATGGTGAAACTGCGCCATCAGGGACAAAGGCTGGCTGGTCACATCAAGGTGATGGGTGGGTTTCACTACACACCCATCGACCTTACATCATCCAGTGATGACAATTCTGGTGATGACATCTGCCAAGATGGCACCCAGTCACATCTTCACTGTGGTCCAGTGTCCCCACTGCCACCCACAAGATGGTGGATCCCCAAGCTATGACAGCACTATCTTATGTCATCAGCAGAATGATGACTATCACATGCGATGCCAATATGGTGACCCCATGATGGGGAGGGGAGGCCAAGGACTAGATAGAGCCCTTCCAATTACTACTTTAAAAAAAGGCAACAAAGCAGAGATTGATCAAATGATTGAGACCGCCCTCTCTCCGATGGAGATGTCTGAGGAAAACAAGCAAATCTTCAAACAGCTTTAGATGCAATGATGAAGGAGGCTGCTGCTTAACCATCTGTTGTCAGCTCTGTGGCCAACACCACAGTGGAGACCACCCTTTGCAGAGCACAAAACCAGAATCTGTTCCGTGAGCATCCAACAGCTCACAATAATCCCCTTCAGTTGGCCCACTCTGTACAGCAGGTCACTGACAACATAGGCTGCATGACCCCCAGTGACAATCTCAGTTGTCATTTGGAGAAAGTACATTCCAAATGTGAGATGCTCAGCTTGCCAGCAGACTACCAGGTACAGATCCTCCAGCAAACCATAGACCCTGGCCTCTGGACAAAACTCCCAGAGGTAGCCCGCCAAGCTACGACTGCGACTTTTGGTGAGATCGCAGCAGAACTTATTTCTGCACACAACTCTGGTGTAGTCGGTGTGATGTTGGCCTACCCTGTAAAACAAACTGCCAAGGAAAGCCCAGCAACATACCACCAGAGGTCATGGATGGCTTATCGTACTGGCAAACATCTTTCAAGTGAAACTGCAGCCATTGATCTAACTGAGTACAAGAACTTGTGCCTCCAGAACACGCTTCCAGCTGTCCATGAAAAAGTTGAGCCCACAATTTTCCCTAGAATGAACAAATTTGATGACATTCTTTGGAAAACCGAGTGGGTTTACTAGGTCTACCTCCAAGATCTGAATTCTGGTTTGAAAAAGGTGGCTGTGGTGCAATGCAATGGTGGGTCCACAACCCACTACACAGTAAGGGCAAGGCCCAAGGCAAAAAGTCTCCTCCTTCAGACAATAAGCAGCACTCCCAGTCTGGAAGCTCAAACCAGAATCATAATAGGAATAACAAATGGAATTGAAACAACACTAATTTCAGTTGGGGCAATCAAAATCATTTACCAGGCCTTTCTTACTATGAGATCATGGAGGAGAACAACAACCTCCACAACCTCTCTGGGCATGTCTGGTCAGTGATGGACTCAGTCCCAGCATGTTCCATTGTAGCATTAGCTCTGGCACCACAGGCCTTACTAGGCCAAGGAGATACAGGAGCCTCCTCAGATCAGGCCACACAAGGCCTGAACCCTTAGGCAGCACCCTTCATTGCAGCTACGCAGGACCTGGAAGTGGCCCGGCAGGAAAAAGCCAACCTGCTGTTCCTGGAACTCCCTGGTAATGGCACTTCGGGTTGACAGTTACAGACCCCAGTCTGTGTTGTGAACAAGCTCATTCTTGATGGAAACAGAAGGCCTTGCACAGAGGCCAAGGTTGGGGGCTGCCAACTGACTATTTTATTAGATACAGGAGCGGCTGTGTCTGTACTACATGATGAAGATCCAGCAAACTCTTCCTGGTCCACCAGTACATCAGGTGTGGATGGTTCAAGGCTATGCACTTACTGCTACATTATATCTCCAGTGGTAATAGGCAATCTCAAGATGACCCATACCTTTGACCTCATGGTATTGCGTGATCATCCCAGCATCCTGGGTATTGATTTTCTTGCACTGCATGGCTGTGTGGTGGATCTGACCAACATGTTCCTGATCCAGATCAGGGGGCAATAACATACGGTTATGATTTCTGACTCGTATGTGGTTGCAACTATTACCACTAATAATAAGGAATATGATGTCATAGCTCTATTCCAGACACATGAGTTTTCCAAGCAACTCCTACTCATGTTGCAGAAACATCTGGATGCCTTTGCCACACACAAGCATGACTGTAGGAGAATGCAGACCATCATCGAAATCCTAGGCCCAGCATATGACAAAGACAAAACCCCTTTCCTACTGAGGCCTTACCATCACTCAGGGAAACCATTCAGTCACTCCTCAAACAAGGTGTGATTAGGCCTTGTATCTTGACCACCAGCTCACTCATTTGGCCAGTGAAAAAGCCCACAGGATCTTGGAAACTCACAGTTGATTACAGGAGACCTAATCAAGTTACTCCTAGCCACTCACCTACAGTAGCATCAACACCTGATGTGCTGAAACTGCTAACCTCAGATCATGGATGGTTTAACGCCCTTGACATCTCCAATGACTTCTGGTGACTGCCCCTAGCTCTGGAAAATCAATATAAGTTTGCCTTTACCTTTTCGGATCAACAGTACACATGCACCTGCTTACCTCAGGGGTTCCATAATAGCCCCTCCCTCTTCCATCTGCAGATGATGTATGCCCTGGAGGGTTTCTCTGCCCCACAATATCTTCTGCAGTATATGGATGATATACTATTGGCAACTGCCACCAAGGAGCAGCATTTCGACCTCCTTGATAAACAACTGACCCTTTTACAGAGGGCAGGTCTCAAATGTAATCCTGCAAAAGCACAACTCTGCCAGAAAGAAGTAATCTTTCTTGTCCTGCACATAAGAGAACAGGGCAGAAGCCCAGCTTGGAAGAAAATCCAAGGCCTACAAGATTTTCCCTAGCAACCAATGTGACAACACTCAGATGCTTCCTGGGAATGGCCAACTATTCCAGGGACTTTATTTGTGATTTTACACAGAAGGTCACCTCTCTGTGTGAGCTCCTGAAAAAGGACATTCTTTGGACTTGGGGCCCCATCCACACTTCTGAAAAAGGTCCTGACCTATGCTTCAGCCTTGGTAAACCCAGATGCAGCTTTACCTCTCCATTTGGAATCAGCCACTTCCAACATTGCTATGTCTGCTGTCCTTGCTCAGAAAGTGAATGGTACCTTGAGATCTATTGTTTATGCATCCTAAATGCTGTCACGAGTGGAACAGAAGTATAGCCATTGTGAAAGGAACCTTCTGTCTACCTACTGTGCTGTCAAGCATTTTCTGTATATCATTGGTACTCACTTATCATTCTGAACACAAACCACAACCCCACAACTTTCTTGCTATCAGACAGAGTAAAGGATGGATCGGTATCCAACACCAGACTGACTCACTGGTCTCTTCTTCTCCAGGACTGTGACATACAAGTCCACCCTGCCAAAATGCCCTCAATTTTAGCCCATGGTCTTTTGTACCAAGGAGCCCCAGGTGACTGAGAACTCCAACCCCCTGACTTGTCTGAACCAGGCCCTTTTCTTCCTGCTACTCTAAAACTCCTTGCGGTTACTTCCCTGTGTCATTTCTTTACTGATGGCTCTGCCTCATACTATCAAGGAGAACAGGTAGCCGGATTTGGAGTGCTCATCATGCATCTTAATGTGCATGCTGTTCATGCTTCCAAGTGCTGCAGTGCAGTATCATCTCAGTATGCAGAACTGGCAGCTGTGGCCTGTGCCCTTGAACTGATACAGCATGGCATCGAGAACACCATCATATTTATAGACTCTAACTGGGTCTATTGCTCTTTGACCAAATTTTTACTCTTCTGGCAAAATGATTCCTTTGCATCTTCTGATGGCACCCCATTGAAGTACAAAATACTTTTTGTTTACATTCATGGGCTGACCCAGCACTTTAAACACAAGTTGTTTATTCACAAAGTAAAAGCCATTCAAAGTCTGATCCGTACAGTTATTTCAATAAACGAGCAGACACTCTTACTAAAGAGGGTGCTCGGGGGGGGGCATGGGAAATGGCTCACCCCGATGCCCTAGCGGCTGTACAGATAGCTGCTATAAAGAAGAAACCAGGGCCTTTAGTGCCACTGGATTTGACCACAGCACAGAAGTCTGACTCTCAATCGAGAGAAGTGTTCAGCTTGACAAAGGGTCTGAACAAGAACTACCTACTCACAGCCATTACAAAAGACATGCAAACCAATTGCATCTATCCCAGGAGGTTCCATGTCATAATAGTGATCTCAAAACTGAAATCTCTATTACAGTGAGTGCACATCACTGCAATGCACTGAAAAACAGTGTCCGAGACCTACAGGTCTCATTTTATTGCAGGGGGCATTAAAGCATGAAGCCAGACTGGAACCCAGTACTCCACCCCTCTCAGATGACCACCCTCCCCATAACGCCAATGATTCAGCTCAGCAGCTGCTCACTGCAAACCCTCCCATGCACCATCCCTCCCCTGTGTCTCTCTCTCTCTCCCTCCTGGGGGTGCATGCGCATGTATACCCATAAATTTCTGTCACTGTTTTTGCTAACCCCAGTATCCAGTCATCCTCCTCCACAGGTAGCCGTGATCACAGTCACTGAGATTGAGTTGCTGTTTTTCTAGGTGCTCAGTCTCAGTCGCTATGGTCACAGACTACCATCCCAGGACAGTAAACTGATCTGGTATAAGTCTGATGACTCAGACTACAGACTATGGGTAGTCCCTGAATCTCTGAGATCTGAATTCATTCACTAGGTCCATGACACTCCAACTGGTGGATACCAGAGTGTGGAAAGTGCACTCCAAAGACTGAAAACTGTTGCTTGGTGGCCAGGCATCACCGAGGATGTCAAGCACTAGGTAGAAAATTTCCTAATATGTGCCCAAAACAACCCAGCCCCAACCAAATGAAATGCCAAACTATCTGTGCAGAAACAATATGGCCCTTGGCATGTGATCCACAATGATTTTGTTGGACCCTTGACCAATATCAGCAAGAACAACAAGTATGCACTTGTTGTCACAGATTGCTTTTCTAAGTGGGTTGAGGCGTTCCCCAATAAGAATTGTACAGCCAAAGCAACTGCAAGAGTCTTGGTAGAACAAATGTTCTCCAGGTGGGGCCTACCTGTTAAGGTAGACTCTGACAAAGGAAACAGTTTTACAGGTGACTTGATGTAAGAAACACTTGAACCTCTAGGAACACACCAGAAGTTCCACATACCTTACCACCCTCAATCATCAGGACAGGCAGAGAGAGCTGACAGACAGATTAAGCAAATGCTTTCCAGATTTATCGAGGACAATCCCAAGGATTGGGATTCCCTTTACTCCTTATGGCAATTAGGGGTACTCCTTCAGCCACCACCCAGTTGATACCCTTTGAGGTGATGACTGGTAGAACCATAAGACTACCTGTACACCTGTTGCTTGATCTGAACACACCCACTGCAGACAGAATGTCTGTAGACAAATATGTTGCAAAACTCGGAGATGACATTGTTAAAATCCATCTGTATGCTGCACACCACATGGGCAAGGCCCAGCAACAGTCCAAACTCTAGTTTGAAAAACATGCACAAGAAGTGGATTGGCAAGTTGGAGATCAGGTAATGGTACTCAAATTTGCTCACCCTACACACTACTTCTCCAATAAGTGGGAAGGACCCTACCCCACTGTCAACAAACTCAGTCTCACAGTCTACCAAGTTAGACTCCTTCAGAACAAGAAACTTACTGAGAAATGGTTGCATGCAAACCAGTTGATGTTATATAAAGAAGTATAATTACTTTTCCTAACCTCATTGGGCAGAATTGTACCTACAGACTTGTTCTGTTTCTTTACAGGTATTTCTGCAAGATAGCTATTTTGCACCTGACCCTCCTTCTCCTGGGAGCATCCCCCTTTGTCCATGGCAAGGATATGAAAACTATACCTGAAAACAACCAACATCTAAGGCAACTTCTTCCACTACTTGATCATCCTCAGGGGAGAAACATGACCCCCCGCAGACAAACCCACCACTATCCCTGAAGAAGTTAGCATAAATGTTGCCAACAAATTGATTACTGTCCAGGAAGGCAAGGACACCTTCCTCACTGCCACAGTTGTGGCCCCTGACAAATCTTCCCTAGAAACTGAATGTCAAACTGACAACAATGGACAAACACTTCCCATTGCCCACCTTGCAAAAGGCACCTACTAAGGTTGGCCCAACACCAACATTGACCCCATTGATACCCTATCCATTTGCCAAGCCAGTCATAGACATTCTGGCATATATAATCTAACTACTCTAATTGGCCCTGCCTTTTGTGAGAGGTTCCCACAAGACTCCACAAAAGACTTCTGTACTCATCATTACAAAGCTACAGCAGCTATGTTTTTGACTGTTGTACCCCCCACTTAAGCCGAATTGACTGATTGTCCTCCACAGGAACCCAGCACAACCAGTGGTCTGACCACCACTTCCCTTTCAGGTAGCCTTGTTAATAACATGCAGTACATGCTTGTTTCAGTTATCTTTAACCTTACTTATTAGAATATGGCTGAATTTGGTATGTGCCATAATACTAACACATCTATGTTTTTCAGTACTATGTTATTAGATAGTCTTGCAGCATATCCAACACATACACAAGATTCAGTAGCTGGTACACATACTGTTGAACACTTAGGTTTATTCAGGCCTAGGCCTGCCCCTAATGACAAGAAAAAGTCCAAATCTTCCTCCTCTGTAGGAGGCGTGACACTGCTGACATCTCTGGTGCCACAGGCACTACATTTAGTCTCTTCAGTAGCAGCATGTTCATCTGGAACAGAGCAGATATTGCCTTTATCACTAGTCAAATGCCCAAATTCCAGGATGGCATGAAGAATGACATAATACCATACTTATTGCATGCTGTAGATAGGCTTAGTCAGGAAGAGTGCTTTAACAACATGCACAATATTGCTAAGAGCTTTACAGATGCTAAGGATAAAATTAATTAACTTGTTCAACAAAATAACAAGGAGGCAGACAAGCAATATATTGCCAGGGAACTCCTCTGCTCTGCTTATGGTTCTTATGTCATAACCACTGTCAATAATCTCTTCCGTGATTTGGAATCTGAATGTATTCCAGATATTATTCATGATGGAAGACATGCTAAATGGTATTGTCCCATTGTAAATCTACTGCTTGCATCACAATGTGCACTTCAAGGTCGCTGTCTATCCCCATGTCAACTGCACATAATTTAGGTTATGTCACCCATCATCCAAATAGGGGACCCTGTTATACTTCAAACAAATATACTATCAGAGATATGATGTTTGTAACTTCCACTGTAATTTTACCACAGTTTGATCCCACTACAGCTCTTTTTGATCAGTTAGCCTATATTCACTCCATTAGGCACCTTGATGAGGATATCTACAGAGAACACATCAAACTACCACCTCTTTTGGTTTTTCATCCCACCCTTGAAGCTTGGATGGCACCTCATATGAACTGTTGTGCTAAGAAGGGATTCCATTATCTGTGTCGTTGTGACATTTTTGACATCATCAAACTGGTATGTGGATATTCAGTGGACAGTATTAATTTGTCATTCACTAAGGACATGGACATTAAATCTAATGATACTGATAATCCTTAAGCACCATCAACAGCATCACCAGTGTGCAGCACTGGATGCCTTTACCAGAACTATGTTGAAGAGGTTCATCACCTGACTACAAGATTAAATAATCAATATTTCACCTGCCCAATACAACTGCAGAAATGGAAGGTTCCTGCTGTTAAAATGTCTTGTAACCCTGATGGACAATATTGCATTGTTACTAATTATAAAAGCATTACCTATGGTCTTAAGACTTGCAAAATTGATTTCCCTAACTTCTGCTTATTCCTTATCACACCACTTATAGGCTATACAGTTATTACTCCTGTTCCATAATGGAACCAGACGTTATTGACAGTGACCCTAAATATATGCTTGCTCTATCTCAGTACTTACCCACTTTTAATGTTCATATTGACTCATTGACATTAATCTTGAAATCTCTTTTAGATAGAAATGATACCCATCTCATCTACATCAGCAATAACATCTCCAAAGCCGGGGATGCCGTAAACATACTTATTCATGATGGTGATTTAGATACTACATTCTCAAATACTTGGTTAGAGATTACCTTTAAAGGTTTTGTTTTCATTCAAGCATTCCTAATTGCATTTTTGATACTAACACTTTGCTGCCTAAGATGCACACTCAAACAACATCGTGAACAACTCAAGTACCTTTACAAGGCTTGTGCATCGGGTCTGTAAATGATGGAGATTGTTCCCACTACTTTCCCATAGTATTGTTACCTTTTTGGTAAGGCAACAAGGGGGGAATGTTATGTGAGGTCTCCATACTCTAATTGGCCTCCCACCATGCACCTTAGACAAACCTTATGTTACATACATACTGTTATGAATTATTAGTAATTTATAGGGCATTGGCACTTACCATACAAGTGTAAGTGTCAGGGAAACATTATGAGTATGATTTTATTCTATTTTACTCTGATTAGAAACAGCATGTAGTAGGCCAAGACACCTGTGTCTTTGTTATCTTCTGAGATGATATTATTCAGACTGCACTCCCATCTTTTGGATTTATGTATTATTACATTACATATTGTATTTTCTAAGCACCCTTTGTTTTATGATTTAGCTGACACTAAAATAATGCATAAGGATAGATAACTCTGTGGAGCCACCTAACATTTAGCCAATAGGGCTTTTTTTTGTGTATCTAGTACTATTTCTAACTAACAGTTACCATAGCAAAAATCTAAGTATATAAGTAATTGCAGTACGTATTTCTCTCGAGACCTTTTTCACTCCTTGCGGTGTTTGGGAAACTTTCAGCTCCCAGAGTCTATGGTAAGACCTGCTTAGGGCAACTGTTATCCTTTGTGTAATAAACAAGATTTATTACCAAATATGCCACTAGTCCATGTCTCTTTTGCATTTCTATGACTGCAAATAACCTGATCAGGGCTAGCCACCCTAATACTCTATAAGTGGAACTTTTTCTCCTTTATGATCACTACCAGTTTGTCCTGAAGGTTGGTATGGCAGGTCAAGCTCAGGTTTTGCTTCAAGATGGCATTCTATTTGGCTGGTGAGCAGGACAAAATTACTTTTGCAATAGTTGCAGTGAACCATCTTCGTGAGTGTGACATTCCTTGTTCTCTCTGCACTGCTTTCTGGATTGCACCATTAGATCTTTGGTCTACCATTGGGGTCTCACATGATTTAACCAGGGTCTCACTTGTCAAAAGACACTGTAGCTGTGGCACTGGTGGCTGCAGGTGGGTAGTGCAAACCTGTTTCTCATTTTCTTTCTTTTTCTTGTACATTTCTCACCTTTCTTCATTCAGTCTATGTTTCTGACTTGACATATTTCTCCATTCTTTTTCTCTTCTCTCTCTCTCTCTCCCTCCAACATGCTCTTACTTACCTCTTCTTTTGTGCATCTGCTGTGGTGGTTGCCTTTGAACAAGTTGCTATGCACTCTGCATCCTTTGCAACTTGGGCCTTTTGCTCTCTACATTGCTGTATTCTTAATCTAGCCTTCTCATTATAGTTTGTCTGTTTTTCTTCATCCATTGTGTCTCAATAAGCCTGTGTGTGACCATGCTTTACATTTCTCTGAATATCTTCCATAATGTTCTGGTTCCTTTTTCAAGACATCTTGGTACCGTTAACTTCTTTCCTTTTCTGAGAGTGCACAGAGGGAATCTTCAGTCCATCGCTGAGCAAGTCAGCAACTGATACACAAGGTCTTCTTCTCATCTACATTGCTCCAAAAACAAACTGAAATAAAGTCAGATATTAGAGGCAATCATCTTAACAAATGAAAAACAACTGACAGAGAGGCTTCACATTCCACAGGATATAGATGGACTCACATGAAAGGTGAGTACGTACCTGACAAACCATGGCATGAAGGAGACACACTGAACATTCGATAACATACAGATGGACCAAAGGAGACACACTGAACATTTTTATACAAACAAACAGGAGATGCACTGAACACAGGTCGAAGGAGATGTGCTGAACATGCCACAACATACAGATGGACCAAAGGAGATGTGGATGTGCTGAATATTCCACAACATACAGATGAAATGAAGGAGATGAGATTAACATTCTCATGCAGACAGACTGAAGGAGATACACTGAACATTTCAACACAAAGATGGACCTAAGGAGATGTGCTGAACATGCCACAACACACAGACAGACCGAAGCAGAAGCCCTGAACGTCACAACACACAGAAAGACCAAAGGAGATGCACTGAACATTCCAATGCACAGACCAAAGGAGACTTGTTGAACATGCCGCAACACATAGACCGACGCCCTGAATATGCCACAACACATAGACGGACCAAAGCAGATTCTCTGAACATGCCACAGCATACAGATGGACCAAAGGAGATGCACTGAACATTCCAACACACAGATGGACTGAAGGAGACGTGCTGAACATACCACAACACACAGACAGACCAAAGCAGATGCCCTGAACATGCCACAGCACACAGATGGACCAAAGGAGATGCACTGAACATTTCAACACACAGATGGACTGAAGGAGACATGCTGAACATGCCACAACACACAGACTGACCAAAGCAGATGCCCTTAACATGCCACAATACACAGATGGACCAAAGGAGATGCACTGAATATTCCAACACACAGATGGACCGAAGGGGATATGTTGAACATGCCACAACACACAGACAGACCAAAGCAGACACCCTGAACATGCCACAGCACACAGACGGACCAAAGCAGATGCCCTAAACATGCCACAGCACACAGACGGACAAAAAGAGATGTACTGAACATTTCAACACACAGATGGACTGAATGAGATGTGCTGAACATAGATACATAGATACATAGACAGTGTCAGAAGATAAGGGCCTATGGCCCACCCAGTCTGCCCATTTGAGCTTGTAAGTTCAGTTTGTTTTCCTAGAAGTCTGTTGCCCCATACCCCTGACCTCCAGAATTCCTTTATGTCTATCCCATGCATTCTTAAATCCCGTGATTGTTTCAGCCCCCACCACTTCCTCTGGCAGGGTGTTCCACTTGTCCACCACCCGTTCTGTGAAGAAATTCTTTCTCATGTTTTCTCTGAATCGTCCTCCTCCAACTTCATCCCATGCCTTCTAGTCCTGGAAAATCTTTTCGCTTAAAATAGTGTTTTCCTGCACCCTGTTCCTCCCTGTAAGATACTTGTATGTCTCTATCATATCCCCTCTCTCCCTCCTCTCCTCCAGGGAGTACATGTTCAGTTCCTTCAACCTGTCTTCATAGGACTTGTGATGCAATCCATGCACCATCTTTGTTACCCTCCTCTGAACCTTCTCTACCCTGTCTATGTCCTTACATAGGTAAGGTCTCCAGAACTGTACACTGTACTCCAGGTGGGGCCTCACTAGTGTCTTGTATAGCAGAATTATGACCTCCCTTTTCCTGCTGGTGATGCCCCTGCCTATACATCCCAGCATCCTATTTGCTTTACCTGCTGCCTTGTCACACTGTTTCCCTACCTTGAGGTCATCAGAGATGATAACCCCAAGATCCCTTTCCTGCTTGGTGCATGCTATATCCTCACCCCCCACTGATATATTGTGCCAGGGTTTTGTGCCCCATATGCATTATCTTGCACTTCTTTGCATTGAATTTCAACTGCCAAACCCCTGACCATTCTTCAAGTTTCTGCAGGTCACTTCTCATTCTGTCTACACCCTCTGGTGTGTCTACTCTGTTACAGAGCTTTGTGTCATTAGCGAACAGTGAAATTCTGCCTTCTAGGTCTTGTGCAATGTCACTGATGAAGATGTTGAATAGGACCGGTCCCAGCACTGATCCCTGTGGTACTCCACTGGTCACTCTTCCCTCTGTGGAGTGACAGCCATTTACCACCACTCTCTGTGTCCTGCCACCCAGCCAGTTACCTACCCACCACACTACTGTCCTGCCCACACCCATATTCCCCAGTTTGTGTAATAGTCTTCTATGTGGCACAGTGTCAAAGGCCTTGCTGAAGTCCAGATAGGCCATGGCCACTGCCCTCCCCTGATCCACCTCCCTAGTCACCCAGTCAAAAAATTCAACAAGGTTGGTCTGACATGACCTCCCCCTGGTGAAACCATGCTGCCTTGGGTCCTGTAGTCCATTGACAACCAGATGTTCCACCAATCTCTCCTTCAGTAGTGCTTCCATGATCTTCCCCACTACTGAGGTGAGGCTGACTGGTCTGTAGTTCCCTGCTTCCTCTTTGTTCCCACTTTTGTATAAGGGGACTACATCTGCTGTCCTCCAGTCTTTGGGTACCTCCCCTGTTTCCAGTGATCGGCTAAACAGGATAGCCAGAGGTTCAGTCACCACCTCTGTTAGTTCTTTAAGGACCCTGGGTCATGCCACAACACACAGACAGACCAAAGCAGATGTCCTGAACATGCCACAATACACAGACGGACCAAAGGAGATGCGCTGAAGATTCCAACACACAGATGGACCGAAGAAGATATGTTGAACATGTCACAACGCACAGACAGACCAAAGCAGACACCCTGAACTTGCTACAACACACAGATGGACCAAAGCAGATGTGCTGAACATTCCAACACACAGACCAAAGGAGATACGCTGAACATTCCAAAACACACAGACGGACCAAAGGAGATATAACAAACATGCCACAATGCTCAGACAGACCAAAGGAGATGTGCTAAACATGCCACAATGCACAGACAGACTGAAGGAGATGCTCTGAACATACCAGAAGAGCAAAAGAGATGTGCTAAACATTTGACATTTTTAAACAGTTGTTAGTGGCTCACTGAAGAAACAAAACACCAAAAATGCATTTTACACAGTCGCAGCACAGAAGCAGCAATCAAAAAGCATAGGGATCTCCCCCCACCAAACAATGTAAGCCTCATGGTGCTCAAAATAGTTGAATGTAGATGAACAAACACACCTGGAGAAAGGCAGGAGGGCAAGCACATGAGCAACAAAAACATTTAAACTGCTTGTGAGCCACCAGAAAAAAGGCTGATACCCAGCCAGCTGTGTTTTTGCACACCTACATTTGCCAACATAGTCCCAACACAGAAGCAACAAACAAATAGCAGTAGGAATCCCCCCCGCCACCAAACAAAGGAAGCCACATGGTGCTCAAAATTGCCTAACATAAGTGAACAAATACACCTGGACAAAGTCAGGAGGGCAATTTAAAAACAATTGAAATGCCTGCAACCCTCACATCCAGGTGCATTTGTCACCTAAGTTTGGCCACACATTCACACAGGCAAACAATGTAACCCCTTGCAGTTCGTAGCCCCCCCCCACAAAAAAAGAAAGAACAGCACCTTTACAGTGCTTTCTTACTTGGTTTTGCTACAACAATGCCAGAAATATAGCTCTGTCAGGGGCCATTCAGGCACAGAACAGCACAAAAAGGAGGGACTACTTTACAACATAAAAGTCTTTAACTTAGTAGCTCTCTATTTTTTTAATTTCTTCATTAATTTTATTAAGTCTTCCATAAAAATGCCACAGGTAGCCCATTTTCTAAGCACAATAATACCCTCCCGGGTGGGTGGTATGGGCTATACCCACCCTTCCAGGGTCTATAAGGCCCTCCGCTGCAGCGTCGGGCCTCATTACGCCCCTGGGTGGGCAGGTATAGCCCAATACCACCCACCCTGGAGGGTATTATTGCTTGCTGAGTTCACTCCATTCTCTATTACTTGAAGCATAGGGTCCTGCTCAATTGTTGGCAGTACTGTCAGATGCATTGGACACAGGCAAGCTCAGTGATGCTCCAGCACAAGCCATCAATGGGGGCATCAAGGTAAACAAATTAAAATTGTGTCTATATGGTGTGTGTGTGTATGTGTGAGTGTGTGGGTGTGCATGTATGTGTACAGTAATATTGTGTGCCTGTGTGCATTTTTTTATAGTGTAGTGGTGTGTGCATGTTGGATCAGTGTATGTTTACACATCAGTACATGTGTGAGTGTGTGCTAGTATACACATGTACATGCACTTGGGGACTGTGTGCATGTGTGTATATCTTCATCAGGGTCTGGTTGTGTGTGCACATTGGAGTCTGCATGTATGTACATGCATGCACATTTGTATGCATGTTGGGATCTCTTCATGTATGTATGTGTGTATGCATGCATGATGAGTTGTGTGTACATCTTGGGGTCTGTGTGTGTGATTGCAGTGTGTTTGACTCTGTGTGTGCATATGTGCACACACACATTGTGGTCTGTGGGCATGCATGTGTGTCAGGTCTATGTGAGTACATATGCATGGGGCTGCATGCTTGTATGTCATAGTCTGTGTGTGTTCCTACGTGTATGAGTTCAGCATATGTCAGGGTCAGTTTGTGTGTGTACGTGTGTGTGTGTTGGGGTCTGCTTATGTTTTACTTATACACACCCACCCTGTGCTGCAAAGCCCCCTCCCTTTTCCCTTCCCTTTGGCAGGTGCTACTGAAGTGGGCTAGTAGTGACGTAGCCTGGTACTTGGAAGTGGCACTGCATAGGCACTCTTGGGACAGTATTACATCATGGAGAAGAGATGGCGGCAGTTGGTTTGCCATGGCCACAAAGAGAGGTTTACTAACAAATCAGCTATTTTCTCTGTGTGGTTCTGAGCACCCACCCCCCCCCACTTCTATTTAGAATCACGCTGTACCTTAAGTATATTTTTGTATAATTAGTTGACCTTCATGATGGGCACCACTTGTTTATATATGTATTTTACTCAACCCTTTAGTTGCTGTGCTCAGGGGTGCTAGCAAGACCTGGTGTGTTGGGGGGATCATGGGAGAAGGCTGCTTCTATACGTGTTGTGGCAGTTTGCTGCTAGATTACCTATTTTCACTGTGCTCTTCAATGGAAGCTTGGTTCACTGAGATGGCAGGTGCATGATCCATTATAAATACCTGCAGCCATGATTGCTGCCCTTTGGTCATTGGCATGATGTCTGAACTTCTGGTCAACACAGTTTAATGACAAGGGCACTGTATCATAATGCCTAAAAGGAAACAAGTCTCCAACAACAACTGCTAAGAAACTACAGCTACAGAAAAAACATCTGCTTGATAAAATGCAGAGCATTCAAGTCAAAACCTCACAAAGCAGGCCAAGGAATCATGCCAAAGAAAACAACTGCAACCAGGACTGAAGCAATTTATATTGTGTGGACAGTATTCGAGAGACAAAGTGTGACATTCATACACTCAAAAAAAAGTTTTATAATTAGGCATGATTCAACCTTAATTTTAATGTATATATGTGGTAATTGAATAATACAAAATATAAAGATAGTTCTGTATTTCTAAGTTTGGAAAAATGGCACAGTTATTTATGACATGTAAACTACTTTTGTGGGTAACTCGGTGTCCATTATGCATTATTTCACATTTCTAGTAATAAATACAATTTTCAAATGCAGTGTCTCTGTCTTATATTTAAGTGTATTCATTTGCAACATCTAATGATTTAATGTTCTTCCATACCTATGTGTTGCTATCTGTCTTCCAATGTAGACAGCACTAAAAATACAAACAGGAGGTTACCAAAGTTTCATTTCTTCATGCTTATGCTGTTTATGTCCAGTCTACATGTCTTTCACACTTAAGCTGGACATTAAGTATAAAGATAAACATGAACAAATCACTTGGTTGTATTTGATTTATTATGTGACCATCTCTGTTGCATAAAACTACTGTGGGTAACACGGACACCATAGTAGCAATGCAACATGTGAAATACATGGTGCAACTTTTATTAATGGCTTATCAACCAAACAGCCAGTACACATTGATAAGTACCATGCCACATCAGGGGCCATTTTGACATCACTGTAGCACTGCAGAACCAGACTGAGAAGAGGTCCAATCACAGTTAACAACCAGAAAGCACCCAGGCAAGCTGTTTGGTACCAATAACTTTATGTGAGGGTGCCACATGATGCTCCCTGGCAACCCCATATTGGCCTTTGAGGGGAAAATGATGCCAAAATATCACACAGGCACACCTTAAGCTCACCACCACATGCATCAGAGGGATGCTGCTGCAGCAGGGTTCTTGTTCTGCACGTGAAATGTCACATCCAAACTACTCTACAAGTCAAAACAATACACCAAAGTTCTCCATGAACAAGCAAAGGCAAGGCAAGATGCAGCTGGATGTTATATGGTGGGCCTAAGCCACATTAGGGGTCATTTTGACATCACTGTACCTCCACAGAGTCAAACTGAGGGCAGGCCCAACTACAGTTACCAACCAGAAAGCACCCAGGCAATCTGTTTGGTGTTGATAACTGTAGATGCAGTCACTGCATGGCATCCTCAGGCAACCCAGTGCCAGCCATTATGGGGAAAATGTTGCCAAAATATCACACAGGCCTACCCTCGTCATCATCATCATGCTCACTACCATGTGCATCACAGTGACACCGCTGCTGCAGGGTTCTTGATGCACATGGAATACCATATCCAAACTGCTTGAGTCAGGCCCAGGTGATGTATTTTTTTTATTTTCAAACAGTTCCAAGATATTATGCTAACACTTGACATTTAATTTATAGGCAGTCTCATTATAAATAAATCTGCTAAATGTTTTTGCCAGATGAATCCAAACCACTGATATTGCCCAACAGGCACTAGTACACCCAGGCAATGACCAGATTCCAGTACTACACATGGTATCCCTCCCATACCCCTGAATGTACTAAGCAATGCCATGAGCAGCCTTTCTGAGGTAAGCCCAAGTGCTATATTTTTTTTATTTTTAAACAGTTCCAACATATTGTGCCATCACTTGACATCTAATGTAGAAACAGTCTTATTATAAATAAATCAGGAAAATGTTTTTGCCAGATGGATCCAAAACAATGATGTTGCCCTACAAGCACTATTACACCCAGGCAATGACCCAGTTACTACACATGGTAACTCCCCATGCCATAAGCAGCCATTTTGAGGTAGGCCCAAGTGCTGTATTCTTTTATTTTTAAACCGTTCCAACATATAATGCCACCACTTGATTTCTAGTTTAGAAGCAGTCTCACTCCTACACGTGGTAACCCCCATAACCTCGAATGAACTGATCAATGCCATAAGAAGCATTTTTGAGTTAGGCCCCATTGCTGTAGTTTTTTTTTATTTCAAACAGTTCCATTATATTATGCCACCACCCACACCTGATCCCCTAGTTCAGTATGCCAATACAATGATGCTCCTTTATAATCTTACATAAAGAAAGGCAACGTTATCATTTTAAAATAACACCACATAGACACACACACATATGCATGCACGCACGCACGCATGCACACACACACACACCCCTACCTTAACCAGAGCCAGCATCACTCCTTCTTTCCAAAAATTACAAGCATCTCTCACAAATTGCATTTATTTTTATTTAAAACATTTTAAGAGTGCAGCTTTTATATTCATTCCACATACACACTTCGAAAATAGAGCCATCATAGAAACATAGAAACATAGAATTTGACAGCAGATAAGGACCGCTTGGCCCACCCAGTCTGCCCATTTCCCTACCTAATGGATAAGCTGCAGATCCTAGTCAACCAACAGCCTACTTCTTCATAACATCAACAGGTGCAGCATTCATTAGACAAATACACATTCTTAGAATTTACCAGTAGGAACCCCACAGGAATTGTTTTTCACCATTTAAACATGATTAAAGTCATCAGCAGGGGAAAGTTCACCAATATTAGCAATATTCTGAAAAAATCAAATTATACAATGAAAATCCGCTGGATGGATTGTGAACAAAAAACTATAAATCTCAAACAAAACTCTATTTGATTAGACTGGTCACATATATGCACAGCCCCATTTTGAAGAGGGGCCCTTCACAAACAGCTGGGACACGAGAGAACCCACAAATTTAACTTTTCTGCCCCGAAGATGATAGAACACAACTGCTGCACTATAGCCAGGTAGTATTCAATATGCCCTATTTAAACAGTGCCAGCACCAGAGGAAAGTTCAGCTGATAAACATCCCAAACAAAACTTTAAAATATACCATTTAATATGCCCCATTTAAACACTAACCACACCAGAAGAAAGTTCTTCTGATATACTTCCCATACACAACTTTAAACTATACTATTTAATATGTCCCATTTACACAGTACTAGAACCAGAAGAAAGTTCTGCTGATATACTTCCCAAACAAAACTTTGAAATATACTCATTGTGCTGCACAGCCCACTAATCCAGTCATCCTCTATTTTGAAGAGGGGCCCTTCACAAACAGTAGGACCATGAAGTCTTAAGGTGAATACTTTACTTTTTCTGTCCCCAAAATGACACAGAATAACTGCTGCACTTTAGCCAGTCACTATTTAATATGCCTCCCAGAAGTTTAACTTGCTGTTTTGTAGCAGAATGCTGAAGATCATGTTTTCTAGTGGCTGGAGACCTCTGAGATCCATCCAAACTCCTGTGCAGCACACCAGATTTAAAATGGACAACGCTTCATTCTACCTGTTTTTAAGAATGGTAAATGGGAGAAGCAGCAGGAAGAGAACAGTTTTGCTTAGAGCCAGAGTACCAAAACTGAATGCCTGATGTTACCTTCGGGTCCCGGCTATTTGTACCAATACCAGTATCATCATCATCATCATCCACATGTGTAACATGGACACGACAGCAAGAGCCACAGCTTTTGATGCTGCTGCTCCTAGCAGGCTGTATGCATCACTGCATTAAAATTGCAGATTTGTGTGGGGGAAGCACATTAAGCAATATGAACTGACACTGAAACAAAACCTCAAAGTATAAAGGCAGAATACACAAAAGAAAGTATGCAGCTATATAAGACACCACAGTAATGTATGAAAGTAATAAATGACATGTGGTGTCATGGCACAATATATCAGTTGGGGGGTGAGGATGTAGCATGCACCAAGCAGGAAAGGGATCTTGGAGTTATCATCTCTGATGACCTCAAGGCAGGGAAACAGTGTGACAAGGCAGCAGGTAAAGCAAATAGGATGCTGGGATGCATAGGCAGAGGCATCACCAGCAGGAAAAGGGAGGTCATAATTCCACTATACAAGACACTAGTGAGGTCGCACCTGGAGTACACTGTGCAGTTCTGGAGAACTTACCTACGTAAGGACATAGACAGGGTAGAGAAGGTTCAGAGGAGGGCAGCAAAGATGGTGCATGGATTGCATCACAAGTCCTATGAGGACAGGTTGAAGGCACTGAACATGTACTCCCTGGAGGAGAGAGGAGGAGAGGATATGATAGAGACATACAAGTATCTTACAGGGAGGAACAGGGTGCAGGAATGCACTATTTTAAGCGAAAAAGATGTTCCAGGACTAGAGGGCATGGGATGAAGTTGGAGGAGGATGATTCAGAGGAAATGTGAGGAGGAATTTCTTCAGAGCGGGTGGTGGACAAGTGGAACACCCTGCCAGAGGAAGTGGTGGGGGCTGAAACAATCACGGGATTTAAGAATGCATGGGATAGACATAAAGGAATTCTGGAGGTCAGGGGTATGGGGCAACAGACTTCCTGGAAAACATAAACTGAACTTACAAACTTAAATGGGCAGACTGGGTGGGCCATAGGCCTTTATCTGCCGACACTGTCTATGTATCTATGTATCTATGTAAATGTAATTACATCTGCATAAAATCAATAATTACTGGGGGACAGTTACACATCCACTCTGTCCACTAAAAAAGAAAACTTTAGTACTGTGCTTTAAATACAGTAAATTTATATATATATATATATTATTTATAAAATTGGTAGGGCAGATGTTGATATCTTATAGGATGAAAAGCATCACATGACCATACGTATATCAGAGCGTGACTGCACACCTGCACTTTTACCCCCCCTCCAAAACAATGTTGACATTTTATAAGACAGATAAACCACTCTGAGGTGTGTGGTGGCACTCTGATATATGCACACTTGGGTGGTTGATGCACACCAAGGTGTGCATATATGAAAGTGTGACTGCACACCTCAAGAGTGAGTTTATCTATTACGTGTATATATATATATATATATATATATTCATGGCAAAACCTCTGCTTATTGCATCAGTTAGGGTTGTTCCACAGGGACAAAAGTGAGGAAATTCGGTGTTAAGATTGCCAACTCTGGCATCCCATGCCCACCAGCCCCACCAACAGGCATCGGGGTGTCGCGTTGGGGTTGGCCCTAACTCTCCCCATTCCATGTGTAAATAAGCTGAGGTGGTGCAGTATGGGAGAATGGGGTGAGAGTTAGGCCTGATGACTAGCGTACACCTCGATGCCTGTTGGTGGGGATGGGGTGGGCATGTGGGGTGTGAAAGGTGGCAACCCTAACACCAAAGTTCCTCACTTTTGTCACTGTGGAACAACCCTAACCAATGCATTAAACAGAGTTTTTTGCCATGAATTTCCCTTCTTTTTGAGAATGTGCACTATAAATAGTGAATGGGTACCATGCTCCCGCCATGCTTCCCATTTGTGCATAATAACTCTAACAGTAAAGGTAATGCTAACATTAATTGTAACAGAAATGGTAATGGTAAGCCTAATGGGAATGTTAATGCTAACAGTAATGCCAACGTTAATGGTAACAGTAACATTAGCGAGCTTGCACACACAAATGTAGTAGCGTACTTGAAAATGCAAGCAGTAACGGTAATGCAAGCATAGCGATAATGGTAATACCAATGGTGATGGGAAAGGAAACAGTAATGCAAATGGTAATGCAAACACAAGTACAAAAGCAAACAGAAATGGTAACACAAATAGTAAGTGAAATGCAAGTGCAAACATGAACAGAAACACAGATGGTAACGCAAATGGCAACAAAAATGGTAACAGTAATGCAAACAGAAATGCAAATGCAAGCACAAATACAAATGCAAATGGTAAATACACATGGTGATGCAAACGAAAACGCTAATAAAAATGGTACTAGAAACGCAAACAATATCGGTAACGCAAATGCAAAGGGTAACACCAATGGTGACTCAAAAGGAAACAGCAGTACTAATGGTAATGCAAATGTAAGCACAAATGGTAGCACACACGGCAGTGCAAATGGAAATGATTATGCAAATGGTAATGGAAATGCAAGCGCAAACGTAAATGCAAACAGTAATGTAATGCAAACGGTAACAGAAATGCAAATGGTAATGGTAACGCAAATGCAAATGTAAACAGTAACAGCAATGGTGATGCACAGTAGCACAAGTGACAATGAAAATGTGAGTGCAGAAGCAAACGCTAATGGTAACGGAAATGCAAATGCAAATGGTAATGAAAACTCAAATGTAACGGTAATGCAAATGGAAATGCAAATGCAAATGATAACGGTAATGGCAATGGTGGTGCCAAAGGAAACAGTAATGCAAACGCAAATGCAAGCGAAAACACAAACACAAATTGTAATACACATTGTGACGCAAACAGAAATGCTAACGAAAACGGTAACAGAAATGAAAACGGTAAAGGTAACAGTAATGAGAACAGTAATGGTAACAGAAATGCACACATAAATGGTAACGAAAATGCAAACAGTAATGGTAACACAAAAGCAAGCGGAAATGGTAACATCAATGGTGACGCGAAAGGAAACAGTAATGAAAACGGTAACACAAACACAAGCTCAAAAGCAAATGGAAACAGTAACGAAAACTGTAATGGAAATGCAGGTGCAAATGTGAAAAGAAACACAGATGGTAATGCAAATGGCAGCGACAATGCAAACAGTAATGGTAACGCAAACAGAAACATAAACACAAGCGCTAATACGAACGCAAACGGTAACATATATGGTGACGCAGATGGAAATGATAATGCAAATGGTAATGGAAACGCAAGCGCAAACATAAATACAAACAAATGTTAACGTAAACGTAAACAATAAAGGTAATGCAAATGCAAATGAAAATTCAAATGGTAATGGCAATGGCAACGCACAAGGAAACAGTTAAGCAAGCGACAATGGAAACACAAGTGCCAAGGCAAATGCTATCGGTAATGGAAATGCAAATGGAAATGGTAACGCAAACGGTAATGCACACAGTGACGCAAATGGAAATGATAACAAAAATGGTAACTGAAACAAACAGTAATGCAAATGCAAACAGAACTCTAACAGTAATGCAAAAAGAAACAGTAACGCAAATGGTAACGCAAACGCGCATGGTGATGCAAACAGAAATGCTAACGCAAACAGTAACGGAAAAGCAAGCAGAAATGTAAAGGTAAACACTATTGGTAACAGTAACGCAAACGCACCACTTTGTGTTCGAAAGACGTGCATCCAGAAGCACAGTAAATACAAAGAATGTAGGCATAATAGTGGCCCTCGGCCAGGAAAATGAGCACTTGGAATACTAAATTGCTTATGTCTCAGGAACCATATGACATAGAAAAAAAAATTTGAATCTCATATTATTTACGACTTTCCAGGCTAGTTTTGTACTTAGTATTGAAAACACAGGCTAGGAGGAGCACTTTGAATGAATTACACAGACAATAAGTAAATCAGCACACACAAATAAAGTGCAAACGCATGGAGCTGCGTGGCTACTGCTACCCCGGCGCTTCGGGTCTTCTCGTGTCCCTTTCTCAAGGGGAGTGGCCAATGTGCTACACATGCTGTATTTTATTTCAAACTATTAAAGTGACAGTGTAATAATTAATCAAGTTCTTGTATAAATTCAAACAGCAATCATGCACACATTTGTGCAGGTACAACTTATTTTCAAACAAACCAAATGATGAATATTATTCAAACTAGGCTAAATCAACAATAATAAGACAGCAGTACTAAAAACCTAAAAAACCCTCTCCACCTCCCCTTTTTTTACCTTCTTACTTCTGCTATATAAATTTATGCTCCCTCCCTTTTTTTAGGTTTTTTATGTTTTTAGTACTGCTGTCTTATTATTGTTGATTTATAAAATAATAATAATAAAAGTAAAAGTAGTTCCTCTAAACATCAGAAAAATAATGCTGAAGATGACATTAATATCTCTTCCTCCTCGGATCCAGCCAATATTCCACCGAAACAAGCTACCTTTGTTGTTCATCCTAAATCCAATGCAAAAAAGGGAGGAAGACAAGACGTGGCAGGAGGGGGAGAGGCACAAGGCACTATAGCAGAGAGCCTTAGGAGTAGGACATTGAAATAGTTAACTTATCGAATGCTGTATTGAATGAGACACAGATCAGTTTGCTTCAAAAGGGTCTTTAGTTTGTTCCACGACCAGTTGTTAATAAATTTAACATCTACATTGACATTAAGAAACTTGTTAGAAAAGTATGTCTTAAAAAAAATTTTCACAGTGACAACAAGCTCTGGAGTGTCCCAATGAGGATATAAATTCATCATTACCAGAATTGGATGAAACATTAGTGACTTTGGAACGGCTTTTTAATGAAGCCAATGACTTGGGTGGCTTAATTGGGACTGATCCTAGTGCTTCATTATTGATGAAATCACCTTTTAAGCCAAAATCTATATTCAATCCACCCCCCGCTATTTCATTTGCTATTAGCACTTATGAGTCTTTAGTGCGACAAGATTTTGCTGTCCTGTTTAAGTCCAAATGGCCAGCTGTACAAGATAGTTTAACTGCTGAGGAAAAAATTGCATTACAGGAATTGAGAAATCTAAAAGATATTGAAATCAAGGAAGCAGATAAAGGGGGGAATATAGTAATCATGAACAAAGTACAGTATGAAGAGGAAATATATAGGCAATTGGATAATAAACATTGCTATAGATGACTTTCTGATAATCCAATGTGCATTATTAAAGGTAAACTGGATAGTTTACTAACAGATTTTGTTTCTAAAGGTCAGATTTCCCATAAAGAGAAGAAATACATGACTGTGGATTTTCCTGTTATACCCACAATATATGTTCTTCCCAAAATTCATAAGGACCAGGTCAGACCCCCAGGACGACCCATTATTTGAGGGGTAGGTTCGCTCTCTGAAAGGGTGTCAATATTTGTTGATTATTATCTTAAACAACTAGTGGTTAAACAGAAATCATACCTCAGAGACTCGATGGATGTTTTGTCCAAAATTGAGGGTCTGACCTGGTCCTCTGAATTTGTATGGTTTACTATAGATGTCACCAGCTTATATACTTCCATAGCACACACGCTGGGACTCCAGGCTTTAGAATATAATTTCTGCCTGGATAGTACAGCAAAACATTTTCCACAAGAATTCATTTTGGAAGTGGTGACATTTATTTTGTATAATAATTATTTTTTGTTTGACAATAAATATTATTTACAAACCATGGGTACTGCGATGGAGACCACTAAGGTCCCCTCGTATGCCAATCTATTTATGGCCTGGTGGGAGGAAACTTTGATTTATGACTTCACTAGAAATCCTTTTAGTGAACATATAGAATTTTGGGGTAGATTTATAGATGATTTACTTGTTGTTTGGAGGGAAGACATTTTGTCAGCTTCTAAATTTGTGGAGTTTCTAAATAATAATGATGTGGGGCTCAAGTTTACTTTTGATGCACATGTCTCCAGAATATCATTTTTGCATTTGTTATTAGAAGGACATAGTGGAGAAAATATCTCGAGTTCTCTTTTTAGGAAGCCAACCGCTGGCAATGTGTTACTACATGCTATGAGTGCACATCCAGCACACACAAAGAGGGGGTTTCCATATGGACAGTTTATCCGACTTTGATATACTTGTACTTACTTAGATGATTTTCAGTGAGAAAGTAAATTACTCAAGGATATATTTTTGGCTAGAGGTTACTCTGAAACACAGGTTGAACAAGCATATATTAAGGCCCGGGCACTTGATAGGAATACACTTTTGCAACCAAAAGCTAAAAAGAATGAAGATCAGATGCCTATTGTGTTTGTTACTGAATATAATCATATTAGTAATCAAATAACCAACATTGTAACCAAACATTGGGGAGTGTTACGAGCTGATCCTGATTTAAGAGATGTGATAGGTAATAAACCTTTAGTGTCTTTTAAAAGAGGGAACAATTTATCTAATCTATTGACACACAGTCTGTATGTGAAACCTCCCAATATTAGAACTTGGCTTCCAAATAAACCTTTAGGTTGTTTTAAATGTGGCCATTGCAGTATCTGTAAATTTAACTTACAGGGTTCATTGTTCCAGCATCCACTTTTTGAAAACAAAAATATAGAAATTGCTTACTTTATTAATTGCGCCACAATTTTTGTGATTTATATTGTACAATGTACATGCCCATGTATTTATGTGGGTAGAACAAAAATAACTTTAAGAGAAAGAATGCAGGAACATATGGGGGCAATTTCTAAGAATGACCAAAATAATCCCATAGGTGTGCATTTTGAAAAATGTCATAATAAAAGTTTACAGTGTTTCAAATTTATGGGGGTAGATTATATTAGAAAAAAACACTAGAGGGGGAAATAGGTGAAATAGATTGGCACAATGTGAACAGAAATGGATTTACACCATGAAAGCTTTGTATCCTACTGGTTTAAATGACTGTCTTGACATCACAGTGTTTCTTTAAGTCCCCTTCCCCCTCCTTCTTTTTTTCCCTCCCCTCTGCATTCCCCTCTTTTTTTTACCTTTCTACTTCTGCTATATAAATTTATGCTCCCCCCCTTTTTTTTTTAGGTTTTTAGTACTGCTGTCTTATTATTGTTGATTTAGCCTAGTTTGAATAATAGTATTCATCATTTGGCTTGTTTGAAAATAAGTTGTACCTGCACAAATGTGTGCATGATTGCTGTTTGAATTTATACAAGAACTTGATTAATTATTACACTGTCACTTTAATAGTTTGAAATAAAATGCAGCATGTGTAGTACATTGGCCACTCCCCTTGAGAAAGGGTCACGAGAAGACCCGAAGCGCCGGGGTAGCAGTAGCCGCGGAGCTCCATGCATTTGCACTTTATTTGTGTGTGCTGATTTACTTATTGTCTGTGTAATTCATTCAAAGTGCTCCTCCTAGCCTGTGTTTTTAATGCTTTATGATTTTTGGGAGTGAGCACCTGTGTATTTCGAGCGCTCTGGTACCTGTGTGTTTTTGGTTTTAGTCCCTGGTGGGGACTAAAATTTTAGTGACGAAAATTCCATATCTTGAACCATTTTCGAGGTATGGGACCCGAAAAGTGCGACGGATGCCGTAATGTTATCCTATGGGAAAAATTGTCAATTTCGGAGTGCTGTAACTTTGCATCCCAGTAATATTTTGGCACCAAACCACCAAAAGGCCCATCTGTGGGATGTTAGCTTTCTTCCCTACAAATTTCAGCCCTAAAGACCAAACTGTTATTTTGCGGCAGGGTGGCAAAGCTTTCCTATTGTTTTGGGCATAGTGTCGCAAATTACTGTCGCAAATCACAACACTTTCGCAAAAAAAAATCACGAAAGTGTTGCATTTATGAAAGCACTTTGTGACACTACTTTTTACAAAAATTAAAAAAAACAGATTTCTGGGGGGGTTTACCCCCCAAAAAAGACATGGCTAACATCCTCAGGGCTCAACTAGGTGAACACAGCAAGAATTGTGTCTCTAGAGGGTCCCAAATTTAAATGGCAAGCATTTTTCTGACCACCAACTAAAAAAAAAAAGGCTGTATCACGAAAGTAAAAGGGCCATTTGCGACAGTAAAAAGTGCATTTGCGACACTTTCACATCGTCTAACTTTTCCCATGGACTATAATGGGATTCAGTGAATAACTTGTGAACCATTTAATATTTTTTCACAAAATTGTTGAAAGGCACATCGGACTACCGTGCCACTATAATATATATATTATATATATATATATATATATATATATATATATAAAACAGCTTCTGTCTGCACTATAGTTGACACATGACAATAAAATCAGTGCACTATAAATGCAAACACAATTTCTGACACACTAGTATTCCTTAGCTATACTTCATACAACATGTTGACTGGTAACCGGCCCATACTGCTTTAAATAACTATTCTCTCCGCAAACTTCTTAAATAAAAAATATGCCATGCCTGGTAGGAGCCTTAGTGAACTAATTTTTCCTCATACTAACCCATTTTTCCCTTTATTTCTGAATGTCTGACAGAATGTGAACTTCAATCTGACTGCAGGCTACCCCTGTTTATCAGATGTAACCCCCTTGTCAGGCGCTTACCTGCTTGCCCCTCGAGGCTGCCCATTTCTCCTGTGTTCCCCCGATGTGACTCTGTATCCTGGCACAGGTCCCTAGTGCCCTGGATCCTCCCTCCAGCCCCCACAGTACTTTTCAGCCCAGAATGGGGCCAGAGGAGCTGTAGCATGGAGCTTCTATTTGGTTCTGCACCATGGTGCTGGGCTGGTGGTCCATGCATGTGCATAGTGCATCTGTGTTTTTGGCCATTCTTACAGCTGCATGAGTGCCTTACTGGAGGTCCCGGTCCCTTCTTTAAGCTAAATGGGAACCAGAGACCTGGAGATGGTGCAGTAGGAACCACAAAAGTGTTTTTTTGAAAGAGTGCCCGTGAGCGCTAAAGAACAAAGGGCGGCCTCATAAATCTTAATGGGGCTGCATAAATATTAATGAACTGGGCCTGTCCAGCACCTGACAGGAAAGAGGATAAATAAAATGTTTAAATGGTGAAGGGGATACACAGAGGAAAGGGACTGCTACCAGGCCATGTGGCTATTATCAAATAACTGTATCTATTATGGCCACAGCAGGGCTGAGAATATGGGCACAATGTATGGATTACAGTGGGACTATGTGTGGGCTGCCTGGGGACACTTTACAATGACAGCAGTGATAGCAAAAGGGCTGAATAAAAATGTTAATGTGTGCAGTCACTTTATAGGGAACAGAGACTGCTATAGAATGGTGGCATTATTTAAGCAATAAACCACAAGAGGGTGTGGGTTATGGGGGAATTTACCATAGCTGGTGTTGTTTGGCCACAAGGCTGCATGCCGAGTGGTCAAATCCTCATCAGTCATGGTAAATCCCCCTATAACCCACACCCTCGAGTGGGTTATTGCAATTATACCATGTTTTTTTTTTATTTTTTGTGAGAAAAAAATAAAGTATAATACAGGTTTTCCCCAGTTTGAATTATTTTTAACTTTATTATTCTGCCAGAAAAAATAGTTCCCTGTTGCTAGGTGGAATGATGTAATTGCCCCCTCTCTGAGTGCAAGGCTTGTTTTTATTGATTTCCCTTCCCTTTGCCACATACACACATGCACACAGTCTCCAGAGGTTACTAGGAACAGTTTGAGCTGGCCCGTTGGAGCAGCGGTAGGATTTCCGCTTCCGACGCCGGCGACTTGGGTTCGGGAATGGATCCGGGTTGTCGGAGGGCTGGCTAGGGGAGAAGGATCAAGCGACCTTGGACTGCTCTCCTTCTCCGGGGGAAGGGGGGACTGAGTGTTTGGTGCAGTGGCAACACCTGGCGGAGGCTGGGTGTTCCACTATGCACCGACGCTATGTAGAACAATCAGGGGCAGGGTGGACGCTGGCGTCATGGCACGTCCCCGCCCCTGCCTACAGGGGGAAAAATATTTTGTGTCCCCGGCCGTCTCCATGAAGACCTGCCCTCGGTCCTCGAATTTCCTCCACTGCTGGCTCCCTGACTAGTTACTAGCGTCTCGGCACTGGAAGGCCCACAGCGCCAAGACCCCCGCCCTCTGGGGGGTAAGCCAGGGGTGACTGGGGAGTGCAAGCAATTGGCAGAGGTGGAGGCGAGGGGGTCCGTGACTAGGCCGGACAATGACGGCTTGGGGGCACACAAAAAGTATTAAAAAAAAAATAGGAATAGTTTGTCTTTGTGTGTGTCATGCTAATGGGCTGCCATCACACAGCGTGTGCTTTTGGGTTGGATTTCTGGTGCGTGGTGTGAGCCACTTCCATGTTCCAGGAAGCAGTAGAAGGTGACCGGGGTTGTGCGTTTTTTTTTTATTTTTTTTAATTTATATTTAAGATGATGGAGGAGTGAGAGTAGGAGGGCACTGAAGAGAGACAGAGAGAGAGAGAGAGAGAGAGAGTGCTAAATTAATGAAGCGAGAGATGGAGTGGACCGGAGACAGTGACAGGGGAACCAAGAGGTATAGTGGGAGTTTCCTGACATGATGGAGAGCAGACAGAGTGGGAGTGGAGGCTAAGCCTGAGATGAAGTGGGTGCAGTTTGGGTGGTTATGAGGAAATACTTTTTGAAGTCTGTTGTTTGACTTTTTTTTTTTTACTGCGGCTCCACTTTCTTGGGCAGGTTTGTGCTTTTTATACTGTGTGCTTTGGTGAGTGGGACGTGATGGGAGTCGGAGACTGCTGGTTAGAGAGTATTTCAATATGACAGGTCTACAGTTTGCATTTCACGGACCGGATGAATTTTAGAGATGGGTCTGACTTGCACCTTTGGTGTGGGTATTTCATAGGATTTACCATGACAGAAAGGTGCCAGCCAGCCAATGATGGTGCAGGATTTTGGCTTTGGTATAGAGTCCATGGTAAAATGTAAAATAAATGTGTTTGTTCAGACTGCAGGGGCATTTTGAACTTGGGATACTGTATGGACTGTGTATGAACTGGGGCTAACAGCAGCAATGATTGCAGTCATGTGTTGTCAGCTCAGCCAATCGGAGGGTCAGGATTTTGGAAAGGACTTCTGGGACTGTTTGTTGGACTTATGGGGAAAAAGCCAGGGAAATTCTTGGCGCCCTTTCACATAACCAAACAGGCAACGAGGGCGCCTCGTACATATTAATTTTTAAAAGATAAGGATTTCAGCCAGTCAAGAGCTGCAGAGAGCTCCCAAAAGTCAGAGACTGTTTGGTTCTGAATCAGTTCGGTGGGAGCCCCTCCTGAGGGAGGGAGGGAGGGAGGGCTCCAGCCCCTATGCCTGAATGGGGCTGCAAGGCTTGGGAAGGGCCTGCCTGGGGGTTGTCATCCACTGTCCCCCAGGGCCTGGTGTCTGTCTTTCCCCATTTGTGGAAGAAGCTGGATCGAGGAATCTGGTTCGACAGCTTTAGCTGGGATGAGAGCTGCAACAGGCTGCTGTGGGAAGGGAGCTCTACCACAGTGGTGAAGGTTTTAATTAAAGGTTCTGGAGAGAAATGGCAATCTATTTCTGTACCTAAATGGCGAGAAACCAGGATGGAAGGAAAAGGATCAAGGTTTAAGTGAGGGAAAAAAGGTTCTGTCTGTACCCTGGATGGACTCAACATCACAGGGAACAGGGGAAGGACACTGGTCTAAGGTAATGGAAATGTCTGGTTCTGGTTTTTGGAAAACAGATCTGGTTGTGGAACACTTGGTATGGGAGTCTTTGCATGAGGAGGCTGGCCAGTAAAACCAAGTAGTCTGAAATGGAAAAAAGGTTCTGTAAGAAGAAAAGATGGCCTTTTCTGGTTAGTCCAACTTTGTGAGCACCTGCACAGTGGAGAAAGTCTTTTCAGACTCAAGGGACTGGCTGAGAAAAGGTGTGTTTTGAATTTGCCCCATGTCTCACTGAGACCGTGGGCTCAGTGGGAAGCTAGAGACTGAGTTCAGATTGCAGAGAGCCCCTGCAGCCATGATGGTAGTGTGGCTGAAGGATGTTTCTTAAATTTCAACAATTTAAAGACTGCACAACTGAGCTGAGCTAAAGAGCCTTAGAAGGCTGCTCAAATTTCAACCTGGAGCCAGGCAGGGAACCAACCAACTCCTGCCAAGTGGGTCCAACTGGGCCACAGGGAGCCACAGATGCATGCCTGAGTGCTAGGGCACTCTGATCCATGGGGGAGCTGGACTGTGGGGTCACTTCCTGGTCTGGGCTCCTTTGTCACCTGGAAAGCCTTGTGTCCATGCTCTGCATTCAGGCCTGGAAACAGGCTGAAGGTTACAAGCTGCAAGACCTTCAATCAAGTCAAAAGATTCAAGCTGCAGAGTGTTTGCTCCATGTTTCCAGTCTCTTAAAATTCATGTATCCAAATTCTGCTGCTCTGTCTTCCCCAGAGGTGCAGTCACCATGGCACCAGAGACTGTCAGCAGAACCATGAGCAAAGTCGGGAATTGCCCTGCACATGGGGGAGGTATACAGTTTTGCTCTCAAGTTATGCCCACTGGCATAGAAGGAAATATCAAAGCTAATCAGAGAAAGTTAAAAGTCATGTTATTTTACATAAAGTGCACCAACGCTGGCCAATTAGCTGCACCTCAGGCCTGCACCTACAGTATCTGGATACCTAGGGACAGAGGGAGTGTTGGAGGTTACTCTGAACTCGTACCATTTGGGGTTTGTGACAATTTAATACCTTCAGCAGTTAGCTAGCATCAAAATATGGTCTGAATTCAAAAGGGAAATGGTTTGTTTGAAAATGCTACTCTTTATTTTTTAAGTTTTTTACTTCTCCCTGGTCTCTGCCCCGAGGAATCCAATCCTTGGGCCTCTTCAGCTAGGTCCTGATGTAGTGTGGACCCAGCTTCATTCTGCATGGGACTAGGAGATTTTTTGCCTTTGGTTTTCTCCCAGTCCCATGCCCCTGAGGGTGCCGATGCAGAGGACTGACATCCAGACAGGCAGCATGCTTACACACATCGCTGTCAAGCATCCAAAGTGCCCTCCCTTCCCCCAGCTCTCCTGTAGAGAGCCATTTTATGCCTTACCACCCATGCTTCCACTGGTGGCAATACTTATAGGCATTGCTGCCCTGGAACATCCCCCCAGAGGAGGAGAGCATCTATGGGGATGCGCAATCCTATGTCCCCCCCAACCGATCCCTGGTGGCCCGAGTCGGTTCCCGAACTCAGGTCACTGGTGTAGCGTGAGGTGTGGCGTCCAGCATAGAAACATAGACTTTGACGGCAGATAAGGACCGCTTGGCCCATCTAGTTTGCCCATTGCCTCAACCCTCAGCACCACCGGGCTGGCATGAAAATGCTACTCTTTAAATGCAACTTTACTAAATGTTTTGCTTACCCGCTACTCCATCTATCCCTGCCTAACCTTCCCCATGTAAATAAATATGGTGTTAACTGTTTTGAAACAATTCTGACTCGAGAGCCTGATTTAGTGAGTATATTATTAACTTAAGTCAAAAAATACAAAGTGTTAAATTTTGGGAGGTTTGGTAATCCATGTTTGTGGTGACTGTTTGGGGAGGTGGGTTGATACAGCATCCCAGGGGGTTGCACTGCTAATATTGTACCCACTTAAATTGTGCTCTGGGTGGAGGCACCATGCATTTTATTTTCTATCTTGGGAAAGAACCCCACCGTAACAGCAAAATAGGAATCCATGCCCCTTAACCTTGTTCAGGCCTGCAAGGTAGGGGTAGTAGCTTTCCTGGAGGATGGCGCCAGGGCTACACAGATTACTAATGATTCATGTTCAGCCTTTCTTGTATGTTCTATTTTTATCCTAAAGAACTATAGATCCTTTGTGATCACTGCTATTCTTATTATATAGGTATGACTGGTCGTTGTCTCGAGATACCCATCTCAGACTCTCCAAGACCCAGGTAAGAGATTTCCGACTTATTATCTATGCTATGTGGGTAAGCTGTAACTGTGCAGCCACAACTGTTACGTGGTGTCAGCTATCACTGTTTTTAATTCCAGCACCAGAAGTCCATTTTCAGTATTGGCTTTCATTTTTTTTTTCATTCCAACACTGTGAACCTATCCCAAGTGTCGTTTTTTGTTGTTTTTTTTTCTTTTTTCTTAAATGGTCAACTGACCAGACCAGCAGCTGATTAAGGAGTTAGAGGGCTGGTGTGGAAATATTGTTGATGTGGCCAAAATCATAAAGGGAAATTTGACTTTTTGCAATGATTGATTTATTTTTGCATTGTGATTGTAAAGTATTTGTGGTCAGTGAATCAGTGCTAAATCAAAGAGCTTGCTGATGACTCGAGAGTTGTATACCAGGGGTTACTGTAGTTCAGACTACAGGCAGGAGGAGGATCCCTTTAAAAATTAGATGTTGTAACTCAGTTGAGCTGTCCAGGGTAAATAAATTATAAAACAAACAAACAAACAAATTGCTGTTTTGGGGTTCCCACCCCATGCAGTCAGTTGAGTCAGTGTTTTCTAGTAGTTGAAACACTGTTGGGAACTGGGAAGTCACAGGTTCAAACTACAGTAGACTGAAATACTCACTACATGACACTGAGCAAGTCATTTTACCTCCATGTGCTCCGGTCCATGTATCTGTGGAAATGGGTACAGAACCACACTGCAGATGTGATGTTGCTTCTCAGCTGTGCTATCCTGGGTAAATAAATTGTTGCAAGCAAAAGCTGTCTTCCTCTCTCACCCCCCACCCCCAACTACCTAACAAGTTCGGTGCCCAATGTGGCCCATTGGAGAATAAAGAAAAACTGCCCCTCCCCCAACAACCTGCTGAATGCAATGTACAACCTGCCCATCAGGAAATAAAAAAATCTGTCCCCCTCCTCCAACCTACCTGATGGCACTGGTGTGTCATTGAGGCATAGGTCAGGAAGCATAGGAAAACCAGGAGCAGTTATAAAATTCACAAGTAGTGTTTTATTAACAATAACAATAGAATAAAAACTAAAAATATAAATCATTCAGGATAGCAAAATACAAAGGCAGTACAAACAGGGAAAACAAAAGTCCTTCATCTGAGGGGTTCTTTCCAGTTTCCAAGAAGTCTCTCTAGCAAAAATATTGTTGCTCTTTTTGTAACATGTCTTTGTGTGACAATTAACTTCTAATTAAAAATAAAAACAACACAGGAGGTAAAACAGGACAAAACTTTTTATAGGTACATTAGTGAGAGGAGAAAAAACGGGTGGAATAGTAAGGCTAAAAGGGGAAGAAGAGTAGTGTGTGGAAGGGGATCTGGAAAAAGCATCAATACTGGACTCAGTAGAGTGATTTGTGCAGGAGACGTGGTCTAGTAAATTGTGGTGTTAGTTGAAGTACTATAAAGGGCAATACTCACCAGGGTGGTGGAGCAGTTGTGTATTTGATTGTTTATAACAGTCACCAGTGGCTGTGGACTACCCACCCACCCTACCCCACACCACCCCGCCAGGCATGGCATTCCCTTTATAGCCACAGTTCTGACATCACTTCCTCAATGGGTCTTGGGGCAGAACTGTCATATCCTTAATAACCCAGCACAGTGCAAAAAGGGTAGGTATGCATCACAAGTAATAATAAAAAAGATATATATATAGTATATTATAAGGGAGAGAGACATGTGGGGAGTGGTGCAATGCACTGGCTGTGGGGCAGCAGTTTTCCGGGAGACATTCTGGAAACTGCATTACTGTCCTATTTGCAGGCAACTGTCAGCTCTGAGGGAGGAGGTTGCCCACCTCCAGGCTGAACTAGCAAGGACTAAGGAGGCCTCCCCCTTCCAAAGAGCACCACTGCCACAACCACTGCCTCAGAGGTTGCCAAGTATGAAGAGCAGTTGGACCACAGTGGGTTCTGGGAGGGTGCAGGTGGTGGACCAGAGGCGAAGCCTCCTAGTTGTACCTGTACACAAATCATATGCCATTCTGGCGGAGTAAGGTTCCTCTATGAATGGCACCTTCAGTTGAGACCCAGAAGAAAGCTGAGGACATCCACAAGGGAGACCCACAAAAGGGTGGCAAGGGACACCACAGGGGAACGAAACAGCTTCTGATAGGGGACTCTATTGTTAGGGGGTAAACCTGGGAAAGGGAGAGGAGAAGGAAGTAAGGTGCCTGCCTGGTGCCATGGCTTGGAGGGACAGGAAGCGAATCCTCAGGATTGCAGAAGCAGCATCACAGGAGAGGGAACTAGATATCATAGTCCACCTTGGGACAAATGACCTAGCTAGGCATGGGATAAGTGCAGTGCAGAATGAATTTGTGGAGTTGAGGAGGGGCCTCATATGGGTAGCAAGCACGGTAACCTTCTCAGAGGTGCTACCAGTCCATGGCAGGAGTGAGGCTAGGGTACTGCACACCATGCAGTTTAATGAATGGTTGCAAAACTGGTGCAGAGCACAGGGCTTTGGCTTCATTTGGGACTGGGGGGCCACCTGGAGAGATAAAAGTCTATTCTGGCATGATGGTCTGCATCTGTCCACAAAGGGAACCAAGCTCCTAGGTGATAGGTTTAAATGCTTCCTTGGCAAGCTTTTAAACTAGCCAAGGGGGGAGGCACTGATAAAAGGCAAGAAATTTCAAGCCTCCCCCCACAAAACATGGCAGGTAGTAAGGTAAACACTGAGGTACAGAGCTCAACACAGGGCAGGACAGTGGTAAATGGAAAAATAGACAAGGACAGTAAGAGCAGGGATGGGGAAAAGGATAAAGCCAACATTAAATGGAGGGCAATGAGTACCAATGCCCGTAGTCTGGGAAACAAGCTTCCTGAGCTAGTAGCCCTGATGGAAGATGAACAGTTGGATATTGTGGCAGTCACGGAAACATGGTACACCGAGAACCATGACTGGGATGTCAACATACCAGGATACACAATCTACAGAATGGACAGGGAAGGTAAAAGAGGAGGTGGAGTAGCTCTATACATAAGGGAAGGGATCAAAGCTACAGAACTAAAAAGTAAAGGGGGAGGACAAGAGAGACTCTGGGTCACCTTGGAGACAGGGAATGGCATCACAATCCGCACAGGGGTTGTAAACAGACCTCTGTCTCAAGGGGAGGAAATGGACAACAAAATGATAGAGGACATTCTCAAAATGGCTGAAAAAGGGGAGATACTGTTGATGGGGGACCTGAATATGCCAGATGTTAACTGGATAACAGGTACTGCAGCCACATCAAAAACAGGGTCATTCTCGATGCCCCTGCAGGAGAACCTTGGACAGCTTGTGTTGGAACCCACTCGGCGAGGGAGCAATATTAGACCTGGTACTCTCAAATGGAGAGAGGATCACAAATTTAGAAGTCAGTAGACATCTGGGAACAAGCGACCACTGCACAGTGTGCTTCACAATGAGCACAACCATGGAGATAAGCCATACAAAAACAAGGATACTGGACTTTAGAAGAGCTGACTTTGGCAAAATGGGTGAATACCTGAAAAATGCACTAGCAAATGACCAAAAAAGGAGGGGTGGAAGAACAATGGAGAAAAATCAAAACTGCCATCATAGAGGCAACAAGCCTTTGTGTGAAGCAAATAAAGAAAACAAAGGGAGTAAAAAACCACTATGGTTTTCAAATGAGGTGGCAGGGAAGGTTAAGGAGAAAAAGGCTGCATTCAAAAAGTATAAGGAATCACAGAAGGAGCATGACAGGGAACTGTATCCATTAAAGCAGAAAGAAGTGGGGAAGGCAGTCAGACTAGCAAAGGCCCAAACTGAAGAAAAAATAGCCAACTCAGTTAAGAAGGGGGATAAAACATTTTATAGGTACATTAGGGAGCATAGAAAGGTTAAGGGAGGGATAGTGAAGATTAATAAAGGAGAGGGGAGGTAGGCAGAGGGAGACAGTGAAAAGGCAGAGATGCTGAATGAATACTTTGCTCAGTATTCACAAAGAAGATGAGGAGGAGTTACCTAAACCAGACAATAGAAGCACTCTGGGTAGGGGGTTGACACCAGTCCATTCACAGAAGAAAGAGTCCTGAAAGAACTCCTAAAACTCAAGGTGGACAAAGCAATGGGGCCTGATGGGATTCACCCCAGAAACCTAAAAGAACTAAGGGAGGACCTAGTGACACCACTGACTACACTTTTTAACAGATCATGGCAGGATGGGGCGGTACCTGAGGACTGGAGGAGGGCAGATGTGATTCCCCTTCATAAAAGTGGGAGCAAGGCAGAAGCGGGAAACTACAGACCTGTAAGTTTGACCTCAGTGGTAGGGAAAATGAAGGAATCACTTCTGAAAGAAAGAATTGTTGAGTACCTAGAGGCCACCAGGGCACAGGACCCAAAGCAGCATGGATTTACAGCAGGAAGGTCATGTCAGACGAATCTAATTGATTTCTTCAACTGGGTGACCAAAGTAATAGACCAGGGAGGGGCTGTGGATATGGCCTACCTAGACTTTAGCAAGGCATTTGACACAGTCCCACACAAAAGATTAATAATCAAGTTAGCCAGCCTGGGAGTGGGTCCCAGGGTGTAGCCTGGGTAGCAAACTGGCTGCACAACTGGACACAGAAGGTAATAGTGAATGGAACACATTCCGAAGAAAGGGGGGTTACTAGTGAAGTACCTCAGGGCTCAGTACTGGGTCCAGTCCTCTTTAGCATCTTTATAGGTGACATTGCAGAAGGTCTGAGGGAAAAGTATGCCTCTTTGCAGATGATACAAAGATCTGTAACAGAGTTGATACACAAGGGGGTAGAAAAGATGAGAAGGACTTGGCAAGGTTGGAGGAATGGTCAGACATGTGGCAACTTAGATTCAATACAAAGAAGTGCAAAGTAATGCATCTGGGAAACAAAAATCCAGGAGAAGAGTACACAATAGCAGGGAGGTACTAACAACAACAACAAAAATGGAAAGGGACCTGGGGTGAGTCACATCAGATTACCTAAAGGTGGGTAAGCAATGTGAAAAGTCAGTAAGGAGAGCCAGGGGAATACTGGGATGCATAGGAAAGGGCATCACAAGTAGAAAAAGGGAAGTGGTTATCCCTCTGTACAGACAGTTGGTGAGACCCCATCTGGAGTACTGCATGCAGTTTTGGAGACCTCATCTACGCAAGGACATAGACAGGATGGAAGCAGTCCAGAGGAGGGCAACTAAAATGGTGCAGGGTCTGCAGCAGAAGCCATATGAAGAGAGACTGAGAGAGCTTAATATGTATACTCTTGATGAAAGGAGGGACAGGGGGGACATGATAGAAACATTCAAGAACCTCAATGGAATCAACAAAGTCCAGGAGGGTAGCATCTTTCAGAAAAAGAGATGTGTAAGAACAAGGGGGCACAATTTAAAGATAGAGGGGGGACGGCTCAGGGGTAATGTGAGAAATTTTTTTCACGGAGAGAGTGGTGGATACATGGAACAGCCTTCCTAAGGAGGTCGTTGGGTCTAAAACAGTGGGGGAATTCAAACATGCATGGGACAGACACAAGGCAATTATAGTTGGGGGTTGCAGAAAGTAGGCTGTTGGTTAACTAGAATCTGCAGCTTATCCAGTAGGTAGGGAAATGGGCAGACTGGGTGGGCCAAGTGGTCCTTATCTGCCATCAAAGTCTATGTTTCTATGTTTCTATGTTAATACTGAACAATTATTTTTATTCTGTATTCACGGAAGAAGGAGAGGGTGAGGGTCCACAGTTAGGCAACATGAACAAATATGGGCAGTAGATGGACACCAGTCCATTTATAAAAGACAGTCCTAAAAGAACTCACAAAACCAAAAGTGGACAAGGCATTGGGACCAGATGGAATACATCTTAGAATATTAAGGGAACTACGGGAGGTGCTGGCAACACCAATGGCAGCACTGTTCAACAAGTCATTCGATACAGGAATGGTTCCGGAGGACTGGGAGTGCAAATGTAATCTCTCTTCACAAAAGTGGGAGTAGGGAAGAGGCTGGAAACTATAGATCAGTCAGCCTCACCTCAATAGTGAGGAAAATTATGGAATCCTTACTTAAAGAAAGGATTGTGGAACACCTTGAATCCAGCGGAGCACAGGATCTAAGACAGCATGAATTCACAGCAGTAAGGTCATGTCAAACAAATCTAATTGATTTCTTTGACTGGGTGACAAGGGTCAGAGATCAGGGGAGAGTGGTGGATGTGGCCAACCTGAATTTCAGTAAGGCTTTTGATTCCATTCCACATAGAAGACTGGTGAACAAGCTAGGCAGCTTGGGAGCAGGTCACAAGGTGGAAAACTTGATTAGGAACTGGTTGAGCGATAGGAGACAGAGGGTCGTGGTAAATGGAGCTCAACTGGAGGAAAGGAAGATGACCAGTGGGGTACCACAGGGATCAGTTCTGGGTCCAGTCCTGTTTAATGTCTTCATAAGTGATACTGTGGAGGGGCTGAAAGGGAAGGTGTGCCTCATTGCAGATGACACTAAGCTTTGCAACACAGTGGACACTCCAGGAGGGGTTGAAAAATGAGGAAGGACCTAGGTAAACTGGAGGAATGGTCAAGAGTGTGGCAGCTGAGATTCAATGTGAAAAAAGTGCAAACTCGTGCATTTGGGCATAAGAACCCAGAGGAGGACTACATGATGGGGGGGGGGGGATATACTGATGATCACTGAACAGGAAAGGGATTTGGGGGTAATCATATCTGATGATCTAAAGGTGGCCAAACAATGTGACAATGGCTGTGGGAAAAGCCAGTGGGATACTGGGGTGCACAGGGAGTGGTATCACCTGCAGAAGAAAAGAGGTGATGATGCCACTGTACAGATCATTGGTGAGGCCTCATTTAGAATACTATGTCCAGTTCTGGAGGCCACATCTGTGTAAGAACATAGACAGGGTGGAGGCAGTTGAGAGAAGAGCAACAAAGGTGGTGCAGGGCATGCACCAAAAATCATATGAGGAGAGACTGGTAGACCTCAATATGTACTGTATACCCTGGAGGAAGGGAGAGACAGGGTAGATATGATAGAAACCCACTGATATCTAAAAGGCATAAATAGGGTATAGGAGGGTAGCATCTTTCAGAAAAGGAGATATCCAGGAACGAGGTGACATGATGTGAGGTTGGAAGGGGGTAGACTAATGGGTAACATGAGGAAGTATTTCTTCACAGAAAGGGTGGTGGATGCATGGAATAGACTCCAGGTGGAGGTGATGGGGCAAACACGGTGGGGGAATTCAAACATGCATGGGAGAGGCATAGGGGAACCCTTGCAATAGGTATGAGGAGGTAAAGCAAGAGATCAGGTAGGGTCTGCGGCTTTTACAGTAGGCAGAAAAAATGGGCAGACTGGATGGACCTAGCAGTCCTTACTTGCCATCAGTTTCTTTGTTTCTATGTTTCATCCTGAGCTTGTTAAGGAGACACCCTGTTTCTCTACAAAGTGTATCAGAGCTCTTGTCAGTTTCTTTGCAGAGCAAGCTTGCAAATAGAACAGTGTCCCAAGCTGGCTTCTTGCTGACAGCTCTGCAAAAGAGTTTGCAAACAAGCCTGAAAGGAGCTCAAACTGCATCTCAGGTTAACCCCCTGAATTCCAAATAGCTTTCCGCAATCATTTCAACAGTATAATTATATACATTTCAAACCAAGGGATCGCAGCTTCACATACAGATTCACATATATTTTATAATCACAGATGTGCAAGGGAGAAGAAAAGACAGAAACATCAAGTGAAGGTAGAGAGATCGCGAGAGGTGGAGAATTGTGAGATCATCAAAGTGATCAGTTCCTAGGTCTCACAAGAACATTTGGGGCCAGATATTCAAAACTTTGCACTGAGCGCAAACCATTTACACGGGAATTGTGCCGCACTTATGCCTTAGTGCCTTATTCAAAAGGCCAAATAGTGACGGAGCAATGTATTAGCACCGGTGCTAAAAGATAATGAATGCACGGGGCAAAGTGAGGGGCGGAAACATGCATACAGGCGCAATGGTATATTCAAAGCCATAGTGCTGTGCAACATGCGTTAGCACAACATGTAGCACGGTGCAAATTACCTCCCATGAAAGGTAGTCTTAACTCTGGGCAAAACTAGCATGGGGTCTGTACACAGCAGCAATGGGCTACAAGGTTTTATGCAACAACAGCAGCATGGTGTACCTGAGAAGTGTAGCCAATGAGGAGGCGGAAGGGCCGATGGCCACCCTGTGTCCCCTCCATATGCCATGGAAGAGACATGCTGCAGCCACACACAGATGGCACCGCCCACGTTGCCATCATCTGTCACTGGTCCCAATCCTGCCAGGCATTTGTGGGTGCCCCAGCACCCAGTGGACACCTTGTCAGTGTGTCCATGCAGCACACACCTCCTGTCCCCCCATAACGATACACCATCACATTCCAGCATACACATGTAGCACTGGGGGAATGGAGGATGCTGAGGGGATAATGTACTGGTGGCCAGGCCGCACCACATAGTAGGTGCTGCCACATGGCTGGGACCATCCATACAGTGCACATATGCCAGTGACGGAAATGCCCCTGACATCTGTGTGCCTGTATGATGGTATGTGTCTGCCCCCCCCCACCGGGGAACATACCGCACACTTGTCCAGACTCCCCATACATGGCCAGCCATGTGTATGTTATTGTGGGAATCCCATGCCACTGGCGCAGCATATGTGGGTCACAGGACAGTATGACTGTGGTGTCCACTGTCAGACCACACCTGTCAGCTGTGCATGTCACTGAGCAAATAGCAGCAGTCATCATTACCTGACACACTGTAGGCATTGCTGTGTCCCTCACAATACTGGCTATTATGGTACTGTACCATCCGATACACACTGTAGCAGGACTAAGAATATGTCCATGGCATGCAGCACAACCACTCATTCCTGTGGTGCTAGTCTCCTGGGTCACAAGAGTCTGTGCAGCTGTGTCCAAACCCAGCCTGCAGCTACCGTCCTGTTGTTCCAGGCTGACATACAGGTGGTGCTGTGTGCAAACCCAGCCTGTAGCCACTGACCTGTAGTTCCAGTCTGACATAGAGGTGGTGCTGTGTGCACCGTTAAATAGTAATAGTAGAAGTAGTAGTAGTAGATTCTATTTGTATTGGCCACCCTTCCCCACAGACTCAGGGCACCCTTACAGGGTAGTACAACCAATAAATTCAATACTCAGCACAAAACCAAAATATTCCAACACACATATAAAACCAAACTTAAACACCAAAATTAATACAAATGACATAATAAATAATAAAATGATGAAAGAACCCCAAAAGTCTGTCTAAACAAAAATGTTTTCAGAAGTTTTTAAAACACTAGCGCTGGGCAATCCACATGATAATGCATGCAAAGCAAGCCTTAATGGATGTTTATTTATTATTTATTTGCTTTTGTTAACTGGGTAAGGCACACTAGACAGTCAAGTGCCCATTTTCAGGTGCGACCCGGGAGGGTTACATAGGTAGAAGCATACAAGAACAGTGAAGGAGTCAGTTTACATACAGTGAGATAACAGGCTTAACAGGGATTGGGTAGGTAGCTGACAATATAAGTCAAATTTAACGTACAAGAAAATAACAGACATAACCGGGAATGAATAGGAAGCAAAACAGCATTAGAGACAATTAGCACATGATAAATACAGCTGTGTAACATACAGGGTGAGCACGGCAGTGAGCAGCAATATACATAACAGGTACGGTTAATGCAAACAGAAGTAAGTGCCAGCGGGGGGCAAGACGGGGAGGTTACACAAGGTGGGGGTGTCTAGATGGTCAGGAGAAAGCCTTAGAGAAGGAGGGGCAGGGAGAGAGCATGGTGGGAGGCTGTCCAGTACTGTTAATGTGGCTGTTTGCCCTCAGATTGCCTGAGTAGGCTCATTTGCATAGGAGCTTTGAATATAGCAAACGTTTGTGCTAGGCAAACATGTTAGAGCCAGGCAAACCTGTCAGAACCATAGCATGGTTCTGCAGTATTTGTCTTGAAATGTTTGCAGTTGTAGTGTACCACTTCTTTGCTAGCACCCACATTGGCCAACTAATGCAACTCTGCTTTACTCAACCTCTGTGTGCACTGGGCTGCTGTTGCTGTTTGCATTGCATGGTTGCTATATTTGGAGCTGTCTTATTTGCCAGGCTATTTTTGCACTGCACTCTCAGCCCTGTTTGCATGCCTTCGTTTGCATGCTATATTCAACTGATTTAGCCCCTGGGCTATGCCTTTGAATGTAGCGTGCAAATGGTTCTGGGCTATTTTTGCAAACCGGGCTGTGCTAATTGTGCCCTGGGGTTAAGTTTTGAATATCGTGCCCATGGTTGTGCAACTAGACAGACAGGAGACAGAAAAGGAGAGGCTAGAACAGATCCTTGCTTTAAACTTTCTGCATAACAAATGGGACAGGGCCTTATTCAACCCTGTTATATAACCCCCTCAGAGGGAACCTGTTTCAAAAAAACTGGTTTCCAAAACTTACTTTTAGTTCTCTTCCAACATTACCTTACAGCCTTTTACAGTTCACAACCAGTACAGCAAACAGTGAAGTTTAAACTGTCATTTTTTTTTCAGCCTTCAGAATTGTCAATTCCTGATCCATATCTTGACAAAAAATCAGCAGTGACATTCTCTTTTCCAGATTTGTGAATCACTTTTAATTTATATGGCTGTAGTGCCAGGCACCACCTTGTGATTGTGGAATTTTTATCCTTTATTTGATTAAGCCAACAGAAAAGATTGTGATCTGTAATGAGTATAAAGTCAGCTCCTAGCAAATAAAACTTGATGGACTCCATGACCTACTTTGCTGCAAGGCATTCCTTTTCAATGGCGGAGTACCTCTTCTCTATGACATGCAACTTCTTATGGGAGGGCTAACGCCTGAGGTTCAATATGGGGGAATAGCTCCTTCCACATCCCAAATAAAAGACAGCCTCCCTCAGCAATTCCCCACTTAGTGCTTTGTGAAACCACCGAAAACTGCCACATTTCAAGGGTCTGAGGGCTTGATGTGATACAGCCCTCCTCAGCCCCTCGCTGCAAGCTGCCGAAAACTGCCACATCGCAAGGTACGGGACTCAGAGCATTGGACTGCAAATGAGACATTTTCATTTTAAATCTTGGAAGGGGGTAGACTAAGGGGTAACATGAGGAAGTATTTCTTCAGAGAAAGGGTGGTGGATACATGGAATAGACTCCAAGCGGAGGTGATGAGGCAAGTATGGTGGGGGAATTCAAACATGCATGGGAGAGGCACAGGGGAACCCTAGCAATTGGTACGAGGAGGTAAAGTTGGAGATCAAGTAGGGTCAAGCAGGCACTGCTTTAATTTAAATCAGGAGCTTCTTGTTTAAGCTCCTGCCTGCTTGATTTTTTATGCCCACCGCCCAACCCCACCCCTCCTTTATTAAATACTCTGTGGATCCTCCACCCGGTTCTTCTCTGACTGGCTTCTTTGCTAGTAGTGAAGTATCTGGCTGGCTTTCAGCTAACCTTACACCTCATGAACTCATATCACCCACTAACAACCATGGGCCTCTCCCTAAGACCAAATTTATCTGTCCCTCTACTGGTCCTAGTAGTCTTTATTCCCCAACTATGTCCATCACCAACGTCAACTACTAATAACCCTGAGGCTCTCCACCCCTCTATCCACCCTCCCACCCCCTGAGGTTCTCCCTACCCCTCTATCCACTCTCCCACCCCCCACCCTGTCCACCTCCATTACCCTCCCCCACCCCACCCTGCCCAGCCCCATCTGCAACCCACCGTTGCCAATGCTTTACTTGCAATCCCCACCATTTGTGCTCTGCCCATCCCATGCTCTCTTCTTGTTAGCTCAGCTTATTACTGCCACAGCTCATACAAACGATGTATGTCCTCTCTCCTCATGTTTGTCTCCCTGCTTCTGTTCCTATCTGGCAACATCCATCCCAACCTGGGCCCATCTCCTCACTGCCAAACTCAGACTCCCCCCTACATTGGGGTTACGCATAGCCTCTATGAACATCTGCAGCCTTTTGAAAAAAAAACGCTGCCCTCCAGTGCTGGATGGTACAACATCAGCCTGACATACTGGCAATTGTGGAAACCTGGCTGTCTAAGTCTACCCCTGACTCTCCCATCTCTCTCCCCTGGCTACTCCCTTTTTAGGGAAGATAGAGTTGGTAAGCGTGGGGGCGGCTGCTCCACCTGTATGCATAACTGCTTAATGGGCAATGCACTACCAGTCCCCAAGCTCGACCATGGTACCCAACCCATTTCATGTAAGATCACCCCAGACCCCTCCAGGGCCCCTCTGATTATCTCGGTAGCCTATATTCACCCACGGAAACAAGCCCAAGCAATCCAATCCCTAACTGACTACCTTTTCCAGCCTCCCACATAAGGTCGAGCAGATACTAGTGGGTGACCTCAACACCAACTGGCTTGCCAGTTCATCTGCCCATGCCAAGGATGCTTTTGTGGCCCTGGACCTAACACAGCTGGTAACCCAGCCTACTCATCTGAACCCATCCAACAGCTCTCACACATTACTGGACATCATCCTTACCAACCGCCCGCACAGAATTGCAGACATCGCTGTTCATCCTAACTCCCTGAGTGATCACTCACCAGTAACTTTCACATGGTCCTTCTGGCTACCAAAACCTGTGCCCAGCATGGTCTCCTGTCAACTAATCCGACCAGGTAACCTTGCCAGACTTAAGCAGTACCTCGCCCAGTGAGACTGGTCGCCGATCAACTGGGCCACTAGTATTGATGAAGCAATCGACTACTTTACCCACTCCTTCAATAAGGCCTGCAACATCTTTACCCCGCTGGTCAAAACTCATACAAAGCAATGTAGTGCACCATGGATCACACCATCGCTGCTCAAACAGCTCTGCCACAGATACAATCTCTGGCATAGAGCCATTTCCTCAGGCAAGCCAGGAAACAGGCAGTTCTACAATGCTGAGCGCAACAGATGTACATGGGCTATTCGTAAGGCTAAAGCAGAGTACTACAGATCCTCACTAGCCTCCTCCTGGGGGTCCACCCAGAACTTCTGGGGCAACATAAAGGAGCTAAATGGGGAGTCTCACTCCTCACCCTGTCTCTACTCAACATTAATGGGACCGCTATCACTGACCCCGCTAATATTGCCGACTGCCTTAACACCGCCTTCTCAGATCTCAGCGCACTTGTCTCTAGTAACTTCTTCGACCCTACCTCTCCCCCCCAGCCATAGCCCCTGCCTTGCCCACCTTTCTACCTGAGGACCATCTCACCACAAAACTCCTGGCACTATCTAACAAAAGCCCTCAGTGTTGCCAGCCCCTCTTCTGACCCCCTGGATGCTAGGCTCCTATGGCAGGTCCTTGATGCAGTACTTAACCCCCTGACTGATTTACTCAACCACTCCCTTTGCCTCAGCCAGTTCCCCTTAGCTTGGAAAAAGGCTGTGATCACCCCCATCTTCAAAAGTGGTGACACCTCCTCCCTTGGCAACTATCGGCCGATCTCTATTCTTCCCCTTCCCTCTAAAGCCCTGGAAAAAATAATGGCAGACCAATTATCTGAATATCTTGCCTCCCACAATCTACTATGCAGAGAGCAGCAAGACTTCCATCCAGGTCATAGTACAACCACTGCTCTAGTGGAGTTTTCAAACTACCTCCATGAAACCCTTGAAAAAGGTTGCCTTGCAGGGGCTGTCTACATCGACCTCTCCAAGGCCTTTGATACAGTCTGTCACCCACTCCTACTTGACACTCTCTTTCAACTAGGCTTTTCCCAAGGCCTGCTGGACTGGTTCTCTAGCTATCTTTCTTCAAGGTTCCAGTGTGTCAAAGTAAACAACACCCTCCCCAGCACCCACTCTGCTCATTCCGGGGTCCTTCAGGGCTCCATCTTGTGCCCTCTTCTTTTTAGTCTCTATGTAAATGACCTACCCAACTCCTGCTCCAGCAAGGTCCTGCTATATACAGATGATGCTGTTTTCCTCTCCTCCCACCCTGACCCCTCCTGTCTTCAGGCCTCCCTCCAGCACTCTTTCAGCCACATTGGAAACTGGTTCAGTGACCACAGGCTGGTCATTAACATTAAAAAAACAAAAGCCAGGTTGTTTGCTCACCATCAAAATAAGGCAAAAACGTGCCCCTCCATATACTATCCAGCTCACTCCACCCACTAGAACAAGGTAGCAGCTACAAATACCTGGGCATTACCTTTAATTCTGCCCTCACCTTTCACTCGCATATCAACCAGCTCACCTCAGCAACTAACATGCACATAGGCCTTCTCTACTGTCATAAGGACTGCCTTCCACTGGATGCCCTCAGATTGGCTGTCACCTCCTCTATCCTGTCGCTTGTAGACTGCGGTCTCCCTGTCTACACTGCTGCTGATACCACTGCCCTCAGGAGAATCCAACTATCCCTAAATAAGGCCTGCAGGCTCCTCACTGGTGCAGATAAGTGGATTCATACATGCACTCTTAACTCCCTGGCCAACATACTCAATCTAGAAGAGCGGACACAATATCAGACCTGCCTCCTGGCTAAAAAAATACTTCTAGGCCCCCACCCAGGGGTATCCACCTCCCTCCACCCTGCTTACCCCACTGCCTGTACTCGTAGCTCCAGTAAGGCTGCTCTCAGAGTCCCGAAGGTGCGGACATCACTCGCCCAGAGATCCTTTTGTTACAGGGCACCACACTGGTTCAACGCCTTCCCCTCCTCAATCTCCTCACTCATTAAAATAGGTCCTTTTAAGGCAGCTCTCAAGAGCCTCATTCTCTCCACCCGCAGCTGCAAATGCACTCAACAGGCGGTTTCCTAGCCCAAAGGTGCCCCTCTCCCTCTCCGGGCCCTTAACTAGACTCATGACGACAAATGCCTTATCTCAGGCTGCTCCTCTGAATTACTGTATTTGTCTTCGGAACCTAGCTATCAAACTGTATAGACCTCTGTATTGCTATTGTAAACTGTATTGTAATTTTAACTGGCACTGGATTGCTCTGTACTCTGTGTTGTTTGTACTGCCACCTGCAAATATATGGATATTGTTGCTGTTCTCTGTTTAGTATGTACCAAAACCTCTGTAACCACCTGTTATCTTATTGCACCTTTGTTTCTGTCTATATGTTGAATCTGTTGGAACTGACGTGGAGCCTTTGGAAATGAGTCCTTAACTCAAAGGGTTGTAATTTCAATATGTATAATAAATAAATAAATAAATAAACCCTCCCCCTTCGCAAGCACCAGGCTTCTGTGTGGCTAGCGGGCTCTGCCACCTTCCCTTTCTTCCTGCTTCTCTCAGGCTCTCCTCTGTGCATTTGTTTGCATTTCCCTTGTTTGTTTCATTTTCCTCCTCCAAGCCCTCACTGCTGTTTGGTTTCCTCTTCCTTGCCCCCCGTTCCCATTTTTTCAGGTTGCGGTGTGCTTCCCTTCCCCTCCTGCTCCTGTTCCCCTCCCTGCTCCTCGTTTTGTCTTCTGGTGCCCTCCCTCATCATTAGGAGTTTCTCTCCTTCTCCGTTGTTCCTTGTTTTGTCCTGGCCCCTTTTTTTCTTGTTTTCACTCCACTGCTGCACTGGAGCTTCTGGCTCCTCTGTCCTTGCAGAGTTAATTTATCCCTTCCCCCCTCACCTCCATCTCTCTCTCTCCCCTGTCTCTTTTCCTCGCCATTGCACAGCTCTTTTTTTGTGGTTGTATCCTCTCCTCATTGCTATTTCCGGTTCTCCCATCCATTTGACTACCACTCTGTTTCCTGAAATACAAAACGCGATGTTCAGGGGAGGTCCTCATGCTATTTCATGCAGCACAGACCATAGTTATGATCGGAAGGGACCTCTCTGTTTCTGTTTTACCTCCATCTGGTGGTTGCCATATCAATGAGTTTAATCCTGTCGTAACAAAGGTCTTCACTGAAGGATTTCATAGAGGTTGTCATACCTCTCTTTTATCAATTCGCATAGCGCTGTGCTTTTCACACTCAAATTTATCCTTGCTCCACATACGTTTTCTGATGTTCTTACTAATGTGGAGCTACCGCTGGACTCACAGAGTATTACATCCTTGTACTCAGTTGATAGCAGCATTCCTTAATACTTCCTATATAAAGCCCACTATTTGTGGACCTATTATTGTGTAATCTAGGAAACTGCTGCACATTCTGGTCATTTGCCATACGTTTGAAGGTCAGTGCTATTATTTTTACTGTTGAGAAGTATGGGGGTTGTATTAATGTCCTGCCTACAGCATTTTGGTTTCTGTGTGCACCGCTTATGAACTGGACTCCACTTCTCTGTATTTCCTCCCTGTCATCAGTTCCCTCCCCCAATGTGCACAGTGCAGCCCATCTATTGTCTAAAAACAAAACAAAAAAAATTTAGATCCAGCCCTTGTCTCTTGCTCCCAGTATTTCTTTTGGGCCTTTTGCTCCTCATGCCGGCACTCCATCTCCATTGCCCCTCCTTTATATTACATTAGTCCGGCAACACATTTTCCTTCCTGGCACCTGATTTTCGCAGTATTTACTACACCCTGTCAGCTATTCCATACAACTTTCCCCGGCAGTTTTGTCTACCACCAATGCTACTCCTGCTTTTTACCCATTTTCTCCATCCCTGGTGTTTGCATTTATGTACCCTGCTTAGCCTCTGTTTCTGGATTTACCCCATCATAACCCTAGTATGTCCTACCCTTCCAGCACCTATAATCACCTGCCTCCTCTGCCTTTGCTGTTAAGGTTCCTGCATGCTCCTACCTCCTTTTTAAGACCCAAGTGGTGGTTCCTTCAGTCCTTCTCATATAGTGCTCCATCCCATATATTTCCTGTGTTGTTTGCTGTTGTCCATTCTATATTATTCCCCAGTTACATAGTACTTGTCGGCAGAAAAAAAACATGGTCCATCTAGTCTGATTTTGTTGTAAAATAGTTCCTATTTCTTTACTCCAGATCCTGTTGTCTGTTTTATGTTCCCCTGTTCTCACTCACCTTCTGTTCCCTATTTCTATACCCTTCATTCTCCACCTGTCTGTTTGCTTATCTTTTACTCTGCAGCAGTTGCCTGCCCTTTCCTTGCTCAGCCCATACCAGCAGTATTCTGGTCTCTATCCCTAACTCTACCTTTTGAGGCATCTAGTGTAGGTAGGTTTGCCCTGTCTGCCAGGGATGGGAGTTTGTTTCAATTCATCTACCATTTCACCCAGCTGGATTCCCTGCCAACAATAACCACTCGTACCAGCAACCTGATATCCTCCGCCTAACTCTGCCTTCTGAAGTATCGAGTGCAGGTGGGCTTGCCCTGTCTGTGGGTGATGGGAGTCAAGTCTTCCATTTACGTTTTGACATCTACTTTCCCCACCAGCACCCTGACAGTCTCCATTCCTAGCTCTGCCTGGTGGGTACTGAGCACAGGTTAGCTCTCCCCGACTACCAGGGATGGGAGTCTGGTTCTTCTGCTTTCATAGTGGGCAGATTCGATGGGCAATGGTGTCCTTTTCTGCTGACAGTCTTCTATGAATCTATGAATATTCTACCTGCTTTCCAATACCACCCATTCCCTCCTCTACTTTATTCTCGGTTCTGTGGATCCCACAGAATGGGATTCAGGTTAGCCATCACCCTTTGGGAATGAGACCCTGTACCCCATCTGTCTTCGGTCACCTATACCTGGACCGGACCTTGTCTTTGATCTCTGCTGCACATCCTTCCCAGTCTCCTGAGCCTTATTATTTTGCTCCAGCCCACCCCCGGGCTTTGGCCTCAAGCTGCCTGTGGACATTTGGGGATTGCTTTGGCCTCGTGGTTGCCCTTCCACTATTGGCCCTTCCTAACTGTCCTTCCTCGCACTTGGGATTTGTGCACTTTATCCTCACCCCTTTGCTTCCTCAAGTTCTGGATTTGGACCGTGCCTGATTGTTTGTCTCTGGACTCCACCCTGCTCATCAGACTTCAGAACTTCATGGCTCTGCTTTTCCTTCTGTTTTCATCCTGTGCTCAGCTTATTCCAGTTCATAGTTTGCCTTCTGGCTCGGCCTCCTACTGTCTTCTGACCTTCCACCGCATGCTGCCACTCCTCCATCATGGATACTTCTGACATTCTTTTAACCCCTAAGGCCTTCCTCCTGAACTTATTTCTGCATGCATACCTCTGCTTCCTGCCTCCAGCATATGATCCATTCTGGCTTCCTTCCTTACTTCCTAGCCTCAGCCTCCCTTCTGTTGTACCAGCTCCCTTGTATTTGTTGGGCCCCTTGATGACTCAGTCTTTTCTTGGTCTTTTTATCATCCTTCACTTCAGTCTCCTGCAAAGGGCCCTGCGATCACTCATCTGCTTTGCTCTGCATTTGGCTGGATGTCTGCTGAATCCTGTTCACAGCCTGCCTTCCTCCTAGTTGGACTGGTCCTCGCAGTCTCCTTCCTGGGAGATTTCCTGCCTGGATGTGCCTCCTCATTGGCTCCTTGATTCCATGATTGTCCTTTATCCTGGCATTGCTTCCCCCTCATGGTACCTCTGTACCTCAGCTCTCCTCCCCATTGCCTGTGCTCCTTGGATGCCTTGGCCATGGATACTGACTCCTGCAGCCCAAATTCCCACCTTGGCTGTTCCTGCTTCATCTATTGGTTTCTCATTGAACCTTGGGCAGAGCTACTGTCGCATCATGCAGCATTCTTTTTTGCCACTCTGGCAGTTCGGGGATTCTGCGTATTTGCGCTATGTCTTTTTTGGGCATTGTCCACAACTGCCAACGTCTAGCATACACTGACCCATTCAGTTACTTCTACTGGTTCATCTGCCTCATACACCTATCTCTGCTGATAATACTGCTCCCATCCAGCGCTCCAAGGATTATCAGTTTCTCTAGCCAAAAAGGAAACCCTGGCCCAGCATCATCTCTCGATCAGTGCGACATATGTAGACTAAGTTAGTATAAGAAATATCAGTACTCCCCAATAATCTCCTCTGGATCAATTTCTGGAATCCCATTGGACTGGACCATAGAAGATCTTATCTCTTAATCATCTCTGCAGGATCATTCCTTAGATACTCCACTTAATCCAATCAGTGTGGACGTCATTACCTCCTGTTCTATTCCACAGGATCCAAGCTGTAGTGGAGTCTTATTCACACCCTTTATCCTACACTGGAATGATGAACTTATCTCCATCCCGGGTATACCAACTCCTTAACAGCCATACCGCTCAAAGATAATGGGAACTGCAGCTTAACGCATAGTGGCACTGGCACCATTCGTTATACCTCCCACTGTTATAGTCTGTTTCCTACAGCACTGATTCAGATTGACCAAGCTATCTGACTCGTATTCCTTGAATAGCCATTGGATGCTCTCCTACAACCCTTCCTCCATAGTATCTCAGGAAATATACCGATGGATCTCTGATGTATAGCTACCCTGCTAAAATTACGCTATCCAAGTCACTGCTCCCTGACCTCTGAACATCACCATACTTCATGAAGTCAACTACACCTCCTCTTCATGGCACTCTAATCATGCCAGTCACCTATCTAGTGGTCCCTCTGACTCATCTGACAGCATCTATTCCCTTCATTCCCCTTCCAGTGAATACCATCACCAAAGTGCAGGCCTTTATTCGATTCATCTTCCTGTTCATGGGCAACTGACCTAGTTATCTTCCTATCACAGTTACACTGCAGCAGGTCTGTATTGGACTTAACAGTCAATGTACCTTATACATCTGACCTATGATAGGAAACACCTTATTACTTCTTCAGTTCGCAGACTCAGTCAAATAACCCTCTTGTACTCCCAAAACATATGGGTATTGGATCCACCAGCCAGTCAACACCTCAAGGGCCACTCAAGCTCTTGCCACTGAGCTTCTACACTACAGCAGTAACCAAATCCATCATCCTACACCAGCAGTCCTTCCTATATACATGCTCATGCAAACCACATCATAGCAGCTCTAACTTCTCTCTGACCCTGAATCTATTGTACAGAACAATCCAGTTATACCCCTCAGTACCGGATAACTGTTTTTACAGTATATTTCATCCTCGCCTTCACTGGTCTGAAATTCTTCAGTTACCCTCTCCTACCAAGTACCCAAAGCTTCACCCCCATCGAATCCTTGTTACCTGGCTATAGACACCTACATAGCGAAACATTTCAAATTTACTCAGCTTGAAGCCATTAAATTCTACTTCGAATGTCAGAGTTCCTACTACCATGTTGTCCAGCTCTCATTCAATCTCTGCATTCCTTCCCTAAACTGTACTGAGAACAAGCACTTCTGAGAACCTCCCAAACATCTGAAAAATTATCACTCTACAAAGAAACTAAGCGTTTATCCTGCCCCATCTTCTTCAAAGCCTGACAGATCACTGTAACCAATTCATAACCTAGTATACATCCCGTAAATTGGAGTAAAGCTGCCTATTAACCAAACTTGTGCTTTTCATGCTCATATCAATCATCTTCATTCAACAAAATTCAGCTATATCACAAAGAAATCCTTGATCTTGTTCAAACCCCTTTTACTAACATACTAAAATGCCAGCAGAATAGGCCTAACGGTCTTTCATGTCTGCTCGTTTGGTCAGCCTCCACCCTGGGAGCTGACCTTTCTGCCTCCCTCGTGTTCTCTGGCTTCTCCCTTCCCAGTTCCAGATAGTCTCGCTGCATTGGATTTTGCTTCCAGAACCCTTCCCCTGTACCTGTCCAACCCCCTCTTGAACCACTCCACCATCTCTGCCTCCACCAGCCCCCTGGGCAGCGCATTCCATGGCTCCACCGCCCTCTCAGTGAAGTAGCACCTTCTCCTTTCTCCCCTGAATCTTCCCCCCTCCAGCTTCCACCCATGCCCTCTAGTTGCTCCCTCCTCCTTCCTTCAGAAGCTTCCTTACTCTCCTCCCTATTTACCCCTTCATGTACCTGAGGACCTCTATCATGTCCCCCGGTCCCTTCTCTCTTCCAATGTATACATATTTAGCTCTTCGAGTCTCTCCCCATAGGTCCTGTCCCCCAAGCCCCAAATCATTTTGGTTGCCCTCCTCTGGACCCTCTCCAAGAGTTTAATGTCCCTCTTTAAGTGTGGCCTCCAAAACTGCACGCAGTACTCGAGGTGTGGCCTCACCAAGCAGTTATACAGAGGGAGTATCACTTCCCTCCTTCTGGAGGTGTTCTCCCTAGCAATGCATCCCAGTATCCTGTTGGCCTTGGCTGCTACCCTCCTACAAGTCTCTGAGTTGTTCATCTTGACATCCACCACCACCCCCAGGTCCCTCCCAGCAATCGAGACTTGTAGCATTTCCCCGCTCAGGGTGTACACTTGGCCCGGGTTTCTGGCCCCCAGGTGCAGTACCTTGCATTTCCCTGCATTGAACCTCAGCTTCCACTTTGTAGACCATCTTTCCAGAGCCTCCAGGTCCCTCTGTAGGGCCACCCTCCCCTCCTCCCCATCCACCACCGCCCCCAGTTTTGAGTCATCCTCAAAGAGACTCATCTCACTCCTGATACCTGTTCTTATGTCAGAGACATAGGCGTTGAACAGGAGGGGCCCAAGGACTGATCCCTGTGGGACCCCACTAATAACCCTCCTTGGGGATGAGACTATCCCACCAACTATGACCCTCTGGGTCCGGTCCTGGAGCCAATTGCCTATCCATCTGATCTTCTGGTTCCCCACCCCCATTTCTCCCAGCTTATCCAACAGGCCCTCATGAGGAACAGAGTCAAATGCCTTGATGAAGTCTAGAAAGAAGCGTCCACTGGTCTGCAGGTCTAAGGTACTCGTCACCCAGTCATAGAACTCCACAAGGTTTGTCTGACATGATTTCCCCAGGACGAATCCATGCTGTCTATCATCCAGGCACCCTGACTTTTCCAGGTCCTTCCCAGCCTCTCCTTGACAATGTCTTCCATCACCTTGCCCACCACAGATGTCAGGCCGACAGGCCTGTAGTTCCCTGCCACCTCCCTTGATCCTCCCTTGTGGATAGGCACTATATGCACCACCTTCCAGTCCTGGGGCACCCACTCTGTCCTCAGAGAGATGGTGAAAAGCTCTACCAGGGGTTTCGGCAGGACATCTGCAAGTTCCTTCAGCACTCTGGGATGTAATTTATCCGGCCCCGGTGCTTTCTCCGTCTTAAGGGACCTGAGGGTTTCCCTCACTCTCTCTGCTGTGATTTCCACTTCTGCTACCTCTTCTCCCTGTTTAGCCTTCCCTCCTCCTGCCAGTGATGCCTCCCCCTCTCCCCAGACCCACCGATCAGTAAGGTTCCCCCCCCTCCTCAGTATCACTGTCTCCTCCCACGTATGATGCAGCACCCCCATTTTCCTTGGTGAAAACTGAGGTGAAGTACTCATTTAGTACCTCAGCCTGCTCCCCTGGGTCTTGTGCCCATCTCCCCCCTGTTTTAGTCCTGCTAATCTGCCCCTTCACCCTTCATTTTTCCCCAATGTATCTAAAGAACCCCTTGTTCCCTCTCCTAATTTACCTGGCCAGGTTCTGCTCCTTCCTCACCTTAGCCACCCTCACCACCCTGGTGGCCCTTCTAGCCATCAGCGCATACTCCCATTGATCCCTTTCACTCTTTGAGCACTTGAATTGCCTATAGGCTGCCTTCTTTCCCCACACCACCTCCTGGACCTCCCTGGTCCACCAGCAGGGTTTTCCGGCCCTACTGCATTTTCGACTTATTCTTGCACAGGTGCTGGTAGCATCCTGCACCCCTCTCCTGATGATTTTACACCTACTGTCAGCGTCCATGTCTGACCCAATCACATCCAAATGCTCCTTAAGGATCCTTCCCATTTCCTTAAAATCTGCCCCCCTGAAGTCAGTTACCTCCGTCTTTGTGCAGCCTTCTACCCCTCCTAGGTCCAGGCAGAACCAGACCGTAGCATGGTCACTCCCCGCCAATGGGTCCCTTACCTCCAGGCCCCTAATCTGGTCACTGTCTGCCAGGACTACATCCAGTACCCATGCCTCCCTGGTAGGTTCCCCCACCTGCTGAGTTTGGAACGCGTCTTGAAAGACATCCAACAACCTCTGTTCCCTGGCCACCGAGGATGTCATAGTCTCCCAGTCTGTTCCTGGCATGTTTAACAGCTGAATATAATCCATATTTAGGATCTGGACATTCCTTTGGACTGGATCTGCTTCTAGAACAATAAGAATTGACCCTCCTGAATTCCCCATTCAACAGACTCGGAAGATGGAACTTTATCATTATGAATGTTACACCCTACTCTAAAAATTAGAAATTAGTTCTAAAGAATTTAGCATCATCTCTTCTTAGTTTGCCTGGAGGATGGGCAGGTCAGTAGCCACGGGTCTTCAGAGGTTTCCTCCACCTGGGGGGTTTTCCTCTCTTGCGTGCTATTGGTCAAACTCTCCATGAGTTGGAGAAGGTAATCTTTTGGGGCCTTCTATTCCCTACTCACTACCTGGCTTACCTACCAAGGGTGGGAATTGAGAAAGACCAAAATTCAAACCTTATAAGTATACACAAGCACTACCCTATTCCCCAAAACATTTAATGGGAGGGTTAAAGCTTGAGGTTCAATGTGGGGGAAGAGTTCCTCCCACATCCCAAATAAAAGTCAGCCTCCATCAGCAATACTCTGCTTAGCATGTTGTGAAAACACCCACCATCCTCCCTTGTCTTCTGCTCCTCCAGCACTCTGCTCACCCTTGGTGCTGGGCCTTCTATTCCCTGCTTGCTACCCAGCTTACCTACCAAGGTTGGGAATAGAGAAAGGACAAAGTTCAAACCTTTTAAGTATACACAAGTACTACTTTATTCACTAAAACATTGAAGTGATATATAGGCTGGGATGTTCCTTCTCATCTATATGCTGATTCAAGACTGCGCCTTGGTCTACCTCTGATGCATCCGTCTGTAACAAAAATTGTTTCTCAATGTCTTGGCTTCTTAAAACAGGGGCTGAGTATAATGCAGCCTTGATGGCTCAAAAAGCCTTGTCACACTCTGGGGTCCATTTCACATTATTCAGGAACCATTTCTTCATGAGTTCAGTGAGAGGAGTAGTTAGCTGGGCAAAGTTGGGAACAACTCTCCGATAATAATCAGCCAGCCCTAAAAATGACCTCACGTTTCTTTGTTTTATGGGTAGAACTGTTAGCTACAGCTTCTATCTTAGAAATCTCTGCCTTTACTTCTCCATTTCCCAAAACATAGCCTAAATATCTGGTTTCCTGCATGATCAATGCACATTTGGTAGGGTTAATCGTCAGACCTGCCTTTTTGATAGACTGGATAATGGCTCGTACAGTAGGTGTTCCAGGTGGCTTTTCCAGTCTGAACTGTACACCATGACATTATCCAGGTAAGCAGCACAATAACCAGTGTGAGAAGCTAAAATTACATCCATGTACCGCTGGCATGTAATGGATGTGCCATGTAAACTAAATGGCATGGTGGTGAACTGATAGAATCCAATGGGGTGGCAAATGTAGTTTTGTCTCTGGATTCTTTAGCTAGGAGAATCTGCCAGTAACCCTTGGCGAGATCTAGGGTACTGATGTACTTGACACTCCACAGTATGTCCACTAAATCATCTATCCTTGGTATAGGATAACTGTCAAATTCAGATACTTGATTAAGTTTCCTAAAATCAAGGCAGATTCTTACGCCCCCCCTTTTTTATTTACAATCACCAATGGTGATTATCAAGCACTTCTTAACTCTTGTATGATATCCAGTTCTTTCATTTTTCCTTAACCACATCTGCTCTTAACCACTCTGGTAATCTGTATGTCTTTTGTCTGATTGGGCTAGCATTCCCTGTTACTATTACATGCTCGACTCCTTTTGCTTGGCCTGGCATTGTGGTAAAAGTACTGTTAAATGTCTTTATTAAGTTATGAATTTCTGTGGCTTATTCAGAGGTTAAGGAAACATTCTCCTTTACAACATCAGCAGTTACAATTTGTTCCAGTCTATCATAAGCTATATCAATATCTTCTTTATCAGTTTCTGGTAAAACTAGCAAAGCAGCCCTTTGTATTTTTTCAACCCATTTCTTCATAAGGTTAGCACGTTTGTTTATTTTATAGTTTAACGAGATAAGGCACTAGACAAAGCCTGTTTTCAGGGCCATCCTGTATTATAAACAAAGTTTTGTTCTTACAAAGTAATAATAATAATAATAATACTTTATGTATACTGCGCATTTCTAAAACCAAGGCACATTAACAGTATACTTCTTAAAACAATAAATAAAATACAAATACATGATACTAATACATAAAATATATTAACACATCATCATTAAAAAACATCAATAAAAAAACGCTGCTAACCACAAATAGGATTTTACGGCACGCTTAAATTTCTCCACAGACATGCACTCCCGAAGTGGACAGGGTGGAGAGTTTCAGAGGATTGGCGCCATGTACATAAAAGCACGGGCCCCCAAAGATTTCAAAGAAACACTCGGAACCTCTAGCAACCCCTCATCCACCGAGCGGAGTGAACGCTTAGGGCAGTACGGCACCAGAAGCTCTTTCAAGTAGACCAGGCCTAGTCCATGGAGGGCTTTATAAGTCAGAAGACTGACTTTAAAGGTGATCCACCACTGTATTGGCAGCCAGCACAGTTCGCTCAGCACCGGAGAAATATGACAGGTACGAGAAGTACCCGTCAATAGCTGGGCTGCAGTGTTCTGCTAGCTGCAAGCTGTGGATATCAACCCCTGGTAGTCCTAGATAAAGGGAGTTCCAATAGTTGCAAAAGTACAGTAAAATAAATACATACTGCACATCACAGATATAAAATAAGATAGAACAAGCAATGTAACAATTACAATAGAAGGGATGTAACTTAACATAGGCATTCTTAAAACTTAAAGAGCAGCTGACACCTTCAGGAGAACTGTAACAAAACACAACGTTTAGACACAGTTCAGCTTGTATTTCATATTAGTTTTGTATACCTCCTCCCCATTATTTATTACTAAGGTCATTTGCATGAAAACAGGATCTTTTCTTCTGAAGAGTTCATCTACTCTAGTTGCTTTCTCCCTACTTGAGGTCATAATGCCCTGCTTGTGATATCACAGTTACTCACATGGCAACAGATTGTGATGTCACAACAGATGATTATGACCTGAAGTTAGGAGTAAGCTACAGAAGGAGATAAACTCCAAGGGAAATCTGTGGGATAAAAGTCACATACTCATGTAATTTTACTCAGTAATAAATAATGAGCAACAGAAATATATAGAATACACATGGAATGCAAGCTGAATTGTACCTAATTATTATGTTTTTCAAAGTTTCTTTGAGGTGTCAGTAGCTCTTTAAGTATGTAGGTGAGTTGCATAAGCTTGGAGGGAGAGAATTCCAGGAGGCTGAGGCAATATGATCAAAACACATTCATCAAAATGTTGTTTTTATTTGAGGGACTATAAGCCCTCTACCCTTTATTTCAAGTACAGGGTAAACTGATATGTTAAATAACATTTTAGAAGGAAGATATTCAGGGGCCATCCCATTCACACATTTATATAAAAAAACAGCACAGAAGCCTTTCTTTCCTGAGTTCCAATGTAGTCCAATGCAGCTGAAGGAGCAAATCATAGTGATGCTGTAATACAAAAGGACCTGTTAAGCCCAGTATAAATCTGGCCAAGTGATACTGGAGTCAATCTAACTTTTGCAAAATGCCTTTACTTGCCAACCAGTAAACTATACTACCATAGTCAATAAGAGGCAATAGTAATGTATTTACCAGTTTTTCTTTGGTTTCACATGTCATATTGTTTTTATGCCCGTGAAGGGTTCCTAGTTTTTCAGAAACCTTTTCGGAAATACAGTATATCCAGTATGCATATCAAACTTTAAGTATTGGTCAACCCATAATCCAAGGTATTTATACGAAGTAACTTGATCTAGAATTTGCCCTTTTACAGAATTTATTGATATGCTGGATGACACTGTTTTGGCCCCCACCACCATCGCCCTAAATAACATTGTGTTCATTTTTCTTTAGGTTTAAAACCAGTTTAAAACCAATTTGTTCTCTGCGAGCCAGTGTTCAAGCTTGTCAGATTCTTGCTGAAGTACTTTCTCTATAGTAATGATGTCCCTGGCAAGGTAAAGCAAAACAGTGTCATCCACATACAATTTTACAGCACATTCTGCTAAAAGTTTGGTTAGCTCGTCTATGAATAGGATGAATAAAAGTAGACCCAATATGGATCCTTAGGGCACTCCTCTAGTCACCTCCCTAAATTCGGATATCAGTCCCTGTGAAACCAGTGCAAGATTTCTACCATATAGGTGAGATGAAAACCATTTGATAACTTCTGTGCAGAAACCCTTAATCTCCAGTTTGTGCAATAACAGGGGATAATTGATTGTATCAAAGGCCTTTGATAGATCCATGAACACTGCCCCCATACACTATTTAACTTCCAATGCATGGGAAACGGTGTCCATGAAATCCATCATAGCAGTGTGTATAGAGTGCTGGGGCTGGGAACCTGACTGCTGAGGAGCAAGAATATTATTTGTGGTTAAGTATTTCTTTTTCAAGTATTTTAGATGCAATAGAAAGCAAAGCTATGGGTCTGTAGTTGTCTGCAAGTTGTGGATCCCCTCCTTTGAAAATTGACATTATTTTTGCACTCTTCCATATATCAGGAAAGGTACCACAGCACAGACTCCAATTAAATAATTTGGTTAAAGGTAGAGACAGTATGTCAGCTCCCTCCCTCTGCAGCCTGGCCTCAAACCCATCTAGCCCCCCAGATTTTGATTTATTTAATGTTTTTAATTGTTTCCATATTTTCTTTGGGTGCAAAACATTGAACCTAAATATTGCACCAACTGTACTTAACATTGTTTCCCCAGATTTGTGACTGTCAGTGTCAGTACAGTGTGTTTGCTTCTCCTCGTCTAATAATGGTAAATTAGCACAAAACGTATTTAGAGCTTTAGTCATCAACTTAGGATCAACCATTACTTCCCCATCCACCTTCAAGGAATTTGGAAGTATGGTGACAACAGGTGATTGTAACTGTTGAACAGTTTTCCAGAAATCCCTTAAGTTGGTTTCTGACTCGAATTTATTTTTGTAATGTCTTCCTTTTTCATCCTTGATGAGGAGCTGACACCTGTTTCTGTAAGTTTTATATCTGTCCCAATCACTGTCCAAATTAATTTTCCTTCCTATTTTCCATAGCCTGTTGCAGACTCTGATATATTTTAGAATGTTCCCATTTATCAAGGGAAAACTGTCTGATTTTCTTTTAAATCAGATTTGGGAGCATGTACATCACAGATTGCCAGAAATTCATCAAGGAAGAAATTCACAGCAGCCTCCAGATCAGGTATTAAGTCCAATCGTGCCATTTGACCTTACGCAGGTCATTCAAAAAACTCATTGTATTAAATTTCTTGTATGATCTGCATGCCGCTAGAGGAGTAAGCAGTGGACTACAATGCAGTTCTAAATTGATTGTGCATTCAGTGACACAGTGGTCCCCCAACAGATGTTCTCCGATGTACCAATTGTTTTCAGTTAAATGGTTAGATAAAAAGAACAGATTAATTGTAGTTTTAGTGTCTCCCCTATGACTAATTTGCATAGGTACTTGTACTAGTTGTTTGACTTTTGGGGGGTGGGGGGCATAGCTTCATTTAATCTTTTCCCCTGTGTCCTTTCCAGTGGGTGTTAAAATCACCCATGCATATAATGTTTTCAGTTTTAACATAGCTCCCCAGAAAGACAGCCAAATTGTCAAAATATTTGGGATTTATATCAGGTGGGGAATAAATAGTTCCTACCGTTAAGTTACATTTTTAATTCCAATAATATACCTTCAATACCGTTAATCTTAAGAGGGGTTACCTGTTTATAAAGTCCTAACTCCACCTTTATATGCGGTAGCACTCCTCCACCTCTTCTACTTCTGTCACTTCGTATTTGGTTGTAACACTGTGTTTTGATTTCTGAGTCATTTATTGTGCTATTCAACCAGGTTTCAGTAATTCCTGGTAAACCTGGGGTACTTTGTTTGCACCAAAATCTTAGCTCATCAGTTTTGGATAATACGCTACGGGCATTGGTGTGGACTATTTTAAATTCCTTATATTTAATGGGCCCATGGATACTTTCAATATCTCCTTCCAACAGTAACATAGGTAGACTAAGCCTATTTATGCATTATACATGCCCTTCATGATTATTTAGGCCTGATTTTATACATGTTTGTTGTTTTATAATCTTATTTCTTTTCAAGGAAATCAATAGCATATTTTGGGTTATGGTTTTTATTCTCAAATCTGTCAGAAGGCTAACTCTTTTTACTGTGTCTTTATATTGAATTTCATCACTAAGCATAAAGCAATACAAGTGATCTGGCATACAAAGGGACCAAAACACAAACAACAATATTCCTAGCACCGAGAGTGATTTCATCTTGAGAGAAAACTACAGGTTACCAACCAAACAAGCTTGAGATACACTAAAAATAGATATTAAAATGAACTTAATAAAAATTAGGTAAAATCTGCTATGCCTAGCAAATAGATAAATTCAAAATAAATAAATTAGTGTTGCTGTGGGTTACCAATGATTGTAGAATACTACTAAATACATATATCAGAAACTTGTCTGAAACAAGGATACCCAGAGCAAACTAATGATTAGCAGACTACCAATACCTTACAGTTCTATATAAATTATACATTTAAAACAATCAAGTCTTACAGTCTATAAGTAACAGTTCAAAAATTTTTGCTTGCACTATGCTCATGCTAGTGGGCAGCGCAGGCTTTTGAAGTCTATAAGCCCACTCCACAGGTGAACATCAAACTCGGTAGCTAGTTCCCCTGAGCCCCCAACTCACCAAGTTGAGAAATGTCCAGGCTGCTGAAAGCAGTTACAAGCTGTCATGCACAGTTGTCTTTGGTGCACTGGAAAATGCTGAGCAGGTCCGGGAACAGTCTTCAGCTGAGGTGCTTACTGGCAGATGGCATTGGATCTGAAGAGCTAGCGGGTGGTGTGGGCTTTTGAAGTCTGTAAGCCCCCCCAGGTGAACGTCAAACTCAGTAGTCAGCTTCCCGAGCCCCCAACTCACTGAGTTGAAAATGACCTGGCTGCTGAAAGCAGCTACAAGCTGTAATGCACAGTTGTCTTTGGTGTACTGGAAAATGTTGAGCAGGTCCGGGATGAGCTGTCAGCTCAGGTGCTTATTGGCAGATGATATAGGATCAGCGTGATATATCTCAGTAGGATTTTTCCTGTCAGTGGTCTCAGTCTCATAGTTAACTATGCCAGTATGTCTAAGCACTTTATAAGGCCCTTGCCACTTCATTAACAGTTTATTTTCTGTAGTGGATAACAGTAGCAAGACCTTTTCACCTGGCCCAAAAATTTTTTCTTTTACTCCATAATCATAATATGCCTTCTGCTGGTTTTGAGCCTCTTCCTGATTACTATGGGCAATTTCAATATATTTTGCCAGCTTATTCCTCAGGGCAGTCATATAAGGTGTAATAGTTTTTTTTCTGAGTGGGGTTATCTTCCCATGTTTCTTTTATTACATCTAGTGGCCCTCAAGGTTGTCTACCATACAGCATTTTAAATGGTGAAAAATCTGTTGAGGCTTGTAGCACTTCTCTGTAAGCAAAAAGCAGGTAAGTATTGATTCAATCTTTCCCTTCCCCTTTCACAAACCTGTTTAACATACATTTTAAAATTTGATTAAAATGCTCAATGAGACCGTCTATCTGAAGATGGTAAGGGGAGGTTCTTATGGCAGTGATACCTAATAGTCAGTACAGCTCCTTCAGTAATGCTGCACCAAAATTACTACCCTGATCAGTAATACAGTAATCTCTTTTGGTATGCCCACACTGCTGAAAAATTTGGCAAGCTCTGTTGCCATATTTGGGACTGTGACAGTACATGCTGGAACTGCCTCTGAGTATTGAGTAACATAGCCACATACTACCAAAATTAATTGATTATCCCTTTTTACTTTTGTTTAAGGGGCCAACTACATACACTGCAATTCTCTCAAAAGGCACATCTATCAGGAGATGGGGCACCAGGGGCACCTTGTATTTTTTAGTCACTTGGACTACTTTCTGACATTCAGCACAAGAACTGCAATAGGTAGCAACATCTTCATGAGCCCCAGGCCAATAAAATCTGTACAACAATCTGGCAAGGGTGCAGTCCCTCCCTGGGTGACCAGGCATAAGACTATCATGTGCTATCTGCAACAACTCAGTTCTGTACTTTCATGGTATAACCAGTTGTTTTATCTGTTCCTGTCTGAGGATTAACACAGACTCTATACAGTAGCCAATTACATTTTTTAAAGATTGGTTCACCCTGTTTTTGTTTCTCTCCAGCTGCTTAAAGTAACCTTGGAGAGAAATATCATTAGTTTGCTCTGAAACAAAATCACAATCAGTTATCAGTTTAGTTTCATAATTTTCATACATTAACCCCTTATGTCCATCAGTTTTTTGTTGCCACTGTTTCTTCCTTTGTGAGTAACTTTGTAAATCATAGAAAGTCATTTACAATAATCACAGGTACAGGTAACTTAGGTGCTACCACCACTTTTATTTGGTGTGACACCCCATTAATATCCTGAGTCACTTGGGTGGTGGGATAGTATCGAGTGTCCCTGTGGATGCAGATGACCTCAGCACCTCATCCTTTTGTACAATGTTTTCCCAGCACTTCAACATGCACTAGGGTCTGTCTGCTTCCTGAATTAATGTCCATTCACAGTCTTATCTCCCACCTTGACATCTGTTAAATACTTGCCTCAATTTGCTAAGGACAAATCTGCTCCAGTTTTACTCTCCTTATTACGGCAGTTTCTTGCAATATGGTCTGGCTTATTACAGTTATGGCAAACAAAGTCTTTGGGTGCAGATTTGTTACCCCTGTCATGGACCCACTCTTGGGGTCAAGTCCACAGAGCTCACAGTGCCCACCCTTAAGTGCAATCTATGACAGGGGGGCAGGGATACACTCCTCGTCCTTTTTGAATGCTCACCAAGGTCACAACTCCACCTCTAGAGGATCTGGCACAGGTCCAGCAGAGCAACAAGACACAAACAACTTAAAAGACATTAAACTTACAAAGTTGTGTTCCTTGAATGATATTGAAGCATACCTGAAAACTTTTTTAAGGGTTGCCACAGCCTGCCAATGGCCAAAGCAGCAATCAGCAATCAGGCTGGTAAAATTCCTGACATTTAAAGCCCAATCTGCCCACAGCAATATGACACTGCACAGTCAGAAAACTATGACCTGGTGAATAGAGAACGCCTGAAAAGATATGACATCTCAGGAGAGACCTACAGGCAAAGATGATGGTATCTGAAGAACAGCTTAATCTGCAATCTTCAAGAAGCCATCACCCAACTCAGAGAACTCCTTATTAAATGGCTCCAATCAGAGGGCAAAACAGTCCCACAGGTCATCGACATACTTGTATTGGAGCAGTTCCTCAACATCCTGCCTATAGACTGCAGCTTTGGGTAAAAGAATACCGACCAGAAAGTGGGGAAAAGCCATTTCTTTGACTGAAGACTACCAGATGGCCAGAGAGATGCCACAGCAGTGAGGTAACAGGCAATCACTGGTAAGACCCTCTCTTTCCTGATTTAACTCCAAATTTAACAAGAACTCTAGTGGGGGTTGTGGCAAGCTGCTCGACTGCTAGTCCTTATTTGTAGATATAATTCTATTGTATATATGTTTTTTTATGTAATTCTATGTATATGTACATGCCACAAAATGCCAGTGTTAATTCAAAAGGGGACCTAGAGAAAAAAATGAATTTTTAAAAAAAGGTTTTGACCTTCCTTTAACCTGCAGACCCACTTGCTTGCCAGGAATCTGACAAGTTATTGTCAAAGGCTTTGGGATAACCGATCAAAGGGGTATTTCCAATAGTTAACTGACTAAGGGAAAGAGAGGGGAATAAAGTGTTCAGGAGATAGCCCTTTTAACTTCAAAAAACAGGATGCTGTGTTCCAAGGTATTGCCTTTGATGAGATGAAACAAAAAAAAAACAGGAAACATCCTTCTAACAGTCCTGTGTGACATTGTACTGTCAGGTGTCATAAATGTAGGCTGGATGACATCACCAGGTGGCAGAACATTGTGTTGGGGAAGCGCAAGAGTGACATCCGGCAGCCTAAAATGGAAAAGCCAGCCTTTATCACCAGACACGTATATATAGCTCCAGATCAGGGCATTTGAACACACACACATTTTCATCTGGACACACTGCTGGACACATACCAGAAGCCAAACTGCTGAGACCCAGTGTGGCTACCAAGGACTAAAGGAAACTGAAAACCTTCATCCACTATTTCTGAACTTCAATTTACTGCAAAGATAAGGTAGACTTTCAGCTAACAGTTTTAGTGTGTTTCTCTGTATATATTTTCCCCATTTTGTTTCTGCATACTGTAACTCACTTTCGGCCATGGAGTGCTCCACAGATTGCCCCCTGTGGTGGAGCCATCGGGGGGGTCCCTCAAGCTCCCATCTAGTGCCCACAATTAGATCTGTAGTCCAGAGCCCAGTAGGTAGTGTGGGTTCTGTGGGGCTCCATGTGGCAGCATCCTGCAGCCAGCGGGATTCTTCCATGTTCTTGCCCAGTCCCATGAATGCTCTGCAAAGGCAGCAGTTTGGACATATGCATGTCTGAGGATGTGCTTATGTCTCCTACAAGGGAACATTCCCCACCCGGAATGGCTGACCGGCCACACTGCCACCCATGGTCATCTAGGTGGCAGTGTGTCGGCAGCACAGTCTGCCTTCCCTCCCCGGAGGAGGAAATCAACCACTGGGATGCTCACTCCTTCTCACCTTGGCCAACCCCCTAGTGGCCCAGGATCATTCCTGATCCTGGGCCATTGGTGTGATGGCAGGTGAGGCGTGGGTGCCTCTGCTCTGCATGCCACAGGGCCCAGAATGTTTGTATTCACTAATGGGCTGGTCCACTTACTGGACACATCAGATAGTTGGGACATGGGCCAAATTTTTTTCCCCCTGTTGTGCCATGTTGGGCACTAGAAATTCTGTTCTATTGCACATTCCCTGCTCTACCAGTATGGCACTCATATGCCTTGCAAAAGACTTGCGATACAGTGAGTATGAAAATCATGTTAGTTAAGTGTTGTTTTGCAAATTGCCTCACCCTGGCCCAATCTTTCTCCAACAACTGATCTCTCCCCCCCCCCTTAGTTTTCCCAGCCCACAGGCAGGCTACTCAGACTGACTGGAAACTCAGCTGTTTTTTCATTATACAGAGAGGTTCAGAGAGACACTTTCTAGTCACTACAAGCATAAAATGGTGCCACATCTATGCTATTCTTTGTTCTTTTGCACTGCAATAATTTAGTAGCATGAAAACTCTCAGTTTTATATAGGCAATTTCATTTATTTTTCAGAAAAAAAAATGATTAGCTGTCTTTTTCCCCTGATGATACCTCTGTGTCATTGGTGCTGAGCCATTGTTTGGCTGAGATAAATGACTGGATAGCTGCCAACTGGTTATGTCTCAACTCAGGCAAGATGGAACTGATGGTTATCGAACCTGGACATCGGGGCTTACTTGCTGGTGGAGATGTTGACCTTCCTGTGTTGGGTGGTGAACAACTCTCTGCAGTGAGTGTGGTTAGAGATCTGGGAGTCCAACTAGATGACAGACTAACCTTCTAACAGCAGGTGTTGTCTGTTGTTCGATCTGACTTTTTTCATCTCCAGAACATCACTAGGATCTGGCCGTTCAGAGCTCAGGATGAACTATCAACAATTATCCATGCCTTTGTCACCAAGAATTTAGATTATTGCAATGCTCTATACCTAGGGTTATCTGGAGGTCTGATGTGTTGACTGCAGCTGGTACAGAATGCTGCGGCGCGGATGTTGGTGGGCTCCTCATCTAGGGGTCACATCACTCTAGTTCTATGCGCTTTGCAGTGGCTGACTTTGTGTTCAAGCATCACCTTCAAGACTGGCTTGTTAACATACAAGGCCCTACATGATTTGAGACCAGACTACTTAAAAAGAGCTCCTGATTCCTTATCAACCACTCCACACACTGCGCTTCACCGAAACTGGACTGCTAGTAGTCCCTACCTCTAGGCTCTAGACTTCTGGATACAGAGTCTTTGGGGTGGTGGCACCTATTATTTGGAATTCTATCCCCCATCACATTCATGCAGTCAACTCAGTGGAGGCCTTCAAAGCCTCTTTTAAAACATTCTTATTTGAACAATCTTTTAATGTGACTGGAGTTATTTTAGTATAAATGTTTAGGTATATTTTATAGTTTTATTTTGGTTGTATATGTAAAGCACTCAGAGCCCTCGCTGGATTGAGTGCTTTGCAAATACAATTTGCCTTGCCTTTCCAGTCACAAAGATGTGCAGATAGAGGGGCCAATTCACAAAGCCTTCTTGAATGGCGCAAAGGGCTTGCATCACAAGGAATGGCGTCAGGTGCAACTTGTGCCAAAAGATGCACCAAGAGCAATTCGCAAAAGCAGCATGTGTCAACCGCAGGCTGTGTGTGCCAAAGGGGGCTTGCGCCATCCTTGCAGTGCAAACTGGGCTGCAGCATAGCACTAGGGGGCTTGTGGCAGATGCAGGCTGCCATATCCCCTCATTTGGGATTCTCTAAACCCTCCCAGAGGGTGACTTTCTAAGTACTGTTAGACCAGCTGGTCTAAGGGTACTTAGAATTTTGCCTTCTGGGAGGGTCAGAGCACTTATGCCACTCCTACAGCCCTGCCAGGGTGGGAGGGAACATGTGCCATGGTCTGCCCTCCCCAGTCTTGATCCACTGTTTATGTAAAGTAATCATGTTCCTGGTGGTCTAGCAGACCTCCCCAGCCCCAGTCCCCTTATTATTAAAATTAATCACATCCCTGGTTGTCTAGTGGACCTCCCCAGCCCTGATCCCCTTGTTATTAAAATTAATGATGTCCCTGGTGGTCTAGCGGACCCCCCTCCCTATCCCCTATTTGCCTGAATAATGTGGCATATACATTCCCTGGTGGTCTAGTGGACCCTCACACCCCAGTAGGTGGTGTCCCACCACCCCGCTCCCCCTGTTCCCCTCAAAAAGCTGGCACCTGACACAGCCCTCTGCTGTCCACCACAGCTGGGCACTGACTGAGCTGTCAAGGAGTGCATACTGTATACATTACATGCTCATTGACTGACAGCTCATGGGTACTGTATACAGTATGCTTTCTTGATAGCTCAGTTGGTGCTTGGCTGTGGTGGAGAGCAGAGGGCTGTGCTAGGCACTGGCTCTGGGATGGGATGTGAGGGGAATGGGGTGGTGGGGCACTGCTTTCTGGAGTGGGGGGATCCACTAGACCACCAGGGAATGTATATGCCATAGTATTTGGGCTCATAAGGGATAGGGAGGGGTCCACTAGATCACCCGGGACATCATTAATTTTAATAACAAGGGGATTAGGGTTAGGGGAGTTCACTAGGCCACCATGGATGTCATTAATTTTAATAACAGGAGGATCAGGGCTGGGGGACCGCTAGACCACTAGGGATGTGTTTTTTTTTTGTTAAATAAAATGGGGATTAGGGCTTGGGGGAATGCTAGCCACCAGGAATGTCCTAGACTGGTGCACAGCCACACTGCAGCTTGCGGCAAACCTGCCAGATGCACCATCTCTTTGGTGCATGACCCCAGTTGCTGCGAGCTTCAGGACTTTGCTGCTGGGACCCTACTTGATAGAGAATCAGGCGCAGGGTCCCTGGCACACCGACAATCAGCGCAAGCTGCGGTTGGCTCAGTTTGCACCGACCTTTGTGAATCAAGCCCAGAGAGTTTATTATAACTTCCTCTCTGAGCTGATTCATTGTGATTCTTGTCATCATAGTGGGGGGCTAGTCAACTGTACAGGACAAATGACAGATTGGTTGACAGTTTGTGTAGTGAAGCGATGAATCTCTTCAAGGTTGTTTCGAGATGCAGAAGGCAAAAGGTGGAGTTTCATACGTTTCGGCTGTGTGTTGGTATCAGTTCCCACAGAGTCCTTGATTAAATCCACAGTAAAAGACCAGTCCACAATATTAGGATTATATCCACAAACAAGTTTGATGATGTCAAAAACGTTGCAATGGCATAAGTAATGGCAACCCTTCCATGAACAACAGTCGGTATGTGGTGCCACCCATGCATCCAGGGTATCATGGAAAATCAATAAAGGTGGGAGATCAAGATGATCATGATAGATGACCCCCTCCAGGTGTCCAATAGATTGTGTTGAAGCCAATTGATCGAAGATGGCAGTTTGTGGATCAAATTGAGGCAAAGAGACAGTGAATGTCAAAACCAATGTGACCTTAACAGTAGACGATTGAAGTTTGAACCAGGAGGCTGTGTTAGGATGAGAAGTCACAAATCCAATGTTCCTGGCTGTAGACAATGGAATGGAAACAGATCGAGCCATACACAAAGTGAGGCAAGTAGAAGACTAGCATTGAGGGCAATACTGTGTTGCTATTCACCTATCATGGATGAAATCAAGAATACGCCCTGCATCCAGATCCTGGAAGAGATTATTTATAGCTGTGTGTACATAAGAGCCATAGGCAGTACATAAGGCTTCCCTGGCTATGTAATGCTTGTCTGCTTCTTTTTTACTTGTTTTGGTGATTAAATCATTAATCTTATGACTGACCAAGTAAGTTGATACAGATGGCACCAACCTTGTCTCCATTGTCAAGAACCTGAAAAATGAAATTAGAATACTTAATTAGTGCTGTATTGGCGCTATGTTTTTTTTTCTGAAATCCATGCTTTTAGAGACACTGTATTTCATACTGTTCAAGATATGATACAAGTTGATTGGGCACTATTCTCTCAAGGGCTGTGAACAGGGGGAGCGTATGACAATTGGCCTGTAATTGGAAAGTTAGAATGGTCACCACTTGCCCCTCCCCTTTGTGGCCTGTGTAGATGAGGCTATTGCAGCCACAAGCCAGTCGGATCCAGCACTAACTACAGTTTGTACCTCATCTAACTGTCTCCTGAGGTCTGCATTTTCATTTGCAAGCTAGCGGTATGGTGGCCCAGTACACCATAGGCATGTCCCTTGGGCTTGGTTACCAGTATGATTAGCATCTCGAAAATTAGGCCTATTGTACCTATTATTCTTCCTTCTGTTGCCACCCCCATTATTGTTCTGACACCCCTTGCCATCAGAGGAGCTGGCAGCATTATGCTGCCCCCCCTTCCACTGTATAGTGGGTGCTACTTCAGGATGGCTGCTGGATGGCAACCTTTTTGGTGCAACTGGAAGCCAGAGAGTGCAGGTAAACATTATAAATCCATTCTGTTGCTGTCAACATGTCATCAAATGTATATGACTCAGGAAAACAACAAACTCAACCCTCTCCTTGATGGCTGTATACATATTGCACAGGAATAGATCCTTATATTCCAGCTGGTTTTTGCTACAATCCTCTCTAGCCACAGTAGTTTCTTACCTGCATTATAGGATCTCCAGAGACGTTGATGATAGCCCTCCAGAGATTCTTTCACCCCCTGCTTGACATTAAATGCCAAGCGGATGCCTACCACTCCGGGGGAGTTGACAGCCAGTAGTTCTGAACATACTTTATCAAAATCTGCTGTCGTATTCCTTTTAACTGCCTCTGATAGTTTTGCCCATAGCGTAGGGTCTATAGTCAGATGGAGGGCTTGAACATGGTATTCCTTGGGGAGTCCCAGCAAATCACAGTGGGAAAGGACTTTCTGAAGGTGCAGGCTCAGGTTGTCAGTGGGCGTCATTTTGCTTAAACTGTCAGCAATCTGCATAGCAGAATGTGTGACCTGCAGGGGGGTTTGCAGGTGTCAGCTGTTTAGGGGTGAGCGGGAAGCTTTTAATGGCCTGTAATGCAACATCAGCGGCTGCATCTGCCACTGCTTTCACAACACTCAGTTGCTGACTGGCACTTTTCATCATTTCATTGAGTGACTGCTTAAACAATTGTTTCTGCTCTTCAGAAATATTAAGTTTCTTTAGTGCATCTTCAATCATTTTCTCAATCTCTTCTCTGTCTGACCTAGTCATAGCAGCAATAACTGGGTGGCATGATTGTGTAGAATCCCCTGTTGATTCACAACATGTAGTATTTATGCTGCTGATATAGGCAGTGCCATCTTGGATGCTGACATGGTTGGCACCATGTTTGATATTGGCAGTGCCATCTTGTGACTGGCAAGGCGTCATGACGCTGGACACCATTTTGTGAATGTGAACATCTACCATTTTGTGACAGGGATTTGGCAAACAGAGGCGATGGGCATGCCTGCCTTACGTCATTCTGAGGGCACTCATCATCAGAGTCCTCCCCCCAGAAGATGTGATGTCTGTGGATGCGTACTAGAAGCCATCCATAGGCTTAATATGCCCAGGAAGAACCTCATGCTGATGGTGCAATTTCATGATCTTTGCTGTATAATTTATATGACTCACTCTCACATCAGACAAATGCACACCCCCTGCATGACATCTTTCTGCAGCATTCTATATGTGGTGCTCACCTCAGTGTGATCCCTAAGCTGTCTGTCCAAATCACTTCTTACCTGATGTAATTCCTCCATGAGCTCCTGCAATTCATCATGCAAAGCGTCATTCTCCTCAGACAGCCTATCATTCATTTGCAAAACCTGCTTCCTATCTAGACATGCCCTCTCACATTCCTCCCTTAAAAGATTCAGTTCTCTATCATTAGACTGAACATGACCATGAATAAGCGCATCAATTGTCTGGTGTAAGGTCTGGTTTTCTAGCTCCAGCTTAAGTTCTTTCTTGGCCCATTCAGCAGTGGCTGTGCCAAACTGCTGCTTCCCACTGTTGATTTCAGCATCCTTGGAATCAAGTTTCGATTTATAAACATCAACTGATGCATTTAAAGCAGCAACAACTAACCCTTTAAAAGATTGTTTTTTACCAGACTGGCGAACCTCTGTATACTGTTTACGGGTAGCCTTGAGAGGGTAATCATCTGACTGTGCACTGAAACAGATATCATGACAGTTTCTGGTGGAGGGCAAGCAACTAGATTTACCTCATTTCAAATCTGTTCTTAGATCATCAGCCATGGTAAAACTAAAATGAGAAACCCTTGAATCGTCCAGTCTGCTGTTTCTTTACAATCACAAACAAAAGCAGAGCGGATGCGTGACAGCAACCAACAAAGGGTTACTGAAACTGAAACAAACCAGTCACTCCTCTGCCACAGAGTCCCTAGCTGCAGCTGTACCCATCGGGGAGCAGCAGTCTGTGCATACTAACGAAGTTCCAAGCTACAGTAACTTGCCAACACAAATGACTGAGTCAGTCCTCTGCCACGGAGTCCCTAGCTGCTGCTGTACCCATTGGGGAGCTGTAGTCCATGCATACTAACAGAGCCTCAAACTTGCAGCTACTTGTTGCTGGAAAGGACAAGCCTCCCAGACACAACACCCAAAGCAAAATGAGTGTTATTCTTTGCCAGCCAAAACCCAATTTGCCGCAGTCGCCAAAATGTAGAGATAACAATCTCACTGTTAGGTTCTTGTTTGGTGTCTGGCTAAGACAAGGAACATCAATCATAAGTAGGCATGTATCATGTAATAAAAACAGGTTTATCACAGGCAATACTCATGCAAGTACAAGTGATACAATCACAGGGGAGCCAGGCCTTCTCTCAGACCCACTGATTCATCTAATCTCTCCGAGAGAGAGGCTGAGCAACAGTTATTATACTACTGATAAGAAGCACGGTTCTAGAAATGTTATTGGCTGAAAAGTAGTAATAAGGTGGCTCCCTTGTGCTAATCTTACATAGGAAAAATGTAGACTTAGCAAGAAACTTAGAACAAAGAAAATGTGTTGTCAGCTATAAGCTTAGCAATGAAGAAAGTGCAGAAATATATGTGAAACATAAACAAGGTCAATTATGAGACAGCAGCGGTGTTATAGACCCGCTAGATGGCATTGCTGTAGCAAAATAATACTTTGGTAATGATGAATAAGAAGCATTCATAAAATGAACATAATATGAGAATATGTAAGTATAAACTACTGCAATGACTATAATGCTAGGTAAATATATGGAAACATAAGTAAAATTAATATATAATTATATAGCAAGCATAATCCCTGATATCCGATGCTTATATGGTGGATATCCCTCATTTGTATGTTAGTGCAATACAGCAGGAATATAAAAAACAATAAGGATGTCACTGACATGTGTGTGAGGGTCAGTAGATCATTAGGACCCCTACCCAACAGAGGCCATAGTCAACTAGTGACAGCACTGAACTTGCCACTTTGAGGCATCTAGAATCAGTAGTGAGGCTAACCTGGTTACGCTGCAAGGCTCATAATCTTCTGTTTACTGTGGACACAAGGCTGTGAATGTGGGTAGCAAAAGATAAGATATTGTCCAGGATCACCCTGAGGTATTTAAAGGTTTCTACTTGCTCAAGTATATGTCCCAGATCATTACAGATGACAAGAGGAAGTACCCTTTTATTCATTTGTGGGCTTGTAAAGAGCATTGTCTTAGTGTTTTTGTAATTTAGTACCAGTTTGTTTTGGGAGAACTATTTTTCAAGTTCCTCAAAATTACCCTGGAGGACAGACGTAAGGCTGGCAAGGTTAGGGTTCTTAGACTAGATAACAGCATTGTCTGCATAGAGAAATACATTTGCAGACTGGCAGGCATCAGGTAGGTGGTTTACATATAAGCCAAATAGTAGGGTCCCAGAATGGAGCCCTGGAGAACGTCAATAGATACAGTCCTAATGTCTGACAAGGAACTGTCTATCTAAATGCGTTAAGTGAAATTAGTGAGATAACTCTGGAACCAGGTGACTGTCTAGTGACAGGCCTAGGCCATGAAGTTTGTAGAGAAGGAGATTATGATTGACCATGTAAGTTGATACAGATGGCACCAGCCTTGTCTCCATTGTCAAGGGCCTGAAAAAATGAAATTGGAATACTTAATTAGTGCTGTATTGGTGCTATGTTTTTTTTCTGAAATCCATGCTTTTAGGGACACTGTATTTCATACTGTTCAATATATGATACAAGTTGATCAGGCACTGTCCTCTCAAGGGCTCTGAACAGGGGGGAGAGTATGGAAATTGGCCTGCAATTGGAAAGGTTAGAATGGTCACCACTTTTAAAAACTGGTGCATCCATTGTGTATTTCCATTTTTTGGGGAACTGGGAGTAGTGCAGAGAGAAGCTGAACATTTTAGAAATGGGGTAGGAGAGTTCCTCAACTACCAGGGCAAATAGCGTCATATCAATTGAATCACTCCGATTCTGGATTCCCATATATAGATCACAATTTTTTTTTCTATAGAGCATTTTCTGCACTGATGGAAGGGGCAGCTGCTCACCCCTGTTCCACCTCCACCCAACCAGTGTCTGCTGCACCTGGGACCTACTTGGTCAAGAATCCTCCCATGGGGGTCGCTCCCATGGTGAGGCTGGAAGAGGGAGGGCTGTCCCTGAAAAGTCCACATGTCCAGGTCAGACCAGGTAGCCTGATCAGCAGCATGGGCAGGAGGTAGGCAGTAGGGCATCATTGAGTCCCCACCATCACTTTTCTGTTTTCTCCCATTACACCTCAATGCCATGGTGGAATAGAGGGCACATGTATGTGCATGCATTCCAGAGGCTCCTTCCACCCACCCTGACCTAAGTCTGCTTCCCAGGCATTGCTACAATGACCAGGCCTCCACCTGGTGCCAGCCAATAGCTGGGGCAACACACCATCCCAATCAAGAGAGGACAGCTGCCAGGCAGCTACTTGATCCTCTCCCAGCCCTCCCCCTCTGCTGACTCCCAGTGAGCCGAGCTCATTCCCAAACTCAGGTCGCCAGCATGGTGAGAGGTAAGGCACTGCAGTGCCTCAGCCCTCTGTGCCACCAGGCTGGCTGATCAAAATTATTTTTGGAAAGATCAAGCTGACTGGACAGCCCAGTGGCATGGCATGGTGGGCAATGTCACTGCGTACTACAGCAGCCTGGGTTCAGGAAGGGACCAGGGTCGCTAGAGAGCTGACCAGGGGAAGGAGGATTGAGCATCTACAGATGGCTCTCCTCCTTCAGGGAGGGAGAGAGAACAGTGTATGCTGCTGCTTGGCTGCCACCTAGGAGAGACAGGGTGGCATAGCACTGGTTATCTCTGGGAGGGCCGGGGAGAGGTGCTGAGTGTGTACAACATCTTCATGCCATATATTCATATTATGTCACTCATGCCAACCTCAGGAAATTGGAGAAACAGGGAGAAAAAGATCTCGATCAGCAGGATGAGGACAACCCCTCAGGTTCTGCACCACTGCCTGTGCAACCCACTCACCCATGGTTTGAGTTTATTTTATATTTTGTCAGGCCTCTTTTCAGGGCAGTCCCATATGAGTCAAAGTATGGTGGTTAATAAGTGGATGATATAAGTCCTGGGATGGTGGGTAATGGGGCTGTGGGTCACAGTCAGAAGGGGGCTGGTTGATCAATGTAGGAGGAGAAACATGATAAAAAAAAAAGGAATGATTCCACAAACTGACACATTACTATCTCACTGGGCAAACTATTAATTGCTGTCACAATATGCTACGGGAAAAAATATTCCTCATGTCCATGTTTACTCTGTCTCCATTTAGTTGGAAATTATGACTCCTAGTAGGGAGAATAACTTTGTTGATATCCACAGGCATTCTCACTGCTTATTGTCCTTAATGGCTTTGAATAGTACAATCATATCACCATAATTTCATCTTTCCAGAGAGTATGTATTAAGGATTTTGAGTCTTTCCATATATTCCATGTTGTCTAGACCTCTTACCATCTTTGAAACCCTCTGTTGTACCTCTCAAGTCTGTTTACATCTTTCCTCTTATATGGTGCCCAAAACTGTACCCCGCACTTTATGTGTGGCTTCACCAGTGATCTATAGAGTTGCAACAAAACTGACCTCTCCCGACTCTTGATATTTATGTTTGTACACCCTATCAGGTGGTGAAGTTATTTTGATATGATGTCACATTGTGTCACTAGTGGGGGTGCAGCCAGGCAGGGCAACATGACAGTATATCCTGGTAAAACAGTAGAATTCAATAGACTGTGTAATATCTTAATGATGACACAGAAATCTTTAAAATAGCAAATGCCCCTTACTTTTGAGCCTTCTGCTTTGATCAGCCATTACACTACAGCTCCCATCAAGGATCTCATGAGAATCAGGGCAATAGTGATGAGTGGGAACTTGGCGAATTAAGAAACTGACTGGCAATTTGAGAGCCTGACTCTCAATGTCAAGCTATCTTCCTCTGTCTCAATATGTGTCCTAGCATGCTATAGACCTCCATCTTTGGGGCTACAATTTCTGGACTATATAACTAATATGATGGGATCCCTTCAATCAGAGATTATTATACTAGGGGACCTCAATATGGACTCGTATTCCAATAGTTTCTTACCACTAAAGACTATTTGCGACTCCTTTGGTCTTTCCCAACTCATTTCTGAAGCAACACGTCCAAATAAAAAGTGCCCTAAAAATAGCACACTTCTAGATCTCATTTTAGTAAGCAAACCCCATCTGTTTTCGCATGCAGGAGTGTTCTCTGATTTCAGCGACCACTGTATTATAGCAGGTGTAAGATCTGCCCCAAATCTACCATCCCTTTCCAAATTCTCACTCAAGACGAAATGGCATAATTTTGACATCTACGCATTTCTCTCTGACTTGCAAGATTCCTTGAGATGGTAGGATTTTTACTTGGCCAACTCAGTGCCTGCGGCCTATGATATCTTCCAGGAAATCATGTTAGGGGCTCTGGATAAACATGCACCATTGGTCCAGATTCGTTCTAAAAATAAATCATGTCCTGGGTTTACAGCCCAATTAAAGGCCTCCCTGTTGCACAGAGACTGGCTTTGGAAAAAAGCTCTGAAATCAAAACTTACAGATGACTGGCCATCATTCAGGAAGGCTAGAAACCACTGTACCAATCTGGTTAGGAGGCTAAGGCTAGCTATTTTTGCAAAGAACTGGATGCTTCCACCAAGTGCTTGGCAAATTTCTGGAAAACCATCAAGGATATTCAAGGGCAAGCGGCTATGAGTAACTTACCCACAAAAATCGCCATTGGCACAATTTCAGTGTTGGATATATCGACTATCCTTGACACTTTTAATAACCATTTTGCTACTGCAGGTCTCGCTTTCGATGCCTCCCCTGCCAATAACCTCCGCTCTAGTCCTGGAGCACCGAACTTACCTGATCCAGTCACAAGCGTGGCCTTCTCCCTCCAGTCTACCACCCTGAGAGAAGTTGAGGATCTCCTCCTACAATTGGATACCAGGAAGTGTGCAGGGGCAGACCAATTGGACCCATTCTTCCTGAAGCTTAGTCTTCACATCCTGGCTGTGCCCATAATGCACCTTTTTAACCTCTCCCTTTCGCGGATCCACAACAGGAACTCGACAAAATTTTTGTTGAACGCCGCACCAGTGACACCAACAGGTTGACCACATTCTGCAGTCAGCTGCGGTTCACACTGTCTGTCCTTGTTTTCTTCAGGGGGGCTTTGTCCCCTGAACCCCCCACACAGGGGCTGTGCCCCCCACACCCCCTCACTTAAAGATTATCAACTCTGAGTTGGAGCTGATTGGGGGGGGGTGCAGGATCCCCGACAGACTGCGCTGGGTTCCAGTGGGTTTCCCACATCGGCGTGGTGCTGTAGTCACTGTGGGGGACCTCGCTGGTGATATGTTGCTGTTGGGGGGGTAACCGCCCTTTAGCAGGGTGATATTCCTCCCATATGGAAAATGGCTCACGTAATCCCTTTTTTTAAATCTGGAGACCCCAGCGACCTGAATAACTATAGACCAATCTCCCTACTTCCCACTCTTTCCAAACTGTTGGAGAAAATAGTGAGTGTGCAGCTCAGGAACTACCTCGAAAGTGGAAACCTGCTCGGTCCTTATCAGTTGGGATTTAGGCCTCATCACAGTACCATTTCAGCCCTTGCAAAGGTCACCAACAACTGGCAGTGTGCCATGGATTCCGAAGAACTTCATTTGCACAGTATTTCTAGACTTAAGCAAGGCATTCGATACTGTTGACCATGAGCTGCTCCACGTCTCCCTCAGAAACATCGGCTGCGACCCCCAATCATTGAGGTGGTTCTTAAACTATTTAACAGGGCGACAGCAGCAGGTCGCAGCAGAAGGGGAATTCTCATCCCTGAAACCTCTACTGAGGGGTGTACCACAAGGCTCTATACTGGGTCCATTGCTTTTTGCAATTTATATTAACAATATTGATGCTGACATCAAATCTGCTAACATCCACCTATTTGCAGATGACGCGGTGCTTTATATCGGAAGACCCCCTCTGGGAAGCAGCTTGTAGGGATCTACAATGGGAATTTAATCTTCTACAACTTCAACTACTGCACCAGAAACTGCTCCTGAACACCAAAAAAACAAAGGCGATGCTTTTTTCTCCCTCTGCATACGTCAATAACCCGACAATTCAAGGTAATATTCCCCAGATCCACATTCTTCTTGGTGAATTGCTGGAATATATTACTAAATTCAAATACAGGGGGTGTGGATTGACCCAAAGGTTTCCTTTTGCGATCACATTGAGGATCGCTTAAAGAAGCTTAGACAGAGGCTTAGCCTCTTCTATAGGATCAAAATTTTCTAACACTGGATGCCAGGAAGAGACTGGTCCAAACCACATTCCTTACCTTATTAGACTACACAGATTTCCTTTACAGCCAAGGCCCCGTGTCTGCCCTGGCTAAATTAGAAACACTCTACCACCGGGTCTTGAAGTTCATAACTGGTCTCCCATACTCCACACATCACTGCTCCCTTTACACCACAGGAGGTTGGTCATCCCTTAACTACAGAAGACAGAGGAATGCAGCTGTCTGCACATTTAGGGCCATCATGAAGATGCTGCCTCAGTACATCTTGGATTGTCTTCCTCTAGGTGTGATAGGTAAATATGCCTTAAGGAGTTCCTCCGTTATCTCCCTTGCAGTACCGAAGTTCAAGTCGTGCTTCGGCAGATCAGCCATATCTCATGCTTTACCCTCTCTCTGGAACAACTTACAAAAAACCCTGAAGTTGGCTTACCCAATCAAACTATCAGCCTTCAAAGCACTTTATTCTCACTGTATCAAGGAATCCTGTACCTGCTTCCCCTGATGTCACCTTCCCCTAGCCTCAGCTCCATCTGCTCCAGTGCATCCCTTTACTGGTGCTTCTTTCCCACCCTCTTGGGTAATGTTGCAGCCTATAAGAAGTTACCTGACTGCTCCTTCTTTCCCAGCCCTGTGTTTTTTTTCCTTATCATTAGTTCCTTTTCCATGTCACTCTGGCTCCCACCTACACTCCTTACTTACCCCCTGACACCATCATAATGTTTTGCTTTCCACTCCCTAACTGTTGCCACCCTCACCCCTGCAATCACTACATGCCCTTGCAGGCATGTACTGTGTACTTCTCCTTACTCGCCCTCTTCGTTCCCCTCCCTACCCCTCCCATGCCCCACCATGCTCCTTCAATCAATAATTATGTTCAAGGATGCTTCAAATACACACTGTAATTATAGTTGCGTATGTTTAACCTGTATATACTGTACTGCAGTTGCTATACTTTTTAGCTGCATACTCTTCATGGTCTTAGCTTAATGGCTCTTTTTAATACTCTGTTTCGTGTGTATTATAAACTTCCTGTGTATAATTACTGCTCTATGTAAATACTATGTAAGTGTGAATTCATTTTGTATATATTGTTTACCCAATTATGATGTAACTGAGTATTCCTTTGTATGTATTGTTAACCTCTCCTTTCCAGGTCGATCCTGAAAATGAGCTTGCTTAAAGATGTTAGCCTGGTTAAATAAAGATTTTGATTGATTGATTGATTGATTGAATTGGTGGCAATGATTCTGAACATTCAGAATGAGATTAAAGTTGGTTTTGAGAATGTTTCTGCCCAAATGATGTACATTCAAAACATTGTGATAGGGCTAACCAAAACTATAGCTTCCCACACTGCCGGAATTGATGAAGCAGAGAAATTGATCAGCAAACTAGAATGCCATGTCAGAATTCACTAGGGACAGGCACTAGCTAAGAAAATGCATGTTTGCAGTGCAGGAAAGTGTGGAGGACCAAGAAAATAAGGCTCAGTGCTTGAATCTATGCCTGATTGGTCTGCCTGAGGTCTGGAGGGTAAATCACCAGGACCAACTGTTCAGAAGTGACTAGCAGACAAATTGAAAATGTATTCAGAGAAGAAGCAGGGTGGCAAGAAGACCAGGAAATAAATATGGTAACTGTTTAATCACATCCATTATCCAATGAGGAGGTTTCATTACTAAATAAAGGTCTCATGTTCATCCCTACAGAAGAACAGCCCCTTGATTTGTATTTAGATCTTTATTGGTTCACCAGAACTTTAATTCTAAAGTCATTTTTTCACAAACACAACATGGGTGGACACAGCATCAACAGAGTTGACCCATATGGCAAACATATAACTGATGAACATTCTAGTCAATCACATTCTCTGGGTGATGTTGCCAGTGATATTAACTCTTGGAACACCCCGACTGAGAATTTGGAAGTGTCAAATGAATAGAATAACTTGAATGTGGATCACCTTTCAAGTTATAAACCAGCATCTACATTTAAACCCCCCCCATACAATCAAACTGTAGCCATTTTTGAATGCTTAAGTGAGGTTGACATTAGGATGTTAATTGCTGACCAAAAACCACCCTCCTATATGAATATTTCTAAACCAGAACTTGATACTCTCAGAAAATTGGAACAGGAAAAATCTCTAACAATTAAGCCAGCCAACAAGGGGGTCTCGGTGGTGGTTATGGACATCAGCTATTATAATGAGGAGGTTGTCCAACAACTATTAAATGCTGACTTTTATAAGAAATTACCATTGGACTCCACTCTTAAGTTTAAAAAGGAGATACATAGTTTCCTGTTGTCCAGTAAAGATAAGGGAACAATAACAGAGCACGTTTTTAAATTTTTAATGGTACAGCATCCAGTACAAGCCACACTGTATCTATTACCCAAGATACATAGGAAAGTGAAACATCACCCCAGATGTCCTATTGTGGCTGGAATTGGCTCCTTAACGGAGCCGTTGTCCAAATTTGTGGACGGTCATAATAGGGAGTTAGTGACAGGTTTGCCATCATATGTCTATGATACTGGACAAATATTAAATGTTCTTGAATACATGCAGACTAAACAAAGTTTGCGGCTTGTATTGTTGGATGTTGAGGCCCTTATATATAAACATACCCCATACTGGAGGTTTGGAAGCACTCAGTCACTTTCTTGATATAGATACCAACTTTAGTTCAGATTATAAGGAGTTTCTGGCTCATTGTGAATATTTGGTACTAACAACAAATGCATTTTATTTTCAGGAAGCCTACTGGCTGCTGATTAAGGGTACAGTGATGGGTGCAACCTTTGCACCCAGTTATGCTAATCTTTATTTAGGTAACTGGGAAAAAGGAATTGTCTATGATCCTGAGGTCAAACCTTTTTATGATAGGGTTGACCTGTGGAGGAGATATATAGATGACATATTGTTGGTGTGGAGGGGGGACAGAGAGGAGTTGGATGACTTTGTGGCCTATTTGAAAAATATCAGTCCAAATCTTCTGTTCTCGGTACAGGCCAGCCAAGAAAGTATAACCTCTTTGGGCAACCAAATTGCAGGATGGCACAACTGGTACTGATCTTTTTAGAAAAGAGACCAACAGAAATATGTTACTCCACTCCTCAAGCTGTCACCCATGCCACACAATAAATAACATATTGAAATCCCAGTTCCTGAGGGTGCGCTGAAATGGCAGCAATGATTCTGATTTTGAGAACGGAAGTGTAGAATTATCTGACAGGTTTGCACTCAGAGGGTTTAATGATGATGTGGTCGAGAAGGCATCGGTTTTTGCAAGAGACAATGACCAGATTGTGTTATTGGACCCCAAAGTTCATAAAAGCAATTGCACCGGTTCACAATTAAATTTTGTCACTACATACTGCAGACACAGTTTGGGCATAAGAAACATCATTAATAAGAACTAGACATTTTTGAGGTCAGACCCTATTCTTAGTGTAAGGGCCCCAATTGGGCTTACCTGCTGTTGGCTTCAGCCCTTCTCCTCTGGTGATGTCCCCTCCAATGGCTCTGGGAGGGCTACAGACCCTGTCACCCCTGAATCTTCGCTGCTGTGGCCACCAATATTCCTGGTGTCTTGGCCCCTGGTACAGAAGTGGGCTGAGCCCTGAAAGGGGTTTCCGCACCTCCAGGTGTTGGGGGTGAGTATTTCAGCAGTCCGGTGGACTCCAAGAGGCTGGATCACTGAGAGGTAAACAAACATGGTGGTACATGCTGTATTGGGCATGCGCGCCACCAGGAAGAGAAATTTAAAGGAATCATGTCGTCTTTGTATGTTTTCAGCTCCAGCCATTATATAATTATATCCCTGGCTCCAGGGCAGGCAGTGGAGCCAGGGACTGGGGTGAGGATAAGCATCGGAGCACCTCCGGGTGTAAGTACTGTGGGGTGCAGCCCTCTAAAGGGCTAATAATAAACATAATAAAACCGGGACTGTTTGGGACTAATACAAACAAAGATGGCAGCCCCCATGGGACTGGAGAGCAAGAGGGCTGCTGGGCAAATGTGAAAGATCAGAGGAAAAAAACTGGAACTACCACAGCCAATGAGGTGGGGACTTGGCAAAAAGATAAATAAGACTGCCAGCCCACCAAAAGAAAAGAGCAGCCAGACCTGGAGTGCAGGAAAGACTGCTGTGACTACTAGCCCAATGACTGCACCTTTTCCCAATGACCTGTTTCGGCCACAGTTTGGTAATGAGAGACAGAATGCCTGAGAGAGCCTCCTGATGCTGCATAGAGGAAGAGAAAGGATTCCGGGATATTTTTCTGGAAAAAGAGATTTAATGCTGAGCAAGCTGAGAGAGCCCAAGTGATTGTAGCTGTAGAGTGAGAAGAGAGATTCTGTGTGTGTGAAGCCTAATTTGCAAATGCAATTCTCATGAGTGGAGACTGAGCTGCTGAGTCTCCCCCGTGGTGGGGTAAGTGTGGATAGAGCAAACTGCGGCAAGGGGAGAGCCTGAGTGTGCTGAAGCTAGAGACTGTGCCAGAGCCCAGTCACTGCTGAGTAAAGAGAAGCTGCAGTGAGAGTGCTGGGAATAGAGACTGAGCAGAAGTCCAGCTGTTAATTGTGTGTCCAAGGTGTGCAACAGAGGAGTCTAGGGGATCACACCTGCCTTGTCCCCAGACTGAAGAAGAGGAAGAAGACCAGTGGAGGAAGATGCAGAGAGGCCTGCCTGGTGAACACTGTCCACAAAGGCATCTGAGGTGAAGCTGGCAAGGCCAGGCAGGGGAATACCAGTGTTCTTCAGTTCCCCAGTCCACCAGATCTGAAACTTTATGGTGCACCACCAACAGGATACCATCATGGTACCATACCAGATCCAGCCTGCTGCCTTCCCCCATGAACTGCTGAACTGTAAGTACCCCAGCTGTGGCTTTGGAGAGTATTTGATTAGCTAGCTAGCTAAGTAAAAAACAGGGGGTTGGGTCCTCAGCAGGACTCTGTCAGAAACCTGAGCCTCGACCCGAAGTTCAACAAAGTTATCTGTTTAAAAGCACTGGGCTCCAATGCAAGAGTCCCAGCTCGAGCACTGTCAGCACTTCGGTGAGGTACCCTCTGCATCTAAGGGACAGTGGCCAGGGTGCACCCAAAGGTGGGAGATGGGGAGTTGTGTGGGTTGTCAGTGCTTTAATGTTCTTGTTGTTGCTTACCCTCCCCATTTTCCCTTTCCCACAAAATAAACACTGTTATTGCTTGCATGTTATATTTTGTTATTGTGCTTCCTCGTCAATGGGGGGAATTGCTGGGGAGATTGATGTTGTGAGGGGAGTGTCCAGGGGGGCAGCTCATATATTTTCCTGGGGGGTGGTAACCTGTTATTTGTCCATAGGTATCGCTTGCCACCTCCCTGGGTGGAGGCACTGTACCAAACCTTTGGTTCAGTGTGGAACTGAGGCTGTGCCCCTGGGAGGTGGGTACAGTGTGGACACAAGGGCCCCACAGCAGCCAAGGTGAAAGAAAGGGCTGTTGCATTAAGAACTACACTAATGATCCCCCCAGAATAGTTTATAAAAGGGGTAGAAATCTTAGTGATAGGCTAGTGCATAGCTTTCAACCAAAAAGTGATGTTGCCCTGATAGTTTCTACCTGGCTTCCCATCTGCCAAATGGGACTTTTCAGTGTGGTCGCTGTAAATTCTGAATTTTACCAGTGTAAATGCCACAAAGACATTAAAGATAAGATCATTTATTTGCAGTTAATCTTTTTATTGTAGTTATTGTGATAATACATAGATACACTACATTCTCCAGTATACACTTACATAAATTCTTAACGGGAGAAAGAAAAAACGTGTTGTCTGAAGTATTATATAATGATATTAAAGGGGAAAACATACGTCGAATGGGAAGAACACCCCTCCCCCCTCAGCTAGTGGTCAAACAGGGATTCAGCATGTTTGCAGTTCATTTGCATCACCAGGTAAGAAAAAAGGTTTGTCTCCCCATATGATGCACAGGGGTAATGCCAAACCTCACCCAACAACTAACACACCAAAATCTGGCCAATGGAAAATCATGTACACAAATGCTCACAGCCTGGGAAATAAGATCCCAGACCTGCAGGCAATAATGTCAGAGGCTAAACTGGACATAGTAGCAATTAGTGAGACGTGGTTTACCAGTAACACACTTGGGAGACTTCAGTACCTGGCTATGTATTGTTCAGAAGAGACCGAGGTACAAAAGGGGAGAGGTGGCCCTGTATGTCAATGAAAATATCAGAGCTACAGAAATTCAGAATACACATAAGGAGCCAGAAGAACTGTGGGTCACCCTGAAACAGGAAATGGGACAGCCATAAGAACTGGGGTTGTCTACAGGCCCCAGACCAGGGGAGGACATAGACACATTACTGTTAGAAGATATACAAAACATGACAGCTAAAGGGAGGTTCTGATAATGGGAGACTTCAACATGCCGGATACAGATTGGTCAATACCAGCAGGAACATCTGCCAGAACTAGACATAGTGGATTCCATGCAGGGGAGGGCCTCAAACAACTGGTACAGCAACCCACGAGAGACAGGGCTATCCTAGATCTAGTACTAACTAACAAGGAAGGGATCATAGATCTCCAGGTAGAAGGTCACCTGGGGGCCAGTGACCATCACATGGTATGGTTCAATTTGGCTACTACATCTAAATCATCCCATTCCAAGACAAAAATATGGGACTTCAGAGGAGCTGACTTTGATAAGATGACCAACAGAGTTAAGCTAGCCCTGGCAAAGAAACACAGGTGAGGGGTACAGGCAAAGTGGGCAAGCATTAAGGATGCAATACTTGAAGCAACATCCCATTGTGTTAGACAGAAAGGAAGTGCAAAGAAGAAGGAAACCACTTTGGTTCTCAAATACAGTAGCAGAAAAGGTCAGAGCCAAAAGGCTGGCCTTCAGGAAATATAAGGGAACACAGCGGGATGAAGATGGGAGGCATACCAAACTGCCCTAAGGGAAGCAGGGAAGGCAGTAAGGCAGGCAAAGTCCCAAACTGAGGAAAAACTAGCACAAACAGTAAAAAGAAGGTGACAAGACTTTCTATAGATACATTAGTGAAAGGAGAAAGTCTAGAGAGTATTGCTAAGCAATGGAGAAAAGGAAGCATGTGAGGAGGAGGACCCTGTAAAGGCATCTATCCTAAATAGATACTTTTGCTCAGTATTTACTGAAGAAGGTAGGTCAGTGCCCACAGCTCAGCATCATGGACACAGGGGAGGGAGGTGAGCACTACTCCTTCACAAAAGAAAGGGTCCTACAAGAGCTTGCTAAGCTCAAGGTGGATAAGGCAATGGGACCTGATGGCATACATCCCAGGGTACTTAAGGAGCTAAAGGTGGAACTAGCAGAGCCATTAGCAGAACTGTTTAGTGAGTCTCTGAGCACAGGAGAGGTCCCAGAAGACTGGAGAAGGGCTCATGTGATCCCGCTCCACAAGAGTGGTAGCAGGGAGGAGGCAGGGAACTACAGACCAGTCAGTCTTACCTCAGTAGTGGGCAAGATTATGGAGGCACTCCTTAAGGAAAGGACAGTACAACACCTGGAATCCATAGGCGCACAGGATCCAAGACAGCATGGGTTTACAAAGGAAGGTCCTGTCAAACTAATCTCATAGATTTCTTTGACTGGGTAACCAGAGTGGTGGACCAAGGGGGAGCAGTTGATGTCGCCTACCTTGACTTCAGCAAAGCTTTTGACACTGTTCCACATAGAAGATTGATAAATAAGCTGGGTAGGCTGGGGTGGGTCAGAAGTTGGTCAACTGGGTGGCAAACTGGTTGTGAGGCAGAAAACAGAGTGGTGCTAAATGGTATACAGTCAGAAGAGATGCAAGTCACAAGTGGGGTACCTCAGGGATCAGTCCTGGGGCCAGTCCTCTTCAACATCTTCATTAGTGACCTTGCAGATGGACTAGGGGTAAGAGCTTGTCTGTTTGCAGATGACACCAAGATCTGCAACAGAGTAGATGATCCAGATGGGGTGGGCAGAATGAGAAGAGATCTGGATAAACTAGAAAATGGTCAGAAGAGTGGCAACTGGGATTTAATGCAAAGAAGTGCAAGATCATGCACATAGGGAAGAGAAACCCTGAAGCCACCTATAGGCTGGGAGGAGTTGCTAGCAGTCACAAAGGAAGAAAGAGACTTGGGCATCATCATCACTGATGACCTGAAATCATCAAGCAGACCTCTAAAGCAGTAGGTAAGGCTAGGGGGTGTTAGGGTGTATTAGTAGGGTATAACAAGTCGTAAGAGGAGGTAATAATCCTCTTTACAAGACACTGGTTAGGCCCCATCTGAGTACTGTGTGCAGTATTGGAGCCACACCTTCACAAGGACATTAACCAAATTGAGGCAGTCCAGAAGGGCAACCAAAATGGTGCAGGGACTGCATCAGAAGACATATGAGGACAGATTAACAGAGCTCAATATGTATACCCTTGAGCAAAGGAGGAGAGAGGTGATATGATCGAGGCATTCAAACACCTTAAGGGCATTAACAAGGTGAAAGAGTCTAACATGTTTAAATATAAGAAAATAGCAGGACAAGAGGACAGCATGAGATTAGAGGGGGCCGATTAAGGGGAATGTGAGAAATTCTTTTCACAGAAAAGGTGGTGGATGCATGGAATGACTTACCACAAGAAGTGGTGGCTATGAATACAGTGCAGGGCTTCAAACAGGCATGGGATAGGCATAAGGGAGCAATACAAATGACCATGAATAGATAGGCCACTGACATAGCCAAGGCCAATGGCACATTTATAAGGTAGAAAAAAGAAATGGGCAGACTGGATGGGCCTTGCGGTCCTTATCTGCCATCAACTTCTATGTTTCTGTTTCTGTGTTTCTAATATGTAGCAGGACAATCTGTAAGATAAGATCATTTATCAATTGTGACACCTGCAATGTAGGTTATTTAGAAACAGGTTCATGTGGATCATTTTTTGTAGGAATGACTTCCCGGGCATTTAAGATGCATATCAGGGAACATGTCCGAAGTATTGAAAAGAATGAATGCTTCAATGTTTTGGCTAACCATACTAATTTACAGGGAAATGCCAGTCTTCACCAATTCAGGTTATGTGGTATAGAAAGGGTAAGACTGGGAAAAAGGGGTGGGGACCTTAATTTACTCACCCTTGAAAGAGAAGCAATGTGGATAGTGCAATTGGGAGCCCTATATGCCCCTGGTTTGAATGAAAAGATTAATTGTGTTCCATTAATTAAAAGGTCCCAATGAAAGACATTGATGTGCTGTGTCTGCTGCATAGTGGAATTCTGTGTTTAACATGTTTTTCTTCTTTCCTTTTTATTAGCATAATACTGGACCCACTGGCACTAGGTCAATATGGAAATCCATAACAGTGTGGTCAAAAACAGTGAAACACAAAGGTCAAAAGCAATGATAGCACTTGGAAAAAAAAGACAAAGCGCTATCATAGCACCACACATAAACTACCAGCTACACTGTGTGATCATGGGGGGACTTCACTCCCCAAACCTCCCCATCTAATTATAATCACCTTGGGGGGGATGCAGCTCGGTGATGTAGAGGAACTGTAGGGAGGGGGAATCCTTGCAGAGGGGAGGTGGAATCCAGCAGGAACACTGGGGGTGGGGGGGAGGAATATGCAGGGTGGGGAAGGACACAGACAGCACAGCAGTTGGGAGGGGGAAGAAATAATAAAGTATATCACACTCTACAGAAATCAATAACTTAAAAAAACACATGTCCCAGGAATCGAACCCCAGCCCAAAAACCTTCCAATGACCTCCGCTGCCTGTGCCCTACCTTGCATGTCATGGGAGCTGCTCAGCAGCACGCCCCAAAGCAGACACTTTCCCCTGTTCCCCTCTATGGCCATCAGCTACAGGGATAGTGCTAACGTTGCCTACACTGTGCTGTCCCTGTAGCTGTTTTAGATTTCACTATTTTGACAGCATGGTTTTGACCGCGCTATTATGGTTTCTGTCTTTTCACCTGGTATGGATCCCCCTACCTATGAGTGGGCTAGCCAGATATGCAGACATTTCTAAAATTACATTAAAGATCTTTTTGCACATTCACTGATTTTTGCTTCTGCTATTTCTGGTGTCTCCTACTACTATAGTGTGTAATTTATTTATAAGTGTGTTACTGCAGGTATGTTCTTTATAAGTGTGTTACTGTAGGAATGTTCTTTATAAGTGATATGATAATTGGTTTTACTATATGGTATAGATATTGTATCTTTTTATTACATATTTTCATGTTGAAATTGGTGACTGTCACTTTAAATGAATTAGTATTTATTGGACGCAACTGCAGCTAGCATACAACACCCCCTCTGATGAAGCCTCAGGGCAAGACCGGTTAGGGGTCCACATTCAGTCTCCCGGTGTTGCTGCTAGTTTGTTGTGAGTACACTCTGTGTGATTTTTGTAATTTTTGATATAATAAAATGTTTATGCAGTTTTACCGGTGCCAGTCTTTCTTGTTTGCTGCTTCTGTTTTTTACTAGGCACAATAGTTACCTGTGGAAGGGGTTTTGTTTGCACTCCTCACAATAGCCTCCTCAAAAGAAAAAAAGCTCAAACCCCCACCAACAGCTCTCTAACACTGCTGTTCTACCTTGAACAGGTGGAGCTTACTGGAGTGCTGGTGAGTTAGAGTTCAAAACTGGTTATAAGGTGATGAGAGGCAAATTGTGATTTCCAAAAGCAAAGCTTGCAGGAAAGTCATGATTTTGCTAACCACACATAGGTGAAACAGTTGCTATTGATATTTTTTAATGTTGCCAACATAGCAGCAAGACAATAATAGTTTACTCATCTGGTGAAGGTGATTGTGGGGGTATACATCTCTGAGGCACGCTACAATCATTACATAATGGGTTGTGTTCACCTGATAGGTTGCTGATATACATGTGACTTCAACAAAGTCTGGCCCCTCTTCATCTGGAACCTACCCAGACTTGCTCAGTTTGATGTCTTCCAAAGCTGTACCTAGAATGAAACTGGTTACCTGTTGGCTTGTGATCACATACTATACTACACACTGCAGACCATGGTTTCTTCGAACAGAAATTACATTATTTCCTGTTCATATACTTTAAGATATGACTGGGCAATACGGCATGCCGGTAACTGTTCTGTGCTGTCTGAACATGAGTGTCTCCCGGGTGGGGTGTGGCGTGCCTCAGAGATGTATACCCACCACAATCACCTTTACCAGGTAAGTAAACTACCATTGTGGGTGATAATCTCTGAGGCCCTCCGCAGTCATTATATCAATGGTTTTAAAAAGCAGTACCCTTTTCCATGGGTGGGGTAGACATGTTGCATTCTGACAGAGTCGACTTGGCCACTTGGAGGACCGAGCAGCCAAAGTTGGTTTTTGCACCTTGTGCTACATCAAGTCTGTAGTGTCTGGTAAAAGTATGGATAGATGTTCATGTGGTGGCTGCACAGATCCCCCTGGTAGTGGCAAGGTTTCTTTAAGCCCAGGAGGTCCCCACCGCTCTGGTGGAGAGTGCTTTAAAGTCTGCTGGGAGCACTATGTTGCTTGCCTTGTATGCCTCTAGGATGGTTGTCTTGAGCCAGGATGCTATCATGGAGCATGATGCGAGGTGACCCTTCCAGTGTCCTTGGACAACGTTGAAAAGCCTTTCGGTCTTGTGTATGTCATTTGTTCTGTTGAGATAAGTTGCAATAACTCTTTTCATTTCCAGTGTATGGAGATGGGGTTTACGCTCATGCTGAACTTTGGAGGCTGGTATCTGGGCTCGAAGATCAATAGTCTGATTAACATGAAAAGGTGAGGCCACTTTCAGGATGAATGAAAGGATTGTTCTTAGGGTACCCTGGTCCTTATGGAATGTCAAATATCATTCCCTACATGAAAGAGCCTGTAATTTGTCTGTTTGCCTGGGTGAGCAGATCACCATCAAGAATAATGTTTTGAAGCTCAGCCATTTGAAGCCCACTGTGGCCAGTGGCTCAAAAGGGGCATCCGTCTTAGCCCTGAGAACCAGACTGAGGTCCCAAGGTGCCATCACTAGTCTAACTTTTGGACATATATGGGTGGACACGTTTAGGAACTGAATGACATTGGGTTGTGCTCCCGAGGTTACCCTATCTATTTGTCCTCGTGCCACTCCTGTAGCCACTACTTGTACCCTGAGGGATGAGGCAGAGAGATCCTTGTCTAGCCCCTCTTGGAGAAATAGGAGTATGTCAGCTATGGATGAGTTCTGTGGTGGTAGTCCTCTTCGGGCACACCAGCCTGCAAAAATGGACCATTGTCTCCTGTGGGTTGTAGTGGTAGAACCCCTCCTGTACATGGTCATGGTGTTAATTACTGATGGGTGATAGCCAACTTTCAGCAATCTCTCCCTTTCAGGAGCCAAGCTGTCAGTTTGAGGTTGTGAGGGTTGGGGTAGCATACCGGTCCCTGTGGAAGAATATCATATCTGAGGGGCAGTCTCCATGGGTACTCCAGGGCCTTAGCCACTCCCTGTGGCAATCTAGGGCCTTCTGGGCCAGAAGTGGGTGATCAGGATCACTCTCACTCTGGATTGTTGGATCTTCTTCGGAACCTGTGGAAACAGGGGCAATGGCAGGAAGATGTATGCCACGTCGAAGAACCAGTCCGATGACAGGGCATCTACCCCCATGACCTGTTTGTCTTCGAATCAGGAAAAGAACTTGGAGCACCATGTATTTTTGCTAGTAGCCATCAGATCTAATGCACAGGACCCAAACACCTGTTGATGGATTCGAATACTTGCGGGTGAAGCCTCCACTCATGCAGGTGGATCTGTTGGCGGCTCAGCCAATCTGCCGTCATATTCAGTTTGCCCACAAGGTGAATGGCTGAGATGCTGGTGATTTTGTTCCCATGGCAGAGGTTTTGTGGCCTCCTTCTGCACTGCCTTGCTCTTCGGTCACCATTGTTTGGAGATGTAGGCCACTTGCTAGGAGACTGCCTTCATCCCCAGAATGTTTATTGGGAGCTTCATCTCAGTCAGGGACCATTTTCCCTGTGCTGACTGGTGTCCTGTGATTGCTCCCCAACCTGATAGAGTGGCATCTGTGTGTATTATTACCTCATACTGAATGTCCAGTGGCATCCCTTTGGAGAGGTTGCTCTTGTTTGTCCACTATATCAAGGAGTGAGACAGCTGCAGGGGGATGGTGGTTGTCTTGGTGAGGTTGAGGTCATGTATTGCCCCCCCCCCATTTTATTGCAAAGGAGAGTAGGAACCTCAAGTTCCATTTGGCCCATGGGACTATGTTTGTGCATGAAGACATTAGCCCCAGTACCTCGGAAACTAGTTCCAGTGATAGATGTTTGAGTCTCAGTAGTCTGTATGCTTCTGCTATCAGATTGTTGATACCCTTTTCCAATGGACATACTAGCCCTGTGCCTGTGTTGATTATGGTACCCATCTGTTCTGTAGATTGGCTGGGGCTGAGACTGCTCTTGAGGTGGTTGATCACCCAGACTGACTGTCAGGGGGCCTCTGGTTCTGATACAGTGGTCATCCAAGTATGGTATGACTTGGATACCCTGCTCCCTCATTTTGGCTGCCAGTACCACGGACACCTTTGTGAAGATTCGGGGGCTGATGCTAGTCTGAAAGGGAGAATCTGGTACTGGTTGTGCTTCCCTAGGCTGTGGAATCTGAGGAACTTGTAATGTGAGGGTCTTATGGGGATGTGTAGGTAGGCATCCTTCATGCCTATTGATGTTAGAAGGTCCCTGGGAATGTTTAACTTTCAGTGTGGAGCTGATCATTTTCATCTTGAACGACTTGTGTTTTATGGAGTGATTTAAGAATTTTAAATCAAGCACTGGCTGAAGACCTCCCATTTTCTTAAGCACCATAAAGAATATGGATCTGTATGTTTTTCCTTCTTGATATAGAGAAAACAAAAATTATAGAATTTGTGTTAAAGATGTTTGAAATGAATCCATGAGCCTTGACAGACACCAGCCAGACCAGGATATCCATGTGGATTATTAGACCTTCCTGGTGCCAGGCACCCATGCCTCTCCGAGCAGAGCTGCAACTCCTTCCAAAAGTGGAGGCACTGTCCAGGATCCCCTGAAACACTCCACACCACTAGGGTAAGGGATTGATCAACTATCAGGGGGTGAGATCTCCCTGAGGAGTCACGTAGAAGGTCCTCCCTGCATGGGAGGAGGAGAGGTTGGAAAACTGACATCTCTTGGAGACAGGAGTACCAGGGTTTCACTGACCACACAGGAGTAACTATCACCAAGCTGCAGTTCTGTCTCCTGAATTGGGCCAGGGTTTTCACTATCATGGTGAAAAGTGGGAAGCATAGGATTTCAGGTTCTTCCAGTCATGAAGGAAGGCATCCACTGCTAGGGCCTCCAGGACTGGTCTTCAGCTGTAGAAACACCATAATTGATGATATAGATGGGAGGCAGACAAGTCCACCTCCAGAGGGCCCAAAGTTCTCCGAATTTGTGCAAAAACTGCCTGAATCAGAGTCCAGTTACTTGAATCTGTCAGATATCTGGAGTGCCAATCTGCTGCTTGGTTGGACATCCTTGCTATGTGTGCCATGATCTGGTTCTGAAGCCAGAGAGGATGATTTGGTTCCCCCCAACTTGTTGATATACCTGATCATTGACACATCGTCTGTGCACAACAAAATTCAAAATTTCCCCTCTTGTCTGGACAGACTCTTGATCACAAAGGACCCAGCCAACAGCTCCAGGCATTTGATATGCATGTTTGACTCCTCCTGAGACCATTTGCCCCCTGTGGCTATCTTCCCGCATCTGGTGCCCAGCCCACCAGACTGGCATCTGACTCTATCACCATGTCCAGTGCCATCTCAGAGATAGTTCTGCCATTCCAAGCTAACATGTACTGCAACCACCATTGCATTTCCTCCTTTGGTTCCATTGTCAGAGCAACTGGGCAATTGTAGGGCTTGTGTTGCCATAAAGCTTCCGCTTTTAGCCTCTGTAATGCCTTGTAGTGTAGGGGTACTGGAAAGAGAGCCTGAATAGATGAAGATAGTGTGACGTTGACAGCCAGTTCTGAGTGCTATATATTTTTTTTATGTATAAAATGTATTAATGACTATCTCTGCTGAAAAATCAAATGCTCTAGGAATGACCTCACTCCCCCCAGATTTCAGCTGGCAGATGCAGGCCAAGAGAAATGCTGACAGCATGTATCACACCCACTCAGCTTTTAGAGACAATGTGCTACATGGAAGACTTTAATCACGGATCCTGTTTCTCTGAGTTAATTACAGAGTTGTTTAAGTTAACTTTGTTAAGAGTGAAATCATAAAAAAGGTTTATGACGTTGAAGAAGAAAAACACAGGTTATTACACAGAGGTGAGAGGTTATAAATGCTCATATGAAGCCTGTGTGAGGAGGATGCAGCATGAAACAAAAGAGGTGTTATTGAAATTGAGTTATGCTGAGGTTGCAGAATTAATACGTTGAAATTACATCCTGTGGTTGTATAGAAATATATATTTTTTAGATATTTTGACAGGGAGGAGCTAGATGATCTCATGCAAAAGAGGTGGGCAAAACCAGCTTGTAAAGATTATTCTGTTTTACTACAGAGACACTTTTATCTGACACTGACCAAGAAAACATCTGAGCACTGAAAACAGGTATTTAGAAAGCTAGACAAATCTAAATACTGTTGTAGGAATTGCACTGTTTTAAACCTTGTTTTGTTTAAAGATATGTATGTCTTGTGATATAAGAGTTCTGTATTGTATGTTTGACATATTATTATATAGTTTAGTAAAAACTCTAATTTTAGAGCATACCTGGTCTGTCTTTGAATTGCTTTCTTTCGCTAAGAAATATTTATGGTTATAGCAGACAGCAGACATAAGCTTGTGTGGTGGTACCAAGCTGGAAAGAGAAGAGTTTTAAATCTGAGGTCTTTATTAAAGTTTTAGGGTTCATTTCTGCATGCCTGGTTATGTGCCAGTAGGCAAAGATATCTGGCCCCCTGAAGACATATATATCTGAGCCTGTGCATTGGGTATGCGAGCAAGAGGTTAACAGTTTGATTCTCTCCAGAACTTGAGACCAAAGGTTGATCCGAACTCACAAAAACAGACAAGAGGGTTACCTTGTCTGTTACACTGTTCTCAAGACTACGCTCAGAGGTTGGCACTTTGGGAGTAGAGGGCCTGACCTGCTGAGTGAATCTGTGACAGATAGGAGCCCAGTAACTCTGGCCAAGGACCTGAGGGATACTGTCGGTGCTCTCAAGGTTCTCCTTAGCACCTTCCTGTAGCATTCACTTTCTCCTGGGGAAGCCTAAGGAGAGCCTGATTCTTGTCAACTTGGAACCCTCAAAACTCCAAAATCTGAGATGGAATCTGTTGAGACTTCTTGGGGTTGATCACAAACCCCAGCCATTGGAGAAGTAGGCGTATGGCCTGAACATCCTCTCTCAGCTGCGCCTGGTTCTGACCGATGATCAACATATCATCCAAGTAAATTATCAACCCTATCCCCGCTGCCCAAATTCAGGCTACCACTGGCCTGAGTAGCTTTGTGAAATACCATGGGACAGAGCTCAGGACAAAGGGGAGACAATTGAATTGCCGAATCTGCCCCCCCCCTCACAGAAACTGAAGCCACTTCCTGTCCATGTGCCTAATAGGCACTGTGAAGTAAACATCTTTTAAATTTATGCAGGCTAACTAGTTCCCCTTTAGGAGGGTGTCCCTTAGGAGGTGGATTGCTCTCTGTAGTAAAAACTTATGTAGTTTCAAAATTGAGCATACATAGTGCAAGACTAATGGAGAAGTAAAAAGGCATGAATCTACTTGGTGCCCCCTGACCAGAGCCATAGAAGATGGCAGGTTCCAGTATAACTGGCCAGTCACAGAAATCCCGCCACACTGGTGGCTATCTGAATCAATATATACAAACTGATATAGTAATTGTGAAGGACTACACAAGGTGTGGGAGGGAAACCTCACAATATCTGAATGATTTCTGTGGGGGGGGGGTGGCAGTTAGCTGTCAGTGCTTTATGAATTGAGTATTTTGGCTGCAGCACTAATCTTGCAAATCAGTTTATACTTAACTCTTACTGCTTGTATACTGCTTACTTGTAACTGCCCTATACCCAATGTATGACCATCCAATGTTGTAACACTTTATGAACTTTTCTTCAATAAGTACATTTTATAAAAAATAAAATTGCTAGCTTAATGTCTCTACTGATAATGGTACCCAAATTCTGTTCTTCCAATATGTTGCCCAGGCCCCCCCCTCCCGCCAATATATTTGCCTATTGCCTTTTTCCTCTCGTGATGCAGCACTGGTGTAAAATCTCATCTAGACAACACTGCCCATTGGAATAGTTTGACTGGTTCAGGTTACAGTTTCACCAGTTTCTCCATGCAATCTACTATGCTAAAATCTTAGCAGTGAATTTTTAAATCCGTCTCGTTATAGTGAGATGCATGTCAGATATAAAAATGTTGAATAATAAATAATAGTCTGGACACTGAACCCTGTGGTACTCTACTAGTTACGCTCCCCCAATAGGATTTGTACCATTTACATGTACCCTGTCTGCTATCTACCCATCAGAAAGCTGTTTATCCAGTGTAGAAAATTTGCATTAATCCCCATAGCGCTTAATTTGTTAAAAATAATAATAATATCAGGCAGGAAAGTATCAAAAAACCTTTGGGAAGTCGAGGTAAACCACATTGATAGAATGATTCTGGTCAAGAGTTTTACAGAGCTTTTAATAGAATTGTGGTGATATTGTTGATTGTTTGGGAGCCAGATAGAAACGTAATGGGCCATCTGCTAATTGGCTTGGTGTTAACGGAAAGGGAGTCCTCTGGTGTCACAGTAGCCAGAAGGGGTTCTGTATGCATGGCAGTCCCATGGCCACTATTTTTATAGATGCCGGTAAACCCCAAGGTTATCCTGTCACTGCAGGACCAACATTACTGCCACCACCTCCACTTGCTCTGCCTCTTTCTTAGTTGTGGGTCCTCCTGTCTCTTGCGTGGGATTTGTTTCATTGTCGATCCCATTGATGACAGTCTAGTAATCTGCCAGACCTGTCAGTCCAGAGTGAGCGATAGGAAAAAAGTTCCTATGTTGATACAGGTTTGCAACATATAATTATTCACCTTAAAAGTAAACACAGTGCAAGCTAGGAGGGACATCAGAGGATGGCAGTGAACATGAATGCTGGTGGTGCTTTACAGAAAGCAACAGTCGGGAAGGGGAAGGATTAGCACAAGAGGGGAAAGAGGAGAAGAAGGATATAGAGGAGAAAACTAACATTCGATAGTGAGCATAACCACCCCGACATAAAATGTCTGGCTAAAAGACTATTGTCCCAAAAATCACAGGATTTCATAACCAATCTTTCACACCATCTCATAAGCAGCATAGTATATGTCCCTAAATATTTACCAAAAGTCTGGCAACCCTGAAACAGTTGCAGCTGACCATCACAGGAATTCTGTCTTGCAACACCAAATAACCACATAATCACAACATTGCTCAGGATCTGAATGCTGCAGTGTCAGAGAGCACAACTGATCTGCTGCCATTCTCTGTCATTGAGAATGAAGGGTTCCATCAGCTGATGGTGAAGTCATGTCTCAAATGTAAAATGCCATCACGGACATATACATAATGTCAATGGGTGCAGTTACCGACCTTTGTGGTACCATTGCAAGTGTTCTGTGAAATGCATTGCAACACTCTGCATGTGATTTTATACATTTAAGCAGAGATATGTAGACCAACCACCCAACAGCTGCAGGTTCATATTACTGTGTTATAGCACATTGTACTCCACTGTCTGGGGGTAAGGAATTTAATGGCAGAAAAATGCACCTACTTAAACAGCACAGGTGGAAGCAGTGCACTGGATGTTTTTCAGCATGGCACACTTGTGATGTAGTGCATTGTGCAGGTTCACAGTGGATCAAACATCCTGACATCAGTACTAGATGAAATTGACCACCTGGTTCAACCTACTGTCACTTAAAGCTGGCTTCGTAGGCTGGCCTGCCAGCAAGCAGTAGTGGTACCACTTGTGACACCGATGACCTGAGTTTGGGAGTGAGCCTGGGTCCTCGGAGGGCTGCTGGCTGGGGGGGGGATAGTTAAGCATCCCAGGAATACTCGCCTCATCTGAGGTGGGAGGGAGAATGGTCTCCACTACAACACCACCACCTGGGAGATCACAGGTGGTGGTGCAGCTGGAGCCATTGAGCAAGGGAAGGGGACACTGGCGGCATGATGCACAGCATCTGCAAGGTCCTCCTGACATCAGGGGGTGGGCAAAAAAAGTGAAAAACCCTTCGACTGAATGCAGGATGCCATCCTCTGTCCACTGCAGGCCCTGCACTGCTGACTGGGCTCTCTGCCTCACCAACCTACACTTTTAAACTCTGCTGGGGATTAAGGGTCCAACCCCGGCGGCCCTTCCCATGGGAGGGGGGTCATCCCTGGGAGGAACAAAAAGGGTGAAGGTAAGTCCTGGAGCATATGGGTGATGGGGCTGGGCAGGCGGCTGGACCAATGGGGGGGCCAGTCGGGGACATAGGGGCAAAAAGTACATTAAATTCAAAAACCAAAAACAATCAACTTCATAGCCAGTGACATTGGGGTAAATGTGATAAAAGCAATCTTGAATGGTGCATTTTTTGGGTGCCTGGCACACTGCATCAAGCTTGTGGTGCAGGAATTCTTGACACAACCAGATGTGAAGTCTCTGCTCATTGCCTACCACAGAATTTGTACACATTTTTCAGGATAGACACAAGATTAGTTGAGAGACTTGCAGACCAGAAACAGCCTGCCTCAGTACTGCTTGAAAAAGGAGGTAGTCACAAGATGGAACTTCACATTATATATGTTGGAGTAGCTCTATTAACTCTCTAAAGCTGTTTCTGAATACATCATGCTGCATGCAAGCTGAAACAGCTATGGCACATGTATCTGTCTGACTACTGAGCTATGGCAGCTTATGGATGGGCTGATAATGATAATAAAACCATTCAATCATGTGACCCAGGCAGTAAGTGCAGTTTCTGCCTCCATTAGCCAAGCCATCCCACTGTGCGTGTGCTGAGTCACGCTATTTGCAATGTCCAGAAACAATGGAATGTGGGTTGCAATACAGCAAATGGCTTTGATAGAGAACATGCTGCAGGTGCCCAACAACTACGGTCACCTGCAAGGCATATGTTCATCTTCCCAGCTTAGCATTACCACTATACTGGAGCCACAATATAAGCATGTCCTTTCATCTGTTTTTGTAGGGGGTGAGAGGTAGTGCAAAATTTATAGGGACTACTTATAAAGAAAGTCCATGGAGTGCTCACGGTGACAGAGTGATGAGCAGGAGCGCTGGCAGCAAGCAAAGCTTCCAACAAAGCCACATGTTCAAAGTCACAACAAACAAAGCCACTGTGGCAGTTCTTTCCCAAGTTGGTATGGCAGTGCCTGAAGAAAATGAAGAAGAGGAGGATGACATTGGGAATAAAGAAGGCAGGGAGAATGTTTGAGGTGTACAGGTGCAATCCCACACACCTTGGGATTGAGGAGAAACCCCTGCTGTACTGGGCTACTGAAGTTATCGAGTATCCAGAATTAACATCAACTACAATGAAATATCTCAGCTGTCCTCCTTCAGGCATTAGTTCTGAACATGTGTTCAGTGCAGTAGGGGCAGTTGTTTGAGATCACTGTACCAACTTATCTCCTCAAAATGTAGGGATCCCGCCATTCATGAACAGTCACCATATTCCTCCAGGTAGATAAGTATCCTTTTGCAATGGTCCCCTGCAGCAAAGGGTCTGGGTCCATCACAATTAACAGAGTTAGATGATGATGCCACTGAAACTGGATTTCCAAGGGTGGGGTGGGGTAATACTGATCTAGATAATGGAGAGGGAGGATTCAGTGTATATTAGTAGGTCTGATATTAGTAGGATACATCACATATTGGTGCCTCTTATTTGGTTCAAACATTTCATTTTAAGCACTTTTCTTTATTTGTTGATATTATTTGTTTTCTTTAGGGGTAAGCAAAGTAACTTAATCAAATTATATGCATTTTTAACCTTCTCTTCTGTTGGCAACATATTTTATTTTGTGTGTGTGTAAAATATATTTTGTGAAAAAAAGACATTTCTCAAACAACTGTCAACATAACAGTCTCTTTATGGTATAATTTTATTCATGGCATGAGGAGTCAATTTAACTATTTGCATGTAAATTAACACCCTTCCTTCTAAGGTCTTTGATTCAGTCTCCCATCACCTTCTAATTCAAAAGCTTCATTCTGTCAGTCTGGCTCCATCTGCCATAAATTGATTCCAATCATACCTTCAAAACAGCAATCTGTACAAGTTGGAAGTGCCATCTCCCCCCCCCCCCATCGAAACCGGTGTCCCCCATGGTTCAATATTTGGCCCTGTTCTAGTCTCCTTATTCATAAATGACCTCCCATTAATCTGCTATCCCTCCCAAATCCATATGTACTCGGACAACACTGTGATTTACCTTTCCAGTCCAACCCCTGCTGATGTGACTGCCCCCCTGCAGTGCAAGTTTGATAAAGTGCAGCACTGGTTCTGGCAAAACCAGTTATAACTAAATTCCAAAAAAATAGTATCCATGTTCTTTGGTTCTAGGCAGACAATGGCAAAATCCCAGAATTACCCAATACTTACCACCCTGGACAGCTCCCCTTTAGACACAGCCCACTTCTTCAAATACCCGGGGGTCTGGCTGGACAGCAGCCTGGACTTCTCTACCCACATCGACTCAAGATGCGCCAAACTGTGGCCAACACTTGGTGCCCTCTATGGGCCACAAACTGCCTCTCTTTACCAACCCACTGAGACCTGGTCACCAAAACTATTCTACTTGTAACCAACTATGCTGATATTGTCTATGGCTCTGCACTTGCAACCTCCCTTGCAAGACTCGATACCCTACTAAACGTTTTCTTTCGGTATGCCACCTCCTCCCCGCTCTCACTCACCACTGTCTCCTTTACTCATCCCTATCCCTAATTCCACTACCAGCCAGGCGTCAGGTCCACAGCCTCACCTTCATTGTCAAATTCTGGTTTGGGACACTCCCCCCCCCCCACCTCAACTCCTGCCTATCCCCTGCTAGCTTTTCCACATATTCCTTTAGATCTAGGGATGCTCAAACATTCTCCCTTCCCCATCCTTGCTCACTCTCAGGTCAGGCAGCATTCTCCTACCATCTCCTTTACATCTGGAATCAGCTTCCTTGTGACATTCACCACTCCTCCACTCCTACTGCCCTGAAATCTCTACTCCAAATGGTTCCGCCCACTAGCTGCTCTTGTCATTTCACATCCTCTGTCCCCCTCATACGCCCCCCTAGACAACTTCCTCTCCATCTTAAGCACGTTACTCCCTTTCTTCACAAAGCATCCCAGTCCCCCTGATCTGGCCCCCTGTTGCCTTGCTTCATAACAAGGCAACCTTCACTGTCTGCCTACAAATGGATGAGTTCGAGTTTTTCTTTACTCCCGTCCTGCACCGTATTGCACATTACTGTCTTATCCTTTGCTACTGTTCTTATTCTCATTTCACCATGATGCACTTATTGTACAAATCCTGTGCTATTGTGTATATTATTGTATTACTATTTCTCCACATTATATGTACTTGTCTCTCACCCAGGCCGCACCTGGAAACAAGTCTTGTGTGCCTTTCCCAGTTACCAATTTTTAAATAAATAAATAAATAACCAATGCAATATTGTATAGGACAGCCTCAATGTGAATCATGGCTACTGCAAACAGTTCACTCTCCCCCATCTAGCAACTAAGGGTGAGTGAATGTGGAAATCGGTTCTATGTCATAATGGTGATCGCGGAATAGCGATCGCCATTTGGGTGGGTGTAGATCACGAAATGAATCACGGTGGACTGCAAGGCGGTGACAAATGTACATGTATGTGGGGGCTGTACCACCACACACCCCTAAGGATTCTCAACTCCAGGGGGTACAAGTCGGGGGGGTGAAATTCTTTAAAAAAAAACAAGCCGCATGCCGGGACAAAAAAAAACAAAAACACGCCACTCTGGACCCGAACCCTGCACCCTGCACACTGCACACCCCAACTGACCACCTTCCTCACCATGCACACCCCAACTGACCACCCTTTTCACCATGCAAGCCAACCAGCTTGACAGCTGCCTGCCACTCTCCCTCCCACATACCTCACCATCTCTTCCTCTCCTCCCCCCCGAGTGTGTGCATGCACACGCACGTATGCTTCACTCCCCCTACCTCGCCCACCCAGGTATCTGGTCACTACCCTGCCAGGTAGCCCTGAACACAGGCACCGTAACTGAGTCACTGTTTTTGTAAGTGCTCAATTGTGGTCGCCATGTTCACTGGATACCATGGAAATCTGCAACTTCAGTTCAGCTTCAATTTGGACCCCTCATCTTCAGTCTGCTTCAATACTTTGAATTCTTTGTATTGGGGTTTACCAGGCTACATATAGGGGAAAGTGACACTCCTTTATCACCCCTCACCCCTCACCTATCCCATTCAATCCCAACCTCTTCCACCATTCCCTGCTCCTTCCAGTCACATTTAAAAACAACCCTCTGTTGGCACCTGGCACAGCACCAGAATCCAGAATTTTCTTTTAAAAGATGTTAGGAAAGGAAGGAAGAGATGAGCTGTTAATAACAAGGGTGGAAAAGGAGTTGCTCAAGGAACTAGCCTGCCCACCTGGGAAGGGCTACATTGTTTTTTTTTTATTTAACTGGCCAAAGGTTGGCGTGATCGCAAAGTGGCCCAAAACTTCGACTGGGCAGAACTGAACATAAAAATTTTGAATTTCGGCACATTCACCAAATATTATTATTTTTATTATTATTTAGTTTTTGTTGACCGGGTAAGTGCACTAGACAAATTCTGCCTATTTTCAGGCACGACTCGGGGAAGGGGGGATACAGATCAGTGCCAACTAACTTTGAACCAGATTAAGCTGTTGGTGGTATTTTAGTGACTGGGGGGAAATTTGGCCAGGGCACTGGGGATATTCCCCTACTCTGTGGTAGGGGGAGCTGCTGGACTATGGGTTCGTCCTTGGAGTGTGCTCAGTGTGCTGGTGTACCTACAGGAGAGCAGAGCTCCGCTCCTGTAGGTCCAGCTGTGGAGCCTATCTTGCCTGAATTGTCTGTGTTTGCTGATGCTGAAAATATGGAAGTTTCACCTGCCCTGGCTGTGGATGGTACTGATTCTGGTTTTCTACCTGCGGAAGAATTATGGCTCAAGAAGCTTGTTCTTGCTAATTGGAAGCATGTTTTGTCATTATTGGCTGCAGAAAATGATTTGTAACGCGTTTCTACTTCTCCTACCGCTGACAGTGCTGGGCCTGGTAAGCTACCTACATCTATACTGTGCAGTCCCCCTGCGGTTTTGCCTCAATCCTCTACTGTCTTGCCCTCTCCTACAACAATGAGTCACCCACCTGTTGTTCCCCTCTCTGACACATTTGCATCTGAGGAATGCTGCTTGCATGACTCAGCGGCTGTGGGGATTCCTGCTTTGACTCCTGTCCTTTTTCAGCCTACCTGGTCGGTGACTGCTACTGTGCTTTCGACTGTTGTTCCTGATGTTGCTATGCCTGTTCCTGCATGCTTATCTCGGCCTGCTGATATGTCTACTTTGGTCCCTGCACTGCCGGTGGTTGCCTCACCTGCTTCGCCCAGAGTGACAGGCCTCACTCACTCTTTGGAACTTTTGCTTCGGGAAGCAGGCTGGAAGCCTGGAACTGAAGGTCATTGGGTGCCTGATCCAGCGCATAGTCCAATTCCTGGATCGCACACCCATCCTGACCCTATGGACTTTGAAAACCGGGAGTCTACCTCCATGCTTGTTCCTTTCACCACCGACTCGGATTTAGACCTCCACACTGTGGATGTGCAGCCTCCTGTTGTGGAGCTGCATTCCTCTGACAAGGTGCTGCTCCTCTCGGCCTCTTCTTTGGCTGATGAGGGAACTAGCTCCAAGCTCCCTACTTGGGGAGAACATATGGAAACTGCCTGCCCCCTCTCTGATGTGCCTCCTGATCCCAGAGATCGTGCGAAAGCTACCTGGGAAGAATTTAGGAAAAAGGACACTTTCCATTGACACTCTCCTCCATTGCAGAGGAGGAATGCTATTCGTCTTCAATATCTAGGTGGTTTGTCGCTTGCCCCTGATCGCATTTATGTGGGCAAAACCCTTATAAAGGGTTCTTTGGGTTTTTTTCTAGTGAGGTTCGTGCTCTTATTCATATTTCAGGTAACACCTTGTTTGACCTTAGTTTTAAATCCCCGCAGGGCCTGGACAGGTTTTGGACCAAGTGTGAGACTCTCCGGTATTCTGCTTTATGGTTACCCTTTCGTGCTATCCCTCTTACTCGTCCTGCTGTTAAAGTTGTTACCATTCTATTTTGTAACGAAAATGTGGCAGTGCATGATATCTCCCACTGGTTACAACAAAGGTGTGAGATTGAGGGGCACTGCAACCTATTTTTGACTCCGAACATTTTTGGACTGGTGGGTGGAAATTTCGGGTGCAGCTGAGGCTTAATAATGTAGGCCCCATTCATTTGCTGAATAGCCTATTTTTAGGCAGGGAGCGGGATCATTGTTTTTATGTGGAACAGCTCCCGACCTGCTTTAAATGCGGATCTGGCTTGCATTTAAGTGCTGCCTGTGATAGGTTGAGTTGCTCTCTATGTCTTTCTTTTGGGCATGCTAATCAGGATTGTACTAATGAGTTATGTTGTAACCTCTGTGAGGAGTCAGGACACATGGGTTTGCCCTTGGGCTACTCACAACCGCACTGATTGTCCTAATCAGGATTCCCTACTTACTGAGGCTCAAAAACAGGATATTGCTGCTTCTAAATCCACCCCTGCTAATGAAGAACCTGTCCCTGAGCCCCCCTCTCCTGAGTCTAATGTGGTGCTCATGGAGCCTTCTGGGTCTCCCCCTCACCGAGATTTCTGCCTTGGATTTTGCTCCGCCAGTTCCTCTGGCCTCTGAGCCTGGTGTCCCTCCCATGATGTCTACTGCTGCGGCTCCGGCTGCTGCAGTATCTACTGGGGTGGTGGATGACAAACTGGCAATGTCACCTCCTGATTTAAATGTTAAGGTGAAGAAAGGGCTCAGAAACAACTTAAGACTATGTCTAAGTTGGCTAAAGCTTCTTCCCCTAGTGCAGGGGTCCCCTTAAGTAATAAATTTGCTGTCCTCACTGGTAAATCCCAATCTTTGGACCTAGGAGGTGACTCTGATACCTCTTCCTAGACAATCCTCTCTTCTGACTCAGGGCGATAGGTCAAGGGATGCCAGTCCCATGCTCAAACCTCAGAAGCCTGGTATTCGACTTTGTCATGGTACTAGGTCTGGGAAAATTATTTGATAGCTTCTTTCCCGTTCTGTTTGGTTACTTTCCTCTTTGTCACATGACATTTCCAGTTCGACTGAGTATTGCTACTCTCAATGCTAATAGCGTGAAAAATGCTCGTCGATGACTGCTGACATTTTCTTTGTTGCAGGATTTGTCGTATGATAGTTGTCTTCTCCAGGATACCCAGCTAAACACCCTGTCTTTGGTGTCCTTAGCAAAAAAACTTTGACGATGGGGCCCTTCTTTTTTTTATTTTGGGGTAGACACATGTGATGGTGTTGGGATTCTGTTTCGTGGGAATGGTTTTCAGGTTACTAAATTGGGTGAGATATTCTCAAGGAGGGCCCTTCTTTTGGATTTTTCTTATCAGCACACTTTTTGGAGATTGATTAATGTTTATGCACATGTCACTAAGACAGGTAGGGTTGACCTCTTTCTATCAAACCATATTTGTTCATGACTAGACATGTTATTTAGTGGGGTGATTTTAATTGTGTGATTTCTAAATCTGACAGGGGAGCACATATTGATAAAGATTTCTGTGATTCCACTTGTCTTACTCGTGTCCTTACGCTGAGTGGACTGCAGGATTCTTATCGGGTTTGTCATGCGCAGGGTGGACATACATTTTTTAAAGGCCATCTTTATACCAGGATTGATTTCCTCTTTGTTGCTGCAGTTGCCCGAGTTGTTCATGCAAGAACTGTCCCTGCTGAAACTTTGGATCATGTGGTCTTACTGACTACTTTGGAGGTGGAACCTCAAGCTTCCACCGGAAGGGGATATTGGAAGTGTAATGTAACCTTGCTGGATGATGCCCTTTTTGTAGGCAGTGTTCGTGACCTTCTCAATGCCTGCATGTCTGTAGCTGGGCTTACGGATAATTTATGCACTTGGTGGGTTGATACTAAGCGAGACTTGAAGTGCCTTGCTACCTCTTTCTCGAAAAAAAACTACAGTTCCGCACTATAAGAGGTATCTGGCCTTGAGATCTCATTTGGAAACACTATATACTGCTATTAATACACAAAAACTTAACTTCACTTCCCAAGTACAGGCTGTGAAAAAGGATATGGAGGCCCTACAATACTCCAGGGCTGCCTCCCTCTTGTATTAACATAGGGTTTGTTCTCCTGGTAAAAAGGGTTTTGGGGATGCTTTTGCCTGTTGTGCTAAGAGAACTTCTGATCGTGTTTTGACTGGGGTTTTAGGATCTGATGGTAGTATTTATACTGCAGTGCCTGACATTCTGCAGAAAGTTACTGACTATTTCACTGACTTGTATTCTGCCCCTTTCTTGGGTTTACTGCAGTATTCAGCAATTTCTTTTATCGTTTTCCCATCCACTTTGCCCTAATGTTTTCCTTCCTCCCTTGCTTGCATCAATTAGTAGTGCTGAGGTGACTCAGGAAATTTCTTGGCTGAAGAATGATACTGCCTCTGATATTGATGGTTTGCTATCAGAGTTTTATAAATCTTGTATTTCTTTTTTATTTGACATCCTTGTGACTGTTTTTAACTGGTGTTTATTGAATCAGGATGTTGATTTTCATTTTTGTGTCTCCATACAAATTTTGCTTTTTAAGACAGGGGAGAGACAGGACCTTCGTAATTGGAGGCCACTGAGTCTCTTAAACACTGATTTGAAGATTCTTATGAAGATTCTGAACGCTAGATTGTTGCAAATTGCCCCTTCCCTGATCTTTTTGAATCAAACATTTTCCATTCCAGGTACAACCATAGATCATAACTTACTGCTACTTAGAGAACTGGTGTAACAGGGAAAGGCTGATGCTGTTACTGGGGTTCTCATGTCTTTTGGTCAAGAAAAGGCTTTTGACCAGGTCCCCCATGGATTTATGTTTCAGGTTTTGAGCTCCTATGGCATTCCTGATATGTTCATTTCCTGGCTTGTTTTGTTGTATAGCCATGCTTCTGCCCTGCCCCTCATTAATGATTATCTGGGTTCCTACATCCCTCTTCATAGAGGGGTCTGGCAGGGTTGCCCCATGAGCCCCCTTCTTTATATTTTCTGTTTAGACCCCTTGTTGAGAGTGATAGATCAGGACTCCCTCATTTCAGGGATTCGTCCTCTACATTATTCTGTCTGTGCTAAAGTTTCAGCATATGCTGATGATGTGTGCATTTTTGTTGCTGATGTTCCCTCAGGTCACAGGGTAGTACAGCATTTTGCTACCTACTCAGTTGTAGAAGGGTCCTCTTTGAACAAATCCAAGAGTTTCTTGTACTCTTTGGGTTCATTTTCCTTTGCTGTTACCCAGATACAAGGTATTGCCTTTCAGCATGGTCCCATTAAGATATTGGGTATTTTGTTTGACTGAGGCGATAATGCATTACCGAATTGGAGTGCAAAGCTTGAGGTTGCCAAACAACGTGTTGTGATCTGGAAGGTTTGGCAACAGTCTAAGAAAGCTAAGGTTGCACTGATGAAGACTCTTTTGCTCCCTATTTTTTATATCTCAGTGTTGTTTATCCTTTGCCCTTCCCTTTAGAAACTACCCTTCTTAGTTTGTTTTTCCAGATCATTTGGGGAAGTCGGTTGAACCCGATTAAGAAGGATGTGTTGTATGTCCCTCTTGCACAGGGTGGACTGAACTGTATTAATCCCATTACTTTTTATTACAGTGTTTTTTTTTTTCATAAGAATTTTGTTGATTTGGCCAGACCTCAGCCTGCTGTGTGGATCCTTTATGCGAATCCTTGGCTTGGTTCATTACATAGTCTATGGCATTTGTTGCCAGGAAAACCATTGTTGGTTTCATCCTTTCCTATGTTTTTACGGTCAGCTGTTAAAAAATTGAATAAATGGAAATTGTGCCCATCGCAGGTTTTGTCCAGACCTAGCAAGTCTATTTATTTTTGTTTGCAATCACAAACTCATTCTATTTTCCCTGTATTCAAAGGTGTTCCTGATCATTATTATGATTGTGTGAAACTTTGTTTGACTGACAAACTAATCCCCCCAGACTATGGGCTGTCTTGTGGCTTAGTAGCCATGGTAGGCTTCAGGTTAAGGGTAATGCCAAGCATAAGATGATTGCTGACAGTATGTGCCCTAGATTGACTTGTGTGGCACAAGAAAAAAACATGGACCATTTCTTCATTCAGTGTCCTTTTGTACAGACCTTTTGGCAAGACCTCTCTGTACATTAGGATGCTGGATTTTGGCGTGTTGTTACTTATGCTGAAGTTGTGGGTGGTTTCTTGTGTACCATACTGGTTTTGATGATGGTGCAGCACGACTTCTCTTTGCACTGATTAAATTTCATTTATGGCAAGCCCAATGTAAATTTGTTTTGCAGCATGTTTATTTGCCACCTTCTATTATTATTGACAAGACGGAACATGATTTATGTCGTCAGTGTAATTTTGAACAACCTCATTTGATTTATGACAAGTGGTATGCTCGGTGGAAGATTATTCCTTTTATGAAAGACAAGACAGGGTGATTTGCTTTTCTCTCACTATTTGAGGTCTGTTTACTGTATGCTTGACCCCTATTTGTTATTGGTTTTATTTTTCATTTGTTTACTTTTCCAGGTTTTTCTTTACCTTTATTTACGTTGTACTTTGTCTGTTTTCTGCTGTTTGCTTTTACTGTATTTTTCTGTTTGGTCATGATTGTTGTATTCTTTATGGTTGTATACTTATTGTTTTGTTTCTTTAATAAAACCTTCCCCTACTCTTTTTGAGAACTGCCATGGGATCTTTAACATCCACCTGAACTACCACCAGAACAGACAGATGGGACCTCAGTTTAACGTCTTATCCGAAAGATGGCAGCGCAGGAGTGCAGCACCCCATGCTGCACTGCAGTGTCAGTATTGGGATATTAACCCAAGTGCCTGGTGTGGGGATAGAACCCACAACTTTCTGATCTCCTGGCCTCAGATGCTAGTGTGCTACCTGCTGAGCCACTGACACTATCAGTACAAGGGGCATCGGTTCATCCTTACTAGCAATCCCTACTATTTCTTACTTTCATAGGCTTTGCCTGCAAAAGCATATGAAGAAAAGGCTTTGCCTGCAAATATGCTGGAAAATAAAAATAATAAAACCTAGTAACAATATGCAAAATATACTTTTTATGTTGTCTTGCACATGCAGCGCAAACAACATATTAGCTTGGTGGAGTAGCAGGTTTTGGAAGTGTGGTCATGTTGTGGCCAGTGGTGCCACTGCTTTTTTGGACTGGGCTCTGTGGCATGAATGAAATAGCATGCTGTCTATGACAGCACTGCAAAAGCATGCCACCAACTTGAAACAATTTTGCCACTGCAATGAGGGAGCTACCCATCATTTCAGGGCGTGCCTTGCCTGGTGTAACATTTCAGTAAACGTGGCGGTGGCTGTCAGCCATCCGCGTCTCAAAATCCCAAGCTAGCTGACTTTGGGGGTGCCCAATCCCCCTGTCAGCATGCCTCCTCCCCAGTTCATTTGCTGATGGGGGAGCCCAGTCCCCCATCAGCATGCCCCTTCCCCAGTTCATTTGCCAACAGGAGAGCCCAATCCCTGTTGGCATAAAGTCCCCCAAGGTTTGTTTGCCAATGCCCCAGCCAAACACAGAGATGCTTTCTTAGCTGATGGGGTGCCAAATCCCCATCGGCTTTAGTCCTCAAAAAAACAGAAGTGGCACACTGGGAGCCCACCCCAGTGTGCAAAAATGTCCTTCCCATGATATTCCCATTTTGTTTAACCTGTAAAACCGAAAACAGTTGCTCAATGTCTGTGGTGTCCCCCCCCAACCCGCACCCACCCTCTGTGCACCCCACCTCCCCGCACACCCCTTACCCCATACTTATCTCCAGAGCCCAGTGTGGTGATCTTCATTGGAGCAGGAACACATCTGCACTCTTCAAAGCCAACTGGAAACTGAAGAATATCACAGAAAGCTGTATAATGGCATCAATGGGGGGGGTTCAACTTAGGTGGATATCTCAGCCATTTTTGTGACTTTTGGCTCCAAATTTTCAACATGGGGTTCTTGGGACCCCACCTCATGAACTAAGTCACTGTCATTTCATTATTCAGTCCTAAAAGATAATTTCATGGTCACTGTGTGGAATCATCTTTTGGGACTGATTAATGAAACGGTAGTGTCACTGTTCATGAGGTGGGCTCCCAAAAAGCCTAAGTTGCAAATTAGGTGAAAAAATTCCAGAAATGACTGTGTTATGAGTGTGCATTGTACAGTTTCCATCCATGCTCATAACTTCAAGAATTTTTAATATTTTCACTCCAGATTTCTACATTGCCATTTTTTCAAACCTCCTTATAAACAGTACAGCTGTCATTTTTCACATCCTGCCCAAAATGTGTTTTTGCACATCTGGCACACAATGGCGCCATCGCTGTGGGAAATCTATGTTTGGGACAGATTAACAAAATTACAGTGCCACTGCTCATGAGCAGAGGTCCCAAAGTTATGGCCAACAACCCAAAGGCACACCTCAATGCCTGTCAGTCTCTGCAGGGTGGGGTGGGGTTGACGTCAGTTCCATACTTTATTGCCATTCCTATTATGTATCTCTCTAACTCCTGTACTACCAATTCCAATGCCAGCAAGACAACATTTGGCATTGACAAATGCTAGTTATTGTTTATTTCTGCTTTGTAGTCTCACTGTACAATATGAGAAACCACCTTCTCATTGGGAGACAGAGGAGGTTCTAAGTAGTACTATGCAGGGCCGGATTAAGGCAACCTGGGGCCCTAGGCCCAAGAGAAATATGGGGCCCCCCTCACTGTAATCATGCCCCTTCACCATGACCGCATCTCTTGGCTATTGCATATCAGCTACTGAAACATGAAAACAATGTTCTTACTGTCTCTAAAAAGTGGCACAAAATGCTTCAAAATTAATGAAACTGGACGGCCCAGTGGCACTGAGGGTTGAGGCACTAGACGCCACACCTCACATCATGCCGGCGACCCAGATTTGCTGATGGACTCGGGTTGCCAGGGGTTGGCTGGGGGTAGAAGGATTGAGCTCCCAATGGCTGCTCTCCTTTTCTGGGAAGGGGTGGGATGCTGACCCTGCTGCTATACCGCCACCACCTGGGTGAACACAGGCGGTGCTGGTGCAGTTGGGAAAGCAGATAGGGAGGGACAGACATCAGCCAAGGACCAGAGCGGAGGCACGTCTCTGCATGCCTCCATCTCATTGGTCCTCCTCCTCCAGTGCTGATGTCGGCAGGGGTTGACCAAAATAAGGAAAAACACCCCACGGCCGATCTAGGCAAAAGGCTCCTGCACTGTTGCAACCATGGAGGAACCAGGAAGGAGCTTCAGTTGCATGTTCCACTGAGGATCGGAGGAGGTAGGATGGACTCTTCCACCCCACCCGGGGGGGTCAAACCAGGTCTCTAGAGTTGTATAGGAGCAGGGGGCACCTATGGGAGTATCCTCCCGGTCCTTATGGAGCAGACTGAATGCATTGGGATGCCTGGAGAGAGGGACCAGTCATGGTACAAGGGGGATTGTAAAAAGAGTTAAAAAAAAAATAATGACACTAGTACTATCAGTATGGAAAAATAACAATAGCCTGAGTTTTGATAATTTAGAAAAAATAATTGATAATAGGTCTGGAAATCATTCTCAGGATCAAACATTTATGTTATTGATAAGTAAGCCAGCCAGCCAGGATCCATAAATGGCAAGATTTACTGATGGGAAATCTTGAAATACATTCATTTGTTCACCCTGAAAACAGAGCTGTATCGAGGTCATAACTTCAGTATGAGTGAGATGAGAGAATTAAAAAAAATATATTTTTAATTATACCACTGAAACTTATTGTAGATTTCTTAATTTTAGGAGTGAGATTAAATCTTCATTTTTATTAATTGAGATATCGGAATTACAAACCTTTGAGTCAGAGACTCCTTTGCAAAGGCTCCACGTCATGAAGTACAAAACAAGAGAAATGGACAATACAATGAAAGGCATTACAAATGAATGCAGAGGGTAAAACAACCCAGAGTCAAACATGGTACAAAGGTTTCAAGCAAATTAAGCTACTGCTAACATTCAAATTTCAAGTATGATACGATGTTTCCTAAGCCAATAAAACAGATACTTATGATAAAATATAAAGCATACACACTGAATTGCACTGTTAATCTTTTATAGTTAAGAGTAAAATTGTAAGCTGGGATTCTAAATGGGTGTGGGAGACAAAGCAAAGGAAATGGGCCTGTTCACACCTTAAAGGTCATCCTAGCTGGGGCCCCGGAAGCTGTCAGCTGAACTTAACACCTAATCAGGGAGGCGAGAGTCATGTCACAGTTCAGCCCCTGACTTACTCAGTGGCTGAGTCCTTTACAAAAAACATGCAGCTCAGTCAGAAAGAAAAGGATATATAGCAAATATATGTTGGGGATTGCTGGGGGCCTCCTGGCAAGCAGGGGCCCGAGGCCTGTGCCTATGTTGCCTATGCCTTAATCCAGCCCTGGTAATATGAGGAATGTCCAGGGGTTCATTTAACTCTTTTTGTTTGGATGAAAGTCAAAAACCTTCATGAGTCTAAATTTAGAAATCAGTCCAGTTTTTTGGGGAACTTGAAATACTCGCTGGTCCCATATTTTGGAAGACAATATTCTTTTATTTTATTTTGTTTTAGTTTATTGTTTATGTTCCTGCTTCACCAACACAGCTTACTTCTGATGGTGACTAGCCAGCCCTCTACCCAGACATCTCTAGCTGTTACCCACCTTGAACCCCCCTAAACTTACATCCTGTGACGGGACTCCCCAAGCCTGAGTACACCCTGGAGAAGTATTAGCACCTCTATATTAGGGACCTCCAAGGGGGGACCAGCTGATCATTTAGGCCAGAACCTTAGCATACCTCATCATCCTGCTATGCTGAAAGATTTCTTCCATGTTCAAGGATTTTCCCATCCTGTGACTATCCCTGTACTTTGCGGTCCAAGTCTGCACTCACATGCAAGCATATGGCCATGAAACCTGGCAGATGTTCACCCCTCCCACTGGAGTTTCCTGCTGTCACCCAGGTGGTGGCGTGGTAGCAGAGTCTAAGAGCCCTCCCTTCTTTTTGTCCATATTGTGCTTATCCTCCTTTGGAAGGCTGGGCAGCTGTATCAGCTCTGTTTCATGATCTGCAGAAATCCAGAGTCTCTGTCTGTCCCCCGAGACTGGGAAGGTCACTGGTGCTATTGGACAGGGCTTCATTTAAGCCCAACTTTCATTGTGTTCCTCTGGTTTTCCTCCCCTGGGTTTGGTGTTATATGCAATGAGTGTGCAAGTGCACTTGACTTCCAAGGAGGTGCTCCTGCATTCTGTACATCAGCCCTTCCCTCTAATTCTAATTATGGGACTTGCACACGCCACCATCTGCCTTCCACCAGGTGGCAGTCGAATGATGAGTTACGTGATCCCCACTCATCAAGGGTGAGAGCTTTCCTATGGATGCTCAGTCTTCCCTCTCCAGGCTGAGCTACCCGACTGATCCAAGTCCATTCCTGAACTCGGGTTGCCAGCGTGGCAGCAGGGAGGCATGGATGCCTCAACCAGCGGTGCCACTGGGCCAGCTTGAGCCCTCCCTTCTAATGAAGGAGAGCATCCCCACAGGGTTGATTTTATCCCCTGACTGGCACCTGACAACTCAGGCTTACATCCAAACCAGGATATCTGGTATCTCAAGCAGTACCTCTACCATTGTGCTAACAGGCTGGCTGCAGAGAAGTTGACTCCTGGGTTTTCCTCCGGCCTTGTGTTAGGGGGTAACCAGTTGAGACCTTCTGAACAGGTGCGGAATCTGGGCATAATCTTTGATGGTGAGCTGACACTGAAGGCACAGGTGTCAGCCGTTGTCAAGTCTTCCTTTTATCATCTGAGGAATATTGCCTGGATAAAACACCTTGTTCCATATGATGACCTTCCTGTATTAGTTCACGATTTTGTTTCCTCATGTCTTGACTACTGTAATGCTCTATATCTAAGGTTGCCGGGGGTGGATCTCCATCACTTGCAGCTGGTGCAGAACACTGCGGCCAGGTTGTTGATGGGGCTGCCAAGAACTTGCCATATCACACCTGTGCTGCGTGAGCTGCACTGGCTACCAGTGCGATGGAGAATCACCTCCAAGGTCAAATTGCTGACCTATAGGACCCTACACAGTCAGGGACCGCACTACTTGCAAGATCTTCTGTGACCCTACTGCCCTCTTCGCTCACTCCGCTCCGCTGACGAGGGATTGCTAGAGGTTCCCAGGGTTCGTGTTCAATGATCAGGGGCCAGAGCTTTTTCTTCTGTGGCCCCAACCCTGTGGAATTCTCTACCTCATCGGATTCAAGAGTGCCAGTCCACAGAGCTATTCAAGGCATCTTTGAAGAGTTATTTATTCGAGCATGCCTCGAATAGGCCACCCTGTTGTCTTTTAATTGTTTTTATATTCATATTTATTGTATTGGCTCTTTTTTGTGCTGTATCTGCTCTTTGATAATTTTGAAAAGGGCATTATAAATAAAATCTGATTTGATTTGACTTGATTTTGGAAGCCAATATTTTAAGAGAGGTCAGTGTTTGGAATTTAACATACAATACAACTGGCAAAAGAGCCCATAAAATTAAATGTCAGCTAATTTTCTATTTTTCTTATTTTGGGAGTTAAATATTTCCTCCCCCTGTATTTTGAAAGTTTTTATTTCATTTATGAAAGTCAAATACTTCCCAAATAGGATATCTAAAGCTCTGGTGTAATTTCTCTAGTGAGGGACAGTTGAGAGGCATGTTCACATCCATTCACACTCTTAGGCAAAGGGCTTAGTGAATGAGATTTACTGCCTCAGTGGACCAACCTTTATAAAACATTTAACTAACTCATTGCTTAATAACTAAAGAATGCTAATTGCGCCACATTATTATGTCAAGTTATCTGTGGTAATCATATGCAATGTCAACTACTGGCATTCTCAGACCCATAAAAACTCAACAATCACACAAGGTATCAGCAGAGCTTGCAAAAGACATATATTCAAGTTAAAATTAAGAGATTTATAAGGGAACATGCCAGGGTGATTATAGGGGTTTTCTTTCACAGCCTTGCACCATTCAAACATAATTCATGCATTCTCATCGAGGCTGTAAAGAGTGAACTTAAAAAACAAGTGAATGCAAAGTTTGTGCTTCAATGGGCAATGGTGTGCAAGCAATCCTTCCTCCTCCTTACATTTTCTATGCATTAAGCCAACTCTAGATGTTCTTTGAGTTTGTATGAACCTGGGCTGAGAATTTAGCTAGGACCAACAAATTTCACTTGAAGCTTGAGAAATAATTCCAAACTAGATCTCCAAGTGAGACAGGCCAACACCATACCACTAGGTCAGCCAGCTCCACTAAACTTACCCCCCAAGTCCATCAGCCAGTTCCACAAAAGCTACTATCCCCCTCAAGTCCATCACCTAGCTCCACTAAACCTGCTCCCCTCCACCCTTTCAATTCCATCAGCCAACTCTACTTAGTCTACTCCCTCACTCCTACGTCCAGCAGCCATCTCTACCAAATCTACTCCCTCTCCCAAGTTCATTTGCTAGCTGTACTAAAACTACACCCACTCCCAGGTCTGTCAGTCAGCTTCTCTAAACCTACTCCCACCTCTCAAGTCTGTTAGTCAGCTCCACTAAACATACTCTGGTTCTACCAAGCCGCATTGACATCGAAGTTGTCGACATGCAGCTTGGCGACATCCCCAATGTCAACAGGTGAAATTTCACCTGTCAGACATTGTGGGTTTTTCTGTCATGGGCTACACCCCCTTAAGCCCCCACCATTGCTATATAATAAACTTAGAGTTTGTTAGAAATGGGAGGAATCACTGGTGAAATGGGGTGAATTTTCGCTGGTGGTACATCACAGCGGTAATCTTGAAACCTGTCAAGATTGTTGCTGTGATGGGTTTCGCCGTTAAAATGTCACTGTTTCGCCAGCATACCACATACTCTCCCCTCTCAAGTCTGTCCCAACTCCAGTAAACCATCTTCCCTTCTCAGACCTGCTGTTCCCTAACAAGTCCTTTAGTCAGATCCACTAAAACTACTCCCCCCCCCAAGTCTCTCCAAGAAACCTAGTTCTCCCTCCCAAGTCTCAGTCAGCTCCACTAAACCTACTTCCCTTTTCAAAGTCCGTCAGCCAGTTTAATTAAACTTACTCACCCTTCCCAAGTCCACCAGCTAGCTCCACTAAGCCTACTCACCCTTGCCGAACCTACTACCCTTCCCACGTCCATCAGTTAACTCCACTAAATCTGCTCATGGCCCTCAATGTTGATAAATCCCTAGGTCTGGATGGTATTCAGATCGAGGGTGTTGAGGAAGCTGGCAGAAGTCCTGGCAGATTCAATGGCAGATCTTTTCAGTTGCTTACTGGCTATGGGGGTGTTACTACAGGAGTGGAGAACAGCGCATGTGGTACAACCCCACAAAAGTGAGATGAGAGATGCCCCGTAGAACTACAGGTCAGTCAGTCTGACCTCAGTTTGAAAACTTTGGAGACCATCCTAAATGAAAAGTTGGTCGGCTTTCTGTAGGTGAATGGGCTCCAAGACAAGAGGCAGCACAGGTTTATGGTTGGAAAATCCTGTCAAACTAATCTGATCAAATGTTTTGACTGGGTAACAAGAGCAACAGACAAAGGCCCAGCAGTTGATATGTTGTACTTGGACTTCAGCAAGGCTTTTGACTCTGTATTGCATAAAAGGTTGATGTGGAAGTTGGAGGACCTAGGAGCAGGGGATAAACTAAGTGGGTGGCAAATTGTTTGGGAGGAAGGACCCAGAGGGTGGTAGTTAGGGGTGAGCTCTCTAGTTTGAGGGAGGTCACCAGCAGGTGCAACAGGGCTCGGTGCTTGGCAAAGTGCTGTTTAACGTGTTTATATGCAACACTGAAGAAGGCATAAAGAGCAAGATCTGCCTCTTCACAGATAACACCAAGCTTTGTGGGAGAGAAGACACTGCTGAGGGGATATCAAACATTAAGGAAGGTCTAACCAGGTTAGAAAGGTGGTTAGGGATATGGCAACTTGGGTTCAATGCAAAGAAGTGCAAAGTCATGCACATAGGAAGTAGGAGCCTGAGGACTGACTACAGCCTATGGGGGTCCAGGTCAGAAACAGATTTCAGGGTAGCTATAACTAGTGACCTAAAACAAGTGATGTAGTACAGGAAGGCAGTAGCCAAAACAAATAAAATGCTTGGCTGTATTGCAAGGGGAAATCAAAGCAGGTGGGAAGAGGTTGCATTGATGCTGTTTGATCCTTTGTGTGACCGCAGCTGGAGTATGGGATGCAATTCTGGAGACCCTACCTGAGAAAGGATATAAACCTGCTTGAGGCAGTCCAGAAGAGGGCAACAAACATTATCCAGAGACAGTAAGGCAAATGAGGGTAGACTGAACTACCTGAACATGTACTCACTGGGGGGAGAATGATTGAAACCTTCAAGTACCTAAAAGATAGCAACAAGGAAAATTCAGGGGACATATTTAGTCTTAATGGGAAAAGGACCACAAGGGGGCACTATCATAAACTGGCAGGAGGAAGGTTCAAGAAGGGGATCAGGAGAAAGAGTGGTGACAAGGTAGACTAAAATCCCAGAGAAGGTTGTCTCACTGGAGACGGTGGATGGATTCAAGAGAGGAGGGACAGGGTAAAAAGGAGAGCCAGGGTCATGGGGGGGGGGGAGAAAGGTACAAAGGGGGAGCAGAGATCATGGGTTGGGGGAGGAGACCACAGCAGTTGATGAGTAAGGGGCTCTGCAATTTAAGCAGACTAGATGGACCAATAGGCCTTCTTCTGCTGGCTATATTGTATGTTCGTATATACTCCACATCAAAAGTTTGTCACATAGCTCTACTAAATGTACTCCACAAGAAGTCTGTCAGCAAGCTCCACTAATTTCACTCTCATCTCACAAGTCCATCAGCTAGGTCCACTAAATGTACTCCCTCTCGCAAGTCCATCAGTCAACCCCACTAAGTTTACACCCCCTACTCACATCTCCCAAATCTGTTAGCAAGCTCCACTAAACCTGCTCCACCTCACAAGTCCATTGGTCAGCACCTCTAAATCTGTTACCCCTCCCAAGTCCATCAGCCAGCTCCAGTTAATGTACTCACCCTTCCCAAGCTTGTCAGTCAGCTCCACTAAACCTATCCCCTCACAAGTCCATCAGTTAGCCCCACTAAACCTACACCCCCTACTCCTATTTCCCAAGTCTGTCAGTAAGCTCCACTAAACCTGCTCCACCTAACAAGCCCATCAGTCAGCAACATTAAACCTTCTCCTCTGACCAAGCCTGTTTGTCAGCTCCACTAAACCTACAACCCCTCCCAAATCTGTAAGTCAACTCCACTAAAGTTAATTTCCCTCCCAAGGTCGTCAGCCAGCTCCACTTAATGTACTCACCCTTCCCAAGTCTGTCAGTCATTTCCACTAAACCTACTCCTCTTTCCCAAGTCTGTCAGCAAGTTCCAGTAAACCTACTCCCCCTCCCAAGTCCATCAGCAAGCTCCACTAAATCTACTTGTAAGGATAAGCCCCTCCCTGTGATTAGGGGGATATGGTGATACTTCTCATCCAGAGATGGCCCACTTACAATCAAAAACTGCACCTCCAGCATCTCCAACACTACAGGTCTCAGAATATTGGCATCAGGGACAACACCATCCTGGGGGCACCATTAAACAGGAGAACACTCCAGACCAAATGTATATGTCAGGAGCTGGGTTCAAGCAGTTTCATATTTATTTTGCCATAGATGTTATGCAGCACAGAATGGCATTCTTCCCTTTACCATTCACTCCCTCTTGAATTAATGGGGAAGGTTTCACACTCTTAGGCCCTCTGTATAGGATGGGCACTGCTGCATAGATAGTCACAGTTAATTTAATCCTATCTCACATTATGGGGTCCCCTGGTTGCTACATCCTAAAAGATAGGCCCACAGTGGCACACTACCCAGGCAGGGCAAGACAGTACCCGGGGGTCTATACATGCCTATGCTTCCATTAATGCCAGAGGGTGGCATTACAGTTATTCCAGCAACCAGCGTATGGTTTATGTAGTAATTTTGCACTTAGTCAGTCTAGCCACGTACATCTGCCTCAGCATCATGCTGATGGAACCTAGTGACCACTTTTCACAACAGACTCCTTTACCTGGCTCAGCCTAAGTGCGACTCAACTGATACTGACTCTTACCAGTCCCCTTCTCCTGGTGATCACCAGCCAATGCAATACAATCATATACCACACATTTTACCAAGGGGTCATTACTTACTCAGGTACATATTCTCCTCTGGAGCTGCTCTTGGATGTGGACTCTCATATTGCTCCCTCTCTTGCATACGTTGCTGGAAGCGGATCTGTATGGCACCCTGGTGACCTGTTTTGAGAGGAGGCCCAGCACTACACCCTGGTGCCTGTTGGGTTGGATGAATGCTGTACTCCCTCAGGGCAAAGTTATATGAATTACTCTGCTGTTGCTGATCTCTGGAGGGCTCATCCCTGTCCCAAGAGAGGGTGAGGGCAGACAGAGTTCCTATAGGTTTCTCCCGCTCTTTTCCTCTTCTAGCCTGATAATATTCCTCTGGAACCTGTGCACTCATACACTCACAGGGAGTGTAGCTATCCTCCCCCCTTTACAGGAAAAGGAAAAAGGCAGGGCCATGCATATTCATGCCTAAGCTCCTGGCCGACTGAGACAGAAAGCACAGGGCACAAACCTCCAGACACCCTGTCACCTAGCTGATGCCCCACAGAAAGCCACTCTCAGGGCTGGAATAACCCTTCAAATGCTCACTGGTTACCTGTCTTAAGCTTGGAAGAAGAGAGAGCCTGGTTGCACTCAGCTCTTCCAAAAACCTTACGGTCTCATGCAAGGTCAGTCCAATACTGATATAAATTAATTTCTACAGTGGTATTGTCCTCTTGCCATCCCTGTGATGGAGTTCACATTAAGTCTCCCTCTACCTGTGGCCAGTGCAGGCTGGCACATACAGCAAGCTTTAGTTGGTTCCAAAACAGGCCTATGTGAAATGGGTCCTATCTGTTGGAGTGGTGGCATGTACACACTAAGAAGAGAGAAGCCAAATAGATACTACCCCCTCCTAAGTCAGTCAATTCGCTCCACTAAACCTACTACCTTGCTCTCCCCTCCCAAGTCATTCAGCCATCTCCAATAAACCAAAACCCCCCTTCCAAGTCAGTTAGCCAGCTTCACTAAACCTAGTGCCCCTGTCCAAGTCTGCCAGGTAACTCCACTAAATCTACCACCTTCCTAAAACTACTCCCCCTTCCAGGTCCATCAGTCAGCTCCACTAAACCTACTCCCTCTCACAAGTACATTAGCCAGCGTCACTAAACCTACACCCCCCACTCAAGCCTGCCAGCCAGCCCCAAAAACCTAGTCATCCTTCCAAACTCCACTAAACCTACTCCAACTCCTAAATCCATAGTCGGCTCCACTAGAAACTAATTCCTTCTCAAGTCCATCAGCCATTTCCAGTAAACTAACTTTCCCCTTCAGACTATGTCAGCTAGCTCTACTAAACCTACCTCTCTTTCTAAACTTACTCCTCCTCCTCCCAGGTCCATCTGCCAGCTCCACTAAATCTACTCCCCCTCCCAAGCCCAACAACTGGTTTCACTAAACCTTCTCCCCATCCCATGTTCATGATCAGCCAGCTCCATTTAACCTCCTCTCACTTCCTAAACTTATTCCCCCTGCCCAAGTCTGTCAGCTCCACTCAACCTACTCCCCCCTTCCAAGTCTGTCCACCAACTCTACTAAGCCTACTCCCATGTGACAGGCCCATCAGTCAGTTTCACTATATCTATGCCCCCAGCATCCATCAGCCAGAACCACTAAACCTACTCACCCCTCCATATCTGTAAACCAGCTCCACTAACCCTACTCTCACCTCCCAAGTCCTTATTTATCACACTGCTGCAACATGGCATGCATGCAAAATCGTAATAATTCAGAGCTGGCAAGTAATCCATGTTGAGATTAGATGTTTTACAACTGTGGCACTGGAGCTAGCAAGATAATATTACTACAATCAATTGAAAAGACTTGAGATAAGAAAAATGAAAACAGCAAACGCAGAAGATTAGTTAGTGCAGATCAGATGCATACGGAGGAATCAGTTGTTAACTGAGTGCAGGAAAGCTGTAGGTGCCACGCAGACGATGGCACTAACCACCAGCTATGAAGGGTAGCCAGATCCAATCTACACTTGCAAAATATCTGTAATGGTATAAGACTCTTCCATTGTTGTTTAGGAAATGTAATAATCTTTGGGGCCTTGGGACAAAGTGCAGCTGTTTGTACTACTCTTTCATCTCTCTTTTTCTGTTTGTAAAGTTCAGCTCATCCTCAGCTTTTCAACATCAGTAAGTCAAGGTTGATATCATTTCTCTGGTCTCAGGTGAACAGACGCTCACACGCCACAAACCAAAAAAAAAAAAAAAGCAGCCAACGAAATGCAACATCAAATTGCTCAGAACAGTTCCAGGACTGAATGTTTGCTGACTGATTACTCTTTAATATAAAAAGCATGCTCTCCCCCTGAGACAGAGTATATTAATTGGCCAAACATCACTGAAGACTTGGAAAATTTACAAAGAATGCTTATGTAAGCAATAGATCTGGCAAACAGAAGCCATTATCATCCTGTAAAACCAACCAATTGCAGGCTAAAGGGAGGGTATCATGGTAGAAGTTTCTATTGGCAGAATTTTTTTGTTCAACTACCATACAGATTTGCTATGAGCTTAAGTGTGTTTTACACTCATTGGCAGAGTGGTGCAGAGGGTAGAGCTCAGCATTCTTCGATAAAATAGCATTTCTATGGTGCTATGTGTACGGGGAGAATGTAGCAGTTTTAGAGTCAATATTAAGTTTTCTCTGTGAAGAGCATCCAATGGCAGCATGTGACACAGAAACATAGACAATGTTAGCAGAAAAAGACCATCAATCCATTCTGTCTGCTCAGTTTTACCCTACTCTACCCCATGACCTATTGTTTAGATGGGATTTCACTCTTGCCTCCCCCACTGCTCCCTGCCATACTACTAACCCTCATGAGTAACTATTAAGCCATTAAGGCATCTCATCCGCCGCCACCTGCCACACCTCTGAAGACCGCCTCTCTGCCAATTTCTAAGGTACAGACTGCTGTAACAACTCGGCTTTTCAAAACTGGGCACCTTGAGGCCACCTTCTGTGCTGCTGGTGGACTGTTCTTGACTGGAATCTGATTGGCTGCTGGGTGCTATGCCCAACCAATCAGTTCTCAGTCTTTGGATCCCGGTCGGGCTGGCAGGTTTCCCCAGGAGCCCTGGAGTGCTGCACAGCCTTAAAATCAAAAGGTGTGCCATGGAGCTGCTTCTCCGGTCTCTCAGGGACAATTTTGCCTGCCCCCCCACTGACCTTTATTAAATACAGCTAAGCCCCTCCCTGACCTCTTTCAATTGGATATAGATTTCTCTTGCCCCTTTGGCATCTGTGACTGAATCCTTGCCACTACGTCACTGGCTGCTGTAACAAGGCAGTTTACTAACTAAGTTTTGCACCATTGGCTGGTACATACACATAATCGTACCTCTGTGGGTGCTCCCACAACTCGTTGGCTAACACTTTTCACCCTAATTTTTATCCCTCAGCACCAACGATGGGCCACATCACCTGGATTGTGTTGCTATCCTGCCTATCAATCCTTTGCCTTGCTGACCAATTTATTGCAGCAGCCTTATGGCACCCCCCTCAGGACAGCTCGGCCCCATCCCCATGTCACCTACAGACAGACCCCGCATGCATCCATATACTAATACCATGCCTACCCAAGTCTGACTCAGCTCTCCTGGGGCTTTGGCTCTGAAAACACCTGCGTATTCCATATGACCCGGGGATCTCAACTTCCTACTGCCCTGTGCCTCCTCATCTCTATGGATAACCACTCTATTCCTGCTGATACTTGCTGGGGACATTGAGCTCAACCCTGGGCCACCCAGTCCTATGGCTACTCTGTACCCTACTGCTGCAAACCTAAACCTCCCCAAAGGACTAAAAATTAGCCATATGAACATTCAAAGTCTCCGTCCTGAATTGGCTGAACTCGAGGCCTGGGTTACTCAAATACTCCTGGATATTCTCTGTATCACTGAGTCCTGACTCAAGCCTGCTATTAGGCAGCATGAGGTTGTACTTCCAGGTTAAATTGCTTTAGGAAGGACAGGCTAGGTAAGAGAGCCGGTGGTGTTCTTATATACACCCATTCTGACCTCGACACCAGTGAGCTCCCCGACCCTGACTCTGGACCATCCTCAGCAGAATCCTTCTTCCTCTCCCTAACTCTCGGCAATGTCAAAAAGCTAATCATTGGTTGCGCCTACCTGCCCCCAGACAAGGCTTCGCATGATTTAACCTCTTTCCTCAACTCACTCTCCAATCTTCCTCACCAAGATCTGAGTGTTGTGTGGGGATTTCAGCACAGATTGGCTCAGCCCCACTGCTAATAAACTGCAGGCAACCCTAGCTGACTCCAACTTGGTTCAGCTTATACTTGAACCCACGCGCCTCAATACTAAGTCTGGTAAGCACACCTTGCTTGACTGGGTTATCACCAGTTGCCCACTGAAGATCAAAACAGTAGCAGTTTTGCCTGACTGCATAAGTGATCATTCCCCCACTTTATGTATATGGAGGAATAATTTCTCACCCCTCCCAAGATCACCCTAGTCCATGATATGTCCAAACTTGATGTTAACAAATTCATCTCCTCAATCCATGACACTGACTGAAGCCCCATTACAACACTCCCTGATGTCAACCTAGCCTTGGACTATTTCATCAGCACGTTCACTCAGATAGTTAACTGCCATGCTCCCCTAAAAATATGTAGATCCAAGGGCATCAAGGCTCCTTGGCTCAATAAGGATCTCAGAATGCTCATGTCTTCCCATGACCGGGCCTGGCGGTCTTACAAAAAAAGTGGGTTACCCTCGGACTGGCAGAGGTACAGACACCTTAAGAATCTTTGGAAGAATACCCTTCATAAAGCTAAATGCTTCCACTACAAATCATTACAAATGGATCATTTTGTAACCCCAGAGAACTCTGGAGGCAGGTTAACTCGCTGTTTAAAGGGAAGGCAACTGAGCTCCTTAGCTCCCTTATTGCCCAGGGTGTTCTCCTCACAGACCCCGCAGCTACTGCCTCTTCATTGATCTAAAAAAAAAAAATACACCACTATTTCATAATACTCCCATCCTTCCTGCTACGTCAACTCAAGGGGACAACTCTGGATTCTGTCCGGCCTTCCATCTTAAGTTGGCCACCCGTAAAGAGATCCTAAGACTGCTCATAAGCCTAAAAGCGGAGAGCTCTCCTTGCTATGATACACTCGAACCATGATTTTTAAACCTCGGAGCTCCTGCTCTTGCTCGCCCAGTCCAGGACTTACTCAATCACTCCTTCTTATCCTGCACTGTGCCTGACAAGTGGAAGGTTGCTGTAGTCATTCCGGTTCACAAGGGGGGGGGACAAACAACAGTATTGAGAACTTCAGGCCCATTTCCATTCTGTGCCCACTGGCCACAATTCAGGAGTGCATTGTCTTTAATCATCTCCAGACCTACCTTGACCATTTCAGTCTGCTTTCCCCTTATCAACATGACTTCCGAAAAAAACAAGAACCCTTACAGCCTTGTTAAAAGTAACCTCTGATATCTTTCAGTCCATGGATCTAGGCTATGTCACTGGAGCCTCTTTATCGACCTTACAAAAGCATTCGACTTAGTGGATCACAGTCTCTTACTTCAGCAGCTCTAGGCTACTGGTATGGATACCTCTGCCTTCTGTTGGATCCAGTGCTACCTCTCATGCCGCTCTCAAATAGTTAAGTGGGTGGGCTCCCTCTCTGGCCTCGACAGCATAACCCACGGGGTTTCACAGGGCTCAATCTTGGGCGCAATCCTAGTCTCCCTCTTTGTCAATGACTTGCCTAGTCACTGTGGTGGAGCGACTGTTCACCTCTATGCGGACAACGCTATTATCTACCACTCTTCCCCCGACCTCACCAGGATCAGCAGTGATCTTGCTGAGGACTTTGCCAATCTTGAGCACTAATTCTGGTGCAATCGACTTGTCCTCAATACAAAAAAAACTAAATGCATGCTTTTCTCCCACTGGGCCCCCTCCTCTCTTCCCATCTCCACTCTGAACATTAAGTTCCTCAATGCGATACACTCAAGTCTGTCCAGTCCTTCAGGTACTTGGGTGTCACATTAGACATCTCACTTTCCTTCAGCATCCATGTCTCTACCCTAATCAGGATAATGAACCAAAACCGGGGTCTCCTGTACCGAATCTGCCCCTACCTCACATCTGCTTCTCGCCTCAAAATTGCTTCCTCATCTCTTCTTCCACTTTTTACTTATGGTGTTCCCTTGCTGCTTTCTACCAATGCATCTAACATGTCACTCCTTACTGTTGCTTACCATAGGGTGAGAAGGTTTGCCCTAGGGGTCAATGTATGTCACCACCAGTGTGACGTCCCCTCATCCTTGGGTTGGCTGCCCTATGTTTCCAAACTGAGATACTCTACCCTGAGTTTCATGCACAAGCTTGTCCACAAGTTTACCCCCCCTTGTCTCAGTAACATTGTCCGCCTAAAACAAGCCCCACGTGCACTCAGGTCAGTGTCCCACCCCTTCTCTTAAGACCCAATCTATGGCTTACTGCTGCATGCAAGTCTTTCTCTTATGCAGCAGTGCCTGACTGGAATTCATTATCCCCCTCTATACTCTCTTACTCCTCTCTCCCCCATTCCAACATGCTTTACGTACCTCTCTTTCCTCCTCAGCTATTTGTTCCTGCTTCCTTTGACTCTCCTCCTTTCTCCACCTCCCCTTCCCTGAGCCTCACTCCTCCTCTGCCCCTGCCTTAACCCTAGTTGCCTGCTTCTAAATATTAACACACTACCGTACCTTGCCTGCCGTTTAATGTGACTGGGTACTTTTTCCTTTTTCCTTTTTGCTCTAGCCTCTTATATGTCATAAGACTTTGTATAATTGTGTTTATCCACCACCTATTATAATGGCATACAATTTCTGTGTATTTTGAACTTGAACTGTAATATTGTTTTGTACCAGGTCATCGCATAATGTATAAGTTGACCAGAATTCCATACCTTTGCTCCTTGTCTACATTTAGTTGTTTATAATGCTATGAACTCCATGCCCTTGCTCTTTGTCTACATCTAATTCATTTGTACTACTACTATGTATTTTTGCACTGTGTTGAGCCGGGTCGACCCTGAAAAAGGGACTGTAATTGTCTCAGTGGTCTTACCCAGTTACCAAAATTCAAATAAATAAATAAATTTACTCTGTCACAACAATGCTTGAACCCCTTCAGGTTTTTCCACCCATCACCTCTGCCAGTAAGCTGTTCCAAGGTTCTGCACTGTCTATGTAAAGTAAAACTTTCTCGAACCCCTCCTGAATCCCCCCCCCCAGCAGCTTGCATACATGTCCCCTAATTTCTCACCCTCCATTCCTGCTAATAGTTCCTCACAGTTTGCCTTGTTTATTCCTTTCAGGAATGTGAAGGTCTCTATCATGTTCTCCTTCTCTGACCTCCAGTGAGTACATGTTCAGCGCCCTAAGCCAATCCGCAAATGATTACTCAGCTGTCCCTGAATCATTTTAGTTACTTGATTCTGCACTGTCTCCAGCCTGTCTCTGTTTTTCCTCAGGTAAGAACTCCAGAAATTGGCACAGTATTCCAGAAGGGGTCTCACCAGTGATCTATAGTGAGGTAGTATTACCGCTTTCCTCCTGCTATCGAAACTCCTTCCAAAACACCCCAACATTTTGGTTGCCTTGCTGTATGCTAGTGGCCAGTTTGTTTTAGCGAGTCACTTATGATGATCCCCAGGTCACGTTCCTCTGAAGTAATGGTCAGTTTAACCCCTCTCACCCAGTATTCCTTCCTGGGGCTCTTGTTCCCTATGTGCATCACCTTGCACATTTTTTACAATGAATTTCAACAGCCAGACCTTAGACCAACTCTTTAACCTTTGTAGGTCCCTCTGCAACTCCCTTACCCCATCCTCGCTGTTTATCCTACCACAGAACTTAGTGTGATCTGCTAAGAGACACATCTTGCCCTGTATTGCTTCTGCTATGTTGCTGATAAACATATTGAAAGGGACTGAACCCTGCGATACCCCACTTGTGACTACCCTTTCCCCTGATTTGGCCCTGCTTACCACCACCCTCTGCTGCTGCTGCCCCCTAACCATCTTCCCACCCATCTAATTAAGTCCTTTGCAGCTCCCATAGAAACATAGAAACATAGACTTTGACGGCAGACAAGGACTGCTAGGCCCATCTAGTCTGCCCATTTCCCTACCTACAGGATAGGCCGCAGATCCTAGTTAACCAACAGCCAATATCTTCCTGCCCCCCACAAGAATTGCCTTATGTCTGTCCCATGCATTCTTGAATTCTCCCACAGTTTTAGACCCCACAACTTCCTCAGGAAGGCTGTTCCATGCATCCACTACCCTCTCTGTGAAATAATACTTCCTCACATTGCCCCTGAACCGCCCCAGCTCCCAGATACTCTAATTTCTTCAGCAATCTTCCGTGTGTTACTACCTGAATTAAAGTAAGCCAATTTAGGTAGTCCAGCTTATTTAAAAGGAGCCAACTCAGGCTGTTACATTTTAGAATAGAGACCCAACCAATGGGTGGTCCACTGTAACATTTGGTGGCTAGGCTGGCAACTCACATCAGAGCTCTGAACTGAACACTAAGGCCCCATTTGCACTGGGGCATTTGAAACGGTTCTCAGCACTTGAACCGTTTCAAATGCATGCTGGCCCGGATTGCGTTCGCACATAACCCGCTTTTAGATCAGAATTTTGGAAGCGTGCTCAAACCTGATGAGACCTGGGCGAGCACGCGCGAAAATCCGTTTTAAAAGTAAAGCGATTTACCTAGAGTGCGAGCAGCGCCAGCTCGTATCCTTTAATGTACTTCAAGCTAAGCTGCAGAGCATCATGGTAAGCAGCTTTCCATGCTGCTGAATTCGGGTTCATAGTGGGCACGGATCTCTGCCGCAGTGTGAACCCTGTAAAATGCATTGGCTGATGCAGATCACTGGAAAGGGGTTGCAGTATGAACGCTACAGCACGGTAAGTGCTAATCCACTTTTAAAAACGTTTTGCACAACCGTGCTGTAGTGCGAACGGGGCCTGAGAGACCCCCAACTCCCCTTTGGGATAAAATAAGTAAGAAGCCATTTTAGGCAGAATGCAAATTGTAATATTTGAATGGTTTTCCATGGAGGCAAGGGCGTGCACCGGGCTCTGTGCTTTAACAGATTCCACTGGATGCCAGGGAGTTTGTCTGGGCTGGGGTTTGTGAGAGGGACCACCAGTCCACCAGGAGAGCCAGAAGCAGCTCAAAATTAATGGGAGCCACTGCCATTAAGGTGGATGCGTGGGTGGAAGGAGTACTTTGTTGGTAGTGCAGATAGCCATACCATCTAGCCATGCAACTGGTGCAGTGCCATGCAAAGACATGCATGGTTGTTGGAAATAAACTGTTAGGAACTGCAAGCTCTGTTCACACTTCCTAACATCTGAAAATCCTAATTTGCATTGTGTATTAGTGGCTGGAAGATTCCTCTTCTGATGACGAAGTCTGCCCTTTGTGGATAGTCACTAGGTGTGTGGTCATCATGGCAGAGTGCTTATTCGCAATCCATTTTGCAACTCTACACCTAGCGACTGTGCATAGGGCCCAGTGTTGGCAAAAATAAAAGTGAGTTTTGTACATAAGAAAAAGGGGGAAAAATAAAATTAAAAATGTTGGTACCAAGACAAAAAGTTGAAAATTTTTGAAAGCCTTGTTTTTAAAAAAATGGTTTAATATTTTTTTAATTCCTCTGATTTTTGGTTTAGATTCAGACGTGCAAAATATGTTTAGCATATGAACAGTATCAATTTTTTATGTAAGAAGAGACTTTAACTGTTCAGAAATTCATAATTTATTCCTGAATAACCTTCAGCTTCCCATATTGTGCAGTCAGAAGATAATTTAGATTATGAGTAGGAAAATGAAAAAACTGCTGAATTATTTTACTTATTCATTTATTTTACAGTTTGGGGCCAGGAAATGTGCAATGGGCCTAAAACATGTTTCTAGGTGCATCCAGGAGCACAACAAGGTTAAATATTTGCTCAGGGTCACACTGTATGTGAGTGGAAATTGTGGGACTCAAACCCAAGCTTGCTGGATGCACTAAGCTCATTTACAGCTAATTTCTCTACACTCTAGACTATACTGCCAGCATGTTAATTTGGTTTGTGGGTCACTTCTTTGCTGGACCTCACTTGGAATAAGAGTTTGCAGGCAGCTGCCTGCTGCCCCTCGCTGCCTGTCACCAATGTTTAAAATACAGCGTGAGTGGTCAGAGGCGTTGTCACTGAATTCAAACGTTAACCCCAAACTGTAACTTCTAAAACAAGATGGAAAATGGCTCAAACACTTTTATTTACATTTTACTGTAAATGCATACACGATATAAACAAAACGTTATATAGATGGACTGAAAATAAACGAGTTATTTAAAATAAAGCTTGATCTTCAATATCGCCTTTATGCTCATGGGCTGCACACAGCTCTGCTACTTGTTGCTATTTAAAATTTAACTGCAAATAAATAGCTTTTACTCAGTAAGCCTATGTAATTTGCCCTATTTATCTAAAAATAACAATGAATACATAGGAAGCAGTTTGGCCAAGTGGTTAGAGGACAGACCATTGAACTTCAAGATCCAGGTTTGAATCCCATCACTGCCACTTTGCTCTGTGACCCTGAACAAGTCACTTAACCTTTCTAACCTAGTTTTTTTGCTGTTGAAACCTCCTTGCATAGCTAAAATGGTAGCAGCATTATCTCCCCACTCACTCTTAGACTGCATGCAGTCTGTATGAAAAGTGCTATATACAACCAGATTCCTTTCATTTCCTTTGTTTATGTGAGGCATAAGTGATATAGATTGTCCTGGTAAATGTAATAGTTCAAGTTCAAGTTCAAGTTTATTGCAGGAAAACTCCATTGAGCAAGCTCATTCACAAGGAGGTCCTGTGACATAAACACTTAAAGTACAAACACAGATAGGTAATAACAGTATATACATGAAATGCACATTACATGATACAGGCTGGATATACATACAAGGGTACCATATAGGGTGACCGCAGGTGGTAAACATTGATATGAGACAGGAAGCGACTTACAGGTTGCATACTGATAAATGAAACATGATGACTGGTGTGTGCAATACATATACAGTATTTTGGCAGCTAGAACAAACAACAGTCTACAACTGATATGGGGGGGAGGAGTGATTTGATAGAGTAGCAATGGAGCATAAGCAAAGATAAAGCCAGGAGTAGAAGAGGAAGGGAAAGCAGTTAATGTGACAAATCAATTATACCTTACCAGTGGATAAATATGGCACACATGGGGAAGGAAGAGACTTAATGACAGTTACAGGTGTCTTTTACAATGCAAAACATTTTCGATTGCTCAGCTTTGTGGAGGTTTTTGCTTCCCTCCTGTCTCTTTTCCCAGTCTTCCCCACTATGCCTCCTTCCCTTCCTTCCTTCTGCCTGATATTTAATTCTCTGCTGCAGGTTTCATTCAAATGAAGCCACCACAGCAGGGGGTCCAGAAATAAGATAGAAATCTAGCTTGGCAGCTGGGGGGACATGTCATTGTTGGGCCCATGTCACAACTAAGAAGCCAGGTTATGGGGCCAGTTATGCAACTTATGCCAATGCCACACCTGACATTGATGTGACTGGGATGTCAGAACAGGAGTGAACCACCTTACGTAGCTCCCCGCCCTTGGGTCGCTGGGGGCACTCACCTTGTGGCACTTGCTTTTAACCATTCAGGGAGGGATTTCACCTCCCATATGGACTGCACAAGTCTTCTATCAGCCAGGCTGGGATCTCTAGACTGAGAGGACACTTCTTGGGCTTCAGGCATTGTCCAGAACATTTTCTTTTTGACCCCTTGTACCTCACTCCTTTGCTCTTTCTAATGTCCCTTCTGTTCAGAGGAAGACTTCCATTAGATACTCTACAGACATTCCAGGAACTCCAGCCGTCAGAGCATCCAGCCTATCCCTCATGAGGATCCCCCCCATTAGTGAAGGGGGACGCAGGTACAGTGACCTGGGCAATGGCTTAGAGAGGAGCGGAGGAGTATCGGAAGCCCTGTAATGTGGGTGGGAAGAGGTGCCTTTAGTTTCATTTGATGTGCCAGTTGGACCCTTTCCCATTTTCTTTCAAAGTCACGCCCACCTTTATTAGTTGGCAATGCCTGCAGTGTCAAATCACGTGAGGACTAGGTCGATGTAATGTGATCACCCGTGATTTAAGGCATTGCTTACCGCTGCCATAAAGGGACTCTTTTTTTCCATAAGACTTTTTTCTCATTGGTCAGTACAGGCAGGGTCTCAGCCCTGTCCCAACCCCCTCCATCTGGCAACCACCTCCCCCAGGTATTCACCACATCACAGGCCCCTATGGATTAACCCCCTGTGGCAGGGTCAGGAAGGGGAGTGCTGTCCAACTCCACCTGGTGACTTTCATCCAGTTCACAGATCTGGTGGTCCAGGTGACAGTTTAGGCCAGGGGGCAGGTGGGTTGTGCTTCAGGTAGCCTCCCCGACCTTTTCCATTTTTCTCCCTGATTCTCCTGCTGCTCTGACAGATAAAAGTGTATGTGTGGAGGCACATACAAGCTGTGAAACCATGGCCCCTCCTTTTAATGTTGCTCATAGAGGGCCACTGCCACCAGGCCTCCACCTGGTGGCCACCAGAATTTGCCCTGCAGTGTCTGAGGGCTTGCATCTGCAGCCCTGCCCTGCCCAGCCAAGGACAGCTCGCCACCACAATTTGCCCTGCAGGGTCTAAGGGCTTGCTTCTGAAGCCCTCCCCAGCCCAGCCAAGGACAGCTCACTGCTGGAATTTGCCCTGCAGGTACAGACACGGAGAAGCCCTGAGTGTACTGTGTGCACCGAAACTTTTGAACTTGGCACCTTTTGTGGTGCAGTAGCCCAATCAAATTTCATTGCTATTTAGAGGGAGCTGCTTGCATTTACTTGGTGTGAGCTGTGCTCCTTCAAGTTAAAATTTTTCACCCACCCTTCCCCCACCTCCTCCATCTATTAAATACTCCTTTACTCCGCCCTATGCCCTGTCTGACTGGCCTCTGGTGATAAAGGGGTGTGGCACATAACTTTGGGCAGTCCTGGAACCTGCAGTCTTCTGTGTTTGCTGCCTAAGTCCTGCTTCTGGAAAATATCAGATTCTATTACGTGATCATGCAGCCTCCACACTACCTGCTAGTCCTACTGACTCCTCTCTTTTGCGGTATTGCTCTGGACTACTTCACCCCCCTAACTTCTGCTCTTCTAGGCTTTTCTGCAGACATGAATGACTTTACCTTCTCCAATCTGCTACCGCTCCCTAAGAGACTCGATAACCATATCGAACACTCTTGCCCAAAACTGGTTCTCTGCCTGACTAGGTCTTATAGCACATCTAAATGCATTTCCAAAGCTAGGACCATCCTCGCCTTTTTGATTGCTGCTACCTGGATTATTGTCCTCTCCTTATCTTTGTCAGGTGATGTGGAAACTAACCCTGGCCCCGTGGCCACAGAGCTCCCTCTCTACTCGGTCGGTTCTTCCCCTGGACCCCATTCTAGAGGACTAAAAATTGCCCACCTTAATATAAGAAGCTTGGTGGCTAGTCATGCAGAACTTGTAGCTTGGACCACCACTCAAAGGCCTGATCTCCTTACAATTTCTGAATCCTGGTTTAAGCCTTCTTTCCCCGACTCTCTGTGTTCCCTCCCTGGGTACAGCTTGTTCCGGGTTGATTGGCCCACATCAAAAAGAGGTGGAGGTCTGGCACTATTTTACAAGTCTCATCTAAACCTAACCTTACTACCATGCATACATAGATACATAGATACATAGACAGTGTCGACAGATGAGGGCCTATGGCCCACCCAGTCTGCCCATTTGAGCTTGTAAGTTCAGTTTATGTTTTCCTAGAAGTCTGTTGCCCCTTACCCCTGACCTCCAGAATTCCTTTATGTCTATCCCATGCATTCTTAAATCCCGTGATTGTTTCAGCCCCCACAACTTCCTCTGGCAGGGTGCTCCACTTGTCCACCACCCGTTCAGTGAAGAAATTCTTCCTCATGTTTCCTCTGAATCATCCTCCCTCCAACTTCATCCCATGCCCTCTAGTCCTGGAACATCTTTTTCGCTTAAAAATAGTGTATTCCTGCACCCTGTTCCTCCCTATGAGATACTTGTATGTCTCTATCATATCCCCTCTCTCCCTCCTCTCCTCCAGGGAGTACATGTTCAGTTCCTTCAACCTGTCTTCATAGGACTTGTGATGCAATCCATGCACCATCTTTGTTGCCCTCCTCTGGGCGTTCTCTACCTGTCTATGTCCATACGTAGGTATGGTCTCAGACTGTACACTGTACTCCAGGTGGGGCCTCACTAGTGTCTTGTATAGTGGAATTATGACCTCCCTTTTCCTGCTGGAGATGCCCCTGCCTATACATCCCAGCATCCTATTTGCTTTACCTGCTGCCTTGTCACACTATTTCCCTACCTTGAGGTCATCAGAGATGATAACCCTAAGATCCCTTTCCTGCTTGGTGCATGCTATATCCTCACCCCCCAACTGATAAATTGTGCCAGGGTTTTTGTGCCCCATATGCATTATCTTGCACCTTTTTGCATTGAATTTCAACTGCCAAACCCCTGACCATTCTTCAAGTTTCTGCAGGTCCCTTCTCATTCTGTCTACACCCTCTGGTGTGTCTACTCTGTTACAGAGCTTTGTGTCATCAGCGAACAGAGAAATTCTGCCTTCTAGGTCCTGTGCAATGTCATTGATGAAGATGTTGAATAGGACCGGTCCCAGCACTGATCCCTGTGGTACCCCACTGGTCACTCTTCCCTCTGTGGAGTGACAGCCATTTACCATCACCCTCTGTGTCCTGCCACCCAGCCAGTTACCTACCTACCACACTACTGTTCTGCCCATATTCCCCAGTTTGTGTAATAGTCTTCTATGTGGCACAGTGTCAAAGGCCTTGCTGAAGTCCAGATAGGCCATGTCCACTGCCTCCCCTGATCCACCTCCCTAGTCACCCAGTAAAAATTCCAACGAGGTTGGTCTGACATGACCTCCCCCTGGTGAAACCATGCTTCCTTGAGTCCTGTAGCCCATTGACAACCAGATGTTCCACCAATCTCTCCTTCAGTAGTGCTTCCATGATCTTCCCCACTACCGAGTGGTGGGCTGACTGGTCTGTAGTTCCCTGCTTCCTCTTTGTTCCCACTTTTGTATAAGGGACAACATCTGCTATCCTCCAGTCTTTGGTACCTCCCTGTTTCCAGTGATCAGCTAAACAGGATAGCCAAGGTTCAGCCACCACCCTCTCAGTTCTTTAAACCCTGGCACCCATCTGGCCCCATTGCTTTATCAACTCTTATTACTTCCAGTTCCTTCAGGACCCTTTCTCGTGTAAAGGGACTTGTGTCCATTTCTGCACCATTCTCACCCTTGTACTCCCTTCAGACCCATTACCTCCTCTTCCTCAGTAAAGACTGAGCAGAAATACCTGTTCAATATGTCAGCTTTCCTGTTGTCATCCTTCACGTGGCTCTCCATCCTCCCCTTCAGTCTCACTATCCCTCCCTTTGTTTTCTTTTTCACTTATGTACCTGTAAAAGGTTTTGTCCCCTCTACCCACTGATTTTGCAATGTGTTCTTCTGTCTGAGCTTTGGCTTCCCTTACTGACCTCCCTGCCTCCCTTTGCTTCTCTTGGTACTTCTCCCTATCCCCTTCTGCCTGTGTCTTTTGTATTGCCTGAATGCAATCTTTTTGGCTTTCACTTTCTTTGCTACCTGTTTGGAAACCATAATGGTCTCCTCTTCCTTTTCCTTTTGCTAACCTGCTTAATGCATAATTCTGTTGTTTTGTAATCCCATTTAAATACTGCCCACTGTTCCTCAACCACTGATTCCTGTCACATTCCCTTAATGCCTCTTTCAAGTATCTCCCATTTTCCCAAAGTCTGCCCCCTAAAATCCAGGATACGTGTTTTTGTGTGGTTTGGTTCTGCTCTTTCTGTGATTTCAAACCACAATGACTGGTGGTCACTGTTCCCCAGGTGCTCCCCACTGTTTCCCCCATCACACTGTCCCTGTTTGTGAGCCCAAGGTCCAGTATTGCCTTCTGTCGAGTTGGTTCCATGACCAGTTGCTTGAGAAGGCACCCTGAAGGAGTCCAGGATAAATCTGTTCCTAGTTGATGCTGCTGCTGGGATGCTCCAGTCCACGTCTGGAATATTGAAGTCTCCAACCAGTACTACACCCTTGTCTGCCACCCTTTGGATGGCTAGCATCAGCTCCCTATCTGTTTCTTCCTCCTGGGCTGGTGGTCTATAGACCACACCTGTGCGGATAGCTGTCCCCATTTTCCTTTCCAGCTTAACCCACAGTATTTCTCCCCAATTTTGTTCCTCCTGGATCTGTGTGGCCCTTATGTCATTTTTCACATACAGTGCCACTCCTCCTCCCTTCCTGCATGCTCTGTCTCTTCTGAATATGTTGTAGCCAGGTATGGCCATCTCCCAGTCGTAGTTATCATTACACCAGGTTTCAGTGATGGCCACAATGTCCAGGTCAGACTGCACCATGGCAGCCTCCAGATCTTCCATCTTATTGCTAAGGCTCCTGGCATTTGCACACATGCCCCTATCTTGTGTCCTGTGAGGTACTTCATGCACTGCTTCTGCTGGGTGACTCAAAAAAACTGCACATTGTTTGCACCTACATGCCTCCAGTTTCCTGCAAACATGGGCTCGAGGATTTCCTGGCTTTTCTCCCCCAGGCCACCAAAAACAATTAAGTAATTTGTCTAGGTGACTTCAATCAGAATTGGCTCAGCCCAAATCTCCCTGTCCTTGACTCTAATATAAGCAAGGCCAACCTAACCCAGCTTGTCTCGGTGCCTACGTGACATTCCAGCAATGGTAATAGTCACACCCACCTCCACTGGGTACTTACCAACAGGCTGGACAGAATCTCTTCCGTGACTGTGCTACCAGACTCCATTAGTGACCATTCACCTGTCACCTGTGTTTGGGATGTCAGCCCCCCTTCCCAATCACCTAAAATCATCTCCATGTCTAACTTCTCTGCCCTTGACACCTCCGCTTTTCTAAAGGATCTTCAGCATGTCGACTGGTCCCCCATATTCATGACAAATAATATTGACTTGGCTGTAGAATACTTTGCCAACTTTCTGTGCTCCTTTTGGTCCAAGCACATTCCTTCTATCAGGTGCAGAGTACGGGGCCTGCCTACCAAATGGTTAACTAGCCCTCTTCTGTGTATGCTTAAAGCATGGGACAAACTCTGGACCAGATGGAAAACCTCCTCCCTGCTCTCTGACTTCATCCCATATTGCTTCCTTTGTAACTCTTGTAAGAAAGCACTACGGACTGCCAAAAGCAATTACTAGAGGCCTTCTTCATGCCACCTCTAGTAACCCAAAAAGGTACTGGGCACAAATAAACCACATAATGGACGCTCCACGTCCCAAACCCCCCATGACTTTCTAATTAATAACATCTCCTGTAATAACCCTAATACCATAGCTAATGCTTTCAGCTCACTCTTTACCGCCCTCCCTAGTTTTGATGCTGACGGTCCCCCCCAACCTCCCCCCATCCCATCCTTCCCTGATTCTCCACCCGGTCTCCAGGCTGGACGTCCTGTGACCTCTTAACATGATGTCTCTCCATGGCCACGCAGGCCCTGATGGACTGGAACCCAGAATTCTCGAATTAGATGTGTCTCTTCTTGCCACCCCCATCATGCAATTGTTCAACCTTTCCATTAGCTTGGGTACTATGCCCCTCACCTGGAAAAATGCCAGGGTTATCCTGGTCTTCAAAAAGGGTGATCCAAAAAACCTAACAAACTACCATCCGATTGAGCTCCTGCCAACCCTCAATAAACTCCTGGAGAAGCTTATACATCGCCAGGTGTCTAACTTCATTGCCAACTTTAACCTGCAATCTCCTGCTCAGCATGGCTTTAAGCCAAATCACTGCACCACGACAGCCCTAGTGTAATTTACCGGTGACATCAAATCTGCTATGGACCAACGCCAGCTTAATGGGGCTGTTTTTATTGACATATCAAAGACATTTGACTCGGTTTACCACAACCTGATCCTGCATCAACTAGGCTCTACTGGCTCCTCCCAATCCACACTTGCCTGGTTTGCCAGCTGTCTGAGGAGCCGCTCCCAGTCTGTCTCCTGTCATAAAGTTCTGTCTACCCCTGCCCTGCTTCGTTCGGGCTTCCCACAAGGTTCCATACTTGGGCCTCTGCTCTTTTCTTTGTTCATCAATAACCTACCTTCGGTGCCCTCCCACAGTCTCTCCTTACTCTATGCCAATGACTTGGTTCTCTATGTCTCTTCCAGCTCTATTTATGAAATTAACTCCCACCTCTCCTCTGATCTTCATCGTATCCAAACTTGGCCTACATCCCACCACCTGGTGCTAAATGCTGCCAAGACCCAGGCTATGCTCTTTGGGTCACAAAGGAAATCTGTCACTTCAACTCTGTCTCTCCAGGTTTCTTGTCTTGATGGCTCCCTTGTGGAAGCAACTCAGTCCTTCAAATACCTAGGGGTCATGTTGGATCCATCTCTTATCTTCTGTCTCTGCACGTCAAAGCTGTCTGCAAATCAGTCAATGCTAAAACTGGACTGGCTTACCAAGTCCATCAGTTTTTGACCCCTGCCGCCAGGATCTCTGTTGCCCAAGGCCTTCTCCTCCCTGGACTCTGCTACGCTCTGCCTGTCTTCGCTATGGCACAGGCACGCATCTTGCAAATGTAGGGACGTTGCTGATAGCAGTGTCTGTAGATTTGTGCTATCTGTTCCTCATATTAAGCACCACTGTACTCTCTACTCTGACCTCCACTGGTTGTCTCCTTCCTCGCTTCAGGCTTATTCATTAGGTTGTCTGACTGACAACATTATTCATTCTTCTGTCCCCTCCACACTCGCTGCTATGCTCACCCCCATGGACTGCCCTTGTTCCCTTCGTTCCATGTCTTTAGCTCTGTTATCTGTCCCAAAATGCTGTACCAGGATGGGTGAACTTGCCTTCTCCTTCTATGCCCCCACATTTTGGAACTCTCTCCCACTTGATCTTAGGCACTCTAAATCCCACCCCACTTTCAAGAAAGGCCTCTCCAATTACCTCGCCTCCCTGGACATTTGCAAATGTCCCTAGCCTCATGAGTCATGCAAATCTACCATTGTCATACACTTAAATTTCCCTGTGGCCTCTTGATTCCTCCCATTCCCTCTTCCTCAGCTGCAGCTACGCACTTTGTTCCCTGTCTCTGCCTGGGAATTTTCTCCTTGCTGACTTGCCAACAGCACTGTCATGTTTTGTACATTATTAACAGTAAATTGTGCCTTTTGTCTGTTTGTTCCTATTATACTGTGTGATATGTACCTCCTCTATGTACTATGTAACTTGCACCTCTGAATAACTGTTTGGAATCTCCTATTGTACAACACTGAAAATGTATTTGTTTTTTTACTTGTTCCTTGATCTGTACTCTCCTGGGTTGTGCCTGAAAATAGGCATTTCTGTCTAGTGCACTTACCCGGTTACCAAAAGCAAATAAATAAAATAAATAAATAAGTCAGCATACATCTCAACCCCAGGAAAGGAGTGCTGTCCTGTAGCTGCTCAATCATCTCCCCTGTGGCTGACACCCAGCATCCTGAGCTTGCTTCCAAACCCAGGTTGCCATTGTGACAGGTTGTAGCACTACCTCTGAGCCACTGGGCCAGCTTGCCATAGAAGGCCTTGAAGTGACAGGTACTGCATCAACCTTCCCTGCAGAATCAGAACTTGCAACCACTGCAGTGTTCCCAAACTTCACTGACCCAATAGAGAAGTTCAGATTCAAGCTGTAAACCCAGGACTTCTGCATCATAGCACAACTTCCTACTATCTGTGCCACTAGAAAGGGCAAGCAGAACATTTTAAAGCAGCGGTTCATGTTACAAAATTATTTATATACTGCATTATTTACACTTTTTTCAACTCCTGATGTTGAACCCTGTTATCCATATTTATATCCGTCTTTTTCTCCCAAGCTGGTGACCTTTTCCTTCCAGTCAGGTTTTGGCCCCCTCCAAACTCCATCCACTGCTTCCCCTGCTGACATGGCCAGCAGGGATCCATGTGAGGAGGGGCCTGGGAGAGTGACAGTGATCATAATTTAGATGACTAATGGTACACAGGATTTTACCCTATTTTATTATGCCCACCACCTGTTTGGGGCCAGGCAGTGCCCTAACAGACCTTGCATGCATGCAATGTTCCCCTGCAGAGGAGGCAAACTTCCTGACCCAGTGCAGAGGTCTCTCTAATGACAGCAACTGGCACCAACCCACTCTAGCTAGGAGAGCAGATTTGCAGAAGCAGTTCCCCAGCCCACCTGGGCCATTCAGTCAGCTCCCAGGTCCACTCCTGAACCAAGGCTGCTTGCATTGGAGTGTTCCACACTACCCACTGGACCATTGGACACCCACCTGCTGTCCATTTGTCTGGCCAGATCCAATTATATGCTGCCAAATTTTATTTTAGTTTCCCCGTATTGGAGGTTTTCTGTCATCTTGAGTAAGTCCTAATATCCTTAGAGTTTCAGAAGGCTAGGGCAGTTTCTGCTGCACGTTTGGTCAACGTAGTCACGACCCTTACAGAAATACAAGTGTGCAGCATGCATGCAGCATGCATGCCACATGCTTATTAAGCATGCGGCATGCATGCTGCAAGCATGCTGTTCACTTGTATTTCTGTAAGGGAACAAAAGGGATGTAATGGGTGTTCAAATACAGTTGAAATTATTGACGAATACTTGTAGGCTGCCATAGTCAGTGCCTCCTCTTGTTTTTTCAAATCTAAAAAAATCCTAAATCACCCTCAAAAAAGATAAAAAAATGCATATTATGAGACACAGGGAAAGGGCAAACTGAAGTGTAATAAAAAATATATAGGTGTAAAATGTGTGCTGTAGCATGAACTACTTAATATATAGCATATATATATATATATATATATATATATATTAATATTGTTACAGAGGAGGCTGAACAGTATTTATGATATGTTGGAGATTATTGGAAAACATTATTGTAAGCAGGGTTCTGGAATTCTCCTAAGAAGGTTGTTTTGCTAAACTGCTGCTGGGACAGGGAGCAACCTGAGGACTCTCTTTGCACTGTGATATTTTGACCCCTAGCATGACAAAGTGCAGTCGGGCAAACAAAGAGTCCACACGCAAAGCTCAACAACAATGATTAACTCTCATAAAGTTGAACATCAAGGACAGCCACGCTATTTACCTAAATAAGGCCAAAACACACACACACACAGTTTGCATATAATATACAATGCACAGATGATTGCTTGGCTCTGCCAGATAGAAAGCAATGCCAAATATTCAGCAATGTGGTTGATTCATAAAAAAAAAAGAAAAATTGGACTCAGATCCTTCCTTGTCCGCAACCAAAGGTGACAGGAAGATAGATTGTAAGATAAAGCTGTCCGCACGCAAGCACGCAACGTTTGTAAAGAAACTGGCTTCAGGCAAAGTTTGCAGGAGAATGTAAGAGTTCCTCCTGCTGATCTTACACTAGATTAACCAGTTTTCAGGGCCAGGGCCTCACACAAGCTACCAGCTGGGGCATAGGTCACACTCACAGTGTTGGATGCAAGTTTTTTATTGATCATCACAGTTCAGTATCTCTGTCTCTGTCTCTCTCTCTTCCATATCTGTATCTATCTATATTTTAATTAAAAGAATGTTAATGCACAAGTTAGGGTTGCAGCACAAAATAAAAAAATAGGAAATGTCACATTAGGGTAAAAAGTCCACTAAGCCTTGTTGAATCTGTGGTATCTTGTTTGTCGGGGTTTGAATGGTCACATGATGCAATGTTTGTTTCACCCTAACTTCAGCTCTGTCTGCACAGGCAGAGAAACAGCAATCATACACCAATACTTGGAGATATGGTGACAAAGATAGGGCAGCATTAGCACTGCATCGCATGATCATTCAAATCCTAAGGCACGTGATACCACTGATTCAAAAGGGTTCAGTGGACATTTTACTCCAACATTACCGTTCCCTACTTTTTTACATTTTGTTCCACTGCCTTAACTTGTGCATGACTAAAAGAAAATTGTGGGGAAAAAACCTAAGTGAACATGCATGCACAATGTGCATTTTCTCTGACCTCATTTTTTCCAGTTTCATGGTTTTATTTAGCAGATGGTGGGGGGCAGGCGAAGAGTTGCTGGAGCCAGAGGATGATTTGATTGGTGAGTGTGCCATGTCTAAACAGTAGGTTGATGAGACATCAGTGCGACAGTGGTGGGATCCCAGTGGCTTCATCTTGGGGGGCGGGGCTAGAGAGCCACCGAGGCTGAGCACTTGCTGGCAACTCAGTAGCTCTATATTTATATATTTTTGTTAATTGTTAATGTAATGTATGACACCAAGGTTAGGGTCCCAGTACCCGAAATGAGGGAGGGCGGTGTAACAGAAAATTGAGGTTTAACATAGACGTGACTTCTCAACCCTAGCTGCAGAGACACTAGCACACCATTATAATATGTAAGGGATATGGCATGGACCTAACAAAGATACTGCGGGCTACTCCAATAAGTTTCCAAAAAGTGCATTACTTTATTTCTGAGGCAGAAACAGATACACAAGGTAATGGGACAGAGTGCAAATGCCTCCACTCTCTAGCCCCACATTTTGCACTAGGTCTAAGATCCCAATATTCAGTCAGCGGAAAGCGCAGTGTAGCCTGCTGCACTGTACTAGCAATAGCGCATGGTCAGCTCTGAGTGACATTTAGCCAGTTAGCACATACCAACACAGTGTGTTAACTGACTGAATATTGAGCCATGTCAGCGCAGTGCTAAGTGGATCTGCATACTAACAGAGATCAAGGCTGCATATGGACCACAGGAGATAGAGCTGCCCAAAACAGGATAGCACCAGCGCTCCTGTGGGCCATATTCAGCCCGAGCATGCAAATAAGCTCATTGGGCATGCGAGGTGCTAAGTGGTCATCTGCATGTGCATTATGGGCTCATTTGTATGTGCACAGAGGACACCTAGCATCACTGCAGGGCAGCAGAGGCAACACAGCCCTAGTAGTCTTGTGGCCCCCTGATCACTCATGCTATGATAGTTCTAGATATCCCTGGTAGTCTAGTGGACTTTCTACCTCCAATCACCCATGCTGCTATAGGTTTTGATATTCCTGGTAGTCTAGTAGACCCCTCACCCCACCCAACTGATTGCCAACCACCAACCCACTCACTCGCTTAGGACCCCCACCCTACAACCCTTCACCCTGATTGCTCCTCACCTGTATGAAAGGCACAGAGCAGTGACTGACACAACCCTCTGCTCACCTTCTTGGCTGGCCACCTTCTGACAGTAACAGAGTGTGATTATTTATGTGGTGGGACCTCAGACTACTAGGTTATGTTTTTACATTCTGTGGTTGCTTGTGTGGTCCTGTCCTTTTACTGCTTGTGGGGGTTAAGGCTGGAAACCCTAATACCACATTTCCCTACTTTTGTGGCATTAAGTTGAACCCTAACTGGATAGAGCTGTAACCTTGGATCCAACTGAAATTGCCAACAAATTCAGCTCAGCATTTACTGACCTCAGTTCAGTCCTCCTGTCCAATACTGTACCAATAACACCAGACAGCATTAGCTCTGGGCTCACGGCCAGCTCTGTCCAAGACTCGAGCTTACCCAAATTCTATTTCAAGCCCATCTCAGTATCAGATACCCTCAATTTTTTTTTAAAGAGTATTTGGTAAAACTAAACTGGGGAGTGATGCAATAGACATGAGGCTGCTGGCCCTGGCCCTGGGGGAACTTGCTCTCCTCACCTCTAAGATAGTCAACCTTTCCCTGTGGTTTTCCCAGTTCCCTACCATCTGGAAAACAGCACTAGTCACACCTGTATTCAAAGATTGTGACTGCACCAGTCCTGCTAACTACATGTCCATTTCAATCATCTCCCACCTGTCCAAGGTCCTTCAACGCATAGTATTTGACCTATTGTTCACTCACCTAAATAAGTACAATATTCAGTGTGCCCAGCAACATGGTTTCAGGAAGCACCACAGCATCAGCACTGCTCTAATAGGGTACCCAAGCTTCTTGCATGAGGCCCTTGATGGCAGTCACTTGCTGGGAGCCATCTACATTGACTTGACCAAAGCTTTTGATTTTGTCAACCATAAACTGTTGCTAGACAAACTCCTCATGTTTGACCTCTTCTAGGATACTGTTGCCTGGTTTTGCAGCTACAGTACCTCTCTGACCACTCACAGTGGGTAAAGATAGATGGCCATTTCTCAGATGTTAAAAGTGTTTCAGCAGGAGTGCCTCAAGGCTCAATACTGGGCCCCCTCCTTTTTGGTCTCTTCATAAGCCTGCCGGAAGCCTGCCAGATATCAAAGGTACTCTTGTATACTGACGATGCTGTTATATTCACCAGTAGTCCACACCAAACAAAATGATGCACTGTTCTCCAACACATCTTTGAGTACCTGGAGAAATGGTTCTTGTTAAACAAGCTGGTCATAAACTACAAAAATACCAAAGACTGTGTTATTCTCAAGCCCACAATGGAAAAAAAGGTCTTTCCCCTTATCGGCCTAAATTAAAAAAGAGTTAGTTTGAAACAGGTTGATTCTTTCAGATACCTAGGTGTTACCCTGGATGACACTTTATTCTTCACCCAGCATGTTGATAACATTGTCAGCCTTGCAAACTGTAACTTAGGAGCTCTTTTCAGGAATCACTTGAACTTTATCGTTGAAACCAAGCATCTTGTAGTGTCCAGTTCAATCCTACCTATTCTAGACTATTACCTCCCAGTTTACGCAGTGGCAAGCGACTCTGTGTTCAACAGAGTAAGGCTGGTGCTCAACAAGACCTGTCGCTTTGCTCTAGGGGTGGACAAACTTGCACATAGCTGCTCCCTTTACACCCTAACCAACTGGCTTCCCCTACAGGACAGAATAAGGTGTCACCCCTGCCTGCTCACAAAAAAAGCACTGCTAGGCCTTACCCCTTCTGGCTATCCATAACTTGTTCTGCCCAGTTAGCAACCATTACACCACTTGGAGGATGGCTAGAGATTCCCTTCCGTAAAACAAGCAAGTGTGGTTGTTCCTTTGCAGTAAGAGCATCTCACTGGCTGAATGAATTACCTGAATCCCTTCTAGGAACCCTAAAAATTGCCCATTTCAAGAAGGCACTGAGAAAATAACTCATTGCTAGTTCCAAATGCTCCTGCTACAACACTAATGTGACCTTATTTTCTGTTCTCCTCAACTTATAATGAAGTTCACACTGTGTCATGACACTGTACAGGGCTTATACTTATTGTTGCTGACCAGACTTCTTGGAGCCACAGCCATTTGTCTTTGATTGTACCTATAGATTCATATTGTCTACATTGACTATGCTCTACTGAAGCTGATGACTTGTTTTGTCTATAGTTGATTACATGTTATACCTTTTATTTTCCTTGATGGGGAACCTCTGTAAATGAACATGTGTGCTCAAAGGTGCTTTCTGAATGACTAAATAAATAAATACATGAATAACTGGTGCATTAATGCACATTTTTGCAATGAATTTCCTTTCTTTTTGAGAAAGTGAAATTAAATCCTCATTTGTGTAGGTCCCTTTGGGACCAGCGCAAACAGATGCAGACCAAGGACCTCTGGGCTTTGCGCTTCCATGTGGCTACTAATGGAGACAAGCAGAGCCACTAGTCCATCTGGCTGCTCAATCACAGGGCCCTCTGGGTCTTGCGTGTCTGTGCAGCTATGGATGCAGAGGTGCAAGGCATTCTGAGCCCTATGCCAAAGAGACTTCTCTTCACTATATGGTCAGTTGTTGCCTGTGTGGCCAACACTGCACCAGCCCTTCCCAGGCTGGGGGTGGTGCTGTATGTCAATGATCTCCTCCAAACCTTAGTTTATCCACCTGGCTCACTGAGCTTGCACCTGAACTCATGTCACCAGCACTGGATCACAGTGCAGTACCTGCTGGGCCAAAGGCCAGCCCTGCACACAATGTTTGTTTCTTCATAACTTTTTTTCACAATCTGACCCCACGTCTTGAACGTGGTCACTAGAATGTGTTAAATCCTGCCCCCAAGGTGGTTTCCCAGGGTGATTGTGAATTCCCCTTTTGGCCTGTATTTGAAATTTCCACCATTTGTGTTCATTTGGTAGCATCATGTAAACAGTATATTTAAAACTTGAGACTTTAATATTGTAAAATGGCCAAGTTATGAGTAAAAGTATGTGAGAAACAACAAACACATAACCACATTTTCATGCCATGAGCCAGTTTTGCACTACTGTACATAGTGTGCAACCTAAAAGTTCTTAGATCACATACCATAATCTTTAACTGTACAAAAACAGAAATTTTTAATTTGCACTTAATGTGCAACCAAAAGAATTTTTGTCCACATATCAAAATCTCAGTCTGGCCCCAAACCAGTTGTTTTTTTTTTCGTCTGCATGAAAAATTCTTTGGTCATTCTTAATATGTAAACAAAGGATTCTTAATCTGCATATCAAAATCTCAAATGGCTCAAAAACAGTTTGTTTTAGTTTGCACAAAAATATTCTTTGGTCACACTTCAATGTATGACCAAAATCCAGCAGAAAAAACAAACATTTTTGTTTGCATATGAAAATTGTTCCGGATCACATTTTGTGTGACCAAAAAATTAATCCTGTGGAAAAACAAGCATTTTTGGTGTACAAAAAAATTTAGTCTTTTCACTGAAATGTGGGACCCAACAATTTGCAGATTGCAACACAAGAATCAGCCATCTTGCTATGCTGACAGTCAAATAACTTAACAAAGTCAAAAAAGAGATTTATGGCCCATTTTTTTTCCAAAATCAAACACTGGAGTTGAGCTTAATGGGTTCCATTTAGCAAGTGTATTGTATTTGACTGTTTTAAATAACTCATTTTTAAGTATGTTTGCATTTTTTCCCGGGGGAAAAACAAGATGGCAGTCGCCGTGACTTAAAATATTTTTCTCATGACCCAAAAACACAATTTGTTGTAACTTAAAAATAACTTGTGAAGGAAAAATCTTGGAGTTATATCAGAGGGTTATCTCATAAACCTTACTGAGCACGCTCAGAAGACAAATTTCAATACATTATGACCCTGGAACCAGTTAATATTTTTCAAGAAACCTTTGAAAGGCACATCCTTGTAACAAGCCCCTATAGCCTTGAAAGCCTCTAAACACAATTCTATACCATCTTGGCTGTAGGTGAGAGCAATAATAAAAAGGCCAAAAATGGTTCTTTTATGCATTTTTGAGTTTTCTGGATCTAGGACTCCAGTTAAGCGGCCATCATGAAACTTCCCATATCTTGAGAACTTGTCAGCAGGACTGTGCATGCCAATTTTTGTACAAGTTTGGTGAATGCTACCAAAGTTATTAAAGTTTAACACTGAACATTCCACTCAACCCTAACTATAATTGCACTACAGTGCAAGTATAATTAGTGTGTGTGTGTGTTATATATATATATATATATATATATATATATATATATATATATGTATATATATATATATTTATTCCTGGCAAAGAAACTTCATTTAATGCATAAATTAGGGTTGTTCCACAGTGACAAAAATGAGAAATTTGGTGTCAGGGTTGCCACCTCTTGCACCCCATGCCCACCCCGCCCCCACCAACAGGCATCGGGGTGTGTGTTGGGTCATTGGCCCTAACTCTCACCCCATTCCTTGTGTAAATAAGCTGAGGTGGTGGAGTATAGGAGAATGGGGTGAGAGTTAGGACCGATGACCCCAACGCACATCCCAATGCCTGTTGGTGGGGGTGGGGTGAGCGTGGGGTGCAAGGGGTGGCAACCCTAACATTGAATTTCCTCGCTTTTGTCACTGTGGAACAACCCTAACTAATGCATTAAATGGATTTTTTGGCATGAATTTCCCTTCTTTTTGAGAATGTGCACTATAAATAGTGAATGAAGTGTGGTGATGGGAGAGCGGGGCCCAACCATGTGAATTTTTGTCACTTTGCTGTGCAAAAACTGTATGGTTGACTGAAATGCACAATCAGTAAATGAAGACGTACCATTTCACAACATGTATAACAAATGTTATCTGAATCTGTTCAACAGTTGTGCAGCATCACGCTGGGAAACTGCACAGGAGTGCCGAAAATAACATTTTTGCCACTTCACTACACAAGAACCATATATCCAATGGAACCAAAAATTGTTAAAAGAAGACATGTATCATAGCACACTATGTGTTCATAATTGTGTGTACATCTGCTCAATGGTCACACAGCGCCATGAACAAACAATGTAACATGCACAATTCAGCAACCATAAATGCCAGCAACCCCAAAATTATCACAGTCAAAGTTGTATTATAAATCTTTGTACATTCCAAATGCCAGGCAAATCAGATACACGGTTTGGAAGTTATTGAAGTGTAATGAACCAAATTTTCATTCGTTGGAGTAGTATAATTCTGCCCCATTAATGTTTTACACACCAAACCACTGCAAGGCACCTCCATATCAGTAGGACTACCTATACCATAACTTTCAAGCCAGTGGCACCATGCAGAACACTATGTGCAAAATATTAACTGCATCACGCAGTATCTCTGCAGCAAATAATTTTTCCAACATGTAAACAGCATTATTCACATCCCCAGGACATCCACTCAACACCCTCCAAATTTCATGTGAAAAGACCAAACCATTCCAGAGATATTCAATTTCTACATTTGTGCACCTTTAAGAAGTCTCACACCACAAAATGGTGTAAATCGCGTGCCAAAAATGCACTAAAATGGCAGACTGGTGGACAAAAAATCTGTAACTGCAAGGGGGGCTAACTTCAAATTTCAATAACTCTGGAATGGAACAACATTTTTTCACCAAACAAAAACTGGCATGTTCCTTGAATACATGTCTTTCTACATGGCAAGGTTCAAGTCAATCAACCACACACTGGCTGCACTATGAAACTGTGCAAGAGTGCCAAAAATAACATTTTTGCCACCTCGCGACACAAGAACCATATATCTGATGGAACCAAAAATTGTTAAAAGAAGACATGTACCATAGCACACCATGTGTCCAGAATTGTGTGTACATCTGTTCAATGGCTGCACAGTGCTATGAGCAAACAATGCAACATGAACAATTCAGCAACTGTAAGTGCCAGTGACCCAAAAATTGTCGCAGTCAAAGATGTATAATAAATCTTTATACATTCCAAATGCCAAACAAATCAGACACACAGTTCAGAAGTTATTGAAGTGTAATGTACCAAATTTTCATTCATTGGAGTGGCATAATTCTGCACCTGTTAATGTTTTACACACCAAACCACTGCAAGGCACCTCCATACCAGTAGGGCTACATATGCTATAAATTTCAAGCCAGTAGCACCATGCAGAATGCTATGTGCAAAATGTTAACTGCGTCACACAATATCTTCATAGCTAATTATTTTTCCAACATGTAAATAGCACCATTCACATCACCAGGTCATCCACTCAACACCCTCCAAATTTCATGTGAAAAGACCAAACTGTTCCAGAGATATTCAATTTTTACATTTCTGCACCTTTAAGAAGTCTTCCACCACAAAATGGTGGAAATCACATCCGAAAATGTGCTAAAATGGCAGACCTGGTGGCCGAAAAATCAGTAACTGCAAAGCGGGGCAACTTCAAATGGCAATAACTGTGGAATAGAACAACATTTTTTTACCAAACAAAAACAGGCATATTTCTTGAACACAGGTCTTTCTATGTGCCAAGATTCAGACCAATCAACCACACACTGGCTACACTAAGCATTGTGGAAGATGGTGCACAAAAATAGCAAAAACAATGTTTGGCACTGCACTACGCAAACACAAAAACACAAACGTTAATGCAAAAGGTGATGGAAATAGTGAGGTAAAAGAAAATAGTAATGCTAACAGTAACGCAAATGCAAATGGTAATGCACACAGTGACGCAAACAGAAAAGATAATGCAAACGGTAAGAGAAATGCAAGCACAAGCGTAAATGAAAACAGAAATGGTCACACAAATGGTAACACAAACGCTAATGGCAATGGAAATGCAAATGGTAATGAAAACAATAACAAAAATGCAAATGCTAATACAAATGCAAACAGAAATGAAATGGTAATGGCAATGGCGACGCAGAAGGAAAGAGTAACACACTCAACAACGGACATGCTACCAAAAATGCAACTGCTAAGGCCAACAGAAATGCGAACGGTAATGAACACGCAAACGGTAATGGTAACGCAATTGGAAATGCAAACGGTTACGATAACACCAATGATGACGCCAAAGAAAACACAAACGATAACGCAAGCGCATACACAAACGCAAATGGTAACGCACACAGATGCCAAAGTAAATGCAAACAAAATCAGTAATGGAAATGCAAAAGGTAACAGTAATGCAAACGCAAGCTCAAATGTAAATGCAAATGGTAATGCACACGGTCACAGTAACGCAACTGGAAATGCTAACACCTACGGTAATACCAACGATGATATCAAAGAAAACACAAACGCAAACGCAAGCACGTATGCAAACGCAAATGGTAACGCACACAGATGCAAAAGTAAATGCAAACAAAATCAGTAACAGAAATGCAAAGGGTAACAGTAATGCAAACGCAAGCTCAAACGCAAACTCAAAGGGTAATGCACATGCTGACGTAAATGCTAACACAAACGGTTACGTAAACGCAAGCGGAAACACTAATGGTAACAGTAATGCAAACACGCACACCCTTTTGTTTCCTAAAAAAGGTACATTCAGAAACACAGTGAATATAAAGAATGTATGCAACATGATAATGGCCCTCGGAGCAGAAAATGAGCACTTGGAATACTAGATTGCTTGTATTTCAGTAACTGTACAACGTAGAAAATTTTTTTAAATCTCATACTATTTATCACTTTCTAGGCGAGTTTTGTACTAAGCATTCTTCTGACGAAAAGTCTGTATCCTGAAGCGTTTTCGAGATACAGGCCCTGAAAGGCGCGGCAGACGCCATAATGTTAGCCTATGGGAAAAATCATCAACTTCAGAGTACTGTAACTTTGCAGCCCTCTAATATTTTGTTACCAAACCGCCAAAAGGCACATCTTTTGGATCTTGGCTTTCTTCCCTTCAGATTTCAGCCCCCAAAAAACAAACCATTCTTTTGCAGCAGGGTGGCAAAGATTCCCTATTGTTTTGGCCATAGGGTTGCAAAATACTAAATCATGACACTTTTGCAAATGAAATCACGAAAGTGTCGTATATGCGAAAGTACTTTGCAACACTACTTTTTACAAAAATTCAAAAAACATGTTTCTGGAGTGTTTTACCACCTCCAGAAAAGACATGGCTAGCATCCTCAGGGCTTGACTAGGTGAACACAACAAGAATTCTGTCCCTAGAGGGTCCCAAATTTAAATGCCAAGCATTTCTGTGACCAACAACTGAAAACAAGATGGCTGATTTACGACACTGCAAGGGTCATTTGCATAAGTAAAAAGTGCATTTGTGACATTTTGGCATATTTTGCTAACTTTTCCCATTGACTATAATGGGAAACCTTTTTTGAATAACTTTTGAACCATGTAATATTTTTTCACAAAATCTTTGGAAGGCACATCAGGGACCCCTGCTGCATGTTCCCTGAAGGTTTTGGACTGGTCATGCAAACCGTGCAGGCTGTAGGCATGAGCAAAGAATGCACAAAAATGCATAATTTGTGCATTTTTCAGTACTCTGTAGCTCCACAACCGTACATCCAACCATAACAAAACTTGGCAGGTCTAGAGATCGATCGTACCAGACCACACATGCTAAATTTCAGGCAAATCTGTCATATAGTGGCAAAGTTATTAAGCTGCCAATTTTCTGATTTAACCTAAAATGGGGTACTCAACCCTAACTATAGTGGCACTACCATTCCACTATAATATATATACATATGTGTACATACATACATATATAAATATATTGATTTTTTTTTCTTGCCGCCTCTCAGCATGGCTTTATGAGAAACAAATAATGCCAAACCAATGGATTATGTTCTTTCTGGGGGTGTCAGGGAGGTGGGCAAGGGCTGGGCTGTTGATATAGTCTCTATGGACTTCAGCAAGGTTTTTGCTACTTCAGCACATAACAAGCTTTTGGGCAATGTACACCAGTGCCGTATACATAAGACATACACAAGGTGGTTTGCTAACTAGCTTGAGGGCACGAAGTAGCAGGTGGTTGTACAGAAAATAGACAATACTCTCAATTTAGAGAGGAATACTCTTTAGCACCCCTCATGAAGCAGTGTTAGGGCCACTGCTTTTAAACATTTTCATGAATGATCTGGAAGCTGATGTCCCCAACCAGGTGCCTAAGTTTACAGATGACACTAAACTAGCAAGGACAGTGCAGTCCCTTAAGGTTGGGGACAAACCTCAGGAGGGCCTAAGCAAGCTGGGTGATTAGCTTGAATCCTGGAGCCTCAGATTCAATGTACCAAATGCTAGGTGCTACACCTAGGGAGGGAAAAACAGAGGTAGGACGTACACATGGTGTGGGAGTCTTCTTATTGCAGTCAAGGGCATATAGGACATGGGGATCATAAAAGACAAGGGCTAAAGCTAAACAACTAGTGAGCAGCTGCCATCAAGAGGGTCAGAAGAATGTTGTGGTGCATCAAATGGGATGGGAGGGGTGACCAGCAGAGCAGGAGAAGTTATCCTGTCGCTTTAAAAGGCCCTGATTAGGCCCCACCTGGAAGACTGCATGCAGTTTTGGTTTTCATACTAAAGGATCATTGAGGCAGCCAAGAGGGTGACACAGGCCACTGAAATTATCAGCAGTATAAGGAACAAAGGCTGTGAGGAAGGGCTGCAGCCTTAACGTGTTTACGCTGGAAAAAAGGAGTCTGAGAGGGGATACGATCTCAGTCTTTAACATACTCCAGGGTACTGAAAATATCAAAATTCAGTATTTGTTGTCCTGCAGCAGGGTTAGGGCCAGGGACACATCCTAAAGCTTAGGGGTGGTAAGTTTAGGGTAACATTAGGAGGCTCTTTCTCTCCAGAATGTGGGGATCATGTGAAAATGCCTACAAGAGGAGACACTAAACATGAAGACAGCAGAAGCCTTTAAGGTAAGCCTGGACAAACTTTTATTTACCAAGGGAATCGCTGACACCCTGGGTAGTAGGGTGACTGGGAAATGTCTATAATTTAATACGTTTGCACAGTAAGCATATTTAATCTCTGCTTGTGAACCAGGGGGTGATATGGTGGACCCAGAGTTTCTTCCACTCTTAAATTACTATATTACTAAGTCACTATGTAGCCAATTAATGCACTATATTGATAAACGGGTGAGGCTATAGATATAGCTTGAAGCACATGACATTTACTATAAATACTTGCTGAGATATGGATGTGTTGCTAGCAGCTGAAAACCGAAGCCTGGAAGGTCTGTCTTTAAATACTTATGGTCCTATTCACAGAGCCTTATACATGCCAACACATGCATAGGGCAGCCCATGACGCACATAGGCTTCTCACTGCAGCTGCAGAGTCCTCCAAACATCCGCAATAAATACTCTGTAACCTACCAGTGGTGGTGATGATCTGATTTGTGGATCTGCAGATTTTTTTGTAAAGCAAATGTAGGACAGACCTAAACAGGTTCTTCTCCACAGCTGTCTAAAAAACTGACAGTGCAACTCCTAGAGATCCATGGGCCCCTCAAGAAGCTTCTTATTGGCATGTCACAAAAGGGTGCGGTGATCATTATTAGCCAACCATGTATCTGACAAACTTCCTTGTCCTTGCTGTTGCGACATCATGTCCTCCAGTTTGTTGACTAAAGAATTCCTGTTTAGTAATGCTTCCTTTTCTGGTCAACAAAAAATAAATAAATTACTGCACTCTCTCAGAATCTGAATACAATCTCAAAGGGGCCAGGAGATGAGCGAATCTAACAACAAATTCTTTATGATCATGGTTTTCAAGCTATGGGTCATGGTCCAGCTTAGACTATGGAATATTGAATTTAGGCTGAGACAGATATTGTACTTGGTCCCATTTTTTTAGTCTAGTTGAACTTGCCAGCATATATTTTTACATCTTAGTATAACAAGTTAATAACCTCTCCTCACATCAGGTGGCAGTTTCTAACAGTAAGCTTGTTCATTTCCAAGTCATTTTTCATGCATTTAACCTGTTGTTTTTTTGGTATATAAACTGCCATTTGTACATAGGGGCCTCAACCTCCCTCCAAAAAGAAATTGAAAACTGCTGCTTTCATCAGATGATCCAAGCCAGCCATCTGGTTAGAGACAAAGCCTAGAGTGCTCTGCCTTATTTACATTTACTCTGACTAGAAATGTGAGCACCCTCTCCTTAAACTTCTAAAAAAACAAAATTCTAAATCAGAGTCTTATTCTAAAGGAGAGGGATACTCTACTGAGAAAAGGACATTTAGACTGCTTTTTTAGTGCTGTAGTTGTAGTAACTGAAGCTGTGGTGGTGGTGGTGAACAGAGTCGTGATGCAGTCTGAGACCTCTGAAGTATTGGACGCTGGCCGGTCAGCTACTTTTCTCACTCAGACTTTGGAGGGGAGCAGTGTTGGGTAAGTTACTTTTTCTATTACTTTTCTATTACGTTTGGAAACTTGTTCCAGGAAGCTCTGTGCAGTCACTAGCAAGGATGGAGAAGTACTAGAGAAAGTAATACACCTTACAATTATAGTTACTTGTTTCTTTTTGTGCAAAAACAATACAAAAATAACAAATAACTATTAGAGATTACAGTTTTTGAAAGTAATAGGTTAGTTACTAGTTACTTTCAAATAAATGTAATCAGTTACAGTTATGTATTTCTTTTGTATAAAAAGACATAAGTAATTGTAACTGTAAGGCTCAATGCAGTCAAATTAAAAACAACCCAAAAGTTATGTGTGAGACAGTAAATGAGACTAATAATAAGGGTGGTATTTCCAAAGTCATAAAATAGGCAAAACTAGTTACGTTAGGTGAGATTTTTAAAAGTCATAACAAGGGGCTATTTCAAAAGTTGGCTGTATCTGTAAAATTTCTAGCTGTTTTATGGTACTTTACATCTAGTTTTTGGACAAATAAAGTGCTAGACATAGATGTAAATATCAGATCAGGTTACACTTGGTCCAAAAATTGTGTCCAACACCATTTATGCCTGAACTTTGTAAACTAGACATAACTAAGTCAGAATTTTGAAAATGGACTTAGCTGGGGGGCACTGCTGAGCAGCTGATAATGAAGCAATACAGAACAGTATGCTGACGCCGCAGTGACAACTTTAGAGTGATGTCGTCAACAGTGACAACATTGACACATTGCTGTAAAGTCTACTTGGGACCCCGGCACGGCTTCCTGGGGTCTTGCAGCCCCTCCCTATATCAACTCTGACTCAGAGTTGATTATATTAAAATATAGGGGGTGTGGTGGGCTGGCCCCACATGGGGGTGCAGGGGCACAGGCCTGAAAAAAAACACTTTATTTTTCTGACAGCACAATGCCGACCGCAATTGTGGTCGACGTGCAGCCATGGCTGTAACATCAGGTCGACATATTTTTGTCGAACTGGAATCGTAGCTCTGTACAGAAGGGAAAGGGGATATTGTTTAACCAGGAAAGGTACACTAAGCTAGAGATTATTTCCAGGTGTGACCTGGGAGCACAAGAAAGTTAAGTGGCTTGCTCAGGGTCACACAGTATGCAAATGAGGGCTGATGGGATTCAAACCTAAGCCTCCAGGCATGCAGCTCAGTGCCCTTAACCACTACACTATACTGCCTCCAGAACTTGAGCTCTCAGGAGAAATTAATACAAAACACTTAGAAAGCTGATCTGATTGCAAATATTGCAATGAAGCTACATCTCAAACTAGTTCATCAGGCACCAGCAAGATGGGCAAGCTTTGTGGAGCAAATGCACCTCCAGCTGGCTTTTTTGCTCCTAAGGGACAGCAGCATGAGGGGAGGACTGCATAGTATGGCAAGGCCAAAGACCCTCCTGATCCACCACCTGGGGAGCAACTCGAAATATGATCCAAACCACCCTTCACCAACTGGTCAAGACTGTGCAGGATCCCGACAAGAAGTTTGACACTCTAATTCCAAGAGTTAGTGCCCTGGAAACAAGAATGGACCTGTGCAAGCAGACAGTACAGTGCTCAGAAACCTCGCTGCTCAAATCAGCTGATGTGACACCTAAGCTGGTTAATGAAAATATGTTTTTAAGGCAGCACATGGAGACTGTGGACAACCAGACTAGGGACAGGAAGTTTGGAGTGGTGGGGCTGTCCAAGGCAGTGGAAGGGGAAGACTGTCTTAGCTTTGTGAAAACATTCTTATCGAGACCCTGGGATTTTCAGAGGAGGCTCCCACACTGCCCTTAGAGAAGGCTTATCATATTATCCCATGATGGGCAGCTACATATACCACTGCTCCATGAACCTTCATGGTGGTTTGCATGGGGATCAGTGATCAGGATGGGACACTAGCAATCACCAGGAAACACCAGACATTGAAATAGGAGACAACACTCTGACGCTATTCCTGGACCTTTCATACAGTACCTGACAGAGGCACAAGGTGTTTGATGGGATCAGGAGCTGTCTATGCCAGTTGAAAGTGTAACACCAGCTAATGTTACCCACCAAATTCTGGCTGGTGTGGAACAGATGCCAGTATTTATTCAATGACCCTAAATAGGTGAATAAAATGGTCTGTCACATAGAACTCAAGATGGCGGAGGGAGTGGAGGGAGGAAACTCCTCTGATGAAGATTGAGGCACATGGACTCTGCTTGAACTGTGAGTGGGGAGTTGAGACTTAGTTTAGTTTATTAATTTGTTAGAGCACACTATCTCATTGTGACTCTAGGTACTTAACAGATACCTGAATAATATGGACCAATTTAAAATCAAATATAAATAAAAATATATACAAGAATAATAAGCTAAGAGTTAAAAGGAGGGGAAAACATTATTAAATAAAAAGGTCTTCAGATGTCTGGCCCAGCGGTGCTGAGGGTTGAGGTGTTGGATGCCACACCTCATGCTATGCCAGCAACTCAGGTTCAGGAATGGACTTAGGCCACTGGGGGTTGGCAGGGCAAGGAGAGGAGAGGATTGAGCATCCAGAGGACTGCTCTGCTCTCCTGAGGTGGGATCCAGGGGACTTCCCATACAGTGGTGGCTCCTAGTGGTGGCTGGGGTGCAGAGCAGGACAGCCAATTGGGAAGACACTGGCGGGCAACTGCGGAAGGGGGTGGGAATGCGTCCTCTGCATGCTGTTGCTATTGCACACCAGAGTCTCTGGGGTGTAACCAAGAAAATCCCCCTGCCTACTGGTAGGTGAAAGCAGGAACAGTGATCAGCCCCACATCCAATGCTGGGCTTCCCAGCACCCACATCTGGTTCACCCTCCAAGTCCCTGGTTGCTGTACTGGATTATAGATAGAGTGCCAGGAGGAGCCGTGGAGGGCTCAACAGTGGGGGAGGTGGTTGTGTAGCCAAGTGAGGAGGAGAGGAGAGGAGAGGAGAGGAGAGGAGAGGAGAAGGGCCCAACCAGAGCAGTGGGGTGCTGGAGGCTTCAGGCAGACGGGAAAAGCTGCATCAAGTGTCCATGCCAGAGAGAGAGAGAGAGAGTCTGGCAGGTAGGGTGCATAAATAGAACTGGGAAAAAAAAGATCTTCTGATCCCTCTAGAAGGCACTAACCGACAAGGCCTCTCTGAGCAACTGAGGCAGTAAATTCCACAGGGTAGGCGCTGAAGCTGAAAAAGCCCAAGCACCAGATGACTTCAGATGAACCCTGGGAATGACTAGGTTGTCCCCTATGACCCTGACAGCCTCCCAGTAGAACTGTAGGGACCATTTTGGAGCACGGTGCCCGCAGTGGCCCCTCCCCCATGGTACCATGAACGCACTGGCATGGCAGCATACCTCATACACCTCATGGACCATGATGATGAATGTGTGTTCTGTCATCTTCAGAAAGTTGTATGTCATTTGCTTTACATGATGGTGACTGTGTCTGCTTCTTTCTGTTACCTTGCCCCTTCTGCTGCGTGTGTGTGTGTGTGTGTGGGGGGGGGATGCGGAGTTAGGGTTGGAAACTCTAACACCGTATTTCCATACTTTTGTTGGTTTAATAGTGACCCTAACTGATGCACTAACTGAGGTTTTTCTGCACTGAATTTCCTTCCTTTTTGAGAAGTCAAACATAAGAGATGTAGTACAGTGCATACTGAAATTTGTACTACTGTATAAAGATTCAAACTAGTGATATATGACTGTCTTCACCCTCATATGTCTTGCAAGTGAGAACATTTCAGTGATTGAAACTTTCTTTATCCTTAACATGCTGCATAGAATGCATACATTCCTAACATAACACAACTTGTGCAATAGTGTACACCGCAAGACATTGTGAATTATGCTTCTTTGTCATTAGAGACTATCTTGCTCTTTATGCCATATAGAAGCAAAAAGTATTTTTAAAAAAAGTGTAAAACTGCAATCTAAGAAATGTATTTATCATTCTTAAATAAGATAAAGAAACACACACAACACAAAAGATTGGTTTTGGATAAAAAAATGTTTATTTGAAAAAAGCCAGTTCAAATTGTGCCGAATTGCAATGTGTTCCTGGAGTGGGCAAAAAACCAACTACCGTAAAAACAAACAAACAAACAAAACAAACAAACAAACAAAAAACACTACGAAGGGCAAACCAATCAGACCACTGATGTTTGCTTTTGATTGCCACATAACTAAACATATATGCATATATACATATATACAATGACAACTATTCACAAATATTTATAAGATCATAGTTGGAAAATTCCACACTTGGCCCCTTAATAAAGGCAATCCTATGAAAAAGCAGGAACTCATTTTTATACTACTAAAAATTACATCTTTAATATATAGGAATACTAGCACTTAATAAAGCACTTTAAGCTTACAAGTAAAACAGGATTGTAGACCAAGCAATAAATCATACTGTAAACATATTCTGCATGGAAGCTATTGAACCAGTATAGATAAAACAACAGATACAACATAAATTTGGAAGTAAAACAGGATTGTAGAACCAGCAATACGTGCTACTGTGCTCATCATATTGCACATATATGGTATTAAACCAATATACATAAAAGAACAGATACAACAGAAAGCATATCAATCTTTTTTTTTGACTAGCACATAACAAAAACAAACAAACAAAAGAGTGCACAATATTTTCATACAACTGTACATTTCTGAACTACTGTCATCTACATATATAGTGTACGGAGGAACATTGTTCTCCACCAAAATCAGTTTGCTATAAAAAGCTGCTCTGCTGCAGTAGTGACATCCATCGTGCTGCGAATGACTTTTTGTGTTGCTTGCATGCATGTGCAAGAAACACATTGCGTCAGGTTTCCTTCACAAGCGGGTTGTGGAGGCACAGCAGTGTTGTGCCCAATGGCAGCAGCCCATTCGGGGCTGGTCTCTGCCTCTGCCAATAGAGGAGTATGCTGCAATCACTGGCAGTTAATGAGCAGGCTACTAGATCAAAGCAACTGAGCCGCTGCAATCAGGGAGAGCCCTGTCACTACGCAATCAGCTGTTTTTGCTGTGGGGCGTCCCTGACTGCAGTAGCCAATTACACAGCTCCATTGTGCTGTGTTTCCATGGTGACAGCTTCTCTGTTGGCCTCTCACAGTCCCCAGGAAGCCAACGAAAAGCCACCGCCCGCTGTTCAGTGTGCCTTCCTGGTGAAACATTTCAATACAAAAAAAAAAAAGCTGATGGGGTGCTCAATCCTCCTGTCGGCATGCCACCATCCAGTGCAATTTGCCAATGGGGGAGCCTATTCCCCATTGGCATAATGTCCCCCCTCCCAAAGTTGTTGTGTGCTGAGGGGGTTGCCCAATCACCCTCAGCTCTTGCCACCCTCCTGCACTTATATGTGCTGACAGGGGTGCCCTATCCCCCTGTCAGTATGCCCCCTTCCTCATAATTTTGCTGACGAGGGAGCCCACTCCCCATTGGCATAATGCCCCACAATTTCTTGTATGCCAAGGGGGAGTGCCCAATCCCACTCTGCTCTTGTCCCCCCAGCACTCAGGATGTGCCGATGGGGGTGCCTAATCCCCCGTCAGCTACAGTCCCCCCCACCAAACACTTAGGTGGCATGCTGGGAGCTCACCCCAGTGTGCTAAAATGAAACACGACCCTGCAAAAAAGAAAACTGTCCCACAATTTTTTTTTTTTTATATACCTGTAAATTAGAAAACGGTCACTCTTTGATTCTGGTGGTCCCTCCCCCAACCTGTATCCACCCTCTGCATACCCCACCTCCTCACACCCCTCTCACCCCATACTTACCTCTGGAGCCCAGCGCGATGATCTTCGGTGGACCTGGAACATGTCTGCACTCTTCAAAGCCAACCATGAACTGAAGAAATGCTGGTAAGCTATATAGTGGCATAAATGTTTTTTTTCAACTTTGGTGCATATCTCAGCCATTGTTGGGAATTTTTTTACCAAATTTTCAACATGGAGTTCTTGGGACCCCACCTCATGAACTCAGTCACTGTCATTTTGTTATTCAGTCCTAAAAGGTGATTTCACGGTCACTGCTTGGAACCACCTTTCAGGACTGAATAACGAAATGATAGTGTCACAGTTCATGAGGTAGTCCCCCCGAAACCCTTAGTTGAAGATTTGGTGAAAAAATTCCCCAAAATGACTGTTTTACAAGTGTGCATTGAGCAGTTTCTATGCACACTCATAACTTTGAGCATTTTTAATATTTTCACTCCAGATTTTCAACTTTGCCATGTTACCACACCTCTAATGAACTGTTCAGCTGTAATTTTTCACATCTTGCCTGAAATGTGTTTTCGCACGTGTAGTGCACAATGGTGCGATCAGTGTGCGAAATCAATGTTCAGTACAGATTAAGAACATCACAGTGACACTGTTCATGAGGTAGGCCCCCAAAAACCCTATGTTGAAAATTTGGTGAAAAAATTCCAAGAAATGACTGTTTTACGAATGTGCATTGTGCAGTTCCTATGCACGCTTGAAACTTCGAGCATTTATAATATTTTCACTCCAGATTTTCAGCATTGCCATTTTATCACACCTCCTTATGAACAGTACAACTGTTATTTTTCACATCTCACCCAAAATGTGTTTTTGCTCATGTAGCACACAGTGGTGTGGTCAGTGTGCAAAATCAATGTTTGGGACAGATCAAGAAAATCACAGTGACACTGTTCATGAGCAGAGGTCTTAAACTGGTTATGTTGAAAATGTGATGACAAAAGTCCATAAAATGACTGTGTTACGAGCTTGCATTGTACAATTTCCATGCACCCTCATAAGTTCACTCATTCATAATCTTTTCAGTCCAGATTTTCAACATTGGCATTTTTCCACACCTCCTTATGAACAGTACAGCTGTCATTTTTCACACCCTGGCAAAAATGTATTTTCACACTTTCAGCGCAGAATAGCACAGTCGCTGTGGGAAATCAGTGTTCAGGATAGATTAAGAAAATCACAGTGACACTGTACATGAGTGGAGGCCCAAAATGCCTATGCTGAAAATCTGCTGTAAAAAATCCCAAAACGAATTACATTATGAGTGTGCGTTGCACAGTTTCTATGCACACTCATGGCTTCAACAGTTTTTTTATATTCATTCTAGATTTTCAACATTGTCATTTTTTACACCTCCTCATGAACAGTAGAGCTGTTATTTTTCACATCCTGTTCGAAATGTGTTTTGGCTCCTGTGGCACCAAATGGCACAGACGCTGTGCAAAATCACCTTTCGGCTAATGAACTGATAGTGCCACTGTTCATGCCATGGGATGACAAAAAGCCCATGTTGAAAACTTGGAGTAAAAATACCAAGAAACGCCCAGGGTGTTAGGGTTTTTGACCATAACGCCCTACCCTGTAGAGACTGACAGGTGTCAGGGGTGTGACTTGGGATTGTCAACAGTAATGCTCATGCCATTCCACCCTCACTCTGCAGCCAGTGGCAGGCATCAAGGTGTGCCTTGGACCCTTTGGCCCCAGAGTTCACCCCATTCTCCTATACTGCACCCATATCAGTGTATTTCCTTATGTAATGAGGTGCGTGTAAAGTCTGAACACTTCAAAGCACACCTCGACACTTGTGTCTGCAGGGTAGGGTGAGGTGAAATGTCATGACCGTTATGGGCAATGACTCAAAGGCACACCCCAAAGCCTGTCCATCTCTGCAGGGTGGGGGTGGAGTTGGCATCAGTTCAGTACTTCACTGCCATTCCTATACTGCAACTGTCTAACTCCTGCACTTCCACTGCTAATGACAGCAGGCAACACTTGGCACTGACAAATGCTTGTCATTTTACTGCACTACAGATATCACAGAACATCGATTGCCACAGAAACAGCAGGCTGAATCAGATAATGCTCGTGGTGGTGGTGGCACCACGATCACCCAAACTGGCACACTTTTAGAATGGCACAATCAACCAGATTTGTAGCAGTAAAGTAAAATCAAATGTAGGAACAACCAGCTATCCAAATGTTACTTACAAATCAAGTCTCATCATGGTCACTACTTCTCACTTAACGAGGAAACCGGCCACCATGTTTTTTAAAAAATCTCCAATTCCACACGCTGGCCCAGTGGCATTGAGGGTTGAAGTGCTGGATACCACACCTCAGCTATGGCAGCGACACAGGTTCAGGAATGACCTTGGGTCATTGGGGTGCCAGTGTGTGTGTGGGGGAGGGCAGAACAGGATCGAGGCTGCTGATGGGCAGCTCTCCTCTCCTGAAGGTGTGTTGGAAGCCCCGTAGTTCTGCTCCCACTGGGTGGAGGACTGGTTGGTAGTGTAGGTGGAGAGGGGACAGCAAACAGTTATAGGAGGTGGAAGGGGCTGAGCTGGTGCCATGGGGTGCGTAATGTGCTTCCACATGCTCACACGGCTGTGTGCCAGGGCCTTGGAGGGGCAGGGGAGAAAACCTGTAAAACACTTATGTGTCCTCCATAGCCAGTTGGTGGGAGGAGGCAACAGGGACCAAATAGCTCTATAAAAGAAGGGGAAAAAAGAGAAAATCCCCAAATCCCTCCCACATCGATTAGCAACCAACAGAAGGTTGCGTTATCAAATGATGGATGTCTGCTACCTAACAGCTTCAATTCCCCATCCTATCAACCACCCTTACAGCCCGCATTTGGTGTTAAAATGACCGATTTAAATTTTTAATTTCAGAATAAAAAAGACATTTGTTTCATTAAAGTGAGACACCATGCACTATATAGAATAGTGGATGGGCAATTCTGTGCACAACAGTATGTTGTGCTACATTGGGGATCTGATTCCCGTGGACCTCTCGAGCTACGTTCTCGAGGTCAAAGGGAAACAGAACCCCTTGGTGGCACAACACACTGGTTCTGCATAGTTGCCCATCCACTTCCTATATATGCTAATCAGTCATTCACAGTTGCCTTTAAAGCACAGCCAAGAACAAAGTAGCACTACCAATCACAGAAAATCACAGTACATTATATAGTACTGTTGCAATGAAAGGAAAACATACTCATTTATCTGACATGTCTTACACATAAAACATACTTGCATTGCATAAAAATCAGTTCTATGAACTGATTATGCGTATAAGGCCTGAATATTCAAAGGGATTGCACCTGGTGCAACAGAGTTCCACTGATGAAACCCTGTATTGTGCCCTGGTGGGATATTGGAAAGGCTGCCAGGCACAGCGCAAATCCTGATGTGCTGGGGCTCAATGAAAATGTATGCAGCACAGATGCAGAGGGCGTGCCCATGCATGTGCGGCACATCCTGATATTCAGCCTGGGATGTGCAGCGCATATGCTGGTGCAACCCTGCATTGTGCCACATAGAGGGGCTCAAAGTTGAGCCCGTGAATAGTGGGAACAAATCCTGGCCACCCACAGGTGGACTGCTGTATTGCAGGGTGCAACACAGCAGCTCCCAGCTGTGGGTGGCCACCCACTTAACCAGAACACCATCCACAAGCACACATAGCACCCTGGTGGTCTAGTGGTACCCCCACCCATTGCCGCGATTGTGGTAAAGCTCCATAAAATACTCTCCTGGTAGTCTAGTGGTAACCCCCTCCTTTCCGTTACCCTGATCGCCAGTAGCAGTAGTATAAAACATTCCCTGGTAGTCTAGTGGCATCCCCCTCCCTCCCATTACCCCAATCACCAGTAGCAGTAGTATAACACATTCCTTGGTAGTCTAGTGGTACTTCTGCCCATTGCTGTGATCACGGTAAAGCTCAGTAGAGTAATTCCCTGGTGATCCAGTGGCACCCCACCCCTCCCACCCACACGGCACCCTTGCACCCGCGCTCCACCCCATCATCAGCGGGCACCTGAAAACCGCCCACATACTGTACCTGTCATTCAGCGGGCAGCCGGGCAGTATGCAGGTGGATTGCAGCTACCCACCCATGATGGGGGAGGGGTGGGCAAGGGTGCTGTGGGGTGGAGGGTGGGTGCCACTGAATCACCAGGGAATTATTCTATGGAGCTTTACCGTGATCATGGCAATGGGCAGGGGGGTACTACTAGACTACCAGGGAATGTGTTATACTGCTGCTACCAATGACTGGGGTAACAGGAGGGAGGGGGGTGCCACTAGACTACCAGGGTAGGTTTTATACTACTGCTACTGGTGATCGGGGTAACAGGAGGAAGGGGGGTACCACTAGACTACCAGGGAGGTATTATACAGAGATTTACCACGATCACAGCTATGGGGAGGGGGATGCCCTGGGACCCCCATTGTGTACACGTCATGCTGTGCAGGGTGCCAGGCACAATTCATTGGGCTGCTTTGCGCAAGGCATGCAAATGGGGCCATAATGACATGCAAATGGCCCCATTTGCACCTTGCATATATTATGGCCTCATTTGCATGCACTCTACTGGATATCATGGGTGATGCACCCAATCAACTGCATTTGTGCTGGCGCATCCCTGTGCTCCCTATCTGTGGCTTGCGCCCAGACTACGGCACAAACTGTGCATGTAATCACTTTAATTGGCACACTTTGTGACATGTTGTGTCTTCACATTTTGTTCATGCAGCCATAAACATAGTCTGCTACTTGTTCCAGATTATGGCCCGGATATTCAGACTGCGCCTGGCAGGGGCGTAAGCCTGGGCACAGTGCAAGTGGGATGCGCCGGGGCCAGGAGCAGGTGATATTCAACGGTGATGCACCATGGTATTTAATTTGCTTTAATCTTACTACAGCAGTACTGACACAAAAAAACTTTCAGTCTAAGTCAAAGTGACACTTCAGCAGCAGATAAGCTACCAAATGACCCCACATGAGATTGAATGATTTAATTTTCTCCAGATCAACATGCACAGTCTCTTCTTTGTAGAACAGATGTTGGCAAGAGACACAGATATATTCAAATTTCTGTCTCTTAGCCAACTCCAACTTTTCAATTTATTTCCCAAACTTCCTGGTGAGCTCAGTTTCATCCACAGGAACAGAAGCAGGCACTGTGTCTTTATTTGCCTATGACACTCCATGAGAAGGTGCTTTTTCTTGAATTTGTTTTATAAATTCAGCAGCACCTTCCATGTCACCTTCAGTCAGTAAGCGATTAAGTTTGGTAAATTTACCAACTGCATGCCTGACTCGATAAATTCTGGCAACAAATTTATCCATTAAATTCTGGCAACAAATTTATGCATTAAATTCTGGCAACAAATTATGCATTGCTGTATTGTGCACAGCACATGTGATGAAAAACACTGTCACAGACACCACTGTACAAGCAGGCAAGAGAATGACCCATCAATACCGTATAGGGACGAAATTCACAGTAGTCAATGTTTTGAAACAGTTCATACCTTTTTGAGCTTTTGGTTATGACAAAAAGGTTAATACATTTCTTAACCTCATCAAATATGTTTGTCTTATATTACAAGACTCATCACACAGCCAAGCAAGACATCTTCGTCTGTATTCCTCAACTAAATAAACACTGTCTTCTTCTGAATGTGCAGTATCTGCATGTAGTAGTGTCAAAACATTACATGTTCTACCACTCACATCAACTGAAACTGGATGTTGTGTGATAAGTGGATGATACATTTCTTCCCAGAAGTATGCCTCTGTATACAGTGTATGTAACCAATGACCATTGAAAATGAAGCAGAAGTTATCTCTAGTGAGGTTTTCAACTTCTTGCAATTTCATTTTAATATCATGAACAATTGTTTTGAATGACTCAATTTGAGACATCATTTGTCTTCACAAGTGAGCTCTAACATGTATAGCCATCGAAACAAACAGTCTAACTCAGAGGCAAAGTTTCATCAATGCAACTCTTTCCAACTCATCTCATTATTGCAGATATAATAGGTTCACTTCTAGCTTTAGAAGCTAAGGTACAGAAATATACAACCTTTGACATATGGCTACTAACTACAGCTGCATATTTTTGTCTTTGTTTCTGTTCTGTTCTCTTTGATTCTTTTCTTTCTCAAGTTTTTTTGCCAGGTTGTTTGCAACTACTCATAACATTTGCATTTTTTGAGTGACAAAGACACCCCACTCCACTGCTGAGTACATGATTGCCTGTGTTGTATCACTTTCTCTTGAACTGCAACACTTCTGTGTGATAAACAACTTTTATTATACAATGGCAAAACTATTTCCTAGACTCTGGACCATGTATGCTTGTTACAATGAAGTTATCTGAGCACAACCTCACAGTGCCAAGTTTAAGCATACAAATGACTGCATGCCAAACAGAATAACAAACTACAGTTTCTGTTTGCCAACCAAGTTTAAAGCCTTGCAGTTGCAATGCAAAGGCAAACGCTTAGTTTCATATAAAAAAAAAACACATTTGCTTATATTGTGGGGGTCAAAACATTTTGTCATGGCCAAAACATTTCATAGTTAGGCAGAGAACAATTGTCAGAACATTTCCTTTATAGTGAGGCAACAACTCTTTTATAGTATCAGTTTTACAGTTTTATTTTTGATGAGGAAACACACCACATATGAATGTACTGCATCATGATTTTGCAAATACCCAATTGTCTGGTGTTACATAACACACCACAGTGGTAAAAGACAATTGATTACTTGCATTTCCATGATGCAGTGCTTTCACATGGGGAGTGTTTACTCAATTACTCAAAAAAAAAAAATTTAAAAATAAAACTGTACAACTGATACTATAAAATAGATGTCCCTACACATAAAAGGGATGTTCCAACACTTGTTCTCTGCCTAATAGCCATTTACAGGTGCTCATTTGTGTCCCCACAATATTAATAAATAAGAGCCATTTTATAATAGCAATAATGCACTCCAGTGTGTGTGGATTATGTTGGATGTATGCAGTCTTTGATCTTGTGCCTAAGCACCCCAGGTGTGAGGTTATCTCAGCACATTCCATGTCCTGTTGTGTATTATTGTTTAAATATATAGTACTTATCCTATTTTTCTAATACTTCCAATTCTATCTTTGCTAGGCATTGCCACATGTTTTCAAGCAGTGTACTCAAATCTATGCTATAATATCAGACACCTACAAAAGAGGAATAAAAATATGAACTGTACATATGTATTCATTGCAAAAAACTATATTAATGCACCAGTTAGGATGGAACTTAATGCCAAAATAGTCAGGAAAGGTGGTGTTGGGCTTTGCAGCCCTAACTCTCCACTCCCACCTCCCTCCCTCAAGCATCAAAAGGAAAAAACATTAGGAGTTTGGGTCTCCAGAAACTTATTGAAGCAGTGGTGGGATCTTCCTTGCATGAAGAAAGGACATCACATCTGACATTGTTTGTTTAAGGAATGGGGTGGACATAGGGTTGACATTCCCAAGAAAGATCCCAGCACTGAATCACCAAGACTCCGGTGACCCAAAACCCTAATGTTTTTTCCTTTTGCTGCTCTGGGGGTGAAGGTGGGGAGCTTTGGCTGGAAACAAATGTATTTCCTTTTTCACTTATTTTATTATTCACAAGGCTGATCCTTTGGAGAACTGTGTACTAGGCAGGTGTCTGTGTTGGCAGCATTAAGTTAGAAAGATGATGTGAAGGGACACGTAGTTCTGAATGTGAGGATGTGTTTTTATATGTTTACATTTTTTTTTAATTAAATACTTCATGTTTGGGATGATTGGAGCTGGACAGGTTTCTGTGACAAAAGCAAGCAGCGGGCAGTTTCTCCAGATTGCTATGCAATTTTAATTTTTTTTTGTTCAAATATTTGTCAGTTAGGGGCAAGTGGAGCTAGTCTGGTGTCCATAGACAAAAGTGGTATGGGAGAATTGACAAAGACTGCTTGGTAGCATGCATGACACAGTTCATTCTAAGAGTTGTACTAGATTGGAGAGACACATGGATGACTGGATAAAAGTAAAAAAATTAAACACAATTGAATACAGCTATAGTATACACCCCAGGATCAATATTGAAAATGACATGTTGGCATTAAGATGAATATATAAAGCACTGAGTCAAATTTGAAAAACATTGTGTCCTTTGGGTTAATACAGGAACCATAATAATTATAATAAATGGGGAAGTGACCAAGATTAAATTTTTTGTTTTGGGTTTGGCATGGGACTATCCTCTTGGAAATGAGTGGGACTAGGATGCTGTCTGTATGCCAACTGGGGATAAGAGAATAAGCAAAATCATCTGCGTGATACGCATTGCACAGCACAGTGTAATTATTGAAGTATTGTACTAGGAGGAATGGAGAATGGAGACATGGTTAATCAGAACAAAATAACAATGCCAGTGCTTAGTTGCATAGAACAATGTCAAAGGTATCTGACTTAAATAACATCCATGGTATGACAGATGCACGGTGTGAAATCCAGTGTGTGACAGATGCACAGTATGAGGTTAATATGCTGTGCAACTGTAACTAACATGGGGGGTGAATAACAACATTGGTTCCATGTCAAGTCCATGCAATTCATTTCATCAGATCAAGCACAGCGTGGTCATTTTGCTACATGATGTTTCAGTGCTGTCAAATTGCAGCGCTTGTCATTACAGTGTGAGATTATTCTCACAACAAAAGCACTACCCTTAACAGTTGCTGGTTGCATCATTAACGGCAATTGTATTTAAAATGTAAAAGTTTAATTTAATGTTAGCCCACAGCACTAGTACACACAGTGAGAAAAGTGGTTGATCTGAAGGACTCAAGTAGCACCAGCACAACCTGATGCACAACCTGATGAACCAGCAGAACAAAATAACATTGTAGAATGTACACTGCAAGAGCGGCTATCAATTGCTATTAATTGCAATGAAATTAGCAGCATATGTTGCTGTACCACTCTATTGCTGTTGCTGGGGGTTACTGTAGGTCAGTTGGTAAAGCAGTTAATTAAGCTGTAATTACAGTGCAGGTCTCCCAGCTTAAATGTTATGCTTATCTTGTGATCTGGTCGTCCTCTTCTCATTTTTGTTTGGTGCCATGCTGCTGCAATATGTGCTTAGCATTAGAAGGCAGCCCCTGCTTTCTCATGAGGGATATCTTTACAGAAAGGAACACAAATATGAAGAAAAAGAATACTGGAAGTGTCTCCGGTATGATGCCTTTACCATAACCATGTTCCTGATGCGGGCACAACTGAGGTGCGGAAAGTAATAAATGTTATAAAGAAGCATGCAGGAGACCACACACCAAGTTGTAGCAACTCCTACCAACAATTCCAATAATTTGAGTCAAACAGTGTGTGGTGAGCTGCCCTCAGTTCTCTGTCTAAACTGTACAACCCAGAGAGCAAGACAAGCAGCTGTAGTGGCTCCAAGTCAGTCCACATCCTTAGCTGACCTGCATATACCCACAGAATATACAAAAACTGATCATGGTGACCTTTATTTGCTCCATGACTCTAGTAACAATGACACTGAATGATTTTTCATATTTGCAAGTCACAAAAATCTGCACTACATGAGAAACACACCCCATTGGCATGCAGATGGCACCTTTAAAGCTACCTCCTGCTTTTCTCTCAACTATACACTATACATGGTGTCAATTACTCAGCTGTGATACCCACTGTTTACATCCTTATGGTGAACAGAAGCTATGGAGTGATGTCAGGGTGTTGTCCGAACTGAAACGCTTGTGTCTAGAACTTCCACCAGCCACCATAATGACTAATTTGGAATTAGCAGCAGCTAAGGCATTTGGCATAGAGTTCCCAACAGCTACCATAAGGGGATGCTTTTTTCATCTGTGCCAAGCTGTATGGCACAAGGTGCAAGAAAATGCAGACATCCACAAAAACTATACACTGGATGAGGAGTTTGCGCTCCAAATTAGGATGCTTCCCACACTTGCCTATGTACCCCCTTCTGATGTGGTGAACATTTTTGAACAGCTACAGTCCACTGACTTTTACACTACGCATGACGACCAACTGGTCCCCCAAGCGATTATTTTGAGGATACATGGATAGGGAGGCCAGTTGGTCATCATGGGCACCGTAGACCACATTTCTCCATAGAATTCTGGAATTACTACTCATCTGTTAAGGAAGGGTTCTCCAGAACAATAGGTAGAAGGGTGGCACAAAGCGTTTAACAATCTGCTGGGGGCAAGCCACTTCACAATATGAAGGTTGATAAAGGCCCTGAATGTGGAGCAAAATCTTAATGAATTAAAAATGGAGCAGTACATGGCAGGGTTTGAGCCTCTGACTCCATGAAAAAAATACAGGGATACAGCAAAGATAATTGCCTCAGTTGTGGATGCCTATGCTGACATGATGTGCTTGGATTACATGAGAAAAGTAGCACACCGTTTTCAGCTGCAGGTTTGAAGCTGCAGAAGCAGCACAACATGCAATTTTAGCTTGTGTTTAACTACAATTTAATAAAGTTTTGGCTTTTAACTGTGACACTTATGGAGAAACCCAACCCAAACCCTCCAACTCTGAACTTGGCACATTCTACTGATCATGTGATCTGGTGACGAATGCAGACATCAGGGTCATCAGCTCATCAGCTCAGCACAGTAAGATAACCTTAACATTACTACATAGCCACTTTTGCTGATAGCCATAACATTACTACATTGCTGCATCTCCATAGATTTACTTTGTATTTGTCTGCCATAGCCGCATGCGCTGAAATTGTAGTGCTGCGTAATGTTGCTTTAGCGGTAATGATTTTTGCTCAATGGGTTATGCACAGATGCTCGTGCTGAAAATTTGAGCTGAAAAGATGTGATACCTGCAACATTACATCACAACATTTACCATACCAGCAAGGCACCATATAGGTTAACATTTCACCATGCTATTTACTAAAACGCAATGAGGTATTATACCTGTTTTTTCCTTAAAACAAACAAGCTGTCAAAATATGCTAGAAACTCTGAATAATGAACCACACAGGAGTGCTAGCAGCAGGAGAGAAATAAGGTTGAGCTAGCTTTTCATAACTGGATAATAAAAAGATTGATAGCGAACTGCATAAGTTGTAAAAAAAAAAAAGAGGAACTGACTCTATAACAATATGTGAGGCGTTTATCAGGGAGTGCTCTGTGTCAACATTTCGTGACCTGTCATCAGTCACAAAGGCACTCCACTCACTGGCTGAAATTTAAATAAGAGAACATTAAACTCGATCTGCTCACTGATGTAATTCTCAGGGCAATTATATAGGAATAGCCTGCAGATTGGTATCTAAAATAATCATAATAATTAGTCATTGAGAGTTCAAATACAACTACATCAGGAGCAGCTGATAATTATAAAAATGTAATAATAAAAATAATATAAATGCTTGATAATGTAATTTTGCAGGGATTCTCCACTTACAAAAGGGGAGTTATGCAGGTGTGTGGTTTGCATCATGGCATGACATGAAGAAATAAAAATGATTGACGTATGACCATTGTTCCTGCTTTGTTTATTTATTAATGCATTTTTTATTTTGTATTAACTTTTAACTTGTGTGTGGTTGCATAGTTATGAAGGAAGAAGCTTGCATGGGTCTGAGTCCAAAACTGGAATGGAGAAGTGACCAAGATTACATTTTTTTTGTTTCGGGTCTGGCATGGGGCTATACCGATTGGACTGAGTGACTCTCATATACTGTCTCTATTCCAGTTGGGGATGAGAGAACAGGCAAAAAATTTCTGAGTGATATGCATTGCACAGTACAGTACAGTACAGCACGGTGTAATTATTGAAGCATTGTACTAGGAGGAATGGAGATATAGTTAAACAGAACAAAACAACAATGACAGTATTTAGTTGCATAGATCAGTGTCAAAGGTATCCAGCATAAATAACATCCATAGTATACAGATCACAGTGTGAAATCCAACGTATGACAGATGCACAGTGTGAGGTTAATATGCTGTGTAACTGTAACTAAAAGGGAGGGGGGTGAATAACGACATTACATCGCAACATTTACCATACCAGCAAGGAACCATATAACTCAACATTTCATCATGCTACTTACTAAAACATAACAAAGTATTATACCTGTGTTTGCTTTAAAACAAACAAAAAAACAAGCTGTCACAATATGCCCGAGACTCTGAATAATTAACAGTTGAGGAGTTTTAGCAGCGGGAGAGAAATGTGGTTGAGCTTGCTTTTCACAACTGGATATTAAAAAAGTTGATAGTGAACTGCACAAGTTACAAAAAAAGAACTGACTCTTTAACAACATGTAAGGTGTTTATCAGGGAGTGCTCTGTGTCAAAATTTCATGACCTGTAATTGATTGCAAAGATGCTCCACTCACTGGCCAAAATTTAAATAAGGAAGCATCAAACTTGATCTGCTCACTTATGTAATTCATAGGGCAATTAGATAGGAATGATGTGGGGACTGGTATCTAAAATCAAACAAAAAAATGTATCTTTCCACATCAACAGCTGCCTGCTAAGTTAAAAGCAAGCTGAAACAAGCCTCACGAGACATGGAACTGTCTGCATCAGCACAGAGCCATGCCGCTGGCAGACTTGAGAATTGTGAAGATGCCTTTTTTTTTACAAAAAGTTTGAGCATAGTAAAATTCAGCAACACAAATGACATAATGCAGTCTTGGATTATTTCTTTTTTTGTGGGGAAAAAATGTGTTGAGACAGCAGAGCAGCTGTTCTAGAAGGCTGTCACTCATGCTACTGTCATTGATGTCACTCCAAGAATGATGTCAATGGCAAACAGCATTCAGCCCAGATCATGGAAAAACACAGACAATTTTAGTGACCAACATGTCACTGACAACAGCTTATAAACTGATTTGAGTACCAGACAAGCACAAGACAGCATAGGGTGACATAGTGAGGTCTTTATTTGTTAAACTAACCCAAAAAGGGTGCAATTTTCTTTCACATAGAATCAATCATTGCCATTGATCTTTAAGTACAGGTCAACTGATTTCAATTTCCCAATATCCATTCAATAGCACAGAAACTGTTCTGTGCATGCGAGTCATTATCTCCAAGCCCCATCGTGAAGCAGATTCCAGAAAAGCTAAAAACACAGTTTTTCAAATGTAAATATGCTAAAAATTGCAGAACTCCCAGACATCACCCATCCCTAGGAAATCTTTCCCCACTAACCTACAAAGGCATACAAAATTTCACTAGTTAAAGATATATCTTTTTTTTACCTAGACGAGAGCAAACATTCAGAAAAAACAGCATTAAAGTCAATGGGAAACAACACAGGTTTTCACATTTTAATATCTCTAAACTCACTAAATGGATTTACATGAGACTTTCAGGGATTGTGGATTCTGTCATGTACAAGAAATCTTGAAAGTTTCATGTAAATCTGTAAAACCATCTTTCTACAAGAAGCAAACAAAAAATTATAGTTTAACATCAAATTCATCAGCCACCCTAACCGTAGGGGCACTGCCACATACCTATAATATAAATTTCTGGTAATTCTTAATTTTTTTTTTATTTAAAATTTTGTAAACTGGGTAAAAACACTGGAGTTAGTCCATTTTCAGGCTCGACCCGACAATAAACAAAAACAAACAACAAAAAGAGCAAACAAATAACACATTAGACAAAATTAGACAAAACAACTACAGACTTCTAAAAACAATAAATACGACTTAAAATTATGCTTAAATTGATCCAGTGAACCAGAAGAATGAAGATCAGCCAGTAATGAATTCCAGAAAAAGGGGGCAGCAACTGAAAAAGATCGAGAACCAGTTTTGGAATGATGTGGAATTGTTTGGAGAAAAACATCAATTGAGGAACCTAAGGTGCAAATAGGGGTTCTTATTTTAACCAGATCCATAGGTGGATAAACAGTATTTTAAAAAAATGATTTAAACATTTGACAGTCAAAGAAGTACGTAATTTTAGAGTATGGAGACAGCCACCCCAATTTGGCATATAAATGACAATGATGAAGACAATATGAGGAATCCAAAACAAAATATCAGACATTGTTATAGGTGACTGTCAATATCTTGATTTCTTTAACTGATAACCTGAAATAAAGACTCGTTACTTGGTCCAAATGTGGGAGAAGCATCCCAATCACAATTGCTCTATGGCTTTCAGGGGTAAAATATTTCCTAAACTTAAAAAACAGTCCTAACTTTTGATTGACCTTTTTATTGGCTGTTTTAATATGAAGAGACAAATTTAGGCCTGGACCCAACAAGACTCCCAAGTAGTACTTAAATTCATGAACAAATTCAATTGCTGCTCCCTTATCATTGTGGACCAAAAGAATGGGGTTGCTTTCCAAGGAATGGGGAGTTCCAATTATCATAGATTTTTTTTTTACATTAAGAGTCAAGCAATTAACTGAAAACCAGCTACATGCATTTTGAAATTCTAGTTACAACAGTGAAATAATCTGAGACACAGTTTTTGCTTGTGAAAAGATAAGATCATCTGCATATAATAAACAGTGACTTGACTTAAAAATGGAGGGAAGTGAATTAATAAACAACAAAAATAATGAGGGGCCCAGTATAGATCCCTGTGGAACACCAGAATTAATGGGTTTGACAGACAAAGCCACTGACCCCAGTGTAACGACCTGAGACATATTTGTTAAGTAATCTCTACACCAAGCTACAACATTTTCTGAAAAATTAAGATGTTTCAGTTTGAGGCACAATAAGGAATGATTTATAAGGTCAAATGCCTTGATCAGGTCCACAAAGACCGCCCCCCATTATTGTGCACGTGTCTTTAATTTTTCAGAATATCAATACAAAACAGAAGTCACTTTTTGCATCTCAACAACGCATAAAAACGTAACAGGTACAAGCCACAAAAAGAACCACCCAATATATCTTCACTCTACACATTTCTATATGTGACTTCAGTTCCTATTGAAGTCACTGTACTTAGGGCACAGCCATTAGTTACAACACAAACAGCATAGTAAAACACTTCATGGTGTGTCACGGCTTAGTATGCCCCAATAGAATAACATTCATGTCTGTGTGCTGCATTGCAGGGGAACGGGGCAGAGGGATGGGAAAGTGGGAGAATATGGTAAGCAGTGCAATGCATGAATAAATGCAAAGGAAGAAGAATTCACTATGCATCTGTGTGTGTGTGTGTGTGCGTGGAGACAGACACAACTCTCAACCTTTTGAATCAGAAATCAGGCACAATGCTTTTAAAAAAAATTAAGGACAAACACTCCAAATCAGAGGGAAATCTTAACAAACGGTAGTACAGACTCAGTAACAGAAGAAATGCTTTGAGCACCAGGAAATGTTGCTAAGGTGCTAAACAAAATCAGTGCAGCTCAATGAAGTCAGAAAAGCACCTGTAGTCAGTGAGGCACAGAAACGGTTTAAGGTGAAAACAAATATATCCGTTTATTCACTCAAAAACAGTGCAGTAAGCATCCATACAAACCTGACCGGCACAATGCCGCCAAATCCAGGAAAAAAAGATGTAATGGCTATCGCCGCAAATTGCTTATGTTTTGCTCAGCATTAGCCAGGCTTCCTCAGAGCTATCTAGCTCACCTTCAACTGCTTATGTGCCTCACTGAGTGCGGGTGCTTTTCTGACTTCATTGTGTAGTACTGACTCAGTAACTTCAAACAATATGGGAATTTGCATTCTGTTCATTTTCTGAAGAAGATGTCTGCAACTTAAATGTTGGACATCATTGTGGCCTTTTAATCCCCAGTGCACTGTCACAAAAACATAAATGTAGTTAGGCACAGAGGTAAACATTCAGGAAAAATGAGGCATGTTACTGAAAATCAGACAAACTTCTAAAGTACCTGGGAGTGGTGTAATTAGTCAGATAAAATTTCATGTGTGTTACTAAATGTATGTTAAAACACTACTTAAAAATGCATTCAAACATCCAAGAATGTTTGTTATGATAGAATAAATATGAAAGCATTGAATTTCAGCCCCCAAAATGGTCCCTTTTCATGTAACCTAATGCATTTTTGCATTACATTTTCGAAAAAGGAAATAGCAATGAATTCAATCTGAGCAGAAAATAATCCCTTTTTGTGCTACCTAATCCATTTTCACATTTCATTTCTGAAAAGGGATTTCGCAAAAAGGGATTCTTTTTTGAACTTCCAAATACATCTAACTATTCTGTTGCACAAAGGGTATATTTTTCCCAAAAATCATTCTTTATCGGAAGAACACATCTCCATTTTAACATCACACAACCCTTATTTGCTTTCACTCTTGAAAAACAAATTACGTGTTTTTTGTAAAGTCATGCTGTTTTGTATATTTTTAATAAAACATGATAGCGTTACTTGAAACATGAACATATTTTGCAATAAGAATGTTTTTTTTTTTAAAAAGAATTCAACCTTTTAAAAAGCAGGCAGAACCCAGACAGGACATTTGAGAATTCAGCCAATCACTGGTCATCTTCTCTTCACAACACACAGGAGGACTGCCATCTTGAGAACCAGAAGTGAGCACAGTAGGAGATATCAGCATAAGTGAACATTTTTTAAAAACCTTTCATAATCTGATTGCATTAGACAAAAAATATATTTGGGTCCCTTTCCGTTTTACCCAATCCATTTTGCATTCCATTCACGAAAAGGGATTACATCTTTGTGAGCAATTATTCTTTCCCATAAAAATGCAATTTCATTTTCAAGTCAACTCATTCTGTTTTTGAACCTTCCTGACAGAAAATAGATCCTTTAATGAAGTCTCTGTATGTCACCTGTATGTTTTTATTATCTATTCCCTGCTGGTCTAGCAGGCCCCCTCCTGATCTCTGATGTCTTCCCTTTTTTTTTTTGTAAATTATTCCCTGGCAGTCTTGCTAATCCCCCCCAAAATGTTCTACCTATACCTTGATGCAATATTCTTTGGTGGTGCAGCAGACCCCCCAACCCCTGATTTCTGATGTTGTCCATCTATTTTTATGAATGACTCCCTGGTGGTCTGGGGGCACTGTCCACAATCCCCATGTCACTCTAAGAGTTTTATAAAGTATTACCTGGTGGTCTACAAAACTCCTTATCATGATTCCTGATCTCAGTGCTATGTTTTTTTTAATCTTATTTTTATTTTAATGCCTACGGCGTGTACCGGTGGGGGCATCCAGCCACCAGCTCTGCCTGCCCAGAGAGCAGCAGGCTCACTTGCATGATAGGGGATCTGGTGTGGCTGTCCACTGACCCACCAGAGGGTCTCCCCATGCCACTCTGAGCTGGGCTGGCCCCGGACCCCCCCAGTGTGATTCCACGAGAGTCCTCCGGGCAGAGCAGAGCATGGCCATCAAGCTGCGTGGTCACGCCCAGCCATTTTCCTCCCTTTTAGCCCCTGGAGCATGGGTGTGCAATAATGTCCTGAGGCACGATGTGCCAACATCTGCCGTACTCCACCCCTTGTTGCACCAGCCCCTATAGTGCCCCCTGGTCATCACCAGGGGCCGATGCAGAGCGGTGGAAACCCTCAGCCCTCCCCAGGACAAGAAAGCAGTCCTTCAGATGCTCAATTCTATCCCTCCTGTGCTGATCCCTAACCACCCAGGCTCGTTTCCAAACCCGGGTTGCCAACTTGGTGCAAGGTGTGGTGTCCAGCGCCTCGACCCTCAGTGCCACTGGACCGGCAGTGCTATGTTTTATATACTCTGTTCCCTGGTAGTCTAGTGGACCCTCTCCTCATTATGTAGCTTCCCCATAAATATTTATACAGTGCTCCATAGTGGTCTAGTGGACCCTCTTGTCCCCCCCCCCGGCAGGTGGTGGCCATCACCAGATGCTTTGGGGGAATCTTTTTTTACCATAGAGTTATATTAATAAAAGGGTAATTGTTTATACTTAATCATATTTTTGATTCCCCTTTGTCCTGCCCTAGCTGCATGCATTAGGAATTCTATATATTTGTGAAGTTTTTTTATAGGTGTTCCCCCCCCCCCCATATTGTAGTTTGAGATGGGTTGTCTGGCATAGGTCCTTCATAAGCAAATGTATGCTTAAATATTGTATTTGTGCTATCCTCTTGTGTAATGTATTTTTTTAAGTTTTGCTTGTAAAATTTAATAAACGTAATTAAAAAGCAAAACAAACAAAAAAAAAGCTGACTTAGCTATGTCCTAGCTTTAAAAAATTAGACATAGGGCCAACTTTGCTTATGTCCAAAGTAGTGCAACAGAAACTTACATCTAGAAATATGTTTTGAAATTCCTCTTAAGTTTTTAACTACCAATGCCATTATGACAAAATATATTTGTGTGATTTTTGCTTTGAACAGAAGGAATGAATAGTTTGAAAATGCCATTCGATACAGGAGTCTCTACACTGTAGGTTAGCCAGGTAACTTAGGAGGGTGTTTCATCACCGGGATTTAATTAAAGAGAAGTTTATTTCAGCATTAAATCTAAAGGAAGACAACGTGCTTTTTGTATCACAGGCTTACTGTATCCCGTTCAAATCAAAAGGATTTTCTGACCCGCAAAAGTTACAAATGAAAGATTAGAGCAGTGCTGCTCCTGAAGTCAACAGCACTGATCCCCAAATGGGTACTGGGTCAACTGTGACTAATAAGAGGCATGACTGCTACAACTATCTTAACCTTTCCATTCTAGATGGACAGAAAACTGGTGATTCAAACTGCAGGAAAAGGGGAGCTCTCATTTACTAAGAATTTATATTCATATATTTCCTAGCATAGTTCCAATGACTTGACAATGATGGAAAAAATGTCTCCAACTGTATATAAAAAAGATCTGAAAGGACTAGGAGCAACATTTACGTTACCCTTTTCCGGTCAAATGTATTGTAAATTATCAGAATCAAGTATTTATTTTGTGTGACCCAAACGAACTGCAGACTTTTATCTCTGACAAAAAAAAAAAAGAAAATAACAAGCAGAAATTAGAAACCCAAGACCAATATGCAGAATCAGTAGACTCATACCTCATTGATGAAGAGATACATTATTAGGAATATTAAACTTCAAATAAGAAGAATAAACTTAGAATTAAAAACAAAACTATGTATATTATGAGGGCTGTCTACAGCGCTGATGTTTCTCAGTTAATATCTTTATTAAAAAACTTATAAAAACATTTAACAACATAAAAACCATTAATAGCAGTACAATACAGAATTAGCAGAAAACCCAAGCATAAATACATCTTTTAAAAACAGGAAAATTACAAGCATTGTAGTCAAAGCATACAGTAGTAAGTACTGTGTCAAGAAGTTTAATTTAACAGTTCCTAACCGTATTTCAGAATAATTCATTCACATGAAAGTTATTTAACCATTAGTATATTCTAACTCTTGGAATGTGGTCAACACAACTAGGGAATGAACATTGCTGTTTTACAAAGCAACTACCCAACATTACAAATAGACTTGGCAAAGTAGCCAGGTACCTTAAAAGCACACATATGGATGACTGTTAAAAGACCCTACATAAATGGAGATTTGATAAGGAGCTAAATAACAATCTTTCGTACATGGGATGACATGACAAAACACAAATATCCTTCCATCCTACATCTGATTTAAGTAACTGTTCCTGAGACATACGTTAAAAAGGGCGTCCAAGTGCTATCATACACAGAAAGCGTTTCTATTGCCAGGTGGCTTAGTCTTTCATTGTGGGCAAGCGTTCCCACTGCTTGCTCCCAAAGGGAAAGAGAAGTAGTATTCTTGGATTACTATTTCTACATTAAGAGACGTTTAGCCTCTATAGAGACAACCACAGACCATATAATCTGTCATTGGCAGAGGTGGGAGATGTCAGCCAGAGAGCCCGGGAGAAAGTATTTAGGTGAAAAGGGAACAGAGCAGTGGAGAACCATCTGACGTAATGCATGTATCTTCTTCTAAAAGCCAATGATCTCCAGGCAATCCCATAGGATGTGGAATAGAGAGGCTCCTTGAGCCTGGTATCTCCAGCAAGTATCAGATGGTAACAGTCCTATCCTAGCAAGGATGTGGGGAGTTCTGTACCAGTAATGCAGGACTTTATTCTGTATTAAGCAACTTCTAGAGTCACATACTGCTATGTGTGTTAATCTCCAGCAATCCTCCCACTCTTCTGGGGACAACCGTAGGCCCAGGTCATGCTCCCAATGGGTTTTAGGTGGTAATGTAGTATTCACCAGGGCATGTCACAGGGCTTTATATATCAAACTGGCTACTCCTGCTTTCTTTTGTAGCCAAGTTGGAGTCGGAACTGCAGTCTATACCTGGGTACCCTTAGTATGGGGTTTCAGCATGGGTGAAATAGATCTCCTAAGTTGCAAAAATTTCCAGTGGTCCTGGTTTGGAAGGCCCTTAACAGTACACAACTGTTCATAAGATTGCTATGACCCAGTGTTAGGTAGTAATAAATCTCATATTCGATTAATACCTGTATCTGACCAGGATTTCCAAAACATAGGTTTGCTGTCAATAGTAACTTTTGGGTTTTTCCTAAGGAGGGGGTCAATTCTGTAGGGTAGAGACTAGTATATAACATCCTGCTAATAGCCTTCCAGTCAGCAATAGAACTTTGGATAGTGGGGATCCACAGGACTGATTTTTGATATTTGTAGTTACGTCTCCGGCACTTACATTTGTATCTGTATTTGCACTTGGTCAGATTTTACTATAGGCAAAGACATCATCATTCATTCACTACATTTAAGATACTTACATTGAACACAGTGGATATTTCTGTAATGGATAAAGTTTCTTTGTTTTACTTACATATGAAAAATGGATTTTTTTAGGGTGCTTTGGGGGGAGGGAGGTGTGGGCCAGAGAGGGGTTTAGCAGGGGGACTCTGATTCATAATTGGGGTTGGGTCAAGTGGGGGAAGTGGGGGTTGTTATTGTATGCAGGTGGGGGGAGAAGGAACTCAAGACTCACTCATACTATATTGTAAAATCTCATACTTAGTGGTGATCTTCACCAGGGGAAAGGGGGAGGGGGTTCAATGCAAAGTTTGGCAGGGTGGTGGTAATTAGCATTTAATGATCTGTGTAGTGGGAGGGTGATGTTGGTGATGGCACAGTAGTTGGGGGCTGCTAAATTTAGTTAAAAACTTTAAAAAATGAGTTAGAAAAGTTGGTGCATCCTTCATGAACTTCACAAGGCTTTGCAATGTGTGATGTTACCCGACTTTGCATCATCTTCACCACATCTCTACCTATAATGTGGTTTATGTCCTTATCAAGCTCTTACATTGTTATCACAATGTAGCTGTGCTCTACTATGTGATAATAAATGGGTCAGAGAAACTCTTTTTATTTATTTAGTTTTGTTGACTGAGAAAGAAGGCTAGACAACACTGCTTATTTTCATATAAGAAAATATATCTTGTAGATTCAATGCAGTTCTCTTTAATATCAAATGCCACAGCAATCTGGGATTTCCTATAGAAAATAAAAAAAGTATCAAATAAAATCTTTGTTGATTATTTGTTTTGTTGCTCATGTGGGTATTTTTGTGACTGAACGTCTATGCTGGAAACATCAATGTTGCCTACCTTTGTCCAGGAGAACAACAGATGAGCCCAAGTCAGGACAACAAACTTCATTAAACTTGGCAGTGTGTGTTGCACATCTTTTTTGAAGTAAAGCATTTAGTGTAAACAGAGGCTCACTGCTCATGGCTGTTTTGTGCTTAAGCAAAGAGAGAGCACACTTCAGAAATGATTTCTAAACAAACGGAAGTTTCGCCACTTTCCCAACCTTTAAATATTTACTTGCCTCAGTGAGCCAAACAAATTCAAATAAGTTAAATGAAATCTGCCACTCCAAACAAGAACATCACTCATTCAACTTTTCCCTGTTTGGGGATATGTTCTTTTACTACAGTTATTATAGTAAAATGCCAAATTATACATACCCCATCCATGCAAAGCATCATGGGAAGTAGCGCAAATCACCATGATGAAAAACCTATGGCAGCTGCGAGTCAGCCTTATGTCTTTAATAGTGAAATGCATGTATTTCCCATAATGCTTTGCATTAGTGAGGTGTGTGTAATTTTGGTATTTCTTTGAAACTTGGCTGTGTCGGCCATGCCCTTCCAGGGTAACCCTTGCTTCACTGCTTTTGTTCCGAAGCCCTTGACAAACATGTTCAGAAGGTTAGTATGACACTAACTGTGTTAGTGTAGGGCTAACAGAACAATGTGGTTGGACAGGGTATGAGCCATCTTCAGCAAACCTTAGTGCATGGTGCTAACCTGATAGCATGTGCTTGCAGAATATACTACAGCACTTATGCAAATGAGGGATTCCCCCTGCATACCGGGTGCAGCAGTATATTCAAGGGTTTGAAAGTGCTAAACAGCCTCTAGTGCAGTGCTGTCAAAACCCTACTCTCATTACTGAGCACAGTGGTGCATGAACATGCCTCCCAGCAAAATGCTGGGTAGCAGACTGAAAGCAGCATCTGTTAGCACCTGCCAGCATCTCCTCCACACCCATTCACTGTACATTTGCCCCCAAATAAATTGTGGATCCCTTCTCTGATATCTTGTGGTTCCCCCACTTTTTGATTGTAGTACATTTGCCCCCAAATAAAGTGTTGATTCACTAACAGTCATCTAGTGGTTCCCCCATCTCCATTACAATGTTGATCCCTTCCCTGTCTTGCCCACTCAGGTCCCTCCAACCCCTCCCCTGGGTGTCCTCCACTTATCCACGCAGGCATCATCCCCTCCCAGTGACGGCAACAGTCACAACATCTCTGCTCACTCTGCTCACCACCTTGGCTGGCCATCTTCAGAATGACTGGGAGCGAGTGCATGCCTGCTGTAGAAACCACAAGATGAGTCATCGGAAGGCCTATTTAGGCTGATTAAACTCCTCTGAGAAAGCTGACACAAAAAAAAGTGCCACTTCTAAACCTACCCATGAAATCTCAGTCACAAATAGATTTTTGTCTCTGAATCAGTGTCAGACATGACTGCTGTTAGACTATTTTTTTCAATAATCAAAGTTTATTGATTTTCAATATCAGACTAGACAGTACAGTACAACAACTGGGAACAACAATGCATACCATGTACATACAAGCAACGGCCCAGGGCAGTCAGTGGCTACATGTACCATAAAAATAAAATTAATTTCAGATCAGTTTGCAGATAAGAATTATACATTTTGGGGGGGGCTACCCCTCAGATAAGATGCTACGCACAAAGTATTCATTGGATGTGCCCCACTTCCACCACCACTCTCACCAACAAATTATTTCAGGGTACAGAAGTTGGGTCCCTATTCATCATAAACAACAGCCATTTGTTCCACCTGTTGCTGACTTTCACCTCCTACTTCTGAACCACATACATCAGAATTTTCATTCTGTAGGTACTATTCATTAAGCTAATCCATTCTTCTACATGAACCAGTGTTTTTTTGGTCCACTGTGATAAGTATATCCAATAGACAGTTACTCACTGGATCTTTAAGGCCCGGTGGGTACAGTGTGAAGAGGTACAGGTGTTCTGTAAGATTAAAGTGGCCTCAGAAAAGGTCTCTCATTATACCTTCAATGGAGATGAGGAATGGTTTAAGGTTTGGGCATGCCCTCAACATGTGAACATTTTCAGCCTGTTCCTCTCCACACAGCCTCCAACACCTGCTAGTATTAGCTGTGGTTCTATGCACCTGTTGGAATGGACAAAACAAATATCTAATTAAACATTTCCAGCTGAATTTCCTTCATGTCACTGAAGATAAATTTCTATGAGAACTGGAACCTGAAACTGTTCAGTCATTAAGTGCTGACTAACATCCTGATTCCAGTGATCTAATACCTTAAGTGGAGGGGAGTCTTTTAAGTGAATCAAGGTGGAGTAGATGTGTGAAATAAGATGGGGCATGGCATCCCCCATGAGAGCAGAAATTATTAAAACTATAAGGGGATTTCTGGAGTCAGGGACTGAGCCTCTATGAATCCAATTGAGTACATGTGCCCTAGCCTGGGAGTGCCAGAACATATCAGTTTGTGGCAGGCCTAGGCTATCTTTTAATGTTTAAAACGCCTTCATCTCCATGCCTTACAGGAACTGGTAGGGGTACTGGGGTCCCCGGTGGTGCCATACCTTAAGTTGGACTGAGTGTGAGTGAAATCTCTGTGAAGCTGAAGCGGTAACAGCCACAACAGCTGTTCTATGAGGTTTGCTTGGGCAACCCATCTTTTCCCGATTCGAAATGGGGTGCAGGCAATGCAGGAGCCATCCTCCATTGACATAGGGATCAGGCACAAGTCTAAGATATGTTGTTCTGGTGGAGAGGCAGGCAGGGCTGCTCTTTCAAGTTGAGCTCATTGATGCATTGGTGCATTTCTAAGCCAGTGTAGGATCAGCTGAATCTGTCCTGCTTCACAGTACAGGGATAGGTCTGGAAGGATGCACCCCATCTGCTCTTATGGTCTGCACAGGGCTTCATAACTAATTTTGGGGAGGCGACCCTGATATAGGAACCCAGGGATCACCTTGCTTCATGTGGCCCAGTGTTTATTATTGACGGGGATAGCTAGAGATTGGAATAAATATAAACATTTTGGTAGCCATCCACCCATACATTATTCCTTATATATCATATCATAAATAACACATTTTAATATAAACATTTTACTAGGTATTATCATATGCTGAATATTAATGAACATTCTGCTTATGTCATTGTTTTATGATTTTTTTTAAATACATACATATCTAATTAGGATTCACTGTATACATACATAATTAAGATTCACCACTGTAACTGACAACTCACAAAGGCCTTGGGGTGGATTTGTTAAAGAATATGTTGAATTATAGATTGTTTTAAATAATTTATCTAGCAATGAATAACGTAGTGTCTTATTACACAATACAAGTTATAGTCTTAACTGTTACATATAAAGAACACAAAATAAATGTGACCTTGAGTAATGTTGGTGTTTGTAATCTATCTTCTTTCCTTCTTTCTTTCTTTCTTTCTTTCTTTCTTTCTTTCTTTCTTTCTTTCTTTCTTTCTTTCTTTCTTTCTTTATACATAGATACATAGACAGTGTCGGCAGATAAGGGCCTATGGCCCACCCAGTCTGCCCATTTGAGCTTATAAGTTCAGTTTGTTTTCCTAGAAGTCTGTTTCCCCTTACCCCTGACCTCTAGAATTCCTTTATGTCTATCCCATGCATTCTTAAATCCGTGATTGTTTCAGCCTCACCACTTCCTCTGGCAGGGTGTTCCACTTGACCACCACCCGTTCTGTGAAGAAATTCTTTCTCATGTTTCCTCTGAATCGCCCTCCTCCAACTTCATCCCATGCCTCTAGTCCTGGAACATCTTTTTCGCTTAAAAATAGTGTTTTCCTGCACTCTGTTTCTCCCTGTAAGATACTTGTATGTCTCTATCATATCCCCTCTCTCCCTCCTCTCCTCCAGGGAGTACATGTTCAGTTCCTTCAACCTGTCTTCATAGGACTTGTGATGCAATCCATGCACCATCTTTGTTGCCCTCCTCTGAACCTTCTCTACCCTGTCTATGTCCTTACATAGGTATGGTCTCCAGAACTGTACACTGTACTCCAGGTGGGGCCTCACTAGTTTCTTGTATAGTGGAATTATGACCTCCTTTTCCTGCTGGTGATGCCCCCTGCCTATACATCCCAGCATCCTATTTGCTTTACCTGCTGCCTTGTCACACTGTTTCCCTACCTTGAGGGTCATCAGAGATGACAACCCCAAGATCCCTTTCCTGCTTGGTGCATGCTATATCCTCATCCCCTAACTGATATATTGTGCCAGGGTTTTTGTGCCCCATATGCATTATCTTGCACTTCTTGCATTGAATTTCAACTGCCAAACCCTTGACCATTCATCAAGTTTCTGCAGGTCCCTCTCATTCTGTCTACACCTCTGGTGTGTCTACTCTGTTACAGAGCTTTGTGTCATCAGCGAACAGTGAAATTCTGCCTTCTAGATCCTGCGCAATGTCAGTGATGAAGATGTTGAATAGGACCGGTCCCAACACTGATCCCTGTGGTACCCCACTGGTCACTCTTCCCTCTGTGGAGTGACAGCCATTTACCACCACCCTCTGTGTCCTGCCACCCAGCCAGTTACCTACCCACCACACTACTGTCCTGCCCACACCCTTTCTTTCTTTCTTTCTTTCTTTCTTTCTTTCTTTCTTTCTTTCTTTCTTTCTTTCTACAATTTGTTAAATGGCCTGTTAATGATGCACCAAAAAAAGTTTCCTGACAGCTGTATATATTTATAAATATATACATGTGTGCTAGTTATTACATTGAAAATCAAAATTGTATGTAGTGTTATTGTTTTTACATTGGTTGCATGCATGCGCAAGCCAATGTATTGTGGCAATAGGGGATTTCAGGGTGTGTGTCACTGCCAAGTCTGTTGCAGTACACAAAACTAGGGGATCAGAATGGGCTTGACAGTCTACACCAATGACCACTCGGTGGGGTCCTGATGCAACTCTCTGCTGGGTGGGCTGAACGGTCATGCACTTCAAAGGACCAAAGTAGCTCCAATCAGAGAGGGCTTCTGGCCTTTGATTTGTATATAGCGGAGGGCTACCGGACAGCGATAATGAGCACCCAACAGAGCACCCGCTAGCATTGTTGCTCCTGGAAGTACAGTGCAGTGTCTTTGTCGATGTTTCACCAAGCTGAGCTGCGAGGCTTACTGCGAGATGGGGGAGGGGATAAAATGTTGATCAATAAATGTACCCCCCTACTGCAGTGACCATTTTTGCCACTGCCACCACAGTCACTCCACTTATCTTTGTCAGCATTGAGGGGCTCAATTCCTGTGTCAGCAGTGGAAGAACCTCCACAACAGTATGGGACAATTAGGAGCCCACTCCCAGTGTCTGCAGTCAGGTCCCACACCCCAGCAGTTCAGGACACTGGGGAGACCACTCTCAATGTCCCCAATCAGATCCCCCATCCCCAGCAGTTTGGGACACTGGAGAGCCCACTCCCAGTGTCCCCAGTCATTAGTACCCCCACCACCACTGTGGGACATCGGGGAGCCCACCCCCAGTGTCCTGAAACATTCCTGTCCCTAAAAAAGAGAAAAACATTCCCACAACGTCTTTGCTTTTTTAACCCTTTAAAAAAGAAAACCATCCCTTGTCATCTCCCCCATCCCATCTCCCCCTCTGCACACTCACCTCCCTGTACACCCCTTACCCCATGCTCGCCACTGGAGGTCAAGTGCTGTCATCTTCTCTGGACTGGGACACATCTGCACTCTTCAAAGCTGAAACATGAACTGAAGAATCAAGGTAAGCACTATATAATGGCTGTCAATGACAGTTTCAACTTATGTTGATATCTCGGCCATTGTTTGTGATTTTTGCACCAAATTTTCAACACGGGGTTCTTGGGACCTCACCTCATGAACACTGCCACTGTCATTTCGTTACTCAGTCCCGAAAGATGATTCTGCAGTCACTGCGCAGAATCACCTTTCAGGACCAATCAATGAAATGACAGTGGCACTGCTCATGAGGTGGGGTCCCAAAAAGCCATGTTGAAAATTTGGTGTAAAAATACCGAAAATGGCTGAGTTATGTGAGCTCGTTAGAATTTTTATATGCACACACAAAACTTTGGTTATTTTTAATATTTTGACTCCAACATTTCAACATAGCCATTGTTTCACACCACCTCATGAACAGTAAAGCTGTCATTTTTCACATCCTGCCTGAAATGTATTTTTGCACCTGTGGCGCGGAATGGCACAGTTGCTGTGCAAAATCACTTTTTGGGATAGAGTACTGAAATGATAGTGCCACTGTTCATGAGGTGGAATTCCCAAAAAGCTCATGCTGAAAATTTGAACGAAAATACCAACAAATGCCCAAGTTACATGCGCTCATTTAAATTTTCCTATGCATGAGTGTAACTTGGTCAATTGTTAATATTATCACTCCAAATTTTCAACATAGTCATTTTTTCACACTACCTCATGAACAGTACAGCTGTCATGTCTCACATCTGGTCCAAAACATGTTTTCATACCTGTGGTGTGGAGTGGCGCCGTCGCTGTGCGAAACCATCTTTTGGGATTGAGTAACAAAATGATAGCACCTCTGTTCATGATGGAGGGTCCCAAAAAGCCCAGGTTGAAAATTTGGAGCAAAAATACTAACAAAAGACAGAGTTATGCATGCTCGTTGAAATATTCCTACACACATGTGTAACTTTGCCAATTGCTTATATTTTGACTCCAAATTTCCAACCTAGCCATTTCTTCACACAACCTCATGAACAGTACATCTGTCATTTCACACATCCTGCTCAAAATGAGGTTCTGCACCTATGGTGCGGAATGGAGTTTTGTCATGGATTAAGACATTTTCACCTATGGAGTTCATGAGGTATGGTGATAAGAAGACTATGTTGAAAATTTGGGGTCAAAATGAGAACAAATTAGAAGGGGTGCATAGGTAGGGGTGTCACTAGCAGAAGGAGGGAGATAGTGATACTGTTATATTAAACCCTGGTCAGGCCTAAGAGTGGGTAGGTCTTGTCAGGTGAATCTGATAGATTTTTTGACTGAATGATGAAGGAAGTTAATCTGGGGGGGGGACATGGACACTGCCTACCTCAGTTTCAGCAAGGTCTTTGACACAGTCTCACACAAGAGGCTTGTTAACAAGACTGATAGTCTGAGCATGGTAGACAAGGTGGTGAACTGGGTTAGGAACTGGCTAACAGACAGGAGACAGAGGGTGATGGTAAATAGGGCACAATTTGGGGAGGGGGTGACCAGTGGGGTACCGCAGGAATCAATCCTTGGGACAGTCCTGTTCAATGTCTTCATTAGTGACATTGCAGAGGGGCTGGAAGGAAAGGTCTGCCTGTTTGCAGATGACAGCAAGATCTACAACAGGATGGATACTCCAGAAGGCATGGAGAAAATGAGAAAGGACCTAGGCAGGCTTGAGAAAGGGTCTGAGGAGTGGCAACTGAGGTTTAAATCAAAGAAGTACAAAATTATGCACTTGATGCATAGAAACCCTGGGGAGAGCTACAGGATGGGGGACTGTTGCCGACAGTGACCAAGGAACAAAGGGACATGGAGGTTATAATTTCACATGACTTGAAAATGTCAAAGCAGACTACAAAGGCAGCGAAGAAGGCCAGTGACATGCTGGGATGCATAACGAGGGGTATCACCAGCACAAGGAGGGAGGTAGTGATGACATTATATAAAACCCTGGTCAGGCCTCACATGGAGCACTGTGTGCAGTTCTGGAGGCTGCACCTTCAAAAGGACATAAACAGGCTGGAAACAGTCCAGAGAAGGGTGACTAAGATGGTACAGGGCTTGCACCACAAAATAAATGAGCAGAGATTAAGGGACCACAATATGTACTCGCTGGAGGAGAGGAGGTAGACAGGAGAAAAGCTAAAGACATTCGAGTACCTCAAGGGTATAAACAAGGTGCAGGGGGAAGCCATCTTCAAATACAGGAGGAGTACAAGAATGAGGGGGCAGGACATGAAATTGGAAGGTGGCAGGCTAAGAGGGAATATGAGAACACTTTTCTTCACAGAGAGGGTGGTGGACACATGGAATGGTCTGCCGAAGGAGGTGGTAGGAGTGAGTACTGTGGCAGGAGTTAAACATGCATGGAACAGGCATGGTAGAACCATAGAGGTACAGCTGAGGGAGGATCAGAAGCCATAGTCAAGTACATGGCTTATGGTCAGACTGGATGGGCCTATCGGTCCTTATCTGCCAACAGTTTCCATGTTTCAACCTCTTGCAGCCATGTTCACTGAGTGGTGCCAGAGGATTGGAGGAGGGCACATGTGGTCCCTCTACACAAATCTGGCAGTAGGGAGGAGGCAGGGAACTATAGGCCAGTCAGCCTCACATCAATAGTGATGAAGATTATGTGCACACTTCTTAAAGACAGGATAGTGGAACATTTACAAGCCATCGGTGCCCAGAACCCTAGGTAGCATGGATTCACAGCAGGTTACATATGAACATACGAACATACGAAGAAGCCAGCAGAAGAAGGCCATTTGGTCTATCAAGTCTGCTCGTATTGCAGGGTCCACAGCTTGAGCTAATGTCCTTTCCCTCCCTCCCTCCCCACTTCTCCCATCCTCTCTACCCATGATTCTTACCCTCCCCCTATGCCTATCCCAGCCTCTCTTAAAGCTGCCCACCGCTTTCAACAAGATGACCTCTTCTGGCATGGATCTGATCGATTTCTTTGACTGGGTGATGAAGGAAGTAAATGGAGGGGGGAGCGGTGGATGTCGCCTACCTCAATTTCAACAAGGTCTTCGACACCATCCCACATAAGAGGCTTATTAACAAGATGGGTAGTCTGGGCATAGGACACAAGGTGGTGAACTGGGTTAGGAACTGGCTAACAGACAGGAGACAGAGGGTGGTGGTAAATGGGGTATAATCTGGAGACAGGAGGGTGACCAGCGGGGTACCGCAGGGATCAGTCTTTGGGCCAGTCCTGTTCAATGTCTTCATTAGTGAGACTGCAGAGGGGTGGAACAAAAGGCCTGCCTGTTTTCAGGTAACATTAAGCTCTATAACAGGGTGGATATTCCGGAAGGGGTAGAGAACATGAGAAAGGAACTAGGCAGGCTTTAGAAATGGTCTGAGAAGTGGCAACTGAGGTCTAATTCAAAGAACTGCATAATTATGCACCTGGGCCATAGAAACCCTGGGGAGAGCTACAGAATTTATTTATTTATTAGCTTTTGGTAACCGGGTAAGTGCGCTAGGCAACAGACCTCCCTATTTTCAGGCACGACCCGGGAGAGCACAGGACATTGGTTACAATATGCAGAAATGCACAGACATAATATAGAAGTACAGGAGCAAAACAAGATATACATTGGGTAGCACAGTAATAGTTACATAAGGGTACATTTTAGGCATAGATCATAATAAGGATGTAAAAATATGGGAGGGGAGTTGCTGGCAGTCACCAAGGAACAAAGGGATCTGGCAGGTTATTATTTCAGATCACCTGAAAGTGTCAAAGCAGAATGCAAAGGCAACAGGGAGGGCCACTGGCATGCTGGGGTGCATAGGCAGGGATATCACCAGCACAAGGAGGGAGGTGGTGATGCTGTTATAAAAAACCCTGATCAAGTCTCACACAGAGTGCTGTGTGCAGTTCTGGAGGCTGCACCGTTGAAAGGACATAAACAGGCTGGACACGGTCCAGAGAAGGGTGACTAACATGGTACAGGGCATGTACCACAAAACTTGCAAGGACAGATTAAGGGAACTCCATATGTACTCACTGGAGGAGAGGAGGGAGAGAGGGGACATGATAGAAACATTCAGTTACCTTAAGGGATAAATAAGATGCAGGTGGGCTACATCTTCCAATACAGGAGGAGTACAAGAGCGAGGGGCATGACATGAAATTGGAAGGAGGCACATTAAGAAGGAGTATGAGGACATTTTTCTTCACAGAGAGGGTAGTGAATGCATGGAATGGTCTGCCACAGGAGGTAGTGGGAGCGACTACTGTGAGTGAATTTAAACATGCATGGGACAGGCATAGGGGAATCATAGAGGTAAAGTAGAGGGAGGGTCAGAAATTGTAATCAAGTACAGGGCTTATGGGCAGACTGGATTGGCCTAGCAGTCCTTATTTGCTGACAATTTCTATGTTTCTATGTCTGTGTGTGCTTCCACACCTACATACATATGTGCATCTATGCAGGAATTCAAGCACAGGGTCCAATACAATTACACTATCTCAAAAAGTAAGGAAATTCATTGCAAAAAAACTTCATTAATACATCAGCATGCTGTCTCCAGTGCTGCTTTCCTTCTGCTGACCCTCGTCTGGTGCCTGACCTTCCATGCTGTTTACTGCGCTCTGACAACTATTACAAACAACCTTCCCTATCAGTTCATATCATCCACCTATGGTACTCATACTTTTTTCCTTTATTACTCCCAGCATTCATGTACCCTGCTCAGAATACCAAGAAGGTAGAAAGCAGTAGGAAAGACTAGTAGGACGCTGGGGTGCACAGGGAGGGGTATCACCAGCAGAAAAAGGGAGGTAGTGTTACCCCTATATAGATCAATGGTGATGCCACACCTGGGGTAGTGCTGCAATGTGGAAGGTCTTGTGGGTATGCAGACTAGACTCGCCGTTGTTTTTTTTTTGGAAAAATATCAAATTGTTTAATAAGTAACCAACGTTCGGCATTGACAAATGCTTGTTCTACTAATATACCAGTAAAGCTTCAGTATGTCTCCATTATTTTGAAGGCTCACCAACTTTTTGGGGTCGAGTATGAATTTTCCAATGTTAAAACAATAAAAGAAATATACAAAACGCAAGCCAGGGACATGGACAGTGCCACCTTCCACATGGATGCCGTAATGAGGGGGGTGAGAAGGCATGCTGCAGGGGGACGTGGCCGTGGAAGGACCCATCTGCGGTATGCCCCCAACAGGCAGTACTGAGCCCACACCAGCTTTGAGCTGTACACATCCTTGGATGCCAGAATGCTGAGACACAGGAAGGGCCTCCCCCACACCTGTCTCAACGACATCAGTGTGGACAGCCAGGCGGACCTACTGTTGCAATGCTCGACGGATACCTGTGGAGGTGGATGGTCCCTCCTCCAACTCCAGATGACTGTCCACAGTGGACAGGCCCTCCACCGCTGACCCCTGCAGATGCGCAGGATCTGTAACAGAAAGTAAGGTCACGTTACTGCATGTGATCTACCCTGCCTCCCCCGACAGACCATGACTTACCATGCAGTGATGGGATACCACCTGTCTGGAAGCCACCTCCTGGAACGCCCTCTATGACACTGCGCTGCATGCTTGCAGCAAACCTGTCCTCTGCTGGTGTCAGCTGCACCACCTCTGGCTGGCCCCCGCCTGTTGCAGCACGTGCCGCTCTGATGGCAGCCACCTTCTCCTTCACCCTCCTCCTGTCAGTACCCATCTTCTTCTTACACTCCTGCACGGAGCACTGGTGGCTGCCGTGCAGGTTGACGGCACATGCCACCTCCACCCATGCAGCAGCACGGGCCTGTGGGGTGCCCCGCCATCCACTGAGCAGCGGCTCCTGATCAAGGTAGGCCTTGAAGAGTGCCTCCGTCTCGGCCTTGGTGAAATTGGGCCTCCTCTTCCTCCCACCATCATAGTCCTCCTCACCCAGACCTCGCTCGGTCATTATTCAGCCTGTAAGGATGACAGTGATTACCTGTGACTGTGCAGTACAAAGCAAGTCCCTGATACCACAGTCCAGACCCCCACACAGCATGCAACTCACCAATAAACTGCAGTAACCGAATATGGCCACTGCAGAACATTGTCGCATCTATAAAGTGCAATCCATGCAAATTAGGTGAGGAGCAACTTTAATTAGATGCAAATCATACTGCTGTGCCATTGAATGGCTGATCAGATGATTAGCATATGACGGCTGAATATCGCGCCGTTGCACTTTGCGCAATTATGTTGAACGTGCTGAGCCAATGGCGCAGTTCTGTGGCATGTGTAGTACACCTCACTGCGCATGCCCATATAGCTTACACAGGCATCTGCTGCTGATGATGTGCTGTGCACGGTAGGCAATGCAGGGCACGGCCACCATTGTGCCAGTGGCGCTATGGAGAGGGTCACTACATGGCGCTGTGGCACAACTGCGCATTAGTTCGCTGTGTCGCTGGCACACAGGCAACCAATCGCGCTAGATGCATACACGTCCGATGGCACTGTGCGTGGCCTTGAGCCAGAGACCCATGACCTTGTGCCCGACCTTTGCCCCCTTGGCGCCATACGTCCGGCATGGCTGCACCTCTATCGCGCTGTTCGGTAACAGCGCGATAGGGAATGGTGGCGCTGTACTGCGCAGCATTTCCACATGGGTTACCGCACTGCAGAGCACCATATTGCCTACTATAGTGGTTGAGATGGCACACAGGAGAGCCCCACAATGGAGTGCCTTTGAGATGGCCAACCTTGTGGCCACTGTGAAGCCACACTATGGCCCACTGTTTGGAGAAGAGGCACTGGACAGGGCCAGGACCCAGGTCTGGCAGGAGGTGGCCACTGACCTGGAGGCGGCCACTGGATGCAGGAGGACAGCAGAGCAGTGCAGGCACCGTTATGGGGACCTCAGGAGGAGGGAGCCGGAGCTACTTGCCTATTTGTGGTCGTGTGCCAGGAGGGGCATGGTGCCTCATCCAGGTGGGTGATATGTCTACACACTTGTATTGTCCATATGGGTAACACTGTCTTATGTGTCCAGCACATAGGGGAGGGATAGTCTAGGGTTGGCTGTGTCGGTGTTTACAGGGTATGGGGTGGGTGGGTCTGGCGTGGGTGGGCACACACATTGGGGCAGGGGGACTTTGCTTTGGGATTGTACTGATGTTTTTCTCTCCTTTTTTCTCCCACAGGCATGGGGGAGCGACAGCAGAGGGAGGAGGACGCAGCACACAGGCGTGTCGGGGACCACCACCACCGACAACAACAGCCCGATGAGGGTGAGTGCCATGAAACCATGATTACTATTGCATGCTGTGTAACAGGGTGGGAAGCAGGGCATGGCCACCATCCATGGACACCACTGCCATGCACGTGACTTGTGACAGTCAGCACTGTCCAGTGACACTGCATGTCTGGGAGTGCATCAATGGTGGTCCATGCATGCACTGGGCACATGGCTGTGGCATTGCCTGCACTCCGCATAGCCACGTTACTGTACGGCCTTGGTTGTGCTGTGCTGGACATGGGCAGTGGGTGTGTGCAGTGGTCCACATGGCTGTTGCTGCCTGGTTGGGCATGTCTTGTGGACACGGTCACTGTGGGTGGGCGCACACCATCACAGGAGCGTGGCACATGGCTGTATGCCATGCATAACGGGTGGGCTGCAGGAGGATGGACAGTCACACCTATTGACCCTGATCCCTTGTCCTAGGTGAACGGCTACTCCTGCGGATGCAGCAGGCTGTGCAAGAGCTGCTGCAGGTGGCACGGGAGTCCCTGAACATCCTGAGGGACATACACCAGCATGGGGTCAGGAGGAGGAGACGGGCCAGACGACAGACCCAAGCGGAGGAGGACCAGGCTGGCCACTAATGTCCACATGAACCTGCCTACACCTTCCCCCCTTTGACTCAACCTCACACCCTCGCCTTCCTCTCCATATATCACCCCTGCCTCCTTACCCACCCCACCTTGTTTCTGTCCTCCCCCCATTTGTACATAGTTTTCTGTATATAGTTGTGTTTTATATATTGCAATAGAAATATTTTGATATGAATACTGTGGTGGTCTCTGATTTGTAGCTGGCTATAGGTGCTCAGCTGCAGTGGTGTGCATGGCATCTGGGGTGGTTCAGTCATGGGTATGTGTGTGTGTGTGTGGGGAAGTGTCTATGGTGTGGGAGTGGCTATCAGTCAGCGTCTGTGGTGTGTGTGTTGTTCCCTGTGCATTGCATTACTGTGTGCAGTGGTCCATGGTGCATGCTCTGTGTCCATTGTGCCCCTGTCAACCCATCCTTGGCCTGTGCAGCTGACACCCTTGCATGTCTGTGGCCTGCAAGGTCTGCTGCCTTGTCAGTGGTGGCTGTCCATGGAGGTCATCCACTGTGACCGTCACAATGCTGGGTTGCCTCCTGTCACTGGTGTGGTGCATGTTTGCCTCGGGTGACACTGTGGCCTCCGCAGTTGATGTCCCACCTCCATGCTGTGGCTTGTATGTGTTGCAGGAGCTGTGCACCACTGTCTGTGACTTGTGCTCCAGGCATATGACAGTGGTGAATGGGACCACAGTGCATGCACAGGGTGGGTGTTACCCCTGTGCCATGGAGGACTGCAGGCTGTGAGTGCTCAGTTCTCATGGGCCCACACTGGGGGCTTGGTTGCCACACTACTGCGTCCCTGTGTTATTGTCCCCATGGGTATGAGTGTGTGTTTGTCCCTGCACTGTGTTGCATCCGGTGTGATGCATGCTTCCACGCACCACTGTGGGTGTCTGTGCTGGCTGCTGTGGCTAGTGGTGGGTCGGGATGTGTCACTTGTCTACTGTGCAGGGTGCTGTATCAACGGTGGTGGTGTCAGGGGCATGCCCTTTCCCATGTGGGGTACCTCTTGTGCCGATGCATGGTCGGTCTCTCAGCTGTGCCTCAGGAGGATTGTGTGTGTTGGCACTGTGTCTGCCATTGTTGCATTGCCGTGTGCTGCCACCCACTGCTGGGTGCTCATGGTGGGGCTGGCTTGTATGGTTCTGTGGTACACGAGGTTGCAGTGTGACAGTGGGGGTGGTGGTATGCATGGGGTTTCCTGCAGTGGTGGTCACTGCTCATGGGGGGTGTCTGGGGGTCACAGTGCAGGGTGTGCTGTGCACTGGGGAGGCTGGTGTGGCACGGGGTGATCCGCCCTCCTTGTGTGGCAGTCTCAGCTTGCCGGTGGGTGTGCTGGGGCACCATGGCCCAGCTGTGCTTTGTTTGCTTGTCCCCATGGGCCGGTGGATATATTCAGTCCTCCCCAGTTGTGCTGTGCTTGGGGTGTGGGGGCACATTGTCAGTTCTGCTGTGTGTTCCTGTGCCCATCTGTGGCATGGGTGGTGGGCCCCTACCTACCTCCTGGTTGTGCAGTTACATTGCTCTGCTGCTGGGGGCTCCTGCTTGCGCTGTGGTGCCTCTGGGCTGCTCAGCTGGGCAGCCCTTGTTGCGCCATAGCGCATTATCTGCTCAGCTTCCCCTTCCTAGTTGTGCTATGGCGCAGGTTGTGCAATATTCAGACGTTAGCTGTTGGTGCAATTTGGCTTGCTCCTTTTTTGAATATTGCGTCTATTACGCATGGGCGCAATGGACTTGTGCTTGCTCCTGCTATTGCGCACTTTTTGGGTGCAGTTTGAATATCCAGCCCATAATGTATACAGATATAACTGTTGTAAATATAATAAATTAAGTGTAAATATTTCTATGATGTGATCATATTTGTCAACTAAAAATGAATACAATTTAATTACATACAAAAACAGGTGCTATGTTACCATATGATTTCAATATAGTATGGATATATTTCTCTTCAATAACATCTACATTATGATGATGTGTACTTGTGTAACTCCCCCTACAAATGAGGGTTCCCGAAAGTCTTCCTTGGGTGTGCCTAAATGCCCACTGCCAGGCTGGTGTCCTGTGTCTTAATCATTTGAAAGCTATTGCATGTGAGTGCCTTTATAGCCTCTGTGTTCTGTCTCTTTAAGAGCTGCCTATATCACAGTGTATAATTAATCTGGATGGGGGCTGTGTGTTTCTATGCTCGAGTCCCACCTGGGCTGTCAGATAATCACTCCGCTCTGCCATCGCTAATTGTGCAGAGGGAGCTCTGTTAGAAGATTTACTTATTTGCTGAGTATCCGTTATAATAGTAACAATCTCGTAGTTTGTCTAACCTGCCTTCTTTGCAACAATGACAGTTCCGTAAATCTCCACCATCTTGGTTCTCGACTACCATTGTGGACCAATCAGTACCTTTGGAGGCACTGAAATGGAACCTGCCCCAAGGGGTCTTGTGGGAGTGAATTTCTGTAGGAATTGTAGTTTTTCCACTTTGGCACCTAAATGGACCTGGAGGGGGAGCCCTTGCTGTGACAAACAGATGAATCAATGAATCAAACCTTTTGGATTGGAGAGAAAGTCCCGAGCTGCCAGTAGCAGAGTCAGTCTGAGTTTGGAGTGAGAGAGTGAACAGCTTGAGACATTCGAGCAGCTGCTCCTGCATAGTCATATGGAAAGGCTGAGTTTGGCCTGTCTGCATGCTGTCCCTCAAAAGGGATCTTTAGAAAGTGCTTAAATAACTGGACTGTATCTGAACCAATTGTGACAAAAGCCACTGAATTGTGACTGCACCATTGCCTGAAGAAGACCGAAAATTTGCTGCATGTGATCAGCCTGTCAGGATGTCAGAAATAACCACAGAGAGCACGGTTTTGCTCAAGTAAGCTGAAATTGCAACCGGACTGTCATCCGACCTGTGGTATTGTGTTTTGTCTTACTATAAGTGTGCTGAATGCTGTTAGTGGGTCGCAATTTGGTTCCCCACTGCCTGCTTGTGTCATGCTTGCTGGAAGCTGAATCCAACGTTTACCGGACTGAATCCGAACTGTTCACCCGGCCTTGGCCCTGCCACCTTGGCCCAGCCAGCTACTTCAGGCATAGAAATCACCATTGATGAGAGATTCGCCCGGGGATCAGCCCCCTGCTCAACCATCTTGAACAGGAATGACACTTCTGTGATTAGTGTGGGCCCTGCTTCTCCTGGCATACCAGCTTGTCAACCTGCAGTCTCCATCTCATCCATCCTGTGTCTCGTATTGGGTCGCTTGAGTAAACCTCAAGGTAGCTCCCTGCAACATCAAAAGTGTTGCCATCTGATTCCTCTGTTGTTTCCTTGTCACGAACTGAGCCTCCAGGCTCCGGATTACAAATTGTGTGTGTTTGTGCATGTTTCTTCTTTCCATCACAGGGCCCCGACCAGCTGCAACGCCGGCCTACCCCTGGCAACAAATTAGGCTAGCCCACCATTGTTCCAACTGGGTACCCAGTGTATATGACTGTGAAGGGACTCTAAAGTGCATGCATGATTGCCTGATTGAATCAGTTACAGAACTAATCAGCTAAATTATGCCCCTCCCTTGTTCATTCCCCCTGAATAAATCAGATCTAATTCTTTTTGCATTTTAAATTATTTAGTTTTTGTTGACCAGGTAAGTGCACTAGACAAATTCTACCTATTTTCAGGCATGACCCAGGGAAGGGGGATACAGATGAATGCCAACTGACTTTGAACCAGATTAAGCTGTTGGTGGTATTTTAGTGAATGAGGAATATTTGGCCAGGACACCGGGGAAATTCCTCTACTCTCCAGTAAGGGAACTGCTGGCTTGTGTGATGGCCACTTGTGCTGAGAAAGCAGAGAGAATGGAAGTGCCTGAAATGGTGGAGCAGGCTGCTTCTGTTAGAAATGTGTCAAAAGCAGGAATCCTTGCAGATGCACTAACAGACCACTCACCCACTTTTTGTATCCTATCTATGGTTGCGCCTCCATCTCCTCCATCAAGACTAATCACGTTTACAAATCTAGCTCATATTGACCAGGATGCATTTCTCTATGATGTCTCCAATATCGACTGGGCAGGTATCTATCAAACAAAGGATGTGGAGGTTGCTCTACAGATATTCATAAATGAATTTCTTACCATTCAATATAAACATGCCCCCAAGACTACTAGGAGGGTCAGAGGAAAACAGACGAGGTGGTTGCATAAAGACCTCCTTGCTAATCTGCGCCAGAGGGACAAGCTTTGGATTCGCTACAAACAAACTGGCCTACAGTCAGATCTTATTGTCTATTGTGAACTAAGGAACAGATGTAGGAGACAAGTTAGAGTTGCTAAAGCAAATACTGCAAGGACCTTCTACAAAGCTCAGCTCTGCGACCGAGGAAATTTTGGGCCCATGTCAAAACATTTCTCGGTACCGCAGTCGGTCACCCTGATGAAATTATCATAAATGGGGCACATTGTAATGACCCTAGGACCATCTCAAACAGTTTTAACAATCTTTTCTCTGATCTTTCATATTATACCTTGGCTTTACAACCTAGTGGATCGCACTCCAATCTACCTACCACACTACCATCAGACAACCATACTGCTGTATCGTATGATGCTCCTCCAGCGCCACCATTCTATTTCAAGGCTATATCAAGAGTGGAAGTTCTGAAATTACTGAGATCCATATCTGCCAATACCAGCTCTGGTTCTGACTCACTGGAACCTCGTCTTCTTAAGCTGGCTGCTCCACTCATTGCCTCTCCGATTGCCAGAATCTACACTTTATCCCTTATCCATAGCACTGTGCCAGACCTATGGAAATCTGCAAAATAACGCCTGTCTTTAAAAGGTCACCCAAAGGACATGGCCAATTACAGACCTATAGCAATTCTCTCTGTCCTTAACAAGATCCAAGAGAAAATAGTTGCATCACAGACCATTGACTACCTTACACGCTACAATCTCCTCTCAGACACTCAGCATGGTTTCAGAAAAGGTCATAGCACCACCACGGCTCTTCTTCAACTAACTACTGATATTCTGTCCAACATGGACTCTGGAAAACTCACAGGTGCCATCTTCATTGATCTCACTAAGGCATTTGACCTTGTTGAGCATCCCCTGCTTCTCTCCACTCTCCATAAATTCCATTTCTCTACCCCTGTTGTGGACTGGTTCTGTAGCTACCAGTCAAACAGGTCTCAAGCTGTCAAATTTAACTCCTCCCTGTCCAACATGTCTACTATCAACCCTGGGGTCCCCCAGGGCTCTATCCTTGGGCCCCTTCTGTTCGCAATTTTTATCAACAATGCAGCTGAGGTCCTGGAATCCTGCTCAGCTATTCTCTACGCTGATGACCTGATCATCTACACTAGTTCTTCTAGTATTGCCTGCATAAACACATCACTTACTTCAGACTTCAATAAGATCTTAGACTGGCTACTAGACCGTAGCTTGTACTAAATGAAAAGAAAACGAAAGCCATGCTCCTAGGTTCTGCGAAGATTAAGACCTGTTCTAGTTTGCTGGAGGTTCTTCATCCAGGAGGATTTCCACTTGAAAATGTTACTTCCTTCAAGTACCTTGGGATCCTCCTGGACCAGTCCCTGGATTTTAATCTTCACATTCAGTCCTCGTGCAAAGCTGTAAACTCGAAACTAGGAGTAGCTTACAAAACGAGCTACATGCTTACACCCTCGGCCAAATTAGCAATTGCCCGAGGTATTCTGCTCCCAACCCTTACCTATGGTGCCTCTATTCTTACCTCTGCCCATAAAACCTCCCTACTAAAATGGGACATAACTTATAATAATATATGCCGATTTGCATCTTCGTCACCTCGACTCAAACATCACTGCCTTCTTTATAAGGATCTGAATTGGCTCTCACCCTCTGCCAGTAGACAATACTACCTTGGATCACTAATGGACTCAATCATCCAGGAAAAAAACTCATCCCAGCTGGCGGCGTTGCTGGTCCCTCAACCATCCTCCCATGGCCTGCGATCAGCTGACAAATCCTTGCTCTATGTTCTGAGATGTCGGATGACTAAAGGCACAGGGGCCTTCCCAATTCTCTGCTCCCAGGCTATGGAATGCTCTTCCACTCAACCTCCGGCTGTCTCAGTCTCACTTTGGATTTAAAAGTGAATATCGTCATTATCTATCCTTAGCTGATGCTTGTACATGCTTTGACCCAACCTGAAGCTCCTGAGACTTACTAGTAATGTCACCCCTGCTCTAATCCAGCTCCAAGACTGTCTCCTCTTCCGCTCCCCATAGTTTCCCTCTCTTTTTAAATAACTTCTTGACTACTAGCTCTCTTCCTTCTTGAACCTTGTTGCTGACCATCCACTGCTGTTTTGCCAATTACCACCCCTGACCTTCCTTCTGTCAGTCTTTCTTGTTATATTTGAACATTCCTCACATTTCTCTCTATATAACCTTACTATCTTATTAACCCTTTCACTCCACAAGTCGGGTCCATGGTTTCTGCACTTATTATATATCTTACTGCCATTATCTGTATAATGCTTGCCATTATTTTTTGTTGTTTCTACCCATTGTATTTTTGTAGCACTGCTGTACTGTTCCTCTATTTGTACTATTGTACCCATGTTGCTGTTGTTCAACTGTTCTCCTTTTGTTGTACTCTCCCGGGTCATGCCTGAAAATAGTCATTTTATGGCTAGTGCACCTACCCAGTTAACAAAAACTAAATAAATAAATAAAATGATACTATGGATACAGAAGTTTTTTTTCAACACACCTGGTATTGATACTAAAATGGAGAGCTGTCAAAAATCGGATGAAAGTCTACCTGAGACCTCAGAGTCTGTCCGGCAACAGGACTGTGCTATCCCTGCACCAATTGAGTGTGCTGTATCTGCAGAGGTGAACCCGGTAGGAGATGCTTCTGCTGATTTACAGATGCTGCTTTTGGAAGAAGAAACTCGCTTTAAGGCGAGACAAAGTGAATTGAAAGCTGCTATTACTGCTACACAGCAGAAGACTCTCCCAGTGCAAGCCGAAATGCCAGAGGTGATTGCTCAGTTGCCCGATACTGACGTGGCAGTTTCTTGGTCAGCGCCCATGCAGACGGCTGCTACTGCAGCGGAGAGTGGTGAGAGAGTGGATCAGCAAAGTCCTCAGCAGCCGTTTTCTTTTTTCTCCAGGTATGGGACATTCTTCTTTATTTGTCTTTGCAGGGAACTTATTTAAAGCTATAGAGGGAGCCTCATTGGGAATGGCAGTTTCAGGTACTACGGTGCCTGGCCTAAGATGAGGCTCCGTGACTGAGGTACCGGAAGAGTCTCGGACACCATCCATAGAACCGACAACGTGGTCGGTGGAAAAGGCATTGCCAGCTGCTGGCTGGGATAAATCCACAACAACTGGCTCCTGGGTATCAGGACCCTCACATTTTTCCACAGCTGCCCATGGCACATCTAGAACTGATAATTTGGACTGTGTTTCAGATGCAATAGGCAGATCAACGGATTGGGGCTCTGAAATGGATGTTACATCTCCCTTACATGTTCCAGAGGGTTTGGAACTGGCTCAGAACCCGGTTCTGTCCATGATGCATACATCGGAGTCTCAGGCCAGGGGTTCAGAACAGACTGATGGTCATACTGCACTGTCTACTGGGCTGAACGTGGCTGGGGCTGAAGTTAGGAGTTCTGAGCCTGCAAAATCCTATGCTTCCTTATTTAGAGCTCCAGTTTGCCCAGCTAAACATCATAATGCTATTAGATTGATTTATAAAGGGGGCTTAGCAGCATTTCCAGATCGTAAGCATGTGGCCAGAGTTTTACTTAAAGGTTCAATGCATTTTACCCCAGTAGAAATCTATGCTCTAATTCATGTGTCTGGGGAACCAGTTTTTGATGTTAGCTTTAAACAGTGGAGTGGTTTACAGAAATGTTGGTCATTATAACGCACCTTAAAAACTTCTCCCTTATGGTCTCCTTTTGAGAAAGTTCCATTGACCAAACCAGCACATCGCATGATAACTGTTTTATTCCTGAATGAGGGGGTAAACATTACAGATTTGGTTTACTGGCTCAAACAAAAATGTACTGTCCAGGGTAATCCAGAGCCAATTTTTGATGATGACCACATTTTGACGGGGGTGGGGGGGTGGAGGGTTCAGGTGATTCTAAACACATCTGATACAGGTCTGATCTATCTGCCTAATAGTTTTTTCTTGGGTAAAGACAGAGGAGTTTTGTTTTACTCAGGTCAGCCTAAAGCCTGCTATCGTTGTGGGGCCATGGGGCACCTGAGTAGCATGTGTGATAGGTTAAAGTGCATAAACTGTAGCAAGCTAGGTCACAGTGCAGGTTTATGTAAAAATGATCAAGTATGTAATTTGTGTGAGGAGAAAGGTCATACGTATCCTTCCTGCCCCTCGCGGCCCATAACCAGGTGGATCGAGCTGTTTGGGATGAGCAGAGAGTCACAACAGCTCTGGCAGAGCGTGCTGATGCCCAGCGTGTGGCCTCCAGGCCTAGGGATCCACCTGATGATAGGTCAGATGCTGATGTTCATACACCAATAGTTTCAGCTCATGAAGTGGTATTGTTGGCTGCTACATCACTAACTGAATCACCAGTTGAGGAACCCCTTTTGGGAGTACCCCAAATGGCTAAAGAAACACAGGACTCTGTAGATATACATGAAACTGAGGCTGGTATGCCCCCTCCTGAGCCTTTCTCGCAGCCCCCTAAAGAACAGACCCAGACTTCTAGACGCCGACAAAATAGGACTCAACCTGCTTTTAAAATATCTAAAACATCTGAGACTTCCACTAAGGACAGGTTTGCTCCCTTACCTGTGGATGGAGGGGGTTCGGAGGATGAGTCGGATGGTTCTTCGATGGTTTCTTCCTTACTGGACCCAGGTTCAGAATTAGAGGACCCTCTGCAGGACAGAATTCACCCTCCCTCAGCCCCAGGGGAAAAAAACTGCAAAGCTTAAAAATACTAGAACTACAAGAGCCTCTTCTAAGAAGCCCCCTTGAATGAGTTGTATTCTGTTAGGGTGTGGTTCCCTGCTTCCCTATGTCCATGATGTCTCTGCTTCCTTTGTTTTCTGTTAATGTGAATAGCATTAAGAGCTTAAGGAAGAGACAAGCTGTGTACTCACACTTACAATCCTTTTCATCTGGTATTTTTTTCTTACAGGACACCAGGTTGCACACAGTGCCAGAACTGAAACAAGCAATACAATTTTGGTATTCAGGTCCCTCTTATTGGTCAATTGGGGCTGATACTTGTTCTGGGGTAGCTATATTATTTAAAGGGGTTGATGTCTATATTGTTAAATTAGTGGATTTAGTACTGGGCCGTGCTTTAATCCTAGATGTACGAATACAAAATGTATTGTTTCGATTCATTAATGTATATGCATGTCAATCTAAGGTAGACAGGATAGAATTGTTTCAAACTATACAACCCTACTTAAATTCCACACAAAATATTGTACTAGTTGGTGATTTTAACTGCGGGTTGAAACTTAGGGACAGGGGTAAACACATGGTTACAAAAAAAAATGTTTGTGATGTGACATTTTTATCCAACATGATTAAGAACACTAATTTGAGAGATGCATATTTCGAGAAAATGGGGAAAGCGGACCCCACTTTTCATAGAGGTACCTCTCCCACCAGAATAAACAACTTTTTTATTTCTCCCCTTTTACAAATTGCTATGGCTAGGACCTTAGTTGCAGAATTCTCTGACCATAAAATGTCGAACCTATTACTAGGTGGGATTAGTACACCCCCAATGGCCCAGGGTGTTGGAAGTTGAATGTGCTGCTTGTAGCTAGAGAAGATACACATCAGAATTTGTTGTACTTTATTCAGTCCAGAAAGTCAGTGCTGGTTATGTATGAGGATCCCAGTGGTTGGTGGGAAGACACGGTGAGGGATCTAACTGCTGTCTTAAGATCGCATGGAAAAGTGACCCGAGATAGTGCCTATGAGGTTTATCTCTTACATAGGTTACAGTTACAAAAATTTTTGACCTTGTCAGCTACAGTGAAACAAGATTTTTCTGCACAAATTCAAAGCGTGAAACAGCAAATGGTGGAGTTTCACATATAACAGGCAAAACATTTACAGTATCAACAGAATTTTGGCACCCAGGGCAGGAAGGGCCAGATCTTCCCCTATGAGGGGAGTACTTCTAGGAATTTTAATAAAAATATGGATAGTTTGTTTAATACGGCTCAGCAGTTATGTACAGACCCTAAACTACTCTTTGACATTGTGTCCCAATATATGAGAGAGTCCTTTAATCCCCCACATTTGAAGTCTGATACCTTGGAGGCTTATATTGACACATTTCCTACACTAAACCTCCCCAGTGCTCAGGTCACACACTCAGTGACAGATATTTCACCTCAGGAGGTAGATATGGCAATCAGAGCCTTGGGAAATGATAAGGCATCGGGTGGTGATGGGTTGACCAGGGAATTATATAAATTTTTAGGGCCATACATACTACTGGAGCTAGCTACAGCTTTTACTGCAATTTTATGGTCTGGGACTCCATCATTACGCTTGACAGGGAACATATTGATACATATTTTTAAAAAAGGGGATAAGCGGTATATGGAAAACTGGAGACCGATTTCATTGTTGATCACAGATTTCAAGATTTTGGCCAAAATATTGAACAGTAGGTTATTATTGGTAGCTAAACACATTATTTCACAGGCACAGACTTGTGCTATTCCAGGTAGAAGTATAACAGAACATTTCATACTTCTGAGAGAACTATTTGAACAGGGTATCAGACACAAAGCTTGTGGTTTTATACTTTCATTAGATCAAAAACAGGCTTTTGATTCAGTAAGCCACACTTTCTTAGGGAAAATTTTAGAGAAATATGGTATACCCTCACAATACATAAACTAGATTCAATGTCTTTATAAGACAGCCACGGTCACCCCTATAGTTAGGGGTTGGAAGGGCCTATGTTGGCAGTGCAGAGGTTCGCCAGGGTTGCTTATAAGCCTTATTGCTTTACGTTTTGTATAGACCTTATTAAGACTTCTTAATAGTTCTGCATTGTTGAAACCTATTTTTGTAAACTCAGTCCCCCTCAGACATACAGCTTTGGCATATGCAGATGATCTTTGTATTCTGGTGGCAGATGAGAATTCCATTAGTGAGGCTTTGCACATTTGTGAAACTTGTAACTCTTACTCTGTTACAAATTTGAACTTGGCAAAATGTGTGGGTACTCAGATTGGCTCATCCATCCAACCCATTACAGAAGTAGCAGGAATAAGTCTTTTGGCTACTCAATTGAAAGTTCTTGGTGTTGTTTTTGGCCAGGGGGACATGAGTTTGCTGAACTGGGAGCCTCAACTACTTCAAGGCAGAGCCTTAGCTGCTCATTGGAATAACTGGAAATTGAGTTAGGTAAAAAGGATACACTTGATAAAAACATTCTTATCCCTGTGTTTCTCTAGATCAGTTATATCTTTCCCCAACCCCGCCAACTAGGAACTGACATTTATAGTCTTTTTTTTCAAGCAGTTTGGGGCAGCAGACTGAACCCACTGAAAAGGAATGTTGTGTGTCTTCCATTAGATCAGGGTGGGTTGGGGATGGTGAACCCCATTTTATTTTATTATAGCTATTTATGTATGCTAATTTTAGGCCTCTGTTAATTTTTTTTTATCAGAGCTGGGTGTCCTTGTTTCTTATGAGTTGTGGCACATGGTTCAGACAATGGGATAGGGGGGAGCTGGCTGTGCTGCATAGATCTTTAAATGTGCCAACATATATAAGAGAAACTTTTGTTTATTTTAAAAGATGGCATATCATAAGTCAAATGTTACTGACTAGACAGAGGAAGGATACTTATAACTGGGTTATGATGTCCTGGTTTAGGGAACCTGAAACATTTCCAAGGTGCCCAAGCCAGCATGGGGGGCCCTCCTGGTATTATTAAACACCCCCAGGATACCAGACAAATTAAAAGACTTTCATTGGTTAAGCTGTCATGATAGGATTAATATCAAGGCTAATCAAAAACAGGAATGATTAGAGGAGCGACTTTGTATTAGAATGGGATGTACACAACAGCTGGAAACAACAGAACACCTTTTTTTACCTGCATATACATTAAAACTTTCTGGACCACACTGGCTGCTACTTGGAGGTCCTCATGGTTTCAGACCATTACCATGGATGCCCTAATGTGGGGTATATACCCTAGGGTAGGGGGTCACTGGCGTATTGAAACCTTACACAATGTGTTATTAGTAATCAAGTGGTTCATATAGAACAGTAGATGTCTATTTGCCTTACAACAAAAACTGTTATCTCACGAGGAAATCATACTGAAAATTGCAGGGGAATTGCAGACCCAGTATAATGAGGATGTCAGGAATTTACAATCCCGAACTTTGATCAATGTTTGGAGAAACATGCCCTGGGTTACGGATTCTGATGTGCCTGTAACATAAAAATGCTTTAGGTTATTTGTAGGGTTTGCACATGTCTGATTCAGAAATATTGGGGTATGGTTCTTTTTTTGGGGTTGCTATACATGGATGGGATGTATTTTTGTTTGGTTGATGCATAGTTTTATCTTTCTTCTTTTCCTTTTCTCTCATCCATTTTTGCAGTAGATGCTCTTGCCTGACTGTATTTCATGAATAATATTTAGGTTATACAAGACATGATCATGATATTAATGACTGTCCTGCATTTATTATTTGTCCTTCCTTGTTCCTTATGATTTTTTTTCTTGTACATTATTGGGTTCCTTTGCTTGATTCATGATTTATGGGTTTGCAGTTTGTTTCACATTCCGATGATTGTGTACTTTGTATTTTTGTATGATTTTTCCTTCAATAAACTCCCCTGCTCTTTTCGAGAAGTGCCATGGGATCTTTAACATCCACCTGAACTACCACTGGAACAGGCAGATAGGACCTCAGTTTAACGTCTCATCTGAAAGACGGCACCTCAGGAGTGCAGCACCCCACCATCATGCTGCACTGCAGTGTCAGTTTTTGGGATATTAACCCAAGTGCCTGGTGTGGTGATAGAAACCACAGCCTTCTGATCTCCTGACCTCAGAGGTGAGTGTGCTACCTGCTGAGCCATTGACACTGCACAACCCGACTGTGGTTCCATTTTGTCCCAGAAGCACTGTACTGTTGTTACATGCTGTGTCTAACCTTATTTTACAGGGGGTCTCCAGGGTCAGACTGGTGGAACCAGCCCTAGTGGTAAGTGCAAACATAGTGGGGATTTGTATGCTGATTAGGGGGCTATTGTACCTATGTATGCTGTTCACTGTTTAGGCCACTACTAGGGAAAGAGGGGGGGTCACAGTGTCCCGGAGGGCTGTACCCAGGTCAGGTACGCTACCATTAATCCTGTCCTCTGGGTGGAGGCACCTGTTTTCAGTACCCAGGCCCCTTAACCTGCAACTAGTCATGCAGGCAGGGGTAGTAGTCCTTGGGATATCGCCACCTAGGGGTTACACTTGTGTCATATGGTGTGTGTGCCTGGAGCATTCAGCTATCAAACTGATATCAGTGCAATGTAATAATATAAGTAAACATTTTTATTTGATAACAATGCCATGCCCATGATGACATTGACAACGGTGTCATATTACTTATATGGGTGTATTATTAATTATTGTTTTCCTTATTTATATGAATACTATATAAACTAGTAAATATTTTCATAATTGTTTCAGTTCACTTTAATGTTCAATTTAATGTCATTGATCATAGTCATATTCAGATTTGTAACAAACTTCGTCATTATGTTGACGTATGATGCTTGTGACATATGAGTAACATGTCTTTACTACTCCTGCACGTGCAATATTTTTATGAACACTATACAATACAATAAATATTTCAGTAAACATTCTTTTGAATTTCTAAATTTTAATATAGCTTAGCTAACATATTTGTATTCAATAACTGGTATCCTGTTGCCAGAGTGCACTGACTAGGGTACCGGAATGTGGGTGCAGGCATGAGGGTGCATCACATGCAGGCAATTGCTATTTTTGACTGTCTGCTAATGTGAGAGACCTGTTTTTCCTCCCAATGTGTGCCAGATGTGGGTGTTTACGTATATTTGTGTGGGGGTGTGCGGGGCAGCAAAGCCCCCCCTGAAATGGGGGTTGGGGGCTGGGCCCCCCGCATGACATTACAGGGACACAGATCACTACATGAGATATGTGATCTGGAGGGGCAACTTGATTTCCTGTCACCCATCTTATCTTGCCCCTTTGTCTACATTCTTATTTACCAAGTGCTCTTTGTTTGCGCACCTGCATGGGTGAACCTGATTAACTATGTCTTGATAATAATGGTGCATGATTCTTGCATCTCATGACACGTATGTGTGATTTACTCAATTATTGTTTCTAGTTCAAGATAATAATATAAGTAAAATAACAATGCTGTGCCCATGCTGATGTGTGATGCTTGTGTCGCAGTATGACTTATGTGTGCACAATATTCAATGATAGTGTATAGTGGAACGTCCTTGTTCACTGAAATCTAGCACTCTCAAAATGTTGTTCTGCTGCACTAGTGATGTCCGCAGTGCAGCAGAACCAAAAAGTGATGTCCGCAGGACAGCAGAACGACTTTTCGTTCTGCTGCAGTGCGGACCTCACACAGGGTGTCCTCCAGCAGCAATCTGACAGTTAGTCTTGTTTTAAAAATAAAGATGTAGTAATTTTTTTTTTTAGGTAACCAGGTTCCACTATACACTATACAGAACAGTGCATGTGTACCATTTAATGGCAGGGCTGTTCTTTCACCTCATTGGTAATATGACGACTGATTACCTCTCGAGCTGCGCTCTCGAGGTAATCTGTCATCATAGTACCAACTCGGTGAAAGAACAGCCCTGTTGTTAACTGTTACTCATGCACTATCCTATATATTGTATTACATATTTATATGAATACTACATAAAAGCAGTAAGCATTCCCGCAATGTTTTCATTTTACTTTATGGTAATATTACTGTTACTAATCATGTTCAGATTTCTAACCGCACTGCTATGATGACTTATGACACTTGTGCCGTATTAGTAACATGTCATTTTGTCTTGTATACATGCAATATTTATAAGAAAAGTAACTGTTTTACTAAGCTTGTGTGTGAATTTGTAACTGTTACTATATGTCAATGAACATATCCTTATTTGTTAATATCATCTTGATTATGATGATGCATGATGCTTGCATTGTATAATGTACATGTGCAGATAACTCAATTATCATAATGATATCTATGAAGACTACGTAATCCAATTAATGTTTCACAATGTATCATTTCTAGTTCAAGATGATATCATTAAGAATTTTGTATTCGATAACAATGCCATTCCCATGATGATGTATGATGCTTGTCTCATATGATTTATGTGAGCACATTACTCAATGATTGCAGTCTATATTTATACAAATACTACCTAAACTAGTAAACATTTCTATAATTTTTTGTTTCACTTTCATGTTAATTGTACTGTTAATGATCATATTTAGATTTGTCATGAACGCTATCCCCATGTTAATGTATGATGCTTGCATCATATTACAGACCTTTACTTATTAATCATACACATGCAATATTTTAATGAAAACAACATGCTACAATAACAGTTTGAGTAATGCATTTCTTACAGTTTGTAATCATATACCTTGATGAACTTATTTTTACTAGATAACATCTTGTTCTAGATGAGGTATGATGCTTGCGTCGCATGATATGTGTGTGAGGATCATTCAGTTATTGTATTAAGATTTCTAAGAACACAACATAATCCAGTATATGTTTGTGCAATGTTATCATTTCCTATTAAACATAATATTATAAGCAAGTATTCTTATTCAATAACGTCATCCCGATGACGACGTATGATTGCGTCGTATGACTACTGTGTGCACATTATTCAATAATCCTATTAGATACTTATGTGAATTTTACATGGTAGAGAACACTTTTGCATTATGTTTTTGTTTCTCTTCAAGTACTACTATTAAGGAATATATCCACATGCACATATTGTTGTCCTCATGTGGACTTGTGACGGTTTCATTGCATGGCTCACGTTTTCTTATGACTCAGTTAATATTTTGACAAACAGTAAACATTTATAAACTGTTATGATTTATATAGAATCACTCATACATTATAACAATAACATAAAAAGTATAGTAACACCTGCTTGATGTTTATATATGACACTTTGGTATTATCACTAATGTTAATATATTATGTTATAGTGTATATCAAGAATAAGATGTAAATAAATCCGATCAGGAAGTCATCAAATGTTAAATGATCGAATTATTCATTTATGCATTCTCTTTAATATTCAACTTATATATGGTGTTTCAGACTATAGCATCACATTAACATACACCATTTTGTGCCACGTTGATGTATAACACATGTTTGTATTACGCGTCTGCACCACAAATCCTATGAAACTGGACTCACCCAGTTGAATCTATTCTCTCTACAGCATAGAAGGAACAGAGGGGACATGATAGAAATGCTTAACTTTGTTAAAAGGATAAACACAGTACATACTGGTAACCTCTTCCCGGAGAATAGAACTGTGCATGCAAGGGGGCACAATGTACGACTGCTAGACGGTATGTTCAGAACAGATATTAGGAAGTTATTTTTCACTGAGAAGGTCATGGACCCTTGGAACAGCCTGCCACAGGATGTGGTGGCAGCAAAGACAGTCGGGCAATTCAAATGGGCACGGGATAGCCAGTGTAGTCACCTCAGCAAGTTCAGTGCATAATGGGGGTTGGGGGTAGTAATCTCAGGCAGACTAGGTGGACCACATAGTCTCCTTCTGCTGGCAAATTCTTATGCTCTTATGTACGCTGCTAAACAACTTATGCACCCACATTGAAATCATTACATCAAATGAGTACTGTAGTTTGTAAGGTGACCTATCACTGGATAAATCAAATACGTAGTTTCTTTTAGCCAGTTACAAACCACTTTATTTATTTGTTTGTTATGACTACTGTCATAGCTCGCTATCTGCAACAGGAGCAACAGTTTGAAACAGTCATTGGTACAGCTCAACAACTGATAGTTCAGAACTACAATTGAAATTTAGAAAGATACATACATAAATAGAAAGATAGATGATCGATACATAGTTAATATTGTGTTATAGACATTAGCTTTCTGTATTTAACTTCCACTTCATAGTTTTTTTCTAATTTTTTTCTGTAATTTTTTTGCTAAGTTATAGATCTTTTACTCTCCTGTTTACCATGGCAACTTCTTCTAGTGATTCGGGCATCCAGTTTAATGAAGAAATGTTCGCAGAACTGAAATCACCACGGTCAACAGGGAGATGGAGGTTTTGACCTTTGCTGTGCCGCAAACTGATATATCTGTCCAAAATTCCCATACATACTAATTCTTTCAGCAATCTAAGGACAAATTAATATAGTAGGAGACATTGGGGAGATTGTGTACCTATCAAAAACCACTAACATGCCCATGAAAAGATTCTGGATGAGGTAGCAACCAGGCTAGCAAAGAAGGGGATTGTCTGGACAATAGTTAAATGTAAGAGAAAATGAAAGCAGATTTGGCAAAAGTTCTACAGCACTCACTGTGGAAATATCCCAATAAGAGATCTGCACCTAGTCTGGTTTCCAGTGGTGGAGACTATGTGGCAGGATGCAAGGAAACTGGGGTTTGGAGATTTGAAGCATGGCAAGTACATCTTTTTCAGATGTGCATTCATCAGTATTGTTGTCACAGTGATACGCTACTTCTATTTGTTGCTCTTATGCAATTACTCTTGTTAGTATATGTAAAATAATATTAACCTTCTTTTTCTTGTGTTACATTAAATGAAGGTGTGTACATACCTTCTTGAGGCTCCTTTACTTTTATTATAATGAAATGTAAGTATTACAGCAATTAAAACATTTTGTTAAACAATCTGATAGTACACCTGTTGTCATAACTTCTGTGTTAAATATAAACACTAGATGGAGCAATGCCATTCCATAATACTCAAATTAACATTTTCTGTTGTGCTATGCTATTTATGGTATAAGGAATTATTCCATTGGTTTCTGTCTCTTTCAATAGGTTGCCCAGTGTACTACAGAAACAGGTCTCCACCACAGCAGAAAGAGGAACAAGATGGAGAGGAACAGTGGCAGTTAGGAGAGGAGGGCAGAGATACTGGACCAGTCCCTATACTAGAACAAATGATAGTGCCACAGGAAGTTCCAACAATAGACCATGAACCAACTGATGGTCTTGATGAGACAGGCAGCATGGATTTACAGCAGGAAGGTCCTGTCATACAAATCTAATAGATTTTTTTGACTGTGTAACCAAGGTAGCAGACCAGGGGGGAGTGGTGGATGTTGCTTACCTTGACTTCAGCAAGGCCTTTGACACTGTACGACATAGAAGACTGGTGAACAAGTTGGCCAGTCTAGGGGTGGGTGAAAAGGTGGTGGACTGGATTAGCAACTGGCTATGGGATAGGAAGCAGAGGGTGGTGGTAAATGGGATCCAATCAGAGGAGAGGGAGGTGACCAGTGGGGTACCACAGGGTTCAGTCCTGGGGTCAGTCCTTTTTAATGTCTTCTTTAGAGACATTGCAGAGGGGCTGGAAGGAAAGGTTTGTCTATTTGCAGATGACACCAAGATCTGTAACAGGGTAGACATTCTGGATGGGGTGGATAGAATGAAGAGGGACCTGATAAAACTGGAGAAATGGTCTGAACTGTGGCAGCTGAGGATCAATGCAAAAAAGTGCAAAGTTATGCACCTGAGATGTAAAACCCAGCAGCAAACTACAGATTGGAGGGAGAACTGCTGTCAGTCACCAAAGAGGAAAGGGATTTGGGCATCATCATCTTCTCAGATGACCTGAAGATGACCAAACAATGTACAAAAGCAGTGCGGACAGCCAGTGCTATGTTGGGGTGCATAGGTAGGGGTATCACTAGCAGGAGAAGGGAGGTGGTGATGCCACTATACAAGACACTGCTGAGGCCTCACCTGGAATACTGTGTACAGTACTGGAAATCACATCTTCAAAAGGATATACATAAGGCTGAGACGGTTCAGAGAAGGGTGACTAAAATGGTTGAGGGGTTGTACCAGAAGATAGATGAGGAGAGGCTTAGGGACTTGAACATGTATATGCCGAAAGAGAGGAGTGCGTGTGTGTGTGTGTGTGGGGGGGGATATGATAGAAAACTTCTAGTATCTGAAGGGCATTAACAAGGTGCAGGTAAAGGATATCTTCCAGTTTAAGAGGAATATGAGAACAAGGGGGCAATGACATGAGATTGGAAGGGGGCAGATTAAGGGGGAATGTGGCAAAGTATTTTTTCACTGAATGGGTGGTGGACAATTGGAATTCTTTGTCACAGGGTGTGGTGGGGGTGAGCACAGTGGGGGGTTTCAAACATGCCTGGGACAGGCATAAGGGTACCCTAGGTGGAACAGAGAGAGGCTAAGCTGTTAACCAAATAGGGTCACCAGCCTCCAATATAGGTAGGGAAAAGGGGCAGACTGGATAGACCTTGAGCCCCTTATCTGTTGGCAGCCTTCTATTTTTCTGTGTTCTATATAAACTATATAGACTGTTGCTTTACATGACAGCTTTATGTGACATGCAAAGTAGAAGTTCATTTTTTTGCATATATAACTTGAGAGCAACACAGCATATTTGTTTTTCTGTACGGATGGTACTCTCCAGCTTTAAACTTGTAATGCTATTCATCCTTATTTAACACAATATAGTCAGCTTTATTTAAACCTGTGCTGTTACTGGTGAGCGAAGTTGGGGGGGGGGGCTTATTCGACTTTGCTGACAGTGTTTAATTTCTGATTATATGTCATGCTCAACTACTATTTAAAGACTTTTACTAACACTTTTGGATGCCCTCTCCCCCCCCCAAAAAAAAACACCAGTCAACTAAAAACAAGCAGATTATGCAAATTTATCATGTATGCCCCTCAAAAACTACCAGTTAACTAAAAACAAACAAATTATGCAAATTTATCACACATGCCGTATGTAGTAAAAAATATTATAAAATGGGTATGAAAAATTATGAAACCTTATTGGTTGAGGGTCATCTTTATGGCACTAATAAAGATCTAGCTGTCTCTTCACAATAAAATCAGTACTATCCGCACATCACAATATTTACTTATGCTGGGACATACAACCTTCTCTCTTCATCTAAAGATGTCTCAGCATTTGAATGAGACTTTAAAGCTTGGCTATTGAGCTTCACATTTCAGTAGAAACCACTCAGTGAAGAGATACAGTGGTTCTGTAAAGATGTCCGTACATTATCTTATATGGGTTATATTACTTCACTTTACAAATATTATTCATTTTTTGTATGCATGACAGTTTGAGCTTTCAGTATACTGCTTGATCCAATTCGATTTGTGATGTTATATTTGAATAACAAAACCAAACAAGGATATTTACTGCATAAGAATTTGATTACGGTATATTACTGCATTGGTTTTAATTCCTGTGATTGCCAATTCCTGTACATTTTTATATTAGATAATCAGCATATAATTGTGATACAGATATAATGACATTATTAAATAAAACATAACAAGGACAACATTTGCAGTGTGTTTTGTGATGTAAAACATGTTTAGTCTTTTTTCTAATTGTTTTTTCTTAGATGTTCAGGAAGAACAAAAGAGGCCAGCACTAAGTCAGTATATGTATTCAACAGTGTGAGTACCCTATTATGAGAAAGAGAAACAGAGGTATAGACAAATGCAAAGAAATACATGAATGATGTGACCATGTCATAAACTTACTACACTATTGTGGAATGTTGCTCAGCATGGAAACCTACGCCTACAATAGTGTTGTTGTGCTGCAATATTGGCATCAGTATATTGTTGTGCTGCAGTATTGTCAGTACTACAGCAAAACTTAGATTCTCACTGCACATCTTCTTTCATCTGGTTCAGTCATGCTGCAGCGGCATACATTTCAGTAGTGTAAATGATGGCGCAAGCAATGTGCCAACACCAGCCACTGCTCTCTGACAATTTTCCATCAGGCAGTAGGAGTGGTCAGATACAATACGCTCAATAGCCTTAGGGGGGTAATATAGAGCTGGGCTGATAGTTTCCAAGAAGGGACCTGTCCCCACTCTTGTGGACCAGAATAACTGTGGCTGGTTTCCATCTGTCGAGGAACTGGTCAAGGGTGAGGGAGAGATTGAAGATTATTGTTAGTGGTTGGAGCACCTCCTCAAGGGTGAGGGACAGTACTTTGAGGTTGAGGGTGTCTCCACTATGCCTAGACCTGGCTATTGCTTTCTTGATGTAGTTGCGGACTTCATGCATCTTAACTGCTTTGAAGTAGAATGGGGGTCGATTGGGAGAAAAAGGGGGGCTAGTGGGTATAGCTGGGGCGTCATCTTCATTGGAAAAGAAAGGCGGATGGACAGCACTGAGGTCTGTGAATGCAGTGTTGAAGGAGTTAGTGATGGTAATAGGGTCAAGCGTTGTGATCCCATCAATAACCAGCATAGTAGGTGAGTTTTTTTGCTGCTTCCCAGTAACTTCTTTTAAGTTGTTCCAAAAGGATTTCCCTTTACCCCAGGTGTTTGTGAGGGCATCTTTGTAGAAATAGCTTTTCTGTAGGCAGACAGGTTTTGTGCAATCATTGCAAGCCTGTTTGTAATTCTGTATGTCAACTTGTTTTCCTGTGGCACAGGCTAGGAGCCAAAGGTGGTCCCTAGATTTGAGCTGAACCCATAAATCTGCAAAGAGCCAGGGGTTGCTCAGGCTTTGACTTTGCACTTTTTGAAAGGGGCGTGGGAGTCACAGGCAGCATTAAAGGTATTTATGAAGAAGTCAAGGGCAGAGTTAATATCTGAAGCGTGGTAGATCGGAGTCCAATCTTGCAGACTGAGGCGAGATTTTAGGTGTTTAAGCTGCCCACATGCAAGGACTCTGCTGTTTATTAACTTGGGTGGGGGCATGGCAAACTTGTTTTACCATTTGCAGATGACAGGGGAATGGTCACTTAGATAGTCAGGAAGGATAGAAATGTTTGAGAGGCGGGATGGGTGACTGGTCAGAATCCAGTCCAGTGTACTATTGCCTGTTTTATAGTTGAGCCTAGTGGGGGAGTAGACTAGCTAGGTGTGGTTGACTGTGTAGATGGCATCTTTAAACCCACCACCTTCCGGGGCAAGCCAGTTGATGTTGAAATCGCCCATCAGGATTGTCTCTGAGCCAGGGGGTTGGGGTCTGGCGAGGTCCAATACAGAGTTGAGAGCTTTCCCTTGTTCTTTTGGAGGTATGTACACTGTGACAATTGTCAGGGTTTTGTTGTGGGCCCCTAACAGAACCTTGACGGTTAGAATCTGAGAGGAAGAGTCTGAGACAGGGGTTTTAACAGGTGGCCCTGGAGATAGTCTTTGAGGTATAAGCCACAACTGTCTCCTCTTTTTGTCTTCCTATCTAGTTGGAAGTATGTTGTGCCCTGGCAGGGTAACTGCCATGTCAGGGATTTTAGGAAAGAGCCAGGTTTCAACAACCGCAAGGATGTCTGGTTTGTGTTGGTTTGGAAATAGTTGTAGGACATCAAGTTTAGACAGGAGGCTGCAGATGTTAAGAGAAGCAAAGGTGAGTGTCCCAGTGTGCCTTGGTAGGTATCCTGGGCTACAGGTATTAGGTCCAGGTCCAGGGTTAAGGTGAATGTTGTCAGAAAGCAGCAGCAGTAGCAGCAGGAGCTTTAGGGAGCACCACCTTAGTTGCCTGAGAGAGTTTTCCTGGAATGCTTACTGTGTGAGCAAGGGTAACATAGTTGTCGGTAGTCCCAGAGGGCAGTCATGAGTGCAAGAGGTGGTAGGGGGAACAAACATTTTTAAGTCACCCTGGTATGACTCCACGGGTGCTGTGAGCTATATCCAGCTGAGGATGGGAAATGGGAGCTGGGTGCAGTGGGTAGAGTGCCAGTGTGTGTGTAAACATGATCAATCTGGTGGGAGAGGGGTAGCAAGGGATTGCTTGCCCCAGGAGGCTACAGTCGAGGTAGCAGGGAGAACAAGACAGTCATGTAAAGATGAAGAAGAGGTAGAGCCATATTTCTTCATGGCCAGGTAGAGAACAGCAAAGCAATATGGGGAGGAGGTTTGCACAGCTTGAGAGAGGAGACCTTGAGCTTAGGGAGGAGAGGGCGTGGCTGGTGCACACAGGAACAGTAAAAGAGTAAAGTAGACAGTGGGGGAGCAAAGGAAAGGATGGGCGGGAGAGGGAGGGTCACAGGGAAGGAGTTCAGAGGAGCTAAGAACAAGGGGGCAGGGCAAGGGCCTATTTAATTAAGGTAGGAGGTGGGGGGGAAGCGCACAAAATTTTAGCAAAATGCAGTACAATGCTATGGGTGCAGGAGCCCAGATAGTCAGAGAACACAGAAAAATCAGCTGAGCCTATCCGTGGCCAAGCACAGTGTGGGAGACCAATCGGAGTGGGGAGGCAGCAACCAGCGGCCAATAGGAGCTGCTCAGTGCACTCCCGTAGCAGCCAGTGTTCTTACCCGGCTTGAGAGGGGTCCCCAGCGGCTTGTAGAGGTGGCATGGGCAGGTGGCTGAGGAAGCCACGACCGCTGTGAGGTGTGCCCTGTCGGGCTGGAGGATCTACAGGAGGGAAACCAGAGAGGGTTGGAAGTGCAGGGCTGAAATGTGCGACACAGTCGCTTGATTAGGTGGGCGTGGGTAGCTAAGGGGGGAAGGTGAATAGAATATTCAGAGACAGTGAGTGAGCAGGCGTGACGCGGGGTGGGGGTGTCCTGCACAAAATGGAGTCTGTGCTTGCTAAGACGCCAGGAGGACAAAAGAGCAATTTAGGACAGCCAGAAACAGGGTGAACAAAGGTGGGAGGTTAGTTCAGAAGAGACACTGCAGGGGGTTTATCAGAAAGGCAGAAATAGGCAGTCAAAATACAATCCTGAGCACAGTTTCAGGCTTAAAGAAATGGCAGTTACTACGTTTCTTGGCAAAGGAAGGAAAAACACTGAGCAGACACTTAAAAACACATCGAAATAAAATATAGCTTTACACAGTTTTGTTGCTAGATAAGTGATAGCTGAGCAGACACATTAAAAGTTTTCTCAATTGAGATGGCTATGTCAGGCTTTTACACTGGTTCTTATAAGAGAGCTCTAATAACTCTATAATGTGGCTAAGGCAAGGCTTATACACAGGTACATAGGTTTAAATGTGCAAAAAAGGTAGGGCATGCATAAAGAAAAAAAAAAAACTCAAAAGGAAATGTCGCCTGCAAGCAGTTAAGGCAGAATCAAAATTTTGGCAAAATGCAGTGCAATGCTATGGGCACAGGAGCCCAGATAATCAGAGAATGCAGAAAAATCAGCTGAGCCTAATTGTGGCCAAGCACAGAGCGGGAGACCAATCGGGGCAGGGAGGAAGCAACCAGTGGCCAATAGGAGCCACTCAGTGCACCCCCGTAGCAGCCAGTGTTCTTACCCGGCTTGAGAGGGCTCCCCAGTGGCTTGTAGAGGTGGCATGGGCAGCTGGCTGAGGAAGCTGCGGCCACTGTGAGGTGAGCCCTGTCAGGGACTGGAGGATCCAGCTTAAGAGGAGTCCCCAGCAGCTTGTAGAGGTGGCATGGGTGGCTGGCTGAGGAAGCCGTGGCTGCTGCGAGGTGAGCCCTGTCAGGGGCTGGAGGATTCAACTTGAAAGGGGTCCCCAGCGGCTTGTAGAGGTGGCATGGGTAGTTGGCTGAGGAAGCTGCAGCTGCAGCAACTGCAAGGTGAGCCCTGTCAGGGGCTGGAGGATCCAGCTTGAGAGGGGTTCCCAGCCACTTGTAGAGGTGGCATGGATGGCTGGCTGAGGAAGCCATGGCCGCTGCAAAGTGAGCCCTGTCAGGGGCTGGAGGATCTGGCTTGAGAGGGGTCCCCAGCAGCTTGTAGAGGTGGTGTGAGTGGCTGGCTGAGGGAGCTGTGGCCCCTGTGAGGTGAGCTCTGTCAGAGGCTGGAGGATCCGGCTTGAGAGGGGTCCCCAGCAGCTTGTTGAGGTGGCATGGGTGGCTGGCTAAGGAAGCCGCGGCCACTGTGAGGTGAGCCCTGTCAGGAGGCTGAAGGATCCGGCTTGAGAGGGGTCTCCAGTGGCTTGTAGAGGTGGCATGGGTGGCTGGCTAAGGAAACCGTGGCCACTGCGAGGTGAGCCCTGTCAAGGGCTGGAGGATCCAAAGCCCTGTTTACACTGCCGACTTTGTAACGCATCAACCCATTTGCATGGGTTGATGCGCTGCAAAGTCAGCAGTGTAAACACTCTCCAGAGCGCCTTAAGCCCCTTTCGGATCCTTTTTTTGATCTGACTCAGTTGGGGGATCAGCAGCAGAGTGAGCGCTTTATGTGGTGGTGTGAATGCTTTGCTGTGCTTGCTGCACTGCAAGGGCTATCTTACCTTCATACTCCAGTGACTTCACGGCCCCTCCTCAAAGTGACCTGCAGCTCTGTGAGGGCGGGCTGTGTAAATGTGAATTACCGGAGGAGCAGGGAGCACAGCCTTAAGGGAGCGACGCAGATGTTGGAGTGCTGCCACCGTGTAAACATGGCTCAAGAGGTTGGATCTGCTAGGTAAAAGAACCTTTGCCTCAGCCTCCTTGGGCCTTAGAATTGCTAACTATCAGACCCAGATGCTCAAGTACCAGAACACACTCCGGAGAAAGACCAAAGCAACTAAACAAGCCTTACCAGAGGGTACACCTAAACAGGAGCTCCTAAAAGCTCTCACTGCTGGGGATGATGTAGGGAAACATCTGCTTCATATGGCCTATGAAGTTTCTGATGCCTCAGCCAGGGATGCTACCTCAGATATTTGTTCAAGGAGGTACACCTGGCTCATGATGGCATGGTTTGCGAATGACATACAACAGTCCATTCTCAATGCCTTTTTTAGAGGATACAACTTGTTTGGCAAGGCAAGGCACACTTATTTATATGGTGCCCAATCCCTGAGGCTCTGGGTGCCTTACATAACAGTAGGTAGGGAAATACAAAATTACAAAAATACATACAGCATACATTTAAATCTTAAAACAATAAATATAATAGTGTAATATCTAAAATTAAATCAGCTCTAAAATTAAATCAGATTTGTCCAGGAAGGCCAATCCAAATAAATGAGCCTTTAGACCCCTTTTAAACATCTTGACCATTGGGGCCTCCCTCACAAAAGCTGGAAAAAAGTTCCAAAGGGCCAGTCAGGTGACTTCAAAGACAGGGTCACTAGAAACTTTTAATCTGGCCCTTGGAACAGCGAGGAGTCCCCTGGTCAGGGAGCAGTGGGAGTGAACTGAGGTGGCAGGTGGCAGAAGATCAGCCAGATAGCCAGGGGCCCAATCCGTATAGGGCCTTATAGGTGAGCAAGCCCAGGTACTGGGTCATTATGTCACGGACTAAACCACACATGAAGAACTGCACGGTCTATAGCGAGTAGTGCTTCAGAGCGACAGGGGTATATGAGTGATACACAAGTATGACTACCCCTGTCGCTCTGCACAGGAAGGGGAAGTGGATGTAATCACTGCCGGTCAGTTACCTGGTCAAGCCGCTCCCGTGGTGGAATGTCAAGAGCACCCAACCCAGCAGTAGAAAGGTGGGGAGGGCCAGGGTTCAATTCTCTGCTAGGGAATCTTTTTACTTTTTTTTTGTTTGTGCACTAAGGACAAGTGCTGATCAGGATATTCTTCTTGCCTCAGTGTCCATACCCCTTGGAGCTGATTATAATAATTCCGGGGTGTGTGGGGGTTGAATTCCCCCCATGTAGGGGTGTGGGGAGCAAAGTCTCCCTCAAAAACAAAGAGACCGTTCAGGTGTGCGCCATGTCTGTTGTGGCAGCATTATGTGCCACCACTCTGTTGCTGCATGCTGTTTTCCATGCACGGGTTTGAAGTGTGCGGTTTCATCTGTGACATAATGACCCCATGCCGCAAGCCCACCTTGAAGATGATCCTCCACCTGACAGGCAGACAGTGCAGAACTCTCAGGACTGGGATTACATGATTAGATCTAGACAGGCCTGTCGGCAACCTAGGCACTGTGTTCTGCACCAGCTACAGATGTCAAAGGATCCCTCCAGTGACCCTGAAGTATAGAGCATTACGGTAGTCAAGCCTGGATGTAACAAAGGCATGTACCAGTGACATCAGGTCTTGAGGCGGAACTAGGGGTTTAATCTTGGTAATATTCCTTAAGTGGTAAAAACCACTTTGGGCCACAGGTGAGACCTGAGCTTCAAGTGTCAATCTGTCATCCAGGATAATGCCAAGATCCCACACCCTAGGGGAGGCCAGCAACAGACCGTATCCCAGGAACAATCCTGTAGCGACTCCAGGAGCTCTCCCATCACACCCATCATGTTTGGCTCGAATGTCCAGGATATCCTCTCCACCCCTCGGGCCTCAGTTGGAACCCTAAAGTTGGTACATTCCCACTACCATACCCAGCCCAGGAACAGACAGAGGGGCCCTTTTCATATGGCTGGTGCTAGACACCGTGCTGCCACCAGACAGCAGGGTAAGGGTAAGGAAGCATAAGTCTTACCCATCCCAGGTGCCACTCCAGGTGCCCATTCAAAAGCCTCTAGATGTGGTGGCACAGCAGGCATCACCACAACCAGCTCTGCCTGACTCCTTGTACACCCCCCAACCACCATTACTTCCAAGGTTGATTGTAAGGTCATGCTCTGGAACTTCCAGACACACCTCCAGATCATCCACCAGTGCCATCCTTTTATCTTCCAGACCATGTTCCTCTGTTCCGAGAGAAAATTCAGACTTTGCTTCAGATGAAAGCCATAGAACCTGTGCCATTAGAACAAAATAACACATGGCTCTACTCCTGGTACTTCCTAGTCCTAAAATGGAAGGGAGACCTGTGGCCTATTCTGGACCTCAGGGATTTGAACTTGTTTGTAGAGCACAAAAAGTTCAGAATGGTCACCTTGCATGGCCTCCTGTAAGCAGGGTACTGGATCTGTTCCCTCAACATGAAGGATGCTTACCTTCATATCAAAATTCGCAAACCTCAGAGGAAGTATCTGAGGTTCTTGTTTCAGAGGGAACACTACCAATTCAGAGTATTGCCCTTTGACTTATCCTCTGCATCATGGGTCTTTACCAAATGCTTGGCAGAGGTGGCAGCAGCCCTTCACAAGGCAAGCCTCCATGTCTTTCCCTACCTGGAAAACTGGCTACTGAAATCCCATTCCAGGGATCAGCTCTTGTACATCCTAGTTCACAAAAGGCAGATGTTCGATGATCTCGGGGGTTATTGTCAACATACCCAAGTCTGTCTTGACATCTTGTCAAAGCCTGCAGTACATAGGAGCAGTCTTGTTCACAACTCAAAGCTCAGTCTTCCTGCCTCTGGACAGGGTTGAACATCTGATTTCACAGGTCCAACTGGTACATGACAGCCATTATGTTTCAGCCAGGACATTCCTGCAGCTCTTGTGCCTCATGGCAGTGATCATTGTCACAGTACCACTGGCCAGCCTGCATATGAGGATCCCTCAGTGGTCCCTAAGAGGCCGGTGAGATCAGCTCACAGATGATCTAGAACAAACTATTCTGGTAAACTCCCCTGTATGCAAAGTGCTGAAATGGTGGATGGAACCCAGCAACCTACTAAAGGGAGTTCCTTTCATGAACCCTTCCCCTCTTCATATTCTAACAACAGATGTCTTGGGGATGGGCAGGGGGAGGACATAGGTTGTAGGGTACATGAGCCACAGTGGGGAACACCCTGCATATCAATGTTCTAGAGATGCAAGCTGTTCTGTATGGGCTACAGGCCTGCCAGGATCATCTCTCCCTGGGTCCTCTGTTAGTGCAGATGGACAACATCAGTTTGATGCATTACATCAACAAGCAAGGGGGAACTCACTTTTATTGCTTGTGCAGAGAAGTGATGAGAGTCTGGTATTGGGCTGTAGAACATGGTCTAAAGCTGTTAGCGATACATGTTCCAGGTGCCCAAAATGTCTTGGCAGACAGGCTAAGCAGGTCACAGTCCAGAATGCATGAGTGGGAGCTGCCGACCTCAGTAGTAGAAGACCTGTTTGACAGATGGGGTTGTCCAAAATTAGAACTTTTTGCAGTCCCACACAATGCAGAACTACTGCTTCTCTGCTCACGCATTCCCGGGCCTGGAGTTTTCTGGTGAAATGTGTTGTCCCTCTCTTGGAAGGGGAGGTTCCTGCACACCTTTCCTCCCCTCCCTCTAATTCAGAGGGTGCTAATCAAGCTCAATATGGAGGGGGAAACATCCTCACTGCTCCCCTGTGGTCTTGACAGATCTGGTTCCCCCTACAGCAGCAGCTGGCAGTGGAGCCCCCAGTGTCTCTGCCCCTGTGCAAGGACCTACTGTCACAAGAGCAGGGAACCCTCATCCATCTGGACCTCAGATTGCTTCATCTTCATGCATGGCTCCTGAAAACATAGCTATTGCCAAGTCTGGAGTTTCCCAATTGGTGGCTGATGTCCTGGTGTCTACCAGAATGCCTTCCACCAGATCCGCCTATTCCATGAAGTGGAAGCGGTTTGCTTTGTGGGCTGCTTCTCATCACTTAAGTCCATTTACCTGTTCAGTTAATCAGGTTCTAGATTACCTGCTGTCCTTGTCAGATGCAGGCCTGCATTATTCCTCTATCAAAGTGCACTTGGCTGCCATTTCAGCTTCCCATGCGCCTACAGAGTGTCATACAGTTGCCTAGCTGGAGGTGGCCCGTAAGTTCTTGAGAGGCATTCTACACTTGATGTGTCCTATTCACAATCCACTCCCAGCTTGGGACCTGAATTTTGTTATGGAAAAGCTTACTTTGGCTCCTGTTGAAGATGGGGGCTTACACTTTCTGTCTTGGAAAGTGGGAAAGTGTTATTTTTAGTTGCCATTACGTTTGCGCGAAGGATTTCAGAGCTACAGGTTTTAAAGTGTGAACCTCCTTATTTGATTTTTCACAGACAGGGTGTCTTTACGTACCAATCCTAAGCTTTTACCAAAGGTAGTGTCTGAGTTTACTTTAATCAAACCATCCACCTGCCAGTTTATTTTCCTGAGCATGCCAATCCAAGGGAAATATTGCTCCATACTCCAGATGGACATAGAAAATTCAGGTACTATATACACCATACGAAGGACTGCAGAAAGTCCTCACAGCTTTTTGTTCCATTCGCCCCGGGGAAAGAGGACACTCCAGTTTCTAAACAATGCTTATCCAAATGGCTAGCGAACTATATTACTTTATGTTACAGGAAGTACAGTAAGGAACTTCCTAGGGTGGTCATGGTCATTCCACAACAGGCATGGCCACCTCTGTTGCCTGTTTCAAAAATATACCTGTTGCAGAGATATATGCAGCTCCACCTGGAGTTGTACACACCTTCAACAAATGCTACAATCTGGATATTGCCTCTCAAAAAAGGGCTGGCTTTGGCCTAGCTGTGCTTTAATGCCTCCTTTCTTAGGCCTGTAGGCTCCAGCCACCCAGGCTGTCTCTCTGTCAGTGCTGCTTGGTGCTTGTTCCATAGGTGTTGCCTGATGAAAGAGATATCCTCGAAGAAGATAGAACAGTTACGTACTTATTGTAACAGTAGATCTTCAAGAGAATCTCTTTCATCAGACCATGCTGTCCCACCCTCCTTCCCTCTATGGTGTTCTGACACTCTAGATAAATGGTCTCCTTCTCCATGAGGTTCTACCTGTTGTTCTCTACCTCATCCAGTTAGCGGGGCCTAGATTCCCTCCTGGTTCCGTTGAGGGAGGTCCTCTGGGCATGTTCTCCAGCAGGGAACTGAGGAGGGACGGGGCTGCCTGCATTTATATGGCAGCCGATGTCTGATGATGTCATGGGTAGCACCTAGCAGACTGCTTGCAAAAAGTTTGCATGTGGTCCTAGCTCTTGGTGGCTATACGTTCCATAGTTGTGGCCTGATGAAAGACATTCTCTTGATGATCTACTGTTACGGTAAGTACATAACTATTCTTTTCACAGCTGACACACTGCTATCAGATCTCTGAATGACACTCTCACTATTCTCAAAACAAGTGCACGATGGCAATGATTTATGCAACAGCAAAATCACAGTTGTCTTCTTGAGAGTGTGTTTTTACCTTCCTGCAGACTAGTAACACTGAGACTAAAATACTGATATCGTCTGTGGTGTTTTAATATGTTAATAATTTGTTACAGTTTAGTAAGTGCCTTAGATTGCTAATATTCAGATATCACAATAAACTTCTTTAGTGTATCAATATGAAATGTTTCTATGTCTCTAATAATGATGAAAATAAATACCTAACCACCTCCCTCTTAACTGTTATTCTTTTTCTTATCCCCATAGGCCAACTCAAGAACCCTTTTGAGACAAACAAGAACAAGCATTTCTCAATGCCGAATGTTGTCGTGTTGGCATTGCCTTTGGTAGTGCAGTACGGAAACACATTTTTGGCAGGATGTGAAAAATGACAGCTGTACTGTTCATAAGGAGGTGTTAAAAAATGGCAGTGGTGAAAATGTGGCATGTAAGTATTGCAAATGTACAAAGTTACAAGGGTGCATGGGAAATGCGCAACTCACACTTGTAACACAGTCAGTTTATGGAGTCAGTTCCAGCACCATATTTTCAACACAGGCATTTTGGCACCTTTGCTCATCTGCAGTGTCACTGTCATTTCCTCAAACTGTCCCAAAAAGTGATTTTGCACAGCAACTGTGCCATTCTGCCCCGGACGTGCAAAAACACATTTCGGGCAGGATATGTAAAATGACAGCTGTACTGTTTATCAAGAAGTGTGGAAAAATGCCAATGGTGAAAATCCAGAGTAACAATATTACAAATGCACAACGTTACGAGTGTGCGAGCAAACTGCGCAATGCACGCTTGTAATACAGTCATTTTTTGGAGTATCGCCACCAAATTTTCAACATAGGCATTTTAGGACCTCTGCTCATGAACACATGAACAGTGTCACCGTCATTTTCGTAATCTGCCCCGAACACTGATTTCCCACAGCGACCGCAGTACTGTGCGCTGGAAGTGTGGAAACACATTTCGGCCAGGATGTGAAAAATGACAGCTGCACTGTTCACAAGAAGGTGTAGAAAAATGACAATGTTGAAAATCTGGCATGAAAATATTGTGAATCCTCAAAGTTATGAGCATACATAGCAAGTGTGCAATGCACGCTAGTAAAACAGCCATTTTTTGGATTTTTTCCACCAAATTTGCAACATAGCCTTTTTGAGAGCCCACCTCATGAACACTGCCACTATCCTTGCATTAATCAGTCCCAAAAGGTGAGTTCATCCAGTGACTGCAAAATCACCCTTCGGACCTGATTAACGCCATGAAAGTGAGAGCATTTATGAGAAGGGGTCTCAAAAACCCCATGTTGAAAATTTGGTGCAAAAATTCCCCAAAATGCCTGAGATATGTACCAAAGTTGAAAAAAAAAAACTATTTATTCCATTATACAGCTTACCTGCATTTCCTCAGTTCGCGGTCGGCTTTGAAGAGTGCAGACGTGTTCCCGGTCCACCAAAGATCGTCTCACCCAGTTCAGGAGGTAAGTATGGGCTATGAGGGGGTGTGGGGAGGCAGGGTGTGCAGTGGGTGGGTGCGAGTGGTGGGTAGGGAGACTATGAGGGACCGTTTTCTGCTTGCAGGTACAAATAAAACACATCGTGGACAGTTTTCTTTTTTACAGGCGGTTTCTTTTTTGGGGGGTACAGTAGCCAATGGAGGATTGGGCACCCCCGTCAGCACAGAAGGGGGGGACATCATGCCGACGGGGATTGGGCACCCCCATCGGAAAACAATGAAACCGGAGGGGGAGACACATTCTGCTGATGGGGAGTGGGCTCCCCCGTTGGCACATAGTTTGCAGGGCAAGCCAACTGGGGGATTGGGCACCCCCGAAGTCAGCTCTTTAGCCACCGTGGTAGTAGCTGGTGAGCATGTAGGAAGGGTCCGCTGCGTGTTACGAGCTTTGCTCAGATTACAGCGGACCTTTCCTTAGATGTGCTCACCACATTACTATGCATGGTGTGGCACCAGCATGCAGGCTGATTGGGGAATGAGGGACGCACCTACTGGTACGTGCCCTGCATTCGCCCAACAGCGACCGTGCCTCCAAATCCCCACTGCCACAAGATGTTGGCTGCACAAGTGCGCCAACATAAAATGGGGCCAGCGGCTTTACTGAAACCAGGAAAATCTCCAGAGGACCCCGCATCCTATCGCCCCATTTCTATGTTGAATGTTGACTACAAGATATTTGCCAGTGTATGGGCTCACAGATTAGATATCTTAATACCACATCTTTTAGATGGAGACCAAGTGGGCTTTGTCTGAATGTGACAGACTCAATGTATGTTGCACCCTACACTTTAAAACAGTTTTTTATTTTTTATTTAAGCAATCAGATGCATACCTTTGAGTGGACATGCTCATTTGCAAATGTTCCTTGTCATAAACTAAATCTCTACAATAAGCCTTTGGTACATAAATACAGAAGATTACAATAGGTATCAATCAATCCAGAAGTGGCAACCAGTGTAAGCATTATCAGACCAGAACGGGGGGGGGGGTGCTGACTGTCACCAAAGAGGAAAGGGACCTAGGGGTTATCATATCTGATGACCTTAAGGCATCAAAGCAGTGCGCAAAGGCTGCAAGGAGGGCCAGTGATATGCAGAGGTGCATAGGCAGAGCCCTTACTAGCAGGAGATGGGAGGTGATGATGCCATTGTATTTTACGCTGGTAAGGCCTCACCTGGAGTTTTGCATGCAGTATTGGAGACCACACATGCATAAGGACATAGACAAGGTGGAGGCTATCCAGAGAAGGGTGACAAAGATGGTGCATGGCTTGCATCCCAAAACATATGAGGAGAGACGAACAGACCTCAATATGTACTCACTGGAGGAGAGGAGAGAAAGGGGGGACGTGATAGAAACTTTCAAGGATCTCAAGGGCATAAACAAGGTGTAGGTGGGGGATCTTTTCCAATGCAGAAAAGATATCAGAATGAGGGGACACGATATGAAATTGGAGGGGGGGGTGGATTAAGAGATAAAGTGAGGATGTTTTTCTACACAGAGGCAGTCTGCCCCAAGAGGTGGGGGGGCAAGCACAGTGGAGGGGTTTAAACATGCCTGGGACAGGCACAAGGGAACATTGGGTGGGATGGGAGTGATGAAAAGCCACTGATCACTTAGGGTCAGTGACTGCATACAAGTATAGTGCTTATGGTCAGACTAGATAGGCCTAGCAGTCCTTATCTGCCGACAATTTTTATGTATCTATGTAGCTAGGATTAAACACAGGAGCAAGGCATTGCACAAGTTCAGAATATGCAGCCCTTTCTGGCATTGTCAGACATTTGGGATTCAAACACAGTCGGAACATAGTATCAGCATGGGGACAGCAGCATGGTTGGAGCTAGAGACCTTCCAACCTGCTTTGGTGAATTAAGTTAAGTAGGTAGGTTAGTATGGGGTGAGAGTGGTGCAATTGTCAGATGAGATGGGGGTGAAATTGTGTGGGGCAGCAACATGAGACACCAGGTGAGAGAGCCTTCAGAAGCTTCCTTTTAAAGTGTCCAATCTTGAAAGGCCCCTGGAGTGGCACAGCCAATTTGTTTAACCATTGTGGGGCTCTGGTCACAAATCAGCACTTGGCCAGACTTGTTCCAAAGTAAGGAACTGACAGGTAGCTGTGTGTTGAGCTGCTGGTAACATAATGACTATGTGCAGGGACTAGGAGTGCTTGAACCCCAAGTAAGGTGAGGCCCAATAGTGCTTTGCTCCCAGTATGCAGTTCTGATATTTTATTCTGTTGTGGAGGGGGAGCCAATTTGTGAGGGCATTAGAGTGCATAAGTGGGTGGTTTTGTTTGCCCCAGTGACAAAGTGACGGGCTTTATTCAGTGCCAGCCTAACCATGCTTAAAACTATATCTGTGGCAGCCCCGTAGACTGTGATGCATTAGTCGATCATGAGGAGGATTTGCTTCACCCATGCCATGAATTGTGCTATTTTGGGTACTATGCTGCCAATGTTAAGGGGGCAATTTTTAGTGTAACAGGGAGTAGTTTATTGGAGGGCACTCCAGAGGAGGTTCCAAGGTTGGGGTGGACATTGCCTGATAAAAGGAGAAGTACCAGCAGTAGCTTCTTTACTATTTTTGGGAAGAAAGGTTGCAGTTGAGGTTTATTAGTACCCTGCCAAGCTTTTGGTCTGGTTATATGTATCTGACATATGGTGGCCATGAGGGAGGCATGGTTGCCAAGATGGGGGCAGATGTGGGGTGGAGGAGTGTGGCGGGGGGAGGCATAGGGCCATGATTGTGTATAGGGGAGGTACCAACCCCTGTCACCCATGAGTGTGTATAACTTTATAAGCTGGGGTCATACTTTTTTATCTGCTCAGTATGCCCCCATTTTAGGGGTGCTTGAGGAAATACGAATATGAGGAAGGTTACAAGGAAGAGGTTCCTAACTGGGGACGGGACTATCCAGTCAGGTGGGAGCATGTTATGAACAGAGGTGCTGTGATTGCTATGCTATATCCCCACATGGGTCTTGGCCAGGTAGTGAAACTAATTAGACTAAATACTGTGGGATCTACCATCTAGAGTTAATGGAATGCACTACACAACACCTTATCTCCCGGTAACCCGTGAAGTGGGCGCATGAGAAAGGGCGCCGTCCATTACGGCGACACCTTCCCCGCGCAATCCACTCATGGCAACCGACAGGTAGGGTGACTGGATGAGGGGGTGGGTGAACAAGGCGACAGGATGTCACTATATGTACGCGTGTGGTGGGGTGGGGCGGGCACAGCGGCGTGGGCTGGGAAGGGGTGGAGAGGCTATAGTGGGTGGCGCTGCGGTGGCCGGTCGAGTTGCTTCATGGCATCAGGGATTGGTTAATGGCTGGGGTGGCTGAGGTACCGGGTTCAGGTCCGGGCACTTGTGCGACTTTGATTGCGCCCGGCCTGAACCTTTTAATTTTTACTACTTTGACCCCCACCGACATGCACGCCCCTGGAGTTGAGAATCCTTAAATAGGAGGGTGCAGGGGGGGGTGTTGGGTGGCACAGCCTCCCCCCCACAGAAAGTAGTAAAAATATGTCCTCGCGCCATTGTGCTGGTGCGCCAGGGTTGTCAGAGTGTCGAAAATGTGTTCGGCACTCTGACTGAGCGATAATGGTGATCACCTTTAGGCATTTGCCATTATCACATAGACCCTTATCTCCATGGTAGTGGTTAGTCTTGATGCTGAAAAGGCATTTGACAGGGTGTTCTGGAACTTTTGCAGGACACCCTGGATGCCATGAACTTACCAAGGGCAATCCTCACCATTTTTTGAGCGATTCATGGCTGCTTAAAAGCCTACCTCAGGGCAAATGCAGCAATTTCTCCTTTCTTTTCACTAATCAGAGGAACCCAACAGGGTGCCAGTTCTCCCCATTACTTTTTGACTTGTATATTGAGCCACTAGCAGCAGCTATCTGAAGGGCAGAGGGAGAGGAGGGTCTCCCCCCTAGGGGGAGGGAGAGAGAGAGAGAGACTTTAAAATAGCTCTATTTGCAGACGTCATTTTAACCTTGATATCTCTGGAACTGTCCCTCCCTAATGCATGGGATGTAATTGACACTTATAGGTTCCTATCAGGTTTCAAAATCAATACTTTTAAAATTAAATTACTAACATTTAATTTCATTCCTTCAACAACCCTGAAAATGAGATTTCCTATTAGATGGAACAGGAGCATGATAAAATACTTGGGGTTTCAACTGGTGAAAGATCTTCAGCATCTCAAATTACTCAGTTACGAACCAGTCACCCAACAGTTAGCTAAAGATTTACAGGACTGGCAGCATATGCCTCTTTCCTTGGTATCAAGGGTAGAAATGATCCAACAAAACATCTTACCCAGACTCCTGCACTTTTTCAAAACCTTGCTGGTGGTTCCAGACAAAGAGTATTTTCAATATTGGAATTCCACTATATCCTGATTCATCTGGGGAGGTGGTTGCCCATGTATTAGATTTAGTATTCTGCTATTACCAGTTGAGAGGAGTGACTGAAACCTACCGAATTACTATCTATATCCCATGGCAGCTCAACTACGAACCATTTCATACCAACATATCAAGCACATTGGAAAACAATGAAATGCACCCTAAGTTACCTCTTTGAGAGTGACTAATATATTTTAGCCCACCCACAATTGGGGGCCCCATTATCTCAGTTTACCAGATATATGGCCATCCCCACACATCACTGGTGACAGTGTTGCAAAAAAATTATACCGCAACCTGTGCAGGTATGGGTTAGAGCCATGCAGCATGACAAAACCTTTCCACCAGTTCTATCGACTCCGCCCTCCATGGTTGGGCACTGAAGGATTGAAATATATGTATCAGTTTTGCATACCACAAGGATTTCGCCCCTTCTTGGATTTACAATAGGAATGACAATTTTCCCAGATCCACACACTTTTGCTGTTTACAAATAAGATCATATTTACTAGGGTTAGGATCTCATTATAAACAACTCCCAGAAAATACTCCACTTATATACAACCTTCTAATAGACCATCAACAGGGAACTCTGTGACTGTATTTGATAGGTAATCTATACAAAAGTCTAATAAAAGTACTTACTATCTCCTCAAAAATGATCTTAGATCACTGGAATAAGGAATTCCATTCAGAGTATAGTGAGGAACTCTGGGTCAACTACGACTCCACCAACTGTACTGTAGACTGACATCCTCCACCCAGTTGAGAGACTTCTTTTGGAAGTGCAGAATGTGTTATTCCAAACACCTGCCATACAGGTCTCATATGTGGGCCCCCATATGTGGAGGTGTTGGTGAGGCCGTGGGGAGGAAAATGCCAATCACACACATATTTTTTGATTTTGTCCAGTAATTGAAGCATACTGGCAAGGGATAATCTCACTGATGTCTCCCAACTGTTATGTAATAATCCCAACTTTAGGCTAGGGTGCAAATGTTAACTCCTGCCAGGTTTCCTCAATTTGTAGGGAAAGAAGTATGTGATCTCCTCTCCAATGGTCAACTCAGCACTAGTCTGGACTTGTTAAAGAAGTTTAACTTTCTGGCTAAATTTATTTTTATGGTCTATCAAATTTGGCACTTACTAATTGGCTGGTTTGGCATAGCCTCCTGGTCTAATAATCAGGGAGACTGCCTCCTTGCGTTACAATCCTTGGCTTGGCAACCCCATTCAGTATCTCAAATTGCTTCTACCCTATTCTCCAAACTGTACCCAGATAGTACGGGGTGATTCCAATACTGGTCTGTATCATTCCCTAATACTTCCTTTAATTGGGAACGTATTTGGACAGACCTTTACTTTTACCTTTACACGATGACTGATAGATTCCATCTTATCCAATTTTATATTTTACATAACATTCATTTTACTCCTGTTAAACTGGCTAAGTTGGGTAAGTTAGCTTCCCCTCTGTGCACTAGGTGTGGGCAAGATCCTTACTTCACATCTTGTGGGACTGCCCCAGGATAGCCTCCTTATGGGATAAAATCAAACAGAAGACAGACCCTCTTTTGGGTTTGGATGATTACTTTACTCCTGAAATCTGTACTGCCGGTGATTACGCAGAGGTAGGGATTAAGGAGCGGAGATACTATCTATCCATGATCTCTTTATCAGTGAAGAGAGTGGTGCTTTGCCATTGGAAAAATCAGGTGGATACTTCTTATACAGAGAGGCTTAATGAGCTTCTGAGTAATCTCCACCTTGAGAAGATGATAGCCAGCCTCTGTCATAGGCTGCCTAGCGTCACTAAGAAATGGGGTAAACTACAGGCTTTGTTTTCTCTTCTATCTTCACCTTGAGTGGGGTGTTGAAGCATTGCCTTTAACCTTTAATTTGTTTTCCTTCTATTTAGTGGTATATCACACCTATTAATTGTATTGTTTATCTGTTATGGTATAGCAAGTTGTTCCTTGTTAATCTTGAGAAGTAACCCTGGTTTTATTGGGTAGACCTCTTTCACTGAGTTGCATGATTCTGTTTTTTTTTGGGGGGGAGCATTATTACGGGGGTATTCTGTTTGTTATTGATTTGTATTGTTGTTATTGTTTATTTGTTGTTGGTGTATTTAAACTTTAATAAAGTATATCAAGTTTCATACTGGCAAGGGATAAAATACATTTTTAACACAATTTTCATGGACTAAGACCTTATTACACCCCCCGTTAGTTCTTCTCTCAATTCCCCTAGAGGTGTTAGAGGGTTAATCCAAAAATCAGTATTAATTTTAGTATTAGCAGCTAAAAAGGGGATAACCTGGATGTGTCTACAGAAAGAATCACCACAGAAATCAGAATAGATAACAACAGTAAATAATATCTGTAGAAAGGAGACTTCAGTGGCCTCCATTCAGGACACAGAAGGTAATTGTAAATGGAGTCCACTCTGAAGAAAGAGGGGTTACTAGTGGGGTACCGCAGGGTTCAGTACTGGGTACAGTCCTTTTTAATGTCTTTATAAGTGACATTGCAGAGGGACTGGAAGGAAAGGTATGCCTCTTTGCAGATGATACAAAGATCTGCAACCGGGTTAATACACAAGGAGGCATGGAAAGGATGAGAAGGGACTTGGCAAGGTTGGAGGAATGGTCAGCAGTATGGCAGCTTGGATTCAATGCAAAGAAGTGCAAAATAATGTACCTGGGAAACAAAAACTCAGGGGAAGGTTATACAATGGGGTGGGGTGGGGGGTGGAGGTAGCAACAACAACAAAAATGGAAATGGACCTGGGCGTAATCATATCAGATGACCTTAAAGTTAGCAAGCAATGTGAGAAGGCAGTAGGGAGGCCTGGGGGGATACTGGGATGTATAGGGAGAGGCATCACCAGCAGAAAACAGGAAGTTGTTATTCTTCTGTACAGACAGTTGGTGAGACCCCATCTGGCGTACTGCATCAAGTTCTGGAGATCCCATCTCCACGAGGACATAGACAGGATGGAGGCAGTCCAGAGGAGGGCAACTAAAATGGTGCAGAGTCTGAAAGAGAAGCCATACGAGGGGAGAGACTAAAGGAGCTTAATATGTGTACCCTTGAGGAAAGGAGGGAGAGGGGGGACATGATAAAAACTTTAAGTACCTCAACAAAGTCCAAGAGGGTAATATCTTTCAGAAAAGAGATATTACAGAACAAGGGACACAATTTGAAGATAGAGGGGGACGGCTCAGGGGCAATGTGAGGAAGTATCTTTTCACAGAGAGGGTGGTGGACGCATGGAACAGCCTTCCTGAGGAGGTTGTGGGGTCTAAAACTGTGGGAGAATTCAAGAATGCATGGGACAGACATAAGGCAATTCTTGTGGGGGGTAGGAAGAAATAGGCTGTTGGTTAAGTAGGATCTGCAGCTTATCCTGTAGGTAGGAAAATGGGCAGACTAGGTGGGCCTAGTGGTCCTTATCTGCTGCCAAAGTTTATGTTTCTATGTTTCTATGAAAACAAGCTAAAAGTGAGGAATTTTAGAGATGATGGGTACTACACTAGATGGAAGTGGAGCCAGAATTTGTACCATAGTTTCTGTAATGGGTAAAGGGCTCTGAGTCTTCCAACAGGGTTTCTAGTGGTGTGCCTCTGGGGCATTCATTTTTGGATACCAGCTGTTCTTATATTTTTCCTCTTTGACAACTCTCTCTTTGTGGGAGGTACTAACTGGTCACTGACAAAATGTCTCTGATATACTAACAACTGTTGTAGTAGCTGGCCTTGTTAAGCATTCTGTAACAATAATATTGGCCATCCTGCTTTTGTACGTCGATGTGTTGTTTTTATGTTTGTAATATAAAAACCTTTCCTGACTAAAAGTTGAATAAAAAAAAGGAAAGAAGGGACCAGGAGATGCTTAAGGAGGTGAGGTCAACATCCCAACTCCTCCGTCATGTCAGATATGGATGTGGACAGACAGGGAAAATACCCAAGCCGACTTAAGCAATCTAACAGACAAGCTAGAGTCCATGAATACCAACATTGTTCAGCTGGGATACAAAATTGATTCAATTAATCAAAATATTACATCCCAGTTAGAACCTCTGAACAGGACTCTAACTTGCTTGATAGATGTCTTCCGGGCTGTCTTCTTCTGGGGGTTCTGAAGAGCAGCAGAATCCAGTAACAGGGGACAAGCCACAGCCAGGGACTTTCAATTGGTCCTCTACCTCACCATCAAGACAGCCACAGGAACCACACACCCCCATCGCCTCACCTCAACACTTCAGCCTCCCCCTCTACCAAATTCTCCTCTTCCTCCTCCTCTGCCATGTCTTCCACCTGGTTCCCTTCCTTCTCCTACACCTCCTCCTCCTCCTCCTCCAGAGAAACCAGAAGTATTCTAGGTGTTCGGTGCATTTCTGCAGCCATTCTGTTGTCAGATCAGCTTCCATCAAATTGGTCTAGGCAATCCCATAACTGTACACTACCTAATCACTACATCATCCCATTACAGTTTTACATAGCTTAATGCAGAAACATAGAAACATAGAATTTGATGGCAGATAAGGACCGCTTGGCTCCCCATGTTTACTTTGCATGCTGTTTCTTTTTCATTTATGCTGTCTTTTGAATGTTTTCTTTTCATTTATTGTTGAATTTTTTTTTTGGCTTAAGAGAACTGATTATATATTATTTGTTTTTTCTTCTATTTTTTATGTATGTTGTGTTCATAATACATGTAGTCTATTGATGTAGGAATAGTCAGGAGTTTTTTTTTAGTAAGTTTCCATTGATATTTTTATTTTGTATATCAGTAAATATACATCTCCATTATTTTATTTTATATATGAAGATAATATACTGTTACTTCTAGTTTCATTATTTATTTTGCATATAATAGTAATATACTTTTTTATATTACCATATGTAAAATAATGTTCATTGAAAAATATATGTAAAATGTTATGCTTTATTTCACACATGGGAAAAAGGTATGATTTGTTTACTGTATTTATTTTTGTATATGATACCAATATACAGCTGTTTTATTTTTCCTTTTGATGTGTACTATATTTGTATTTAAAAGACAAATTAGTAAAGTTTTATTTAGTTATTGAAAAAGTATTGTATATATGTTTATTAACAACAGATGTCATTCAAATTATTGTTTTACTATCTAAGGAAATGTGATATCACTTTACTCAAAATCACTTTACATGTCACAAAACTTCCATAACATTGTACCAAACCAAAAAGGAAAGAAACGAATTGCAAAAAACTACATTAATGCAGACATTAGGGTTGATACACAAACTTGACAAAGGCAGGAAATGAAAAACATTAGGGGTTATAGTCACAGAACTTTGGCCATTTCAGTTGTGTGGTGTTTCTTGTGGATCTCAGCTCTAATGCCTGCCTCCCTTCTCCAAATTCCTAGCCTTGTGACCCAAGTATGACCTACAGGTCTAGGCATACCAGACAGACTCTTACCTTGCTACAGGGTTGATGCAGATATCTTTATGCATACTCACAAACACTGTTATGTTGGTGTACTAGTCACAGTGTTCAAATGTTCACAAACAGACAGTCTCAGCATTGTAAAGGAAACAGACAAATCACATACAACCAGATAGGCTGTTACCTTGGTATCCATGATGCAGTGTACTGCATATTTATACTGAAATTAACTATTTCTCTGTCTCAGGCAGATTCTAAAGACTCATATGCCAAGGAATCATATCATCTGTATGTGGCTTGAATAGCTGCTTTCTGTCTCTGGTGCCAAGACTATAGTCTGCATGGCTGCACATGTAGATGGTGCCACAAAACTCTGCAAGTCAACTGTTGACCTGGCTGCAACTGCACATGAGCACTCGTGGATCTCAACAGAACAGTAAATGTAGCTTTCAATAGTTATGACATTCACAATTCTGCATTTATATCAGTCTATAGATCTGCAGATTGCCTACTGGGGCATGAAAAGAAAACAGTGATCTTGGATATGCATGCACAGCAGCTGTACTCTCTTACTCCCAAAGTAGTGTGTCGTGTTGCTGTGGAATTACAGAGCTCTCTTGAACATGTGCCTAGTGAAGAATGCCTGGCGGTGCAGATCCACAAATCCCTCCAACTGAAAGAAACTATTTACCTAAAGATGTGAACAGATATAGAATATTACATTTGTGCAGAACATATGGATCTGTGCACATATGCAACAGCAGTAACTGTTGTCTGGGACTTTAATACACCCGTATACATGTGCTATTATATCAATGATCTACTCCTAAGTACAACATGCTATAGAGGTCTCTGTACACAGAGATTAACTGTTATGTTGGTACAGGTCTGAGAATACTCTGATGTAGTACACTTATGATGTTGTAAAATCTGGATGAGTTCGATCATCCAGCTATAGTGTGAAGCACACATTAAGCACGGGGCTTAATGTTAATTGCCTCCCCTTTAACAGCACTTAGAACTTGCATGTAACCATTTGTTGCACTACCTGGCAGTGCTGTGTAATGCCTGTCAGTTATAGAATTAGTCAGTCTGGGGCTAGAACTCATGAAGAGAACATGCCTGCTGTACAGAATAAACACCAGTTTATTCAGTTACTTCTGCATCTGACTCAGTTCGTTCAGTACCAGCAAGGGGTCCTCACCAGCATCAACAGATGGGTCTGGCAGCAGACCAGAGAGAAGGTAAGGGTCTTTTAGTGGCAGACCAAACCAAAATGCCACACACTGTGGAGAATGCAGCCCTTCTTCTGTCAAGACCTCATCCCGCTTGTCTGCGTTGCTGGTTACCCCAAGTCACTTCTCCTAGTATGCCTGAATGTTACTTGCACCACAGCCTTGGCTGCAAAGAAAACAATGAACTGTATGCTGTTTGTACAGCACCCTGCAGCCCTCTTACTGTACTGAGCTGTCAAAAGAAAAGTTGTTGAACATTACCAGCCAGCTCACTGAATGTACTACTGTCACAGACTAAATTTCTCCTAAGCCCTATGCTCCACGGAGCTGCAAACTGCAACGCCCCCCCCCAAGCTCCAACCTTGTGGCAGGGCTTCCTTCAGAGTGCTCCGTTTTTGCCATCGAACCTCCTTCTAACCCTTCCAGTTGCATCCACAGACCCAGTACCTCTTTAAGTAGGGATAGCATTTACAGAAAAGAAGACACAAACAAAACACATTTTTTTCACAACTACACCCTCATTCACACTGCCTGTTGTCTGTGACTCCTTCAATAAGGGACATCTTACTGCTGCCAACCCTCCCTCTCTCTCAGCTATGTGGCTCAACACGCCACTTTAAATGGACACTGCCTCCCGACTGGCGGCTCAGTTACCTCCAGCCATTACGCACCACCTCAGAGATCAGCCTCGAATTCCTGGCATCTGTTTGACCCCTTGCTCCGATCCTCATCACAGCTCCTCCACAGTGTCACCAGTTCTTGACTGGTCCTGCCTTCTTTCATTCACCACAAGCGGGGACATGAAGGACTGCAGCTGTACTTGCTGCTTCCCACTCACTCTGCTGTTCTACAACAACTGCAGCTCCAACCACAAGTCGGTCCTGCTCCACTCCTTGTGGCCACATCTGCAACAAGCTGTTCATCCTCACAGCCACTCCACAATCAGCAGGCTGCTCATACACGGGGTGCCATACAGCCAAACCATTGCTTCTCTCTCTCATGCAGCCGCACTGAGTGCTCCTCTTCCCCCTTGGCCACACTACATAAACGGTCCAACAATGAAAGAAAGAAAGAAAGAAAGAAAGAAAGAAAGAAAGAAAGAAAGGAAAAAAAAATATATAGTGACTGCGGGAGCCCCATGGAGCAAATACATAAATGGGGGCAAGAAAAAAAAAGCAAAAGAAAATACACAGAGCTGCAGGAGCCTAGCTGGGCACATCAAATAAACAGGAGGCAATACACAAAAATAAATGGAGGAAAGCAGGGGGAGACCAAACTGTGGACAAGGAAACAAATAAATAAAAGGAATAAATAAATACCTGTACTGTAAATGGAAAAAAAGACAAAAACAAAGCTCAAGCAGGGCATGGAACGCAATAAAAGTATACACCTGGGGCAGAACATAAACTAAATGGAGGACAGCCTAGGAGACAACAGAAAAAAAACCAAAAAACAGCTCCATAAACAAAACGGAGAGCAGTAAAATAAATACAGTAATTTCCCCAACCTTTTTTGCACTCACCACATAAAACTCCCAGCAGTTTCAGTTGGTGAATAAGCAGAGAAATTTGGAAAATGCCATTTTGTCGCTTGCACAGCAGCCTTGTGGTGAGACTCCTCCATCTTTGTTTTCACAACACAACAAGACAGAAAGTGACCCTTAACTCCCCTGCTGGTGGCCATCTTGCTGCAGTCAAAACACAGGAACTGTATGGCATGGTTCAGTGGCCATCTTGTGAAGGGCACTAAAATGACCTCACTCCATAGAAATCAATGGCAAACCTATTGAAATGAATGGACACCGAAACAAATAGCTGATTTTTGCAACAAAATCTTTATTTAAATAACAGTCAACACAGTGGGAATTGTTCATTAAGACAATCATTTGATAAACTTTGCTTACAAATATTTGTACTTTTGTCTACAAAAATATTTTCTTCTCTGCACTTTATCTACTCCACAATGTCCTGAATGATGGCAACTCCTTCTCATCCTTATGACTTTTGCTCTGCGAAACAAATGTTGTCTCCAACCACAATGTCCGATGACAATGCAGATATGGGTGCCAGAGCATCTGGAATTCTACCTTCACCTACCACAAGGGGGTGGGGCTACAAAATCAAAACCATCCTCCATGACATCCAGTCTTCTATTTCAGCTCAAGAAGCACCAACTATGTAAGCCATTCAAGATGACCTGGCCTACATTAAGGCTATTTCACCACAGTCCATAGTCCAGCAAGATAACAGCAACTACTCCCAGGATCAGAGGAACACAGCAACTGACCGCCCCTCTAACTCTCTCAATTCAAACAAACCACATCCTCTAACTGCTAACTCTGGCACACTCTCACTTCCAGAGGCAAAGGTACCTGTCATTAGACCACCTCTCCTAGCAAACTATGTGCTTGTAACCATCAAAGATTGTTCCACGCATGCCTTGGTCGACACTGGAGCAGAAATCTCAGTCATCAGCAACAGTATTCTGAACAACCAAGCTATTCATCACATACCTAATGTCTCTCCAGTAAACCTAAAGTACATTATCACAGCAAGCACAGCTACAGTACCGATCACAGGCGTGGTCCATCTCAAGCTACACTTTGGCTCACAACAAGATACTGTCAAGTTCTACCTAGTGGTGAAACAACCAAACAACTGAGGAGCTCGAATTCACTAACTGTGAATATTTTGATCTGGTGCAAGAACTGAGATTAAGGTTCAAGCTGATGAATTTATTAAAACTAACGAGATGAACGGACGTCTGAACAAACAAGAGGCAGATTTTTTAAAAGTGGCAGCACCAGTAAGACCAGCAATTTATCTACTACCAAAGATACATAAAAATGCTCAAAATCCTCCGGGGCATCCGATTGTTTCAAGCATTGGTTCATCTATGGAGCCTTTTTCACAAATGGTGGACTGTTATCTTAAACCATTGGTAAAAAAACTGCCTTCATTCATTTCAGATAGTGGAGATATGATAAGAAATACTGAGAATGTGACTATCAATTCTGATGATTGGCTGGTGACTTTGGACATAGAAAGCCTGTATTCAAATGTACCACATGATGGAGGGATTAAAGCTATTGAATTTTTTGCTCAAGTCCAACAAGATGTCAATTTCGATGTGGGATTTATTACTAGTATGGCAAACATGGTTTTAAAATCAAATTATTTTGTTTATAAAGATCAATTTTACAAGCAGCACAAAGGTACAGCAATGGGAACCACGTTTGCTCCGAGTATTGCTTGCCTGTATGTTGGGCAATGGGAAATGACATATTTATATAAAATTGAAACTTTTGGAAAATTTGTCCGATCTTGGAAACATTACATTGACGATTGCTTTTTTATTTGGACAGCAGATTTGAAAAGTTTAAATGATTTTGTTGATTTGATTAATACTTTTGATACAAATTTAAAGTTTACTATGCAAGCGGATGTAACTGAGGGCCCATTTTTAGACATGCTTATTTATAAGGATGCAGGCAGACTAAAAACAACATTATATAGAAAACCTATGAGTAGAAACACGCTATTGCATTATGAAAGCAGTCACCCTAGAAGCCTCAAGCAGAATATTCCTGTTGGACAGATGTTGCGTTTAAAACGAGTTTGTAGCGATGATGAACAATTTAAAAAGAATGCACAGGAAGCTGCAAACCGTTTTCAAGCGCGTGGTTATGATATAAAATCTATATGTAAGGGTATTGAGAAAGCGGTCAGCACTAGTAGAAATGAGTTGCTGCAGCCAAAAGTTCTGGATGAAGGCTCTCAGGGTTTCATTCACTTTGTGACTGAATTTTCAAATCAGGCTGAGGAGATTGCCAGCATAGTGAAGAGACATTGGAATGTCTTACAAGGTGATCCTGTTTTTAGAAAGGAGATATACAAAAAACCCAGAATCACATATAAGAGGGGTAGGAATATTAAGGATTTATTGGTACATAGTGTGCAAAGCCCTGAGAAATTGAGAACAACTTGGATTCCAGCGCTTCCAAAAGGAAATTATAAATGTGGAACTATGCACAATGTAACAATATAAACAATAGCAAATATTTTTACACCCACATACAGTCAAGTTTGAGATAAATGAGTTTATTAATTGTAGAAGTACTGAGGGTTATATATATGCTCACTTGTCCATGTGGTTTGAATTATGTAGGGCAAACAAAACGCCAGTTAAGGGAAAGGATAAGTGAGCACAAATCAGCTATTCGAAATAATGTACAAACTAATGCAATGGCACGTCATTTTTTATCTGCAGGACATGGTTCACCAGCAAACCTCAAATTTGTTGGTATTGAAAAAGTGTATGTTGGACCCTGTGGTGGGAATTTAGCAAAAAGATTGGACCAAAGGGAATGTTTTTGGATTTTTAAACTTGACACTTTGCAACCAAAGGGTTTAAATGAAGAATTATTATTGCATTGTTATTTATGATTGTTTTTTCCATACTTGTGTGTTTTGGGGGTGGGTATACATATTTATGAGTGGAGGATGGTTTTTATTGGTTAGAGGTTTTTGCATATGTAATTTTTCACTATAAAAGATTGATGTAATTTTTGACCAATCAGCTCTGAGGAAGGCGTTAGCCGAAACGTCAGCTGATCCTGTGCATCACCACGCATTTGGGCGGTTTCTGCTCGGCTGACCTGGTCATTAATATGTTTACACTGAGATGGTGAAATAATTTTAAATATCTATTGAGTAGCCGCCGCCGCACTCCAGTGTTTGCTGCTTTTTGAAACAGTGTGTTACCAGAATAAAGTATGAAGATACGGTAAGCTGTGCCTCTTTGATTCACTGACGGGTGTATGTGCAGTTGGGTTTGCTTTTGTTTTCAAAAGCTAGTGTTTGGAAGTTCTACCTAGTGCCTGATCTACAACCTACAGTGATTATTGGCTTGGACTTCCTCAAAGCTCACATAACAATCCTTGACTTTGCATCTAATAAACTGTCACTAGACCCTCAGAGGCAACTTGCAGCTACAGACTCAGTCACGGTGCCTCCTCAAACAGAAATGGTTTTGATTTCCAAGATTTGAGGTGAACCACTTCCATAAGGTGTTGTTGGCATCGTCATGGGATCACCCACTTTGCATTTGTCAGGTCTTCTCCCAGAAAACACCTTGTCTGCAGTGCATAGTAGCACAGTCTTCCAAAAATGCTGCAACTTCCCGGATGAGCCAGTAGTCATCTCAAAGGGTGCCAACATCAGAAAGTTTGTCTGCTTGTCTACAGGGGACCAGCTCCAGCTAAAGCAAGAACCTCAGCTTGGTTCCACCAACTCTAGTCCTGTCAGTACTATCATGACCACTCCAGCTTCACCAGAGTTAGCCCTCAGTAAGAGACTGTCCTTTTCAAAACTTCCAGCATCTCCAACAGAAAAGAAACAACTTTTGACATTCCTGGAGAATTACCCGGATGTCTTTGTAGGTCCAGATAACAAGCTCATATGCTGTGATATCCTGCAACACACCATCAAAGTGCAACTCAATCAGAAACCAATTCATCAGTGAGCCTACAAAGTGAGACACAAACAGAAACAAGTCCTAGAGGACATAATCAAAGATATGCTGGAACAGTACATTGTTGAAGAGTCTGCAAGTCCCAGGGGTGAACCTTGCCTGCTTGTGGTAAAGAAGGACAAAGGGTATTGCTTCATGGTAGACTACAAAAAGCTCAATGCCTGCACGGTGCAGGATGCTCATCCTTTACCTACAACTGAAGATGCCTTAAAGCATCTTGGTGTAGCCAGTCCAGCTTACTTCATCACTCTAGACCTTCAGAGTGGGTTCTACCAAGTTTCAATTGATCCAGCTTCTCATCCATGCACAGCCTGGTGCAGTCACTTGGGACTTTTTCAATTCAAACTTCTGCCTATGGGACTTCGGAACAGTCCAGCCACATTTCAATGCATTATGGTAGCCATACTATGTGGGTTGTCTTGGAAATCTTGCCTAGTCTACCTGGGTGATGTTATTGTCTTCAGAAGAAACTTGCAAGAGTCCCTCCAACATCTCAAAGAAGTGTTTGAACATCTCAGACAATCCAATCTTAAGCTTTTCCCAGAGAAGTATTTTGCACAGCATCAAATTCATTACCTGGGACATGTCGTTAGTTCTCAAGGCATCTCTCCAGACCCAGACAAGCTCTCAGCAGTCAAAGACTATCCAGAACCTAGCAATCTCAAAGACCATTGAGCTCTGCTGGGCTTATCTGGCTACTACCAAAAGTTCATTTGCAATTATGATAAGACTGCAGCTCCACTGTATGTCTTCACCAAAAGGAATGTGACTATACTTGGACTTCTGAATGCAAAGATGCCTTTGAAACCTTGAAAGAAAACCTACTCTCTTCTCCAGTATTGGCCTACACAAGGTTTAACCAACCCTTCAAACTACTCAGATGCTAGTTCCTTTCCAGTGGGTGCTGTGCTATGTCAAATTCAAGATGGAACAGAATGAGTTGTTTCCTATACAGGGCACTCTCTTTCCTCAACTGAACAAAACCTTGGCATCACAGACACAGAATGTCTAACCATGGTATTTGCCTTAAAGAAATTTGACTGTTACCTTCGCTACTCCTCCTTTACAGCTATTGTTGATCACTGCCATCAGATGGTTATTCAAAATGAAGGCGCCAGTAGGCAAGTTCCCTGGATGGATTACCATGCTGCAATCCTACAACATTGAAATTCAGTACAGACCAGGCTGAGTTCACTCAAATGCCAATGGTGTAAGCTGGAGATGATATCCCTCCGCATCATCCTCAACAGAGGAAGAATCCTGCTTACAAGCTCTTCTCTTCCATTGCATGGATGTGCTTCCTGTGGACACTCCTACAGCACCTCAAGTTGCTTTGCTGCTACCAACTGCTTCTACAGAAAGACACACACATCCACACTTACTGCAAGCAGCCACAGAGCTTCTCTCCTCCCCTACTTCTGACCTCTCCCTGCAATGGTCAAAATGCAACAAAGAACTGATCCTCAAGTCACAGACATAAACACATACTTAGAGTCTGGAACCTTCCTGCAACAAAAGAAGCATCACCAGGATGTACTTTTCTTTGCTTTGTAATACTTCCTCAATGACGGAGTGCTTTCCCACATTTGGACCAAGGAAGGCAAGGACCATCACATGGGTAGAACTCATGTACAGTTTGTGGTGCCAGCCTCTCTAGTCACCGAAGCTCTTCAATCCACTCATGCCTCTCCACTTTCTGGAGGTCATATGGGAATCCACAGAACTCTCAAAAAGGTAATGCTTCACTTCTTCTGGACTCACATGAACAAGAACATTGTCCAATTTGTCAAATCCTGCCATCCCTGCTCCCAAAGAAAGCCTCCTGCCAGACTGACAAAGACACACATCATTCCAATGCCTGTAGCCACGGAACCATTCCAAAGGGTCAGCATGGACATTCTTGGGCCCTTGCCTACATGCCCTGACTCTGGCAAGAAATACATCCTTGTTTTTGTGGACGACCCAACTATTTGGAACTAATCCTCCTGAAAGACATTAAAGCTGTCACAGTAGCAAATGCCTTCCTCAACACTGTCATTTGTCATCACGGTACCCCCTTGTACCTGCATTCAGACAGAGACACTAACTACCTTTCAACCATTGTCTGAGAAACTTGCAAACTTCTCAACATAAAAAAGACTCACATAACCAGTTATCATCCACAATGCAATGGACAAAGTGAAAGAACGATGTCTACCTTTCTCAACACACTCTCCAAGTATCTGGATGAAACTCAACACTTGGGATCATTTTGTTCCATTTGTGCAATTTGCTTACAACACAAACCCTTGTGTCGACAGTAGAGAGTACACACCATTTTTTCTAGTCCATGGATGCCACCCAAGAACTACACTGGACAGGGATCTCTTGCTGCTGGAAGTTCCAAAATCAGCTTCTTCCTTCATCATTCCAATGCTGGAACAGCTTGAACTTGCCAAGAGTGTTGCCCTCACCACGTCAGGCTAAGGAAAATCTGCAATGCAGAAAATGGCAGCTGCCAAGATGCATGAGCCTTCATTCTCCGTTGGGGACATTGTGTACTTGTACCGACCTGTCCTAGTTGTAACTGTAACTTGTAACTCGTTCCTCATTCTGTAACCACATTTTGCTCCTGTATACAGTAGATCTGTACATCTATGTAATGTAACTTGTTCTGTAACTTCGATCTACCACTGTGATGCTTTGACCCGGATCACACCTGGAAATGAGCTTCTGCTCAGTGTGCCTTTCCTGGTCTCCAATTTTAAATAAATAAGTAATAAATAAATAGTTCCAGGCACCACCAAAAAACTGCTTCACCCCTGCACTGGTCCCTTCTACAATGTAGAAAAGCTTTCTCCTGTGCACGTTCGTCTATGCTGCAAGTCTGATGGAAAGCTGGTACACAACAAAGTCCACATCAATTGCTTGAAACATGGGTACCCGAGTGACACCACCCCAGATGATCCCAGTCCACTTGACAATGAAGCTGCACTTGAGCCTGCCATCCTCTCTGAAGCTGAAATCCCTTCAGACAACTTGCAACCAGTTTCTACAGATCTTATCACTCCTGACACTCTCCAGTCAGATTCCGTTTTGTCTGATCACCTGGATGAGCTCCCTTGGACTTCTTCTTCTCAGGACTCTCTCGTACACACACAGGCGTACCAGATCGAGAAGATCTTATGAAAGAAGTACACTAACGGATCCTGGACTTACCAAGTAAAGTGGTGTGGATCTGACAGTGCACAGAACTCCTGGGTTGCTTTTAATGACCTGACCCCCTCCTGTCAGGAACTGGTTCAAGCCACACCTGCCTCCATTCCCATTGACTGGAAAAGTCGACAGAGGTCTTGAACTTTGCAAACCAGACTCAGTGGTGGTACACCTTCCATATTTCTTGTGTTCATGAAAATATGATTGTTCTGCAACTGTTAGTGCAAGTTTCATTATGTGTTTCTGGGTATCCTCCAGCTGCTACCCTTCCCACCCTTTCCTCCCTTCCCTGCACTGTGGCACTTGTCGCCCAGACCAAGCTTCAAGTTGCTATGGTGTTTACCCCTTCCCCTGGCACTACTCTGACTGGTCCCCAGTGTAGTCCAGATCCTTTTCTTCCCCCCTCCCTGCAGTGGAGTACTGTTGTGTTATAAATATGTAATGTCTTGAAATGCTTAAACATGTTTTTTTTGCTTTAAAATTTCTTAGAAACTGTTCATAGTGTTATTGCTTGTTCAAGTGGTGCTCACATTCACTATACTGGTAGTGATTTGAAGCATACATTAAGCATGGGGTATAATGTTAATCCTGATTGGAAACAGTATATAGTTACTGGTGAGCCCCAATATCAACCGGTTTAAAAAGTCATATCAACCAGCTGGTTGATATGAAAGCTGCACAAAGCCGCACTAAGCCACACAAACAGCACAAAACACCAGTGATTATAAAAAATAAAAGATAGGCAAGTGTGTGTTAAGGATTTTTTTTTTTCACATCCTCGGTGTGTGATGACTGTGTTTACGGGTCATCACACACCTCGGGTGTGTAATAAAAATCCATAACCCACACTTACCTATCCAATATTCTCTATATTATTTTCACCAAGAATAAGGGTTGGCAATATTTGAATGCCATCAATTGTATTTAACTATCAATATCAATATGGAGGGAAAATCATTAAGGGGGTCTCTGGGTGATTAATGCCACGTTAAAGGCAAAATGGTATTTGGTAGTGAACTTTGGTGTTTGGAGGAGGTTGAATCGTTGGAAAATCTCCTCTCATATGTATATACATATTTACTGCAACTGGCTAAAGTCACTCCAAATGCTGTGTGTAGAGCTGAATTGGGCCCAACCACAGTTACAAACCAAGTGGACTTGAGAAGACTTCAATTCTGGCTTGGTCATAATTATAAATCTACAAGAAAATATCTTTAATGTATACTATCTGAGAAACTTGTTTTTCTTGAATCTCGGCTGAAGAGGACTGTGGTCCTATTGAATAATTTGAGACTTGGTTTTCTATCTGTAGTCCCTAAAATGAAATAATTTCATTCTAAGAATCAAAGAGAAGCAGAAGGCTGGTGCTTCATACCTTACATATAGTAATTTAAGAGCTTTCCAGATCTCATATAACTGTCCAATCTATTTTGAAGATGTTCTTTTTGTTACTAACAATAATGTTCAAGGGCAGCATATTCCATGGCCTAACAACTCTCTAAGAGAAATAGTATGCCCTTTTCTTTGTATTACACCTATTTCTTGCAAGTTGCAATGGATGACCTCTAGTGTTAACCCAAATTTGCTTAAGATCTAAGCCACATTCTGCTGATAAAAACGGATCATGAATGATGTGCCACGTAAGTAAGAGATCACCCCTTACTCTCCGGTCCTCTAGTGACATCAAATCAAATTTTAATTTGCACTTAACTATGTAAAAATTCAACAAAGAATATTTGGTCAGGCTAAACAAATTGACTTAATGGAGATTAGGAATCAGAAAGCTTGGAAATGGCTAGCTCTACATAAAAAGCATGAACTCGTATTCTACCTGCCATTGCCTTATACACCTCAAGAAAGGTTAGTGATTACACTTTATCGATTAAAGCTCTATAAAACTAATTTCCTGAAAGTTACATTTGGAAAAGACAACCAAATGTTACCCCACTCAGTTCATGCCAATGCAACTCAGTTGACAGTGTTTTGCATATTGTCCTGATCTGTCCTGTCTATAATGCATAGAGAAAAATTTTTTAGCTGTCCTTTTAGCTCAATCATATGAGTCACATGAAACAATTGCTCCAAAGATTAATGAATTCCCACTCAAAGGAGTTTTTTTAAGAAAGTATTGGGTTCCCATCAAGTTTATTGAACATTTTCTAAGGAATAAATCTTGAGACACTAGTAAGTGTAATAAATGATCAGATTGTACAAGGATCTCTTTTTATTATACATTGTTAAATTAATGATAAGGCTGCTAAATTTTGTGCCATTGTCAATTGCTTATATTTATGCATTTTTTACTGTTTTGTGATTTTTCTTGTTATACTCTTCTTTTTTTTTGATTGATCAAAATAAACTTGAAATGAACAGACTGTGAACAGCTTGCTTGAGTCCACTTTGTTAATACCCTGCATATATTTACATATTTTGTCACATCCCTTTTCCCTTCTGTCTCCAGTGAGTATATGTGGAGACGCTCCAGTCTGGGCTCATACATCCTACTTTGTTGACCCAGTATTATCTTGGTCACACTCTTCTGTACTGTCTCTAGACTTTTTATGTCCTTTCTTAGATAAGAGTTCAAAAAATGCAAACAATACTCTGGCCACACCAGGATTCCATAACAGGGTCAAGATGACTTCATTTCTCCTAATGCTGAACTCCCTTACAATGTATCCAAATATTCTGTTTTCTTTCCCTATCACTTTGTTGCATTGTGCTGATGTTTTGAGGTTGCTGGAAATTACCACTATACAATCCCTTTCTTCGACTCTCAGTCACCGTAACTGCCCCCCTGCCAGTCTGTACTCCATCTCAGGATTTCTGCTCCTGAAATGGTAGGTTCCCTCAGCCTTTTTTTTGGTTTGTCTGTGTAGTTTCTAGTGATGAACAATGATTGCCTCAACTGCACCCTCCTAATTTCATCAAGATTTAAATGTAAACAAAGTTACTTCAGTTTGAGAAGAACATATATTTTGTGGAGAGTTGCACATTCCAGATATTTAGTAATAAATACAGTAGTTTATTTTAGTAAGATATACCATTACGAAACAATATTATGCGTTACAAAATTATCTAACTCGTTACTTTTTTTGTGAAACAAAAGTGTTGCAGTTGGGACTTCGGAATTATTTACCCCAGAAGTAATACTTTCTGTATCCACATTGTCAATGGAAAGTCTTTACATATGGGTAATGTGAACCCCTACTAAGGGTAGTGGCACAGCAGAAAGCTATGAATCAGCAACTGGGCACATGAACATTCTGACTAGTAGAGAATCTCTAGTCCTTGCTGTGCTGGTGAGGAGTAAACAGCATAGAAGATGTTCTCTGTGGAAGGTATTGATAATTTTTTTATTTTATTATCAGGACTGTGTAACTGTGAGCAGGTTGGGGCTACCTGGTGACAGGGAGCACCCCTAAATTTAGAAATCGTACCTGTTAAGCTACAGTTTTCAAATTGACTAATCTGCTAAATTTTCCTCATTTGTCACTGCTTTTGTGGATGGATTGGGGACCACGTGCCACTGCCTCAATAGGGTGTTGTTTAGGTCTCATTTTTTTGTTGTTTCACTACTAGTGTCTCAGATAAGTGATTTACAGTTTTATGGAAGGGGCTTAGTCAGGACAAAATCTTTACTAACCATGTTCCCTTTTTCTCCTTTCCTCTCCTCAGCATTCTCCTGAGTGATGCACCCTCCCTCCACTCTTCCTTTAGCAGCATTGTTATGTGTCAGATGTTTTTAGTTAATACTACTGGGTGGGGGGGGGATGAAAACTGTTTTAATCTGAGCTGAATATAGTCTTTTTGGTTAAAAGACTCCCATGGCCATCTGAACCACCTTGGAGCTCTGTGTACTAATTTGTTATTTACTTGTACTCTTGGTTGGCCTCCCAACTCCATGTTCAGTGCTCATCAGTGCTCCATGCTTAACGTGCTCTTTGTAGTGCATTTCTCGGCTTGGCTGAGCCATGTGGTCAGTTAGCTATTGTTGTCCATTGGCAAAGAAGGATTCATGCCTTTTTCCCTATCTAGGTACATTTTCTTGCTTTTTGCCTTCAGATTTGTGCCCAGCTAATAGGGCATGTTTACACTGATGTATTGACATCAGGTGCATTGGCTTGATGTTACGTAATTCCTAAATCTGCAAGGCACAATCCAAAACTCACCTATTCCCATATTGGCATGAGGCTCTGCAGAAAGTCTCAAGTGCTGTTTGTCCCTTTCCATTATCAGCTTGTGTTGTCAAAGTGCTCTCATGATCCCTAAGACAGCCTGTTTTTCAGGGATCAGGGTGTTATTAACAGCTCTCTGCTATAAAGTTTTTTCACAGGCAGCAACAAAAAAATAAGCAAGTAAGAGCTCTATTTTTCATCACTGGCAGCATTAGAAGGGATGATATGGAGGCAAAGGGGCAGTAATCCTTTCCTTCGAGGGAAGGCATATAGAAATCTTTCTTTACCTCTGTAAAATTATCTTTTATTCTGAATTTTTGAACCTTGTTAAGGACAAGTGGCACCATGTTCTGACAGAGACCTGCAATATTCAAATGTTGTAAGACCGGCAGGAGGGTGATGAGACCCTCCCCTTTAGAGTCGTATTGCCAAAATTGTGTAACATGATCTAATACGTCTATTTTGGATCCCCCCAGTCAAACCCCTGAGTAGAGATGTTGCAAAGTTTTAATTCACAGGTGAAGTTAAGGCAAAACCATCCAATTCACCTCTGTGGATCATTTTGCAAAGTTTTTCTATTTATTAGGAAATTCATCATTGTTAACTTCACCTTACAACTTCACCTGTAACTTCTCCTTGGGGTACACCAAAGTGACGTTGGGTCGATTTGTCTTGCAACTTCACCTGTAACTTCTCCTTGGAGTACACCAAGGTGAAGTTGGGTCAAAATGAAGCTGTTCCTGAGCCAGAGATTTTGTTACCTCTTGGACTGATCCTCTTGTTGCCACCACCCCACCACCCACCCACCCACACTGATGCCACAGATGTGGCAGAGAATAATTTGACTGCATGAATGCCACCACCCCACTTCCACTAATTACTCCTTTTGGTTTTTTTTAGGTATACCTAGGTGAATTTTGTTGAATTTGTCTGAGACTTGGTATAGTTGTAGTAGACCAAGAGAATATGCATATTTGGAGCATTTCATGATGATTATCATAATTAACTTGTGGATTTGGTACCATGGTCAAGCTGGGAGGTGATTATGGGTTGCTGTGCATAGCCCATAAATTTTTCCAGGGGTATTAGGCTTTATTATTTGAGTACTCATTAAGACCCTTGTTTGGGTACACAGAGGCCTGGATATTCAAACTGCGCTGAAAACTGGTGCAACAGTAGGAGCAAGCGCAAACCAGTTGCGCAAATGCGCAACAGGTGCGATATTCAAACATGGAGCAGAGCAAATTGCGCAAGCAACCAACGTCTCAATATCGGACATACTGCGCCATCGCGCAACCAGGAAGGAGAAGCTGAGCCAAAATGCTGCGCTATGGCGCAACCATGGAAGCCCAGCTGAGCATTGCAGAGCTGCCATAGTGCAAGCACAGCCCCCCCCAGAGCAATGGAACTGCACATCCAGGGAGGCAGGCTGGGGCCCACCGCCAGCCATGCCACACATGGTCACAGGAACACACTGCAGAACCCACACCACACCGGCACACCCCAAGCACAGCATCACTGGGGGTGGGACGGATGATCCACGTGCCCATGGGGACAAGCCAACTAAAGCATAGCAGAGCCATGACACCCCAGCACAACCACTGGCAGGCAGAAGTGCCACACACAGGGGTTGACAACCACAGTGCACATCAGTCCCCCGTGCACACAGCACACCTGCACTGTGCCCCCAAGACACTGCTCATGTGCAGTGACAGGCACTGCAGGAAACACCATGCACCCCGTGCCACCGTCAACCCCATGCTGCAGAAGCATACCAGCCAGACCCACCCTGTGCACCCAGCAGTGGGTGGCAGCAGATGGCAAGACCAACAGAAGGCAATGCCATGCTGGTGATACCCACTAGCGGCTCCAGCCACAAATGGTTACCAGGGCACAGCTGGGGCACAACAGATGGCAGCCAGGGCACTGATGTATTGTCACTATGGGGGAAGCTCTGCACCATATGGGGCACCAACTGGGGCACAGCATTTTTTTACCAGGGCACGTGCCTGGCTGGGCCCTGGTGTAGAGCCGCCACTGGTGATACCTCCCCATGGACACACACACACACACACACACACATATATACCCAGGACCATAGCAGCCCAGATGGCATGTACACCCCTGCAACGGAGCACCCATAGCCAGTTGCAAAGCAGACACCAACACAGCAGTTGTATCAAAATAGAAATGTATATTTAAAAAACAACATATAAACAATAACAGGTGAAACTATGTACAGGTTGGGGGGGATGGGTAAAGGCAGGGGTGTTCAAGGGAGGAATAAAAACTTGGAGAGAGGAAGGCAGGGTGAAAGGGATGGGAAAAGTGGGAAGGGAATGTGGGCTACAGCCCCAGCTGGCTCTGGTCCTCCCCTGCTGGCGTCCCTCCTGTGCCGTGCCGCTGTTCACCCTGGCACTGTATGGCCTGCAGGAGCTCCCGGTTTTGTAGACCAAGCTGGGTGAGGCGCCGCAGATCTTGGGCCATGCGTCTCAGCACCCCCGAGGCCTAGGAAAATGGGAACACAGTCAATAGCTGAGACTGACCACAACCCTGAACACCACCCAACCTGCAACCCATATAACCCAATGTCCTGCACCTGTGATGGCATGCACCCACCCACAGTGAACATGCACATGGCCATCACAAACAGGTGGCACCAGCTATGCGCACCACTGCCCACACACTGCCCACGTCAATCACAGTACAAACTAGGCTGTCAAGTGATGTGGCAACGTGGTCGCGAGGCCAGTTACACAGCTATGTGCCCAGTGCATGCCTGGACCACCTGTGATGCATACACAGACGTGTCGTGATGCTGCACTGTGATGCAGGTCACCTGTGTCATGCCTACATACATGGATACATAGACAGTGTCGGCAGATAAGGGCCTATGGGACACCCAGTCTGGCCATTTGGCCTTGTACGTTCACTCTGTTGTCCTATAAGTCCGTTCCCCCTCACCCCTGACCTCCAGAATTCCTTCATGGCTAACCCATGCATTCATAAATCCCGTAACCAAGTCAGCCCCCACCACATCCTCTGGCAGGGTGTTCCACTTGTCCACCACCCATTCTGTGAAGCAATACTTTCTCATGTTTCCTCTTAAACGAGCCCCCTCCAACTGCATCCCATGCCCTCTAGTCCTGGAACATCCTTTACGCTTACAAATATTGTTGTCCTGCACTCTGTTCCCCCCTGTAAAATACTTGTATGTCCCCATCATATCCCCACAGCCTCCTCCCCTCCAGGGAGTACATGTTCAGTTCCGTCAACCTGTCTGCATAGGACTTGTGATGCAATCCATGCACCATCCATGTCGCCCTCCTGTGAACCATCTCCACCCAGTCCATGTCCATAGGCAGGTATGGTCTCCGGAACTGTACACTGTACTCCAGTGTGGGGACTCACTAGTGTTTCGTATAGTGGAACTATGACCTCCCCTTTGGTTGTGTCCAGCATGGTTGGTGGTCTTGCCCCCCCAGCATGCAATAGCATCCATGACGTAATGATACTCACACTCCTCCAGCAGCTCGGTCTGACGCTGCTGCTGCTGCTGCTGTGGCACAACATCCCATGGCACCGGGGCCCTGGCATGGCCCACATCACCGTGGTCCGGTGTCCTCACAATCCGGCCTGTGGGAGACATATGGTGAGACAAACATCAGTGTGACTCAAAAGCAGAGTGCCCCCTGCCCCAGTGAGAGTGCCTGCCCACACAGCCATAACCATCCATCGCACAGCTGCACACACTGACACACCTATGCACAGCCACCCAAGCACACACACACCCCTACAGAGAATATAGGTGCATAGATGGTACACTCACGTGGCCTAGGCACCAGGCCCCACCTGGCACGTGAACGCAGCCGCGTCAAGAGGTCCGGCTCCCTCCGGCAGAGGTCACTGTACCGGTGCCGGCACTGCTCAGCAGACCGGCCCTGGCCAGTGACCGCCACCAGGTCAGTGGCCACTTGCTGCCACACATGGGTCCTAGGCATGGTGAGGGGGGCCTCACCATACAGTGCCTCACAATGGGGCTCCATCAGGGCCACCAGGTTGGCCACTTCAAGCTGGCTCCAGGACACCGCCCTCCTCCTAGCCATGGCACCAACTTTACAGCAGGCAATATGGCGCCCGCTGCACCGTAACCCCACGTGGGTTGTTGCGCAATAGACCAGCACAGGCTCCAATACGGCGCTGTCTGAACAGCGCCAAATCACTTTACATAGGCGCTGTCACCAGACAGCGCCAATAGGGACGTGACACATGGCATACCAGCGCCAGGGTCAGAGTGCATACACAAGGTCACGGCAATGACGCAAGGCTACGCACAGTGCCATAGGATGTATAGGCATCCTGCGTGACTGCTAAGCACAGCACCAGTGCCACAGTGGACTATTGCACAGAACTGCCACAGCGCCATATAGTGCCCAGTGCTGTAGCGCCACTGGCACAATGGTGGCCATGGGCTGAATCGCCTATCGCACTCAGCAGGTCTGCAGCGCGATCGACGCATGCGTAACCTGTCTGGGCATGCACAATGCAGTGTAGCACACAGCCACAAACTTGCGCCATTGGCTCAGCCGGACCTTCCGTATTGCGCTAAGCACAAAAACGCGATATTCAGCCGACATATGCAAATCATTCGATCAGCCATTCAAAGGCGCAGTGGCGCGATTAGCATGTCATTAAAGTTGAGCCACACCTCATTTGCATGTATTGCGCTATAAAAATGTGCAACTGGGTTGTGGTGGCCAGATTTGGTTGTTGCAGGTGAGAGGTGAGTTACATGCTGTGTGATGCTCAGGACAATGCTCATGGGCGGGGTGCTGGAGGATGATATAGGTTGAGGGGCTGAGCATGATGAGGCACTTAGAAAGGGACAGAGGGCACCCTTTCCATCAGTATCTGCCATGCGGAGAGGAAAGGGGGGCATACCCCCGGCCGGCAGCTATGCTCATGGGGAAATGCTGTGGACTGCACAGTGACAGGTGTCCACTTCCACCAGAGATCACCATGACTGGCGAGAACCAGGCTGAGGCTGTGGACGGCGGGCGTGGGAGAGCCGAACTTCACACGGCAGAGACTGAGGCCCTCTTCCAGGCCTACCTGGAGGATGAGCCACTTTTGAGTGGACGGAGGCACCCCTCAGGGCGTGCAGCTGCATGGGAGGGGTAGCTTGGGCCGTCAACCTGCATGGAAGCCACAGCGCTCCGTGCAGGAATACCGAAGAAGATGGGGACTGACCGCAGGAGGCTGAAGGAGAAGGTGCAGCCTTCAGGGTGCGCGATGCTGCCACTGGTGGGGACCACCAGTGGTGTTGCAAGCTGACCCGACTGAGGAGACACTGGTCGCAGCCATGCAGCTGAGTGCCATGCGGGCGTTCCAGGTGGAGGTTCCAGACAGGTGGAAGCCCATCACTGCAGTATGACATGGTGATGTTGTTGGGGGGCTGTTGTTCACATGCACTCACATGTACTCTCTTTCTGTTACAGATCCTGTTCATCTGCAGGAGACGGTGGTGGTGGTGGGTGCAGACAGTGAGGCAGACCTGCTGGACCTGGAGGAGGGACCATCCACCTCCGCCACCAGCCTGCAGGCACTGCAGCAGCATGCAGGCTGGCCCAACAACTCTGGCGGCAGTGATACGGGTGCAGGGGGTGCACAGCCTGTGTCACAGCAGTCTGGCATGCAGGTATGCCAGCCTGCTGTGCCTATGGCAGTGGCACGCACCGGCACCATTGATGATAGCAGGCCTGCAATGGCCAGTGATAGGTGTGTGTCCCACGACGGACACATGGCAGGCCAGCACGTGCCCCTGGGCCATCCTGGTTCACACCTGTGTACCAGCATGCTGGCACAGTCACAGGCTGTGCCTGTCAGCACCGGTGGGGCAGCATCGGTGGCTGTGCAGGTGTCTGGCACTGTTGACAGCACAGAGGTGGAACAGGTGGACCTGGGGGCTCAGCAGTTGGATGGGCGGCAGCAGCAGTTGCACACTAGGCCTGGGGGGACAGCGTCAAGCAGTGGCACTTGTCCACTGCCCTTAGATCCGCCCATACCTGGTCCTGGTGAACAGCGGCCACCCTCAAGGGTTGCTGTGCACCAGGACCATCCACACCCTGGGGGTCACGATGCCATTGGGGCACAGTACCCATTGGACGCGCACACCCGCCTGCTGCAGGAGTCGGTACAGCTGCAGGGGCGGGTTGCAAGGTCCGTGGAGGCACTGTCTGTGTCCATGGAGCGGCATAGCAGGGAGTGTGCTCGGGACCGAGCCGAGATGGTCCTTATGCGGACGGATGTGACCGCTGCCATTGAAAGGCTGACCCAGGCAGTGGTCTCTGTGGCCAACGCATTGACCACACTGTCAGGTGCCCCTGTACCACGCACCCCACACAGTGTGCACTCCACTCCCCGTTCCCGGCGTCGTGCGACACCAGGCCTATCGATGCCGGGTTCTGCTGTGGGCATCCCGAGCACCCCTGGTGCAAGTTTGTTTGGCGGGATGCAGACCCCTGTGCGGGCAAGGTCACGGTCATGCACTGGGACCCCTGGTGGTGCACTAGCACCACCTGATGTGGCCCCTGCTCAGCCTGCCAGTGCTGCTAGGCCATGGCGGGGCCACCCACGCATCCGTGGTGGCCATGGGACAGTGCTCCCTGACTGAGCTGTCTCCCAATGCAGGCCCTGTCTGGTGCTGCCCTGTGTGCAATGTGTGTCATGGTGGGCAGTGCACTGCTGGGTGCTCTGCTCACCAAGCTGACACACGGACCACCTGCACTCTCCCAACTGCTTGTCCACAGGTGCGTGTGCATGATGATGCCTGCATTACACTGTACACCAAGTGCAAGGTTGCCCAGGTCCTGACACATATCACGTGGACAGTCCAGGTGGTGTGGGGTGGTTGGTGGTGCTGTGTGTTGGCGATGTCATTCCGCGGCGCTGTGCTGCTGCCTGTATGCTGCCTGGTGTGTGTGTGTGTCCATATGAGTGCTCACCCCTCTCTGATGGTGTGTTGGTATGCCTGGACCCTTCAACTCCCTGACCTTCATGCACGGTGTGTTCCCTGTGTGCCTGTGGTTTGCGCATGGACAGTGTTGCCTGCATGTCCCTTGACTTACCTGTGTTGTGCGTGAGTGCTCTTCTGCAATGGTGTCCGGTGCAGCTGGGCCTGCCGTGTCAGTCGGGGGTCCCTCCATCCTAGGGGGGGCTGCTCATCACCCACATCACTGGCGCCACTGGCGTCCCCATCGCTGTCCCCCTCTTGGACCTGTACGGCTATCCCATGGTCTTTGGCCATGTTGTGCAGGATGCAACAGGCCAGGAATATCCCACAGGCCTTTTGGGGGCTGTACTGTAGGGCTCCACCGGAGGTGTCCAGGCATCGGAAGCATGCCTTGAGTATCCCAAACACCCGCTCTATGATGTTCCGTGTTGCGGCATGTGCCTCATTGAAACTGAGCTGCGCTGGGGTCGTGGGGCACCGGTATGGTGTGAGCAGCCAGGGACAGTGGGTATCCACAGTCACCTGTGTGGAGATAGTGGAGATCAGTGTCATGTCAGGTCCATATTGCCCATATCCATGTGTGCCACTACCATGGCACCTGTGTCATTCCCACCCTTGCACAGGTTTGCATTCCATACATGTGTACTCACCCACTAGATAACCCGTGGGATGTTCCCACTCTCGAATCGATGGCACAGTGCAGATTGGTGCCTTATGAAGGCATCATGTGCTCCGCCAGGGTGTGTGGCACAGACATTGATGATGCGCCCAGTGGCATCACACACCACCTGGCAGTTGACACTAGAAAAGCCCTTTCGGTTCCGATAAGCATGGCCATCGGGGCCAGGTGGCGTGCGAATGGCCACATGGGTGCAGTCTATGGCCCCTAGCATGCCAGGCATATGTGCTACCCTGTGGAACTCCTGCATGTTTGCTGTACGCTCTACCGTGGTGCTGGGGAAATGGATGTACTCCGCAGCATGAGACAGCAGTGCGCTGAGGAATTGGGTGAGGATGCGTGACGTGGCCGACTGTGTAATGCCTGTGGTGTCCCCTGTCGGCTTCTGGAAGGTGCCTGTGGCGAGCAGGCACATGCAGGCTGTCACCTTGGTCTTCACGGACAGAGCATGACTCCGTCGTGAGGGTGCCTGCATCACATCACTGCACAGCTCACTGAGCCATCTCAGTATTGCCCTGTTCAGGCGGTACCGGGCCACAATCTCGACATCTGTGTACAGCTCGTAGTTGATGCGGCAATACCGCCTGTCGGGCGCTCGCCAGCAGGCCCCTCAGCGGCCCACGTCCCCTGCAGCATGGTGTCTCACCCCTCATTACAGCTTCCATGTGGAAGCTGACACTGTCCATCTCCTGGCTTCTCCCCCCAGCTGCTGTTCCTGTGTTACCCCCACTGCCCCCACTGCTGCTTCCACTGCACGGGCACCCCTGGCCTCTCTGTCCTCCAGGACCCACTGTCCCTCTCTGCCCTTCCAGCTCCTGTCTCTCTCTCTCTCTCTCTCTCTCTCTCTGTCTCTCTCCTCCCCAGTTTGCGGCCTGCTAGGTTCTTGCCTTCCTTGGCTTCTTTTATTTTTGGCTCAAATCCGGTACTGCGCAACTTCCGGCTGAGCCACTCTTGCGCATTGCGCAAGTGTTCAGATATCGCATTGCGCACTTTATGCATGGACCCACCCCCTTCGGTTGCGCATGCCTTCATTTCCATTGCGCTGTTGCTCAGCATGTTTTCGGTGGCGCAACTGGCCCCTTCTGAATATTGCAGAATGGCGCATTTTTGAATTGCGCACGCGCAACCCTGTTGCGCATGGCGCAACCCTTTTGAATATCTGGGCCAGAGTGTTTCTTAACTCTAAAGACTGGTGGAGGGATTTGTTTTAACACAATACAGGGATTAATAAACTAACATGACACACACAATAGGTGTAGCAGGGGTAAATAAATTATTATCTATCAGCAACAGCAGACAAAACCCACCCCTATAGAATCAGGGATCAACAGTGTGATCTGAAAAACTACTACTAAAAACAATGAAAAAAGTTATTTAAAAAAAAACAGGGATTAATTAATTAATAACAGGGTTAACAGGACTAATTTATTTATTTAGTTAGTTAAACATCAGTTTAGAAACCTTTGAGCCAGAGGCTCATTTACAAAGGTACCTCGTCACAAAGAGGACATCAGAACAGTAGTACAAGGGACACAGTACTTACAAACAAAAAAGTTACAGTTCAATTACAATTTTGTTTCAATAGAATACAATCTCCAACGAAGCAAAAGATAACAAAAGGTGCAAAACTTATGGTGGAGAGCTGGTGGGAGTAGAAGGGAGGGAGATAGGGAGGAGGAATAGTAGGAAAGGAAGGGAGCCACTCAGTGAGCATTGTCAAACAGAGTATATATATATATATAATTTTTTTTTTACACTAGGCTAGCGGCAGTTGCATTTGCTAGAGCTAAGCAGGAAGTTTCTGAGCCTGGGCTTAAAGCAAGCTAAGGTTAGTGAGTTTGAGACACTGGCAGGGAGGGAGTTATACCAGTGGGGCGCATGGTAGGGGAATGCCCTCTGACCTTGAGAGGTCCTGGCTCTCAGAATAACTAGGGTAGCTCTTGACGAGCTGCGCGTGATCAGGGTCGGTGCAGTACAGCGAATGGAGTTGGATAGGCCTATGGGGGATAGGCCACGCAGGGCTTTAAAGGTGAGCTGGCATGTCTGATACATGAGTCGCTCTTCCAGGTTGAGTAGGGTAGCCAGGGTGTACAGCTCACATGTGTGAGTGAGTCTGGGAGCACCAGTGATAAGTCTGCAGGCCTTATTAACTGTGAGGCGAACCTTGTTGAGGGCAGGCTGATCTGCTGAGCCATAGACCGGAAGGCCATAGTCAATGAGAGACATGACAGAGGAGGTGACAGCCAGGCGGAGGGCATCAGGAGGAGGCATTTCTTGTGCAGTAAAGAATGCCTAGCCGTGAGTTGGCGACAGAATTTAGGGCAGATATATGTCCATGGAATGAAAGTGCAGGGTCAAAGGTTATACCAAGATATTTATAGGACTGCACCTGGTCAATGACGAGATTGGGTGTGGAGTGGACAGCTAAGGGAAACTTGCTGTACTTATTTTGGGGTTGGGAGAAGAGCATCGTTTTTGTTTTCTTAATTTAATATTAAGTACAACAAAAAGTGACAGAGCACAGCGACTTTAAGAAAAATATAACTAAAAATAAGTCAAACTGCTATAGAAAGACACAGACAAAATGCTTTACTTAAACATACCAAACTAAACCACAGAAATAAAAATGAGAAATTACTCACTACAGATTAAAAATGATAAACAAGAAAGAGTGAGACAACCAAAATATAACACAAATCTAATGCTCAGACAATAAAGCTCTGGATCTTTTGGGGCTGCCTTGTTTTACAACACACCTCTCCCCCTCCCCCCACACCACTGCTTCACAGACTGACAGAACAGAAACCAATATTTTAAAGTAAATAATCAGCTACCCCGCCGTCACAAATCTGGCAGTACAAGGCTTTCTACAGCAATTTGTGAGCAATTTGGATCAAAAAAAAATCTCAGTTTTGAAATGTATTTTAAACGTTTTTTTCTCAGACAAGCACACACAGACTTCTCGCCTATCCTTTCTTCAGGCAGCCTTCTCATGGCATACAGCTCATTTCAGCAACATGTTTATTTATTTATTTGAATTTTGGTAAACAGGTAAGCCCATTGAGACAAAATGTCCCTTTTTCAGAGGCGACCTGGGGAAAGGTACATATTAAGGTACAGATATACGATAAATAACAGCATAAGGTAAGTGTACAATGACACTTTTACAAAAGACCATACATAAGACAAGCAAATAACAATGGCAAAACATAAGTTGCACTTCTTATTAAGTACAGATATTCAAAGGTCATGTGACCTCCAGTCCCACAGTACATTGCAAACTTCACCTCTACACTAAATTTCATTGGCAAAGTTGCTTACTTCGCATTTCACAAAGTTATCAGTTTCCACGAATTTGGACTCTGCACAGTGGATTAACTTTGCAAAATGAGGTGAATTTGCAAATTAATCTGTGAAGCAAAGTTTTCCAACTTTGCACATCACTACTCCTGAGCTCGGGGGTGCATTTGGAATATTGATTGCCAGTGGCAAGGCTGAGTTATGCAGATCTATTCTGTTACTTCTAAATGAGATACTGAGCATAGTCATTCTGCAGGACATCCTCTCTAAAACAACTGAACCCAAGGCAGGCCCCTCAGGGCAAGGGGGGCCCATTTCAGGCCCATCCAGGTACACTGGGAAAGACAAGACTGCCCACCCAGATCTGCAGGCAGACCCCGGCCTTGACTATATAGAGGATCAAGATGATGATACAGGGGAGATGAGGAAAATCCTGGACTGAATGTGCTTTTTGATGAGGAGAACCCCTCTGATGAGGAGTAGGGTAGTAGATGAAGCCTAAGAGAATGATTCTGATCCCTCCCATTTGCTACAAAATCTCTGTCCTATCTCATAACTGAGGCTTGTAGAACATTGCAACTGAAGGAGGTGCAAGTCATGGCACCCCTAGATGTGAATCTAATTCTGTCTGTGCCTTTCTCTGCTCCGAAGTGTTTTCCAAACGTTGTGTGCCTTGACCAGATATTTGAACAGGAATGGGCAGGTGCAGTCAAGTGAAAACATCTACCCAGGCCTTGGGTGAGATGTTTTCTGTTTTTGGAGGAGAACTCCCAGAAGTGGAATCCCTTCCCCTGGAAGATAAAGCTGTGCATAATTCTGTTAAGTACACAATGATACTTACTGAATGGTCATTGGCTCTAACTGATACACATGATAACAAGTGGACACCGTGTGCAGAAGAGCATTTACCTCAAATGGAGTAAATATTTGCACCTCCTATGTATCTTTCAGAGTTTCCAGAATCCTAAACTCATGGATTATGGCCCTGGGTAGTTTTGTCCCCCCGGACTCTGAAGGGGTGAACATCTTGCAACTGGGATCTATGACATCTGCCTTTTTAAGGGGATGCCACAGTGGACAATTTATGAATGTCAACATCCTTTGCTTATCATGCTGTGTCAGCTATGTGGGGTGTATGGCTCAGGCACTGGGTTGTAGACCTGGATTAGAAGGTCAAATTGTTTAACCTACCCTTTGAGGGAGGGCTGTGATTCATATTTGACTTGGGCAACATCTTAAAGATGTCCAAGATGAGAGGGGACAACTTCAGTGTCAAAGCAACAGCAGGACCAAGTTCGACCCCAAGAGGTCAAGGAAGCGGCCACCTCCGTCAGTCTCAAGGTGGTTTTCATCATTTTCAGAATTTCAGAAACCACAGGTATAAGGGAGCCCATTCCAGCTTAAAGGGCAACAGTAGTAGAGAATCCTTCATCCGTAGGTATAACGGGGTGCAGGATGTAGAGGAGGTAACTGCCAATGAAGGTATGCAGGCTCATCTCTGCCTCCCTTCTCTTGGTGGAAGACTGCAGAACTTTTATATGAGATGGGCCCAAATGACGTCAGATGTATGGATACTAGAGATACTGGCACTTAGTAATGCAATAGTATTGCAACAGTACCCACAATGGGGTGTTTCCTGCAATCCCCTGTGCCAAAAAACCCAGTGAAGAGACAGGCAATGTCTCAAACATGGGATAACCTCAGACAAATTCGGGCAGTTGTTCCAATGCTCCTCAATGAGGAAGGTCAGGGATTCTACTCAATTTATTTTGTGTGTTCCCAGGAAGTCAAGGGATTTCAGAATAAATCAAAGGTTGTGTCACTCTAGGGCTGCATCAAACTCTGGGTGCATCAGGGACTCAGTTCCCAGTTTTATAAAAGGGGAGGTTCTGCACCAAAGACCCAGGAGTTGCCACAGATGCAAGCTTGTGTCAAACATTCACCGCATCTGCGGCGATTGATGCAGGGATATAGCCCCCCCACCTGGCACAATACTGGAGGGGATGCAAGGGTTGGGTGTGAATCCGTATGCCAGGAGGGGTGTCTGGGGCAGAAGAAACATGGGGGGTGCCTCAGGGGGTGATGGGAAGATAAATGCCCTACCAGGGTTATGTGGTAGCACCTGGTGGGGGTGCCACATGGAAAGCCACACAGACAATAGGCTGCTACCACTTTCTGGGGGGTTGGCAGGGACAGACACTGACATGGTCCCCAATGGGCACAGCCTTGACACCTGCCCCATAGGTGCAACATGTACAACTCTGTAGGTGGGAGGCAGCCCATTACAACATAGGAGGATGGGTACTAGAGGACTGTTGTGGTGCCTGGAGAATGTTTCCCTTCACCACTGGCAACCCTTAACCTGCAGCTACATGTTCCCACCTACAGGGCTATGTGTACTGCACCTATGGGGGCTGTGCACACTTGGGGCCATGTCAGTGTCTGTTCCTGCCACCCCCTCAGGAAGTGGTCCAGTCTATTGGTTGTGTAGCTTCCCACATGGCACCCCTGCCAGGTGCCACCACACAATCCTGGCAGTGCTGCTGTCTCCCTGATGCCCCTGAGGCACCCCTATACTCTTTCTGCCCCTGGCACAACTCCTGGCAGGTCCCCTCAATCGGAACAGCAGATGCCAGTCGTGCAAGTCCCTTACACCATCTCCTGGCTGGTCTATTAGGAGTCCCCTGTTGTGTCCTTGGTGGGGCTTTGAAAATTGCAAATAAGGAAATGGTGCAGCCCCGTCATGGGGCAAGCCCCCCTGTGACCAGTCGTACAGGTGCTTCTGTTGCAGGGGTGGTGCAGAGCAGCTTGTGTGCAAAGCATCTTGATTTTAACACAGTTTGCATTCAAAAATCAGGATTGCCACAAAGTCTGACGCAAGGTGCTACTTGCGTCATGCCTATCTGGAGCAGGTGCCTTGTGTCAAACATACCCTTTTGAAAATCGGGCCCTATGTTTCTAAACTTTCTATTTTTACAGAAATGTTCTTTAAGGATAAAACAAAATTCTAAAGGAGCAAAGAAAGATATCTTGAAAATTTCCTGGATCATGCTAGTCATTACCATTTTGAGAAAACAACACAGTTTTTTCTTTAACGCTAAACCTATGTTTTACATTCAACAATTATCTATGTCTGCTGACAGAGCTTGCTGAGAGAATGCATAAACAAAGAATTATTGAGATGTAAATGTACATGACTCTAGATGGTTATCTTTCTGTACAGAAATACGAAGCTGTTGGAATGAGGAAAAAAAAGTTCACAAACACATATAAGCATTTAAAACATGTTTCCTAATAATATCTGATGTTGTGTTGGTTTCTATAGAGCCTCAGCAGTCCCACGGACCTCATGGTATTTCTGTACTCTTGTGCATGGCAGTGAGTTAAGGTGAGCCTATGTAATGTGGTAAATAGATGGACCCATGAAAAAAAGACTACATTTGTACATTTATTTATGAGGTCTGAGACACAAAAATCTCAGTAGCATGCAAATGAATTCTGTAATAAACAAGCATTTGTCAATGCCGAATGTTTGCTTGCTGGCATTGACATTGGTAGCGTAGGAGTTACAGAGCTGCATAATAGGAATGGCAGTGAAGTATTGAACTGAAGCCAACCCCACCACCACCCTGCAGAGACTGACGGGCATTGGGGTGTGCCTTTGGGTCATCGGGCATAACGGCCATGCCATTTCACCACACCCTACCTTGAAGACACCAGCAAGTGTCACGGTGTACCTTGGGATCTTTGGCCCTTATGCACACCCCATTCCATCAGGAAATATGGTGAGATGGGTGTGGTATAGGGGAATGGGTAAACTTTGGGGCCGAAGAGTCCAAGGCACACCTCAATGCCTCTCATTGGCTGCAGGGTGTGGAATGGTATGAGCATTACAGGCGAGAATCCCAAGTCACACCCCTGATGCCTGTCGTTCTCTACAGGGTGGGGTGTTATGGTCGGAAACCCTAATGCCTCAGGCATTCGTTGTTATTTTCACTCCAAATTTTCAACATAGTTTTTTTGTGACCCCTACCTCATGAACAGTGGCAATATCAGTTTGTTAGCTGAAAGCTGCTTTTGCACAGCGACTATGGCATTTAGCACCACAGGTGCAAAAACACATCCAAACAGGATGTGAAAAATGACAGCTGTACTGTTCATGGGGAGGTGTAAAAAATGGCAATGTTGAAAATCTGCAGTGAAAATATTAAAAAAACTGGTGAAGTCACAAGTGAGCGTAGAAACTGTGCAACATGCACCCGTAATGTAATTAGTTTGGGGACTTTTTACAGCAGATTGTCAACACAGGCATTTTGGGACCTCCGATCATGAACAGTGTCACTGTGATTTTTATCTGTCCCGAACAATGATTTCCCACAGCAACCACGCATTTCTGCACTGAAAGTGTGAAAACACATTTCAGCCATGTTGTGAAAAATGACAGCTGTACTATTCATAAGGAAATGGGGAAAAATGCCACTGGAGAAAATCTGGACTGAAAATATTACAAATTCATGAACTTACGAGGGTGCGTGGAAACTGCGCAATGCTCACTCGTAACACAGTCATTTTATGGACTTTTGTCAACAAATTTTCAACATAGTCATTTTAAAACCTCTGCTCATGAACAGTGTCACTGTGATTTTCTTAATCTGTTTCAACATTGCTTTCGCACACCAACTGAACCATTGTGCGCTACATGTGCGGAAGCACATTTTCGGTGAGATGTGAAAAATGGCAGCTGTACTACTCATAAGGAATTGTAATAAAATGGCAATGTTGAAAATCTGGCATGCAAATATTACAAATTTGCAAACTTATGAGCATGTGTAGGAACTGCGCAACGCACGCTCGTAAAACAGTCATTTTAGGAATTTTTTCACCAAATTTGCAACATAGCTATTTTAAGACCTCTGCTCATGAACAGTGTCACTGTGATTTTCTTAATCTGTCCCAAACATTGCTTTCGCACACTGACTGAACCATTGTGCGCTACATGTGCGGAAACACATTTTGGGTGAGATGTGAAAAATGACAGCTGTTCTGCTCATAAGGAGGTGTGGTAAAATGGCAATGTTGAAAATCAGGAGTGCAAATATTAAAAATTTGTGAACTTATGAGCGTGCGTAGGAACTGCATAGCGACGTCAGAAATAACAGTCATTTGAGGAATTTTTCACTCAATTTGCAACATAGGCTTTTGAGAGCCCACCTTATGAACACTGGCACTCTTGTTTCTTAACTGGTCCCAAAGGTGATTTCACGCAGTGACTGCGAAATCATCATTCGGGCCCGATTAATGCCATGACAGTTTCAGAATTCATGCAGAGGGGTCCCAAAAACCCCATGTTGAAAATTTGGTGCCAAAATTCCTAAAAATACCTGAGAAATGCATTAAAGTTGAAAAAAACCCTATTTATTGCATTATACAGCTTACCAGCATTTCCTCAGTTTGGGGTCGGCTTTGAAGAGTGCGGATGTGTTCCTGGTCCACCGAAGATCGTCACGCTGAGCTACGGAGGTAAGTATGGGGTGTGGTGGGGCTGGGGGAAGGTAGGGTGCACAGAGGGTGGGCAGGGAGACCGCCGAGGGAACTTTTTTGTTTACAGATTTTGTTTTTTTAGGAAGATGACATGGGACGTTTGCCACGCTGGGGTGACCTCCCAGCGTGGCAGCTAGAAGGCTGTTTGGGGAGTCTGGAGCCGACGGGAGATTGTGCACCCCCGTTGGGCATAACAATTTTTCCACACTGGGGTGGGCTCCCAGCATGGCACCTGGAAAGCTTTTTTTGGGGGGTGGAGCCAATGGGGGATTGGGCACCCCCGTCAGCCATACAGTGTGTGTGGGGAGGAGTACATGAGCACACAATATGCATGAGTGCGTGCATGTGTAGGGAAGAGTGCTTCTCACTGAAATGGAGCACTCCCTTTCAACTGTATGGCACTGCATTTTCAACTGCTGTCATAGACAGCTGCAGCATTCATTGGAGAACTGCGGCAGCGCCTGCAAACACACTAACTGAATTGGAAGATGGGTGCTACACCTCCAAAAACTCAGATGATGGCACTGTGTTTCTTGCACATGTGTGCAAGCAAACATAAAAAGAGAGAAGATAAGTATAGCTATAGGCTATGATTTATATATAATTAAACAGTGCCTGTACCAAATAGGTATGACACAAGTGACATCTTGCATCAAATGTTGTGTCAATCCCGATTTTCAAATGCAGACTGTTGAAATCGGAATGCCTTGTGCCCAAGCCACCCTGTGCCAGCCTTACAACAGAAGTGCCCGTGCAACAGATTGCAAGGGGTCTTGCCCCATAGTGGGACTGCACCATCCCCTTATTTGCAGGGCACTGGTAGCCAACAGTTTCTTCCTGCTGCTTATCCACTATGGGTCTATGGTATATTCCCCCTCTACTTCCCCCCAAAAAATCTCAGTAGGTTAAGAGCAACCTATCATAGCATTATCAGGTTTGTCACTGGCCTCCCTACAAGTACCCATCATTGTGACCATTACAGGGCAGCAAAATTGCTATCGTTTGAGAATAGATTCAACAGTAAAATCCTAACTTTTTTCTATAAAGTCCGTCATGGCTACCTACCTAATAGCATTGACTCCATATTCCAGATGCCCACCAATGCCCAAACTGCTGTACTCACCTCCGATCACTCCTTCACTGTTCTTTCCTGCCAGACTTCTCAAGGCCAGCATTCCCTCTCCTTCGGGGTGCAAAACTTTTCAACAGCCACCCCTACTCTCTGGTCCAATGTCCCTCCCTTGGATTATTTAAACTCCAGCTAAAACAGTACCTCCTGGACAGCTCAGTTTGAAACTGCACTTAATAAAAAAAAGCTGTTTTACCCGTGACTGCATACTTGAAAAACCCTTGACCTTGATATTCTCAGTTTTGTGTTCTGTCACTCCCTGCATAAGTGTCTGCATAACTCCTGACTCTGCTTTGTATTCCGTGATGTATTGTCACTTGATACTTGTGAAAACAGGCAGTTTTGCTCACATGCCTTTCCAGTATAAAAATTAAAAATGAAATGAAAATGAAATTTAAACAGAAGCACAATTCTACGTCAATATTATGGACTCCATTTTCAAAGCCTGAAGTTTGGCACAAGGTGCCTGCACCAAAAGGATTTGATGCAAGTTGTAACTTGCACCAAACACTGTGGCAGTCCTGAGTTTCAAATGTAGGCTATGTTGAAGTTGGGGTGCCATGCGCCAAAGCTGCCCTGCACCACCCTTGCGGCAAAAGCACCCTTGCACTAGGTTGTAAGGGGGCTTGCACCATGGCAGGGCCGCAACATCCCCTTTTTTTGAATTTTAGAAGCCTCACTGTGGTTACAACAGGGGGCTGAATTTAGAGCATCCAGTAGCTGGTCTAAGGGTCCAGTGTCACTGACACTCAGGGAGCAACTGGGGGGGTCTGGAAGGTCAGGACTAGGAACAGTGGGAGCAGTGGGGTGTCATAGGTGTGACAGGGGCATGACGGAAGTGTCAGGGCACTGAGGTGGCACCTGGCGGGGGTGCCACGTGGAGTGGAACAGAGCTGATCAGCCCAAGTAAAAGGAGGTTCACATGGATGGACTGGAACCAGGTGGCAACAGCCCTGGCACCAGCTGTATATGTGCCACAGTCCCTGAAATGTAGGCTGGTATCAGCCTACCTCCATGCTGGGGGCTTGGTACCAGGGGATTGCCACAGTGCCCAGGGAATGTTCCCCTCCACCAACTGCACCCCACTACCTGCAGCCACTGCCTCCTACCACATGCAGGGGACTGTGACATCTATGGGGCAGGTGCCAGGGTTGTTGCCACATGGGGTTTGGGTCACAGTCCATCTGTGCCAACCTCCTTCTGCCTGGGCCAGTTGGCTTTGTTCCACTGCACGTGACACCTCTGCCAGATGCCACCCCAGCACTCTGACACTGCTGCCATGCCTTCATCACCCACTATGGCACCCCCCACTGCTCCCTCTGCCCCAGCTGTCCTCCTTGCAAGCATATTAACCCCCCCACATTTGCAGCACCGCTAGGGTTTCGTCGGGTGGGAGGCTTGACGGAACCCTCCATCAAACCCCTCGTGTGCCCCAAATGTTTGGCGCAACCTTGTGGCACCACTCGGGATTTTGGTGCAGGGGCCCCCAGTTTTATAAAATAGGGTGCAGGGTCCCTGCCGTGCCCAGAGATTGCCACAGTTTTAGATCACCGCACCTTGTGCTGATCTAAGGGTCGACTGAAAATTGAGCCCAGTGTCTTAAGATGTTTTCCTGAATATTGAGAAATAATTTCAAAAGATAATTTCTCCTTGTTACTGGACTCAACATACCATTCTCTATATACTGCAACCAAGGAACAAAAGGAGCACCCAACAGCCACTAGCACCTGATGCATACTATATACACAAAGTATGTACACTGATTCAGTAGTTCAAAAAATACTGGCCGGTTTATTGACTAGTCATATTCAAGTTAAAAAGATAAGTATATGTCCCAAAGAAACATGGTACATACAAAGAAGGAATCACGCAATTGTCTGTGGCAGATAACTCAGAGGATGCTCTCCTGAGGGAGAGAGAGAAATGTCATTTCAGGTCTATTCACCTGAGCTGCTGCTGCTTAGCAACTTGTTAACCTGCCACATGATTTCTTTTTGTATGTACTATGCTGCTATGGGATATGCAGTATGCCTGTCATTCTAACTTTTTTTTTTGTTTTTTTTTTTGTATTGTTTATTTATGCACCCTTACCTTCGGGGCATCTCTCAGGGTCTCTTCACCAGCCGTCGTACACAACCGCCCACCTGAACCGAGCTGCTCAGGGCTGCATCAGGTAAGCAGGGTCTGGGCACTCCCCCCCCAGCTCAAGGAGTGGCCCCGGACCCCAAGGAGAACCAGAGAGATGGCCAGTATTGGACGTGAGATCAGACGGACTGCTTCTGATCGCTGTTGCCTCCCCCAAAGGAAGGGGGTATTTCTGTAGTTTTCTACCCAAAGCACAGACATGCAATGACATCCTGCCCAGTAAGCGTGCACTCCCACATGCCCCTGAAAGACGTCTGCTGTGCTCCAATCCCAATTGTCTGCTGCCATACACTTCAGTGCCCCAGCCTCTGCCAGGGGGTGCCAGTGCAATGGGAGATCCCCCTGAACCCTCTCCAGGACTAGGAGAGCTGACTATGGACACTCGATCCTAGTCCGCCTCTGCTGATCCCCAGCTCCCTGAGTTCATTCCCGAACTCAGGTCACCAGTGTGGCATGAGGTGTGGTGTCCAGCACCTCAACCCTCAGTGCCACCAGGCCAGATGTCTTTCTAACTTGAATATGTTTAATTAATAAATTGGTCAGTGTTTTTTTGAACCACTGAGTCAGTGTACGTACTTTGGGCCCAGTTTTCAAAAGGTGCCTGCTCCAAATGGATATGATGCAAGAGGCACCTTGCAATAAACTTTGTGGTAATCCCAATTTTTGAATGCAGGCTGCGTTGAAATCAGGATGCCTTGTGCCCAAGCTGCCCTGCACCACCTTGCAGCAACAGTGCCTTGTGCCAGATCTCAGGGGGGCTTACACCACTGCAGGGCTGCACCATCCCCTTTTTTGGAAGTTTGCATGCCCTGCTGTGGATGCAACAGGGGGCTCAGCTTAGACCAGCCAGGAGGTGGCCTATGAGCCCTGCACCACTGTGGGACCATGTGGCAACTGGGGGGGGTCCTACCAGGAGGGGTCCAGGGGCAGAAGGAGCATGGGGTGACCTTGGGGACATGGGGATGATAGAGGAAGAGAAAGGTGGTGCTGTGGCACCCAACCGAGCTGCATTTTGCAATGCCAGGCAGCCGATCAGCTAGCTGTCTGGGGAGGCATGGCAGGGAGGGAAAGTGACCTAGACCCAGGTGACCACATCCCTTGCATCTGTCCCAGAAATGCCATGATCCACAAGCCTGTATGTGGGAAACATTGGCTGCAGGATGAGAGCTGTCAGTGGTGGAGGGGGATGTTATCTGGGCACTGCAACAGTCCCCTGACAGCCAGCCCCCCCCACACATTGTGGCAGCTGCCTCCCATTTACAGGCTTGTGGATTGTGGCACTTCTGGGGCTGGGCCAGGTCACTTTCCTTCCCTGCCAACCCTCCCTGGACCACCAGAGAATCAGCTATCTGGCATTGCAAAATGCACCCTGTCCAGCTGCCACATCACCACCCTGCTGTTCCGCTGTCTTCCCCGCACCCCTTAGGGCACATCCTATGCTCCTTCTGCCTTGGCCACCTCCTGGCATGCACAGACACACCCACACACACCCACCTTTGTGGTCCCTCTAGTGTTGTGCCAGGTTGGGAAGATGGCAACTCTTGGGTCTTTGGCACAAGGATCCCCCTTTTGTAAAACTAGGCACAGAGTTCATGGCACACCTGGAGTTTGCTGCAGTCCTAGAATGAAGCAACTTGCATCACTCTAAGGGCTGTTTTAAAATCAGGCCCTTTGTGTACATAGCACACCAGGTGCTAGTGGTTGTTGGGTGCTCCATTTGTTCCTTGTTTACAGTTTCCATTTTAACGTGTGCACCACTGTAACCCCTGAGCGGAGTATTCATTGCAATAACTGCATTAATGCAGCGATTAAGGTTCCCTAAAAGTTAAAGAGCACAAAGTAGGGAAATTAAAACATTAGGGTTTGCAGTCTCAGAAGTCTTGTTGAATTGATGGTGTGGTGTTCCTTGCGGTTGTCAATCCTATTGCTCCCTGCCTTCCACCAGCCCCTAACCTCTTGCCAAAGCACAAGGTACATGTTCAAGTCCATTCTACATAGTCTTATACTGTTTGGATGTAGAAAAGTATGGCTCGCCATACGTGGCCAACAAAATCAGTCATAACTTTCTTCAGGCTGGGCCCCATGTACTCTTTGTGAAGCAATAGATCATGTATAGCTTTTTTCAGAGGGTGGACATTAGGATCGACAACTCCAAGGAACACCACACCACACCACTGATTTTCTAAGATGTCTGAGACTGTAAACCCTAATGTTTTTATTTCCCTACTTTGTGCATTTTGACTTTTTAGTAAGCCTATTCTCTGCATTAATGCAGTTCTTTGCAATGAATTTCCTTCTTTTTGTAATAGTAGAATCATATGCTGAAGCTGCGGAAGCAAAGGGCAATCTTATCCCTGTGTTTCCATGCAGTTACAGATGTAGCCATGGAGGGCCTGGAGGGCAGTGTACCAAGGGAATAGTCCATCTGGTTTTGAAAGTGATGGGCCCTCTGGGACAACTGCTTCCATGCAGCTATAGATGCAGACATGCAGGGCTCAGGACCCTGTGCCCAGGGAAGAACCTATGTGGATACAAAGAATTTGTGGGGCTGCCTGGAGGTCTGCAGTAGTGCAGAGCCCTTAGGCAGCTACAGCTACAGATGTGAAGGGCCTACAGTCTTTCTGGATGTGGAAGTGCAGGGCCTTTGGAGCCCTGTGCCTTTGTGCAGCTACTGGAGCAGAGGTGCAAGACCCTCTGGGCCTTATTCCAAGAGAAGACTTCTCTTTACTATATGGCTACTTGTTGCTCATGTGGCCAACACTGCACCATCCCTCCTCAGGCCAGGAACCATATGTCATGTCTTGAATAGTATCAAAATATTCACTTGAAGTGATACAATCGTTGATTCATGAGTAGGTGTTGAATCAATGTGAGTAATAGGTATAGGCAGTCACAGTAGGACAAAAGTGCAGCCAAATATCTATTAGGTCTAGTTGTGGTAACTGGGAATGCAAGATCTTCTGTGTCAGGGACAGTCTGTATCGGTTGTGGTGTGAGGAATCTACTGTGTATCTGGAAATAAAATGACATTAAAATCTCCTCCAAGTATGAGCTGTTCTTTTAGTAAGTCAAGCAGCTTACCAAAACATTTTTTGAAGATAGTGGTGTTGGAATGGGGAGGAAAGAACAAACTGGCCAACATGACATCAGAGTTGTATAATCAACCTGTTAAGATAATATACCTTCCATTTGGATCACCAGATTCCTTTTTCAGGATGAAGGGGAGAGAAGATAGAAGAAGAATTGCCACTCCTCTTCTCTTTCCTTTATCATATGAGGATGCATAACCCTGATATTGGCCCCTTCAGTGAGTTTCTGATGCTTTGCTTATGCGAACTGGGTCTCTAAAGCCCTGTTTACACTGTCCTATTTGTATCACATTAACCAGTACTCAGAAGTTGATGCACTGCAAATACTGCCGTGTAGTCACTTTCTGGAGCACCTTAAGTGTCCTTCAGATCAGTTTTTTGATCTGACTCAGTTGTGGGATCAGTATCAGAGCTAGGCACATTAAATGATGGTGTGAACACTTTGCTATGCTCACTCCAATGAAAAGGCCATCTCCCTTTATCCTCCAGTGAATTTGCAGCCCCTTCCTCAGAGTGACCTGCAGCGCTGTGAGGATGGGCTGTGTAAACAGAAAAGCGGCAAGCACAGCAGGAAGGGAGCAGGGCAGATGCCAGAGCACTGCTGCTGTGTAAACACAGCTTTAGAGGTACTGTATAACACAGCTGCTGTTTGTCTCTGTAAATACCAGAACAGCTCAGATTGCTTCACTGGATTATTCAACCCATTAATATTCTGAGATAAAAAAATTACTGGGAATATTGCCATGGCATCATAAACAGAAGAACTGTCATACCTTGGAGTAATAGCTGAATATACTTAGTTATTAGGACAAAAGTAGGCTTACACCCCTCATGATTGTCTCCCATCCCGACAATGAGTGGGCAATTAACCTATGGTGGAAGAGAGTAGAACCATTTGTCTAATTTGTTTTTAAATATGTTAAAGTTATTTGAATCAATAATGTCCTGAGGAAGGTTGTTCCAGGCTTTGGGGGTGCTAATATTTAAGAAGCAATCCCTTTTTGAAGTGTTTGCACATTCAACAATGAATTGTTTGTTATGTAATCTGGCTACAGTAGAAAAGTGCAACCCCCTCCTCAAGGCAGTGCCCCAAGGTGGAAACAATCAGACTCAGATGTCCATCCCATAGGACCTAACACAATAGGATGTCTGGAAATGCCTATTCCCCTGGCAGCCCCATCCCAGGGGAAAGTCCACACTACAAAGAGCTGTATAGAAACTGGCCTAAAACCTGTATGATATCTTTGTGTCTGACTCTCTTTAGTTAACAACAGTGTAAAGATTCTAAACAATAATAGCACATCCTGATTATACGTTACATCATATAAGAACATTTAACAACATAACCTCAAGAGTGCCAACCAAGTAGCCCACTAGAACCTTAAACAGTGAGCCAAATATTTAACTTGTTGGATTAAAAGGGTTAAAAAGCACTTAAGCATTATAAGAATCAAAACCTCCCAGTGGGGTGGAAACCTGGTAGTAGGACTGGAATATGGTCTATTAAGTCCCCAAACCAATCCAGGGGATGTTCTGGAGAAAGGAAACCACCCTTGGAAAGGGTTGGTGACTTCCAAGGTAGGGGAATGTGAATGCTCACTCACTGGTCCAGTAAGGAGGTGCTAAGTAGGTATGCAGGCCTCTCCAGAGTAAAAAAAAAAGACAGGAAGACTTGCCTCCTGGGTGTTTATGGGGTAAAATTACCCTAAAAAAAATGGACACAAAAGAAAATTAGAGGCTAAACAAACAAACATGCACAGGGTACGAAAAGTACCATCACTGGTGCATGCATCGACTTTGAACTGTATCCCTTTACTGAATTACTAAACGTCTATATACTTCAGGGCATTGGAGAAGATATATTAAATCAAATTGTTTCTGTTACTTGGCCAGACAGTAAATAAAATTATCATCTTAGTAATTGTGTCCCTATTATACAATCAACCACTTTCCTGACTTTTAGAAAGTAGATTGTCAAACAAAAGGCACATTGTCAATAATGATAATATAGAAAGAAGAAATAGTCCCAAGATAGTCATCCCTCAATGCCAGAAGTGGAACTAAGGGACTACAGCATTTTGTATAATTGCTTCCTTTTCCCTTAGATGGCACACATTTGTCAAACATAACTGCAATTCCACATAAGAGTTTGCATTTAATCCAATCTGCATAAATTCTTCTGTCTGTGCCATCATAATCCTGAAAATATAGTGTCCAAATCCATAATAAAACTCCCTGTCTTGTCAGTGAAAAAAAACCCACCTTGCAGTGTCATTAAAGTTTTGCACTCATGGAGTGATCAAGAATTAGATGCCATATCAACACAGATCATGATTACTAACATTTGGTCTAGTGTGCTGAATGTTGTAAAAACAAAAGGGAAGTACCATACCACTGCACACATTAAATGTGGTATGCTGAATGTTACAAAAACAGGGAAGGAGCAGTTAGAGCCACAAGGAGTTGTCTAGAAGATTATTAAAAGATGCAACTCCATATAAATGAGCTCGGAGCATAGGAAAGAGACAAAGGTGAGGTCAGAGTGGGGCAAAAAACTGAGTCCCACCAGTATTCAATTTGGTGTTTTGCCAATGTAGTGTTAGGCTTGGAGGCAAAGCAATACAGTCCTGGAATTGCTGTAGAAGATCTGTGTGCACTGCACTGGGCAGACTTCACTTGCAGGGTTATAGAGTTACAACCTGCTGGATGGGGAGAGGGGGCAGTTTTTCAGTCATCCACCACCCCGGAGCCAGGATCACCAGATAACTAGGAGAGCACTGGGCACACTCCACTCTCAATTTCCTGGACCCTGAGTGCTCAAAAATAGTATAGATGAGCTAGCGCCACACAGACTGATCGCCATGACACCACACCACACGCAAAGTACAGGTCTCAGTCCCCCCATACTGTGACCTTGTAGGGCAAGGTGCAGTTATTAAAATAGTCAGGTCGATGTTACAGTTCAGCGAAATGCTGTGAGGTGGGCAAGAATGTCCATTTTTGCTATGGCTGTCTGCTGAGCATGCTGTTTTGCTGCTGCTGCAGAAGAGAGCAAGTGGGGATGTTGCAAGCTGGTAAATGTGTTGCCTGCTGTCCGATCCGGGATTGCGATGCCTCTGGAATAAAAATCCTCTCGGGCTGCTTCAGTGGTGCTGTATACTTTTCTGCCCTCCAGGAAATGGATTATGAGCTGTGCAGGGTAAGAAGTCAAACATGTAAGCTTTTGTTGACGGAGGATCGGGGGTATGGGTAAAAACTCCTGATGGTATTTCTCAGTGTATGGGGCATAGTCATGATTGATACAGATTCATGTGTGCCCATGAAAAACTGTTTTATGGTTCCAGGCTGTTTATTTTCTATTTGATGGCATAATTAAGGAAGTGGAAAATTACTGACCATGGATGGGCATTCAGCGATGTTGTTTTTGGGCCAAGTGTCCTATGCGCTCTCTCCATGTCGAGGGGAACCTAGGGTCGATGTCCAGGGCTGTGTGAAAAAACTGTGGTCCAGAAATCTTTAAGGTCTGAGCCTTCAGAGCCCTCTGGTAGCCCTTACGGTCAAAGATTTTCTTGTCGGACTTTCGGTTCCGGTATGAGCCAGTGAACAGCACTTGCACGAACCCTCCTGCAGCATGAAACAAAGTCTACCTAATCAAACTTAATCTTCAGTCAAATAATACCGAAACTTTACCTCACAGTACTGCAGTGAGATGGGCCATCCAAAAAAATCTTACCTAAAATGGCTAAATAGCAATGCAACTGCTTCCATTTACTTTCCGACCTGGAACACCATTGATGATCGGAGTGCATATGACTCGGAACAGGCCACCAAACAATTGAAGGACTCAGGCCCTGGAAAACCAACCCCTTCGACCAAACCAGGCAACAAAGAAGGGCCAGGACTCTGAACTAGGAGACAATATTTTAAAAACAATAGCGGAGTTCTGCGACGAAACGTGCGAGTCCATGGGGGAGCTGAAATCAGACATCGGGGCCCTCCAAACACGCATGGCAGAAGCCTATCTCCAAATCTCTACAAACACCACCAAAATAGAGACTATGGAGGACTATATAAGATCCATCCTTAAAGAACAACTCTATCTGGCAGCTAGGCAGCAAGATGCCGAAAATAGAAGTCACCAAAAAAATATTCGCACCTACAGCCTACCGGAGGGGGAAGAGGGGTCGGATCCAGTTGCCTATTCCAATTACCTCCTCTGCTTAATTTTGAATTTGGAACCGGATTTCACCATAGATATTGAGAGGGCACATTGTGCCCTGGGGCCAAACCCTCCCATGTGGACGCTAGACCCAGATCTTTTGTAATAAAATTGCAAAATTACCAAGCGAAGGAACAATTACTAAAAAAGCTTGGCAGATGGGCAGCATGATGCTAGGGTCACATCACCTTATTCCGAACAATGATAATGCTCCTTATACCCAAAAACCAAGGAGGGAATATGCACTGTTGTTTGCCCTGCTTCTGGCACAAAAAATAAAGTTTTGCACACCATACCCATCCAGACTGACAGTACCACTTCCCTTGGGCACAGTCTCCTACTCCACAGCTCAAGAAGTGGTCACAGATTTGATTTCCAAGGGCATCATTAAAGACAAACCAGCAGCATTAGCGAAAGCCAGGCCAACCCCGAAAACACAACGGGAACCTGAAGAACAGCTATGTAATGTCCTGCTTGCCGATCTGTTGGAAAGGCTTCATCAATATCAGAATACCACCCTGGCCACCTGAGGGATGACAGTAGACTTGTTCTGAGCTCTCTCTTATTTCTTTCCTGTCTGGGCCTCCCTGTTTACCCTCTAGTCCAGTCCTGCTTGGCTCGGGTGCCAGTTGGGGGGGGGGGTTCAGATAATCCTGCCTCGGTGCTCCTGGTGAATTATACTTACCCCAGGCAGCCAGCATTAAGCAATTAATATAATTTGGCCTTTTTTGTCTGCATTCTGGGAGAGGAAGCCATTTGATGGCGAGGGACAACTCAGGCTGAATGGCTATTAAAATCTACCACTTTCCTCACATGTGGGTTGCTACGGGGTATGGACAGACTCCCTCCTCAGGAATTTGACTCTGAATCTTCCCCTTACTCCCTTGAGCCGAGGATCCTCCAGGAACTGCTGAAAAGGGGGGCTGGTGGGACACAGGGTGAGGAGGGAAGACCTGAGTGGGTGGAGGGGATTGCTCAGAGGCGACCCTGTCTCCCTTGGGTTGGTGCTGGCTCTGAGCCTCTTCGATTCTAAATCGCCTTTTGGATTGGACTCTCCATATTAGAAAGGGGACCAATTATCACCACTCTGCTTAGGGATTCAAATGCCTGAACTGTTAAAGCTGTATATACGGATGAGACTCCATAAATTATTCAGGACAAAAGCTTTGTACTGACATTTCCATCACTTGAAGGCCATGATTCGAGGAGAGACTTGTCTACTCCATATGACTTGCTTTTTCAGGGACTAAACCAACCCCCTAAAGGGGGCATGAAGCAGGAGGGGGAATAAATAATGTGTCAGTTCAAGATAATGGATTTTTGTTTAGTTTTGAAAAATCCTTTTACACTCTCTATTCCTCCTGTAAGTTAAGAGTGATGTCATGCATATACACCACTTTAGAAGCAGACTGGGAGGGATTGACTGATTATTCCCCTGGATACTTTCTCCCCATAATAAGCTCTGAAATTGACTGGGGATAAAAGATCATATCCACACTGTCGGGAGGGTTAGCCAGGGAGATAACAACACCCAAGGCTAATGCCGGACCATATTAAGGGGGGGGGGCTTCCTTCTAGAACCCTCACTTTTTGGGTGATCGTAAGGTCCCCTGTGTGGCTTTCCACCCACTGGGGGGGGGGCAAGAAGAACCCAAACCTCACATCGTTCCCTTATAGGGAACTGTTTGAGGCTTCACGTAAGTGTCCACAGACAGACACTTCACAGATGGGAGTCATTATGTTTATAGTTAAAGTGTTTAAGTTCTTAAAGTTCACTACGTCCTTATCCCTAAATAGGGATATGTTGATATGTTTTGTTCCAGACCCTGCTGTTAAAGGGCCATGTTATATATAGTTAGTGGGTTAAAAAGTTGTGAGTTCATAACAGGGAAGGAGAAGGGGTGGGAGGGGAGGGATCTAATTTGGTACATTTTCAAGATAATTGGGGAAGACAGGACTGGGGATATAGTTATGGGGGGTGGGATGGTTAACAAAAACACACATGCTCAACAGATACATAAATCACAAAATCTTTATTATAACAGGAATAGGTCAGAGATACACCCATGGCTCCTCTCCATATTGTTCTGGTCACCAGTGGGGAAGTGGTCTGAATGGATGGCTTGGCTCTTCTCCTGGGAGACAAACAAAATAATGAAAGTTATTTAGTATACCATGGCTACTTTACCAGTAAAAATCTTCTCCCAGAACATTAATGGCGTACACAACCCGATAAAGTGTTCTTGCTTTATCCAGCATATTAAAAAACAAAATGCCGACCTTTTTATGATCCAGGAGACACACCTTTCAGATGACAAACACAAAAAGCTAAGCTGGGGAGGGCAGTATAAAGTTTATGCCTCCTCCCACCCTGGAGGTCGTTGTAGGGGTGGTCATCCTGGCCCCTGCTTCCACACCATTAGAAGTAATCCAGTCCTATAAGGACAACCAAGGCTGATTTGTTATTTTACAGGGGGCACTATACTCTCAGGAGGTAACTTTGGTAAGTGCTTATCTCCCACCCATATCGAAACCCTCGGCTGTCCAACATTTGATGGCACGGATTATGGATCTCCTTCGGGTGCAACTAATTTTGGGAGGGGATTTAAACATAACTATGTCTGCCCACTTAGACAGCTCCAATCCCTGCTAAAGGCACCAATCAGGCACAGTTAAATACCTCAAAAACACAATGGACCATCTGGGTGTAATAGATGTTTGGCGCCGCCTATTCCCTTCGAACCCGGGTTTTACTTTTTTCTCGAATAGACACCACACTTATTCCAGACTAGATTATTTTTAGGTAACCTGTGAACACCTTTGTCTGGTCCAGCATATCACTATAAACCCTATGGTTCTCGGATCATCACCCTCTCAGCCTTAGATTGGATTTGGGAAGGAAGAAAAAATGAACACTGTGGCGCTTTAATTCAATTTTGCTAAAAGACAAGCAATATGAGGAAAACATCAAGAAATCCCTTCCTCTTTTTTTTCTTGAAAATGCCTCTCCAGAGATTTTGGAGGCCTTGGTTTGGGATGCCTTTAAGGCTACGCTCCGGGGGGAAACTATAGAGTATGCCTCCAGGAGACGGTGGGGGTTAGAATCTAAATACAATACCCTTATGGAACATTTAAGAACCTACCAGCTATTATATACAGAAGGAGACCAAGAGGTCCAACAAAAGATTCTAAAGACTAAGGCAGAAATCCAAAAACTAATGGATACCAAGATTCAACAGGCCCTTCTCTACCTAAAACAGACCAGATATGAGGGAGGATCTCGGGGCGTTCACAGACTGGCCCACCGCTTTCATGGACAAAAGGGCTCCTCAACTGTTTTAAAGCTCAAAGACCTAATCTCCGGGAAGCTATCACACAGGGAGGTGGATATTACCCACTCCTTTGTTAATTTCTGCCAACACCTATATCACGGGGATGACCCATCTACCCCTGAAGAGAGACTGTCTTTCTTGAAAAACCTCCCCCTCCCTCATCTTACTGCAGCCCAAAGGGGCTTACTAGACTCCCCTATTACATCTGATGAAATCTCTCACTGCATTAAATCTCTGTCGTCCCACCATTGTCCGGGACCCGACAGGTTCCCGGCTGAGTGGTACAAGATGTTTAAGAATGAGATCTCCCCCAAGTTGTTTTCTACATTTAGAGAGGTGGCAGAGGGCCCCCCCTGGGCCTACGCCACTCTGGCCACCCTATTAAAACAAAACAATGACCCCAATAACCCCTCCTCTTATCACCGATTTCAATCCTTAACATGGATTATAAACTTTTCACGGCCATTTGGGCTTCCCAATTGGAGAAGATTCTGCCCTGTCTAGTCCATAAAGACCAATCTGGCTTTATCAAGAATAGAAACACCACAGACAATATCTGTAGGACTTTAATACTCACTGAATATATCCAGGACCAGCGGATCCCTGTGGCGGTTATTAGCCTGGATGCAGAGAAGACCTTTGACAGGGTGTCCTGGCCATTCTTATGGGATGCCCTGTCAAGGTTCCATTTTCAAGAACAATTCCTAAAATGGCTGAGGAACCTTTATGCTGCTCCTAGGGCATATGTGAGAGCCAATGGAGGGGTATCTTCCCCCGTTATCTTATCTCGGGGCACACAGCAGGGTTTCCCCCTCTCTCCCTTTTTATTTGCCCTTTATATGGAGCCATTGGGGATGGCCCTTAGAGCCTCCCCCGAAATAGAAAACATCCCACTAGGCCAACAGCAATATAAAGTTAGTATGTTTGCTGACGATATCCTTCTAACCCTTCTCTCTCCGGACACATCCATCCCAGCAGTCTGGCAAATCCTCAGGAAATATGAGGCTATTGTAGGTTTCAAACTAAACATTACAAAATTGGAAGCCCTCCTTTTTAATTTTTCTCCAACGAACACTGTCTGTCACCTCTTCCCCTTTAAATGGAGATCCACGAAGATAAAATACCTAGGAATCCATATCCCATTGGATTTGGGGGTAATGGAGCTGGTTAATTATGAGCCATGGTTTACTGTCAATATCACATAACAGAAAAAGCGCAGGTCGATACAGTGCTTACATTTTAGCTCTAGTTCTTAATCAAGAGCACTCAAAATAGCGAGTGCTCAAAACAGTGGCAAGATGAAAATGACTTAAAAGAAAGTAGTCATACACAAAAGTACATAAAATTAATAGTTCCTGTCAATTCCTGCCTGGCCCCTCCACCTCAGCAGCAAAGCAACTGCATAGTAGGAAATGCAGCTGGTAATACAACTACTGATCAGTTCCAGCAGTATGTCGGTCCAAAAGGGATCAAAAAAACACCTTTCAAAGAGCCTTGTTTTTAATCTTGTTTTGCTGCCACAGAAACAGGAATGTTGCAAGGTAAAATGCCCAAGGAAATTGATCTGCACCCTTTATTTCCAGCATGAGCTATCAAGCCCTGCAAGTCTGTTTGGGTGCATGCCCAAGCCAGCAGTAAGCCCTGACAGCTTGGTGTGTGAGGAGCTGCCTGTCTACAACTGTGGGGTCTGCAGAGGGCCCTCACACCACATGGCCACCAACACTGCTGCTGATTTTGGGGAAGGGGGAGGCCGCCAAGTGGACTGCCAAAACCACATGGATCTGAAGCCCAACTAGAGGAGAGGCACTGCAGAAGAGCTGAGAAATCAGCTCCAACAGACTAGGTAAGCTTTTAGTTCGGGTTCTTGTATGAAGTGTGTGCTTAGTCCCATTTATTGAGGGACTGTAGTGCTGGGTATAAACAGCAGTCGTGACAACTTGTCCACTCCCTGGATGTAAGCCATCAGGGCTTCCCGCCTTGTAAACTAAGAGGCATGATCCGAAATGAGTATTTTTATTACCCCAGTGAGAAGTGAGTGCTACACTAGAATTAAATAAATTCAAGGACAGGAAGTATGGGAGAAGAAAGTATTCTTCCTATCTTAATGGTTGATCCCTGGGGTGCTCACTTGAGGTTCAGAGGGGGTTTAGAAGAAGAGGTGAGATTACATGGTTATTGTACAAACGCTGTTCTGTGCCAGCACTTGTAAAGTACGCACTGAAATGGTAGCGCATTAATGACTCCCGCTATTTTAGATACGCGATTTTAACAGGATCCCATGAGCCACTTACCATTGCTATACAAAAATACCTAGAGAGATGGTCATTTCTTCCTCTGCCATTTTTTCAACAGATTGAAATTATCCACATGAATGTACTGTCTTGGCTCTTATAACTTTTTCAAAGTATCCCTTACTTCCTTTACTCTTTTTGTTTTAAATCTTGGTATAAAATGCTTTCCAAATTTATATGGGGTAAACAACGTCCTACAGTCCATCACTCCATTCTCAAATTATCTGCTGTGCAAGGGGGAGCTAATTTACCTAATCTTAAACTTTATGCCCAGGCGTCTTTTCTTCGCACCCTTGTCCTTTAGTTGACTGATAGTTATTCAGCACCCTGGAAATCACTCGAGTTCACTTTAAATGATACGTATGATATTTCTGCTCTTCTCTTTTCTTCTACAACTAACACTCCTTCTCTGAGACACTTCATGTAGATAACATCTTGTACCCTCCAAATATGGCATAAGCTACAGAATAAGCCAGTGCTTAGACCATTATATGATTATTGTAAAATAATCTCCAAAGATGATCTTTTTCAGCCCTCTCACATGGACCTGTTTTTTTCCCAATGGCTCAAATTAGGTTTATCACATTTGTTCCTGTTTTTGAATGAGAGGGGGTATTACCTTTTGATAAGCTCAAAACCCAATATGGACTCTGAAACCTATATTTTTTTAGATACCTCCAAGTGCAGAATTATATACTTCACCATCGGACACTATCTGCTAAACTCCCTACCCCTAACCCACCTTTGCTAAAAATTCTCATTGATTCCATTAGGGGGAACCAATGTGGCCACCTCATAGGGAATATATATAAGACACTGAGAGACTTGATGGGAGATTCGACAAAGTCAGTACTAGACAAATGGAATGAAGATCTGGCTTCGGAAGTACAATTTTCTGACTGGATCTCCATGATGCTACCAGCGATCAGGGTGACTTCCTCCCTTTTTTGGTGGGAGTTCTCCTGGAAAATTCAAACCAGGTATTTCCAAGTCTCGATGATTCTAATCAAATTTCTCTCGTCCATATATGGCCACTGCTGGAGAAAATGTGGGTGTTGTCTAGCAGATTTGGGCCATTATGGCATTGCTAACTTTTAATGCCCTTTTGGTGCAGCCTTCAGTTGGAGCTCTCTAAATGTTTAGGGGAACCAGTAGAATTAACAGGGGAAATTATATTGCTCTCTGTGTATCCAGACCACTCTCCACAATGAACCACAACACTGTTGCTAATATATCTTATTGCAGCCAAAAAGGCCAAAACTAGAAAATGGATGTCCCAACAGATCCTTACCATTCAGGACTGGAGATCCATCATGCAAGAAGTCTACCAGATGGAGAGCTTCATGGCAACAATTCAGGACTGCACGCAGAAATTCAGACTTAGGTGACAGGATTGGGTACTTTACTACTCGAGGTTAGATCCAGATTTTGCTTCTTGAATGTATAATAAGGAATTTTTGGCCAGCCTAAGGTCAGTTGTTCTGGGACAAGTATTTAGAGCTGCTGGGATCTCTGGCTATTAGTAACTAAAATAAGTGAATAATTGTACTCTGTGATTTTATTGTATATTGCACTATGCCCAAATGATGCATGTGTTATAAAAATATTTAATAAACATAAATTAAAAAAAAAATATTTTCTTGTCGAGCTCTATTCTCAAAATCCTCTTCTCATGCTATTATCTCAACTTGGGTATCCCTTATCTCTTGTATTGCTGACTCTAGAACACTGATCCTATTTTCTGTGGCCATCACTTGGTGCTCGGTATGATATCATATGCTCTTTGTTCTAGTGTAGCCACATATTTTGATAGTTCTTTAAATGTTTCTTTGTTTCAGCCCGATACAAAACAAGTTCTTGATAGATTGTCGCAAGTTTCGCTTTTTTTATTTTTAGGTGTATGGGCCGGTTGTAGACTGTCTGAGTTTGCCATATGCACCCGAGGCCTGCTTTGAGGCCTGTGATAAATCTGAATCACACATTTCTGTTTATGATCTGGGGCAGTCCTCTGGGTCTGTGGCAGATTTGTTCCTGTTTGGTTGCCCCATAATCTGGAATCCCTTCCTCTATTGATTGAAGATGTTTTGAGGTGAATATCACTAGATTTAACAGGGATTTTGTTAAGGGGGAGTGAGACCTATTTCTTCAAGCAGCCATATCACTTGTGACATTACCGGAAGTCAACAACACAAGAATTTTTCATGCTCACTAAAAATGGAATTCTTAGGTTGCATATTTAAGTGTGACACAAAAATTCTATTTTTGATGCACATGGGAATTTCCTGTATTTCACTTAGATGTGCTACCTAAGATTTCATGGCTCATGACACAAGAACTGACCATCTAGGTAAACTGACAGCCAAAGATGTTAACGAAGTCCAAAGGAAATATTTTTGATCTGTTTTATGAAAAAAAAAATAAACACCAGAATCGAGCTTAACGGGGACCTGCTTACCAAGATTCATGTGTGATTTTTTTACAGAATTCATTGCAATTTATTTTTACATTTTTTTCTCACAAAAAAAGATGGCAGCAATTAAGACCTTTTTCTCATGACCTAAAAGCACAACTAGTTGCAACCTAACAAAGAAGAATGTTTGTGTTATATCAGATGTTTATCTCAAAAATCCTACTGAACAGGACCAGAAGTAGTCACATTTCAAAACCTTATAACTCAAGAACCAATAAAAATGTTTCATGAAATTTCCAAAAGACTCCACCTTGGCCTGAGCTGCTTCTACTCTGAAAATGTCAGAAGAAAATTCCAAACCATTTTTGCTCAAAATGCAAGCAATAAAATGGGCAAATAAGAGTGTATTTTCTTAATTTAAACTCCCTGGATCTCAGAATCTGGAAAAGCAGCCATCATGAAACTTGCCAGATCATAAAAACTTGGCACCCTGATTGTGCATGCAAAATGTAATTCAATTCTGCTGCATAGCACTGATGTTATTAAGGCTCAGACTCACAACAGTAACATTTATTTTCACGAATGGGAAACACATCTTCTCGTGTAAGTAAAATGGCTTGCAAAAGTAAAATTCTACTTTTGTATCAGAGGGCTAATTACAAAACCATACTGAGCAAACTCAGAAGCCAAATTTCAAAATCTTATAACTCTGGAACCAATGAATATTTTTACATGAAACCTTCTAAAGACACACCCTTGGCATAAATATCCTCAGTCCTGAAAGTTCTGGAATAAAATTCCACACCATCTTATTTGTAGGTGAGAGCAAATAAATGGCCAAAAATGTTGCTTTTTATATATTTTTTGACATATCTGGATCTCAGAATCCAGTTAAGCACCCATCTCAAAACATCCCATGTCTCGAAAACTTGCCACGTGGATCACCCATGCAAACTTTTATGCACTTTTGTTGAACACGCCACAAGTTATTAAGGTGAAAAGACTGCTGTTTAACATTAAAGTGTTGACTCAACCCAGACTCAGAAGCCAGTTTTTAAAAAAACATGTAACTCAAGAACTGATAAATACTTCTTCATGGAATCTTTGAAAGGCACCTCCTTCGGCTGAGCCGCGTCTACCCTGCAAATGTTGGAACAAAATTCCAAACCTTTTTTGCTCTAGATGTGAGCAATAAATGACCAGAAAAGAGCATTTTTTCTTGTTTTTATACTCCCTTGGTCTTGGAATCTGGACAAGCGACAGACAAGAAGCCTGCCAAATCATAAAACCCGGCACCCTGACTGTGCATGCAAAATGTTATGCATTTCTGTCGATCTGTACAAAAGTTATTAAAGAGCTAGTGTGCTGCCTGGAATCTGCCTGCAAATATTTGTAACTTTCAGATGTAGTCAGCTATCACTTCTTATATCTCAAGTATTTATTCTTTTCTGTTTGCTAATTATAAGATTTTCCACCTGTCAGTACTGGGGTGATGCGTGGAGCAGCACTCCGTCTGGAGGGGAAAAAAGCCAGCTCTGTTCTTCCACTACAACAACACTGAAACCACACTGACTATGACATCACTAGTAACCAATGAGAACCATTTCTCACTGCCAGGTTTCACTTTCACATGAAGCAGCAGGGACTGGCTCTCCCTGGTTACAAGTGATGTCACAATTCCCTGCATTTTGATTTGTACCTTGTGAAAGTCACTGCTCAGGCTGCAAGTATTGTGGTGTCTCAAGGTGTTTGGTCTCATTTCTGATGATGTAGTGGGAGGAACAGAACTGACTTTTTTTTCCTCCAGACAGAGTGCTGCTCCACACATCACCCCAGTACAGTATGCTCCACTTTTAATAGACTTGGTTGTTTTTTCCCTTTCCAAATGCCATTTCCTATTGCCACAATGTTAAATTAAATGGTTTAAATGGACCTGTCATTCCACTTTTAACGTCAGGAACACCAAAATTCCATCCAAGGTATCTGGCCAGGCTCTTTGTTAACACTCTGCGGGGTATGATGGAATTTGCATATGCTGAACAAGCCAGGAAGGAATTGCCATCTCTCTTTCCTCACCGTGCAAAAGACTTGAGATATGTGTAACATCTTCAGGCTTGAGAACCTGAACACTGTAGATTACTGTGGTCTTTGCTGAAATTTTTAGACTGCTTCATATTCAACTTTGCTGGAGTTGTGAGCTGCATTTTGTGTTAACAAGGAGGTGATGCCCTGTTTCTTTAGCCCCTCTCAGTAATTGCAATTAGAGTGTTAAGAGCCAATGAGAGCATGGTACAATGCACAGCATATTTATACTTTTATTGTGTTTTTTTTTTACTTATTTTTGTTTTGCTTTAATAAAGTTTCACTTGTGTGGCTTACCAGAACAAAAAGGCTAACACTCGAATAGGAAAAGAACTGTAATTCATTGTTCACTGTTGTGTGTTAAGCTGCTGACCATGTCAGTATAGAAATGCTACTGCTAATGTCTAAATGGATGTAGCGGACACCAGTTGTAATGGACAATTTGTTAATGGACAAATTAGTCCATTACAAGCGGCATATACTGTACCACCAGGTGGAAAATCTTCTAATTAGCAAACAGAAAATAAAAAAAATACTTCAGATACCGAAAGTGATAACTGGCTGCATCTGAAAATTATTATTAATTACAAGTAGTACACTAGCTCTTTAAGGCTCAAACTTATGAAATAATTTTTTTCCTTACAAGTGTAAAACACATTTTCTCACATCTGTAAAACAGCTCATGAAAGTAAAATGCTTTTTTCATATGAGAGGGTTATCTTGAAAACCCTACTGAACATACAGTACTCAGATGTTGTAAACTTTAAAACTCTAGAACCAAGTAATATTTTTTCATGAAACTTCAACGGGAACACCCTTGGCACAATCCCCTTCAGCCCTGAATGTTTCAAAACAAAATGCAGTGCTGTCTTGGCTGTAGGTAAGACAGGTTTCAGAAAAATTGCTGCACTGAGAATAAAAGACTTGGTGCTATTAAACAACACAGACACAGTAGCAAGACAAAATAGGGTACCCAAATCAAGGAGTACTAAAAAAAATAGCACTTTTATTAAAGTGTTACAGTGCCATAAAGCGAATAATTTCAAAGCACATGGCTGACCACATCTACGTGGATCAAGGTGTACATGTGGATAGGATTATCTATGATGAAGCATGACAGTAGTGTGTGCGAAATGTAAGATGCCTGTCCATCATTGCCACATAGATGTGGTCAGCCATATGCTTTGAAATTATTCACCTTATGGCACTATATCACTTCAATAAAACTGCAATTTTTTAGTACTCTTTGACTTGGGTGCTCTATTTTGCTTATTATGATGTAGGTGAGAGCAAAAAGTAGCACAAAACAGTGCTTTTTATATATTTTTGACATTTCCAGGTTCTCAGAATCAAGATAAATTCTGTCACAAAACTTCCCACATTTCAAGAATTTGCCACTGAGACCACACATGATAAATTATGCATAATTTCATCAAGTGCCACTAGAGTTATTATGGTGCAAAGATTGAGGTTTATCATCAAACACTCAGCCCTAATATACATGCGCTATGATGCATGTAATATATATATATATATATATATATATATATATATATATATATATATATATATACACTGTATATATATATGTGTGTGTGTTGACATTATTCAAGAGACTTGGGTGTGCGCTTAAAATAAGGTCTGTATTTTACTCATAATTTATTAAAAATACAAAATGTGTGCTCTGTACTGTTGCCAATATGGTCAAGAGAGAGTGTGCATAAAAAAAGGTGTATGTATTTTTATTTTATTGTGGCAACATTTTAATAATGAAAATGGCCTTAAAAAAGGCATCCCTTTTGTAACATAGCTGTGCTGCACATCATGGTGACCATTACATTTACTGTATTTAAAGCACAATACTAAAGTTTCCTTTTTTAGTGGCCAGAGTGGATGTGTAACTGTCCCCCAGTGATTATTGATTTTATGCAGATGTAATTACATTTACATGACAGCACATGTAATTTATTACTTTCATGCATTACTGTGGTGTCTTATATAGCTGCATAATTTCTTTTGTGTATTCTGTCTTTATGCTTTGAGGTTTTGTTTCAGTGTCAGTTCATATTGCTTAATGTGCTTCCCCCACACAAATCTGCAATCTTAATGCAGTGATGCATACAGCCTGCTAGGAGCAGCTGCAGCATCAAAAGCTGTGGCTCTTGCTGTCGTGTCCATGTTACACATGTGGATGATGATGATGACGCTGGTATTGGTACAAATAGCCGGGACCCGAAGGTGACATCAGGCATTCAGTTTTGGTACTCTGGCTCTAAGCAAAACTGTTCTCTTCTGACTGCTTCTCCCATTTACCATTCTTAAAAACAGGCAGAATGAAGCGTTGTCCATTTTAAATCTGGTGTGCTGCACAGGAGTTTGGACTGATCTCAGAGGTCTCCAGTCACTAGAAAACATGATCTTCAGCATTCTGTTACAAAACAGCAAGTTAAAATTCTGGGATGCATATTAAATAGTGACTGGCTAAAGTGCAGCAGTTATTCTGTGTCATTTTGGGGACAGAGAAAGTAAAGTATTCACCTTAAGACTTCATGGTCCTGCTGTTTGTGAAGGACCCCTCTTCAAAACAGAGGATGATTGGATTAGTGGGCTGTGCACCACGATGAGTATATTTCAAAGTTTTGTTTGGGAAGTAAATCAGCAGAACTTTTCTCTGGTTCTAGTACTGTGTAAATGGGGCATATTAAATAGTATAGTTTAAAGCTGTGTTTGGGAAGTATATCAGCAGAACTTTCTTCTGGTGTGGTTAGTGTTAAATGGGCATATTAAATAGTATATTTTAAAGTTATGCTTGGGAAATATATCAGCTGAACTTTCCACTGGTGCTGGCACTGTTTGAATGGGGCATATTAAATACTATCTGACTATAGTGCAGCAGTTGTGTTCTATCATCTTTCGGGGCAGAAAAGTAAAATTTGTGTGTTTGCTCATGGTCCAGCTGTTTGTAAAGGACCCCTCCTCAAAATGGGGCTGTGCATATAGGTGACCAGTCTAATCAAATAGAGTTTTGTTTGAGATTTATAGTTTTTTGTTCACAATCCATCCAGTGGGTTTTCATTGTATAATTTATTTTTTCAGAATATTGCTAATACTGGTGAACTTTCCCCTGGTGATGACTTAAATCATGTTTAAATGGGGAAAAAACAACACCTGTGGGGTTGCTACTGGTAAATTCTGAGAATGTGTATTTGTTGAATGAATTCTGCACCTGCTGACGTGATGATGGCTCTATTTTAGAAGTGTGTTTGTGGAATGAATATAAAAGCTGCACTCTTAAAATGTTTTAAATAAAAATAAATGCAATTTGTGAGAGATGCTTGCAATGTTTGGAAAGAAGGGGTGATGCTGGCTCCGGTTAAGGTAGGTGTGTGTGTGTGTGTGTGTGTGTGTTCGTGTATTTTTGTGTGTGTACGTGCATGCATGAGTGTGGTATTATTTTAAAATGACAAAGTTGCCTTTCTTGATGTAAGATTATAAAGGAGCATCATTGTATTGGCATATTGAACTAGGGGATCAGGTGTGGGTGGTGGCATAATATATTGTAACTGTTTGAAATAAAAAAAAAGTAAGCAATGGGGCCTACCTCAAAAAATGCTTCTCATGGCATTGGTCAGTTCAGTTGAGGTTATGGGGGGTTACCACATGTAGGAATGAGACTGCTTCTAAACTAGACATCAAGTGGTGGCATAATATGTTGGAACTGTTTACAAATAAAAGAATATAGCACTTGGGCCTACCTCAAAATGACTTCGCATGGCATGGGGTGGTACCATGTGTAGTAACTGGGTCATTGCTTGGGTGTACTAGTGCCTGTAGGGCAACATCATGGTTTGGGATTCATCTGGCAAAAACATTTTTCTGATTTAGTTATAATTGAACTGTTTCTAAATTAGATGTCAAGTGATGGCACAATGTGTTGGAACTGTTTAAAATTAAAAAAAATACAGCACTTGGGCTTACCTCAGAAAGGTTGCTTAGTACATTCAGGGGTATGGGAGGGATACTATGTGTAGTACTGTAATCTGGTCATTGCTTAGGTGTACTAGTGCCTGCTGGGCAACATCAGTGGTTTGGATTCATCTGGCAAAAACATTTGGCAGATTTATTTATAATGAGACTGCCTCTAAATTGAATGTCAAGTGTTGGCATAATATGTTGGAACTGTTTGAAAATAAAAAAATACATCACCTGGGCCTGACTCAAGCAGTTTGGATGTGGTATTCCATGTGCAGTACAAGAACCCTGCAGCAGCAGTGTCCCTGTGATGCACATGGTGGTGAGCACAGGGTGGGCCTGTGTGATATTTTGGCATCATTTTCCCCATAATGGATGGCACTGGGTTGGCAGGGGACACCATGCAGTGCTTGCATCTACAGCTATCAACACCAAACAGCTTGTCTGGGTGCCTTCTACTTGGTGACTGTAGTTGGGCCTGCCCTCAGTTTGACTCTGTGGAGGTACAGTGATGTCAAAATGACCCCTGATGTGGCTCAGGCCAGCCGTGTAACATCCAGCTGTCTCTTGCCTTGCCTTTGCTTGTCCATGGGGAACTTTGGTGTATTGTTTTGACTTGTAGAGCAGTTTGGATGTGACATTCCATGTGCAGAACAAGAACCTTGCTGCAGTGGCATCCCTGTAGTGCATGTGGTGGTGAGCTTAGGGTGGGCCTGTGTGATATTTTGGCATCATTTTCCCCTCAGAGACCAGCACGGCGTTGTCAGGAAGCATCATGTGGCACCCTCATCTATAGTTATCAGTACCAAACAGCTTGCCTTGGAGCTTTCTTGTTGTTAACTATGGTTGGGCCTCTCCTCAGTCTGGCTCTGCAGAGCTACAGTGATTTCAAAATCATCCCTGATGTGGCATGGTACTTATCAATATGTATTGGCTGTTTGGTTGATAATAAGCCATTAATAAAAGTTGTACCATGTATTTCACATGTTGCATTGCTACTGTGGTGTCCGCATTACCCACAGTAGTTGTATGCAACAGAGATGGCCACATAATAAATCAAGTACAACCAAGTGATTTGATCATGTTTATCTTTCTACTTAATGTCCAGCTTAAGTGTGAAAGGCATGTAGACTGGACATAAACAGTATAAGCATGAAGTAATGAAATTTTGGTAACCTCTTGTTTGTATTTTTAGTGCTGTCTACATAAGAGGATAGATAGTGACACATAAGTATGGAAGAACATTAAATCATTAAATGCTGTAAACTAATACACTTACATGGAAGACAGAGACACTGCATTTGAAAATTTTATGTATTACAAGAAATGGGAAATAATACATAATGGACACTGAGTTACCCAGGAAACTAGTTTACGTGTCATAAATAACTGCCATTTTTCCAAACTTAGAAATACAGAACTATCTTTATATTTTATGCAACTACCACATATACACATTAAAATTAAGGTTTATTGTTTATTTGTTGAATTTTGTTGACCCGGTAGGCCCGCTGGGACAAGAAGTCCCTTTTTCAGGGGCGACCTGGGGAAGGGGGGGATACAGATGCTAAACAACTGAAATTTAACCAGATTTAGCTATTTGTGGTATTTTTAGTAAATGGGGGAACTTGACCAGGACACCAGGGAAATTCCCTACCCTTTTTGATAAAAGAAATTCCCTACTCTTTTTGATAAGTGCCCTGGGATCTTTACCATCCACCTGAACTACTACCAATCCAGGCAGATGTAAATGCCAGTGACCTGAACATTTTTTTTTTTTATTTTGTTTATTTTATAATATAAAAAATCAAAACATGATTGAGATATAACAAGAAAATTGCATCCTTTAAGCATACAATCCTAAAAGAAAAGGAAAGGAACAAGGACGTCCCAAAAAATAAAAGTCAAGGGAAATATCCACCAAAATGACCCACCCACCCACCCTCCCTAACCTCCCCAATTATGTGCTGTGGTGCATAAGTGTTATACCTCTTATAATTATAACATACTACAGGCAGGAAAAGATAATGGGTCACATCAAAAGGAGACAGAGAGGGAAATAAGCAAGGGGAGATAAAAAGAATTGGAAAAGGGAAGCAGAAAGACTAAAATAACATTTTCTTCTTACTCTAATTAATTCAAAAGGGAGCATACCACCTGTATCAAGTCAAATCTTCAATTCAAGTAAAGGGCGTATAGTTTGCCCCATTTGGTCATGAAAGAAGATTGATGACGGTTCACTTGCGCAATTAAATATTCAACCCGAAGAGCGAAGCACAGTTCATGTAGCCACTCCGAGTATGTTAAACTGACTTGGTCCTTCCAATGCCTAAGCACTAACTTTTTAACCGCCATTGATAATAAAGCTAAATGATATCTCTTCTCTTTAACTGGGATTACAGAATAGTCTCCAAAAATGCAAGTTAAAGGGCAGAATAGTCCACACAGTCCTAATATAGGGTCTGCGGTTAATTCTATTTGTTTCCATAGAGGGGATACCAACTCGAACTACCATAATATATGCAATAGCGTACCCTCTTCCTTCTTGCATCTGGTACAAGTTGTCGAGGATAAATGTTTCATTTGGGTCAATTTAACAGGAGTGTAATAGAGGTTATTCAAAATATTGTACTGCGTTATCCTGTACCTATCCTGAGTATGGTAAGTGTATAAATCTCTCCATATATTCTGCCAGTTAACCCTTTCTTCCGGGTAAAGGTTTTGCCATATTGTAGCGCCAGTGACTGATGGAACTTCTGGAAATGTATAAAGTATACTATATACCTTGGAGATGGGATGCGGTTTATTAACTATTGTGGAAATTTGTTGAAGAAAATTGGCCAAGCGGGAGATTTTAGTTTCGCGCCCAAACATTTTGTTCAACAAATGTGTTATCTGGGTAACTTTGAAAGCAGTTGTAACTGGACACTCAAATTTTCTCAAAACTTTCTCTACAGTTAACATACTATCTGATGTAGAAAAATCTGAGACTTTACACTCAGAAAGGGCAGGTATCCATTTTTTCATTATCATAGAGCTGCCTATATGCAAATTAGGGTTTTCACAGATAGGCTGGGAGAAATCCAATGCTGGAGAAATCTTATAGTGTTTGAAGAACTGGGAGATAACTTTAAGAGAGATACCAAGTGGGAGAGACTGAAACATTTTTGGTATGCGTTTTTTCGATATATAAAAAAGAGACATTGGAGCTATATTATGGACTTTAAGGAGCTCTAGTTCTTCCTGCAAGCATATTGGAATATATTCCTTACGAGTACGGGCATCCGGACCGGGCAACCATTTCCCACACTTATGCAGGTGCGAAGCCCAATAATATAATAAAAATTAGGAGACGGAGACCTCCATAATCTCTGGGCTGAGATAGCTTATGGTAAAATATTCTAGCGGTTTTACCATTCCAAATAAATGAATTAATGCCCGAGTGAATTTTTTGGAAGTAGGATATTGGTAACCACAAATCGAGCATATTAAGAGGATAAAAGATTCTAGGGAGTAAGTTCATCTTAACAGCGTTGACTCTGCCCCAAAACGACAACGGGAGTTTGGCCCACCTTGTTAAGTCTTGTTGGATATCATGCCACAAGTCATCCAGGTTTAATTTTCGAGATTGGGAAGTGGTTAAGGTAATGTGTATCCCTAAATACTTTATAGAGTGTAAGGCCCACTTCATCCCAAAATGTGCAAAGTCTGAGCTATGGATAAAATGGTTGAGGGGAAAAATTTCGGTTTTGCTAATATTGAGTTTATAGTTTGAGAATTGACTGAAATCATTAATTATTGTTAAAGCCGCCCTCTAGGGATGAGACTGGATTGGAAAGGTGAAGGAGGATATCATCTGCAAAGACTGAAATTTTTGCAGGACACTTGACTACAGGAATGCCAGTAATTAATGGAGATGAGGTTAATTGTCTAAGAAGGGGCTCAAGGTAGAGATTAAATAAAAAGGGAGATAGTGGGCAGCCTTGTCTAGTGCCTGAGGTAAGAGAGAATAAGTCAGATAGGATCCCATTACAGTACAGCCTAGCTCTGGGCGCTGAGTATAATGCTTGGATCCAGCTGATAAATAAGGGTGGAAAGCCCATGGTTTGCAATGTAGACCAAAGGAACATCCAATCCACCCTGTCAAACACTTTTTTCCACATCAAGGGAGATCAGGGTCATTGGAACAGGTGAAGATTTTGCTGTATTAATGATATACTGAAGTTTACGATGATGGTCCATTGAAGATCTATTGGCAACAAACCCTATCTGCTCTGGACTGATTAAAGAGGTCCAGATCATTTCCACCCTCTTAGCTAAAATCTTGGCAAGAATATTAATATCGCTATTTAACAGGGAGATCGGACGGTAACTCGAGGGAAGATGTGCGGGCTTACCAGTTTGAGTAAAAGAATGATGAGAGCCTCCAAGAGCATTGGGTCTTGTGTAATTCCTGAGAGCAGATACTGATATAGGTGAAGCAAACCCGGCGCAAGGTCTTTAGCAAATTGCTTGTAAAAGTTTGAAGAAAGGCCATCAGGACTGGGGGCTTTGTTAGGCGCTAGTTCTTTGATGGCCGATAATATCTCCTGGATAGATATGGGTAAAGTTAGTGACTTTTGTTGCTCAGAATAGAGGGATGGTAGGGGTACTGTTGCAAGGTATTTTAACATCTCTGTTGGAGCAGGGGCAGTGGTAGATTTATTGTATAATGAGGAGAAATAATGTGCAAGTGTAGACACTACTTCTCTGGGGCGAGTCTTGATTTCCCCAGTGGCAGCCTCAATCGAATTTATAAATCTAGAAGACTCTTGTTTCCTTAATCTTAAGGCAAAAAGGTGGCTTGCCCTTTCACCTTGTTCTATGTATTTTGCGCGGGACCTCAATATGGCAAACTCAACTTTTTCTTGGAGCAATAGAGAATATTGATTCCTTAGATATAGAAGTGCTTTCAGAGAATCCTGCGACTGAATCGGGGAGAGGGAATTTTCGAGAGTTTTAATTTGAGACAAAAAAGCAAAGGCTTTAGCCTCGTTCAGTGACCTGAAAATTGTCACAGTCAAAGATCTATTATAAATCTTTGTACATTCCAAATTCTAGGCAAATCGGGCACACGGTTCAGAAGTTATTGACGCATAATGAACCAAATTTTCATTCATTGGAGTGGCATAATTCCACACCTGTTAACGTTTCATACACCAAACCACTGCAAGGCATCTCCATACCACTAGGACTACTTATGCTATAAATTTCAAGCCAGTAGCACCATGCAGAACGCTATGCGCAAAACGTTAACTGTGTCATGTAGTATCTCTGCAGCAAATTATTTTTCCAACATGTAAACAGCATTATTCACATCTCCAGGACATCCACTCAACACCCTCCAAATTTCATGTGAAAAGACTAAACCATTCCAGAGATACTCAATTTTTACATTTCTGCACCTTTAAGAAGTCTTCCACCACAAAATGGCAGCAATCACGGCCAAAAATGCACTAAAATGGTGGGCCTGGTGGCCAAAAAATCTGTAACTGTGAGAGGGGCCAATGTCAAATGGCAATAACTCTGGAAAGGAACAACATTTTTTCACCAAACAAAAACTGCTATGTTCTTGAACAAAGGACTTTCTAAGTGGCAAATTTCAGATCAATCATCCACACAGTGGCTGTACTATGTGTCATGGCAGGCAGTGCAGAAAAATAGCAAAAACATTATGGTTTGCACTGCCCAAAGGCAAAAACACAAATGGTAACAGTAACGCAAATGGTGATGGCAACAGTGCGGTAAAACAAAATAGTAACACTAATGTAAACACAAGCTCAAACAGTAACACACACATGGTGATGCAAACAGAAATGATAATGCAAACAATAAGAGAAGCGCAAATGCAAAACGTAACTGAAAACAGAAATGGTAACGCAAACAGTAACGCAAATGCTAATGGCAACAGAAACACAAATGGTAATGAAAATGGTAACGAAAATGCTAATGGTAACAGAAATGCAAATGGTAATGGCAGTGGTGACACAAGGAAACAGTAATGCACTTGACAACAGAAATGCTACCAAAAATGCAAACGTTAAGGCCAACGGAAACGCAAACGGTAATGAACACGCAAATGGTAATGGTAACGCAATCCGAAACACAAATGGTTACAGTAACACCAACAATGACATCAAAGGAAACAGTAACGCAAATGGAAACATAAATGCAAGCGTGTATGCAAATGCAAATGATAACGCACACAGTGACGCAAAAGTAAATGCAAACAAAAATGGTAACGGAAATGCAAATAGTAACAGTTATGCAAACGCAAGTGCAAATGCAAAAGGTAACGTACATGGTGATGTAAACAACAACACTAATGCAAACGGTAACGGAAACGCAAGTGGAAATGCTAACGGTAACAGTGATACAAACACACACGCTTTTTTTCCCAAAAAGGTGCATTCAGAAGCACAGTGAATATAAAGAATGTATGCATAATAATTTCCCTCGGATCAGAAAATGAGCACTTGGAATACTTAATTCCTTATATCACAGGAACCGTACGACATAGAAGAAAATTTAAAATCTCATATTAGTTATGACTTTCCCGGCTAGTTTTGTACTTAGCCCCCTAGTAGGGGACTAAGCATTCTTCTGACAAAAAGTCTGTAACTCAAACCATTTTTGAGATACGGGCCCCAAAAAGTGCAGCAGATGCCGTAATGTTAGACTATGGGAAAATGTGTCAACTTTGGAGTATTGTAACTTTGCAGCCCTCTAACATTTTGTCACCAAACCACCAAAAGGCACATCTGTGAGGTCTTGGCTTTCTTCCATCCAAATTTCAGCCCACAAGACCAAACCATTGTTTTGCAGGAGGGTGGCAAAAATTCCCTATTGTTTTGGTCATAGTGTCACAAAGTACTTTTGCAAATCACGACACAAATAAAATCACAAAAGTGTCGAATGTGTGAAAGTACTTTGCGACACTACTTTTTACAAAAATTTTAAAAACATATTTCTGGGGTGTTTTACCCCCCAAAAAAGACATGGCTAGCATCCTCAGGGCTCAACTAGGTGAACACAACAAGAATTGTGTCCCTAAAGGGTCCCAAATTTAAATGCCAAGCATTTCTGTAACCATCAACTGAAAACAAGATGGCCTATTTGCTACACTACAAGGGTCATTTGTGAAAGTAAAAAGTGCATTTGCGACACTTTCGCATATTTTGTTAACTTTTCCCATTGACTATGATAGGAAACTTGTTTTTTGAATAACTTTTGAACCATTTAATATTTTTTCACGAAATCTTAGAAAGACACGTAGGGGACCTTGGCTGCATGTTCTCTGAAGGTTTTGGACCGGTCACGCAAACCATGCAGGCAGTAGGCATGAGCAAAGAATGTGCAAAAATGTGTAATTTGTGCATTTTGTGGTGCTCTGTAGCTCCATAATTGTATATCCGATCATAACGAAGCTTGGCAGGTCCAGAGATCTATGGTGCCAGACCATGCATTCCAAATTTCAGGCAAATCTGTCACACGGTGGCAAAGTTAAGCTGCCAAATTTCACATTTAACCTTAAATGGGGTACTCAGCCCTAACTATAGTGACACTACCTTGCCACCGTAATATCTATATCTATATCTATATCTATATCTATATCTATATCTATATCTATATCTATATCTATATCTAGCTATATATATATATATGTGTAATAGATAACCCTCTCTTAGGTGTGCGGTCGCGCTCTGATATACGTATGCCTTGATGTGCATTGTGTGCACGAGGCTGCAGGCCGAGTGCGTCAACCACCCAAGGCATGTGTATATCAGAGCATGTACGCACATCCTAGAGTGGGTTATCTATCTTATAAAATGGTAAAATTGTTTTTATAGGGGGGTAAAAGTGCAGGTGTGCGGTCGTGCTCTGATATACGCACAGTCACCTGAGGGTGTTTGTCCAATGCTGTTGCTCTAGATGACCATTTATTGTCTCACCCACTTTATAAATATATATATATATATATATATATATATATAGTATGTGTGTGTATATATATACTATATATATATATATTTATATATATATATATATACACACACACACACACATACATATACACATCCATACAGAGAGAGAGAGAGAGAGAGAAAGATCATATTTGATCAAACATTAAACTTGGCATTCAAGCTTAATGAACAACTTGGGTACAATACACCGAAGTACATTCTCCATTTGTCACAATATACAGATAGCTGCAAACTAGTATTACACAAGTCAGTTTTAAGAAGAAAAATAATACAGTAGTAGCCAAGTCATGGTCTGATATTTCCAGGTATTTTGCAACATTTCTAAACAGTTTCTCTCTGCTGCCCCTACTGTGAAACTGCAGAAATCAATAGAATTCTCTAGAAATATCACAGAAATTTCAGGAAATATCTGACTATGTCTTTGGCTGTGACTGCACATAACTGTCTTTCTCAGTAAAACTATCAGTGTACACCAGGACCTCTGGTGTCCCTACCTCCATCTAACTCCCTCCTGGGTATAATTAACCATATGGTATGTGTGAGACTCCTCATGTATTTTGGGACTATGGGGAAAAGTTCAAGTCTCTGTCTCCCATGTACAACACCCACTTCAACCACCTTGCCATAAAACTGGTTGTATGTTAGTTAATTTGGTAAGTCATTTATTCCATTTTGTATGTTTCCTTTATCATATCTATCCAGTTATGTTTTGTTGGGGGTCAGGTTGTAGCCAGCACTGGGTAATGTCTTTTTGGGCCATTGTCATCAGCAGATGCCATAAATACAAAGGCATCCTTCTCCCGTACTCCATCTGGAAGAAGACCCAGCACTGCATGTCAACTGCAGGGGTATGTCCAGGTTACATAAACCTGTTAAGGCTTCGCCCACCTCTCTCCAGTACTCACCCAACTTTAGACAGGACCAACACATATGTGAGTGATGTGCCTTGGGTTCTGTGCATAGTCTCCAACATTCTTGTGATGATTGTGGTGTGGCGGTGTCCCTCTCCCTTGTATCTCTGGAGTATAGAAAACAAGTACCTGTATTTTCCATGCATATTCCTGCCAGAGTGGGGAGCTCATTGTTTTGAAAGCTGACTGGAAGATACAAGACCAGTTCTGCTCAGTGAGTGTCAAGTTATTTTCCCCTTCCCATTTTTGTTTAATTTTGGTTGCTTGGTCCATGTTCTAGTCTCAGAAAACTTTGTAGAGGGCTGGAATTTGTCCCACATGTATTTCCCTCCCAGGATGTTCTCATATATCTCTCTGGAACTTATGATTGTTGGGGAGAATTGTAATTGCCTATTCTGTACCTGTACATATGCCCTAATCTGAAGACACCTGTAATAGTCAGTGTTGCTTAAGCTGAATGCCTGTTTCAGGGTATTAAAGTCCAAGTCCTCCCCTTGGGACATGAATTGAATTGGGCAGCATAGTCCTCACGAGGTCCATCAGTGATATGCCAGGTCAAGGGACACCGGTGAGAATGCCAGGTCCCTTGCTAACAAGCAGAACAACCAAAGATGAGGGCTCACTTTTAACCGGTGCACCCCTTTACGGTGACACCCCGACGGTGAAACAGGAAAAAAGACCATTAAGGTGACATTCATGGTAATGGTCCTTTTTCCGTGTTTCACCTTCCCTCAGTGTTCCGCCTCGTCCCCGGACTTATTTCTTTTCTCAAAAAAACAGAGATTGATCATTTGCCTAACATCAACCATCCACTGTTGTTGAGAGTGAGCGTGACCCACTGGAGCCGCTGTACCTAGCGCTTTTCACAAAGCTGTAACAAAATCTGGGGTGTACTATCAAACCAGTCACTGATAATGTCTTTTTTTTTTTGTTTCACTTAAAAAAATACAGAGAAGAGAACCATTGGAGGAGTGGCTGTGTATTTTTATTTCAAATGGCCACGTTTGCTGGGCTGCTAATAGAAGACTGCATCGAAAGTGTGATTTGAAATCTGTGGTTCACTGACCTGATTGCGGTCGGGTTTGAGCACTGAAGCATGGGTCAGACTTGGCTTACAAAATGTTACATGTTTAGGGCTTGAGGAGGAAGAGAGACCTTACATACACTGGGTGCTATTTTTGCACCATGTACCTCAAGAATACACAGGAATCCCTCTGCTGCCAGTAAACATGTGTTTTAAGAGAGGGACTATTTTTTTTTACCATCTGACCTTTTGAAACTTCCATTTTTTATATTTCTGATTTTTTTTCTTGGTTTTATTTTTTTTTAAATAATTACTTGGGGGACCCATTTTATAAGTGGAATAACACACTCTCAGGTGTAGGTTATGTCCTGATAAGAAAATTCTGGCCTGCTCGAGCAATGAGTGCTACTATACATAAAGTCTTTTTAAAGGTCGTTATTTTTATTTTATAAAGTCCCAACATTTCGCCTAGTATTAGGCTACTTCTGGGGAATTGTAAAAATATTTATAAACAAATATTTACTATATTTCACATTTGAAAATAATATTAAATTTTTTAATTTTCAATTTTTAATATCTTTCCATATTAGACCATACTAGTCATAAATGACTGGGTGTACCATCTTTCTATTGTAGTTATTAAAGCAATATTAAAACAAAAATTATATTTTAACCACATGGTTATCCTTTACATTCATTAACAGTCATAACATTTTTATACATTTTGCCCAACTAGATGCCACCAATATAAATGCATGAAAAATTAATTGCCTTACTTTTTAACAATGTCAGCAAAAGCCAAACATTTGTCACATAGTCCATCCTTGACTGCCGGCCATTCAAAACAACAAACAGATCTTTTATTATGATATGACTTGAACCAGCCACAGGTTTCTTCCTCCGCACCTATTTTCTTCAAACACTGTATATACTGTCTGCTCTATTAAATAATACAGTAATCTTTGAAATAACATTGTCCTAGAGTGGTTAATACTATATTTATTCATGAAAGTATTCATACCTGTAGGACTAAAACCTAGGAGAGGTGATTAGCTGTTCTATTTATTTATTGATTGATTTATTTATTTCTAGGAAGTACCTTTGAGCCAAAGTCTCTTTTACAGAGGTTCCACGTCATAGTAATACATAAGCATAGCATCATTTGCAACAGTTGCAACTATATAAACAGATAGAATGAGGTTCCATGCCTTAGAAAAATATGAGTACATCAGGTGACAGAGGTTACATGATTACATAAGTAAAAATATACAGATATGTTGTTTATAGCAGGCTAGGTTGACAAGAAGTTTAAGTGAACAACTTCAGAATCTACAGGCTAGAGAGCAAATCAGGTAGGGAACAGAGGATGATACAGTCTGTAAAATAATTTATTAATACTATATGCAAGGAGGCGAGAACTTGATGGGCAGCAGTTCTTTTGTCTAAAGTGCTAAAGAGTGTAGTCATAGAGAAGGGCTAGGCTCATTGGGGGGAAGCCTACTAGGGGAGTGTTAGTTAGCAAGAAGAGAGGAGAAAGCAAGGGGCAGGTTAGAATGAGGGTAACAGGATAGAGGAGGGCAGAGTGTGGGGGGGTTCAGGTCTCACAGTCACAGTTCCTGTTTGAGGCGAGGGCCACTTGGAGTTTATCTTTAAAGGGGACTATTTGGTCCTCTTTTGTGATGCCTAGGTCAAGTGCATTAAGCCAAAGTGGTGCCCAGTATTCGTAGGACCATTGGCCTTGTGTGGTTCTATGGAAAGGGATGCAGAGGGCCATGTTGTTTGTACCCCTATTGCATCTGATGGAATCAGGTTGGCTAAAAAGGCTTTGCAGGCCTGGGGTGGTAAGTCCTAGCATAGACTTCTTGGCAAGCAGGCATACTTGATACTGGAGGCGGCTGTCAAGGTTGAGCCAGTTCGTTTGAGTGTACAACTCACAGGTATGAGTGAGACGGGGTACACCTAGGACTAAATGACATGCTTTGTTTAGTGTTGTTTTGATACATTTCAAAGTGGTTTGGGAGGCAGCCCCATATACTGCTAGACCATAGTCTATCACTAAAAGGACTAAGCTATTTACAGCAGTTTTTAGTGCCTCAGAAGTCAGGCCTTTTCAGTGTCTGTACAATAATCCTAGTTTTGCATTTGATGACTTTGCAACTGCATCTATGTGTTGGTTAAATGAGAGGGTGTGGTCCAGTGTCAATCCTAGGTATTTAAATGTTTGAACCATCTCCAAGGAAGTGTTCTGATTGTTACGAATGCAAAGTTGGTGGGTGCGGTGTTTGTTATGTGATAATGTGAATAACATAGTCTTGTTTTTTTTTATAATTGAGGAGCAGTTTTGATTGAAGGAACCAGTGCTCAGCCACGGTGAAATTAGCCTGCATTTGCTTTCCCAGTATGTAGGGGTCAGCATTACATGAATATAGGACCCCATCATCTGCATATAGTAGTAGCTGGTCATTTACCGATTGAAGGAGGTTGTTTAAGAACAGGCTGAACAGCAGAGGGCCAAGGACAGAGCCTTGAGGAATCCCTGTGTTAACACTAAGGTTGTCAGAGAAGGTGTCCAGGATTTTCACTTTTTGGACCCTCCCAGAAAGGTAGCTTTTGAACCATGCTACTTGTTGCAGGGGAGAGGTGGGTATCGGAGAGCTGATCCAGGAGCAGATTGTGATTGACAGTGTCAAAGGCCTTGGTGAGATTAATATAGGTTACCCCCACCAATAGTCCTCTGTCTAGCAAATTATGGATAAAGCTGGTAAAGTCCACTAGAGTGGTTGTGCTACTGTGTCGTTTTTGAAATCCATGTTGTTGCTGACATTGTAAATGATGCTTGTCTAGATATTCCGTCAGTTGGTCAGTTATGATTCGCTCCAGGGCCTTGGAGAGTGGAGAAAGGATAGATATTGGGCAGTAATTTGTAGAGTTGGCCCTGTCACCACTTTTGTAAACAGGGGTAACCATTGCCGCTTTCCAGATCCATGAGAAATTGGCTGATACCAAGGAGAGATTTAAGATTTTGGTGAGGGGTTTGAGAGTTATGTCCAGGGTGAGCCTAACTTGTTTTAGGTTAAGTTGATCAGAGCTAGTTCTGAAATTATCTAGCGCTTTTAGGATCTACTTTTTTGCTTCCATAAAGGTGATAGCTCTGAAGTAGAAAGGCGGATGGGAATTTGATTGGGTCCCTGGGTTTCATTTGGTGCAAGTATTTGATTGGTGTTGAAGGAAGCTAGGGGGCAACACTCCACTGAGGTCAGTAAAAGCTTTGTTGAAGACATTTGCTATGCAACTGTGATCCTGTGTAGGTTGGCCCTCAATGTTCAGAAAGGTGGAAGGAGTTTTATTAGGTTTACCGGTTAGGGCAGCAGTACTCACACCGCAGCTCGTGAGCCACATACGGCTCTTTAACTCTTTATTTGTGGCTCTTACGATGCCCTGATACTCAGGCTACAGTGAGCCTCTTTAGCTGTCTTCTGAGAGGACGTGTGCCGAGTGATTGTGCAAGCGTGCGAGCAGAACAAAATGTAGTTTTAGCAGGCAAGAGAAGCGAGCGTGTGAGCAGAAGAAGTCTGTTGATTTGACCATAACAGGCAGCCAGGTGCTTTGGAGAAGTATAAAGCAACTTCATAGCAGCAGACAACTTTTTATTTGGTTTTATCATGGCAGGAATGCTGTTTGCAGACTGTCAAGCGGCTGAGAAAAGAACTGGAATTTTAGCAGGCAAGAGAAGCGAGCATATGGGCGCTATCAGCTCGCAGTGAAATGAAATTAGCAGTAAACCACTGTTAATTTCATTGCCTTAATCAGATGTTAATTTATATTGTTCAGTGCCATTCACTGCCATTCGTAGCCATTCATGAGCTAACAACATGGAATCTCAATAGGAAACTACCATTCACCCTTCAAACAGCGAGGAACCCGAACTGTTAATTAAGTTCACTTAATTCAGGTACTGAGCAATAGTTGAGGCAGTGTTACGGTAACGTGGTACTCTCGTTTGCCTCATCTACACATTATATTCCATGGACTTGTGGTGAGAAGGACAGTACTAAAGCACAGGTAATTAATGTTTTTTTATTTGATATTGCAGCAGTATATTTATATATGGGGCTGACAAATGGAACTTAGTGTGATTCTTTGTCTCTCTGCAGTATGCAGGGCTTCTCAGTGTGTGATGTTTTATATTTAAGATTTATTCTAACAATTTGTTGGTCCAGTAATCACATGGATTGGTTTACTTGTTCACTAGTTCACATGGTGTGTTGGTGGTGTTTGTGCACATTATTTGTGTTACATATTGGTGTGGTGGAATTTAATATTTTATAAAGCAGACAGTAATGCACATGCACATGATGATTTTCACATGTTGCAGGCTTTTACAGAAGTGAATAAAATAGGATGAACAGCTGCAAGAATACAAAAGAATGCCTTTGAATTGCAGTGTCCAGCTTAGAGCCAGACTTCACAGCACTTGTTTCAAAGGAGTGCCATGTATCTAGTTGACTGCTATTGAATTCTATTTAATATGTGTAAAAATTCTATTTATGATTTTATTAATTTATTTTTGAATTTATGTTCATTTAATTGCAATAAAATGCTTTGAAATTATTCCGTTTTGTGTTAAAGCTTTATTTCGGCACTTCCGAATGCCGTGTATATGGATTGTGGCTCCTGAGCCAAATGAAGTAGCACATGTGGCTCCAAAGCCTAGTAAGAGTGAGTATCACTGGGTGAGGAAGTGATGTTCTCCCAGAACCGTCTACTGTCTCCCCATAAGTTTGTCAGCTCATTTTTAAAGTGAGTGTTTTTGGCCTTGTGAATAGCCCTGGTGCATTAATTCCATGCAGCTCTATAGTTCTGGTAGTCTGTCTGGGTACCAGAGTTCCTTGCTTTGTACCACAAGCCATCTCTATTTTTCATGAGGGCTAGTAGCTGTGGTGTGATCCAGGGGCTGTCATAGTAGCGGATCCTTCTTTTGGTGCAGGGGGCGTAGACATTGCACTCTTCATTGAATTTGCTTATAAAGCATTCTAGGGCAGTGTTAATGTCTGTTTTGTGGTCAATAGAGCTCCAATCTTGGAGGCTGAGGTGTGCTCTTAGAGCTCCCAACTTGCCTTTCTTCAGAAGTCTAGCAGTAATAGTCCTGGCTGGTGCCTTTGGGGCCTTATTTGACCATTTACAAACTACCGGGGAGTGGTCACTGAGGGAGTCAGGAGAACCGTGATGGAGGATATTCTTTCTGGCCGACCACCCAGTCAATTATTGACCCCATGCCTGTTCTGCTGTTATATTGAGTGAAGGAGTCTACCAATTGCACAAGGTTGAGAGCGACTAATGAGTCTTTGTATTGTACAGCTTCAGTGGAGGACCAGTAAATATTAAATTCTTCAACCATTATGAGCTCTGTCTTTGGTCCCCCTTCAGAGAAGTAATTGATGACAGAATTGAAACCATTCGCTTGTTCCTTGGGAGGGATATAGGCCAAGACTATTGTTAGGGTTTTCCCGTTCTTGCTAAGAATTACTTTTATGGCCATCAGTTGAGCCCCACATTTGGTGTCACATGGGTTAAGCATTTGGCCCTGAATGTGGTCTTTAACATATATAATACATCCACCTCCTCTTTTACTGAGTCTGTCTAGTCTGACTGCAGCATATCCAGTGAGTTGTGTAGCAGAGTCTGGCACTCTAGGTGGTAGCCAGGTCTCTACTATCACAAGAATATCAGGCTGGTGCTGCTGGAGCCAGACTTGGAGGGTGTCTATTTTTGCTAGCAGGCTGCAGATATTTATTGATGCTATTGTTAGTCCATTCTGTTTCTTATGAACTGTTGCAGTGTATGTCATCGAGCCTGAGTTGGGATGAATATTTCCTGAGATCAGTAGGAGCAGCCATGTGATCCTTATAGCTTGCCATTTTAGATATGTTAGGGCCTGCGATTGTGTAATGCAACGTAATTTTTTTGGCATGGTACATGGGTAGGTTAGGGGTACATCACTACCAGGTGGAGGAAGGGGATAGCCAGCCTGTCCACTGCTCATATAGACCCATGTATTGGGGAGTATGATGTGGCGTGTTACTGACAGCTGCGCATTTGTGGTTTTAGTGTTATCCAGGTGATGATATTGTGGCACTACAGACTGGAGATGGAGAATTAATGTCCTCCTGATATGCTGCAATGCTTCCTTGATGTGGTCATATTCGTGTTGTGGCGAGCGTTTTGTGTGGTCCTGTCCTGTAGAGGAGGCCAGTATTGGAATTGATAGAAGTAGACAAAGGGTTCTAAGGAGGAATATATTATGGGCTACAGCAGGGAAATAATTTCCTAGATGTGTTTACAGATGGTGGGAGAGCGTCTGCATTTAACCCCTGTAGGGAGATTGAAGCTAGAAGCAAGTGGTTAGAGGTAAGAGTACATGGCAGGCTTATCTAGTTTTTTAAGGAGGGGGAGAGAGAGAGAGAGAGAAAAGGAAAGTCCACTGGGGGAGGAGCGTTGTAATGATAAAATCTGGGGAACAGAGTGTGTGATGTGCCAGATAGGATAGGACCCCTAGTGGCAGTTGCATATAACCTGCTAATAGTGGAGCAGACACAGAAAATGTCACTGCTACTAGATATATAGCCCTCTAGTGGCTAGAAGATATAATCTGCTAATGGAAAAGTCAGCAAAAAAAAAAAAAAGCTGTAGTCCTGGTATGTCAATATGAGAGATTACTCATCACCGAGTTCCTTGTCCCTGCCTCTAACCAAATCTATTAGAGAAAACTTTGTAAGTGGTCATTATTTAAAGTCCTCCTGGATCTGCATTAATGGTGTGAAGTTTGCCTCATAAAGTCTAGACATGCCCTTTGTCACCTGTCTTACAAGGAACTTCATCCGAATAGCTTGCCACCTCCGGGGAAACAGCTCTTTCAGCTGAGCAGAAGGATTACAGTTAAACTTAAGAATGCCTGTTTTGTTTTTATTTAATACATAACCTGCATGTGTGTTGAAGAGCTCAGTGCCTCTCTAGACTTCCTTTATGGATTCTTTGGGGTTTACCAGATATAATAGTATGTCAGCTGCATACAGGGCAATTTTGTGGGATTGTCCCCCCAGGTTAATTGCCTGAATCTTAGAGCTGGATCTTATCCATTGAGCTAGGGGCTCTCTGTGTAGGGCAAATAATAGGGATAGGATTTGGCAGCCCTGCCACTAGGGCTGTGCGAGTCAGCAAATTTGGACTGACAAGACAATTCTGAGCCGGGGTAGGCAAAACTTAAATTGGCCCGATTTGGTCCAAAATTAAATGAAGGGTTTTGAGGGTCAAAATACACTTTATTTTAAATGGCTTCTTGTGTACTATTAAAATACGCTGTTAAAATGTATGAAAAAGCTATAAACAATAACTTTAAACAGAACCTTCATAATAAGTGCGGCAGGGTACCTTACCAAGAGGCTTAGAGTCAGGCAAACACCTTCCTTGTCTACAGTTCCAATCCTGACCCACCAACTCCTGCTCCTCTAAGTAGTACCCCAATGGTGGCACTGATGGTGGGGTCAGCAGTCAGAAAAATGAGACAGCCATGCTGCTGCTGCATTACTGAGATTGAGAAAACCTGAGGAAAACACATATGGTAGCTGGCTAGGCTACAGAGGACACTGGAGCATTACCCAGGGGCAACATACACGTTCCTCCTCCACTGTTCCAACCCACTCACCCCTGCTCCCATAGGTAGTACTCCCCATGGTGGCACTGATGATGGGGTGATGATGACGATGACCAAGACTGAAACTCCTTATAAATAATTCCATAAAATTAAATGCAATGTACTTTTGCTGTATACAATCCCATGTAAAATTCCATGTAATCCCCAGGTCGCCCCTGAAAAAAGGGACCTTCGGGGCCCAGTGGGCTTACCCGGTTATCAAAATGTAATAAATAAATAAATAAAATAATTCCATATACTTTAGTTACACATAGTAAATGAAAAGAGGCAGAAGGGAAATTTCATGTATTTGCAACACACACTAAGGCACTGATTCTAGAATTGTAGGTTTATGTAGAGGTATTATACCTGTAATTAAGTTGAGGCAGGTTTATTTTCTGAAATGCTAAATGTTCAACATGCTCTGTGTCCAAACTACTCAGAGCAGAGGATGTAACATCACCAGCAGTACTAAAGATGCACTCTGATGGCACACTTTGTAAGTGAACATACAAAATATTTGACTGCAACTTGAGTCATGGCTGGCCAAACCAAGTGCTTGCTTTTCCAACATATAAGAGGGTCACATTTAGGGTTGGTCTCTCGAGGCTGTATGACATGAGTATTCAGCAATCTTTCAGCACTAGGCACACATGATTGTTCTGATATTGGCATTGAGCAGACAAGGGCATTTAGCTTATTCCAAATATCATCAGCGTTGTTAACTTTAACTTGAAGTGGACAAGAAGGGGAAGGAGTAGAAAAGTTTGTTGGCTGAGACAATGCAGGAGAACTAGTAGTTGGATCGCACTGTGACTGCCTTGGTGATAGCTGTTGCTGGCCATCCATTCTGTCTTGGACCTTCTGAATCTCCTCAATGAGTTCTGCCTTGATATCTGTTATTGGCAAACTGTCTCGCACCGAAAAGATGTCCTTGAAACGAGGATCTAGTAGGATAGCAATTACATAATTCTTGGCTGTAAGAACAAAATCAAATCTTCTGTGCAGCTCTGTATTTAAAATGGCAGCAAGTTCTGTAATATCTTGGGATTGTCCTTCATCTCCATTATTGTTCATGGTATTAGCTGTCTCTTTGAAAAGGATGCATACCATTGGTATGACCTGACTAATGGATGCACTGTTACTACTGAGTACCTTTGTTGCATTTTCAAATGGTGCCAATGTTTTAACAACAACTTCTGACAACTTCAATTGAATGATTATGCCCCTGATGTCATGGACTAAGGCCATATTATGTATTGCCAACTTATGCTGCAGTAGACGCTCCAACATATAATAGGTGGAATTCCACCGATTAATTATATCTTGAATGAGATTGTTAGATGACACCTTGTAGTCACTTTGGCACTGCCTAAGAATGGATGTGTCCTTTACAGATCTGTGAAAATTGCCACATATTTTATGTGCAGTGTGAACCAGGTTGCATACATCAGCTTGGATTTGCAGGGCATGGCACACAAACAAACTGAGAGTTTGTGCAAGGAAAAAAAACATTAACTCTCTGCTCATTACCACAGTCCCAGAGAGCTTTGATAATATTTGCACCATTATCTGTCATAGTCATACCAACAGATAGGCCCTGGGACACAATCCTTTCTTGCCACAGTTTCTCCAAAACTACCATTATATTTACTGCGATATGCTCAGTGTCCACTGGAGACACACTAAGTAGTGCCATGCCCCTGTATTCATCAAGAAGCAAACTAGGCTGACTAACATTTTTGGTTTGTACTGCTGACGATGCTGCAGACTCTTTAAATGTGACCCAGCGAGTTGTGAGAGATAAGTAAGCATATGGTGTAAAGCTTGTCCAAAGGTCTTTTGTAAAGTGAACAAATCCCCCTTCTGCTTCTGTCAATTGACTGGAAATTGCATTTCTTACTGCATCGTATCTTTCTGGAATGATACAATTAGAAAATGTACATTGAGAAGGCATGTGATACCTAGGCTGTAACTCCTTTAACAGTCATCGAAAACCGATGTGTTCTACTTTGGAATATGGCTCTAAATTAAATGCTATCATCTCTGCAATTAGGCAGTCAATTTTTGCAGCAGTTTGATGACCTGGTTTAAATTAGTTTTTTGCAGCAAATGCTGCTTTTAAAGTTATCTGATTTTTTTTTTGTGTGCCTACCTCATGGTGCAATGGAGTTTGAAAATGTACGTTATTTGTTTTCTCAAGGATATGGTAGGATCTTGTAGCATTTTTTTCCTGCTGACTGTGGTGAACCACCATCTGTACACTGTGAAATAACTGATTTGCTATCTGACTCTGCAAGCTGTGTGGGAGTATTGCATAAGTATTCTCTCATGGATGGCACGTAGTCTCCTCGAACCTTAAGGTAGGCATCCAATGTAGCAGGGCAGTGAGAAAGGCCAATGGAATGTTGGCATGCATAGGCAGGGGCATTACTAGCAGAAGGAGGGAGGTAACAATGCCCCTTTACAAAGCCTTGGTGAGGCTGCAACAGAAGTACAGGGTTCAGTTCTGGAGACCACATCTCCACAAGGATATAAATGCTTGCAGAGGGTTCAGAGAAGGGTGATCAAGATGGTGCAGAGTATGCAGGGGAAGACATATGAGCTAACGTGTAAGAAGCTGGACCTGTACACGCTGGAGGCAAGGAGGGAGAGGGGAGACATGATTGAAACTTTTAAATATGTAAAGGGGCTCAGTAAAGTAGGGGAAGGTGGATTGCTTGAGAGGAGGAAGGGGGCCAGAACTAGAGGGCACAACCTCAGACTGCAAGAAAAAAGATACAGGGGTAATGTAAGGAGGTGTTTCTTCATGGATAGAGTGGTGGAGCCCTGGAACAGACTGCTGGATGGCATGGTGGGGTCTAAAATGGTGGAGGAATTCAAGAGGGCATGGGACAGACATATGGGGCTGAATAGCAGGGGAGGTCAGGAGCTGGCATGGAAGGAGGGGTGTAGTGGGCAAAATGGGGGCAGACTGGATGGGCAGGTGTGGTCCTTTTCTGCCATCAAACTTCTATGATTCTATGAAGTACCTGTCATCATCATCATCATCATCATAACAATAGTCACCCTCATCATCCAAGTCACCATCATCGTTGTCATCATCAAGATTCATATTCTTTTTCCTCATTGTTGGATGCTGGCACTGGAGATGTCTACATGGAGATGTCACATTCACTAAACATACCACCAGCAGCTTAATCTGGTTCAATTTCAGTTGGTTACCATCTGAATCCCCTCCCCACGGGGTTACTCCTGAAAAAGGGACTTCTAGTCTCAGTGGGCCTACGTGGTCAACAACATTCAATAAATAAATGTCTGATCAGTGCAGTCGTACTGAGGTTACGTGCTGACTTCCCCCTGCTAAATCTACTTTTGCAATGAATGTATACTGCTTTAAAGAAATTGTTAGGGCTTACAGAGAAATGATTCCACACCACAGAAGAACTTTTCCTACCTCTTTTTCCTGGTACTGAATCAGATTTGATTGTTCCTGTGAAGTGTTAGACAATGCTAGAAAATATCTTTAAATGCTACTAGTTGCACGTTGATTTGCAGTGACACCTGTAGCAGCAGTATGTGCATTCTCTACAACAGACTGTGGTGGTGGACTGGTGGTATTACACAAGACAATAGTTGTATTTTTATTTACTGATACCGAAGGAGTGGAGCATGATGCCTGGTTATTATTATCATGATTCACATTGGTGATAAAAGGAGAAGAAGAATTGATTGGGAAGATATCATCATTATCATCATCATCGTCATCCTTATCACCACCTCCACTACCACCAGTCTGCAAGCTCACCATTAACATTATCTACTTCCACATTAGATTCGCGTTCAACTGCAATCAACTCAGACTCATCTTCATCATCATCATCATCATCATCATTCAAAGAATTATCACTGGCTCTTTCTGTTGTTACTGCAGTATTTTGGGAAGTTTCTGTCTGTGAAGCTACTAAGTTTTTTGCAGAAAATATCTTTTTTAAATCGGGATAATGTATTTTTTTTACAGGTGTAAATAGCCTCTTGGGCTTAACTGTGCGACCAGATCTTGTTCGGGTTACATTAGCTGAAGACATGGTGCTGTCAATTTCTTCTGAGCTAGATGTTGTTCTGGGGGCATTTTTGGTCCACTTTTCTGAGTCCACTGTTCTCCATTATTATTAAGTATTATTATATTACTTGAAGAAAAAAATCTTGGGCTCGATTCCAAGATGGCTACGCCAGACGTAAATGTAGTACTCCAGTCCCGATGGTGTAAATCGCAAGTTATGCCCACGACTTGTAACATGTGCGATTCCAAAAGAACACTTATGCCACAATCTGCAACAGCTATGCCAAATGCAAGGTACAACACAGTTATGCCAAAGAAAGCTTGCTCCAATGCATAATGCAGCTTGCAACATGCGTAATACACCAGTACAATGGAAATGCTATTCCAGAATAGCAGGCATAAGTAAATACGCCAGAAGATGTCTGCCGATGTAAGTTAGAACAAGGAATAGCTGGTCTAACCAGAGCACAGGCTATATAACTCCCCCACATAGCCAGACAGCAGACAGCAGTGTAGTGAGTCACATAGCAATGTCAGCAATAGGAGCCCTACTAGGCATAATGATAGCAGAGCACCGTGAGTGCAGGCATGCCAGACACAGAGGCAAGACCCAGGGGACCAAGCCACAGTGTCCATCAATGGTACCAAGGTCACAGGTGAAGAGGGTAAGACGTCCTTGAAAAACCTTTGAGGACCTGTCTGAGCAGCAGTGCCTAGCACGCTATAGGCTCAGCAAGAGCTACATCAGGGAGCTATTCCAGGACCTGGGTGATGACCTACGCAGCACCAGCAACAGGGGCCACCCACTGTCACTGGAGGTGCACGTGAGTGCAGCACTGTGCTTCTTCACTACCGGAACATTCCAAACACCCACAGGGGACACAGTGGGCATCTCCCAGCTGGCAGTGTCCAAACACCTGAGAAAGTTCATTGTGGCCCTCATACGGTGCACCCCAGAACACATCAGCTTCTTGTGAAATGCCCAACTGCAGCGCCAGGTGAAGCAGACATTTTATAATGTGGCACAGTTCCCCCATGTGCTAGCTGCCATCAACTGCACACACATGGCCATCAGGGCCCCATGCAAGAATGGGGCTGCATACATAAATAGGAAGGGGTACCACTCGATGAATATCCAGGTGGTCAGTGACAGTGGTGGACACATCCTAGATGTGGTGGCCCAGAACCCCAGATCCTTATTTATTTATTTTATTTATTTATTTGCTTTTGGTAACCAGGTGAGTGCACTAGGCATAGCAATGTCTATTTTCAGGCACGACCCGGGAGAAGACAGTTTAAGCACACAAAATGAAGCAGACATGTGACGCAGCACATGATTTGGTGGAACACAGTGAGAAATACAGACAGTAGCAACAGCTGGAACAATAAACTCAACAAATCCGTATACATTGGAGTATATAGGGGAGTGTTACAGTGAAGGCAAACTGGAGGATACATTTAGGCAATATAAACAACTAGAGTTACATGATGAGTGAAACAGGCATTAGCAACAAAGGTGTATACAAAACAAAGTGCAGTAAGTGCCAGAATGAGGGTAGAATGATAAGAGAGAGGGAAGAGTGGGGAGAGAGAGCAAGGGTGGAGAGAGAGAGAGAGGGATAAGGGGAGGAGATGGGTGAGTAAGGAGGAGGAGGAGAGAGATGTAGAGGAGGAAAGTATTAAGGTGAGTGGGAGAGTGCTGAAGTCTAGGTGGGTTAAAGCAGGTGCATTGACTGATGGATTGAAGGTGTTCCAGGTGCAGTTTTAAAACTCACATGGGTAGGCGCTCCACGAATGTTTGGAGAGTAGTGAGTTCCAGTATTTTGGGGCCATATGAGCAAAGGTGTAGCAGGCCATGTTGGTTTTACATCTAGGAATGTGATAGGGGGCTAGGTCAGCAGACCCGGAGCTCGTGGGACTGAGGTTGAGGAGTGGACCAGACAAGCGAAGAAGATGGAGTGCCAGTGCGGACTATGTTGTCAATGAGAGACCCAAGGGATTGGAACTGAAGGCCAGAGGGGCAAGGCCAGCCAAGGTCTGAATAGAGTTGACAATGGTGAGTGAAGCGAGGTGATGCCGAGGCATACCGGCAAATATTGTTATAGGTGGTGTCCCACCTGTGGAGGGAAGATTTGGAGGCGGATAGATATGTGACTGATCCATAAGTCAGGGCGGGGAGTAGAAAGCCTTGAGCCACAGCTAGTCTAGCGAGGTAAGTATAACTGGTCGATAGGCACCACCAATTTACATTTACCAATTTACAGGTATTGGCTATGTGCTGTTCAAAGTTGAGGGATTTGTCCAGAGTGATGCCCAGGTATTTGAAGGACTTGGTACTATTTAGTGAAGAGCCATTAGTACAGGTGATTTTGAGGGCATCAGGTTTTGCTTTGAGTTTGGCGGGTGATCCAAAGAGCATAGAATGTGTCTTGCTAATGTTGAGAACAAGTTTATTCTCTATCAGCCATGACTGAATGGATGTGAAGTCAGTATTAAGAGGATGGTTGACGTCAGAAGGGTTCCTCCCACTGTGATAAATTATCAGGTTGTCAGCATAAAGGAGGGTAGAGCAGGTTGAAGCAAGCCGCGGAAGGTCATTTATGAAGATGGAGAAGAGCAAGGGGCCAAGTATGGAACCCTGGGGCACTCCAACTTGGATAGATGAGGGATCAGAAGAGGCGGAATTGAAAACAACAGTCTGCTGTCTACCGGACAGGTAGCTGTTAAACCAGTCTACAACATCAATAGAGAAGTCGAGGGAGAGAAGTTTGGAAAGGAGGAGGTTATGGTCTACCAGGTCAAAAGCTTTTGTTAAGTCAATGAAGATAGCACCAGTCAGTAGACCGAGTCCATGGCAGACAAAATATCACTGGTGAGTTTAAGCAGAGCAGTAGACACTGTGCCCCTTGGAAACTGTGTTGAGAGTTTGACAAAGGCTATGTTGCTGCAGATAGTCAAGAGTTTGGGTTGCTACTAGTTTTCAAAGTTTTGCTAAGGAGGAGAGGATAGCTATGGGACGGTGGTTGGGATCAATTTGGGGTCACCCTTCTTTGGAATAGGAATAACTTTGGCAATTTTTCAGATATTGAGGACTGAGCTGTGACACAGAGATAGATTGAAGATTTTTGTGAAGGGAGAGACTATAAATGGGGTGGCAACCTTTAGAAGCCTGGGCTCAAGCCCATTTGACCCTACACTGGTATGGTCTGGGGCAGAGAGGAGAAGCCTCAAAACTTCAGATTTTGTAATAGTCCGGAACCTGAAGGGGGGACGGGTGACATGAGATTTCACGTTATAGTTGTGCGTAGGGACGTGAGTATTTTTGGAGTGAGCCAGGTAACTGGAGAGGTCCGAGAAATGGTGGTTAAAAGAGTTAGCTATCGTGGTAGGATTGTTGCAGTATATGCCATTTATCAGCATGTCATTTGCATGAGTAGTTTGATTTGCTCCAAGGAGGGTTTTTATTGTGGCCCAGAATTTTTTCGAGTTACCTGCTGCTTTGGTTAGCAGATTTTTGCAGAAGGAGCTTTTAGCTAACCGAATTTGCCTTTTGCAAACATTTCGCTGGGCTCGGTATTTATTATAATCAGCCATTAACTTAGTAGCTTTGAAAAAGCACCATGCTTTATCTCTAGGCTTGATCAAAGCAAGTAGGTCTTTCGAGAGCCATTTCATCTGAGATCTTCGGATCCGACGGGTGATCCAAGGAGCATGGGTGTCTTGGATCAAACGAAATGTATTAAGGAATTGTTCTAAAGCTAGTTGAGCATTATTAGAGGTGGGTATGGGGGACCAGTCTATCAATGAGAGATCGTGTAGGAAATCTTCTTGGTTAAAGTTAGCCAGGTTATGGAAGGTGATGAGTTTAGGAGGAGGAGTAGGTTTGCTGGGTGCACGCCAGGTGCAGAAAATAGGGGAGTGGTCGCTGATTGTGTCAGCTAGGGTCCCAGCACAGGCTATGCTATCCGGGCGGTTTGTAAGGACCCAGTCTATAACAGTGCTACACCGAGGGCCGGGGGCAGGATCCTGGTAGGATCTAAAATAAGTTGGTGAAGATTGTGACCTTGGACAATAGTGTGAGAGGACTAGTTTTACTTGTCCAGTTTAGGTTCAGGTCCCCAAGAATGAGGACCATTCCGACCAATAGCCTTATCAACCTGTGATAGAAGTTCCTTAAGCCCAGCTGTGCCGACAGCCGGAGGGTTATAAACACAGACCAAGTGAAGATTCTTTGACCCAAGCTTTATGGTAGCATAGATTGCTTCACAGTGAGATAGAGGTGGTTGGGCATTGAGGGAGATAAGAATGTGTGGTTTGAAGAAGATGGCAACCCCCCAGTGGATGGCCTATCCTGCCGAATGATGCTGTAGTTGGGCAGGGAGCCTTCCATGACTCCAACATCTGCAGGAACTGTGGGCTACATGAGGCATTTGAGAGAGGGGATATCACTGGAGGATGGCTTGTAGGTATGTACCATGAGGAATGACAACTGCAAAGGTGTGCGAGTGACAGTGTACGTGCATGCGGCACACAGTGCATGTGGGCATATGTGGACATGGTGGCACAATGGGGCACAGGGCAGACAGGCACTGCAGTGGGCAGGGGTGTCAGCCATGCAGACATGTGGCATGCCACACATGGGATGCAGACAGGGGCAAGCCACACACTCTGTGCAACACACAGGGGCCTGGGATGGCTACACAATGACAAGAGAAGCAGAGACAGTGCATGGACACAGCCAGAGATGTGCGTATGGCTGACAGTGTGTACCTGCATGTGTGTGCATGTGCATGCAGAGGATAGTGAGCTGTTGGTGACAGGGGTGCACACAACAATATGCAACTAACCTCTCCCCCCAACAGGTGACAGTGGATATCCTCAAATGCCATGACTGATGACCCCTGTGAGGATGCCCCAGACAGCAGCCAAGGGCAACTACAGTGAGGCCCACACCAGCATGAGAGGAGTAATTGAGTGCACCTTCAGACTACTGAAGTCCTGATTCCAATGCCTTGACACCGCGGGGGTGCGGTCTAGCACAGCCCTGCGATGGCATGCAGGATAGTGTATGCCTGCTGCATCCTCCATAATATCACCCTGGCACACTGTGTACTGATGCCAGGCAGTGACCAGGAGGGAGGTGCACCACAGGAGGGTGATGGAGAGCTGGACGGCATGGCAGTACACATGGTGCACAGTGGTGCAACAGCGGGACACCGTGCACGACAGGAGTTGATCCAGCAGTTCTTTTGAGGCAGCATATGGACACCACCACCACCAACCACACTACCACCATGGTGGCACCTGCAACAGTCCGGGGGACACAGTGTGGTGCAATGCAGCCCCACCAATGGCATGGCTCCCATGCCAGCAACACCGAGGCTCAGGGGGATACTGTCTGCCAGGTGCCATGTGACACAAGTGGCAGCACTGGTGCTGGAACAGTGCCCATGCATATTGTACAGCATCTGGTAGGCATGACAGCGAGTATGTGACAGCACCCCGGGTGACACACAGAGGACCACAGCACACATGGACCATAGACATGCAGACACAGGTGGGTGATAGACACACACAGGGCAGAGAAACAACGCTGTGATGATGGTGCCACCAGGCACAATGCACCTGCCATGGCCACTGATACATGTAAGCAGTGCAACAACAACAGGGACACAGCACTGGGTGGCACAGACCTGCAGACATATGGCGGTGGGATGCACCATTGCGTTGTGCCACTGGTGCCACCCACAGGGCCCTGCATGCCCCTGGGTGGAAGGGAGCCATACTGGCCCATGGCCGCCACACAACCATGACATTCACGGTGTGGTGGCATGTGAACCAGCCACGGCACGGTACGCAGCAGCACACAGAGCACCATGCGGCCATGCCCACCAGTGTGTGCCCAAGGCTGTGAGGTGCATAGCTGGCACACAGATACCATGTGCACATTGGGGAAGCACATGGGATGGTGCAGCTCCACCACATACATGCCCTCATGTGCACAGTGACACACACACGCACACGCCCATGCAGACCAGAGACAAACGCACAGAACCAGGGGTGCAAAAACAACATTTAATGTAACAGTAGAAAACACAATGGAACAAGGGTAACAACAAGTAGAAACAACATCAATAACATAATCAAACAGTACCCTCCAGTACCCACACAATACAACCACTATGTACAGTCCCCCAGCCCATATGTACAATACTCACACAATACAACTGCTATGTACAGCCCTAGCCCATATGTACAAGCCCCCCAGCCCATATATATAATGCCCACCTCCCCAACAGTAACACACAGCAGACGGCCCCCCCCATGTATGGACCCCACTCAGGCACGACCCAACTCACACATGGGTGCATCCCCCACTGTACACTACCCACTGCCCCACCCCATCCCACATACACACAACAGATGACCCCCCCACCACAAGTCTAAAGCGGCCAACGAGCCAAAGGCATATCAAAGATCCATAGTCCATGGCTCCAGTCCACACTGTTCCAGTGCTAGCACCTCTGCAGTGCTGTGAGGAGAGCCCCCAGGGAGCTGTGCAGCTGCACCACATCATCCATTATCGCGGACACCAGCACAACCAGCTGCTGGTCACCCGCCACCTGCTGCCCCGGGTACAACAAAGCCTGTGGCCCAGGCTGTCCTCCAGGTGACCCTGCTCCAGCCCCCTGACCTCCTGGCTGCTGCTGGTCCATGTCACCTCTGTCAGACCGGCAGTCTGCACTGTCCTCAGGCAGCATGTCAGCATCCTCCTACTGCTTCACTGCCAGATGCACCACCTCCTCCTGCGCCTCTGCCGGCCACTTCATCACCTCTGGCTCAGCTGCAGGTAGCTCCACCACCACCTGTCCCTCTGCTGCCTGCACTGCTTCCGCCATCACCTCTGCTGGTGGTGCCCCAGCCGCCGCCACCCCGCCATGCTGTTTAGGCACCCCTGGCACCCCAGCAGGATGGTCATCCACCACCACCTCCACCTCTGGCTGCTCCACTGTCCCCTGCTTCCCACTGTCTGCGGTGTCGGTGCCTGGCCCATCTGCCTCCTCCTCCAGCGATTGCGGAATGGGGTGTACCTTGCGTAGCCGGCACTGGGTGCGGTGCCGGTAGGCCGCTGTGTCCTCTGCCTTCACTTTGGCTATCGCCCACAGCAAGGCCCTGTGGCAGGATGTCAGTCTGCTCTGCACACCTACAAGTAAGCAATGGTGGTAGTCAATGCTGTGCCGGGACACACTGCATGCACACGCAACACACAGCCACCACCCCTGCCCCGCGGACCACCACGGCATGGACATGAAACATGACATAGAGTGCATGCACCTACCTGGCCTCTGGTGCCTTGGCACCTGCTGCTGGCTCTGTGCATGCTACTGTGCATCATCTGGCTGCCCCTGCAGACCTGGATCATTGTGTCTTGCTCATGTGAGGAAGGGGAACACAGTTACATGCATGCACCAGTACTGGCCATGGCCTGTGTGTCAGTGTAGCAACATCTTGTGGCTAGATGATGGCATACCCACCTGCACCTTGTGCCTTGCTGTGCCATGTCCAGCAACCACTGCAAGATCCCTGGGTCCCTCCATGCCATGTCCTACCATTGGTGCTGCAGCTGTCGCACAGTGCGGGGCATGCTGCTGATGGCACCTAGGTTTGCCCCTATCGCCCTCCATGCCCTTGCCCACTCTGCCACTGTGTGCTCCCTGCAACTGGGTGGGAGGAGTGTTATACCCCACTGCTGCACTAGATTAATGAGCTGCACAGTCTCTGCGGTGGTAAAATTGGGGGCCCTTCCACTCAGTCTGAAGGTGCTGTGGTGTGGCATGATGTTTGCTCTACTACACCTGGCACGGGGGAGTCCTGGCACATGTGGCAATGACCTGCAAGGCAACACATCACATTGAACATGTCATTGCACAGTAGTGGGGTCACCATAGTGTCTCACTCCCCTACATGCTACCTGGCATAGCCACCCGTAGACAGCATACCGTACAGGGCTGGGGTACAGTGGCAATGGGTGCAGCACTGCATCCCACGTGCCATCCCAGGGGTGCAGCACAACAGTACTGTACTGTACACACCTGTCCCTGCAGTTCCCACCCCCTTCCAACAGTGTACACGCCACCCCCACATACGGCCCCCTGCATGACAGGGCTGAGTGGTGCCATGCGTATACATTGTTCAATGGGTGACCCCCCCAACGGCTGCCTACATCACACTCCCCCACATCGCCACCCGCCAAACCCATCTGGGTAGTGTTGTGAAGCCATCTCTATGCACTGGAGGGACTAGGCATATGGCCGTCCCCTACACAGCAGCGGCCTGCACAGGGTCCCTATGCAGTGGCCTGGACCAGCTGCAGGATGCCTAGCTGTCATGTAGCTATACACAACATGGCACATGTTGCGTGTCTGCCACACATCATACCACTGCACATATGTGTACAGTGTGTATGCCTGCTGACACCCTTGTACAGACCTCTGGGCCTGCTGTGTGTTCAGGTCTGGTGCACCTCACAGGACTGTGTGCTGTCCTGCACAGTGGTCGGGTACAGCTGTGGTGTCCCACCTTGTGCCCCCTCTCAGTGCATTGTGTCATCATCCACAGGGGGGCAGGACAGCTGTGCAGCCTGTGCACAACTGCAACCGTTACATGGTAGGCCTCAGATGCACCCAGGCTGCTGTACAGTGCCTATGTGCTGCCCCCCCCACATATGGCTGGAATAAAGTGAAACCCCCCACCAAACAGCCTACTCACTCCACTATTCACCATAACTTACTGTACTACATCTTTACCTCCTTTGATGTTTAGTGAGAAGAGACTAACATGTGTTTTGCAAAGTACAGTTGAAGCTCTTTAATTTTAGACTTACCAGCCTGCAGTAGTCAAACACAGTGTTTTCCCTGCTCTGCCCTCTGTACCACAGCTGCAATGTCCTCTGCTGCCTGATCAGTGTGTGGGCTGTGTGGCCTGTCTCTCCTCTTCATTGCCCCACCGTGCACATGGCACACATACGAGCCACACGTGTGGACTACAGTGATGACACGCACCTGTGGCCTGCGTGCACGCAAACCGCATATGCGCACTACACTGCCGAAGGATGCAGTTGCAGCCTATGCACAGGGGTGGAAGAACAATGGAGAAAAATCAAAATTGCCATCATGGAGGCAACAAGCCTTTGTGTGAAACAAATAAAAAAAAAAAAGCAGAATAAAAAACCACCATGGTTCTCAAAAGAGGTGTCAGGGAAGGTTAAGGAGAAAAAGGCTGCATTCAAAAAGTATAAGGAATCACAGAAGCACGACAGGGAACTGTATCAATTAAAGCAGAAAGAAGTTGGGAAGGCAGTCAGAAAAGCAAAGGCCCAAACCGAGGAAAAGATAGCCAACTCAGTTAATAAGGGGGATAAAACCTTTTATAGGTACATTAGGGAACATAGAAAGGTTAAGGGAGGGATAGTGAAGATTAATAAAGGAGAGGGGAGGTGGGCAGAGGGAGACAGTGAAAAGGCAGAGATACCGAATGAATACTTTTGCTCAGTATTCACAAAAGAAGAAGAGGAGGAATTACCTAAACCAAACAGTAGAAGCACTCTGGGTAGTGGGGTTGACACCAGTCCATTTACAGAAGAAAGAGTCTTGAAAGAACTCCTAAAACTCAAGGTGGACAAAGCAATGGGGCCTGACGGGATTCACTCTAGAATCCTAAAAGAACTAAGGGAGGATCTAGTGGCACCACTGACCACACTTTTTAACAAATTATGGGAGGATGGGGTGGTACCTGAGGACTGGAGGAGGGCAGATGTGATTCCCATTCACAAAAGTGGAAGCAAGGCAGAAGCAAGAAACTACAGACCTGTTAGTTTTACCTCAGTCGTGGGGAAAATGATGGAATCACTTCTGAAAGAAAGAATTGTTGAGTACCTAGAGGCCAGTGTGGCACAGGACCCAAAGCAGCATGGATTTACAGCAGGAAGGTCATGTCAGATGAATCTAATCGATTTCTTTGACTGGGTGAGTAAAATAATAGACCAGTGAGGGGCTGTGGATATGGCCTACCTAGACTTTAGCAAGGCATTTGACACAGTCCCGCACAAAAGATTAATAATCAAGTTAGCCAGTCTGGGAGTGGGTCCCAGGGTGGTAGCCTGGGTAGCAAACTGGCTGCACAACAGGACACAGAAGGTAATAGCGAATGGAACACATTCTGAAGAAAGGGGGGTTGCTAGTGGAGTACCTCAGGGCTCAGTACTGGGTCCAGTCCTCTTTAACGTCTTTATAGGTGACATTGCAGAGGGTCTGGAAGGAAAGGTATGCCTCTTTGCAGATGACACAAAGATCTGTAACAGAGTTGATACACAAGGTGGGGGTAGAAAGGATGAGAAGGGACTTGGCAAGGTTGGAGGAATGGTCAGACATATGGCAACTTAGATTCAATGCAAAGAAGTGCAAAGTAATGCACCTGGGAAACAAAAACCCAGGAGAAGAGTACACAATAGCAGGGGAGGTACTAACAACAACAATGATGGAAAGGGACCTTGGGGTAGTCATATTAGATAACCTAAAGGTGGGTAAGCAATGTGAGAAGTCGGTAAGGAGACCCGGGGGATACTGGGATGCATAGGAAGGGGCTTCACAAGTAGAAAAAGTGAAGAGGTTATCCCTTTGTACAGACAGTTGGTGAGACCCCATCTGGAGTACTGCGTGCAGTTTTGGAGACCTCATCTACGCAAGGACATTGACAGGATGGAAGCAGTTCAGAGGAGGGCAACTAAAATGGTGCAGGGTCTACATCAGAAACCATATGAAGAGAGAGAGACTAAGAGAGCTTAATATGTATACCCTTGATGAAAGGAGGGACAGGGGGGACATGATAGAAACTTTTAAGTACCTCAAAGGAATTAACAAAGTCCAGGAGGGTAGCATCTTTCAGAAAAAGAGATGTGTAAGAACAAGGGGGCACAATTTAAAGATAGAGGGGGGACGGCTCAGGGGTAATGTGAGGAAATTATTTTTCACGGAGAGAGTGGTGGACGCATGGAACAGCCTTCCTGGGAAGGTTGTGGGGTCTAAAACAGTGGAGGAATTCAAACATGCATGGGACAGACATAAGGCAATTATAGTGGGGGGTTGCATGAAGTAGGCTGTTGGTTAACTAGAATCTGCAGCTTATCTAATAGGTAGGGAAATAGGCAGACTAGGTGGGCCAAGTGGTCCTTATCTGCCGTCAAAGTTTATGTTTCTATGATGTGGCCTATGATTCAGATGTGCATATGCGACGTGGGCCATGCACCCTATGCAGGCACTGGATCTATGCTACATTCGACATGTCCTATCACAGCAGAATGAGTGAGACCACATGGATGTATAGTGCATAGTGTTTACTAAGTAATGATCACTAATGTTGTAACATGGTGAAGTGCTACAGTACATTTGTGACAATACCCATACACACATACTCACACCCACACCCAGTGACAGTTCACAGCATACACACCCAATTTGTGCTGTACAACATTGCCTACACACCTGCACACGGTGCACCCCCACACACCCCCACATGCACATCCCCCACACACCACACATGCACACTCAGTGCCCTTCCATACTGCCACTCTGTCCACTGCCCACCACCCATTGCAGTGGCGCACCATAGTGGCACGGTCAGTCATCTGGCTGCTGCTGCCTCCCAGTTCTCCTGTGCTTTGCAGCACACACACCCTGCCAGCACCCTGTGTTGTGGGCACGGCCACTCCTGTGGCACCACTGGGCCCACTCTGCCCCTGTTGCATGCCCGCAGGTCCACCACTGTCCATCAGCCCCAATGGCACTGCCATCCTCTGTCACTGTCCATGCCTCCCTGGGGTGGTTGGTGCTTGGCCTGGCGTGGTCCCCAGTCCCTGGGTGTGTGGCCCACAGACATCCGCAGTCTGCAGTTGTATTGCCACCTGGGTTGTGCCCTGTTCTGGCTTGCCATCTGGTGCTATCCAGGCCCATCTGGCACTTGTCCTATGCCTTGTACCCACCACTGCATGTCCCATGGCCATGGCGGCAGCTTGCATTGTGGCCATTTGCGGTGGCAGTGTGGCCACCAGAGATGCCACCAGGGGTGGTGGTGGTGGTGGTGGTGGTGGCTGTTGCACTGGTGCTGCTGCTGCTGGTGATAGTGGGGGGTTGTTGCGCTCGTGCTGCTGGTGGGAGCTGTTGCGCTGGTGTTGCTGGTGGTGTGTTGGGGGCTGTTGAGCTGGTTTTACTGGTGGTGTTGGTGGTGGCGGTGGAGGATGTGGTGGAATTGGTGCTGCTGCTGGCCCTGCTGCCCCTGTCAGTGGTGGTGGAGGTGTTGTTGCCGCAGCTGCTGGGGGATGTTGTGGCGGTGTTGGTGGTGCCTGTGTGGTGGCATCCCTCCTTTGTGTGTCTCACAGAGGCTGGCCTGTGAGTGCAGCCTGTAGTGCCGCAGACAGTATGTCAGACTGCCTGGTCTACTGGGCCACCGACCCCTCCACAGTCATGGCCAGTCGGGTGAGCGCCCTTGTCTGCACCTGCAAACAGGCCTGGGAGGCGACCATGGTGTCCACCAGTCGCCCTATGGCCGACTATGTGGTGCATATGAGGGTGCCCATGTGCTCCTCCTTTACTGAGTGGAGTGTGTCCATGCTGAGCAGGATACAGCCCAGCATCTCAGACTGCTCCTTGTGGGTGGTCACGAGGGTTCTGCTGAACCCGGCATAGTCTGTGGGTCCTGCTTTGTTGTCTTGAGGGGATGGCATCGCCCCATCCAGGGTCACCTGCAGCCTGTGATATGATGCAGGGCTGAGGTCCTGTGCTATATTGTCCCCTATGCTGCCCACACTAAACAGATCACACAGGTCCAGTCCCTCCTCCTCCTCCTGCTGTTGTTCCTCCATTGCCTGCCTCTTCCCCCCACCGGTGTCAGGGCTGGGTCCAGCTGCACCATGTCATCACCACCAGAGGTGTTTGTCATGGTGGCCTGTTGGGTGGTCGACTGCAGGCTTTCCTGCTCCAGCTTAGTGCCTATGTCACTACTGTCCTCTGCCCCTATGTCCGCTGCTGCTGCACCTGTTGGGGGGACAACAGTGCATCAGTGCTACCCTGACATGCCCTCTGTACATGCCTCCATTCCCACCCCTGCATTGCTGTCCCGCACACTGGGGGCAACGCTGGTCATCCACTTACCTGTCCCTGCGGCCATTCACATTGTGCCCAGGTCTGTATCCCCATGGACGCTGTGCTGGCTCAGGAACACCAGTATCCTCTTCTCATTGCCACTGAGGGGTCTCTCCTCCTGTGGCCCACCTCCTGTGGCTGATGCCTGCCACCTGTTATAGGCCTCCTTGGCCTTTGTGTAGCGCTTGAGATGACTGACCTGCTTATGGAGGTCACACACTGTGCACTTTGCATTGGCCACTGCATTCACTTTTTTGGCCACTTTCTCCCATGCCTCCTTACGCTTACAGTGCAGGTCCCATTCACAACCCTGGTCCATTGGGAGGTCTGCCTGGGCCTCAAGTTCCTTGAGGAGGACATCTGTCTCCTCATTAGTAAAGTTCCTTTTTCTCCATTTTGCCACACTTACTGCCTCTGCTCTGCTACCTGACATCTTTCTCGTATGCGTAGCTCCTACGCCATGTCTGTGACTTGCGCACTGTTATGTGGTCATAGGGTTGTGACATGCGTAACTGCTACACCCGCTATTGCCTGTTCTGCCATGTGTTGTGGGCATAACTTCCGACATGTGTAATTCGGCTGTTCTACATCGTAACTGACATTTGTCTTGGAATAGGACACAGGTCGCATGTCACAAGGGTTTGGTCATATCTTTACACAGTTGTGCAGCTTGTGCCATGCTGTACTCGCTGTCTTGGAATCAGGACCCTTTTGTCACTTTTGTTTTATTTGCTTTGGTGGGATTCAGGCAGCTCTCCGTTTGCCCCCACCCTCCTTCCCTACACCATCCAAGAACTGATGAGTGCTATGGTATTTGCTGCTCAGTAATTTTTTTTTTAGCTAGTGGAGATTTAAAAAAATGTATATAAGCCTGCTGCTGCTGCCTGTTTTTGCTACCTGTCCAATATTATTTATTTATTTTGAGAATTACCAAAAGTAAAATTACAAGATGAATAAACAAGCACAACAACGTGCTGTAATCTCCCCGCTCACTCAGAGACTCACAAGTCTGCCTGCCTATAACCTACCCCAAAAAGTTAATTTTTTTTAATTTGCCTCTAGGATCAGGCAGATGGATTGTAACTCCACCCCCCCATGTTCCATAGCCCTGCACCTCCAAAACTGAGACTGCTGTTATTTGCTGCTTTAGTGATCTTAATATTTTTTAACCAGTAGGAAAAAAAAGCCTGAAGCTGCTTTTCCTGCCTGGCTAAAAGGAGAATTAGTGTAATCAAGAAGATAAGGAAACAAGTACAACATGCTCTGATCTCCCAGGACACACACAAGTCTGCCTGACTATAAGCTCACAAAAAATATATATATTTTTTTTATTATTATTTGGCTCTGGGATCAGGCAGCTGGCCCTTGGCCTCTCCAGTCCCCCACATTCCATAGCCCTGCATATCCAAAACTGAGACTGCTACTCTAGTGCTCTTAATTTTTTTTTATAAGCCAGTGATTAAGGAGCTGGCCCAGTGGTGCTGAGGGTTGAGGTGCTGGACGCCACCCCTCGCACCATGCTGGTGACCCAGGTTCGGGAACAGACATGGGCCGCCCGCCGGGGGGCTGGCAGGGGAGATGAAGGATTGAGCATCCCACGATGGCTCTCCTTCCTCTGGAGTGGGTTAGGGTACTGCAGTGCACTGTAGCTGCGACTGGCGGAGACAGTAAACACCACAGTAGCGAATAATGGGGGGAGGTAGCGGTGGGCATCTGCGTGATGTGCTCTGGATGCCATCATCCGGCACTCGAAAGGAGTAGGTAACTTGGCGGAAAATGGCGGGGCAGCGATCTTGGTGGCTGATGGCCATGCCTGGCGCCCCCCTGGCTCCTGGGGGATCCTGCACATGGAGTGTGTGAGCGATGAAAGGCCGGCTCCATGGGGGATCCAGACCGGGCCCGGGGCAGTGCGGGTGTCAGCGGCCAGGGATCATGGAGATCTGCTCAGCCCAAGGAGGACAAAAGAGATATATGATAAAAAAAATAAGCCAGTGATTAAAAAAAGCCTGAAGCAGATTTTCCTGCCTTGCCAAAAGAAGAATTAGAGTGATCAAGAAGAAAAGGAAATATAAAAAACACAATGTGCTCTGATCTCTCAGACACACACAAATATGTCTGCCCACTGTGCCCACAGCCCAGGATTACCTATAGCCTGCAAAAGAAAACGTTTATTTTTTTCAATTTTCTTCTAAGATCAGGCAGCTGGCCCTTGGCCTCCCCAGCCCCCACCCTTCTTAGCCTTACCCCCTCCAAACTGGGACTGCTGCTATTTGCTGCTCTCTTATTTATTTTTTAAGCCAGTGATAAAAAACAAACAAAAAAAAAAACTGAAGCTGCTTTTCCCGGCTGGCCAAAACTTAAGGAGAATTAGAGTGACTGATTTAATCAAGAAGAAAATAATTAAACAGCTAAGCACCATGAGGAATGTGCTCTACTGCTCTCTCTCAGCTCGACACTGACTGTGCCTGTTCAAATCCTGCTGCTTTCTGGCTGCTGTGTGAGGGGGTTTATATTGTCTCAAAACATCATCATACGTTCTCCAAACAAGCATCAGCACACAGCAGCAGGGGTAGAACAAGCAAAAATACAGCAGCTCTGATTGGACTGCAGTTACTGCAGTCACATTATCCCCTGTTTCAGTGGTGTGAAGTCAAGAGGACTGGAACTCTGGAAGTGATGACATGAAGGTTGGGAGGGACTAATAGGTTGTCGGTAAGTAAGTCAACACTGTAAACCTGCATGCATGCCTTTCATTGTCTCCCCTGCTATCCCCCCAGAAACATAGAAACATAGAATTTGACGGCAGATAAGGACCGCTTGGCCCACCCAGTCTGCCCATTTCCCTACCTACTGGATAAGCTGCAGATCCTAGTTAACCAGCAGCCTACTTCTTACCCCACACCCCTAGAATTGCCTTATGACTGTCCCATGCATGCTTGAATTCCACCATACAGATTTTGACTCCTAGAAGCTGTTCCATGCATCCACAACCCTCTCTGTGAAAAATATTTCCTTAAATTACCTCTGAGCCCCCCCCATCTTCAAATTGTGCCTCTTGTTCTTGCACACCTCTTTTTTTGAAAGATGCTACCCTCTTGGACTTTGTTGATTCCCTTGAGGTACTTGAAAGTTTCTATCATGTCCCCCCTCTCCCTCCTTTCCTCGAGGCTATACATATTAAGCTCCTTAAGTCTCTCTTTATATGGCTTCTGGTGCAGACCCTGCACCATTTTAGTTGCCCTCCTCTGACTGCTTCCATCCTGTCAATGTCCTTATGAGATGGTCTCCAAACTGCACGCAGTACTCCAGATGGGGTCTCACCAGCTGTCTGTACAAAGGATAATAACTTCACTTTTTTCTACTTGTGAAGCTCCTTCCATGCATCCCAGTATCCTCGGTCTCCTTACCGACTCTCACATTGCTTACCCACCTTTAGGTTATCTAATATGACTACCCCAGGTCCCTTTCCATCATTGTTGTTGTTAGTATCTCACCCCCTATTGTGTACTCTTCCCTGGGTTTTGTTTCCCAGGTGCATTACCTTGCACTTCTTAGCATTGAATCTAAGTTGCCATACATTTGACCATTCCTCTAACCTTGCCAAGTCCTTCTTATCCTTTCCACCCCACCTTGTGCATCAACTCTGTTGCAGATCTTGTGTCATCTGCAAGAGGCATACCTTTCCTTCCAGACCCTCTGCAATGTCGCTTATAAAGACATTGAAGAGGACCGATCCTAATACTGAACCTCATGGTACCCCACTAGTAACCCTCCTTTCTTCTGAGGGACTCCATTTACTATTACTCTCTGTGTCCTATTCTCCAGCCAATTTTTACCCAGGCTGTCATATTGGGACCCCCCAGGCTGGCTAACTTGTATATTAATCTTTTGTGTGGGACTGTGTCAAATGCCTTGCTAAAGTCTAGGTAGGCCATATCCACAGCCCCTCCCTGATCTACTACTTTGGTCACCCAGTCAAAGAAATCTATCAGATTTGTCTGGCATGACCTTCCTGCTGTGAATCCATGCTGCCTAGGGTCCTGTGCCCCTCTGGCCTCTAGATACTCGACAATTCTTTCCTTCAGAAGTGATTCCATCATTTTCCCTATCACTGAGGTTAAACTAACAGGTCTGTAGTTTCCTGCTTCTGCCTTGCTCCCACTTTTGTGAAGGGAATCACATCTGCCCTCCTCCAGTCCTCGGGTACCACCCCATCCTCCATGATTTGTTAAAGGGTAGTCAGTGGTGTCACTAGTTCTACCCTTTGCTCTTTTAGAATTCTGGGATGAATCCCATCAAGCCCCATTGCTTTGTCCACCTTCAGTTTTAAGAGTTCTTTCAGAACCCTTTCTTCTGTAAATGGGCTGGTATCAACTTCTGTATCCAGAGTGTTACTACTGTGTGTTTTATGTACCTCCCTCTTCATTTGTAAATACTGAGCAAAATATTTGTTTAGTATCTCTGCCTTTTCACAGTCTCCTCTGCCCACCTCCCTCCCTCCCCCTTTATTAAGCCTCACTATCCCTCCCTTGGTCTGGGTCTTGAGCCAGCTTGAAGACTTCTGGCCAGATTCAAAGGTTCACACAGAAGTCTCCCCACAGTGGCGATATCCTACTGCCCCACCCCACCCCCGCACATTGGGAGCTGGAGTGGCTGCATTCAGTGTAAAATCACTAAAATGTTCTGGATCATTTTTTTCATTAAATAAATTTGCTGTTGCTTTCTGTATGCAGTCAGGTTTCCGTTTTGGGTTTGGCAGTGTGAAATCCGATTCGGACCATTAATTTCAAACACTGCCAAACCTGAATGGCCTGAACTTGTATAAGTTGAATCTGGGACATATGCTTGTGGAGATGAATACAATGATTTAATCCCTGTAATAAATTGCTCTGAGAATACAAACTGCTCCAGGACTTCAAATAAAAAGTTCCACACCACTTTGTCAGATGCCTTTTTGGCATCTAGGTCTCTCACTCAGGACTTCAGATTGTGTTGTCTTATTGTTTATGACATTTATTGTGTGGCGGATATTGCCCAGTGCCTCCCTGACTAGAATGAAGCCTGTTTGGTCTAAATTTATGAGACTGGGTAATAGATTGTTTATTCATTTGGCCAAAATGGCTATGAACAGCCTGTAGTCCACATTAAGTTAACTCATTTGTTCCCACAAATGCCATGTGGTGTTGGAACCAACCAGTGCTGGATCTGACCCAAAATGGCCAATGGGAGCAAATGAGTTAAGGAGTGATACAGGGTGATAGGAACTACAAGGTCATAGGTCTTTCGCCTCCTTCAGTATTACTGATATGGTGGAATAGTTCCAGGTAGGCAGCAGGGCTCCCCTCATACTTCGCTGAAGACCCCCTTAAGTAGTGAGACTACTTCCTCCTGAAGACAGAAAATTCCATGCAGTACCCATCCAGGCTGGGGAATTTGTTTGTCTTTAGTTGTTTTATGGCCTTCTGTATTTCTAGTCCAGAGATTGGGAGCAGCAGTTAAGCACATTGCTCCTGTGATAATCTTAGGGAACTGTAGGGTGTTTAAACAGTCTTTTTTTTGCTTTGGTTCACTGTCTCTGGCTGTGGGCTGTACAAGGTTTTATGACATGCCACAAATGCTTCAGATATCTATTCTGCCATCATCCCTAGGTCCCCATTTATTGGGTGATATATTTTCATTATGCTTGCTCTAGTTGCCTATTGTTTCAGCTGGTAGGCCAACAGTTTAGTGGCCCTTGCTCCACCCTCATAATAGGTTGTTTTAAATATAGAAGTGCCCATTTAGTACCTAACCTTTGTATTTCTTGTACTTTCCCTTGTTTTATTTCCTAGTCCCAATCACTTTCCCATTTTTATGGTTGCCATGCGCTTGTGCACACAGCGAACACCTTGCTATGATAGTGTCTTTTGAGAGGTGTCACACTGTCCAATGCAGAGCAGTATTTTTGGGGGTGAGTCAGTGCCCCAGCAATCATCACTCAGGCTGATAATGATGGAGTTTTGGATTGCTGGGCAGAGACAGCATGAACTTGAAAAGAAACAGCTGACCCAATCCTGGGTCAGCTCTTTCCTTTGATCTAGGCAGCAGAACAGATCAGTCTCATCAGCCTAGAATTTCAAACATGCAGGGGCTCAGGCCAGCTGTAACAGAAAAAAAAACATCCGTGTGTGCGCATGTGTGTGTGTGTCTCTCTCTCTCGCAATGCACAGCTCTGCTTATAATAGCTGTACTAACTGTATTCAAATGCAAATAACTTTAAAACAGAAAATGATAGCATAGTACTGTGAGCACAGAAATTGTTCAGTACAAAAATATCTACAAAATGAGTGATGTTTCAGTTATATATATACCTTTTAGTTTTTTATACTTAGTAAAAAACAGAAGAAAATTAAATTTTTTTACATTTCGCAACAAACAAATGTAAATAGCTTTAAAATGAAAAATGATAGCATTGTACTTTGAGCACAAAAGTTGTTCAGCACAGAAATATCTACCAAATGAGTGGTGTTTCATTTTTAGATATCTTTTACATTTTTTATAATCAGCAAAAAATTGTAGGAAATTCTTTTTTTTTTTCACTTTTTGGAGGTATGGCATAAATGGAATATGCTACCCCTACCTATTGTTGATATTTTTTGTTCTCATGCTGATTGACCTGATGACATCACTCATGGCTTCACCAATCGTGGTGTCATCAGATAGCTAAATAACCTTAAATTACAAAAGGCAACTTACATACTTTTTTTAATTTAGATTTTTTTTGCCCCAGTTTTACCTTGTTTTTCTCCCAACCTCTTGTTCTAGCCATGCACATGCATGTGGAGGCACATGCATGCTGCAGGACTGGGACACCCTCCCACTGCTTTTCCTGCCCGCTCACCTGTACTACCGGCGGACCTCCATTTGGGGCAGTGGAACTACAACAGGTGACAGAGTCCTCCCTGGGAAAGGATAACTATTTTGCAGTTGCTCAATCCTGCTCCCTCCACCCATGCTGGTTGTCCAACAACCCAAGCTCATTCCCAAACCTGGGTCACCAGCATGACGTGAGGTAAGGCCTCCAATGCCTCAGCCCTCAGTCCCACCGGGTCAGCACTTTACATACTTTATTGAACACAAGATGCCTTATTTTAACTCTCTGCCAGCATGTCCTTTACCACTGTTCATATTGCACAGTTATTCAAAGCATCTAGTACCCCAGGGCTTCTATACCAGTGGAGAACATCTGGCATTGACAAATGCTTGTTCCTTGTGTTACTTCTCTAAGTTTTTAAAATTTTGAATTAATGTTTCTAACTGTTTTTTTCTTGTTCTGTTACAATATACAGCTTCTGAAATTAGCTTTCCCTGTAATACAGTCTTAGTGGTATCACACAGAATCTGTGGTGAGCTCTCCCCTCCACTGTTTTCTCTCACCACTCTCTGCAGCTCTTCTTTCCGATCCTCCACCAGTGTAGAGTCTATAAGGAGGGACACGTTCAATCTCCTGTGCATCTTTTTTTGAGGAACTCCCAGGTCTACATATAAAAGCACTGGCTGACAATAAGACAGAGTAGAGGTTCCCACCCAAATTGACTCAAATCTTGCCACTTTCTACCTCTGTGTAATATGTGTATATATATATAAATATATATATATATATATATATATATTTATATATATATATAAAATATAGAATACATTTTGAATCAGAGAGTATAGCAGGTGTAGTCACAGGCAAGGGGTACTTTAGCCTCCAAATGCTTCCCATCTCCAACTCCTTCATCAGTTTGTGAACACTTTCAGCAATAGTTGAGCTCAGTCCTGGTATCTGTGAGGTAGTATTCAATGATCTGTCACAAATTAAATTCCAATCCGCTCCCATGATTACCATCCCTTTTGCCTTCTCCACTACCAGTTTCAGAAGTTTGGTATAAAGTGTGTATGATGAACATGGTGGGGCATATACATTCATTAAGGTCATCTAGGTGTCCTGAACTCTTCTCCCACTCCCACAATAAGGTATCTTCCCTTGGTATCTGTTATTACTTCCTCCTTTGCAAAGGGTAGGTACAGTGGTAGCCACAGACATTGCCAGCTATTTCCAGATATTTCGCGAAACTTCTGAAGAGTTTCTCTCTGTTGCCCCTACTGTTTAAATGCAAAAGGCATCAGATATTTCTGGAAATATCACAGAAATTTTGGGAAATAGCTGGCAGTGTCTGTGGCTACTAATGTAATTGGCTATCAGGGTCATCACTCCCCTCTTCCTCCTCTTCAATAATGATGAGTAATAGACTTTAGAAAACCAGTCCCATTCAAATTTCTGGGTTTCTTGGGGGCTCAAGTATTTTTCTTGGATGAAAAAGACCTCTCCCTTCTCTTTTTTAAGAAAAGTCAATCACCGTTTACATTTAACTGGGCTATTTATCCCATTAACATTAAAATGTAAGCACCTCTGTCAATTACATCATTTATAACACTGTGTTTTTTTCTTTTTTACTGTATAGGATGACAGAGGGCTGAGTCATCAACATTTGTCTGTGGTAACTATCAAATACTTGTGGAGCTGTAACTGAAAACCAGTATAAATATAACAATAAATAGAACAAAAACCTTTTTTAACAACAACCATTTGGATGTTTTCCTTCTAGGGTGCCTGTGGTCAGCTCATAGTTGGCAACCCCTATGCGGTTTGTAGTATTTATTCTCAATGCCCATCATCTGCTTCCATATTGCGGATAAACCTCCCTCCCTCCCCTCCTTTCACTGACTTCCAAGATGAGATCACTGACCCATCACCCCCAAGTGCAGAGGGTCTCCTATTCTGTGCCCTGCTAGCCTTCTAGCCTTTCTGTCTTCACTGGTAAAAGGACCAAGTAGGGAAAGCAGGTGAAGCAGTAATTAGTCCTTTTCCTACTTGCTGGGCTTACGTCATGTCCAACTTGTACTGTGTGTTCTTTGCTATGTTTCCCATCTCCCACTAATATAAATGTCATGTGAACAGAGTTTAGAATTGCTCATATCAAAAACAACAAGGCATTCTTGTCTTATATTAACAATGATAAAAACACCCCTAGGGAGGTGGGTCCCATTAATGTGAATAACCAAACAATTATGGATGACAAGTTAGCAGATATATTTAATAAATATTTTTGTTCAGTTTTTAATAAACTTTGGTATAATAAACAATTAATAAACAGTTTTTAATAAATATTGGCTTCAGCCCAAGAAAAAATTATTGGGCATATCTAATGTCAAATTTACAGTGTCGGATGTGGTATCAACAATTAAACAACTGAAGGTTAATATATCCCCTGGGGCCAGATAACATTAACTCCAAGTTTATAATTGAAACATCCTCAGTTTTGGCATATCCCTTGGCCATACTTTTTAATAAATGAGTGTCTAGTGGGGAAGTTCCAGCCAACTGGAGATCATCAGTCATGATTCCCATATTTAAGAAAGGCAATAAGGGACAAGTTAACAATTATCGTCCCATTAGTCTAGCCCCAGTTTGTAGTAAGGTAATGGAAAGATTAGTCAAGAACAGAACTGAAACAGAAATACATGAGCAGGGAATCATGGATATATACCAACACAGGTTTACCCCTGGATGCTCGTGCACCACAAATCTTGTAACCTTTTACAACTCTGTTAGTACTAGTTTAGACAACACCACCACAGTGAATGTAATTCTATTGGATTTTGGGAAGCCATTCAATACTGTTCCCCACTCTGAGCTGATTATAAAACTTACACATTTGGGCCTTAGTCACGATTTAATTACAGTAGGTGGACAACCAACGGGTTAACTGACCAAACACAGAGGGTGAGGATCAGGGGTCACCTCTCAGACATGGGCAGAGTTACTAGTTACAAAGAGGGATTACTACTTTACTATTAGGGCAGCTAGGGCCTGGAATAAACTGCCATTACCACATAAAGTCTTTGATGCCGATTTCAGGACATTTAAAACAAAACTTGACCATTATTTTAAATGGACTGCCAACAACAAATAATTCACCCAGCAGGTGGGGGGAGATATTCCCAATGGGCTAACGTCTTTTTGTTGTCTTCATTAACCTATTAAACAATCGTACATGTTGCCCTCTCCCCAAGTGAATCTGGCTGTATGTCCTTATCCATATATATCTCAGACTAATGCATGAACATGCCAGTCTTAGAGCTTGCTCCCCCTCATTTGTTGTTGTCTCACCCCCTGCTTCATTAAACTGTCCTGTAGCATAATGGAATCCTTTCCCCTACTTGGGGGGAGGGGGTAAGGCAGCTCTCACTAGAGTGCTCAAGCTGATTTCCTAAGTCTGTGACAGGTAATCAATCCTTGTACTATGTAAAGTGATCAGGTGGGTTCCCCTTACCCTGAGAGTCTAATCCCAGCCAAAGACACACTCTTCAGCTGGCAATAAGTTGAAGATGAAGGAACCCTCATGCTGCCCACTTACCTTCATGTTTCCATTTCTATGTTGCTGAGTGGGTGCCCGGGCCACTTCCGATTGACCTGTCTCTTAACTAGAGACAGGGTGGCTCTCATAGTCCTACACCCATGACCTGTGTGATGTAAGTCTGCATTAACCTCCACCCACCCTAAGCCACGATGTTTCCACTGCTGTTAGACCTGCCAGACAAGAGTAACATTCAGCGGGTTTCTTCTGGGCCACAGCCCAGCCAGCCTGGGGCAGCAGTTGGTGGGTCCCTCGGCATTCTCTGCTCAGGTTAGTGGGTCTGTTTGTACAGTCCATGTGGCAGCCAGTTCCTCCTGCTAATGCAGTTGCATGTGCCAGGACCTGGGCCCAAGTGGGCACTCCACATTCCTCTCCCTACATCATCCTGCCTGGTGTCACTCACAGCTCTGGGACTGTCAGGGGAACCCAACTTCCTGATCTTGTTAGAAGGCATTTCAGCTGGGCTGTTCAAGGCTGAGTACTTCTGTTTGTTTCTAGTATGTCCTGACAGGGCAACTGGTCAGTCACATGTCTCAAATCAAATAGGCAGTGTCAGCCATTGCAGCCCACCCTTCCCATTGCCCTATACTCCCTCTGGCCACCCCAACACATAATCAGTCCTCTCTGATAGCAGATGTAGAAGTAGACAGTGTTCTTACCTACACCTACTGTAACTCATACTGCAGGCTTCCCAGTAGTAGTACTGTAGTGATTTCTACCTGTCTTAGAGCTCCTATTTACTCTCTGGAGCCCCCCACCGGATTGCCTTGGTTGACTCATATCACCTTTATTACCCTTCACTAAGGACTAAGCCTGTATTTCTCAAGAAACAACAAGTAAGATTAGTTACCACTAGCGTGCTCATAACATTCAAAAAGACTAAAATAAAAAGGGGGTGTCAATTTATGTAAAGGATACTTACGAAGTTCATAATATCAGTTTCATAGTGTCTGCAAAAATGTTCAGTGCATGGAATTTATTCTTTGGTTTACTCAATGACAGGAGCATGTCACAACTGGATTTGAGCCTCTACTTGTGGTTCCTGGTCAGAGGTTTCTATTAGGTCCTCTGTTCTGGGTGTTCTCCCTCTGCTGTTTCCATATCCAAGTAGGTATGTAGCAGAGAGTGAATATCTGATCTCAGTGGAAGGTGTTGTTTTTTATTCTGGTAACTCCATTTTGCTGGGCTCCCTCATGTTACATCTCGCGCTGATTTTAATAAATCCCTCTCTAGTCTGTCTTTTTTTGGTGGGGGGAGTTGTACACTGACCTCCTCCAGGTATGGGGAGACATCCAGGAGGTTCACAAACACTCTAGGGTTTATTCAGGGTTTCAAACTTATGCTTCGTTGGAAAGAGGAGTTGGGCCTTGAGGTTTTTTGCTCAGAGCTACTGGATTATTACCCATATTACCCTCCATTTTTCCTGCACCATGCTTTTATAGTCATTATCAATTATAATGTTGTGGCCCCTGTCACTTAAGCCTTTTTGTTGCCAGGCACTTTTTAAAATATATTCTTTGCTGGCATAGCTGGTGAGTTTGGTCAGGAGGGACTGAGGTCGAGCCCCAAGGTTGGTGAGTTTTGGGCCTATAGCTCTATGTGTTTGGTCCAGGCACAGGTTATAGTCTTCAGGGAGATTTAATATCTCTATAAGCAAATTTTGCTGAAAGACTGTTATGGATTCAGACAAGTTCTCTGCCCCCCATCTGTGACCCCATACACTCATGTGTTTTGGCACTGACTTCTCCCCCCTAGATCATCTAACTTCAATGTTAACTCATGCTCCCTGGCCATTAGGTAAATGTCAGCCTGTCATGTCTGTCCGTGATTGTGCTAAGGTCTACCAGCCAGCCCTCTTTCCCCTTTCTTCCGGTCTCATTGCTCTTCAATTCTTGTTTGATTGAGGTGAGGGTCTGATCTATTTTTGTTGCAGGTTTAGCCATCTGTTTTATGGCAGAGATTGTATCCGTCACCCCCTCCATGCCCTCCTGAAGCATGGACTCCTTGACAGACAGGACCATGGTTCCTGCCCCACTATATGGCAGGTTGCTTGTCTGTCATCTTTTTCAATGGTCAGGTCATTCAGATTTTGGGACGGGGTCATAGTATTCTTTGCTCAACCCACTGTCAGCTTGGTGCCTTTTGCTGGGAGTCCATGTCAATTTAGCTTTGATGGATGTGGATTTTTCTCGAGGGAGGGGGTGACAGAGCTGAAAATTCAGGCAGTCATTGCCTTGATGACATCATCAGAATTCCTTATTTCTATCTAACTTTAAACATTTAAAAGATTTGAAAAACAATAAAACGTTAGTATGTGTACCGAATGTTAAGTCTCAAGCTTTAAAGGGGGCTGAGCTATAGGCATACAAACATTTTGTCAAAATTTAATTTTCAGCCAGCCAGGTGGTGCTGAGGTTGAGGCACTGGATGCCACACTTCACGGCACGCCGGCGACCCTGGTTTGGGAACAAGCCCGGACTGCCAGGGTTCAGCAGGGGAGGGAGAGGATTGAGCATCCGATGGACAGCTCTCCTCTCCCGGGAGGGAGGGGGGCACCTGCTTGGTGCTTGGCTGGCCTCTGGCAGAAGTCGGAGGCACAGCAAGCACAGGAGCATGCAAGAAGGGGTTGGGAGTGGCAGATGTCAGCAGGGAACATCTTGATGTAAGGGCACTGGCCACTTCCTCAGAAAGGCAGAAAAACACACCGCTGGATCACAGGTAGGCAGAGCACCGGTACTGACCCTAATGGCGACTGCCTGCCTGACCACCGGGGGATCTGACAAGACATTGAAGATATTGGGCTGTTGGGGTCCCGTCCCGTCCCTTACCCACCTCGGGGGTATATCCATGGCTCCATGGGGGAACTCCTGGGGATTCAGGTAAGGCAAGTCGCAGGGTGGTACCTTGGTGTCTCCAGAAGAAGCGTAGCGGGTGAGGAAGGCGATAAAAATAGAAAAGTAAAAAAAAAAATAATAATCATTTTCAGTTATTTTCATATATGTTTAAAACAACTTATCCCAAATTTACCAAATCTGAAACATTAAAGTTATTATAACCATGGGTATGTGTGCCATGTTTCAAGTTTCTAGCTTTAAAGGGGACCAAGATGTAAATTAAACTTTACAAGTACAGTATGTAAACTATAAAATTGTAAGCTCCTGTAACTTTAAAACTAGAATATTCAATACCATTATGCTTGGTAGGTTCCTAGACCTTCAAGAGAACTGTGCTGAACCTGAAAGTAGTTTTTACTAGTAGAAGCTGTTTTTTAAATACAGGTTCCTATTCTATTATTATCCATCTATACAGGCCTGCTAGTTACCTCCGTTGGTGTTTCTGATTTACACGTGGGTAGTATGTACAATTTAAGAAATGTGTGATGTAGTTTAAGTCTCTCTAAACCATGGAGTTCTATAGTAGAACACAGATGCATTGTGCCAACAGTGGAAGAGCTAAACAAGGACATAAACTACATTGTGCAGCTCTAAAATGGTACTTACTACCTGTGCATAAATCAGAAACCCACATTGGATAACTAAAAAGCCTGCGGAAATGTAACAGTACAGAATTATTACCAGTATTTAAATGTCAGCTTCTACAGGTGAAAATTACATACAGGTTCAGCACAGTTCTCCTTTAAAAAGGAGAATGTGTGCGTGCGTGTGTGTGTGAGTGTATATGTGGGAAGTTTTTGATCTCTTGCTTCAAGGATGTCCATGTTATAAGTTGACATAAACTTAAAAAGAAACATTAATACTTGAAGTCCAGTTCCACGAGTCATTGTAAAATGAGGAATTTTGTGATAATATTATGGAAGCCATAACCATGAATTTTACTCAACCGTACACCTGACCTGTCATAGAGGAGAAGGATAAGACTGGTGAGTCTAATAAGGTTGGATTCATAGAAGGGACCCTTGTAAAAGTAGCAGAAGAGTTGGGGGGAGGGCGCCGCAGGGCCTGGATGCTAATGCAGGTAAGGTGACTGCGTCTGCCTGCAGTTCAGGTCAAATATGTGCGACCCACGGCAAAGCACTAAAGCTAGAGTCAGGAGCTGACTGTTGCATGAATTGTGATAGGGAGTACAAGTTGAGGACATGAAGAGGCCATTTACTGAATCTGAAATGTTCCTAAGGGGAAAGCATACCTCTCAACCTTTTTTCCCCCAAATGTGGAACATTGCCTCTCAAAATATGGAACAAATGAGCAAAATGTGGAACGCTTTAATCAAATCTTTACCTAGGAGGCTCAGAACACTGTGAAAATGTTTGCATTTATGTTCAGAAAGTCTGTTATTAATTGAATAATATATTTTTGCATCATTTATTATATATTTTTGCTTTAAAATGTTACTACTGAATGTGGAACAAGTTCTCACAATGTGGAACAGGGAGTTTTTGTGAAGTAAAATGAGGAACATTCCTTGTAATGTGGTACAGTTGAGAGGTATGGGGGAAAGATGTTCAGAGGGATTTTCTCCAAAGCTTTCATGGTTCTGGGGCCCATGAGGAACATCATAGGTTATCATAGGTAGATTCAAGCAAAAATGGACGACAAGTCCGTAGTGCTTGCAGTGTTTTACCCAAAACAAAATTTATCATCAACAGAAACTGTTTGGTCTAAGCTTATTTTGAAGGAATCAATGTCTGGACAATTCATAACAGTAAGTATAACAGTAATATCAATAATATCAATTAAACAAGCTATCTTTCACTAAGATTTTGTTGAAAGTAGGAGGGTTTTCTTCTCTTATGGCATGTTAGAAGGTGTTCTTGGGCAAGGAATATCTGCATGCTGAGGTTGTGCTGCAGCTGCTCCAAGAGGGAGGGGGCACTATTAGTGTTGAGGGAGTGGACAGTGTGGAGGGATTCAAATTAAAGGATATGGGTTGGGGAGGCAGTTAGTGCCAGGGGTCACCAGTAAAAGGAGATAAATGCATGGGTTCTTGAAGAATAGAACAACTGAGCCGGGTAGCGCAAGCACAGCAGACCCCAGCTGAAGCAGGGAAGCAGAGAGGAACAACAATTCCGACTTAAATTTAGGTTGTAGATGAATCACACCTGGCAAAATTGAATAATTTGAGAGCCTGATGTACCTGTACTGCAAGCCTAAGATTTAGAGGCACTCAAGGAGATGTAGTGGGTAAAGAAAATGACTAGGGTACCAAAAAGAAGGAATCCTAGCTATTCCAGGTGAATTGGTCTGGCAAAAAAAGGAGTAGGTGACTCTACTTTTAAGGGAGTGTGCCACTTTGAAGAACAAGGAGAGCATCAGGGGACAAGCATTTCCGCTGAGTCTATATGGTCAAGCAGAAAGAGGAAAAAAAGTGTGTGTGGGGGGGGGCAAAATAGTCAACCAAGAAAGAACTACAGAACTGCAGACAGCTCAGCTCATCTTATCAGATGCAATGGTGATAAGTGCTTTGGGAACCTTACATTCCACAAGTGGAATTCCGGAGACAATTATTATGCTAAGGTGCATATTTGAGAAAATGTTACCATTAATTATTTGTGGTGTTTCCACTGCTAATTTAAAAATAACACACCCATTATTTTTCAGCTTTGTCAGATACCATGACACAGCCATTGGATGTGCATGCCAAATTTTAAGTCTATATCTGCAACAGTAGAGAAGTTAGCAAACATCCACATTTTTAGAACGTTTCCACAAAAACTGCACAAATAGAAATGTAGACACAGAAACAGTGACAAAAGAAAAAGACCATCAGTCCATCTCTGCTCATAATACTGATAATACTGTACTCTCTCTTACCCTGGGATGTTTGTCCATATGGGGTTAATGTCTGCACTATCTGCCCTCATGTTCCCTACCTTAGTGCTACCCCCTCCCTCCCCCCATGAGTGACTACTAAGCCTGTTAAATAGTGTCTCACTGTTTACCTTGTTCATTCCTTTCAGAAACTTGAAGACAAAGGCAAGGCAAGTCAATTTATTTGTTAGCTGCCCATCCCAGAGGCTCTGGGCACTGTACAGAACTAAACAAGAGTTAAAATAAACAGCATAAAACCAGACACAAAGCATAACTCAACAGGTCAGATAAATGGATATAAAAATTGAACATTTTAATTGAAGTATGTGGTTAGCATTTTTGGGTGGTAGTGAATGGCAAATTAAAAATCTAAGTCTGAGGTCTCAGTCATATTACTCCTCACTCATCTGGTCTCCAGTGAGTACATGTTCAGTGCCGTAAGCTGATCCTCATAGGATCTGCCCTGCTGGCCCACAATCATTTTGGTTAACCTGCACTGTACCATCTCCAGCCTGTCCTTGTCATTTCTTAGGAGAGTATTCCAGGACTGGACACATTTCTGCGGGTATATCAGGGGAAACAGTGGGAAGCAGAGAAAGCAATAAGGAGCACAAAGGCACAAGCTGAAGACAGAATATCCTAGGAGGTAATGGAAGTAGACAAGACATTTTTAGGTATGGTATGTAAGTGAAAAGAGGAAGACCAGGGGTGGGATTGTAAGGTTAGAAAAGGAAGAGGGGGGACTGTGCAGAGGGGGACCAGGAAAAGACAGACATCCTGAACAAATGCTTTTATTCAGTGTTCATAGAGGAAGAAGGGGAGGGGCCATGAAAAAGTAACAGAAGCTTTGGAGGGAGGGAGGGGAACACTAGTCCTTTTTTGGAGGAGATAGTCCTGAAGGGACTCCCTAATCTGAAGGTGGACAGAGCAATGGGGCCAAATTGGGTGCATCCAAACGCATTTGAGGGAGCTCAGAGAAATACCCTTGAGTTACCTTAGAGTTTGTTTATTGGCTCTTTTGTTGTGTGCTCTGTATCTTTTTTTCTAATCTAGATGATCCAGTCATATACACTGTTCCCATTGTAATTCACTGACCTATGCAGCCAGTATAATGTTATGCTTGTGTAACTGTGTTAGTTTTGGTTGTGGCCATTTGTACTCTATTCCAGAGGAATTACCACCCTGTAGGGGTACAAAGCAAGGAACTCTCAGAGAGGGTTCTGCCCCTAGAGGTGCCATGGGACAGTTCCTGTGGCTAAAGGTACCTTAGGAATCCCCAAAAGAAATGTAGTATCATCCCCAAAGGAGGCAACATGATGCGTATGAGCTAGCAGTAACAGTGACGTAGAAGCAGTAACTGGAACATAGTAGTAGAGAAGAATAGTGATGGCTTGCATTGAGAGAAGGGGATCCCCTAAGGAGAGAGGGAACAGCAGGACATCCTCCACCTCCATCCAACAACAGAACCTACCTAAGGAGACTAGGGGAAAACTATGCTAAGTGTTATGACCGGAGGCAACAGAGGAGAGAAATAAAACCCTATGAGGAGGAAATCTCTGGGGATCCAAAGCCTAGGTCACCTTCCCTCCAGGCTTGGGAAAATGTATTTAGTGACAGCTCTGCAGCTGCAATTTGGAAAACCCAATTAAAGGGAGATGGAAAATATTCCAATTTGGAGGAAGGCTCTCACTCAAACCCTCTAGCAGGAACATCTTGGAAGGTTGCGAGAAAACACTGCAACAATACAAGCATCCAAGGCACACGAGGAGAGGAACAACTGCTGAGGCACTCACCTGGCCTACCCATCCTAAATCAAACCAGGTGAACCAGAGGCAGTCATGGGGAGAATCTGGTGAAGGTGCCTTGCTAGGGAAACCACTAAAGTCAATGGCCAACTGTTACAGTGGAACACTAGAGCCAAAGGAGATCGTCATAACCACCCTTCACCACTAGTCTTAAATTCTACACCAGGAGCTGCTGTTGCATAGCAGACAGCTAAAGCCAAGCCCGGGGTGAGGACATTCCCAGCTATGGGCCAGGTGAGAAGGATCCTGCCCCAAGATGGACACGCTGAATGATGCGGACTAAATGCAGAGCGAGACCATCGGCTGCAGGAACCTACGCCAGATTAGAATAGCTGGCATGCCCCAGAATTGATTGAGAGCTGTAAAGCTGGTGAGTTGAAGGAGCACGGCATGCTGAGATCATAAGAAGCATTGAATGCTGAGACCTTGCAAGGTCAGATGCAGATTGAGAGCAGTAGAATCCCAGGCACAGCCGAGGGGATGGCACTAGGCATAAAGCAATGGTTTGCATAAGCAAGGAGCAACAGTTGCATAAGCAAGTTGGGACCTGATAAGTCAATAAGCAGTAGTAGTAGTAATAGGTGGACCTGCATAACAACTGTATAGCAAGTAAACAAAACTGAGTTAGGGGCAAGTCAGCCAGACATGAATTGCCAAATCAAGGTGACAAACTGAGGATTTTCAGCAGCAAAGACAGAATTTAGAACAAAATTAACCACATAGGCCACAACCCCCCAAACACCTCCCAGTCCCCACCGTAGGACAAACAAGGAAGCAATGAAAGGCAGAGGACCACATGCAGATATAAAAGCTAGTTTAATAGCCTCAGCAGGAGCTTCAGCTAACCTCAGAATATACAAGGTAGAATAGGAATGGGTGTGAACAATGCAGCAGCAGGAAGCAAGTGGGCCTGTACAGCAGTAGTTAAATGAGTAGTGTTAAAACACAGGCACTGGGTACAATAGTAATTAAAGTAAACAGTCAGCAACAGTGGCTGAAGTTGTACATAACTGAAAGCAGTAGCATGAGCTCTGAGTAGGTTTGCAGTTGCAGTGCAGTAAATGGAGAGCTGTAACTGAAAGCAAGCAGAATGAGCTCTGTAGTAGCAGTATGCTAGGCATTTTAAAAATAAAGCCCCCCCAAAAGAGGAAACCAAAACACAGCAAAACAAGAAACAAAACACAGGGAAGCATAGAGCCGGACGAAAGATACAAACAAACACTGAAGTCCAGCAGAGTGTGTGTGGTGGGAGGAAGGGTCTAGGCCCCAGCCAGCTCAGAAGACAAACCAACATAGCCTCCGGCTGCAAAGACAAAATGCTTCACAGTGAGGCTGAGAGGAACTGCTTATATAGCTCAGGAAGTGGGAGTGGCTGGCTGCTTGGCCACTGAATTACAGGCAAGCCTTTCAAATACCGCAACATTTTGCAAATGTTGTTTTACCTTTTTCTCTGAATCATCAATTTTCTGTACCACTGGACATTTGTGAAAACAGGCATTTTTGTTCACATACTTTCCAGTATAAAAATACATTTGAATTGAATTTAATTGAACTGAATACTGACTGCACATCTGACAGTGCTATTTAACAACTCACTGGAAACAGGAGTGGTTTCAGAGGACTGGAGGAGGGCAGATGTAGTTCCACTAAATGAAAGTGGAAGCAGGGTGGAGACTGGCAATTAAAGGCCAGTCAGCCTGACATTGGTGGTGGGAAAGTTAATGGAATCACTGCTGAAGGAAAAGATTGTTGAATATCTTGACTACAGTGGGTTACAAGACCTGAGGCAGCATGGGTTCACAAGGTTTACCCATGCCACAGCGACAGTCGGCATGGAGACATCCCCGACAGCCACAGTGCAGACTGTCGGCAGTGCAGTGCTGGGGACGCCTCCATGTATCCATCGGGGCTGTGCTCCCGAACCTCAGTAGGGCTCGCCCACATCCCCAGTTCCCAGGATTCTAACTCGAGTCGGAGTTGGACCAGTGGGGGCAAACACCAGTGAAGCAGTCCTATCGCAAAACAGACCACTGCTGAAAGCGACAGGCAGATTTTGCCTGATTCCTGTCGCCGTGGTGGTCTTCGTGATCTGTGAGTCACTGCCACAACGGTATACGGGTTCACAAGGGGGGAGGGCATGTCAAATGAATCTGATAGATTTTTTTCACTGGGTGCCAAATGATTTAGATCAGGGTGGAGCAGTGGATGTGGCCTACCTAGATTTCAGTAAGGCTTTTTACACTGTTCTACATAGGAGACTAGTAAGCAAGCTGGGTAACTTAGGGGTGGGTCAAAATGTGGCAAACTAGATAAGAAATGTGTTAGGGATAGGTGGCAGAGGGTGGTGGTGGTAAAAGGACTTCACTCCAAGGAAAGGAGGTTGACAGGTTGGAGGTTGAGGGGTGCCTCAGGGATCAGTGCTGGGATGAGTCCTCTATAATGTCTTTATAAGTGACATTACAGAGGATCTGGAAGGGAAGATCAGCCTCTTTGCAGATGACACCAAAATCTGCAGTAGGGCAGACACCGGGGGTAGAGGGATGAACAGAGACCTGAAAAACTAGAGAAGTGGTCAAAGGTATGGCAACTGGGTTTCAATGTAAAAAAGGGAAAAATAATGCACTTAGGGGTGCACAAAGGGTAGTGGATTCCTGGAACAGTCTTCCAGTGGAGGTGGTGGTTGCGTAAACAGTGGTGGGGTTAAAGAATGCATGGGATAGGCAGATGAGAATCATAGTGGAAAGGAAGTGAGGAGGGAGAAAGAGTTTAGATCAAGTACGGTCTGCGGTGATAATGTAGGGAGGGAAAAATGGGCAGGCCTGGTGGGCCAAGTGGTCCTTATCTACCATCACATTCAATGTTTCTATGTTTCTAGGTGTGGCCTCACCAATAAGCTATAGTGAGGTAGTAATACCTCTTTCCTCCTGCTATCAAACCCCCTCCAAATACACCCCAACATCCTGTCTGCTTTGCTGTATATCTATTTTCATGCCATAATGTATATAATATCCACACAACCTGCCCCCATGTTCCTCACCTTTCTGCTACCCTCCAGGGGGACTATTAAGGTCTTAACTCCGGCACCCACCACTGCAGCCAGCAGGCTGTTCCATGGCTCTGCTACTCACTCTGTAAAATGAACTTCCTCATTTCCCACCGGAATCTCCTTTCCACCAACTTTCACTCAGATCCCTGTGCTTTGCACTTGCAGTTCCCATTGAATAGTTCCTCACAGTTTACATTGTTCATTCGTTTCAGGAATCATATCGCCCCTCTCTCTCTTCTGGCCTGCTGTGTGTACAAGTTCAGTCTCTTAAGCTGATCCTTGTAGATCTGTCCTGTAGGTCATGAATAATTGTTGTTACTCTACGCTACACTGTCTCCAGCCTGTCTTTGTTTTTCCTCAGGTGAGGGCTCCAGAACTGGGTACAGTACTCCAGGTGTGGCCTCACCAGTGATCTGTAGACAGGTAGTAGCATCTCTTTCTTCCTGCTATCAGACCCCCTTCCAGTGCACCCCAACATACTTGTTGCCTTGCTGTAAGCCTTGTTACATTGGCTAGATTGATTTAGGGAGTCACTTATAATGACACCTAGGTCTTTTCCCTCATAAGTAGTATCCAGCTCAACCCCTCCATTCCAGCACTCCATCCTAGTGTTCTTGTTCCCTATGTGCATCTAAATAGTTTTTTAGTTTTAGTTTAATTTTATTAGGCTTACCAAAAGGTTCTGTCAAGACATACAAAATAAAGATCGTGGGCAGGATTCACAAAAGAGATGCGCCCAGCGCAACCCAGATGCACCGGCACAAGTCAGAAATGCGCCATAGAATGAGTCACAAACAGGGTGACTGCATCAACACAACCGAGATGCCCTATGCCCAACGGCAAGTGTCATAGGCACAACATAATGACATGCGGCGCATATACAGGGGGCGTACCCATGTATGCACAGCGCAACCCGATTTACAGTGCAAATCCACGGCGCAACCATGGGGCATTACCAGTGCAAAGGCAAGATGCACCATAGAAAGATAAGTACAAAAGAAACATAGAAACATAGAAGTTGATGGCAGATAAGGACCGCAAGGCCCATCCAGTCTGCCCATTTCTTTTTTCTACCTTATAAATGTGCCATCGGCCTTTGCTCTGTAAGTGGCCTATCTATTCATAGTCATTTGTATTGCTCCCTTATGCCTATCCCATGCCTGTTTGAAGCTCTGCACTGTATTCATAGCCACCACTTCTTGTGGTAAGCCATTCCATGCATCCATCACCCTTTCTGTGAAAAATAATTTCCTCACATTCCCCTTAATCGTCCCCTCTAATTTCATGCTGTGTCCTCTTGTCCTGCTATTTTTCTTATGTTTAAACATGTTAGACTCTTTCACCTTGTTAATGCCCTTAAGGTGTTTGAATGCCTCGATCATATCACCTCTCTCCTCCTTTGCTCAAGGGTATACATATTGAGTTCTGTTAATCTGTCCTCATATGTCTTCTGATGCAGCCCCTGCACCATTTTGGTTGCCTTCTCTGGACTGCCTCAGTTTGGTTAATGTCCTTGTGAAGGTGTGGCCTCCAATGGTGCTGCGCAGTACTCCAGATGGGGCCTAACCAGTGTCTTGTAAAGAGGAATTATTACCTCCCTCTTATGACTTGTGATACCCCTACTAATGCACCCTAACACCCCCCTAGCCTTACCTACTGCTTTAGAGGACTGCTTGGATGATTTCATGTCATCAGTGATGATGATGCCCAAGTCTCTTTCTTCCTTTGTGACTGCTAGCAACTCCCCTCCCAGCCTATAGGTGGCTTCAGGGTTTCTCTTCCCTATGTGCATGATCTTGCACTTCTTTGCATTAAATCCCAGTTGCCACTCTTCTGACCATTTTGCTAGTTTATCCAGATCTCTTCTCATTCTGCCCACCCCATCTGGATCATCTACTCTGTTGCAGATCTTGGTGTCATCTGCAAACAGACAAGCCTTACCCTCTAGTCCATCTGCAAGGTCACAAATGAAGATGTTGAAGAGGACTGGCCCCAGGACTGATCCCTGAGGTACCTCACTTGTGACTTGCATCTCTTCTGACTGTATACCATTTACCATCACTCTCTGTTTTCTGCCCGTCAACCAGTTTGCCACCCAATTTACCAACTTCTGACCCACCCCGAGCCTACCCAGCTTATTTATCAATCTTCTATGTTGAACAGTGTCAAAAGCTTTGCTGAAGTCAAGGTAGGCGACATCAACTGCTCACCATTGGTCCACCACTCTGGTTACCCAGTCAAAGAAATCTATGAGATTAGTTTGACAGGACCTTCCTTTTGTAAACCCATGCTGTCTTGGATCCTGTGCCCCTATGGACTCCAGATGTTGCACTATCCTTTCCTTAAGGAGTGCCGCCATAATCTTGCCCACTACTGAGGTAAGACTGACTGGTCTGTAGTTCCCCATCTCCTCCCTGCTACCACTCTTGTGAAGCGGGATCACATGAGCCCTTCTCCGGTCTTCTGGGACCTCTCCTGTGCTCAGAGACTCACTAAACAGTTCTGCTAATGGCTCTGCTAGTTCCACCTTTAGCTCCTTAAGTACCCTGGGATGTATGCCATCAGGTCCCATTGCCTTATCCACCCTGCTCTTAGCAAGCTCTTGTAGGACCCTTTCTTTTGTGAAGGGAGTAGTGCTCACCTCCCTCCCCACTGTGTCCATGATGCTGAGCTGTGGCCCCTGCCCTACCTTCTCTTCAGTAAATACTGAGTAAAAGTATCTATTTAGGATAGATGCCTTTACAGGGTCCTTTCCTCAGATGCTCCCTTTTCTCCATTAAGCTTAGCAATACTAGAATACAAGAAGGAGACTTAATCTAGCCCACCTGCAGGTGATTGACTGAAGTGCTGCAGCAGCACACTGCCTGATCCAGGGGAGAGTGGAAGACAGAGAGAGAGAGAGAGAGAGAGAGAGAGAGAGAGAGAGAGAGAGAGAGAGAGAGAGAGAGAGACAGAGACAGAGACAGAGACAGAGACAGAGACAGCCAGCCAGAGAGACTGGGCCAGAGGGCCAGACTGATTGCCCCACAGTAGAATGAACCCAGCAGCAGTGGTCATTGCAGGTGCACTAATGAGGAGAAGGAGGCAGGGAAGTGGAAGGCACTGTAGGCGGCCGGCACCATGGCGGTATCATGCCAGGCTGTCCTTTGAGCAGCTGACTGAGGTGGACACAGTAGGCTGATACCACCTGAACAGGGCCATGCTGAGGCAGCTCTGCGAGCTGTGCCATGATGTGATGCAGGCACCCACTGCACGAGGTCATGCTATTCCCATGGAGTCCAAGGTTACAACGGTCATGTGCCTGCTTACCACAGAAACCTTCCAGAGGCCTACTGGGGACACCACTGGCATCTCGCAGGCCTCTACATCCTGCCTCCTCACACAGTTCCTCACCGCACTGCTACCGCAAGCTTTGGAATACATCCATTTCCCCAGCATGCAGTTGGAGTGGACAGAAGCCATGCAGGGGTTCTACAGGGTGGCATGCATGCCAGGCATCATAGGGGCCATAGACTGCATCCACATGGCAATCCGCGCACCACCTGGTGAGGAAGCCACCACCTACATAAACTGGAAGGGATACCACTCCGTGAATTGCCAGGTGGTGTGCGATGCCACAGGGTGCATCACCAGTGTCTGCGCCACACACCCTGGGAGCGCGCATGATTCATTCATATGGCCCCATTTGGCACTGTGCATGAGGTTCGAGGATAGGGACATACCAAGTGGCCACCTGATAGGTACATGTGACAGAGCCCCAGCAGCACAGGAGGGCACCAAGGCCAGGACACAGGGGGTGGGCCATTGGCACCTGTTCAGTGTGACACATGTGCATGGGCCGTGGGACAGCAGGGGTTTGCAAGGGTACACAGGTGGACACAGGGGGACATGCAACCACTGTGTACCACTCGATGGACAGGGGCATACAGGCACAGCTGGGGTGGGGATGCAGGACTGCCTGCAATAGGGATGCATGGGCAGGAGAGCAGGACAGGTGTACACACCGCTAAGGCCAGGGATGAGGACAGGGTGCATGGCAAGGTGTAACTCAATGTACTATTGGATACATGTCTACCCCAGCAGGTGACGCTGCATATCCGCTGAGGCCCTGGCTCTTCAGCCCCTTCCGACAACCTGAAACAGAGGTAGAGAAGTGCTACAATGTGGCACACATCACGACACGTGCCATCATAGAGCATGTCTTTGTCATGCTGAAGATGCGCTTCCGGTGCCTGTGACAGTCAGGTGGCACCCTACAGTATAGCACTGCAAAGGCCTGTGGCATATTCCTGGCTTGTTGTATGCTACATATCATGGCCCTAGACCATGGAATACCTGTCGAAGCCGGTGAGGGAGACAGTTCTGGGGAGGGGGGCCAAAGTACCCCCAGAGGGCCAGGGCAGTGACGCTGGGCTGCGATGGAGTGACCCAAGGCTGATGGCCAGGGCAGGGGACCACTGCAGGTGTGTGGTGGAGGAACACTTCGTGCCACACAGGTGAGTATGCAGGTGTGTGTGTGTGTGTGTGTGTGTGTGTGTGTGTGCAGGGTGTGCACCAAGGTACAGAGAATGCATACCGTGGGCACAGTGGACAATGGACAATACACAGAGGTGCACACAGGCACACACACGGTGAGGGACACAGAAACACACACACACACACACCAGGCATGCATCAACTGTGCACCACCTGGGCCATGCTACAGATGTCATGGGTCAGTGTGCACAGCGGCCTACACAAGGGCACAGCGGACACCTGAATGCACTCATCATCCCCATGACACATGGCACAACAGTGGCACACACAGACATGTGGGTGGTGCTGCACAGGTAGCATGGAGTGGTGCCAGGATTGCTGTATGGCGGGTTCCCTCCACACACACCGCCACTGGCCCCACCCGCATGGTGTCCGGTGCTCACAGGTGTGCAAGCCTGCCACCACAGGCCCGGGGTCATAGGCATCACACAGTGGTGCCCTGGCCACCACAGACACAGGGGCAGCCTCTGCCATGGCTGGTGGTGGCAGGTGTGCCACCACCGGCCAGAGGAGGTGTCAGCTGGGACCCTGCAGGGTTGCTGCACTGGGACCGTAAATGGGTGCCCAGTGGAGTGGCCAACGCATGGCCACTTCCCGAACCATAGACAGTGGGCATGGAGGCTAGCGGTGATGGAGTCAGCAGAAGAGGGCTCACCCGGCTCTGCTGCTGAGTTGTATGAGACATGCTCTGTGGCATCAGACTGGATGCATGATGTCCATGGTGTGTTGCGGTGGCAGCTACCACCTCTGCAGCAGCTGTAATCTGCTCCAGAGCTGCGGTCATGCCCACCTGCATGATGCATGCCTCTGCCAGCATTGTGTGCACCACGCAGCTGTGGACTCATGCTCCTGAACCATCACAGTCCTGTGGCTATGGAACTCCACATGGAGGGTCTCCTGCCCCTCCACAGTCACCTGCAGGAGGTGAGGTAGGCCCCCATGTCGTTGGCGGGTGATGCTTCACGGTGGTGTCGCCAACATGCAGGGGATGGAGCAGCTTGGTCAGGTGCATCCACGGACAGTGGATGCACCCTGGCAGGCTGGGACATGGGTGGGGCGTGGTTGGGCAACACCACTGTATGCACATGGGTGACGTCCTCCCAGGCCAATGGGGCTGGTGCATGCACCGCAGCACCCTGCCTGGATGCCACCAAAGTCACCGGCACTGCACATGACAGTGGCACAGGGGGCACAGCACCCACAGCTGTGGGCAGCTGTGCCATGTCTGCAACCTCACCATGCACAGTGTGGCCATTAGTGGCAACTGGGGCCACGTGCACAGGCATCCCCATGTCGGTTGCACCACTGTTAGCCATGCCTGTGCTGGTGGTGGCGGTGCTGACCTCGGTGGCACTGAGGCCACCCCGCTGCACACCACTGGTGAGCACAAGGAGGGTGTAAGCAATGTCCACTGCGTCATCCTGGTCATCATCAGACTACCCAGACAGGCTCCCCAGCCATGTGATGTAGCTGCTGACTGTCCTGCCAGCACTGGCTGAGGGGCCCATGGGGCCCGCCTGTGCCATGGCCGTGGCCATGGTTGGTGTCACCCTGGATGTGGATGGTGCAGCTGCAGGGTCATCCACAGTGGTGTCGATGGCCCTGTGAGATGGGCCCACATTATTGCCTGCAAGGGTGTCTTGTGCAGCCATGGCCACAGCTGCACCCTGGAGGTGTGATGGTGCTGTGGAAGGAAGAAGGGGGTACATGATTAATGCTCAGTACACATATGTCACATTGATGATGTACAACAGTTAATGGCCATCCACATGGCACCAAGGCCACAGGCCTGACCAAGGCAGTGCCATGGTGTGACATGGCTAGCCATGCCATGGTACAATCGCGCCCGTCGACATCCCATCATGCACACTGCACAGTAGTGGTGGCACATGCAATGTGGATGCACAGTGGCATGGGCCCCCCAGTGCAGTGGCATGGCGGCAGCAGCACCCTGGGGCAAGTCACCACTGGCCAGGTTCAACTGACCCCATGTTGCTGTTCCTGGGAGTACAGGAGCAGGCATGGTGGCCTTGGCATATGTGTGACGGCCATGTCCAGGACACACGACTACTCACAATGCTGCGACGGGCTGCCACTGGTCTGGAACCCACCATCGGGGACACTCTGCACGGCTGTCTGGGACACACTGGCAGCCAGGAGGGCCTCATTAGGGCTCAGCTGTTTGACCGCGCTTGGCCCACCCCCTGTCCACTGCAGGGAGGCCTGGATGTTGGCCACCTTCTCCTTAGCCCTCCTACGCCTGTCATTCCAGTGCTTTCTGCAATTCATGACATTGCGGTTATACGGTGCCATGGCATTCACCTGCTGGGCTACCTCCTCCCAGCCCACTGCCCATGCAGTCTGGCTGCCTCCCCTGCCAGCGAGGACAGCCAGGCATAGATGGCATGCCTCAATGAGTGCCCTCTCCTCATCATGCGTGAAGTTCAGTCATCGCCTTGTGGCGGCACTTGTATCCTCCGACATTATGGCTACTGTGGGGGAAGCATCCAGGCATTAGGAATGCCTGTGGCTACACATGTTCCTGCCTCACCTGCCTCAGTCTATTGACCCCACCTGGACTCCTGCAGCAGGTGGTCTGGGAGGAGGTCTGCATGTGGGTGACCTGGTATGGTGTGTAGTGCACCACGGTACAGGGACCATTGGGACAGTGCACCTGCCTTGCTTGTCCACTGGTACACAGCTGGGGTGCCTATGCTGCTTCCCCGGGGGGGGGCACACGGTGCTGTCCACCATGGACATGTCCTGGTGCCTCATCAGTGTGTGTGTGGCCGCAGTGCTACCATGCCCGACCAGGGTCCCACCTGTGCTGTGTTGAGGGGGGCATAGCCTAGTGGACCACACCCATGGGGCAGCTGGCCGTAGTGTGTGTGGCATGGCAACACTGTTGTGTTGCCTGCACAGGCACCGCCGTGTGCCTCGGTCTGACCAACAGCACATCACTGTGCCCACCACAAATGGCCAGTAATACCCAGTTACATGTACCTCTCCACAGTACCACTATACAGGGCACAGTACCTCCGTGTGGGTCGCAGGACACCGTGTGCCATGGTGCATGGCCAAGTCCCACTGCAAACCGTACCTGTGTACAGCAGTGCCCTATCCCATATGCTGCCATTTGCACACCATGGTATTGTGACAGGTGGTCTGGGCATGGCAGCGTCCTGTGTCCTGTGCATCCTGTGTACTGCACCGGTTCAGTGTTTGACATTATGGGCATTTGATCCACATTCTGTGCATGTTGGGAGGCACTGTTCCCCATGTGGTGGCCGTGGACATTCAGAGGCTTGCATACACCTGCACATTCCCCCAGTGTGTTCAGTAGCCCATGTCAATATAGCTGTGTACTCACCTTCAAGGCTCTCTTTCCACTCAGTCACCTGATCTCAGCCTGCAGCTTTTGGAGCATTTATGGCTCAGGGCATGCAAATGAGGCCTGGGCCTCTGGTAATGAGATACTAATCAGCTGAGATGCCCATGCATGTGGAATGAGGTGGTTTAAGGCGTATTGCCTGTGAATTGCATTATTGCCCCCAGCTCATCTCACTTTACAGGGAGCATCTCCGAGATGCGCCTATGACATTATGGTGCATCTGTCATGCATGTGCGATCACCGTGTGCAATGGCGCATCTTCTGATATGCGTCACTACACTGCTTCCACGATGCGCCACTGCAGGAATTCTGGCCATTGCGCTGTGTCCTGTATCATTCTCCATACACCCAGATGCATGGGACATGTTGCACTAGGTGGTCGTAGTGGTCATGGATCACACATTGTGCGCTGTAGGTGGCCGTAGCGCATGCCTTGCATAACATGGCGGCCGCACACGCATCATGCCTGCGCCACCCGGCTGTGACCTCACCACATATTAGCGGTTGGCATTGCGCATGATGTGCTTCCTTTGACCTATCACGCTTCACGCACTGTGCGCGTTGTACTGCACATGGCTCTGTGTTTCATGTGGCTCATATCGGGTCCTCGATTGTGCTTCACTGCGTTGTGCTGGGTGACAGTTACTGTCAGTGGGGAAGTGCCTAGTGCTGGTAGACGATCCCCTAGGGCCATGAACTGGTCCCAGGTGGAGCTGCTGCATCAGGTGGCACTTGTTATGCTGGTGGAGAGGCGGCTGTTTGGGCAGGAGGACCTCCATGTAGCCAGGGCAGAGGTGTGGGCCTCTATTGCCAGGAAGCTGGTACAGCACACTGGGCTGCCACGCACTGGGGAGCAGTTCAGGCATTGTTTCAGTGACCTTCAGAGGCAGGACCCAGAGAGAATGGGGCTGCTGCATCACCGTGCACACTGGGGTGTACTGCCAAGGCCAGGTAGGAGTCGTTCATCTGGCTCCTTTTGTGTTGCATGCTGGGTGTGTGTGTGTTGAAGCCCTCATGGAGCACCCACTTGGGTCACTGTCATCCTGCACACATGGTAGTGGCTCCACCTGCCCAGTGCAGCCCTGTCATGTGTGCCATGTGGAGGGGCTATGGGCAGGGCTGTGGTTGCACGCAGGCCACTGTGTGCTGCATGCACACATGCCAGAGGGGTGGCACTGTGGCAGTGCATCCTGCACAGTGGTGCTGTTTGGCTGTCCCTGTCCCCCCTGTGCAAGTCGGTGTTGCTGTGTGTTTCTGGCACTGCAGTGTTGTCTCATGGTGCTCTCTGTCTGTTCATCAGACAAAGCAGTTACTTTCATGAAATAGTTTAAAGATCTAATAAGAGCCAAAGACTTCATGGAAAGTATACCAGTTTCAACCCTCAAATGAGGTGCTGGTATATAATTCCCAACACCCGACAGAAACCTTAAAAATGTATTTTGCAGTGTCTCAAGAATTTCTGTCCTGGTATGGGCTCCCTTATTTCTGCACCGTAAAGTATACTGTTTTTAACCTTTGCTTCAAAAATTGTTTTAATGACAGAAAAGAAGTCCCCATATTTAGGTGTGAACCTTTTATACAGTTAAGCATTTTCATTTTTATATTTATCTAGTGAAAAATGGCAACTCCAGTTTAAATTGTTTGCTACTGATATTCCCAAATACTTGCAAGAATCCAGCATCTCAAGTTTATTTCAACAATATGCCAGAAAAAGTTACCATATTTTTTGGATGAGAAATTACAATGTTTGTCTTAATTGTTTTTATTTGAAGTACCATTTTTTTTTTTTATAGATTGTGTAAATACATTAAGCACATGCTGTAAACCAAGGGGAGTATAGGAAATCAGAACTGCATCATCTGCATAAAAAAGTAATGGAATTCTTGATCCCAAAATTTTTGGAGCGAAGCAATCTTAATATATTTCTGGATCTGGAATTTACATACATATTAAAAAGAAAGGGAGCCACAATGCACCCCTGACGTGCCCCTTGATTAATTCTCTATGGTTGAGATAAATTATCTTCTGGACTGTATTTTACCCTAATGTCTGAATTACATGTTTTTGCTTTTAGAATATCTAACATTGTATTCCCTCTATATAGGGATGGCAGTATATTCTAGAGGTTAGAGTACTGAGCTGTGAACGAGCTCGCTACATCTAGCAGACCAGACCTGGGTTTGATTTTCACAACCTCCACTGGCATACTGTGTGACTCTTAGCAAGTCACTTAACCGCCCAGTGTTCCCAGGTCACCCCTGAAAACAGGCACTTGTGCCTAGTGGGCCTTACCTGGTTACCAAAGACTAAAATAAAAAAAAAAAAAAAATATGATAGTTCTTCAAGATTATCCACAAACTATTTCTGTTCTAAGGATTGACTAAGATCAATGCTACATATAAAAATTTAGTTCCAATGTTCATGTATTTATGTGATAGAGGCCCAGTATTCAAAGCTCAGCGCTGGGCGCACCCGACTGCAATGTTGAAAAGGACAGTTAGCGCTGGCACTAGGTGTTAGCACTGACACTGAACCAAAATGTATGCAGGGGAGGGCCCTGAATGCCGGCGCACCGACATATTCAACAGTATAGCACAGCGCTACAGGCATTAGCATGACCTGTAGCGCTGTGCTAATAACTGCCTACAAAAAGCTGCTGGTAATGCAGTGGTAATGTGGTGGCGGTGCCCCCCCCCAATCCCAATCCCAACCCCCATTCCCCGTAGAATAGAAACATCTCCCTGGTAGTATAGTGTCCCCAACCCCGTTCCCCATAGAATGCAACCATTTCGCTGGTGGTCTAGTGTCCCCCCCAACCGGCAGCGACGACCCCTTCTCCTCCCAACAACCACCCACGAACGGAGATGGCGACTGACTCAGCCCTCCTCTCACCACCACAGCCGGCCGCTGACTGAGGAATGAATGTGCTGTACTGTAATGAATGCAGTATAGTTCATTCATCCCTCAGTCGGTGGCCGGCCGTTGTGGCGGTGAGAAGAGGAGGGCTGAGCTGGTCGCTGTCTCCATTCATGGGTGGTTGTTGGGAGGAGCAGGGGGCAGTCATTGCTGGGTGGGGGGGACACTAGATTACCAGGGAACGGCAGTCTGTTTAAGTGCACAGTATCTGGATTCGTGCAGAGGGGTGGCGGGACCATAATACTACCAGGGAATACATGCATTCAAGTGGCTACCGGGTCGGGAATCATGATGGGGGGGCACTGGACCACCAGAGATACTATTAATGTAGGGCTGCTATGGGGGTTGGGAATCACGATGGGAGGGGGCACCTACAGGTACAAAGCCATGACAGCACAGACGGACTGCTGAGCCCACGCAGCCTTTCCAGTCCCCTACAGTATTGTGATGTTGTGGAGCCTAGTGTACCTACTGCCTACATTCCCCCCCCGCCACATGCCTGTTCCATGCAGTCGTGACTCACCCCACTGTCATAGCACCCACCACTGCTGTGGGGTGCCACTGTTGTCGTGGGGGCTGTCATCCAGTGTACGTATGGACTCAGGCGGTATATATATATATATATATATATATATATATACACATACATATGTATATAGATATATATTTATATCCATATATATCTATTTATATGTATATATATATATATATATATACCATATATACATGGATATATATCTATATCTATATGTTGCAGGATATGTCTATATACTGTTCTGGACTGCTTGTAGTGCTGCAGGGGTCAGATGTATGCACCACTTGTGCCTGCCAGCACCCAGATCCTGCAGCATCCTGCCTGTACTTCCATGCCGACCAACAGGGGACGCTGTGGGCATGCCTTGGCCTGCAGCATCCAGCCTGTACTTCCATTCCGATCAAAAGGAGGAGCTGTCTGCTCCATGCAGTAGCACCTGGCAAACTGCGTGGTAATGTATGCTAAGCAGCGGTTAATGAGATGCATATGTACCTGTTTGCCCACAGATTATCTAAGTAGGCTACTTTGCATGGGAGCTTTGAATATGGCTCCCGTTTGCCCCGGGCTAATGTGTTAGCACTGTGCAATCAGGTTAGCCTAGGCAAACTACACATCAGCATAGCACAGTTCTGCAGTGTGCGGCTTGCATTGTTGTTTGCAGGTATTGTGGGTCTGCACTCTGCAATCACACACAATGTTCTCCACTTGCAACACTGGCTTGCTCCAGGGTGTACTGGGCTGCAGTTACAGTGCGCACTTACCTGTTGCTATATTCAGTGCTGTCTTTTTCCTGGGCTATGTTTGCCCTGCACTCTCAGACCAGTTTGCCCGGCTTCCCTCGCATACTATATTCAGCAGGGTTAGCACCGGGCTATTTCTTTTGAATATGGTGGGTGATTTGGGCTGGGCAATGTCTGCATGCCGGGCAGTGCTACTTGAGGCTTGGGGCAAACTTTTGAATATCTGGGCCAAAGAGTCCAAAATGGCAATATTATCAATAGTTGTTCTGCCATGCCTAAAACCATCTTAAAGTTCAGTGAAAATATGATTTTTCTGCTCCCATTCCTCAAGCTTTTTCAAAAGAAATACTGTATAGATTTTTTGAGGAATACTAAGAAGGGTAAGAGGCCTGTGATTACCAGGTTTTGCCCTATCACCCCCTTTAAATAATGAATAAATTATACTAGTGTTCCAATAGTCCATAAAAAATAAGAATTTATTAATTATCATGAAAACTGCAGCCAAAATAGTTGCCCAGGAACTGGGATTAGCATGAATAAAGGGGCTATATGCCTGGGATAGGCTGCATCTCAACCTGGAGGGGAGGGAGATTCTTAAACTAAAACATTTTGGATTCATTGGTGATAGGTGGGGTTTAAACTTGTAAAGGGGGGAGGGATAGAAAGACTGAAAGCCCCAGTGAGGAAGCTTGAGGGTTCAGGACTAGATCATGCAAAGCGGACTGTGGGTAGCATTAAAAGATCAGGGGGAACGGAGGGGGGAAGAGAGATGGAGGATTGCACTGGGCTGAGAAGACTGGAGGGGGGAAGGGTGGAGGATGGTCCTGATCAATGCCAGGAGCATGGGCAATAAAATGCCAGAGCTCCAGGCAATGCTAGTTGAGGGTGCAGCAGACTTGATGGCATTTACTGAGACATGGGCCTCCCAGAGGCATGATTGGGACCTAAATTTAGAGGGATACACAATGTTTAGGAAGGATAGGGGGGTGGGAAGAGGGGTGTGCGTGGCATTGATAGTCAAAAATGACATAGTAGTTGGTGGAATAGAGGAGGCAGAAGGAGATGTGGAGGCAATTTGGGTAACCCTACAAACGAGAGGGTGTAAAAGATTAAAAATAGGGGTGGTATACAGACCCCCACAATGGAAATGGAACTGGAGGATGATCTGGCTGAGAATATCAGGGGTCACTGTGGCCTCGGAAAGGGCAGGGTGGTGATCATGGGTGACCTGAACATGCCGGGGGAAGACTGGGGCACTATGGCATCCTAGGTGGCCAGGGAGCAGAGGTTGATGGATGTCTTTCAGGATGCCTTCCTAGTCCAGCATGTGTGGGAGCCTACTAGGCAGGATCAGATCCTGGACATTGTCCTAGCAGATAGTGACCAGATAAGGGGCCTGGAGGTGAGCAGCCCGGCTAAGAGAGTCACCGGGGTGGTAAGGGGGGCCAAGGTGAAGAAGGAGCTTATCCTGGCGAGGGATATCCACAGGGGAGGAAGGGGTTCTATAGATACATAGGGGAGAAAAGAAAAGTGAGGGAACAGATAAGCAGGATTAGAACGGGGGGCCCAGGAAGCTGGGGAACAAGCAGAGGTGCTAAATGAGTACTTTGCCTCTGTCTTTACTGGGGGAGGTGGGGGATCCTTCCAACCCAATGGGAGGGTAGAGGAGCCCACTGAACCAGGAGGTCAGTTGGAGACTGAAGAACTGGATGAGACTAGGGCAGGGGATGGGTCGTATCTAGAAGGGGAGGAGAGGATGCATGAAGAGGGGGGACGGGAGGGTGAAATCACAGCAGATAGGGTGAGAGAGACCCTCTGGTTGTTAAAGACTGAGAAGGCACTGGGGCCAGATGGGCTGCATCCAAAGGTGCTGAAGGAACTGGCGGATGTGATAGCAGCTCCACTGGCCTCACTTTTCAACATCTCCCTGATGACAGGGTGCGTGCCTCAAATTGGAAGGTGGCTCATAGAAACATAGAAACATAGAAGTTGACGGTAGATAAGGACCGCAAGGCCCATCCAGTCTGCCCATTTCTTTTGTGGTGTCTATCCACAAGGGGGGGTCCAGAGAGGAGATGGGGAATTATAGGCCCATTAGCCTAATGTCTGTGGTAGGCAAAGTTATGGAGGGCATTATCAAGGAGAGGCTGGGAGGCAGCTGGAAAGGTTGGAGCACCTGGATAACAGGTAGTATGTTTTTGTTCCAGGGAGGTCATGCCAGACTAAACTGGTGGAGTTTTATGACTGGGTGAAGGGTGCCCTGGACTGACATAGGCTGGTGGATGTCCTTTATCTGGATTTCAGTAAGGCGTTCGATTCGGTACCCCACAACAGCCTACTAACAAAGCTGGGGAGGATGAGGTGGGGGGCAGTTGCTCAGGTGGGTGGAAAACTGGCTTATGGGTCAAATACAGTAAGTGGTGGTTGGAGGGATAGTCTCCTTCCCCAGAAGGGTCATCAGTGGGGTCCCCCAGGGTTCAGTCCTGGGGCCACTCCTGTTCAATTCCTATGTCTCGGACATAGGGTGGGGTGTTAGGAGTAGGTTGAGTCTCTTTGCAGATGACTCAAAACTGGGAGCACTGGCAGATGGGCAGGAGGGGAGAGAAGCCCTGCAGGGGGATCTGGATACCCTGGGGGTTGGGCAAGGAAGTGGGAGTTGAAGTTCAATGCAGGGAAATGTAGGGTGCTGTATCTGGGGGTCAGAAACCCGGTACATGCATACACCTGGGGGAGGGGACCAGACTGCAAGTCACATCGGGCGAGAGGGACCTAGAGATTGTGGTAGACAGCAAAATGAATAACACATAGAATTGTCGAAGAGCTGCAGCAAAAGCAAACAGGATACCGGGCTGCCTAACCAGGGGAATTACCTCCAGGAGGAGGGAGGTGATCCACCCTCTGTGTAATGCTCTGGTTAGGCTGCATCTTGAGTACTATGTGCAGTTCTGGAGACCTCATCTTAAGAGGGACATAGCGCTGCTGGAGAGGATCCAGAGGAGTGCGACCAGGATGATTCAGGGCATGGAGGGTAGGACCTATGAGGAGAGACTGGATGAACTCAATCTGTACGCATTGGAGGAGAGGAGGGACAGAGGGGACATGATAGAGACTTTCAAGTATGTAAAGAGGATAAATAAAGGCAGAGCCAGGGAAGTGTTCAGGCTTAAGAAGGGGGTAACTACTAGGGGGCATGGATGGAAGCTGTAAGGGGGAAGTACAGGAAACACTTCTTCACAGAGAGGGTGGTGGAACCATGGAACACACTACCCAGGAGTCTGGTGGAAAAGACCACAGTGGAAGGATTCAAGAAGGGTTGGGACAGGTACAGGGGGAAGCTGAGGCCAGGGAAGGCCACCTCTGGGGCTGGGGGGGGGGAGGAGGAGCAGGCTCCCAGCAGGCACTAACTTCCGAGCAGACACAATAGACCATGGGGCCTATTCTGCTGTCTTTTACTATGATACTATGAATAATTTCTGTAGGAATTAAGTCAGCACCAGGGGCTTTGTTCTTTTTCTGTAATAAAATTAAAACTAAAACTGAAAATAGCTAATAATTATATAGTGAAATTATGAACCCTGTAACTTAAAAATCTCTAAACCAAATCTCTCCATATGTAATAGATGAATAGCTTTTATGATCTTTCCAAAAAGTTCTGCATGTTAATTTGCATGCACTATGCCTATCTACAAAGGTGGCCAGATCATAAGCAGATAAGAATGTTTACAGAATGTTCCACCAAAAAATATAATGCTAGTCTCTGAGTCCTGATATGTTTGAAACTATTCATCTAAGTTTCCAGATATTTGGCATGTCCTTAGTACACCTAATAACATATAATCTTGACAAATGTCAGCTCTCTAACTCACAAGATGGCTGAGTTATGACCAAATAAACCCATTTCAGAAATTCCAAAAATTTCTATTTCATTTCTTTGGACTTTGTGGAATTTCACAGAATTTTGTTTTGAATTCCACTGATTCAAAATTTTCTAATTATGCACAACCCAATTTTGAGGCTTTTATCTGAGAAACTGTTCAAGATTCCCATATCTGGTCATTAGTTGGGAACTGTCTTGATGTTCACCATTTTCCTCTTTTATTCTTACACAACTAAAATAATTAAAAAACTTGGTAAATAAAATGTATTGGATTCTGAGTTCAGCAAGAACTTTTTAAGTTTATGCATTGGTAGGTAAATCTGCTCTAGAATATTATCTAACTAAAATTTCCTTTCTTTTGCATCTCATGGCAGAATAAGGCAGCATAATAAAACATTATTGAGAGTAACAATGGTGTTAAGTTTTATGAAGTTGCTTGGACCGCGAATCTATGTGATAATGGCAATCACAGAACAGCCATTAGGGTGAATGGAAATCACTGAAAAAAAATGTTGGCGATGCAGTCCCTGGTGCACAGCAAAAGGGTGCTGAGGACTTAGATTTCAATTAAATTTGGGGGGCTGCACCCTCACACCCCCCTATTTAATGATTCTCAACTCCAGGGAGGGTGCATGTCGGGGGTACAAAACCTGAAAAAAAAATATTCGAGCCAGGTGCAACAAAGGCACCTGTGCCTGGACCCGAATCCAGCACCATTCAGACCCCAGCCCTGAGCCCACCCACCATGCCACAGGAGCAGCTCAGCAGCTCGCCACAGTGCCACCCCTCACAATCTCTCCCTCCCTTCCCAGCCCATGCTCAGCATGCTCGCTCTCCCCCCCCGCACATATACATGTAGCGACAGGATGTCGCTACGTCTTTTGGATGAGTTGTTAAACCGAGGTGCCATCTGCCTGGATTGGTGGTGGTTCAGGTGGATGTTAAAGATCCCATGACACTTATCAAAAAGAGTAGAGGAATTTCCCTGGTGTTCTGGCCAAATTTCCCTCATTCACTAAAAATACAACCAACAGCTTAATCTGATTCAAGGTCAGTTGGCATTCATCTGTATTCCCCTTCCCCCGGGTTGTGCCTGAAAATAGGCAGAATTTGTCTAGTGCACTTACCCGGTCAACAAAAACTAAATAAAAATAAATAAATAAATAAAATATTCGTGCACCCCTCATCCAGTCACCCTCCCTCCCTCATCGCTGTGATATGAGGAGCCGCGATTGAGTCGCCATTTTGGTTGGCGCCCAATCACGGTCACTGAACTCACAGGATACCTTCGACCTCTCCTCATTTTTGAACTAATTTTACATGGGACACCAATACCTATTCTTTGGATTATGCAAAATGTGCTATTTCAATTAATGTTTTTATTGCTGACATGATCTCTCTGAGTCAATAGAGAGGATTTAAATGAGTCACAGCAAAGATAGAAGAAACAGAGAGAACGAGAAAAATATATGGGAAATGTAATGCCCCTTCAATGTGAATGTTAATGAGTTGCACTTTTACACTTCCAGTGAACCTCATGATCAAAGCTGAAGTCAAGCAAAACTAATCAAAACAAATATAATATTTTTTTACATAGTCAAATATTGCATATTAAGTTATGTAATGGTTGCAGTGGAACTCTAGAGGCTATTTTTTTTTCAGCGTGCTGTATGATAAAACTATGGACTATTGTTTGCTTGATGAAGTAATTTTTTTTTTTTAAATAGATGAAAGTTGCTTGAAAATTCTGCAGGTGATCGGTTGTGTTGTCTGGGGGATGCATGCTTCATCACTGGTCTGCTTCTGTAATTATGAATGTGTCATAAGGTGGTTAATAAAAGTCACATCATAAAGAGATTTAACCTACTCAAAATGTTGAGAAAAAATGTTGTTTATGAGATAAGGAAATTTGTAAAAATCAAGATAATCAGGTGAGCGAAATTAAAGTACTGTATCATTAGTGGAAGGGGCCTATAGTTCTTTTGTGTAGGGGTGTGCATGTCAGCGTTTCCAGTTCTGATGGATCAGACAGGGCAAATCTGAATCAGAACCAAAAATTTAATATATTGTACTAAATAAATAAATAAATAAAAATGGTGCAATCAGTTTAAGGACACAGCAAGCTAGTGTTTGATTTTATTTCACTTGGTAACCCAATAAGTGCACTGAACTGAAGGTTGCCCATTTTCAGGCATGACCCAAGCTATGAGGCAAGAACAGACGCTTATAATAACAATGAAAAAGCATTTAATAGAAGCTCAAAATAAAGTGAACAACTACATATAAAAGAGCAACTGTGTACTAATTGTGTAGCTTTAAACCACTAAGTATACTCCAGTTATGTTTTAACTATATTGTTTTCTAGCGATTTGCTTTTTCCCTACTTGTGGTCTACTAAATGTTACAAATAATGCAGTACTTATTTTATTGAGTCTTTCAAAATGTTAGTGTCAATGTTCTTATTGTAAGTAGAAAGTGTCTCTGAGAACTCATCTATATCCTGCATCTAACTACTGCACCTGTTGCTTAGCATTATTCTTTTGGAATGCAGATCTGTTGTATTCACTGTATTTTATCATTTACTTATGCTCTGTTTGTAATTAGTATCTGTAGGTATACTGTCTATGTATTCCATGTAATTTTGTATTTTGCCATTTACCTATGTACTGTATATAGTTCATATCTGTATGTATACTGTTCTATGCATTCCATGTAATGAGTTCTGGGATGTTCCTGAAAAAAGGAACAGCTTGTCTTAGTGAGCCTACCCAGTTACCAAAATCCAGTAACTATATATATATATATATTCATGGCAAAAAAACTGCATTTAATGCATCAGTTAGGGTTAAAGCGACAAGAGTGAGGAATGAAACATTAGGATTGAGCACCTAACCCACCCCCCCCACAACCCACACACCCATCCTCCACAGACTGACAGATGCCAGGTTGTGCCATGGGGTCGTCAGGCCCAACTCTCACCCCATTCCATGTGTAAGCAGGTTTACATGCTACAGTAAAGAAGAATGGGGTGATAGTTGGGCCTCACAACCCCATGGCACAGCCTGGCATCTGTCAGTCTGTGGAGGATAGGTGTGTGGGTTGTGGGGGGGGGGTAGGTGCTCAACCCTAACGTTTCATTTCCTCACTTTTGTCACTTTAACCCTAAGTGATGCATTAAATGCATTTTTTTTTTGCCATGAATTTCCTTACTTTTCATGCCCCACACTCCCACCAAGTTGCCCATTACTGCTTAACAATATGCATCTGTGGGAGTGTGGGCCCCATTTACGCATAGCTATACAGCAGCCCTATATGGCAAGGAACCCTTGTAACACAAATTTGACAATATCTCAGTAACAATGCAACCTATGAAAAAAATTCCACTGCAGGCTTATTATATGGTTTAAAATCTTGTTCCAGTGGCATAGATGCCGCCAGTAGTTAAAACTCTGTATCTCGCTTTGTTTTCGAGATAATGGTGCCAAAAAATGTGACAGACACACCAATGTAATCCTATGGGGAAATCGTTAACTTCATCATGGCATACATATGCAACCACTTAATTCCCCAACACCTAAATAGCATAATTCACACCTGTAGGACATCCCCTCAACACCCTGTACATTTCAAGTAAAAAGACTGTACCGTTAATGAGCTATGCAATTCTAAAGTTTTTATACCTTTAAAAGTTTTTCAGTAGTGAGATAGCAAAATCCTCGGCCACAAGATAAACCCTATTCCACAACCTAACAAAATCCTAGTCCTCAAGCGGACATCTGGTCATGCCAGTCTGGGCCATCTGGTCATCCCCAGGGAGATCTGATCATCCCCAGGGACATCTGGTCATGATATTCCAGCTATCTGGTCGTCCCCTCATGAACAAAGCTTGCGGACTAGGATTGTCTCATGGACCAAGATTTTGGAGGCTAACGAAAGAAGATCGTTAGCGAGTCGTGAAAGAAGAATTTTTAATTTTTAAAAACCTATTTTTTGACGGAAATGAAGCAAATCAAAGGCATGGCTTTGTAGAGGTGGTCACCCTGAACAAAACCCATGCCTCATTTGGCCCAAAAGTCACTCGTGGAGAAAGCTACGACATTTTGTTTGACTGGAAAACTAAAAACAAGATGGCGGCTCGTGAACAAATAATTTTTCTGATGGACTAGGATTTTTCTTTCACGAGCTTACAAAATCTTTGACCATGAGACCATTTATCTTTCGCAAATATACATATAAATTTTTGAGTGAACTGAGCATGCTCAGAACTCAAAAATTAAAAATGTAATAACTTTGGAATGGATTAATATTTGTTTAGCAAACTAATGCTGGACTGTTCATTGACCTAACCTCTTTCTATGTTCCAAGTGTCAGACTAAAAGATGACATGGTGTGGTTGCAGTGCCATGGGCAACAAACGTGTCAAAACTGGCGAAAAGTGCATTTTTTGATGTTTCACTGCTCAGAAACCGTATGTCCAACTGAAACAAAACTTGGAAAATCAAGAGATCTACCAAACCAGACCATGCATTCCAAATTTTGTGCAAATCCATTCAATGGTTGCAAAGTTATTAACGCACACAATTTGAGGTTTAACATTAAAGTGCCTACTAAATCCTAACTATAGGGGCATGACCACACCCCCATAATAAATAAATCTGACTCTTCCCTGCTCCCCTTATAATTGCTGTTTGTGTCATTACAGTCTTGTCATGGTGAGCATTATGATGTCATAAACAAAGGCACTATGAGGTTAGCAAGAGAGAGGCAAATGTTTTTTATATAAGCTTCTTAGACAGACTGCCAAAATGTGCTGTAAACGTTGAAAAGGAACACTGAAAAAAAATGTATTCTCCATTAAACTATAATAGCTAAAGCATTGTATTTAAGAAAGTACATGCTGAAGTATAGAGTTATTCTTCAAATATACAAACAGTATAAAAATACATAAAATAAATTTATCAAGATATCAGCATGTGCATTACAGCAATTACATACAAACTGTTCAAATATTTGATTGAAATCTTCTTAAAAGAGGTAAGACTCAACCTGGTGCAAACCAGTGGTTTCATTTTCTTCTCCATCTGTTCTATCCCACCCACCCTGCTCCTCTGTTATGCAGGGACAGACTGCTGTTTCTGGTGGCCCACCCGGAAAGCTAGTATGGGGGTCTCCCAGGAAAATGAATAGAGAGGCAGGGTGATACACCCATATCAGTATTCCATTGCACTTCGGTATATTTGCTCTGTGTTTTGCACTATACAGTATATTAATTTGCAAAGATTATAAAGACCCATTTACTTGAAAAAAAGTATATATGAAAGATATTCACTGTTTGCCAGGTAGGAAGCAACCCTATTGAGGGGGGACCAACTGGAAATTTCCAGATATCAAGGTAGGCCAGTCTGCCACTGATGAAACATTCACACAGGGGCCCAGATATTCAAAAGGGTTGCGCCATGCGCAATAGGGTTACTCCAGCGCAAGTCTGAAAATATGCCATTCTGCGATATTCAGAGGGAGGCAGATGCGCCCCCAAATCACGCTGAGGAAGAGCGCAATGATAATGAATGCATGCGCAACTGAAGTGGGGAACCATGCATAAATGGCGCAGTGTGATATTCAACAACATGTGCCATGCGCAATAGGGGAGCAAGCGGAAGTTACGCGATAGCAGAAATGAGCCAAAATAAAAAGGAACAAGGGAGAGGCGCAAGAACGCTACAGGAAGGCACATGTGGCTGAACCCTAGGCAGACACACAGGGCAGGACAGACACACAGAGCAGGACAGGAAAAGGGCACCCTGAACCCACAGGCACAGGGAAGGTGTGGGGAGCCACAGCCAAACAGAGTGCAGAAGAGGGAAGTGCCACACAGCACTGAAGCCACCAGAGGAAGGTGTTCCCGGTGCAGGGGAAGTAGCAGCCAGGACAGCGGGGGGAACACAGAAACAGCTGCCAGGGGAGGTGAACACAAGCCAGGGACATGGCCAGTGCCACCATCCAGATGGAGGCAGTAATGAGGGGGGTGAGAAGGCAGGCAGCAGGGGGGTGCGGCCGTGGAAGGGCCCATTGGCCGTATGCCCCCAACAGGCAGTACCGAGGCCACACCAGCTTCGAGCTGTACAGCGATACCGAGATTGTGGGCCGGTACTGCCTGAATCGGGCAATTCTGAGGTGGCTCTGTGAACTGTGCAGTGATGTGATGCAGGCACCTACACGATGGAGCCATGCTCTGTCGGTGGAGACAAAAGTGACAGCTTGCATGTGCCTGCTCACCACGGGTACCTTCCAGAGACCTACAGGGGATACCACAGGCATAACCCAGTCAGCTGCATCATGCCACCTCACCCAGCTCCTCAGCGCACTGCTGCCACATGCTGCGGAGTACATCCATTTCCCCAGCACACCGGTGGAGCGCACAGCAAACATACAGGTGTTCCACAGGGTAGCACGTATGCCTGGCATGCTAGGGGCAATAGACTGCACCCATGTGGCCATCCACACACCATCTGGCCCAAAAGGGGCCACATACATTAATTGGAAGGGCTATGCAAGCATCAACTGCCAGGTGGTGTGGTATGCCAGGGGGCGCATAATCAATGTCTGTGCCACGCACCCTGGGGGAGCACATGATGCCTTCATCTGGCACCAGTCGGCACTGTGCCACAGATTCGAGAGTGGGGACATCCCCACTAGCCACTTAGTGGGTGAGTATACAAACCATGTGGAAAAACATAGAGCTTGGGAGGGGCATGGTCAGAGGTGACATGGGTATTGGCCTAGATAGCCCAAGGCAGGGCGACGCTGATCACCAAACTAACCTCCACCCTCTACACACAGGTGACAGTGGATACCCACTCCGTCTCTGGCTTCTCACACCATACCGGTGGCCCGCGACCCCATCGCAGCAATGCTACAATGAGGCACATGCCACCACACGCAGTGTCATCGAGTGGGTGTTCGGGATGCTGAAGGCACATTTCTGTTGCCTGGACACATCTGGCGGTGCCCTACAATATAGCCCCTCAAAGGCCTGTGGGCTATTCCTGGCCTGTTGCATCCTGCACAACACTGCCAATGACTGTGGGATAGCCGTACAGGTCAAAGAGGGGGACAGCGATGGGGATGATGAGGGTGCTGGTGAAGATGGTGATGGGCAGCCCCCCCTTGGGTGATGGGACCCCCGACTGCTCTGGCTGGCACAGCTGCACTGGGACACCATCACAGAGGAGCACTTCAGCCAACCCATGTAAGTCATGGGGCCATATGCAACCACCAGTGGCAAAGGCACAACCCACAAACCTGCATGGACACACAAGTGCATGCTGTCAAGGGAAGTGGCCGAGCATGGAACCGCAGACACCGCCAGGGATGGGCGAGGTCTAACATGGTACGCGGTCATAGACACACACACACACACACACCTCACAAGGCATGCACAAAGGGTAGGAGGCACGCCGACCCAGACCGCCACCTCTAGCCACACACACATCCACAGACCACCATGCCCACTGCCTGTCATTGTGCATGTGTCAGATGCTGGGTGTACAGTGCAACACAGGCATCATCATGTACACACCACAGTGGACAGCAGCCGGGAGGGTGTGCAGATGGAACGTGTGTGTGTATGTGTGCAGGGCCGGGTACCCCACCCATGCATTGCCCACTGAATGACACAATGCACACAGGGCAGCATCAGATAGTAGCCATGCTGGAAGACAGGTCAGTCATGTGCCACAGTGCCACAGCCACCACGGATGCGTGGGTGGCCCCCGCTGAGACCCACCAGCAGTGACAGGCTGACCACTGGCCTCATGGGGTGGCACCAACGGTCCCCCAGGGGTTCCACTGCGTGAACGTGACCGTGCTCATGCAGGGGTCTGCAGCACACCGAACATGCCTGCGCCAGGCGTGCTCAGGATGCCCACAGCTGAACCTGGTGTCAACAAGGATGGAGTCGCACGATGCCAGGAATGGAGATGGACATTGCACTGTGCGGTGTCTGCGACACATGGGCAAATTACTGTGTGCCCATTGTGGCAATGACAGCTGTGAATGCCTGTGTCTGCCTGTCAATGGCAGTGGTCACATCCTCCCGCAACCGGTCCATCCCTGCCAGGAGCAGAGCGGTGTCTCTGCTGTGCCGCTCCTCTGCCTGGCGCAGAGCCACACACTCAGTGCATCCACCACCGTCACAAGCTGCATCTGCTGATTGACTGATGCTTGCAGTATGCGGGTGTGCTCATCTAAGAGGTCATCTGCCTGATCGGCATGCTGTCCCTCATGGTGTTCGCAGCCCTGATGGTCATCAGGTGGGTGCTGCACACCAGGGCCAGGCCTGGGCATGTCCACAGGTGGTGCACTGACGCCGCCCCCTGACACTGTACCCCTATGGCCATTGGCTGACTGCTGATACTGCCCCTCCGGCTGCCAATCTCCAGGGCTCAATGGTACCACCGCAGTGGCCACAACAGTCCCACTGTCCTGGACACACACCAGTGCTGCCCCACTGGTGCAGACAGGCACAGGCTGGGACTGTGATGTCATGCAGGCCTCCATGGTGACACCACCCACAGCCATGGCCATGATGTCACCTGCTGTGTGGCCATCCTGTGGCCCACATGTCACACTGCCCATGATGTTAGCTCCATCATCATCGGTGACAGATCTGGCACCAGCCCGAGTCTCAGCATGCTGGCATCTATGGATGCTGGCACGCTGGGACACGGGCAGGGCCTCTTCCGCACCTGCTCCACTAACATCAGTCCGGACGTTCAGGCGGGCCCACTGTCGCCCTGACCCCCGTATGCCTGTGGAGGTGGACGGCCCTCCTTCATCTCCATGCTACTGCCCTCAGTGGAGAAGCCCACCACCACTGACCCATGTAGATGCTCAGGAGCTGTAAGGGAAAAACAGTAGCATTACTGCATGTGACCTACCCTGACCCCCCCAATCAACAGACCATGACCTACCATGCAGTGATGGGCTACCACCCATCTGGAATCCACCACCCAGAACACCCTCAATGGCGCAACGCTGCATGCTGGCAGCAACCTGCTCTCCCTGTGGGGTCAGGCATTGCACCTCCGGCTGTCCCCCACCGGTCGCAGACCATGCTGCCCTGATGGCAGCCACCTTCTCTTTAATTCTTCGCCTGTCCGTGCCCATTTTCCTTTTGCACTCCTGCACGGAGCACTGGTGGCTGCCATGCAGGTTGACAGCATGCGCCACCTCCTCCCATGCAGCAGCATGGGCCTGTGGTGTTCCCTGGTGTCCACTGAGCAGCGGCTCCTGGTTGAGGTAGGCCTCAAACAGGGCATCTGTCTTTGCCTTTGTGAAGTTTGGCCTCCTCTTCCTCCCACGACTCTGTTCCTCTTCCTCCACCACACGATCGGTCATGATTCATCCTGTGAGAATGGCAGGTGTTACCAGTGACTGTGCAGTCCCATGCATGTCCCAAACACCACAGTCCACACTCCCAAACAGCATGCAACTCACTGCAATAGACTGCAGTAACTGACTATGGCCAGTGCAGCCCAATGTCACATTTTTATAGTGCAACCCATGCAAATGAGGCGAGGCGCAACTTTAAGTGGATGCAAATGCAGTGACTGTGCCATTGAATGGCTAATTAGATGATTTGCATATGCCGGCTGAATATCGTGCTGTTGCACTTTGCACAATTGTGCTGAACATGCTGAGCCAAGGGCGCAGTTCTGTGACATACGCAGTACACACCTAACTGCACATGCCTGGGTTGATGACGCAGGCACCTGCTGTGCTGCTGACATGCTGAGCATGGGAGGCAATGCAGGGCATGGCCACCATTGTGCCAGTGGCAGTACAGCACTGTTCACATATATGGTGCTGTGGCACTGGGGCATCGTAGGAGCACTGGGGCAACAGCGCTGTAGGCCGCTACAGGAGGTGGCACACAGGCACCCAATCATGCTACACGCATTGGGTTCCAATCACGCTGTGGCTGTCCGTGGCCCAGAGACCCTTCACCCTGTGCCCGACCTTTGCTCTAGGCGCCATGCGTCAGGCATGGGTGCACCACTATCGCACTGTTCAGTGCCAGCACAATAGGGAATGGCAGTGCTGTACCGCGCAGCATCTGCATGTGGCAGGACCGAGCTGCCAAGTGCCATTTTGATTCAACCACACAGAAGAGATGGCGCTGAGGCGTGTGGTCATTTGGAGCCAGGTTGAGCTAGCCAACCTGGTGGCTATAGTTGAGCCTCATGCTGGGGCTTTGTATGGAGAGGCACCCCTGGACAGGGCCAGGAGTGCAGTCTGGCAGGAGGTGGCTGACGCCCTGGAGGAGGCCACTGGTATCGGGGGCATGGCAGAGCAGTGCCGCCATCATTATGGGGACCTGAGGCGCAGGGACCCGGACCTGCTTGCCTGCCTGCAGGCACATGCCAGGAGGGGCATGGTGCCACGGCCAGGTAGGTGTAACATCCATACACTATTATTGTCCATACAGGTATCATGGTTGCATGTGTCCGGCACATGGGGGGGTGTCCGGTGTTGGCCGTGGTAGTGGTATCGGGGTGTGGGGTGGATGGGTATGGCTGTGTGGGATTGCACACACATGGGGGCGGGGGGACTTTGCTACCAGATTGTACTGATGTTCCTCTCTCCATGTTTGCACCTTAGGGCCCAAAGAACGTCAGCAGAACTGAGACCAGAGGGACTGCCTGGAGGAGCAGCAGGCCAGAAGGGATGATGGTGGTCAGCGGCACATGGACCAGCCTGATGATGGTGAGTGCATTACATCCATGATTACTATTACATGCTGTATAACTGGGTGGGCAGCGGGGCATGGCCACCATCCATTGACACCACTGCCATGCACGCAACTTGTTACAGTCAGCACTGTCCAGTGGTACTGCATGTCTGGGAGTGCATCAATGGTGATCCATGCATGCACCGGGCACATGGCTGTGGCACTGCCTTCACACCGCATAGCCAAGTCACTGTACGGCCATGGTGGTGCTGTGCAGGACACGGGTTGTGGGTGTGTGCAGTGGTCCACATGGCTGTGGCTGCCTGGGTGGGCAGGTCTTGTGGACACGGTCACTGTGGGTGGTCACACACCATCACAAGGGCATGGCACATGGCTGTATGCCATGCACAATGGGTGGGCTGTGGGAGGGCTGGATAGTCACACTTATTGACTCTGCTCCCTCGTCCTAGGTGGAAGGTGACTCCAGGAAATCCAGAGGGGTATTCGTGAGCTGCTCTAGGTGGCAAGGGAGACTTTGGAGCTGCTTCATAGGATCCACCGCCATGGGGTGAGGAGGAGGAGGAGCAGCAGACGTCAGAGCCATGATGAGGAGGACCGGGGCGCACGTTGATGTCCCCATGCCCCTACTACCACCTTCCCCCCTTTGACTCACCCTCACACTCCTTCTTCCCTCTCCCATATGTTCACCCCTGCCCCTTACCTGCCCCCACCTGTTATGTGGCCCTTCCCCCCTTGTAAATAGTTGTATATAGTTTTTTGTTACTTCTTTTAAATACATGCATTTTGTTATGACAACTGTGGTGGTCTCTGATTTGCAGTGGGCTACAGGTGCTCAGCTGCAGTGGTGTGCATGGCGTCAGGGGTGGTGCACGCATGGGTGTATGTGTGTGTGTGTGTGTGTGTGTGTGTGCAGAAGTGAACCGCCTATGGTGTGAGCAGAGGGATCAGTCACTGTCTGTGGTTTGTGTGTTGTACTCTGTGCACTGGATGCCTGTGTGCAGTGGTCCATGGGGCCTGCACTGTGTGCATGGCACCCCTGTCAGACCGTCCATGGCCTGTGCAGCTGACACCCTTGCATGTCTGTGATATGCACGTTCTGCTGGCATGTCAGTGGTGACTGTCCATGCTGGATAACAACTGTACCTGGCACAATGCCCCGGTTGCCTTCCATCACCAGTATGGTGCACTTCTGCCTTCGGTGGCACTGTGGCCTCTGCTGTTGTTGTCCCCCCTCCATGCTGTCGCTTGTGTCTGTTGCAGAGCATGTGCTCCAGAGTCTGTCACCTGTGCTCCGTGGCATGCTGGTGGCATACAGCTTCATGGTGCCTGCGCAGGGTGGCTGGCACACCTGTGCAATGTAGGGGTGCTGTCTGTGTGTACATGTCAGCAGTGGCCACACACCAGTGGCTTGGTTGACCCGCTACTGTGTCCCTGTGTTGGTGTGCCCTTGGGTATGGGTGGGTGTTTGTCCATGAACTGTGTTGCATCCTGTGTGGTGCATGCTTCCATGCTACACTGTGCGTGTCTGTACTGGCTGTTGTGGCCGGTGCTGGGATGGGATGTGTCCTTGGGAGGGTGTGCAGGGTGCTCTACCACTGGAAGTGGGATCCGGGGCATGCCCTGTCACATGTGGGGTACCTCGTGTGACAACACATGGTCGGTCTCTCAGCTATACCTTGGGGGGGGAAGTGCAGGGTGGCACTGTGTATGCTGTTGTTGCACTGCTGTCTGCTGCTGCCCGCAGCAGGGTGCACATGGTGGGGATGCCTTGCATGGCTCTGTGGTGCACAGGGTTGCATTGCCACAGTGGGGGTGGTGGCATGCATAGGGTGTCCTGCACTGTTGGGCGCTACTCCTGGGAAGGATGTATGGTGATTGTGGTGCAGGGTGTGCTCTGTATTGGTGGGATGGGGTGCCACAGGGTGGTCGGCCCTCCTTGTGTGCCGGTCACAGATTGCCAGGGGGTGTACTGGGGCACCATTGCCCAGCTGTGGGTTGGTTGCTGGTATCCATGGGCCAGTGGTTATTCCAGCTCTCCCCCAGTTGTGCAGTGCATGGGGTGTGGGGGATGATGTCTGTTCTGCTGTGTGCTCCTCTGCCCATCTGTGGCATGGGTGTTGGGCCCCTGCATCCCTGGTTGTGCTGTTGCATTGCTACCCTGCTGCAGGGGGTGTCCTTGGTTACGCTATGGCGCATCAGATATGCTCAGCTTCACATCCCTAGTTGCGCTATAGTGCAGGTGGTGCGATATTCAGTCGTCGGCTGTAGGCGCATCTTGGTCTGCACAGTTTTTGAATGTTGTGCTTCTTGCACATGGGCACAGTGGACTTGCGCTTGATCCTGCTGTTGCGCACTTTTTGGGTGCAGTTTGAATATCCGGGCCAGGGTGTAATATTTTGCCTGACAAGTCCAACACATTTCATTCTTGTAAGGGAAGAATGGAAGATTTGCACAGAGCAGATGCCAGCAGTATATTCCTCTGTCATACTAACTAGACAACAACTCCTGCACCTGGTTTTGTGACTGGTATGACTTTCAGTGACAACAAGAAGAAGACTGACTGTGAGTACTGCAGTGGTAGACATCAGCTGATTAATGAAGATGATGAGGAAAGAATGGAATATGCATACACACAACAAAACCAGCAGCATGCACTCAGACTAAAATTAGAGACAGTTAAACTATCAGCAGTATACCCATTTTTATGGCTGTGGGCGGAGCCTACCGCCATCTTGCTATCTGTAGCTGGAAAATGGAGTATCGTGGAACATGTTTTGGACTTTTTAATGTATCCTTCCATGCCAACTGAAATAAAATACTCCCTTCTTTCTGTTAAGAATGTTAGAGACATAACTCCAAGCTGCTTATCAGATGCCATTAGGAAACTGAAACAGTTTGTTAAATATTTGTTAAACATTGGTTGCCTATTAAACTGGAGATTTGTTTACCCTCTTCGGAATGCAACAACTTGCACATTTAAATGCTTAGCACTTAAACAGCTTCTTCCTACTAGTTTCACTTGGGAATGTATTGTCTTTCAAGAAAGATTCATACTTCATAAATGTCATCCCTTTCCCAGCAAATCTATAATTTACACTGTTTTTTTTAACCTCTAAAGACACTGTCTAATAAGCACTGTCTCAGACATATGCCAGGTCTTCAGTGAACTACCCATACTAAATATATAGCAATCAGCAGGCATTTTCTACTATGCTTTCTGGGGAAAAAATGTATTGAGCTACAGCAAACACACACACACACACACTCACACACATACTCTGTACACACCATCCTCATGGCCACAAGTAAGCAATAATACCTGACAAGGTGGGCAGTATTGGGCAATACTGGACTCCCCAGGGGTATAATGAGGCCGATGCTGCAGGCAGAGGGCCTTATAGCCCCTGGAAGATCCAGTATTGCCCATGCCGCCCACCCTGAAGGGTATTATTGCACTTAGAAAATGTGCATCTGAGTCAGGATTAATTAAACATTAAAATTACACAGGAAATGAGTTTAAAATTAATGGAAAACTAGAAGTAAAACTGTTATTGGTAAAGTAGTTCCTCTGTTTTTTTATGCTGTTGTTTCTTGTGTTGCTCCCCCCTCCCCGAGAGCCATTTTCTGTCTTTGTCTCCCCTCCCAATCACAGACACAGTGGAGAAATGTTTATTTTATTGAGTAGCGAGTCAGAACAGTGAAATAAAGTGTGCTGAGCTCTATGTGGTGACAGGCAACTCCCATTTTTGTTTTGATCGCTGTTTGAAATGTGGGCAAGTCTGCAATGCTGATCACTTCAAAGGGAGTGCAATCAGGCTAGTGGTCTGTCATTTAGAAAAGGAATATGTGTTGTTTTTGCAGCTTGCATGGAAAACAGTGTGGCAGACTGTGGGAACAGCGAGAGCTAATGCTACAAGGGAGTGCAGCTTCATCTGCAGCATTTTTTTTTACTAAATTGAAGCATTTATTCCTTAAATGAAGCCCTCACTCCTCCAGCTTCATTTTCATTAGGTGCCTATTGGGAGAGTTGTGGAGAAGGACTGTGCTCAGATGAGTAGTAAGAGGGCGCCGTCAGAAGAGTACTGACTGCCGTGGTTGCCAATTGTAAAAATGAAGGAGCAGAGTCTTAGCAGGTGGGTTAGTGACATCAGGGGAGGGAGCTCTGGTTGTAAAGTCAGTGCTAGTGGAGTTTGGGCTAGAGTAAGACTGTGAGACAGAAAAGGTGTTGAAGTAGCGCTGAGCACGCGACGTGGTAGTGCTGTTTTAAATACAAATGTCTTTAAAATAAAAATCAATACACTTCTGCGCTGAATGAATCTGGCTGACAATACTTTTTTTTTATATTAACCCAACTAATAAAAATTGTACAGGAAGAGTGTGAGTGTGTGTGTGTGTGTGTGTGTGTGTGTGTGTGTGTGTTTGGGGGGAGTTTCTCTCAGTAAGTGAGAGAAAAAAATGGCGGGTTTGTGATTTGAATTTTGTGGGAGTGAGCGAGCGGGTGGGTGGAGGATGAGGAGAGCACAGTCAGATCTAAGAGTTGGGTTATGTACATAAAATTTAAAAAAACGATAAGGAAAAAAGATAAGTTCCCTTGTGTGGGGCTGTTTTGAGACAGCTTGTAGTGAAGGGGCCAGTGTCTCTCGCTAAGTGAGAGAAAAAAAATAGTGGTGATTTCAAATTAATTTCAATGTTTTCAGCCAATGAGCAAGCAGGATGGGCAGAGGGATACTTGAGTGAGTGAGAGGGTACTGGGGCTAGTTCTGTTTATTTTCTGGGCATCTATTGAAAGTTAATGTACCCCTCTGGCAAGGGTAATAGCCAATCAGATGCCAGGAAATAAAAAGCCCATTTTCTAACATCCAAAATAAATACTGCACTCTAATATGTTATAAAACAAGAAACTGTTATGTCAGTGAACACAGTGAAGTTCAGTTTAGAGTAGGTTTCCTTTAAATATTTCTTATTCTATATTTTGTATGCTGGATACACACACACACACACACACACACACACACTCACTGCACACACCATCCTCATGGCCACCACATTCAAAATAAATACTGCATTCTAATATGTTATAAAACAATAAATAAACTGTTTATGTCAGTGAACACAGTGAAGTTCAGTTCAGAGTAGATTTCCTTTAAATATTTCCTATCCTATATTTTGTATCCTGGATAGCGCAGGGGAGATGCTATATCTCATTGTCATAGGGATCTTCATTTACACATTTTTGCACTGTATTTACTCAGGCTGTCCCAGATTAGATGCAATATCTTGTTTTTAGTGGGATCTTGATTTTACCATTTTGATAATGTATTTCTTCAGGGTAGCCTAGTCCAGGGCCTCCGTATTCAAAGGAGATGTGCGGCGCATCCTGGCGTAAAAGGGAGCTGTGCCGTGGAACTCCAACAATGCGCAGTAGGATGATATTCAAACATGTGGGATGTGCTGGCCACAAGAGAATGGGCCAGGGTGCACACACATAGTATGCCATGCAAGTCAAGGGTGCGTTCCCATGCATATGCTGTGCTGTGGCATACTCAAGTGGGATTGCGCCCCTCGCAGTCCAGAGCAGTGCAACCCACAGTTAGACCATGAATAACTGGCCTAACCCAGCCAGCCAGCCACCCACAGGTGGGCTGCAGACATGCACCCAGGTGCACAGCAGCCTGGCAGCCCTTGTGGACTAGAGGTACCCCCTCCCATCCCCAATTGATCCAACTCTATCCCCAAAGCGCTCTATAGTGTAGGGCCTCCCTGGACCCAATCGCACCAGAAGAAGCCACGGTCCATATCCATAGCATAGAGGACCCCCACCCACTGCCTTGATATGTAGACACCCCTGCTCCCCCATACTCGACCTGCGGTGGAGACTGGCACTGCCCTCCACACCCTGCCATGGCCAGTCACTGACTGCACTGGACCCGGGCCGGGGACCTGTACTCCAGAATGATCCAAGTGGCTGTACTATGCATTGTGGCACTATGCAAGCTGTGGACTCATCAGTGTATGCAACCATGTGTATGTTCCTGGCAAACCATAAGAGGGAATTGACATACCTCCAATGCATGCCTTGTCAATGCTGTATCTTCCTACTGTCATACACCGCTGCAGGCCTACACTCTCCCCCATTCCCCTGTGTAACATGCCACCCTCCGGACTGCTGAGGTATGCTGGGTGCCATGGGGTACAGTATCCTGCAATGCCATTTGCAATGTATGCTCCAGGCTATGGATAGTGCATCTGCAGTTCCCCGACTGTACAAACAAATGGGAGGCTGGCAGTAACATGCCTGTTCCAGGACCTGTGTGAGTGGGTACAGCATCTCCTGTCACACACACTGAGCAGTGCAACGGCATCGTGACAATGGATCCGTATGCGAGCGCCTGAGGTTTATGGCCACTGGGCATTATCACCCGCACACAGCTCATGCCTATGTATGACACATTCCAGCATCCTACTGCCAGTGCTCCGCCACCCGAAAATAAGATGCCATTTCTTCTGTGAACTATCAAGGTAAATATATAGCAATCAGCAGGCATATTCTAGGAAAATGCATTGTAAAAATGTATAAAAGGAAGACCACATTGAAACTGCCTCTCAGCAGATCTGCATTGTGCAAATTCATTAAAAATAATGGGTAAAAGCATCCCAAAAACTCTCCACAGCCATATTGGCTCTGACCAGAATTTGTTGATTATTGAGAACGGCAGTTTTCCCTTTTAAGGAAATAAGGGATATGCAATATTCAGTGTCATGGAAGAATATGTTAATGTACCATCTGAAAGATTTTATACCAATATTGGGCTTGTGATAAAGTAGAAAAATAATTTTAAATATAGTATTGGAAAACCTAAGCTATATTTTCATATGTCTTTTGTTTTGTTATATTCAAATATGTTATTAATATTACATTTATATTTATATACTTGTACAGTAGTGCAAGTATATTTAGGGTTTAGAAGGGTGTTCAATGTTAGACACACATTTTTGCACCTTAATAACTTTGGCGTTGTTGAAAAAAATTGCACAAAATTTGGCATGCTCAGTCCAGGTGGCAAGTTATCAAGACAAGGGAAGTTTGTCAGAGGGCGATCCCCTTGAAAAATAACACACAGACTCAAATTATGTGGGTGCTCGATTGATAATTAATTTCCCTTTACACAGTTTGCACTCCACCATATTCCACAACTCATCACTTTTGTTTATACAATTATATATTCTTCAATTATTCTTATTATGCAATTATTAAGTCCATTTCATTCCGAAAAACTGCAGTCTAAACTTGTATCTGATTGCTCTTCCTTTGACAAAATCTTCTTGGGGTCCAGATATGTGGAAACCAACACCCCTTCTGCTTACTGTGATCCAGTTCCTCCAACCTGAGTTTGAGTGCAACTAAACCCGGCCCCCAGCTTCTTTCAAATCTTCTTTGTTATGTTGCAGTCATGACTGGGTGCACCTATCCCCAGCCTGCGCCTGATTCCCCCCCACCCCTACCCCCATTTATAGTAGTAGTAAAATATTTATTTTTTATTCAGGATAAGTTCTTTCTTCACATCTTAGGCCAAAGCCTTTTTTCAAGATGGTCCTGACAATAGGACTTTAAAATTGTTCAAATACAAACACAATACAAGCATCACTTTCAATCTCTAAGACCTTACAAACATATAAATATACTTGTAGTCCATATATACTAATATAGCCCCCTCCCCTTTAACCCCACCTTTCCCTCCCCTTTTACCCCTCCTTCTCTTTCTTTGTCTCCCTCAGCTGACCTAGCCAGACCCATCTCTCATGATGTTGCTCTCTACCGGCAACCCTTATCCCCTTTCTTCCATAACCTCCATTCACCATGTGTTACCGTTGCCCTCTGTCAGGCAACCCATCATTCTATCATCCCTACCCCTGCCTTCCCCTGGCAGGTTCTATTTCCCTTTTGTCACCCTCTTCCGGTGACCCACTTTTATCCCTCTTCTCTTCTTTACTTTACCATTTGTGCACTGTAAGTCTCCCCATCCATCTCTTCCCTGTCGTTCTACCTTGCCTCTTATTCATTCTTATAGGATGGGTGGGTGGGTATAATCTTGATGAATCCCAGCAGAAGAAGGGGGATCTATGTCCTACATCTCTTTTTATACCCCCTCAGGACCCTTGCAAGGACCCTTATCAGCTCCTTCCCTTGCCCAATCCCTGCATCATCAACCCACCTTGTCATTTGACTCACCTGTTGACATCATAGCCCTTCCCCTCTACAGATCCCCTTCCCCCTCTTTCCTTGAGCCTAGCTTACCCTCCTCCCATCCCCTAGCTAGCCAATCTACACCCTCCTCTTGTCAATTTTCTGGGAATCCCCCTAACAATTCAGGTTGCCTTTAAATGGCAACCATATTTATCAGAGGGAGATCCCCTTGGAAAATGGCACACAGACTCAAATTATGTGGGTGCTCAATTGGCAATTAATTTATTTCCATTTACACAATTCACAAGCCACCATATTCCACAACAACTCATCACTTTTGTTTATACAATTATACATTCTACAGTTATTCTTATTATGCACTTATAAAGTCCATTTCATTCCAAAAAAATCCAGTCCAAACTTATATCTTATTGCTCTTCTTTTGTCGAAATCTTCTTGGAGTCTGGATGTGTGGAACCCAACACCCCTTCTGCTTACTGTGATCCAGTTTCTCCAACCTGAGTTTGGGTGCCGCAAAACCCGACCCCCAGCTTCTTTTGAATCTTCTTTGTTATGTTGCAGTCATGGCTGGGTGAGCCTGACCCCAGCCTGTGCCTGATTCTCCCCCACCCCTACCCCCATCTATAGCCCCTTCCCCTTTTACCCCACCTTTCCACTAGCCCATCTCCACCCTAGTTACGGATGATGGGCTTGCCCTCCTTTTACCCTTCCTTCTTTTCCCATTCCTCGATGATATCACCTAACTGCAAAACAAATTAAGACATTCCCACCGTTGATAAATGAACCCCATCTGAGCGGTATGGACCTGGGTTATTGTATGAAATATTGTTATATGCAATGTACCACCCCTTTAACCTAAGCATCAGTGCTGCTGCTAGTTTCCTGTTCACCTACTTCCTGGCCTTTTCCACTGCTTTGATATCCCTGGCATATCACCAGACCATCCTGGATAGGATCTCCAACCAACCTATCTTGACCTCCGGCCACCACTGCGGTATCACCCGAAGTCCCTCTCTATAACTTTTAACAGAACCCCCCAGGGCCTTTCCCCTAAATCATTCCCTCCCAAATGTATTATTACCAGGTCAGGTCTTAGCCATTTTAATTTTTTGCTCTTCCAATGTTGGGATGATTTGAGCCCACTTTATGCCCCGGACCCCTTTCCAATGTATTCTAGTTTTGTCTGGATTCCGCTTGAGTTGCTTTCCTCCTGGGTGGATGGAGGCCAATCATTCTGTCCAATATATGTACAAATATCCAATGATCCACAATTGCCTTGTCCCACTTTTTCCTGTGGAAAATAAGGTCGACAATTGTTACAGTTTTCTCACATACCTTCTATAACAGTTAGATTCCCATCTTCCCACTTTTTTAACCCCCCCCCCCGAGCTGCTATTTCCAATGCTGTGCCTATTCTGAATGAGTGGGAGAAAACATTTCTGGGGTTTTGTCCAATAAATGACATGCCCTTCTTTAAAATCCCCATTACTTGGTAGCACATGACTGGCCTCCCATTCCTGTACATGAAAAGTACCCTGCCACCCTTCGATCTTATATCCCGATATACTTTGAGAGCACTCACCACACACCCTACTTTTCCTAGCTGTCTTTCTAGCTTAATCTCTGTCCATATCCCCATTTGGTCTGTCTTTGATCATCTCAGCCAAATTATCACCCACTCCGTACCCCATTGTACCTCCTCCCACAGCAAAGCCCCATTTATGTCATTTTTGCTTTTCACCTCCACTTTCCCCACTCTAAACACCCGTTTTGATGTAACTAAGAAAATTGTGCCAAACAAACAGGCCTCATATTCAGAGGTGCATATCTGTCCTAGGACCCCCAGTAACTTCTGGAGTGCTTGCCCAGCCACAGGTTTCTTACTATTATCAGGCTGGCCTTGCAGTTTTTGCCACACCATTAACATGCACCGAACCATCTTAAACTTATTTGGCTCTGCCCAGCCTCTGATGCTACATGGCCACCCAATACCCACCAGTTACACTCTGATAGTTGCACTCACCATCCCTGATTCCCATTTTTCTACCATAAACTTTGCCAACTGATCCTGTGTCACTGGCTCACTTACCTTAAACCCTTCCAGCTGCTGAATCTCTAGGAATGCATTCCACACCCCCTCGTAAGCTCTTAGCGTGTTCGCAGACCATGAGCTCCTAAACAGTAAGTGGGCTCCTTCCAGCCAATCTCCCACACTTGAGCTGGTGCCCTTGTTCTTTGTAATGCAGCTTGCAGTGCACCTGACTGGAACCTGTCCAACAGAAGATGGGTGAGGCTGTCAGCTATCTCATAGTTAATCCCTTCAATATGTTTTGCTTTAAATGATAGATTTATCTTTAACCCCAATAACACTAGCTGCCACAGCACCCTGTTCACCATTTCAGTGTACCCCCTTTGCCTGTTGATCACCTCCACCACTGCCACCACTGCTTTGTTATCACACCAGAAAATGATCTTCCTATTTCTCAGCTGCGTCTCCTATGCTAACACTGCCACCCATATAGGGACTATTTCTAAAAATGTAATGTCCTTCAAAAGTCCTTTTTCTCTCCACTCCTCTGGCCATACTTCCCAAATCCATGCCCCCTTAAAGTATGCCCCCATCCCTATTACCCCTGATGCATCCGTGTATAAGTCCAGGTCAGTATCACCCAGCTATTCATCCTGCCAGAAAGTGACCCCATTGTTCCCCTCCAGAAACTGTTCCCACACCTCCAAGTCTTGGTGTATACCTCCTTGTTATGTCTACCCAATGATGTGTAAGGCCTGCCTTACCCTTTGCCCTCGCTAATCTCCTGGTAAACACCCTACCTGGTGCTACTGCCTTACATGTGAAATTTAAATGTCCCAAGAGTAACTGAACCATCCTTAAAGGCACTCTTCTCCTACTTCTGACCTGTAACAATAGCTCCCTTAATCTCATTATTTTATCCTGTGGCAACCTGAACACCTTCTGCTCTGCGTCCACCTCTATACCCCAAAATTCTAATTTTCTTTCTGGGCCTTCAGTCTTCCCTTCTGCTAGTGGTTCCCCCATAATATCACACATTTCCTTAAATGTCATAGCATCACCGTTGTCCCCTCTTTACTCTGGCCTATTAATAAAAAATCATCCAAATAGTGCACCACTGCTTTATAGCAGTATCTTTCCCCAAATACCCACTGCATCCACATACTAAAAGCTTCAAATTTTGTGCAAGCGGTTGAACATCCCATAGGCACTGCTTTATCGAAGTAATAACTCCCTTGGAAACAAAAACCTAATATGTCCCAGTCTTCTGGCCTAACCTGTAAAAGCCGAAATGCTGACTCAGTGTCAGTTTTTGCCAACCATGTCCCATCTACTGCTCTGATCAATTCCGCTGCTTGATCCAGCATCACTTAGGCCACTGTACAATGCTCCTCAGGAACGTGGTCATTCACAGAAGCCCCCTCCGTTTATGACAAATGATGAATTAACCTGAATTCCCCTGCTTGCATCTTTGGCACCATCCCTAATGGTGACACCCTGAAATTTCCAATTAGTGGCTCTGGAAACCGTTCTTCTACCCTTCCAGCCTTCGGCTCCTTCCCAATCTTCCTATACACTATGTTCTCATTTCCCTTTATGGAGCCTACATTTTTTGCCCTTATATCTTTACAAACCCCTTGGTAGCCTAACTCAAAACCCTTCTCAAAGCCTTCTCTAAGCATCCTCCCCATGTCCATGTCTGGATACCCCTTGGTCCATTCTCTTACTATCCTTAATTTGACTGGTGTCATTGCTAACTGAAACCATTTATTCTCAATTCCTCCTTCCACCCACTTAATTCCCACTATATCCTGCCCCAAAGCCTCCACCACCTTGAAACCTCCTCCCTCAACTGTTTTGGTATGATCCCCCTCTTGCACCCCCATGGCTCCCCGGAAAGGGCTGCCCATTAAAACCTTGCTCCCCATGTTTGTCCCCCATTGACCTGTAGTGTGACACTGGATGCTGTCCTGCACATTTGGAACACACATGTTTAAATTTATAGTTTGCCCACTTGCAAGATGCTTTGTTATATCCCCAGCAAGTCTTCCCAAACTGGCTACTTCCCCATTGCTTGTTCCCTTCCCCACTCCCCCACATGTCCTGATAAAGTTCTTATCCACAATTCTGAATGTGTAGAATCCCACCTTAGATCTCCTCTTGCAGCCATTCTCTGTCTGAATGCCTCATCATACTTCAACCATCCGTAATCTAAGTTCATCTTGTATATGTCTTTTATTATGGTTGCGTATGTCAACAATGGAATAGCCAATTCTGGCTTCTTTTCCAGAAGGTTAGCATTAAATACCATGAAGCCTGCTTGTCACATATCAATATTTTCCCCTTTATAGGTGATTTCCTCTACCCTCTTACCCACTAATGCCAGTGCCACTGCCATTTCAGTTTTCTCCACCGTTTCTTTCTTCTAGTATTTTTTCACTGTATTCTTATCCACAAGAGAAAAAATGTCAATATACAGTATTCCCCTTTCCATATTTTCTCTTTGATGGTTTGAGGTATATGGACCCCCAAGGTCCTATCCAGTATCCCGTCGTTCCCTATCTTGACCCCACTATTACTTCACTTATCCACCATCTCTCCCTTTGCTTCCCCCTGTATCTCTTTAGATGCCTGCTTCATTTTCTCTAAACCTTTCTCCCCCGTATCTCCTATAAAACCTGCCAAATACTCCATCAAATCCCCATCCTGTGACAGGTCAGCCTTATCCTTATCATTCCCAATTAATGTATCCTCCATTTGGGGTGGCACTTCACCCCCTGTCACCTCCTGTATTGATCGCTTTCCTGCTGGGCTCTTCCAAGATCCCCCTGTGGGCATCTTCCTTTTCTTTGCTGCTTCTTCCTCTTCCTTTCTTCTCGCTGCCTCTTGTAGCTTGTTCACCTTCTCCATTAGTTCTTTAGTTGGTGCTTTCTTTGCTCTGGTTCTCTCTGCCTCATCTGCCTCTTTCCTTTTCGCAATCTACAGTATCACATTCACCTTTGCCATCAACTCTGCCACCTGCTCCATCATCTGGGCACTTGTACTTCTCCCTTTGTTTTTGCTGCCATCTTAATACTTACTTCACATTAATATATAAAAGGGATACAGCACAATTTGTTAATCTCACTTCCTTCAATTCAAATGTTATTAAGTTTCCAGTACAAAGAGCGAATCATAACAATGGATAGGATGACCATATACAGGGTATAAAATATAAAGTGATTCGCCCCCCACCCTCCCATACCCCTACCCCACTCCCACCCCCAAGAACCCAGCGCCTTTTTTCCACATTTAGCACTACACGTATGAATGTAGCCTATTAGTGCTTAACCTTGAAGTGCATAGAGAGTTTGCAGTGGTCCACAAATCCTATCAAACTTCTTAAGTTTGTTAAATAAACTGGCAATAGTCCTTTCAGTTCTGAGATTTGCAAGTAACTCCTGAAGCCATTCGACATATGTTGGTACCTCCGTATCCTTCCAATGTCTTAGTACCACCTTTTTAATAGACATTGACATCAAAGCTATATGGTACCTCCTGTTCACCACCGAAATGGAGGAGAAATCCCCAAGAAGGCAAATTTCAGGGGAGAAGAGATCCGAGAGCCCCAACAGAGGGTCAACACGCTGTTTAATCACAGTCCAGAGTGGAACAACTTTAGAACAGCTCCAGAAAATATGAAGAAGATCTCCTTCTTGAGATTGACATCTTGTACAAAGGGGGGAGGACATAAGACCAAGCCTAGCAAGTTTCTGCGGAGAATAGTAAATATTGTGCAAGATCTTAAACTGCATTAGCCTAAGTCTGTCCTGCTTAAGAAACTTATGGCAACTCTGCCACAGGAGAGGCCAGTCCAGATCTGTACCCTGAAAGAGAGAGGCCCAAAAGGAGACGGGAGCATAATTATCAGGGTAGGATCAAGTGAAAAGAACACTGTATATTTTGGATACGGCATGAGGCAGACCCGCCAGCTCCATTAAGGTAATCTGAAAATTGAAATTAGGAGGTGGGGGTCGAGCCCATTACCTTCAGCAGGAGGTGTCGGAACTGGAAAATCTTGAAAATATTTGTACGAGGTATCAAGAACTTACACATAATATCAGCTGAGGAATACCATTGACTGTTGGGTGACACAGACTCCTCTAAACGGCAATTCCCTATCTGAGAAAGCCATGTGGCTGGGAGAGGCTTGCCCTCCAATAGAAAATTGGGACTGCCTATTACAGGTTGAGATAAGTCCTTGAGAGTCATATATCTCAGAAATGCACACAACTAAGTATGAACTCTGATACAGACAGCTGCAGGGGAACTACGTAGAGACTCTGGTAGGGAACTAGTCTTGGTATATAACAGCGCAGTGAGGGAGAGACCATGTTTTTTAATGGAGGCAGATTCAACAGCTAACCAGGTCGGAATGTATGTAGCAGCCGCGGAGAGCTGGTCCGCGGACAGCCATCTGAGATATTTATTGGCCTGGCTGGCCCAATAATATAGCCCGATATGGGGAAGTCTTAAACCTCCTTTGGCCTTCAGAGCCTCTAATTTATGAAATACCATTCTGGCCTTCTTATCCCCCCATATAAAAGCGGAGATCATACCATGCACTTTTTTAACCCAGGACAGGGGAAGCCATATGTTCAACATGTTAAGGGGGGTAGAACAGATGAGGGAAAACATTCATTTTGATTAAATTTATTCTGCCCCATAGAGAGAGGGGGTGGAGTAGGGTCCACCTACAAAGGTCAAGATCTATTTTATGTACCAGTGCATCAATGTTTAGCTGCCTGAGCTGCATTGTATTCCTTGTTAAAAGAAGCCCAAGGTATTTAATATAGACAGACTTCCAGGTGAGTCCAAACACAGTAATATCCTGTTTACAAACCCTATGGTTAACAGAAATAAACACTGTCTTTCCTATGTTAAGTTTATAGTTTTAAACCTTACTGAAATCCTCTATGAGCTTTAGGATAATGGGAATAGATGTGAGTGGATGTGATACCTGCAACAGCAGGTCATCTGCATAGGCCGCTACTTTAACCATCTGCTCCCCGAGAGAGATACCCGATATACCCTGGACTCCTGATAACCTTCTGATAAGTGGCTCTAAATAAATGTTAAAGAGAAGAGGAGAGGAGATAAGGGAAACCCCTGTCTAGTCCCTACATATAATTTGAAGGGGCTAGAAATATCCCTATTACATGAGATTCTGGCAGGGGGGAACTTATATAGAGAACTCACCCAGTTCCAGAATTCCTTGGGAAAACCGAAAGCTTCCATCATAACACATTGGTAATCCCAGTGGACTCTGTCAAACACCTTCTCCGCATCCAATGAGTTCAAGACCATTGGATGAGGAGCATCTTTGGATGCCAAGAAGACGTGGGGCAGGGTCCTCAAATGGTCAACCGAAGATCTCCTTTTCATGAAACCAACCTGATCAGCCCCGATAAGAGAATGAAGTACTGCCTCCACTCAGTCGGCTAGTAATTTTGCCAGGATTTTAATATCTTGGTTAAGTAGGGAGATCAGCCTATAGCTGGCCACCTGATCTGGTGGTCTATCTGGCTTGGGCAACAAGACTATTAAGGCCTCAAAAAGAGAGGGATCAGACACTTTACCAGAGAGAATAGCCTGGAAAAGTGGCAGCAAAATGGGAATCAATTGCTTTGAGAAAGCCTTATAAAAGTTGGAAGTAAACCCATCAGGGCCCGGTGACTTATCGGATTGGAGAGATTTAATTACTCTTTCAATCTCGCCCTCAGAGATGGGAGACTCCAGAATTATTTGCTGGGATTGTGTAAGAGTTGGCAACTGTAAATCATTTAGATATTCATAAAGTCTTTCCCTAGATGGGGAGTTGACCATAGGACCATATAAATCCTGGAAATACTTTGTAAACTCCTCCGCTATCTCTGAGGGCGAGACCTTAAGAGAATTATCACTAAGAGAATGGATAGCAGGAATGAGTCTGGCGGATTCCTGTTGCTTAATACACAATGCTAGCATTTTGCCTGCCTTCTCGCCCTGATCGTTATATACGCATTTGTTTTCAAAATTATGATTGACATTCGTTAACATTGCTAGGTAGGCTTCACTCAATTTCGTTAAGTCTTGTTTGAATGCCTCGGAGGAAGATGGAGAAAGAGCAGTCTCCATACTCCTAATTTGAGAGAGAAGGTTAGAGATCTGAGATGCCTTCTCTCTCTTCCTTTTTGATGTTAGACCAATTATAATCCCCTTAGATATGCCTTGCAGGCACCCCATATCATGTCCTGCTTCCCCATGGAGTTAGAATTAGAAGCGATAAACTGCTCTATTTGGGATGCTAGATATTGAACCGTCTTTGGCTCCTTCAGAATTTGGTTATTCAACTTCCACCTGCCTCCTTTATTTGGCAACGAGGCTAGGGCTATTAGGCAGGTGACCACAGAGTGATCCAACTGGGGCCCTGGGACGATGCTAGAACATATTACCCCTGGTAACAGGGTTTGAGAAATGAGAATATAATCAATCCTAGAGGAGATTGCATGCACTGGAGAAACAAAAGTGTATTCCCTTACATTGGGATGCAATACGCACCAGATATCACAAAGACCAATGGAGTCCATCAGGTCCCTAAAGGCTCTTTGTGCTGGAGAGAGACCTTGACAGGATTGACCCGACCTGTCAAGAGCCTGATCAAAAACGAGATTGAAATCACCCCTATGACCATGAGAGTGTACGAAAAAAGGAGCTAGGGCTTTAATTATCTGAACACAAAAACTAGGGGAATCTACATTAGGGTCATAGATAGCACCCAGGACAATGTCCAGGGTATGCAATCTACCTTTTACAAATGAGAATCTGCCTGAAGGGTTAGATATAACCTGAAGAGGTTTGAATGGAACCGACCTATGCAGAAGGATCATGACCCCTCTACTGTGGGTCGTACCTTCCGCTGCAAACATCTGCCCAATTTGTTGCCGTCTCATCTTTTCAGCCTCCCCCTTGAGCAAGTGCATCTCCTGCAAAAACATAATTTCTGCCTTTAAATGGTTTATATGCTTCAGTATTTTATATTGCTTGGTCTTATGCCTCACCCCCTTAACATTGCAACTGATAAATTGAATGTTTCTAGCCATCACTCATGTTGCCAATTCAGAATCCTCCAAAGCACACATATACACGTATACTCCATCTATAGTGCTCCAAACATAGTATGCACTAGGTTGTTCTACCCTCCCCCCAATTTTACCTCCACTAGATCCATTCCCCCAGCCACCCCCAAGACCCCCACCGAAACACCCGTAAACCCTAACCCCCACACTCCCATATTTTACATGGTACATGATGTCCAGCAAACTGAAAAGTTCCTCTCTCCCCAACCACCCCGCCCTCACAAAACAGAAATCAGGAACAAAATTACCCCTCAGCAATCAAAACACTCCAACAAAATAGCTTGTTCTCAGCATTAATGGCCTGACAATACCCCTAAATGATACTGGGGGATTGGCTATACTAGCCCTTTAAAGCGATCCTCCTGTAGTAATCCCACGAGCCATAAAATAATGTGGCGCAGGCGTGAGGAAATTTGATTGTTAGGTTGAAATCACTCCCTTGGTTCACCAGTCCACCCCCAACCAGCTTCAGCGCGCATATGCTGGCCCTAACTCTCACCCATCACATATGTAAAGAAGCAGAGTATAGGAGAATAGGGAGAGTTAGGACCGACAACCCCAATGCGCATCCCAATGCCGGTTGGGGGAGGTGGTCTATGGGGGGGTCAAGAAACTTTCAGCTTATCACCAAATTTCCTGGCACCTGCTCGTAATGGAACAACCTAACTGATGCATTAAATGGAGTTTTTGCCTCTAATTTCCCTTCTTTTTGAAAATGAGGAAAATAAATAGTGAATGGAATGCGGTGTCGGGAAGCGCTTCCACCTCGTGATGTCTTGTTACATAGTAACAGGAACTGCAAAGCAAATGCAAGCAGCAACAGTTACGCACATGGTAAAGCAAACGTAAATGGTAAAGCAAACGTTAATAGAAACACAAGCGTAAAGTGACGCTGACGCGAACAGTGACGCAAATGGACACGCAAGCGCATACAAAAATGCAACTGGTAAAGTGCACAGTGACAGCACCAATATTTTAACACAAATGTTAAGTGTTACAGCAACAAGAATGCCAAAGGTGACAGAAATGAAAACCGGAACGGAAGTGTAAAGTAATGAACGCGAATCCGTAATGCGACGTAAGCACAGTGCCACAATTGTAAATGCAAATGGTAAAGTTAACATGAACAATAACGCCAAAGGAAATAGAAACATAAACACGATCACAAATGCGAAAGTAAACATAAACCGTAACGCGCATGGTCATGTTACCTCAATTGTAAATGCAAATGGTAATGGTAACAGCAACAATATTGTCAAAGGAAACAGAAAAGCAAAAGGAAATGCAAGCACATATGGAAACGCAAACCATAATGCACACGGGCACAGTGCACTACTGTGCTACCATTACATATATATATATGTATATACAGCTTTGTCCTCTCCCTGGTCAACTACGGGCTGGTGGTTTATGGTACTGCCACTCATACAGCCCTCAAAAGGGTTGCCACTGCCCTTAGCAAGGCTTGCAGACTATTGCTAAATGCTGACCGCTTCACGCACACTTGTACCCTGTATGGTCTGGCCCACATACCACTGCTTCAATCCAGAATTAGATACCAAACTTGCCTGCTAGGGAGAAAGGCCATGCTCTCCCTAACCCCTACCTGCATTGCAGACCTGGTAAAGGAAGCAAGCTCCAAATACAACACACGAAGAACAGTGACAACACAGCTTGATGTCCCATTTCGTAGAACTTCCCTAGGACAAAGATCCTTCATGTACCGAGCTCCACTATGGCTAAATGAGATCCCTGCTGCAGCTTTTACTACAACAAATGTTCAGTCCTTTAAAAGAGAACTGAAGCAATACATGCTGAACTCAAATGCCTGTGACTGCCTAACCTGAATCCATATCTGTAACCTGGATACCCACTCTTAAACACCTCTGACTCCCTTACCTGAGTCCATATCCTCAACCCGGATAGCCCCCTTGTCTGCCTGAGCTTTTCTACTGTTTTACCTACCTTGGACCCCCACCTGCCATCCCTTGCCACCCCCTCACAAGCTCCCTCCAACTCCCTCCCTTCGTACCCCCAACACCTCCCCTTTCTACCCACTCTCCGCCAAATATTCTCCTTCTCCCAGTCCCTTTCTCTCTCTCTCTCTCTCTCTCTCCCCTCTGTCTCTCTCCTCTCTCTTTCTCTCTCTTTCTCTCCCTCTCTAATCTACCCCTCGTTTGCACTCTCCCCCCTTTCTTTCTCCTACCCTTTCCGATACTCTACCTTGACAGGCCCCCCTGAGGGAGCTATGCCGCATGTTGCTAATTGGGAAACCTCGTTCACATTCTCCCCCTTTTCTTCTCCTGCCCTTTCCAATACTCTACCTTGACAGGCCCCTCTGGGGCAGCTATGTCATACATAACTAATTGGGAATCACCTCACACTGTTTAATTTCAGTTTTCTAGGTTACTCAAGTGTATTATTTATCTTTAGAAAATGGGCTTGCGAATTCAAGAAATGTGATTGGCTCCCAGGGGTACATTAACTAGCAGTGAGAGCCCATTAAGTAACAACCCTCTGGCATGCCAACCCACTGCAATATCATAGTGCCAATCCTGCTCTCTGACTGGGTAAAATAACTCCTTTCAGTTTAAAATTGCCACAATTTTTGCTCCCGCTAAGCGAGAGATACTGTCCACTGTCGCTCCAGTCAGCAGCCCTGCCCACTCCATCCACACTGAAATTATGTTTTCATTTGTAGCTCTAGAATGAATCCTAAATAAATGTAAATAAGAAAGTGCCCATTCCCAGCAGCAGTACTTACTCTCCAGAGTCTGGCAAAGCACATAAAAATGCAGGCATTTACGCGACTCTCACAGCACACCTTCATCACTTTTAAACAGATCCCCGATACTGACTGATCTCCATGGTTGGCTTAAATTTAATACGTAACACTGTACTCCTTTAAAATTAAAAACATTAACAGCACTACCATGTCGCAGCATTGTATCTCTTGCTCTGTTCTTCCTCGTTTTAGGACACAGGGTCAACAAAGGTCACGCACGCAACAGCCGAAAGTTCTGAGTTAAAAAAACACTCATTCAAGCAGAGCACAAAACCGTTTTTTCATTTTGCTTCTTTCATTATCTTTTTCTAGCTGATTGCATGGGAGAAAAACTTCAAAAATTCATTCTCCTGTTATGGAGCTGGGGGGGAGATAAGTGCAATAGAATGCCTGAGTGTGGGAGGGGAGGGGGTGGCAACAGAAGATATAATAGCACAAAAAAGAAGGGACTACTTTACAAGCAAAAGACTAAAAATTAATTCTTACTATAGCTTTTAAATGTTTCTTTCATTTTTTTAAAAACCCACATAAAATTGCCACATGTAGCCCATTTTCTAAGAGCAATAATACACTCCAGGGTGGGCGGTATGAGCAATAACGGACCTTCCAGGGGCTATAAGGCCCTCTGCCTGCAGCGTTGGGCCTCAATACGCCCCTAGGCAGTCCGGTATTGCCCAATACCACCCACCCTGTCGGGCATATTCTGTATGACATAACAATCTTATGTTTTGTGTTAACTTTCATGTTTTTGTTATGTCTCTGCTGTTTTACATCCTGACGTGGAACCTTTGTAAAACAGTGTATACTCAAAGGTTGTATCCAAATTACCAAATAAATAAATAAATATATGTAATAGATAACCCACTTTAAGGAGTGCGGTCATGCTCTGATATATGCACGCTTTGGTGTGCATTAACCACTCAAGACGTGCATACATCAGAGCATGACCGCACATCCTAGAGTGGGTTATTTAGCTTATAAAATGGCAAACTTGTTTTGAAGGGGGTGAAAGTGCAGGTGTGCGGTCGCGCTCTGATATACGCATGGTCATGTGATGTGTTTCAACCAACCAGCAGAGATAATTTTTCCTACCCATTTTGTAAATATATATATATATATATATAGCTATATATACTGTATATATAGGGGATATGACATGACCTGAGTGAAGATATCATATTTATCTTCACGAGAGGCCAATGATATCATGATATCTCACAGTGGCGAAGACACGAGTGAGATATCTTGATGTCATTGGCCTCGAGTGAATATAAATATGATATCTTCACTCAGGTCATGTCATATTCTGTTTATACAAACAAATGTTTGGGGCCACATACAATAGAAAGTCCTATGTATGGTATATGCCTAACAGATGAGATGTTACTTGAAAAAAACTGTGGTTGATATTGCCAGTTTAAAGTTTTGTGTATATCTTAATTTTTAAGTTGTTGATTTTGCAATTATTTTTAAATAAATAACATTTTTAAAACATATCTGGTTGATCCTGCCACTCTGTGCTTTGGTAATTGAAAATAACACTTTCACTTTCCCTCTTGAAATGTAGCGTGACCGAGCCTATAAAGTAAGAAATAGAATGAACTCCCAGTGATTTACAAGACACCAGTCAGTCTTCCAAACATACTCAAAATTGTTTTTTTCCCTATCGTTTACTTCAATTTTATGCAAGAAGCTGCTGACAGTACTGTGAGCGCAGAGAGTGAGCTAGTCAGCAGCTTCAGAACAGCAGAAAGAAATGAGAGCGAGTGTTGCTATAGTAACGCTCGCACTTGTCTTTTCTGCTGTTCTAAAGCTACCCGACTCGCTCATTCTGTGTGCTCACAGTACTTCTTGCATCATTAATGTTGAAAACTGACTGTCTCAATCAATCGCTGGGAAGATCATCTAACTCTGCACAACGCTAGGAATATGCCCATTCAGAGAAACATGAATGTTATTTTCAGTACTGAAGCACCAGTGGCAGGATCAACTCGAACTACGTCCTGAAGTTATTTGTTAAAAAATATTTGTTGGGTCAACTAAATGCCAGGGTGTGTGTACGCGTGTGTGGGGGAAACAGCGCTAGGCTGTAGAGAGGTAGGACTACAATGGAAAGTGTAGTTTCACTTTTGTTTGGATGACGTATAGGAACATAGAGATATCTCCATGATGTATAGGAACATGGAGATATCACTATGACGTATAGGAACATGGAGATATCACTATGACATATAGGAACATGGAGATATCAATGATATCTTCACTGGGTACCTGAGATACAAGTTTTTATCTGTACATTTATCCCCAAACATTTGTTGTATAAATATATATATATATATATATATATATATATATATATAGATAATAGATAGATAGATAGATAGATAGATAGATATATGAAGGTGTGTGGACAGTATTTGAGAGACTTGGGTGTGCACTTAAAATAAGATCTGCAGTTTACTCATACTTTGTTAAAAATACAGAATTTGTGCTCTGTATTGTTGCCAATATGGTCAAGAGATAGTGTGCATAAAAAAAGGGTGTATGTATTTTTATTTTATTGTGGCAACATTTTAATAATGAAAATAGCCTTAAAAAAAGCAACCATTTTGTGACATGACTGTGCTACATATCTTGGTGATCAATACATTTACTGTATTTAAAGCACAATACTAAAGTTTTTTTTTTTTAAATGGATAGAGTGGATGTATAGCTGTCCCCCAGTGATTATTGATTTTATACAAATCTAATTACATTTACATGACACCACATGTAATTTATTAATTTTGTGCATTGCATGTGGTGTCTTATATAGCTGCGTTATATCTTTTGTTCATTCTGCCTTTATGCTTTGTTTTTTTCAGTGACAATTCACATTGTTTAACGTGTTTTCCCCACGCAAGTCTGCAGTCTTAATGCAGTGGTACATAAAGCCTGCTAGGAGCAGCAACATCAAAAACTAGGGCTCTTGCTGATGTGCCCACTGTTACCCACACGGCTGATGATTCTGGTATTGGTCCAAACAGCCGAGAAACGGAAGTGACATTGGTCGTTCAGCTTTGATACTCTGGCTGTAAGTAAAACTGTTCTCTTCCGGTGGCTTCTTCTATTTACCGTTCTTAAAAAAAGGGAGAGAAGAGTGTCATCCATTTTAAATCTGGTGTGCTGCATGGCAGTTTGGATGGGTCTCAGAGGTCTCCAGTCACTAGAAAACGCGATCCTCAGCATTCTGCTACAAAACAGTAAGTTAAAATTCTGGAAGGCATATTAAATAGTGACTGGCTAAAGTGCAGCAGTTGTTCTGTGTTATTTTGGGGGCAGAAAAAGTGAAGTTTTCACCTCAGAACCTCATAGTCCTGTTGTTTGTGAAGGGCATCTCTTCAAAGCGGAGGATGATTGTATTAGTGGGCTCTGCAGCAAAATGAGTATATTTTAAAGTTTTGTTTGGGAACTATATCAGCAGAACTTTCCTCTGGTTCTGATACTGTTTAAATGGGTTATATTAAATAGTATATTTTAAAGTTGTGTTTGGGAAGTATATCAGCAGAACTTTCCTCTGGTGCTGGCACTGTTTAAATGGGGCATATTGAAAACTATCTGGCTATAGTGCAGCAGGTGTGTTGTGTTGTTTTTTGGGGCAGAAAAGTTAAATTTGTGTGTTCCCCCCATGGTCCAGCTGTTTGTAAAGGGTCCTTCTTCAAAATGGGGCTGTGCATATATGTGACCAGTCTAATCAAACAGAGTTTTGGTTGTGATTTATAGTATTTTGTTTACTATCCATCCAGTGGGTTTTCATTATATAATTTGATTTTCTCAGAATATTGTTAATATTGGTGAACTTCCCTCTGGTGCTGACTTTAATCATGTTTAAAGGGTGGAAAACAGCACCTGTGGGGTTCCTACTGGTAAATTTTGAGAATGTGTGTTTGTCGAATGAATGCTTCACCTGCTGATGAGATGATGGCTCAATTTTAGAAGTGTGCATGTGGAATGAATATAAAAGCTGCACTCTTAACATGTTTTAAATTAAATAAAAAATGCAGTTTGTGTGAGATGCTTGTAATTTTTGGAAAGAAGGGGTGATGCTGGCTCTGGTTAAGGTGTGTGTGTGTGTGTTATTTTAAAATGAAAAAGTTGCACTTCTTGATGTAAGATTATACAGGAGCATTATTGTACTGGCATACTGAACTAGGCGATCAGGTGTGGGTGGTGGCATAATATGTTGGAACCATTTGAAATAAAAAAACTACAGCACTTGGGCCTACCTCAAAATTGCTGCTCATGGCACTGCTCAGTTCATTTGGGGTTATGGGGGATACCATGCATAGTAATGAGACTGCTTATAAATTAGACATCAAATGGCACAATTTGTTGGAACTGTTTATTAAAGAACTACAGCACTTGGGCCTACCTCAAAAATGCTGCTCATGGCATGGGGGGGGGTTGTTACCATGTGTAATAATCTGGTCATTGTCTGGTTGTACTAGTGCCTGTAGGGCAACATCAGGGTTTGGATTCATCTGGCAAAAACATTTTTCAGATTTATTTATAATGAGACTGCTTGTAAGTTAGACGTCAAGTGGTGGCATAATATGCTGGAACTGTTTGAAAATAAAAAATACAGCACTTGGGCCTACCTCAAAATGGCTTTTCATGGCATTGTGGGGGGGGGGCACCATGTGTAGTAATCTGGTCATTGCCTGGTTGAACTAGTGCCTGTAGGGCAACATCAGGGTTTGGAGTCATCTGGCAAAAACATTTTCCTGATTTCTTTATAGTGAAACTGCTTCTAAATTAGATGTCAAATGATAGCACAATATGTTGGAACTGTTTGAAAATAAAAAATACATCACCTGGGCCTAACTCAAGCAGTTTGGATGTGGCATTCCATGTGCAGTAGTGCAAGAACCCTGCAGCAGTGGCGTCCCTGTGATGTACATGGTGGTGAGCCCAGGGTGGGCCTGTGTGATATTTTGACATAATTTTCCCCACAATGGCTGGCACAGGTTTGACAGGGGGTGTCATGCGGTGCCTCATCTACAGTTATCAGTGCCAAACAGCTTGCCTGGGTGCTTTCTGGTTGTTAACTGTGGTTGGACCTGCCCTCAGTCTGACTCTGCGGAGGTACAGTGATGTCAAAATGATCCCTGATGTGGCTCAGGCCCACTGTGTAATATCCAGATGTCTCTAGCCTTGCCTTTGTTTGTTCATGTGGCACTTTGCTGTATTTTTTTGACTTGTAGAGCAGTTTGGATGTGGCATTCTATGTGAAGTATAAGAACCCCACAGCAGCAGTGTCCCTGTGATGCACGTGGTGGTGAGCCCAGGGTGGGCCCATGTGATATTTTGGCATCATTTTCCCCACAAATACTGGCACAGGGTTGCCAGGGGGCATCATGTGGCACCCGCATATCAAGTTATCAGCACCAAACAGCTTGCCTGGGTGCTTTCTGGTTGTTAACTGTGGTTGGGCTTGCCCTCAGTCTGGCTCTGCAAAGGTACGGTGATGTCAAAATGACCCCTGATGTGGCTCAGGCCTACCGTGTAACATCCAGTTGTCTCTGGCCTTGCCTTTGCTTGTTCATGTGGCACTTTGGTGTATTGTCTTGACTTGTAGAGCAGTTTGGATGTGGCATTCCATGTGCAGTACAGGAACCCCACAGCAGCAGCATCCTTGTGATGCACATGGTGGTGAGCCCAGGGTGGGCCTGTGTGATATTTTGGCATCATTTTCCTCACAAAGGCTGGCATGGGGTTGCCAGGGGGCATCATGTGGCAGCTGCATCTATAGTTATCAGTGCCAAACAGCTTGTCTAGGTGCTTCCTGGTTGTTAACTGTGGTTGAGCCTGCCCTTGGTCTGGCTCCGCGGAGGTACAGCTATGTCAAAATGACCCCTGGTGTGGTGTGGTACTTATCAATGTGTTTTGCCTATCTGGTTGTTAATAAGCCACTGATGAAAGTTGTACCTTGTATTTCACATGTTGCATTGCTACTGTGCTGTCTGTGTTACCCACAGTAGTAGTATGCAACAGAGATGGTCACATACTGAATTAAGTGAAACCAAGTAATTTGTTCATGTTTATCTTTCTGCTTAATGTCCTGCTTAACTGTGAAAGGCATTTAGACTGGGCATAAACAGTATAAGTATGAAGTAATGAGACTTTGGTAACCTCTTGTTTGTATTTTTAGTGCTGTTTACGTTGGAGAATAGAGAGCGACACATAGATATGGAAGAACATCAAATCATTAAATGCTGTAAACTAATACACCTAAATAGAAGACAGAGACATTGCATTTGAAAATGTAATTTATCACTGGAAATGGGAAATAATGCATGATGGACAGCGAGTTACCCACAACAGTAGTTCCCATGTCATAACTAACTGTGCCATTTTTCCAAACTTAGAAATACAGAACTATCTTTATATTTTGTATTATACAACTACCACCTATAGGCATTGAAATTAAGGTTGAGTCATGCCAAATTATAAAACTTTTTTTGAGTGTATGAATGTCACACTTTGTCTCTTGAATACTGTCCATGCAGCTATATATATATATATATATAATATATATATGTGTGTGTATATATATATATATATATATATATATTTATGTATATCCCCTAACATACCCATCTAACCCAGAGAAAAACTTTTATTATTTATTTACTTTTATAAATCCAATCCTGCCCTTTAAATCCAGACACATGCAGCTTCATTCCGGATTGCTGCTTCTCCTGCTTGTACTAGCCATACTTTTCTGTGCCATAAAAAAACTACAGTTATGGCACCTATTCCATGTTCCACGCATGCCTGGTAATGTCTACCTCCCCTTGCCATAAAAACTACAAATATGGCCCCCATTCTGTGTTCCATACATGCGTGGCAAATTTCTACATACCCTTGTCATAAAACTACAAACATGGCCCACATTCCGTGTTCCGTGCATGCGCGGTATTGCTCTACCTGCTACTGGAACCCCTGCATGCGCCGAAGCCATGGTCCTGGGCCTACTCACCTGGGCCTAATTTCAATCCACACAGATGCGGAAAACATGATCCTGGCCTTCCAGCTTATGCCCCAAATCCAATGCCTGCATGCCAGGAGGGCACTCTCCTTTTGTCCTTTTGCCACTACTGCCTCCTGCCTTGTCCATTCCTGCTGCCGAACTACCAATCCTATCAGCTCTTGTAATCTACCCATCGATCTCTGTGTACCTCGTGGCCTACTGTTTCTTTCATCCTATGCTCCCCAGCCTTCCAACATGCTTCTGAACTGGGCTCACCAGGATACCGAAATTCTGTACACTCAGGGATTCTCTGATGGTACCCACCCGCTACTACCACCCTCTCAACTACTGCCGTATATTGAAATTGAATTTCTGCCAAATGCGGAGCTCCTGACCAATGCTCCTGGAACTGACTCTCATTGCCTGCATCCAGCGAGGGGCCGTGTAACCACAGGTAACTCTGGAAAATACACCTATTATTTCTTTATGTTTTACATTGCTATTTTATTACCTGCCTAACTACTGCATCAATAATGATCCCTCTAGCCCGCCCTACCTATATATTGTCTTAACCCCCTGAGCATCTAAGCGTTAGGCCACTTGGCTTATCCAGGCCCGCTGGCATGAACCCCTTACTTAAATTGGAAGAAAACACTAGCAAACAACTACTAAGAACAACAAACACATTTACAGTCGCTGCTGAAAGGGTTCAAATGCACCCTCAGGCCATAATATATCTTTAGCCATTATACCTCTACCCAGTGGCCCAGCGCTGCCTGCCCCAGGGCCTCTGGCCAGCTTATTATTGCCCTTACCCATCCTTTATATCAAACCTTCTGACCCCTCATTATTCTGCATTCCATATAGTTATCAAACCATCCAGTTCCCCAACCTTCCATTGCTAGCATATTTGCTCCCAAGCAAACAATAACCCCCTGTACCTTACCTAAAATATTTTGTCCTCCACAAACTGAAAAACCTGTAGTTGCCAATCGATGTGCTGAGATCACGTAAGTAATCTTGATGAATCCCAGCAAAAGAAGGGTGATCTATGTCCTACATCCCTTCTTATACCCCCTCAGGACCCTTGCAAGGACCCTTATTGGCTCCTCCCCTTGCCCAATAACTGCGTCATAAACCCACCTTGTTGTTTGACTCACCTGTTGACATCACAGCCCTTCCCCTCTACCTATCCCCTCCCCCTCTTTCCTTGAGCCTAGCTTACCCTCCCCACCCCTTAGCTAGCCAATCTATACCCTCCCCCGTCAGTTTCATGGGAATCCCCCTGACAGTTCGGGTTGCCTTTAAATGACAACCATATGTTGTGATGAATGCTTATCTGGATTCTGAGATCAGAGACATCAAAAATGCATAAAAGCATTATTTCTGGTCTTTTTTTTTTTTGCTCAAACCTACAGCCAATATGGTATCCAAAGCTTTCAGGGCAGAGGGAGCTTGTGTCAAGAGTGTGCCATTTGAAGCTTTTTTGTAAAAAAATAGTAATTGGTTCTAGACTTAAATTTTTTTGAAATTTAACTTCTGAGTATGTTCAGTAGGGTTTTCAGGATAACCTTCTAATATGACCCCAAAATTATTTTTTCTCAAGCCATTTTTAGGTTGCAAATAATTGTGTTTTTGGGTCATAAGAAAATTTTTTGAGGTTGTGATGGCTGCCATCTTGTTTTTTCAATGTTTAAAACACATAAAAATGGTGTATTTTTAAAAAAACAAACACCTGAATCTAGGTAATCTGGACCTGTTAAGACAGAGACTGGTGTTAGCTGTTTGAAAATCAGGCCAGAAATACCTTTTCGGGGCACCCAAAAAAGGATGCTTATCTCAGCAAAGGGTATGATTTCTGGGTCATGAACTGAGAATTCTTTTGTCACACATAAAGTGCTGCAGCTAAAGAATTTTTGGTTCGAACAAAAACACAAGCTGCTTTCCTGGCCAGTCACTTAAAGAGCTAATGTTTTGAGATATTCCAGCCTAAACCTCATATCCAAAGCACTGCGCTATTTTGTTTTTACTTGACATTTATCTTTTTAAATAAATGGATGAGACAAAATGTGTCGTTGTGATGCTGCAGGAGGAACATTGTGCAGTTCACTGACAGGTATCTCTTCTGACAGGTCGCCAGTGTTAAAATGTAAGCTGTCTATTAGTTTGCAATTTTTCACTCATTATCTGTGAGATCTTGTTTTGTGACATGATATGGGATAATTTTTTTTATTTTGTGTAATCTCAATTACTTAGCTGACTTCAGTGTCAGAAATTGCTAGCTGGAGCTGTCATGTTCAATCATGGTTCTTTGTCTTTTAAATAGTTTTTTATTTTAATGGGTTCACCACAACATATCCAAGACACACTGTCTTAGGGTAGCTGGTCCATTCCACTGGGGTGTCAAACAGACGAGGCATACTGATGAGTCCTGGTAATACGAAACACGTGTCTATGTCTTCTGTTAGCACCCTTTGCAAACTGTGTGAGAGGCCTTTTGGCACCATGCAATTCTGCTTAAAGTTGGACCTGCATAACATTCTGTGGTGATTTGCATATGCAGCCCATGATGCTTTGCATTGTGTGGGCATGTGTGATTTTGTATTTTCTTGAAACTTGGCTTCCCAGCCCAATGCCCTTTGGGGTAACCCTTGCCTCAGTGTTTGCACAGAGGTTCTTTGTCTTTTAAATAGTTTTTTATTTTAATGGGTTCACCACAACATATCCAAGACACACTGTCTTAGGGTAGCTGGTCCATTCCACTGGGGTGTCAAACAGACGAGGCATACTGATGAGTCCTGGTAGGACGAAACACATGTCTATATCTTCTGTTAGCACCCTTTGCAAACTGTGTGAGAGGCCTTTCGGCACCATGCAATTCTGCTTAAAGTTGGACCTGCATAACTTTCTGTGGTGATTTGCATATGCAGCCCATGATGCTTTGCATTGTGTGGGCATGTGTGATTTTGTATGTTCAATCATGAGAGACAGGGAGTGAAAAGACCTACCTACAGTGCTCTGCCACAGACAGGATCAGCTCATTCTTGCTAGCACTGAAGAAAAGGACAGATTCAGGGGCAAAGGAGACACTGACATACAAACAGTGGCAATATTTTCATTGTGTATGGTAGGGTGTTGTTGTGTATGGAGATCCATACAAATGAAAAAGTCATTCTGGTGCAGTAGTGACATAGCTACTAAAGCAGAAAAACTTTTCATTCTGCGTTAGTAGCTACATCACAGTGCAAGTGTCCCCATCAGCACTGTTCATAGGACATTGGTGGGTGAACAGTCACGCATGTGAACTGAATGGCAGGTGAATGGTGGTGAAGTGCGGGCGGTGAAGTGGGGAGACTGTTGAAAACACAAAAAGTAAGCAATTCTGGGCTTTTTAACGCTATACACTACAATATATAGAATATTGTATGACGACCCATATACACAACTGCGCTATTCTTAAACCTTGTGGTTACCATGATGACAAATGGACCTTTTGAGCTTCGCGTTCAAGGTTTTCGTTGTCATGGCAACCATTTGGTATGAGAATAGCATTGTTGTGTATGGGCTCTCATACACTATCCTTTATATGCAGTATCTCTCTGGACATGATGCTTCATGGTACCGATCACTGCCCAGTTTGCTGATTGTCACTGCTAACCCCCATTCCTCCCTACATGCTTGGCCACAGACAGGAGCAATACATTCTTAAAAAAAACACACACAAACACAAATATGCCAGTGTGGGGCTCCCACAGTGCAGACCTGAATATCAGTCCAGACATAATCAACTCCACTAACATACCCCACTCCATATAATAAAGTTCACCATCTGGTGATTAACAGTGCTTGATTGTCACTGCTAACCATCCATCTCTCCCTCCAGTACTTGACCGCAGACAAAATCAGTATTCTTTTTTTTTTTTTAACTATTTTAGCATTGACCCAGTGAACTCTCTCGGGCATCCTCCATTTCACCCTGCTCTACCTCTGTGCTTGAGAGGCCTCCAGATTCCTGGCACCAACCTGGCTATCCCCCCGGCTCTGAGCCCCCCGAGGTAGGGCCTCTCTATTTGCCCAGGGCACTCTATCTCTTAATTCTGGCCAGGTTGGGCTCGGCCCAGGAATGGAGGATGACCAGCGGTGGAGTGTGGCTGGGTGGACGGATGTGCCGTCGCCTATCCCCGGATGGGGATTTTCTGTTATGTTTTCCCCTGGGAGTGCAGCATGCCATGACGTCCACACAAGGCTGCCTGTTGACGTCTGCTGCACTCCCAGCCCTTCGTCTGGCTGGTGATCCCTGCTGTACTCCCGATCTCCATCGGGGGTCACAAGGGCACTGAACAGCCCCAGGATCCCTCCCTGGGAGAGGAGAGCTGTCCTCCAGATGCTTGATCCTCTCCCGACCCCCAGCTCCCCGAGTCCGTCCCCGAACCCGGGTCGCCGGCATGGCGTGAGGTGTGGCCTCCAGCGCCTCAACCCTCAGTGCCACCAAGCTGACTAAAATCAATATTCTTAGAAAAAAAAAAACATAACACATGCACAAACACACATATGTCAACTTGGAGCTCCCAGAATGTGGATACTGGCTTCTAGTCTGATAGAATCCATCCCACTTCAAATCCCTGCTCCACAAAGAGACGCCATCATCTGGTGATTACTGGTGCCCAATTGCCACTGTTGACTTCCTATCCCATCCTACAGTGCTCGGCCACAGACTGGGTCAGTATATTGTTGCTAGCACTGAAGATAAGTACAAGATTCAGGGGGAAAAGAGACTTTTATGCAAACCGTGGAAATTCTGTATTATCCCCTGCAACCTTTCTGGTGCTTGGACATTCCTCACAAATGGGTTAATCCTCCATCCATCCTATTGGTCGATGCACGATCGTAAATTTTGGACTGCCAGAGTCCAAGCCCCTGACCATTATTCAGTTTACTTTGTGCATCGCTAGAGGTCGGTCACGATCCCTAATCGCTCCCAAAAGTCTCAGGTAATTTTAACAAAAAAATGTACTCTACTTTCACTTTCTCCTATCTAAAACAGCACACATTGGGTCAGAAAGCATGTACTAACATTAGGACCATCTAACATCTCGCTGCATGTTCAAAAAAAAAAAAAACTCTTCAGTGCATAGCCCAGGGGCACCAGTGAAGCTGGACCCTCCAGTAGTGTCCTAGCTTAGATTCCCCTGGTCCGGTTGGGACCCTCAAGTAGCATCCCCACTGGCTAGCTACCTGAAGAACTGGACCCTCATGTAGCGTCCACTTCATCCTCAGGCAGCACTTTCAATGAGCCTCAGACTTTCTGTCTGATGAACTGGACCCTTCTGCAGCGTTCACTTCAGGTTCAGGCAGCACTGTTAATCATGCGTCTTAACTGTCCCCGTTATCAGAGACAGCCTAGATTTTGCCTGAAATAAATTTCACTTTGTCTCTCTTCCAACTGGTGCCTCAGAGGAGTGGGGTATCTAAGCAGCAGAATGGCAAACAGACTCCTTCTTTATAAAACATAGAAACATAGAATTTGATGGCAGATAAGGACTGCTTGGCCCACCTAGTCTGCCAATTTCTCTACCTAATGGATAAGCTGCAGATCCTAGTTAACCACCAGCCTACTTCCTCCTACCCCTCCACTAGAATTGTCTTATGTCTGTTCCATGCATTCTTGAATTCCCCCACTGTTTTTGACTCCACAACCTCCTCAGGAAGGCTGTTCCATGCATCCACCACCCTCTCTGTGAATAAATATTCCTCACATTACCTCTGAGTCATCCCCCCATCTTCAAATTGTGCCCCCTTGTTCTTGCACATCTCTTTTTCTGAAAGATGCTACCCTCTTGGACTTTGTTTATTCCCTTGAGGTACTTGAAAGTTTTGATCATGTCCCCCCTCTCCCTCCTTTCCTCTAGGGTATACATATTAAGCTCCTTTACTCTCTTCGTATGTCTTCTGGTGCAGACCCTGCACCATTTTGGTTGCCCTCCTCTGGACAGCCTCCACCCTGTCTATGTCTTTGCAGAGATGAGGTGTCCAGAACTGCACGCAGTACCCCAGATGGGGTCTCACCAACTGTCTGTACAGAGGGATAACAGCTTCATGTTTTCTACTGGTGATGCCTCTCCCTATGCATCCCAGTATCCCCCCAGCCTTCCTTACTGCCTTCTCACATTGCTTACCCACCTTTAGGTCATCTGACATAACTACCCCCAGGTCCCTTTCCATTTTTGTTGTTGTCAGTATCTCACCCCCCATTGTGTACTCTTCCCCTGGGTTTTTGTTTCCCAGGTGCATTACTTTGCACTTCTTTGCACTGAATCTAAGCTGCCACACATTTGACCATTCCTCCAACTTTTCCAAGTCCCTTCTCATCCTTTCCACCCCACCTTGTGTATCAACCCTGTTGCAGATCTTTGTGTCATCTGCAAAGAGACATACTTTTCCTTCCAGTCCCTCTGCAATGTCACTTATAAAGACATGAAAAAGGACCGGACCCAGTACTGAACCCTGCGGTACCCCACTAGTAACCCCCCCTTTCTTCACTGTAGACTCTGTTTACTATTACTCTCTGTGTCCTGTTGTCCAGCCAAATGTTTTAGGCTATCACTCTGGGACCCACTCCCAGGTTGGCTAATTTGTTTATTAATCTTTTGTGTGGGACTATGTCAAATGCCTTGCTAAAGTCTAGGTAGGCCATGTCCACAGCCCCTTCCTGGTCTACTACTTTGGTCACCCAGTCAAAGAAATCATCTGACATGACCTTCCTGCTGGGAATCCATGCTGCCTTGGGTCCTGTGCTCCACTGGCCTCTAGGTACTCAACAATTCTTTCCTTCAGAAGTGATTCCATCATTTTCCCTACCACTGAGGTCAAACTGACAGATCTGTAGTTTCCTGCCTCTGTCTTGCTCCCACTTTAGTGAAGTGGAATCACATCCGCCCACCTCCAGTCCTCAGGTACCACACCATCCTCCCATGATTTGTTAAAAAGAGTAGTCAGTGGTGTTACTAGTTCTCCCCTTAGTTCTTTTAGAATTCTGGGGTGAATCCCATCAGGCCCCATTGCTTTGTCCACCTTCAGTTTTAGGAGTTCTTTCAGAACCCTTTCTTCTGTGAAAGGACTGATATCGACCCCCCCTATCCAGAGTGCTTCTATTGACTGGATTAGGAACCTCCCCCTCCTCTTCCTTTCTGAATACTGAGCAGAAGTATTCATTCAGTATCCCTGCTTTTTCACTATCCCTTTCTGCCCACCCACCATCCTCTTTATTCAGCCTCAGTGTCCCTCCCTTTGTCTTTCTTCGCTCCCTAATGTACCTATAAAAGGTTTTATCCCCCTTCTTAACCTAGTTGGCTATCTTTTCCTTGGTTTGGGCCTTTGCTATTCTGACTGTCTTCTCCACTTCCTCCTGCTTTAACTGGTACAGATCTCTGTCCTGCTTCTTCTGTGTTTCCTTATACTTCCTGAATGCTATCTTTTTTCTCCCTAACCTTCCCCGCCTCCTCTTTTGAGAACCATAGTGTTTTTTTCTTTCATTTTGATTTATTTATTTGCTTCACACAAAGGCTTGTTGCCTCTGTAATGGCAGTTTTGATGTTTACCCATTGTTGCTCCACCCCTCCTTCTTGCCTGTTTGCTAGTGCTTTTCTGAGGCACTCTCCCATTTTGAGAAAATCAGCCCTCCTAAAGTCCAGTACCTTCACTTTTGTATGGCTTGACTCTACAGCTGAGTTTATCATGAACCACACTGTTTAGTAGTCACTTGTTCCCAGATGGCTACCCACTTCTAGATCTGAGATCCTCTCTCTGTCCTCATTTGAGAGTACCAGTCTAAGATTGTTCCCTCCCGAGTGGGTTACAACACTAGCTGTCTGAGGCATGCCCACTGTAGGGCATCGAGAATAGCCCTGGTCTTGGATGTGGCTGCAGCAAATGTGCTCTAGTTAACATCTGGCATATTCAGGTCCCCCATCAGCAATATCTCTCCTTTTCTGCCATCCTAAGGATACCTTCTATTATTTCCTTGTCCATTTTCTCCCTCTGAGATGGGGTTCTGTATACAACCCCTGTGTAGATTGTTATGCCATTTCCTGTCTCCAGGGTGACCCACAGTGCCTCCTCTCCTCTCTGTTTACCCTTTGGTTCTGTTGCTTTGATCCCTTCCCTTACACAGAGAGCTACTCATCCTCTTCTTCTATCCTCCCTGACCCTTCTGTAGATTGTGTACCCTGGTATGTTTACATCCCAGTCATGGTTCTCTGTGTACCATGTTTCTGTGACTGCCACGATATCCAGGCATCCCTCTTCCATCTAGGCCTCCAGTTCAGTGAGCTTGTTACCTAGATTATGGGCATTGATACTCATTACCCTCCAATTTTTGATGGCCTTACCCCTTTTTGCCCCATCCCCATCTTTACTGCCTTTGTCTTTTTCTCCATTTACCCCTGCCCTTCTCCCTATCAACTTCTCTATCTTGGTGTTTACCTCACTAACTACCCTGATTTGTTTTGGGGGGGCTAGGATTTCCCTTCTCCTTTTCAGTGCCTCCCCTCTTGGCTAGTTTAAATGCTTGCCAATGAAGTATTTAAACCTATCACCTAGGATTCTGGTTCCCCTCCTGGACAGATGCAGACCATCGCACCAGTATAAGCCTGCATTCATCCAGGTGGACCCCAGTCCCCAGTGAAGCAAAAACCCTGAGCACTGCACCAGTTATTCAACCACTGATTGAATCCCATGGTGCAGAGCACCCTAGCCTCACCCATGCCATAGACAGGTAGCACCTCCAAGAAAGTTATCGAGTGTGCTACTTATCTAAGGCCCCTCCTCAACTCCACAAACTCCTCCTGCACTGCTCTGATCCCTTTCCCAGATAGGTCATTTGTTCCTAGGTGGACAATGGCATCCAGCTCCATCCCCTGTGCAGCTGCTCCCGTGGTCCTGAGGATTCACTCCCTGTCCCTCTAAGCCGTGGTGCCAGGCAAGCACCTTACCTCCCCCTCCCCTCCCTTCCCCAGTTCTACCCTCCTAACAATGGAGTCCCCCACCAGGAGTTATTTCCTTCCCCTGTGGGGTCCCATGCCACTCTCCTGTGGATCTCCTTTGTGGAGGATTCCAGCATCCTCCTTGGTCTCCACTGTGGATGCCTCCATAGAGGAACCACATTCTGCCAGAATGGCATATGAATTGTGGAGAGGTGCAACTGGAGGGATGCACAACTGTTCCACCACCCTCACCCATCCTGAGCCCACTGTGGGCCCAAAAAATGAGCAAAACAAATGCTCCAGAAGGGAGCTTCTGTACTCCAGTATGTACTGCACACAGCCAGATACAACAGAAAAGTTAGGAGCATTCCTCATCGCTGCTGTGTGACTGCTGCTATTTATAACTTTGTGAGCACTTGTTACAGGATAAAACGTTATGCAGCTGAAGTCGAGTGAACAGTTTTTTCTGTTCTGCATTTTCGTTATATAATGCCCCTCTTACACTGAGCCTTGCTCTACCAGCTCCCTGATCAAAAGTTAATAATTTAAGCCTGGTCCCTGATTTATGTAGCTAGAGGGGAGCAGTACTTCTTTGAATGCCACATGGTTCTGGTCACAGCCAAGTTTGCCAACTGCCATTGTTAACAATCTCTCCCTACAGGGCTCACTTGGCCACAGTCAGGATCGGTACATCTTTTTTAAAAAAAAAATCAGCACACCAAAAGGACAACATTTTTTCTAACCAGACCACTACGTCTTAGACCTGTCTTTTGTAAAATAATAAGAGGCAAATTCAAAAACACACAGGAGAGAAGGACATGGAAATTAAAGTGTATCAAACATCTAACCTGAACTGCAATGGTTCAGTCAGGACACTGGTTATGACACACTATGGAAAACAGTAATACTGTCGTTACCCCCACCCCACGCCACTTTGTGTATTTCAGGTCATTAATATCCTGTGTTCCTGTCAGGATACCTTTCTAATTATCACTTCAATGCATCCATTCAGCCTCTTTTACTAGTATCTTAGCACTTCCTGCTAAACATCTCTGCACAGCTGTAGATGTGTTCCTATTCATTGCCCACCTAACATTTCTTTTAAGCCCCTTTCATCCTTCATTTTAAGTCTTCTCACTATTCTATCATACATTATTTTGAAACAATTAAGGCATTGCAGTGTATATAACTTCAGTTTCTCTAGCTTAGTTTGCTATTTGCACTTGATGAAGGGATCTGTTGGGCCCCAATTGCTTGTGTACTGTAATATGTTTGCACAAGACATATTTTGGTCCAACAAAAGGTACCAAACTATCTGGCAATTCCTAAAAACACACACACAGATGCGTAGATGCCAACCTGTGGCTCCCATAATGTGGATGCTGACTTCCAGTCCCAGCATAATTAATTTCACTACAAAACCTCACTCCACAGAGTAAAGTCACCATCATCATCAGATAACTGTCTGACACTGCTAACCCTTCCTCTCTCCCTCAAGTGAGGCCAAAGACGGGATCTGTATTCTTAAAAAACAAACAAACAAACAAAAAAACTCAAATGCAAACACAAATATGCCAACCTGGAGTGTCCACAGTGTACATCCAGGCTTCCAGCCTAGCATAATCAATAATCAAGGACTTTACTTACTTGCCGCATGATGCAGCTTCTGTCTGAGTGCAGCAGGCCTTTACTACATTGCTGTATTGTTCTCCCCATATGTAGTGACACTGGGGTGCCCAACCCAATATCACTGAACAGCCCACCTGGTACCTGCCACAAAGAAAACTGTCCCTTATCATTTTTTGTTAAAGTCTTGAAGTAAAGAAAACCATTTATAAATGTCTTTTGTGGCATTCCCTGACCCTCTGCCCCCAACCTTCCAGTTAGCACTCCCAACCCCATATCCCCCCCCCCCCAACAACCTCACTCACCTACAGAATTTCCAGTGTTGTAATCCACTGTCTGTGATGAAAGACATCCTCCTGCTGGAACTGCAACTGTGAACTGAGGAAACAAGGTATGTGCATTCAATGTATTTTCAGTGTTTTGAGCTTTTACTCATAACTTGATCATATTTAAATAATTTTTCACCAGAATTTCAACATGTCCTTTTTGAGACCCCACCTCATAATCAAAGTAGGTGAAATTTTTCAAATCTGGCCCAAAAGGGGATTTTGCAGTCACTCTGCAAAATCACCTTTTAGGTGGGATTTGAAAATCTTTGCCGGCCAGGTTTGAGGTGGGGTTATAAGAAGACTATGTTAAAAATTTGGGGTAATTTTTTCATACCATCTCATGAACTTGACAGGTGTTTTTCAAATCCTGATCAAAATGTATTTTTACACTTGTGGCGTAAAAATATATTTCAGACAGTATTTGTTAAATGCCACCTGTCATGTTATACGGGGGAGTCATAAAACAACTGTGTTGAAAATTTGGGGTCAAAATGTCAAAAAAAGTTAGAAGAAACATTTTGGCAGGCCAGCCTTTGGTTCAGCAGGTTGTGCATTGTGATCTAGTGCCAGTTTGAGCTGAGTTTGTGTGCCAGCTCAGTGAGCCAGCTGGATAGGCTGAGGTTTGGAGGATGGCTGTGCTGTGCAGCACCACCCCTAGCCTGGCGAGGAACAGTGCAATGTTGGCCGCATGGGCAACAAGTAACAATATAGTGAAGAGAAGTCTTCTCTTAGCATAGGGCCCAGAGGCAATGCATCTCTGCACCTGTAGCTGCATGGAAGGACCCTGCACTTCTGCAGGCAGAAGGATTCTTTCCTTGATACAGGTCCAGAGGGCCATGTTGCTTTGCATCTGTTCATAAACTTCCCAAGAGGAGCTGCATGAACGAGGATGAGATTCCACTTTCTTAAAAAGACAGGAAATTCATTGCAAAAACTGCATTAATGCACCATTTGAGGTTCAACTTAACTCCACAACCCTAACTCCCCACCTCCCCTAAGCAGCAAAAAGATAAGACCACGCAAGCAACCACAGTCATTATCAGGTAAGACAAACAACATATGCTTGAACCAAGAAATATTGCAGTGCACACAAGAGGTGCGAAAGTATCTGAAATATTTATTAAATGTTACAAAGTGGTCATAGGTCATATTTATAAGACTTAAACAGAGTGTCACCACACCTCCAGTGCTTCAGAGCTTGCTTCTCCTTCTTTAGGGATGAATGAAAAATGTGTGCAAAACTAGCCACTTGTATAAGTTTTGCATGCAAGAAAAATGTGCAAATGTGAATTAGTTAATTACTAGTTAGTAATTGCTACTCCAGAGTTTTGAGTATCACAGCAATCACCTATGGTTAAAAGCAATGGCTCTGTAAGTGCACTACTTCACTCATCTCTCATTAAAGGCTAAATGGAGGAGGATAGGAAAAGTTCAAATCATTAAGTCATCGAGGACGCACTCACTCATTACAGCACCACTCATTAATACCTCAGTCGGCGGCCGGCAGTGGTGGTGAGAGGAGGGCTGAGCCAGTCACTGGCTCCGTTCGGGGGATGTTTAGGGGGGAGTGGGGGTCATCACTGCCAGTTGGGGGATGGGGGCCACTACACTACCAGGGAATTAAGTGCTTTGAGATTGGCGATTGTGCTGTGGGGGACCACTTGGACTGACATATTTGTTTCACTGAACGGGAGTTGGGGATCATGCTGGGGTTGGGGGGACCACTTCGACTGACATATTTGTTTCACAGAATGGGAGACGGGGATTGTGCTGGGGAGTTGGGGGGACCACTAGACTACCAGGGGTTTCCATAGCAGTAATTCAAAGTGTATCGAGGTTACACTTCAAATTATTTCGAGTACCCCTGCTGCATCACTGCATGCTTTACTACATTACTACATGTGGCATTAAATCGTGTAGCGTGGTGCTAAACCTTTAAATATGCCGCTGCACTGGCATTCATGGCCACTCCCCTAACCCCCATCCCTGAATACATTATCTTTTAGTGTCGGCGCTATCACACAGTGCTGGCGCTATTAGAGCTTTTGAATATTGCAGCCTGGTGCAATTCCAGCACTATACCAGTGCAAGAGATTTGTGCCAGGTGCAAAGCTTTGAATACCTTGGGAGCAGTATAATTATTTATTTATTATTTTCATTCCTTTAGCAAATAAGATCACTGGTTGTGTTGGAGGGCAGGGTCATGTTGTGGTGGAGAAGAACTACAAAACTACAGCTACAGAAACTGCAGTGGGAGAAAAGACCTAAAGTAAAGCATTAACTTAATTCTAGTCCCAGTTACATACTGTAGATATATTGACAGTGTCAGCAGATAAGGGCCAATGGCCCACCCAGTCTGCCCATTTGAGCTTGTAAGTTTACTTTATGTTTTTCATAGAAATCTGTTTTATGTCACTTTGTGTGAAAAACACACACTCATTTTAACTTTTTTTTTGGGTAATTATATTTTATTGTTTTACTAATAAAACAATCACTTACAATATTCTCATGCAAGAGATCAAAAAATCACATAGTAGATACATCCAATGCAATAAAGGATAGTTAGTCTTTACAATCATATATACGGATATGGAGATAATCCAAACTCGTTATAGTCCTTAAAATATCTAGGATATGCTGCACCCTACAAAACTATGGTGGTCAGTCCATTCAAAATAATATACCATATCATACTATAAACCCAACCTCCTGTGTTGATATGACCCCCCTTCCAGTAGAAAATATTGCAACAGTTCCATTTAGTGCTATGGGAAAGAAACAAATATAATTTGACTTTATACTTATGCTCAGAAAAAAAAAAGGAAAACAGACATCAGGTTGAAGGATTTAACCCATCAGTGCTACTATGCAATAATAATCCCTGCCTTTGCATCAACTTTATTAACGACCTCTCTATATTTACTACACAAAGTGATTCCTCAATCCTATCAAAGTTTTTCCTCCAAGCCAACTTAAAACACAACTTCTGCAGACACTATATCTTAGCTCCATAAAAGGAGCTTTTACAACCAGAAATCAGTAAGTTATTAACTAACTCTAAGGCCATTAACAGTTAGGCATTATACCCAAGGTGACAGGTACGCCCTGTTTGTGTAAAGCCATTTGATTTTAAAATTTACTAGAAATATGAACAACAGTGTCACAAAGTACTTGCATTAACAGTTCCTAGTATATTTGTTCAGGTGTCCCAGTCCGATTCCGATTCATTGGTAGCAGCACGAGTAAACTCTCTACTGATGCTCTCAACCTTTTTCCCTGCCTCATCGGGGTCAGTAAACTGGTACCACTGTCCTCCATAAAAGATTTGGAGATGGGCAGGTATCAACAGAGAATGGGCAATGCCCAGGCTTCAAAGTTTAGCCTGGACCCCATCGAATCTCTTTCTTCTAGCTCTTGTGGCAAAAGAGAGGTCTGGAAAGAGACGGACTGTTTGGCCATGACATGTTAAAGCACCCGATCCCCTGGCAGCCTGTAGGATGAAGTCCCTTGTGGTGGCTACGGTTGTTACCAGCAAAATGATTCTGGGTGATTAGCCTTGGTTAACAGTGGCTAGTGGTTATATCCGGTAAGCCTTCACAAAACTATCTGGATGGAGATCTGCTGAAAGTTCTAAAGTAGAAGGCAGCCAGTCCCTTAAAAATGTTAACAGATTTTCTCCGATGTTTTCCGGAAGCCCTACAATTTGGACATTTTGGTCTCTCTGCATGTTTTCCAGTGCCTCCAGGTGATACTGCAGTTGGGCGTTTTCTTGGGCCATTTTTGAGGTAGAGGCCAATGCTTTTGTAGCCATAGATTTGGCATTCCCGCAGTTTTAGTAGCTGAATCTATTTTAACATCTTGTTCAGCCATATGAGTCAATGCCAGCTCTATCTTGTTATCTATGGCCTGCATAGATTTCTGAAGGGCCTTCCATGGGGGCTCAGACCTCGGTTGCATTTGGGAATCCATTGAAGATGCTGTTTCAGTTGGCGGTGGATTTTTTGCTCCAGCTCCCATTGTTTTGTTGGTGTGACACATATTGCAAGTTTGATATCAATCAATTCAGCTTTTTCTAAAGAATCAGATACTGGGCAGCAAATTACAACCTCAGAGCTAAAGAAACTAAGTTTTTTGCTGCAAAGTTATGATTTTAAGGAGCTCTCCCTTGCATGACTAGTTAGTAGTTATGCTCCACAACACCCACCTCTCATTTTAACTTTAAAGTGCTCTTTTTTTATACTGGTCTTTATCTCTGTCTCCCTGGCTACCCCTTCTGATCAACCCCTCCAGCCCCATCACCTGGCTCCTCCGGGGGTTAACCTCCTGCCTGTGTCCTCTCCCACAGGACTGTGGCATGTGCCTAGCCACTGGTGCAGGGCCTGCAAGGGGGGCCATCAACCTGTCACCAGGGGCTTTTCCTCCAATTTTCTCCCCGTTACTCCCTGAGAATGTGGCAATGCATGATTGCACATGCATGTGGAGGCACGCTTGACCACTAGAACTGACAACAGCCCCGCTCCACCTATCTGGCCTAGCACAAGCCCCCATTTGCCTGACCTCCACTCAGTGGCAGCCAAAAGCAGGGAAGGATACCTCCCCAATCTGAGAGAGGAGAGCTGCCTAATGGCCGCTGTATCCACTCCCAGCCTGCACCCCCGGCTGACCCCCGGCAATCTGCACTCATTCCCGAACATAGGCTTGATGAGAGGTAAAGCGTCCAGTGCCTCAGCCCTCTAAGCCACTGGACCAGTCAACTTTAACATGTCTTAATATGTATATTTGATTAAGAAACCTCTTTTAAAAATAAATGCCCATTTTATAGGTACAATAAGACACTCTGGGGGTGTGCATTGTGCTAAAATATCGGTACTTCCAGGGGCTGAAGGGATTTGGCCTGTGGCCTCATGCCTCACTATGCCCCTAAGTGTGCGGCTATTTCAGCACAGTGCACACTCCATCATGTCTTATTGCTTACTTGTGCCTTTTGGAACAAATGCTTAAATGTATCTCACTGAAGCGCTACACAAAATAAAGTATAACACTAACCTATCCTTGTAATTTATCACATAATATAATATAAATACAGTTACTGTACTAATAATAAAAACAGTAGGAGGAAGAGAAAGAGAGAGGGAAATCCCTACCGCAGCAATATGGTTATTCAGCTTATCTAGATAAAACTCAAAATGCTTTACATATGATCTTAACACTGTTATTACAATAACATTTGTTGAACACATAAGTCCCAGCTTGAACTGCTAGGGCAGATAAACAACATACAACTGTTTCCAGATGAGACAAATGTAGTAGCACAGGCCCCACAAGTGGCCTTGTGCTTTTGCTACCTAACGCCAGATTTCCTTACTTTTGTGGGGATAAGTTGAACTCTAACTGGTGCATTAACATAGGTTTTGCAATGAAAAAAATAGATAGATCGATAGATTGATAGATAGATAGATAGATAGATAGATAGATAGATAGATAGATAGATAGATATATTATACATTTTTATTATAGATTCATCATTTCAGGTGACTTTCGTCCCACGGATTAAAACTTTTTAATTACTATCAAAATTTTAGTTATATAACTTGTTAGAGTTGTTTGACATAATGGGTGTTTACTCACCTGGTAAAGGTGATTGTGTTAGTTGTATCCATGACACTCCAGACATTACCTCTTGGGTTCCCAACCCACCTGATAGGCTAGTGATGCACATGTAACCCAGATCAAATTTCGCAGTTTACCTTGGTCCCAGAGTCCCTTTTCTCTGGATCGATTCTTCCATAGCTGAAAAACAACTTAGGCCAAGACCCTTCCCTTTGACTCCCATATTGAACCACATATAGAGAAAAACGATAAACGGTGAATTCACCATCACCCTCTGTTTATTTCCTAATATTACAATTCTAGATTCGGTCACCTAATGTTACTGACGGTACTCAAAAGTCCCTTACGACCATTAAACAAAGAAACCCCCCTTGAAGACTGTTTTCTTTCTAATTACATTTATATACATATACATATATTGATTGCGTGCTCACATTTTCAGAGACCTTGTAGTCGTATGCATACAGCGTGAGTTCATTCCTGCCGTGATCGTCTCAAAGGGAGGGTCATGGAGTGTCATGGATACAACTAACTCAATCACCTTTACCAGGTGAGTAAACACCCATTGTGTTATGTTGGTATCCATGACACTCCAGACATTACCTCTTGGGTTACTATAAGAAGCAGTACCACCATTCCTCCAGGGCGGGACAGGGCGATCAGCAGGGAAACTGTTTGGGCATGCTGTGGATAAGATCTTACTGGCAAAGTCCGTTCTCTGTCTATATAATGTCTCAAGTCTGTAGTGTTTTGCAAAGGTATGGACAGAAGTCCACGTTGCCACTCTGCAAATGTTCTCCATGGACACACAAGCTCTTTCTGCCTATGAAGTGGCTACTGCCCTTGTGGAATGAGCCTTTATTCCTTCTGGCGGAGTGAGGTCTTTCGATTTGTATGCCTCCTGTATTGTCCTCTTTAGCCAGCTGGTGATGGTGGTTTTGGAGGCTGCCATTCCTTGCTTGTGGCCGTGGGCTGTTATAAAGAGTCTCTTCAATTTGCGGATTGGTTGTGTTCTTGTAATGTATTGTGCTAATGCGCTACCTACGTCCAGGGGGTGGTGGGTTCTTAACTCCCCCTGTTGTGGGTGTGCATAGAATGTCAGAAGTTCCATAGTCTGTTCCCTATGGAATGTGGACATGACCTTGGTGCGAAAGGCTGGCACCGTTTTCATGTACACCCCTTCTGTAGTGAAAATGATGTAGTGTTCTTTACATGAAAAGGCCCCTAATTCAGTAATTCTGCGAGTAGAGCAGATGGGCATGAGGAAACAGGTCTTCAGACCCAACCACTAAAGCTGTGATTGATGCATGGGCTCAAACAGGGTTTCCCCTAGGAATTCTAGTACCTTTGTCAGATCCCAGGGAGCCACTGGCATCCGTATATGAGGCTGAATGGTCTCTGCTGCCCTAAGGAACTGAATGGCATCTGGATGGGCCCTGGGTGGTGTAGTCCCAATCTTGTCCATGGCCACTCCTACGGCTGACAGCTGTACTCTTAGAGAGGAAGTGGACAGCCCTTTGTCCATGCCTTGCTGCAAGTGCAACAGTATCACAGACATGTCGGCCTGAATTGGATCGACTTGTGTTGACTTGTATCAATTTGCAAAAATGTTCCACTGTCTTCCATAAGTAGCTGTGGTAGAGGGCTTCCTGGATTGCAGAATGGTTGATATGACTGATTCATGGTACCTGGCAGTCAACAATCTCTGCCTCTCAGGAGGCAGACCAATAGCTTTAGAGTGTGGGGGGCCTGGGTGAATCATTGGACCCTGGAAGAGCATGTCCCTTTGATATGAGAGGGTCCATCTGTCCAGGGTCATGGCTACTGCTGGAGCAAACCAAGCCCTCCAGGGCCAGTATGGTGCTATGTGGATGATCAGTCTCCGGGATAGCCTGATCTTTACTAGTACTTGGGGAATCAGAGGGATTGGAGGGAAGACATAAGAGCAGTCCTGGTTCCATGCTTGAGATAAAGCATCCACTCCTTGAGCTTGTTTCTCCCTGTACCTGGAGAAGTATGTCTTGACCTGGGCATTCCATTTGGAGGCCATTAGGTCTATTGGAATGTGACCCCACCTCCTTTGTATCAAACTAAATAATTCCGTGTGCAGTTGCCACTCCCCCGGGTGCATCTGCTGTCTGCTTAGCCAGTCTGCCCTGACATTTAACTTGCCTGCCAGGTGGATGGTGTGGACATGAGTGAAGCTGGACTGAGGCCAGATTAGCACCTTGGATGCTTCCCTGACCATGGCTCTGCTTTGCGTTCCATCTTGTTTGGCTATGTATGCTACCGTGACTTTGTTGTCAGACTTCACCAGAGCCGACGACTGATGATGCTGTCTCTGAATGCCCTCAGGGCATAGAACATTGCTCTCATCTCCAGGACGTTGCTAGACAACCTTGCTTCCACTGTTGTCCACCTGCCTTGAGCTGTGGAGTTGTTCATGCATGCTCCCCAACTGGTTAGGCTGGCGTCTGTCTCCACTGTCACTTCGTATGATAGCTCCAGCAGGTAGCCCCTCGAGAGATGTGGATGGTGCATCCACCACCCCAACGAGTCTCTGACTATTTTTGGTAGGTCAACAATCTTATTGAGATCATCCTCCAATGGAGAGTCTTGCTGCAGAATGCAGTTTTGCAGAGTGCGCATGTTCCATCTTGCCCAGGGCACCAAGTCGATGCATGACGCCATGCATCTGAGAACTTGTGCTGACCGACCCATCATCAGTTCGGGGGTGGATCAAAGGGCTCAAACTAGTGTGACTTCTGAATCTATTAGTTTGCGTGATGGTCTTGCCATCCCCTCAGCTGTGTTGCTTTCTGCTCTGAGGTGCTCTATGTGCTGAGATGGCAGCAGCGAGCTCTTGTCCTGATTGACCACCCAACCATGATGGGAAAGGGTAGACAGAACTAAGTCTGTGTCCCTTTGTGATTGGACACTGCTACACAATCGTATCAGCCAGTCATCCAGGTATGAAATAATGTCCCTTCCCTGCTCCCGCAACCGGGCCGCCAGGACAATGAACACCTTTGTGAACACCCTTGGTGCCGATGTCAAAACAAGGGGTATGGCTTGATACTGGAGATGTTTACCCAGTACATGGAACCGAAGAAATCATTGGTGGCTGGGTCTGATTGGAATGTGAGTGTATGCATCCTTCAGATTCACTGAGGTGAGATAGTCGCCTACCCAGACATTCCTCAATGCTGATCTGAGAGTTTCCATTTTAAATTTTGCAGTGGTTATGAATTGAAGAATTTTAGATCTAGAATTGGCCTGAGATCTCCATTTTTCTTTGGAACTAGAAAGAAAATGGAGTAGACTCCCGTGCCTAACTCACTGTCCGGCATGGGCTGAATTGCCCTGTTCTGTATCCGGTCTCAGAGAACAACTTGTACCAGGTGGGCTGTAGCCCATCTCTTTGAAATGGGAGACAGTACCAATCTGTCCCTGAAAGGCTTTTTTTCTTTTTTTTGAAAACTCAATAGCATAGCCTTGAGATATGATCTCCAGTACCCACTTGTCAGAGGTCGTTTGTTGCCATCGTTGGTGGAATAACACCAATCTTTACCCACAGGTGGACAGTCCAGCTGCAGACTTGGTGGTGGAGTGGCATGAGCGTGGTAGTCAATATTGTTTTGCCTTTCCATCTCTCCCTCCAAAGCGGGGGTTCTTTACCCTGAAGGTGGAGTAGCTCCTCTGAGAGGGTCTTCTGAAGTTGTTACTGAACAAGATAAATATGGCAATTGCTTGTCAGGAATTCACAAAAGAATGTAATGTTTTGGCAGAATTAACATGAATTTTCCCAGTAGGGTGAATGAGGGGACAACAACCCTTGTGTGCCTGAGCAGTGAATGGACGGCCTCCCTATCTAAAATGGCAGAGCAACAGCCGGGAGGCCATCCTATGCAAAATGGCAGCTGATTCAAACAAGATTCAGCTAGAGGAATCATTAACCCTCTCCTAGCCTGCTCGGCTGCCCATTGGCTTCCTTTAAGTCAGTCCATTGAATTAAAATTGAATGCGCGGGGACCCAAAATGCTATAGTATACTGCGCATTGCTAACCCCATGATGCCGATGCACTGGACAGCCACTGCCAGCAAGGGCCTGTGCTGAAATTGTCTGGGAGATCATGAATGCCCAACGCCAGCAGGCCGCTGCCACAAGGGACCTGGTGTGGCCAGGTAGAACAAAGCAAAGTAATAGCCAAGTCTGTTTCAAACTCTGCCGAGTGGTCACTGTGCTAGGGACTGCATCCGAAGTTGGAATGTAGCCGTCTGGGCTACCCACTGAATAGGAGGTTGTGCAGGCAGGTCTGGGTATGGCGCCATGTGGCCTACGCTTGGGAGAGGAGGACCACAAGAGCAGGCTCCCATATCCTGAGGGGGAAAGGTTGCCAGGCTGGTGCTCGGATGATCTGAGCAGAAATCTAGTTTTACTGAGTGCCCTGCGGACCTCGCTTGGGAGGGGGGAACCACCAGCTGTAAGGTATGCAAACGGAGCACTCAAGTTTTAAATTGCAGTAGCACATATGCCCCTGGTTATGCGGTGCTGCCCAGCATTGAATGAAACACATTTCTGCCCCCTGGAGACATCACTTCACTGTGATAGGCAAACAACAGCTCTGCAGTATAGCAGTAAATTGCAGTATAACACTAGGCAAAAACTATGAACAATTCTTATCCTACTATGCCCCTGCTGAATCCTCCTCTATTATAAACAACAGCAAGAAATGCAGTCAGTCAACCACTAAGCCCTGGGAGAGAACAGTTAAAATAAATTCACTGAATAATCCAGCAGGATAATTAAGGCCTAACAACCAACAACCAGAGGCCAATTACCTCTCTCACAGCTCCTTAATTAATAGTAACTAAAACAGCAAGATTGGTGGTTAAACATAGAAGCAATCCTTAATCAGCAGGAGCATATTAAACATTCTTTTCAGCAGATGGGCATTAAACAAGTAATCCTACACAAATGCTGTGGTTTCAAAGTACCTGTGTAGCAGGTAAAAATTAAGATAATTTTCAGTACAAACTGAACTGGAAACAACAGTAGACACAGGGATAATTTTAGAGCACCCAATGGTGTCTAAGAAGCCCCTTTGTAATAGATAAGGTATAGGGGATAAGAAGATTAACCACGTGCTCTATCTGCCCAAAAAGGCAGTATCCCTTTAAAACCAGAAGTATTTTGATAATTGAATAGCGCAAATTGCCAAAAAACCCTATAGCAACACCCACGGGAGCAAGAGAAACTGTGCAGAACTGTGTCCTTGCTAGTGCTCGTTTTGACTGGAATTCATGAAGCTATTTAAAAAACCTGGCCAAATATTAAGTTTCTCAGTCACGGGTAACCCCCTCGAGCATGACGTTGGTCAGATGGCTTCCCAATCTAAAATGGTGGAATAGCTGCCGGAAGGCCATCTTCACATTAAAATGGAGGCTGATTTAAAGAACGCAGGGTGCGGTAGAAGAGGCAGACTCGAGCGTTAGCTTGCTCGGCTGCTATTCGTTTTCCATTGCAGAATGCTGAATAATGCACGGTGCCCCATCTCTGTGTCTTGCATTGTGTGGTGCAGACAAAAGACCTGTAACACCAAAGTGCCACATGGCCAGTGGGGGCTGGCACTCAGAGGGCTGGGAGGATACTGGAAGGCCAAGCCAGTAGGCCGCTGCCACGGGGGACCTGAAGAGGCCAAATGAGGGAAAAAAAAAAAGCAGTAAGGTAACATGCTTTCCACCAAGCTCTGCTGAGTGGTCGCTGTTGTAGGGACCGCATAGACGATTGCATGTGACCAACTAGGCTACCCGCTACCTAGGAGGTAGCACAGTCGGGTCTGGATACGGCACCATGTGGTCTCCACTTGGGAGGGGAGGGCCACAGGAGCAGGCTGCCGCATCTTAAGGTGGAAGTCGGCAATCCAGCACTTGGAGAATCCGAGCCGTATATTCTTAGTGCTCTGCAGCCCCCGTTTGGGAGGGGGGACTACCGGCTGGAAGGCATGCCAAGGGAGCGCATGAGATTTAAATTTCTATGATGCATATGGGGCCATCAGCGCTGTCTAGTATCTAAGCACCAAACAACACATGCTGCCCTGAAAAAAATTAATTTTCATAGTAGCTAGCAAGTAAACAGCTGATGTACGAAGCCTACAGTACAGTACACAGTGGCAAAAAAACGCTAATCAGATCTGATCTAATATGCTTCTGCTGACACCCCTCTCTGTCTTTTTTTGCTGTAGAAACAGTAAATTACCATCTAACAAACAAACAGAACAACCCACCAAAACAAGTAAGGCCTAACAACCAGAGGCCAATTATATCTCTGCCAGCTCTATAATGCAAAGTAACTAGAGTCACTAGAATGGAAATTAATCAGCAGAAGGGAGATTTTCATAGTACATTAAACATTTAATTAGCAAAAGAGCATCAAACAATTGAGTCCAAACAAATGCTGTGATTTTTCAAAGGTTTTGGCCTACCTTGGGTAATTAGTTGTTACAATGGAACTCCTGGTATGCTTATAGCCTCTCAGATGCAAAGGTTGAACTGGAGAAAAGGGACTCCTGGTACCAAGGTATACTACGAAATTTGATCTAGGTCACATGTGCATCATTAGCCTATCAGGTGGGTTGGGAACCCAAGAGGTAATGTCTGGAGTGTCATGGATACCAACATGACACAATGAGTTTTATATAATGACTACATGTTTGGCTAGATATTCAAAGGAGTTGCACCTTGCACTATTGAGTTGCACCGGTGCAAGCCCAGAAATGCACCCCGGGGCGATATTCAGATGGGGGAAATGCACTGCGCAATTCTGGATGCACCATGGCACAAAGATAATGTATGCGGAGCATCCCCAGCGGGCGTGCCCATGCATATGCGGCACATCCTGATATTCAGCTGAGATGTGCAGTATATCTGCCGGCACATCTCAGAGATGTGCCGCATACATGGACACAAAGTTATGCCTCCAAAAACAGGTGTAAATGGTAGCCACCCACAGGAGGGCTGCTGTGTTGCATGGCGCAACACAGCAGCTGCCAGCAGTGGGTGGCTAACTCCCCGAACACCGTGCACAACACCCACCGTATGCCCTGGTAGTCTAGTGCCCCCCTTCCCTGCTCCATACCCCAATCCCCATAAACAACAGTTATATTCATTCCTGGTAGTCTAGTGGATCCCCTCCCTGCCTGACACCCTGATCATGTCCAAATATGTCAACTACCCATCCCTGATAGTCTAAAGGCACCACCCCCCCGCCCCCAGTCATCAGCGGGCAGCGAACCCACCCACACACCTCCTCGGCTGCCCACCAAATGACAGCTTACAGTATCTGCTGCAAGTCCATTGGTCCACACTGTGGACCAATGGGCTTACAGTGCATACTGTAATACTCATTCACAACTTTGTGAATGAAGTCATTCATTCACAAAGTTGTGACTGACTATTACAGTACACACAGCAAGCCCATTGGTCTGCAGTGTGGATCAATGGAGTTGCAGCAGATACCATAAGCTGTCATTCGGTGGGCAGCTGCGGAGATGTGTGGGTGGGTTCGCTGCCCGCTGATGACTTGGAGGGTGGACTTGGGGTTCTGTGTGGGTGGGGGTGCCACTAGACTACCAGGGATGGGTAATTGACATATTTGGACATGATCGGGTATCAGGCTGGGAGGTGGGATCCACCAGATTACCAGGGATGAATATGACTGTTATTTTTGGGGATCAGGGTATGGAGCAGGGTGGGTGGTACTACAGGGCGCCAGGTGCATTTCGCTGGCAAGCCCTGCAAAACTGATACAAGTGGGGCCATAATGACATGCAAATGGCCCCATTTGCACCTTGCATGCATTATAGCCCCATTTGCATGTCTTAGTCTGAATATCAAGAATTTACACCCGGCGTAACTCAGATGCTCCGGCGCATTTCCCGTTTCAGGTACTCAGACCTGTCTGGGGGATGCGCAGGCACATCGTATTTGTGCCACCAGCATATTTTGATGTATTCAGAAGAGATGAGCCATTGCTCATCTCTTTTGAATATATCCCTTTGTTGCTCTGGCGCAACTCAGTTGCATGGAGCAACCACTTGCGCCATTGCCAGGCACAGTTTTAAATATCGGGGCCCCTATAAACAACAATGAAAAAAAATCTCAACTTCTGTGAGTAATTTTCACCAACTAAAGTAGCACTTCCCTGGCAAAAACTACATAAAGTGTTTTTGGTTTTACAAAAATATTTGTCAATATGTAACCCTCCCCCACCCCCACCTACTGTGACATACATTTTCCTTCCCCAACCTTTGTCACTTCAGTATAATACAATACCCACCTCACTGTGCCCCATGCACTTGCACAGTGGGGCCAGCTCTGTGGCCTCAAGATTGCATGCAAACAATAGCCACCATCTTATCACAGTGCAAAGATGTTGGTGCAAAGGTATAGTGCTGGCTTATTCCACTCAATGTGGTGCAAGGCAGGACTAAGGGTTTGGGCTTTGTAAACAGTCTAAAACCATTCTACTGTGGGGTGCAGTTTTGTTTTTTTATATCCCACAGTACCTGCCTTCCTGGGCTTCAGGTCTGGGCTATTAGACTCACCTGGTTACATCCCTGCCTTCCAACAGGGGTCTCCAAAGAGCAAGGCTAAAAAGAGCAAATGACTGTCATGTAGACATGTATATGGGAGCAGACAGATGTGTACTTTTCCACTAGTAAGTGGCGAGTTTCATTAGGTCAACTGACCTCCTAACTCATACTAATCTATTAACCTATGAACCTATGACAGTACTGGGGGGATTCCCCATTCCCTCTCAGTTGGTCTTCCTTTGAAATTTGTACCATTTCCTCCCATGGCGTGACACAGCATGAGCAATAAACATCCACACTGCAGTGGAGCAAGGTGGCCCTTCAGTTGGGGTTTATGTGGCACAGCAACCGCTACTGCTTTCCCTCCTTGCAAAGGAGCACAACTCCCTAGCCTTTGTTACTGGTATGGCAGCACCATGCACTGCCTCTGGTGAACAGTGGATTTTACAGGAGTGTTAATCTTCACTTATATGGTATATACATACACACACTACACTCATAAATACATACAGTACACTCATACATACATTTTTTTACATAGAAACATAGAAACATAGAAGTTGAAGGCAGATAAGGACCGCAAGGCCCATCCAGTCTGCCCATTTCTTTTTCTACCTTATAAATGTGCCATCGGCCTTTGCTCTGTCAGTGGCCTATCTATTCATAGTCATTTGTATTGCTCCCTGATGCCTATCCCATGCCTGTTTGAAGCCCTGCACTGTATTCATAGCCACCACTTCTTGTGGTAAGCCATTCCATGCATCCACCACCCTTTCTGTGAAAAAATTTCTCACATTCCCCTTAATGGCCCCCTCTAATCTCATGCTGTGTCCTCTTGTCCTGCTATTTTCTTATATTTAAACGTTAGACTCTTTCACTTTGTTAATGCCCTTAAGGTGTTTGAATGCCCCGATCATATCACCTCTCTCCCTCCTTTGCTCAAGGGTATACATATTGAGTTCTGTTAATCTGTCCTCATATGTCTTCTGATGCAGTCCCTTCACCATTTTGGTTGCCCTTCTCTGGACTGCCTCAATTTGGTTAATGTCCTTGTGAAGGTGTGGCCTCCAATACTGCAACGCAGTACTCCAGATGGGACCTAACCAGTGTCTTGTAAAGAGGGATTATTACCTCCCTCTTACGACTTGTGATACCCCTACTAATACACCCTAACACCCCCCCTAGCCTTACATACTGCTTTAGAGGTCTGCTTGGATGATTTCAGTTCATCAGTGATGATGATGCCCAAGTCTCTTTCTTCCTTTGTGACTGCTAGCAACTTCCCTCCTAACCTATAGGTGGCTTCAGGGTTTCTCTTCCCTATGTGCATGATTTTGCACTTTCTTTGCATTAAATCCCAGTTACCACTCTTCTGACCATTTTGCTAGTTTATCCAGATCTCTTCTCATTCTGCCCACCCCATCTGGATCATCTACTCTGTTGCAGATCTTGGTGTCATCTGCAAACAGACAAGCCTTACCCTCTAGTCCATCTGCAAGGTCACTAATGAAGATGTTGAAGAGGACTGGCCCCAGAACTGATCCCTGAGGTACCCCACTTGTGACTTGCATCTCTTCTGACTGTATACCATTTACCACCACTCTCTGTTTTCTGCCTATCCAACTAGTTTGCCACCCAGTTGACCAACTTCTGACCCACCGAGCCTACCCAGCTTATTTATCAATCTTCTATGTGGACCAGTGTCAAAAGCTTTGCTGAAGTCAAGGTAGGCAACATCAACTGCTCCCCTTGGTCCACCACTCTGGTTACCCAGTCAAAGAAATCTATGAGATTAGTTTGACAAGATCTTCCTTTTGTAAACCCATGCTGTCTTGGATCCTGTGCCCCTATAGATTCCAGGTGTTGCACTATCCTTTCCTTAAGGAGTGCCTCCATAATCTTACCCACTACTGAGGTAAGACTGACTGGTCTGTAGTTCCCGCCTCCTCCTGCTACCACTCTTGTGGAGGCGGGATCACATGAGCCCTTCTCCAGTCTTCTGGGACCTCTCCTGTGCTCAGAGACTCACTAAACAGTTCTGCTAATGGTTCTGCTAGTTCCACCTTTAGCTCCTAAGTACCCTGGGATGTATGCCATCAGGTCCCATTGCCTTATCCACCCTGAGCTTAGCAAGCTCTTGTAGGACCCTTTCTTTTGTGAAGGGAGTAGTGCTCACCTCCCTCCCCCCTGTGTCCATGATGCTGAGCTGTGGGCCCTGCCCTACCTTCTCTTCGGTAAATACTGAGCAAAAGTATCTATTTAGGATAGATGCCTTTACAGGGTCCTCCTCCTCACATGCTCCCTTTTCTCCATTAAGCTTAGCAATACCCCCTCTGGACTTTCTCCTTTCACTAATGTATCTATAGAAAGTCTTGTCACCTTCTTTTACTGTTCGTGCTAGTGTTTCCTCAGTTTGGGACTTTGCCTGCCTTACTGCCTTCCTGCTTCCCTTAGGGCAGTTTGGTATGCCTCCCTATCTTCATCCTGCTGTGTTCCCTTATATTTCCTGAAAGCCAGCCTTTTGGCTCTGACCTTTTCTCTACTGTATTTGAGAACCAAAGTGGTTTCCTTCTTCTTTTGCACTTCCTTTTCTGTCTAACACAATGGGATGTTGCTTCAAGTATTGCATCCTTAATGCTGTCCCACTTTGCCTGTACCCCCTCACCTGTGTTTCTTTTTGCCAAGGCTAGCTTAACTCTGTTGGCCATCTTATCAAAGTCAGCTCCTCTGAAGTCCCATATTTTTGCCTTGGAATGGGATGATTTAGATGTAGTGGCCAAATTGAACCATACCATGTGATGGTCACTGGCCCCCAGGTGACCTTCTACCTGGAGATCTGTGATCCCTTCCTTGTTAGTCAGTACTAGATCTAGGATAGCCCTGTCTCTTGTGGGTTGCTGTACCAGTTGTTTGAGGCCCTTCCCCTGCAGGGAATCCACTATGTGTCTAGTTCTGGCAGATGTTCCTGCTGGTATTGACCAATCTGTATCCGGCATGTTGAAGTCTCCCATTATCAGAACCTCCCCTTTAGCTGTCATGTTTTGTATATCTTCTAACAGTAATGTGTCTATGTCCTCCCCCTGGTCTGGGGCCTGTAGACAACCCCAGTTCTTATGGCTGTCCCATTTCCTGTTTCCAGGGTGACCCACAGTTCTTCTGGCTCCTTATGTGTATTCTGAATTTCTGTTGCTTTGATATTTTCATTGACATACAGGGCCACTCCTCCCTTTTTGCACCTCGGTCTCTTCTGACAATACATAGCCAGGTACTGAAGTCTCCCAAGTGTGGTTACTGGTAAACCACGTCCCACTAATTGCTACTATGTCCAGTTTAGCCTCTGACATTATTGCCTGCAGGTCTGGGATCTTATTTCCCAGGCTGTGAGCATTTGTGTACATGATTTTCCATTGGTCAGATTTTGGTGTGTTAGTTGTTGGGTGAGGTTTGGCATTACCCCTGTTTGCCGTATGGGGAGACAAACCTTTTTTCTTAATTGGTGATGCAAATTGCAGTTGTTTAACCAGGAATGGCACACTAAGCCGAAAGCTTGTTTACAGGTGTGACCTGGGAGCACAAGGAAGTTAAGTGACTTGCTCAGGGTCACACAGTATGCAAGTGGGGGCTGTGGGATTCAAACCCATGTCTCCAGATTTACAGCTCAGAGCCTTAAACCACTGCACTATACTACCTCCCTAATCATTTACACCACTCACACATACATACATACATACAGTCGTACATACAGGGCACTTATAAATATGTACTGGGCATACACTCATGCATGCAGTATACTTATACATATGTACATACATGCACACACATACAAGGCACTTATACATACATACACTCTTACATACATATAAACATACATACATACATACATACAGTGGTAGTTATACAGAAGCTGGCAGGTATTGCGGTATAATGTACGGTATTTGCCACTGCAAATGTGGTGCAGTATTTCTATAGCACTTGAATAACATGTATTTGCTGCCATAAACACTGTGTTATACCTCAGATACCAGTCAACTTCTGTATAACTACCACTGTACATATATACAGTACACTAATACATACATACATACAGTACACTCACACATACATAATGTAACACCACTACCTTACCTATGGCAGTATAATGGGTTCAGGCTTCCTGGCCCTCCACCGCAGGCCCTGAGGATGTTGCTGCTCTGACTAGCACAGGACATCTGTGACTCACGGATTGGTGTGGCACAGTGACCAGACTCTCAGGTAAGGTGCATGATGACTGGAACCAGGGAAGAGTGGTGGATATTGCCTACAACACCAAACCCCACAGAATACTGGTGAACAAACTAGGGAGCCTGGGGGTGGGGCACAAAATGGAAAACTGGGTTAGAAACTGGTTAAGGGACAGGAAGCAGAGGGCGGTAGTAAATGGGATCAAATCCGAGGAAAGGAGGGTGACCAGTGGGGTAACTCAGGGATCGATCCAGGGGCCAGTCCTTTTCAGTGTCTTTATCAGTGACATTGCTGACGGGCTGGAGGGGAAGCTTTGCCTATTTACAGATTATACCAAGGTCTGAAACAGAGTAGACACTCCAATGAGGAAGGATCTGGGAAAGCTGGAAAAATGGTCAAAGGAGTGGCAGTTGAAATTTAAATCAAAAAAGTGCAAAATCATGCGCTTGGGGTGAAGAAGCCCTGCAGAGAGCTACAGAAAGGGGGGAGTTGCTGACAGTCACCAGAGAAGAGAGGGATTTAGGAACAATCATCTCAGATGACCTAAGGACGGCCAAACAGTGTAACAAGGTTGTGTGGAGGGCCAGTGGAATGTTGGGGTGCATAGGAAGGGGCATCACTAGCAGAAGAAGGGAGGTGGTGATGCTGTTGTATAAAATCCTGGTGAGGCCTCATCTAGAATATTCTGTTCAGTTCTGGAGGCCGCATCTTCACAAAGACATAGACAGGGTGGAGGTGGTCCAGAGGAGGGCGACCAACATGGTGCAGGGCTTGCATCAGAAAACATATGAGGACAGATTAAAAGACCTCAATATGTATACACTTGAAGAGAGGAGGGAATGGGGGATATGATAGAGACCTTCAAGTGTTTTAAAGGCTTGAACAATGTGCGGGGGGGTGACATCTTTCAGTACAAGAGTTGTACAAGGACGAGAGGGCATGACATGAGATTGGAGGGTGGTAGAATAAGGGGGAAGGTCAAGACGTTTTTCTTCACAGAGAGGGTGGTGGATGCTTGGAATAGCCTACCCCAGGAAGTGATGGGTGCTAACACAGTGCAGGGATTCAAACATGTATGGGATAGACATAAGGGAGCCCTAGATGTGGGGAAGAGAGGCAAAAGCCAATGACCAAGTAGGGTCAGCAGCTGCTGATGCAGGCAGGGAATACAGGCAGACTAGGAGGGCCAAGTGGTCCTTATCCTTATTGAGAAAGTGGTGGCAGCCCAGTTGGACAACCATTTAGCCATCCATAACATCTACGACCCTCTTCAATCAGGTTTTCGAAAGAGGCACAGCACTGAGACTGCGCTGGTTCGGGTCCTCAATGATCTCCTGATGGCGAGAGACCAGAAAAAACGGTCCATTTTGGTCCTTCTGGATTTGTCAGCAGCATTTGACACCATAGACCATGGGGTGTTGCTTGAGTGCCTGAGATGCATCTGTGGGTTGTTGGGTTTGGTGCACAGATGGTTTACCTCCTTCCTCACAGGTAGAACTCAGAGGGTGGTATCGGGGATATTTTCCTCCGATCCTACCACTCTGACCTGTTGGGTGCCTCAGGGTTCTGTGCTGTCCCCCTTGTTGTTTGCGGTGTACATGCTTCCCCTCGGAGACATTGTAAGACGATATGGGCTGGAGTTTCATTGTTATGCCGATGATACCCAGCTCTATCTGTCTTTTGCGCCTGACCAGAATAGAGCACTCTCAGTGTTTAACAACTGTCTCAGCGAGATCCAGGATTGGATGAGGTCCAGCTGGTTGAAGTTGAATTCTGGGAAGACAGAGGTGATGGTTGTGGATCCCGGCCACCGGATTGAGGGGTTGGGGGCACTTCAAACCTCTGGTTTATTCTTGGGGGATGTGGAGCTCCCGACCTCTGAATGGGTGTGAGACCTGGGGGTGATCCTTGACGATCAGCTGACATTGCGTGCACAAGTGTTGGCGGTTGTTAAGGTATCCTTTTACCATCTTAGGAACATCACCAGGATCAAGCACCTTGTTCCATCCGGCGACCTACCCACGCTGATCCACACCTTTGTGACCCTGTGTCTGGACTACTGCAACTCCCTCTACTTTGGGCTTCCCGGGGTTGATATCCACTGCTTGCAGCTAGTGCAGAACTCGGCAGCCCAGTTGTTAATGGGGACTTCACATTCCTCTCATATTACACCGGTGCTCCGAGATCTGCACTGGCTGCCAGTTCAGTGGCGGATCACCTTTAAAGTCGGATTACTGACATATAAAGCCCTACACGGTTTGGGCCCTGATTACCTGAAAGATCTTCTGGTGCCTTACCTACCGGCGTGACCACTCCCGCTCAGCCAACGAGGGTTGCTAGAGATCCCGAGGGTAGCTTTAAAATCTTCCGGCGCCCGAGCTTTTATGTTCATGGCGCCGACCCTCTGGAATTCTCTACCACATTGGATTAGAGAGTGCATGATGGTGGAGGGTTTTAAAAAGGGCTAAAATCTTTTTTATGGAGTAAGGCATTTGGAGATAATTTGGATGCCGATTAATGCTCTGTATTTAATTTGGTTTTTAATCTGTTTTATTATGTTTTCATCCTGTATTTTATTGTAATGCGCCTTGATTCTAAGAAAGGCGCAGAGAAATAAAGCTTATTATTATTATTATTATCTGCTGTCAACTACTATGTTACTATGTACTCACACCGATTAATAGACATGCAACACAGTATTTGCTGCAGAGGCCATGAAGTCGATTTATTTTCAGATCAAATTTGTGCAGCTTGACTTGATCAAGATTTTATTTTCTTTATATCAATAGAATTGTGAATGTTCAAGCACCAAAATTCAATATATACTTAAAACATTTCTTTAAAGACATTGCCAATGATCTAGGCTTTCTGCCAATAAATATCAACTTTAGAGTTCCAAATTAAAAAAAATCCAGTATATCTCTTTGAGTCCAAAAGTCCATCCCTAAGGAGGAATCAACCTGAAAATGACAATACCTGGTCTTTGGGTGAAGGTTGCTATGTAGTGGAATTGGTTTGGGCCAGGACTGACAGTGATACCCGGGGTGGAGGTGGGGGGGTAATGATGAAGCACAACTGTGAACATCCTCTTCTTTCTTCTCTTCTGCCTTCTTTCTTCTCTTGATCTGGAGATTGGTGCCAAGAACTTAAAAATATTCCTACAATCCTTATGTTTGTCTCATTTTTATTTATTTTATTTATTTATTTATTTATTTATTTGTATTTCAGATGACACCTTTGAGCCGAGGGACCTTTTACAGAGGTTCCACGTCAAGGCAATAAGAACAATAAGGTACAAAACAAAACATGATCATTACAATGGAACTTACAATAAGATAAAGACGAGTAAGGTTACAATAATAGCAGCCAAAGGCATTGTCAAGGAATTGTGTTGTGAGTTAATTATATAGTACAAGTCATAGGCAGCTCACTGAAGCTTTGTTTTGAGTGGGTTAGTAGGAAAAGAGAAAGAAGAGCGGTGGTGATATGGGAGAGAGAGGGAGGAGGGGAGAAATAGGGAGGGCCAGTCTGCCTGGAAGTGCCCTTGCTGCTATCCATATACTCCCCTGGGCTTAAGGAAGGAAAGAAACTTTACCTCAGGGCCTAATCCCGTGTCCTAAGCTGCAACTTCCCCAGTCTTAAACTACCTTTTGTGGGTTGTGCAGACCCTTTCAAATGCCTCAGAACTCAAAGTCCCCATCCTATAGGATGGAAGAGGCACAATCTCTCACACCTCTCAAACAAACCCCTACATGTTCTTATGAAGCTGCTGTGGGTGTGGCCTACTAATTGTGACTCCATTTGCTAGCTCTGCTGCCCACATCCTCCCCATTCCTCATTAAGCCCCTTCGGGCATCTTGCACAGCCACAGGATTGTCTTTAAATATGTGACTCCAGATGCTAGCTCTGCTTCTCCACCATTCCTGCTGCTCATTAAGTCCCTCAGGGCATCTCACACAGATTCTGGAGTGTCTTTCCATATGCAGCTCCAGCTGCTCTTGACTCACTACCCCAGCCACCTCAGGCTTGACATTAAGCCTGATTGGGGCTACTCCAAAGCCACAGTGTCTCCTACCTTGAGCGTATTCTAGTGTAATGAGAAGTTAACCTAGGGGTTGGAAAAGAAATTAAACCTTAACTAAAGAACACTGACACATGCTGTGATAAATCTTCCTTTATATAACTGACTGGTGTGGATACTAAACAGGATAACCAGACCACTCATGGTTAAGTTGATTTCTCAGTGAAATGTAGAAATTTAATAAATACAGTATCTTTCTACACTGAGATACTGTATAGGCTCATTCTATCTGTTGCTGAGTAGCAGTTTCTTCATCACCACTACAACTACTCTTGCTTGCAAAAGAAGAACTACACTTCCTAGCAGCAATTTTAATGTAATGGACCCTTTTGCAATGTCATTGTGGAGGATCATTTTGAAGTGATCACTAGCTGGCTCATGTAGTAGGGTCACACTTTGGAAATGGCCCCAAAATACCATCCTGGTGCGCTAACCACTGAGCTATAGGCTCACATGGTTGGACCTGACTCTTCAAGGACACACTTACTTTCTCTGGTCTTACAAATCCTACAACTAGGAACAATCAAGATGACATTTAGATGTTTTAGGTGCAGTGTTAACTACTGCTAAGCAATTTAGATAACAAATTGGAGTAAGAAAGAAACAATATGTCCTACTGGGAAGAGTCAGGTCCAACCATGTGAGCCTGTAACTTGGTAGTTAGAGCACTATGACGGTATTCCAGGAGCTTGGGTCCAGTTCCCAGTAGGTCACATTGTTTCTTTCTAACTCCAGTTTGTGATGCAAATTGCTTAGCAGTGGTTAATACTGCACCAAAAACATCTAATTGTCACTTTGGAAATGGGAAACTCCATAGGTGAAAGTTTCCCATGGCAGTTGCCAGCCAGTTCCACTAGCAAAGATCCATGAGTCCCCCCTTCAGCCACTTAATTGCTGGGTCCAAAGTCGGTCCTCTAACTATGATAGTTTAGAGTGTGTGAGGTGCATACTTGTGTATGTCTGCAGGCAACCTTGTCTATGAGAGCTGATGGAACTCTTTCCTGATTGTCATTTCAAGAATAGGTAATGCAACCAGCTATATATAAAATCAAAGGTACCAATAGGCAGCCATTCTTCTCAAATGGTAAAAATATAAAGTTAATTTTAGCATGCTGTGTCTACTATCTGCCTAATCTATATCACCATTTTTTGTTCCAAAAAAAACGAGATGCAAAACTCCTAAAAGCAAAGGAAAAAAAAAAGAACTGAAACACCACCACAGATGCCTACCTTCCCTTTATTAGATTGTGCAGGTGCTACCTGTCTATGGCAAAGGGGAGGAGAGGGATCTCTGCATCACTAGCTTCAGCTCTTGGTTGAGGGAATGGTGTAGGGAGGAAGGGTTTGGCTACATTGGGGACTGGGGTACTACCTGGGAGGCTAAAGATCTGTATAACAGTAACTGCCTACATCCATCCTGGAGGGGGACCACAGTTCTCAGTGGAAACTTTAGAAGTTACTTCAATGGCCATTTAAACTAGCTGAGGGGGTGGAGGAAGACATCAGGGAGGGAAAAACAGCCATCCCCCAAAGGCTAGGAATAGTAGTACAATAAACAGAGTGGTAAAGAGGGTGGGCAAAAAGATAAAAGAAGGGAAATTATCAGAATTGGAAATGAAATTTGGAAGGCCATGTGTATAAATTCTAGATATCTAGGAAATAAGATTCCAGATCTGGAGGCACTCATGGCAGAGGCTGACCTAGATATAATGGTCATTACAGAGTCATGGTGCAATAAAACCCACAACTGGGACATTGCCATACTAGGCTATAATCTATTTAGAAAGGACAGGGAGGAGAAAAAAAAGAGGTGGTGTGTTGTTTGTAAAAGAAAGCATAAAAGAGACAGTGGTACAGGGAAAATGTGAGGGGCAAATATCTTGTGGGTCACCCTGGAGAAAGGAAATGGTGCCACCATTCACACTGGTGGAATTTACAGACCTCCATCACAGGATGAGGAGTTAGATAGGGAACTGGTGGAAGCCATTGACAAAATGGTAAAATGGTGGGAACTACTGGTTGTGGGGGACTTCAATATGCCAGATGCGGATTGCAGTCTCATAGCCACAGCTACATCAAGAAACTGGGATATAGTGGACCCCCTACAGGGGGCATTCCTCATACAACTAGTCAGTGAACCCACTTGTAATGGGACTATACTGGATCTGACATTCACAAATGGAGACAGTGTGGCAGACGTCAAGGTGAGAAGTCACCTATTTACCAGTGATCACTGTACAGTGTGGTTTAATATAAGGACAAAGGCAGATTCCAACCACACTAGGGTGAAAGTCCTAGACTTCAGGAGAGCAGATTTTGTTACGATGGGTGAATGCCTAAAATGTGAACTGATATGAAGAAATGACCTAGGTGGAGTGGAGGAACAGTGGGCAAAATGAAAGATGGCAATTTTGAAAGCTACACACCTCTGTATCAGACAGGTGAATAAGAGTAAGAGGAAAAACAGACCACTGTGGTTCAAGAGAGAGGTGGCTGGAAAGGTAAAGGCTGAAAGGATAGGTTTAATAGCTATAAGGAGACACAGAGGGAGGAGAATAGGAAAATACTGTATACAGTATCAGCAGAAACAGACAGAAGCAAAGAAAGCAGTAAGGAGTGCAAAGGCAAAAATTGAAGTACTAAGGATCATACTAAGGAAAGATAAGGTTCAAGAAGGCAGGTTGTGCCCATAACCGCTCCAGTAAATCATGAGGTATAATACTGCTGATAATATGCCTCCTGATAATATGTAATTGTCCAGTCGTCTTTTAAATTCATTCATGGTTTTACTAATGATTATATCCTCTGGCAATTTATTCAAAGGGTTTACCACTCTTAGGCTGGAGAAATATTTTCTCTTAATGAAATTAAATTGTTTGCCAGTTATTTGTAAAGGGTGACCTCTGGTATTATAAGTTGAATCCTTGAAACTAAGACCAAGTTCAGTCATCAAATATGGATTGTGAATGATATTGTAAAGTAGTAGTAAGTCCCCTCTTAATCGACCTGTTCCTAGGGGCATCAAGTTTAGGGTCTGCAATCTATTGTCATAGGGCACGTCATGTAAACCATAGATAAGTTTGGTAAAATTACGTTGCACTCTTTCTAATTGTGAGCAGTTACATTTTTTATAAGGACACCATAGCTGAGAGGCATACACCAAGTGTGGCCTGGCATAGGCTCTAAATAATGGCATTAGGACTTTAGCATCCTTAGAGTGTATATTAAGTCGAATAAACCAGATAACTTTATTGGTCTTTTTGATGGCCTCATTAATTTGTTTGGTGTTATCAAAATCATTAGAAATGGTGACACCCAAATCTTTTTCATCACAAGCAGAAATTAAAGGTGAAACAGCAAGCACATATGAGTAATGGGGGTTATGTCTACCCAAATGCATAATTTTTTGTAACCCCCACCCCTGCCTTTTTGCCAAAACGACAGGTGGCATGCTGTTGGCGCTGGCATCAATACCTGGTGGGGACCTGGGTTCAGGGAGGATGAGGTTACCTGGCACAAGGGGACCTAGGTTTGGCTACTCTGCACAGGGGCACCCAAGTAAATCCGAACACAGGAAGCAATAGCTGTAATGTCCAGAACCAGGATTGGGATTTTTCAGTGTGGCTTTTATTCACAACTAGCTGAACACAACAAAGCGTAGATGGACCCCCATGGGGCTACGTTTACTGATAATGCAGATTAGAGACTACAAGGCAGTCCACTAGATGAATGAACCAATTTACTGTTCTCATGCTCTGGACCCACCAGGCACACAGCCCGGACTTGCATTCGCTTTGGATACACAGCCCGACTGGCCCGGCTCCCCTGCCGGCCACTTGACTGACGGTTCATTGGAAGAATGAACCCATTTTACTTGTTGTGGCTCCCCACACCACTTAGAGTCTGTGACTCCTTGAGAGATTTTCCCTTTTGCAACCCCACGTCTGGGTACCTCCCTCATCACTTAGAGTCTGCGACTCCCCGAGAGATTTTCCCTTTTGCAACCCCACGTCTGGGTACCTCCCTCATCACTAGCCAGGTGCATGAGGCAAAGTAGCAATCACAGCAGAAATCCATAGAGGTGGACCTGGTTACTAAAGATGGTGGGGTTTGCCTACCTCCAGCTCCCACAGCCCATACCCGGCCATTTCTCTGGACAAACTGAAACTTCGAAATGTAGATTAAACGGTGGATGAACTGTCACACCCCCTCTACAACATTACTTGAATCCACACAGCACTTTAGCTTTTGAACCTACTACATTTATTTGTCCTAGTACTATAGGCCTCCCAAATAGTAGTCCAAATCCCAGATTTCTTCACATTTTCCAGCTGAAGAAACACAATTTTTGCCCTCTCAAATTAGAGCAAAAACACTCACCCTTTCGTTGCAGGTGCCCCACAGGCGAAGAACAACTTTTTCCACTTTTCAAGCACAAACCGAAACTGTAAAAGGCAGCTTTCTCTCTTTAGCAGAAATTAGGAGATTGCCCCTGGAATCTACATGGGGATACTTTACTCTCTCTCCCCCAAAGGGAGGGGGCACTGAGACCTGGACAGCGGTCTCCACCACTTGAACACTGGACACTCACTCCTTCTCCCACAGAAGGTAAATAAGAACTCCCTTCCTGCTTGCAGGCAAGCAAGACACTGACTTTGAAAACTCCCAACGTTCTATCTCACTCCCTCTGCTGCAGATTTCAATGTGGCTTATGCAGCTGCAACAGTTCTATTGGTGATGTCATCTCTCAGTCTCAGCTGAGACTGAGAACAGAGTGAGAAAGTGTGAAACCCATTTAACTGGAGTTTCACAAGCTGCCTTCCCTGCCTACCACTAGGTCTTACTGGGATTCTAGTAACCCCGGGTAACAAGGGGGTTACTATCGCCCTTGACCAGGAAAATGACTGTCCCCAGTCAGTATACACCCGGCCTTAGGCCATCCCACCCTACATGCTACCTATGGAGGGGGGTGATCAGGCCCCCTCCTACCATGTGCAAGCACAGGCAGGTAACACTAAGGGCCTAGAGGCCTGTAGCTGACATGTCAGCCTCTACACTATCCACTTACTATGGACGCCTAGTGGCTCTGGTAGAACCATCCAGAGCATAGCCCTGATAGATCAGCACTGCGGTCCCTACTGCAGGTCAGGGCCACAGCCTGTCCATCCCCCCTAACCCTCTAGGGAAAACCTATCTGCCTCTAACATAATATTCCAAAACAAAAAAAAACCCGGGGACCTCCCCGACCTTGGGCAACCTGCAACCACACCATTAAAATACCAATTACTGCCTCCTCCCTACCCCCACGACCATACCTGTGGAAGGAAAAGGGTTAATACAGTAACAACCATAACAATAACACCACAGTACTTTAAATTTCTAAACAATAAAGCACTGAGCAAGGAACTCCGATGAGCCCCTCCTCCTCTTCTTGTCTTCTCTTCTGTCTTCCCAGGAACACTTGTAAGAAAAAGAAAGACAAAACACACTCTCCTAATCTGCATACACAGTCTGTCTAAAACCCCTACCATACAAAACACTGAACAATCCCAAAAAGATTTTTTTTAGAAAAAGGTAGAAAAACAGTATTTACATTAGAGTACAACAATGACATTATTTACAATACACATTTGGGGGGATGTAGTGCCCTAAAAGTCCCAGTGACCACAAGACCCGAAGGCTAGTCCAATAAAGAGTCTCTCCTGGGCTGGAGCCCAGTGAAGCACAGTTCTAACAGGCCACAGTCCTGAAGGGGAGAGTCTTTGCGGACAGTTCACACATTTTTGAAGTCTGTAGTGTAGGGTGTGTACTGCAATGTCATAAAGATAGGAAAGTTTCAGACTTACCAGCCATTTGTAGTACAAGAATCTGCACAAACCTGCACCCTGCCGAAGACTCTCCCTGGCAGCATTTCTTCTGATACAGCTGGGCGGACATCTTCCGGGAACCACAGGAGGGCACATCTGGAAACAGTTGGGCTGATGTCATCTCTGGAGACGGAACCTTAGAACAGGAACAAAAAAGAGAACAGCTGGTCCGACATCATCCGATTACCAGGCGATGAAGAGGAAACAGCTGGGATGATGTCCTCTCTGGATCTGAAGTCATCTGGTGGGCCAGTGGATGGTTGCTGGACAGGACAGTACACTGTAGACTGATGAATGTGGGGCACCTGAGTCCTGGTTATTCATATTGGCGGATCAATAAGGGCACTTCACAGTCTGATGTGGCAGTATTGACTACCACTGCTCGGCTCTCCATTTTGTAGGCACTAGCTTAATTGCTGGGAGGTCCTTGCACTGAGGTCAATAGTACCGGGGGTCAGGGGCTTGAATTATTACCCCATCTGGGCACACATAATTCACACAGTGGGAGATTTCACGCCCCTCTCCGTCCACCACTCTCACTCTGTCCATAAACAGTGTTCTGCCTCTTTTCCACTGGGTATACTTTTCATGGAACAGTCTATTCTTTACATGCTGGTTGGCCCCAGGATGCATGTTTCATTGCTTCATCCCAGATCCAGGATTTCCTGCAGTCCTCAATCTCCTCCCAGACTTTCCAAGGAAAGGTAGGAAAGGTCATCTCATAGATCTCATTTGCCTTTCTACGAACCAGTCTTTCCTCTTTACTTGCTTTGGTCAATCTGAGACCACTGGCCTGGCTTGGGGGTGGCCAGTCCTGGTTCTGCCAGCTTCGCATCCTCAAAGAAATTAAAAACGGATCCCTGACTTCTTCCTTCTGTAAAGCCAGGGCAGTGGCATCACCACCTTCTTCAACACAATCCTCCGAGGCAAGATCTTGAGGCTGTGTACCCGTTCCTTTCTCACAAGGCCACATAGGTTCCCCCTCATCTTCCTCTTCGCTGAGGATCTGAGCCCAGGAGTGAACAGTCGTTCTCACCCCTGAGACTATCCATTCATCACTAGGTGTGGAGGTCGACACCTCCCATTCAATGGCCTCCCGCATCTCATCTTCACCTAAGAGACTTCGGCTAGGCCCCCCACCCAGGGGTCTATTGATGCTTTATCCGAACTTTCTTTCTGGGATCCAGCATCCAAAATTTCAACTTCTGATTCTGTCTCTAACTCTGCACCCTCTAGCTTTGTGCCACACTCCCCCGAGGGACCTTCCTCCACAGGCTCCGCCTGGTGCTGTGTGCTGCCAACTGCAGATTCACAGATTTTTGTCCATGTGGGAGCCAAATGAATTGGAGGCTTTATACAAGCCATATTTTTGTAGGCATCCAGCACAGTGAGGAATCATGAAGACGTCCCTTCCAGCACTCAAGCATATCTGGCATACATGCACTGGATAATTAGGAATTGCCACATCAGGAGGCAGTTGCCCTCCATAGCACCACTTTTCAATATCTCTCAGTCTATTTACTGCTGCTGTTACTGCAACCCGGGCATGATCCGGGTAACGAGCTGGTCCTGAGGCCAAAAGTGCAGAAAAATAAACAAAAGTTCACTGTAACTGAAAGTTCCACTTTAATGAACACACTCAGTAGCTTTAAAATGGCTCCTCTGCTGCTGTGTTTACTTTACTACCCCACCCTGTAATGGTGGCGGCAGCACTCCTGTGCATCAACATTTAGAATCTGGGTCAAGCCACTGCGCACCCGATTTACACCAGCTACTGATAACTTTTACTCAAACTGCACAACTTGCTCTGTTCCAGCTTCACACACATCTACAGGATTTTCCTTGGACTTTTCACAAGCTGGTAACATTCATTTATTCACAGTCCCTTAAAAGCTTCAGGTTTTAGCTCAAGATTGCCTGCTTCTACTAGTGTTGCATTTTGCTACAATCCACAGTCTCTCTCTGGCTACAAATTTTAAACTGAGGCCATTTTCACTTCCATGCACACATTTAATGGCTTTACAGACTTGCACTTGCTGGCAGGACTTCACACAGTCATTACTTGCAAAGCGACTACACTGCTGCACACACATTTTATATGGCATTACTAAAAATCACTGATTGAGCAGTTTTTGGGTCATTTACTTACTGTTATCAGTAGCAACTTGCTGCGATGGGGTGAAACGGCCTGCAGCCAGTTTTTGAAGGCCTCTGAACACAAACGGGTGGGCAGTCTTAGCGATCGATGTTTTAACCACCAAATTCACTATTTCCACGATCGATTTGCGGGTTGAGCCCGATTTTAAACTTAAAAGTCTATTTTTTGAATGTTTACAGTGCTTTGAATCTTCCGCGATGCTCCTCCACTGCCAGTACACGCACTACACTTTGTCTCCCTCTCGAATGCTGAGGCAGTCTCAGAAGAGCTGGCTGAGGAGGGGGGCTAATGGCAATCTGACCAACCACACGACGCCATGCAAATGAGCCTCTTCTTCCTCGCGAGGGCTCCTCTCCTCACGGCGATCGTCGAGCAGGCAAATTTAAACTGTAGAATGCATTTTTTTTTCCAACTGACTCCACGGTGGGAGCCCATTTCAACCATGTAACATTGCCATTAACTCTGCAGTCTCTCCATTTACACAGAAAGCATTTCCAACATCAGGGCATAATTTCTCTGTTGCTACCCCTAGTTTTCCACACTTTCCTTCACAGAATTCATTTTAAAAGCATTTCAAATGTCCAGGGCATAATTTATCTGTTGCTACCCCTAGTTTTCCACACTTTCCTTCACAGAATTCATTTTAAAAGCATTTCAAATGTCCAGGGCACAATTTCTCTGTTGCTACCCCTAATTTTCCACACTTTCATTTACCACAGTTCATTTTTAAAGCTGACAAAAACGCTGTAAACAATTTTGATGCAGGACAAGGGCACACTCTTTGGTTTTACAGCTCCTTAGTAAACAGTTGGCATTTTTTAAACAGCAGCACAAGATTCACAGCACACAGCAACACACTAGGGGAATTGCTTCAGCTTTTTGGGCTACCCACTGCCAGATAGCCAAAATGCTAGCCTCCTTGCCCAAGCACCTTCCTTCCCGAACAAATCCAAAGCGGTGCCTCCATTTTTGTAAACCCCACCCCAGCCTTTTTGCCAAAATGACAGGTGGCATGCTGTTGGTGCTGGCAGCAATACCTGGTGGGGACCTGGGTTCGGGGAGGATGAGGTTACCTGGCACAAGGGGACCTAGGTTTGGCTACTCTGCACAGGGGCACCCAAGTAAATCCGAACACAGGAAGCAATAACTGTAATGTCCAGAACCAGGATTGGGATTTTTCAGTGTGGCTTTTTTCACAACTAGCTGAACACAACAAAGCATAGATGGACCCCCATGGGACTACGTTTACTGATAATGCAGATTAGAGACTACAAGTCGGTCCACTGGACAAATGAACCAATTTACTGTTCTCAGGCTCTGGACCCACCAAGTACACAGCCCGGACTTGCATGCGCATTGAATACACAGCCCGACTGGCCCGGCTCCCCTGCCGGCCACTTGACTGACGGTTCATTGGAAGAATGAACCCATTTTACTTGTTGTTGCTCCCCACACCACTTAGAGTCTGTGACTCCTCGAGAGATTTTCCCTTTTGCAGCCCCATGTCTGGGTACCTCCCTCATCACTGGCCAAGTGCATGAGGCAAAGTAGCAATCACAGCAGAAATCCATAGAGGCGGACCTGGTTACTAAAGATGGGGGGTTTGCCCACCTCCAGCTCCCACAGCCCATACCCGGCCATTTCTCTGGACAAACTGAAACTTCGAAATGTAGATTAAACGGTGGATGAACTGTCGCCCTTCTACAACATTACTTGAATCCACAGCACTTTAGCTTTTGAACCTACTACATTTGTTTGTCCTAGTACTATAGGCCTCCCAAATAGTAGTCCAAATCCCAGATTTCTTCACATTTCCCAGCTGAAGAAACACAATTTTGCCCTCTCAAATTAGAGTAAAACACTCACCCCTTCATTTGCAGGTGCCCCACAGGCAGAAAGAACAACTTTTTCCACTTTTCAAGAACAAACCGAAACTGTAAAGGCAGCTTTTCTTTAGCAGAAATTAGGGATTGCCCTGGAATCTACATGGGGATACTTTACTCTCCCAGGAAGGAGGGGGGCACTGAGACCTGGACAGCGGTCTCCACCACTTGAACACTGGACACTCACTCCTTCTCCCACAGAAGGTAAACAAGAACTCCCTTCCTGCTTGCAGGCAAGCAGGACACTGGCTTTGAAAACTCCCAACGTTCTACCTCACTCCCTCTGCTGCAGATTCCAATGTGGCTTATGCAGCTGCGACAGTTCTATTGGTGATGTCATCTCTCAGTCTCAGCTGAGACTGAGAACAGAGTGAGACAGTGTGAAACCCATTTAACTGGAGTTTCACAAGCTGCCTTCCCTGCTTACCACTAGGTCTTACTGGGAGTCTAGTAACCCTGGGTAACAAGGGGGTTACATTTGCATTTACTAGCATTAAGCTTCATCCCCCATTTATTCACCCATTCAGAAATGTTATCCAAATCTCTTTGGAGAACTTCTGCGTGTTCAATGCTTGGGCAAGGGCTACCTATTTTTATGTCATCAGCATATTTTACTGTGATAGACACAGTATTTGTAGTTATGTCAGATATAAAGGTCTGAAAGAGAATTGGGACCAAAACCGAGCCTTGGAGCACCCCACTAGTAACATCTCCCAAACTTGATAATTGGCCATTTATCATAACTCTCTATGTGCTGCATGGTAACTAGTTGTCTAACCATTTTAGAATATCTTTACGGATGGCTAATTTGGATAATTTATCAATCAGAGCCCAGTGAGGCATTGTATCAAATGCCTTACTGAAGCTGACAAACACAATATCACAAGGGATGCTTTTATCTAGCTGGGCACTTATAAACTCGTAGAAACACATTAAGTTAGAGACAACTTTCGCCTTGTCTGAAACCATATTGTTCAGTATCATTAATACTAAGTACAGGAGTGATGACATATTTAATGAAGCTTTCTAATGTTTTACAGACTGGTGAGGTGAGACTAATGGGTCTGTAGTCTTCCAATTTGTTCTGAGGCCTTTTTTGTGTATAGGGATTACATGTGCGGTTTTCCATTGAGGTGGTACAAAATTATTAAATAGACAACCCTGAAAAATAAGTTTTAGTGGAAGTGCTAAAGAATCTGCAAGTAAATATAGCATGTGCCCTGTAATGTTATCGGGACCAGGAGATGTTTTGCCCTTTTGGGCCAATTGCTTAGTTAGTATCTCGTCAACCTCAAAGGTCGGGTGATTAACCTCATTTTGTGTATTTAGGGATGTGGTTTGTTGTTGTGGGCTGAAGATTCCACAACATTTTTCATTAAATATATTAGTCATATGCGTATCATCATGAATTAGCTCTCCATCTTGTACCAGAGGACCAACTTGACTAACAGGTTTCTTTAAAGAGTTGCTATAAGAGTAGAAACATTTGCTATTGTTTTTATTAGCATTATCAGCCAATCGAAGCTCCCACCTCTGTTTTACTTTCTTCATTTTAGTCTTGCACTTCTTTTGTATTTTCAAAAACTTAATCCAACTGTCAATAGTCCTGTTTTTTAAGAAGTTATGGTATTTTTTACTCTTTTTGGCCCCTATGCACATAGCGGTGGGAAGTACGCGCCATTGGTGCATATCTTTCCCACAGAGATCCACACCCATGGACGGGTGCACACTGGCTGCATTCATGGCCACTGGCTACCTGTCTGTGGCCCTGCCCCCGGCATGCAGGACTCCGCAGGGTAGCTGGGGTGGGGTCACGGGTCCGGCTGGGTATCTAATCAGATGCCTGGACTGGGCACACAGTGGATCACCTACATGGCAGGGCATGCATTGGCAGTGTGCCCTATGGATGTCCAATGGCCGGCACTGAGGGGGTGAGGAGAGATGTGCTACCGGCTGTTCCTAGGGCACTGGGAGACAGTATTGGGTGTGGGGGAGTAAACGGAGGGGTTTGACAGTGCCACAGGCATGGGGGGCACAGTCCACCACAGGAACCATGGGACACAGGGCTCAGGGATACCATGAGTTGGTGCAGGGGGGTTGCCAGAACCATGATTGGTGATGGGTCAGGGGGCACCTGCCAGTTCCATGTTGGGGATGCTGTGCTGGGGGTGAGGGAGTGCCTCTGGCCATTCGGGGAGGGGGATGCCATGTATGCATGGGGCATGTAGGGGGCTTATGGCAGAGTTCTCCCTGGTGTACCCTGCACCCCCTCTGCACATCCGTGGCCAGCAATGTGCACCTTTGTGCATGGCGCATAGTGCTGACACACCCCAGTCTGCCCTTGGCACGGTGCAGACTGTGGACCAGTAGGATTGAGTGTGTTGGTCCTGCTTGCCCTCCTTATTGCATCCAGTGTGGGGAGTGCAGTGAGTGTGGAATGGCTACATGCCACAGATATGCGGCACATAACCACTCCACCCATTAGTGCATAGGGACCAATTTTAACTATTTTTCTAATTGAATTATCAAACCATTTAGGGCAATGCTTGACATTATTATACTTTAATTTAGTAGGAATGTATTTATCTCATAAATATGAGAGAACCTGTTTAAAGAAGCTCCAGCATTGTGCAATAGTATGTTGACCAAATTCTAGGCTCCAGTCAATTTTAGACAGTTGATTTTTCATTTCTGGTATATATTAGCCTTATCATAAAGATACATTTTTTCCCAGAACTGTATACTACATTTCTCAAAAGAACAAACTGGATAGCTTTATGATCGCTAGTGAGGATAGCCAAAGAAATAAGAAAAGGGGACAAGACATTTTGCAGGTACAAAAGTGAAAAGAGGAGGACCAGGGGAGGAATTGTAAGATTAAAAAGGGATGGAGGGGGAACTGAACATAGGGGGATCTGGTAAAAGCAGATATACTAAACAAATACTTTTGTTCAGTGTTCAAGGTGGAGGAAGAAGGGGAGGGGGCCACAAAAAAGCATTATGTGCTCTGTAAGGACAGAAATGGATATCAGTCCTTTTTCAGATGATAGGGTACTAGAGGGACTTGCTAGTCTGAAAGTAGACAAAGTAATAGGACCAGATGGGGTGTATCCTAGGGTAATGAAGGAACTCAGGGAGGTGCTGGCTGTACCACTGACAGTCCTTTTCAACAGATCATTAGAAACAGATGTGATTCCGGAGGACTAGAGGAGGGCAGATGCAGTCCCTCTTCATAGAAGTGGTAGCAGGGAGGAGGTTGGAAATTATAGCCCAGTCAGTCTGATCTCAGTGGTTGGAAAATTAATGGAATCTTTACTGAAGGAGAGGATAGTAGGTTATCTAGAAGCAAATAGATTACAAGATTAGAGACAGCAAAGGTTCACAGGAGGGAGGTCATGTCAAACAAAGCTGATAGCATTTTTTGAATGGGTGATGAAGGAAGTGGATCAGGGTGGTTTGGTGGATGTGGCATACCTAGATTTCAGTAAGGCATTCAACACCGTTCAGCATAGGAGACTATTAAACAAGTTGGGTAGCTTAGGTGTGGAGCCGAAGGTGTAAAATTGCATAAGAAATGGTTAGGGAATAGGAGATAGAGGATGGTGGTAAATGGAGTTCACTCAGAGGAGGGGATGGTGACCAGTGGGGTGCCACAGGGTTCAGTGTTGGGATCGGTCCTCTTTAATGTATTTAAGTGGCAGAGGAGCTGGAGGGGAAGGTATGTCTCTTTGCAGATGGTACCAAATCTATAACAGGGTGTACATTGCAGAAGGGGTGGAAAGGATGAACAGAGAACTGAGAAAACTTGAGGGGTGGTCTACGGTATGACAACTGGGGTTCAATCAGAGGAAGCACAAAATAAAGCAGTTGGGGTACAAAAACCCAACGGCTGAATAACAAATGAAAGGCATAATAGTGAAAGCAACTAAGCCGGAGCGAGATCTCGGTGTAATTATCTCAAATAACCTAAAGGTGGCCAAGCAGTGTGACAAGGCAGTTGGGAAGCTAGCGGGATGCTGGGGTGCATAAGGAGAGGTATCACCAGTACAAGTAGTGAGGTGGTGTTATCTTTGTGTATGTCACTAATAAGACCTCATTTAGAATATTGTGTACAGTTTTGCAGACCACATCTACGAAAGGACATAGACAGAGTAGCGGTGGTCCAGAAGAGAGCAACTAAAATGGTTTGGGCTCTTCCACAGAAGACTTAGGAGAGACTAATTGAACTTAGTATGTACACTCTGGAAGAGATGAGGGAATGAGGGGATATGATAGAGACATATAAATACCTAAAGGGGGTAAATAAGGCACAGGATGGTAGTATATTTCAGAAGAAAATGTGCTCAAAAACAAGGGGGCATGATATGAAGCTGGAAGGGATAGATTCAGAAAAGATGTAAGAAAGTTCTTCACAGAAAGAGTGGTGGATACTTGGAACAGCTTATTGGTTGAAATAGTTAGGGAAAAAACAGTGGAACAGTTCAAGAAAGCTTGGGATAGACATAAGAGAATCTTGGGGGAAATGAATGAAGGGCGAGAGGAAAAACTGGCGATCAAGCAAGGTCTGCTGGGTTACTGTTGGTAGTATTAATTGGGCAGACTGGGTGGACCAAGCAAGTGGTCCTTATCTGCCAGCAACTTCTCTGTTTCCATGTTTCTGTTAGATGTGTCTCTGTCTGATGTCTTTGATGCTCAGCTCTGCAGTTGACTATGAGGCAGTTGTCTATGGCACGTATGAATGCTATTGAATGCCTACTGTAGTTTATGAGAGCAATCAACCATAAGAAGGCAGAGTTCCTGTCTAGGTAGATTGCTGCAGGGAAGAACTGACCATCTCAGCTTTTTTGAACTGTAGACAGACTTCTTCATCTAGCCTGTCTACAGCTGAAAAAAAGCCTTTACAATCACCTAATGTGATGAGTTTGCTTGGTTCTTCACTGACAGGGTGTCCTCTATTTGGTTCTTCACTGACAGGGTGTCCTCTATCTGAAGCAAAACAAGAGTAGTGCTACGACTCACTATCTCCATATATTTAGACTGGTGCAGTTCAAAAGGGAAGCCTGCCCTTCACGTTGAGAAAATATCTTGAAAAAACTGCACTCGGGCCACCTGAAAAATAGTGCTGAGCCGAGGAAATATTTATTAAGTGGATATTTATACCACAACTTGGCAATGACCAGGGGAGCTTATGTTTGTATTTACCGTGGTCATTGCCAAGTTGTGGTATAAATATCCACTTAATAAATATTTCCTTGGCTCAACACTATTTTTTATGTGGCCCGAGTGCAGTTTTTTCAAGATATTTGTCCTCTATCTGGCAGGGAATCCCATCAGTGAGTCACGTTGTGCCTCACAGTGACTGACCTGGGGGTCGCGGAGTCGATCCGCCTGGCTGGGATGAGTTTAAACCAATGGAGGTGGCTGAAGTCATTGAGGTCACTTCAAAGCTGAAGCACACATAAACTGAACTGTACCTGGCTCCAACACTTTTTTTTAATGAGGTGTGTTGGCTCTGTTGGCCTGGTGTTCAGCGTGATTGTCCGGTGCTCATTGTCAGAGGTTTTTTTTTCCTGAATTCCTTGAAGGAAGCACTGGTGAGGCCCCTTCTGAAGAAGTCATCTCTCAACCCAGACATCTTGGCGAATTATCATTCTATCTCCAACCTTCCCTTTTTGGCTAAGGTTGTTGAGAAGATTGTGGCGCAACAGCTTGAGGAGCACCTTGTGGCTTTTGACATCTATGAGCCACTCCAGTCAGGTTTCAGAGCCAGGCATAGCACTGAAACAGCAGAGTGCATAATGACCTACTCAGGGCTAGGGATAGAGGAGACAGGTCAGTTCTTGTTCTCCTTGATCTCTCCTCAGCTTTCAACACTGTAGATCACATTGTGCTTCTTGATCACCCCAGAGAGTATTGTGGACTCACTGGCACTGTCATCAGCTGGTTTGAGTCCTACCTCACTGGCAGGAAACAGCAGGTAGTGATGGGGAATTTCTCTATGCAAATGATACCCAATTGTATTTGTCCTTTGCCCTGGAACACCGAATGCTGTGGAAGTGCTTAACAGCTGCCTGGCTGAGATCAATAACTGGATGCCCTCCAGCTGGTTGAGTGTGAATCCAGATAAGACGGAGGTGCTGGTGGTTGAGGCGGGTTGAAGGTGTGATGGGAGTGCTTCAGCCAGGGCCTCAGGTCTTTTCCTGGGTCCTATGCCATTGATTGCCTCCTGTAGGATGCGAGATCTTGGTGTGATCCTGGATGACGGCTTGACATCCGAAGCTCAGTTATCATCTGTTGTCCAATGTTTTTTTTTACCATTTGAGTAACATCGCCAGGATCAAACTCTAGTTTCATCTGAAGACCTACCCACACTAGTTCATGCCCTTTTGATGTCCAGGCTTGATTACTGTAATGCTCTATACTTCGGGGTCTCTGGAGGTACCCTCTGCCAGCTGCAGCATGTGCAGAATGCTGCTGCCAGGTTACTGGCTGGCCTTTCAGGGTTCAGTCATGTGACCCCAGTTTTGCAGACTCTGCACTGGTTGCCAGTCAGGTGGAAGGTTATCTTCAAGGTGAATTTACTCACCTACAAGGCCCTACATGGACTAGGCCCTGGCTATCTGGCTGACCTTCTGACACCGGCTGTCTTGGTCTTATGGCTGTGGGCTCAGTAATTAGCTGAAATAGATTTAGTGCTGACACAAGACTTCGCAGTTTGGAACTAGAGCCTGAGAGTCAGCTCTGGTTGACATCACAGAGGATATGAAGTTCATCCCCAGAGGCCAGAGATGATAGTGTATGCAGGTGATCCATGATGGTGGATGTAGTGGAGTCAGGAGGGCCATAGCAGCCACCAATAAAGATGGGGCTTGTGTGCAGGAGGGAATGTTTGATTAGTAAAGTGTCGATAGTGTGCGTAAATATTGGCAGTGGGACCGGTGTAAACTGAATCAGAGAGTCAATATACATGGCAACCCCACTACCTCTTTCATTGCCCAGACGGTCGTGATGTATAAGGGTGTATCCAGGGATAGTAAATTCCATATCTGGGTTATAAGGTTTCAGCCAGGTCTCAGAAATAATCAAAATGTTGGCCCTAAAGGAGAGAATAAATGGCTGCAATAGGGGTAATTTGTTTAGCAGGCTGCATATATTTGGGTGAGCAAGTTTTAGTGCATGAGGGAGTTGAAGGGAGGGGAAGGGTTAGGACCAGGAGGTGAGGCTGGTCCAGGGTTAGATTCTATGTCCCCTGATAGGAGAAGCAAAAGTGTTATTAGGATTTTGGTTTTGGGAAAGACCCATGGCAGCTTGTGAGCTGAGTTTTGTGACTGGGGGAATGGCCCAGGGGTGATGTGGGAGTGGGATTTTAGGATAAGTAGTCCACAGTGAAATGTAGGTGGTAGGACAGAAGGACCAGCCAACAGATTTCTTAGGTCTACATTAGTGATCAATCCAGAGGTTGAGGTGGGAGAAGGTGGACTTTGAGTGACTAAGAAGTAGAAAGCAGACTGGTCAGGCTGTACCTCTGGATAGGAGGAGGGTGGTAGTGACACCAAGGGAGCTACCTGCAAAGCCACAATTAGATAGGGAAGTAGCATTGTACACCTATTTGCAGAATGGTTGAGATTCGGGGTTAGTGGCGGCTGCTAGTGGTGGGTGCAGGAGATCTGCAAATGGTAAAGTCAACTGATAGTTTTGTTTTTTTTTTTGTATACGGCATGTGATCAGATCATAAGTATATAAGAACTGGTCCAGCAAGGGTGGGGGGCGGTGGGGCAGCCGACGCAAAGCATCGCCGGGGAGAACCAAGTGCCGAGATTTGAAAGTTGCCCATTGTGCTACCTGCTTCTGTGTTCTGGTGGCAAGGAGGGAGAGGTCTTGCAGCAGACCTGACCCTCATGACCTGAGTGTGCTGATACAAATCTTTTTTTTTTAATCACCCAGCATACTATAAATATTAAAAGATGCTTGTGTACACACTAAATGAAAACTGTGCGTTCAGGATGGACAGCAGTTCTCAGCTGATGGAAAGGTTGGCAGAAAGCATGGGTGGTGAAACTAAAGCTTGGGTGGTTAGAATGAAGCTTGGGTCATTATAGCAAAGCAGTGTTGATGGTTTCCTTGAGGTTCATAGGACCTGACTAAAAACTGCTGGTGACCAGGCTTTTATTGTCAATGGCCCGGTCTTATGGAACGCTCTTCCTCTCTACATTCGGGAGGCTCCATTGGTCGAGTGTTTTAAGAGCAGTCTCAAGGCCCATCTATTTTCTTTGGCATTTCCTGACGTTGTAATCTGACCAGTCTTTGGATCTGTTTTATTTTTAATTGCTGTTTTTTAATTCCGATATTTAATATTAATTTTTTGGTTTGTTTGTTTTATTGTACTGGATGTTTTACTTGCCTTTGTGTGTGTTGGGCACCCTGAGCCTCCAGGATTGGGCGCCCTACAAATAAACTTTGTCTTGCCTTGCCTAGCTTCCATATAAAAATATCCCTGACTGCGAAATGAGCAGTACAAGAGAGAAAATGGCTTGATGGTTTAACTGGTAAAACAAAGAAGCAGTATTCCAGGAACTTGGATTTATTTATTTACTGCAGAAGTTTCACCAAGAAAGGCATACTGAGCTAGCAACAGCTCATTTCCAGATGGGTCATGGAGGAGGGAAGTAAGAGATAACAGTGCTAAAACAATACATTATGATGTCACGGAGGAGGGTTTTTAGAGACGAAGGAATGGAGACAGAATGGACAGCAGGGGGTGGTTAGACCACATCTTGGAGAACATAAATGCAAAAACAGCTTGACCTATAGCTAATTCTCCTCACTTTATTTCCAGACAAATTAATGGAAAGCATCATGAAAGACAATCTAGCAAAGGTAATAAATAATGTCTCTGAGTGTGATTGACACTGATATTGGTTTATCAAAAGTAGATCTTGCTTAACTTTTTTTTTTTTTTTTTTGTTGACTCTATTTTAGGCTCTCTCTGCAGCTGGGGTACTTACCCCATCAGTCAATTATGCAGGCACTCAACTAGTCCGGATGCCAGCCTCCGCATTGACTAGTGAAGTGGGGAGGACCATAGCTTACTCCCTACGGAGGGGCCTTCCCCTGCAAGAGGCGAACTAGGAGAGGAGACTGCATCACCCTGGAGCCCCCGCACCGACTGTGGGGCTTTGTTTGGTGTGGGACCAATCATCTGTTGGTGGCTTCATGCCTCTGCAGAGAGGGAGATTCTGTAGTGTGGTTCCCCTAGGGAGTGGATGTGCAATGACATCCAGCGTGCAGCGCACACACTCCCGTGTGTGCTCACAGGATGTCCGCCGCTCCCAGTCCCCAATTGTAGACTTGCTGATCACTGCTTCCCTCAGTCTCCACTGGGGGCCACCAGTGCAGTGAGAGAAGCCCCTAACCCTCCCCAGGAGAGGAGAGCAGTCCTCTGGATGTTTAATCCCCCCCTCCCCTCCCCTCCCCTACCAACTTCCAGCGACCCGAGTCCATTCCCGAATCCGGTTCGCCAGCATGGCGTGAGGTATGGCGTCCAGTGCCTCAACCCTCAGTGCCACCAGGCTGGCTAGATCATGCTTAACTAATCTTTTATTTTTCTATGACAGTGTTAATAAAGAACTTCATAATGGTTTCCCTGTAGACATTGTTTTTCTGAACTTCCGTAAGGCATTCAACCTGGTTCCACATTGGCTATGATAAGTAACTTAGGGATCTTCCCATAGAAATAATTTCTCAGATGTATTGCAGAATGGCTACATGATAGAATGCAAAGAGTTTTTCTAAATGTTTACCTATCAAATGAAGGCTCAGTTACTAGTGGCATGCCACAGGGTTCTGTTCCCCATACTGTTCCATATCTTAATCGTTGACATTGATGGTATGAAAAACATGCCAATGACACCCTGCTAGGGGGCCCAAGTTTTATAACTAAACAAACTGACTCACTCCAACAGCCCTAAATACAATAGATAATTGGGCAAAAAAGTGGAAGAAGGAAGTCAGTCTTGAAAAATGTTCTGTTACACCTTTGGGGAATAGGAATAATAAGCACTATATTTACAGGGCAAAGAGTTAACAACAAAAGAAACAAAAAAAGTCCTGGGAGTCTCTGTAAACCATGCTTTTAGCTCTGCTAAACAATGTTTTGAAGTAGTGGTTATGGTAAGTAGAGTTTTATGGTCTATCAAGTCCTAAAAGTGTGCTATTATATAGAAACATACTATATGACAGCAGATAAGGACTGCTTGGTCCACCCAGTCTGCCCATTTTTCCCTACCTATAGTATCACCGCACACCCTGCTTGATCTCCGGCTGTTTCTCCCCCCATTTCATTTCCACTAAGATTCCCTTATGCCTATCCCATACTTTCTTGAATCCCACCACTTTTTTGCCCTCACCACCTCCGCTGGAAGACGGTTCCAGGCATCCACCACTTTTTCTGTGAAGAAGTACTTTTTAACTTCTCTCCCGAATCTACCCCCTCCAGTTTCATTGCATGTCCTCTTGTTCTTGAGCACCTTTTTTTCTTAAAAATACAGTATTTCCCTCCTGTACCTTATTTACTCCTGTGAGGTATTTAAAGGTCTCTATCATATCCCCATATCCCTCCTCTCTTCCAAGGTGTACATATTCAGGTCCTTTAGTCTCTCCTCATAGGGCTTCTGATGCAGGCCCTAGTAGAAACACTGTGGCAGTAAAATAGTGAGACTGAAACATCAGTAAACAGCATGGAGTAAATGCAGATGTAAAGGGGCTTTGATTAACCAAGGGAGAAAATGAATGAGCAGCACATAGAAACAGACGATTTAAACAAGCTAAAATAATGAAAACCAAGAAGTAAGTGAATGAGAAAGGCAGCACATGACTGAGAATAGTATTGTGTGCACAGATTAACATTTAAGTAATTATGAGACACAGAGCATGAGTACTTTAGTCTGCAACTTGAGCAACAAGGTACTAAACATTGCAGTTAAGTAATAAGTGCTGATAATAAAACTAAACAGACATAAAAAGAGTAGAAACTCACGTGAACTGATTTTGTTTCTCTCTCTCCCCATATCAAAATGATTTATGTCTTAAATCACAGCTATAAAGAGTATTTTGTCTTTATTACTGGCACCTTTCATTTTTACAGTATATAAACAATGAAATAGTCTACAGTGCTTAACAAGAACAATAAGGTATATAGATAAAAGAACAAGGAAGATAAAACAATATAATAAACACCATGAACATAAAGTATTTATGAAATGTTTTTTTACTACTGTTGTCTAGATATAAAAGAATTACACAAAATAACAGTACTGGCAGCATATTGAACAACGAGAGAGCAGCAAGGTTGGTATACAAGGCAGTAGCCAAATTGTGCACAAATAAGAACTGTAAACTGGTAAAAGAGTGGGTATTAATTGAAAAAAAATATTTGAAATTGTAAAAAAGTCTAAATTATTATATAGTACTTATTTGCAGACACTGAAAAAGTAAATGAAAACCTAGAAAGTGAGAAATAGGACACCGATTTACATGTAGTCACTGGTATGTAACAATGAATTTTTATTGCCATAAAAGTGCTTTAAAATTATTTTAGTGTGTGTAAATAAGAAAATATTCTAAAAATATGAGTTTTGATTTGCTTACAGACTCCCAGAAAAAGCCTATTACAGCAAAATGTCAGGGTTATTAAATAAACTACATTCAATTGAAAAGTTTATTGTGTAGTGGCCAATTTGGCCCTGGGTGGCCCACATCAAGTTACATATTCTGAATTATGTACAAGGGCAAGTGCCACTCAACATTTTGTTTTCAAGGGACATTGGAAAGGTGATTTCCCCAGCATCTACTCTAACCTAAAAGAAGCATTTCCTCACATCTCTTGAATCTACCTCTCCCCAGTTTCACTGCATGCACCCTTGCTCTTGAGCAACTTATTTCTGAAAAATACTCCCCTCCTGTACCTTATTTACTCCCATGAAGTATTTAAAGGTCTCTATCATATCCCCTATCCCTCCTTTCTTCCACAGTGTACATACTGAGGTCATATAGTTTCTCCTCATAGGACTTCTGATGCAGACCCTGCACCATTTTAGTTGCCCTCCTCTGGACAGCCTCCACTCTGTCTGTGTTCTTCTGGAGATGTGGTCTCCAGAATTGGACACAACACTCTAGGTGGGGTCTCACCAGTGATCTATACAGAGGCAGCACCACCTCCCTCTTTCTGCTGGTGATACCCCTTCCTATGCCCACCACCACTCACTAATCCTCCCAACAGCTTTCTCACACTGCTTCACTACCTTTAGATCATCAGATATGATTACCCCCAGGTTGAGTTCCTGTTCAATGGTTGTCACTACTTCTCCACCCATTTTTTTACTTCGACCCTGAGTTTCTGTACCTTAGGTGCATGATTTTGCACTTTTTCACATTGAAGCCCAGATGCCATACCCTTGACCACTCCCTGAGTTTTTTTAGGTCTCTGTTCATTCTTTCCACCACCCCCGACTGTCCATGTATTGCAGAGTTTGGTGTCATCTGCAAAGAGGCAGACCTTCCCTTTCAGCTCCTCTACAATGTCACCTTTAAAGACATTAAAGAGGACCAGTCTCAGTGCTGATCACTGAGGCACCCGGCAGAGAAGGGATCACAGATCTCCAGGTAGAAGGTCACCTGGGGGCCAGTGACCATCACATGGTATGGTTCAATTTGGCCACTACATCTAAATCATCCCATTTCAAGTCAAAAATATGGGACTTCAGAGGAGCTGACTTTGATAAGATGGCCAACAGAGTTAAGCTAGCCCTGCCAAAAAGAAACACAGGGAAGGGGGTACAGGCAAAGTGGGCAAGCATTAAGAATGCAATACTTGAAGCAACATCCCATTGTGTTAGACAGAAAAGGAAGTGCAAAAGAAGAAGAAAACCATTTTGGTTCTCAAATACAGTAGCAGAAAAGGTCAGAGCCAAAAGGCTGGCCTTCAGGAAATATAAGGGAACACAGCGGGATGAAGCTAGGGAGGCATACCAAACTGCCCTAAAGGAAGCAGGGAAGGCAGTAAGACAGGCAAAGTCCCAAACTAAGGAAACACTAGCACAAACAGTAAAAGAAGGTGACAAGACTTTCTACAGATACATTAGTGAAAGGAGAAAGTCCAGAGGGGGTATTGCTAAGCTCAAAGGAGAAAGAGGCACGTGAGGAGGAGGACCCTGTAAAAGCATCTATCCCAAATAGATACTTTTGCTCAGTATTTACTGAAGAGAAGGTAGGGCGGGGCCCACAGCTCAGCACCATGGACACAGGGGGGAGGGGGTGAGCACTACTCCCTTCACAAAAGAAAGGGTCCTACAAGAGCTCACTAAGCTTAGGGTGGACAAGGCAATGGGACCTGATGGCATACGTCCTGGGGTACTTAAGGAGCTAAGGGTGGAACTAGCAGAGCCATTAACAGAACTGTTTAGTGAGTCTCTGAGCACAGGAGAGGTCTCAGAAGACTGGAGAAGGGCTCATGTGATCCCGCTCCACAAGAGTGGTAGCAGGGAAGAGGCAGAGAACTACAGGTCAGTCAGTCTTACCTCAGTAGTGGGCAAGATTATGGAGGCACTACGTAAGGAAAGGATAGCGCAACACCTGGAATCCATAGGGGCACAGGATCCAAGACAGCATGGGTTTACAAAAGGAAAGTCCTGTCAAACTAATCTCATAGATTTCTTTGACTGGGTAACCAGAGTGGTGGACCAAGGGGGAGCAGTTGATGTCACCTACCTTGACTTCAGCAAAGTTTTTGACACTGTTCCACATAGAAGATTGATAAAATAAGCTGGGTAGGCTCGGGGTGGGTCAGAAGTTGGTCAACTGGGTGGCAAACTGGTTGACGGGCAGAAAACAGAGAGTGGTGGTAAATGGTATACAGTCAGAAGAGATGCAAGTCACAAGTGGGGTACCTAAGGGATCAGTCCTAGGGCCAGTCCTCTTCAATATCTTCATTAGTGACATTGCAGATGGACTAGAGGGTAAGGCTTTGTCTGTTTGCAGATGACACCAAGATCTGCAACAGAGTAGATGATCCAGATGGGGTGGGCAGAATGAGAAGAGATCTGGATAAACTAGCAAAATGGTCAGAAGAGTGGCAACTGGGATTTAATGCAAAGAAGTGCAAGATCATGCACATAGGGAAGAGAAACCCTGAAGCCACCTATAGGCTGGGAGGGGAGTTGCTGGCAGTCACAAAGGAAGAAAGAGACTTGGGCATCATCATCATCGTTGACCTGAAATCATCCAAGCAGACCTCTAAAGCAGTAGGTAAGTCTAGGGGGATGTTAGGGTGTATTAGTAGGGGTATCACAAGTTGTAACAGGGAGGTAATAATCCCTCTTTACAAGACACTGGTTACGCCCCATCTGGAGTACTGCATGCAGTACTGGAGGCCACACCTTCACAAGGACATTAATCAAACTGAGGCAATCCAGAGAAGGGCAACCAAAATGGTGCAGGGACTGCATCAAAAGACATATGACTACAGATAAACGGAGCTCAATATGTATGCTCTTGAGCAAAGGAGGGAGAGAGAGGTGATATGATCGAAACATTCAAACATCTTATGGCATTAACAAGGTGAAAGAGTCTAACATGTTTAAATATAAGAAATATAGCAGGACAAGAGGACACAGCATGAGACTAGAGGGAGGCCTATTAAGGGGGGAATGTGAGGAAATTCTTTTTCACAGAAAGGGTGGTGGATGCATGGAACGGCCTACCTCAGGAAGTGGTGGCTATGAATGCAGTGCAGGGCTTCACACAGGCATGGGATAGGCATAAGGAAGCAATACAGATGAGTATGAATAGATAGGCCACTGACAGAGCAAAGGCCGATGGCACATTTATAAGGTAGAAAAAGAAATGGGCAGACTGGATGGGCCTTACGGTCCTTATCTACCGTCAACTTCTATGTTTCTATGGTCACCTTCCCTCCTCTGTAGTGAACTCTGTTTACTACCACCCTGTATCGGCTATCCTCCAGCCAATTTCTTACCTAGTTTACCACCATTGGACCCACCCCAAAGCTGCCCAGCTTCCTTATGAGTCTCCTATGTGGAACAGTGTTGAAAGATTTATTGAAATCTAGGTAGACCATGTCCACAGCTCCACCCTGATCTAATTCCCTGGTCACCTAGTCAAAAAAGTCTATCAGACTCATTTGAAGTGACCTCCCCCTCCCATGAATCCATGCTGCCTTGGGTCTTGTAACCCATTAGATTCAATATATTCCACAATCCTTTCCTTCAACAGTGATTTCCTTAACTTTCCCACCACTGATGTCAGGCTAACTGGCCTATAGTTGCCAGCCTCCTCTCTGCTACCACTTTTGTGAAGTGAGACTACATGTGCCCTCCTCCAGTCCTCTGGAACCACTCCTGTTTCCAGTGAGTTTCCAAATAGGAATGTTAGGGGTGTAGCTAGTACCTTCTTGAATGCCCTGAAAAGCCTTGGATGCACTCATCTAGCCCCATCTCTTTGTTGACTTCTGGATTTGCAAGTCCCTCGGGACTCTCTCCTTTGAAAAAAGACTAGTGTTCACCTCCCTCCCTCCCTCCAGAGCTCCTGGTACTTTTTTGCAGCCCCTCCCCTTCTCCTTCCTTTGTGAGTACTGAACAAAAGTATTTGTTCAGGATATCTACCTTTTCCTGGTCCTCCTCTGCATGGTCCCTCCTTCCTTCTTAACCTTACAATCCTTCCCTGGTCTTCCTTTTTTCAGTTACATAAAAAAATGTCTTGTCCCTTTTGTTACCACCTGGGCTAGTCTGTCCTCAGTTTGTGCCTTCATGCTTCTTACCACTTTCCCTGCTCCTCTTTGTTTCCCCTGATACAATTCCCTATCCTCCTCCCTCTGCATCTCCTTATATCTTCTGAATGCTACCCTTTTAGCCTTTACCACTTCAGTCACTTCTTTCGAGAGTCAGAGAAGTCTCTTTTTCTCCTTGCTTTTGCTCACTTGCTTGGCAAAGAGGTTTGTTGCCTTCACTATGCCCTCCTTCGGCTTCATCCACTGTTCCTTCACCGACCCAAGGCATCCCCCCGCCAGGTTAACCCTGAGGCATTCACCCATCTTTTTAAAATCTGCCCTCCTGAAATCCATGGCCGTTGCCCTTGTGTGGCTCAATTCCACAGCTGTTCTTATGTTGAACCACACTGTACAGTGATCACTGGTCCCCCGGTGGCCTCCCACCTTGATGTCTGCAATGCTGTCATTGTTAGCGAGTACCAGGTCCACTACTGCCCCATCATGAGTGGGATCTCTAACTAGATGCCTGAGGCACACCCTCTGCAGGAAGTCCAGAATGTCCCTGCATCTAGCTGAAGCTACAACTGGGAGGCTCCAATGTACATCCGGCAGATTGAAGTCCCCCACCAGCAGCACCTTCCTCTTTTCTGCCATCTTGTCAATGGCTTCCATCAGTACCTTATCCAAATCCTCCCCTTATAGTAGAGATCTGTAAATCACACCAGTGCAAATAGTGACTCCATTCCCCATCTCCAGGGTGACCCACAGTACTTCCACCCTCCCCCAAGATTCCCTGTATCTCTGTAGCTTTTATGCCTTTCCTCACATAAAGCACTACACCCCATCCATTTCTTCCCACCCTGTTCTTCCTGAACTGAGTATAACCTGCTATGGCCATGTCCCAGTCATGGTTTTTAGTGCACCATGATGTGGTAATGGTCACAATATCCAGGCTACCCTGTGCCATGATGGTCTCTAGGTCCAGAATTTCTTTTCCTAGACTTCTAGAATTCAGGCACATGGCCTTCCAGATTTTGTTATCACTCTGCTTGCTAATCCTCTTTATTCCTTTTTGCCCTCATTCCTCCCCCCTCTTCTTAATGATCTCATTTCTATACCACTTCATTTCTGCTACCTTGCGTCTTTTATTAATTTGCACCCCTGGGAAGTCGTCTTTCCACGGGTCTTCCCTCCTCTCTACTTCAGTCTGTGGAGGGCAGTTTATGCCTCTATGATCCCTTCTGCCACCCTCCTTGGCTAGTTTAAATGTTCACCAAAGTAACATTTAAACCATCCACCAAGGACTGTGGTTCCCTACCAGATGGATTCAAGCCATCACCCCTGTATAGGCTCTTATCCCTCTAGGTAAGTCCCCAGTCCAAATGTAGCCATACCCCTCCTCTCTGCACCATTTCTTCAACTATGAGATGAAGCTCATGGTGCAGAGAACCCTTTCCTCCCCCCGTTGTAGACAGGCAGCACCTCAGTGAAAGCCCCTGAGTGCACTGTCTGTCTAAGACCCTTCCCCAGCTCCCTAAGCTGCCCCTACACTATCCCAGCCTCTTCCCTGGCAGAGTCATTAGTCCCTAAGTGGACAATGACATCCAGCTGTTCCTCCCACCCTACTGCCCTAGCGATCCTCAGGATTCACTTCACATCCCTTTGAGCTGTAGCCATGTATAGGCACCTTAGCTCCCTCTTCACCTCCGTTCCTAGTCCCAAATCTATTCCCTCACAATCAAGTCCTTCACCAGAAGTTGCTTCCTCCTCCTCTGGTGTCCTCTACCACCTTCCTTGGAGTCTCCACTATGAAGGTTTCCCATATCCTTCCTGGCCACTACCAAGGGTGCCTCCTCCCAGCAGTCCTGCCCTGCCAGAGTGGAGCAGGAATTATGTAGTAGTTTGCAAAAGGCGGCCACAAAGAGGCTAAAGACTGGAGCCCTGATGTAAATAAATTGTAAAGAAGCAGAGAAGTAGCTGGGCATCACAGTCAACTAACAAAAAGACTTAGAGATAAGTTACATTCCAAAAAGGTTTTTACAAACTACGTTAAAAAGCAGCAGCATAAAATTCCCTAACTTCTACCAACGTTTCACATCTGACACCTTGATAAAGCATTGAGTAAGATGTGAAACATTGATGGAAGTTTGGGAGTTTTATGCAGCTGCTTTTTAACTTGAATTATTTAGTGGTACCAGTTGAGGAATGTACCCCTGACCCACCACCCTCACCCTTCCAGAGCCCATCATAGTCTTGCCATTTCTCCTCCCTGGCCTTCTGTGCAGTAATAGTGATTGACTTGTTGGCCTCTGGTCAAGGGAAAAGGTTCCCCAAAATCCTAGGCAACTTAGCCTGGAGTCTAGTGACTTCCTCCCTCAGCCCAGAGAGGTGCATGCAGATGTGGCCACACTGCAGTCTCCAGAAGTTCTCCCTGAAAACTGCCACACCCCCAACCACTGCACTGTACCACTGCCAGCATTCCCAAACCCTACTTTCCCTGTGCCACCTGGAAATACTTTTGTACCCTTATACCTGATAGGATGTTTCTAGTGTTCCCCTTGTTTTTGCTTGCTTTATTCCTTTCTCTTCTACCCCACTCAACAAGTAGTTCCCTCTGGTATGAAGTGTTTTTCTCCTTCCTTTATCCCCTTACCTTTTTCTGCTTTTTATTTTATTTATTTTTATTTATTTATTTATTTTATTTAGTTTTTGTTGACCACGTAAGTGCACTAGACAAATCCTGCCTATTTTCAGGCACGACCCGGGGGAAGGGGATACAGATGAATGCCAACTGACCTTGAACCAGATTAAGCTGTTGGTGGTATTTTTTAGTGAATGAGGGAAATTTGGCCAGGACACTGGGGAAATTCCCCTACTCTTTTCGATAAGTGCCATGGGATCTTTAACATCCACCTGAACTACCACCAATCCAGGCAGATGGGACCTCAGTTTAACGTCTCATCTGAAAGACGGCACCTCAGAAGTGCAGCACCCCTCTCATGCTGCACTACAGTGTCAGTACTGGGATATTAACCCAAGTGCCAGATGTGGGAACTGAACCCACAGCCCTCTGATCTCCCGGCCTCAGAGGCGAGTGTGCTACCTACTGAGCCACTGACACTGCTATTTTCCTATAGAGACAACAACACTTTCACCTTCACCTGACCCTTTGCTATTGACCCTAGATGGGTTGCTATTTGTGTTTCTCTATATCCTCCTTAAAACCCGTTATACTCCTACCCTAGATAGGGTGTTGAACCTATTCCCAGTTTTGGCTTCTCTTTTATCTTCCACCCTTCCATGCAGTGAGTGTTGTGACAGAAGTGAACAGGAACCTTACCTTAGTTACCTGGCAGAGCCTCCCACTTCCACATGCGGATGCCTTCCGTTGCCTAAGATGCCAGGCTTACACCTGTGCCACTCCTGTGCTGTTCCATGCACATGCTGGGACACAGACATGTGTGTAGCACATTAGGAGTGGAGACTTTTATACTTTCTGTGCTATGTCCTTGAGGCAGGACTTCCTGGTTCATCTACTAATTCCTGGATTGGTCCTCAGCTGGCAATGTGACCCTCGTCTCCTTGGTCTCTGACCCCTGGCCTGTGCACAGAGCAAGAGGGAGTGGCTGGCCTGCAAGATAAGAAAAGCCCAGAGACAGATTCATTAGACAGTTTAAATTGTTACTGTTAGAAGTTCGATTTACTGCAGATAGCAAAAAATAAACACAAAAAATGCTTATTTGAACACCTACCCTCCAACTGCCATTTTTATGTTTATACATTTCTGTAGTAAATCCCCATCTGCTGCCATGTACTTGCTATTTGTTTGTTTAAACCTCCTACCTACTGATTGTTTGCCTGTTATTTCTGAAAAACTGCTGTTCACTTTCTTTCCATGTTGTTTGTATTACCCTTTCCTCCCCTCTCTTTAGACTTCCTCCTGGTGCCTGTAGAACTCTTCCTGATGTCTCCTTCCCTGCTTCCATTTAAAATATGGTACTTTCAAAAGAAATGCACTGATAGTGAAGACTTCCCTCACCCGCTTGACTCTCCCCAGTCAGGCTGGTCTGCTGCGGGCTTTTTGATCCGTGCTTGGACACCCTGGAGTGCACTCCAAGAATTCCTCTTAGGGAGTTTTAAACCCTGTCTGACTTCTCAGTTCTTACTGAGTCCCTGATTGGTCTTCAGTAAGCCATGTGATCCTCATCTGCTTGGTTTCCAACCCCCAACCTGTATACAGAGTGAGAGGGAGTGGCTGGCCTGCATAATAAGAAAAGCTCAGAAACAGGTTAGATAGTTTAAATTGTTACTGTTACAAGTTCAGATTATTGTAGACTGCAAAAAAATAATAAATACAAATAATGCTTATTTGACCCCTCACCCTCCAACTGCTATTTTTGTGTTTATGCATCTCCCTTCTGTATTAAATCCTCTCCTGCTGCCATAGAAACATAGAATTTGACAGCAGATAAGGACTGCTTGGCCCACTCAGTCTGCCCATTTCCCTGCCTACTGAATAAGCTGCAGATCCTAGTTAACCAGCAACCTACTTCTTCCTACCCCAACCCCCTAGAATTGCCTTATGACTGTCCCATGCATGCTTGAATTCCACCACTGTTTTTGACTCCACGACCTCCTCCACAAGGCCGTTCCATGCATCCACAACCCTCTCTGTGAAAAAATACTTCCTTAAATTACCTCTGAGCCGCCCCCCCTCTATCTTCAAATTGTGCCCCCTTGTTCTTGCACACCTCTTTTTTGGAAAAATGCTTCCTCTTGGACTTTTGTTGATTCCTTGAGGTACTTGAAAGTTTCTATCATGTCCCCCCTCTCCCTCCTTTCCTCGAGGCTATACATATTAAGCTCCTTAAGTCTCTCTTCATATGTCTTCCGGTGCAGACCCTGCACCATTTTAGTTGCCCTACTCTGGACAGCTTCCATCCTGTCTATGTCTTTGCGAAGACTGGGTCTCCAGAACTACACGTAGTACTCCAGATGGGGTCTGACCAGCTGTCTGTACAGAGGGATAATACTGTACTTGCTGTTTGTTTGTTTAAACCCCCTACCTTCTGATAGTTTGCCTGCATTTCTGAAAAACCACTGTTCACTTTCTTTCTTTCTGTGCAGTTTCTATTGCCTTTTCCTGCCCTCTCTTTAGCCGCCCTACCGATGCCTCTAGAATTCCTCCTAATGCCCCTTTCCCTACTGATGTTTAAAAAATGGCACTTTGAAAAGAAGTGCACTGATAGTGAAGACTTCCCTCACCCGCTTGACTCTCCCCAGTCAAGCTGGTCTGCTGTGGGCTTTTTGATCCGGTGCTTGGATACCCTGGAGTGCACACCAAGAATTCCTCTCAGGGAGTTTTAAACCCTGTCTGACTTCTCGATTCTTACTGAGTCCCTGATTGGTCCTCATTTAGCCACATGAGATACAGACTTTGAGGAGGTCATTCAAGAAAATAGAGAAAATGGTAGGGCCAAGGACAGAACCTTAGCAATACCTGAGTAGATGGGAAGTGGTGGTGGGCGGGGAGAGAGAGTGTTTTATTTATAAGAACCACTTGGGGTGTTCCCTCAATGTAGGAATGGAACCAATGTACTAAGTAGTCAGAGTCCTACCCTTTTTAGCTTGCTCAGGAGAAGGGGACACGTAACAGTGTTGCAAGCCTTAGATCAACAAAGATTACAGAGGTTTTCAGGACCTGATCCATCCCATTCAGAATGGAGTCAGTGAGCTGGAGGAGTGTGGTGACAATAAAGTTGAAATTCCTGAAACCAGACTGGAAAGGAGTGAAAAAGGATGATGAGATAAGAAAGTGGGAGAATGGTGGGAGAACAATGTGTTCTTGTAGCCTAGTCATACCTAGAAGAAGAGAGATAGGGTGATAATTTTCTGTGGTTACTTCCTTAGGGAAGGGGGGATGACTGTTGCATGTTTCCATACCTCAGAGAGAAGAAGTTGAGAATGGAGGAGACAGGAGCAGCAATAGCAGGAGCAGACAGATGGAGTTTGGGGTGAAGGCTGTCAGGGCTTATACCCTTGTGGGTGTTAATGGCTAGCAGAGCCTTTAAGGAGGCAAAAGGCATGACGGGTAAGAAATAGAAGTAGAGGGGAAAGGAAGGAAGGAGGAGGGAAAGTAGGAGAGAATCAAGTGAGCACAGTCGGAGAAGAAGGGGTTGAAAAAGAAGCAACTTCAGCAGGGTCAGAGACAGATGAGTTCTTTAAGCAAAAAGGCACAACAGGGTGTGTATTAATTAATCACAGTAAGGCACACCAGGGTGTGAGTTAATGGGGATTTACCCACTTCTTGTGTGGTTAAGTCACTCGGCTGCACCTCGTGACACACCACACAAGGCGTGGGTAAACCCTCATTATACAATGGTGTGTGAAAATCCTGTAACCTCATTGGTCAAAACATGTCACATGATCATTAGTAAATCCTGCAAACCCACGGCTGAGGAATGGCATTTATAAAAAACATAATTAAGTACATTTTAAATTTATTTTACACATGGGTCCATTGTATAACCGCAATAAGGCACTCCAGGGTGTGAGTTATTGAGTGATTATACAATGGACCCATGTGTAAAATGTGTTTAATTATGTTGTTTTATAAATGCATTTCCTCAGCAGTGGCTAATGCAGGATTTACCCATGGTCATGTGACATGTTTTGACCAATGAGGTTACAGGATTTTCACACACCATTGTATAATTAAGTTTTATAGCAGGGGAAAGTGGCTGTGTGTGAGGAGAGAATAGGGAGTGGATGACTTTCCAGAACATGGGGGGGGGGGGAATAAGATTGTTCTGGACTATGGAAGCAAAATATTCATATTCATATTTAGATTCAGTTTATTAAGTTTTTCTGCTAATAACTTTTGAGACACTTCTTACACACACACACATCTCAAGATACAAATTCAGTACACATATATACAACTACAAAACAGACAATTATTATATCAGACAATTGTTAAAAGCATGGCTACATAAATTACCAGTCAATGCAAAAGAAAGTGTAATAGAATATTAACACAATAATCAAATTTAGAGTATTTGAATAAATAACCTCCTGTACATTATGATGCTATTATGGGGCACATTAAGAATTCCCTATTAGCTACTGCCCTGAATACAGGCAGAAAACCAAATAATGGATGGGTCTGAGCCTGGTTACCTACACCCCAAAGAGTAGAGCTGATAATCTGTGACTACTAATTACGCACAAACTATAAAGTGCCTACATCAGAATATTTTTAGTACAGCCCAATATTACCTAAAGTGCAAATGAAGAATAACTTCAGTCGTATTTTCTGCCCAGCAGAAAGTTTTCTTTGGGTCTTGAGGGTTGTATATCTATTATAAATTAAGCCTTTTTATTCTGAAATTTCTGATTTCTTATCTGTGAACAAGATTGAAAGAACAAAGCCATGGCTGGCCCGGTGGCACTGAGGGTTGAGTTGCTGGATGCCTCACCTCACACCATGCCAGCAACTTGGGTTCAGGAATGAGCCTGGGCCATTGGAGATCAGAGGGAAGGGAGAGGATTGAGCGTTTGGAGGACAGCTCTCCTCTTCTGGGAGAGGAGGGGTTGTGCTCCCGCTGAATGACTGTCCCCAGGTGGAGGCCTGGGGAAGTGCGGGCCTGTAGGGTGCACAGAAGAGGTGGGTACTGAGGGACTTCCACAGACGTGCACTTAGCTCCACCCATGCATGTCTGGCATGTGCACCCCAGCAACGGGGATTGGGGAGAAAATGGAGGAAAATGAAATCCTTTGGCTGCAGGATGAAGCCCAACTCTTGGCAGGCTCTGCTCCTGGGCCGGGAAGAAAGGTAAGCTCTGGTAATTCTGGGAAGTCGGGGCTGGGAGGGTCAGTCTGAAGGGGGCATGGGGGACAGGAATATAAACAGAATATGGAAAAAAAAAGGAAAGAACAAAGCCATGTTTTACATAATGACAGAATCGTCATAGGTTAATGTGAGCAACATTAACTAATTTGGGGGGGGAGGGATCCGAAAAACAAAGTAACTCACATCTTTTTTACAAGGTTTGTCATTCCATTTATAGTTGAAGATGACAAGTGCCAATTCTTCTGTTTGGTCTGAGCCAAATACATAAGGTAACTGTCTATTTTTGTTTTTCCTGTGTCTCAGTTCCAAAATCTTTGAGGGAAAGATAACAATTCTGTACCTGGTCATGGCACAATGCATTATTATTTTTAGACACCAATACGATATTTTTAAAGATTTTATATTATGAATATCTAAGTGTCTACCAATGTCAGTAAGCTTCTGGTTGTAAAGTGTTACAGTACATGCTGCTTACTTATAATAAAACCTTCAGACTGAGATATCCATAAGTAGGAAAGGTTAATGGATTATTAAACCCAAAATTACAATGCTTAACCAGGGCATTTGATAATCTTTTAATTTTTGTCCAGTAACCCAAGAGCCTGGGGAGAATTTCTATGCATATGCTGACTCTGCCAAGCTCTGCTCTGGCAAATGACAAAGGCACATCTAATATATTTTTGTAAAAAAATTAAAGCAGCAGTGCAATAAAAAACATTGTTTCCAAAAATCTGGTTTCAGCTATGATTAAGTAAAATACTAGCCTGCCTGTCAAATACACTTGCCTTGGGGTCTCATATGCTGCACAGCAGGAGTCTTTCATTTTTTCAAACCGAACCCTTTCAAGATCTACAATGCTGTTTATATGGAAAATATGGCAGCCATCTTTTTTCTTGAGAAAAATTAAAACATTTATAAAATGCACAAATTTTGGTTGAATTGGAAAACAATATCACCAAATAAAATTAGAAGATGCCTGGAATCTTTTATAGTGCAAAAAAGATAGGGTCAGATTTCTTTGCCCAATTTTGCTGCACTGCTACTTTAATAGACTGTTTTCAAATTTGTCATTGGACGAGAATCCCCAGATCAGAGCCATAAGTTATAACTGGGCATAGTTTACTATCTGCTACTATTAAAGCTGTTTTAACTGAGCAGCCACCAGAATAACTATTAAATCTAAGTAATGCTTGTTTTACAGTAAGAGCATGAAAAATAGTGTCATGAGAAATAATGTATTTCCAGTGATTTTTACAGTTCAAATTGAAATTAAAAATTACTCCCAAGTATGACAGAAATGGTAAGGAAAGAGTTAATGGTTTGGATTCTCTAGCTGGTGCTTTTTTTAGCAGTTTGGAAAAAACACACACACAGGCTAAAATCCAAATTCCAGCAGCATCCACAAATTGGAATTTGCAGTCCTCCATAGCTGCTAGATAAGAGCTGGGTCATAAATCTCGAGTGGAGATCTCCACATACACACACAGACCTGCAGACACATACACAGGGCAGTTTGAATGGATTGGGGCATTCAAATATAAAACTGAAGGTTTAAAAGGGAATATAATTGGTCACTGATAGGTGATCAGTCTGATTGGGACAATTAAATACATACAAGTTAGATGGTTGGTGCATTCAGAGGGGGAACAGGCATTACCTATTCCCAGGAGAATATATAAGAGGCTGAAAGACAATGAAGCTCTCTCTTGCTTTGGGAAGCTGGAAGGGGAAACATAAGTTTGGAGCCTACCCTTGTAGCTATGTCCATGGGAGCTGGCAGTTAGAATAGGGTACAGTGTCTCTTGTAAGGACAGGAAAGGGTAAGCTAGTACTAGCATATTTCAGTAATAGTCTTCTTTTGCCATCTGTTATATAAAAATGTTTGTTTACTTTTCCTGTATCAGTGTTATTTTCTTGTGTTGTAAATATATATCCTGTAAATGCTCAGTGCACTTTCTGTTAAGTAAAAAAGCTATTTATTTTCTCAACAGTTGTGACTGTGATGTCATTTTTCTAAGGTAATATTTGGTTTCCACTTGCTGAGGTAAACTCTGTGTATCATCCACCACCTGAGAGAGACACACCACCAGACTTTAACTTGTGCAATTGCACGTTTGATTATTCAAGTTTGTAAGCTTGAAGGAGGTGTCAGAAGAGAGTCTGGCTAGTGGCAGAGAATACCTGAGGACAGACACCTCTCTAAAAGCTGTTTCAGCACGGAGAGAGAGGTGGGTTGTCACACCAAGTATGTATATTGTTTCACTTCCTCTAGAATCTTGTTGCCCATACACCAAAGATGTCTGAAGACTATGGGCTGGATTCACAAAGCTTTCTGAAGGTGCAAAACCTTCCCTAAGTCCCCCCAAACTGCCGTAGCTATGGAAACAAAGGGAAATTTGTACTGGGTGCTATTCACAAAACCCTCCTCACCTGCAGAAAACAACACTAAGGACTGTGGAAAAAAGTGCAGCTGCGGAAGTCCCTGAGGGAAGAAAAAGGTGTGAGATAAGTAAGGCACAGCCCCTGAAAGGCTATTCACAACCAGTTTTTGTCCACAGCTGCAGAAAAAATGTTACACACAGTGGAATGAGGTGTAACTCACCCTCAGCAAACTGAAGTAGTGCCCCAGCAATTGGAATCAATTAAGGTGGAGGTGAGGCACAGGTAATAGCATCCCAGATAGTAGAACAGTGGCTGCTGTAACATCAACAAAAGCACACATTGCCATAATATGGCAACAGGCAACAACCACCAGACACAGTGCAGCCCATGATGGAGCCCCTTAGGCAGTAGAGCCTGGCCAGCCTGCAGTGAGTGCTACCCCTGCAGGCAACAGGAACACCCAAGGGAGGGAGGACCAGCAGTGACAGTTGGCCACTGTGGTGCTATGGTATTGCTGGTACCTGTGGTGCTGCAGTGCTCCCAGTTGAGGGACTGGTTGCTGGTCTCTTTGTGGGTGCTTTCAGCTTCATTCTATGGCAGCCCTGTTAAAGTCTACTGTTCCAGCTAATTAAGTTCACTGTTGCTGTGCCTCTTAAACTATTTTTGCAGCTGCGGATCCGCCATTGCGGATTTTCAGGACGTGTGCAATTTCCGCAGCTGCTGAATTTCTGCACCTGAGGGGATTTTATGAAATTCCGCACCTGCTCAATATTTCTTTATGAATATCATGCAACTGCATTTCCGCAGCGCTGCAGACCTTTTTCCCGCAGCTGCAGGATTTTTGGCTTTCTTTGTGAATCCTGCCCGATCACTTTTGTCTTTTGATAATTGATTTTAAGTTCTAATGCAGACATTATTATTTAGTATGTTAAAGATGTCACTTCAGACCTATTGAAGAACATAATATTAAATAATCAGCATATCCCAAGACTGAGTAAGATACTTTTGTGATTGAAGGAGCATAGAATCAGCTGTCATCATTAGATTATGAAACATTTTCTATGACAATATTAAATAAGGTTGGTGCTATCTGGCAGCCTTGTTTTACTCCTGTATTTATCAAAACCAATTTGTGTAGTGTCCAGAAAGTGTGTACCAAATCTAAGAGGCAGTATCAATGACTGTACTGTGAAATAATGACATTGATAAGCTTCTGTTTCACCATTAGTTTCACCTTCACCTGTTGTAAAGAATAGAGCATCAAATGTACACAAATCTATGAAAACTAGATATAATTTAGATTTTTTAAGCAGTACATATTTCTCAGATAAATGATGTTACACGAAACAGTGGCCAGTTACAGAATAGCCACTTCTAAATCTGGCCTATGCATCAGCAAAAACATTGTATTGCCTAATATGTGATCCTAATCACTGGAGTAGTATTTTTGAAAAAAATGTTTTCAATATATTTCATGAGAGTTATTGGCAGGTAAATATCAGGAATACATGTAAGTTAAAACATTCAGTTAGCCAGAGTATAGGAAGGAATAGCCTCAGAATTTAATCAACCACGGAAGCTGGTTATTCTGTGTATATTTTGGCTAACTTACTGAATTTTATTACTATTATATGAGTAGGAATTTTTAACCCAGGATTTTAAAAGTTCTAGGGTACATGCCTTCCCTCCTTTTTTCTGTGGAATAAATGGATAACCTACTGTGGGTGTGTCCAAAATGTGAATGATCTTCTGTAGCGGTGTCCAAAATGGGGTTATAGAAGTTTTGGGGGCATTAAATGACAGTTTTCCTGTACTCTGATTGACTGTCAAGTGATACCTGCCATATTTGTTGGAAAATGGGTGATGTTTTTCCTATTTATAAAGGTGGTGACCTCACAGTTCCCTCTAATTATAGACCAATTACTTTGCTCCCTATTTTGTCTAAGGTGCTGGAGAGGCTGATAAATAATCAGCTTAGTCAGCACCTTGACTATTTAGGGTTATTGACTAATTGTCAACATGGATTTAGAAAGGGTAGGTCCACAAACACTGCCTTACTTGAATTTAGTAACCTGGTGTCAACATCTTTGAACAAGGGTAATTGTACTGGGGCAGTGTTTGTGGACCTTAATTAAGCATTTGATTTGGTACATCATGAAACACTTCTCTTAAGATTACAAACGATGGGGATAAATAATAATTCCTTGCAGTGGTTCAGATCTTACTTAACCAGATAATCGTAAACAGAGGGTGGTTTATGGTATGGCTGTCTCAGATCTCCTGGATTTATATCGAGGTGTACCTCAGGGCTCAATTTTGGGCCCTGTGTTATTCTATTTATATTAATAATCTTTCTGATCATGTAGTTAATACTGATGTTAGACTTTATGCAGATGATATAGTTTTGTAGCATCTGCTGCTGACAGGAGATCTGAGACAGCAACTTCAGACAGACTTTACTAATGTTGAGTCTTGGATTAGAGATTCTGGACTTTTAATAAGCTCTGGGAAAACTCAGAGTATGACTTTTCTGTGGGATCTAGAACTAAGAATTCTACTGATTTAAAGATTAGTTTTGGATGGTACATGTGTTCAAGAGGTTAATACCTATAAATATTTAGGAGTTATGGTGGATTATCGTCTTTCTTTTCTGACCACATAACATCACAAATTAAAAAAGTAAATCAAAGATTGGGAGTATTAAGAAGGGTATCAGGATGTCTGAATAAGGCTATAAAGTCTAAATTGATAAAACAACTGTTGTTACCTGTATTAGAATATGGTCTTCCATTATATAAACATTCTTATAAAAAATCTTTATTAAAGTTGGATCAGATCTATTATAGATTGGAATTATATACTGAATAACAAATCTCGAGTTCATCATTGTATAGTCTTTCAAGAACTTGGATGGTTATATCCATCAGCTCAAGAAGAATTTGTGTGCTCATGATATGTCATGGTTTGATACATTCAAGTATGCATTCTTTAAGGTATTTGATTTGTTTGAATTCAGACACTAAATACTTAGATATGTTTAGGAGATCAACAAGAAAATTGCCTACAATTCAAAATTTAAATCGTATGGGGATATAGTTTTACAGAATAGTGTAGCTAGGTCATGGAATGGTTTGTCTTGTGAAATTATTGAAATTTCTGACTTGTATACTTTTAAGCATGAATTGTTTAATTATTTAAATGTTAGTTGTAATTGTTATTAATTTTTGTTATTGTATTGTGTGTTTTTGTTATGTTTGATGTTTTGTATGATAACACAGGTATTTGTTGAAAATGGGGATTAATTTCCCAACAGATAAACCTGTATAAAAATAAATTTTAAACAAACAAACAAACAAACATATAATCATGCATAATACACACATTAAAAAAAGGTTCACCCACAGTGATGTGAAACGAATCTGGTCACTGTAAATCAGAGTGCCAGAAACATGTTGCCCCCACAATGACTGCGGACCCATATTTCACCGCAACACATTTAAGCTGCCAATGGACAGTAGTAGAGAACAGTTAGTTTTTGTGGGGGTCCTTGCCCCCTGCACCCCTAATGGGGGGGGGAGCACACAACACTAATTATAATCACCTCTGGGTCCGGGCATGAGTGGAAGGGAGGAGAACAGTGTGGATGGTGAAAACATCATGAGTGCAGGGTGCTGTGAAATCCAGAATACCCGTCACTTATGACCTTTTCCCATCGTCCTAATTGTGGCCCCCTAATAGTAGTGCCCACCTAATGGTATACCTTAAAAAAAGATTCACATATAAATGATCAATTAAAATCCCCACACCAGGCACTTGGGTAAATATCCCAATACTGACACTGTAGTGCAGCATGGGGGAGGGGTTCCTGCACTCTTGAGGTGCCGTCTTTCGGATGAGACATTAAATTGAGGTCCCATCTGCCTGTTCTGGTGGTAGTTCAGGTGGATGTTTAAGATCCCATGGCACTTCTCGAAAAGAGTAGGGGTAGTTTTATTGAAATAACATCGTATACAAACATAAGACAGAAACATATCAAAAGAACACGTACAGTTGAAGAAAATCTTTGTTAGACTTATGAATCAGTAGACACAAACCCTTCTTTTTTTTTAATCCTTCCCTTCTTCTCTCTTTTTTTTTTTTACCTAGACGGAATATAATTTTAACCCATATGCCCATACAGATAATATCTTTACTTATCTAATTATAGCAATAAATATATAATTATATACATCTATTCCTAAACAAAAATGATACTTAAAATTGTCCTTTGCATCCAGGAGGTGATTATTTGTATTTTATAAAATATAGAAACCCTTTCCACCACCTATGTACCTGCTGAGGCATCAAATTCTTTACATCTTTTTCATATGCATACCTCATAGCTTGACATACCAGAACCTGTACTGTATCATATGAAATTCTATTCCGGTTCAGAACCCATCTGTATTGAGCCTGCCATAAATAACATTTTAAGTAACATAGAAAGATCATTAGCATATCATGATGAAACCTGATCCCAATGTAGAATACTGGCCCAAAACAAGTAATTCATAGGATATAATGGTAAGCCAAGGCATATTCCACTTAGCTGCTAAAAAAAGCCATAGTTTGCTAGAATAAGAGCAGGTAAACAAATAGTGTTCCATTGACTCCTCTAAGTGGATACAATCAGGATAAGGTCTATTTCTTTCATCCAAAGTTTTATGCTTTGCATTACCTCTAATCTGTATTCTTCCATAAACTGAGAGCCAAGGATGTTCCCACATAAGGGAGAGGATCCTAGGATTAGTCAATTGTGCAATAATAAACATTCTTATCCAGTGGGCATTGCTTAAAGCTAGGATCAATAGGATAACACTGTGCCAGCACTATCTGATAAAGACTATGACCAGACTGGGGCAAAACTTGTTGTTTCATTAAATTCCATTTACATAATTTGGAAGCTACAGATTTAAAATATTCCAGAATATGTAAATAATTCCCCAATCTCAGGGGATACCACCCCCCATGCTTTAAAGTATCGGTCTAAATTCAACTAGCACCAAGTGGCTTGAGGGGTATTATCCATCCCTAGGCCACATTTCACAGTTTGTGAAAGAAATAATGTATGAAAGAAAATTACAGGATCTGTCATTTCCAGTCCTCCGTTACGAACATGGAGACATGTAAAGCACCGACGTATAGGGTTTAACCTATTTCCCCAGAACATTTGATAAAATAGACTATTGAGTTCGGTTTCAAATACCTGAGGTGGAGAAAATAATATAGCTGTGTAAAGTAATCCAGAAATCAGAAATTGTTTTATTATTTGAATTCATTTTAGTTTTGATAAACTCAATTTTTACATCTGTTTACTTTAAATTCCAATTTGGACAAGGATTGTTCCCAATTAAAGGAAGCCAAATTCTGGGGTCCAAAAGTGATTCCAATGATTTTAAGAGGTTCAGAGGGAATCTGAAGACCAGCTAACAAAATGGAGTCTGGATATCCTACACCAATATACAGTTCTCTACTTTTTTTTATATTTATCTTTGAGTTTGATACTCTTGTAAATTCAGTCATTTTCTCCAAAAAAATAGGAAATTGAGTAACATTTGAAAAGAAAAGGCACACGTCATCTGCATAAGCCTGTAAATGCAGATCATTCTTAATTCCTGTACCAGAAATCCCTTGCCATCTAGGGGAATCCCTTTAACAGTCTTAAGAAGGGATCCAGAGAAAATACATAGAGGAGGGGACTTAGCGGACAGCCTTGCCGTACCACAACATGAGTCTGAAATCCAGAGGTTACAGACCTTCATATTATGGGAAATACCTTTGTGGAGGAGTACACTAATTTAATATACTGTACCAGAGATTCCAGAATACCATAAGATTGTAACACCAAAAATAAGTATAAATGAGAAACTCGATCAAATGCTTTCTCTTGATCCACCGAAATGATAGTACCATGCTTTCCTGAAAGGGATAAAAAGTCAATCACATCCCTAATAATCATAAGACCATGTTATGTTTTCCAGGAAGGGAGCCCACAAAATTGTATTGGAGAAATAACCTCTCCAGCCAATAGTTTCAATCAATTATTTAAAATATGAGCCAAAATCTTGTAATCCATATTAAGGATAGTTATAGGCCTCTAGTTGGTAATCAATTGTCTATCTCCTGATTTATAAATATATATCAAAATACCACCTAAGAATGAAGATGAAATCGAATTTGCCTGAAAAAAATAGTCAAACACTGGCTCTAAGCAACCTGAGAGTTTGGTAGCAAACATTTTATAGAATTCTATAGGTAACCCATCTAAACTGGGAGATTTACCTGATGTAATATTGTTGAAAGCAGACATAATATCTTGAGTATTTTATTTTAAAGCTCCCACTTTCTAATTTCAGGGAGACAGCGGGAAGATGAATTTATCTCAAATAAGAGACTATGTCCTGAGCCATGGGATCTGTTTCTGGCTCCAAGGTTGCATTTTGGTCTTTAATAATTTTATGTAGATCTTTCTCTGAGTTACACATTATCCCTTGAGGATCCATTAAAGAATCCATTTCATGTGTTATCTCTGAAATTTTTACATGGCTCTTAAGGGTCTCCTACTGGGAATTTTTTCATGCCATTTTGGAATAAAATTTTCGTAGTTCATGCTCGGTCATATTGGTAGATCAACATTTCATACTAGGAAAGAATAGGCATACAGAAAGCCATGGCCCATTTATGTATGTCTCCAGCCATGCTGGTATAATGTCCCTGGATTTACAACAGACATTTATCAAGATTTTGTTTAAATGTAACCTGATTATTACTTTCTAATAATGAACTAGGGATGGTGTTTCATAATGGAATTATTCTCTGGGTAAAGTATGATCCCCTTTTGTTAGTTCTGGGATATGTTAGTGCTAATTGATAATTATGACTTCTTAAATTACAGTCTCATCTGTTATAGGTCATGTCTAGCTGATTCAATAGCTCAGCATCTGTATATATCTTGTGCATAAGTAAGAGATCCCCTCTCTTTCTTCTCAATTCAAGGGAATACATGTCTAGTACTTGCAACATTGTCTCACAACTCTTTTTATGCATATTGGTAACCAACTTGGTTACTCTCCTTTGTACTCCCTCCAGTCTGCCAATATCTCTCTTTAGATATGGACTCCAAAGTGGGGAACAGTAGTAGAGGTGTGGTCTCACATATGCCCTGTATAGTGGCAGGACACATTCCCTATTATGGGAGGTAAAACTCCTTTTAATGCAACCTATAAGTCTATTGGCTCTATTAATGATAAAGTTGCAGTGACTACCAAAGGTTAACTCAGAGTTAATAAGTGTTCCTAGGTCATTGTTTTGAAGTGTAGGGGTTAATAGTTAACCATTTAATGTGTACTAGTTTAGTATGTTTGCATTACCCAAGTGCATGACTACACATTTATTTATATTAAAGGACATCTGATTAATATCTGCCCATTTCTCAATTTTCTTTAAACCATTAGCTAAACTAGTTACGTTTTCCAATGTTTTAACTGATGCAGCTATTTTGGTATCATCAGCAAATTTGATGGAAAAACTATTAATATTAATGGTTAGATCAGATATGAAGATATCGAAAAGTATTGGGCCCAATACCAACCCTTGAGGTACTCCACTTGTAACTGGACATAGTTCAGACATATGGCCCCTAATACATACACACTGGGTACGCTCCTTTAACCATTCTTCTATCCAATCGGTAACTCTATTTTTTATACCTAATTGTCTCATTTTATTAATTACAAGGTCATGGGGAACTTTATCAAATGCCCTACAAAAATCAAGATAAACTACATCAATCGGTATGTTATTTTCCAGGGTCTTACTAATATATTCATAAAACGCCAAGTTTCCTGCCAAACAAGATCTATTTTTTGAAGCCATGCTGTGTACTGTCTCTGAGCCCTTTTGTATTTAAATCATCCTCCAATCTGGTTTTGAGTATGGACTCAAAGATCTTACCTATAATACATGTCACACTTACAGGTCTGTAATTTGAAATATCTGCACCATCCCCTTTTTTATATTTAGGTGTTACCACTGCTGTTTTCCAGTCATTTGGTATTTTATTACACGAGAGAGACATATTAACAAGTTTATGTAATGGTTCCAGTAGCCAATCCTTGATTTTTTTTTAAAGTCTAGGATGAAGTTTATCTGGCCCCGGTGATTTATTAATATTAATTTTGTTCAATTGGATCAGAATTTCATCCTTTGATATTACCGGATCGTCGCCATCACTGTATCCTGATGGTATGTCATGAGTTTTCATTTTAGTATTAAATAATGACGTGAAGTATTTATTGAATTCATTGGCAATTTCCTGTGGTGTTGTTATCTCTTTTGTATTTAATGTTAATGGTCCTATTGTCCGAGGTGGGTTTTTTTCCATTTATATATGAAAAGAAGCTTTTCTCTCCATCTTTTCTGTATGCTAAGCCATGTTCAAACTTCTTTTTCTCTATGGATATTTAATTTTTACAATTTTTTAGAGTTGTTCTATACTTCCATTTGTTCTTTTATAATTTTAATTTGCACTGAACAATCATAATGAGAAATGTTAGACCATGAGAATAATTTAAAGAGCTGCTGTCGTAAAGATAGATATTTTAAAAAATTGTAATTTTCTTTACGTTTCCCATATTGTTTTAACCAATTTTGAAAATCCAATTTTGTGTCTAGCCACCATTGACCCATATCTGAATATAGAAAATATACTCAGCACCTAGCTTTAATAATGTCTCTTATTCCATGCTGGACCCAGGTTTCCTCTAGAACTTTAACATTCAATTTCCATCTTGAGAATGATGCTTTTAAAGATGGTGTATTTGCAAAGGTAACCAATAAAGCAACATGATCAGAGAATTCTACTGGGTATGTTTCCATTTTTGCTGGGGGGAAGTTTTAGAAATAAATACATGGTCAATCGAAGAGACATATTTGCCTCTTTTAAATGTAAAATCTGAACCTTTAACCTGGAATTCTACACAATCTAATAAATTAACTGATAGCACCATTTCTGACAAGGCATTGGAATCACAATAAATCTTTCCATTCAGTTTAATCTTCTTTACTTGAGATGTTACCTCACAAATAAAGTCACCACAGAAAATTATATGATAAGATGTCACCAAATACAGTCTAATAGCTCTAAACAATGTTACTCTTTCTGCTTTCAGTTGGGGTCCGTAAACATTTATCAAACAACAGGTCATTGTTTTCCATATCCCGTCTAACAATCATGCCCTATCAGGTAGAATATCAATAAGTTTGAATGAAAAGGAATTAAATAAAATAACTAGCCCATCCGCACTTGCTTTTCCAAAGGATCAATAAGGTGGTCCCCAGGCCCATTCCCCCTGAAAGCTTTTAATGTTATCAGATGAAAAGGCACACGTTTCCTGAAGGAAACAAATGTCTAGTTTAACCCTTCGAATAAATTCAAAAACTACCTGACGTTTCCCGGTATTTAGTAAACTATGTACATTAAATGTGTTAATTTTCAAGAAAGCCAGAAGTTATGCAGTTTAATACTCATATTAGATGTTTAATTTTTTTTCTTTGTTTCTTCTTTTTTCCCTTATACCCCACAGAATCTGGTTTCTGGACCTCCATTTCTAGCTCCCTAGATTGAGAATCACCTTCTTCTTGTTCCATATTGGAGCCCCCCATTCCGGGGCCAAAACAGCAAATGAATTAACTGAATTCTCATTTCCAACAGGGGAAGATGGGGGGGAGTAGAACTAGATCTCACATTTCTTGAGGATCTACATCTATGCTATGGGGAAACAGGTGCAGGGGAAGACATGGTAGCCTGCACTGAATCATCATAACAGACCAGTGTCAATATGTCTTGTCTAGAAACAATGGGAGGGTCCTGAGGATTTAAGGGTATAATTACGTCTTTTTCGATTTTATCCTTCTTTTCACTTAGATCTACTAAGTCAGTGGGATTGGGGGGATGTGGCTCTGAACTAGGTAACTTCAGGAGTGGCATCTCCTGCAAAACCGTTGTGTCCTGACCCTGTTGGATTAGCAACTCAGGAAAGATATTACTAGCAGCATTCTTGGCGGCCCAGGGGCAATCTCTAACAGCGTGGCCAAAATCTTCACAAAGATCACATTTTGTATGTGAAGCACACTGGAAGGATACAAGTCCTAATTCACCACAATTACCACACCTGGGCCTATCACACATACTAGAAATATGTGTCCTTGATCCACATTTATAGCAGGCCTGAGGCTGCCCTGAATAGAAACACACACCTCAGTCTCTGCCTAACATAAATGAGTTTGGAATATGGGTTATTCCAGTCTCAGAACTCCATAACTTCACTTCGTATTTCCACCCTCCCGTCCAAAACAACTCAGCATCAAGAATAGCCTCAGGGTCACCTAATAAATCACATTTTTGTGATAACCAATAAGAAATGTCAGCAACATGTACCCCTTCATTTCTAAACATTATTGTGACAAACCTGACCAAAGGTTTGGACAATGGAATGCTTACAAAGGGAGTCCAAATAGTAGAGTATTTAACTTGTGTATACTGTTCCCAAAATACATCTAAAAAATGAGCTGAACAGAAGCTCACATCAAAGTTATCTTCCCCAGAGATGTTTATAAATGCAAACACCGCCCAAGGGGAAAACTTTAATGAGTCCTTCAGCAAGATTTTTCTCACAAAATGCCTGTCCGATCTCTCCTCCGTGCCTCCTTTATTTCTAATTCGGACCGCGTTGCATCTGGGGGCTGCTTCCTTTTTAATGTTGGCAAATAACTCCAATAAAAGCAGCTTTTGTTGCTGAGACTGATCCTGAGTTTGATCCTGAGGCATATCATTCCCTTTTCCAGGGTCTTCTGGTATACTGTGTTTTAAAGCAGGGTTCTCAGGCTCTACCCCTGCCACTGAAGACAGGACATGCCTAGGTTCCCCCATAATTTGAGTCTCCTGTGTAATTATAGCCATCTTACACAGAACATCCCTTCTTTCTGTAATTGGTAAGTCAGTTATTTGTTTTTTACCTGGAACCCATGTAGGGGAAGTAGGAGTAAAGGGTAATTTTGCATCCCATGTTGGATCCGGGAACCATGTTCCCTCTGGGTTTTGTTTCCAGCCTGATTCACTTAGGGCTGCACCTGGGGACCATACATCATCAGAGGCAACAGGAGCTGGACATACAGAAAATGCCTTCTGGATTGCTGAGGCTGTAGAATCATGTTTACCAGGAGACAAATTATCATTCACCTGTACTGTCTGATACACCTCTGTGAGTCCAACACCTATATGCCTTTTTGCCAAGGTCATTGCTAGCCTTTTTTCCCCGTTTCTCATCTTTCTGGCCTGGTTTCATTATGTTTTTATTAGGAAAAGAAAACTGAGTAGCCATAACTTGAGATTCAGGTGCATTGGACTGAAACCTAATCATTCTTACCTCAATCTGTTTATCTGTAAAGGAAGCAGTAGGATTTGACACAAACCCAGATATCTTTGATAGCGGTTTGGCTACCAGCTCAATTGGGCGAGTGGTTTTGAGACCTAGGTTACTGTGACCTCCCTTGGTTTCAGGTGGTACAGGAGTAATCATGCAGGAACCTTGATTGTTAGACTTGATTTCCACTGCAAAAGTTTGCTTTATGGGGTTTGCTTTGGGCACACACTATTTCCAGCATCTAGATTGCCAGCCAGCTTACTTTCCCATTCTTCTACAGACTTGTCATTATAATGAACTGAACACTCACCCAGCCCCGGCTGGGCCTTTGATCCTTCCATGTCAGTGAGTTCACTGACAGGTTTCTCTGCTGCACTGACAGTAAGACCGGTACCTCACAAGCCCACCAGCTGGGCTTGTAATCTGATCATCTCCTGAGCATGCCGGAATTCTTCTTCATTAAGCAAAAGTCACAACGCTCGTTCAGGCTCCTCCAAAACCACAGAATTTCCCGCTGTATTCTCCTCGATTTCACTCATAATCATAAGATCCTCTGTTGAAAAGAATTTAACTGGGGTACCTCCCTTGTCTTCAGAATGCAACATATTTTCTACTATGTCCTCCAAATCCATCGGTTTATTGACTTTGGAGACACCCGTCTCTTCCAGTACTTGCACATCCATCCTCTCCACCTGCAAGTCAGGACTGGCCATAGCCGCAGTCATAGGTTCCCCCTACAGTCCAGTAGGGAAATTTCCCCGGTGTCCCTCATTCACTAAAAATATCACCAACAGCTTAATCTGGTTCAAGGTCAGTTAGCATTCATCTGTATCCCCCTTCCCTGGGGTAATGCCTGAAAATAGGCAGGATTTGTCTAGTGCACTTACCCAGTCAACAAAAACTAAATAAATAAATAAAAAAATGTCACATTTGAAGAGTTTGACTGGCATTTTATCTGAACCAGGTGCTTTATATAACTTACAGGCATTAATGGCAAACTGGACTTCAGAAAAATGGATTAAATCAGACTCAGAATGTGATTCAGAGGACCATAACCAATGTTCAGAATAAACTGAATCAAAATATACAATACTTTAAAATTGTTTGGTCCAGGATTCAACATCTATATGAGCATCATTGTTATAGTTCTAGTTTCTGGTGCCCTTTGCCATAAGTTGCCAAAAGGCTTTCTGTTCCTTACTTTATAGTATTTAGCATTTGTTCTCTTAACAATTTTTGAAAAGAGAGTTTTTTCACACTTAAACATTCCTTGTATTTTTTGCACTGATGCAACAATTCTTTTTTGTTTTTCTGAATGGGGTTATTCTTACTTTGTCTTACAAACTGCAACAATTTAGATTTTGATTTCTTAGAGTCATTATCAAGCCAGGAAATTTTTCATGTAAATGGTTTAGCAAATTTATGTAACACTGGAACTATCTTATTTAAAACATAATCAATTTTTTTAATAAAAAAATTGTTTAGGATGCAAATCCTCTGTACTATCCAAATATATAAATTATGGATCTTTAAATAAACAGTTTATTACTTTGATTTCCAAATACCCATCCCCTGCTGATTTTAATTTTTGGAATTATAAACAGTTACTGCAGGTTGATTTACTAGATTTATCGCTGTTCCTTTATTAAATTGACTAGGCAATATGAGAATCAAAGGAAAAGCATCTCTGTTTGGAAGTGTGGGGATATATCTTCAACTAAATTCACATCTAGCATTGAACAAATAGCATAAATGTACTACCCTTGAACTGAAAAATAAGTAAAATCACCTTCCCTATCACTTAAGAATCAACTATTTAACAGTGTAAGATTGAATTTATGAAATATTGTAAGTAAATTTCAGGTTACACATCAATACACTAAAATTAAACAGCCTGGTAAAAAAACAGAGCAGACAAAAACTTGCAAGGCAAACCCATGTCCCTGCACAACAGTTATGGGAAAAACCTTGCACACTACCCATCCATACAGCAGCACCTTGCTTGTTGCACATATTCCTTTTCCATGAGTCACTGCTCACACAAATTTGCTATTCTAACACCATGCCACCATGGACCACCACTCAAATGAAATTCGCCCCAACAGTGTGCAGTTCAAGCACCTCAGAACCTCATGATCTGACACAAGTGCTATTTTCCCTGCATTGCTCTTCTTTATTTTGACATATAAGGTTGCCACTAAAAGGCAAGCTGAATTGTCAGATGGCCCAGTTGGAAATGGCCAGGTGGCTAGGTGAGGGAAGGGGAGGGGGGAAAGGAGATGCAGCTGGAGGTGGGGGTGGGACCTAGTGATGTCATTAATGAGGTCATACAGGTGTGCCATTTGATGCAAGTGCAGGGCCAGGGTAGTGTTTGGTCAGGGGAAGGGCTCAGTGGGGTCCTGATTTAGGGTCCTGATGGGGTTTATAAGGTGAGGCAGCCCTCAGATCTCCCTCTTCTGCTGAAAATTTGATCTTATTCTTAACACTTTGTGGGCAGCAGGTTGGAGTTGGTGAACACCTGATAGGTACGGTACAGAGCTGCAGGCCTACAGTAGGCCTCTGGGCCATGTGGTGGTAGACAGTGGCTTGTTGCTGTTTTTCATTTTGGATGATTGTATTTTATGTTGCATTCCTCTGGAATCCTGCTTTTCCTCAGAACGTGTGGTAGAGAGGCCACATGGCGCTTGCTTGTGGCTGGTTATGATGATATAGTGCCGTATTATTTGTTATATTTTCACAAGGGAACGTGGGGTTAGGGATGTTAGTTGCTGCAGGATCCAGATGATTCTTGCCCTTATTTTAAACCCAGATTGTGTGCTGGACAAGGTCCAAGTTAGGCCGAGACGGGAGTGGTGGAGCACCCGTTTTGTTTTACGGGGTAAGCCAGGTTGGGTCTGCTGGAGTGCCTGCTGTTTCCACATTTTAAAACAAAAGAAAGAGGGTAACCAGGACCAGATGAGTGTGCAGAGCCTGGGAGTGAAGAAAGTAGAGGAGCAGCATGGTCTGCATTTGTTGACTCCGGCAGCTCATGTTCCCCTGAGTTGTTTTTAATTTGTAGCACCTGGTGGGACCACTTTGTTGAGGATGCCTGCTTGAAGATGGCCATAGCTGGCATGGGCAGCCATTTTGTGGTGGTGTCGCTTAGGCCCACGTGATGGGCCAGTGGCCAGGTGGTGAGAATGCTGGCTGGGTGGCTGGCCACATGGTTTGGCCTATGCGAAAATGGCCACTGGGCTCAGTGGAGGGGGGTGCCTGCCCCTTGAATAGAAGTTTTGTTTTGGCTGTCTGGGTGGCCACCTAGTGCGGTGGCAGAGCATGGCCTTCGGACCATGAGGAGAGGACCTCAGGTTGAGACTGTGCAAAACTGACTGCAGGGTCCAGCAGAAGGGTGGCACCTGCCCCTCAACTGGAAGCTTTGTTTCAGTTTTCCAGGTGGCTGCCTGGTGTGGTGGTGGAGCATGGCCTTTGGGTCACAAGGAGAGGACGCCAGGATGGAGGCCAGGGCGCATGCCATGGTAGGCCAGGCATATCAGGTGGCGACCATGTTCGGTGTGACTCGGTCAGACTGTCTGGGGAGGTTTTTGCACTGGTATTTGGAGAGCACTAGGGCAGTTGGTCAGCAGTCATGGGATGTGGCCTGGGGTCACTGGGGGCCGCAGAAAGGGGCGAGTGTGGCACAGCCGAGCGGACATGGGCTGTTGACCCTCATGCAGATGGGAGAAGAAGCTTAAAAAAAAGAGGGGTAGAGCATTAAAGGAAGGGAATAACATGCCACTGGGAATTTTCCACCTTGGGTGGGGATGCGATGCAGCCATAGAGGCACACCTGCTATACCCTTAGTTCACGGGGCATGTGGGGGTTTGGTTGTGGCATTTGAATTAGTGTTAAATGGGCAAAGTGAGCAGGCCTCAGGAAGCAGTGGTAGAGTTTGAGCTCAATGAACAGTGGTTTGTTGGCTGGTGGGCTGTTGGGATGGGGGGACACTGCAAGAAAGGATGGCAACAGCAGCCCAGGCAAGAGGGCCCATGGGCTGAGAGCCTAACTAGGAGAGCAGACAGGCAATCAGCTGTGGTGGCACTCAGGCCTTGGTTGGCATGTCCTGGGGGTGACAGAGAATGGATGGGGGCTGTCCTGAATAACAGCAGAGCAGGAACTGCCAGGGTTGGTTGGTAGCCAAGAAGCTGGTGCAGCAGGGTGCTGGCAGGTTGGTACTAGCTTCAGCTGGCAGGGCCACTCGGTGAAGGGGCTTCATGTGAGGTGGAAGGGGGGCTCAGCACTGGTAAGGGCAAGGCCCATACAGCAAAGGGGCAAAACTGAAGATGGGGGGACATGAGGATACGGCAAGGAGGGTGGTACAGCCAGGGCATGGAGGATGGAGCAAGCTGGATAGCATGGTAAGCGCAGCCCACTTGGTGGTTCAGGGGTGCTGCAGCCCACCTCATGGGGCATCGGGGGGGATAGATGGATGGTGGTACATGCATGGCCAGCTTCCAGAGGAACACAGGGTTGCCGAGGGGCGGCTGGGTGCACGGCCACAGTTTGGGTTCCCCAGGTTGTGTGCAAGCTGTTCACTCCCTTTTTATGTTTTGTGCAGTGGAGAAGGATGGCACTGAAGAGAGCTCTGGTTTCCAGTGCTGCACTGAGGGAGGAAGCATTCAAGCTGATGGACAAGATGATGGACCTCATTGAGGTGGTATGACTGTGGGAAGAAGAGGAGGAGGTGAAGAGGAAGAAGCTGGATTGGAGGACAGGTGGTGGGGATGAGGCCACACAGAGCTGCACCTAGCCCTCTGCCCATTCCTCTGCCAGAACCAGCACTGGCACCAGTAGGGGCAGGCCCTAGTGGGGTAAGGGAAATACGGACTTATCCAATAAAAGGGATGGGAAGGAATTTTTGGAAGGGCTGCTCGGCGATATGGGAGAGAAGGGGCTAGAGAAGATGGAGAAGGCACTCCAGGTGATAAAAAGGGGCAATGTAGAGGATTCTGAGGCTGGAGAAAGTAAAAAAGGGGGAAGAAGCTATATGAGGGGCCCCTGGGTGATCATGTCCCCACTTCCATCAAGAAAAAGATTTGGAAGTGGGAGTATGTGGACATTTTTGGGCTAAGGGATGAACACACAGCTAAGAAGCATGCACAAAAGGAGTTGGTGGAAAAATCAGAGATGGCGATGGCATTAGCAGTGGTAGGGCATAAGAGGAGGAAGCTAAATATAAGGGGAAGAAAATAGACATGCTGCAGGTGGGTTTCCTGATCTATAGTGTGTTGGTGCTAGAGAAGCAGCCGGAGTTGACAATTCCCATCCTGATGTACACAGCCATCATTCATGATGCCTACAAAGCCAAACTGGTGTATGGGTGGTTAAAATATGATGAGGCTTTTCGGAAGCAGATGGCAGTGAAGAAGGACCTCAGGTGGGACTGTACTCATTCGGAACTGTGGGTGTGAACCTTGTTGGGCCCCAAAAGGGGGCATGGGGGGAATCCAGTAAGAAGAGCACACCAACCCCCGCATCCAAGATCTGCTGGGGGTACAACAAAGCCTCTTGCATGTGGGTGAATTGTAAATTCAGGCACATGTGCTCCAGATGCTCTGGGCAGCACCCAGCATCTGGCTGCCAGGTTGGGGTAGCCAGTAGGTGGGTCAAGGGCTGGAGCAGTCCTTTTGGGGGGGGCAGGGGGAGTTTCAATGGAAGGGGGAAGGCACACACAGCAGGGGGGGGTTATAGTTCCAATTATGGGTTGAACTGAAGGCCCAGACAGAAGGGCATTGGGGTTCTTCCCTAGCGAGAACCCCCATAGTTAAGGAGACAGTCGAGGCCTGGACACAACTTTACCTGGACAAACTTAAGGGTGCACTGCTGTGATAGGGTTTCAGGGATGGGTTCCCATTGGGTTTTGGGGGAGTGCGAAAAAGAATGAAAGCGAAAAACCTGGGATCAGTAAAGGGGAAGGAGGACATAGTCAGGAAGAAAATCTGGAAAGATATGCAGGTGGGGAGAGAGACTCCCCTGCACCGACTTCTGGATATCTCCACTGGGGGTGATACCAAAGAAACAGCAGGGGGAGTTTCACCTCATCCACCACCTGACTTATCTGGAGGGGGCCTTGGTGAATGATGGAATCCTTGAGTACCTCCAGGTAGTGTCCTACACATCCTTGGACCAAGTGGTGCTGATGATCAGGGCAGTCGGGGGGACATGGTTAGTGAAGATGGACATAGAGTACACCTTTCGGTTGTTGCCAGTCCAGCCTGAGGACTGGGACTTACTGGGTTTTCAATTGGAGGGAGGGGTGTATTTCGACAAAGCCATGCCAATGGGTTGTTCCGTGGCATGCTCTACATTTGAAGCTTTCAGTTTGTAGGTACAATGGATTTTTGGGTGGAAGTATGGGCACAGGCAGGTGGCACATTATTTGGACAACTTTCTGCTCCTTGGGGGTGACAAGGCTGAGACAGAGGGGATGTTGGCAGATTTTAAGGAAGTGTGTGGGAGGATAGGGATCCCGCTAGTGGAGGGGAAGCCTGAGGACCCATTGTGCAAGCTGTAGTTCCTGGGGGATGGAGATAAGGTAAGGTAAGGTAAAATGTATTTATACAAGGTGCCCTTCCTGAGCTCAAGGCACCCTTACAATAGTCCATACAGAATCAAATAAATTTAAAATTCATACTATTAATAACAAAGAGATATGTAGCATACATTAAGTTTCTGAAAGTGCTTGCTTGAACAAATAGGTTTTCAGGAATTTTTTTTAAATCCTTCTACAGTCAGACTATCTTGTATCTGGTGAGGTAGAGTATTCCACAGGGTAGATGCCATAAAGGCAAAAGATCTTCCACCAGATGTTTTCAGAATTATCCTGGGAATCTCTAGCAATCTCTCATCAGAGGATCGGAGAGAGCGGGAAGGACAGTAAGAAGACAGAAGTTCTTTCAGGTAGTGAGGTCCCAACTCATGTAGGGCCTTATAGGTCAGCAATGCAACCTTGAAGGTGATCCACCACTGTATAGGCAGCCAGTGCAGTTTACGCAGCATAGGTGTCATGTGGCTGGATCTAGAGATTCCAGTCAACAACCTGGCCGTCGCATTCTGCACTAGCTGCAAGCAGCGGATATCCACCCCCAGTAACCCTAGATAGAGGGTATTGCAATAGTCAAAGTGACTAGTAACTAAGGCGTGGACCAAGTTGGGAAGGTCTTCGGGTGGGATATGGTACAAGAATGTTTTCACCTCCTGGGAGACAGGGAACAGGTAGGTGGGCAAAGGAGGGTGCCGTTGGTAATAGTGCAACAGCTGCTGGGGCACCTTCATTTTGCCTGCAAGGACATAAGCCCAGGCAGAGTGTTTACCCAGAAGTTGGTTCAGGCAACGGGGAAGGTGCAGCTGCCAAATCATTGGTTGGATATCATGAAAGGGGTGCGGGATGACTTGCAGGTTTGGGCAGATTTTTTTGAGGATTACAATGAGGTCACATTTTGGCAGGAGAAATGGACCTATAATATGGATATGGAGTTATACACTAATGCCTCTGGGGCCCTGGTGATGGGAGCATATTTTAGAGGGGAGTGGATTTCAGAGATCTGGCCAAGCACCTGGGGTGAGGCAGGTTTGCTGAAGGACATTACTTTCTTGGAGATATTCCCCATTTTCATGGCGATAAGGGTATGGGGGGACAGGATGAGGGGAACTCGCATATTGTTTTGGTGTGACAACAAAGGGGTGGTGGAGATGATCAGTAGGCAAGAGGGGCTTACGGACACAGTGGACAGGATTATGTGACAACTGGTGTTGCTGGGGCTGCAGCTGAACTTGTCTTTTAAGGTGCAGCATATTGAAGGAGTCCAGAACGACATTGCTGACAGTCTTTCCCGCTTGCAGTTAAACAGGTTCTGGGACTTGGCTCCACGAGTAGCAATACACAGGACCAAGGTTCTAGACTAGTTGTGGGAGATTGGCTTGAGAGAGCCTGATGATTATACCAGAATTCCTGGTTGGCCAACAGGCTAAAGGCATATGAAGGGGAGTGGGGGCCTTCCAGGAGTTCTGGGCCCAGGATGGGGTTTGAGGTAGGTATGCTGGCCACTGAGGACCAGGTAAAACAATACATAATAAAAAGATGAGGAGATGGGATGGCCCACACTACCATGGGGGTACAGCTGGCAGGGATTGGAAGGGCCTGTAGTGACAGATCATGGCCTGACTCAACAAAAGGTAGGGCCATGAGATGGATGCTCCTGGGTTGGAGGAAAGGCCAAGGGGTGAGGATGGACAGAAGGAGGCCCATCACAGGGCAGCTTTTGTTATGGCTTATAGGAGCTATGCAACAAGTGTGTACATCAGCCAAGGAAGCCTGCTCGTTTTTGGCCGTCTTTGCACTCATGGTGACAGGGGCATTCCAGATCAGCGAGTTGATGGTGGTGCAGAGGAAGTTTGAACTGCAGGGGAGATTACAGGAGAGCAATGTCAGTTTTGGCCAGGGTACCATGGTGGCGTGGCTGCTAGATCAAAAACAGACTCAGCTCAGCAAGGGAGAGGCAGTGATGCTGTGGTGGCAGGCATCTGTGGAAGTTTGTGCAGTTAGGGAGTTGGAGGACTATAGGAGAACCGGGGGGACCTCTTTCTGACATGGAGATGGGAGTCTGGCGACTGGATTCCAGGTGGGAAAAATCTTCAAAAGGGCATTAAAGTTTGTAGGAGAAGACCTGGACCTCTTTGTTCTCCATTCATTTCAGATAAGGGCAGCATCGGAGGCCGTGAGAAGGGGCAGGGTCAGAGGAGGAGGAGGCGAAGAAGGTGGGTCTGTTGAGGTCCAGCTGTAACAAAATGTATGTCAGGTAGTGATGTTAATGGATATCTGTTTTTCCTTTTACCCAGCAGGAGGAATGCAGAGACACATTTGGATTGTGGGGCACTCCTTTATTTATTGGGCTGAAAAGTTTGCAGCAACCAGATGTGGTGGGACACAGCTGAGGATGGATCTGAAGCACACAAAAGTGCACTGGAAGGGGATCCAGGGCATGAGATGGGCCCAACTGATGCCATTGTTGGAAGAACTGAGGGTTTGATGGAGCAGGCCGGACATGTTAATAATACATCTGTGGGGGAATGATTTAGGAGAAACCCCATGGGGGGGCACTGATACAAGCCATAGCAGCAGACTTAGAGAGCGTGAAAGGGTGGTCGCCAGGGGTGGTGATCAGCTGTTCCGAGATCACCTCCTGGAGGGTGTGGTGACACGCCTGGGAGGTCAGAGCTGTTGAGAAGGGGGAGGAAGTGGCTCAATAGAAAGGTAACCAGGCTGGTTATAGAAATGAGGGGAGTGCATATACAGCACAGGAACATTTCTGAGGCTTCTGATGTTTATAGGTCAGATGGGGTCCACCTCTTGGAGTTTGGCATGTATTGTTTTCCCAAGACCTTTGGTAGACCTGGTGGATAGGTGAGAGAGGAAAGGACCAAGGTGCTAGCTCACATTGTGTGGAGCCCCATCTTCCAACGCTTGGCTGGAGATAGGTTAGTGGATGGGCAGGGGGGTGCAAGAGAGGGAAAGGGGGGGCAGACAGAAGGGGGAGGAGTGTAGGGCAACACAGGCTGGGGTCAAAAGGCACCCAGGCATGGAAGTAAAAGGGGGGAGGAACAAATGGGATAGCACTAGGGGTCAGATCTTAGTGTCTGGACCTAGGAGGGAGGAGGTCCTGATAAGTTGGTACCTGGTACTGGTGATGGTGTGGGGAGTTGGCTGGTGTCCTGACCATGAAGACAAGAAGCAGAAGAAGAGGGCCAAGGAGGAAGATCGAGGAGATGTAAAAGAATGATCTGGATTATGAATGCGTGATTTGGAATGGAACATTGAAATGTAGAATTTATAAATTGAGATGTAAATATTAATGATGTTCAATAAAACTGTTGCCTGCAAGCATCGAAGTTAAAAGTGTGAGGAGTCTTCATTTCCAGAATGGATCTAAGGACAATAAGACTAAGCACTTTTGACCATGCTCCTTTGTTCGATACGAGCTTGACGTGATACCTTAATTTCAAGCCCTCAGAGTCTGCTGTTCCATCTTCAGAATGTCTTTTTAACTTAATAGAATTGGTTTCATCTAGAACCATTAGGAAATCAAAATTATAAAAAAAAATCTACTGTACTATTACGGTCTTCTAACAGTAACAGTCCTATCTCTGACCATTCATTTATAACAAGACACCGTATTTGATCCAGTGTTGTCCATATTTCCGCAGCATAAAATTTTGTACCTATAGGAGGAATGTATGCATTGATAATTACAAATGGTTCTTTATGTATCTTTACCAATATTATTTGAAAATTGTTATTTTGGAAGATTCATTTCTCCAGGACAATATTTAAAGAAATTTCAACAAATACACTTAAGGCACTAACATTCTGCTTGTATTTATTTCTTTGCCATGCAGTCAAACATTAAGACACATAACCATCTAAATTAATACGTTCAGTACTCCATGTCTCCTGGAGAACTATAATTTCTAAGTTTCCAATATATCTTTTCCATTGATCATTGGCTAGCTTTAATGAGAGACCTGCTATATTTCAATTTATAATAAGCATGTTTTGCAAGTTAACTTCTGGAATAATTGTATCCATTATTTTTTTTTTGATTGTTATACTATCATGGATGCCTAAGAACTGATCCTGTATTTCAAAGCTATTATATTCAGCCCTTATAACTGGTCAGGGGGCAGCTATATTTGCAAGTACTTCAAATTTATTCACTGAGGAAAAGGATTGCACAAAATCGGAAGTCGGTGGATTTGTACAAGTGCAATAGCAATTACTGACAACCATTTGAAGAAACATATTTGTTCTGTTGCCCCTTTCTTCTTGAGACTTCCAATCTATTTGATTTTTTGTGGTTAGTACATGAATTCCAAGATGATCCAAAAGATGTAGAAACATAGAAACAGAAACATAAGCTCTGATGGCAGATAAGGACTGCTTGGCCCACCTAGTCTGCCCATTTCCCTACCTTTTGGATAAGTTGCAGACCCTAGTTAACCAACAGCCTACTTCTTTCTACCCCCACCAGAATTTCCTTATGTCTGTCCCATGCATTCTTGAATTCCCCCACTGTTTTTGACCCCACAACCTCCTCAGGAAAGCCGCTCTGTGCATCCATCACCCTCTCTGTGAAAAAATACTTCCCTACATTACCCCAAAGTCGTCCCCCCTCTGTCTTCAAATTGTGTCCCCTTGTTCTTGCACCTCTCTTTTTCTGAAAGATGCTACCCCCAGACTTTGATTCCCTTGAGGTACTTGAAAGTTTCTATCATGTTCCACCTCTCCCTCCTTTCCTCGAGGGTATACATATTAAGCTCATTTAGTCTCTCTTCGTATGGCTTCTGGTGCAGACCCTGCACCATTTTAGTTGCCCTCCTCTGGACTGCCTCCATTCTGTCTATGTCCTTGCGGAGATGGGGTCTCCAGAACTGCACGCAGTACTCCAGATGGGGTCTCACCAACTGTCTGTACTGAGGGATAACAACTTCCTGTTTTCTACTGGTGATGCCTCTCCCTGTACATCCCAATATCCCTCCAGCAATCCTTACATAATTACTTATGTAATTTTGAGATGACTTCTGTCAACAATTGAATTATCAACTGCAGGCTTTGTGTGTTGCCGTATATCTTTTTCTCATGTTTTGGTATGTTTGCCTTTTATCTCAATAAAATATATTTACAAAAAAAAAAAACATACAATCTGTCCACCACTCTCTTGGTGTTCATGTATGTACACTTAAATAAACCCTTATGGCCCAATTGAATAGTCAAAATGAATCTGAAGATGAAACAAACTTGTTCACCAAAACAGCGCGTGATTCATATTTTAGATGATATAAGCCGTGAATTACAACTCCTGGATGACCTGAAATAGTTGCGAATTAATGGTGGTAGACAGAATTCCAGTGTTATGCTAACCCATATTTACAAAAGGTCCAATTACATCCACTAAATGTATTATTTTTCCCGTCAGATTTTTAATTTTAGTTGCTTTATAAAATTGTAATGCCATGGTTGCTATTGAGTTTAGAGTGACTGGAGAGAATATTTTAATTGCCAAATTCACCAGTGTCACCAATTTTTGCCAAATCTGTTTAGCAAAGCATATTGCACTGATTACAAATAGACTAGAATATCCATTTAAGTGTGTCCTCTGAACACTGTGTGTCAACTGACTTCCGCCTCTTTTTGGCTGAGCTCTTTACGAAGCAAATAAATCATTAGCTCTTTCAGTCTTGAATCTGACTCATATTCATTTTTGAATATACCTAAATATACCTGTTAATTTGAGAATAGCTTCTTCCACTGATACCATTTTATTTGGGACTGTAAAACAACTGTGTTCACAAAAACACGTATCCTGGATTTTAGGGGGGCAAACTTTGGGAAAATGGGGAGATACTTGAAAGAGGCATTAAGGGGAATGGGGCGGGAATCAGGGGTTGAGGAACAGTGGGAAGTATTTAAAATGGGGATTACAAGAGCAACAGAATTATGTGTTAAGCAGGTTAGCAAGAGGAAAAGGAAGAGGAGACCATTATGGTTTTCCAAAGAGGTAGCAAAGAAAGTGAAAGCCAAAAAGATTGCATTCAGGCAATACAAAAAGACACAGGCAGAAGGGGATAGGGAGAAGTACCAGGAGAAGCAAAGGGAGGCAGGAGGTCAGTAAGGAAGCCAAAGCTCAGACAGAAGAACACATTGCAAAATCAGTGGGTAGAGGGACAAAACCTTTTACAGGTACATAAGTGAAAAAGAAAGGCAAAGGAGGGATAGTGAGACTGAAGGGGAGGATGGGGGCTGTGGAGGATGACAACAGTAAGCTGACATATTGAACAGGTATTTCTGCTCAGTCTTTACTAAGGAAGAGGGAGGGTAATGGGTCTGAATGGAGTACAAGGGGTGAGAATGGTGCAGAAATGGACACAAGTCCCTTTACACGAGAAAGGGTCCTGAAGGAACTGGAAGTAATAAGAGTTGATAAAGCAATGGGGCCAGATGGGGTGCACCCCAGGGTCCTTAAAGAACTAAGAGAGGTGGTGGCTGAACCTCTTGCTACCCTGTTTAGCCGATCACTAGAAACAGGGGAGGTACCCAAAGACTGGAGGATAGCAGATGTAGTCCCCTTATACAAAAGTGGGAACAAAGAGGAAGCGGGGAACTACAGACCAGTCAGCCTCACCTCGGTAGTGGGGAAGATCATGGAAGCACTACTGAAGGAGAGATTGGTGGAACATCTGGTTGTCAATGGACTACAAGACCCAAGGCAGCATGGTTTCACCAGGGGAAGGTCATGTCAGACCAACCTCATTGAATTTTTTGACTGGGTGACTAGTGAGGTGGATCAGGGGAGGGCAGTGGACATGGCCTATCTGGACTTCAGCAAGGCCTTTGACACTGTGCCACATAGAAGACTATTGCACAAACTGGAGAATATGGGTGTGGGCTAGGACAGTAGTGTGGTGGGTAGGTAACTGGCTGGGCAGCAGGACACAGAGGGTGGTGGTAAATGGCTGTCACTCCACAGAGGGAAGAGTGACCAGTGGGGTACCACAGGGATCAGTGCTGGGACCGGTACTATTCAATATCTTCATCAGTGACATTGCACAGGACCTAGACGGCAGAATTTCACTGTTCGCTGATGGCACAAAGCTCTGTAACAGAGTAGACACACCAGAGGGTGTAGACAGAATGAGAAGGGACCTGCAGAAACTTGAAGAATGGTCAGGGGTTTGGCAGTTGAAATTCAATGCAAGGAAGTGCAAGATAATGCATATGGGGCACAAAAACCCTGGCACAATATATCAGTTGGGGGTGAGGATATAGCATGCACCAAGCAGGAAAGGGATCTTGGAGTTATCTTCTCTGATGACCTCAAGGCAGGAAACAGTGTGACAAGGCAGCAGGTAAAGCAAATAGGATGCTGGGATGCATAGGCAGGGCATCACCAGCAGGAAAAGGAAGGTCATAATTCCACTATACAAGACACTAGTGAGGCCACACCTGAGTACACTGTGCAGTTCTGGAGACCTTACCCACGTAAGGACAATAGACAGGGTAGAGAAGGTTCAGAGGAGGGCAACAAAGATGGTGCATGGATTGCATCACAAGTCCTATGAGGACAGGTTGAAGGCACTGAACATGTACTCCCTGGAGGAGAGGAGGAGAGAGGGATATGATAGAGACATACAAGTATCTTACAGGGAGGAACAGGGTGCAGGAATGCACTATTTTAAGCGAAAAATGTTCCAGGACTAGAGGCATGGGATGAAGTTGGAGGAGGACGATTCAGAGGAAACGTGAGAAGAATTTCTTCACAGAACGGGTGGTGGACAAGTGGAACACCCTGCCAGAGGAAGTGGTGGGGGCTGAAACAATCACGGGATTTAAGAATGCATGGGATAGACATAAAGTAATTCTGGAGGTCAGGGTTAGGGCAACAGACTTCCTGGAAAACATAAACTGAACTTACAAACTTAAATGGGCAGACTGGGTGGGCCATAGGCCCTTATCTGCCGACACTGTCTATGTATCTATGTAATGTGGTCTTGTAATGAGTTAGAAGACTGTGATAGTTCACATTGTGTTTCAAAAGAAACCTGTTTTTCAAAGTTTTCAGATTTCTTTAAAACTTTTTGTTTTGATTTCTCAGGTTTCTTTTGAGTTTGGTCCAACATATACTCTTCTTCTAGTTCCTGGTTTTTGATTTTTGGTTTGCTTTTGCATTAGGTATGTCAGTATTACCTTGCTTTAACCTTTTTTTGTCACTGTGTTTTTGATTTTTAGTTGTTATCTCACACTTTCTATTGGTGTCAGGATGTTCTTGATGGTTGACTGCATTTTGATTTTATTTTTCCATTTTATTCTAGTTTTAAAGTTTTTGATTCTGGCATAACTTCCTTTATACTTACATTTTTGTTCTGATTATTCTTGCTTTTATTTTTTCGTACTCTTTCTTAGTCTTTTATCCAACTTTACTTTCTCATTTGCTTGCTCTTCTTGGGGCTTCAGTTTATTTGGTTCCTGAGTTTGTTTAGAATCTCCATTGGTTGTTTTAACTGATGAAGACAATGCACCAGTTTCTGACGTAACTATAGGATTGTTTTTCAAACAGATACTAATATTAATGTTATCCAAGTTTACTGATTCCTCAGTAGATAGACTAGATATGGATTGTTCTGGTGTATTCTATTGTCCAAATCTCTACGAAGAGCACTAATTACCTCCCTATTACTTGATACTTCTCCTCTGAGTAATTCCAAGGTTTCCTTGATCAGTGCTAAGTAGATACTGGCAAAATGCTGACTTTTTAACAACCCAGTTTAATCCTGACTTACAAAAATAAAACGGTGAGGTGATGTCAGCTTTTCCACTGACTTTTCAACAATTGCAGCATTTATAGAAGTTTCAGAAATGATTTGACATGAAGTATTACATTCTTGAGATTCTTTCATTTCATTATTAGGCTGTTTGTAATTAGAAAAAAATATCTGACATAGATTACTCTATAATGATTTTACGACCAACACCATCCACAGGAGGCAAAATATCCTTCTATCTTGCACCATTAGTTTTACAAAACTTTTGTGCATAAGACCTCTTTTAATTTATTTAATAGTGGGTCTGTCTTATTTTCAATAAAATCATTGTTAATTGAACATTTTGAATCATTAGAACTGACAGTCATCTACCCTGCATCTCCCCTCCTTTCCTGTTCCCAAATTTGTCCCCCTGACAATGGATTTCCCCCACCAGAAGTTGCTTCCTCCTCCTCTGGGATCATTTACCACCCTCCTTGGGGTCTCAACCATGGAGGGCACCCACATCCTCCCTGGTCACTACCAGGGGATTCTCCTTCTTGCTGTCCTGCTTTGCTAGTTGCTAGAATGGCATAGAAATTATGTAGTAGTACCAGTTAAGGCATGTGCCTCTGTCCTACCACCCCCACCCTTCCAGAGCCAACTATAGTCCAGCTGTTCCTCCTCCCTAGCTTTCTCTGAGGAAACAGTAGCAGACTTGGTGGCCCTTAGGTGGGGAAAGAGGTTCCCCAAATCCCAGCCAACTCAGCCTGGAGTCTTTACAGAAAGTTTTTATTTAAAAAGGCAACAATATTACTTTTGTAAGCTGTGTAAATATATGTAGTCTGTTTACTTGATCATGTCAAACCAATCTTGTGGAGTTCTATGAATGGGTAACATCAGAACTGGACAGGGGAAAGCCTGCGGATGTATTATTCTTGGACTTCAGCAAGGCATTTGACTCTGTCCCCCACAATGGTCTGGTGAAGAAACTGATGGGGTTAGGAGTAGGCCCTTTGATGGTCAGATGGATTGAAAACTGGCTAGCTGGACGCACTCAGAGAGTAGTGGTCTGTGGGGAGCTCTCGAACCCTAGAGAGGTTGGTAGTGGGGTACTGTAGGGCTCGGTCCTGGGTCCAATCCTGTTTAATGCATACATATCAGACATCAGGGAGGGTATAGGTTGTGAAATGAGTCTCTTCACTGATGACTCCAAGATGGGAGCAGTAGTTGAGGGAGAAGAGGGGAGGTTGGCCCTGCAAGTGGACCTGGACACCCTGGAAAGCTGGGCTCACACATGGAAATTAAATTTCAATATCACTAAGTGCAAGGTGTTGCATCTTGGTCGGGGAAACCCTAAACACAGGTACACCCTGGGAGGGGAGGTGCTGGAGGCCTCAATAGGGAAAAAAAGACCTAGGGGTCATGGTGGATGCATGTATGAATAACTCCGAGCAGTGCAGGAAAGTGGCTAGCAAGGCAAACAGGATGTTGGGATGCATCAGTGAGGATCACCTCTAGAAGCAAGGAAGTGATTCTGCCACTGTACAATGGACTGGTTAGACCACACCTTGAGTACTGTGTACAGTACTGGAGACCACACTTGAAGAGGGACATACAGCTCCTGGAGAGGGTACAGAGGAGGGCAACTAAGATGATATGAGGGCTAGGGGATTTGACGTATGAGGACAGACTTGAGGAGCTCTGCCTGTTTTCATTGGAGGAGAGGAGAGATGTGGGGACATGATTGAGGTCTTCAAGTGCCTCAAGGGAATAAATAGGGTAAACATGGAGGGGATCCTTAGACTAAAGCAGGGAAGTATCACCAGAGGGCATGGTTTGAAGTTGGAAGGTGGAAGGGTGAGGGGAAAGAGGAGGAGGTTTTTCACTGAGAGGGTGGTGGACCCTTGGAATGCACTGCTTGGCGAGCTGGTTCAGAGATCCACAGTGGAGGGCTTCAAGAGCGGGTGGGACAGACACAGAAAGTGGATGTATCAGATGATGGCCTGTCCCAGGGGGGTGGGGATGGATGATAGGGGTTTCTGGAGCACAAGGGATGTGAGGGCCTTGGCACCCAAATAACGATCTAAGGTTCGATCAGACTCAATAGACCGTTAGGCCTAATCTGCTGGCAAATAGTATGTTAGCATGTTAGTATGTTACTTTACAAGCAACAATGCATTGAAGGTAGGTTTTGTCTTTACAGGAGTCATCCAGATTTGGAGCAATTCCTGCTCAGAAGCCATTGTGCAACTTAAGGTTTTATAAGGTTGACGTAGGATATACATTCTTCTAATGTGAACTTGCATCCTGGTGAAGCAATCAAAAATAAAACAGCAATAACATCCAAGCTAATAAAAGGATTCTTAAGCGACTATCACTATAAGAATGAACAGTTAAGAAGTTAATAAGAACATATGAGACTAGTTTTATTTGCTTCAAAATCAATATTGTGTGACTTCTAGAGAGAGGGAATATTTAATTGGGCAACACATCAACTGTTTTACATATTGTTTTTAAAATAAATCAAAATGTCCAGTTACTTATTTCATTATTATTTTATAAAGTAATATTGGACTGGGGCTACAGAGTGCATAACGGAGTCACTCTTTTCAATTTAGTGTTATCATTATTATGGGTATTTTTCAGACAAATGTCAACAACAGTAATCATCTTTACTAAAGAAGAAAATGAGGAAATGGCTCACAAACTGGGAATATAATAGCTTTGTACCAGACGAGATAATTCTTGCATCTGTGTAAGTGAATATCATACAGCTTTTCTATAAGATGGAATCAAAGTGATTTGGATATAGGTAGGTGGTTACATCAAAACGCTGGTAATGACATCAGCTAAAAGACTGGCCAATCAGAAATCTTAATTTGAATTTTAAAAGCTAAATAAGTTAATCAAAGTGGAGAGATACAATTCCTTTTTAAAATATTGCTTTCTGTCTAGTACAAGTGACAAATTAGTTTTGTTACAATATGTAACATGTTACAAGATGCTCCCTACCAAATATTTTCACGTCAGATGTCAACTGCCTTTCACAATGAAACTAATACTATTACTATAAATTACTGTATTAATGTCTAAGTATTATTCTAAATTACACAATGGCAAGAAAATTTCCTGGACTCCGATTGATCAGTATGTGCTTGTTACAGTGAGGTTATCTGACCACAATATCAATTCTAAACATACAGATGATTACATGCCAGACTGAATTAAAAAAAATAAAACACAGCTTTTCTTGCCAAGAGAGTGTGAACCCTTGCAATTGTAGGACAAAAGCTAAAGCTTAGTTTCATAGAAAAACCTTATTTACTTATATTGTGAGGGGCAAATATTTTTGTTATGGCTAAAACATTTCAGAGTTAGGCAGAGAACAGTGTTAGTACATCTCCTTCATAGTGAGGGAACATCTCTTTTATAGTATCAGTTTTACAGTTTAATTTTTTATGAGGAAACACACCACATAGGAATGCACTGCATCATGGGTATACAAATACCTAATTACCTGGTATTGCATACAACACTACAGTAATAAAAGACAATTGATTATTTGCATACCCATTATGCAGTGCTTTCACATGGGGAGTGTTTCCTCAAAAAAAAAAAATTAAAAAATAAAACTGTACAACTGATACTATAAAATAGATGTCCCTGCACATAAAAGGGATGTTCCAACACTTATTCTCTGCCTAATAACCATCTACATGTGCTCATTTGTGTCCCCACAATATTAATAAACAAGAGCTATTGTATAATAGCTATAATGCACTCTAGTGTGTGTGTGTTGTGGTGGGATAATCTCACTTCTGAGTTGTTGGATGTACTTGGCATTATGCCCAAACATGCAAGACATGAGGTTATTCCAGTATAACCCACACCTAATCATGCATTATTGCTTATGCGTTGTTCTTTACCCTTTTGGTTCTTTACATATATTTGCAAATAACCAAATCAACAATAAGACAATGCACAAGCCTTCAAGATCACTATGAAGGCAACCATCTTCCGCCGAGATCATCTGGGAAGTAAGAGAGGTGGTGGCATCCTGGTCTACTACAGGAACCATCTAAACCTGTTCACCCTCCCTGATCAACAGACCATGCAGTTCCCCTGTGAGGCTCTGCACACGGTACTGTTACTAGGGATGGCAAAAAAGATTCACATTGTGTTTGCATACAATCCTCCAAAAGGAGGCGTAGAGGGACTGACTGGTCTCCTTGGTGCTGCAACACGGCAGAATGAGCTAATCATTCTGGGTGACCTCAACCTAAATTGGTTGGGTGGCAATGCCAAGGCCTTTGAACCCTCACTTACCAGTCTCTCTCTGACTCAACTTGTCAAGGATCCTACCAGATGCCCTACTAGTGGTGATAAGGGCTCGCTCCTGGACTGGATCCTGACAAATAGACCAGATAGGATCAGCTCGTCGGGTATCCTACCAGACTGTATCTCTGATCACTCTCTGGTGTACTGTGTCTGGAGGGTACCACATCAAAAAATTCCCCATAAAATTATCCAGATCAGAGACTACTCCGAGTTTGATCTGTCCTCCTTTCAAAATGACATCAAGTACACAAATTGGGGGCAGTTTGGAATGCTAAGGACCCCGCATCCACTGTCAGTCACTTTCTTTGCCCTCTAAGGGCCTTGCAGGAGAAACATGCCCCCTCATCAGATGGAGGGTGAGGGAAATGGCTACTAAATGGCTTCATGGTAGCCTCCTGGCACTCCTCAACACTAGAGATAAGTGATGGGCCAAGTTCAAGGCCACAGCTGACCAAGCCATCTTTCTGAGATATAGACAACTAGAAATGAATGCAAAAAGAACATTAGGATTGCCAAGAGTGAATTTTGCAAATCTGCTTTATTGAACTCGGCTAGGGATCCTAGAAGGTTCTGGAGGAACATTAAACAAGTTGTGAGTGGTACACAGAGCACTGAGCCCACTGACAAGATAATCAATGGTTCGAGCTGTAACAACTCGGAAACCATCGCCAACTCCTTCAACCATTATTTTGCAGATCTGTCGGAGTACACCTCGTCGTTCCCAAATGATGATGGTGTCAGTGGCAATCAGCCCACAGCACCATCTTCACTCCGCCCGCCTTTTCTGTTCAGGGCAGTGGTAGTTCAAGAGGTGCAGAAACTGCTAGCGGGACTCTCCCCCTACTCAAGTGCCGGACAAGATGGCTTAGAACCCAAGCTCCTCAGTCTTGGTGCCCCCTGGCTGGCACCTCTGGTGGCACACATTTTCAATCTGTCCCTGGCTACTGGAGTTACCCCAGACATATGGAAGGTTGCCAGGGTAGTCCCAATCCTTAAACAAGGGAACTATTGCCCTATATCTATCCTGTCAGTGGCTAGCAAACTACTGGAGAAAGTTGTGGCAGGGCAACTCTCAGAGTACTTACAGGTGCATGACATAATGACTCCTGTACAGCATGGATTCAGGAAGGGGCATGGTACCTCATCAGCCCTAGTTACTGTTACATCATGGATCAGGGAGGCCATGGACCAGGGTAAACTCTCGGGGGCCCTCTTCATTGACCTCTCGAAGGCGTTTGACCTGGTTGACCATGCCATCCTGTCGACTCAGCTTAGAGCAATTGGTCTTTCCACTATTGCTCTTAGCTGGTTCGACAACTACCTATATGGTAGAATGCATCGGGTCAAATTTGGCAGAGAGCTTTCGGGTCCCATCCTAGTAACAGTAGGGTTCCCCCAAAGCTCCGTCCTTGGACCAATGCTCTTCTCCAATTTTATAAATAACCTCCCCGAAACCACAGCCCACTGTAAACCAATTCTCTAAGCAGACGATCTGATTATCCTGTCTCACTCTCATGAGGTGGTGGTCATCAATCAACAACTGAGTGAAGACCTTATAAACATTCAGGCATGGATCCTGAACCACAAGCTTGTCCTTAACCTAAAAAAAACCCAGGCCATGCTCTTTGGGTCCTGGGCAAAGATTAAGGCCGCCCGTGTGCCGTTCTGTGTATCCGGCAAGGTAGATGTCCCTATCCCTATCACGGACAACTACAAATACCTGGGAGTAATGCTGGACCCACAGCTCGACCTTGGCCTTCATAGTCAGAGGATATGTAAAACAGTCAGCTGTAAACTGGGTCTGGCCTACAGGGCAAAAAACAACCTCACACCAGCCGCACATGCTGCCCTTGTGAGAGGGATGCTTCTCCGCTCTTTGTGTTATAGGCTCCTGCTGTTTGCTAGCACCACTAAGGTCCATCTCTCCAGGTGGTCGATGGCTTATAACAATATCTGTTGCTTTGCCCTATCGGCCCCCCCGGCTCACTCATCACTGTGAGCTCTACAACAAGCTAAACTGGCTCTCGCCTACAAAGTGCATTGACTTTGTCCTTGGTTGCTTCACTGGTAAGGTCCTCAACATGGGTACCCCTCCGGGGTGGCAAGCTTGCTGGCCCAAACTGCCCCCTCGTCATATCACATTAGGTCTCAGGGGTCTGCCACACTCAAGGTACCTATGACTAGGACCAAGATGGGTGAAAGGGACTTTGCAGCATGTGCCCCTAAACTTTGGAATACCTTCCCAACCCAGGTCTGTGCTGTCCCCTTGCAGGGCAGCCTGCGCTCTTCCCTATGGAGCCATCTTAAAAGTGTATCGGCCTGCGGATGTCAAAAACCCCCATGACATATGTTTAGCACTTGCACCCATACAAAACTGCTGGCCCTTAAAATGTAGTATTTCTGTACTGTCCCAAACTTGATGCAAGATGTGTAATCTTACCTGTAGTCTCTTGATGTGTGACCTGTTCTTAATTATGTACCATGTTGTCCCAAGTGTGTAAGTATGTAATTTCCTGTACTCTCCCAGGTCGTACCTGAAAATAGGCAAATTGCTTGTCTAGTGTACTTACCTGGTTAACAAATTTTGAATGAGCAAAGTTCCATATGCCTGATGGTTAAAAGTAGGATAAAGTGCAGTCCAAAAGGAGTTGGACTCCCTTAGAATCCTCTGTCATCTGACATAGTCCTTTGTTTATAGTAACTTGGTCCAGTAAGTCTGGTGAGACCCTGGTACAGCTCCCTCTCTCCATGCTCATATCAGCCCTTCATTCCATCTCTCCCCCCCCAAGAAGGTGTTGTACCTGAAATGATGTGACAGTATGGAGTAGGATGTGTGTGGCTTGGACTTTGAGGCCAGCTGGGTCCTCTCTGCACTTATAAAAACTTCCCCTTGTGTTCCACCTTCGCTGCTGCTGCTTTTAAGATGTCTCTCAATCAGTAGTTACAGTGAAAGCTGTGAACCACAGTTTTATTTATTGGAAAACTGGTAACCAGGAAAGGCACACTGAACCAAGGCTCAATTCCAGGTGTGACCCAGGGAAAGAGTGACGGCATACAGTTAAATATAGAAGTATAGTAGTAGTACACAAAATAAAGTGCAAACAGTAATAGTGCAACATGGTAAGGTGCAAATAGCAATAACAAGTGGCATAGGTAGGAGATATGAGCCTCACCACTGTCTTATGTAAACAGATGACAGCAGGCTGACATTTTAGTGTAGTAAATTTTTGGAGTCATGAACCGATTTCAGAAGGGGGGACCAAAAAAAGGGAGGAGAAGGGACCAGAGCAGGTCAAGTGAAGGGATGACAGGAGTCAGAAGGGAAGGAGAGGATTTTAAGTAAGTGTTTAAGAGAAGCAGGGAAGGGTAAGAGGTGAAGGGAGGATGGAAACTGGTTTCACAGGGAGGAAAGGTGATAGGAGAAGGCTGACTGCCCAGAAGAGGAATGAGTGTGGAAGGGGAAGGTACAAGGATCCCTGGAGTAGTGGATGAGGCAGATGGAATGGGAGAGATGAGTGCGAATAGGTAACTGGGCAGTGACCCAAACCAGTATTTGGAAATTAAGGATGCACAGTGGGACTGGTGACTGGAGGGAAGAGGGAGGATGGAGATGGAATAGTAGAGAAAGCAATGATGTGTACGAGGGGGGAGTTGGTAGCAAAGCAATAGAAGGTGTTACAGAAGATGTTCAGTCTGGCAAGGGAAGGGGGGCAGTACCTTTGACCACATCCACAGAGTCGAAAACTGTGAGCACCATTTTGGTAACCAGCTTCCAGCAGATTTGAAGAAACAGGCAGTCTTTGTTACAGTATAGGGCACTAAGCTTGGAGTGGTGCTTGGCATGGATGGCATCAGTGTGGACAAAGGAATCAAGCCAACTGTCTAGCCACAAGCTGAAATAATTGAAGGAGGGGACCATTTCATGGGAGGAACCATTGATGGTGGAGAAGGTCTAGAGGGTGAGCCTAGCTAACTTCTGGCTTGTGCCAAAGGGTGTGGACACTGTTTTTCTAGTGTTAATCTAAAGGTGGTTGGACTGGAATTAGCGCAGGATGTTGTGAAAGTCTTGCTGGAGTGACACTTCCACAGCTGCAATTGAGGGGCCTTAGGAGTACAGAACCATGTGAATATGCAAGCTAGCACAGGCACAGAGAAGGTCATTGAGAAAAATGGAGAAGAGGATTGGATCCAGGATGGAGCCCTATAGTATCCCAGTGTGGATAGGGAGTGGAGGGAACAGGATGCTGCCTATCTAGACTGATTGCTGACAGCCTGAGAGGTAGGAGCTAAACCAGTCAACAGTGGGGGCTGAGAGGCTGGCAGAACTCAGCCTGTCTAGGAGAAGTGGATGGGACACTGAATCAAATGCTTTGGCCAGATGGATTAACATGTCTGCAGTGATGTGCCCCTGATCTATCCCAGAGAAGATGGCGTCATTGACCCATAACAGGGGGGAGATGGTGGAGTGGTGCTTCCTAAAACCACACTGGGATGGAGAGAGGAAATTAGAAAAGTGGAAGAAATCAGCAAACCTGGAGAGAACCAGTTTAGGAAGAAGACAGAACAAAAGTTGCCATGGGAGGAGGGATCTCCCCCTTTGTGGAGAGGGAGGACTTTGACAAACTATCTGGGTTGAATGATAGTGCAGAGGGTGAAGGAGTGGTTGAGGAAGTGAGTGAAGGGGGAAGCAATAACTGGAGCTGAAATGTGGAGACATTTAGAGTCCAGGCCATCAGGGCTAGATTTGGACAGGTTGAGTGAGGAAAGGGAAAGCAGGACTTCCTGGGTAGAGACAGGGGTAAATGAAACTCCAGGGAGGAGCAGGGTAAAGGGGAGGGTGGAGATGGAGGGAGGGAGGGGAGGTGAGCCAGGAGTTGGTGAAGAGGGGAGAACATGTGGTGAAAAAGTAATTGAAGTGAGTAGCAACAACTGCAGGGTCAGAAACAGGTGAGCCATGTACCATGAGGACTGGGACAGTGAACTGAGCTGGGGTTCAAAGAGGGAGCAAATCATCTTCCAGTAGTTGGCAGGGGAGTTAAGATTGTTATGGAAGTTGGCCTTGAAATACAGGGATTTGGCAGTAAGGACAGCTTGTGTGCAAATGTTTCTAAGTGCACTGTATCACTGGAGGTCAGACATGGGAGCAGGGTAATTTGTAATGGGCTCAAGTTTGATCGCAGATCTTGCACAAATCTGTGAGATCATGGGGGATCCAGGATTGGTGGGTAGACGTAACCTCCTGGACTTGTCCCAGACAGAAGTAAATAATGAATGGAAGAGTGCTAGGGCAACATCTATGTCTGAGGCAGACAGAATGGGGACCAATCCATTGCATTATGGTCACTTAGTACATCATGTTTGTGCAACGATCAGAAGGCTGTGGACAAATTGTACCTGGGGGAGGAGGGAGGGGACTGGACTTTCCTGGGACAAAATGTCATGCAGTGGTTGCTAAAAGTGTTTAGCAAAATTCCAGATGCAATGATGCAGTGGGGGTATGATGAGAAAACCCATTCCAGATGTGTATGGATTGAGCTGAGTGGGTTCATTAGTGAGTTGTGAGAGGTTTAGGGACTCATTCCTGAGGGAAGTCATCCTAGAAGCCAGGGGAGAACCAATTAATATGAAAGTTTCCAAAGAGAATGAGTTTACCAGAAGAGGAGTGAGAGATGACAGTGAGTGAGTTCACCAGAAAGGAGAGTGAGATTTTTGGAAAGGCATAGCAAACCCTGATGAAGATGGATACAATAGAGAGTAAAGAAAGTCTGGCAAGGAGATATTCATGGGAGGAGGATGCAATCTCCCTAAGAGTAATGGAACAAGAGAGGCTCTTATGGACATAGAGGGCAACACCACCGCCACACTTGGCCCTGTCCTGGCTGAAAAGGTGGTAGTCAGAAAAAGCCAGGTTAGAATCTGGGATTCTGGGGGACAGCCAGGATTCAGTGATACAGAGGATATCAGGAGAGTGATGAGAGACCCATACAGTAAATAAATCCAGTTTTGGAAGCTCCCAGCGTTGAAGTGGAAAATGCTAAGGTCGCTGGGAACTGGGGAGGGAGTGGAGCTAGGGTTGGTTTCCACATCACCAGCATGTAGAAGAAGCAGGATAAGGAGGTGGAGGATAAGGCAGGACTTAAGTCCCCTAGTCCAGGATGGAGAGGGAAAGGAGAAGGATGGGGAAAAGACAGGATAGATCAGTAGAGGAACTCCAGATTTAGGGAGGGAGAGGGAAGCAGACCAGACTGGATAGGGAGGGATGGAATACTACTTCTGTGAAAAGAACAATACTTCTGTGAAAAGAGCAGAGCTGAACTAGTCAGCAAAACCACAGGCAATGTTCCAGAATGTAGTGTGGAAGACTGCTAGAGAGGGGAAAGAGAGAGAGAGAGAGAGAGAGAGAGAGAGAGAGAGAGAGACTGAATTTTAGAGGGAGGAGTAATGATCATGTTATAGCCCAACTGGCTGGGATTTCAAAGTCCTTGGTAGCTGGAGACTACCGGTCTCGGCAGCAGGTACAGACATCAGCTTGTTGCTGTGGTGGAGAAGAAGCCTGATGGAAAATAGCTCTGATTCCTCTCACCCCAGTAGGCAGGATACGAGTAGGGACAGGGAGAAGCCATTGAAGATGATTCAAAGTTGTCTCTTGAATCAGACTTTGCCTCTTTTCTTCTGCAGCAGTCAGATAGGCTTGGATTTCAATATCCTTGGTACAGTAGCTGGGGATTCCCAGTCGTGGTGGCAGGTATCAGCATTGGTTTCTTGCTCAGGGAGAGAAGAAACCCAATGGAAAATGCCTCACTCCTCTCACCCCAGTGGGCAGGATACGAATAGGGGCAGGGAGAAGGTACAAATGAACAACTGCCACAGTCAGTTTCCTCCCTGTTTAGCATGGTTGTTAATACTCAAGGTACCAGATCCCAGAGCAGAAGGGTTTTTAAAATTCCATTGTTTAAAAAATCCATTTAGCAAACAACCATTTTGTTCAAAGCCCCTACTGTTTATAATTAATTTCACAGTGAAATCATAAACTGTTAAACACTAACAACTTCTAAATCAGACTCACAAAATGGCTGTTTAATAAAAAACTTTGTTCCTGTTTCTGAACCATTTCTGTAATATGTTTTGTTAATTCAATGTTTACTGTAGTTTGATATTGTTACTTGCACGTGTTTTAAGTTTGTTTTAACTGTGTACTTGTCGCTTTTGAAAATGGGCATTTCATGCTCATCAGCTAACAAGTATAAAATGAAAAAAATCAAGCCTTTGAAGATGAGATTCAAAAGTTGGCACTTGAATCAGAGTCTGCCCCCTTCCCTTGTGCTGCAGCCCGATTGGCTGGGATTTCAAACTCCTTGGCAGCTGGGGACTCCCGGTCTTGGCAGCAGGTATCGGTGTCGCCTTGTGACCGTGGGGTGAAGAGAAGCCAATGGAAAATGGTACTCACTCGTCTCACTCCAGTAGGCAGGATACGGAATTGACCCTGTAGATCCTGAGCAGCTGAATTGGAGTGTTTCTGATGCTCCGAATGTTACCAAGTTTTTGGTGTCTGAGCTGAGTTGCATCTCTCCACCTTTTGGTTTCTTCTAGTTAGTCAGTGATTCTGACCAACAGGATTGTTCCTCTCTGGCTGGCAGCAATGGTGAAAACTGAAGTTTTGACTTGGGAACTGTTCCTATCCCAAGATATGTCAGTCAGATTTTTTCCTAATATGACTCCTTTGACCTCCAGGTTTCTGAACTATTCACCTATCCAGACTTTGCGCCTTTTGCAACTAATGAACAGCTGATACTCTTGGGCTCAGATCCACTCCAGATAATCAGATTTGGCAAGCCCAGTAGCTTTAGAGCAGGCATTGCAAGGAGTCCGATATTAAATAAGATCACTAGGGAGCTGGAGTCCTTGTGGGATCTCAAGGCTAGGTCCCTTGCCTTGAGGCAGGCAGGTCACTCAGCGGTGTTGTAAAGCAAAGCTTTTGACTCCGTTCAACACAGGATACTAGACAAAAAACTGGAGAACATGGGAATTGGGCCTGGGGTTATAAACTGGATCAGAAACTGGTTACATGTGAGAACTCAGAGAGTATTAATAAATGGCACTCTGTCTGTGGAAGGGAGGGTGACTAGCGGGGTCCTGCAGGATTCAGTTCTGGGGCCGATCCTCTTCAACATATTCATCAGCGACACTGCAGATGAACTGAAGGGAAAGGTGTGCCTGTTTGTAGATGACACCAAAATCGACAACAGGGTAGACACAACAGAGGAACAGCAGAGCATGGAAGCAGAACTCTGAAAACTGGAGGAGTAGTCCAAGATCTGGCAATTGAAATTCAATGCCAAAAAATGCAAGATCATGCACCTGGGAAAGCATGACCCAGAGAAACTGTACTCAATGGGAGGGGAGCAGTTGGTGGCTACCAGGCAGGAGCGAGACCTAGAAGTGATCATATCACATGACCTCAAGGTCCGTAGACAATGTGAAAAGGCTGCACTAAAGGCTAGTGGTATCCTGGGATGCATAGGGAGGGGATCACTAGCAGGAGGCATGAAGTAATCATGCCCCTGTATTGGTCCCTGGTCAGGCCTCACCTGGAGTACTCTGTCCAATTCTGGAGGCCACACCTCAGGAAGGACATAGATAGGCTGGAGACAGTGCAGAGAAGAGCAACAAAGATGGTGCAGGGCTTGCATCAGAAACTATATGAGGCAAGACTGGATAACCTCAAATTATACTCCCTAGAACAATGCAGAAATCATGGGGACATGATAGAAACATTCAAATACCTTAAAGGCAACAACAGGGTGCATGTGCAGAACCTCTTTCAGGTAAAGAACTACAGCAGGACTAGAGGGCACAACCTTCGAGTTAAGGGAGAAAAGTTCAGAAGCAATACGAGGAAATTCTTCTTCAGAGAGCAAGTTGTGGAACCATGAAATAGCCTGCTGGAGGGGGTGGTGGGAGTCAAGACAGTGGGGGAATTCAAGCAGGCTTGGGACAGACACTGTGGGATACACAAGCAGGCAGCTAAGTACGAGGGTAGGAAGCCAAGGGCAGACTTGATGGATCATATGGTCCTCATCTGCCGACAATGTCTATGTTTCTATGTTGCAGGGAAGGTGAGAGCCTCTAATTTTGGTCCTCCTAGGAGGGGCATGGGAATCACAGACAACCATCAATTTGGTTTGAAACTTTAGGAGGGCAGAGTTTATGCTGCCAGATAGAAAAATAGAAATATAGAATTTGATGGTATAAGGAGACCAAAAGTCCGAGTCCCCTTCTACTACATTTCCTCACCCCACAGACCTACTGTTCTGGTGGGCCGTTATCCCCCCACTACCCCACCACTCAAACCCTTGCTGCCTCTCTTTGGGACTATCAGTCCCTTTATCCAATCCCAACTTTACTTTAAGCTGTTAAGGGAGCTGCCTCCACACATCCAGTGGCATTCTGTTACATTATTCCAGCACCCTTTCTGTGTAGTAGAACTTCCTCAAGTTTCTCCTGAACTTACCCCAACCAACCAGCCTCCAGTCATGTCCCTTAGTGACTAGATCCCTGTTTCATACAAATAGGTCCTCACTGTTTACTTTGTTTATTCCCCTAAGAAATGTATATATTTTAATCATGTTCCACTGCTCCCACCTGGCCTCCAGTGAATACATGCTTAGGGCCATCAGCCATTTCTCACATGATTTGCCCTGCTGACCCTGGATCATCTTGATGACCTTTCACTGCATCGACTCTTGTCTGTCAAACTCACTCCTCAGGTGAGGACTCTAGAACTGGGCACAGTACTCCTAGTGTGGCCTCATGGAGGATCTGTACAGTAGCAGAATCACCTCGTGTCTCCTACTGTTAAAACTCCTCCCTATACAACTCAGCATCACCAATGCCTTGCTGTATGCTCTGTTGCACTGATGATTATGTGATAAAGGGATAAATGAGCAATCAGAAGACAAGTCAGCATGGAAAACAGATGGCTCCAGAGACCTAAAGGAAGGAATGTGGATAATTTTGTGGAGCCTTTGCACTGGTGGAGTTTATGCATACATTATAGCATATGGTGGTCACTGAAGGCATCAGGGAGAGTGCTAGCTTCCACAATGCGGTGGGGTGGGAAGAGAGTGATTAAAGGATTTGAGGGAAATATGTAATACTACATGTGGGGCACATTGGTTTAATCAAAGGGTGACGAATGTCTGCAGCCGTCTTCCACTGATTGTGGTGGGCAGCATGCATATGCCTGAATTCAAAAACAAACTAGACAATTACTTTGCCTGCTACAAAATGGACCATTCCCCTTGACGATGGGGGGAGGGCATCATATGGGTCATGGGTCTTCTTTGCTCATAACGTTCTATGAGATTTATGAGGTCAAGTCCAGCAGGATTAGAGTAAAGCTTGATAAGTTGCAGAGATTTGACATTTTGGCAGACCTTTTTAGAAGATGTGGAAAGCCAATTAACTTTAAAATCACCCAGCAGAAGTAACTCACCTGAAGAGACCAGAGAGGAGATAGAGGAGAGGAGATCAATAATGGTGTCATGGTTGGAGCCAGGACAACAGTGGACTCCAGTGCTAAAGATGAGCACTGAGAAGGGGATGGTGCATTTTAGGAGAAGCAGCTCAAAAGTATAAAGGGTGGATGCACATAACATCAGCATGTACTGAAGGCAAGAGAATGTGTACATAGCAACTCCCCAACCCCTCTTGCTACAATCTTCTGAGTAGCCAGAGAAGGTAACAGAAGTATTAGCAGTCTTGGAGGTAAGTTAAGACTCAGAGAAGACCAGAACATCTGATTGGAGGTCTAACAATGAAGATGTAACTGATCAAACTTAGGAAAGAGATTATGGATTTCAGGTAGGCCACCCTCAGTCATTTGGTGAGCTGGGTGGGGGTGGAAGAGGGAGTGTCAGAATTAAGCTGAATGTCACTTGCCACAAGAAAAAGTATGGAGACAGTGAGCCTGAGGGAGTCTTTGAGCTGTCTGGAAGGAGAGACTAGTTGAGGAGGAGGAGGAGGTGAATAGGGAGGTTGGGGGAAAGAAGATGCCTCGAGTCTTCAAGATGAAAACAAGGATGGTAGCGTAGGTTGTAGCTGGGAAGTCAGGAAAAAGAACAATGAGGAAAGGATGGAGGAGGGTAGAGTTGATGAGGAGAGGGAGTTGGATGTAGGACAGGGGAAGGCAGGGGCTATTGCTGGGGGGAGATGGGAGAGGCCAGCAAGGAGGAAAAGGAGGGATAATGCTAGGAAGAGCATGCTAAAAGGAGAAGGAAAGTATGTCAGGGGCTAAGATGGAGCAGCAACACAATTCACACTGTTCAGTATAGCAGATGAGCAACAACATAACTCACACAGTTCAATATAGCTGGGGAGCAAGTGGATACTAGGTAATCAAAACAGTGTGAGATAAAATAATAATAAAAAAAAATATCACAGCAGCTAAAACCAGGACCAGAGAAGTTGAAGATAGATGACCCTGAACAGCACAATGGATATAATCAGGGGCACGTGAACTGAAATACTCTAGGTGTTCTACAGTAGGTTGTATACAAAGAAGGATAACTCAGAACCCAGGACATGAACAAAATTATATAGGTACCCTATTAGGCAAATATAAATGGATCTCAGGCATAGATTTGCTAAGGATTGTGGGACACTGGTGGTTCAGACTGTACTGCCACTGTTCGATACCCATTGAAGCCTTTGTAACAGATAAGCACGATTTAAGGTGTACTTGTCCAGCCTTAAAACCACTAAATCAGCCAGGGAGAGCCTTTTTAAAGGCTTATTCATGCACAATCCATAAATCTTGAAGCGTGAGAAACCAGAAGTAGCGTGAACAAAGCACTTCGGTTTCACACATAAAAGACCTGCACTAGCGAGGCGGGGCTAGCGTGCGCGGGGCCACTCGTGGAGACGCACACAGAGACACGCACATCTCAGCGTATGTCTACTATGTCCACCAGGGACATCGGGATAAGGGCAATATACTATAACTAGTAGTTGTTTGATATTGCAAACTGAGACCACCGTCCTGAAGTCAGCAATAGAAATCACTAGGCAAAAATGAAACAAGCCAAGAATCATTGTACCTCCTGCCAAATGCATGCTATTGGCAAACAGACCCCAAACTTCACCTGTAATAAATGCCAACTAGTCATAACATTACAAGATGACATTAAACGTCTCACAACAAGACCCTCAATCAATCCTGAGATTGATGCCCTTGAAGATTGTATAGACCAGATGTCAACACATTTAGACATCGACACATCGACTACTTGCACTGATAAGTTTGTCACAAGACAGGAGACTGAGTCTAAAATGCAATGTATCCCTCCGCTTAAGGAAGGCAATACTGTAAGTTCTACCCCTGCTGGTATAGATATAGATTTCACATCACAGGTATTACTACCCTCAGAAAGAGAAAATTGGGCGACCATTCCTAAGACCAAGACAAAAAGAAGATGTGGCCAAACTTCCAGTGGTGTTTCTCTACTACCAATGCATAATTCTTTTGATCCTCTAACACACTTAAATGATGACAAACCAAACACCACTGTAACCTTGAATACATGCCCTACTATTCTAGGAATTATAACACCAGCTGCAACTTCCACCAATAATCTCCCCCTTCCAGAATTTCCTAAACTTGCTGGCCAGTCACTGTTGCACAACACCCCTCTCACCTCCACAGAGACACAAGAGGAATATTCTATCCCCATACCAAATAATAAACAAGTTTTCGTTTTGGGTGATTCCATAATTAAATATACCGATCGGGCTATCTGTAATCCAGATAAAACAAACCGAACATGCTCCAGCTATAGGGAGGCTAAGGTGTCTGATATAACACCAATGGTAAAAACCATTTTATCACAAGCAGAAGAAAATCCTCTCATGGTCATTCACCTAGGGACAAATGACATCAATAGAACACCAATTGGATAGTTATAACAGGACTATGTTGCCCTTCATAATATTCTTGAAGAAAAAGGTTGTAGTATCTGTTTCTCTGAGATCCTACCAGTCCCCAGAGCAACTTCTCAGATTTCAAGTAAGATCAAAGTCTTTAATGAATGGTTACATAAATGGTGCTATAGGCAGAACATCCCCTGCTTAACCTATTGTGAGGAATTCTATGATATTCCATCCCTCTTTTGCTGGAATGGTTTGTATCTCAGCAGAAGAGGGAGTACACTGCTGGGACATGAGATCTCCATATTCATTCATTCATAGTCATTTAAACCAATAACAGCAGAGGAGATTAGGTCCAATCCTAAATCTCTTATTACCACCAGTCCCCTATACAAGGAACAATTACTTAATATTTTATCTCTCAATGCTCATTCATTAAGTACTCTTAAATTAGCTGAATTAGAAATTGAAATTCAATCTCACAGCTTTAGTGTAATATCCATAACTGAGACATGGGGTAACTCAGACAATCAATGGTCAGTTGAGATACCAGGGTTCAAACTTTACTCTAAAAACAGAATAGGAAATAGAAAGGGAGGAGGGGTCTGTCTTTACGTAAAGAATGACATTCCATTATTTGAATCCACCTTTAACATCCAAACTGAAAGTGTACAGGTTACCCTTCAACCACATGGCCTACCAAAACTTGTGGTGGGCACTTGCTGTAGGCCACCGTCAGCTGACCTAGACTACACCCTACATTTAACAAAAGAAATATCTTTGCTTGCTAAGAGTGGTACAGTCCTTATTCTCAAGGATTTTAACCTCCCAACCATAGACTGGGAGGCCTCAACTGGTAGTACCCAACACAACAAACTTCTTCAATCAACTATCATAGACCTGGGCCTCGTCCAATTAATCAGGGAATCAACTCGAGGAACCAACATTTTAGACCTTCTTATTACTAATAATGGAAATAAAATAACCAACCTTTATGTTTCTGACCCCCTAGGCAATAGTGACCATATGTCCATACAGTTTTCCATTCTCTACGACTTAAAATTCCATGTAATAAACTTATGATTAAACAATATGATAAGGCCGACTTTCACAAAATTAATGAGCATCTAAATAGCATTGATTGGGAGCATATTTTCTCACCACTTAATACTGAAGAGGCTTGGACCTATCTTAAATTAAAAATGAATGAACTTGAAAATCAGTATGTTCCTGAGAAAAATTAAAACAATAAAAAAGGGAAAAATACCTTTATGGTTCAATAACACTATCAAGAAGCAAATCACTCTTAAACAGACACTATTTAAATCCTTAAAAAAACTGCACCAACATTCTTAGAGAGGAAACACTACTTAGGTATAGAAAATCGGTCAAGGATTTAAAAAAAACTCATAGCTACTGCAAAATGTAATCTTGAGTTCAAAATTGAAGCGTATTCTGCTGTCAGTTGCTTGTCTGACTGGCACTAGGACCCTGAGGAACTCATGGGTCTCAAAGGCAGAAGGCTTGTAATCAGAGAACAACATGGAACTTGGCAGAAAGTGAACAGAACTGCACGATCCTCCAGGGGGAGTTATTGAGGATCCAAGATGGCTGCACGCTAGGAGGCTGTGGAGGAGTCTCACAAGCAGGAGCTGAGAGAAGCATTTTATTTTTTTTAAGTTAAGGTATGCCACCGTTGCCTCATTAATTTTTAAACTCTCTGCTCTTTCCAGTTCATCTTGTGCTGTCTGGCTCCAGTGTTTTTCCACTGCTTTTGCTCTTTCCCACCGCAGCAATCTGGTGGGGAGTCCCAGTGATGGACAGGGAGTCCCAGTACTGCAGCAGGTGAGCTGCCCTGCGGAGGGTCAAGCAGTTGTGGAGAACACCAAAGACAAAGTTCCCTACTATCCTGACAAGTTTGTGTGGTGGTAACTGCATGCACCGGACTGAGCGTCTCTTCTGAAGTTTTTCAGAAGTGGCTTGATCTAACGCATTCCAGCATCAACTGCGGTGCAAGCTCTCCCTTCAGGGAAGTATATCCTGTTTAATTGATTACCTGCTCACACTTTTCTGTGGTTGCTACTTTATACTATACAATACTTGGATTCCGAACTCTGGACTTTAAGAAACTGTGGATTTCACCTGTAGATTTCACCTGTGGATTCTTGCCGCTTACCACTTTTGCTATTTTTTGCTTCGATACTTGTCAAGGCTTATCCTGCTCTATCTGTTTTCAGTGCTCTCAGTGTTTTTAGTGTTTTCAGTGCTTCTAGTGTAAAGTGTAAAGCTGCATTCTTATTCTGCTGGCAGAGCATCACAGAACTTTGCTGACTTTTAAGTATGCTCTGACTCTAAGCCTTAAACCTGTGCTCTGCCTGAGCATCTGCCTTTTGCCCTTTCGTTTTTATATTTTATATTTTTCATCTTCCTATTCAAAAAACTGAGTGGTCCAGTCAAACAAGATTAGCGAGTAGACAATCGAGTAGACAATCGCCAGTAGACAGTAGACAACAGAAGTTGGTAGTCAGCAGGTATCAGATAGCAGCTAGCTGTTGCTGATTGTTGTCAGTTCTGCTGTGCTCTCTATTCCAGTTTTTTATTATTTTCCTGATTGTTTTTTAGACCCAAAGGCTTGGCTTTTTTTTACTTCCATACTCATATTTTTTTTTCCCTATTCTCAAAGTTGATGAACTGATCGCAAAATCTGCACGCCCCAAGTTGAAAAGATTTGAAATAGTGCGTGGGCAAGAAATCGGGCGCTAAGACAATTCAATTCGCACTTCTTACCACTTATTTCTTACTATCCTACCAAACTATTTAATTACTAAAGGCACTCAGCTGACACAATATAAATACAAATGCAAATTATTATTGGCTTACTTACACGTCTGTCTCGCCTACTTTCTGTTATAAAATATAAAAAAAGGAATAAGCTTATGAAAGCATAAGAATAAGCATGAAATAAAGGCTGTGCTCTAATTGTGCTATAATTATGCTACAATTGTGCCACAATTGTGCTATAATTGTGCTAGCAGCTCGTTTTAACCTAGCTAGGCTTATTTCAATTGAACACTTGGACTTTATCTTTGTCTTATCCTCCAGCTAATATATATATATTGTACCAGACTGGTAAAGAACTATAAATGTCAAACGATCTTTATGGCATAGTCATAGACAAGTATGTAACTGTTGTTCTAAAGTTTTTTTTTGCTGGTTTTAAAAACAATATAGTTAACATCTAACTCAAGAAAAACTTAAACAAGTAGATTGCAGGTTTAATAGACTTTTACACTGTTGTATTGTCTGCTAGTATTAGCCTCCTGTGTATCTGTGCTTTTTTTAGAACTACTATTTCTATTACCATTACTATTGTGTTCCTATTGTACTATATAGCTATCAGAACTGCTACTTTTATTGCACTCATATTTATTAGAAATGCCAGCTACAACACGTAGCATGAACTTAGGCACCTTATGTGCACATGACATGGTTCCTAGTAAACTAAAACCGAGAACGGAAAGAGGAGGAAAGCATAAAGGGCCCTTCTCATTAAAAACTATGGGAATGAAACAATTGGGTAAAAACAAAAACACAATGAAGGGTTAGTGTTTAAAAAAATTTGATAAACTCCTAGTAGATACAATGGTAGTCGGCAATGAAGCCTTGCATCTGGTATCTACACCTAATCTGATCTCCTCATGTGGGGATATCATAAAATTTTTCAGCCCCACCCCACTTAGGCAAGGTTTATCAGGACAGACTCGGCCTTCCCATCAGCCCATATGGAAAATACAATCAATAACAATACTGACCAAGCTAGATTTAAAGGTTTCACTGCTGAAGACAGCAGGGATACAAAGATAGACTTCTCCCATATATTTCATAACCTGTCACTGCTGGATACAGAGGTCCAATCCCTAAGAGAATCACTAATAATAGAGGCGGCCATAAGAGAAAATCATGGAACTAATGCTCTATTGCTCCCTCAAAAAACCAACACCTGGTTAAGATCCAAATCTCAGGAAGATAACTTAAGCTGCATCTTAAAAAAACAGCAAAATATAAATCTGAGTCAGGACAATAACCCCTGTAATAAACTTTGCCCCGCCCAGAGAGGGCTCCATTATGCCCAATATCCAGATACCCCTGAATGCTTCCCAGGGAACACCTCCCATAGACTTCAGCTCAGATTCATGGACAATGAGTCCCTAGTATTTGGAAGACTCAGTTTGCAGAGATATCGAGGGAATATCAAAGGAAGTCTTAACAGCTTTAAGGGATCCTGTTAAAGCCAATATACTGCTGTTTAAAAAACTAGTAGAATGCAAACAAGATGTTTCATTCATCAAAGAAGTGTGGCTGGAAATTAGGCTGAAATTAGGACTAATTGAAAATAAGCTATTACAAAAGGAGTATAGAACTGATATTAAGTATAAAGAACCTGACTCCCAGTACAGTCATTCAGAAAATAAAGGAAATTATATAAACAAACCCTGCTCTCTACAAACCAACCTTGAGTTGAACAAATCGATATGCTCAACAAATCTTTTAGAATATGTAGCAAAATCTCCAGAGAACCCTTTTGGAATCGACCATTGTAACACTATTAGCAATAACTCTGAGTGCATCATGCTTCCAGCAGCTGAACTAAGAGATAGTAGTATTTGCAGGGAATTCACACTCGATCATGCACACTTGTGGCATAAAGGAGAATTACAGGAAGCATCTGATAGAAAGGATAAGACTCATAGGGAGACTAGCATCTCCAAAAAAACAAAGAATTCAGGCAGCAGAAAGGATACCATTCAGAATACTCCCTACCCTCTGATTAAAAACCAAAAGGATAGATCCAAAAAGTCTGCAAACAAACTAATTAATGAAGTATCACTGGATAATAGCAATAACCTTATTAATATGCAAACCAAAGGGAAATCAAGAAATGGTACAACAAACCAGAAAAAAACAAATAAAAACGTTATCAAGGACAAAAAAAAACAAAAACAAAAGAAAACAAGAACTCAAACAATACTGACAAACAAGAATTAATGAAAGACCCAAGCAAAGTAAACACAGAGAATTTGACAAAAAAATCTGAAGTCCCAGAATCACCAAAGATAATTAATCAAAAAAAGGGAAGTGCTGACATTAACTCAATGGTAATGAATGGCCATGAAGAAAGTGACAGCCCAAAAATTAGAAAGGCTAATTCTGTTCATAGTGCTAATTTTGATCTCTTTTTATTAAAAACTATGGACTCTGATTTTGTACTACCCCTTTTTGGGGTATTCCGCATTCCCAATGAATCACAAAGTAAACTAGAAGACTCTGTAACTACACTACTGTCTTCCATACTAAAGGGATGCTGTATTTTGAAAAATTCAGTCAGTATTATAAGACAATACCAGAGAATGAATTGGTCTTGGTTGTAACTAACCAGTTTTACATACTAAAAGCTATTGCAGTTCATGCAAAATCAAATCTACAGGGCAAGGGCATCAGGGTGGGTGATATCACCTCCCTGAAGGACCTTTTGCCTGAATATTTCACTAATCAAACTTGTTTAAAAGACAGCAAACAGGACTTTGTCATTTCTGTCTTTGGACTGAGATTACCCACAAAAGACCCTAGAACTAGTTTAAGAGGCAAACTGACTGACTTTTTCAACATCTGTTTGGAAATCAATATTAGTAATCATAACACAGGGAAAGTAATAAGATTGGTGCCTGATGGGCAAGTAATAGTCCAGGTCAATGAATCCTTCATAATTAAAGAATTAGCTAAGAAACAGAGTACATTGGACAAACTTGGAATACACTTTGTTATAGAGAATGATGATGCATATGCTATGACAAATTCTGACAATGCTCACATAGCTTCCAAGAATTGGGAATATTTAATAGAGACTTCAAATAAATTTGAGTTATTAGTAATCTCTGATGAATGACAACCCAAGTCAAGCAGCTTGGGGAAGGGAGACCTCGGATCCAAGCTAGAATCAGGATCACCACTAGAAATGATATTATTGAAAACAATCTAATCAAAGAAACGATCCTGGGCAAGAATCTATTTAAAATATTATCTTGGAATTCTTCAGGATTAAGTACAAAATTAGGCAATCCAGACACATGTAATTACCTGAACCAATTTCACATTATTGGCATACAGGAAACTTGGGCAATGGGAAATCTTCTTCTAAGTGGTTACAAGGCATACTGCAAAAAAGCCACCAAAAATAAATACTATGGGAGGGGAATTGGAGGACTGGTCACATTCATCAAGCTTAATAGCAATATTAAAACAGAAGAAACCACAACCCAAAGTTCTAGTATCCTAGTGGTAAAAGTAATAGGGAATTCTTCAAAACAAACATGGTTTATTATACATGTTTATGCTCACCCTACAAGAAGCTCTTATGGCGATACCAATTTTTTAGACTCATTAGAAAATCTAACTATTAGCTTACAAACAGATCACCCAACAGCAAATATAGTAATTTTTGGTGACTTTAATGCAGGGATGGGAAGATTACAATGTTGCTCGAAGGACCTGCTAGAGGCACTGGCATCCCTACAGCACCCATTTCTAAATACAAAAAGAAATTCTAGAGACTCGACTACAAACAAAAGAGGAGTTATGTTACACAGAACAATGTGCAGGAATAATATGCTGCTTTTAAATGGTAGGTCCAATACTGACCAAGAAGGAGAATATTCATTTATAGGAACAAATGGCTCATCTCTGATTGATTATATATGGGCTAATTTTAATTTGCTCACTAGAAGCATGCATTTGAAACTAATCTCCAGAGCAGAAAGTGAACATAGAGCTTTAGAACTAGAAATCGGGCAAGGGGAATTCTTCACTGATAAAGGAACTAAGGCCCCAGGTGTGATGTCAAAAAAAGGGGTATTGAATGGAACCTAATAATGAGTGAAAATCTTATGGATCACCTAGAAAGTAGAGGATTCTGTCAAGATTAGTATTGTTAGCCGACCAACCTATGGACCCCTTCCTAATCATTGACTTTAACTCCATTATAAATATGACAGCAAACGTAGTAACAAAAGAAGAAACTATAAAAGAACCAAAGGGTGAAAAATGGTACAATAAAGACTGTCATGTTGCAAGGAAACTATTGAACAAAAAGTTTAGAGACATAAAACAGTTTCCAAGTAAGAATAATAATAAACTAATGAACAAAGCCAGGAAAGAATATAGGGAGACCCTTAATAGAAAGAAGCAGGAATATATCAAACAACTATCGAAGGAACTCCACATTGCGGTACTTAACAGGGACAATAAAACATTCTGGGTCATAGTATGCTCCAGAATGGGTAATCACTCTTGCATTAATACTCACATTGAACCAAACACATGGACAAAGCACTATAAGCTTCTGTTTTGCAGGGAAGACCCAGACTATTTAGCTGGGTTAACAGCAACCAAATACAAAGGTAGGAAACAAAGCACAGATACTGAAATCTCACTATCAGAGCTAGAGGAGGCTATAAACTCATTCAACAAAGAAAAGCACCTGGACCAGATGGGTACCTCTAGATGTAATAAGTAGAACCAAATCATATTGGATCCCTTTTTACTCAAACTTTTAATTACATCTGGAGATCAGGGATATCCCCAAAAGCTGAAACTAAATATTGTTGTCCCAGTCTTCAAGAAAGGTGACAAAAAGGACCCTAGCTGCTACAGACCTATTAGCCTATTAGACTACTTAGGAAAGGTTTTTTACTAAAACTCTAAATAACAGATTAATGATATGGGCAATATCAAATAATATAATAGATGAAGCCCAGGCAGGATTTCACAGAAACTATTCCACAACAGATCAAGCTTATGTTTTATCTCACCTGATACACAAATACAGGATCATTAAAAAACAAAAAAATATATTGTACTTTTATAGATCTCAAATCTGCTTTTGATAGGGTTAACAGACCCTTACTCTGGGTCAGACTTGGTGAACTGGGGCTTGATCCATCCTTACTGGAAATGATCAGACTTATCCATCAAGATAAATACACCAGCATCAGGTTCGGTAACTCAGGGGAATTAAGCACGTGGTTCATAAACAACATAGGGTTAAACAAGGCTGCACATTGGCCCCTTTACTGTTTAACCTTTATTTTGGCACTGTCTTAAAGGACCTGTACAATCCGGATTTTCATTTACCAAAAATAGGGAAAAGATTGGTACCATATCTAGCTTATGCAGATGACATTGTACTCTTATCATTCAGTCATCTGGGCATGTGCAGAAGCATAGGAAAATTCCAACTCGAATGTAAAAATGCTGATCTGTCTGTTAACCATAACAAAACTAAGGTTCTAGTGTTTGGGGGTAATAAGAGAGGTTACAACTATTACATCAACTCCTCCAAGATTCAGGTGGTAAAAACTTCTGCTACCTTGGGCTCATGGTAAGCCAAACTGGCTCCTGGAACCTCTACTTAAAAAGTATTAAATCCAAGTTGGAAGGATTTTTTTCCAATCATAACAGCATTTTCATACAAATATGGGGGGTGATCGGTAGATGGAATATTAAGAGTCTCAAGTGCCAAAATCAAAAGTCAAATATTATATGGGGCTGAATTATAGGGTCATGAACTAAAAGGGCCCAAGAATTTTGGATTAAACAAATTCTATAAAAAGATATTAGGCCTACCAAACAGTGCACCTTCTGCCTTGGTTAGGACGGAGATTGGAGAGTTTCCCTTAGAGTGTGCTTGTGTTCAGAGACAAATAAACTATTGGATTAAGATATTCAGAATGCCTCCTGACAGGATTCCATGAATGTGTCTAGAAGAGGCAATCCTTTCTTCCCATTCTAACAACAATTTTCCAAGTATGGTGGTCTTGGAAGAACTTATTAAACTGTACGGACTCCTACACACAGTTACTGATTGTCTAAGGCTTCCTATTAAGTACATCAAAACAATAATAAACAATAGAATTAAAGATAATTTTGTTCAGAAAGACTTAGAGTCCTGTTGGCTATCCAAAGCATGCCCATGGCTATCAATTAACAAAAGAGAACACAAGTTTGAAAGATAACTCCAAATTCTACAGTCTCCCCAGGATAGGACCCTTTTTACTAGATTCCACTTTGAGGTATTTGAGAGTAACAAAAGAACTGGTTTATATTTGGAGGATAAAAACAAGAAATATAAGTGTAAGTGTGGCTTGGGAGAAGATAACCTATTGCACTTAGTAATTTTATGTCCCCTCTATGAGAAATACAGGGCCATTTGGCTGGACAAAATACTCAAATCACAATCCTACCAGCCAATGCAATTGCTGACATATCTGTTTACAAACACTGATCCCGCAATTTTGAGCTCCGTGGATGCTCTCCTTAAAATAATTGACCAGAGGAGGCTTCATTTGATTAGATAAATCTGAATCGACTATTAAAAGGGCAGAGCATGTACCATCTGATGCAATTTAAAGAATATTATCTATCTGCACAAACTACCTCCCCTGAATAACCAGGTGACTATCAACTTTGGGGTCACTACTGTAAAGGCTTAACTTTCTGCTATTGATCTTATAAGCTTTAAATGAACTTATTATTTATATTACTATCAAAATATATTTGTTTTTATGAAATAAGCTGACAGCATTTTATTGTGCAATAAGTTTTTATGTTATTCTATATGCAGAATACTTTTACTTTTTAATTGTTTTTTTATTGTGTTAATTATTTACTTATTTATTTGTAATGGCAATGTTGCCGACCAATAAACTTGAACTTGAACTTGAGTTCAAAATTACCCACACAAAAGATTCTCACAAAGCATTGTACTCATACCTCAATGGAAAAAAAGGAAACAATAGATCAGTAGGCCCAATAGTCACTAATGATACTACTATCATTTCTGATACAGAAACAGCCACAGTTTTTAATAAATATTTTTGCTCTGTTTTTTCTCAAAATGACACCTGGGATCAAATCCCCAGCCTTTATACCCACCCCATTGATTACACAATTTCTCTACAAGATACAAAGGCCAAGCTTAGAACTCTTAACAAAACAACCAGTTCTGCCCCTGACAACATAAATTCCAAATGTCTGATAGGTACATTAGACACCATTACCTTACCATTAACCATACTATTCAATAAATCCTTAAAAGAAGCCAAAGTACCAACTGATTGGCTAACGGCCATTGTCACCCCAATATTCAAACAAGGGACACGTTCTGAAACCGAAAACTATAGACCCATCAGTCTCACTTTAATTCCATGTAAGATGATGGAGAAATGCTCAAATCCATCACTGAACTAGAAATGCATTCTTTAAATATTATAGACTTAACTCAACATGGATTCAGACAGGGTTACTCCTGTACTACCAACTTACTTACCTTCTACAAATATGTTAGTAAACATCTAGATTCTAACATCCCTGTCGATGTTATTTTACTAGATTACAGCAAAGCATTCAACAAAGTATCACACGTCATCCTTGTGAACAAGCTTATTACACTGGGCTTCTCTCCAGCAATCATTAGGTGGGTGCATTGTTGGTTAGCAGGAAGAACCCAGAAAGTCAGGATAAATGGAGTGTTGTCTGAGGTTAGGAGGGTCACTAGTGGGGTCCTGCAGGGCTCTTTCCTGGGGCCCATATTATTTAACATTTTTATTAGTGATATGAAAATAGAATCATCAAACATCATCACAAAATTTGCTGATGATACTAAATTGGGAGGAAGAGCAGACAATCTAACAAAACAAAAAGAACTAAAGTTAGACTTAGCTACCATCGAACAGTGGGCAATAATTAATAAAATGTCATTTAATGTAACCAAATGCTCAGTTCTACATATGGGCAAAAACAACCCCAAACAAACATATACCCTCAACAATAAAATAATTAGATAATCTCTTAGTGAAAAAGACCTGGGAATAATGTTTAACCATAAAGTATCATCAACAGACCATTGCAATAAAGTAACTAACATAGCTAATGCATTACTTAGATGGATTAATCACACTTTTAATTCCAAAACAGAACAATGTATAATGACCTTATATAGATCCCACATTCGGCCTTATGCGGACTACGGGTCCCCCTTTTGGAGCCTGTAGCTGATTTCTGATATAAAAAGGATCAAGCAGATATAACACAGGGCAACAAAAATTGTTCCACACTTAGCCCATCTTGATTACGAAAATAGACTAAAAAGAACAGGCCTTTATCCACTGGAAACCAGAAGGGCTAGAGGGGACCTCCTTCAGATAGTTAAACTCCTTCAATCTCCCACCCAAATGGATCAATGTGACATGTCCTATGACACAAGGAAAATTGTACCAAGATTGCACAATAAACAGTTAAAAGTCAGCAAAGCTAGGACAAATAAGAGACTTAACTTTTTCTCTACCAGAGCCCTGAAGCTGTGGTACAAATGACCACAAGATTTAGTGGACTGTTCAAACCTAACTACCTTTAAAATCCACCTTGATAACTGGTTCTTTTGTTAAATTACTACCGGGTACAATGTCCCACAATGTGGGGGACAATCACGATGGGCTTCAGCCTTCTTTTGTCCTTAACGCCAAGTAACCAAGTAAATAGACAGCATTAAAAAGGTACCATATTAAGCAAAAATGAGGGGACACAAGAGGTGTAATAGAATTAAATAGGTACCCTATTGGGAAAATAAAAAGGGACCTGAGAAGTGGATAAAATTAAAACTGTAGGTACCCTATTAGGCAAAAATAGAAGGATCCAAAACCAGTAAAATTGGATAAGTTCCTCATTAGGCAAAGATAGCCGGACCAAAGAAGTAGGTAAATTTAAATAGGTACCCAATAAGCAAAATTTAGAGGGCCCAAGTCATGGAGAAAATTAATCAAGTAACCTATTAGGCACATATAGAAAGACCCGAGCCATGGATACAATTAGTTACCCTAGTACACAGATACACAAATACACAGAAATGTGACATCAGAGAAAGGCCCCACGGCCCATCTAGTCTGCCCAACACCCTACCTCCCCCTTCTGTTATGCTTCCACCCTCTTTTCCCAACAACTTAAATATATCCCAAGCCCTCTTGAATCCCTCCACCATTTCAGCTGCCACTACCTCCTCTGACAGCTTGTTCCAGGCCTTCACCACCCTCTCCATGAAAAACTGTCCCTTGACATTACCTCTGTATTGCCCACCTTCCAGTTTGAGTCTATGTCCCCTCGTGTTCACTCCCTTCTTCAATTTGGACAAGCTATCACCCTCCATCTTATTTATTCCCTTCAGATACTTAAAGGTCTCAATCATGTCCCCCTTCTCCTTCCTAGTCTCCAGAGGGTACAAATTCAGCCCTCTCAATCTTCTCTCATAGGGTACATCCTGCATCCTCATACCATTTTGGTTGCCCTTCTCTGTAGGCAACCAAAGCAGGCAACAATAAAGGGGCCCGACCCTTTTTTTCTCATATTTGTTTTTAGAATTTTTTTATAATGTTACAGACAATTTGACAGAGAATCAAAAAGAAATCCAAATACAAGTAAAATCATCTCAGAAAATAAGCTCAGTCATATGGGACATTTCAAGAAGTCTGACCAATAAAATACGAGTAAATAAATCCAGAAAGAAAAGAACCATAAACAGAACCTACTGCAATCATAGCAAGTTTAGATAGGATATTAAGTCATAGAACATGTTTTATGTCCATGTATTAGAACTGATAGCTGGAAAATTGTTCCCCTAATAACAAAACCGGTATAATACATGGAATGAAAAACAGAGGCAAAAAAGGAAGAAGAAAAAAAAACAGCAGAAAGAAGAGAGATGGAATGTTAAATCCAAGGTCGGTGAAGGTATAGAATGAGAATAGGTGGGAAAAGTAATAGGTGTTCTAGGAGCTGATGGAGAGACTAGTAATCTAGTAGGTTACAACTTGGGGACGATTAACCTTGTGAGATCTCCCTATTTTTTTTAAAAGAGTCTCCTTACCCATTTAGCCCATGCGCTATCTTTTCAAGCCTTAATGTTTCAAAGAGTACTAGTCTCCATTATTGAGTCGTGAAATTAGTTTTCTCTATTTCTTGAGTATCAAATTTTTGGTGGCCATGGTTGTTAAAGAAATAATACTTCTCTCGTAGGGTGTTAAACAGCACGTGTCATCCAATAAACTTAACCCTTAGAAGACTGTGGACGTATATATACGTCCAGAATCTATATACGTTCACACATATTCAGTTCTCAAAGGGTTAAAATACTTGCATTAAAATTTAAGTTGTTGTGAATGTTTGGAAACTTTACCATGGCTGATCTGATTTGCATCCGAAAAGTTTCTAGGCGCTCACAATCCCATAGTTGGTGTTTTAGATCTGCATCAGCCCTTCTACATTTAATCCATAAATCTTCCTTTAAAAAAAAACTGATTTCTTTAAATGGCTAGGATAATAGTAAAGATTGTGTACAGTTTTGTATGGAACCACTCTATGGTTAGTTAGTGAGAAAACTTTCAGTGAGTATGCCCATATTTTTCCCAGGGCCAAGTAGATGTATCAGTATTAAGCATCCTGGATCAAAATCCTATAGTCTCAATGGCCATGGGATTTAAGGTAGCAATGAAAGAGGTATAGAAGGAGGAGATACGGGGTTTACAAAGCATCATGGAAATGAAACTTTTTGTGACCATGTCAGTATTGGTGTTCCTGTCACACTGTGGGCAGGGCTTGGATACAGCTTCTATGATTAGGTTACAGTGATCAGAGTTGACTGGACCCGTGTTTTATTTTGAGGAAAATTTGTTCTGCCTCCATTATCCCTACCACGGCAAATATGTCACAAACCTTATAGATATTGCTGGATTCCCACTGTGCATTTTCTAACATTTTACCAGCACTCTGAATGTTTAGAATTTTCTATATTGGTTGATGCGTAGACCTGTTTAAGTGTAATTTTAAAAAGTTTGCAGTTAGAGATATTTGCTTAAAGGAATCTGCAATAATTTAGTCTTTTATATATGTACTATGCAGGTTCAACTTGATAAAGGGGATTGAATCCAGACTGATGCAAGAATCAGCCAGCAACAATTGCCCAAATAGGATTCATTCTTGTATATAATGCGTGGGGGTCACTGTACTGGAGTTGAACCACTTACTGTATTGTGTGGCTCTGCATTCAAGATGATATAAGTGGAAGTCAGGTAGTTTCAAACCTCCTTTTGTCTTTGGCCTTGTTAGCTTGTGATAAGCTTAGTGTGGCTTCTTAAAAGACCATATACATTTGTTGTTTTGTGCAATACATTAAACCAGGAGTTTGGAATACAATTAGGTGCCATCAATAAAATAAATAAACATTTTGGAAGATAGTTCATTATCACAGTCTGTATTTTTCCCCAGAGACCTAATGTAACCTAATATAACTCTAATAACCTGGTAAATATCCTTGGTATAAAAAACAGTAGAAATAACACGCTAACTACAGATAATGACAGTATTAACAACATCTTTCAGGAATTCTATGCTGATTGGGAAGAGGGAGTAACAGCTTTTAGCCTAAAGTTCAATAGCGTCTTCCGAGACGTTGTGTACCTCGGGTCTCAGATATCCACAGTGAGAAGACACTAACCAGTCCTATCACCAAAGAATAGATCAGGCTAGCAATTGCATCCCTGAACAAAAGTAAATCACCAGGCCCCAATGAATTCCCTATCAATTTCTACTGCACATTTTTTGACAAAATTGTCCCTTTGCTCTATAATTTGTTCACAGAAGCACAGGAATCACAGAAACTTCCCTCATCTTTAAAGAACGGTCTTATAACCATACTGCACAAGTCAGAGATGCCGATTATTGTAAGAATTACAGGCCAATCGCCCTTGTTAATTCAGACAACAAAATCCTGGCTAAAATCCAAACAGGTAGAATAGAAAGTGTCCTACTATACTTAATCTGTCTACAGCAAACTGGCTTCTTAAAGAACAGACATGCTGTGGACAATATTAGAACAGTTCTTCATTTAATCAAAGCCTCTGAAAAATCTTGTGTACCAAGAGCCTTGATTTCATTAGACACTGAAAAGGCATTTGACAGAATTAGATTGGAATACCTTTTCAGAGTGCTAGAACTTTATACATTTCCATCTAATTTCATTTCTTGTATCAAACTCCTATACAAAGAGCCCAAGGCCTCTATTATAACTAATGGGAAAATATCTAGGCCTTTCTATACACTGTACAAAGAGGCACCAAGCAAGGTTGCCCACTTTCTCCCAGTCTCTTTATTCTGTCATTGGAGCCTTTAATTAAAAAACTTACATCAGATAAGGTAAAAGAGGGCATAAATGTAAAAACACAGAAATTCTTGGTATCTGCCTGTGCAGATGATGTGCCATTAACAGTGACTAATCCCTGCACATCTGTCCCTAGAATTATGGACATCCTCTCTTTATTTGGCATTATTTCTGGTTATAAGATCAACAAAGTGAAGTCTCAGATATTCCCACTAAACATCTTTTACACTCATGGTGAAGCAGTTACCAAGGAACTATCCTGGGCAAAAAGATAGTATTCAATACCTGGGCGTTAGAATATGCAAACTGTATAATAATTTTACCAAGGTTATTGTAAGCATACTTAAGAATGACCTAGAAAAAGACATTGAAAAGTGATAGGAACCCTTAAGAGTGTATGGTTGGCCGGCCCAGTGGTGATGAGGGTTGAGGCGTTGGACGCCACACCTCGCGCCATGCTGGTGACCCAGGTTCGAGAGCAAGTTCAGGTGCCCAGGGTCGGCAGGGGAGGGATTGGATTGAGCACTCACTGGGCTGCTCTCCTCTCCCAGGGTGAGGGTACGGGGATGTCTGGCACTCTAGTGGCCCCTAGTGGAGACCGGGGGTGCTACAGAGTGCTAGACCACATGTAGACAGTGTGGCCCACGCAGGCAGGGTTGCCGTGCGCCGCAATGTCGGGATGTGACCCACGCATGGGAGAGGGAGGGGGCAGGCCTATAAGGGGAAAACCCCCTTCGGCCTTGGATAGGCGATGCGCTGCAAGTCCACCGGCCACACATCCAATACTGGACCTCCATCACCACCCTTCGATAACCTGCGGAGCTTGGTCCCGGGGTCTCCATAGGTACTGTAACATCTCTGAGGTTGGTGGAGACCACAGTGGGCAGTAGAGCTGGGGATGTGTCATGGCCCAAGAGAGTTCCAGGTGCCTGAAGGTGATAAAGAAACTTGAAAAAAAAAAGAGTGTATGGTTCAGAGAGGACAAAAGACTACACATACAGTAGCATCAATCAGAGATTAACAACACAAGCTAGCTGACACAAGTTGGCATATCTTCAAGGATACAACGTAGAAGCATTACATATTTATAAGGTGGTTATATGGTGCTCCTGATGCACCAAATAAGGAAACAAGGGGAATACAAATAATACCTAGGATCTCAGTAGGATACCCAAGGGTGCAGACAGGCATACTCACTGTACACAATTGTGTACAGTTTTGTTGAGTGCCTGTCACAAACCATAAGCCACTCTGCTAATATTATCATTCTAATCTGTAGTATTTGGGTTAGTGAAGGCCACTGAGGAGGGTCCAATACACGTATAACCTCTTTAGAGAGTAGAGGAATCATCTGACAACAATCGGACTTGTCTGGAAAGGTGTGCCATTTGGAAGGGATGTGTGCATTTTTTAATTGGGGGGGTGTAACTGTTGGAGATTGTGTACAAAATGGAAATTTCTGGCTACACTCCTGAGGATACCCAGCGGGGCTCATAGCTGAACAGTAGGGAAGGAAACACCGATGAACTACCTGACCAAGCAATTCAGGCAGCTCACCTGGCTGCAGGCTATCTTCACAGCAGACGCTCACAGTGTGATACCCTGTGATGCCCTTATGCTCCTGCCTTGCGCTCCAGCCTGATGCATGGAGAACCATGAGAATAGGGGACCTTTAAGACTTGAGAAGACTGGGAGAACTGTTCCAAAGGTCTAACCTGATTGGTGTTGAAAGGTTGTTAAGTCCAGGGGGCCACCTGGACCCAGTGCAGAAGTTCCATGGAGGCAGTCGGTGTGTGTGTATGGGGGGGGGTGATCATACTGCTGAGACTCCTCATGACACCTTCCTCAGTGACAATGATTAGGGGTAAAGAGCACTGGCTGCCCTGCCCTAATCATTCCCAGCTGGGGCACTGCAATGTGTGTTTCATATACCTAGATGTAGGTAGCACAGTACAATTTATGACCTTTGATTTAAATTATTCCTGACTGGGGAATTTGTGGTATAAGAAAGAAAGTGGACCAGAGGAAGCTGGGGTAACCTGATGACTTGCAGCTAAGGAAGCAAAGAGTGGCATTCTGGGAGCAAAGAAGTGACTGTGGTTGCGATTCCAAACTGGAATCTCCAGGGTCAAAGCTCTGTGCTCTAACACCGTTAGGCCACACTGGTGCCATGTGATAACACCCAATTCTGAAACTAGTCTTCTGAGTCCAGGGATTAGGATAAGCAAGGTGCTGTATTGCACTTGGTGCACACCTTCCTCCGAAAACATACTGTCCCTAGGCTTCACTTTTAGCAAACATCATAGCAAGCTGATCCTAATAGCACAGACTATCACTGAGGCCATCCATTGACACAGTTTTGTCTAAAACTAGCAAAATGACCCAATACAATACAGTATACTACAAACCATGGGTGCAGGATCACATGCGCCATTATCTCAACACAATGCACACCCCTGGAGTGTCTTATTGTGCCTATAAAATGGGTTCTGAATTTTTAAATTTGTTTTAAAATTAAAATAATTATGATCAAACATATAAAAATAGATTTTATAAAACATATTTTTGGTGAAACAGTTCTTCAATATACTTTTGGTGAAACAGTTCTTCCACCTGCTGGAACTTCAAAAATATTTAGTTTTAGACTCAGAACTTTTGTTCTTCTTTGCTTCCTGTAGTTATAATGGCTCAATGAAGCTGACAGAGGACTGATGCAGAAAAGCAAAGTTATAGGAGAGTTTACTTGGGATGGCTTGATACTAGCACAATACTGACAGTTTACTATCTTGTGCTCTTTTTTCAGTAATGATTGACACAGTCCTGGAACAGGACATGCTGCCCTGCTGAATGAGAATGGGAATGGGAGACTGGCTGTTAAGCGTTGCCTGGTACATGGCACTAGAAAGAGCTGTCAGCTTACTCATCAAAAAGATTTAACTGAAAAAAGCTTATAGATAGTGTGACATGAATTCTGGTATGTCAGAATATTTTTTTATATTTCTGCTTGTGCTAGCGAGCACAGAGTGAATGAGGGTGAGACAAGAAAGTAAGAATACAGCTTGGGATTGGACACAGGAAACATTCAAATCATAAAGTTTTTTTTGTTTTTAATTTTCACTTATCCATCTACCCACTCCATCTCTCGCTCTCCACTGTCAGCTGTTCTGTGCCAGCCATGTGAGAGGTGTTGGGAGTTTGCTCTGTTGACGGACGACATGGTATGCAATGTTTTAGTGTAACTGATGAAGGGTTAGTGATGAGTTATCGAGACAAAAAATTGCTGCCAGGTATCTTTTTTATAATGTTGGCAAGGGAATTGATTTGTGAGAAGGCAGGGTACCAGGATGATGGTGCATTGTGATGTATTATTACATGATCACTTGACTGCTTTTGACCAATAACATTTATGTGACTTATATATCCATTTTACAATACTGTGTATAATATTGGGTATAATATGGGTTTGTTGAGACAGCAGGGGACTGTGTTGTTCCAATTAAGCTGCTCCATCATGACCAACAGTTATATATGTTAATATGTCCTCGGAGCCACTTGTTGCTCTATAAGAGTGGTTGCTACGTGCTTTCGGCTGGAGCGAGAACAGCAAAGCAAAGCTGAAGCCAAGTGAAACCACTCATACAGGAATGAGTGGCGATGGGGGATGTATTATTGATCAAGAGTGATCAATAATATATATTTAAAAAAAAATGTTCCTGGAATGTGCCTGTTTCCAGGGCATCTGCGCGTGAGATGCTCTTCACAGAATAAGAGTGTCTCACGTGCAGGGGGAAGGAGAGCTCTGATTGGTAGGGAGCACTCCCTCAATCTATAATCAAAATTAAAGGGACACTGTCAATCCCATTAGGCCTCAAACTGTCCCTATTTAAAAAAACACATTTTCTGATTGTTCACATTTTGTATAATATGCTGCTGTAGCTGTTAGTTTGATTCAGATTCCTTTTTTTTTTAAGTGAAAAACAGACTGCCCACCATACTGGTGTTACCACACCAGAATGTGATTGTTTATATTCCATAAGCAACTCCCACTGCATCTTTCCTGGACTTGGGAACATACCCAATATAGTCTAGCCACTCAAGACACAGTGGGAGGAGAGGAGACTATTGCATTATAAATTGATGTTCTGTTTGGGGTGTTCCTAATGTTTAGAAATTATGCAAAAGAGTACATCAAGGATTTGAAAGAAAACAAGGTTAAATATAATTAGAGCATTAGCATGCATTTCAGTTTCACTAAGAAAAGAGGCAGATTAAACAACCACCAACACCAATGAATTCTGCAGAATGTAGGCAATCATAAAATATGTGTTTTCAGCTAGAAATAGTATAATGCTGCAAAAATGCTTGACAGTGTCCCTTTAAGTTGTTTATCCAGTCTATTTTCCAATGTTTCAGTTGTGTTGCTGTTTATCGCTTCTACTGGGAGGGAGTTCTATATGAAATATGTGTAACAGGTTTTTCTATTAATTTTGAAATTATCTGCTTTTAACTGTTTGTTATGTTTACGATTTACAGTATTTGCATCCCTATAATTTAAACCCACATCAGTCATTAAACTGTTCTCCTTTTGGATGCTAAACACGAAAGTACAGTTACATAAGAACTTACCATAACAGTAGATCTTCAAGAGGATCTCTTGAAGCAGGCCACACCTATAAAACTACAGGTGCTGTGACCACACAGAAACTTTTCTAGCTAGCAGTCTAACAGGGGGCAACCCATTCTGATGTCACATGCTGACATCACCCTTACTCTATAAGGTGGGCAGCTCCACGCTCTCCTCAGTCCCCCCACCGGAGACCTTAAGCAGAGGCTTTCCTGCTGGGGAACCGAGAAAGAGCTGAAGGTTCCTGCCAAGGCACTAGTAAAGTAGAAGCAGAAGATTCTCCCTCCAAAGGAGGAGAGACAGACATAGAGATGCCCACTAGCCGAGGGGGATGGAAAGGAGGGATGGCATGCCCTGCTGCAAGAGATCCTCTCAAAGATCTACTGTTACGGGAAATTCTTACATAGCAGTACTATCTTACTTCAAGGGAATCTTTTGCAGCAGGCCACACCTATAAAATGAGTCCCAAGCAGTTCTAACAACAGAGGAGTCTGAGTGGCTGGAGCCCATGACCCTATGACAGGTATGCCATTTGCATCTATCATCTGAGAAACTGGTTATTTCTTCTGCTGTTTCGTTTTGCTGGACTGTGAGACTGAGACCTAAAGGAGCATGCTGCTGCCTGTTGGGGGATTCGAACTGTGTGCCTGATATCTGTTAAAACTGTGAGCACTTTGTATAACTTCATTTCTTCTGTGCCTTTGCTCCCCTTTGACCCTGCATTCCTGTGCTCTAGTGAGAGGGCCAGATGTAACAGAGCGCACTTCATCAAGGAGGAGGGGCAGTACAATATAAAAGAACCGCGCTGCCTAAACCCAGAACAGGTATGCCATTTGCATCTATCATCTGAGAAACTGGTTATTTCTTCTGCTGTTTCGTTTTGCTGGATTGTGAGATTGAGACCTAAAGGAGCGTGCTGCTGCCTGTTGGGGGATTCGAACTGTGTGCCTGATATCTGTTAAAACTGTGAGCACTTTGTATAACCTCATTTCTTCTGTGCCTTTGCTCCCCTTTGACCCTGCATTCCTGTGCTCCTAGTGGAGGGGCCAGGTGTAACAGAGCACACTTCATCAAGGAGGAGGGGCAGTACAATATAAAAGAACCACGCTGCCTGCAGCACGAGCATGGCAGTGTGCGTGAGTGGTGCGAGCACCACTCGGTATTAGAAATTTTATTAGTAACAATAGGAGCAAATTTGAGTGGTATTTCTGCTGAGATTTACTTAGAAACTTAGGGTTAATCTAACTGGAAGTTGAATATTTTTGTGTGAGTCTGGGTAGGTTATTTGTTTCATTTAGTGTTAATTTTATACTGAGTTTTATTATTTGTTTTATTTTTTTATTCTTTATTTAATTTATTTAATATATTCTGGGTGGGTTGCTTATATGCGCAAGTTTTATATAGTATTTACTAAGTGGATTACCTGAGATTCCCTCTACCTTATAGGATTATTCCTGATATAATGAGGTAGTTGCTCATTATTTTATTATAATTAAAGTCTGATTAACATGGTGGTTTAAATTTTCACAATGTTGATGTTATGGTGGGGAATTGTTCCGGTAGGGTGCCAGTTTTTAGCATGTGAAAATTCTGCTCAGAATAGAAAATCCTTTATAGAATGTCCATACTTGACAATAGAGTATAGGGAACTATGATGGGAGAGAGAAATGTTCTAATTGGGTGGCAAGGGGACATTCATGCCTCTTTATTGAATATCCATATTGAGACAACTTTGATCAAATGGGTGTATATGGGTAGTGAACTTCTATGTGGCTGGGGACATAATGCTGTTTTAGAAAGTGCCAAATCTAGAAATTGTTTAGTGAAGGGGAAATGTTTATATTTTAAAATGTCTAGAATGGGTAAATGGTTTGTAATTATAGGGTTAATGTTAAGTGGGGATGTTCAATTAAATCCTGGGCCTGTTGCTGATTTGAATCATGATTACACATTTGAAATGTTGAATGAAAAAGGATTGAAAATCGTGCATATTAATATTTGTAGTTTGCTTAAGAAAATTGAATATCTAAGAGAGTGGGTGGTTTATTATAAGCCTGATATTTTAATAATTACTGAATCATGGCTGCATACAAAAATTCAAGATAATGATATAGCCCTGGAAAATTTCTATATATATAGAAAAGACAGATCCAAAAGAGGAGGGGGAGTATTAGTTTATGTTAAAAATTGGATTGATGTTAGGGAATTGCAAGATTTGTATAATTGGACTGATTCAGAATTGTTACCATTAGAATTAAAACTACCTTATTCTAAACCCATCTTATTGATTGGCATTTACCGTCCACCTAAAAGCAGCTTAATGGTCTTCTCTGAAATACAGGATGTACTGAAGAATTATCAAAATTCACATGAAATTTTGATAATTGGGGATTTAAATGTTGATTGGGGAAATATAGATGCCCATCACAGTCTAATTGATATGGCTACTACATTGAATTTGGTGCAACTGATACAAGATGTTACTAGGTTAAATGCAGTAAATCCCAGTAATTCAACTATGTTAGATCTTATTTTTACTACAAATCCAGAAAAGTTTATAAAGAGTGGGGTGTTACCAGACTCAATGTCAGATCATCAGATAATTTTCTGTATTAGAAACCAGAAATCTAGAAAGACATCTAAGAATGTTGTACAAATTAGAGTCTTTAAACAGTCTGATTATGTTCAATTTATGCAGGAATTAAAAAATTATAACTGGGAGAGACTAGAACTAATTCCCAGTGTGGGGGATGCGTGGGATATGTTTCAAAAGGATTTAATACAAATTTGCAATAAACATGCTCCTATAAAAACTAGGTTGATAAAATCAAACAAAGCGCCATGGTATGATTCAGGTTTGTTTAAAATTAAAAGAGCTAGAGATAAGGTATGGAAACAAGCTAAATTAGCAAAGAGAGACCAGGACTGGCATAAATATAGGCAATTAAGAAACTTATATACAATGAAATTAGAAAGGCTAGATTGGCCTATTGTAACAAAAAATTGCCTAAAGAAATGATGGAAAATTCAAGAGTATTTTGGAACACAATAAATAAGATGCATAAGGGACTTAGCTTGGGATATCCTAATAATTTCCTAATTAATGGTAATAAGATGGATTTGGGAAACAAGGTGGTTAATGAGTTTAATACCTTTTTTACAAATATGGGTATTAATGAATTACAATTGGGTGGAGGAGATGTAAATCAGGTTCTACAGAGAAATTCCCAGGTAAATGATACAGATAGAGTTTATGTACAATCTGGTATACAAGCTGAGTTTAAGTTTACTTCTATTACTAGAGGAGATGTTGAGTTTATTATTTCAAATTAATACTAATAAAGCAGAAGGTATGGATGGTATCCCTAATATCTTATTAAAGTATGCAGCCCCTATTATTGATTTACCCTTAGCAAATTTATTTAATTTGTCTCTTCTCTCTATGGAGTTACCTCAAACTTGGAAGACTGCCAAGATTGTGCCAATTTATAAGACAGGATCTAGGTTATTATTAGAAAATTATAGAACAATTTCTCTTTTACCAACAATTTCTAAAATTTTGGAAAATAGTTGCAAAACAATTACAGGTATATCTGAAAGATAGTGAAATCCTTAACAGTTATCAATCCGCTTTAGCCGAACATGGAACAAACACTGCCCTTATAAAGGTCACAGGAGGTATAATGGAGAGCATGGACAGGGGATGCCAGTGGGAGCAATTTTGTTGACCTTTCTAAGGCCTTTGTACGCTGGACCATGGCATCCTCCTGTCAGACTAAAACCTATGGTATGTCTGAGTCGGTTATAAATTGGTTTGAAATTATCTTGATTCAAGATTGCAGCAAGTGACTATTAGAGAGTGGTCATCTGATATGAAATTGATTGTGTCAGGAGTCCCACAAGGATCCATTTTGGGTCCTATACTATATAATTTATATATGAATGATTTGGGGTTTGAACAACCAAAGCTACAATACCATCTTTATGCTGATGATACAGTTGTATATTTTGCTGATTCATCAGTGAGAACTATTCAAATAGTATTACAACAGGCTTTTGATCAGTTACAGGAATTTTTGCTTAGATCTAAATTGGTTTTGAATGAAAAAAATCTCAGGTAATGGTGTTTCATAGGGGTTATGGGTCTAAAACTGAATATGAGGGGTTACAAATTAAAACATTTTCAGGAAGAATCTTGCAACAAGTTGTTAGCTATAAATATCTGGGGGTGTATTTAGATACAAAATTTAAATGGGACAGTCATATAGATAGTACCTTGACTAAAGTTGGTAAGTGCTTGGGGTCATTATATAGAGTAAGAAATAGTATGTCTTTGGAAATTAGAAAATTAGTTGTAACTGTTGTTGTACTACCCATATTGGAGTATGGTAATTTGATATATATGGGTGCGTCTAAAGAGCAACTATATAAGCTTGATGTTATGTATAATAAATTAATTAGATTTATACTGGGAGCTGCAAAGAGGGCACATAGAGTAGATATGTATAAAGAATTAGACTGGAATACTTTGTCTCAAAGGCAGGCTCTTAGTACAATTATGTTAATGTTAAAATGTATCTCAAGAAAAGTCCCTAAATATATGGCTGAGTCCATTAAAATAAAAAGACCTATTGAGGGTCTGCGCTCTGCTAATTACTTGGACTGTGCAGTCCCAAGTCGTAGAACGGCTTGGGGGGATAAGGATTTTTTTAATATCGGACCTTCTATATGGAATAAATTGCCTGGGAAGCTTAGACCCCTTGAGGGAAATTTCCAGTTGCACCAAATTAAACAATGGCTTATCGAAAATATTAGTTATGATGGGAAATAGTTTGAATATTAGGATGGTAGATTGTAACTTGTATTTAATGTATACTGTGAATTAATCATTGTTTTTTGTATGTTCTTTTTGTCCTAGTTTGTTTTATGATTTGGAACTGTGTTATATTTATTGATGTATAATTATAGTGCATATGTGTTTTCCTTCGTTATGTATTGTTAACTTATAAAAGTAACTGTAAATGACACCTGGATCTCACTGTAAAGGAGCTTCGGCTCAGTGGAGATATCCTTATTCATTTTTTGTATGAATAAAAATTTTTACTACTTACTACTATGAGAGAAGGCCCTGAAGGACAGGTAGGACAAAATTGGCCCTACGCCTACAGGCAATGTCCAGACTGTAGTGCTTGGAAAAGGTGTGGACAGTACTCCAAGTGGCAGCAGCACAGATTTCTGCCACTGAAGCATTCCTGAAACAGGCCACAGAAGTGGCCATACCTCTGGAGGAATGGCCACGAACAACCCCAGGAAGATCCTTACCATACTTCTTGTAACAAGAGGTAATACAGTTGGCCAGCCATTTGAACAGGCCCTGTTTAGAAACTGGTAAGCCCTCTTTCCCAGGGATGAAAGAAACAAACTGTGAGAACCTCCTGCAGTCCTTTGTACGAAGAGTACAGTAACACAAAATTCTATGCACCTCTAAAGTGTGGAGCAATGCTTCCCATGAATTGGCATGCTCTGAGTAATAAACAGGCAGGCAGATGGATTGATTTAAAGTAAACTCAGACACCAACTTACGAAGAAACTTAGGATTCGTATGCAAACATACCCTGTCTTTGTGGAAAACCAAATAAAGAGGTTGACACATAAGAGACTGAAGCTCAGAAATCCTTTGAGCAAAAGTAATAGCAACTAAAAATAATGCTTTCCACAACAGAAAGTGTAGCTCACAGCTGGCTCATAAGGAACCAAAGTAAGTTTCTCTAACATGAAATTCAAGTCCCAAGGTGGGACTGGATTGCAGATAGGGGGCTTGAGGTGAAGAATGCCCCTAAGGAATGTAAGAGACACTTCCAGTTGTGCCACTGTATGGCCTTCAACACAGGCACAGGGAAAGCCAAAATGGCAGACAGGTACACCTTAAGAGAGGAGTACTTCAGACCAGAGTCTGAGGAGGACAGCAGGTACTCCAGAATTTGATTCACTGAACAAGTGAAAGGGTCCAGGTGATGGGACACAGCCCATAGAGAGAAACGTTTCCACTTCATAGGATAAGTGGCCCTGGTGGAGGGCTTCCTAGCAGCCACCAGGATGTCTGCCACCTTTGGAGACACCCTAGATCTAGCCATGGCTATGTCTTTAGGAGCCAAGCATGAAGATATAGAGATTTGAGGTCTGGGTGAACCAGGGTGCCCTGCTCCTGGGAGAACAGGTCTGTGCACAGGGGGAGAGGCACTGGTGGTTCCACTGTCAGGTGCTGTAGTAAGGGGAACCAGACCTGACAAGGCCAGAAGGGGGCAATGAAGATGATAGTGGCCCCTTCTTTCTGGAGCTTGATCAGGACCTTCTGAAGTAGAGGGACGGGAGGAAAGGCATATAGGAATCTCCTCATCCAAGAGAGGGACAATGTGTCTCACCAGAAAACTCCAGGCCCTGGAATGAGCGAGCATAAAAATGTCAGTTTTGTGCTGAGTGGGGATGCAGCAAGATCCAGCTCTGGATGACCCCACCTGTTGAACAGGTCTTCTATGACTGAAGTAAGCAGCTCCCACTCATGTTGTCCTGGACTGTGACTAGCTTAGCCTGTCTGCCAGGATGTTTTGGATGCCTGGAACATGGACAGCTGACAGTTCTAGACCATGTTCTAGAGCCCAGTACCAGACTCTCATCTCTTCCCAACTGAGAGGGTATGAGTGAGTCCCTCCTTGCTTATTGATGTAATGGACTGAACTCATGTTGTCTGTTTGCACAAGCAGATGGCATCAGGACAGCTGGGTCTGGAAGGCCTGCAGGTCATACAGAACGGCTCCTATCTCCAGGACATTGATGTGGAGAGTCACCTCCACACTGGGCACAGTCCCTTGAGTTTGGTGGGGCCCCAGCTGGACCCCCCCAACCCAACCCCGAAGCATCTGTGGTGAGAATCTGCTGAGGGGAAGGAATGAGGAAAGTAACCTCTTTTAGCAAGTTTCTGGGTTCCATCCACCAAAGCAGCACCTTTTTGACTGGAGAGGATACTAGAACCTGCTGTTCCAGGTCATCGGTGTGCTGATCTCATTGGACCCTCAGTGTCCACTAGGGTATCCTCATGTGCAGTCTGGCTAGAGGCACTGTGACTATGGCCACATCCATGAGACTCAACAGGTGTAGGAAGGTTCTGGCTGTGACATAAATGCTGTTGTAAAGAAGGCAGGCTTGAGCCATTAGGCGCTCTTCCCTATCCTCAGGCAAGAAAGCCATACCATGAGCCGTAACCAGTACTGACCCTCTATACTGGAGGCACTGACAGGGAGTCAAGACTGACTTGTGCAGACTGACCATGATCCTCAAGTACTGGAACAGCTGGGTAGTATGTGCCACAGTCTGCAGCAAATGCTCCCTGGACTGCTTTGAGAAACCAGTCGTCCAGGTATGGGAAGATATAGAGTCCTTCCCTCTGGAGGGCTGCTGCTGCTACTGCCAAACTTTGGTAAACACCCGAGTGGCTGACAACAAGCCAAAGGGCAAGGCATAAAACTGGAAGTGTGCTCCCTGGAAATGAAATCTGAGGTACTGCTGATGGGAGGCACACACCTTGATATGCAGGTACAGGTCCTGTATGTTTAGGGAGCAGATCCAATCCCCCTGGTGTAGAAGGGGGCAACAGTCCCTGAAGGGTCACAATCCTAAATTTTTTGTACAGGATGACAAGGTTTAGCTGTCTGACATCCAGTATGGGCCCGAGATCCCCTGTGCACTTGGGGACCAGGAGGAAGTGAGAGTAGAACTCCCTGCTTTGCTGGGTCTCAGGGATGGGTTCTATGGCCCTTTTGTGCAGTAACATCTGAATTTCCTCCTAGAGCACCTGGACATGGCTGGGGGGGTAAGAGGACTGAACTGGAGGCCTTTCTGGAGGCCACTCCAAGAGATCTAGAGTGTGACCGTGCTTTGTGAGTTGCAGGACACAAGCATTTCTACTGATCTCCCTCCACTTGTCCAGGTATAGGGAGAAATTACCCCGACAACCATTTCCTGCCCTGCCGAGTGGGGGGTGGGGGTGGGGAGAGGGTTGAGCAAGGAGTCATGCTGAGGAAGAAGTAGTGGCCAGGACCATTCACCTCCCCTGTTTTATTTTCCAGAGGTGGAGGAGGGGGTGAGCAGGGCAGCAGCAATACTATGTTTACTATGAAACTTGGAGCTAGGTTTAGGTCTATGGGTAGACTGGTGAAAAGGCACCCGCTGGCCACTTTTAGGCTGAGTGTGGTACATGGAGTGGATCAATTGTACAATTGTAGAGTATGGCTGGAGGCCTTCAGGTTAGAAAGTATATCCTGCACATCTGCCCCAAACAACTTCTACCCTCTAAAGGGAGCATTGAGGATGGACAATTGCACATCCTGGGCAAAACCTGGCACCCTCAGCCAGGAATGACGTCACAGACAAATGCCTGCTACAGTCACCCTAGCTGGGGCATCAACGGCTTCGTAGGCAGAATGTAGCAGATGCTTGTCAATGTCAGCCCCCACTTAAAGGCTCTGCAGCAACTTCTGTCCCAGGGGGTCCTCTGAGAGATCTTTGGCTGCTTCTTTGACCTGCGCTCAGAGTTGATTCTGGTGCTGGACCATACTGGCAATATAGTTGAGCACCTTGATGGTCAGTGTGGCCGAGGCAAAAGTCCTCTTGCCAGTAATGCCCAACTTCTGGGACTCCTTGTCTGAGGGAAGGGAACTAAGGTGTTAAGGCCTCTTAGTGCGGTTGTAGTTGGCATTAATGTCCACCGAATCTGCCTAGGGGTCTCCTTGCCATCAGATGACATCATAGAGGAGGAGTGAGTGGAGGTAACACCTCTTTCATTGCCGGCATCCCCTTCATCCTCCTCATCTGGTAGAATAAGGTCCAGGTGATATTCATTCTCATCCTCCAGGTCCTGAGGGGAGTTAGAGGGCACCCGATCCTGAGGTGCATGTCGCAGCCCCTCTGGAGTAGGGGGTGTAGAGGCAGGCACTGTAGGCCCATGCAGCATCAGCCCTTATGAAGGGGACAAACCTGGCTTGCATAAAATCCCACAGGGAAGATAGCATGGCCTGGAAGTCCACCGTGATCAACATCGGGACACTCAACGGCATCGATTGCAACTGATTCAGGGCCGGCACCAGTGGTATGGCTGGAGAGGATGGACGGACAGGCCGAGGCCTGTGGGAAGTCTCTCTGGCCTGGGTCATTGTCGGGGAAGGAGAAGATGACCTGGGAACAGCCTGGGGTAGTGCTAGAGAAGGCCTGGGCCCCAAGGTTGAAGCAGTGTCAGAAAAACTGGCTGTGGGCTGGGTCCAGGAAGTGAACTGAACACCCCCGGACTGCCAAGCCTGTACCAGTCAATGTTTAACCTGTGCAGCCCCCTCATTGATGGCCTGCTGAGAATATGGGCCGAAACAGCAGGAGCTGGGAGGTCAGTGAGGCACTAAGGCCAGAGGAACCGACTCACACCAAGGTGAGATTGGCGGGAGGAGCTGCCAATGGTAGCCCTGAGGGGGAGAGGATGTGTGAGGTAGTGGGGGTGGCCGCCAAAGTGGAGGATGACACCACCACGGGTGATATGCAAAGCGGCAACCACGAGTGAGATGGGGAGGACTGGGCCTTGGAGCGGTCCTTGTCCTGGTACTTGTGCTTCCTGCCCCATTTTGTCCCAGGCCTTGGAGGACTATGAACCAGAGGATAGGGCCGGGAGAGGAGAGGAAGTCCATGCCTGAAGCTTCTTCTCCATTTCTGCCACCTTCTGCTTCATCAGGAATGTTTCAAGAGTCTGGTCCTGGCACCGCCTGGTAGCCTGGTTAAAGCTACAGAAGATCTTGCAGGCCTGCGTGCCATGATCTGGGCCTAGGCAGTGGATGCAGGCTTCATGGTCATCCTTCTCGGGGATTTTCTTCCCACTGGAACACTTCCTGAAGAGGTTTCCAGAAATGGAGCTTGGCATAAACAAATGAAAAAGCAATCACTTTAAAGAAAAGTAATGCTAAACTAGGCAGAGTAATAGAAGATAAATTGAGGAAATACTTGAAAAAATGGTGGCCAACTGAAGCTGTCAGTCCATGAAGTTTGACATGCAATGGTCACTGGCAGGAAAAGAACTGTGGAGGGCATGGAGCCGCCCACTCTTGTAGAGTAAGGGTGATGTCAGCGGGTGACGTTGGAGTGGGCAGCCCCATGGTAGACTGCTAGCTAGAAAAGTTTCCATGTTGTCCTAGTGTCTGGCAGGTGTAGTTCTATAGGTGTAACCTGCTGGAACAGATTCCCTCAAAGAAAGATCAATAGATCACCTTTTTATCTTCTTTTTTTTCCAAACTGTAGAGGCTGAGTTCTTTTAATCTTTAATTGTTGTCTAATGTATCTATCCCATGCATAATTTTTGTTGCCCTGCAATGGATTTTTTCTGTCTGGGTTTTGTCATCAGTGCTTGTAACACTCTAAAAATGGGGAGCCATAATCTATTAATGATTTTACATAATGTCTATATCTTGGTAGCATTATTTCCCTTGAGCTGGTTTTAAAGTGTTGCTATGTGCATTTGATTAAAACCGTAACATTACAACTACGAGCAAAGTTTGTCACAACCACTAGAAAAATATAACAAGAAAGGAAAGGAACTGATGTGGCTCTCAGATAAAGTACACAAGATACACAGATACACAGAAGGTGATGGCAGATAAGGACTCTGTGGCCCACCTAGTCTGCCCCTTTCCCTACCTAATGCATTACCGCATACCCTAGCTGATCTGTGGCATACCCTCTCTTCCTTGCTGCTAGAATACTCATATGTCTATCCCATGTATTCTTAAATTCCCCTACTGATTTTGCCCCCACCACCTCCGTGGAGAGGCTGTTCCAAGCATCTACAGCTACTCCTGTGAAAAAGTACTTCCTCACGTTGTCTCTGTCTACCCCTCTCTAGCCTCATATCATGCCCCCTTGTTCTTGTACATCTTCTTTTCTGAAAGATGCTACCCTCCTATACTTTGTTAATACCCCTGATGTACTTGAATGTCTCGATCACATCCCCTCTGTCTCTCTCTTCTCTCCTCCAGGGAATACATACTGAGGTCCTCTAGTCTTTCCTCATATGAATTTTGGTGCAGTTCTTGTACCATTGTTGTTCCCTACTCTGGACTGCCTCTATTTTGTCTATATCCTTCCAGAAATGTGGCCTCCAGAACTGAACACAGTGCTCCAGATGAGGTCTCACTAGTACAGTAACATAACCATCTCCTTTTTTCTACTGGTGATACTTCTTCCTTTTAACCCTAGCATCCTACTGGCTGTCTCCACAGTCTTTTCACATTGTTTGGTTACCTTTAGGTCATCAGATATGATTACCCCCAGGTCTCTTTCTTGGCTGATGGCCATCAGTACCCCCCCCCCATCTTGTACTCCTCACTTGGAGTTCTGAGCCCCAAGTGCATAATTTCCACACTTTGCATTGAACTCAGCTGCCAAACTCGTGATCACCCTCAAGCATGTTCAGGTCCTTTCATGCCCCCAGAGTGTCAACCCTGTTGCAGATCTTAGTGCCATCTGCAAAGAGGCACACCTTCTCCTCCAGCCCCTCTGCAATGTCGCTTATGAAGACATTAAAGAGGACTGGCCCCAGCACAGATCCCTGTGGCACCCCTCTAATTATCTCCCTCTCCTCTGATTGAACGCCATTTACCAACACCTCTATGTCCTGTCACTCAGCCAGTTTCTTACCCAGTTTACCACCCCGGGGCCCACTCACAGGCTGCCCAACTTATTTATCAACCTCCTATGTGGGACGGTGTAGAAGGCCTTGATGAAATCTAGGTAGGCCACATCCACTGCCCCTCCCCTATCTACCTCTCTGGTCACCCAGTCAAATAAATCTATTAGATTTGTCTGGCAAGGCAAGGCAAAGTTTATTTATTGGGTGCCCAATCCCAGAGGCTCTGGGCACCTAACATACAGAAGGCAGAGAAAAAAAAATCAGAACATCGTACAAAAAAATAAATATAATAAAACCAGTTTAAAACAATAACTAGAATAAATAGATCTCACAGCTGACCAACAAGACCTTCCCTTTGTGAATCAATGCTGCCTTGGATCCTGTGCGCCACTGGATTCAAGAAATATCACCATCCTTTCCTTTAGTAGTGACTCCATTAATTTCCCCAGCACTGAAGTCAGACTGACTGGCCTGTAGTTGCCAGCCTCCTCCCTGTTCCCAGAGTATCAAGAACAAAGAAATGGTTCACACAAAAAAATGAAAAAGGCTGAAACTGATGTAGTAGCAATGGACCAGCATATAAAGTAGTTCTGAAGAAATGTAAAAATGCTATTAAAAAACAGAAAAGCCATATTGAAACTAGACTAGCAGACTTTTTGGGAAATTTAAGGAATTGTATGGATTTGACAACTCATTCGAATCCTCTGAAAGATTGATTGCCCTTTAATAATAAATGAGACAGAAACAAATGACCCCTTGTGTAATGCAGATTATTCCTGGTCACTGTTTAGCTGCCAAGATAAGATAGTAGACAATAGTCTTGCGCTTGAGGAGCCCTAAGACTTTGTTACAATTGATTATTATAAATAGATACATAGAATGTGATGGCATTTAAGGGCCACTGGGTCCACTCAGTCTGCCCAATTGGGTTCTTTTTTTCCCAGACCCTGCTTAATTCATATCACAATCTCTGCTCCCCTCTACCCTACTCCCACAATTCCCTTGTGCCTATCCCAGACATTTTTGAACCTGATTACTGTTTTCATGACACTGCCTCCTCTGGAAGGCTATTCCAGGTATCCACTATCCTTTATGTGAAAAAATACTTCCTCAGATCTTTCCTGAATTGACCCCTCTCCAGCTTATCATACCCCATTGTTATAGAGCACCTTTTTCTATGGAAGATACTCCTCTCCTGTACCATATTAACCCCTGTTAGGTATTTGAAGGTTTCTATTATATCCTCCTATCTCTCTCCGCTTCTCCAGGGTATACATATTTAGCTCCTTTAGCCTTTCCTTACTGGACTTCTGTTGTTGACCCTGCACCATTTTGGAGCTCCCCACTGGACTGCCTCCACTCTGTCTATGGCCTTTCTGAGATGTGGTCTCTGTGCACAGTACTCAAGGTGGAGTCTTATCAGTGAATTACATAGGAGCAGAACAACCTCTCTCTTTCTGCTGGAGATACCACTACCTATGTACTCCAGTGTCCCACTAATTTTTCCAACTGCCTTATCACACTGTCTGGCCACCTTAAGGTCATCTGATATGATTACAGCTAGATCTCTTTCCTGTTCAGTCTTTGTTTGTATCACTCAGCACATCTTGTACTCAGCCCCTGGGTTCTTATGGCCTAGATGCATTATTTTGCACTTTTTTACATTAAAACCCAGCTGCCGTACCCTTGACCACTTTTCCAATCTCTTTATATCCCTGCACATTCTATCCATCCCCCAGGTATGTCCATCCAATCTATTACAGGTCTTGGTGTCATCTGCAAAGACACAGACCTTCCCTTCCAGTTCCTCTGTCATGTCACTTATAAAGATATTGATGAGGACTGATACCAACACTGATCCCTGAGGTACCCCACTGGTCACCCTCCCTCCCTTAGAGTACACTCCAATCACCACTACCCTGTGTGTCCTTTCCACTGACCAGTTTCTTGTCCAGGTTACCACCTTATTATCCACCCACAAGTCACCCAACTTGCTTACTAGTGCCCTGTATGGAATGGTGTCGAAAGCCTTGCTGAAATCCAGGTGAGCTACATCCACTGCTCCTCCCTGATCTAGCTCCTTGGTCACCCAGTCAAATAAGTCTATCAGATTTGTTTGGCATGACCTTCCCTCTGTGAAATCATGCTGCCTTGGGTCCTGCAATCTGTTGAATACAAGATATTCCACAACCCTTTCCTTTAGTAGTGTTTCCACCAACTTACCCACTACCAATGTCAGGCTGACTGGCCTATAATGCTCACCTCTTCCTTGCTACCACTTTTGTGAAGTGGGACTACATCTGCCCTTCTCCAGTCCTCTGGGACCACACCAGTCTCCAGTGATCTATTAAAAAAGGTCTGTCAGAGGGCCGGCCTGGTGGCACTGAGGGTTGAGGCACTGGACACCACACCTTGCCCCACGCTGGTGACCTGGGTTCAAGAATGGACCCGGGTCAACAGGGGTCAGCAGGGGTGGAGAGGGATTGAGTATCTGTGGACTGCTCTCCCTCTCCGGGGGAGGGGGTCACCAGTTGTCAGCGTGCTAGCGACCTCTGGCAGAGGCTGGGGGCAGTGAGCTGGCACTGCTCGGAAGGGGGTGAACTTGGGGTACAGTGCTGGGAGGAGTGTGTGTGGATGTGTGCACGCTCCCTCCGTTGGCATCATTGCACGCCCCAGTTCACGCCAATGCAGGAACAGGAAAATGGCACCGGTCATGGCGGCTTGATGGCCGTTCGGCAGGACGCCCGGCTCCAAGGGCTCACGGCAGTTACTGGATCCTATGTCACTGGAGACAAAGGGGGCGGCCTCTCCGCCACCCCACCATGGGGGGAAAGCCACAGGGGGTATGCAATGAAGCCCAACTAGGAGCCAGGGCAATCTGGACAGCGGCAGGAGAATGCGGATGCCTGGACTTGGATGGCAGACTGGGGGCCAAGGTAAGAAAAATGACTAACAAAATAAAAAAGTCTGTCAGAGGTGCAGCTAGTACCTCCCTAAGTTCCCTCAGTACCCTTAGATGTACTCTGTCTGGCCCCAAAACTTTGTCTACTGTCAGGTTGTCAAGTGCTTTCCCGACTCTCCCCACCAAAAACGGACTACTGTCTATTACCTTTCCCTCAAAGCTTTTGGTGTCTTTTTGTGGTCCCTCCTATTCCTCTTCCACTGTGAAAACTGAGCAAAAGTATTTGTTCAAGATGCTTGCCTTTTCATGATTCTCCTCCGTATATTCCCTCCTCTTTAACTGTACAATCCCTCCCTTTGTCTTCCTTTTTTTTTTTTTTGCTAACATACCTAAAAGATGTCTTATCCTCTTTTGTTACTCCCTGAGCTGAACCAGCATAATATTCTGTGGTGATCTGCATATGCAGCCCATGATGCTTTGCATTGTGGGGGCATGTGTGATTTTGTATTTCTTTGAAACTTGGCTTCCTAGCCAAATGCCTTTTGGGGTAACCATTGCCTCACTGTTGCTATAGAGTGTTCTTGTCTTTTAAATTGTTTTTTTGTTTTAATTCGGTTAACCACTACATAACCCAGATAGACCATGTTAGGGTAGCTGGTTCATTCCACTGGGGTGTCAAACAGACTAGGCATACTGATGAATCCTAGTATGATAAACATGTGTCTATGTTTTCTGTTGGCACCCTTTGCAAACTGTGTAAGAGGCCTTTCAGCACCATGCATTTCTGCTTAAAGTTGAACCAGCATAATATTCTGTGGTGATTTGCATATGCAGTCAATGATGCTTTGCATTGTGGGGGCATGTGTGATTTTGTATTTCTTTGAAACTTGACTTCCTGGCCAAATGCCCTTTGGGGTAACCATTGCCTCAATGCTTGTACACAGAGGTTCTTTGTCTTTTGCTCTCCTTACCACTTTACTTGCCTCTGTCTGTTTTCCCTGATACACTTCCCTATCCTCTTCTTTCTGGGTCACCTTGTACCTTCTGAATGCTACGCTTTTAGCCTTTACCTTTTCTGCTGCCTCTTTTGAGAACCACAGTGGTCTTCTCTTTCTTTTACTTTTGCTTACCTGCTTAACATAAATATTTGTTACCTTCACTGTGCCCTCTTTCAGTCTGGTCCACTTTTCCTCCACCCACTGGTCCTCACCCCCTGTCAGTTCGTTCATGAAGCATTCACGCATCTTTTGAACTCCAGGAACCTTGCCTTTGTATGGTTGGATTCTGCAGTTGTTCTAATGTTGAAGCACACTGTACGATGATCACTGGTCCCCAGATGGCTCCCCACCCTGATGTCTGCAGCACTGTCTCTGTTAGCAAGCACCAGGTCCAGTATTGCCCCATCATGAGTGGGTTCCCTAACTAGTTGTCTAAGGAATACCCCGTGAAGGGGGTCCAGGATGTCTCTGCCTCTAGCTGATACTATAGAAGGGAGGTTCCAATCCATATCTGGCAGATTGAAGTCCCCCACCAGTAACACCTCCCCCTTTCCACCATTTTACCAGTTTCATCTAACATTACCTTATCTAAGTCCTCCCCTTGCGCTGGAGGCCTGTAGATCATACCTGTCTGAATATTGGCTCATTTTCCTAACCCACAGCATCTCTGCCTCTTCCTGAGTATCTTGTATTTCCATTGCTTTTACGTTGTCCTTCACTTAAAACTCATTCTGTCCTGATGACACCATATGGCGTCATAAAAAACATACCTCTTTTTCCTGATGACGCCATATGGCATCCTAAATTATGTGCTGTAGTGCCTGATGATGCCGATTGGTGTCCATGATTTTCTCTTGGTGCAGCTCAAGCATTTGTTTACATTTGATGAATTGAGTTATACCAGCCAATAGGGGACATCGTACTCTTACTGATTTTACCTAATATAATATGTGTTCCCATTGGCTATTTTTGAGAAAACATGCCTTAATAAATAAATAAATTTACTATTTTTTGCATGTGCTGTGAAAAATGTTTATTATGTTCGTTCTGCCATTAGTTTGTCTTGTAATAACAAATCATCTTGTTTTAGTGTAACACGTTAAGTTTATCAGGTTGACACTAATTCATTTCATAACTTATTTTTTTTTTTTATTCGAACAATCTGATTGGCCATCACCACTTTTGGTGTATTTTTTTGTCTTTTGGGGTGTTTCTACAATAACATGTTGTCACTGATATCATGATTGTTATAACTATTAGTCCATTTATACCACTAAGTGAGCTGAATATTTCTGTATTTAAAAATCGAGGTCTGTGATTGGTCGGATTTTCTGATTTCATCAATTCTGAACTGGTATAAAGGGATTGTCTTCGATGCAGGCATCATCCCCCTGATGAAGCCTTAATTGTCGAAGCACCAGGGAACCTGCACTCAGATCTTTTTGTTGTGCCTTCCACTATTCTATTCAATGTGTGTGCCTGAAACGTTAGAATAAATCCTTATTTAGCATTCAAGCAAGGACTCGTATTTTTTTCACAACCGTCACTGGATGGAAAGTGGCTCTCCAGGCTCTGGAGTGTACAGTGATTTTTTTTTTTGATGTTTCAGTTAGGGCTCCCAGCCCTCACTCACACCCTGCCCTAGCTCTGTAGTGCAGCACCATTTGGTCATATTGATCCTCACTGCCGCCATGCCTGTTCTATGCTTATTGTACACGTCACTATTTCCATTAACCAGTCAGAGCACACACTGGTGCTGGAAGAGCATGGTGACTGGAAACTCAGTTTCAAGATGGAGGTGCTGCTCTCATCCTAAAATACTCTCTTCATTTCGGTGCCAAAACCTTGATTTGTAATATGCATTTACTTTATTTTTTATTTTTATTTATGATAAAAGTTTTCATAGTTGTCACTTTGTTCATTTTGGGATAATTTCTGGTTCTCCTGTGCGGTCACATCTTATGGATCTGGCTGGCATTCCTGATGGGAGCGAGTGTTCCATGTGCATGTACTAGATGAGGTCACATGAATTCAGCACCTTTTGTCACTTTTTAAAGAGTTTACGTTTGGATTATGGCTATGTTAAAATCTGTGTGGCATGTTGCTCCCTGCGTTATGGATGATAAGCGGGTTAGGGTCAGTAGCATGTTTGTCTCATGCTCTGCACTTGAGTTTTTTCCCCTAATACACAGTTGATGATTGTTTAAAATGAAAAAATAATTGTGTTGCCTTCAACTCATCTGGCATCAGTCCAGCCCCAATCTCTGATGCGCTGTAAAGGCAAAATCAGTTTTGAATCCCTCCACAGTCACTGGTGTTGTCCATCAACTCGTATGACAGCTGTCTAGACCCAACCTCTGATGCACTGTAAAGTGTTCCTCAGGTTAAAATCCCTCCACAGCCACTGGTAAGATCTAACTCCTTACAACACATCAGTCGAGCCCCAAACTGTAGTGAACAGTGAAGTGCATTTCAGGTTCAGATCCTTCCTCAGCTGATGGTGTTGTCCATCGACTTACCATGTATCAGTCCAGACCAATCCCATAATGCACTGTGAAGTGCATTTCATTTTCAAAACCCTCCACATCCACTGGTGTAGTCCATCAATTCATATGACATCAGTTCAGTCCCAATCTCTGATGCACTGTAAAGTATTCTTCAGGTTCAAATCCCTCCACAGCCACTTGTAAGATCTATTTCCTTATCATGTATCAGTTGAGCCCCAAACTGTAGTGATCAGTGAAGTGCCTTTCAGGTTCAGATCCCTCCACAGCTGATGGTGTTGTCCATCGACTTACCATGTATCAGTCCAGACCAATCACATAATGCACTGTGAAGTGCATTTCATGTTCAAAACCCTCCACGTCCACTGGTGTAGTCCATCAATTCATATGACATCAGTTCGGCCCCACTCTCTGAAGCACTGTAAAGTATTCTTCAGGTTCAGATCCCTCCACAGCCAGTTATAAGATCTATCTCCTTATCATGCGTCAGTCAAGCCCCAAACTGTAGTGAACAGTGACATGCATTTCAGGTTCAGATCCCTCCACAGCCAATGGTTTTGTCCATCGACTGATCTGGTGTCAGTCCAGCCCCCAACCTCTGTTGCACTGTAATGTGCTGTTCAGGTTCAAATCCCACCAGAGTCACTGATTTAGTCCATCTGTTCATCAGTCTTCAGTCCAGTCTTTATCTCTGAGACACTGTGATGTGCATTACTGATATGGATCCCTCCTCAGTCATCACGGTGTAGTCCATTGTACACATCAGGTTTCATTCCAGCACTACCCTCAGATGCGCTGTAATGTTCTATTTAAATTCAAATCACTCCGCAACCACTTGTTTAGCCCCTTGTGCTCTTAATGCTTCAGACCAGCCTTTACCTCTGATGCACAGTGATGTGATCAGTGCCATTGTATGACTTATACAGTCCATTCAAATGAAACTTAGCACATAGTACACATGTGCACCAATGAGCATCACTCCATGGTGCAATCATACCCACACTCCTTCCCACCCACACAGTGAGCCATACTGAAAGCTGCAACATATCACATGTGTGTGCAGGCAATCCATATGACACAACACATAGTACACAACCTTCACAGGTGCCCATGTCATCACCCTGCATGTGTACCCACAATGTCTCTGCATGGCATATGAACAACATTATCAGGTGCAGGCAGACCCACCTGCTTCCCTACAACTGAGTATACCCAAAGGAAGGGTGTCAGTTGATGACACAAAATGACTGCAGTGCCTATGAGCATCATTCCTTGGTACACACACACTCACCCCCTTCCCCATGACACAGTGTTCTCCAAATTACCAGTGCCTTTTCAGCAATTTCATCATCCTATACGTATACCCATAATGTATCTACAGTGTCTGTTAGCACCATTATTACATGCATATAGCCCCTCTCTTTTCCCCAGAACATATGAAGTGCATCTGAGCATGTAGGATGAATGCAGGACCCCCCAACACACTAACACACAGTGCTTCATCATACAGTCATTTTCTAACCTTAAACCATTCCATAATACAACCCCCAAAAATAAACCATGCCAGGAAATTAAATAATACACACATTTATGTAACATGATGTTTGCTGAAAGACTCTGAACCTTTACATGAACATCATGCTTCATTTACAGTATGATAAAGCAAACCGCACAAATAAAATAGTTTCCTATACTTATTATGGGATTTTATTACAAAAATACAATAACATAGTTTATTTCAATGAAATTACACATTTTAATGAAAACAAATATGTAATTAATCATAGAGAGCCCTCCAGCACTAAAAAATGTATTCATTTCCTGTGTTAGCTCACTGACCTACCCTGGAAGTGTTCTTCCTATTTACATCACTTGACCTCACAAAGCACTTCCTTCCTTCCTGCATCACTTCCTGATATGTCCTTTTAAGGTAATGTGTAAATATGTTCTTACTAAACTTGGGGAAAAAACAAAAAAATTGATAATCAAATTCATAAACTAAAATCAGTGGATAAGAAGAATTACACACTGCAAAAATTCCAACTAGTGGAGTGGAACAAAAAACTCAAGCTGTAATAACAGGAGATTCAGATATTGATTTCTGACTAAAAAAATGGTAAAAACCTTGCAAAATTTATATATAGACAATGACAAACGTTTATTGTGTATTTTTAAAAATTTTAACCAACAGTTTTACAGAAATGCAATATTTTTGCATGACCAAGTGTAACCCCCCAGCAAATAGGGGTTCCCAGAAGTCTTCCAGGAGCTTGGCTACAATGCTCCAAGTCTGGAGATGTTTGGCTTTTAAGCCGCTTAAGTGTGAGTGCTTTTAGAGCCTCTGGTACCGTCTCTTTAAGAGCTGCCTGCTTGTAGCTATAAATAATTGAAAAGGGGGGACTGTGTATTTAATGCTTGAATCCCACCCGAGCTGCTGTCAATTCGCTCCATTTCTGCCGTCGCTACATGTGCAGAGGGAGCCTTGTGGATAGATATAACTGTTTGCCAGGAATCATTTAGAGTGACTGAGAAAATGTAGTTTGTCTAACCTGTCTTCATTTCAGCATGAACTGTTTCAGTGTAGCTCTTTCATTTTGGTCCTGAATTGCTGACTTGGACCAATCAGGATGATAGGGAGACCTTAAAATGGAGCCTGTGGATGAATCAGAACTTGGACTCTCAATTCTGAGCCAGCCACAAGGGGATTGTATGAGCAGTGACTCTGGGAAATGTAGTTTTGACCTTGGCGCCTTTTTTCACCAACAGAGGGAGTTCTATTGTGAGTGACAGCCGAATCAGCCAACCGAACTGGGAGGAACTCAAGGAAAATGCCCTACTCTGTTACTGGAAAGTCAGATCAGTTGTGACAGTGAAGAGAGAAGGAGCTATGTGCTTCTGCGGTATGTAGTTTAGCGCGGGAAGCGTGTGTGAGGCCCTGAGTTTCAGCCTGCAGCCATTGTGAGAGCCAGTTTGGACTGAATCCGAGTTGTGAGGAGAAAGAAACACCAGAAGTGTGGAAACCAGGCTCACCCTGTAGAAGACTGGAGAAATTGCTGAATAGCGCTCAGTCTGTCAGGAACTGAAACTGCTATGCGTGCTCCCGGGTATTTTGTAGTAATTGCGATCGGTATCGAGGAGCAGCCTACCTGGTATAGTACTTTCCTTTTACATATGAATGTGCGTAGTGCTTGTGGGGAATCACTATTTCCAATCCCCTGTACTGTGTGCTGAGTGTTGAAGCTGGAAGCAAATCCCAGCTTGCCTCGGACTAAATCCGTTTGCTATCAACTGCAGTGGGGTCCAGTCACAAGGACCTTGTCTCCATGCCCTGTTGTTTCTGACAATCCAGAAGAACAACCACCATTCAGTTCTCAGTTTGGGTATTGTGAGTACAAATCAGGGTATTCCCCTGCAGCCTGTTATCAATTACAAGTGAGTCATCTAATTATTGTTGTTTCACTTCTTCATGGACTGAGCCATCCAGCTCCGGATTACAAGTGGGTGTTGTGCATATATTTTCTCCCTACAGGGCCCCATCCCTCTGCACCTGCCAGCCAACCCCGGGCAACAGACCTGGCTAGCCTCCCCCCACCCTGGGTACTCAGAGTGTGACTTTTTGAACCCTATATGCATGCACATTACTGTGATTTGAACTTTACTAAACTAAATCAACCTGATTGCTCCCTTCTGTGTTACTGTCCCCTAAATAAATCAGATTTGTTATTGTTATACTATACACTGTCTGTGGTGTTGGTACTTATGGAAACAGTATTGCATTTTGCTGCGTTTGTTGAACCTTATTTTACAGGGGATCCTCAGTGGCTCTGTACACACTACTCCTCTGTAATGTTACAGAGTGTCCAAACTGTTACAGCAATGGTTTGCATTTACACCTGTAACGTTACAGGAGGTGTTTTCGTAACCGTTGTTGAAACCACATATGAGGTGGTTTCAACAACGGTTATGAAACCAGTCCCGCCCTGGTAACGTTACCGGCAGTAGTGTGGATGGCGGTAACGGTCTTCTGCAGGGCACGGGCGCAGCGCAAGCTGCATTGTGGAATTGGGAGCCAGAACGGTCTCCCGCTCCTGATGTGGACCGCAGTGCCGGGTCCTGTAATGGACACTGCCACGGTGGATGCACTGCACCGCTTCCCGCCGGTAACGGTCTACATCCATTACTGGGCCGAGCGGTGCAGTGTGGACAGGGCCAGAGACATGCTACAGAATCAGTCTTGAGGGTAAGTGGTACTTTATGAGTGAACAGTGTCTATACACTCCATCTCTGCTTTGTGGTGGGGGGTCTGTTTCTGCTTCCCCTTTTTCTTCCACCCCCCCAGCTACTTTAAACATTGTCCATTATTAAAATTATCTGTCAGTAAGTACAGATATTATAAATAAGAAACTACTCAACCTCAATGTCAGAAAGTCAATAAGGCTCCGACTACCTACAGTCCTGACTGCTACAAGCCTTGCTACACAAATTTGCTCCCTAATTTGAATACCTCATTGAAGAATCAGTCTCATTGGGTGAAATGCCCCTTGACTGGAAGTGCACTATGGTGGTGCCAATTTGCAAGATGGAGGTAAAGTCAGATAAAAAGTATTATAGATGAATAAGCCTAACTTCTATGTTGGGTGAGCTATCGAAAGCAATTCTTAGAGACGATATAGAACAGCAAACAGCCAATTTTGGACTAAGTGATAATCACCAACATGGTTTTACCAAAGATCAGCCCTGTCTGACCAACCTCCTAACTTTTAATGAACTAGCTAGTGAGGCCATTGACACAGATACACCAGTGGATGTTTTCTTCCTGGACTTTAGCAAGGCTTTCAATATCATGCCACACACACTTTTAATTAATAAATTATAATCCTTCAGGTTGGGAAAGATTACTCTCACCTTGATTGAAAACTGGCAAAGGGGGAGAACACAGCCCTCATTAATGGGTCCCTATCAAAGGAAGGCTGGGTGACGAAGTGGGAAGTACAGGACTCACTCCTGGGTCAATACTTTTTGCACTGTATATTACTGACACACTAGTACCAATTGGCTAATTATATTTGCTGATGACACTAAGCTGGGTGGGCAAGCAGGTAATGATTAGGGATGATATATACACCATATCAAATTGTACCATGAAAAAATGGCATAAGGTTTAATTTGAGGAAATCTGTACTACTACACTTGGGAACAGGGATAGACAAGCTGTGTATGACTTAAATGGGAAGGTATTAAGAACATGTGAGGAGAATGAACTAAGGCAACCAAGATTTTAAAAGCTGCTGACTCCTCTGGGGAAGCTTCGGAAAACATAATATTTAGACATGATTCAGCTTGTATTTCATATATAATCTATAGATTTCTCATCCCCAGTATTTAGAACTAAGAACATAGATTTAATAGGATCTCTATCACTTAGAGTTCATCTGCCTCTATAGCTTATTCCCTTACTTAACATCATAATCCTGTGTTGACAACACAGTCTGCAGCCGTAGGAGTGAGTGTTATGTCACAAGCAGAGTGCTGTGACCCTTGATGGGGAAGAAGCAACAGGGACAGATCAACTCTTCAGATGGAAAAATTATGTTTTCTGACAAATGACTTTAGTGATACATATTGGGAAAGAGGAATACAGATGTAATGTGAAATATAAGCTGAATAGTAGCCAAACATTGTATTTTAAAAAGCTTTCCTGCAGCATGGGTGCCAGAACATGGGGCACAGTGGGGAAGTTGCACTTCAAAGGGCACAGAGTAAAAGCAATTTGTGTTAACCACTGTTTTATACACAGAAATTAAAACATTCTCTAATACAAAGCCCAACACATAATGTATCACACTTACCAAAAAGCAAATAATTTTTTTTGTAAATATAATTTTTATTAAAAAAATTTTTTTCCAACTTTACATAGTCACAGTTCCATTCATTACTAAACAAGCTCTCAATTAATTTGCCAGGAGTATGTATTATACAGTAGTGCATATTGGTGGAGGTCTGTACACATTCTTACACCAGCAGAACAACATTTCATTCATTTGCATTTTACTTCTATCATAGTCAGGTCATTCTCCGTGGCCCTCTGCCTCCCTCTTCCCACCTAACCTACAGGTCCCAGGAACTCCCCTCCCTCTCCCCTATCTGTATAGTAAGACCCAACCTGCGGGTGAGCTTCCCTTGTATTGTCCCTAAAAGGGGGGGATAAGGAAGTCCAAGGGATCTCATAAACTTCATCTTTGTGTTCTAAGGGACAAATCCCGGGTCCTTAGCCATGGCATATATGAACCATCTGCTCCATTTTGTTGAACACAGTGCTGCCTTATCATTCAGGGAGTAAGTGATCCTCTCTGCTTTATAGACACCATTTGCTATGGATCTCCAGGATTCTATGGTCGGGACCATAGTAGTGAGCCAGCATTTAGTTATTGCCTTTTTCGCAGCAAGCAACATGATTCCCAACGGGGGGGCATTGTACAGGCCTCTTAATTCTTGGGGGACTACATGTAGCAGAAACAGCTCCCCTGTCCATGGGATCCCCGGGCCCCACATTTCCGCCAATTCTCTCCGAAGGATCTCCAAAAATGGTTGCAATTTAGGGCACAGCCAAAAAATGTGTGAATGGTGGGCAGACATCTCCCCACACTGGCACTAACAGGAGGCCGATGTGGCACCCCTGAAGTGAGAGGTAATGGCCGGTGTGCGAAAATACCTAATGAAAAGCTGCCAGGCAAAAAGTCGCCACATGTGTGTGCAGGTAAGTTTGGAGGAGGTATGGCACCTGGAATCCTATGTTTCCCTAATGAGGTGGATTCCCAATTCTGAATTCCACCTTTCCATAATTAGGTATGTGTTCTCCCCTGAGGTCTCCATCAGTGATTTATATATGACCGAGATGGCATGTGGTGAGTCATTAGTTCGGAGCACCTGCAGCAGCAACTTCATCAGGTGTGGGTATCCCTCTGGGTTATTTACAGTGGTGGGCAGGGAGTTGATATAGTGTCGTATTTGTAGGTATCGAAAAAAGTCTATGTGCCATAGTCCAAACTCCTTTGGATCTCCAAAAATGTTTTAAGTTGCGGTCCCTTGAAGAACTGTGTTAGGTTATTGAGGTGTAAATGTCTCCATTCACTGAAGGTGTGATCAATTCGTCTGGGGTGAAAGTCTTCTAAGAGGCCTATTGGGGTTAATAAAACTAGGTATGGGGTGAGTTGCAGGGCTTTGGAAATAACGTGCCAGGCCTGGATTTGATGTTGGATCCAGGGGTTCATGGCACTCCTCTTGAGGAAGGGGGGAGGGTTTCAGTAAAATAGTGCATGTTCCCAATTTGGATTGGGTATGATGCCCTCTTCTATCTCCCTCCACCAGGATAGTGTGGTGATGGAGCTTCTCCAGATCAGGAACGCTATGTGAGAGGCCCAGTTATATAATTTAAAGTTGGGTAGTGCCAATCCTCCCTTTTATCTGGGCAGGGTAAGGGTTTTAAATCCAATTCTGGGTCGCTTGTTAGCCCATATGAATTTGGAAACCACAGCATTCCATCTCCAAAGCAGTTTTATTGGAAGCCTAGCAGGTACACTTTGAAATAGATAAAGGGCCCTCGGGAGTATGACCATCCTTATCACTTCCACCTTTTGTATCAGGTTCAGAGGAAGTAGGGCCCATTTCTCCAAGTCCCCTTCCATCTGTTTCAAAAAAGGGTTATAGTTATGACGAATCATGTCTTCTGCTTCGTGCATCAGGAAGATGCCTAGGTATTTTAGTTTTTCTAGTTTCCATCATAAGGTATATCTATTCCTAAACCTCTCTGGGGGGTCAAAATGGAAGACAAGAGCATCTGTTTTGCTAGTGTTAAGTTTATATCCTGAACAGGCCCCAAATTCCTCCAGTATATTAAACACTGCTGGCATAGACTCTGTGGGGTTTGAAAGAAAGAGAAGGACATCATCAGCATATAGGGCTATCCGTTGTTCTGTGTTCTACACCTTCACCCCAGTAATCCCGGAGCCATTCATATGGCTTGCCAGTGGTTCAATAAAGATAGCAAAGAGGCTGGGGGAAGGGGGCACCCCTGCTTGTGCCTCTTCCCAGAGGGAAGTAGTCCGAGTGGTGTCCAGAGACCTTTATACATGCCCGTGGGAACGAATATAGAGCCCTGATGATGCCAGTGAAATGTGGGGGGAAGCCCATCTTCTGCATGGTGGTGAAGAGAAATGGCCAGGACACCTGATCGAATGCCTTCTCCACGTCTAAGTAGGAGTGCGCTTGGTTCTTTGTTGGTTTGCATTTCCTGTACCAGGTGTAGGGCTCTATGTGTGTTGTCTGTAGTTGACCTAGCACTCACAAAGCCCATCTGGCCCAAGCTGATCAGGGTTGGTAAGACTAAATCAAGTCTTGAGCCCAATATAGATGTAAAGTATTTATAATCTGTGTTAAGGACTGAGATGGGCCTATATGAGATACATTGGAGAGGGTCTTTTTCGGGTTTGGGAATCAGGGAAATGGTCGCATATGCCCAGCTGGGGGAAGGGGTCTCACCCAGCGCCACCTCATTCAAGGCATTTAACAGAAGGGGGTTTATAGACTGTAATGTGCACTTATAGAATTCTGCCCCATACCCGTCGGGACTGGGGGCCTTCTGGGTTTTTGATCAGGTAATCGCTGCAGCTAATTCTGGGTGTGTGATAGGGGCTATGAGGGAGGCCTGTTGGTCTTCAGAGAGCTTAGGGAGAACTAGTTTGTTCAAAAAAGTGTTAACAAAAAGCAAATCTTAAAATCATTTCAGGACTTTCGGTTTGCACTGCATCAAGGCAACTCCAATTATCTTTCATATTGGTGAGCTTGACCATGTGATTGAGGCCACAGTGCAAGCCTGCTGGGAGCTTCTATTTCAACTGTAGGCTGGGCTGGACACACAAAATTGCAAAACAAACCATGATTTATTCACTCTTTACCTTCAGTGCATAAAAGGGGAACATGGAAGACTGAAGGACAAAAGTAGGGGTGGGGAGCTGCTGCCCTCACACAATTGGTTAGGGTACTTACTGTATGTCTTAGAGGCGTTTACTGCTCTTTAAACAAAATGCTCACTGTGAATATAGCAAAGGAGAGCAAGGGCAGTTTGGGGCTGTATTTGAAGAACATTTGATAGTAGGTCCAGAAGTGTTATAATACCTCTTTATATAGCCTAGATAAGGCCCCATAAGAACTACTGATCACAGCTCCAGTCCGTCATCTGAGGAAAGATATATTTAAAGTGGAGGGGTTCAAAGAAAACAACAACACATGTATAGGTCCTATCTGAGTCAGTGATAGACTGGAAAATCTGAGGCATTTTACTCTGGAGAGGAGGCATATGAGAGTGGATCTCTTTTTTCAAAAACTGTCAGGGAAACATCACTTGCTTGAACCTGACCTTTAAGGGAAATCACCATAATGCTAGGGGACACAAGTACCACCTTCAGAGAAACCCTTATAAAACTGAGGCAAGGCGATTTTTTTTTGCTCCCACCAGGCCCACACAGTCCCACTCCTTCAAGCTCTCAAGCTGGCAACCCCCACTGAGCCGTGAACCCAACCCTTGTTGTTGTGTTTGTCTTGGTTCCCCCTCCACTCTGTCAACAATCCCCATGGTGGTACAGCTTATCCCTGCTGGAGGGCCCCCTCTGGGGAGGTAGCAGGGGGGGTAATTAAGCATTACACCAGAGATGTTGGTGGGGGGCCAGGCGTGGTGTGCTGGGTGGTCAGTGGCAGAAGGGGTCCTACAGAGGGCCATCATCTGGTGCTACAGATGGCCATTTTCCATTTTCTGGGGCACCCACCACCCACAATGTGCGTGGCCACGGTGGCATCCTTGGGGCAGGAACATATGGCAGCATGTAGTACCCACACCACCAAGTATGCCTCTGTAAACCACCACAAGGAGCTACTACTAGAGTGGCTCATCACGTCCCACTGCCCCCCAGAGGGACTCCCTCCTTGCCGGCCTCTGCTCCTGGCATCCGGGCTTGGAACATGAACCCGGATCGCCAGCATGCCGGAGCACTGCCCCATTGCTCGGCACCATGGAGCCATCCTAGAAGATATTTTTATATCTAGAGGTGGTAGGGTCTGAAATAAACTACCAGATACATTGATTAAGTTAGGAACATTCAACACCTTCAGACACAACTTAAATAGATGGAGATGGGTAACATATTACCACTAACACTGGGTGGAATTTTCAAATTTCACGTCTGCTGGAATACCACGGAATTTCAGAAATTCTGCCTTATTCATGGAATTCCATCAGAAGCAGAATTCTGAAATTCAGAAAGCAGAATGTTATTTTTTAAACTATGGATTAGTATTCCTCCAGTTATGTAAACCACAGAAACGTATTCCACAGTTTATGTTAACCCTGGATTGATTCCTTTTCCAGACACAGTGGAATGTTTCTCCTTAGAGTATGTAACCCTACATATAAGAGCTTTCTGAATTCCAAGCAAAGAACAACAAAGAAATAATGACAAGCATTTTGGAAGTGATATTGCCGTTTTGCACAAATTACCCTAGGCAGAATTCCAGCTTCCACACAGCTCTTATTACCACTGTGTAGGTGGGTGTAGGTCTGGACAGGCTCCATGCCATCTGCTATCCCTAGAACCATAGTATAAACCACAGGTATCACGACAATGGAAAGAAGGATATAGGGCGAGTAAATGAGGGCAGAGGAAGGGGAGGAAGGGGAGGAAGGGGTAATAAGTGTCCTGGAGTGGACCTGGAATTGGAGCAAATGTGTTTTTGGTCACAATGACCAATATGGGGAGGCAGATATTTGGCATATTACATGGTGATAGCTCCCAGGTGAATGTTATGCTGTTCTCTGGCAGTGGTGTTTTCCCATCTGTGTCCCCATGCATCCATGCTGTCTGTCATTCTGAAAGTTCACTGTTGTCTGATCTGCGTTCTTTGATGTTTCTGCCACTGCTGCCATCTTACAGTGCATGTGCAATCCTGAGTTGTTTATATATAGTGAGAGGGGCATGGGGAACAGTCCCCACAATCATTGCTTAGGTAATTTCTTGACCTGGGTGTATGCAGGTGCTTCACAGTCACCTTGTTGTCTTCCATTGTTTCTTCAGCATACTGAGCTTCCGGCATGATTACTGTCCATTGTTAATGCTGCCACTCTGTTGCTGCTGCTGCATTGTCATTTGGTATCTTTGCTTTCTCTCTAATGTGGGTGACCTTAAACCTCATATAGAATAATGTATGGGCAACCATACACAGCAAGACTATGTTTCCATCAAGGGGCTGAGATTATATCATAGTGACATCAAGAGCAAAGCTTGAGAGGTGCCTGATGTCCTTTCAACCCCAAGATGGAAACATAAGCCGACGTGTTTTTGTTGACCATATTTTATATATATATATATATATATATATATATATGCTTTAAAGTATAAAGGATTTTATAGAATATGAGCAAATAAGACAGAGCAGGCTGTAATACTTCTGTTCTAAGTTAAAACAAGGGAAAAAATTACTTTTAAAATTTAAAATGTAACATATGAATAGCAGATTTGAGTTTCAAGTGAAGAGGAGGGACCATCATGAAGAGAGACTGCTGGAGAGACAACAATGAAAGGAACAGTTGTACTGTAGTGTAGTAGTGATATCACTACTGTACTACAACAACTTTAGTGACATTTGAACTGTCCTACAACAATTTTTAATGATCTTTGAACTGTATTACCACCACTTTTGGCGACACATTTAACTGTCCTACAATAGAAATCCATACACAACAGTAGCTAACCATATACTATGTACTATAGTATAGTAAATTACATTACTAAATTTTGTCATTTCCCCAAAGGTCTGGTTTTTTATCTGCGTACACTAATGGTATAACAAAGAGTGTGGCTTTTGTGTACACGGATCACCCTCCTTCCAAACCAATACAAGCTGCTTCTAGTGTGTAACGGCTGAGCTGGCATATAGCCATGACAGAAATGCTTGTATTGTATGTTTTTGTTTTGAAGATATGGTTCACTCAAATGCCAAACAGCTAATTCGGTCTCCACAGTGAAATTTGTATATATACATGGCAATGTGTGTACGTGTCATCTGACAGGCATTGCCAGTATCTTCTGCAAAATCTGCAACTTTCATGCTGTAGTTACATAACCTACGTGACTGGGTTACCAAGGAGTTCAGTTGGTAGAGATAGGGAATAAATTCCAAATCTGTGAAGAAATGCAAACGTATTTTTATTTGTCATAGTTTATGCATTTCCTACGCACATCTCAGTTTAGCATATTAACAACTGTGAGTGCATGGGGGGATGGGAATACTAATGTTTCCTTACCACATCTGATAAAGGTTGTGTAGCTTATGTTTAGGAAAGGCTTAGGGGATGAGTCCACCGTTTACAGCTTCCGCCCCACACTGCTGACAGTGTAAAAATGCACTGAGAGTGAGAGGTAACTTAAACATCCTACATAAGCTGCTGTCCCCTCCAGGCATCTTTGTTGATACACCTCTTTACTGGCTGAGCTAATGGAAATAGTCAAAATGAGAACTATGTTTAGGTGTTTTTTTTTTTGCTTGTTTTTTACAGTTTACATACCCAGAAGAGCTGTGATGAAATCATTCATTTTCAGAGATGGTGGTAATGATGGCTGGGGCATCCTCATCTTCCCAACTGAGCAGCAGGGAAAACTGAAACAAAGGAAGGAAGTTAACCCTGGTGACAGTGTCAGGGGTGGGATTTGACCCTGTGACCCCCTGGTTCTCAGATAAGTGTGCTAGCCACTAGACTAGGCTGTCTTTCTTGCAATCATTTAAGAAAAAAAGCCACTTCTGTTTTGGTAACAAAACAGATGGCTTTTATGTTTTTAGTCCTAATTTTTTACTTCATTTCATGCCAAATTATCTGAATGGAAACAAACTGCCATCAAAGGTGTATTATTTATTTATTTGAATTTTGGTAACGGGTAGGCCCACTGAGACCATGCAGTCCCTTTTTCAGTGATGACCAGGGAGACAATTATAGTACAAAACAACTTAACAAGTACAGGGAATTGTGCACACAAAGAAATGACAATGAATTCAAGGGATATACAGAGATTTCAAGATAGTTAAATAAGTAACCTAATATTAAACTGAGCAAAGTTAAATAAGGTTGAATTATAAGTCTAATTAATTATTAATGAGCTGAACTAGCTCACTGATTGACTGCCATGCCAGTCTGAAATCTTTAGAAATAACCGCATGGCAGCAGCATCGGCTTATGCTCTGTCTACGTCGACAGCAGCAGCCCAAAAAACAGTTTTCGCGCCTGAAATGCCGAAAGAAAAATCATTATTGCAATTAGACTTATAATCGTAATAATTACCTCAGAGCCAATCATTTCCTTCTTATTAAAGACTGGCTGGGTGCAAAGTTAAATAAGACTGAAGCATATATACAGTTTTATACATTGGAATGTACATATTTGCAGAACACATCAGATGTCAGTGGCTCAGTAGGTAGCACACTCACCTCTGAGGCGGGAGATCAGAGGGCTGTGGGTTCAGTTCCCACATCTGGCACTTGGGTTAATATCCCAGTACTGACACTGTAATGCAGCATGAGAGGGTGCTGCATTTCTGAGGTGCCGTCTTTCGGATGGGGCGTTAAACCGAGGTCCCATCTGCCTGGATTGGTGGTAGTTCAGGTGGATGTTAAAGATCCCATGGCACTTATCGAAAGAGTGAGAATTTCCTGGTGTCCTGGCCAAATTTCCTCATTCACTAAAAATACCACCAACAGCTTAATCTGGTTCAAGGTCAGTTGGCATTCATCTGTATCCCCCTCCCCTGGGTCGTGCCTGAAAATAGGCAGGATTTGTCTAGTGCATTTACCCGGTCAACAAAAGCTAAATAAAATAAACATCGCAACACAATGCTTTAGCATCAAATGAAATGTATGCCGAGCAGCTGATGGTGCAGAGAAGGTAGTGAATTAACTAAAACAGCTGCAGTGGGGAGGTTTGAGTAGATACGAGGTGAGTTATTTTTGAAAAGAGATAGAATTGGGCAGGTGAGTAAAGTAGGTGGGAGGGAATTCCAGGCAGAGGTGGCTGAGAAGGCAAGCAGCGCTTACCGATAGACAGTCCGGTTTCAGATAACTAATAAGAGAAGAAGTAGACATAAGAGGGGCATAGGCTTTGTGATACGATTCCCCTGAGAGATGGAGGCTAAAAGATTGATTAGTTTGAAAACAAAGCATAGTGTATGGAACTGTAGCCTAGAGTCATAATCGGGCCATTGGAGAGACTGCAGGGTGTCACAGTGATGTTGTCTAGGGTTAGCTCCTAGCACAAATTGCCCAGTTTTATAATAGATTTGATGCAGCCAGGCAAGGTATGAAGGTTGAGCAGAGAGAAGGCAAGGAGCACCATATAACAATATAGGGAGAAGGGATGTGGAAGCAATTTTTTGACACGCGCTTGCGGATAGTAGTGGGCGAAGGCGGTATAAGAAACCTAGCTTTTGGTTAATCGCCTTAGTAAGCTGTGATACATAAGGTTCTAATGAAAAGGAGGTGTCGAGAACCATCTCAAGATATTTTAACGTTTTAACTACTTCTATGGTGTCGTCAGACAGTGAGCAGATTTGGGACGGCTTGAATAGTTTATGGGAGGGGTTGTGAAATAACATAGCTTTGGTTTTTTCATGTTCAGGATTAGGTGGTTAGCTAAGTACCAGGATTCTAGCAGATTGAAGTCAGAGTTAAAATGTTGTTAGGTATCCTTTAACCAAAATCTTAACAACAAACTATTCAAAAATCTGACTTCATAGGGGACTAAAGGAAAGGATGTTATATTAATTAATGCTAAAACTTCATTTATATAATTTACCTAAATGCGGTTCCAAAGCATTTGAAAAATTTAAAATCAGCCTTTCAATTTAAAAAAAAAAACTGTCTCACCTGCTTCCTAAAATGGCCACCAAATGTGTTAAGTGATGACATAATTAAAGCCAAAGTCAGAGAGCTGTATGGATCTCTATAGTGCTAACTAGTTATTTTTTCCCCTTTGTATAGAATTGGTTCACCAAAATGGTCAAAATTATGTGCATTATTTTGATCAATACACATTAGGCTACAGTTCTGTTCATTTTGTTTACTTTAACATGCTGAAATTGTGTTTTAATCCAACCGACTTTCTCTTTGGCAAACCACAGTGCAGTACAACTCTTAAATAACCTGGTGGTCTAGTGGTTATGGCAGATTCAGGATGTTGCAATGGAGGGTGCTGGGGTGGTGTGCATACTTGATATGCATTTTTTAACATTTTTATTAAACCTTTATATTGTCTGCTATTCTTTTTTAGTACATTTTTTACAGAACCTACAAATGTAATCCATAGTTTTGAATGTAAACATTTGTACAATCAATAAATCAGACTTCTTCAACAAAGTGAAATGCAGCAGCAGCAAGCAAGTAAGTTACAATGAGGGCGGAGGTGCAGCTGCACTATCAGCCCCCAGATCCACCACTTGTTTGCAGCAAAGTTCTTGTGTAGTCCAATGCCAGAGTTTATACTTTATCAGAAATCAAAATATGCTTGTCTTGTCTTCTTTTTCCATGGAAATAATAAGAATCAGCATTTATATAGTGCTTTTCATACACATTGTATCCCAAAATGCTATACAAGCAATGCTAGACCAGTAGTGAAGTGACTGAGCATGTAGTAGCAACCAATTCACACATTAATACCACACACAGCCTTAGACAATTACATGAACTGGTTTTATGGGATGGGAATGTTAGCCAGGACAATGGGGTCAGGTAGTCATGGTATTGGCAGCCCACATCTTATACCTCACAGTGATCTGCTTGTATTTCTCCTTCTGTCTTCCCCTTCCCTGAACATAGCAGTACCTTGCAGGAGTGGCTTCTCAGTCCCCTCTGGTATTCATTCTTCACTCCTTCTCCCCACACCAAAAACTGATGAACTCATCACCCATCTGCATCATGAATGAAGGTAGTACAGTCCCTGGGTTTTTTGACATATCAAAAATAAACAAATCTTTCCAGTAAGTCAGGCTGATAGCAGCAGGGGAAAAGGGGAAAGATGGGCTTTCCTATCCTTAAAAGATCTAGGCTACCTTTGATTAGGCACTATTAAGTGATGGGTGCGTGCATCATTATGCACTTTATTTAATAGTGCCTAATCGTAGTTGGCTTAGATCTTATATGGGTAGGAAAGGCTATTTGCCCCTTGTGTGCTGTGTTGTCGTCGAGGCACAGGTCAGGAAGCATAGGGAAAACCTGGAGCAGTTGTAGAATTCACCAAAAATATTTATTTGTAGTAGCAGTAACATAAAAAAAATAAACTTGTTCAGTATGACTATGTACAAAGGACAAAAAACAGTAGTTTTCCTTTATTATCTGTGTCCCTTTTTCTCCTTCTGTAGCAACTGTAGCTCAGCTCCCTTATATGTCCTTCCATCCCTCAATCTTAATCAAGCCTCCTGCTTCTTCCAAAGTGTTCTGTTCTCGTAAGTGTCAGGCAGGAAGACAACAGTGTGCTTGCTGAGGCTCCTTTTGCACAGCTTTTGCAAAAGGCTCAAAGATTTGCAGTAAGGTAACCTCTAGTTTACAATAGCTTTCTGCAATCATCTCAAAATATAAATATATACATTTCAACAGTAACATTATATATTTTCTAAACAATAGGATCCCAATATCAGTTACATTTCCACATATTGATTTGCACAAATTTTTAAATTAGCAGATATGCAAGGGAATAAAAACAGACAGCAAGGGAGGGCTGAGAGACAGTGAGAGGCAAAATATTGTGAGACTGTTCGGGTTGATCAAGTCCGAGGTCTCATAGGAAAATCTGGTTGCTCAACCAGACGGTAGGGTTACCACCTTTTAAGAAGCCCAAAGTCGGACATTTCTTACTGAAACATGAGTTTTCGCAGGACAGTAGGTAACCTCGACCAATGCAACAGACTTGTTTGCACTACATAATCAGAATAAAGGCTACGTAGTGTAGTTTCTTAGTTGCTTCTATTGTTTCTTATCATTTTAAGGTATTTTAGTTAAGGTATTATAGTTTTCTGCAACATTTAGTGGAAAGTTAGAAAATATTTTTTTTTTGTAAAGTCAGGACATGTAGTATTTTTCATGTTGTTTTGCAGGACACAGCTGCCCAAATCAGGACTGTCCTGTGAAAATCAGGACAGATGGTAACCCTACCAGACAGAGAAGAGACAGAAAAGGAAAGAACAGATACTTTCATTTAAACACTTTCTCCAAAACAACTGGGACAGGGTCCTATTCCACCCTGTCACATACATCCCCCTCCTTAAGATGGAACCTGTTTTATTAAACAGGTTTCCAAAACCTGTTATTAATTCTCTACTAACAATTGCTGCTTTCAGAAATTAAGCACATGCACATTATTAGTTTTATATAGCAGTACAGCAACCAGTAAAGTTCAAACCCATACATTTGTTTTCAACCTTCAGAACCCTCAATTCCTGAGCTATATCTTGACAGAAAATCAGCATTGCTATTCTCTTTACCAGATTTGTGCATCACTGTGAATTTAAATGGCTGTAGTACCAGGTACCACCTTGTGATTCTGGAATTTTTGTCTTTCATTTGGTTAAGCCAACAGAGAGGATTGTGATCTGTTAAAAAAGCAAAGTCAGTTCCTAGCAAATAAAACTTAACGTACTCCATGGCCCACTCTGTTGCAATACATTCCTTTTCAATAGTGGAGTACCTTTTCTCTCTGTCATGCAACATCCTACTTATGTACAGAATAGAATGTCCCTTCCCATCTATATTTTGGCTCAGTACTGCACCTAGGTCTACCTCTGATGCATCTGTTTGTAACAAAAATGGTTTCTCAAAGTCTGGGCTTCCTAAAACAGGTGCTGAACATAATGCAGCCTTTATGACTTGAAAAGCTTCCTCACACTCTGGGGTCCATTTCACATTATTTTGGGTACCGTTTTTTCATGAGTTCAGTGAGGGGAGTACCTAACTCTGCAAAATTGGGACCAAATCTCCAATAATAACCAACAAGCCAAAATGACTGGACATGTTTCTTTGTTTTAGGGACAGGGATGTTAGCTATAGCTTCTATCTTAGAAACCTCTGATAACTTCTCCATTTCCCAACACATAGTCCAAATATCTGGTTTTCTGCATGCCCAATGCACATTTGTAGGATTAATAGTCAGACCTGCATTTTTGATAGCTTGTATAACTGCTCGTAGGTGTTCCAGGTGGCTTTCCCAGTCTGGACTGTGCACCATGACATCATCCGGGTACGCAGCACAATATGTAGCAGCATCTTCATGAATTCCAGGCCAGTAAAATCTATACGGCAATCTGGCAAGGGTACGATCCCTCCCTGAGTGACCAGCCATAGGATTATCATGTGCTATCTGTAATAACTCTGTTCTATACTTCTGTGGTAAATCCAATTGTTCTGTCTGTTCCTGTGTCTGAGGTTTAACCCAAACTCTGTACAGTAACCCATTACATTTTTTAAACATTGGTCCACCCTGTTTTGGTTTCACCCCCAGCTGCTTAAAATAACCCTGGAGAGAAACATCATTAGCTTGTTCTGAAAGAAAATCACAATCAGTTATCAATTTAGTTTCAGCATTTTCATGTTTTAACTCTTCATGTATATCAGTCATTTGTTGCCATAGTTTTTGGAGCTTCATCTTTCTTTCCTGGATTTCCAGATCTTGGAGCTGTGCTCAAACAAGTCCGAATCAAAATCTTTGAAAGGAAAAGTGTCCCCACCATCTGAAATTTTCTTTGCCTGAGCTCTTGTCACCACTGCTACTGAAACATCAGGATTTGCTCCCTCTTTGATTAACTCGGTAAGTCCTGGAAAATCATTTCCAATAATCACAGGTACAGGTAACTTAGTTACTAACCCCACTTTCATTGGTGCAACACACCTAAATGGTCAGAGTCACTTGGGTGGTGGAGAGTATAGACTGTCCCCATGGATGCAATGACACTAGCAACTAGGTCCCTTTGCACAGTGTTTCTCAGCACTTTAACATGCAGTAGGGTCTGTCTGCTTCCAGATCAGTCTTATTCCCCACCTTCACATCTATTAAGTACTTTCCCTAATCTGCCAAGGACAAATCTGCTCCAGTGTCACTCTCCTCACTATGACAGTCTGTTGCAAAATTTATTTATTTATTTATTTGTACAATTGGATTTGCAACCTTTGAGCCAGAGGCTCATTTACAAAAGTACCTCGTCACAGAGAGGACAACAGTGTTACGATATTACAGTAGATTGACATACAGATTTACACAGATTTTACACAGTAGTATACAGACATATTTACATTTATTTTGTACATTTCATAAAACAGTAGTTACATAAATACAGATATCTGACAGGGGGGAATGAAGGAAACCAGTTGGGAGGAGGCAGTCTGGAGGACTTTGTCAAAGTGCATTCAGTGATATGCGAGCAGCCTGTTAGTGACAGAAACAGCAGAGGGTGTTGAACAGGTGGTTCTGAAGAGCAGTTTTGAAGGATGCAATTTTGTGAGTGTTAGTGATGGTTACATGGAGAGTGTTAAACCAGAAAGGGGCCTTGTAGCAAAAGGATCTCTGAGCTAGGGAGGTCCTAGTTCTGGGTACCAGTAGAGTGGCCTTGTCTGAGCTGTGGGTGGAGACTGTGGGGGAGGTATGTTGGAGGGAGGCAGATACCCTGGGGGGGGGAGCCCGAGCAGAATTTTCTTGGCTAGGAGGCAGGTTTGGTAGTGGAGACATGGCCTGAGTTATTACAGTTATAGCAGATGACGTCTTTGGGCACAGATTTGTTACCCCACCAGAGTTCTTATCAGGCTTGGAGTTTAAATGGGAAAAAGAGTATCTTACTGGTGCTTGGCTGTTACCTCACTGCTGTTGTATCTGTCTGGCCATTTGGTAGTCCTCGGCCAAAAAACAGCCTTTACCCACTCTCTGGTCGGTGTTCCTTTACCACGGCTGCATCTGTAGGCATGATGTTGATGAATTGCTCCATGGCAAATGTGTCGATTATCTGTGGGACTGTTTTGCTCTCTGGTTGGAACCATTTTATTAGGAGTTCTCTGAATCAGGTGAAGGCTTCTCAAGGATTGTCGACTGAGTTGTACCTCAGAGATCGAAATCTCTGCCTATAGGTCTCTCCAGAGATGTCATGCCTTTTCAGGATTTCGCTTTTCACCAGGTCATAGTTTTCTGACTGCAAGTTGGGCTTTCTCTGTCAGGTAGGGTACCAGTGTGATTGTCCATTGCTGCTTTAGCCACTGGCAGGCTGTGGCAACTCTTTCAAAAGTTGTCAGGTATGCCTCAATATCATCTGAGGGACACAATTTAGTAAGTTTACTAGCTTTTAAGTTGCTTACATTTTGTTGCTTGTCTGGATCTGTGCCAGATCCTCTGCCTTTGATAGCTTGCAAGGCATCCAGCCATCGCTGCTCCTGTCATTGCATCTCTTCTCTCCTCTGTGCTTCTAAATGTTGAATCTCTTTTTCTCTCTGCTTCTCCATCTCTTTTTGTTGAATAGCCCACCATTTGAAAAAGTTCATCAGGCTTTTAGGTTCAGTCACTGCCTGTTCTTTTTCCATAACTTATGTTGGCTGTACAATGCCAGACTGGACTTCTGCCTCTGCTAGCTTGGCTGCCATTCTCCTGGTAAACACTCCTGGACTTGCTGCTACAGAATCCAAGCTTTTCTTTGTGCTTCCCTGGTGCTAGGTCCAGTACCCACGCATAAAACTCCTGTCTTAGGGTATGCATGACTTAAATCCACTTAGGCTGACACCATCTGTTGTCGAGGCACAGGTCAGGAAGCATAGGAAAACCAGGAGCAGTTGTAGAATTCACCAAAAATATTTATTTATAGTAGCAGTAACATAAAAAATAAACTTGTTCAGTATGACTATGTACAAAGCAGAAAAAACAGTAGTTTTCCTTGAGTATCTGTGTCCCTTTTCTCCCTCTCTAGCAATGTAGCTCAGCTCCCTTATATGTCCTTCCATCCCCACTCTTAATCAAGCCTCCTGCTTCTTCCAAAGTGTTCTGTTCTCGTAAGTATCAGGCAGGAAGACAACAGTGTGCTTGCAGAGGCCCTTTTGCACAGCTTTTGCAAAGGCTTAAAGATACACTAAGGTAACCTCTAGTTTACAATAGCTTTCTGCAATCATCTCAAAATATAAATATATATATTTCAACAGTAACACTATATATTTTCTAAACAATAGGATCCCAACATCCGTTACAGTTCCACATTCTGATTTGCACACATTTTTATATTAACAGATATGCAAGGGAGAAAAAAACAGACAGCAAGGGAGGGCTGGGACACAATGAGAGGCAAAGAATTGTGAGACTGTTCAGGTTGATCAAGTCCGAGGTCTCATAGGAAAATTTGGTTGTGCAACCAGAGAAGAGACAGAAAAGGAAAGAACAGATCTTTGCATTTAAACACTTTCTCCAAAACAACTGGGACAGGGTTACACCCTGTGGCTATCAGCCTGGCTTACTAGAAGATCACGTTTATTATTAATATGTAAAAATAACACAGGAGACTGTACTAACTGCATTCATGATGTGGAAGGGTAGTGAGCTCACCAGTGGTGTGGGAAGCAGGTGAGAAGAATGAATGCCAGAGAGGGACTGAAGAGGCCATTCAGCAGGGTACAGCTATATTCAGGTTAGGAGAAGAGAGGAAGGGGGAACATTGAGCAGATCATTGTGAGATCTGAGATGTGGGGCTGCCAGCACTGTGATCACTACCTTACTGTGGATGAGAGCAGCCAGCAATAACAAATACTCAGAGTGGCAGGGCTGCACCTAAACTATTACTTGAATTCAGTGTATGCAGATTACCCTTGGGTGGGGGGGTTGACGTTTGTTAGGACAGCATCGAGGAAGCTGTGAATAGTTCATTCAAGATTCAGAAGTATGGTAGCCAGCCACTCGCATTGTGAAGTAGGGCACAGAAAAATACTGGAAAAGAATTGCTGGGTTCTGCAGATCATGGGTAAAGGAGTAGACTGACACTGGAAGTTGGGTGGATTCACTCAAGGCATTAGTATACCTCTCCTGCTAGTAATATTGTTATCCATAGTAAGTGCTGCCCTTATGAGGGCATGAACAGCAGTTTTTCTGGTGTGTCCCGATGCTTATTGCTTGGCTGTCCAAGAAGACCTAGTTGTTGGTTAATAAGGCAGGAAAAAAGCACAACAGAGGGACTGTACATACTGCCTTCACTGTGCAGAAATGGTGGTGATCCTCTCAATGTTTACTGTGGGAGCAGAAGTCAAAAACCTGAGAAAGTGAACTGAAGAGTGATTTGAGAGGCATTTTTTAACAGTGCCAGCTGATGAAACATATTGATATAGGTGTGCACAACTCTCTGAGGTTCAAGATTGCAATCTGAGGTGTGATAGTTCTTTTCATGAGCCCGCAAGCTCATATGCAGCCCAAAGCAGTACTAAGGACAGAGTATGGATGGTGGGGTGTTCAACAGAAAGCAGGCTAGGTGCAAGGGGTTCACATGGAAAAAGACTACAAGAGAAGCTTATTTGTGGATTACCAAGAAAGCATGAGCTTTGTAATTGGACCAGACCAGTACTTTGCTACAAATTTCAGGGCATCGCATAACCAGTAGATCATCAAGTATTTGAAGTGTTGTACCGTACCGTACTGCAGTTTGCCAAAGAGAAAGTCAGCTGGATTACAAAACATTTTCAGCAAGTTAAAGTAAACAAAACCATAGCCTAACATGTTCTGATCAAAATAATCCATGTGTTAACACATGGTGTTGATCATTTTGGTGAAACAATTCAAAACAAAGGGGGAAAGAAGAACTAGTTAGCACTATAAGGAACCATGTGGGTCTCTGCCTCTGGCTCCAAAGATGTCATCATGACTCATCACTTAACATAATTGGTGGACATTTTAGGGAGCAAGCAAGGCTGTTTTGTGAAAATGAATGGCTGATGTTTACATTTTTCCAAAAGCTATGAAACTGCATTTATGTTATTTACATAAATGCAGTTTTAGTATAAATGTAAACAGCAGCCTTTACTTTACTACGCTATGAAACCAGATTTTGAGTCTGCCATTTTAAAAACCTGCTTGTTCAGGTACCCTTTAAGCCACTCCATATTGTTTGACGAGTAGTATAAAATGGCATAATCCTCGTATAGTTGCACTGCTGCACTGCCACAGAAGTTAGGAGTTCATTGATGAAGAATGAAAACAAAATTGGACCGAGTAGTGATCCCTGAGGCACCTTTGTGCAGATTGTGTCTGAGATGACAACCTCCAGACCATTTTGCCCTTTGTGATCTACCGATGAGATAGTCCTTACACCATGTGTAGGCAGGTATACTCACTGTACACAGCTGTGTACAGTTTTTTTAAGGACCTATCTCACATCATATGCCTTTTTCTATCCATTCTCATTATAATCCAAACTGAAAGAGAATATACCACTGCTGTATTTCAAAGGAGAATATTCATGGGGGTACAACAATTCATAAGGGGAATTCCGCACCGTAAAAACTCAATCAGGTCTATAAGCTCTGGGGTCAATCACCTCCCTGAGCAATTTGTTCCTGATTCCTGCCACCTTCCCTACAAGTTTTTCTATTATATTTATGCTGGGGGTGAATCGCTGGAGCGATTTGTTCAGGGCGTGGTTTATGCCACAGTTCACAGGATGAAGAGCGTGTCCCGGGTCAGATTGACCAGTGTGATTTGTTTTGTAGCCAATATTCATTAACCATATCCTTTATAGTTGGAAAGCCTATGTAAAGCTCTTTAACATTAGGTATTAGGCTTACCTGTAGCTAGCAGCAGTCTGAAAATATTAATGACTATATCTGCCACATATCAATATTACATTGTCACCAATTTCAGAACCTTGTGATGTCATTGAAAATCAGTCTGTGGCTCATGACATTGTACTCAAGCACAGTTTAATCATCAGTGACATCACAAGGTTCTAAAGATGGTGGCAATGTAGTAATAATATGGTGCAGAGATAATCATCAATATCACTGGAGAGCTACATACTGCTAAGGAGCCCTGTACCTCATCTAAAAAAGCTTTACATGGACTTTCATACCACTACAGGGACTATTCATAAATGCTTCCCTTTAAAGTGTTTACAGTACTGCTTAGAGATTGTGACCATTTCCATGCTAATGCTTTGGGTATGGATATAAATATATTTATAATAACCCGTATAGAGTATTAAGTAGAGACCTTGTTCTCTAAAGGGGAGCAGTCAGCCATATGATCCCCCACACCCAAGTGTGGGGGCTGGTTCCATTTAGCACATTGTGTGCAAAACCATTTTTTTTTACTTATGTTTTACTGTAGTACATTAGATTGTATCAGGCTGATTCTGCTGACATTCAAGCTTACATTTGCTGCAACCAGAAATCCCAGAATGCCGTGCAGCTGACATCGGAGCAGGGCTGCAACAATGGGAGCTTCAGTAGCCTGCAGAACATGTTTGAGCATTTATAAACTCAGATTAGATGTTTGACAGTCCTGCTGTCCTCCCAGGACCTAGTACAGTCCTTTGCGACTGTACTTAGCACTGGAAGGACAGCGGGACCCGCAAACAAAAGATCAGAGCTTACAAAAAATGCAACGTGCACTGCAGGCTGTTGAATATCTCACTGCTACAGTGCTGCTGTGATGTCAGCTGCAGGGTATTCTTGGATTTCTGGTTGCAGTAAATGTCAGCTTGGATGTCAGCAGTGTCTGTTATACTGCTGTAAACAGTAATAAAACAATGCTTTTGCACACAAAGTGCAAACTGGGACCAGACCCACCCTTGGCTGTTGGGCTCTTAGTTAATAGTGTGCGAAGTTGGAAAACTTTGTTTTGTGAATTAATTTGCATTTTCACCATACTTCAGAAAGTTACTCCACCTTGTGAAGTTCCAATTTGCAGTACAGGAATAACTTTATGAACTGCAATTTGTGAACTTTGGCAAAGTGGGGCCCAGAGGCGCAGTTTGCTGTGCGCTATAGGACTGGCGGTCACATGGCACTGAAATGAGCTGTATACCATAGAAACATAGAAAAGGTGATGACAGAAGGAAACCAAAGATCCATCAAGTCTGTCCATGAGTTCCCGAGACCCTAGAAGTTCCAGGGACCTAGCCCACACTAGTATCTGTGGATTTAATTCGAGCATACTCTCTATCCCAACCCCATTTGAAGGCTGACACAGTCTTAGCTCCCAGCATATCCACAGGCAGCCCATGGCTCCACTATTCTTTCTTTTTTTTTTTCTATCATTTATTTATCTCCTTCTCCCACGAGGCTGGCAGGCAGACTTCTCCAGCGGCATCCTGACTCTGCTCCCTCCCTCCCCGGTAATTCCCCCACAGATCCTCCCCTCCATGGCGGGGCCAAAGGAAGGAGGGCTGACTTACCCTCTCCTGAGCAAAATCCAGAAGTGGGGGACTGAATGGGATCTCCAGTTCATGGAGCCTGCCAGATCCATTTTCACTTTACCTCCCATCCCCTTGTTGCTGGTGCATGTACAGGTGTAGAGGCACCTGTACTTTGCAGCCTAGCAATGCCCACCCTTCATGTCACCTGCAGTCCTGGACTATCCCCCAGGCCTCCATCTGGTGGAAGTCATGCAGTGGGAGTGGCAAACTACCCCACCCAGGGACAGGAGAGCTGCCATCGGATGCTCGGTCATTTCCCTCCCCGGCCAACCCCCAGCGAGCCGTGCTCATTTCTGAACATGGGTCACTGGCATGAAACAAGGTGTGGCACCCAGCTTTTCAATCTTCAGTGCCATCAGGCCGGCTCCAATATCCTTTCTAAGAAACAGTGTTTCCTAAGATCCCTTTTGAATTTCTCACCCCTCAGCTTCTAATCATGCCCCCTCATATTTGAGCTGGAAGCAATGGTAAACAGTTCAGAGTAGGGCACTGCATTAATTCCCCTCATGAACTTGAAGGTTTCTATCATACCCCCTGTTCCCCTCCTTGTCTCCAGTTAGTACATGTTCAACACCTCAAGATGTCCTTCATAAGGTAGCCCCTGGAGCCCTTTTTCATTTTGGTTGCCCTTCTCTGTATGATTTCCAGCCTGTCCCTGTCCTTTTTAAGGTATGGGCTCCAAAACTGGACACAGTTTTCCAGGTGGGGTCTCACCAGGGATCTGTACAGTGGCAGTATCATCTCCTGGTGCCTACTGTTGAATCCTCTCCCGATATACCCCAACATTTTGTTGACCTTGCTGTATGCTGCCTTGCATTGGCTGGCTTGTTTTAGGGTGTCACATATGATAACTCCTACTAGATTTACTAGGTTGTATAGATATAAAGAGGCCAAGGCCCATCTAGAATGTCTCCCACAATGCTGTGGCTGCATGAAATTTGGTTTTAGTCCCATTTTAGGTGTTTATCTAATCTATTTTTGAAGACTTCAAAACTCTGGGAATCAACAATAGATTGTGGGAGCAGGTTCCCAAGCTTTTACTGCTGTTATAGAGAAGACGTCATCTCTCTAGATCCCTTTCCTCCTGTGAGGCAGCTGAGCCTGATGCCATTAAGCCAATAGTCTGTCCTTGTTTCTTTTTTTTTTTGCCTAGATGCATCACTTTACACTTCTTAGCATTGAACTTCAGCTGCCAAACACTAGACCATTTTTCCAACCTTTGCAGATCTTTTTTGTAGATTCCCAACTGCTTCTTCGCCGTCTACCCTACTACCTAGCTTAGTGTCATCCACAAATAGTACAATTTTGCCCTGGATACCTACTCCTACAGTATGTCGCTGATGAACACATTAAACAGGACTGGTCCTAAGACCGAGCCCTGAGGGACTCCACTCGTCACCTTTCCCTCCTCTGACATCTCCCCATTGACAACTACTCTCTGCTTCCTGCCCTCCAGTCAGTTATCTACCCACTTAACAATGTAGTTTGCTATACCCAAATCCTCTAGTTTTTTCAGCAGGCAGTTATGTGGCATGGAATTAAAGGCCTTGCTGAAGTCAAAATAGAGGAGGTCCACTGGATGGCCCCTATCCAATTCCCTAGTTACCCAATCAAAAAAATGTTATCAGGTTCATTTGGCATGACCTGCCTACCATAAAACCATACTATTTGTCATCCAGAAGGCCATTCTTATTCAAATAATCCACTAGGTCTTGTTTAAACAGGGCCTCCATTTGTTTTCCTAACACAGATTTGAGGCTAACCGGTCTGTAGTTATTGGCTTCCTCCCTGCTTCCACCCTTATGTAGTGGCACCACGTCAGCTCTTTCCAGTCCCTTGGCATGACTCCCAACTGAAGTGAACAGTTAAACAGATGTGCCAAAGGGTTCACTATCTCACCTGCCAACTCTCTAAGTATCCTTGATTTATTCCATCAGGTCCAGGAGATTTGTCTTGTTTTATACACTCGAGCACCTTTTAAAGTTGAAGAAAGCCTCCTCTTGGCCCTAATGGTTGGTTTGACTTGGCTAGTGAACCATAAAGGACATTTGTGTTTATTCTTTCTTGTCACAGTCTTTACACATATCTTAGTAGCCTCTAAGATGGTTTATTTAATTGTTCCCAAAATGTCTTCTACCTTCAACTGCTCGTGTTTCTTTCTTAGTTGATCTCTGGCTAGATCCTTCATTTTGTTGAAATTAGCCTCTGAAATGTTGGACTTCTGCCATGTACTGAGATTTGACAGCCTCAGGAATAATTCAAACCAGAGTTGTGGTCGCTGTTAGCCAGCAGCTCCCAAGGTTCCATGTCATAATAGCAATTGAGCAACAGCAATCACTATTATGGCGAGTGTACATCGTAAAAATAATTTTGGCATTGCACATGGCAGTGCACATAAAAAATCGCCGAGACCTATAGGTCTCATTTTCAATGCAGAGGCTGTGCCCCTGCACCCTCCTTATGGATTCTCAACTCTGGGGTGCATGTTGGGGGAACTTGACAAATACATGCTGTCAGGCGGCAAAAACACGCCACCACGCCGGACCAAAACCATCCCACGCCTCCCAGCCGACCACCCTCCCATGACACCAGTGATCCAGCTCAGCAGCTGCTCACCACAACCCCTCCCACATGCCATCCCTCCCCATGTCTGTCCCTCCCCACAGGTGCATGCTTATGTATACACACATGGGTTCCTGTATGTGATTTTGCCAACCGCAGTATCTGGTCACCCTCCTCCTAGGTAGCCATGATCACAGTCACCGAGATTGACTCACCGCTTTTCTAGGTGCTCAGTCTCGGTCGCTATGGTCATGGACTACTGCTCCCCATCTCTGACAGCTCTGACTAATTCCAAGTTGGTGAAAACCACATCCAAAATGGTGTCCAGCCTAGCCAGATCAGTGACTGTGTGAGAAGGCAATCCTGTAAGGCTTCAACCACAAATTGATTCCTGGTGGATCTAGCCATTGGAGGCTGTGCTGAGTGTAGTCTTTTGAACACAGAATTGGAGAGAAGTCTGTCCTTGCTTCTCTGAGCAAAATAAATCTTTAACATCAATCCAAAAATCCCAGCCCAGTGGCACTGAGGGCTGAGGTGCTGGACACCTTACCTCACACTACTCGGGTGACCTGGGTTTGGGAATGAGCCCAGGCCATTGTGGGTTGGCAGAGGCAAGAGAGGATTGAATGTCCAGAAGACTGCTCTCCTATCTCAAGGAGGGAGGGATTGTCATTCCGCCTGTCAATTGCCCTCTGGTGGGGGCTTGAGGTGATGCAGGCAGGCAAGCTGGCAACCGGCGGTGGTGGTATGCATATGTGCCCTCACATGCACTTGCCTATGCAGCAAGCAGGAGGAGGAACAGAAGAAAAATGGAAAATGGCAGCCAGGGGCTTCTATGAAACTTCTGACCCCATTCTGCCGGTCCATGGTTGCAGCCTCCCCAGATTTGGATTGTGAGGGAGGTAGCTCCCTTCCCAGCCCCACCATGGCGGGGGGGTAATCCGTGGGGGGTCTTAGGGATGGTCAGGGTGGTCGGGCTGGCAGATGGATGGTGCGGGGTGAAGTTCCTGCCCCCTGGGGTGCCAGGAGGATAAAAACTTGAATAAAAAAAATCTGTTCAAAAACAGAGTATTTTGAAACCAAATTGCTCATAAAAAGATCTAGAGGGCTTTGTGCAGCTAGATTAGTATTGTTTGTTTCTAGTTTTGCTGATTTATTTATTTTAAAGTAGTGGCTTTGTTTTGTCTAGTGAAGCACTGTTGTGTGGGGAAGGGGAGGTGTTTCATCTTGCAAGACAGCTCATGAAGCTTGGTGACCTTGGTCTTTTTGACTGTGAGTAATCATCTTTGTGCAGCAGATATCTCGTGTTTGTTTCTTCAGTCTTTCCTGTTAATTATTTTTGTCTGTGGTCTGTGTTTTCTCGTTTTATTTCTGTAGTACAGTTTGATGTGGTTAAGTGAAGTAATGTGTCAGTCTGGAGATATGAACAGGAGATCCAATAGGGTCTATGGCGATACTGCAGATAGGGAAAAATGGGCAGACAGGGGGCAATCAGTCCATATCTGTCGACAAATTCTATGTTTCTATGTCTGTTACTACGTTAGTTGTGGTTATTTTGTTCAGTTCTTAAAGTGATGGTGTTACTTACAGTAACTTGTTAATTACCCCGTCTTGTGTGCCTTGTTAACTCCTATCATATTAAAAAAATAAACTTTTTGTGTGGTTTTACTGTAGCTACTATTAGCTCAGAGAACTGTTCTGTTCAGAATTAGATCACACTGCTAATCCTTAGGGGGAAGTAATGTCTGCTGCTTCTGTTTAGCTTTACTGTAAGGTTTCTTAAATTGTTTTCCTCCAAATATTATATATCTAAATATATAAAATATATAAAATGACTAGGAAGAGGTGCTTGACCAAAGGGAGAGGTGCAGAATACGCAGCCAAAAGGTGTGTACGTTCTGTGGGGCAATAGGGAGTTGCTGCTAAAAAAAACTGCATCTACAGCACCTTCATCTATGTGATTCAATGCCAGTAGTTGTAGTAAAGGAGTAGTTATCCACAGTGGCAGTGGCATTAGCGTGGCAGATTCTTCTCTGCCTCATCCGTGGCATCCATGCTACTGGGTGCTGGGAGAGGTGGCAACAAGAGCAGCAGTCCAAGAGATAGCAAAATGTCTGGCTCAGGCATGGTGCTCATGCAGGAGGTTGCTGGTGTCCTCGTGACTGCTGGTAGTGGTGGTGATGCTGAGTCTGATCTTGATGATAGTTTCCAGTTCCCAAATGAGAGTACAACAGATTGTCCATGAGTCAGAGCCTGAAGAGGGAGATCTGACTGTTGTACAGTCAGAAAAGACTAAATTGAAAAATGTGTCTCCAGCTAAATATAATGGACCCGATTCCCAAACAGCCCATAGATCACTGCAAGGTGTGGTGATCTAGGGCTGCATCAAATCCAGATATACCAGGGACCGCGTCCGATTCCCGATCAGGTAGGGTCCCGGTGGTAGTTCAGCAGCTTGCAGCAACTGGCGGCAGTGCGCCTAAAAGACAGTGCACCTGCATGGTGCTACAAGCTGCTGGGTGAAGGTAGCAGTCCTTGATGATCTAGTCTCCCCCACCCTGCTCTATCCATGCTGTACATTTGTAAAATGATCCATATCCCTGGTAACCTAGCATCCCTCCAGCTCCAACTGCCCATTATACCTATTGATGAAGCCCTGGTAGTGTAAGGGCCCCCTAAGCTCCGATTACCTGTAGTAATAATTGCTATATCCCAGGTGAGTCTAGTGGCCACCCAAGCGTGATCCTCATTATACTACCTATTGACAAAATACATGAGTAGTCTAGTGCCCCCCAAGCCCGATTGACCATAAGTATAGTTAATATATCCCTGGTGGTCTACTGGACTGCTGCAGCCCTGATTCTCTGTTAGTTGAATATCCAAATTACCTGGTGGTCTAGTGGACCCTCCACCCTGCAGAGCCCTACCACCCCGCTCCCTCCATCCTGTACCCTAGCCAGCGACTGGCACAGACCACTGCTCAGCACCATGGCCAGCTGCTGACTGAGCTCTGAATGAGTGCGCGACTGTATACAGTACATGCTCACGATTGACAGCAGCTGTCATTCACTGAGTGCATACTATACACAGTATGTGCTCATTCAAGCTCAGTCAGCAGCTGGTCGTGATGATGAGTGGTGGCTATGCCAGTTGCTAGCTCGGGTATGGGATGGGTGGGGTGGGGTGGGGCCACACAGGATGAGGGATTCACTAGACTACCAGGCATTCGCAGACAGTTGACCCATGAGGATTAGGGCTGCAATGTGTCCACTAGACCACCAGGCATATAAACTATAATTACGGGTGGTCGGGGCTTGGGGTCCATGGGCTACCAGATATAGGTAATTGTTAATACGGGCAATGGGCTTGGGCAGGCACGCAGACCGCGAGGATTTTTAAATATATGGGGATCAGGGCTGGGGCTGGGGTGGGGACTGTGACACATTGCTGCACAGTGCCCATCTCACCCAGAGGGTGAATTTCTAAGTATCCTAGACCAGCCCTAGAAATTTGCCCTCTGGGTGAGTTTGTGAATCCTGATTATGGAGCTAGGCAGTCTTCATCTGCTGCAAGACCTCACCTTGCTGTTGCCTATTTTGTGGCACATGGGTGGTGCAAGCTTGGTTTGGGGCAGGCAGCCTGTGGGTGACGCAGGCTGCCTTTGTGAATCGCCCAGTGCACCTTTGGTGCAGGACTTGCACCATTCTTTTGTTGTGCAAGCCTTTGCACCATGCTGGGATCTTTAAGAATTGAGCCGAATGAGAGGGTGAGAGGGTGTGACCCTCATTACAGGGTCAATGAACAACTCGGCACAAGGTAGAAAGGCAACTGAAAAGGCCAACAAAATGCTGGGTTGTATTGCAAGGGTATATCCTCGAGGAGGAGAGGATGATTCTGCCACTGTATAGGTCATTAGTTAGACTGCACCTGGAGTACTACATGCAGTACTGGCCCCCGTATCTGAAGAGGGACATTAAGTTACTGGAGGGGGTGCAGCGCAGGGCGACAAAGATGATCAAGGGGCTGGGGGACTTATCATACGAGAGGAGGCTGAGGGAGTTGAACATGTACTCACTGGAAGAGAGGAGGGACGGGGGGACATGATTGAAACCTTTAAGTACATGAAAGGAATAAACAAGACAGGTACAGAGGGGCTGTTCAAAGTAAGGAAGGGGAGGGACACCAGGGGCCATGATATGAGACTGGAGGGAGGAAGGTTCAGGAGGAGATAAGAGACACTTTTTACAGAGAGGGTGGTGGCTGATTGGAATCGTTACCTGCAGAAGTGGTATCCAGTAGAACAGTGGATTGCTTCAAAAGGGATGGGACAGGACAAGAGGGACGGTCAATGAAGGGGAAGGGTGGAAGGAAGGGGCAGCTGCAGAATAAGGGGTGGTAGCTGCACATTTGAGCAGACTTGATAGATCTCCAGGCCTTTATCTGCTGGCAAATTTCGTATGTTTGTATGTTCGTGTGAAGAAAGTGTAGAGGAGGATAACAGAGCTCAAAAAAAGGAGGGATATCAGTGACAATGCGGGATGGCTCAGGGCAATGTGAGAAGTATTTTTCACAGAGAGGTGGTGGACACATGGAATGGCCTTCCTGAGGTCATGGGGTCAATTTGAACTCAAACTGAAGGGAGAGCTGGATAAAGAGATTCATTATGCAAACATCAGAAAGCAGTGCTTCACACTGAGTGCGGCTGAAAGGTGGTACAGTATAGCCTATCCAGTAAAGCTGTGACAGGTGGTATAGCCTATCCAGTAAAGCTGTGAGTGGTGGTGGTATAGCCTATCCAGTAAAGCTGTGAGTAGTGGTGGTATAGCCTATCCAGTAAAGCTGTGAGTGGTGGTGGAATAGCCTATCCAGTAAAGCTGTGACAGGTGGTATAGCCTATCCAGTAAAGCTGTGACAGGTGGTATAGCCTATCAGTAAAGCTGTGAGTAGTGGTGGTATAGCCTATCCAGTAAAAGCTGTGACAGGTGGTATAGCCTATCAAGTAAAGCTGTAGTGGTGGTGGTATAGCCTATCAAGTAAAGCAATGAGTGGTGGTAGTATAGCCTATCCAGTAAAGCTGTGACAGGTGGTATAGCTTATCCAGTAAAGCTGTGAGTGGTGGTATAGCCTATCCAGTAAAGCTGTGAGTGGTGGTGGTATAGCCTATCCAGTAAAGCTGTGACAGGTGGTATAGTGGTATAGCCCTATCCAGTAAAGCTGTGAGTGGTGGTGGTATAGCCTATCCAGTAAAGCTGTGACAGGTGGTATAGCCTATCCAGTAAAGCTGTGACAGGTGGTGATAGCCTATCCAGTAAAGCTGTGACAGGTGGTATAGCCTATCCAGTAAAGCTGTGACAGGTGGTGGTATAGCCTATCCAGTAAAGCTGTGACAGGTGGTATAGCCTATCCAGTAAAGCTGTGGTGGTGGTGGTATAGCCTATCCAGTAAAGATGTGACAGGTGGTATAGCCTATCCAGTAAAGCTGTGACAGGTGGTATAGCCTATCCAGTAAAGCTGTGACAGGTGGTATAGCCTATCCAGTAAAGCTGTGACAGGTGGTGGTAGAGCCTATCCAGTAAAGCTGTGACAGGTGGTGGTATAGCCTATCCAGTAAAGCTGTGACAGGTGGTATAGCCTATCCAGTAAAGCTGTGACAGGTGGTGGTATAGCCTATCCAGTAAAGCTGTGAGTGGTGTTGGTATAGCCTATCCAGGAAAGCTGTGAGTGGTGGTGGTATAGCCTATCCAGTAAGGCTGCGACAGGTGGTATAACCTATCCAGTAAAGCTGTGAAAGGTGGTATAGCCTATCCAGTAAAGCTAAGAGTGGTGGTGGTATAGCCTATCCAGTAAAACTGTGACAAGTGGTATAGCCTATCCAGTAAAGCTGTGAAAGGTGGTATAGCCTATCCAGTAAAGCTATGAGTGGTGGTGGTATAGCCTATCCAGTAAAACTGTGACAGGTGGTATAGCCTATCCAGTAAAGCTGTGACAGGTGGTGGTATAGCCTATCCAGTAAATCTGTGCCAGGAGGTATAGCCTATCCAGTAAAGCTGTGACAGGCGGTATAGCCTATCAGTAAAGCTGTGACAGGTGGTATAGCCTATCCAGTAAAGCTGTGACAGGTGGTGGTATAGCCTATCCATTAAAGCTGGACAGGTGGTGGTATAGCCTATCCAGTAAAGCTGTGACAGGTGGTGGTATAGCCTATCCAGTAAAGCTGTGACAGGTGGTATAGCCTATCCAGTAAAGCTGTGAGTGGTGGTGGTATAGCCTATCCAGTAAAGATGTGACAGGTGGTATAGCCTATCCAGTAAAGCTGTGAGTGGTGGTGGTATAGCCTATCCAGTAAAGATGTGACAGGTGGTATAGCCTATCCAGTAAAGCTGTGACAGGTGGTATAGCCTATCCAGTAAAGTTGTGAAGGTGGTATAGCCTATCCAGTAAAGCTGTGAATGGTGGTATAGCCTATCCAGTAAGCAGGTGAGTGGTGGTGGTATAGCCTATCCAGTAAAGCTGCAGTAGTGGTGGTATAGCCTATCCAGTAAAGCTGTGAGTGGTGGTGGAATAGCCTATCCAGTAAAGCTGTGACAGGTGGTATAGCCTATCCAGTAAAGCTGTGACAGGTGGTATAGCCTATCCAGTAAAGCTGTGAGTAGTGGTGGTATAGCCTATCCAGTAAAGCTGTGACAGGTGGTATAGCCTATCAAGTAAAGCTGTGAGTGGTGGTGGTATAGCCTATCAAGTAAAGCAATGAGTGGTGGTAGTATAGCCTATCCAGTAAAGCTGTGACAGGTGGTATAGCTTATCCAGTAAAGCTGTGAGTGGTGGTGGTATAGCCTATCCAGTAAAGCTGTGAGTGGTGGTGGTATAGCCTATCCAGTAAAGCTGTGACAGGTGGTATAGTGGTATAGCCTATCCAGTAAAGCTGTGAGTGGTGGTGGTATAGCCTATCCAGTAAAGCTGTGACAGGTGGTATAGCCTATCCAGTAAAGCTGTGACAGGTGGTGGTATAGCCTATCCAGTAAAGCTGTGACAGGTGGTATAGCCTATCCAGTAAAGCTGTGACAGGTGGTGGTATAGCCTATCCAGTAAAGCTGTGACAGGTGGTATAGCCTATCCAGTAAAGCTGTGAGTGGTGGTGGTATAGCCTATCCAGTAAAGATGTGACAGGTGGTATAGCCTATCCAGTAAAGCTGTGACAGGCGGTATAGCCTATCCAGTAAAGCTGTGACAGGTGGTATAGCCTATCCAGTAAAGCTGTGACAAGTGGTGGTAGAGCCTATCCAGTAAAGCTGTGACAGGTGGTGGTATAGCCTATCCAGTAAAGCTGTGACAGGTGGTATAGCCTATCCAGTAAAGCTGTGACAGGTGGTGGTATAGCCTATCCAGTAAAGCTGTGAGTGGTGTTGGTATAGCCTATCCAGTAAAGCTGTAGTGGTGGTGGTATAGCCTATCCAGTAAAGCTGCGACAGGTGGTATAACCTATCCAGTAAAGCTGTGAAAGGTGGTATAGCCTATCCAGTAAAGCTAGAGTGGTGGTGGTATAGCCTATCCAGTAAAACTGTGACAAGTGGTATAGCCTATCCAGTAAAGCTGTGAAAGGTGGTATAGCCTATCCAGTAAAGCTATGAGTGGTGGTGGTATAGCCTATCCAGTAAAACTGTGACAGGTGGTATAGCCTATCCAGTAAAGCTGTGACAGGTGGTGGTATAGCCTATCCAGTAAATCTGTGCCAGGAGGTATAGCCTATCCAGTAAAGCTGTGACAGGCGGTATAGCCTATCCAGTAAAGCTGTGACAGGTGGTATAGCCTATCCAGTAAAGCTGTGACAGGTGGTGGTATAGCCTATCCATTAAAGCTGCGACAGGTGGTGGTATAGCCTATCCAGTAAAGCTGTGACAGGTGGTATAGCCTATCCAGTAAAGCTGTGACAGGTGGTGGTATAGCCTATCCAGTAAAGCTGTGACAGGTGTTATAGCCTATCCAGTAAAGCTGTGAGTGGTGGTGGTATAGCCTATCCAATAAAGATGTGACAGGTGGTATAGCCTATCCAGTAAAGCTGTGAGTGGTGGTGGTATAGCCTATCCAGTAAAGATGTGACAGGTGGTATAGCCTATCCAGTAAAGCTGTGACAGGTGGTATAGCCTATCCAGTAAAGTTGTGAAGGGTGGTATAGCCTATCCAGTAAAGCTGTGAATGGTGGTGGTATAGCCTATCAGTAAAGCTGTGAAAGGTGGTATAGCCTATCCAGTAAAGCTGTGAGTGGTGGTTTATAGCCTATCCAGTAAAGCTGTGAAAGGTGGTATAGCCTATCCAGTAAAGCTGTGACAGGTGGTATAGCCTATCCAGTAAAGCTGTGACAGGTGGTATAGCCTATCCAGTAAAGCTGTGAAAGGTGGTATAGCCTATCCAGTAAAGTTGTGACAGGTGGTATAACCTATCCAGTAAAGCTGTGAAAGGTGGTATAGCCTATCCAGTAAAGCTGTGACAGGTGGTGGTATAGCCTATCCAGTAAGGCTGTGAGTGGTGGTGGTATAGCCTATCCAGTAAAGCTGTGAGAGGTAGTATAGCCTATCCAGTAAACCTGTGACAGGTGGTATAGCCTATCCAGAAAAGCTGTGACAGGTGGTATAGCCTATCCAGTAAAGCTGTGAGTGGTGGTGGTATAGCCTATCCAGTAAAGATGTGACAGATGGTATAGCCTATCCAGTAAAGCTGTGAGTGGTGGTGGTATAGCCCATCCAGTAAAGCTGTGACATGTGGTGGTATAGCCTATCCAGTAAAGCTGGGAGTGGTGGAATAGCCTGTCCAGTAAAGCTGTGTGGTGGTGGTATAGCCTATCCAGTAAAGCTGTGACAGGTGGTATAGCCTATCCAGAAAAGCTGTGACAGGTGGTATAGCCTATCCAGTAAAGCTGTGACAGGTGGTGGTATAGCCTATCCAGTAAATCTGTGACAGGTGGTGGTATAGCCTATCCAGTAAAGCTGTGACAGGTGGTATAGCCTATCCAGTAAAGCTGTGAAAGGTGGTATAGCCTATCAAATGACTTTAGTGATACATATTGGAAGAGGAATACAGATGTAATGTGAAATATAAGCTGAATAGTAGCCAAACATTGTATTTTAAAAGCTTTCCTGCAGCATGGGTGCCAGAACATGGGGCACAGTGGGGAAGTTGCACTTCAAAGGGCACAGAGTAAAAGCAATTTGTGTTAACCACTGTTTTATACACAGAAATTAAAACATTCTCTAATACAAAGCCCAACACATAATGTATCACACTTACCCAAAAAGCAAATAATTTTTTTTTTTTGTAAATATAATTTTTATTAAAAAAATTTTTTTCCAACTTTACATAGTCACAGTTCCATTCATTACTAAACAAGCTCTCAATTAATTTGCCAGGAGTATGTATTATACAGTAGTGCATATTGGTGGAGGTCTGTACACATTCTTACACCAGCAGAACAACATTTCATTCATTTGCATTTTACTTCTATCATAGTCAGGTCATTCTCCGTGGCCCTCTGCCTCCCTCTTCCCACCTAACCTACAGGTCCCAGGAACTCCCTCCCTCTCCCCTATCTGTTATAGTAAGACCCAACCTGCGGTGAGCTTCCCTGTATTGTCCCTAAAGGGGGATAAGGAAGTCAAGGGATCTCATAAACTTCATCTTTGTGTTCTAAGGACAAATCCGGGTCCTTAGCCATGGCATATATGAACCATCTGCTCCATTTTGTTGAACACAGTGCTGCCTTATCATTCAGGGAGTAAGTGATCCTCTCTGCTTTATAGACACCATTTGCTATGGATCTCAGGATTCTATGGTCGGGACCATAGTAGTGAGCCAACATTTAGTTATTGCCTTTTTCGCAGCAAGCAACATGATTCCCAACGGGGGCATTGTACAGGCCTCTAATCTCGGGGGGACTACATGTAGCAGAAACAGCTCCCTGTCCATGGGATCCCCGGCCCCACATTTCCGCCAATTCTTCTCAGGGATCTCCAAAATGGTTGCAATTTAGGGCACAGCCAAAAATGTGTGAATGGTGGGCAGACATCTCCCACACTGGCACTAACAGGAGGCCGATGTGGCACCCTGAGTGAGGAGGTAATGGCCGGTGTCGAAATACCTAATGAAAAGCTGCCAGGCAAAAGTGCCACATGTGTGTGCAGGTAAGTTTAGGAGTTATGGCACCTGGAACTCTATGTTTCCTTAATGAGGTGGATTCCAATTCTGAATTCCACCTTTCATAATTAGGTATGTGTTCTCCCCTGAGGTCTCCATCAGTGATTTATATATGACCGAGATGGCATGTGGTGAGTCATTAGTTCGGAGCACCTGCAGCAGCAACTTCATCAGGTGTGGGTATCCCTCTGGGTTATTTACAGTGGTGGGCAGGGAGTTGATATAGTGTCGTATTTGTAGGTATCGAAAAAAGTCTATGTGCCATAGTCCAAACTCCTTTTGGATCTCCAAAAATGTTTTAAGTTGCGGTCCCTTGAAGAACTGTGTTAGGTTATTGAGGTGTAAATGTCTCCATTCACTGAAGGTGTGATCAATTCGTCTGGGGTGAAAGTCTTCTAAGAGGCCTATTGGGGTTAATAAAACTAGGTATGGGGTGAGTTGCAGGGCTTTGGAAATAACGTGCAGGCCTGGATTTGATGTTGGATCCAGGGGTTCATGGCACTCTCTTGAGGAGGGGAGGGTTTCAGATAAATAGTGCATGTTCCCAATTTGGATTGGGTATGATGCCCTCTTCTATCTCCCTCCACCAGGATAGTGTGGTGATGGAGCTTCTCCAGATCAGGAAGCTATGTGAGAGGCCCAGTTATATAATTTAAAGTTGGGTAGTGCCAATCCTCCCTTTTATCTGGGCAGGGTAGGGTTTTAAATCCAATTCTGGGTCGCTTGTTAGCCCATATGAATTTGAAACCACAGCATTCCATCTCCAAAGCAGTTTTATTGGAAGCCTAGCAGGTACACTTTGAAATAGATAAAGGGCCCTCGGGAGTATGACCATCCTTATCACTTCCACCTTTTGTATCAGGTTCAGAGGAAGTAGAGCCCATTTCTCCAAGTCCCTTCCATCTGTTTCAAAAAGGGTTATAGTTTGTACGAATCATGTCTTCTGCTTCGTGCATCAGGAAGATGCCTAGGTATTTTAGTTTTCTAGTTTCCATCATAAGGTATATCTATTCCTAAACCTCTCTGGGGGGTCAAAATGGAAGACAAGAGCATCTGTTTTGCTAGTGTTAAGTTTATATCCTGAACAGGCCCCAAATTCCTCCAGTATATTAAACACTGCTGGCATAGACTCTGTGGGGTTTGAAAGAAAGAGAAGGACATCATCAGCATATAGGGCTATCCGTTGTTCTGTGTTCTACACCTTCACCCCAGTAATCCCCGGAGCCATTCATATGGCTTGTGCCAGTGGTTCAATAAAGATAGCAAAGAGGCTGGGGGAAGGGGGCACCCCTGCTTGTGCCTCTTCCCAGAGGGAAGTAGTCCGAGTGGTGTCCAGAGACCTTTATACATGCCCGTGGGAACGAATATAGAGCCCTGATGATGCCAGTGAAATGTGGGGGGAAGCCCATCTTCTGCATGGTGGTGAAGAGAAATGGCCAGGACACCTGATCGAATGCCTTCTCCACGTCTAAGTAGGAGTGCGCTTGGTTCTTTGTTGGTTTGCATTTCCTGTACCAGGTGTAGGGCTCTATGTGTGTTGTCTGTAGTTGACCTAGCACTCACAAAGCCCATCTGGCCCAAGCTGATCAGGGTTGGTAAGACTGCGTCAAGTCTTCGGGCCAATATAGATGTAAAGTATTTATAATCTGTGTTAAGGACTGAGATGGGCCTATATGAGATACATTGGAGAGGGTCTTTTTCGGGTTTGGGAATCAGGGAAATGGTCGCATATGCCCAGCTGGGGGGAGGGGTCTCACCCAGCGCCACCTCATTCAAGGCATTTAACAGAAGGGGGTTTATAGACTGTAATGTGCACTTATAGAATTCTGCCCCATACCGGTCGGGACTGGGGCCTTCTGGGTTTTTGATCAGGTAATCGCTGCAGCTAATTCTGGGTGTGTGATAGGGGCTATGAGGGAGGCCTGTTGGTCTTCAGAGAGCTTAGGGAGAACTAGTTTGTTCAAAAAAGTGTTAACAAAAAGCAAATCTTAAAATCATTTCAGGACTTTCGGTTTGCACTGCATCAAGGCAACTCCAATTATCTTTACATATTGGTGAGCTTGACCATGTGATTGAGGCCACAGTGCAAGCCTGCTGGGAGCTTCTATTTCAACTGTAGGCTGGGCTGGACACACAAAATTGCAAAACAAACCATGATTTATTCACTCTTTACCTTCAGTGCATAAAAGGGGAACATGGAAGACTGAAGGACAAAAGTAGGGGTGGGGAGCTGCTGCCCTCACACAATTGGTTAGGGTACTTACTGTATGTCTTAGAGGCGCTTACTGCTTTTTAAACAAAATGCTCACTGTGAATATAGCAAAGGAGAGCAAGGGCAGTTTGGGGCTGTATTTGAAGAACATTTGATAGTAGGTCCAGAAGTGTTATAATACCTCTTTATATAGCCTAGATAAGGCCCCATAAGAACTACTGATCACAGCTCCAGTCCCGTCATCTGAGGAAAGATATATTTAAAGTGGAGGGGGTTCAAAGAAAACAACAACACATGTATAGGTCCTATCTGAGTCAGTGATAGACAGGAAAATCTGAGGCATTTTACTCTGGAGAGGAGGCATATGAGAGTGGATCTCTTTCTTCAAAAACTGTCAGGGAAACATCACTTGCTTGAACCTGACCTTTAAGGGAAATCACCATAATGCTAGGGGACACAAGTACCACCTTCAGAGAAACCCTTATAAAACTGAGGCAAGGAGATTTTTTTTTGCTCCCACCAGGCCCACACAGTCCCACTCCTTCAAGCTCTCAAGCTGGCAACCCCCACTGAGCCGTGAACCCAACCCTTGTTGTTGTGTTTGTCTTGGTTCCCCCTCCACTCTGTCAACAATCCCCATGGTGGTACAGCTTATCCCTGCTGGAGGCCCCTGGGAGTAGCAGGGGCAATAGTACACCAGGATGTTGGTGGGGCCAGGCGTGGTGTGCTGGGTGGTCAGTGGCAGAAGGGGTCCTACAGAGGGCCATCATCTGGTGCTACAGATGGCCATTTCCATTTTCTGGGGCACCCACCACCCACAATGTGCGTGGCCACGGTGGCATCCTTGGGGCAGGAACATATGGCAGCATGTAGTACCCACACCACCAAGTATGCCTCTGTAAACCACCACAAGGAGCTACTACTAGAGTGGCTCATCACGTCCCACTGCCCCCCAGAGGGACTCCCTCCTTGCCGGCCTCTGCTCCTGGCATCCGGGCTTGGAACATGAACCCGGATCGCCAGCATGCCGGAGCACTGCCCCATTGCTCGGCACCATGGAGCCATCCTAGAAGATATTTTTATATCTAGAGAGTGGTAGGGGTCTGAAATAAACTACCAGATACATTGATTAAGTTAGGAACATTCAACACCTTCAGACACAACTTAAATAGATGGAGATGGGTAACATATTACCACTAACACTGGGTGGAATTTTCAAATTTCACGTCTGCTGGAATACCACGGAATTTCAGAAATTCTGCCTTATTCATGGAATTCCATCAGAAGCAGAATTCTGAAATTCAGAAAGCAGAATGTTATTTTTTAAACTATGGATTAGTATTCCTCCAGTTATGTAAACCACAGAAACGTATTCCACAGTTTATGTTAACCCTGGATTGATTCCTTTTCCAGACACAGTGGAATGTTTCTCCTTAGAGTATGTAACCCTACATATAAGAGCTTTCTGAATTCCAAGCAAAGAACAACAAAGAAATAATGACAAGCATTTTGGAAGTGATATTGCCGTTTTGCACAAATTACCCTAGGCAGAATTCCAGCTTCCACACAGCTCTTATTACCACTGTGTAGGTGGGTGTAGGTCTGACAGGCTCCATGCCATCTGCTATCCCTAGAACCATAGTATAAACCACAGGTATCACGACAATGGAAAGAAGGATATAGGGCGAGTAAATGAGGGCAGAGGAAGGGAGGAAGGGAGGAAGGGGTAATAAGTGTCCTGGAGTGGACCAATTGGAGCAATGTGTTTTTGGTCACAATGACCAATATGGGGAGGCAGATATTTGGCATATTACATGGTGATAGCTCCCAGGTGAATGTTATGCTGTTCTCTGGCAGTGGTGTTTTTCCCATCTGTGTCCCCATGCATCCATGCTGTCTGTCATTGCGAAAGTTCACTGTTGTCTGATCTGCGTTCTTTGATGTTTCTGCCACTGCTGCCATCTTACAGTGCATGTGCAATCCTGAGTTGTTTATATATAGTGAGAGGGGGCATGGGGGGAACAGTCCCCCACAATCATTTGCTTTCAGGTAATTTCTTGACCTGGGTGTATGCAGGTGCTTCACAGTCACCTTGTTGTCTTCCATTGTTTCTTCAGCATACTGAGCTTCCGGCATGATTACTGTCCATTGTTAATGCTGCCACTCTGTTGCTGCTGCTGCATTGTCATTTGGTATCTTTGCTTTCTCTCTAATGTGGGTGACCTTAAACCTCATATAGAATAATGTATGGGCAACCATACACAGCAGACTATGTCCATCAAGGGCTGAGATTATATCATAGTGACATCAAGAGCAAAGCTGAGAGGTGCCTGATGTCCTTTCAACCCCAAGATGGAAACATATATGTCGTTGTTTGTTGACCATATTTTATATATATATATATATATATATATATATATATGCTTTAAAGTATAAGGATTTTATAGAATATGAGCAAATAAGACAGAGCAGGCTGTAATACTTCTGTTCTAAGTTAAAACAAGGGAAAAAAATTACTTTTAAAATTTAAAATGTAACATATGAATAGCAGATTTGAGTTTCAAGTGAAGAGGGGAGGGGACCATCATGAAGAGAGACTGCTGGAGAGACAACAATGAAAGGGAACAGTTGTACTGTAGTGTAGTAGTGATATCACTACTGTACTACAACAACTTTTGGTGACATTTGAACTGTCCTACAACAATTTTTAATGATCTTTGAACTGTATTACCACCACTTTTGGCGACACATTTAACTGTCCTACAATAGAAATCCATACACAACAGTAGCTAACCATATACTATGTACTATAGTATAGTAAATTACATTACTAAATTTTGTCATTTCCCCAAAGGTCTGGTTTTTTATCTGCGTACACTAATGGTATAACAAAGAGTGTGGCTTTTGTGTACACGGATCACCCTCCTCCAAACCAATACAAGCTGCTTCTAGTGTGTAACGGCTGAGCTGGCATATAGCCATGACAGAAATGCTTGTATTATGTTTTGTTTTGAAGATATGGTTCACTCAAATGCCAAACAGCTAATTCGTCTCCACAGTGAAATTTGTATATATACATGGCAATGTGTGTACGTGTCATCTGACAGGCATTGCCAGTATCTTCTGCAAAATCTGCAACTTTCATGCTGTAGTTACATAACCTACGTGACTGGGTTACCAAGGAGTTCAGTTGGTAGAGATAGGGAATAAATTCCAAATCTGTGAAGAAATGCAAACGTATTTTTATTTGTCATAGTTTATGCATTTCCACTGTTAAAACGTGATTAGGTGCATACGCACATCTCAGTTTAGCATATTAACAACTGTGAGTGCATGGGGGATGGAATACTAATGTTTCCTTACCACATCTGATAAAGTTGTGTAGCTTATGTTTAGGAAAGGCTTAGGGGATGAGTCCACCGTTACAGCTCTCGCTCCCACACTGCTGACAGTGTAAAAATGCACTGAGAGTGAGAGGTAACTTAAACATCCTACATAAGCTGCTGTCCCCTCCAGGCATCTTTGTTGATACACCTCTTTACTGGCTGAGCTAATGGAAATAGTCAAAATGAGAACTATGTTTAGGTGTTTTTTTTTTTGCTTGTTTTTTACAGTTTACTTACCCAGAAGAGCTGTGATGAAATCATTCATTTTCAGAGATGGTGGTAATGATGGCTGGGGCATCCTCATCTTCCCAACTGAGCAGCAGGGAAAACTGAAACAAAGGAAGGAAGTTAACCCTGGTGACAGTGTCAGGGGTGGGATTTGACCCTGTGACCCCCTGGTTCTCAGATAAGTGTGCTAGCCACTAGACTAGGCTGTCTTTCTTGCAATCATTTAAGAAAAAAGCCACTCTGTTTTGGTAACAAAACAGATGGCTTTTATGTTTTTAGTCCTAATTTTTTACTTCATTTCATGCCAAATTATCTGAATGGAAACAAACTGCCATCAAAGGTGTATTATTTATTTATTTGAATTTTGGTAACCGGGTAGGCCCACTGAGACCATGCAGTCCCTTTTTCAGTGATGACCAGGGAGACAATTATAGTACAAAACAACTTAACAAGTACAGGGAATTATTGCACACAAAGAAATGACAATGAATTCAAGGGATATACAGAGATTTCAAGATAGTTAAATAAGTAACCTAATATTAAACTGAGCAAAGTTAAATAAGGTTGAATTATAAGTCTAATTAATTATTAATGAGCTGAACTAGCTCACTGATTGACTGCCATGCCAGTCTGAAATCTTTTTAGAAATAACCGGCATGGCAGCAGCACTCGGCTTATGCTCTGTACGTCGACAGCAGCAGCCCATAAAAAAACAGTTTTCGGCGCTGAAATGCCGAAAGAAAAAAAAAATCATTATTGCAATTAGACTTATAATCGTAATAATTACCTCAGAGCCAATCATTTCCCTTCTTATTAAAGACTGGCTGGGTGCAAAGTTAAATAAGACTGAAGCATATATACAGTTTTATACATTGGAATGTACATATTTGCAGAACACATCAGTGTCAGTGGCTCAGTAGGTAGCACACTCACCTCTGAGGCCGGGAGATCAGAGGGCTGTGGGTTCAGTTCCCACATCTGGCACTTGGGTTAATATCCCAGTACTGACACTGTAATGCAGCATGAGAGGGGTGCTGCATTTCTGAGGTGCCGTCTTTCGGATGAGACGTTAAACCGAGGTCCCATCTGCCTGGATTGGTGGTAGTTCAGGTGGATGTTAAAGATCCCATGGCACTTATCGAAAAGAGTAGGGGAATTTCCTGGTGTCCTGGCCAAATTTCCCTCATTCACTAAAAATACCACCAACAGCTTAATCTGGTTCAAGGTCAGTTGGCATTCATCTGTATCCCCTTCCCCTGGGTCGTGCCTGAAAATAGGCAGGATTTGTCTAGTGCATTTACCCGGTCAACAAAAGCTAAATAAAATAAACATCGCAACACAATGCTTTAGCATCAAATGAAATGTATGCCGAGCAGCTGATGGTGCAGAGAAGGTAGTGAATTAACTAAAACAGCTGCAGTGGGGAGGTTTGAGTAGATACGAGGTGAGTTATTTTTTGAAAAGAGATAGGGTGGGGCAGGTGAGTAAAGTAGGTGGGAGGGAATTCCAGGCAGAGGTGGCTGAGAAGGCAAACGAGCGCTTACCCGATAGACAGTGCGGTTTCCAGATAACTAATAAGAGAAGAGAAGTAGACATAAGAGGGGGGCATAGGCTTTGTGATACACGATTCCCCTGAGAGATGGAGGGCTAAAAAGATTGATTAGTTTGAAAACAAAGCATAGTGTATGGAACTGTAGCCTAGAGTCATAATCGGGCCATTGGAGAGACTGCAGGGTGTCACAGTGATGTTGTCTAGGGTTAGCTCCTAGCACAAATTGCCCAGTTTTATAATAGATTTGATGCAGCCAGGCAAGGTATGAAGGTTGAGCAGAGAGAAGGCAAGGAGCACCATATAACAATATAGGGAGAAGGGATGTGGAAGCAATTTTTTGACGCAGCAGCTTACCCGGATAGTAGTGGCGAAGCGGTATAAGAAACCTAGCTTTTAGGTTAATCGCCTTAGTAAGCTGTGATACATAAGGTTCTAATGAAAAGGAGGTGTCGAGAACCATCTCAAGATATTTAACGTTTAACGCTACTTCTATGGTGTAGGTCAGACAGTGAGCAGATTTGGGGCCGGCTTGAATAGTTTATGGGAGGGTTGTGAAATAACATAGCTTTGGTTTTCATGTTCAGGATTAGGTGGTTAGCTAAGTACCAGGATTCTAGCAGATTGAAGTCAGAGTTAAAATGTTGTTAGGTATCCTTTAACCAAAATCTTAACAACAAACTATTCAAAAATCTGACTTCATAGGGGACTAAAGGAAAGGATGTTATATTAATTAATGCTAAAACTTCATTTATATAATTTACCTAAATGCGGTTCCAAAGCATTTGAAAATTTAAAATCAGCCTTTCAATTTAAAAAAAAAAACTATCTCACCTGCTTCCTAAAATGGCCACAAATGTATTAGTGATGACATAATTAAAGCCAAAGTCAAGAGCTGTATGGATCTCTATAGTGCTAACTAGTTATTTTTCCCTTTGTATAGAATTGGTTCACCAAAATGGTCAAAATTATGTGCATTATTTTGATCAATACACATTAGGCTACAGTTCTGTTCATTTTGTTTACTTTAACATGCTGAAATTGTGTTTAATCCAACCGACTTTCTCTTTGGCAAACCACAGTGCAGTACAACTCTTAAATAACCTGGTGGTCTAGTGGTTATGGCAGATTCAGGATGTTGCAATGGAGGGTGCTGGGGTGGTGTGCATACTTGATATGCATTTTTTAACATTTTTATTAAACCTTTATATTGTCTGCTATTCTTTTTTAGTACATTTTTTACAGAACCTACAAATGTAATCCATAGTTTTGAATGTAAACATTTGTACAATCAATAAATCAGACTTCTTCAACAAAGTGAAATGCAGCAGCAGCAAGCAAGTAAGTTACAATGAGGGCGGAGGGTGCAGCTGCACCCTTCAGCCCCCCAGATCCACCACTTGTTTGCAGCAAAGTTCTTGTGTAGTCCAATGCCAGAGTTTATACTTTATCAGAAATCAAAAATATGCTTGTCTTGTCTTCTTTTTCCATGGGAAATAATAAGAATCAGCATTTATATAGTGCTTTTCATACACATTGTATCCCAAAATGCTATACAAGCAATGCTAGACCAGTAGTGAAGTGACTGAACGTGTAGTGGCAGCCAATTCACACATTAATACCCACACACAGCCTTAGACAATTACATGAACTGGTTTTATGGGATGGGGAATGTTGGCCAGGACAATGGGGTCAGGTAGTGATCATGGTATTGGCAGCCCCACATCTTATACCTCACAGTGATCTGCTTGTATTTCTCCCCTTCTGTCTTCCCCCTTCCCTGAACATAGCAGTACCTTGCAGGAGTGGCCTTCTCAGTCCCCCTCTGGTATTCATTCTTCACTCCTTCTCCCCACACCAAAAACTGATGAACTCATCACCCATCTGCATCATGAATGAAGGTAGTACAGTCCCTGGGTTTTTTGACATATCAAAAATAAACAAATCTTTCCAGTAAGTCAGGCTGATAGCAGCAGGGGAAAAGGGGAAAGATGGGCTTTCCTATCCTTAAAAGATCTAGGCTACCTTTGATTAGGCACTATTAAGTGATGGGTGCGTGCATCATTATGCACTTTATTTAATAGTGCCTAATCGTAGTTGGCTTAGATCTTATATGGGTAGGAAAGGCTATTTGCCCCTTGTGTGCTGTGTCGTCGAGGCACAGGTCAGGAAGCTATAGGAAAACCTGGAGCAGTTGTAGAATTCACAAAAATATTTATTTAGTAGCAGTAACATAAAAAAAAATAAACTTGTTCAGTATGACTATGTACAAAGGACAAAAAACAGTAGTTTTCCTTTATTATCTGTGTCCCTTTTTCTCCTTCTGTAGCAACTGTAGCTCAGCTCCCTTATATGTCCTTCCATCCCTCAATCTTAATCAAGCCTCCTGCTTCTTCCAAAGTGTTCTGTTCTCGTAAGTGTCAGGCAGGAAGACAACAGTGTGCTTGCTGAGGCTCCTTTTGCACAGCTTTTGCAAAAGGCTCAAAGATTTGCAGTAAGGTAACCTCTAGTTTACAATAGCTTTCTGCAATCATCTCAAAATATAAATATATACATTTCAACAGTAACATTATATATTTTCTAAACAATAGGATCCCAATATCAGTTACATTTCCACATATTGATTTGCACAAATTTTTAAATTAGCAGATATGCAAGGGAATAAAAACAGACAGCAAGGGAGGGCTGAGAGACAGTGAGAGGCAAAATATTGTGAGACTGTTCGGGTTGATCAAGTCCGAGGTCTCATAGGAAAATCTGGTTGCTCAACCAGACGGTAGGGTTACCACCTTTTAAGAAGCCAAAGTGGGACATTTCTTACTGAAACATGAGTTTTACGCGGGATGATGAGTACCTCGACCAATGCAACAGACTTGTTTGCACTACATAATCAGAATAAAGGCTACGTAGTGTAGTTTCTTAGTTGCTTCTATTGTTTCTTATCATTTTAAGGTATTTTAGTTAAGGTATTATAGTTTTCTGCAACATTTAGTGGAAAGTTAGAAAATATTTTTTTTTTGTAAAGTCAGGACATGTAGTATTTTTCATGTTGTTTTGCAGGACACAGCTGCCCAAATCAGGACTGTCCTGTGAAAATCAGGACAGATGGTAACCCTACCAGACAGAGAAGAGACAGAAAAGGAAAGAACAGATACTTTCATTTAAACACTTTCTCCAAAACAACTGGGACAGGGTCCTATTCCACCCTGTCACATACATCCCCCTCCTTAAGATGGAACCTGTTTTATTAAACAGGTTTCCAAAACCTGTTATTAATTCTCTACTAACAATTGCTGCTTTCAGAAATTAAGCACATGCACATTATTAGTTTTTATATAGCAGTACAGCAACCAGTAAAGTTCAAACCCATACATTTGTTTTCAACCTTCAGAACCCTCAATTCCTGAGCTATATCTTGACAGAAAATCAGCATTGCTATTCTCTTTACCAGATTTGTGCATCACTGTGAATTTAAATGGCTGTAGTACCAGGTACCACCTTGTGATTCTGGAATTTTTGTCTTTCATTTGGTTAAGCCAACAGAGGATTGTGATCTGTTAAAAAGCAAAGTCAGTTCCTAGCAAATAAAACTTAACTACTCCATGGCCCTCTGTTGCAATACATTCCTTTTCAATAGTGGAGTACCTTTTCTCTCTGTCATGCAACATCCTACTTATGTACAGAATAGAATGTCCCTTCCATCTATATTTTGGCTCAGTACTGCACCTAGGTCTACCTCTGATGCATCTGTTTGTAACAAAAATGGTTTCTCAAAGTCTGGGCTTCCTAAAACAGGTGCTGAACATAATGCAGCCTTTATGACTTGAAAAGCTTCCTCACACTCTGGGGTCCATTTCACATTATTTTGGGTACCGTTTTTTCATGAGTTCAGTGAGGGGAGTACCTAACTCTGCAAAATTGGGACCAAATCTCCAATAATAACCAGCAAGCCCTAAAAATGACTGGACATGTTTCTTTGTTTTAGGGACAGGGATGTTAGCTATAGCTTCTATCTTAGAAACCTCTGCCTTAACTTCTCCATTTCCCAACACATAGTCCAAATATCTGGTTTTCTGCATGCCCAATGCACATTTGGTAGGATTAATAGTCAGACCTGCATTTTTGATAGCTTGTATAACTGCTCGTAGGTGTTCCAGGTGGCTTTCCCAGTCTGGACTGTGCACCATGACATCATCCGGGTACGCAGCACAATATGTAGCAGCATCTTCATGAATTCCAGGCCAGTAAAATCTATCACGGCAATCTGTCAAAGTCTGATCCCTCCTGAGTGACCAGCCATAGGATTATCATGTGCTATCTGTAATAACTCTGTTCTATACTTCTGTGGTAAATCCAATTGTTCTGTCTGTTCCTGTGTCTGAGGTTTAACCCAAACTCTGTACAGTAACCCATTACATTTTTTAAACATTGGTCCACCCTGTTTTGGTTTCACCCCCAGCTGCTTAAAATAACCCTGGAGAGAAACATCATTAGCTTGTTCTGAAAGAAAATCACAATCAGTTATCAATTTAGTTTCAGCATTTTCATGTTTTAACTCTTCATGTATATCAGTCATTTGTTGCCATAGTTTTTCGAGGCTTCATCTTTCTTTCCTGGATTTCCAGATCTTGGAGCTGTGCTCAAACAAGTCCGAATCAAAATCTTTGAAAGGAAAAGTGTCCCCACCATCTGAAATTTTCTTTGCCTGAGCTCTTGTCACCACTGCTACTGAAACATCAGGATTTGCTCCCTCTTTGATTAACTCAGTAAACCCTGGAAAGTCATTTCCAATAATCACAGGTACAGGTAACTTAGTTACTACCCCCACTTTCATTTGGTGCAACACACCCTAAATGGTCAGAGTCACTTGGGTGGTGGGAGAGTATAGACTGTCCCCATGGATGCAATGACACTAGCAACTAGGTCCCTTTGCACAGTGTTTTCTCAGCACTTTAACATGCAGTAGGGTCTGTCTGCTTCCCGAATCAGTCTTATTCCCCACCTTCACATCTGTTAAGTACTTGCCCCAATCTGCCAAGGACAAATCTGCTCCAGTGTCACTCTCCTCACTATGACAGTCTGTTGCAAAATTTATTTATTTATTTATTTGTACAATTGGATTTGCAACCTTTGAGCCAGAGGCTCATTTACAAAAGTACCTCGTCACAGAGAGGACAACAGTGTTACGATATTACAGTAGATTGACATACAGATTTACACAGATTTTACACAGTAGTATACAGACATATTTACATTTATTTTGTACATTTCATAAAACAGTAGTTACATAAATACAGATATCTGACAGGGGGGAATGAAGGAAACCAGTTGGGAGGAGGCAGTCTGGAGGACTTTGTCAAAGTGCATTCAGTGATATCAGAGCAGCCTGTTAGTGACAGAAACAGCAGAGGGTGTTGAACAGGTGGTTCTGAAGAGCAGTTTGAAGGATGCAATTTTGTGAGTGTTAGTGATGGTTACATGGAGTGTTAAACCAGAAAGGGGCCTTGTAGCAAAAGGATCTCTGAGCTAGGGAGGTCCTAGTTCTGGGTACCAGTAAGTGGCCTTGTCTGAGCTGTGGGTGGAGACTGTGGGGGAGGTATGTTGGAGGGAGGCAGATACCCTGGGGGGGGGAGCCCGAGCAGAATTTTCTTGGCTAGGAGGCAGGTTTGGTAGTGGAGACATGGCCTGAGTTATTACAGTTATAGCAGATGACGTCTTTGGGCACAGATTTGTTACCCCACCAGAGTTCTTATCAGGCTTGGAGTTTAAATGGGAAAAAGAGTATCTTACTGGTGCTTGGCTGTTACCTCACTGCTGTTGTATCTGTCTGGCCATTTGGTAGTCCTCGGCCAAAGAAACAGCCTTTTACCCACTCTCTGGTCGGTGTTCCTTTACCCACGGCTGCACATCTGTAGGCATGATGTTGATGAATTGCTCCATGGCAAATGTGTCGATTATCTGTGGGACTGTTTTGCTCTCTGGTTGGAACCATTTTATTAGGAGTTCTCTGAATCAGGTGAAGGCTTCTCAAGGATTGTCGACTGAGTTGTACCTCAGAGATCGAAATCTCTGCCTATAGGTCTCTCCAGAGATGTCATGCCTTTTCAGGATTTCGCTTTTCACCAGGTCATAGTTTTCTGACTGCAAGTTGGGCTTTCTCTGTCAGGTAGGGTACCAGTGTGATTGTCCATTGCTGCTTTAGCCACTGGGAGCTTGGCAACTCTTTAAAAGTTGTCAGGTATGCCTCAATATCATCTGAGGGACACAATTTAGTAAGATTACTAGCTTTTAAGTTGCTTACATTTTGTTGCTTGTCTGGATCTGTGCCAGATCCTCTGCCTTCTGATAGCTTGCAAGGCATCCAGCCATCGCTGCTCCTGTCATTGCATCTCTTCTCTCCTCTGTGCTTCTAAATGTTGAATCTCTTTCTCTCTGCTTCTCCATCTCTTTTTGTTGAATAGCCCACCATTTGAAAAAGTTCATCAGGCTTTTAGGTTCAGTCACTGCCTGTTCTTTTCCATAACTTATGTTGGCTGTACAATGCCAGACTGGACTTCTGCCTCTGCTAGCAGCCTGCCATTCTCCTGGTAAACACTCCTGGACTTGCTGCTACAGAATCCAAGCTTTTCTTTGTGCTTCCCTGGTGCTAGGTCCAGTACCCACGCATAAAACTCCTGTCTTAGGGTATGCATGACTTAAATCCCACTTAGGCTGACACCATCTGTTGTCGAGGCACAGGTCAGGAAGCATAGGAAAAACCAGGAGCAGTTGTAGAATTCACCAAAAATATTTATTTATAGTAGCAGTAACATAAAAAAAATAAACTTGTTCAGTATGACTATGTACAAAGCAGAAAAAAACAGTAGTTTTCCTTGAGTATCTGTGTCCCTTTTTCTCCCTCTCTAGCAATTGTAGCTCAGCTCCCTTATATGTCCTTCCATCCCCCACTCTTAATCAAGCCTCCTGCTTCTTCCAAAGTGTTCTGTTCTCGTAAGTATCAGGCAGGAAGACAACAGTGTGCTTGCAGAGGCCCCTTTTGCACAGCTTTTGCAAAAGGCTTAAAGATTTGCACTAAGGTAACCTCTAGTTTACAATAGCTTTCTGCAATCATCTCAAAATATAAATATATATATTTCAACAGTAACACTATATATTTTCTAAACAATAGGATCCCAACATCCGTTACAGTTCCACATTCTGATTTGCACACATTTTTATATTAACAGATATGCAAGGGAGAAAAAAACAGACAGCAAGGGAGGGCTGGGACACAATGAGAGGCAAAGAATTGTGAGACTGTTCAGGTTGATCAAGTCCGAGGTCTCATAGGAAAATTTGGTTGTGCAACCAGAGAAGAGACAGAAAAGGAAAGAACAGATCTTTGCATTTAAACACTTTCTCCAAAACAACTGGGACAGGGTTACACCCTGTGGCTATCAGCCTGGCTTACTAGAAGATCACGTTTATTATTAATATGTAAAAATAACACAGGAGACTGTACTAACTGCATTCATGATGTGGAAGGGTAGTGAGCTCACCAGTGGTGTGGGAAGCAGGTGAGAAGAATGAATGCCAGAGAGGGACTGAAGAGGCCATTCAGCAGGGTACAGCTATATTCAGGTTAGGAGAAGAGAGGAAGGGGGAACATTGAGCAGATCATTGTGAGATCTGAGATGTGGGGCTGCCAGCACTGTGATCACTACCTTACTGTGGATGAGAGCAGCCAGCAATAACAAATACTCAGAGTGGCAGGGCTGCACCTAAACTATTACTTGAATTCAGTGTATGCAGATTACCCTTGGGTGGGGGGGTTGACGTTTGTTAGGACAGCATCGAGGAAGCTGTGAATAGTTCATTCAAGATTCAGAGTGGTAGCCAGCCACTGCATTGTGAAGTAGGGCACAGAAAAAATACTGGAAAAGAATTGCTGGGTTCTGCAGATCATGGGTAAAGGAGTAGACTGACACTGGAAGTTGGGTGGATTCACTCAAGGCATTAGTATACCTCTCCTGCTAGTAATATTGTTATCCATAGTAAGTGCTGCCCTTATGAGGGCATGAACAGCAGTTTTCTGGTGTGTCCCGATGCTTATTGCTTGGCTGTCCAAGAAGACCTAGTTGTTGGTTAATAAGGCAGGAAAAAAGCACAACAGAGGGACTGTACATACTACCTTCACTGTGCAGAAATGGTGGTGATCCTCTCAATGTTTACTGTGGGAGCAGAAGTCAAAAACCTGAGAAAGTGAACTGAAGAGTGATTTGAGAGGCATTTTTTAACAGTGCCAGCTGATGAAACATATTGATATAGGTGTGCACAACTCTCTGAGGTTCAAGATTGCAATCTGAGGTGTGATAGTTCTTTTCATGAGCCCGCAAGCTCATATGCAGCCCAAAGCAGTACTAAGGACAGAGTATGGATGGTGGGGTGTTCAACAGAAAGCAGGCTAGGTGCAAGGGGTTCACATGGAAAAAGACTACAAGAGAAGCTTATTTGTGGATTACCAAGAAAGCATGAGCTTTGTAATTGGACCAGACCAGTACTTTGCTACAAATTTCAGGGCATCGCATAACCAGTAGATCATCAAGTATTTGAAGTGTTGTACCGTACCGTACTGCAGTTTGCCAAAGAGAAAGTCAGCTGGATTACAAAACATTTTCAGCAAGTTAAAGTAAACAAAACCATAGCCTAACATGTTCTGATCAAAATAATCCATGTGTTAACACATGGTGTTGATCATTTGGTGAAACAATTCAAAACAAAGGGAAAGAAAGAACTAGTTAGCACTATAAGGAACCATGTGGGTCTCTGCCTCTGGCTCCAAAGATGTCATCATGACTCATCACTTAACATAATTGGTGGACATTTTAGGGAGCAAGCAAGGCTGTTTTGTGAAAATGAATGGCTGATGTTTACATTTTTTCAAAAGCTATGAAACTGCATTTATGTTATTTACATAAATGCAGTTTTAGTATAAATGTAAACAGCAGCCTTTACTTAACTTCGCTATGAAACCAGATTTTGGAGTCTGCCATTTTAAAAAACCTGCTTGTTCAGGTACCCTTTAAGCCACTCCATATTGTTTGACGAGTAGTATAAAATGGCATAATCCTCGTATAGTTGCACTGCTGCACTGCCACAGAAGTTAGGGAGTTCATTGATGAAGAATGAAAACAAAATTGGACCGAGTAGTGATCCCTGAGGCACCCTGTGCAGATTGTGTCTGAGAGATGAGCAACCTCCAGACCATTTTGCCCTTTGTGATCTACCGATGAGATAGTCCTTACACCATGTGTAGGCAGGTATACTCACTGTACACAGCTGTGTACAGTTTTTTTAAGGACCTATCTCACATCATATGCCTTTTTCTATCCATTCTCATTATAATCCAAACTGAAAGAGAATATACCACTGCTGTATTTCAAGGAGAATATTCATGGGGGTACAACAATTCATAAGGGGAATTCCGCACCGTAAAAACTCAATCAGGTCTATAAGCTCTGGGGTCAATCACCTCCCTGAGCAATTTGTTCCTGATTCCTGCCACCTTCCCTACAAGTTTTTTTCTATTATATTTATGCTGGGGGTGAATCGCTGGAGACGATTTGTTCAGGGGCGTGGTTTATGCCACAGTTCACAGGATGAAGAAACGTGTCCCGGGTCAGATTGACCAGTGTGAATTGTTTTGTAGCCAATATTCATTAACCATATCCTTTATAGTTGGAAAGCCTATGTAAAGCTCTTTAACATTAGGTATTAGGCTTACCTGTAGCTAGCAGCAGTCTGAAAATATTAATGACTATATCTGCCACATATCAATATTACATTGTCACCAATTTCAGAACCTTGTGATGTCATTGAAAATCAGTCTGTGGCTCATGACATTGTACTCAAGCACAGTTTAATCATCAGTGACATCACAAGGTTCTAAAAATGGTGGCAATGTAGTATTAGTATGGTGCAGAGATAATCATCAATATCACTGGAGAGCTACATACTGCTAAGGAGCCCTGTACCTCATCTAAAAAAGCTTTACATGGACTTTCATACCACTACAGGGACTATTCATAAATGCTTCCCTTTAAAGTGTTTACAGTACTGCTTAGAGATTGTGACCATTTCCATGCTAATGCTTTGGGTATGGATATAAATATATTTATAATAACCCGTATAGAGTATTAAGTGAGACCTTGTTCTCTAAAGGAGCAGTCAACATATGATCCCCACACCCAAGTGTGGGGGCTGGTTCCATTAGCACATTGTGTGCAAAACCATTTTTACTTATGTTTTACTGTAGTACATTAGATTGTATCAGGCTGATTCTGCTGACATTCAAGCTTACATTGCTGCAACCAGAAATCCCAGAATGCCGTGCAGCTGACATCGAACAGGGCTGCAACAATGGGAGCTTCAGTAGCCTGCAGAACATGTTTGAGCATTTATAAACTCAGATTAGATGTTTGACAGCTGCTGTCCTCCCAGGACCTAGTACAGTCCTTTGCGACTGCACTTAAAGCACTGAAGGGAGAAGGGACCGCGAAACAAAGATCGTATTACAAAATGCAACGTGTACTGCAGGCTGTTGAATATCTCACTGCTACAGTGCTGCTGTGATGTCAGCTGCAGGGTATTCTTGGATTTCTGGTTGCAGTAAATGTCAGCTTAGCGGATATCCTTCAATCAATTACACTGTAAGCAGTAATAAAACAATGCTTTTGCACACAAAGTGCAAACTGGGACCAGACCCACCCTTGGCTGTTGGGCTCTTAGTTAATAGTGTGCGAAGTTGGAAAACTTTGTTTTGTGAATTAATTTGCATTTTCACCATACTTCAGAAAGTTACTCCACCTTGTGAAGTTCCAATTTGCAGTACAGGAATAACTTTATGAACTGCGAATTTGTGAACTTTGGCAAAGTGGGGCCCAGAGGCGCAGTTTGCTGTGCGCTATAGGACTGGCGGTCACATGGCACTGAAATGAGCTGTATACCATAGAAACATAGAAAAGGTGATGACAGAAGGAAACCAAAGATCCATCAAGTCTGTCCATGAGTTCCCGAGACCCTAGAAGTTCCAGGGACCTAGCCCACACTAGTATCTGTGGATTTAATTCGAGCATACTCTCTATCCCAACCCCATTTGAAGGCTGACACAGTCTTAGCTCCCAGCATATCCACAGGCAGCCCATGGCTCCACTATTCTTTCTTTTTTTTTTTCTATCATTTATTTATCTCCTTCTCCCACGAGGCTGGCAGGCAGACTTCTCCAGCGGCATCCTGACTCTGCTCCCTCCCTCCCCGGTAATTCCCCCACAGATCCTCCCCTCCATGGCGGGGCCAAAGGAAGGAGGGCTGACTTACCCCTCTCCTGGAGCAAAATCCAGAAGTGGGGGGGGCACTGAATGGGATCTCCAGTTCATGGAGCCTGCCAGATCCATTTTCACTTTACCTCCCATCCCCTTGTTGCTGGTGCATGTACAGGTGTAGAGGCACCTGTACTTTGCAGCCTAGCAATGCCCACCCTTCATGTCACCTGCAGTCCTGGACTATCCCCAGGCCTCCATCTGGTGGAAGTCATGCAGTGGGAGTGGCAACTACACCACCCAGGGACAGGAGAGCTGCCATCGGATGCTCGGTCATTTCCCTCCCGGCCAACCCCAGCGAGCAGTGCTCATTTCTGAACATGGGTCACTGGCATGAAACAAGGTGTGGCACCCAGCTTTTCAATCTTCAGTGCCATCAGGCCGGCTCCAATATCCTTTCTAAGAAACAGTGTTTCCTAAGATCCCTTTTGAATTTCTCACCCCTCAGCTTCTAATCATGCCCCCTCATATTTGAGCTGGAAGCAATGGTAAACAGTTCAGAGTAGGGCACTGCATTAATTCCCCTCATGAACTTGAAGGTTTCTATCATACCCCCTGTTCCCCTCCTTGTCTCCAGTTAGTACATGTTCAACACCTCAAGATGTCCTTCATAAGGTAGCCCCTGGAGCCCTTTTTCATTTTGGTTGCCCTTCTCTGTATGATTTCCAGCCTGTCCCTGTCCTTTTTAAGGTATGGGCTCCAAAACTGGACACAGTTTTCCAGGTGGGGTCTCACCAGGGATCTGTACAGTGGCAGTATCATCTCCTGGTGCCTACTGTTGAATCCTCTCCCGATATACCCCAACATTTTGTTGACCTTGCTGTATGCTGCCTTGCATTGGCTGGCTTGTTTTAGGGTGTCACATATGATAACTCCTACTAGATTTACTAGGTTGTATAGATATAAAGAGGCCAAGGCCCATCTAGAATGTCTCCCACAATGCTGTGGCTGCATGAAATTTGGTTTTAGTCCCATTTTAGGTGTTTATCTAATCTATTTTGAAGACTTCAAAACTCTGGGAATCAACAATAGATTGTGGGAGCAGGTTCAAGCTTTTACTGCTGTTATAGAGAAGCGTCATCTCTCTAGATCCCTTTCCTCCTGTGAGGCAGCTGAGCCTGATGCCATTAAGCCAATAGTCTGTCCTTGTTTCTTTTTTTTTTTTTGCCTAGATGCATCACTTTACACTTCTTAGCATTGAACTTCAGCTGCCAAACACTGAACCATTTTTCCAACCTTTGCAGATCTTTTGTAGATTCCCAACTGCTTCTTAGCCGTGTCTACCCTACTACCTAGCTTAGTGTCATCCACAAATAGTACAATTTTGCCCTGGATACCTACTCCTACAGTATGTCGCTGATGAACACATTAAACAGGACTGGTCCTAAGACCGAGCCCTGAGGGACTCCACTGCCACCTTTCTCCTCCTCTGACATCTCCCCATTGACAACTACTCTCTGCTTCCTGCCTCCAGTCAGTTATCTACCCACTTAACAATGTAGTTTGCTATACCCAAATCCTCTAGTTTTTCTAGCAGGCAGTTATGTGGCATGGAATTAAAGGCCTTGCTGAAGTCAAATAGAGGAGGTCCACTGGATGGCCCTATCCAATTCCCTAGTTACCCAATCAAAAAAATGTTATCAGGTTCATTTGGCATGACCTGCCTACCATAAAACCATACTATTTGTCATCCAGAAGGCCATTCTTATTCAAATAATCCACTAGGTCTTGTTTAAACAGGGCCTCCATTTGTTTTCCTAACACAGATTTGAGGCTAACCGGTCTGTAGTTATTGGCTTCCTCCCTGCTTCCACCCTTATGTAGTGGCACCACGTCAGCTCTTTTCCAGTCCCTTGGCATGACTCCCAACTGAAGTGAACAGTTAAACAGATGTGCCAAAGGGTTCACTATCTCACCTGCCAACTCTCTAAGTATCCTTGGATTTATTCCATCAGGTCCAGGAGATTTGTCTTGTTTTATACACTCGAGCACTCCTTTTAAAGTTGAAGAAAGCCTCCCTCTTGGCCCTAATGGTTGGTTTGACTTGGCTAGTGAACCATAAAGGACATTTGTGTTTATTCTTTCTTGTCACAGTCTTTACACATATCTTAGTAGCCTCTAAGATGGTTTATTTAATTGTTCCCAAAATGTCTTCTACCTTCAACTGCTCGTGTTTCTTTCTTAGTTGATCTCTGGCTAGATCCTTCATTTTGTTGAAATTAGCCTCTCTGAAATGTTGGACTTCTGCCATGTACTGAGATTTGACAGCCTCAGGAATAATTCAAACCAGAGTTGTGGTCGCTGTTAGCCAGCAGCTCCCCAAGGTTCCATGTCATAATAGCAATTGAGCAACAGCAATCACTATTATGGCGAGTGTACATCGCCAAAAAATAATTTTGGCATTGCACATTGGCAGTGCACATAAAAATTGCGCCCGAGACCTATAGGTCTCATTTTCAATGCAGGGGGCTGTGCCCCCTGCACCCTCCTACTTATGGATTCTCAACTCTGGGGGTGCATGTTGGGGGGGAACTTGACGAAATACATGCTGTCAGGCGGCAAAAAAAAACACGTCACCACGCCGGACCAAAACCCGTTACCCCACGCCTCCCAGCCGACCACCCTCCCCATGACACCAGTGATCCAGCTCAGCAGCTGCTCACCACAACCCCTCCCACATGCCATCCCTCCCCCATGTCTGTCCCTTCCCCCACAGGTGCACATGCTTATGTATACACATGAGTTCCTGTCGCAGTTTTCGCCAACCGCAGTATCTGGTCACCCTCCTCCCTAGGTAGCCATGATCACAGTCACCGAGATTGACTCACCGTTTTTCTAGGTGCTCAGTCTCGGTCGCTATGGTCATGGACTACTGCTCCCCATCTCTGACAGCTCTGACTAATTCCAAGTTGGTGAAAACCACATCCAAAATGGTGTCCAGCCTAGCCAGATCAGTGACTGTGTGAGAAGGCAATCCTGTAAGGCTTCAACCACAAATTGATTCCTGGTGGATCTAGCCATTGGAGGCTGTGCTGAGTGTAGTCTTTTGAACACAGAATTGGAGAGAAGTCTGTCCTTGCTTCTCTGAGCAAAATAAATCTTTAACATCAATCCAAAAATCCCAGCCCAGTGGCACTGAGGGCTGAGGTGCTGGACACCTTACCTCACACTACTCGGGTGACCTGGGTTTGGGAATGAGCCCAGGCCATTGTGGGTTGGCAGAGGCAAGAGAGGATTGAATGTCCAGAAGACTGCTCTCCTATCTCAAGGAGGGAGGGATTGTCATTCCGCCTGTCAATTGCCCTCTGGTGGGGGCTTGAGGGTAGTGCAGGCAGGCAAGCTGGCAGCCGACGGGCGTGGTATGCATATGTGCCCTCACATGCACTTGCCTATGCCTTAAGCCGGAGGAAGGGAACAGAAGAAAAATGGAAAATGGCAGCCAGGGGCTTCATGAAATCCTGACCCCATTCTGCCGGTCCATGGTTGCAGCCTCCCCAGATTTGGATTGTGAGGGAGGTAGCTCCCTTCCCAGCCCCACCATGGCGGGGGGGTAATCCGTGGGGGGTCTTAGGGATGGTCAGGGTGGTCGGGCTGGCAGATGGATGGTGCGGGGTGAAGTTCCTGCCCCCTGGGGTGCCAGGAGGATAAAACTTGAATAAAAAAATCTGTTCAAAAACAGAGTATTTTGAAACCAAATTGCTCATAAAAAGATCTAGAGGGCTTTGTGCAGCTAGATTAGTATTGTTTGTTTCTAGTTTTGCTGATTTATTTATTTTAAAGTAGTGGCTTTGTTTTGTCTAGTGAAGCACTGTTGTGTGGGGAAGGGGAGGTGTTTCATCTTGCAAGACAGCTCATGAAGCTTGGTGACCTTGGTCTTTTTTGACTGTGAGTAATCATCTTTGTGCAGCAGATATCTCGTGTTTGTTTTCTTCAGTCTTTCCTGTTAATTATTTTTTGTCTGTGGTCTGTGTTTTTCTCGTTTTATTTCTGTAGTACAGTTTGATGTGGTTAAGTGAAGTAATGTGTCAGTCTGGAGATATGAACAGGAGATCCAATAGGGTCTATGGCGATACTGCAGATAGGGAAAAATGGGCAGACGGGGGGGGGGGGGCAATCAGTCCATATCTGTCGACAAATTCTATGTTTCTATGTCTGTTACTACGTTAGTTGTGGTTATTTTGTTCAGTTCTTAAAGTGATGGTGTTACTTACAGTAACTTGTTAATTACCCCGTCTTGTGTGCCTTGTTAACTCCTATCATATTAAAAATAAACTTTTGTGTGGTTTTACTGTAGCTACTATTAGCTCAGAGAACTGTTCTGTTGAATTAGATCACACTGCTAATCCTTAGGGGAAGTAATGTCTGCTGCTTCTGTTTAGCTTTACTGTAAGGTTTCTTAAATTGTTTTCCTCCAAATATTATATATCTAAATATATAAAATATATAAAATGACTAGGAAGAGGTGCTTGACCAAAGGGAGAGGTGCAGAATCATGACCAAAGGTGTGTACGTTCTGTGGGGCAATAGGGAGTTGCTGCTAAAAACTGCATCTACAGCACCTTCATCTATGTGATTCAATGCCAGTAGTTGTAGTAAAGGAGTAGTTATCCACAGTGGCAGTGGCATTAGCGTGGCAGATTCTTCTCTGCCTCATCTGTGGCATCCATGCTACTGGGTGCTGGGAGAGGTGGCAACAAGAGCAGCAGTCCAAGAGATAGCAAAATGTCTGGCTCAGGCATGGTGCTCATGCAGGAGGTTGCTGGTGTCCTCGTGACTGCTGGTAGTGGTGGTGATGCTGAGTCTGATCTTGATGATAGTTTCCAGTTCCCAAATGAGAGTACAACAGATTGTCCATGAGTCAGAGCCTGAAGAGGGAGATCTGACTGTTGTACAGTCAGAAAAGACTAAATTGAAAAATGTGTCTCCAGCTAAATATAATGGACCCCGATTCCCAAACAGCCCATAGATCACTGCAAGGTGTGGTGATCTAGGGCTGCATCAAATCCAGATATACCAGGGACCCAGCGTCCGATTCTCGATCAGGTAGGGTCCCGGTGGCAAAGTCCAGCAGCTTGCAGCAACCATGGCAGTGCGCCTAAAAGACAGTGCACCTGCATGGTGTGCCACAAGCTGCTGGGTGGCTGTGTAGCAGTCCTTGATGATCTAGTCTCCCCCCCACCCTGCTCTATCCATGCTGTACATTTGTAAAAATGATCCATATCCCTGGTAACCTAGCATCCCCTCCACGCTCCAACTGCCCATTATACCTATTGATGAAGCCCTGGTAGTGTAAGGGCCCCCCTAAGCTCCGATTACCTGTAGTAATAATTGCTATATCCCAGGTAGTCTAGTGGCCACCCCCAAGCCGTGATCACTCATTATACCTATTGACAAAGCCATGGTAGTCTAGTGCCCCCCCAAGCCCCGATTGACCATAAGTATAGTTAATATATCCCTGGTGGTCTACTGGACTGCTGCAGCCCTGATTCTCTGTTAGTTGAATATCCAAATTACCTGGTGGTCTAGTGGACCCTCCACCCTGCAGAGCCCTACCACCCCGTCCCTCCATCCTGTACCCTAGCCAGCGACTGGCACAGACCACTGCTCAGCACCATGGCCAGCTGCTGACTGAGCTCTGAATGAGTGCGTACTGTATACAGTACATGCTCAATGATTGACAGCAGCTGTCATTCACTGAGTGCATACTATACACAGTATGTGCTCATTCAGAGCTCAGTCAGCAGCTGGTCGTGGTGGTGAGTGGTGGGCTATGCCAGTTGCTAGCTCGGGTATGGGATGGGTGGGAGTGGGGTGGTAGGGCACTGCGGGGTGGGGGATTCACTAGACTACCAGGTATTTCAGATATTTGACTCATGGGGGATTAGGGCTGCAATGGTCCACTAGACCACCAGGGATATATTAACTATAATTACGGGTGGTCGGGGCTTGGGGGTCCACTAGACTACCAGGGATATGGTAATTATTAATACGGGCAATTGGGGCTTGGGCAGGCACGAGACTGCAAGGGATTTTTTTAAATATATACGGGGGATCAGGGCTGGGGCTGGGGTGGGGGACTGTGACACATTGCTGCACAGTGCCCATCTCACCCAGAGGGTGAATTTCTAAGTATCCTTAGACCAGCCCTAGAAATTTGCCCTCTGGGTGAGTTTTGTGAATCCTGATTATGGAGCTAGGGCAGTCTTCATCTGCTGCAAGACCCTAGCACCTTGCTGTTGCCTATTTTGTGGCACATGGGTGGTGCAAGCTTGGTTTGGGGCAGGCAGCCTGTGGGTGACGCAGGCTGCCTTTGTGAATCGCTTCCAGTGCACCTTTTGGTGCAAGGGGTACTTTGCACCATTCTTTGTTGTGCAAGCCCCTTGCACCATGCTGGGATCTTTAAGAATTGAGCCGAATGAGAGGGTGAGAGGGTGTGACCCTCATTACAGGGTCAATGAACAACTCGGCACAAGGTAGAAAGGCAACTGAAAAGGCCAACAAAATGCTGGGTTGTATTGCAACGGGTATATCCTCGAGGAGGGAGGAGGTGATTCTGCCACTGTATAGGTCATTAGTTAGACTGCACCTGGAGTACTACATGCAGTACTGGCACCCGTATCTGAAGAGGGACATTAAGTTACAGGAGGGGGTGCAGCGCAGGGCGACAAAAATGATCAAGGGGCTGGGGAACTTATCATACGAGAGGAGGCTGAGGGAGTTGAACATGTACTCACTGGAAGAGAGGAGGGACGGGGGGACATGATTGAAACCTTTAAGTACATGAAAGGAATAAGCAAGACAGGTACAGAGGGGCTGTTCAAAGTAAGGAAGGGGAGGGACACCAGGGGCCATGATATGAGACTGGAGGGAGGAAGGTTCAGGAGGGAGATAAGGAGACACTTTTTTACAGAGAGGGTGGTGGCTGATTGGAATGCGTTACCTGCAGAAGTGGTATCCAGTAGAACAGTGGATTGCTTCAAAAGGGGATGGGACAGGACAAGAGGGACGGTCAATGAAGGGGAAGGGTGGAAGGAAGGGGCAGCTGCAGAATAAGGGGTGGTAGCTGCACATTTGAGCAGACTTGATAGATCTCCAGGCCTTTATCTGCTGGCAAATTTCGTATGTTTGTATGTTCGTGTGAAGAAAGTGTAGAGGAGGATAACAGAGCTCAAAAAAAAGGAGGGGGATATCAGTGACAATGCGGGATGGCTCAGGGGCAATGTGAGGAAGTATTTTTTCACAGAGAGGGTGGTGGACACATGGAATGGCCTTCCTGAGGTCATGGGGTCAATTTGAACTCAAACTGAAGGGAGAGCTGGATAAAGAGATTCATTATGCAAACATCAGAAAGCAGTGCTTCACACTGAGTGCGGCTGAAAGGTGGTACAGTATAGCCTATCCAGTAAAGCTGTGACAGGTGGTATAGCCTATCCAGTAAAGCTGTGAGTGGTGGTGGTATAGCCTATCCAGTAAAGCTGTGAGTAGTGGTGGTATAGCCTATCCAGTAAAGCTGTGAGTGGTGGTGGAATAGCCTATCCAGTAAAGCTGTGACAGGTGGTATAGCCTATCCAGTAAAGCTGTGACAGGTGGTATAGCCTATCCAGTAAAGCTGTGAGTAGTGGTGGTATAGCCTATCCAGTAAAGCTGTGACAGGTGGTATAGCCTATCAGAGTAAAGCTGTAGTGGTGGTGGTATAGCCTATCAAGTAAAAGCAATGAGTGGTGGTAGTATAGCCTATCCAGTAAAGCTGTGACAGGTGGTATAGCTTATCCAGTAAAGCTGTGAGTGGTGGTATAGCCTATCCAGTAAAGCTGTGAGTGGTGGTGGTATAGCCTATCCAGTAAAGCTGTGACAGGTGGTATAGTGGTATAGCCTATCCAGTAAAGCTGTGAGTGGTGGTGGTATAGCCTATCCAGTAAAGCTGTGACAGGTGGTATAAGCCTATCCAGTAAAGCTGTGACAGGTGGTATAGCCTATCCAGTAAAGCTGTGACAGGTGGTATAGCCTATCCAGTAAAGCTGTGACAGGTGGTGGTATAGCCTATCCAGTAAAGCTGTGACAGGTGGTATAGCCTATCCAGTAAAGCTGTGAGTGGTGGTGGTATAGCCTATCCAGTAAAGATGTGACAGGTGGTATAGCCTATCCAGTAAAGCTGTGACAGGTGGTATAGCCTATCCAGTAAAGCTGTGACAGGTGGTATAGCCTATCCAGTAAAGCTGTGACAGGTGGTGGTGAGCCTATCCAGTAAAGCTGTGACAGGTGGTGGTATAGCCTATCCAGTAAAGCTGTGACAGGTGGTATAGCCTATCCAGTAAAGCTGTGACAGGTGGTGGTATAGCCTATCCAGTAAAGCTGTGAGTGGTGTTGGTATAGCCTATCCAGGAAAGCTGTGAGTGGTGGTGGTATAGCCTATCCAGTAAGGCTGCGACAGGTGGTATAACCTATCCAGTAAAGCTGTGAAAGGTGGTATAGCCTATCCAGTAAAGCTAAGAGTGGTGGTGGTATAGCCTATCCAGTAAAACTGTGACAAGTGGTATAGCCTATCCAGTAAAAGCTGTGAAGGTGGTATAGCCTATCCAGTAAAGCTATGAGTGGTGGTGGTATAGCCTATCCAGTAAAACTGTGACAGGTGGTATAGCCTATCCAGTAAAGCTGTGACAGGTGGTGGTATAGCCTATCCAGTAAATCTGTGCCAGGAGGTATAGCCTATCCAGTAAAGCTGTGACAGGCGGTATAGCCTATCCAGTAAAGCTGTGACAGGTGGTATAGCCTATCCAGTAAAGCTGTGACAGGTGGTGGTATAGCCTATCCATTAAAGCTGCGACAGGTGGTGGTATAGCCTATCCAGTAAAGCTGTGACAGGTGGTGGTATAGCCTATCCAGTAAAGCTGTGACAGGTGGTATAGCCTATCCAGTAAAGCTGTGAGTGGTGGTGGTATAGCCTATCCAGTAAAGATGTGACAGGTGGTATAGCCTATCCAGTAAAGCTGTGAGTGGTGGTGGTATAGCCTATCCAGTAAAGATGTGACAGGTGGTATAGCCTATCCAGTAAAGCTGTGACAGGTGGTATAGCCTATCCAGTAAAGTTGTGAAGGGTGGTATAGCCTATCCAGTAAAGCTGTGAATGGTGGTGGTATAGCCTATCCAGTAAAGCTGTGAGTGGTGGTGGTATAGCCTATCCAGTAAAGCTGCGAGTAGTGGTGGTATAGCCTATCCAGTAAAGCTGTGAGTGGTGGTGGAATAGCCTATCCAGTAAAGCTGTGACAGGTGGTATAGCCTATCCAGTAAAGCTGTGACAGGTGGTATAGCCTATCCAGTAAAGCTGTGAGTAGTGGTGGTATAGCCTATCCAGTAAAGCTGTGACAGGTGGTATAGCCTATCAAGTAAAGCATGAGTGGTGGTGGTATAGCCTATCAAGTAAAGCAATGGTGGTGGTAGTATAGCCTATCCAGTAAAGCTGTGACAGGTGGTATAGCTTATCCAGTAAAGCTGTGAGTGGTGGTGGTATAGCCTATCCAGTAAAGCTGTGAGTGGTGGTGGTATAGCCTATCCAGTAAAGCTGTGACAGGTGGTATAGTGGTATAGCCTATCCAGTAAAGCTGTGAGTGGTGGTGGTATAGCCTATCCAGTAAAGCTGTGACAGGTGGTATAGCCTATCCAGTAAAGCTGTGACAGGTGGTGGTATAGCCTATCCAGTAAAGCTGTGACAGGTGGTATAGCCTATCCAGTAAAGCTGTGACAGGTGGTGGTATAGCCTATCCAGTAAAGCTGTGACAGGTGGTATAGCCTATCCAGTAAAGCTGTGAGTGGTGGTGGTATAGCCTATCCAGTAAAGATGTGACAGGTGGTATAGCCTATCCAGTAAAGCTGTGACAGGCGGTATAGCCTATCCAGTAAAGCTGTGACAGGTGGTATAGCCTATCCAGTAAAGCTGTGACAAGTGGTGGTAGCCTATCCAGTAAAGCTGTGACAGGTGGTGGTATAGCCTATCCAGTAAAGCTGTGACAGGTGGTATAGCCTATCCAGAAAGCTGTGACAGGTGGTGGTATAGCCTATCCAGTAAAGCTGTGAGTGGTGTTGGTATAGCCTATCCAGTAAAGCTGTGAGTGGTGGTGGTATAGCCTATCAGTAAGGCTGCGACAGGTGGTATAACCTATCCAGTAAAGCTGTGAAAGGTGGTATAGCCTATCCAGTAAAGCTAAGAGTGGTGGTGGTATAGCCTATCCAGTAAAACTGTGACAAGTGGTATAGCCTATCCGGTAAAGCTGTGAAGGTGTATAACCTATCCAGTAAAGCCTGAGTGGTGGTGGTATAGCCTATCCAGTAAAACTGTGACAGGTGGTATAGCCTATCCAGTAAAGCTGTGACAGGTGGTGGTATAGCCTATCCAGTAAATCTGTGCCAGGAGGTATAGCCTATCCAGTAAAGCTGTGACAGGCGGTATAGCCTATCCAGTAAAGCTGTGACAGGTGGTATAGCCTATCCAGTAAAGCTGTGACAGGTGGTGGTATAGCCTATCCATTAAAGCTGCTGACAGGTGGTGGTATAGCCTATCCAGTAAAGCTGTGACAGGTGGTATAGCCTATCCAGTAAAGCTGTGACAGGTGGTGGTATAGCCTATCCAGTAAAGCTGTGACAGGTGGTATAGCCTATCCAGTAAAGCTGTGAGTGGTGGTGGTATAGCCTATCCAGTAAAGATGTGACAGGTGGTATAGCCTATCCAGTAAAGCTGTGAGTGGTGGTGGTATAGCCTATCCAGTAAAGATGTGACAGGTGGTATAGCCTATCCAGTAAAGCTGTGACAGGTGGTATAGCCTATCCAGTAAAGTTGTGAAGGGTGGTATAGCCTATCCAGTAAAGCTGTGAATGGTGGTGGTATAGCCTATCCAGTAAAGCTGTGAAAGGTGGTATAGCCTATCCAGTAAAGCTGTGAGTGGTGGTTTTATAGCCTATCCAGTAAAGCTGTGAAAGGTGGTATAGCCTATCCTGTAAAGCTGTGACAGGTGGTATAGCCTATCCAGTAAAGCTGTGACAGGTGGTATAGCCTATCCAGTAAAGCTGTGAAAGGTGGTATAGCCTATCCAGTAAAGTTGTGACAGGTGGTATAACCTATCCAGTAAAGCTGTGAAAGGTGGTATAGCCTATCCAGTAAAGCTGTGACAGGTGGTGGTATAGCCTATCCAGTAAGGCTGTGGGGTGGTGGTATAGCCTATCCAGTAAAGCTGTGAGAGGTAGTATAGCCTATCCAGTAAACCTGTGACAGGTGGTATAGCCTATCCAGAAAAGCTGTGACAGGTGGTATAGCCTATCCAGTAAAGCTGTGAGTGGTGGTGGTATAGCCTATCCAGTAAAGATGTGACAGATGGTATAGCCTATCCAGTAAAGCTGTGAGTGGTGGTGGTATAGCCCATCCAGTAAAGCTGTGACATGTGGTGGTATAGCCTATCCAGTAAAGCTGGGAGTGGTGGAATAGCCTGTCCAGTAAAGCTGTGAGTGGTGGTGGTATAGCCTATCCAGTAAAGCTGTGACAGGTGGTATAGCCTATCCAGAAAAGCTGTGACAGGTGGTATAGCCTATCCAGTAAAGCTGTGACAGGTGGTGGTATAGCCTATCCAGTAAATCTGTGACAGGTGGTGGTATAGCCTATCCAGTAAAGCTGTGACAGGTGGTATAGCCTATCCAGTAAAGCTGTGAAAGGTGGTATAGCCTATCCAGTAAAGCTGTGACAGGTGGTATAGCCTATCCAGTAAAGCTGCAAGTGGGTCCCAGGGTGATAGCCTGGAAGTGGGTTCCAGGGTGGTAGCCGGGGTAAAAATCTGGCTGGACAACAGGACACAGAGGGTAATAATATACGGAGTCCACACCAAAGAAAGGGGGGGTTACTAGTGGGGTACCACAGGGTTCAGTACTGGGACTGGTCCTCTTTAATGTCTTTGTAGGTGACATTGCGGAGGGGCTGGAAGGAAAAGTGTGTCTCTGCAGATGACACAAAGATCTGCAACAGGTTTGATACACAAGGGAGGGTGGAAAAGACGAGAAGGGACTTGGCAGGGTTGGATGAATGGTCAAATGTATGGCAGCTTAGATTCAATGCAAAGAAGTGCAAAGTAATGCACCTGGGAAACAAAAACCCTGGGGAAGAGTACACAATGGGGGCAGGTACTAACAACAACAGAAATGGAAAGGAACCTGGGGGTAGTCATATCGGATGACCTAAAGGTAGGCAAGCAATGTGAGAAGGCAGTAAGGAGGGCTTGGGGGATACTAGGATGCATAGGGAGAGGCATCACCAGTAGAAAACAGGAAGTTGTTATCCCTCTGTACAGGCAGTTGGTGAGACCCCATCTGGAGTACTGCTGCAGTTCTGGAGACCCCATCTCCTCAAAGACATAGACAGGATGGAGGCAGTCCAGAGGAGGGCAACTAGAATGGTGCAGGGTCTGCACCAGAAGCCATACGAAGAGAGACTAAAGGAGCTTAATATGTATACCCTTGAGGAAAGAGGGGGGACCTGATAGAAGTTTTCAAGTACCTCAAGGGAATCAACAGAGTCCAAGAGGGTAGTATTTTTCAGAAAAAGAGATGTGCAAGAACAAGGGAGCACAATTTGAAGAGAGAGGGGGGCCAGCTCAGGGGCAACATCAGGACGTATTTTTTCACACAAAGGGTAGTGGATGCATGGCATAGCCTTCCTGAGGTGGTAGTGAGGTTAAAAACAGTGGGGAAATTCATGAATGCATGGGACAGACATTAGGCAATTCTAGTGGGGTGTAGGAGGAAGTAGGCTGTTGGTTAACTAGGACGTGCAGCTTATCCAATAGGTAGGAAAATGGGCAGACTGGGTGGGTCAAGCAGTCCTTATCTGCTGTCAGAGTCTATGCTCTATATTCTATGTTTCTATGTTTCTATGGGGATAATGATTTGAGGAGGGAGGAGGTGATTCTGCCACTATATAGGTCATTAGTGAGACTGCACCTGGAGTACTGTGCGCAGTACTGGCGCCTGTATCTGAAGAGGGACATTAAGTTACTGGAGGGGGTGCAGCACAGGGCAACAAAGATGATCAAGGGGCTGGGGGGACTTATCATACGAGAGGAAGCTGAGGGAGTTGCACATGTACTCGCTGGAGGAGAGGAGGGCGGGGGGACATAATTGAAACCTTTAAGTACATGAAAGGAATAAACAAGACAGGTACAGGGGCTGTTCAAAGTAAGGAGGGAGGGACACCAGGGGCCATGATATGAGACTGGAGGGAGGAAGGTTCAGGAGGGAGATAAGGAGACACTTTTTTACAGAGAGGGTGGTGGTTGGGTGGAATCGTTACCTGCAGAAGTGGTATCCAGTAGAACAGTGGACTGCTTCAAAAGGGGATGGGACAGGACAAGGGGGATGGTCAATGAAGGGGAAGGGTGGAAGGGAGGGACAGCTGCAGAATAAGGGATGCTAGCTGCACATTCAAGCAGACTTGCTAGACCTCTAGGCCTTTATCTGCTGGCAAATTTCGTATGTTCGTATTTGTATCCTCATGTGAACTGGAAAATAAAAAGAGGAAGGGTGATACTGCTGAACACATGGTGCTTTGCACACCACCGGTGTGTCATGGAACTATCAAAGCTCCCCCCATACTACAACTGCTATTCCTCTTACCAGTGTTGAGCCTTTTACACTTCACAAGTCACCCTGTGTTGAAGTACATAAATCATCCCCCAAAATACGCCCCTTTCCACCCCTCCCATGCCCCACTCCCACCACCACTGTGTGAAATCAAGGGGTACAAGATCCCTAGTTTGGGATTTTTATATACTAGACACAACTGATATAACAGTTGCTATCTGTCAGATGTGTCAAGCATGAGTTCATCAGAGAGAAAAGGGCAGTCACCTAGGTGCTGGTGGCCAAAACACACCTAAAGTCCAGGCACCTCTTATGCTGAACTCAGCACCAAAGGGAAGCTGGTGCAGGGGATCCTTTTCCCTCATCATCAGCATTTGCCAAGGCATCCAGAAGTGGTAGGGAAACAGTCCAGTGGAGGGAGGATTGACTGAGGAGGACTATTACAGAGATGAAGAGAGTCTGTGGGACTACATGGTAGTAGTATAGTAGTAGCGGTGGGTTAAGTACTAGCACCCAAAGGCACCAAAACACAGCAATCACAGTGTCGAAGGCACTCCAAAGCATTGCTTTCATTTGAGCAGCACTTGTGAATCCACAGGATTCAAATACTAGCCCACCAGCCATGCTGCCATGTTGAGCCCAGCCGTTTGCTAGCCCAGCACCCAGAAAGGTCCAGTAACACTGCACAGCATGTTTGAGCATCATGTCAAATACCCACCTAACCATGTTATTGCACATGAACTAAATTCAACAACAGCTGAAATGCTGGCAATTGATCTATTGCCATTCTCTTTTGTGGAGAACATGGGATTTAGAAGTTTGATGGTGCTTGCCTGTCCCAAATGGCTGCTTCCCTCAAAAATCTACTTCTTCACATGTGCCATTCCTGAACTTTATAGGATAATGTCACACATGGCAATCTATGCCCTGTTGCATTCAACATCACCATATAGGCATCTCAATATGGATATGTGGAACAGTGGCCAAAAAGCTGGTAGCACCTATCTGTGCATTGCAGCACATTGTGCACAGGTACCTGGGGTAGTATTTGACTGTGGCCTGGGAATAAATTATACTAAGCTCAATTTCAGCAGTAGAAACATTCCGGATATTCATCAGCATGCAACGCTGGCAGTAAAGAATGTAACTAGATCACACACGGGTCAGACAATGTTAGAATTGCTCCTGACTCAGAATTATGAGTGGCTGCACCTCCATTCACTAAAAGTGGTTTCACTGTGGCGATAATGGCCTGAATATATTAGTGAAATACATCAGTGATGGGGGTTGTCAGGGTGCCATGCCTGGCACGCAGTCTTAATCTCATTGTGCATGAGTTTCTAGCATATCCTGATATCAGGTTCTTGTTGGCTGTAGCTCATTGCATTTTTTCCCACTTTGCCCATTCTGGAAAGCCCCATGACCATCTCAGGCACCTGTAGATCCAGAACAAACTGTCTCAACACCGTATAAAGCTGAAAGTCATCTCCAGATGGAACACAACACTGCACACGATCGATAACTTGTACATGCAGTAGAAAGCTATTTCTGAATATCTGCTGCTGCATACTAGCTGTGACGATGCAGAGTATCCATGTCTCTGACAGCAGACCAGAGCTAACTAATGGATGGCATGGTCAAGACTCTAAGGCCATATGAACATGCAACACAGGCAGTGAGCAGTGGCACTGCCTGCATCAGTCAGGCCATACCACTTCTATGGGTGCCAAGACAGATGCTGTTGAAAATACAGCAGATGCTAGAAGCAGGTGATGATACAAGAATCTGTACCTTAATGAAACACATGCTCCATGTCTTGGACTGCAACAGCCATATTTTCTGCATTCTGCCATCTGCCAATTTTGGGATTGCCATCATGCTGGGCCCACAATATAAACGGGGCTTGTCATCAATACTTGAAGGTGGGCATAATCAGGTCCAAAGTGGTCAAGTCAGGCTAAATAATTTCTCATTTTTCATCACAGGTGGTGGGTGCAGTAAGACTGGGAATGGACAATGGATATACCATCCATGCTGTGACACACAATGGCTAACTGAATATAGTCTAAATAATTTTCTCTTGTCTTCACAGGTCTTCAGTCCTGCTGGCTCCATAAAGCAAGACTTTTCTTCTGCCTCCGCTGTCTGGGGTACCTTTGTGCCATTTCAAGGCAGCACATCACCAATGTGACGGTAAGTATCCTTTCCAAAAGTTATTTGGTCTTTCAATTTTTTATTCTTTATTTCCTTTCACAGGTGCAAGTGCAACAAAATCTGAAGTGCATTAGAATCTAAAAAAGTTCTATCTTCACAGTTCTCTTTCCATTCTATCGTAAATGCCTCCTTGTCCAGCAAACAAGCCATTGCCTTCTTCTCCAACAGATCATTGATGTGGTCAGTGTTGCAGACTCATGCTCAGACCTCCTCTTCCTCCTACTTCTCCTCCTCCTCCAGCTTCTCCACCACTGTGTATGGTCTTATTAAAGTCAACCCATCCTCTGTATCCAGCATGAATAACAGCCCTGTACCTGCTGCTGCTGCCCGATTCTACATTGCCGCACAGCTGAATACTATCTGAAAGGAGAGAAACAGGAGCAACAAACAATTAGAAAGTGACATATGAATAACATTTTACGAAGTTAAGATGGAAAATGGTAGGAACACTGCTAAATTAAATAACTAGATCCAGGCTGGACCCATGCATGAACAAGATTTCATCACCCTAGTAATAAATACCTGTAAAGAGAGAAACGTAAGTGAAAGATGGTCAGAAATACATTACTTCCCCCACCTGAAAAGTAATAGATTATGAATAAATACTTACCTTTGCTGGTGGGACGCAAACTATACTCAACGATCATCATCCAGATCTGTGCCACAAACAGGCATTATCATTTCATGAGCAAATATCCAGAATTTCTGGTCTCTACAGTTTTATCAGGACAGGTGCTATGGTGATAGACTTGCACAGTGCAGAAGAGGCATATTGAGTCAGAGAGCATATTTCATTTCATTTTCTCATGTGAACATTTCCAGACTGAAGAATTTATTAGACTGAGAATTTCTGGGCAGTAAGGTACATCCCCTAAAGTGCATTACAAGAACCATGTTTGTGAGGCTGGACCGATAGTGCTGAGGGCTGAGGCGCTAGTCACCTTAGCTTGTGCCACGCCGGTGACCCGAGTTCTGGAACAGGCTCGAGCACCGGGGATCGGCAGGGGAGAGAGAGAGGATCGAGGGTCCGGAGGACTGCCCTCCTCTCTCTGGGGAGGGATCCAGGGCCATCTCGGCACAGTAGCAGCCCCGGTGGTAGCCGGAGGCACTACTTATGCTTAGAGCTGAAGTAGAGGGGAGATGTGTGGTGGATGTCCGTGGTGTTGCCACGCTGATGTCATTGCACCATCACACTCCTGGGGATAAACAAAATGGAAAATCTCCTGCCACAGCACCACGGAGAGGAAAGGGGCTCCAGGGACATGCTCATATCCCACCACCAGCCCATCACTGCAGAGTCTCCACAGCTGACCCAGTGCCCATGTAAGGCCTCTCTAATTCCAGATAGTTCACCAAAGGAGGGTGGACCGGCTCTGAGGGGGGATCCTGTGGGCTAGGCCTGCCTGAGTGGTCAGGGGAGTCCTGCAAATGAGGGATTCAGGCAGGGAGTAGAAGGTATAGTCGAGCAAGCACTCCGGAAGGATGCCTAGGCTATGGTGGGAGCAAAAAAAGAATATACAGAAAAAAAAAAGAACAGTGTTTGTGGGTCTGACACATGGCATGGTACCATGTAGCAGCCTAATGAATTTTTTCTTGTTATTGATAAAATTCTTGGAGCACAGATATTTGGTATCTTGCACTTTTCTCACCATTTACCTTAAAGCATATTACAAGAAATGTAGCAGGGTGACAGACATACAGTGTGACACCATGTAGCAGCATGCAGAAGCCTGATATATTTTCTCTGGTAATTAAGAACAATTTTGGGAGCACAGAATTTATGTATATTGTGCTTTTCACATCATTTTCCCTAAAGTGAATTACAAGAACTGTGTAAGTGGGACTGACATGCATCATGGCACTATGTGGCAGCATGCAGCAGCCTAAACTATTGATTCTGGTAGTTGGGAAAAACTCTGGAGCACAAGATTTATGTATATTGTGCTTTTAGCACCATTTCTCCTAAAGTGCTTTACAAGAACTGTGGCAGATGGACTGACACATAGCACAACATCTTGAAGCAGCATATAGTAGCCTACATGATGTCTGGTAGCTGAGAAAAATCTGGGGTGTACAAAATGTATGTATATTGTGATTTTTGCACTATTTTCCCCAAAGTGCATTAAAACAATTGTAGCGGGGGACAGACACACAGTGTGGCACCATGTAACAGCATGCAGCAGCCTGAAGTAATTATTCTGGTAGTTGAGAAAACATTTGGGGAACACAGGATTTATGTATATTGTGCTGTTTGCACCATTTCCCCTAAAGTTCATTACAAGAACTGTGGCATGGTACTGACAGACAGCTCAGCAAAATTGCAGCAGCATGCATTATCCTGAAGTATTTAGTTTGGTAGTTGAGAAAAAATTGTGGAGCACAGCACAAAATTTACATATATAGTGCTTTTCATACCAGGTTATTGATGTGGTCAATGTAGCAGACTCATGTTCGGACATCCTTCTCCTTCTCCTTCTCCTCCAGCCTCTCCATCCCAGTGTGTGGTCTTATTAAAGCCAACCTGTCCTCTGTATCTAGTGTGAATACAAGTCATTAACATGATGCTGCAGCCTGATCTATATTTTCACATAGCTCAAAATTGCCTGAAACAAAAGAAACAGGAAACAGTTTAACTGTGACATACAAATACAATTTAAGAATGAAAAACCAAAAAAAGAAAAAAAAAATATTTGCCCTTCCTAGTAGAAAATACTGCTAAATTAAATGACTAGTTCCTGGTCAGATCCTAGCAGTGACAGGATTTCATCACCCCCGTGATAATACCTGAAGACAGAAGCAGGAACATTAGATGGTAGGACACACTGCTTCCACCTCCCTCCTAAGGCAAAAAGCAAAAAATGCAAAATAAATACCATTGCTTGTAGGACACACAGCAATGCTTGAAGATCATTATCCAATTCCAAATCTGTGGCACCAAGAGGCATTATCATTTCATGAGAAAACATCCAGAATTTCAGGTCACTGCAGTTCATTAGGACAGGTGCTGTGGTGTGAGACTTGTACGGTGCAGAAACAACATATTAATTCAGGAAGCCCATCTCATTTTGTTTTCTTAAGTTAAAATTCCAAGGCAGGAACATTTTTATGTTGCTTGCATGCATGTGCAAGAAACATAGTGCCATCATCGGAGATTTCGGAGGTGTGTCACCTCCTCCTCCAATTCAGTCAGTGAGCTGGCAGGCGCGGCCCCTGTAAGCCAATGCATTTTGGAGCTGTCTATGACATGCTCCAAAATGCAGTGGCATACAGTTGAAAGGGGGAGCTATGCTTCAGTGAACACCGATAAGCGTAGCCCCCCCCCACACGCAGGCGTACGCGCCCCGCACGTCCTGTGTAGTCGACGGGGTGCCCAATCCCCGCCGGCTGAGCTGCTGTCGTCGTCCCCACCCGTAGCTGGTGCCACGCTGGGAGCCCACCCCAGCGTGGCAATCAGTTGTTTGGCCGACGGGGGTGCCCAATCCCCCATCAGCTGAACGCCCCCCCCATCCTTGTGCCACGCTGGGAGCCCACCCCAGCGTGGCAAACGTCCTAGTAGTCTTTTTTTTGTTTTGTTTTAAACCTGTAAAAAAAGCGGTCCTGACTGCATTCGACCCCCCTCCCACAACCCGCACCCACCCACTGCGCACCCAGCCTCCCCACCCCCTCACCCCATACTTACCTCCAGACTCCGCGCGATGATCTTGAGGTGGACCGGGAACACGTCTGCACTCTTCAAAGCCCACGCGAACTGAGGAAATGCCGGTAAGCTGTATAATGGGCTAGATAGGAGGGTTCAACTTTATGCATATCTCAGGCATTTTAGGGAATTTTGCACCAAATTTTCAACATGAGGTTTTAGGACCTTCTCATGAATGATGCACTGTCATGGCGTTATTCGGGCCTCGGCAGGATTTCGCGCAGTGACTGTGCAGTGACTGTGAAATCACCCTTTGGGCCTGAATACCACCATGACAGTGACACCATTCATGAGAAGGGTCCCAAAACCCCATGTTGAAAAGTTGGTCCAAAATTCAAAAATGACTGTTTCTAATCGTTGTGCGGATTCCTCATGAGCTCGTAAGTTAAGAATTTCAATATTTTCACTCCAGATTTTCAACATTGCCATTTAGCACACCTTCTTATGAGCAGTACAGCTGTCTTTTTCACATCTCACCCAAAATGTGTTTCCCCTTGTAGCGCAGAATGGCGCAGTCGGTGTGCGAAATCAATGTATGGGACAAATTAAGAAAATCACAGTGACACTGTTCATGAGCAGAGGTCTTAAAATGGCTATGTTGAAAATTTGGTGAAAAAATTCCTAAAAATGACTGTTTTACGAGCGCGCGTTGTGCAGTTCCTACGCAGGCTCGTAAGTTCACAAATTTTCAATATTTTCACTCCAGATTTTCAACATTGCCATTTTACCACACCTCCTCATGAGCAGTACAGCTGTCATTTTTCACATCCTGCTCAAAACATGTTTTCACCCATGTAGCGCATACAATGGCGCGATTGTCTTGAACTCAGTGTATGGGACACATTAAGAAAATCACAGTGTCACTGTTCATGAGCAGAGATCTTAAAATGGCAATGTTGAAAATTTTGTGAAAAATTTCCTAACAATGACTGTTTTTCGAGCGTGCATTGCGCAGTTCCTACGCACACTCGTAAGTTCGCAATTTTTCAATATTTGCACTCCAATGACTTCCAGATACCTAAACAGCACATAGAAGCAAGCAACATTCGGCATTGACAAATGCTTGTTTAGACTAAGAATTCAGAGCCACTAAAGTTTATCTCCTATAGTGCATTGAAAGAACTGTGTTGGTGGGACTGACACACACCGTGGCACCATGTGAACTCTATTGGTGTGACTGACACACAGTGTGGCACCACATAGCAGCATGCAGCTGGCATATTTATTCTGGTAGTTGAGAAAAATTTTGCAGTACAGAATTCATGTATATTGTTTTTTTCATACCATTTTCCCTAAAGTGCTTTACAAGAAATCTGGCGGAGGGACTGACTCATAGCTCAGTATAAGTGTATTACAAAAAATATGGTGGAGGGACTGACTAAGAGCACACTACCATGTAGCAGTGGCAACAGTAGTACATTATCATCATTTAATAATTTATTATTCAGGAGAAAATCTCAAGAAGCTCAAACTGAGGAGAGAATAGCCCAAAGGGTAACAAAAGGGGACAAGAAGTGTTTTAGGTATAGAAGTGAAAAAAGGAAGACCAGGAGAGGGATTGTTAGGTTAAGAAAGACAAGGGGGGTAGGACTGTACAGAGGAGGACCAGGAAAAGGCAGATATCCTGAAGAAATACTTTTGTTCAGTGCTCCCAGAGGAAGGAAAAGGGGAGGGACCACACAAAAGCAACAAGAACATTGGGGGGAGGGAGGTAGACAATAGCCTTTTTTCAGAGGAGTCCTGAAGATACTCACAAATCTGAAAGTGGATAATGCAATGGGCCAGATGGGGTGTATCCAAGGGTATTGAGGGAACTCAGGGAGGTACTACCTGCACCTTTGACAGTCCTATTTAACAGCTTAATGGAAACAGGAGTGATTACAGAGGACTGGAGGAGGGCAGATGTAGTTCCACTTCACAAACATGGTAGTAGGGAGCTGGCTGGCAACCATAGGCCAGTCAGCCTGACATCGGTGGTGAGGAAGTTAATGGTGACACTGCTGAAGGAAAGGATTGTGGAGTGTCTCGAATCCAGTGATTTACAAGACCTGAGGAAACATGGATTTATGGGGGTGGGGGGGAGGTCATGTTAAACAAATCAGATAGATTTCTTTGATTGGGTGACCACAGAAATAGGTAAAGGTGGAGTGGCAGAAGCAGCCTACCTGGGTTCCAGTAAGACTTTCAACACTGTTCCACAAAGGAGATTGTAAGGAAGCTGGGCAGCATGGGGTGGGTCCAAAGGTGGTAAACTGGCTAAGAAACTGGTTAACGGATAGGCGACATAGGGTGCTGGTAAACAGATTCAGTTTGGAGAAAGGAGTGTGACCAGCAGGGTGCCTCAGGTATCAGTGCTAGGAGTGGTCCTCTTTAATGCCTTTATACAGTAAGTGACATTACAGATGAGCTGGAAGGAAAGGTCTGCCTGTCTGCGGATGACACCACACCAAAATCTGCAATAGGGCAGACACTCGGGAAGGGGGGGGATTTGAAAGAATGTGCAGAGACCAGAGAAAACTTGAGAAGTGGTCAAGGGTACAGCAGCTGGTTTTCAGTGTGGTGCGGGCAAAAACAATGGTGAGGTTCAAGAATCCATGGGATAGGCATAAGGGAATCTTAGTAGACTGTAAGGGGCAAAGAGAAAAAAGAAGATCAAATAGGGTCTTTGGTGACACTGGTGGAAGGGAAAATTGGAAGACTGGGTGGGCCTAGGGGTCTTTATCTGCTGTCAAATTCTGTGTTTCTATGTAAGTGAGAAATGCATACAGTACATTGTGCTTGAGCACTTGTGTCTACTCACCTAACGCGCTTGACAAATATTGTCTGAGAGATTACCCCATTTAATAGTTTCTTGCTCGGGAGAAAATTTTGGGAACTAAGAACAGTGAAAAAAGTGACTATGTGGCAATAGTGGCACTACACCAGGGCACACCAAGGCACGTAGCCTAGTAAACAAATGTTTTGCCCCAGTTGGTGCCCCATATGATGCAGAGCTTCCCCATAGTAACAATATATCAGTGTTTTAGCTGCTGTCTGTTGTGCCACATCTGTGCCTTGGTAACCAATAGAGGCTAGAGCCGCTACTGCTGTGTGGAGGAAGGGGATACATCCGACAATGCAGCTGGGTGTGTGATATAACACAGCATCAACTGTTGAACTGAAATAAAATATTCAGGCAACAGACACTTTTTAATATGGTGTACTATAAATGTAAACAACCGTGTTTTACAACAAAAACAGTAGTGAGAGAGAAGAGAATGATATGGTGCAAAAACAGTGCTATTAAAGAAAATATAGACAGAAAAGAGATTTTTTTAGTTTTTCAGGAAGGAGAGAGAGAGAGAACACTAATACAGAAATCAAGATGAGAAAAAATGAAGTGAAACAGTAAAAGAGAAAGGCAGGAAAACAGTTTTACATTTCTTTTATTTTTATAACTTTTTTTGCATAAACAAAGAGGGAGGAAGACTTAGAGGAGGCAGGAGGGACTATATGATAGAGAAAAGGATGGGGTGTGAAAGAGGGTAGACTGAGGATTGGCTATAAAAGAATTGAAAAAGGATGGAGTAAAGGTTATTTTAAGGCCTACTGCTGGATGTAGCAGCACCTGCACCTCCACGACAGAGCTCGTTCATGCCCTCATTTAGAACCTGCTGGTTCTCCAGTAATTTCTGAAGAATTTCTTCCATTGAAAAACCCTGCAGGGCAGGTCCTCCATCCCCATTGCACAGTTGTGTCAGCCCTCCTGCTGTGCTTGTTGGTGGTGCAGTTGCTGGCGCCGGTGTGGTTGCCAGTGTTTTCCCTAGCCCCTCACTATGCCATAACCATTGTTAACAGACTGTGGACCGTCCCTTCACTGGCACAGAATGTCCACCCCCACCACCACTCGCCACCTCATGATGTCTGGCCTGCCACACTGGCTCAGCTGGTGGATCTTTAAGTGTGTACATTGGCTACTGATGCCTAGATGAATCCTCTTCTTCCCCTGACTGACCAATTTGTCACAAAGGTTGCACTTGACAACACTGTCATCACTGGGGTCAAGCATGAAAAATTCCCAAACCAGGGAAGATCTGGGCTGCTTCACATATGGTGGCAGTGAGGAGCCAGAAGATGATGAACATGGCTCCTCAAGGAGGGACAGCCAGTGGTGGTACCATGAAGGGACACAGGGGGTTCAGGCTGCTGCTGTGGAGCTAGGGGAACTGGGGGCTGCTGCGGTTTTGAGACCAAGGGTTGCTGCTGCTACTGCACTTGGGGCTGCTGCAGTGCTGTGGAGGGGGGACTGCTTGATCACCCATGGGTGCTGTATGTGATGTGTGTATGGTGCCACATGACCTCGATATGCCATCCTAATGCTTATGAAGAGAAAGAGAAACAGAGTCAGAGAGAGAAAAGTAAAGTGAGGTAAAAAAATGGAAAAAATTGGAAGTAGAGCTCTGTAATAACTGAAAAATATACAAAATATATAAGGAACAGAAGCTAAATTACTGCTAAGAAGACAAAGAACTGAATAAGTATAACTCACCTCTTCCCTCAGGGTATTACATTTGGCATAAAGGCACGACAGATGGCATTTGAAGCAACAGTGCATACTCTACTGGCAAATATTTCCCTGGATCAGTCTTGGGGGGGGGGGGTACAAAAAAAAATTGTATTTGTTACCGGGGCAGGCCACGGCATTGGGGGCACTAAATATCACACAGTCCACACAAAAAAATCTGCCCACAAAAAGAAATAGAGTCAAGTAGTAGGATTTATCCTGACAAGCTGGAAACAGCAGAACCTTTGCCCACAGGGGCTGCAGGTGCAGTGACAACAGGTACACAGTTCCTCTTTCCTCTGAAGTAATTTGCACAGTTACAGGTACGAAACTCACCCCATTTCCCTAGGGGCACAAATCACATTTCTCCCATCCATCCCTCTTTTGGGCTGTGAACATAAGCTAGGGGTAGACCACATCCGGACTGCCCCAATACCATTGTTTTACACAGAGTCTTGCTCCCACTGGACATTTCTTGTCTCCTTAACTGCAACAAGGCAATTTCAGTGGAGCTATCCCAAAACTGCTAGAGACCTTGCTCCTCCTCTGCCAGATAGGGCACACGGGGGTGTCCCTGGATTTCGGGGCACTGCTTTCTTTTACACTTCAGATCCATACTGAGGGGGTACCCTTGTACCTGAGTCTGACCCCCCCCCCCAGTGTATGAAATATTAGCAGGAATTCCCTGAGCTCAAAGGGGCAGTTCCTTAGTTCCCACACTGGGCAACACTTTACATTGAGTCTTTTAATGGTAGGGAACGAACCCTCCAATTACTCACGGATGCAGACTTCAACATCTCTCAGAAGTCTTCATCCTTACAAGGGCACGGAAACATAGCTGGTTGTCACCTCCACTCGACACTGCTCACATTTACCAAACTTTGGGGCTGGCAAGGCCAGGAGTGACCTCCCCCCCAGCCAGCCCACACACTTCCTCTGCCAGCAGGTGGAAGGCAACTCCTCTTTCTTCACTCTCCAATTTCAATCTACCCTCAGGCAGAAAATTCTCCTTAGCTGCATTCCAAGCCAAGATTCCAATGTGGCTTGTGCTGCTCTGAGAGTTCCATTCCCTTGGAGCTTCTGCCAGGCCAACTGACAGAGGTTGCCATAGGAATCAACGCAGGTCTTATGGACCTGGGCTGCCCAGCAAACCTACCTAGCAACCTAATCTATCCTACACTAACAGGGTCCTAGTACCCAGGGGAACCCAGATGTTACATAAGAATGAAAAAGAATAAGGAAACAAAGCAGTTAAAGTACTGAATAATAGGTCTGAATATAACAATTTTATTCACTGAAAGCTATGAGGCTCCTACCTCCTCCACTAATGCTGCAAAACCGAAAGTGAAGTGGTCTTACTGTGTATAGAACATAGTCTTCTTATGACCGCACCTCATAAACACCGTAGGCGAAAATGTTTAAATTCGTGCCAAAATGCCATTCCGTGCTACAGGTGCGAAACATGTTTTGGGTAGGATGTGAAAAATGGCAGCCATACTGTTCATGTGGTGTTGTGAAAAAATGGCAATGTTGAAAATCTGGAGTGAAAATATTAAAAATTACCAAAGTTATGCATGTGTGTAGAAACATTTCAATGACCGCTCATAACTTGCCCATTTTAAGGAATTTTCAACCAAATTTTCAACATGGGCTTTTGGGGACCCCACCTCATGAACACTGGTACTGTCATTTTGTTAGTCTGTCCCAAAAGGTGATTTTGTGCAGCAACTGCGAAATCACCTTTAGGGCCCCATTAGCAATACAACAGATTCACATGAAATTTGCCACGTCAAGAGACCTACTCCTAGAGATTATGCATGCCAGATTTTGTGCAAATCTGTTGAACTGCTGCAAGTCATTGGTGCACTGAACAGAAGGTACAGAGGGCTTGCAGCAGACATTTGGCACTGATCCCAATTCATGATCGGGTGCACTAGAAGCAGTAAGTGAGACCAGCTCCCTGCTGGTCTAACTTTGTGTCCAAGGAGGATCTGGTTTACAGGGCTTGTGCAAAACCTTTGGTGCAAGCTGCCATAAACTGTGGAAAAGGTCTCACATGTGCCAGCCATTCTTGAATTGGGCTGCATTGCGACAAAGTGCTTTGGTGCAGCTACGCCAAACATTGTGGGTGACACAAGGCACGTGCAGGTCCTGCATCATCCTTCGTGAATTGGGCCCATGATATCTAAAAAAGGCAAAGAGCCAAGACAGGTGAAATGATATTCATCTAAATGTGATATCTTCATAGGAACATCGAAAACATTTGGGAATTAGAGAAATGGCTGATGACAGTTCCATCCAGTTCTAGAAAATATTGCAAATGAAAAATGTAATTGGCAGTGTAAAACAATGCATAACTGGTGATTGCTTGCCACCCCCATCTATTCTTAAATCCACACAGGGGTTAGTTATTTATCAGAAATGTTTGATCTGGAAAGGCAAACTGAGCCATGACAACTTGTTTTCAGGTGTGCCTGGGTGGTTGGACCTATTTTCTTGACAGGAGGAATGTTAGCCTGGACACCAGGGAAATTTCTCTACTGTTTTGGTGTGTGCCATGAGATCTATGTGGACGTCCACCCAGGGATAGAAAGAAAGGACCTTGGTTTAATTTCTCATCCAAAGAATGGCACCTCAACAGTGTGGCAACCCATAGAGCTGCACTGTAGTGTCAGTATTAGATATTAGAGAGACATGGTTCACCAGTAGCCACACTTAGGAGACTTCAGTACCTGGCTATGTAGTGTTCAGAAGAGGCCGCGGTGCAAAAAAAGGGGGGGAGTGGCCTTTTATGTCAATGAAAATATCAAAGCTACAGAAATTCAGAATATGCATAAGGAGCCAGAAGAACTGTGGGTCACCCTAGAAACAGGAAATGTGACAACCATACGAACTGGGGTTGTGTACAGGCCTCCAGACCAGGGGGAGGACATAGACACATTACTGTTAGAAGATATACAAAACATGGCAGCTAAAGGGGAGATTCTGATAATGGGAGACTTCAACATGCCAGATACAGATTGGTCAATATCAGCAGGAACATCTGCCAGAACTAGGCACATAGTGGATTCCCTGCAGGGGGAGGGCCTCAAACAACTGGTACAACAACCCACAAGAGACAGGGCTATCCTAGATCTAGTACTGACTAACGGGGAAAGGATCACAGATCTCCAGGTAGAAGGTCACCTGGGGGCCAGTGACCCTCACATGGTGTGGTTCAGTTTGTTCATTAGAACTATATCATCCCATTCCAAGGCAAAAATATGGGGCTTCAGAGGAGCTGACTTTGATAAGCTGGCCAACAGAGTTAAGCTAGCCCTGGCAAGAAGAAATACAGGTGAGGAGGTACAGGAAAAGTGAGCAAGCATTAAGGATACAATACTTGAAGCAACATCCCATTGTGTTAGGGAGAAAAACAAGAGCAAAAGAAGGAGGAAACCACTTTGGTTCTCAAAAACAGTAGCAGAAACGGTCAAAGCCAAAAGGCTGGCCTTCAGGAAATATAAGGGAACGCAGTGGGACGAAGATAGGGAGGCATACCAAACTTCCCTAAGGGAAGCAGGGAAGGCAGTAAGGCAGGCAAAGGCCCAAACCAAGGAAACACTAGCACGGACAATAAAAGAAGGGGACAAGACTTTCTATAGATACATTAGTAAAAGGAGAAAGTCCAGAGGGGGTATTGCTAAGCTCAAAGGGGATAAGGGGGAGTGTGTTCATGAGGACCAAGGAAAAGCATCTGTCCTAAATAGATACTTCTGCTCAGTATTTACTGAGGAGAAGGTAGGGCAGGGCCCATAGCTCAGTACCATGGACACGGGGAAAGGAGGTGTGCATAAGTCTCTTCACAAAAGAAAGAGTTCCAGGCCAGTGGAAACAGGCCCATGTGGTTTCTATTCATAAGGGTGGACATCGGGAACCCAATGGCAACTACAGGCCAATTTCCTTGCTCTGTATCCTGGCAAAAAACCAGGAAAAACTGGTCTACGGGCAACTCCATGACTATTTAGAGGCTCACCGGCTTATTAGCCCATCCCAGCCATTGCTTCAGAGCCGAACATGGTACTGACACTGCCCTGACTAAGTTCTCAGTGGACGTGTTCAGAGATATTGACAAAGGGATCCATACTGGAGCGGTCTTCATGGATCTCTCCAAGGCTTTCGACCTGGTCGACCACACTCTACTGTTACACAAGCTGAGTAACAGAGGCCTTGACCCCTATGCTCTCAAGTGGTTTGAAAGCTATCTAACTGGTCGTACTCAGAGGGTTAAGTGGAAGATGACATATCGGACCCACTTCCTCTAAAAGAGGGGGTACCTCAAGGGTCCATCCTTGGTGCCCTCCTCTTCTCCCTGTTTACAAATGATTTGAACGGCCACTGTGGGAACAGTGCTGTTGTTCAGTATGCTGCTGATGCCATCATCTACCAATCCTCTGACAACCTGGCAGACCTTTGCCCCCTCCTCCAAGAAGACCTGCTGTCACTGGAGAACTGGTTAATAGAGAGCAGAATGATTCTAAATACCGCCAAACCAAGGCCATGCTGTTTGGACCACGATCCCTTAGCCATTACAGAACACAACACCTACAACTTACCTCTAGATCTGGGAACCGTATAGAAGTGGTGGCCTCCCTAAAATACTTAGGCCTCACTCTGGACCAAGGGTTCACTCTAAAGAACCATGTCAACCAAGTTACCAAAATCATACGGGAAACTTGGAACCCTCAACCGCCTCAAGGACCAGTTGATCCCCGAAGCTAGGATTGCTATTGCCTCTAGTGTCTTCCTCCCGACACTGACCTATGCCACCCTGGTCATTCAGGGCATGGCGAAGCTTGAGATCAATAAACTACAGGTCTTGTACAACAAGGTGGTTCGCTTTGCCACACAGTCCCATTCCAGGAGTCACCACTGTGACACTAGCACTAATCAACTGGCCTTCACTTGAAGCTCACCTCCAGTGCCCTCTGCTTTGCCTAGCATACAAGTTAATGAGCTCAACCCCTCCATCTAGTCTCTCTGGACTCATTACCACCAAGCTAAACCCCCACAACCTCCGGAATGCAGGCTGAACTCTTCTAGAGGTTCCAAGAGTGAGGACCAAGGTGGGGGGGGGGGCAAGTCCTTTTCCTACACCACCCCTTCCCTGTGGAACAAACTTCCACCTTGGGTGCAGGAAGCCCCCTCAATAAAGACTTTCTGCACAAGGCTCAAGGCCCATATGCTCACTGCTAGCACATACCACTGCCATGGTACCTGAAACCTCCCCATCTCTCCCATCCAAGTACATGCCTCTACCTAGCAAAAGCTGGTCTCTCCTATTTAATGCACCTTTTATGCTCACCTGGGCTCTCTATTTGACAAATGCTCTATATTGTTAACTTCACTCAGTTTCTGTGTGTTGCTTGTGTTTCTGTTTCTGTTTTGTTTTTCTCACTTTTCGAAATGTTTTTAAATCTGAAATCTGTTACATAATATGTTACTGCTGCAATGTGTGTCAGCTGCTACGACTTATTTATTGTACTCTCACTGTATATCCTATTGCACTATGTAATCCCGGGTTGTCCCTGAAAAAGAGACTTCCAGGGCTCAGTGGGCTTACCCGGTCACCAACATTTAATAAATAAGAGCTCGCTAAGCTCAGGATGGACAAGGCAATGGGACCAGATGGCATACATCCCAGGGTACTAAAGGAGCTAAGGGTGGAACTAGCAGAGTCATTATCAGAACTGTTTAGTGAGTCTCTGAGCACAGGAGAGGTCCCAGAAAACTGGAAAAGGGCTCATGTGATCCCACTCCACAAGAGTGGTAGCAGGGAGGAGGCAGGGAACTATAGACCAGTCAGTTTTACCTCAGTAGTGGTCAAGATTATGGAGGCAATCCTTAAGGAAAGGATAGTGCAACACCTGGAATCCATAGGAGCACAGGATCCAAGACAGCATGGGTTTACAACAGGAAGCTTCTGTCAAACTGATCTCATATATTTCTTTAACTTGGTGACCAGAGTGGTGGACCAAGGGGGTGCAGTTGATGTCACCTACCTTGATTTCAGCAAAGCTTTTGATACTGTTCCTCATAGAAGATTGATTAATAAGCTGAGTAGGCTTGGGGTGGGTCAGAAGATGGTAAACTGGGTGGCAAACTGGTTGGCGGGCAGAAAACAGAGAGTGGTGGTAAATGGTATACAGTTAGAAGAGATGCAAGTCACAAGTGGGGTACCTCGGGGATCAGTCCTGAGGTCAGTCCTCTTCAATATCTCCATCAGTGACATTGCAGATGGACTGGAGGGTAAGGTTTGTCTGTTTGCAGATGACACCAAGATCTGCAACAGAGTGGATGATCCAGATGGGGTGGGCAGAATGAGAAGAGATCTGGATAAACTGGAAAAATGGTCAGAAGGGTGGCAACTGTGGTTTAAAGTATAGAAGTGCAAGATCATGTACATAGGGAAGTGAAACCCTGAAGCCACCTATAGGTTGGGAGAGGAGTTGCTGGCAATCACAAGGAAAGAAAGAGACTTGGGCATCATAACTACAGATGACCTGAAATCATTCAAGCAGACCACTAAAGCAGTAGGTAAGGCTAGAGGGATGTTGGGGTGTATTAGTAGGAGTATCACAAGTCGTAAGAGGGAGGTAATAATCCCTCTTTTCAAGTCACTTGTTAGGCCCCATCTGGAGTACTGCGTGCAGTACTGGAGGCCGCACCTGTACAAGGACATTAACAAAATGGAGGCAGTCCAGAGAAGGGCAACCAAAATGGTGCAGGGACTGCATCAGAAAACATATGAGGACAGATTAACTGAACTCAATATGTATACCCTAGAGCAAAGGAGGGAGAGAGGTGATATGATCAAAACATTCAAACATCTTAAGGGCATTAACAAGGTGAAAGAGTCTAACATGTTTCAATATGAAAAAATAGCAGGACAAGAGGACACAGCATGAGATTAGAGGGAGGTCGATTAAGGGGTAATGTGAGGAAGTTCTTTTTCACAGAAAGGGTGGTGGATGCATGGAACGGCCTACCTTAGGAAGTGGTGGATATGAATACAGTGCAGGGCTTCAATCAGCCATGGGATAGGTATAAGGGAGCAATACAGATGAGTATGAATAGATAGGCCATTGACAGAGTAAAGGCCTATGGCACAGTCATAAGGTAGAAAAAATGGGAAGACTGGATGGGCCTTGTGGTCCTTATCTGCTGTCATCTTCTTTGTTTTTATGTTTCTGTGTATTAGTCTATGTTCCTGATGAGGGACTAGAACCCATAACCTTCTGGCCCCAGACTTGAACCTGCAATCTACTGAGCCACTGACAGTTATCACCAGTTCTGTTTTCTTTAACATAGCTAATACAATTACATTTTTCCTTTGTAGCTGGTATATTTTTGAGGGATAGAGGGAGTGTGAGAGAGAGAATGAGCAAGAGAAAGGGAGTGAGAGAGACAAAGAGGAGACAGAAAGAAAAAGAGATATGAAGAGCAGTTGGGGGTACAGAGAAGGCAATCAGACCCAAGCTGACAGAAGTAATGCTGAAGAGGGTAGAGGCTGCACTATACTCCACGTCTCTTTAGTGAAACACTGGGAGAATCATTTTCACAATAGTCTCATGATGTGTGGCAAGGGTCATACAAGACTTGTTCTGATATAGTACGTCAAATTTCGGGAGGAGTCTTTTTATGCATAGCATTTATATGGAAGTAAAAGCTGAAATGATAAAGAAGCTAGGCCCCCAAAATAATTAAAGAAGGAGACTTCTTCTGAGGGGAGCTACTGTGGCTGTTGAGGACAGGGTATACAGGATTTTGACCAGCAGCTGCTTGGTACTGAAGGTCATGAGGAGTGTTTTCTTGGCACTGGGAGTTAGTTGGTTTGTGCAGAACCAACACTTGGTGCTACTGGAGTCCTTTTGCTGGGCCGTCAGTTCTGGGACTGAGGGGCCCACTGGTGCAAAACAAAATGTCTTACACGTAGATATGGATGTTCTTCAGAGACACAAATAATGGGGTGTCATTCTGAATGATCAAGAACATGATTGGATCAAGGAGAGAACTGTAGGGGGGCACCTGACCAAATGCTGGAGGAACCACCTATGAAGACAGCTTTGGACCTCTCTGCCAAGTAAGAGCTCTTCCGCGTAACCACAAGGTTGAAATGTCAGGCCACCCCAGTGATGTAGAGGGCTGAGGCAGCTTGAGCTCCTTACCTCTCCCACCCTGGCATCCCGGGTTCAGGAAAGATCTCAGGCCACCAGGGGTTGGCTGGGGGGGAGGAGGGCTGGGACACGATTGAGTGGCTGCTTGGCAGCTCTCCTCCCCCCCCAGGTTGTGGAAGTGAGTCTACCCAGCTCTTGGCTGCCACCGAGTGCAGGCTCAGTGGTAGTATGAGCAGATGGGGAGCTGGCACTAGACCAGGTGGGTGGAGTGGGGTCACTGGTTCCAGCGTGCATGTGCACCTCCGTGTGCATGCATGACTACGTCACTGAGGCCCTGGGGAGTAGGAGGAGAAACCCAGGAAAAAAGTACCACCATTGCCATATGTGATGGCCCTCGGGGACACTCGCGTCCCACACCATGGTGATCCCTGCTGATGTAAAAGGCAAGGGGAGTGGTACATGGGACTAGGAGTCCCTGAGTATGGTACCCAATGCCAAGAGAAGTTGGAGACAGAGGGCAAACAGTTCCATGACAAAAAAAAAGGGTCAAAGAGCAAAGCCCTAGCAAGCTTGTCCAATAGGAGGGGGTGTGCACCAGTGCTGAAGGTGTTTGCAAGGTTGACAAAGACAGAAGACATTAGCATGCCCTAATCCATCCCCTTCCAGATGGTAGTACTGAGCCTAAGACGGGGACAGATTATGAAGTGTGTCTTCCTGAAATTTGACTGGAAGTAGTTGAGGAAGGAGGAGGAGTCAAGACAGGGTAAGAGCTGAAAGAGCATAATTCTTTATGGAGCTTGGCACATACAGTGGCAAGGGTGATACAGTAGGTAAGAAGTTGCCAGGAGTGGGAAGGGGGTGTCACCACATTTGTACAGGGGAATAACTTTGACTGTCTGTCATGTACCCTGAACTTTGCTGGTGGGGCAGGAAAAACTGAACAGGGCAGAAATGTGGAAGGAAATAGTTTTAGCAAAGAGTGGAGATGTTTGGAACCCAGCCCGCTGGGACCGTCACATTTATTAGGGCCAAGTTCCAGTGGAGCAAGAGAGGAAAGTCATGAGCTTGCATCAGGGCAGCAGAATGAGAGCACAGATAAACTGTTTTTTCTAGATAGCTGGATGGTAAATTACCTAGATAAGGTTGTGTTCCATCTCCAGTTTGTACCCTTCCTAGACTTTATCACAAGGTGTCTAAAATACTATAACTTGTAATGTGTATGTGTATGTATGAGGGGAGGCTGATGGGGGGTATACTTAATGGAAATAAATGATCAAACGGTCTAATGTATACTACTAGCTCACCTGGGAATGGCTTTTTAGCTTGTTCATATATTCCTGGGTTGGGAGTAAGTGGTTGCAAGTTGAAATCCTAAGTACCCATGATTCGGACATATGACACACGAGTGCTGAGAAGTGGATGAGGTGCCTGAACTGTCACAAGGTGTAAGTACTGTAGGTCCAGACTTCTATTTTAAAAAATTTCTACCAATGTACTGCCAATTGCTTTTGTCCATCCCTCCCCCACCACACACATCCACATCTATGGGTGCCCAAGGTACTATATTGGGTTTTCTACCTTGGAATTTTCTGCTGTGTTTAGAGGATTCTGCCCCTGCAGTTAATGCAGTTAACTAACTTTAGTAAACATTAAAAGATTTATTTTTGGATGCTGAACACTCACATTCCCCAAATGCATTCAGATGAACAGGACTTGTGTTCTTTCTTTTTTAAGATTTATTTTTATTACCTTAAAATTTCTCATCTGTGATGCAACATTCTGTTTTCAGTGTGTATGTGTTTGTCTTGCTTCTAGCTAGTCTTACAGCTAGGAGGTCACACAAGGAGGCAATGAACTGTGGTGGGATTTTAACCTGCAGTCCCCTGTTTCACAATTGAGTGTACAAACCTCTGCACAACACTGCCTCCTTTTTTGTACAGCTCAATGATTTAGTCATTCATTTAGTGCCTTACCCTACTTTCCTCCACAAGGCTCTTGTGCCTAGTGAGGCCTCTTTATTTGTTAGTGTCGTTGCTGAGCACCCCCCGGAAAGCAATGGTGAAAACAGTGGGGACAGAGCATTGGCTGCTGCTGCTGCTGTATGCCTCAATTATGGAAGTTTCTTCTGGTGGACACCAACCTGTATTGGACATTAGGAACATTCTAATCCAGCACAAGGCATCACGGGCATGCTTTAAAATGTGTGTGTTTGGTCTGGAGAGATGCACAGAAACCAAACAAATTGGGCTATTTCTTCTCTCCTTGCATCCTTTTATGGCTCCTACACACTGCTCCACTTGCAGACTACCTCTTTAGTATGTTACCTCTGATTGTACTAAATTCCTGAGGCCAGATATTCAAAAGTTTGCCCAGTGGGCCAAAGTGATTGCCTGCCATTTACCCAGGGTCTGCGTCTGTATGCAATATTCAAAGCGGTCAGGACAGTGTGCTGAATGGGATAGCACATGCGCAAGAATCAGGGTGCAAAGGGAGGTATGGGGACATGAATATGGGTGCAACACAATATTCAGTGCATTAACACTGTGCAAAAGGAATAGCACAGGCCACCTGGCGATGCGCAATTACCACTGAGGAGAAGCCCGTCTTTCTCTGGGCAACCCTAGTAGGTGGTGGAGCCACTGCAGCCAACAATCACAGTGGCAGTTGGGGGAGCACACCCTCTCCCTGGTGTCTTGTGGCACTCCCCACCCTCTGAATCCCATCCCCGTAACAAACATAACAATCCCAGGTGTCCAGGGGTCCTGCTTTCCCCTGTACCTCATCCCTGTAAAAAACACAGAATTCCCTGGTGTCCAGTGCTCTCCCCTGTCCCCTGATCCCCAGTCCCATTGACAATACCCAGTTTCTCATGTCCGGTGTCCCCCCACCCTCTGATCCCCAGCCCCAGTGAAACTAAGCCATTCCCTGGTGTCCAGTGGTCCCCCTAGGTGGACATTGAAAATAGCTAAGTCAAAATGGCTAATTCAAAACAGCAAAGTCAAATACAGCAACCATAAATTGCCCCCTTCCCTGAGGTGCATCCCTCATGGAGTTGGTATATATAAGAAAGGGGGTGTAGGGGTTTGCGCCCTGCAAAAAGTAAAACTTTCTATATTTGACCAAACTGTTTTGTATTAGCTGTTTTTAGTGGTTGCTGTTTTTACTTAGCTGTTTTCACATTGTGCTGTTCTGCCTGCCCTCTGATCCCCAGCCACAGTAAAAATAAAATATTCATTGGCACCCAGTCATCCCCCAATTCTCTGGTCTGTGACCCCATTAAAAATACATTATTCTCTGTTGTTCAGTGGTCCCTCCATCCTCTGATCCCCAGCCCTGTTAACAAAACCCAGCATCCAGTGGTCCCCCCAACATTTGATCACTGGCCCTAGTGAAACTAAGCAATTCCCTGGTGTCCAGTGGTTCTCCCCCATCCTCCAATCCCTAGCCTCAGTAAGAACAAATTATTCCCTTGTGTCCAGTGTTGCCCCATCCTCCAATCCCTGACCCCATTAAATGTACATTATTCCCTAGTTTTCAGTGGAGTGGTCCCCCCATCCTCTGATCCCTAGCCTTATTAATAATACCCAGTCCTTGGTGTCCAGTGGTCCCACCACCCTCCAGTCACTGGACCTGGTGAAACTAAGCAATTCCTTGGTGTCCAGTGTTCCCCCCACCCTCCAATCCCTGGCCCCAGTAAAACTAAATGATTCCTTGGTGTCTAGTCATATCCCCACCCTCCAATCGCATGCCACAGTGTCATACAAGAAGTCCCTAGTGTCTAGCGACCCCCCACCACCACCTGCACTGGGTCCACCACTCTGCCCCCCCTTACCACAGTCACCGGTGCCATGGGATCCCATATGATGACCAGAACAGCCCTCCTCTCAACATCTCAGCCAGCCACCATATGCAATGACAGGGAGCGCATGTCCTGCTTACATTAAAGGGAGCACATGTGCTGTCTACTGTGTGCTATCCAACTGAATATGACATCCTCAGGGTTGTGGGCAAGGGCAAGTGCAGTACAAACCTTTGTGCCCTGTTTTTGCCACTTCTCCAAAACAGGGTCCCTGATTGGGAACATTTAACATGAAACAAAAATTTATGTGTTTGGAAAGGCACTTGGAGACTGAGGGCTTTAATTTCAAACATTTGCATCGTGTTTTCAGCACAATTGTGCTTCTTGTGATATGACTGTTGGACTACAAAAAAGGTGGTCTAACTTCATACAACAGGTGCTACAAGTTGGCAACAAAAATGACGCATGTATCAAATAAATGAGACAGATGTCATTTGTTTTTGCAGTAATGTGTGAAACTATTGAAATGCAGCAATATGTTATATATATAATAATATAAGAATAAGCAATAAGCTTATATAATATAATATAATATATAATATTGCTTATATAAGCAATATAAGAATTGTCCACATATATACATTCTGACGCATTTGTAGTGATGCTGGTTGCACCCTAAATTGGGAATTGTGCCAGTGGCAAGTCTTTTGGAAAATACAACCCTGAAACTGTATTTATTGCTCAATTTCTTGCTATATTTTACATATTTAGCACACTTGGAGGGGGGTGCCAGAAGACTGTAGATAAATAAAAGTTCAATCTTTTAAATAAATAATCAATTAATTGGTGATTGAGTGATTCATAGATTCATTCATTTATTCAACATTATGTTACTAAATATAATGATCTATCCTTTGGAGAAGATGGTCCGTCTCTCTCATGCTCTGTTTTGAAGGTATTAAAAGGGTTATAAAATGCTTGATAAAGGAAATGGGGCCTTCTCAGACTTCCTGTCTCTGGCTCCTTCTTAGAATCCTGCTGTAAATTTGATTGCTTTTATGACAGGTCTGCCTGTGGAAATACCATCACAGTTAGCAGAGATCTTTTACCCTTTTGGCTTCACACTCTGTATGAAGCAATGATAGACCAACAAGTCTCGTTCTAACTTGAACCTAAAAGTTTTTTTTATTTGCAGATAATCTTTTTGATTGGCAAATTCCATTTTTTACAATATAGCACACAAGCATATAGAGCATTAATGCAGAATGATCAATTCATAAAGCGTTGGATTTCTGAATAATGAGAAACACAGTTTGTACACACACATGACAGACAATGAAGGGCTCCTAAATGAGTCTAGGACAAAGCAATAAATAGGCCTTTTTTAATTAATAAAACCTATTAAATCGTATCATAAACAATACAAAGTATATAACCATAACTAACTATCCAGAGTTGGAGTATTTGTTAATTGCATACATAATATGGAAAGATCCCAACCTGTCTATAACGGAATGGAGGAAAGATTGAGCACCAAGTTTACCCCACACCCGTCTTGGGAGAGAGGTATTTGATAAATGGTAGCCAGAATATACAGTATATAATAGTTTTTCAAAGCACCAGTAGCTAGGTGGGAGAGATGATCCAATGAGGCTATTTTTATTTTATTTTATTTATATTTAGTTTTTGTTGACCGGGTAAGTGCATTAGGCAAATCCTTCCTATTTTCAGGCATGACACGGGGGAGAGGGATACAGATGAAAGTCAACTGACCTTGAACCAGATTAAACTGTTGGTGGTATTTTTAGTGAATGAGGGAAATTTGGCCAGGACACCGGGGAAATTCCCCTACTGTGTTGCTGCTAGTAGGGGGACAGGCCATTGTCAGGATGGCCACTCTGAGTGAGACTCCGAAGGAGGAAGACATCTGTCTGGTGGAAGAGCTTGCCTCTGCTCCCACCGTTTGCAACACTGAGGCTACCTTTTCGCAGTTTGTGGAAGTGGATTCTGACATTGAGTTTCACGATGCTCCGGTTTTTTGGGAAGATCTGAGTACCCTATGTGTTAAAATAGAGGAACAGACTGCTACTATGACCAGTGGCTCTGATCTATCAAAGGATTTATTGCTGTGCAAAGTAGCAGCAGGAAATGTCGCTACACACCCATTGCCTCTTCAAACTCCTTCTGTCAGCAGCGCGGCGGCTGCTGTCAAATCTACAGCTGTGACTACAGTATTAGGAGGCCCCGCGGAGAGCGGTGAGTTGCTTTTAACTTCTACAGTGAATGCTTGCTTGTTACACAATTTCCCTATGGTCACCCAGGCTGGCAGTAATACTACAATCCCTTGCAAGTGCCTAAAGCCTTCGGGTGAGTTGCTACACCCTACGAAACTTTCACCTTTACTTAGCACAACTTAAGAGTTTGTGTCTCACTCACCTGTACCGCAATCTGAGCAACAGGTGGCTGCATTAGTACCAGGAGGAAAAGTCCAGTGCACGGAGTTCTTCTCTGACAGCAGTAAAGACTCTCCGGTTGTGATTGCTGTGGTTACTAGGGCAGCTGAAAGCTCTGAAGGGGGCAGTAAAGTGCAGAGAAGTAACCCTTCTACTGCAACTGTATGAAACACTTTGTCTGCTGCATCTCAGGCTGGCAGTATTAACGCTAGTTCTAGCGAGTGCCTACAGCCTGCAATGCCATTGACTTTGCTTATGAAAGCTGCTCCCACTACACCTTTGCTGCAGCGACAAGAAGGCCCTCTAGGACTGCCCTTTTCCAATGAGTCAGTACACTCAGTAAGGCAGCAGGATTCGTTTTTAAAAATCCTGTAAGCACAAACCCTCACGCTCAACCTAGCATTGTTTACCAGTCCACTGCAGTCTCCCAAGCTGGGATGACTGAATTCTTTTTTTCTAGCAATCTTTCCAAGGCACAATCTGTTAAACTAGGATTTATTGGGGCATCAAGGGTCTCGCTCCCTAAGTTAGGGGACACTTATGAAAATTGGTCACCAGGCAAAGCCCTTACGGGGACAGGATGGAAGCAGGCCCTGACAGGCATATGGACACCTGATCCAGCATGGGACACAGATTTTTCTTTATCACAACATTCCCCAATGTGGAAACCTGACTTACAGCTAAGGATTCCTCCTGGAGGCTCTGCAGGAAAAATTGATTTGGCTCCAACATTACAGTCCTTACCTTCTACTACAGCTTCTGAGGTACAGACTCCCCTGCCCGCTTCACAAAATTCAGATCCTGATCCCCCACTAATGGACAATATTTCATCCTTACAGGAGTCTTCCTTGTTGAAACCTCCACATCAGAAGCCCCTTATGTCTGACTTATTTTCTACTGCAAAGAGGGAAGCAGCAACTCGTCGGAATGCAGTTCGCATCCGCTCCAAAGGGGGTTTAGAGAACAGGCCGGACAGATATTATGTGTGGAAAACTCTATTAAAAGATTCACTTCATTTTACTCCCAATGATGTATTTGCTTTCATTAATATCTCTGGAGAGGCAACTTTGACTTCAGCTTTCGGACATCACATGCACTGGATTTATTTTGGGACCGGTATGGGCAGGTGGCATTTTCTCCCATATGGACCCCCTTTTTTGTAATACCACAAATTAAATTTGTTGCAGTAATGTTTAGAAATGAGGGGGGCCCATGTGGAAGATATCGCCTTTTGGCTATCTCAGAAGTGTGATGTTTTGAGTGCCCCTGAACCCATCTTGGATTCTGAGCAATTTTGGACTGGGGGATGGAAGTATAAAATTAAACTGAGGCAATCTGATTCAGGGGTTGAACACATCCCTAATTCTTTTTTGTTAGGTAGGGATGGGGGGTCTGTTTTTATGGAGGGCAACCAAGGGCCTGCTACAAGTGCAGTTCCAGGACACATCTTTCTAGCATCTGTGATCAGCCCTGCTGTGAAAATTATGGGGAGGTGGGTCACGTTACAATGCAATGTGCAAATCATTCCAGGTGTGATCATTGTGAGGATTATGGTCATGTTTTCTGAGAGTGTCCTTGGGCTGCCAAAAATAAAGCATCCTGTATAAGTCCAGACCTATTGATTCAGAAGGCCCAGGATGCTGCAAGCTCCCCTCCTCTCCCTTCCCCCGATTCTTCCCCTTCTCCTCCCTCTTCACCTCCCTTTACCAAAGAAAAGATAGACATCATTTGCCCTTAGCCTCCTGTCAGATTTTCTCCTTCTGAGCCTGATAAAGTAGCACAATCTACTGGTTCAGTCTCTCTTAAGGATAAAATTCCCTGTATGGGTCCTCCTGACCCTTTGGAACTCCCTCCTGTGTGCTACACTGATGCTGCTCCTGTTATTTCTGAGAAAGACACCAAAGATCTGGTCCCGGGGTCACCTCTGCCATGACACAGATCTTCCAGAAATCTGCACCCTAAAACTCCACCTTCTGTTCCTGCACTTGAGACTAGTAATTCTCATGCAGCGTTATTCACCCCATGGGGAGATACAGAAATGGAGTTGGGAGATTCAGACTCTCAGAAATCTACTTTGTCTACACTCTCACAATCAGTAGACAATTATAAGGAGAAAAAAGAGAAAAAAGAAAGAAATGATAGTTTGTTTTGAATTTTTCTGATTTGTAATGTGGTTGTGTTGGGGTTCTTTAAATGTTCACAGCTTGCTGAACATGGTCAAAAGATAAGCTTTGTTCCACTATATTCATGACCAGTATATTTCAGTTTGTTATTTACAGGAAACCTAGATGCACTCTGTTGAACAATTAACCTCTTTCAAGCGGGACTGGATTTGGGGGCCATCTTATTGGTCCTTTGGCATGGATAAGGCAGATAGTGTAGGCATCTTGCTTAATTCCTTTTCATTCTCATTGCATAATTTGATTGATCTAATACTGGGTAGAGTTTTAATAGTAGATGGGAAATGGCATGATGTGTGTTATCGATTTATTAATATATATAATCCCCAAACAAAGGCAGACAGAGTGGCCTGTTTGAAGGCAGTTCAACCCTATTTAGTGACATCAGTCAGGGTGCTTTGGGGTGGATATGTTAACTGCTCGATTATTGACTCACCTAAACAGAATAATAAAAAAATTTATTGTGATTCACATGCACTAGCAAATATTATTAAATTGGCTGACCTTTGTAATTGTATGACCTATGCAGATCATGGGGCTCATCATTCCTTTGTGAAAGGGAAGTATCATTCCTTAATTGATTATATGCTAGTTTCCCCTTCCGTACAAGTGAGCTCCTTTAGGATGGTACCTAGTGAGTTTTCCAATCACTCCCTTTTGTTATGTTCTCTCCATTCATCAGGTTTCCCTGTTTTTCAGCAGGTTCGGTGGAAGCTAAATACTTCCATTTTAGATCTTCCATATATACAGTCAGGGGTTAAATTTATATTAAAGGCCAGATTATCAGTGGGTTTTCTTTATTCTAATGTCGGGGATTGGTGGATGGAGACTAAATCTGATTTGTGAACCTGGTTTAAAAACAAGGAAGTAAGTCAAAAAACCATAACTTTTGGAAGTATCTATCTCTTAGGCAACAGCTTCAGAGACTCATAACACTTGCATATATTTCTCAGTGTGATTATTCTGCACAAATTAATAATCTTTAAAGTGGTACAAAAAATCTCCTATTGGGGATCCTTTTGAAGTTTGTAAAACTTTGAAGGAGTCCTCCACTATAGATTCATTAAAACAATCAGATGGCTCTATAGCTACTTCAAGTACACAACTAAGGTACTTAATTATAGGTCATTGTCAATCATTGGAACTCTCCTTCCAATTCCAGAGGAATCCATGCTTTCATATTTAAGTTTCATTAATTTTTCTTCTGGGTCAACAGAAACCTTAAAGTTACTGGAGCCCATTTCTCAACCGGAAATTCTTGCTGCAATTCAGAAGTTAAAACCAAATATTTCCCCAGGAACGGATGGTCTTTCCAATAACCTATATAAAACCTTTTCTGTGGAGTTGAGTCAATGTCTGTTTATTTTGTTTCAATATTTCAGTAAAAGCTACACCATTTTTCCTTCCTTTTCAGAGGGGTTATTAATCCATTTATTTAAATCAGGGGACAGACAAAATATTAAGAATTGGCGACCTATTACCCTGTTAAATTCTGACTATAACATTTTTACTAGTATTTTGAATACTCGATTGAAAAATTATACTAGATTGGTGATTTCTCCTTACCAATTTTGTGGGATACCAGATAAAATAATCCAATCTGCATTAATGATCATACATGATGTCATTGAACACCTATCTTTATCCATTATTTTAGGTTGTATGGTTGTGGCAGACTTTGAAAAAGCCTTCGATAGGGTACATTTACCCTTTCTGTTCTTAACACTAGAGCAGTATGGAGTTCCGTGTCACATAGTCAAGTTAATTAAGATGATTTACGAACATAATGTGGTTTTTCCCTTTTTAAAAGGATGTACGGCTCAAAGTTTTCATTTAACGACTGGGGTATGCCAGGGTTTCTCCCTTAGTCCTTTTCTTTATAGTTTTTCATTGAATCCCTTGTTGCAATATTTACTTACTTTTCAATGTTGGCTTGGAATTCCAAATAGTTTATCTGGGGATCAGCAACTGTTATTATAGGCTTATGCGGATGATCTGTTACTTTATTTTTCTAGCCAGTCTTATGTTCACAATTTTTTGGAAGCTTTTGACACTTATTCGAAAGTTTGTAATGCCAAGTTGAATATTCATAAGACTAAAGGATTGTTTCTTGGCGCAATAGGCCCAGCCGATATGACACAGAAGGGTATCCATTTTTCTCGATCCCCTCTTAAGATTTTGGGTATCCTGTTTGTGCCCCAGAATTTGCCAGTAGAGAACTGGGAATTAGTTCTTCAGGTTGTGGAGACTAAAGTAAATAGATGGAAGCATTGGAAATTTTCAAAATTGAAATGCATACATATTATTAAACAATTTTTGTTACCCTGTTTACAGTTTGTAGCTATGATTTTTCCTCTCCCAGCTAATTTGGAAACCAGACTGTATAGTTTGGTTTTTCAAATATTATGGGGTAACTGCCTAAACCCAGTAAAATGATTTTATACTTATTTAAGCACGAAGTCAGGGGGACTTGGGATGGTGGACCCGGTTGTGTTTTTACATTCCCTGCTCATTATGAGTTCCATTAAGTGTGGTTTGGCTCCATCTGAAGACATTGGGACAAGATGGATTTCTAGGGTTTTGGGCACATACCTTAAGAATTGGCATAACTTAGCTCCTAAATTAACTCCTCACGTGTATATCCCACAATATTTCCAGCCGGCTGTCCAAAAATTATAAGGGCTTTTACTCACTAATAATGGGGCAGTTATATCCACAGGATCCATGCTTTAAAAATTGTCCTTTTGCCCTAAATTCTAAGGTATTGGCCCAACTGAATAATATTAGATTGCCTCAGTTTCAATGGGAAATCCAATAGTTGATTTTTTATGGTCAACAGAATGTCCGGGGTAATGACAAGTACAAGACTATGGAAGAAAGGAATTGCCCTTACCTGGATTGTATTAATGTTGAAGAGACAATGGAGCATTTTTTTCCCAGTGTTCCTATTCGAAGGGATTGTGGGCCTATTTGGCAACCCTATGGGGTTTTAAGAGGCTTAATTTCATCTCTTATGATATGCTGATCCTTGGAATCTATCCAGCAACTTTTTCCCATTTTCATGATGAGACTTTATCTTTATTTTTTTGTTGTTTAAGATTTTATTTATGGCACGCTAGGTGCCAATGGGTTATATATTTAAAAAAATGCCATACTATTATTTTAGCATTCTAGTTTTGAATGAGCTCACTAGAATATATTCACAGGATGCACAGAAACTTGCACCTTCTAAGCTACAAAAGTGGTGGAAAGGGTTCCTTCACTTTATAAAGTTTAAGTAATTTAGGCATGTTTTTCCTTTTTTACTTTTCTTTTGGTTACTGTTGTTATTAATTTTATTTTATTTTTCTGTTCCTTTGTGAATTGACTGGATTTACTGTGTTGTTTTCTATGTTATTATTGCAATAAAAACTCCCCTACTCTTTTCGATAAGTGCCATGGGATCTTTAACATCTACCTGAACTACCACCAATCCAGGCAGATGGGACCTCAGTTTAACGTCTCACCTGAAAGACAGCACCTCCAAAGTGCAGCACCCCTCTCGTGCTGCACTACAGTGTCAGTACTGGGATATGAACCCAAGTGCCAGATGTGGGAGGCCATTTTTGCCAGGCTGGATGCCAGCTCATTTGGTGAGGGTACCTCACAAGCACACCATCTACAAAGTAATAGCCATTTTTGTGTGCATGCTAAGAATAAGATGCAAAAGCCATTTGTGGCCTGCAGGTGTTATGCAGGGTATCTCCTGTGTAAGGCCCAGCAGTAATAGAGGAGTGAATTGAGGCAACCTAAAAGGGTTTTAAAAGGTTTTGATTTCACATGACAGCAGTGGAATCCCACACTAGACTAGCTAGGGGGGCTGGGCATAACAAGGAGGTGAGCGGCCCAGACTCCAGGTACAGTGATAGCCAGCATCGTCAGTAACCACATCATAAGTTACAGTGTATCATGAGACAATATCGTTCTCATTAGATCTATGTTACCCAATGCATAGGAAACGATATCAGCATGTGGCATGGCCTGATATGGCTACTTATGGTGCTGGCTACCTCTGTAATAAGGCCATGAGCCAGCCAATATTTGTGTACCCCATGCCAGAAGATAAGAAAGCAGCAATGACATCAGCTGTGAATGGTACTGTTCACCAGCACTCACAGCTGGAAGAATGGTGGTGAAGACAGGGAGACTAAAGGGGAAAATATCAGGGAATAACCAAAGCAATAAAAGGTTCTTCTTTATTAACTTTTTATTGAACCAAATAATTTGCATACTTTTGCACAATAATTCTATAAGGTTTTAGTATGCTGTTTTTTATAGAACCCAGAGGTCTAATAGAGTATACCTTAGGAACATTGTATTCCTTTATGGATATCAAAAACAAATATTCACTAAAAAGATGAGATTTCTGCAATTATTTTCAATTAAGGCATGTCCTGGATATTGCTCTGTCTGCAAATTTATAAGTTAACAGGACCTGGTATAAGAGACACCAAGTATGAGGTTTGTGCGAGAGGACCATGAAGCAAAGCTGAGCAGTTCTGTCTGCCCAACCCTCATGAGAGGTGTCTCATGTACCATAAGAAACACCTTTCAGAGACTTGATTAACTTATTAATCACTTGCATTTAGCTTGAGTGAGTTATTTATTTATTTAAAGAGATTTACCAGGAAAGACATACTGAGCCATAAAGCTTGTTTCCAGAAGTGTCCTGGGGGAAGGGAGAAGGGGATAAATATATAATAACAAGTAAAAAGCACAGTAATATAATAAAGCAATAAGACACAGCAATGTATAGTAGCACACATAATGTAATGGCACACTAATAAATACAAACTGATTACCTCAGGAGTGTGAGGTGCCAGGCAATCCCTGGCTAATTGATGGGAATAGGATAAGAGGAGGAGGGTAGCCTGTGACAATGGCGACTGAGACTGAGCGCTTTCAAAATGGGCAACTCAATCACACTGCCTGTGCACAGGGTTACTGGGCAGGTAGGGTGACCAGGTGGGGGGGTCCATGAATATAGTGACAGGATGTCGCTATATGTACACGTGCTGGGGGGGAAGCAAGCATGCCATGTGATGGGCAGAAGGAGAGGGAGGATTTGTGGGGTGTAGTGCGATGATTGGCTGCCGAGCTGGCTGTGTGGTGTGGTGGGTTTGTGGCAGGCTAGGGTTGGGAAGGTACCAGGTTTGGTCCCAGGTGTGGTCTTTTTTGTGTGCCAGTCCAGGATTTTAGTTTTGGTTTTGTTTTGCACCCCCCCCAACATGCACCCCTCCTGGAGTTGAGAATCCTTAAGTAGGAGGTACAGGGACAAGCCCCTGGGAGAGGTCTGGAGGCATTACTCCATAAATAAAAAAAAATGTAAGTCTCTGGCACCCTTTTGCTGTGCACCAGTAGTGTACATTGCTGAAATTGATTTTTGGCAATGTACACTTGCCCTAATGGCACTCGCCTTTGCACGATGACCTTTATGACATAGAACCAGGAGGAAAGTGGAGAAGGCATAGGGGGAGGAGAAAGTGAATGTAGGAAGAATGGGAATGGGGTGGAGGTATTAGTGGGGGAGGTGAGTGAGGAAGGGGAGGAGATAGAGAGGGGAAGGGAGAAGGGTGGTAGAGAGAGGTTTTAGAGGTAGGAGAGGAGGAGGAGGAAGGGATAGCTTAGATGGGGAAGGATGAGAGTAGAGGTTAGAATACATAAGAAGTGGAACATGGAAGGTGCAGAGAGGTATAGAAGCTTGTGGGCAGAAAGAGGGTAGGGAAATAGGAAAGGGGAGACATGTCATTGGGCTATAGGCATTTGCAGGAGGGAGCGGTGTGGGCTCAGAGTAGAGCAGAAAGACAGCATTTGGAGTAAGCAGAGCAAATTGCTAGGGGAAGAGAGTTACAGATACTAGGAAAGTGGAAAGAGAAAGCATTCTGTCCAGCAAGGAATTTATGAGAAGGAAGCAGTAGAGAGTGATAGCCTAAGTTATGGAGAGAGTTAAAGGATATAGGCAGAGGGGAGAGAAGCGAGCTGAGATAAGAGGGGGGAGAGAAGCCAGCCAGAATTTAGAAATGAAGTCTGCACAGTGAGATAGGCGGCGATCTACCAAAGGAGGAAGGGAAACAGCAGAGGAAAGAGGACAGTGGTGAGCACGGGAAGGGCAAGCCAAGGCAAAACAGCAGAAGGAGTTGAAGAGGGGGGTCTAATCTGGCCAAGGTGGACTTAAGGGTAGCACAATAGAGAATATCGCCATAATAAAAGATGAGAAGGCTCATCTTAGTGATGATATCTCGACAAGCAGGTATAGGGATGCAGCTTTTGTTCCTCTAAAAAGCACCAAGCAGAAGGTGAAGTTTTTTGTGAATGGCATCTACATGCTGAGAGAAGACAAGGTACTGCTCCAGACAGACACCAGGATATTTAAATGAGGGTACGTCATCAATTGTACCCCCATCAAGGGTGTGGAAGGTGGGATAGGAGAGGAGAGGAGCCTAAACAGCCTCTGCCTAGTGCCGAAGCACATGGAGACCATTTTCTTAACATTTAGGGATAGTTGATTTGACCTGAACCATTTCTGGACAGTGTCAAAATCAAGTTGAAGCCTGGATGTTAACTCAGAAAGAGAAGACCCAGATGCAAACAGCTATAATATGTTTCGATCCTTTTTTAATTAACTTATGCTGTCATCCCCGCTGGTGTTGAAGTGGAGCGCTCTCCCCTAACGCTCCCTCATGAGAGCACACTGTATACAGGATAAGACATACAGCGGCTCTGTATGCTGATTGGCTAAAATCATGCTAGTTGTTTATAATAAATTTAGATAACAACATGGATTGGTAAAAACTATTGAAGACTGCAGGACAAAAAGGTAGAACTGGTAGAGCATATGTACTTATTGAAACCCTTGATTCTGACCCAACTAAGGGGTCAAGGTTGAGATGGGATAAGAAACTAGGAATTAACATTCCCATTGAAAACTGGGAAAGAATGTGGAAAAATGCTCTTGAATACTCTTGTGAAATACTAGGAAAGTTCATGTAATACAAAATTTCACATATATATGCAACAACCCTTCCAACACGCCAACTATAAACTGAAAAATAAGAGAAGGGAGAGTGCTTTTGGAAAGAGAATTTTTGGATATCCTGGACAAACTTAGTTTGGAACGGTATGCCACTAGAGGGAACAACACATTGGACCTACCTGTAGTACTGAATAATATGGATGACAAAATAGTAAACTGCAGAACAACTGTACCGTTGGGTAATAGAACAACCATGAGATGGTAATATTTACTGTAGTGGAAGAGAGGTGGGGAGTTTAGGGAAGGACCAAAATAAAATGTTTTGGGGATTCAAACTTTGAGAGGATGAGGAATGAGTTAAGAGATTGGAATTGGAAAGAGGATTTCAAAAACATAACTCATAATGAAATGTGGGACATATTAATGGGAAAATTAGAGTATCTAGTTAATAAATATGTTCCTGAAAAGGTAAAATACAACAAAACAGGAAGGTTACAGCCATGGTTTAATAAGAGGGTCACAAGGTTAAAAAAGAAAAAAAGGCATATATATAAAAGCAAAAAAAAAAAGTCTATAGAAGCACGGACAGGGCATAGGCACTAGTTAAGGAAAGTAAAAAGAGTCTTAAGAAGGCCTAATGGGATTACGACATATGAATTAAGACTGGCAAGTAAGGTGAAAGATAATTATAAATAATTTTATAACCACATGAATCATAAGGGGAATATACAAGTAGGACTGCTTGTGGATAGTAATGGGGATTTGGTTACTGATGATAAGCAAATAATCCAGGTGTTGAATGAATACTTCAGTTCAGTATTTAATGAAAAGATAACTAGAGTACCATCAGACTACAATGACAGTGGGTAGAAGTCGATTATTTTGGATGAAAATGATATCAAAACCAGGCTTCAGCAATCGGATCCTAACAAGGCACCCGGTCCAGGTGGGGTGCACCCTGGGGTGGTTACAGAACTTGCCATGGAACTAGCAGAGCCAGTCATTAAGATGTTCCAATCATCCTTAGACAATGGGTCTGTGGTACAGAGCTGGAGAAAAGCCACTGTCATTCTCATATAGAAGAAAGGGCACAGGAAAGAGAGTAAGAATTATAGACCAGTGAGTCTGACATCAGTGTTGGGGAAAGTTTAAGAAAGGGTATTGAAGGATGAAATAGAAGAATTCATCAGTAAGGCATATATGTCTGATACAGTATAACACAACATGGTTTTACTAGAAAAAGATCGCATCTGACGAACTTAATGGAGTTCTTTGACAAGGTTGGTAGGGCTTTGGATGAAGGTTATCTGGTGGACATGGTTTTTCTTGATTACAGTAAAGCCTTTGACAAAGTGCCACATAATAAACTAATAGAGGTCCTACAGAACATAGGGTTAAACACCAAAACAGTGACTTGAATGAATTTGTAGCTCACCAATGGAAAACAAGTGAACTTACAGGGGAATACATCAAAGTGGGCTAATGTCACTATCGGAGTGCCACAGGGATCTGTGCTGGGAACCTGTCTATTTAATATTTATGTGACATCAATGTCCTGTGATGAAGGTGTGCGGCTCTACAAGTTTGTAGATAACACAAAGATAGTTTCAGTAGTGTAAACTTCTATGGAGATTGAAAAACTACAGAATTAATTAACTAAACTAGAACAATGGGCCACGAGATACAAAATAGATTTTAATGTAGAAAAATGCTCGGTAATGTGTTTGGGAAGGACTAATAGCACAGCTTTAAGTATATTTAAAGGACATACTTTAAGAGAAATAATTGAGAAATGAGACTTAGGAGTAATAGTAACAAATGATCTAAGGTTTATAAAACATTGTCAATCGATGGTAAGGAGGGCAAATGGAATATTGGCCAGCATCAGAAGGCACATTCAAAGTAGGGCTAAGAGGGTAATAGTTCCATTGTATGTCTCCCTGGTTAGGCCGCATCTGGAATACTGCGCACAATTCTGGTCACCAAGCACAAAAAAACAAAATTAAAACCCTGCAAGGAGTTCAGTACCAGAGGCCACAAAGATGGTAACAGCTGCAAAAATGTAAGTTATAAGGAAAGGTTGGAGATGTTGGTTTTATATCCTCTGGAATATAAACAGTTAAGAGGAGATCTATGCTTTGTGTACAGTGCCTTTAATAATCATGATCTATGGGACTGTCTGGGTTTGGAAATTAAAAAAAAAAACATTTACGTAATACTAGCTCTCACATACTGCAGCTAAAAGGGGATATTAGCCATGCGAAGAGGAGGGCTTCCTGGTTTAATCACAGAATGGTGGCTATGTGGAATAGTCTTCCATTAGAGGTAATAGGAAGTAGGAGTATGACAGAGTTTAAAACAAAACTGGATGATTACTGCAACAGGAACAATATAATAGGATATTCCCTTTAAAGAGGGACTGAGGCCAACATTTTTGGCATCAATAAATTCAGAATTTGGATCCGCATATCCTCAATCAGCCTCATGCCAAAAATCAGATCTGTAAGTTACTTTGTTTAAAAGTTACAAGTCATTTTGTAACCCTTAATTCACTGCCTGTTCAAAAAAGCCAGTTTCAGAGAAGAGCTACTGCTGATGTCATCCTCTGAACTCACAACCTAGTCCTTCCTGCAAGCTACCTTATATAACTTATTTATCCTATGTTACTTAAAACTGCAGGTATAGTAAACATCTGAAAAAGGGAAACTGACACTGGAGGATCAGCACATGCACTTCCATAATGTGTAGATGCAAGGTACAGTACTTCAGAATGTGCAGGGGTTGGGGGTGGGGTGGAATGCAATGGCAAATATGGCTTTAGAATGACAAAGCTGTGTGCAATGTTTAAAATACTGCAGGTATGATATTTTGAAATGTCACCAGGTTGCAATTGTGGAATGCAGCAATGACAGTCTTAGAAAGTAGCTAGAACACATAATTTCAGAATGTGGCAGTGATGTACAATTTTGGAATGTTGCAGTGATGCACAATTTGGAATGTGGTGGTGATGCACAATTTTGGAATGTGGTGGTGACATAAAATTTCAGAATGTAATGGTGACAAGCAATTTTGAAATGCAGCAGTGATGCACAATTTCAGATTGCGATGGTGATGCCACAGGTTTGGAATGTGGCAGTGGCGCACAATTTAGGAAAGCAGTGATGACGCACAGTTTCGGAATGCGGCAGTGACACAGTTTTGGAATGCGGCAGTGAGGCACAATTTTGGAATGCTATGGTGTCACATAGGTTTGGAATGTGGCGGTGATGCAAAGTATAGGAATGCGGTGGTGACGCAGTTTAGGAATGCGATGGTGACGCACAGTTTCAGAATGTGGCGATGATGCACAGTTTCGGAATGCGGTGATGACACACAGTTTCAGAATGTGGCAGTTGTGATGCTTGGCCAGCTGGTTATGATTGCTCTATGATTTGTAATATAGATAGTGGTATGTAACCTGTCTCACAGGAGACATCCTGTGACCCTGGGATGACATCCCCCCCCCCCAGGTTTCAGTTAAAATGACAGGATATATGTTAAACAGTAGAGCTCTGTAATGTGATTAACTTCCAAGAAGTCACATTTTATGACCTTGTTGATGAGCTGTGCTTCTTTGAAGCTAAGAACTAAAATATCCATTTTATGACATTTTCAGAGGAAGAATAGTTAATTTCAACTGGTGTTAAAAAGCTATATGGCACCCAAGTAAGATATAAAAGTCCTGTGTTGTCTTTGAAAATCAGGAAACTGCACTAGATCAAAGGAAAGACTCAAGATCAAAGAGTCATATTGGGAAATGAGTTTTTGCTGACGTCACCTTATTTAATATACCTCCTGAGTGATAAAACAACCTGGTTGTATAATTTTTAATATACAAGGAGGAGCTAGGTGACATCATGGAAGAGGCAGGTTTAGAGACAGTTTAAACTATTCTGTATCTGATCTTTGGACAAACTTTTCTTGTGAGCTCTTAGAAAACAACATCTACTTAAAGCACTATTTAGAAGGTAATACATTAGATAGGAAAGTCTAATTGTATTGTTGTAGGAGTTTATGTTTATACTTTTTTCTTTGTTTCCTTTAAGTGATTGTATGCTTTGTGATATATTGTTCTGTGTTTACATTTTACCTATTTTTATCCATTTTGTAGGTAAACCTCTTATTTTAAAGAGACTGCCCAGTGTGCCTTTGAAATTCATCCTTTTGCATGTGAAGTATAGATGGTTAAAGTTGACCACTGTGCATAAGCCTTATGGTGTTACTGAACTGGAAAAAGGTAAGAAATACCTACAGTCTTTCATAGAGTTCTAAGGGTTCATTTTGGATTCCTGGTTAGGTGCCCTTGGTGGAAGATAATTGGCATTCCCCAAAGAGCAGATTATCTGAGCCTGTACATTTGGGTACGCTAGCATAAGGTTCACAGTTTGAATCCCCCCAGAACTTGAGACCAAAGGTGATTCAGATCCACAGACAGACAGACAGGAAGGTTACCCTGTTATGTTACCTGTCCACAATACTGCGCTTGGAGGTTGGCACTGTGGGAGCAGAGGGCCTGACCTGCTGAGTGTGGTTGTGACAGTGGTGACATATCATTTTGGAATGCGGCGATGATGTACAATTTTGGAATGTGGCGGTGATGCACAGTTTTGGAATGTGGCAGTGACGCATAGTTTTGGAATGTGGCAGTGATGCGTATTTTCGGGAAGTGGCAGTGATGCTCAGTTTCAGAATGTGATGGTGATGCATAATTTCTGAATGTGGTGGTGACACACAATTTCCAGAATGCGGTGGTGACACACGGGTTCGGAATGCAGTGGTGATACACAATTTAGGAATGCTACAGTGATGCAGTTTCAGAATGCAGTGGTGATGCACAGTTTTGGAAGGTGGCAGTGACGCACAGTTTCAGAATATAGTAATGACACACAAGTTTGGAATGTGGCGGTGATGCACAGTTTAGGAAGGCGGTGGTGATGTAATTTTGGAATGCGATGGTGACGTACAGTTTCAGAATGTGGCGGTGATGCACAGTTTCGGAATGCGGTGGTGATACACAGTTTCGGAATGTGACAGTTGTGACGCTTGACCAGCTGGTTATGATTGCTCTATGACTTGTAATATATATAGTGGTATGTAACCTGTCTCACAGGAGACATCCTTTGACCCTGGGATGACATCTCCCCCCCAGGTTTCAGTTAAAATGACAGGATATGTTAAATAGCAGAGCTCTGTAATGTGATTAACTTCCAAGAAGTCACATTTTATGACCTTGTTGATGAGCTGTGCTTCTTTGAAGCTAAGAACTCAAATATCCATTTTATGACATCTTCAGAGGAAGAACAGTTAATTTCAACTGGTGTTAAAAAGCAATATGGCACCTTAGTAAGATAAAAAAGTCATGTGATGTCTTTGAAAAGTAGGCAACCACACTAGGTCAAAGGAAAGACTCAAGATCAAAGCGTCATATTGGGAAATTAGTTTTTGCTGATGTCACCTTATTTAATATACCTCCTGAGTGATAAAACATCCTGGTTGTATAATTTTTAATATATAAGGAGGAGCTAGGTGACATCATGGAAGAGGCAGGTTTAGAGACAGTTTAAACTATTCTGTATCTGATCTTTAGACACACTTTTCCTGTGAGCTCTTAGAAAACAACATCTACTTTAAGCACTGTTTAGAAAGTAATACATTAGATAGGAAAGTCTAATTGTATTGTTGTAGGAGTTTATGTTTGCGCTTTTTTCTTTGTTTCCTTTAAGTGTTTGTATGATTTGTGATATATTGTTCTGTGTTTACATTTTACCTATTTTTATCCATTTTGTAGGTAAACCTCTTATTTTAAAGAGACTGCCCAGTGTGCCTTTGAAATTCATCCTTTTGCATGTGAAGTATAGATGGTTAAAGTTGACTACTGTGCATAAGCCTTATGGTGTTACTGAACTGGAAAAAGGTAAGAAATACCTACAGTCTTTCATAGAGTTCTAAGGGTTCATTTTGGATTCCTGGTTAGGTGCCCTTGGTGAAAGATATTTTGCAATCCCCAAAGAGCAGATTATCTGAGCCTGTACATTTGGGTACGCTAGCATAAGGTTCACAGTTTGAATCCCCCCAGAACTTGAGACCAAAGGTGATTCAGATCCACAGACAGACAGACAGGAAGGTTACCCTGTTCTGTTACCTGTCCGCAATGCTGCGCTTGGAGGTTGGCACTGTGGGAGCAGAGGGTCTGACCTGCTGAGTGGGGTTGTGGCAGCGGTGACATATCATTTTGGAATGCGGCGATGATGTACAATTTTAGAATGTGGCGGTGATGCACAGTTTTGGAATGTGGCAGTGACGCATAGTTTTGGAATGTGGCAGTGATGCATATTTTCGGGAAGTGGCAGTGATGCTCAGTTTCAGAATGTGGTGGTGATGCATAATTTCTGAATGTGGTGGTGACACACAATTTCAGAATGCAGTGGTGACACACAGGTTCGGAATGCAGTGGTGATACAAATTTTAGGAATGATACAGTGATGCAGTTTCACAATGCAGTGGTGATGCACAGTTTTGGAAGGTGGCAGTGACGCACAGTTTCAGAATGCAGTAGTGACACACAGGTTTGGAATGTGGCGGTGATGCACAGTTTAGGAATGCGGTGGTGATGTAATTTTGGAATGTGATGGTGACGTACAGTTTCAGAATGTGGCAGTGATGCACAGTTTCGGAATGTGGCAGTTGTGACGCATGGCCAACTGGTTATGATTGTTCTATGATTTGTAATATATATAGTGGTATGTAACCTGTCTCAAGACATCCTTTGACCCTGGGATGACATCTCCCCCCCAGGTTTCAGTTAAAATGACAGGATATGTTAAACAGCAGAGCTCTGTAATGTGATTAACTTCCAAGAAGTCGCATTTTATGAACTTGTTGATGAGCTGTGCTTCTTTGAAGCTAAGAACTCAAATATCCATTTTATGACATCTTCAGAGGAAGAACAGTTAATTTCAACTGGTGTTAAAAAGCTATATGGCACCTTAGTAAGATATAAAAGTCCTGTGATGTCTTTGAAAAGCAGGCAACCACACTAGGTCAAAGGAAAGACTCAAGATCAAAGAGTCATATTAGGAAATTAGTTTTTGCTGATGTCACCTTATTTAATATACCTCCTGAGTGATAAAACATCCTGGTTGTATAATTTTTAATATACAAGGAGGAGCTAGGTGACATCATGGAAGAGGCAGGTTTAGAGACAGTTTAAACTATTCTGTTTCTGCTCTTTAGACACACTTTTCCTGTGAGCTCTTAGAAAACAACATCTACTTTAAGCACTGTTTAGAAGGTAATACATTAGATAGGAAAGTCTAATTGTATTGTTGTAGGAGTTTATGTTTGTACTTTTTTCTTTGTTTCCTTTAAGTGATTGTATGCTTTGTGATATATTGTTCTGTGTTTACATTTTACCTATTTTTATCCATTTTGTAGGTAAACCTCTTATTTTAAAGAGACTGCCCAGTGTGCCTTTGAAATTCATCCTTTTGCATGTGAAGTATAGATGGTTAAAGTTGACCACTGTGCATAAGCCTTATGGTGTTACTGAACTGGAAAAAGGTAAGAAATACCTACAGTCTTTCATAGAGTTCTAAGGGTTCATTTTGGATTCCTGGTTAGGTGCCCTTGGTGGAAGATATTTGGCAATCCCCAAAGAGCAGATTATCTGAGCCTGTACATTTGGGTACACTAGCATAAGTTTCACAGTTTGAATCCCCCCAGAACTTGAGACCAAAGGTGATTCGGTCCCATGGAGAGACAGACAGGAAGGTTACCCTGTTCTGTTACCTGTCCACAATACTGCGATCAGAGGTTGGCACTGTGGGAGCAGAGGGCCTGACCTGTTGAGTGGGGTTGTGACAGCGGTGACGTATAATTTTGGAATGCGGCGATGATGTACAATTTTAGAATGTGGCAGTGATGCACAGTTTTAGAATGTGGCAGTGACGCATTGTTTTGGAATGTGGCAGTGATGCATATTTTTGGGATGTGACAGTGATGCTCAATTTCAGAATGTGGCAGTGATGCTCAATTTCAGAATGTGGTGGTGATGCATAATTTCGGAACGTGGTGGTGACACTCAATTTCAGAATGCAGTGGTGAGACACAAGTTCGGAATGTGATAGTGATACACAATTTAGGAATGCTACAGTGATGCAATTTCAAAATGCAGCGGTGATGCACAGTTTTGGAAGGTGGCAGTGACAAACAGTTTCAGAATGCAGTGGTGACACACAGTTTGGGAATGTGGCAGTGACGCATAATTTCAGAATGTGGCAGTGACGCACAGGTTCAGAATGTGGCAGTGATGCACAATTTTGGAATGTGGCGGTGACACACAATTTCAGAATGTGGTGGTGCCATACAATTTTGGAATGTGGCGGAGATGCACAATTTCAGAATGTGACGGTGATACACAGTTCCGGAATGTGACGGTAACACATAGTTTCGGAATGTGGGGGTGACACATATTTTTGGAATGTGGTGATGATGCTCAATTTCAGAATGTGGAGATGATGCTCAATTTTGGAATGTGGTGGTGATGCATACTTACGGAATGTGGTGTGACACATAATTTGGGAACATGACAGTGACAATTTTGGAATGTGGCATTGAAACACAACTTGGCGAGGATGTGCAAGTATGGGATTTGGTGGGGATGCACCATTTTAGAATGTAGTAGGGATGCACAGTTTGGGAATGGGGAAGGGATGTGCAGTTTTGGAATGTAGCAGGGATGCATAATTTTAGAATATGGCTCGGATGCATAATGATGGAATGTGGTTGGGATGTGATGCACAATTTTGAAATATGGTGGGTGTGTACAATTCTGGAATGGGCAGGGACAAGCAATTTCAGAATAAATGGTGTGTCCTGTCACATTCCGACAGCGTGCATCCCCACTATATTCCAAAATTGCCAGTCCCCACCAAATTCCTCGATGTGTGTCCCAGTCACATTCCGAGACTTATTGTCCCACCACATTTTGAGATGGCACATCCCTGTCACATTCTGAGATTTCATGTCCCCCCCCAACATTTTTAAATTGTGCACCACCTTGACATTCTATGCCTTGGTTCAGTGATGCATTCCAAAACCATCTTCTGACATGTTCTAAAGTACAGTGCCATGCATCTGAACATTCTGGAAACATAAGCACTGCAGCCAATCCTATGTAATTTTTTTTTAAGGATTACTATTTCTACAGTTTCTTAAACTTTGGAGAAACAGGTCCTATAAGGTTGCTGACAGGGAGGACTAGAGTGTGAGTTCAGGAGATGACATCATCAATGGCGCGTCACTGAAAGTGACTTTTTTGAATAGGTAGTGAAATCAGGGTTACAAAATAGCTCATAACTTTAAAACAAAGTAACACAGAAACCTAATTTTTGGTATGAGATTTATTGAGGGTATGCATATTCTACAATGAAGCACTTTTGGTGGGAGTCCCTCTTTAAGTTAAAGGGCAAGCTGTAAATGGGTATTTGCCTCACTTAGCTCGTACATGACCTATGAAACCCCTGAAACCCTTCTGAAATTCAACAAAGGAAACGTTCATGTAATACAAAATTTCACATTATATATACTACACCCCTGAAACCCTTCCTTAATTCAACAAATTAGAGAATGGAATATGTTGGAGATGCTGAAAAACGTAATTCATTACACATCCTTTGGTCATGTCCTAAACTGTCTTCAGTCTGGTCTGAAACTTTGAATTTCTGTTCTAACGTGACACAATTTACAGTTTATCCAAATCCAGCTCTATGTATTCTATCTGAATGCTCCACTCTCATTGCGGTACCAAAGTATAAACAAATGTCGCTTTTATCTTCCTGTGTGGGACTTTAAGAAATTCATACTCTCAATTTGGAAAACTACACATATCCCATCAGTCAATGACTGGATTCAATACATGGATCAACTTGTTTTTAATTAAAAAAAAATAGTTAAACTGCACTAGACAATATAAAATTATTTGAAAGGATATGGTGGCTTATTTTAAACCACTCTGCTTTAACTTGAGGTCTTCCCCAAATATTGTATTTATCATATTAAATGTATAGTTATTTCTTGCTCTTATTTCACTGGTTTTTAATTTCTCAGTGCACATATTGCTTTCTATTTTATATTTGTTTGTAGATATTTTATTTAATAATCCTTCTCTATATATTCTGTTTATAAAGTAAAAAAAAAAAAAATGGACTATCCCCTAGTGTGCACTGCTTCTTGTATTCATGCCAGCTTCCTTAAGTGATAGCAGGGTTTCCATTGTAAAACTGTTGTGCTTTATTTATAAATAGTTCCAGGGAAGTTTTTTGAAGAGGGTGTGGTGCCAGTTTAGAACTTCTGACAGCTGTCCATCCCTTTCTGCCTGTGTCATGGTTGCTGGAGTACTATGTGCTTGTATTATCAACTCATTACTAATGCTGACCTGCACATTGGTTAATTGCTGAAATCAGCTGAAAGGAATGCATTTTTTTATTTGTCACTTGTTTATCTAATGATCGCGTGCTACAGTAAGGATTCCAAGATCTGCTCAACTATTTTCAGTCTGTACTGTGAGATATTCACATGCCAACTGAAATTATTCCTTTGCATGCTAGACTACTTTGCATACTAGAATTCTCATTGATGGAATGCAAGTTTGGTGCTTTCTGTAAGTAACACAGGTTTGTTCGGAAATTGTTATTTTAAAAAAAATCTTTTTTAGAGCTTTTTCTCTTCTCTCAAAATCCACCCACTCATGGAGTATTGAGTGAATACCTACAATTACCGTCCCAGTCCCATCTCCCATTAGCCCCACCACTCCAACCAGTGAGGGTCCATGTGGCATAGCCAGAGAGTGCTGCAGGCTGTGATCCTGGCAGAATCCTGGTTATGCCCTGGTTTTCTCCTGTTTGGGACTTAAGAGGCTCATACTCTAAAATTGAAAATGTACATATGTCCCTCTTCCCACTGGTGTGGGTATATCCTCTGTCAGCATTACACATGCACAATCACTGAGAAGACAGAACACTTCCTGGCCCAATTGCAGGTTTCACTGTGGTGCCCGAGCTCTACTGCCAACACGTTCCCAGTTGAAACATAATGCTGAGCAGAAGCTGTCTTAGCCTAGCCTGCCTTCTGATGTGGCTTCTTAGCTTGCTTTTGAACCTGAGTCTCAAAGCATGGCTGTGTGCCTGCCCACAAGGGTGGACAGAAACTGTTTTTTTTTTAAGTAAAATTCTTTATTGAAAATTTCATTACATAGCAACTAAATATCCTTATCTGCAACTTTAGATACTAACCAATTATGGGACTGTATGAAAAATACAACATATTGAAGGTTGTAGTACATATGTGACCAGCAATCATTACTCAGAAGGATTAACAATCTGCTACTGCTCTCCTGCTAACAAACTCTACAGGTAATGTCCATCAGCCTCGTTGAAAGTCATGGTAGTAAGCTCATGTTGTGTGACCTATCATGGGTCAGACTTTATTTATTTATTTATGGAATTTTGGTAACTGGGTAGGTCCACTGAGATCATGGCTCCTTTTTTCAGGGGTGACCCTGAGTTAGTTACAAACAATACTTACAATCAAGTACAAGAACAACAGGACATTGTCAAAAGTACAATTGTCTGGGTTTGGGAATGGACTCGGGGCACTGGGGTTCAGCAGGGGACGAGGAGGATTGAGCGTTCGGAGAACTGCTCTCCTCTTTGGGGTTGGGGGAAGTGGGTCACTTCACTAAAACAGTGACTCCCAGTGGAGACTGGGGGCACTATTTCAGAGTGGAGCAAGAAGGGAAACATCAGAAAAATGGAAAATGGCTCCATGCGCTCAACGGATGACAGCTTCCCTGCTCAACAACAGCACTGGAACCTCTGAGGACTTCCTCTGCTTCAGCAGTGCTCCCAAGGGCCTAATATAGAGTGTGCTGGGTAAGCCCCCTCCTGGTGCCTTCCCCCTCAGAGGAGAGGGACCCGTCTGGTGAAGGGATACACTAGGATACCCCTCCGGAGTCGGCTGCTATGTGGGGACAGTGGGGAGTCCAGGAAGAGGATGGCCGGTGAGTCGGGAGCACTGTGAAGCTTGAAGGGAAGGGGAGCACTGGAGCATAAATAGGCAAGTAAACAACATCAAAAAAAAAAGTACAATTGTTAACAAGGACAATGGGATTTAGTTACATGCAGTTCATTGCACAATAGTTTATAAAAGGCCATAGCTCATAAATAGGACAATGCATGTGAGATACAATCAACAGTCATGGCATACAAAGTAATAGAGAGAAACAATAATTCACTGGCAGACAATAAACCATACACTACGTAAATGATGGAAGAGGTAGTTGAGATATATTAGACTGGGTAAGGAAGGATCAATGATAACAGTTGCATTAACAATGCTCTAAAAGATAGATTTTAGGCCCTTTTATAAAATCTGCAAGAGAGGTGGAATTAAGTAACTTATTAGGAAGGAAGTTCCAGTAATATGGAGTGGAGTGGGCAAAGGACCTTTTGCCAAGTTGGTCCACACCTTGGGGATTTCAAGTAGGCTGCAGTTCAAAGAACAGAGTGACCATCTCAAGGGCTTAGGGGAAGACTTGGTGGGTGTAGACCTTGGTCAGTTTGAAGGCAAGGCAAAGGAGGGGATAAGTCATGCTGTTTTCAAGGGCAGGCCATCTCAACAAAAAGATAACCTCTCAGTGGTGCCTCCTAGGGGGAAACTCAGATGTAAAATGACTAATCTTGTTATACAAGACAGTCAATTTGTTGCTTTCTGAGTTCCTGAGGAATTGGAATACTATGGCACCATACAGCAACATGGAGAGTAAGGTACCATTTGCTATGGCAAGCCTGGACTCAGTAGTCAGAGAGTTACTCAGTCACTATAGCAGGCCAAGTTTCTGGTGAATGGTTTTTGTGGTGAGGTTTAAATGTGAGTTCTTGGTCAAAGTAGACACCAAGATATTTTACCTTGTCAACCACCTCAATCAGTGCACTGGAGGAGGTGGATAGTGTAAGCAAGAGTTGCCTTGTTGTGCCCATATGTTTGGGTCCAAAAAAAGACTACCTTGGTTATTCTTCCATTCATAATCAACATGTTGGTAGCAAACCATTTTTCAGGCACATTTAGACTAGAAGAGAGCCTAGAAGCAATTGTACTAACATCAGCAGCACTCTGATATTGTACTGCATTATCCTCATATAACAGAAGGTTCCCATTACCACAGCTTTTGCCAGTAGCATTGATGAATATGGAACAAATTAATGGGCCTAGGATGGAGCACTGTGGAACTCCATCCATGATGGTAAGGCGACTTGAGTGAGACCCTTTCAGTGAAGATGGCTCCTGTCATTGACCCTTTGTCCAAGGCCCTTAAAGTACCAGCTGTAAATTTTACAAGTGCAATGTTCGTACCATGGAATTTTCCAAACAATAGCCGTATTTACATGACAGTAGCGCTGCAAAAGACTGACTGTGGCAGCGCGATCCCAACCACCAGCCACTGGTGGTCTGCATGTCTACATGGCCTCTCAGTGCACTGCTACAATGTGCACCAGTGAGGGGCCATGTATCAGGGAGCCAGACAGCCGTTCTCCACCGTAAGTGATGAAGTAACTGCACATGTGAATGTGCATGCCCAAAATCATGGTAGAAGGTTTCCGATTAAAATTAAAACAGTTGCAGCCCTCAGTTTTAAACAGCAGCTACTTTGCTGCACTCAGAGGACTGTCCAGCTGTATAATAATAGGTGAGAAGAGGACAAATAAACTCTGTCACAGATCATGGGCATGTTTGAGAGGTGCTGTAACCCCAGAAAAAATGTGACATATGAATGACACCTGTTTAATATTCAAAACCAAAATCCAGGTGAACCTATAGATGCCCATGTAACTCACTTGAGGCAGAAAGCCAATTCATGTGAATTGGGAGAGCTGTGTGATTCTTTAATTCATGATAGGATTGTATGTGGCATACAGAATGATCAAGTAAGGCACCGATTGCATCGCAAAGCAGATTTGACTCTGGCTCGAGCAATACATATTTGCAGGACAGCAGAACTCCGTGACGCACAAATCAAAAGGTTCAATGAGGCAACACAAGAAGAATAGTTTGTGCATTCTGTATCATTAAGAAAAGGGACAAGCAGAGATGGCGTGAACAAGAACAAAGGAAGTACGCCAGCTCCAGTGAATAGATTCAGATGTGGGAAGTGCAGTCGTGAGCACGAGCCGAGGAATTGCCCAGCATTCAGACAAACATGCAGAAACTGCACTTGGAAAAATAATTTTGCAAAGATGTGCCATGCAGCAAAAAGCACTAATGTACATGCAGTGAAAAAATCCAGCAGTGACAGAGAAAGTACTTCATGTATAGAAGTACTGACCACACACAATGCAGAAACTGATTGAAAAGTGCTCTTAAATATCAATGGGAAAAGTGTGAGCTTTAAATTAGACACAGGAGCACAATGCAGCTATCCACAGATGCAGTCCAGAGATCGAGAGCAAAACTAATCTTGTACTTAGGGCATAAACTGAATGTATGAGGCAAAGCAACTTTATCTACCTGTTTTAAAAATCAATATCACCTAGTTACATTCCAAGTAGTGAATGCTACTGTTACACAGGTCAAAGGGCTTGCGACTTGCTTAGAACTGAAGCCAGTGAAGAAGATGTTCTCAGTAACCACAGACTGTGATAAACAACTGGACAGCACCGAAGATATACTGTCAGAGTTTTCAGTTGTTTTTCAAGAGCTACTGTAGATTGTTTAGAAGAACATCATATTAAAATCGATAAGTCTGTGTGCCTGTAATCCACCCACCCAGGAAGATTCCATTTGCAATAAAAGACAAAGTGAAAGCAGAGATTAAGAAAATAGAGTAGATGGGTGTGATAGAAAAGGTTGAAAACCCCACAAGTTGGGTGAATTCCTTGTTTTTTATTGAAAAACCAAAGTGAGAATCTGCATTGACCCACAGGACTTGAATAAAGCAATAAAAATGGAACACTATCCTATTTTGACAGTGGAGGAGGTTGCAGCAAAGTTTGCAGGAGCAAGAATATTTTCAGTGCTGGATGCAGGACATGCCTTCTTTCAAATTAATTTAGATGAACCGACCTCTGAACTAGTGACTTTCAACACACCATTTGGATGGTATACCATCACTGCAGTGACTCGCGGACCGTGAGGACCACCACAGTGCCAAAAATCAGGCAAAATCTGTCCGACGCTGTGGTGGTCCATGCGGTGATTGGGACTGCTTCGTTGGGTGATTGGCCCCCCCGGACCAACTCTGACTCAGAGATAGAATCCTAGAGACTGGGGGTATGGGGAGCAGAGCCCCCCACAAGGAGGGAGTTCGGGTTGTGCAGCCCTCAAACTGTGAGCGCCGACATCCTGCGGCTACAATGCCGACAGTTGGCATTGTAGCTGTCGCGGTAGGGGATGCCAGCACTAACGCTGTCAAAGCACTTTAGGTAAATCCATTTGAACATTATAAATGCATGCCATTTGGCATCTATTCAGCACCTGAAGTGTTCCAAAGGAAAATGTCCCAGATCTTTGAAGGATTAGATGGCACCGAGATAATAATGGATGGAATATTGATAGGGGGCACCAGCATCCAAGAGCATAACAAAAGACTTCAAAAGGTTCTGAATAGAGCTCAATAGCACCATTTAACACTGAACATAAAAAAGTCTAAAACTGAACCAAGTGACATTCCATACATTGGACACAGGCTGAGCAAAGATGAACTTATAGCTGGTCAAGACAACATTAAAGCAATAGTGGGCATGCCAACCCTGCTGTGCAAGACACAATTGCAAAGATTCATGGGAATGTGAATTATCTAGCCACATTTATTCCAAACTTGTCCATGATAACCAAGCCATTAAAGAGCACCTTTCATGATGGTCCTAAAGGAAACAGCTTGTAGTCATTATATACAGTACTAGACATAAAGGGTAGGCATCACCAGTAGAAAATAGGAAGTTGTTATCCCTCTGTACAGACAGCTGGTGAGACCCCATCAGGAGTACTGTGTGCAGTTCTGGAGACCCAATCTCTGCAAAGACATAGACAGGATGGAGGCAGTCCAGAGGAGGGCAACTAAAATGGTGCAGGGTCTGCACCAGAAGACACATGAAGACAGACTAAAGGAGCTTAATATGTATACCCTCAAGGAAAGGAGGGAGAGGGGACACATGATAGAAACTTTCAAGTACCTCAAGAGAATCAACAAAATCCAAGAGGGTAGCATCTTTCAGAAAAAGAGGTGTACAAGAACAAGGAGGCACAATTTGAAGATAGAGGGGGGATGGCTCAGAGGTAATGTGAGGAAGTATGTTTTCATGGAGAGGGTTGTGGATGCATGAAACGGCCTTCTTGAGGAGGTTGTAGAGTCAAAAAAAGTGGTGGAATTCAAGAATGCATGGGACAGTCATAAGGCAATTCTAGGGGATGGGGGTAGGAGGAAGTAGGCTGTTGGTTAACTAGGATCTGCAGCTTATCCATTAGGTAGGGAAATGGACAGACTGGGTGGGCCAAGCGGTCCTTATCTGCCATCAAAGTCTGTGTTTCTATGTATGTGCATTTGTTATTTTTGGCCAATGTTTACTCTACCTTCTATAATTTGGATTTATTTTTGAGCCCTGCTTTAGTCCTGCTGCACTTGCCTTTGCTGTTCAGCTGCTGGGCTGCTGGCTCCCGCTGAGATCACTATATGGCAGAGAAGTGACACACTGTGCAGTACAGTGCAGTTGCAGCAGTTCTGCAAGGGAAAACTACCAATGTAAAGTGTACATACTGTGTCCCCTTCTTCCTCAAGACACCCTGTTAGCAATGCATTATGCCAGAATCCAAATGCCTTGTCAGTATGTTTTTTTGTAAAACTGACTTACTGTACTTCTACCTCTGTAACGAAGCATGAGGAGTGAGAGAAGATCAAATTGCTGTCAGCACCTTTCCCAGCCCTTTTGCTTCCATGCATAAATTACCCCTTTTTGCACTGATTCTGGAATTGTATTTCATTACTGTCCTCTGCAGTTAATTTTTGCAATCTGAGCTGCTAAAAACTGCAGGGTGTACCAAGGCTTCTATAGCTAGCCTGGTATTGCTGTGGACACAGGACTGTACTGCTAACATCACTATATGGCAGAGGAGTGACTTACACTGCAGTACAGTGAAGTTGCAGCAGTTCTGCAAGGGAAAACTACATTGCTAGATGTACATACTGTGGTCCCTCTTCACCAAGACACCCTGTTAGCAATGCATTATGCCAAAATCCATATGCTTTGTCAGTATGCTTTTTTGTAAAACAGACTTACTTCTGCCTCGCAACAAAGCATGGGGAGTGAGAGAATATCAAGTTGCTGTCAGCCGCGAAACAGCTGTCAGTTTATGCATCGGTGTGATTAGTGTCTATACCTTGATCATTTAAAAGCAGTAATGCCTCCTTACCTATGCCATACTGGTGCCTTCCATGTTTTTCTGTAGTAAAGCACCTGGTAGTCACTCTGATCGAAAAGATCTTACTGCTTCTCCATCCCATGCCTCCTTGGCATCAGCATGGCACCATGGAATGCCGAAGACTAATTTTGGTACTATATAATAGCACTGGTCCACACATCCTCCTGCAAGATGGCAACCATATATTTGCATCACAATTACTTAACAGGGCTGAAGGAAGCTATATCCAGACTGAAAAGGAAATGCTGGAGATTGTGTTTGGATGGTTCAACTTTCATCAGTATATTTATGGAAGGGGAAAAGGTACATGTTGAACCAGACCACAAACCACTGGAAAGCCTCTTTAGGAAGTTGCTGTCTACAGCTCTGCCAGGGATCCAGCGTGTGATGCTGAAACTGCAGAGATATGACCTGAAGGTGGAGTATAAATCAGGAAGAGAGCTCTACATGGTTGATATACTCAGAAAAGCAGTCAGCAAATGGTCACTCCAGGAAAGTAATATAGATAAATATGAAGTGCATATAATTGACAAGTTACCTACCAGTAGTAAGAAGCTGACTGTGTTCCAAACTGAAATGATTAACGACTCTGTTCTTTAGAAATTGAAGGCTACAGTACTGCAGGGATGGCCCAATGAAAGATCAAATATAGACCCAACCTCCAACAGTGTTGGCTATTTCAGGAAGAAATCACCATAGAAAACGGATTCTTACTGAAGGGAGAATGGCTGATTGTACCCGCATCATTGAGAAACGAGATACTAGCAAAATTACATAGCAGCCACCTGGGCACTGAAAAATGCAAAAGAAGGGTGAGAGGCATTTTATTCTGGCCTGGCATGAACAGCCAAATAAGTGACCTGATTGCCAGGTGTGACATCTGCAGCTGCTACAGGAAGGCTCAATCCAAAGAAGCAATGATGGGTCATGAAATTCTGGACCAACCATGGCAGAAGGTAGGAGCTGATTTATTTGAATTTGATAAAGAAAATTACTTAGCAATGATGGACTACTACTCCAAATTCATAGAGATTTCATGGCTGCAAAATACTACCAGTGAGACTGTAATTGACCACTTCAAATCACAGTATGCTAGGCATGGTATATTGGAAGTCCTTATTACAGACAATGGTCCCCAATTTTCAAGTGCTGAATTTGAGAGTTTTGGCAGGAGTTATGAATCTGAGCGCACCACATTGTCACCTAAGTATCCACAAAGTAATGGTACAGTAGAAGGAGCCATCCAGACTATTAAAATATTACTCAAGAAGGCACAACATGCTCACAAAGACCCCTATCTTGCATTACTTGATCTAAGAAACATGCCGATAGAAGGTCTCAGATCATCAGCTCAGCTGTTGAAGGACATGAGAATGAGAACTCTGCTTTCCACCCAACCATCATTGTTTTGACCAAGATTGATAGAAACAGACATACCAGCTAGTCTTAAACAAAAACAGGAGAGACAAAAATTTTATTATAACCAATATTCACATCAACTCTCCATTTTTTCTCCTGGACAGCAGGTACAGATGAGAACCAATGAAAATGAGTGGATGTCCACTGTAGTCGTCACAACTGTAAGAGAACCCCGAGCATATACTGTAGAGGTTAATGACAAGAAATATCGAAGAAATAGGCAAGAATTTCTGCAAACATCCGATACACCAACCAAAGTGCAGTCGGGAGCATCTGAGACACCAACTACCACTGAACAGAAAGAGGCTACAACTAAGTAAGCAGAAGTTGATACATCTGCAGAAAGGCAACTGCTAAAGGATCCACCAACAGCATTGTCTAGTTCCTCATGATGCAAAGGCCGCATGCCAATAGTCATGGAACTCACCTCTGAAGTGAACCATGTTAGCAGACAGGTGATAAGAAAGCCAACAAGATACTTGAAGGACTGAATTTTATTGACTTTTATCTGGTTTGAACTATATACCAAAGAGGGGGGTTCTATTAGTAAATACAATAAGGATTGTCTATATAGTTATTTACAAGTACTAATCAATTATAGTGCTTATAAGATTAAGCTTACCACGGGAGATGTTATGATATGTAGTCATGTCAGTTTAAGAAGTACGATGTAAGCTACTCAGGATTAGCACACTGGGACGCTGTGTATTCATGTTCTTTGTGTGTAGGAGACACTGTGCTGTGTGTTGCCTGTTTGCTGCAGTTACTGAATTAAAAGTAAACAAGAACTTTCCAGCTTGTGTTTTGTTAATCATTACAGGGATATCCTCTGTCAGCATTGCACATGCACAATCACTGAGGAGAAAGAATACTTCCTAGCCCAATTGCTAATGGGGGTGCATTAATGGCGGAGGTTGTCAGGCTGTGGAGGAGGCATACTACAAAGATGAGTGTAGAGGCATGGATTTCATTTGGTCAGGAACTCCTGCTCCTTGTGGATGGTAACATGCCTAAGGTATTCAAAGCTCACCAACTGTGCCAGTGCAGAGTGCCAGCTGTCTAGGGTGAGCACATGTTGTTGGATCCATATCATTAGCATAAAACACATAGCTTCCATCAGAGCTGCCAGCAGCCATCCAATTTTATGCTTTGGGAGGTAGGCCATACCTGACATGTCTCCTAGGAGTACAATAGATGTGGAAAGGTGATTAGGCCTGCCCAAGATTTTACAACAGTCATGCTCTTTACCTGTTCATAGGTGTGCATCAGGTGTCTAACACAACTAATAGTTGGAGTGAGGGAGAGCTCTGAAATCTTTTAAGGCTTTATGAGTGTAATGCCACCAATGCAGGATTTTTGTCTGTATAAGGCTACACTTGGTGTTCCTGCATGTGGTGTGCACCAGTTGCAGGGAAGTTTCCTAGACTGGGACTGGAAAGAGGGTGTGAAGCTCTTCTTCCCACTTTAGGTGAACTGACTTCATACAGTGAGGGAAGGTGTCTCACAGGGCACAGTAGAGCCACCCTGTCACTCTCCTTGGAAGGGTTTAAACATACCCTAAAGAGTAAGGTTATTTCCTGATGTTGAACCAGGGGATGAATGTTTAGGAATGCACTGAAAGTAGTCCTGAGTTGAAGGTACTTTCAAACATTAGTACTAGGGAGCAGGTATTTCAGCCTGAGTTATTTAAACATGTCCAGGGTCTGGGTCCCTGTGACAGGGTCCAGAAGATCCTTCAAGTTATGGATGCCTGCAGTTGCCCAAGTGGTCCAGGGAATATGACACCCTAGTAAGACCCCATAAGTGAGAGAGTGGGGTAGGGGAATGGGGAGCCATTAGACATCAACAAGTTCTGCATGGCCTCTTTCCTGGCTACAGTTGTAGCCACAAGTGTTGGAAAGGGTGCATGTGGGAGTGTCAGAGGCTTTTCCAACAATGTTCCCTGAGGCATCTCTGGCCTCCTAACATATGTCCAATCTGACCATATTAGAGGAGGATTGAGGTGCTGGCAGAATAGCAGGAACCCTACTTGAAACTTAATGAGTGGCACCAGCACACTCTTCTGACAGCAATCTGCTGATCCAATTGGGTAAGAAGCACCATTGACAGCAAGGAAATGATGACGCGGACAAACATTGTGGTGACAAAAACAAGGTATGCTTGTTTTTCCTTTGCTTGTATAAGCAGTCCGTTGCTTGATTGCTGTCAGAACAGTGTGCTGGTGCTGCTATCTATCTACTGCATTTGAAGCACCATCATTTCTTGTAGTACCCCTTGAGACCTTTGTGACCATATAGGGATTGTCACTTAACTCCAAATATTGATGGAGTTATGGACTATTGAAGTTCCAGTGTTATCCTATGGGAATCATTATGTTTTATTACTTGCTTTTTTTAATGACCACAATTATTTAAGGGTGTGGCATATGTTATTCTTGTAGTACCCTTTGAGATCTTTGTGACCACATAGAGATTGTCACTTAACTCCAAATATTGATGGAGTTATGGCCTGTTGAAGTTCCAGTGTTATCCTATGGGAATCGTTATGTATTATTACTTGCTTTTTTTTAATGGTGTTTATGCCTGGGTTATTTACTACCAACTGACCCACATGTAACTATAACCTTATACACCTATAAGTATTAGTGCCTTACCACAATCTCATAATGTTTTACCTATATGCTTTGGCGTGAGTAATTCAGCAATAAATTTTTTTTATTATTTACATGTCCTGTGTTTTCTTTACTCAGTCACATGCATACAAGAATCTGAACTATGAGCAGGACTCATATGTAACATATTGGCGATGTAACTTTGGCAGGTGCCTTGATTAACAGTGTGCAGTTCACACACATCCCTATTCTTTTGAACCTATCCTTATGGGACATGAAATTGTTTGGTTTATGTTCTGAAACAAATGTTTCATGTTTTGTTTCACATTTTACTTACTAATACTATTGTTGTGTATCAAACACACATTAGTGACACTGAAACTGGGATCCTTAGCACTGATCTTAGGGGGCTCCTTAGACCCTACCCTAAATCTTCTGTGAAAAAAGGTAAACCAAAAACACTATAAATGTTTTGATTTGACATCTGCAGGTGCAGCTACTGTCACTGTCACAGGCCTCTTTGGTTCTGGTATGTTTATTTGGAATAGGGCTGATATAGCCAGTTTAAAATCCCAAACGTCTAAAACTGGTGAAGCATTTAAATATAAAATTTTTCCGCCACTGTTACATGGTGTAGATGGTCTAAGCCAGGAACAGCGAGTCACAGTTCATAATATGAAAGAAATATTTGACGGGTTTGAAGATACAGTATTAAGAATTAACTGATTTCTGCTCACAATAAGGAAGCAGAAAAGCATTCAGTTGGAAGAGAAATTTGATGCTTTGTGTATGGTTCCCACATCGAAACAACGATTAAGGAATTGTTACTTGATCTGGAATCTGGACGTATTCTGGATTTCATCCATGGTAAACATCTTGGATGATGGTATTGCTCTCAATGTTCCTCAGCATCATATATGGCAATATGTTTGACACAAATTTTATCTATGCAGTTCTCTACAGCAGGAAATCTGGGATATATAACCCCACACCTGAACATTTCTTCATGCATTGTATCTTGCTCATGCTCAATCCAGGATGCACTGTGACATTTACCATCTCCTTACCACAACTTGATTCTTCATCAGCAATTTTTGACCATCTGGCAACTGTCCATTCTATTGGTCATCTTGATAGTAACATTTATCCTGAACATCAGAAAATTCCTCCGTTGCTGGTGTTCCACCCTAGACTTAGTGTTTGGGCTGCTCCCCATGCTGATTGATGTGCCTGGAAAGGGTATCATCTTCTCTGCAGATGTGATGTCATCCACCCTGTTTGTGGATATTCACTAATGAACTTGGATTGGTCATATGCATGTAATTTGGGTCTTCTGAACAATGGAACTTTAAAAGTTTCTTTATGGAACTTTGGAGTCAACACTGATGGATTGACACCTGTGGACACTCCTTTTGACACTGGAAGAAACCATAGATCTATCCCTGGAACTAATTTTAGAGTTTGGATTGTGGACAAAAACATTGACCTTGTTTGTCCTGTTTGCCTTCCCAAATGGATTGTACCATCTGTTAAAGTGACTTATTCATCCAATGGAGAGTTTTGCATTATGTCCAACCTGAAAACATTCTGTTATGGTGAAAAACAATGTGACATTCTTCAACCAAATTTTTGTCTCACACCGCATCAACAGACTATTATTGGTCACGCAGTGATCACATCTGTCCGTTCTATGGAAATTGACATAATTGAGTCTGATCCTGACTACTTGGATGCTTTATATCAATATTTACCTATCTTCAATGTCCATATCGGACCTCTTAATCTGTCTCCTCAATCCCTTCTCGATCGTACTGATACTCAATTGATTTACATTAGTAATGATATTGCAAAAGAAAATGAATCTTTGAATGATTTGATTAATGATGATATTGGATTCTGTTTAGAAAATCCTATAGTTGAATTTACCTTTATAATGTTAGTTATAATTCAATGTTTTTTGATATTCTTTATGATACTAACTCTTTACTGTCTTTGGTGAACCCTACGACTACACAGACAGCAACCAGATTTGCTTTACCAGTCCCATGCCTTTGGCTTGTTAATGAAATAAGACAAACCATTAATACACCTAACCATCTTCTTTTTGTTGTGCTTCCCTTTGAGCAAGGCAACAAGGAGGGGACTGTTATGCCTGGGTTATATACCACCAACTGACCCACATGTAACCATAACCACATACACCTATAAGTATTAGTGCCTTACCATGGTCTCATAATGTTTTACCGATATGATATGTTTCTGCCATATATACTATTTCTAGTTTCTATATATATTTTCTGCTATAATCATAAACATGATGTATGCTTTTCTGGTAACATTGCATGTATTGCCAGACTCACTGTTTCCAGTGAGACTGATAACAGTTTTTCCATTTGTTGCTGACTATGATTTTCCTTTCTCCAAGCTTTATGCCAGCTATGCACTTTTGTTTCCTGGTGTTTCCACCCAGATATTACACTCTGTATATTATATCCAATTGTATTTGTCTGCCTTATCCAAATATTGCATTCTTATCAGTAGTGTATATGTAACTGCCAGCCAGCCCCTCCCCAGTCTCTGAGATTTTGGTGTTCTTCTCATACATTTGTTCGTGTCCGTTTCATGTCTAGATCTATGTGTAACCCCGGGGTTGACTGGTGGAAATCATCCTTTTTGTAACTCCTTGTTACATGCTTTGGCGTGAATATTTTAGTAATAAATTTTCTTTTATTACTTACATGTCCTGTGTTTTCTTTACTCAGTCACATGCTTACAAGAATCTGAACTATGTGCAGGACTCATACGTAACAATGGCGAATTATTTAAGGAAACAGCATATGTTATTCTTGTAGTACCCTGTGAGAATTTTGTGATCATACAGAGATTGTCACTTAACTCTAAATATTGATGGCGATATGACCTGTTAACGTTCCAGTGTTATTCTGTGGGAATCATTATGTTTTATTACTTGCTTTTTTTTAATGGCCACAATTATTTAAGGGTACGACATATGTTATTCTTGTAGTACCCCTTGAGTCCTTTTTGGCCATATAGGGACTGCTTGTTAACTCCAAATATTGATAGAGTTATGTCCTGTTGAAGTTCCAGTGTTATCCTATGGGAATCGTTATGTTTTATTACTTGCTTTTGTAATGGCCACAATTATTTAAGGGTGCAGCATGTGTTATTCTTGTAGTACCCCATGAGACTTTTGTGACCATATAGAGATTGTCACTTAACTCTAAATATTGCTTGAGTTATGGCCTGTTGAAATTCCAGTGTTATCCTATGGCAATTGTTATGTTTAATTACTTGCTTTTTTTAATGGCCACAATTATTTAAGGTTGCAGCATGTGTTATTCTTGTAGTACCTCTTGAGACCTTTGTTACCATATAGAGATTGCCACCCCTGCATCCTCCTCCTGAAGCACCAGCAGCACAAGACAACCTCTGTCACCACTGTACAAGTCAAAATAATGTGTCCTCTCAATCAATCAATCAATCAATCAATCTATCAAAATCTTTATTTATTCAGGCGAACATCATTGAGCAAAGCTCATTTACAAGATGGACCTGATTGGTCAGAAACAACATAAAGGTATAATTTCACATATATACAAATACAAATTGAGTACAAGAACAGAGACTTGATAAATGAACAGGTACAATAAAAAACACATATATACAAGGCGGTTAGCCAGTGAATTTGGGCACCAAAGCAAAAAGAAAGAACAGATTTGACCAACTAAAGGTAGGGTATTGGGATTTAGGAGATAATCTGGTAAGGTGTAAGTGGATGAATGCTTAAACAAGTAAAGGTGGCGGAATATAAAAGGGGCAGGAGGGGTAAGGGGTATGAAGGGACTAGGCCTTGTGGAAGCAATTGCATATCTCTGGGAAGAGACTTATATACAGTTTTTTAAAGGAAGTTATGGGAATGAAGGTGTTCAACTTCAGGGTCTTCTGCAGGGAATTCCAGATAAGTGCTAGAATGTAGCTGATTGCAGCACTCCCATGCCGGGTACTGGCATTTGGTACCTTCAAAGTGATGAGGCTATTGCTTCTTAGGGCATATGGCCTGGGTGTAACCAGAGTAAAGCAATCTGAGATGTAGGATGGTAGTTTGTTTGTCAGAGCTTTGTAGATCCATAAAGCAGCATTTTTGTTCCTTCTGTGAAGTAGGGATGTCCAGCCAACTGCAGTATAGAGAGAACAGTGGTGGGTGCTGAAAGGAAGGTCTGTGATGAATCTTAGAGCTCTATGGTACAAGGTATCCAATTTATTTAAGTAGGACTGAGGGCAGTGGCCATATAGGAAGTCTGCATAGTCGATGAGTGATAGAAATGAGGCCTGGATTAGTTTCTGTTTAGACTCTCTGGTTAGATAATGTTTGATCCTGAAGAATAGGCCGAGTCTCTGTCTGAGTTTTTTCAGGAGCTCGTTAATGTGCTGAGTGTAATCAAGCCTGTTGTCAATCCAAACCCCCAGATATTTGAATTTATCAACATATTCAAGGCTTTCTCCAAGGATGGTAGATGGTTCGGGAAGAATGTTCGGTGAGAGAGTGGTAGAATATATATTGGTGGAGAAGAACATAGCTTTAGCCTTCTTGGCATTTAATAGGAGTTTCTTTTCAAGTAATTTGTGTTGCAGCAGGGAGAACTCAGATTGTAATAGTTCACAGGCCTTTGTTGGTGATGGATTGCTGACATATAGGACAGTATCATCTGCAAAAAGGTGAACATTGGCTTTAGTGAGGCTGAAATCAATGTTGTTGATGTAGATGGCAAAGAGGATAGGGCCCAGGATGGAACCTTGAGGTACTCCTCTTAGGAGTGGTTTTGAGGAAGATAGGTCACCTTCATTTTTTACCTGCTGTATTCTACCAGTGAGGTAACATCTGAACCACATAAGAGAGGTAGGGTCAAGGCCTAAGGAATGCAGTGAGGAGATTTGTAGATCATGATCCACAGTATCGAAGGCTTTACTTAAGTCCAGAAAAACAGCACAAATATTATTTTTTTTATCTAATTCAGTCTGCCAGTCATTTGTAACTTTTGCTAAGGCAGAGATGGTGCTATGCATGGTTCTAAACCCAGATTGAGCAGGATTAAGGAGGTTATTAGCATCGAGGTAGTCACTTAGTTGGATGCTCACCAGTTTTTCTAGCATTTTGGACAGCACTGGTAAGATGGATATAGGCCTATAATTGTTGAGATCCATGGGGTCCCCTGCTTTAAGGAGGGGAAACACTTGTGCTGTTTTCCACAACGAAGGAATAGAACCAGTGGATAAGGACAAGTTGAAAAGGTGAGTTAGAGGGGCTGCAATGGCATGCAGTGCAATTTTTAGAAAGTAGGGGTCCAGAGAGTCTGCACCTGCGCTTTTAGTGGTATTCAGATGGAGCAATAGGTCTTCTACTTGTTTTAATAATATTGGCTTGAAAGAGAATGTAAAGCAGCCTTCTGACCCTCAGTATACTGAAATTAAGTTGTGAGCCATTAGATTTGCTGGAGGAATCGAAAGCTAGGCCGGCTGTAGTGAAGTGATTATTGAAGGTATCTAAAATCTCATGCGTGTCAGTGATAACCACATTATTGAGGTGCACTTGGGATGGTAAAGAAGTGCTAGAATCTTGCCCTAGGATCCCCTTGATAGTGCCCCAGAATCTGGCTGGGTTAAGGTAGGAGGCATCCAGCTCTGCTGTATAGAAGGCAGCCTTTGGCATCTCTCACTTTTTTTGTGCAGCTATTTCTGGCTATTCTGAATTGTAACCAGTCGTTTGGATCCTTGGTCTTTCTTGCCCTTTTCCAGAGCTTATCTCTAGTGAGCAGTGCAGATTTAAGGTTAGCAGAGAACCAGCGACAAGATTTGCATTTTGTTCTGACACTGGTAACTGGTGCATGTGTATGGAGGGCACCTATGATTATATCATTTAAAACCTGCAGTGCTGTTTCCACAGAGGCTGAAAGGTAGAATTCTTGCCAGCGTATAGAGTGACACAGATCTTGGAGATATTCTACTATATTAAGGTTCTTTTTTAGATCTTCTTGGGAGGAATTTTGCAGGGTTAGATGGCTTGATAGATGATCTTATACCAGCTATGAGACAATGATCACTTATATCACTGAATAACACTCCAGCATGTGAATACAGATGGGGCTTATTTACCAACATAATGTCAAGTAGGGTGCTATTACTTTTGTTTTTTGGGTTAATCCTTGTCGGTTCATTTATTAATTGAGTGAAACCATGTGTGTCACAGAAAGATACTAGGGGTGCAGATGCATTGGATAGCCAGTTTAAGTTCAAGTCGCCTAGAATAATGGTATCCTCAGGGCCCAAGTTAATTATATTTCCCAAGTGGGTAAGGAGTTTGAGGCCGGCAGAGGGGGGCCTATAGCAGCCAACCAGTTGAAAAGCTGTCATATTGGGAAGAGATATTTTAAGAGATAAGCATTTGAATTCTTTAGGCTGAGATGAAATATTAAGGCAAGATGCAGAGATATTTGATTTAACATAAATGGCCACCACCACCCCTGGATAGAGCGGTCTGATCTGAATAACTGATAGTTAGGTAGATTTATTTCCTGTCATTTGTTGCAGGTTTGAGCCATGTCTCAGAGATTACCAGGAAGTCAGGTAAGGTGGGCAACCCAGGCCTGTATTAGTGAGAACTTTTAGGAGGCTGCATACATTGATGTGAAGAAAACTTAGGCCTTTCATGGAGACTAGGTCTGCTGGATGAAACCTTCTGGGGGTCCAGGATTGATTTCAACAGTGCCAGCACAGATCAACAGAAAGAATATTAGTTTAGTAAGGGCTTCAAGTGATAGGAGGAAGGGAACAGACAGAGGGCTTTCTCTTGTTGCTCGGGGTCCAGTATTCAGAGATTATCGGGCCTGATTTATGGCTTGATATTTTGTCATAGAGTGCCAGCTTAATGGACAGATAAAAGGGGGCACTGTAGGTCCAAGAATGGAGCATGGGGTATAGGCAGTACAAAATTAGTTGTGAGCCTTTTTGTGGGATACCCCAAGGATTATGGTGCAGCAGTGGTAAGGCATAATTGAGAAAGTGAAGGACATCCACTAAGGTTGCGAGAGGGAGGCCAGACTGACTAGCCGCTTTAAACACTAGGTCATGGGCTGGTGCGGCATCATCCTCAAAATATGAAATAGGTGAGAGGCAGAGGAGCAATAAGAGGAGCAACAGCATGGTGACTGATAGTTAGGGGTTAAAAATACTAAAGGCAATGGGAGGAATTGTGCTAGGTTATTGGCTAGGAGGTGACTATGGGCGGAGATAGGAGATTGGCGGGAAGGTGTGTATAAAAGAAACACCCAGGAGGGGGGGAGGGCAGGCAAAAATTTTGCAGCTTTCCCATACCTTTCTGGCTGTCTCTCCCAGCCTCCTGGTTCCCTAGTTGGCCTTGCGGTCGCCGCCCGCCCACTGGCGGCTCAGAACCCCGACGCTCACTGGGTGCTCGAGGTCGGCTGGAATGGAGGAGACAGAGGAGAGGACAGTCAAGAAGCACAATTGCAGCAATCAAATGATTCTGCAAAGGGTATAAAAAGATTTGCACAACAAAAGCCTGGGGGTTGAGGCATGGCGTCTAGCCACCAGAAATCCCACAAAGGACTGTAATCACTTAGGCATTAATCAGGAAAATACGGTTTAAATCTTTAACAAAAGGTAAAACAGCTCTTTTTGAGAAATTGCGTAAAGGAAGACTATTCCGCCAGTTTTGAGGTGCAAGCAAGCAGAAGTCAGTGGAGAAGAAGGACCAAGCGGAGCAAGGCTCAATAGCGCTCGCCTCCCGATTAGTGCTTAACTCCGTACCTTTCTGGCTGTCTCTCCCGGCCTCCTGGTTCCCTAGTCGGCCTTGCGGTCGCCACCCGCCCGCTGGCGTCTCGGATCCCCGACGCTCACTGGGTGCTCGAGGTCGGCTGGAATGGGCTCTCATCTTCCTCTTCCTTGTGAAACCATTTTAAGGACTTCTGTAGCAATTCTTTAATAAGGCAACTTTCCTGGCTGAATACTGAATACTGAATACCGAATATCTGGGACCTGAATACCGGATATTTAGCCAAATATTGAGAAAAAGGTATTCACACAGCCCTACAAAATAACACCTGTACTTAAAGACAAATCCCACGAGTCTTTGTGAAATTTGTAGAATTTCATGAAAAATTCCATAAAATGAATTTACTAATTTCATTCAGCCTTATCTGGAAGATTCTAATTAAAATATAGGGGTATGAGAGGCAGGTAGTGCAGGAGGTCAACAGGTTCAGGAGTTAGATGCACAGTTTCACCAAGAAATGAACAGCTGAGCTGGATAGCACAACAATGGTAGACCCCCAGGTTGGAGAAAGGACACACATAGTGTCAACAATTCCAACCTGAATGCAGGATATTTAAGGATCACATTCAGTAAATTTATGATCCAGGGAGCCTGATGTACATCTGGGACTTAGAGGTACTCAAAAATATATAGTAAGGAAGACAATGCCTGGGGCAGCAGGAAGGAAGAATTCTGGCTATTCTAACAGGGTAGGTCAATAGGAAAAGGAATAGGTGACTCGTTTTAAGGGAGTTTGTCACTGAACAAAGAGGATATCAGGGGGTTCAGTTGTTCTACTGAGTTTATCTTGCTATGCTAAAAGTGAAGGGGGGGATAGTCACCCAAAGAGGAAAAGCAGGACTACAAAAAGTTCAGCCCAGCTTATCAAATGAAGTAGTGATACATGCCTTGTTAATGTTAAATTCGGCAAAAACAATTCTGGTTGGTTCATCTATATGCTACTATTAATATGTGAGAAAATGTTACAAATATTTTTTCCTACTGCAAATGTAAAACTGCTAAAACAATTTATCCAGTTGTGTTAAACACCAGGATACACTGCCTATGGATATGCATGTCAAATGTTAAGTCAATGCCTGCAAGAGCAATGAAGTTACAAACATTCACATTTTTGAGAGTTTTCACAAAATTTTGCAAATATTTACATAGTAAAGATTTGAACTCCTGTAACTTAAAAATCTCTAATCCAATTCTGTCCATATTTAGAAAATTCCATAAGCATTACAAAAAGGTTATTCATGGTAATTTACACATGTCTAGTGCCAAAGGTGCCCGAGTTACATGCAGATGATATTTTTCCATGTAGAGAGACAAAAGGCCACAGGCCTTGTGCCCTCAGCCCCTGGGCATGTAGTAATATCTGTTCAATGCACACCCGGAGTGTCTTATTGTGCTTATAAAATGGATCACCTTTTAATATTTTTGTGACACTAAATAAATATGTTTACACAGGTGAAAACAGATATAGTTAGCTTAACTTATGATAAAATGATCCATCCACCAGCTAGACAGTGATGTCATTTTTTTTTGCTGTAGGACTTTTGTCCTTAATCGATATCCATAGTTGTACAGAAATCTCCGCTAGTAAAATGTCCATGGAGTTTCTCTGTTCTGCTGTAAAAAGAGAAATCTTAACCTTTTCTTTTTTATCTTTAAAATGCTCCTAGCAGTATCCAGTGATAATAGCGCTAGCATATGGGTAACCATCAAAACAGTGACCCATATGAGGGTGCTATTATTATGAACGACCTGCCGGAATACTCAGGAGTGTGACTACAGGGGGAGAGAAGGGTGAGCAGAAAGGGAATATAGTGAGGGGAAGGGGAGGGATAGGGAAGAGGGTTATTACTCTCTATTGTGACAGCTTGGCTGAGCCAACCATGTGGTGTGGTTGGTAGGGAGGCTGAATCTGATGGAGCAGGTTTCAGTTTCAGGGCTGGGTCCACGGGCCAGAAAAGTTTTGCTTGTTCCCATGGCTACGAGACCTAAGTTCTTTTTTAAACTGGGCTGTGCCCTCTACCCGACATGCACCCCTGGAGTTAAGAATCCATATTCAGGGGTGCAGGGAAAAAGCCCCGGTGTGGGGCAACCCCTGCACACACACCACAGTACTGTGTGTGCCCAATCACCTGCAAGTGCATATTGCCAAATTGCTTTTTGGCGATAATGCACTCACCCTAATAGCAATCGCTGTTTGGCAATCGCTGTTTTTACATGGAACCCTTCCAGCTGCCAGCAATCCCACACCATCACTATCTGAACACTGAGCTAAACACACACTGTCTTAGCTCACAAACACACCTGATTCTGCAGAATTCATCTTTCTCTGCTCTGAACTTCAAGGACTTCACATACTTGGAGAAAAAAACAGGTTATTCTTTTTTCTTGGGGGGGCACAGCATCAGACAAATGTTATATTTTCTTTCCGCCAGCTCTTCTCCACACTAAACACCCTGTAACTTTTATGTTCTGGTCCTACACCCTGTCACTCTGCCATTTCTGTCCCATTCTTAACTCTGCCTCTGCAAGGCCTTCCACTGTCCGACACCAGTAAAACACAGTAAAGTATTATACCTGCTTTCCTTATGTTTTCCAGTAATGAACTGCCAAAAAGCCATGCAGTCTTCTTTCCTCACAGAGCCACAAACTGCTGCTGCTGTCACCAAGGACAGACCAAATAATCTGAGTGAGTAACCGAGTGGCAGACAGAGGGGTGGGGTGGGGGAGAAATGACAGTTCACAGGATGAGAGGGCACAGTAATAAAATGTTTACATTTTTAATGAGGTATGGTTGTTTTTCTTTGTTTTCTTGACTGAGTTGGAGTGGGGTTTTATTTACACAGAGTGAGCGAGTGAGTCCCAGGAGTGAGTAATTTAAGTGATCGGTGAGTGGCGGGCAGAGAGGGGAAGAATCGAGAAAAACTGTCAGCTTACAAAACTGGTTGAGATCGTTAATGTATTTTATTTCAATTTTAACTGACAGATATGTTCAAGGCTGGTATTTCATGTACAAACAGTGGCAAATATGTTTACTGTAGGGCTTGAAGAATTTCCTGTATAAAATAGGAACAAAAATGGCGGCATCTGGAAACCTCAACATTCTAATGGCACAGTGATTTTTACGGCTGTGTGGGCAGAGCTCCACAGATGTTATGTCATCAATCATGATATCTTAAGAGCACTGTGGAAGCACATGACCAGACTGCTGTCCAATGTGCTTCCACAGTGCTCTGGCACAGATTTCAGTGGTGTTGTTTAAGTGTCCCTTCCCTCCGCGGGCTGCATAAACATACCCCTACCCAGTGCACTATTTCTCCTTTCCACAATTGTGGAAGTGATGGCTGCCATGCACAACATGGCGGTGCCGTCTTAAACTGTGCATGCATGCATACCACGCATGTGTAGTTTTGTCATTGCCGCCATGTTGTGAACGGCTTCCTCTGAGGAAAACTGTGCATGCATGATACTCATGCATGCGCAGTTCCATTATCACTGCACTCCTACTTACGGCTGTCTCCAGTGCGGCAAGAGCTCTGCATGTTCTTTTCAATGCTTATAGGAGCTCTTGCCTCTATGAGCAGCCATATCGGCTCTGACCAAATTTTTTTTTTTTTTTGTACTGCAGTCCTCCTTTTAAGTACAATACTTGTTTTAACCTGTGTATTGAACAGATTCCTGTGGATTGAATGGACGGTGAACATGTCCAGGATGTAGAAGTGGAAGACCTCTTGGCATGAAGTGACTACTGCACAGTGTGGTTCTCCCTCAGTCTAGGAAAGGAGTTAGCCAGAACAAAGGCAAATGTACTGGACATCAAAAGGGCAGACTTTGGCAGGATTGGAAGCATACTGGAAGGATACCTCACCAACATCCTCCCAGATATGGATGCCGAGCAGAAATGGGCAATCTTCAAACTGGTATTAGCAGAGCCCACTAACTCATTTATAAAGAACCAAAGCAAAAAAGCCAGGATCAACAAACCAAGCTGGTTGAGCAGGGAGGTAGTGGAGAGGGTGAGGGAAAAAAGAGCTGCCTTTAGAAGATATAAGAAATCCAACCGAGAAGTGGACATGGAGGAATACATGAAGAAATCCAGGGATGTGAGTAGAGTAGTAAGGGCAGCCAAGGCTTCAAGGGAATTGAGGCTGGCACAGTGGATCAGAGAAGGGGAAAAGGATTTCTTCAGGTATATAAGGGAGAAGAGAAGCTGTAAGGATCAGATTGTAAAGATCAAGAAAGATGGATGGTGGGCAGAAAAAGGGGAGGAGCAGGCCGAAGCACCCAAAGAGCACTTCTGTTCAGTGTTTACCAGAGAGAGGGATGGGCCTATGCCCCAGTGGGAATGGTGGGGGTGGGGACAGGGGGATAGGGGGTTACAGACGGGGGAACCCAGTGAGCAGGCTGCTGGAGGGTCTTATGTCCCTGCAGGTGGATAAGGCATTTGGGCCAGATGGAGAGCATCTAAGGGTCCTGAGCGAGTTGGCAGAGGTCCTGGTGGGACCACTGGCAGACTTGTTCAACATCTCCCTGGGCACTGGGTGCATGCCCAGGGACTGGAGGATGGTGCATGTGGAGCCCCTCCATAAAAGTGGTCCCAAGGATAAACCAGGGAACTACAGACCGATGAGCCTTAGTGCCATTATGGGGAAGCTAATGGAACCTATCCTTAAAGAGAGGCTAGTGAAATTTCTGGAGGAGAATGGTCTCCAGGATGACAGGCAACATGGTTTGTCTTGGGCAGATCCTGCCAGACAAACCTAGTTGACTTTTTTGATTGGGTGGCATGGGCACTGGATAGGAGCCATGTAGTGGATGTCCTTTAACCTGGACTTCAGCAAGGCTTTTGACTCAGTGCTTCATGGAAAGCTGACCTGTGGATTGAGTAGCCTAGGAGTGGGGGAGAAACTAGTTGGGTGGGTTAAGAGCTGGTCACATGACAGGCAGCAGAGGGTAGTCATTGGGGAAGAGATCTCAGAGCCCCGAGCTGTAACCAGTGGGGTTCCACAAGGCTCAGTGCTAGGACTGGTACTGTTTAACATCTTCATTGCTGACATATTAGTAGGGATAAAGAGTAAGATCAGCCTCTTCACAGATGACACAAAGATTTGTGCGGCGGTGGATAATGGGGAAGGGGGTAAAGCACTCCAAAAGGATTTGGCAAGGCTTGAGCACTGATCAGACTAATGGCAACTGGGGTTCAATGCTAAGAAGTGCAAAGTCATGCACCTGGGAATAGTTACTGGTTGGGGGGAGTGAAGTTATCCACTTCAGTGGAGGAGAAGGACCTGGGGGTACTAGTAACAGGGGACATAAACAACTCGGTGCAGTGTAGGAGGGCGGTAGCAATGGCAAATAGAATGCTGTGATGCATAACCAGGGAAATCACTTCTAGGAGTGAGGAAGTCATTTTGCCCCTGTACAGGTCCCTGGTGAGACCGCATTTGGAGTACTATGTGCAGTTCTGGTGCCCCTATTTGAAAAGGGACATCAAGCTACTGGAGGGAGTTCAGTGTAGGGTGACAAAGATGATCCTTGGACTAGGGGACAAACCATATGAGGAGAGACTGAGGGAACTCAACAGGTATTCCCTGGAAGACAGAAGGGAGAGAGGAGATATGATTGAGACCTTCAGGTACTTAAAGGACATGAATAGAGTTAATATTGAGGGTATGTTTAGATTAAAAGGAGTGAGGGACACCAGGGAACACAGTCTAAAGCTGAAGAGAGGAAGATCCAGAAGGGAAATGAGGAGGCACTATTTCACCAAAAAGGTGGTGACAGGGAGGAATGCGCTATCATTGAAGTTGGTGGGCAGCTTTAAGAGAGGGTGGGACAAGGTCAAAGGGTGGATTGAAAATGAGAGGATACTAGGGAGGGGTGACGGAGGTAGGAGGAAATAAAGCAGAAGGATGGGCAAGGGGAGGAGCAGCTGCAGTTTAATAGACTGGGTGCTGCACAATCGAGCAGACTCGATTGAATGTAAGGTTTATAACTGCTGCCAATTTCGTATGTTCGTATGTTCATAATGCACAGGTAACAACCAATCAGAATGCAGGAATTTACCTGTCTCTGTTATAATAGATATTACCACATGCCCAAGGGCTGAAGGCACTCGTCCTGCAGCCTTGCGCCTCCCTACGCCCCTGGGCATGCGGTAATATCTGTTCAATGCACACCCCATTGTGTCTTATTGCTTACTTATTGATGCGCTGAGAGGACAGGTCTTTGTTCAGCTGTTTTTTTTCCTTCTCTCAGTAAATCTCTTTGTCATTCCCCACAGTCCTATATGCAAATGTGTTTGTGATGTATGGTGAAATGTTTTTCTAGGCAGAAATCTATCCCTAGAACAATGCTTTTGTGCTGTGATAGCTATGTCATTTGCTGTTGTACTGCACTAGCTACATGGCTACTGTAGCACAACATAGAACATCTTTGCATGCCGCCTTTTTTCAAACCACAGCACCCGATGAAGTGGCTGTGGAGGTGAGAGGGAACTGATAATGGAAGTAAACGGTGACTGAAGGAACCGCAATGATCCTTCAGAAACTGAACCCAAGCCCTGGAATGATAAGGAAATTATCAGAGCATGGGGGATCTTTTTTATATGTACTGGGCACAGGTCTGCAGTAATGGTTGCTCAATCACTATAAAAAATTGTTTATGAGCAACTGTACACATACAAGGCTGTGTTTCAATCTTGAGGTTTCCATGGGAACAGAAGACCTCTCGAGCTGTGCTCTCAAGATCTTCTGATACCATGTAAACCTTTTGATTGAAACACATATAGGATAGTGTATGAGAGCCCATATACAACCATGCTATTCTCATACCGAGTGGTTTCCATGACAATGTGGACCTTGAGAGCGAAGTTCGAGAAGTCTCTTTCATCATGGAAACCACGAGGTATGAGAATATCGTGGTTGTGTATTTGGGTTCCCATACACTTTTCTTTATAGTGTATGGTGCCCAAAAAGAAAAGATCGCTTACCTTTTTCATGCTCAGTGGCACTGTTTGCTACCGGGGACTGCAGTTCAAGTATGTCCGCTGACCGGACAGCTCGTGTGCAACATGAGTTAACCGCAGCCTTGTCCTTTCAACAGCACTGTTGGGGGCGGTTGCATTGTGATGTGCCTACTAACACAGAACGAAAAGTCATTCTGCATTAGTAGGTACATCACTAGTGCAGCACAATGACTTTTTGTGTGTATGGATTTCCATACACAATCGTGTTCTGCCATACACTATAACCTTGTTGTGTATGATTGCTCATACACAATCCTCCATGAGTTTTGAACAATATTAGAACCCTACAACTGTTGGAAAAGTTCTAGTACCAAATAGAAGGTTAGTGGGTTTTGACAACACTTCTTGTGTTATGGATTTGTTTATTTTTTTATTTAAATGAGTTGACTGGAAGAGGCACACTGAGAAGTAACTCGTTTCCAGGTATCCTGACATTTATTTGATGTAACACATCATTTTCCATGGAAAAATGAAGAATTGAGGTGTATGATCATACAGTCTTCATAATATCTGAAAGGCATGACACTGTCAGACCAGATGTAACTGTTCAGGCTACACAAGGATGAGAGGACAAAAGGACACACAATGGGGAAAAAATAGGAAGAGCTACTTCACAGAATGAGTGCTGAATGCCGGGAATAGACTCTCAGAGCAGGTTGTAGTGACCTTAAAACTCAGACATGGCAGGTTCTTTGAAGAAAAAAAAGAGGGTAATCCCACTTTAGTGGTAGGATGGACAAGCTCCCTAAAGCTAAAGTTGTAAGTATGAATCTTATGGAGTCAGTCCACTGAGTGTCTACATCTCAAATAAATGCACAAATAAACAAACAACAGGTGGTCCACAGATCAAAAGTGGGACCATGCTGTGTCAATACTTCACAAAGCAAAAAATGATAGCACTGTTGGGTTTAATCCCTACCGTGCGGCAGAAAGGGTCAAGAAGTTGCACCATATCATCTACTCTCACTTGAGTATGGTTCCCTGCTTTTTTTATTAGAAATCTAAGGTGTGGTTTTGACTAATCAGAGCACTCCTTTCCCCTGCATGGGATACTTTTTATAAAGAGTGCCTTATGAAACAAGATCCTTAGGGGGAAGGTTTTTACATTTTTAATTTATTATTGATTGACCTCGATCAATAACATATTAATACTGCTGCAGGGACCACTCTTACGGTTGTAAGAGTGGTCTTGCTTACATTCTTAGAGTATCAGAACTAGGGTTGTGAGCACAGACTGATTTTCTGGGTTCTGGTTCTGTTCTTAAAACTTTTCAAATAGTTATAGGGTTCTAATCTTCTTTGGAATTTTAATGTGGGTATAAGACTAGAGAGAAAGAACTGCAAGAAATACTGAGAGGAGGAAAATAAATAAAAAATATATATATATCTGCCCTCTAAATGCAATAATATTATTCTGTTGATGTGCTACTGTGTGCCATTCTTAATGTAAACATCAAGAATCTCAATTGATATGTTGTAGTTTGGCACATCTGTATAGTCAGGTAAATGAGCAGTATGGTCTCATATATGTGTCTCACTAAAACAATTTAGCATGTAACCCATGATAATGACTTTGTTTTTCAGACTGGCAGCTTCTGTTTTTTAAAATGTCCAACCAAACAAAATGCATTTTATTTAGTATTTAGAACCCTTTATACTTAAAACCCATGGGTGCTTCAATTCCAAATTAGACGTTGAATTTCTATATTTGAAAATTGTTCTAAATCTTTTTAAAACTAGTGCTAACAGACCCAATTAGAACCGCTCACATTTGGCTCACAGATCTCATTCCTTAACTCACTACCTCTGGGAAATGCCTGTAGGCAGCAGCCAAATCATCCCCTTTGTCTCCCACAATGACTTCAGTCGGCAGTCAAAGACTTTCTGTTTGACCTGGACACTTCTCAGGTCGTCAGCACTATTTCTATGTATTACTTGCAAACTGAATTGATTAGAATTGACTGCACAGTAATGTTAGAAAGGTAATTTTGTGCTGAACAACTTTGCCACTGACACTTTGTGTATATCACGTATACTCTAGGAGTTATTCGCATTTGTTTATGGTATGGTGTGTATGGCTGACATTTGTCCCTCAAGCCTCACCTGACCACTTGAAAAAGTGAGAAAATAAAAAGTTTTATATTAGAAAAAATTGCTTTTTAGTACAAAATTACTTTTGTACCTACCTCTAATGTACAGATGCTTAATTTAGTGTTGATATGTTACATATTTTCCTACCAAAATGGTTTACATTGCCTTTTTTATTGCAAAAAAATTCCCACTTTTTTGCTACTTCAACTAGTACAGAAAAAAAAGAAATTGCTTATAATTAATTGCATAGCACCGTTGGAAAGGTAATTTTGTGCTGAACAACTTTGCCACTCGTACTTTGTATGTAGTACTTATGGTTCATGAGGTAGTCACATTTGTTTGTGGCATGCTGATTATGGCTTGATTTTGCTTAGAAAGGCCCAGGATGCAGTATTAAGAGTATACAGGACACAAGTGGTAGAACTCTCAATTAAGAATGCAAGTAAGACCAGATTTACAAGTCTGAGTGGTTGCTACTGCAGCATTAACATACACCACTGTTGTGGCTGTTCTTAAGAGACTGAACATTTTCTACAGTATCTGCAGTCTTGTATTACCAGCTAAATACAGAACCCACCATTGTTGATTGTATGATGCAGTGATGGCTTTTACCCCAAGCACACAGAATTTCTATCCAGGGCTGTTTCATTAACAAATTCCTAAGAGATTCAACATACCTGCCTTTCCCTGGGGTGGTAATACCATACAGAAGCCCAAGAGACCTTAGGTAGTCTAACAAACTACAACTCACAGAACTGCACAGATTGAACCTCAAGGCACCATGACATGAAAAAGAACAGATATTTTGCCTCTGCCACCAAACTGTTGAATAACTTCATGAACCCCTTCAGCCTGACGACTAGCCATTCTTTCTTTAAGGTAGAGCTATGTAAGAACCTGTATGAACAGTATGTGTGCCAACAATTTAAGTGATGTGTAAACAGCATGAGTTGTTCCTATTAATGTTAAACCATCTTCATCTTTGTTATGTAATCAGTGTATATATATATATGTGTGTGTGTGTGTGTGTGTGTATATATATATATATATATATATTATACTGGCGCAGTCGTGCCAGTATAATTAGGGTGAAAGTGCACTTCTATGTTAAAGTTCACACTTTGAGGCTTAATAACTTTGGTGCTGTTCAAAGGGTTTGCATGATGTTTGGCATGCATGATCTCTAGGGGTGGGTCTCTTGATCTGCCAGACTTGGTAGGAATCTGTTGAGTGGTTTCTGAGATATAATGTGTTGAAAAATCAGAAAATTCTGGATTTTTTGAATTTTTTTTGTCACCCTGGATCTCAGAAATAGCTTTATGTTGTGGGCTGAAATTTTCAGGGCAGGACGGATTTGGGTCACAGATGTGCCTTTTGAAGGTTTGATGAAAAAATATTAATTCATTCAAATGTTATTAAACTTTTAATTTCCCATTATTTCCTATGGGAAAAGTTAAGAGTTCAGCACGAAAATGGAACTTGTTCGAAAATGTTTTTTTTTCCAAACCTTAGACATTTTTGTTTAAAAATTGGTCATTTTTGTTTGAAAATTGGGCATTTTTTTGTGAATATGGGGCATTTTTGTTTGAAAATGGGGATTTGTTTGCGAAAATTGGGCATTTTTGTTTGAAAATGGGGAATTTTTTGCAAAAATTGGGTATTTTTGTTTGAAATTGGCATTTTTTTGAAAATGGGTCATTTATGTTTGAAAACTGGGCATTTCTTATGAAAATAGGGCATTTTGTTCGAAAATGAGGCATTTCTTATGAAAACAGGGCAGTTTTGTTAGAAAATAGGTCATTTTTGCAAAAATTGGGCATTTTTCCAAAAAATGGTAATTTTTTGTGGAAATGGGGCATTCTTTTCTAAAAATGAAGTACTGTTTGTGGAAATGGAAGCATCCCATTTTCAGAAGCAAGGGAGCGTTTTTGAACATTTTCGTGTTATTTCTGGGAAAAAAAGGTTCTTTTTCAACCATTTTCTCCAGTTTTCGCATGTTAAGAAGTACTGTTTGTGGAAATGGAAACATCCTATTTTCGTAAGCCAGGGAGTGTTTTTGAACATTTTTGTATTGTTTTCTCAAAAAATGATGCTTTTTTGACTATTTTCTCCAGTTTTCGCATGTTTGCAAAAGATGTGGTGTTGCGTATGAAAATTGTCAAATCTGTTTTCAAAACCATTCTGTTTATTTTGAATATTTCTCCACTTCCACAGTGACAGATACTAATACACAGAAAAGCAGAAGTCAACAATAGCACTGCAGTGGTGTAGTGGGTAGTGCACAGAGCTGTAGTTTGAAATATCCTGGGTTCAAATCTGATGAGTTACACTTCTTTTCCTAATTTAAACACCAGTAGAATTCCTGTTTTTTAGCTCATTTCTTCCAATTTTTGTTTTTGATGTGACTGTTACTGATATTTCTTAATAACAAATTACAGTATGTTTATATAACAGAGAGAAGGTTCAAAATTTTACTACCTTGATGGACAGATGTGAGTGCAGGGTCCCACTGTGACATATGGATACTGTTCTACTATCTGGATGCACGTATGGGAGTGCAAGGTCCTGTTGTACTGTCTGGATGAGCTCCCACAGCAAAATGAAGATACAATTATACTATCTGAAAAAGAAGGGAAATTCTTTGTAAAAAACTTTGTTAATGCATCGGTTAGGGTGAATAACACATTGTACTATATTCGAGGAGGGATGGAAGTACAGGGTCCAAAGGACCCTGTGCTCTCACCATGACATATGTACAGTGTTGTACTATCTTGATGGAGGGTCCAGACCCTGCGCTCTCATCATGACATATGAATACTGTTGTACTATCTCGATGGAGGGATGGGAGCACAGGATCCCACCATGTCATATGGATACTGTTGTACTATATTGTACTATCTGGATGGAGGGATGGGAGCTCAGGGTCCAAAGGACACTGCAGTCCCACAATAAAATGAGGATGCAATTATACTATCTGAAAAAGAAGGGAAATTCTTTGCAGAAAACTTTGTTAATGCATCAGTTAGGGTGAATACCACAGCGACAAAAGCAGGGAAATGAGGTGTTAGGGTTTCTAACCCTAAAGCCCCACCTAGGGTTCCCACCCCTATCACCCCCATCTCCCACCCTCCACACACACCAACATGCGTTGGGGTGTGCCGATGAGTCATCAGACCTAACTCTCCCCACTGTCCTATACTGTAGTGTATAAGCTTGTTTACATGTGGAATGGGATGAGAGTTGCGTGACAAGCCATGCCACCCGACACCTGTTGTGTGTGAAAAATGAGGGGATAAGGAGAGAACTGGGGTGTGGCATTAGGGTTGGAAACCTAATGCCTCATTTCCCTGCTTTTGTCACTGTAGTATTCACTCTGACTGATGCATTAGCAAAGTATTTTGCAAAGAATATATATATATTAGAGGCAAAAATCTCTGTTAAATGCATCATTTAGGGTCATTCCACAGAGAAAAATGTGAGAAACTTTGGTGTTAGGGTTGAAAGCTCCCCTTGGACCCCTCCAGCCCACCCCCCCACTGGCATTGGGGTGTGTGTTGGGGTCGTTGGCCCTAACTCTCACCCCATCACATGTGTAAAGAAGCTGAGGAATAGGAGAGTGGGGGAGTTGGGACTGATGACCCCAATGCGCACCCCAATGCCGGTTGGGGGTGAGCTGAGGGGTCCAAGGGGATTTAACCCCAACACTGAATTTCCTCACTTTTTTCACTGTGGAACAACCCTAACTGATGCATTAAACTGATTTTTTTGCCTCTAATTTCCCTTCTTTTTGAGAATGATGATGAGAAATAGTGAATGTAATGCGGTGGCTGGAGTGCAGGGCTCCCGCCACACGATGTCTTGTGACATAGTAACAGGCCCAGCAACATAAACAGAAGTGCCAACAGTGGCACACATGGTAATGCAAATGTAAATGGTATAGGAAACGTTAATAGAGACGCAAGCGCAAAGTGACGCCGAAGCGAACAGTGACGCAATTGGACATTGAAGCATGTACAAAAACACAACTGGTAACACGAACAGTGATGGCAGTGGTATTTTAAATGGAAATGTTAAGTTTCACAGCAAAAAGAACATGAAAGGGAACAGAAACAGAAACACGAACACAAGCGCACATGTAAACGCAAACCGTAACGTGCACAGGCATGGTACCGCAATTGTAAATGCAAATGGTAAAGTTAAGATGAAGAATAACGCCAAAGGAAACAGAAACAGAAATGGGAACAGAAGCACGTAGGGAAATGCAAACCGAAATGCACACGGGCACAGTACTGCAATTGTAAACGCAAATGGTACCATTAACAGCAACAATAACAGCAAAGGAAACAGAAACACAAAAGGAAACACAAGCACATATGGAAACACAAACCATAATGTACATGGGCACAGTAACACAATTGCAAATGCAAATGGTAACAGTAACAGCAAGGAAGATGCAAAACGAAAGAGAAATGGAAATGCAAATGAAAGGGCTGCTGGAAATGCAAATGGCAATGCGCACGGTGATGCAAACAAAAATGCAAACAGAAACAGTAGTGGAAATGCAAATGGTAGAAATGCTAAATGCAAGCATAAATGACAACCTAAAGTAATACGTGCACGTGGCGTACAGGAACGGTAGCAAACGGAGACATAAATGCAAGTGGAAACAGTAAATGTAACAGTAACAGAAGTGCATACCCTGTTTTTGCCAAACAGGTGCATAGAGAAACACAGTGTGTACAACGAATGTATGCATTGTAATGGGCATCGAAGCTTAAAACCAGCATTGGAAGTACATAATTGCTAATATCTCAGCAACCGCACGATGTAGAAAAAAATTTAAATTTCATAGAAATCATGATTTTCCTGGCAAGGTTTTTGCAACAAAACATTTGCATCTCGCATCATTTTCAAGATACGAAACCCGCAAGGTGTGGCGTACACCACCATGTTAGTCTATGGGGAAAAATTCCAACTTCAGAGTACCGTAACTTTGGAGCCATACAATATTTTTTCAGCAAACCACCAAAAGGCACATCTGTGAGATGTTGGCTACCTTCCCTCCAAATTTCAGCTCAAAAGACCAAACCATTTTTTTACAGCAGGGTGGCAAAGAATTCCTGTCATTTTTGCCAAGTCTGAAAAAGTAGTGTCGAAATTTGTGGCAATTTTCGCAAAAATTTGCGAAAGTGTTGCAGGTGTGACACTACTTTGTGACACTACAGTTTCCAGAAATTTGAAAAAACATTTCTGGGGTGTTTAACCCCAAAATAAAGACATGGCTAGCATCCTCAGGGTCCGACTAGGTGAACACAGAAAGAATTGTGTCCCTAGAGGGTCCCAAATTTAAATTTCAAGCATTTTTCTGATCACCAACTGAAAATGAAATGATGGATTTGCAACACTACTATGGCCATTTGCGACACTAAAAAGTGCATTTGCGAAATGTTGTGCTTTTTGTTAACTTTCCCCATTGACTTACAATGAGAAACTGTTTTTTGAATAATGTTTGAACTGTTCAATATATTTTCACGAAATCTTCAAAAGGTACATTGGGGACCCTGGCCGCACGTTCTCTGAAGTTTTTGGATTGGTCGTGCAAACCGTGCGACCTGTAGGCGAGAGCAAAGAAATTGCAAAAAAGTGTCATTGCGCAATTGGTTGTTGCTTAATAATTCTGCAGCTGTATATCCAACTGGTACTAAATTTAGCATGTCACAAGATCTACCATGCCCAATCATGCATACCAAATTTCAGGCAAATCTGTTGAACGATGGCAAAGTTATTAAGGTGCAAATTTTGACCCTTTAACCTTAAAAGTGCTACTCAACCCTAACTATGGTAGTACTGCCGTGCTACTATATGTGCTCCTGCACAAGCATTTCAGGTGCATCCATCTGGCACCATTGTTGTACATTTTTTTATTCTCTGGTAACCAGATAATGCTCACTAGGCACAGGTGCCTGTTTTCAAGTGCAACCCAGGAGCACTGGAGTGGTTAAGTGACATACTCAGAGTCACGCAGTATGCAAGTGGAGGTTGTGCGAATCAAACCCAGGTCTTCTGGAAGTACCAAGCTCATTCACAGCTCACTACTCTATAATCTAGCCCATACTGCCAGGCCCTTTTGCTATATGGCTAAGTTACACCTGGAAATGGGTTAATTCTTAGTGCAGTGCCCCTATATGTTATGAGATGACTCCATATGCACTCACATACATTTACAAATACATGCATTAATGGAAAAATAAGTCCCTTCTACCTCTATCATACTTTGTTACTTTGTTCTACAAGGCTTGGAAAGGTTGTTTGACACTGAATCATTATGAAAAGCTGAAGTAAAATAGTGCAGTGAAATCTAGAATTTGTGGAGTCAGGAGCACTGACAGACATCTGTAGCAGCTTATTATCTTGCTATTTGTCCACTTTGCTCACACTTTGACATTTTTCTCCATGACAGTACTGAAACTTAACCACATCAGTCTAAAAGCTGGCTTTGAGTTCACTATTTTTCATAGCTTTTAGTATCGGTAGTTTTGGTGGACACAGCACAGCTGCACCTCAGACACTGGTTTGCTGACCCTGAATGTTTGTATTGTATGGTGTCATTATGGCAGTGTCAGATATACATTTAACTTAATGACTTTACAACTCTAGTCCTACCACTGGTCTGTTGGGCTATCAGTTCCTTGATTGACAGCTACTTAGATCTATCAGATGATTTTACACCCTTAGTACGCCTTAACACCTATCTTGGATTCTCCACAAAGGGCACAGGTTTAAAAACTGTTACATGCTGCATGGTGTGTGATACTATTATAAACCCCTCAGGCAGGCTAAATGTATGTGAATGATACTGTCCTATTCACCTAGGGATAGTCCCCCTTTGATGTAGCTGCAAGACTCCAGCATGACTTCTGCGAGGTTCAGAAATGGCTTAGCTCTCATCAACTCTTTCTAAATGCCAAGAAGTTTGTCTCCTTGACCTTCGGCACTAGGCAGAGACTCTCTTGGCTTTCCTCCATGCCCTCTTTCTACACTCTTGATGGGACCATACTTGAAGATACATCATCCATCAGATAACTTGGGGTTTGGCTTGACCAACACTTCAACTTCTCTGGGCATGTTGATGCTATCCTAACAAACTGCACTCCAAGCTAGGTGCCTTATACAGAAACCATAGCTGCCTTATGCCTCACATCATTCCCCGGATCAAGTAGGGTTCCTGAGAGGGAGAACATCATCGGATCATCTCCGTAAACTGTCTCATGTCTTCTGCGTGTCCAGAGACTCATACTATACTTATGGCCTGTTGTTCCTGGATGCAGAGAAGGCATTTGACAGGGTGAATTGGCAATTCCTGTTTGCGGTCATGCATAGACTGGAGTTTCCTCCTATTTACATTAAGTGGGTCTTGTCCTTATACAACCATACAACTGCTTGGATTTACTGCAATGGGCTTTTCTCCTCCACTTTCCCATTGTCTTCAGGCAGAAGGCAGGGTTGCCCCTTGTCTCCTCTTCTTTTCAACATATATCTGGAACTGCTTCTCTGCAGGTTCAATACTAGGAGACAAGGAGTGAAAATTGGTACCCACGAGATGAAAGTATCTGCATATACGGACGATATCCTTCTGCACCTCCGACACCCCCAGGAGACCTTCCCGGTGGTCTTGGAGATCATAGAAGAATACAGTAAAGTATCTAATTACAGGATAAATGTAGGGAAAACCACAATCTTTCCACTAAACAGGAAATTACAGAAAGCCAATATTTCTGAAATGGGTCTTCAATGGAGTCAGTACCTACTAAAATATCTAGGTATAATATTGGCAAGAAGTGAGTCTAGGATGACTCAACTTAATTTGGACTCGGTCATACATGAAATAAAACAAGTTCTGAGCAGATGGCGGCAACTTACCCTGTCACTCTGGGGACGCATAAATTGAATCAAAATGAAGTCATCCCCAGGGTGTTCTAGCCCATTAATTTGCTTAATATCTGACTGCCCCTAAAATGATTTTCTAAGACTCATTCGATTATCTCTGACTTCATCTGGCAAAGGAAAGCACCCAGCAGAGCTTATCATAAGTTGGCTGCTCCCAAAGCTATGGGTGGCTTACGACTACCTCACTTCAGAATATATTACTGGGCAAGCAATGCTAGCAAAATTTTAAAGTGGCTGCTGACACCAGAATAACAAATTACTTTACCCTATGTTCTCTCATGGGTGAAACTGGAAATTGGGCTGATCAGAGAGGTAGGCCTTGACCCAACTGCACTTTTATATTGCAATCACAAATGCCTTTCCAAGAAACTGGCACTTACTCCAATAGCCTCCTCCCTGAGAATTCATGACCAGTTATGCTCTTTTATCAAATACTCTCCCTGAAAAGACCAAAATTAGCCACTTTGTGGCAACCCAGATCTGAAAATTGAGGGCAAAGTGATCATTGATACATGGGTTCCCTCGTTGAGTGGGGTGTGGATCAGGGATTTACTACAGGAGGGAGGGAGTGAGTGGTTCGGTGCAGTCAATTCTTACATGACATGGGGTGGGCCCTAACCAAATATTTAAGGTGTTTCAAATAAGATACTTATTAATCCAAATGCAAAGTAGGTTTAAAACAGGACTAATCCCAGGGGAATTTTTTAATCCCTATCCAAAACAGTATGGGAACCACACCCAATATCTAGATTGTACTCATTACTATTTTACCAAGCATATGTAGATCGTGTAGGGACTCCTAAATACTGGGAAGAACAACTCCCAGAATGGATATCTGAATGGCCCATTATCAGGCAGAATACCTACAGATATATTACCCAGGACTGCCTTAGGGTGATGCAATTTCAATTTTTGAATAATTTATTCTGAACACCAGTCAAACTTCATAAAATAGGTCAGATTCCTAGCCCTACCTGTAATAGATGTCACCATGAGGAAGGTACCCTCCATCATATATTTTGGAACTGCCCATCAGTGATGGCTCTATGGCACAAAATTAAATCCAAGGTGGATCCATTGCTCGGCATTGACAAATACTTCACACCAGAAATGTGCATAATTGAGGATTACAACAGAATTGAGGTGAAGGCTAGAAGATATTATATGGCTGCCATATCCACCTCACTCAAAATGGTAGTATTAAGGCATTGGTTTGATGATCTCCCATTAAGCTACTTTGAGTGGCTTTGGGAACTCTTATTCAATTTGAGCATGGAGAAAATGGGGGCCAGTATGAAAAACTGCCTTCCAAGGTACTCCACAACATGGGAGACCTTACACACTCTGTATCTACTCCAAACAACCGACACGCTTTCCTTATCTTATAAGTGTAACTGCTTGATACTAGGAGTAACCTGGTATTATGGTGTCAGTGTAGCTCAGTTGGTAGCACATCTGCCTCTGGACCAGAAGGTTCTTGTCCCACACCAGGATTTGCACCTAAAAATCGCTGGCATCCGAGTGCAGTATTAGGGGGTGCTGTACTGCTGGGGTGTACCGTCCTTCGGATGAGATGTTAAACCGTGGTGTTGTCCTGGTGGGCGTCCAGGTAGAAGTAAAGTAACCCAGAGTACTCTTTGTAAAGAGCAGGGAACATTCCCGGAGTCCTGGCCAACATTCCCCTTCCAATAAACTGGTTTATGCAATTATCCAGGCTGTGTGTGGGTGATGATGTGCGATATGGCCACCACCACACATTCAGTCACTTCACTACCAGTCTAGCATTGCTTGTAAAGCGCTTTGGGATACTGTGTATGAAAAGCTCTATATAAATACTGATTCTTCTTCTTCTTCTATTATAGTATAATAGTATGAAGGCAATAGTGCCTTTTCAATGACTTGTACTGATGAATGTATGCAAGAAGGGGGAACGAGGGAGGGAGGTGGAAGGGTTAAGTTGTGTATATCATTTTACCATGTGGATTCTGATGTCAATGTATGATGTGCAACTTGCTCTGTAATTGTGAAATAATAAACTTGAATTTCCAAAAAAAAAAAAAAAGGAACCATAGCTGCCTACCGCTGACAAGGTGTAAACTAGTCCAGAATGTGGTCCTCCCTATTTTTGACTACTGTGATGTAGTCTACTGTGCCTCTCCCAAGACTTCTCTAACCAGGTTGGACACCCTCCTTAACTCCTTCTGCCATTTCGCACTGGACTCCCCACCCCCCACTCACTCATCACTGCAAACTTTACAACTATGTTTCAGTGAACTCTCTTGCTTTCCCTTCACTTACTGACAGATGTCTCTCCCACAGTGCTAAATTCATCTCCAAGTTCTGGTTTGGTTCCTTTCCTGTATCTCTCCAATTCACTGTCTACCCCTTCTCCTCCCTTTCACTCCCTCAGATCAAATGACACTTGGACTTTGGTAGTCCTTCGCCAATCCATCTCAGCAGCACAGGTAGCATTCTCGTACCACATGCTTAAACTTTAGAACTCACTACCACAGCAAATAAGACACTCTTCATCAACTCACTCTAGCTCCTCAGCCCTGCACAACTTCTTCACTCCTAATTGTACCTGCTCTTAAATGTTTGTTTTTCCCCTCAGAATTAATATTCCCCAACTTCCTGTCTCCTTTACGTGGCACAAGGACACCTGTATACACCCACATGCCTCTCCCCAAAGGGGTGATTACTCTTGTGCCTAGGGGCTTCTCTTCTAGTTTTCCCTTTTTCACTACTCTGCTACCCTGATGTCGAAGTTAGCACCTATTATGCTTTGTAAATCGTTATCTCTGTAACCATTAATTGTCAAGTAGTCACTGTCTGTCTACAAATCAGTAATGTATGCTACTTACTGTATGCACTTCACCTTGTTGTAATGCACTTATATGACTTGCACTTGTGTCTATGTACTATATTTGTGTTGATTTATCACCATCATTATCTATTGTATCTTGTCTATGTAGATCCCTTACCCTCTCCCCCAGGACGCACTGGGAGATGAGCAACTTGACTGTTCGGTGTGCTTTTCCTGGTGAAACTCTTCAATAAATAAATAAATAAAATAAAAGGCTTCACTCTTGGGGTTTATGAAGCATCACACCTGATGTCAATCCATGAGTGCATACACTATACAGTATACGCTCAGGGACAGTTCAGTCGGTGGCTGGCCTCAGAGGTGAGAGGAGGGTTGTGCTGGTTGTTGGCTCTGTTTCAGGATGGAGGAGTGGGGTGGTGGGCTCTACCTGCTGGGGTAGGGGAGTGGGGGTCCACTAGATCACCAGGGAAGGGGTGTTTATTCATATTTACAGGTGAAACTAGGGATCAGGGAGGTCCAATAGAGCACCAGGGAAGAGATGTTTTTATTTATATTTACTGGTGAAATTGGGTGTCTGGGAGGGGGGTCCACCAGACCACCAGGGCAGGGATTTAATATTAGTCATAATTACTGGTGACATCGGGGAGGGGGAAACGCAGCACATTGCTGGCCTGCAGCAAAACACTCAACTCTACTAGAGGGATTATTTCTAAGTACACTTATATCAGCCCTGGCTGATCTAATGGTATTTAGAATTTCTCCCTCTGGGACAGTTCTGAGAATCCCACATTCGGGGATGTGGCAACTTGCATCTGCCTCATGCCCCCTAGCACCATGCCACAGCCCATTTTGTGGTGCATGGGTGATGTGAGCCCTGTTTGTAGCAGGCAGCCTGCAGTTGATGCAGGCTGCCTTTGAGAATCACTCACAGTGCATTGTTTGGTAGAAGGGGCACTTTGCGCCACTCCTTTTGGTGCAAGCCCTTTGCACCGTGCTGGTAGCTTTGAGAACTGGGCCCAAAGTCTTCATGACTGGACAGATGGAAACAAGAGGTATAACTGTGTATGCAAATCAGTGAAGCCAGATATTGTGCTTAAAAATTATCTTACCAAGTGGCAACTAATACTTATTTTACAACATTGTAGCTAGCATTGACCTGCATAGATCGCCACGGTCCACAAAAGAGGTCATGACCTAAACTTTTTTAGAATCCCAGACTGTCTTATTTAAGAGGTTTGACTGTAGCCATCATAAAACATTATTGGGAGGTAGGGTCAGTTGTACGTTTCATGTTTTGGTACAGCTATGTCCAAGTTTTGGGCCCTAGTGCCCCACCAAATATGAGGTCTAATAGCTTCTCAACTTCAGACACATTGCACCAAAACAAATGGAGCTTGATTCACATTGCAGAGCCTGCCATAGAAACTTGGGAGCCTTAGAAAATAGGGCTCCTGAGTTCTGGTGCAAATGGAAGGATGCAGATGCAGGTGGAACAGACATTTGAGTTTCTGTCCGCCCTTTTAGAAAATCCAAACTTGTGGGTTTTTGAACTTCCTAAGGACATTTAATTGTCTTGCTACCATATCTGGGCATTCCTGTAAAACAAGTTTGTCATCTCAATGAATTCTTTCTCTAGTAAAATAAAATAACACTGAAAAAACTGAATAAGAGTCCCAGATGCTGGGGCTGTCAGATTGCCCAGTGGGTAGTGAATTGTTCTACCATGCTAGTGGCCTGAGTTTGGTAAAGGACATGAAAACTGGGTTGGTAGACTGGTTGGACTGGGGAGGTGCTGCCACATAGCAGTGCACCAGGGAGGGATCGGGTAGGAGTTCAGCCACAGTAGTCACCCCTGAGGTAGTCCAGGGAGCTTGCCTCCTTCACAGGATGTCACTGTGTAAATGCAAAGTCTAAAGGTGCTGTCTCACGTGTCAAGCAGATGGTGAGTAGAATCTTGGGAGAAACCTGGGGACAGAAAAAGTCCTGTGTGCTGCAAGCTGTCTGAATGATGGTTGTCAGCATCCTCAAACATTGCACCATGTGCATCGCCACTGGTTCTGATGGTGTGGGAGAGGCAGACAGGGCTGAGGGGTCAGCAAGTATAGGTGGTGGCTCAAGGGCCAAACAGCTGCCTCAGAAAAAAGAGAGTCCCAGATACTCCCCAAAATGTCACAGGCTGATGTATCGCATGGTCAAGAGTATCAAAAGCTAACAACAGATCTGCAATCATCAATAATGATCAGGCCCCCAGCCTACAACTAGCATGAGATTGTTCATGCCCCCTCAGCAGGGGCAGTTCAAATGCCTTTGAAATAGGTGGGGCCAAAAATCTTTAACAAATGGCCAGGTGGCCCCAGAATACTTTTTATGTGTATGAAAATGCAAACATATGAACATACAAATTTTCCAACAGAAGAAAGACATAAGGTCTCTCTAGTCGGCTTGTTGTAGAGCCCATGGCTTACATCTTATGTGTTATGGTACATGTCTAAGGTCTCCTCAGACACTTTTATAGTTAAAATATAATCCTGTTGATACTCTAAGTGGCCAAGCAGGCAATCTCTCCCAACTAGTCAGATAGCCCCAGCCAGACAACTTCCCCCTAGCCCTCACCTGTCTGGAAATCATGTGTGATAGCGGAGAATACCAGACCACCGATGCTGGTGTAGCTACTGGTGTAGAGTGACAAAGCATAACGTCACAATTGTAGCATGACATAGTCTATGCTGTGTCGCAAGTTCGCAAGTTGTGTCCTATGCTATGATGAGCCATTACAGTGCAAGCTGTTTTTTTCATAACTTGTTAAAAGACGTTTGTTCATAAACAGAAATTAGATAAGACTCATAAAAGCACCAAAAAAAAGCACAGTCACACACAAGTCGTATTCTATGCTATGATGAGCTGCTAGTGCATGAGCCAGGTTTTTTTTGTAACTTTTTAAAAGACACTTGTTCATAAAAGAAATTACATAAGACTCATAAAACCACCAAAAAAAGCACAGTCACCAACAGAACACAGCTCAAGCCCCTGTCATAATATCATACTGTAAAATCACTGTATCTTACTCTGCCCCACCCCCAAGTACACAACATAGAATGCCATTAACAATAGAGCATTTTTAAATAAACCTGCCAGTATTACATTAACATCTTCCAAACATTCATATAACTATGGATCCAGTAACAGTTTTAATGATTTCTGCTGTTTGCGCTTCAGTTGTGTCTATCATTGAATTTCTCCAAGAAAACAGAATTATTGCTTCCAAAAAAACTGTAGGAATGTAGGCCAGCTGTCTCTTATTAACTCATTCATGCCACAAGAGCTCTTTGAGACTTTCACCACTTGTGCCCTGTATACTCTTAGCACTGCATTCTGGCCTTTCTAAGCAAAATCAAGCCATAATCAGCATGCCATAAACAAATGTGAATACTTCCTGAACTGTAAGTGCTACACACAAAGTATCAGTGGCAAAGTTGTTCAGCATAACATTACCTTTTCAATGGTGCTATGCAATCAATTGTAATCAATTTAGTTTTTATTTTATATTAGCTGAAATACCAACTGTTTTTTTTCAGATTTATTCAAGGTGCTTAGGTGAGGCTTGAGAGACAAATGTCAGCCATTCACACCATACCTTAAACAAATGCGAATAACTCCTAAAGTATGCATGATAGAAAGAAAGTATCAGCAGCAAAATTATACAGCACAAAATTACCTTTCTAATGGTGCTATGCAATCAATTCTAAGCAATTCGGTTTGTTTAAGATTTAGGTAATAACTGCTGACTTCCTCAGACGTTTCTAGGCCTGAGTGAAAGTCAGCAGAGTACAGTACGTCTACAGGTCTTATTGTCCTGAGTGGCTATGCTTTCAGACACTACCTACAGGCATATCTAGGCCTGAATGAGTTAAGGATTTATCATCTGGGAAAATTGGCTGCCTGTGGAAATGTAAAAAAAGATAGTGTCGGGACAAAATAAATATTCTTACTGAGACATATATCTCAAAGTCTAAAATCCTTCTAATGTTAGTTTATTACTGGTGCTGTGAAATTTCTGTATATTAGGCCTCTCAGCAGCTGTCTCTGGACAAAAGATAAGTTATTGACTAGTACCAGTTTATGTGTGACATTTGCAGTTGGAAATTGTTACAGGATATCGATGAGCGAGGTGATAAGGGGAAAAATTGTTCAAACTGATGAGAGTAAAATGGTGAGAGTTAAATATAACCATGGTCGGAACATGGGATCACCTGATCATTGGGCTTCTGGAATGTACGATGTTGAGAAGCATGTGGGAATATTACATTTCATTGAAAGAAGACATGCTGCAGCTCTACTGCCTCTGATTGCAGAGAATGTTGAAGAAGGCTCTGTGATTCAATGACCAGTGGGCAGCATACAATGAATTCCTGGAATAGCAGATAAACAGTTATGACATAAAACTGTAAATTACTTAATTAACTTTGTGGACCCTGACACCTGAGTACATATGAATGCAATACAAGGCTACTGGTCAAGAGCCAAAGAGCAATTCAAATGCATGAATGGCACTTGATCACCTATGGTACCATCATACCTAGATGCATTCAGGTGGCTTGAGCACTATGGCAAAACTACCTCAGATGCCTTTAACCACATTTTACAACACTTTGCACTCTACCAAGAAGCTCAATGCACCGATCAACAAAACAATGACAATGCGTCTCCAGATTAAGTAAGCAAACTATTTATACAGTGACACAAACACATACACACACACACAATGGGGGATTTGGGGGCTGTAGCCCCCCAATAATGACCAAAAAAATAACAAAATAACTATTTATACCTGATTGGATATGCATTTAATAAAAAGGGGAATGGGGAGGGGGGGTAGAGTCCCAATAATAAAAAGCACTAGTATGTAAAATATCTAATAAGTCCTCTCTTTTTTTCTTTTATTTTTACAGATTCTGAGATTCATTCTGGAGTGCACAAGTATATATATTTATACTTACTTTTGTTTGATAGCGTGTTGTTTATTGCCCAACTTGTTTTCCTTAAGAAGAGATCTTAACAGATAGCTTCTGCTTTTCATTATGTATTTTAGGCAAAATGTTTAGTAAATACTTTTTGAACTCACATATTGACTTGGCATGTTGTACTTAATTTTTTAATTCTGATAATGTACTTTTTTAATTCTGATAATGTACTTATGTCCCCATCATGTGATGTTGTACCTTACCTTTCATCTGTCAATTATAAACAAACTTGTATGAAAAGCCAAACATTTTATTTTTAATCCCCCCACTGCAGATATCCAGCTCATTTTGCAGTCCAAAAAGAAATTATGCACTGATACAATGTTACTGTAAGCCATGAGCTAACAGAACTAGAGCAAGAAAATAAGCCACAAGCTGGTTGTGAGCATTTCTAATTTCATAATTCACACACCAAGGCCAACTTAAATGTAACAAATTTAAGTGGCGAAGACAAACTTGAGATGACCATTATTTGAGATGGTCAGTTACTCTGTCTTCTATGATCTCCCTGAAACTGCCTAGTCACCCCATTATCAATCAAGGGTTTTATGAAAAGAGCCAGTGTACCCCAATATCCCCAAAACAAGCCCAGTCTTTGTTTTGCACAATAAAAAAAAAGCCAAATTGGGCTGATAATTCAGTGTCTCGAAATGGCTATGCAAATACTTCTGGCAATTCTTTGCCATTTTGTGCTGTAGTTCACTTATGTGCAAAAGGCTGATCAGCTCTAGGCACATCTGCTGAATTGGGGCCAAACAGCTATTGAAACTGACTATTATACCATAGAACAGGAAATATTTGCTGCAAAAGAATTTTCTGTATTAATTTAATTTTATTTTATTTATTAGATCATCAGTTTACAGACCTTTGAGTCAAAGACTCATTTACAAAGGCACCTCGTCAAGAGAGCAATACATCACAGCAAGCAAAACAGTACAGCTATATTTGTGCTATCATTTTTATGCATGAAAAATTGATTTGTAAAAAATATTCTGATGCACCTGAATATTCCTGGCATGTAAGATAATCCATCTACCTTCTGGGCATATCTGTCAAATGTTTATCACTGAAATGTGAGAGGAATATTAGCCCTCAAAACATGGGACACCATCATTAATTATAAAATGAAGAAAAAAACATTGAAAGCTGATTGGGGGAGCCACTTTCACCTGTAAAATTATCCCAGCACAACCTCATAGGTGAAACTGGTGCCACGAAAAAGCCTTCTTAAGATCATAAACACATAAATGGAATTATTTTATAATCACAATAAAGCACTTCAGGGTGTGTGTGTTGCTGGAAAAATGTCACGTCTTGGGTGATAGAAAGACCTTGGCCTCTGGCCTGCAGCCTCATGCCTCACTACATACTCAAGGTGTGATGTTATTCCAGCACGACAGATGCACTGGCATGCCTTATTGTTTAAATCATAAAAGAGATGTGGCATAAACGGAGGACGAAGGACCCTCCGTTCTTCTCATGTAGGAATGGCCAGGGCTAGAGCTACTGCAGCCCAGGCAAAGACACAAGTAGCATGGGAAGAGAAAGGTGAATAATCTCTATTTGAAATTTGTTCATGTTGGGGGGGCTCTGCCCCTCCCACTTCCTTAGAAAATAAAATAAAGGAAAGGGGTGGAGCCCCTCCAACAAAAACACAATAAACTGTAACGTAGTCTAGAGCTTGTGCTACTGGGATCCAGCAAGTTATCTTACTCTAGGCACCGTAGGGTGAGTGAAACTCACTACTACATCACTGTGACCTCTCCATTCATATACAGTTTCCATTAGGGTCCTTAGTTCTTCATTTACACTACTGATACCATCATAGAAACTCAGAACATTGAGGAAGACAGAGCAGTTACTGTGTTTGTGTTTGTGACAAGTTTTATTTTGATTCAGCTGCACAGGTTTCTGCTTTATAGTCCAGAATTTCCCATGTGAAGTAACTATTTCTCTTTGTGGGACGCATCTTTTACATGACAGGCAGAGCAATTATGAGGGGTAAAATGCAGAATATCCCTCATATTGTGAGACACTTGAGGGGAAGGTTTTTTACATGTACAGCACAACACAAAGTTCAGCAAGGATGGGCAACCATTTCAGAACAATGCTACCTTTTTATGTTGCTTGCACGCATGTGCAAAAAACATAGTGCCATCATTTGAGTTTTCGGAGGTGTGTCAGCCCGTCTTCCAATGCAGTCAGTGTGTTTGCAGGCGTGGCCCCAGTTCCCCAATCACTGCTGCAGCTGTCTATGACAAGCTGAAATGCAGTGGCATACAGTTCAAAGGGAGAGCTCCGCTTCAGTGAGCAGGAGATCCCCCCGCACGCTACCTGCAACGCGAAGCATACATGCTGCGTGCTGATGCATCCCCCCACGCATAAACTGTGTGCCGTGAGGGTGCCCAATCCCCATTGGCTCCACGCCTCCAACAGCTGTCCAGGTACCACGCTGGAAGCCCAACCCAGTGTGGTAAAACTGTTATAATAGCGAATACCCAATCACCCGTCAGCTCCAAGCTGCGCCCAAAAGCTTTCCCAGTGCTGCGCTGGGAGCCCACCTCAGCATGGCAAATCTTGTTTTGGCCAACGAGTGCGCAATCCCCATCGCTCACGTCCCCAACAAGTTTTCCTGCTGCCACGCTGGGAGCCCACCCCAGCGTGCAAACGCCCCGTCAGTTCGAAAAACAAAAACCTGTGACTCAAAAAGGTCCCTTGTAGTCTCCCTACTCCCTCCCACAACCTGCACCCACCCACTGCACACCCTGCCTCCCCACACCCCTCACCCTATACTTACCTTCGAGCTCGGCGCGATGATCATCGGTGGACCGGGAACACGTCTGCATTCTTCAAAGCCGACAGCGAACTGAGGAAATGCCGGTAAGCTGTATAATGGGATAGATAGGGTTTTTTCAACTTTGTTGCATATCTCAGGCATTTTTGGCCCCAAATTTTCAACATGGGGTTTTTGGGACCCCTCCTCATGAATTCTTGCACTGTCATGGCATTACTCGGGCCCAAAGGGTGATTTCGCGTTCACTGTGTGAAATCACCTTTCAGGACTGATTAGTGAAATGACACTGCCAGTGTTCATAAGGTGGGCTCTCAAAAAGCCTATGTTGAAAATTTGGGGAAAAAATTCCTAAAAATGACTGTTTTACGAGCATGCGTTACGCAGGTCCTATGCACGCCAGTAAGTTCACAAATTTTCAATATTTTCACTCCAGATTTTCAACATTGCCATTTTACCACACCTCCTTATGAGCAGTACAGCTGTCATTTTTCACATCCTGCCCAAAACATGTTTCCGCCCATGTGGCGCACAATGGCGCAGTCGGTGTGCGAAATCAATGTATGTAACACATTAAGAAAATTGCAGTGACACTGTTCATTAGCAGAGGTCTTAAAATGGCTATTTTGAAAATTTGGTGAAAAAATTCTTAAAAATTACTGTTTTATGAGCGTGCGTTACGCAGTTCCTACGCATGCTCATAAGTTTGCAATTTTCAATATTTTCACTCCAGATTTTCAACATTGCCATTTTACCACACCTCCTTATGAGCAGTACAGCTGTCATTTTTCACATCCTGCCCAAAATGTGTTTCTTCCCATGTAGTGCACAATGGTGCAGTAGGTGTGTGAACTTAATGTATGGGACACATTAAGAAAATCACAGTGACACTGTTCATGAGCAGAGGTCTTAAAATGGCTATGTTGAAAATTTGGTGAAAAAATTCCTAAAAATGACTGTTTTTAAGAGGTGTGCGTTGCAGTTCTCACATGCGCTCGTAAGTTTCAATTTTCAATATTTTCACTCTAGATTTTCAACATTGCCATTTTACCACACCTCCTTATGAGCAGTGCAGCTGTCATTTTTCACATCTTGCCCAAAACATGTTTCCGCCCATGTAGTGCACAATGGCGCAGTCAGTGTGCAAACTCAATGTATGGGACACATTAAGAAAATCACAGTGACATTGTTCATGAGCAGAGGTCTTAAAATGGTTATGTTGAAATTTGGTTAAAAAATTCCTAAAAATGACTGTTTTACGAGTGTGCATTGCGCAATTCCTACGCACACTCGTAAGTTCACGAATTTTCAATATTTGCACTCCAATGACTTCCAAATACCTAAACAGCATATAGAAGCAAGCAACATTCGGCATTGGCAAATGCTTGTTTAACCTCATAGTGATGTAAAAGATTTACAAACACAGACTCAGGAATCAACCTCCCCCCACACACACTCAATTAATGGAAAAATCAAGGTTTGCTTTTCAATACAGTTTTTAAGCATGTACCTCTCAAAATATTTTTGTTCACTCTGGAATTAAAGGTCAACTCACCACTGCCTATAGATGGGTAGTGGTAGATGTGGCTTGTGTAGAGAGGTACTGCAAGTCAAGCATTTATTTGATACATTGGAAAAATGGGTTTTGGGAGGTACCTGTTTTAAAAAGAACTGCCTCCTAATACAGACTCCTTTAAAATGCTTCAGGAAGTAAATTGTCAGTCCTGGCCCAGAAACCAAATGGAACAAGCAAGAATCGTTCAGGCAGGGTAATATGTTCAAGGGTGAACATGGCAATCAGATCAAAAAAAATTGTTCCGTGTGTGTCTGTGTGTGTGTGAGTATGCGGGCGCCCATGTGTGCGTTTTTGGTCGCGACGGGGGCACATCATGCTTCTCCCAGATTTTGCAATGGATGGATCATGGCCAGTCCATCCCTTACCATTTTTGCCACCCCTGCTTGAACCATTATTATTTCTAAATGATCATCTTCTGGTGAGTAATAGACGGGGAATGCTCTGTTGTAGTTCTTCTTACTCTATCATTGGCATTTGATATGGTGAACTATTGGATTTTGATGGGTCACCTGAAACAATACAGAGGACTCACTAGAATAGTTCTGTGGTGGTTTGAGTCTTTCTTATCTGGCAGATCCCATCAGGTTGCTTTAGAAACTTGTGCCTCATGGCCTGTTGCAATCGGTTGTGGGATGTCTCAAGGGTCAATACTAAAACCCATGTTTTTCACCATATACATGCTGCCATTGGGAAAGGTTATTGGATGGTATAAGCTAGAGTTTCATTGCTGTGCAAATGATACCTAGCTATACCTGTCTTTTGCACTAGATTATCTTTAGGTGATGCCTAGGCTAGAGCATTGCCTTAAGGACATTTCCAACTGGGATGACCTCCAGCTGGCTAAATCTTAATCCGGGGAAAACAGAGGTGCTGCTACTGGAACTTAGTCTGAGTGGGTTGGCACAGATTGGTGACATACTGTACCAATATGTCCATCTTTAAATGGAATGCCCTTATGAGCTATGGATAGTGTTAACAATCTGGACATCACTGTGGACAATAAGCTGTCCCTAGAACCTCGGGATGTGGCCATTGTAAGCAATGGATTTTCCCAATTATGGAATATTGCTTGGGTCAAGCCCTGTCTAAGGCATGAGGACCTGGTGACCATGGTGGATGCCTCTGTGGCATCCAGACTCAATTACTGCAGTGTTCTTTACCTAGTGCTGTCTGCAAGGTTGGTGCAGCACATTCAGCTGGTGCCCAGTACTGCAGTAGCAGGTTGATTACTTGAACTAGAGCCACCAAGCATGTCGTGCCTGGTCTGCATTGTTAATAAAGTTCTGCATATATTGGGTATGGGTCCAACTACCTGAAAGATCTCTTAGGTGAAAGACTAGGTTTGCTGGCCAATGCACCCAGCTTCATCTGAGCTCTTTTCTTCTAGGTTGCTTGAAAGGACAGAGCAAATAACCTTACCAGAGCAAGGAAAAGGATTAAGGCTTCTTTTGGCTAGGCAGATTTACTGTGTGTTGTTATTTTTATTTTGTACTCACAGGGATTGTTAGTTTGTTGCTAACATTTTATTGCTTTATTTTTCTCTGATTCAGATTGTTGTTGCTGGGTATACCTTCTGCTGCAATATTACATGGTGTGCCTACAGATGTGTGCTTACAGATTACTCCTGTAATCTTCTGATTCAAATTGTCTTTTGCAAGGTATATCTTCTGCTACTGCTTTCTTTTTCTCTGTAGCAAAGTGTTTCTTACAGGGTATATCTTCTGTGAAATTATTACAGGTGGTGCTTTACAGGTTTTACAGTTTTATCTATCATTAGGATAAGCTTTTAGGGCTACTGCATTTGTTGCTGGCTGATTGCTTCTGCTATTACCTCCTTGTTTCTTTCATCCGTGGTTCTTCTTTTTTAGCGGGGAAGGGCCCAGACCCAACTACCCACCACCCCATTCCCAACCACCCACACTGCACTCCTTTTATAGGGTAGCACAGTTGTGACATTTCAAGTAGCAAAGCAGGAAGGGGCGGATCACAGGGGTATGCACACAGTGACCTCATTTACAGGGGCACTAGTAATTTAACTTGTTATAACAAGTTATACAAAAACAAACAAACAAAACACAAAATCACACTTTTGCTTTCATTTTCTTCCTTCTAATTTCTCTGACCAGGTTATAAACCCAGCAACTTATCTGGACTGGAGATCATTAACTGCAGGTACTGCGGAACACTTTTCAGAATGGCAGTTTTACAGGATTTAGGACACTGTCCTACATGCTGGGCCATTGGAGATCTAAGGGCTCAGCTCCAGGCAGCATAGGCAGAGATTGTGTGCCTCAAATTGCATATTCAAGAGGAAATATATTATAAGACTCACCCACCATTTACCCAACATCCAACAGAAGCACCTAGACTGCAGAGGGTAGTCAGTCCGGGAGGTTGGCAGTGGTTAGGAGGGGCAAATCAGGTGCCCCATCACTCGGTGTTCTCCAACGTATCACCTCCACAAACCATATAAAAACTACAAATACGTATCTGCTGCTATCTCTGAAATCAAACAAAGGGGCAGAGGACACTGCAGAGCAGGACACTGTAGCACAGGAGCTAGCACAACAAAACGCACCCAAAACAGTAACCAAAACAAAAAATGCAAAAAGGAAATCAAAAAAACTTCTGACCATAGGAGACTCTATGATTCAGGGAGCTGACACGTATCTCCAGCCAGGGGTAATGGTCAGATGTCTCTCAGGTACATCAGCATGGAGAGACACTGACTGCATTGCTAAAATTGTTCAGGGAACAGGAGAAAACATTCATGTCCTGGTACACATAGGGACTAACGATCTCGGCAGCCGGTCAGTTGTGGAAACCAAGGAACACCTTACCAGGTTGGGTAACAAACTATCATCCATTTCATCTGGCAGCTCCTTCTCTGAGATCCTGCCAGTCTGTGACAGGGGGGCAGATGGACGGAAGGTCAGAGAAGGGGAGATAGGGGAGCTAAACATGTGGCTCAAGGGATGGGGCCAGGAAAAAGGACAGAAATTTGTAGGGAACTGGCAACAGTTTTAGGAGTGAAAGTTCTTAAATTTGATGGACTGCATCTGACTAAGGAGTGAGTCACTGCATTGGGGCAGAAGTTTGACATCTTTGCAGAATATTTAAACTAGCAAATGGGGAGAGGGGTGCAGCACCCCACACGTCGAATGGGAAGAACACCCTTCCCCCCTCAGCTAGTGGTCAAACAGGAGTTCAGCAAGTTTGTAGTTTATTTGCATCACCAGGCAAGGAAAAAGGTCCAGCTCCCCATATGGTGCACGGTGGAAATGCCAGACCTCGCCCAACAACTAACACACCAAAATCTGGCCAATGTAAAATTGTGTACACAAACAAGATCCCAGACCTGTAGGCAATAATGACAGAGGCTAAACTGGACATAGTAGCCGTTAGCGAGACATGGTTTATCAGTAACCACACTCGGGACACTTCAGTACCTGGCTATGTACTGTTCAGAAGAAACCAAGATGCAAAAGGGGGGTGGAGTGGCCTTTTATGTCAATGAAAATATCAAAGCTACAGAAATTCAGAATACACATAAGGAGTCAGAAGAACTGTGGGTCACCCTGGAAACAGGAATTGGGACAGCCATATGAACTGGGGTTGTGTACAGGCCTCCAGACCAGGGGGAGGACATAGACACATTACTGTTAGAAGATATACAAAACATGACAGCTAAAGGGGAGGTTCTGCTAATGGGAGACTTCAACATGCCAGATACAGATTGGTCAATACAAGCAGAAACATCTGCCAGAACTAGACACATGTTGGATTCCCTGCAGGGGGAGGGACTCAAACAACTGGTACAACAACCCACAAGAGACAGGGCTATCCTAGATCTAGTACTGACAAACAGGAAAAGGATCACAGATCTCCAGGTAGAAGGTCATCTGGGGGCCAGTGACCATCACATGGTATGGTTCAATTTGGCCACTAGAACTAAATCATCCCATTCCAAGGCAAAAATATGGGACTTCAGAGGAACTGACTTTGATAAGATGGCTAACAGAGTTAAGCTAGCCCTGGGAAAAAGAAATATAGGTGAGGGGGTATAGGCAAAGTGGGCAAGCATTAAAGATGCAACACTTGAAGCAACATCCCATTGTGTTAGAGAGAAAAGGAAGTGCAAAAGAAGAAGGAAACCACTTTGGTTCTCAAAAACAGTAGCACAAAAGGTCAGAGCTAAAAGGCTGGCCTTCAGGAAATATAAGGGAATGCAGCAGGATGAAGATAGGGAGGCATACCAAACTTCCCTAAGGGAATCAGGGAAGACAGTAAGGCAGGCAAAGGCAGGCAAAGGCCCAAACCGAGGAAACACTAGCACAAACAGTAAAAGAAGGTGACAAGACTTTCTATAGATACATCAGTGAAAGGAGAAAGTCCAGAGGGGGTATTGCTAAGATCAAAGCGGATAAGGGGGCATGTGAGAAGGAGGACCATGTAAAAGCATCTATTCTAAATAGACACTTCTGCTCAGTATTTACTGAAGAGAAGGTAGGGCAGGGCCCACAGCTCAGCACCACGGACACAGGGAGGAGGGAGGTGTGCACTAGTCCTTTCACAAAAGAAAGGGTCCTACAAGAGCTCGATAAGCTCAGGGTGGACAGGGCAATGGGACCTGATGGCATACATCCCAGGGTACTAAAGGAGCTAAGGGTGGAACTAGCAGAGCTATTATCAGAACTGTTTAGTGAGTATCTAAGCTCAGGATAGGTCCCAGAAGACTGGAGAAGGGCTCATGTGATCCTACTCCACAAGAGTGGTAGCAGAGAGGAGGCAGGGAACTACAGACCAGTCAGTCTTAACTCAGTAGTAGGCAAGATTATGGAGACACTCCTTAAGGCAAGGATAGTGCAACACCTGGAATTCATAGGAGCATAGGATCCAAGACAGCATGGGTTTACAAAAGGAAGGTCCTGTCAAACTGATCTCATAGATTTCTTTGATTGGGTAACCAGAGTGGTGGACCAAGGGGGTAGTAGTGGATGTCACCTACCTTGACTTCAGCAAAGCTTTCGATACTGTTCCACACAGAAGATTGATTAATCAGCTGGGTAGGCTCGGGGTGGGTCAGAAGTTGGTCAACTGGATGGCAAACTGGTTGACAGGCAGAAAACAGAGAGTGGTGGTGGTAAATGGTATACAGTCAGAAGAGATGCAAGTCACAAGTGGAGTACCTCAGGGATCAGTCCTGGTGCAGACCTCTTCAATATCTTCACCAGTGACATTGCAGATGGACTGGAGGGTAAGGTTTGTCTGTTTGCAGATGATAACAAGATCTGCAGCAGAGTAGATGATCCAGATGGGGTAGGCAGAATGAGAAGAGATCTGGATAAACTAGCAAAATGGTTAGATAAGTGACAACTGGAGTTTAACACAAAGAAGTGCAAGATCATGCACATAGGGAAGAGAAACCCTGAAGCCACCTATAGGCCAGGAGGGGAGTTGCTGGCAGTCACAACTTGGGGAAAAAAGAGATTAGGGCGTCATCTTCACCAATGACCTGAAATCATCCAAGCAGACCACTAAAGCAGTAGGTAAGACTAGAGGGATGTTGGGGTGTATTAGTAGGGGTATCACAAGTCAGAAGAGGAGATAATAATCCCTCTTTAGAAGACACTGGTTAGGCCCCATCTGGAGTACTGCATGCAGTACTGAAGGCCGCACCTTCACAAGGACATTAACCAAATTGAGGCAGTCCAGAGAAGGGCAACCAAAATGGTGCAGGGACTGCATCAGAAAACATATGAGGACAGATTAACGAAGCTCAGTATGTATATCCTAGAGCAAATGAGGGAGAGAGGTGATATGATCGAAACATTCAAACACCTTAAGGGCATTAACAAGGTGAAAGAGTCCAACATGTTTCAATATAAGAAAAATAGCAGGACAAGAGGACACAACACGAGATTAAAGGGAGGCCGATTAAGAGGTAATGTGAGGAGGTTCTTTTTCACAGAAAGGGTGGTGGATGCATGGAACGGCCTACTTCAGGAAGTGGTGGATATGAATACAGTTCAGGGCATGGGATAGGCATAAGGGAGCAATACAGATGAGTATGAATAGATAGGCCACTGACAGAGCAAAGGCCGATGGCACATTCATAAGACAGAAAAAGAAATAGGCAGACTGGATGGGCCTCGTGGTCCTTATCTGACGTCAACTTCTATGTTTCTGTGTTTCTATGTTTATATTGTCTGGGTCATCCTCTGCTCCACTGATGCCAACCTGCTTAACATTCTCAGATCCTGATGAGAGACGGGGGTTCTAGTGCAGCCCCATCTATCTGCAATGATCTACACATTAATTTGTGGAGCTCTCTCTTTAACATGGAGCTTAAGTTCTACCTTTCAGCTAATTAATTTTTTACTTTGGTAACTGGGTAAGGCTAGCTGGGCACAGGGTCTGTTGACAGGTGTAGCCCAGGAGCACATGGAGGTTAAGTGAGATGCTCATTGTACCACAATATTCAAGTAGAGGTTGTGGGAATCAAACCCTGTCTGCTGGATGTAATAAGCTTATTTGCAGCTTATTGCTATTTAAAACAATGATATTGGCCTCGAGTTCCTTGGGAGCTAATTGTTTTCTTTTCTGGTTTATGATATTTCTTAGGATTCTACTATCTAGAGGCTGCTCGCCCTAGTAGCTGGTGGGAGCCCCTTGTTGGTGGTTAATGTGGTTAGGGACCTTGGCGTTTGTCTCAATGACTGACTTGCCCTTTAAAAACAGGTGCTGTCGGTTGTTAGATCCGGGTTTTTCTATCTCCAGAATATCACAGTATCTGGCCATTTTTGACACTTGCTGATTTGGCTACGGTCATCCATGCCTTTGTCACCAGCAGATTAGATTACTGCAATGCTCTTTACCTAAGGCTGTCTGGAGGATTGATGTGTCAACTGCAGCTAGTGCAGCATGCCATGGCCAGCATGTTGATGGGTGCCTTAATGAGGGATCATGTCACTCCTGTTCTACGCGCTCTGCACTGGATGCCTGTGAGTTTGCGCATCACCTACAAGATATGCTTGTTAACTTACAAGGCCCTATGTGGTTCAGGACCTAGCTACCTTAAAGAGCTCCTGGTCCCGTATCAGCCTATCTGCCCCCTATGCTCCATCGAGGCTGGCTTGCTTGTTGTACCCCCCTCTCGCCTTACGAGATCTGGTGATAGAGCGTTTGGTACATCTGCACCATCTTTGTGGAATTCTCTTCCACCCTACAGTCATGCAGCCAGCTCGGCTGAGGCCTTTAAAGCCTCTTTAAAAACATTTTTTGTTTGAGAAAGCCTTTAGTTTTATTTGATCGTATTTCTTTTTAATTTTTGGGGATGTTTTATTGTAAAACATTCTGAGAGCCCCTGGATAGGGTGCTACATAAATAATATTTGCCTTGCCTTGTCTATCCCTGCTTTTCCTATTGCTGTATGTTGTTACTTAATTTTATTCTGTGAATGGTTCCTAATGTTTGTTTATTTGATTGGATTGCACAACACCCAGAGTCTCAGGGATTGGGTGCCATATAAATAAACATCAGTTACTATTTCTAAGTTAATTGACCAGGAGGCAGCAATATGTGAATATCGGTCGCAATTTTCTGACATCATAAGCACTGGTGTCCTTCAGGGTTCCATCCTGGGACCACTATTGTTCTTTCTCTTTACAATGAGTTTGCTAACTTATGTACCAACTGTAAAACCTGACTGAATGCAGACAATTTAATCTTATTTATGAGCTCCAAACAACTCAGTAACATTACTGTCAATCTTAACATACAGTGCATCAATGTTCAAAGTGGTTCACATGTAGCAGACTAAAAATAAACACAGGAAAAACAAAGACTACATTATGTGGATCTAAGCAGAAATTAAGTGCTGTCGACTTAGAAGTCAGGTAACCCAAACTGGCAATAAACTAAACTTTAAACTGGGTATGGCATAATGGATAAAGTAGACCTTAATTAAGGAAGCCCGGATGGCTACAGCACAAGGAATCCTTATCTCTTGCCTATGGCCTGCTAGTGCTGCATATACCAGTGAATCACAGGATGTCTTACACAAATTAAATGGGCTATTCAATAATGTCTGCCACTTTTCTTTGATTGCCCATCCTAGAATCCATAACTGCAAATTACACTCTAACATATGCTGGCTAACCTCTGATGCTAAACCAACTTATACTTTACATGAGGCTGCCATGTAATTTAAATACTGAAAGAACAAATCTCCCAGATCTCTTGCGGATCTTCTACAAAGCAAGAGTGAAGTTTGTGGAGTAATATCTGAAGACCTGCCTAAAGAATTTAGAGTGCTTGATAATGTGTGAAAAGCTGTCTCCTGCTATGCACCAAGACTCTGGAACAGAATACGGGTAGCACTGAAAAATTCGGCAGTCATCTGCAATTTAAGTTAGGGTGGGAAAGACACCATGAACCCATAGTTGAAACTGTGCTCTACCACTTGGTTCTTAAACTGTACTGCATTCCTGTGTAATTTGGGTCACACCTGGAAATGAGCCTCAGCTTAGTGTGCCTTTCCCAGTCAACACATTTTAAATAAATAAAAAAACATTCTATTTGCCTCACTGCTATGGGACATTGTACTGTACAGCTGTATAACTGTGCTGCATTACTAGCTAACCCGTCCGTTTGCCACACTGTCATTGTACATTGTAACAAACATGGGTTGTGCCTGAAAATAGGCCATAACAGTCTGGTGCACTCACCCAGTCTACAAAACCAAAAATAAAATGAATAAATAAGTAAATTTATTTATTTAAAAGTTGATAATTGGGAAAAGCACCAATGAGCCGAGAACTTATTTCCAGGTGCGACCAGGGGAAAGGCAAATTGTGAAAAATAGTACGTTTACATATGACAAAAAAACACATCAGTAACAAGAAGCAAGGGACATGGTTACAAGACCCATAACAGCAGGTAACATCAAGGTACAGGAATACAACATTAAAAGAAAAAAAAACAGTTTATTCACAGGTAGCCCCACAGTCCAGTTGCAGGACAGGCCGTTGCACTAAATAATTAATAATGGTTCAGGGCAAAAAGAAAAACAGAGAGCAAGGCAGAAAGTACAACAATGGGGTTCCTATTGAACAAGGAGATATGGCTGTCAGGGGTTTGCAACTGTGGGTGATTGGTTAACTAATGCTTAGGAGGCAGGGCTAAGGTACACAAGGAGCACTGTGGGTGAGGCAGAAGTCTGAGTAGCCCTTTGAGTAAGAAGGGGGAGGAGGAAGATAGTCTGAGGTCCGAGGAGAGTTTATTCCAGAAAGAAGGGTAATGAAAGGAGAAGGCAGATTGGCTAGATGCAGAGAGGGGACATGGGATGGCAAAAGTATGCAGATCCCAGTGATGGAGGGAGTAGGTAGAGGGAGCAGCTTGGTAGAGGTGGGCAGAGAGGTAGGTAGGTAGGGAGGGTTCCAAACCAGAAGTTTGCAACAAAGGAGGCTCAGTGAACCATTCTCCTGTGGGACAGGGGCGTGAGGGTGAGGGTGAGGGCAGAGTACAGGAGACAGTGGTGGGCAAGGGGGGAGGTGGTGGCGAAGTGGCAGAAAGAGTTAAGGAGGGTGTCTAGTCTGGTAAGTGAAGATTGAGAGGCAGTAACATAAACCACATTGGCATAATCGAAGACTGGAAGGATAATTTTGGTAAGAAACTCACAACAGATGGGGAGGGAGGAGGCTGGCCATATGTCGATAGAGGACAGCCAGTTTGGGGCACAATTTAGTGCAGATGGCATCGACGTGGTTAGAGAAGTCCAGATGGTGATCCAATCAAACTCCTAGATATTTCAAAGCAGTAACATTCTGTAGTGGAGAGCCATCCAGGGTTGTGAAGATGGGAGAAGACTAGAGGGTGGCCAGTTTTTGTCTGGAGCCACATGACATGGCCACTGTTTTTTGGCGTTAAGCTTGAGTTTGTTTTTCTGGAACCAGTACTGAACTGTATTGAAGTCTTCCTGGAGGGGAATAAGTAAATGAATAACAAAATAAATAAATGTATAACAATTCTGGAGTCTGAAATCATATAGACACATTTTTCCTAAAAAGGAAGGTTGGAGACTGGGTAGTAATATACCAGGCTGCCAGGATCTCTCAAAGCCTTCTTCAGTAGGGGATGCACCATAGTGCCAAGGTATTTTGAATCTGGATTTTTTTGCATCTCTCCAACCAACACACATCCACTGTTAAGCCTCAACCCTTGGGCAAGGTACCATGGGTATGCAAATCTTTGTGCAAGGCAGGCTAACAAAGCTTCCCCAAGGTGTTTTGAAAAAAATCCTTTCTCCAAAGAGGCATTAACAGCCTCTGTGATTACTACAGCTGAGCCAGTCAGGATTCTAGGCAGCACCTTGCAGCATTATTGCAGAGTGCTGCAGTATGCTGTTAGGACCGGTGCAATTTAATGGCAATTAGCCCCTTTGTTAAGCAGTATGTTGTGACAGGTCATTCACTGCTGACTGGCTCTGAAGTATCTGCAGATTTAGGGGGGTTGAAAATCACTGGTGCATCAAGTTCTTCCCATACTTCAGCTCAGGGAAGCATGGTAAACATATTGCATGTTTACTACTTGTATCATTGTCATCTTGTTACCTATGGTACCTGGTCACTTCTTTTTTTTTTTTTTTAGGTCATATTTTTACCCCCCGTGGCTTGCTTCGGCTTGGTGGCAGCATATCGCTTATCTGTGGCGCCCATCCCCCACATACGGGGGGGGAGGTTATACTGCACAGCCATGGGGTTGGAATTTTTGGGTAGTTGCTGTTAGTGACTGCGCAAGTTCCTCAACCTCACCCCGAGGATGCCAGTGTAAAGGACCGAAGTCCAGGCAGGGAGTCATGTGCAGACACGGCTTTCTCCAAGCGCCTAACAGTGTCCTCCCTTCCAGACACCGCCCACTAGTCAGGACAGAGTCTAACCCTCCCTCAGGAGAGCAGTGCTGTCCAACGATGGCTCAATCCTTCTCCCCCCCCATGACCCCCGATGGCCTGGGCCTGTTCCCGAACCTGGCTCGCCTGTGTAGCGCGAGGTGTGGCAACCAGCACCTCCGTGCAGTGCCACTGGGCCACCGGTACCTGGTCACTCCTGAAAATGGGTCTTTGACTCAATGTGCCTTACTCAATTGACAAATGAAATTAAAAAAAATGTATGTAACATGAACCTAGCCTGCAACAAGAGTTTAACCTGGAAATGGTAAACCGTACTGATATTTTTAGCCCACTTTGAATCCCAGTCAATAATGCCCCATATCTTACATACAAATGCTTTTGATCTGTATGGAGAGTGTACAAATTATTTTACAGATGCAGTAGTTTCTTCCTTAGTGAAACAGAAACATAGATGCTTCCAAGAGATAAAGACCAAGGACCCAGCCAGTCTGACCCCATTGCAAACCAGGCATTCCCCATAAAGAATGCTTAGTGTGTGACAAGTCTCAGTGGAATCCAATTGCAGATGAATAATCTAAAAAGTATGTTCAAATTGACTGGTCCAGTTTTGGGTGTTCTTGGAAGGAACTCAGTCGAAACCAGGCTAGAGGCAAGAAAGAAGACTGACTGATACACCCTGACTACAGGGGGTGAACCCTGAAAGGAGACATTACTCATTATGCCAGTATAATCGGATCTCACAACAATATAGTATGAAGTTTAACAATTGCAGCCAAATAACTTAGTGTAACCATAGAATCACGCTCGCTACAAGAACAAATTAACCCACTTATCTCATGGACAGCCACTGTTTCTCCTGTCAATTATCATTTCGTTTAAGAAATAACAGGTGTACACACCTTGCTGCCATGGCAATGACAGTATTTTTATTGACAGCGAAACCATGGTTCTCTGCTGGTGTTCTCTTCCCATTTCAAAAAAACTAGTACGGAGCAGTACTTTATTTACTTTTATTTATCCATTTGAAAGTTTTGCTAGTACTGCTAATATGTGTTCAAGAAGCACTCATTTACAGAAGGGTGCAGGCACATTTATAAAGTACATGCATACATTTATAATGCCTAAAGTATGTACTTGCCTATAAGGCGATCTCACATATACATCAACCCCCTTATACCTTGTCAATTTTAACAAAATTACAGGCATTATTCTGATGCCCAAATTGTATGAAAAAATGTGTTTTGTGACCAATATCAGGCACAGAATCTGTCTTTGTGCCAAAACTGGACAAAATATCAGATTACACAGATGCAAAAATGGTTTACTATTGTGAAAACCTGCAGATAAGTGAACCTAGCAGACAAGTCGAGCCCCCTTCTTGGAGGCCTATTTTTTTAGCATCAACAGCTAGACTAATACATGAGCATATACAGTACATGCATTTTATAAACTTATACTGCACATGCACATATACAGTCCATGCATTTTATAAACGTATACTGCACATGAGTATATACAGTCCATGCATTTTATAAACTTATACTGCACATGAGTATATACAGTCCATGCATTTTATAATTTATACTGTACATGACTATACACAGTGCATGCATTTTATTACTTACATTGTACATGACTGTATACATTACATGCATTTTATAATGTATACTGTACATGACTATACACAGTACATGCATTTTATTACTTACATTGTACATGACTATATACATTACATGCATTTTTATACCTTATACTGCACGAGTATATACATAACATAAATTTTATAACTTATACTGTACATGAGTATATACAGTGCATGCATTTTATAACTTATACTGTACGAGTATATACAGTACATACATTCCATAATACGTAGGGCTTTATGCAGGGTACCTACACTAAGCAGTGCAATGGCGGATGATGGCACACTACCAGTCAGTAGGTCCTGTGTGATACAGGGCTGCCCATCACTCTGCACTGCCATAGAAAAAAATGCTGGGTTGTGGCATGCAATGCAGGCTGGCAGTGTGAGCACTCCGCAAAGGGGACCGCCAGTCCCATTTGCATACTCACTGCGCTCACTGTCTGTGGAAGCATGGCATGCAGGACAGGCTGGTCAACCATTCAGGGAGTGGTTCTGGAGTTGGAATTATTTCTGACTCGGCTAACCACTGTCACCCAAATCCCTCGGAGGCACCTGCACAACACAAAGGAATGGAGTAGGGGCAGGGTAGATGCTACTACTTCCCACAGACACGGCACTACGGAGGAGTGTGGGGGTCACCTGCAACATTCCAACTCCTCCCCTCTCCATTGCAAAGCTCTGTGCTGACTGCACTGCTGCTGAGTCTGGCCAAAGCGATATCCATCGCACCTGTATCGTTGGGCAGGTGGCCTTGTCATACATTCCATGGGCTCATGAATATTCATGAGCAGCCACTCATGTGATAAAGAGAAAAACTACTGCTGCCTGTTATCATCAGGGCATTGGGTCCTGCACAACATGATAGGCAGGCAGTGGTAGTTTTGCCAGTAACAACAGTGGTATAGCCTGGATTCCTACTGCGGCCCACAGTCTCCTCTTCATCAGTATGTTCACTGCACTGCTTTTCCAATAACAATTACATGTAATATTCTGTTCAAAACATAACATTTCATAATACTCCATATTTCCAGTGGTAGGAAATTCAATAAAGAAACTTTGAATAGTAACAGGATATTTATTTATTGTTTATTGACCAAAGCCCAGGAAAGGCACACTGAGTCAAAGTTCATTTCCAGGTGTGGCTTGGAGTTTGGGGTGGGGTTGGGGGGATAGGGAAAAAATATACAAACAATGATCACATGAGGATTAAAGCTGACAGAGGAAACTAAAGCTGCAGGTGCACTGGCAACAATGACTGTAATAAATAATAACAGTAAGCAATAACATAGAAACATGAGTTTGCAGAGAAAGACCCAGAGGTTTATTTCAGTCTATCCATTTCCCTGTCTACCTCCATGCTTGGCCTAACACTGAGCTGGTTTTAGAGCTCTGATAGCCCTAGTGGCTAATTATATAACCCCCTTAACCAGGTATCCATTCTCCTCATCTGCCTGTGGGTCCCATTATTCCCTTATATCTGTCCCACCCAAGTTTAAACCTAGTCACAGTCTTGGCTTTAACCACCTCTTGAGCAGTGAATTCCATTGATCCTCCACCTACTCCATGAAGAACTTCCTCATGTCCCTCCTGTATCGCTCCCATCCAGTCTACACCCATGTTCTATAGTCACTGTGTCCTAATTCCTCATGAACAAGTCTTTTTGATCCATCCTGTTTATTCCATGCAAGAACCTGTATGTCTCAATCACATGCTCCTGGCCTCCAGTGTATACATGTTAAGGTCTACCAACCTTTCCTCATGCAGACTCCCTGCTGCCCCTGGATCCTCTTCATGACCTTCCTTTGTATGGTCTATTTGTAGTCCCTGTCTTTTCTTGGGGTGTGGACTCCAGAACTGCACACAGTGCACCAGTTGTATACTTACCAGGGAACTGTATGGGGCAGTATCACCTCCTTCCTCCTACTGTACTATCAGATTCCCCTCCTATACATCCCTGCATTCTTTTTACCTTCCTGTATGCTTTGTTGCACTGTACAGTGGACTTGAGGCTGTCAGTAATGATGACCCTCAGGTCTCTCTCCTCAGTTATCCACACCCCCTTTACTCCCCCATCTGGTAGTCTGTTTTAGGGTGCTTTCTAACAATGTTCATCACTTTCCACTTTTTTGCATTGAACTTTAGTTGCCATAATCTGGACTACTGTTAAATTTTTCCAAGTCTCTTCATTTTTCTAACTCCCTCCTCAGTATCCGCTCTGCTGCAGATCTTAGTGTTATCAGTAAAGACACCTTATTCTGAATTCCCTCACTTATATTGCAGATAAAGATATTGAAGAGCACCACTCTCAGAACCAACCCTGTGATACCCTGCTTGTGACTCCTCTGGACTCTGAGTGTGCCTGGTTGGTGATCACCCTTTGCATCTGGCCCCACCCAGCCAGTTCCCTAGTCACCTTGTTAGTTTGTCACCTATCCCTAGGTTGCTCAGCTCTTTTATTAGTCTTCTGCGTGGAATGGAATTGAAGGCCTTGCTAAAGTTGAGTTCCAACACATCCACTGCTTGGCTCCTGTCCACCACCTTTGTGACTGGATCAAAGAAGTCGAGCAGGTTAGTTCAGCAGGATCTACATGCTACAAACATTCTATCAGTTATGAATGAGGAAAAACTCCAATAGAAAGAAGAACAGGGTAATGGGTAGGTACATGATAACTATTCCAAAAGTACGTGCATTCATTGCAGAATGTTAAAGCAGCAGTGCAACAAAAGTTTTTTTTTTCTCAAAAAAAGTTTATTTCAGGTACAGTTAATAAAAATATTAGCATACCTGTCAAACGTACTCACCTAGATACCTCCTATGCTGTACCATGAGATTTTTTTATTTTCTTGATCCTCACCCTTGCCAGATCTAAAATGCTATGTCTATGCAAAATGTGGCAGCCATATTTCTTTTTTTGAGAGAGGAAACTAAATTAAAACATTTCTAAAATGGTCACATTTTGGTGGAATTAGAAAACCTGTTGTCAGCAAATAAAGTTGGAAGATGTCTGAAATCTGAAAAAAAGGGCAGGGTCAAATTGTTTGCCAGATTTGTTGTACTGCTTCTTTAAGGTTGTTGGAAAAATGAAATTATCTGAGTGTTGTGTAACTTTGTTTTATAATATAGTAAGCTTGAAAAATATTCAAACTAACCTATGACCTTGGCCATCCATGGTCTGCCCTGGGCACTTACCATCAGTGGTTATCTGTGGGTAACTATGGTTAGAATAATAAACAAACAATAAATGGTCATGGTTTAACCAAGTATAACCATGATTTAACCATGTAAAACCATGATTGTCCTTGATTATAAGAGCAAAAGGTAGCAGGCAACAGTATTAAACCAGTGGATGGTTCGAAAAGAAGCACAGTGCAAGAGGTGATGTCTCTTAAGGGAGGGGAAAGAGAAGTTCAGGTAGATGCTGCAGGGATTAGTGAACTGAGGGCAGTTTAGGTTGAAATTGTATAAGGAGTGAAAAAGGGGGGTGCATCCTGGCTAGGGAAGACTTGGGGCATCATTGTGGACCACATCCACATTCAAACTCTGAAGACAATATCACAGCATCCCAGCATCTCTTAGCCAACTCTGTCATACTTCTACATGTTTAAGGAGAAGGCTGGATTGGTTTCTCAGATTATAGCTGGACTCCACATACTGTATATTAAACGTGAACTTAGATAAATTGTTATATTCCTATTGTGGCCTTTCTGTATCAGATTCAGAGCATGTAACCCCTCTACCTGCCTCTAGTGGTAGCTGCTGAAGTTTGCTAAAAGCATCACAGTAGTACGTAATTGAGCAACAAATGCTAAATTTGCTGTTTTTTTATAAATAGATGGTGGGGATGGGCCAAACTGGTTCTGAAACAAACAACAAATAAAACACCCTAAAAGAGTCTGCCCAGTTTCAAACTACAAAACTAAGAAGACCCTCACCATGAAATGAAGGGCATTTGGGGCTAGCCTGTCAAGTTGTCGCTTGCAATGCTGCTGACCCGGATTCAGGACTGTGCCTGGGTCACTGGAGGGACAAAAGAGGGAGGGCAGTTTGAACATCCCACAGGACACTTGACTACTTGGAGTGGGAGGTTGACTGGTCCCTGCTGCATTGACACCAGCTGTAGAACTACAGGTGGTGCAGGGTCAGTAGGGAGTGGGACAGCTGTGGGATGGGAGACGCATAGCTCAGTGATAAGCACACCCATAGCACATTCCTGTTGTGTGTTCATGCCAGCACCTTGAGGGTGGTGAGTTCAGAGAAAACAACCCTATTAACAAGGTGATGTGAGCTGGCCCAGTGAAGTGGAGGGCTGAGGCATCATGCCTTACCTCCTGCCATGCCAGCGACCCATGTTCGCAATGCGAGTGGATCGCCAGGGGTCTGCCGGGGTGGGAGAGGATAGAGTGTCCGAAGGACAGCTCTCCTTTCCTGGGGAGGGAGGGAGGGACATGGAGGCCGGCGCATCTCTGACACCTAACAGTAGCTGGGTGTCGGAGCACCTGGGTCCTGCATGTAAGGATGGGGGTGGTGTAGTCAGCTGGCATGCTGTGCACGGAAATGCGCACAGCTTGGATGTTGCCAATGCCTACATTGCTCAGCCTCCAGGGGTGGGAGGAGAGAAATCCAGGAGGAGAAACAGTCCTGGATGTGGCTGGATGAATGCTGACCCCCGCAGGTGCCTCCCCCATGAATAGCAGGCACCTCCCAAACTGGATCCATATCAGCGGGCTGAGGGATCCTCGCCACCCTGCCATGGGGGGTAAGCCATGAAGGACGACAGCAGGTGCACTGCAAGTGGGGAGACGGGGCTGGAGGGTCAGTGAGATGGAGGGCTGCCCAGGACAGAGGACAAAGAGAATATGAAGAAACAAAAACAAGATGATGTGACTTGCAGCACGCTCAGGCTCTGCACCCCACTTGCTCAGCATGGCAGGACCCAATCACCCACTGTATTCGCACACCACAGGGGTTGCCACCTCAAAGGTCGCGGTGAGCGTGCATGTAGTTTAGCCACAAAGGAATAAGGTGAGTGGAGCCTCTTACATAGAAACATAGACTCTGTTGGCAGATAAGGACCATACAGCCCCCCTAGTCTGCCCATCTCCCTACTCACTGCTGCAGCCCCAGATCCTATTTGATCTACAGCTGTCCTGCTCTGCACATCTCCAGGGTACCCTTATGTCTATCCCATGCACTCTTGAACCCACATATTGCTTTTGCACCCACCACTTCTGCTGGAAGGCTGTTTCATGGCTCCACCACCCTGTCAGTGAAAAAGTACTTCCTAACATTACCCCTGAGCCTTCCACCCTTCAGCCTCATATCATGCCCCCTTGTTCTTGTGCAGAGTTTTCTCTGAAATATGCTTTCCACCTGTACCCTGTTTATTCCCTTAAGGTACTTGAAAGTCTCTATCATTTTCTCCAGTGAATAGATATTAAGGTCCTTAAGTCTTTCCTTGTAGGGCTTCTGGTGCAGTCCATGTACCATCTTTGTTGCCCTTCTCTAGACTGCCTCCATTTTGTTAATGTTCTTCTGGAGATGTGGTCTCCAGAACTGGACACAGTACTCCAGCTGAGGCCTCACCAGTGATCTGTACAGTGGCATCCCTACCTCTTTCCTCCTGCTTGTTATGCCCCTCCCTATGCACCCCAACATTCTTTTTGCTCTCCCCACTGCCTTTTCACACTATTTGGTCACCGTTAGGTCATCAGATAATATAACCCCCAGGTCTCTCTCTCCTGCCTTGTGGTGGCCAAAATATCCCCATCCATCCTGTACTCCACTCTTGGATTCCTGTGACCCAAGTGCATGATCTTGCACTTTTTAGCATTGAAACTCAACTGCCAGACACCCGACCACTTCTCCAATAGGCTTAGGTCCTTTCTCATTTTTTCAACCCCCTCCGGTGTGTCCACTCTGTTGCAGATCTTGGCGTCATCTGTGAAGAGGCACACCTTTCCTTCCAGATGCTCTGCAATGTCGCTAATGAAGACATTGAATAGGACTGGCCTCAGTACCGATCCCTGTGGCACCCCACAGGTCACCTCCCTCTCCTCAGATTTCATGCCATTTACCACCACCTTCTGAGTCCTGTAACTTAGCCAGTTTCCAACCCACTTTACTGCCGTAGGATACACTCCCATGCTCCCCAATTTATTTAGCAATCTCCTATGAGGGATGGTGTCGAAGGCCTTGCTGAAATCCAGGTAGGCTACATCCACTGTCCTTCCCTGATCTACCACCCTGGTTACCCAGTAAAAGAAATCTATAATATTCATCTGAAAGGACCTTCCCACTGAGAATCCATGCTGCCTTGGATCCTGTGCCCCCTATCTTCCAGAAACTTCACAATCCGGTAGGGAGGGCTGGGGGATACTGGGATGTATAGGGAGATCACCACACAGAAAACAGGAAGTTGTTATCTCCTGTACAGACAGTTGGTGAGACCCCATCTGGAGTACTGCATCCAGTTCTGGAGACCCCATCTCCGCAAGAACATAGACAGGATGGAGGCAGTTTAGAGGAGGGCAATTAAAATGGTGCAGGGTCTGCAAGAGAAGCCATACGAGGAGAGACTAAAGGGGCTTAATATGTATACCCTTGAGGAAAGGAGGGAGGGGGGGACATGATAGAAATGTTTAAGTACCTCAGTGGAATCAACAAAGTCCAAGATAGTAGCATCTTTCAGAAAAAGGGACGTGCAAGAATAAGGGGACACAATTTGAAGATAGAGGGGGACGGCTCGGGCAATGTGAGGAAGTATTTTTTCACAGAGAGGGTGGTGGACACATGAAACAGCCTGCTTGAGGAGGTTGTGGGGTTTAAAACTGTGGGAGAATTCAAGAATGCATGGGACAGACATAAGGCAATTTTTGTGGGGGGTAGGAAGAAATAAGCTGTTGGTTAAATAGGATCTGCAGCTTATCCTCTAGGTAAGGAAATGGGCAGACTAGGTGGGCCAAGTGGTCCTTATCTGCTATCAAAGTCTATGTTTCTATGTTTAACTAAGGACTCTATTAGTTTCCCCACTACTGATGTCAGGATTACAGGCCTGTAATTGCCTGCCTCGTATCTGCTTCCACTCTTGCGGAGAGGGACCACATGTGCCCTCCTCCAGTCCTCAGGTACCTCCCCCGTCTCTAGTGATGCATTGAAAAGGGCAGCCAGTGGTTCTGCCAGCACTTCCCTGAGATCCTTTAGTACTCTGGGGTGGATCCCATCTGGACCCATTGCCTTATCTGCTTTTATTTTCCAGAGTTCTTCTAGGACTCTTTCCACCATGAATGGGCTGATGTCTACCTCCCTTCCCTGAATACCTCTTTTACTGAATCTTTGCCCCTCACCCTCCCCTTCCCTAGTGAGTACTGAGCAAAAGTACTTGTTCAGTATCTCAGCCTTTTCTAGGTCATCCTCCACCCTTTCTCCTCCTTCCTTCTTTCTTCAGCCTAACAATCCCATTTCTGGTCTTTTTCCTCTCACTAATATATCTGCAGAAGGTCTTAGTATGAAGTCTGGTGGCAAAGGTGGGCACTAGCTATGAGAGCTCACAGAACAGGGTCAGCTGGAAAGCTAGGGGAAGAAAACAGTAATTAACAAAAAATGTATAGTCAATGGAGCATAGCTGGTAGCACTCTTGTATCTCAACCAGAGCACTGTTGGGGTTCAAGCAGAAAGAACATAAGAATATAAGTAGTAGCTGGCAGAAGGAGACCTCCAGGCCTATCTTGTCTGCCCAATTGTGTCAGGATCTTGTATTTTATCCCATCACCGATGTTTGTGTCCCCTCCCCTCCCTCCTGCCCTCCTTTTCCTTGTCCCCACATCTTCCCTCTGTGTTTGTCCCAGGCTCTTTTGAAAGATCCCACTGTCTTGGATGCCACAACCTCTTCCGGCAGTTCATTCCATGGCATCACACCCTTTCTGTGAAGAAGTGTTTCCTCACATCCCTCCTGTATTTTCCTCCCACTAGCTTTAGTCTGTGTCCTCTGGTGGAGGTATTTTCTCTTACATTGAAGAGACCCTCTCATACTTCCTTGTTTATACCCCTTAGGTACATGAAGGTCTCTATCATATCCCCCTTCTGCCTTCTCTCTCCTCCAATGAGTACATCCACAAGGGCTTCAGCCTCTCTTCGTATGACTTGTCCTGCTGCCCACGATCATCTTAGTCACCCTTCCCTGTACCCCCTCCAGCAGTTTAATGTCTTTTTTTAGGTACAGGTGCCAATACCTCACTCCATACTCTAAGTGAGGCCTCACCAGTGACCTATACAGTGGCAGAATAACCTCACTGTGTCTGCTACTGAATCCCCTCATGATGCATCCCAGTATCCTGTGGCCTTTGCTACCACCTTTTTGCATTGTGTGGACACCTTCATGTCACTAGTGATTGCTACTCCTAGGTCTTTTTCTTCCTGCATCTTGGCTTCCAGTACTTTTCCTATAAAGCACTCAGCTCTTAAGTTTTTGGCCCCTATGTGCATCACCTTGCACTTCTTGGCATTGAAGTCCAGTGCCAAATCCCTGACCATTTCTCCAGTCTTGATTAGTCTTCCCTTAGTTCTTGTACCCCCCTCCTGAGTGTCCACCCTCCCACAGATTTTGGTGTCGTCAGCAAAGAGGCTTTGAATACCTTCCCCAATGTCATTTATAAACACACTGAACAATATTGGGCCAAAGACCGATCCCTGTGGTACTCCGCTAATGACCTCCTTTGTATTGGAGGCTACCCCTCTGACTATCACCCTCTGTGTCCTGCCCCCAAACAGTTCTCCACCTGTCTGACCAATCTTTCCCCAACCCCCAGTGTCTTCAGTTTTGTTAGCAGCCTACTGTGTGGCACTGAGTTGAAGGCTTTGCTAAAGTCCAAGTATATAATGTCTATTGCTTGACCTTTGTCTACCGCCTTCGTGACACAATCAAAGAACTCAATTAAGTTCATTTGACAAGATCTTCCAGCCACAAACCTGTGTTGTTTACTGTCATGCAGACCATTCTCCTCCAAGTATTTCACTAGTCTCTCCTTTAGTATGGATTCCATAAGTTTGCACACTATAGAGGTCAGGCTTACTGACCTGTAGTTGTCTGGGTCCTCACTGGGACCACTTTTGTGGAGTGGCACTACATTAGCTGTTCTCCATTCCACCAGCACCACCCCTGAGTTCAGGGAACTAATATATCTGCCATGTCTTTATAAGTGACATTGCAGAAGGACTGGAAGGAAAAGTATGCTTCTTTGCAGATGACACAAAAATCTGCAACAGGGTTGATACACAAGGAGGTGTGGAAAGGATGAGAAGGGACTTGGTAAGGTTGGAGGAATGGTCAGAAGTATGGCAGCTAGGATTCAATGCAAAGAAGTGCAAAATAATGCACCTGGGAAACAAGAACCCAGGAGAAGATTACACAATGGTGCGGAGGTAGTAACAACAACAAAAAAGGAAAGGGACCTGGGGGTAATCATATCAGATGACCTTATGGTTAGCAAGCAATGTGAGAAGGCAGTAGGGAGGGCTGGGGGGATACTGGGATGCACAAGGAGAGGCATCACCAGCAGAAAACATGAAGTTGTTATCCCTCTGTACAGACAGTTGGTGAGACCCCATCTGGAGTACTGCATCCAGTTCTGGAGACCCCATCTCTGCAAGGACATAGACAGGATAGAGGCAGTCCAGAGGAGGGCAACTAAAATGGTGCAGGGTCTGCAAGAGAAGCCGTATGAGGAGAGACTAAGGGAGCTTAATATGTATACCCTTGAGGAAAGAAGGGAGAGGAGGGACATGATAGAAACTTTTAAGTACCTCAGTGGAATCAACAAAGTCCAAGAGGGTAGCATCTTTCAGAAAAAGAGACATGCAAGAACAAGGGGACACAATTTAAAGATGGGGGGGCGGTTCTGGGGCAATGTGTGGAAGTATTTTTTCACAGAGAGAGTAGTGGATTCATGGAACAGTCTTCCTGAGGAGGTTGTGGGGTCTAAAACTGTGGAAGAATTTAAGAATGCATGGGGCAGACATAAGGCAGTTCTTGTGGGGGATAGGAAGAAATAGACTGTTGGTTAACTAGGATCTGCGGCCTATCCTGTAGGTAGGGAAATGGGCGGACTAGGTGGGCCAAGCAGTCCTTATCTGCCATCGAAGTCTATGTTTCTGTTTCTATCGGATCTGCCAGTTCATCAGCCAATTCCCTGAGTACCCTGGGGTGTATCCCATCCAGCCCTGGGGATTTATCCACTAATCCACTTTTAGCACCCTCAGTCCCTCTCGCACCCTATCTATCCCAATAACCCTTATTGAGTCTACCCCTGTTCCCTCCTTCCTGATAAAGGTTCTGAACCAAGACCATTTCATTATTTCACTAGACTTCGGTATTGATACGACACAACATACTGTACAACTTTGTATCAGATACATCTATGAAGCCAACATAGGCCTTGCCTTTTTTGCATATTAGTTGTGTAACTCCTACAGTACATTGATTGTATGGCTGCAAAAAAGTGCCATAGTATAAAGCGTTACATGTATAGCTGTTATGGGTGTTCATGTAACAGGAACTGGGAGGGGTCCAGACAGAAAATGGAGGAGCTACATGGAGCTAGTGAGAGGGATATAAAGGCTTTTAAGATGGAATATGGAGGCTTTTGGTCTAGTGTATGAAGAAAGAAATCAGAAAGTGCAGCCAAAAGCAGGGCACCCAGAGCTGGGGTCAGACCTTTGGGTGTAGTGGGATGGGATTTTCCTGCCAGATCTGGAGTGGTGGCAGAGCTCCAGGTCTGGAATGTGGCTCAGGTTGCCAAGAGGGCCAGCAAGGAGCAGAACTGAGGGAGAGAGAGAGAGAATGGACAGTCTGTAAAGCATTGGAGCAGGCCAGGATTTGTTGGTGGCCCCTCCCCAGATAACTGAACTGATTACGTAGGTCAGGTAGTTGTCTTCATGGTCAGGTAGGACTACCTGTTGGGGAAGGGCTTCTGGCCAGAGGGAGGAAGCAAGGTCTTAAGAAGCCCTGCATGGGGCTGGCCCATCAGCAAAGTGGTAGCATTACCGGTCGTGATGCCAGTGACCAGGTTTGTAAGTTAGCCTGAGTCCCTGGGGGCTGGCCAGGAGGAGGAGGATTGAACATCTTACAGGATGCTCTCCTCCAGGCAGGGAGGTTTAAGAGCTTTGCTGCACTACCGCCACCTGAGTGGCCACATGTGGCAGTGCAGGCTGGAGCTACAGTGTGTGGATGCTTCCTGACAGTGCCATGAGCATGCTTCACTTCACTTGCTTTCCATGCCCATGATGTTCCCAGGGGTTTGCCCAGAACAAGGAAAAAGAACCGCCTGAACAAGCAGGAAGATACAACAACCATCTGCAAGCCCCACACTGCCTACTGGGCACTCTTCCTCCACCAAGCTAAACCTCCCAAAGGGCATGGGAACACTGAAGCTCTCACCACAGAGAAAAAATGTGGGAGAATGGATTTAAGGGGGCTAAGTCTCAGAGTCACTGGGTGTCTGGGCTAGGGGGGTTGCTGATAGATGGGTGATAGGCTGAGAGGAAGCAAAATTAAAATGCCCTGCACGGCCCAGTTCCTTCTCATGCACTCTCTCCCTTCATCCAGAAGAGCACTTCAGAGGAGCAAAGTCTGAAACTGGAACAGCAGAGACAAAGAAGAACAGGAGGTGCAAAAGGAGCCCTTGCCTAGGTATCTGATAGGGACAATGTGCCTTAGAGAGAGATTAGTAATGGAGCTAGCAGCTGGCAGAATGGGGAACCTGAAAGAAAGAAATTATTTGAAGACTCCCTAAGGAGTCTTCAAAATTTTAAGCTTAAGGAAAGTGCCCAAAAATGTAGAGAACCCAGGCCTGATCCTAGGTGGATGGAAAGGGCATGTTCTATAGGGTAAGACAGCAATGAAATGAGTGGACTAAATTCTCTGAGGGTGCGGTCTTCCAACCCAACTGGACTTGAAAGAAAAGCAAAAAAGGGGGGCAAACCAGGCCCTTACCAGTCAAAGTATGTAACGTTGGACCCCCCTCCTGGTCCCCTATCCACAACTTGGGGGCAGGGCAGTTGTAGAAAACCCATCTAGAACAGGCTTCCACTACTGTCCCACAGCCATATACATGCTTCTATCAGTCATATGACTGACACAACATGAGGTGCACATCACTAGAAGGGGAGCACAGAGGTTTGTGTTATTGATGTTGCTAGGCTGATGACTGATAGAAGTAGGCATGGGTCTGTGGGCTAGGGAGATGGGTGATTGGGTTAGCTTAGACTTTCTACAATTGACTTTCCAGTCATGGATTGGGGGTCATAAAGAGGACTCAACTTGGCATATTAACCAAATAATGATTGGGGGGTCATGCTAGGGAGGGACCCTTTGAAAGATGGTGTTGGCTCATGGGCTATGAGCCAGCAATTTCTTAAAAAAAAAATCTGTAAGGCTGGAGAGAAGAGCAGGAATGGTTGGGAGGGGGTAGCCAAGGAACTAGCCATGATCTATTGGAGAGGTATAATGTATTTTTATAGTCCCCAGTATTTTTTCCTAAATACCACCTACTGGGGAAAAATATCACTGCTGTACTTCATCCCAAAAACCATGTACCCCATTATTTGTAGTATTTGGGAATTGATATTTGGACCTTGCACAACACAGTATGAAAATTCAATATTTTTTACTTAATAGTCAGCCCATGGAATGTACTGGTTTTACAATGGTCCCTGTTGTATATGATGATATTATAACTTGCAAAAATAACATCAGTGATGTGACATCTGTGAAATAACATGTTTTCTTCACAGCTGTGAGACCACATACCTAAATAACATAATTTACCATGTATTGTACAAGCTTATACGTCTGTTAAAAAATGGAATATGAACTGCTGCATTAATTTTACTGAATAAATTCAAATATTTCACAATTCAAATTAAATACTTTGATTAATTGACTTTCCAGGGGTCTGCCCCACTCTGATTTCAATTATAGGTCTACAGACTGCTTGAATTGTAGGAAGGCTGCTAGAAATTCAGCTTAGGAATTCATAGGAGGATTAAGGTTAGAAAATACTAAGTGCACCATAGAAACATTGTACAATAAACACTATCAGTCTTGAGGCTATACAGAGCTGATCCACCCATGAAAACCAGTGAAATATTTATTTTCAGTCAGAAACTAATACTGAAAACAATGCTCTGCACAAAATTTGTCTCTAATGGAGCTACTTCATGAGACTGGTCTGAGTTATTTATTTTCTTTTATTAGAAATGTCTCTCACCAGGATATATCCCGCTTGAGATGGAATGTCTTGTTTAAAAGGGATGGGACCTGGAGGATAGCAGCAGAACAAAAAGATAACAGACACGAGGCCCTGTATTGGAACACTTTGTGCAGGGCAAAGTGACTTTATGTTGCGCAAACGGACTTCGGACATTGGATGTGTAGTTAGCCCAGCAGTTCCCATATTCAAAGCCACAGTTAGTGGGGCATGAAGTAGTTAGCTAGTAAATGCTAATCTACTGCTAGGGCATAGGTAATGAGATATTGAGGCATGCATACAGGGCAGAGAAGAAAGAAAAAGCATTGCAGTAAGTCTAGTGCTGACTCAGGGAAAACAACCTGAAAAATAAAAAAGAATAGCATGCTCGAACCAATATTTTAATTATATTTAATTAGCTAAAAAAAGAGCATGGGGAAAGAAGGGAGACAGAGCTTAAAACCTAGTGCTTCAAGACAATTTGCTCCTCTTCATCAGGGCTCAGATCTTTTTTGATTTTCATATATATAGGGTGCTCTGGCATACTGAAAGCTTTCTGAATGCTCTAACTACCCCTTTGTGCAGCGCTAGTTAATGCCTTCTAAAAGCATGTTTCAACAGAGTGCAGACCAATGAAAACACTACTAGTGCCCAGTAAAAGGTGCCGAAGTGAACTAAGGGGATAGATAAACACTTGTAATGATGCCAATAGCAGTATTGCTGATGGAGGGTAGATTACTGTGAATTAAATACTGTGGGAACAATAGACCTATTTAATGGCATACAGTGGACCTTAAATAAGAACAGTACAAAGTACTCACTTCCCTCCCTAAACACAGCAAAACATTTATTTAAGTGGGGAAATGCTGCAGCCTTTCATCTCATCTTTCTCACATGTGAAATCAGATAGCTGTCGTATTTTGCGGTCCACAGCTTCCATCCACTGCATGAAGCAATGTGCCTTGATAATGATGTAGATTGGCAGGTAATGATACAGTAGGGCCATTGTGAGGAGGTATTGGCCTTGATAATTATGTAGATTGGCAGGTAACGATACAGCAAGTACATGGTGAGGAGGCATTAGGGACTTGCATATTGAGAAGGGTGATTAGCATTTCATGTATCAATATTTCTAGTTCTGCACTGCAGTACCAATGTGTTTGTGCCATGCAAACTGCCCAGCATGCTCAGAGTGTAGAGGTGCTTAGACTGAATAGTCGCCACTGCAGTTCATGCTCACAGAAAGACTTTGCACAGCACTCATAGGAGGTTTATTGGACACTTGATAAGACTGTACTGAATTTAAGCATCAATCAATCAATCAAATTCTTTATTTATCCAGGCGAACACCATTGAGCAAGCTCATTTACAAGGTGGAGCTGCATTACACAAGTCAAGTAACAATGTATTTATATACAGACAAACAGACAGTAGATGCAAGAGTACAACAGTACAGGTAGGCCTGCAATAGACAGGATAAGTAAAAATACAGTACATTTGGGTTCAGGTAAAAGACAGTCAGTAAGGGTATACATAACAATAGGGTAACAAGTCAGTAAAAATTTATGCCAGATACAACAACATACATATTTTAGTATTCCTGTAAGGTAAAGGCATTATAGTCCAGCGAAGAGATTAGTAGAAGTGGATGCTACAAGCGAAGAGACATACGTAGTCAGTTTAAAAAGACCCAGGTGTATCAAGGGGGAGACATGTGTCGGGAGAAGTGGGCAGCCAGTGGGAGGGGGATCTGGAACTGGGATAATACTGGGAGTGAAGGAATGAGATGCTGTGGGTATACAAGGAATAGGTGGGTGAGGGAGGGTGAGATTTAGGGTGGTAGATAAGTAGGTGGCTCAAGGGAAAGTTATGCACTGATACAAAAAGGAAGGAGGATGGGAAAAGCAGGGAGGATGTGGAAGGGGGGGTAAGCTAGGATCATTGGAAGCAGTTGCAGGCTTCTGTAATATATTTTGAGTATTAGGTTTTAAACACAGTGAGACTAACAGGAGTCCTCAGTTTCAGTGATTTCCATAGCACTTCCCAGAGCTAGGATTGTTGGAAACAGTTGCAGGCTTCTGTAATGTATTTTGAGTATAAGGACTTAAGCACAGTAATACTAACAGGAGTCCTCAGTTTCAGTGATTTCTGTAGCACATTCCAGAGTGACGGTACAACGAATCCTATGGCAGCTTTCCCAAAATGCGTTAGGGCTTTGGGCACTTTCAGAGACATCAGTGAACAGCTTCTTAGGGCATAGGTTCCAGGCATATTGAGAGTCAGGCAATCAACAATGTACTGTGGAAGTTTACCAGTGATAGCTCTGTTATGACCAGAGAGCTGCATTTTTATTTCGTCTGTAGTGTAGGGAGGCCCAACCTACAGCCGCATATAAAGAGCAGTGATGGGTGGAGAAGGAGAGACCAGTGATTATGCGCAGGGCTCTGTAGTAAAGTATGTCCAAGTTACTGAGGTAAGAAGTAGCACATTGGCTGTATATAAAGTCGGCATAATCAATTAGTGAAAGGAACGTAGACTGAACTAACTGTCTCTTGGCCTCTGTAGTTAGTAGACGGTTTAACCTGAAGAAGAAACCTAGTCTCTGCCTCAGTTTTTTTAACAAATCCTCCAGGTGGTCTGCAAAGGAGAGTTTGAAGTCTAACCAGACCCCCCAGGTATTTGAATTTCGGCACAAATTCCAGGGTTTCTCCTAGGAGGGTGGTGACGGGGGGTAGAGCAGGGTAGGTCGCATGGTTAATAGGTGAAAACAGCATTGCCTTTGTCTTTTTGGTGTTAAGTAGCAATTTTTTCCTAAGGAGCTGGTATTGAAGTATGTTGAAGTTTGCTTGCAGGTCACTACAGGCAGTTTCAGGAGTTGTACGACTTAGGTAGATCATTGTATTATCTGCGAACAGATGAATTTTCACCTCATTGATGCCTGAGTTTATATTGTTGATGTAGATGGCAAATAGGAGTGGCCCCAGGATGGATCCCTGTGGGACGCCTCTTTTTAACAGATTTGAGGGGGAGAGTTCACCTTCGGCCTTGACCTGTTGGTGCCTATCAGAAAGGTAGTTGTGGAACCAACTCAAGAAGGTAGAATCTAGACTAATAGCTTTCAATAAAGAAAGAAGGAGGCTGTGGTTGACAGTGTCAAAGGCCTTACTTAGGTCTAGAAAAACGGCGCAGACACATTTTTTGTTCTCTAGCTCACACTGCCAGTCATTTGTCACCTTGACCAGGGCCGTGATTGTACTATTTTCAGTTCTGAAACCAGATTGCATTGGGTTTAGCAGGTTAGTATCATCTATGAAAGATTTCAGCTGGACATTCACGATTTTTTCCAGAAGTTTTGATAGTACCAGGAGAAGGGAGATGGGCCTGTATTTGTTTAGATCACAGGGGTCTCCGTATTTAAACAACAGAATAACATGTGCTGTCTTCCACAGTTTGGGGAGGGTCTCTTGAGAAAGGGACAAGTTAAATAGATGCGTAATAGGTACGGCCAAGACATGATAGACAATCTTTAGGTAGTATGGCTCGAGCATGCAGTTAACAATATACCTCCTTTTGTCTCACATGGAAAGTTGCATGAGAACACAACCCTTTGTGCATCAGTTTGCATGCCTTTCGAATATAGCCTTTGGTCACAATGTGCAAGATTGATTTAAAGGGCTAGTGTACTGCTTGGAATTAATAGTAACTTTCAGAAGTAGTCAGCTATCACTTTTTATATTCAAAGTATTTTTTTTTCTTTTCTATTTTGCTACTTAGAAGATTTTTACCTGGCAGAACAAGGAGTGATGTGTGGAACAGCACTCTACCTGAAGCCTGTAATAGTCGATTCTGTTCCTCCTTATAAATCGTTGGCACCGTGACTTCATTAACTGTAACATCACTAGCAACCAAGAAGAAACAGGTGCCTGCTGCTTGATTGGTAGCTTGTGACACATGTTATCTATCAGACAGCTGGTCTTGTGATGTAACAATGAGTGGGGTCACATGTAATGTAACAATGAGTGGGTCACATACTGATGATGTAGTGGGAGGAACAGTACTAGATATGCCTGCTTCCAGGTAAAGCATTGCTTTTCACAACACACCCAATACTACTAAATTAGGTAAAAAGCCCTTTAATTAGCACATAATACTTCTAAAGTAAAAAGTAATACAGGACTACTTTTAAAAATTATTAAAAAATTTGTTTCCTACTATTTTTGGCACTGCTAGCTCTTTATACAAGATACAATTAAAGATATAATAGCATCGCAAATAGTAGTCAGAAAATGTGCTTAAATTTTAACAGTAGTGAGTTATTTTTGGTTTTTGAAGTATTTTTCTTTTTGATTTGCTCATTAGAAGGTCTTCTTCCTGATACTGTTAGGTGTGATGTAAAGGGCAGTACTTCACCAGGAGACTGTCATCTCTAGTACTGTTTCACTTCATACCTCTTCAGCATTGCGACCTCACTTACTGCAATATCATAAGTGACCAATCTTGCAGTAAGTGTTTGGCTTTTCTTGGTCAATTGTGATGTCACAGACAGTGAGAGCATAGGGCTGAAGATGAGGAGAAATAAAATAAGATATAGTGTATGGTGGAACACGATTGTGTATGGAGATCCATGCACCATAAAAAGTCATTCTGCTGCACTAGTGATGTAGACTCTAATACAAAATGACTTTTCATTCTGCGTTAGTTATATTAATATGGGGGGGCAAAGCCGCCCATGAGAGGGAGTTCAGGGGCCACAGTCCCCCATATTACTAGATTAATATGTTGTTTTGTAGTATTTGTCAGTCTTATGGTACATAGGTGTAGCAGGTTGTCAGGGAAATAGTGTCGCTGTAGTGTTCATCGCTGTATTGTATGTCGAACTGGCTTGGTGGAACCATCCTATATATGTCAATCTCTAGACACAGTACTATTCCACACATCACACCAAGTACTGACAAGTAGAACATTTACTAATTATCAAAAGGCAAAAGAAGAAAACTTCTGATATAAAAAAGTAATAGTTCACTACCTTTGAAACATAATGCTAATTTTAGGCAGTACAGTAGCTCTTTAAATAGTAAGCTAAATAGCAAAGCAATGACAACTGATGTGTCCTGAACAACCCAGACATTTCAAGCAACTCAATGAAGCAATTTTCCAGTTTTCAGGATTTAAAGAAAAAAAGAAATATGATATTTAGGCTACAGCTGTGCTGAATTTTCAAATTCCTCTTCTGCCAGAATTCTGCAAAATTCCAGAAATTCCACCTAATTCCACAGAATTCCATCAGAAGCAGAATTTCAAAATTCTGAAAGTGGAATGTTAACTGCGGAATTGTTTTCCACATTTTATATAAACCACACATTCATTTTCCGCAAACTGCGGAATAATATTTCAGATTACATAAACCATGGAATATCATTCTGTGGTTTACATAGAAAGGCTTTTTGGAATTTTGCAGGATTAAAAAAGATTCCAGAAAGCATTTTGGAAGCAGAATTGCCTTTCTGTGCAAATTCTGTCAGTGAAATTCTGCATGCTGTGCAGCTCTGTGTTGCTGCACTAATGTGTTTGCATTTATCTCCCACAGTCTTTATAGGTCATTGCCTGAATACAGGTTCTTTGTATCTCAGAATTCATCTTATCGTCCTGCCTTTCCCTCTGTTATTTATTTACTTATTTGGTTTTTGTTGACTGGAAAAGGAGGGCTAGACAATTCTGCCTATTTTCAGCCTTGTCCTCAGGGGAGGAGAGAGAAACAGACGCAAAATGACATATTCAATCAGGCCACACTGTTGCTGATATTTTTAGTGAAGTCATATACCTCATAAGATGCCCCAGGGCTCTTCTCAGTACCTCCTCCTAAATACCTGTATGAGGGGACTGACCTGGGGTATTATGTAAATGAATGTGGTAATCAAGGGCAAACTAGGCACTCTGACACCACAGCCCACATGTAAATGAAATTAAGGCAGGAGACATGAGATTGTAAGACAATTAATTCCTTAACTTCTCCAGTAATCGATACAGTGTATAAACTGACGCACGTTGTTCCTCAGCCAGTACAACCCCTGGCACTACACATGGATGGCAACTAAACACCATCCCCTCTCCAGCTGGAAGGCCTATACCAGTATACCTTGTGTCTGAAGACCAGCCATGGAGTTGTAGGGCCCACCTTCCTGTGCCTAGGTCTCCTCATTCTGTTCCATCTAGGACTGCTGCCCCCACTGGTGTCCCAGTCCTAAGGCCTTCAGGATACTTCTTCTTCTTCTGTGCCCTGAATGTATTTACTCTCTGGGTGGTCAGACTATACCATACTTTCTCTCCTACCATATGGCAAAGCAGGTTTTTTCCTATGGAGCATCCAGCTCTTCTTTCTCTTCTTCTAAGACTCCGATGGACTGCATTCTAAGTCTCAAAGCCATCAAGGCATATCCCTTGAGGGGCGCCCCACAAAGTCCTCCTTTCTCCTGGGCCTGCATCATGCCAAAGTCCACTTCCCCTGTCTGGAAATCCCCTTTTACTCTCAAGGCTGCTCCCACTGAAATTGGAAACTGGAAGCCTTCATCTCAGCAGCGCCAGGCCTGAACATTCCTAAGGAAGAACTATAATGGCACAGTAACACTTCCTTCCTTCCTCTGGTGGAGGAGAGGGGAGTGTTACACCTCTATTTGTGACATCACAAGCCAATATTGCAGAATTTATTGTGATCTCACAAACAGCAGATCATGACTCCTAAGGGCTAATACAAAGTCGTAAGTGGAGGAGCAAAGTGATTGCTTTGACCACCTTGTGCCTCTCAGTTGCTTGAGACTCTATTGACCTTCACTCAAAGGAGGTTGCAACCCTTCCCATTGCAATTGCAAATCCATTTCCAAATGTGTGGAGAACAGGAAGTGGGTGAAATGCATAGAGCATGGTAACCTGTCAGTCCTGGTTGCAGTAGCCTAGTGACCCACTTTCCTGTTAGAACTGGAACAGGCAGTTAGTAGTGGGACCCTAATACTGTAATCATGAATAGTGATGCTATTGGGAAGGGTTATGGTGGGGGATGAAGTCCCTGGAGCGCTAGCTGGGGGAAGTGTGCTAGGGAGGAGGTTCCACTAGATGAGAGAGAGTATCAAGGGCAGTGATGGAATTATGGGGGAGTCTACCAGAGTTTGAGCCCCATAGCTCTAAAGTGAGCCCTGGTAGCTCATGTATCACTTCCATTTATTTATAATGAGAAGGGGGGGGGTACAGGACAGGAACTCCATAGCTTCCTAGACTCTTACAGTGGTGCAGCCACTTAACTACCAGGGATAGTCACAAGAGGATGTAGTAATATGAAGTAACACTTTGATGTAGGCCTTATAGTGAGGGTAGTGGCAGCTGTTGGATAATACTTCTAATAGCACTGCCTTTACCCATGTGCTTGCAGCATGGCATAGTATCATGTGACTGATGCTACGCCATGTTGCAACTCCACTGGTGTCACTAACCAGCATGTTAGCCAGTGCAAGGTGCCCTGTTCACAAACACTAACATCTGACCAACAATTTTATATTATGGCTTAGTCACAGGGGATCACTACTCTCCTGCATGACTGGGAGACAGTTCAAGTTTACAGCCAAAATTGGTGGCAGTGCAAGGGGGGTACTGTTTACCCCTTGATAAAGTATAACACCATTGTAAAACAGCATCAGGTGTTTGCGACTGTGGGGCTCTGTTGGATATTTTACAACGCACTGACATTTTGTATGTATCTGCTTTTAAATCCCTATGGAACTGTGAGTAATCAATAACATTTTAAATATATTTCATCCAAGTTATGGAGGGATTTTGTGGCTATGTAGCAACTGCTTCCGCGTTTCATGCCTGTATTTGAGTCTACATGCTAGCACTGCTCCCCTTATTCTGCACTGCTACCCATTGTGATTAGAAATGGGGTTCAACAGAGGGAAAGCCAGATGGATGACATGAAGTCTGAGACAGAAAAATCCTGTTTTCATGCAGATATCCAAAGTAATAAAGAATAAGGGAGGATACATACAGATGAATAACAAAAGCTAAGTTGAATTGTGTCTGAATATCTTATTTTAAAACATTGTCCTGGATACTAAAAACTCACTTGAAAAAGTAGCTGGCATATTCCAGAGAACTTTGAAAAACACGGTCTTTAGACCAGTGATGATCAGATAGGACTTTTTAAAAATTTAGGAATTTCTGATTCTGAATCCGATTCTCATTCCAATTTCAAAAAGAACCTCAGAATGAAAATCAAAATCAGATTTGGAATCCTGAAAACTAAACTCTAAAATTCTAATTTTCTATGTGAAAACATGTTTTAGCCTTTAATTTTGGAAATAGACTTTTCTGACTACAGCTCCAAAAATCCTAATTCCACAAATTGGGGTCAGAAGCCAAGGAATCTGATTCTGTGACTTGGAATCAAATCATCCTTACATTAGAAACAATTCAGTTTATTTTAATCATGTTAGTTTTGCAGTTCTTTGCTATTAATCTTTAATAGTATATGCGTTTTCATAAAAACTAGAAGTCTGTTCCCTCTGAGTTCATCTGCTTTTGCAACTTATTCTCTGCCTGAGGTCATAATATCCTGCTTGTGATATTACTGCCATTTCCATGGAAGCAGATTGTGATGCCACACTAGAGGCTTATGACTTCATGTGGGGAATGAGCAACAAATGAACTTGAAGGGGTAAAGACCTTGATTTCATGCACATTTCCTCTGTAATAAATAATGCAGAGGAGAATTCTATAGAAGATATAGAAAGGGGGGAACATCCTTCATCCACTGCTATTATAATATTTTTGGTTCTTCTTTTCCAGTCTATAATTTTATGTCCCTGGGGATACGGAAGCACAAATCCAGGAGACCAGCAAAGAGTGAGGAGATTTAGCCTGTCTGGCATGGGATCTGAATACTGTATGTTTGTAAGGTGTTTGAAAGGAAGCACAAGCACATTTTGGTCTTTATGTAAAAACCTCTTCCCCGATGGTAGAGGAAGGGTTGTCGCTAGCCATGCCCTTAAAGGGGAATAGATGAGTCTGCATTAGCCTCTGTGGGACAGAGGGGATGGGAAGAACACAGCACAAAGCTGGCTGCAGTAGGGCTAGCCAGCACAAGAAGTAAGGAAGAGGATATCATGGCCCAGGAGTCCTCTTTGGCAGTTGCCCTTGCTGTGGGGAGTCCAAGTATCCAAAGACATCAAGGAAAAGGTATAAGAATATGAAAACTTGTTAAAAGAGTGAAATGCAGTGTATGATCATGGATTGTAAGTGAGTAAATGTAAGATAGAGCCAAGTTACAAACTGAGAAGAAAACAATCTCTTGTCTAGGGTCCTATGAAAGAGAATGTACATAACATGAGAAGACTGAGAGAGAGAGAGAGAGAGAGAGAGAGAGAGAGAGATATCAGAAATGGAACTATCAGAATCTATTAGAATTGGAACCTGAATGAAAAATATTTAATTAGCCTTTGAGGATGCCCAGTGGCTCTTCTGAAAGTAGGGTTGAAGTAAAGCAAAAGGACTCACAGAGAAAATAGCTTCCATGATATGGTCCTACACAGATGGAAGGGGTGCTCTACGAATTTGGTGTGCTTGCATGGGGAGATTGAAGGAAAAATCTTCCAGCAAGTCATCAACATTTTTGCTCCAGTTGAAGATCAAACATGTGTGCAGAACACTGTGCAAATGAGACTGCTCTTGTTGCTCAGGGAGGTTCCTTATTGCTTTTCTGCTGGGGAGCCAACTGAGGGTAGAACTCAAGTTATAGATCTTATCAGGAATAAAATGTCAACTTTTTTATTTGTAATCTTTGACCAGAAATGCTACACTAAGTTCTGATAGTTTGTTTTTAGGGGCATCTTGGGGTGGCTTGTAGGGACCTCTTTTATTGATGGGGGAATGTTGGCCATGGCACTAGGGAAACTCCCCTAATCTGCAGTAGGGGGAACCCTTGTCAACCATTGCCAAGATGGTCGACTCCCAAGATGGTGGACATGAGGGTGGAGATGAAGCAGCATTAGCTCCCATGGATCTTACCTCTGATACTATGCATAAAACCTTGGAGGATGGCAGGCTGCATTTTGCAGAGAATATCATTCAACGGGTATTATCTACAGACATTACAGACACTGTTCCTGATACTTCTGATACAGGCTTTAAACATGGCATGCAGAATGCTACATCCAGCACTTCTGTCTCTACAGAGCATTTGCGGCAGTTTTTCAAGACCCACAAATGTTTTTTAATGCAACTGGTCCAGGAAGAATCACTACAACTAGATGACATTCCAGATGCAACGTACTCTGCAGCAGCTACTTCCCCCTGTATTGCTCCTACGACTCCACCTGTGGTTAACAGAGTGGCTGGCGCTCTACCCGATTCACATCAGCAACCCACTATATGTCTCAGAGCAACAACATGACCAGCTCCCTCCCAGAAACATACCTGGACTTCGGATTCTGCTTTACAAGCTGCCGGCTGGCAGCAAACTAATAGTGGAGCTCCCTGGACTTCCTCACGCCTGGTTAGTGTGGCTGAAATTATTGCAACAGCACTAGTGGGAGTAAATGAGCAAACTTCTTCTGACTCAGCTAGTGCTCCTAACATTAATGCATCACGTACATCGCAGCCCTCCCAGCTGTCATGAAGGGACTCTCTAGCTGACAGCCAGCCGGCTACCAACACTGCAAGTACTTTGGGCCCCAACAGTGCACAGTGATTCACAGTGGACATTTCAGACACACCAGACTCTCCTCTTGCAGCCGATATACCAGAGCCTGATACTCTGAAGAACCAATTCAAGTTAAGTGACTTATTTAGGAACAGGTGAGCCTGCACAGTGTAGGAACGCTGTCAGGTTAAAATATCTAGGGGACTTGAATTCTGCTTCTACTAGGAAGACTGTGTTGCATATGTTGAAAGATTCTCTGAGCATTAGCCCTTCTGAGTTATTTGCTTTCATTCATGTTAGTGAGGAGGCAATCTATGATATAAGTTTTAAAAATGTGTATACTTTAGAAAAATTCTGGACTAAGTATGAGCTTGTGAAGACTTCTAATCTTTGAGCCTCCTTTCTACTCATACCCCTCACTAGGCTAGTAGCTAAGGTTATTTCTTTGCTATTTAGAAGTGAGAGGGTGAGTATTGTGGATGTCCAGTACTGGTTAAAACAAAGGTGCGATTTTCTGGATGTTCCCCATCCCATTCTGGATGATGACTTAGTGTGGACAGGGGGGGTAGAAGGTTAAAGTACAGCTTAGGCAAAATGAGAACAGCATTCTGCATCTGCCTGGTAGTTTTTATATTGGGAGAGACAGGGACCTATGGTTCTATTAGGGCAGCACCGCACTTGTCATAAGTGTGGTTCTAAAATCCACTTGAGCTACACATGCAATAAGCCTTGGTGCACCCTATGCCTTACTTATGGACATGTTAGTTTGGGGTCCACTAACCTAATGACTTGTAACCTTTGTGATGGACAAGGATACACATATCAGCAGTGCCCCTGGGCTGACCATAATAGATTAGATCAACCCCCAACAAGACCAGGTTGCATTAATTACTGACTCTCAGGTGCAGGCCTTAAGACAAAGGGAAGACACTGCAGCTGATCCCTCATCTGTACCCCTTGAACCTCCTCCATCTACATCTACTTTGCCTACCACCCCTCAGAATTCCTCCCCTTGACTGCCCAAGTTGTTTCTCCTCATACTGGTTCAGGGTTAGAATCAGGAACTGCTCAGGGCACTGAAGGGTTTTGTCAGGACACTATGCCCCCCTTCCCCCTAGGCCTGAGGACCCTTTCATAGAGGCACTTAAATGGGGAAAAGGGAAACAGAAGACTATTACCCCTGCCCCCCAAAAATCAATTCTTACCAGAAATAGGTACCAGTCACTAGCTAAGTGGCGGCAGTGGGGAGACACGGAGGAGGAGGAAGATGCAGATTCAGACTCCTCTAGGGCATCTACTTCAAAAATGGAGTACTCATCTGATTCTTTCCATGAATCTTCAAACCCCATAGATGGGAACAAAGATTTGCTCCCTCAAAGGTGAAATTTGGAGGCACCCTTCCTTAATTCTTTCCTTTTATGCCTGCAAACACCACATTACACTGCCTAACGCTAAATGTGTACAGCATGAAGTATTTTAGAAAATGATTACTTTGAGGTTTTTAACTAATTTAAGGCAAGATATTTATTTTCTTCAGAACACTAGGCTAAAAATAAGATATGAAATTTCCCAAGTTTCGAATAAATGAAATACAGGACCTTCATTTTGGGCTTTTGGGGAAGACCGATGTGACGGTCTAGGGATTTTACTTTTCAGTTTTGACTTCCATATCGCTAAAGTCCTTGATATTCTTCCTGGCTGAGTCATGCTTATTTTTTTTGTAAACTCTCTTTTATTCTACCCTATCCATGGAACTCTCTCCAGCAACCACCCATGTCAGTCACTGCCTCCCAGTCTGAAACTCACCTGAAGGCACTCTGGTCTGGTGGATCCCCGGTTCTGAGCCCCCCGAGGTAGGGCCACCCACCCTGGTGCTCTATCTGCAATCCAATGCACTGGAACTGGGGGCCTGAGGTGAGTCCATTGGTGGCAGTGTGGACCGGACATAGGTGGTGCCTTCGCTTATCCATAGTCGGGGGGGTGGGGTTCCCTGGAAGTTACAGCCCCAGAGCTTGGACATGCAATGACATCTTGCTCAGCATGTGCACGCTCCCATGTGCACCTGAAAAATGTCCGCTGTAGCTCAATCCCCCTGCATCTGCCAGCCAGGCATTGCAATCCCCCAGCCACCGCCAGAGGCTGCTGCTGCACCGGCATGTGCTAAATCCCCCTTCCCAAGGAAGGAGAGCAGTCCATGGGATGCTTGATCTTTCCTCATCCCGACTGACCCCCGATGACCAGTGCTCATTTCTGAACACGGGCCACCAGTGTGGCATCCAGTGCCTCAACCCTTAGTGCCACCAGATTGGCCCAAGTCATGCTTATTGACTGTACATATAAACAGCTGAAATTGAGGCTGCTTAATGTATATGCACCTCAAAGTATTGCCTCTAGGGTTGACATTTTTAATTCAATTCAGCGTTATCTCTACACGTCTCATTATGTGTATTTTGGAGGTGACTTTAACTGTGGATTAACCCTCACAGATAGAGGTGGAAACACACAAAAAATATTCAGTGATATGGCTGCTTTGAATAAAATTATTACAACTGCTAAATTTTCTATTGGATACTGTACAGTACACTGAACTGGAGCAAAAACCTATTACAGGGGGCCGCATGCCACCCAAATTGATCATATTTTTGTTTCTAAAAACATTGCAGTTCAGCAGGCCAAAGCTATTCCTTGCAAAACTTCTGACCCCTTTGCAGTGTTGCTTACTTGTTGCCCTGCAGGAGGCTCTTTTTCCTCCACTGCACAGTCCCGCTGGAAATTGAACAGTTCACTTTTATTGGATCTCCACATCTCGGAAGCATATTTAAATGTGCTACATGTTAAAGCTTCGATCCTAGATGCCTATCAGTCTCCGATACAATGGTGGAAAGATACCAAGTTAGATCTGAAGAAATATTTCATAAAAAGGGCTAAAGCCAAATCAACATCAACATATCTTAGATGTACATGTTTCAGGCAACAGTTATTAAACACCATTTCTGCTTCTTTTACCACAGGCCTAGATTATTCCCAGCAAATACATACACTCAAAACAGAAATGGTAACCTTTCAATATGACAGGGCAATTTCCCTGAAATTGGAAGGGCAGTGTGGTACTCAGGTCACTAAGCCCCTCCCTGGACATTTTCAAGAGCTGTTCAGAGAGGGTGTCAGCCACCCATATTGAGCAGATAAAAGATCCACTTACCAATATTACTCACTCCTCTTTGTCTGATATCAAATGTATAGTACAAACATATTTGGCCGAGATGTTTGGATCAGCCCCAGCCACTGGCTCAGTGTCTGAGTTTCTTATAGGTGTTCCTATTCCAGAGGTCCCACATAATCAACTGAGGTCCCTTATAGCTCCCATATTGGTGAATGAAATCAAACATGCAATAGTTCACCAGAAAAAGCGCACTTCCCCTGGGGAAGATGGGCTTACAGCCAAGTTATATCAGCATTTCTTAGAGTTGTTTTTATCTGCTTTAGCAATAGTGTTAAATAGCATTCTGGATTCTGTCTCTATACCCCAAAATGTTCCTGATGCCTTGATGCTCCTCCTGTTTAAGAAAGGGGATAGAACTTATATTCGAAACTGGAGACCACTGAACTTGTTAAACGTTGACTATAAAATTTTAGCCTCTGTCTTGTTGCATTGTTATAGCTTCACAAGTTGTCTCTGAGGTGCAGACCTGTGCCATTCCACACAGGTCAGTGTTTTATAACATGGCCTTAATTAAGGATATAGTTGACCTCAGCTCTGTAGATAACCCCTCACTTTTGATCTCTTTGGACCAAGAGAAGGCGTTTGATTGTGTGGCCCATAACTACTTATTTCGGGTTCTACAACACTATCGCATCCCACAGAAATTTATCTCCTGGATTAAGTTATTATATAATACTGCCTGGATAACACCACATATTAATGGTTCCCCTGGCACTCCCTTTCTTGGTCTAAGGGGAGTAAGACAAGGATGCCCTCTTAGTCCACTCTTATGTGTGTTTCAAATAGACCCCCTTTTGAGGAAAATATTACAGTTACAAACTATCCCTAGAATTACCCTGTCCACTAGGGTATTCGTTCCTACTATACGCGCATAAGCTAATGATCTATGTATTTGCACTACCCCTTCTGTAATCACTTCTGACATTATTACTACTAAAATCCAGTTTTGAGGCTGTTTCAGGGTCTAAATTAAATTATGCTAAAAGTTCTTCCATCTATCTTCTCCGTGCAGTCACAGTTGTGCACTCTTTAAATTTTGCAGGCATTCCACTTGCTGCTTCCCAAATCAAAATTCAGGTATTTTCTTTGAACCCCAGAGGATGCTATACACAATTGGACCCTTTCCCAAATGAGCAGACTAGGTGGGCCAAGAGGTCCTTATCTGCCGTCAAAGTCTATGTTTCTATGTATGTTTCTTACTTTGAATAAAGCCACTGGTCTAGTAAATTCTTGGAAAGGGAGGACCATAGCAAAATGGAAAAGGGTGATGCTCTTAAAGACACTAGTATTACCTTTATTCCTACATGTTGCTGCCATATACCCAATACCTTTTTCCTTAGAGGTCAGAGTGAATAATGTTTTTTTCAGGGTTTCTGGGGCAGTCGCCTGAACCCTGTCAAGAAAGTATACACTTATCTTGACTATTGTTTTGGAGGTGTTCGGATGGTTAAGCCTATTGTTTTTTTTCATTGTCTGTTTTTTAAACAGAACAGAACATTCCCTATGTATTACATTCCTCTTCCTCTTTCTGGTTTTTGCCTATAAAATTGGCGACTGCATTATGTACAATTTGGCAGCAAATCCCTTTTGAGATCCCTAGGAATTTTTGGAGATATAGCCTCCCTGTGTACTTAATACCTACTTTTCTTAAAATAAGGCAATGGAGTGTAACCCCTTCCATGATTCAGACTTCCACTAGGAAACAATTATACCAACAAATTTTAGGACATGCCTATTCTGAAGCTCCAGCATTTTTTGATTCTCATGGCACAGCCCTAGATCCCAATGTAATCTTTCCGCAGCTTACTGATCCCAGGATCCCCCCAAAACTCTGGGACATTATGTGGCTTTCTTGCCATGGGAGACTTGGAGTTTGGGGATATGCTAAAGCACAAGTCCATAGATGAAAGAATGTGTCCTTGTGACACATGTGCCAATACTGTCGAAACTCGACAACATTTTTATATTGCTTGTCCTTTTAGTTCATCCCTTTGGACTCAGTTACTACATAAATGGAAAGACAAGCATTTAAAGGCCCTCACTTATGAGATACTAATTTATGGTATCTATCCTTCATATTTATGTTACTATCATGTTAGTATTCTGTGTTTGATATTTGCATTGTGTAGGTTTTACCTCTGGCAAGCTAGATACGCCTATTTGTTGCAGCAAAAGTCTTACACTATGATGCAAGTCTTGAATCATGTTATACAAGGTTTACAGTCTATCTATGATGCAGAGTATCGACTGCTTCCAGTAAGAGTGCATGACAAATATTGAAATAATTGTACTCGTTTTTTACTATCTGTATAATGCATTTTGACTGATTACGTTTTCTTCTTTTGATTTCTTTTTTTGTTTGTGTGATTTTCTTTGCATTGATACACTGTATGCTGTAATTCTGATGTAACTGTTTCATTTTGCCTTTTGTGATTTATAATAAAACATTCCCCTACTCTTGGAAGGAGGCGCTGTTGACTAAATTTCCAACATGGCAAACCCAGGAGGCATAGCGGAGGAGGCTGTGGAGAGGGCTGGGGAGTCATTCTCCCTCCCAGCCATTTAGTCTAAGGAGAGCACCCTGAAAGAAGTGACTATGGCTACAATATCAGAGGCTGAGCATGGAACGGATAATGTGGACATGAATGATCAAACAGATGGCAAGGCATCTGGAGCATCAGATATGCAGATGACCCCTGAAGTATTTCATCTGGCAAATGACTTAATGACTAAACAGGATGGTACACAGTTGAAAGCACAGTATAAAATAGTCAACAAACTGAAACGAGACTTAAAATTAAAGGAGGGCAGAAAATGCTGGCTGGAGAAAAAGTCTAAACTCAAGGAAAGAGCCCTGCAAGCAGCAGTAAGAAGGCACATAATAAAAACCTTATTGGACAAACAGCAAGAGAATGCTTGAAAGAAGCATTTGGGATAGGTTCTCAGCTGGTGCAGGATGTTGACTGGACTCTGGGGCAAGCACTTCAAAAGGCAGGGTGGATCCATAACTTGTCTAGTAAGTGGATCCCCGACCCTACTTTGGGTGGTTTTACACAAACTACTGATCATATGCCTGAAAAGCTTAATGTGGACTGCTCGGTGAGCCAACAGTTGGAAGGAAAGACAGGAGCTCAAGACATGATTTCTTTAATACAAAACAATGCAGGAGACCTGATGATTCAGCAGGGTGGAGAGTATTTAAAAACTGCAGAATGTTATACACCACAGGTAAATATTCCAATTCTGTTGCCAGTAATGGGACACATACAAAACAAAATGGAGGGGGCATCAGACAAAAGTGCAAATTTACAGATACCATATAGAAATAACCCAGGAGTACTGCAATGGGAAGGAACACAGAGTGATGCTGCTAACCTGACAGAACGGTACTTCAGGACTGAAACAGAATGGCATGGCACAGATGCAGTGATGATAAGCCTGCAAAACAGCTGCATGGAATGGGAGCACAGGATGAAACTCTTGGGGGACAGGATGGGGCTAATGACAAAGGCAAGGACTCGGACGGCTCGGGACCGAACTGCCAGTGGCAATATCCTAGATTTTCTGATCTGTTTGACAGATCCACTCCAGTCCCCAGATGACATGCAATGCACATCCATTATAAAGGGGGTCTGTAGATCCAGCCATATAGAGAGTTTGTTGGCTGTAAATTGATCAAAGAATCTTTGAACTTTATACCAGCGGAAGTTCATGCATTAATTCCTATATCCAGAGAGGATAATTTTGATATAAGTTTTAATACTGCAAATGGACTGGAATGTTTCTGGTTGAAGTATAATCAGAAGAAATTCTCCCCCTTATGGTCACCCTTCTTGGTACTACTGTTGACAAAACGGGTGGTAAAATGCATTACCATCATGTTTCGGACTGAAGGCATTAACTTAGGGAACATTCATCACTGGCTCCAGAAGCATTGTGATGTTTTAAGTGCACCTGTACCTATCATCGATTCAGAGTCTTTTTGGATGGGAGGCTGGCATTTTAAAATTAAACTGAGACAGACTGAAGCAGGCATTGTTCATCTCCTGAGCAGTGTCTTTATTGGCAAAGATAGAGGTGTGTGCTTTTATGCAGGTCAGCCAAACCCATGCACAAATGTGGAGACAGGACCCACTTAGCAAGTTCATGTGACAAACTCTGATGTATTCTCTGTGGGGACTATGACCACATCAGCACAGTGTGTAGGAACATGGCCAGATGCAACCTCTGCGATGGATGTGGTCACATTTTTTAGAAATGTCCTTGGGCGGCTCATAATAGACATAATGGAGTAGGTCAAGATGAGCTCATCTGGAAGGTACAAAACAAAACTGCAAATGACAATAGAGATGCCTCTGCTCCTGAGGGACCAGCCCAGCTGCCTGGCAATCCTGACTTCCATACAAATGGTTTTAAAGATTCCTTTCAACCAGCTGCATCTAGTCAGTACCCAGGACAAGATGGCCCCATCTCCATCCTGAGACTCGGTCAGAGTCAACTAAAGAACACGAAGCAGACAAAACAGTTTCTAATACACATCCCCCCTCCCCCACATCCACCCCACAGGAAGAAGCTATGCTGACCATTGAGGAAGAACATTGTCAAACTGCTCAGCAAATGCCCCCTCCTCAACAAGACTGGAAGATACCCCTCCCAAGGAGAAGTGCTCCATTGACGGCGAACCAGAAACTGAAAGTGACTTTGGGAAATCGATTTGATGCACTCATCAGCAAAAAGGATTGGGGAGAAACTGACTCAGAGGAACAAACTCCAGTGTGTCCTCTAAATCCTTACCAGTGGGAAAAAAGAAGGAGCAGAAAAAGAAAAAACATAAGAAAAAACATATGGAGGATTAAGATGATTGACACGGTTTTCTTTTTGCTGATTCTGGACTTTCCAACTTACAATCATGAACAGACTATGTTTTGTTTCCCTTAATGTGTGTAGTATTTACACAGGGGCAAAAAGAAAAACAGTCTTTTCTCTATTAGACCAACTTGATCTAGAGGTCTAGAGGTCATGTTTATGCAGGAAACTTGGATGTTAGATGCCAATAGTTACACAATGCAAGAATTCATGGGTTTGGGGACCATCATATTGGTCTTTTGGGTTGGATAGAGCAGACGGGGTGGGTATTTTATTTAAAGGAACATTTTTTTTCTTTGCAGAAATTGATAGATGTTATACCAGGGTGCTTGCTTATCTTAGATGGAGTGTTGGAGAGACAACAATGTCAATTCATTAATGTATATGCCTCTCAAATTAAATTGGAATGTGTAGATTTATTGAAAAAATTCCAGCCTTTTTTAGCCACAACAAAACAGTTTTTTGGGGGGAGGAGATTTTAATTGTCCTATAGATTTAGATAAAAGAGTTATGGAAGGCAAAAAAGTGTATTGTGTTTCAAATGCCTTACTTGACTGCTTGAATGTGGCAGGGATGCGAGATACCTATACACTACTGAATAAGGTACCGGAACCTACCTATTTCAGAGGTAGGTTAGCTACCAATATTGATATTCGGTTTCTTTCTTCAAATGTGACAGTACATACTGTAAAGATAGTTCTGTTTGAATTTTCAGATCACGCTCTACTTAAGGTAGTGATAGATTGGACCCCTAAGGCACAATCTAATGTTTCTAGATGGAGATTAAACACAGCAATATTGTCAGACAGTAAAGTTAAGAGAGGTATATTGGATTTGCTACAGGCTAGGAAATCAGTGCTCTGCCTGTATGATATGGCGGGTGAATGTTGGGATGACACTAAACAAATGATTCAGACCTAGTTTAGGAGATATGGGGCAAATAAACAGAATGAAGCTTTCCTTAAATATTTAACTTTAAGACAACATTCACAATACTTGCATTTGCTGGTCAATACACAAAAGGGAGATTATACAGACCAGATAGTGAATGTGAAAAATCAAATGAAAACATTTCAATATTACAGGACAACTACATTACTGGTGGAATTGAATTATGGCACAGTACAGACAACGGCTAGTGATCACTGCGTGGCCTGTAAACAGAGAGTAGGGAATACCACCATATCAGCTTTACTAGACATGGATGGGCTGGTTAAACACACACCTAGAGAGTTGGGGAACATAATTAAACATTATATGGAATCATTGAACACTCTGGAAGTAAGTGGGATGGAAGAGGTTATGGGATATTTAGCCTCCATCACAGTAATCTTACCAGAATTAGAGAAATAACATATGAGATGGCAGGTTACATGAGATGAGGTAGCTGAAGTTCTTAAAGGATTCAGGAAAAAGGTTTCACTCGGTTGGGATGGGCTGTCAATTGAATTTTATATTGGATTTTTAGATGAATTATTAGACATGCTAGTGTTAGTATTTCAGGACATAATGGGACAACAGATAGTCATGGATAAGTTTTCACGTGGGTTATTAAGATTGTTACATAAATGAGGAGAGAGACACCTCGTACAAAATTGAGGGCCGATCTGCTTGTTAAATTCTAATTGGAAACTTTTGATGAAGTTCATACATAAAAGAATGCAGAGGAATATGGGAACATTTTTGCAATCAATACAAGCTTATGGAGTTCCAGGAAAGAGAATTCAAGATAACTTGATACTCCTTAGGGTTCTTATGAATATTATACTTCACATAACTTGATGGGATTTTTGATATCTCTAGACCAAAGCAAAGCTTTTGACAAGGTCCACATGATTATTTATTTCAGGATCAACAACACTATACCATACCACCAGAAGTAGTCTTATGGATAAAAGCCTTGTATAAACTGGCGACAGTGATTCCCCTGATAGGAAGTCAGCATAGCACCCGATTGCAATCAAGATAGGGGTCAGACTGGGATGCCCTTTGAGCTGTCTCTTGTATACTCTCTCTCTCTCTCTGGACCTCTGTATCTGGCACGTTATGAAGAATGAAAATATTAGAGGTTTACAGAGTCTAAGGAGACAGGATATGTTAAAAATGTAAGCATATGTGGATGATTTATTCATAGTTTTAAAAGATGAAGTCAGTATTACACACATGATGACAGAACTGAATACCTTTACTTATATGGCTGGAGCTAAATTAAATAGAGACAAGAGTATTGGACTGACAGTAGGTATACAGACGTTTGTGGCACTATTGCAGGAATTCAGTTTACAAAGAGACCTATAAAGATTTTAGGAATTTATTTTGGGGAGAGGGATATGGTACAAAAAAATTGGCTAACAGCCATACAGAAATGTGAGTGGAAGGTAGTTAAATGGAAACATTGGATTTTATCCAGACAGAAAAGAATATTCCTGATTAAACAATTTCTGCTATCAATATTGTTATACGTTGGATGGGTATACCCTTTACATTGGAACTTAGAGACCAGAGTCTATAGTATGTGCTTTCAACTTTTACGGGGGAGTAGATTAAGCTCTATTAAGTGGGAGTTCTCCTATCTCTCAAAACAGTGAGGGGGAATTGGAATGATTTACCCCATTTTTTTTAAATATCTTGTTTTGGGCAGAAACACTTAAATAGGTGCTGCAAACAGGAGTAAGTGGAATGGATTAGACACAGGGATCTGACAGACCTATTTAACTGCTCAGCAGGAGGAACCACTAAAAGTCATCCCCAGTTTACAGGTACATGAATTTTTAAAACCTAACTTAAAGAGCTGATGGCGCCTCAAGATGAACTTTGAAGAACATAATATTTGGACACAAAGCAGCTTATATATCCCATTAGCTCTGTATTTCTTACCTTCATTATTTATTACTGAGGTTCAGATGCATGAAAACAGGATAGTTGTTCTTGATGGATCATCAGCTCCTGTTGCTTCTTCCCAACCTGCTGTCATAATACTCTGCTTGTGACATCATAGTTATTCCCACAGCAACAGACTGTGATGTCACAACAGAGCATTATACTATCAAGTAGGGAAGTAAGCTATAGAGGCAGATGAGCTCTAAGGGATAAAGATCCTGTTTTTGTGAGAATTTCTTCAATAACAAATAATGAAGGGGAGTATGTGAAATACAAGCTGAGTCGTGTTCAACTATTACGTTTTCAAAAGTTTTTCAAAGGCATCAGCTGCTCTTTAAAGAAGTTGTTTATCTGGAAGATAACTAAGTCACAGATGACAGCAAATCATAGAAAACAATAGTGTCAGATGGTTTTGGCTCAGATAGGCCCAACTGAACCTGACTGTAAATGTTGTGCCCCTGGGAAGCAGAAATGGACATTACAACCGTTAATGAATCTGGATACCAGATAGAATGTGGGACAATTTGTGGATAAGTACCTATAAATGGATAAATGTAAAAGGTAATTTAAAACATAAGCCTACTGAGGAGAGATCTTGTCCTTATTTAGAATGCCTGGCCCTGGAAGAATCCATTACTCATTTTATGTTAGATTGTATCTATACCAAAAACTTGTGGCACTTCTTGGCCACTAGATGGCAACTACCTTGGATTGAAAGAATGACATATCAACAATTAGTCCTGGAGGAATATGTAGGAAGTTTGGCCAAGTATGACTCCAGGACATTAGGTGTATTACTGGCTAGTATGAAATTTTATTTATGGCAGGCCAGAAGTAAATATGTCCTACAGCTGCGAGAATGATATACCAGTCACTCTGTATTTTATGTGACTCTGCTTGTACAGAAGTTTATCATAAAGATGTATGTCATTTTTCAAAACCCAAAATGACTCAGATGTGGAAAGGGTTTACAATACCTTTACCCAGAAGAGCAGGTATGGTGATTTGTTGGAATATAGGGGGAGGGCAGGGGATCTAATGGGTAGTGGCAGGCGAATTGAGTTACTGGAGATAGATATCAGTTATAGTCAGCCAAGATTATTTTGTGTCGTTATTAGAGAAAAGGTTGGGTTTTAGGGGAGGGGGGATTGGGGATGGACATTATATGGAGAACATTTACTGCCCTGATTATTTCCTGATTTTGTGTTAACCAGACTTTTGGTTTCGATTTTGTTTACGTGTCTTGCAAAAAAAAGGGGGGGGCATTAAACAGAGAGAAGGGGAGGGGTTTGTGTAGGCATTGGGTTGTTTTTCTATATGATCTGAAGGGGAATGGAGTAGGGAGGGGAAGTTGAAGGGTTAGGGTCACAGGGTCTTTTTGACTGAAGTCTGATTATGAATTTAGTCTGAGATTAGTAAAAGAGTATTGAGAAAAATTATATGTTTGTTGGTCGGGTGGCGGGAAACTTGTAATGTGGGGCTTATGTTACAAACTGGTGCTACAAGGTTAGTAATATTTAGTCTGGAATCTACTCCAAAAAAAATGCTAGTGTGCCTCACATTGGGCCAAACAACACTAGAGAAAAAGTAATTTAAAGGTACTTTATTTGATATTAGCATAGGAGATTTTAATAATTTTTAAACATGGAAATGTTAATGAAGATGATGTGCTTGATACTTCTCATTATTGTTTTGGTTTCCCCACTTACGACAATAAAAACAAAAGCTCTCCCAGCTGATACAGCACTCAGTCTTACTATAATCTATAAATGAGGTAACTCTAATCCTGGAAAACATTCTTGCTATTCAGTGAGAAGAAGAAACACGTTTGCACACGTCAGGAAACAGGTGTTTACAAGTTACAAAGTATCCACAAACCTGCAATTAAACATGGGGAACAAGGAAAGCTTTTATATGCTAGCCTTATTACTGCGGGCAATATTGAAGTAAATCTGGGCCCACAAACTCCAAATGAACTTAGAGTTGTTTATGACAATGCCAGAAGTTTGAAAAACAAGATAGACCTAATGAAAACATGGGTTGCAAATGAATCCCCTGATATAATAGCCTTGACGGAGACCTGGTTGACTCACACAATTTGCTGAAATGAAATTGAGCTACAAAATGTTTACACGCACAAAGAGGACAGAAAGGGTAAATGAGGAGGAGGGGTTGTTCTATATACAAGTTGAGACTTGGGTTTAACAAATATTATTTTTTCAGGAGTGGTTGGGCAGATTGAATACATATTGGTTTATCTCCAACAATTACATCTAACAATTGGTTTAGTCTACCCCCCCCCAAAAAAAAATCAGGGACTTTAATAGCTTTCCCAGGTCTTACAGCAATTCTCCATAGGCACTGATCTTATGGTTTTAGGAGACTTTAATTCAGCTTGGAATAAACCCAGAGGGAATGCACTGAAATACAGTTTAAGTCCCCTAGCTTTAAACCAAGTGATAACTGCACCAACAAGGAAAACAAATTTGACTAATTTAGGAAATATCTTGGATCACTTTTTTGTTTCAGCTAACTTAAAAGTGAACTCTGCTCAAGTAAATCATCCTATATTAGAAGATCACTGTTCAATCATATGTATTTTGTGAAATCAAGACCAATAAAAGAAATATAACCAAGATAGATACAGCCAAAATACGGTGACGGTCCTTCAAAAATTATAGTAAGGAGACATTAGTACATAAGTTGGCAGAGATAAAATGGGACTGACTGCTTTTAATTCCAGATCTGGATTTAGAAGTAAATGAATTTATGAAGACTTTTTTGGAGACATGTGATGAAGTGGCACCATTCAGATACATTATACAAAAAAAAAAAAAAAAACATTCTCCATGGATTATAGAAAAAAATGAAATGTGATATTAGGGTCAAGAACAGATTATGGAAAAAGGCAAACAAAACATTAAATATAGAGAACTGGGATAAATATAAGAAAGCTAGAAATTAATTAAAAACACAGATAAGAAATTCAAAACAGAAGTTTTATAAAAATAAGGTTCTACAGAAGCTTGGATTCAATGCAAAGAAGTGCAAAATAATGCACCTGGGAAACAAAAACCCAGGGGAAGATTACACAATGGGAGAAGAGGTAGTAACAACAACAAAAATGGAAAACGACCTGGGGGTAATCATATCAGATGACCTTAAGGTTAGCAAGCAATGTGAGAAGGCAGTAGGGAGGGCTGGTTGGATACTGGGATGTATAGGGAGAGGCATCACCAGCAGAAAACAAGAAGTTGTTATCCCTCTGTACAGACAGTTGGTGAGACCCCATCTGGAGTACTGCATCCAGTTCTGGAGACCCCATCTATGCAAGGACATTGATAGGATGGAGGCAGTCCAGAGGAGGGCAACTAAAATGGTGCAGGGTCTGCAAGAGAGGCCATATGTGGAGAAACTAAAGGAGCTTAATATGTATACCCTTGAAGAAAGGAGGAAGGGGGGACATGATAGAAACTTTTAAGTACCTCAATAGAATCAACAAAGTCCAAGAGGGTAGCATCTTTCAGAAAAAGAGATGTGCAAGAACAAGGGGACACAATTTGAAGATGGGGATGACTCAGGGGCAATGTGAGGAAGTATTTTTTCACAGAGAGGGTGGTGGATGCATGGAACAGCCTTCCTGAGGAGGTTGTGGGGTCTAAAACTGTGGGAGAATTCAAGAATGTATGGGACAGATATAAGGCAATTTTTGTGGGGGTAGGAAGAAATAGGCTGTTGGTTAAATAGGATCTGCAACTTATCCTGTAGGTAGGGAAATGGGCAGACTAGGTGGGCCAAGCGGTCCTTATCTGCCATCAAAGTCTATGTTTCTATATTTCTATGTAATACTGACCCCCTAAAATACTGGGCATTAATTAAATCTTTTGAAAAGCTAGTAGATAACAAACTGCCTGTACAAATACCAAGAAATGGGGCACTTTAACCATCAATAGAATCAGCAAATTCTTTAAATGAATATTTCACTACATTACCAGATATAGACATACCTAAAGAGGAATGTAATAAGAACCAGGATGATATCAGGACTTGGCCTTTAGATACACCAAAATTTAGATTTAGAATCTTTACCTGTAGAGAAGGTAAAATTGAGCTAAGAAAATTGCAGCACAAAAAAAAAAAAAAAATGGGCCAGACAGTATTGAAAACCATTTTCTATGAGATGCAATGGATATAATAGCCCCAAAATTAGCAAAATGTTCAATTGGAATTTGGTAGAAAGACACTTCCCTACATTATGGAAAAGGTCAAAAATAATCCCAGTTCATAAAAGGGGGGGGGGTCCACTACAGAATTTACAAATTACAGACTGATAGCTTTGTTGTCCACAGTGCTGAAGGTAATGGAGAGACTGGTCCAGAAACAGTTGAGCGAATATTCAGAAGGTCACTCATTACTGTCCTGTTTTCAGTCTGGCTTCCATAAAGGACACTTCACAGACACTGCGCTTACCGACCTTGTGGATATAATAACTTCCCGGATGAATGAGTGCAGGACAGTGGGCGTGGTGTTTGTGGACCTCTCCAAAGCCTTCAACACCATGGACCACAAGATATTGCTATTTCAAATGGGAGAATTGGGGTTAGATGAAGAAACCCTGACCTGGTTTCAGTCATACCTAACAAACAGGACCCAAAAAATCCAAGTAGGAAATACATTGTAAAAAATAGCAAATGTTCAAAGAGGAGTCCCCCAGGGTTTCATCGTGGGGTCCACTCTGTTCCTAATGTGTATTAATGATTTGATCAGTGTTGCAGCCCACACAGAGGTGAGGCTGTATGCTGATGACACAGTTTTACTAGCAAATGGAAAAACAATTCAAAAGATGGAACAGGGATGAAAAACAGACTTCACAAACTTAGAAAAATGGCCAGACCATTCTAGGTTAGTCCTAAACAGTAAAAAGACTAAAACTATGGTATTTAATTCAACAAGAAACAAAAATCAATGTACTTACCAGGATATTAATATAAAAACTATCAAATACGAAATACTGGCGCAAGACCCCAGTATAAATACTTAGGGGTCTGAATAGACGAAGAGTTGAAATTCGATTACCATATTAATGACTTGAAAGGCAAAATGAACAAAAAACTGGGAGCTTTCCACAGATCAGGTATTTGCATTGATGTGAAAATGAGAACTGATATTTTAAATCAATTATTAATCCCTTGCCTTGATTATCGAAATCACATTTACAGAATGGCACACAAAACTCATTTAAAAAAGGTGGATGTGACCTATAATAATTTAGCTAGGTTTATCTTGCGAGGCGACTACTGGAAGCACCACTGTAAAATGTATGAAACTTTAGGATGGATGACACTTGAAAATAACAGAAACATGGCATGGGCGTATCAATTTCACAGGGTCCTTCACACTGGAACACCTAAGTCCCTTTTGGACAAACTGGAAAAAATGAGTATATACATAAATATAATCTAAGAGATTCTCAAGATAGGCAATTTTACATTAAAATCAAAAATAGATTTGGAAAAATGACATTCGTAGCAAAATTTATCTCAATGTGGAGCCTAATAGATAATAATTTGAAAACTCAAAATGGCAGCACTAAACATTTTGTAAATTTACTTAAAGACTAGCTGAATATAAGATGTACATGCAATGATTAAGGTGGGTCACATCTCAAATATTGTCTTAGTATAATATTCTGATAACCTTTTAAATGCGTCATATTAAAATGCAAATTTCTCTGTGTTGTTTAATTTAACAAAAATGTATTGTTTTATATGTGGAACTTTTAAACTCTATATGTGGTACTTTTAAACTTTTAAAGGACCATCATGAAAATGGGTCTACAACTTAATGATGAGCAATGAGGTCTACTCCTGTATAAAAATAAAGCATTTCTACATGTTGTATTGTATTTTATTTGATTTCAGAATTATTGTTTTTGATTCTGGTTTTTATTTCTGTATTGAAATTCTTTTAATAAAAATGCCCCAACTCTTCTTTGAGAGGTTCTATAGCAACTTTAGCTTCCACCTGGACAGTGAACAAGAATGATAAGAAGGGACCTCAGTTTAACATCTCATCTGAATGATGGCACATGAACAATACAGCACCCCTACATGCTGCACTACAGTGGCGGTTATGGGTAATACCCCAAGTACCTATTGTGAAGCTAGAGTCTAAGATCGTCTGGCCTTAAAGGTAAGCATGCTACAGTACCTACTAAGCCACAAGAAACTGATATCATGCCTCTTAGTGTGTAAGAGATAGTTCATGTAATCTGGGCACCCAAAATGAAAGTGTGGCAGCATCCCAGGAGGGAACTGCTCATTGTAATGCCAAGTAAATGCCCTGTGAGAGTACACTGAGATCAAATAAACCCCCATTGCTTGACTAAACAGCTTTGTGTGTGCAATGTGTTGTTTTAATGAAGTTAAAGTTGTCTGATGCTTGTGAGAAAGTTAGTTACCCCATGGTCCCAGCAAAACCTTTTAAGATCCCTGGCCAGCTCCCTCCCATGGTGGAGGACCCCGAATGTTGGGGGTCTGCATTACACATTTAGAAGGCTTTTGTCTGTAGTTCAGAAGGGCAGCTGGTGACACTCAGCAACCCCCCTCCACGTGGTTCAAACTGCATATGTCCAAGTGTCCTTTGGATGCTTGGAATTTTTGTTGTGACCTCTGTGTGGTGGCTTTGTTTGCTCCCACACATCCCTCCTTACCTGTCAGCATTCAGTTGCCTCTGGGCATCCTTTCTCCTGTTCTGCCTTTGGTCCATAGCTCTACCATGCTGTCTGATTCCTTTGTTTTTTGGAGCATTAGGGTGATGGTGCTGCTCTGGTGGCAGTCCTTGAGCTGCCTCTGTTCCTTGACTGTGTCAGCATCTGGTTGGCATTCTCTCCTCAGTGCTTCTAGTTTGGCTCACTGTTCAGTACCTGCTGGGTGTCCACATAAGTTGTTGTCGGCTAAGTGTGGCTTTCCTTGGGAGCTTTGAATTGGAATGGTTGGGGGGCTGGGGTGACACATTAGGGGCTGGCCTTCCCTTCAGCCTCTAGTGGATCATTTTGGACTGCTGCCCCAGGATCCAATAGCCCACAAGCTACAGTGGCTTACATCCTGTCTCTGCAGCTGGCTCCTAGCACCAGGGAGCCCCAGCTCATTCATTCAGTCATTCAGTCTGTGGGATCCACTTAAACCAGTCAGTCTCTGCCATCATGCCATACCTTTGTTTTCATCTGGTATGACAGCTGCTGCCTTTTTATTTCCATTACCAATCACTGTGTTCTGTGTCTTATTCAGTTTCATGCTCTCTCAACCTACCAGGTAAGCACCTTCCCTTCTGGGATTGGTTGGTGTGTGTCCTCAATCATTTTTCTGTTCTTCAGTCTCAATAACTGGATAGAAAAATTAGAACTAATGAGTTTAATGTATGGTTAAGGTGGTGTTGTAGTACTCAAGGGTTTGGATTAGTAGAAGTATGGGGTAGGACATGGGATAATGCAGAATTATATGCTCCAGGTGGATTACACTTAAGCAGAGCTGGCACAATGGCCCTGAGTGAAAAATGATATTACTTTGTAAGGGAATAGTTAAATTTAAACTGATTAGTGGGGGAGCAACATGAATAGCCTAGCTAGTAATCCCCCTTGTAATATTTTAGGTACATTAATAGGCTATAGTAAGAAATAAGGATTTTCAGGGTGGAAAGGGTCTGTATGTGAATACCAGAAGTCTGGGAAATAAAATGGTGGACCTAGAGACAATTATGGTGGATGAATGCCTTGATATTATGGCTATAACAGAGACCTGTTGGTTGGAGCATCACTCCTGGGAAGTTAGTGTTCAGAAGGGACAGGGTGGGTAGAAAGGGGGGAAGATGGCATTATATGTCAAGGAGACCATTAAAGCAACTGAAGGACAGGATGAGTACAGTGGGACAGAATTCCTGTGTGTCATAATAGAAAAAACCTGGAACCATAGTAAGAATAGAAGTGATATACATATAGGCCTCCAAATAAGGGGGAGGAGTTAGATAGGCAAATGATGCAGGTGATTCAAAGGGTGTCAGACAAAGGGGAGTTTGTACTACTTGGGGACCATAATATGCCAGACATACAATGGGGAATCCCAAAGGCAACATCAGCCAGGAGCAGGGACATACATGAAGCACTGCAGGGTGTGACATGTATAGCCAGTTCTGAGTGCTATAGTATCATTTTTTGTAATATCAAAATGGGTTATAGACTGTATGTCATGAGAGATGCTGAAAATCTGTTGCTAACCCCCCCCCCATTTCAGCTGAAAAGATGAAAGCCATGAGAAAATGCTGAAACAGCATGTGAGATCACATACACACAGGTTTTAGATACCAGGTGTTACGTGGCAGGCCAGCAGCTAATTACAGATGTTTCTAAGTTAATTTTTCTATGAGGGAAGTCATAAAAAAGTTTATGACATTAGAGGGGAAAACCAGGTTTAGCAAACTGGTGCGAAGTTGTAAATGTTCCTCTGATGCCTGTGTGAGAAAGGATACTGATTAAGATCAATGAACTGTCATTTGAAGAACATGAATATGCTGAGGTTGCAGAATTTAATACTTGGAAAAGACATTCTGTTTTTATAGATATATGTTTTTTATATATTCTGACAGGGAGGAGCTAGGTGACCTCATGCAAATAGGTGGGGAAAACCAGGTTTTTAATTATTATTCTGTTTTCCTTCAGAGACACTTTTTATCTAGACTCTGACAACAAAACATCTGTGAGCACTTTTGAGCAGATATTTAGAGACTAAATACTGTAGTAAGAATTGTACTGTTTAAACCTTATTATTTTAAAAGATTTGTATGTCTTGTGATATAATAGCTCTGTATTTTGTGTTTTACATATTTTTATCTATTTTAGTAAAACTCTTTTTAGAGCATGCTTGGTCTGTCTTTGAATTTCTTTCAGTTGTAAGAAAAGTATATATGGTTATAGTAAACTCTAGGCATAAGCTTGAATGGTGATACCAAACTGGAAAGGTCCAAATAATCTGAGGTCTTTATTAAAGTTTTTAAGGGTTCATTTCTGTACACCTGGTTAGGTGCCCATAGGCAAAGATATTTGGCCCCCCAAAGACAGAAATATCTAAGCCTGTGCATTAGGTATGCTAGCAAGAGGTTCACAGTTTGAATCCTTCCAGAACTTGAGACCAAAGGTTGATTCAAACCCATAAAAACAGACAAGAGGGTTACCTTGTTCTGTTAAACTGTTCTCAAGACTGCACTTGGAGGTTGGCACTTTAGAAGTAGAGGGCTGACCTGCTGAGTGCGTTTGTGACACAGGATTCGTATCTACATGCTGGTTAAGGAGCCCACAAAGGGGAAAAATATTTTGGACGTGGTACCCACAAGTGGGGATAGTGTCGAAGAGGTTATTGTGGGAGACTGTCTGGGTGTAAGTGATCACAACACAGTAAGTTTAAAGATACCAATAGAGAAGATAAATAAAAAAAGTACGAAGGTTCTGGACTTCAGGAAGGTGAACTTTAATAGAATGAGGGAGATTTTCAGGGATGAAATGCGTTGATCGGATAGAGGCTGTAGAGGAATTATGGAAATGTAATAAGGAGGTATTATTAAAAGCAACTGAACTATGCATAAGGAGGGTAGGATAAAACAAGAAAAGAAGGCGGCCTCTTTGGTTTAATAGGGAGGTTGTAAGAGCAATAAGAGATAGAAGGATAGCTTTCAGAAGATATAAGAAAACTCAGAGTGTGATAGAGTAAATTATAAGGAGAAACTGAAACAAGCAGGGAAATTGATTAGGAGAGCAAAAGCAGAAATAGAAGAGTGAATTGCTAAACATGTCAAACAAGGAGATTAAACTTTTTTTTAGATATGTGGGGGAAAAGAGGAGGACAAGACAGGGGATTGTGAGTCTGAGGGGAAGGGGTAACTAAGGCTGAGAGGGACTTTGAGAAAGCTGAGGTTTTAAAATAGTTATTTTTGCTCTCTATTCACAGTGGAAGGGGATGGAAAGGGACCTCAGTTAAAGAAGAAGGGAGGAGATGAATGTGGAGTGGATCAAAGCCCATTAAGTGAGAAAAGAGTTAAGGAAGAACTTGGAAAATTAAAGGTAGACAAAGCAATGGGGCCAGATAGTTTGCATCTGAGGGTCCTTAGGGAGTTGAGGGATGAATTGGCAACACATTTAGTAACATTATTTAACTTGTTCCTGGATACAGGGTGTGTTCCGAGTGACTGGAGGATGGCAGATGTAGTACCACTGCACAAGGGAGGCTACAAGGAGGAGGCAGAGAATTACAGACCTGTCAGCCTCACATCAGTGGTGGGCAAGGTGATGGAGGTGCTAACAAAGGAAAGAGTGGTAAAATACTTAATGGACAACAAACTATTAGATGAAAGCAACATGGATTCACTAGTGGGAGATCTTGCCAAACAAATCTGACAGAATTTTTTGATGGGGCAACAAAGGTGGCTGATCAAGAAGGGGCAGTTGAAGTTGCCGACCTGGACTTCATTAAGGCCTTTGACTCTGTCCCTCACCGCAGGCTGGTAAATAAGACAGAGAGCCTGAGGTGGGACAGAAAATAACTAGATGGGTGAAAAACTGGCTGATGGATAGAAATCAGAGGGTGGTGGTAAATGGTGTACATTCTAAGGTAAGGAAGGTTACGAGCCCGGGTTCCTCAAGGGTCTGTACTAGGACCGATCCTTTTTACTAAATATATTAGTGATATATCAGAGGGAATTGAAGGGAAATGTGTCTGTTTGCAGATGATGCAAAGTTATGGAATAGGGTCAACATTGAAGGAGGGGTTGAGGCCATGTGGAGGAATTTGAGTATACTAGAGAAATGGTCAGAAACATAGCAGCTGAAGTTCAATACAAAGAAGTGTGCAGTGATGCATATAGGGTGTAAAAATCGACTGACCAAGTATTCACTGGGGGGAGAGCAGATAAAGCAAACAGAACATGAAAGGGATCTGGGGACTATAATATCAAACAACCTTAGGGTAAGTGATCCATGTAGTAAGGCAGTTGGCAAAGCTAATAGAATGATGGTGTGCATCGGAAGGGGGCATAACTACTAGGAAAAGGGAGGTGCTGATGCCATTTTATAAGACCATGGTTAGATCGCACCTGGAGTATGGGGTACAGTGCTGGAGGACTCATTTAAGAAAGGACACAGATGTAATAGAAAAGGTTCAGAGAAGGGCAACAAAGATGGTGCAGGATATGCAAGGGAAACCATATGAGACAAGATTGAGGGAATAAAATCTGCATCCTCTGGAGTTTAGAAGAGAGAGAGGAGACATGATAGAGACATTCAAGTACATGAAGGGGGTAAATAAAGTGAGGGAAGGAAGTCTATTTAAAAGGAAAGTCAGAGTTAAAACAAGAGGTCATACTTTAAAATTGGAAGGAGGAAGATTTAAAGGTAGTGTACGGTTGTTATTTCACTGAGAGGGTGGTTGAACCCAGGAACAGATTACCTGAGGAGGTGGTAGGTGTCGAAATGGTGGAGGGATTCATGAGAGCATGGTTAGAGGACAGAGGATAGGTTCCTTGTGCACTGGTGACAAGTAGGGGGGGAGGAGTAAGATGGTCAGACTGGATGGGCCAGGATGGTCCTTTTCTGCTGACACATTACTATGAAACTATGATAATAACTGTTCAGTCTCAGTCATAACATCAGACTCTGTCACACTCAGTTGGCCATTATGCCTTCAGTCAATCATTCAGGTACACCTTGCTCAGCCTACACTGCCTGTACTTCTATGGCTGTTAGAGTTCTTCATTGGCCCCCTACTACATTCCAGCACCAGACGCATGCCTGCCATGAACACCCTTGGTTTCCAGTGCTCCCCTGCCCTGAGGGACGATGGTCTGGTTCTGCTCCTGTGACATTCATGTCTTAAGGGTGAGTCCCTTGACTCAGGTGGGATCCTTCTCTTTGTGCCTTTCAGATGGGAATGTCATTTATTCATTTTTCTTTTTCATTTTCATTTAATTTTTAATTTTTATGCTTGTTAGCTGATGAGAAGATTTGCCCATTTTCACAAGTGACAAGTTTTAAAAACAGCACACTATAAATACAAACAGTACAAACAAAATTAATAACTGCAGTAAAATATAACATCAATACAAATAATTCAAACATCAAACTTTAAATACAGTTGCATTCATTCACTGAGATAAGCCATTGTTTTAGTCTGATTTTGAATGTTCTGATTTACTGTACAACCAGCAATTTCCTCAGCTATGTAATTGTCAAAGATTGATGCCCTGTATAAAACAGTTTTTTGCCCAATAATGTTCTTAAATAGTGGTATTTTAAACATATATTTACTTTGGGACCTAGTCCCCTTGTCAATTTAAAGCTCTATGAAACAATGACAGGACCATTTGGGGTAATTGACCTATCACTCCTTTGTGAAGCAGGGTACCCATCCTCAAGCTTATTCTGTTCTGTGTGATAGACAACCTGCCTCTTTTAATAGAGTATAATGGCGTGTTCTCCTGGAGAGATTGGTCATGAATCTAAGTGCATTATTATATGTTACTTTAACTTTAACAAGCATTCTATCACTAGTAGCTGAATATATAATCAACCCATAATCAAGTACACCGAACAATAGGCCATGTGTCAATAGTCTACATGATTCTGGCACTAAATAAGGCTGAACTTTAAACAAAAGCCCTAATCATTGATGGACCATGTTTATAACATTTTAAATATGAATTTCAAAGGAAAGAGTGTTATCTAATGCATTCCCTAAATATCTGAAACTATCAACTATTTCAATGGGTTCACCTTCAAGATCTACTAAGGGAATATTGGCTTCTCTTTTCTTACGTGGTCCTGAAAAAATCATAGGCACGATTCTAAAATGGGTTACATATGTCACAAGGTGACTTGTGCCAAACCCAATGGCGCAAGTCACACTTTCCAACATGCGTTGCGCCATTAGCTATTCCAAGATGTGGTCTGCACCATGGCATGGGCTGCCTGCGCCCAAGTGGACTTCTGCCGGCCGCAGCCTCTATGGCATGGCAGAAGGGGGGTTATGGCAGCATCTGCACTCTATTCTGAAAGGGCGGCTGCCTTAACCCAGTTACGCCATTCCAAGACACACTGCACCACTGCAGGGTTGGACCAGCAGTTAGCTGGTCCAAGGGGTATCCATCCTTGCCAAACAGTGGTTGCCTCCCACAGTGCCACTACATGTACACAGATGTACCCCATGGATACCCCATCTCATAGATGCTCCCCCAATTCTGGGGTGCCACCCGCGAGCACCCGGGTCCATTTTCTGTGGTGCCATCCTTGTGTCTGTGCCACACTATCAACCCCCCATGGCCCCCAGGGGCTTGCACATTGTTTTGGGGCTGGGTGGGCTGGGTGGCCTGTTCCCTGTGGACAGGAGCTTGTGGCACCCAGGTCTATCGCGCCTTTCCCATGGCACAAGCTTGCGGCTGACGCACGGTGCAGAACGTAAGTGCCGGGGACCCTGCCTGTCTTGAAATAGGGCACAGGGTCCCTGGCATAGTGGCTCATGTCGCAACTCGCATACACCCACGAGTTGCAACATGTGTCTCAGAATCGGGCCCCATTACTTTTTTTTTGTGTTCAACACCATGCGCCTAGATAAAAGCCATTCCTGAAACGAATTGAAATCTTTTTGCATTTTCCTCAGGACATCCTCAGACAGTACCCCAGTTTTAAAAATAACTGCATCATCTGCATATAGGATTATCTCTGATTCTTTACAAAATTCAGGGGCAGAATTCATATATAATGAAAAAAGAAGGGGACCTAAAATTGAACCCTGTGGTACCCCACACTTAATCAGCTGGGATTCCGAAAAGGGTATCCATACTTTATCCTGACATTCGATATCCTGACACAGGGGGATACTGATTGTGTTTGCCCAAAACGGAGTTTGACTGAATGTTTGGTAGCCCAATCAGTGATGTCCTGACAAAGTCCTTGAGCAGGTTTGTCTGAAAGACTGTTATAGGTACTTTTTCCTGACGAGGTTGATTAGTGGGGTGGCATTTGGCTATGGAAGTTACAGGCACATTTTCCCAACAAGGTGCACTAGTGGGGTGGTATCTGATATTGAGAGTTACTGACACATTTTCCCGACAAGGTGTTTTAGTAGGTTGTTTTATGCCCAGTGTGACAGGGCAGGTAGGATAGTGTGCTTTGTTCCTACACTGCATGTGTAACATGCCGGGTTTTTGGTATTTATGTTTTTGGTTTTGGTTTCCGGGGGTTTTATGTTTCAGTCTGTAGTTGTTTTGTTGTGTTGTGCTTCGTGTTTACTTTGTGGGTTATTGTTGGGTTTGTTGTGGGGAGGTGTCAGTTTCTTGGAACAGCTGGTGGTGACATATGCTGGTGGCGCTGTTACGGTGGAGGGAGTTTTTTTCCTAGGAAGTTTGCAGTATGGTGCTGTGTGTCAGTGCGCGTAGGAAGTCCTGAGTGGAATAATGTTTTTTGTTGGCAAGGATCCTCTGGATTTTTTCTTCTCTTTGCAGGTAAGATTTTTTAAGGGGTGACTGGAGTTGGCTTCTCAGGATGGCTTCTCTTCGGGTTTCTGTTGTTTATTGTTCCCAATTTATTTGTCTCACCATGGTGTGGATTCCAACATGCGCCTTTCCTAGGACTGAGCTGTAGCGCCGGTGCCAAGCCTCCACATTATTTTGGGTTTGTGGTATGCCTTCTGAGGTGTGTTCTGCTACAGACCATGTCTGTGTTTGGTCTTATTTTACCATAAAGATAATATTCCTCGAACCACTGCTGGAGGCCAAGGGTTGTTGGTGGAAAGTTGTGATTTTAGCTGCAGGTATGTGAGGGGAATTTCATCGGGGTTGAGGTATGCTACTAGTTGTCTTATCTGGAGACTGAAGTCGGCATTTGTGCCATACTCTGTTGATAGTCCAAACTAAAGGCTTGGACTTTTCTCCATATTAGCTGTCCAAAGTGAAATAAGCAGCCTTTATGCTCTGAGGTCGGGAATTCTTGCTGGGAAGCATTAATGGCTGCTTGTTCAAAGTTGGTAATTATAATGTTCAGTGTGAGTGTTATTTGTATTCTTTCAGCCAGTTCATGTAATTTCTGGAAGAGTGTTATTTGGCTGTCCTGGCTTTTGCTTGTCATGAGGCAGTAAACTAGGGGAGCTATTTGGGTTGTTTTTGTTCTGGTCCGATGGGAGCGTGAATGCTGTATAGCTGGCTGAATAGTTTAGGGAATGTTTTGAATGTGCCGTTCATAATCCAATATGTAGGCTTTTTTAAGTCTTCTAGGTTTTTGTTAGTGGTGAATATTAGGATTTTGTTGGTACCTGTTTTTATCGTTGCTCTGAAGAATGATTGTCTGGAAAATTCTGTTAGGTTGTAAAGTACCTGTAGGTCATCTGGTGTACTGGGCTCTTTAGGAGTTGTGTTCTTCTGGATCTGTTCATGGTTTGTAGCAAAGCTTTTTTGAATGGTATGTGTTGGCGTATTTCTGGAGGTAGGTTTGTAATTTCCTGTTGGATGAGCTGTGCCGGGTTGTTAGCTGAGGTTTTGTTTTTTTTTTTGTTTTAGTGAAGCCACCATCTCAGCTATAGGTGCTGCTGTGGGATTGGGGGAGTGGTTGTGGTCATTGTGCTTCAGTAAAAGGTGCAGTCCATTTTACAGCAGAGTGACAATGCAACCTAAGTATTTTTAGCTTTCTAGTAACACAAATATTTACTTCTAACAATCACACAGGAGTGTGGTGTACATATTTTATGGATCACATGCAAAGAGAATTGAGAAAGAATAAGTACCTCAGCTGGGACTTGAACCCAGGCCACCTGGAATACCATTCCGATTGTGCTAACCAGTTGTGCCACTGAGACAACTGGAATCTGGGCTGTCCTGTGCTTGGGGACGGCCCTGGTTCCAGTTGTCTCAGTGGCGCAGCTGGTTAGCGCAATCAGGACGATATTCCTGGTGCCCTAGGTTCAAGTCCCAACTGAGGCACTTATTCTTTCTCACCTCTGTTTGTATGTGTTCCATAAAATATGTACACCACACTCCTGTGTGATTGTTAGAAGTAAATATTTGTGTTGCCATTGGGTTGCGCATTTGAGAAAGAGTAATGTGCTCGAGGACAACCCAGGTTCCAGTTGTCTCAGTGGAGCAGCTAGTTAGTGCAGTAAGAATGGTATTCTGGGCAGCCTGGGTTCACGTCCCAGCTGAGGCACTTATTCTTTCTCACTTCTGTTTGTATGTGTTCCATAAAATATGCACACCACACTCCTGTGTGATTGTTAGAAGTTTTAACTTTTTCTCTGGTCACAGCACCAATAGTATCTTATGTTCTGGTGTCTTTCATGTATCAGAAGGTAGCCGTTTATTTAAATATTTTGTTTTCCATTTTTGGTGGGGACTAGAGTGCATATATACACTTCAGAGGTTGTGCTGGTTTGGGGCTTGAGCTCATGTGTCTCCTTAGCATTCTCCGGTAGTTCTACCTGTGCTGTGGTGATTTGGGAGCTTTTAGCAGGGTGCCGTTCTTTATGTGGGGTATAAATAGTTAGTGCTTGTTGTATAGCATGTGCTTTGTTAATTGGGTGAGGTACACCTGTGCAGTACAATGAGCTGAGTCACGTCAGACTCGGAGGATGTATCTTTAAGAATGGGGGGTGCAGGTGGTGGAGCCCCCTGCATGGGAGGTGTGGGGGGGGGGCAAAGCCCCCCGCATTACTTTTTATTAAGTTGGGCTTTTTGATTGGGATATTGCAGCTTTCAGCAATGTTCTGTTCGGGACTAAAAAAATCAGTGTTTCATGGTTCGGGATAACGATTGTCGGTTTGCCATAGTATTCCTAGTTTTATGCATCCTATTACTCAAGTAATTATCAAACCACTTTATCACATCATTTGAAAAGTGTAATTCTAAAAGAGAATCTAACATTAGACCATGATCTACAAGGCCGAAGGCCTTGGTGAAGTCCTCAAATACTGCTGTGGCAGAGTGCATGTTTAAGTGCCCTATGGATGCTCAGAATTTTGTTGACACCTAGGTGCCTTTAATTCTCAAACCCTGACCCTATAACACTTTGATGGGCCAGAACTCTTCATTAGGGTTCTGTGTCATTGAGATACCCTGACATGGTGGTAGTCCCCAGAGTGGGGACAGAGAGAGTGTAAGCCAAAGTTTACAGTTGCACAAACACCACATGCTACTTGGTCTCAATCAATCCCAACCTACTCAACAGCCCGATGATCCTTTGAACCAAGATTCTAAATGTTTATCTTGTCACTTTGGATCTCCCCTATTAGCTCTCAGAAATGAAGTTTAACTATCAGGGACTGTGTTTTGCAGGACTTCAGACTGTTGTGCTGGATTACATGAAAGCTGAAAGCTGAAAATGAAGTTAGAAGTGATGTTCTGCAAGGCTGCTACTCACAATACCAGCTACCTCGGTTCAGGAATGAACCCAGGTTTGTGCATCTCACAGGGCACTCTCCTCCTCTTGGGAGGGAAGACAGCAGACTCCACTGCTATACCGCCATCTGGAAGACCACAGGTGACGATGCAGTCAGAGTTGCTTGATGGAGGGCAAATGCTGGCTGACACCAGGATGCAAGCATGCCTCACATGCGCTTGCTTTCCTTGGCACATTAGTCTTTAGCATCCAGAGGGAAGGGAGAAATGATGGAGGAAAAGTACTGAAAGTGCAGCAGCATGGAGGTGGCTCTCTTGGGCCCAACCAACCCATCTGATCACCCTGCTCCTACACATGCCAGCCCAGGATGGGGACAGCTGCCGACCCCCCAACAAAATCCACCATGGAACAAGAGCTTTATGGATCCTGCAGAGAGTGGGTAAGTGTCAGAGATGGGGAGGATGGGGCCAGAGGAAAGACTGAGCCAAGACAGACAGCTCCACTGCTGGGGGATAAAGACAATAATAAAAATAATTGATGTTCTGACCTTTGGTCTTGTAAAGGACTTATAATAAAAAAAAGTGAGCATAGTTGGTGACTAACAGTGCTTACTTTGTAGAACCTCTGAGGGTTTTCTCTTGTGGTATGTGGCTTAGAACATAAGGTTTGGCGAGAGGACCATGAAGCGAAGATGAGCGATTCTGTCTGCCTGAACGTCACAAGAGGAGTCTCTTATGTAGCAAGAGACACTCATTGGAGGCCCTCTCAACTTACTGAAAATTACTTAAGTTTGCTAGGGTGATTTATAATAAGTGTTAAAGTAATTTGTTTTATACTTTTTAGGAGTTTCTATAGCTATCCTCCTCCTGGCTTTGAATAAAGCACTCTACTTCCTTTTTTTTTTTTTAGTTATGAGTTTTCTTCCCCACTGCCGGCTATTTCAGGAGGCTGTCCCCAGCCCTGTCCCCCGGCATCTACCAGCCGATGCTGACCTGACCCCAGGGCTTGCCCCCCTGGTGGGGTTGGCAGGGGGGGTCCCCAACTCCCCCACCGAAGTCTGGATATAGTTGGCCAGTATCGTCGCTAGCTGGGGGCAGAGCCTGCGAGGCGCCCTCTGCCATCCTGCACAGTAGTCTATTTCCTCCAGTTTTTCTCCCTGGGAGTCAGGACCATGCAATGTCGCCAGTGGAGGGGGGTGCGCACACTTATGTACGCGCTTTCTCCAGGCATCTGGCCCGACTCCTCCCAGCTTGTGGTACGATGCCCTGTCCTCCGGCTTCTGCCAGCGGGCGAGCAAGCGCCGACCATCAGGAACCCCCCTACCCAGAGAAGTAGAGCAGTCCATCGGACAGTCAATCCTTCTCCTCCCCTGCCGACCCCCAATGGCCCGTGCTCGTTCCCGAACACGGGGTCGCCAGTGTAGTGCGAGGTAAGGCACCAGTGCCTCAGCCCTCAGCGCCACCGGGCCGTCTAAGCACTCTACTTCTAATGCTCCAGCTCGAGAGACCACTGTATGCAGAATAAGAGGTGCAGTGGCTCTGTGTGCTGATTGGATGAAATTGTATAAGTGACTTATAATTTACATAAATGTGCTTCCTTTTGCTTTATAAATAATTGCTGAGAACACAGGGTCAAAACATCAAGTCTGACTTCATTTTCTATTTTGATTGTGTAAATTGCATCCCACATGCCAATGTAGCACTTTGTTTTTTGTTCTTACATTCAGTTTTTTCAGTTGCCCAACTGGCCATTGAGACAAAGAAGCAAAGTGTGTTACTCCCAAATGTAATTGATGTACAGTCATTTCAGTTCAACATTTTACTTGTCTGCATGTGTTGCTGATTAGATGTCAAAATGGCATGACATGGCAGAAGGTGTGTTGATACTCTTGCCTTCAGGTTCTTTTTAAACTTATGCCAGACATGAGGGAAGTTTCTTCACTAAGCAACGATCAAAACAAATTCTATGCATGTTTATTTAAGTTGTGTGTGTCTGCTGCCCTTATAAATAGCATGGCTGTCCCTTCTATTCCTTTCAATCACTCAAAGCATGTGGGAGTTGGATGGCTATTCCAGGTTAGGTCATGGAGTTAGGCAAAGATGTTCCTCTCTCTATTTTTCTAGGGACAAGCAGCTAGCACTGACCTCTACAGTGAGCACAGGTCCATTTAAGACACTCAGAGTGAGCATACCAGAGGGGCAGTTTGCAGGGAAAGCGGTATACGGGATCTGTACTAGAATGCTAGGAGAGAAGGAATATCCAGATTGTTTGATTTGTGTGCATCTCTCCAACCCATACACATACTCTCAAGCCTCATTCCTAAAGCAAGGCATCATAGCTATGCAAATTCTTGTGTAAGTCAAACTGGCAAGGTTTCCCCCCGAAAAGACATCACCTTTTAAATAAGTTTGCACCTCTGACCCAGTATTAGCTGAGAATGACAATGTATAGTGTGATGGGAATGTGGCCATGTAATGTAATCTCCTTTTTAGTTACTGTAATTGTTTTTGTTTCTACTTATTTTCCTATAAATCTTTCTGTTTGGCATGGCATATGGTAGACAAATTGGAGTGCAGGTTACATGATGAATTGCAAGTCACATGTTCTAGCAGCTACCCTGGGAAACCTCAAGGGAAAAACAGTTGCCAGATGGGAGGGTGCTATTTTTCCCACAAAGACATCTGAGCAGCCTGGATATAAACAGTGTCATAAAGCTATGAGTGAGGATGTGACGAAGTGAGGGGAAAAGGCAATTACATACACACACACACACACACATACACACTCACATGCACACTACCCACTCATGGGGATGGGGGAATACTGAAGAGGCTATCACTCCAGGGAGAGGGCTCAGCCTACTCTCCTAAGCACATAAATAGAAGAGTTAAACCCCAGCTCTCTCTCTGTCTCTCTCTCTCGCTCTCTTGCTATCTGACTTCCTGTGGCCTTTGAAGAGGACCTGAGCTCTATTTTAGGGAGTCATCCCAGAGGATGGAGGGCTCCACTCTATAGCTAACTTATCTGGGTAAGGAGAGAGCAATCATAGTGAATCTTTTCTTACAAGTTACCTGGCAGATAAATATATATATCCTAGTGTGAGACTAAGTTGTAAGCTCATTGTATCAATATTCTATCTGTTCCAACTGAGTTATTTTCTTCTCCTGTAAATGTGTATATCTTTTGGGTTGCTATACATATCCTGTTTGTAATATCTGTAGCATTTAATAGTAAATAATATGTTTTATAGAACCAGTGTCTGAACATCTTTATAGTGAAGTAATATTTCTGCTGGAAAGGTGGGAATTCTTTGTTTACAGTTCACCATCTGAAGTGTACTCTACCATATATTAGTGTTTGATCTTTCAAGTCCCTGAGCAAGACAGAGGAATTTTTCTTGTATAACCAGGTGATGACAGCAGAGAAGTAAATCAGACCAAATTACCCCAGAACCTAGTACAGCCCAAAGGGTAAGTTTGTCACAAATTGGTGGCAGTTGTTGGTATCAGTGCACAAACTTAAAGCCAGAATTTGTGTGCAGTGTGCTTTCCTGGTGAAACTAGGAACTCTGGGAGAAAGGTAAAAATCTTACCTGGCACACACAGAACAGAGATTGACAGTAGAAAAGTTACCTTAACAGTCACGAAACAGGATATACAAAAAGATTATATTTTTTACCACTGTTATTTATATTTCTAGAAACACAGCTTAGTGCAGTGTAGTTAGCAAGTCTGAACTCCTCACCATATGGCAAATTTCATGTGCATCAGCTCCATGAGCTGTGCGAAGGGAGATGGATTTTCTCTGAGGACCTGACAAAAAATGGGCTCATAGAAGCCCTGGAGGAGTATGACTAAATGCACAAGAGGTAGGCAGTCCCTGAGGAGTATGACCAAATGCAGGTGGAAGAGGCAATCAGTGATGAAGATGATCAAAGTAGCAAGACTGAGGTCACAGAGGCTGAGCCAGAGCTGGACCATGAGCCACGAACCGGCGACACAATACAGCCCAAGCCTGAGTCAAGAACTGGTGCGGCAGAGTCTCAAAATTAGCTTGACCTTATGAAAATGGAGCTTACTGTAAAAGAGGCAGAACTGCAGAGGGCAAGGCTTGAGGCCGAGAGAGAGAGCGAGAGTAGAACTGGGGGCTGAGAAAAAAGAGAAGGCATGCCAACACAAACTCCTCATGCAACAGGACAGAGGGAGCAGCAGTGTCAGCATGAGGTTCTCATATGACAGGCAAGAGAGCAGAAAAGAGAGCAGGAATGAGTGGAAAGAAGGAAGGAACACCAGCACAAGATTTGACAACAACAGAAAAGAGAGAAGGAACACCAGCATGAGAAAGAGATGGTGACCCTCTGCCAAAAAGCACTGCAGCAAACAGTAATTAATGGAGTAGGGCGTCACATCCATGATGCACAATTCATTCTAAAATGTTTCCTCAATACTGAGAGGGGGATGATCTTGATTTATTTTTAAAATAATTTGTGAGGGTATGTGTGTAGTTTAAATTGGACAGGGCTTCGTGGATGACCTGCTTTCCACCCTGACTTACTGGCCGTGCATTGCACGCATTTGCTAGAATGGATGTTAAGGACTGTATGGATCATGATAAAGTCAAGGGGGTGTTACTGAAACATTTCAAGCTAACTCCTGAGGTTTATGGGTGAAAATTCAGGGAATTAAGAAAGGGCCAGGAGACAGCAATGTAGAATTGCAAGTTAAAATGTGTACCCACCTATACTGCTGTGTGGATAGGACTAAAGGTAGAACTGTGGAGCAAATAAAAAACTTGTTTGTAAGGGAACAATTTCTTGAAATTGTACTTGAGGACTTGTGCATGTGGTTGCTGGACCGACATGCAGCCCTGCAAAGGAGGAAGCAGAAAGTGCTGATTTGTACATGACCAGCAGACCATACATGCTGCATAGGAAAAGTGTGTGTGTAGGAGGGAGCACATGGTTTCAAAGGGAACCAGAGAGGGCAGTCTAAAGTAATCCAGCCTACACCTGAGCCCAAAACACAACCCACCAGCCTTAAGGGGAACCAAGAGCCAGGTGCAAAGAAATGCTATATTTGCAAGAATGTGGGGTGCCTGTCATATGACTTACCTAAAAATATGAACCTAGGGCAAAAGCCTGGAGGAGTGGGGAACCAAGACAGTGCCCAGCAGATAGTAGCTTGCTCACAGACTGCAGTACCACCTGACTTCTCCATACATATGCACCCAGTCCTAGTTAATGGGACTGTAACACAGGGTTTGAGTTTTACTGGTGCCTCCATCTCCATGGTAAGGCAGCATCTAATCCTGGTGGAACAGATTCTGTCTGGGCAATTTTCCAAGATTCGGGTAGTCATGGGTCCAGCAGTCCAAGTACCAATGGCTCAGGTCTTCCTGAACTGGGAAGGTGGCCATGGAGTACAGGAGGTAGGAGTCATACCTGATCTTCCTGTGGGTATATTAATGGGGAATGATTTTGACCACAGGGCAACTAAAAAATCAACTATAAAATCATGTTTGTCCAGTGAAATCATGTAAATGAATGTTGTGGAAATGAATGGAGTGTACTTTATGTATTTTTAAAAACTATGAAGAAAACAGGTACATCTTGAAAAAGGGTCAGTGACCCAATGATGTAACAAACCATTCTTACCTGTATAAAAATAAACTTTTACTACTACATTTTACTGCTAACTCTGGTGTGTGCTACTACCTACAGTCAGCAAAAGAGAAAGCTACTGAGGGTGAGGAGGAGGCAATGCAGCCTGTGTTAAGTCTTCCCTCTGAAGCTGAGGAAGCAGCTAGTGTGGTTGAGGAGCTAGCTAGGAGTAGCAACCCTGAGCCCCAGCTGCAAACTGGCGGCAGTATAGCACTGTGGTATAGGGCACTGAGCTGCAAATCTTGAGACTTGGGTTTGAATCCCACAGCCCCAACTTGCATACTGTGGGACCTTGAGCAAAGTCACTTAACTTCCTTGTGCTCCCAGATCACACCTAGAAACAAGCTTTGGCTTAGTGTGCTTTTCCTGGTTACACCCCCCTCCCCCAATTAAAACAAGGAGATCCCAGCCATGGGCAGATTTCCTTTGGAAGGAGAATTGGGGAGGTTCAGACAGGAGGAGATGGGCAGAGCTCAGCTGGCTGATCCTTCCCTACAGAAACTGAGAGATAGTCAATAGTGCTGATGACTCTCAGTGGAGTAGAAAGCTAGTTTACTGGGAGAATGGGCTGTTGTACAGGGAGTGCGCACCACAAAGGGGGCTAGAGGGAGACAGACTCTGGCAGATCTGGTACCAAACTACCCCAGAAGCTAGTACAGCCCAAAAGGGTAAGTTGGTCACATACAGACATGTGTATCATCCTCTTTGGGACTCCTCAGTGTACTGTAGTTGTAATCTCAATCAGGCTCAATATCAGAACCTCAGTGAGAAGTTCTTTTAGAACAGCCATTTAGAAGGACCTATCACTGAGGTTCTGAAATTGTGTTTGGGTTGGGATCTTAATTATAATACACTGTAGAGTCTCAAATAGGATGAAATTTCTCCTTCGAGCCCAAGACATGTGGCCAGTCCATCACATTGTGTTCATTTTAGATGCCTGTCAAGACCAAGGGAAACTCTGAGATGATGCTCCCTTAACCTCAGCGCATCTCTTCCAACAACCAGATCATGTTGGGAATAAAAAATAGCATCAGTGACACACACACACGCACGCACACATGCACACACACACACTAAATTCCACCATGATTGTGTTTGGGGTGGAGATCATAGCCCATTAGTCACCTGGTTTTGTGATTACCATCAAGTTGTGTATTTGTCTTATCTAAGAGGGATTTGGTGAAATTCCAGGAGAACTCAGAAATAAGGACATACTGCAGACTTTCTTACGTGTTATCTTCAAAGCTAGTTAGGTAATTTTATCATTTATTGTCCAAAAACTACAACTGGTCAATGCTTTTGCAAACATACTTGTCTAGTTGTGCTCTATTGCTACTAGACAACACCACACTACAGATGTAACAGCTCCATCTCAAGAACACATCTTTCACAACCCCATACAGTGGAGACTATGACATTACTTCCATCAGCCACAGATTCCTTTGCTGGTGCTAGGGACCTGCAAAAACAGTTTAGACTTAATAGGATGAAAGGCCTTTTTCTGCTATCATCTTCATGCATTTGTGCATTCAAACAAGGATATCAAAAACAAAACCACCGCCATACATACATGCCTTGCTGGTGTAACTGCAGGCGAGTGTTGTATCTATTTGTAGCTGTGAGGCGCTAGTAACTGGTAGCTGATTTAAGCATTCTTCTACAGCTGCAGTCATTTTGAGATTCAAATACTCATTTGCAGCAAACATTCGCCTTCATAAGAGTACTTCCTGTGAAAAGGCAGAGCAAATCACTTTCTTTCAAAACCTACAGTGGGAATCATTACAGCTGAAGGTCAGAGACATTATCAGTTCAGTGCCTCCCTGGCCATATGACACTCAACAGGGGAGCTTCACAGTCGCCCAGGGTTTTGTATTTTGTCCTTCCCTGAGTCAGCATCAGTGTGTAACCAAAGAACCATGTGAACCCAAACATATTATGGATCATTTTGATAGAATCAAGTTTTTGTGATGTCACTCTTCTCCTCTTTTTATTTCTGTCAGGAATGACAGCAAGAATTTTGAAATTGAAGCCCTGCATATGGTCACAGGGACAGAATGGAGTTCATGGCCTGCTGTGTGAAGGTAGACTTGTCAAAATGTTTATATGATAATAAAGGTGGCCCAGGTGCTCAAGCTATGGCCTGGCATCCTCTTGTCTTTTTTTTACTTCTTGAAGACCTTCTCCTATTAAAGATTCACTTTAACACAGTCTCACAGTCCTACACTAGGTTTAGAATATTGACAGATTGTCTATGAAGCTTTGCTGTATGATACTGTGAACAGATAGCCATAGTGTTTACAGTTGTGCATGTCTGTGTGGAGACCTGCAAGATGAATCTAAGCTAAAGCCAAGCAGGCAATTTACTGTTGCAGGAGGAGGTAAGCAGCAGGTCAAGGGAGCTGATCCTCCACCTGTACAAGTACCTGGTCACACGGCACCTGAAGTACTACCTCCGGGTATGGTCACCAATATTCAGAAAAGACAGTGAAGTGATTGATTGATAGGGTCAAGTACAGGGCCACCAGCCAGACCACCAGTGCAACAGTAGAGCTACTGCTTATGATACTGATGGCGGAGGTTCTAAAGTGAGCCTGGGATTGGAGGGTTGGCCAGGAGATGGGAAACAAGTGTCCAGTGGACTGCCCTCCTTCCTTGCATGGGGGGGGCTGACTAAACTACCACCACCTGGTGGAGAATAGGTGGCTATCCAAGAGAAGTCCCACAGCACTCAGATGCTCTGTGCATGCATGGATGCAGAGGCACACATGAGCATCTCCATCATTGCACCAGGCAGCCTTGGGGTAGAACCAGAAGAAAATGGATCAATGTCAGTATGATACACCTGTTAACTGCAGGCCCTGCACTGCTGACAGGGCCCCAGATTGCATATGGATGTCATAACTGGGAGGGAAGACAGTCATTCCCCCCCTTGGTCCCACCACAAAGGGGCAATCCATGGGAGATGCTATGGTCTGGATAAGTCCCTGGTATGGAAGGTGATGGGAATAGGCTGCTGGGGGAAGAAGGGGGGGGCCAGACTGATTAAGATGGAGCTTAAAAACCTTAATTTTAAAAAATACAGGCTACCAATCTATTCAGTTAATTACAGGGCAAGAGTTACTGTATGAGGAGGGTCAGAACTAGCTGGCAGTATAGCCTAGAGGTTAGAGTAACAAGCTGTGAATCAGCTTGGTTCAGCAGACCTGGGTTTCATTCCCCCAACCGCCACTTGCATACTGTGTGACTCTGAGTAAGTTACTTAACCAGCCTAATGCTCCCGGGTCGCCCCTGAAAACAGGCAATTGTGCCTAATGGGCCTTACCCGGTTAACAAAGAACATAAAAAAAAAAAAGAACATACTCAATTGATTTGGTGTAAAGAAGAGAAAGTTGGGGGTTATGATTAGGATGAATATGAAAGCAGATAGAATGGGTGGAGTTCAACTTGATGTTTGAGCTGATGAGTGGAAGCAGAACTAGAATTTCTGAACTCAAACTGAGGGGAGAGCGGGATACACAGATACATTGTGCAAACATCAGAAAGCAGTGCTTCACATTGAGTCTGGCTGAAAGGTGATACAGTATAGCCTATCCAGTAAAGCTATGACAGGTGATATAGCCTATCCAGTAAAGCTATGAGTGGCGGTGGTATAGCCTATCCAGTAAAGCTGTGAGTAGTGGTGGTACAGCCTATCCAGTAAAGCTGTGACAGGTGGTATAGCCTATCCAGTAAAGCTGTGACAGGTGGTATAGCCTATCCAGTAAAGCTGTGACAGGTGGTATAGCCTATCCAGTAAAGCTGTGACAGGTGGTGGTATAGCCTATCCAGTAAAGCTGTGAGTGGTGGTGGTATAGCCTATCCAGTAAAGCTATGACAGGTGGTATAGCCTATCCAGTAAAGCTGTGAGTGGTGTGGTATAGCCTATCCAGTAAAGCTGTGACAGGTGGTATAGCCTATCCAGTAAAGCTGTGAGTGGTGGTATAGCCTATCCAGTAAAGCTGTGACAGGTGGTATAGCCTATCCAGTAAAACTGTGAAAGGTGGTATAGCCTATTCAGTAAAGCTGTGAATGGTGGTGGTATAGCCTTTCCAGTAAAGCTGCGACAGGTAGTGGTATAGCCTATCCAGTAAAGCTGCGAGTGGTGGTGGTATAGCCTATCCAGTAAAGCTGTGACAGGTGGCATAGCCTATGCAGTAAAGCTGTGAGTGGTGGTGGTATAGCCTATCCAGTAAAGCTGTGAGTGGTGGTGGTATAGCCTATCCAGTAAAGCTGTGAGAGGTGGTATAGCCTATCCAGTAAAGCTGTGAGTATTGGTAGTATAGTCTATCCAGTAAAGCTGTGACAGGTGGTATAGCCTATCCAGTAAAGCTGTGACAGGTGGTATAGCCTATCCAGTAAAGCTGTGAGTGGTGGTGGTATGGCCTGTCCAGTAATGCTGTGAGTGGTGGTGGTATAACCTGTCCAGTAATGCTGTGAGTGGGTCCCTGGGTGGTAGTCTGGGAGTGGGTTCCAGGATGGTAGCCTGGGAGTAGATTTCAGGGTGGTAGCTGGGGTAAAAAACTGGCTGGACAACAGGACACAGAGGGTAATAGTAAACGGAGTCCACACCAAAGAAAGGGGGGGTTACTAGTGGGGTACCACAGGGTTCTTTACTGGGACCGGTCCTCTTTAATGTCTTTATAGGTGACACTGCGGAGGGGCTGGAAGGAAAAGTATGCCTTTTTGCAGATGACACAAATATCTGCAACAGGGTTGATACACAAGGGAGGCTGGAAAAGATGAGAAGGGACTTGGCAGGGTTGAAGGAATGGTCAAATGTATGGCAGCTTAGATTCAATGCAAAGAAGTGCAAAGTAATGCACCTGGGAAACAAAAACCCATGGAAAGAGTACACAATGGGGGAGGTACTAACAACAACAAAAATGGAAAGGGACCTGGGGTAGTCATATCAGACAACCAAAAGGTAGGCAAGCAATGTGAGAAGGCAGTAAGGAGGGCTGGGGGGATACTGGGATGCATAGGGAGAGGCATCACCAGTAGAAAACAGGAAGTCGCTATCCCTCTGTATAGGCAGTTGGTGAGACCCCATCTGGAGTACTGCTGCAGTTCTGGAGACCCCATCTCCTCAAAGACATAGACAGGATGGAGGCGGTCCAGAGGAGGGCAACTGGACTGGTGCAGGTTCTGCACCAGAAGCCATACAAAGAGAGACTAAAGGAGCTTAATATGTATACCCTTGAGGAAAGGAGGGAGAGGGGGGACCTGATAGAAATGTTCAAGTACCTCAAGGGGATCAACAGAGTCCAAGAGGGTAGCATCTTTCAGAAAAAGAGATGTGCAATCATAAGGAGGCACAATTTGAAGATAGAGGGGGGACATCTCAGGGGCAACATGAGGAAGTATTTTTTTCACACAGAGGGTGGTGGATACATGGAACAGCCTTTCTGAGGAAGTAGTGGGGTCAAAAACAGTGGGGGAATTCAAGAATGCATGGGACAGACATAAGGCAATTCTACTGGGGGGTAGGAGGAAGTAGGCTGTGGGTTAACTAGGACCTGCAGCTTATCCAATAGGTAGGGAAATGGCAGACTGGGTGGTCCAAGTGGTCTTTATCTGCCATCAAAGTCTATGTTTCTATGTTTTCTATATTTCTATTTTTCTATGTGAAAGGTGGTATAGCCGATCCAGTAAGGTTGTGAAAGGTGGTATAGCCTATTCAGTAAGGTTGTGAAAGGTGGTATAGCCTATTCAGTAAGGTTGTGAAAGGTGGTATAGCCTATTCAGTAAGGTTGAGAAAGATAGCACTGTTTAGGCTTTCAAAGTAGGACTAGACAGGTTCCTGAGGGTTTCAGTTATTTATTGTTTTCTAAGAGACCTTTGTGCACAAGTGGTATTTTTCAAAAGTGACCTTAGAGTGAATGGCTTTGAGGAAAACATAGTGTGAGTAGATGTAGCATTCTGGCAGTTAAACATGGATTTGTATAGGTATGTTAGTCACTGCCGTGTCACAGGTGGTGTGTGGACAAGATGGAACCTAAGTTCTTTCTGCCATCATAATATTATTTCACTGCATAATGCTACATTTTCTGTATATTAACTGCATATCAGCTAGGGAGTCCCTGTCAAGAGTATTGCCCATCAGAAGTTAAAGACCCCATTGCCACTAAACTTGCACTTATTTCCATAAGCAACCTTAGTTTTGTTTTTGATAGATTTTTGTTTTAGATAGAGTAAATTAGCTGAGAGGGGACATCCCATTTTTGGTGTGAGTCCTGCATCTCTCCAGTTTTTATAACTGAAAAGTGTTTAGCTGTAGGAGGTCCAGTGACTTGCTCATGGTCACACAGTGGATTGATGACACTGCTGGGATTTGGGCCAGCATAGGTGCTGACTCCATGGGTGCTTGGGTGCTCAAGCACCTACAAAGTTATCCTGGTTCACAGTTCTTAGCTGTAACCATTAGGCCACACTACCTTCATGTCTGATCTTATTTGATCAATCCCCAGCTCCTGCCAATAAGCTATTGTCTTAAAACATCAGTGATTTAATATACAGGGAATATGCAATGGCCTTACTAAAAATATGCAATTTATCTTCATGCATGATGTAGCAGGACCACAATTAAGAAATGGCAGAGCCTGAAGTGAGTTATAAAAGTCCTGCCCCCTCACAAGTGATGATAAACTGCATATTTAAGTCAGACCATTGCACAATAAATTTACACAACATCAGTTTAATATGCTTGTATGAAGAATTAGCGGTTTCTTTTTTATTTCAACTAGTGGGTTCAGTGCTTCACATGGCTACTGATGGAAAGTTTATGTTATTCTGTACATAGGATCACTTATTAAAGAAATTTCACAAAAAAGTTGTCATTAAAATTGTGAAACTGCCCTCTGATTGTTTCAGTATTCCACTGTGATGTACCCAACTCTGGTAGATATCAGCTGTGACATACTCTAAGTGGGTCCATAAATATCAGTTTTATTCTGCCATTTCTCTCTATACCTGTTGTGAAAATAAGAATTTAATGGACCAACAACACACTGTAGAGAGGGATAGTGAGGCTAAATAGAATGAACGGTGGGTGGGCAGAGGGGGACAGTGAAAAAGCAGGGATACTGAATGAATATTTTGCTCAATATTCACAAAAGAGGAGGGGGAAATGCCTAATCCAATTAACAGAAGCACTCTTGATAGGGGGGTCGATCCCAGTCCTTTCACAGAAGAAAGGGTTCTGCAAGAACTCCTAAAACTGAAGGATGACAAAGCAATGGGGCCTGAGGGAATTCACCCCAGAATTCTAAAAGAATTAAGGGGGAAACTAGTGAAACCACTGGCTACTCTTTTTAATAAATCATGGGAGGATGGTGTGGTACCCGAGGACTGGAGGAAAGGCGGATGTGATTCCCCTTCACAAAAGTGGGACCAAGACAGAGGCAGGAAACTACAGACCTGTCAGTCTGACCTGTGTGGTAGGGAAAGTGATGGAGTCACTTCTGAAGGAAAGAATAGTTGAGTACCTAGAGGCCAGTGGGGCACAGGACCCAAGGCAGCATGGGTTCACAGCGAGAAGGTCATGTCAGACGAATCTAATAGATTTCTTTGACTGGGTGACCAAAGTAGTAGACCAGGGAGGGGCTATGGACATGGCCTACCTAGACTTTAGCAAGGCATTTGATAAAGTCCCACACAAAAGATTAATAGTTAAATTAACCAGCCTGGGAGTGGGTCCCAGGGTGGTAGCCTGGGTAAAACATTGGCTGGACAACAGGACACAGAAGGTAATTGTAAATGAAGTCCACTCTGAAGAAAGAGTATTTACCAGTGGGGTACCGCAGGGTTCAGTATTGGGTCCAGTCCTTTCTAATATCTTCATAAGTGACATTGCAGAGGGACTGGAAGGAAAAGTATGTCTCTTTGCAGATGACACAAAGATCTGCTACAGGGTTGATACACAAGGAGGCGTGGAAAGGATAAGGGACTTGGTAAGGTTGGAGGAATGGTCAGAAGTATGGTAGCTAGGATTCAATGCAAAGAAGTGCAAAATAATGCACCTGAGAAAAAGAACCCAGGGGAAGAATACACAATGAGGGGGAGGTAGTAACAACAACAAAAAAGGAAAGGGACCTGAGGATAATCATATCAGATGACCTTAAGGTTAGCAAGCAATGTGAGAAGGCAGTAGGGAGGGCTGGGGGTATACTGGGATGCATAGGGAGAGGCATCAGCAGCAGAAAACAGGAAGTTGTTATCCCTCTGTACAGACAGTTGGTGAGACCCCATCTGGAGTACTGTGTCCAATTCTGGAGACCCCATCTCTGCAAGGACATAGACAGCATAGAGGCAGTCCAGAGGAGGGCAACTAAAATGGTGCAGGGTCTGCAAGAGAAGCCATATGAGGAGAGCCTAAAGGAGCTTAATATGTATACTCTTGAGGAAAGAAGGGAGAGGGGGGACATGATAGAAACTTTAAGTACCTCAGTGGAATCAACAAAGTCCAAGAGGTAGCATCTTTAGAAAAGAGACCATGAAGAACAAGGGACACAATTTAAAGATGGGGGCGGTTCAGGGGCAATGTGAGGGAGTATTATTTCACAGAGAGGGTAGTGGATGCATGGAACAGCCTTCCTGAGGAGGTTGTGGGGTCTAAAACTGTGGGAGAGTTCAAGAATGCATGGGACAGACATAAGGTAATTCTTGTGGGGGGTAGGAAGAAATAGGCTGTTGGTTAACTAGGATCTGCGGCCTATCCTGTAGGTAGGGAAATGGGCAGACTAGATGGGCCAAGCGGTCCTTATCTGCCGTCAAAGTCTATGTTTCTATGTTTCTATGTTTACCAGATTTAATATTAAACATTGCCTAATGCTGTTTGCTAAGCTTGTGATTATTTTTGGAGTGGTGAGAACTAAAAATAAATCAAAATGCATTATAAAAATAGATACACCTGTGGTGTTGCCTGCCTTGAATTACTCCACCTACTTTGCTCTAGCTTTGTACCTAATGAGGAGAATCCTTCACTCTGGAGTGACAGGTCTTGTATTCAGCGGTGGAAGTTCAAGTTTATCTAGAGCAGGTTGCATGCGAGGGAGTTTGAATAGTAAATGATACTTGAAGGGAGTTGTTAAGAGCTCACATTACTAAATCTTTCTCCACCCTTTCTTTGCAAATACTTTGATTTTTTTTTGAGGATCACTTTTGGAGGAAGTGTAAACTATTTCTCACATACTTAATGGGCTTTGGTATGTAAATAGTGCCTGCCCTTCTCACGATATTTCTCTCACGCAGATACAGTATGTTCTGTGTATGTATAGTATGAAGGGGAAATCAGACTTTGACAAATAGCTCTCTCAGTGTTCTCAGTGAATACAATTTTTAAAGGAATGTTTACTATTTACAAGAACATCAAGGCTTCTGATTTATTGCACCAGTGCATTAATGGTCTTAAAGGACTTCTTTCAGATAAAAGGGACCCTTTGCATCCCACGCTTCCATAGGTATCAAGCCGATCCTAGTGTAATAAAAGTACCAGTGATACTGAGAGGTGCCAGGCTGTCCTACACAGAAGCAGGACCCCACTGGAAATGAGATGTGACATCTCAACTGTACTAGCATGTGTTAATAAATTACTTGTAAAGCACTTTGGGATACAATGCATAAACAGTACTACATAAATGCAATTTCTGTACTATTTTTCTGTGCAGGCACTACCAGTAGTTATTTAAAGTAGCAATGGTACTGAGGTGTGCCAAGTACCACGCCACTATGCAGAGTGTACCATAGTTGCACCATGCATATGAAAAGGTAAGATTAGTCTTCCTAAAATACACGCCCTCTGGTCCAAGAAAGAGGGAACATCTGGAAATGGTAAAAGCAGCTCCCAATAGCTAACGTCTGGGAAACCAGGGTCAAACATTTCTGAAAAACTACTCCACAACTGCTTACAATTTCTCCTTACCACAAGGTGAATCCCTTAATGATAGTCAGTTACAGTTGCTTCAGCTGCCTGAGAGCACATACATCTGAGCTCCTCTTTTTCATGGTATAGTGAGTAGGTGAAAAGCTGATGTAAAAGAACAGTATCTACTATAGAAGAAGGAAGACTAGTGCTGTTCAGTGTCATCATTAACGATGCTGGGGATAGCATTAAGGGCAAAATTTGCTTATTTGCGGATGACACCAAGCTCTGTGGGAGGGTGAGCACAGCAGAAGAGGTGCAAGACCTAAAGGAAGATCTGTAAAAGCTAGAGAGGTAGTCTGGGATTTGGTATTCTGGCTTCAATGCTAAGAATTGCAAGGTTATGCACACTGGAGCCAAGAACCCAAGTACTGAGTACAGCCTGGGGGGGAGGTCCAGTTGTCTGCATCAGAGAAGAAGAACCCGGGAGTGATGATCACTAGTGACTTGAAACACTCCACACAATGTATGAAAGCAGCAGCAAAAGCAAATAAAATGTTGGGCTGCACTGCCAGGGAATCAGCAGCAGGTGGGAGGAGGTAATACTGCTATTGTACAAGTCATTAGTGACACTGCATTTGAAGTGTGGTGTACAGTACTGGTGCCCATACCTTCAAAAAGGACATAAACTTGCTGGAGACAGTCCAAAGGAAGGCAGCTAAGATGATCATGGGCCAGCAGAGTAGTACATATGAGGAGATATTGGAGGCCCTGAATGTGTACTCTCTGGGGGGGAGAGAGGGGACATGACTGAGACCTTCAAGTATTTAAGGAATAAATTGGGTGGACAAGGTTAGTCTCTTCAAGCTTAGTGTGAACAAAAACATTAGGGGACACAGTCTCAAGCTGGGGAAGGGGGTTAGGTGAGAGACTAAGAGGCAGTTCTTCGTGGAGAGGGTGATGACAGGCTGGAATAGGCGTCATGAGGAGGTGGTTTAGTTGAAAATGGTAGGCAGCTTCAAGAGAGGATGGGATGGAATTAAGGGGAAAATAAGGGTCAAGAGAGGGGTGGCTGGAGGGGAAGGGTGGTTTGTTTATTTAAGGTAAAAACCATTGAGAATAAACTAATTTGCAATAATAACCTTTACAAAAGTACAAAATATATTCAACACTCAACACAATAAATACAATCAAACATGAAGCATCAACTTCATAAGCATCAATGACAATTACAAAATTCCTGTGTAGAACAAATGTTTTCTAAATTGAAATATAGACAAGGGCCTACCAGTCTATTGTCTGTATTCATGAGGAAGACCATTCCAACATTTCAGAATATAATTACTAAAAAGATGTTGGGAGTGCTTTGTTTTTAGAAGGGGGACAAACATATGTATAACAGTCGAATTTCTCAAGGTTAATTCAATGTTTCTAAAGGAAATTCTATTCTTTAAATATATAGGGACAAAACCCAGCCCACATTTATAAGCAAATAACTGTTTATGTATCATTCTTCTCCTACTTAATGGTAACCACCTGAGTCTCTCACATAATTCACAGTGGTGAGTAAAATTGGAACATTTAGGTATCAGTCTAGCAAGATGATTAACTAGAACATCTAACTTTGATAGTCGATCCTTAGTAGCTCCAGCATAAAGAACATTCCCGTAACCAAAGGAAAAATCTGCACCTTAACAATCAAATCCAATGTCACAGAATCAAAACAATTCTTATTCCTAAAAAGAAATTCCACCCATTTATTAACTTGGGAAATTAAGTTGTCAACATGCAAATTGCCAGACCCATGATTATCTAGCCAAAATCCCAGATATTTATATTGGTTAACTAACTCCAACCCCTCCCCTTCACTATCAACAATTTCCAAAACCAAGTCTTCTTTAAGTTTAATAGATGACCAGAACAACATGCATTTAGTTTTAGATGAATTAAGTTTAAACTCAGAATTAACAAAAAACAGTTCCATATTATCAAAACTTTCCTGCAATATACGTTGTATGGCTGGAACTGATTCACCTGAATAACATAAAATGGTGTTGTCAGCGTACAGGTGGTATTGAGAAGCCCCCACATGATAACCAAGATCTTTTAAATATACTAGAAATAAGAGAGGACCCAAAACAGATCCTTGGGGTACCCCTTTCTGCACCACTTGTATAGCCGAAGCAACACCATTAACAACCCTGACCTGCCATGTCTCAGAAAGGTAAGAAATGAATCAGTCTAAAATTGAATGACTCATCCCTACTTCAGATAATCTCAAAAGCAACTGCTGATGGTCCACTGTGTCAAAAGCCCTGGAGAGATCCGCCAAGATTGCACCAGTATACCATTGTGCTTCAATTGACTTACCGATCATATCCAGGACTTCCGACACATCCATAACAGTGTCATGAGACTTCCGAAAACCTGACTGATACGGATCCAGTATTCTTTTTCTTTCCAGGAACTCCGTAATCTGTCCAGCCAACAATATGGGGGGCCAGGGTCAGTAGCTGATGCTGAGGATCCTGCAATATGAGCAGACTCAATAAGCCTAATGGCCTTATTCTCTTGGCTTCATTGTACTGCATGTTTGTATGTTCATATTCTGCTATACCTATTTTCTATTTAGAAACACACAGCTCTACCAAACTCCCCAAAGAAGCATGCAGCTCTGTGCATTTTCCCACAAGAAACATGCAACTCTACCCATTTCCCCTGATAGGAATGTGCAGCTGTGCCAATTCACCCTCGTGGAAATGTGCAGTTCTTGTTATTCTTTCCCATGGGACCATGCCGTTCTACACATTCTCCCCACACACACATACAGATCTACCCATTTCTCACATTGAAACATGCAGCTTCACCCATTCTTCCTCATAAACACATGCAGCTCAGCCCTTTCTCCCCATAGAATCATGTCACTCTGCACATTCTCCCTCATGGAAGTATGCAGCTTGGCCCATTCTTCCCATCAAAACATGTCATTTAGCTCTTTCTCCCACCCACAGAAACATGCCACTAAATGCATTATTCCATTCGAAACATGGAGGTCTGCCCATTCCCTTCCATGAAAACATACAGCTCTGCCCATACTCTCCCATATAAAGATGCATGTCCACTCATTTTTCCCATAGAACCATGCATCTCCACCCATTATCCAACTTGGAAATTTGCATCTCTTCTAATTCTTCCCTTGGAGACATGCAGCTTGACCCATTCTCCAATGGAAATGTGCAGTCAAACCCATTTTCTCCATGGAACATGTAGCTCTTCCCATTCCCCCATTGAAAGCTATAGCTCCACCTATTATCTCCAGGGAAATCTACTGCTCTACGCAATCTCCAAACAGAAGCATGCTGCTCTGATGATTCTCCCCCCAGCATTGGAAACCTGAAGCTCCTTCCAGTGTTCCCACAGAAATCTTTAACCCCACTCATTCTCCCAGAGGAAACATGCTGCTCTCCCCATTCTCTCCCTTGAAAATCTGCAGCTCTGCCCCTTCTCAATCTAAATATCTACTCTTCCTCCTATTTTTCCCATGTAGACAGTTGTACTACCCCTTCTCCCAGATGGAAACATGCAGCTTCCAGCTTCATTCATTCTCCAAGTGGAAACATAGAGCTCCACCCCTTTTTCCCACAGAAACCTACTACTCCACCCATTCTTCCCATGCAGACCTTTAGTGCTGCTGTTCTGCCCATGGACACCTGCTGTCCACCCACTTCACCCCCCCCCCCCCAGAAAAGGAAACCTATCACTTTCCTTTCTGCCCTTCCTGGCAGGAAATCCCACCATTCACTGCCAGTGGGTTACTGCTTCCACCCTGCTGAGGGTAAGCATGACCCAAGGTAACTTCCACGTCTAGGGGTTAGGGCTGTGCAGAGTGTTCAAATTCTGACCCAGTGGAATTTTGCAGAATTTTGGAAATTTTCATAGAATCCCATCAGCAGTGGAATTCTGACATTCTGCAAGCAAAACGGTTTTCACAGATTAATAATTTGCATCTTATATAAACTGCAGATTCTTTTGTTGCAATCCATGAAAAATATTCCACGGGTTACGTGGTCTGTGGTTTGCACAGAAATGCTTTTTGGAATGCCATGGAATTTAAATAGAAATTCCAGAAAGCATTTTGGACATAGAATTGGCCATTCCACACCAGTTCCAATGGTAGAATTCCACATTTCGCACAGCCCTACTAGGGTAAGTAGATGGTAAGGTTCACCGGGAGCCCCCTTGCGAATCTTTGGCATAGCATAGCCATTCTTGTCCTTCTCCATCAGGCATTAAAACAAACATGATGTTAATAAAGAATCACATGGCACATGAAGTGGCAGTTCATATGCAGCCTCTTTATTATTATTTATTTATTTGTAAATATTTCACCAGGAAAGACAACATGAACTGTAGTCAGTTCATTTCCAGAAGCATCCTGGAGGACGGGTTACAAGAGTAGGAACAGCTAGTATATAACATAAATCGAATAAGAGTAAATGCAAAAGGCTAGAACATAACAGTGTTGTAAAAATACAGAGCAAATACAATCCAGAACCATTAGGACGAGGTAACAACCATATGAATGAACAAACATTGTTGAAGCCAAGGAACAGGGAAAACCAGTAGATAGGCAGGATATGGAGAATATATTTTAAGTGCTAGAAGTTTACTAGGAGATAGGGTTCAAATGGTAGTTTATCTCAGGACTCTCCATTCATTTATAGTATATAGGAGCACATGTTCCAGAACACTTTATTTCTCAAAGGTCCAGTTACTTGTCACATTCTATTGGATTCTGAGGTCACTTATCCCTTTTTAGGTTCTTAGTGGACTCTCTCTCCTTTTTCCTATTCTTGTGGTACACAGGCTGCTAGATGGCCGAAATGGGGGCTGGCCTTAGCCTGCCATTGGACATAGCCTTGGTTATAGAATGGCCAGAGCTACTACTGTCTCAACATGCTGTACAAGGGCAGCATAGATTGCCCCTTCCACTTCAGACACACTACAGAAAGACAGGGGAAAACAATGACTTCAGTCTCAGTGTGGTGCTTGTGAACCTGATACTGTAAGAGCAGAAAAAGGGGTTTAGCCACTCCGTGACAAGTACACAAAAGAGATGGTATACTTGCAAACCCTGTATTTCATTCTCTTGTATGAAACTGGGTACAGACACAAGGGGCAGGTTCACAATACAGCAGAAAGGACCCAGTGGAGCCCCAACATTTCACACCTGCCACTCCTGGTGCTTTGTCAAGGTGTGTGGCCCCCTACTGTTGACACAATTTATAGTCACACTTTAAAGACACTCCTACGTAAATATTCAGTGCAAATAAAAGACAACCACATAAAGTGCATTTAAAATCCATCAAGAGTGTGGAGAAAAAATTACGCAATAAGCAGATTCTACATATATTTTACGATAGATATATTAAGCAAATATTATTTGTAAACAAGTGTACTAAAAAAGAACTATAGGAGATCATCCTTGCAGAGATCTCCTCTTTCCATTTTTTGGGGGGGGTAGCTCAAAACACTTTTTTCCAGTGCTTGCTTGGACTTCTCAACCCAATCTGCAATACATAAAACATGTATCAGTCATACACAGTACTACAATAATGGTGCCAATTACATTTGATTACTTAGCCCTGGCTAGGATAGCACTCCAACAGGTAGATCCAGTGTGCTTTCATTTTCACAGATTTTTCTCAATGTCATCACCCCTAGGTCCCACAGTCACATGTTCAATACCAACAGTAAATACATTTTGGATTGTCTTCCCCCTTACCACTTATTCTTTCAATGTGGTTTGAAATGCATGTTTGATATTTTTGAGTGTGTAATAGCCTTCATATGCTCGTCAATTCTCTCTTTGGACTCTTGCTCCGTCCAACATAAAAGTCTCTGCACTGACATATGCAAGGTGTATGACATTTGCCATACCACAATTAAAGAAGTCCTCAATATGTTAAACCAGACAAATTTTGAAGCTCAGGAAAAAAATCCATATTCAATACCATGCTGCAGTATTTACAGCATCCACATTGTTTCATTCCAGGAGTTGGTGGTGGGAGCCACATATAGTAGGCTCATTCAGTTAATACTTTTGACTAGCCTGTCCCTCAAATTTCTTGCTCTGTGGTATGTAAAGTGTGGCGATGCCTTTGCACATTCTCTAAGTCTAGATTCTGTTTTAAAGATGCTGCAGTTACTCTTAATAATATTCTCCACTATATTTGCATCCACAGAGTATGTAGTGATGAAGTTAAGTGTATCACCCTGGGTATTCTCTCCTTCCTCGGGTACTAGTAATCTCTTTCTGGGCATGTTATCCACCTCTAGCCTAGCTTTTTTATCATCATTTCTCCACAACCCCTTTACCTGAAGCAGTTTTCCATTTTACCTGCTTCTACTACAAACTGGTTATGTTGGCATACTTCCAAGTCTTCCTACTTTCAGGGCGTCTCCCTGATATTGTCATATTTCGCAATTCCCCATGCTTTTTATGGTACCAGTCCATGTCCCTAAAATCATAAACATCAAAGAACAGACTATTCCTCCTGCCTTTAAAAGACTTCAGCTATGCATTTCTAGCCCCTTAGATTCAGGTAGGCAAATACATTAAGGCTCTATGAAATCTCCCTGGTTTTAGTGGTCAAAATTAAGAGATCTCTTTCATTTGAGGGGAGTGCTGGCTTGAAAGCTCTGGCTGCAGTTCCTTTTGATTCGTTGCAGTTGACTCTTAGGTACAGTATATTCTCAATTGTGTGGTGGGGAAGGCAACTATTAGCTGCCAAAAGAGTGTTTCCATCGGTGGACTTCCTAAAAAGCATTGTATGAACACCACCATCACAACGATTTGTAATAAGATCAAGGAAGGAAACTTTTTTCAATGATGTGTGATGGTAAGTTTGAAACCTTGTCTTTGAGATTCCAGGTACCACTTTAAGTCCTCCAACTCACCCACTGTCTCCCGCCACACCATTAAACAATCACCTATATACAGCTTTCAGAGTTTAATTTTTTCTTTAAATGGGTTATTAATGGAGTAGACAGTGTCAAGTTCCCACATGCCCGCTGCTAAACTGTCACAATTGGGGCAAACATTGTCCCATTGCAGTGCCACTGAGTTAGACACAATAGTCCCCCATGAAGTTGAAGTAGTTATATTCCAAAACACACTTCACTATTTCTATGAGGAGTTGTGTAGATGCATTACCAACTTCCCTTGTTTTCAGAAAATCCTCCATGGCTTCCAAACCATAGGAGTGGGAAATGTTTGTATATAGGGCATCTACACTGAGTGTAACCAATAAACTGGTTTCCTCCAGATGGATATCCTCCAGTACGTACATAACATCCTGAGTATCCTGGACATAAGACCTCAAACCTGACACAATCATTTTCAAATGACAATCAACAAATTGAGACAGTGACTCTGTGAGGGAGCCCACCCCGATATGATGTGCCTCCCAGGGGGATTCACCAAAGTCTTATGGATCTTTGGAAGGAGCTATATTACAAGTCTTAATGGATGTTTTTTTTCCATAGAGGTGTTTATGCTCCTTCTGTGGGCCGCTACTACTGTTCACCACCATACCGGTCATCGAGGGTCGTTCAGGGTCTTGTTACACTGTATGTGCTCCAGCAGACCCCCTGGAGCTGGTCCAGAGGCATCATCCTGCAGCACCCCCTAACTTTTTCCTGGTTTTCCCCTCAATTACCCCAGGGCCCCAGACAGAGAGGTGCATGTGCATGAAGGCATGCATGCACCCTCTTGCTCTGGTGATGGCCCCATCCTTCCCACCCCATTGGTCTAGTGCCCCTGGCTTCCCTCAGCTGCACTGCCCCTGGCCTCCACCATGAGGCAGTCAAGCACCGAGGGAGCTCAGGCTCCCTTCCCGGAGAGGAGAGCTGCCTGACGGCAGCTCATCCTGCCCCGCAGCCTCCCCCCCATGCCAACCTCCGATGGCCCATGCTTGCTCCTGAACACAGGTCGTCGGCGCGGTGAGAGGTAAGATGTCTAGCAACTCATCCCTCTATGCCACCAGTCCCGCTCTTAATGGATGTTTAACCATTAAGAAATCTCTAGTTTTTTCATCATTTCCCCCCTTCTAAAATGCTATCGTTATTAAACTATCCACAGCCTTCTTAAAATTGAGTGTGGGATCAAATGAAAGTTTCTTATATACTTTCACATCCGCTAGCTGATGCTTGACTTAATTTACATATGTGTCCATGTGTATGACAAACATACTCCTGCCCTTGTCTGCCAGCTTAATTATAAGAGCCTTAATCTCTGATAGTTCTCTCATAGCACTTCTCTCCTTAACGGATAGATTGTTGAATCAGCTGACTTCTTCACTGCGATAGTTCTCTAAATTGCACTCCTATGCTTTGAAGAGGACAAGAAATTATTTCTAATTGGCTACTATTATTATGTTTCTGTTTTCAGAAATGATATTCCTACCCCTATATGATTAATATTTAACTGTACCAGAACAAAAAGTGATATGAACAACTGTATTTTGCATTGTTTTGTTTTTATGGCCAGCATTCTATTACAGTTCATGTCATGGAACTAGTGATTTGGGGCCAGATATTAAAACTTAGGGGTTATTAAGGGTTGTTTGCCCATGCTAACCAGGTTTTGCACACGATTTGTGGGTGGGGTCCATATTCAGACCCTCCCACAGCATGTGCAAAACCCACTAGCACCTGAGTGCTAAGTTACCACTGCACCCATGCAAATGAGGGGGTCCACCCTTGCATACGTGCTCAGCGGGAAATTCAGAGGTTTGCGCAGTCAGCAAATATCACCCAAATGGGTGCAGGTTACTGCCTTTGCAAACCAAAACTTTGAACCCAACAGTTCATCAGGCGGTAGCCTACCATCCCATATTCAGTGGCTTATTTTGCAGTCTTTTACCTTTGATTGTCACTGCTGCCTCATATATTAGTGAAGCCTGTAACTTAATAATTGCCTGTTCTCCTTGAGTTAGCCATACACCTTAATTAAGGGTAAGCCATACCTGTAATCTCACACCATTATATGTAGTTGCAGCCTTCTAATGCTAGAACAGCCCAAAACTTGAAATTGCCAGTTTTTCAGAATTTAGCCTTACACCCTATCTAGGGAAGGACTGTTCTACAATCTCACACCTTTGTCTTTGTAGCTGTAACTTGTCACTCTCCTTCTTCTAGACTGCTTGGTTACTATGTGTGATTTTAATTTCTCAACCTCATCCTGCTCTGGGACCCCAATACTCTTAACAATGGCACAAAATTAGTAAATCCTCTTCCATCTCTGAGTTTGCCATGCCCAATACCCTCCTATGTACATCATGGATTACTAATATACTAGGCTTATGTGCTCCCAAATTTTGATAACTCATATTATGTTACCTCACTAGCTTCTGTTGGTATTTCCCTCCAATTATTACTAGCCCTAAAATTATTGTCCTTGTCCTCCGGATGTGACTGCTGCTGCTGGCTGCTGGTGATATAGAACCTAATCCTGGGCCACCCAAACCCACATATCCCACTCTGTTTCTCCCTCCCTCCCTGGCAAGGGGAGAAGGGACTCAAAATAGCCCACCTTAATGTAAGAAGTAGAGCTGAAAAAAAAAGTCCGCGGTGGAATTTCCACGAAAATCAGACTTTCGCTTCTGTGAAAGTTCGGAAATCAAATTAGCAACTTTCACAGAAATTCTACCTTAGAACGGCAGAAATAAGTGTATGAATTGCTGATTATTATATTAAACTGCAGAAAACAATTCCACAGAACTGATCACTGTCAGTGGTCAGTTCTGCTGACTTTTTTCCAGCAGTTTAATACATTATTTCACAATTTATACATTCATTCTGCAGTTCAGTGAGTCACTGAACTGCAGAATAAATGTATGAATTGTGGATTAATGTATTAAACTACAGAAAGAAATTATGTAGAACTGATCACTGAACTGTGGAATAATTACATATATTGCAGAATAATCCATTAAACTGCTGAGTAACATTTCTCAGAACTGTCATTCCACAGTTCATATGTATTATTCTGCAATTCAGCCAAAACATTCTGCAGAACAGGACACAAATCCACCAAACACATTTGGAAGATTACGATCTTGCCAGTGGCAGAAGTTTTGAAAATTTCACAACATTTCTGAAATTTCATGAAAGTTCTGCAAAAGCGGAATTTGCAACTTTCGTCCAGCTCTAGTAAGAAACCTACTACATAACGTGGACAAGGTTACCACCTGACTTGCCACTGTAAGCCTGATATACTCTGAGTCTCTGAAACATGGCTCATACTCGCAACACTTAACAGTCTCTGTGATATCACAGGGTACAACCTTATCAGATGCAACATGACCTCCCCTAAACAAGGTTGGGGCATAATGATTTATTTTAAGTCCCACCATAACTTCACTGGATCTAGATCCTCTCTATCTCCCTTTGGTATATCCCAAGAATTGTGTCATGATATCTTAACCCTGGGAAATTCCAAGAAACTCCAAATATTTTGTGTCTACCTGCCTCCTGATACCAGTCAACAATACCTCCCCATCCTAATTAATATAATTGGCTCCAGTGTGAATAATAATGATTTTGTTATCCAAGGAGATTTCAATATTGATTGGCTCAAACAAAAGAGGCATGCAGTGGAACTATCCCTAAATAAGCAGCTCATTGCCCAAATAATCTCCCATCCTTCCAGACTTTCCAGGTAAGGACAATGTGCCACCCTTATTAATTGGGTGCTAGCCCCCAACACTGACAAAATTACTTGTTCTGGTTTCCTCCCTGATTCTATAAGTGACCATTCCCCAGTCTTCTGTGTGTGGCATTCCAAAGCCCCTAAAATCTCACCTCACCTAATTCATTTTCATGACTTTTCTCAACTGGACTCCACCCAATTTAAATCTGAATTGGCCAGCCTTGATTGGTCCTATCTGTGGGCTATCTTTGACATTGATCAGGCCATGCCTTATTTTAATACCATCTTCTCTTGCCTCTAGGATAAACATGTCCCTTTCACCGCTAGGAGAGTCTGTGGTCCTAAAACTAAATTGCTAACGCACCCCATTCTGTTCCTCCTAAAAGAGGAAACAGATGCTGGGATGCTTTCAAGGTCTCCAACTCTGTCTCTGATAGATCCACCTATAGAGCCTTCAGAAACAAATGCAAACAGGCCATCTGGCAGAGTAAGAGTCTCATTTATCGAACAGAACTAGCTTCTTCTTACAAAAACCCTCATCAATTTTGGAATTGCCTAAAAAAATTCCTTGGCTATGGCAGCACCTCTACCACTCCTGACTGAGTTTGAGGGTAAAAATTGTAACAACCAATACATTATCTCCAAGGTTTTTAACAAGATATTTTCTGATCTCTCAGTGTACACTGAAGCTTTCAATACACCACTGAATAATCAGACCCTTCCCTTATTAATTCCCTCAGGGCAACATCCCCCCTTCCTCTTCAAACACATCAGTATTCCTGAGGTTTACAAGCTCTGATGCAGATCCCTGTTTCCATATCTTCTGGCTCGGATGGATATAGCTAAAACTCCTTAATCTTGCTGCTCATGAATTGGCATCTCCCCTTGCAAGAATCTTCAAACTTTCTTTTACCATTAACACCTTACCGACAGTCTGGAAAATGGCTAACACTGTGCCTGTGTTCAAAAAAGGGAATTGTGAAATAATTAGTAACTATAGACCTATCGCCATCTTATCCGTTCTGAGTAAGGCACTTGAGAAAATTGCCACTGCCCAACTCACCTCCTACATCACTAACTACAATCTCCTCTGCCCTGCTCAGCATGGCTTTTGTCAGAGTCCTAGCACTGTTACTGCGCTGCTCACTCTAACCAATTGCATCTCTACTTCTCTTGACAAGGGCGATCTTACTGGAACCGTTTTTGTTGATCTCACTAAGGCCTTCAACATTATAAACCACTCTCTCCTATGCAGCAAACTTAGCACCTTGGAGATATCTGAGCATGCTGTCCCTTGGTTCAAGAGCTACCTCACTAATAGACAGCAATGTGTCAAGGTCGCTGCTCTCTGTCAGGCAGTTTATCCTCTACTGTTGGTGTTCCCCAAGGCTCCATACTTGGGCCTCTACTTTCCTCACTACACATCAAGGCTCCCATATTCAAAGCAGATGCGCGGTGCAAATGGCAGATGTGCTGCACATAGGAGGAAATGCATGACAGCGTGATATTGAGATGACCAGAGTGTGCAGAGCAAATAGGGATGCACCACCACACACCAATAATGGAGGCAGCACAGATAATGGGGGTGTGTACATGAATACGCTGTACAACTGCATATTGAACCAGACTATGCCAACGGTGCATAGCACAACACATGTGAGTGATTGCGCAGCATTAGGTTCACTAAAAGCAGCTCTTAATTGGCAAGCCACCCAGTGTCAGGCACAAGAACTGCACTAGGAGAGGAGGGAAACAGTGTGTAAAAGAGAGAGTGAGACAGCCAGAGAGTGAGAGAGAATGAGAAAGAGAGAGAGAGAAGGGAGTGAGGGTGGGAGAGTCTCACACACACACACACACACACACACACACACACACACACACACACACATTGTAGACAACAGACTCATGGCACGCCTGGTGTGTGGAATATGGCTGCAGTCATGGCTGATGTGGGGAGACTGGGGGAACACCAGACAGGCCAATGTAGAGTCAGTAGGTGATATGCCCAGCTGAGACAGTACCGTTGCTGCATCACATACGAACAGCTGACAGACACAGAGAAGGTGGAGCAGTATTGGCCCAACAAGACACCTTTAAGACAGCTCTGGGGGCTACACCATGTCAAGCTGCAGGCACGCGCACATGGATGCCATGCCATGATGGTGGAGTCAAAGGTCACTGTGTCCATGTGCCTGCTCACCACGGGTACCTGGCGGTGACAGTGAGGTGTACCTCAGCAGAAGTGATGCCACTCAATAAGCACCATGTGGTGTGCAGTGCCACAGGGAGAATCACCTGTGTGTATGCCAACCACGCTGGGAGTGCACATGATGCCTACAGTTGGCTCCAGGCTGACCTGTGCCACCGGTTTGAGTCCAGGGACCTGGGCGGGGGCCACCTCATAGGTGAGTGCAGCACAATAGCAGCAGAAGTTTATGTAGGGTACTAAGGGTGCAGACCTGGGGGATGGTACAGGGGGCACAACAGGCCGACAGACAGCAGGACATGTAGACATGCAAGTGTGGGGGTGGTGAGCAACATGGACAGTGTGACAGGATACCGAAGGCTGGGACACAATGACACCATGGAATAGGGCAGCTGGCTAAGGGACACCAGTGGACGGGAAACGCAGAGGTATGGTATGCAGCACACACAGGTAGGGGTTCATCCCTATTGAGATTAGATCACCTCCGCCTATCAGGCAACATCACTGGTGCTGTGGGGACACAGTAACAAGCTACTGCCCTGTCAGCAGGGCTTGGAGCAGTGTATGCCAGTCACAAAGCATACAGAGTGACACACACAAACAATGGGTGAAGGGCCTACCTTTCAGGATGCAGTACCTGGTGTACACCACATCGTCCTGGTGGTGCATCCCTGCTCATCTGCTTCTCTGCATGCAAATGAGGGGAATACCTTCAGATAATGAGATACAATTATCCAGGATGGGCACTGTGTAATGAGACCATTTGCATATGTTGGCTGAATATTGCAGTGATCCGAGCTGTGCAACCCATAGTCCATTGTGCATTAGGTCTTGCCCTGTTGATCTGTGCATATTGTTTTGCGTAATCGCACATCCATGGTATTGTTGGGCTGTATTTGCGCAATCGCATTTCCATATGACACTACAGAATACTGCATTGTTTTCCTGCCACACATTGACTTGCACTGTGCACCTCGCTACGCGGCGCATGTGTCTGGTCCTGCCAAACAGGCTGCCAAATTAAACTCCTCCCTCTGCATACTCACACTAGCTGGCCCCCCCCCCTTGAAAACATACCCCACTTTAAATACCTGGGTGTGACTCTTGATCCTTCCCTTACTTTTAATGAACATATAAATCTCACACTGAGGAGAATCCACCAAAAGCTTGGTGCTGCCTATCGCCTTATTCAATGCCTGTCCCTTGAGTCTCGCCTAGCAGTTGCGCAAGATAACCTACTGCCCCTGCTAGACTACTGCTCCTCTGTCTATACTTCTGTATCCACCATGCTTTGCTCTCACCTTAGCACTACTTACAACTCCATCTGTCGCTTTGTTCATCATGCCCCCTACAATAGCCACCACGGTACACTATATCAAGCCCTAGGGTGGCTCCCTCTTCAGGGGTGTTTTGACTTTGCCATGGGTAGCCTGATCAACAGCTCTCTCAGACCTTGACAACTCTCTCCCTATGCTACTCTTCTTACTGATAGGGTGGTATCTAGGAGCCTCAGGGCTTCCACCACCATTCCTCCAGAAGTCTCTTGTGTCAACTCAGTGATGGGCAGTAGAGCTTTCTCGGTCTCTGCCCCCTCCTTTTGGAACTGTTTCCCATCATCCATCCACCAATCCTCCTCCCACCTGGCTTTCAAGTCAAACCTGAGAGAGTGGCTTCTGTCAGAGTCTGTGTGTAACTGCAACCTTGACAGCACTAGGGTCCATAAACCACCCTAGTACCTAGATCCTAGTGCTCTGGCAAGTCTATGTTGTCTCCAGCTATCCAAATGAGCCTAATTTTTCAGATCCTCCCTCTTAGGTTACTCTCAACCTTACTCTCCCCCACCCTCACTATAGCCCCTGTGCTGTCTGCTCCTTCTCCGCTCACTTTCCTACTCCACTACTCCCTCTAGAGCCTCTATGCACCATAGCTATCACTCCTGTTTTTCAATGTCCTAACACCCAATGTTGCTAGAGGATTAGTATAACTTAGTATTTTCACTTTTCTGTTAGCTTTACTTCTGTTAGACTGGATCAGCATGCCATACCATGCAGGTGCTGATGACTGTACCATCTGCCCATGTATAAACAGTGTATCCTCTTGCATGTGCATATGTGTCTCACCTTTGTTATCTCACTGTACAGTCATTAATGTACTGTTTCACTTAAAGTGTTTGGCCTCATGTTGAGGTGAGTATTTGTCCTGTTATCATGTATGGTACTTCTGCTGTTACTATCACCTATGTATTATATCACTGTTGTTGACTGTTGACTACCACTGTGTGGCCCAGGTCATGACTGAAAACGGACCTTTTGGATCAGCTCACCTACCCAATTACCAAAGACATAAATAAATAAATATATATAAAAAAAATAATAATATGTCTCCCCAACTCAGTACATCACTGCTTTTCAAACAGTATCCCTCTTCTCTATGCCAATGACCTGGTCTTCTTTACTAGTGCGCATAACATAGCCAACATTAATATTGCCCTCACTGTGGACCTGAAGATCGCTCAATCTTAGTTCAGTAATAGGCTACTAATGAATCCCTCTAAATCTCAAGCTATGCTCTTTAGAACCTATCACTGACTAAAAAACATGCACACTCCATTAAGGGTGGTTGGTGATAACGGCTCCCCCGGACTTTGTCTGTAAACTTCTTCAAATACCTTGGTGTGACACTTGATCCCTGCCTTGACTTTTCCCCTGCACATCACTTCCATCTGTAAGGCTGTTAACATCAGTCTTGGACTAGCCTATCAAGCCAATCCAAATCTTTCCCCATCAACTTGCATTGCTTTAGCTTGCGATCTGTTACTCCCCAAACTGGCCCATGGCCTGCCCATCTTTGCTTATGCCTCAAGCTCCACTCTGCCTAAATATGATGTGGCATATAATAATATATGTAGTTTTGCCCTTGTGTGCAATCGACTTATTCATCATTGTACACTTTACTCCAAACTATGCTGGCCCTCCCCGTCTGCTCTTTGGGATCTCTCACTAGGAAATATTATCCAAAGTACCCAGCAGAACCAAGCACCCCATTCCTTAGCCTACCTCCTGGTGCCATATATAAATATCTACTTCCTCAGATCCTCTGACTTTAACCTGCTATCCATCCCTAGGACCAGGATTAAGCTTTGGGAAATGGGCTTCACAGTTACTGCTCTGAAACTTAGGAAACAGCATACCAGCCCACATATGTCAATGCCCAGTTGCTTACACCTTCTGGTGCCAATATCAAACATACCTTCTTCAGTGTACAGTATGCTTCTGTTCCTAACCCCTACCTACAGCACTACTCCTCCTGTCTATACCTGTCAGCTTTTTTGGACATGTTACTCTGTTGTCTGCACTTTTATGTTTCCATCAATTTACCTCTTCTATGCTCCCCTGCTTTTAGGCATGTGCCTTATTGCGTTCTTCTTTCTTCTCACCACTATCTGTTTACAGTTTTAGCCATTATCACAGCTCACTGTATGGAATTATATTATATTTGTACTCCAATGATTTTCCCTCACCAACTCTTGTATTGTACACATTAATGTACCTCTTTTTGTTTCCTATGTTAATGCATTGTGTTATCTTGTTCTTTATTTTTATTTATTTCAATAGTTCGGAAAACACCTTTGAGCAAATGCTTTTACAAAGGTCCACATCTGTACAACAACATACAATCAAGTTACAGAAATAGACAGAAAATACAACAAATGCTATACAATTAGTACAAAGACAAATTGCATGACTCCTATAAATATTTCAACAATGCCTGGTGATTACAATATCAAATTAAGTAAAGGTGAAAATGCATTCTACGAGTAGAAAAAAAAAACAAAAAACAACTAGTTACTGACATCCATCAGGAGATGAGCATTAAGAAGGCACAGTGCAGAAAAAGGGGTAGCAGCCTGGAGGTCAGGCTTAGTCAAAGGTCCTAGGAGGGGGGATGAGGTCATGACCATGCTAGTGGAGAGAAGGGCATGGGTCAAGGGAGCTGATGCCAGGGAGATAATGGGAGTGGAAAGGTGCAGGGGAGATGCAAGTACAGTATTGGAGGCACTAGTCAACAGGAACAACAGTGTAAGAGCAAAGAATGAGTTGGGGTGGGGGGATTGAAATCTCAACTCAGCAAACCAATAGCACCCAAACTACTTACAATTACAGGCAGCTGCCTCAGAGAGATGCATCTTCAGATCAGCCTTGAAGGATGGTAGGGAGTAATTGTGGAACATATGCACAGGGATTTGATTTAGCCAGAGGGGAGCTTTGTATGCAAAGGAGCACTGACCTATTGTCGTCTTCGTGAATGGGACAGCCAACAAGCACCTTGTCTTTCCTCTGGTCTGGTGGCTAGAGCAAAATTATGTGAGCATCACCTTTTTTTTTTTTTTAATTAAATATTTTAATATATTTCTTTCCAAAGTCTGTGCCACTGTCAAACACAGTGCACAACATTTTAACTTTTGATACATAATTAAACATAGACCATTAATATAGAAAGAAAAGAAACAAGTCCAATTCATCCTGGAGGGAGAAGAAAAAACATGAAGTGCATTTAATTAATTCTTAATACTAAGATTAAAAGCATGCCAGCTAATTAATTTATTCAGGTTGTTTAGTTTACTACATAATTATTACTTAACCCTATACCTCTCAAAAATATGAACCATTATTAAATCATTATCCCGCAAACAAATTCCCAGCCCTCCAATGCTTCCATTTCTGCTGCCATCTAAGACATTTCTTTGTCAGAAGTTAATTCCCCAATCTGAGCTTTGCTCCTTATATCATGATCATAAAAAATAAGAAAGCTCATCAGGATCGAAGAATATGTACTCCTTATTCTTGAAAGTAATCTGAACTTTGGCTAGGGGTAACAACTGGTATTTTGCATCCAGTTTCAAAATGTCTTGTCTAAAGGCCAATAGCTTTCTCCACCTTTGTTGAGTTGCAAAACAAAAGTCCGGATAAACATAAAAATGGAAAGTTTTGTAAATTAATGTGCCTTTAATCTTAGAAAGTCTGACATTCAGGTCTCTATCAGATTCGAATGTGAGTGATATGAAAACAATCATTTTTGCCTCGGGATCAGTCACAGCATTTTTTCCTTCATTTGCCCTATCCTTCTTCAGTACTCTAAAAGCTTTTGTCAGGAATGGCAGATTGTCAGGAGGTAAATCATACACCGGGATGAAGAGATCTTTAATCATACCACTAGAGCCCTCAAATTCTGGATCGAGATTTAAAGGCAGCCCGACGAGACTTAAGTTCCTATACCTCACTTGATTTTCTAACATTTCTATTTTTCTGCTTGTGTCATGGTTTATTTTCACTAACCCCTGCACTGTAGCTTCCAATCCAGCATTTTTTTGTTCAAGAACATTAATGCATTCAACGTTGTTTTTTACCTGCTGGGTGGTCTCCTTTAAATCTTCCTGAGTTGTTTTTATCTCTTTTTGCAATAAATCCACTTTGGAACTCAGGGCTTCAAACCTTCGGTCCACACATTGAATACATTTCAATATTTGATCAATAGACCTCCCCAACTTATCCAAAGAATATTTTCCTCTCCTAGCTGGTGGTTCAGCTGTTTCGACCCGTGTGGCTCCATTCTCTCCCATAAATAAACCAGTTTGGAACTCCATTGTACGTTGCATTTTACATGCCTGAAAAGAAGTCTCACTCACTGATGAAGCATTGCAGACAACATGTAAGTTTTCAGAATCTTTGGCTGGTTGTTTGTTCGCTGGATAAGATCCTTGTGAGGTTGTGGGAGTTACGTTCCTCATTTGGGGGCCAGGTAACAACCCAGATGACCCCAAAGCTCTGATGCAGTTCCTCGACCAAAACTGCTTCTCCAACAGTCGGATTCTTGGGGAACTGTGAGCTTTTTCACCCCAGTGTCCAGCAGCAAATAAAATGGCGACTGCCTTAGTCCGCCATATTGCATCTTCCACTACTGACCCCCCATTCTGAGCATCTTCTTGAGGCTGGGGTGGATTTTCCTAGTATAGCCTTCTTACCCAAGAGACATGTTTGATATTGTATTCTATTTCTGAAGCTGAGCCATCCAGTTTGCTTGTAGAGTGAACAGGAGTGAGTTAGGTTGTCAGCTCCAAGGGTGAGTCTGCAGGCCTTATTTAGGGTCTGTCGATATCCGCTTGAGTGCAGTGTCATTTGTCACCCCATACACTACCAAGCCATAGTTAATGACTGATAAGATGGAGGAGGAAACAGACAAGCACACGACAGCAGGTGTAAGATATTGTCTGTGCCTGTGCAGTACACCAAGTTTAGAGTTCACCACTTTTATTACTTGTTCAATGTGGGGGTACAAACAAGAGATTGCCATCAATGTTGGCCCCAAGGTACTTGAAAGACTGTACCTATTCTAGGGGTCCATCCACATTGTTCATGATAGACAAGACCAAGGATGATTTCTTGTAGTGGGGGCTGGAGATCAGCATTGTTTATATTTCTAATAGTTAAGAAGAAGTTTCTGCATACTGAATCAGTTTTCTATGAGGGAGAAAGTGGACTGAAGCTCCTGCTGCAAGTGATCCAGCTGGGCACTGCTACTCATGATGACTGCATCATCTGCATACAGGATAGTTTTAGTTGTGCTTGCCTTCGGTAATTTGTTTAAAAAAAACTGAAAAGGAGGGGCTCAGAATGGATCCTTGGGGAACCCCAAGTGCAATTTCCCTAGGGGAGGAGGTTGTAGTTCCAATTTTTACACACTGGGATCTGTGGGAAAGCTAGTCCTAGAACCACTGGAATGCATCCAAGTTGATCCCCAAGTTCACCAGTTCCTGTAGCTTGATGGGGTGGTTGATGGTGTCAGTGGCTTTAGTGAGACCTATGAAGACAGATCCTACTAGTTTACTACTTTCCAGAGCCTTGTGTACAAAGTCGGAGAATTCCAATGATGCCGTGGTCATACTGTGGCACTTATGAAATCCATGCTGCTGTGGGCACAGGAGGTTGTATTTATGAAGGTACTCAGATATCTGATCAGTCACTATCCTCTAAAGGGCTTTTGATGGGGGGAGAAGATGGATATAGGTCTGTAATTGGCTGTACTGGTCCAATCTCCACTTTTTAACACAGAGGTGACCATTGGAAGCTTCCATTTGGCTGGAAACTTAGCTAGGAAGAGTGATTTGTTAAACAGTTTGGTGATAGGTACCAAGAGCTCTTTCAGTGCAATTGCCACCAGCTTCATATCCAGGTTATCACTGCCAAGCCTTGTCTTACCTAACACTTTGAGTATGTAGGTTCTGGCTTCCTTAGGCATGATGCTTCTAAAGTAGAAATTAAGGTGGTTTAGGCTTCCACTAGTGTTTGGTGAGGGTATTTCAGGCTGGCTTCCACTAGCGCTCTGCACAGGTGTGCCAGAGTTGTTGAGGTAGTCAGGTGGGAGGACAGCGCTGAGATCAGAGAAGGCTGAGTTAAAGGATTCAGCAATGGTATGTGGGTCAAGGGTCAGGGTACCATTGATCATTAGCATGGTAGGGTGCTTCTTATCCAGCAATCCAAGCCCTCCTATGTGCAGCACATATCCCCCGCCCCACCAGGGTTTCTGAAAATCAAATTCTGCACATCACCCAGTGCCACACCTCTCAGGGGCAAAGGTCCTTTGTTCACCGTACACCCTCCTGGTTTAATGGACTCAACAAAGACATCACCTCTCTGCAAAGACTTGGCCTGTTTAAAACCTATCTTGGCCTCCACCTCTCTGCCTCCAGGTCCTGTGACTGTCACTCCTAATCTACTACCCCCTCTAGCTCTTACTTCTCCCTCTCCCCTGCACCCTTCCCTTCCCCCATCTGACTTTAGCACTTTCTCAAAACCTGACAATGCCCTCGGCTGCTGCTCTGTTTCTGTTGTCCCCTCAGTTTCTCAACGTTTCCTGTTAACCCTGTCCTGCCCTGATACCTTTCTTCTCTCAATTTGTCTGTATTCAACTGCCTGGGACTGTTTTAGAATCCCATGCTCTGCATTGTTTATTCAAATTCCTGTCCTGTACCTACCTCCCCACAAATATATGTATTCAACTGCTTGAATTGCCTATTTCAATTTTTGTTCATATTTGTACTGTTTCCCCAATTGACATGGAACCCTTGTAAAAGATCACTGGCTCAAAAGTACTTGTAATCCTAGAATAAATAAATACATAAATAAATGAATGAATGAATGAATGACTTAATAAATGAATGGATGAATGAATGAATTATCCTTTTTACCAAGCAGTTCCTTGATATTCTCCCAGAACCTTTTACCATTACCCCAGCTACTGTCCAGTTGTTCCTTGCAGTATTTTGCTTTTGCCTGTCTAGTGAGGTTGGTACACTTGTTACAAGTGGCCCAGTACTTCTAGTAGTCAACTGGAATACCAGTGCATCTGGCCATACTCCATAGATTGTCCCTGTCCTTCATCTGGTCCAGAAGGTCTCTTGCAATTCACCCATTTGGTGATCCCCTTATCTTCCTTCTCCTCACTGGGGCAAAAATATCACAGGTGCCATTGAACCTGTCAGAGAAGAACAGAAGTGCTTGATCTATGTCATTAAGATTGTCCAAGGGGGACCAAACAACAAGAGATAAGGCATTTTAAAAGTGTGGGTACAGCCACGCCAAAGCACATGGCTTAGATTAGTGACAGGAGGAGCTTTTTTGTCCTTAAAGACTCAGTGGCAAGCAACTGGTGAGTGGTCACTTAGACAGTCAGCCAGCACAGTAACATTCACAGAAACCTTCAATGCAGCATTTACCGATCTAAGTGGGGTCTTCCCACCTGACTACCTTACCCCCTGTGGCCCAACATTGTCAACCCCTAATCAGGATACTGTCACCCTGCACTTCTACTTTAGGGGTGTCTTGATCAGTGCGGTCAGAATCTATGTCAAGAAGGTACTTGGCAAATCCAGGACGGGGAATGATAGTGTCGACATGAAGCTTGTGTCAGTTGCACTTGAAGAGCTGCTTGTTCCTATCACCAAAATATTCAAGTCTCTCACCTTGGCTGCATTTCCAACAGCATGGAAGCTAGCACTGGTGACCCCGTGTGTAAAAGTAGGGATCACTCTAGTATGGCCAGTTATCAGCCTATTTCCATCCCCCCCCCCATCGAAAGCTCTGGAAAGAATTGCAGTGGATCAGATCACTGAAAACCTCCTGAAATATGATCTACAGTGTCAGCAGCAACACGGCTTTCACAAAGGGTCACAGAACAACAACGGCTTTTGTTGAATTCACAGACTATGTCCATAAGGCCTTGGACAGCAGCAAACTAGTGGGATCCATATTTATAGACCTCACCAAGGCCTTTGACACTGTTAAGCATACCACACTCCTGCAACAATTACACCACTTAGGTTTCTCCTCTGCAGCTGCCCAATGGGTAAAAGATTACCTCTCTAACCGGTCCCAAAGTGTAAGGATTGGGTCAGTGATCTCCCCAGCCAGGGAAATCAATCTTGAAGTCCCTCAGGGATCCATCCTGGGTCCCCTCCTCTTCAGCCAGTTCTTCAATAGACTACCAAATGTATGCAACAGCAAGATTATTCTTAATGCCGATGATGCGGTCATTCTGGCTAGCAGTACCCAGCTTGATCAGCTACAGTATGAACTGCAGTCCACCTTCCACTCCCTGGAAGATTGGTTCAGTGTACAGAAACTGCTCCTGAATTACAAAAAAACTAAAACGATGCTGTTCTCTAGTTCTCAGCACAAGAAATCCTACCCATGCCTGACATTAGTCAATAATAAGGCCACTTCCCTTGAACAGGTGCATGCTTTTAAGTACCTGGGGTTTTTCATTGACGATACCCATTCCTATTCGCAACATATTGGTAATGTTGTCAAAGCAGTCAATGTCAAGCTGGGTGTCTTACACAGTCACAAACAATACCTTACACCCGCTGCCCTCGGCCTGTCATTCGTCAGCGCCATACTGTCAATAATTGACTATGGCCTGGTAGTCTATGGGGCTGCATCAGATACAACACTTAAGCGTATCACGATAGCCCTCAATAAAGCATGCAGACTAGCCTAGGGAGCTGATGACAGATATTACACATGTTCACTCTATGAACAATCCAACTGGCTGAACCTCAATAGCAAGATAAAGTACCAGACGTGCATTCTGGGCAAGAAAATCCCGCTAGAGAAAGCTCCCCCCTTTTCAAACCCATGTTGCAGACTACCCACACCTCTTACCACACCAGGGGTGTGACCAGAAACTTTTTAGCCATCCTTTTCAGGCGAACCTCTCTGGGACAAAGGTCCTTTGCCTAGAGAGCACCCCATGGATAAATGAGATCCCAACCCTCAGCACTAGCAACACCTGCATCTCAAAATTTAAACTATTGCTGAAGCAGTACCTCTTTGGTGCCTCCGCCTTCACCTATAGGTAATCCTGGTAGATGATGCCTAATTCCCCTCAGGGGTACCTCATGGCCACTCTTGCCACTCCTCTAAATGACATTCAACTCCTACAACTTCCCCTCCATCCCCTCTCTCCCTCTGTTTTCCGTGACAATGCCTGGCATCGGCAGCCCTACCCCATGAATTATTAACATGATCAAATGCTTCCTGGGCCCTGAAGAATTACATGACTACCAACTCTCTCAACCATACCTCTTCCTTCTACCTCTTCTCCAATCTCTCCCTCCTGCCAATTCTCCAATCTCCTTAAAGCATGTTCTACCTGCTTTGCACTTTATAACTACATGTATACTATTATTATACCATCCTTATTGTTCCTGCATCCCATGTTTAAACTTAACAGGTCATATCTGTTGTGTTTTGTTTGTATTGTAAATGTACGTGTCCTGATGTGGAACCTTTGAAAAAGAGCATTTTGCTCAAAGGTTTTTTCCAAAGAATTAAATAAATGAATAAATACACACATTTTTTATCCTAGAAGGGGTATTCGTGATGAGCCAATCCAATAGGGTGATCTTGCTTGCTTCTCCTATGATTAAGTCTTGTGTTCTCAGAGACCATCTGGGTAAGGTACATATCAGCTACCTGGTCTTTTTTCGGGTCTACATCCTTGCTAAGCCATTTAGGTCAAAATCAACAGTAATGATGATTTCCGAGTTCCTCTTCAGCTTAGATAATGCTTCCAGGACCAAGCTGAGTCCTGGCTTTGCCTTGGTGGGTGGGAGATAAACTGAGGCAATGGTGAGTGCCTTGCTTTGCCTACCAATGAGGAGCTTTAAGGCCAGCAAATCATACTCAGCGTTACTGGCGGAGCTCGGCAACATTGTCCGCTGTAGGGATTCCTTGATGTAGATAAGGCAACTCCCTCCCCATTTTCCTACTCTATCGAGCCTGAAAGTAACATACCCATGCAAGGCTACTGAGGTATCTTTTACTTTCGGAGTGAGCCATGACTCAGTCAGGCTAATGATGTCAGGGTTGTGCAGCTGAACCTAGGTTTGGAACTGGGCTATTTTGTTGAGCAAACTGTAGATATTAACGGCAACAATCTTCAAACCACTTTGTACTTTACAGTTTGTGGACCAGCCGGTAGAAGGTCCTGGGTTAGGATGAACATCCCTAGAAATTAATAGCAGAGAGAGGAAAAACATTTTGACAGCAGCCAGCATACACCATTTAGCCAAACCCCATTTCTTATCACGCCTGGGGATAGAGGCATATTGTCTTAGCCTACCAAGTAAACTGTGAATAAGGTTTTATGCAAAGGAGCAGGACTCAGTGTATTGGCTCTTGGTTCATGTATGCATGTTCCATGTTGTAACTCATAGGTGTAAGACACCGTGTGGTTTTGTCCCTGGTCAGCTGGCATTGAGATATAGATGTACTGCCCCACTAGAGGTGCAATAGCAAGTAGAAGTACACAGTATGTAGCTAGCACCCTGGCCATTATGTTTGCCAAATTAATTGAGATGGAAAGAAATTGGATGTTCAGCATCAGGAGTGGCAATACAAGTGGAGAAATCATGGTCTGATTTTCATGCACCAATGTTATTCCCTTGAGACTGCTTTATGGGTGTGGTAAAGTGCTGGGAAAGTCTGAGGTACCCGACCAATAGATTATAAGGGAAGGGGCAACTTTGAAGATTTAATAGAGGTCAGGGCCGAGGTGGAGGGGAGGGCTGAAATTATACAGTAATCCACAGGGGAGACAAAGTCACTCAGAAGGGACACTGCAGCTAGCAGGCACCAAATTCGGAAAGGGAAAAAAAACTGAAAAGAAATGGAAGGGATGCAGCAGCCAATGGGTGTCCTGCTACAGTGCAACTTGTCCAATCTAATTGTAGGCTTTTGATCCTTGGATGCTCCGAGGGAGCCAGGGAGTGTACCTGCGCTTGCTTCTTGCAGGAGGGGCAAGCAGAGATCCAACGAGGTCGCGGTGGAGTGGAGAGCTGGTGCAACTAATCACAGGGGGGCTTTCTGGATGAGTCTTCAGCCGGTAGGGTATAGCGGTGGACCGGTGGGTCTAGTGGGAGGTCTGCAACCAGCCAGTGTAGGTCCAGGGGCGCTCCTGCTGGTGTGAAGCCTACTCAGGCGAGGAGCTGCGCTTGCTGCATTTTCTGCATGTGTGTTCTGCATTTTAACATCCCACTGGTTGTATTTCTCCTCGGTTGTGTCTGAAAATAGGCAAATGAATGCAAAGAGCACCTTACTTGGTAAACAAAATCTAAATAAATGGGGCACAAGGCTCTAGCAGTGGGCAGTGATACTGCAGCCACCTGCCCACCCAAACTCCAGCCCACTGAAGCAATGACATCCCTGATATCTAGTGGCACCCCCACCCTCTGATCACCCACCTCTGTATTAGTAATGATGTCCCAAGTGGCCAGTGTCACCCCTCTTTGATTTCCCAGTGCCATAGTAGTAAAGTAGACCCTGGTATGTAGTGGTACCCCTCTCCCTCCAATCACATGCCACTGTATTAGGAAAGATGTTCCGAGTGATACCTTCCCACCAATGATTCATTACAGTGCCCCCTCTGAGCAGGCCCTGGTGACTAGCAGTACCCCACCGATCTCCAGAACCCTGCCCAGCACCCAGCCAAACCTCCACACTCTGTACCTCCAGGAAGAGGCTGTGCAGTGATTCTGATATGATGACCGGCACAGCTCTCCTCTCACTTTCTCAGCCAGACACAGTGTGGGATGATAGGGAGCACGCATACAGTATACAGTGCTGTAAGTGTGCTCCCTGTGATTCAATATGACTGTCAGTCAAGGAGGTGAGAGGAGGGCTGTGCTAGTCACTGTATCAGGATCAACATACAGCCCCTTCCTGAGTGGTATGGGAGAGGTTGGCTGGGTGGTGCACATGGTTCTGACAGTGGGGGGGGGGCCTGCTAGTCACTGTGGTCTTCTCAGAAAGAGCACCACAATGGATCACCAATGGGCAGGGAGTACCAATAGACCCAGGGACATCTTTTCAAATATGATGGTGGGCAACTGGAAGAGGGGGTGCCACTACACCCCAGGAACATCTTTATTACTACAGCGGTGGGTGACCAGAGGGTTGAGGGTGCCACTAGACACCAGGGACTTCTTTACTACTACAGCAGCAGGTGACCAGAGGGGGAGGAATGCCACTAGACACAAGGGACTTCTTTCTTAATACAGTTTGTGAAAAGCACTGTTACCATGCCTGTCTGGTGGCCATTATGATTGGGTTCTGATCTCTAAGCTTTGGGGCTGAAGAGCCTAGAAAGGCCCCCATCCACTGCATTCCCATGATGTCCTGTTCAAGGGACACCCAGAGACTTTCAATGCTCCATGGGACAAACCATTGAATCGCTTGTGTCATTCAGAATGCCCAAAGATATCCCTGGAACCAGGGGAGACTTAGACCCCCTCTGGACCAGTGAACTTAGTGTTTATTCTTGTTAAGCCTTGATGTCCTGCCCCCCAGAGCAGAGTGGCTATCAGGTTGTTAGTTTTGGTGACAAGTGTGTGTGGGGGTGGGGGGCAGTGGGAGATGAGAGAATAGGTATGTCAGCCTGGGGAGGACAAACATGCGCACTGCTTCCATTTTGCCATTAAGAGAGAGGTGTAACTTCCTCCATCTATCTATGTCCAGCTCTAAGGCTCTAAGGATGGCTCCCATCCAGTTACCAGGAATTAAGTCTTCCCATTTGTAGGAAATAGTGATCCCTAAATATTTGAAACCCTCCTTCACCCATTTTAGTTGTGAATCCCCCAGACACACTGCAGTGCACCACGAGTTTAGGGGGGAGATGGTGGTCTTGTTCCAGTTTACTCTGAGCCCAGACACCCATGCAAATTTGTCTAGTAATGCCATGATCTGGATCAAAGATTGCCCTGGGTTTGTAAGAGTAAGGAGAAGACCATCAGTGTATAAATTTACTAAACGTATTCTTACCAGTGTTTATGCTCTGGATAGGGGCGGAGTCTAGGAGCTTTCTTGTTAGCAGGTCTATGGCAATCAAAAAGATTTGCAGGGACAGATGGCATCCTTGTTGCATTCCCCTATGCAGGGTGAAGGCCTGCGATATATTGCAGTTTGTAAGGACAGTGCCTAAAGGGGAAGTATATAGTGTGGTTATTCAACTGGGGAAGGAGGGGCCAGAGTCATATTCCTTCAGGATTGCATGGAGGTAAGACCATTTGACCAAGTGGAAGGCTTTCCTGAAATCGATGGGCACAGCCGTCATTGGAAGGGGACTAGTCCGGGCCAGCCATTTCAGCTGAAGGACTGTACAGAGATTGTCACCCCAATTTCCCCTTTCTAAACCCTGCTTGAGAAGGGTGGATGACATGGGGGAGCACCTTCTACACCCTGTTGACTAGGGCCTTAGCAACAATTATAGTGTCTGTGGACAACAGGGATATAGGGTGGAAATTCACACAGTCTAGGGGGTCCGATTATTTTTTAGGGAGAAGGATTATCATAGCTTCCTTCATGGTGGCGGGTAATATTCCCCCCCTTCCTAGCCACTGTCATGGCATCCAGGAGTGGTGGAACAACAACCTGGAGCATTAGCTGATATAGGTCAGTAATCATCCCATCAGGACTGGGGGCCTTACCCTTTGTGAGTTGCTTAAGGGCTGTGGAGAGCTCTTCCTCCATTAAGGGAGCATCCAGTTCCTCTCTGAGGGATAGGGAGATTTTGGTGGTGGACAGGCTCCCTATAAAATCATGAATAGAGGATTGGGTGTGTTCTGGTGCAATGTGTGAGGAATACAGATTTGTGTAATACTTGTGCGCTGTCCCACTGATGCCCTCCAAGGTTCGAGTGACCTCCCCTGATGCATTGCGAAGTGCTAGTAACTGGGATTCTGCTTTTTTTCCCGAAGCCTATATGCCAAAGGTTTCCCATTCTTGTCTCCCGATTCCCAGTAAGTGTGCTTTGTCCTGAGCATGAGCCACTCCACCTCTTTGTCCTGGTTTTTGCAGATTTCTGAGTACATCCTGTTCTGGTGCCTTCTGTGACTGTCTGAAAGACTTTTAAGTTATTTTAAAGTGTTATATTTATACTTATGTTTATGCAGTGTTATTGTTTTACTTATTTATGCTGTTTTATTATGCCTTCTTAGAACTCCTGCTAGGTACCCAGAGCCTCTGAGATTGGGCGCCCTACAAATAAAATTGCCTTGCCTTGCGTAATCAGGATGCTGATTTTATATTTAAGGCCAATGATGCCTGCCACTATTTCCTGAGTCGGCTGTGGTGTGGCCTTGAACAGCCTCTTCTTACTTTTTAGGGCCTCTTATAACTGTGCCATCTCTACTCTTCTTTGTTTATTCTGTTGCACAGTTCCCTGATACAGGCCTTAAATGCTTCCCAAACTATCTCCGGTGCTGTCTCCCCATTATTGTTGGTTTGAAAGTATAGTTTGACTTCCTCCATAATCCACTCACAGAATTTGGTGTCCTTGAGCAAGAGGGGATTTCATCTCCACCTGGTGGATCAGGTCTGGCCTGGGAGGGTAGTGTATAGCAGCCCTACTGGGGCATGATCTGAGACTAAGATGGACTCAGTTGAGGGGTCCTGAGTGTTGGGAGCTGCACCTCCATCGATCAAACAGAAATCACTGTGGCTATGGGAGCCATGGCCCGGGGAGTAGAAAGTGAAGTCTCTACCATCCAGGTGCTCCCTCCTTCAGATATCAAGGAGCCCCCATTCTACCACTAAGGCCTCGAGGGCCACCCTGGCCCTAGGGTGTGAATCGGGCATCATTCTGGATATGTCCAGATAAAGATCTGGCACTAGGTTGAAATCACCTCCCATAAGGAATGGGTGTCTGAGTCCCCTTTTACCTCTGTCAGGGCCTGGCTTAGTTCAGCGAAGAAGTTGGCATCATCGCTATTGGGTGCACATAAGTTGGCAAGTATGACCTGCTCCCCTGGAAACACAAACTGTGTTACTATCCACCTTTCTCTCAGGGTCTATTTTGCACCCCTCCAGTTGCCATGATAGGGATTTGTGAAGCAGTATAGCTACCCTTTTGGACTTAGATGAAGCTGAGCTGTGATGCACTTAACGGTGAGATATGTTTCCTGGAGAAAGGCCACTTCTGTTCTAAGGTCCTTCAAATGCTGTAGTACCTTTGTGTAGTTCACTGGGTAGTTCAGTCATTTAACATTCTAGGAAACACATTTAATCTCAACTGGGTGCCCTGAAACTATGATGCCAACCCACTCCAAAACTGACGTGTGACCTGGAAGTGATACTCCTAGTGGCCGGGGGGGGGGGTAGATCTCCCACAGTCCCGGGGTGGGGTTACTTTATGGTCGTGTAGGCCCAGATACTGCTGATGATCCTATCCAAGGGTTCCAACTTCAGGATAAAATGCTTGGGGTTGCTTCTATAGAGGGGTCTCCCTAGTTGGGAGTAGTGGGGACACTGGGTTCCTCTGTTAGGCTTATCTGTTCATACCCTACCCTTCTAAGCTCTTGTCAGCACAGTTCCGGGGCCCACCAGGGCACACCTGTGTGAAGGAGGGGTATGGATGGTCTTGGCAATATGCAGGGAGAACCTAAGAGGCCCAATTACAACAGTGACTAGGGATAGAAACACACAACAGTGATAGTTAAGAGAGTAAATCCCTGTCTAGAAACATATGCTCCGTGCGCAGATGGAGTGACAGTATAATACAAAACAGGTTCTCAATATAAAATGCCGAACATTTGCTTGCTGGCATTAGCAGTGGAAGTGCAGGAGCTAGACAGATGCAGTATAGGAATGGCACTGAAGTATTGAACTGTTGCCAACTCCACCCTCACTCTACTGAGATGGACAGGCATTGAGGTGTGCCTTTGAGTTCTCACACATGATGGTCACGACATTTCACCTCACCCTGCCCTTCAGACACTGACAAGTGTTGAAGTGTGTCTTGGGGTGTTTGGGCTTTACAGTCACCTCATTCTATAAGGAAGTATGCTGAAATGGGTGCAGTATAAGAGAATGGGGTGAACTGTGGGGGAAAGGGTCCAAGGTGCACCTCGATGCCTGTCACTGGCTGGAGGGTGGGGTGGGGTGTGAAATGGCATGAGCATTACTGTCGACAATCCAAAGTCACACCTGACACCTGTCAGTCCCTACAGGGTAGGGTTGCTATTAGAAAACCCTAACACCCTGGGAGTTTTTGGTATTTTACTCCCAAATTTCCACATAGGCTTTTTTAGACCCCACCGCATGAACAGTGACACTATCAGTTCATTAGGCGAAAGGTGATTTTGCACAGCGACTGCGCCATTTGGTGCCACAGGTTCAAAAACACATTTCGAACAGGATGTGAAAAGTGACAGGTGTACTGTTCATGAGGAGGTGTAACAAATGGCATTGTTGAAAATCTGGAGTGAAAAGATAAAAAAACTGGTGAAGTCACGAGCGTGCATAGAAACTGTGCAATGTACACCCATAATGTAATTAGTTTGAGGATTTTTTATAGCAGATTTTCAACATAGGCATTTTGGGACCTTTCACTCATGAACAGTGTCAGTGTAATTTTCTTAATCTATCCCAAACACTAATTTCCCACAGTGACCGCACTATTCTGCGCTGGAAGTGCGAAAACACATTTCAGCCAGGGGTGAAAAATGACAGCTGTACTGTTCATAAGGAGATGTGGAAAAATGTCAATGTTGAAAATCTGGACTGAAATTATTACAAATTCATGAACTTACGAGGGTGCGTGGAAATTGCGCAATGCACACACGTAACACAGTCATTTTATGGACTTTTGTCAACAAATTTTCAACATAGCCATTTTAACACCTCTGCTCATGAACAGTGTCACTGTGATTTTCTTAATATGTCCCAAACGTTGATTTTGCAAACCGACCATGCCAATGTGCTCTACATGTGCGAAAACACATTTTGAGCAAGATGTGAAAAATGACAGCTGTACTGTTCATAAGAAAGTGTGGTAAAATGGCAATGTTGAAAATCTGGAGCGAAAACATTACAAATTCTCAAAGATACGAGCGTGCATAGGAACTGCTCAACGCACGCTTGTAAAACAGTAATTTTTGGGAATTTTTTCACCAAATTTTCAACATAGGGTTTTGGGGCCTGCCTCATGAATTAGACACTGTCATTTTGTAAATCAGTCCCAAAATGTAGTTCTGCGCAGTGACCGCAAAATCACCTTTCGGGATCAAATAACAAAATGACAGTGACTGAGTTCATGAGATGGGGTCCCAAGATCCCCATATTAAAAATTTGGTGAAAGAATGCCCCAAAATGCTCAAGATATGCACCAAAGTTGAAAAAAACCATTTATGCCATTATATACTTTACCGGCATTTCTTCAGTTCATGGTCGGCTTTGAAGAGTGCAGACGTGTTCCCGGTCCACCAAAGATTGTCGCGCCAGCCTCCAGAGGTAAGTATGGGGTAAGGTGGGGGTGTGGGGAGGTGAGGAACTCAGAGGGTGGGTGTGGGTTGGAGATGGGGGGCAAGACAGTCAGCGAGGGACCGTTTTTTCTTGCAGGTGTTTTTTGGTTTTTTTTAAAGACAACGCAGGACTTTTGCCATGCTGGGGTGGGCTCCCAGCATGGCAGCTGGAAGGTTGTTAGGGGGGGCCAGTGGAGCCAACGGGGGGATTGGGCACCTCTATTGGCCATACGGACTGTTGCTACACTGGGGTGGGCTCCCAGCATGGCACCTGGAAGTATGTTGGGGGGGCAGTGGAGCCGATGGGATTGGGCACCCCCGTTGGCCATACAGTGTGTGTGTGTGGGGGGGAGCACATGAGCACGCTGGGGTGGGCTCCCAGCATGCTACTTGAGTGTTTGTTGGGGGGGATGGAGCTGTCTATGACAGCTTTTACAATGCAGTACCAACGTATAGGCACTTTGCATACTGCCGATGGCAGTATGCATATTGTCTACACATTACCACCACTGATTGTAGCGATGTTTTGCTTGGAACTGTATGCCACCGCATCTGAACTGCTGTCATAGACAGCTCAGACATTTATTGGTGCAGTGAGACCACGTCTGCGACAAGGAGCAGGGCATTAGAAGCGAGGTGGCACACCTACGAAACTTCGTATGGTGGCACTATGTTTCTTGCACATGCGTGCAAGCAAACATAAAAATAATACAGAATGATACAATAATCAGATAAGTTGGTGAACTACATCAAATACAGTAGTAATGCAACAGTGTAAATACTTGTCTAGCAGTTAAACCTGGAACTTGTCTAATTATAGTGGATTCATGAACAGAGAAAAAAGAGGGACAATAACTGTTTCATAAATTATTCGAACAATTCTCTAGCAGTAGTATATATTTCATAGACCAAAAGGGTAACCAAACTTCCTATAAGGTATCTAACTTGTCAACTAAGGAATAACAGATTTCCTCATTGTTGTAAAAAAAATGTCATCTGATTGTACCACTCTGCCAAAAAGGGCACCTTAGTACTGCTCCATTTTTGCAGGATCAGCCTCTTAAGACTAAGAGAAGCCTGGGAGACCCAGGTTATCTGATGTTTATTAAGTTTTGGAGAGTCTGGAAAAATCCCTAAAAGAAAAATTGAGGGCAAAGGAGGGATATTTTGTCCAGTAACTGTATTCCAGATAGACAGAATTTGTTTCCAACAAGCCTGAATTGTAGGACAGCCCCACATCATATGTGTCAGATTTGCATTTTGTTTATTACACATCCAGCAATTGGCATTTATCAGGCTTCCCATAGCGTGCAATCTTTCCGGACAGAAATAATATCTATGCAGGATTTTAAACTGAATTAACCTACCTTGTAATTCTTTGTGAGACTTGATGGCCTACCCCATGTGGATTCCCATTCCTCTTCAGTTATATTGAGACACAATTCTTCCTCCCACTTCCATTTGGCCTTGATGGTTAGACAGTTAGAAGACAGATTGTTAGTCAAGAGCTTGTATAAAAGACCTGCTCACTTTCTAAGTGTTGCTAGCCTAATCAATTGTTTCCACTCATTAGACTTGGGCAGATCAAAGTCGTGGCATAGAATTTTAGAGTTCTTAGGTGTTTCTCTTAATTGTAAATAGTAGTGAAACTGGTGTTTTTGAATGCCATATCTATACCTGAATTCCTGGAATGAGAGCATAACCCTGGACTGAGCATCTACTAAGTGGATAAGTCTTGTGATGCCCGATTTAGTTCAATTAGCATTTAGTAGGATTTTTTTGGCCTTTGCCACCCTAGGGTTATTCCAGATGGGCATTAAGTCTAAGGGAGTCTGTTTGGGATTTATAATGGCATAATTTTTTTTTTCAGAGCTAACACAGAGCTTTGCAAACAAGGATTATCTAGCATATGTGCATGTTGTGGGATATACAGTATAAGTAGTCAAAAAGACCGTTGGGTCTAAGTATGTCCTTTTCCATCATTAGCCATAGAGGTTGCATTTCTCCACTTACAGGAGAGTTTTCTAAGTGTTTCAGAGCATGTTTAAGAATAAAAGCATATTGGTAATGCTCCCACCATGGGAGGGCAAAACTCCCAGTAGAACACGGTGCCCTTAGTTTAGTTACTCCTAACCTGGGTGGCTTCCCTTGCCATAGAAAAATTCTAATAATCCTGTCAGGTCTTTTCAGTATTTTCCTCCCCACAAGCATAGGTAGGTTTTGAAACAAATAGAAAATTCTTGGGGCAATGTTCATCTTGACTGTGTTTATTTTCCCCCATAAAGAAAAATTAAGTTTGCCCCACCTAGACAGATCCAATTCATTATCTTTCATTAATGGTTCATAGTTAAGGGGTATTATATCTTTTATTTTTGAGGAGATCTGAAGGTCCAGATATGTAATACTGGGTTTAAACCATTTTCTATTTAGGGTGTCCTCAAGGTAGGCCATGCCATGCAATGTAAAGTTGTTATGCATATCTGAGTTTTATCCCAGTTAACCTTAAGTCCAGAAATTCCTTCAAAAGCCATGAGAATTGCTTTTAATCTTTGACAGGAGTGAACCGGGTTACTAAGGATCAGCAGTAAATCATCTGCAAATGCAAAAGACTTGTGTTCCCTTTTTCAACACTTAAGGCCTCTAACCCCAGGAAGATCATACATTGTTTGTATAAGTGGTTCGAAAGCCAAAATAAAAAGATAAGAGAAAGGGGGCACTGTCAGAGCTCTTGACATAAGCCCACGGCATTGTGTAGCTCCATGAGTGTGGTTTTGTGTTCTCTCCATCTATGGATGACAGGAATCTGTGCTGAAGAAAAAGGAGACAAAACGGACTTCTTCCTCATGCTACTCTGGTGGAGTCTGGTGGGGGGGGTCCATTACTCCCAGATCCCTGGGTTTGTCCTTTACAGTGCTTGCCACCAGGGTGGTATGAATGGTCATTCAGTAAACTGGAGACTGCCTAGGGCCATATAGAATGAGGAGCCCACACACTATCAGGGGATATAGGGAGAAGTGTATGCGACTGGTGGTCACCTACATTCTGTCATTGGGAGTGTCTGCCCTGTACACCTCCTGTATAGGGGCGGTGAAGGGGGGCCTGCTGGTCACAATGTGGTCCTAGATTATGTGACTTGTACTGCTGGGAAGGCTCCTTTCTATGGTTGAGATGCCCTCTGAAGGGGGCCTAGGGTGGAGGGGCGGTGTCTTATTGGCACTCTGCTAACAGCTGTGGGGCAGTGGCCAGTCTGGCTCTGCATATTAAATACAGGGGTCTTGGTAGGAGGATTTGGTGGGGAAGTGGCTCACCTCGGCAACATTAGAAGGCAAGGGTAGGGGAGCAGGCAGAGGGGTAGCCTTCTCTGGCATGTTGAGCTCCATAGTGGGCATGGCTGGCCCACCCCCCCCTTTGGGACCTAGCAGGTGGTCCAAACCTTCCTAGCAATATGCAATCAGGGGCCCCACATACTTGTAATTATACTGTAACATCCATGTGTGAAATGGGCACCCCCTACCCACTGTGGGGTGAACTGCATAACAACAAGCACACACAAGCATTGTTACTGCTCACATAAAAAGTCAGGGAGACACAAGCTCCATCCCGTCAGTGGGGCATCTTACTTGCCACCTCACCTACTGTTGGGTCGAGCCGTGAAAAAGAGACACACCACTTACTTCAGGCAGGTCAAGTTGATTTGGCAGCCATGACCTCGGTGAATGAATGGATGCCAGGTTCAGTCCAAACATTGTCCGGGAAGCTATTGTCCATGCTGGCTTGTGTGGTGTCCATGTCAACCCAGTTTGTCAGTGATTCGATTGGGTCCACTGGTTTTTCAGGTGACAAGTGGCTGGTGATATTCCTGGTAGTGTGGACATCTACAAATGAGTCTCTAGCCACTTTTGCAGGTGGGGAGCATGGGTCTTTCTCTATTCTGTCACTCCTCCCCGATGGTCTCGACTGCTTGATCTTTACTGTTGCAACCATGGCCCTGATACTCTTCTCTCTCTGTGTCCTCTGGGCTCCTCGGGCACTATCTGTTTTTTGGGAGCGGTCTTCTGATCAGAAGATCGATTGTTGTTCGCTTCCTTTGTGTGTGCTGGTGCACAGGTCCCCACGTTCTGCTGTCCTGCCTCTGTGTTCCTTTTCTCTGGGGTCTGAGCACAGTGCCCATCCCAAAGACTTCTGGGGGATTGAGTTCCCACTCAGATATTTGGCCAATGGTAGTGGATCCACCTTGATGTTTCTTGTATATATCAGCCCTCAAATGTTTGCCCATCATGATTGAAAAAATCTGTAAGGCCCTTAAAATGGTACTGGACTCCCACTTGTTTCAGCACAGGCTTGACTGCATTGTATTCCTTGTGGCGTTGGACTACTTCGATGAAAAGTCTTGATACAACAAATACAGGAGCCTTTCCAGATAAGCTCTCCCCACTCCCTAGCAGCCTTCAAGAGTCTTTCTTTCATCGAGTATTTTAGAAGGTAAGCATGATGGGGTGGGAATGGGAGCCCGGTGGTGCAGGGAAGCCTCTGGTGTGTAGGGCCCTCTCTACTTCCACCGCATCTTGCCAGCAAGGACCCATTAGTGATGGCAGGAGCTCCACAAGAAACTTCTCCATGTTGGCCCCCTCTGATTTTTCCGGAACCCCCAGAATCTGGAGATTGTTCCACCTTCCCCTGTTTTCCTGGTCTTCCACCCCATACCAAAGCCATTCTAGGCATTGTTCGTGTTGTTGCAGTCGGAGGAGGACACGGTGCTTGAAGTCCTTGAAATCATCTGGCTGCTGCTCAAATAGATGTACTCTGTTCTTTAGGTGTTTAACTTCGTTGGAACTGGCTGCTGTGGTGATCTTGATCTCAACTATATCCACAACTAGTTTCTCCAGAAGTTATGTAATGTAAATAAGAGAGGCAGCACTGTCCTGTGGTTGCATGGCCCCCTCCATGCTGGACATGTGGTCAGTAGGTGCACTTACACTATTTAGCAGGGTTGACAAGTGGCCACTAGGTCAGCACTTGCAGCTCACTGATAACTGTCTTTTGTAAAAGCAACCCGGCGTCTGATGTTGCAAAGGAAAAGCTCCACGGGTAGCTCACCACACCGGAAAGTCTATACTTTATCAGCGTTGTGTGAAATTAGGCTCTGTGAAGGTGAAATCATCAGTTACCAGGATGAGACAGATCCGATAAATCAAGTGGCCATACTGGTTCACCAGTGCACTATTTGACTGAATATAGCAATGTCTGGGTTGGGCACAACACAAACCTTTGCTCTCTGCTTTTGCCCATATTTGAATATCTGGCCCTTGGACTTTTAACTATGTCACAGTTTGTGCACAGATCTCTGAAGATGGTTTTGATTGGTCGACAGCTCATGCTTAGCATTCTGTACACAAATGAGGCAGTATAGCGCAGTGGTTTAAGGCTCTGAGCTGCAAATCTGGTGACATCCAGCAGCCGCGACCTGGGTTTGAATCCCACAGCTTCCACATGCATACTGTGTGACCCTTAAATTCCCTGTGCTCCCAGGTCACTCCTGTAAAAAAGCTTTCTGCTTAGTGTGCTACTCCTGGTTAAACAACTAAAAAAAAAAATGATGACATAGTAAAAATTCAAAATTACTGGTTCCATGAAAAGAACTGTGAAGAATGTTGTCCACAAAAAGAAAACTATTGAAAACTCATTTTTGTCAATTAGTGTTTATTCAGGTACTGTTAAATATAAATCATTTGGAGGTATGGATTTCATTTCTATTACTAGGAACATTACTAACTACTGCCAGTTAGCAATAATTTCCTGTCCCCTTTAAAGAACACAAGTACAGTGCTGTTCATGGGTGGACAGAAGGTGGAGTGCCTTGGTGGTATTGTTGTTTCTGTGGTACCAATAAATGTTCTTTGTGTTCTTGGGACGTCCGAACTGTGGACATCCCATTTGGTTGACACAAAAGAAGCACCTTAAACTGAGGATGCGTATTAACTTTTTCAGATCGAAGTAAGTCTCAAATGATTGCCCTGACTCATTGGCACAAAGCTTATTAGCTGGTTAAGCACTTGTAGGTGTGTCTATTTGAGCTTGAGAAATTAATTAAATTGCATTGTTTGGTTCAAGCACTTTCATTTACATGGTCAGCGTTTTCAGTTTAGTCTAACTGTGACACTTCCCCTTGAAGCAGAAGCAGACATGTTTCTTTTGCCCACCCTGTTGTAATTCTTTCTTTATTGCCCCCCTCCATCTGCCCTGCCCCTCCTTGTACATTGTTTCTTGTGATGTTCCCGGGGCTTCTCCTTGGTCTTCAAGAGAAGGGGAGTGTAAGGAATCATCCCCTAAAAAAAACATTGATTGATTCACACAAACATGCTTCACAATGTGAAGCAGTTTGTTTTGTAGAGTAACTTTTGGTTCCTTAACCCAGTCAAAGACGCAGTTGTTCAAGTCCCTTATAAACTTTGTTTGCTTGCTCACATTTTTATATGGAGCTTTTCAATGTCCTGTTCTAAGCCACATTTCAGCTGGTTCAGTTCAGCTATATCTAGGTAGCTTGAAAATTACTTCTCTCTTTTCCGTTCTTCCATGAGAATATGTTGTCACTGAAATGAGGGACACGAACAATCAAAATGGGGACAATGAGGGACACTGACCCCCATAATAAGGGACACATCCTTAAACATGGAGTTACAAGCTCAGAACAGTGTAGAAAACATTGTTTTTACTTGTACAAGGTTTATTTTTGATTTAGCATCTTAGAATATTATGAATTTCTCCTTTAAAACCTGAATTTATAGTACATTATTGTGTGTGCAGTACCTTTTACATGAAGTATGGATGAGGGACACAACAATTTTAAGGGGGAAAATGAGGGATGCCCCTGGTAATCGGGGACAGTTGAGAGGTATGTTTATAAGCACTTTGAGTAGCATAATATGCATCTAATTAGGCCCAGTGATCAAGCATGGAGCTTCACCTTCCATGTGGGCTTGCAGTATAGCCTAGAGGTTAGAGGAATGAGGTGTGAATGAGCTTGGAACATCCAGCAAACCAGACCTGAGTTTGATTCTTACAACCTCCACTTGCATACTGTGTGACTCTGAGCAAGTCACTTAACTGCTCAGTGCCATACCTCTCAACCTCCTGCCTCGTAAATCAGGGACAAGGCTTAAAAAAATCAGGGACAAAGGACCAAAATCAGGGACACATTTTCAAAATTGGTGTTATCCACTCAGCAAGCTGGTAGAATAAAGGGCTTAGTGTAAAATGCATTTTCTAAGTAAGAACAAGTCTGTAACTTTAGTGTTTGACATTATTTTATGCTTACAACCTCCACTGTTTGGTCATGGAAACACAATTTTTGGGAGGGACAGAGTAAAATTCTGAGGCAGAATCAGGGACGTCCCTGAAAATCAGGGACAGTTGAGAGGTATGCTCAGTGCTCCCAGGTCGCACCTGAAAACAGGCACTTGTGCCTAGTGGGCCTTACCTGGTTACCAAAGATGAAAATAAAAAAAAAAATAAAAAAATTAGTCATGAACTGGCTGTGATCTTTTCCAAAAACTGGATTCTTTAGCAAACGTAATCCTCAGGAAACCCCATTTGCTTCAAGGTAAGCTTGCATCGTCTGTTGCTGCGGCTGTATCTTGATGCCAACTCTTTTGCTCAGCACTCCACGAACTCACTGAAGCATCATCCAGAAAATCAGTCTAGGGAAAAAAGGGGCCGCTGCCTCAACGTGGTGCTCGCAGACACAAAGCTGATAATGTAATAGCAGGAAAAGGCCCCAGGGAAAGGGGTTCAGTCATTCAGTTTGTGATAAATACACAAAACAGAAAGAGTACTTGCAAAGGCTTTATTTCATTTTCTTGCGTAAAACTGGGTACAGACACAAGGGGCAGGTTTATAATACAGCAGAAAGGACATACTGGAACCCCAGTGTTTCACGCATGCCGCACCTGCTGCTTTGTCAAGGTGTGTGGCTTCCTACTGTATGTAGGTGTGCCATAAAAGGTGACTATAAATTGTGTCAACAGTAGGGAGCCACACACTTTGACAAAGCTCCAGGTGCAAGTGTAAGTTCACCATCTGTTTTGTGTACTCATCATGGACTAGGGGGCTGAACCTCTTTTCCTAATACTACATAAAGGTATACTGCTGTTTGTCTCTCACAGGTATTTACAAGTCCAGGATCCATGGCTTCCAACCTTCTCTTTCTCTATCTTGCTCCCTTGGTATCTTCAGGGCACTGCTCCAGGCCTGAAAGCCGTCGATGCACACTCCTTGAGAGGATGCCCAACTGGGATACCCACTTTTGCTTCTTTGTCATGCCTGCCCCTGATCCTACTACTGGAGTGCTGGCTGCTTGGAGGTATCAAGACCTGTGCCAACTGCCCAAGTGACCCCCCAAACCAGAACCAAGGATGCAGCCATGACAGATGAGGACACCATGATGTATCCCCTGATGCCAGGTAACTGTTGATCATCACCCCTCCCCTTGAGGCTCTGAAACGATTCAGCCCTGCATAGTAGCACAGCCACCAAATCCCCCTTCAGACAATCCAGAAAGGTCCCTGCAGCTTCTGGGCCCTGTGCTCTCTCCATTTACCAATGTCATGGGCAAAAAGGTTTTGACAAGTGGTTTCCCTGGCACCCTAGTCCCAGCACCCTACCACTGCACCAGACCCAGTGGTCTCTCTCTGACCCCACACTGGTGCCCCGGGAGACTGGGGAGAGCCCATGTCACACCTGAATCTGGCATCCTGTTACCATGCCAGGGCCAGTGAGCCCCTCCAGTCTCCCTGTTGCCCATACCTGGCATGCCCACACTCTGGATGGATGCTCCCTGTCTCCACTATGTCCCTGACAGACCTTGAGCTTGAACCTCAACTCCTCACCCACTCCTGCTAAAACCATGTTTTATATCTCCATGTTCCTAGTCTACTCCCCTCCCACTAAGGACAGAGTGGTAGGTGCACAGGCACCCAGTGCTCTGATGGGCACTCTAGTAGCAACCATGTCCCCTTCTTAGGGAAGGGGGTTGTTGCAACCTGATTCTCCCTAGAGAACTATGCAGATCCACTCATTTCCTCCATGGAAACATACAGATTATCCCATTGTTCCCATCAAAACATGCAGCTTGGCCAATCCCCCCATAGAAACATGCTGATCCACATATTCTGTATATAGAAATCTGCAGCAGTGTCCATTCTCCCTCAGAAACCATGCAGTTCCACATATTTTGTTCCCATAACAACATGTAGCTTCACTGATGTCCCCCATGGTATTATGCAGATTTACCAGTTTGCACAAATGAAAACATGTAGCTGTACCCATCATCCTCATCACATGGAACCCTGCAGCTTTGTACATCTTTCCCAAGGAACCGCTTAGCTCTGTACATTTTCCCATAGAAACATGATGCTCCAACTATTTCCCCCCATGGAAACATGCAGATTAGCCCATTCTTCTGATGAAAACATTCAGCTGCAACCATTTTCTTGGGAGTCAGTATAGCATAGAAGTTAGAACACCATGCTGTAAATATGGAGACTCAGCAGAGACAGGTCTGAAAATCCACAACTGCCACTTGCATACTGTGGGACCCTGAGCAAACCACTTAACCTATCTGTGTTCCTGGAACACACAAGGAAACAAGCTTAATCTCATGGTTTCTTTCTTCACCAAAAATTCTAAACTAAAAAGCATATAAATAAAAAATATAGACACATGCAGCTGTGCCTTTTTGACTACAACAAGCACGCAGCTCCACCCACTTCCCTTCCTGGAAACATGCAGCTTTACCCATTTCCCTTCCTGGAAACCTGCAGCTTTACCCACCTCCCTTCATGGAGACATGCAGCTTTACCTATTTCCCTTCATGGAAACATGCAGCTTGACCCATTTCCTTTCCTGGAAACATGCAGCTTTACCTATTTCCCTTCCTGGAAACATGCAGCTTTACCAATTTCTCTTTCTGGAAACATGCAGCTTTACCCATTTTCCTTCCTGAAAACATGCCGCTTTACCCATTTCTCTTCCTGGAAACATGCAGCTTTACCAATTTCCCTTCCTGGAAACATGCATCCTTACCCATTTCCCTTCTTGGAAACATGCAGCTTTACCCACTTCCCTTCCTGGAAACATGCAGCTTCATCCATTTCTTTTCCTGGAAACATGCAGCTTTGCCCACTCCCCATCCTAGAAACTTGCAGCTTTACCCATTTCCCTTCCTGGAAACATGCAGCTTTACCCATTTCCCTTCCTGGAAGCATGCAGCTTTACTCAGTCCCCTTCCTGGAAACATACAGCTTTACCCATTTCCCTTCCTGAAAACATGCAACTTTACCCATGTTCCTTCCTGATTACAGGTAGCTTTACCCATTTCCCTTCCTGGAAACATGAAACTTTACCTATTTCCCTTCCTGGAAACATGCAGCTTTACCAACTTCCCTTCCTGGAAACATGCAGCTTCATCCATTTCTTTTCCTGGAAACATGCAGCTTTGCCCACTCCCCATCCTAGAAACTTGCAGCTTTACCCATTTCCCTTCCTGGAAGCATGCAGCTTTACTCAGTCCCCTTCCTGGAAACATACAGCTTTACCCAGTTCCCTTCCTGGAAACATGCAGCTTTACCCATTTCCCTTCCTGGAAGCATGCAGCTTTACTCAGTCCCCTTCCTGGAAACATACAGCTTTACCCAGTTCCCTTCCTGGAAACATGCAGCTTTACCCATTTCCCTTCCTGAAAACATGCAACTTTACCCATGTTCCTTCCTGATTACATGTAGCTTTACCCATTTCCCTTCCTGGAAACATGAAACTTTACCTATTTCCCTTCCTGGAAACATGCAGCTTTACCAACTTCCCTTCCTGGAAACATGCAGCTTTTCCCATTTTCCTTCCTGGAAACATGCAGCTTCACCCATTTCCCTTCCTGGAAACATGCTGCTTTGCCCATTCCCCTTCCTGGAAACATGCAGCTTTACCCAGTTCCCTTCCTGGAAATGTGCAGCTTTACCCATTTCCCTTCCTGGAAACATGCAGCTTTACCAAGTCTCCTTCCTGGAAATGTGCAAATGTACCCATTTCTCTTCCTGGAAGCATGCAGCTTTACCCAGTACCCTTCCTAGAAATGTACAGCTTTACCCAGTTCCCTTCCTGGAAACATGCAGATTTACCCATTTCCCTTCCTGGAAACATGTAGCTTTACCCATTCCCCTTCATGAAAACATGCTTTACTCAGTCCCCTTCCTGGAAACATGCAGCTTTATCCATTCCTCTTCCTGGAAACATGAAGCTTTACCCATTCCCCTTCCTGGAAACATGCAGCTTTACCCATGCCCCTTCCTGGAAAAAATACAGCTTTACCAATTTCCCTTCCTGGAATCATGCAGCTTTACCCATTCCCCTTCCTGGAAACATATAACTTTATCCAGTTCCCTTCTAGGAAACATGCAGCTTTACCCATTCCCCTTCCTGGAAACATGCTGCTTTACCCATTTCCCTTCCATGAAAACATGCAACTTTACCAATTTCTCTTCCTGGAAACATACAGCTTTACCCATTTCCCTTCCTGGAAACATACAGCTTTACCCATTTCCCTTCCTGGAAATATATGTTGCTTCACCCAGTTCCCTCCATGGAAACATACAGCTCTACCCAGTTCCTTCCATGGAAGCATAAAGCTCCACCCATTTCTCTTCATGGAAACATGAAGCTCCAGCCATTTCCCCTCAATTGAAACATGCAACACTGCCCATTCCTTCATGAGAAGATGGAGTTCCACCCATTTCACTCCATTAAAACAAGAAGCTCCCACCATTCTCCTCCTCTATTAAAATAAACAGCTTAGCCATTCTTCCCTTGGAAACATGCAGCTCCAACTATTCTCTGAATGGAAACATGCCGATCTGCCCTTTCTACCCATAGAAGCATGCCACTCCACACTTTCTCCCTTAAGAAAGTATGTAGCTTTCCCCATTCTTACATATCAAAGCATTTAGTTTAGCTCTTTCTCCCATGAATTATTTTTTTTAATTTATTTAAACACTGGTAAATGGGAAAGGCACACTGAGCCAAGGCTCATTTCCAGGTGCAACCCAAAAAAACATGCAGCTGTGCTCATTCTCCTTCATGGAAATATGCAGCTGTGTGAATACCTGCCATGAAAACATGTGTAAGACCCCCATCATGGGTGATTTTATTTCTCACCCTTAGGGATCCCCCTGTGCTTAGAGAGTTTGTGCACTGTGGGGGATGTTGTTTCTGTTGCTGCCACTTGGGGCAGCAGGGATTGGGCTTCTATATATAGAGGTGCATAGGTGGGAACAAGGGTGAGAGAGTGGAGAGACTGGTGGGTGTTTCAGCAGGGCAGTTTGGAGGGTTCCCCCCCCATGCAGGTCGGCAATTTTGGTGGTGGTGTGCCAGGTTCCTGGGTTTTGGGGTCTCTAAGGGAGGTGAGCAGAAAGGCAGTTGTGGTCATTTGGGTCCTGAGTCCCTTGGGACTGGGTGGTGAGAGCATCCATGGGGCATCAGAGTATTCAGAGGGCAGGTAATGGAGGACCCCAGTGGAGTTGGGCCCAGTCTTTGAGGTGGTGGTTTTGAGCCATCAGGGGCTGCCTAGGTGGTGGCAGAGCCTTGGCAGAGGGTTCAGAGGATGGTGACAGCTCCTCGACCCCATTCCTCAGTGGCACTTTGGCTCTGTGGTGAAAGGTGGGAGTACAGCCTGGACTCGACAGGGCCTGCCAGCCTGTTCAGGGGCAGGTCCCAGGGCCTACATTGGACAGGTCTTTAGGCCAGTATAGGCCATGACTCAGCTCAGGAAACAGGAACTGGAAGTAATAGTCACTGTAACTGTTGGGAGGCTTGGCTCCTTGGAGAGCCATCAGAGCAAGTTTGGCAGAAAGCACCAGGGACCAGGCTGGTCCAAGACTAAAGTGAGGAATGTTTTCAAAGGGGCAGTTGCAGATTTTCAGGCTGCTGAAAGTTTTGCTCCAAGTATGAGTTAACTCGGCAGTGGCAGAGGAGCACATCGCTCCCCTGATGGAGGAAGAAGGAAAAATGTTTTGGGAAGAAGCTCACTTTGAAGAAGGCAGTAACAGAAAAAGCTTAGGGAAGAAGTTCAGTTTAAAGGGACACTGTCAACCCCATTTGGTCTCAAAGTGTCCCTAGTTTAAAAAACACATTTTATGATTGTTCTCATTATATTGAGACTGCTGATGTAGCTGGTTGTTTGATTCAGACTCCTTTTTCCTTTTAAAAAGTCAAAAACTGAGTGTCAGCCATACTAGTGTTAACCACACCAAAACATGTCTGTTTACATTTCTTGACCAACTACAACTGCATCTTTCCTGGACTCAGGAACATCTCCAACATTATCTAGCTACTCATTATGTAGTGGGAGTAGATGAGACTATTATATCACAAGTGGTTGCACTGTCTGAGGGTGTTTCTAATGTTTAGGGAGTATGCAGTAAGCTTAGGTAAACAATTCTGAGCAAAACAAGGCTGTGTATAACTACACATTCCCAAGCATTTTAGTTCTAATAAGCAAGGAGGCAGATTAAACAACCAGCAACATCAATGAATTTTAGAGAAGGTAAGCAATCATAAAATGTGGGGTTTTTACCTAGAAATAATATGATGCAAAAAAGATTGACAACCCTTTAAAGGAAGCAATAACAGAGTAAGGTGCTTACCAGTGCCAGTGGGTCAACTGGGAGCTTCATGCTTCTGAAATATTGTAAGGTTAAAGTGTGGTTCTGAGGTTTAAATTCTGCTGCTGGTTCTGTTGTACAGAAAATCCAAGCCTGAGAATGCCCATTGCTCTCTCTCTCTAAATGATAAACCTGTGTATAAAGTTGGTCCCATGGAGCTGTAACATTTCTCAGTTAGAAGTAACTAAAGCCCTGAGCTCTGAGAATCATTTAGGGGCTCAGGAGAATAAAAATGATTTGTTGGGGAGAAATCAGAGTCCAGTTTGTTCATTACCACAAAGAGATTTTAATTAAATTAAGTCCTTTAGTCTTTTCGGTTCTCGCAGTTTCCTTGGGGTTTGACATTTTTAGAATTCCTTGCGCCCTCCTGCTCTGGGCCCGGTGGCTCTTGAGAAGCTTAATGAAGATCCAAACAGACTGCCTGCCGGATCTGCCTGTTGGGAGATGTGAACACCCTTGGGGCTCAGTGTCACTGGGTTTGAAGACATCTTCAAATAAGACACCCATTTTAAATGCTGTTTTTAATCGGAGAAGAGCTTGGTGAGATTCTGGAGTCTGGGTCCCCCTTCCACTTTTAACATCAGGCCCCTAGATATTGGGAAGGGGGGGGGACTACACATGCATGACTTCTTATTTTTCCAATAGAAACCTGTAGCTCTGTCCATGCTTCTATTTGAAAATATGAAGCCCTTTCAATTCTTCCGAAGGATGTGGCCTATCTGAACTGTAGCAAGGCCTTCGACACTGTGCTGTACAGGAAACTGATAAAAAAACTGAGCAACCTAGAGGTGGGATCCAAAGTGGTGAATTGGGTTAGAAACTAGTTAACAGACAGGTGAAAGATGGTGATGGTTAATGCTAATGATGGGAGGGTGATCAGCGGGTGCACAGGGTTAAGTACTGGGACCAGTTCTCTTTGATGTCTTCGTCAGTGATACTGCAGAAGAACTGTAAGGGAAGGTGTGACTTTTTGCAGATGATACCAAAATCTTTACTAGTGTGGACACTCAGAAGAGGGCAAAGAGAATTGGCTGGGATCTTGGGAAACTCAAGAAGTGGTCAAGAGCATGGCAGTTGGGGTTCAATGCCAAAAAGTGCAACATCATACATGTACTGTAGGTCATAGGAACAAAAGAGTGGAGTATGGAATGGGGGGAGGTACTGACAGTCACTTAGCAGGAAAGGAACCTTGGGGTTATGGTAACTGATTATCTCGAAGAGGCAGGGCAGTGCGACAAAGCAGTGGGTAGGGCTAGTGAAATGCTGGGGTGCATAGGGAGGGGTATCTCCAACAGGAGGTGGGAGGTGGTGTTGCCACTCTATCACTTGATGGTGAGACCCCCCCCCGGAGTACTGTGTCCAGTTTTGGAGACTGCAGCTCAGAAAGGACATAGGATAGAGGCAGTCCAGAGGAGGGCAACTAAAATGGTGCAGAGGTTGCATGAGAAGCCCCATGAGAAGAGACTGAGAGATCTCAACATGTACACCCCGGAAGAGAGGAGAGTGAGAGAGGACACAATAGAGACCTGCAAGTATCTTCCAAAGGAGAACAGGGTGCAGCAGAGGCGTCTCTTTCTTTGTTTTGTAAATTTCTTTCATTGAGAACTTTATGCGCATACAGTACGTTAACTTGTATCTGGAGGGTCAGCCAGCCTCCTGGATTGCAAAAGGAAACATTAAAAACTGAATAATGAGTGAGCGAGAAATGCCTCCCAGCACAGTATGGGGGCCTTGCCATGGTTACATTGCAATTCTTAGTTCTAAAATACATTCGTATATCTATCATTGAACCTCCTCCATGGTAGGAGACACAATAATGAGGTGGTATAACAAAAGAAGGGGGGGAGTATGAGAGCACCCAAAGGGACCTTAGCCAAGTCTAAATAATAATATGATCCATCACCTCACATCACAGAGTATAACTACAGCCACTGCTGAAGCCTCAACAGTCCGGTCTGCAATTCAGAAGAGCACTTTCAACTAATTCAAAGGTGGAGTCATGCTACATAACATATAGTACCCAGGTAGTCCATCTTGAAGAGAAGACCTCAGTTTTGTCATTTAGACTATAAGTGATTTTTTTCATTTTATATATGTCATTAACAGTAGTGCTCCACCGGTTTAAGGTAACTGGTTGATTAGTCAATCAGTTCCTTGTGATGCATTTCGTGGGTGCAACCAACATGACTTCAAGAAGTTATTTAATATGTCTTTCTGTGAAACCTTGAGGGTATAAGAGGAATATATACATTTGTGGGGATAATTGCACTGGAACATGCAAGACCTCTGTGATAGCTCCCTGCAACCCTGATGAAAGGATTCCAGTACAGGACAAAACCATATGACATGCATGTAAGTTGCCCAGACTTCACCACAGCCCCGCCAGCATTCAGAATGCTCATGTGTAACATATTTGGTAGTAATGGCTGGGGTTAAAAAAAATCTTATGTTTCCATGCATATTCCCACCAAACATGTGAGGAAGTAACCCTCCCCATTTCATAACACCATTTCTCCCACTCTGCTGTCTTTATTCGGATATCTAACTCCTCTTCCCATCTCAAGGCAACGTATCTGGTACTATAGCTATGAATTTTGCAAGGCTTTATAAATGGCTGAGATAAGATGTGCAGCGTTCTGCCTTTTAATGTGTAGGACAAAGGCAGTAATGAGGGCAGCTTGTTCAGCAGGACCATGCACCTCCACAGATAAGAGGTATGATAATGCCAGACCTGGAGATAATGGTAAAAGTCTCTATGGTCAAGGTCAAACTGCTGTTGCAGTTCCATGAAGGATTTCATGACTGTACCTGTATACAGCTGACTTAGGTAGTATATATTCTTTTTCTGCCAATCTCGAAATTCAGTATCTAATCTTGCTGGGGCAAAATCAGGAAGGTAGGCAAGGGGATATACCCATAGTAACTGGTATAGTAACCCTATGTCTAACACCACCCTCAACCAAACGTCTTTAACAGGGGAGTCTTTTTCAAATGACAAAGAGCACCAGGACCAGGGGGAATGGAATGAAGTGGAAGGGGGGGAGGCGTTAAGAGGGATTTGAGGAAGTACTACTGGATGGATATATGATGAAAGACCGAAATACGAAATCCCAGGTTTCAGGAGACTGAGACAGAGTGCTCAAAACTCGATATCCCAACACTTGGTAATTACCTGCGGCAGAGGTTTTATTTTTTCATGTTTTGGGGGGCTTCACCCTCCGCATCCCCCAATGTGGGGGCATCATTTCTTAAACCCCCCCTTACTTTAGAGAACAAACTCCACTGTAGGTAATTACCGAGTGTCGGGATAAAGAGTTTCAGGCAATCAGTTTCGGTTTCCTGAAACTCAGGATTTCGCATTTCGGTCTTTCAAAATACTCCCCTACTGGACACCTGAAATAGACTGCCAGTAGAAGTGCTGGAGGTGAAAACAGTGGGGGGCTTCAAGCATGTGTGGGATGGACAAAGGGGGATATTAATATATTGTCAGGGAGGCAATAGGGTCACCACAAAACAGATAGAGTCTCTGGACACAGATTAGGCAGGAAGCATTTTAGCAGACTGGGTAGGCCAAGTGGTCCTTTTCTGCCAACAAATTCTATGTTTTTATATTTCTTTTTCTCCATAAATGTTTTTATTGAAGTTTTCAGTTTTACAATATACAGAGGGATTACAACAATGCAGACACTGCTACTATGCTGATGAATGGACACATAGCAAGACATACAAATGATAATCAGTTTCTCTATTTTCCCAACAGTATTGGATAAGTGTAAGCTAGTAGTCGATGAAAACTGATAAACATTGTGAGGCTATTTAGCCTAACTGTATGTACAGTAAGTTAATAAAATACCATCTCTAAGAGTACATCTAGCAACACAATTTGCCTCCAATGTTCAGTATATGACTAAGGTAATAGTCTTTATTATATGGTACAACTATCTGTACTTACAGGTGAGTATAATGGGGAGGACATAGTAGGACTTGAACACAGTACTACCCAATGACTTAAATGAGAGTCACATTACTGATGCTGCTTGTTTGTTTCCTGTTGACCAATAAAAGGCTACGAAATCAATACTCCAGATTTGTCTCTGTGCCTTTCATACCCTCCCTCCCTCCATCTTACAGTTAATGGGACAAGTATTATTCCATATAAGAGGGCAGGCCAATGGCCAATGCATAGTGCTCCCTGAATTGAAGGACCAACAGTTGTGGAGGGTAGAACATACTGTTATGAGTTAGGCTAATAGCATGTAAAGTAGAGGAGAGTAGATGCTAGTCAGTTATTGTTCACTCTTTAGGAGACCTGTAAGGAGCATTGGTGCTGGGATAGGCAGCTAGGTAGATTCTAGGCAGAAGGAAGCAGGGAGGATAGTCAAAATAGCAAAGGTCCAAACTGAGGAAAAGATAGTCAACTAGGTTAAGAAGTGGGATAAAACCTTTTATAGGTATATCAGGGAGCGTAGAAAGACAAAGGGGGGAGGAATAGTGAGGCTGAATAGAATGGATGGTGGGTGGACAGAGAGGGACAGTGAAAAAGCAGGGATACTGAATGAATACTTCTGCTCAGTATTCACAAAAAAGGAGGAAGGGGAGGTGCCTAATCCAATTAACAGAAGCACTCTGGATAAGGGGGTCGATCCCAGTCCTTTCACAGAAGAAAGGGTTCTGAAAGAACTCCTAAAACTGAAGGTGGACAAAGCAATGGGGTCTGATGGAATTCACCCCAGAATTCTAAAAGAATTAAGGAGAGAATTAGCGACACCACTCACTACCCTTTTTAACAAATCATGGGAGGATGGTGTGGTACCTGAGGACCGGAGGAAGGCAGATGAGATTCCCCTTCACAAAAGTGGGAGCAAGACAGAGGCAGGAAACTACAGACCTGTCAGTTTGACTTCTGTGGTAGGGAAAGTGTTGGTATCACTTCTGAAGGAAAGAGTTGTTGAGTACCTAGAGGCCAGTGGGGCACAGGACCCAAGGCAGCATGGGTTCACAGCGGAAGGTAATGTCAGACGAATCTAATTGATTTATTTGATTGGGTGACCAATGTAGTAGACCAGGGAGGGGCTGTGGACATGGCCTACCTAGACTTTAGCAAGGCATTTGACACAGTCCCACACAAAAGATTAATAGTCAAATTAACCAGCCTGGGAGTGAGTCTCAGGGTGGTAGTCTGGCTAAAACATTGGCTGGACAACAGGACACAGAAGGTAATTGCAAATGGAGTCCACTCTGAAGAAAGAAGGGTTACTAGTGGGGTACCACAGGGTTCAGTACTGGGTTCAGTCCTTTTTAATGTCTTTATAAGTGACATTGCAGAGGGACTGGAAGGAAAAGTATGCCTCGTTGCAGATGACACAAAGATCTGCAACAGGGTTGATACTCAAGGAGGTGTGGGAAGGATGAGAAGGGACTTGGCAAGGCTGGAGGAATGGTCAGAAGTATGGTAGCTTGGATTCAATGCAAAGAAGTGCAAAATAATGCAACTGGGAAAAAAAACCGGGGAAGATTACACAATGGGGGGGAGGGTAGTAACAACAACAAAAATGGAAAGGAACCTGGGGTAATCATATCTGATGACCTTAAGGTTAGCAAGCAATGTGAGAAGGCAGTTGGGAGGGCTGGGGGATACTGGGATGTATAGGGAGAGGCATCACCAGCAGAAAACAGGAAGTTGTTATCCCTCTGTACAGACAGTTGGTGAGACCCCATCTGAGTACTGTGTCCAGTTCTGGAGACCCCATCTCTGCAAGGACATAGACAGGATGGAGGCAGTCCAGAGGAGGGCAACTAAAATGGTGCAGGGTCTGCAAGAGAAGCCGTATGAGAAGAGACTAAAGGAGCTTAATATGTATACCCTTGAGGAACGGAAGAAGAGGGGGGACATGATAGAAACTTTTAAGTACCTCAGTGGAATCAACAAAGTCCAAGAGGGTAGCATCTTTCAGAAAAAGAGATGTGCAAGAACAAGGGGCACAATTTGAAGATAGAGAGGGATGGCTCAGGGGCAATGTGAGGAAGTATTTTTTTCACAGAGAGGGTGGTGGATGCATGGAACAGCATTCCTAAGGAGGTTGTAGGGTCTAAAACTGTGGGAGAATTCAAGAATGCATGGGACAGACATAAGGCAATTTTTTATTGGGGGTAGGAAGAAATAGGCTGTTGGTTAAATAGGATCTGCAGCTTATCCTGTAGGTAGGAAAAAGGGCAGACTAGGTGGGCCAAGAGGTCCTTATCTGCTGTCAAAGTCTATGTTCCTATATTTCTATGATACACTTCGAGTTTACTCATTGCTGCATGAACTACTCTTTCATGTCGAACAATGAGGAATAGGAGATTAGTCCTTCTGGTAGTGATGGTGGAGAGGGGTCTTCCCTGTGGTGTCAGATTACATGTTTGGCAGTTGTGAGTGCCCCATTGATTCAATTAAACTTACCATGTGTTAGCTTTTTACCTTGTGGTGGGAGTCCTAGAAATGCTAAGGTGACATCCCAAGCTGGAAGGATGGGGGTCACCATTGCACACAAACACCATACACCTGTTCAGTTATATTCCAGTAGAGGACAGGCCCACAATATATGCATGAAAGAGGCTTGGGGGGAGGAGCATCTCCAACAGTCGCTGTGCCCCATCAAGCCAGCTCGGTACAATCACTGGGGTTTCCTATAAGCTCTCTGTAGGATTTTTAATTGCGGTGTCTTGGCTTGTAGTTCTTGATTTCCTTTATAGGCATTTACCCAGACTTGCTCCCAATCAAAGTAGGGTAGGGAAACATCTAGTTCTCATTCTCATTTTTCCCTGGCAGATTTCAATGTTTTGAATTTGCTGCCTAAATATTGTGTAGAAGAGAAGGAGTGTATCCACTTTTCAAGGGGGCCTGATTGAGGATGGGTATGAATAGGGGAGACGTTGTGCCTCAGTTGGAGATATCTCCAGAACTACTGTGAGGAACATAATATAGCTGCTGGAGCTCTTCAAATGACCTTAGAGTGCTTGTGGCCAGGTGGTACAGGTCTCTCAGATTCTGTATGCCATGACATTGCCACAGCTCCCAATTGAGTGGTTGGTTTTCTATAGCTAGCGGAAGATTGTGCCAGTGGGGTCTATTATTCACTCTCTGGTTCCACCAAAGCTGGGTAGAGCGTTTGTCCCATATACACTTAGTTTACCTGGCACAGGGGAAGATTTTTGATCTGAGAGACCAGTCTGGTAGAATTAGTGCTAGAGGACATGCAGATTGTCTTGTGCTAGTTCTAGTATTAGCCATGTGGGAGGCAGGTTCGAGAAGGCTGGCATGTAGTATTCAACGGCTTGTCTGAGAAATACATTCTCATAGTAGAGCCTAAGATCTAGGAGTCCCAAACCTCCTATTTTTCAGTGCTCCTTTACTATTTTGATCTTGATTTTTGGGGCCTTGCCATACCAGACAAATTAGTTCATTTTGGTGAGTAGGGTTTTAAAGAAAGACCCTGGAATTTGTTTGTAAGGTTTGCTAAGACATACTGGAGCTTTGGATGGGCCACTAGTTTCAGAACATTGACCTTGCCCCAGAGGGAAAGTATGTAGGAGCCCCTTCTGTTAAGATCTTGTCAAGTTTGTCCAACATTATACAATGGCAAGAAAGAATGCTGCTCCCTGATTGGTCAGACTGGGACTGAAGCTAGAATGTTATCCCAGCATAACATCCCAACTGTAGTCCCAGCACATGAATGACCACACCAAATGTTAACACAAACAAAAAAAATCACTCCACAAAAGTGAAGCCATCAGCATGATCGACTTCTTTGTTCGCCATCAGCAGCCAACTTCAGTGATCCCCAGCACTTGGCAATACATCATACTCACCCCACTTACTCAATATCACTTCCAACCACCTCAATAAGGAAATAGAAAAAAAAGAAATACATCTACACTGAGCCAGCCATTCCCACAAAAGTCTCATCTGCCATCCCTTCGGCGTCACCTATCCTCGCCAACTTGGAACACACTGACCTGAGTGTGTTCTTCAGCTACGTGCTTCAACTATTAAAAACACACTGCTTTCTTTATTTTCTTTCATCTCCTGATACAAACCAGATTTCTACTGTATCAGGAGAATCACATAAATTACACACACCTCAGCCGACACTGTGGAGTTCAAATTGCGAAGCTTTTGGACGGTGGGCACCTCAGACATTTTCACCAGCTGCAGATCAGATAGCAGGAACGGGCATACCGAGAGCAGGCAGATTGGGATAATCCAAAGTTGAAGGGTAAGAAACACGTTGGGGGGGATGAAGAATGAAAGAAGCCACCTAAAATAAAACAATATATAAATAAACAAACACAGCAGCACTAACATGCCAAACAATACAACAGGACTATTTCTTCTGACTGTATTCCTATGCAGTAAAAAAAATCACACAAAAAAAAACAATTATAAACACATTTCAATGTATTTTTATTATTACTGTTATTTTTTTTTTTTTTTTACAAATGCGCCATTGTTTTTTTTTTTTCCAAGTCTGTTTATCTCCCCCAGGCACCGGAACTCTCTTGGGCCTATCCACTCGCCTATGCCGCTCTACCGCCCACTGTGAACCCTGTCATCTTCAAGGGCGTTACTTCCCCCCCCGAGTCCTGAGTCGGATGAAGGGCCCGAGCAGTCTGAAACGGCAGTGGCAGGGTTCCAGTGTTGGGCATGTGACGGTTCGGCACTGGGATGACCGTCACCTATCTGGCTGGTGGGGCTTTTTTACATAGTTTACACCCCAGACGTGGTATGTGCAATGCTGTCAGCCCACAATGTGGGTGTTCCCACTCATGTCTGGAAGGCAGCCGCTCAGCGTCTTCCTTGTTTATGAGCCCCTGTGTGCCGCAGTGCCGCAGGTCTCCACCGGGGGCCGCTGCTGCACAGGGCTACCCCTGAATCCTTCCCCAAGAGAGGACAGCAGTCCTCCAGATGCTCAATCCTCTTTCTCCCCTGCTGACCCATGGCAGTCCGGGCTCATTCCAGAACTCGGGTCGCCGATGTGGTGCGAGGTGTGGCATCCAACGCCTCAACCCTTAGCGCCACTGGGCCAGCTACAAATGAGCCATTGTTTAATAGGAATAATGTCCTCAAGGGTGGGTGCTATGCTGGGATAACATCTCTTCTTGGGTGTTGGATACCCTCGGCTTACGGCCTTGGGCCCAACCACCTGAGGCGGGATGTTATCCCAGCATAAGACCCACCCTGGAGGGCATTATTCCTTTATTAATTGAGCTTTTGGCCAGGGAGCAATCTTGCTATACGAGGAAGGCCAAGGAGGCAGCTGACTAGGGCACCTAGAACCTTTCTGCTAGGACACCTCTGACTGGAGGAGAAACAGACAGATACTTTATTAGAAGTGTAGGACCTGCAAGGTAAATTGGGACCTTCAATTAGGGTAAGAAAAACACAAGAGTTGGTGTGCTAGTTTGAGTTGTGGGAAGGCAACTATTATCATCTTTGCAGTTAGCTGGGTGAGGAGGACAGCTGTAAATTGGGCGCTTAGGCAGAAGTAAACCAGGTGTCATCATTTAGACTTCCCTGGCCATAGAGCAGAGAGCAATTTTCCTATCATAGTTGGGTGAGGAGGAGAGCTGGAAATTGGGTTGAGGCTTAGACAGAAGTAAACCAGGTGTCTGCATTTATACTTCCCTGTAGTAATCTATTGTTCTCCCCCAACCCTCCGCTGTCCCACCCTTAGCCAGTTCCACTTTTATAGGCACTGGATTTGACTGACAATGGGAACTTCCTGTTTGGGAGCAGGAAGGGAGGGATCACCAAAACACATAAGACACGCCATCCTTGAACGAAAAGAGTAGCTCTCCCTACTCCCCTAGCTGCTTGAGGTATGACTCTGAGCAAGGAAGAAGGAGACTACCAAGGCACATAAGCACTTGACTCAGAGGAAGGAGGTAGGGAGAGAGAAGGGGAGAGGGAAAAAGAAAAAAAAATAGTAGGTAGCTCTAAGGGTGTGTGTGTGTGTGTGTGTGTGTGTGTGTGCTCAAATAGTGCTTCTGGGAGAGTTAGCCTGTAGGTTAATTATTGGAATGGGTGAATCTTTAGGGGTAGGCAGTGCTAATAAAGGTTGTGTGTGCAAATAGTGCTTTGGGGATTTGTTAGCCTGCAGGTTAAATACTGGAATGGGTAAACTTTTAGGGGTAGGTTAACTACTGGATTGGGTAAATTGCTAGAAGGTAGTGGGTAAGGTCTAGGTATAGGAAGTAACTATGATGGAAGTGGTGCAGTGCAGCTGCTGTGGGGCATTAGTCTTCAAGGAGACTTTCTGGAGACTGCAGTGCTGCCCCATCTGCAGGCACCTCTCTGGGCTGAGGGAGGAGGTTGCCAGACAAAGCCAAGATGGCTTGGTTAGGAGGACCCACATCCCACTCAGGGACAACCAAGTCCACCTCTGCTTCCTTAAAGGTGCCGGGTATGAGGAGCAGTTGGACACCGGTGGGCTCGGGGAGGCTAGTGTGGTGGAATGTAGGCACATCCCAAATCTCATACCACTACAGAACTTGTACATCACACTGGCAGGGCGGGACTACCCCACAGGGGCACCAAGACAGTGACTGGGATGAATGTGGACGTCCTTCATGGTGGAAACCCCAAGGGGGTGACAGAGGACCCTAGAGGAGGAGATAGAAGTGAATCCTGGTGGGGGACTCAATAGGGAGATACAGTTGGGGATGGGTAGGGATGAAGAGAAGGTGGTAAGGTGCCTTCCCAGTGCCATGGCTCATACGAATGGAAGGAGGATCCTAAGGATTGCTGGGGAGGCAGGGAGTGAGGGAGGGAGAGCTAGATGTCATTATCCACTTTGGGACAAATTATCTGTCTGGGAAGAGGCCAGATGCAGTTCAGGAAGAGTTCAGGAAACTGGGGAGAAGTCTTAGGCAAGTAACACAAGCTGTTACTTTCTTGGAGTTGCAACCTGTCCATGACAAGGGGGATGACAGGAGGCTCCACAGCAGGGACTTCAACTTATGCTTGAGAAAATGGTGCAGAGAAGAGGGATTTGGATTCATTGGGGACTGAGGCTCCACCGGAAGGGATACAGCCCTGTATAGGGGCAATGGCCTACATCTTTCCAGAAGGGGAACTGAGATCCTTAATGAACAGTTTAAATGTTACATTAGTAAGCATTTAAACTAGCTGAGGGGGAGGCAGAATAAGACAAGAAGACATAGTCTGTCCCCACATGCTTACAGGGTCAGTAGTGGGAATCCCAAGGGTGGAAAGTCCTACAGGGAACAAACACAAATAGGAAACTAGGAGGAAGATGGAAGGGGAAAGAGGAAAGATAATAGTGGAGGAAAAGGGGAGGGGCAAAAGGGCAAACAGAGGGGAGATGGCAGTATAAAATGGAAAGCCATGTGTGCAAATGCTTGAAGTCTGGGCAACAAGATGGCAGAACTAGAGGCTACCATGGCAGCAGGAGACCTGGACATAGTTGCAATTACAGAGACCTGGTACAATGAAAACCAGGACTGGGAGGTAGCCATACCAGGGTATGTGCTATTCAGGAGGGACAGGGTAGGAAAAAAGGGAGGAAGGGTGACTCTTTACATGAGAGAGAACATAAAGGCCACAGAAATACAAGGGGAACAGAGTAAAGCAGAGGTACTGTCAGTCACCCTGGAGACAGGGAGGGGACCGCTTTTTGGATAGGGGTGATCTATAGACCTCCAGCACAGGGAGAGGAAGGAGATGTTGATATGATAGATGAAAAACAAGGGATTGCTAACAAGAGTGAGGTACTACTAGTGGGGAACTTCAATCTGCCAGATGTGGACTGGAGCCTACCTGCTGTAGCATCAGTTAGAAGTAGGCAAATCCTAGACTCCCTGCAGGGGGCATTCCTCAGGCAACTAGTTAAAGAACCCCCTCATGAGGGGGCATTACTGGACCTGGTACTGTCAAACAGGGACAGTGTACCTGACTCACAGTGGGAAGCCACCTGGAGACAAGTGATCATCACATGGTGTGGTTCAGCATAATGACAGGGCCAGAACCGAGTCACACTAAAACAAGGGTTCTGGACTTCAGGAGGGTCGATTTCGAGAAAATGGTAGAGTACATCAGGGAAGCCCTAGTGGGAATAGAGAATAAGGGTGGGGTAGAGAAAAAGTCGACAAGAATAAAGCAGGCCATTGAGAAGGCAACAAACCTCTGTGTCAAACAGGTTACTAAGAGCAAGAGAAGAAAAAGCCTGTGATGGTTCTCCAAGGAACTAGCAGAGAAGGTAAAGGAAAAGAAGCAGGCATTCAAAAGGTACAAAACAACACTGAAGGAAGAGAATAGGGAGAGTTATCAGGAGAAACAAAGGGAGGCAGGGGAGGCAGGAGAGCTAAAAGCACAAACAGAGGAAAACATTGCCAAATAAGCAGAAAAGGGGGATAAAACTTTCTTTAGGCACATAAGCGAAAACAAGAAAAGCAAGGCAGAGATAGTAAGACTAAAAGGGAAGGGGTGGAAGTGTGGAAGAAGACCAGAAGAAAGCTGACATACTGAATAAGTGCTTCTGTTCAGTATTCACAAAGGAAGGGATAGGTGACAGGCCACAGATAGTGGAGAAGGGCCTACCTGGATTTCAGTAAGGCCTTCAACACCGTTCCACACAGAAGACTGGTAAACAAGCTAGTCAGCATGGGAGTGGGTCCAAAGATAGTAAAATGGGTACAAACTTGGCTAAGTAACAGAACTCAGAGGGTGGTGGTAAATAGAGTTCACTAGAAGGAAGGTAAGGTAACCAGTGGGGTGCCGCAGGGGTCAGTACTGGGATCAGTCCTCTTCAATGTCTTTAATAGCAACATCACAGAGGATGTAAAATTAAGCACATGGGGCACAGAAACCCACGGGCAAATCATTTGGGGGGGGAGTTAAACAGAAAAGGAATCTGAGGGTCATCATATCTGATGGCCTGAAGGTAGAAAGCAATGTGATAAGGCAGCAGGAAAGGTTAGTAGGATGCTGGAGTGCATAGGAAAGGGTATCACCAGCAGAAAAAGTGAGGTAGTGTTACCCCTATACAGATCAATGGTGAGGCCACACCTGGAGTACTGTGTCTGGTTCTGGAGGTCCCATCTCAGGAATGATATAGACTGGATAGAGGTGGTACAGAGAAGGGCAACCAAAATGGTGCATGGCCTGCATCAAAAGCCCAACGAGGAAAGACTCAGGGAATTAAATATGTACTGACTGGAGGAAAGGAGAGAAAGGGGAGACACGATAGAAACATTCAAATACCTCAAGGGTATCAATAAGGTACCGGAGGGTGGCATATTGCACAGAAAGAGATGCTCAAGGACAAGGGGGCATGATATGAAGCTTGAAGGGGAGTCTTAGAGGGGATGTGAGGAAATATTTCTTTACAGAAATGGTGGTGGACACATGGATCAGCCTCCTAGCAGAGGTGGTGGGTACCAAAATGGTGACAGGTTTCAAGCATGTATGGGATAGACACAGGGGGCCTTAGTAACAGGGCTGGGGGGGAGGCCAGAAATCAATTTGGGTCTATAGTAGCACAGTAGGTAGGGACTTTAGGGCAGACTAGGTGGGCAAAGAAGTTCTTTTCTGCTGACAACTTCTATGTTTCTATGTACATTTGTGGTTATTATGGCCGGAGTAATGGGTTTCAGTTTGACTGTCAAGCAGACTATGCCCCTTGGTGACCATTGGTAAGGATAGTTAGCAAATAAGTCAGTGGTACCTTCAGAACTGAGGGGCTTACTTGGGATTAAACTTGAGGGGCATTACTTGGGATTTGGATCCATTCAGCCTGACAGTGCTGAATATTCCAGGAGCAGGGAGTTTAGGCAAGTTAGTGGTTTGGATACATATACCAGAAACAAGGTGATGTCATCTGTGAAAAGCAAGATCTCACGAGTGATCAGTATAACTGAAATACCCACAAAGTCAGGTTCAGCTCAAATTTTCTCTGCCAAGGGCTCCACTGACAAGAGAAATAAGAATGAGAACAGTGGGCATCCTTGCGTCATGCCCTGGCAGAGTAGAAGTCTTGGGATAATACTGGGTTGGCCAACACAGCAGCTGTGGGGCACACATAGAGTAGTTGAACTAGGGAGATAAATTGGTCTGGAAATCCAGATCTGCTCATTACATCAAAGAGGTACGCTCACTCCACTCTATTAAACACTTTTTCAGTGTCTAAGGACAGTGTGGCAGTGGGTACAATGAGGGATCCAACTTCACAGATCAGATCTGGTGTGTGGAGGATATTGTCTGAGCCTGAGCGACACAGGACAAAGCCAACCTGGTCTGGATGAATGAGGGTGGACATTACTCCATCCATTAATTTAGCTAGCAGCTTTGCAAAGTCCTTGGCATCAACATTTATCATAGATTGGGTGGAACTGGGAGCTTAAGACACTGTTCCTGCCCTTCTTTGGAATAAGTGTGATAAGTGTCTGGAAGAAGGAGGGACAAGGTTCCCTTGCTTCACCTCTCATTGAATACTCTAGCTAGTCAGGGTACCATGGTCAGGGCTGCAGTAATGGGGGGAAAAGTGGGGATGTTGTCCTGGGCCCCGAGCTCAGGAGGGGCCCACCAAAGGAGTTGTCATTACTCCTGGCATTAGCTGGTTTGGGGAACAGGGGCCCATTTTAAGTGACTTGTCCAGAGCCCTAAAATTCATAGCTGCAGCCCAGACCATGGTCTCCATGAAGGTGGCAGAAAATTCCATCGGATAGCCATCTGGTGAAGGGATTTACCTTTTTACATGAAGTGGATGGCATCTTCCAGTTTCTTGGGGGCAATCAGCTGGGTTAGCCTGGTACTATGTTCTGAAGGGACTTGTGGCAAAGATACATCTTTGTATAAGTCCTCCTACTGGCTTGGAGAGGTGGCGATCTCAGAGATGTAAAGGTGTTGGTAGAAGACCCTGAAGACATTTGTTATGTCTAGTGAGGAAGTGTCCTGTTCCCCTGTTCTGTCTGAATTCCTGGGATATATTTGTCAGATTCCTGTGCCCTGAGACAAGCCACCAACAGCTTGCTGGGTTGTTCCTTCTTCGCTTCCCAGTATGTTTGGTTTAGGTGATGCAGGGCATACTCGGTTTTCTGTTATAGCACATCTTACCTGAGACTGGCTGTCTTTAGGCATATTTCCTCTTGTTTGTCAGTCTGTGAATGAATGTCCTGCTCTGTCCTTTTCCAGTTTCTTTCGTTTGCCTGGAGGAGTATGTGAAATAAGACTGTATTCAATTTTCATTTATTCTCTGGCTCCACTGTCCTGCCCCAGGCCAGAGAAAACACCACCGGGGCATGGTCCACAATGAGTATACTGCCCAGTTTTACTCCCCATGTCTGAGTAATAACCACCTGTAAAACAAAAAGTATACCTAGTTGGCTGTAGAAATAGTGGGGCTAGAAATAATAGGAGTACTCTATGTCTCATGGATGACTTGATCACCAAGCATCATGGAGGCTGTTGTACTTGGAGGTGTTAATGACAATGGATGCCGCGAACTTCTCATTGTGAGGGCCTGGGCCTGTGTAGTCCAAGTGAGGGTCAATGGTGAGGTTCAGGTCTCCAACTGTCATTATATGGGCTGACACCCCCCCCCACAGCTCCGCCAGGATAGAGTCGAAGAAAGAAGTTTCTGGGATGTTAGGGGTTTAAATACACCCTAATACAATGGGCTACCCCTGATATGTGCCTTCCAGTATTAGGGCTCTACCCTCTCGGTCCCTGTATTCTTTATAGTTACCTAGTTGGAGGCCCTTCTTATACAAATTGGGTACTCCAGGTTGTGTGGAGGAGAAGACATTATGAAATAGGTTACTCACCCACATGCAGCAGAGGCAAGAGGCTTTGGTTTCTAGAAGGTGTCTCCTGAATGACTGCAGTGTCATATTGTATGTCTAAATTTCTGTAGGACCTTTTGCCCTTTAATAGGACAACTGAGGCCCCTTACTGTCTATGAGATCATTTTTAAATTGCACTGGGAGACCATAGTAAAGTACTGTTCCTATTCAGGGTAGCACAGGATTCTGCCACCTCACCCACCCTCCCACCCAACAAACTACAACCAGCAAAGTCAGTGACAGTTCCACACCATAAACTAGTAGATACATAAGGAACAGCATACACAACTAGGCAGCAAAGCGAGTAATATTCAAGCAGAAGACGGTTTGAATCAGTGGATACAGATCCTATATTAAAATGTAAAATCTACACAATAGGGATCGTAACAAAAAGTACACAAGATATATTAGAGCAATCCCTACCAGTATGCACTACCTACTAAGGATAGCGATGGGGTCTCTTAGGCTGTTGCTCACACAGAACCTGGATTTGGCACACCAGCTAGGGACTCTGGCCACCTCCTTACCCTGCCTTCCCTCCTGCTGGCTTCTAGTAAGAAGTGCTATCTGGCCCGGCAGTAGAAATATAGTAGGGGAGGGACAAGGAACATTAGTCAGCCATATATAGTGGACTTGCTTTCCATGCTAGAAGAAAGGGAGACATACAGTGCTGACCTGGGTATATTATTTAGGACCATCCCTGGCTAGGGTGCTACCTCAAATGGTAGGAACACATGCAAGAGCACCTCCAGTAAAGTTTAGGAGACCTTGCTCCAGGCAGACATTCCCAGGGTGGTCACACTTCCTGCAGTTGGGGGAGGGGTTCACTCACAACTGCATTTATCTGAAGGAAAGCTCTAGTCTATTCAGAGACATTCTCTCTCATGACTTGGTATCTATTAGGCAGGGAAAGTTGATTGTGGCTTCTGTTGCCTTCCAGGGCTGGTATGGGGTGGAAGGTGCCTGGCGCAGCCATTAGAAAACTGTGGCAGGAGAGTGGGTAACAGCCATGTTGGCTGAGACTATATCAGTGGTGTGGATCCTCAATTGGACTTAACACTGGGGGGGAAGGTTATAGCAATGAGTCTGAGCCCCATCTAATACCTAAGCAGATCTGTGGGTTTGAAATGAACCCACTACACAACTGTAAAGGATATCATGAACTTGGTGGAAAAAAAGTCCTTCTGGGCGTGTAAGCTGCAAACATTTCTACTATTGATGCAACCTGGGCCTATAACGGAATATACTTCAGCCCCATTTTTGTGTCCAATGGCACTCTGCGACATGTGGGAAATGGGATGATTCAGTCTGGGGCAGTGGTGGGGGAGGTGATATACAGCCTCTCTTCAGTGTCAGTAACACCGTTCAATCCCCCATGTAAAGTGGTAGGGACAGGATGCTGGCTAACTTGGCTCCCATATGCCTGCTGCCCACACGTGATTCATAGTCTCTAGTCTCATGGAAACAGTGGCTACAGTTTAATTAATTCAATGGAGCCAGAGGTTATAGTAGCCAGAAGTAGTGCATGAGGCTGGGTCCTAAATAATCCCTGTCATGTACTTATGGTTCAGTGCCCAGCATGAGCTACCCATGGTATTGATGTGTCTACTGATGTTCCCTGTTGCTACTCCATGAATAGTCTCAGGCGAGGGAACCGTGTCAGCCCTGTATGATCTTGCAGATATTGACCAGCTTCCCAAGGGGGAACTGAAAGTGAAGCACCTCGCCTGTGTGTTGATGTCCAGGGCTGCAAGGTATAACAGGGTACATACGAACATATGAACATACGAAAAAGCCAGCAGAATTGAGCCTTTTAGTCTATCTAGTCTGCTTGTTGTGTAGGATTCTCAGCTCAAGTTGTTGTCCCTGCTCACCCCCCAACCTTTCCTTGGGCCGGGGGGGTGTAGGTCTTTTGCTATTCTGGAAGCTTTGTTTTACCTCTTCATAGGCTGGCATTTCTCCAGTATGCCCCGGGTTAGTCTGGATACAAGGACGGATGATTACCTTCATTCACAATGTCTTTCAGGTCCCATGCCCTGCGGAGTGCAAGCTCTTTGTCCTGATACTTTAATAATTTAAAGATTATCAGTCTGGATAGGGCATGGCTAGCTGCTGTCATGACTGCAGCTTAATTTGGCTGCTGCTGTACCTTCCCAGGAGAATTGCACCTCATCTGTGCACTAGAAATCAAAGGCAGTAATCTCAAACACTGAGCCCAATAACTTTTAATCCAATGAACTGGTAGGTAATATTATTTTGAGATTAGTTGTTTGACTCAAGTTAGCAGTGAATAACTCCATCTGCACCTCTGATTTAGCCAGGAAAGTGAAGTTGCTCCTGTCACAAGGTCACTGTCTGAGACACTGAGCCCAGACATCTGACTTTTTCCATGGCTACAGTGGTAGCCTCACTGACTCTTCCTCTTAAAATGGTGCACATTACCAAACTGTTGCAGAGAATTCTTGCTGACACTACAGTCATAAAACAAATGGCTGCACAAAGTAACAAAGATCTGCAGAATTTGGGTTCCAGGGTGGAGAGGGCTGAACATTGCCTGACAAAGTTGGAGGGTAGAGACACAGAAGTGCATGCCCGTCTTGGAGAACAAGGCAGATTCTTCTGTTATCTACTCTGCAAAGTGGATGATTGGAGAACCAGGCGATACGTCACAACCTGAGACTAATAGAACTAACGGAGGGAGCAGAGGGAGTTAACATTATCCTTTCTACAGAAAATGATTCCTTCCCTTCTAAACACACCTGACTACCCCACTCTTGAGATAGAGAGGGCACACAGGACCCTGGCCCCTTGGCCGAAACTGGGTGAGAGACCAAGACTCATCCTGATGAAACTGCTCTTGTACCCAGTGAAAGGGAACATCCCATGGCTTGCCAGAGAATGAGGCCCACTGAATTGGGAATGACATCAAACCTCCTTTTTCCAGGATTTTCTACTCAACTGTCACATTGCAGAAGGGCATGTGCAGCTGTAAAATGGAAGCTTAAGCATTTGGGAGCAAGATCGTTATCCTGATACCCTGCACAGCTAAAAGCCTTTGCGAATGGCCCATTACTAATTTGAGACACCTGAGGCTATGGAGGAATTTATCTACAGGCTATGGCTCAGCTATAAATATCCTTCCTTCCCTTACACCCTCGCTCATGCCAAGTGACACCCATTGACACACACCCTGAGTGGTGGGGCTGCACTTGGCCCTGCTACCCCCGCAGATGACAATGATACTTGGGTCCAACAGAGAAGGGGAAAGGGGACAGAAGTGGCAGAAAGCTGAGTTATGTCTCACTGAGGGTAGGGCAGGGAACTACTCAAGAAGTTGCTGTCATGGCTATCCCTCCTCTGGTTCATCAAGAGGCTGCCAGTGTTCTCTATCTTCCCAACTCAAAATCATTTCAACCCCCCCCCCCCAGCTCAGCAAGCCCAGCAGACTCAGCAATGCCCACTTCACCCCCAGAACTACTTGCCAAATATGACTGTTCCTGCAACTGACAAATATGCCTACTGGGTCTTCCCAGCCACAAAGATCCTCCATCGAGAAGGCCTCTACTCCGTGGCTACAGCCTCCTATCCATCTCCTACCTCCTGACGCTCAGATCACACCAAAGCTTCAGAGATCACCACAAAGCACCCAAGGTGAACACAGACTGTGCGTGAGTCTTTGTTTTCTTACTTTTCTGACTGAACCCTCTGCTTGTGGTAAGAGAAGTGGCTTTTTTTTTCCAATTATTTTTCCCTCCTGTCATGGTCTCCGGGGCCTCTCTCAGGCATCCTGCCTGTTCCTGCCCTGCCTCAAGTCCTCCGACCTGTGTCTCCTCTCTCCTTCTCCTCATCATCATCCCACAGTCGGCACCCCCAGCTTAACCGTTCTGGGGTGGGGCCACCTTTCCTCTTGGGATCTCTTTTTTACAGTCAGTCTCCAGCTGTGGGTGAGGGCATGGGTGGAAGAACCTGGAAGGCCAGGCAGGATGGACCCGGCCATGGGCATAGGGGCAGGTGGCATCTCCTACCCTGCACACCAGGCTTTTCTGTGTTCTGGTGCTCGTTCCCCCCTCCCATGCATGGTGTACATCCTGACGCAGTGGCACGCGGCAACCCTGCCAAGCATCAGCCATGCTAAGTAAACAGTACGTGCTGCCCTGCTTGCTGCAGCACCCTCGATCTCCACCAGGAGCTGCTGGCACATGGATGATCCCCAGCCTTCCCCCCTGGGGAGAAGAGCAGCCCAGCGGGTGCTCAATCCTCTACCCACCCCTGCCGACCCCCGGTGCCCAAGCTCGTTCCCGATCTCGGGTCACTGGCGTAGCGCGAGGTGTGGCGTCCAGTGCTTCAACCCTCAGCACCACCGGGCCGATGAGAAGTGGCTTTGTTTTCTGCCTTTTCTCTTTCTGGAGGAATCTCGTGAGACTGCTGTTGTACTGAGCATTTTCACCTGCTAGCTCAGGTTCTGGGAGTGGGACATGTTTCTAGATGCCCCTGCAGGACAAACAAGTGGACCATCATGGCACATCGGAACTGTTTTTCAGAGACATTACAGTGCAGTATGAGTTAGCACACCTCCGTAGGTTCAAACCTTGGATGTTTGAACTACTGAACTGCATCTCTGAGCTTCAGGGTTGATGATATCCTTTATTGTGTTATTTCACCATGAGACATTTAGAATACATACATTTCAACAACATTCTCTGGGCTAAAGTTATTTTGTAAGTTTCATGTTAATGAACTATTTAATATTACATGTTAGGAACATTTCTGGCTAATGCCCCAATTGCCTCCCCTCCCTGGAATGGGTCAGCTGTTTCAGCAAAGTCAGGCAATAATTGATGTCAAATGTAAATGATAAGGCTTATCAGTCTCAGCTGGCTCCTGGTTAAGGGTGCCTTCCCGCATTCTCTCTTACACTTACTCCCCCCGCCAGAGCTGTTGGTGTGGGCAGCACCTCCTCCTCACTTCTGTACCTTTCCCTGTGCCCTTCTCTACCTGTTCCCCTGTACTGCCCCCAGGGCAGTAGCTCCTCCTAGATGTATTTATGCTAATGTTGCCACCAACAGAGAACTAAGTGCCTGGACTGTTCTCAGACCACCCCACTACCCATTACCTAGCCTTGAGGGTGAGGCCTTTGCATACTGTATGCAGGGGTATTTATGTTAATATACCTGGGTGGGGCAACATTGACGAGCTCAATGGACACCCACTTGTCTGGATTCAAGCAAACAACATGGAACCAAACTACCTCATCCTCCCTCTTGGAGTTCACAGTCGAAGGTCATCCGGTGGAGCGAGGGGATCATTGCCATATCAGCATCCATTAGCAGTACCATATATCCTTCTGCCTTTCTTTTATGTGCTGCCCCCTGCCAAGGGCCAAAGGGATGCCACCATGACCTACTCTGCATGGGGCATGTCCAGCTGGATTATACCCCTTAGCCTTTAGATCAGTCAGGAGATCCCCTCATCACCCCATATCCTACCCCCTATGTCTACCCTCCCTTCCCCTCTTCTCTCCTGTTACCGTGACTCTCCTCTGCCCCCCCCTTTTTTCCTTTCTCCCTTCCCTTATCCCACCATTCTACTCTGACTCTCCTTGTCTTTTCTAATCCCCTCTTCCCTTGGGGGGCAACCCCAACATCTGGAGTCCATCCACAGTGGGTGGTAGATGAAACTACACTCAGCTCTAGTCAGCCTGCTCTTCTTGTAATTGATGCTTGAATTATTGTATCTACGGTACTAAGATGGCTACAGTTCTCCTGGGGACAGCAATCCCTGGTACTAGCTACTACAGATTTATGATTCTTGGTGAGTTAAGCACTACTCCTAATCAGGTTGGGTCAGAGCCCTGGTGTTCCTCGGATCACTGCTCCCACATGGGCCAAATGGTGTTAGATAGTTGTCCTACAGTAGCCATAAATTGGGACAATGCAGCAATTAAGACTCTAAGGAATTGCATATATGTGGCCTTGTTTGTTACTTTTCTGTTAGAATAGTTTCATACCTACTCTAGTAAAAATACATCACAGTAGAGGGTGAACCCAGACACGATAATGAATACAGTAGGAGGCATGAGATCCAAGAAGGTGGGGAGGGTCTCTGCCCCCCAGGCTTTTTTACATGGAATAGTTCTGCTATATGCCTTGCATACATTTTATCCATTATGGCATCCCTAAATTTCATCTCCTGGAATGTAAGAGGTTTAAACTTTCCTGTTAAAAGAAAGACAGTCCTCACCAGCCCGGTGGTGCAGAGGGCTGAGGCACTGGACGTCTCACCTCGCAGCACTCCGGTGACCCGGGTTCGGGAGCAAGCCCGGGGCATCAGAGGTCAGCACGGGGGGGGTGGGCGGAGCTGGGTGGAGCGGCCATCAAGGCAGCTCTCCTCTCTGGGGAAGTGGGGAGGCATCCCTCGCTCACGGCTACCCCCTGGTGGAGACCGAGGGGTTGCGTAAGCAAGGGTGCCAGTTTTAGGCCAATGGGATGGGCAGGAGGAGGGCTGTTACTGGGGCTGTAAGGCGCATGCATGTGTAACCCCTTGTTACCCGGGGTTACTAGAATCCCAGTAAGACCTAGTGGTAGGCAGGGCAGGCAGCTTGTTAAACTCCAGTTAAATGGGTTTCACACTGTCTCACTCTGTTCTCAGTCACAGCTGAGACTGAGGGATGACATCACCAATAGAACTTTCGCAGCTGCATAAGCCACATTGGAATCTGCAGCAGAGGGAGTTAGATAGAACATTGGGAATTTTCAAAGGGTAGAGTTCAGTTCCAGTTTGCCTTCAGTAAGAAGGAGAGTGTCCAGTTTGTCTTGAGCAAGTAAGGTGTGCTCAAGTGGTGGAGACCGCTGTTCGGGTCTCAGTGCCCCCTCCCTCCGGGGGGGGATGTAAAGACCCCCATGCAGATTCCTGGGGCAATCCCCTTAATTCTGCCAAGAGGAAGAAAAGCTGCCATTTCAGTTCAGCCTTTGGAAAGTTGGAAGATTTGTGATTCTCCTGTGGGGCACCTGCAACTAAAGGGTGAGTGTTTGCTCTAACATGAGAGGGCAAAATGTTTTCTTCACCTTGGTACATGTGTGGGAATCTAGGAATTGAGCTACATTTTGGGAAGCCTATAGGACTAGGCCAAACAAGTGAAGTAGTGTCAAATGCTAGACTGCTGTGTGATTTCAAGTAATATGAAGAGGAGATGCACCAGTTCATCTACCCTTTAATCTACATTCAGAAGTTCAGAAAAAGAAATGGTTCAGTGTTCCCAGGGAAATGGCCGGGTATGGGTTGTGGGAGCTGGAGGTGGGCAAACCCCCCATCTTTAGTAACCAGGTCCACCTCTACGGATTTCTGCTGTGGTTGCTACTTTGCCTCATGCACTTGGCCAGTGATGGGGAAAGTACCCAAACGTGGGGTTGCAAAAGGGAAAATCTCTCTAGGAGTCGCAGACTCTAAGTGGTGTGGGGAGCCATGACAGGATAATTGGTTCATTCTTCCAATGGACCGTGAATCAAGTGGCCGGCGGGGGAGCTGGGCCAGTCGGGCTGTGTACCCAAAGCGCATGCAAGTCCGGGCTGTGTGCCTGGTGGGTCCAGAGCCTGAAAACAGTATAATTGGTTTATTCTTCCAGTGGACCGCGTTGTAGTCTCTAATCTGCATTACCAGGAAATGTAGCCCCATGGGGGTCCGTCTATGCTTTGTTTTGTTCAGCTAGTTTGTGAATAAAAGCCACACTGAAGAATCCCATTCCTGGTTCTGGACATTACAGTTATTGCTTCCTGTGTTTGGATTTACTTGGGTGCCCCTGTGCAGAGTAGCCAAACCTAGGTCCCCCTGTGCCGAGTAACCTCATCCTCCCCGAGCCCAGGTCCCCACCAGGTACTGCTGTCAGCTTCAATAGCATGCCACCTGTCGTTTGGCAAGAAGGCAGGGGTGAGGGGTTACACATGCATGCCTCCACATGCATGTGTCCTTCTCCTGGGGCTCTCGGGTAACTGGGGAGAAAACGGAAAAAGACAACTGACGGCAGGATGGTGACCGACTCTTTGCAGGCAGTGCTCCCGGACCAGGCGTAAGGTAAGCTGCAATTCCGGGACAGAGCTTTGGGGAGTTTGTCAGATAGGGCCATACGGGGCCATATGGGTGAAAGGAGAAACAGGGAAGTGATAAAAAAAAAAAAAGAAAGACAGTCCTGACCAGGCTTAAGTCTATGAATGTGAAGGTGACACTACTACAAGAAACCAGACTTAGTCAGGATGAGGCTTCTGAACTTTGCAGGGAGTAGGTGGGAACAGAGGTGCATAGCAGCACCTTGTCCTCCAAAGATGGGGTCTCTATCCTTATACATAAACGGTTCCATTGGAAAGTCACACAAACTAAGCAGAACACCCTGGGGAGGTGGGTAGTCACCAAACTGGACACCCCTGAAGGTCCCTTTATGTTGGAAAATGTGTATGGCTTCAACCAGGATAAACCTGACCTATTTAATACCTTAAATCACACCATTGCAGAAATTGGAGGTCTCTACCCCCACTTCTTATAGGGCGTGACTTTAATGTCATGCTAGATGCATGCGTGGACAGGACTTTTGGTAAACCTGAGTCCCATAGAGCACTCTCAGCATTGAACGACATGCTGTCCCTAATGTTTCTCTCTGATATCTGGCAACTACAGCATCCCCCAGTCCTTTACTACTCTTGCTTTTCAGAAACTTATTCCACTTCCAGTCATATAGACCTATGGCTAAGTTCCCCAACTGCCACGAGGGTGGCAATCTCATCTCATATTGCCCCCTTCTATCTGTCTGACCATGCCCCAGTTGTGCTGGGCTTGCTTTGAGACCTGCCCCAACTAAATCATCCTCTTGGCATCTAGATCCATTATTGCTACAGGACAAAGTTTTTACTGCCTGGCTCAAAGAGGAGGCTATATATCATACTTCCAATTAAACAGCATGGGGACACTAGCAAAGCAACTGGATGAGAGGCATTCATGGCCACCATCAGGGGCCATATAATGGGTATGCAGCTGCCTACAGGCAGAATAGAGAGGCAGAGCAAAAGGATCTGGAGAGGAAGCTGGCAGTAAAGGACAAACTGTGTAACAAAACCACAGGGCAACAGGCAAATGTCTCCTCTTGAAATCAGAGGTATATGGATTCAGCTTAATGTGCTCACTACCAGAAAGGCTAAGCTAGCAGTGCTAATGCTGAAAAACAAATTTTGGATGGGGGACAAGGTTCACAAACTGTTGTCTTCTAGACTCAAGCAGTAAGTGGCATGCTGACTGGTACACAAAGGGGTTACGGGATATATCTGAAACCTTACAGGTCCAGCTGGACCACATTAGCAACATTATACACTCCTTCTATCAGGACCTTTAATCCTCCAGGGGCCCCCTGAATGTGGCTAAATTTGAGGCATTCATTAATAAGTACCCCTTCCTTCTTTACTTAGTGCTCAAATGAAAGCTGTAGAGCCCCCCCCCCGTCAACAGCCGAAATTCACTCAGCTGTCTCCAGAGTTGCCCCCCATAAATCCCTGGGTGGAGACGGCCTGCTCATAGCCTTCTATCGGGCAATACCTGATGTGGTCTCCCTAGTGTTGCAGGAGGTGTACCAGAAGGCCCTCCAGAATTCTCTACTCCCTGCATTAATGAGAGAAGCCATGATCACACTCTTTCTGAAGGAAAGGAAGGATCACACCTTACCAGCTAGTTACTGGCCAATCTTGCTAATCAATGCATATGCCAAAATTCTGGCCAAAGCACTTGTTTCTCAACTTGAGACCCCTCTTCTATCTCTGGTACAGCCTTCACAGATGGGTTTTGTCTTAGTACAGACCATCGCAGATCTCTCTTCTACCTCATTGCTTGCGCTTACAATACTGCCACTCCTACTGTGGCAGTGGCCATCAATTTTAAGAAGGCATTTAATTCTGTGGAGTGGGGATGCTTGCACACAGTTATTGAAAGGATGGGATATGTCCCTCTCTTCGGCTGGTGAATATAGAAATTATACAATCAACCCACCACATGAATACTAACTACTGCCTCTCTATCTGATTCATTTACCCTCCAAAGGGGCACATGCTGTCCCCATCACCAGTGTTATTTATGCTGGCTATTAAGCCTTTGGTGATTGCTATACAGCAACATCATGCACTGGTGGGCATTGAGATTGGGCAGCAGGATTTCCATACAATGCTCTATGCTGATAACTTCTTGGTCCTCTTGAACCATGCCTCTTGCAGTATTCCTACTCTCTCTCTCTCTCTCTCTCTCTCTCTCTTAGACCTCCTGCAAACTTTTCTTTTGGCATAGAAGTTTTTCTCTATGGTTGATGTGGGCAGGTTTCCAGGCTCCTCTTGCTCGGCATCTTGCCACACTGGTTCATCATGCCTGAAATTCCCCATGGAACCCACCCCATGGTAGGGCCAGAAAAGGAAAGGGCTGTCCTCCCCCCTTCCCAAAGACACACATCCAGATGGGGCAGGTGACCAGCTGATGGTGTGGGGCAGAGAAAGGCAGGCAGGGTTTCATGTAGCCTACACCAACCCTTTTCCTCTTTTCTCCCTTGCCCCCTAGCCACGGCAGCAATGTAAGGCATGTGCATGGAGGCACACACATCTACGGAACTGTGGCCCCTCCATTCTTGTTGCTCAAACAGTCAGTGCTATATCCAGGTCTCCACCCAGGGTTACCAAGGGCTGAAATGATGAGCCACCCCACCCTGGGAAAGGAGAGTTGACTTCTGGATACTCAATCTTCTCCTTCCCCGGCTGACCCCTGGTGACCCGGGCTCACTTCCAAACCTGGGTTGCTGGCATAGAAAAAGGCAAGACACAGAGAACCTCAGCCCTCTTTGCCACTGGACCAGCTTCCTGCAAACTTTTCAAGCCATCTTAGGCCTCAAAGCAAGCCCCAGTAAAACTGAGGTTTTACACTTGAGTCCTTCCTGCACTCAGTCCATCTTCGAGGACATGGGATTGCACTAGTCCCCTAAAGGAGTTAAATACCTGGGGATCTGGATGCACCCTGACCCAGTAGGTATGATATTAGACAATCTCATACCGCTACTTAAAAGACTGTGGCAGAAGTGTGATAGGTGGAAACTCTTACACCTCACCCTAGTGGGAAAAATCTCTGTGATTAAGAAGATCATGACACCCTAAGCTTTACACTCCCTAGCCCACCTAGTGGTAGACATTCCAACCTCATGGTTTTCTAAACTGGACAGACTGGTCACTGACTTTCTTTGGGAGGAAAATCTCCTTGGTATTGTAGGATGAAGATAAGAGTGCACTGGTGAAGGGGGGGTACTGCCATGGTTTTATGCTCAATATGTGGCATTTAAACTGGCATAAGTGCCGCAGTGGCTCTCTCTCCCCCCAGTAAGTCCCCACCACACTGGTTAGATACAGAGAAGGGTCTTCTGCGGGGCATGCAACCCTCTGCACCCTTATTTCTCCATTCAAGAAAATGGTTACTGAGAAGCCCTACTTCTGCAGTCACCCTTAGAAGATGGAAGAGAATGGAACTATGGGTACAGGTTTCCCTGATGCCACAAGCACATCTCTCTAGGGTTAAATCCCATGATTCACATAGATGGGCACCTGTTGTACTGGAAGATGTGGGAATTAAAAGGTATTTATAAGGTCAAGGACCTGTTACAGCCCTCATACATGCATCTAGAAATATTTGAGAGTCTCAGAACATGCTATGAGGGAGTGTGGCAGGCTCCCCCATCCTCCTGACACTTATAAAGCACTGGTTTCATCAGTCCATCCTGGCTGGACTGATCTCCTGGGAACAATCTTGCAGACAAGCTGCTGACACTTGAAGGGCTAAAGACAGGCTGCTAATCTCTGTGGCCCACATAACCATAGCTATTACTGTGCATCTGTCTGCTTTGTGTGAATGCCTGGTGGGAGGAATGACTTGATTCTGCTGACTTTTAATTACTTGTGCTACAGTTGCCTGCATTGAACTGCTGGAGTTTTATTGAACTGTGGAGCACTAGCTGACTGTGCTCTGAACATTTTAATAAGCTGGCTGCTGTTTGTTTCAGGGGTTACTTGTTTGGTTCTGCTGAAGTGTGCTTTAACCACTCACTCTACTGTGCTTAACATTTTGTCATTGCTGCTATATCATCACGTCAGCTGTTGTTTCTGTGAAGGGATCCCTGTTCAATCCAGGTTCAGGCCATTAGCTGTGCTTCCTCCCCCCGATTAGTGGTGGCAGCCTATCAGCTGGGGTTGAGGGTTTAAATCTCTGATCCACTAAATTTGGCGGTGTTTGAGCGGCGGTCATGCAGCTAAGTGCGTTAAGTGCAGGGGAGTCTGAGGAGGCTGGGAGTGGGAGTGGTCTGAACAAGCAAGTAGCTGTATTTAAAATGAGGGCTATAAAAGTGATATATGTGTGTGTGTGTGTATGTATGTTTGTTAGGGGCAGCGTTGTTGCTTATCGATAATATTCCTATTCAGGTAGTAGGTAATGTGGGAGGTGCTGCTTATGAAACAAATGACTTTTTGTTTTCTAACTGTAAGATGGTTAACAATGTAATAATTGATTCCTGGCAGTTGCTGTTGACTAAAACTATGGAACTGAGACCATGTGGGTTTTGGGGATTTAAAGGTTCTATGCACTATGCACAGTCCTCAATGCGTAATCTGGGTTGTACTGTGCAAGTTACTCATTTACTGCTAATTGCTGTTGATGTAGAGTTGAACCCAGACCAGGTGGTTCAAATGTAACTTCTTCTCTGCCTTCTTCTTCGTCTTCTTTTTGTGCTAGGCATGGGTTTAAAATAATACATTTAAGTGTCAGAAGTTTGATTCCTAAACTTGCAGAAATTGATCTTTTGATTCAAGATTATAAGCCTGATGTGGTTGCTCTTTCTAAAACATGGTTAAAATCTAAGGAACCAAAGAGTGTATGTAGTATTTTGGGGTATAAATTCTTCAGGGCTGACAGAAAAGGTAAACAGAAGGGGGGTGGTGTTCTGGTTTACGTTAAGGACACTTCAAAGGTTAATTTACTTACCTCTAGTGTTGAACATGATTGTGAAACTGACTGGCTGCTGTTGCAGCTTGTACTAGGGGGTAAAATAAACTTACTGTTGGCTGTTCGTATAATCCTCCTCAGTGTGGCCAGGTTGGGCTGCAACAGTTTTTGGATTATACTGCTATGTATCTCAAGCCTGGAGATGCAGTCATTGTTGGTGACATGAATTTAAATTGGTTAGCTAGGGATGCTTTATATCTTGAAGCTTTTCTTCTTTCTTATGGGTTGATGCAGTGTATTGGACAACCTACTCATTTGAACCCCACTACACCGAATCATTCCTTAATTGATTGGGTACTTACTAATAGGGTGGGTAAGGTGGTGGATTCTGGTGTCCTGGCAGATTTTGTCAGTGACCATATGGCCATATACAGCGTGCTGAATTTTCGGTACCTGAAACCTCCCCCATGTTTGGTTCAAACTAGATCCTTTAAGGGGTTAATTTTCCCCTTTTGTATTCTTATTTGGGTGCTATTGATTGGTCTTTTCTGGAATGCATCCCGGATGTGGGTGCTGCTTTAGATTATTTTTATAATCAACTCCTTCCTAATCAGGATGCTCTCTTCCCCTTGTGCACCCTTCATTGAAGAGGTTCCCCTACAGGATGGTTTTCACCCATGATTATGAATTTAATTAAGGAACATAATACAGCTTGGTCTAAATTTAAGCAGTCCCCTAGTGTTGCTTTAATGAATCTTTATTGCAGACTTAGAAATTTGGTATCATCAGAGGTGAGGAAAGCTAACATTTTTTTCTATAGGGAACACCTTGAGGCAAGTTGGACAAACCCAAAGAGGTTTTGGGATAATGTGAATTCATTTTTATCTTCTAGGTCTGAAGTGGATATCCAGAAAATAACTGTAGACAATGCTGAAATTGCTAAGTTACCTGTTATTGTTAATTTATTAACTAATAAATACACTGATCTATCCAGCTACAGAAGTTTCTCTTCATTGTCAACTGATGTTAATTCTAACTTGGATGACCTCATATCTGATCAACCTGGATTTTCATTCACTGAAGTTGATCAATGTGAAGTGTAAAGACTTTTGCAAGGTATTCCTGACAGAGCTACTGATTGTAGGGGTGGGTTGGATGGTCATTTTGTAAAACAGGCTATTCCCTTTATTGCTAAACCATTGTGTTATATTTTTAACTTATCCATTACAACTTGTGTATTTCCCTCTTCTTGAAAAACTGCAAACGTGGTCCCAATCCCTAAAAAAAGTAATGCTGTTTCATTGGATGATTTTCGCCCTATCTCTGTCTTAAACCCCTTTAGCAAATTGCTTGAGAAATTAGTGGCTGGGCAGATCAATGAGTTTCTTGAGACTAGCAGACTGTTGACACCACAGCAACATGGATTTCATAGGTTACATGGGACGGGTACTGCCTTGGTTGGGTTCACGGACACTGTCCTGCATGGCTTTGATAAAGGGTGCATGATAGGGATGGTGTTCGTGGACCTAACCAAGGCATTTGATCTGATTGATCATAATCTCGTTTGTCTAAAATTGTAGGATCTTGGGTTTTCTGTGGTTGTGACTTCATCGGTTGGAGATTATTTAAGGGACAGACATCAGTATGGTCAGGTGGCCCAGGTTGTCTCGAATGTACTCCCAATTTGATGTGGGGTACCTCAGGGGTCCATATTGGGCCCACTGTTGTTCTCCATTTTTGTAAATCAATTGCCCCAAGTTTGTAAATTCTGTGATTCATTAATGTATACAGGCAATTAGATAATCTTCGCACAGTCTAAGTCCGTGGTTGAAATTTCCTCTGTCCTGGCCACTGATTTTGGAGAAGTTTGTTCTTGGCTGACCCTCAATTCAGTGGTGTTGAATTCCTCCAAAACTAAGACTGTGTTATTTGGAATGCCTTCCATGCCTGTTGATAATCCAAAGTTGGATGTTTATGATTCTCAAGGTACTTTGCTTGAACAAGTTGTTCAATTTAAATATCTTAAAGTAGTTTTGGATCCCTGTTTAACACACTCCCATCAGGTTCAGCTAACTATTAGGAAGATAAATCAAAGACTGGGTTTACTTTATAGATTTAAATCTTATTTTCCTTTTGAGACTAGGTCTGCAATTGCTGTTGGATCATTACTTCCACACACTGATTATGCTTCTTGTATTTATTACAATATTGGGGTAAAGGAATTGAAAGCTTTATCCGTTGCATACAATAATATTTGTTGATTTGCCCTCAGAGTCCCTTCTCAAATGCATCACTGCGATCTCTATTCTCGGCTGGGGTGGTTGTCCACCAGTTGTAGTATAGGGTCCTCAGTGGGATGTCTTATATTCAAATGCTTACATTTTACCTCACTTTTTCCCCTTAATAACCTGGTTGTGAGAAGACAGCTTTTGTCAGGATTGCAATCAGCACATGGCCCACAATATGTAGTTCCACAGTATAGATTAAAGGTTAGTTCTAGAGCATTATCAATTGCTGCTCCTATGTATTGGAATGCTCTCCCAGTTAATGTTAGACAAGCTACATCAGTCCCTCAATTTAAACTTAGGTTAAAGAATTATTTATTGCAAAAATCTATCTGTAATAGTTGTTCCTAAAATGTTTTTGTACTCATTTGTTTATTGCTTGTTGTATGCTGTTGTTGTTCTGTTATTTGTCTGGGCTGGGCCGGAAAAGGGACCACTGGTCCAGTGTCATTACCCGGTTAACAAAGAATAAAAAAATAAATCAATAAATATGACCAATTCCAAGGGGATTTTTGGCAATATCTCCAAATACAGTACATAGTGCCCTGGGTGCTGCACTGAAGATAATGCCTTCTCAGATCCCATTCTCTCCATCTACTATATTGGGGTTCTGGCTAGCCTCACATAAAGGAAAAGCAGGGATAATTTATTAATCTGTTATGGACAGGATTCCAGACCCCACAAATAAAACTATGCTGACATGGTAAAAATCTCTAGGGGTCACTATCTCTGAAGACTAGTGGACCCTGTTTTGAGTTTTATCACATAAAGCTTTCTCAGACACTAACAGCCTTCTTATAAAATTATGCAATAGTGGTATTGTACCCTGGCCAAGCTCAAAGCTTTAGGTCTCCTAAACCATGATGACTACTGGAGATGCCATCAGCAAGGGGCAGATCTTATGCATATTATGTGATCTTGTGCAAAAATAACTCAATTCTGGCACTGAATTCACAGTTGCTGTATTTCTATCCTCCAGATAGAATGCTCCTGCTATCCTCCCTTATACCTTCTGGGGATCCCCCCAGTGCCTTCCATCTGTAAGGCCCAGATCTACTGGCTCCTGATGGGGGGTATTGAAATCAAAAGGCTAATCTTGCAGCACTGGAGAACAGATAAAGTCCCTTCACAGATCCTGGCAAGTATGGCCAGAATGTCACACTTGGCCAAAAAGACAGTGGCTTCCTACAAGACTGTATGGGCCCCCTTTCTAACTTCCATCTACTCTGTTTCAGACACCCTCAGTAAGTTGGGCCCCTGTATAGAAGGTTAATCTCCTAGACTATGTCTGGATAACATTGTGTGCATGCATATAACACTATTATTGTCATAATATAATTGTGTTCTGCATATCTTGAGTAATAATGTACACGTGTATCACCTCACTGTTAATGTGATGTCACCTTGTGGCTGTGCTTACAAGAGTTAATATTGTATTAGGTGGCATATTAAAGTAATAAATATAGAATAATGCATGGGAAAGTATGGCTAAAGAGGATTTTATGCACACCCGAGGTGTGCAATGCCTCATAAACCCCAAGGGTGAAGCCTGAGAGGCTTATCAGGGCATTGCACACTGAGGGTGTGCATAAAATCCTCATTTAAACACACTTTCCTATGTTTTATTTTTTATATTTATTGGGTTTTTTACAGAAAGAGTTTTTTTCTCACCCCAGCTGCACTCTTCTTGACTGTCCTGTCCATGTGGTGTGAAGTTTGAGCCAGAATTTGCGGACAGTCGCAGGGCATGCTTTTTTTTTAAAACACACACACACACACACACACACAGAAAGCACAGTCACAGCAGCTGACAAACTGCAGACGCGTGCCAGCCAGGAAACACATCCCTTGACCCTTCACACCACAACACAGCCAGAAAATAAACATGAACTGGAAGCACAGTTCACATCAGGGGAGACTGTCACTCGCGCTGCTGGTTTTCTTTAATGAACACGAGTGAATGGCCAGCACAAGGACAGTGTCTTACACAGGTGCACTGAGGGCTATTTTTAGAACCATGGTTTATGGAACTCCATAATTCACATGTGTGAAGTATGGAGTTTGTAAGGGTCTGCCACTGGTGGTTTATTGACCCTAACTAGTAAATCAAAAAGTATTAACTGCAAAAAAAAAAAAAGTGGTCTGGATTTAGCTATGTTTCTTGTCCACTGAGAACACTGGATCCAGTGGACACAATATTTTTCAAAGTCATACTCCCCTGCCTCAAGCTGCAACCAGATCAGGAGATTGCTTAATAGGTATTGCACTGGATATTTTCCCTCTGCCCCCTCAGCAAGGCTGAGGATCCTTAGATTCTTGTGCCTTCCTCGACCATTGAGGTCCTCCATTTGGCAGCTATTTGTGCTTCTGTGGTTTGTAGGCTGTTATCCTGTACTAGCTGTTCATCTGCTAAAGACATAAGTCTATTTTTAGTTGCATGCCACCCAGCAAGTTAACGCCAAGATGCTGGACTGCGTCTCTATGACTTTCTGCTTGATTGTTTCATTGGAGGCTATGATCTGCTCTAGGAGGCTGGTTTGGTGCACTGGGTCAAATGGATGGGCCATGCATTCCATTCCAGGCATTTTTGCTTCTGGGAGGTGACTCGTGGTAGGTGAGGAATTGATCTCCTTTTGGTGTATCTGTGGGGTTGTAGGATCTGCAATTGCTGCCCAGTCAGATAGCATAGTTCCACCTCTCCCCACTAAAGTGTTTGAAGCAGGTCTGCTGATGCCTTATGATCTGATGGGGCAGATGGTGGCAGAGGTAGCTGAGAGCTGACAGTTTAGGTAGCCATTACACTCTGGTGCTCATGTGACCTCCATGTATCTATGTTTCTAAGGAAACTTGCACCTCTGCCCATTCTTCCATATGAAAATATGCAATACTTCCCTTCCCCCCACCAAAACATTCAGCTCCACCCATTCTTCATTATAGAAATATGCTGCTCTATCTATTTCCCAATGGGGAAAATGCAGCTCCTTACATCCTCCTTTATGTAAGCATGCAGCTTCACACATTCTCCACCATCAAACCACGAAGCTCTTCCCATTCTCCCTGATGAACATATGCATGTTCACTTATTCTTTCTTATAGAAATATGGTGCTCCACCCATTCTCCCAATGCAGAAATGTAGCTCTACCCATCCACCTTCATGTATGCATGTAGCTTTACCTATTCTCCCCCACAAAACCATGAAACTCTGCCTATTCTCCCTGCTGGGCACATGCATGTCCACCCATTCTCTCCATAGAAACAGAAAGCCCACCCATCCTCTCCCCTGGAAATATGTAGCCCTTCTCATTCTCTTGATGGAAACACACAATTCCACCCATACTCCATATGAATACATGCAGTTCCACCCATTCTACACATGGAAACCTTCAGCTTCACCAATTATCCCTCTTGGAATTATGCAACTTTGCCCATTCTCTCCATGGAGTCATGTAGTTCAGCCATTTTCCATATGGGAATCTGCAGCTACACCTATTCTTCCCATGGGAGACCTATAGCTCTGCTCATTCACCTCATGGAAACTTGTTGCTTTATACATTCTCTTCTTGGAGGCGTGCAGCAGTGTCTATTTCCCTCTCTATGGAAATATGTCCCTCCAACCCATGAAAGCATGCTGCAACAGCCGCACACACACACACACGCATGCACGCACACACACATGCACATGCACACACACATACAAACAAGCACACGCAAACATGCAGCAAGGCTCATTCCCCCTGTCTTAAAAACATGTAGCTCCATGCATCCCTCTTATGGAAACATACAGGTAAGCCCCTTCTCCCCATTTAAGTGTGCCCATTTACCATAGAAATCTGCAGTCCCACTCTTCCTCCCATGGAAATATCAAACCACACACAACTAGAAGAACTCTGGGCTGCAGAAAAATGACTCAAACTACAAAATGGGCTGATGGCATAGCAATTTATTTAGCTAAGATGAAAGTGCAGGCAGGAACAGAACTCTAGCACTTCACATCTACACAAGGCTTTATCAGAGGTTGGAGCTTACAGCAACAGATATAACTCTTAAACAGAGCTTGATTTAAAGACACAGTGCAACAGTTTGCTACTCATTTATTCAAAGATATAGCATTTTAAAAGTTACAGCAGAACAGATCTGAGATAAATACTGCAAAGTTCAATTATAAAAAAGATTCCAGACATGATCATTAGATGCACCTACTACAGTACAAAGTAACTGGATCAAAACAAAAGGATATTTAAAACTCTGATGCAGGTGTTATATCAATATACCATCACACAAAAATGGAGCCAAGTGATAAAAACAATAAATGTGAGTAACTCCCCAAACAAATTGAAAGATTGATAACAAAGTAAAAAGAAATGTGTGAAAAAAGAAACAGAGAAAGAAGGGGTGAATTTTCTTGTTTGGAGATTATGACAGGGAGCAAAGCTGTTGGGGGGCGGCAGAGAGATACACCACATCAACTAGTAACATTAGAGGACATAAATCAGATGCTCACAATGAAAGACCAACAGAGATCTGAAGTCAGCAATTCAGCATCACTGAAAAAAAGACCAAAAAAAATATTAATTTTCAAATTAAAAATGCAGGTTGTGTCTTAGTATCGAGTCAAACTATAGAGCAAATATCATAGTCCACAGTCATGAATAAGCTGTCATCAACAAAAGATGGTTGCAGAAAGGGTTTCAAGTCCCCCATATAATTTTGGCTTATTGGTTGAAGTGCTTTGAGAGTAAACATCAAGTGTGACTCTGTCAACCCTGTCCTCACCTCTTGTTCCAGCCGTTACATGTTTCAGTCCTAGAAATGAAAAGATACCTCTAGAACTAAAAGGTTTCTGCCCATGCAAAACCAAATAGTATAAATTTGATAATTTAAAAAAGAACAAAGCTTTTCTTGTATCCTGGTTTTTAGTGATCTGACAGTTCTGCCAATGAAAACCTTTGGACAATTACACTAAATTGCATAAACAGTTACTTGAGTACTAATTGATGAAGTGTCTGATTTCATGTTTTTCTTGCCCATAAGGGATAGAACACATCTTTCCCTATTTGTCAAGAAGGCAACTTTTACAATGCTCACATCTAAAGAAACCAGGTGGGACAGGTCTCATCAAGAACTGATGTCAGATTTTGCTAGTACATAATGTCTGAGAACCAAAATATTGCCCAAAGACTTCCCCTTGGTATATTGTACTGTAGGTAGCATGCCAACTGCATTATAAGGTTGGGTCCATATGCAACATATGCCAATGTGATTTCTTTATTTGCCCAACACTTGTCAGTAAACTGTGCTCAGTGACGACATTTACAGTATCCTGAGAATTCTTTGTTTTTTGATGAAGAATTATCATGTCAGATCAATTTTTAGTAGTAGTAGTAGTAGTTTGTAGTAGCTGTTTTGATTGTTTCTTGTACCCTTCCCCAGAGGCCCAGGGCTTCTGGGCCTCTGGGGAAGGGTGCCAAGTACTACAAACTGCTACTGCTACTAAAAATCGATCTGACATGATAAGTCCTCATTTTACTTTTAGCTTTTCCACACGCCGTGAACAAAGTATATAGTGGCTATCCCCTAGTAAGGAGTCTATCTAGGAGCTCACCAGTCTAAGATTTGGAAGTTCTATCACTGGAATAACTCCTGCATATCTGCTAGAACTGACTATAGGGAATCCCGTTTATAAGGTGCTGAGGGTGGGAACTATTTTCTCTTATAATGGTGTTTTCTACAGTATCCTTTTTATATCCATCTGTGGTGACACCGGAGTGCCAACTAGTATAAAGTCCAAAAAAGAAATGTGAGTTCTGCAACTATGACAAATGAATTTGAGATTGAACTGAGTATCATTTAAAAAGACCATAAAGTGGTCCAATTCAGTTTCAGATCCACCCCAGACACACAAGTTGTCATCAAAGTAGTGCCCAGAGTATGCAATCCTGTCCAGAAGAGGGTCCTCTGTTAAATGACACCCTTGAGTAAAAGGTTGGCATAGAATGGTACCATTGACAACCCCATCATCAGACCACAAGTTTGCAAATAGAATTTGGAATTAAAAATAAAATAGTTCTGGGACAGGATTAAGGTGAGAGTGTCCATGATGGACTCATTTGGAACCTCGGGAACATTTGTGAGTTGATCTAGGAAATGCTGACCTGCATTCAAACCAAGATGATGTATATTGCTTTATAATCAGCAAGATGTAGAAACATAGAACTTGATGGCAGATAAGGACTGCTTGGCCCACCTAGTCTGCCTATTTCCTTACCTAATGGATACGCTGCAAATCCTAATTAACCAACAGCCTACTTCCTCCTACCCCCCACTAGAATTGCCTTATGTCTGTCCCATGCATTCTTGAATTCCCCCACTGTGATTGCCTAGTAAAGTTTGTGAAGGTCTCCAGGACTGCCATAGTGCCATGTGAAAATGAAAGGAGAGTTTTCACCATTTTGTTTTCAAAATCTTGTCCATGAAATTGGCTATATTCTCTGTGAGTAAGTCGTTAGATGCTATTGGAGGTCCTGGAGTCTCCACAAATATTTATGAGTTTTGGGTAGACCATATAGGGTGAGAACTATGGGATAATTCTGCTTGATGTGGGGTGCCTCATTCCTCAGAAATCTAATTATGGCAAACAGTTATGTCAAAATAATTATCAGTTCTCTCTTTGAACTTTGTAGTTGGATCCTTTGATAAAGGAAAGTACAGTAGCTTGTTGCACCATACAGTTACCAAATGATTTCTGACTCATAGTCATCTTTATGCATGAGACAATCTTACCCCCTTTGACTGCTTGCTTTATTTTAATACTCTTGATTTGTTGCAATTCATGTAACGCCTGTTCTGCTTCCATAGTAAAATTATGCCTGTGGTAACCCCACTTAATACAACCAAGTTTTGACAGTGACTATTGATGAATGACCCAAACCTGGATTAAAGGTGAATCCTGCCCTGAAAGTATTTCTGATTTTGAAAATGTTGTCTCTATTATTTGTAGTGGTCATGGGTTGCATTTAAGTAATTGGGATCTCTAAATCAGAAAGGAAACCAGTCCCTGGAGATTAAAGAATGACAGTGTACAAGTCTGTGGCCCCCTTCTTCTAGCAGACTAGTTGATGTTTGAAAGTTTTATTATGATTTGATTCCCCCGAGAATGGTTGTGGCTCCATGAAACCCGTGTTTTCTTTTTGGAAAAGTACTTCCTCAAGTAAACTCAAACTGAACACAGGAAAGACAAAGTGTATGTTGTTTGGATCCCCAACGAAGATTAAGGCTTGTGTAGGTCTGTCTATTCTGGATGCTGAAGGGGTCCGATTGGAGCAGGCTGACTCCTACAAATATTTAGGGTTCTGGTTAGATTCATTGGGTACAGGCAATGAACATGTGGATAAACTAATTTCACAGATTGGTAAGAGGATGGGGCTTCTGTATCACAATCAAAATTGTTTAGATAGTTGTACTTAGCAAAGAATAGTTGAAGTACAGGTTTTTCTGTTATTTGACTATGGAGATGATTATGGCACCAGGTCATAATAGCTAAAATCTGACTAGCACTGTGAAAAACCACACTGCAAAAACGGCGACGGACAAAATATCGCTCGGTAAAAAAACAAACTGCACAACAGTGACCCCAACACAAAAAACACAATTACTGTATGCAGGCTCCACCCCCACAATCCTATTACAGGGGTTTCACCCTGAACCCCCTAAATTAAAATACCTGCCTCCGGGGAGGCAACTTGGAGACATGGAGAAACTTGGGAAGGGGAACTGTTGAGGAGTGGAAGGGAAAACCTAAGTCCAGAGGGGGGGAGACAAAACCAAAAAAACACAAATGTCCCAGGACAGGGAATCGAACACCGATCTGCTGATGCACCAGCCACCCTTCCTGTCTGTGGCCCTTCCCTCTCCACCACGGCAGCTGCTCAGCAGAACACCTCCCAGCACAGGCTTCATCCCTTTCTCTCCTTCTCTCTGACAGCAATACAGCTACAGGGATAGTGCTAACCTTAACTGTGCTATAGTATCCCTCTAGCTGTATTAACAGCACAGTTTTGACTGCGCTATTCTGCCTTTCTCTGTTTTCACACAGTACAATGATTACTCTACTAAAGACAGTTTACAAAAATTAGACACCTTATTCAATCAACTAGCTAGGTTAAGTATGAGGTGTCCAAAAGAGACACACCACTGTATCATGTATAGATTAAACATTGAGGATGATAAGGACACAAAACTGCCACAAAACACTGGAGTCAGCAGAAGTGGGGGGGCAGGAGGAGTAAGAGGAATGGGGGAAGGTCAGAAGGAGTGTTTGCAGTATATGGAGGGCCATGTGTGCAAATGCCCTCAGCCTAGGTAACAAAATCCCTGATCTAACAGCCATGGTAGCAGAAGCTGGTCTGGATATTATAGCTGTTACAGAGACATGGTACAATGGGAACCATGGCTGGGACATAGCTATACTAGGGTATACTTTATTTAGTAAGGACAGGGAGGGCAGAAAGGGAGGAGGGGTGGCTCTATACATCAGGGAGGGTATAAAGGTGATGGAGGTGCAAAGAATGCAGAGGGAGGCAGAGGCACTGTGGGTCATCCTGGAGGCAGGCAATAGCATAGCCATTTGCACAGGAGTAATATACAGACCCCCAGCACAAAGGAAGGAAATGGACAGGGATCTACTAGAAGCCATACATGTGATGGCAGCCAAAGGAGAGGTGTTACTGATGTGTGACTTCAACCTGCCAGAAGTTGATTGGGGCACCCAAGCTGCTACAATAGCCAGGGGCAGAGACATTCTAGAGGATGCAATTTTGGACAAGGTACTAACCAACAGGGGACAAAATTACAGATGTCAGGGTAGTTGAACACCTGAGATCTAGTGACCATTGCACAGTGTGGTTTAATGTGAGAACTGCAACAGAGACATGCCACACAAAGGTGAGGGTTCTGGACTTCAGGACAGCAGACTTCATAAGGGGGGTATGTATCAGGGAGGTCCTAGATGGGGGGAAAGACACGGGGTGAGTCAAGGGACACTGGGCCCATCTAAAAGGAGCCATAGTGGAGGCAACAAACCTTTGTATTCCCCAAATAGGCAAAAAGCAAAAGGAAAAGAAAACCACTATGGTTCTCACAGGATGTGGCAGGAAAACTAAGTGCAAAAAGGTTAGCTTTCAGAAAATATAAGGAGACTCAAAGGAAGGAGGACAGAACAGTGTATCTGGAAAAGCAGAGGGAGGCAGAAAAGGGAGCCAGGGGTGACAAGGCAAGGACAGAGGAAAATATAGCAAGGGAGGTCAGAAAGGGGATAAGACCTTCTATAGATACGTTAGCAAGAAGAGAAATATCATGGGGGGGATTGTAAGGCTGAAAGGGGAGGAAGGAGAGGGAGAGGGAGTGGAAGGAGACCAGGATAAAGCAGCAATCCTGAACAAATATTTCTGATCAGTTTTCATGGAGGAAGAGGAAGAGGAAGGGGAGGGAATGCAACTAAGAATCAGGGTAGGAAGGGAGATGGACAACATTCTAATCAAAGAGGAGAGAGTCCTAGAAGAAGTTACAAAACTAAAGGTGGATAAGGCAATGGGACCAGGTGGAATACACCCTAGAATATTAAAGGAGTTGAGGGAGGTACTGGCAGCACCACTGGCAGCCCTATTCAGCAAGTCTCTGGAAATGGGGGAGGTTCTGGAAGACTGGAGAATGGCTGATGTAGTCCCTCTCCACAAAAGTGGGAGCAGGGAGGAGGCTGGGAACTATAGACCTTCAGCCTGACCTTGGTGTTGGGTAAAAATATGGAATCTCTGCTAAAGGAAAGGATAGTAGAGCACCTTGAATCAAGTGGAGCACAGGATCTGAGGCAGCATGGATTCAATGGCTGGGAAATCATGTCAAACAAATCTAAATGATTTCTTTAACTGGGTTACTAGGGAGGTGGATCGGGGGGGCAGTGGATGTGGCCTACATTGATGCCAGCAAGGCGTTCAACACCGTTCCACAAAGGCGGCTTGTGAACAAGCTGAGCATCCTAGGGCTGAGACACAAGGTGGCGAACTGGGTTGGTAACTGGTTGAAGAATAGAACACAGAGTGTGGTGGTAAATTGAGCTAAATCCAAAGTAGGGAGGGCGACCAGTGGGGTTCCATGGGGTTCAGTTCTTGGACCAGTGCTGTTTAATATCTACATCAGCAAAACTGCAGAGGGGCTGGAGGGGAAGATGTGCCTCTTTGCAGGTGACACAAAGATCTGCAATAGGGGAGGCAGTCCAAAAGGGGTAGACAAAAAAGAGAAGTGATCTAGTTAAAATGGAAGAATGGTCCAGAGTGTGGCAGCTAGGATTCAATGTGAAGAAGTGCACAATCATGCACTTGGGGTGCAAGAACCCAGGGGAGGATTACATGATGAAGGGGAGATATTAGCAGCCACAAAACAGGAAAGAGATCTGGGGGTCATCATATCTGATGACCTAAGCTGGCCAAACAATGTGCCAAGGCAGTGGGGAGAGCCAGTGGGATGCTGGGGTGCATAGGAAGAGGTATTACCAGCAGAAGAAAAGAGGTCATAATGCCACTGTACAGGTCAATGGTGAGACCTCATTTGGAATATTGTGACCAGTTCTGGAGGCCACATCTCCAGAATGACATAGACAGGGTGGAGGCAGTTCAAAGATGGGCAACAAAAATGGTACAGGGCCTGCACTATAGGTCATACGAGGAGAGATTGGAGTAACTCAATATGTATACCCTGAAGGAGAGAAGGGAGAGGGGAGACATGATACAGACCTTTAAGTATCTCAAGGGGATTAATAAGGTACAGGAGAGCAGTATCTTTCAGAAGAGAAGCTGCTCTAAAACAATAAGAGGTCATGACATGAGACTGGAAGGGGGTAGACTAAGGGGCAATGTGAGAAAGTACTTTTTCATGGGAAGGGCAGTGGATGCTTGGAATGACCTGCCACAGGAGGGGATGAGAGTAAGCACAGTGTGGGGATTTAAGTATGCATGGCATGGGCATAAGGGAACACTTGAGAGGAGAAGGAGAGGCAACAGCCGGTGACCAGTACGGTCAGCAGCAGCTAATTATAGGTAGGGATATGGGCAGTCTAGATGGGCTGGCAGTCCTTATCTGCCATCAAATTCTATGCTTCTGTGTTTCTATGTTAGATGGATAGGGTGGATCTCCATTGCAGACAGATGACACCTGCATAAATTTGTTTTAGCATATAAAAATGTTTTGGGAAAGGTTCCTGATTATTTAAAAGCTGAACTACACGAGAGGAGGGTAAATCTATCCTTAAGAAACTCCGTTTTCTGGGAATTACCAGTACCCACAACCAAAACACAAAGATAAATGCACTTTTACAGTCAAATGGTCCCTTTCTATTCTGTAACCCTCCTTTGGGGGCTTACCTGAATTGCCCTCGTTTCTCCCTGTTTTGCTTCTGTTTCTTCTGGGTGTTTCCCGTAGTTCCCCCAAGTCCTCTGGTGCCCACAAATACCCCCGAACAGCCCCAATACTTTATTTCAGCCCAGTTTGGGCTTAAAGAGCTGAACGTGAGCTGCCGGCATTCCTCCAGTGCCACTGGCGCTCGCGCAAGGAAGCGCTTGTTCTGCCGACCACCATTTGCGGTCAAAATCGAGTGGAGTTCTGGTGGTTCCGGTTCTCCTGCTTGCATAAATGGGGACCAGTGACCTAAAGGAGGCTGGTAAGAAGTCTCAGTGATGTTTTAAAATTAAGTTTAAATAAGGGCATATAGCGAGGGCTAATTCATATTAATGAGCCCTCATGAATATTAATGAGGGTGGTGCCTGCTGCCTGGGGGACTGTGTTGCAGCAGCAGTGACAGGCTGGGGGCAATAAATAAATATAAAATGAGGTGGTTGCTATAAAGTGCACTAAAGGGACTACATGTCTGTGGGGTTTTAATTTAATAAAAGTACTCCTGTGGGCTGTACCAGAATTTTATGTGTGGGACAACATGAGGACTGCTATGAGTCTGTATGGGAGCAGCCATGCTGTTGATACTCTGACCCCTTTCTAGCAGCCAGTCAGGTGTCGGGGTGCCCAGACACTGTGAGAAGGTACTCCTGGGAGAAGGTGTTTATTTTTTCAGGCGCCAAGAGTCACAGCCAATCAAAGGGCTCAAAAGGCGATTAACTGTGATTGATACCGAAGGGCAGCCAATCAGAGGGCAGAACCATGGGGAGGACTTCCAGGAACTTTGGGAAATTGATTCAGTCTTGGCCGGGTTCATATCAAGTCAGGAGGGATCTGTGACAGGAGAGACATGAACTGTCTGAGGCCTTTCACAGGACTTAAGCTTGGAATTGAGGCAGAGATAGAGAGATGTGAATTCTGTCTAAGAGAGAGAGAGAGAGAGAGAGACTGAGCTGGTGTGAGCACCCTCGAGGTATTGTGGACTATATTGTTCCAGGGGAGAGATTTTCTGCTGCAGAAACCCTGAACTGTAGCTGGGACTTGGAGGAGGTAATTTGAGAGCTGAACTTCTCTGGAACTGGGGCAAGCCAGCATGTATGTGAAAGCTGTTCTAAGGACTGGAGAAATTGCTGAGAGATTTGGGCCAGCTAAAGCTACTTCGGATGCTGGTTAGAAATCAAGAGACTGTGTGAGGAAAAGGGGAGCAGGGGGTTTTCATGTCTCAGAATCCCTGCTATTGCTGTGCATCCCAGTGTGATGTAGAACTGTTGCTTAAAGCTTGGAAGTCAGTAACCCAAGGACACTGTGGACTGAAATTTGAAAGTTGTCTGGCTGCCTCAGGAATTGCATATTGGTGCAGGAAAAGAGTGGTCTCTCCCAATTACAGAGGCTTTCTCCAGAGCCAGGGAGGGAACTAGCTAATCCCTCTCAAGTGGGGCCTGCTAGCCTCAGGGAGTCACTGGTCCTTGCTGGGGTGCTAGGGCACCTGCGATCCATGGTGAGAGCTGGGCTGTGGAGCCACTCCCGGGTCTGGGCCTTCTGAGGTCTGGTGGGGCCTAGGCATATGCTCTATAATGGGCCAGAATAGACCAAAGATGACAAGCGACCAGACCTCCAATCAAGGGGATAAGCTTCTAGACCTTCAACCAAGATCCAGCCTCAAGACATCTTTCTGCTGCCCAACTTTGTGCCCTCTGAGCATTGAGCCCAACACTCCCGGTTGGAGACAGAGGAAGTGCCACCCCACTTAGTGCCAGAGGTGGAGCCTGTTAAGACAGAAACTTCTGAGAACCAAAAAAACATGAGTACCCAGGGCTTGCCCTGGAACCCAAAGTGAGTGTTCATTTCAACTTGAAAATAACCTTTTCAGCTTTTAGGGCCCCAACAACCAGCCAACCCATGACACCATCCAGGTCTGCACCTTTTGGGTACCCAAGAAGACTGTTTCACCATAGCACTGGTGTCACATGATAGGCCTATATCCATTTCTGTGGGCTCATATTGTATATGCTGTAATGTACTTTAGAATGAAGACACTGTCTCTTTAAAAGGTGTTTAGGAATGAAACTGCAGAAATGGCCTTAATTGTTATAATGGCTATTTTTGAATCTGGTACATCTCCAGATAAAGGAAACAGTTTTATTGAGCCAAGAAAACATAATTCTTAGAGAAAACTGGGTATCTAGCTTTCCATGACAGGAAGAGGTCAGGGGGATGACCTAGGGGTTAGGGGTTAAGCCAAATGCATGGACCAGATGTCACTGGGGTTGACATGAAACCTGACATGGAACCACAGTGACACCTACAGAGAAAAGTAAACTGTTGCACCACATCACACTGTGGGTGTGGCTTGAAGATGACCAGCCTGTATATATAAGACACACATTTTGACCTCAGAGCAGTTGTGAAACAGTTTAGCTGGGGGTCAGATAGCCTGTCCAGCTGGGGGTTAGATAGCCTGTCCAGCTGGCATATACTTGAAGACCAAAAGTATATGTAGTAAGTAGTAGTAAAAATATTTATTCATAAACATATTTATGAATTTAGGATAAAACTCGACTGAGCCACAGAGTCATTTACAGTGAGGTCCTTTCAGACAATACAGACATTACTCAAGAAAATGTTATGCAAAGTTTGTACATACCCATATACAAAGGTTAACTAATACAATAGGTAGGGTCAGACATTTTTACCTTTCATATACACAAGATAGCTTCATACATACAAAGTAACTATGACCATACATATAACATTTGATAAAATATAAAGCACATAACATTCAAAATATCCTTACAATCCTCTTATATATATGTGTAGGCCTGGAAAAATCTCTAGAACCAGACCTGAGTATGTGGAAATTTTGACTTTTCACATACTGAACAGAAAATTCTGATTTTATGTTAGAAGTTTGGAAACCAAGACTTTGCACTAAGGAAAGCACCTGAAGTTTTTTATAAAGGACATTCAGAGGAAGTGACTTGAGATATAACCTTGCTACAGAACTATTGCTTAAGGACACATCTCTACAAGGATATTTAAAATCGTGTCTGGACTCTAGCATCAAAACAAGGTATAGTTTAGAATAACATTATCTAGTGTTTTCTGTAAACCATCCAGTTTTACTTTTGATATTGTCTGCATTTCAAAGTTCTTCCAAACTGTAGACTTTTCTGTATTGCTTTTATTTTAAGTAAACTTTTATGATTTTCTTATCAACTCTGCCTGGGGTCTTGATTATGCGATCTAATGTTTCAACAGAAGGGTTTTGAAAAGACTGTGTGCCTTAAAAGATAGTACCGCTCGACTATCATACCAAACTACTTAGGCAAGATGTAGCCAGTGGCTGTGGTGGGATTCAAATACTGAAAGTAATGCAGAGTCAAGGGAAATCAAAACTACAGTTTCCACCCTCCAACTGGGAAAAGGAAGGTTGGTAAGTCTTCTGGAACCCTTACAACTGCTCACTGATTCTTGAAAAGGGGGATCCTCTGGTGCCAGCTACTGGGATTTTGAATGGTCTTGCAAAACCAGCACACAATTAAGGGCAGAATTTGGAAAGGGGAAAAAGAAATTTGATTCCAGACAATAGACTCTATCCTGTTTGCATTTTTTTTTGAGCAGAGTAGTGTAGATAGTAGAATGTCTGTCCAGTACAGCCATCTGAACCTGGAACAACTGAGCAAGATCTGTTGGGAGAAGGGCATTCCTAGTGAAAACATAAATGAAAAGCAACTCATGGAGGCTCTTCTGGCAGCTGAGATGGAGGACGTACCACCCCACTTAGTGCCAGAGGTGGTGACTTCGGAGGTCCAGTGTCCAGAGGAGAAGGAGCCATCTACAGACCAAGAGCTGGAGCTGAGGAGGCTGCTATGCAGGAGAAACAGATTGAAAATGAGCAAAGAAGTTTTGAGGTGGAAATGGAGGACTGACGGCAACAGAGAGAGGTGGAGGAATAATGGCAACAGAGAGAGGCCGAAGAACGACAGAATCTGGTGGAAGAATGGCAGCGCTAGGCAGAGACTGATGAATAGCAGTGACAGAGAGAAGCTGAGGCAGAGGAATGGCAGCACCAGAGGGAACATGAGCTGAAAAAGATGACACTCCAACCGACAACAACCCCTGAGCAGGTAAGTGGTGGAGTTGGGGTTGAATCTGCAGGACTGGGGTACAAGTTAAATTCAAAATTAATTACTGAGTTTAAAGAGGGGGAGGATATGGACATGTTTTTAAATTCATTTGAAATGGTCTGTATCTAGGTCAATCTGCCCAGAGAGACCTGGAGCTTTCACCTGTCTCCACTACTAATTGACAAGGGGAGGGAAGCATTGGGGCAGATGGACAATGTTGAAAGTAAAGATATTGACAAGTTAAAAACTGCTTTTTAAAAAATTATGATCTGAATCCTGATACATACAGAGCAAAGTTCGGGAAACTCCGAAAGGGGACAGAAATGAGCTTTGAGGAGGTAGCAACAAAACAGCATTAATATTTAAAACGTTGGTGGGAGGGGGTGAAAGCAGATTCTGTTGAAGCTATTGAAGGGGTAGTATTGCTTGAACAGTTTGATTGGATTTGCTCACCTGACTTAAAGCACCAACAGCTTAATCCAGTTCAAAGTCAGTTGGCATTCATCTGTATCCCCTTCCCCTGGGTCATGTCTGAAAATAGGCAGAATTTGTCTAGTGCACTTACCCGGTCAACAAAGACTAAATAAATAAAATAATAAATAGAGGACTGAGATCCTAAGACTGCCAAAGAGGCTGCCATGCGGGTGGATCACTATGCTCAAAGCAGGACTGCTCCCAAAGGGAATGCAATGGCAAAAGGGAAGAGAGGACATTTTGGACAACCAAAAACCACAGGGCCCCTGCAAAAAGAAGGGAATCCCCAGGTGCCCAAATGGGAGGTTGATAACAAAAAACCTGATGAATGCTGGTATTGTCACCAGATAGGTCATCTGTCTAGGCAGTGTCCTAAGAAAGCCCAGAAGGTAAAAGGGCCTGTGCAATTGGAGACAATACCCCACTGTGTCGCTGATGCTCTCCCTGACAATATGATGGGTACATTTACCCAGTCATGGTGAATGGGGTACATTCTAAAGGGCCAAGGGATACAGGAGCATCTCTTACCTCGGTGAAAGGTGATTTGGTGGGGGCTGAACAGACACTACCAAATCAGTTTGTCTCTGTGAGGGATTACACATAGGGAAGGAAAACTTATCCATTAGCCAGTGTTACTTTGGATTAGGGAGATGCAGGTGAAGGGGTAAGAAAAGTGGCAGTAGCTGAAAAACTCATTATGGATGTTATTGTGGGGAATGATGTTCCACAGGCAGTGGTTTGTGCTGTGACCAGGAACCAAAGGAATAGAGACTCCTATGATCTTCAGGATCCCACAGAAATTCCGACAGGAGAGGTTGGGAGACAGGCCAGCCAACCTGTAGCTCTTGTAAAAGAGAGTAATAACAGGGGGATGGAACTTCCCCTAGTGGCAGTTAACCCAACTGCTACTGAAGGCTGCTCTCGGGAGGGAGGGGTGACACATAACCTGGGGAAGGGGGAAGGTTGTGATGCTGAGTCCCCTACTGCCACAGCTATGGACCTCAGCCTGGGAACTGATGGGGGCATGCCCATGCTCTGGGTAAGTGGAAGACTTAGCAGCAGCACAATGGACAGACCCTACCTTAGAGAAGCTGAGGGCCTGTGCAGAGTCTGCTGGGACACAGGGAGGTGACAGAAAGCAAAGGGTGTATTGGGACAATAGGCTGTTTTACACACGAGCCATCAGGACAGAGGGAGAGGTGATGGGCAAGCAGCTTGTTGTTTCCCAGGAGTATCATGGGTTATTACTCAAGGTAGCTCGTGATATTCCCATGTCCATACATTTGGGCATTGCTCGTACTATGCAGCACTTAGCCCACAATTTCTATTGGCTCAATATTACCAAGCAAGTGAAGAAATACTGCAAATTTTGTCACCGGAGTCAGGAAATAGGGAGAGCCGGAAGCAAAGCCAAGGCTGCCCTGATTCCCTTACCACTTGTGGAGGAGCCATTCCAGAAGGTTGGAATGGATATTGTGGGTCCTTTGAATACCCCAAGTTCCTCTGGAAAAGGTATATATTGACAGTTGTTGATTATGCTACCCGGTATCCCAAAGCCATTGCGCTGTCCTCCACTAAGGTGGGCAAGGTGGCAGATGCTTTGCTGGGGATTTTCTCTCATGTTGGATTTCCACAGGAGGTTATCTCTTATCGAGGGGGTAATGTCATGTTGGACCTAATGAAGTGTTTGTGGGAGAAGTGTAGTATCATACAGAGGCACACAATGCCTTACCACCCACAAGCCAATGGTCTCGTAGAGAGATTTAATGGGACCCTAAAACCTATGCTTATGGCATTTGTATAACAGCATGGACGGGACTGGGAGAAATACCTGCCCCACCTGCTGTTTGCCTACAGGGAAGTGCCACAAGCGTCGACAGGGTTTTCACCCTTCAAGCTCTTGTATGGACATAGGGTGAGGGGTCCCCAAGATTTAATATGAGAGGACTGGAAAGCAAAGCATGCCATCCAGGGGACTCCCATAGTGCAGTATGTGTTAAAGTTCAGGGAGATGTTGAAGGAGTTCACGGGCGTGGTCCAGAGCAACCTGGTAGCTACCCAGCAAAAACAAGAGACCTGATATGATTGTGGAGCCAGAGCTTGCTCATATGGGGTAGGACAGGAGGTAATGGTTCTGATTCCAGTCTGAAAGGACAAGCTGCAAGCTGAGTGGACAGGGCCATACAAGGCAGTCCGGCTGGTAAATAGTGTTAATTACATTGTAGAGTTACCTGGCCAAAAACACACTCACAGGATATATCATGTGAACATGATGAAGCATATTTTAGTAGGGCTGACATGGTATTTGCAGTTTTCAGTCCTGGAGAGCTAGGTGGGGAAGACCCCCCTCTCAACTTGTTAGCCGAGAGCAAGCAGGCATCATCTGTGGAGACCATCATGCTGTCACCCCAACTGACACTTGGACAGGCCCAAGAATTAAGGACCCTTTTTCAAGACTTTGCCCCTTTATTTACTGCAAAACTAGGAAGGACACCACTAGCGATGCATGACGTAGACACAGGGACCCAAGCACCCATACATAGGTCAGCTTACTGGGTGTCAGAGACAGTCCTCAATGACATTAGGAAGGAGGTGGGGGAGATGCTAGATCTAGGGGTGATCCAGAAATCCCACAGCCCCTGGGCCTCACCTATAGTCCTTGAACCAAAACCAGGTGGGACTACAAGGTTCTGCATAGATTATTGTGGGCTTAACGCCATCACGAAATCTTACGCCCACCCAATGCCATGCACAGATGAACTGCTTGACAAACTGGGAGGGGTGAAATACTTGACTACAGTAGACCTGACAAAGGGGTGCTGGCAGGTGGAACTTTACTGACAGGGTTAGGGAAAGGTTAGCATTCATCACCCCAGTCGGCTTGTTTGAGTTCAAGGTCATGCCCTTTGGGATGAAGAATGCCCCAGCTACATTCCAGTAGCCAGTAAACCAAGTGTTACAGGATAAGGAGACCTTTGCAGTCACCTATCTGGATGATACTGCTATCTTCAGCAATAGCTGGGAGAAACACCTGGTACACCTGAGGGAGGTGTTGGGGTGAATACAGAGAGTAGGTCTGACTATTAAGGCAGAAAAGTGTCAGGTGGCCATGGCAGAGGTCATTTATTTGGGACACGTGGTGGAGCAAGGTCAACTTCACCCATACCAAGCAAACATAGAGGCTATTGTGTCATGGCCTACACCTTAAACCCCAAAAGTCAGGAGCTTTCTTGGGACAGCAGGGTATTATAGAAAATAAATTCCCAACTACAACTCTCTGCCAGCAACCCAGATAAAGGAGTAGCCAAAGAATAAGCCTAGGAAGGTAAAATGGGATGTAGACTGTCAGCAGGCCTTCATGCAGCTGAAAACCTTGCTTTGTAGGGCCCCAGTGCTGGCTAGCCCAGACTACAACAGGCCATTTGTGATACAGATGAATGTCTCAGATGTGGGAATAGGGGCAGTCCTCATCCAAGTATCCAATTGGGGAGAGAGCACCCCACTGTACATTTAAGCAACAAGCTGCTTCCATGGGAACAAACCTATTCAACAGTAGAGAAGGAATGTCTTGCCTTAGTTTGGGAATTAAAAAAACTAGAACCATACCTTTATGGGAGGCATTTTAAGGTCCAAAACAGATCACAACCCATTAATATGGTTGGGCTAAATGGGGAAAACAAATGGGAAACTTCTGAGATGGAGTATTGCCTTACAGACTTATGACATGGAGATTTCACATAGGCCTGGATCCAAGAATGGAAACGTAGATGGCCTATCACACATACTGGATCTATAACAGGACTGAGCAGAACTGCCTCCAATAGGGGTGTGTTCCCCCCAAGTTCTATTTTAGGAGGGAGGAATGTTGCATGATAGGCCTATATCCATTTATGTGGGCTCATATTGTATATGCTGTAATGTACTTTAGAATTAAAACACTGTCTCTTTAAAAGGCTTTTAGGAATGAAACTACAGAAATAGCCTTAATTGTTATAATGGCTATTTTTGAACCTGGTATGTCTCCAGATAAAGGAGACAGTTTTATTGAGCCTGGAAAACATAACTCTTAGAGAAAATTGGGTATCTAGCTTTCCATGACAGGAAGAGGTCAGGGGGATGACCTAGGCATCAGGGGTTAAGCCAAATGCATGGACCAGATGTCACTGGGGTTGACATGAAACCTGACATGGAACCACAGTGACACCTATAGGGAAAGGTAAACTGTTGCACCCCATCACACTGTGGGTGTGACTTGAAGATGACCAGCCTGTATGATAAGACACATATTTTGAACTCAGGGCAGTTGTGAAACAGTTTAGCTGGGGGTCAGATTGCCTGTCCAGCTGGCATATACCTGAAGACCAGAAGCATATGTGTAGGCCTGGAAAAATGTCTTGAACCAGAACTGAGTGTGTGGAAATTTTGACTTTTCACATACTGAACAGAAAAATTCTGACTTTAAGTCAGAATTTTGGAAACCAAGACTTTGCACCAAGGAAAGCACCTGAAGCTTTTTTTAAAAGGACATTCAGAGGAACTGACTTGAGATACAACCTTGCTACTGAACTATTGCTTAAGGACTCATCTCTACAAGGACATTTAAAATATTGTCTGGACTCTAACATCAAAACAAGGTATGGTTTAGAATAACAGTATCTAGTGTTTTCTGTAAACCATCCAGTTTTACTTTTGATATTGTCTGCATTTCAAAGTTCTTCCAAACTGTAGACTTTTTTGTATTGCTTTTATTTTAAGTAAACTTTTATGATTTTCTTATCAACTCTGCCTGAGGTCTTGATTGTGTAACCTAACATTTTAACAGAAGGGTTTTGAAAAGACTGTGTGCCTTGAAAGATAGTACCACTCAGCTATTGTACCAAACTAGTTAGGCAAGACATAGTCAGTGGCCATGGTGGGATTCAAATACTGAAAGTAATGCAGAGTCAAGGGATCGCAAAACTACAGTTTCCACCCTCCCACTGGGAAAAGAAAGGTGGGTAAGTCTTCGGGAACCCTTACAACTGCTCACGAGTTCTTGAAAAGGGGATCCTTTCTGCAAACAGGAGGTCCTACCTGGCTGCCCGGGGTTTGGGGGCCAGGGGCTTCTGACAGCTGGTACCAGTGGGGATGGGCCACTAGTGTGGTTTGGCTCATGGCCCTGTTGTTTCCATTTTGTTTACTTCTACTAACCTACTTTCTTTCCACAGTTATCCCTTGTCCAGGTACCCCATTCCTAACCCTTACCCTCAATAAAGCTGTGTTTAACTGTTTGAAATTACTGTGTGGAGGGTGTTTTGTGATTGCCAGCTGCAAAGTGTATGTGGTTCAAGGTATTGGGAAACTGTTGGTTATCCAGTATGTGGGGTGGTTGGTAGGAAAGGTAGGTAAGTACAGCATCCCAGAGGGCGGCATCAGGCTGTCACCTGACCCACTAGCTACTTACTCTAGATGGAGGCACCAGTTTAAGTACTATAACTTTCGGATAGAACCCCTGACCACCATAACAGCAGGACCCAGACCCCTTAACCTGTTAGAGGGTCAACAGGCAAGGGTAGCAGCCCACACAGGCACCCAGTTCCTGGGCTACAATTGGAATCAATTACCACACACAATTTTACTTCTTGACCCCAAATCTCTATCAACAAAGGTAGTAAAACAATGTTTTTTTGGATTTTAACTTAGCACAAATAAAATGCTGTTGTGGTTACTCATATGATTGAATACTTGGTTTTCCTCGGTATTTATGACTGTATTAACTATGTAACTATAAATATTTTTTATCTAATTGTTTGTATGTTGTGCCTGAAGGGTCACCATTTCAAATGAGCGTTGCTCAATGGTTATAACCCTAATAAAATTAAATCAAAATGAAAAGTAGACTTCACTAGAGCGGTTTTTTTCAATCTTCTGTTTGTCTGCTTTTGGCTGCCCAGCCTCCCCATCTGACTGACCCTCCCAGTCCCATCACCTGGGCTTACCTTGATCCTTCCTCGCCCTTGCCAGAGGGTCTCCTCAGAGGTGCCTGGTCATCAGTGCAGAGCCTGTGGGTGGTCAAGCTGCATCCTGCAGCTGTTTTTTCCCCATGTTTTCTCCCTGGGCCCACACTAAGAGCAATGACGCATTGCCCACACTTCACCTCCGAGGAGACACCCCCAAGCATTCTAATGGATGGGACACCTTCCATAATGTCTCACTGTGCTGAAATCTAGAATCCCTAGGTGGCAGCCACTGGGCGAGATGTCCTGTCCCCCTTCCCTCGGGGGGGGGAGGTCTGTCCTTGGGATGCTCAATCTTCCCTTCTTGGGTGGCCTCTGAGCGACCCATGTCTGTTTCTGAAACCGGGTTGCCAGCGTGGCAGGAGAGAAGCACAGCACCTCAGCCTTCCATGCCACAGGGCCATATTAGAGACTTTGAACAGATCTAGATGTACTTGAAATTTAACCATGGAATAGGATCTGGTATAAAAGTCCTTTACTAAGAACTTGTTTCTGATTATCCCTTAAAGTGTAAAGTTTGTTCTAAGAGGGTGAGTTTTCTCTTTGTTCTTTCAAGTTCTAAAATGATGGCATTGAGTTCTTGCAGTTTGTCCAGGGCAAATAGATGATAATAATATTTCACCACTACAGACTTTGTAAATACGTGGTAGGAACCTAACTTCTCTATCCATTTGATTTTGGACCTGCAGGTTGTTATGTTTTAGCATCTTCAGTAACATATGATAAACGAACACATGAACATACAAAAAAAGTCAGCAGAAGAGGGCCTATTGGTCTCTCTAGACTGCTCATGTTGTGGAGCCCTTTATCAGTGACTACTGAGGGCTCCACCCTTCCCCATTCGACTTGTCTCCTTTCCTGCCTCCCCCGTTGACCCTGACTATCTCATTCACCCTATCCACCTGCCCGAATCCATCCACTGTCTTCAGGGAGATACAGTAACTTCTTTAGGGCGTGCTTTCTTCCCTGTCACCACTCTTTCTGTGAAGAAATGCCCTCTGATCTCTCTCCTTAACCTTCCCACTGCCAGTTTAAAGCAGCGTTCCCTTGTGGTTTTGTTCCCACTAAGGCCAACGAGGTTCTCTGTATTCACCTTATTGATGTCTTTCATGTACATGAAGATCTCGATCATGTCACCCCTTTCCCTTCTCTCCTTTCCTCAAGTGCGTATGTTGAGATCTCTTAGTCTTGCCTCATATGGCTTGCCTTGCTGACCCCTAATCATTTTTGTCACCCTTCTCTGGACCAACTCTAGCAAGTTTACATCCTTTTTCAGGTAGGGTCATCAGTATTGAATGCTATATTACAGGTGTGGCCACAGCAAATATCTGTAGAGTGGCAATATGACATTCTCATAACTGCTCGTGATTCCTCTGGCAATATAGTCAAGCATTTTTTTTGGTTTTGGATGCAGCCTTCCTACAATGCATCAAATGTTTCAGGTCACTGATGATGATCACCCCATAGTCCTTCTCTTCCACTGATTTAATTACCAGGATCATCCCCCAGGCTGTATGTGGCCCTCAGGTTCCTTCTTTCTATGTGTATGATCTTACACTTCTTTACATTGAACCTAAGTTGCCATATTCCGAATCACTTCTGTAGTCTGGCTAGAGCCCCTCTGCTGTATTAACCCTGTTACAGAGCTTGGTGTAATCAGCAAAAAGGCCACTTTACTACCCATCTCATAAGTTTCTCCCCCAGCCTAGCTCCTCCAGCTTCCTGATCAACCTCCTGTGGGGTACTGAGTAAAGGGTCTTGCTGAAGTCCAAATACAGGATGTCAACTGCTTGGCCTTTGCCTAGTGCTTTTGTTTCTCAGTCAAAGAAGTCAATCAGGTTAGTTTGGCAGGATTTTCCCACCATGAACCCATGCTGTCTCCCTTCCTGGAGACCATTCCCTTCCTGGAACGCTACCAGCCTTTTCTTAAGGACTGTCTCTATAAGCTTACTCACAGTTGAGGTCAGGCTGACCAGTCCGTAGTTACCCGAGTCATCTCTAGGCCCACTCTTGTGGACTGGTATCACTTGCACAGTCCTCCATTTCTCTGGCACCTCCTCTAATTCCAGTGAATTATTGAACAGTTCTACCATAGGCCTGCTAGATCCCCTGCCAGCTCCCTCAGATGGATATCATCTGGATTTAGGACTTATAAACCTTGAGTGCCAAGAGCCATTTTCTCACCCTGTCCTCTGTGATTCTTTCTTCCAGTCTCCCTCCCCCCCAACCCACTTCCTTCCTTTCTGTACTGGGCCATTTTTTCTCTATCATAATGACAGAGCAGAAGTATTCATTCAGTACTTCTTCCTTCTCTGAGCTAATTTCCATCCCACCTTTTAGCCTCACAATACCATCCTTTTTGTCCTTTGTTTCCCTGATGTATTGGAAGAAGGCTTTCTCCCATTTTCTGATCCCTTCTGCTATTTGCAGATCCTTTCTGGCCTTGGCAAGCCAGATTGGTCTAACTGCATCCCTTGCTTTCCTCAGGTATCCTCATCCTTATGGCTTCTCCTGAACTTTCTTTGTGCAGTCCTCTTTTCCCTGACTGCCTGGGCCATTTCCCTACTAAACCAACTTGATGCTTTGGTTCTAAAGTTTGTTCCTTTTAGTCTGATGCACTCATGTGTGGCAGCTGCTATCCCGTTCTTAATAATGGACCACTTCTGATCCACCCCATATCTTCTCTGAGGCTAGCCAGGTGTCCCCTTAAAAATTCATCCATCTTCCTGAAGTCCACCTTTCTGAAGTGTGGGATACTAGTCCTAGGCTATTTCCCCTATCCCTGCCCATTTCCACTTTGAACCAGACCATATGATGGTCACTCCCTCCCAGGGGCTCCTCCATCTCAGTGTCCTGAACATGCTCCCTATTTACTAGTACTAGGTCCAGGATGGGACACTCTCTTGTGGGCTCAGTGACACCCTAAACCAAGAACCCACTCTAAACCACATCCAGGATCAACTGGCTTCTGCCACAGGTCATAAATGGGATCCTCCAATCCACATTGTGCAGACTGAAGTCTCCCACTATCACCACCTCCCCCTTGCCTACAGCCATCCTGATTATGGACTCCAACTCTCTGTCCCTTTCCTCTTTTTGGTTAGGTGGCCTGTATCGCATTGGAATTAGGCTGGGGTTTTCCGGGGCTCATCCCCAGTAGCTATCCAAAGAGCCATAATAACTATGAAAAATACATCTATGTAGTGGGGCTGGAGTCATGGCCCCGGTAGCTCTTCCTTCACGTGTAACTGACAGGTTAACCACTTACACCTAAAAAAGAGCCACGTTTGAGAAAGAAATCTATGTAAGGCTATTGCTGCAATGGGAAGTAAGACATTAATGGGTTGAGGTCCCAAAAACAGTTAAATGCATCATTAAGCATGTGAAATGAAACACAAGATGTTTTTAAATCCTGTTAAGCTAAAGAATTACAGTATGTCCCACTTATCTAGCATGCACCAAGACCAGAGATAACACAGACACTCCCTCTGAGAACACACAGAAGAAGATTCGTTATTTTGAAAGAGGAAGGTTGCAGGTGCTGTTAATTAAAAGAACATATTTTCAGTACTATCTGATTGGAATATGACATCATGCTCCTTGGCCCCACTTTAAGACAGCAAAGGTTTTCACAACCTTGAAAGTACAGAATATGAACTGTTTCTGATTGCTTCAGAAAGACACCTTTGTGGAGAAAGGCACTATTCCTGTTTGTTCTATGAAAGCAGGCAAACACTTGCTGATCCAGTAAGTGTGCTCTAACTACCAACCTGTGGGCACCAGAGACTGTGTGAGAAAGTTTGCATTGAGACAATGGTGAGAGAAATACCTGCATCAATCCTGCAGACATTCTGGGAGAAGGGCTGGTTAATACTACTGACAGGTACTAATTTGCATACCACACCAGGATCCAGAAGCCTAGAGATGTTTGTGTGGTGTCGGGCCACTGCTTCTTAGATTGATCTGTCCTGTGGAGGAGTGAAAGGGAACCAGAAAGTTCCAGATGACTGTGAACACAGATAGCCTGATCTACCACACATAGATGTACTGTACATGAGACCTGCATTTTCTAAATGCTCCCCCCAACTGTACAACTGAATCCTAAGCCTGAAAGGACCTCCAGCTGCAGAAGGGAAAAGAAGGAGTTCTAGTTGACAAGGGAGCTGGCACATCAGAACTGTTGGTACTCTCAGGGCTTGCCCTGCAACTGGGAAAGTTTTTACAAAGATTTACCACCAAATATACAGATCTGGCCAATGAGTCAGGAGTTACAAATACCTCATTTGGAGATCAGCCATGTAAACTATTGCATGGACTGTGTTTTATGGGGGTTTGACTGTTCTGTTCATTTTAAAGTGCACCACCACTGGCCAGCCAGCTGCAATGTCACCGGGCCTGCAATGTTTCTATGGCTGGGTACCCAATGAAGTACAGGGAGCTCCCTTTAAGAGTTAAAAAGGTACCAGGGAGTAGTGCCCCCAGTACAGGTGGGCTGGTAATACTAAAAGGTTTGCATTATTATTTGCTACTATATGGTCTTGCCTGGCGGGGGGTGGGCACTGCACTGTCACTCTTACTGAACTGTCACTGTTATTGTCACTGTTACAGTCACTATTACTGCTACTGTCACTGTTATGGTCACTGCTACATTTACTGCTGTTTTAAAGTGTTTAACTGGCCAAGCCTAGACAGGCACTTAAGTCCAGTCCTGCAACCAGAGTTAAGAAGTTTCTGCAAAAACAGTTTTACTTTGCATCCCTCTATCCCTTGTGAATATTCTCCAATAGTTTACTGATATTTTACATTTTGTCTCATGAGCATATTATTAGGGGCAAGCCACTAATTGCATTTTTGCTGACAAAACTCACTGAGCCAAAGCTAATTATGTTGCTTGCATGCATGTGCAAGAAACATAGTGCCATCATCGGAGATTTCGGAGGTGTGTCACCTCCTCCTCCAATTCAGTCAGTGTGCTGGCAGGCGCAGCCCCTGCAAGCCAATGCATTTTGGAGCTGTCTATGACATGCTCAAAATGCAGTGGCTGCTCTGATTGAAAGGGGAGCTATGCTTCAGTGAGCACCGATAAGATATCGACTGTTCACCGCACGCAGCTCCCACACAGGCGTCGTGCTCCCCTGCACTTCTGGATAACCGATGGGGTGGACAATCCCCCGCCGGCTGTGCGTTCCCCCTCCCCCAAAGCTTTCAAAATGCCACGCTGGGTGCCCACCCCAGCGTGGCAACTAATCATATAGTCGACGGGGGTGTCCAATCCCCCGTCAGCTAGCGCTGTCCTCTCCCCCCAGTAGTGAGTGCCACGCTGGGAGCCAACCCCAGCTTGGCAAACTATTCCTTAGGCCGCTGGGGGTGCCCAATCCCCCGTCGGCTGAATGCCCCCCCAAGTCCGTGTGCCACGCTGGGAGCCCACCCCAGCGTGGCAAACGTCCCATGACGTCTTTTTTTTTTTTCAAAAACCTGAAAAACAAAACGGTCCTCGGCGCATCTCCCAACCCCCACAACCCGCACCCACCCACTGCGCACCCAGCCTCCCCACCCCCCTCACCCCATACTTACCTCCGGACTCTGCACGATGATCTTTGGTGGACTGGGAACACGTCTGCACTCTTCAAAGCCGACCGCGAACTGAGGAAAAGCCGGTAAGCTGTATAATGGGTTACATGGGGGTTTCAACTGTTGCATATCTCAGGCATTTTGGGAATTTTGCACCAAATTTTCAACATGGGGTTTTTGGGACCCCTTCTCATGAATGATGTCACTGTCATGGCATTATTTGGGCCCGGGTGATTTCATGCAGTGACTGCGAAATCACCCTTTGGGCCTGAATACCAACATGACAGTGACATCATTCATGAGAAGGGGTCCCAAAAACCCCATGTTGAAAATTTGGTGCAAAAATTCCAATGAATGACTGTTTTACGAGCGTGCGTTGCGCAGTTCCTACGCAGGCTCGTAAGTTCACGAAATTTTAATATTTTCACTCCAGATTTTCAACATTGCCATTTTACCACACCTTCTTATGCATAGTACAGCTGTCATTTTCACATCTCACCCAAAATGTGTTTCTGCCCATGAAGCGTTAGAATGGCTTAGTCGGTGTGCGAAATCAATGTATGGGACAAATTAAGAAAATCATAGTGACACCATTCATGAGCAGAGGTCTTAAAATGGCTATGTTGAAAATTTGGTGAAAAAATTCCTAAAAATGACTGTTTTATGAGCGTGCGTTGTGCAGTTCCTACGCACGCTCGTAAGTTCACAAATTTTCAATATTTTCACTCCAGATTTTCAACATTGCCATTTTGCCACACCTCCTTATGAATAGTACAGCTGTCATTTTTCACATCCTGCCCAAAATGTGTTTCCGCCCATGTAGCGCGCAATGGAGCAGTCGGTGTGTGAAATCAATGCATGGGACACATTAAGTAAATCACAGTGACACTGTTCATGAGCAGAGGTCTTAAAATGGCTGTATTGAAAATTTGGTGAAAAAATTCCTAAAAATGACTATTTTACGAGTCTGCGTTGCGCAGTTCCTGCGCTCGCTCGTAAGTTTGCGAATTTTCAATATTTTCACTCCAGATTTTGAACATTGGCATTTTATCGCACCTCCTCATGAGCAGTACAGCTGTCATTTTTCACATCCTGCCCAAAACATGTTTCTGCCCATGTAGCACACAATGGCGCAGTCGGTGTGCGAACTCAGTGTATGGGACACATTAAGAAAACCACAGTGTCACTGTTCATGAGCAGAGATCTTAAAATGGCAATGTTGAAAATTTGGTGAAAGAATTCCTAAAAATGACTGTTTTACGAGTGTGCGTTGCACAGTTCCCACGCACTCTCGTAGGTTTGCGAATTTTCAATATTTCCACTCCAGATTTTCAACATTGCCATTTTACCACACCTCCTTATGAGCAGTACAGCTGTCATTTTTCAAATCCTGCCCAAAACGTGTTTCCGCCCATGTAGCGCACAATGGCGCAGTCGGTGTGCAAACTCAATGTATGGGACACAGTAACAAAATCACAGTGACACTGTTCATGAGCAGAGGTCTTAAAATGGCTATGTTGAAAATTTGGTGAAAAATTCCTAAAAATGACTGTTTTCGAGCGTGCGTTGCTCAGTTCCTGCGCTCGCTCGTAAGTTTGCAAATTTTCAATATTTGCACTCCAATGACTTCCAAATACCTAAACAGCACATAGAAACAAGCAACATTCGGCATTGACAAATGCTTGTTTTTATGTAGTCTTACTTGACTGGGAAAGTGGTGGGCTTCACCCATGCGGGGGTGTGGGGGTGGAAGTCGGCTGGAGAGGAGTAGTGGCAGATCAGGTAGGGTTTGTGGTAACGATATTGGCAGAGACACAATTGGCAGACTAGGCAGATCAAGCAGTCCTTATCTGCCAACAAATTCTGTGTCCATGTGAAAGGAGGGCCAGGCAATTCTGTCTACTTTCATTTTTTTCCCCACGAGTAAGGTTATTTTTGGTGTCATTTTTAGTGAATTAGTAGTTTCCGGTTGCAACCTAAGAGCAGTATATACACTTGAGTTCAGCAAGACTTGTGGTATTTTAAAACAAATGTCGGCATACTCTTTAGTAGCTTACTATGTTTAGATTTTTACAATGTGGCAGTATAGTCTAGCCTAGAGGTTAGAGTAATGGGCTATGAATGAGCTTGGTAACTCCAGCTCAGCTGGGTTTGATTCACACAACCTCCACTTGCGTACTGTGTGACTCAGCAAGTCACTTAACTTCCCTAGTGCTCCCAGGTCACCTCTGAAAATAGGCACTTGTTTCTAGTGGACCTTACCCCGGGCATACCTCTCAACCTTTTGTCCCCCAAATGTGGAACATTGCCTGTCACAATGTGGAACAAATGGGCAAAATGTGGAACACTTAATCAAATCTTTACCTAAGAAGCTCAAAACACTATTAAAATGTTGCATTTATGTTGAGAATGTCTTTTATTAATTGAATAAGCTATTTTTTTCCATCATTTACTATGGATATTTGCTTTAAAATGTTCACTCTGAATGTGGAACAAGTCCTCACAATGTGGAACAGGGACCTTTTCTGAAGTAAAATGAGGAACGTTCCTCGTAATGTGGTACAGTTGAGAGGTATGACCCCGGGTTACCAAAAGAAAAAAGATACTTATACTAGCTTGCTGGCTGGCCCCTCCCTTCTTTTCATTGCTGCTTAAAAAATCAGTTTAAAATGAGTTACAAAACTGAAATTACAAAACATGATGGTTTGGATACAGTAAATATTGGGGCCTCTGTGTGGTGTCTCATGTATTAGAATAGGCTGTGATCATGAGGTTGAAGTAAGAGGAGTGCAAAGCATAGTAGAGTGATTCTGGCTGCTGCTTGAACCTCAAGAGAGGAGTCGGATTGGCTTGTACCATAAGACACACCACAGGGGCTCTATTAACTCTTTACAAACCACTCAAGCTTACAATAAAGTATGGGAAGTGGTGCACCTGACTTTGAATTTATGTATCCTGTCTAAGACATGGGGTGGTGTGAGAGGTTTCATACGTTATGAAATAAGGGGAAAAGGTTTTGGTGAGCTGGTGTGGAATGGGTCTTTCATGATCCAGCATGCAATAATACATGACAGAGTGATGGTGGTCCTTATGCAGAGATAACTGGCTAACTGGCTGCCTAGGGGAGTTGTAAGACCCAACACTGAAGGCAGAGGGCCTTAAATCCCCTGGAAGTGTGGTTATCTCAGCACATGGGCCATCCTGTAGTGTCTTGTTGCATTTACAAAATGGAAGATAGGTAGGTTCTTTAGAGCAGCTTGAAGGGATTGCACTGGATTATGTTTTTTCTGCTACTGCATCACACACAGAGCAGAGACTCCCTTTGAAAATTTAAAATCTTGATTTAGTAGTTGCCGTATTGGTCCTTGCAAGAATAGATCCAGAAGCAAATGATTTGATACCTTTTAATGGACCAACATAGATGTAACAACAAGAACAAAGTGCTCTAGCTTTCGGACCAACCAGTCCTTCTTCAGAAGCTCATAGCAGTTGTTTAGAAAATACAATACTTATAACAATTGTTATAAGTATTGTATTTTCTAAACAACTGCCATGAGCTTCTGAAGAAGGACTGGTTGGTCCGAAAGCTAGAGCACTTTGTTTTTGAAAATTTAGTAATATGATAAGAAATGTGATTGAATCTTGGTGAATGAACAGTGGTAGGCAAGCTTTCTTCACCTTGGTTTGCTAACAGGTTTGGGTGGGAGAGCATGGCATCTTTTTGAAAATGTGGCTTTTATACTGGCAGTGTGATATTTGAGGTGATGAGCCAGGGTCAGGCTGGCACTGGCACATTTTCCTCAGATAGCTTTATGGTTTGCAGATGCTGAGATAAATGCCTTGGTGTCAGTCTGTGTAAGGCATCAGTAGCTTGGATTTGCTCTACCCATTTTGTGGCCTTATATAATCACTTCCAGCTTTATTGTGCATTTCTGGGTGGAAGGGGGTGTTAACAAGGTTCATGCTTAACTTTTTTTTTGTACTGGTCAGTCTCAGAAAGTGGCACCTGCTTTGCTTTCCAGACCATAACTTCGGAAGAGAAACTATGACATTTTGCCATTTACTTTAGTTTTGTTTTTAGTTACATAAAATCCTTAAGGCAAGTATTCAGAATCAGGTATACTGACATTTATGTACAGTACATATAGAACTTATATATAACTGCGCACAGATTTCGGATTAGGTTACGGGTGTTTATGCAAATCAACTGCAGTATACAAGAATTCATTGTCAAGAATACAATATGTTCATGGGTAGCATGTATATACTCCAGAAGCAGTAGATGTGGCCGGCAGCTGCATTGTAAATAATGAGGCTCAGCTGTATGATTTATGTGCTTTAGTTCTATGCTGCTGTATAATACATTTTACTCAATTTGTAACTGCATTTTCATTATTTTATCTTGGTATAATTTGTCATGTCAAATGTTGCTGACCACCACCCTCCAGCCATGACTCTCCCCTGCCCCGCATTTGCACTGTATATATATCCCCCCATCCCCCCTCACTAATTTACAGTATTGTTCCTTCTCTGTACATCTATTGCTTTTGTACATCTGCAAATTTATTTCACTTCATGCACCTTATTGTATTGTATTTCTCTGCACCTGGTATTTGCTTTTTGTACAGTTATTGTTTTGCATTTATTGCACCTTGTTAAATTGTACTGTTCTCCCTTACCTCCCTACTCTTAAATAAATAAGTAAATAAATGAATAACTAAATGTGCATTGTTGCTTTTTTTCCTTTTTAACTTCATACCCCCTTGTTTCCCTTTCCCGGATCGCACCTAGAAATGAGCTTCGGCTCAGTGTGCCTTTCCCAGTTACCAGTAGTTTACAAATACATAACATTCCATGCTCAAGTATATAGTTTTTAGAAAATGCATTAAAAGCCATGTAACACAAGGCTTTGCACTGTATGCTTATTTTTACTAAGACAAAAATGGGCTACACAAACTAATGAGTACTGTTTAGTGCAGTGTGTCTTCCATCTGACCCACTAGTGTGCATTACACACCAATTTAAAACAGCCACGGATGACCCCATATCCAAAATTTTTAGGGCCCCAGTAGCTCTGGAAGTATAATTCCAACACTGGCCTGTATACTACCACCAGACTCACTCTTCTTCCCTTAGCAGTTTATAACTGCAATGTACCTCTGGCTTCCCCTTCTCTGCCTCCTTCCTTGTGCTAGTTATGCCCTCTCTTAAGTAGATCATTGTGCCTCCCCCTTCCTACTTCTCTATCCCTTCTGTGCAACTTGTACCCAGGAATAGAGAGGTTCCAGCCATGGTTTGGCATAGCCCAGGTTTCTGTGAGCGCTGCTATGTCCGCCTTCCTCTCCACCATCAATCTGCTGCAGGTCAGCCCTCATGTTCCCTAGACTTCTTGCATTTAGGGACCCCTCCCCTCACCACAACTCCACATCTCTCTTCTCGGCCAGTCTCCCTTCCCCTCTCCTTTTCTCTCCTGACTGACTCACCAATGCCGCGCCTTCCTCCTGGCTCCCCTTCGGTCCCTCTGCTTCATTGTAGCCGCTATGTCATTACCCCTATTTCCCCCACCCTTGGAATCGCAACCATTCTGCTTCCTGTTGCTCTCTGTTCTCCCCTGACTGCCTGATTCTGAAGCCAATTTAACCTGTTCAACCTGGGGGGGGGGCTAAAGACCCCTGCTCCCAGAGACCTTGGGTGCCTTGTCCCATTCTTTCCACCCCTTGATTTGAATGTAGGTTCCTGTCCATATACTCACTCAGCTTTCCCTTGAGTGCCCTGGATCCCCCTCTAGTAAGATGCAACCTATCTGGTTCATAGATGGATAAGGAGCTTTTTCAGTTTCTGGCATAAAATTCACAGTCAACTACAGAAGAACTCAGCTACAGTACCCCTCCCCCCCAATCTGCATGTCAGGATGTTCCACTTTTTATTCCTTTAGTCGTTTTAATAAAAAGGAAGTCTACTGTGATTGGCCTACAGTTAGCAGGGACAGGACGATTCATTGCTGTTGTAGAAATATACAGTACTATTTTACTTCCTTTTTTAGCTTACCATATCACAGTTCAGTATAGGAGATTGGATGCTTCCTTACTGAAAATTTAAACTTAATCAAAAACTGCAGCACAGTTTTTTGTTCTCAAAACTAACATGAACTGTTTCTCTAAATATATGCTAACTACCTGCAATTGGTTCATTTTCATTTCAAGACACACATTGTTTTCAGAGGAGATTCTATTTGGTTCTCAGTGTTAGACACATTCAGGTTCTAGGAGGCACTGGTTCTGCTATTGTTAGTTTTTTGGTAAATGGGGAGAAGAGTAGCACTGCAGAGAATTTCTGGCACCAGACCTGGATTTATTTTTGTAACTTAAATTTTACTGAGGTTTTAGAAAATGCACAACACGTAGCACCAAAGATACATACTTACATAGGGAAACATTACCACATACTACTTACTTCCAAGATTTATTTATTTAGTTAGTTTTTGTTTACCGGATAAGCGCTCTAGATAAAGACCTTCCCTATTTTTGGGCACGACCCAGGAGAGTTACATACATACCTCTCAACCTTTTGTCACTAAAATGAGGGACACATACACTCAAAATGAGGGACAATGAGGGACACTGACTCTCATAATGAGAGACATCCTCAAACATGGAGATACAAGCTCAGAACAGTGTGGAAACCATTGCCTTTATTTGTACAATGTTTATTTGTTTTATTTAACATCTTAGAATATTATTTGTTTCTGCTTTAAAGTCTGAATTTACAGCACATTCTCTGTGTGTGCAGAGTCTTTTCCATGAAGGACGAATGAGGGACAGGGCAATTTTGAGGGATAAAATTTGGGATGTCCCTCGTAATGAGGGACAGTTAAGAGGTATGGTTGCATACAGAGAAAAATCGCAATTCAGGATACAAATACTTTATATGATTTAGTGCAAGGCTCATAAACTAGACAAATTAATTCAGGCATTTCAACGGTGCAGGTGAAGAGTAGTTACAGACAGGGGAAACAACACAATTGGGATAACTCATACTGCGCATGTTTTAGTGAAAGGAATAGTCAAACTTGAACACTATGAAGGCTGATACTGTAGTGCAAGACCCCTCAGAAGCCATAGCAATAACCAGAGAGAAGGCATCATCACACAGTAATACAAGACCTACAGATAACGGAAGTGCAGTAGATCTGGGAGATGGGTCCATTCACTCTCCCGTGCAGTAACTATTCTTAGTAGTTTCCCACATTTGTGAAACAAACCCTCCCTATCTGTTGGTTGTACACACCACAACCATAGGGATGACCATGGAATATATCTTTAGGGGCATTAGTCCAATGTTCTGTTTTCATCTATATGTTCAAGTGAGTTTGGAAACTATTCCGATACTGTATTTATTCTATGCATGCACCTAATGCTGACATCATACAAAATAAACTAACAATTAAATAACCTGAGTAGTCTAAAGTTTACTTCCATTACACAAGTTGCTCCTAGAACCATGGGCACTGCATCACTTATAAGGTCAGACTCATCAGCTCAGGCTCTCGGAGTATCTGATCTGAACACTGGGTTTTACCTATTGTACGTCGCACTGTTTGAATTACATGGAGACTGGCCAGAGCTCAGCCACCCTAGCTCTGAAGTGAGCCTCGGTAGCTCACATGTCACTGCCATAGACTTATAATGGGAAGGGGGGCTCAACTTAAAGATAAGACCCTTATGGGCCCCCTTAGCTCTCAGTGCTCATAAAGCATAATTCCAGCAGTGGTATGGCATCAAGCTTAGTGTCAAGGTTCTATTCTGGGTGAGTAAGAGAAATCTCAAGCCTCCCAACAGGGAGCTTCTGAAGTTATTATTGTAATGCCCCAGAGTTGAGGCATCACAGAAAAATAAAATAAATAGTGAATTAGGGGTTTTACAGGTGCCCAGGGTGCCTGCTGCTGGTGTAGACTGCAGGGGATAGATAAAAAGTGGCCCCTCACAAGTTAATTCCCTTCCCTGTATAGTGGAAAAACATTGTAAATAATAAAGAAAAGTGCCCTGTGCACACTACACTGTCAACAAGCAGAATTAATTGCAGCACACATAACAATGGCTTGGATGGAATGCTGTGCTGAGCTGCTCATGCTCAGCATTCCAATCCAAAACACTCTAGAACCAGAAGGTTTATCTTCAAAAATTAAACTGTTTTTGTAGTCAGTTCTTGCTAGCTGAGGAGAGGAGAGGAGAGGAGAGGACACAAAAAGCTAAAGGGAACCAGGAAGGCTTACCTGGAGGGTTGAAGCCATTCCCCGAGGGCTGTTCTGTGTGCCTGCTCTGGCTCCGGCTAGTGAAGCCTTCAAGTAGCTGCTGTTCTGCCCCGAAGTTGTGTTGCACGGCCGGTGGTGCCATCAGGGCACCATGAAGAAAGAGAGCTACCAGTTCAGCCATTTTGGGCTTAAGAGCCCCGTCATTTTAGTGTTTTTTAAAAGTTTAATTTCAGTCCCCCGTCGGCGGCAGAAAAGCGCCACATCGCCACTCATCCTGTCAGCCCTCCGAGGAGCCCCTAGGTTGTCCCTCATACTGCCTGCTACCTCGTGCTCTCCCTCCTACTGCCAGAGTACCGCCCGCCTCCCGTTGCCTCCTAAAGCTTGTGGTGCGGTAAGTCAGAGGCAGCACACTGATACGTGCTGTCCCGCCTAAATTATTAAAGGAAGGACTGTTTTTTTTGTTTATTCATTAGTGCACAAAGTGTTTGGAGGAGCGGCTGAGTGCCACAGAGGAATTGGGTCACAAGGACCCTAATTAATATTCAGGAGGGAAGGGGAGGGCAGGGCAGGGCAGGTTAGTGACACCCATGGGGAGGGGTCAGGACAGCAAGGCCAGTGAAGAGGCCTCTAAATATTTATGTGGGGGAGGGTCAAAGGCGGTGATATGCCACAGGAGTGACAGCAGGCTCAGAGAGCCTCAGGAATTAAAGGGGTCACTCAGTTAAGAGGGCAATCCAGGCCCACAATTTAAAGCAGGGCATCAGGCCCAGACTATAGCAGGGCACTGGGCCAAATAAAAAGCAGGGCACCAAGCTCAATATAAAGCAGGGCACCAAGCCCAATATAAAGCAGGGCACCAGGCCCAAGGTAAAGCAGGGCTACCAGGCCCAGAATAATGGGAATCCCAACCTAAGGAGTAGGGCAAGCCAACCTAGTAGTAATAAGGGAGTCCTGGCCTAGTGAGTTAGGGCAAGCCAGCCCAGTAGTAGTAAGGGCAGCCCAGGCCTAGTCAGCAAAGATAAGCCAGCCTAGTAGTAAGTAGGGCATATAGGCTCCATAGCAAATAAGGCATTTAGGCCTCTAGTGTTCAGGGCAACGAGTTTAGGGCAAGTTGTACACCCTAGTATAGTGATTGGGGCACTCATAGCAAAACGTTCAGGGGTAGCCAGATCCTATTCGGGAAGGTCCTACAGTCAGAAAAGGGTCCATTCAAGGGTGCTTAGCTCACAATATGCTACAAAGTAACTGCCACAACTGCACTATTTATGCCACTGTTTATTGCTCCAGCATCTGAATGATTGTGTATTGGCTAAAAAAAACAACACTGCATTGTAACATTAGGATTGTGGTTATTTGCCCCTGGTTGTATAAACAATTGCTCCATGCTTCTGAACTATTGCCCCAGGCATATGAACTGTTGCCCTGGCATCTGAACTATTGCCCCAGGCATATGAACAATTGCCCCATGCTTCTGAACTATTGCCCCAAGCATATGAACTATTACCCCTGGCATCTGAACTATTGCCCCAGGCATCTGAACAATTGTCCCAAGCATCTGAATTATTGCCCTGTGCTTCTGAACAATTGCCCCAACAGTAAATAATTACCCCAAAAGTTATAATTTGCCCTTTCTCCTGACAAATTATCTGGTCACCACGCAGTTCTCTTGGTATGGTGAAAAGGTGTATCTAATAGTTGCATTGTTGCCAGTGCATGGGGATAGTCTTGATCTTCCGCCACATTGATGTTCCATGGTGTGGTTTGCTGTTCTATGAGTCCAGAATCAGTCTCTACCTGAGGGAAGATGTCTTCATCATCATTCTTCACCAGAAAGTGTCCAACCATCAGATCATCTGCTCCATCCATGTCATTCACCAAAGTTGGGTTCATCATCATCCGTACAAGTCGCACCCACCGTTTCTTCTGTTCTACAGTTCGAAGTTACGTTCGCTGAAGTTCAAGCACATCATGACTGCCGTACCAATGTCGTTTCATTTGGTTCCTGATCTGGATGTCCCGAAGTTGGTCACCCTCCACAGAAGAGTGTGCACATCCTGGAAGAACCTGGTCTGTGCCCCCAGGCCGTTCGCCACAAGTCAAGTCCATTGAAGCCCAGTGCAGGACGCATCTGCCATTTCCTTGTTTTGTTCTAGTTCCTTGTGACAAGACTACAGAATCAACCATCTTCACTTCAGATCGTTCTGGTACCTGATTGCATCAGAGATCCATCTTCACCTCAGATCCTTTGAAGTCTTGCTGCCCCTTGGAGTGCTGCAGCATCGTCCAGGTTGTGGTAGTCCTCCAGTGGATTCGTTGCTACACATCTCCTGGTTTCTCTTCTTCCTTGGCGACCCTAGAAGTGGGTCTTGGCCAAGGAATCCATTGCATACAGGTTGGATCCGACAGCCTATAGGTGGGTTTATTCAGGAACCAGCTTCTCTAGTTCTTTCTTTCTGGCAGCCTTGGAGAGAGTGGGTTTTGCCGAGAAACCTATGGTCTATTTACAGAACCTCTCACCACCCCAGTGGCCTTAGCTAGGTCCATGCTGGGAATTGTGTCTAAGCATTCTACAATTCTGTTTTACTTCATTTGTAGCTAACAACGGAGAACGACAGCACAAATGAAGACATCAGACATTTGGACTTTGTGATGATTCTGTGGTCATTGTAAAACCAGATACTGTGGGTAGTAAATAACACCTGATTTCCGTCTAAGTACTAGTTTTACTGACAGGTTACAGCTAAGAAACTTTAGAGTATAGTGGCAATAGGCCTAGGTGCACCTCAAAATATTTTGGTAATTATTTTAGAAGTGTTAGACAAAAGTAATTCTGTTCTCTCTATCACCTGTTGTTCTGGTGCCTACCTGTCTTGTTACTGTGTCTCCCTACCCACTGGTACTGAATAAACGTCCTGCGGGCACTGAATATCTTACATGACTCCTCCCTCTCCTTGTCTGGATAATTTTAATCTTATCCACAATAATAAGGACCTTAGTGTTCCACTCACTCATTCCACCATCTTTAGAGCAGAGCACCACAGACAAAAATTTCTTGACGTAGTTGGCAGGATTAGATAATCATTTATCCAAGGAGTCCAAAGTTGGATTTGCTGGGAAGAAGTGCAAATGGAGCCAGAGTGTAGCAGTGGATTGTCCAATGGAGATAGTGAGTCAGTTGGAAGAGACTGAGATGGACCCCAAGGAGGTATTCTGCCATCACCATTAACAATGCCATATTACTTTGGAGGGACATGGCTTCCACAATTGTCTGGGGAAAGAGATGGAAGGGCAACCAGCAGTTTAGGGGAGTTTCGTTTGAAGATGCAGGCTATGTTCAGGTTGTACCAGGTCCCAGAACAACAGAAGGTTGAAATTCTGATTGGGCAACTGAAAGGAGCTACTTACAGGTAAGTACAGTCCTGGCCCAGTGGAGCAAAAGTTACGACAGAACAGATTCTACAGAGGCTGCAGCAAATATTTGATGTACGAACTGTGTCTGACTTAAAGATGAAATTATTTTCTCACACTCAGAAGCCCCAAGAGACCCTGTGTGAGTTCACATTGAGCCTGCAAGAGCTATTGAGAGCTATAGAGAGGGTAGATGCTGAGGAAGTCTGAGATATAGACCAAGTGTTGGTAGAGAAGTTTGTTCAAGAGGTGCATAACGAAGCCCTGAGAAGAGAGCTCCGCATGTTACACCTGCAGGACCCTGAGGCTGATTTCCTAGATTTTAAGGAAAAAGCAATTAAGGTATTCAGTTCTGGACATTCCGGAGAAGAGACTCTGGCCTCTTCAGAGATGGTGGCTTCAATGGGAACTGTGTGGCCTTAGTATCCTAAAGAAAGGTGTATGGAAGAAATGGCTTGGAAGAAGGGACTTCAACCCGAAGAACTGCCCCTACAGAGATCAGAGTATGGAAGAGAACCTGTTGCATAGCCAAACTGGTATTCAGAGCATAGACAGACATGCAGTCTGATGATGCAGGCACCGATCTGCTCTGTGCATGCCAGTGCTAATCAACACTCCGAGCTGACTGAGCAGATTGCCACCGTGACCCACAAGATGGCAGAGATGTGCAAAGAGATGCAAGGCCTAAAAGAAGGGTGGAAGAATGAAACGTCCCTTAATCAATCTACACAGGAAAGAAGAGGGAAGGATCGCATGCATCATCCGAGGAGGGGTGAAGGAAGGTGCCCCATGGATTGATTTGATAACCAGAGAAGGCTCATTTGTCATCGGTGTGGCATCAATGGCCATGTGGAGCAATGATTCAGTCAGCCAGTGGATGCCACCTTAACTTTAAATAGAAATTCTTCGAGGATGAGGACCAACCCTCAAAGAGCAGACAACCAGGTCCAGCAACCCCACTAGATCAGTCTTGTTTCATTGGAAAAGTCCAATGGTACCGGTAAAGGTGGACGGTATTGAACTTATGGCTTTGTTGGATACAGGATCGCAGGTCACCACGATGCAGGGACGAGATTTCTGAAGATATTGGACTCCCAACGGTCTTAAGCCACCTCCCAGATCTTTTTGTTGAAGATAATAGCAAGCAATAGAGATGAAGTACCATATCTGGGCTATCTGGAAACTGATATTCAGTTGGGAAGAAAAACTCAAAGCAGACAAGGTATCATCATTAGTGACCTGGAAAGTGATCATTTGCCACCATTAATCTTGGGGATGAATTTTTTACAGAATTGTTTCAATGAGCAGGTACAAATCCTTCAACAGAAAGCCAAGCACATACCCCAAGTGGATAAGCATGCTCTGCAGCAAACCTATCAATCATCTGCAATGCCACCAACGGTTTGCCAGTACTGGCAGGGAGATTGGTAAAGTCCGAGTGACAGACACCAGGCCAGTGACATTACAGCCGGGCACAGAAACAATCCTATGGTGTAAAGCAACGGTGGGTTCAAGGGGTCAAGATTATAGTGCTTTGGTGGAACCATATCCTACAACAAAAAAAGAACCCATAATAGTGGCCCGCAGTGTAGCTACCATGACCAGAGGTCGGATTTCTGTTAGAGTGCTAAATTACGGGACGCATGACGTGCAACTTTAACATAATCAGCTGGTTGCCCAAATCCACACCATGTGCTTGCAAGACATTATTGAGGCTGAGAAAGAGACCAGACTAAGTCAAGAGTCAAGGGTGGTGCCTGGGGAAGAAATAAAAAATGTCAGTATACTGAAATGGGCTAAAGAAATCAACTTGGGCAATCCCAAGACCACTGTGGAACAGAGAGCTGATGTACTGGAAGTGATTTTAAGCAATAAAGAAGCTTTTAGCCAGCACCCATTAGACTTTGGCCTAGCTCGTGGTGTACAGCACATCTGTACAAATGGACAATCGCCCATCAGGGAGCGATTCAGACCAATTCCACCAACAATGTACCAACAAGTGAAGGAGATGATCAGAGAGATGAAAGAGGCTGACGTGATCAAAGAAAGCCACAGCCCAAAGGCAGCTCTGATTGCTTTAATTAAGAAAAAGGATGGTAAAATTCGATTCTGTGTCGATTACCGCAAGTTAAATGCCGTCACCCATAAAGATGCATATCTGTTGCCCCAGATAGAAGATTCCCTTATGGCTCTCCAATCTGCCACTGTATTCTCCACTCTAGACTTAACCAGCAGATACTGGCAAGTTCCTATGGCACCTAAAGATCAGGAAAAAACAGCCTTCATCACCCCATGGGTCTATTTTAATTTACAAGGATGCTTTTTGGACTTTGTAACACCCCAGGGACTTTTCAGAGACTGGTCGAGCATTGCCTGGGAAGTTGACATTTTGATATCCTATTGCTATATCTGGACGATATTGTTTATGCAAAGACTCATGAGGATCATTTATTGCACTTGGGGGAAATGTTTCAAAGACTAATTCAATATGGTCTTAAGATAAAACTGTCTAAATGCCATCTATTACAATCTAAAGTAAATTATCTGGGACATATAGTTTCCCCAGAGGGAGTGTCTCCAGACCCAGCAAAGATAGAGGTGGTAAGAGACTGGCCTGTTCCTACTACTGTCAGAGATGTCCAAAAGTTCCTAGGATTCATGGGGTATTACCGAGGATTTATCAAGGACTTTTCCAAAATTGCTGCACCTTTGCATGAACTTCTAAGAGGATCGACAGAGGGTCAAGTCCCGAAAAATCATCCTGTTGTATGGGCAGCTGAGCAACAGAGAGCATTTGATCAGTTAAAGAAAGTACTAACTGAGGCTCCTATACTAGCGTATCCTGATTATGCAAAGCCTTTTCTTTTATATACCGATGCCAGCAACAAAGGATTGGGTGCAGTACTTGCACAAGAACAAAATGGTGTGGAACAAGTTATAGCTTATGCAAGCTGAGGACTGAGAGGCTCAGAGCGGAACGATGCCTGCTACAGCTCTTTCAAACTTGAGTTCCTGGCATTGGTATGGGCCATTACAGAAAAGTTCCACAAATATTTGGCTGCTACTCCTTTTATGGTCTTCACAGATAGCAACCCTTTGGCGCACTTGAGTACCACAAGGCTTGAAGCACTAGAACAGAGGTGGGCCTCCAGACTTGAGAATTATCAATTTTCACTGAAATACCATTCTGGTAAAGCGAATGCAAATGCAGATGCATTGTCTCGAATGCCTGGACAAGAGGAAACAGAAGTAGATGATACCTCATTGGAAAACACAGAGATGCCGCCTTTTCTCCAAGTTCCGGCAGAAATTGTACAAGCTTGCTGTCAAGTTGTTCCAGAGCTAGAAAGGGAAAACCAACCTGAAGTGGATGATACAACTGCTGATCAAAAAAGCTTATGGGTGCAATTGCAGGATCAGGATCCTATTGTTAAACAAGTTAAAGCTCTAGTCTCAGCACAGAAACATCTGACCCCGTGAGAACTGAAAAAGCTCAATCCAGAAGTACTGAAACTATAGAGGCATAGGACCCGGTTGGCTATAGAAGACTGTCACCTAGTAAAAAAAGTAGAGACCCTACTATGCATATGGAATTGACCCAGATAACAGTGCCAAGAACTAGCGCATCAGTAGTATTAGAAGCATACCATGATCACTCAGGACATTTTGGAGACAAGAAGACAGAAGCTGTTATTAGAAGAAGATTTTACTGGATAGGAATGCGTAGTGATATAGTAAAATGGTGTGAAGAGTGCCCAGCCTGTACTTTGAAACGCAGAGAAAAGAGTAACCAGAGAGCTCCTCTCCACCCCATAGTCAGTAATTCACCATTGGAATTAGTTGCTCTAGATCACTTAAAGTTGGAACCAAGCACCAATGGGCACGTATGTGTTCTCACTATGGTTGATCACTTCTCAAAATTTGTGGTTGCCAGTGCAGTTAAAGACCTATCCACTCGAACTACAGCTGAGACCTTTCTAAGATGTTTTGTGCGACCCTTGGGTTAACCAACCAAAATCTTTACAGACCAAGGAACCTCTTTTGAATCTAAGTTTTTTCATGAACTCTATATCCTTTACGGAAGTCATAAACTGAAAACTACTGCCTATCATCCCCAAAGTAATGGACTCTGTGAAACAACAAATCAGACTCTACTTGAAATGTTGCGAGCCTTACCAGAGTATAAACGTTCCCCTACTGGCCAGCTCTACTTCCTGAACGTATGCATCTATGTAATACTGTACACTGTTCTACTGGTTATACACCTCATTATTTAATGTTGGGACACCATGGAAGACTCCCAGTGGACTTAGTATTAGACGTACCGTTTGATGAAACCAAAGCTAAACAGCCAACTACAAACTGGGTGCAAGAACTAACCAACGTTTGCAAGAAACTGGACAAATTGTAGGCAAACATATGGAGCAAGTACGTCAAAGACAAAAAGCAAACTATGATACCAAGGCTAATGCTACACTTATTGAAGAAAGAGTAATGTTAAAGAAAACTCAAAAAATGCAGCAAGTTAGCTTCAAAATGGGAACCTGAACCGTACGCATTATTGAGATCCCTCATCCAGAATTACCAGTGTGTATGATCCAGCAAGAATTGGGAAACAATACCAAGATTGTTCACCTAAATCTCTTAAAAGCCTGTACTTTTAGAGATGCTGTTCTAGCAAAAGATAAGGACAGCTCTACACCACAGGAGAGGCAGGAGTCCATAAAGGATGGAATGTTGGGACTGGAATCACCAACCAGTTGGTGCAAAGAGCCTTTGATTCGCACTTCCAATGTAAATTCCTTTGACCGTCCAATTGTTGTACCAGTAAATCCTGAGATACCAGATGTTCTGGAACCAAAATGCATTGTCCCAGAACCCATAGGTTTCCAACCCCATAGATCCCAAAGGTCTAATGTAGGTGTTCCCCCCAGAACGTACATAATGGAAGCCTCTCAACTTGTCTTATCGTACCATATGTAGATCTATTCAGAGTAATTCCCCAGACACAGTCACTAAGGTTTAATAAATTTAAAGTTTTGCAGTAGTTATAGATATCTTAAAGTATTTCACCAAAGTAAGGTTTCATAAAGTGTTAAGTAAAATGTTAGCATGTTAAGGAAATTTTATAAAGTGTTTAAGGGAATACATGGGGACATGTATTTTTAGGTGGTCCTGAATTTGTAATGCCCCAGAGTTGAGGCATCTCAGAAAAATAAAATAAATAGTGAATTAGGGGTTTTACAGGTGCCCAGGGTGCCTGCTGCTGGTGTAGACTGCAGGGGATAGATAAAAAGGGGCCCCTCACAAGTTAATTCCCCTCCCTGTATAGTGGAAAAACATTGTAAATAATAAAGAAAAGTGCCCTGTGCACATTACGCTGTCAAAAAGCAGAATTAATTGCAGCACACATACCAATGGCTTGGATGGAATGCTGTCCTGAGCTGCTCATGCACAGCATTCTAGTCCAAAACACTCTAGAACCAGAAGGCTTATCTTCAAAAATTAAACTGTTTTTGTAGTCAGTTCCTGCTAGCTGTGGAGAGGAGAGGACACAATTTAAAGCAGGGCATCAGGCCCAGACTAAAGCAGGGCACCGGGCCCAATATAAAGCAGGGCACCAGGCCCAATCTAAAGCAGGGCTACCAGGCCCAGAATAATGGGAATCCTGGCCTAAGGAGTAGGGCAAGCCAGCCCAGTAGAAATAAGGGAGAACCGGCCTAGCGAGTTAGGGCAAGCCAGCCCAGTAGTAGTAAGGGCAGCCCAGGTCTAGCCAGCAAAGGTACGCCAGCCTAGTACTAAGTAGGGCATATAGGTCTCATAGCAAATAAGGCATTTATGCATCTAGTGTTCAGGGCAACGAGTTTAGGGCAAGTTGTACACCCTAGTATAGTGATTGGGGCATTCATAGCAAAATGTTTAGGGGTAGCCAGATCCTATTCAGGAAGGCCCTACAGTCTGAAAAGGGTCCATTCAAGGATGCTTAGCTCATAATATGCTACAAAGTAACTGTCACAACTGTATTATTTATGCCACTGCTTAATGCTCCAGCATCTGAACGATTGTGTATTGGCTAAAAGCACCAAGACTGCATTGTGTTTTTTTTTGCGTTTTTTTTTTTGTCAATTCTTTTTTCCTCCGGTCGCGGCCCCGAGGTCCTCTCTCAGGCATCCTAGCCTTGTCCTGACTGCCTGAAGATCCCCGAACTAAGCCTCCTCTCTCCCTCCTCCCCAATGGCATAACCCCCGGCTAACCCTGTCTGGGTTGGGTCACTTACTCCTACCTGGGTGCACTTCCAAGTCAGACTCTGTCATCGAATGAGGAGTGGATCCTGGAAATGGAAGGCCACCTGTGGAGAGCCGGCATTGGGCATGGTGGATAGGTGCTATCGTCTGATCCTCGGCACAGGGTTTTTACATGTTTACACCCCCCAACGTGGGACATGCAATGCCACCCAGCCCGACGTAGGTGCTCCCACCCACATCAGAGAGGCAGCTGCCCAACATCGCCCCATACTTTACAAGCCCAATGCGTAACAGTGCTGCCGGTCTCCACCGGGGGTGGCTGCTGCACCGGACTACCCCTGGATCCCTTCCTCAAGAGAGGAGAGCAGTCCATCGGATGCTCAATCCTCTCATCCCCCCCGACCCCCGACGGCCTGGACTCATTCCCCAACCTGTGTCGCCGTTGTGGCGCGAGGTGAGGCATCCAGTTCCTCAACCCTCAGCACTACCGGGCTGGCTCCAAGACTGCATTGTGACAGGATTGTGGTTATTTGCCCCTGGTTGTATGAACAATTGCCCCGTGCTTCTGAACTATTGCCCCAGGCATATGAACTGTTGTCCCTGGCATCTGAACTATTGCCCCAGGCATCTGAACAATAGCCCCATGCATCTGAATTATTGCCTCGTGCCTCTGAACAATTGCCCCATCAGTAAATAATTGCCTTAAAAGTTATAATTTGCCCCTTGTCCTGGCAAATTATCTGGTCACCACGCAGTTCTCTTGGTATGGTGGAAAGGTGTATCTAATAGTTGCATTGTTGCCAGCATATGGGGATAGTCTCAGTCTTCTGCCACATTGATGTTCCATGGTGTGGTTTGCTGTTCTACGAGTCAAGAATCAGTTTCCCGAAGGAAGACGTCTTTGTCATCATTCTTTACCAGAAAGTGTCCGACCATCAGATCATCTGCTCCATCTGTGCCACTCATCGAAGTCGCGTTCATCGCCGTCCATACAAGTCGCATTCACTGTTTCTTCTGTTCTATAGTTTGAAATTAATTTGCCGAAGTTCAAGCGCATCACGACCGCCGTGCCAGTGTCATTTCATTTGGTTCCTGATCCAGATGTCCCAAAGTTGGTCTCCCTCCGCAGAAGAGTGTGCACATCCTGGAAGAACCTGATCTGTGCTCCCTGGTCGTTCACTGCAAGTCGAGTCCATCGCAGCCCAGTGTGGGACACATCCGCCGTTTCCTTTTTTGTTCTAGTTCCTTGTGACAAGACTACAGAATCAACCATCTTCACTTCAGATCCTTCTGGTTCCTGGTTGCATCGGAGATCCATCTTCACCTCAGATCCTTCGAAGTCTTGCTGGCCCTTGGAGTGCTGCAGCATCATCCAGGTTGTGGTAGTCCTCTAGTGGATTCACTGCCATGCATCTCCTGGTTTCTCTTCTTCTTTGGCAGCCCTGGAAGTGGGTCTTGGCCAAGGAATCCTTTGCATACAGGTTTGATCTGACAGCCCGTAAGTGTGCTTATTCCAGGAACCAGCTTCTCTGGTTCTTTCTTTCTGGGAAGCCTTGGAGAGAGTGGGTTTCGCCAAGAAACCTATGGTCTGTTTACAAAACCTCTCACCACCTCAGTGGACTTAGCTAAGTCCATGCTGGGATTTGTGTCTAAGCATTCTACAGTTCTGTTTTACTTCGCTTGTAGCTACCAATGGAGAACGACGGCGTGCACGAAGACGTCACACATTTGGACTTTGTAATGATTCTGTGGTCATTGTAAAACCAGATACTGTGGGTAGTAAATAATGCCCAATTTCCATCTGAGTACTAGTTTTTCTCACAGGTTACTGCTAATAATCTTTAGGGAATAGTGGCAATAGGGGCTAGGTGCACCTCAAAATACTTTTGGCAATTATTTTAGAAGTGTTAGACAAAAGTAATTCTGTTCTGTCTATCACCCTGTTGTTCTGGTGCCTACCTCTCTTGTTACTGTGTCTCCCTACCCACTGGTACTGAATAAATGCCCTACAGGCACTGAATCTCTTGAACAACTCCTGCCTCTCCTTGTTTGGGTAACTTTTATCTCATCCACAATAATTCGGACCTTCATGTTCCACTCACTCATTCCACCATCTTTAGAGCAGAGCACCACATTATGAATTCTATGGAGATGGTATCATGGTTATAAATGTAGGGGTATTGCTACCTCTTTGCCAGGAATTGTTATAAGTGCCACTAGGGGACAAATTTCCTCAGGTATGCCTGCTGTGCATTACATAGGCTATGTGACAGTTTTTCTAATTGAAGGTAATCCAGTGAGAGCTAGAATTTTATGAAACTTATTTTGAATTTCCTTACTTTAAGGAGATTTTCTTCTTAGGAGAATTCTTATATTAACAATAGTTTTACCAATAATTTTAATGTAATTTGTATTTCAGGATTGCTTGGTCCCATGGATTTAAACTGAATCAAATGGTTAAGGTGAACAAAAGAGATTAAATAATAGAAACATAGATTTTGATGACAGATAAGGACCGCTTGGCCCACCCAATCTGCCCATTTTCCTACCTAATGGATAAGCTGCAGATCCTAGTTAACCAGCAGCCTACTTCTTCCTACCCCAACCCCCTAGAATTGCCTTATGACTGTCCCATGCATGCTTGAATTCCACCACTGTTTTTGACTCCACAACCTCCTCCGGAAGGCCGTTCTATGTATCCACAACCCTCTCTGTGAAAAAATACTTCCTTGAGTTACCTCTGAGCTGCCCTCCTTCTATCTTCAAATTGTGCCCCCTTGTTCTTGCACGCCTCTTTTTTTGAAGGATGCTACCCTCTTGGACTTTGTTGATTCCTTGAGGTACTTGAAAGTTTTATCATGTCCCCCTCCCTCCTTTCCTCGAGGCTATACATATTTAGCTCCTTAAGTCTCTCTTCATATGTCTTCGGTGCAGACCCTGCACCATTTAGATGCCCTCCTCTGGACAGCTTCCATCCTGTCTATGTCTTTATGGAGATTGGGTCTCCAGAACTGCGCGCAGTACTCCAGATGGGGTCTCACCAACTGTCTGTACAGAGGGATAATAACTTCCTGTTTTCTACTGGTGATGCCTCTCCCTATGCATCTCAGTATCCCCCCAGCCCTCCTTGCTGCCCTCTCACATTGCTTGCCCACCTTTAGGTCATCTGATATGACTACCCCCAGGTCCCTTTCCATTTTTGTTGTTGTTAGTATCTCAGCCCCCATTGTGTACTCTTCCCCTGGGTTTTTGTTTCCCAGGTGCATTACTTTGCACTTCTTAGCATTGAATCTAACATGCCATACATTTGACCATTCCTCTAACCTTGTCAAGTCCCTTCTCATCCTTTCCACCCCACCATGTGCATCAACTCTGTTGCAGATCTTTATGTCATCTGCAAAGAGACATACTTTTCCTTCCAGTCCCTCTGCAATGTCACTTATAAAGACATTGAAGAGGACCGGTCCTAATACTGGACCCTGCGGTACCCCACTAGTAACCCCCATTTCTTCAGAGTGGACTCCATTTACTATTACTCTCTGTGTCCTATTCTCCAGCCAATTCTTTACCCAGGCTGTCATCTTGGGACCCACTCCCAGGCTGGCTAACTTGTATATTAATCTTTTGTGTGGGACTGTGTCAAATGCCTTGCTAAAGTCTAGGTAGGCCATGCCCACAGCCCCTCCCTGCTCTACTACTTTGGTCACCCAGTCAAAGAAATCTATCAGATTTGTCTGGCATGACCTTCCCGCTGTGAATCCATGCTGCCTTGGGTCCTGTGCCCCTCTGACCTCTAGATACTCAACAATTCTTTCCTTCAGAGGGATTCCATCATTTTCCCTACCACTGAGGTTAAACTAACAGGTCTGTAGTTTCCTGCTTCTGCCTTGCTCCCACTTTTGTGAAGGGAATCACATCTGCCTCCTCCAGTCCTCGGTACCACCCCATGCTCCCATGATTTGTTAAAGAGGGTAGTTAGTGGTGTCACTAGTTCTACCCTTAGTTCTTTTTAGAATTCTGGGATGAATCCCATCAGGCCCCATTGCTTTGTCCACCTTCAGTTTTAAGAGTTTTTCAGAACCCTTTCTTCTGTAAATGGGCTGGTATCAACTTCTGTACCCAGAGTGTTTCTGCTGTTTGTTTTAGGTACCTCCCCTCTTCCTTTGTAAATACTGAGCAAAATATTTGTTTAGTATCTCTGCCTTTTCACAGTCAACCTCTGCCCTCCTCCCTCCCTTTATTAAGCCTCACTAACCCTCCTTGGTCTTCTTCCACTCCCTGATGTACCTGTAAAAGGTTTTATCCCCCTTCTTAACTGAGTTGGCTATCTTTTCCTCAGTTTGGGCCTTTGCTGTTCTGACTGCCTTCCCAGCATCCTTTTGCTTTAACTGATACAGTTCTCTGTCCTGCTCCTTCTGTGATTCCTTGTACTTCCTGAATGCTTTCTTTTTCTCTTGAACCTTCACTTCCACTTCCTTTGAGAACCACAGTGGTTTCTTACATCGTTTTGTTTTGTTTATTTGCTTCACACAAGGCTCATTACCTCTGTGATGGCAGTTTTATTATTCCCTATTGTTCTTCCACCCTCCTTCCTGCCCATTTGCTAGTGCATTCCTTAGGCACTCACCCATTTGATAAAGTCAGCCCTCCTAAAGTCCAGTACTTTTGCCTTTGTGTAGCTTGACTCAATTGCTGTGTTTATTGTGAACCATACTGTTCAATGGTTGCTAGTTCCCAGATGGCTACCCACTTCCATCTGTGATCCTCTCTTCATCTCCATTTGAGAGACCAGGTCTAAGATTGCTCCCTCTCAGTGGACTCAATACTAGTTGTCTAAGGCATGCCCCTGTAGGGCATCTAGAATAACCCCACTCTTCGAAGTGGCTGCTGCAACTGCACTCCAGTTAACATCTGGCATATGCAGATCACCCATCAGCAATATCTCCCCTTTTTCTGCCATTCTAAGTATTCTTTCTATCATTTCCTTGTCCATTTCCTCCCCCTGAGAAGGGGGTCTGTATACAACCCCTGTGCGGATTGTCATGCAATTGCCAGTGTCCAAATTTACCCACAGAGCTTCTTCTCCTCCCTGTTTTCCCTTTTGTTCTGTTGCTTTGATTCCTTCCCTTATGTAAAGAGCTACTCCTCCTCCTCCTTTACCCTCCCTGTCCCTCCTGTAGATAGTGTATCCTGGTATGTTTACATCCCAGTCATGGTTTTGTGTGTACCATGTTTCTGTGACTGCCACGATATCCAGATGTTCCTCCTCCATCAAGGCCACTAATTCAGGAAGCTTGTTACTCAGACTACAAGCATTGGTACTCATTGCTCTCCATTTTCTGATGGCTTTACTTTCTTTTGCAGCATCCCCCACTGACCTTTCTACCTCAGTCTTTTTCTCATTTACTACCCTGTTTTGTAGGGAGAGGCTGGGATTTTCCTGCTGCTTATCAGTGCCTCCCCCCTTGACTAGTTTAAAAGCTTGCCAATGAGGCATTTAAACCGATTGCTCAAAAGACTTGTTCCCTTCCTGGATAGATGCAGACCATCCTGCCAGTATAGGCTGGTGTCCCTCCAGGTGGAACCCCAGGCCCCAATGAAGCCAAACCCGTGTGCTCCACACCATTTTTCCAACCATTCATTAAACTGGATTAATGGATATAACGGATTAATAAAGCTCATTGGGCCCCCATATTAAATGTTGGGGTTAGTGCCACATAAAGTCACCTCACTAGTACCATTTTGCACCACGTGCAAAGACTGATTTATGCATACAAGTACAGAGCATGCTGTAAGTACACGAAACATGCACAAATATATCCCCAGACTGCAGCACAAAGCAAGGAGTATCCTGTGACATGCGCTAATCACACGTGGGCACCTACCAAAAAGGCGACCCACTTGCAGCACATGTCAACAGGGTGAAGGATTCGGGAAGGTGACTGGATGGGGTGGGTTCATGAATCGCGAAAGGATGTCACTATATGTACATGCGTGCTGGGGGGAATTGAGCATGCTGAGCTAGGAGCAGGACGGGATGGAGGATTTGTGAGGGCTGGTGTCATGGTGAGCTGCTGAGCTGGCTCCATGGCGTGGTGGGTGGGTGGGTGCTGTGCTGGGCTGGGGTGGCCAGGATGCTGGGTACAGGTCTCAGGTGCAGGTATGTTTGTTACCCAGCCCAAGTTATTTTTATTTTTACAATTTTGTACCCCCTGACATGCTTCCCTCTGGAGTTGAGAATCCTAAAGTAGGGGGTGCCTGGATGCCAGTCCTTCACACCGTGCTTGGGGGCTTGCTCACAGCCTGTAGCCATGGGAAAAAAAAACATACTCCCTGCCGTGCACTGTGATCCCAACAAAAAGATGGGGACAGGATGGATGATCAGGGGCTTTTTGTAGTCTTTTCTTCGACTACTGCATCCCTGCTGCTACTTTACTTGTCCTGCCCCGTCCCACCCAAGTCATGCTTCTTAAGTAATTTTGTTTGCTTCCCCTTTTCTTCACCTTACCATCCCTTCCCCCCTTTCATTTCCCCTCCCATCCTTTCTATCCATTCTCCCCCTCTCTGAGTCCATACTATTGCTCCCTTCTTCCTTTACCTCCCCCCTGGTTTCCCACCTTTGGTCCTACAACTCCTGGCCTTCTGGTCCATTTATCTTGCCTCCCTGTTTCCATGCTAGCTTACTTGCTTTTAAGCTCTCACCCCCCTCTTTCCTCTCTTGTCTCCCAAACCTTCCCCGTTCTCTACCCAGGAAGCTTTCTTTCCACACTTTCAAGCTCCTCATTATGCTGTTCCTCCTGTTAGCTGGGGATATGGAATGTAACCCTTGTCCAGTCTCCTCCCTGTACTCCCAAATTCCTTACGGGATGAAATTAGTTCATTTAAATATCACGATCCTCCTCGCTAAACGTACATTGTTGCAGCCATTATCTTTAGACCTCTCTCCTAACATTCTAGTCATTACTGAATCATGGTTAAAATCCAATGTTTCTGATGCGAGTGTTTCAATACCAGTCTACTCCCTCCTCCACCAGGATCGCAGCACCAGAGGTGCTGGCATTACTATGTATATCACCGCCTCCATCCAATTCACCCCATAATCACTATATCTCTCCCGAAGGCATACGAACTTCTTCTGATCCCTCCCCTGCTCCTAACCCATTTTTATAGCAGGGACTTTTTGTTACCCAAATATTTCTCCTTCTTCCATCATTACTCTACTGTCTACACTTCAGTCTTACTCTTCTTCAAGTGAACTGTATATACTGGGTGATTTTAATGTGAACTTGCTCTCACTCTGTCATAATAAAATATGAAATTAAATTGGATTGCTTAACCTTAGCCAGTTAATAAGGGAAGCCACTCATCTGAACTCCAAATCCCTAAATCATTCCGTAATTGACTGAGTTCTCACCACCCGCCCGCATTGCACTATTGCTGCTGGTGTACTACCTGATGCCTTAAGTGATCACCACTTGGTTTACACCATTCGCAAAATCCGTCACCCAAAAGCCTCCCTAAAATACTACTGATCCACTCATATAAATCCTTGGATCTGGCCCCTGTTCTAAATGATTTATCTAAAACTGATTGGTCCCCCATCTCCAAGTCTTGCTCCATTGATTCCACCCTGGAATGTTTTAGTTCCAAGTTATTTGCTGCCTGGGATCGTTATGCCTTCCCTAAGATGTACCCGTGTGCGCGGCTCTCACCTCGCTTGGGTTTCGGCTGAGCTGTTAGCTTGTATGCACGCCAGGGATCAGGCATGGATGTCATACAATCAGTCCAGTTCCTCTATAGCACTCCAAAAATACTGCACTCTCAGAAATACTTGCACTAGGGCAATTAGACTAGCCAAAGCTGAATATTTCTCAGCTACGTTCAATTTGAGCATCAACCACCCGTCTAAATTTTGGAAGGCGGTTCACTCATTGTTCTCCCGTTCTACTCATCCCCCTCCTCCTGTTCTAAAAGTGGGTGATATCTCCCTAGCTGATTCCCTTCCTGTGGCCATTGAGTTTAACAAGCTTTTCACCTCTTGTGTCTCCTCACTTTTTTCCACTCTCCCTCCCTCTTCACTTCCACCCTCCCCCGATCCCTCTCATGCTGATTCCCCCTCATCCTCCTCTTTCTCCTTCTGTCCTTTATCCTCATCTGATGTTCTGATTGTTCTTTTAGTTCTTAACCCCTCTAAAGGTAAGTGCCTCTCTGGTCTTGATTCCAGAATCCTTTACCTCTCTGCTCCTGCTACTGTTACTCCCCTTGCATCTTTACTAAACATATCTTTCACGCTTTCTTCTGTCCCATCTCTCTGGAAACATGCCACTGTTATTTCCCTTTCAAAAAGAGGTGATCCCTCCTCCCTAAGTAATTATTGACCTATCTCTCTGCTCCCTATTCTTGCCAAGTTACAGGAATGCTTGATTCTATCCCAACACTCTCTTCCTACCTTGATTCGTCCTCTTTTTTCATGCCTTACCAGTTTGGTTTCCACAAACACCACTCCACCACCTCCTCCCTCTTGAGGCTTTCTGATTCCATACTCACTGAGACGGACCATGGCCTCATGACCTCTGCTGTCTTTATCGATCTAACTAAGGCTTTCGATACAGTCTCCCACCCCCTTCTGCTTGCTAAACTCACAGCTGTTGGTCTCTGTACTGCAGCCACCAATTTGTTTCATTCCTACCTAGTGGGTAGAACACAGCCTGTTTGGATTAGTGATGCAAAGTCCCCTTCCTTTCCCATCAACACTGGTGTTCCTCAGGGCTCTGTGTTGGACCCGCTACTTTTCTCTAACTTCCTAAACAGCCTTCCCTCTGCCTGACCTCTCAGCTCCATCCACGTGTATGTTGATGATACTGTCCTGTTTGCATCTGACCCTTTCCTGTCTGTTGTAGCTTAAAAACTTCAACATGATTTTGATGAAGTACAGCTATGGTTCCACTCAAACCAGTTTTTTTTTTAAATGCCCAAAAGACAGTCTCCATTACTTCTGGTACAAAGCAGACTCTCTCAGCTAAACTCCTTCCCTTCTTACTACACTCTTGATGGGACATTACTCGAGGTCACCTCCTCCTTCACGTACTTTGGGGTCTGGCTTGACCAGCACCTCACCTTTTCTGGACACATTGATGCCATCCACAAAAAGCTACACCCTAAATTAGGTGCTTGTTCAGAAATTGTGCCTGTATTCCTCTCCTGACTCATTGCGCCCTGGTCCAGAAAATGATCCTACCTAATTTTAACTATGGTGATGTGGTCTACAGTGCTGCTCCTAAGTCTTCCTTTATTATGCTGGACTCTCTTTTCCGCTCATTCTGCTGTTTCATGCTTGTCAGTCCTCCCCATACCCATCATTGCACCCTTTACCAAACTCTCTCTCTCTTCCTTCCCTAGCTGACAGGCACCATATCCACTGTGCCAACTTTCTTGCCAAATTCTGGTTTTATTCCCTCACTCCCTCACTATCTCTCCTTCTCCATTTCTCTCAAACCGTCTTCTTCTCACTCACTCAGAAACCATGACCTACACACTTTCTCCATCCCACCTAGGTCTGACTTGGTTGGTCAGACTGCATTCTCACACCATTTCCCAAAAATTAGGAATGCCCTCACTCCTCCCATCTGTCATGCTGCCTCCCCCCATATCCTGAGTTCCCTCCTCAAGGACCACTTCCCCCTTCCTGTAGTGGTGTTTAATTGCTTAATCTTACCTTTTACCAGTCTTGCCTCTGCACTCATTTGCAGATTAGTACCTGTCTTATATTAATTATAAAACTGTTGTTCTTATTAGTGTTGCTGTTTAATGTAATGTATCGTTATTTACACAACAGGTGTGAAAATAAATTTGCCAAGATAAACATGTTATGTTGGACGACATGAGCAAGATAAATGAAGCTGGTCACTGAGCATGCTCAGAAATTTCTTTCTCATTCTGGCCACACTGAGCATGCTCAGACATGCTCAGTAAAGAACTTCCTTTATTTTACCCCAGGGCATCACTGAAAATGAACTCTTTTTGGCTCAGTAGGCCTTTCCTGGTAAAACCCTTTCAGTTAATAAATAAAATGAGAGATGCCATTTTTTGACTGAATATACAGTAGACTATGTAGTTTATATTACTTTTTCCCCTTTTATAGCATTTTACCATTTCTGTCACAAAACCACCAAAATACCTGTTGTATGAATCAAATATGACATGGGCTGACTCAAGATGTCAATTTTATCTTCATTCGAGGGTATTGGTGTGTTGCTATCTCACTCGTGGCCTCGCCACTCATGAGATACCAACAGACCAATACCCTCTCATGAAGATAAAAATTATATCTTAAGTCAGCTCATGTCATATTCCATATTTATTTTTGCTTATACTGTGTAGTTTGCATTCAAATTTCTATGAGGTACTGTCTTGATCTTTTTGCTGCTGTATTGCTGTGTATCCCTTTCCCCTCTCCACCAGGACACATCTGGAAATGAGCATGTCTGATCGGTATCTTTCCTGGTGAAATTTTTAAATAAATAAATCAATAAATAAACAAATAAAATTTGAGCCAGAGATTGCTCAGAAACCAAAGTGATTTAACAAAATTGTCACATTTTGATATGACCTCCCAACCACCCCTCATAATCAAAACCTCCTCTGGTGTGGCTCTAGAAGGGCTAAGCTCATTCAAATATCTGGGTCTGATGCTTGATGAACAACTATCATTTGACATGCACACATCTAATGTCATCAAGACCACTAACCCAAAAGCTCAGCCTCCTATACTATACTGCCCCTTACCTCACACCTACTGCAAGGAAGACTGCTGCCTCAGCCGCCCTTCTCCCAGGCCTCTTCTCTGGGCCCTCAATAATTCACTTTACTAAGAAATCAATTCTGGCCAAACCTAAAATGGTCTATCACAGAACTGCATGCTTTGCTGCTAAAGCACCAGCTCGGGCCCACCACTGCGATGTGCTCAACGCCTTGGGCTGGCCGTCCTTTGACGCCAAAATGGACTTCCCAGTGCTGTGCGCCACTTTCAAACTTATCCACCTCCCTTCCTCACCAATCTACTCACCCTGAAAGCATCCCCAAGGACCCCTCAGATCTTCCCACCTCCCAATCTTAAATCTCCCTCGAACTCATTTAACAATTGGCAGAAGATCCTTCTCCTCTGTGGCGCCTCAGAAATGGAATAACCTCACTCACATTTTACTGTTGTGTACATCTCTTTCCCACTTTAAAAGACTATTCAAAGAAATCTACTTCCCACCCCCAATATGTAATGGTCATTGCAACTAATTCCCTCTCAACAACCTGGATCTTCTCTACCTGCTCCCTCTTCTCTCTTCCACTCCATCACTACCCTTACCCTAGATCCTGTCCCCCCCCCGGCTCCACCTATCTTCCAATCCAATTGTCAGTACTAATGTAACTTTATGTTATAATTATGATCGTACAACTTGTAATATGCTTTATGGCTCTTCTCACTTCACACTTGTACCCCATATTTTTACCGAATGATGTATAACCTACTGTAATGTGAAATACTTGGATGAGATTCTGTTTGTATATTCAGTGTTCAATGCGGTATCTCTTATAAATTATTTGGAATGTATCTGTTCCCTGGGTCACCCCTGAAAAAGGGACATGCTTATCTCAGCGGGACTACCCGGTCATCAAAATTCAAATTAATAAATAAAACAGTTTACATCAGTTTTCCGGCTGTGCAATTACTGCCTGCATTCAAGTGTCCATTGCTGTATGACATGTCATATTCTCAGTAGGCAGAAGGGAGGTGCGGATCTGAAGTGAAACAATGTCACTTTTGTAGTGATTTGATGTTGGATTGGCACTTCAGAGGTGGACAGGAGCATGCAAGCCCCCTTCTACAATGTTCCCAAATCGCTGATGACAATCTTGCTGGATAAAAATACACACTAAAAGCCAGTCAAATACTGGTATTTGCACACACACACAAATTAGTTGATTTTGCAAATTCTAAAGCATATTAAAGGTACACTATCAAACCCCATTAGGTCTCTGAAAGTCTATTTAAAAAAAATGTTATGATTGCTCACAGTCTGTAGAGATTGATGATGTAGCTGGTAGTTTGATTCTGCTGTCTTTTTACTTTTTAAAAAGTGAACAACAGGCTGCCCACTATGTTGGTGTCACCACACAAAAACATGTTTGTTACAGTTCTTGATCAACTCCCACTGCATCTTTCCTGGATCTGGGAGTGCCCCCAACACAGTCTAGCCATTCATGGTGCAGTGAGAGAAGATAAAGCTATTGCATCATGGGTGGCTGCACTGTTTGGGGGTGTTTTCTATATTTCAGATGTATGCAATAAGACTAGATCAAGGATTTGAAACAAAACCAAGTTGGGTATAATTACACCATTAGAATACATTTCAGTTCTACTAAGAAAGGAAGCAGATAAAACAATTAGCAACATATTGTAAATGCATTTTAGAGAAGGCAAGCAATCATAAAATGTGGGGTTTCAACTAGAAATAATATGATAAAAAAATTGTTGATGGTATCCCTTTGGGGGGGTATAAATGATGCACAGAGTCTCCTTGACAATGTGAGAATGCACAAGTGTTGTAAACTCTGGATATGTCCCTGTAGACTCAAAACAGCTATTTGTATGCCCCCCCCCCAACATTGCAAAACTATTTGCATGATCAATCAATTACATATGTACATATTTTGAATATATGTCACAAAGCAAACGTTTGAGAAGGGTAGTAAATTTGTGTCTAGAGTGGGGAGTTATAAAATTGTCACTATTTGGGGTCTTGCCTAAACACTAGCTGATCCAGCTACGTAGTGAAGTTGCACCCACTGCCCACTTAGGCCAGCAAAAAGTAGTTGTTTCTTTTACCTTATCTGAGCTTTAAAAGGTAATGTTATACATTTTTCAGGGAAAGTGCTACACCTTGACAAACCTGCTACCTCTCTTGAAAAAATTCTAGGTGCACCCCGGGCCTAAACAGGGGTGCACATGAGTATGGTTTAGAATAAAAAATGCATGTAACTGCCACAAACAGCAGAAGCCAGTTGTGTTGCAACCATTGTTAATGGGAGTCTGATAAGTACTGGAAAAATATACTGAGTCAAAACAAATCCCTAATTCACAAACGCAATAGTAGTCTCTTTAAATATGCTCCCAAAGATTAATAATGTCACAAAGGAAAAACGAACCAGACCAATTCCTTCTCTCCTCCATCCCCAAGAGATCTTTGACCTGTGCTATCAGATTTCACACTGAGATAGACAAACTCGGATATCAGTAATGGGTTAAGAGAGCACTGGAACTTTGAGGCTGCTGACAGTTTGACCTCTAGCATGACTAGGAGCTGTGAGGCAGAGCCGTGTCCGCACGCCAACTTGTTCTAAAGCTCTAATCAACATTCCACACAAGGAAACACCTCCAGTGGTTATTAACTTATTAACTGAAACACAAGCACACACACACACACACACACACACACACACACACACGTGTTTTTTGGGGGAGTTGTGTTATTGCTTTCTGCCTGGATGAGAAAACTATATTATAAATTAACAGAAGCCAATTGAATGCAACAGGACCCCACTAAGCCTGGATACATTTCTGCTTGCCAAGGGAATCACAGGATACTCTGGGTAATAGAGTGAGTGGGGGATCCCTATAAATTAGTATGTTTAAGTTGCTTAAGAAGCAAGCAGTGTGTGTGTGTGTGGGGGGGACTGAGTCCATTCCCACCTTAAAGAGTCACTAGCTCCAAAAAGTAGTAGACAGAAAACTTTATTAATTTTTCTTGGTAGCTACTTGTTACTTTTTGTTTCCGATGTTTTTTTTTATTTGCTCATTAGAGGGTTTACTACCTGATAGTATTAGGTGTGATGTAAATGGAAGTGTTCTACCCCGATACTGACATGTCTAGTTCTGTTCCTCTTCTTACCTTATCAGCACTGTGACCTTACTTATTGTGTCATCACAGGTGACCAATCTGGCAGCAGATGATTGACTCTGCCTGCTCAGTTGTGATGTCACAGTGAGGTCACAGTGCTGTCACAGTGCTGATGATGTAAGAGGAGGAATAGAACTAGCCATGTCAACCTCCAGGTAGAGTAGCGTTCTACACATCTTGCCAAGTATTACCGAGCAGAAAATCTTCTAATTAGCAAAAGGGAAGGAAAAAATACTTCAGCTATAAGAGGTAATTGTTTACTACTTTTGAACATTGATGTTAATTGCAAGCAGTACACTAGCTCTTTACATTACTATGTTGCAACAGAGTATGACTCTTCTGCATTAATACAGTTTTTGTGCATATCTCTTTATAACTTTTCAGCCCTATTACCTACTGCTAACCCCTGCATCTCCTCAGGTAGCCTACTTTGCTGCGTAAATCCTCTTTCTGACCTCCTCAGCCTCAGGCCATGCCCCCCCGCCATCCACTGACCCCCCCATAGTTCACCTCCACCATGGCAGGTATGTCCAAGTCAAGGCTTTTCCAGAGGGAGAGTAGCCTATCTATATGACAGGGGTGGTCTGAGAGGATGGCTCTGAGAAGAAATTGAGTGTACGCCATGGTGGTGCATGGTTAACAATTATACATCAGAAAAGCCTTGCATAGGGGTTCAATCTGCAGGAAAGGGTGACCAGAACTTTCAAATCAAAATGTGGGACACATTCACAAGTCCTCTAACTGTCTGTGCCTCTTCTACCAGAGGAAGCCCGCTAGATCATGAGCTGAAACTGGGGAAGGTGTTGCTGTGGAAAAGGCATTCAAACTGGAAAAGCAAAGTCAGCACACTCAGGGACAAAAATAATTCAATGAGAAATCTGTAAAGTTCTGCAAAAGGCTTGCCTGAGGCACATAAAATGAAGCGCAGCATAGAACACCAGCGCTTCATGTCATAATGTGTTCATCAGGGGTGCATCTCCTACAGTTTGTTACAGAATACATACAAACAAAAATATACCATAGATATTCAAGGCATAAAATGGCCCAATGGCCCATCGAGTCTGCCCATTACCTGCCTGTGTTTGCATCCAGCTTAATGCTGGACCAGATAGTCTATTGATGGCTCTGACTGTATTTTGACACCCCCTCCTTAGTTCACTGATCACCTTCCCTCAACTGCACACCCTCCCTTCTTCATCTGGTTTGGACTATTCCCCTCTGCCTATCCCACCAGTGTTTGAAGCCTGTGATGGACTCTGTGCCAACCACTTCTGGCAACATATTCCACTCCACCACCCTTTCTGTAAAGAACTTCCTCTCTTTCCTCCATAAGCGTCCTCCCACCAGTTTCAATTCATGGCCTCCTGTTACTGTACCTTGCCCTCACTTCTCGTGAATTGGGCACTGCTGTCCATTTTGTTAATACACCTCAGGTATTTGAAGGTCTCTGTCACATTCCTCTTCCCTCCTGGCTTCTAGTGTGTACATATAGAGACATTCCAGCCTCTCCTCACATGTCTCCCCATGTTGCCCTCGAGTCATCTTTGTGGCCCTCATCTGAACAGCTTTCAAGAGGTCCATGTCCTCCTTCAGGTGTAGGCTTCAGAGATGCGTACAGTTCTTTAAGCAAGGTCTCACCTCACTGGGCAACTGTACAGGGTCAAAATCATCTCCTTCCTTCCTTCCTTCTACTTGCAACCCCCCTTGCTATGCTCCCCAATATCCTACATAATTTGATTTCCCTGCAGTCTTCTGGCATTCGGCATGGGACTTCAGGGTTTCACTTATAATGATCACCAGGTCCCCTTTCCTTGATATCTGCTCCTCCCTACCTACCTCCCTCCCTCCAGTACTCTGTTTTTAGATTTATTTTGCCAATATGCATGACTGCACACCGTTTTTGTGTTAAAAGGAAAGTCACCCAAATATATTTTCTGTACACCTGTGTAGTTTGTAGGCACTAGCAATGATTTCCACTCTTGCATCTTCCTAATGTCATCCTAATTTAAATATAAATGAGGTTGCTTCATTCTGTTTTTCCCTAGTGTGACAAACCTGTTTGTTTCCATTGCAAAGGACATGACCCCACTCATGCACGACATCACGGGAGTTGATGCGTACCTGCACAAGCCAGCAGAAGTTAAACTCTCATTCAGTTCTATACATGTCTTGTGAAGTCCCTGTATTCTCTGAAAGCATTTTTTTGTATAACTCAAACACACTTTTAACTACACAAAACAGAAGGGCATTTACTATACCTTGAAAAGTTTCATGGTCAGACAAGAATAGAGAGACTGCAAAGGACAGCAAGAGGACCGATTAATACAGTAGAACTACTGCAGGCTTTAGCACCAAAACATCATAAAATTCCAGGATGCCTTACATACGTCAGGTCATGACCTTTGCAATGGAGTCAAGCAGGTTTTCAGATCTGACTTAAGTACCTTCATTTACATTTAAATCCTGACAAAGTTAGGAGTGTGCAATAGAAGCAATCATAGTTCATGCATACAAACTACACAGGTAAACAGAATAAAAGGCTGATCTGAGTTGCCATATCTTGGACCACTTTCTAGTCTGTCCAGGTCTGTTTTCATTCCTCATATTGTCTCTACTGTTTCCAGCCTGCCACCGATTTTGGTTTCATCTGCAGAGACATATTTTACTGTGGATTCCCTCCCAACATAGCAGATGAATATATTGAAAGGACTAGCCCCAGGACTGACTCCTGTGGTACTCCACTAGTGACCTCTCTAAACCCTGATTATTCTCTGTTGAAACCTGCCCTCTGAGTTCTTTCCCTTAGCCAGATACTAATCCACCTACTTAATATGTCTACCATCCCCAGATACCTCAGTTTTTCCACAGGGGCTAGAAAGTCAAAGGCCTTGCTAATGTCCAGATATAAAATGTACAGGGGCAGGGCTCCCTCACTATAAAGAACATTTTGGGAGCCACATATAATTTTTGTTACAGCGGCATGTTTATAACAATAAGGGATGCACATTAGGAGCGAACAATAAGCATGGTAGAGAGTGATAGAGCAGGGGGCAGGTCTAAAATAATTAAAAAGAATGGAGAACACCTTGAGCCTTATTTTAATGCAGTTTATTAAGTATTACATTTCAGTTCACTAGCTAAATCATTTAAAATAAGTCAGGTCAGTAACTTGGTAGCAGTTTACTCAGTACATCAAAAATAGTGGTTGTCTTGGATTGTTTAGTTTAGTTTTGTTTTTTGCTGCTGTTAGTTTTGGTTTTTTTTGCTGCTGTGTCCTTTGTGTACAAAATCAGATGCCGCAATTGAAGCACTTTTACTGGGTCAGCCTCATGGGATTACAAACAATCAAGCCCTGCTTGAAGCCCACTGATTGCCTGATTGTAAGATAGAGTTGGAAAGTCGTCTGTCTTTTCAAACTCATCACTGGACTCCACCTCCTTCAGCTCAGCATTAGTCACAGCACAAATGATCTTGCTGTCACTCATTTACTTGTTTGTCTACAGGGTATAATTGATTGACAGCCAGTTGTTAGTAACTTTCACGTGGTTTCTGAGTTGGCTAGCGGATTCAATTTGCGGGCTATATTGAGTGTATTTTGGCTTTGTGTTCCTGTGTCTGATCACTACAAGCATGGTCAAGTTTGGCAATCGAGCAGTAACTGACTGTCACTTTGGAAACATTCTCCCAAGTCTCCCCTGTGTGGATTGCAACTTGTTTGAGGTTCAGCTTCTTTAAACATTTTGTAACCTGTGACGCTACAAGGTCATTAAGCAAGCATTTTCTGTAATGCTTTGTACATGTAGCAATGATCCCACTGTTCATGGGTTATATTTGTGATGTTGTGTTTTTTGGCAGATACAGAGATCTTATCTTGCCATAATGGGACTTGACTTCTGTCTCAGGAGGGTTGGCAGGGCTAATCAAGTAGTAGGGGACTTCAATGGGGAGTTTCTGTTTTTGGAGGTGTGCTCTGATGTAGGTAAAAATATTTCTCCAGACTATTTCCAAAAAACGTTAGAAGTCACCTATGCATTATGGATACGTGCATTGCTGGCAGGTAGGGATCACATTGCATCATGGTGAAAGCAACAAGGGTGCTTATATTTGCCAACACAAAGTGGCTGCTCTTTATGGTATCCTGTGGCATTAGTGCAGAACAGGAAGGTTACATGGTCCTTATTATCCTGAATCCCTTAGAAGCATTTTTTTTAAGTTTTGGACACAAGGATCATGTCAGGGGGGCACCACCAGAACAAACTAGCCTCACTGATGTTGTACACATGTTCTGTCAGGAACCCTCCCCTGCTGAGAATGTCACCTAGTAAAACTCTGCAGTAGCTGCATCATCACAGGACCAGTGCTCTCCTGTAATGCCCACTTTGCAGATATTGTGTCGATGCTGAAAGCACCATAACCACCCAAACCTTGTGTCTGCACAATGAATCTCCTCAGAAAACTGCACTACCTTTTCTTTAACACTTGACCCCCACACAGTAAAACACTGTTTGTCCATTGCTATGCAAACCATTGCTGCGTTGCCCGGCTGAATTCCTCCTCATCTGGTTGCCATAATTTCTTCTATGACAGTCCATCCAACTCTGCACATTCAGCCATAAAGTCAAATAGATCACCTGTCTGCTTTCTCTAGGTATATTTAGTTGATTTGGAGAAACCTGTCTGTTTTGCCAGACTTTCACTAGCCTTCAGTTGGTCTAGTATTGAAAGCTTTGTTTGCACAGTGTAGCCTGGCCACTTCATCCTCATAACCAGCCTTAGTCGGTAAGTACTGTAGAATACCTGTAATGTACCTGTACTTAAACCTGCAAACTAATTGCATTTATTTGGGAGCAGGTCTATCAAATCTCTCAGTTTAAAATTGACAGCAGAGGGTGACATGCATCTTGCAGCAGTTGTTTTCCATCAGTTTCATCTCTGAATGTCAGGAATCAATTGCCACATTCATTATAACTGGGAATTTGCTATAGCAAGGTATGTTTACTGCTTGGCCTTTATCGACTGCCTTCAAGACTCAATCAAAGAAGTCTATCAAGTTTGTCTGGTATGATCTGCCTAAGACGAACCAATGCTTCCTCTTGTCCTGTGACCATCTGGCCTCCAGCCATTCCACAATATAGTATGCTTTTATAATGGTTTCTAGCAGTTTTCCCAGGACCAAGGTTAGGCTGATAATTTAGTAGTTTACGGGGTCTTCCCTACTACCATGCTTTTGGAGTGGGACCTCATTAGCCTTCCTGCAAGTTGCTGGAACTACCAGTAGTGCTATGGAACAGTTACAGAGGCCAGTTACTGGTTCCTCCAGGAAGTGATCAACATCTGTTAACAGCCTATGGTGCAGATCATCTGGGCTTGCTGACTTTTTCACCTTCAGGGTCCTGAACCCCTTGAATACCCTCTCTGCTGCTATTCCTCCTATCGCAGATCCATATCTTTTCCTCCTAGGTAGAATCCCACTCTCTGGGAGTGGTCCCTCCTCCTTCATGAAGACTGAGCAGAAGTAGGAGACAGTATAGTGCAGTGGTTTAAAGCTCTGAGTTGCAAACCTGGAGACCTAGGTTTGAATCCCATGAGCTCCCACTTGCATACTGTGTGTCCCTGAGCAAGTCACTTAACTTCCTTGTGCTCCCAGGTCTCAACTGTAAACAAGCTTTCAGCTTAGTGTGTGTCTCTCCTGGTTAAAAAAAAAAAAAAGTATTCATTTAGAATATCTTCCACAGTTTCCCCTTCTTTGCTGTATCTGATGATTCCCCCTTCGTCCTCTATTTTTCTTTGATATAGGAGAAGAAAATGTTGCTCCCTTTCTTTGTACCCTCTGCTGCTTGCAGCTCAACCTCTGCTTTACCTTTTCTTACCACTCTTTAGCTACTCATGCCTCCTTTACATAAAGTTCCCTATTTACCATTTGGCTATCTCCCCTCTACTTCTTGACAGCTGCCTTCTTTACCTTTATGGCTTTTATAATTTTCCTCAAGAACCAAAGTGGTCTTTTATTTTTTATTTTCCATTTGTACTTTCCCTCAAATAGTAGTTAGTTGCTTCTGCAATTCCTTGCTCTATAATTTACAATTTTGACTCAACCCCACTGCCTCCCTCACGCTACATATTTCTTCTGGATTAACTGCCCCACATTTCCGAAGACGGCCCGTCTGAGATCATAGGTCATTGTTCTTGAGTTTAAGCATCGGATTTCCGGCATGATGGTAATCCACACTGAGTTATGGCCACTGGTCCCAAGGGCTTCTCTGGTCTGACCTCTCCTATTCTGTCCCCGCTGGAAAAGTCTATGTCCAGTACAGCCTCTTCCCTGGCAGTTTCCCTAACCCACTGGATTAGTTGGCACTCCTGATTAACCTCTTCCAGTTCCTGGCTACATTCACTTTTGGCCAGTGGGATCTCCACATCTGTATCTGGTAGATTGAAGTATCCCATTAGTATAACCCCTTTATGACTGCCCTTCTCCTTTCCTCAAATGTATGCATTGATTTGGGGTTCACAGAAAATCAAGACAAATGCAACATTTGCTAAAAAAATGACCATCACAAAAACTAGGACTAACCCCCCCAAACTGGGACATCTGGTCACCCTACTGCATATCCCTCCAAGGCCATCAGAGGGGCAGCTATACAGCAGCGGATGATGTGAATCCTCTGAACAGACTGCTCTCAGCTTACTGTCAGGCCTACAAAGTCGACCCTCCAAGTAGGGCTGGATGACCCTTTCCTGGATCTAATTAAAATCCCAAAATATTCTGAAAGGTTCTTGTTTTTGAAACTCTTTTTGAGCCTGGTAATGTGCATGCATTTTCCAATAGTTCAGATGCCAGTCTAATGCAAATTACTCATTTTGAGTTTTAACCAGTAGATGCTTTTAAAATATGTTAGAACTTACATGGTTCTAGGGGTGGTCTTTTTTTAATCAGTTCTTCCAATCCCTAGGTAAAATACTGCAGTCCCAGAAGCCTCTGCTACTTACTATTGGTGACTAAAACAGAAAACAAGAAAGAAATCTTCCTAGGATTCAGCTTCACTGTAGTTTGACATTTTTTAATCTGAAATGGCATGTAATCTTTATTTTGCTATATATAACACATTTAATGGTTTTTTCTCTACTTTTCTGAAATGCTTTTATTTTTTTAAGGGACTACCTTGATGTGACATGTGGTGGCCCTGTACAAGTCACTAGCAGTGCTGACGGAAACAGGGACTTGCCACAGTCAGGCAAGACTTTAAAAAGGAAAAAAAGAGAGGCACGTGGAAGGAAGTGACTGGGATTAAAATAAATTCAAGGAAGCCACGTAGCCACAAAATAATGAGTGGCTATCAAATTGCTAAGGGTGATATTCACAAGGTCTTTCCCTCTAAGTATGCTTAGTTACATTAGTTATGTAGGCCCCTCCCTCTCAAATGGGGTTTACCTCCTTGGCTGTAGGACTGGAGTCATAGATCTCTGCTCTCCCTCCACAGGTCAGTTGCTGATTCCATCTTCACTGCTGGCCACTAAGACTGCAGTGTGGAGCTGGGGGGCAAGACATCCAGGACCCTTTGAGCAGGAGCACTGGCATGAATTTTGGGCTCCCTGCCAGAGGCAGCAGGGGATCCAATTATAGCTGTGTGGGTCAGAACTGTGCTGACCAAAGGGACCACCACCCAAATATAGTGCAGGGTACAGATGCACTCCAGGACACTCCTAATGACTCCTGGTCCTCAGGGTAGGCAGCAGGGACTGGAAACAGCCAAAGTCACTAACCAGAAGGCACATCAATGGACAAAATGTGTTACAATAAAAAACAAGTATTTATCAATGCCGAGTGTTTGCCACATGTACTGGTGTCATGGGGGGGGGGTGCTGACACCACTGAAAGTGACATTAAAAGTTGCTTCAGTGAAGGAATCATTACAAATTTAAATATATTGCTCCAAAATCTAAACAGAAAACAGAAAACAGCCCAGACTTGTGTTAGCTTCCCATTCTGTATACCAATTTTGGTTATGCTGTTACAGCTCTAAATGCCCTACAAATATTAAATGCTGCATCTTAAACTCCACAAACAGGTCACCACCTTCTCCATCTGCTGTGTAATTCAGGGATTTTAATGGGACCCTGACCTCACTGACATTCAGAACCCAGAGAGTCAGGGAAAGCAAGTGAAACAGGGTGGGAGAGCTGCAATGTGGAAAAGAAATAAAACATGCAGGTTAATTCAAATATCAATTGTGCTGTGCCAGATTCCCACCAAACTAGCCAAGTGTGTTTAATTTTTTTCCTTATGCCTGCCAAAGCTGGCTGTACAAGTCCCAGCACCTCCCTGTTTCTGACTCACAAAGATTCTGTGGGAACAAAAGTGATATCAACAAAAAGCTATTGAATCCCCCAATTTTTTGTAAAAAACTTGCCCCCGCCACCAAACAGTTTTGTAACATAAGTATATGATCCCCTGTGGTCGGTGCTAGCCAAATTCAGTTGTGTACAAATTGAGGACTGATGTGTGATCGCTGTCCCCATAAGAAAAAAAAAGAAAAATACCTGGTCATCTAGTGGTCTCTCCCCCCCCCCCCGGCGATTGCTGTCACCATAATAATAAATAAATTTAAAAAAAATACCTGGCGATCTAGTGGTCCCTCCCTGTCCCCAATGCCTGATCCCCATCTGATTATAAAAAATTACTCTGGTGGTCTAGTGGTCCCTCCCCTCCACAGTGTCCAATTCCTGTCCTCATGTAAAAATGTAAAAGAAATTACCTGACAGTCTAGTGGTCCCACCCCTCTCCCACGATCGGGAGGGTTCGTGGAGAGGAGGGACCACTAAATTGCAGGTATTTTTGTTTTATTTTATATGTGGATGAGGCCGGGACATTATGGGGGGCACTAAACACCAGCAATGTTGTTTATAAACAGATGGGGATCAGGCATTGGAGTGGGGAAGGGACCACTACACTACCAGTTTTTTTTTTATTTATTATTATGGGGACGGTGATTGTACATTGGGTAGGGGGCAGGGTTAAGGGACCTCTAGACTACTGCGATCACACATGGGAGGGACCAGTAGACTGACAGGATGATTGGACATCCGGGGAAAGGAGCAGTGCAGTACCAGGGTCTTCTTTTTTTTTTTGTTTATTTAAAGTTTACTGCTTGCACTTCTGCAAGCAAGTGATTGACATCATGCAGTTTGGTAGCCATTCTATTTAGTCTGCACAGCTAAGCAGACAGTTTGTACTATAGCATATGTTTTTTTCTTTTTCCTAAGCAAGCAATAATACCCGACAGGGTGGCAGTATTGGGCTATACTGGACCTCCCAGGGGCGTAATGAGGCTCATCACCTCAGGTGGAGGGACTTATAGCTCCTGGAAGGTCCAGTATTGCCCATAGCGCCCACCCTGGAGAGTATTACTGTGCTTAGAAAATGGGCATCAGATTAATATTTGTTCAGTAGTTAAAAAAATAGGTTTAGAATAAAGAAAAAATCTTAAAAATACAAAAACCCTTTTATGTTAAAATAGTCCCTGCCAGTCAGAGTTGTGTTCCCTGTCTGCCACTGTTGCCAGTAGAGGGCGCTATTATAGGAAACTAACATTGGGAAAGTTACTCAGGAAGAATCACTCTGATTGCAGTGTTTTTTTTTTTGCTCTGTGGTGCAACCACTTCTGCTCAGTTTGTTTTTTTTCTTTTGTAGCACATCCACTTCTGTTGGAAGGTCTGAGCCCCCATTGTGCTCCGTTTTAGTCATGGATGTCAGTGACTCTATCCTTCTTCATAGTAGATAGATAGATAGATAGAGATAGATAAATAGATAGATAGATAGATAGATAGATAGATAGATAGACAGACAGATACAGAAGCGCCCACTTCCAGAGGCTCTGAGCACTGTACAAAATGACAACCATACAATTATTTAAAATCGTACACAAAAAAAAATATATACTGTATATATATATATATTTATGCAATAGGTGTGAGACCAAAAGCCATTGAATAAATCCATTTATTTCCACATATGTGGAATAAATCTAACCACCCTAGATTTATCCCACATATGTGGAATAAATGCAAACTGTCAATCAAAGCTTTTTGTTCACTTTTTGACAAAACAAATGTGAATAACTTTAAAATGAAAATGATAGCATAGTACTGTGAGCACGTAAAATGTTCTGGACAAAATATCTACAAAATGAGTGGGGTTTCATTTATAGATACCTTTTAGTTTTTTATAATTAGCAAAACAGCAAAAAATCCTATTTTCTTTTCACTTTTCATACAAACAAATATAAATAACTTTAAAATGAAAAATGATAACATGGTACTGTGAGCACGAAAAATGTTCAGCATAAAAATATTTACAAAATGAGTGGTGTTTTATTCAGAGATACCTTTTAGTTTTTTCATAATTAGCAAAAAACAGCATAAAATTCAATTTTCTTTTCACTTTTTCGACAAACAAATGTGAATCACTTTAAAACTAAACATGATAGCATGGTACTATGAGCACAAAAAATGTTCAGCATGAAAATATCTACAAAATGAGTGGTGTTTCATTAATAAATACCTTTTAGTTTTTTTATAATTAGCAAAAAAACAGCATAAAATTAAATCTTTGTTTCACTTTTTCATCAAACAAATGTGAATAACTTTAAAACAAAAAAGGTAGCATGATACTGTCACCATGACATTTGTTCAGCAAGAAGTTCTCTACAAAATGAGTGGTGTTTCATTTAATAGCAGCCACCTCGCTAGGCGGACATACACCAGGAAAGTTAACCAAAAGTCCCAGAAAGTCCCAGAAATTATCATTTAAAAAAAGAAGATAAACAGTCAAAACCAGATGTTCCGCACTGATAAGAAGCATCTATGCATAAATGAAATATACAATGGTGAGCTGTCCAGATAAATGATTTATCTACACTTGTACTGTTTGACCTCGGGCACCTCACTGGAACTACGCCACCGTGGAGTTACCCGAGGTCAAACAGCACTTGTGTAGATAAATCATTTATCTGACAGCTCACCATTGTATATCCCATATATATATATATATATATATATATATATAAAATGGGCTAGAAAAAAGAATCAATGGCACTGGACAAACACCATCAGGAGACTGTGCGTATATCAGAGCGTGACCACACCTGCACTTTTAACCCCTCAAAACAATTTTGACATTTTATAAGATAGATAACCCACTCTAGAGTGTGTGATCGCACTTGATATATGCACGCCTTGGTGAAATATGACCGCCTGCAGCCCTCGCATACAATAACATACACCAAGGTTTATGTAATAGATCACGACCACACACCCTAGAGTGGGTTATCATATCTATATCTATATACACACATATATATATATATATATATATATATATATATATATATAAATTCCTACCGGAGCATAAAATTAATCTATCTATTCCTCATTAAAACCACATAGTCAAGAAATGCTTGCTGGAACAAATACATCTGCAGGCCATTCTTAAAGGCTTCTACCGAGGGAGCCACCTTTAAATAAACAGGCAAGGAGTTCTACAGGGTAGGCGTGGCCACCGAGAATGCTCTGTCCCCGGAATGCCACAGCCTAAACCTGGGAACTCCAAGGAGGCCTCCCCCAGCAGAACGGAGAGCCCAGGGTGGACGATAGGGGACAACGAGATTTTGCAGATAGACAGGTTCCCTTTCGTGCATGGCCTTGTAGGTCAGCAGCCCTACCTTGAAGACAATCCTCCACCTGACCAGCAGCCAGTGCAGTTTGCAGAGGACTGGGGTGATATGCTCACAACTTCTCACCCCTGTTAGTAGTCTTGTTGCCGCATTCTGCACCAGCTGCAGCCTGTGGAGTTTGCCTCCAGATAACCCTAGGTACAGGGCATAACAGTAATGCAACCTAGAAGTGAAGCAAGCATGTACCAGTGTGCTGAGATCCTCAGGTGGGATCAGGGCTCAAATTTGGGCGATATTCCTGAGATGATAATATCCACTCTTGATCACAGCCAACACCTGAATGTCAAGTATCAGGTCATTGTCTAGGATCATGCCCAAATCCTTCACCTGTCTAGATGGGGCAAGGGGAACACCCTCAACATTAGGCCAGGAGGTAACTCCCCCAACCCCCTCGGTGACCTGGATCCACAACCAGCACCTCAGTCTAGTCTGGGTTAAGCTTAAGCCAGTTTTGAGTCATCCATGTCTGGATTTTCATGAGGCAGCTGTTAAGTACAGAAGCTGACACCAGGGTATCAGGCACACAGAACAGGTACAGCTGGGTATCATCTGCATAGCATTGAAAACCCAGCCTGTACTGCCTGATAATGTCCCCCAATGGCAGTATATACACCGTGAACAACAAGGGCGACAAGACTGAACCCTACGGTACCCCACAGCATGGAGGCTTCTGGTTAGATGAGACTAATCCTATTGTCACTCTTTGCACTCTGTCTGTTAGGTATGACTTGAACCAGTTGATGACATTACTGGACAGGCCATACCAGGATCACAGGCAGTGAAGTAACACCTCATGGTCCATGATGTCAAACACTGTAGAGAGGTCCAGGAGGACCAAAATGGTACAGTTTCTCCTGTTCCTCGCCATCAGGATATCATTTAGCACCCTTGCCAGGGCGGTCTCCATACTATGCCCTGCACTGGACCCAGACTGGAAAGACTCATAGATGGAGGAAAAGGCAAGTTGTCTCTCAAGCTGAACAGCCACCACCTTCTCGATAACCTTCCCTAAGAATGAGAGGTTAGAGACTGGCCTGTAATTGCTGAGGCAGTCTGGGTCCAAAGAGGATTTCTTCAAAAGGGGTCTGACCAAGGCCTCTTTCAAGGAAAATGGAAAGACCCCACACCTCAAGAAACTCCAGACAACCTCAACAATCCAATCAGGTCAAGACATCCAACCAGAAGTCGGATCAGGCCTGGGTCCAGATCACATTGTGTTGGCCACAGATTCGAGATTATCCCCACCACCTCCTCCACCCCTACCAACTCAAACTCATGCCAGACAGGAGGAGTGTTCTGGCACAACTCAGGCCAGACCCTGCAGCCCTTTTGAGAGATACTCGAAGAGACCCCGGCCCTGATAGAGGACAACTTGTTGGGGAAGAACAGAGCCAGCTCCTTGCACCTAGTGTTAGAACCTGCCCCCCCAACATGGAGACAGGCAGGATGTAAAAGCCCGTCCACCATGCAGAAGAGCTGAGCTAGTCTGTTCCCCACCACAGCAATCTTCCTAGACAAAAATTCAGCCTTCTTTAGGGAGATTGCCCCCAATAGTCAACATAATGCAACTTCAGGGCCAATTTGTCCTCCACCAGATCTCCTCCAGCACCTCTCTAACTTCTGCCCCTTAGTCTTTAAACTCCGGAGATCCTCATCATACCAAGGAGGTGTCTGGTGAGTAGACAAGGGATGGACACGACTGGGTGCGATAGAGTTGAAGGCCACAGCAATAGCCCCATTATAGGCTGCCACTGCTTCCTCCATACCAACCACACAAGCCACCCCAACACTTGATAGGTCCAGCACCACCTCCAGTCCCACAGAGGAAACTCCTCTTAACGGGCGGTACCGGACCATCTCCACAGGGGCAGGACCATCGGGGGGGGGTGCAAAATGTGAACTGCACAGTGCTGTGATCTGACCTAATCACTGGATATACTCTGAGGTCACTCACATCTAAATTTGAAGAAAAAAACAAGTCCAGTGTGTGGTCACCCGAGTGCGTTGCTATTGTTACATTCTGTGTCAGTCCCAAGGCCTCCATGCTCCTAAGGAGCTTGTTTACAAAACTTGAGAGCCCACCGACAACCCAGGCATTGAAGTATCCCAGGAACAACCACCAGGGGGTCTCCAGCACCAGGCCAGCAACGTGCTGTTCAACCTCCTGTAAAAAGTCCCATCTATTCCCGGGGGGTGATAGAGCAGGAGGACCCTGAAGCCCATACCAATGCTCCCTCAGGTGGCCACAAACTCAAAAGATTGCATATGACCTACAGGCAGCTCTGTGAGGTTCAAGCCAGATTTAAAACAAATGGCAACCCCCCCCCAACCCCAGTGATCCTCCCTCAGGCTGTGTATCACAGAGTACCTGACCGGCATTGCCACCTCCAAAATGGGGGCAGCATTCTCATCCAGTCAAGTCTCCGTGATGCAAGCCAGGTCAACAGAGGATATCAAGTGCGCCATTATGGCAGTCTTGTTCCTCATCGACCTGGCATTGCACAGCGCAGCCTGAGTAGGATGAGGAGAGGCAGCCAAACCAACTAGCTGCCCACAATCTATCATGGAGCCCTCTGGTATGGGAACTAAGCATGGCAACCCCCTCTCAAGTTCCCATTTCACCCCATGGCATTTCCTTGTCCTCGCCACCAGAATCCCGGACACCCTGGCAGACACTCTGGTATGACCCCCCTGAACCCCTCCCTCTGGGCTATTTCCAAGGTTCTACACCTCTGACAGACCTCAACCAAGAGTGCTGAATGCTCAAATGGATGGAGATCCCGACGGCACCCCCCCAAGTAGCTGTTCCGTAAGGTCCTCTGTCCCAGATACATTATCCCAGCTAAAATACCCACACCACAAAATAAACAAACCCCAAAATACCCAAACCACCCCAACCAATATAGTTTTAATCCCCCATCTTAAAAGTCAAACCCCACAGAGCTTATACAGACAGAAAAAAAGTCCACTATGCTCTTAATTTATAACTAACATGTATTCAGTTTAAATGATATAGCACTCTTGCTGCCCAATATAAAACTGTCCAGTTTTCAGGAACTCTCACTTCACAATAACAATAAATGGGCAGTCTCTTTGTGAACAGTATGGCTCTCTCCCAGGCTAAATCTTGCCATAATAAAAAAGTGTTCAGATTTAATGTCCAAATATAATAGCCACAGCAACAAGAGCTACAAGTAGTCACAGTTCTTCAGGCTCTAGAATGTTTTATCTTATATTATACAATGGCAAGAAAAAATCCTGGACTCTGATTGGTCAGTCTTGGGCTGGAGCCGTGATGCTATCCCAGTACAACATCACGGTTCTAGTCTCAGCCTCACTGTGAACCTGTAGATGATTTTTTTGGACCTAGACCTCTTTTTGTGCGTCTCCTCTTAAGAAACAAAAATATTTTTCCACACTAATAAAAGCATTCTTTAAAATTATTTTTTTATTTTATATTTAACAACGAGCCATTGTATAATAGCAATAATGCCCTCCAGGGTGTGTCGTTTGGGATAACGTCACGCCTCAGTTGTTGGACGCACTCGGCCTGCGGCCTCATGCCCAACCACTTGAGGTGTGATGTTATCCCAGCACGACACACACCCTGTTGGGCATTATTGCTTAATTGAACTGCACTTATCACACCAGAAACACCCAGGCGTCTCTCAGCCTGTTAGTTAACACCGGGCCAGCTGATGAAAAAAAAAAAGACTCAAACCACCGTAAAAGCACGCACAGCAGCAGCTGGTTTAAGCCCCCTGGAGATGGCAGCACAATTCCCCACCAGTTACGGCAATAGTCACACTTGCACTCCCCCGACGATGACACTGAGATGGTTTCTGGAACAACAGCCGAGGCTACACAGACAGCACCAAAGTACGTACTCCCACAGACAAAATCAGCCAGATCTCCCTTCAGTAAGCATCCTCAAAAAGGTAGGTCTGCTTCTGGCTTCCTAGCCGGTATCCTCCAACTCCGAAACCCTCTGGCTGAATGGCATGAGGTTCTTTTTTTTTTTAAATAATGCTGCTTTTTGTTTTGTTTTCAGCACACGAAAACACTCGGGCCAATCAGGGGAATAGCAGCAATTTCAAACTGCCAACTTCTACAGCTAGCCCGTGATCCCCATTATTTTGGTGAGGCAGGGTAGTTCACAACGTGGAAGAACAGAGGGGAACTGAAAGAAACTGTCTGCAGTGGGTATGGTGGGTGACAGAGGGATCGCCATCGGAATCAACTTGATATTATTCAGCATGTCAGTGAGATCAGAGCAGGGACAGGAGCAAAACTTTTATCAAATCAATCCTGGTTATAGAGTCCCGCTGCCAGCTACTGTCACTTGTGAGTGGGCAGGAGATAAGATGATGGAATTGGTTGCAACATTAGTGTAGGGTCCAGCTTGGGAAAATAATAAAAAAAAAAAAAAAAAAAAAAGAAAGATAATAGTTTTTTGTGTTGCATTTTGTAACAGTGCTGAAATAGTTTGTATTATGAGGTGTAGGGCTGTTCTGAGGACTGACGGTGGGGGGGGTGCCTTCGGCATTTTGTTATTTAAAAACCAGGCGGCTGGGTGAGCAAGAGGCAAAAGGAGCGTGCTGTGTGAGTGGGTCAGATTGGGGGACAATTAGGGCCACTAGCAAGAGGCATAGATGGACGGTTTTCTTTGCTGTAGGCATGCATTCCAGGCTGACTATGACAGATCAGCCTGGCTTGCTGGCTGGCGTGGATCAAAAGGATGGCAGCTTCTTTTCAAGTTGGTGACCATCCCTGCCCAGCAAGCCAAAACTCTGTCATAGTCAGTGTGGGTGCTGATTGGTCTGGCATTGTCGTGCCCTTGTTACACTACTATGCATTGGGTGGACACCCCTCAAAAGGCACACTTATACCAATGTGTTTGCTTGCGCTTGCACGCACGGTGAACACAGCCTCTGGCACCTTGCCACTGAAACGTTCCAGATGGCTCATAGACAGGCCTACAATGCTGCTCGGAACAGGCGCTCATGGGCCATCCGTAAAGCCAAGGCCAACCATTACCAGGCCACCCTCACCTCCTCCTGGGGGTGTGCCCGGACCTTCTGGGACAATATTAAACAGCTAAATGGGAAATTGTGCTCTCCTCCCCCATCCCAGCTCACTATTGATGGCTCTACCTCCACCGACCCTGCCTGCATTGCTAACTGCCTTAACACCTCCTTTACTGACCTTAGCTCTGTCCTCCCCAGTAATTTTCTTGACCCACCCCCAGCCTACCTCCCCCTGTCCTCCAGCACCCCAGCTTCCACCTACGCAAGGTATCTGCCCAGGAAGCCAGACCTCTCCTAATTAAAGCGTTAAAAAGCAATAGTTGCAGCAGTGACTCCCTGGACCCCAGTATTCTCTGGCTGGTGCTGGATGAAGTCCTTACCCCACTCACCAGCCTAATTAACCGATCCCTCTGTCTGGGGCAATTCCCCACTGCATGGAAAACTGCCATAGTCACGCCCATTCATAAAGGGACTGACAGGTCCTCCGCTGGCAATTACCGACCTATCTCCACCTTCCCTCCAAAGCCCTAGAAAAAGTGGTAGCCATTCAAATCACTGAATATGTGACTAAGCATAACATCTTATGCCCAGAGCAGCATGGCTTCCATGCTGGTCACAGTACCGGCACTGCACTAGTTGAGTTCTCCAACTTCCTACATTCTTCCCTGGATGCCAGACCCACTAGCTGGGGCAGGTTTCTTTGACCTCTCAAAGGCCTTTGACACTGTCTCCCACCCACTTCTGCTGGATGCCCTCTGCCACACTGGTTTCTATGATGGCCCCCTCGCATGGTGTTCGAACTATCTATCCACTTCATCTTCATTCTTAGCCCTGAAGTGCATCACTTTACACTTCTTTGCACTGAATCCTAGCTGCCACTCCACTGACCATGTCTCTAGTTTGGTTAGGTCCCCTTGCAGGTTTTCCCATCTGTCCTCTTCATCCACCACAGCCCCCAATTTGGTATAATCAATCAATCAATCAATCAATCAATCAATCAGTCACTTGCAGATTGCTGCAATCTAGTGCTTTTTCTGACTGCCCGCTCCTCTCCTCTGTCCCCTCCTTTCCAGCCGGCCCTGCCCTCGAGTACCCAGAGACCGTAGGGGCTCCGAGCCGCCAGCGGGCGGGCGGCGACCGCACAGTCGAGAAGAGAACCAGGAGGCCGGGAGAGACAGCCAGAAAGGTACGGGACAGCCGCAGCCAATCGGAAGGCGACTGCCAGCTAAGCCTTGCCTCTGATTGGTGCGCCTTCCCCATTGACTTTTGCTTTGTTTGCACCTCCAAAACTGGCCGGGATTACTGCTCTTTCAATGTAAAATTCTCCAAAAAGAGCTGTTTTTACCTTTTATTATTGTATAATTTTGTGAAATGCCTTCTTGCTTGCTGATTTTGTGATTACAGTCCTTTGGTGGGACTTGTGCTGGGCTAGACGCATGGGCGCCTAACCCCAGTCTTTGTTGTGCAAATCTTTTTGCACCACTTGCAGATTGCTGCAATCTAGTGCTTTTTCTGACTGCCCTCTCCTCTGTCCCCTCTTTTCCAGCCGGCCCTGCCCTCGAGTACCCAGAGACCGTAGGGGCTCCGAGCCACCAGCGGGCGGTCGGCGACCGCGCAGCCGAGAAGGGAAACCAGGAGGCCGGGAGAGACAGCCAGAAAGGTACAGGAAAGCTGCAAAATTTTTGCCTGCCCCCCTCCCCCCCGGGTGTTTCTTTTATACACACTTTCCCGCTGAATCTCTTATCTCTGCCCATAGCTAACTCCTAGCCAATTCCCCAGCTCCTTTCTTCACACCACCTTTAGTATTTTTAACCCCTAGCTACCCTCCACCATGCTGCTGTTCCTCCTAATGCTGCTTTGCCTCTCACCTTCCTCGTATCCAGAGGAGGAAACTCGAAGCAGCCCACGCCTGGTGATTAGGCGGCTACTCAAGCCCTGCCCTCTGCTATCCCCAATGGATGTCCCTCAATTACTCAAGTATATACTACCGCTTCTGCACTATAATCCTTGGGTATCCCACAAAAGGCTCACAACCAGTTCTGTACTCCACAAGCCCCTGCTCCATTATTGGCACTATAATGACCCTATACCTGTCCATTAAGCTGGTACTTTATGACAAAATTTATAATCATACAGCAGGATCATCGTCCTCTATACATTGGATCCCAAGCAAGAAGAAAATCCTCTGATTACTCCCTACTCCTATCACTTGGTGCCCCTCATTAAACTAATTTTCTTTCTGCTGATCTGTGCTGGCACTGTTGAAATCAATCCTGGACCCACAGAAGCTCTATCTCCCAGCTGAATTAGCCTCCATAAAAGGCCTAAGTTTTCTTCATATCAATGTCTGCAGCCTCCTAAAAGTTCTCACTAATACAGGCCTGGGTTGCACACACCTTACCTGACTTTCTGGTAATCTCGAAACATGGCTCAAATCTGCAACAAATGATAGTGAAATAAATCTTCCTAACTATCAGCTCTTCAGATCTGACCGTCCATCCAGGGGCGGTTGGGTAGCCATCACGTTAAAGCAAATATCTCTGCATCCTGCCTCAATATTGCATCACAGCGAAGGAATTTGAATGTTTATCACTTAAAATAACCCTTCCCAACATGTCATCTTTTCAATTGATTGGCTGCTATAGGCCCCCCCTCAGCAGGCCTCAAGCTCCTATCCCACCTGGGATCTATACTTAAACTAGGCCCTGAAGAACCATTATTTCAGGTGACCTGAATTTAAATTAGCTAGCCAATGCATCTGCACCCCTAGTAACCTTTTGTGACACTTATGGATTCACTCAATTAATCAAAGAACCAACAAGGATTAATCCAAAGAACAAATTCAACTGCACACTACTGGACATTATGTTGGTTAATAAGCCTCATCTGTATTCTCATGCTGGAGTGCTATTCAGTGACATAAGTGATTACTGTCCCATAGCTGGCATAAGATTAACAATCAAGCCACCCAACCCTCAAAATTTCTCCCAAGAAGGTCTAAAAAGAACCTTAATATCACAGGATATCTTCATGATCTGTGCCATACCACACGTAGGCAAGAATTCTATCTCACAGCTTCAATAGAGACAGCTCTACAGGTCTTAAGCGATATTATCATAAGTGCCCTCAATATACATGCACCCCTCACCAGTGTCAGAACCAAGCTCAAATCTTGTCGCTGGTTCTCTGCTGACTTAAATCCGCACTGCTTGCCAGAGATAAACTCTGGAAAAGGGCAAGAAAGACCAAGGATCCAAATGACTGGCTTCAATTCAGAAAAGCCAGAAACTCCTGCACAAAACAAGTGAGAAACACCAAGGCTGCCTTCTACACAGCTGAATTGGATGCCTCCTACCACAACCCTTCCAGATTCTGGGGTACCATAAAGGGGATCCTAGGTCAAGTTTCTACCCCTGTCTTACCACCCAAAGTGCACCTAAATAGTGGAAATCACTGACAAGCAAGAAATCTTGAATGCCTTCAACAATCATTTCACTACAGCTGGCCTAGCTTTCATTCCTCACCTGCAAATCTAATGAGGTCATCATTAAACTTCCAATCTACTGAGGGACAAAGGCTGCTTCCACATTCTCCTTTAAGCCAATACTCTAAAAGAAGTAGAGGACCTACTATTCCAATTAGATACAACTAAAAGCACAGGTGCAGACTCTCTGGATCCCTACTTTCTAAAAGTAGCATTGCATATGCTGCCCCTAACTCACCTTTTCAATTTGTCCCTAGCCACTGGTTCTATTCCTCAATATGGAAGACAGCTCAAGTGTTTCCCCTATTTAAGGCAGGTGATCCCATGGACCTCAACAATTATAGGCCCATATCCATCTTACCAGTACTGTCCAAAATGCTTGAAAAGTTAGTGAACATCCAGTTAAGTGCCTACCTTGATACCAATAATCTCCTTAACCCAGCTCAATCTGGGTTTAGATCCATCACAGCACCATCTCTGCTTTAGCAAAGTTACAAATGACTGGCAGACTGACTTAGACAAAAGAGTAACATCTGTGCTGTGTTTCTGGATCTAAGCAAAGCCTTGACACTGTGGACCATGAACTACTAATCTCCTCTCTGAATTCCATAGGCCTTGACTCACTCTCTCTTAAATGGTTCAGATGCTATCTCTCGGAAGAATACAACAGGTAAAAATGAAGGTGACCTATCTGCCTCTAAACCACTCCTAAGAGGTGTACACAAGGTTCCATCTTGGGCCTCATCCTCTTTGCCATTTACATCAACAATATTGACTCCAATCTCTCACAATCTAATATTCACCTCTTTGCAGATGATACTGTCCTATATGTCAGTAATCCTTCACCATCAAAAGCCTGTGAACTTTTACAATCTGAGTTCTCCTCCTGCAGCACAAATTACTAGAAAAGAAACTACTATTAAATGCCAAGAAAGACAAGCTATGTTCTTTGCCACCAAGAGCTTCTCTTCCACTGTCCCATCATTCACACTCCCCAATTATCTACCATCCTTGGTGAAAATCTGGAATATGTGGACAAATTCAAATATCTTGGAGTCTGGATTGACAATAAACTTGACTATACTAGCCACATTGAAGAGCTCCTGAAAAAGCTTAGACAGAGGCTTGGCCTATTTTATAAGATCAAACACTACCTGACCAGAGACTCCAAACAAAGATTAATCCTGGCATCATTCCTATCCCTCATTGATTACGCTGACTTCCTTTATGGTCACTGTTCCCTCTCCATTTAAATAAATTGGACACCTTGTATCATAGAGCTCTTAGATTCATTACAGATCTTCCTTCAGCCCATCATTGCTCTCTCTACAATGCAGTCAGTTGGACATCCCTACACCATAGAAGAAACAAAAATGCTGCTGTCTGGATCTACAAAGCTCTGCCAAACAAACTCCCATCCTACATTTCAGATTGTTTCAACCAGATCATATCCAGGCCTTACGCCCTAAGGATCAATAAACTCATCATGCTGAAGATTCCTATTACCTGCACCCAGTATGGAAGGGCTGCAATCAGCTATTCCCTAGCACTTATCTGGAATTCTCTTCAAAAGACCTTGAAATTGGATACCCTCATTCCATTAACATCCTTCAAAAAGCTGTACACTAGTCTCTTCCCAGAATCATGCAACTGCTTCCATAAGGCCTAGTCCTCTCACAACCCCTCTTTTCTCCTACCACTTTTTTGCACTGCCTCCCTATTTTTGTTTTCTAGTTTTTCTGCAACCTACTTCGTACAAAAATGATCCCCCAAAGTCCCATCACCCTAGCTTTATCCCTCCATTACTGTTTGTTTCTTTCATTTTTAGTATAACCAAGATCCAATGTCACATTGCCTTGTACATATGTAAATATTTGTATACCTGTTTCATTTATAAATCTTTGTATTTGTATTCAATCAGTACCTTGTTTTTTGTGTAAAACTGTAACCTTATATTGTTAAGACCAATCAGGTCCATCTTGTAAATGAGCTTTGCTCAATGATGTTCGCCTGAATAAATAAAGATTTTGATTGATTGATTGATTTTTGATATCCACTCATTCCCAGTGTGTCAAAATCAATGGGACACTCTCTGAAACTCATCCCATCTGCTCGGGGGTACCCCCAGGGCTCCATCCTGGGCCCCCTACTCTTTACACTCTATCTAAACACCCTGCCCAGTGCATGCTCTGGCAAAATTCTTATGTATGCAGATGATTTTGTCATTTTTGCCACCCACTGCAATCCCATCTCCCTCCAGGACTCTCTACAACACTCCTACAATGATGCTGAAGCCTGATTTAAGGAGCACAGACTCATCATTAATCTCAAAAAAAACAAGACAATGCTCTTCGCCCACTCCCAAAACAAAGCCTGCAACAACCCACTCCTTATCCTCCCTAGCACCAAACAACTGCTTGAACAAGTCTGCTCCTACAAATACCTTGGGGTTACCTTTGATTCAGCCCTCACCTTCCACATCCACATTAATGCCCTTGCATCCGCCACTAACACACGGCGTGGCATCCTCTACCACTATAAGGACTGCCTCCTTCCTGATGCTCTCTGACTTGCTGTTACATCATCAGTACTGTCCCTTGTCGACTATGGCCTGCCAGTTTATGGTGCTGCTGACACTACTGCCCTCAACAAAATTTGCCTCACCCTAAACAAGGCTTGCAGGCTGATTACTAGTGCCCTCAGGCTCACACATACATGCCAATTCTATGATGAGGCAAAACTCCTTAACCTAAATGAATGGCTATGCTACCAAACCTACCTCCTCACAAAAAAAACTCCACTTGGGCTCTCCCCTCCTGGGGTGACAGCCTCCATCCACCATACCCCACCCACTATCACAACTCGAACTGCCAACAAGACCACCCTACTGGTCCCCAGATCCAGGACCACCCATGGTCAGTGGTCCTTCTGCTACAGAGCCCCATCCTGGTTTAACGCTCTCCCTGCTCCCATCTCCAATGCCCTCACAATCTCCAACTTCAAAACCACCTTTTGGAGCCAACTGTTTAACACTCGCAGCTGCTCCTGTCTCTAACTGGTACCTCACCACTATCTCTATACACTTGACAACGCCCACTGGGCAGCACTCCACCTCACCCCCACACTTCTCCCCTGTGCATCCTGCCTCTGTTGAAACCAGCATGTGCTCAGCTGTATCTTTGGAAATGCTACTAAATTGTACAATGTATGAAGTCATTCTGTGTAACTCTAAATCAGTGACCTGTATTCTGTAACCTAAATGCTCTGTCTGTCCTCAATGTGATGAGGTACCTTTGTAAATGAGCCTCTGGCTCAAAGGTTGTAAACCGATTATTCAAAATAAATAAATAAATAAATAATACCCTAAGGCAGGGGCACAACCACCTTGGACTTCCTGGCCCAACAGAACTGTGGAAAGCCAAAGGCTCATGAAGCAAACCATCATTCGATGAACTAATCATAAGCAAGGAAGGCCTAATATGATACAGAGAGAACACAGGATGTTTTCTCTGAAGAATGATAAGGAAATGCAGTTCACTGCAGAGTAGTGTGAGTTTCAGGTGAATCAGAAGGCAGGGAGCACAGGAAGCCATTCCACATTGCAGATGTCAGACAACGAACATTGTTACTGGTTGTAGGACAACTTCTGCAGAGGGCCAGCACGGGCCAGTTCATAATCAGCCCCTGGAGAGGCAGGAGCTGAAGAGGAGCCCTGTGAAGCAGAGTTTCAGCTGAGGCAAGGCCCTTGCTTTGGGATCACATACCTGTGCTCACAGGATTCATAATGGTGTTGGAGCAATTTGTCTGAGTAAGATATATTCAGAGATTATGGTTGCCTTGATGGCTCTGAGTCTGGAAGAGCCACATCAGTTCTCTCTGACTGCTGCTACTGGGATTTGTCTCAGTAGGGGGCTTGTGACTAAGACCCTGAGTGTTGTGCTCCTTGTTGGGTGAGGTAAGGCAAGTCCTCCCATGAGATGAAAAAGTCAAAAGTGCGTGTACAGTGAGAGCTCATCAGGGATTGTGGGACCCTTGATTAAAGATATATAGTGGGTGCCCACTTGCATAGAGCATTACACACTGCATCCAGAAAAAAATACACCAAGAAATCTGAATGAGGGGATGCGCCTCAAATCTGAATTTGCTGCTTAATTAGAAACCATAAATAATGACTGGGTGCTCTCCCTGCACTGATGTGTAAATAACTGAAATAGTTAATTTAGCCAGATATACCCTGGGCTGCTGGGCACTTTTTCATAAACCTAGGCTTTAGTTCAGAAGACAGCTGAAAATAAAAGACAGTTGAAAAATGTTATTCTGAACCACAAATGGGAGAAATTTCTCAAAGATCTTTGAGAATTAATGTGTTTACATTTAGGGATGTTGTGGTTCTGATAAAGTTATATCATCCCACCAGTGCTAGAACCCATCTGTATTACAGGCCTGCAGCATGCCCACTCACAGGCATGCATCCAAGGGCTGTTGGGAGCTGCCTGAGGGACTGTTTACTGGTGTACCAGTGGGTGGACGATATTGTGGAAAGGAGGGGTAGCTGGGTGGAGGAATGGAGGAATTTGTACATATTATTTTTGTTACTGATTCCATGAGCATATTAGACCCTATGCACTAATGTGTGGAGTGGCTACGCACTGCGGATCTGCAGCACATAGCCACTCAACACCCATTGCGCCCCCCACACAGGATGCATGACCCAGGGCGTGCAGCCCCCTATGCACCCAATCCCCCAGCCACGCAGACAGCAATGTGCCTGGGGTGGACAGGGGGTGTGCCAGCACTACACACCATGCACTAGGGTGCGTAGTGCTGCCTGCGGGGGTGTGGAGGAAGGCACAGGTTATGACAGGGGAGACCCTGCCATAACTCCTATACGCACAAGCACACACTCAAGAACCCACCTGGACCAGGAAAGGCAGTGGCAACCCATGGCCCCAATAGCAACGTCCCACATGCCCCCCCGACACACCAGCAATGGTGTCCCTTCCCCGTCTAGTATGCAATGGCACCCCCCAAAGGCATCCTGTAGTGGTAGCCAGGAGTTACAATCATGACACCCATGTAGCATTTGCAACCCCTATGATGTGTCCTGCAACCTCTGGACAACCGTGCACCAGTGTTGTCCCTGTTATGATAACTTGCCATGGTAGCAGTGGGGGTGGTGTGCAACCCCCACAAATCTGCTGACATGTCATTGCTGCCAACCCCCCATGCCACACACTGGCACCACATCCACATCTGTGCAAAGCCCCCCCCAACACAGTCCTGCCCCATGGGCATTTACCCCCCCACACACTCACAGCACTCCGCCCCCATCCCTTCCCCAGCCAGTCAGTGCCACAGCTTGGGACAGCCAGTGGCACTGCCCTCCACACGTCTCCATGGCCGCCAGCCATCTATCCTCATGGTCGTGCAGCTACTGCGCACTCTGCCGCGTAAGGGATCCACTGTGGGACCCAGGATGGGCATCCGATTGGATGCCCACCCAAGTCCGCAGCTCCATCCCTGTCCGGCCCATGCGAACCTGTGCTCTGGGAGTGGGCCTTGGACAAGTGTCTGGCAGTCATGCATGCCACCAGGCGTGCACCTGTCCGCAGGTGTGAAGCCCTGCAGGTGGGGTACGTGCCAGCCTTACACCCCTTAGTGCATAGGGGCCCATTATTTGTAATTTCTGTTTATTTGTATTTTCTATCTAATCATCCCTATTCTTTGTCCCTATCCCCTAAATAAGCCCAGTGGTATTGGTTTAGCTGCATCTACAGCATTGTTTCCTTTGAACTTGTTGCATGTTTAACAGTTATTTTGTTGTAAAGTTGTAGAAAATAGTAAACTGTTAATTGTGGGTTTGTTATCCTTTGGTTAGTCCTCTGGTACAAGGTAGAGGTGGGTGATACCCTATTTTAGTTTGCTGGCATGTTGCCCCTGGCACCAGCACTGTCAGCTAGTTCCTGGAAGGTAGAAGCACAATGCTGCTTGTGCAGACCCCAATTAATGCACCATGACCCAGAGGCCATCTTTCCCAAGACCTGAAAGTTCCAGCCCACTGCAAGAGATACTAGGCTGTACCACACCTGAGGGACAGGGGTTACTGTTACATTACCAGAGTCCCACATAAACTTACTGTGTTGAACTTTTTGATAATGCTGTGGCACGATGGTTTATACTGCACCACCCATGTGGAAGTTAATATGCCAATCCAGCAAACAGTTCTAAGATGAAACACACATCACTCTCCTCAAAGGTGCTCCAGTAACTGAACAAACTAGAGAAGCCCCCTAAGGAAGACTCACTAGTCCGAGTTGTTACAAAGGTGTAAGCCATGCTGTACATGTGTATTTAATAAATACCTAAAATATCTATCTCCGTGATCTAGTATGTGTTCAGTTCCTTCCTGCTATCTAATATGCCAATCCAGCAAGACACAGAGACTGGGCTTGCCTGTTTACAAAAAGCCCAGCCAGGCATGTCTTTCATTTAACATGGCAGTAGTCTTCTATGAGGTTTTGTTTTTGTAAAGAATAAGCTGAATTCCATTGTGTGGGTGTCTGATATTAAGCAATTTTTTTATTGTTTTAGTTTGTTCCTCCACTTTTCCCCTTTTATCCTCCAGTCCCCCACCCCAACATTTTAAGGTTAATATTGCTGGATCTTTCCTCCAGCCAGGGGAGGGGTGATGAAACAACTTCATTCACAGTCATGCCAGTGCTGCTTCTTAGTTGACTAACAGGGATATGGGCAACTGTGCAAATGCCAAATGGTCCACAACCCCTCCCCAAGAGCCAAGTTCCTTACCTCTGCAACTAGCTTTCCCCAGTCAGCCACTGTGTTACATTCCTAGGGCTGCATGTGAGCCCTGTTCTCCCAGGTGGCAGGAAATGAGCTGGCCTCAGTCACAGCATTGAAACAGTGTAACTGCTCTGCCCATCTGAGAATATGTTTGTACTCAGCTCGGGCTACTTAACCAATTAAAAGATCAGCAAACCTGCAGAAATGGTTAGTAGAAGCAGGACAGTGTTTGATATGTAATTCTGACTTGTGATTGTGAATACATGCCATTTTGAATTACAAAAGTGAAACTGCCTGACTGGCATCCCTGCTCCTCTCTGTTACCTCTCTCCATACTCGGACTGTCTCTGAGAGCATATTACACATATTACTGCTGCAGATTTGCCAGTCACTGTTTCAGTAGCAATAATTGTTACTCTGTAGAGTTCAGGGTTCTTGTGCTCCCAGAGCTCCTCAGTGCCCCACTCCTTTGAGTCTCTCAGTTGTCCCCAATATGTCCACTGGACTCACGTCCTGGACATTCACCCCCAGCTTCAATGTGCGTGTGTCTTTATCCCCTTTGCTTCTGATTTATCCTAGCCTGGGATCCGCTTCTGGTGCCCGGCCATTAGCACCAGAGGAAGGAAGGAAGGACCCTTGTGCAGGAAGAGGCCTGGTGGTGTGGATGGGGATTGGAGGAGTCCATCATCTGGCACACTGAGTAGGACAGTGTTCACTTTTTTGTGTCTCTGCTGGTCTCTCTAGTGCATATATGCAGTGGCATCCTGGGGCAGGAAGATGCTTATTATGTGGTCTCCCAAGTAAGGCTGGGAGAACTCAGTGAAGTTCTGACCCTTATTAAATAAGAACTGGAACATGGTGAAGTTCTGATTTATTCTGATTAGTTCTGATTTATTGACCAATATTTGAAAAAATGCGAAAAATGCACAAAAGTGGCCAAAGTCACTCACATTTGACACAGAGGCCCAAAGGAAATAATTTAATGGATTATTTGCATAAAAATGAAAGAATAACTGCTAAATAAAAAAGCAATCAGTCACTACTAGCCCCTTCATGGCTGGCCTATAATGGTGGCATATCCTGCTCGGGCCCGTGACATGAGTGTGCTGGGAGAGATGGATGGATGGAGAGAGAGAGAGAGAGAGAGAGAGAGAGAGAGACAGACAGATGCAAATACCTATATCATAGCACCACAAATCACTGCAGGCACTGCCAGGCAGCTAAGATTTTTTGTTTATTAATAATGGCGCTGTGTGGGTATTATTTTGATGGATGTTTCAGTCGAACCGAATAGGCCAAAGAGTTGGTTATGAATGATCAAATGAGTAACACTAGGAGAGCCCACCCACCCTACCCATGTGATGCAACTGTTTGCATGCCCTGGTGTACTGTGGTATATGGTACACTACCTGGTCCAAGAGATGGTAATGTTTTCTAGCATTACAACTACTTCTACTGAATCTGATCAACATGCTGAATCCTTAAAGAAGAAAAATGAAAGACACCATGATCACCATCCAGGCAGGCAGCCAGTCACATATCACATTGGTCAAATGCAGTGCAGTCATAAAAAAGTTTGCCACTGCCATCTGAAGACCGGATGACACACAGCACAACACAAATACATCCTTCCTAGTTCCACAATTGCTGCCAGCCACTGCCAAGTAATTTAAGTATCAAAAATAAAGTATAGTAATATAAAAATCTCAGCCCAGTTATTGTAAGTGAGATGTAACCAGGCTAGCATACCATGCACACACAAACAATAAAGAAATGATATGAATTTTCAATTTAGTAACATTTTTTACTGTGACGTATTTGCAGCCAAATATGGGGAACGTGAGACATATACAAAGAGTACTCAGTTTCTGGGTTGCAGGCATCTGCTAAACCATGCACTGTACGAAAATTAAAACAGAACAGTCGTTATCAGTTGCTGAGGGCAAAAAAAATTACAAGTAGTAGTAAGGACTGGAGTAAGGACAAAAAGCGATAAGCAGTAGTCGTGACTCATGAGGACAAAAAATGATAGTAGTAGTAGTAGTAGACAGCAGTACCCTACCTTCAAGATCAGATAGTGACACCAGGTACCACCAAGTAAGTTTGTGACATGAAATGCAGTTGCTTGCTGTATTTGTTTTAGACTCTGAACCCACTGATGTTATTATTTTTTTTCTATTCTGTGCTGCTCATGTGATCATTCCAGTACTAGTGGCCTGGCCTAATCTGTCCTGACCTAACTTGTTGCAATTAATTGCTACCTCATGTAGTAGACCCTATTCACAAAAGATTTTCACCACAGGCATGAATTCTTGAAAGTGTTTTGTGGATAGGGCCTTCTCAGAGCAGTCAGTGTATGTTACATAGAAACATAGAAACATAGAAGTTGACGGCAGATAAGGACCGCAAGGCCCATCCAGTCTGCCCATTTCTTTTTCTACCTTATAAATGTGCCATCGGCCTTTGCTCTGTCAGTGACCTATCTATTCATAGTCATTTGTATTGCTCCCTTATGCCTATCCCATGCCTGTTTGAAGCCCTGCACTGTATTCATAGCCACCACTTCTTGTGGTAAGCCATTCCATGCATCTACCACCCTTTCTGTGAAAAAGAATTTCCTCACATTCCCCTTAATCGCCTCCCTCTAATCTCATGCTGTGTCCTCTTGTCCTGCTATTTTTCTTATATTTAAACATGTTAGACTCTTTCACCTTGTTTATGCCCTTAAGGTGTTTAAATGTCTCGATCATATCACCTCTCTCCCTCCTTTGCTCAAGGGTATGCATATTGAGCTCCATTAATCTGTCCTCATATGTCTTCTGATGCAGTCCCTGCACCATTTTGGTTGCCCTTCTCTGGACTGCCTCAATTTGGTTAATGTCCTTGTGAAGGTGTGGCCTCCAATACTGCACGCAGTACTCCAGATGGGGCCTAACTAGTGTCTTGTACAGAGGGATTATTACCTCCCTCTTACGACTTGTGATACCCCTACTAATACACCCTAACACCCCCCTAGCCTTACCTACTGCTTTAGAGGTCTGCTTGGATGATTTTAGGTCATCAGTGATGATGATGCCCAAGTCTCTTTCTTCCTTTGTGACTGCTACAACTCCCCACCCAGCCTATAAGTGGCTTCAGGGTTTCTCTTCCCTATGTGCATGATTTTGCACTTCTTTGCATTAAATCCCAGTTGCCACTCTTCTGACCATTCTGCTAGTTTATCCAGATCTCTTCTCATTCTGCCCACCCCATCTGGATCATCTACTCTGTTGCAGATCTTGGTGTCATCTGCAAAAAGACAAGTATGTTTTATTCAGGTATCATATTTGAAATTAAAGTGAGGACTGCTTACTTTGAGAAATGTGAGGCGCTCAGCATTTTCTGGTGTCAAACAGGATCGTGTATCAGTAATGACGTTACCAGCTGAACTAAACAGTCGTTCTGAACAGACGATAGTCAGAGGGCAATTCATGTACTTCATTGCAATGTTTACTAAAACAGGCCACATATTTTATTTGGATTTCCTGTATTTCAAAGGATCAGCATTCCAGCTGATATTGGGCTCTGTCAGGTACATTTCATTGATGGTCTGTGCTGAGGCTGTTTTACAAGGGGCAGATGAACAAGATGTTACAACTACAAAGTGACTTCAGAGACATGAAGGTGAACCAAATGACTGTGGGACAGTGCCATGCTTGGCTGGTGGTGAAGAAGAAGATTCGGCTGCAGTGGCTGAGGAGGAAGAGGGAGAAAATGCCACAACAGTAGAGGATGGGCCAGCTGATGCTTTGTTGTGTCATGAAGTTGATTCTGAATGTGGTGCTGCTGTTGTATTCTGTTCCATGACAGTACGCACCTCATCAATTATTTCTGGTTTGTTTATCTCGAAACAAGTGGCATCATCATCACTCAATAGTTGCTTCAATTTGTATCGTAGGTCCAAGATTGTTGCTTTTATGTAGTATTCAGAATGAAGCATTTTATATAGTTTGACTTCTTCAACTTTTTTGATCATACATCTCGTTAGATCTTGTTGTATTCTGGGGGGCAACCTTCATGTGTCAGCAGCACCACTGGCAGCCTGTGTCATCATGGAACTGTCTTGCTTCTCTAACTTTTCCCTAATCAGATTCAATCTGAATTTAAAAATGTTTAGTAGGGGTATCACCTGGCTGAGAGTTGCTGTGTTTGCACTAACTTCCCTGGTGATTTCCTCAAATGGCTGGAGCAGGAAAATTAGAAACTCCAGCATGGCCCACTGTGGTGGAGTAATATAGACGTCTGCATCACCAATTTTGTTTTCTAAGGTGCACTACCTGACAGCTTTCTTTTGTTCTAACAGCCTTTGGAACATATAAAAGGTCAAATTCCATTAAGTAGAAATGTCTTGGAACAGTATGTGCAAAGGCAAAATGTGCTCTTGCTGTATTTTCTCGAACAAGTGACAGGATTTGCTTGAGTGACTGAAATGAATACATATTCTTTTATCAGTGCTAACAAGAGCCTTAATCTCCCTGTCATCATCGAGAAAACCATGAAGTATTAAATTTAAACAATGCTCAAAGCAGCGGATGTGAACAGAGCCCCCCCCCTTCTCCAAGGCCTTCCTTATGTTGGACCCATTATCTGCAACTATAAATCCAACTGACAGTTCCTGTGAAGTGAGCCATTGCTGTATTAGTTTTTGGAGCTCTTCGCTGATGTTGTATGAGGTATGTTCAGATGAAAAATGAAACATTCTTAGAACAGCAAAGTGTGATGCTTCACTGTCCCCAGTCCCATGTAAATTATTGAAACATGCTCAATGTGCCATGACAGACATGAAGGGTTCAGACTGACAGCTTGTCCAGATATCTGTTGTGAGATGCACCACCCTCCCAACAGCACTGCACAAGATACGTCTTAATTTTTTACATACAACATCATAAGATCTGGAATCCCTGTTGTCGAGAAGTATTTCCACGATGGTATACCATATAGAGGTTTGAGGTACTCAAGCAGCCACCTGAATCCTATATGTTCAACCACATTATATGGTAGCAAATTAACAGCTATCATTTCTGAAATTTTTTAGATTATTGTAACAGCAACAGGATGAGTCGAGGCATATTTGGCTTTACGCTCATATATGTCTGAGATGGTAAGTTGTCTCCTTGAAGAAGGAGAGCTTTTGAACACATGCTCACTTTCAGTAACAGTCAGAGGATTCCTTCGAATGGTAGGAAGTGGTGGTGGAGGTGTTTCAGTAGTGCTGCAGGGGCTGCCACTGTTTTCATCTATGGGCGTCACCCCTGAGTGTAGTAAGCTATCACTGTCACTTTCTCTTCGAGGCTCACAATTGAACTTCACAGTAATGTTATGGCATCTGTCTAGGTGCCTTTTCGGTGCTGAAATTCCCAATGCTGCTTTCTTTTTACCCCTGCTGACTGGCCATTTACAAATAGCGCATGTTGCTATCAACTCATTGGAAGCACTAATAGAGAAGTATGACCAGACAAAAGATATTTTTTTAGTTTTTTTCCCAGTCACCCTTTCAGGGTCCCCCCAGATTTCTCCTCTTGTGGTTTATTCCCACTGCCCCCTCCACAACCAAAGCATTTCTGCCTGTTTCTTCCTCATCTGCAATTTCCATCCCCTCCAGTAAACCTTGTGCTGTCTGATCATTCTCTTCATCTTGATTATTAGTATTACCCTCATTGGGTTCGACCTCAGAAGAATGGGATGAGAGACTGACAGTAGCATAGTACACAATTGTTCCATACCGTTGGGTGCCTCTGTGGGTGGTACCACCACACCTTTAGTTTTTTAACCACATAACTTTTTTTACTTGGTACTGATGATGATCCGAGACATTCACCTTTTTGGATTCAAGTATTCGCTTGGAAGACAAAACCTTAGATGTGAAAAAAATCCCTTTTGGGGGTTTGATTTTGTTTTCCCTTGTCAAGCTGATTGCTGTCTTTTGCACTGCCACTGCCTACCTGAGAAAAACAATGTGCCTCATCAACACTTTGATCCATTTTGTAACAAAAGATCCCTCTAATGTGATGTCCTTCTGATGACTCCCACCCACAGGCCAGGGACAAATTTACTGTTGTGACTCGGGACTGTACAGTGTACTCAGCGCACCAACAGCACAGCAGTCCACCACCACTTCTTTCCAAGATTACTGGACTGGCTCCTACAATACAATTACTGTTAAGTGACCAGATTCAGCAACTGTTAAGTGTGCCTCAGAATTTCAGTTGGAGATGCAGACATATCTGGTGCATTAGCCGCATGCAGCATAGTCCCACACTGGGGTTGGTTAATGCTTAAACTTAATGTAACGTGATATACTCTAAAACTAATGATAATAAAGAATAATGAGGAAAGAGTGATGATGATGATGATGGCACTTGTGTGTAGTACTTGTACTTTACTTGTGTTGTACTGTAAAAAGCCTGCTATAAGTCACAAAGTCAGATTATCCTCTGGGCCACCCACAGCCAGTAGCACAGGGCAGGCGCATCAACTTGTATGTTGTTTGTCTGAACAGTTTTTTTTTAAAATACGTGAAATCATGAATGAATGTAAGTGATCATGATTCATGACTGGATGGCACAAGTCAAAGATTTATTTTGCCACCTTGCTGACCTTGCCCTGTACACACAACCGCACTAAAGCCAGGAAAAAAAAATTGAGATTTTAAGTAACTGTAAAATTTCTCTGGGACCTGCAGTAGTCTGTCCCTCTCTGCTCTGGATCAAGAATGACACAAGTCAAAGATTTTGCCAGCCTGCCCTTTCTCACGTACACACAGCTACACTGTCTGAGGCCAAGAAAAGAAAAAAATATATAATTTGGGATTTTCTGTAACTATAATCTCTCCTGGACCCCCAGTAGTCTTCCCCTCTCTCCTCTGGATCTGGAATGGCACAAATCAAAGATTTTTCCAGCCTGCTCTTTCTCATGTACACACAGCTGCACTATCTGAGGCCAAGAAAAGAAAAAACTTTCATTTGGTATTTTCTGTAACTGTAATCTCTCTTGGGCCTCCAATAGTCTCTCCCTCTCTCCTCTGGATCTGGATGGAATTGCACAAGTCAAAGATTTTGCCAGCATGCCCTTACTCATACACAGTCAGTCACACAGTTCAGTACTTTGTGCTCCCCTCCCGGCTACCACTATCTCCCCAGTCCCGACTCCCTGAGTCCACAACCCCCTAACCTAGCCCCAATGATCAGTTTCTCTCCCCCTCCCTAATTTCTTTTGTTGTTCCCTCCCCTCCAATTAAATTGATTTTTTTCTGGTGGTTTTAAACTTTTTGGGGGGGAGTTTGGTGGCTGAAGTTGACGCTTTTGTTCTCTGCTGCTGAGCACAGCTCCTGCTCTTCACTGGTCCTTCTTGCTCTTCTGGGCTGCGTGGTGCACTCAGCATGGTTGTATACCATAAGTGCAGCACGTGACCTTCTGTTGTCTGATTGGATGCCACCAGCTGCCTGTACATGCTGACGGCATCCCCATGGCAACAAAAAATAAAATCCAGGAAAGGGCATCTCTGTGGACCCAAAACTGGAATTCTACAGTGAAGTCTGTATTTATCCAGGTCCGTGGATTAAGGGTTCAATTGGGGGGTCCGGGTCTCCAGTGGAACAGTCCACCCAGCCCTACTCCCAAGTCATGCGTATTTCCTCATGCCAACTACCAGGAGTTTCCCCTAGTGTAGGCTGTGCTACGTCCTCCCTTGGAGGAAAATATCTGTGTAGATGCTCTGTTATCCTCTTCTCTGGCCTGCACTCCTTACACAAACCCAGATCGCCAGCATGCCAAGTGGGTGCCTCACTGCTCTGCATCACAGAGACAGGGATTCAGTGCAGATTTGCAACACATAACAAAAGCTCAGGATTGCCAGGAAATATGAAACCAGACCAGCGTCACTTAATCCTCATTGCCTCATTCCACAACAAAGAGGAAGCAAAGTATACTAATGGTAAGGGCACAGGTCATCGATCAAGAAGATTCTTGTTTGAGTCACGAGTGTTTTAGTCTTCCCAGCTGTAAGATATGTTGAAGCAGGTGTCCCACTATAAATGAGATTCTGAAGAAGGCCCAGTGGAATTCCATATGGCACCTGCTAAAGGGCATGTCCTTCACAGAGGTGAAGTGCTTTGCTGCTGGGAGGGACTTAGTGGGCTGCATGGCATTCAGGCCTCCATCCCTCTGGCTCACCACAAAGCATAATTCACATCAGCTGGGAAAGTAGCTACTCACTCGCCCTCCTTCGGGGATGAAAGGTGCAACACCAGAGATCCTGATAATCAGAGCATGTGGACACAGGGAAAATCAAATGTGTTGTTGCAAATTAGTATAGTTTGTCATATTTAATAGTATTTTCATAAGGATGAAGGGTTTTTATTTTAGCTTGTTATCTTTGTTATTTTTTATTTTGCTATCTGGAGAAAGATACTGTTTTCTGCGGTGGCAGAAGAAAGAGAAATATTTTGGCCTTATATAAAATAAGTTGAGACTTTAATCATAATACTTAAAAGAGTTATGTCTTAAAATTATTGTTTAGCAACAGAAAAAGCATACACAGTACCATCATTCAAGCTGGTGTTAAAACTCTGTTCCATTTGGCAAGAATACTGAGTTTAAGGTCAAAAAAGGTCAAATTCCTTTTGCCTCAAAGTAGAAATTGCCCTTTAACAGTCATAGCTGCTCCCCAGTCAGAAGATTAGTTTTGAAGTTTTTCTCCATAAAACGTAAAAATGTTATATTGACATGCAATACACCATCTTGAAGTAGAATCGTGGGTAAGTGTTCTAAACATAATTATATGATTGTGGATATTTAGAAATGTAATTCTGCACAATAATCATTATCTCCTAAGCTACAAAAGTTATATAGTGTATAGCAAACTTACTTTTTAGGGGAAAAAATGACTTCTGAAAGATCAGAAAGGGGATTTTCATGAATGAGTGTTGTTGCTAGAAAGAGATATGCATAGGCTTCAACAAAAGATAATTTTTATGGCTGTGGGTGGAGTTTATATCCATCCTGCTTTAGCTTGAAAAAGGGATTTCTGTGGAACACATTTTTTAGCACTTTTCAGTTTATTCTTCCATAACTGCAAATCCCTATGGCAGTTAAAAACTACTCCCTTCTTTCTTAGCTGCTTTTCTCTGAGAGCAAATGTGCACACCTGAGGACTGAGGTGCTGGATGCCTTACCTTGCGCTGGTGACCCATGTTCGGGAATGAGCATGGGTCGCCGGGGGTTTGCGGGGAGGAGAAGGATAGAGCATCTGCTGGACTAATCTCCTTCTCCAGGGAGGGGGGTTCACTTTCTGATGCCTGATTGTCCCCTGGTGGAGGCTGGGGGTCATGGCATGGGGTGACAGTGTTGGGATGGAGTCTGGGCAGATGTCTGGGGGAGAGACATGTGGACGCTTGCATCTCTGCCTCTGCCAGCATCATTGCATGCCCGTGGCTCCAGTAAAGGGGGTGGAGTAAATAAGGAAAAAGTGTGGCACCTCTAGCGTGGCTTGATGGTCATCCATGAGTGTTCATTGGGAAGCTGGCACCCAAACTGGATCCTAGAAGGTGGGGGGTTAGGGGGCTCCCCACCACCCCAGGGGGTAAGCCACAGGGGGTTTCAGGGTGCCAGTGGTCCTGACTGAGATGGATGGAGGCCGGATCCCCAGCAAGAGGATGTGCGGTCTAACAGGGGCAGAGAGGTGGCCCAAGGAGGATAAATAATCTAAAAAAAAATTTCTTTAAAACTATTCAAGGTGCACAAAAGCAACCTGCGTAAAAGCTGTTCAGGACAAAACCATCTTTTACATGAGGGTAGTCACTAATTTGAATTCTTTATATTTTGTAAAATATGGTCTTCCAAACAACATCATTTTTTTTCTAAGTGAATGCAGTTGGAGTCATGCCAAACAAATGTAAATATCTTGGAAAGTATAGAAGTTACCAATATACCACCAACATGAAAGTTATTCATGGAAAAATTGCCTTTCAAATGAGGGCAGTCACTAATCTGAATTCATCAGATTTTTTTTAAATATAGCCATCCAAAAGATGCAAATTGTGAAGAAAAATGAAAATTCAGATAATCAGATGGCCATAGTTTAAAAAATATAATTAGTGTAGCTTAATGAATAGGCTCATTGGGAAGGTATTTTTGTCCTGAACAACTTTCATACTGATGGTTTATGTGTAACACGTATACTTTTAGAGATATTTACATTTTGTTTGGCATAACTCCTATGAAAAATGAACATTGAGGTACTCAGATGGCCCTAGTTTAAAAAAATATAATTACTAAAAGAATAATGCCTGACAAGGTGGGTGTTATGCTGGGATAACATCCCACCTTGGGTGGTTGGGCCCGAGACCACTGGCTGAGGGCATTCAACACCCAAGAAGGGATGTTATCCTAGCATAACACCTACCCTGGAGGGCATTATTCTTATTATACAATGGCTTATTATTTCATAATTAAAAAAAAATAATTAAAAAAAGTTTTTGTTAGTGTGTGAAAATATTTTTTTTTTTTAAGAAAAGATGCAAATGATGCTAGAGCAAACAATGCTAGAGGAGAAAAGCAGCTGGGATGTTATGCCAGGATAACATCCCTGCTGTGATGGCCAACTGACCAATCAGAAGCCAGGATTCTTTCTTGTCATTGTATAATGTAGCTTAATAAACAGGCTTATTTGAAAGGTCTTTTTTGTTCTGAACAACTTTCATAAGGTTTATTATCTGTAACTTGTATACTTTTAGAGTAATTTACATTTGTTTGGTGTAACTCTTATTGCCCTTCTAAACAACATCAGTTTGCAAATTACTATGCCAGTTAAGTGGAATTCTAAATAAGACAGCATAAGTTCCATCAAATGAAAGCTATCCCAAGGTCAAATTTTACTGACATGAAAGTTCACTCCCTGAGACAAGCTATAAACCAACTGAAGCTTCATTTTAAAACCATCTGTGTGTGTGACTGTGCTAGCTTTAGTAAATGACAGTGATTAAAAACAAAAGGAAAAATAAGCTTAAAGAGCAGCTGGCACCTTCAGGAGAACTTTAACAAGAAGATTAACAAAACTTGTAACATGGCACGATTTGTATGTGTGAAAAGCAGCAGAACCATTAGTTGAAACACAACCCGTGATGCAAAATGAAGAAGACATTAATCCCCTAGTAATGCCTGCTTCATTTTGCAGTAATGAACATGGCCACAACTAAATCACAAGCCAAGAAGTAGTTCTAATAGTTACCTCCCACCCACCCACACAGTGGTCATCATTGTATCGTAGCACAATGTGAATTGCAGCCTTACAACAATTACCTGTGGATTAAAAGTCATGTAGGATACGACAAAGTTGTAATAATGTGCTCAACATTAAAACTGCCCACAGTTCTTGTTTCTAGTCATAGTCGCCTGTGTTAGTTTGCAATCGGTAATGTTGGCTCGCATTATGTTAATTAGTGATTCCATAATTCTATGCACTGCAAATAGCGATGAAACGTGGAAATTACAAGGACATTTCCCAAATTTAAAAGTATTTTTTTGTAAAATGTAGTGATGCAGCATGTCTTAGCGTGTAGTACTGCTGCACATTTTGTATGTTTTTGTGATACAACAATATCCAGCAGGCACAATATAAAATGATGTTGCCTTTGTGAAAAATCAACTGCAGACATAAAAAAAAAACTGAAATCAGCAGAAACGTGCATCTCTGTGTTTATTTATTTAGCTTTTGTTTACCGGGTAGGTACACTAGACAAGTAATATGCCTATTTTTAGGAACGACCCGGGAGAGTACAGAACATACAAGATACATACAAGGCAACTTAGGAGGAACAACTTATTACAGGAGGAACTAACAATTGTAGTAAAACAAATACACAAGCAGCAATTACACCCCCCTAACAGGATTGCATAGATTGACATTAGTGACAACAGGGTTCATCAAGAAACATTTCACTACGGAGGCTTGAAGCAGTCACACACTGATGATAATTTTAAGTGCGACCACAGGGATGCAATTGTGTGATATCAATTTTCGCAGCATTTGCCATGTTACAAGTGCATCAATGCATTCAGAGTTGGGCTCTACTAGGGAATTAATGCCTGGTTGGTGGTTGGAGGCACTCTGCATTTGGCTTCATGCCCCAACCCCTCCAACCGGGCATTAATTCCCTAGTAGAGCCCTCCTCTGTCATGCAGTAATGCTTACATAATATTTAGATAAAGTTCAGCTTGTATTTTGTATTTTTAAGCATTTTATTTTCAGTATTTTGTATTTTTGTATTGTGTGTGTGTGTATATATATATATATATATATATATATACTATGTCTAATCCTGATTATACCATTTAATCTGCTGTTGACCAATTAAATGTGTATACACTGTAAATAACGTGTCTAGGCCTGCTGAAAGGATCATCTAGTCTCTGTAATTCTATGCTGTTTTACCCCTTGACTTTTGTTCAATGTAAGTGTGACTATATGTTTTGTCCAGGTCCATCTTGGAAATGAGCTTTGCTCAATGATGTTCGCCTGGTAAAATAAAGATTTGATTGATTGATTGATTGATTGATATTGGGCTGGCAGTATAACCTTGAGGTTAGAGTAATGAGCTGTTAATGAGCTTGGTACATACAGCAGACTAGTCCTTGGTTTGATTCTCACAACCTCCACTAGCATACTGTATGACTCTGAGCAAGTCACTTAACCACTCAGTGCTCCCAAGTCGCCCCTGAAAACAGGCTCTTGTGCCTAGTGGGCCTTACCCAGCTACCAAAGACTAAAATAAAATAAATAAATAATTAAAATATTTCACATTAGTTCTTTATTCCTCCTCCCCATTATTTATTGCTGAGGTCATTTGCATGAAAACAGGATTTTTGCTCCTGAAGAGCTCATCTATTTCTGTTGCTGTCTTACCTGTGGTCACAATGCACTGCTTGTGACATCACAGTTACTCTCATGGCAACAGATTGTGATGTCAGAACAGAGCATTATAACTTGAAGTAGGGAGTAAGTACTGTTTTCCACAAAAACATTTCAATCTCGCTTCCAAAGTGTATGTCTGTGGAATGTGCCACATACTTTAAATATTTTCCACACATTTCCATTTCAAAAGTGTATATCTGTGGAATGTGCCACACACTTTATAATCTTCCTGGTGCATGGTTTTTGCCCAGGGAACACAGGTGCCCATCCATGAACCACTTAGCCCTGCCTGAAACTCCAGATGGTATTCCTCTCACCCTTTGCCCCAAACAGCCTCTGCCATTCCTTTAGGGTTGCACCAAGTGAGTCTCCTATCCTCAATGAATTGCTAAAGATTCCCAACTTTAAGTTTAAATTCAGCACAGTTGTGGTGAAAAGGGTCCTGACTGGTGTGATCTAGCCCTATCTAGGGCACACACACCTCAGACAACTCCCTCAGAGAATAGTTTCAAATTCTGTACTCACAGATTGGTTGTTCCTTCCTCCCAGTCATGGAAAGAACAAAAGGCACCTTTCTTTCTCTGGTAGCTGTCCGATTCTACTCATTGTTCTTCCTTTTTTTTTTAAATTCTTTTTATGGTTCAGCTTTTGATCCCGAGGAACCCTCTCTGGCATCTGCTTGCCCTCAACTCTACCTCTGGGCCTAAGACTCCTCTCCTCCTGGCACCAGCCCAGCTATCCCCTTGGCTCTGAGCCCCCCGAGGTGGGGCCACCGCATCCACCTGGGGTGCTCTATCTAGAATTCAGGCAGGGCTGGGCTTGGCCCAGGAGTCAAGTGAGTCCAACAAGTGGAGTGTGAGGGTGCTGCCATTGCCTATTCCCGGGAGCAGGGATTATCTTAGTTACATCCCCCTCTCACCTCCCTTCCTTGGCAGAGATCCGGGTGTGCAATGATGCCAGGCACGTCCCCCACAGTTCTGCATCCCTCTAAGTTGTGCTCCAAGTGTTGCAGTGCCTCCAGTCACCACCGGGGACTGCTGAAGTGCCAGGCAGTACCTTGATTCCCACCCCTCCGAGAGAGGAGAGCAGTCCTCTGGATGCTCAATCCTCTCTCTCCCCTGCCGACCCCCAACAGCCCAGGCTTGTTCCCGAACCCGGGTCACCGGCGTGGCGCAAGGTGTGGCATCCAGCGCCTCAACCCTCAGCACCACCAGGCCGGCATTGTTCTTCCTTAAGGCAGCTGTGAAGTTCAGGAGATTGCCCCTTGGATCCACAAGAACTGCATTCCCTCTCACTCCTTCTGGAGTGAAACTAAAGAGTCCTGCAGGCAAACTGAAGATTTGCCAAACTAGGGCGAGAAATAACAGGCCTCCCTTTGACAGAACCTCAGTGGCAGACCTCCTTCCACTCTGACTGCCACAACTGAACTTACTGATGAACATTCTAAGCTCCCCGAGAGCAGCTCACACTAAAATGGTTGTGTTGCTACGAGAGTTCTAAATGACATAATCATCCTTCTCTCAGGCTAGCTGAGTAAACAATGATGTCATTATGTAGAAAGCCCCTAATAAGCTCCCCACCAGTTGCCTTTTCCTACTTGCCTAAGACTAGTACTAATGGGATTCTAGTAACCCAAGGGGACTGGGTTGTTACACGTAGTTATGTCAGCACTGCCATGTTGTGCAAGGCTGGCTGCGGGGCAAACTGCACATGTGCAAGTATCACGCATGCGCAGTACTGTAATCACTGCAGCATTACAGCTGACTCCTGTGCAGTGAGAGCACAGGATATTCTGTTCATCATTCTTGCCACTCCTAAAAGCTCTCCACAGCCATATTGGCTCTGACCAGATTTTGTTTAACACTGGACAAGCAGAGCTATATGTTTGATATCTGAAAATTTATGAGAAGCTGCATAACAGCTAAAGACAAAGAAAAGCTGTCAGTGAAGTTTAACTCCCCCTTCCTGCCCCGTTTAGGGGCATACTTTTTACTCACAGTTCTTCCAGGCAGGAAGATGGGAGCACTCAAAAGTGCTAACATTCAAGACCTTTTGCACACCACTGAAACATGGAAAACAGTTGTCTCCTATCTGCTTGCTGTCTTCAAGCTGTGCACTTTACCTCCTCAATCTCAGCATCTGATCTCCTCCCCGAGCCGACCATCAGATCGAGACCTCCCACTTCTCCTACGGAGGTCTTACAGAAGTCCTTGCATCCCAAACAGGCTGGATTCTGCCCTTGGAATGTAACTTGTGACAAATTAATACGACTGCAGATCTGAGGGGAAAAAATATTTCATTTCATTAACCTCCCTCCTACAGTCAAATAAGGCACAAACCACTGTTTCTTCCCCAACTGGTTTTTATTTTCACCTGCATGGCAAATGATTCTAGCAACACAGGGGTCACCATTCTTCTACAGAAAATAAATAATCAGCTCCATGGGGCTACAACTTTGTACACTTTGACTGGACCTATTAGAGAGCAGAATCACAGATTTAGCAGACACCAGAAGGATTCTTGTTTCCTACCGCTTCCACTCTCAGGTGATCTACCCAAGACCCTGGAACCCAGATCCCTGCAATCTCCTGGTATATAAGGATCCGGTAAGCCAACCCTTCCTTTTACTTTTTTCTAATGGATCCCTTTTATTCTGACACTGGTCATCCCCCCCTTTCACTGGGGTGGGAAAGCAAGCTACCCTCCCCACCTGGATCCCTGGGCATTGGTCCAAGCCACAAGGGCATCCAGGAATTTCAAACAACATGAAGTTTTGCTGTATTCTGACAATTGCAGTTAGCTCCAGCACTTGAACTGCTCCGGAGAGTAGAGGGTTAAATTTCTATGCCAGGCATAGAACATTGAGCTCGAGCTCGGTTGAAGACTCTGTCTGCAGCACTTTGAAACCAAACCGTCAGATTCTTTACTCCGCCTTATTGAACAGTCGCTCCGGAGATTTCTCCTTCTGCTCTGTTCAAAAAGTCGGTTAAAGTTGTCGGTTGTTCCAAATTATTTTTCCGCATTGTCGGTTCAGGGCTCTATCTGCAGTACAGTAAGTACTTTAGGTAGTTTCTCTGTAATTGTGTGGAAACTGAAAATTCTAATTCTCGATCGTTCGGCTGAACCGATCTCTTAGTTTAAATCTTTTTTAGTGTGTGGTTACCAGTCCTTATCGGTTTCAAAAAAAACATAATTTTGCTGTTTTATCCAATACCCATAACACGGTTAGAAACCGATAAGGGAGTCTTGCCTGGCAGTTGCCTTATAAAGGGTAAGTTTGGTTAGGTTGGCCATGTCTGAGAAACCCAAGAAAAAAAAATGGGCCCACTGGGTTTCAACACTGATGTGAGTGTGGGAAGGTCTTTGCTAAGGCTGATCCTCACACCACCAGTGTTTACTGTCTGGGTGCTTGACCACCTCGATCCAGACTGCCAAATTTGTAAAAATTTTCGTAAGTCTACCCTGGAAAAGAGATTAGGTAGACTTAGGGATGAGGAGGCCGAGAAATCCACTGACCCGGATGGCCAGCCCGGTTCGGTTCCCACCGAACCAGAAGGAGTGCCCTCTGACCAGGGCGATACTTCTTCAGGCAAGAGGAGAGACGATTCCGAGGGATCGATTCCTACAAAAAGAAAATGCAAAGAAAAATCGAGCGGTTCAGATCCAGAGATTCATGTCCCAACCACCGAAGAAATAGCCAGGGTGATTCGGATTGTTGAATCACTTCATCCGGTTCCGAACGATCCGGTGCCTCTTGGCAGGAGTTCAGTTCGGTCGGTTCCCCCGGTTCAAGATTATACCCCTGCAGATTTTTATGAACCAGAGTTTGAGGAGGAGAGGGATTTTGAGGAGGATGGCGATGATTATGAAAGTCTGGATGTGCCTGTGGAACCGGATATCTCCCCAGACAGACCTTATGATGTTTCCCCTCCTAGGCTCTCTGAATCCCCTCCCCACTATCTGTTTTACAGAAAGGTGGCTGAAACCCTCCAGCTTCCTATGAAGGAGGCTGTGGTGGATCAAGATGAGCCTGATTTTGTTAAAATGATGGACATCCCAGAGTCCAAGAGACTGTCTATTCCACTTCATAAGTCCTTTGGGAAGCAGACACAAACATTTCTAAAGTCTCCTAATTCTGTACCTCCTATTGACAGAAGGATGGGCAAGAGGTATACTTTATCAGGCTCAGAAATGGAGTTTTTCTACCAGCAATGCAGTCATGTTGAGGTTGTGCAGGCTGCAGCTAGTGACAAGATTAATATTCCCTTGGCTTCACACCCACCTGACAAGGATTCCAGGAAGATTGATGCCATGGCAAAGAAGCAGTACATGGCATCTTCTTTGGGACTCAGGCAGGCGAATTACATGGCCTATACAGCCAGGTACCAGAAGTCCAGGTGGGACACTGTACTGGCACTGGCTAAACAGGCTTCCCCCCAGCTGGCCAAGGAGCTGGAGGCAGTGGCTGCTGATGAGATTGAGGCATCTAAGGTTCAGTTTCATGCTGCTATGGACTCTAATGATGTGTCATCAAGAGTCATGGCTACATCTGTGGCTCTTCGGAGGATGGCTTGGCTCAGAAGAAAAAGGATTTCCATTGTTCCATATCTGGACCACTGGATCATTGTGGGTCAGTCCTCAGACCAAGTCAAGTCAGATCTGCAAGTGACCCAGAAAGTACTCACTTCCCTGGGGTTTCTTCTTTACCTTCCCAAGTCAGTTCTCGAACCAGTCCAGCTTCTTACCTTTATAGGGTCAGAACTGGACACACTCAGAGCAAGAGCCTTTCTTCCTCTAGAAAGGGCAAGGGTTCTTATGGAACTAGCTTCTTCCTTCAGCCTTTGGGTATCTTGACCAGCAAGGCATTTCCTCCAGCTCTTGGGCCACATGGCAGCTTCAACAGCAGTGGTCCAAGGGGCAAGATTCCAGATGAGGGATATTCAGTTCCATCTGAGAGCTTTCTGGTCTCAGAGAAAGGACTCCCTTACCAAACTGATCCCAGTGACTCTGACCTTGATCCAAACTCTCCAGTGGTGTCAGGATCAGGACAATTTAAGACAAGGTGTTCCTTTTGTTGCTCAGCCTAGTTCAGTGGTCCTTACCACAGATGCTTCTCTTCTGGGCTGGGGAGCCCACCTGGGGTCCCTTACTGCCCAGGGGCTGTGCCTTCCCCCCAAGAATCCCTTCTCCACATCAGTAGTCTAGAGCTCAGGGCAGTTTTTCTGGCTCTAAAAGCATTCTCACAGTCAGTACAAAACAAGGTGGTTCAAGTCAGAACAGACAACACCACCACCATGTGGTACATCAACAAGCAGGGAGGTTCTCGGTCCACGGCCTTGTGCACAGAAGTCAGGAAGTTGCGGTCCCTGGCTTATTCCCTGCAAACTTCTCTTGCAGCAGTTCACCTTCCAGGCAAGGACAATGTGCTAGCAGATGCACTGAGCAGGATTTCTCAGGGCCATCACGAATGGTCCCTGGACCCTCAGGTGTTGAAAGTGATTTTTTTCAAGGTGGGGCACTCCAAAGATAGATCTCTTTGCAGCCGCGGACAAGCACCAACTCCCTCTCTTTTGTTGCAGACCTCCAGTCCTGGGCTCAGTCCCTCTGGACGCCCTGATCCTGAATTGGGAGGAGAAGTTTCTGTATGCCCCCCCCTTCCCACTACTGTTCAAAGTTTTGGTAAAAATAAGGTCTCAACCTTGCAAGGTGATTCTGATTGCTCCAGATTGGGCCAGGCAGCCCTGGTACCTCCTGTTGCTATTCCTAGCAGTCCATCTTCCCCTGTCTCTTCCCAGGAACTACAACCTGTTAACATCCTCTCAGGGAAGGATTTGGTACCCCAATCATCAGTCTCTCAATCTCAAAGCATGGCTCTTGAAGAGTTAGAGTTTGCAGATCTGCATTTTTCCCAAGGGGTTCTGGATATCCTCACGGCTTCTCGAAAGCCCTCCACCAGAAAGACTAACAACTCTAAATGGAAAAGATTCGGCAATTGGTGTTCTAAGAAGCATGTTTCTCCAGACACTGCTGAATTGCCTACGGTTCTGGATTATACGGTCCATCTTAATGGCCCAGGCCTCAGACCAGCTACTCTCAATGTACACTTGTCAGCTATTTCTGCCTTTCTGTCTGTGGGGAAGCCTTCCTCACTATCTTCCCATCCTGTGTTCTGTAAATTTATTAAAGGATTGCTTCACACCAATCCTCCTTTTTAGAGACCCTGCCCCTGCCTGGGATTTGAATGTTTGCATTGCTCAACTTATGCAACTCCCCTTTGAGCCTATGTCTTCAGCAGGGCTTAAGTACTTGACTTGGAAAACTGTGTTCTTGGTAGCCCTTACCTCTGCCAGGCGTATTAGTGAATTGCAAGCACTTTCAGTGGAACCTGATTTTATCTCCTTTCACAGGGATAAAGTGGTCTTTAGAACCAAAACAAGGTTCTTGCCCAAACTGGTTTCAGACTTCCATTTAAACCAGCCTATGTCTCTCCCTGTTTTCTTCACTGACCATTCTTCCTCAGGAGAGAGGAAGCTACACAGTTTAGATGTTAAAAGAGCCCTTAGTTACTACATAGAGCTTACCAAGGGGCACAGGTTTGACTCCCTCCAGTTGTTCCTCACTTATGGAGAAGTGGAAAAGGGCAAACCTGCCACCAAAAGATCTATTGCCAGGTGGATTGCATCTTGTATACAATTCTGCTATGAAAAGCTGGGAAAAACTCCACCCTCAGGCCTGAGGGCTCATTCCACATGAGGTACAGCTGCTTCCCTGGCTGCTGCCAGGGATATCCCTATCTTAGAAATTTGTCAAGCAGCCACCTGGAAAACAGTCCATACCTTTACCAAGCATTACTCTCTGGATATCCAGGCTAGGAGTGATGCTCGGTTTTGCACAGCAGTACTTCAGAGCCTATTCCCAAAGTAGGTTCTGTCCCTCCTCCTTGGAGGTACTGCTTGGTAGTCTGCAATTGTCAGAATACTGCAAGACTTCATGTTGTTTGAAGAAAAAATTACTCACCTTAGTAATTATATTTCTTCTAATGGAGTCTTGCTGTATTCTGACCCCTCCTGCCTCCCTCTCAGAACCTGTTTTGGGAAGTGGATGGGCAGGTGCAGTGTTACACCATAGGGGTGTTTTTGGCTTGCACCCTCCTCCTTTTTTGTTTGGGTGCTAATTTATTATTGTTATTTTTAGTACATTGGGTTTCGTTTTTGGGTTTTCTGACTTGAGTCTTCCTTGGGAATCCAAAACTTTTTTCAGCCAGTTGGCTAGAAAGAAATTTTACAATTTCCACATAGAATTTTTAGTTTAGTTGGGCTTGTAAGAATCTGACGGTTTAGGTTTGAATCACTCCAGACAGGCACTTCAACCGAGCTCGAGCTCAGCATTCTATGCCCTGCATAGAAAGTTAACTCTTTGTTCTCTGGAGCAGTTCAAAGGTTGGGAATCACTGCAATTGTCAGAATACAGCAAGACTCCATTAGAAGAAACATAATTACTAAGGTGAGTAATTTTTTCTTTTGGTAGCTATTACCTCTGCCAGATGTATCAGTGAATTGCAAGCTCTGTCAGTGGAGCTTGACTTTATGTCATTCCATAGAGATAAAGTGGTCCTTAGAACCAATAGGAGGTTCTTACCCAAGGTGGTCTTGGATTTTCATTTAAACCAGTCTATGTCTCTTCTTGTATTCTTCACTGATCACTCTTCCTCAGGAGAGAGGAGGTTACACAGTTTAGATGTGAAAAGAGCCCTTAGTTAGTACATAGAACGTACAAAGGGTCATTGGTTTGACTCCCTCCAGTTGTTCCTCATTTATGGAGAAGTGGGTAAGGGCAAACCTGCCACTAAGAGAACTATTGCCAGGTGGATTGTATCCTGTATACAATTCTGCTATGAAAAACTGGGAAAAATTCCTCCCTCAGGCCCAAGAGCTCATTCCACTAGAGGTACAGCTGCTTCTCTGGCTGCTGCCAGGGACATTCCTTTGCTAGACATTTGCCAAGCAGCCACCTGGAAAACAGTCCATACCATTACCAAGCATTACTCTCTGAATATCCAGGCTAGGAGTGATGCTCGGTTTGGCACAGCAGTAATTCAGAGCCTATTCCCAAAGTAGGTTCTGTTCCTCCCCCATGGAGGTACTGCTTGGTAGTCTGCAATTGTCAGAATACAGCAAGACTTCATGTTTGAAGAAAAAATTACTCACCTTAGTAATTATGTTTCTTCTAATGGATTCTTGCTGTCTTCTGACCTCCCTCCCTGTCTCCCCTCTCAGAACCTGGTTTTTGGGAAGTGGTGGGCAGGTGCAGTGTTGCACCCCAGTGGTGTCTCCAGCACACTTCTTTTGATGTGGGTGCGTTGTGTTTTATTATTTAGTAATCTTTTTCATGCTTTACTACCTGTTTTTTTCATTTTTGGGTTTTCTGACTTGAGTCTTTTGGGAATCTTAAAACTTTTTGTCACCAGTTGGCTAGTAGAAATTTTCAATTTCCACATAGATAGGTCAGTGAGTTTTAGCTCGTACGAATCTGATGGTTTGGTTTCAAAGTGCTGAAGTTTCAGAGTCTTCAACTGAGCTCGAGCTCAACGTTCTATGCCTGGCATAGAAATGTAGCCCTCTACTCTCCGGGGCAGTTCAAGTGCTGGAGCTAACTGCAATTGTCAGAATACAGCAAGACTCCATTAGAAGAAACCTAATTACTAAGGTGAGTAATTTTTTCTTTCCTGACAACCCAGGCCCTGACCCACTTTACAAATGGCTGACACTAATGTAAAAGGCTGAGGCCACTTCTACACTGATCACTTGCCTCACACCTCAGCCCTCCATGGCCCCAAATTCACTCCGGGGTTTTTTGCTGTTACCTACTTTCTGTGGGTAGTCCCTGCCTGGCCCACATCCCTGCTAATGGATCCTGGGTTTGACTTAAGCTCCAGCACAGGGTCACCCTCCATGGTCTACCATTTCTTTGGTCTGTGAACCGCCCAGATGGACTTTATGGACTGGCATCCTAGGACCTGTCTCTCCAAACAAGCCCCATGATTTGGGTGAAAGGCTCCCTCGACTCCCCAGGCCACATAGAAACATAGAATTTGATGGCAGATAAGGACCACATGGCCCACCCAGTCTGCCCATTTCCCTACCTAATGGATAAGCTGCAGATCCTAGTTAACAAGCAGCCTACTTCTTCCTACCCCCACTCCCTAGAATTGCCTTATGACTGTCCCATGCATTCTTGAATTCCACTGTTTTTGACTCCACAACCTTCTCCAGAAGGCCGTTCCATGCATCCACAACCCTCTCTGTGAAAAATACTTCCTTACATTACCTCTGAGCCATCCCTCATTATCTTCAAATTGTGCCCCTTGTTCTTGCACACCTCTTTTCTGAAAGATGCTACCCTCTTGGACTTTGTTGATTCCCTTGAGGTACATGAAAGTTTCTATCATGTCCTCCCCTCCTTCCTTTCCTCAAGGCTATACATATTAAGCTCCTTAAGTCTCTTTTTATATGTCTTCTGGTGCAGACCCTGCACCATTTTAGTTGCTCTCCTCTGGACTGCCTCCATCCTGTTTATGTCTTTGTGGAGACTGGTTCTCCAGAACTACATGCAGTACTCCACATGGGGTCTCACCAGCTGTCTGTACAGAGGGATAACAACATCCTGTTTACTACTGGTGATGCCTCTCCCTATGCATCCCAGTATCTCCTCAGCCCTCCTTACTGCCCTCTCACATTTGCTTGCCCACCTTTAGGTCATCTGATATGACTACCCTCAGGTTCCTACCAATTTTTGTTGTTGTCAGTATCTCACCCCTATTGTGTACTCTTCCCCTGGGTTTTTATTTCTCAGGTGCATTACCTTGCACTTCTTAGCACTGAATCTAAGCTTTCACACATTTGACCATTCCTCCAACCTTGCCAAGTCCCTTCTCATCCTTTCCACCCCACCTTGTGTATCAACTCTGTTGCAGATCTTTGTGTCATCTGCAAAGAGACATACTTTTCCTTCCAGTCCCTCTACAATGTCGCTTATAAAGACATTGAAGAGGACCAGTCCTAGTACTGAACCCTGCGGTACCCCACTAGTAATCCCCCTTTGTTCAGAGTGGACTCTGTTTACTATTACCCTCTGTGTCCTGTTCTCCAGCCAATTCTTTACCCAGGCTACCATCTTGGGACCCACTCCCAGGCTGGCTAACTTGTATATTAATCTTTTGTGTGGGACTGTGTCAGATGCCTTGCTAAAGTCTAGGTAGGCCATGTCCACAGCCCCTCCCTGATCTACTACTTTGGTCACCCAGTCAAAGAAATCTATTAGATTCATCTGACATGATCTTCCTGCTGTGAATCCATGCTGTCTTGGGTCCTGTGCCCCTCTGGCCTCTACGTACTCAACAATTCTTTCCTTCAGAAGTGATTCCATCATTTTCCCTATCACTGAGGTTAAACTAACAGGTCTGTAGTTTCCTGCTTCTGTCTTGCTCCCACTTTTGTGAAGTGGAATAACATCTGCCCTCCTCCAGTCCTCAGGTACCACCCCATCCTCCCATGATTTGTTAAAGAGGGTAGTCAGTGGTATTACTAGTTCTACCCTTAGCTCTTTTAGAATTCTGGGATGAATCCCATCAGGTGCCATTGCTTTGTCCACCTTCAGTTTTAAGAGTTCTTTCAGAACCCTTTCTACTGTGAATGGGCTGGCATCAACTCCTGTATCCAGAGTGTTTCTATTGTTTGGTTTAGGTACCTTCCCCTCTTCATTCATGAATACTGAGCAAAAATATTTGTTTAGTATCTCTGCCTTTTCACAGTCACTCTCTGCCCACTCCCCTCCCCTTTATTAAGCATCGCTATCCCTCCCTTAGTCTTCCTTCGCTTCCTGATGTACCTATAAAAGGTTTTATCCCCTTCTTAACCGAGTTGACTATCTTTTCCTCTGTTTGGGCCTTTGCTGTTCTGACTGCCTTCCCAGCTTTCTTTTGTTTTTAACTGATACAATTCTCTGTCCTGCTCCTCCTGTGATTCCTTGTACTTCCTGAATGCTTTCTTTTTCTCTTGAACCTTCCCTGCCACCTCCTTTGGGAACCATAGTGGTTTCTTACATTGTTTTGTTTTGTTTATTTGCTTCACACAAAGGCTTGTTGCCTCTGTGATGGCAGTTATGATTCAAACAACATGAAGTCTTGCTGTATTCTGACAATTGCAGTGATTCCCAACCTTTGAACTGCCCCAGAGAACTAAGGGTTAACTTTCCATGCAGGGCATGGAACGCTGAGCTCGAGCACGGTTGAAGTCTCTGTCTGGAGTGTTTTGAACCTAAACCATCAGATCCTTTACTCCACCTCACTGAACGGTCGCTCTGGAGATTTCTCCTTCAGCTCAGTTCGAAGTCAATTAAAGTTTTCAGTTCTTCATCGATTTAAACCGAAAAAAGTATCTGCATAGTCGGTTCAGTCTCTGTCTGTGGTGCTGTGAGTACTAGATAGGAATTGTTATACTTTTCTGTGTGGAACTTGTAAAAGTGAGGTCGGTTCGGCTGAACCGACCATTTGATTGTGATTTTTGCTGTATTTAGCATGTGGTTACCGGTTCTTATCGGTTCTAAAAAAAATGTGTTTTAACTGTTTTTTTCCAATACCCATGACACGGTTAGGAACCAATAAGGGAGTCTTGCCTGGTGGTTTCCGAAAAAAGGGTAAGTTTGGTTAGGTTGGCCATGTCTGAGAAACCCAAGAAAAAAACCGGGCCCACTGGGTTTTAACACTGCAGTGAGTGTGGTGAGGTCTTTGCCAAGGCCGATCCCCACACCACCTCTGTTTATTGTCTGGGGTTTGACCACCTTGATTCAGACTACCAAATATGTAAAAATGTTCCCAAATCTACCCTCGAGAAGAGATTAGGTAGACTGAGGAAAAGGTGGCGAGAATCCCAGCTGACCCAGATGGCCCAGCCGGTTCGGTTTGACCAAACCAGGAGTGCCTCTGACCAGGGCGATACTTCTTGAGCAAAGGAGAGCGATTCCGAGGATCGGTTCCAACAAAAAGAAGTGCAAAGATAAATTGACCGGTTCGGATCCAGAGGTTCATGTTCCGACCGCCCGAAGAGATAGCCAGCGATTCAAATTGTGGAATCGCTCTGTCAGTCCGACTATTCCGGCTCTTTCTGGCAGGGGGCTCGGTTTGGTTAGTTACCCAGTTCAAGAGTATACCCTTGAAGAATTTTATGAACCGGAGTTTGAAGAGGAAGGGGAATTTGAGGATTATGATGTAAGTGAAGGTCTGGATGTGCCTGTGGAACTGGACATCTCCCCAGACAGACCATCAGATGTTTTCCCTCCTAGGCTTTCTGAGTCCCCTTCCCATTTTATGTTTTACAGGAAAGTGGCTGAAACCCTCCAGCTTCCTATGGAGGAGGCTGTGGAAGATCAAGAAGAGCCTGATTATGAAGAGATTATGGATATCCCAGAGTCCAGGAGACTGTCTATTCCCCTCCATTAATCTTTTGGGAAACAGACACAAAAAATCTTAAAGTCTCCTAACACTATACCTCCTGTGAATAAAAGGATGGACAAAAGGTATACAATCTCAGGCTCAGACATGGAGTTCTTATATCAGCAATGCAGCCATGTTGGGGTAGTGAAGGCTGCTGCCTGTGATAAGGCAAATATTCCCTTGGCTTCACACCCCCTGACAAGGACTCCAGAAAGATTGATGCCATGGCAAAGAAGCAGTACATGTCATCTTCTTTTGGACTCAGGCAGGCGAATTACATGGCCTATACAGCCAGGTACCAGAAATCCAGGTGGGACACTGTACTGGCACTGGCTAAACAGGCCTCTCCCCAGCTAGCCAAGGAGCTGGAGGCGGTGGCTGCAGATGGGATTGAGGCATCTAAAGTGCAATTTCATGCTGCTGTGGACTCTAATGATGTCTCATCAAGAGTCATGGCTACATCTGTGGATCTTTGGAGGATGGCTTGGCTCAGATGTACTAGCCTCTCGCAGGACACCCAGGCTAAGGCTATGGATTTTCCTGTAGTGGGTAATTCTCTGTTGGGGAGCAGACAGAGAATTATATGAAGAAAATGAACGAGTACAGGACCACTTACAGGAGTGCTCAGGCCAAGGAAAGGCAGGCAACTCCTCAAAGGCAGTAGTCTAGGGGCAGGGGCAGGCCTTTTCAAAGGCCTTTTTACCAAGCACAGGCCTCTTCTTCTTCATTTTTACAGAGGGGGTTCTTCAGAGGGAGAGGCAGAAGGGGGATGAGCAGGCCTGCATCCACCCCTCAACCTAAAGCCCGTGCCAAGCAGACACCGTGATGCGTCTGCCCAGGTCGTCTCTCCTATTCCAGTAGGGGGCAGGCTGGCTTACTTTGTCCAGGACTGGATGTCTATTACATCAGACAAGTGGGTCCTGGAAGTAGTAAGCCAGGGACTGATTCTCAGCTTCAAAAAATTTCCAAAGACGAGAGCCAGATCTTTTCCACCTGCAAATCTTTTGGAAACCCTTGCCCTAGAGGCAGAGGTTTCTTCTCTGCTAGCGTTAAGAGCTATAGAGACAGTACCTACCCTACACTGGGGCAAAGGACTGTACTCCAGGTACTTCCTGACCCCCAGAAAGAGAGGGGAGTGGTGACCCATCCTAGACCTCAGATATCTGAACAAACATCTTTTAAAGCCAAAGTTCAAGATGATAACTCTGGGAATAATCCTTCCCTCTCTAAGGCCAGGAGACTGGCTAGCCTCCCTAGACCTCAAAGATGCCTATTTTCACATTCCCATCAGGTGCTCCCACAGAAAGTACCTCAAATTTGAGTTGCCCTCAGGCCACTATCAGTTCAGAGCAATGCCCTTTGACCTAACCTCAGCTCCAAGGGTTTTCACAAAGTGCCAGGCAGTAGTAGCTGCTTTTCTAAGAAGGCAAAAGATTTCCATATTTCCTTATCTGAAAGACTGGTTATTAGTGGGTCAGTCTCCAGACCAAGTCAAGTCTCACCTGCAAGTGACCCAGCAAGTGCTCACTTCCCTAGGATCTCTTCTCAACCTTGCCAAGTCAGTTCTCAAACCAGTCCAGCTTCTTACCTTTATAGGGGCAGAACTGGACACACTCAGAGCAAGAGCCTTTCTTCCTCTAGAAAGGGCAAGGGTTCTTATGGAACTAGCTTCTTCCTTCAGCCTTTGGGTATCTCAACCAGCAAGGCATTTCCTCCAGCTCTTGTGCCACATGGCAGCTTCAACAGCAGTGGTCCAAGGGGCAAGATTCCAGATGAGGGATATTCAGTTCCACCTGAGAGCTTTCTGGTCTCAGAGAAAGGACTCCCTTACCAAACTGATCCCAGTGACTCTGACCTTGATCCAAGCCCTCCAGTGGTGTCAGGATCAGGACAATTTAAGACAAGGTGTTCCTTTTGTTGCTCAGCCTTGTTCAGTGGTCCTTACCATGGATGCTTCTGTCCTGGGCTGGGGAGCCCACCTGGGGTCCCTGGACCCTCAGGTGTTGAAAGTGATTTTTTCAAGGTGGGGCACTCCAGAGATAGATCTCTTTACAGCCCGGACAATCACCAACTCCCTCTCTTTTGCTGCAGACCTCCAGTCCTGGGCTCAGTCCCTCTTGACACCCTGATCCTGAATTGGCAGGGGAAGTTTCCATATGCTTTTCCCCCTTCCCACTACTGTTCAAAGTTTTGGTAAAAATAAGGTCTCAACCTTGCAAGGTGATTCTGATTGCTCCAGATTGGGCCAAACAGTCCTGGTACCCCCTGTTGCCATCCCTAGCAGTCCATCTTCCCCTGTCTTTTCCCAGGAATTACAACCTGTTAACATCCTCTCAGGGGAGGATTTGGTACCCCGATCTTCAGTCCCTCAATCTCAAGGCATGGCTCTTGAAGTGTTAGAGTTTGCAGATCTGCATCTTTCCCAAGGGGTTCTGGACATCCTCAAGGCTTCCTGAAAGCCCTCCCCCAGAAAGACTTATAACTCCAAATGGAAAATAGTCAGCATTTGGTGTTCTAAGAAGAATATTTCTCCAGACACTGCTGAATTGCCTACGGTTCTGGATTATATGGTCCATCTTAATGGCTTAGGCCTCAGACCAGCTACTGTCAAGGTACATTTGTCAGCTGTTTCTGCATTTTTGTCTGTGGGGAAGCCTTCCTCACTATCTTCCCATCCTGTGTTCTGTAAATTTTTTAAAGGATTGTTCCACACCAATCCCCTCTTTAGAGACCCTGCCCCTGCCTGGGATTTAAATGTTTGCATTGCACAGCTTATGAAACCCCCCTTCGAGCCTTTGTCTTCAGCAGAGCTTAAGTACTTGACTTGGAAAACTGTGTTCATTACCTCTGCCAGGCATATCAGTGAATTGCAAGCCCTGTCAGTGTAACCTGATTTTATCTCCTTTCATAGGGATAAAGTAGTCCTTAGAACAAATAGAAGGTTCTTGCCCAAAGTGGATTCAGACTTCCATTTAAACCAGTCTATGTCTCTCCCTGTTTTCTTCACTGATCATTCTTCCTCAGGAGAGAGGAGGCTACACAGTTTAGATGTCAAAAGAGCCCTTAGTTACTACATAGAGCATACCAAGGGTCACATGTTTGACTCCCTCCAGTTGTTCCTCACTTATGGAGAAGTGGGAAAGGGCAAACCTGCCACCAAAAGATCTATTGCCAGGTGGATTTTGTCTTGTATACAATTCTGCTATGAAAAACTGGGAAAAACTCCACCCTCAGGCCTGAGAGCTCATTCCACATGAGGTACAGCTGCTTCCCTGGCTGTGGCCAGGGATATTCCTCTCCTAGAAATTTGTCAAGCAGCCACCTGGAAAACAGTCCATACCTTTACCAAGCATTACTCTCTGGATATCCAGGCTAGGAGTGATGCTCGGTTTGGCACAGCAGTACGTCAGAGCCTATTCCCAAAATAGGTTCTGTACCTCCTCCTTGGAGGTACTGCTTGGTAGTCTGCAATTGTCAGAATACAGCAAGACTTCATGTTGTTTGAAGAAAAAATTACTCACCTTAGTAATTATATTTCTTCTAATGGAGTCTTGCTGTATTCTGACCTCCCTCCCTCCCTCCTGCCTCTCAGAACCTGTTTTTGGGAAGTGGTGGGCAGGTGCAGTGTTGCACCCTGGGGGTGTATTTGCTGGCACCCTCCTCCCTTTTGTTTGGGCGCTTATTTATTATTGTTATTTTTTTGAGTACATTGGGTTTAGTTTTTGGGTTTCCTGACTTGAGTCTTCCTTGGGAATCCAAAACTTTTCAGCCAGTTGGCTAGAATTTTTACAATTTCCACATAGAATTATTAGTTTAGTTGGGCTCGTAAGAATCTGACGGTTTAGGTTCAAAACATTCCAGACAGAGACTTCAACCGAGCTCGAGCTCAACGTTCCATGCCCTGCATGGAAAGTTAACCCTTAGTTCTCTGGGGCAGTTCAAAGGTTGGGAATTACTGCAATTGTCAGAATACAGCAAGGCTCCATTAGAAGAAATATAATTACTAAGGTGAGTAATTTTTTCTTATTCCCCATTGTTCTACCAACCCTCCTTCCTGCCCACCCTGCCACACCAGGAAATGAGGGGAACCTCTGCTATTGGTTCCACTCCTGAGAAGGCTCTGCCACAGCCCTGGTAACCTGGGTAACTCCAATGGGCTTTCTAAGGGCTCCTACATCTCTTGTCCTAGGCTTACTAAAGCCTCCTAATGCCCTATGCCCCCATGATGCAAAATCTGGCTACCTGTGTCCGCAGCAGAGCTCCATACCTCCACTCATCGGCCACAGAGCATAAAACCATCCTGACTGCACTCCACTTGGGGTCTTTCTCCACTGGCCCTTTTGGACCACCGAGTTCCCTTCTTTGCCCAGCTATTCTAGTCCTGATTCTACTCTTCCAGCCTCCCCCCTCCAGCCCCAGGCCTAATTCCCAGTCTGGAAAGGCCCTGCTGCTTCCTGTCAGTCCCCTTTTTCTACTCTCTGCTGCCACCTTGAGGCATCCAGAGCAATATCCCCAGAGCACTAAACCCATTTGCTAGCTCAGGGGGGTAGGAGAGGGAAAGGGATGCCTCAACAGTGGGAATATAAGTGGGAATATAAGCCCCGGCCACCAATCAAAGGTCATTTATCTTATAGCCGCAGCCTCATAGTTGTACTATCCCCAGAGTTGAAGGTAATTTAAATATGCACTAGATGGTGCTAGTATGGCTTGTATGTCTTTTTTTCCATGTTTTTCACTGTTTTGCCTAGTATACTCACACACACTCATTAGTTGTCTGAAATGAATGAACAACATGTAAAGTAAGTGAAGGTCAACCTTGGGATAGTACACTCACATGCACTTTTAGTTGAATGTACTGATACTATTTGTCATTTGGTGATGTAGAGTCAACAGTAGACCAGAGTGCCATCCTGGTTGGTTAGGGATTTTTCCATATTTTCTCCTGAGGCCTGCCTGCTATGCAGTGACACAACGCACACGATGACAAGCTCTCCTCAAGTGGATGCTTCCACTGTGCTGCCACTCAGAATTCAATAGGTGGCAGGCAAACAGCAGTGTGACTTGTCCCACCCCTCCTCAAGAGAGGTGAACAGTCCATGAGATGCTCTACCCTGTCTCCTTCCACTTGCCCTATGCAACTCCAATACCTGAACCCAGGTCACTGGTGTAGCTGGTGGTAACTCTATGCTGGTGCTACCAGGCTAGACCCATCTGAGCAATATTTTAAAGTAACTCTGGGATCCGTATGATTCACTCACTCTGAAATGACCGACAATCATTTTCCCATCTCTGTCTTACCACAATGCTCATTCTACTGATGACTAAATTACTGCCTCTCATTATAATGTATGGAGAGTGCCTATTAACAATTGTTTTCATAACAACTGTTTTCAGCCAGTCTATAACCTGATAATCCCATCAGTAGGACGTCAGCATGCTGTAAACCTTGTTAATTATGTCATACTGATGGGATTACAGGTTAATATGTCACCACCTTTCATAACTTGTGCAAGAAACAGAGGTCTAAATTGGATCAGGTAGGGACTGCAGAGAACTGTAACATTTTGTAACCAGGCAAAGTGCACGCATTGGTGGAATGACCTGTTCAGAACTGCGTTCAGTTCAAGTCAGAAGTTGCGATTTGCCATTGAACAGAATGGCCTTTCTCAGGTTGTAGTGCTGCTGTTCGTGCTGCTGCTGAGTGGTGCCTGTGCTGTTCGTCACATACGGGGCTCCCACATAAACATTGCATGTTCCACCTATGTACTTTCCAAACACTATAAAGCACAGTGCCTGAGTAATGGGGGTGAACCATGGACATAATCACCTCTCACAGTTGCCATGACAACTGCAAACCTCCCAAACTGCACTCTCGAGGTTTGCTTGGTTGTCCTGGCAACCGCCAGAGGTGATTACTTTGTGAGTTAACCACTACTCAGGAATTATCCTCTATATAAGAATCACACCCAGTAAATTGACTATCCATAGTGTATGTTTATTTGAAAGGCTATGCCTGTAGTTCAATGAGGTGAACAACCAGCCACACCCCCTTTCTGAGCTATATAAGCAGTTTCTCCCAGCCTCCTTCTGAAGCAGTTTTTCTTTGCTGGCCAGAGGCTCTGTTGGTCTGTTTTCTCCCTTGTGGTCTGCCCCCAGTTTTGCTGTGTTTTGGGCTCTGCTTGGTTTGTGCTGGACTTCTGTTTTTTGTGTTCTTCTGTTTTTGGTTTGTATTGCTTTGCCTCCAGCTGCTACGTGCTTCCTTGTGTGCTTGTTTCTTTCCTGCTCCTGTACTTGTGTTTGCTTTGTTTGTTTCTTTTGGGCTCTCTACTTTTCTAGCACCCTGTGTATACATTGTTTAATTTTGCTTCAGGTTGCATATTGTTGTTTCCTTACCTTAAGCTGCCATGTGCCTGTGTTTTCAGGCTCCATTTACTCACCAGATTTTACAAGCCCTCAGTCAACTGCATTATTATTGTGTGCTTCAGCTCCCACTGCTGTTTTCCTGCCTGCTGTCTCCTGTGCTTTCTACCTTAATTATTTGCACCTGTTCCATGTTTCACCCTGCCACTCCCTTTGTGCTATGTGTGTTCAGCAACTCTGCTCTTACTTCACTCGGTGCTAGCTCAATTCATTCAGTACTGGAGTTCAGTGTGCTCTGCTCAATTTATTCAGTGTTTGTTCAGCCAGGCCCAACTGCTGCATTGCTGTACTGAAACTTTAAGCTATTACATTAACTGCCTGATCTCAACTTCCTGCTGCAGGCATTTTAGCAGTTTGTTTCTGAATTGAACTATTTTGCACCTTTCAGTCATTCATTTCCTTTGCCTGTTCACATTACTCTGGCAGCTTGATATCCTGTGGCTTTGTCCTTCGCTATGACCTTGCCAGTAAAGGTGCCTCTTTTGGGGGTTACTACCTTTCCAACATTACAGTTGCTGTTTGATCTCATGGTGCTCTGCTTGTGGCTTCCTGTTATTCCCATAGTGGGGGACTGTGATGTCACAGTGGGGCACTGTGGCATCGAGTAGCAGGACCATATTTTATGTAAGCTATATGATTTTGCCCTGCTTTCCTGCCTACGTGACTCAGTTATATATGTATAAATCATTAACCTCAAAGCCTACATGGCCTTCAGATGCTCATTGCATTCCATTACTGCGCTACATGCTCCTTACTGGAATCACCTATCTCTGCCTTAATGGCATTTAAGGTATTCATGCCAATCATATCAATTCACTATTCATGCTGAAACCATGACATCAAATGCTTTTATGTAAACTATGATTTGTTCCTTTATGGAACTGGTTGGCCAAACATATACGTAATTTAGCTTACTTTTGTGTCTGTGACAAGCACAAACATCAGGTTCTTGTATGGTAATGCTGAACAGAGAACACAACAACAAGTAGAATGTAATAAAGCAGTTTATTACATATACTCAAACCATTACAAGTGAAGCAAAGCAATCACAAGGCAGCAGAGCAAGTTTTCCCCCAGCCCTCAGGCATAATCTCACTGTCTCTGAGACACTGGCTATGCAAGCAATTATAAACTACAGATAACAGCCACAGTCTAGATACAGTAAACAGGCCCTATTGGCCAAAAAGTATAAAAAAAGAGTCTCCCTTGGGTATAATCTTACATAGGAAAAATATAGACTTGGTAAGAAACTTAGGACAAAGAAAAGGCATTGTCAGCTATAAACTAAAGACAAAGGAAGTGCAGCATACACAGAAATACATGTGGAGTGATACTTTGGTAAAAGGATATGATTATGGCAGCAGGCCCAAAGCACATACATATGAGTACATGATTACAACAGAATATCAGTGAATGAAGACATAACATCCATGATTCGACACTCATAGCTCATATAAGCAAATGCATAACAGTAAAACATAAGCACAGCAGGTATAATGAAACTAATAGCAAAATGAATATATATATATATGATCTTGCATATAAGAGAAAATAAGGAAATAACACTGTAAAATGAGTGCATATGATACAGTGTAAACAATAGTAAGCATAATCCCTAGTATCCACGCTTGTATGGTGGGTACCTATTATACATGTTAATGCAATACAGCAATATCATAGTAATGATGAAATATCTGACATTGGCATATGCATGAGGGTGCAAGGGGTGTAGGACCCAGGTATAACATTACTTCATATGCGATGCATCATGCTTACCTATGCTACTGCCCATTTTATTACTGTTGCAAATGCTGTTGCAAATCCTGCTACATATCTCCTATCTGCTAAATCTCACTGATTCATTTATGCTAAACCTCATTGATTCAATCACTGGCATCACAGCCTCTCACTGCCTAAATACCTACCTTCTGTGCCACCATCAATTCAGCTTTCTTAATGGAATTGGTTGGCTTGTTTTTTGCTGGTTCCTACTACTATCAAACCACCAAACACTAGTTCACACTGCAGCCTCCTACCTCACTCAGGTCCTGCCTTGGTAGTTCTTGTGGTTACATAGTTCACTCGCAGCCTTTCAATCTCTTAGTTGCAGAGTTCGCTTGCACTCTTTCAAGGCCAGCCCCCTCATAAATATATACAGCTGCTGGCTTCACCCAACCTCCTCCTATCTAGCACTCAAAGTTGAGTCATGCTCTCATTCATAAATCAGAGGCATGCCAACCATGTCCATTACTTTTTCTGGCTCAGGACTTGCCCTGTAAGCCAATGGTTTTGCTCTGTATCCATGAAGTCCGCATCTTAAGCATGTGAACCCCAGGGTGGTGTCCTTCTCATCTGGCCCAAAGCAGGAATGTCCTCACTCTGGGTGGAGCTTTAGTATGCAGTCATACAGCGCACCTCTTGATGCAGAATTTAAGACTTCAGCTGCCAAGGGGGAGCCCTTACAGACCAGGAGTGCTCCTTTGGCTATGTCATTGCCATAGCACCTTTGAAAACTATTGTCCCTATGACCACCTCTGGTTCACCCGATTTATTTTAGTCAGTAGGCTAGCCTCAGTGGTTGTCTCTCTTCTCCTCCTGCCTTGGGGGTCTCTCTTGCTTCAGAGTACCCATTGCTGCCGAGGCTTCTAGCAGCCCTTTACGGCTTTCCTGTTAGAGAGATCATGAGAGCTTTCCACCAAATTAGAATATTTCTTCCCCTTTGATTGGGTTTCTAAATTGCAGCAGCAGAGCCATCACTAAATAAAACTACCCCTAGTCTGGAGGGAAAGCGGCCAAGCCTTGGCTCCCCAGAGGTTTCTTCCTTTTAAAAGATTTTTTTTCTTCTTCTCTGTGCCAAAGGTCATAATATGTATAGTGTATTCCTAGTTTCCTTAGGTAGTTTTCTGCTGTTAGGTCGAGATGGATGGTGGCCGTACTCACCACTCCCTTTTTCCTTACGAAGCCCCCTGATGTCTTTAGTGCAATCCATTTTATCAATGCAATCCTGACAACCTGTGCATCTCATTTGTGTTTCATCAAGCTGTCTCATTGCTGTCAATCTGCTTCTCTACCTCGTAGTCAATGTTTATTGCTCAATGTTCTTCTTGGGGCTCCTTCCTAAGGTACCTTTAGCCAAGAGAATCTTTCCCGTGGCACCTCTTCAAGGGTTCCTTGCCTTCAGTACACCTACATGGTGGCAATTTCCTATGGAATAGAGAGTGTGAATGGGCAAACAGTTATCACAGTTGCACAAGCATAACACTACTCTGGTTGCATAGGCCAACTGAATTGAAAGGCGATACCAGTAGTTCAATATGGTAAGCAACCAGCTATGTCCCCTTCCTGAGCTATATAAGCAGTTCCTCCCAGCCTCCTTCTGAATCACTCTTTCTTTGCCCTAACATCCTTCCCTCCTCCTCCTCCTTCTCCAGTGGTACACCTCTCTCCTTGTGGGGGGCTTCTTCCTAAGGAATCTTTAACTAAGGAATCTTTCCCACAGCACCTCTAGGGGTGGAACCCTCTTTGAGGGTTCCTTGCCTTCAGTACCCCTGCAGGGTGGTAATTCCCCATGGAATAGAGAGTGCAAATGGCCAAACAGTTATCACAGTTGTACAAGCATAACACAACTCTTGCTGCATAGGCCCACTGAATTGTATTTATATTTATTTGTTTTATCGGGAAAAGGCTCCAACTGAATATGACACTGAATGATGATGATGATGATGATGAAAACTTTATTTTTATACAGGAAATTCTAATCATTAGGATTATACAATCCTGTTCTCAAGATAGTCCTGTTTATATTTCACTTAGTTACATCTAAACATATAACATTAATCAAATAAATACAAAATATACACAATACACAGCATTTCAATATCCAACAATACATTAAAACACTAATACAAAACCAAAAAATACAAAATTTCACAATAAGTATTTCCCATACATAATCATATACAACTACATTCTATTTTATAGAATTTCAGAATTTCATTTTTAAAAATCGTGTGGTCTTCTAGAGATCTTATTGGAAGGGGTAAAATATTCCATACTTTAGCTGCCTGACATGAAATGGAACCATTTCCATATTTATTATGAAGTTTTATGGGACAAACTCTATGTCTATGCACAGATCTTAGAAACTCATGCCTACCTTTACTAACTTTAGGAAAAAGTATTTGTGTGATATAATGTTCAGGGTAAGATATCTTATATTTATGTATCAGTACTAACCAGTTTTTTTGAAAAATCATTTCTAAAGACTGCCGGTTCAACTCTATGAACATATTACAATGATGAGTTTGATAGGAACACTGCAAAACATATCTAGCTATTCTATGTTGCACCCTATCCGATCTAATCAACTGATGTTTACTCGCTGTTCTATAAATTAAATCCCCATACGTCAGGGTTGGCATAATCAGCTGTTCGGCCACTTTTTTCCTATCCTTAATTTGTAAACATTTAGTAGTTAGTCTCAAAGCTCCTAATTTCTTGGTCACCTTTTTTATATTATTATTTATGTGGGTATCAAAGGTCAACAAATAATCAAAAGTCACCCCAAATAACAATAACTATCCACCTGTTCTATAAGTTTATTGTGTGTGTTACAATATAAATCTGTGGTTTAGGCTTCTTATTTGAAAAATAAACTAATTTTGTTTTTTAACATTCATCAAAAGCCTTGACCTGGTGAGCCTACTCCCTACCCCGCAAAATCTGTTTGAAGCTTTAGTTGAAGATCCAAAACAGAACTTCCGTGGTGACGATCGCTATGTCATCAGCATAAAGCCTCACGGCTGAATGCCTCACCACTAGGGTAGATCATTATTAAACAAGAGGAATAACAAGGGCCCTAAATGGACCCCTGTGGAACTCCTCTACTAACATTTCTAAATGTGGACAATGTCTGTGAGACCTCTACCCTCTGAGTACGTCCTGTTAAATAAGATTTTATCCAATTTCTGGGCTCATCAACTATGCCTATGTCTTTTAATTTGTCCAGTAGAAGGGAGTGGCTCACCAGGTCAAAGGCCTTAGACAAATCCACAAATACAACAGCAGTTTCCAAACCCAAATTTAAAGAAGTACAAACCAATTTTTTTAACTCTAACAATGCCGTAGTTGTAGAGTAACCCTTTCTGAACCCTGATTGGTGGGGTGTCAACAATCGATATTTGTCCAAGTGTTCGGAAATCTGCCTATTAACACATTTTTCCAGAAACTTGGACAATATGGAAAGTAGAGCTATAGGCCGATAATTATTCAATTCTGCAGTATCACTCCCTTTATGAATGGGAATGATCTTACTTTCTCTCAAGATATAGGAAAGCATTCAGACTGTAGCTCCAATTAAAGATGTAAGTTACAATTGGAGCTATATAGTCTACCGCTAACAAGAAATCTACCCTCAATTTCATCTGGCCCTGCTGATTTATAGGCATTTATTGACCTCAATTCCCTACATACTTCTGATATTTTCAAGGCCCTAAATCTAAATGGTGGTAAACAAGATGAATTCTCTATTTGTAGGCTTCATATCTCCAAATATAGAACCTCCCAACTCATTACAACCTGGCAGGTCTATAAAAAATTATTCAGGGCCTCAAGTACTTTCCGGTTTATCAATTAGATTTGCCCCAATTTGTAAGCTTAAATTTGTTTGTGTTCCAGATTTACCAGGATTTGTTAAATGATTAATAGTATGCCAAAACTTACGTGGGTCAGAATTAAGATTCACCTTATTTCGATAGTAATGTGCCCTAGCCTTCCTTATAAGATATTTACATGCATTCCGTTTTATTTTAAACAACTCCCAATCGGAGACTAATTTAGATTTTAATGCCTTTTTCCACAACCTATTTTTTACTCTAATAATTTTAAGAATCTTTTCATTAATCCATGGTAATTTAATATATTTATCACAAAATTTGGATTTTGGTGCATGATAATCACAAATCGTACGAAAAGTAGTAGAAAAATATTCCACTGCTTGATCCAATTCTGGTACTAACCTGCATCTATCCCAGTTTTCATTTGCTACACTCTGCAGAAATCTCTGTTCAGAGAAATGCCGCATATCCCTTTTCTTTTTATTTGAATATTCTAACAAGCATCGGACCTGTTTTGTTACCACAGCCCATATTGGATTATGGTCACCAAGATGCGGTGGTAAAGTTCCTAATGCCTCAATATCTATAAAAGAATTTGTAAATAACAGGTCCAATATAGTTCCTTCTGTCCTGGTATTAGTATACCGAGTAGATGTTTTAATATGCTGAGTTAGTCCCAGGCGAAGTTATCTCCTTTAATTTCCTACCTCTAGGCATAAACCAATCACAATTCATATCTCCAATAACAATTAATGACCTATCCCCTATGCAACCACAAATCTTATTTAGTACTTCTTCAATAAATACCAAACTTGATTTTGGAGGAGAATAAACCACAGCAAAAACTAATTTAAGTCTATCCACATATACTACCAAATATTCAATATTATTCTCACTCCCCTTTAAAAGAAGTTCCACAAGGAATGTTTAAAGTAGAGTAAAAAATTAAAATTTCAATACATAATCTGGTAGAAGATTGCATATACAGAAGTAGTGAAAACTACAGGAAAATAAAAACATTGTGGCAGGGAATACAGCAGTAGGGCAAGGTATAACTACAGGGTGAAATTTCATGAACTTGTAGGAGATACAAGGAGATTAACAGCAGTTGCACACATTGACACAATGGGACTCCAAAAGAGCTTTAAAAGCATCAAGGTTCGTTAAGGCGCCACACTTATAGCCAGTTCTAGAGTGAGGGGATAAGAAGCCTGATGTACTTGCAAGTCTAGGACTTAGAGATCCTCAGAAAGATGTAGTGAGGGAGGAAACTGTCTGGGGGAACCAAAAAGGAAAAATTCTGGCTATTCCAATGGGATAGGTCTGATAGGAAAAGGAGCAGGTGACTCTTTTTAAAGGAGCGTGTCACTATAAAGAACAAATAAATATCAAACGAACCAGCAGTTCCACACAGTCTAGCTGGTTAATCCAAGAGAGTTGGGGACAAATAGTCACCCAGGGAAGAATCACTTGACTGCAAAGAGCTCAGCTCAGTTTATCAGATGAAATGGTGGTAAATGCTTTTGTGCATTTATAATTCCACAAGAGGATGTCTGGAGGCATTACTTATTATGTTACCATATATATTTGAGAAAATGCTGCCAATAATCATTGTTGGTATTTCCATAGTTCCACTGTAAATTTAAAACTGCTAAACCATTTTTTCCAGTTATGTTAAACAGCAGGATACATTGATATTGACAATCCATGACAAATCTCAGGTCTATACCTGCAAGAGCAAAGAAATTACAAATATTTACATTTTTAGAAAGTTTTTTTTACAAAATTTCACAAATAATCATAGTACATAGTGAAATGCTGAACCCCTGTAACGTAAGACTGCTCATTGAATAATTAAGCATTGCTAAACAATATTGAAGGAGGAGGTAGGCTGTAGATCAAGCAGGATTTGGAGTTTATACAGTAGGTAGGAAATGGGCACACTAGGTGGGCCAGACGGACCTTATCTACCATCAAATTCTATGTTTCTATGAACACCAATAACAGACTGGACATTGAAGAGTAGAGTTTGCAAAAATATCTCATTAACGTAATAGAACATCCAGATAAATAATATGACAAAATTCACTCTAGTTATGGAATCCTAATTAATGGAGGAAAAAGGCTGATGACCTCCCTCTATAATAACCACATAATATTGTCTGGGTGTTCCACATGGTACCATAATCATTCAGATAGTAAGATTTCTTTTGTACTGTGTTACCATCGTTCAAAATTCTGGGGGAGGCTCTGGCTATTCCAATATTCCATAATAGTTCTTTTTTGTGCCCATTGTACTAATACTTCAAATCTTTCCTTGGTTTTTAGACAGTTCAAACAAATCAAGATCATCGAAGAGTAAGTCTTCTGGTTGGCATGGAACATAAGTATCTAATAACTGTGTAAGCAGATCAGTCAAATGTTGCCACCAGTTGTAAATGAAAGGACAACTCCTTAGATTATGAAAGAGATCTGCAGTGTTCCCACAACCTTGTCAACACTGATTTGAGCAATTTGGGTTTCTTTGATTTGAATATTTTGGGGCTGATATAGGCTCCATTAATTATTTTAATCTGTATAGATCTATCTTTTGCTGAGATGTATCTTTTATTTGTGGCTATATGTATTTTTTGCCAGTTGAAATTCTGAAATGAACCTTGAAAATCTTCTTTCCATTTATTGTGAATTTGTTGTTGAGATTCTGCCTGATTGTAACTAAAAATGAGGCCCCTGTACAGCAGTAATGTGTGCTATATGTCTTTAAATTCGGGAACAAATTTACAACATGCAACAAAGGGCTTAGAAACATAAAAACTTACAATTTGTCGTCAGAGGAGGACTGCTTGGCCCACTCAGTTTGCCCAAATGATCCCTGTCAAGTCTTTCTCTGCAGACCCTAACTGATCTCCAGTGACCCTCCATCCTCCCTGTCTATTTTGCTAATATTCCCCAATGTCTATCCCAAGCATGCTTAAAGCCTCCTACTCTTTTCAAACAACATGAAGTCTTGCTATATTATGACAGATGCAGTTTGTCCCACCATTAGAACTGCTCCGGAGGTGAAAGAGTTAACTTCCATGCAGTGCATGGAACTTAGAGCGCGATCTCAGTTAGAGAAGCTCTGTCAGGGTGGTTTCAAACCGAAACCGTCAGATTCTTTACTCCGCCTCACTGAACAGTCGCTCCGAGATTCCTCCTGCTGCTCGGTTCATTTCTCGGTTTAAAGTGTTTTTCTCGTTAAATTCAACGCGATATTCTTTATTTTAACATAAACCCGATCGGTTCAAGCTCTGTCTATGGTATTGTAAGTAATAGATAGGTTTTCTGTGTGGAACTTGTAAATGTTTATCGGTTCAGTTTGAACCGATCAAATTATTTAAACTTTATTCTGAAGCCTTTTAAGGCTTGTTGAAATCTTGAGTTCCCTGTTCTTATCGGTTCTAAAAAATGGATTTCATTACGGTTTTCCACGACCATGTGACACGGTTGGGAACTGATAAGTGTCTTGCCTGGCACTGCCATCAAAGGGCAGAAGTTTTTGGTTAGGCTGGCATTATGTCTGAGAAACCCAAAGAAAAACCCGGGACCCACTGGTTTCAACACTGTAGTGTCTGTGGGAAGCCTTTGCCAAGGCTGACCCAACACCACATGTTTATTGTCTGAGGTTTGACCACCTCAATGCAGACTGCCAGATTTGCAAGAATTTCCTGCAGCTACCCTAGATAAGAGTTGGTAGGCTCAGGGGAGCGAGGCCAAAAGTCCGCTGACCTGGATGGCCAGCCGGTTCGGTGCCAACGAACGGAGGGAATGCCCTCTGACCAGGGCCAGACTTCCTCGGGCAAACGTAAAGCTGACTCTGAGGAGCCAGTTCCAGCAAAGAGAACTAGAAAGTCAGCAGGTGTGGAGTCCAAAATCCCTTCTCCAACTGCTGTAGAGATAGCCAGGGCAATACAGATTGTCCAGTCACTTTCCCCGGTTCCCTCCGAACCGCCACTATCTGGCAAAAGGTCGGTTCGGTCGGTTCCACCGGTTCAAGAATATGATATAGAAGAGTTTTATGAACCAGAGGAGGGGGAGGATGATTATGATCAGTGTGAATGTGACTTTGAAAGTCTGGATGTGCCCATTGAACCGGACATCTCCCCAGACTGACCTTTAGGTGAATCTCCCCTAGGCTTGCTGGTCCCTTCTCATTTTTGTTTTATAAAAAGTTGCTGAAACCCTCCAGCTTCCTTTAGGAGGCTTTGGATGAGCAAGAGGAGCCTGACTTTGTAGAGATGATGGATATCCCAGAGTCCAGGAGATTGTCTATCCCTTTACATAAATCTTTTAGGAAACAAACAATAAAAATTTTAAAAGCTCCTAATTCTGTGCCTCCTGTGGATTAAAAGATGGACAGGAAGTACACTTTGTCAGGTCCTGATACAGAATTTCTTTCACAGCAATGCAGTCATGTTGGGGTAGTTCAGGCTGCAGCCTGTGATAAAGCTAATATTCCCCTGGCTTCACATCTTCCTGACAAGGACTCCAGGAAGATTGATGCCATGGCCAAAAAACAATACATGGCAGCGTCTTTGGGGCTCAGACAAGCAAACTATATGGCTTATGTTGCGAGATACCAAAAATCTAGATGGGATACTGTCATGGCCTTAGCCAAACAGGCCCTGGCCAGCTTGCAAAGGAGCTGGAGCAGGTGGCTGTTGATAGTGATGAGGCATCTAAGGTGCAATTCCATGCTGCAGTGGATTCTAATGATGGATCCTCTAGAGTCATGGCTACATCTGTGGCTTTTCATAGATTGGCCTGGCTCAGGTGTACTACTTTGTCACAGGATACCCAGTCTAAGGCTATGGATTTTCCTGTGGTGGGAAATTCTCTGTTTGGGGAGCAGACGAAATTATATGAAGAAAATGGATGAATATAGAACCACTTATAGGGTGCACAAGCCAAGGAACGGCAAGCCACTCCTCAGGGCAACCCCAGGGGTAGGGGCAGGCCTTTTCACAGGCCTTTTACCAGACCAGGCCTCCTCTTCAGCCTATGTTCAGAGGGGTTCTTCAGAGGGAGAGGCAGGCAGAGTGCAGGCAGGCCTGCTCCACCCCTCAGCCTAAAGCCCCTGCCAAACAGGCACCCTGATGGGTTGCCCAGGGTCGGCTCTCCATTACCTGTAGGGGGCAGGCTGGCTTACTTCGTCCAGGACTGGGAGTCTTTAACATCAGACAGGTGGATCCTGGAAGTAGTGAGCCAGGGTCTGGTTCTCAGCTTCAAAAAATTTCCAAAGATGACAGCCAGATCTTTTCCACCTGCAAACCCTTTAGAGACTCTTGCTTTGGAAACAGAAGTCTCAACCCTCTTGGCTCTCAGAGCTGTAGAAAGGATTTCTCCCCTACACCAAGGCAAGGGTCTGTACTCCAGGTACTTCCTTACCCCAAAAAAGACAGGAGAGTGGCGGCCCATCCTGGACCTAAGATATCTGAACAAGCACCTTTTAAAACCAAAATTCAAAATGGTGACTCTGGGAATGATTTTACCCTCCCTAAGGCCAGGGTACTGGCTAGCTTCCCTGGACCTCAAGGATGCCTACTTCCATGTTCTTATCAGAAGCTCCCATCGAAAGTACCTCAGATTCGAACTGCCCTCAGGCCATTATCAGTTCAGAGCAATGCCCTTTGGCCTTACCTCTGCCCCAAGGGTATTCACAAAATGTCTGGCAGTAGCAGTTGCTCATCTAAGAAGGCAAAAGATTGCCATCTTTCCCTACCTGGACGACTGGCTCATTGTGGGTCAGTCTCCAGACCAGGTCAAATCACACCTGCTAGTTACCCAGCAGCTGCTTACCTCTCTGGGCTTTCTTCTCAATCTTCCAAAGTCAGTTCTGGAACCTGTCCAGGTACTAACCTTTATAGGTGCAGAACTGGACACAAAGCAGGCCAGAGCCTTCCTTCCCCCTAGAAAGGGTAAGGACCTTGGTAGCCCTGGCCTCGTCCTTCACTCTGCAGGTATCTCGACCAGCAAGGCATTTCCTGCAGCTCCTAGGACACATGGCTGCTTCCACAGCTGTAGTGCAAGGAGCAAGATTTCAGATGAGGGACATTCAGTTCCATTTGAGAGCCTTCTGGTCTCAAAGAAGAGATCCCCTATCCAAGTTAATCCCAGTGACTCGAACCCTGATCCAGGCCCTTCAGTGGTGGCAGGATCAGAGCAATCTGAGACAAGGGTGCCTTTCATCCCTCTGTCACTCCTTGACCCTTACTACAGATCGTCCCTCTTGGGATGAGGAGCTCACATGGGCGACCTCTCCACCCAGGGGTTATGGTCCCCTCAGGAATCCCTGCTCCCATCAATCTGTTGGAACTCAGAGTTGTTTTCTAGCACTTCAGGTTTTCTGCATCTGTTCAGAATAAGGTGGTACAGGTCAGAACAGACAACACCACTACAATGTGGTACATCAACAAACAAGGGGCACTCGGTCTTGACCTTGTGCACGAGGCGATAAGTTGTGGTCTCTGGCTTATTCCTGAACACTTCCCTCATAGCAGTTCACCTCCTAGGCAAGGACAATGTCTGGCAGATGCTCTCAGCAGGATTTCCCAGGGCCATCACTAATGGTCACTGGATCCCCTAGTACTGGGGATAGTTTTTGCCAGATGGGGCACTCCTCAGATAGATCTTTTGCAGCCCCAGACAATCATCAACTTCCACTTTTTGTTGCAGGCCCCAGTGTTGGGCTCAGTCCCCTGGATGCCTTTCTCCTCGATTGGGAAGGAAGTTTCTATGCCTTCCCCCCTCTCTCTGTTCAAGGTGCTTGTCAAAATCAGGTCTCAGCCCTGCAAGATGATCCTGATTGCTCCAGACTGGGCCAGGCAGCCCTGGTACCACTCCTTCTGTCCTTAGCAGTCCATCTTCCCTGTGTCTCCCAGGAACCACAATCTGTTAACCTGTGCTCAGGGAGAGTCTGGTATCGAATCTCAAATCCCTCAACCTCAAGGCCTGGCTCTTGAGGAGTTAGAGTTTGCTGATCTACAACTTTCTCAGGGTGTTCTAGAAATCTTGAAAGCTTCTAGGAAGCCTTCCACCAGGGCTACCTATAACTCCAAGTGGAAAAGGTTTTCCATATGGTGTTCTGGGAAGCATATTTCCCCGGAATCTGCTGATTTAACCACTGTTTTGGATTATATGGTCCATCTTAATTCTTTGGGACTGAGACCAGCTACCCTGAAAGTGCATTTGGCAGCTGTCTCAGCTTTCATTTCAGCAGGGAGGCCCTCTTCTCTTTCTGCTCACCCTGTATTTTCCAAGTTTTTTAAGGGATTGCTTCATACCAATCCTCCATTCAGGGACTCTGCCCCTGCTTGGGATCTTAATGTTTGCATTGCTCAGCTGATGCAACCCCCCTTTGAGCCTCTGTCTTCGGCAGAGCTTAAGTATTTGACTTGGAAAACTGTATTTCTAGTAGCCATCACTTCTGCCAGGCGCATAAGTGAGTTACAGGCTTTATCAGTGGAGACTGACTTTATTTCCTTTCACAGGGATAAGGTAGTCCTCAGGACTAACAGGAAGTTTTTGCTAAGGTGGTTTGGTTCCACCTTAACCAATCTATTTCACTTCCAGTGTTCTTCACTGACCATTCCTCCTCTGGTGAGGAGGCTGCACAACAGATGTTAAGAGGCCCTAAGTTACTACATAGGCGTACCAAGGGTCACAGGTTTGACTCCTCAACTATTTCTCACTTATGGTGAGGTTGGGAAAGGGAGACCTGCCACTAAGAGATCCATTGCCAGGTGGATCGTCTCTTGTATCCAATTTTGCTATCAAAAACTGGGTCAGGTTCCCCCCTCAGGCCTGAGGGCTCACTCTAGTAGAGGTACAGCTGCATCTCTAGCTGCTGCCAGAGACATCCCTATCTTGGAGATATGTCAAGCAGCTACTTGGAAAACAGTACACACTTTCACCAAGCATCACTCCCTGGATATCCAGGCCAGGAGGGATGCTCGGTTTGGCACAGCCGTGCTTCAGAGCCTATTCCTAAGTAGGTTCTGTCCCTCCTCCATGGAGGTACTGCTGTGTAGTCTGCATCTGTCATAATATAGCAAGACTTGATGTTGTTTGAAAAATTACTCACCTTAGTAATGTTGTTTCTTCTAATGGAGTCTTCTATATTATGACCTCCCAACCTGCCCCTCTCAGAACTTCTACTTTGGGTATGGGGTGGGCAGTCCACTGTTGGCACTTATTGATGCCCCCTTTTATGTTTGGGTGTTGTGTTTTATTTATTTATTTTATCTTATTGTTTCTGGTCCCCTGACTTGAGTTTTGGTGTTGGGACCAGGAAAATGTGTGAATATTTTAGTAGCCAGTTGGCTAGTGTAGGTTACAGCTTCCACACAGAGCCTTAGTGAGTTTTGCTCATAAAGATCTGATGGTTTCGGTTTGAAACCACCCTGACAGAGCTTCTCTAACTGAGCTTGCACTCTAAGTTCCATGCACTGCATGGAAGTTAACTCTTTCACCTCCAGAGCAGTTCTAATGGTGGGACAAACTGCATCTGTCATAATATAGCAAGACTCCATTAGAAGAAACAACATTACTAAGGTGAGTAATTTTTTCTTCTCCTCCACCACTTTCACTCTCAATCTGTTCCAGACATCTACAACCCTTTCAGTGAAGTAGTACTTCCTCACATCCCTCTTAAACTATCACCCCTCCAGCTTCACTGCATGTCCTCTGGTCCGGATGCTCTTTCTCATTTGAAGAGACTCCACTCCTGCACCCTGTTTACTCCTGTGAGGTACCTGTGGGTCTCTGTCATGTCATCTCTCACTCTGCTCTCTTCTAGGGTGTACATGCTGAAATCCATCAGTCTTTCCTTGTAGGGCTTTTGGTGCAATCCCTGCACCATTTTAGTTGACCTCCTCTGGACTGCCTTCATCCTGCCTATGTTCTTTTTGAAGTGCAGCCTTCAGTACTGCACACAATACTCCAGGTGGGGTCTCACCAGTGAGCAATGTAGTGGCAACACCACCTCCCTCCTCCTGCTGGAGATACCTCACTTTATGCTTTCCAGCAGCCCTCCACTGCTTGGTCACACTGCCCTGCCACCTTGTGGTCATCAGATATAATAACCCTAAAGTCCCTTTACTGCTTACTGACTGTCCTTATCGCCCCATCCATCCTTTATTCAGCTCCTGGGTTCTTATGCCCTAGGTGCATGATTTTTTTAACTTTTTGGCATTGAACCCCAACTGCCATGCTTGTGACCACTCCTCAAGTTTTCAAAGTTCCTTATGTATTTTCTCCACCCTCTCCTGAGTGTGCACCATATTACAGATTTTTGTGTCATCTGCAAAAAGGTGTATCTTCCCTTCCAGTTCTTCTGCAATGTCACATATGAAGACTTTGAAAAGGACTTTTCCCAGTACAGAGCCCTGCAGCACCCCACTGGTCACTTTCCCATCATTAGAGTGAGTGCCATTAACCACCAACCTCTGTCTCCTATCTGTCAACCAGTTTCTTTTTTTAAACAAGTAAGCTTTATTGGATTTTTCAAGAACTAGGACAAAGAACAAGACACAGTATAACAGTAACACCATAAACCATGTACATAGGATATGTAGGTTACCTGGGTCCCTATCAATATTCAAGAGAGTCCCCAGAGTACTGGGTACATACGACATTTGTAAATTTATTTGAACAGCATATATAAAGAAGACTGCAGATTTCAGTGACAACTAGTCTGGTAATAGTTGTAGGGTGTGCAATGTTTCCCATCTGTTTCTGTAGGATGTTGGCCTGCTATTTATGCTGGCCACCATTTTCTTCACCCCGAGGGCGTTTAGCATGGCAGTGTGCCATTCCTCGTATGTGGGCATGGAACTGTCAAGCCAGTGCCTCAGTATAACTTTCTTAGCAATGCTGGCAACCAGTATAATGGGGTATGTTTGAGGTTTCAACAGCTGTTTGAGTCAGTAGCCCATGAAGATAGTGATTGAAGAACGGTGAAGCAACACAACAATGATGGCATCACAGTGCCAACACTTTTGTGTGACCATGGTTCCCCTCATCCCTGAGTTGTGCCCCCCAGGAGTTGGAATCTATAGTAAGGGCGTGTTGGGGGCAAAGTGACCCTCAAGAGGGGTACCCCCAACAAGAAAATACTTTTCCTGAAGTGTTCACATTGTGGGTTCGGCGCCGTCATCTCTCTTTAATTATAGTTAACGTGGCGGGGTCTTTTAGTAAATTGTTATTAATCCACCAAGCTTTATCTTGATCAGAGTGGTCAGCCAGTAAAATAGAAAGCTGTATTGGTGAGAGGTCTGAAACAATCCTTGGGAGGATTTCACAACCTAGGACTTCCCATAGGCATTCTGAATTTATGAGGTAGAAGTCTAGCCTAGACTCTGAGTGCTGGACTGAAGAAGTGAAAAGTGCATTCTCTTGCATTGGATGTAAAATTATCCAGTGTTTCACCAGACCCAGTGTGTCTTGTAACTCATGGCATGCTCTCTGGTTGTGAGAGAGGAGTTATTGGGCAACTCCCGTCCTGTCTTTTTGCATGTCTTGCACTGGATTCCAGTCACCCGCTATGAACGTAGGAAATGTAACAAATTGGAGAGGTCTGTGAGTAATGCGTGAAAAAGGCATTGTCTTTGTTGGGGCTATATAGTGAAGCTAGCACTGTATCCCATCTCCCAAGGGTACCTTGTACAATGATGTAATGCCCCTCTGGCCTTGTAATTTGTTCATTTGTTATAAGAGTTTGAAGACTGCATTTCTGTGAATCGAGTTGGCTGTACCTACTTGTTATGATTGCTTGTGCATGCAGTGCAAAGCAAACATCTTGTCACAATAATGCCATTTCAGAGATGTGTCACTGTTGGGTTCAATGCAGTTCAAGCTCCAATGGGCATGGCACTGACAGACCAATGACTAGGCACTCTGATCGTGACACAAGCCTCTGATCTCTGCTTGCTGGGCAGAAACTTCTTGTAGTTGAAAGGACCGAAAAGCTCCTATGAGAGACTGCTTTGGTCCTATCAGTTACGATAAGTTTCTTCCCAGCAAGGTGCTGAACTGGCCATGCATTATGTTTCTTCTTTGTTGCCTTTTTCCTCTTCTACTTGCTTCTCTCTGCAATCTCTGCCTTACTGTTTCACTCCCTCTCCTGCCCAATCCCACAGGCTGCTCCATTCAACTGTTTCTCTCCCTCCTTCCCCCACACAATCTCAGTGGTTGATTCTCTCCACCATCTCTCTCCTCCCCAATGTACTTTCATTCCCACTGTTTTACTACCTTCCCAATCCTGGTGGCTGTGCCTCAGGACTATTTCACACCTCCCCCCCGATCCTGCTGGTCGTTCCTCCTGACTGTTTTCCTCGCCCAGCAGGAGAGTGACAAGCTCCTCAACTGCATGAGCAAGGAATTCATTGTAAGTACATCTGCTTTTGACTAGGATTGCAAGTTTGGTTCGACCATTCTTGTAAAATGGTTGAACACCACCCGTTTGAGCTAGTCCACCTGTGCATGGACAAACCTGACAAATTTGCAAACTTTGGTTCTCAGTTTGCACCATGTAAACACAGCAAAATTTAAGTGGCCCCTCCCAAGTCCCAGCCTGTACCACCATGCAGTGGGCACATGCTCTGTCCCCTGAGTCAGCTAAATGCAGCATATGATGCTGCTTACTGGTGCTGGTAGTGCATGGTGCAGGAAGGAATGGGACTACCAAACACCAGTGACTGGTGGAATTTGTCATCAGTCTCCCCCACCGTCCTGCAAGGAGACTGACTATTGACAGGACCAAATCCACACGGGCGGCCAGCAACAGCATTGACTCGCAGTGCACTCACCATTCTGGCAGTGTGCAAAAGAAAGTGAGACGCATTGAGAGAGACTGGAGCAGTTCTTAATAATCTTTATGTGTGGAGATCGGAAAGCATACTGTTTCTTTCAGCGTGTGTGTTTGGGTAGTGGACTTGGGCTGGGTAGACAAATAAAACAAAACTAGAAGGCAGAACTTGAAAGAGAAAAAAGCTAACTACACAGAAAAAGAAAACCTACTATGTGAGCTGTGGGCAGGGAGTGGTAATGACCTTTAAAATTCCTAATCACACCCATGTCCATTGGTTGGATGAGACTGGTCTTGTTGGGTGGTAGGAAAATTAACCTTAACTGACTGAACTTGTCAACAAATGCGGTAGTGTGGGTGCTGCAGTTGTCAACAAAAAGCAGCACTCTCCTATGGCGTCTTCTCAGCTTGTTGTTCCATGCAGATAGCCACTCATGGAACAAACTGGAAATCATCCAAGTGTTTGCTGAGTTGCCGTACATGACCGGGAGAGAAGCAAGGTCCTTAGGTAGACATCTAAGGCACTTGCTCTTCCCGATCACTAAAAGAGGCAACTTTTCAGTCCCAACCAAGTTCACACAGCACAGGAGGGAGACAAGATCTTTTGCCTTCTTTCCTCCGATAAGCTCTGTAGCTTTGTGCGTATGCCCACGGTCTGGGTACCCATGGTAAAACACCCCGGTTTCATCTGCATTAAAGATGTCGACCGGCAGGTACTCAGCCAGCAGACCAGGGAGCACATATTTGACCCACACAGATGTAGAAGGAGCATCAGCATCAAGCTGTTTGCCTGCTCGTGCTTCCACACAATGCTGTTCCAGTTCTTCCAGCGCATAAGCCAGCCATCGGTCGCTTCAAAGTTATCATGACTGAGATGTCTGGCGATCTCTTCAGCCTTCTGTTTTAGCACAGGACCAGCGAGTCAAGCACCTCTACTAACAGCATGATTAAACCATGTCGGTAAGCCATCCTTAACCTCACTGTCCTTGCCTTCCCTTTTTTTGTTTGCATGTGGGGTTACTGTTCTGTTGCCATTCAGCCATTAAAGAGTCCTGGTTTTGGCTTATCCTCCCAGCCTGGTTCTTGGAAATGCCAAACAGTTTAGCAGCCTTTGCTAGGGAGGAGTTTGGCTGCTGAAGGCATTCCAGCACCATAATCTTGTCCACCAGCGGGAGGTCTACTTTTTTAGAGGATGCCATTGTGAAGCAACAAACAAACAACAGTTTTCAAAACTGAGAACAATGCCCAGTTAGCAGCGACCGTTTATGTAATGAGGTGTTAACGAGCATTAATGATAAGTGTATCAGGCACAGCTGAAGCAAATCATCCCATGTAAGCTTCTTAAGGGTCCCGATTAAAGGGAATGAGCATACATGGGATATAAATCGGTACCCTGTGAATCGGCCCCTTGAAGCGGCTGTCCCCTTTAAGCAGGTCCTGTTTAAGTGGCGCCGACTGTAAAACTAAATTGATTTTGCACATGGAGGGAGGCAGGGAAGGACTAAGAGTGCATAGGGTGGGTGTACTATGTGGGTGGGGTGGCCTATAGTGACTCCTATCACTGTGCAGTCATACAGTGGAGTGCAAGTTAAAAAAAAGATGAAAACGACCAAGTGAATTCAAGAAATTGAACATCCACCTTCATGAATCTAACCTGATTTTCTTGCTTGATTAATATTTTTTAATCCAGACTGTCACAGCAATCTCAGAAGGAGGCAATAAAAAAAATCTAATAACTTCAGTCACCCAGGCAGACACCCAGAGTGACTCAGGAGTGGAGGACGATTCTTGTGCTGCTGCTGTACAGTAGCAGTACACAGCACAGACTGAAAACAAAAGTTACCGTTCCTGTCTCAGCCAAAAAGTTTACAGGCACAGCATGAGAAAGTAAACAAGTGCTTTGGTGACCTGTTTGGGAATACTAACATACTAAGATGCCAGCAGAGTAGGCCCAAAGGTCTATTTAGTCTGCTTGAAGAACAGCACCCGGTAGATGTATCATTCACTGCCCCCCCACCTCATCCCCCACCAGGGGTGCATCTTCAGGTCTGGAATTACTCAGTTTAATCTTCCCCCATACCTGTCCCAGTCCCTTTTGATGCCCTCCACCATTTTCAGTTCTATCAGTTTCACTGGCAATGCATTCCACAGCTCCACCACCCTCTCAGTTAAGTAGCATCTCCTAGTCTCAACCCTAAGCCTCCCTCCTACCAGCCTCAGATGATGCCCCCTGGTGGCCCCTGTCTCCCTGAATTGGAAAATCCTGTCAGGGCATGCCCTGTTTACCCCCTTTAGGTATTTAAAGACCTCAATCATATCCCCTATGTCCCTCCTCTCCTCCAGGGAGTACAAGTTAAGCTCCCTGAGTCTCTTCTCATAGGTCTTTTCCCCTAGCCCCTGTATCATCCTAGTTGCCCTTCTCTGGACCTTTTCAAGGAGTGTGATGTCCTTCATCAAGTGCGGTCACCAAAATTGCACACAGTATTCAGGGTCCGGTCTAACCAGGCAGTTATACAGAGGAAGAATCACCTCCCGCTTCCTTGAAGTTATCCCTCTTGCAATGCACCCCAGCATTTTATTTGCTTTGGCCACCACCCTCCTGCACTGTTTAGAGTTATTCATTTTGGCATCTACCACCACCCCAAGGTCCTTGTCCCCATCCATAACCTGCAGTTTCTCCCCTCCCAAAAAGTATTCTTGAAATGCGTTTCTAAGCTCCAAGTGGAGAACCCTACACTTTGTAGCATTAAACTTGAGTCCCCAGTTGTGAGACCACCCCTCAAGGGTCTCCAGGTCCTCTTGAAGGGCTCTTCTGCTCTCCACCCCATCCACCACACCTCCCAGCTTTGAGTCATTGGCAAAGAGGCTCATCTCACTCCTGATACCTCTTCTGATGTCAGAGATGTAAATGTTAAACAGGAGTGGACCCAGCACCGACCCTTATGGTACCCAACTGATGACCCTCTTAGGTGAGGAAACCCCCCCCAATCATCACCCTCTGCCACCACCCAGTTAGCCAGTTTCCTATCCACCTAACCATCTTCTTCCCCACCCACATTTCCTCCAACTTATCCCTCAGCCCGGGATGAAGCACCGAGTCAAACGCCTTGCTGAAGTCTAGAAAGAGGACATCCACTGACCTGCCCTGATCCAGTGCTCTAGTCACCCAATCATAGAACTCCACAAGGTTAGTCTGACATGATCTGCCATGCACAAAGCCATGTTAGTGATCATCCAAATGGCACCCTGCCTCCAGAAACTCATTCAGCCTCTCCTTCAATATGGCCTCCATCATTTTACCCGCCATGGATGTCAGGCTGACAGGCCTGTAATTGCCTGGCTCCTCCCATAGCCCTCCTTTGTGGATGGGCATGACGTGAGCCATCCTCCAATCCTGAGGCACCCACCCTGTCTGTAGGGAGGAGTTAAAGAGGTCCACCAGGGGAGCAGCCAGTACATCCGCCATTTCCTTTAGCACCCTGGGATGCAGGCCATCTGGACCTGGTGCCTTATCTGTTTTTAGGGACCTGAGGGCATCCCATATCCTACTGGCAGGAATTTCACCATCCATTACCTCCCCCCTTCTTCAAAACTGACCCCCTCCCCCCTTGAGGTGCCCCCTTCCTCAACTCTGATCCTTCTTCCCCTGTAAGGTGCTGTCCCACCATTGTCTCTAGTGTAGACCTAGGCAAAGTAATCATTTAGTACCTCAGCCTGCTCCCCGGCCTCCTCAGCCCACCCACTCCCTGACCTCATCCTACTAATCTGCTCCTTCACTTTCCTCCTTTCCCTAATATACCTAAAGAACCTTTTATTGCCTCCCCATATCCCCTGAGCCAACCTCTATTCTGCCCTAGCCTTGGCCAATCTCACCTAAATCTCCCTGTGTTCCTAAGTACTCAATGGCATGCACCCAGCAGTGCTTTGCTGACCTGTTTGAGATTGGGAATAAATGGCCCTGTATTCACAGCTACTCGAGGCACCCCCTAGCCACTAGCACTTTGCTGACCTATGGGAATAAAAAATAAATCTCCCGGTGTTCCCAAATTTACTGGCATAACTGGAATGGATTGAGATACAGTTCCCTGATTAACCCACTAGTGTGTAGACTTATTTAGGAATAACAAATAAATTTCCCTGTGTTCCCAGGTACTCCATGCATCCAGCAGTGCTTTACTGACCTGTTTGGGAATAAATCTCCCTTTGTTGTCACAACTTAATTTGCTGCAATCAGCAGTGCTTCAATTACCTATTTGGGAAGAAATTACCCAGCTTTTTCTAGTTAACTTGACTGCAACAAGTAGTGCTTTACTGACCTATTTGGGAATAAATCTCCCTCTGTTTTCACGACTTAATTCAAGGCAGTCAGCAGTGCTTTATTTATCTCTTTGGACATAAATGTACCTGTATTTTCTACTTAACCCAACACAGCAAGTAGTGCTTTACTGATCTATTTGGGATTGAGATATATTTTGGATGGTGTATGTGTTTGAATTTTGGCTTGTTCATTTTTAGAAAATGGAGTCTCTGTACATTTTTTGTGGAAAGACATATTCTTTTGTCATTCAGTATTGCTCCAACTGCACTGAAAACTTTCTCTGGATATGTGCTGGAGGATGGGCAACTGAGGAAATCAATTTCCATCTGAGTTAAAAAGGCCATATTGAGTTCTTCTGTTGCCAGTACAGTCCTGGCTCATCACCTGCAGTGAGATGCACAGTCACCTTCATATAATCTTTCACCATTTTTGTAGCAGGGACTTCTGGTATCATTGTAGCCGACTGAGCCTTTCCAGCTGTCTTTATCAACCAAAGTCTTACAGCATGTTCCCTGTTTGTGTTCTTGTGGTGTAGCAGCAGTCACACTCATAGTAGCAGTAGTTGTGGTTGCTGTGTTGGCAGCCAAAAACATCAGTAGTGGTGGTGTCAACAGCAACAGCAACACCTCCCTCTCCACCATATTTTGTGCAGATTCTGAATGTGGACATATTGGCATTGATAATTTAGTATTTTTCTCAGCTATACAGTATGTGCTGACACTTTCTCCATTAATAGTTCACAATATTCCAGATCCTTAAAGTCATGTGGTTGGATGAATGTTTAAATTGTGTCCTTAAACAGAGGATCCAAAAGTGTGGCCAAAATGTAATGTTCAGTTTGTCACATATTAATAATGCCCTTGTCATGCAGGAAGGTGTTTAACATTTTTCTCATAAGTGATGCAGCACTGATACCATCGGTGTAGAGAAACAGTCTCAGCTTGATGAATGAAATTAAGGGTAGTATCTGACTTATGCCATCATCCTCAGTGCTTACCACTCAGGTAGCCTCATCAAAGGGTTTAAAGGAAAACCAAAGTTAAAATTTACAAAAAAACATATGTTATGCAGAGTGTTTTGATTTGTAGATGTACTTCTAGTAAGTCCTTCGCTTTATTTGCTGAAAGGGTGCATTACTGACACATGGGCCAGGAAGCATTGGGAAGCACATCAGTGTATAGACAATTTTACAGCGAACACCATCACAGCAAAAAATCTCGCCAGGTCGCTGTGGTGGTCTGCTGTATGCCAACACTGCAATTCCCGGTGTTTCACCCCCACTGCAAACCAATTCCGACTCGGAGTTGATTAATTAGAGATGGGGGGGTGCAGGGGGCAAAGCCCCTCACAAAAAACACTTTTTCCCAACAGGAACACTGCTGACAGTCGGCATTCTTCCCATCAATGTTGGGGGTTTTGACAACATCATTGTCGATGTACTGACGTGGAACCGAAGCATTGTGATAACAAGAAGAGCCATAACAAATGCCATCATGAAGATCCCCAGGGGCCACAAAATCAGCAAGCACATTTAGAAAAAAGTCCTTTCATAAAATAAAGGGAAGGACTTACTAGGAGTACACCTACAAATCACAACACTCTGAACAACAAATTTTTTGTGTTTAGTTCCCCTTTAAGGACACAACAAAAAATCTTCATCAGACACCACTAACTGGGGCTGATATTCACATCTCCTTTCCCAATGCCATGTTGGACTACGTACTGATGGATGACTTTCTGTTGTTCAAGCATTCTCTGCATCATTTAGTAAACAGAATTCCACTGGGTTGGGACTACCTGTATCATCTAGTAGAGAGTTAGGCTATTTTGAACCTGAATCTGCTGCAACAACTTTCGGGCTTTTACAGAATGGCTAAAGTGGGTGCACACAGTGCAGACAGCTGCAGTCAAGCTCTGACCTTCTGTCTCTATCAGTGAAGTATTTCATCACCAAGTTTATAGTGTGTGCAAAGCATGGTACATGGGTAAAGTTACCAAGCCTTACTACATTCAGGATATCTGAAGCGTCGTCAGACACTATAAACCCAGGTTGCAGAAGCGTTGGAGTCAGTCACTCAACAAACTTTTTTTGAAGGCCCTCCAGACGTTCTGCTTTGTGGTCTTTGTCAAATCCATAAATACATAATGCTGCCTGCCTGTGAACAGAGAAAGTCCCTTCGTTCTTGTTTCTGCTGCTGCTGCTGCTGACACTGCCACTAGATGAAGTGTAAGAGGAGGAGGAGGATGAGGAGGGAGGATCGTTTACCCAATGGTCAGTCACAGCCATATAGTCAGTCTTCTGGCCACGGGTCCACATATCTGTGATGACATGAACCTTTCAGAGCATCAGACACACATTCCTGAACAGCATCATCTAACTCTGGGATGGCAACAGTTGAGAAATAAGTCCAGCTGGGAATCTGGTACTTTGGCACTATTATTTTCACAAGTGTCTTAAAACCTGGGTTGGCCACATAGGAAAATGGAAGCCGGTCAGTGGCTATCATCTTCCCAATTGCCTTTGTTAATCACCTTGCCTCAGCAGGTCTGTTAAGCTTATATTTCTATGACTGCACAAAAAAGTCTCGCAAAGAAATTTGATGGCCACTACATTGGCTGACATCACCAGATTTTCTTTTGGCTACTTCCCTTGACCTTCACCCCCATGGGTGGTGAATGTTGTCGTTGTGGATAGTATATGGCTCCTGTTAGGCTGTGGTGGTGGTGGTGGAGGACTCAAAGGGGTATAAAGAACCAAGAAACTGAAGATGTTGTGCTTCAGCTGGAAGGCAGACATTCATCATCCTCCCCCTCCTCATCAGTTACTTCCTCACCTTGGTTAACATTCATATCCTCTTCCTCCTCATTTGAGTGCAGCAATGCAGCAGCTTGTGTGTGCTCCTTTTGTGCTTTTTGATGCGATAAATGTGAGATTTCTTCATATGTTTTATCATAGTTAATGCTCCCATCTGAGTCCTCTAGTTTTACCACAATTTAATTTTGTTTTGCATAATTTGAAAACTACATGGCTGCAAGATGCTTTATTTTGTGCAAAAAAAAAAAATCCACACTATGGATTTAACATATTTTGTTGCGCTGCTGCTTTTGGGGAGGTTACATTTTTTTCACCACCACCACTGCCACTACCATAATCATTAGCACTGTTAGTATCTCTTTGAGGTCTTTCCATGTCCACCTGCATGTCTTTTTGATGCACAGTCTCTGATTGGCTCAACTGCTTCTGCTTCTACTCCTCTGGAAGTCTGTCCATCTTCTGTCCTATTTTTCCTCTACATGAGTGGGTATCTCCTTATACCACACGATAATTTATTTTCCCCACTGCCACCATCTTTCCTATAAGTCTTTTTTGTTCTTTTTCTGGCCTTGGATTCCACTTCTTCATCACACTCCCCAGAAGAACTATTGCTACTTGACAGACTGACTGCTACTTTATCTACTGGAAAATCTGTATCTGTTCTGCTGATTTCCTCCTCGGTCTCATCTGTCTCTTTTTCATAATCATCCATCTCTCGCTGCTTACTAAGACTGGTTGCTGCACTTTGATGGCATTTGTGCTCATCCTCTGAGTACAACAACGAGTTACTCCTGCAATGTCCTGAATTTTCTGCACCATTGTTACTGTTCCCTGGATTGCCTTAGAAATGCTGCTACTGTTTTTTTTTTTAACACCTATGGTTTTGCTTAAATCCACCAGAATATTAACTTCCTGTATTTCCATAATGGAAATTATAATTGTTTCTAATTTTTTTTTTTTAATCTCAAATAGTGGGTGCGTCTCTTGGTGCAAATATAGGGAAATGTATTCCTAAACAGGTCAGTAAAGCACTGCTAGATGTGTGGAGTACTTAGGAATACAGGGAGATTTATTTTTTATTCCCAAATAGGTCAGCAAACAAGAATGTCAAAAACTAGGGCTGCAAGTTTGGTTCTACCATTCTTGTAAAATGGTTGCACCACACCTGTTTGTGCTGGTCTGCCTGTGTGTGGACAAAGTTGACAAATCTGTGAACTTTGATTCACAGTTTGCACTATGTGAACAGCAAAGTTAATTATTATACAACACTGTTTTACAGCATCTACCGGGGTACAGCCAGGTTCTACAATATCTAACCAAGTTCTACCTGGTTCTACTTTATTGAAAAATCCACACACGTATTTTGAATGTTTGGGGAAAGTACATGTAGTACTAAGAATGGTGAGTTTTGCAAAAGTTTAGGTGCTTTGAGAAATTTGAGAATTCTATGCACCAAAACTTTGCAAAACATATACTTTCTCAAACATGCAAAATAACTGTGTGGATTTTTTAATCAAGTGGAACCACGTAGAACTCAAATATATATTGTGGAACCTGGTTATAGCCAGTATGACCTGGTTTTACTTGGCAGAACCTGGTTATATCTCTTAGAACCTGGTTATACTGTATCTGGTGGAACCTGGTAGAACTTTTTTTGAGTTCTACGCAGAAAGTTCACAAGGTAGAACTTTTGGATGTTCACACAGCCCAAGTTTTGACCCTGAGTTTCCATGCACTCGAATTCTCTCTCACTGGCATCAGCCGGCATACATGCGGTACTTTGCAGAGGCGGAGTACACAAAAAACAGTGGCCAGGGGGCATCAAACTGCTCAGGTTTGTGTGCTGTGAAAAGGTGGATAAAACTTTTTTTGAGTGTCAGACTGGATTCAACCTTGGTTTGGCATGCAAGTCAGCATGGGGAAGGGGGGCACACTAACTAAAGCCGGTACATATGACAGGGAGTCAGGGCCCCATGAGGTTTTCTTTCCAAATAACTTGTTAAACATTTCTTTTATAACTGCTGGGCACCAGCATAAGGTAGAAATTCAGTCGGTGAGCTCACATGAGAGGAGGTGGTAGTATCAGTGTACAAGTACTGGACCCTCTTTCCAATTTGCTGCCCTAGTCCCATTCTGATTGGCCTGGTGTGAGACACACTGTGTGTAGTTGGTTGGCGACCCCTTGGTGAGGTTGTGATCAGTACTCACTACTGAAGTGTAGCAGCAGGCCAGTGGTGAAACAGCAGGATGGGACTAACTGTAAAGGAGCAGCAGGCAGCACAGACATGGAGGAGGTCTTACTCTAACTCTCTTAAACTTCAGCATGTAGCAGTCAAAGGAACTGAGGAAACAATTTAAAAAGAAGTTCTCTCTAGCTTTTGTTTGGAATTGAGTTTTGGTTTGGGAATTGAAGGCGGCCCTGTATGTGCTCTCTCCCTATGATTGCTACAGCCATCAGCATTAATAATTCTGGAGTTCCGACCCTCCCCTAAGCAGTCTGAAAAAAGGTAGCCCTGGCCAGATCCACGGGCTCTGTGGCAATAGGAGAGGGCTAGCTTTACTGGGAATGGAGTATCTAGCTGGCTGGTTAATTAAAAAAAAAATGCATACATCAGAGCAGCTGGGAGGGGGCCTGAAGTCAGAGCTGGTTTTCCTCCCTTTTGCCCTGTTATCTCCACTTCTAGTCCTGGTTTCTCTGGGGATCACATTTTAAGATATTTTATATTTTGTGTTTGGACTGGGAACATGGGGATTGCTGGGAGCTTTTGACAGCAGACTGACCAGGCCGTTCTGTGATGCCCTGATGGTAGTGTGCGCTGGGATCCACTAAAATAAAAGGGTGGCTAGAGCAACAGTATCGTGATGACCCAAATAAATTGCACACCATTTACCAACACCAGTGCTGCTCCCTGCAGGAGGAATAGCAGGAAGACACTTCAGGTTCCCAAGAAGGTGGATGTTGTCACCTGACAAAGAGAGGCAGGACTCATGAATGAGTTTTGAATGCTCTACAGAATTAATTTTGGAAATAGGGAAACAAAGACACGGTAGCAGAGAAGTAGGGAGGTAAGGTAACACATCTAAACCTCCTGTATGAGGAGAGCTCTAACACTCCTGTATCAGTATGACTGTAACAGCTACGATGTAAGAGCATTTTTGTACGAGAACTCAAAGATAAGAATGAGTGTAACAGCTACACTGTAAGAGCATATTCACACTATGAAGATTCTGATGATCACTGTGCAGAATGCTTACACTACCCTGAGGTGCACCTCTGACAAAGTGACTACCACCCCGGGAGCACTCCAAACCTGGTGACTACTACAGTATGCTATAGCAAAACTCTATGACTGATATTATTGGCAGTTCGTGCACGGTTGTTACTTTCTCTGTTGTTGTGGGGTTGTTCAGTTATACAAAGGAGGACAAGACAAAAGGAACTTGTACAAATGGGAACAAGCAGGCTGGCAGGCCAGCATGACTCTGATGACTTCCTGTGATACTAGAGGGATACAAAGAGGTTTTCTAAACAGACCATGAGTCCATCGGCCAAACCCACATCTCCTGAGTTGCTGGAAAAAAAAGAACAAGCATGAAGATTCTCTCGGATAAGAACCCACTGAGGGCTGCTGGAATTAAAGGATCTGGCCACAGTCCACTAGTGTACAGCTGGGATGAAATGACGAATGCAGTGACTACCCTGCCACAGCCCACTTGTGGACTACTGGGTATGAAGGATGCAGAAGAACCGCTGCCATAGCCTGCTGGTGGACTGCCAGGTATGAAAGATGCATAATAATAATAATAATAACTTTATTTTTAAAGTGCCTTTCAGAAATATCAAGGCGCTTTACATCAAAACACAATATACAGTGTCAATTTTAAACATATAAAATAGATTCATTAAAACATCACTCAGTTAAAACAAACCATGCGCTCATCCATACAATCCACGAATATTTACAAATAATTACCATTAATCATCCAGATAGGCCAGATCCCATAAATAGGTTTTCAAATCTTTCTTAAATACCTCCACGGAGGTGCACTCCCTTAACCAACGTGGTAGAGAATTCCAGAGAGTGGGTGTGGCACATGAAAATGCTCTACTACCAGAGGATTTGAAATTTACTTTTGGAATCTCTAACAACCCCTCGTCGGCCAAGTAGAGCGATCGGCCAGGACGGTAAGGCACCAGAAGTTCTTTCAGATAGGTCGGACCCTGATCATGAAGGGCTTTAAAAGTCAATAAAATGACTTTAAAGGTGATCTGCCACCGTATAGGCAGCCAGTGCAGTTCGCGCAGCACCGGGGTAATATGACTGGATCTCCTTGTCCCAGTCAAAACCCGGGCTGCAGCATTCTGCACCAGCTGAAGGCGATGGATTTCAACCCCAGAAAGCCCAAAGTAAAGGGCGTTGCAGTAGTCTAAGCGCGAGGACACAAAAGCGTGGACCAATGTTGGTAGGGAGTCAGACAGAACAAGGTGATGCACCCTGGCAATATTCCTAAGATGGTAAAAGGAAGTCTTGACAATGGCTGACACCTGAGATTTAAGGGTCAGCCTATCATCTAGGACAATCCCAGGGTTGCGCACCTGTTCGAAGGTCGAAAGTGACACACCCCCAAGAAAAATTCCAGAGGGCGTGCCATCATGCGACCTCGCTATCTGACCACCCGGGTCCACTACTAACACCTCTGTCTTCTCTGAGTTCAACTTTAACTAACTAGAATCCAGCCACCCTTGGATTTCTTCTAGACAGTTATTAAACACCGAGAGTGCTCCATCCTGGTCAGGTGCAAAAGACAGGTATAGATGGGTGTCATCTGCGTAGCAGTGAAACCTCAGCCCATACCATCTTATAATGTCTCCGAGAGGCAGCATGTACACTGCTAATAACATGGGTGACAGCACTGAACCCTGATGCACCCCACACAACAAAAGAGTTGAGCCAGAGGAATGAACCCCCGACACAACTCTTTGTGATCTCCCAGTGAGGAATGAAGTGAACCATTTTAAAACAGTTCCCAACATTCCACAAATTGATCTCAGGCGTGCTAACAACATCAAGTGATCCACAGTGTCAAAAGCTGATGAGAGATCAAGAAGAACTAGAATGGAACGTCTCTTCTGATCTCTCGCCCTCAGAAGATCATTAAGCACCTGAACCAGCGCAGTCTCGGTGCTGTGTCTTTTACGAAAACCGAATAGGAAGGATTCGTAGACATTATGGATGGTTAAATGGTCTTCCAATTGGCTGCCATCATTTTTCAATAACCTTCCCAATAAAGGGAAGGTTAGAGATAGGTCTGTAGTTTGAAAAACAGTCTGGGTCCAGAGTAGCTTTTTTCAAGAGGTGTGTCACCACCGCCTCTTTCAGGGAGTTAGGAAACTCACCAGTCTCTAAGGAGCACCAGACTATTTGCACCATAACTGGACCAATGGTCTCAAGACAACCCAAAATTAGGGGAGTTGGTCCAGGGTCCAAACTACAGCTCGTAGGCTGCACACTATGGATGATCCTCATAATATCCATGACTTCCAGTCGGCAAAAGGAACTCCAAGAGAACTGAGGTATTGTGAGCTCGCACTGTTCCACAACCTCACCCTTAGAGATTGCTGGACGCAGGCCCGTCCTGATGTCAGCCACCTTAGTTGCAAAGAACCGAGCAAGCTCCTCGCACTCTACTTGCGAAAAAGCTTTTCGGACTTGCAGACAGGCTGGGTTGCACAGTCTGTCTACAGTCCAAAACAGCTGAGCCAGTCGATTCTGTGCAACTGCAATCTCCCTGGACAGGAATTCTTATGAGTGATTGCAGATTGATAGACAGAATAATGTTCCATCAATCTAAGGTGGTCGGCATCAAGGGCAGATTTGCACCAACAACGCTCTAACCTTCACCCCTGTCTCCGCAACTCCTTCAGTGTCCCATCAAACCAAGGGGACCTGGGGTGAAGGGATAGGGGGCACTACGAACAGGAGCAATAAGATCCAGGGCCCCCAGAACGGCCATATTATAGGCTGCCACCAGTGCCTCTGGGTTACTGCTAGTCAACACGAGGGATGAGAGGTCAAGGACCGCTACAAGGCCCTGGGAAGTAATATTCCATAATGGGCGGTACCTGACCATCTCCACAGGGGAAGACCTTCTCAGGGGGGTGTAAAAATTGAACCTCATGATGTGGTGGTCAGACCAGGTGACTGATTCCACCCCCATGTCAGATGAATCAATCCCTAAGAGGAAGACTAAATCCAAAGAGTGCCCAGATTTATATGTAGCAGTGGAAACTACCTGTGTAAGGTCCAAAGAAGACATAAATTGGAGGAAGTAATTACCAAATCGTGAGAGTTCATCATCAATCCAGGCGTTAAAGTCACCCAGAACCATCAATCTGGGTGACTCAAATGACATATCGATGAGGAAGGCTGCTACTTCCTGTAAGAAGCGTTTCCCATCTCCGGGTGGATGGTAGATGAGAACAATTGGAACGCCTACACCTGCTACAACTGTACACTCAAAGGATTCAGTCTCACCTACTACCACATTCGTGAGGCCCAATTTGGTCTTAAAACAGACTGCAACCCCCACCCTGGAGTCCAATCTCGGGCGGTGTATCACCGAGTACCCGGCTGGAATCATGGCCTCCAATGTGGGGCCAGAATTTTCATCCAGCCAGGTCTCGGTGATGCAAACCAGGTCAGCCGAACTAATAAGATCGGCTAAAATAGCAGCCTTATTCTTAACAGACCTGGCATTGCATAATACCGCCCGAGTTGGACAAACCTCAGAAGCTGTCCGGCCTATCTGCCCACCAAATTCAGTAGTGCCCTTGGGTATGGGCACCAGACACGGGAAACCCCGGTCTGGATTCCATTTCGCCCCAGGGCCTTCTGAACTTAGTAACCCCACGGGGTTCTCCGCCTTCTTCATCCTCCCTGCTCACCACCCCACCCTTCCTCACTCTCCCACGAACAATCCCCAGTGCTCTACAGCGCTGGTATGTCTTGAACCATAGGGGAGGAGTATAAAAAGGGCGGAGGGCACGAAGAGAGGAGGATGAATAGTGCATCACCGTGGAGCCTGCGGCCAGCATGATTTAGCTCAAACTAAACAATATACAACAAATATCTAGCTAAACTAATCTAACAACTATAACAACATTTCTAACAATTAAAATCCTAAAATCCTCCAAAACAATAATAACTTAAACAATAAACCCAACCCAACAAAATCTACAAAACCACCCTTCTCCCCAACTAGAAAGAATTCAAACCCAGAAAACAAAATATAATAAAATAAATAAAAAAAAAAAAAAAAAAAAAACCCCTGCCACAGTCCGCTGGTGACTGCTGGGTATGGAAGATGCAGAAGAATGTGGGAGAACCCCACGGAAATTGGGAACCAGGATGAGGAAGTCTTCAGAAGTCGAGGGAATGACAGAGTTCTGGGCACCAAGGCCAGACGAGCCAAGGACAAACGTAAAACAATAAACAGGACGTTGGCTTAGGTAACTGGAAAAGAAGATCTTGATGTTACTATGATGAAGATGGCAAAACAAGAAAACAGACAGCAGTATCTGCACTGGGCCAGGCTGTACACTAGGACTGTTAGATGAAAACAATAAACATGATGTTGCAAGGTTACGGCCGTGGACGCGGATCTTCAAGGGTCCTGCTGCAGACTGATTCTGGAATGCACTTGTGGAAAACCTTTTAGAGGATTGCTGAAGACTGATTAAGAAAAACCACCTGCTGAATGCCTTGGGAAGGTTGCTGAAGACTGATTCGGAAATACATCTAGCATAAGATACTGGTACAGTGCAATGTAACTGCAATCCTAAGGCAATATGGAAAACTTGTGGTAGTTCAAATAAATGTCACAGTCTGAACAGTCAGGCTCAATATTGCAGTTTCAAGAGTTATGTTCGATAACTCAGCTCCAACAGTAGTGGTCAATATCACAGTCTTTGAATGTCCAGACCACAGTACGTGAGCACATATCCAGGTATCTCCCTAGGTGTGGACTTAACCTGAGGTGGGGTTCCTCTGACTAAATCAGGCTCCCCTGTAACTTTAGCTACACTGGTTGGCTAAATGCTGTATGGCCCTTAAAACTGTGTAAAACTGGCTGGTTGGGCCCCTCCTAAAGCTGTGGGGTACGCTGGCTGGTTGGATCCCAATAAATTGAGGGCCTATTGTGGCTGGGCTCCTTTAATTACACACTGGGCCTACGTTGCCCCTTTCAGCTGGGGAACCTATTGGCTGGGCCCCTTTAATTACACTCTGGGCCTAATTTTCCCCCTTCAGCTAGGGGACCTATTGGCTGGATCCCTCCGAGCTGCAGGCCTACATGTGGACTGAACTCCTTTAAGCTGTGACCCACCCTCCACTGGTTGGGCCCATTTAAGCTGTGGGCCTGGGGTTAAACTGGCTGGGCCCCTTTAAGCCTTATTTGAGCCTTGTTGCCCTTTTACACTGATCGGCCTACTGGTTAGGCCCCTTTATCCTTTGGGCCTACTGGCTGGGCCCGTTTAACCTGCCTGCTGCTTGCTTTTGCCCCTTTAAATACTGGGTCTGGACATTGCCCCATAAATGTTTTCTTCAGGCTTATGCAGGGCCTGTCTGTCACTTCCCTCCTGCTCCGCGTGGTCTCTGCTTCTGCTCCGTGTGGTCTCTGCCCCCTAATAAATATTTATAAGCTTCCTCATATAGGGCCTAATGCCCTAAGTCCCACATCTGGGCGTCACCACGCTCGATGAATATTCATTTTATTTAGATCAGGTCCACCCACTTTCTCGGCCTCCACTGATGTTCTTTGCACCTACTACCTTTAAAAAAATAAATAAACAAACTTTTATTATTTGTTGCTGGCGGTTAGCACTTGACACTTGTTCTGCTGCTGACTCACTGCCCCAGCCTGTGGTGAAGACTGCTGGATCGGGAGGCTGGGAGGTGTTGCTGCAGAGAGAGAGGGATGGGTGAGCAGAGACAGGTACAGAACCGGACAGCCGAGGATCTTGTGAGGTCCTGACTGCTTCTCGAAGACTGACTTTAACTTCTTTTTTTTAAATAGAAAAATAATAAAATGGGGCACCAAGCCCTTCTTCTGGGAATAGAATGTTTCTCCCCTCTTCTGGGTGCCTGACAGCATGAAGGACCACACAGTATGGCAGGCAGGCAGTCTTCAGTGGCCCGAGGCAGTAGAGGTACACAGGCAAGCCCACAGGGACAGCTTCAACCCTCTAATTAAGCTCTTCTCATCCCTCCATGCTTCCTGCGTCCTCTCTCCTCCAAGGTCACCTTGATCTCACCCGAGAAAATGACCCTCTGGGATTCAAAAAACACAGGGGTCCCTGTTCTGGAACCCCAAGAGCCTGCCATGGATCACTGGCTAAATTTTGAACAAAAATACCACGCACTGGGTAGGGGCAGCAGTCCCAACGCGTGGGAAACCACAGCTCGTGCTGCCTGCTCAAGGGAAAATTCTGGGAGAGCAGAAACAAGAGAAAGCTATTTTTTTTTTTGCAAAACAGTCCTGCTGTCTGGCAAGGGGGGGGGGCACTAAACTGAGGGGTCCCAGCTCTCTCCTTTCTTTACTGCCCTTGATGCCCACTCTGACAGGGGACATTGAGGGGCACCTTGTTTATTTAATTAATTTCTGAGGTGTCCCCAACTCTGGGGCACTACATTATTGTCCCTTTTTTCTTGTGAAATCTGGAATAGGAAAGGGGGGGCAACTTAGGGTCTGCGGAGACAGATGAGGCAGGGATATCTGGGCAGACTCAGTGGGTCAAGTAGTCCTTTTCACTGACAAATTATTTGTTACTGTGGTTTGGAATGGGAACATGGGGGACTGAAGCTTCTGGAGTTTGGGCAGGTTTCCTACTTTTTCACTTGGGAGGGGTAGGTCCAATAGGGTAGCAGACTGGCCATACCTTGATGATCCTTTTTTCCTGATAAATCTGGATTTGTAATAGGAATGGGGGGGGGCGGGCTAGGAGCTGCTGGAGACTGAGGCAGGTTTCTCTCTCTCCACCCTTTGGGGGGGGTAGGTAGGTAGGTAGGTAGGGTTACGGCAGCTGTCTGAGCCATTTTACTGTCCCCCTTTTTCCTGCTAAAACTCTGTTTTAATAAAGGCTGTTCACAGAGTTTGAGTTTTTGTCTGTGCATATCACACATTTGTTTTATGTGAAAGTTCACCTGAATCTGTGCATATCCACTTCACCGATCTCAAGGAAGTGGTAATGTTAGTTGATGCCCTCAATTTAGCTGCGGATTACAAACTCACGAAATAACGTGCAAGCTGTAAGCTTTTTTTTTTTTAAATCCAGCCCTGTGTGTTTTAGCGGTTTTGATTTCAAGGTTTTTCTTTTTCTATCTTTTAGATTGTTTATTACATTGTTTATCACACCTGTCTGCCTGCCAGCTGGCCCCTTCATCCCCATGCCTCCTAGCCCCATTCCCCACCTTCCCATGGACTTACTTGGCTCAGAGTGACATAAGTCATCCATGGATTGGCCCCCATGGCAGGGACAGCGGGTGGAGAGCCACCCCCTCACCACCAGCACAAGCCAGTTTTCTGGAGTCTTGCCTAGTCAGTCAGTGGTGCAGGACCTGTGGAGTCATGTAGCTGGTCTGGATTTTACCTCTGGCATTTTCTTCCCAGGCAGCCCAATGTATGTGTGCACTTGTGTGTGTCTGCCTCTGCATACCATGCATATCACCATCTAAGGCAGCCTTCCCCTTGCCAAGGCTATCCCTGCTGTGCTACTATCTGACCTCCATCTGGTGGCAGGCTGACAGTAGCACATCTGTTTGAATCCTCCCTCCCCTTCAGAAGAGAGCTATCCTTAATGCACTGACTCTTTAAAGGGGAACTCTCAGCATCTCCATGGCCAACCCTCTGATGCAAAAGACAGGCTAAGCAGCACTGGATGTCTACCCCCTAGCACATTGTAACATCAACAGTAAACTATAGTGCATTATCTCTCTTTTTCAGCCTGTATTGATCATGCTTTCCTCAGTTGATCAGTGCCAGTCGAATAAGAGTAATAATGTGTCAAGTTTTACTGCTAATGTTTAAATGTGTTACAAGCTACATAGATGTCCCCCACAGTTTATTTAATCATTTGTATCATCAGAGGTCTGGTTGAGGGGGACACTGGGAACTGTAGCGGATGGCATGGTGGTGGTGCGGGGGGGGGGTGCAGGATCAAGTAGATTTAACAAGGATTACAATTAAATGGCTAGAACATTTTTGGATGGTGACTCCGTGGCAAGGTTGCGGTTGTTATTTGGTTCTGAAGTGCGGCAGCAGGTCAGCAGTGAGACAGCAGGATGGGACTGACCTGAAGGGAGCAGCAGGCAGCACAAACACAGAGAAAGTCTTACTTTGACCCTCACAAACTTCAGGGTGCAGCTGCCAAAGGAACTGAGGAAACAAAAGTTTTCTGTAGCTTTCATTTGGTGTTGGGTTTTGGTTTGGTAATTAAAAGATGCCCTGTGTGTTCTCCCTCTCTGTGACTACTACAGCCATCTGCATTAATAATTCTGGAGCTCTGCCACCCCCCCAAGCAGGCTAAAAAAAAATAAACGTAGCCCTAGTCAGACTCATGGCTCTCTGGCAGTAGGAAAGGGCTAGCCTTACTGGGAATGGGGCATCTACTGTATCTGGCTGGTTAATTTAAAAAAAATGAATAAAACAAATGCACACATCAGAGCAACTGGGAGGGGGCCTGAAGTTGTCTGGCAGTGGTGAAACAGCAGAATGGGACTGACTGGAAGGGATCAGCCGGCAGCACAGACACGGAGAGGGTCTTACTCTGATTGTCTTAAACTTCAGGCTGCAGCAACCAAAGGAATTGAGGAAACAATTTAAAAATAAGTTTTCTCTAGCTTTCATTTGGTGTTGGGTTTTGGTTTAGGAATAAAAGGTGGCCCTGTGTGTGCTGTCTCCCTGTAACTGCTATAGCTGTCAGCACTAATAATTCTGGAGTTCTCTCCCCCCTCCCCACCAAGCCTGAAAAAACATATAGTCCTAGCCAGACTCATGGGCTCTCTGGCAGTAAGAAAGGGCTAGCTTTACTGGGAATGGGGACATCTATTTAGCTGGTTAATTTAAAAAATAAATAAAACAAATGCATACATCAGAGCAGTTGGGAGAGGGCCTGAAGTTGGGGGATGGTTTCCCTCATTTTCATCCTATTATGTCCACCTCTTGTCCTGGTTTCTCTGGGGATCACATTTTAGTATATTTTCTGGTTTAGATTGGGAACATGGGGGTGGGTGTTGCTGGGAGCTTCTGGAGTTGGGGCAGATATCCCTCCTTTTTTATGGCTGTGGGAGGAGCTACAGCCATCTTGCTATCTGTAGCTGGAAAATGGAGTATCGTGGAACACATATTTTGAAGTTTTCAAAGCATCCTTCCATGCCAACTGAAATAAAATACTCCCTTCTTTCTGTTAAGAATGTTGGAGACATAACTCCAAGCTGCTAATCAGATGCCGTTAGGAAACTGAAACAGCTTGTTAAATATTTGTTAAATATTGGTTGCCTATTAAACTGGAAATTTGTTTACCCCTTCAGAATGCAACAACTTGCACATTTAAATACTTAGCATTTAAACGGCTTCTTCCTACTAGTTTCACTTGGGAATGTATTGTCTTTCAAGAAAGACTCATACCTCATAAATGTCATCCCTTTCCCAGCAAATCTATAATTTACATTGTTTTTTTAACCTTTAAAGGCACTATCTGATAAGCACTGTTTTATGCCAGGTCTTCAGTGAGCTACCCATGCAAACTATGTAACAATCAGCAGGCACTTTCTGCTATGCTTTTTGGGAAAAAAATATATTGAGCTGCAGCAAACACACACACACACACATATACACATTCTCTGTACACACCATCCTCATGGCCACAACATTCAAAATAAATACTGCATTCTAATATGTTATAAAACAAGAAACTGTTCATGTCAGTGAACACAGTGAAGTTCAGTTTAGAGTAGATTTCCTTTAAATATTTCTTATCCTATATTTTGTATCCTGGATACACACACACTGTACACACCATCCTCTTGGCTGCAACATTCAAAATAAATACTGTATTCTAATATGTTATAAAACAATAAATAAACTGTTTATGTCAGTGAACACAGCAAAGTTCAGGTTAGAGTAGATTTCCTTTAAATATTTCTTATCCTATATTTTGTATCCTGAATAGCGGAGGGGAGATGCCACATCTCATTGTCATAGGGATCTTCATTTATACATTTTTGCACTGTATTTACTCGGGCTGTCCCAGATTACATACAATATCTTGTTTTCAGTGGGGTCATGATTTTACCATTTTGATAATGTATTTCTTCAGGGTAGCCTAGTACAGGGCCCCCATATTCAAAGGAGGTGCGCGGCACACCCTGGCAGAAGAGAGAGATGTGCTGTGCAATTCCAACAATGCGTTGCAGCATGATATTCAAATGTGCGGGATGCGCTGGCTGCAAGGGAATGGGCCAGGGTGCATACAAATAGTATGCCATGCAAGTTGAGGGTGCGCTCCCATGCATATGCTGCGCTGTGGCATACTCAGTGGTAATGTGCCCCTCGCAGTCCAGAGCAGCGCAGCCCACAGTTAGACCATGAATAGCTGGCCTAACCCAGCCAGCCACCCACAGGCAGGCTGCAGAAGTGCACCCAAGTGCATAGCAACCTGGCAGCCCTGGTGGACTAGAGGTATCCCCTCCCATCCCTGATTGATCCAACTCTATCCCCGAAGAGCTCCATAGCGTAGGGACCCCTGGTCCCAATCACACCAGAGGAAGCCACGGTCCATATCCATAGTATAGAGGACCCCCACCCAACACCTTGGTATGTAGACACCCCCACTCCCCCATATCCGACCTGTTGCGGAGACTGGCACTGCCCTCCACACCCTGCCACAGCCAGCTGCCAACTGCACTGGATCCAGGCCAGGGACCTGTACTCCGGAATGACCCAAGTGGCTGTACTGTGCATTGGGACAGTACGCAAGCTGAGGACCCACCAGTGTATGCAGCCGTGTGTATGTCCCTGGCAAACCGTAAGAGGGAATTGACATACCTCCAATGCATGCCTTGTCGATGTTGTATCTTCCTGCTGTCATACACCACTGTAGGTCCACACTCTCCCCTGTTCCCCTGTGTAACATGCCACCCTCTGGACTGCTGAGGTATTCTGGGTGCCATGGGGTGTGGTATCCTGCAATGCCATTTACAGTGAATGCTCCAGGCTATGGATAGTGCATCTGCGGTTCCTTGATTGTACAAATGAATGGAGGGCTGGCAGTAATATGCCTGTTCCAGGACCTGTGTGAATGGGTACAGCATCGGCTGTCACCCACATTGAACAGTGCAACGGCACCGGGACGGTGAATCCACATGCAACCACCTGAGGTGTAGGGCCACTGGGCATTATCGCCCGCACACAGCTCGTGCCTAGTATGACACATTCCAGCATCCTACTGCCAGTGCTCCACCACCCAAAAATAAGATGCCATTTCTTCTGTGAACTATCCAGGATAAATATATAGCAATCAGCAGGCATATTCTAGGAAAATACATTGTAAAAATATGTAAAAGGAAGACCACATTGAAACTACCTCTCAGCAGATTTGCATTGTGCAGATTCATTGGAAATAATGGGTAAAAGCATCCCAAAAGCTCTCCACAGCCATATCGGCTTTGACCAGAGTTTGTTCCTCTGGGGGGAGGGGAGCAGACTGGCCAGGCCTTACCGTTCCCTTTTTCCTGCAAAATCTGGAATAGGAACAGTGGGGGGAGGGGACCAGTTAGGGTTTGCAGAGATAGACTAGGCAGGGACATCTGGGCACACTGGGTGGGCCAAGCAGTCCTTTTATACAGACAAATGCTTTGTTACTATGGTTTTGAACATGGGGGAAGGGGGGCTGGGAGCTTCTGGAGTTTTGGCAGGTTTCCCTCCCTTTTCGCCCCCTGTGAGGGGTAGGTTCAGTTAGGGCAACTGACTAGCCATGCCTTAATATTCCCTTTTTCCTGCTAAACCTGTATTTGGAATAGGAATAAGAGGGGCTTGGAGCTGCTGGAATCTGAGGCAGGTTTCTCTCTCTCTCTCTCTCTCTCTCTCTCTCTCCCCCCACCTTGGAGGGGGGAAGCAGGTAGGGTTAGAGTAGCAGACTGGCTAAACTGCCTTGCTGTCCCCCCTTTTTCCTGCTATATTTCTGTTTTTCATTCAAGTTTGGGTCAAGTTATTTATGTGCCGTTGAACTTTTTACCCACTGCCTCGGAAGTAGGCCTAATGGTGCCTCAGAAATTAGGTCTAGTGTGCCGCAAAAAACAGAGAGCCTTACTTATTAGCAGCCAGAATAATGTTGAGTTTCATAAGAAATAATGGATAGAGTTGCTTGATGCGCACTCATTTTTATTGGGGGGGGGAGGGCAGAGGGACTTTTTAAATACACTACATTTTTTGTTCTTGAATAAAAGGCTGTTCATAGAGCTAGAGCTTCTGTCTGTGCATGTTACACATTTGTTTTATGTGAAAGTTCTCCTGAATCTGTGCATCCATTTCACACACGACGAAAGGAAGTGGTAAAGGTAGCAGATGACCTCAACTTAGCTGCAGACTGCAAATTCAGTAAATAACGTGCAAGCTGTGAAGTTTTTTTTTTATCTAGCTTTACGAGTTTTAGCAGTTTTGATTTCAAGGTTTTTTTTCTTCTATCTATTACATTGTTTATCACACCTGTCTGTCCACCAGCTGGCCCCTTCATCCCCATGCCTTCCAGCCCCATCCACCACCTTCCCATGGACTTACTTGACTCAGAGTGACATAAGTCATCCATGGGTTTCCTCTGTGGCAGGGATGAAGGGTGGAGATCTGTCCCCCGAGCACAAGCCAGTTTCCTGGAGTCTTGCCTAGTCAGACAGTGGTGCAGGACCTGTGGAGTCATGTAGCCAGTCTGGATTTTACCTCTGGCATTTTCTTCCCAGAGCAGCCCAGCGTATGTGTGTGCATGTGTGCATGCCTGCCTCTGCATGCCATGCGTATCACCATCTAAGGCAGTGTTCCCCTTGCAGAGACCGTCCCTGTTGTGCTACTATCTGACTTCTGTCTGGTGGCAGGCTGATAGCAGGACATCAGTCTGAATCCACCTTTCCTTGAGGGGAGAGCTATCCCTAGCACACTGGATCTTTACAGGGGAACTCTTAGCGTCCTCCATGGCCATCCCTCTGATGTGAAAGACAGGTAAAGCTGCAATGGACATCTATGTACCTTCTAGAACATTGTAACATTTACAGTAAACCATAGTGCACTCTCACTTTTTCAGCCTGTATGGATCACACTTTCCTCAGCTGATCAGTGCCAGCCGAATAAGAGCGAGAATGTGCCAAGTTTTACTGTTAATGTTTAAATGTGCTACAAAGTACATAAATGTCCCCCATGACTAATCCCATCATTTGTGTGTAAGCACCCTCCCCCAGTATGGGTGCTTAATATCCAGCCCTTGCTCCTCCCCTTTTTTCCCTTTTTTGGGCTGTGGGGTCATGGCCTGCCTGCTGGTCGAGTGGGGCTACAACTCCCAGCATGGGCACTTATGGGAGGTTTTGGAACTACAAAGAGGGACCGGTGGGAAGAAGAGACTGTGAGTTCAGGGCCAGAGCAGCCTACATCATCCCCGGTACAGCTGGGATTTTTCTGTGGGCAGCGTGTACACAGTCATCTGGGAACCAGTGAGGGGGCAGGCCGTGAGAGGGATGCAGTGGTATAAAGGGATAGGTGGGATTTGAACCATGCTTTTGCAACTTTGGCAATGTGGATTGCCTGTATTTCTGTATTTGTGTGGGCCCATTCACCACTAAGGGGGAGCTATAGCTCAAGGAGTACTTGGAGGATCCGCAATGTGAACAGCGGCACCATGTGGGTCGGCAGTTGGGTCCTGAGTAACTTGAGGCCAGGGTCCTGCTGTTGGGGCAGTGTGGTGGTGCAAGTCCATGCTGTGGAGTTGGCAGTGGTGGCAGCCTGCCTTCCCCTTTCTGGTGTGGCACTGTAGCAGGACTGTAGCAGTTGTGAGGTCCATAAAGCCTTTTTTGGGTCAGCGCCGGTGCGTCTCTGGGATCGCCAGGGCCAGTGTTTGGATGCTTTGGATGCCCAGAGCTCAGTGCACCTCAAGAGATAGTTGGAACAGAGAGAGAGAGAGAGAGAGAGAGAGAGAGAGAGAGATTGGAATAGAGAGAGCGACAGAGAGAGAGAGAGAGAGAGGAACCCAGAAGATGTGGAATCGGCAGCGTCCGAGAGAACCATGTGCCTACATGAAATCTGTGCTGCTGCCATCAAATGGAAGCCTTATTCAGCTTTGAAGGACTACCTGTGTCTGATCTGCCCAGATCGTTAAGCAATGTGACATGGCCCTATGTCACTGAACCACAGCTACCTCAAACTCCATGCTGTTTGTGCCCCACTGCTCCATGGAGTGAAAGTTTTACTGTTTTATAAAGAAATTAAAGTTTTGCTATTCACTGAATTCACAGTGTGGATGGACTTAATAATGAATTGTTGTTCCAACCTATAACCATCAAGTTGCCCCCTCTTGCTGCTGCTTGCCTCGTGTGGCTGCTGCACCCCTCTGCCTGATCTTCAATTAAGCACAAGGTCTGAACCCAGGTAACTTTTACCTTTTGTGATTTCAGGACTGTTGTCTGTGTTGCCAAGCCCCCCTTCCTCATATTCCATCAGGCCCCTTGACATTTGAGGGTGGCTTACAATGTGGGGGTTCATCTGGTATATATTTTGGGGTAAATTTCATACCTGGACTTATATCTGAGACTCGGCAGAGTGTGGAGACTGCTTGGACAAATTCGGTGGTTTTCTTGCTCCTGAGACCTGCCATTTTTCTGAGATTGTTTAATGCCTTTCCCGAGGTGGCACCATCTTAGAAGGCTGTTATACATAAGCAATGTTATGCAAAGGACTTGGTGGCAGCTATGATTGGCCTATTCCTTTGGACTGCTTGGCAGGAGGGAAGGTGTAGCGTTGTGGGGGTTCCCTGGCAGACGCCATTATCCAGCACTGGTAGCATGGTGAGAGTGAAAGCCATGAGAGATTAGCAGCTTTGGTACTGCCTTGGAAAAGGGCATGACTCCTTTCAGTATTTTCAGGGACTGATAGCATGGCAGAGGCCCCTAAGGAGGTGGGACAAACAGCAACTGTGCCAGCTTTGCTTTTGATGTGGTTATGGGTGACTGTAGAAAAGGCTACAACTTTGGATTGCTGTGCAGTTTGTAACTATCAGGTATTAGGAATGACTTATCTGCCCCTCTGTCCTAACTGAGTTCATGGAGCACCCCCAGCATCAGGCTTGCTTAGTCAGCAGTGCCTTACTCCCTGGAGCTGGCCTGTGCCTTTGACATCTTTGAGTACCTCCACTACCCCTGCAAGCATAGAGGACTGGGAGGAAATGAAGTCTGCCATTGCCGGAATGGAGAAGGACTCCAAGCCTGAAGTCCCCCCCAGTGGAGAGTGGGCATAGATATCTGCTCACCCCCTCTCCTCCTATGACCTCTGTGTCTCCCTGTGACGGGGGGTGTGGGGTGTGGATGAAAAAGGATTCAGACTATATTGGGCCTGCGAAGCCTGAGCCTTCCCCCACACCTGCAGTGGTCGTGCTTGCTTCGGGAAGAAGAGCTGTGTCGCAGAAAGTGGAAGTCTGTGATGTGATCTTGGAGGAGGAGATGTCCATCAGCATTGATTCAGATGGGGGGTTTTGGGGAGACCCGCCAGTCCATGCTCCAGGGAGCCTCGCTATTCCTCTTTCATCTGAGGACCAGGATGTGGAGAGGATGATTCCCAAACTGTTCTGCAGGCCAAAGCTGTCCATTCCTGTTACGGCCCAAGCCTGCCTCAGCTATGTCAGCAGCTCCACTGGAAAATGGATGGCCTTAGACCTGATGATCCTTTGACTCTCAAGTACAGGAATGATACTTGGTTGGTGGATGGAAGGGCCCCAAGAACCAGTGTCTGAAGCATCCCGGAGTGGTCCCAGGCAGAACGATGAGTCCATAGAAGAATCCACAGGGAGTACCCCATGAAGTTTATCCCTATGTGTCAGAGAGGATTTGGGATATCCTCAAGAAGAAGCATGTTGATTGCACATTTTATGGAGCTCTTGATAAAGTTCAGGGCAGGCATAAGGTGACTGGAGAGCCCAAGCCTGCAGCTATTACCACTGCCAGATCCATATGTCAGTCTATGGTCTGTACAGGATTTACTCTCTTCAAGCACTTTGCTATGGTCCAGGATGTCATGGGATATTTCATCAAGTACTATGTGGTCAGTGAAGATTCATTCAGGGAGGAGACAACCAAGCCTGATCCGCAATACTATTATTCTAAGGAGGGTGGACCTGGACTGTAGAGCCTAATGTTCCCACTGTCTTGATCTCTCTGCAAGACTGCCCTGTTTTGGGTGAAGATCTGTATCTGACATTTGTGCCTTCTGAGACTGGGTGAGACCACTCTTATTTACTGTTTAAACATTACTGTTTCACATGTTTAGCTAGTTACTGGTTATGGAGTTAACGAGTGGTGCTTAGCCCCTATAATCCTAATTTGAACTGGCCTTGATCCAGTGGCCATATGGATTTACCATACTGGATTATGGACTGCAGAGTTCTATCACTGTTTTGCTGTTTGGGGGAAGGGGTGACAAAAGCGTGAGAGTGGAACTTAGTGTAGTGTAGTAACGCATGCGGCATGCGGTGTGTGTGTGTGTGTTGTGCATCTGTGTGCCTGTGGGAGATCTATTTTTAAAATGGGACTTAGCATCTTTTGCTGTCCTGCACAGTGGATATTAATTTGACTGCTGTTACATTTGCATTTGTAATCTAGTTGTTATTATAAAATATTGTTACTATTTAACCTCGTTATAGAGGACCAAGCCAAGCCGGTGTCCGACCTCCAATTTTGGTGGCAACCGTACCTGGGTAGTCATGAGTGGGTAGGGACCATTGGGACGCCACTCGCACTAGTACCTGGCTGGGTTTGCCTAGGGAACAAGGAGTGGGTCACCATTTATTGTTCAGGGAAGTGTATATTTGGAAGTTTTAGTCCAAGAGATAGTCACCGTTCTGGCTGTGTGCCCAGCTTTCTCTGTGAGAGTTGGGAGGGGAAGGGAGAGCGTGCATATTCGCCCTGTCTGTTCTCAAGATGACTAGGTGGCTTGTTCACCAGGAGATGAATGGTTTAAAGGCGGGGAGAATGTAAGTACCCCCCAGTATGGCTGCTTACTATTCAGCCCTTGCTCCTCTCCTTTTTTCCCCCTTTTTTGGGCTGTGGTGTCATGGCCTACCTGCAGGTCAGGTGGGGTTATGACTCCCAGCATAGGTATTTATAGGAGGTTTTGGCACCATTAAGGGGGACCAGTGGTAAGAAGAGGCTGTGAGTTCGGGGTTGGGGCAGTCTGTGCCGTCCCTGGCCCAGCGGGGATTTTTCTGTGGGTGGCGTGTACACAGTCATCTGGGAACCAGTGAGGAGGGTAGGCTGTGAGACAGAGATGCAGTGGTTTCAAGGGATAGGTGAGATTTGAACCATGCATTTGCCACTTTGGCAACGTGGATTGTCTGTAGTTCTGCATTGGTGTGGGCCCATCCGCCGCTAAGGGGGAGCCGTAGCAAAGGGAGCACCTGGTGGACCCACAACATGAACTGTTGCACTGTGTGGGTCAGAAGTTGGGCCAGGAGTATGGTAACTCAAGGCTGGGGTCCTGCTGTTGGGACAGTGCGGTCATGAGAGCCTGTGCTGTGGGGATGGCAGTGGTGGCAGCCTGCCTTCCCCTTTCCGGTGTGGCACTGCAGCAGGACTGGAGCAGTTGTGGGGCCTGTAAGGCCTTTTTGGGGTTGGTACCAGTGCATCTCTGGGATCGCCAGGGCCAGTGTTTGGATGCTTCGGGATGCCCGGAGCTCAGTGCACCTCAAGAGATAGTCGGAAAAGAGAGAGAGAGAGAGAGAGGAACCCAGTAGATGTGGGATCTGCAGTGTCCAAGCAAACCATGTATCTCATGAAGTCTGTGCTGCTGCCATCAAATGAAAGCCTTATTCAACTTTGAAGGACTACTTTTGTCTGATCTGCTCGGATCACTAAGCAATGTGCCATGGCCCAGTGTCACTGAACCGCAACTACCTCAGACTCTATACTGTTTGTGCCCCACTGCTCTGTAGAGTGGAAGTTTTACTGTTTTATAAAGGAATTACATTTTTGTTATTCGCTGCATTCACAGTGTGGACATTGCACTTAATAATGAATTATTGTTCCAAACTATACTGTAACTATCGAGTTGCCCTCTCTAGCTGCTATTTTCACCGTGGCTGCTGTACCCCTCTGTCTGATCTCCAATCAAGTATGAAGTCTGAACCCAGGTAACTTTTACCATTTGTGATTTTGAGACTGCTGTCTGGGTTGCCAAGCTCCCCTCCTTCATGTTCCATCAAGCACCTAGACATTAGAGGGGGGCTTACATGTGCCATCAGAGGGCTGGTTGAGGGGGACACTGGGAACTGTAGCAGATGGCATGGTGGTGGGCAGGGGTTGCAGGATCAACTAGATATGAACAAGGATTATAACTGTAGCACCCCCCCCCCCATGTCTAGGGGTTAAAGAGCCATGTTCTTGGGGAGGGGGGCCCACAGCATAGTGAACATCACCAGAACACATCACAGACTCCAAGGTAGAAATAGAATTGGCATCCTATCTGGAGATGTCTTCAAATACATATAGCTGAGCCCAGGTATCTTACCGCTGCAGGAGCTGGCTGCTCCCCCAATCTTCTGAAATTAGGAACCCCGACTCAGGCTACTTTCTCACAGAAACATAGAAACATAGACTTTGATGGCAGATAAGGACCACTTGGCCCACCTAGTCTGCCCATTTCCCTACCTACAGGATAAGCTGCAGATCCTAGTTAACCAACAGCCTATTTCTTCCTACTATTGTGCCCCGAAGGTTCCTGTGGCCCTGAACATGCACAGGTGCAGGATGTGTCTCAGAATTTAAACCTCTGGAAGATAAACTCATTAGTATGTTAACCCAAGGAGTATCATTTCATTCCTATCCTTAATAACAAAATGAATCGGGACTCATAGCTCGTTTACTAAGAATAATCACTTTTATTTCTCCTGAGCCCAAATGATTACAAGCATTTGTCAATGCCAAATGTTGGTTTGCTGGCCTTGGCATTGGTAGTGCAGGAGTTAGAGAGATGCATAATAGGAATGGCAGTGAAGTATTGAAATGACACCAGCCCGGCCCCCACCCCCACCCTGCAGAGATTGACAGGCGTTGGGGGGGTGCCTTTGGGTCATTGGCCATAATGCTCATGCCATTTCACCTCACCTTACCCTGCAGACACTGACAGGTGTCACGGTGTGCCTTGGGGTCTTCAGGCCCTACGCTCACCCCATTCCATAAGAAAAAACGCTGAGATGGGTGCAGTATGGGAGAATAGGGTGAACTTTGGCGCTGAAGACTCCAAGGCACACCTTTATGTCTGTCACTGGCTGCAGAGTGGGGGTGGAATGGCATGAACATTACAGCTGACGATCCCAAGTCACACCCCTGACTCCTGTCAGTCTCTATAGGGTGGGGCGCTATGGTTAAAAACTCCAATGCCCTGGCCGTTTTTTGGTATTTTCACTCCAAATTTTTTACATGGGCTATTTGTGACCTTACCTCATAAACAGTGGCACTTTCATTTCGTTAGCGGAAAGGTGATTTTGCATAGTGACTGCGCCATTTGGCACCATGGGTGTGAAAACACGTTTTGGGCAGGATGTGAAAAATTACAGCTGTACTGTTCATGAGGAGGTGTAAAAAAATGGCAATGTTGAAAATCTGGAGTGAAAACATGAGTTTGCGTAGAAACTGCACAATGCACACTCATTCGCAATCATTTTTTGGATTTCTTTTTACAAAATTTTCAACATAGGTATTTTGGGACCTCCCCTCATGAACAGTGGCACTGTGATTTTGTTAATCTGTCCCGAACGTTGATTTCCCAGAGCGACCGCCATTGTACGCCACCAGTCATTTTGTTAATCGGTTACAAAAGTTGATTCTGTGAAGTGACCACGAAATCACCTTTCGGGACTGAGTAACAAAATGACAGTCACATGTTCATGAGGTGGGGGTCCCAAGAACCCCATGATGAAATTTGAAGCTAAAATTCCCAGAAATGGCTGAGATATCCACCCAAGTTGAAATCCCCCATTGATGCCATTATAAAGCTTACTGTGATTTTCTTCAGTTTGTGGTCGGCTTTTGTAGAATTCAGACATGTCCCGCTCCACCGAAGATCACAGCACCGGACCTCTGGAGGTAGGTATGGTGTGAGGGAGGTGCAGGGAGGTGGGGTGCGCAGAGGGTGGGTGCAAGTTGGGGAAGGAGGGGCGGCAGGACAATGAAGGACCATTTTCTTTTTTACAGGGACAAAAACAAACAGACGTCGGGGACTGTTTTCTTTATTTACAGGGTTAAAAAAAATACTTTTGGGCACACTGGGGTGGGCACCCAGTGTGCCATATGAGTTTGGGGGTAACTGATGCTGATGGGGATTGGGCAGCCCAGTTGGCAAAGAAAGTATGTGTGTGGGGGGTATGATGCGACGGGATTGGGCATCCTGCTGGCAAATTAATTAAGCATGGGGGGGATATATGATACCAACAGGGATTGGGCACCCCCGTCGGCAAACAATTTGAACTGGGAGGCAGGACATGCTGACATGGAGATTGGGCACCCCCGAAGTCTGCTTTCTGGGGATTGTGTGGCGGATGGCAGGAGCCGCCATATTTATTGAAATGTTTCAACAGGAAAGGCACGTAACAGATTCTTGTCATCTGACGCTTCAATGAGGAAAGTGCACCTCACTGGAGCAGCAGATTTCTTTCAACTCCGTGGCTCTCTTTGAAACTGCTGTCATTGGCAGCATGCTCGCTAATTGGTGGCTGAGAGATGCACCCACTAAAGCATTCCCTGCATTGGCCAACACTGACACCTCTCTGCATTTCTGCTACCACCACAAGATGTTGCTTGTGCATGCACAAGGCACAAGCCAACATAAAAAGTGCTGTAGGGGTCCATTATGCATGAAATATGAACTTTTAGCTCCATGAGGCTCAACTTTTGTACATACAAATTTTGACAGTACATAAAGGCAGTACTAGATCTTTATTCAGCTTTTATGACCATGATAAGATTTTTCCCCAGAATGAACCACAGGCTTTTTATTTCACCTGGAATGTGAAGCGCCCACATTGATTCAAACAACATGAATTCTTGCTATATTCTGACATATGCAGTGAGTCCCAACCTTCAAACTGCCCCGGAGATGAAAGAGTTAACTTTCCATGCCAGGCATGGAACGCTGAGCTCGAGCTCGGTTGAGACTCTGTTTGTTGTTCTTCAAACTCAAACCATCAGATTCTTTACTCCGCCTCACTGAACAGTCGCTCCGGAGATTTCTCCTTCTGCTCGGTTCATTTTGTTGGTTAAAGTACCGCTTTTCTCGGTTTCGATGGACAAGAGGTACACATTGTCAGGCTCTGATACGGAGTTCCTTACACAACAATGCAGCCATGTTGGGGTAGTGCAGGCTGCAGCCTGTTACAAGGCAAATATTCCCTTGGCTTCACACCCCCCCAGAAAAGGACTCCAGGAGGATTGATGCCATGGCAAAGAAACAGTACATGGCAGCATCCTTGGGACTCAGACAGGCAAATTATATGGCTTATGTTGCTAGATATCAGAAATCCAGATGGGACACTGTCATGGCTCTAGCAAAACAGGTCCCTGGCCAGCCTGCCAAGGAGCTGGAGCAGGTGGCTGCTGATGGTATTGAGGCATCCAAGGTGCAATTCCATGCTGCAGTGGACTCAAATGATGTGTCATCAAGAGTCATCGCTACATCTGTGGCACTTCAAAAAACGGCTTGGTTCAGATGTACTAGCCTGTCACAGGATACCTAGACTAAGGCCATGGATTTTCCTGTTGTGGGTAATTCCCTTTTTGGGGAGCAGACAGAGAATTACATGAAGAAAATGGATGAGTATAGGACCACTTATAGGAGTGCACAGGCCAAGGAAAGGCAGGCCACTCCTCAAAGGCAGCTTCCCAGGGGCAGGGGCAGGCCTTTTCATAGGCCTTTTTACCAAGCTCTTCTGCTTATGCCCAGAGGGGGTTCTTTAGAGGGAGAGGCAGACGGGGTACAAGCAGGCCTGCTTCCACCCCTCAGCCCAAAGCCCCTGCCAAGCAGGCACCCTGATGGGGTTGCCAGGGCCCGATTCTCAGCTACCTGTAGGGGCAGGCTGGCTTACTTTGTCCAGGACTGGGAGTCTCTGACATCAGACAAATGGGTCCTGGAGGTAGTAAGCCAGGGACTGGTTCTCAGCTTCAAAAAGTTTCCAAAGATGAGAACCAGATCCTTTCCACCTGCAAATCCATCAGAGGCACTTGCCTTAGAGGCAGAGGTCTCTTCCCTCCTAGCTTTCAGAGCTATGGAAAGGGTTCCACCCCTACACCTGGGCAAAGGATTGTATTCCAGGTACTTCCTTACCCCACAAAAGACAGGAGAATGGTGGCCCATCCTGGATCTCAGATACTTAAACAAGCACCTTTTAAAACCAAAATTAAAAATGGTGACTCTGGGAATTATTCTACCCTCTCTAAGGCCAGGGGACTGGCTAGTGTCCCTGGACCTCAAGGATGCCTATTTCCATATTCTCATCAGAAGCTCCCATTGAAAGTACCTCAGGTTCGAGCTGCCCTCATGCCATTACCAGTTCAGAGCAATGCCTTTTGGCCTCACCTCTGCTCCAAGGGTATTCACAAAATGTCTGGCAGCAGTAGTTGCTTCTCTAAGAAGGCAGAAAATTGCCATTTTCCCTTACCTGGACGACTGGCTCATAGTAGGCCAGTCCCCAGACCAAGTCAAGTTACACTTACAGATAACTCAGCAACTGCTCACTTCTTTGGGTTTCCTCCTAAATCTCTCAAAGTCAGTTCTAGAGCCTGTCCAGCTCCTCACCTTCATAGGCACAGAGCCAGACACAGAGAAGGCCAGAGCCTTCCTTCCCCTGGACAGGGCAAGGACCCTGGTCTCTCTGGCCTCCTTATTCACCCTGCAGGTGTCTCGACCAGCAAGGCATTTTCTACAGCTCCTGGGGCACATGGCTGCTTCTACAGCAGTAGTGCAGGGAGCAAGATTTCAGATGAGGGACATTCAGTTCCATTTGAGAGCCTTTTGGTCTCAAAGGAAGGACCCTCTGACCAAACTGATCCCAGTAACTACAGACCCTGATCCAGGCCCTACAGTGGTGGCAGGATCAGAACAATTGAGACAAGGGGTTCCTTTGTCACCCAGTCTCACTCTTTAATCCTTACTACAGATGCCTCCCTCTTGGGGTGGGGGCTCACATGGGTGACCTCACCACCCAGGGGTTGTGGTCTCTAAAGAATCTCTGCTCCATATCAATCTGTTGGAACTCAGAGCAATATTTCTAGCACTTCAAGCTTTTTCCAGATCTGTTCAGAACAAAGTTGTACAGGTCAGAACAGACAACACCACCACAATGTAGTACATCAACAAGCAAGAAGGCACTCAGTCTACGGCCTTGTGCTCCGAAGCAATGAAGTTGTGGTCTCTGGCTTACTCCCTGAACACCTCCCTCACGGCAATTCACCTACCAGGAAAGGACAATGTCCTGGCAGATGCTCTCAGCAGGATTTCCCAGGGCCATCACGAATGGTCACTGGATCCCCTGGTCTTGGAAGTGATTTTTTCCAGATGGGGCACCCCGCAGATAGATCTTTTTGCAGCCCCAGACAATCACCAACTTCCTCTTTTTTGCTGCAGACCCCCAGTGTTGGGCTCAGTCCCCCTGGATGCCTTAGTTCTCAATTGGGAAGGGAAGTTTCTCTATGCTTTTCCCCTTTTCCCTCTCCTGTTCAAAGTGCTAGTCAAAATCAGATCTCAACCCTGCAAGATGATCCTGATTGCTCCAGACTGGGCCAGACAGCCCTGGTATCCACTCCTACTGTCCTTAGCAGTCCATCTTCCCCTGTGTCTTCCCAGGAATTACAACCTGTTAACCTGTGCTCAGGGGAGGGTTTGGTACCCGACCCTCAGATCTCTCAATCTCAAGGCCTGGTTCTTGAAGAGTTAGAGTTTGCTGACTTACACCTCTCCCAAGGTGTGATGGATATATTGAAGACTTCTAGGAAACCTTCCACCAGGGCTACTTATAATTCTAAATGGAAAAGATTTTCCATATGGTGCTCTGGGAAGCATATTTCCCCAGAATCTGCTGATCTGCCCACAGTCCTTGATTATATGGTCCACTTAAATAGCTTGGGGCTGAGACCAGCTACACTGAAAGTGCATCTGGCAGCTGTGTCTGCTTTTATTTCAGCACGTAAGTCCTGTTCTCTCTCAGCTCACCCTGTTTTCTCCAAGTTTTTCAAGGGATTGCTTCACACCAACCCTCCATTCAGGGACCCTGCCCCTGCCTGGGACCTCAACGTTTGCATTGCTCAGCTTATGCAACCCCCTTTTGAGCTTTTATCTTCAGCAGAGCTTAAGTACTTGACTTGGAAAACTGTGTTTCTGGTAGCCATCACTTCTGCCAGACGCATAAGTGAATTACAAGCTTTGTCAGTGGAGCCTGATTTTATCTCCTTTCATAGAGATAAGGTGGTCCTCAGAACTAACAGGAAGTTCTTGCCTAAGGTGGTTTCAGATTTCCACCTTAATCAATCTATGTCTCTTCCTGTGTACTTCACTGACCATTCCTCCTCTGGAGAGAGGAGACTGCACAGTTTAGATGTCAAAAGAGCCCATTAGTTACTACATAGAGGCTACCAAGGGTCACAGGTTTGACTCCCTCCAACTGTTCCTCACTTATGGTGAGGTTGGTAAAGGGAAACCTGCCACTAAAAGATCCATTGCCAGGTGGATTGTCTCCTGTATCCAATTTTGCTATGAAAAACTGGGTGAGGTTCCTCCCTCAGGCCTGAGGGCTCACTCTACCAGAGGTACAGCTGCTTCCCTGGTGGCTGCCAGGGACATCCCTATTCTAGAGATATATCAAGCAGCTACCTGGAAAACAGTTCACACTTTTACAAACATTACTCCCTGGACATCCAGGCCAAGGTGATGCTCGGTTTGCTACAGCTTGCTTCAGGCCTATTTCCTAAGTAGGTTCTGTCCCTCCTCCATGGAGGTACTGCTTGTAGTCTGCATATGTCAGAATATAGCAAGACTTCATGTTGTTTGAAGAAAAATTACTCACCTTAGTAATGTTGTTTCTTCTAATGGAGTCTTGCTATATTCTAACCTCCCCCCTGCCTGCCCCTCTCAGAACCTCTGTTTTTGGGATGTGGGTGGGAAGTGCAGTGTTGGCACGTAGTAGGTGCCCACCCTTTTTGTTTCACCCCTTCTTTTTTGGGGTGAGTGGGTGTTGTGTTTTCATTTTTGGGTCTCCTGACTTGAGTCTTTGTGTTGGGACCAAAAAATGTGTTTTTATGTTTAGTAGCCAGTTGGCTAGTATAGGTTTACAGCTTCCACACAGGACCTTAGTGAGTTTAGCTAGTAAAGATACAGATCTGGTTTGAGTTTGAAGAACAATAGACAGAGTCTCAACCGAGCTCGAGCTCAGCATTCCATGCTTGGCATGGAAAGTTAACTCTTTCATCTCCGGGGCAGTTCAAAGGTTGGGACTCACTGCATATGTCAGAATATAGCAAGACTCCATTAGAAAAAACAACATTACTAAGGTGAGTAATTTTTTCTTTTTGACTTGCACTGGTGAGTACCTACTGAGCTTCCTACTTTAACAAATGGGGCCTTTTTCCATTTTCCTCTTTCCAAAAAGTATACAGCTTCTCCATAAATCCATTTCCCGGCCCTCACTTCCAGCCACAAGGGACACAGATGGTGTGGCACCAGCATTACCCATCAACATCATTCCCCATTTTCCTTTCACCTCAGGCCATTCTTCTGGTCTGCCCAAGTCCCCAGCAATACTACCCTGCACCCACATCAGGTCTTTTAGAGAGCCTGACACAAGATCTGCAGCCACCATGGGACCGTACCTTTGACTATAAACTGCTACTTGATCTAAGCAACCAGCAACAGGGGGAACAATCCTCTAGGGCACTCTGCAAAGTCTGGCAGCCCTGAGGCCTGTCCCTCTAAACAGGTCCCCTAACTGGGTAGAGGCTCCCCTGGCCCCCTCAGTGGTGTCCCTGAGCCACCTTACTACACCAGACTGCAGAGGCCCTGCCACAACTTGCTGCAAACCCGGAGGCCCAGAAACACAGACACTTTCCACTAGGGCCCAGACCTAAAAATCCTGAGGCCTACCTGTCCTGCACCTCCTTCTTGTCAGCGAGCGTTCTTCCTCCAGCCCCTCAGAGCCCAGGACCCTGAACAAGTGGTCACATACTGCCTCTCTTGTGCCCTCCCACGGATGCTACCCAGGGATATGATTCATCAGTGCAGACCAAGCCTTCCTGCCTGAAGTGTGTGTGGGGTGGTGTCCCCCACCGTACACTGCCCTACAGTGCCTGCCAGTATCCCTCTCCTACCCCAGCACGGTCTCTCTCACAAACCCAAGAAAAATGCATTTTATACCCTACAAACCAGCTCTCTCCTGCAACCACATGGTGGCAAACAGAAATTGCACCCCCAGTGCATTAAAAATCCCTAAATCCTGGGGGCAACTAAGAAGGAAGGGGGTCCCTAAATGGAGCATAAGCCCCTCTCAAAAGAGAGGGGGCTTACACAATGATGTAAGCAAAAAGAACATTTTCATTATGTGGTTGGTTGGCAACTCTGTGGTAAAGTTGCAGTTGGTACTCAGTGTCACAACCCTACTCAGCAGTTCAGGCCCTTTGCTCCCACAGTGCCAACCTCCAAGTGCAGTACTGTGAACAGGAACAGAACAGGGTAACCCTCCTATCTGTTTTGTGGGTTAAATCACCTTTGGTCTCAAGTTCTGGAGGGATTCCAACTGTGAAGCTCTTGCTAGTGTACCCAATGTACAGGCTTAGATAATTCTGCTCTTCGGGGGGATGCCATATATCTTTCGTCTACGGGCACCTAACCAGGTGTACAAAATGAACCCTTAGAAACTCTATAAAAGACCTCAGATAAACTCTTACCTTTTCCCAGTTTGGTATTACCATTAAGCTATGCACAGTGTCAACTTTAACCATATATGCTTCACTTGTCAAAGAAAGAATTTCGAAGGCACACCAAGCAGTCTCTTTAAAATAGAGGTTTACTTTAAAATAGATAAAATTGTAAAATGTAACCACAGAACAATATATCACAACGTACGCAATCACTTAAAAGAACAAGGTTTAAAAAGAGCAAACAAATTCCTACCACCAGACAATTAAGCTTGTCTAGCTAATGTATTCTTATCTTCTTACAGTGCTTATAGTAGATGTTTCTTCTTCAGAGTCCAAACATGAATATCACTAAATGTCAGCCTCAGCATTGTTAAAAAACTGTCTTTGAACCTGCCTCCTCTATAATGTCAACCAGCTCCTTCTCTGTTTATTAAAAATTATACAACCAGGATGTCTTATCACTCAGGAGGTATTTTAAATAAGATGACATAAGTAAAAACTAATTTCCAATATGACTCTTTGATCTGGAGTGGTTTCCTGCTCCTCTTTGATCTAGTGTGTTTTCTTGCTTTTCAAAAACATCAAAGAACTTTTATAACTCTGCAGTTTCTCACATAGCTGACATATAGCTTCTTTTAGCACCAGTTGAAATTAACTATTCTTTCCTCCAAAGACGTCATAACATGGATATTTTAGTTCCTGGCCTTCAAAGAAGCATAGCTCAACAACAAGACCATAAAATGAGAGTCTTTGGAAGTTAATCACATTACAGAGATCTGCTGTTTAATAATTCCTGTCCTTGGAAGTGATACCTTTGGGGGTATCCCAGGAGCACAGGATTTCTCATGACAATCACACTATATTTTTTTATATTACAAAAATCATAGAGTACTCAGAACCAGCTGTCCAAATGCCACACTCAGTACCAAAGTGCAGCAGCAGCCCAGCAGCAAGACACCAGGATGGAATCAACTGGAAGAGAGCAGCAAACAGCACAAACACGAAGAGGTTTTACTCTAACTCTCATAAACTTCAGGGTGCAGCTGCCAAAGGAATTGAGGAAACAATTTAAAAATAAGTTTTCTCTAGCTTTTGTTTGGTGTTGGATTTTGGTTTGGGAATTAAATGCAGCCCTGTATGTGTTCCTGCCCTGTAACTGCTACAGCTGTTAGCATTAATAATTCTGGAGTTCTTAACTCTCCCCCTCACCTACACAGGCTTAAAAAAATTATAGTCCTAGCCAGACCCATGGGCTCACTAGCAGTAGGAAAGGACTAGCTTTACTGGGAATAGGGCATCTATCTGACTGGTTAATTTAAAAAAATAAATGCATTCATCAAAGCAATTGGGAGGTAGCCTGAAGTTGGGGGTTGGTTTTCCTCCTTTTCACTCTATTGTTTATTTATTTAGGCAATGATTGTTTACTAAGTAAGTATACTAGACAATACAATGCCTATTTATAGGCACGGCCCAGGAGAGCACAACAAAAATAACAGTCGCACTGTGGCACAAGAGCACAGAGCAATCTTACACATATCATCATCAGAAGTCAAGCAATATTGTAATCCTGAAACTTTTTCACACAGAGGGCAGTGGAAGCATGGCATAGCCTTCCAGAAGAGGTAGTAGGGTCAAAAACAGTGAGGGAATTCAAGAATGCATGGGACAGACATAAGGCAATTCTAGTGGGGGGTAGGAGGAAGTAGGCTATTGGTTAGCTAGGATCTGCAGCTTATCCAAAAGGTAGGGATATAGGCAGACTGGGTGGGCCAAGCGGTCCTTATCTGCCGTCAAAGTCTATGTTTCTATGAGAACATCTGGAGTACAACTGAAACTCACATAAAAGACACATACTATTATTGGTAGAAAGCACCAGGTACGAGATCACGTAGAGTTAAGTAGGAACTGACGAAGCTCATTAGTGAAAGCTAGATGTGTCTGAGAGACCCTGAGATTGGGTGGAAGTGAGTTCCAGAGCTTGGGTGCAAAGACAGAAAAAGCCTGCTCACCCATATTTGTGGAGCATTTGGGCACCGACAGAAGTGACAGATCATTAGATCTCAGAGAGTAAGCCTGGTCAGTTTTAATGTGCATATTGACAGAGCAGCAAGTATATTTGTTCTAATAATCTTTTCTATGGTCTACCCAAGGGTATATAGCCGACACGAGATTAGAGAAAGCCATCCTAGGCTTGAATAAAGAGAGCAGTGGTGAGTTAGTCCGGCCACAGATAGGGCAAAACGGCAGCTGGTATAGCTGGGGATCCTTTTATTTATGACATATTTGCTCACCTCAGAAAAAAGTATCAGACCATAAGTGAGGCTAGGCAATAACACAGCTTGCACAATAGCAAGCCTGGCAGCAGGAGTTAAGGCATGTCTGACCTTAGAAGCAAGGCCAAGCTTTGAATTAACAGACTTGCAGGCATTAGATACGTGTAGACCAAAGTCAATGGCAGGGCCAAGAGTTAAACCAAGGTATTTGAAGAAATCAACAGCAGTGAGGGGAGAGCCATCAAAGCAGTGGACATCTAAGGCATGGGAACAAGGCAGCCCTTAGCACTGGTGCCGAACCAAAGAGCATGGAGTGGTATATATTTTTTTGAGTTCAGGAGAAGCCTGTTGTGAGCTAGCTGAGACCGAACACTACAAAATCAGCATTAAGCTGCAAGTTCATATCCGTAATGCTCTTAGAGCTGGTATACAGCACCATATCATTTGCATAAAGCAGGGTGGAGCAGGATGCTGTGGCACTGTGCAAGTTATTGATAAACGAGATATAAAGCAGTGGGTCCAGAATGGAACCTTGAGGAACACCAATATTAATGGTGGAGAGGGAAGGTTTGGATTTGCTGAATTTGACAAACTGCTGTCGATCACTTTTTATTTGAAATTTCGGATTATAAAGGCCTCTCAGCTAAAAACTCATTTATAAAGGTTCCACGTTGGTAATGAAAAAATACAGAAGTTACCTTGTCAGTAATGCAGAACTGCAGAAAACTAGGTACTAGCTGGGGTGAAAAAACAAATGCAGACAGTTTAGTTTCTACTAGAGACTGGTCCACAAGGTCAAAGGCCTTTGTAAGGTAGATAAAAACAACCCCTGTGTACATGCACCTATCTTTGGCCACTTTGATAGCATTTGTAAACTGGATGAGGGCAGCTGATGTACTAAAGGCCTTCCTGAAACCATGCTGCGCTACGGATAGAAGGTAGTATTTATGAAGGTGCTCAGTAACCACAGAGGCCACTAGCTTCTCCAGCAGTTCATTAAAGGAAAACTGTCATTACAGTACCCATCCAACCCCCAAAAGTTCTACCCCCCAATTAAGTTTCTGGCATAGAAAGAAAACTGTATTTTCCCAGATCACTTACTTTATTTTAACTTTCTTAAGTCCTCGATCACCAAACATAGCAGATGCTGCGTGGCTCCATTTCTTCTACTGGTGTGGCACTGCGCTGCTCACTCCAGTACATTTTGTATTGGGTAAGCGGTGCTTTCCACACCAGTAGATAAGAATGGAGCTGCATAGCATCCACCATATTTGGTGATCACGGACTTAGAAGATTAAAATAATAGTAAACTGAGAAAATACATTTTCTTTGTACCAAAAAGCTTAAGTGGAAATAAGCTTTGAGGGATAGAGATGTATGATAATGATTTTCTCTTAAGAACTGATAGGATTGCAATTGGAAAATAGTTATCCATGTGTATGGGATCCTCTTTGTGTAAACTGCCACCATTTTAGCAATCTTCAAGATTTTGGGAACTATACCAGAGGACACAGACAGGTGAAACAGCTGGGTTACAGGGGAGGCTATTATCTCCCCTTCTATTCCTGGTTTCTCTGAGGATCACATTTTAATATATTTAGTATTTTCTGATTTGGATTGGGAACATGGAGGCAGTTGCTGGGAGTTTCTAGAGTTAGGGCAGGTTTCTCTCCTTTTTTCCCCTGTGGGGGGAGGGGAAAGTCGGGTTAGGGCAACAGACTGACCAGGCCTTACTGTCCCTTTTTGTTGCGAAATCTGTAATAGGAATGGGGGGGGGGGAGACCAGTTAGGGTCTGTGAAGACAGACTAGGCAGGGACATCTGGGTGAAGAATTCCTTTTCCGCTGACAAATTCTTTGTAAAAAAATTGTCTGTTGCCATATTCATCCTTGTACAATAAGATGCACAAATCAAGTCACCTATTTTATGCAAATTCTTTGCTAGTATGGTTTGGAATAGGAACATGTTGGGGTCTGGGAACTTCTGGAGTTTGGGCAGATTTCCCTCCCTTGTTTTCCCCTGGTAGGGTTATATCCAGTTAAGGCAGCAGACTGGCCATGCTTTAGTGTTCCTTTTTTCCTGCTAAATCTGGATTTGTAATAGGAATTGGGGGGAAGGGGTAGCTGGGAGTTGCTGGAGTCTGACAAAGGTTTTTCTCTCATCCCCCCTTGCTGTCCCCTTTTTCCTGCTCAATCTCTGTTTTTCATCTAAGTTTGGGTCAAGTTATTTATGTGCCGCAGAACTTTACCCGCTGCTGCAAAAGTGAGCCTAATGGTGCTGCAGAAGTTAGGTCGGCTGTGTTGTGGAAAACAGAGAGCCTTGCTTATTAGCAGCCGGAATAATGTTGGATTTTCTGAAAGAGATAGTGCATAGGTATGCTTGACTTGCACACATTTTGGGGGGGGGGGGCAGAGTGACTTTTTAAATACACTAAATGTTTTTTTTTTATAAAAGGGTGTTCATAAAGTTAGAGTTTCTGACTGCACATGTTATACATTTGTTTTATGTAAAAGTTCTCCTGAATCTGTGCATATCCACTTTACCGATCTCAAGGAAGTGGTAAAGTTACTGTAGTTGATGTCCTCAATTTAGTTGCAAACAGCAAACTCAGGAAATAACATGCAAGCTGTACTTTTTTTTGTTATCTAGCCTTATGTGTTTTATCAGCTTTGATTTCAAGGTGTTTTTTTTTCTGATATTACATTGTGTGTCATACCTGTCTGCCAGCCACTTGGCCCCTTCATCCCCAGGCCTCCTAACCCCATCCCCCACCTTCCCATGAACTTACAGTTCTTGGCCCAGAGTGACATAAGTCATCCGTGGGTTTTCCCCTGTGGCAAGGACAGGGCGTGGAGATCCACCTCCCCCAGCACAAGGCAATTTCCTGGAGTCTTGCTTAGTCGGTCAGTGCTGCAGAGCCTGTGGAGTCATGTAGCCCATCTAGATTTCTACCTCTGGCATTCTGTTCCCAGGGCAGCCCAGTGTGTATGCATGCATGTGTGCATGTCTGCCTCTGCATGCCATGCATATCACCATCCTAGGGCAGCCCTCCCCTGGCAGAGGCTGTCCCTACTGTGTTATCTGACTTCTGCCTGGTGGCAGACTGATAGCGGGACATCAACCTGAATCCTTCCCCCTCCTAAGAGAAGAGCTATCCCTAGAGCACTGATCTTTAAAGGTGAACTCTCAGTGTCCCTCGTGGCTCGCCCTCTGACATGAAAGACAGACTAAGCTGCAGTGGATGTCTATATACCTTTTAGCACATTGTAACATTAACAATGAACTATAGTACATTGTCTTGCTTATTCAGCCTTTATGGATCACGCTTTCCTCAGTTGATCAGTGCCAGCGGAAAGAGTTTGATAATATGCTAAATTTTACTGTTTTGTTTTTTTGGGGGGAAAATGTTTTTATTAAACAGAAATGCCTGAATGTATAACAACAGTAATGAACACCATTACATACAGTGGTTTCTCAACACTTCTTATAATGTTATCATACAGCTGAGATGCAGTTTTTTATGTTGTCTTGCACATGTGCAAGCAACCTATTGTGACAGTAGGAGAAATGCAGAGGTGTGTCAGTTTTGGCGAATGCAGGGCACGCTTTAGAAGGTGTGTCTCTCATTCGCCAATTAGTGAGCATGCTATTGGTGACACAAGTGTTTTTCAGTACCACCAACTTGAAATGAATTCTCTGCTGCAATCAGAGCCAAGCTTGTCATGCAGTGGCACCAATGACACACCTCCACTATGTGCCTTGTCTGGTGTACCATAATAATAAACATGGTGGCAGATCCACCGTCTGCCTCTTGTAATCAGTAGCAAGCTGACTTCAGAGGTGCCCAATCCCCCTGCTGGCATGTGTAAACCCCAGGATTGTGTGGCACACTGTGAGTCCACCCCAGTGTGCCTCCCTGTATTTGGAAGCTGATCCCGTCGTCATTTTTCTGCCCCCGATTGTGACGCTTGGCCAGCTGGTTATGATTATTGTATGATATTTGTAAAATAAAAATATAGTATATCATTGTCTCACATAAGACAGCCTGTGCTTCCATGGGTGCCCCCCCCCCCAGGTTTCAGTGAAGCTACAGGATATGTAAACTGACCAGAAACCAGCTAATTAATTACCTTCCTTCCTTCCAGAGGGCATTTTATTATCTTTTTATTATCTTTTACGGCCTGTCGCTGCTTTGAAGTTGAAAACCAAATGTAACTTCATGAGTCTGCCAGAGGATGAGCCTAATAAACTTTTATGACATTTTAAGAGGAACAGACCATTGTTACCAACATGGTGTTAAAAGTTATAAAACCCTTTGATCTGCCTTGGGAACAGGAACCACACAAGATCAAAGAGAAAATGTTTAATTAAGGAGTCATATTTAGGAAGTGCTTTTCCTTCTGATGTGACATTATTTAACATACCTCCTGTTCATGATCATGTTTGGAATTTTTCATTCTAAAAAGGAGGAGCTAGATGACCAACCCAGGGGGTGGGGAGATGACGTTGAAATGTAGCCTTGTAACTGGGGAATATGTTATATTATTTTGGGACTCCGAGTTCTCTGATCTAACTTAAGCACTTCCAGAGGTAATACCTTAGACAGCTAAGGTCTAAATGTATTGTGGTAGCTGTTTTTGCTTCATAATTTTCCCTTGTTCTTTTATGTGATTGTGAGCTCTTTGATATATTGTTATGTGTTTAAATGTTTCATATTTTTATCATCTGTTAGTAAAGTACCTTTTTTTTGAAAGACTGCCTGGGTGTTTGCCAGTTCTTTTTTGCAAGTGACATATAGATGGTTAAGTCTCAAAACTGTTCAATAACTTGATGGTGTTACTGAGGTTGAGTAAAAAGGTAAGCATATACCTAAGGTCTCTTATAGAGTTAAAAAGGTTCATTTTGGATGCCTGGTTAGATGCCCTTAGGTGAAAGATATATTGCATCCCCCAAAGAGAATATTATCTGAGCCCGTACATTTGGGTACACTAGCATAAGGTTCACAGTTTGAATCCCCCCAGAACTTGAGACTAAAGGTGATTCAGACCCAAAAGCAGATAGGAAGGTTACCCTGTCTGTTATCTGTTCACACTATTGCGCTCTGAGGTTGGCACTATGGGAGCAGAGGGCCTGACCTGCTGAGTGCATTTGCGACACCACCCACCTCCATTGTGAGCCTGAGAACCCACCCCAGTGTGGCAAACATCATGCTCCCAAAGTCATGGGGCACACTGGGAACTCACCCCAGTGTGCCCAACATTGTTTCATACACCTGTGAAGAAAAAAACATCCATGCTGTTATTTTTGTTTTTTAACCTGTAAAAGAGAAAATGGTCCCTTGTTGTCTCTGGTGCCCCCTCCTCCAACCCGCACCCACCCCTTGCGCACCCCACCTCCCCGTACCTCCTCACCCCATACTAACCTCTGGAGCCCGGTGAGACGATCTTTGGTGGAGCTGGAACACGTCTGCAGTTTTCAAAGCCGACCGTGATCTGAAGAAATGCCGGTAAGCTGCATAATGGCATGAATGGGGGGGGTCAACTTAGGTGGATCTCACAGCCATTTTTGCAACTTTTGGCTCCACATTTTCAACATGGGGTTCTTGGGACCCCACCCCATGAACTCAGTCACTGTCATTTCATTATTTGACCCAAAAGGTGATTTCGGGAATCACCTTTCGGGACTGATTAATGAAATGACAGTACCACTGTTCATGAGGTGGGCTCCCAAAAAGCCTATGTTGCAAATTTGGTGAAATAATTCCAAGAAATGACTGTGTTACGAGAGTGTATTGTATAGTTTCCACACACATGCATAACTTTGAGAATTTTTAATATTTTCACTCCAGATTTTCAACATTGCCATTTTTTCACACCTCCTTATGAACAGTACAACTGTCATTTTTCACATCCTGCCCAAAATGTGTTTTTGCACATCTGGCGCACAATGGCTCGGTCGCTGTAGGAAATCAATGTTCAGGATAGATTAAGAAAATCAGTGTCACTGTTCATGAGCGGAGGCCTCAAAATACCTGTATTAAAAATCTGGTGACAAAAGGCCAAAAAATGACTATGTTATGAGCGTGCACTGTGCAGTTTCCATGCACGCTCGTAACTTAGAGATTTTTTAAAAATATTTTCACTCCAGATTTTCAACATTGCCATTTCGTCACACCTCCTTATGAACAGTACAGCTGTCATGTTCATCAGCGGAGGTCCCAAAATGTCTGTGTTGAAAATTTGGTTAACAAAATCCCCAAAATAATTGTGTTACGGGCATCTGTTGCCCAGTTTCTACACATGCTTGTGATTTCACCACTTTTCCATATTTTCACTCCAGATTTTCAACATTACCATTTTTTTACACTTCCTCATGAACGGTGCAGCTGTAATTTTTCACATCCTGCCCGAAATATGTTTTCGCACCTGTGGCGCCAAATAGCACAGTCGCTGTGCAAAATCACCTTTCAGCTAATGAACTGATAGTGCCACTGTTCATGAGGTGGGGTCTCAAAAAACCCATGTTGAAAATTTGGAGTGAAAATAACCAACAAATGCCTGGGGCATTAGGGTTTCCAACTGTAAAGCCCCACCCTGTAGAGACTGACAGGCGTCAGGGGAGTGACTTGGGATTTTCGTCTGTAATGCTCACGCCATTCCAACCCCAGCCGGCAGCCACTGACAGGCATCAAGGTGTGCCTTGGACTCTTCAGCCCCAAAGTTCACCCTATTCTCCTATAGTGCACCCATCTCAGTGTATTTCCTTATGGCATGGGGGGAGCGTAATGCCGGAAAACCCTAAGGCACACCGTGACACGTGTCGGTTTCGGCAGGGTAGGGTGAGGTGAAATGGCATCGCAGACAACCCAAAGGCACACCCCAGTGCCTGTCAGTCTCTGCAGGTTGGGGATGGGGTTGACATCAGTTCAGTACTTCACTGCCATCCCTATTATGCATCTCTCTAACTTCCGCACTATCAATGCCAATGCCAGCAAGACAAAACATTCGGTGTTAACAAATGCTTGTTTGATATATGATAACATCATGTGAATAGGTATATAGTTTATATACGGTAACAAAGGTATAAGGCTGCTTCCCAGGTTCTTTGGTATCCTGCAACATTAAATAATGGAGCATGAACAGGTGAGTTATGGGGTACCTGTAGTGTGAAGAAATTTGCTTGTGTAAGCCCCCCAAATTGTGCTTACCTTGGGGGCTCTGGCCCCAACCTGGTGCTGATGCTGCTACTAGGGGTTCTGGGTGGGATCTGGACCCTGGCGCCTCCCGTCACCTTGCAACTGTGGCCGCTGATGCCATTCACTGTCCTCGACCTTGTGGGATCTCTGCACAAAGGGACCAAGGGTCAGAACATGGGTTATGTACCTGCATTCACTAAAAGAAATAATAACTTGTGGTCCCGGAGTTTTGGAAAGCAAGGACCGCAAAGTAAATGAATAAGATGGTGGCTGTGCTCTCTCTGAGCGTGTGCGGCCAACAGAGCTAAAATTTAAAGGAGCTGTGCTCCAATTCCAACTCGGCCATGTGGCCATTAGAAAAATGTATCCCCGGCTCTAGGATGAGCAGAGGAATAGGGGATCGATACCAATAGTCACTGGAATGCCTACAGTCAAGGGAGGGCATAACTTTCACCCTGTTAGAGGGCTAGATGAAAAAAATCAGGGATGGACTGCAGAGAGTCATACAGGGAGACAAAATGGCAGCTCCATAAAAAAACAACAGAATAGGACTGCTGGGTAAAATACAGAGTCAGCCCTGAGATCACCTGGTAAGCTGCAGCCAATCAGAGGGAGGCTGCTAGAGGGAAATATAAGACTGTTTTGCCACCAGAAAGGGAGAGTTGTCTAGAGGAGCTGCAGTGTGGCTGTGAGGAGGGAGACTGTCCAAGTCTATGAAGTTTGCCTGGCTGCTTCTAAACCCTGATTACCTAAAACTACTAAGCTGAGTTCAGGAGGAATAGCAGCTGTTTCTGTGTGACTAAAGCAGAAAACATTGTTCTCTAGCAGTCCAAGCAGTTGGACAGCTTTTTGAACTGGGAAAGAGTTGGGCTGTGGACCTTGAGTGAGCCACTGACACCCTCGGTGGAGAAATTGTTTAGTGAAGTGAACGTTCGGCCAGGAGAGAGACTGTAAGTGTCGAGGCAAGCCATTATGATAGGACCCAGCACTGCTTGTGGAGGCATCCCCTGGGATAAGGGCGGTGAGGTGAGAGACTGAGGGAGCCCCGCTGCCCTATGCAGGTCCTGTAGGGTGACTAGATGCACAACAGAGGGGTTTGAGGAACATTGTCAATGCCGATTCCTCAGATGCCCCCTGATGTTGAAGGATGGAACAGGCCTGTCTGAGTGGTCTGTCTATAAAGGCCCATAGGTGAAGTTGGTGAGGCCAGGCAGGTGAAGATCATCATCCCTCGAGTTTGTCCAGTTCTGGTTTCCCACCTGTGGTGCACCACCAACGGAGACCTTCCATGGTACCGTGCAACTCATCTGGTTGTGAGCCCCCTATGTAAACTGCAAAAACTGTGAGTACCCTGAGCTGTGGCTCTGGGGAATCTATTAGTTAGCTAGCCAGTAAGGATTCTGGGGGTAATGTCCGAACAGGATTTTTAGTAACATACAAGTTTGGCAAGCCTAGGATTGCAAGTCTGAAAGTGTGTTCCATGTTTATCTGGGCCCCGACAAAAGACCCCTGGCCTGCGTCACAGAGCGGTGAGGTACCCACTGTACCAGGACATTCAGTGTGCACCCAGAGGTTGGAGGAGGGGCTGCTATGGGGAAAGTTATTGCCTAACTAAAGTAAATGGTAGCTGACATTCTCCTCCTTGTGTTCCTCCTTCCCAAATAAATAAGTTTACTGTTTGCATTTTATTCACTGTCACTGTCTTATTGAAAGAGTGCTGCTGGGGATGTGGGCGGCTACTGTGTGGGGAACTGTTATTGTATGGGTAACAGTATTACCGGGGCAGCTTACTTATTTCCTGGGGGGTGGTAACCTGTTCTTTATCCACAGGAGTTCCCTGCCACTACCCCAGGTGGAGGCACCACGCCATATTTGCTTCCACCGTGGAACCCAGGCCGGCCCTCTGTGAGGTGTGTGCTGAATTACCCTGAGGGCCCCGGTGCAGCCTAGGTGAGTCAAAGGGCTATTGTACTTGGTTAGATATAGGCGCAGACCCAATAATTATTAAGCTGCTGGGGCCACCTGTCATCTGCTATGGAAACCTGCTGTCCTGCATGGCCTGCACAGGTGGATCCCAGAGTAATTTAAATCTTTCTCCTGTCCCATTAGCATTATATTGAGTGCGTTCTATTCTGAAACGGTCAGTTAAGTTCTTGCCCATACAGCAACACCCGCAGGGTCCCTCCCCAACCATACCTGTGCTATTGTTTTTCATGCATTTATTAATGCCAAATTCCATAGGACCTTGGTGTTATTTGGCAATCTATTCATTTCCTCTGCCCCAGTAAAAATTCAATGGGTGCATTAGGTAGGACCATTCACCACAATATTTTGCATTATTCTGTGGACTTCATACCAGAAAGTTCTCACCTTATCATATGTAAGGGTTATACTGCATGTAGGAAATCCCCAGTTGCGATTTTACATTTAGGGCATTTTGGAGACTTACTGGGATCAAAAGTGTGCATCTTTAAAGGTGTAATGTAGGTTCTATACAGAAAGTTCATCTGGATCTGATGTAATTTATTCCTCGCACGACCTCTAAAATGAAGGGCTGCCCTTTTCCATACGTGTTCAGGAATAGTCAGATCCAAGTCTTGGCTTCACTTTTGAATTATATCCCCGGTGGTGGGGGAGGGGGGACTCCTTCTGAGCAGTAGTCTATAAAAGGCCATGAGTGGTCTGCAGGTGGGCAGGGGTTTGTAAAGAATAGTTTCCCCTGGTGAGAGATCAGAAGTGCCCTGGGGTGATCAGTTCTCGTCCTCCAATCATCCCCTATTTCTAAAGTATGAGAAGAAATCACCTGTCTTGACCTCAGATATATCTCTGAACCTGGCAAAAGACATTAACTGCCCTCCACACATACCAACCACAGTTTCTGCACCTAGTTTCTGTCAATGTAACATAGTCTAGTGCAGAAATACATTACACCCTGTTGATGTTTATATGCAACTATAATACCATGTTTTGGAGACATTCCTTTCCTTTGATTGATATACTTGTGTGCTGCAAGCCATATTTTAATCATGTTCAGCGTGAAGGGGTTCTGTATGTCAAGAGCTTTAAGTTCCATTAGACTTGGGGAGAGGCTACTCCTCTCAGATTTCCACCATGATCCTCTTCTTCCAGGGGCACCCATGCTGGGCATTCTCCGACCTCCGCTGATAGGTCAAATGCAAGCTGAGAGGCCCAATAATACAATCTGAAATTTGGGAGGGCTCCCCCACCTGTGGTCACTGGGAGCTGCAATATGTCCTGTTTAATATGTGCTGGCATGCCTTTCTATGGGAAGTTATGCACTATTGAATCATTAGATTTAAAAAAGACATTTGGAATTCTAACTGGCAGAGTATGAAATAGCTACAGGCACTTCAGCTGTGTACACATTTTAATAACATTAATCCTTCCTAGCAGTGTCAAGGGGCAAGCATGCCACCTTTCACACTTACTGTTAAGGGGCTGTAGTAGGGGTTTATAGTTGCTTTTCTATGGTGCTGTTAATGAGCTTGTGAGCCAGACATACAGATATTTAAAAAGGCTGCACAACTACAAGTCCTATGGGGTCGTGCTGCAGGTATTGTCTATTTAATTTTCTCACTGGGAGTAGCTCACTCTTTCTCTAAATTAACTCTGTGCCCTGATAGGGCTCCATACGTTTTCAATAGGCTATGCAGTTCTGGTACGCCAAATGTAGCACATTGCTGGCAAGTATCAACAGTTTGTGCTTTTCCTGTACCCCTCAGTCATGCCTTTGATAAGTGGGTTGATCGACTGCCATCGCTAGGGGATCTAAAGAGAGTACATAAAGCATGGTTGAAGAAGAAAAGAGGGCACCCCTGTCTAGTCCCCCCCCTTGTAGGCAGAATTGATTTGGTCAACCCTCCGTTAATCAGTATTTAAGCCACAGGTGCTCTATACAAGGACCCTACCCATCTCAGGAGTTGCTCACCCACCCTATATCTCCGCAGTGCCTCAAATATATACCCCCACTCCACATGATCAAAATCCTTGTCCGTGTCCAGTGCAAGGCTCACTGCCCAGTGTTTTGCCACTGTTCACCCTTTGATGAAGCCAGACTGGTCAGGGTGGATTACTTCTAGGAAGACCAGTTCCAGTCTAGAAGCTATAATTTTTGCCACAGTTTTATAATCAGTGGTTAGTAGCCATATGGGCCTATATGATGCGCACAGAGTATGACCCTTGCCTGATTTAGGCAGACTAGTGACCGTGGCAGACTGTGGGGATGGGTGTATCCCTCCAGTGACTAAACTAATTGGACCATATTAAACAGAGGGTCCCATATAGCCATATCCATCTCCTCCTTTTCTAGTGGTTTCTCAAGGGCACCCCCTGGTTGGGTCTGAGATTGGCATCATAGGGGCTTGGTAAAAAAAGCTTGGAATTGCTGCTTCATGGGGGAAACCTCTTTAGTATACAGTGTTTTACAATAAATACAAAAAGCAGAGCCTATGATCTGTCTGTCTGCGGCAAGGGTGCCACCTGAGCCATGTATCTGGGCAATTTTTTCTGTGTTCTCCCTACTTCTAAGCTGCCATGCTGATAAGTTCCCCCTTTATCCTAATCAAAATATTGCCCTGCTGTGGTTAAGTGTGTGGCTTTCACCAGCTCTACAGTAGGTCTAGGGTTATAATCACATTTAGGTTTTTGGAGCCTATAGTAGAGGGCCCCACTAGGACTGGACATATGGTCCCATTCCATTTGTGAGATTTTATCTTCTACTGCTTTTTTATTAGCCTGAGACAGTATATAACTGTGATTGGCATATGCTGGATGTCCACAGCCATTATTGCTGATATCAAAATTCTGTTTATGTGAGCATAAGAAGAGTACATATAAGAGTAAAAGCTATAGATTCTTTTTTTTTTTTTACCAATTATTTTACCAGGTGAGACATGCTAAGCTGAAAGCTTGTTTGCAGGTGCAACCTGGGAGCACGAGGAAATTAAGTGACTTGCTCAGGGTCGCACAGTATGCAAGTGGGGGCTGTGGGATTCAAACCCAGGTCTCCAGATTTGCAGCTCAGAGCCTTAAACCACTGCACCATACTGCCTCCTAATTCCCAATAAGATTCTTGAAGTTGGATTTGCTAGTCTCTAATAGTCCAAGCGGGAGTGTGAAGCCATGAGATCCGTAAGAGCTCTGGCACTCCTAGATGTAAATACAGGGGTTGGATTAGACCAACTCAGAACAGTGTCTGTGACACAATTGAAATCTCCCCCTAATATCAAGAGGCCTGAGAAATCTGTCCTTTTGACCACTAACTTTTGATAGAATGCAGACTCATCAATACTGGAGTTGTAGATTTACCCTGCTGAAAGGGATGTACCATCATGTTTCACTATATGCAGCAGGGTGTATCTCCTTCCTAGCTCATTTTTAACCTTTTTGAGTTCTCCTGGGAAGTTAGGCTTCAAACAAACTGCTGTGCCCCTGGTCTTGGCGTTAAAACATGGCATTGTTATTTATCTAAGTATGTATGTATGTCCATGATGAATATCATGTAATGTATGTTGCTACTCCTATTCCCTTTTCCCCCAGGACGCACCTGGAAACAAGCAACTTGTTGCTCCATGTGCTTTTCCTGGTGAAACATTTCAATAAATAAAAATAAATAAATAAAGTAAAACAAGCATTGTGCCATGTGCCTCCCCAGCATGTGGCTGTGCGAGCTATCTCTGCTGGCGTCATATGTTTTTCCTACATTAAGAGGATGTCACTTAAATTGTTTAACATGTCCTATGACTCTTTTATTTTAACAATATTTTTGAGGCCATTAACATTCCAAGATGTTATATCCAGTTTTTCAGCTGTTATCCAGGGGCAGCTTAGGGGTTCACCATTCGTACTCCTGCCATTTGCCAATCTTGGTACGTTATACTCATTACTCATGAATTACCTTGCATCACACTGTGTGTTCAAACTTCACTTATTTTGTTATATTTTTCCCTCACTTTTAACCCTTTTTTCCATCCCCCAACACAAATCCTCAACTGTAGGAACAGATAAATGACAAAAACACAAACAATTGTAACCTGCCCCCTCACCGTTGAGCTGCGAGCAACCCGGAACCACTTCCCCTGCAAATTGTTGGTGAAATTGATGTCCATTGTGTATCTGCTTGTTGGACACGTCATTCAATGCATGCAGAGCATTTTCAGTAAAGCCGATGAGTCGGTTACTATATGGTCTTCCACTTCAGTATGAGAAGTGAAGGCAATTTACTTCACTTTTGAAGAAATAATAATGTAAAAAGAGAAACTAAAACAGAGATACCCCAAATGGTAACACCTAATACTGGCCATTAACCATATCTATAGCTGAGATGATGGCCTATAATGTGAAATTTAAGTTGAATATCAAAGATATCAACTAAACAATAAGTGTTAATTGACAATACATATTTCCATTAGGGCTGCTATGTTCAAAAACTAGCACTGCCTAGGGCTAGTTACTTGTCCAGCCCATGCTCCTGCTGTTACCCACAGTCCATACCTCATTAATTCCTACTGTGGTCAGGACATCATCAGAGTGTGTCCTGCTATGCCTTCAACCCCCCCAGCTCCTAGTATTTGTTAAAGTTAGACTGCAGTTTGTGTGACACTGCTGAGGGGTGATCGGACATGCGATAGGATGCACCAGCACTCAAAATAACTAATAGACAGAGAGAAAAACCTTGGCTGTTTCATGAGCTGTGTGAATCAGATCATCCATATCTCAAAAGCCCATACAGCAGCTCTCAGTCAGGACACTTGAAGCTGAACAGCCATCGATGCTGCCCACATTTCCAGTCATGTCCTCACGATGCTTCACTCCTATGTAGATAGTTAGCTGACAGAGATTGCAACTGTTGGCTTTATGGCAAGAATTGTAGTGGATTAGTGTGGTATCTGATAGTTATAGACAATTATGAGCTTTCCCAGCCCGGTTTGTTCTCTGTACTCTTCCCTTGATCCCCGTCCCTGTCCACCTGACCCACTGGACTCCACCAAACAGCTAGCTAGCTGTAAGATTCCCTGCTGCTTTACTGATTTGGATGATTATCTGGGGAAGTAGATCAATGAGGAACCCAATGGTCCACCTCTCAGGCATGGGTTCAAAATGGCGGTGGTCAGGGTCCAGGGCATTGGGATTCATGGGGATAGAGGGTAGGACTGGAGATAGCTGAGATTATATGGGAGGCAGCTATGCACCCCAAGACACAGCTAGGCACAAATTAGCAGTGCTTTCTTTAAGTGGCTGGTGCTGTACTCCTGTTCGTACTCTGTCCCTTTATGGCAGCATCCTCCATGGTGGCATATCCTTCAGCCTCCTGAGGTGTCTCAAAATATCTGAGAGATCATCCAGGCCTGGAGATTCTCAGGCAGGAGGGATACAAATGAGCAAACTCCCATCCTCGAAGGTGGAGTTTGGATTTTACCCTGGTGAACTTCTGCCTCCACTGTTTTAATTCCTGACTGTAGTCCTGGAATACCAATACTCTGCCTCCCTCAACTGGAATCTGACCATTGCTTTTTGCTGCTGTAAGTACCAGTTCTTATCTAGGGTACCAGCTGTATTTACTTAAGAAACGGTGAGGTTTGTCGCCAGGTTTAGGCCGTGGGCCTGTATGATGGGCCTGTTCAGTCTCATAGGCTGTGGCATTAAGTTCCATCTTCAAATGCTTGGCTAACCATTTGTGTACTGTGGGACCAGGAATCTTGCCCTCCACACCTTCCAGTAGCCCAACTAAACATAAGTTGAAGTGGCGGGCTCTATTTTCTTGATCATCCACCCACTCCTGCGCTACAGTCAGTGATTTTCTTCATTGTTCCCAGTCTCTGGTTATATCAACTATGGCATCCTCTAGGTTGCTGATCCACCAGTTGCTGATCTGCCACTTCATTTCATCCAGGTGCCCAGCATGGGTGGTCGTGGTTTCAGTTAGCCTCGTAACTATCATTTTTATAGGGAGGCTTTGTGCCATCATATTTTGAAAGCCAGCATTTACTTTGTTCTGCACATTTAATATCAGTGAGGCAAGGGGTCTGTCTACTTCATGTCCCTATATTCCCACCCTGCACCATAGCTCTGGTCCTGGTACTGTCTTCTGTTGGTCCCAGGATTGATTTAGGTGCAGTGGCCAGTTCAAAAGTGAATAGGCTCTGTTTTTTTCGGTGATTTGGGGTTAGAATGAAGATAATCTATAGGGTCCCAGAGGACTGAAAAGGTATGTATGTGTTTAGATAGATATTTCACTGATGTTAGTAGATGCCTTGTGGGAGCTGCACTAGAGAGCAAACCACCATCTTGCCCTGTCAGGTCACCCCCCCTTCTAAATTTTATTGTAAATGTTTAAATGTGCTACAAGGCAAATAGATGTCCTGCATAGCTTATCCCATCATTTGTGTTATCAGAGGGCTGGTTGAGGGGGGCACTGAGAACCGTAGCGGATGGCATGGCAGTGAGTGGGGGTTGCAGGATCAGCAATATACTAACAAGGATTACAATTAAGTAAGTGGATAGACTATTTTCATTATGTAACCCCCCTTTGGGTGCTTACCTTAGACTACCGGTTTTTTCCCCATCTCCCGATGCCTTCTGGCATTCCCTCAATTCCCACCAAGTTCCTCAAGAGGCCCGGTGTATTGATTTAGCCTGGTTCGCTTTTCAATCTTGGATGTGAGCTGCCGGCATGCTGTTGTTGGGCCGGCATTTGCACATGCGTTTAGGTGCGCCCTTTGAGATTTGAGACTGCCGTTTGCGATCCACCAGAGGTTCCTCCTGTGGTCTCGGTCTCCTTGTTTCCCTGGTTGGGGACCAGAGACCTTAGGGGACTGGACAGAATCCCAGTAATACTTTTTAAAATAAAGTTTAACCAAGGGGGCACTTGAGGGTTATGAATATTAATGAGCACCCCCTATGAATATTAAGGAGGTTGCTGCCTGCCGCCTAGGGGGATAGAGTTTCGGCAGCAGATACAGCTGAACTGCTGGGGCTGGCACAATGATATGGGGTCATTGAATAAATAAAGTGTTATGTGGAGCTGCACCAGATCTTGGAGTCCGAGGGACTGCACTGAATTGTATGGGACTCCATATGACTGAATGGGAGCCGACATCTTTATAACACTTGACTCTTATCTAATGGCCAATCAGTGATCTAGGTGCCCAAAACTGACTCAAAGGGACTCCTGAGAAAAGCAGGGGACTAATTCAGGTGCCAAAATGATGCCCCAGTAAACGAGCAGGGAAATATTGATCTCTATGGATATAGAGTATTGATAGGCTTCATCAGCCAATCAGAACTCTGATTTCTTGGCTGAATCTCTAAGGACTTGTTGGGATTTCTTCAGTCTGTTCCTGGGCTCTGTATGAATCAGGAGTATCCTGTGAGAGTGGACTTTGGACTTCAGGGGCTTTTCCCAGGCCTTATCTGGAGATTGCTGTTTGCAGAATTGGACTGAGAAGGGGAAAGAGAGAAAGAGACTGAACTGTGATCCTGATTCCCCAGGTACTGAGAAGTTGCTTTATTATTGCCGGGAGAAACTAGATGCTGTAGAAACTTTGCACTAGTAGGCTGAATTGGCTGAGAGGACTGTGCAGATTATCTGAGTGATATAGTTGCTGCTGAGAGTTTGTTTGCTTATGTGAGACTGCAATTCTAAATCGGAGGAGGCAAAGTGTCTCTGAATGTCGGGGTGCTAGCCAGTTGCTGTACATGTCCTGAGTAGACTGTTTAAAGTGGCTGAGAGCTGTGTTCTAGCTACAGCTGAAGACAAGGTCGTGGACATTGTTTGACTGGAAAGTGCGGGCTGTTGTGCAGGGCCTTGTTGTTCTTGGAGTCCCCTGTTGGATTGCACCTGCGCTTCTTGGAACAAGGGCTAGCACCCACTCCAACTGGCACTGGACTTTATTCTAATAACTGCTGATGGACTCTTCATGTTCTTCAACTCAGTGCAAGGACTGTAGGAGGACCCCCAACAATTGGGAGTTCTTACCCAGAGCCAGGAAGGGATCCTACTAACCCCTTCCAAGTGGGATCTACTGTCTCAGGAGGTCACTGGTGCTTGCTGGGGTGCTAGGGCACCTAGAATCCTTTGGGGGAGCCGGGCTGTGGAGCCACTTCCGGGTCTGGGCCTTCTGTGTGGCTTCTGTGTGGCTTAGCAGCTTAGGTGTACAAAAGCAGCTGTCTCCAATTACAGCTTCCGGCTGTTTCTGGCAGAAGAGAACTGGTTGCAGAGCAAGAAACAGAAGTCCAGAACTACAGATTTTTTACTAATTAATCACTTCTGTCTCAGCAGGAGTAGTACCTGTTTGGATTAAGCAAACAGATACTTTATTAGAAGAAGGGGTTCTCATTTAAGTAAAAAAAAAGAAGTTTTTTTTCCTGAGAAGGGGCAGTATCACCTTAATTTACTGAGAGCAGAGAGTGAATCTAATTGGGGTGTAGCTTAACAGCTTAGGTGTACAAAAGCAGCTGTCTCCAATTACAGCTTCCGGCTGTTTCTAGCAGAAGAGAACTGGTTGCAGAGCAAGAAACAGAAGTCCAGAACTACAGATTTTTTACTAATTAATCACTTCTGTCTCAGCAGGAGTTATACCTGTTTGGATTAAGCAAACAGATACTTTATTAGAAGAAGGGAGTCTAATTTAAGTTAAAAAAAGTGTTTTTTTCTGAGGAAGTGGCAGTATCACCTTAATTTACTGAGAGCAGAGAGTGAATCTAATTGGGGGTGTGGCTTATCAGCTTATATGTACAAAAGCAGCTGTCTCCAATTACAGCTTCCGGTTGTTTCTGGCAGAAGAGAACTGGTTGCAGAGCAAGAAACAGAAGTCCAGAACCACAGATTTTTTACTAATTTCACTCCTTCCCACCCAAAGCCAGTTCTAGTTTTATAGCCACTGAATTTGACTGACAACAGGAACTTCCTAGAAGGGAAGGATCACTGAGACACATTAGTTTCAGCAACCTTGAAGGAACCTAAAAAAAAAAACAAACAAAAAAACTCTTTATCCCCCGTCTGCTGGAGGTCTGAATCAAGCATGAAGGAAGGAGGCTACTGAAGACTATAGGAAGTTCCTGTCCCAGAACAGGAAGGGTGAGAGTTGTAAGGGCACATAGGCAGTAGGAAAGTAAGTGTAAAAATACATAGAGGGAGCAGACAATAAGCATACAAAGCAACAGGAGAGGGGACACAAAAGATGTCAAGATGGGAGTGGTGCAGTGCAATGGCTGTGGAGCAGCAGAGTTCCGGGAGACATTCTGGAGGCTGCGATGCTGCCCTGTTTGCAGGCACCTCTCTGGTCTGAGGGAGGAGGTTAACCGTCTCCAGGCTGACCTGGCTAGGATTTGTGAAACCTCTTCCCCAACCCAGCGACCACCACCGTTACTGCAGAGGTTGTCAAGAAAGTGGAGCGGTTGGACCAAGGTGGGCTCAGGGAGGGAGAGGGTGGTGGAACAGAGATGCATCTCTCCAGCTGTAGCTCTCCACAATTCATATGCTGTTCTGGCAAAGAGTGGTTCCTCTATGGAGGCACCTGTAGTGGAGACCAAGGAGGATGCTGGGAATCTCCACAAAGAAGACCCACAGGAGGCTGGCACGAGACCCCACAGGGGAAGGAAACAACTCCTGGTGGGGGACTCAATCATTAGGGGGTAGATGTGGGGGAGGAAGGAGATAGGGAGGTAAAGTGCCTGCCTGGCGCCACGGCTTGGAGGGGCAGGAAGCAAATCCTCAGGATCGCGGGAGCAGCTGAACGAGGAAGGGAGCTGGATGTCATTGTCCACCTAGGGACAAATGACCTGCTGTAAATGGGATCAGAGTGGTGCAAGAGGAGTTTGTGGAGTTGGGGAGGGGCCTTAGACAAGTAGCATGTACGGTAACCTTCTAGGAGGTGCTGCCTGTCTATGGCAAGGGTGATGCTAGGGTATTCTGCACCATGGGATTCAAAGAATGGTTGAAAAACTGGTGTGGAGCTCAGGGTTTTGGCTTCATTGGGGACTGGGGAGCCACATGGAGGGATGCAGGCTTATACTGGTGCGATGGTCTACATCTGTCTGGGGGGGATCCAGGATCCTAGGTGACAAGTTTTAAATGCTTCATTGGCAAGCATTTAAACTAGCTAAGGGGGGAGGCACTGAAAAAGAGCAGGGAAATCCCAGCCTTCCCCCACAAAGCACAGTAGTTAGAGAGGTAAACACCAAGGCAGAGAAGTCAGTAGAGAGCAGGACAGGAATAAATGCAGAAAAAGGTGTTAAGGACAGGGATGGGGCTAAAAGGGGTAAGGCCATAAAAAATAAATGGAAAGTGATGAGTACCAATGCCCTTAGTCTGTGCAACAAGCTCCCTGAACTAGTGGCCTTAATGGAAGAGGGATGCCTGGATATTGTGGCAGTCACTGAAACATGGTACACAGAGAACCATGAGTGGGAAGTCAGCATGCCAGGATACACAGTCTACAGGAGGGACAGGGAGGGTAAAAGAGGAGGAGGAAGAGTAGCTCTCTATATAAGGGAAGGGATTAAAGCAACAGAACTAAAGAGTAAACAGAAAGTTGATGAGTCACTATGGGTCACCCTGGAGACAGGAAATGGCACCACAATCTGCATGGGGGTTGTGTACAGAACCCCATCTCAGGAGGAGGAAATGGACAAGGAAATGATAGAAGGTGTCCTTAAAATGGCATAAAAAGGTGAGATATTGTTGATGGGGGACCTGAATATGCCAGATGTTATCTGGAGTACCTTTGCTGCAGGCACATCCAAGAGCAGGGTCATTCTTGATGCCCTACAGGGGGCATGCCTCAGACAGCTAGTGTTGGAACCCACTCGGGAGGGAGCAATCTTAGACCTGGTACTCTCAAATGGGGAAGGAGAAAGGATCTCAGATTTAGAAGTGGGTAGCCATCTGGGAACAAGTGACCACCAAACAGTGTGGTTCACAATAAACACAACCATAGAGTCAAGCCATACAAAAACAAGAGTACTGGACTTTAGGAAGGCTGACTTTAGGAAAATGAGGAGAGTGCCTTAGAAAAGCACTAGCAAATGGGCAAGAAGGAGGGGTGGAGGAATAATGGGGAATAATCAAAACAGCCATCGCTGAGACAACAAGCCTTTGTGTGAAGCAAATCAATAAAACAAAACGAAGGAAAAAAAAAACACTATGGTTCTCAAAAGAGGTGGCAGGGACGGTTAAGGAGAAAAAGATAGCATTCAGGAAATATAAGGAAACACAGAAAGAGCAGGACAGAGAACTTTATCAGTTAAAGCAGAAGGAGGCAGGGGAAGGCAGTCAGAATAGCAAAGCCACAAACTGAGGAAAAGATAGCCAACTCTGTTAAGAAGGGGGATAAAACCTTTTATAGGTACATTAGGGAGTGAAGAAAGACCAAGGGAGGGATACAGAGACTTAATAAAAGGGAGGGAATGTGGGCAAAGGGTGATAGCGAAAAAGCAGGGATACTGAACGAATATTTCAGTTCAGTATTCACTACAGATGAGGAGGGGGAGGTGCCTAAACCAAACAAGGGAGAAACTCTGAATAGGGGGGGTCGATACCAGTCCATTCAAAGAAGAAAGGGTTTTGAAAGAACTCTTGAAACTGAGGGTGGACAAAGCAATGGGGCCTGATGGGATTCACCCAAGAATGCTAAAAGAACTAAGGGTAGAACTAGTAACACCACTGGCTACTCACATTGCTTGCCCACCTTTAGGTCATCTGATATAGTTACTCCTAGGTCTCTTTTGATTTTTGTTGTTGTTGTTAACTCACCCCCCATTGTGTACTCTTCCCCTGGGTTTTTGTTTCCCAGATGCATTACCTTGCACTTCTTTGCATTGAATCTGAGCTGCCATGTATTTGACCATTCCTCCAACCTTGCCAAGTCCCTTTTCATTCTTTCCACCCCATCTTGTGTATCAACCCTGTTGCAGATCTTTGTGTCATCTGCGAAGAGGCATACCTTTCCTTCCAGGTGCTCTCCAATGTCACTTATAAAGATATTAAAGAGTACCAGTCCCAGTACCGAACCCTGCGGTACCCCGCTAGTTAACCTCTTTTCTTCACTGTGGACTCCGTTTACTATTACCTTTTGCGTCCTGTTGTCCAGCCAGTTTTTTATCCAGGCTACCACCTTGGGACCCACTCCAAGGTTGGCTAACTTGTATATTAATCTTTTGTGTGAGACTGTGTGGAATGCCTTGTTAAAATCTAGGTAGACCATATCCACAGCCCCTCCCTGGTCTACTACTTTGGTCACCCAGTCAAAGAAACCTATTAGGTTCGTCTGACATGACCTTCCTGCTGTGAAACCATGCTGCCTTGGGTCCTGTGCCCCACTAGCCTCTAGGTACTCAACAATTCTTTCCTTCAGAAGTGATTCCATCATTTTCCCTACCACTGAGGTCAAACTAACTGGTCTGTAGTTTCCTGCCTCTGCCCTGCTCCCACTTTTGTGAAGTGGAATCACATTTGCCCTCCTCCAGTACTCAAGTACCACTCCATCCTCCCATGATTTGTTAAAGAGAGTAAAGGCAGTAAGGAGGGCTTGGGGGATACTGGAATGAATAGGGAGAGGCATCAACAGTAGAAAATAGGAAGTTGTTATCCCTCTCTACAGACAGTTAGTGAGACCCCATCTGGAGTACTGCATGCAATTCTGGAGACCCCATCTCCGCAAAGACATAGACAGAGTGGAGGCTGTTCAGAGGAGGGCAACCAAAATGGTGCAAGGTCTGCACCAGAAGACATATGAGGAGAGACTAAAGCAGCTTAATATGTATACCCTTGAGGAAAGGAGGGAGAGGGGGGACATGATAGAAACTTTCAAGTATCTCAAGGGAATTAACAAGGTACAAGAGGGTAGTATCTTTCAGAAGAAGAGATGTGCAGAACAAGGGCACAATTTGAAGATAGAGGGACAGCTCAGAGGTAATGTTAGAAAGTATTTTTCACAGAGAGTTGTGGATGCATGGAACAGCCTTTCTGAGGAGGCTGTGGAGTCAGGAACAGTGGAGAATTCAAGAATGCATGGGACAGGCATAAGGCAATTCTAGTGGGTGGCAGGAGGAAGTAAGCTGTTGATTAACTAGAATCTGCAGCTTATACATCAGGTAGGGAAATGGGCAGACGGGGTGGGCCAAGCAGTCCTTATCTGCTGTCAAATTCTATGTTTCAAACAACATGAAGTCTTGCTATATTATGACATATGCAGTGAGTCCCAACCTTCGAACTGCTCCAGAGGTGAAAGAGTTAACTTTCCATGCCAGGCATGGAACGCTGAGCTCAAGCTCGGTTGAAAACTCTGTCTGTTGTTCTTCAAACTCAAACCGTCAGATTCTTTACTCCGCCTCACTGAACAGTCGCTCCTGAGATTTCTCCTTCTGCTCGGTTCATTTTGTCGGTTAAAGTATTATTTTCTCGTTTTTTGACCGAATTTAAACCGCAACCAGTTGGTTCAAGCTCTGTCTGTGGTATTTGTGAGTACTAGATAGGTTTACATTATTTCTCTTCTGTGTGGAACTTGTAAACTGTTATCGGTTCGCTCTTGAACCGATCAGATTGTTTAAAATATTTTATTCTATCATTTAGAGTGTGGTTACGGGTTCTTATCGGTTCTAAAAAAAACGGAATTTCTTACGTTTTTTTCCACGACCCGTGACACGGTTGGGAACCGATAAGAGGGTCTTGCTTGGTGGATTGCCATAAATGGGCAAGTTTGGTTAGGACTGGCACTATGTCTCAGAAACCCAAAAGAAAAACCGGGCCCACTGGGTTTCAACACTGCAGTGTGTGTGGGGAAGCCTTTGCCAAGGCTGACCCCCACACCACCTGTGTTTATTGTCTGGGGTTTGACCACCTCAATGCAGACTGCCAAATTTGTAAAAATTTTCCTGCAGCTACCCTGGAAAAGAGAGTTGGTAGGCTCAGGGAAAGGGAGGCCAAGAAGTCTGCTGACCCGGATGGCCAGCCTGGTTTGGTTCCAACCGAACCAGAGGGAGTACCCTCTAACCAGGGCGAGACTTCCTCGGGCAAAAGGAGAGCCGACTCTGAGGGGTCGGTTCCAGCAAAAAGGACTAGAAAATCAGCTGGTGTGGAGCCAGAACTTTCCTCTCCAACAGCTGAAGAGATAGCCAAAGCAATTCAGATTGTCCAGTCGCTTTCTCCGGTTCCGACCAAACCGGTGCCATCAGGTAAGCGCCTGGTTCAGCCGGTTCCACCGGTTCAAGACTACAATTTAGAGGAATATTATGAACCGGAGGAGGGGGAAGAGGAGTATGAGGAGAATGAATGTGGATTTGAAAGTCTGGATGTGCCCATCGACCCGGACATCTCCCCAGACAGACCTTCAGGAGTGTCCCCTCCTAGGCTTTCTGAGTCCCCTTCTCATTTTATTTTCTATAAAAAAGTGGCTGAAACCCTCCAGCTCCCTATGGAGGAAGCTGTGGATGATCAAGAGGAGCCTGACTATGTGGAAATGATGGATATCCCAGAGTCTAGGAGACTGTCTATTCCCTTGCATAAATCTTTTGAGAAACAGACTTTTAAAATTCTAAAACTCCTCACACTATACCTCCTGTGGATAAGAGAATGGACAAGAGGTACACATTGTCAGGCTCTGATACAGAGTTCCTTACACAACAATGCAGCCATGTTGGGGTAGTGCAGGCTGCAGCCTGTGACAAGGCAAATATCCCCTTGGTCTCACATCCCCCCTGGACAAGGACTCCAGGAAGGTTGATGCCATGGCAAAGAAACAGTACATGGCAGCATCCTTGGGACTCAGACAGGCAACTTACATGGCTTATGTTGCTAGATATCAGAAATCCAGATGGGATACTGTTATGGCTCTTGCAAAACAGGTCCCTGGCCAGCTTGCCAAGGAGCTGGAGCAGGTGGCTGCTGATGGTATTGAGGCATCCAAGGTGTAATTCCATGCTCCAGTGGACTCAAATGATGTGTCATCAAGAGTCATGGCTACATCTGTGGCTCTTCGCAGGATGGCTTGGCTCAGATGTACTAGCTTGTCACAGGATACCCAGACTAAGGCCATGGATTTCCTGTTGTGGGTAATTCTCTGTTTGGGGAGCAGACAGAGAATTACATGAAGAAAATGGATGAGTATAGGACCACCTATAGGAGTGCACAGGCCAAGGAAAGGCAGGCCACTCCTCAAAGGCAGCTTCCCAGGGGCAGGGGCAGGCCTTTTCATATAGGCATTTTTACCAAGCCCAGGCCTCCTCTTCTGCTTTTGCCCAGAGGGGGTTCTTTAGAGGGAGAGGCAGACGGGGTGCAAGCAGACCTGCTTCCACTCCTCAGCCCAAAGCCCCTGCCAAGCAGACACCCTGATGGGGTTGCCAGGGCCAATTCTCAACTACATGTAGGGGGCAGGCTGGCTTACTTTGTCCAGGACTGGGAGTCTCTGACATCAGACAAGTGGGTCCTGGAAGTAGTAAGCCAGGGACTGGTTCTCAGCTTCAAAAAAGTTTCCAAAGATGAGAACCAGATCCTTTCCACCTGCAAATCCTCCAGAGGCACTTGCCCTAGAGGCAGAGGTCTCTTCCCTCCTGGCTCTCAGAGCCGTGGAAAGAGTTCCACCCCTACACCAGGGCAAAGGGTAGTACTCCAGGTACTTCCTTACCCCAAAAAGACAGGAGAATGGCAGCCCATCCTGGATCTCAGATACTTAAACAAGCACCTTTTAAAACCAAAATTCAAAATGGAGACCCTGGGAATTATTCTACCCTCTTTAAGGCCAGGGGACTGGCTAGCATCCCTGGACCTCAAGGATGCCTACTTCCATATTCTCATCAGAAGCTCCCATCGAAAGTACCTCAGGTTCGAGCTGCCCTCAGGCCATTACCAGTTCAGAGCAATGCCCTTTGGCCTCACCTCTGCTCCAAGAGTGTTCACAAAATGCCTGGCAGTAGCAGTTGCTTCTCTAAGAAGGCAAAAAATTGCCATCTTCCCTTACCTGGACTACTGGCTCATAGTAGGCCCAGTCCCCAGACTCAAGTCAAGTTACACCTACAGATAACTCAGAACTGCTTACCTCTCAGGTTTCCTTCTGAATCTTTCAAAGTTAGTTCTAGAGCCTGTTCAGCTCCTCACCTTCATAGACGCAGAGCTGAACACAGAGAAAGCCAGAGCCTTCCTCCCTTTGGACAGGGCAAGGACCCTGGTCTCTCTGGCCTCCTCATTCACCCTGCAGGTGTCTCGACCAGCAAGGCATTTTCTACAGCTCCTGGGGCACATGGCTGCTTCTACAGCAGTAGTGCAGGGAGCAAGATTTCAGATGAGGGACATTCAGTTCCATTTGAGAGCCTTTTGGTCTCAAAGGAAAAACCCTCTAACCAAATTGATCAGTGACTGAACCTGATCCAGGCCCTACAATGGTGGCAAGATCAGAGCAATCTCAGACAAGGGTTCCTTTTGTCACCCAGTCTCACTCCTTAATCCTTACTACAGATGCATCCCTCTTGGGATGGGGGGGCTCACATGGGCGACCTCACTACACAGGGGTTGTGGTCCCCTCAGGAATCTCTGCTCCACATCAATCTGTTGGAACTCAGAGCAGTTTTTCTAGCACTTCAAGCTTTTTCCAAGTCTGCTCAGAACAAACTGGTACAGGTCAGAACAGACAACACCACCACAATGTGGTACATCAACAAGCAATGGGGCACTCAGTCTACGGCCTTGTGCACCGAAGCAATGAAGCTGTGGTCTCTGGCTTACTCCCTGAACACCTCCCTTACAGCAGTTCACCTCCCAGGCAAGGACAATACCCTGGCAGATGCTCTCAGCAGGATTTCCCAGGGCCATCACGAATGTTCACTGGACCCCCTGGTCCTGGAGGTGGTATTTGCCAGATGGGGCACCCACAGATAGATCTTTTTGCAGCCCCAGACAATCACCAACTTCCCCTTTTTTGCTGCAGGCCCCCAGTGTGGGCTCAGTCCCTCTGGATGCCTTAGTCCTCAATTGGGAAGGGAAGTTTCTCTATGCTTTTCCTCCCTTCCCTCTGCTGTTCAAAGTGCTAGTCAAAATCAGGTCTCAACCCTGCAAGATGATCCTGATTGCCCCAGATTAGCTCAGACAACCCTGGTATCCACTCCTGCTGTCCTTAGCAGTCCATCTTCCTCTGTCTTCCCAGGAATCACAACCTGTTAACCTGTGCTCAGGGGAGGGTTTGGTACCCGAACCTCAAATCTCTCAATCTCAAGGCCTGGCTCTTGAAGAGTTAGAGTTTGCTGATTTATACCTTTCCCAGGGTGTAATGGATATCCTGAAGGCTTCTAGAAAACCTTCTACCAGGGCTACTTATAATTCCAAATAGAAGTGATTTTCCATATGGTGCTCTGGAAAGCATATTTCCCCAGAATCTGCTGATTTACCAACAGTCCTGGATTGTCCATCTAAATACCTTGGGGCTGAGACCAGCTACCCTAAAAGTGCATCTGGCAGCTGTGTCTGCCTTTATTTCAGCAGGTAAGCCCTCTCCTCTTTCAGCTCACCCTGTATTCTCCAAGTTTTTCAAGGGATTGTTTCACACCAACCCTCCATTCAGGTACCCTGCCCCTGCTTGGGACCTTAATGTTTGCATTGCTCAGCTTATGCAACCCCCTTTTGAGCCTTTGTCTTCAGCAGAGCTTAAGTACTTGACTTGGAAAACTGTGTTTCTGGTAGCCATCACTTCTGCCAGATGCATAAGTGAATTACAAGTGTTGTCAGTGGAGCCTGATTTTATCTCCTTTCATAGAGATAAGGTGGTCCTCAGGACTAACAGGAAGTTCTTGCCTAAGGTGGTTTCAGATTTCCACCATAATCAATCTATTTCTCTTCCTGTGTACTTCACTGACCATTCCTCCTCTGGCGAGAGGAGGCTGCACAGTTTAGATGTCAAAAGAGCCCTTAGCTTCTATTTAGACCGTACCAAGGGTCACAGGTTTGACTCCCTCCAACTATTCCTCACTTATGGTGAGGTTGGTAAAGGGAAACCTGCCACTAAGAGATCCATTGCCAGGTGGATTGTCTCTTGTATCCAATTCTGTTATGAAAAACTGAGTAAGGTTCCTCCCTCAGGCCTGAGGGCTCACTCTACCAGGGGTACAGCTGCTTCCCTGGCTGCTGCCAGGGACATCCCTATTCTAGGGATATGTCAAGCAGCTACCTGGAAAACAGTTCATACTTTTTCCAAGCATTACTCCCTGGATATCCAGGCTAGGAGAGATGCCGCTTGCGCCGGCTGTGCTTCAGAGCCTATTTCCCAGTAGGTTCTGTCCTCCTCCATGGAGGTACTGCTTTGTAGTCTGCATATGTCATAATATAGCAAGACTTCATGTTGTTTGAAGAAAAAATTACTCACCTTAGTAATGTTGTTTCTTCTATTGGAGTATTGCTATATTAGGACCTCCCCCCCTGCCTGCCCCTCTCAGAACCTCTGTTTTTGGGATGTGGGTGGGCAGTGAAGTGTTGGCACTTAGTAGGTGCCCACCTTGTTGTTTTTCACCCTTCTTTTTGGGGTGACTTGGTGTTGTGTTTTTCATTTTTTGGGGCTCCTGACTTGAGTCTTTGTTTTGGGACCAGAAAATGTGTTATTATGTTTAGTAGCCAGTTGGCTAGTGTAGGTTTACAGCTTCCACACAGGACCTCAATGAGTTTAGCTCATAAAGATCTGACGGTTTGAGTTTGAAGAACAACAGACAGAGTTTTCAACCAAGCTCAAACTCAGCGTTCCATGCCTGGCTTGGAAAGTTAACTCTTTCATCTCCGGAGCAGTTCGAAGGTTGGGACTCATTGAATATGTCATAATATAGCAAGACTCCAATAGAAGAAACAACATGACTAAGGTGAGTAATTTTTTCTTCTATGTTTCTGGGTCTGGTGCTGTCCTGCCCCAGAGCTCTACAATGAGCCAGAAGCGGCTGAAGGTGACAAGCGGCCAGAACTACTATCAAGGTGACCAACTGCAAGATCCTTGAGTAAGTTCCATCCTGTCAGAGGAATCAAGGCCAGCCTTCTTCTGCCCTGTGCTGTATTGAATCAGTATCTCCATACTCCAGGTTATTGGGATCAACAAACGGTGAGTACCCAGGACCTGGTTCCTGGAGAGGGAAAAGAGGGAAATTTGTTTTTGTTTGTTCTAAATAAAGCTCATTGCAAACATTTCAGGACCCCAACAGCCAGCCAACCTGCGGCACCAACCACACCTGCACCTAGTGGGTACCCCTAGAGACAATTTGGGGAACACTGGTACCAGTGGGGGTAGGTTTGGCCTGCGGACCCAAAGGGTTATCGTTGTCAAATATTTCACTAACCTTTCTTCCTTTCACAGCCATCCTTTGTCCAGGTATCCCTTCCCTAGCCTGTTCCCAAAATAAAGCTGCGAGTTTGTTTGTTGAAACTGCTGTGTTAGTGAGGTTCATTGCATGTGCCTATCACTAAAATTCATGGTTTATAGTGGATCAAGATTACTGGGGATACAGTGTGCGGGGTGGTTGGTTGGGGAGGAGGGGAGGTACAGTATCCCAGGGGGCTGTACCAAGCGGATATCAGGCCCACTTATAATTTACTCTGGGCAGAGGCACCGCACTATTATCTATATCTTTGGGAACAAACCCCCAATTGTCACCATAGCAGAACCCAGGCCCCTTAACTTGTACCAGGGACAGCAGGCAAGGGGGTTAAGTCCACTGGCATACAACACCAGGGCTACAATTATATTGTGATTTGCTGTAATAGAACCTCTAGTTTCAGCAGCATTATTCCAGGGGAGATGAGGGTTCCCCTTTAATAATCACAAGCTTTATGTATGCTCTTATTTTAATAAATTATTCATGGAGTGATTGGGTTGTTTTATGATTTAAGTTATCTGCTTGGCACATTGCCAGTTTTGAGTTCTTGGGACATTTGGGTGGTGATGTTTTGCTGTCTGCCTGTCTTCCCAGCTCTCTTCCTGGTCCCCCTGTTTGCAGCCTTTCTTTCCGTTTGGCTGCTTGTTTTCCTTTTGCCTTTTTTTCACTCTCATTCTTGCTTACAGGATATAGTGGGATGGTGCAACCCCATGTTTCTGACAGCAAATAGCACAACACTACCAAGATATTTAATTTTTTTATGGTGGGCATGGCACAGGAGCAAGAATTCTTAACAAGTTAGAAATGTTGTATCTTAGTTCAAGAATTAACTGACCGCAGATGTCAAAGGGGGAGGTCAAGGGCACCTATTTCCAAATGTACTGAATTTAGTACTTTGTTTGAAACGTTTACTATGTCCATCATGCCCCCTTCCAGCTGTATAAGCTTGGATGTACAAGTATGCTGTGTAAAGAGTGATGTAGTAATTTCTGTATGTTAGTAGTGTGTGCGTGTGTGTGTTTGTGTGTTAAAAGAAAATTATTGGAATCACTGCTTACTAAATGTTGTTGACGAAATGGGGGCTATATGTGTAGTCGGGCAGTATATCTTGTGATTTGTACTTACGTTGGGCAACAGTGGGGGGGGGCAACAGTGCTCTCAACTCTCGAGTACAAGTTTAAAATTCCTGGCTAGGCCCTGTTCTCTCTGTATCCCCCCCCACACCTTACTCCAGAGTAGGTTTCTGCAATGCCATGAGGCACGGAGTGGGGAAGTGCACATTACATAAAACATGCCAGGATTTTTCTACATACATAGCTGGTAAGGAAGAGTAGATTGTGCTGTACTTGCATAAGCAGCACACTCTGGGTGGACTGGGTGTAGCGTGAGCAGGCAATGGTGATACAGATGGTGATAGTTGGGTCAGGACATGATGGCAGAGAGGCAGGGACTACTACTTCTTCTCTGACTATCTCCGGTTCGATGGCTCTCTGCCGTAGTGTCTGTGGGGTGGTGGCACATGTTTCTGATGGTAAACAGCACATCACACCAAGATGTTTAATTTATTCACAATGGGGGTGGCAAGCAAGCAGGAACTTTTACAAAACTACATATCTCAATTCAGAAATTAAAAACAGTAGAATAAAAAGAAAAATAAATATGCTGATTTTGCTAGAAACACATTCTTACTTAAAAAAAAACCTGTATGATGAAATGTTTTGCCTCTGACAATACTGCTGCTATAAGTAAACCATTCATGTCAGGGCAGAGAATATTTCAATATTTCTACTGTATAGCCATTTCTAAGGCAAAGTTCTTGATGCCCCATTTCATTGTCACCACTCACCATCCAGTGGTGCAAGTTCTGAAGCCAGTGCACCAAGCTAACAGCAGTATCGGCAAGGTGGGGGGATCACCTTATGGGATGGGTCAGAAGTTATCCATGGAGCAGGATACAGTGAAATATGTAATGGTGGTAGATTGGAAAGTCTGCAAGATCCTTCAGAGTAGATGTTTGAGCCAAGGGAGAATGAGAAGTAGAAGTACTTTCTGGTGACAATGGAGAATAAGGGAGTAGGTGTTCAAGATGGTGGAGAATGAAGCAGTAGGTGTTGGAGCTGAAGAATGAAGCAGAATGAGGGAGTAGATGATAGTGCTCTGGGGAAATGAAGGAGTAGAAGTTGGTGCCATGGGGTGAATCAAGGAGTAGGCATTGGTGCCCAGTAGGGAATGAAGGAGTAGGTGTTTGTGCCATGGGGTGAATCAAGGAGTAGGCATTGGTGCCCAGGGGAAACAAGAAGTAGGAACTGCTCCATCAACTTTTCTGCAACAACATTTTTTAAAACATTTCTGTTTGTTAGCCCCCCCCCCCTTCTTTCACTGGCCTGGTACCTCTTACAGGGGTGTATGCTTCAGGTGATGGACCCCAAGGTGGCAATCCAGAATACAGGGACTGTGATTAGGAGAGGGGATGTTTCAAGCCCATGCATTCTGCTGTCCCTCTCATTATGTTCTACTTGATCCCATGCCCCTCTCCCTTAATGTGAGCATCCTCACTGCACCTTGTCCAGTAGCCATGAGTGCTTGCCTAGAGGTGCCTTCACTTGGTGATATTCATACTATTGTGAGCTAGCCACAGGGGGTTCCCATCCCTCTCATGCAACTCTGATCTGGCCACTATCGAGCTTTAAACTGGCCACTGTGAGGTCCCATTCTACTCATCCCATCCTCTTTGGAGTTTCAGTTGGAGCCTGGTGCCAGTGTCTTTGAAAGCCTTTCATGCAGTACTCAAGTCCCATGCAAAGTTGGTGTTGCCTTGGGAAGTAGTCATGGAGTAGTGAAGAGTGAGAGCCTAAAGCTACAGGGAGATTTGGAAGTGCTACTGTGGACACCAGGGAGTTAAAAAGCTTGATTAAAAACAACAGATAAGACTTTTTAAGGAAATGTTTTTGTTTATATTTGTTGTTCTCCATACCTATCAATGTCATCCATCCCTGACACGCACTTCTATCATCTCAGTCCTACTCCCGACCAAGGACTCTTGTACATGCCACCTGATCTCCCTCTTGACCTCCTAACTAACTTGACTGCAGCATGCAAGCCTGCAGGTTTTCTGAAGGGTGCAGGCCCTGGTTCAAAATGACAAAGTCTGGTGTGGTTTTGTTGGGGGGCAGACCTTTCATCTGCCCTGGAGTGCTTCTTTTTTTTAATCTCCTCCCCTGGAATGCTGAGTGGAAATGTCCAACCAGCACTCCTGCATACACGTTCCATGGAAATGTCCCTACCCTGCATACCACTTCATTTTGCATGAGGGGACCACTGGGCAAAGGAGAGTTCATGGCATGGGGCAGGGTGAGATAAGGGCAGGGAGGTGCCTTTGGAAACCATGGAATGCTTGGCATGGTATAGGATGAGTAAAGGCAGTGCCACTGCACACCAGGGCTGCTTGGCTCAGGACTGGGTGAGAGAGGGGGTTGATATCAGACACCAGGGTGTACTCATCAGGGACCACAGTGAATGAGGAGCCCCTAACCCCAAGGAATGCTTGGCAGAGGGTATAAAGAGGGAGATGGTGCTACTGGACACCAGGAAATAGTTAATAGAGGTTGGAGATATGATAGGAGGATGCCACTGGGCACCAGGAGTTGCTTGGCATGGAGTTGGTGTGGAGTAGGGGGTATATGTTGTGTTCATCAAATGTGATTAGTTGAATTGTATGTATAATGATTAATACAATACAAGTGGAAACTCTGGAAAATTTTAAAGGACAGCAGAGCAAAATGGCCAGACAGACATTAGGTGCTTTTTACAATTGTTGGTGAGTGAATTTTGTGGGTGGTCTCATAGCTAAGGAAAAACATCTTAAGCAAACACATGCACTTCAAATATTGCACTGTATCCAGAATATTTATTTTTGTTTCATTATTGTATTCCTGGTTACAATAAAGTGGCATAAAAATGTGCATGAAAATTTGAAAAAACATCAAATTAATAGCTACCACTCATACAAAAGTTTGAAATTAACCTACCCCAGTCCAGTGTGATACCCAACACTTACCCCTACGCTTCGCTGTAAAGGCGTCCTAAGGGGGTCTTAGGTCATAGGGCACATTAGGTGCTTACCCGAACTTTTCCACTATTGACTAACCTAGTGAAATATATTCTTGTACTAACTCATTTTTCCCTATCTTTCTACAGGTCCAACAGGACAGCTGGTGCCCGTCCCCTACCCTCCAGCCAGTGAAGGCAGTGTGGTCTACTGGTTTTCAGATAAGTATTGCATTATGTTTAACCTTACCTATCTGTCATGTTTCTCTCTAAAGAGCTATGGATCCTTTGTTATTCCATCGCTATTCTAATTCTACAGGTATTATTGGACATTGCCTCTATACCCCGATTCCAGCCGCCCCAGGTACCAGGTAAGAGATCCATAATTATTACCTATGTTAGATGGTTAAGGTGTAACAGTGCAGCCATGCCCACTTTGCACGGCTAGAGGTTTACATCTTAGGACATGGGTGTAGACACTAGGGAAAGGTGGATGCCACCAGACAGGTGGGTGCATGGTTACACATTGGAACAGGATGGGTGTCAGTGGTGCAGGAATGTAACTAATAGTGGCACAGAATGTGCATATAAATTGCTGGCTTTTGGGCCCCCTGCATGCAGTGTATTCTAGTGCTTATAGCTATACTGGGAACTGCAAGACTGCAGTTTCAAACCATGCTAGTGTCAAATGCTCACTGTGTGACCCCCAGTGCCCCCACTCAAACCACATGCAGAGATGGGTAAAGCTGTTCTGAAATCTGGCCTGGAATGAGGAACAAGAGAGGCATTTCATTAGTAAATAAGTAAACAAAAATTTACAGGCAGCAGTAGAAAAGAATTTGAGAGGAGGGTTTAAAGGGACACATTCATGCCCAGTGGCCATCACTGTTTTAAGGCCCATGAAAGCTCTTTCAAAGAAGATACTGGTCTCATTTGTAGTTAGAAGTACTCCAGAAATGTAGATGACTAAGTCTGTTCAGCATTAATACTACACTGCACCATTTTTAGAACACTGTGATGTCACCGAGGATCAAGCCATGCCTAACTACTTTAAGACAAGCACAGCTTCTTCCTCTAGCTCATTACAATGTCCTACAAATGGCTGCAGTATCCCAACAACTACACTGCAAATACAAGCAAGCAAACATTTGATACTGACATACGCTAGTTTATTGCTTCCCCTTCTATGAATACTTGACCTACCCATTACCATCTCCAGAGTTTCAGTCTTAGTGTGGGTCTCCTGGAGAAAAGCTGTGTTAGTGCTAATGGCCTTTAGGTGCCATAGCACCTGGTTTCATTTCTCACTTGTCTGTGCTGTCTTTATGTCCCAAGATATTATGTAATATTTATCAGTAGTCATGGGGGGCAGTGATAGTGTGCATATCCCAGTAAGTCGTTAATGGTGGATGTCTCACTTCTTTTGCTGAACGTCTGCGAATTAAGATTGCCCTTTAGCTTAAACCCCAAACTGTGGTCTGTGTCTGCTTTGGGAAATAATGTAACCTGGCATCTGTGTATCTATTTTTGTGGGTGTATCACTGAGCAAAGCATTCTTGAAAAAAACCATAAACAAGAACACCAAAAAACATAACAAATAAACATTCATAGCAAGTTGAGCTGGGCTAATGGATGCCTTCTGTGTTTCCAACTGTGGTGAAATTGAGGAAGGTCAAATGTCAATCCTGAATTAGTGGTCCATGAGGGTCTGCACCTCCCCCACTCCGGTGACCACCTGAATAGAGTGGGCTGGGTGAACCAGCAATTATAATGCTCTACAAAAATACTCAGTACCTCTTTGAATATACCCCCCACACCATTGGAGGGTCCCGTTGGAAGTATGCAATCCCCTTTCCCTGCCCTCAATAGAACTTACAGATAGCTGCTCCTTTAAATCCTTAAGTGACAAGGTGAATGCAATTGGTGCCATCACTTCTGACCTTACATCAAAAAGGGAGCCAATCAAGAGACTTACATTTTGGTTCTCCATGAGGGAAGCACGTTTTATGGATAAAAATTCCAAACAAGATTGCCCTTCATACAGTGAAGTCCCAGTCTACCTGCACAACACCAAGATAGTGGGTCACTTATGTGTCCGTCATTGTCCCAAGGTCAGTGTCAGTGAGTGAGAGGTTCAAGTTCAGAGTGCTGTATGTGAAGAGAGGAACCTACATGGCGGTGCGGCTGTGTGACTGTGCAACTTTGCAGTCTCTTTGCATGGACAAGTATGCACAGGAGGTGTGGTTCCCTGGTAACAGGTCTAGCTAATGTAGAATAGTTAGGCAGTGGGTGGGCATCTCCACTGTCATCTGGAGCTGCCACTCTGTGAGGAAGGTGTCAACAAAGGCAGCTGTTTGTCAGTGAGTCAGTTTAGGCAGGAACACTCATGGGGAAGGAGCTGGAAATTCTGTGGGAGAGTTTGAGGAGGAAAGCTGCTGTTTGCCATCAATGTCAGGGCACCATTTTAAGTAGCCATGTGGTTTTAAAAGTTGAAATCATCTGTCCCTTGAGGTCTTTCCTAATCAATCCCACAGTTTGAACAGAGGGATCAGTAAGAGGGGGAAAAACAAGAGTCCCCATACCTTATTGCTGAGGTCAGGGAAACAATAAGCTCTTATTCAGTAGCTCTGTACACATCACTAGATTAGTTTTTAGTGGTATTCCCTTGCTTGTTGCTTGTGTTGGACTCCGAGAAGTGAGGTTGGGAGAAAATCAAGGGAAACATCTCTGCTGGTTCTTTTTGTGCTATGTCTGCATTTGCGAATGCATGTGTACCCTGTGCTGTGGTAATCACCAGTTGAGCAGGATTCAGCATCTTAAATTTAATTTGGGCACCATGTAGGGCTTTATTAATATCTTTGTAAGCTGTTTGTCCCATATGGCTGGGGTGACATTGGAGAAAAAGTGAAATCTATTTCCCTCCCAGGTCAGGTTTTTCTGCTGCTGAGCCAGGGGGTGTATGTACAGTTTGTCTTGGTAATTGAGGCATTACAAGATTATTGCCCTCGGTCTCTCCCCTGCTGGTGGCTGGGGCTGAAGGGATCGGTGGTCTCTCTCTTTCTCAGGTATTCTGTGCCTGAGGCAGCCCTGTTGTTATTTGGAGTAGTTTTAGAATGAACCTTCACATATACTGCTGTTCTGCTGTCTTAGGTATGCCAGTGAGGACCATGTTGTTCAGCCTGCTTCATCCCTCTGGTCCTTGATTCTGTCCTCCAATTTAAACACCTTATTATGAGGTTCATCTATGAGAGCATCATCCCTGGTCTGCTTACCCTCAATAGATTGACCCTTGTTCTGCATCTGAAACTTGCCTGGTCAGGGACTCCAGGGACAACTTGAGTACCCTGAAGTCTGTAGCCATGTCCACAACGACGATCTTCATAGTGGCTAGTTCAGAAAAGAGTTTGTCCAGCTTGTCTGATACCAATTCTGCTGTGGTGGTGTCTGGTGGCGATTCCAGAGGAGAATGTGTTTCTTGGGCAGCTGTGAGCAGGGAGGAATAGGCAGAGACCCTGGTTCTGTTTGAAAGTCCATTTTCTCTTGGTTTTTGTCAGCCAACAGGTTGAAAAGAGGAATACAGGTAGCCAGTGATTTAATCTAACAAAATGTATCAGTGGTAAAAGTGAAAGTTAAGATAAACTGCTGCAAAAAGCCTTGTTTATTGCCATGGTACCGGAGCTGTAGAGAGAGCTGCCTTCTAGGCTGTGCACATCACAAGACTCTCCCATTAACCAATTTCCAACCCAGTTCACCACTTTTGATCCCACCCCTAGGCTTTTTAGTTTCTTTATCAGTCTCTTGTGCAGCTAAAATTTGCTTATCTGTGCAAGGGGTTTGCAAAACACAATTTACATTTAATTATTCTTGGCAAAGGTCTTGCAAATAATGCCGTACCTTGAGACTATTATATGGGTTTGCAAATAGAGACTTAGCCTGAAAAATATGTTGCACTGCTGACTTTTGATATTGCAGTGTGGTGCAAAAGGATTCATCTGGTTAGGGTGGGTGACTGTGAGTCTCCTATTATATAGTTTGCCCTGTCAATGAAAGTGTTTCAGATTAGCCAATCAGTGGGGCATTGGGTGCACTTCTTATTCCTTTTCTTTCCCTGACCCATTTTCTGGTGAAATCCTAACTGCTGTGTCATGAGGGACTCCTCCTTACAAATACTGGGCTCTATGCACTAATGTGCAGAGTGGCTACGCACCGCGGGTCCGCAGTGTGTAGCCACTCTGCACCCATTGTGCCCCCCATGTGGGATGTGCTGACTGGGGCACGCAGCCCCTATGCATACGATCCACTGGACGAGTGGACCACAATGCGCCGGGGTGGGCAGGGTGGCATGCCAGCACTATGCGCCATGCACTAAGGCGCATAGTGCTGCACACTGGGGCGCGTAGGTGGGCGCCCAGTATGCCAGAGAGAACCCTGCCATAAGTCCCCTATGTACCCTACCCCACAGCTTACTGGCCACTGGAAAGTCCCCACGGCAGGCAGGCACCCCCACACATACAGCGTGGGACTGCCTCAATCCTGTTCACTCATCGGATGTGCCTGGAATGAAGTTCTGCACCATGACGTAACCTGCCTGTACTTGTGGGAATAGTCTCCCGAGCTGGATCCACATCTGCGTTCCCCCGTGGTTGACCCCCTCCGCACACGCACAGTGTTGCCCCGTCCCCCAGATACTGTACCCTCCATCCCTATGCCTCACTGTGGTGCCCAAGCAGCTTGCCTCCCCACACATGGCTGGCATGATGCCCAGTGTGGTGCAGCACCCCCCCACAGAGGTGCCTAGTGTACCCCAATCCGGTGCCAACCACCATTCACCAGTGGTTTTCCACCCATCTGCAGCACTGGCAACATCTGCCCACTGCTCCATATTGTCCTGCCGTTGCCACGTTCAGGGACGACCAGCAGCACTGCCCTCCTTACACCTCCATGGCTGCCAGTCATCTGATATCCACACGGGTGTGCATCCAGTGCATGCCCTGCCACATAGGGGATCCACTGAGGGACCCGGGATGGGCATCAGATTGGATGCCCACCTGGGACAAGAGCTGTACCCCCATCTGCCCCATGTAAACCTGCACGCCAGGGGGTGGGACCATGGACAGGTGATTGGCAGTTGGGAATGCCACCAGGTGTGCAGCTGTCCACAGATGCAGAGCTACGCGGGCAGAGTACACGCCTTTGGTGTGTACCTTATGCCCAATAGTGCATAGCATCCTAAATCTGTTTTAATTCAAGGTAAACCTTGGCCATCCATTCATCATTTTGATTTTTCTTGATTGTTAGGATGTTTTATTCAAAAGTATGTTAGTTATGTTGAGTTTGTTTTGTATTAACTGAAAACATGTAACCTGAAATATAATTTTGTTGGCCACAGTCCCCTATCCCCATACAACACAGTCTGATTGCATTTTATTGCCATTTTAACTGATAATGTGTGATACTATATCTGCTCTATATTTATAATGTTAACCTTTTGGAACATACAGTAATTCCGTGTCTTGATTTAAAGGGACACACTCAGCTTTTGTTTGACTTTTTTGTTCCTATTCAGAAAGGTGTCTGTAGCATGATGATGATGGGCATGCTCAGTGTCACGGCTATGAATTTTAAACATAGTTTTAACAATGATTTAGCTTTTGTTTCTGGAGAAGACTAACTTGAGTAAGTTCAGCTGACTATCTAGTATCCAAAACTGTATTTGGTCAATGTTGCTTAAAATTTCTGAAACTTGTCCGTGGACTAGCTGACAGGCACTTCAGTGCCATGTTGAGGTGAATGTGCTTGTCAACACACTTCAGCGTTAGATGCCCAGCAATAAGAGCAGGTTGACAGGGTTACTGATGTAACCCCCCCCAAAGGTGGGGCTTCCTGCAAGTGCCCTGGGGTCTCACTCTCACTCACCGCTGCCTAGTCTGGGTCTATAGTGTATTCTTCAGTCTCTGGCCAGCCCCAGCAATGTTTCCTGACAAAAGGGGGCTGGAGGAGAAAAGACACACAACCACTGAGCAGCCACACCATGAATGTGTGAGCTGGCGGTCTGTGCATGCACAGTAGTGAGAGATCATTTTTAAGCCACTCTTGCAGAATAATGAAAGTTCCCCCATGCTCCTGGACCCACATATCAGCTAATGGGGTCCAGAGGCATGAGGAAGGGACCAGAGGGGCCCCAAAAGTTACTTATTTAATAGAGCTAATAGGCGCATGCAAGTTCAACAGCAGCTGAGGCTGCTGGGAGAAGTAGTTCCTGCACCACCAATGAACAAAGATAGCCTGCTGCCTTGGGGGACTACATACTGGAGGCAGTAAGGAGAGAATAGTGACACCTTCAGAGTCGGTCTGGCCACTGGACAATAAAGAGGAGGACTAACTATTAAGCCATGGTGGTCTGTTACTGCAGAAGGGCTGCAAGACTCGGCAAGATAAACTTAAAGTTGGGACTGCTTCATAACTGCATAGCCAGCAGTCATCTTGTGACACTCCAACTCCAGTGCCAGCCAATAGGAAGTTGAGAAGCTTTTGGAGGTCTGAGAGATGACTTCTGGAGAAAGGGGCATGGACAATGTGTTTGGCACCCTTCAGAGGACCAGTGGGGCATCAAGAAGTTTATGGACAGCACTTTCAGCCAATCCAGGTTGCAGACTGACAAAAGAAAGCCAATAGATGACTACAGCTCATGGCAGTCCGTTGGGAGCCCTTAAGGCATTCAGAGGGATTTGGATTATGTCTCCAACACAGAGAAGTTCAGCATCTACCGAGAAAGGTTTAACCAATCCTAAAATCAGGACAATTCCTGTCTGTTGCTGCAGATTGGGAGAAATAAGATGCAGAGCCTGTTGCCACGTATTTTCTGCAGCATTACAGAAGAGAAGCTAGAGATTGTCTGTTCCTGGGGGGGGCACCCATCGTTGTGAATCCTCTGGCCATTGCTGTTAGCCAGCAGGGTGACTGAAGTTTCCTGCTGAAACCTGGCACGTCTGAAGGTCATCAACAATGCTAGAGAGAAGGTGTTCAGCTGTAGCCCACCAGAAAGGTCCAAGTCTGCACCCAGGAGCATCTGAAAGCTGCCACTCAGCCAACAGCCAGCTCAAGAGTGTTACCAGAACCCCAGAGTATCCAAACTGCTCCAGCCTGTTTGCTTCACATAGACTGTTCACCAAACTGTGATCAAGCAGGGCTGTCCTGCAAAACTTGGGGAAGCTGTTTGAAAGTTGTTTGTAAGCCAGTCACAGTTAAAGTTCACAGCTAGAGTTAGAGCTAAAGTTTATTGTCGTCAACTTTTAAGTGCACCAATGCCAGCCAACCCACGGCAACAACAGGCCTGCATCAGTCTGGGGTACCTTAGCGCAGGATTATGGGGTTTGGTACCAGACAGGAGGGGGTCTGTGTATTCACAGGTTGCATGCTGGCGGGAGGTTGGGCACTGTTGTTCACTGCTCACTGTTTAATGTTCAATGCCTATAGGGTATTATCTCGCATTGCCCTTATCTGCCATATAATTGAATGCCTAATCTTCTGTGTATCCCTATTCCAAGTATTTCTTCCTTGCTCCTATACTCATTGTAAATAAAGCTGTGTTTATTTGTTTCTTCCATTTGTGTCAGTGAGCATATTATTAGAGATCTCCTCTAATTACATAGTTAATACTGAATTGCAAAGTAAAGTCTACTGCTGTGTGTGGGTGGGGGTGTCTGGGAATGGAGGTGGGTAGATACAGCATCCCAGAGGGTTGTACCCAACTACCAACTGGCCCATAAAACCTTACTGTGGGTGAAGTCACTGTGCTGATTGTGAAATCATTGGAAACAAACTCCGAGATTATCATGAACAGAGCCCAGGCTCCTTAACCTTTTCCAGGCCCACAAAGCAGGGGTAGTAACCGTGTACTACTTGGCACCCCAGTTACATCTTTGGAGGTACCGCTGGGATCTCCTATTCCCCAGATGCACCCCACATGGAGCCACACACCCAAGCAGAAGAGGAGGCAATCCCCAAAACTAAAGTGGTGACTGATACCATGGCCTGTCAACAACCGTTGGACTGGTATGAAGGTGATGGCATGGACCCTCCAAAAGCATTGTTAATATTGGGAGTTCCCCCAGGACCAATAATGGGCAAATAGAAGAGGTTTTGGCTAATGACAAAAACATAGGCCAGATCACCATGAAAGAGAGAGGGAGGGACCACTGCACTAAAATGGTGACTATTTTGGTGGAAGGCCACAAGGTAATTGATGTAACTAAAGTTCCTGCTTATGGGACCCCAGAAGGTACTTCTGCTGCCTGTATTCTAGTGCACCATGCCAATGATATGCCCAGATCAAATGCATCCCCCAAATCTGAAGATTTCCAAGAGAAACTGAGCCACTGGTTGCAAGCCGAAGGAAAGTCTGCTGAACAGGTTCAAAAGTTAATTGATGTGTTTGGTGGCAGTGTGCCTCAAGTTCCCATAGTAGTGCCAAGCTACATACCTAGTGTTGCTTAGGACTCCTACAGAAGGTTGCAGATGTTTTCTGGGGTCAAGCCCAGTCCTGTGGGTGAAGATGACTTAGAAACTTGGATGGATTCGGCCACTACATTAGTATAGGACTGGCAATGATCAGAGGCTGAAAAAAAGAAAGCACCTAAGGGAACACCTCCAAGGAGCTGCCCTAGATATTATCTGTTCACTGCGAGCCATGAACCCAGATGCTAATGCGTAGGAGCATTTGACTGCTCTGGGAGCACTGACTCTACCGAACACTTGATGTGGAAGTTTAAAACTGCCAAGCAAAAGAAGGGAGAACCCTCATCTACTTACCTTACCAGACAAGAGAGATTGTTACAGAAAGTCTTCAGAAAAGGAGGCATGTCCTCAAGTGAGCTGAACCAAGTTAGAATGGATCAGATACTGAAGTATGCTTGGTATTCCAGCTGGATATTGTTTGAATTGTGGCTACATGATTGAAGGGATAATCATCTATCCTTCTACATGTTGGTAAAGGAAGTACAAGAAGCTGAGGAAGAAGAAGACCTGTAGGACCTCTGTGCAGGTCGTGATGACTGCAACCCCGTCTCTGAGAGAGGGCCTGCCAGAAATAGCCTGGGATTTCAAGAAATATTTTATGAAATCCGAGAGTTGAGAGCCAGCTTAACTATTCGTTCTGATTCGGGAAAAAGTCAAGGGGTTTCCAGAAAACAATCCAGTGTTTCAGCTACTCAGGTACCACCTGTGAACTCTGATCTTGAGATGTGCCTCAATGAGTTGTCCAGCAGGACCAAGGAAAGCAGCCACAAGATCAAACCAGGCTCTCCACTTCAGCCGAGTGGCCCTGGCACTACTACCTGCTGGCGGCCGGACCTCTGCATCCAGCCTGCCACCCCCTGACCAAGGAAAGCAGGTACGTTTGGTCAGCTCCTAGCTTGGAGCTGTCAGGCTTCAATCCCTGTAATTGGACTGGCTCCTGGGGACTGTGGCTGCTTCCCGATTGGATGCTGCAGATCCCCATTGAGAAAGAAAGCACCCAAGGCACCTTTTTCAAAACACAGCTCAGCCACTGCCTTGCTGTACTGCTCTCTGGACAGTTTCTTCTGCTGAATTTACTGCTCATGTGGAAATATTTTTTTTTGTCTCCTTTTGGAATTTTCTGCTGTTTAGCCTGCTGTATTAGCTAGGCCTGACTTCTATATAGCTTATGGCTTGTACTACTGAATATATTAACTGCTTCAATATTTTACCTTTAAACTATTGAACTGTATATGTAGGAATTGCCTAGCAGAGTATAGCAGAGTTGTAGCGAACTTTAACTGACTGCCTGATGTCTATATAGCTTACTGCTTGCACTACTGATTTTTTTCTGCTAATTGCCCAATATTGTAGAATAGCTAGAACTGACTACTGCCTGCTGTTTTTTCTGCCACACTCTTTTCCCATCACAGTTCCTCTCATTCATCCTCGGACTGCCTTCTTTGTTTTCCTCTTTCTCTTGCTTTTTCCCTTTTGTATTTCTTTCTCTCTGTTCCTCACAGTGTTTCAAACAACATGAAGTCTTGCTGTATTCTGACAATCTGAAGTTAGCTCCAGCCTTTAAACTGCCCCGGAGAGTATGGGGTTAATTTTCTATGCAGTGCATAGAACGTTGAGCTCGAGCTCGGTTGAGGTCTCTGTCTGCAGCCATTTGAAACCTAACCGTCAGATTCTTTACTCCGCCTCACTGAACAGTCGCTCCGGAGATTTCTTCTTCAGCTCAGTTCAAAAGTCGGTTAAAGTGTCAGTTTTTAAGCCAAATTTATTCCACTTGTCGGTTCAGGCTCTGTCTGCGGTACTGTGAGTACTAGATAGTTTTCTGATTTACTTTGTGGAAATAGTAAGCTTTTTCGATCGGTTCGGCTGAACTGATCCTTTATATTTGAATTTCTTACTTTGCTTTAGTGTGTGGTTACCGGTCCTTATCGGGTCTAAAAAAAAACGTGTTTTAAATGTTTTTTCCAATACCTGTGACACGGTTACGAACCGATAAGAGAGTCTTGCCTGGCGGTTGCCGAAAAAAGGGTAAGTTTGGTTATGTTGGCCATGTCTGAGAAACCCAAGAAAAAAATCGGGCCCACTGGGTTTCAACACTGCAGTGAGTGTGGGGAAGTCTTTGCTAAGGCCGACCCTCACAGCACCTGTGTTTATTGTCTGGGGTTTGAGCACCTTGATAGAGACTGCCAAATTTGTAAACATTTTCCTAAGTCTACCTGGGTAGACTTAGGGAAAAGGAGGCCGAGAAGTCCGCTGACCCGGATGGCCAGCCCGGTTCGGTTCCGACCAAACCAGAAGGAGTGCCCTCTGACCAGGGTGATACTTCTTCGGGCAAGAGGAGAGCCAATCCTGAGGGATCGGTTCCTACAAAAATAAAAAGGAAAGACAAATCAGCCAGTTCGGATCCAGAGGTTCATGTTCCGACTGCTGATGAGATTGCCTGAGTGATTCGGATTGTTGAATCGCTTCGCCCAGTTCCGTCTGATCCGGCTTCGTTTGCTAGGGGCTCAGTTCGGTCGGTTTCACTGGTTCAGGAATATGCCCCTGAAGATTTTTATGAACCGGAATTTGAGGAGGAGGGGGATTATGAACAGGACGATGATTATGATGGAGCAGAAAGTTTGGATGTGCCCATTGAACCGGACATCTCCCCAGATAGTCCTTCTGGTGTTTCCCTTCCTAGGCTCTCTGAGTCCCTTCCCCACTACATGTTTTACAGGAGAGTGGATGAAACTCTTCAGCTCCCTATGGATGCAGCTACTGATGATCAAGAGGAGCCTGATTTTGTAGAAATGATGGACATCCCAGAGTCCAGGAGACTGTCTATTCCCTTGCACAAATCATTTGGGAAACAGACACAAAAAACGTTGAAGTCTCCTAATTCTGTACCTCCTGTTGACAGAAGAATGGATAAGAGGTACACTTTATCAGGCTCAGACACAGAGTTTTTCTACCAGCAATGCAGCCATGTTGGGGTCGTGCAGGCTGCAGCCTGTGACAGGGCTAATGTTCCCTTGGCTTCACACCCCCCAGATAAAGACTCCAGGAGGATGGATGCCCTGACAAAGAAGCAATACATGGCATCCTCTTTGAGACTCAGGCAGGCTAATTATATGGCCTATACAGCCAGGTACCAGAAGTCCAGGTGGAACACTGTACTGGCACTGGCTAAACAGGCCTCCCCCCAGCTGGCCAAGGAGCTGGAGGAAGTGGCTGCAGATGGGATTGAGACATCTAAGGTACAGTTTCATGCTGCTGTGGACTCCAATGATGTGTCATCAAGAGTCATGGCTACATCTGTGGCTCTTCGGAGAATGGCTTGGCTCAGATGTACTAGCCTCTCACAGGACAACCAGGCTAAGGCCATGGATTTTCCTGTGGAAGGTAATTCTCCATTTGGGGAGCAGACAGAGAGTTACATGAAAAAGATGGAAGAATATAGGACCACTTATAGGAGTGCACAGGCCAAGGAGGCAGGCAACTCCTCAAGGCAGCATTCTGGGGCAGGGGCAGGCCTTTTCTTAGAGCCTTTCTACCAAGCACAACCTCTTCTCCCTTTTCACAGAGGGGTTCTTCAGAGGAGAGGCAGAAGGGGATGAGCAGGGCTGCATCCACTCCTCAGCCTAAGGTCCCTGCCAAGCAGACACCCTGATGGGTCTGCCCGGGTCGACTCTCCTATCCCTGTAGGGGGCAGGCTGTCTTACTTCGTCCAAGACTGGGTGTCTGTTACTTCAGACAAGTGGGTCCTGGAAGTAGTAAGCCAGGGACTGGTTCTGAGCTTCAAAAAATCTCCAAAGATGAGAGCCAGATCTTTTACACCTGCAAGTGTCTCTGAAACCCTTGCCCTAGAGGCAGAGGTTTCATCTCTTCAGGCCTTAAGGGCCATAGAGAGAGTTCCTACCCTACACCAGGGCAAAGGTCTGTACTCCAGGTACTTCCTTACCCCCAAAAAAGACAAGGGAGTGGTGATCCATCCTAGATCTAAGATACCTGAACAAACTTCTTTTAAAACCAAGGTTCAAGATGGTGACTCTGGGAATAATTCTTCCCTCTCTAAGGCCAGGGGACTGGCTAGCCTCCCTGGACCTCAAAGATGCCTACTTTCACATCCCCATCAGGTGCTCCCACAGAAAGTACCTCAGGTTCAAGTTGCCCTCAGGCCATTACTAGTTCAAAGCAATGTCCTTTGGCCTAACATGTATTTATTTATTTTTATTTATTGAATTTTGATGACCAGGAAGGCCCACTGGGCCCCGGAGGTCCCTTTTTCAGGGGCGACCCGGGAGTTACAGGACAAAAACATGGTAGAAAACATGGTAAAACAGTTAGTACAGATACAGTTTTGGCATTCTAACATGTATATATAGCAGCGATATATTACAAAGCAGGTTACATTGATTAATTGAGGTGTACAATATAGGAGAGCCTATGATAATATTACGTCACAGTTACCCTCTTAGAAAAGAGACTATCTTGGGTGGAAGACAACTGAGAGGGTTAGTGCTGCCAGCTCAGGTGGGGGTGAAGTAAGTGCTCTGGCCGGCAGGTGGTGTGGAGGTGTCAAGTAACGTAGCATAGGCATTAACTCGTAGCAAGCATATGAGCCTTGAGTCTTGTTCGGAAGCAGATTAATGATGTGGCTTCCCAAACCTCCTGAGGAAGGTTGTTCCAAAGGGAAGGGGCAGTGTGGGAAAAGGGCCTGTCCTCTGCCTTGGTCCTTACCCTAGGGACCTCTAAGAGAGTTTGGCCTGATGTCTGTAGGTTGTGCATATTTCGCTTAGCAGTTATGAGCCCAGCTAGGCTTGGGGGTGTGTGGAGCTAATTAGCTTATGTGCTAGGCAGAGCACTGGGTACCTGAGGTGGGCTTCGAAAGACGGCCAGCTGAGTAGTGCCAGTGAATCACAATGGTAGCTCCTAGAATGGGACTGGGTGGCTAAATGGACCACCTTATTGTACAAGATCTGTAACTTACCGAACTCCAGCTTGGCCACTCCCTGCAGTACTGGGGCTGTGTAGGTGAGTGTTGGGAGTAAGACGCACGAGGCAATGGCAGTCCTGGCTTCAGGGATCAACTGATCCTTGATCCAATAGAGTGTACCTAGTTTGCCATGGATAACTTTTGTGACTTGATCAACATGTTGCTTTAGGGTAAAACCTTGGTCCAAGGTAAGACCAAAGTATTTTGTAGAGGCAACCACTTCAAGTTTGTTACCTGCTCTGGAAGTAAGTTGAAGGAGTTGTGTCCTTTCTGGACCAAGGGATCCGGGTCCGAACAACATAGCCTTAGTTTTGTTAGTATTAAGGACCATTTTATTCTCCATGAGCCAGTCCTCCATAATGAGAATGTTCTCTTGGAGGGATGGACCAAGGTCATCCAGGTTGTCAGAGGCTCTGTAAATAACAGCGTCATCACCGTACTGGATGACATTACTGTTCCCACAATGGTTGTGCAGCTCGTTTACAAACAAGGAGAACAGGAGGGGGCCGAGTATGGATCCTTGTGGTACCCCCTCCTTGAGGGGCAGTGGATCGGAAATTTTGTCCTTCCACTTGACCCTCTGTGTGCACTCAGTAAGGTAGCTTTCAAACCATCTGAAGGCATGAGTGTCCAGGCCTATGCAACACAATTTTTGAAGCAAGAGTTGGTGGTCCACCAAGTCGAAGGCCTTGGAAAGGTCGATGAAAACCGCACCTGTATTAGACCCCGAGTCAAGTTCCCTAAGCACATCTGCTGAGAACTTAGGGCAGTGTCCATCCCATGTTTGGCTCTGAAACCATGTTGCACCGGGGAGAGAAGCAGGTGTGTCTCTAGGTACTCACAGAGTTGGGTGTATTCCAGTTTCTCCTGAATTTTTGCAAGGATACAAAGCTAGGAGATCGGCCTGTAGTTGCAATCGGTTCTGCAAGCCCACCTTTATGGATAGGGACAACATGAGCCTGCTTCCACAGCTCTGGGACAGACCCTTCTAGTTGGGACCTGTTTATGAGCCAGGTAAGAGGCCTTGCTAGTGCTGGGGCACAGTCCTTGAGTAGTCTAGCTTGGATGCCATCTGGCCCACCTGAACCTCTTGTTTTCAAGGACTTTAGAATGGAGAAGACTTCATTCACCTTAGCTAACCTCAGATGAAACGATGGGCAGTCTAGGTTAGGAGGTTCCAGTATGAGGGGCTCATTTTTGGTCACTGGGCACCCAGCCTTGTAACCATCTAGGTTTGTGAAATGGTTATTGAGGGTCTCAGCAATGAGTGTCCCATCTTTCAGTAACTGCCCATTAGCCACTATAGGGCCAGGGCCTGTCTTTTTGTTTCCCTTTATCAGCTCATTGATATGGGACCAGAATAACTTAGGGTTGCCTAGGTTAGTTTTCTGGAGGTGATTGACGTATACCTTTTTGCTAGCTTAACAGCAAGTGTACTTTGGTTTCTAAGAGCTCTGTAGTTTACGAGGTCAGCTAGAAGTGTAGAGCTCTTGAACTTTTTCCAGGCTTTGTCGCGGCGGATCATCAAGGTCTTTAAGGAAGGAGTGATCCACTTATAGCAGCTTCCTTTTACATGATGGGTCTTCATCGGGGCAACTATATCTGTAGCCCACGTAAGGAATTTCAGGAAGAAGATGACTGCCTCTTCCAGGGTAGGGAGGCATCGTAGTGGACTCCAGTCAGTGTCACCTAGCAATTTATTGAATTGCTCAGGTGAGAATTTAGAGTAGTCCCTCGTAGTGAGTACTCTAGGTTGGAGCCTGCCACCCTATTCTTTCAGACACAGAAGATGGGTGAATGGTGTCTCAGAGCATCGGCCATGGTGCCTGCTAATTGAATATTCTTTGGGATTGACACCAGGGCCCAGCTGATGGTTGAGTGTCTTCCCGTTTTATGATTCATTCTGGTGGGTTGAGTGATGACCTGAGCAAGATTAGCCTCATGCAGCAGGCCATCGATAGAGGACTTAGCCTCTTGGGCCCAGTTAAGGTTAAAATCCCCCAGTAGGAGAAGTTCAGATGCAACCACAGTGGCTAGGTCTTTTGTGAGTGTCTCCAGAGATTGGAGAGCATTAGTAGGGGGGGGCTGTATACACACCCTATGGTCAGGTGCTTGACACCACCTAGGGTGAGTTGTATGAAGATCGATTCAATTTCAGGAGATGTGCTGTGCAGTATGTTGACATGGGAGGAGATAAGGGTGTCCGTCACATAGATAAGTACCCTGCCCCCCCTTTTCGGCATTCTATCTTTCCTGTAGTGGACATATCCTGCGGTGGCTACTTCGTGATCGGAGACATGGGGTTTTAGCCAGGTCTCCGAAACTGCTAGCACGTCTGGTTTATATGAGGCAAGCCACGCTTGGACTTCGTGTAGTATCTTAGGCCAAAGACTACATATATTCATATGCGCTAGCTGCATCAGCTCCAAGGGTTTTTACAAAATGCCTGGCAGTAGTAGTGGCCTTTTTAAGAAGACAAAAGATTTCCATTTTTCCATATCTCGACGACTGGCTCATAGTGGTCAGTCCCCAGGCCAAGTCAAGTCAGACCTGCAAGTCACCAAGCAAGTACTCACTTCCTTGGGATTTCTTCTCAACCTTTCCAAATCAGTTCTCGAACCAGTGTAGCTGCTTACCTTTATGGGGCAGAGCTAGACACTGTCAAAGCAAGAGCCTTTCTTCCCCTGGAAAGGGCAAGGGTTCTTATAGAACTGGCTTCTTCTTTCAGCCTTCAGGTGTCCCGACCAGCAAGGCATTTCCTTCAGCTCTTGGGCCACATGGCAGCTTCTAGCAGTGGTCCAAGGGCAAGACCTCGAGATGAGGACATTCAGTTCCATCTGAGGGCCTTTTGGTCCCCAAGGAAGGACCCTCTTAGCAAACTGATTCCAGTGACTCGGACACTGATCCAAGCTCTTCAATGGTGGCAGGATCAGGACAATTTAAGGCAAGGGGTCCCATTTGTCGCTCAGTCTCATTCAGTGGTTCTTACCATGGATGCTTCCCTTTTGGGGTGGGGAGCTCATATGGGGGCTCTCATAGCCCAGGGACTGTGGTCCTCTCAGGAGTCCCTTCTCCATATCAATCTCCTGGAACTCAGAGCAGTTTTTCTGGCCCTGCAAGCTTTCTCTCAGTCTGTGCAGAACAAGGTGGTTCCGGTCAGAACAGACAACACCACCACCATGTGGTACATCAACAAGCAGGGAGGCACTCGGTCTACGGCCTTGTGCATGGAAGCCATGAGATTGTGGTCCCTGGCTTATTCCCTGCAGGCTTCTCTGATAGCAGTCCACCTTCCAGGGAAGGACAATGTGATAGCAGATGCATTGAGCAGGATCTCCCACGACCATCACGAATGGTCCCTGGATCCCCTGGTGTTGAAAGTGATTTTTCAAGGTGGAACACTCCAGAGATAGATCTCTTTGCAGCCCCAGAAAATCACCAACTTCCTTTGTTTTGTTACAGACACCCAGTCTTGGGTTCAGTCCCTCTGGATGCTCTGATTTTGAACTGGGAAGGGAAATTTCTGTATGGCTTCCCTCCCTTTCCTCTACTGTTCAAGGTTCTAGTCAAGATAAGGTCACAGCCTTGCAAAGTGATTCTGATTGCTCCAGACTGGGCCAGACAGCCTTGGTACCCCCTGTTGCTGTCTCTAGCAGTCCATCTTCCCTGTCTCTTCCCAGGAATTACAACCTGTTAACTCCTCTCAGGGAGGATTTGGTACTCCCAATCTTGGTCTCTCAATCTCAAGGCATGGCTCTTGAAGAGTTAGAGTATGCAGATTTGCATCTGTCTCAGGGGGTTCTGGACATTCTCAGAGCTTCTCGAAAGCCCTCCACCAGAAAGACTTATAACTCCAAATGGAAAAGATTCAGCATTTGATGTTCCAAGAAGCATATTTCCCCAGACACTGCTGAATTTCCTACAGTTCTGGATTATATGGTCCATCTTAATGGCCTAGGCCTCAGATCAGCTACTCTCAAGGTACACTTGTCAGCTGTCTCTGCTTTTCTGTCAGTGGGGAAGTCTTCCTCACTATCATCTCACCCTGTGGTCTGTAAATTTTTCAAGGGATTGCTTCAAACCAGTCCTCCCTTTAGGGATCCTGCCCCTGCCTGGGACTTAAATGTTTGCATTGCTCAGCTTATGCAACCTCCTTTTGAGCCTATGTCCTCAGCAGAGCTGACTTGGAAAACTGTGTTTTTGGTAGCCATTACCTCTGCCAGACGTATCAGTGAGTTGCAAGCCCTGTCAGTGGAACCTGATTTTATCTCCTTTCATAGAGATAAAGTGGTCCTTAGAACCAATAGGAGGTTCTTGCCCAAAGTGGTTTCAGACTTCCACTTGAATCATTCTATGTCTCTTCCTGTCTTCTTCACTGATCATTCTTCCTCAGGAGAGAGGAGGCTACGCAGTTTAGATGTTAAAAGAGCCCTTAGCTACTACATAGAGTGTACCAAGGGTCACAGGTTTGACTCCCTCCAGTTGTTCCTCACTTATGGGGAAGTGGGAAAGGGCAAATCTGCCACCAAGAGAACTATTGCCAGGTGGATTGTGTCTTGTATACAATTCTGCTATGAGAAACTGGGAAAGATTCCACCCTCAGGCCTGAGGGCTCACTCTACCAGAGGTACAGCTGCTTCCCTGGCTGCTGCCAGGGATATCCCTCTGTTAGAAATTTGTCAAGCAGCCAACTGGAAAACAGTCCATACCTTTACCAAGCATTACTTTCTGGATATCCAGGCTAGGAGTGATGCCTCGGTTTGGCACAGCAGTACTTCAGAGCCTATTCCCAAAGTAGGTTCTCTCCCTCCTCCATGGAGGTACTGCTTGGTAGTCTGCAGATTGTCAGAATACAGCAAGACTTCATGTTGTTTAAAGGAAAAATTACTCACCTTAGTAACTGTGTTTCTTCTAATGGAGACTTGCTGTATTCTGACCTCTCTCCTTGCCACCCCTCTCAGAACCTGTTTTTGGGAAGTGGGTGGGCAGGTGCAGTGTTGCACCCCAGGGGTGTCTTCGGCACACCCTCCATATTCCTGGGTGCTTTGTATTACAATCGTTATTTTAGTTAGGTTTTGGTTTTGGGTTTCCTGACTTGAGTCTTCCTTTGGGAATCCAAAACTTTCTGTTGCCAGTTGGCTAGTAAAAATTGTTATAATTTCCACATAGTGTAGTTAGTGAGTTTTTGCTCATAAGAATCTGACGGTTGGGTTTCAGAGGGCTGCAGACAGAGACCTCAACCGAGCTCGAGCTCAACATTCTATGCACTGCATAGAAAATTAACCCTATACTCTCAGGGGCAGTTTAAAGGCTGGAGCTAACTGCAGATTGTCAGAATACAGCAAGACTCCATTAGAAGAAACACAATTACTAAGGTGAGTAACTTTTTCTTCTCTGCTATCTACTGGACCCCTGATTCCCTCTCCTGACACCCCTCCGAGCCAGCACATTCTGTAAATATTGCCTGGCATTTTTGGGCCATCTTCTCTACCCATTCCAGACTATCCTGAGTCCTCTCCACCACACGCCTCCTTCCCAGCTCTCCCTGGTCTCATTCAAGTGGCCTCCCCCCCAACCTCCTGAATCAGCCTTCTGTTTTGCTAAGTTCCCACCTGGCACCTTTGACCAGACCTCTCTGCTGGAACTTTTTCTCTCCCACTAGTTGCACCTACTTCTGCCCTGAACACTAAATTGCCCAGGGCCCTCCCACCAATTTACTTGACCTTTGTCTTTGACTTTTTAACTAATGGCCCACCTTTTTTTCTGCTCTGTTTTAGCCACAAGTCCAAACCAGGCTCTGCACTTCAGCTGAGTGGCCCTGGTGCTGCTACCTGCTGGTGGCCGGACCTCTGCATCCAGCCCGCCACCTCCTGACCAAGGAAAGCAGGTACGTTTGGTCAGCTCCTAGCTTGGAGCTGTCAGGCTTCAATCCTCATAATTGGACTGGCTCCTGGAGACTGTGGCTGCTTCCCAATTGGGTGCTGCAGATCCCCATTGGGAAAGAAAGCACCCAAGGCACCTTTTTCAAAACACAGCTCAGCCACTGCCTTGCTGTACTGTTCTCTGGACAGTTTTTGCCCACCCCCCATCCCTTCTCCCTCCTTTATTAAGTACAGTTCCCCAGTGATCCCCGCCCCCTGAGGCCTCACACTAGTCAATTACAGCAACTCCTTAAAGGGGCTCTCCTTTCTGTACCTTCTTAAAGGGGTGATCCTCTCTCATGATCAAATAACTTATCATCCTCAATGCATCTGGGATCAAGTGCATTGACGCTAACTATGGTCCTCCTCCTACTTCCTACACCAGCCCCACCTCACTTAGGACTGTCACCCTGTACCCATAGTACCCCCCTCTTATCTACAACACCTCTACCAGACCCCTCTGATGCTCGACCACCTCCCCCCTCGGTACCCCCCCAACACTTCCACCCCTGCTACCTCTTACTTCCCACTCATACCTTGGTCTCTTCTCCTCAATGCCTTTCCCACCCTTCATACTCTACCCACCCCTTGCTCCCCAGCACCCTGCCCTGTGTCCAGTCACAAGGGGAGATGCCACAATCACTGCCATGCTTTGGTGCGCCTAATCACCCTCCTGTTGCTTCTATCAGGTAACATTCATCCCAACCCTGGCACCGTGCCCAACCTTATGAACAAGTCTGCCCAGGCTCAGGGACTCCACATAGCTTCTATGAATATTTACAGCCTCCTTAAGAAGGCTGCTGCATTCCAATTCTGGGTTACTCAGCACCAACAGGACATTGTCACACTTGTCGAAACCTGGTTATCCAAATCCACCCCTGACTCCTTCGTCTCCTTCCCTGATTATACCCTTTTCAGGGAAGATTGGGTGGGTAAGAGTGAAGGTGGTTGTGCTGTCTAAATGCGTGAATCCCTCCTTGGACATGCACTTTCACCACCCAAGCTTGATAATGGGGTGCAAGCCCTCAAGCTAAAAATCTCCCCCAACCCTGGTAAGGGCCCACTCTTTCTCACTGTTGCCTATATTCCCCCCAGAAAGCAAGACCTCGCCATTCAGGTGCTTGCTAACTACCTCTCTGGCCTACCACTCAAAATGGCTCAGATAATTAATGGTGACCTGAATATTAACTGGCTGTCTGCCACGGCCTCCCAAACCAGAGATATATTTGCCGCCCTTGACATGTCTCAGCTTGTCACCACCCCAGCTAGATTCAACCCCTCTACTGGCTCCAGCACACTTCTGGATATCACCATTACCAACCGCTCCCACAGGGTGCTTGATATCAGTGTACTTCCCAACTCACTTAGTGACCACTCCCCGGTCGTATTATTTTTGTCTGCTGCCAACAGCAAACCTGCACCAGAAACCACCCAGCGATGTCGTCTACTCCCAGGTGGCCTGTGTCACCTTAAACTGTACCTCTCACAACTGGATTGGTCCCCAATCAGGCTTGTACCGTCCATAGAAAAGGCATGGATTTTTTCACTCGCATTTTTAATACTGCCTGTGACCTCTATGCCCCCTTCATTAGAAATCGCACCAAAAGCAAAACACTCTCTGGGTTACCCCCTCCCTCCTTCACAAACTTAAAATGAGAGACAACCTATGGCACATTGCTGTGGAATCTGGCAAGCCAGCTGATAGGCAAGCATACAACGCAGAGTGCAGTACGTGTACTTGGGCCATTCAACAGGCCAAAGCCCAGTACTGCCAATCAGCTCTTGTCTCCTCCTGGTGGTTGGCTAGAAACTTTTGGGATTATGTAAAGGAGCTGAATGGGAACTCCCACTCCCCATCCCCCCAACTCTCCTTTAATGGAACTGTCTGCTCTCACCCCCTTGGCATTGCAGACTGCCTAAACCACACTTTCTCAGACCTGAGTTCAGTCCTTCCCAGTAACTTCTTTGACCCCATCCCAGTAGCACCCCTGTCCACTCTCCAGAGACCTCCTTTCTATCTATGTACCATCTCCCCGATGGAGGCTAGACCCCTTTTGCAAAAAACCATAGTAGCAACAACCCCAGCATCAACCTACTGGACACTAGGCTACTTCATCTAATGTTGGGTGCTATCCTGGTCCCACTTACCGAGCTGCTCAACCACTCTCTGTGCCTGGGGCAGTTCCCCAGCACATGGAAAACTGTCATCATCACTCCCATCCTAAAGAGTGGCTAGTGAGCATCCCCGGGTAACTATCAACCTATCTCCATCCTCCTCTGACTCTATAAGGCCCTTGAAAAAGTAGTTGCCAACCAGCTTGCTGAATACTTGGCCGTGCACAATATCCTGTGCCCTGAACAGCATGGCTTTTGTGCAGGTCACAGCACCACGCTACTTGAATTCTCCAACTTCCTGCACTCTGCTCTTAATGTCAGAAGTCCTGCAGGTGCCATGTTCATTGACCAAGGCCTTTGACACGGTTTGCCATCCCCTCCTGCTTGACTCCTTCAGATGCCTTGGTTTCTCCCCGAGCCCCCTTGCATGGTTCACCAGCTACCTCTCTGCCAGAACTCAGTGTTAAAAAATCAATAGCACCCTATCTGACACATGACCTGTCCGCTCTGGGGTTCCCCAGGACTCCATTTTAGGCCCTCTCCTCTTCAATCTCTACCTCAACTCCCTCCCCTCAGCCTGCCCAAGTAAGATCATCCTCTATGTGGATGACGCTGTGCTCTTTGCCTCTGACCCCAACCCCAACACAGTCCAGACCACCCTCCAACAAGCTTTTGATAGAGCTGAGCATTGGTTCACATCATGAAGGCTAGTTCTGAACCTAAAAAAGACCAAAGCTATGCTCTTCTCGTATCACCAAAACAAAGCCAGTGGTGACCCTCTCATGATACTGCCTAGCACACTAAACCCCATTGAGAAGATTTCCTCCTACAAGTATCTGGGCATTACCTTTGATTTGGCACTCTCCTTCCATTCCCATATCAATGCCCTTTCTGCTGCCACCAATGTCAGGATTGGACTGTTATACTGCCATATGGACTGCCTACCACAGGACCCTTAGATTGGCAATCACCTCCTCTGTCCTGTCACTAATCGACTATGGGCTGCCCATCTATGCTGCAGCTGACAACATTGTGCTTGGAAGAATCCAGATCTCTATAAACAAGGCCTGCAGGCTAATGCTGAGAGCCCCTAGGTGCACCCATACATGCCTGCTGTACTCCACCAACAACTTGCTCAACCTTGAAGAAAGACTCCGCTTCCAAACTTCCCTGCAGTGTGCCTCCCCCTCAGTCTCCACCCGCAGCACTGTTGAAACCTCCCTTATTGTCCCGAGGGTAAGGACCTCTATGGCCCAGAGATCCTTTTGCTATCGGGCTCCCTCCTGGTTCAATTCCCTCCCAACCAACATAGCTGACTCCACTAAGCTTGGTCCTTTCAAGGTCTCCCTCAGAAGCCATCTGACAAGCACTCACTGCTGCAACTGCACATAATCCCCCACCTGCCCCTTACCCTCACCCCTAGACTGGGTCTGCCCTGTCTACTTTTGCTGTATATGTCTGGGGTCTCAGGCAACATCCGCTGACTAATGTAATAAAATATCTCTGGTTGCTACCTTACATGGTACTCGTGTGCCTATATTATGACTACTGTGATCTACCTATTATCAAGCTTGTACCACCAGTGAATGCCTGTAACACTGGTTGCTTTTTTAATCTAAGCATTATGTATTGTACTGTTTTGTTTGCTGTGTTGTATTGCTCTCTTAATGAGGTGCCTTTGTAAATGAGTCTTTGACTCAAAGGTCTGTAAACCGATGATCTAATAAATGAATAAATAAATAAATAATTTTCAAGAAGTGGTATGACAAGCACCTGTCCCAAGTTCCACTGATGCCCCAGATGGTTTAAATATCTGGGGATTTAATGACAAAACACACTCATATTTGGGATTTATTTGGGTGTGGACAGTTGTCCTGTCAAGAATTACAGGCATGGGAGTTTCCGTTGAAACCCTAGCCCATGTATGCACAGAAGCGGGTATGTACAATGATGTCCCTTTACTTATTGGGATGAATGCCCATATGTTTGGACAGCTAGCGCAGCTATGCCAGGAAGAGGAGGTTAAGAGGAAAGGGTGAGCATTTTTGGTACGTGCCATGATAAAGAAAGCCTATCAGAAGCAAGCCAAACTCATTCAAGGAGATCAAGACATTCCAGCAGGCATCGTGTTGAAAAAATTACTGAAGAGGTTGTGATCCCACCCAACACTGAATGGGGCATCACCAGCATAGTCTGACTCCACAGTGAAGTTAGGAAAAAACTGCTCATGCTGGATGCCACAGAGGAGCATGGATTGCCCAAGGGAGTGCTTGTGAAGCCTAGTGTCCTGTCAGGAAAAGCTCACTCATATGCATCCTGAGTCACAGTGTACATAAAGAATGTGACTGATAGAGATGTTACCATCTGGAGGGGATGCACATTAGCCAGAGTGTATTGTGCTGACACTGCAGTGAGACCATCTCTGGACAGCAAAGACTCCCAGATTAGATTGAGCCCCAAACTGTCTGACTTTGGAGATTCACCAGTTCCTGAGGAATGGGGGAAACGAATCAGTAAAAAGCTGGCCACGCACACGAAAGTCTTCTCACTCCATGAATGGGACGTGGGATGTGTTACTGGTGAAGAACACCATATTCGCCTGCATGATGACTGACCATTTTGAGAAAGGTCATGAAGACTTGCTCCAGCTGATATTGATGACATACATCATCACCTCCAAGAGCTTCTTGCAGCTGAACTTATCCAAGAGTCAAGGGGTGCATATGCTTCATCCATCATGGTGGTCAGAAAGAAAATACAAGATGCTTTGGACTTTTTAAATGGCAGCAAATGGTTTTCTGTGTTGGATCTCAGAAGTGGATACTACCAGATACCAATGGCCCTGCAAGATCAGGAGAAGATTGCATTTATTTGCCTGTTGGGGTTTTATGAGTTTCTGTGAATGCCTCAAGGATTTCAGGTGCCCCAGGAACTTTCCAAGGACTCATGGAAAAAGCTGTGGTAGATACGAATTTACTTGAGTGTTTAGTGTACCTAGATGATGTCCTCAGCTCTGGCAAGACATTAGAGGAACACAAGACTTGCCTGTTCAAAGTTCTAGACCATCTAGAAGAGTTTGGACTTAAAATCTCAGTAGACAAATGCCAATTCTTCCAGACCTGTCAAATATGTTGGCCATGTTGTTTCTGCAGACAGCATACAAACTGACCCGAGCAAAGTGGAGGCTCTGATGACCTGGTCCTACTCATCAAATCTGAAAGAACTACAGTGACTCTTAGGATTCTGTAGTTACTACAGAAGGTTCGAGAAGGACTACACCAGGGTGGTCAGACCATTATTGAACCTTATGCAAGTATACCCTCCCACTAGGAAAGGAACCAAGAAACTGGACATGACAAATGACCCCAAGACCTACTATAAACCTTCTGAACCCTTTGGCTTGTGTTGTACACCACAGTGTGACAAAGCATTCAAGGACATTATCCACTGTTTGACACATGCTCCAGTTCTGGCCTATGCTGACACACAGAAAAACCCTATATCCTCCACACGGATTCCAGTTTCAGTGGGTTGGGTGCTGTACTCTACCAAAGTCATCCTGAAGGATTGAGACCTGTGTCCTTCACCAGCAGAAGCTTAAATAGCACAGAGAAGAAATAACCTGTGCACAAATTGGAATTCTTGACTTTAAAGTGAGCGATAGTGGACCAGTTCCACGAATACCTCTATGGAGCAAAGATCACCATCAGAACTGACAACAATCCTCTAACGTTATTTACAGACCTCAGCCAAATTAGATGCCGCTGGACTCTGGTGGCTGTCAGTCTTGTCCACATATGACTATAGTGTTGAGTAGTGACCTGGCCTTAATCACATTGGTGTTGATGCCTTGTCTAGGAGATCAGCAACCACAAATAGCAATTCCACTTGGGTCAGAATCCCAGAGCAAACTGTGAAAACATTGTGTAAGCAACTGATATAGATGAGCTACCTTCCACTGCAAACCTGGACCATCTTATCAATACTTTAGGGGCAACTGCCGAGTATCTGCCAACTGCATAGTGCAACCTTGCAGTTATAGACATCAGCTCACTACCACAGCTGACTCGTCAGAACTTGGAATGAGAGTAAGGAGCAAACCCAGACATAAAAGACATAGTGCGCGCTATAGAGAAAGGAAATGATGCCACTCAAGAGACCACTGATCACCCAGACACAAAACTAATGTTGTGAGAATGATCTAAATTTAAGCTGAAAAGCCATCTATTGTGCAGAGAAATACAGACTGCTCAAAACGTCAGTAAGTTACAACTTGCCCATCCTTTTAAATTCAAAAAGGTTGTGTTGAGATCTTGTACAATGATATAGGTAACCTTGGTAATGACCAAACCTTGGATCTGCCAAGAGCAAATTTTTATTGGCCCAGAATGGTGAGTGATATAGAGAAATATTGCAAAACCTGTCCCTGATGTGTGCAGAGGAAGACGCAACCACAGAGGGCTGTCCCCTAGTAAACATAACTAGTGCTCCCATGGAACTGGTGTGCATGGATTTCCTCAGCCTAGAGCCAGATACAAAGAACATAGCACACATCTTGGTAGTGACAGATCATTTCTCCATTATGCCCAAGCATATCCTATAAAAGACCAGAAAGTGTCCACTGTAGCAAAAGTGCTTGTGGAAAAGTTCCTAATCCATTATGGGGCCCCACAGCTGATCTACTCTGACCAGGGGAGAGACTTTGAGAGTAAGCTTATAAAATAATTGTTATCATTATGGGGTATTAGAAAATCTAGAATGACACCTTATCATGCTCAAGGTGACATACAACCAGAATGGTTCAACCGAATTCTACTTGCCATGCTGGGGACATTAGTCCTGAAGGACAAACGGAATTGGAATCAACAGCTTAGTGCATTGGTATATACATATAACTATACAAAGAATGACCTCACTGGGTTCTCACCCTATCATCTTATGTTCGGGAGAGAGGCTTGATTGCCTGTTGATCTGTTTTTCGGCATCTCAGCTGATGGGGCTGGGTCTGAGACATACCTGCATTATGTTCACAGACTGCAGGATCAGTTGGATGTGGCATATAAGTTGACTGTGGAGACTGATGCAAAGCACAATAAAGCAAAGAAAGACAGACATGATAAAAATGTCAAAGTGCAAGAACTGCATCCTGGAGACTGTGTTCTCCTGAGGAACCTGGGTATCCCTGGGAAACATAAAATCGCCTACAGATGGACCAGCACACCATACACTGTTGTAGAAAAAATGCAAGAGATGCCAGTTTACAAAATCAAACCAGAAGGTACCAAACATGGATACCAAATTGTCCATCAAAATAATCTTCTACCCATTGGTATGAAGGCAACTGCAAGTAACAATCTAGCAGAACCACCCAAACCCCCCACTACCAGGTCTGCTGTGCGCAGACGGCAAAAGCAAAATCAAGAAAAGCACACTGACTCAGGATCTAACCCTGTGGAGGAAATTGGAGATCAGGACACTTCTGACTCTGATAGTGAAGTGGGAGTTTATTATCCAATTCTAGAACTTGCCCACCACTTCAAAATAGCCAAGCTAGTAGTAGTAAGGCAAGTAATGCACCTCCAGCAGAGCAAATCTCAATGGATGCAACTGCTGGAACCCCTATTAATGAAGCTCAAGATGAAGGGCTTGAGTCAGAGAAAATATCTGAGATAACCAATGGAGAAAGCATTGGGTCTGCACAACAGCAAGTAACATCTAAGGAACCTGAACAATCTGAAGAAATCACAGAGGAAATTATGGAAACTACTTCAACTCTGGATGCCTCACTGGTGGACTGTGAGCCAGGACTGATCACCCCGAGTGCTGAAGAAGAAACAGTGCGTGTACGACACTCTGAAAAAACCCTCAGACCTGTTCTAAGGCTTACATATGATACCCCTGGTAAGCATACAGATTTGTCCTTGCATGTGGTGCACAAAGGCATATATGTAACATCCAGAACCCTTCCAAGAATTGTCTTTAACCCTCCAAACGAGCATTTGTCAATGCCGAATGTTTGCTTGCCGGCATTGGCATTGGTAGTGTAGGAGTTAGAGAGCTGCATAATAGGAATGGCAGTGAAGTATTGAACTGAAGCCAACCCCACCACCACCCTGCAGAGACAGACAGGCATTGGGGTGTGGCTTTGGGTCGTCAGGCATAACGGCCATGCCATTTAACCACACCCTACCCTGCAGACACTGACAAGTGTCACAGTGTGCCTTGGGGTCTTTGGCCCTTATACTCACCCCATTCCATCAGGAAATATGGTGAGATGGGTGCAGTATAGGAGAATGGTGTGAACTTTGGGGCTGAAGAGTCCAAGGCACACCTTGATGCCTCTCACTGGCTGCAGGGTGTGGAATGGTAAGAGCATTACAGGCGAGAATCCCAAGTCACACCCCTGATGCCTGTTAAACTCTACAGGGTGGGGCGTTATGGTTGGAAATCCTAACGCCTCAGGCGTTCATTGGCATTTTCACTCCAAATTTTCAACATGGGTTTTTTTGTGACCCCTACCTTATGAACAGTGGCAATATCAGTTCGTTAGCCGAAAGCTGATTTTGCACCGCGACTATGCTATTTGGCAACACAGGTGCGAAAACACATTTTGAACAGGATGTGAAAAATGACAGCTGTACTGTTCATGGGGAGGTGCAAAAAATGGCAATGTTGAAAATCTGCGGTGAAAATATAAAAAAAACTGGTGAAGTCATGAGCGTGCATAGAAAATGCACAACGCACACCCGCAATGCAATTAGTCTGGGGATTTTTTTACAGCAGGTTGTCAACACAGGGATTTTGGAACCTCTGCTCATGAACAGTGTCACTGTGATTTCTTAATCTGTCCTGAACAGTAATTTCCCACAGCAACCACGCATTTCTGTGCTGGAAGTACGAAAACACATTTCGGCCATGGTGTGAAAAATGAAAGCTGTCCTGTTCATAAGAAAGTGTGGAAAAATGCCAGTGGTGAAAATCTGGACTGAAAATATTAGAAATCCATGAACTTGCGAGGGTGCGTGGAAACTGCGCAATGGTAGCTCATAACACAGTCATTTTATGGACCTCTTTCACCAAATTTTTAACATAGCCATTTTAACACCTCTGCTCATGAACAGTATGACTGTAATTTTCTTAATCTGTCCCGAACATTGATTTTGCACACTGACTGCGCCATTGTGCACTACATGCGTGGAAACACATTTTGGGTGAGATGTGAAAAATGACAGCTGTACTGCTCATAAGAAGGTGTGGTAAAATGGTAATGTTGAAAATCTGGAGTGAAAATATTGAAAATTCGCGAACTTACGAGCGTGTGTAGGAACAGCGCAACGCATGCTCGTAAAGCAGTCATTTTGGGAATTTTTCACAAAATTTTAACATAGCCATTTTAACACCTCTGCTCATGAACAGTGTCACTGTGATTCTCTTAATCTGTCCCAAACATTGATTTTGCACACCGACTGCGCCATTGTGTGCTACGTGCACGGAAACGCATTTTGGGCGGGATGTGAAAAATGACAGCTGTACTGCTCATAAGGAGGTGTGGTAAAATGACAATCTTGAAAATCTGGAGTGAAAATATTGAAAATTTGTGAACTTACGAGCGTGCATAGGAACAGCGCAACTCATGTTCGTAAAACAGTCATTTTTGGGAATTTTTTCACCAAATTTTCAACATAGGTTTTTTTTGGGGCCTACCTCATGAACTGTGACACTGTCATTTCATAAATCAGTCCCGAAAGGTGGTTCCGCGCAGTGACTATGAAATCATCTTTTGGGCCCGATTAACAAAATGACAGTGACAGAATTCATGAGGTGGGGTCCCAAAAACCCCATGTTGAAAATTTGGTGAAAAAATTCCAAAAAATGCCTGAGATATGCATCAAAGTTGAAAATACCCTATTTATTCCATTATACAGCTTACCGGCATTTCCTCAGTTCGCGGTCGGCTTTGAAGAGTGCAGACGTGTTCCTGGTCCAACGAAGATCGCCATGCCAGACTCGGAAGTAAGTATGGGGTGAGGTGGGGGTGTGAGGTAGGGTGCTCAGAGGGTGGGTGCGGATGGGGAGGGGGTCAGGACAGTCAGCGAGGAAGGTTTTTTCTTGCAGGTTTTTTTTTCTTCCTTAGATGACGCGGGACTTGTGCCGTACTGGGCTGGGCTCCCAGTGTGGCAGCTGGAAGGCTGTTTGGGGGGGCAGTGGAGCTGACAGGGGATTGGGCACCCCCGTCGACCATACAGACTGTTGTCACGCTGGGGTGGGCTCCCAGCGTGGCACCTGGAACTCTGTTGGGGGGGAGCACAGCAGAGTCGACGGGGGATTGAGCACCCCCATCGGCCATACAGTGTGTGCATGGGGGGGGACGCATGAGCACGCACTATCTTATCACTGCTCACTGAAGCGGAGCTCTCCTTTTAACTGTAGGGCACTGCATTTTCAACTGCTGTCATAGACAGCTGCAGCATTCATTGGCAAACTGTGGCCATGCCTGCAAACACACTGACTGAATTGGAAGACAGGGTGCCACACCTATGAAAACTCGGATGATGGCACTATGTTTCTTGCACATGCATGCAAGCAAACATAAAAATTAAGTCATCCAGGCTGGGTACAACCCCAAAGTCTAAAAAAGGGAGGTTGAAAGTGCAAAACTGTCTTATAATGGGATGTAAAAGTAAAATGACTTGCTCTAGAGCCCTAACAAATGTTGATTTTATGCTATAGCACGGTTGGTCCATGAAATGGAATGTCCATTTATTGAAGATGGCCGCTGAGCTGAGCGTGCCGCTGTGTTGATTTTTGGTTTTTGATTGTTTTTAAGTGTTTTCTTTTGGCGTTTCAGCCGTAATTTGTGGACCAGTAGATTCGGCGGTCAGTAGAATTCACCAAGATGAGCCCAGGATGAAGGGAAGTTTGTCTCGGATTGCCGACTGTTTTTCGGCAACTGTGCCCTGCTGCTGCTGTTGTGTACTGAGCGGGCATGGAGTGGAGTGGACTGTGGGGTCTTGGCCCCGAGACTGGGATTGTGTCCCCTGCCCATTACAGGGTTTATCAGGGCAGAGGGAAGCATCAACGAAGTGTGGCATCATGATGCCCTATTGCCTGAATTGAATTTCAGACCGGGCATTTGAGGAGATAGCAGGCTTTTTTTCTCTGATGGAGATGTTATGGGACACCGCCTACCGTGGGTTTCAGCTGTCTGACCTGTATAAAAAGTGCAGGGTGCGATTTAAACTGCAGAAGTTCTTGTCCAAAGACGCAAAACTTGCCCCCGCCAGTTATAGGACCTACTGGGACAGAGGGAAGTGTCCTACGTGGAGTAAAGTGTGGGATTTTCGGTGCTGTGGTCCTGTGTGTGTTATACAGTGGGTCGCCTATTGTTGAAGGTTCCTCTCGGGACAGTGGGATTTACAGTGACTTCTCTGACTGGAGTTCCCAGGATTTGTATTTTGGAAACTATGAGATTTGGGAAGAAGTACTAAAGGTGATCTATTATTTGTTATTTTTGGATCTCCCTGTGTACATAAGGCCTTGAACTGGCCTGAGACACTTTCTCCCTCTGGGACTCCCACTTGATTAGTGGCCTGAAGGGGGTACTGGATCCATGCAGTCAAGGAACTGGCTGAGGTTCCTTGTTCCCTAGACCTCTAGGTTGGGCTACTGAATGTGTCTTGTTCCTGGGTGTTTTGTTAGGCCACTTATTTCTTGTGGTGTTTACCAATTGGGAGTGAGGGGCCTTACTTTACTGTGGTTAGGGGAAGGATCAATCTGTCTCGAGTGTTGGATATCCTCTGAATCCCGTGGATAATTGGTCTGCTGTGTGTGTTTTTTGACACTTAATGGATTTGGATTCTTTTTCGTTTATATATTTATGAACAAAATTGACTCTTCACCTAGTGGATTGAGTACTTCCTATTTTTTCTAATTTTGTTTTGAGTTGATCTGGACAGCGAGGTGGTGAAAGGACCTTGTGTCCATTTATTTTATTGCTTCCTTTATTTTCTGGTCGTGAGAGGACTGGGGGAGGGGGAGTGATGTGTTAATTTTTTACAATTTAGATTTGAAATGTTTTATGATTTTGGAAAAACATTTTTTGCAGTGAGATTGCTAAATTTTTATTTTTTGTTTTAATTGGGGTGGTGAGAGAACCCTGGTATTTTATTTATATTTATATTTATTTTTGTAGGAGTCCTCTTGCTGGGTTTAGACTTGATTTTCTTGGGGTGGGGTTGGTTTTCTTTAATTTATTTTGATTTAAGGGTTAGTTATTTTCATTTATTTATTTTTTGAATTTAACTGTTTCAGCAGGTTCATTGTTTTGGTTTTAATTGTCCAGCGGCAGCATGTGTTGGCCCTCTGTCCCCACGGTGGTGCACTATTCATCCTCCTCTCTTCACGCCCTCCACCCTTTTTATTCTCTCCCACTCCATTATGATATATATCAGCACTGCAGAACACTGGGAATTGTCCGTAGGAGAGGGAAGTGGGAGGGGGGGCTGCGAACAGAGGAGGAGGATGAATGAGGGGGGGCCATCGTATTGCGGTAGTTAGATCCAGAAGGTGCCCTGGGGCAAAATGGAATCCAGATCATGGTTTACCATGTCTGGTGCCCATACCCAAGGGCACTACGGAATTTAGTAGGCAGATGGGCTTGACTGCCACCGAGGTTCATCCAACTCGGGCAGTGTTATGCAATGCTAGGTCCATCAGAAACAAGACGGGCATTATTGCTGACCTTGTTGGCTTGGTGGACCTGGCTTCCATCACTAAGATCTGGCTGGATGAAAATCCTGGCCCCACATTGGAGGCCATGACTCTGGCCTGGTACTCCGTGATACACCGCTCAAGATTGGACCACGGGGGTCGCTGCCTGTTTCAAAACTGAACTGGGCTTCACGAGTGTGGTAGTGGGGGAGACTGAGTCCTTTGAGTGTACAGTGGTAGTGGGTGTAGGTGTTTGAATCGTACTCATCTACCATCCACCCGGCGATGGGAAACGCTTCCTACAGGAAGTGGCAGACTTCATCGTTGATATGTCATTTGAGTCACCCAGATTGATGGTTCTGGGTGACTTTAACGCCTGGGTCGACGATGAACTCTTGCAATTTGGTAATCACTTCCTCCATTTAATGACTTCTTTGGGCCTTACACAGGTAGTTTCCACTGCTACCCATAAATCTGTACACTCCTTGGACTTAGTCTTTCTACTAGGGATTGATACTTTTGATTTGGAGGTGGAACCAGTCACTTGGTTAGACCGCTACACTGTGAGGTTCAGTTTTTGCACCCCCCTGAGAAGGCCTACCCCTGTGAAGATGGTTAGGTACTGCCCCTTACGAGATATTACTTCTCAAGGCCTTGTGGCGGTCCTTGACCTCTCATCCCCAGTGTTGGCAAGCAGTAGTCCAGAGACCCTAGTGGAAGCCTATAATATGGCTGTTACAGTGGCTCTGGATTCTATTGCTCCTGTTCATGTACGCCCCTTATCCCTTCGCCCCAAGTCCCCTTGGTTTGATGGGACGTTGAGGGAGATGAGGAGACAGGGGCGAAGGTTAGAGCATTGCTGGCACAGATCTGCCCTTGATACTGACCACCTTATATTGATGGACCATTATTCTGTCTATCAATCTGCAATCACCCATAAGGAGGCAGAATTCCTGTCCAGGGAGATTGCAGTTTCTAGGAATCGACCGGCTCAGCTTTTTTGAATGGTAGACAGACTGTGCAACCCAGCCTGTCTGCAAGTTCGGAAAGCCTTTTCGCAATTAGAGTGTGAGGAGCTTGCTCATTTCTTCTCAAATAAGGTGGCCGACATCAGGGCCGATCTGCATCCAGCAAACTTTAAGGGGGATGCTGTCGGACAATGTGAGTACACAGAACCTCAGTTTTCTTGGAGTTCCTTTGGTCGACCTGACTTCGTGGATGTCATGAGGATCATCCATAGTGTACGCCCTACAAGCTGTAGTTTGGATCCTGGACCAATCTCCCTATTGTTGGGTTGTAGTGACATCATTGGTCCAATCCTTGTGCAAATAGTCTTGTGCTCCTTGGAAATGGGTGAGTTTCCTAGCTCCCTGAAAGAGGCAGTGGTGACACCTCTCTTGAAGAAAGCTACCTTGGACCTGGACTGTTTCACAAACTACAGACTGATCTCAAACCTACCCTTTATTGGGAAGGTGATTGAGAAAGTAGTGGTGGTCCAATTGGAAGACCATTTAACCATCCATGACATCTACAAATCCTTCCAGTCTGGTTTTCGTAAAAGACATAGCACTGAGACTTCGCTGGTTTGGGTGCTTAATGATCTTCTGAGGCCGAGAGATCAGAAGAGGTGTTCTATTCTAGTTCTTCTTGATCTCTCATCAGCCTTTGACACTGTGGATCACTTGGTGTTGATAGCACGCCTGAGGCAGATTTGTGGACTATCAGGAATCGTCCTTCAATGGTTCACCTCATTCCTCACCAGGAGATCACAAAGAGTTGTGTCTGTTTTTTTTTTTCTCAAGCTCAACTCCTTTGTTGTGTGGGGTGCCTCAGGGTTCAGTGCTGTCTCCCATGTTATTCATGGTGTATATGCAGCCCCTCAGAGACATTATAAGATGGTATGAGCTGAGGTTTCACTGTTATGCATATGATACTCAGCTATACCTGTCTTTTGCCCCCAACCAGGATGGAGCTCTTTCTGTGTTTAACAACTGTCTGAAAGAAATCCAGGACTGGATGGACTCTAGTTGGCTGAAGTTGAACTCAGAAAAGACAGAGGTTTTGGTTGTGGACCCTGGTCATCAGATAGAGGGGTCGTCTGTTGATGCGCCCTCAGGAATTTTTCTTGGCAGTGTTTCACTCCTGACCTCTGAATGGGTGCGTAACCTGGGGGTCATCTTGGATGACAGGCTGACACTACAATCACAGGTGTCAGCAGCTGTCAAGACTTCTTTTTACCACCTTAGGAATATCACCAGAGTTAGGCATCTTGTTCTGTCTAACGCATTACCAACGTTGGTCCACACCTTTGTGTCCTCGCATTTGGACTACTGCAACTCCCAGTATTTTGGGCTTTCTGGGGTTGAGATCTGCCACCTTCAGCTAGTGCAGAACACTGCAGCTAGGGTTTTGACTGGGACGAGTAGGTCTTGTCATATTACCCTGGTGCTGCCCAAACGGCACTGGCTACCGATACGGTGGCGGATCACCTTTAAAGTCAGTTTACTGACTTTCAAAGCCCTACATGATCAGGGTCCAGCCTATCTGAAAGAACTTCTGGTTCCTTATTGCCCCAGCCAATCGCTTGGCTTGGCTGATGAGGGGTTGCTAGAGATTCCAAGAGTGAGCCTTAAATCATCAGGTTGTAGAGCTTTTTCTTACGCTGCACCCACTCTTTGGAATTCTCTATCATGCCGGTTACGGGAGTGCACCTCCATAGAGGAATTTAAGAGGGGTTTAAAAACACATCTTTTTCAAACAGCTTTTCTGGAACATTGATTCCATTTGAGATTGTTGCTCCTACAGTGATTTTATTGTGTTTTTATACTGAATTTTATTATTTGTGTCGTTTTATTGTGTACAACGCCTTGACAACTGAAAGGCGCTTTATAAATAAATTTATTATTATTTGATGATAATCCAGTTGGTACTAGTTTTAAAGTATTTCAAAACTAAAGGCCTTTAGTATTTCTTAATAATATTCACAGTTCCGCTTAGACTAGGTACTAATTGTCTAGGCTAGGTTGCTTTTTGCTTAGATCAGACAGAAGCAGTTGTCTAGCTAGACTAGTAATGTATATGTTATGATGATGGTTTGTTGTACAAGAACTTTGCCACGGATTGGTGCGGACTCCAAGTTTTAAGGCAGGGGAGAGTGTAATCCCCCAAAAGGTGGGGCCTACCTGCAAGTGCCCCAGGGATCCCACCCTCACTGCCAGGTCTGTAGTACCCTCTCTAATTTCTGGCTGGCCCCAGCAATGTTTTCCTGCAAAAGGGGGCTGGAGGAGCAAAGATGCATGACTGCTGAGCAGCTGCACCATAATTGTGCAAGATGATGGTCCGTGCTTGAGCAGTAGCATGCAGTTGTTTTGAAGCCACTCTCATTGCATAACAAATGTTCTCCCCTGTGCTCCCGGACCCCTGTATTAGCCAATCAGGGTCCGGAGATCCAATGGGGGACCAGAGAGGCCCCAAAAGTTACTTCTTTAAAAGCACTAATAGGCGCATGCAAGTTCAACAGCAGCAAAGGCTGCTGGGTGATGTAGTCCCTCCACCACCAATGAACAGAGGCTGCCTGCTGCCTAAGGTAACTACATATCAGAGCCAGTAAGCTGGTCTGGACACCAGGCAATAAAGAAGAGGACTGGCTATTAAGCCATGGTGGTCAGTTCCTACAGAAGGGCTATGAAACTCAACAAGATAAACTTAAAGTTGGGACTGTTTCATAACTGCATAGAAACTGCACAGCCAGCAGCCATCTTGTGACACTCTGACCCCAGTGCCAGCCAGTAGGAAGTCAAGAAGCCTTTGGAGGACTGAGAGATGGCTTCTGGGAGAAGAGCATGGGCAATGTGTTTGGCACCCTTCAGAGGACTGATGGCGCATCGAGAAATGTATGGACAGCACTTTCAATCAATCCAGGCTGCATATTGGCAAAGGAAAGCTAAGAGATGGCTGCAGCTCAGGCAGTCTGTTGGGAGTCCTCAAGGCATTCAGAGGGGCTTGGACTGTGTCTCTAACATGGAGAAGTTCTGCATCTACCGAGAAAGGTTTAACCAACCCTCAAATCAGGACAATTCCTGTCTGTTGCTACAGATTGGGAGGAGTAAACTGCAAAGCCTGTTTCCAGGTATTTTCCACAGTATTACAGAAGAGAAGCTAGAGACTGTCTGTTCCTGAAAGAGCACCCATCGTTGTGCATCCTCTGGCCACCGTTGTTAGCCAGAAGGGTGACAGTTTCCTGCTGAAGCCTGGATGAATGAAGAAACTGCTACCCAGGTCTGAAGGTCATCAGCAATGCTAGAGAGAAGGTGTTCATCTTCAACCTACCAGAGAGGTCCAAGTCTGTGCCCTGGGAGCATCTGAAAGCTGCCACCCAACCAACAGCCAGCTCAAGAGTATCGTAAGAGTCCCAGAGTATCTGAACTGCTCCAGCCTGTTTACTTCACATAATCTGTTCACCAAACTATGAGTAAGCAAGACTGTCCTGCAAAACTTGGGGAAGCTGTTGAAAAGTTGTTTGTAAGCCAGTCACAGTTAAAGTTTACAGCTACAGTTAAAGCTAAAGTTTATTGTCTTCAACTTTTAAGTGTACCAGTGGTGGCCAACCCATGGCAACAACAGGCCTGCAGCAGTCTGGGGTTCCTCAGCGTAGGACTAGGGGGTCTGGTACCAGACAGGAGGGGGTCTGTGTATTCACAGGTTGCATGCTGGTGGGAGGTTGGGCACTGTTGTTCACTGCTCACTGTTTAATGTTCAATGTTCAATGCCTATAGGGTATTATCTCATATTGCCCTTACCTGCCATATAATTGAATGTCTAATCCTCTGTGTATCCCTGTTCCAAGTATTCCCTCCCTACTCCTATCTCTTATTGTAAATAAAGCTGTGGTAATTCTTTTTTTCTTCCATTCATGTCAGTGAGCAAATTATTAGAGCTATCCTCTAATCACATAGTTAATATTGAATTACAAAGTAAAGTGTACTGCTGTGTGTGGGGTGTCTGGGAAGGTAGGGAGGTGGGTAGGTACAGCATCCCAGGGGGTTGCACCCAACTACTAACTGACCCACAAAAACCTTACTCTGGGTGGAGGCACTGCACTTGTTGTGAAACCATTGAAAACGAACTTCCAGATCATCACCAGCAGAGCCCAGGCCCCTCAATCCTGTCCAGGCCCACAAGGCAGGGGTAGTAACTGTATACTTCCTGGTGCCCCGGTTACACTGAATTTCTTCTGAATAATAATATTTTTTTTCATGGCATCCTTTCAACGTAGATGCCTTAAAAGCTCATGTTGACTGGTGCAAACATCTTTTTGAATAGGGATAAAAAGATCAGACAAAAGCTGACAATGCCCCTTTAAATTATTTGATATTGTCCTGGTTTGTGCAGTGCTATGATTTTAAGGGGCTTGCCATTCTTTTAAATTATGAGATGAACTGATATCTAATGCTTTAACTGAGAAAAAGATTTTATGGTGTTTAAGTAGATGTGGTTGCACACTTTTCCCTTTTGCAGATTGCACTTCTTGTTTGCTGCATGCATTATATTTCTGTATCTATGTACTATGGCCCATTAGGAGGAATTAAGTGCAGGTAACCTGTGATAGGTAATTGACCACACAATTAAGTTGCATCTCTGTTTGTTGGCTCTAGTTCTGGGGCTATGTTTGGGGTGCTGTAGTCTCATTAGCCTAAACTCCAGTAAATTGCAGGTGTGGAATGAATTATGTTCCCCCAGGTTAGCAGTCATAGTGCATCAATTTCTCCATCTATGGACTGCTCCTGTGAGTAGGCAGTCTTACAAAATAACCCCCAGTGACATATAAGAGTTTAAAATGACAGTTAAGCTTGTCATACTTTTGGAGTGACTAAAAAATGCTTCAACAGAACAAATCGAGGGCTAGCAACACTCATCCGACAAGGAAACTGACATGACAGCATCAGTTGTGGTACTGCAAACAAGCACCTGATTTCTGTATCTGATTTTTCAACAATCTCATATGAAACCTGGCTCCCACACACAAAGCATGCTATACCATTCCTTCAGCTGTAGTTGTCTCTCCCACTGTCCCATCGGCCCCCAACCCTCCAAGGCCTTGTGCCTTGTTGACGCTTCCTTCCTTCCTCCCAGGCCTCGCCATCCAGCACCTGCCTCCTTCCCATCCCAGTGCCCTGTCTGTCTCGCCTTCCCCTTAGCCTACCTCCTTCTCAGGCCTCCCTCCTTGTCTCTCTTACCATCTGCTGCATGGCCCCTTGCACATGCGTACCAGTGGCAGCTATGTTCTGCACTGCACTCTGTGCCATTCTATGCCTGCATCCCCCTCAGCCATTACTCCTGCTCCTGCATGTGCATGCCAACTGGCAGCCAACTTCAGCGCTGCTGCTAGTGCCATTTTAGGCCCAGAGCTGCTGTACACAGGTGCTACCCCCCCCTCGCAACTCTGCACTAAAATCCATTATGTGTCCTATAATAAAGCTTAACAATTAAAAGTTAAGCAATTCATAGCTCACACTTAAAAAGGATCTTGTGAAATTAAAACTGGTGTACAAAAAAATCCTTTGATATAAAATGAAAGTATGTGGTTCAGTTCCTAAAGAGAAAAGTTGATCAGTAGTTGGTTAGTTAGTTTTGATTATGACAGTCATGCCATAAAAGATTAAACAATATCAGATTTTAGCAATTATAAGAAATTACCTGTTCCAGTAAAGTACTGTATGAGGTGGCTTAGGCTAAGAATTTTGTCGTGTGGTTCAGGACCCCACTAGGGATCCAGGCAAAGAAAAGAGAGGGCTGGGGGATTCTGTAGGCATCAAAGGGTATGCTGATATATGGACTTCTTGGATGGTTGAAGGCACTCGACATACATCTTGTGCGCCAAAACACACCCGAAGCATTTGCATATCACAGCATGCCCAGACACCTCAGCGGATGATTTTCGTTACATATTTTCGAGTCCTTTATATGGCAGAACTGCTCATCTTCACATCTCAATACTCTCACCAAAAGAACTTATAGGGGAACAGTCATCACTAAGAGCCCCACACGCAAGTGTAGGGATGGTCCCAATTTGCACTTTGTGTGCAAAATTATTTTTTTTGTTTTTTATTACTGTTTGCTGAAGTGTAGTAGATTGCATCAGACTAATTTTGCTTACTTTTAGATTGACATTTTCTGTAACTACAAATCCCAGAATCTCCTGCAGCTGACATCAGAACAGGACTGCAGCAGTGGGAGATTCAATAGCCTGCAGTGTATGTTAGAGCTCTCATAAGCTCCAAACAGATGTTAGCAGGTCCCCACTGTTCTCTACTGTGACTGTGCTTAGCCCCAGGAGGACATCAGGACAGGAAAACAAAAGATCAGTGCTTATATAAACTCTATCATGCACTGTAGGTACTGAATCTCCCACTGCTGCATTCCTGCTTTGATGTCCTCTGCAGGGGATTCTGGGATTTGTAGTTACAGAAAATGTTAGCCTAGAGGTAAGCAAAATTAGTCTGATACCATCTGCTATACTGCAGCAAACAGTAAGTTAGAAAAATGTTTTGCACTCAAATTGCAAATTGGGACCAGCCCCACAGTTGGGTGCAGAGCCCTTAGTACTGACTGTTCCTCTTTAAAAATGTACTCTTACAAACACAAGAGACACAGTTACTGGTTCCTAATGACATGAATAAACTAATTTATGTAATTAGACAGGAAGCAACATCAGGTGTTTGGAATGCCAGTGGTGAATCCATGACTCAGGAGCATTTGAGGCACAAAGTGTAGCAGAGTGCAAGCTACACCTGTTGGTTAGCTAAATGAATGGTCATCCAACTGCTGAGGATACATTATTACTACTATATACATGAATAGATATACAATGATGTTATGCTCATAACATATTAATAGATTTGCTTACTTACCAACCATAATTTTCTAGTTTTCTGTGAAAAATATTACTTTTTTTGTTTTCTTTACCCTTAGATTCAGATTTGGGGAAATGTCTGAATCTGTTGTTATCATAATTAAATGCATGTCAATATATTAGGTGATCTCATTCCTTTACTCACTTACACCCCATACAAATACAAGACAAGAAGTATTTCATGTTCGGTCATCAATCTGACTCATGTGACTGTGATCTTTTGTACAAATTTAAATTTGCTAGTTCCTTATTGTAGAACACTAAATGAGTCATTTATTGCAAGTGATTTACCAAATGTACATTTAACTATGGCCTCTCCTTTCCTGTGTTTCGGATATGACACACTCCACTCTTGGTTATCATCTTTGGATGTTACCTGTGCTCTGTTACTATTCTTATCAGTGTGAAGGACAGCTAACAGCAGTCTAAATGAAACAACAACATAATCTAAATGAGTAAAAATATATATCAATACATGTACAGAGGGACAGCCAGGGGAGGGAGATCAAACATTTGAGAGGACACTGTCCTTCTCAGCAAGGGTTTCCTGCCAGCCTTTGATGTGCTATAGCCACATGGGTGATGAAAAGTGGCAGTACAGTCTGGAGCTGCAGAGTGTCAATAAGGAAACATAAACATAGAAACATAGACTTTGACGGTAGATAAGGACCGCTTGGCCCACCTAGTCTGCCCATTTCCCCTACCTATTGGATAAGCTGCAGATCCTAGTTAACCAACAGCCTACTTCTTCCTACCCCCCAACAGAATTGCCTTATGTCTGTCCCATGAATTCTTGAATTCCACCACTGTTTTCATTCCATGCGTCCACTACCATCTCTGTGAAAATACTTCCTCACATTGCCCCTGAGCCACCCCCCCTCTATCTTCAAATTGTGCCCCCTTGTTCTTGCACATCTCTTTTTCTGAAAGATGCTACCCTCTTGGACTTTGTTGAGTCCCTTGAGGTACTTGAAATTTTCTATCATGCACATACCTGTGTGCATGCAGGAGTTCGCTGTGGCTGTGTCATGACCTAGGGGTTGGGAGATAACACGTGAAAATGCCCATGTGTGAAGTATAATGACACTGAACCACCAACCATAGTGCACTCCACCGAACCGTGATCTAACCCCATTAGCGGTGTGTTGCCCAATCCCCAACAGCCATCTGTAGGCCTGACCGGTGGGGCAAGCAAGGGGAGGAACAGTCAGTTAACATAAGTCTCAGGAAGTGGAGTGGCAGGCATGGTTGCAGAAGCAAGAACTATGATCTAACACCATTGGCAGTATGTTGCCCAATCCCCAACAGCCATCTGTTGGCCTGATCGGTGGGGCAAGCAAGGGAGGAACAGTCAGTTAATATAAGTCTTAGGAAGTGGAGTGACAGGCATGGTTGCAGAAGCATGGCCAATAAGGGTTGTATAGGTGAAAGTGGATAAAGGAATACTGAATAAAAAAAAGAAAAATCTATTTGCATCTGTTCACCTATCATTCATCAAATGAAAAAAATAGTGCTCTGATTTTGGAGCAACATGGATAACCACCTTGTGGTATGACTTCAGCCCTGATGTGTGATTGGCTGGCGACAACTGCCACATATCCTTTAGAAGACTTGCATTGTGCAATACCACTTTCAGCTCATTTAATTCTTTACTTCCCAAATGTGGAATTCAGAAAGTGTATTGTAAACAAAAAGGAAAAAAATCATAAATACTGGTACAAGCTCGCAAATATGATTGTTCATTACCTTTACATAGCCGTGCATGCTCATCCAGACTTTCTTGCATGCATTTTAGGGAACAGAAGATTGTGACCTTCATAGATACTGCGGACATGGTTCATTATATTCTTCCATCTTGATATATGCAGCTCTCGTTTTCCTTCACCGCTGACAGCGCACCAGTAAATGTGTTTTTTAATTAAACGTACCCCTGGTGTCAGTTGCTTGCATTTTTGCCTTCTGTTTGTTTCAAATTTATTTCCTGTGTCTGTATTATAAGCAGAATAAAAAAAAAAGTGATACATCTTATATATGTTTATGAAGTCTGCATACATTATTACCGAATCAGGATTTTTCACATATAAACATATTGAGATGGATATTCAAACATGCGCCAAAGGCCGGCGCAACCTCAGCGCAGCACAAAACAACTGTGCCATGGCGCAGTGACTGCGATATTCAATGGTTGCACACTGTGACATGCACCAGCACAACATGGCTGAATATCACAGGCATGCTCTATGGCACAGTCAGAGGTGCGCAAGGGAGCAACCCAACATGTGCCATAGCGCAACCAGGGATACGCAAGGGGCAGAGGAAGATGTGCCAAGGCACAGAAGGACCAGGCACAGCAGGGAGCAAGGCACCAGGGAAGGGGGGGCAGTGCAGGGAGATGGTGGAACCAGGCCAGGAACAGTGACAGGGATGCACAGCTGGGCCACAGGTGACCACCGCCCATGGAGCACAGACATGCAGCCAGCCACCCACCCCCCCAGCAATGGAGCAGTGGACACATATAACAGGCAGCACCAATGTCCAAGGGTGAGCTGCCACCGGCCACCCCCCACTGAACGGCATGACCCCACCCACCCAGACCACAACAAGCCACACCCTGGCACACGGCACCCAACACACATGCCACACAGCCTGTAAAGCCAGCCCATGGCCACCCAAGGCACAGCCACCGACCGAGGGACAGATCACCACCATGCACGGCCTGCACAATGACACAGGCACACCACACAGCCACCCACCACACCACTGCAGCATGGATCCACTCGCCAGCAGCAAAGCAGACACGGACACAGACGGGTAAGCATGAAATGTATGTCTTAAACATGTACAAACTGTACAAAACAAGGGATAGGGTAGGTGAGTGAGGGACGGGAACAGGGGACAGGGTCTGTACAGTGGGACGGGGAAAGGTAGGGGAAGGGAGGTCAGGGGCAAGAAGGGAGTATGGTGCCCACTATGGGCAGTCACGGCCTGCCGCCTCTCCCTGCGCCAGTCCCTCAGCAGAATCCTCCGTGTCTGGTCTGCAATCTCCATGGTGGTGGATGTTATCAGGATGATCTGTCGCAGGAGACAACAGTAGAGTGGCAGCCACGATCCCCTCTGGACACCTATGGCAAAGGAAGGGAGAGGTGATCAGTGCATGTCCATAGCACCCAAGCCTTCCAACTGTGCGCAGCGGACAGTGGGAACACACGCCCCTGGAGTGCACCTTGGCCACTCGCAGTTGGTGGGCCAATGCCTGCCACCAACCTGGCATGCCACGACAGTGCACAGCACTGGACACCGCTGCCCAAGGGCTACCCGACCGCACAGTGGCAGGCAGGTGGCACAGTGCTGCAGCGGAATCACAGCAGCACTGGTGGCAGCCGGACACACATCCAGCCCACCAACAGCTGCCACACATGTGCAATGGCCACCCCACGGTGCCATGCACTCCGCACCGTGTGCTGCAAATAGCTGACATGGCACATTGCACCGGTGGCCATGGCTGTACCCCCACCCTCACTGACCACCCGGTACAGTGTAGAGGGAATGAACAGTGTCTACCTGCCCGCCGCGGTGCTGCATGCACCGGTCTTGCAGCCGCTTCTCCGCCACCACTGGGTCCAGCACCCTCTGCCGAAGGGCCTGCAGCGGCCCGCTTTGGCTCCTCCAGGTGCCCCTGCCACCCTGGCATGTTGTCTATCCTCAGGCCCTAGGACAGAAACACAGACAGGCACACATCAGAACATAGCCACAGCATGTGCCCACCGCTCCAACCCTGAAGCACAGTGTGCGCCCCAGCCGGGCATGAGCCACAGGGCAGTGGTGCAGTGCACCCAGTGTCTGGCAATGCCACATCACAGGGCACACAATGACAGTGCCTCCCCCCAGCATGGCATGCAGCCCTGCCAACACCATGATATGGTAGTCATGCACAGATGCAGCATGTGCCCACATACCTGGCCGTGGCACGACCCCCCCTGCGGACACGTGCCTGCAGCGCCCTCAGCTGCTCCGGGTCCCTCCGCATCAGGTCACCATACCTGTGGTGGCACTGCTCCCCAGTGCGTTGAACCCCTGTGGTCTGGACCTGCCCAGCAGCTATGGCCTGCCACACATTGGTCCTGGCCTGTTGCAGGGGCTGCTGCCCAAATAGGCCAGCAGCATGTGGTCTCGTTACCCCTGAAACAATTCTGCGACTCTCATGGGTTCACTCAACTTATTACTGAGCCTACTTGCATCAACAAAAAAAATGCAATGAGAAGCACCCTCTTGGATGTTCTCCTTGTTAACAGACCTCATTCCTTTTCCCATGCTGGTATCCTGTTAGCGGACGTTAGTGACCACTGCTTTATTGGTGGCATAAGAACTGTTACCAAACCTCTATCTACATCAAAGTTTTCCACTAAAAGATCCAGACGGAACTTCAATCTTATTACATGCTTCAGTGATCTAAAAAACTCTTTGCTATGGCAAAGTTTCTACCTGGCTAAGTCAGTGAGCGATGCCTATGACGTTCTTCATGAAATCATATCCAGTGCCCTAAACAGCCATGCTCCCCTGGTTAAAGCACGAATAAAAGCCAGAACCTGTCATTGGTTCTCACTGAATCTGTAGGCTGCCTTACTCAAAAGAGATTACCTCTGGAAAAAGGCTCGTAAATCTAGTGCTGACTCAGACTGGTGTCTCTTCAGGGCATCTAGAAACTTCTGTACTGAGTTGGTCAGAGAGGCCAAAGCCAATTTTTATCAAACCAAGCTACTCTCTGCATCAAACTGCCCTACCAAGTTCTGGTCCAACATAAAAGAGCTATCTGGCCACTCTCCAGGAAGTGCACTTCCTTCCAAAATTACCACTAATATTATCATTAACGATAAAATAGAGATACTGCAGGCTTTCAACAATCACTTTGCCACTGCTGGCCTGGCATTTGATAATGCACCTGTACATAGCCTTCTTCCTCAGACCAACACCCATCCTTCAGAACCAAATAGCAATAAGCTGGGGCCGACTCCCTCGACCCATATTTCTTGAAAATAGCATACAATATACTTGCTACACCTATAACACACCTATTCAATCTGTCCCTAGCACAAGGCTCCATCCCCAAGGCATGGAAAACTGCTCACGTCATTCCCCTGTTTAAAGCAGGGAACCCCTGTGACCTAAATAACTATAGACCAATCTCCCTTCTTCCCATACTTTCAAAACTTCTGGAAAAAATTGTGGATACGCAGCTGAGATCTTTCCTAGACAATGCTATACTACTCAACCCAATGCAGTCTGGCTTTAGAGCAAAGCATAGTACAAGCATGGTGCTGGAAAAAGTTACTAATGACCTAGACAACAAAAAATTTGTTTGTGCCATGTTTCTGGACCTCAGTAAGGCTTTCGACACTGTCGACCACTGCCTGCTCCTCTCCACCTTAAAAACTATAGGCATTGGCTCAACTGCACTGGGATGGTTCCAAGACTACTTTTCTGATAGACAGCAACAAATTAAGGCTGATGGAGGGATTTCTCCACTTAAACCGATAAAAAGAGGTGTCCCCCAGGGCTCCATACTGGGCCCATTACTGTTTGCCATTTATATCAACAGCTTGGACGTAGGCATCAAAGATGCCAGTATTCACTTGTTTGCTGACGACATGGTGCTCTACTTAAGCCGGGAATCACCTGAAGCTGCCTGCGCTGAGTTACAAGCAGACTTTAATACTCTGCAGTACCAGCTCCTTAGCAAAAAGTTACTACTAAATGCAAAAAAAAACAAGGCCATTCTTTTCTCACCATCAGGCCCATGGGCTTACTCTGCTGTCGCTAGTCCATTACCATCAATCTCTACTTTATTAGGAGAAAATCTTGAATTTGTGACTAAATTCAAATACCTTGGTATTTGGCTAGACAACAAACTCTCTTTTGTGGAACACACAGAAGAACTGCTGAAAAAACTGAGGCAGAGACTTGGTCTTTTTTTCAGAATCAAACGCCTCTTGACCACAGATGCAAAAAGACAGCTTGTCCAAGCTACGTTCCTTTCATTAACTGACTACGCTGACTTCATTTATGGCCATTGCCCTGCCTCATATCTTGCAAAACTGGATGTACTATATCATAGAGCACTGAGATTTATAACTGGCCTCCTGTACTCTACACATCACTGTTCTTTATACGCAGCCATAGTGTGGCCCTTCCTTCAATACAGGCGATATAGAAATGCAGCCCTATGGACACTCCGAGCCCTTACAACAAACTCCCACAATACGTTGTTGACTGTCTCCCCCTTAGTCCTATTAAAACAACATGAAGTCTTGCTGTATTCTGACAACAGCAGTGAGTTCCAACCTTCGAACTGCCCCGGAGATGAAAGAGTTAACTTTCCATGCCAGGCATGGAATGCTGAGCTCGAGCTCTGTTGAGACTCTGTCTGTTGCTGTTTGAACTCAAACCGTCAGATTCTTTACTCCGCCTCACTGAACAGTCGCTCCGGAGATTTCTCCCTTTGCTCGGTTCAATTTGTCGGTTAAAGTACCGCTTTTCTCAGTTTTCAACCGAATTTAAACCATAACCTGTCAGTTTAGTCTCTGTCTTTGGTATTCGTGAGTACTAGATAGGTTATTTTGTTTTTGTATTCTGTGTGGAACTTGTAAACGGTTCATCGGTTCAGTTTGAACCGGTCAAGTTGTTGTAAAATCTTTATCTGTACTTTTAGAGTGTGGTTACCGGTTCTTATCGGTTCTAAAAAAATCGGATTTTATTACGTTTTTTTCCACGACCCGTAACACGGTCAGGAACCGATAAGAGGGTCTTACCTGGTGGATTGCCATTAAAAGGGTAAGTTTTGTTAGGACTGGCACAATGTCTGAGAAACCCAAAAGAAAAACCGGGCCCACTGGGTTTCAACACTGCAGTGTGTGTGGGGAAGTCTTTGCTAAGGCTGACCCCCACACCACCTGTGTTTATTGTCTGGGGTTTGACCACCTCAATGCAGACTGCCAGATTTGTAAAAATGTTCCTGCACCTACCCTAGAGAAGACAGTTGGTAGGCTCAGGGAAAGGGAGGCCAAAAAGTCCGCTGAACCGGATGGCCAGCCCGGTTTGGTTCAAACCGAACCAGAAGGAGTGCCCTCTGACCAGGGTGAGACTTCTTCAGGCAAAAGGAGAGCCGATTCTGAGGGGTCGGTTCCAGATAAGAGAACAAGAAAGGAAAAATCAGCTGGTGTGGATCCAAAAGTTTCTTCTCCAACCGCTGAAGAAATAGCCAAAGCGATAAAAATTGTGGAGTCACTTTCCCCGGTTCCAACTGAACCGGCACCATCAGGAAGGCGCTCGGTTCGGCCGGTTCCACCGGTTCAAGATTATGATTTAGAGGAATATTATGAACCAGAAGAGGAGTATGAGGAAAGTGAATGTGGTTTTCAAAGTCTGGATGTGCCCATAGACCCGGACATCTCCCCAGACAGACCTTCAGGAGTGTCTCCTCCTAGGCTTTCTGAGTCCCCCTCCCATTTCATGTTTTATAAGAAAGTGGCAGAAACCCTTCAGCTTCCTATGGAAGAAGCTGTGGATGACCAGAAAGAGCCTGACTATGTGGAAATGATGGATATCCCAGAGTCTAGGAGGCTGTCTATTCCCTTACACAAATCTTTCGGGAAACAGACTTTTAAGATTTTAAAGACTCCTAATACTATATCTCCTGTGGATAAAAGAATGGACAAGAGGTATACCCTGTCAGGCTCAGATACGGAGTTCCTTACACAACAATGCAGCCATGTTGGGGTAGTGCAGGCTGCAGCCTGTGATAAGGCAAATATTCCCTTGGCTTCACATCCCCCAGACAAGGACTCCAGGAGGATTGATGCAATGGCAAAGAAACAGTACATGGCAGCATCCTTGGGACTCAGACAGGCCAACTATATGGCTTATACTGCTAGGTATCAGAAATCCAGATGGGACACTGTCATGGCTTTAGCAAAACAGGTCCCTGGCCAGCTTGCCAAGGAGCTGGAGCAGGTGGCTGCTGATGGTATTGAGGCATCCAAGGTGCAATTCCATGCTGCAGTGGACTCCAATGATGTTTCATCTAGAGTCATTGCTACATCTGTGGCACTTCATAGAATAGCTTGGCTCAGATGTACTAGCCTGTCACAGGATACCCAGACTAAGGCCATGGATTTTCCTGTTGTGGGTAATTCTCTGTTTGGGGAGCAAACAGAGAATTACATGAAGAAAATGGATGAATATAGGACCACCTATTGGAGTGCCCAAGCCAAGGAAAGGCAAGCCACTCCTCAGAGGCACCATCCCAGGGGCAGGCCTTTTCATAGGCCTTTCTACCAAGCCCAGGCCTCCTCTTCTGCCTATGCTCAGAGGGGTTTCTTTAGAGGGAGAGGCAGAAGGGGTACAAGCAGACCTGCTCCCACCCCTCAGCCTAAAACCCCTGCCAAGCAGGCACCCTTATGGGATTGCCAGGGCCGATTCTCCACTACCTGTAGGGGGCAGGTTGGCTTACTTTGTCCAGGACTGGAAGTCTCTAACATCAGACAAAAGGGTCCTGGAAGTAGTAAGCCAGGGACTGGTTCTCGGCTTCAAAAAATTTCCAAAGCTGAGAACCAGATCCTTTCCACCTGCAAATCCCTAAGAGCCACTTGCCCTAGAGGCAGAGGTCTCTTCCCTCCTGGCTCTCAGAGCTGTGGAAAGGGTTCCACCCCTGCACCAAGGCAAAGGATTGTACTCCAGGTACTTCCTTACCCCCAAAAAGACAGGAGAATGGAGGCCCATCCTGGATCTCAGATACTTAAACAAGCACCTTTTAAAGCCAAAATTCAAAATGGTGACTCTGGGAATAATTCTACCTTCTCTAAGACCAGGGGACTGGCTAGTCTCCCTGGACCTCAAGGATGCCTACTTCCATATTCTCATCAGAAGCTCCCATCGAAAGTACCTCAGGTTCGAGCTGCCCTCAGGCCATTACCAATTCAGAGCAATGCCCTTCGGCCTAACCTCTGCTCCAAGGGTGTTCACAAAATGTCTGGCAGTAGTAGTTGCTTCTCTAAGAAGGCAAAGGATTGCCATCTTCCCATACCTAGATGACTGGCTCATAGTAGGCCAGTCCCCAGACCAGGTCAAGTTACACCTACAGATAACTCAGCAACTGCTCACCTCTCTAGGTTTCCTTCTGAATCTTTCAAAGTCAGTTCTAGAGCCTGTTCAGCTCCTCACCTTCATAGGTGCAGAGCTAGATACAGAAAAGGCCAGAGCCTTCCTTCCCCTGGACAGGGCAAGGACCCTTATCACACTGGCCTCTTCCTTCACCCTACAGGTGTCTTGTCCAGCAAGGCACTTTCTGCAGCTCCTGGGTCACATGGCTGCTTCTACAGCAGTGGTGCAGGGAGCAAGATTTCAGATGAGGGATATTCAGTTCCACTTGAGAGCCTTTTGGTCTCAGAAAAAGGACCCTCTGACCAAACTGATTCCAGTGACTCGAACACTGATCCAGGCCTTGCAATGGTGACAGGATCAGAATAATCTAAGACAGGGAATTCCCTTTGTCACTCAGTCTCACTCTTTAATCCTTACTACTGATGCCTCCCTCTTGGGGTGGGGCCCACTTGGGAGACCTGACCACCCAAGGGTTGTGGTCTCCTCAGGAATCTCTGCTTCACATCAATCTGTTGGAACTCAAAGCAGTATTTCTAGCACTTCAAGTCTTTTCCAAGTCTGTTCAGAACAAAGTTATTCAGATCAGAACAGACAATACCACCACAATGTGGTATATCAACAAGCAAGGAGGCACTCGGTCTACGGCCTTGTGCACAGAAGCAATGAAGTTGTGGTCTCTGGCTTATTCCCTGAACACCTCCCTCACAGCAGTACATCTCCCAGGCAAGGACAATGTCCTAGCAGATGCTCTCAGCAGGATATCTCAGGGCCATCACAAATGGGCACTGGATCCCCTGATTTTGGAGGTGATATTCTCCAGATGGGGCACCCCACAGATAGATCTTTTTGCAGCCTCAGACAATCACCAACTTCCCCTTTTTTGCTGAAGGCCCCCAGTGTTGGGCTCAGTCCCCCTGGATGCCTTAGTTCTCAGTTGGGAAGGGAAGTTCCTGTATGCTTTTCCCCCCTTCTCTCTCCTGTTCAAAGTGCTAGTCAAAATCAGGTCTCAACCCAGCAAGGTGATCCTGATTGCTCCAGACTGGGCCAGACAGCCCTGGTATCCTCTCTTATTGTCCTTAGCAGTCCACCTTCCCCTGTCTCTTCCCAGGAATTACAACCTGTTAACCTGTGCTCAGGGGAGGGTTTGGTACCCGAATCTCAAATCTCTCAATCTCAAGGCCTGGCCCTTGAAGAGTTAGAGTTTGCTGATTTACACCTCTCCCAAGTTGTTATGGACATTCTAAAGGCTTCTAGGAAGCCTTCCACCAGAACTACTTATAATTCCAAATGGAAAAGATTTTCTATATGGTGCTCTGGGAAGCATATTTCCCCAGAGTCTGCTGATCTGCCCACAGTCCTTGACTGTATGGTCCATCTGAATAGTTTGGGACTCAGTCCAGCTACACTAAGGGTGCATCTGGCAGCTGTCTCTGCTTTCATTTCAGCAGGTAAGCCCTCTTCTCTTTCAGCTCACCCTGTATTCTCCAAGTTTTTCAAGGGATTGCTTCATACCAATCCGCCATTCAGGGACCCTGCCCCTGCTTGGGACCTTAACGTTTGCATTGCTCAGCTTATGCAACCCCCTTTTGAGCCTTTGTCCTCAGCAGAGCTTAAGTACTTGACTTGGAAAACTGTGTTCCTGGTGGCCATCACTTCTGCCAGGCGCATAAGTGAGTTACAAGCCTTGTCAGTGGAGCCTGATTTTATCTCCTTCCATAGAGATAAGGTGGTCCTCAGGACTAACAGGAAGTTTTTGCCTAAGGTGGTTTCAGACTTCCACCTTAACCAATCTATTTCTCTTCCTGTGTACTTCACTGACCATTCCTCCTCTGGTGAGAGGAGGCTGCACAGTTTAGATGTGAAAAGAGCCCTTAGCTACTACATAGAGCATACCAAGGGTCACAGGTTTGACTCCCTCCAACTGTTCCTCACTTATGGTGAGGTTGTTAAAGGAAAACCTGCCACTAAAAGATCCATTGCCAGGTGAATTGTCTCTTGCATTTAATTTTGCTATGAAAAACTAGGTAAGGTTCCACCCTCAGGCCTGAGGGCTCACTCTACCAGAGGTACAGCTGCTTCCCTGGCTGCTGCCAGGGATATTCCTATCTTAGAGATATGTCAAGCAGCTACCTGGAAAACAGTTCACACTTTTACCAAGCATTACTCCCTGGATATCCAGGCTAGGAGTGATGCTCGGTTTGGCATAGCTGTGCTTCAGAGCCTTTTTCCTAAGTAGGTTCTGTCCCTCCTCCATGGAGGTACTTCTTGGTAGTCTGCTATTGTCAGAATACAGCAAGACTTCATGTTGTTTGAAGAAAAAATTACTCACCTTAGTAATGTTGTTTCTTCTAATGGAGTCTTGCTGTATTCTGACCTCCCCCCTGCCTTCCCCTCTCAGAACCTTTGTTTGTGGGATGTGGGTGGGCTGTAGCAGTGTTGGCACTCAGGAGGTGCCCCACCCTTTTTGTTATCACCTTCCTTCTTTGGGTGAGTGGGTGTTGTGTTTATTTCATTTTTTGGGTTTTCTGAGTTGAGTCTTTGTTTTGGGACCAAAAAATCTGTTTTTATGTTAGTAGCCAGTTGGCTAGTGTAGGTTTACAGCTTCCACACAGGACCTCAGTGAGTTTAGCTAGTAAAGATCTGACAGTTTGAGTTCAAACAGCAACAGTCGGAGTCTCAACCGAGCTCGAGCTCAGTGTTCCATGCCTGGCATGGAAAGTTAACTCTTTCATCTCCGGGGCAGTTCGAAGGTTGGGACTCACTGCTATTGTCAGAATACAGCTAGACTCCATTAGAAGGAACAACATTACTAAGGTGAGTCATTTTTTCTTAGGAACTATGCCTTAAGAAGTCAATCGCAGATTTCTTTGAATGTCCCAAGGGCCAACACTTGCTTTGGAAGGGCCGCCATAAGCTATGCCCTGCCTACTCTCTGGAATAGGATACAAAAATCATTGAGACTTAGCTCACATGTCAGTCCTGTCTGCTTTAAAACCCTCTATGACAAAACGTTTGCTGAAATCTGTAATTTCTTCTATCGCTCCTAGCAGCTTGACTATTTTTCCTCTGTTCTTCAACACTAGTCCCAGCTGCTTATCCAAATCAGCCCTTGCCACTACTACTCCCCCTCCTCTGCCCCACTTGCCCGTAGCACCTTCTGCATCCCTCTTATTCACCACCCCCCTTCTGACGCATTTACCTAAGGCTTACACACTGTTATGCGCACCTCCATAGCTTAGGAATTTCCATCCAGGCCTGTAACGTGTTTCTGCTGGACAGGAATATAATCTTTCTTTTTTTCTTCTATGGTTTGTATATGACATCCATATACATCCTGCTCCTGTGGGAACTGTATATATATATTACGTTCGGGTTGTGTTATATATATCTTTCTTGTACATGTGACTTGGAATGTAAATACTCTGCTCCTATCAGTATTGTAAACATGTTGTTCCTTTTGTATTATGTATATTTATATGTAACTGTACAATTTTCCCTGCCAACAGCAGGTCCACCTTGTAAATGAGCTTGCTCAATGGTGATCGCCTGGATAAATAAAGATTTGATTGATTGATTGCTTGATTGATTGATGTGGCTCCACCTGAGCCACCAGGTTGATTAGCTCAACCTGGCTCCAGTTCCATGCATGTCGAACACCACGGCGCGCCATACTGTCCATGCTAGTGCAGAAACAAAATGGCACCCAGTAGTGCACATGCACAACGTTCGCGGGATGCACGCCGCGTGTATGGTTGCACGGTGTCCGGCAATCGCACATCTCTGGAGATGTGCGACATGGGCGTGGCCACACCAGCATATGTAGCAGGGGTCCCAAGGGGGCATAGGGCAGGGGGCAGGGGTCAGCATGCGCAATGTGCACATGGGTGCCATAGGACTCATATCGCATAGTGTGCAATAGGGCCTATGGCGCGCCATGCTCCATGGGCCCTAGGGCACCTGAGCGCCATAGGCCTAATAGCACCTGAACGCCATAGGTCTAATAGCACCTGAGTGCCATAGGATTAATAGTGCCTGAGCGCCATAGGGCTAATAGCGCCTGAGCACCACTGGCCTAATAGCACCTGAGTGCCATAGGCCTAATAGCGTCTGAGTGCCATAGGCCTAATAGCACCTGAGCGCCATGGGCGCTATAATGCCTGGGCACCATTAGATCCATGATGCATTAGTGTGCAGTAGACAGTAGCATATGCCACGGTGCATGCGCACTGTAGGCTGCACACTGTGCATGTCATGGCATTGTGCCACGACATGCGCCAGAGCAGTTCCATTATGCAAGGAGCAAGTGCACAATATTCAGCCGTCACTTGCAAATGAGCTCATCAGCCTATCCATGGTGCAGTTGGGATATTTGCATGTCATTACTGTTGCGCAGCAGCTCATTTGCATGTGATGCGCTATAAAGGCGCCGCACAACAGCACAGGCCATGGACCGGTATTGCAACCATCTGAGGTAAGTTGCACCTGCTGTGGGGACAGCCAGCACAGCAGGATGGATGGGGTGGGCCACTGCAGCCAGTAACCACATGCCCATGTCCACAGATAGCAACATGTCTGAGCATGAGGAAGGTGAGGAGCGTGGACCTGCCCACAAGCGTAGGCCCAACTTTACAAAGGCGGAAGCCGATACCCTGTTCGAGGCCTACCTCCACAGGGAGCCTTTGCTGAGTGGCACCACTGGCACACCACAGGCTAGGACCATGGCCTGGGTGGAAGTGGCAGTGGCCGTGAACCAGCAGGGCAGCCACCAGCAGTCTGCATAGGAGTGCAGGAAAAAGGTGGGCACCGACAAATGCAGGATAAAGGAAAAGGTGGTGGCCATACGAGCTGCCAGGACAGCCACTGGTGGGGGCCAGGCTACTGTGCCACAGCTAATGGTGCAAGAGAAACTGGTGGCAGCCACCATACAGCGCAGCGCAGTGAAGGGTGTGCTGGGTGGTGCCTTCCAGACTGGAGGGAGCCCATCACTGCATGGTAGGTATGTTGGGGGGGCGGCTGGTACAGCAGCACTGACACATCTGTTTTCTCTTACAGCACCGACATGGCAGCATGCAGTGGTAGGGGTGTCTGTGGCTGCCATGGGTGCAGGACCAGCCCTGGAGGACCAGCCATCCACCTCCATGGGCATCCGGGGCCTGATCGGCTGCAGCATACCACCGCAGTCCAGCCAGATATTCAGGGCATGGTGGCAGATGAGTCCCTGGCTGTGATCCAGCAGGATGCCAGCCATGGCATGCTCTGTGCGGAGACACAGATTGGGGCGGGGTGTGACACTGATGATGACATCACCATCATCCTGGACAGCGGGGGTGTTGTCATAGGGGAGACACCCATAGCTACCACCATCACTGGCAACACGGCCAGTGGCCTGTCGGCGGTGGAACAGCTGCCCGCCACTGCCCCAGGGTCCGCTGTGTGCACAGACACAGTGGTGCTGGGTGGTGGTGGTGCAACCGCCCAGGCTCTGGCCAGTGCACAGGGGCCGGAGGAGCAGCAGCAGCAGACAGCTGGGGACGGGGGGGGCGTCTGGGCGCAGCATCCCCCGCCGGCATGCCTGACATTGACCTATCCCATGGGGACCCTGCTGTGCAGCATCCACCTGAGCGGGGGGCAATGCAGCACGGTTGTACACCACCGGTGGGACAGCGACATGCCCATGCACCCCTGGGCACCGACCCGTTGACTGAGCACACCCGTTTGCTGTGGGCCCCCATGGAGCAACAGGTGCTGCTCATAGCTGGGGTGCGTGTACTCCACACAGAGGTGCATCAGACAGCCAAGCAGCATGAGAGGGGCACTGCACTGGTCCTGGAGGCCATACAGTGCCAGCAGGAGGACATGACCGCATCCCTGGACCGCATAGCCAATGCGATCTTGGTCGGACTTGTGCCACTGGCTGCCACAGGGCGTGGCCGCCTGCCACAGTCACCGCAGAGTGCACTGTTCACCCCATGGACCCAACATTGGGCGACACCCTCAGTGTCGACGCCGGGCTCTGCTCTCAGCATCCCAGGCATGCCGGGGCGGGCCTGTTTGGGTGCCTACAGACCCCTGCAAGGACCCGGTCATGGTCCTGCAGTTCAACCCCTGGGGGCAGCCGCAGACCCCCCCTGTGGCCGTTGAGCAGTCTGTGGCTGCCGAGTGGCCACAGCGCGGCCACCCCCATGTCCGTGGTGGCCATGTGTCCACGCAGTGGACCTGATGTGCACGCTGCCCTGTCTGCTGTCTGCTGCCACTATTCTGTGTGCACCTGGGCATTGTGTGTGTGTGTGTGTGTGTGTGCCTGACATAGTCGTGGCACCTGTGTGACATGCCACACGCTGCCCGTGTGTGCACCCACCCGGCCACTGGCCCATGTGGCGTGTGCGTGATGATGGCAGCACAACGCTGGATGCACCTGTGCACCGGCGCCCTGCGTCTGATCCATGCCACATGCTTGTGCTTGGGCGTGTGCCCGCGGGTGCCAGTGTGTGTGTGTGTGTGTTGCTTTCCAGTGCTGCATGGTGTTGTGTGTGGCTGTGTGGCACAGCTCCCCCTGCCCCATGCCTGTGTGTGCATGCCCGTGGCCATGCCTGCCAATGCCTGTGTGCCGTGCCAATGTGTCTGTTCAGTGCATGGGGGTTTGTCCACCTACCTGCGTGTGCCGTAGTGCTCCTGTGCGATCGTGCCCTGATGCTGGCGTGCCACCCTCAGGAGCCAGGGATCCCTCCACCCGGACGGGCCTGTCCACCACCCCCCAGCCCATTGCCCATGTCATCCCCACTGCTGTCCCCCTCGACAGCTATCCCATGGTTAATGGCCATGTTATGCAGCATGCAGCAGGCCAGGAATAGACCACAGGCCTTAGAGGGACTGTACTGTAGGGCACCACCAGACCTGTCTAGGCAATGGAAACATGCCTTCAGCATCCCAAACACATGCTCAATGATGTTCTGCATGCTGGTGTGTGCCTCACTGTATTGGTCCTCTGCTGGGGATGATGGGTGCTGGTAGGGGGTGAGCAGCCAGAGCCTGAGTGGGTACCCACTGTCACCTGTGTGGACAGAAGTATGGTTAGCCTGGTGTCCTCTGTCATTGTACCCCTTGCCCATCCCTGGCGCTCCTGCCAGCACATCTGCCCTGCCTGCCCCCTCCCATGCCCTGCTGTACCCAACTGCCCATGGTCTTGTCATATTCACCCACTAGGTGGCCCGTGGGGATGTTCCCACTCTCGAACCTGTGGCTCAGTGCTGAGCTGTGCCAGATGGAGTCATGTGCACCCCCAGGGTGTGTGGCACAGACATTGGTTATGTGCCACATGGCATCGCACACTACCTTGCAGCTGATACTGGGCTAGCCCTTTCTGTTCACATATGCTACCCCCTCTGGGCCAGGTGGCATGCGGATGCTCACATGGGTGCAGTCGACTACTCCAGCATGCCAGGCGTCCGTGCTACCCTGTGGAACTCCTGCATGGTTGCTGTACACTCTGCCTGTGTGCTGGGGTAATGGATGTATTCTGCAGCATATGGCAGCAGGGTGTTGAGGAATTGTGTGAGGAGTCGTGATGTGGCCAGCTGGGTTATGCCTGTGGTGTCCCCTGTTGGTCTCTGGAAGGTGCCTGTGGTGAGCAGGCACATGACAGCTGTCACCTTTGTCTCCACTGTCGGGGTGTGGCTCCGTCTAGTGGGTGCCTGCATCTCCTCACTGCACAGCTCACAGAACTGCCTCAGAATCACCCAGTTCAGGCCATCCCAGGCCGCAATCTCTGTATTGGTGTGGGTCTCAAAGCTGATGCGGGGCCGGTACTGCCTGTTCCGGGCATACCAACAACGGGCCCTTCTACAGCCATGTCGGTCTGCCTCCTGCCTCTTCACACCACTCATTACAACCTCCATCTCGAATACTGCACTGGCCATGGCCCCTGTTGTCCTGTCTCCCCCTGGGTGTCCTGCTTCACTGGACCACTTGATACTGTGGGGCAGGGATTGTCGCTCTGCTGGGCTCCCTCCTGTGCCACCTGCCCCTGGCTGTCGGTCACCTGCCACCTCTGTCCCCCGCCCCTGTGGGTGTCTGTGTCACTCCCTTCAGGGTCTGGTGGCTCCTACTCCTTCTCACTCTGTCTGTCAACCTGTCTCTCACACACTCTCTGTCTGTCTGTCTGTCTCTCTCTCTCTCTATGCCTCTTTCTGTCTCCCTCTCTCTCTTTTCTGTCTCTCTCTCTCTCTCTGTCTGCCTGTCTGTCTCTCTCTGTATTGTTCCCCTCTGGTGCTAGTGCTGTCCCCCTGCTTGCTCCCTGTTTTTATGAGCTTAAGTCTGCTCAGCACATCTGGCCGTTGCTCCTCACTTGTGCCATGGTTCGGGGGTTGAATATCGCGCTGTGCCACATATTTATGGGTATGCCTCCTGCCCTTGTGCATGCATTCATTCCAGTTGTGCATTGGCGCACTGCTACTTGTGCTGCATATTGGCTCCTGCTGAATATCGTTGTATGGCGCATTTCCACAGTTCCGCATGCACAATCCAGTTGTGCCATGTGCAACTGCTTTGAATATCCAGGCAATTATGTACTATGCTGACTACATGCTGTCATATCATCAAAATGGTAGCAAAAGACTATCCAGATTAGTTATATTGGCAAATTTCTTTTCACCACACAGATTTTCTATAATATACCATTTTAAAAAGAATTGTTAATGAATTGGGCTTTGATCACCAGTAGTTAATAGAAGACTAATATAAGTTTGATTTACAAGTATTATAAACCACATGACTAAAAATCAGCACAGAAGCCCCCCTCCCAATAAAAATATTTTTTTTTGTTGACTTACAATCAAAAACAACTGCCATATTAAACCCCCCACCCTGCACCCAACAAACATGGCTATGGGCATAGTAGCATACGTTATTAAATTGGTTAGATCATGCTATCTACTTTCTCAGTACTGGAAAAGAAATGTATAATTTTACAACAGTTCACATGACCAGAGTTTCAGTGAGAACTTATGTTACAATGTTATAGTTCAATAGCAAAAAGACAATTGTGGTGGAAGTGGTGATTTCAATCAACTAATGGGACAACTTGATTATCACAAAAGAGAGCTCAGAAGAAACCTATCATATGTGTGTGTGTGTGTGTGTGTGTGTGTGTGTGTGTGTGTGTGTGTGTGTGTATGAGATAACATAATTACTCACTATTACTTGGTTTTATTTTTTTTTTTGTAAACTTTATTTTGCAAAATAGAGCTTAATACATTTGCTTACAACATGTAGGTCATACTGAACAATAAAATACTGTTGCATATGTGATCAATCTGGACAAATAGAAATATAGAGTAAAAGTGTATACTTAAAAAAGTCACATACTTAAATAAATCAGTCATCACCTGGAACCCAGATTCAAGGTAGCCCATCAATTCTACAATAGGACAAAGCATAAGTGAGAAGGTTAATCAAAATGGTGAGGCTGATCAAAGTCAAAACGCAGGGAACCTATTGGACTGTAAAACTTTCTCGACTGGACTCCAGATTTCCCCAAACCTGTCCGCTTGGTCCCAGACAGTGTATTGGAGTTTTTCCAGTTTCATTCCAGGAGATCCTTGATCCATGCAGCAACCAAGGGGACTTCTGGTAGCTACCAGTTCCTGGCCAACAGTCAGAGACCATCCACCACACCCAGGCGCAAAAGTCCATGACAGGGTCCATATCTCCCACCTACTTCCATTGGCAGGCCCAGCAGTATCTCCAGACTTAGGGGTTGACCCAGGGTAGTAGTCAGCAAGTCAGGGACACCTTCCCAGAATATCCTGGTCTTAGAGCAGTTCCATATTAAATGGAAAAAGGTCCCCTCATGTACTTTACATTTAGGACAGGTAGGTTAGAGGCCTCCGAATCAATTCTTCGAGCCAAAACAGGTGTAAAGTATGACCTCATCAAAACATTATACTGTACTGCTCTGAGCCTGTTGTTCACTGAGCACTTTAGAGCATTTTTTAAGATAAAGGACCAATCTCCTTTCGTCAAGGAGTCTGGATATAAATCTGCCTCCCACCTATGGTTCAACTTCTCCAAGGAATCTGGGAGTGTGCCCAATAATAACTTATATCATCCTCTTAAAGGTTTAAAGGAGGGGTCTGAGAAATGACCCACAAAACGTTCCTAAAGGAGGGAGTGCTTCACCCTCTCCTCCCTTCCACCTCCCAACCTGGTTTCAATTCTCCCCCTAAGTTTCAAATAAATAAAGAAGTGGGAAGCCCCCTATCTGAATCTACGCCTCAGTTCAGGGAAGGACAACACCTGACCATCTTTCATAATATGTTGTAGGAGAAAAAGGCTCCCTACATTTTCAACCCCCCAGGGCTTTCTGTAACTCCTGAGTAAGACCCCATACCCCTCCGAAAAAGGACCACAAGGGTGTATCCAGGGAGACCTGGGACTTATGCTGTAGTATGCCGTGTGCCACTCTCCAAGCTTTCCACAAGGCTCTAGTACATGGGTGGTGTGGTCTGGCTAGGGAGCCTCCCCCCAGTGAGCCCACCAGAGTTCTATAATAGAGAAATGGGGGCAGAGCCCTCCAGATCCACCCAGGTCAGACACCCATCGCCCTCTTTCAAGAGGTCCGGTATATGAGTCAGCTGAGCCGCTAGATAGTATAGTTTAACATTAGGCAGTCCTAAACCTCCCTGTTGAACTGATCAGCACAGAGTTGCTTTCTTTATTTTTGGTCTTTTACCCTGCCAAAGCAACTGTGTGCTGGCCCCCTCCAGTGCTTTTAAAAATTTAATAGGGATGTTCAAGGGCACAGTCTGGAAAAAATATAAAAACTGTGGAAGAAGATAAATCTTAATTACATTTACCCATCTCAAGAGGGTCAGGGACAAAGCTCTCCAATTATAGCAGTCCCCCCTTACCTTCTGGACCACCTGATGAAGGTTTATCTCTGCCATCAGGGAGCGCTTAGATGGTAAGGAAATCCTCAAGTATTTAATTTTAGTGGAGGGGTTGATTGTATAGTGAGAGATTTGGATTGGTTGTTTCTTCCCCCCAAAGGCATCCACTCACATTTACCCCAGTTAATTTTATGCCTGGATAAGGGGGCATATACGTCGAAGATCTGGGTCAAGGCTGGAAGTGCTCCACCTGGATCTCTTAGGAATAAGAGAATATCGTCTGTGAAGAGAGAGATGACATGGTCCCTCCCCCTCCACTTGAGACCTGCAATTTCTGGATGGGATCTAATTGACTCAGCCAATGCTTCAATTGTGAGAACATACAGAAGGGGGGAAAGGGGCCAGCCCTGCCTTGTACCTTGTGAGAGATGGAAGGGGTCAGACAGTGTACTATTAGTCAAGATCTGTGCTTGTGGGTTTCTGTAAAGGGCTTGGATCCATTCCCTCAATCTATCTCCAAAACCGTACTTTTGCAGAACTGCATACATAAAGGGCCACTCCACCCGATTGAATGCCTTTTCGGCATCTAAGGCCAAAATACCTCCTCCCCTCCCTCCCTCTCCTCCTGGACCATTTATGCATCACATTTACTGTTCTAATATTATGCTTGGCTTGCCTGCCCTTAACAAATGCCCCCTGATCTGGGTTTATCAATTTTGGGAGAGAACCCTCTAGCCTGGCAGCTAACAACTTGGCTATGATTTTGTAGTCAGAGTTTAATAAAGAGATGGGCCAGTAAGAGCCACATTTAACAGGGTTTTTACCAGGTTTAGAGAGAACAGTGATGGTAGCCAGATACAGTGAGAGCAGCAAGGTTCCAGTCTCCAAGGCCTCTGATATTATCTGTAACATAAAAGGCCCCACCACCTCCCAGGTTAGTTTATAAAACTTGGCAGGGATGCCGTCTGGCCCCAGTGCCTTCCCCTTCTTCACCCTCCAGGCAATTGTTCTGAGTTCTTCCAGCAGAATTGGGGATTCCAGTTCCTGCCCCTCACCTTCACTAATGACTGGGAGTTCTATATTTCGCAAAAATCTGCCAGATCTGCTCCACTAGGGAACTCCGAGGTATACAGCGCTGAATAAAAAGCTTTAAAAATTGTATCTATCTCCTGTTGGTCATATGTGGCTTCTCCATTGGAGCTTTCCATTTGTAGAATGGTTCTCTCAGCTCTTTTCCCTTTCACTAACCCTGCTAGCCATTTCCCCTGCTTTATCACCATCAAAATAGGTACTCGATTTTGTAAGGAGGAGGTTTTGTTCTAATGTTCTGTTTGTAAGGTGGTGATATTTGCCCTTTAAGAGCTTAAGTTCTGAACGTGTATGGCGGTTCACTGAAGCCATCAGATCTCTCTCTTGCTCTCGTATTCTTTTCTGCAGAGAATCAGCTTCCCTAGAGAGTTTCTTCTTGACATAGGTAGAATAGGAGAATGTCTCTCCTCTTTATAAACACTTTCAGGGCATCCCAAATGCTATTGACACTGGTATCATCTGGTTTGTTGCACTCGAGAAAGTCCCTGATGCTCTCATTAATTTGGGAGGTGAACTGCTTATCTAGCAAAAGTGCTGGGTCCATTCTCCATCTGGACATCGACTGTGCCCTCCCAGTGGAAGAAATGTCACCACTAAGTGGGCATGGTCTGAAATGACCATGGGGCCATACTTCACCTCTATTACTTCACCCACCAATGAGGAGGGTAGAAATAAATAGTCCAGCCTGGTATATACGTTGTGGGCGCGGAAAAAGAACGAATACTCCCTAGTTTGAGGATTATGATGTCTCCAGGTCTCCACCATAGCTCTACCCTCCATCATATTTCTAAGTGCAGATACACTCCAGGGAAGCGGCCAAGTTCTATGACCAGAATGATCTAATGGGAGGGTTCCAATACATATTTAAATCCCCCCCTATTATCAAATTATCTGGATATGGGGCCAGGGATACCGTCTGATGGGTAAAAAAGTCTGGGGAATCGAAATTTGGTCCATAGACCAAGACTGGTGTGAACCTAGTAGCTCCACAATCGACTTCTGCAATTACAAAGCTGCCCTGAGGGTCTGACTGTATCAACATGACTCTGTGTGGGAGACCCGGTCTGATCTATATCGCTGTTCCTCGGGCCCTAGAAGTAAATGGTGCAGATATAAAGGAACCCCCCATGAGGCTGCTAATTTCAAAGCCTCTTCCCCTATAGAGTGTATCTCCTGGAGAAAGACTATGTCCCCCTTACGCTCTCTTCCTCTTGACCACCGTTCTGAGCCCATTGACATTCCAGGACACCAGATTTAGACTGGCCATCTGCAAAGTATAAAAGCAATTAACTGTAGCTCTGAGTGTTTAAGTAAATGAGACCTACTAAAGAGTGAAAAAACTCTATACAGATTTTTCTGTTTGACTCCCAGCAACCGAATACCCTGTAAATTGAAAACCATTCCCCCTCCCCAGATGCTCCCCCCAATTCACCCTGCCTTCCCTAACTTTTATAACAGTAACCAAAAACAAACATTTCTCAGACCCCAAAAAACACCTCCCACTCGATAAGTTCAAGGTATACAAGTTGGTATCAAAAGATGTGCTCCTTTCCTGCAATCTCCTTTTTCATAATTGGAAAAGAAGTAGCAAAATTAGGATTAACCTCATCCCTTCCCCCTATCCCTGAACCATTAAACATGTCTACCCTTTACTTCTCATGGATCAAGCAGTTGATCCACTGTAAATACACATGGTCCCATTTAAAAGTCTACGTCCTCCATCCAATCAAAACATAGCACCCCCACAGAGGGGGGAGAGGGCTTCCTCCCACCCACAAGAGGTGGGAGGAGAGGGCGAGCCCAGGCCCCCAAATGAGAGTCAAAGCCCCATGCAGGCCCCTTCCCGGCCAACTCCCCGCCCCCCCAGAGACACCCCCCCTCCACACTGAAGGAAAGTGGGAGATCTGTCCCCTGTCAAATGCTCAAAACAGGTTAATCCATATTGCTTAGTCACCCACGGTCACATCCAAAAAGAGGGGCCTCTAGATGCACAGACCGTCGAATGTAAAGACCCATGCATTCCCCCCCCCCCTGCATTTTAAGCCCACAACAATTTAAACATTGTAAACCATCTCTTAAAGTTCTTTAAAGTGTATAAAGCCTCAGACCAACAGGCCTAAAGATTAGTAACACAAACAATAATAAAGAATTATCTATATAATTATTTTTGAAACGTCTCATGGTGAGATTATTGACCCCAGTGACCTTTCAGACAGTTGCTAGTGATATGAAACATCAAGGGCCACATCACACGCAGAGTGTATAGTTAATTGTACAGGCCCAATCCCACGCTCAGCCAGGGGAACCAATGCCGGAAAAGCTGAAGTCTTAATCAGGCACGGCTAGGGGCAGAAAGGGGAGCCCCTCCCGAACCAGCCCTTATAGGCCACCTCCCAGGTGTTGCAGCTGAGAAGGCTACCACCCCCCCAGCCCAGCCCCAGGATACAACCAAGCAATACCGCAATGTCCATGAAATACAAGTCCTCAGTCTTGGGGACGATTATTGGATTGCCTTCTCTTATTTCTCTCCAACTTGAGGGCAAATTCCATCGCTGCCTCAGGGCTGGTAAAAGATTTTTGATTGCTCCCCTTGGCCAGACAACAAGCCTCCCCGGGTAGATCAGCGAAATGGACAGTCTAGCTCATGTAATTTCTTCTTTACCTCAAAAAAGGCCCAGCGCTGAATCTGTAACGGTCATGAATAATCCAGGAACACACTCACTCGAGATTGTTGCACCTGGATTTGACCATGTTTTCTTGCTGATCCCAGGACATGCTGGTGATCCATATATCTTAGAAATGTAACAATTATGTGCCATGGGTGCTGCTCAGGAGGTGGTTTAGCTCCCGGGGATCTGTGGGCCCTCTGAATTTCCAAGGAAACTTCCTGCGGGATCTGAAGTGTCTGCCTCAACCACTGTTGTATAACTGCTGCACAGTCTCACCCGTCGTGCCCTTCTGGCATCCCCATGATCCTTACATTGGCACGCCTTTCTCTATTTTCATGGTTGTCAATATTCTGCTTTAAAAGTTCTGTTTCTCTCAGGGTCCTTTGAAGATCCATGTTGGTGCATTGAGCTGCATCTTCCTGGAACCCAACCTAACATCCAGCTCTCCCAGCTGCATTTCATGCACATCAACCATCTCTGACACTGTATTGATGGTCTGTTGGAGGTGCTGGAGCTGAGACGTTACGTTCTCGAAGCCGGCCTCCATCCTGGTGCCCAGATCATACTTCAGGTCCTTGATGAGCCTTTCAAGGGCCTGATACCCCTCGGACATCGCTTAACTGGTCGCAGGATCTGTGGTTGGGTTTGTAGCCTCGGGTGTATCCGGTGAGTGCTGCTGACGGGTTCCATGTCATAAGGGCAATTGATGAATGGCGATCATCCTTATGGCGAGTGCACATTGCTGAAATTCAATTTCAGTGATGTGTAACTGCAGCGCCAGTAACAGCAGCACAAAAACAAGGATGTTTCTGTTATGTGGGGGCTGCGCACCCTGCACCCCCTTACTTAAGATTCTCAACCCAGGGGGTGCATGTCGGAGGAGGGCATTCTAACAAAATAAAAAACCTGTCTGGGGTAGGGCACAACAAAAAATACTGGTGCCCGGTCCCGAACCCTGAATCCTCATCACCTCAAGCCAGCACCCAATTTACTACACCATGATGCCAGCTTGATGGCACCCCACAGCACCACCCATCACAAACCCTTCCACCTGTAGCTCGGCGTGCTCACTCCCACCCCCCGCACACATATACACACACAATATCCCATTGCTGTGTCACACACACACCCATCTGGTCACCCTCCCTACCCCCCTCACAAACGGTAGGCCTTGGTTTATATCTGGATCTTTCGGTGGTTTAAATGTAAGTTTTGCATGTTTTTTGGCTAATTTCACCACAGATGGCATCTGGAGGTTTTTGGCTCAAAGTATTGTAGATTTTCTCATTTAGGCATAGGATGGAGGAAAAGTATAGCAGATTCTGCAGGAGCACTCAGACTACACAACCATTTTGCTCCTCTGCTAGGCCATGGCCCCATTACTTGGTTTTAAAAGGCAGAAAAAGGCATTGGGCCTATTGGAACTGCCTTCCCCACACAGTGTGGGGCAGATTAACCTTCAACATCAAAGAAATACCTGTCTAGTGCATTCTTAAATGTATGAAAGTCCATGATATCAACTATAGTCTGAGGAAGCGAATTCCACAACCTACATGCTCGTATTGTAAAAAAATTATTTTTTTTATTGGTGGATGCCCGCTGAATGCGCAGTTGCTTGTTGTGAGATCGTAGATTCATAGGTTTTGGGGCTAATGTGATATTACATTCTCTTACTAGATCTTGGTCATGCAAAATGTTAAATAACATTAGAAGGTTGTCTCTATCTCTACAAGTTTGTAAATCACGTAGAGTTAGCGCATGCAGCCTATCTGGATAAGAAAGCCCTCTTAATTACGGTACCAATTTAGTGACCCTTCTTTGAATGTTATGCAGTAAATTCTTATCCTTAATTAAGTGTGGGGTCCAAAATAATGCTGCATAGTCCAGATGGGGTCTTATGTATGCTTTATATAAAGGTATTATGCATGTCTCACAACTGGTTATGAATGCCTTGTGGATGATTATGATGATGATTATTCTGTAGGTCATTGACTCTCCTAGACTGTATTTACTTACTTGTGTTATCATTCTATTAAGCCATAAGGCATGACAGATGATTATGTTAACAGGAGAGCTGGGTGAAAGTAGCAGATTCTGAATTTGTGGAATTTTCTTGAACTTCCATTAAATTTTGTGACTTTTTTTTTGAATTTTCCAAATTTCTTTAATTGGCTATAACTCGGTCTGTATTGCAGCTATATACCTGGGTTTTGGCATGCCTATTGTCTGATATGGGGCCACAATTGTGTGCCAAGTTGCATAACATTTGCATGAAGGGTGGAGAAGTTATAGGGGCTCACAAACTGGCAATTTAATATTCATGTGAACATTTTTGAAAATATTTTATGCTTACAACACAGCCACCTTTGGAGCTAGATAATTGAAAACTCAGATGCATGCTTTCTTAGAAGAGTCATTTAAACTGCCTAACAAAGAAGTACTGGTTATGTAAATTGTAAGTTTTAGCCATGACCTGCCTCCTGGCATGACTTCCTGGGTTCACGTCCAAACCTGGATCGTTAGCATGGCAGCATGACAGTCTGATGCTGAGCTATGGAGTTGCTTTAAAGCCTAATATTTAGGGTCAATGAACCTAACAACATTGTTGATATTCTGTTCTCTAGCTTTAAACTTATAAGGGCTTAAAATTCAGCAGTTTACATGATTGTAAAATGTAATTTTTAAACTTTCAAAAAGTTAGAGTCTTATGACTCAGTCATATTTAAAGATAAAGATCTGAAACTTGGCACACATATGTATGGGCATTGATAAAGTCACCAGACCAAATTGGGTGAAATTTGGGCAAACACTTTTAGTTTACATAGTTAACTCTAATTGTAACATTTCTGAAAGTTTGGAGGCTTATAACTCAGTCACCTTTAAAGCAAGAGATCTGATGCTCAGTAAACTTCTGTATGGATGTCTGCAAAGTCGGTATACCAAATGTGGTTCAATGTGGGCAAATACTTTTTAAATTACATGTACATAACTGAGATTGCAATTTTGGCAAACTTTTCACGGAAATTTCAAAACATTTCATGGAAGCAAAATCAGCATTTCACCAGAATACTGTTGGTGGAAGTTAAATTTCTCCCAGCCCTAATTAACAGTCTGTTAATCACCCCTAGTGGCATACTGTGGCACAAGGCACAGCGGAGTGTCATACTGGCAATGTGGGGTGAAAAAATAACTGTTCATCTAACTTCTAGTGATAACTTATTGCTATTAAAAGATACACTTCAGATGAAAGCTGCCAGAAGTGTACCTTTTGAATTTTGTACACATTGAGAGGGATATATTTAATAAAACAGTTCATCCACCAACTGATTAGAAATGCTGGCTCATAATCTGAATACATCATTTTTTTCTTGACCTTTCTGAAAAACTGGAATGCTAACAGGAGGAATTTGAGTGCTATGCTGACCAGACCATACATGCTAGTGTACTAGAGCTTTTAATGTTAGAATGCAGACAGTCTTTTTTTAATAAATGTTTATTAAAAGATTAATAATACATAAGACATTAACCATATTACAGAAAAACATTGTTTTTCTTCCATTAAAATAGTTCACTGACCTACATAGCCAGTATAGTGTTATGCTTGTGCAACTGTGTTAGTTTGGTTTTGGCCATTAGCACTCTCTATTCCAGAGGAATTACCACTCTGTACCTTAGGAATCCCTCTAAGGAGAGAGTGCTGCTGCTGGAGGAGGAGGAGAGGAGAGGATAGTTGGGCAAAGAAAAAATGCTTCACAATGAGGCTGAGAGGAACTGCTTATATATAGTAGCTCAGGAAGTGGGAGTGGCTGGCTGCTTTGCCACTGAACTCCAGGCAAAGTCTTTCCAATTCACTGATCTATGCAGCCAGTATAGTGTTATGCTTGTGCAACTGTGTTAGTGTGGTTTTGGCCATTCACACTTTCTATTCCAGAGGAATTACCACCCTGTAGGGGTACGAAAGGCAAGGAACCCTCAGAAAGGGTTCCATCCCTAGAGGTGTCACAGGACAAGTCTTGTGGCTAAAGGTACCTTAGGAATCCCACTAAGGAGAGAGTACTGCTGCTGCTGGAGGAGGAGGGGAGGATGGTGGGGCAAAGAAAAAATGCTTCACAATGAGGCTGAGAGGAACTGCTTACATAGCTCAGGAAGTGGGAGTGGCTGGCTGCTTGGCCAGTGAACTCCAGGCAAAGTCTTCCCAATTCACTGACCTACTCAGCCAGTATAGCGTTATGCTTGTGCAACTGTGTTAGTTTGGTTTTGGCCATTCACACTCTCTATTCCAGAGGAATTATCACCCCGTAGGGGTATGAAAGGCAAGGAACACTCAGAGAGGGTTCCACCCCAAGAGGTGCCACGGGACGATTCCCATGACTAAAGGTACCTTAGGAATCCCCAAAAGAAATGTAGTATAATCATCCCCTAAGAAGGTGGTAACACTAAGCATATGAGTAAGCAGTAACTGTGACATAGAAGCAGTAACTGTAACGTAGTAGTAGAGAAGCATAGGCAGTTTGATAATGCAATGAGATGCTCAGTTGTATAATGTAATGAATGCCCAGGCTTGCGTAGCATGATACTGATGGTTTGCATTGAGATTAGGGAATCCACTAAGGAGAGAGGGAACGGTATGACATCCTCCACCTCCATCCAACAGCAGAACCTACCTAAAGAAACTAGGGGAAACAGCTATGCTAACTAAGTGTTATGACTTGAGGCAATGGAGGAGAGAAAAAAAACCCTATGAGGAGGAAATCTCTGGGGATCCAAGGCCTAGGCCGCCTTCCCTCCAGGCTTGGGATAGTTTATTTAGTGACGGCTCTGCATCTGCAACTTGGAAAACCCAATTAAACGGAGGTGGAAAATATTCCAATTTGGAGGAAGGCTCTCACTCAAACCCTCTAGCGCAACAGTTCTCAAACTTTGTCATAGTGAGCCTCCCCTAAGCCATGGAAAAGATCTTGAGCCTCCCCCAAAATACTGAAATATTTTTGGGCCTCCCCATAGAAAAATAGCCTACTTTTCACAGTACATCAGGAATAAATTGAACCTCTTTGCATAGCTGGCTCTCATGTTAAGCTTATTGTAACCCCCCCCTCCCAACAGGACAACCTACTTGCTCCAATATTTTGACTCTCAAACCATTGTTACCCCTTACTGCCATACCTTCATGGATCAGATTGCTTTCCATTTGCCCTCTAAGTGGAATAACCTTCCTGATGACCTCTGCCTCTCCCCCTGCTCTTAAGCAACTTCTCAGGGATCATTTTGCTCCCTCCTGCTCTTATTCCTAGTACCTGTATTGTTAACTCTTGTATTTGGACAGTTCTGCTGCCAGTCTAATTGATCAATTGTTTCTACATTGTTAGTTTATTGTAAATTTGTTCACACTTTTATTCATTTTGTATCGCTTGAGTGTTTTGCAGTTACATTCTGAGCTGTATTCTCTCACTTCCTTCCCTGGTACACCTGATATAAGCCATGGCTCAGTGTACAGTACCTTTTCTGGTCACAGACTTGTGAATAAATACATAAATTCACCTACTATTATCCTCTTTCAGTTTGCCTTATCCCTTCACACAAAATCTATAAAGTTCAAAAGTGATATATAATACTTTTTCAAGACTTGCTTGAGCCTCCCTTGGAACAGATTGGGGCCTCCCAAGGGAGGCTGGCCTCACCATTTGAGAAACCATGCTCTAGTGGGAATGCCTTGGAAGGTTGCGAGAAAACTCTGCAACAATACATGTATGCAAGGTGCAGGAGGAGAGCAACAACTGCTGAGGCACTCACCTGGCCTACCCGCCCTAAATCAAACCAGGTGAACCAGAGGCAGTCTTAGGGAGAATGCAGTGAAGGTGCCTTGCTAGGGAAACCACTAAAGTCAATGGCTAACCGTTATAGTGGAACACTAGAGCCAAAGGAGGTAACTTTTTCCACCCTTCACTGCTAGTCTTAAATTCTACACCAGCAGTTGCTGTCACATAGCAGGCAGCTAAAGCCAAGCCTGGGGTGAGGACATTCCCAGCTGTGGGCCAGGTGAGAAGGATCCTGCCCCAAGTTAGACACGCTCAAGATGTGGACTAATTGCAGAGCAAGACCGTCGGCTGCAAACCCTGCACCAGAATACAACAGCTGGCATGCCCCAGAAATTGATTGAGAGCTGAAAAGCTGGTGACCTGAATGAGCACAGCGTGCTGAGATCATAATGAGCATTGAGTGCTGAGACCTTGCAAGGTTGAATGCAGATTGAGTGCAGCAGAATCCCAGAGGCTGAAGCTGAAGGGATGGCAGTAGGCATGAAGCAATGGTTTGTGTAAGCAAGGAGAAATGGTTGCGTAAGCAAGTATGGACCTGCACGTAAGTCTGTAAACAGAGTAGTAATAAGTGGACCTGCATGTTGGTCTGTGTAACATAGGGCAAACAGCACTGAATAGTGGGGCAAGCCAGCCAGGCATTTCAAAGCCAAATCAAGGTGACAAACTCAGAGGATGTTCGGTGGCAAAGACAGGATTTAGAACAGAAATAATTAGCCACATTGGTCATGACCCCCCAAACACCTGCCAGTCCCTGCCATAGGACAAACAAGGAAGCAATGGAAGGGCAGAGAACCACATGCATATATTAAAGCTAATTTAATAGCCTCAGCAGGAGCTTTAGCTAACCTCAGAGTAGAACAAGGTACAATAGCAATGGGAGTAAATGAAACAGTAGCAGTAAGCAATTAGGCCTGTGCAGCAGTAATGAAAACAATTGCGTACACTGACTTGTAACTGCAATAAAAAAAATAAAAGTAGGCACAATGCTCTGAACGCACTGTCACCAGGCAGTGCAATGAGACTGCAGCAATGAGGTAATTAGAACAAGCATGAGTGGGCTGTATAGCTAGGTTCAAAGTAAATCTGAGTCAGGTGAAAGTAATTCAGTATGCAACATGGAGCAGCTATAGTTGAGCTGAAACACACAGATCAGTTTTGCAGTTGCAGTGCAAGGAATTTGAGAGTTGTGAGTAACTGAAAGCAAGTAGTATGAGCTCTGGAGTAGCAGTACGTTAGGAGCTTAGAAACAAAGCCCTCCCAAAAGACAAAACCAAAGACACACAAACACAGAAAACAGAGAACAAAAACAGAAGGAAGCACACAGCCAAAGACAAAATACAAACCAGAAGCAGGAAAATAAACACAGAAGCCCAACAGAGACAAGCAGGAGCAGCAAGGTGGGAGGGGGGTGCAGCACAGGCCCCAGCCAGCCAGGGAGGCCCAACCAGCTCAGAGGACAAACCGACAGAGCCTTTGGCTGCAAATAAATAATGCTTCACAATGAGGCTGAGAGGAACTGCTTATATAGCTCAGGAAGTGGGAGTGGCTGGCTGCTTGACCACTGAACTCCAGGCAAAGCCTTTTTCAATTAAAGATTAAATTCAATGAAGTATTATACACCAAATATTCTAAAAACAACAAAAATGAACTTATTGTTTACTACTATCGCCTCTTCAATAATCATTTGTGTACTCTAAGTAGCAATAATACCACTAACCAAGTTATATAATCAAAAGAAAACTAGTGCAAACATTACTCTAAAAATATATATATCAAAATACATGTAGAAGGGGTCCCACACTTTATTGAAGAGAATAACTTTTCCCCTTTCATAATGTCCAATACTCATATTCATAGGATTCTTTAGAAAGAGCAAAGAATCAGATTTGCTTAATTCCAGGGACCCTTTTTTGTTCATTGTTCACATTACAAGACATTTTTTTTAAACCAACTAATTAATATACCCTTTGCAATGTGCCACACATCGTACCAGTGTGCATACTGTGGCCTCTCCTCATGTAATAACATTTCAGAACTTGTGGGTGATGATTGCCAGTGATGATGTGCATTTTCACATTGTTTTCTTGAAGAAATCTGAGTCATCTTTTTAATCCTTCAAGCTCCATGGCCTTGGAGCAGCTAATTTCATTATACTAATAAAAAATACGGATTATACACATTGTCTGACATGATAAACTGTCTAACAAATAAAAACATGGTTTGCTTCCCAAACTCAAATATGTGATAAATGCAGAAAAGGTATAATATAATACTAAATACTTTTGCTGAAATCTCCCACAAGTGTTTTAAATGAATCGAATTGTCATATGATTATGTCTGTATAATTTGTTTACATTTTGCTATTATATTGTATTTTTTTGTGATATAACTGTGGTATGAATGTGTGTAGTGGTTCATTGTAAGTGAGCCTTTGCTCAATGACTCAGCTCTAATAAAACTTAAACTTGAAACATAGTGACATAATATGTCACAAGTCTTAGATGAATGACATATTGCCACAGTTGATCAATGAACAACATATAGAATAAAGTATGGAGAACCATACATAACAAGGCTTTTTTACCACCTCACAATCAACTTGACAACAGAATGACTTTGTAACCATGAAATGGGAACAAGTGAATGAATTTATATAGTGCGTGGGGAATGTGATGTCATGATTACTGTAACTACGTCCTTTCAATCCCTTCCCTCTCAACCCCCCCACTACAATAACCATTTTGCTGTACTGAGATAGAGAAAACACACTAGTACTCTCATATTCCATGAGGTACACTGTTTGAGTATCCCATAGTAATGTGTAATGGCAATATCCAATATACTTGCAATCACATTTTTAAATTTTGTAGAATTAACATATACTGCACCTGCACCAGTTCCATATGTAATTATTTTCTGGTTTTTCAAGTCCATTGGATGGCAAGTCACATATTTTGTATAATGAACAGGTGAGCAATAGCATGCATCACCACCCAGGTTTATCACATCTTTACAATCCCAGATTAATTGACACTGTTGTGTTTTCCAGAGCTGTTCTATTGTTGATATTGTATTTGATCTGTGATATAAACAAAATGTACGGTATGAGAAAACCTATACATTCATTGAGACTAACATGGTTAATGCCTTACTTGGTACAACCCTGCTTAAAAATGTTTCAGTTGCTAGCTCTAGATTTCCAGCTGGCATTCTTCCAGTCACAGGTTGACATAACCAATCTGATTTATGGCCATGAGTACATTTTATCTCAAGAGACACAGAAGTGCCAGTCTGCTTCTTTATGAAAACATTGGTATGCCCAAAACAAATATGGTCCCAATGATTTCACGTCATAACAGTGACTCCCGAACAGCAAGGAGTCAAAACAGCGCTGGATTTTAGCGAATGCCAAAATCGGCAAACTCTCTGTGTCTGGGGGGGCTTTTCCCCCCACACCCCCATCTTGTGGAGGGCTATACCCTCCACACCTCCCCCCTTACTAAATATACCAACTCCGGGGGGGGGTGGACCTCGGTGAGGGGGGTACAGTGAGTTTGCTGATATTGGCATTTGCTATAATACGGCACTGTTTTGACTCCTCACTGTTCGGGAATCACTATTTTGATGGGCTACCAGCCCCAGCATATGCAAATGCATATATGCATGACTTTGAAAGCAAGTACATACTTTCTGAAACATGGCACCCATTCTTCACACATCTTAGATGCTACAAAAGGTACATTGATGACCTCCTCATTGTGTGGGATGGGACTAACGATAAGTTATTTGAATTTTTTTGACTTTGTGAACAGCTGTAAAACCAATTATAAATTCACACTTAACTATAGTCGAGAGACATCCCATACTTAGATCTCACTCTCAGGATTTAAGAAAACAAAATGCAAACAGATCTATACCACAAGTCCACAGATTGAAAAGCTATCCGCCATGCAGATAGCTACCACTTGCAGTAACTGATAACAAGTATTCCTTTCTCTCAGTTCTTGCGACTGTGTAGAAACTGCAGTATGGAGGAGTACTTCAAAAACTGACTAGCAGAAACACAAATCAGATTTATCTCAAGCGGCTACCTCAGGTCAGTCCTATGGCATGCCACACACACATAGGTGAAAAACCTCACCAGAGAAGAGGCCCTAGAGGGAAGAAGCCCAGAGGCAACTAACAAAAGGGCGGTACAGATAAAGGGCTACAGTACCCAGTCAGGGTGCTGAAACATGAGCAGACTAAACTGGTTATCAACTACTAGGTGGGTTTTGCAGACAGCCTGTCACCCTATGCCACTAGTCAGCATCCCATGTATTTTCATAGCTCCATATGCGATTAACAGTTTTTTTTTTTTGTTATCACATTGCACCTAGATGGGTTGGAATTTTGGTCCAACATTTTTAGAGTAGAAAGAAATTGGTTCACAGAAGTGCCTTTCACTTGTTTGGTAAAAAAAATATTAATCCATTCCAGAGTTATTCAACTTTAAATTTCCCATTATTTTCAATGGAAATTTCACTCTCCAGGATAGAGTCCTAGAACAAAAAAAGAATTTGGTCTCACAAAAAAGTATTTTTTTTGTGAGGGGCCAATCCTTTCTTGTGAGGAAAATTCCTGTTTCATGAGCCACCATCTTGTTTTCCATTTTTTCTAATAAAAAATATAAAAACTCTCCAAAGCAATGTCTTGTAGAGACACCAAAACATGTATCTTGCTCATCGGAACTTCATTAGATGGATTATTTACTTGTTTACTGTTCAAATGACCCTAGCACTTTTTTTAAATATTATTTAAATCCTTTTTTGTGACTCGCTAACATCCTGTTTCAGGATCATTTTTTTGCTCTTGCAAAAAATGATTTAATCTCGTGAAAAAGTATTTAGGGAAAAACAAAATCCGAAATCCCTTTTTTCGAGACGTGGTCCTTTTTCATGAGAACGAAAAAGGATTCATGATAAAGGATCCTTTCTTGCAAAAAAAGATAAAAAAAAAAAACAAGTTCAAAATCCTTTTTCGTGAGACACAATTCTGTTTTGCGGGACTGCAAATGGACTCATGATATTGGATCCTTTCTCACAAAAAAGGATAACAAAAAAACCTAAGTCCAAAATCCTTTTTCAAGAGAATAAATCCTTTTTTGAGAGAATGAAAAAAGCTGGTGAAAAAGGATTTATTGGCATGAAAAAGGATTTGCTACTTAGTTTTTCCTGATTCCTTTGTCGTAGCACTAAATCCTTTTTTGTTCCATAGAGCACAGGATTTTTGGTCACGAAAAAGGATTTATTCTCTCTGTGCATCTGTGTTTAATTGATCTTCCCTGATGTTCAGTGGTATCCCCACCCTCCGATTGTGTCCCACTCCCATGACGTTGTTATATGTATCCCTGGTGTCTAGTGGCACCCCCCACTCTCCAAGTTCCATATAGTCCCTATTATATGTTTATATATTTTCACTTGTGTCCAGTGGTATCCCCCACCCTCCTGTGCCTGACCCTGTCATATCTGTTTTCCCTGGTGTCTAATGGTGCACCCCACCCTCTCATGCCCATTGGCATCTTGTTTTATGTTTGCCATGGTGTCTGTGGTACCCCCCACCCTCCCATGTCACAAGCAGCCTGAAAATAAGAAAACTGTCCCTCAATGTCTTGATTTTTTTTTCAATCTGAAAAATTAAAAGTCCACTGGTGCTGCTCACCTGCCCCACCCACAACCTTCCACTGTTCACCCACCAGCCCGCACCCTCTAGACCCCCACACACACCGTCACTCACCTAAACTGGTCCCACTGTTAAGATCCACTCTCTGATTGAAGACACATCTTGCTGCTGTAACTGGTAACTGCTGTATGAGAAATAAGGTAACTGCATTTGAAAATCCCATTGAAATAAATTGAACCACAGTTACCTCATTTCTCATATAGCAGTCGCTGGTTCCAGCAGCAAGATGTGTCTTCAATCGAGAGTGGATCTTCACACTGGGACCTGATTAGGTGAGTGGGGGTGTGTGGGGAGGTCTGGGGAGTGCAGGGTGGTGGGTGTTGAGTAGGAGGTCTGAGTGGGGGAAGGGGTGCGATCGGCAATGGACTTTTTTGTTGTTGTTTATTTCTTTCTCCTTCTTGCTGACTGGCCCCTATTTACTGGTTCCCCCCCAAGCCCCATCACCCCAGTGTCCACTGGGAACTACCTCATCTGACTCCTCCCCCAGGGCTTGCCCCTCCCGGCAAGGTCATCAGGGGCCCTCTATAGCCCCACCGAGACAGGATCCAGTTCGCCAGAGTTGCCAAGGGTGTTTTTTTTAAATTTACAGAAAAGGAAAAAAAAAACATTGAGAGACCATTTTTTTTGTTCACACTACAAACACAATTGGGGGGCACTAGACACCAGGAAAACTAATGGAAACAATGGGGAGGACAATCGGATATTAAGGGTTGCAGCCAGACACTGGGGACAAATAAGAGTTACTAAGATGTAATTTCTGTAACTTTTAATTTTACAAAATTAACTGTCAGGACATGGGGGGTGCACTTAGAAAACTTAATTGAACTACTTGACCTCATGTGCTGCAGTGGGTGATTCAATTTAAAAACACTAACTTTGTTACAGATTGATAAAGACTATCAGCATCCCTTTATCTCAATTTGCTTCTCTCCCCATGCCTCCTTCCTCTTACTATCTCCATAACTCAGGCTGTCACTCCCTACTGCTCCCTTCTTGCAAATCCCTTGCTGGACAGAAAGCATTCTCTTTCCACTTTCCTAGTATCTGGAACTCTTTTCCCCTCACAATTCACTCTATCTCCTCCAAATGCTCTTTTTCCTCTCTAATACAAGCACACACCACTCCCTCCTGCAAATGCCCATAGTCCACTATCTTGCCTCCCCCATTATCTTTCCCTACACTTTACCTGTCCTAGCTCCTACACCTCTCTGTGCCTCCCATGTCCCACTTCTAATGTATTCCAACCTCTATTTTCATCCTCTCCCCTCATCTCAACCTCCTCTTCCTCTTCCCGTTACCCCACAAATTCCCTCCCTCCTTCAACCTCTCCTTCTGTCTCCTCCCCCTCCACAACTCCCTCAACCTCATTTCTGTTCTTCCTGCATCAACTTCCTCCTCCTCCCCTTCTACCTTCTCCACTCTCCTCCACTCCCCCAGGGCCAGCCTTAGGGTATGTGGTGGTTTACCTATGCTGCAGTGACACCAAAGTCACTGACATCCTTGACATTGACCAACAAGGTGTGCCGATGCAAGGTTGACTCCTCCACCGTGAACACCAGCACAGCAACAGATTTTGCCTGTCTGTGGCGAGTTGATGTGCTGGTGCAAGGAAGACACCGGAGGTGCGGCTCCTGGTGTTGCGCCTCCTCCCCGGTCCAGCTCCGACTCAGAAGTAGATATTTAGAGATCGGGGGTGTGGGGGAAGAGCCCCCCCCAAATGGTGGGTTCGGGGGTGCTGCCCCCCCAATGGAAACACACCAACATTCGGCATTGTGTCTGTCACTCTGGAGGATGTCGGTGTGAGCGCTGTTACAGCACTATAGTAAAACCAACAGACACAATGCCCAGTGTCGATTTCTGTCGCTGTAATGGTCTTCACTGTAGATGTTCCATTGTTTGGGGAGCATGCTGTATGTGGCACCCCTAGGTGAACCTGCAAATGGTGCCCCCCCAAAAAAATTTAAATCACCCCCCCAAAAAAAATCCAGCAGCTCTCACAACCTCCCTCCAGCTCTAGCTGAGCTCTATCTGGCACTAAGCCTCTAGCCTCTCTCCACGACTACCAGTATACATGGAAGTTATTAGATCACAGCCACACTACACTTTCTTAAAAGAGGATTTTTCCAGGTGTTCTCACCAACTTTCCCTTGCCCAGTTACCCTGGTTCTTCTAGTGCAATATATGGTTCTGTAATTTATTAGTACATTTGATGGCTGCTGCATAGATCATTAGGTGGACCAGCAGTACTATAAGGACTCCAGCTCAGTATCTAAGTGCAGTTGGAATCCCTACTCAAATCAGTAAACCAAATACAGTACAACCTTGATTATCTGAACTGCTTGGGTGACATCAGATCAGTCTGGAAGATCGGGGTTACTATAAATGTCACAGAAACTCCTTTGCAGGATGTACAGTACCATACTAGGCAGGCAGTGGTACACAAAGTGACAGTTTAAGGAGAGTTTTTACCCTTTTTTGTGAGCAGCTGATTATTTCTTCCTTTTAGTCTGTTTTAGCCTAAACACCCTCCTACTACATGATATCTTAAAACTACAGCTGATGCTTAAACATTTAAACTTTGATCTTAGCTATAGTAATCTATCTTCCCTACCTTCACCAATCCCTTCACTGATCCACACCGAATACAGTACCAGCCAACATAAGCCTGACCATGCGACACTTAAGGTCTCCATACAGTAAACAAATGCCAAAGCATAGTGGCATGTGTTTCATACAGAAAAACAAACAAACAAACAAACAAAACATGCAACTCCTGGTATTAGCCAAAGTGGTCCCCACATCCAGTTGTACTGTATTCAAACACCCTCCTCCATAACTCCATCTAGCTGAAGTTCCTGACCGAGATCTCCTTCAGAAGCTGTGGTGCAGCTGGGCTTATATAGCCACCGACCACTCTACTAACCACCTGCCCACACCAAGGGAAAGCTAAAGAACCTGATCCATCTCTCCAACAGAAGCTGCAGCGTAGCTGGGCTCCTACAGCCACCGACCACTCAACTGCCTGCCCACCCGCACCAAGGGAAAGCAGAAGTCCCTGACTAGGCTCTCCTCCAGAAGATGCAGTGTGGTGGGCTCCTACAGCAGCCGACCATTCAAATGCCCACCCACCCACACCAAAGGAAAGCTGAAGCCCCTGACCAGGCTCTCCTCCAGAAGCTGCTGCACGGCTGGGCTTCTACAGCTGCTGACTGCTCGACTGCCCACCTGCCCACACCAAGGGGAAGCTGAAGCCCCTCACCGGGCTCTCCTCCAGAAGCTGCAGTGCAGCTGGACTCCAACAGCCACCAACCACTCAACTGCCTGCCCGCCTGTACCAAGGGAAAGGTACACTGCAACAGAAGCCACTTCCCACACTTGTATTTCTGGTACCTTCTAGCCATTTGCTGATTGGTCCATTCTTCTTGGTCTAAGCTCACCAGTGGCTACTTCTATATGCACTTCTGAGACTGTTTTACAAATATATTTCTGCTCTCTGAATTCTGCATCATTTTAGAACTAATATTTTAGCATTTGATTGTAGTGATTGAAAGTTTACCTTTCTACAAAGTACTGTAAATCCTTGGTCACCCCTGAAACCTGCTCTTTCTGTCTTTTCCAACTTTGTCTGCATTTTCAAAGCCCTACCTTTTGTGTTGCAACTCAGACACCCCCACCAGATACACTTTTGTGCCTTCATCCCCCACTTCTCTCCCTGTCTCCCCCTCTCTCTCTCTCTCTCTGTCTCCAACTGTCCCTTCCACTGATTTAGCTTCTGCCAATTTAGCAGCCATTAAAAACTGATCTTCTGTCTCCCTTCTCTCCCTCTAGCCGAAGCTCCTGACAGGGGTCTCCTCCAGAAGTTGCAGCGTGGCTGGGCTCCCACAGCCACCGACCGCTCAACTGCCTGCCCGCCCACACAAAGGGTAATAATGCCATCAGCACTTCACGCTGACTCCCTTCCCAGCCTAGCTGGTCATTTACTTATATAGGTTTAGTTAATCACGTGACCTAGAGTAGAGGTGTAAAGATTAAGTATTGACTTTTCCATTGGCTCCTTATATCTTCAGTCCACTTGGGACATCCTAGTTGTGTGTTCTGTTCACTAACTGTCTCAAACTTAGCTGTCATTCATTCACATATCCAGTAAACACTTTACCAATTTAAGCTAACTGTACTTTAATCTACTCCCTTCTTAGTTCTCCCAAACCTCCATCTATACTTATGATACTTGTACACTACACCTACATTTCACCATCCCAACATGTTAACAGCCTTACCTTGTCCTCTCCTCATTCTCCACATACTCCTCCCTTTCTTCTCCCTCCCCACTTTCACTTCTCCCTGGCCCTTCACCTATTGTATCAACCTTTATCTGCACACCCATCCTTCAAGCTCCAGTGTTTAATTATGGCACAGGGTCATAACTGCACACAGCAAAACAGCATGGCTTAAAATGTTGCAGTGAAACCGCACCAGACAAAAGCAGAGTCAGACAAAACACTGACCTGTTCCGCGCACCTCGCCTATTGATCACAATGGGTTTTTATGTGTTTTTGTGGAGGGCTTTATCCACACCCTAGAGACTTAAATAAATAACTCTGGGGGTGAGACCTTGGGGATCTTGGGAGAAAGCGGGAGGAGGGTATTTTAAATAAAAAATGTAGCAAAAAGCTGTAGCAGGGGAGACCTGGGGGGAACCGAACCACGTTCCCAGGTCTCCCGACTGTGCCATGTGCTAATGCCCTAGCCACTCCTCCACAGGAGCAGCTTGACCAGGCACCCAGCACACAACAACTTGTCCAGTCTCCTGATCTGTATGCAGCAGCAGGGTAGCAGTATTCTCCTACTGCTATTCTACCCCTGTCACTGTAATCCCAGGCACTCACTATACAGCGCGGTTAATACCGCGCTGTCTTACATGCATAGTATTAACCCGGTAGGTTCAATTATGCAGTTACCCCCTCTGTGTTACCTGGACCTACTCTCCATTCCTTCCTACTGCTTCTCTCTTATCAGTGCCTACCTCTTATGCTATAATACATCTACTAAAAATACATCTACCACCCTCCCAATACCCTTCTCAAATTTCAAGATCGTACGGTTCTCAATCATGTTATAAGAGTTCTAAATTTCACTACATCCTCATTACTATTCTACTCTTATCCTCTGTTGATATCAATCCCAACCCTGGACCTTGCCCTTTCAACACATCTGTGTTTACAAATACCAACCCTGGCTCTTCTCCCTAGAACTCCCCTGTACTCCACTGTGGCCTCAGATTTCTATATCTTAATATACATAGTCTCCTACCTAAAATCAATCTACTACAGCTTCTGACCACACCTCTCACCCCCAGACATTCTTATCCTCTCAGAAACATGGCTCAATAGTAAGATATGCAACCTCTCCATATCCATCCCTGGCTATGCCATCTCCCGACAAGACTGCAAAGCTAGGGGTGGTGGAGTGGTGATGAACATCTCCTCCTCTATTCAATTTACTGCTATCTAATACACATCCATCCCTGATGCCTGTGAGACACTCATCATAAAACTATCCCTGCTGTTCTCCATCCCTATCTTTGTTGCTGGGGCCTACTGCCACCCTGGTCTCCCCTCCTCCATTGCCACAGATCTCATCATCATCTCACATACATTCACAGGTGAACTATATATTAAGGGGGATTTGAACCAAAATTGGCTCTCTTCCTCCCTAAACAAGACACACAATGTCTTAGCTTCCCAAAATGTAACACAACTCGTCCTTGAACCAAGCCAGATGAATCATATAGCCGACAGCCACTCCCTGATCGACAGAGTCCTCACTTCTCATCCACATAGGATCCTTAATTCAGGCTTATTACCGGATGCATTAAGTGACCACCATATAATCTATATGGTTCATAAAATCCACAGGCTCAAGGCACCCCACAAAATATTGCTAATTCACTCCATGACCTTGCTCACACAGACTGAGCCCCTAGAGCGTCAGCAAACATGGTTGATGAAGTTCTAGACTACTTCAAAGTTAAATTCTTCAACATCTGGAACCAGCATGCCCCAGTTAGGTGCTCCAGAGTTCACAGGAGTCACCTCCCATGGGTCACCCTCAAACTACTGGCATGCCAAGGGGCACTTGACCAAGCATGGAAAATTCATGAAGCCTCCAAGTTGCCCAAAGACTTCGAAGCATACCATACACTTTGGAACTCATGCACAAAAGTTATCCAATTGGCCAAGGCTGACTATGTCAGATCCACATTCCAATCAAATATAAACAACCCATCCAAATTCTGGAAGGTAATCCATGCCCTGTTCTCCCCTACCTCTAAACCACCAACCCCACGCCTCAATATAAACAATTCACAAATTACAGACCACCATACCATCACCACAGAATTGAACTCCTGTTCTACCTCCTGTGCCTCTGCTCTCTGTCCTCCCTACCCTCACCCTTCTGTCCATTCCCCACTACCCCAAGTGTACCCCCACTTCCTACACATTTCTCCTTTTCCAAAATCTCCCCCACTGACACCCTGGATGTGCCACTTGCACTCAACCCCTCTAATAGCAGTTCACCTGATGGCCTAGACCCAAAGTTACTTTACCTATCTGCCATGGCAAGCTCTGCTCCTCTGTCTGATCTTCTAAATCTCTCTTTCATGTCTGCTGCTGTCCCAGCTGACTGGAAGCATGCCATAGTCCTACCCTTACCTAAGGGTGGAGATCCTTCCTCACCTGGAAAATACCATCCTATATCTCTCCTCCCTATCCTTGCCAAGCTTCAAGAGCACTTGGTTCTCTCTCAGCTCTCTTCTTATCTTTCTGACACCAATTTCTTCATACTTTTCCAATCTGTGTTTCAGAAGAATCATTCTACCTCAACCTCCCTACTTAGGTTCACAGATTCTATCCTGTCAGGGATGGACAGTGACTTAATCACTTTCGCCATTTTTGTCGACCTCGCCAAGGCTTTCAACTTGGTCTCCCACTCCCTCTTCCTAAACAACCTCACTTCAGCTGGTTTAACTGACTCTGCCACAAACAGGTTCAGAGCCTACCTTGTAGTGAGGACTCAATCAGTTAGAATTGCTGATTTGATATCACCTCCACTCCCAATTAACACTGGTGTGCCACAGGGCTCAGGAGTTCACCCTATACTATTCTCCATTATTCTCAATGACCTTCCATCCATCTGCACCTCACCCTCCATCCACATGTATGCCGACGACACAGTCCTGTTCACCTCTGGCCAGTCTCCCACTGATGTAGCAGCCAGACTTCAATATGTCTTCGACAAGGTTTAGCACTGGTTTTGCTCTCATCAACTCTTTCTCAACACTAAGAAAACAGTCTCCATGACCTTTGGCACTAGACAGAGACTCTCTAGGCTACCTTCCATGCCCTTCTTCCACACCCTTGATGGGACAACCCTAGAGGACACCTCCTCCTTTAGATACCTTGGGGTTTGGCTTGATCAACACCTCAACTTTTCTGGACATGTGGATGCCATCCTGAAAAAAGCTGCACCCCAAGCTTGGTACCCTATACAGGAACCATAGTTGCATACCTCTATTGGCAAAGTGAGAACTTGTCCAGAAGATGATACTCCCTATTTTTGACTACTATTATGTAGTTTATAGTACTGCTCCAAAGTCTTCCTTATCCAGGTTGGACACCCTCGTCAACTCCTTTTGCCACTTCGCTCTGGATTCTCTCTCTCCTTGACTCATCATTGTAACTTTAACCACTCTCTTGCATTTCCCTCGCTTGATGATAGACACCTCCTCAAGGCCCCTAGAATTCTGCAGCTGTAGAATTTTGTGCAGAACTTGCAACCTACCACAGAATTTCTGCAGTGCCTCAGAATTCACTGTTCTTGGTGATTCTTCATTAATATTTCCGTTTATCCACAGAACTTGGTTCCCTTCCCCTCTTTTTATATCCAAAACCCCTCTATGCTCAGAATGTGATGTTATCAGTTCTATAAAATCATACATTAGCTAATGAAATGGCTGCATTCTGTCACAGAAATGAATATTCACTGATCTACCACAGCTCCCACTGCCAGAGGCAGAGGCACAGCACATCAGTCACAGTGATATTTGCTCAACCTGTACTACAGCCTAATACAATTTTCAGTCTTACTGTATGTTATTATACTATGGCCAACTTAAACAAAACCTTGACAATAGCATATACCTGTTAAGTCCATACCTTACTTTGTACAAACTTAGTTTTTCCTTTAAGTAATTGAGATGCCATCTGAAATAAATAACTGGTAAAATGAGTTAACCTGTCATTTTTAAGAAAAATAAAGTAATTATGTCCTGAAAAGTGGAATATAATAATGTGTAGGCCTGTTGAAAGAATAGACCTGTTAAAAAATAATTGCACTGTACACATTTTTGCCAGGGTTATTGATTACATATTGTCACTGGTTGATAGAATCACCTAAAAGTTATGGAGAAATGCTGTGTGCAGGGCCAGCTGTTGGGCCAGAGAGTAGTATGTTGTGTTCCTGTGCTGGCAACTCAGGTTCAGGGATGAGCTCTGGGAGCTGGCTGGGCAGCACAAGGATTGGTGGAACACGTCACTGCTCTGAGCCTGGGAAAGTATGGTACAATGTTCTGTCACATGGGGAACACACTGTGATGGCTGGAGAGCTTCACATGCATGTCATGGCCTGATGGTGTTATGTAGTGTGTCAGAGGAAGCAGGTTGGCATGAAAAATGAGTTTTGCAATAGCTCCTCTATTCTCTTTATTCCATTTCCAAAGGGACCTGTATGAATGAGGACACAATTTCATGGAAATTAAAAATATATATATATATTTATATATACTGTAAATACACACAAACAAACAATATTCCTCTCACTATATATATATATATATATATATATATATATATATATATATATATCTACACACACAAAATATGTGCATGTATGTTACAGTTTGCATATAAATATATAAGTGATACACAGTGGGGACCTCATGAGTGGTATAGCCAGCATGTGTATAGAAATACCTTATTTATCACATAAGGTCCCCTCTGCATATTTCATTTATACAATAGGCTAGGACCTTAAGGGCTAGATATTTTTTTTTGCTTTTTTAGGCATAAAATGATTTCTATAAGTCTGTTATTTTTTGAACTAGTGTTACTGTGCTTTCCCCCATCCTGATTGCTATAACCATTGCCATGGAAATGAAGTCAGGATGACAAGCTGACACTGTGATATGGTAGTTTGTTAGTGGCCCAGAACTTCCGCAGAAATTACAAACCACCGCCACAGAAGTTCTGCGCAAATGGTAATCTTGTTTCAGAACCTGGTCCCAGTGTGCTGCAGAAAAGTAGGGGCCTTGTCACTAGTGCTAAACTCACATCTAAATTTTGTTTTGGGTCTCTCCCCTCCTACTTCTCCTCCTCCTCCTCCTCTCTATCCATCCCTCCACCCCCAATCATTTCCTTAGATCCAGTGACTCTTGCACTTTGGTAGTCCCTTGCTGATCTACCTCAGTAGGGCAGGCCATGTTCTTGCACCACTTCCCCAAACTTTGGAATGCTCTACTTCTCCAAATAAGACACTCCTTCTCCTCCTCCTCCCCTCCCTCCATCTCCACAGCTCTTCAAAATTACCTTTCTGCAAATTGTACCTACTCTTAAATGTTCTCCAAACTCCCACCTAATTATCACACCAGGACAATATATTTCCCTGATTATGATAACTTTGCCTGTCTGTTCTCTCCTTTATATTTGGTTTACCCTTCCCCTGTTGACTTATTGTTACCTAGACATTTCAAGGCACTTATATCACTTAGTGTACGTTTAATGTTTGTACATCATTTGAAGCAAGTACCTCTATGTCCACAGAGCTAGTTCTATATGTGCTCATATAAGCACTTCTTAAGCCTCCGACTAATTGTAAAATTGTATAATTATATATTTCTGTCACTGTATTATTGAATCTTAGTACATATATAATGTGATGCATGCGTAATGTTTTGTTACTCCCTTTCCCTCTCCCCCAGGACGCACCGGGAGACAAGCAACTTGATTGTTCAGCATGCCTTTCCTGGTGAAACTTTTCAATAAATAAAAATAAATATATAAACAACAGCAGAAAACCAAATATCTCTGTGACCTCCAATCTACATGCTGAACTGAAAGCTAGACCACATGGCACCAAAAACTCCTGGTAATTTTTAAACATTTAAAGTCGCATTTAGTTATCATAATCAGAATACTTACCTGTGCTATAGTTGTAAAACCTCTCTTTTAATCATTCCCTGAGAAAACCAAAGATCTTCATTCTAAAAACTGGTAAAAAGCCATGCTTGCTGAGTCACCATTTCATCTGTGAGGGCTTGGCTGAGTAACCTGACCCCAGTGGCCACCTGGTTTGCCTATCCTTAAGGCTGGCCCTGCCCTTATCCTATCCTATCCCATTACTTGTCCCCTCCATCCCTCTACACTTGTTATTCCCAACCCAAATCAAACTTCCTCGTTCTCTTCTTTCCTTACTCCTGTCTCCTCTCTGTGGTCCCCTCCTGTTTAATTGACCTCCTCCTATTCTGCCCTATGCATGACATTACAGCCTGGGAGTGCCTGGTTCCTCACACTCCTGTTGTATATAATGTGTATGTTGTTATTATGCCAGTGTGTTACTGTGTGTTACTGTACATTGCTGTACCTTATGGCATTTCATATTACTGCGCTTTTTACTTTTTATTGATAATTAACCCCTCTCCCTTCTCCAAGGACACATCTGGAAACAAGCTTTATGGCTCAGTATATATTTCCTGGTAAATCTCTTTTAAATAAATAAATACATTTGCACTACAATCAGGTTTGCTCTGGATGGCAAAAAGATTAGTTTTAAGTCATTTAATCTTCCCATCAAACATTATTTAACATGAAACTATAATTATCATTTTTATTCTAAGCTGTTAAGGGAAGAATATAAATTACAGAAATTGTGGTTTTGTTTCTTATCTCTCTTTCCTGGTAAAAGACAACTAAAGTAAGTTAATTATAGAGCTACCCCAATTGACTCATCAATTACATTAAAGAGAAAAAGTTATCCATGAGAAAGACAGTGCCATATGCATGAATGTACCAAAAACTGTAAAACTGAAAAATTTAGGACTTACATTAGGATCGCACTATTCCTTTCAATTTTACAGGGCTCAGATAAGAGCTCAGGGAGAAAACAGCCTTGGCTGGCAATTAAAGAAGAGACCCTGGGTTTCTCTTTAACATTGTTAGAAAATAAGTGAGTGTCTATATGCTGGCTAGCTGTGAGTGTGTGTGTGTGTGTGTGTGTGTGTGTGTGTTTGTTTCTAGGGATTTGCCATATATGTAGCAGAAGGCAAGAATATTTTTTAGGGAATTAGCCTCTTTTTCACTCCTTTCACTACATACACATCTATGCAGGGATGGGAGGCAGTGCCCAGAGGGAACTGTGCTCCCACAGGGAAAATGACGGAACGATTACACTGTCTGACAAATTATGCACGGATAGGAGCATAGGGTCCAGAGGACCCTGCACTCCCACAGCCAAATAAGGATACAATTATACTATCTCAAAAAGTAAGGAAATAAATTGCTAAAAACTTTATTAATGCACTAGCTAGGGTCAAAGCAACAAAACTCTACTCCAAAGTCCACTGACAAAACTTCAACTCTGCCTGCATTGTACTTAACTCCTGGTGTCCTCCCACTCACAATTTGGTGCACTTTATTGTTTTTCAGTCTGGTCTCTGTCTTGATCTATACTTGAGTAAGTTATAACTGAATTGCATTTTGTTGCTTAACCTTGTTATGTTCTTTATTCCTTTATACCTGTATTGTATTTGCTGCCTTTCTTATTGTTAGACCTCCACATTTTATCTGTATATTCTTTGTAATCTTCTGGTTCGTACCTGAAAATGGCCATATTTTTGTCTTGTGTGATTACCTGGTCAACAAAAGCTAAATAAATAAATAAAAAAGTAGGGAAATGTGGTGTTAGGGTTTCCAACCCTACACTCCCCCCAAGGCAGCACAGCAGGTGTGGGTGTGCCTTGGGGTTCTCAAGCCTAATATTCATCCCGTTAGATCCATAAATAAGGTCAAATGGGTACACCATATGAGAAAGGGGTGAGTGTTAGCTTGAGAACCCCAAGGCACACCCGATACCTGCTGTATTGTTTGGGGGGAGGTGTTAGGTTGGAAACCCTAACACCACATTTCCCTACTTTTGTTGCTTTGACTTAACTAGTGCAGTAACAAAGTTTTTTGCAACCTATCTATCTATCTACATACACACACACACACACACACATATATATAATACACATATACATACATATGCACACACACACACACACACACACACACATGTATATATACATATGCACACACACACGCACGCATACATATATATATGTGTATATATATCTATATATATATATATATATATATATATAGTGCCTGAAGATGAAAAAAGTGAATGCTAGTCATCCTGGTGGCACAGTTGGTTGTACAACAGAACAGTATTCAAACAACATGAAGTCTTGCTATATTATGACATATGCAGTGAGTCCCAACCTTCGAACTGCTCCGGAGGTGAAAGAGTTAACTTTCCATGGCAGGCATGGAACGCTGAGCTCGAGCTCGGTTGAAACTCTGTCTGTTGTTCTTCAAACTCAAACCGTCAGATTCTTTACTCCACCTCACTGAACAGTTGCTCCGGAGATTTCTCCTTCTGCTCGGTTCATTTTGTCGGTTAAAGTATTGTTTTTCTCGGTTTTTGACCAAATTTAAACTGCAACTTGTCGGTTCAGACTCTGTCTGTGGTATTGTGAGTACTAGATAGGTTTTACATTAATTTCTATTCTGTGTGGAACTTGTAAACGGTTATCGGTTCGGTTTGAACTGATCAGGTTGTTTAAAATATATTAATCTGTCATTTAGAGTGTGGTTACCGGTTCTTATCGGTTCTAAAAAAGACGGATTTTATTACGTTTTTTTCCATGACATGACACTGTTGGGAACCGATAAGAGGGTCTTACCTGGCGGATTACCATAAACGGGTAAGTTTGGTTAGGCTGGCACTATGTCTGAGAAACCCAAAAGAAAAACTGGGCCCACTGGGTTTCAACACTGCAGTGTCTGTGGGGAAGTCTTTGCCAAGGCTGACCCCTACACCACCTGTGTTTATTGTCTGGGGTTTGACCACCTCAGTGCAGACTGCCAGATTTGTAAAACTTTTCCTGCAGATACCCTGGAAAAGAGAGTTGGTAGGCTCAGGGAAAGGGAGGCCAAAAAGTCCGCTGAACCGGATGGCCAGCCCGGTTCAGTTCCAACCGAACCGGAGGAAGTGCCCTCTGACCAGGGAGATACTTCCTCGGGCAAAAGGAGATCCGACTCTGAGGAGTCGGTTCCAGCAAAAAGGACTAGGAAATCAGCTGGTGTGGAACCAAAACTTTCCTCCAACCGCTGAAGAAATAGCCAAAGCAATTAAAATTGTCCAGTCGCTTTCGGTTCCGACTGAACCGCACCATCAGGTAAGCGTGACGTTTGGCCGGTTCCACCAGGTTCAAGAGTATGATTTAGAGGAATATTATGAACCGGAGGAGGGAAGAGGAGTATGAGGAGAGTGAATGTGGATTTGAAAGTCTGGATGTGCCTATTGACCCGGACATCTCCCCAGACAGACCTTCAGGAGTGTCTCCTCCTAGGCTTTCTGAGTCCCCTTCTCATTTTATGTTTTATAAAAAAGTGGCTGAAACCCTCCAGCTCCCTATGGAGGAAGCTGTGAATGATCAAGAAGAGCCTGACTATGTGGAAATGATGGATATCCCAGAGTCTAGGAGACTGTCTATTCCTTTGCATAAATCTTTTGGAAAACAGACAGTTAAAATTCTAAAAACTCCTCACACTATACCTCCTGTGGATAAGAGAATGGACAAGCGGTACACGTTGTCAGGCTCTGATATGAAGTTCCTTACACAACAATGTAGCCATGTTAGTAGTGCAGGCTGCAGCCTGTGACAAGGCAATATTCCCTTGGCTTCACACCCCTGACAAGGACTCCAGGAGGATTGATGCCATGGCAAAGAAACAGTACATGGCAGCATCCTTGGGACTCAGACAGGCAAATTATATGGCTTACATTGCTAGATATCAGAACTACAATGGGATACTGTTCATGGCTCTAGCAAAACAGGTCCCTGGCCAGCTTGCCAAGGAGCAGGAGCAGGTGGCTGCTGATGGTATTGAGGCATCCAAGGTGCAATTCCATGCTGCAGTGGACTCTAATGATGTGTCATCAAGAGTCATGGCTACATCTGTGGCACTTGCAGAATGGCTTGGCTCAGATGTACTAGCCTGTCACAGGATACCCAGACTAAGGCCATGGATTTTCCTGTTGTGGGTAATTCTCTGTTTGGGGAGCAGCAGAGAATTACATGAAGAAATGGATGAGTATAGGACCACCTATAGGAGTGCACAGGCCAAGGAAAGGCAGGCCACTCCTCAAAGGCAGCTTTCCAGGGGCAGGGGCAGGCCTTTTCATAGGCCTTTTTATCAAGCCCAGGCCTCCTCTTCTGCTTATGCCCAGAGGGGGTTCTTAAGAGGGAGAGGCAGACAGGGTACAAGCAGGCCTGCTTCCACCCCTCATCCCAAAGCCCCTGCCAAGCACTCACCCTGATGGGATTGCCAGGGCCGATTCTCAGCTACCTGTAGGGGGCAGGCTGGCTTACTTTGTCCAGGACTGGAAGTCTCTGACATCAGACAAGTGGGTCCTGGAAGTAGTAAGCCAGGGACTGGTTCTCAGCTTCAAAAAATTCCCAAAGATGAGAACCAGATCCTTTCCACCTGCAAATCCTCCAGAGGCACTTGCCCTAGAGGCAGAGGTCTCTTCCCTCCTGGCTCTCAGAGCTGTGGAAAGGGTTCCACCCACACAGGGCAAAGGGGTTGCACTCAGGTGCTTCCTTACCCCAAAAAGACAGGAGAATGGCCCATCCTGGATCTCAGATATTTAAACAAGCACCTTTTAAAACCAAAATTCAAAATGGTGACTCTGGGAATTATTCTACCCTCTCTAAGGCCAGGGGACTAGCTAGCTTCCCTGGACCTCAAAGATGCCTACTTCCATATTCTCATTAGAAGCTCCCATCAAAAGTACCTCAGGTTCGAGCTGCCCTCAGGCCATTACCAGTTCAGAGCAATGCCCTTTGGCCTCACCTCTGCTCCAAGGGTATTCACAAAATGCCTGGCAGTGGCAGTTGCTGCCCTAAGAAGGAAAAAAATTGCCATCTTTCCTTACCTGGATGACTGGCTCATAGTAGGCCAGTGCCCAGACCAAGTCAAGTTACATCTGCAGATAACTCAGCAACTGCTCACCTCCTTAGGTTTCCTTCTGAACCTTTCAAAGTCAGTTCTAGAGCCTGTCCAGCTCCTCACCTTCATAGGTGCAGAGCCAGACACAGAGAAGGCCAGAGCCTTCCTTCCCCTGGACAGGGCAAGGACCCTGGTCTCTCTGGCCTCCTCATTCACCCTGCAGGTCTCTCGACCAGCAAGGCATTTTCTACAGCTCTTGGGGCACATGGCTGCTTCTACAGCAGTAGTGCAGGGAGCAAGATTTCAGATGAGGGACATCCAGTTCCATTTGAGAGCCTTCTGGTCTCAAAGGAAGGACCCTCTAACCAAATTGATCCCAGTAACTCGAACCCTGAGCCAAGCCCTACAGTGGTGGTGGGATCAGAGCAATCTGAGACAAGGGGTTCACTTTGTCACTCAGTCTCACTCCTTAATCCTTACTACAGATGCATCCCTCTTGGGGTGGAGAGCTCACATGGGCGACCTCACTGCCCAGGGATTGCGGTCCCCTCAGGAATCTCTGCTCCACATCAATCTGTTGGAACTCAGAGCAGTTTTTCTAGCACTTCAAGTTTTTTCCAAATCTGTTCAGAACAAGGTTGTACAGGTCAGAACAGACAACACCACCACAATGTGGTATATCAACAAGCTAGGGGGCACTCGGTCTATGGCCTTGTGCACCGAAGCAATGAAGTTGTGGTCTCTGACTTACTCCCTGAACACCTCCCTTATGGCAGTTCACCTCCCAGGCAAGGACAATGTCCTGGCAGATGCTCTCAGCAGGATTTTCCAGGGCCATCACGAATGGTCACTGGACCCCCTGGTTCTGGAGGTAATTTTTGCCAGATGGGGCACCCTGCAGATAGATATTTTTGCAGTCCCAGACAATCACCAACTTCCCATTTTTTGCTGCAGGCCCCCAGTGTTGGGCTCAGTCCCTATGGATGCCCTAGTTCTGAAATGGGAAGGGAAGTTTCTCTATGCTTTCCCCCCTTCCCTCTCCTGTTCAAAGTGTTAGTCAAAATCAGATCTCAATCCTGCAAGATGATCCTTATTGCTCCAGATTGGGCCAGACAGCCCGGGTATCCACTGTTACTGTCCTTAGCAGTCCATCTTCCCCTGTGTCTTCCCAGGAAACACAAACTGTTAACCTGTGCTCAGGGGAGGGTTTGGTACCCGAACCTCAAATCTCTCAATCTCAAGGCCTGGCTCTTGAAGAGTTAGAGTTTGCTGATCTACACCTCTCCCAAGGTGTGATGGATATATTGAAGACTTCTAGGAAACCTTCCACCAGGGCTACCTATAATTCCAAATGGAAAAGGTTTTCCATATGGTGCTCTGGGAAGCAGATTTCCCCAGAATCTGCTGATTTACCCACAGTCCTGGATTATATGATCCATTTAAATACCCTGGAGCTGAGACCAGCTACCCTAAAAGTACATATGGCAGCTGTGTCTGTTTTTATTTCAGCAGGTAAACCTTCTTCTCTTTCAGCTCATCCTGTATTCTCCAAGTTTTTCAAAGGTTTGCTTCACACCAACCCTCCATTCAGGGACCCTGCCCCTGCCTGGGATCTTAATGTTTACATTGCTCAGCTTATGCAACCCCCTTTTGAGCCCTTGTCTTCAGCAGACCTTAAGTACTTGACTTGGAAGAGTGTGTTTCTGGTAGCCATCACTTCTGCTAGATGCATAAGTGAATTACAAGCTTTGTCAGTGGAGCCTGATTTTATCTCCTTTCATAGAGATAAGGTGGTCCTCAGGACTAACAGGAAGTTCTTGCCTAAGGTGGTTTCAGATTTCCACCTTAATCAATCTATATCTCTTCCAGTGTACTTCACTGACCATTTCCTCCTCTGGCGAGAGGAGGCTGCACAGCTTAGATGTGAAGAGAGCCCTTAGTTACTACATAGAGCGTACCAAGGGTCACAGGTTTGACTCCTCCAACTGTTCTCACTTATGGCGAGGTTGGTAAGGAAACCTGCCACTAAAAGATCCATTGCCAGGTGGATTGTCTCTTGTATCCAATTCTGTTATGAAAAGCTGGGTAAGGTTCCTCTCAGGCCTGAGGGCTCACTCTACCAGAGGTGACAGCTGCTTCCTGGCTGCTGCCAGGGACATCCCTATTCTAGAGATATGTCAAGCAGCTACCTGGAAAACTGTTCACCCTTTTACCAAACATTACTCCCTGGACATCCAGGCTAGGAGTGATGCTTGGTTTGGCACAGCTGTGCTTCAGACCCTATTTCCTAAGTAGGTTCTGACCCTCCTCCATGGAGGTACTGCTGTGTAGTCTGCATATGTCATAATATAGCAAGACTTCATGTTGTTTGAAGAAAAAATTACTCACCTTAGTAATGTTGTTTCTTCTAATGGAGTCTTGCTATATTATGACCTCCTCCTGCCTGCCCCTCTCAGAACCTCTGTTTTTGGGATGTGGGTGAGCAGTGCAGTGTTGGCACTTAGTAGATGCCCACCTTGTTTTTCACCCCTCCTTTTGGGGTGACTTGGTGTTGTGTTTTTCATTTTTGGGTCTCCTGACTTGAGTCTTTGTGTTGGGACCAAAAAATGTGTTCTTATGTTTAGTAGCCAGTTGGCTAGTGTAGGTTTACAGCTTCCACACAGGACCTCAGTGAGTTTAGCTCATAAAGATCTGACGGTTTGAGTTTGAAGAACAACAGAGTTTCAACTGAGCTCGAGCTCAGCATTCCATGCCTGGCATGGAAAGTTAACTCTTTCACCTCCGGAGCAGTTCGAAGGTTGGGACTCACTGCATATGTCATAATATAGCAAGACTCCATTAGAAGAAACAACATTACTAAGGTGAGTAATTTTTTCTTCTGGGCTACCTGGGTTCAAAGAGGTCATTTAGGATATAATGGTCTATTGCTAATCACCCTCCCCCTTTGCCTGTCCTTCGCACCCACAGGGACATGGTATTTGATTTCATGGAATTTTCTTTCCCTGGCCAGGCCTGTCCCCACACACCCACAGGGAGATGACACCCATACATGCCAGCCACACTCAGAGGTGTGTGTGTGTGTGTGTGTGTGTGTGTGTGTTATATATATATATATATATATATATATATATATATAAAGAGGCAAAAACTCAGTTTTAATGCATCAGTTAGGGTTGTTCCACAGTGACAAAAGAGAGGAAATTCGGTGTTAGGGTTGAAAGCCCCCCCTTTGGACTCCCCAGCCCACCCCCCAACTGGCATCAGGGTGGACGTTGGAGTCATCAGCCCTAATTCTCACCTCATTACATGTGTAAAGAAGCAGAGGTAAAGGAGAATGGGGTGAGAGTTAGGACCGATGACCCCAATGCGCACCCTGATGCCGGTTGGGGGTTGGGCTGGGGATTCAGGGGTTTCACACCCTAACACTGAATTTCCTCACTTTTTGTTGCTGTGGAACAATCCTAACTGATGCATTAAAATGGATTTTTTTGCCTCTAATTTCCCATCTTTTTGAGAATGAGGACGATAAATAGTGAATGGAATGCGGTGGCAGAAGGGCCCCGCGGTCCTGCCACATGATGTCTTGTGACATAGCAACAGGAAGAGCAATGCAAACACAAGCGCCAACAGTGGTGCACATGGTAACGCAAACATAAATGGCGAAGGAAACGTTAATAGAAAAGCAAGCACAAAGTGACGCCGAAGCGAACAGTGATGCAAGCGGACATGCAAGCATGATGAAAATGCAACTGGTAACGTGAACACTGATGGCAGCAGTATGTTAAATGAAATGTTAAGTGTCACAGCAAAAGAATGCGAAAGGAACAGAAAGCAGGCTTGAATGCAAGCGCTGGGTAAACTGTAACAAATACAGGCATGTGCACAATTGTAAATGCAAATGGTAAAGTTAACATGAAGAATAATGCCAAAGGAAACAGAAACAGAAACAGGAACAGAGCGCACATGGAAAGCAGAAAACCGTAATGCGTACGGGCACAGTACCGCAATTGTAAACGCAAATGGTAACGGTAACAGCAACAATAACAGCAAAGGTAATAGAAACGCAAAAGGAAATGCAAGCGCATATGGAAATGTAAACCATAATGCGCACGGGCGCAGTAACGCAGTTGCAAATGCAAATGGTAACAGTAATAGCAAGAAAGACGCAAAAGAGAAATGGAAACACAAAAGAAAGGGCTGCTGGAAACGCAAATGGCAATGCTGATGGTGACGCCAATCAAAATGCAAACACAAACAGTAGTGGAAACACAAATGGTAACAGTAACGCAAACGCAAGCGCAAATGAGAACGCAGAGGGTAACGCACATGGTGGCTTACACAGGAGCGGTAAGGCAAACGGGGACGTAAACACAAGTGTAAACAGTAACTGTAACAGTAACGGACGCGCACACCCGGTTTTTGCTGAACATGTGCATAGAGAAACACAGTGTGTGCAAAGAATGTATGCATTGTAATGGGCATCGAAGTTTAAAACGATCATTGGAAGTACTGAATTGCTAATATCTCAGCAACCGCATGACATATAAAAAAAATTTAAATTTCATGAAAATCAGGATTTTCCTGGCTAGGTTTTTGGACTGTATCTCGCAACAAAAAATCTGTATCTTGCATCGTTTTCGAGATAAGAACCCGGAAAGGAGAGGCGTATGCCACCATGTTATTCTATGGGAAAAAACACCAACTTTGGAGTTCTGTATCTTTGCAGCCATGCAATATTTTTTCAGCAAACCACCAAAAGGCACATCTGTGAGATGTTGGCTGTGTTCCCTCCAAATTTCAGCTCAAAAGACCAAACCGTTCTTTTGCAGCAGGGTGGCAAAGAACTGCTGTCATTTTGGCCACAGTCTGAAAAAGTAGTGTTGTGATTTGCGAAAGCTTTTGCAAGCATTTGTGAAAGTGTCGTGAGTACAACACTACTTTGTACACTACTTTTTCCAGAAATTTGAAAAACATATTTCTAGGGTGTTTCACCCCAAAATAAAGACATGGCTAGCATCCTCATGGTCTGACTAGGTGAACACAAAAATAATTGTTGCTAGAGGGTCCCAAATTTAAATGGCAAGCATTTTTCTGATCGCTAACTGAAAACAAAATGGTGGATTTGCGACACTACTAGGGCCATTTGCGACACTAAAAAGTGCATTAGCGAAAGTGTCGCACTTTTTGTTAACTTTTCCCATTGACTTATTATGGGAACTTGTTTTTTGAATAACTTTTGAACCGTTTAATATTTTTTCATGAAATCTTTGAAAGGCACATCAGGGACCCTGGCTGCACGTTCCCTGAAGATTTTGGACTGGTTGTACAACCGTATGACGCATGAAGAGCAAAGAATTCACCAGAAACTGTAAATGCACATGCAGATTATGCTTAATAACTCCACAGCCATATATCCAACCAGTACAAAAGTTGGCAGATCCCAAGATGCATGGTTCTTGATCCTGCATTCCAAATTTCCGGCAAATCTGTTGAATGGTGGCAAAGTTATTAAGGTGCAAAGTTTGACCCTTTAACCTTAAAAGGGCTACTTAACCCTAACTATAGTGGCACTACCATGCCACTATACTATACTATATATATATATATATATATATATATATATATATATATATACACATATATATTCTCCCTATTATGTCTTTTAGATGGGAAGAAGAAAGAAGTGCACCACATGCAGCACCACCCTGATTTCCCACTACGTGGGGCCACTGTGTCTAGCATGCAAACTGGAAAAGGGGGAATCCACCATAGATCAACCCCCCCACATGGAAAACAACAGTAATGAGTCAAGTGGCAGTACAGGATAGAGGGGAACACTAGCTCACTCCTCCTATAAGTGCAGAAAGCAGTAGCAGCAATGGTGGAAGGTCAGCAAAATTGTATGCTGAAAGTCATGGAAAGGTTAGGGGCTATAATGGCCTCTAGGCCAGCAGCTCCATTGGGAGCCATCCCCAAAGAAAAGAATATGACTAAGAAACTGGCACAGCCCATGAATAATGCAGAATGGGTCACTCAGGATGCTGAGGACCAAAAGGGTCAACCCCTGATAAAGAGGACAGTGCAGACAACAACCAAGACTCGGATGATGCCTCTAAGCATGATTCAGATGATGAGCAACCAGTGCCCATGACAACAGAGGAGCTGTCCCTAACATCAAAACTCTGCCCACACAAACTGATTCTGGAACTCATGAAGGCCATTAAGACAAAAATGGGGTTTAATTTACCTCCACTCAGACCAGAATCCATGCTGCACCCCATGATCTTACAAAAATACATACACCAGAATGTCTTCCCTATTGGTCCAGCCATTGATGATGTCATTAGCAAAGAATGGGAAGCTCTGGAACCTTCACACATACCCGAGAGAAGGAATCTGGACAAAATGTACCCGATCCAGGAAGACAGACTAAAACTATGGAGCACAGCCCTAACCATCAATCCGCAAACTGCTGCCTTAAACAAGAAAACCATCCTCCTCACACAGAGTACAATAGCCCTGAAGGATCCCACAGACAAAAAGGTGGAGGACATGCTAAAGAAGCTGCTTGAGATGGCAGGATTGGCAGCCAGAGCCACCACAACAGCTATCCATGCAACTAGATTGCAAATCCAATGACTAGAGGAAATCTTAAGCAAGACAACTCAGAAATCCTATGAGGCTGAGTTATTAGAATGCACCCTGGACACATCAAAATACATGGGAGACATGTCAGTAGACAACCTCAAACTAAATGCTAGAACATTGGGACTAGCCAGTAGAGTAAGGAGATCTTTATGGCTGAAGTTGTGGGAAGCAGACAGCAAGTCAAAATCTGTGTTATAGAAACTCCCTCTAAATGAGAAATTTGTGTTTGGAGATAAAAACTAAAAGGGATGAAGGGAATGAGCTCACCAAGGACAAACAGAAATCCCCTTACCTCCCATTCAACCGACCCCACTTTCATGGGACTAGGTCTCAACACAGCAAAAGACAATACAATAACAGCTTTTGTGGGAGGAGTGCCTTTAACAGCTATCAATCCCCATATTCATTCAACAACACCAATCATTTCAAAAGAAAAGGAGCACCCAAAGGTAGACATGGTAACAGAGGCAGAGATGGCAAATTAAAATTGCAATGACTATGCCCTGCAAATCAGCCAAACCAACTCAATAAAAATACAGTTGATCCATCAGGGAACATGACAACAGGCAACACCAAAAGGATGAAAACTGGCATTATTCAAAAACCAGTGGCAGGAAACATCAGACAAGTGGGTACAGGAAATGACAAACCAAGGATCCACTATAGAACTACGAGAAAAGCCAAAGAGGGACACTGTAATACTATCACCAATAGGAAGAAAGAGGGCCCCAACATATCAAGTGCAAGATATACTCCATGGTTTAATAAGGAACAGTGCTATCCAGGTTGTACCAGAGGAGGAAAGGGGGAAAGGAGTTCGCTCTATCTTCTTCCTAGTCCCAAAGAAAATGGAGAATCTAAGACTGGCATTGGATCTAAAGTTCCTAAACCAGTTCGTGGTAACACAAAAATTCAAGATGGAAACACTAAAGTCAACTGTATGAGCAATATGCATAAACAGCTACCTCATCTCAGTCAATCTAAAAGATGCCTACTTACACATACCCATAAGACCATGCAACTATAAGTACCTAAGGTTCCATATTCTAGGCCAACACTTTCAATATCAGGCACTGCCCTTTGGGCTCACCTCAGCACCAATGGTGTTTACCAAAATATCTATAGTACTAGTGGCCAGCCTGAAAGAAAAAGGTGTGAACGTAATACTGTACCTCAGTGACTGACTAATATGGGCAAGGAACCAGGCACAGTCTCAAAGGGATATGGAGTTGGTCCTATCGACACTAAGGAACCACGGATGGGTGGAAAATGTAGTCAAGTATTCCCTAGTTCCAACATAGTCAATAGCACATTTGGGCGCAGAGATAAACACAATCAAAGGCAAAGCCAGACCATTAACCAAGACGGTATAAAACATGTTGATGGTAGCCAAAAATCTCATGACATCTCACTCCCCAACAATGGCCAAAGTGGCCAAGCTGCTGGGTTATATGTCTGCATGCATCAATCTGGTACCATGGGTCAGGTGGACCATGCACCCACTTCAGAATTGCCTGTTAAAATACAGCTCCACCTTGGAGGAAAACCTATAGAAGAGAATAACTCTTATGGTGATGGTGAAGAGGTAATTTCAATGGTGGACCATGAGGGACAGTCTGACAAGGGATTATCAGCTGGAGTTAACCCATAGAATGGTGATAGAGATGGATGCAAGCCTTACAGGATGGGGAGCATCCATGGACAACAAATCAGCCCAAGAAAAATGGACAAAATTGGAGTCCAAGCTGTCCATAAACATTCTTAAAATGAGGGCAGTTCTACAGGCACTATGGACCTTCAAGAAGACAGTCCAGGGAAAGTCGGTACTAATCAAGTCAGACAACAGGGTGACTGTTACATACATTTCCAAACAAGGGGGGCCAGGAGTTGGTCCATGCAAAGAGAAACAGCAAAAGTAATGACATGGGCCCACAACAGTCTTACTCACATACACGTCATACACCTAGTGGAAAAACTGAACATAAAAGTGGACTGGCTAAGCAGACAGAAAGTGCTTCTGGGGGAAATGATTCACAGGAGAAGGGGTCCGGTCCCAGTAGACCCAATGGCATCCAAGGCAAATGCTCAAGTCAGCAAATATTTCTCAAGACTGAGAGAGTGACAGTCTTTGGGAACAGGTGCCCTATCACAAGAATGGTCCCACGATCACTTATATGTTTCCCTCCATACCTCTGATTTCACAGGTATTGACGAAAGTCAGGAAGTCTAGGAGGTTAATAATACTCATCACACCAGACTAGTCCAGAAAGGCATGGTTTGCCACATTTGTGGCAAGGTCCCTGAACAAGTGGCACCTCCTGTTCAGGCTGGACGTGCTGTCACAGGGACCAGTAGTGCACCTAGATCCATGCAAACTGAAGCTCACAGCCTGGCTCCTGAAAGGCTGAGACTGTTGAAAACTAGCTACCATGACTCAGTGATATCCACAATACTCCAGTCGAGGAGGTCATCAACAACATCCTCATAGAATAGGTGATGGAACACATTTGCCTCTTGGAGCAGGTCAAAGTGTGCAGACTTGGAAAATGCAAGCATTCCACTTATCCTTTTGTACCTACAGGAAGGCCTAGAAAAGGCACTATCACCTGCTTCCCTCCGGGTGCAGCTCTTCGCAATCAGAGCAGCTCTGTGCCGAGTTGGGCATTCACTCCCAGGCTCCCATCCAGACATACCGAGGTTTCTTAAAGTGGCTGATCTCATCAGACCATGAAAAAGGGTGACAGTGGCTCCTTGGGATGTCACACTAGTCCTGGACTGATTAACAACCACACCAATTGGATCAATCAAGGAAACAGAATTATACTGTGCAGGATTGAATACTTATTTCATGATAGCAATCTGCTTTGCCCACAGAATAAGCGAATTGGAGGCCATATCTTGCAAGAAACCATACACAGTCTTCACCACTGACAGGGTCTCCCTGAGGACAGTCCCCTTGTTTATGCCAAATATGTCCTATGCCTTCCATCATGATCAAACTATTAAGCTACTGACATTTTACTCAGACACACAGACAGAGGGGCAGAAAAATGTCTACACACACTCAATGTGAAGCACACTCTGGCCACTAACATCGACAGAACACAGTCAATAAGAAAGACAGAGAGGTTATTTGTAATTTCACAAGGTCCGAAGAAGGGCATGACTGCAACTAAATCCACTATAGCAGGGTGGCTGAATAAGGCTATGCAACAGGCTTATAAGGACAAGGGATAATCCCCACCAGAGGGCATAAAAGTACACTCCACCCAGCCAATGACCACATCTTGAGCAGAGAGAAATAACACTTCCATGGAGGGCATTTGCAGAGTGGCCATGTGTACTTCTATATGCATGTTTGCAAGACACTACAGACTTGAGATCATGGCCAGGCAAGGGGTCTCCTTTGGTGCACCTGTATTATCTGCAGCTTACCCTACAAGTTCTAATACTGACTGCTCAGACCCTCCTATTTCAGGAGACTACTGTTTAATGACACATGATGTAAGGACTGGAGTGTCATGGATATAAACACAACACAATGGTAGTTTACTCACCTGGTAAAGGTGACTGTATTAGTTTATATCCATGGCACTCTACAACCCAACCCTTACACAAGCACTTATTATAGAACCTGAAGCTGGTTGGCATTCCATACCTTTAGTTGATAGTATGTAGGAATGCAAATGGATGACTGCAACCAAATTGTAAAGATATCTGGCAGTTAGCCAATGTACCGATAGATGAATAAATAGGTGGACAATGTTTGGTTGTGCCTCATCTCTTTATTTAGTCTCTCATGGTTCACTCTGATAGATGTTTCTAATCATTTAAAGGTTTATTTTGTTTCAGCTAAGAAAGAGTCTAAACTGGGGCAAAGGGGGCTTCTAGGACCTAGGTGGACTACAGAAATTTGATCTTAGGTCACATGTGCATCAAGCAGCCTATCAGGTGGACTTGAACCCATGATGTAAAGACTGGAGTGCCATGGATATAAACTAACACAATCACCTTTACCAGGTGTGCAAATTGTCAGTATTGCTTCTATGGAGGCTGTATGGCTAAAGGGACTGCTGAAGACACTGCAGGCAGATTTGGGGATACCTGCAATGAATGTAAGTAAACGACTGATGGTGTTCCTTTAAGTTACTGCTTGAATTAAGGAGCTCAGACGAGTCTGATCTCAGAGAATCAGGCAGTATGCTGTGGTTTATTACCCTATATAAATTAATTAATTAATTGCAAATCTTTCACCAGGAAAGACATACTAAGCTGGTAACAACTCGTTTCCAGATGTGTCCTGGGGGAAGGGGAACATCATATAAGGAATTTATAAGATAATATATATATAATGTACAGTAATACAATTTAAATGAAGACAATAGTCAACTTTAAATACAAATCAGAATAGCACATGCCTAGGTAAGGGGAAAACAAATTGCCTGGGCAAAGCTAGTGAGAAGGTGAATGAAGAGAGTCAAGGACAGGTGCAGGAGGGAGAAAAAAAGTCATGAAGGAGAGAGTTTAAGGAGAACATGAAAAAGGCAGAGCGAATGGACAAGGGAATGGAGGACCAAAGTTTAGGAAAGCGATAAGAGAAGACTGACCAGCTGCAGATTTCTTAGAAGGAATAGTGAGGGAATGAGAAGCAATATTACATAAAGGATAACAGAAAGCTGAGGGAGAGGGTAAGAGGGAAGTAAGGTAAGAAGGAAGGGAACCAAACCAGAATTTAGAAATAAAGGAAGCACAGTGGGAAAAGACGCCTGGTATCAAGAAAGGGGAATGAAAGAGCAGAGTAGGTGAACAGTATGAGGGGAGCAATCTAAAGCAAAACAACAAAAAGAATTGAAAAGAGGGTCCAGTCTAGCAAGAGTGGATTTAGGAGCGCCACTGTAGACTATGTCACCATAATCAAAAGCAGGGAGTATAATTTTTAAAATAATTTCACAGCGTATAGGAAGGGGGATACTTGCTTTGTTCCTGTAAAGTGCACCAAACTTGGGGTGAAGCTTTTGGTGAATGACATCAATATGAACAGAGAAATCAAGGTGACAGTCAAGCCAGACTCCAAGGTACTTAAAAGAGGAAACATCATCAATAACAGCACTGTCAAGGGTGTGAAAAGAAGGGAGAGAAGCAAGTCTAGAGAGCCTCTGATGAGTACCAAAAGTCATGGAGACAGGTTTTTTAAGCATTGAAGGATAATTGGTTAGACTTAAATCAACACTGAACATTATGAAAGTCCTGCTGAAGTTGTGAAGTAAGGTCATGAGAAGAGGAGCCAGAAACAAATATAACTATTATCATCATACATATGAATGGATGCATAGGAACAGACAGATGAAAGGGTGTTCAAGAATATGGAAAAAATAAAAGGACCCAGGACAGACCGTAGAGGAAATCCTGAGCAGATAGGGAGTGGAGAAGAAGTAAAGCAGCCTCTCTGGACAGATTGTGATCTACCCCCAGGTAAGAGCTAAACCAATTGACTGCAGAGTCAGAAAGAGCTGCTGATTTTAGCTTATCAAGGAGGAGGGGATGTGAAACTGTATCAAAAGCTTTAGCAAGATCAACAAAAATGGTGGACCTGATAAATTTCTAATTCATTCTAGTAAGGATAGAGTCAGTAAGTAATAGGAGGGAAGTAGAGATGGAGTAGGATTTTTTAAAACTTGACTGAAAAGGAGTGAAGAAGGAGGCGTGTCAAGGAAGGAAGAAAGTTGTGATAGTACAAGGTGTTCCTGTAATTTAGCAAGTGTGGGAAGGAGAGAGAGAGAGATGGGACAATAGTTACATGGAGAGGATAGTTCACCAACTTTAGGGACAGAAATGTCTGTAGCCTATTTCCATGCATCTGGAACAGTTGCAGAGGAGAAAGAAAGGTTAAAGAGTAGAGTGATTGGCAGTGCAGTGGCAGGAAAAGAGAGAAGTGGAAGCTTAGAGTCAAGTCCATCAGTGCTACCACATTTGAAAATATAAACTCCCATCTAAAATGACTTGCCATACGTGAAATGTTTACCTATAGAATATTGAAAATGCCTTTTTGGGATGTTTTTTGTTGATTTAATGTATTAGCAATAGCATGGACTGTCTTAATCATGTGCCCTTTTTTGTGTGTACTTTCTCTTATTATCCTAACATACTGTATTTGCCCTTTATTTCTCCAGTTCTGGCCAGACATCAACTGTCCACCTATTAGATAAGCATCCTTGTTATTTATCTCTAACTCTCTTTGTTCCATCCACTAAGGCCTATGACACTTTGTGTCTCCTCAGCTTCTGCTTTTATTGCTTTTCAGGTCCCTTCCAGATTCCCCACGTCCTCAGGATTACATAGTTCTACTGGAGCAGAAAAATCCTCATTTTAATTAATTTCCCCTTCATCACTTACTAAGCATAATGATTTCACTATTAAACTTGCAAACAAACATTATTGGCAGTATTCTAGTCAAGGGAGATTGTGGTGGTGAGGAACAGATCAGCACAGCTCCTCCAGATGGTGGACAGGTTTTTACATGCTGCCTGTTTCCAACTGGTGGAGGTACCTTCATCCGCATAGTGCAAAGAGTTCACTCAGTCCTTCTCTGACAGGGTGTCTTGCATCAGGTCTGGGATAACCTCAACTGGGCCAGTGTGGCTCAGAAGTGTCGGGAGGGACATCTAAGGGAGCACTTCCCCTGTCTGGTATGAGTTTATGCTGGTTTCAGTGGAGGAGATGTGTGGGGTGATTTCTGAGCCATGGTTAACTCATTGTGAACTGGACCCAGGTCCGATGCACCTCCTAGTGAGTTGTGTTGGATTTCTGGGTCCAGTGTTTTCCAAGATAGTCCAGTGCTCCCTTTCAGAGGGGTCTTTTCTAAGAGCATTGAAAGATGTACTAGTGAGACTCCTCCTAAAAAAAAAACCACTGGCCCCGGACTGCTTGGCAAATTTTAGACTAGTCTCTAACCTTTCATTTTTCAGGAAAGGTTATTGAGAAGAAAGTGGTTCTGAAGTTTGAGGCACACCTCACAGCCTTTATCATCTATGAACCACTCCAGTCTGGATTTAGATGCAGACACAGTACTGAGACTGAGTTGGTCAGGGTGCATAATGACTTCCTCAGGGCTAGAGATAGAAGAGGATGGTCAATTCTCATTCTACTAGATTTCTCATCAGCATTTGATACGATGGACTATAGGTTGTTGCTGGATCATCTCCAGGAGCACTGCAAACTTGCTGGTAGGGTTGTTGGATGGATTGAGTCCTTTCTCAGCGGCAGGACAGAGAGGGTGGTGATGGGAAATCTTTCCTCACTCCTGAAGCCCCTGTTCTGTGGTGTACCCCAGGGTTTGGTTCTGTTGCCTATGTTGTTCGCTGTATACATGCTGCCGCTGGGTGACATCATCAATGAGCATGACTTGAGTTTTCAGTGCTATGCAGATGATACCCAGTTGTACTTGTCATTTACACCTGGGATGCCTGGCGCAGTCAATGTAGTTAACTTATGTCTGGTCAAGATCCAGGACTGGATGTCCTCTAGCTGGCTAAGGCTCAAACTGAACAAGATGGAAGTACTAGTGACTGAGCCTGGTCGATGGCAGGGTGTGGAGGCAACAGTGGAAAGGACTGGCTTGTTTCTTGGTTCCTCTAGTCTGGTGACCTCTACCAAGGTGAAGAATCTGGGTGTCATTCTGGATAAAAGACTGACATTAGAGGCTCAGGTGTTGTCCGTAGTCTGGAATGACTTTTACCATCTTTTTAACATCCCCAAAAATAAAAGCCATGATCCCACTGAAAGACCTGCCCTCAGTGGTGCATGCCTTTGTGACCTCCAGCCTCGACTGTTGTAACTCTCTGTATCTGGGGGTAGGTGGAGGGGTCCTACGACGCCCGAAGCTAGTGCAGAACACAGCAGCCAGGTTACTGATGGGCCTTTCGAGGTCCTGTCATGTGACCTCAGTCCTGTGTGATTGTCTCTGGCTGCCAGTGAAGTGGCAAATCTCCTTCAAGGTCAGTTTGCTGACCTATAAAACTCTACATGGACTGGTCCCAGGTTATTTGTGTGTGCTCCTGTCTTCTTACTGTCCTAACTGCCATCTCCTCTGAGAAGTGCCTCCTTGCACTTCCCAGGGCCAGGTTGAAGACATCAGGTGACCACACATTTGAGGCAACTAGTCCCACCATGTGGAACTCACTTCCCAGATCTCTGAGGGAGACTCCTTCAGTGGAGGCCTTCAAGAGGGGCCTAAAGACCCACCTGTTTAATTTAAATTCTTCTGGTTTTAGTATTTAATTTATCCTGCCTGCAGAGCTAATATTTTATGTTTTATGGTGCCTAATTTTATTATAAGGTATTTGTTATTTGTATTTCTTGTTCTTGCTATGTTGTACAGTGCCCAGAGCTTCTGGGATCGGGTGCTAAATAAATATAATTACTAATACTACTGCTACTTGTTCTAGTTTACTACATATTACTGTATTTTGTTCAGTCTATTGTTAGCCCCACTGGATACACCTGGAAATGAGCTGTTTAGCACAGTATGTCTTTTTTGGCCAAATCTTGTAAACTGGAAGAGAACGTGTTCATTCTTAGACAGAAGAACCACTAGTATCTTCTGACCATTTCCAAAAATATTCTTTTATGGTATATTGTAATGCTTGAAATTATAGGTCAAAAGCTGTAACAGTTCAACAGTTAGGTGTATAAATTGATTTTTTTTTTAAATGAAAGTTTGGAGGCTGATCAAAATGAGTAGATCCTAATAATGTAGTTCTCATGTGTTACTACAAGTCTGTGCATGTCCGGATAGGGCCCGATATTCAGAACTGCACCTGGCAATGGCACATGTGGTTGCGCCATGCAACTGAGTTGAGCTGGAGCAACTGGAGATATATTCAAAAGAGATGTACATGACGCATATCTTCTGAATATATCAAATAATGTGCACTGCGCAAATACAATGCGCTGGCGCATCCCTCCAGACAGGTCTGAATACCAGGAATGGGAAATGCGCCAGTGCATCAGAGATATGCCGTGCACAAATTCCAGATATTAAGACACCAATATGCAAATGGGCCATAATGTATGCAAGGCACAAATGGGACCATTTGCATGTCATTTTGGCCCCATTTGCATGTGTTGTGCAGGGTTGGTCTGCGAAATGCACCTGGCACCCTGCACAGCATGTGATCCCTGTACCAAGGACTGCAGTAGTACTCCCTCCACATCCTGTACCACCTGTCGGACGTTGTGACAATTATATACTGCCCTGTCCCTGCAGGGACACTTGAGAAGTAGTATGAGAATGATACTTAAAGAAAAATGTAACTACAAACTTCGGGGGGTGGGGGGGGGCACAATCAGGAAGCCGGTGGTGCAACCTATAAAAATGAAGCTGTAGACAACTGGATAGTGCACCTACCAAGACAGAGTAAAACCACTAGGCAAATGTAGACTATATGTTATGCCTACCTTTATTAATGTTCCTTATAAAATGGGTCCTAAGAATCCTGCATCCTGATTCGCTAAACCTTGTAAAACAGCGCAAACAATGGGTATGAAAAAATCCTGGTACAAATGTTGGTCAGTTACTATGAATATCAGTGGGCAGCTCCTTGACATTGTGATCCCTAATTCCTACTTCACTTTCATACATGCAGATACTTGCTGGTCCACTCAGTCACCGAACTTAAACACCTGAAGCCAATTAATTTTCAGTTCAAATTCTCAAAGTAAAACAATACAAAGTTTATTTTTCTTTTAATTTAAAGTAAAACAAAAAGTGGAACATAACTGGAGGGTACAGATGACATCAAGAGAGAGTTCACACATAAAGCATGATGGCTCACACATTGCAACTCAGGGGAATACCATACCGTTACAACCTCGAAACCTAAACAGACTATTACAGTGCTGAAAATTGGCAGGCCGCTGTAATGGTCCCCTCTGTACACTGGCACTGCATCTCCTGGTGTTTTTCCCCCTCCCCAAAACAACTCTGACTTGGAGTTGGTTATATTAATAGCGGGGGGTGCAAGGGGGCAGAGCCCCCAGCAAAAAACACATTGTTATACCGACGGCACGGTGCCAACAGTCGTCATTGTGTCTGTTGATGTCTTGGATGTCAACAACTTTTTTGTTGCTGTGGCATGGTGGAAGCCAACTCAGACTACTACCCTGTAGGGGAAGCCCATCTGCAGGACTATTTCATACAAAACTACACATTTTTTTAACAGTTGCAGGTCTTATTTTTGATTTTCTCACATTCTTGACATAAAAGGCATTTTTAAGCACAATACGACACTACGAGCTGTTGGCTGTGTTGCCACAACTACACTTGCAGGGGTTGAAGACATTTGGCGTACAATTTTGTTACTTATAACACCCCTGGGTCGTGATTGTGGCAGCACAATCAGCACTACATTGTGTCTTATTGCTAACACAAGTAGGGCCATATTCCAAAGTATAAAAACCATGATAAAGCCCAGGAGCATTCTGGAAGAACCATTAGGTGCAGTTTTGTTTCCCTGTCGGTGTGTGCATATATCATGTTTTTTTCCTACTTTGGAGTATGGCGCTACTTATAGCACTTTAATAAAAGTAGGCATAAATATGTCTTACATTTACCTAGTGGTTTTATTCTATCTCAGTAGGTGCACTATGCAATTGTCTGCAGAGAAAAGAGTAAGCATTGGTAATGGTGGTTATAGCTATACCTTCAGTGTGTCTTTGGTGACATGTGAATTAGAGCTGTGTAATACCAATAGCAGTCAAGACAAATGCACACAAAGAGTACACTTTTTACAAGTACAAATACAGTATTAGTCTTAAATACTTGAATTTGTGTTAGACCACATAAAGCATTATTATGCTGTGGCTATGGCAAGTATTGCTGTCACGTGACTACTGCTCATAACATTAATTCAAATGTTATGAATAATTTAGCATATTTTATTCATAACCCTCCTACCTATGGTTTTGTGACACCATTAAAAATAGAAGCAAGTCTAAATGTAAAAAGCATTTTAGTAAACATAAATGTACAAACAAATACAAATAGAGGCACAAATACAAAGAAATAAAAATATCAATCATCAGCCCTTTGTACACCCCTTGTGTGGCTATGTACAAGTACCTACACTGCAAAGGTTTATAGTGGCCAGGAAAGATTAGATTATGTTAGTAAGTATGTGTGAGCAGCTGTGGTCTATGTAAGTACTGACACGATATGTTGTTCGTAGTACTGTGTCAGCCGCATGCCCAGGGGCATTGTAAGGCATGAGGCCACAGACCAAGAGCCTTCAGCCCCTGGAAGTATTGTTGTCACAGTACTACCAATGCCCTGAAGTTTCTTGTGCTTAGAAAATAGGCTTGTGAGCAACATTTCATTTTAATAATAAGAAAAGTTTCAAAATAAAAAAAACAAGTACCCAATGGTAGTACTGTCACCAGGTATAGGCCCTGACTAATCAGAATGCAGGGATGTCCTTTCCCATTTGATAAAATGAGTTCATACATCATGGAGTTATTGATGGTACACAGGGTTTCAGTTTTCAGATGATCTGACTCTGAAAGACTGGCTTTTCTTGTCCAAGGTTTCTCTTTAAACAAAGGCAGCTTGCCCATTGCTCTTTTAGCATTTAACAAACTTTTTCTTATAGTTCAAGGCTCTTACAAGAAATGCAAAAATAACAGAAAATACAGTGCAAATAACAATCAACCACAAAATCATGATAATGATAATACAAAAGTGCATAATATTCAGCATATAATTCAGAAGCCCACAGTTTTTTTTAATTGGGTTTCAAGATTCAATTTATATTGACATTAAACAGATATAATAGCAGTCAGCAAAGCAGGAATAAATAGTAGGGTGTCATGCAGAGAAAGCCTTCTGAAACAGTGAAGTCTGTATATGGAACCCAAACAATCAGAAGAGAGTAAGAAATAAGTGCCGTAGCTAGGAATTGAACCGAGCTCACCCGGAATACCATTCCGGTTGCGCTACCAGTTGCGCTACCAGTTGCGCCACCAAGGCAACTGGAAAAGTTGCATTATCAGTTGAGCCACCAAGGCAATTGGAAACCTGGGACTCCCAGAAGCACCTTACTTTTTCTGTAATGGACAACCTGATGCTACACAGATAATGACTGGTACATTTTTATTCACAAGGGTACGGTGTGCACATGTATGGAACCCAAACAGACAGAAGAGAAAAAGAAACAAGTGCGTTAGCTGGGATTTGAACCCAGGCCACTCAAAATACCATTCCAGTTGTGCTACCATTGGCCGCTGGAAACCTAGGACTCCCAGAAGTACAGAACCTTACTTTTTCTCTAATACACTGCCTGCTGCTACACAGAGAATTACATTTTCATATACAAGGGTGTAGTGAGCACATATATGGAACTCAGACAGAAGAGATAAAGAAATTATTTACAAGTCAGGATGCAGGCAAAAAGCAATACATCTCTGGAAACAAAGACAGGGATGCAGATGTGGGCAGCTTACCTGGAAACTTAGACATAAAACAAAAGATCCACACATAGGTATCACACACTGAATACTGAAAAAAACAATGCTTTTATGTAAGTAAATTTATTGTTCTAAGTGCTCCAACTGATGAGGACACACCTACCAAAGGTGTATTCCTATATTCACTGTGTGATACCTGTATGCGGATTTTTTTTGTTTTTATAGCGTGCCTTACACCAGGATTTTATTTGCATACCCATGATGCTTTATATTGGATTTCAGGCTTTAGAGTGTATGCATTGTACGTGCAGTTTTGAGAGCGACACAGAAATGGAACCATATGGGTCACGTCTATGTATTAGTTGTGTACAAATAACAAGGCTAGGGCCTAGGCAACTTGCCATTATCCAACTGCTGCAAGATTAAAGAGGAGTTATGAAGGCTTAGGAGAGACATGATAACAATAATTAAAATATTAAAAGGGATTATAACAAGTAGAAAGCAAAGAATTCTGGGAGCAGATTGAAAATGAAAGGACAAGGCTTTCAAATGAATTCAGATCAGATTTTAGCAGAACAGAAAAAAAGACAATGCTACTTTATCAACAGAATAGTGCTTATCCTGGACATTGTGGGTTCTCACAATGTTAATGAGTTCAGAAGAGACTGGATTTTATGGTTACAAAAATGCCTTTTGGAGGTCTCTGTGCAGATCTAACAGAAAGGTCTTGTGAAGAACCTCTTATAGTTCTAAGAGATGCAGTAACAGTACATATTTGCATATGATAAATTATGCTAAGACTTCTACTTTAGAAAAATGGAACTTGATTTTAAAATCTAACTTTATTTTGCGGAACATTTTACAAACCAGTGTGCAGAAATAGGCTATGCTAATTAAACTTTTATTTCAGAATTTTGTACGTTTTATCATGACTTTTTTTTTTGGCAACTACATTTTATGAAATAAGAATCCAACAACACATTTTCTGACATTGTAAAGCAACTGCATGTAAGATAATTATCAATACATAAATATGAAGGCATACATGTTTGTTCACAAAACGTACCACTAAAAAGTATGTGCTACATTTTCAAAAGACGTGAGAACTAAGTTCCACACTGCAGCCACCACAGCCACAGGATGAAACCTCTGCACCTGTGGAGTTTTGTATTTTCAGCCAGTGCAGCTGCCAGGTATGTTATGCCTGTTCCCACAAGGTGTAACATTTTGGTACAGCTGCGGGGGATGTTATGCCTGATCGCACCAGGTATAACAGTTTGGTGCAGCTGCAGGGGATGTTATGCCTGGTCCCACCAGGTATAACAGTTTGGTGCAGCTGTGAGGCATGTTATGCCTGATCACACCAGGTGTAACATTTTGGTGCAGCTCCGAGGTATGTTATGCCTGGTCCCACAAGGTGTAACATTTTGGTGCAGCTGCACCAATGAAACAGCCACAAGCTGCTATAAATCATGAAGCCAGTTGTAAACCAGCTTCACCTTTGTGAATACTGCAACTGTGGGAGAAACTGCAGCTCTGCAAGTGGAAACCGACTTGTGCAAGTTTTTTCACACAGCTGCAGCAATTCCAGGGGCTTTGGAAATCTAGCTCTATATCTGTTAAATTTTAAAAATGAGGAACTCCAAAAAACCTTCTAGAATACATTAAATTCTAATTTGACTGCTTAGTGATGAAACTAATAGATATTAAACATGATTCACAAACAGCTGCTGAAAACTGAGGATGGAGATACCTTTTGGGTTTGACTGTAGATGTTTGTGAAGACTGGGTAGAATAGTAGAGAATTCGGACTGATAATATATGTTTGCTGCACAGTCCCTGTGTCTCTTATGGTTAAAAAGAGTGAAGGCCAGATATTCAAAACTTTGCCCTGGGGCTAAATAAGCACTGCCCGGCGGGCAAACTTAGCCCGGAGCACAAAGCAAGCTATATTCAAAAAGGAAATAGCCTGTTGCTAATCCTGCTGACTATAACAGTCTAAGGAAGCCGGGCAAACCAGTCTGGGAGTGCAGGGCAAAAATAGCCGGGGAATAAGACAGCACTGAATATAGTAACAGGGAAGTGCAAACTGCAACTGCAGCTCATTAGACTCTTAGCAAGCCAGTGTTGCAGGTGGAGAACATTGTGTGTGATTGCACGGAGATGTCTCACATCTACTGCAAACATGCCTCTCAACCTCCTGCCTCATAAATCAGGGACAAGGCTGAAACAAATCAGGGACAAAGGTGTAAAATCAGGGACACATCTTAAAAATTGGTGATATCCACTCAGGAAACTGGTAGAATAAGTGGTTTAGTGTAAAATACATTTTCTAAGGAAGAACACGTCTGTAACATTAATGTTTGACATTATTTTATGCTTACAACCCCCACTGTTTGGTCATGGAAACAAAATGTTTAGGAGGGACAGAGTAAAATATTGAGGTAAAATCAGGGACAGTTGAGAGGTATGACTGCAAACAACAATGTAAGCCACACACTGCAGAACTGTGCTGTGCTGAAGTAATGTTTGCCCAGGGCTAACCAGATTGCACAGTGCTAACACATTAGCCCGGTGCAAACTGGTTAGCCTGGGGCAAACAGGAGCTATATTCAAAGCTCCTATGCAAATGAGCCTACTTAGGTAATCCATGGGAAAACAGGTATATTTGCATCTCATTAGGTGCTGCTTAGCATACATTACCAGGCAGTTTGCCCGGTGCTACTGCATGGAGCACAAAGCTCCCCCTTTTGGTTGGAATGGAAGTACAGGCTGGACGCTGCAGGCCAAGGCATGCCCACAGCATCCCCTGTTGGTCAGAATAGAAGTACAGGCTGGAAGCAGCAGGAGCTGTGTGTTGCCAGGCACAGTCAGTGCATACAACACACCATGCAGCTGTGCAAGCAGGACCTGTATATATGTATATGTGTGTATATATATATATATATATATATATATATATATACTGTATATATATATATATATATATATATATATATATACAGATCAATAGCTAAACACAGACACTTTGCCCGTGGTTATACATGCCCTTGACAACATAGGTACCCCACTGCAGTAGTGGGTGAAACACAGTGGGGGGGGGATGCAATTCATGGTACAGGCATAAGGCAAACCTGGTGGGGGCAGGTGGCCATAGGCTGTAGGGCCACTAGGAACTAGGATATGCAGCATATCCAGTAGATAGGGAACAGGGTAGACTGGCTGGGCTAGGCAGTTCTTTTCTGCCCTCATGGTCCCTGTTCCATTGTGTGCCTGTTACACCCTGGTAGGCTAGTGTCCTCCCCAGCATGCTCCCCGACCCCCGGTAGCCCCACAATTCACTTTAAGCCCTGGTAGTCTAGTGGTTCCCCCACCCCCCTGCACAAATCCCAACCCGTTTGTAATAAAAATAGCAGTAATTTCCCTGATAGTCTAGTGGTCCCCCACCCCTGCATGATGCCGACCCATTTAGATTTATTTTCTTGGCAATATCCTGATAGTCTAATGGTCCCCTCCACCCCCTGCATGACTCCGACCCATTTAGAATTCTATTCAAGTATTTCCTGGTAGTCTAGTGAATTCCCCCCACCCGGCAGTAGCGGCCCGCTTGCCTGGGAACAATCTATGAACAGAGCCAGTGACCAGCTCAGCCCTCCTCTCACCACCACGGCCGGCCACCGGGTATGAAAGAAGCTCACTTGTACCTCAGTCGGTGGCCAGCCGTGGTGGTGAGAGGAGGGCTGAGCCAGTTGCCTGCTCTGTTCATAGATTGTTCCTGTGCTAAGCAGGGGTGTCACTGCCGGGTGGGGGGACCACTAGACTACCAGGGAAATACTTTGAAAAGAATTCTAAATGGGTCAGGAGTCATGCAGTGGGGTGGGGAGACTACTAGACTACCAGGGATATTGCTATGAAAATAAATCTAAACTGGTCGGGCATCAAGCAGGGGGGGGGACCACTAGACTACCAAGGAAATTACTATAGACATAAATCTAAATGGGTCGGGAGTTGTGCAGGGTTGTGGGGAGACCACTAGACTACCAGGGATATTGCTATGAAAATAAATCTAAACGGGTCAGGCATCATGCAGGGGTGTGGGGGGACCACTAGACTACTAGGGAAATTACTATGGAAATAAATCTAAACAGGTCGGGAGTCATGCAGGAGGGTGGGGGGACCACTAGACTACCAGGGATATTGCTTTGAAATGATTTCTAAATGGGTCAGGAGTCATGTAGGGGTTGGGGGACCACTAGACTACCAGGGATATTGCTTTGAAATGATTTCTAAATGGGTCAGGAGTCATATAGGAGGTGGGGGACCACTAGACTACCAGGGTGTTTACTGTACTACCGTGGCTGGGGGGGCACCACCACTGCATTACCACCACATTACTGCTACTTTTGTTAGGTGGTATCTAGTGCCATGCTACAGGTTGCACTAATGCTTGTTAGACCTTTGAATATGCTGCACTGCTAGCATTCATGGGTGCTCGCCTCACCCAGTACCTGCATACTATTATCTATTAGCATCAGCGCTACCACACAGCGTCAGCACTAATAGGGCTTTTGAATATTGCAGCCTTGCGCCAATCCAGTGCTATTCCAGTGCTATGGTTTTGCGCTAGGCGCTATTGTTTGAATATCTGGGCCTGAATGTTTAAGCTGTCTGAGTGAAGTAGTTCTGGCACACAAAGGTCTTGAGAAGAAACTTTTAACCATAGAGACACAGGAACTGTACATATAATTTAAACATATTATACATTGTAGTGAAGATTTCTGTTTTTAAAAAATGGAACTTGAACATAAAATCTAACGTGTTTTTTTTTTTGCAGAAAGTTAGAGACCTCCCTGTGTGGGATATGCATTATGCCAACAGAATGTATAGTTGTAGTCATTATGTTGTCCAGGTATTTCCAGATATTTCACAATATTTCTCATGGTAATCACTCTGGTGGCCCTGAAGGGGGTTGACAGGCAGGCAGACCAGCAGGCAGGAAATCTCTTTAGTGACATTACAGAAATATCAGGAATTATGTGGACGTATCAGTGGCTGCAGCTGTAATATTCCGGAGTTTTAAAACTGTTTGCATGAGACACTCTTTTATGATTATAAGAGTACCTCGAATGTTTAGAAATAAACAATCCTGATTGGCTAAGAATGATGTCATGATTGATTATATGATCACCAGTATGCAAGTGTGTTTCAGTTTCCAGCTACGGTTGGGTATATTTGATGCCATCAGCATGTATGCTGGTCCATGCCCATTGTAAAATGTTGTTTTGCTAGATGAACAAAAGCATGAATAAAAAGCCTGGAAATCTAAAGCCACCAAATTCATTTGGACCTGCCAATTTACTATACAGAGGGGATTTTCCTCTCCATAAACATGGTATTAGCACTGAATGTAAACAATCAATATCATTTTTAGAGATTACATGGGGAAACATACTGAAGGGATAATTCATTTTTGGAAAAATAAGTCATCATATTTTTATGGCATCATAAGGTTCAGTCCTTTTCAACGCGTCCATCAGCAACATGGGAGAAGGAATCCAAGGCAAGATGTGTCTCTACGGAGAAGACACTAAGTTCTCTGGCAGGGTAGACAGTGAGGAGGAGGTTGTGGAGATGCAAAAAAGGCTTGCAAAGGCTAAAGAGGTGGTCAAAGGTTTGACAGTTGAAATTCAGTGCCAAAAAAGGGCAAGGTGATACACATAGGGCACAAAAACCCCAGGACAGAGTAATGGATAGGGGGGGTTCAATCTGGGCACGGCCTCTGAGGAAAAAGACCTAGTGGTCATTATCAGTGACTCACTAAAACAAATAAGCCGGTGTAACAAGGCCTACAGTACGGCAACCAGGATGCAGGGGTGTATGGGAAGGGGTACTGACAGCAGAAGGAAGGAGGTATTACTACCTCTCTATAGATCACTGTTGAGGCCTCACCTGTAGTACTGTGCCCAGTTCTGGAGTCCTCACCTAAGGAAAGATAAGGACAGGCTGGAAACAGTGCAGCATAGAGTGACCAAAATGATTCAGGGTCAGCAGGGCAGATCTTATGAAGACTGTCTCAAGGCACTGACCATGTACTCGCTGGAAGCTAGATGAGAGAGGGGAGATATGACAGAAAATGTCAGCATCATAATTTCCAAATTGTAAGAATGTACTTGTTATGTGTAAATAGCCAACAACTACAGCTGTGGAAAATGTGGAATTCTGATGGTGGAATTCGTGCAGAGTTCCGGCAATTCTGCTTCCAAAATGCTCTTCGGAATTTCTTTTTTAATTCTGCTAAATCCTGAAAAGCATTTCTATGTAAATGATGGCACAGTATGCCGTGGATCATGTAATCCACAGATTATAAAATGGGTCTTGAAAATACTGTAATCTCATTGGTTAAAACAGGTCACATGACATGTAAATTCTGCAACAGACAACCAGTAAAGATCCCACTGATAAAATATTTACTTTCTTTTAAACTAATTATTTTTTTTTAATTTTTAATATAGATACGTTTTATAATCACAATAATGCACTTCAGGGTGTGTGTAGTTGTGGGATTTATACACTTCTTGCGTGGTTAAAGTCACTGGACTGCATCTCATGACACACCATGCAAGATGTTTGTAAATCCCACAACAACACATGCCTTCTCGTGCATTATTGCTTAAATATTATCTGAGCAAACAAAATAACTGGCACCAGTCATTTTGTTTGTTTGCTTCTTGTTTTTGACTGGGCACAGTGCACTAGCCATGGAGCATAGTTTTGTTTGCTGTGCTTAAATATTATTTGGCAATTTGTATAAAATGAATCCACACTTTACATAAACTGTAGAATATGATTCTACAGTTAACATTCCACTTTTTAAATTTCAAAATTCCACTTCTGGCAGAATTCCATGGAACTAGGCTAAATTTCTGAAATGTCACAATATTCCAGCGGATTTTAAAATTCTGCACAGCTCTACCACACACTGAAGATATTTTTATTGAATGAGTGATGTAATGGATTAAACAACAGTTTTAGTAAGCAATAATACAGGACAGAGTATGCATTAAAGTGTTTGTTTGTGAGGCATGCTGCAAGGGATTTTATAAGACACAAGCCATAGATCACGTTTCCTCACAAACCTTAGGGAATGCATAACACATATGTACATGCACACTGTGAGGTATATTCTTGTACTTATAAAATGGATTTGGTGAGAAAAACAGTTTTCTGGGTGTATAGAAAGGAGACTGGAGACCTGACTGTGCATCTATCGAGATTTAATACACAGTCAGGTGACCTGTTTTAACCATTGAAGTTTCTAGATTTTTTTTCTATTTTTTTCAATGCTGAGGTGTATCACCTTGTGACTGACCAGGCCCGTCATTCATCTGGCTAGCCCCTTCAGAAACACCACCCACCTTCTCCAAGAGCTTACTGTGGCCTCTTGTTCCCTCACTGCTTGCTGCCATTGGCAGGGTCCCAGGGGAGCACCAGTTCCCCAACAGGGCCTTGATCATGTGTGGTGGTGGGTGCTGGTCAGCAGTGTGGGACCTGCAGGAGGCTAGACTTCATCCTGCATGGTAGTGGTGGGGGGGGGTCCTCTGATTTTTTCCCTGGGGCACTGGTGTGAAATGATGCTAGTATGTATAGGTGCATTGGCAGTCTGTCACCATGATGGCACCCAGCAACAGACCCTCTCCTGATGTACGCCTCCACTGTGCTGCCTCCTGGTCTTTGCCAGGTGGTAACCAACAGTAGAAGGCAAGATCCCCCACCTCCCTGAAGGAGGAGAGCTGACCTGTGGGGTGCTCATCACTCCTTCCCCTGACAAGCCCGCAGCAATCCAAGACCATTCTAGAACTCAGGCCACTAGAGCAGTGAGCGATAATTCTATCACTGGGCTACCTCGCCTTGATTTATTTTCTTGCTATTTTTACGATGCCATTTTATCTTCAGCCTGATTCTTCAACTAACTTAAAAGCATAAACTTGGGATGTAATGCAGCCTTACCAGCTTGGAGCCTGATCTCTTTAGATCTCAGAAGTTGAGCAGGGTTAGGCCTGGTCTGTAGTCAGATGGGAGACCACCAATAAACATCAGGTGCTGTAGGAAGTGATGTCGGTAGCTCTGCAGGGGGAGCTCTCCTCTTGGTTAGAAGAAATCATACCGATGCCCCACCATGATGTTTTGTGGGACACTGTGCCATCTTGAGGTGCTGTCTTTGGGATGAGACATTAAAAGATCTCTTCTGCCTGTTCTGGTGGAGTTGTTCAGGTGGATGTTACATATCAGGCACATGGTAGAATATCACACAGTGGTACTGAAGCACAATGCCCTTACAAGGGTGGCCAGCAGTGCCAAATGTATACAGACAAGCAGGAAGAAGGTGCACTTTGGAGAAAAAGGCAATGACAGAGTTCAAACACTGGAGGATTGAAAATGCAGCAAAACATTTATTGTGACAAAATCCACATAGCAGCAGCAATCATCTACGTGCAAAGGATAAGATAAATTGCAAATTAACAGCCTAAATAGCAGACTCTCACTAAGAGTAGCCCAAATACCCTAGTGCTTCTTTGCTGTGCTGCCCTTCATCAGTGGTCCCTGACAAAGAAGCGATGCAGCTTAGAAGCACTAGGGTGTTTGGGCTACTCTCAGTGAATTCTCCTATTTGAACTGCCTCTTCATTAGGAGGCCTCCTGATGAAGAGGCAGTGCAGGTTCAAAGCACCTGGGTGTTTTTACTACTCTCAGATTCTTTTATTTGGGCTGCTAATTTCCTCTTTTTTTTAACTTTTATTTATACTCCACTACCTTGGGGAACTCCTTCCAGCATCCTCGTGGCTCCCAGTTTCTACCTCCCACCATGACATCCAGATCCCCTCCACTTGTGCCACCCAGCACCACCTCTGGTTCTGAACCCCCAAGGGGTAGGGCTGTCCCATCCACCCAGGGCACTCTATTTCATAAGGCAAAGTGCTGTGCACATGAGAGGCCCCCCATGGAGAAGGAAGCCAGTCCAGCATCGGGAATGTGGACTGGGAGGCCGAGGTGCCATCATCTATCCCCAGGGGGTGAGGATTTTTTCTTCTTTATTTTTCTTGTGGTTCCTATCTCTCCCAGAGTGTGGCTTGACAAGGCAACGCTATGCCACAACTCCGCTCCATGCATCTGCAGTGTCACTCCCCCAGGTGCCTCTGACCACTGCCAGAGACCGCTCCAGGAGCGATCACTCCCCAGAACCCTCCATGGGAAGAGAGAGCAGTCCTCTGGATGTTTAATCACTTCCTGCATGACCTCCGACGGCCCGGGCTCATTCCTGAACCGGGGTCGCTGGTGTGGCGCAAGGTGTGGCATCCAGTGCCTCAACCCTCAGTGCCACCATGCCGACCTTGCTAATTTCCTCTTTATCTTCCACTTTGCATGTGGCTGTTTTCACCTGCTATGAGGATATTAACAATCTTATAGCATTTGTTGAAAAGAAGAGGGGTATTTTTTTATATAAAAAAATGAAATAGTGCTGATTTGTTTCTTAACAAAGATACCTAAATATAATGGAAAAGAATCACAACAATGAAATAGGAAAAACAACTATTTCAAAACAAACCACTACTCTTTTATGCATAAGTCCTGCTCTGTACACTAAAATCAATGTATGATTTTCCACATTTTTTGGAACAGCTTTCCTAATTTCTTGATTATAGAGTTTTTTTTTTTAATTTCATCATGAATAATATACACTAAATCAGCTTGGGACACATATTGGTGTTGTAGCACAAGTCTTAAACATACTTGCCATATTCAATATTTTAAACATGCTGCTTAGATAACTTGAAATGTACTACCATCACACTATTTCCTAGCTGTAGAAAAAAAAGACCCAAAATAAAAACGTTATAAGTCAAAGTTAGAAAGAGAGGCATTTTCCATGTGGAAGATAACAAAACCTGAAACTGCTTGATATATGGGAAGTCAAAATCTAAATGGTCATAGTTTCCAGAACAGCTATACAACTTGATCTAGGACAATACCTTTCTTGCAGTTAAAGGCACTGAGCTGCAAACCTGGAGACCTGGGTTTAAATCCCATCAGTCCTGCCTCTCACTTGCATACTGTGTGACCCTGAGCAAGTCACTTGACTTCCTTGTGCTCCCAGGTCACACCTTGAAACAAGCTCCAGCTTAGTGTGCCTTTCCTGGTTAAACAATTTCCCTTTTCCCTTTGTGTTTCATGTTATTTTTGACATTTAATCTGCCAAGGCAGCATAACCATACCATATCCCACTCAGAGATATTTGGTCCCCTAAATCTCTATAAAAATGTGGGTGTTCATAAAATTTCCTAGAGGGAACATCATTATATAATGCTTTTCTTGTACTTGTCAGTATCTGCTGTTGGGAGATACTCCATTGTTTTACCTTGAAAAAATAGTTATCCATATAAATACAATATTTGGGGGGGGGGGGCGAAATCCACCTCTGCCCTATTCCTCTAATGTACTGCTGGTATGTTGTGATACCCAAGAAAACCATAAATGTGCGAAACATTTCAACACTGGGACTAAGTTAGCCGACATAAAATACTACAAAAGAAAACAAAGAGGTTGGGCATATTAAAACCACCAGATTTTAAATCTAAGTAAGCAACCCCTTCACTTCTGAAGGAAAGAACTGTGGAGTACCTAGAGGCCAGTGGGGCACAGGACCCAAGGCAGCATGGGTTCACAGCGGGAAGGTCATGTCAGATGAATCTAATTGATTTCTTTGACTGGGTGACCAAAGTAGTAGACCAGGGAGGGGCTGTGGACATGGCCTACCTAGACTTTAGCAAGGCATTTGACACAGTCCCACACAAAAGATTAGTAGTCAAATTAACCAGCCTGGGAGTGGGTCCCAAGGTGGTAGCCTGGGTAAAACATTGGCTGAACAACAGGACACAGAAGGTAATTGTAAATGGAGTCCACTCTGAAGAAAGAGAGGTTAGTAGTGGGGTACTGCAGGGTTCAGTACTGGGTCCAGTACTTTTTAATGTCTTCATAAGTGACATTGCAGAGGGACTGGAAGGAAAAGTATGCATCTTTGCAGATGACACAAAGATCTGCAACAGGGTTGATACACAAGGAGGCATGGAAAGGATGAGAAGGGACTTGGCAAGGTTGGAGGAATGGTCAGAAGTATGGCAGCTTGGATTCAATGCAAAGAAGTGCAAAGTAATGCACCTGGGAAACAAAAATCCAGGGGGAAGATTACACAATGGGGTGGGGGGAGGTAGTAACAACAACAAAAATGGAAAGAGACCTATGGGTAATCATATCAGATGACCTTAAGGTTGGCAAGCAATGCAAGAAGGTGGTAGGGAGGGCTGGGGTGATACTGGGATGTATAGAGAGAGGTATCACCAGCAGAAAACAGGAAGTTGTTATCCCCCCTGTACAGACAGTTGGTGAGACCCCATCTGGAGTACTGCATCCAGTTCTGGAGACCCCATCTCCACAAGGACATAGACAGGATGGAGGTAGTTCAGAGGAGGGCAACTAAAATGGAGCAGGGTCTGCAAGAGAAGCCATATGAGGAGAGACTAAAGGAGCTTAATATGTATACCCTTGAGGAAAGGAGGGAGAGGGGGGACATGATAGAAATGTTTAATTCCCTTAGTGGAAGCAACAAAGTCCAAGAGGGTAGCATCTTTCAGAAAAAGAGATGTGCAAGAACAAGGAACACGATTTGAAGATGGGGGGGACGGCTCAGGGGCAATGTGAGGAAGTATTTTTTCACAGAGAGGGTGGTGGACGCATGGAACAGCCTTCCTGAGGAGGTTGTGGGGTCTAAAACTGTGGGAGAATTCAATGCACGGGACAGACATAAGGCAATTTTTGTGGGGGTTAGGAAGAAATAGGCTGTTGGTTAAATAGGATCTGCAGCTTATCCTCTAGGTAGGGACATGGGCAGACTAGGTGGGCCAAGCGGTCCTTATCTGTCATCAAAGTCTATGTTTCTATGTACAGTTAATCTACTCCAGCAGGGACATTTAAAAAATAAGCTATATAAACTAGCTTCTAAAGCTTTGAGGGGGTGGGATAAACTTAACTGTGATACAGAAAAGTCAGTAATAGAAAAGTTTTAATAATATAAATTCCTTTTCCTTGCTCACTGGCCATTTTTTCCATTGCTCAACTTTATTCTTCCAAATATTCAAACAATGTTCCCAATTAAACTGTGCCATATCACCTGGGCTGAAAAAAATAACTAAAATCTTACATGGAGGGGTTGAAATTGTTATCCCTGCAATTTCAATACGTGTCATTTCATCTTGTGCACCCAGTCACAAGCCAGAACTTTTCTGAAAATTTATTTGTGTACCAGTGGTTGATGAAAATCTTTCTAAGAGTGTTTTTGCCTTCTCATCTGGTTGCTTGTCAGCCACTATAAGACACGTATCATCCATATATACCAGAGTATTTACTGGAGACTTTTGATTAATAATGGACATGCGTAGTATAGCTACTGGATTATTAATTAAATGTATCAGAGGGTTTAAACAGATGATATGTAGAAGGGGGGCTAAGACAGCACTCCTGTGTCACTCCTCTTTTAACTAATCTCTCAACACCTGGCTACTTATTTAATAGGGGCATTGAAGTAGCTTGAACATTGCACATTTGAATCCACAAAATAAATTTATGAGGTACCCCATGCTTCAGTAACATTTTCCATAACAATGAATGCACAACTTTATCAAAAACGAGTTCCTGATCAAGCATAAGTAAAAAGCCTTTCAGTCTCCCTTCGCTACCATTTTCAACAATTTCTCTCAGTAACATCAAAGTATCACTAATGTTCCTGCCTGGGACAGAACAGGACTGAGCAGGGCGCAGTGTATGCTCCATGGCTACAGCAAGTCTCTGCCTAAGATCTTAATTAGAACTGGTAGGCAGTTTTTTCCATAGGCTGACCCAGTTATAATTTGCCATTGTAGCCCATGGGTTATAACGACAAACACGTGCCATGCCACTCAAACAAAAGCCGCATCCTAGTTGGCTTTTTACTTCCCTTGGGTAAGGTTACCGGAAACAAAAACATGGCAACTCCCCTGTCCCGCTTAATGAGGATCCGCCACAGTGAGAGCACGTCTTTTTATTTTTAATTTTTAAACAGTCCTCTCCCTTATTCCATCTGGTGGATCCTGCCATTCAAAAACTGCACCTAGCAGTCTGCAGCTGTACCGGAGAAATACTTTCATGGAGAATGCCTCAGATGCACTTCAGATGTAAACGCCAATGAGAAGGGACAAACCAGAAGCCAAATAAATCAAAAATGATGAAATAAATGAAAACACCAAATCAAATACTGTCAAAAAAACAAAGAAATGGATGGTGTGTGTGTGTGTGTGTGTGTGTGTGTCTCAGACATAGGAAAAATGAAGTGTGGCAAAAAATTGTTTACCAGCAATTATAAATAATAAAAGATGGGGAAGTGTGCTTAAATTCAAAATTAATGGTTGCCCTTGGTGTGGGATGCTTTAATAAACCCCTTAGTCTTCGCCCTCAGGGTTTATGTGGCATCCCACACCTTGGGCAACCATTAATTTCTCATTAAGCACACTTCCCCATCCATTATTGTATATTTTAAAGTCAGTATTTAGCAATGTAATCATTTTCCAGTTACCTAATTCTGTTTTCTCACCCTTCTTAAATAAAAAACTCAGTACTCCTTTATACATTTCTGATGGTTAGTTAGTATGATGCAAAAAGTAATTACAAAGTACCAACAATTCTTCTGGCATCCATTCCCATAACCATTTACATAAGTCTCCTGGAAAACCATCCATACCCAATACTGTACCTGTTTTAAGTGATTTTATTGCTGTACTCAGTTCTTCTAAGGTCATACAGTCTGCCAAAAAACTTGACAGTCTGCAGGAATTTGAGGTACAGTATATTACATTTGGTTAAGAATGAACAAGGGTTTTATCTGGGAAAGCAATGCCAAAAGTATGCAAAATATGGGAATAAAAAATTCGGAGCAATTCCTATTCTTTGAGTGACAAGTTCACCATTACTAGTTTTGATGCCTCTCATGAGTTTATACTGTATTCTCTGTGCACAACTTTCATATGGGTTTTCTTGGAATCTTCTGTCTTGTGTGCCAAATATTTGTTCCATGTCTAGGGATTTTAATCAATTATAGTAGTACTGTGTCATTTCCTGTTTAAGTATTTGAATCTGGCCCACAACCTTTTCCACACCTGTGTTTTGTAAAGACATTAGTTTATATAACTGAACTCTCTTATCTAAGTATTTGTGATAATTTGTCCTATCAATTAATAAAGCTGGTTCTTGAAAAAAGCTGCTACTATCTCCCCACCTTGATATTGCTTAGTTGTACAGACAGAATACCGATTTACGTGTTTCTAATAAGCATTTCAATTTCTGAAATATTTTGAGGTTTTCTGATAAAGAGGACTTTAACCCAAGTGTAGGGTCAAGCAAATCTGAAATGTGTATTCTTAATAATCTATGATCTATAAACCACAAATGCAGTTGACATAAAGGAGTCGCTGTAACATCGGTTAACAACTAAATTGTCGAAGACTGTCATAGATCCATAGAGGGGGGTATTTGTGCAGTGTAAAGTGGGATGTCTCAGTTCTTCACACAGTTCACATTTTTTGTGCTTAAAGGCACTGAATAGATGCTGTAGGGAGTTGCACCTATAGCAAAATTTAGGTTGGCCTTGGTAAAATAAAATACCTCCGTCATGCCCAAGAAAGAAACTGCTTGGAAGGTGCTGAATCCCAGTATCAGTTTTTTGTAATTTTATTCTGAACGTCCAGCCCCCTGTCCAAAAATTATCAGTGTCCATAGTTAGTTCTGGAATATTTTGAATGTCACATCACTTTTCCAGCCAATAAACAATATCTGTTACATTTATTCCTTCATTTCTGAAAAGTATGGCTACATATTTAAAAGTATGCGTGATCAAGGGGGATAGCAACAGATGGTGTTCATACAGGAGTATCTTTAAGTAGGTGGTATTGGTTCCAGAAGTGTTCAAGGGACTGAATGGGTTTGAAACTGACATCACATGTGCTGTCTCCAGGAGCGTGCATGAGTGCATAAACTTCAGAAGCAAAATATTTCATAGACTGCTCAGTTAGCGCCTTTCCTGCATATAGTCTGTCTGGTGGTTCGACAAGCTTTCATTTGTAGTTTGCATGAACTGCATTTTTACATTTGTCATAATCTATAGGATGATGAAAAAAACAGCATAGCTGGAATGGCCAGGTTTCTGCAAAAGTTTGAACCCCCCTCAATTGCTGGTGGAGAAAGAGTTTGTATAGACATAGAAGGCCTTGTGGACAACTCTCTAGGATGCTCTGATGTATCAGCAATCTATGGAGTACTGTAGGTTCTTTATTATTACTAGATTGTGCAACCAGGATATAATTTCCACTGGTAGGTTCTTGTGTTTTATTAGATCCCGGCTGTATGGCCTCATCAGTTACCATGTGCTCCATCCCCCTCCCATTTTAGAAAAAAATCCTGCAAGATTAATAGCACTATCTTCTTGATCTAGTTGCTGTGCGTTAGTCATATTGGGATCTGAAGGTAAAGAACCCGTATCTGTTGGAGTGTGTACCAGATTTTCACGTGCAGTTTTTTTTACATCAGTGTGCTGCCATCTGAGCTGAATACCCAGCATTCTCCCACCCAGCTGTCGAACCCTGGCTTCCCTAGGTTGTGCACACCCAGCCAGTTCTACCGGCAAATATTCCTGCTGCTGTTGTATCATTTGTAAAACAGTTATATGTGTTGCAATACTTCCAAAGCTTTGTGCAGTGACCTCATCTGGTGAAACATAGAAACAAAGAATTTGACGGCAGATAAGAACCGCTTGGCCCACTTAGTCTGCCCATTTTCCTACCTAACAGATAAGCTGCAGATCCTAGTTAACCAACAGCTTACTTCCTTCTACCCCCACTTGGACTGCCTTATGTCTGTCCCATGCATTCTTGAATTCCCCCACTGTTCTTGACTCCACAACCTCCTCAGGGAGGCTGTTCCATGTATCCACAACCCCCCTAATCTGCATAAAAGGACATCCTATATTCTGATCATCAAATTTAAACACTTTTGATTTCTTAACAATACTTACTCTTGGTTCTATGTGATAACGGCGATCATGGAAAGGTGATCATCGTTAGGGCAAATGTACATAGATGAAAATCCATTTCGCTGATGTACACTCCTGGCACATGGCAAAAGGGTTCTGGGGACTTGTTATTTTTAGCCCCCCGCACACACCTACTAAAGGATTCTCAACTCCAGAGGGGTGCATGTTGGGGGGGTGCAAAACTGGGAAAAAATGTTTATGCCAGGCGCACAACAAAACAAACGAACGCCCGGAACCGAACCCGGCACCCTTGCAACCCTAGCCTGCCACCCACTCACCACACCACACCACACCACAGGGTCAGCTCCATAATCCACTGCCGCACTATGCCTCACAAACCCTCCCTCCCTCCCATTGCATGGCATGCTCACTCCCCCAACGCAGCATGTACATATAGCGACAGGATGTTGCTATATCTGTATTCGCCTCGTTCCAGTAGTCCTGTGAACAGGTGCTGCTGCTGAGTCACCCTTTTTGTAAGCACTCAATAGTGGATGCCCTTATCACAAGATACCCTTACTCTTGCGCTAAAGGTTACAAAAACAAGTTAAAAAGTAATGGTGGTAGCAGAATCCCTGCCTTGAACCCCAACAGCATTATATTTGACAGAAGTATCCAACCCCATCTAGGGAGGTCTTGGGGCATGCTCCCTGATCAGGAAAGGTTTGAGTAATAAGACATGACCAGGGGTTAGAGTAACAGTCTGTTAATATCACCTAGGGCCATAATGTATCACAAGGCACAGCTGAGTAGCACATGGTACTAGATGATGATTGACTGTTAATATAACCACTGGAAAGGCCTAATTGTAATTATGAACATTAAAAAAGAAACACTACCTTTGGGTATTTGATGGGTTATTTGCAGATTTTGAGGCTGTAGATGTATATTAAATAAAGACTATAAAATGAGCCCAGTGATATGATTTGTAATTGATCAATAACCACATGTGTCTGTAAAGTGCCTTGCAAGTCTTGGAATGACACTGCTTCAGAATTCTCAGTAACTGTGACAGCTGGGAAAACAAAAAAAGGTTCATGGAACAGCATGAGTGACTAACCTGCCAGCCAGTTAGACCACTTTATTGGGGCAAATCTATCTGTTTGGTGTCAGAATTGATTTACCAGTGAAGAAAAATGATTTATTTAGTCATGTGTTATTATTTTACTGCCATTTTATGCATGCAATAACACACTTCAGGGCTTGCTTATTATGTATTTACCACCCCCCAACCCCACCATGTGGTTGAAGGGCACTTGGCTAACGCCTCATGCCTCCAACCCCTGGTGGGGGGTGTGTGTATGTGTGTGTGTGTGTGTGTGTGTGTGTGTGTGTGTGTGTGTGTGTGTGTGTGTGTGTGAAGTAATTACCTAATAACCGCACACCCTATTGCTTATTTAATGTAAGGCTAATAGAATCTTTACAGCCAAGTCTGTTTTTAAAAACTTTAAGACTGAACGGGATGCCTGTTTGTTTGGAATCGAGGGACTTTGCCTCCACTAAGAGTGGAAGACAGTCACGATGGGACTGGCACCTATGTCTGTCTATAATACTGAGTAATACCCAGTAACTGGAGTGCTCTATTTCACAGACCCTTTTTATAATGAAAACTGAAGTGTCAAATGATACATTTTGGTGTATTCTAGGCACAAATTGGGATCCTTAACTGCATTACAATTGAAATTGTTTGTCTGGTACCCTCCACAGTCCTAGTCTCAGCTCCTTGACTTTGGACTCTGGATACCTTTCTTTTTATTCTGAAAATATGCTCTTTCCCCCTAAGTTTTCTATGTCTACAATAGATCCCTCCCCTTTCTGTTTCCATCTCTTTTATAATTTCATTTCTCACTTTGTGTCTCCCACTTCCCATCAGTATATATCTAGCATCCCTGGTACTACCCCTTCTTTTTGAGCTCAAATAAGGTTATGGGGCCCGACAGGGCCATTTTCTTCTGCTGGGGAACAAGATGCAAAGCTGTAATTAAAATGCACAATGATTCCATCCAAGGAAAGCTTCAGTGGGCTAGTTGATAAGTGTAGCATAGCCCCTGGGAACAATACTTTCTATGTATCCAGGATAGCCCAGCTGAGATGCAACATCTCATTTTATCTGGGGTCCTGCTCTGACCCATTTTACACTCTATTTACTCAATAGCACAGCAAAGATGCAATATCTTAGTGCTGCTTTTACCTATACAACTATGTATTTACCTAGGGTAGCTCAGGTGGGAGGAAATTTCTCATTTTCAGTGGAGACTGGCTTTTACAATGTATTTTTCCAGGACAGAGCAGCATAGATGCATATCTTTCTGTGGGGGTTCTGCTGTACTTGGGTCCTGCTTTTACACATTTTCATATATATTTAACCAAGACAGACCAGATGAGATGTAACATTTCATTTTCAATGGGGTCCTGCTTTTACACATTTTTAGACTGTATTTACTCAGAATAGCATAGTGTAAATGCAGTATCTTACTTTCTTTTGTGGTTCTGCTTTTACCCATTTATACAATGTATTTAGTTAAGATAGTCTGGCTGAGATACAACATTTCATTTTAGTGGGGTTCTGCTTTTACAAAGTAGTTTTGTCAGGACAGACCAGATAAGATGCAGTCTCTCTTTTTCAATGGGATCCGATTTTATACATTTTTGTACTGCATTTACTGAAGATAGCACAGCTAAGATACAGTATCTCATTTTAGTGGGAGCCCTGCTTTTGCCCGTTTTTAGACTGTAATCACCCTGAATAGCACAGCTGAGATGCAATATCTTGTTTTCAGTGGGGGGGAGGGGTCCTGCTTTTACACATTTTTACAATGTATTTACCTATTACTGCCCAGCTGATACTCAAAATCTAATTTTCACTGAGGTTCTGCTTTGACACATTCATGTACCATATTTACCCAGGATAGCCCAGTTAGGCTGCAGTTTTTCATTTTCAGCGAAGGTTCTGCTTTTACACATTTTTGGAGTATATTTAGCCAGGATAGCACTGCTAAGATGGAATATCTTGTTTTCAGTGGTGTCCTGGTTTTGCCATTTTTACAATGTATTTTGCCAGGATAGCTGAGGTGAAATGCAATATTTCTTTTTCATGGGGTCCTGCTATGACACATTTTTATTTATTATTTATTTATTTTAAAAGTTTAAACAGGAAATATATACTGAGCTGATGACAGCTTGTTTCCAGATGTATCCTGGGGTAAGGGGGAAAAGAGGGCAACAAGACATCAAGAACAAACAAATTACAAACATTACAAGAATCAAAAATGAAAAATTACATAATAGGTAGAATAGGAGTGAAGCATCATAATTAAACGTCAAACATAAGCAATGTATGCAAGGATGAGAAAGTAAACTATGCAGTGAGGAATTAGAAGGGGAATAACAGCTTTAGGGGTGACATTCACAAAGTACAATTCAAAAGTGCCAAGGCATGACGGAGGTATTTTATTTTACCAAGGCCAACCTAAATTTTGCTATAGGTGCAGCTCCCTACAACATCTATTCAGTGCTGAAGGGTAACAGAAGGTGCAAGGGTAAACACTGTACAGTATACACCTTCCCAGGACAGTATAGTTCAGATGCAATATCTTGTTTTCAGTGGGGTCCTCCTTTTACCCATTTTACTCTGTATTTACCCAGCACAGCAGAAATGCAGTATCTCATTTTCAGTGGGGCCCATCTTTTACGTATTCTTACAATGTACTTACCAGGATAGTCCAACAGCGATGCAATTTCCCATCTTTAGTGGAGTTCTGCTTTTATACATTTTTGCAATATATTTAGCCAAGATAGCATTGCTAGGAGGCAGTGTAGCATTTTAGTGACACATTTCTACACTGTATGTACCCAGGACAGTAAAGTTCAGATGTTTTAGCTTACGTATTTACCCAGCATAGCACAGCAGAGATGCAGTATCTCATTTTCAGTAGGGGACCATCTTTTACACACTTTTACAATGTATTTACCCACGATAGTCCAGCTGAGAGACAGTTTCTCATTTTCAGTGGGGTCCAGCTTTTATAATTTTTTTTTTCCCAGGATAGACTAACATAGATACATATCTTTCTGTGGGGGTTCTGCTATACTGGGGTCCTGCTTTTACACAATTTTACTATATATGTACCCAAGATACACCAGATGAGATGCAATTAAGCAATAATGCATGACAGGGAGTGGTATATCATGGGATATCGTCACACCTTGGGTGGTTGGGCACCAGGCCGCAGGCTAAGTGCACCCTATGACCCAAGAAGTGATGATATCCTATGATATACCACACCCTGAAGTGCATTATTGCTATTATGAAGTGGTTTAAATATTTTTTAAAGTAAAAAAAAAAACAGAAACAGTTTAAAAATGTGTTGGGGTGTTGGAGGAATACCTTTAAATAAAATAGTTCCTGGAGGGCTCTGGGCAGCAGGTGGAGCTGTTGGTCGTGGTAGAGGAAATGGAGCTCTTGTGACTGGGTGGCCCTCTCCTTACCATTGCAGTTTCCTTTTTTTAAAGTGTTCTCCATTCACAGTGCACTTCATTTTTATTATTTTTGTTCTGGGAATTGGATGCTGAGGACTGGTAAGTTGAGAGAGAAGTTGGAAAGGCGAGCTAATGATGAACGAACGAGAAAAAGGTAGAGTCTTGGTGTGATTCATTCAGGACTGTTATTGTAAGAGCTACTATTAGAATGGTTAGGAATGTCTGGGACAAGACTGGCAGTTTTTTCTATGTGACTGGGATGTAGCTTTCTTTTTGTGGGGGAGCCACGGTTTGTGTGAAAATGACTACAATGCGCGGGTCTGTCGTTTGTCAGAGAAAAAAAACATTATTCATCCGTTGCTGCCACTCACGTGCTGCTGGATATGTTGCTTTTGAAAGTATTGCTCCCAGTGGCTTCCATTGTGCTGAATTCTGTTGTGTGCGCAACTGGTGAGAGTTCATTTTTTTTTTTTTTTAAATAGCGGCCGACTGGAAGTCTGACTCGCTGCTGACTGCTGGAGATGAAGAAGACTGCGCGGTCAGTGAGGAGGCTGATGGCCGGAGGTTTTCTGAAGCCGTGATGATGTAGCCCGATATCATCACGGCTTCAAACACCTCTCGGTCAATCAGCTTCCTGTATTTACGATGTCCAGTTCATAATAACTCATTTACAATAGGGTCCTACTTTACACATTTTTATACTGTATTTGCCTAGGATAGCAAAGCTGAAATGCAATATCTTTTTTAGTCGGGTTCTGTTTTACAATATATTTTTCTAGGACAGATCAGCTTAGACTCAACATCTCCCTTCCAGTGGTGTTCTATTGTAAGGTTCTGCTTTTATACAGATTTACAATATATTAGAGCCCAGCTAAGTTGCACTATCTTGTATTCAGTGGGGTCCTGCTTTGGCTCATTTTTAAACCATATGTACCCAGGAATGCACATCAAAGATACAATACTGTATCTCATTTTCAGTTGGGTCCTGCTTTTACCCATTTTTACAGTGTATTTACCCAGAATAGCCCAGGTGAGAGGCAATTTCTCATTTTCAGTGTCATCCAGCTTTTACAATGTATTTTTTCCCAGGATAGAGCACCAGAGGCACACGTTTCAGTTATTTTCTGCTGTGGGGTCCTGCATATACACCTTTCTACTATATATTTACCCAGGACAGACCAGATGAGATTCAATATCTCATTTGCAATGGAGTCCTACTTTTGCACAATTTATACTGCATTTTCCTAGAATTGTAGAGCTGAAATGCAGTATCTTGTTTAGTTTGGTTCTGTGTTTACAGTGTAGTTTTCCAGAACAGATCAGCTTAGATTCAACATCTTCTTTCCAGTAGGGTTTTGCTGTAAAGGCCTAGTTTTGCACAGTTTTACAATATCTTTACCAAGAATAGAAACCCCAGCTACATAGATACATAGACAGTGTCAGCAGATAAGGGCATATGGCCCACCCAGTCTGCCCATTTGAGCTTGTAAGTTCAGTTTATGTTTTCCTAGAAGTCTGTTGCCCCTTATCCCTGGCCTTCAGAATTCCTTTGTGTCTATCCATGCATTCTTAAATCCCATGATTGTTTCAGCCCCCACCACTTCCTCTGGCAGGGTGTTCCACTTGTACACCACCCATTCTGTGAAGAAATTCTTCCTCACGTTTCCTCTGAATCGTCCTCCCTCCAACTTCATCCCATGCCCTCTAGTCTTGGAACATCTTTTTCACTTAAAAATAGTGTATTCCTGCACCCTGTTCCTCCCTGTAAGATACTTGTATGTTTCTATCATATCCCCTCTCTCCCTCCTCTCCTCCAGGGAGTACATGTTCAGTTCCTTCAACCTGTCCTCATAGGACTTGTGATGCAATCCATGTACCATCTTTGTTGCCCTCTTCTGAACCTTCTCTACCCTGTCTACGTCCTTACCTAGGTAAGGTCTCCAGAACTGTACACTGTACTCCAGGTGGGGCCTCACTAGTGTCTTGTATAGTGGAATTATGACCTCCTTTTTCCTGCTGGTGATGCCCCTGCCTATGCATCCCAGCATCCTATTTGCTTTACTTGCTACCTTGTCACACTGTTTCCCTACTTTGAGGTTATCAGAGATGATAACCCCCAAGATCCCTTTCCTGCTTGGTGCATGCTATATCCTCACCCACCAACTGATATATTGTGCCAGGGTTTTTGTGCCCCATATGCATTATCATGCACTTCTTTGCATTGAATTTCAACTGCCAAGCCCCTGACTAAGCTAAGCTGCAATATCTCACTTTCAGTAGGGCCCTGATTTGACACATTTTTACACCATATTTACTCAGGATAGTCCAGCTGAGAGGGCAATTTCTCATTTCCAGTGGGGTCCAGCTTTCACAGTGGATTTTCCAGGGTAGAGCATGCCTAGATTCATATCTTTAATTGAGGTTCTGATGTCCTGGAATCCTGTTTTCACATGTGTACTACACATTTACCAGGACACCAGATTAGATGCAATATCTCATTGTCATTTGGGTCCTGCTTTTACACATTTGTAGACTGTAAATACCCAGGACAGCATAGCTCAGATCAATATCTTGTTTTTAGAGAGGTACTGCTTTTACCCACTTTTACACAGTATTTACCCAGGATAGCAGAGCAGGGATACAAAATCTTGTTTCCATTGGGCTCTGCTTGTACCTATTTTTATAATGTATTAATCCAGGATAGCCCAGCAGGAGAGGCAATTTCTCTTTTTCAGTAGGATTCAGCTTTAACAGAGTATTTTTCCTATAGGACAGAGCAACATATATGCCCATTTTCTGTTTATAAAGGTTGGAGTTTCATGAAACACTGATGCAGGTGAAGTGCTTCAACAGTATAGTTTCCTTGGGATACAGAGCTGTGAAACAGGTGAAGTGTTAATAGTGTAGCATCTTTCTAGTGTAGAGCTGTGACACAGGTGGAGTGCTAATAGTGTAGTGTCTTTGGAATATAAAGCTGTGACACAGGTGAAGTGCTAATAGTGTAGTATCTTTGGGGTACAGAGCTGTGACACAGGCGGAGTGCTAATAGTGTAGTTTCTTTGGGGTACAGAGCTGTGACACAGGCTGAGTGCTAATAGTGTAGTTTAGAAACATAGAAACACAGACTTTGATGGCAGATAAAGACGGCTTGGCTCACCTAGTCTGCCCATTTCCCTACCTACAAGGTAAGCTGCAGATCCTAGTTAACCAACAACCTATTTCTTCCTACCCCCCACAAAAATTGCCTTCTGTCTGTCCCATGTATTCTTGAATTCTCCCACAGTTTTAGACCCCACAACCTCCTCAGGAAGGCTGTTCCATGCGCCCACCACCCTCTCTGTGAAAAAAGTCTTCCTCACATTGCCCCAGAACTGCCCCCCCATCTTCAAATTGTGTTCCGTTGTTGTTGCACATCACTTTTTCTGAAAAATGCTACCCTCTTGGACTTTGTTGATTCCAAAGAGATACTTAAAAGTTTCTATCATGTCCCCCCTCTCCCTCCTTTCCTCAAGGGTATACATATTAAGCTCCTTTACTCTCTCCTCATATGGCTTCTCTTGCAGACCTTGCACCATTTTAGTTGCCCTCTTCTGAACTGCCTCTATCCAGTCTATGTCCTTGCAGAGATGGGGTCTCCAAAACTGGATGCAGTACTCCAGATGGGGTCTCACCAACTCTGTGTACAGAGGGATAATAACTTCCTGTTTTCTGCTGGTGATGCCTCTCCCTATACATCCCAGTATCCCCCCAGCCCTCCCTACTGCCTTCTCACATTACTTGCTAACCTTAAGGTCATCTGATATGATTACCCCCAGGTCCCTTTCCATTTTTGTTGTTGTTACTACCCCTTCCCCTGTGTAATCTTCCCTTGGGTTTTTGTTTCCCAGGTGCATTATTTTGTGCTTCTTCGCATTGAATCCAAACTGCCATACTTCTGACCATTCCTCCAACATTGCCAAGTCCCTTCTCATCCTTTCCACACCTCCCTGTGTATCAACCCAGTTACAGATCTTTGTGTCATCTGCAAAGAGGCATACTTTTCCTTCCAGTCCCTCTGCAATGTCACTTATAAAGGCATTAAAAAGGACTAGACCCAGTACTGCACCCTGCAGTACCCCACTAGTAACCCCTCTTTCTTCAGAGTGGACTCCATTTACAGTTACCTTCTGTGTCCTGTTGTCCAGCCAGTGTTTTACCCGGGCTTCCACCCTGGGACCCACTCCCATGCTGGTTAATTAGACTATTAATCTTTTGTGTGGGACTGTGTCAAATGCCTTGCTAAAGTCTAGGTAGGCCATGTCCACAGCCCCTCCCTGGTCTACTACTTTGGTCACCTAGTCAAAGAAATCAATTAGATTAATCTGACATGACCTTCCTGCTGTGAACCCATGCTGTCTTGGATCCTGTGCCCCACTGGCCTCTAGGTACTCAACAATTCTTTCCTTCAGCAGTGATTCCATCACTTTCCCTACCACAGAGGTCAAACTGACAGGTCTGTAGTTTCCTGCCTCTGTCTTGGTCCCACTTTTGTGAAAGGGAATCACATCCACCTTCTTCCAGTCCTCAGGTCCACACCATCCTCCATGATTTGTTAAAAAGGGTAGTCAGTGGTTTCACTAGTTCTCCCCTTAATTCTTTTAGAATTCTGGGGTGAATTCCATCAGGACCCATTGCTTTGTCCACCTTCAGTTTTAGGAGTTCTTTCAGAACTGTTTCTTCTGTGAAAAGACTGGGATCAACCCACCTTTCCAGAGTGCTTCTGTTACTTGGATTAGGCACCTCCACCTCCTTCTCTGTTGTGAATACTGAGCAGAAACATTTGTTCAGTACCCTGCTTTTTCATTGTCCCTCTCTCACCACTCACCCTCCCTTTGTCTTTCTATGCTCCCTGATGTACCTATAAAAGGTTTTATCCCCCTTCTTAACCGAGTTGGCTATCTTTTCCTCAGTTTGGGCCTTTGCTATTCTGACTTTCCTCCCTGCTTCCTTCTGCCTTAACTGGTACAGCTCTCTGTCCTGCTCCTTTGGTGTCTCCTTATACTTCCTGAATGCTATCTTTTTCTCCCTGACCTTCCCCGCCACCTCTTTTGAGAACTATAGTGGCTTTTTCTTTCATTTTGATTTGTTTATTTGCTTCACACAAAGGCTTGTTGCCTCTGTGATGGCAGATTTGATGTTTCCCCATTGTTGTTCCACCCCTCCTTTTAACCTGTTTGCTAGTGCTTTTCTTAGGCATTCTCCCATCTTGCCAAAGTCAGCCCTCCTGAAGTCCAGTACCCTCACTTTTGTATGGCTTGACTCTGTAGCTGAGTTTATCGTGAACCACACTGTTTGATGGTCACTTGTTCCCAGATAGCAACCCACTTCTAGATCTGAGATCCTCTCACTGTCCCCATTTAAGAGTATGAGGTCTAAGACTGCTCCCTCAAGAGTGGGTTCCAAAACTTGCTGTCTGAGGCATGCCACTAGTAGGGCATTGAGAATGGCCCTGCTCCTGGATGTGGCTGCAGCAAATGTGCTCCAGTTAACATCTGGCATAGTCAGGTCTCCCATCAACAGTATCCCCCCTTTCTCTGCCATCCTAAGAATGCCTTGTATCATATCCTTGTCCATTTCCTCCCCCTGACATGGAAGTCTGTATACAACCCCTGTGTGGCTTGTGGTGCCATTTCAAGTCTCTAAGGTGACCCACAGTGCCTCCTCTCCTCCATATTTACTCTTTTGTTCAGTTTCTTTTATCCCTTCCCTTACATAGAGAGCTACTCTTCCCCCTCTTCTCCCCTCCCTGTCTCTCCTTTAAGGTGGTGTACCCTGGTATGTTAACATCCCAGTCATGGTTCTCTGTGTACCATGTTTCTGTGACTGCTACGATATCCAGGCATCCCTCTTCCATCAAGGCCACCAGTTCAGGGAGCTTGTTGCCCAGACTACGGGCATTGGTACTTATTACCCTCCATTTCCTGATGGCCGTACTCCATTTTGCCCCATCCCTGTCCTTCTTGCCTTTGTCACTTTCTCCATTTACCCCTGCCCTTCTCCCTATCAACATTTCTATCTTTGTGTTTACATCACTTACTACCCTGACTTTTTTGGGGGGCTAGGATTTCCCTGATCCTTTCCAGTGCCCCCCCCCTTGGCTAGTTTAAATGCTTCCCAATGAAGCATTTAAACCTATCACCTAGGATCCTGGTTCCCCTCCTGGACAGATGGAGACCATTATGCCAGTAGAGGCCTGCATCACTCCAGGTGGACCCCCAGTCCCCAATGAAGCCAAATCCCTGAGCTCTGCACCAGTTTTTCAACCACTGATTGAATCCCATGATGTGGAGCACCCTAGCCTCACCTATGCCATAGACAGGCAGCACCTCCAAAAAGGTTACCATGCATGCTACTTATCTAAGGCCCCTCCCAAACTCTGTAAACTCTTCCTGCACTGCTCTGATCCCTTTCATAGCCAGGTCATTTGTCCCTAGTTAATGACATCCAGGTCCCTCTCCTGTGCTGCTGCTCCCGCAATCCTGAGAATTCGCTCCCTGTCCCTCCAAGCCATGGTGCCAGGCAGGCACCCTACCTCCCTCTCCCCTTCCTCCCCCAGTTCTACCTTACTAACAATGGAGTCTCCCACCAGGGGTTGTTTCCTTCCTCTGTGAGGTCCCATGCCACCCTCCTGTGGGTCTCCTTTGTGGAGGTTCCCCGCATCCTCCTTGGTCTCCACTGAGGGTACCTCCATAGAGGAACCACACTTTGCCAGAATGGCATATGAATTGTGGAGAGGTACAACTGGAGGGATGCACCTCTGTTCCACAACCCTCACCCTTCCTGAGCCCACTGTGGTTCAACTGCTCCTCTTTCTTGGCAACCTCTGAGGCAATGGCAGTGGCTCTGGTGGTCCCTGGATGGGAGGGGAGGTCCCACAAATCCTGGCCAACTCAGCCTGCAGATGAGCAACCTCCTCCCTCAGCCCAGAGAGGTGCCTGCAGATGGACAACACCGCATCCTCCAGAATGTCTCCCGGAAAACTGCTGCTCCACAGCCACTGCACTGCACCACTCCCATCATGTCTTATTTCTGGCCCCTTCACTGTTGCTTGGAATCCTTATTCTTGCCTCTGTTTTTTTCTTCCTACTTACTTACTGCCTCTGTGCCCTTTAAGCTCCTGATCTTCCTGTTCTGAGACAAGAATATCCTATATTTCTCAGTAGTCCCCTTACTTGCTCAGATTCAGACCTCCAGCAGCTAGGGGGGATGGAGTACTACTCTTGACCTTCTAGGATGGTAAGTCTTTTGTAGCTCTGTGATCACTCACTTCCTGTTCCTAAACAGGAAGTTCCTGTTGTCAGTCAAAATCCTGTACCTATAAAAGTAGAACTGGCTTTGGGTGGGGGTGGAGGGGAGGGAAGGAGGGCAATACAGTCCCAGTAGAGGAGTCCAGTCACATGGCAACTCCTTCCTCCTGGTGTTCTCTGCCAAGTCTGTGGCAGAAGCTGTCTAGAGCAGTGTTTAAATCTGGCTGTAACCTGGCTTCCTTCTAGCTAAATCACTCCACCTACTTAATAGATCTTTCTACACTTAGTTAAATTGCACAGATAACAATCCCCTTCAGCCACCTGAGATTTAAACCTAGATAACTGTTCAGATAACAGTTCACTTCAGCCAACTCAGACAAACACACTAACTTTTTTTACCCTAAATTGAAGGTCCCAGTAGTAGAGTTCTACTTCTTTAGTCCCAGTAAAGAAGTCCAGTCACATGGCAACTCCTCCCTCCTGGTGTTCTCTGCCAAGTCTCTGGCAGGAGCTGTCTAGGGCAGTGTTTAAATCTGGCTGTAACCTGGCTTCCTTTTAGCTAAGCCACTCCCCTTATTTAATAGATCTTTCGACACTTAGTTAAATTGCACAGATAACAATCCACTTCAGTCACCTGAGATTTACACCTAGATAACTGCTCAGATAACAGTTCACTTCTGCCAACTCATACAAACACAATAACTTTTTTAGCCCTAAATTGAAGGTCCAAGTAGTAGAGTTCTACTTCTTTAGTCCCAGTAGAGAAGTCCAGTAACACAGCAACACCTTCCTCCTGGTGTTCTCTGCCAAGATTCTTTGGGGTACACAGCTGTGACACAGCTGCAGTACTACTAGTGTAGTATCTTTGGAGTACAGAGCTGTTACACAGATGGAGTGCTAATAGTGTAATTTCTTAGGGATACAGAGCTGTGACACAGGTGGAGTGCTAATAGTGTAATTTCTTTGGAGTTTAGAGCTGTGACACAGGTGGAGTGCTAATAGTGTGGCTACTTTGGAGATCAGAGTTGTGACATAGGCAGAGTGCTAATAGTGTAGTTTATTTGGGGTATAGAGTTGTGACACAGGTTGAGTGCTAATAGTGTAGTTTCTTTGGGGTACATAGCTGTGACACAGGTGGAGTGCTAACAGTGTGGTTACTTTGGAGTACAGAGCTGTGACAAAGGCAGAGTGCTAATAGTATAGTTTCTTAGAGGTACATAGCTGTGACACAGGTGAAGTGCTAATAGTGTAGTATCTTTGGAGTACAGAGCTCTGACACAGGTGGAGTGCTAATAGTGTAATATCTTTGGGACACAGAGCTGTGACACAGGTGGAGTGCTAATAGTGTGGCTACTTTGGAGAACAGAGATGTGACATAGGCAGAGTGCTAATAATGTAGTTTATTTGGGGGTACAGAGTTGTGACACAGGCTGAGTGCTAATAGTGTAGTTTCATTGGGGTACATAGCTGTGACACAGGTGGAGTGCTAACAGTGTGGTTACTTTGGAGTACAGAGCTGTGACACAGACAGAGTGCTAATAGTGTTGTTTCTTTGAGGTACATAGCTGTGACACAGGTGAAGTGCTAATATGTAGTATCTTTGGAGTACAGAGCTCTGACACAGGTGGAGTGCTAATAGTGTAATATCTTTGGGGCACAGAGCTGTAACACAGGCAGAGTGCTAATAGTGTAGTTTCTTTGGGATACAGAGCTGTGACACAGGCAGAGTGCTAATGGTGTAGTTTCTTTGGGATACAGAGCTCTGACACAGGTGGAGTGCTAATAGTGTAGTTTGTTTGGAGTATAGAGCTGTGACACAGGTGGAGTACTAATAGTGTGGCTATTTTGGAGTACAGAGCTGTGACTTAGGTGGAGTGCTAATAGTGTAGTTTATTTGGGGTACAGAGCTGTGACACAGGCTGAGTGCTAATAGTGTAGTTTCTTTGGGGTACAGAGCTGTGACACAGGAGGAGTGCTAATAGTGTGGTTACTTTGGAGTACATAGCTGTGACACAGGTGAAGTGCTAATAGTGTAATCTCTTTGGAGTACAGAGCTCTGACACAGGTGGAGTGCTAATAGTGTAGTATCTTTGTTGCACAGAGCTGTGACACAGGCGGAGTGCTAATAGTGTAGTTTCTTTGCAGTATAGAGCAGTGACACAGGTGGAGTGCTAATAGTGTAGTTTCTTTGGGGTACATAGCTGTGACACAGGTGAAGTGCTAATAGTGTAATATCTTTGGAGTACAGAGCTCTGACACAGGTGGAATGCTAATAGTGTAGTATATTTGGGGCACAGAGCTGTGACACAGGTGGAGTGCTAATAGTGTAGTTTCTTTGGAGTATAGAGCTGTGACACAGGTGCAGTGCTAATAGTGTAGTTTCTTTGAAGTACAGAGCTGTGACACAGGTGGAGTGCTAATAGTGTAGTTTCTTTGGAGTATAGAGCTGTGACACAGGTGGAGTGCTAATAGTGTGCTTACCATGGAGTACAGAGCTCTGACACTGGTGGAGTGCTAATAGTGTAATACCTTTGTTACACAGAGCTGTGACACAGGCGGAGTGCTAATATTGAAGTTTCTTTGGGGTACAGAGGTCTGACACAGGTGGAGTGCTAATAGTGTAGTTTCTTTGGAGTATAGAGCTGTGACACAGGTGGAGTGCTAATAGTGTAGTTACTTTGGAGTACAGAGCTGCGACACAGGCAGAGTGCTAATAGTGTAGTTTCTTTGATGTACATAGCTGTGACACAGGAGAAGTGCTAATAGTGTAGTATCTTGGGAGTACAGAGCTGTGACACAGGTGGAGTGCTAACAGTGTAATATCTTTGGGGCACAGAGCTGTGACACAGGCAGAGTGCTAATAGTGTAGTTTCTTTGGGATACAGAGCTGTGACACAGGCAGAGTGCTAATGGTGTAGTTTCTTTGGGATACAGAGCTCTGACACAGGTGGAGTGCTAATAGTGTGGTCACTTTAGAGAACAGAGCTGTGACACAGGCAGAGTGCTAATAGTGTAGTTTCTTTGGGTACAGAGTTGTGACACAGGCGGAGTGCTAATAGTGTAGTTTCTTTGGGGTACATACCTGTGACACAGGTGAAGTGCTAATAGTGTAGTATCTTTGGAGTACAGAGCTCTGACACAGGAGGAGTGCTAATAGAGTAGCATCTTTGGGGCATAGAGCTGTGACATAGACGGGGTGCTATTAGTGTAGTTTAATTGGGGTACAGAGCTGTGACACAGGCTGAGTGCTAATAGTGTAGTAACTTTGGAGTACAGAGCTGTGACACAGGTGGCATGCTAATAGTATAGATTCTTTGGGGTACATAGCTGTGACACAGGTGAAGTGCTAATAGTGTAGTTTCTTTGGAGTATAGAGCTGTGACACAGGTGAAGTGCTAATAGTGTGGTCACTATGGAGTACAGAGCTGTGACACAGGTGGAGTGCTAATATTGTGGCTACTTTGGAGTACAGAGCTGTGACATTGGCGGAGTGCTAATAGTGTAGTTTATTTGGGGTACAGAGCTGTGACACATGCAGAGTGCTAATATTGTAGTTTCTTTGGGGTACAGAGGTGTGACACAGGTGGAGTGCTAATAGTGTAGTTTATTGGAGTATAGAGCTGTGACACAGGTGTAGTGCTAATACTGTAGTTTCTTTGGAGTATAGAGCTGTGACACAGGTGGAGTGCTAATAGTGTGGTCACTTTGGAGTACAGAGCTGTGACACAGGTGGAGTGCTAATAGTGTAGTATCTTTGGGGCACAGAGCTGTGACACAGGCGGAGTGCTAATAGTATAGTTTCTTTGGGATACAGAGCTGTGACACAGATGGAGTGCTAATAGTGTGGTTTCTTTGGAGTATAGAGCTGTGACACAGGTGGAGTGCTAATAGTGTAGTTTCTTTGGAGTATAGAGCTGTGTCACAGGTGGAGTGCTAATAATGTGGTCACTTTGGAGTACAGAGCTGTGACACAGATAGAGTGCTAATAGTGTGGCTACTTTGGAGTACAGAGCTGTGACATAGGCGGAGGCTAATAGTGTAGTTTCTTTGGGATACAGAACTGTGACACAGTTGGAGTGCTAATAGTGTGGTCACTTTGGAGTAAAAAGCTGTGACACATTCTGAGTGCTAATAGTGTAGTTTCTTTAGGGTACATAGCTATGACACAGGTGAAGTACTAATAGTGTAGTATCTTTGGAGTACAGAGCTCGGACACAGGTGGAGTGCTAACAATGTGTAGCATCTTTGAGCACAGGAGTGTGACAATGACGGAGTGCTAATAGTGTAGTTTATTTGGGGTACAGAGCTGTGACACAGGCTGAGTGCTAATAGTGTAGTTACTTTGGAGTACAGAGCTGTGACACAGGAGGCGTGCTAATAGTGTAGTTTCTTTGGGGTACATAGCTGTGACAGAGGTGAAGTGCTAATAGTGTAGTTTCTTTGGAGTATAGAGCTGTGACACAGGTGGAGTGCTAATAGTGTAGTTTCTTTGGAGTATAGAGCTGTGACACAGGCGGAGTGTTAATAGGTGTCTTTGGGCTACAGTGGTGTGACACAGAGAGTGCTAATAGTATGGTTCTTTGGGACTGGAACTGTGACCCCAGTTGGAGTGCTAATAGTGTGGTCACTTTGGGTACAAGCTGTGACACAGGCTGAGGTGCTCATAGAGTAGACTCTTTGGGGGTACATAAGCTGTGACACAGGTGAAGTGCTACAGTAGAATCTTTGAGTACGAGCCAGCACAGGTGGAGTGCTACAGTAGTATCTTGGGGCACAGGCTGTGACAGGTGGAGTGCTAATAGTAGTTTCTTTGGAGGTAGAGCTGTACAGAGGTTCAGTGCTATTAGTGTAGTTTCTTGGGTACAGGCCTACACAGGTGGAGTGCCAAAGTAGTACCCGAGCGCCAGAACTGAGACACAGACCGAGTGCTAATTAGTTTCTTTAGGGTACAGAGGTGTAACCACAGGTGGAGTGTTAATAGTGCTTCTTTGGAGTATAGGGCTGTGACAAGGTGGAGTGCTAATAGTGTGGTCCTTTGGAGTACAGAGCTGTGACACAGGAAGAATGCGCAACGTAGCTTGTTTGAGTACAGAGTCACACAGGTGGAGCTAATAGTGTAGCTACTTTGGGTACAGAGCTGTGACATAGGCGGTGCTAATAGTAGGTTATTTGAGGTACAGAAGGTGACATAGGCTGAGTACTAACAGTGTAGTTTCTTCCCGCACACAGTGTGTGACACAGGTGGAGGTTAATAGTGTGATTACTGAGCCAGATCTGTGACACAGTCGGAGTGCTAATAGTGTAGTTTCAGCATAGCTAGACACAGGTGAAGTGCCACAGTGTAGTATCTTGACTGCAGCGCCAGCACAGTGGAGTGCAATAGTATAGTATCTTGTGCAGAGCTGTACACACAGGCGGAGTGCTAAATGGTGTAGTTTATTTGGGGTAGGCTGACATAGGCCAAGTGCTAATAGTATAGTTTCTTTGGGGTACATTACACAGGTGGAGTGCTAATAGTGTGGTCACTTGGGTATAGGCTGTGACACAGGCAGTGCTAATAGTGTAGTTTCTTTGAGTACAGAGCTGCAACAGGTGGGTGAGTGCTAACAGTGTAGTTTCTTTGGAGCATAGAGCTGTGACACAGGTGGAGTTAATAGTGGTGCTTACTATGGAGTACATACAGGAGTCTGACACTTTGGAGTGCTAATAGTGTAATACCTTTGTTACACAGAGCTGTGAACAGGCGGAGTAACATTGAAGTCTTTGGGGTACAGAGTCCCAACAGGTGGAGGTAATAGTGTAGTTTCTTTGGAGTATAGAGCTGTGACACAGTGGAGTGCTAGTAGTTACTTGAGCACGAGCTGTGACACAGGCAGGTGCTAATAGTGTAGTTTCTTTGATGTACAGCTGTGACACAGGAGAAGTGCACAGGGTAGTATCTTGGGAGTACAGAGGTTGACACACAGGTGGAGTGCTAACAGTGTAATATCTTGGGGCAAGACCTGACACAGACAGAGTGCTAATAGTGTAGTTTCTTTGGGATACAGGCCAGCACAGGTGGAGTGCTAAAAGTGTGGTCACTTTAGAGAACAGGCTGTGACACAGGCAGAGTGCTAATAGTGTAGTATCTTTGAGTACAGGCTCTGACACAGGAGAAAAGCATAGAGCATCTTGGGGGCATAGAGCTGTGACATAGACAGGTAAAATAGTGTAGTTTATTTGGGGTACAGGCTGTGACAGCTGAGTGCTAATAGTGTAGTAACTTCGAGTACAGGCTGTGACACAGTGGCATCTAATAGTATAGATTCTTGGAGTACATAGCCAGACACAGGCAAGTGCTAATAGTGTAGTTTTGAGTACAGAGCTGCGACACAGGTGAGTGCTAATAGTGTGGTCACTATGGGTAAGAGCCAGGACACAGGTGAATATTAGCTACTTTGGGTACAGGCTGTGACATTGGCGGAGTGCTAATAGTGTAGTTTATTTGGGGCACAGGCTGTGACACATGCAGGTGTAATATTGTAGTTTCTTTCAGGGTACAGAGGCAGGACACATGTGGAGTGCTAATAGTGGTTGTTGGAGTATAGGCCGTGACAGGTGTAGTGCTAATAGTGTAGTTTCGAGTATAGAGCTGTGACACGGTGGAGTACACAGTGGTCCTTTGGAGTGCAGGCCGGGACACAGGTGGAGTCCTAATAGTAGTATCTTTGGGGCACGAGCTGTGACATAGGTGGTGCTAATAGTATAGTTTCTTGGGATAGAGGCTGTGACGAGCACAGATGGAGTGCTAATAGTGTGGTTTCTTTGGAGTATGGAGGCTGCTTGACACAGGTGGAGTGCTGTGGTGTAGTTTCTGGCACAGTGTAGAGCTGTGTCACAGGTGGAGCAATAGTGTGGCTCACTGGGCACGAGCTGCGACACAGGTAAGTGCAACAGTGTGGCTACTTTGGAGTACAGGCCATGACATAGGCAGAGCCAATAGTGTAGTTTCTTTGGGATACAGACTGTGACACAGTTGGGTAAGCACAGTGTGGTCACTTTGAGTAAAAGCAGGACACATTCTGAGTGCTAATAGTGTGTTTCTTTAGGGCACATAGCTAAGGCCAGGTGAAGTGCAATAGTGTAGTATCTTGGAGCACAGAGCCGGGACACAGGTGGAGTGCTATAGTGTAGCATCTTGGGGCACGGCTGTGACAGGTGGAGTGCTAATAGTGTAGTTTAGTACAGTGCTGTGACACAGGCTGGAAAATAATTGTGTTACTTTCGGGTACACAGACACAGGCGACAGAAATAGTGTAGTTTCTTTGGGGTACATAAGCTGTGACACAGGTGAAGTGATAACAATTGCAGTTTCTTTGGAGTATAGGCTGCCCAAGCACGGGTGGAGTGCTAATAGTGTAGTTTTCTTTGGAGTATAGAGCTGTGACATGGTGGAGTGCTTCAATAGTGTGGTCACTTGGAGTACAGAGCTGTGACACAGGTGGAGTACTAATAGTGTGGCTATCGGAGTAACAGAGCTGTGACATAGGCGGTTAGTAGTGTAGTTTATTTGGCGACAGGCTATGACACATGCGGAGGCCAACACCAGACTCTTTGGGGTACAGAGATTGACACAGTGGAGTGCTAATAGTGGTTTCTTTGGAGTATAGAGCTGGAGGCAGGTGTATGCTAAAGTGTAGTTTCTTTGGAGTATAGAGCTGTGACACGGGTGGAAGGCTAATAATGCTGGTCACTTTGGGTCTGGAGCTGTGACAGAGGGTGGGTGCTAATAGTGTACTATCTTAAAGGAACAGAGCTGACATAGGCAGGTGCCAATAGTATAGTTTCTTGGGATACAGAGCTACGACAACTGACGGAGGCAAATAGTGTGGTTTCTTTGGAGTATAGAGCTGTGACACAGGTGGAGTGCTAATAGTAGTTTCTTTGGGCATAGAGCGGCGTGGAGGCTAACAGTGTGGTCACTTTGGCACAGAGCTGTGATTATTGCGTGAGTGCTAATAGTGTGGCTACTTTGGCACAGAGCTGTGACACAGGCGAGTGCTGGCTACCAGAAGCCTTAGGCTAAAGTGGTGGCACACAGGTGCTAATAGTGTAGTTTCTTTGGATAAAGAACTGTGACACAGTTGAGTGCTAATAGTGTGGTCACTTTGGGTACAAAGCTGTGACACAGCTGACTGCAATAGTATAGTTTCTTTTGGGAACATAGCTGTGACACAGGTGAAATGCTAACAATGTAGTTACTTTGGAGTACAGTGCTCTGACAGGTGGAGTGTTAGTGTAGTATCTTTGGGGCAGAGAGCTGTGACACAGGTGGAGTGCTAATAGTGTAGTTTCTTTGGAGTGTAGAGCTGTGTCACAGGTACAGTGCTAATAGTGTAGTTTCTTTGGGGTACAGGCTGTGACACTGGTGGAGTGCTAATAGCGTGCTTACTTTGGAGTACAGAAATCACACACAGGTGGATACTGTGTGCACCTTTGTTGCACAGGCTGTGACACAGAGGAGGGCTAATTGTGCCTCTTTAGTGTACAGAGGTGCGAAAGGTAGAGGTATTAATAATCATGGCTTCTTGGGAGTATAGATCTGTGACACAGTTGGAGTGCTAATGGTGTGGTCACTTTGGAGTACAGGCGCCGACAGAGGCAGAGTGCTAATAATGTAGTTTGTTTGGGGTACAGGCTATGACACAGGAGGAGTGCTAATAGTGTAGTTTCTGTGGGGTACACAGCTGTGACCAGGGAAGTGCTAATAGTGTAGTATCTTGGAAAACGGGCCTGACACAGGTGGAGTGCTAATAGTGTAGCATCTTTGGGGCACAGACAGACACAGTAAGTGCTAATATTGGTAGTTTCTTTGGGTATAGGCTGGCTGGTGGAGTAAGCACAGGTGTTCACTTTGGGTGCAAACTGGGACACAGGAGGAGGAAACAGTGTGGCTACTTTGGAGTACAGAGCTGCACATGGAGTGCTAGTGTAGTTTATTTGGGGTACAGAGCTGTGACATAGGCTGAGGCTAATAGTGTAGTTTCTTTGGGTAGGCTGTGACAGGTGGGTCACTTTGGAGTACAGAGCTGTGACACAGGTGGAGTGCTAATAGTGTAGTATCTTTGGGGCACAGAGCTGTGACATAGGCACAGTGCTAATAGAATAGTTTCTTTGGTATACAGAGCTGTGACACAGATGGAGTGCTAATAGTGTGGTTTCTTTGGAGTATAGAGCTGTGACACAGGTGGAGTGCTAATAGTGTATTTTCTTTGGAGTGTAGAGCTGTGACACAGGTGCAGTGCTAATAGTGTGGTCACTTTGGAGTACAGAGCTGTGACACAGGTAGAGTGCTAATAGTGTGGCTACTTTGGAGTACAGAGATGTGACATAGGCGGAGTGCTAATAGTGTAGTTTATTTGGGGTACAGAGCTGTGACACAGGCGGAGTGTTAAGACTGTAGTTTCTTTGGGCTACAGTGGCATGACACAGGCGGAGTGCTAATAGTGTAGTTTCTTTGGGATACAGAACTGTGACACAGTTGGAGTGCTAATAGTGTGGTCACTTTGAGTACAAAGCTGTGACACTGGCTGAGTCCTAATAGTGTAGTTTCTTTGGGGTACATAGCTGTGACACAGGTGAAGTGCTAATAGTGTAGTATCTTTGGAGTACAGAGCTCTGACACAGGTGGAGTGCTAATAGTGTAGTATCTTTGGGGCACAGAGCTGTGACACAGGTGGAGTGCTAATAGTGTTGTTTCTTTGGAGTGTAGTGCTGTGACACAGGTACATTGCTAATAGTGTAGTTTCTTTGGGGTACATAGCTGTGACACTGGTGGAGTGCTAATAGTGTGGATACTTTGGAGTACTGAGCTCTGACACAGGTGGAGCGCTAATAGTGTAGTACCTTTGTTGCACAGAGCTGTGACACAGGCGGAGTGCTAATATTGTAGTTTCTTTAGGGTGCAGAGGTGTGACACAGGTGGAGTGTTAATAGTGTAGCTTCTTTGGAGCATAGAGCTGTGACACAGGTGGAGTGCTAATAGTGTGGTCACTTGGAGTACAGAGCTGTGACAGAGGCAGAGTGCTAATAATGTAGCTTGTTTGGAGTACAGAGCTGTGACACAGGTGGAGTGCTAATAGCGTGGCTACTTTGGAGTACAGAGCTGTGACATAGGCGGAGTGCTACTAGTGTAGTTTATTTGGGGTACAGAGCTGTGACATAGGCTGTGTGCTAATAGTGTAGTTTCTTCCGGGTACAGAGCTGTGACACAGGTGGAGTGCTATTAGTGTGATTACCTGGAGTACAGAGCTGTGACACAGGCGGAGAGCTAATAGTGTAGTTTCTTTTGGTATCAGCTGTGACAGGTGAAGTGCCAATAGTGTAGTATCTTTGGAGTGCAGAGCTCTGACACAGGTGGAGTGCTAGTAGTGTGGTCACTTTGCAGTACAAAGCTGTGACACAGGCTGAGTGCTAATAGTGTAGTATCTTTGGAGGACAGAGCTCTGACACAGGTGGAGTGCTAATAGTGTAGTATCTTTGGGGCACAGAGCTCTGACACAGGTGGAGTGCTAATAGTGTAGTATCTTTGGGGCACAGAGCTGTGACGCAGGTGGAGTGCTAATAGTGAAGTTTCATTGGGGTACAGAACTGTGACACAGGTGGAGTGCTAAGAGTGTACTTACTTTGGAGTACAGAGCTCTGACATAGGTGCACTGCTAATAGTGTAGTACCTTTGTTGCACAGAGCTGTGACACAGACGGAGTGCTAATATTGTAGTTTCTTTAGGGTACAGAGGTGTGACACAGGTGGAGTGGTAATAGAGTAGTTTCTTTGGAGTGTAGAGCTGTGACACAGGTACAGTGCTAATAGTGTAGTTTTTTGGGGTACAGAGCTGTGACACAGTTGAGTGCGGCTATTAGTGTTTGCTTCTGGAGTACAGAGCTGTGACTGGGTGGAGTGCTAATGGTGTGGCTACTTTGGAGTGCAGAGCTGTGACATAGGCAGGTGCTAATAGTGTAGTTTATTTGGGAAGAGCTGTGACTTTATAAGAGTGCTGTATAGTGTAGTTTATTTGGGGTACAGAGCTGTGACACAGGCAGAGTGCTAATAGTGTAGTTTATTTGGAGTATAGAGCTGTGACACAGGTATAGTGCTAATAGTGTAGTTTCTTTGGAGTATAGAGCTGTGACACAGGTGGAGTGCTAATAGTGTAGTATCTTTGGGGCACAGAGCTGTGACATAGGCAGAGTGCTAATAGTATAGTTTATTTGGGATACAGAGCTGTGACACAGATGGAGTGCTAATAGTGTGGTTTCTTTGGAGTATAGAGCTGTGACAGATGGAGTGCTAATAGTGTGGTTTCTTTGGAGAATAGAGCTGTGACACAGGTGGAGTGCTAATAGTATAGTGTATTTGGGATGCAGAGCTGTGACACAGATGGAGTGCTAATAGTGTGGTTTCTTTGGAGTATAGAGCTGTGACAGATGGAGTGCTAATAGTGTGGTTTCTTTGGAGTATAGAGCTGTGACACAGGTGGAGTGCTAATAGTGTAGTTTCTTTGGAGTATAGAGCTGTGACACAGGTAGAGTGCTAATAGTGTGGCTACTTTGGAGTACAGAGCTGTGACATAGGCGGAGTGCTAATAGTGTAGTTTATTTGGGGATCAGAGCTGTGACACAGGCGGAGTGTTAATACTGTAGTTTCTCTGGGCTACAGTGGCGTGACACAGGCGGAGTGCTAATTGTGTAGTTTCTTTGGGATACAGAACTGTGACACAGTTGGAGTGCTAATAGTGTGGTCACTTTGGAGTGCAAAGCTGTGACACAGGCTGAGTCCTAATAGTGTAGTTTCTTTGGGGTACATAGCTGTGACACAGGTGAAGTGCTAATAGTGTAGTATCTTTGGAGTACAGAGCTCTGAGACAGGTGGAGTGCTAATAGTGTAGTACCTTTGTTGCACAGAGCTGTGACACAGGCGGAGTGCTAATATTGTATTTTCTTTATAGTACAGAGGTGTGACACAGGTGGAGTGTTAATAGTGTAGCTTCTTTGGAATATAGAGCTGTGACACAGGTGGAGTGCTAATAGTGTGGTCACTTGGAGTACAGAGCTGTGACACAGGCAGAGTGCTAATAATGTAGCTTGTTTGGAGTGCAGAGCTGTGACACAGGTGGTGGGCTAAAAGCGTTTCTACTTTGGAGTACAGAGTTGTGACATAGGCGGAGTGCTAATAGTGTAGTTTATTTGGGGTACAGAGCTGTGACACAGGTGGAGTGCTAATAGTGTACTTTCTTTGTGGTACATAGCTGTGACACAGGTGATGTGCTAATAGTGTAGTATCTTTGGAGTCAAGAGCTCTGACACAGATGGAGTGCTAATAGTGTGGTCACTTTGGAGTACAAAGCTGTGACACAGGCGGAGTGCTAATAGTGAAGTTTCTTTGTGGTACATAGCTGTGACACAGGTGATGTGTTAATAGTGTAGTATCTTTGGAGTGCAGACCTCTGACACAGGTGGAGTGCTAATGGTGTGGTCACTTTGGAGTACAATGCTGTGACACAGGCTGAGTGCTAATAGTGTAGTATCTTTGGAGGACAGAGCTCTGACACAGGTGGAGTGCTAATAGTGTAGTATCTTAGGGGCACAGAGCTCTAACACAGGTGGAGTGCTAATAGTGTAGTATCTTTGGGGCACTGAGCTGTGACACATGTGGAGTGCTAATAGTGTAGTTTCTTTGGGGTACAGAGCTGTGACACAGGTGGAGTGCTAAGAGTGTGCTTACTTTGGAGTACAGAGCTCTGACACAGGTGGAGTGCTAATAGTGTAGTACCTTTGTTGCACAGAGCTGTGACACAGGCGGAGTGCTAATATTGTAGTTTCTTTAGGGTACAGAGGTGTGACACAGGTGGAGTGCCAATAGTGTTGTTTCTTTGGAGTGTAGAGCTGTGACACAGGTACAGTGCTAATAGTGTAGTTTCTTTGGGGTACAGAGCTGTGACACAGGTGGAGTGCTAATAGTGTGCTTACTTTGGAGTACAGGGCTGTGACACAGGTGGAGTGCTAATAGTGTGGCTACTTTGGAATACAGAGCTGTGACATAGGCGGAGTGCTAATAGTGTAGTTTATTTGGGGTACAGAGCTGTGACACAGGCAGAGTGCTAATACTGTAGTTTCGTTGGGATACAGAGCTGTGACACAGGTGGAGTGCTATTAGTGTAGTTTCTTTGGAGTACAGAGCTGTGACACAGGTGTAGTGCTAATAGTGTAGTTTCTTTGGAGTATAGAGCTGTGGCACAGGTGTAGTGCTAATAGTGTGGTCAATTTGGAGTACAGAGCTGTGACACAGGTGGAGTGCTAATAGTGTAGTATCTTTTGGGCACAGAGCAGTGACATTGGCAGAGTGCTAATAGTATAGTTTCTTTGGGATACAGAGCTGTGACACAGATGGAGTGCTAATAGTGCGTTTTCTTTGGAGTATAGAGCTGTGACCCAGGTGGAGTGCTAACAGTGTAGTTTCTTTGGAGTATAGAGCTGTGACACAGGTGGAGTGCTAATAGTGTGGTCACTTTGGAGTACAGAGCTGTGACACAGTAGAGTGCTAATAGTGTGGCTACTTTGGAGTACAGAGCTGTGACATAGGCGGAGTGCTAATAGTTTAGTTTATTTGGGGTACAGAGCTGTGACACAGGTGGAGTGTTAATACTGTAGTTTCTTTGGGCTACAGTGGTGTGACACAGGTGGAGTGCTAATAGTGTAGTTTCTTTGTGATACAGAACTGTGACACAGTTGGAGAGCTAATAGTGTGGTCACTTTGGAGTACAAAGCTGTGACACAGGCTGAGTGCTAATAGTGTAGTTTCTTTGGAGTACAGAGCTCTGACACAGGTGGAGTGGTAATAGTGTAGTATCTTTGGGGCGCAGAGCTGTGACACAGGTGGAGTGCTATTAGTGTAGTTTCGTTGGAGTGTAGAGCTGTGACACAGGTACAGTGCTAATAGTGTAGTTTCTTTGTGGTACAAAGCTGTGACACATGTGATGTGCTAATAGTGTAGTATCTTTGGAGTGCAGAGCTCTGACACAGGTGGAGTGCTAATAGTGTGGTCACTTTGGAGTACAAAGCTGTGACTCAGGCTGAGTGCTAATAGTGTAGTATCTTTGGAGGACAGAGCTCTGACACAGGTGGAGTGCTAATAGTGTAGTATCTTTGAGGCACAGAGCTCTGACACAGGTGGAGTGCTAATAGTGTAGTATCTTTGGGGCACAGAGCTGTGACACAGGTGGAGTGCTAAGAGTGTGCTTACTTTGGAGTTCAGAGCTCTGACACAGGTGGAGTGCTAATAGTGTAGTACCTTTGTTGCACGGAGCTGTGACAGAGGCGGAGTGCTAATATTGTAGTTTCTTTAGGGTACAGAGGTGTGACACAGGTGGAGTGCTAATAGTGTAGTTTCTTTGGAGTGTAGAGCTGTGACACAGATACAGTGCTAATAGTGTAGTTTCTTTGGGGTACAGAGCTGTGACACAGGTGGAGTGCTAATAGTGTGCTTACTTTGGAGTACAGAGCTGTGACACAGGTGGAGTGCTAATAGTGTGGCTACTATGGAGTACAGAGCTGTGACATAGGCTGAGTGCTAATAGTGTAGTTTATTTGGGGTACAGAGCTGTGACACAGGCAGAGTGCTTAGAGTGTAGTTTATTTGGGGTACAGAGCTGTGACACAGGCAGAGTGCTAATACTGTAGTTTCGTTGGGGTACAGAGGTGTGTCACAGGTGGAGTGCTAATAGTGTAGTTTCTTTGGAGTGTAGAGCTGTGACACAGGTACAGTGCTAATAGTGTAGTTTCTTTGGGGTACAGAGCTGTGACACCGGTGGAGTGCTAATAGTGTGCTTACTTTGGAGTACACAGCTGTGATACAGGTGGAGTGCTAATAGTGTTGCTACTTTGGAGTACAGAGCTGTGACATAGGTGGAGTGCTAATAGTGTAGTTTATTTGGGGTACAGAGCTGTGACACAGGCAGAGTGGTAATACTGTAGTTTCGTTGATGTACAGAGGTGTGACACAGGTGGAGTGCTAATAGTGTAGTTTCTTTGGAGTATAGAGCTGTGACTCAGGTGTAGTGCTAATAGTGTAGTTTCTTTGGAGTATAGAGCTGTGACACAGGTGGAGTGCTAATAGTGTGGTCAATTTGGATTACAGAGCTGTGACACAGGTGGAGTGCTAATAGTGTAGTATCTTTGGGGCACAGAGCTGTGACATAGGCAGAGTGCTAATAGTATAGTTTCTTTGGGATACAGAGCTGTGACACAGATGGAGTGCTAATAGTGTGTTTTCTTTGGAGTATAGAGCTGTGACACAGGTGGAGCGCTAACAGTGTAGTTTCTTTGGAGTATAGAGCTGTGACACAGGTGGAGTGCTAATAGTGTGGTCACTTTGGAGTACAGAGCTGTGACACAGTTAGAGTGCTAATACTGTGGCTACTTTGGAGTACAGAGCTGTGACATAGGCGGAGTGCTAATAGCTTAGTTTATTTGGGGTACAGAGCTGTGACACTGGCGGAGTGTTAATACTGTAGTTTTTTGGGCTACAGTGGTGTGACACAGGTGGAGTGCTAATAGTGTAGTTTCTTTGTGATACAGAACTGTGACACAGTTGGAGTGCTAATAGTGTGGTCACTTTGGAGTACAAAGCTGTAACACAGGCTGAGTGCTAATAGTGTAGTTTCTTTGGGGTACATAGGTGTGACACAGTTGAAGTGCTAATAGTGTAGTATCTTTGGAGTACAGAGCTCTGACACAGATGGAGTGCTAATAGTGTAGTATCTTTGGGGCACAGAGCTGTGACATAGGCGGAGTGCTAATAGTGCAGTTTATTTGGGGTACAGAGCTGCGACACAGACTGAGTGCTAATAGTGTAGTTACTGTGGAGTACAGAGCTGTGACACAGGCGGCGTGCTAATAGTGTAGTTTCTTTGGGGTACATAGCTGTGACACAGGTGAAGTGCTAATTGTGTAGTTTCTTTGGAGTATAGAGCTGTGACACAGGTGGAGTGCTAATAGTGTAGTTTCTTTGGAATATAGAGCTGTGACACAGGTGGAGTGCTAATAGTGTGGTCACTTTGAAGTACAGAGCTGTGACACAGGTGGAGTGCTAATAGTGTGGGTACTTTGGAGTGCAGAGCTGTGACATAGGAGGAGTGCTAATAGTGTAGTTTATTTGGGGTACAGAGGTGTGACACAGGCGGAGTGCTAATGCTGCAGTTTCTTTGGGGTACAGAAGTGTGACACAGGTGGAGTGCTAATAGTGCAGTTTCTTTGGAGTATAGAGCTGTGACACAGGTGCAGAGCTAATAGTGTGGTCACTTTGGAGTACAGAGCTGTGACAGTTGGAGTGCTAATAGTGTAGTATCTTTCTGGCACAGAGCTGTGACATAGGCAGAGTGCTAATAGTATAGTTTCTTTGGGATACAGAGCTGTGACACAGATGGAGTGCTGATAGTGTGGTTTCTTTGGAATATAGAGCTGTGACACAGGTGGAGTGCTAATAGTGTTGTTTCTTTGGAGTATAGAGCAGTGACAAAGGTGGAGTGCTAATAGTGTGGTCACTTTAGAGTACAGAGCTGTGACACAGAGTGCTAATAGTGTGGCTACTTTGGAGTACAGAGCTGTGACATAGGCGGAGTGCTAACAGTGTAGTTTATTTGGGGTACAGAGCTGTGACACAGGCGGAGTGTTAATACTGTAGTTTCTTTGGGCTACAGTGGTGTGACACAGGCGGAGTGCTAATAGTGTGGTTTCTTTGGGATACAGAACTGTGACACAGTTGGAGAGCTAATAGTGTGGTCACTTTGGAGTACAAAGCTGTGACACAGGCTGAGTGCTAATAGTGTAGTTTCTTTGGGGTACATAGCTGTGACACAGGTGAAGTGCTAATAGTGTAGTATCTTTGGAGTACAGAACTCTGACACAGGTGGAGTGCTAATAGTGTAGTATGTTTGGGGCACAGAGCTGTGACACTGGTGGTGTGCTATTAGTGTAGTTTCTTTGGAGTGTAGAGCTGTGACACAGGTACAGTGCTAATAGTGTAGTTTCTTTGGGGTACAGAGCTGTGACACAGGTGTAGTGCTAATAGTGTGCTTTCTTTGGTGTACAGAGCTCTGACACAGGTGGAGTGCTAATAGTGTAGTACCTTTGTTGCACAAAGCTGTGACACAGGCGGAATGCTAATATTGTAGTTTCTTTAGGGTACAGAGGTGTGACACTGGTGGAGTGTTAATAGTGTAGCTTCTTTGGAGTATAGAGCTGTGACACAGATGGAGTGCTAATAGTGTGGTCACTTTGGGGAACAGAGCTGTGACACAGGCAGAGTGCAAATAATGTAGTTTGTTTGGAGTACAGACCTGTGACACAGGTGGAGTGCTAATATTGAGGCCACTTTGGAGTACAGAGCTGTGACATAGGCGGAGTGCTAATAGTGTAGGTTATTTGAGGTTCAGAGCTGTGACATAGGCTGAGTGCTAATAGAGTAGTTTCTTTGGGGTACAGAACTGTGACACAGGTGGAGTGCCAATAGTGTAGTTTCTTTGGAGTGTAGAGCTGTGACACAGGTACAGTGCTAATAGTGTAGTTTCTTTGGGGTACAGAGCTGTGACACAGGTGGAGTGTTAATAGTGTGCTTACTTTGGAGTACAGAGCTGTGACACAGGTGGAGTGCTAATAGTGTGGCTACTTTGGAGTACAGAGCTGTGACATAGGCGGAGTGCTAATAGTATAGTTTATTTGGAGTGCAGAGCTGTGACACAGGCAGAGTGCTTATAGTGCAGTTTATTTGGGGTACAGAGCTGTGACACAGACAGAGTGCTAATACTGTAGTTTCGTTGGGGTACAGAGGTGTGTCACAGGTGGAGTCCTAATAGTGTAGTTTCTTTGGAGTGTAGAGCTGTGACACAGGTGCAGTGCTAATAGTGTAGTTTCTTTGGGGTACAGAGCTGTGACACAGGTGGAGTGCTAATAGTGTGCTTACTTTGGAGTACACAGCTGTGACACAGGTGGAGTGCTAATAGTGTAGCATCTTTGGGGCACAGAGCTGTGACATAGGCAGAGTGCTAATAGTAAAGTTTCTTTGGGATACAGAGCTGTGACACAGATGGAGTGCTAATAGTGTGTTTTCTTTGGAGTAAAGAGCTGTGACAAAGGTGGAGTTCTAATAGTGTGGTCACTTTGGAGTACAGAGCTGTGTCACAGTTAGACTGCTAATACTGTGGCTACTTTGGAGTACAGAGCTGTGACATAGGCGGAGTGCTAATAGTTTAGTTTATTTGGGGTACAGAGCTGTGACACAGGCGGAGTGTTATTACTGTTGTTTCTTTGGGCTACAGTGGTGTGACACAGGTGGAGTGCTAATAGTGTAGTTTCTTTGGGATACAGAACTGTGACACAGTTGGAGGGCTAATAGTGTGGTCACTTTGGAGTACAAAGCTGTGACACAGGCTGAGTGCTAATAGTGTAGTTTCTTTGGGGTACATAGCTGTGACACAGGTGAAGTGCTAATAGTGTAGTATCTTTGGAGTACAGAGCTCTGACACAGGAGGAGTGCTAATAGTGTAGCATCTTTGGGGCACAGAGCTGTGACATAGGCGGAGTGCTAATAGTGTAGTTTATTTGGGGAACTGAGCTGTGACACAGACTGAGTCCTAATAGTGTAGTTACTTTGGAGTACAGAGCTGTGACACAGGCGGCGTGCTAATAGTGTAGTTTCTTTGGGTAAATAGCTGTGACACAGGTGAAGTGCTAATTGTGTAGTTTCTTTGGAGTATAGAGCTGTGACATAGGTGGTGTGCTAATAGTGTAGTTTCTTTGGAGTATAGAGCTGTGACAGAGGTGGAGTGCTTATAGTGTGGTCACTTTGAAGTACAGAGCTGTGACACAGGTGGAGTGCTAATAGTGTGGCTACTTTGGAGTACAGAGCTGTGACATAGGAGGAGGGCTAATAGTGTAGTTTATTTGGGGTACAGAGGTGTGACACAGGCGGAGTGCTAATGCTGCAGTTTCCTTGGGGTACAGAGGTGTGACACAGGTGGAGTGCTAATAGTGCAGTTTCTTTGGAGTATAGAGCTGTGACGCAGGTGCAGAGCTAATAGTGTGGTCACTTTGGAGTACAGAGCTGTGACACAGGTGGAGTGCTAATAGTGTAGTATCTTTCTGGCACAGAGCTGTGACATAGGCAGTGTTCTAATAGTATAGTTTCTTTGGGATACAGAGCTGTGACACAGATGGAGTTCTGATAGTGTGGTTTCTTTGGAGTATAGAGCTGTGACACAGGTGGAGTACTAATAGTGTTGTTTCCTTGGAGTATACAGCTGTGACAAAGGTGGAGTGCTAATAGTGTGGTCACTTTAGAGTACAGAGCTGTGACACAGAGTGCTAATAGTGTGGCTACTTTGGAGTACAGAGCTGTGACATAGGCGGAGTGCTAACAGTGTAGTTTATTTGGGATACAGAACTGTGACAGTTGGAGAGCTAATAGTGTGGTCACTTTGGAGTACAAAGCTGTGACACAGGCTGAGTGCTAACAGTGTAGTTTCTTTGGGATACATAGCTGTGACACAGGTGAAGTGCTAATAGTGTAGTATCTTTGGAGTACAGAGCTCTGACACAGGTGGAGTGCTAATAGTGTAGTATCTTTGGGGCACAGTGCTGTGACACAGGTGGAGTGCTATTAGTGTAGTTTCTTTGGAGTTTAGAGCTGTGACACAGGTACAGTGCTAACAGTGTAGTTTCTTTGGGGTACAGAGCTGTGACACAGGTGTAGTGCTAATAGTGGGCTTACTTTGGAGTACAGAGCTCTGACACCGGTGGAGTGCTAATAGTGTAGTACCTTTGTTGCACAAAGCTGTGACACAGGCGGAGTGCTAATATTGTAGTTTCTTTAGGGTACAGAGGTGTGACACTGGTGGAGTGTTAATAGTGTAGCTTCTTTGGAGTATAGAGCTGTGACACAGGTGGAGTGCTAATAGTGTGGTCACTTTGGAGTACAGAGCTGTGACACAGGCAGAGTGCTAATAATGTAGTTTGTTTGGAGTACAGACCTGTGACACAGGTGGAGTGCTAATAGTGAGGCTACTTTGGAGTACAGAGCTGTGACATAGGCGGAGTGCTAATAGTGTAGTTTATTTGGGGTACAGAGCTGTGACATAGGCTGAGTGCTAATAGAGTAGTTTCTTTGGGGTACTGAGCTGTGACACAGGTGGAGTGCTAATAGTGTGATTACTTTGGAGTACAGAACTGTGACACAGGCGGAGTGCTAATAGTGTAGTTTCTTTGTGGTACAAAGCTGTGATGCAGGTGAAGTGCTAATAGTGTAGTATCTTTGGAATGCAGAGCTCTGACACAGGTAGAGTGCTAATAGTGTGATCACTTTGGAGTACAAAGCTGTGACACAGGCTGAGTGTTAATAGTGTAGTATCTTTGGAGTACAGAGCTCTGACACAGGTGGAGTGCTAATAGTGTAGTATCTTTAGGGCACAGAGCTGTAACACAGGTGGAGTGCTATTAGTGTAGTTTCTTTGTAGTGTAGAGCTGTGACACAGGTACAGTGCTAATAGTGTAGTTTCTTTGGGGTGCAGAGCTGTGACACAGGTGTAGTGCTAATAGTGTGCTTACTTTGGAGTACAGAGCTCTGACACAGGTGGAGTGTTAATAGTATAGTACCTTTGTTGCACAAAGCTGTGACACAGGCGGAGTGCTAATATTGTAGTTTCTTTAGGGTACAGAGGTGTGACACTGGTGGAGTGTTAATAGTGTAGCTTCTTTGGAGTATAGAGCTGTGACACAGGTGGAGTGCTAATAGTGTGGTCGTTTTGGAGTACAGAGCTGTGATACAGGCAGAGTGCTAATAAAGTAGTTTGTTTGGAGTACAGACCTGTGACACAGGTGGAGTGCTAATAGTGTGATCACTTTGGAGTACAAAGCTGTGACACAGGCTGAGTGTTAATAGTGTAGTATCTTTGGAGTACAGAGCTCTGACACAGGTGGAGTGGTAATAGTGTAGTATCTTTGGGGCACAGAGCTGTGACACAGGTGGAGTGCTAATAGTGTAGTATCTTTGGGGCACAGAGCTGTGACACAGGTGGAGTGCTAATAGTGTAGTTTCTTTGGGGTACAGAGCTGTGACACAGGTGGAGTGCTAATATTGTGCTTACTTTGGAGTACAGAGCTCTGACACAGGTGGAGTGCTAATAGTGTAGTACCTTTGTTGCACAGAGCTGTGACAAAGGCGGAGTGCTAATATTGTTGTTTCTTTAGGGTACATAGGTGTGACACAGGTGGAGTGCTAATAGTGTAGTTTCTTTGTAGTGTAGAGCTTTGACACAGGTACAGTGCTAATAGTGTAGTTTCTTTGGGGTACAGAGCTGTGACACAGGTGGAGTGCTAATAGTGTAGTTTCTTTGGGGTACAGAGCTGTGACACAGGTGGAGTGCTAATAGTGTGCTTACTTTGGAGTACAGAGCTCTGACACAGGTGGAGTGCTAATAGTGTAGTACCTTTGTTGCACAGAGCTGTGACACAGGCGGAGTGCTATTATTGTTGTTTCTTTAGGGTACATAGGTGTGACACAGGTGGAGTGCTAATAGTGTAGTTTCTTTGTAGTGTAGAGCTTTGACACAGGTACAGTGCTAATAGTGTAGTTTCTTTGGGGTACAGAGCTGTGACACAGGTGGAGTGCTAATAGTCTGCTTTCTTTAGAGTACAGAGCTCTAACACAGGTGGAGTGCTAATAGTGTAGTACCTTTGTTGCACAGAGCTGTGACACAGGCGGAGTGCTATTATTGTAGTTTCTTTAGGGTACAGAGGTGTGTCACAGGTGGAGTGTTCATAGTGTAGCTTCTTTGGAGTATAGAGCTGTGACACAGGTGGAGTACTAATAGTGTGATCTCTTTGGAGTACAGAGCTGTGAAACAGGCAGAGTGCTAATAGTGTGGTCACTTTGGAGTACAAAGCTGTGTCACAGGCTGAGTGCTAATAGTGTAGTTTCTTTGGGGTACATAGCAGTGACAGAGGTGAAGTGCTAATATTGTAGTATCTTTGGAGTACAGAGCTCTGACACAGGTGGAGTGCTAATAGTGTAGCATCTTTGGGGCACAGAGCTGTGACATAGGTGGAGTGCTAATAGTGTAGTTTATTTGGGGTAGAGAGCTGTGACACAGGCTGAGTGCTAATAGTGTAGTTACTTTGGAGTACAGAGCTGTGACACAGGCGACGTGCTAATAGTGTAGTTTCCCTGGGGTACATATCTGTGACACAGGTGAAGTGCTAATTGTGTAGTTTCTTTGTAGTATATAGCTGTGACACAGCTGGAGTGCTAATAGTGTAGTTTCTTTGGAGTATAGAGTTGTGACACAGGTGGAGTGCTAATAGTGTGGTCACTTTGGAGTACAGAGCTGTGACACAGGTGGAGTGCTAATAGTGTGGCTACTTTGGAGTACAGAGCTGTGACACTAGGCGGAGTGCTAATAGTGTAGTTTATTTGGGGTACAGAGCTGTGACACAGACAGAGTGCTAATACTGTAGTTTATTTGGGGTACAGAGGTGTGACACAGGTGGAGTGCTAATAGTGTAGTTTCTTTGGAGTATAGAGCTGTGACACAGGGGGAGAGCTAATGGTGTGGTCACTTTGGAGTACAGAGCTGTGACACAGGTGGAGTGCTAATAGTGTAGTATCTTTGGGGCACAGAGCTGTGACATAGGCAGAGTGCTAATAGTATAGTTTCTTTGGGATACAGAGCTGTGACACAGATGGAGTGCTAATAGTGTGGTTTCTTTGGAGTATAGAACTGTGACACAGGTGTAGTGCTAATAGTGTAGTTTCTTTGGAGTATAGAGCTGTGACACAGGGGGAGAGCTAATAGTGTGGTCACTTTGGAGTACAGAGCTGTGACACAGGTGGAGTGCTAATAGTGTAGTATCTTTGGGGCACAGAGCTGTGACATTGGCAGAGTGCTAATAGTATAGTTTCTTTGGGATACAGAGCTGTGACACAGATGGAGTGCTAATAGTGTGGTTTCTCTGGAGTATAGAGCTGTGACACAGGTGGAGTGCTAATATTGTGGTCACTTTGGAGTACAGAGCTGTGACACAGGTAGAGTGCTAATAGTGTAGTTTCTTTGGGGTACATAGCTGTGACACAGGTGAAGTGCTAATAGTGTAGTATCTTTTGAGTACAGAGCTCTGACACAGGTGGAGTGCTAATAGTGTAGCATCTTTGGGGCACAGAGCTGTGACACAGGTGAAGTGCTAATAGTGTAGTTTCTTTGGAGTATAGAGCTGTGACACAGGTGGTGTGCTAATAGTGTGGTCACTTTGGAGTACAGAGCTGTGACACAGGTGGTGTGCTAATAGTGTGGCTACTTTGGAGTACAGAGCTGTGACATAGGTGGAGTGCTAATAGTGTAGTTTATTTGGGGTACAGAGCTGTGACATAGGCTGAGTGCTAATAGTGTAGTTTCTTTGGGGTACAGAGCTGTGACACAGGTGGAGTGCTAATAGTGTGATTACTTTGGAGTACAGAGCTGTGACACAGGCGGAGTGCTAATAGTGTAGTTTCTTTGTGGTAGATTGCTGTGACACAGGTGAAGTGCTAATAGTGTAGTATCTTTGAAGTTCAGAGCTCAGACACAGGTGGAGTGCTAATAGTGTAGTATCTTTTTTGCACAGAGCTGTGACACAGGCAGAGTGCTAATAGTGTAGTTTATTTGGGGTACAGGGCTGTGACATAGGCTGAGTTCTAATATTGTAGTTTCTTTGGGGTACAGAGCTGTGACACAGGTGGATTGCTAATAGTGTGGTCACTTTGGAGTATAGAGCTGTGACACAGGTGGAGTGCTAATAGTGTGGTCACTTTGGAGTACAGAGCTGTTACACAGGCTGAGTGCTAATAGTGTAGTTTCTTTGGGGTACAGAGCTGTGACACAGGTGGAGTGCTAATAGTGTGGTTACTTTGGAGTACAAAGCTGTGACACAGGCGGAGTGCTAATAGTGTAGTTTCTTTGCAGTATAGAGCTCTGACACAGGTGGAGTGTTAATAGTGTAGTTTCTTTGGGGTACATAGCTATGACACAGGTGAAGTGCTATTAGTGTAGTATCTTTGGAGTACAGAGCTCTGGCACAGGTGGAATGCTAATAGTGTAGTATATTTGTGGCACAGGGCTGTGACACAGGTGGAGTGCTGATAGTGTAGTTTCTTGGAGTATAGAGCTGTGACACAGGTGCAATGCTAATAGTGTAGTTTCTTTGAAGTATTGAGCTGTGACACAGGTGGAGTTCTAATAGTGTAGTTTCTATGGAGTATAGAGCTCTGACACTGGTGGAGTGCTAATAGTGTAGTACCTTTGTTACACAGAGCTGTGACACAGTCGGAGTGCTAATATTGTAGTTTCTTTGGGGTACAGAGGTCTGACACAGGTGGAGTGCTAATAGTGTAGTTTCTTTGGAGTATGGAGCTGTGACACAGGTGGAGTGCTAATAGTGTGGTCACTTTGGAGTACAGAGCTGTGACACAGGCAGAGTGCTAATAGTGTAGTTTCTTTGGGGTACAGAGTTGTGACATAGGTGGATTGCTAATATTGTAGTTTCTTTGGGGTACATAGCTGTGACACAGCTGAAGTGCTAATAGTGTAGTATCTTTGGAGTACAGAGCTCTGACACTGGTGGAGGGCTAACAGTGTAGCATCTTTGGGGCACAGAGATGTGACATAAACGGAGTGCTAATAGTGTAGTTTATTTGGGGTACAGAGCTGTGACACAGGCTGAGTTCTAATAGTGTAGTTACTTTGGAGTACAGAGCTGTGACACAGGCAGAGTGCTAATAGTGTAGTTTCTTTGAGGTACATAGCTGTGACACAGGTGAAGTGCTAATAGTGTAGTATCTTTGGAGTACAGAGCTCTGACACAGGTGGAGTGTTAATAGTGTAATATGTTTGGGGCACTGAGCTGTGACACAGGCAGAGTGCTAATAGTGTAGTTTCTTTGGGATACAGAGCTGTGACACAGGCAGAGTGCTAATGGTGTAGTTTCTTTGGGATACAGAGCTCTGACACAGGTGGAGTGCTAATAGTATAGTTTGTTTGGAGTATAGATCTGTGACACAGGTGGAGTGCTAATAGTGTGGCTATTTTGGAGCACAGAGCTGTGACATAGGTGGAGTGCTAATAGTGTAGTTTATTTGGGGTACAGAGCTGTGACACAGGCTGAGTTCTAATAGTGTAGTTTCTTTGGGGTACAGAGCTGTGACACAGGTGCAGTGATAATAGTGTGGTTACTTTGGAGTACATAGCGGTGACACAGGTGAAGTGCTATTGGTGTAGTATCTTTTCTAGTACAGAGCTCTGACACAATTGGAGTGCTAATAGTGTAGTATCTTTGTTGCACAGAGCTGTGAGACAGGCGGAGTGCTAATAGTGTAGTTTCTTTGGAGTATAGAGCTGTGACACAGGTACAGTGCTAATAGTGTCGTTACTTTGAAGTATAGAGCTGTGACACAGGTGGAGTGCTAATAGTGTAGTTTTTTTGGAGTATAGAGCTGTGTCACAGGTGGAGTGCTAATAGTGTGCTTACTTTGGAGTACAGAGCTCTGACACTGGTGGAGTGCTAATAGTGTAGTACGTATGTTACACAGAGCTGTGACACAGGCGGAGTGCTAATATTTTAGTTTCTTTGGGGTACAGAGGTCTGACACAGGTGGAGTGCTAATAGTGTGGTCACTTTGGAGTACAGAGCTGTGACACAGGCAGAGTGCTAATAGTGTTGTTCCTTTGGGGTACAGAGTTGTGACACAGGCGAAGTGCTAATAGTGTAGTTTCTTTGGAGTATAGAGCTGTGACACAGGTGGAGTGCTAATAGTGTGGTCACTTTGGAGTACAGAGCTGTGACACAGGTGGAGTGCTAATAGTGTGGCTACTTTGGAGTACAGAGCTGTGACATAGGCGGAGTGCTAATAGTGTAGTTTATTTGGGGTACAGAGCTGTGACAGAGGCAGAGTGCTAACACTGTAGTTTCTTTGGGGTACAGAGGTGTGACACAGGTGGAGTGCTAATAATGTAGTTTCTTTGGAGTATAGAGCTGTAACACAGGTGTAGTGCTAATAGTGTAGTTTCTTTGGAGTATAGAGCTGTGACAAAGGTGGAGTGCTAATAGTGTGGTCAATTTGGAGTAAAGAGCTGTGACACAGGTGGAGTGCTAATAGTGTAGTATCTTTGGGGTACAGAGCTGTGACACAGGCGGAGTGTTAATACTGTAGTTTCTTTGGGCTACAGTGGTGTGACACAGGTGAAGTGCTAATAGTGTAGTTTCTTTGGTAAACAGAACTGTGACACAGTTGGAGTGCTAATAGTGAGGTCACTTTGGAGTACAAAGCTGTGACACGGGCTGAGTGCTAATAGTGTAGTTTCTTTTGGGTACATAGCAGTGACAGAGGTGAAGTGCTAATATTGTAGTATCTTTGGAGTACAGAGCTCTGACACAGGTGGAGTGCTAATAGTGTAGCATCTTTGGGGCACAGAGCTGTGACATAGGCGGAGAGCTAATAGTGTAGTTTCCTGGGTGTACATAGCTGTGACACAGGTGAAGTGCTAATTGTGTAGTTTCTTTGTAGTATATAGCTGTGACACAGGTGGAGTGCTAATAGTGTACTTTCTTTGGAGTATAGAGCTGTGACACAGGTGGAGTGCTAATAGAGTGGTCACTTTGGAGTACAGAGCTGTGACACAGGTGGAGTGCTAATAGTGTGGCTACTTTGGAGTACAGAGCTGTGACACTAGGCGGAGTGCTAATAGTGTAGTTTATTTGTGGTACAGAGCTGTGACACAGGCAGAGTGCTAATACTGTAGTTTCTTTGGGGTACAGAGGTGTGACGTAGGTGGAGTGCTAATAGTGTAGTTTCTTTGGGGTATAGAGCTGTGACGCAGGTGTAGTGCTAATAGTGTAGTTTCTTTGGAGTATAGAGCTGTGACACAGGGGGAGAGCTAATAGTGTGGTCACTTTGGAGTACAGAGCTGTGACACAGGTGGAGTGCTATTAGTGTAGTATCTTTGGGGCACAGACCTGTGACATAGGCAGAGTGCTAATAGTATAGTTTCTTTGGGATACAGAGCTGTGACACAGATAGAGTGCTAATAGTGTGATTTCTTTGGAGTATAGAGCTGTGACACAGGTGGAGTGCTAATAGTGTAGTTTCTTTGGAGTATAGAGCTGTGACACAAGTGGAGTGCTAATAGTGTGGTCACTTTGGAGTACAGAGCTGTGACACAGGTAGAGTGCTAATAGTGTGGCTACTTTGGAGTACAGAGCTGTGACATAGGCGGAGTGCTAATAGTGTAGTTTATTTGGGGTACAGAGCTGTGACACAGGCTGAGTGCTAATAGTGTAGTTACTTTGGAGTACAGATCTGTGACACAGGCGGCATGCTAATAGTGCAGTTTCTTTGGGGTACATAGCTGTGACACAGGTGAATTGCTAATAGTGTAGTTTCTTTGGAGTATAGAGCTGTGACACAGGTGGAGTGCTAATAGTGTAGTTTCTTTGGAGTATAGAGCTGTGACACAGGTGGAGTGCTAATAGTGTGGTCACTTTGGAGTACAGAGCTGTGACACAGGTGGAGTGCTAATAGTGTGGCTACTTTGGAGTACAGAGCTGTGACATAGGCGGAATGCTAATAGTGTAGTTTATTTGGAGTACAGAGCTGTGACACAGGCAGAGTGCTAATACTGTAGTTTCTTTGGGGTACAGAGGTGTGACACAGGTGGAGTGCTAATAGTGTAGTTTCTTTGGAGTATAGAGCTGTGACGCAGGTGTAGTGCTAATTGTGTAGTTTCTTTGGAGTATAGAGCTGTGACACAGGTGGAGAGCTAATAGTGTGGTCACTTTGGAGTACAGAGCTGTGACACAGGTGGAGTGCTAATAGTGTAGTATCTTTGGGGCACAGAGCTGTGCCATAGGCAGAGTGCTAATAGTATAGTTTGTTTGGGATACAGAGCTGTGACACAGATGGAGTGCTAATAGTGTGGTTTCTTTGGAGTTTAGAGCTGTGACACAGGTGGAGTGCTAATAGTGTAGTTTCTTTGGAGTATAGAGCTGTGACACAGGTGGAGTGCTAATAGTGTGGTCACTTTGGAGTACAGAGCTGTGACACAGGTAGAGTGCTAATAGTGTGGCTACTTTGGAGTACAGAGCTGTGACATAGGCGGAGTGCTAATAGTGTAGTTTATTTGGGGTACAGAGCTGTGACACAGGCGGAGTGTTTATACTGTAGTTTCTTTGGGCTACAGTAGTGTGACACAGGCGGAGTGCTAATAGTGTAGTTTCTTTCGGATACAGAACTGTGACACAGTTGGGGTGCTAATAGTGTGGTCACTTTGGAGTACAAAGCTGTGACACAGGCTGAGTGCTAATAGTGTAGTTTCTTTGGGGTACATAGCTGTGACACAGGTGAAGTGCTAATAGTGTAGTATCTTTGGAGTACACAGCTCTGACACAGGTGGAGTGCTAATAGTGTAGTATCTTTGGGGCACAGAGCTGTGACACAGGTGGAGTGGTAATAGTGTAGTTTCTTTGGAGTGTAGAGCTGTGACACAGGTACAGTGCTAATAGTGTAGTTTCTTTGGGGTACAGAGCTGTGACACAGGTGGAGTGCTAATAGTGTGCTTACTTTGGAGTACAGAGCTCTGACACAGGTGGAGTGCTAGTAGTGTAGTACCTTTGTTGCACAGAGCTGTGACACAGGCGGAGTGCTAATATTGTAGTTTCTTTAGGGTACAGAGGTGTGACACAGGTGGAGTGTTAATAGTGTAGCTTCTTTGGAGTATAGAACTGTGACACAGGTGGAATGCTAATAGTGTGGTCACTTTGGAGTTCAGAGCTGTGACACAGGCAGAGTGCTAATAATGTAGTTTGTTTGGGGTACAGAGCTGTGACACAGGCGGAGTGCTAATAGTGTAGTTTCTTTGGGGTACATAGCTGTGACACAGGTGAAGTACTAATAGTGTAGTATCTTAGGAGTACAGAGCTCTGACACAGGTGGCGTGCTAATAGTGCAGCATCTTTGGGGCACAGAGCTGTGACACAGGTGGAGTGTTAATAGTGTAGCTTCTTTGGAGTATAGAGCTGTGACACAGGTGGAGTGCTAATAGTGTGGCTACTTTGGAGTACAGAGCTGTGACATAGGCGGAGTGCTAATAGTGTAGTTTATTTGGGGTACAGAGCTGTGACATTAGCTGAGTGCTAATAGTGTAGTTTGTTTGGGGTACAGAGCTGTGACACAGGTGGAGTGCAAATAGTGTGATTACTTTGGAGTACAGAGCTGTGACACAGGCGGAGTGCTAATAGTGTAGTTTCTTTGTGGTACATAGCTGTGACACTGGTGAAGTGGTAATAGTGTAGTATCTTTGGAGTGCAGAGCTCTGACACAGGTGGAGTGCTAATAGTGTAGTATCTTTGTTGCACAGAGCTGTGACACAGGCAGAGTGCTAATGTGTAGTTTATTTGGGGTACAGAGCTGTGACATAGGCTGAGTGCTAATAGTGTAGTTTCTTTGGGGTACAGAGCTGTGACACAGGTGGAGTGCTAATAGTGTGGTCACTTTGGAGTATAGAGCTGTGACAGAGGTGGAGTGCTAATAGTGTAGTCACTTTGGAGTACAGAGCTGTGACACAGGCTGAGTGCTAATAGTGTAGTTTCTTTGGGGTACAGAGCTGTGACACCGGTGGAGTGCTAATAGTGTGGTTACTTTGGAGTACAGAGCTGTGACACAGGTGGAGTGCTAATAGTGTAATATCTTTGGAATACAGAGCTGTGACACAGGTGGAGTGCTAATAGTGTAGTTTCTTTGGAGTATAGAGCTGTGACACAGGTGGAGTGCTAATAGTGTGGTCACTTTGGAGTACAGAGCTGTGACATATGTGGAGTGCTAATGGTGTAGTATCTTTGGGGTACAAAGCTGCGACACAATGTTATAATGCTACAATGTTATGAGGCTGGACCGGAAGTCCAAAAGTGGTGGTGGTGGATGTGCAATTTACCTTAAAGATTCACTACTAGGACTCCCCATCACTACCCCCCTCCCAGCCACTGCTGCGCAGATTCTCCCTATCAGAATCTTATTAGGTGCCCATAACAAATCCCTCACAGGTTGCCTCAGTGTATATTCCCCCGAAAGAACAAGGGAATGGCCTTAACGCTGTCTTGGAATTCACCTGGTCCCAACCTCCTAACTCTGAAATGATTCTGCTTGGAGACTTTAATAAAAACTGGCTTGCGTCAGATGCAGGTGTCCATAAGGATGCCGTCTCATTGGTCAATCTCACCCATATGGTCGTCTCTCTGACCAGGAAAAACTACAAATCCAGCACCAGCACCCTCCTGGACTGGATTCTTACCAGCCACCCAACTCGTATCACAAATATCTCAGTCCTCCCTGACTCACTTAGTGCCCATTCCCCTGTCATTTGTGAATGGTCAAACACATTCTGCAAGCCCCCTCCTAATATCATCACTAGTAGAGTCCTACCATGTGGGCAGTTGTCACACGTCAAGACATGCCTCAACCTCCAAGACTGGTCCCATATCTACAAAGCAAGTGATGTAAATACTGCGCTGGATTACTTCAGCACTTTCAATGCAGCCTGTGACTCTTACGCTCCTTTTAAAAAGCACAAAGTCAAAACCATTTGCAATCCCTGGCTCTCAGCTGATCTCTTACATCAACTAAAATCTAGAGATCGCTTCTGGGATCTGACCAGAACCACTGGTAAAGAAACTGACATCCAAAACTATAATCGTGCACGGAATGACTGTACCAAATCTATCCTGCAAAAAAAATCTACCTACTTCAAGAATGCTCTCACGGATACCTGGGGTGATGGGAGAGCATTTTGGAACAATATTGAAGAGGTCACTGAGAAGCAGCTAAAAACCTTCCCTACCTTACTCAGCATAAATGGGTCTACTACTCTTGACCCTAAAATCATAGCAAATACCTTCAATGCTGCATTCACTGATCTCAACAGTGTTCTCCCTTTTGACTTTTTCAAGGACTATGACTCTCCCTCTCCTCCCTCCAATGCCTCCTCCTCCTCTAGCCACCCACCTTTTTATTTCAAAGCAGTCAAGATGCATGATGCCCACAAATACATTACCAAAGCCATCACCAAATCTAGATCCAGCAGTGTTACACTTGACCTTAAACTGCTGTCTCTCACACTTGATGAGGTGTTACAGCCACTGACATATATTTTCAACCTCTCACTTAGGCTTAGCCAGTTCCCTGACAAATGGAAATCTGCCACTGTTACCCCTGTCCTTAAAAGTGGTGACAGGGCCACTCATGGAAACTACCATCCAATCTCTATATTGCCACCCCTCTCCAAGGCCCTTGAAAGTATTGCAGCAGATCAGCTCACAGATTTCTTGGACAAATACAATATCCTGTGCTCACAACAACATGGCTTCAGGAAAGGACATCGTATCTCATCTGCCCTACTGGAATTCTCTGGCATTCTTCACAGCTCACTGGACAATGGTCAGTTAATTGGGTCCGTCTTTATCGATCTGACTAAGGCGTTCGACACTGTCCATCACCGCCTACTGCTTGTGCAACTTCTGAAAGCTGGGCTCTCTTCTGACTGCACTGCCTGGTTCAAAAGCTACTTGGAGAACCGGTCTCAAAGAGTAAAAATTGCAGATGTCCTCTCTGATACCAGGCCTGTTCGCTCAGGTGTCCCCCAGGGATCCATTCTGGGCCTCCTACTATTCAGCTTGTTCCTGAACTCCCTTCCAAATTCTTGCTCCAAAACAATCATCCTCTATGCAGATGATGCTGTAATTCTTGCTTCCCACAAGGATCCTAAGCCTCTACAAGACAACCTTCAGCTTGGCTTCACATCTGTTGAAAATTGATTCTCAAATCACAATCAGGTCCTCAATAATAAGAAAACAAAGTCTATGATGTCCAGCAGCTCTCATAACAAGCATAAGCTGTACCCCCTATCCATCAAAACCAGTCATGGAGTCACCCTGGAGCAGGTTCAAGCCTTTAAGTACCTTGGGATCACTCTAGACCCTCATCTAACTTACAGTGCCCACATTGACTCTGTAGCCAATGCAGCAAATACTTGCCTTGGCCTTCTCTTCTGGCATAGGCAACATCTTACCCCAGAAGCCCTGTCTGTCACTGCTTATAGCACTGTTGTCTCCATTATAGACTATGGGTTTATCTTCTATGGCTCTGTCCCTGCTACCCCTCTTAGATGCATATCTACCTCCCTCAATAAGGCCTGACAACTTCCTACTGGATCCCACCATCTCACACATACATGTGACCTCTGTGCACAAACTGGATGGCTACAACTCACTAATTGGATAAAGTACCGAACCTGCACCATGCAAAGTAAATTACTATGGGCCTTGCGCCCCCTGGAGTGTGTGCACTCCTGCACCCTAGCATTAACCTACGCTCAACCAGGGGGTCTGAATCACAGCTCCTGCAGGCTCCACATTGTCGTACATCACAAGGTCAAAGATCTTTTCCCTACAGGGCACCCAGCTGGTTAAATGGTCTAAACAGTTACATCTCCTCCACGCCTACCCTTGGTGCATTTAAATCAAGGCTATGCCACTCTCTCACTGCCTCTAGCTCCTGTGACTGCCTCCACTAGCTGACCCCATCAATAGTTCCCTAACCTTATGCAGTTCTCTCTCCTATTACCACTTGGTTATCCCTTACCACGCACTTCCCCATGTTATGTCTATGACAATGCCTCTGGCTGTGCTCCTCCTCTATAGCTCTCTGCACCTCTACTCTTCCTCTCTCTTGTCCTCTATCCTCTCTGCACCTCATCTGCTATCTCCTTGTAACCCAGCTTCCAAAACTTGTTTTGTTTCTCAGATGCTTTATAACTCTGTTTAGCTTACACTTTTGTAACCTTGTCCTTTGTATTGAATTTGTAATCTGACTTACATGTCTTATGTTTTGAATTGTAACCTGACGTGGAACCTTTGTAAAAGAGCCCTGGCTCAAAGGTATTGTAATTCTAGACCTAATAAATAAAAAAAATAAACAAGTGAGGTGCTGATAGTGTAATTTGAAGTACAGAGCTATGACACAGGCCAAGAGCTAATAGTGTAGTTTGTTTGGAGTACAGATGTATGACTCAAGTGAAGTACTGATGGTGTGGTTTGCATGGAGTACAGAGCTGTGACACAGGTGAAGTGCTAACAGTGATGTTTGTTTTGCAGTACAGAGCTGTAACACAGGCAAAATGCTAATAGTGTTATTTGGAGTACAGAACTTTGACACAGGTGACATGCTAATAGTGTAGTTTGTTTGGGGTACTGAACTGAGACACATATGAACTGCTTTAACAAAGTAGTTTGCTTGGGGCACAGCACTGTAAAACAGATGAAGTAAGCAATAATACCCAGCAAGGTGGTGTTAATGGGATATAATGGACTGCCCATGGGTGTAATGAGGCCCTACACTGCAGGCACAGGGCCTTATAGCCCCTGGAATGTCCATTATATGCACTAATGCCCACCCTGGAGGGTATTATTGTGATAATGTAAAACATGGGGGTGAGGGGCCCTTTTGAAACCTTAAAGGAAAAACAACAGACTTCCAGTCACTTGAATCTCTGTTTTATTTCATCCCCTACATTTCACCCACTTCTTGGGCTTGTTCACGGGGTATATTTTCAATCTTTAGCAATTCTTTGGAAAAACAATCTAAAAAATATAGAATAAATCATAGTTTAGTACTAATACAATGAGCTAAATATTGCATTTTCCAACTAAACAATTACTATTTCACATACCTTTGTGGCCAATTCTAAAATTAGTTTATATTACCAGAATGTTCTCTGGTTTTAATTTCCTCATAAAAAATTCTTTAAATTCCAAAATCTGCAAACGAAACACAAAGGGCATTTTTGGTGGAAGTTGGTGTTGCAGCATTTAACTGTTTATGATAAATATGTTCTAAGAGTTAGGTATACCACATTATTATTGTTTCTTAGATATAATTGTTTACTATTTCACCTATAGCAGGTTATATTGTTAAACTATTTAAAGTTCTCTGCAACAAATACAACCTTACTTTTTATATAACATGGAGACACCGGTCTCTGATATATTTTCTGATATAGGGTCAAGTGTAATTAATACCATACACTTTACCACTTTTACAGATGAAGAAAAAAGAAATTGTTTACAACTATGAGGGGCAATAGAGACCTTTCTGCTCAGATGGGGGAAGCCCCTAAACAATTGTCTCACAAAATTGAAACTCTTTAACATAAAAATTGCCATTTAGAATGGCATGGATTAACTTTAACACAGTATCTACAGTATAACAGAATCCCTTGGGGCCTGAGGATCAGCGTTGAACCAAATTTTGGAATTAATTCACAAAAATTAGATAACAAATGGGATGGAATATGAAACAGAGCATCCTTTGATTTTATGTATACCCTAATTGAAGCCATCATTGATGAAAGACAGATAATAGACAAAGATACACAGGAAGCAGAAGAATTCCTTAAACTTAAGTTACAAGCAGAAGAATTTCAGAAAACTATCGAAGTTATTAAGCAGAAACTATTGGATTATGAAAATAGGTTAAAAGAACAGAAAATTAAAAAGTTTATTTGTGATACCAATGATTACAGAGATGGTAGAGTTTATACCTATAAAAAAATCAGAAACCAATACTCTTATAACACATTTGGTCAAGATAGCACTGATAGTGATAGTAGCTATACAAGGGATGCTCAAAAATCCACCCATACTGAAATTTTACAACAAACAAGCATAGAACAACCTAGCACTTCTACTGACATGGCTACCAGTCAGAGATATGAACTAAGAAACCAAACGAGTAGTAAGGGGTTCTCCCATCAGGGGGAAGGATGGCGAGGGGGAAGGGGAAAGAGGGGAGGAGGACAAGGTGGAAGAAATGCAAGGCGTTATGCACCAGGCAGGGGCAGAACAACATAGATGCTATACCTATATTCAATCTTAGTAAAAGGACACTTACTGATGTAGAAACCAAGGTATTAAGCTTGGGCCTTCCATTTGCACCCACACAGCCTGTTAACCTATTTCAGTTAGAAGTGGACTTACAAAAATTTTTTAGAAACCTTCGATTAAAAAATCTTTTTGGACAGAATACTGCAAAAACAGGAGATACATATCAACAAGAACTAAAACAAAATTTCAAAATAAATCTAAATATAATCCACCCATAGGAAGAAGTCATGGGATTGAGGCATTTTGCATAAATGTTGAAAAAGAAATCATGGCACTATTTTCATATAGTGGAGACTTACAGTCACCAAACAGAAATTTAACTTATGCCCAGAACCAAGCACTTCAGACCCTAAGACAAGATACCCAGATAGTTATTAACAGTGCGGATAAAGGTGGTGGCATAGTTATACAGGACAGATAACAATATAAGGAGATGTGTCTTAAACTTCAAAATAACACCACAAATTTTGAAATATTAAATAGAGATCCTACCCAAACAATTAAAACAGAAATTAACTGTATGTTAGAAGAATATCTAATTATGGGATGGTTACAAACTTATGAAATTGAATTACTTCACAATGAATCTCCTAGAATACCTACATTTTACTGTCTACCTAAAATACATAAAGATTACACCAAACCACCAAGAAGATCTACTGTCTCTGGTATTGGTTCTGTATTTGAACCATTATCAAAATATGTAAATTTTCATTTACAACTGTTGAGTGAGAATACTAGATCATATATTAAAGATACTACTGATATGATCAGATTATCGAAACAAATTTCAGAAATAGGTATCCCTGAACAGAGCATTCTGGTAACCTTCAATGTGGTGGATTTATATACATCCATTCCTCATAAATATGGAATAGAATGTTTAAGTAACATATTGAATAAGAGACTGACTAACTGTAAACCTAAGACAATCATTTTACAGGAAATGGCTGATGTTATACTTCGAAAGCATTACTTTGAATTTGACGGTATTTTTTTACCAACAGAATAGGGACACTACTATGGGATCGACCATGGCCCCTGCATATGCCAATGCATATATGTCTAATTTTGAGAGAAGTTTATCTATGATGTAAATCAGAATGAATACTTTGATCTCATTATTACATGGGCACGCTTTATTGACAATATATTTATGTTATGGTCAGGAGATTTGACACAACTGTTGCAGTTCCATGAAATATTGAATCAGAGAGATGAGAACCTTAAATTCAGTATGAATTATGATAAACATCAAATTCCTTATCTGGATCTTATTATTATTCATGAGAATGGTCAGATTGAAACTTCACTTTATAGAAAACTTACGGATAGAAATACATTACTACATCAACAGAGTTTTCATGAACCCAAATTAAAGAATAGTATTCCATATGCACAATTAACCAGTGTTAAGTGAAATTGTAGTAGAGACATTAATACACAACAAGAAACACAACACATGATCCATAAATTTGAAGCTAGAGGTTATAAACAACATGTATTATGACAAGCTCAACATAGAATACAAAATAAGAATAGAGAGGAACTTTTGCAACCTAAAATTAAATCGAGTGATAATCTGAGAGTGGTATTTTCCACCAAATTTAACCATAAGATGACTGATATTCATAAGATAGTGAATAAACACTGGTATCTTGTACAGACAGATAATGCATCTATACCCTCTTTACAGAATAGACCAATCATAGTTTCTAAATAAGTTAAAAACCTACAGTACAAGACACTTTAATTCACTCACAATTTAAGATGAATGAGAAACCTGGATCACAGATGCTATTGGGGCCGTTAATGCCTGGCATGGTTCCTTGTGGAAGATGCAGTGTTTATAACCATACATCAAAAAAACATATCTATACACATCCTCATACACAAGAGAAATTTTACATTAAGCAACATATCTCCTGCACTACAGAAGCTGTCATATATCTGATACAATGCCCCCATGATAAAATTTATATTGGACAAACAAGTCATGAGTTGAAGCGTAGAATCCAGGAACATAAAGGAGATATTAGGAATCATGTTGAACATTCGCCGGTAGCCAGACATTTTAAACAAGCAGCACACTCAGGGTCCTCACTCAGGTTTTGGGGTCTTGAACAGGTTACTGTTCCCCCAAGAGGAGGCATTCTTAGGGATGCTTTACTGATTGCAGAAATGAGATGGATTTTCCTTATGCTGGTTTACAAGTACAAATAGATTTAGTAAATAAAGAAACTAATAATGAAAATTGTCCTCTTTTTTATTTAAAAAAATAAAAATCTCGGAAGTTAGTCGGGAGATCTTAACATTAAATAAAAATAAATCATATGGTATGGACAATATTGAAGGGAAATTTATTAAAGATGCAGTTGAAGTCTTATCACCAATACTGACTGATTTATTTAATCAAAGTTTGATGGAAAATGTTTTTCCCTCTATCTGGAAAATAGCCAAAATAGTACCTATATTTAAGGGGGGGGATTCAAATGACCCCACAAACTATAGACCAATAGCAATCCTCTCCATCCTCTCTAAGTTAATGGAATGAATGGTGTTCATCCAGTTGTATAGTTATTTAGAAAAATATTCAGAATTGACCAAATACCAACATGGCTTTAGGGCAGATTGATTTGGTCGACCACCATTTATTGTATGAGAGGATGGAGATGACTGGTATAGCCCCTAGGTCATTATTATGGATTAAATCATATTTGAGTCAAAGAAAACAGCAAGTAGTAATAAATGGCCAATTTTCTGAAGTAGGTAGTATACTAAGAGGTGTCCCTCAAGGTTCAATTTTGGGGCCATTATTGTTTTTGTTATATATTAATGAATTACCTACCAAAATAAATAATACACAAATCAGGTTGTATGCAGATGATACAGTACTTTTAGCATCAGCCAAATCTCAAAATGAAATGATGGTTAAATTACAGATGGATTTTGATGTTCTACAGGATTGGTTTTCCAGCTCTAAATTAGTGATAAGTGATAAAAAAAACTCAGGTTATGTTTTTTTAATTAAAAAAAAAAAGATAAGAGATAGGGAAAATATAATGAGAAATGGGAAAAAATTGACAGTCACAGATCAATACAAATATTTAGGTGTAGAGATTGATTATACTTTATCTTTCTCAGCTCATATTAATAATACAATAAAGAAAATGAATAATAAGATGGGGCACTACGTAGGTCATCAAGGATATTAAATCTACAAACCCGGAGATTAATTGCAAATCAATTAGTAATGCCTGTATTAGAATATGGAAATATGGTGTATAATTTTGCGGGGTCAAACACATTTAAATAAATTAGTCATATCATATAATCAATTGGCAAGATTTGTCCTGAACTGTAGTTATAATACTCATCATTGCATTTTGTATAAAGACCTAAACTGGGACAGTTTATCAATATGATTTAAAAAACAATATTCAGTATTTATCTATAAAATAATACATGGGATGATTGATGGAAACATGGAATTGCCTTCTGTTGGTAAATATTATCCATATCTTTTAAGGGATGTAAAGCATAGAGGTTGCACTTTTCCAAAAACTAATACAAGATATGGTACTATGACACTTGAGGCTCAAACTGCAAATATTTGGAATAATATCCCCCCTGAATTAAGGAAAGCAACTAAACTATCCCAATTTAAATTAGATTGTGCACTGTATTTTACAATGAATGTACTTGTTTTTAAAATGTGGAAAAATGTGTTGGTTGTTGGTGTGATTGAAGATTTTTGTCTTGTATAATGTCAAAAACGATTTATTAGTTGTTTTATGTAGTTTGAATCTTTGTATGCTATATTGAATGTAACTTTGTTCTTGACACAGGACAACTTTGAAAATAGGTCTTACAACCTAAAGTTTGTTATCCTGTATAAAAATAAACAGTTTTACTACTACTACTACTACTGTATTGGCATGAATATTGAAGCCAATTGGCAGATTTGCACCTAATTGTAATATCAATTCTATTATAAGGGTCAAGGTAACATCCATCATTACCAATAGGACCTTATTATAGGACATGAGAGATTGTCTAAGCATAAAATTGTATATATCTTAGTATCATAATAATTTTTACATCATCATAATGACATAATATCTGAGGTAACCTTTTGACCTCCTTATATCATGATATGGGGTTTTATAAAATAACTGCTCTGATTCGATTTATTAGGAATTTAGAACATCAATGTTACTAATTATAAAATGGTAACAAAAATATATTGATAGAATAAGAAACAAAGAAACTATTTGCATATGACCTTTTGACCTCCCTATATTATAATATGGGGTTTCATAATATGACTGTTCTGACCTGACCCATCAGAGGGTTAGGTAATTATTATCAATGATTACGAAATGATTGTCTATAGAGTGCTTTACAAACTGATTTAGTTGTAAAAAGGTGTTTAAGTTCAAGAATGACCTTTGACCTCTGATAAATATGTTTTTATAAATCTCGGCATGAGTAGGGTTTATGGTCGATCTGTCACTGCCAAAATAACGTTGTTACTGGACATGATAGACATGATAAACATGATAGACTATCTTAACATAATAATTCCTATGTGTTAGTATGAAGCAAACATTTTATATGACCTTTTGACCTCCCTATATCATGTTATGGGGTTTTATAAAATAATTGTGTTGATCTGATTTATCAACAATTTAGGACATCTTAGTTACTGATCATAAACTGATAACTTTAAAACACATTATTAGAATGAGTAACAAAGAAAGAAAAAAATGGTATGTGACCTTTTTGACCTCTCTATATCATGACATGGGATTTCATAATATATCTGACTTGACCCATTAAAGTGTTAGGGAACTATTGTCAAATAACTACAAAATGACTGTTTATAGAGTAGTCTGTAAATTTATTTTGTTGCAGAAAGATGTTTTAATATAAGGATGACCTTTGACAGCATTATGTCTGATATGATATAAATGTATAATATATCCACATTTATTTCCATTTAAATCATACTAATAAACTACATATTGTACACAAACATGTAATGTAGTAGCGTAACCTAATCTAAAAACACCAGAGAGAGACATGTGGCACTGAAATAGTGTCCGTTTTGCTGTATAAGGCTTGTCTCCATTTGGAGACAACATCTGACAGCAAAAACAGTTCACGCATGCGCGATCGTGGGAGCATGATGTCATCATGTTATGATGTTCTCTCGCGATTCTACAGCAAAATGGACACAAGAGGACCCAGGAGCATTCTCACAATGACATTCATGAGGTTTGAATAAAGAAGCCATTTTGTATGGTGCAGTACAGCTCTCCTGTTGTTCTGGCTGGTAAAACTAACAAATGTGAGTACTTATTTACCATGTAATAATAGAATTTGATTCTAAAAAATGGTTATACCATAGAATCACTTATGTGACAACTGACTAAATGAATTTACTTTGCTATATGTTTCACAGATTAATCTCATTTACAAAGAGTGACAGGCATTACAACACAGGGTATGAAAATGCTCTAGTAATGAAGGAGCACAAGTTTATTACTGTGTTAAAACTGATCACTGCCACATCTTTCTTTCTTTCCTTTTTTCCTGTAAAAAATGCCCTTTGTGTTTTGTTTGCAGATTTTGGAATTTAAAGAATTTTTTAGGAGGAAATTAAAACCAGAGAACATTCTGGTAATATAAACTAATTTAAGAACTGGCCACAAAGGTATGTGAAATAGTAATTGTTTAGTTGGAAAATACCATATTTAGCTCATTGTATTAGTACTAAACTATGATTTATTCTATACTGTTTAGATTGTTTTTTCAAAAGAATTGCTAAAGATTGAAAATATACCCTGTGAACAAGCCCAAGAAGTGGGTGAAATGTAGAGGATGAAATAAAACAGAGATTCAAGTGACTGGAAGTCTGTTGTTTTTCCTTTAAAGTTTCAAAAGGGCCCCACCCCCATTTTTCACATTGTCTATAGAGCCTCTTATGGGGGGACTGAAGATGTTCTAGAAAGAACCTATCTCCATTTCCCACCATTATTTGTGTAGTATATTATTGCGATAAGAAAATGGGCACTGTAAATAAAAAAAAAAAGTGACAGTTATTAATAAAGATTTGGTTTATTGTATGTATTGTATTAAATAGTTACTCCACATCCCCATGAACTGAGCTATGAACATTTGTCCTGCTGGAGAGTCTGTAGTTTAAGTGGTTGTATGATGTTGCAGCCCCATCTAGTACACTGTCTAGTTTGTTGATTGGAAACCCCCTTTCTTCCTCTTGCATCACCTTTGTTTCCCATCATGTATTTCTTTTTTGTTTCATTTTCTTTTTTTTTTTTTTGTTATCTGGTATCTGTTTCCATGCAGATTGGAACAGGAAAAAATAAGAGAGAGAGAGAGAGAGAAAGAGAGAGAGAGAGAGCGTGTATATGGAGGCTATTGAGGGACTTCACTTTTTCTCCACCGTTTATGGGGCTTGGAGCAGTTGTAGTTGTACTGGGAGAAGACATCGCAGTTTGCCAGGATGTATGCCACTGGACAGTGACTAGGGTCGGGGAGGCATTTGTTCACCTGAGATGCTGGTGAGGGTTATTTTGCTATTGGAACCTCACCTACAATAAAAGGGAAAAGTAATGTGATGTTGTGTAGACTTTTGTATTGGCGAGGGGGTATAAGAAATAGCCAGGAGAAGAGGGCCAACTGAAGAGCAGAAGTGGAGATTACTTTACTTTTGCTGCCGGGATATGCAGAGTCGTTGCTGGCTTGATTTGACTACTGCTATGGCCGGCTTTGATGGAGCGACAGCTGCGAGTAACTGTGAGGTTCTATTGAAGTACTGTGTGGTTTCAAAACGTGTTCTTTTTAAGAACTTAAAAAAAATGATGGTTTGACAGTAAGAGACTGTGGGTGAGGTGATTTTTCACAATGGGGGCATTTCTTGGACTTTTGTTTGCTTAGGAAGTAGGGGAAAAATGGTGGCATGTGATTTTAATTCAGGGTACGGCAGGATACTATAAATAATGGGGCACCTTGAATTGGCACTTCTTTTTTACCAGGTGTTGTTAAAATAAACAACACTGGTGCCAGGGTGTCTAACCCAATCAGAGGCAGCTTTTCACATGCCCATTTTCTAAGTGCTAATAGTGTAGTTTGTTTGGGGTACATAGCTGTGAAACAGCTGAAGTGCAAGTAGTGTAGTCTAGAGTACAGACTGTGACACAGGTGAAGTGATAGTAATGTAGCTTGTCTGCAGTACAGAGATGTAGCACAGGTGGATCCACGTCAAGTCTGTGCCATCTGACACAGCTAAAATGGAACACTGGATGGTGATTCTACCTGGATTTGTTTAAAAACTTCTAAACTTCAATGCAGAATTGGATTGGGTAGGATTTTCCCTAACAAATTCTGTTAAAAATATTAGAAAACTCATCACCATGGAGTTGTAGTCATTAATTTATATGAGGTAAATCAGAGGACTCAACCGCGCACACACTCAGACTCCTCATAAATTAATTATTACAACTCTAAAGGAGACAAACTTTTGAACAGTTTCAACAGAATTTGTTAGGGAAAATCCTTCCGACAAGAATGCTGCAAGTTTAGAACTTTTCACATAAATCTAGGTAGATACGTCATCCAAATTTCTGTTTTTGAGGTGTCAGACGGCTACTACTTGACATGATAACAACACAGGTGTAGTGCTAATAGTGTAGTATGTTTGGAGTACAGAGCTGTGACACAGCTGAAGAGCCAGTAGTGTAGTTTGGGGTACAGAGCTGTGACAGAGGTAAGGTGCTAATATTGTAGTTTGTTTCAAGTACAGAGCTGTGAAAAAAGTGAAGTGCTTTAACAGTGTAGATTGTTTGGGGTACAGAGCTGTGGCAGATGTGGAATGCTAATAGTGTAGTTTCTTTGGAGTACATAGCTATGACAGAGGTGAGATGCTAATAGTGTAATTTGTTTCAAGTACAGAACTATGACACGTGGAAAGCTAATAGTGTAGTTTCTTTGGAGAATACTGCTGTGACACAGGTGGAGTCCTTATAGTGTAGTTTCTTTGGGGTACAGAGCAGTGACACAGGTGGAATGTTAATAGTGTAGTTTCTCTGGGGTACAGAGCTGTGGCACAGGAGGAGTGCTAATAGTGTAGTATCTTGGGAGTATAGAGGTGTCAATCAGGTGGAGTAAAAATAGTGTGGCTTCTTTGAGGTACATAGCTGTGACATAGGTGGAGCGTTAACAGTGTACTTTCTTTACAATACAGAGCTGTGACACAGGTGGAGTGCTAATAGTGTAATCTCTTTGGAGTACAGTGCTGTGACACAGGTGGATTGCTAACTGTATAGTTTCATAGGGGTACAAAGCTGTGACACAGGTGGAGTGCTAATAGTGTAGTTTCCTTGGGGTACAGAGCTGTGGCACAGGTGGAATGTTAATAGTGTAGTTTCTCTGGGGTACAGAGCTGTGGCACAGGAGGAGTGCTAATAGTGTAGTATCTTGGGAGTATAGAGGTGTCAATCAGGTGGAGTAAAAATAGTGTGGCTTCTTTGAGGTACATTGCTGTTACATAGGTGGAGTGTTAACAGTGTACTTTCTTTACAATACAGAGCTGTGACACAGGTGGAGTGCTAATAGTGTAATCTCTTTGGAGTACAGTGCTGTGACACAGGTGGATTGCTAACTGTATAGTTTCATAGGGGTACAAAGCTGTGACACAGGTGGAGTGCTAATAGTGTAGTTTCCTTGGGGTACAGAGCTGTGGCACAGGTGGAATGCTAATAGTGTAATTTCTTTGGAGTACAGAGCTGTGACACAGGTGACATGGTAATAGTGTAGTTTCTTTGGAGTATAGAGCTGTGACACAGGTGGGGTGCTAATAGTATCATTTTCTTAAGGTACAGAGCTCTGACACAGGAGGAGGAGTAATAGTATAGTTTCTTTGGACTATAGAGCTGTGAAACTGGTGGAGTGCAAACAGTATACTTTCTTTGGAGAATAGAGCTGTGACACAGGTAGAGTACTAATAGTGTAGCTTCTTTGAGGTACAGAACTGTGACACAGGTGAAGTAATAGTGTAGTTTCTTTGGAGTACAGAGCTGTGACACAAGTGACATGGTAATAGTGTCATTTGTTTGGAGTACAGAGCTGTGACAGAGGTGAAGTGAAAACAGTATAGTTTCTTTGGAGTATAGAGCTGTGCATAGGTTGAGTGTTAATAGTGTACTTACTTTAGGGTACAGACAAAGGTGGAGTGCTAATAGTGTGGTTACTTTGGAGTATAGAGCTGTAAAACAGGTGGAGAGCTAATAGTGTAGTTTCTTTGGAGAATAGTGCTGTGACACAGGTGGAGTCCTTATAGTGTAGTTTCTTTGGGGTACAGAGCTGTGACACAGGTGGAGTGCTAATAGTGTAGTTTCTATGGGGTACAGAGCTGTGACACAGGTGGAGTCCTTATAGTGTAGTTCATCTGGGGTACAGAGCTGTGACACAGTTGGAGTGCCAATAGTGCAGTCTCTTTGGGGCACAGAGCTGCAACACAGGTGGAGTGATGACAGCCTACTTTCTTTGCAGTATAGAGCTGTGACACAGGTAGAGTACTAATAGTGTAGCTTCTTTGAGGTACAGAGCTGTGACACAGACGGAGTGCTAATAGTGTAGGTTCCTTGGGGTACAGAGATGTGATACAGGTGGAGTGCTAACAGTATACTTTCTTTGGAGTATAGAGATGTGACACAGGTGGAGTCTTTATAGTGTAGTTTCTTTGGGGTACAGAGCTATGACACAGGTGGAGTGCTAATAGTGTAGCTTCTTTGAGGTACAGAGCTGTGACACAGGTGGAGTGCTAATAGTGTATTTTCTTGGGAACAGAGAGCTGTGATACAGGTGGATGCTAATAGTGCAGCTTCTTTGAGGTACAGAGCTGTGACACAGGTGGAGTGCTAATAGTGTTTTTTCTTTGGAGTAGAGAGGTGTGACACAGGTGACATGGTAATAGTGTAATTTGTTTGGAGTACAGAGCTGTGACACAGGAGAAGTAAAAACAGTGTAGTTTCTTTGGAGTATAGAGCTGTGACATAGGTGGAGTGCTAATACTGTAATTTCTTTAGAGTACAGACACAGGTGGAATGCTAATAGTGTGGCTACTTTGGAGTATAGAGCGGTGAAACAGGTGGAGTGCTAACAGTATACTTTCTTTGGAGTACAGAGATGTGACACAGGTGGAGTGCAAATAGGTGTAATGTATTTGGGTACAGAGCTGTGACACAGGTGGAGTGCTAACAGTGTAGCTTCTTTGAGCTACAGAGCTGTGACACAGGTGGAGTGCTAATAGTGTATTTTCTTTGGAGTAGAGAGCTGTGACACATGTGACATGGTAGTAGTGTAATTTGTTTGGAGTGCAGAGCTGTGAAACAGGTGACATGCTAATACTGTAGTTTCTTTGGGGTATAGAGCTCTGACACAGGTGGGGTGCTAATAGTGCAGTTTCCTTAGGGTACAGAGCTCTGACACAGGAGGAGTACTAACAGTATAGTTTCTTTGGTGTATACAGCTGCGACACTGTTGGAGTTCTAACAGTATAATTTCTTTGGAGTATAGAGCTATGACACAGGTGTAGTGCTAATATTGTAGCTTCTTTGGTGTACAGAGTTGTGACACAGGTGGAGTGCCAATAGTGCAGTTTCTTTGGAGTATAGAGTTGTGACACAGGTAGAGTGCTAACAGTGTAGCTTCTTTTAGGTACAGAACTATCACAGAGGGAAGGGATAACAGAGTACTTTCTTTGAAGTATAGAGCTGTGACACAGATAGAGTGATAATAGTGTAGCTTATTTGAGGCACAGAGCTGTGACACAGATAGAGTGATAATAGTGTAGCTTATTTGAGGCACAGAGCTGTGACACAGGTGTAGTGCTAAAAGTGTAGTTTCTTGGAAGTACAGAGCTGTGACACAGGAGAAGTAAAAACAGTATAGTTTCCTTGGAGTATAGAGCTGTGCATAGGTGGAGTGTTAATAGTGTACTTTCTTTAGGGTACAGACACAGGTGGAGTGCTAATAGTGTGGTTACTTTGGAGTATAGAGCTGTAAAACAGGTGGAGTGCTAACAGTGTAGTTTGTTTGGAGAATAGTGCTGTGACACAGGTGGAGTCTTTATAATGTAGTTTCTTTGGGGTACAGAGCTATGACACAGGTGGAGTGCTAATAGTGTAGCTTCTTTGAGGTACAGAGCTGTGACACAGGTGGAGTGCTAATAGTGTATTTTCTTGGGAACAGAGAGCTGTGACACAGGTGGAGTGCTAATAGTGCAGCTTCTTTGAGGTAGAGAGCTGTGACACAGGTGGAGTGCTAATAGTGTAATTTGTTTAGAGTACAGAGCTGTGACACAGGAGACGTAAAAGCAGTGTAGTTTCTTTGGAGTATAGAGCTGTGACATAGATGGAGTGCTAATAGTGTAATTTCTTTAGAGTACAGACACAGGTGGAATGCTAATAGTGTGGCTGCTTTGGAGTATAGAGCGGTGAAACAGGTGGAGTGCTAATAATATACTTTCTTTGGAGTATAGAGATGTGACACAGGTGGAGTGCTAATAGGTGTAATGTATTTGGGTACAGAGCTGTGACACAGGTGGAGTGCTAACAGTGTAGCTTCTTTGAGGTACAGAGCTGTGACACAGGTGGAGTGCTAATAGTTTATTTTCTTTGGAGTAGAGAGCTGTGACACATGTGACATGGTAGTAGTGTCATTTGTTTGGAGTACAGAGCTGTGATACATGTGACATGCTAATACTGTACTTTCTTTGGAGTATAGAGCTCTGACACAGGTAAGGTGCTAATAGTGCAGTTTCCTTAGGGTACAGAGCTCAGACACAGGAGGAGTACCAATAGTATAGTTTCTTTGATGTTTACAGCTGTGACACTGTTGGAGTTCTAACAGTATAATTTCTTTGGAGTATAGTGCTATGACACAGGTGTAGTGCTAATATTGTAGCTTCTTTGGGGTACAGAGCTGTGACACAGGTGGAGTGCCAATAGTGCAGTTTCTTTGGAGTATAGAGTTGTGACACAGGTAGAGTGCTAACAGTGTAGCTTCTTTTAGGTACTGAGCTATCACAGAGGGAAGGGATAACAGAGTACTTTCTTTGAAGTATAGAGCTGTGACACAGATAGAGTGATAATAGTGTAGCTTATTTGAGGCACAGAGCTGTGACACAGCTGGAGTGCTAAAAGTGTAGTTTCTTGGGAGTACAGAGCTGTGACACAGGTGACATGGTAATAGTGTAATTTGTTTGGAGTACAGAGCTGGGACACAGGAGAAGTGAAAACAGTATAGTTTCTTTGGAGTATAGAGCTGTGCATAGGTGGAGTGTTAATAATGTACTTTCTTTAGGGCACAGACACAGGTGGAGTGCTAAAAGTGTGGTTACTTTTGAGTATAGAGCTGTAAAACAGGTGGAGTGCTAACAGTGTAGTTTCTTTGGAGAAAAGTGCTGTGACACAGGTGGAGTCCTTATAGTGTAGTTTCTTTGCGGTACAGAGTTGTGACTCAGGTGGAGTGCTAATAGTGTAGCTTCTTTGAGGTACAGAGCTGTGACACAGGTGGAGTGCTAATAGTGTATTTTCTTTGGAGCAGAGAGCTGTGACACAGGTGGAGTGCTAATAGTGCAGCTTCTTTGAGGTACAGAGCTGTGACACAGGTGAAGTGCTAACAGTGTATTTTCTTTGGAGTAGAGAACTGTGACACAGGTGACATGGTAATAGTGTAATTTGTTTGGAGTACAGAGCTGTGACACAGGAGAAGTTAAAAAAAGTGTAGTTTATTTGGAGTATATAGCTGTGACATTGGTGGAGTGCTAATAGTGTAATTTCTTTAGAGTACAGCCACAGGTGGAATGCTAATAGTTTGGCTACTTTGGAGTATAGAACTGTGAAACAGGTGGAGTGCTAACAGTATGCTTTCTTTGGAGTATAGAGGTGTGACACAGGTGGAGTCTTTATAGTGTAGTTTCTTTGGGGTGCAGAGCTATGACACAGGTGGAGTGCTAATAGTGTAGCTTCTTTGAGGTACAGAGCTGTGACACAGGTGGAGTGCTAATAGTGCATTTTCTTGGGAACAGAGAGCTGTGACACAGGTGGATGCTAATAGTGCAGCTTCTTTGAGGTAGAGAGCTGTGACACAGGTGGAGTGCTAATAATGTATTTTCTTTGGTGTAGAGAGCTGTGACACAGGTGACATGGTAATAGTGTAATTTGTTTAGAGTACAGAGCTGTGACACAGGAGAAGTAAAAACAGTGTAGTTTCTTTGGAGTATAGAGCTGTGACATAGGTGGAGTGCTAATAGTGTAATTTGTTTAGAGTACAGACACAGGTGGAATGCTAATAGTGTGGCTACTTTGGAGTATAGAGCAGTGAAACAGGTGGAGTGCTAACAGTATACTTTCTTTGGAGTATAGAGATGTGACACAGGTGGAGTGCTAATAGGTGTAATGTATTTGGGTACAGAACTTTGACACTGGTGGAGTGCTAACAGTGTAGCTTCTTTGAGCTACAGAGCTGTGACTCAGGTGGAGTGCTAATAGTGTATTTTCTTTGGAGTAGAGAGCTGTGACACATATGACATGGTAGTAGTGTAATTTGTTTGGAGTACAGAGCTGTGATACAGGTGACATGCTAATACTGTAATTTCTTTGGAGTATAGAGCTCTGACACAGGTGGGGTGCTAATAGTGCAGTTTCCTTAGATTACAGAGCTCTGACACAGGTGGAGTACTAATAGTATAGCTTCTTTGGTGTATACAGCTGCGACACTGTTGGAGTTCTAACAGTATAATTTCTTTAGAGTATAGAGCTATGACACAGGTGTAGTGCTAATATTGTAGCTTCTTTGGGGTACAGAGCTGTGACACAGGTGGAGTGCCAATAGTGCAGTTTCTTTGGAGTATAGAGTTGTGACACAGGTAGAGTGCTAACAGTGTAGCTTCTTTTAGGTATAGAGCTATCACACAGGGGAAAGGATAACAGAGTACTTTCTTTGAAGTATAGAGCTGTGACACAGATAGAGTGATAATAGTGTAGCTTATTTGAGGCACAGAGCTGTGACACAGGTGGAGTGCTAAAAGTGTAGTTTCTTGGGAGTACAGAGCTGTGACACAGGTGACATGGCAATAGTGTAATTCGTTTGGAGTACAGAGCTGTGACACAGGAGAAGTAAAAACAGTATAGTTTCTTTGGAGTATAGAGCTGTGCATAGGTGGAGTGTTAATAGTGTACTTTTCTTTAGAGTACAGCCACAGGTGGAATGCTAATAGTTTGGCTACTTTGGAGTATAGAGCTGTGAAACAGGTGGAGTGCTAACAGTATGCTTTCTTTGGAGTATAGATGTGTGACACAGGTGGAGTCTTTATAGTGTAGTTTCTTTGGGGTGCAGAGCTATGACACAGGTGGAGTGCTAACAGTGTAGCTTCTTTGAGCTACAGAGCTGTGACACAGGTGGAGTGCTAATAGTGTATTTTCTTTGGAGTAGAGAGCTGTGACACATATGACATGGTAGTAGTGTAATTTGTTTGGAGTACAGAGCTGTGATACAGGTGACATGCTAATACTGTAATTTCTTTGGAGTATAGAGCTCTGACACAGGTGGGGTGCTAATAGTGCAGTTTCCTTAGGGTACAGAGCTCTGAGACAGGTGGAGTACTAATAGTATAGCTTCTTTGGTGTATACAGCTGCAACACTGTTGGAGTTCTAACAGTATAATTTCTTTGGAGTATAGAGCTATGACACAGGTGTAGTGCTAATATTGTAGCTTCTTTGGGGTACAGAGCTGTGACACAGGTGGAGTGCCAATAGTGCAGTTTCTTTGGAGTATAGAGTTGTGACACAGGTAGAGTGCTAACAGTGTAGCTTCTTTTAGGTATAGAGCTATCACACAGGGAAAGGATAACAGAGTACTTTCTTTGAAGTATAGAGCTGTGACACAGATAGAGTGATAATAATGTAGCTTATTTGAGGCACAGAGTTGTGACACAGGTGGAGTGCTAAAAGTGTAGTTTCTTGGGAGTACAGAGCTGTGACACAGGTGACATGGCAATAGTGTAATTTGTTTGGAGTACAGAGCTGTGACACAGGAGAAGTAAAAACAGTATAGTTTCTTTGGAGTATAGAGCTGTGCATAGGTGGAGTGTTAATAGTGTACTTTCTTTAGGGCACAGACACAGGTGGAGTGCTAATAGTGTGGTTACTTTTGAGTATAGAGCTGTAAAACAGGTGGAGTGCTAACAGTGTAGTTTCTTTGGAGAATTGTGCTGTGACACAGGTGGAGTCCTTATAGTGTACTTTCTTTGCGGTACAGAGCTGTGACTCAGGTGGAGTGCTAATAGTGTAGCTTCTTTGAGGTACAGAGCTGTGACACAGGTGGAGTGCTAATAGTGTATTTTCTTTGGAGCAGAGAGCTGTGACACACGTGGAGTGCTAATAGTGCAGCTTCTTTGAGGTACAGAGCTGTGACACAGGTGAAGTGCTAATAGTGTATTTTCTTTGGAGTAGAGAGCTGTGACACAGGTGACATGGTAATAGTGTAATTTGTTTGGAGTACAGAGCAGTGACACAGAAGTAAAAACAGTGTAGTTTCTTTGGAGTATATGGCTGTGACATTGGTGGAGTGCTAATAGTGTAATTTCTTTAGAGTACAGCCACAGGTGGAATGCTAATAGTTTGGCTACTTTGGAGTATAGAGCTGTGAAACAGCTGGAGTGCTAACAGTATACTTTCTTTGGAATATAGAGATGTGACACAGGTGGAATGCTAGTAGTGTAGTTTATTTGGGTACAGATCTGTGACACAGGTGGAGTGCTAACAGTGTAGCTTCTTTGAGGCACAGAGCTGTGACACAGGTGGAGCTCTAATAGTGTATTTTCTTTGGAGTAGAGAGCTGTGACACATATGACCTGGTGGTAGTGTAATTTGTTTGGAGTACAGAACTGTGATACAGGTGACGTGGAAATAGTGTAGTTACCTTGTGGTACAACTGCAACACACACAGAGTTCTAACAGTGCAATGTTCTTGGGTTTGGAGCAGTGACACAGGTGAAGTGCTGATAGTGTACTTTATTGGTGGTAAACATCTGTGACCCAGGTGAAGTGCTGTAGTGTAGTTTGTGTGGGGATACAGAGCTGTGACACAGGGGACGTGCCATTAGTGTTATTTCTTTGGAGTACAGAGCTGTGACACAGGTGGAGCAATAACAGTGTAGTTTTCTTGAAGAATAGAGCTGTGACACAGGTAGAGTACTAACAGTATTCTTTCTTTGGAGAACAGAGCTGACACAGGGTATTTTTCCAATTGCTTAACCAGCAGAGAGAGAGGGCTGCTAATAGTATAATTTCTTTGGGGTACAGAGCTGTCCCTTGAGAAAGCCTTGTGGTGAAACCAGGTCAAGTCTCAACAGCGAGAACTGTATTGCACTTTATGTTGGCACAATCTGCCAAGTATTTATTGTGGCTTTTTTAGCCAAAAATAATGTTTTTAACTCTGTAACCTTGTGCAGTATGATTTGTTTGCTGCAGTGCTAATAGTGTAGTTTCTATGGAGTACAGAGCTGTGACAGAGGTGGGGTGCTAATAGTGTGGTTTCTTTGGGGTATAGAGATGTGACACAGGTGGACTGCTTATAGTGTAGTTTCTTTTGAGTACATAGCTGTGACACAGGTGGAGTGCTAATAGTGCTGTTTCTTTGGGCTACAGAGCTGTGACACAGGTTGAGTGCTAAGAGTGTACTTTCTTTGGAGTACAGATCTGTGACACAGGTGATTTGGTAATAGTGAAATTTGTTTGGAGTACAGAGCTGTTACACAGGTGAAGTGAAAATAGTGTAGTTTCCTTTGGGTACAAGTGCAACACAGGCAAAGTTCTAAAAGTGCAGTGCTCTTGGGGTACAGAACTGTGACACAGGTTGAGCGCTAAGAGTATACTTTATTTGGAGTACAGATCTGTGACACAGGTGACTTGGTAATAGTGTAATTTGTTTGGAGTACAGAGCTGTAACACAGGTGAAGTAAACATTGTGTAGTTTCCTTTGGGTACAACTGCAACACAGGCAAAGTTCTAAACGTGCAGTGCTCTTGGGGTACAGAGCAGTGACACAGAAGTGTTAATTGTATAGTTTGTTTGGGTAGAGATCTGTGTCCCAGGTGAAGTGCTGATAGTGTAGTTTGTTTGGGAATACAGAGCTGTGACAAAGGTTAAGTGCCAATAGTGTAGTTTCTTTGGAGTACAGAGCAGTGACACACGTGGTGCACTAACAGTATTCTTTCTTTGGAGAATAGAGCTGACACAGTATTTTTTCCAATTGTTTAACCAGCTGAGAGTGGAATGCTACTAGTATAATTTCTTTGGGGTACAGAGCTGTGACACAGGTGGAGTGCTAATAGAGTGGTTTCTTTGGGGTAGAAAGCTGTGACACAGGTGGAGGGACAACAGTGTGCTTTCTTTAGAGTATAGAGCTGTGACACAGACAGAGTACTAATAGTGTAGCTTCTTTGAGGCAGAGAGCTGTGACATGGGTGGAGTTCTAAAAGAGTAGTTTCTTTGGAGTATAGAGCTGTGACACAGGTGGAGTGCTAATAGCTGAAGATAGCCTCATCATCTGTATCATGTGACCCAAATGATGACTATTTAAGCATACTGATTTGCGCGTTATCCTTGTCCCTTGAAAAAGAGATGTGGCAAAACCAGGTCAGGTTGGACCAGCCTTAATTACATTACACTTTATGTCTGCACATTCTGCCAAGTATTTATTGTGGCTTTTTTTGGTCAAATAAAATATTTCTTAACACTGTAACCTGGTGCAATGTGATTTGTTTGCAGGAGTGCTAATAGTGTAGTTTCTTTGGTGAATACAGGTGTGACTGAAGTAGAGTGCTAATAGTGTAGTTTCTTTAGGGTACAGAGCTGTGACACAGATGGAGTGATAACAGTGTACTTTCTTTGGAGTATAGAGCTCTGACACAGGTAGAGTGCTAATAGTGTAGGTTCTTTGGGGTACAGAGCTGTGACACAGGTGAAGTGAAAACATTGTAGTTTCATTGGAGTATAGAGCTGTGACACAGATGGAGTGCTAATAGCTTTAAGAAAACCTTATCATCTGTTTCATGTGAACCAAATGATGTCTATTAAAGCATATTGGTTTGCACTTTATCCTTGTCCCTTGACAGAGCCTTGTGGTGAAACCAGGTCGGGTCTCAACAGCCAGAATTGTATTGCACTTTATGTCTGCACACTCTGCCAAGTATTTATTGTGTCTTTTTTCAGCCAAAAATAATGTTTTTTAACTCTGTAACCTTGTGCCGTGTGATTTGTTTGCTGTAGTGCTAATAGTGTAGTTTCTTTGGAGTATAGAGCTATGACAGAGGTGGAGTGCTAATAGTGTGGTTTCTTTGGGGTATAGAGATGTGACAGAGGTGGAGTGCTAATAGTGTAGTTTCTTTTGAGTATATTGTTGCGACACAGGTTGAGTGCTAAGAATACACTTTTTTTGGAGTACAGATTTGTGACACAGGTGACTTGGTAATAGTGTAATTTGTTTGGAGTACAGAGCTGTGACACAGGTGAAGTGAAAATAGTGTAGTTTCCTTTGGGTACAACTGGAACACAGGCAAAGTTCTAAAAGTGCAGTGCTCTTGAGGTACAGAGCAGTGACACAGAAGTGTTAATTGTATAGTTTGTTTTGGTAGAGATCTGTGTCCCAGGCGAAGTGCTGATAGTGTAGCTTGTTTGGGAATACAGAGCTGTGAGACAGGTGAAGTGCCAATAGTGTAGTTTCTTTGGAGTACAGAGCTGTAACACATGTGGAGCACTAACAGTTTAGTTCCCTTGAAGCATAGAACAGTGACACAGGTGGAGTGTTAATAGTGTAGTTTCTTTGGGGTACAGAGCTGTTACACAGGTGGAGTGCTAATACTGTAGTTTCTTTGGGGTACAGGTCTGTGACACAGGTGGAGTGCTAATAATATAGTTTCTTTGGAGTAAAGAGCTGTGACACAGGTGGAGTGCTAACAGTATTCTTTCTATCTTTGGAGTTTAGAGCTGTGGCACAGGTGAAGTGCTAATATTGTAGTTTCTTTGGGGTACAGAGCTGTGACACAGGTATAGTGCGAATAGTGTAGTTTCTTCAGGGTACAGAGCTGTGACACAGGTGGAGTGCTAACAGTGTACTTTCTTTGGAGTATACAGCTGAGACACAGGTGACATGGTAACAGTGTAATTTGTTTGGAGCACAGAGCTGTGACACAGGTGAAGTGAAAACAGTATAGTTTCTTTGGAGTACAGAGCTGTGACAGAGGTGGAGTGCTAATAGTGTAATTTCTTTAGAGCACATACACAGGTGGAGTGCTAATAGTGCAGCTACTTTGGAGTATAGAGATGTGAAACAGTTGGAGTGCTAAGAGTGTAGTTTCTTTGGGGTACTGAGCTCTGACACAGGTGGAGTGCTAATAGCGTAGTTTCTTTGGAGTACAGAGCTGTGACACAGATGACATGGTAATAGTTTAGTTTGTTTGGAGTACAGAGCTGAGACACAGGTGATGCGCTAACAGTGTGGCTTCTTTGGAGTATAGAGCTGTGCATAGGTGGAGTGTTAATAGTGTACTTTCTTTAGGGTACAGACACAGGTGGAGTGCTAATAGTGTGGTTACTTTGGAGGATACAGCTGTAAAACAGGTGGAGTGCTAATAGTGTAGTTTCTTTGGAGAATAGTGCTGTGACACCGGTGGAGTCCTTATAGTGTAGTTTCTTTGTGGTACAGAGCTGTGACACAGGTGGAGTGCTAATAGTGTAGTTTCTTTGGGGTACAGAGCTGTGACACAGGTTGAGTCCTTAGATGTAGTTTATTTGGGGTACAGAGCTGTGACACAGGTTGAGTCCTTAGATGTAGTTTATTTGGGGTACAGAGCTGTGACACAGGTGGAGTGCCAATAGTGCAGATTCTTTGGGGCACAGAGTTGCAACACAAGTGGGGTGATGACAGTCTACTTTCTTTGGAGTATAGAGCTATGACACAGGTGGAGTGCTAATATTGTAGCATCTTTGGGGTACAGAGCTGTGACACAGGTGGAGTGCGAATAGTGCAGTTTCTTTGGAGTGTAGAGCTGTGACACAGATAGAGTGCTAACAGTGTAGCTTCTTTGAGGCACATAGCTGTGACACAGGTGGAGTGCTAAAAGTGTAGTTTCTTTGGAGTACAGAGCTGTGACACAGGTGACATGGTAATAGTGTAATTTGTTTGGAGTACAGAGCTGTGACACAGGAGAAGTAAAAACAGTGTAGTTTCTTTGGAGTATACAGCTGTGACATAGGTGGAGTGCTAAAAGTGTAATTTATTTAGAGTAGAGACAGGTGGAATGCTAATAGTGTGGCTACTTTGGAGTATAGAGCTGTGAAACAGGTGCAGTGCTAACAGTATACTTTCTTTGGAGTATAGAGATGTGACACAGGTGGAGTGCTAATAGTGTAGTTTATTTGGGTACATAGCTGTGACACAGGTGGAGTGCTAACAGTGTAGCTTCTTTGAGGTACAGAGCTGTGATACAGGTGGAGTGCTAACAGTGTATTTTCTTTGGAGTAGAGAGCTGTGACACATGTGAAATGGTAGTAGTGTAATTTGTTTGGGAGTACGGAGCTGTGATACAGGTGACGTGAAAATAGTGTAGTTTCCTTGTGGTACAACTGCAACACAGCGAGAGTGGTAACAGTGCAGTGTTGTTGGGATTAGGAGCAGTGACACAGGTGAAGTGCTGATAGTTTACTTTGTTTGGGGTAAACATCTGTGACCCAGGTGAAGTGCTATAGTGTAGTTTGTTTGGGGGATACAGAGCTGTGACACAGGTGAAGTGCCATTAGTGTAATTTCTTTGGAGTACAGAGCTGTGACACAGGTGGAGCACTGACAGTGTAGTTTCCTTGAAGAATAGAGCTGTGACACAGGTAGAGTGCTAACAGTATTCTTTCTTTGGAGAATAGAGCTAACATAGCTTATTTTTCCAGTTGCTTAACCAGCTGAGAGAGGGGTGCTAATAGTATAATTTCTTTGGTGTACAGAGCTGTCCTTTGAGAAAGCCTTGTGGTGAAACCAGGTCGAGTCTCAACAGCCAGAATTGTATTGCACTTTATGTCTGCACGATCTGCCAATTATTTATTGCGGCTTTTTTAGCCAAAAATAATGTCTTTTTTTAACTCTGTAATCTTCTGCAGTGTGATTTGTTTGCTGTAGTGCTAATAGTGTAGTTTCTTTTGAGTATATAGCTGTGACAGAGGTGGAGTGCTTATAGTGTTATTTCTTTGGGGTACAGAGCTGTGACACAAGTGGAGTGCTAAGGGTGTACTTTCTTTGGAGTACAGATCTGTGACACAGGTGACTGGGTAATCGTATAATTTGTTTGGAGTACAGAGCTGTGACACAGGTGAAGTGAAAATAGTGTAGTTCCCTTTGGGTAAAAGTGCAACACAGGCAAAGTTCTAAAAGTGGAGTGCTCTTGGGGCCAGAGCAGTGACACAGAAGTGTTAATTGTATAGTTTGTTTGGGTAGAGATCTGTATCTCAGGTGAAGTGCTGATAGTGTAGTTTGTTTCGGAATACAGAGCTGTGACAAAAGTGAAGTGCCAATAGTGTAGTTTCTTTGGAGTACAGAGCTGTGACACATGTGGAGCACTAACAGTTTAGTTCCCTTGAAGAATAGAGCTGTGACACAGGTGGAGTGCTAATACTGTAGTTTCTTTGGGGTACAAGTCTGTGACACAAATGGAGTGCTAATAATATAGTTTCCTTGGAGTAAAGAGCTGTGACACAGGTGAAGTGCTAACAGTATACTTTCTTTGGAGTTTAGAGCTGTGGCACAGGTGGAGTGCTAATATTGTAGTTTCTTTGGGGTACAGAGCAGTGACACAGGTGGAGTGCTAATAGTGTAGTTTCTTCAGGGTACAGAGCTGCGACACAGGTGGAGTGCTAACAGTGTACTTTCTTTGGAGTATACAGCTGAGACACAGGTGACATGGTAACAGTGTAATTTGTTTGGAGCACAGAGCTGTGACACAGGTGAAGTGAAAACAGTATAGTTTCTTTGGAGTATAGAGCTGTGACAGAGGTGGAGTGCTAATAGTGTAATTTCTTTAGAGTATAGACACAGGTGGAGTGCTAATAGTGTGGCCTCTTTGGAGTATAGAGATGTGAAACAGATGGAGTGCTAAGAGTGTAGTTTCTTTGGGGTACTAAGCTCTGACACAGGTGGAGTGCTAATGGCGTATTTTCTTTGGAGTACAGAGCTGTGACACAGATGTCATGGTAATAGTTTGTTTGGAGTACAGAGCTGAGACACAGGTGATGTGCTAATAGTGTGGTTTCTTTGGAGTATAGAGCTGTGACACAGATGGAGTGCTAATAGCTTTAACCTAACCTTATCATCTGTATCATGTGACCCAAATTATGTCTATTAAAGCATACTGGTTTGCACTTTATCCTTGTCCCTTGACAAAAGCCTTGTGGTGAAACCAGATCTGGTCTCAACAACCAGAATTGTGTTGCACTTTCAAACAACATGAAGTATTGCTGTATTCTGACATATACAGTGATCACCAACCTTTGAACTGCCCCAGAGAACAAAGAGTTAACTTTCCAAGCAGGGCATGGAAAGCTGAGCTCGAGCCCGGTTGAAGCCTCTGGCTGCTGTTGTTTAAACTCCAGCCATCAGATTCTTTACTCCGCCTCACTGAACAAGTCGCTCCAGAGATTTCTCCTTTGCTCGGTTCAAAAAAGTTGGTTAAAGTGTCGTTTTTTCGCTCGGTTTCAACTGAATTTCTGCTACTGATCCTGTCGGTTTAAGTCTCTGTCTGTGGTACCGTGAGTACTAGATAGATTTTTGTATTAGTTTCTCTGTGGAACTTGTAAAGATAGGATCGGCTCGGTTTGAACCGACCAGGTTTGTGTTAAAAAACTTCTGTCTTTATTAGAGTGTGGTAACCGGTCCGTATTGGTTAAAAAAAACATGGATTTGATTACAGTTTTTTCCAAGACCCGTAACACGGTCAGCAACCGATAGGGGTGTCTTGCCTGGTGGATTGCGGAAAAAAGGGTAAGTTGTGGTTAGGATTGGCCATGTCTGAGAAACCCAAGAAAAAATACGGGCCCACTGGGTTTCAACACTGTAGTGTGTGTGGGGAAACCTTTGCTAAGGCTGATCCACACACCACCTGTGTTTATTGTCTGGGGTTTGACCACCTCAGTTCAGACTGCCAAATTTGTAAAAGTTTTCCCAAAGCTACCCTGGATAAGAGAGTAGGTAGACTGAGGGAAAGGGAGGCCGAGAAGTCCGCTGACCCGAGTGGCCAGCCCAGTTCGGTTCCAACCGAACTAGAAGGAGTGCCCTCTGACCAGGGTGAAACTTCTTCGGGCAAAAGGAGAACCGATTCTGAGGAGTCAGTTCCGGTTAAAAGGAAAAAAAGGGAAAAATCATCCAGTTCGGATCCACAAGTTCTTTCTCCGACCGCTGATGAAATAGCCAAAGCAATAAGGATAGTTCAATTGCTAACTTCGGTTCCGGCTGAACCGGCACCATCTGTCAGGGGCTCAGTTCGGTCGGTTCCCCAGGTTCCGGATTATACTTTAGAAGAATTTTATGAACCGGAGGAGGAGGAGGAGGAGGAGGAGGAGGAGGGAGAATATGAAGATAATGATAATGATGATGATGATGCTGATTATGAATGTCTGGATGTGCCTATTGACCCGGACATCTCCCCAGACTGACCTTCAGGTGTTTCTCCTCCTAGGCTTTCTGAGTCTCCTTCCCACTTTATGTTTTACAGGAAAGTGGCTGAAACTCTCCAACTTCCTATGGAAGAAGCAGTAGAGGATCAGGAGGAGCCTGATTTTGTTGAGATGATGGACATCCCAGAGTCTGGGAGATTGTCTATTCCCCTTCATAAATCTTTTGGGAAACAGACATTTAAAATTCTAAAACTCCTAATTCCATACCTCCTGTGGACAGAAGAATGGACAAGAGTATACCCTTTCGAGCTCGGACACGGGTTCCTTTCCAGCAATGCAGCCATGCTGGGGTAGTGCAGGCTGCTGCCTGTGATAAGGCAAATATTCTCTTGGCTTCACACCCCCCATATAAGGACTCCAGGAGGATTGATGCCATGGCAAAGAAACAGTACATGGCAGCATCTTTGGGACTCAGGCAGGTTAACTATATGGCCTATGCAGCTAGATACCAGAAGTCCAGGTGGGACACTGTGCTGGCTCTAGCTAAACAGGCCCCTGACCAGCTTGCCAAGGAGCTGGAGCGGGTGGCTGTGGATGGGATTGAGGCATCCAAGGTGCAATTTCATGCTGCTGTGGACTCCAATGATGTTTCTTCTAGAGTCATGGCTACATCTGTGGCCCTTCGGAGGATGGCTTGGCTCAGATGTACTAGCCTATCACAGGATACCCAGGCTAAGGCCATGGATTTTCCTGTCATTGGTAATTCTCTGTTTGGGGAGCAGACAGAGAACTACATGAAGAAGATAGACGAGTACAGGACCACCTACAGGAGTGCTCAGGCCAAAGAAAGGCAAACCACTCCTCAGAGGCAGCATTCCAGGGGCAGGGGCAGGCCCTTTCAAAGGCCTTTTTTACCAAGCCCAGGCCTCCTCTTCTGCTTTTGCTCAGAGGGGGTTCTTTAGAGGGAGAGGCAGACGGGGTATGAGCAGGCCTGCTTCCACCCCTCAGCCTAAAGCCCCTGCCAAGCAGACACCCTGATGGGTCTGCCCGGGCCGATTCTCCAATACCTGTAGGGGGCAGGCTGGCTTACTTTGTCCAGGACTGGAAGTCTTTAACATCAGACAAGTGGGTCCTAGAAGTAGTAAGCCAGGGACTAGTTCTCAGCTTCAAAAAATTTCCCAAGATGAGATCCAGATCCTTTCCACCTGCAAATCCATCAGAGACCCTTGCCCTAGAGGCAGAGGTTTCTTCCCTCTTGGCTCTCAGAGCCATAGAAAGGGTTTCTACCCTACACAGGGGCAAAGGATTGTACTACAGGTACTTCCTAACCCCCAAAAAAGACAGGAGAATGGTGGTCCATCCTAGATCTGAGATATCTAAACAAGCACATTTTAAAGCCAAAATTCAAAATGGTGACTCTGGGAATATTTCTGCCCTCTTTAAGGCCAGGGGACTGGCTAGCCTCCCTGGATCTCAAAGGTGCCTATTTTCACATTCACATCAGGTGATCCCACAGAAAGTACCTCAGGTTCGAGTTGCCCTCAGGCCACTATCAATTCAGAGCAATGCCCTTTGGCCTAACATCAGCCCCAAGAGTGTTCACAAAGTGCCTGGCAGTAGTGGTTGCTTTCCTAAGGAGAAAAAAGATCTCCATCTTTCCATACTTGGACGACTGGCTCATAGTGGGTCAGTCTCCAGACCAAGTTAAGTCACATCTTCAGATAACTCAGCAACTGTTCACTTCCTTAGGATTCCTCCTAAACCTTCCAAAGTCAGTTCTTGAGCCAGTACAGCTCCTCACCTTTATAGGGGCAGAGCTGGATACAATAAGAGCAAAGGGCTTCCTTCCCCTGGACAGGGCAAGGACTCTTATAGAACTGGCCTCTTCTTTCATCCTTCAGGTGTCTTGACCAGCAAGGCACTTCTTGCAGCTCCTGAGCCACATGGCAGCCTCTACAGCAGTGGTCCAGGGGGCAAGATTCCAGATGAGGGATGCTCAGTTCCACTTAAGAGCCTTCTGGTCCCAAAGAAAGGATTCCCTTACCAAACTAGTCCAAGTGACTTGAACCCTGATCCAGGCTTTGCAATGGTGGCAGGATCAGGACAATTTAAGACAGGGAGTTCCTTTTGTCACTCAGTCTCATTCACTAATCCTCACCACAGACGCCTCCCTCTTGGGCTGGGGAGCCCACTTAGGGGATCTTACCACCCAAAGCCTGTGGTCACCTCAAGAATCTCTGCTTCACATCAATCTCTTGGAACTCAGAGCAGTGTTTCTGGCACTGCAAGCTTTTTCCAAATCTGTACAGAACAAGGCAGTCCAGATCAGAACAGACAATACCACCACAATGTGGTACATCAACAAGCAAGGAGGCACTCAGTCTACAGCCTTGTGCACAGAAGCAATGAAGTTGTGGTCTCTGGCCTATTCCCTGCAAACCTCTCTGATAGCAGTTCACCTCCCAGGGAAGGACAATTTCCTAGCAGATGTTCTCAGCATGATATCTCAGGGCCACCACGAATGGTCCCTAGATCCCTAATTTTGAAAGTGATTTTCTCCAGATAGGGCACATCACAGATAGATCTTTCTGCAGCCCCAGACAATCACCAACTTCCTCTCTTTTGTTGCAGACCCCCAGTCTTAGGCTCAGTCCCCCTGGATGCTCTGGTTCTGAATTGGGAAGGGAAGTTCCTGTATGCTTCCCCCCCTTCCCTCTCCTGTTCAAGATGCTAGTCAAGATCAGGTCTCAACCATGCAGAGTGATTCTGATCGCTCCAGACTGGGCCAGACAGCCCTGGTATCCACTGTTGCTGTCCTTAGCGGTCCACCTTCCCCTGTCTCTTCCCAGGAATTACAACCTGTTGACATCCTCTCAGGGAAGGATTTGGTATCCGAATCTCAAATCTCAATCTCAAGGCCTGGCTCTTGAAGAGTTAGTGTTTGCTGATCTGCACCTCTCTCAAGGTGTTCTGGATATTCTTAAGGCTTCTTGAAAGCCTTCCACCAGAAAGACTTACAACTCCAAATGGAAAAGGTTCACTATTTGGTGCTCTGATAAGCATATTTCTCCAGAATCTGCTGGGCTGCCTACAGTCCTGGACTATATGGTTCATCTCAATGGCTTGGGACTTAGACCAGCAACACTTAAAGTACATCTGGCAGCTGTTTCTGCCTTTTTGTCAGTAGGCAAGCCCTCTCCTCTATCAGCCCATCCTGTATTTTGTAAATTCTTCAAGGGACTGCTGCACACCAGTCCTCCCTTTAGGGACCCTGCTCCTGCTTGGGACCTTAATGTTTGCATTGCTCAGCTTATGCAACCACCCTTTGAGCCTTGTCCTCTGCAGAGCTTAAGTACTTGACTTGGAAAACTGTGTTTTTGGTAGCCATTACCTCTGCCAGGTGCATCAGTGAATTGCAAGCCCTGTCAGTGGAGCCCAGTTTCATTTCTTTCCATAGAGATAAAGAGGTCCTAAGAACTAACAGGAAGTTTTTGCCTAAGGTGGTTTCAGATTTCCACCTTAATCAGTCTATGTCTCTTCCTGTTTTCTTCACTGACCATTCCTCCTCTGGAGAGTGGAGGTTGCACAGCTTGGACATACAAAGGGTCCTTAGCTACTACATAGAGTGCCCCAGGGGTCACAGGTTTGAGTCCTTCCAGTTGTTCCTCACTTATGGAGAGGTCGGTAAGGGCAAACCTGCCACTAAAAGATCTATTGCCAGATGGATTGTCTCTTGTATACAATTCTGCTATGACAAATTGGGCAGAACCCCACCCTCAGGCCTGAGGGCTCACTCTACTAGAGGTACAGCTGCTTCCCTGGCTGCTGCCATGGATATTCCTATCTCAGAAATCTGTCAAGCAGCTTCCTGGAAAACAGTCCATACATTCACCAAGCATTACTCTCTGGATATCCAGGCTAGGAGTGATGCTCGGTTTGGCACAGCAGTACTTCAGAGCCTTTTCCCAAAGTAGGTTCTATCCCTCCTCCTTGGAGGTACTGCTTGGTAGTCTGCATATGTCAGAATACAGAAAGACTTCATGTTGTTTGAAGAAAAAATTACTCACCTTAGTAATGTTGTTTCTTCTAATGGAGTTTTGCTGTATTCTGACCTCCCCCCGCCTCCCCTCTCAGAACCTGGTTTTTGGGATGTGCATGGGCAGGATCAGTGTTGGCACCTAGAGGTGCCCCTTTCTCATCCTCCTTTATTTTGGGTGTGTGTTGTGTTTTGTTTTTTGGGTTTCCTGACTTGAGTCTTTGCTTTGAAACCAAAAACCCCTTTTTTAACAAATTTAGTTGCCAGTTGGCTAGTGTGAGTTTTACAGTTTCCACACAGAACTTCTAGTGAGTATAGCTCATAAAGATCTGATGGTTGGAGTTTAAACAACAGCAGACAGAGGCTTCAACTGAGCTCGAGCTCAGCATTCCATGCCCTGCATGGAAAGTTAACTCTTTGTTCTCCGGTGCAGTTCAAAGGTTGGTGATCACTGCATATGTCAGAATACAGCAAGACTCCATTAGAAGAAACAACATTACTAAAGTGAGTATTTTTTTCTTATGTCTGCACACTCAGCAAATGTTTTTTGTTAGCCAAAAATAATGTTTTTTAACTCTGTAACCTTGTGCTGTGTGATTTGTTTGGTGTAGTGCTAATAGTATAGTTTCTTTGGAGTATAGAGCTGTGACACCGGTGGAGTGGTAATAGCAACTGCAACACAGGAAGAGTGATAACAGTGCAGCGTTCTTTGGGTTAAGAGCAGTGACACAGGTGACGTGCTGATTGTGTACTTTGTTTGGGGTAAACATCTGTGACCCAGGCGAAGTGCTGATAGTGTAGTCTGTTTGGGCATACAGAGCTGTGACACAGGTGAAGTGCCATTGGTGTAGTTTCTTTGGAGTACAGAGCTGTGACACAGGTGGAGCACTAACAGTGTAATTTCCTTGAAGAATAGAGCTGTGACACAGGTGGAGTGTTAATAGTGTGGTTTCTTTGGGGCACAGAGCTGTGACACAGGTGGAGTGCTAACAGTATTCTTTCTTTGGAGTAAAGAGCTGACACAGGTTTTTTTTTCCAATTGTTTAACCAGCTGAAAGTGGAGTGCTGATAGTGTAATTTCTTTAGGATACAGATCTGTGACACAGGTGGAGTGCTAATAGAGTGGTTTCTTTGGGGTACAAAGCTGTGACACAGGTGGAAGGATAGTGTACTTTCTTTTGAGTATAGAGCTGTGACACAGGTGAAGTGCTAATAGCTGAAGATAGCCTTATGATCTGTATCATGTGACCCAAATAATGACTATTTAAGCATACTAATTTGCAAGTTATACTTGTCCTTTGAGAAAGCTGTGTGGCGAAACCAGGTCAGGTTGCAACACTCTGGAATTGTATTGCACCTTATGTCTGCACACTCTGCCAATATTTTTTGTGGCTTTTTTTAGCCAAAAATAATGTTTTTTTAACTCTGTAACCTGGTACCATGCAATTTGTTTGCTGTAGTGCTAATAGTGTGGTTTCTTTGGAGTCTAGAGATGTGATACAGGTGGACTGCTAATAGTGTGGTTTCTTTGAGGTATAGAGGTGTGACTCAGGTGGACTGCTAATAGTGTTGTTTCTTTTGAGTACATAGCTGTGACACAGGTGGAGTGCTAATAGTGTTGTTTCTTTGGGGAACATAGCTGTGATACAGGTGGAGTGCTAATAGTGTACTTTCTTTGGAGTACAGATCTGTGAAAGAGGTGACTTGGTAATAGTTTAATTTGTTTGGAATGCAGAGCTGTGACACAGGTGAAGTGAAAATGGTGTAGTTTCCTTTGGGTACAACTGCAACACATGCAAAGTTCTAAAAGTGCAGTGCTCTTGGGGTACAGAGCAGTGACACAGAAGTGTTAATTGTATAGTTTGTTTGGGTACAGATCTGTGTCCCTGGTGAAGTGCCGATAGTGTAGTTTGTTTGGGAATACAGAGCTGAGACACAGGTGAATTGCCAATAGTCTAGTTTCTTTGGAGTACAGAGCTGTGACACATGTGGAGCACTAACAGTTTAGTACCCTTGAAGAATACAGCTGTGACAAAGGTGGAGTGTTAATAGTGTAGTTTCTTTGGTGTACAGAGCTGTTACACAGATGGAGTGCTAATGCTGTAATTTCTTTGGGGTAGAGAGCTGTGACACAGGTGGAGTGCTAACAGTATAGTTTCTTTGGGGTACAAAGCTGTTACACAGGTGGAGTGCTAATAGTATAGTTTCTTTGGGGTACAGAGCTGTTACACAGGTGAAGTGCTAAAAGTATAGTTTCTTTGGAGTATAGAGCTGTGACACAGGTGCAGTGTTAATAATGCAGTTTCTTTGGAGTTCAGAGCTGAGTCACAGGTGTAGCACTAACAGTGTAGTTTCCTTGAAAAATAGAACTGTAACCCAAGTGGAGTGTTAAAAGTGTAGTTTCTTTGGGGTACAGAGCTATGACACAAGTGGAGGTTTAACAGTATTCTTTCTTTTTAGTATAGAGCTGACACAGGTTTTTTTTTCCAGTTGTTTAACCAGCTGAGAGTGGAGTGCTAATAGTGTAATTTCTTTGGGGTACAGAGCTTTGGCACAGGTGGAGTGCTAATAGAGTGGTTTCTTTGGGGTACAAAGCTGTGACAGAGTTGGAGGGAAAACAGTATACTTTCTTTGAGGTAGAGAGCTGTGACACAGGTGGAGTGCTAAAAGAGTAGTTTCTTTGCAGTATAGAGCTGTGACACAGGTGGAGTGCTAATAGCTGAAGATAGCCTTATCATCTGTATCATGTGACCCAAATGATGACTATTTAAACATAATCATTTTCACGTTATCCTTGTCCCCTGAGAAAGACGTGTGGCGAAACCAGGTCAGGTTGCACCAGCTGGAATTGTATTGCACTTCATGGCTGCACACTCTGCCAAGTATTTATTGTGGCTTTTTTTGGCCAAATAAAATATTTCTTAACACTGTAACCTGGTGTTGTGTGATTTGTTTGCTGGAGTATTAATAGTGTAGTTTTATTTATTTATTTATCTAGTTTTTTTTGACCGGGTAAGTGCACTAGACAAATCCTGTCTATTTTCAGGCACGACCCGGGGAGGGGGATACAGATGAATGCCAACTGACCTTGAACCAGATAAAGCTGTTGGTGGTATTTTTAGTGAATGAGGGAAATTTGGCCAGGACATCGGGGAAATTCCCCTACTCTTTTTCGATAAGTGCCATGGGATCTTTAACATCCACCTGAACTACCACCAATCGAGGCAGATGTGACCTCGGTTTAACGTCTCATCCGAAAGACGAAAGTTTCTTTGGAGTATAGAGCTGTGACTGAGGTAGAGTGCTAACAGTGTGGTTTTTTTGGGGTTTACAGCTGTGATACAGGTGGAGTGCTAATTGTGTATTTTGTTTAGTGTACAGAGCTGTGACAAATGTAGAGTGCAATTGATGTAATTTCTTTGGAGTATAGAGCTGTGACACAGGTGGAGTGCTAATACTATGGTTTCTTTTTCTGTTACAGAGCTGTGACACAGGTGACGTGCTAATTGTCAGGGGCACTGATTTTCTGCATGCGCAGAAAAAAGGAGGTTTAAGCGGAATCCTGATTGGTCCGCGGTATTTCAGTGTAAAAATGGAAGTAGCGTTTGTTGACGGAGTGTCTGTGAACTTAGCCCTTTAAAAAGCAAAACACAGCGTGGGTGTCTTTCTCGTTGCTGCTTGCTCATTTTGGTGTTGCTCATTTCGGTGTTTCCTTCTGCTGCCTTTCCCTAGATCATCATCATCAGAACAGAAATCACATTCCCGGTAGGTTTTTTGATTGCACAGTATTGTGTTTGTTTCATTTAGGGAGCATAAAATGTTTACTGATTACGATCTTAGTGCTTAGATTAATTACTGATCAAGAAAAAAGTGAACAGGAGCACCGGTACAATGATGGTGTTACTTATGTTCAAATCTCATCATCAGGTGAAAAAAAAAGACTTGCAAGGTGGGTTTTTTTTTCCCTCATCTTACTTTCCCTCTGGCCTGCCTCTCCTTCTGGCTGCTCGTGACTGCCCCGACCTCCTGGCCCCGACCCCCTTCCACTCACTTCAGATTGCAGCCAACCCAGGGGTGGCCCGGCATATCCCTTTTCCGGATGGGTCCCTCTCCTCCGAGCGGGAAGGTGCCAGGAGGGGAAACCACTGCGCTAGTCAATCAATCCCCGGGCGCTGCTGAGGTGGATTCTGGGGAATCAAGGCATCTGAGATGGCAGGAGCCAGCAGCCATCATCTGGCCGACCAGGAGGCTAGGGTTTCCAGTTTTCTCCCCTGGGGCATGGCGTGCCACCGACATCTAGGCCAAACCAATGTTCACCACACCCCTTGTACAGTGGGGCTTGCTTAAGCTGTTGTTGTCCCGGCCTCTGCCAGGAGGCAGCAGACAGCCAGCCATGTCCCCTCCCTCCCCCCGGAGAAGGTGAGCAGTCACAGGATGCTCAAGCCTTCTCCCCCTGGCCGGCTCTCCAGCGACCCAAGTCCGTTCCCAAACCTGGGTTGCCGGCATCACAAGCAGAAATCCAACTGCTGTGCCGACAAGTCGGCGCAAGGTGTTTTGAATATTCCTAAAGCAGCAAATGTTGTGCTTGTGCTTTAGATCTGAGCCTGCTGGGACAACTTGAATGAATTAATTAAATTACAACAACAGCAAAGGTCTGAAATGCTGTGACGCATAATGAGTGCATAACCTGGAATTTGAAAGGTGAAAATTGTTGGATTTTAAGTATGCATCATATATTTGTAGATATGTAATACACTAATGGTGATGTGTGTTGGGTATATCTTAAACAAAGAAGAGATGTATAATGTTGGGATGAAACTGTGATGAAATAATATTAGGATGATGGAAAGACTTTAAATAGGGGATAGATTATATTTACAAACATGGATTTGAAAATGATGTTTGTCTTATGTATTTCAGGACTTTGATTAATTGTAGAAATACACAGTGAATCATTTGGCCTATGTAAATAAGCATATATAAGTAGCACTGGCAGTTTTCTTTTTTGTTTTGAATTAGTTATTCTTTATATTCATTTGTTGACTTTGGGCAGTATTTTTAACTTTGCATGTTTATTTGTTTAGAGAAGGCATCTCTTGAAAAAGCCTGCTCTGTAGGTAAAACATTGAGACATTTGCCAAATTTATAATAAAAGGAAAATAATGTGAACATCAGAAATAATCGCCTGCAGCAGTATTTGTTCAGTGCCCCAACCCCCACCCCCATTCTGACTCAGAGACTGTTTGCAAAAAAAAAAGAAAGACAGCACCCATCAAACGGACACAGAAGAAGTCAGAGTCCGAGGAAGCCCAGCAGTTGACTAGGTGAAACATAAGTCTTTTTCTGTATTTTCACCAGCCTTCCCTGCTGCTGGTTGCTGTGCTATACAGGTAAGAAGAATACAATATTTGGTACTTCGTAGGTTGATGCTGTGCTTCTTCTGTGTCCGTTTGATGGGTGCTGTCCTTTTTTTTTTTACCTGCACAATTGCTAGTGAAGTGAGCGGGTGGGTGAGCGGGATCACACCATCCTTGCCTGCTGTACATTTGCCCAGAAATTGGATTTGTTGGCGATGATGTGGGTGTGTGTTCTGAAAAGTTGCTCCGGATCACTGTGTCATTAAAAAATGCTAGCCCAATCCATTCGTAAGTTTTAGCTGTCCCCTAAAAACATAACATTCAAGATGTGATGCTGATGCTGTTTTGGGGGGGGGTGGTCATGCCACTACCAGATGCCATTTTACAGCTGACTGATGGGTGGGGTCTGGCCATGTGTCCTTCGTGAGTGTTGCATATGTCTGTGTCCAGGGGAGGGGTGCTAATCATGTCTGTGTCCTGGTTGGGGGGTTCTGGTCATGCCCTGGTGTGGTAACTATTGCTTCTGGTTGTGTGGGTGTCTTGCAGGGGGTTGGGTGATTTGCTGGCTTTGTTTGGGGGTTGCTGTCTGGGGATTTGCTGGTGGGGTGTCTGGGAGGATTGCTTGAGGTGGGGGACTGTTCATGTTTTTTGCTGGGGGGACAGTCTGGATTTGGGACAGGTGTGTCTAGGTTTGGTCTTGTGGTTTGATGGCAGTGTGCCTGTCCATGAATGTTGGTGGGGCTGGTTTGTTGCTGGGAATCGTCAGGAAAGGTAGAAGACCATGCTAGTCCCTTGGGGTGGTAAGTGTCCATCGGGCTTGGAGATTTGCTGGCTGGGTGTCTGGGGGCATTTTCTGGCTGGGTGACTGGGGTTGCTGGGGGAGATGCATGTTCTGTGTTTGGTGAGGCAGGGGTTTCAGGAGTCAAAATTACATTTGTCAGACACTAGCTAGCAGGACTGGGGAAAATTCACAAGCCCCACAGGCTTGCCTTGATGGTCTGGTGGGGTGGGGTGGGGAGGAGAAAGTGGCCATGCTCATGGGGTGGAGACAATGGCTGTGTTGGGCTGGGTGTGTTTGGGGATGGGGTGGTCTGTGTTTTTTGGTGCTGGGGGGCAGTTGTGTAGCTAGCAGGTCTACTGACTGACTGGGAAAACTCACCACCCCAAAAGTGGTGTAATTACTGTAATGTTAACTTCTCCAGTGCAAGCCCACAGGTTTAGTTAAACCTTAGTAGCTTAGATACAAAATCAGCATTTGGCTATTGACTGGGACAGTGTCTGTGCTGGTCTGTAAGGGTGGGGAACAGCATTGGTGCCAGTCCAACAAGGTGTGGAAGAGCGTTCGTGCTGGTCCATCAAGGTGTGGAAGAGTGTCTGGGCTGCTCCGTCAGGGTGGAGAGTGTCCATGTAGCTCAGGCAGGATTGGTAGAGTGGTCAGGCTGGTGGGGTTCAGTGGGGAGAGGGGTCAGGCTGGTCTGTGGGTGTGGAGAAGTGGCCGCACTGTTCAGTCAGGGTGGGGGGCATGGCCATGCAGGTCTGTGGGGGGGATGGGAGAGTTAACATGCATGTTTGTAGGGTGTGGAGAGTGGCAGTGCTGATTTGCCCTGCCAGCTTTGTGCTGCTGTTCTGACTGTTCTACTTCCTTGTGCGGCACCTGACCTGCACTGCCATCCTGCTGCTACAGGACTGCTGCCTTTCTTAGTTCTTGCCGTAGTCTGGTAAGTTTTTTTTTTCTTCTTCTTCCCCAGATTGCCTTGTTGCTGTTGTTTGAAGGGGAAATGTAGGAGAGAAAATGGAGGGTGATGGGTACATGAGCTGGCATGATTATATTAAAAAAAAACATGTCCTGGATGCAGCACATATGCTGGAGAAAAATGGTTCTGGCCTCTCAGGGAGGGGCAAATGGACAGAGTGGCACAGAGCCATTTTTTCCCCACATGCATGCCAGTCTTCTGAGTCTGTGCCATGCTCCAGTGGTTGGTGTTTGACAGTTGGCTGAGGGACGGATCAGGCAGATGGGTACACATGCTAGAGAAAAATGGTTCCGGCCTCTTGGAGAGGGGCGAATGGGCAAAGTGGCACAGAACCATTTTTTCCCACATATCTGCCAGTCTGCCAAGTCCATGCCACGCTCCAGTGGTTGGTGTTTGATGGTCCGCTGAGGGACTGGTTGGGCAGATGGGTATGCATGCTGGATAAAAATGGTTCTGGCCTCTTGGTGGGGGTGAATGGGCAGAGTGGCACAGAACCATTTTTATCACATGCATGCCAGTCTGCTGAGTCTGTGCCATGCTCCAATGGTTGGCGTTTGATGGTCGGCTGAGGGACGGGTCGGGCAGATGGGTACGCATGCTGGAGAAAAATGATTCTAGCCTCTCAGGGAGGGGTGTACGGGCAGAGTGGCACAAAACCATTTTTTCCCACATGCATGCCGGTCTGCCCAACCTCGGGCAGGAGTCCGGTATGCATATGGGGCCATTTTTGCAATGTGTATTTACTGCGTTGTACTGCATGTCTGTTTACTGTGTTGTACTGCATGTGTGTGTGTGTATATATGCATATATACTAATAGAGACACACATTCAGACAAAAAAGCAATTTATTAACCACATCAAACTAAATCAAATGTTGCATCTGTACCCTTCAAAACTGTCATGTGAGACAATTTTGACAAAGGATACTGTAGACAAAACCTAGAGGGCATCAGTACATTTAGAAATGCAGATAAATAGTCCTTCTCTGTTCCCTTCATCAGTTTTTGGAGCATGTAGTCATCGGATTACCTAGGGGGTAAACAAAGACAAGTTGATTAAGTTAGATTTCTAGTGTGGACCTTTTGCTAAAATGTCTAATGGAATATTGCTGGCAGCCTGTCTGGAAGTTTGCTGGAAAACTTACCAGTTCAAAAAAAAAAGTAGTTTGTGGGAGTGGTGGCATTAGCGGCAACCTGGGCTACCACAACCAGGCCCACCACCCACTGTCATAGGCGATGCTGATAAAAACCACTAACCAAGTACTTGCCTTTCAGATTGGGTCCTGTGTGGCTGTGTGTGGCTATCTGGAAGTGTTCCCGCAAACTTGCTGTGCTGTCTGTTCTCTTGGGTGGACCGGTGGTGTGGTGGGACTGCCTTAGTGCCAGGGAAGTCCATGTTTGCTTCAAGGGTGGGGTTGAACAACTACAGGGATGACCGAGTTCTTGGAGGAAACTAACAGCAGAGGTGAAGCCACGACTACTGTACAGATCGGGGCTGCACCTCTCTGCCCCCCTTTTGCAGGCACTATACTAAATAAATCTTTGTACCTGAGCACTCAAACTAGTAAATTCTCCAGTGCTCCCCACATTCTAATTATGGCGCTCGTGAACATCACACACTCTTGCTCATGAACTAAAGACACTACCTTGTCCCTTCCTCAATAGTGCCTTCTGCATGGAAATTGAAGTTTATGTCTTCAATACCCTTTTATAAATGTTATGTGCATGCCCAGAGCACTGTTGCCCTGCCTATTGAGAAAGGGGCAAGACAGCATCATCGGCTTGCAGTGTTAGGAGCAAGAGCGCATCATGTTCAATACGCCATAATAAAAATGCTGGGAACCTATGAGGATGTGCCAATCTGTACTAGTGATTGGGACAAAAAGATTAATTTATATGTTGACTGCAGGGTGGATAAGAGATAAAGCCCCAATCTGTACAGTGGTCATTGTTTCACCTCTGCTGGTAGAACTCCTTTCATGAGGTTGAGCTCTGACATGAAAACCAAGAGGCTCCATTTTCATGAAGACCAAGTCAGCAAGTGCCCAGTTTACTGTGGGTGCAATTTCGGATTGGTTTATTACTTGTGAGATTGAGAATTTGTGTATCTTTCCATTAGCATCCTTATTAATCACTTTGTGGATTTTATAATTGGATGCACTTTGTTTACAAATAATAAACCAATCCAGGCAGCTAGATGTTAGGGACTGAACCGATGGAGTCCACCTTGGCATCTGGTGGTTCGACTTAATTCATGTCTGAGCTCTGACAGACAAGCTTTGCTACATGGTATTGGGCGGATACTGTCATGATGCCTTGTGGCCATCAAGCCTGAGGGCCGGAGCCTGTACTTGCTGCTGTCACACCTGAGGGGTGGAGGCTGCAGTGTTGCACCTGCTGCTGCTACCATGTCTGAGGGTTGGGGGTTGCACATGTTGCCACCATGCCTGAGGGGTGGGGGCTGCAGTGTTGCACCTGCTGCTGCTGCCACACCTGTGGGGTGGGGGCTACAGTGCTGCACCTGCTGCTGCTGCCACACCTGTGGGGTGGGTGCTGCAGTACTGCAGCTGCTGCCATGCCTGAGGGGTGGGGGCTGCAGTGTTGCACCTGCTTCCATGCCTGAGGGGTGGGGGCTGCACTTGTTGCTGTCACACCTGAGGGGTGGGGGCTGTAGTGTTGCACCTGCTGCTGCTGCTGCCACCACACCTGTGGGGTGGGGGCTGCAGTACTGTACCTGCTGCAATGCCTGAGGGGTGGGGGCTACACTTGCTGCCTTTACACCTGAGGAGTGGGGGCTGTGCCTGCTGTTGTTTAACCTGGAGAATCAACAAAAGATTGCTGTTGCCATCTTGCTGGGAGTCAGAAGGTGAAGTATTCATGAACGCCATGCCTGTGTGCTGCTGCTGCAGATTCATGCTGATGTTGAACCACCTGCCAACATTGACTGCTACCAGCACCTCATGCTTGTTCCTTTGCGCCACTCTTCAAGTAAGTAGGTGTGGGTGTTGGTGGCAAGCTGTGATTGGAGAATGCACTGATGATGAGGATGTGGATGATGGTCTTTCTAACAGTTATGTGGACATTTTTCTGTGGGCCACATGTTAACATTTCAGTTATGATTTCAGGCCTTGAAGTGCTTTCTGACATGATCTGCTGCAAGTCTATCCATTGTAAAAGGTACAGTTTGCTTTCTTTTTGCCCACTAGTGGGTCTTCCATACTAAAAATGTGAATGCTTTGTTGGTGTTGCAGAGTTAGGTCTTACTGTGTTTTAATTTTTTTGTAGGTCAGTCTGTGAAAGTGCTGTTGGTTATCTGCTGCTGTGAGTCCTTGCCCTTTTGAAAAGGTATTGTCATACTTCTTTGCACTCAAACAGTGACTCAAAGTCTAGATTTTACATTTCTGACATCAGTGGTACCCATCCCCACTCTTCTCCACATAGCTTCACATTAGCAGTGAGATTTGGCAGACATATGTAAATGCGGATGGCGATACTGTAGTTCGGAATTTAAGTGGCTGAGGTCAGCATAAAGTCTGTAGCTGCTCCTCCCCACTCTCATAAACATTGCCTTACATTAGTGGCAAGATTCAGATGCATGTATCTTACTATAGATATTTCTAGTCTGGTCTGTAAACTTCGTAGGTCAGCTTGAATTCTGTAGCTGTTCCTCCTCAATCTCAACCCTGGACAGGAATTTCCTAGCAGAGATATATTTCAAATGCCAGTCTTGTACTCTTGCTATTGTACTGTGACATTCTGAGGTTAGCTTGATGATTTTGGTAGCTACTTCTAACTCTAAAATGGTGGCTAGGAATTGGCTGAGAATGGGATAGATGGATATAGATATATAGCAATATTGTAGTCTGGAATTTAAGTGGCTGAGGTCAGTGTGAAGTCTGTAGCTGCTCCTCACCACTCTCATAAACATGGCCTTGCATTAGTGGTGAGATTCTGATGCTGGTATCTTACTATAGATATTTGTAGTCTGGACTGTAAATTTCAGAGGGCAGCGTGATTTCTGTAGCTGCTCCTCCTGACCATCATCCTCGTCTGCAGCCATGAAAGACCAGTGAGATTCTAATGCTGAAGTAGTCTCTTATTTTTGTCTTGATTGAGAGATGAGTAATTAGTTGTGAAATTTTAATAGTTGTGCTGCACAATTGTAAAGATATTTTCTATATCTCCAAACTCTGTTTCAGTTTTTGTTTGGGAGTCATCCACACTACACTTGGACCAATGGCAACACCACCACCTAGCAAAATGGCCAAAATCTCTTCTGTTACCGCTAAAGACCATGCACTGCAATTCAAGTCCTATGGCATGTATGAAGACATAGAAAAGATGTTCTGCCACTTCTGCGATCACCCTGTTGACCACATCAGGAAGGACACAGTGGTGGATCACTGTAAAAGCAAAACACACCAAGAACACAAGCCAGAAGGGTAACGGCAGACAGGTGACCCTGCGCACCAGTTTTAGTGCCACAACAGCTGCAGCTACTGTAAGGAAGGAAACCATTTTGAACATGTTGAGGGCTTGGTACAACGCCAATATACCAGTTGAAAAGCTGGTTAAGCCCTGCTTGAGAGATTGGATGGGGAAGTATATCAAAGGAATTGGAGCTCTTCCAAAGGCAGACACCTTACGACAGAATTACTTGCCCCAATTGAATAGGAAAATGGAGGAGGGAATTAGCCAGGTGGTAAAAGGCAAGACACTCACAGTAATATGTGACAAAACAACCGATGCAGACTCCCGCTGTGTAATGAACTTTATTTTTGTAATGGAGGGTAGAAAATCTATTATAGCCGACACCATAGAGTTAACAGCGGTAAACCACTCCATTGTTTCCCAAAGTGTTTTAAAGACCTTGCATAAATATGGTGTGGAGATGGGACAAGTGGTAGCATTTGTTAGTTACAATGCACATTATATGACAAAGTGCTTTAATGATGTATTACGTGGCCTAATTGGTGACCATGTAGTCCATGCGGGTTGTTGGGCACATGTTTTATCATTGGTGGGTGATACCTAGGTTGACCACTTTGATCAGGTGAATAAGCTTGTGGCACTTATAAAACACACCTTTCAGCAGTCGTCAAAACGTGAGCGAGAGTACATAGCATCCCTGGAGGAGAGGGGTGCGGAAAAGAAAATATTGCCTCCTGTTCCTGTCTTGACCTGTTGGAACACCTGGTTTGAAGCAGTAAAGTACCACTCTGTATATCTGGAACACCTGCGAGAGTTCTTCAAGGATGAAACCAGTGATGCCAACTCCATGAGGTCCTTAAACTATTTGAAGAATGGTTCACAGAGCTGCAGCTTCAAACTGCATTCATTGCTGAAAACTGCACTGACCTTACTGATGCAGTCAAGCTTTTGAAAAGCAGGGAAAAGCCCTTGGCTGTTTTGCTGTATGACATCATTAGCAAAATCAAAAAGCGGTTTGAAGCAGGAGTCTTGAAGACAGAATGATTTGGTGACAGAACTGACAGGTACTTGCAGGCTTTGAGGCCATGGGTCAAGCAGGAAAATTTTGCCCTTTTCCAAGGAGCATTTGGTGTTGCTTTAAACAAGCTTTCTAAGCACATGGACACAAACCCATCAGTTGAGTTCTTTAAAGCTTGCCATATTTTGGACCCCAGATATTTACCAAAACTGAATAGGGATTTGACACGGTATGCCAGTGACATTCCTCTGTTAGCATTGCACAACCAAACAGCACTGCAAAATGGCTGGGATGTATATGCTAGGGAGGATATAAGGGAACTTCCAAGCATATTGGAGTTGGATGTTGGGCAGTACTGGCTTTCAAGGTAGTCACAACTAACAGTACTCTCCAGAGCTGCTGTACAAGCTATCTGGATATCCGTGTCAAGTGCAGATGTGGAGAGATCCTTCTTTGTATATGGACAGATCCACACAAACCAAAGGAGGAACCTGCTGGTACAAAACCTGAAACTGCTATCCCAGCTCGTGTACAGCAAGTAGCTGGATTATATTTTTGCATGGTTTTCACAACACGTCTGATGCCCATTTTCATACTTCTATTTGCATATTCAAGCCATTCACCAGTGCCACCCTCTCCATGAAATAATGGCTCCTCCCTCTAACTTCAGACTGTTTTCCCTGTTGTCCCTCCCTCTTTCTGGCCTCTTAGGTACTTGAAGGTCTCACTCATGTCCCTTTCCTTTCTGTCTTCTAGGATGTACATGCTGAGCTCCCTCTCTCTCCACATGTGCCCTGTCTGTCACCCATCCACAGGATCATGTTCATCACCCTAAGTTGGACTCCCGTCCCCCAGCCTCACTGGTAAACACTAAACAGAAGAACTTGTTTAGTACTTCCACCTGCTCTGACCCTTGCTGTACTCACCCTCCTTCCTAACAGTCTTCCTTCCCTTCCCCTTCTTTGCCAAATGCAGATTCGATTGCTTCCCCTCTTTCTGCCTGTCTATTGGGGGGTTGGTGACTGATGGACTCCTTTGCATAGTGGTGCAGTTTACAGCCCAAGCCCACACCATCACCCTGCCTGCTTTAAGTTATACTTTTCTGTAATAAACTCTCCCAGATTTTTCTTTAGAATCCCTGAGCTCTACAAACTCTGGTGCAGCCTATCCTGTGCATACATGTCTTGGTTCTCTGGGACACCATATGCTACCCCATTAATACACATGATGTGAGGAACACCTTTTATACTATTGCACAGTTTTCCACATTTCATATGCCTTTGCACATTTAATGTATTTATAGTATTTATAGTTGGTTAGATACCGTATGTTTATGTACTGTAGATTTTAGTTCACCTGTTTTTCATTGTAGTTATATAGAGTCAGGTTTTACACATTTTCTTTGATTGAGCTTTAGTTTAATTGTTGTTCTTATATGTTCCACATTTTGCACATTTTACAGTATATGGGTTTCCATTGGAATGTCTGTTCTCCACTGTTTCTACACTTTCAGTGTACCGTTTAATATCAGTTTTGTATAGATTTTATAGGAGTGGGTTTCTCATATTACACCCACACCATTTTATGCTTTTTTAGTACTTTTGCATATTTTACTGTATGGATGTTTTTGTATTGTTTATAGTTTTACTCCTTTCTGCACATTTTTTTATAAACGCTATTTTATTTAATACAGCTGTTCTCTTTATTTTATTTCATTTTATTCATTAGTCAATCAGTGGTATGACAAGACATGCAGAGCAAAGGTTCCTGGTTAGGGGCTTTGAGAACATCTCTGCCTAACAGGGGAATTACCATGGCATTGCTCAGTAGAGAACCCACTGAAAAGGAGTGAAGGGGCAGGGTCTGGGGGCATTCATTTAATCATAGATTTGGTTGGGTTTGATTGCATGACTGGCTATGTTCAGGGCTGTCTGTGTTGGTGCTTGGGGGAGAGCTGACTGTGCTCACTTTTTGGTAACTGGATTGGCTGTACTTGTGCACAGACTGTTACATCTGAGGGGGGTTACAGTGGGGAGAAGCTGTGTTGGAGCCTGGAGGAGTTGGCAGTGTTGGTGTCACCATGACATCTGAGGGATAAGGCCATGCTGCAGTCAAACCTGAGGAACAGGGACATAGTGCTGTTGCTGCTGCTGTAACACCTGAGGAATGGGAGCCGTAGTCTTTCTGCAGACAACACAACAGAGAGTGGGGGCTACAGTGCAGCATCCAGAGGGATAGAGTGAGGCCATAGTGCTATTGACACTGCCATCACACTTGAGATATGGGGGTGACTGTGCTGCTGCTGCCATCACATCTTGTACCTATCAAAATAACAAAACTGGTGCAAGGATGAATTTATGTATAATTGTGGAGGTCAAAATTGTTAATATGGGTGGTAGCAAAGCAAAAATTTGTTAAATAAAGCACACAAAACAAAACACCAGCAAAAACAGATTTTGGCTTAGCAGACACTGATGACGATACCAGTTTTTCCAATGCACAAAACTGAATTTACTTTTCTCAATCACTGTAAACCAGTGTCCCTGAAAATAGTGTAGTTTCTTTGGGGTACAGAGCTGTGACACAGGTGGAGTGATAACAGTGTACTTTCCTTGGAGTATAGAGCTCAGACACAGGTGGAGTGCTGATAGTGTAGGTTATTTGGGGTACAGAGCTGTGACACAGGTGGCATGGTAATAGTATAATTTGTTTGGTGTAAATACAGAGGTGGAGTGGTAATAGTGTGGTTACTTTGGGGTACAGAGCTGTAACACAGATGGAGTGCTAATAGCTTTAACATAGGCTTATCATCTGTATCATGTGACCCAAATGATGTCTATTAAAGCATACTGGTTTGCACTTTATCCTTGTCCCTTGGGAAAGCCTTGTGGTGAAACCAGGTTGGGTCTCAACAGTCAGAACTGTATTGCACTTTATGTCTGCAGACTCTGCCAAGTATTTTTTTCACTTTTTAACCAAAAATAATGTTTTTTAACTCTGCAACCTGGTGCCTTGCAATTGATTTGCTGTAGTGCTAATAGTGTAGTTTCTTTGCAGTACAGAGCTGTGACAGAGCAGGAGTGCTAATAGTGTGGTTTCTTTGGGGTACAGAGATGTGACACAGGTGGACTGCTAATAGTGTACTTTCTTTGGGGTACAGAGCTGTGACACAGGTGACTTGGTAATAGTGTAATTTGTTTGCAGTACAGAGCTGTGACACAGGTGAAGTGAAAATAGTGTAGTTTCCTTTGGCTACAACTGCAACACATGCAAAGTTCTAAAAATGCAGTGCTCTTTGGGTACAAAGCAGTGACACAGAAGTGTTAATTGTATAGTTAGTTTGGATAGAGATCTGTGTCCCAGGTGAAGTGCTGATAGTGTAGTTTGTTTGGGAATACAGAGCTGTGACACAGGTGAAGTGTCAATAGTGTAGTTTCTTTGGAATACAGAGCTGTGACACATGTGGAGCACTAACAGTTTAGTTCCCTTGAAGAATAGAGCTGTGACACAGGTGGAGTGTTAATATGGTAGTTTCTATGGGGTAAGGAGCTGTTACACAGGAAGAGTGCTAATACAGCAGTTTCTTTGGAGTACAGAGCTGTGACACAGGTGGAGTGCTAATAGTATAGCTTCTTTGGAGTATAAAACTGTGACACAGGTGGAGCGCCAATACTGCAGTTTCTTTGGGGTACAGAGCTGTGACACAGGTGGAGTGATGACAGTGTACTTTCTTTGGAGTATAGAGCTGTGCCACAGGTGACATGGTAATAGTGTAATTCATTTGGAGTACAGAGCTGAGACATAGGTGGAGTGTTAATAGTGTGCTTTCTTTAGGGTACAGACACATGTGGAGTGCTAGTAGTGTGGTAACTTTGCAGTATAGAGCTGTGAAACCAGAGGAGTGCTAATAGTGTAGTTTCTTTGGGGTATAGAGCTGTGACACAGGTGGAGTGCTAATAATGTAGTTTGTATGGGCTTCAGAGCTGTGACACAGGTGAAGGGATAACAGTGTACCTTTGTTTGGAGTATAGAGCTGTGACACAGGTAGAGTGCTAATAGTGTAGCTTATTTGAGGCACAGAGCTGTGACACAGGTTGAGTGCTAATAGTGTAGTTTCTTTGGGGTACAGAGCTGTGACACAGGTAGAGTGTTAACAGTGTGGTTTCTTTGGGGTATAGAGATGTGACACAGGTGGAGTGCTAATATTGTAGTTTCTCTGGAGTATAGAGCTGTGACACAGATGGACTTCTAATAGTGTAGTTTCTTTTGAGTATATAGCTATGACACAGGTGGAGTGCTAATAGTGTTATTTCTTTGGGGTACAAAGCTGTGACAAAGGTGGAGTGCTAAGAGTGTACTTTCCTTGGAGTACAGATCTGTGACACAGGTGACATGGTAATAGTGTAATTTGTTTGGAGTACAGAGCTGTAACACAGGTGAAGTGAAAATTGGATAGTTTCCTTGTGGTACAATTGCAACACAGGCAAAGTTCTAAAAGTGCAGTCCTCTTGGGGTACAGAGCAGTGACACAGAAGTGTTAACTGTATAGTTTGTTTGGGTACAGATCTGTGTCCCAGGTGAAGTGTTGATAGTGTCGTTTTTTTGGGGAATACAGAGCTGTGACATATGTGGAGCACCAACAGTTTAGTTCCCTTGATGAACTGAGTGGTGATGCAGGTGAAGTGCTAATAGTGTAGTTTATTTGGGGTACAGAGCTGTGACACAGGTGGAGTGTTAATAGTATAGTTTCTTTGGAGTATAGAGCTGTGACACAGGTGGAGTTCTAACAGTATACTTTCTTTGGAGTATAGAGCTGTGACACAGGTGGACTGCTAATAGTGTAGTTTCTCTGGGGCACAGAGCTGTGACAAAGGTGAAGTGCTAATGATGTGGTTTCTTTGGACTACAAAGCTGTGAAACAGGTGGAGGGATAACAGTATACTTTCTTTGGAGTATAGAGCTGTGACACAGGAAGAGTGCTAATAGCGTAGCTTCTTTGAGGCACAGAGCTGTGACACAGGTGGAGTGCTAATAGCTGTAAGATATTCTTATCATCTGTATCATGTGAACCAAATTATGACGATTTAAGCATACTGATTTGCAAATTATCCTTGTCCCTTGAGAAAGCCTTGTGGCGAAACCAGGTCAGGTCACACCAGCTAGAACTGTATTGCATTATATGTCTGCACACTCTGCCAAGCATTTATTGTGGCTTTTTTTGGCCAAATAAAATATTTTTTAACACTGTAACCTGGTGCTGTGCCATTTGTTTGCTGGAGTGCTAGTAGTGTAGTTTCTTTGGAGTATAGAGCTGTGACTGAGGTAGAGTGCTAATAATATGGTTTCTTTGGGGTATAGAGCTGTGACACAGGTGGAGTGCTTATAGTGAAAGTTTCTTTAGGGTACAGTGCTGTGACATATGTGGAATGCAAATAGTATGCTTTCTTTGGAGTATAGAGCTCTGACACAGGTGGAGTGCTAATAGTGTAGCTTCTTTGGTGTACAGATTTGTGACACAGGTGACATGGTAATAGTGTGATTTATTTGGAGTACAGAGCTGTGACACAGGTGAAGCACTAACAATGTAGTTTCCTTGAAGAATAGAGCTGTGATAGAGGTGGTGTGTGAATAGTATAGTTTCTTTGGGGTACAGAGCTCTAACACAGGTGACATGGAAATAGTGTAATTTTTTTGAAGTACAGAGCTGTTACACAGGTGGAGTGTTAATAGTGTAGTTTCTTTGGGGTACAAGCTGTTACACATGTGGAGTGCTAATAGTGTAGTTTCTTTGGGGTACAGAGCTTTGACACTGGTGGAGAGCTAATAATGTGGTTTCTTTGGGGTTCAAAGCTGTGACACAGGTGGAGGGATAACAGTGTTTTTTCTTTAGAGTACAGAGCTGTGACACAGGTGGAAGGATAACAGTGTGGTTTCTTTGGAGTATAGAGCTGTGACACAGGTAGAGTGCTAATAGTGTAGCTTCTTTGAGGCACAGAGCTGTGACACAGCTGGAGTGGTAATAGCTGTAAGATAGCCTTGTCATCTGTATTATGTGACCCAAATGATGACTATTTAATCATATTGATTTGCACATTATCCTTGTCCCTTGAGAAAGCCTTGTTTCGAAACCAGTTCAGGTTGCACCCGACGGAATTGTGTTGCACTTTATGTCTGCACACTCTGCCAAGTATTTATTGTGGCTTTTTCGGGCCAAATAAAATATTATTTAATGCTGTAACCTGGTGCCATGTGATTTGTTTGCTGGAGTGCTAATAGCGTAGTTGCTTTGGAGTATATAGCTTTGACTGAGATAAAGTGCTAATATTGTGGTTTCTTTGGGGTATAGAGCTGTGACACAGGCGGAGTGTTAATAGTGTAGTTTCTTTGAGGTAAAGAGCTGTTACATATGGAGTGCTAATTGTGTAGTTTCTTTGGGGTACTGAGCTTTGACACTGGTGGAATGCTAATAGTGTGGTTTCTTTGAGGTTCAAAGCTGTGACACAGGTGGAGTGCTAACAGTGTAGTTTCCTTCGGGTACAGAGCTGTGACACTGGTGAAGTGCTAATAGCTTTAACATAGCCTTATCATCTGTATCATGTGACCCAAATGATGACTATTAAAGCATACTGGTTTGCACTTTATCCTTGTCCCTTGAGAATGCCTTGTGGTGAAACAAGGTCAGGTCTCAACAGCCGGAATTGTATTGCACTTTATGTCTGCACACTCTGCCAAGTATTTATTATTTCTTTTTTAGCCAAAAATGTTTTTTTTAACGCTGTAACCTGGTGCCATGTGATTTGTTTGCTGGAGTGCTAATAGTGTAGTTTCTTTGGAGTATAGACCTGTGACAGAGGTGGTGTGCTAATAGTGTGGCTTCTTTTGGGTATAGAGATGTGACACAGGTGGTGTGCTAACAGTGTAGATTCTCTGGAGCATAGAGCTATGACATAGGTGGACTGCTAATATTGCAGTTTCTTCTGTATATATATCTGTGACACAGGAGGAGTACTAATAGTGTTGTGTCTTTGGGGTACAGATATGTGCCACAGGTGACTTGGTAATGGTGTAATTTGCTTGGAGTACAGAGCTGTGACACAGGTGAAGTGAAAATAGTTTAGTTTCCTTGGGGTACAACTGCAACACAGGCAAAGTGGTAATATTTCAATGTACTTGGGGTACAGAGCAGTGACACAGAAATGTTTATTGTATAGTTTGTTTGGGTAGAGATATGTGACCCGGGTGAAGTGCTGATAGTGTAATTTGTTTGGGGGTCGTACAGAGGTGTGACACAGGTGAAGTGCTAATAGTGTACTTTCTTTGGAGATACAGCTGTGACACAGTTGGAGCGCTCTGTAACCTGGTGCTGTGTGATTTGCTTGTTGTATTCCTAACAGTGTAGTTTCTTTGGCGTATAGAGCTGTGACACAGGTGGAGTGCTAATAGCGTGGTTTCTTTGGGGGTACAGAGCTGTGACACAGGTGGAATGCTAATTGTGTAGTTTCTTTGAGTACAGAGCTGTGACACTGCTGAAGTGCTAACAGTGTACTTTCTTTGGAGATACAGCTGTGACACAGTTGGAGTGCTAATAGTGTAGTTTCCTTGGGGTAAAGAGCTGTGACACAGATGGAGTGCTAATAGTGTGGTTTCTTTGGAGTATAGAGCTGTGACACAGGTGGACTTAATAGTGTAGTTTCTTTTCAATATATAGCTGTGACACAGGTGGAGTGCTAATAGTGTACTTTCTTTGGAGTACAGATCTGTGACACAGGTGACTTGGTAATAGTGTAATTTGTTTGGAATACAGAGATGTGACACAGGTGAAGTTAAAATAGTTTTGTTTCCTTGGGGTAAAACTGCAACACAGGCAAAGTGCTAATATTGCAGTGTTCTTGGGGTGCAGAGCAGTGACACAGAAGTGTTGATTGCTTAGTTTGTTTTTGTAGAGATCTGTGACCCAGGTGAAGTGCTGATAGTGTAATTTGTTTGGGGGTCATACAGAGGTGTGACACAGGTGAAGTGCTAATAGTGTAGTTTCTTTGGAATATAGAGCAGTGATACAGGTGCAGTGCTAACAGCATTCTTTCTTTGGAGTATACAGCTGTGGCACAGCTGGGGTGCTAATTGTCTGGTTACTTTGGGTTACAGAGTTATGACACAGGTGGAGAGCTAACACTGTACTTTCTTTGGAGTATATAGGTGTGACACAGGTAGAATGCTAATAGTGTTGGTTCTTTGAGGTACAGAGCTGTGACACAGGTGGAGTACTAATAGTGTATTTTCTGTGGAGTACAGAGCTGTGACACAGGTGACATGGTAAGAGTATAATTTGTTTGAAATACAGAGCTGTGATACAGGTGAAGTGAAATTAGTGTAGTTTCCTTAGGTTACAGCTACAACAAAGGCAGAGTGCTAACAGTGCAGTGTTCTTGGGGTTAAGAGCAGTGACACAGGTGAAGTGCTGATAGTGTACTTTGCTTGGGGTAAATGTCTGTGACCCAGGTGAAGTGCTGATTGAGCAGTGTTCTTGGGTTAACAGCTGTGACACAGGCAAAGTACCAACAGTGTAGTTCCTTTGGAGTACAGATCTGTGACACAGGTAGAGCACTAACAGTGTAGTTTCCTTGAAGAATAGAGCTGTGACACAGGTGGAGTGTTAATAGTGTAGTTTCTTTGGGAAACACAGCTCAAACAAGGTAGGAGTGCTGATAGTGTAGTTTCTTTGGGGTACAGAGCTGTGACACTGGTGGAGTGCTAATAGTGTGGTTACTTTCGAGTATAGAGCTGTGACACAGGTGGAGTGCTGACAGTGTAGTTTCTTTGGGGTACAGAGCTGTGACATAGGTGGAGTGCTAATAGCTTTAATATAGCCTTATCATCTGTATCATTTGACCTAGATGAAGTCTATTAAAGCATACTAGTTTGCACTTTATCCTTGTCCCTTGAGAAAGCCTTGTGGTGAAACCAGGTCGGGTATTAACAGCAAGAATTGTATTGGACTTTATGTCAGCACACTCTGCCAAGTATTTATTGTGGCTTTTTTTAGCCAAAAATAACGTTTTTTAACTCTGTAACCTGGTGTTGTGTGATTTGTTTGCTGTAGTGCTAACAGTGTAGTTTCTTTGGAGTATAGAGCTGTGACACAGGTGGAGTGCTAATAGTGTGGTTTCTTTGGGGGTACAGAGCTGTGACACAGGTGGAATGCTAATAGTGTAGTTTCTTTGAGTACAGAGCTGTGACACTGCTGGAGTGCTAACAGTGTACTTTCTTTGGAGATACAGCTGTGACACAGTTGGAGTGCTAATAGTGTAGTTTCCTTGGGGTAAAGAGCTGTGACACAGGGGGAGTGCTTATAGAGCAGTTTCTTTGGGGTACAGAGCTGTGACACAGGTGGAGTGCTAATAGTGTGGTTTCTTTGGAGTATAGAGCTGTGACACTGGCGGAGTGCTAATAGTGTAGTTTCTTTGGGGTACAGAGCTGTGACATAGGTGGAGTGCTAATAGCTTTAATATAGCCTTATCATTTGTATCATTTGACCTAGATGAAGTCTATTAAAGCATACTAGTTTGCACTTTATCCTTGTCCCTTGAGAAAGCCTTGTGGTGAAACCAGGTTGGGTATCAACAGCCAGAATTGTATTGAACTTTATGTCCGCACACTCCGCCAAGTATTTATTGTGGCCTTTTTTAGCCAAAAATAATGTTTTTTAACTCTGTAATCTGTTGCTGTGCGATTTGTTTCCAGTAATGCTAATAGTGTAGTTTCTTTGGAGTATAGAACCGCGACACAGGTGAGTGCTAATAGTGTGGTTTCTTTGGAGTATAGAGCTGTGACACAGGTGAAGTGCTGATAGTGTACTTTGCTTGGGGTAAACGTCTGTGACCCAGGTGATGTGCTGATTGAGCAGTGTTCTTGGGGTTAACAGCTGTGACACAGGCAAAGTACCAACAGTGTAGTTCCTTTGGAGTACAGAGCTGTGACACAGGTGGAGCACTAACAGAGTAGTTTCCTTGAAGAATAGAGCTGTGACACAGGTGGAGTGTTAATAGTGTAGTTTCTTTTGGGAACAGAGCTCAAACAAGGTAGGAGTGCTGATAGTGTAGTTTCTTTGGGGTACAGAGCTGTGACACAGGTGGAGTGCTAATTGTGTGGTTACTTTGGAGTATAGAGCTGTGACACAGGTGGAGTGCTAACAGTGTAGTTTCTTTGGGGTACAGAGCTGTGACATAGGTGGAGTGCTAATAGCTTTGTTATAGCCTTTTCATCTGTATCATTTGACCTAGATGAAGTCTATTAAAGGATACTAGTTTGCACTTTATCCTTGTCCCTTGAGAAAGCTCTGTGGTGAAACCAGGTCGGGTATTAACAGCCAGAATTGTATTGAACTTTATGTCCGCACACTCTGCCAAGTATTTATTGTGGCTTTTTTTAGCTGAAAATAACGTTTTTTTTTCAACTCTGTAACCTGGTGCTGTGTGATTTGTTTGCTGTAGTGCTAACAGTGTAGTTTCTTTGGCGTATAGAGCTGTGACACAGGTGGAATGCTAATAGTGTAGTTTCTCTGAGTACAGAGCTGTGACACTGGTGAAGTACTAACAGTGTACTTTCTTTGGAGTATACAGCTGTGACACAGTTGGAGTGCTAATAGTATAGTTTCTTTGAGTACAGAGCCGTGACACTGGTGAAGTGCTAACAGTGTACTTTCTTTGGAGTATACAGCTGTGACACAGTTTGAGTGCTAATAGTGTAGTTTCTTTGGGGTACAGAGCTGTGACACAGGGGGAGTGCTTATAGAGTAGTTTCTTTGGGGTACAGAGCTGTGACACAGGTGGAGTGCTAATAGTGTGGTTACTTTGGAGTATAGAGCTGTGACACTTCCGGAGTGCTATTAGTGTAGATTCTTTGGGGTACAGAGCTGTGACATTGGTAGAGTGCTAATAGCTTTAATATAGCCTTATCATTTGTATCATTTGACCTAGATGATGTCTATTAAAGCATACTAGTTTGCACTTTATCCTTGTCTCTTGAGAAAGCCTTGTGGTGAAATCAGGTCGGTCTCAACAGCCAGAATTGTTTTGAACTTTATGTCCACACACTCTGCCAAGTATTTATTGTGACTTTTTAGCCAAAAATAATGTTTTTTTAACTCTGTAATCTGGTGCTGTGCGATTTGTTTCCAGTATTGCTAATAGTGTAGTTTCTTTGGAGTATAGAACTGCGACACAGGTGGAGTGCTAATAGTATGGTTTCTTTGGAGTATAGAGCTGTGACGCAGGTGGACTTAATATTGTAGTTTCTTTTCAGTATATAGCTGTGACACTGGTGGAGTGCTAATAGTGTTGTTTCTTTGGGGTACAGAGCTGTGACACAGGTGGAGTGCTAATAGTGTACTTTCTTTAGAGTACAGATCTGTGACAGAGGTGACTTGGTAATAGTGTAATTTGTTTGGAATACAGAGGTGTGACACAGGTGAAGTTAAAATAGTTTTGTTTCCTTGGGGTAAAACTGCAACACAGGCAAAGTGCTAATATTGCAGTGTTCTTGGGGTACAGAGCAGTGACACAGAAGTGTTGATTGCATAGTTTGTTTGGGTAGAGATCTGAGACCCAGGTGAAGTGCTGATAGTGTAATTTGTTTGGGGGTCATGCAGAGGCGTGACACAGGTGAAGTGCTAATAGTGTAGTTTCTTTGGAGTATAGAGCAGTGATACAGGTTGAGTGCTAACAGCTTACTTTCTTTGGAGTATATAGCTGTGGCACAGCTGGGGTGCTAATTGTCTGGTTACTTTGGGTTACAGAGTTATGACACAGGTGGAGTGCTAACAGTGTACTTTCTTTGGAGTATAGAGGTGTGACATAGGTAGAATGCTAATAGTGTCGGTTCTTTGAGGTACAGAGCTGTGGCACAGATGGAGTACTAATAGTGTATTTTCTGTGGAGTACAGAGCTGTGACACAGGTGACATGGTAAGAGTATAATTTGTTTGAAATACAGAGCTGTGATACAGGTGAAGTGAAATTAGTGTAGTTTCCTTAGGTTACAGCTACAACAAAGGCAGAGTGCTAACAGTGCAGTGTTCTTGGGGTTAAGAGCAGTGACACAGGTGAAGTGCTGATAGTGTACTTTGCTTGGGGTAAACGTCTGTGACCCAGGTGATGTGCTGATTGAGCAGTGTTCTTGGGGTTAACAGCTGTGACACAGGCAAAGTACCAACAGTGTAGTTCCTTTGGAGTACAGAGCTGTGACACAGGTGGAGCACTAACAGAGTAGTTTCCTTGAAGAATAGAGCTGTGACACAGGTGGAGTGTTAATAGTGTAGTTTCTTTGGGGAACAGAGCTCAAACAAGGTAGGAGTGCTGATAGTGTAGTTTCTTTGGGGTACAGAGCTGTGACACAGGTGGAGTGCTAATTGTGTGGTTACTTTGGAGTATAGAGCTGTGACACAGGTGGAGTGCTAACAGTGTAGTTTCTTTGGGGTACAGAGCTGTGACATAGGTGGAGTGCTAATAGCTTTGTTATAGCCTTTTCATCTGTATCATTTGACCTAGATGAAGTCTATTAAAGGATACTAGTTTGCACTTTATCCTTGTCCCTTGAGAAAGCCTTGTGGTGAAACCAGGTCGGGTATTAACAGCCAGAATTGTATTGAACTTTATGTCCGCACACTCTGCCAAGTATTTATTGTGGCTTTTTTTAGCTGAAAATAACGTTTTTTTCAACTCTGTAACCTGGTGCTGTGTGATTTGTTTGCTGTAGTGCTAACAGTGTAGTTTCTTTGGCGTATAGAGCTGTGACACAGGTGGAATGCTAATAGTGTAGTTTCTCTGAGTACAGAGCTGTGACACTGGTGAAGTACTAACAGTGTACTTTCTTTGGAGTATACAGCTGTGACACAGTTGGAGTGCTAATAGTATAGTTTCTTTGAGTACAGAGCCGTGACACTGGTGAAGTGCTAACAGTGTACTTTCTTTGGAGTATACAGCTGTGACACAGTTTGAGTGCTAATAGTGTAGTTTCTTTGGGGTACAGAGCTGTGACACAGGGGGAGTGCTTATAGAGTAGTTTCTTTGGGGTACAGAGCTGTGACACAGGTGGAGTGCTAATAGTGTGGTTACTTTGGAGTATAGAGCTGTGACACTTTCGGAGTGCTATTAGTGTAGATTCTTTGGGGTACAGAGCTGTGACATTGGTAGAGTGCTAATAGCTTTAATATAGCCTTATCATTTGTATCATTTGACCTAGATGATGTCTATTAAAGCATACTAGTTTGCACTTTATCCTTGTCTCTTGAGAAAGCCTTGTGGTGAAATCAGGTCGGGTCTCAACAGCCAGAATTGTTTTGAACTTTATGTCCACACACTCTGCCAAGTATTTATTGTGACTTTTTTTAGCCAAAAATAATGTTTTTTTAACTCTGTAATCTGGTGCTGTGCGATTTGTTTCCAGTATTGCTAATAGTGTAGTTTCTTTGGAGTATAGAACTGCGACACAGGTGGAGTGCTAATAGTATGGTTTCTTTGGAGTATAGAGCTGTGACGCAGGTGGACTTAATAGTGTAGTTTCTTTTCAATATATAGCTGTGACATAGGTGGAGTGCTAATAGTGTACTTTCTTTGGAGTACAGATCTGTGACACAGGTGACTTGGTAATAGTGTAATTTGTTTGGAATACAGAGGTGTGACACAGGTGAAGTTAAAATAGTTTTGTTTCCTTGGGATACAACTGCAACACAGGCAAAGTGCTAATGTTGCAGTGTTCTTGGGGTACAGAGCAGTGACACAGATGTGTTGATTGCATAGTTTGTTTGGGTTGAGATATGTGACCCAGGTGAAGTGCTGATAGTGTAATTTGTTTGGGGGTCATACAGAGATGTGACACAGGTGAAGTGCTAATAGTGTAGTTTCTTTGGAGTGTAGAGCAGTGATACAGGTGGAGTGCTAACAGCATACTTTGTTTGGAGTATATGGCTGTGGCACAGCTGGGGTGCTAATTGTCTGGTTACTATGGGTTACAGAGTTATGACACAGGTGGAGTGCTAACAGTGTACTTTCTTTGGAGTATAGAGGTGTGACACAGGTAGAATGCTAATAGTGTTGGTTCTTTGAGGTACAGAGCTGTGACACAGGTGGAGTACTAATAGTGTATTTTCTGTGGAGTACAGAGCTGTGACACAGGTGACATGGTAAGAGTATAATTTGTTTGAATTACAGAGCTGTGATACAGGTGAAGTGAAATTAGTGTAGTTTCCTTTGGTTACAGCTACGACAAAGGCAGAGTGCTAACAGTGCAGTGTTCTTGGGGTTAAGAGCAGTGACACAGGTGAATTGGTGATAGTGTACTTTGCTTGGGGTAAACGTCTGTGACCCAGGTGAAGTGCTGATTGAGCAGTGTTCTTGGGGTTAACAGCTGTGACACAGGCAAAGTACCAACAGTGTAGTTCCTTTGGAGTACAGAGCTGTGACACAGGTGGAGCACTAACAGTGTAGTTTCCTTGAAGAATAGAGCTGTGACACAGGTGGTGTTAATAGTGTATTTTCTTTGGGGAACAGAGCGCAATCAAGGTAGGAGTGCTGATAGTGTAGTTTATTTGGGGTACAGAGCTGTGACACAGGTGGAGTGCTAATAGTGTGGTTACTTTGGAGTATAGAGCTGTGACACAGGTGGAGTGTTAATAGTGTAGTTTATTTGGGGTACAGAACTGTGACATAGGTGGAGTGCTAATAGCTTTAATATAGCCTTATCATCTGTATCATTTGACCTAGATGAAGTCTATTAAAGCATACTAGTTTGCACTTTATCCTTGTCCCTTGAGAAAGCCTCGTGGTGAAACCAGGTTGGGTATTAACAGCCAGAATTGTATTGAACTTTATGTCCACACACTCTGCCAAGTATTTATTGTGGCTTTTTTTAGCCAAAAATAACGTTTTTTAACTCTGTAACCTAGTGCTGTGTGATTTGTTTGCTGTAGTCCTAACAGTGTAGTTTCTTTGGAGTATAGAGCTGTGACACAGGTGGAGTGCTAATAGTGCGGTTTCTTTGGGGGTACAGAGCTGTGACACAGGTGGAATGCTAATAGTGTAGTTTCTTTGAGTACAGAGCTGTGACACTGGTGAAGTGCTAACAGTGTACTTTTTTTGGAGTATACAGCTGTGACACAGTTGGAGTGCTAATAGAGTAGTTTCTTTTGGGTACAGAGCTGTGACACAGGTGGAGTGCTAATAGTGTGGTTACTTTGGAGTATAGAGCTGTGACACTGGCGGAGTGCTATTAGTGTAGTTTCTTTGGGGTACAGAGCTGTGACATTGGTAGAGTGCTAATAGCTTTAATATAGCCTTATCATTTGTATCATTTGACCTAGATGATGTCTATAAAAGCATACTAGTTTGCACTTTATCCTTGTCTCTTGAGAAAGCCTTGTGGTGAAATCAGGTTGGGTCTCAACAGCCAGAATTGTTTTGAACTTTATGTCCATACACTCTGCCAAATATTTATTGTGGCTTTTTTTAGCCAAAAATAATGTTTTTTTAACTCTGTAATCTGGTGCTGTGCGATTTGTTTCCCGTAGTGCTAATAGTGTAGTTCCTTTGGAGTATAGAACTGCGACACAGGTGGAGTGCTAATAGTGTGGTTTCCTTGGAGTATAGTGCTTTGACACAGGTGAACTTAATAGTGTAGTTTCTTTTCAGTATATATCTGTGACACTGGTGGAGTGCTAATAGCGTTCTTTCTTTGGGCTACAGAGCTGTGACACAGGTGGAGTGCTAATAGTGTACTTTCTTTGGAGTACAGATCTGTGACACAGGTGACTTTGTAATAGTGTAATTTGTTTTGAGTACAGAGTTGTGACACAGGTGAAGTGAAAATGGTGTAGTTTCCTTTGGGTACAACTGCAACACAGGTAAATTGTTAATATTGCTGTGTTCTTGGGATACAGTGCAGTGACACAGAAGTGTTGATTGTATAGTTTGTTTGGGTAGAGCTATGTGACCCAGGTGAAGTGCTGGTAGTGTAATTTGTTTGAGGGTAGTACATATGTGTGACATAGGTGAAGTCTTAATAGTGTAATTTCTTTGGAGTATAGAACAGTGATACAGGTGGAGTGCTAACAGTGCAGTTTCTTTGGAGTACAGAGCTGTCACCCAGGTGACATAGTAAACGTGCAGTTTCTTTGGAGTATAGAGCTGTGACACAGGTAGAATGCTAATAGTCCGGTTACTTTGGGTTACAGAGCTGTGGCACAGGTCGAGAGCTAATAGTGTACTTTCTTTGGAATATAGAGCTGTGACACAGGTGGAGTGTTAATATTGTAGTTTCTTTGAGTACAGAGCTGTGACACAGGTGAAGTGCTAACAGTGTACTTTCTTTGGAGTATACAGCTGTGACACAGTTGGAGTGCCAATAGTGTAGTTTCTTTGGGGTACAGAACTGTGACACAGGTGGAGTGCTAATAGTGTAGTTTTGTTGAGTACAGAGCTGTGACACTGGTGGAGGGATAACAGTGTTTTTTCTTTAAAGTACAGAGCTGTGACACAGGTGGAGGTATAACAGTGTGGTTTCTTTGGGGTACAGAGCTGTGACACTGGTGAAGTGCTAACAGTGTACTTTCTTTGGAGTATACAGCTGTGACACAGTTGGAGTGCTATTAGTGTAGTTTCTTTGGGGTACAGAGCTGTGACACAGGTGGAGTGCTTATAGAGTAGTTTCTTTGGGGTATATAGCCATGACACAGGTGGAGTGCTAATAGTATAGTTTCTTCAGAGTATGGAGCTGTTACCAGGTGGAGTGCTAACAGTATACTTTCTTTGCAGTATAGAGCTGTGACAGATGTGGAGTGCTAATAGGTTACTTTCTTTGGAGTACAGAGCAGTGACACTGATGTAGTACTAATAGTTTAGCTTGTTTGGGGTACAGAGCTGTGACACAGGTGGAGTCCTAATAGTGTACTTTCTCAGGGGTACAGATCTGTGACACAGGTGTCATGGTATTAGTGTAATTTGTTTGGAGTACAGAGTGGTGATACAGGTGAAGTGAAAATAGTGTAATTTCCTTGGTGTACAATTGCAACACAGGCAGAGTGCTAACAGTACAGTGTTTTGGGGGTTAAGAACAGTGACAGAGGTGAAGTGCTGATAGTGTACATTGTTTGGGGAAACATCTGTGACCCAAGTGAAGTGCTGATTGTATAGTTTGTTTGGGGATACAGAGCTATGGGACAGGTGAAGTGCCATTAGTGTAGTTTCTTTGGAGTACTGAGCTGTGACACAGGTGGAGCACTAACAGTGTAGTTTCCTTGAAGAATCGAACTGTGGTACAGGTGGAGTGTCAATAGTGTAGTTTCTTTGGGGTACAAAGCTGTGACACAGGTGGAGTGCTAATAGTGTAGTTTGGGGTAAAGAACTGTGATACAGGTGCAGCGCTAATAGTATAGTTTCTTTGGAGTACAGAGCTGTGACACAGGTGGAGTGCTAACAGTGTAGTTTCTTTGGAGTACAGAGCTGTGACACAGGTGACATGGTAATTTGAAGTACAGAGCTGTGACACAGCTGGAGTGTTAATAGTGTAGTTTTTTTGGGGTACAGAGCTGTTACACATGTGGAGTGCTAATTGTTTAGTTTCTTTGGTGGTACAGAGTTGTGACACTGGTGGAGTGCTAATAGTGTGGTTTATTTGGGGTTCAAAGCTGTGAATCAGGTGGAGGGATAATAGTGTGCTTTCTTTGGAGTATAGAGCTGTGACACAGGTAGAGTGCTAATAGTGTAGTATAATATATGGTAAGTGCCTATTGACCACCATAATCAGCAGTCTCACAGCTTTGTTATGCACTGTTTAGAATTTTGAAAGTTATTTACCACGTTTTAGAACTTCCAAACAGTGGCATAACAAAAAAGAATGCACCAGAGTTCCATAATTCTCACACATAGAATTCAAACAGTGTTTTTTTGACCTTACACTATAAAAGATGCTGGCTGGGGATTGGGTGACAACCACGCTGAAATCACCTCTCGTGGTTACTAGGGCTACAGTAAACCTCTTGAGCTGCGCTCTCGTGGTATACCGTGTTGCTCTAGCAACCACTCGAGGTGATTACAGTGTGGTTATCACCCGATCCCCAGCCATTATCCTCCTTGTCTTTGAGGCACACAGCTGTGACACAGGTAGAGTGCTAATAGCTGTAAGATAACCTTATCATCTGTATCATGTGACCCAAATGATGACTATTTAAGCATACTGATTTGCATGTTATCCTTGTTCCTTGAGTAAGCCGTGTGGCTAAACGAGGTCAGGTCGCACCAGCCGGAATTGTATTGCACTTTATGTCTGCACACTCTGCCAAATATTTGTTGTGGCTTTTTCTGGCCAAATAAAATATTTTTTAATGCTGTAACCTGGTGCTGAGTGATGTGCTTGTTGGAGTGCTAATAGTGTAGTTTCTTTGTAGTATAGAGCTGTGACAGAGGTGGAGTGCTAAAAGTGTAGTTTCTTTGGGGTACAGAGCTGTGACACAGGTGGAGTGATAACAGTGTACTTTCTTTGGAGTATAGAGCTGTGACACAGGTGGAGTGCTAATAGTGTATTTTCTTCGGAGTACAGAGCTGTGACACAGGTGAGATGGTAGTAGTGTAATTTGTTTGAAGTACAGATATGTGATACAGGTGAAGTGAAATTAGTGTAGTTTCCTTGGGGGACAACTGCAACACAGGCAGAGTGCTAACAGTTCAGTGTTCTTGGGGCTAAGAGCAGTGACACATGGGAAGTGCTGATAGTGTACTTTGTTTGGTGTAAACATCTGTGACCCAGGTGAAGTGCTGATAGTGTAGTTTGTTTTGGGATATAGCTGTGACACAGGTGAAGTGCCAATAGTGTAGTTCTTTGGAGTACAGAGCTGTGACACAGGTGGAGCACTAACAGTGTAGTTTTCTTGAAGAATAGAGCTGTGATACAGGTGGAGTGTTAATGGTGTAGTTTCTTTGGGGTACAGAGCAGTGACACATTTGGAGTGCTAATAGTGTGGTTTCTTTGGGTTACAAAGGTGTGACACAGGTGGATTGCTAATAGCTGTAAGATAGTCTTATTATCTATATCATGTAACCCAAATGATGACTATTTAAGCATACTGATTTGCACATTATCCTTGTTCCTTGAGAAACCCTTCTGTTGAAACCAGGTCAGGTTGCACCTGCCGGAATTGTATTGCCCTTTCTGTCTGCACACTCTGCCAATGGGGATTGCCAATAAAAGGCAAGTCAGGTTGTTTCCCCGTGATCCCTCATCAGGAAGATGTGAATAGGAGGAGGAGGGGGTGGGGAGAGAGGGGAGGGGAATAGAGGGGGAAGAGCCTGGTGACATCACCAGGCAGGAAAGGGTGAAATGACAAGATCATGCCAGAGCCTCAGGGATTGGCTGAGGGGTGGAGCCGAAAAGTGTCCTGACCAGCGGCCTATTAGGGGTATATTAGGCCAGGTTTCAGGCAGGATGGCCTCTTTTTGCTGGGAATTTTGTCTTGAAGCAGAACTCAGCACATCGTTGGCAAGTCATGTGAGGCACAAAGAACCACCCTGCCTGTAGACATGTGGCCCAAGCGACCGTCTCAGTGTTTGCTTTTGTTATTTCTCATTCATTACAGTGAGCAGTTTACATAGGAATAAGTGATTATAATATATACTGTGAAGGCATTACTGTGGTTTACAGTAGGTTTGTGAGTGAGATTAAGACAGAGCAAGCGTTTTGTACAGTTAGGCCATTTGGCCACAGGGTCTGAAGGTTCAGGCTTGTTTTACGATGTTTTGTTTTTAAAAAAAAAAAGAGGAAAAACTGTTGCTTAGCATCAGGCAGGCAGCAACAGGTGGAAGGTGCATGCAAGATGCTAGCTTCAGTAAGTTTGGTAGGTTTATACTGCAGAGAGAAGTTTAAGAGCCTAAAATGCATTCAAAGATGGCTGTGCAGCCAGTCGCCGCGTGATGGTTAAGCTGAAGGCCTGCCCAGGTTTGGCTGGCTCTGCGAGTCCATTTTGCAAGGCCTGAATGTAATAGGAGAAGTCATTTGGGGACAGGAGTTTCCTGGGAAGGGGGCTATGTGAGGTAACGGAGGGAGAGCATGGTGGTTTTACATTGTGTGTCGTTGTGAGGGAAGCTGAAGATGTGGCCAATGGGCCTCCCAGGCATTTTGTTGTGTCCTGCAGCCAGGTTTATGGCCGTGACGTGGCTAGCTGTGTTTTCGCGTAAAAGGAAAAGATTATGAAGGAAAAAAGGTTCTTTGAACAACAACGAATACCAGACAACCGCTGTGGAGGAGGAAGCATAGTGCAGTTTAGCTGGGCTTGGCGGGGCGTAGATGGGCAGCTGCAGGTCAGAAAAATGAGTGATTGATGATAAGGGGCAAGAACACACAGTTTGGTGTACAGCTGGGTGCAGGTGGCCTACTGAGAACATGCGTAGGCGGGAGGTCATTTTGGTTTTCCTCGGTATGTGAGGGCCATGTGATGGAGCAGCATGGGGGGCCTGGTGAAACGCCCTGGCAGCATGGCATTTGTTTTGCAAGGGGACGAGCCGAGTAATGGGGTGCAAGCTTTTGGTGCTGTTGGTCATTGTGAGGATCGGGCAGAGGTGTGTGCGACACGCAGGCCGCAGGAAGGCGCATCATTTGGTTGGACTTTTTAGCCTCACAGCTGGAAGGGGAAGTGGTTGCCTGGAGACCGCGAGTTGGCAACAAGTGACAAGTGGGGCAGCGGGCAGAAAGGGAAGAGAGAGGAATACCTGTTTGAGTGGGAAGCTGAGATGGAAAAAATAATAAACTGGCCTGCCAGGAGGGCACAGGTTTTTGGCACAGGTGGGGAATGAGGAGGTCAGGAGGCCAAATGGCCCAGTGTGGCCTGGGGGGGGTGGGGTTTTCTCATTTTAAGTCCAGCTTTTCACTCAACATTGTATTGGAGCAGTAGTTTGGATGCTTGGCACAGGTAATGGTTTGGGGTCTTTCTTGATGTTTGCAAAAGGAGGTTTTTAAGCTGAAGTTCCATTTGTTTCATGAAGCCTACTGAATGGTTGTAGGCCATGGGCCTGTGCAACAGGAGCAGTGGATCATGTGGCTAGGGAGCAAGGGGCACAGGGAGGCACAGCACACATTTTTCGGAGCAGGGGGGGTCCTGGGTGGGGGCAGGGAGCATTTTGGAGCATGGAGGGTGCACTGGGAGATCCAGGCAGGCCCAGGCATAAGAGGGCCAGGCGCGGTTGTGAGAAAGGCCACAGAGTGGGGAGGTGCCATGGGGGCAGAAGCAGCGGGGTGAGCCACAGGGGACCACGGGCATTCAGGCATGGGGGAGCATGGCACCGCAGCCAGGGGGAGCTGGTAGTGCGGTCGAGTGGAGGGAGGGTATTCCTCCGAGGGCGGAGAGCCTTGAAAGCCTCAGGTACAGCCTGGGCAGCAGCCATGCTTTAGGTTTGGCCCAGCAGACTGTTTCTTTTTGGCCACTCCCATGGGGAATGGCTAGGGCACCAGCACACTGCAGGGATGGAGACCTGGGACCACAGTTTTGGTTCCCCCAGGTCTCCAAGTCTTACAGCAAGGGCATGTTTTTCAAGTTATTTTAGGAGCACATGTGGCTGAACAATTATTTATCCCCCCCCCGAACACAGTGACATAGGAAGCAGCATGGCACCTAAGCGAGCCCAACTGTCCAGCAAAAAATTGATACAAGAGGCATCTAAACTTATGAAGCAAATGTCGGAGCTGGTGGTGGTGGCAAAGTAAAGGGAGGCAGAAGAGGAGGCCCTGAAAAAATGGAAGGAGTGAGAGGGGTGCCCGGGCAGGGACACAGAGGGCAAGAGATCAGACGGGAGGCACCACAGCCTGCACTGATACCGGCACCACTGCCTGCCCTGGAGCCAGATGATGGGAACCCAGATGATGGTAAGAATAGCAGGGATCTCTCTGATGAAAATGTGCTGAAAGAGTATTTGGAGGAACTCCTGGGGGATATGGGTGATGCAGGGTTGGAAAAAATGGAATGGGCCGTACAGGCTGTAAAAAGCAAAGGGATGGGGGTGGAAAAGGGAGGTAGGACAAGGGGGCAACAAACAATTTGTACGATGGGACCCTGGGATGTTCGGTTGGGGACCATGTCCCGGTGTCCATAAAAGAAAAGATCAGGAAGGGGGAGTATGTGGACATTTTTGGACTGGTAGACGAGGGCACGGCCACTAGGTACAAGCAGAGGAGTCAGTGTGGAAGTCAGAAATGGTGGTGGCCCTGGCAGTGGTGGACCACAAGACAGAGTAGGTGAAATACAAAGGAAAGACCATTGACAACTGGCAGGTGGGGTTTCATCATATACAGCATTCAGGTGCTGGAGAAACAGCCAGAGCTCGCCATTCCCCTGTTGACATACATGTCCATTATCAGGGACACGTACAAGGTGAAAGCCCAGTATGGGTGGCTCAAATAGGATGAGGCATTCCGGAAGAGAATGGCAGCTAAAGGGAATCTGAGGTGGAACTGTACCCACTTGGAGTTATGGGCAAGGATGCTATCTGGGGAGGTGAGCGGAACTGGGGAGCAAGCAAAGAAGGACTTGGCCACCGCACCGGTCAGGGCATGTTGGGGCTACAACAAGGCCACATGCATGTGGGGCAATTGTAAGTTTTGAGACATCTGCTCCAAATGTGGGGGGTTGCACCCGGTCTCCAGCTGCTGGCAGGGGGGTGGATAGAGGGGGCAGCAAGGGGGGTAATACCATGATCGGTCCTTTTGGGGTGCATGGAGGGGCAGGGAGGGGCCGGGGGTGGGCAGCAAGGGTAGCACTATGCTCCTGGAGGATGGCGCTAGAGAGGAATACAAAGACGGGTGATGGGGTTATGCAGTGGTACGCACTCCAGTTGCCTTGGCGGTGGTAGAGGAGTGGACCATGGACTACCCGAATAGGGTGGCAGCAGAATTTCTCAGGGCAGGTTTCAAAGGGAGTTTACACTTGGGTTTTAAAAGAGGGAGAACTTGGATGTGGACCAAAAATTTAGGGTCAGTAAAAGGAAAAGAGGAAATTGTGGGGGCCAAGATTGGGAAGGAGATAAGTGAGGGCAGAGTGGAGGGCTCACTGTGGGGGTCCACCCTGTGAGCATTTCTGGGTGTCCCCTGCTGGGGATTGTCCCCAAAAAAGCAGCAGGAGAATTCCATTTGATACATCATTTATCCTACCCTGAGGGCTCCTCAGTAAACGAGGGCATACCTGAACACCTTAGGGTAGTGTCGTATGTCTCGCTGGAGCAGGTGGTAGGGTTGATCAAGGTGATTGAAGGAGCGTGGCTGATCAAGATGGACATAGAAGCAGCTTTTCAGCTGTTACGAGTCTGGCCTGAGGACTGGGACCTGTTGGGTTTTCAGTTCCAAGGAGCACGCATTTTGACAAGGTTGTGCCCATGGGGTGCTCGGTAGCATGTGCCACGTTCAAAACATTCAGCACCTGGGTACAGTGGGTGTTCAGGGCCTGATACAGGCACAGGAGGGTGGTACGCTACTTGGATGATTTCCTCCTTATCGGGGAATCCAGGGCTGAGGCACAGGGGATGTTAAGGGATTTTGAGGCAATGTGCCGGCAGGTGGGGATCCCGCTGATGCAGGGAAAGACAGAGGACCCCACCCATAGGTTGGAATTTGTGGGTATAGAAGTGGACACAGAGGAAGGCTGTTTTAGGCTGCCTGGGGACAAGGTGGTTTACCTTAGGGGACTGTTCACCCAGGTTATGGGGAGGTAGGAGGGTGTCACTGGTACAGACACAGCAACTGCTGGGGCACCTTAATTTTGCCTGCAAGACCATCAGCCCAGGCAGGGCCTTCACAAGGAGGTTGGGGAGGTAACGGTTAAGGCCTGGCTGCCGCACCATTGGGTGAATGTGCCGAGAGGGTTGCGGGAGGCCCTTCGGGGATGGGAGGAGTTTCTCAATGGCTACAATGGGGTAACATTCTGGCAGGAGGAATGGGAAAGGAGCATGGATCTGGAACTATTCACAGAATGTCAGGGGCCCTGGGAGTGGGGGCATATTTTCAAGGGGGATTGGATGTCAGAGCCATGGCCAGCATCATGGGGTGGAAGGGGTGGTTGAAGGATATCACATTCTTGGAGATTTTCCTGATATGGGTGGCTCCGGATGTATGGGGGCATAGGATGCAGTGTAAGCACATTTTGTTTTGGTGCAATAATAAAGGGGTAGTAGAAGTCATTAATAGACAAGGGGGGAAGACAGAGACAGTGGGGCTGCTGCTCAGGTGACTGGTCCTATTGGGGCTACAGTTAAACATATCTTTCAAAGCACAGCACATTGAGGGGTTGAAGAACGAGGTGGCTGACAGTCATTCCCACTTACAGCTCGACAGGTTACGGGAGCTGATGCCTCAGGCAGTGCCACACAGGACCAGGATACCCAACTGGATGTGGGAAACTGGAGGGTCACAGCCAGGGTACTGTATCAGAGGGGCCTGGGCAGCCAACACATTGAGGGCATATGAGGCAGGATGGGCAAGGTTTCAAGAATTCAGAAGGAAGCATGGGTGGGACAGGGCCGAACCAGCCCTGGATGAACAAGTAAAGAGGTTTGTGGTAGAAATGTGGGAGGAAGGGATGGCCCATGCCACGATGGTGGTGCACTTGGCTGGCATCAGTTGGGTATGCCAGGACAAAGGATGGCCTGATGTAGGGGCCGGCAGGACAATAAAATGCATGGTGGCAGGCTGGTGGAGGGGCCAACTGGCCTGGGTGGATGGGAGACAACCCGTAAGGGGGAATTTGCTGGTAAGGGTCTTAAGGGCCACCCAGAAAGTATGTACATCAGCACAGGAAGGCGTGCTGTTACAGGCAGTGTTTGCAGTTATGGCAGCAGGTGCATTCTGAGTGGGGGAGGTAGTGGCCCTGAAGAAGGCAGCTGCTGGGCAGGCGTTACAGCATGAGGAGGTCAGGTGGGGGCAGGAGAAAGTGGTTATCACCATGGCCAGGTCCAAAACAGATCAAGGGTGGAGGGGGACTTAAGTGTTGCTAGTAAGATCCCAGTCAGCCAGCTGTGCTGTGGGTGTACTGGAGGAATATAGGAGGTTTCAGGGAGGCTGGGTGGTGCTGTTCTGACATGGGGTTGGTTCCCCGGTCACAGGGTTTGAGGAGGGGCAGTCCTCAAGAAGGCGTTGGCATTCCAGGGAAAGGACCCAAACAAGTTTGCCCAGCATTCATTTCAGATTGGGGCAGCCACAGAGACAGCAGAAAAGGGGGCTGCAGTGGCAGATGTACAGAAGGTGGGGTGCTGGGGGTCCAGTTGCTACAAGAGGTACATGAGAAAATAACAACTCACACTGTTTATTTTGTTTCCATGGCAGGTTCCAAAAGAAAGATCTGGATAGTGGGGCATTCATCCATATATTGGGCTGAAAGGTTTGTGGTTGCCACCTCCAGAGGAGCGGAGCTGAGACACAACACAGAGCACACCAGAGTGCAATGGAAAGGCATTAGGGGGATGAAATGGACACAGTTCATGCCTTTGAGGGAGGAGTTAAAATTGCAGTGGCACACCCCATATTGCATCATTATACACCTGGGGGGGGCAACGATCTAGGGATCCTGCCATGGGGAGTATTAGGGCAGAACACTATGGGAGACTTGGAAAGTTTAAGAGGGTGGTGGCAGAGGGTGATAATCGGTGGGTCCAAAATCACTTCCCGGAGGGTATGGAGGGGGGTGAGGGACATCTGGCTGATCAAAAAAGTTAGGAAGCATTTAAACAAGAGGGTGGCCAAGGGGATAATAGAAGTGGGAGGAGTGCGTCTACAGCATAGGGAAATCTCTTTCGACCAGCCGGCAGCGGAAGTGCTGATAGTGTAGTTTATTTGGAGATACAGAGCTGTGACACAGGTGAAGTGCAAATAGTGTAGTTTCTCTGGAGTACAGAGCCGTGACATAGGTGGAGCACTAAAAGTGCAGTTTCCTTGAAGAATAGAGCTGTGACAGCGGTGAAGTGCTAATAGTGTAGTTTCTTTGGAGTACAGAGCTGTGACACAGGTGGAGCACTAACAGTGTCGTTTCCTTGAAGAATAGAATGGTGACAGAGGTGGAGTGCTAATAGTGTAGTTTCGTTGGTGTACAGAGCTCTGACACAGGTGAAGTGCTAATAGTGTGGTTCTTTGGGGTACAAAGTTGTGACACAGGTGGAGGGATAACAGTGTACTTTCCTTGGCGTATAGAGCAGTGACACAGGTAGAGTGCTAATAGTGTAGGTTCTTTGGGGTACAGAGCTGTGATACAGGTGATGTGAACACAGTGTAGTTTCTTGGGAGTATAGAGTTGCGACATAGGTGGAGTGCTAATAGTTTACTTTCTTTAGAGTACAGAGACAGGTTTAGTGCTAATAGTGTGGTTACTTTGGAGTATAGAGCTGTGACACAGGCGAAGTGCTGACAGTGTAGTTTCTTTGGAGTATAGAGTTGTGATACAGGTGGGGTGCTAACAGTGTAGTTTCTTTGTAGCATAGAGCTGTGATAATGGTGGAGTGCTAATAGTGTAGTTTCCTTGGGTACAAAGCTGTGACAGAGGTGGACTGCTAATCGTGTAGTTTCTATGGAGTACAGAGCTGTCACCCAGGTGACATGGTAATAGTCAAATAATCTTTGGAGTATAGAGCTGTGACACAGGAGGGGTGCTATTAGTGTGGTTACTTTGAGTTACAGAGCTGTGACACAGGTGGAGGGATAACAGTGTTCTTTCTTTGGAGAATAGAGCTGTGACACAGGTAGAGTGCTAATAGTGTAGCTTCTTTTTGAGGCACAGACCTATCACACAGGTGGAGTTCTAAAAGTGTAGTTTCTTTGGAGTACAGAGCTGTGACACAGGTAGAGTGCTAATAGTGTGTTTTCTTTGGGGTACAAAGCTGTGACACAGGTGGAGGGAAAACAGTGTACTTTCTTTGGAGTATAGAGCTGTGATACAGGTAGAGTGCTAATAGTGTAGCTTCTTTTTGAGACACAGAGCTATAATACAGGTGGAGTGCTAAAAGTGTAGTTTCTTAGGAGTACAATGCTGTGACGCAGGTAGAGTGCTAATAGTGTTTTTTCTTTGGGGTACAAAGCCGTGACGCAGGTGGAGGAATAACAGTGTACTTTCTTTGGAGTATAAAGCTGTGACACAGGTAGAGTGCTAATAGTGTAGCTTCTTTTTGAGACACAGAGCTATAATACAGGTGGAGTGCTAAAAGTGTAGTTTCTTAGGAGTACAGTGCTGTGACAGAGGTAGAGTGCTAATAGTGTTTTTTCTTTGGGGTACATATCTGTGACACAGGTGGAGGAATAACAGTGTACTTTCTTTAGAGTATAAAGCTGTGACACAGGTAGAGTGTTAATAGTGTAGCTTCTTTTTGAGGCACAGAGCTATGATATAGGTGGAGTGCTAAAAGTGTAGTTTCTTTGCAGTACAGAGCTGTGATACAGGTAGAGTGCTAAAAGTGTAGCTTCTTTGAGGTACAGAGCTGTGATACAGGTGGAGTGCTAATAGTGTATTGTCTTTGGAGTACAGAGTTGTGACACAGGTGACATGGTAATAGTGTCGTTTCTTTGGAGTACAGAGCTATGACACAGGTGGAGTGCTAATAGCTGTAAGATAGCCTTATCATCTGAATCATGTGACACAAATGATGACTATTTAAGTATACTGATTTGCATGTTATCCTTGTCCCTAGAGAAAGCCTTGTGGTGAAACCAGGTCAGGTTGCACCAGCCAAAACTGCATTGCACTTCATGTCTGCACAATTTGCCAAGTATTTATTGTGGCTTTTTTTGGCCAAATAAAATATTTTTTAACACTGTAACCTGGTGCTGTGCGATTTGTTTGCTAGAGTGCTAATAGTGTAGTTTCTTTTATAGTACAGAGCTGTGAGTGAGATAGAGTGCTAATAGTGTGGTTTCTTTGGCATATAGAACTGTGACACAGGTGGAGTGCTAATACTATGGTTTCTTTGGGGTACAAGGCTATGACACAGGTGGGGTTCTAATAGTGTAGTTTCTTTGGTGTACATAGCTGTGACACAGGTGGAATGATAACAGTGTCCTTTCTCTGGAGTATAGAGCTTTGACACAGGTGGAGTGCTAATAGTGTAGCTTCTTTGGGGTACATAACTGTGACACAGGTGACATGGTAATAGTGTAATTTGTTTGGAGCACAGAGCTATGACACAGGTGAAGTGAAAACAGTGTAGTTTCTTTGGAGTATAGAGCTGTGATATAGGTGGAGTGCTAATAGTTTACTTTTTTTATAGTACGGACACAGGTGGTGTGCTAATAGAGTGGTTACTTTGGAGTACTGGGCTGTGACACAGGCGGAGTGCTAATAGTGTAGTTTCTTTGGGGTACAGAGCTGTGACACAGGTGGAGTGCAAATAGCTTTAACATAGCCTTATCTGCATCATGTGACCCAAATGATGATTATTAAAGCATACTGGCTTGCACTTTATCATTGTCTCTTGAGAAGCCTTGTGGTGAAACCAGGTCGGGTTTCAACAGCTGGAATTGTATTGCACTTTATGTCTGCACACTCTGCCAAGTATTTATTACGTTTTTTTTTAGCCAGAAATAATGTTTTGTAACACTGTAATCTGGTGCCGTGTGATTTATTTGCTGGAGTGCTAATAGTGTAGTTTCTTTGGAGTATAGAGCTGTGACACAGGTGGAGTGCTAATAGCTGTAAGATAGCCTTATCATCAGAATCATGTGACCCAAATGATGACTATTTAAGCATACTGATTTGCATGTTATCCTTGTCCCTAGAGAAAGCCTTGTGGTGAAACCAGATCAGGTTGCACCAGCCGAAACTGCATTGCACTTCATGTCTGCACACTTTGCCAAGTATTTATTGTGACTTTTTTTGGCCAAATAAAATATTTTTTAATGCTCTAACCTGGTGCTGTGCGATTTGTTTGCTGGAGTGCTAATAGTGTAGTTTCTTTTGGAGTACAGAGCTGTGAGTGAGATAGAATGCTAATAGTGTGGTTTCTTTGGCATATAACGCTGTGACACAGGTGAATGCTAATACTATGGTTTCTTTGGGGTACAAGGCTATGACACAGGTGGAGTTCTAATAGTATAGTTTCTTTGGAGTATATAGCTGTGACACAGGTGGAACAATAACAGTGTCCTTTCTCTGGAGTATAGAGCTTTGACACAGGTGGAGTGCTAATAGTGTAGCTTCTTTGGGGTACATAACTGTGACACAGGTGACATGGTAATAGTGTAATTTGTTTGGAGCACAGAGGTGTGACACAGGTGAAGTGAAAACAGTTTAGTTTCTTTGGAGTATAGAGCTGTGATATAGGTGGAGTGCTATAGTATACTTTCTTTAGAGTACAGACATAGATGGTATGCTAATAGAGTGGTTACTTTGGAGTACTGGGCTGTGATACAGGTGGAGTGCTAATGGTGTAGTTTCTTTGGGGTACAGAGCTGTGACACAGGTGGAGTGCTAATAGCTTTAACATAGCCTTATCATCTGTATCATGTGACCCAAATGATGACTATTAAAGCATACTGGCTTGCACTTTATCATTGTCTCTTGAGAAGCCTTGTGATGAAACCAGGTCGGGTTTCAACAGCTGGAATTGTATTGCACTTTATGTCTGCACACTCTGCCAAGTATTTATTATGGGTTTTTTAGCAAGAAATAATGTTTTGTAACCCTGTAACCTGGTGCTGTGCGATTTGTTTGCTGGAGTGCTAATAGTGTACTTTCTTTGGAGTATAGAGCTGTGACACAGGCGAAGTGCTGACAGTGTAGTTTCTTTGGAGTATAGAGTTGTGATACAGGTGGAGTGCTATCAGTGTAGTTTCTTTGTAGTATAGAGCTGTGATACAGGTGGAGTGCTAATAGTGTAGTTTTCTTGGGTACAAAGCTATGACAGAGGTGGACTGCTAATCGTGTAGTTTCTATGGAGTACAGAGCTGCCACCCAGGTGACATGCTAATAGTCAAATAATCTTTGGAGTATAGAGCTGTGACACAGGAGGGGCGCTAATAGTGTGGTTACTTTGAGTTACAGAGCTGTGACGCAGGTGGAGTGCTAACAGTGTACTATCTTTGGAATATAGAGCTGTGACACAGGTAGATTGTTAATCATGTAGTTTCATTGGAGTAAAGAGCTGGTGACACAGGTGGAGTGCTAATTGTGTGTTTTCTTTGGAGTACAAAGCTGTGACACAGGTGGAGTGCTAATAGCTTTAACATAGCCTTATCATCTGTATCATGTAACCCAAATGATGACTATTAAAGCATACTGGCTTGCACTTTATCATTGACTCTTGAGAAGCCTTGTGGTGAAACCAGGTCGGGTTTCAACAGCTGGAACTGTATTTCACTTTATGTCTGCACACTCTGCCAAGTATTTATTATGGGTTTTTTAGCCAGAAATAATGTTTTGTAACCCTGTAACCTGGTGCTGTGCGATTTGTTTGCTGGAGTGCTAATAGTGTAGTTTCTTTGGAGTATAGAGCTGTGACACAGGCGGAGTGCTGACAGTGTAGTTTCTTTGGAGTATAGAGTTGTGATACAGGTGGAGTGCTAACAGTGTAGTTTCTTTGTAGTATAGAGCTGTGATACAGGTGGAGTGCTAATAGTGTAGTTTCCTTGGGTACAAAGCTGTGACAGAGGTGGACTGCTAATCGTGTAGTTTCTATGGAGTACAGAGCTGTCACCCAGGTGACATGGTAATAGTCAAATAATCTTTGGAGTATAGAGCTGTGACACAGGAGGGGTGCTAATAGTGTGGTTACTTTGAGTTACAGAGCTGTGACACAGGTGGAGTGCTAACAGTGTGCTATCTTTGGAATATAGAGCTGTGACACAGGTGGAGTGCTAATTGTGTGTTTTCTTTGGAGTACAAAGCTGTGATACAGGTGGAGGGATAACAGTGTTCTTTCTTTGGAGAATAGAGCTGTGACACAGGTAGAGTGCTAATAGTGTAGCTTCTTTTTGAGGCACAGACCTATCACACAGGTGGAGTTCTAAAAGTGTAGTTTCTTTGGAGTACAGAGCTGTGACACAGGTAGAGTGCTAATAGTGTGTTTTCTTTGGGGTACAAAGCTGTGACACAGGTGGAGGGAAAACAGTGTACTTTCTTTGGAGTATAGAGCTGTGATACAGGTAGAGTACTAATAGTGTGGCTTCTTTTTGAGACACAGAGCTATGATACAGGTGGAGTGCTAAAAGTGTAGTTTCTTAGGAGTACAGTGCTGTGACACAGGTAGAGTGCTAACAGTGTGTTTTCTTTGGGGTACAAAGCTGTGACACAGGTGGAGGAATAACAGTATACTTTCTTTGGGAGTATAAAGCTGTGACACAGGTAGAGTGCTAATAGTGTAGCTTCTTTGGGGTACATAACTGTGACACAGGTGACATGGTAATAGTGTAATTTGTTTGGAGCACAGAGCTGTGACACAGGTGAAGTGAAAACAGTTTAGTTTCTTTGGAGTATAGAGCTGTGATATAGGTGGAGTGCTAATAGTATACTTTCTTTAGAGTACAGACATAGATGGTATGCTAATAGAGTGGTTACTTTGGAGTACTGGGCTGTGACACAGGCGGAGTGCTAATGGTGTAGTTTCTTTGGGGTACAGAGCTGTGACACAGGTGGAGTGCTACTAGCTTTAACATAGCCTTATCATCTGTATCATGTGACCCAAATGATGACTATTAGAGCATACTGGCTTGCACTTTATCATTGTCTCTTGAGAAGCCTTGTGGTGAAACCAGGTCGGGTTTCAACAGCTGGAATTGTATTGCACTTTATGTCTGCACACTCTGCCAAGTATTTATTATGGGTTTTTTAACCAGAAATAATGTTTTGTAACCCTGTAACCTGGTGCTGTGCGGTTTGTTTGCTGGAGTGCTAATAGTGTAGTTTCTTTGGAGTATAGAGCTGTGACACAGGCGAAGTGCTGACAGTGTAGTTTCTTTGGAGTATAGAGTTGTGATACAGGTGGAGTGCTAACAGTGTAGTTTCTTTGTAGTATAGAGCTGTGATACAGGTGGAGTGCTAATAGTGTAGTTTCCTTGGGTACAAAGCTGTGACAGAGGTGGACTGCTAATCGTGTAGCTTCTGTGGAGTACAGAGCTGTCACCCAGGTGACATGGTAATAGTCAAATAATCTTTGGAGTATAGAGCTGTGACACAGGAGGGGTGCTAATAGTGTGGTTACTTTGAGTTACAGAGCTGTGACACAGGTGGAGTGCTAACAGTGTGCTATCTTTGGAATATAGAGCTGTGACACAGGTGGATTGTTAATCGTGTAGTTTCATTGGAGTAAAGAGCTGTGACACAGGTGGAGTGCTAATTGTGTGTTTTCTTTGGAGTACAAAGCTGTGATACAGGTGGAGGGATAACAGTGTTCTTTCTTTGGAGAATAGAGCTGTGACACAGGTAGAGTGCAAATAGTGTAGCTTCTTTTTGAGGCACAGACCTATCACACAGGTGGAGTTCTAAAAGTGTAGTTTCTTTGGAGTACAGAGCTGTGACACAGGTAGAGTGCTAATAATGTGTTTTCTTTGGGGTACAAAGCTGTGACACAGGTGGAGGGAAAACAGTGTACTTTCTTTGGAGTATAGAGCTGTGATACAGGTAGAGTGCTAATAGTGTAGCTTCTTTTTGAGACACAGAGCTATGATACAGGTGGAGTGCTAAAAGTGTAGTTTCTTAGGAGTACAGTGCTGTGACACAGGTAGAGTGCTAATAGTGTGTTTTCTTTGGGGTACAAAGCTGTGACACAGGTGGAGGAATAACAGTGTACTTTCTTTGGGAGTATAAAACTGTGACACAGGTAGAGTGCTAATAGTGTAGCTTCTTTTTGAGGCACAGAGCTATGGTATAGGTGGAGTGCTAAAAGTGTAGTTTCTTTGCAGTACAGAGCTGTGATACAGGTAGAGTGCTAAAAGTGTAGCTTCTTTGAGGTACAGAGCTGTGATACAGGTGGAGTGCTAATAGTGTATTGTCTTTGGAGTACAGAGTTGTGACACAGGTGACATGATAATAGTGTAGTTTCTTTGGAGTACAGAGCTATGACACAGGTGGAGTGCTAATAGCTGTAAGATAGCCTTATCATTTGAATCATGTGACCCAAATGATGACTATTTAAGTATACTGATTTACATGTTATCCTTGTCCCTAGAGAAAGCCTTGTCTTGAAACCAGATCAGGTTGCACCAGCCGAAACTGTATTCCACTTCATGTCTGCACAATTTGCCAAGTATTTATTGTGGCTTTTTTTGGCCAAATAAAATGTTTTTTAACGCTGTAACCTGGTGCTGTGCGATTTGTTTGCTGGAGTGCTAATAGTGTAGTTTCTTTTGGAGTACAAAGCTGTGAGTGAGAAAGAGTGCTAATAGTGTGGTTTCTTTGGCATATAGAGCTGTGACACAGGTGGAGTGCTAATACTATGGTTTCTTTGGGGTACAAGGCTATGACACAGGTGGGGTTCTAATAGTGTAGTTTCTTTGGTGTACATAGCTGTGACACAGGTTAAATGATAACAGTGTCCTTTCTCTGGAGTATAGAGCTTTGACACAGGTGGAGTGCTAATAGTATTCTTTCTTTAGAGTACAGACATAGATGGTATGCTAATAGTGTGGTTACTTTGGAGTTCTGGGCTGTGACACAGGCGGAGTGCTAATAGTGTAGTTTCTTTGAGAAGCCTTGTGGTGAAACCAGGTCGGGTTTCAACAGCTGGAATTGTATTGTACTTTATGTCTGCACACTCTGCCAGGTATTTATTATGTTTTTTTAGCCAGAAATAATGTTTTGTAACCCTGTATTCTGGTGCCGTGTGATTTATTTGCTGGAGTGCGAATAGTGTAGTTTCTTTGGAGTATAGAGCTGTGACACAGGTGGAGTGCTAATAGCTGTAAGATAGCCTTATCATCTGAATCATGTGACCCAAATGATGACTATTTAAGCATACTGATTTGCATGTTATCCTTGTCCCTAGAGAAAACCTTGTGGTGAAACCAGGACAGGTTGCACCAGTCAAAACTGCATTGCACTTCATGTCTGCACACTTTGCCAAGTATTTATTGTGGCTTTTTTTGGCCAAATAAAATATTTTTTAATGCTGTAACCTGGTGCTGTGCGATTTGTTTGCTGGAGTGCTAATAGTGTAGTTTCTTTTGGAGTACAGAGCTGTGAGTGAGATAGAATGCTAATAGTGTGGTTTCTTTGGCATATAGCGCTGTGACACAGGTGAGTACTAATACTATGGTTTCTTTGGGGTACAAGGCTATGACACAGGTGGAGTTCTAATAGTATAGTTTCTTTGGAGTATATAGCTGTGACACAGGTGGAACGATAACAGTGTCCTTTCTCTGGAGTATAGAGCTTTGACACAGGTGGAGTGCTAATAGTGTAGCTTCTTTGGGGTACATAACTGTGACACAGGTGACATGGTAATAGTGTAATTTGTTTGGAGCACAGAGCTGTGACACAGGTGAAGTGAAAACAGTGTAGTTGCTTTGGAGTATAGAGCTGTGATATAGGTGGAGTGCTAATAGTATACTTTCTTTAGAGTACAGACATAGATGGTATGCTAATAGTGTGGTTACTTTGGAGTACTGGGCTGTGACACAGGCGGAGTGCTAATAGTGTAGTTTCTTTGGGGTACAGAGCTGTGACACCGGTGGAGTGCTAATAGCTTTAACATAGCCTTGTCATCTGTATCATGTGACCCAAATGATGACTATTAAAGCATACTGGCTTGCATTTTATCATAGTCTCTTGAGAAGCCTTGTGGTGAAACCAGGTCGGGTTTCAACAGCTGGAATTGTATTGCACTTTATGTCTGCACACTCTGCCAAGTATTTATTAGGGGTTTTTTAGCCAGAAATAATGGTTTGTAACCCTGTAACCTGGTGCAGTGCGATTTGTTTGCTGGAGTGCTAATAGTGTAGTTTCTTTGGAGTATAGAGCTGTAACTGAGATAGAGTACTAATAGTGTGGTTTCTTTGGGGTATAGGGCTGTGACACAGGTGGATTGCAAATAGTGTAGTTTCTTTGGAGTATGTAGTTGTGACACAGGTGGAGTGCTAATACTATGGTTTCTTTGGGGTACAGAGCTGTGATACACATGGAGTGCTATTAGCATAGCTTCTTTGGTGTACAGAGCTGTGACACAGGTGTAGTGATAACAGTGTCCTTTCTCTGGGGTACAGAGCTTTGATACAGGTGGAGTGCTAATAGTGTAGCTTCTTTGGGGTACAGAGCTATGACACAGGTGACATGGTAATAGTGTAATTTGTTTGGAATACAGATATGTGACACAGGTGAAGTGAAAATAGAGTAGTTTCCTTGGGGTACAACTGAAATACAGGCAAAGTGCTAATAGTGCACTCTTCTTGGGATTCAGAGCAGTGAGACAGAAGTGTTGATTGCATAGTTTGTTTGGGTAGAGATCTTTGACCCAGATGAAGTTCTGATAGTGTAATTTGTTTGGGGGTAGTACAGAGGTGTGAAACAGGTGAAGTTCTAATAGTGTAGTTTCTTTGGAGTATAGAGCTGTGATACAGGTGGAGTGGTAACAGTGTAGTTTCTTTGGAGCATAGAGCGGTGACACAGATGGAGTGCTAATAGTGTAGTTTCTTTAGGGTACAATGCTATAACAGAGGTGGATTGCTAATAGTGTGGTTTCTTGGAGTACAGAGCTGTCACCCAGGTGACATGGTAATAGTGTAATTTTTTTGGAGTATAGTGCTATGACACAGGTGGAGTGCTAACAGTGTACTTTCTTTGGATTACAGAGCTGTGACACAGATGTAGTGCTGATAGTTTAGCTTCTTTGGGGTACAGAGCTGTGACACAGGTGGAGTGCTAATAGTGTACTTTCTTTGGAGTATAGATCTGTGACACAGGTGACATGGTATTACTGTAATTTGCTTGGAGTACAGAGCTGTGATACAGGTGAAGTGAAAATAGTGTAGTTTCCTTGGGGTACAAATGCAACACAGGCAGAGTGCTACAGTGCAGTGTTCTTGGAGCTAAGAGCAGTGACCCAGGTGAAGTGCTGATAATGTACTTTGTTTGGGGTAAATAGCTTAATCTGGTTCAAGGTCAGTTGGCATCCATGTGTATCACCCACCCCCGGGTCATGCCTGAAAATAGGCAGGATTTGTCTAGTGCACTTACCCAGTCAACAAAAACTAAATAAATAAACAAGAATAAATAAATAAATCTGTGACAGAGGTGAAGTGCTGATAGTGTAGTTGTTTGAAGATACAGAGCTGTGGCAGAGGAGAAGTGCTAATAGTGTATTTTCTTTGGAGTACAGAGCTGTGACACAAGTGACATTGTAATAGTGTAGTTTCTTTGGAGTAGAGCGATGTGACAGAAGTGGAGTGCTAATAGCTGTAAGACAGCCTTATCATCTGTATCATGCGACTGAAATGATGACTATTTAAGCATACTGATTTGCACATTATCCTTGTCCCTTGAGAAAGCCTTGTTGCAAAACCAGATCAGGTTGAAACTGCCAAAATTGTATTGCACTTTATGTCTGCACACTCTGCCAAGTATTTATTGTGGCTTTTTTTAGCCAATTAAAATATTTTTTTAACACTGTAACCTGGTGCTGTGCGATTTGTTTGCTGGAGTGCTAATAGTGTAGTTTCTTTGGAGTATAGAGCTGTGACAGAGATAGAGTGTCAATAGTGTGTTTTCTTTGGGGTATAGAGCTGTGACACAGGTGGATTGCAAATAGTGTCGTTTCTTTGGAGTATAGAGTTGTGACACAGGTGGAGTGTTAATACTATGGTTTCTTTGGGGTACAGAGCTGTGATACAGGTGGAGTGCTAATAGTGTAGCTTCTTTGGTGTACAGAGCAGTGACACAGGTGTAGTGATAACAGTGTCCTTTCTGTAGGGTATAGAGCTTTGACACAGATGGAGTGCTAATAGTGTAGCTTCTTTGAGGTACAGAGCTGTGACACAGGTGACATGGTAAGAGTGTAATTTGTTTGGAGTACAGAGCTGTGACACAGGAGAAGTGAAAACATTGTACTTTCTTTTGAGTATACAGCTGTGACATATGTGGAGTGCTAATAGTTTACTTTCTTTAGAGTACAGACAGAGGTGGTGTGCTAATATTGTGGTTACTTTGGAGTACAGAGCTGTGACACAGGTGAAGTGTTAATAGTGTAGTTTCTTTGTGGTACAGAGCAGTGACACAGGTGAAGTGCTAATAGCTTTAACATAGCCTTATCATCTGTATCATGTGACCCAAATGATAACTATTAAAGCATACTGGTTTGCACTTTATCCTTGTCCCTTGAGAAAGCCTTGTGGTGAAATCAGGTCGGGTCTCAACAGCAGGAATTGTATTGCACTTTATGTCTGCACACTCTGCCAAGTATTTATTGTGTTTTTTTTAGCCAGTAATAATGTTTTCTAACCCTGTAACCTGGTGCCATGTGATTTGTTTGCTGGAGTGCGAATAGTGTAGTTTCTCTGGAATATAGAGCTGTGAAACAAGTGGAGTGCTAATAGAGTTGTTCCTTTGGGGTACAGCTCTGTGACACAGGTGACTTGGTAACAGTGTAATTTGTTTGGAGTACAGAGCTGTGACGCATGTGAAGTGAAAATAGTGTAGTTTCCTTTGGGTACAACTGCAACACAGGCAAAGTGCTATTCTAACCCCAGTAATGCTCAGACCATTCATAACTTTGTGCAGTCATCCTGATGGGTTGGACTGCCCCGAAAGATGGAACACATGCAAATGATGGAATTCTTTGCACATGAGCATCTTTCAAATACTGCCTTTACCAACGGTAGTGTTCGAAGCCCTTCAGATTTTTCTCTCTGCCTGAAAGTCTGGTCGCTCGGAGTCTCTGTCACCCTCTTTCGTGTGAAGAAGAAAGAAATAGTTTAAAAACCATAAGTATTTTTAGTTTCTTTTACTGCCTCTACTAATTTGTTAGTTATATTGGTTATTATTGTTTAAATTGTTGTTTTCTTGGTTCCTCGTGGTTCGGTATAACCGTGAGGGATCCGAGCTAGTTGTAACTTTGTTTCGGTTCTCTAACTAAAGAACCTATTCATTTTCATTTAAATTTGGTCCTTAAAGTTTTTATTTGTAACCGCTTTTCATCGGTTACAGAACCGCTGAAACGATTCATATTTCATCTCCATTTTCGGTTCCATCGGTTCACTATCGGTTCCGGAACTGACCGCAAAAAAAAAAAAAATTAAAAGCATTTTAAGCTGTTTAAATAACCACATTAGCTTTTGGTATTAGCGGTTGAGGTTTTCATTTCATATTTCACCATGACTGAGAAACCCAAAAAGAGAACCGGTGAACCTGGTTTTAAAAACTGTTTGAAGTGTGGAGATGTGTTTGCCAAGGCAGACACGCACATCTTATGTGTAGCTTGTCTGGGTTTTGAACATTTGGACCAGGAATGTGAAATATGCAAAACATTCCCAGAAAAAACTTGAAAAATGCTTTGAAAGGCTTCACAAAAAGTTTCCAAGGAGTCCCTCAGGCTCTGACCAGCTGACACCCCAGTCTGTTGTGGTTGAATTGACAAGTGCTTCTACCCCTGTCCTTGATACAGGTGAAAAAGGGGCAAAAAGAGGGAAAGAACTGGCTGACTCCCCAGTTCCCTCAAAGAAATGAAAGAAACTCAAACATGCGGAACCCTCTCCTGCAAAACCAGGGACTTCTGCGCAGCAGCCAGTCATGCCTTCGGCTCAAGACATAACCCAGGCATTCAAAATTATCCAGGCTCTGCAAAACATCATCCCTCAGCCTCCTGCCCCTCCCCAGGGTCCCCAGGTTGCTGCTTCTGTGTTGCCTCCTGCTCCGGAGCAACAGTATTTCGAAGGGGATGATGACATTTTTGAGGAGGACGAACCTATTCCCCCAGAGGTTTCTCCTGAGCAGGAATTTGGCTCTCCTCCCAGAGTGTCTGAGGACTTTTCCTCCCATTTTTCTTTTGTAAGAAGAATGGCAGATGCTCTGGACATCAACACAACAGAGCAAGTGGAAGATAAGGAGGAGATTGAGTACCTCAGTATGATGGGTTTAACACCCACAAAAGCCCTCCTCCTTCCAGTATATAAATTCTTTAAGAAGGATGCTATGAAGCTCCTCCAGACCCCAAACTTTATTCTCCTATTGACAAGAGAATAGATAAAAAATATCAGCTGAACAGGGAGGGAGGAAGCTGAATTCCTTTTCTCCCACCCTGATCATCAAGGGGTTATACAGCAAGCTGCCTGTGATAAGGCTAAGGTCCCTCTGTCCTCACACTCTCTGGACAAGAACTCCAGAAAACTGGACAGTATGGCCAAAAAGGGCTATTTGTCAGCCTCATTGGCCATGAGACAGGCCACTTTTCAATCTTATGCTGCCCAGTATCAGAAATCCCTGTGGCAGTCGGTACTGGCAATGTCCATGAAGGCCACCCCACCCTTGTCAGATGACCTGGCAGAAACTGCCAGGTTTTGGCTAGAGTCGACCAAGTACCAGTTCCAAATGGCTGCTGATCTGAATGACACTGCAGCCAGATGGATGGCTAATACAGTGGCTCAGAGGAGGTTTGCTTGGCTTAGGGCCACAAACCTCACTCAGGATACCCAGTCAAAGACCCTGGATTTCCCACTGGAAGGAAATCTGCTGTTTGGGGAGTCCATAGTGGCCTATATGAAAAAGTGGATGAATATAAGGATACTTATAGAAGTAACTCTGCTAGAGACAGAGCTTCTTCATCCACTAGGCCCTATGGAAGGAGGACTAGGGGTTGTCCCTTTTTATCATGACTTTTCTTCCAGCCAGTAGCCATTCCCCAATACCAGCAGTACCCCCTTCAGGGCTACTCAAGGGGTAGGGGTAGAAGTGGCTCTAGGCGAGGGACTCAGCCACAACCTCAGCCCCAGCATAAGCAGAACCCCTGAGATGCAAGCCGCCTCCTCCCTACCTGTTGGAGGTAGACTGTCCCATTTCCTCCCCCTCTGGTCAACCATCACCACAGACAAGTGGGTGCTGGAGGTAGTGGGCAAAGGTCTCTCTCTGCAGTTCAAATTTCTTCCTCTAAAAAAAACCAGGGTTTCTACCTCCCCACCTCTAGCACAAATCTCATTGCTAGAGGCAGAGGTCCAGAAGCTGCTTCAGCTCAAAGCAGTGGAATTAGTCCCTGCAACCCTGAGAGGAAAAGGTTTTTCCTCCAGATACTTCCTAACAACAAAGAAAAATGGTGAGTGACGGCCAGTTTTGGATCTCAGAGCTTTAAACAAGCACCTGAAAAAGCCAAAGTTCAAAATGGTCACTTTGGCTCGGATTCTATCAATAATCCAGAAAGGGGACTGGCTGGCATCTCTGGATTTACAGGACACTTATTTCCACATCCCCATATAGGAATCTTACAGAAAATATCTCAGATTCAGACTCCCATCAGGTCATTATCAGTTTGCAATCCTACCCTTCAGCCTTTCCTCGGCACCAAGGGTGTTTACAAAATGCCTAGCAGTTGTTGTGGCATTTCTTCGAAGACAGGGAGTGACTGTCTTTCCATACCTGGACAACTGGCTGATAGTAGACAAATCACCAGAGCAGGTCACAACCTCTCTAAGACTTACACAGGATCTTCTGGAATCTCTGGGTTTCATAGTAATCCAGAAAAAATCTGTCTTCGCCCCTACACAGACTTTACAGTTCATAGGGGCAGAGATCAGCACCCTGAAGGCCAGGGCCTTTTTACCACTAGACAGGGTGCAAAGTCTTCAGGCCATAGCAAACACCTTCAAATTGCATGGTCAAACAACAGCCAGGCAATTTCTGCAACTCGTGGGTCATATGGCTGCATCCACAGGTCCAGTGCAGGGCTCCAGGTTTCACATGAGACACATCCAGTTTCACCTCAGGACTCATTGGAGTCAGAAACAAGACCCCTTCTCAAAGTTCATTCCAGTGACAAGGCCCCTATTACAAGCCCTCTTGTGGTGGAAAAAGGAATCCAACCTAAGACAAGGAGTCCCCTTCCAGAAGGAGGATCCTTCACTAATCCTCACAACAGATGCATCCCTGCTGGGTTGGGGTGCCCATCTAGGGCAGCACACAACTCAGGGTACCTGGTCAGAAGCAGAGTCCCTCCAGCATATAAATCTGCTGGAACTCAGAGCAGTGCGGCTGGCACTAAGGGTTTTCTCTACACTGGTAATGAGCAAGGTGGTACAGGTCAGAACAGACAATACCACCACTATGTGTTACATAAACAAGCAGGGTGGCACCAGATCAGGTCCCCTATGCACAGAAGCCATGAGAATTTGGGCCCTGGCATATTCTTTAAAGCTGTCCCTGCAAGCCATCCATCTGCCAGGAAAGGACAATATCTTGGCAGACACACTGAGTCGAATCAATCAGTCCCATCATGAATGGACGCTGAACAAGCAGGTGGTACAGGTAATTTTCAGCAGGTGAGGCATTCCAGAGATAGACTTGTTCGCATCCCACCAGAACCACCAGTTGCCTCAGTATTGTTGCAGGCCACCAGCCCAAGGCACAATCCCTCTGGATGCCTTGGTACTGGATTGCTTGGGCAAGTTTCTCTATGCATTCCCCCCTTTCCCTCTGGTTTTCAGGGTACTGCTGAAACTCAGATCCCTCTCAGCTTCTCTGATATTGATAGCTCCAGATTGGCCCAGGCAGCCATGGTACTCTCTTCTGCTCTCCATGGCAGTGAGCAGGCCAATAAGCTTGCCTCTCAGGCACAATCTTCTAACCTCCAATCAGGGAACATTGCTATTCCCAAATCTCAAGTCTCTTCACCTCAAAGCATGGCTCTTGAGGAGTTAGAGTATGCAGGCTTGAACCTTTCTGACGCTGTATTAAACATTTTGGAAGGTTACTGGAAGCCTTCAACTAAGAAAACTTATTCTGCTAAGTGGAAAAGATTCTCTTTCTGGTGCTCTACTAGAAACTTCAACCCAAATGATGCAGGGGTCTCAGTGGTGTTGGATTATCTAACTCACTTGCATTCACAAGGTCTGCAACCCAGTTCCTTGAGGGTCCACCTTGCAGCAGTATCTGCATACCTGTCTGCTGGGACAAAGGTATCTGTAGCATCAAATCCTATTTTCAAAAGATTTTTCAAAGGCCTAATGCATTTGCACCCTCCTCACAGGGCACCAGTGACCACTTGGGATCTTAATGTATGTATAGCAAGGTTGATGCGGGCTCCCTTTGAGCCCATGGCTACAGCCCATTTAAAGTATGTTACCTGGAAAACAGTTTTCCTGGTAGCAATTACTTCAGCAAGAAGAATCAGTGAGCTTCAGGCTCTCTGTGTCAACCAGGACTATATTTCCTTCCACAGGGATAAAGTAGTCCTCAGAACAAACAGACAATTCCTTCCCAAGGTGGTTTCAGATTTCCATCTGAACCAATCAATAACTCTGCCTGTCTTTTTCACAGACCATGCAAGCTCTGGTGAAAGAAGGCTTCACAGTCTGAATGTGAAAAGAGCTCTCAGCTACTACATGACAGCTACTAAAGGCCATAGGCAAGACAAAAAAACAACTTTTCCTTACATATGGGGATGTTGGAATGGGCAAACCAGCCTCAAAAAGATCCATTTCTCAGTGGATTGTCCAGTGCATTCAATTTTGCTACAATAAAGCAGGTAAAGAGTCCCCAGCTGGGCTGAGGGCTCATTCAACAAGAGGAACAGCTGCCACTATTGCAGCTGCTAGGGAAGTGCCATTGTTGGACATTTGTAAAGCAGCTACTTGGAAATCAGTACACACCTTTACAAAGCATTATAATTTGGATATTTTGTCCAGAAGCGATGCCAAATTTGGCACAGCAGTCCTGCAAAGTCTGTTTCCAAAATAAGTTCTGTGCCCACCACCTGGGGGTACTGCTGGTAGTCTGCACAAAGTTATGAATGGTCTAAACATTACTGGGGTTAGAAGAAAAAATTACTTACCATAGCAATCTTCTTTCTTCCCAGTGATACTCAGACATTCATAACTCCCTCCTATCCTCCCCTTCCAGAACTTAAGCCTCTGCATTCTGCATGATAGTGCCACATAGCCATATCCTTCTGGGTACATTTCTCTATGCTAGACAGAGTTTTACCAGAGTTTTCTGTCTCTCAAAATAGTTTTTCTCAATCTATGGTGAACACCATTATTATATTTAGATATAGCTCCTCCCTTGGAGGTTTTTTCAAGTAAGTTGTTTATTAGGCTAATCCTAAAAATGTCTTATTAACATAGAGGATAATGTATGGTCCTCTATCGTTAACCGGTCAGTTAACAGTTGAGAGGTTGCCAGGGTGACCATGTAAACCTCGAGAGCGAAGCTCGAGAGGTTTCGTCGCCATGGCAACCTCGAAAACGATTAAAATGACGGTTGCCGATAGAGGACCATACATTATTTTATAGTGTATGGTCCCACTATCCAAAAAAGGGCTTACGTTTTTTAAAAGTCACCGGCCATGCCCTTCAGTCCTTCCCCGTCGGTTTCCCTTCAGTCGGTTTCCGTGTCGAAAAAAAAGCGCGCACATGCGCAGACCACTCGCTGTTGTTAACCTATCGATGTGACGTAGGATCGATAGGTTAACAACATATCTACGTCACATCGATAGGTTAACAACCTTAGGAAATGATGATTTCCTAAGGTTAACAGCGTTCTAACATACATTATAATGTTCTATTAATTAGTTAATAATTTATGGTAAAATTTTCCATGTTGCCTGACTTCCAGGCTTCTTGCAAATCTGAAGGGCTTAGAACACTATAGTTGGTAGAGGCAGTATTTGAAAGATGCTCACGTGCAAAGAATTCCATCATTTGCATGTGTTCCATCTCTCCGGGCAGTCCAACCCATCAGGATGACTGCACAAAGTTATGAATGTCCGAGCATCACTGAGAAGAAAGAAGATTACTATGGTAAGTAATTTTTTAATACTGCATGCTTCTTGGGGTTCAGAGCAGTGACACAGAAGTGTTGATTGTGTAGTTTGCTTGGGTAGAGATCTGTGACCCACATGAAGTGCTGATAGTGTAATTTGTTTGGGGATAGTACAGAGATGTGACACAGGTGAAGTTGTAGTAGTGTAGTTTCTTTGGAGTATAGAGCTGTGTTACAGGTGGAGTGTTAACAGAGTAGATTCTTTGGAATATAGATCTGTGACACAGGTGGAGTGCTAATAGTGTAGTTTCTTTGGGGTACAAACCTGTGACAGAGGTGGAGTGCTAATAGTGTGGTTTCTTTGGAGTACAGAGCTGTCTCCCAGGTGACAAGGTAATTGTGTAGTTTCTTTGGAGTATAGAGCTGTGACACAGGTGGAGTGCTAACAGTGTAATTTCTTTGGAGTACAGACCTGTGACACAGATGTAGTGCTAATAGTTTAGCTTCTTTGGGGTATAGAGCTGTGACACAGGTGGAGTGCTCAAAGTATACTTTCTTTGGAGTACAGATCTGTGACACAGGTGACATGGTATTAGTTTAATTTGTTTGGAGTACAGAGATGTGATACAGGTGAAGTGCAAATAGTGTAGTTTCCTTGGGTACATCTGCAACAGAGGCAGAGTGCTAACAGTGCCGTGTTGTTGGAGTTAAGAGCAGTGACCCAGGTGGAGTTCTGATAGTGTACTTTGTTTGGGGAAACATCTGTGACCCAGGTAAAGGGCTGATAGTGTAGTCTGTTTGGGGAAACAGAGCTGTGACAGAGGTGAAGTGCCAATAGTTTAGTTTCTTTGGAGTACAGAGCTGTGACACAGGTGGATCACTGACAGTGTAGTTTCCTTGAAGAATAGAGCTGTGACACAGGTGGAGTTCTAATAGTATAGTTTCTTTGGAGTATACAGCTGTGACACAGGTAGGGTGCTAATAGTGTACTTTCTTTGGAGTACAAGTGACATGGTATTAGTGTAATTTGTTTGGAGTACAGAACTGTGATGCAGATGTAGTGAAACTAGTGTTATTTCCTTGGGGTACAACGGCAACACCAGCGGAGTGCTAACAGTGCCATATTCTTGTGGTTAGGAGGAGTGACAGTGATAAAGTGCTGATAGTGTAGTTTGTTTTGGGGATACAGAGCTGTGACACAGGTGAAGTGCCAATAGTGTAGTTTCCTTGAAGAACAGAGCTGTGACAGAGGTGAAGTGCTAATTGTTTAGTATCTTTGGCGTACAGAGCTGTGACACAGGCTGAGTGCTAATAGTCTAGTTTCTTTGGGGTGCAGAGCTGTGACACAGGTGAAGTGCTAACAGTGTAGTATCTTTGAAGTACAGAGCTCTGGCAGAGGTGGAGTGCTAATATTGTAGTATCTTTGGGGTACTGAGCTGTGACACAGGTGGAGTCCTAACAGTGTAGTTTCTGTGGAGTATGGAACTGTGACACAGGTGGAGTTCTAATAGTGTGGTTTCTTGAGGTACAGAGCTGTGACAGAGGTGGACTGCTAATAGTGTGGTTACTTTGGAGTATAGAGCTATGACACAGGCAAAGTGCTAATAGTGTAGTTTCTTTGGGGTAAAGAGCTGTGACACAGGCTGAGTGCTAATAGTGTCTTTTTTGGGGTACAGAGCTGTGACACAGGTGAAGTGCTAATAGTGTAGTATCTTTGGAGTAGAGAGCGCTGACACAGGTGGGGTGCTAATAATGTAGTATCTTTGGGGTATGGAGCTGTGACACAGGCGGAGTGCTAATAGTGTAGTTTCTTTGGGGTACAGAGCTGTGACACAGGTGGGGTCATCACAGTGTTCTTTCTTTGGAGTATAGCACTCTGACACAGGTGGAGTGCTAATAGCGCAGCTTCTTTGTGGTACAGATCTGTGACACAGGTGACATGGTAATTGAGTAATTTGCAGTATAGAGCTGTGATATAGGTGGAGTGCTAATAGTTTACTTTCTTTGGAGTACAGACACAGGTGGAGTGCTAATAGTGTGGTTACTTTGGAGTATAGAGCTGTGACAGAGGTGGAGTTCTAATAGAGTAGTTTCTTTGGGATACTGAGCTGTGACACTGGTGGAGTGCTAATAGCTTTAACATAAATTTATCATCGGTATAATGTGACCAAAATGATGACTGTTAAACCATACTGGTTTGCACTTTATCCTTGTCCCTTGAGAAAGCCTTGTGGTGAAATGAGGTCGAGTCTCAACAGCCAGAATTGTAGTGCACTTTATGTCTGCACACTCTGCCAAGTATTTCTTGTCACTTTTTTAGCCAAAAATTATGTTTTTTAACAGTGTAATCTGGTGCAGTGTGCTTTGTTTGCTGGAGTGCTAATAGTGTATAACTGGTGATCCTTGTTATCAACCCGTTTTTGAGTACTGTAAAAAGTCATATCAACCCGCAGGTTGATACAAAAAAAGTCGTTATCAACCCACGGGTTGAGACGACTTTTACTGCCTCGCACCAAGAAGCCTGCAGCACTCACATTCCAGGTAAATGAATTCAAAATAATAACAAAAGCGCACTTCCTTACTGGTAAAGGCCGCTCCCATGCTAGCACGTTATGTGATGTCAGTCCTTGAATAGCGTGGGGGCATGCCTACTAGTAAGGAAATGTGAGCGTTTTCACCTCACTTCTCCTCTTATTGTTAATTTGTTCTATTGAATTGTTTTTAGTGCCAGTTATTATAAAAAATAAAACATTATGTAGGGGTAGAAATGGAGTTTTTTTACAAACCCTCGTTGTGTGACAGTAGTAAAACCTCTTGAGCTTTGCTCTTGAGGTTTATATATTATCACACAACTTGGGTGTGTAAAAAAACTCCATATCAACTCCATACATATGCATTATTCTCTATATTTTCTTTGGAGTATAGAGCTGTGACAGAGGTGCAGTGCTAATAGTGTGGTTTCTTTGGGTATAGAGATGTGACACAGGTGGTGTGCTAATAGTGTAGTTTCTTTGGAGTATAACGCTGTGACACGTGGAGTACTAACAGTGTAGTTTTTTTGTTGTACAGAGCTGTGATAGAGGTGGAGAGCTAATACTGTACCTTCTTTGGAGTATAGCACTGTGACACAGGTGGAGTACTAACAGTTTAGTTTTTTGGGAGTACAGCGCTATGACAGAGATGGAGAGCTAATAGTGTACCTTCTTTGGAGTATAGAGCTGTGACACAGGTGGAGTTCTAATAGTGTAGTTTCTTTGGGTACAGAGCTGTGACACAGGTGTAATGCTAACAGTATGCTTTCTTCAGGGTATACAGGTGTGACACACTTGGAGTCCTCATATTGTAGTTTCTTTGGAGTATAGAGCTGTGGCCAGAAGGTTTAGTGATTATAGTGTGGTTTCTTTAGGGTACAGAGCTGTGACACAGGTGGGTGCTAATAGCATACTCTCTTTGGAGTACAGATCTGTGATACAGATGTAGTGCTAATAGTGTAGCTTCTTTGGGGTACAGAGCTGTGACACAGGTGGAATGCTAATAGTGTACTTTCTTTGGAGTATAGATCTGTGACACAGGTCACATGGTGTTAGTGTAATTTGTTTGGAGTACAGAACTGTGATACAGGTGAAGTGAAAATAGTTTATTTTCCTTGGGGTAGAGCTGCAACACTGGCAAAGTGCTAACAGTGCCGTATCCTTGGGGTTAAGAGCAGTGACAGAGATAAAGTGCTGATAGTGTAGTTTGTTTGGAGATACAGAGCTGTGACACAGGTGAAGTGCAAATAGTGTAGTTTCTCTGGAGTACAGAGCCGTGACACAGGTGGAGCACTAAAAGTGCAGTTTCCTTGAAGAATAGAGCTGTGACAGCGGTGAAGTGCTAATAGTGTAGTATCTTTGGGGTACAGAGCTGTGACACAGGTGAAGTGCTAATAGTATTGCTTCTTTGGGGTACAGAGCTGTGATGCATGCTGAGTGCTAATAGTCTAGTTTCTTTGGGATACAGAGCTATGACACAGGTGAAGTGCTTATAGTGTAGTATCTTTGGAGTACAGAGCTCTGACACAGGTGGAGTGCTAATGTTGTATGTTTGGAGTACACAGCTGTGACACAGGTGGACTGCTAATAGTGTAGTTTCTTTGGAGTATAGCGCTGTGACACGTGGAGTACTAACAGTGTAGTTTTTTTGTTGTACAGAGCTGTGATAGAGGTGGAGAGCTAATACTGTACCTTCTTTGGAGTATAGCACTGTGACACAGGTGGAGTACTAACAGTTTAGTTTTTTGGGAGTACAGCGCTATGACAGAGATGGAGAGCTAATAGTGTACCTTCTTTGGAGTATAGAGCTGTGACACAGGTGGAGTTCTAATAGTGTAGTTTCTTTGGGTACAGAGCTGTGACACAGGTGTAATGCTAACAGTATGCTTTCTTCAGGGTATACAGGTGTGACACACTTGGAGTCCTCATATTGTAGTTTCTTTGGAGTATAGAGCTGTGACGAAGGTTTAGTGATTATAGTGTGGTTTCTTTAGGGTACAGAGCTGTGACACAGGTGGAGTGCTAATAGCATACTCTCTTTGGAGTACAGATCTGTGATACAGATGTAGTGCTAATAGTGTAGCTTCTTTGGGGTACAGAGCTGTGACACAGGTGGAATGCTAATAGTGTACTTTCTTTGGAGTATAGATCTGTGACACAGGTCACATGGTGTTAGTGTAATTTGTTTGGAGTACAGAACTGTGATACAGGTGAAGTGAAAATAGTTTATTTTCCTTGGGGTAGAGCTGCAACACTGGCAAAGTGCTAACAGTGCCGTATCCTTGGGGTTAAGAGCAGTGACAGAGATAAAGTGCTGATAGTGTAGTTTGTTTGGAGATACAGAGCTGTGACACAGGTGAAGTGCAAGTAGTGTAGTTTCTCTGGAGTACAGAGCCGTGACACAGGTGGAGCACTAAAAGTGCAGTTTCCTTGAAGAATAGAGCTGTGACAGCGGTGAAGTGCTAATAGTGTAGTATCTTTGGGGTACAGAGCTGTGACACAGGTGAAGTGCTAATAGTATTGTTTCTTTGGGGTACAGAGCTGTGATGCATGCTGAGTGCTAATAGTCTAGTTTCTTTGGGATACAGAGCTATGACACAGGTGAAGTGCTTATAGTGTAGTATCTTTGGAGTACAGAGCTCTGACACAGGTGGAGTGCTAATGTTGTATGTTTGGAGTACACAGCTGTGACACAGGAGGAGTGCTAATAGTGTAGTTTCTTTGGGATACAGAGATGTGACACAGGTGGAGTGCTAACAGTGTAGTTTCTTTGGAGTATAGAGTTGTGACACAGGTGGAGTTCTAATAGTGTGGTTTCTTTGGGTTACAGAGCTGTGGCACAGGTGGAGTGCTAATAGAATACTTTCTTTGGAGTATAGATCTGTGACCGGGTGACATGGTATTAGTGTAATTTGTTTAGAGTACAGAACTGTGATAAAGGTGAAGTGAAAATAGTGTCGTTTTCTTGGGGTACAACTGCAGCACCGGCTGAGTGCTAACAGTGCAGTATTATTGGGGTAAAGAGCAGTGACAGAGGTAATATGCTGATAGTGTAGTTTTTTGGGGGAAACAGAGCTGTGACACAGGTGAAGTGCCAATAGTGTAGTTTCTTTGGAGTACTGAGCTGTGACACAGGTGGAGCTCTAAAAGTGCAGTTTCCTTGAAGAATAGAGCTGTGACAGAGCTGAAGTGCTAATAATGTAGTATCTTTGCTGTACAGAGATGAGACACAGGCGGAGTTCTAGTAATGTAGTTTCTGTGCGGTACAGAGCTGTGACACAGGCTGAGTGCTACTAGTTTAGTTTCTTTGGGATTCAGAGCTGTGACACAGGTGAAGTGCTAATAGTGTAGTATCTTTGGGATACAGAGCTGTGACACAGTTGGAGGGCTAATAGTGTAGTTTGTTTCTAGAATAGAGCTGTGACACAGGTGGAGTTCTAATAGTGTGGTTTCTTTGGGGTACAGAACTGTGACACAGCTGGAGTGCTAATAGTGTGGTTACTTTGGAGTACAGAGCTGTGACACAGGCAGAGTGCTAATAGTGTAGTTTCTTTGGGGTACAGAGCTATGGCACATGCTAAGTGCTAATAGTATAGTATATTTGGGGTACAGAGCTGTGACAGAGGTAAAGTGCTAATAGTGTAGTATCTTTGGGGTACAGAGCTGTGATACACATGTGGAGTGCTAATAGTGTAGTTTCTTTGGAGTATAGTGTTGTGACACAGGTGGAGTGCTAATAGTGTGGTTTCTTAGAGGTTCAGAGCTGTGACACAGGTGGAGTCATAACAGTGTACTTTATTTGGACTATAGAGCTCTGACACAGGTGGAGTGCTAATAGTGTAACTTCTTTGGGGTTCAGAGCTGTGACACAGGTGACAGGGTAAGCGAGTAATTTATTTGGAGTACAGAGCTGTGACACAGGTGAAGTGAAAACCATGAAGTTTCTTTGGAGTATAGAGCTGTGACCCAGGTGGAGTGCTAATAGTGTGGTTTCTTTGGGGTATAGAGCTGTGACACAGGTGGAGTGCTAATAGTGTGGTTTCTTTGGAGTACAGAGGTGTGACACAGGCAGAGTTCTAATAGTGTAATTTCTTTGGGGTACAGAGCTGTGACACAGGCTGAGTGCTAGTAGTGTAGTTTATTTGGGGTACAGAGCTGTGACACTGGTGAAGTGCTGACAGTGTAGTATCTTTTGGGTAGAGAGCTCTGACACAGGTGGAGTATTTAGTGTGTCTTAGGGGTACAAAGCTGTGACACAGGCAGAGTGCTAATAGTGTAACTTCTTTGGGCTACAGAGCTGTGACACAGGTGACATGGTAAGCGAGTAATTTATTTGAAGTACAGAGCTGTGACACAGGTGAAGTGAAAACCGTGAAGTTTCTTTGGAGTATAGAGTTGTGACACAGGCAGAGTGCTAATAGTGTAGTTTCATTGGGGTACAGAGCTGTGACACAGGTGGACTGCTAATAGTGTAATTTCTTTGGAGTACTGTGCTGTGACACAGGTGGAGTTCTGATAGAGTAGTTTGTTTAGGGTACAGAGCTGTGACACAGGTGGAGAGCTAATAGTGTAGTTTCTTTGCAGTAGAGAGCTGTGACACAGATGGAGTCCTAATAGTGTCAGTGGCTCAGCAGGTAGCACACTCGCCTCTGAGGCCTGGAGATCAGAGTGCCATGGGTTCAGTTCCCACATCTGGCACTTGGGTTAATATCCTGGCACTGACACTGTAGTGCAGGATGAGAGGGGTACTGCATTTCTGAGGTGCCATCTTTCTGATGAGACATTAAACTGAGGTCCCATCTGCCTGGACTGGTGGTAGTTCAGGTGGACGTTAAAGATCCCATGGCACTTATTGAAAAGAGTAGGGGAATTTTTATTGTAATAACATCAAAATTCATACCTGTCAGAAACATGTAAAGGTACAATAATATGTATAAAAACAAGGAAAGAAACAATAAAACTGTGTTAATTCACACAAAAAATAAATATTTTTTGGAATTTTCTTTTTCCTCCAGTCATATAAAGGCCCTTACTTATACTTAATAAACATAGGAAACCCTTTCCACCAAGCAGAAACCTTTTTAGATGTATGAACTGCTATGTCCGAAATATACACTTTTTCCATTGCTGACTGTATAAGGTGTCCCACAGAGTCATACATCATCAATCTTTGGTATACCACCCACTGACAGCTACCTTGCCAGAGATAGAACTTTAGACAACAACAAAAAAACAACCAATGTTTCTGTGGAATAATGAATCCCTAGATTATAAAATTGCCCCAATACCAAATTATCATAGTGCATATTTCGTAACCAACCCTTGTTCCATTTTGTAGCAAGGTAATCCCATAGAGATGTCACATAGGAACAATGAAATAAAAAATGTTCCATAGTTTCCTCTTGGTTAATACAAGAATCTTCGGGACAATTCCTTTCGATTTTGGCTTTGTATTTTGCATTCCCTCTTATATTAATCCTTCAGAAAACTGCTAGCCAAAGAAATTCCCACATCTGAACAGGGATTCTTGGATTGGTCAATTGGAACAGAACTCTTGGATTCTGGGAAGATGGACATTTTTTGAAACATGGTCCAGTGAGATGAATCGAAGACATGACTATTTTATATAGCTGTGGCCCTGAATTTTCCATAATTTGTTGTGGTCTTAAACCCCATTTATACAATTTTTGGGCGGCAGGTATAAACCATTGTGGAATATGTAGACTACCAGTCAATTTAGGGTGAATGGTCTGCCATTTAATGAAATAGTGAGACAGATGTAATTTAATCCAATAAGAATGCATCACATCTCCAGACCTGAGACCACGTCTGAGGGACTGAGAAAAAAACAAAGTATAAAAAAAACAAACACCGGGTCTATCATACCAAGACCACCTTTCTCTTTCCGTAAATATGTATACTGCCTTTTAATGGGTTCAGCCTATTTCCCCATAGCATCTGAAAAAAAAGACTGTATAACTTGGTTTCTAACTGTACTGGAGGTGGAAGGATCATGGCAGTGTATAGTATCATTGGAATAATAAATTGTTTAATAATCTGTATACATTTAAGCTTAGTCATCTCTGTACTTTAAGTTCTACACGAGCCATTGTAGAATCCCAATTAAAAGAGGGAATATTTTGTACCCCAAAACAGATGCCTAAGATTTTCAGATTTTCTGAAGAAAGTAATATCCCATCTACAATAACTGGAGCTGGGAAGTGAGATCCAATATACAGACCTTTACTTTTTGCTGTATTCAATCTGGAGTTAGAGTACATAGAATAATTATTCATAGATTCTGAAAAAAAGGGGACTTGTGTGTAGTTAGAAAAAAAAAAAATATCATCCGCATAAGCAAGCATGTAAAATACTTTCCTGCTATCTGGTCCTGTCACTCCCAGCCATTTCGGGTCATCTGTCAAAAGATGGATTAGGGGGTCCAATGTGAATATATACAGGAGAGGACTAAGGGGGCAACCTTGACGGACTCCTGTCTTTGTAAATAACCCTTCAGTAATTTGGTGTTAAATTACCGGGTGAACCACCGACCCATGATATAAGGATTTAAGCCACTGTATTACTGGTAGTGGGATACCATATGCTTCGAGGGTTAAAAAAAGGAAGGGATGAGAAACCCTATCGAATGCTTTATATTGATCTGCAGAAATGATGCACCCAGTACCCCCTTGTGAGGAGACGTAATCAATGAGGTCTCTAATGATCATCAAGGCTTGTTGTATTTTTTGGTTAGATAAACCACAGAACTGTAAAGGTGATAATACCATGTTTGCATAACGTTTGAGTCTGGTGTTAAGGACAATAGCCATTCTTTTATAATCAGAGTTGAGAAGTGTAATTGGTCTCCAATTATCAATAAAGGACTTATCCCCAGATTTGAACAAAAAGATTAACAAACCTTCCATAAACCATAAAGAAATGCAGTAGGTAGTTGTAAAAAAAAAAATAAAACAGCTCTAAACAAATGGACAATGGTTTAGAAAATGTCTTATAAAATTCATTCATCAGGCCATCTGAACCAGGTGATGTACCATTTTTCAAAGTCTTAATAGCCTGTTCAATTTCAGTGGTGTTAATAGGTTGTATCAAATCAACAGTGCTATCCTGGACTCCAGGAATAGATATAGCGTGCAAAAATTGCTTTATAGCATCCTCTGAAGGAGGGTCCGAAGGAATATGGGAAGAAATAAAATCTCTAATGACCTTATTTGATGCTTCTATGAAAGTCACATTATTCCCTTTATTATCAAGTAGAGAATCTAAAGAGGTAGAATCCTTTAATGTTTTAAAGGCTTCAAATGGATCTCCATAGGGAGATTGTTTTATCCCATTTTGAAGGAGGGCCTTCATAGTCTGTGCCCTATCATACTGGTATGTAATCATTTCTTCTTTAAGTGAAGAAATTTGAACTGAATAGTATATAGAGGTATTAGCCTAGAGGTCTTAGCCATAGTATATAGATTCTGAAGCTGTTGTCTCATTTTTAAATAGGTAAGAAATTTAATGTTTTCACTATATTTCCCATATTTTAAAAAACAGGTTTTAAAATCAGCTTTAGAATCAGCCCACCAATCTCCTAAATCCTCATATAAAAAACTAACCAATATTCAAGCTTTTAATAAGTCACTGATTTGAGCTTTTATCCATTGATCAGATAAGATGGAAGAATTTAATTTCCATCTTGGCCTGATGTGAGGCTGATCCGGAACATTAGAAAAGGAACAAAGTAACAATAAATGATCAGAAAAATCAGTAAACCTAGTCTGAAACTGAAATTTTGGTAAGGATTTAGATATAAACATGTAATCAATGGTGGAAGTGAATTTGTTCTTTTCAAAAATAAACTTGCTCCCAGAATTCTGATAAACACTACAGTTAAGTAGATCAGCTGCTTCTATAAGTTTTTGTAATGCATTCGAATCACAATGTCTCTTTTTCCCCAGGAACCGATGTTCCACAAGAAGTGGATTTTAAACTACAATTGAAATCTCCACATAAAAAAAACCTTATAGGAGGTAAATATGTAGGGCCTCAGACTATCAAAAAGGGCCACCCATTCAGATTTGACCTGTGAACTGTAGACATTAATTAATCTGCAGTGCATCATCTTCCATACACTATCTATCAATCAATCAATCAATCAAAATCTTTATTTATTCAGGCGAACATCATTGAGCATAGCTCATTTACAAGATGGACCTGAGTGGTCATACAAAGAAGGATACAAGTTTATTACAAGGACATGAGAATAGCATAAACATTAGTACAAACAATAAATAAGAAATATATACAAAATTTACAGATATACAGGGCACAGTAACAAAAACCTAACCTGTAACAATTAAGAGTATAATTGATATAGAAGGGGTAATGATCAAATAGTAGGGCTTCTACAGGCTTTTATGAAATGTGATAACTGACTGGGTAGAAGAGGAAATTCAACATAGTGGATTACAGAAGGGAGGGGTATAGGTTCGGTGGGGGACTAGGCCTTATGGAAGCAGTTGCACAGCTCTGGAAATAGGGTGGTATATAATTTTTTGAAGGATGATAAGGGTAAGAGGGTATTCAGAGTCATAGATTTTGGGTGAGGTTCCAGACAAATGCTAGGGAATAGCTGATAGCAGCCCTCCCAAACCGGGTGCAGGTATTGGGAATCTTTAGCATAATGAGCTTATTAATCTTAAGGTGTATGGCCTGGATGTGATATGGGTGAAACAGTCTGAGATAATAGGAGGAGTTTGCCTGATAAAGCTTTAAAATCCAGATTGAAGCATTCTTTTCTTCTGTGTTGTAGGGATGTCCAATTGACTGCCTTGTAAAGGGAGCAATGATGGGTGCTGGAGGGAAGGTCTGTAATAAATCTGATGGATCTGTGATACAGGGTGTCCAGCTTATTTAAGAGGGAGAGTGAGCAATGGCCATAGAGAAAGTCAGCATAGTCAATGAGGGATAGGAATGATGCCTGGATTAATCTTTGTTTGGAGTCTCTGGTAAGGTAATGCTTTATTCTGTAAAATAGGCCAAGCCTTTGTCTCAACTTTTTTAATAGCTCTTCAATGTGGACAGAGTAATCAAGCTTATTATCAATCCAGACTCCAAGATATTTGAATTTATCCACAAATTCCAGCTTTTCTCCAAATAAGGTGGATAATTGTGGGATGATGAATGAAGGGTAGTGGAAGAGCAATTCTTTGTAGCAAAGAACATAGCTTTTTTTTTTGGCATTTAGAAGTAATTTTTTCCCAATAGGTTGTGTTGCAGGATGGAGAATTCTGACTGTAACAATTCACAGGCTTTGATGATGAGGATTGCTGACATATAATACAGTATCATCAGCAAACAGGTGAATGTTAGATTGAGAGAGGTTGGAGTCAATGTTATTAATATAAATGGCAAAGAGGATGGGGCCCAGGATAGAACCTTGCGGTACACCTCTTAGCAATGGTTTAGAGGTAGATAGATAATTTTCATTTTTTACCAATTATAACCTTCCAGAGAGATAGCACCTAAACCAATTGAGGGAGAGTGAATCAAGGCCTACAGAGCTAAGAGAGGAGATTAATGATTCATGATCCACTGTGTCAAATGCTTTACTCAAATCCAGGAACACAGCACTGATACTATTCTTTTTATCCAAGGCAGTCTGCCAATCGTTAGTGACTTTTGCTAGGGCAGAGATGGTGCTATGCATTGATCTAAACCCAGATTGTGCTGGATTTAGAGGTTGTTGGTGTCCAGATAGGCCCTTAACTGCGAGTTTACTAGTTTTTAAGCATCTTGGATAATACGTAAGATGGAAATGGGCCTATAATTGTTAAGGTCCATGGGATCACCTGATTTGAGTAGTGGAACTACTTGAGCTGTTTTCCATATAGAGGGGATGGAACCAGTAGCTAGGGAAAGGTTGAAGAGGTGAGTGAGGGGGGTAGATAAGGCATGCAGTGCCACTTTAAGAAAGTAGGGATCCAGGGAGTCTGCACCTGCACTCTTAGATGTATCTAAATTGGATAGGAGGTCTTCCACTTCTTTTAAGGATATTGGTTCAAAGGAGAATGTTGAAGCAGCCTTTTGTCCTACAGTGGATTGAAGGTTTAATGATGATCTCAAGAGATTTGCAGGTGAAGAGTCAAATGCTAGGCCAGCTGTAGTGAAATGGTCATTGAAGGCATTTAAGATTCCTTGCTTGTCAGCAATTTCTACATCACTTAGGAGCAGTTTGGAGGGTAAGGCAGGGTAGGATTTTGCCTAGAATTCCCTTTGATAGTACCCCAGAATCTGGATGGGTTAGTATAGGATGCATCCAATTCAGTTCTATAGAAGGCAGCTTTGGCATTTCTTATTTGATTTGTGCATGAGTTTCTTGCTTTTCTGAATTGAAGCCAATCTCTGGTATCCTTTGTTTTTCTTGCCTTTTTCCAGAGTTTGTCTCTGGCTAACAAAGCTGATTTAAGGTCAGCAGTGAACCAACGACAAGATTTTACTTTTGTTCTGACAGTGGTGATTGATGCATGTATATTGAGAGCATTAGTGATAATATCCTTTAAGATCTGGAGAGCTGTCTCAACTGAGGTTGTAAGGTAGAAATCTTGCCAATATGTAGTATTGCACAGATCATGGAGATATCCTGAGATGTTGAAATTCTTTTTTGACCTTTTATGGAGAAATTTTGCAGGATTGGATGGCTTGAGTGTAGATCTTATGCCAGCTATAGGACAATGATCACTTACGTCACTGGGTAGCACTCCAGCATGAGAATATAAGTGAGGCTTGTTCACCATCATGATATCCAGGAGTGAACTGTTGGCAGTGTTTTTTAGGTTAATCCTTGTTGGATCTTTGATTAATTGAGTGAATCCATAGGTGTCACAGAAGGTTACTAGTGGTGCAGATGCATTAGATAACCAATTTAAATTCAAATCACCAAGGATGATGGTATCTTCAGGGCCTAGAGTGAGTATTGTTCCAAATGGCATAAGAGTTTGAGGCCTGCAGAGGGGGGCCTATAGCAGCCAATCAATTTAAAGGAAGACATGTTAGGAAGGGATATTTTGATTGACAAACATTCAAATTCCTTTGGTTCGGATGTATTAATGAGGCAGGATGCAGAGATGGTTTCCTTGATGTAGATGGCCACCCCACCGCCCCTGGAAGGGTGGTCTGATCTGAAGAGCTGATAATTGGGAAGGTTTATCTCACTATCTTTTGTTGTAGATCTGAGCCAAGTTTCAGAGATAACCAGGAAGTCGGGTAGGGTATGTGCAACCCAGGCTTGTATTAAGGAGAACTTTTTTAGGAGGCTGCAGGCATTGAAGTGAAGGAAACTTAGGCCATTTATGGAGGATAGATCAGATGGGGATAAAAAACTTTCACTGGGGCCAGGATTGATTTCAATAGTACCAATACTGATCAGAAGGAAGAAGATTAGTTTGAGGAGGGCACTAAATGATAGGGATAGGGAGTGATCAGAACATTTCCTCTTAGTGGGGAACCACTGTGTAATGGTTGAGGGTCCTGATATATGTGCAGAATTTATCATAAAGTAATAATCTGATGGACAGGCATAGTGGGTTAATATAATGCCAAAATGGGTGCAAGGCACTTGAAGATTGTTGTAAGGTTAAAGAGCCTTTTGTGGATACCCCAGGATTGCAGTGCAAAAATGGCAGGATATAAATATGGAATTGGTGGGTATCCACTGGGGATGGCAGGGGTGGGCAGACCATAATCACTGCCTTAGTCACCATGGCATGGGGTATATCATACTTATCATTTAGGATTGAGGATGATGAGAGGCACAATAGCAAAAGCAAGCAAAGTAGCATTGTGGAGGGAAGGTAGGGGTTAAAGTAGAGGAAGAGAATTGGCTATGGGCGTGGATTAGAGAAATGGCGGGAAAAGGTGTATAAAAAGAATCAACCAAGAGGGTGAGGGGGGGCGGGCAAAAATTTTGCGGCTTTGCCCGTACCTTTCTGCCTGCTTCTCCCGGCCTCCTGGTTCCCTGGTTGGCTAGTCGGTCGCCGCCGGCCCGCTGGCGGCTCGGAGCCCTCCGGTCTCTGGTTCTCGAGGGCTGTGCCAGCTGGAAGGCAGGGGACAGAGGAGAAGGCAGTGAGCAAAGGCACTTTATTGCAGCAATCTGCAAAAAGGTGCTAAAAAGCTTGAAATTTGCACTACAAAGACTGGGAGGGTATGGGGGTTAGGCGCCTAAGCCTAGCCCACACAGAAACACAGAAAGGCTGTAATCACAGGCTAAACTAGATATCTACACAACCCTCAAATAGGGCACATTAAAAGTAAAACAGCTCTTTTTAGATAAATTTAACAATAAAATATAAAAACTGAAATCCCGGCCAGAAATGGTGTTGCAAAGTCCATCTAAAGTCTATGGGAAAGGCGCACCAATCAGAAGCAAGGCAGAGTTAGCGGTCGCTTTCCGATTGGTTGCGGCTTTGCCCCTACCTTTCTGCCTGCTTGTCCCGGCCTCCTGGTTCCCTGGTCGGCTAGTCGGTCGCTGCCAGCCCGCTGGCGGCTCGGAGCCCCTCTGGTCTCTGGTTCTCGAGGGCTGTGCCGGCTTTCTGCCTGCTTCTCCCGGCCTCCTGGTTCCCAGGTCGGCTAGTCGGTCGCCGCCGGCCCGCTGGCAGCTCGGAGCCCCTCCGGTCTCTGGTTCTCGAGGGCTATGCCGGCTGGAAGGCAGGGGACAGAGTTGGCACCTTGGTTACTGCAGTATCTAGTATTAAAGCTCTTCCCAGAACCAAACCAATCAGTTTAATTAAAGTAAAATTAAAAGAATTAAATAAAAAACCTATACCATCAGCAGTTGCTGTTCCAAATGACCAATACGAGGGTCCCCATACCCATTCCTTTTGGAACAACCTAGCCTGATCACTGGAAAACATCCATGTTTCTTTCAAAAAACAAATATCAAAAGCATTATCATGAATATGGGTATATAGTACATGTCTCCTTCTAAAATTCAACAAGCTATGGACATTTCAAAGAAATGTTTTTTGTGTTTCTGTTGGATCTTGAGGCTTGTCCTCCTCGGGGAGGGGTGTCTCTGAAGCCAAATTAATGGCATGAGGCTGTATGGCAGGTATTTGAGGAGTTAAAGTAGATGTGGATTCTTTAACTGCTGGTATTTTGCTTCTTGAGTTTGTATGTTCTAAACCTGAATGTGCAGTGGGATGCAGAACTTTAGGGCACCACTCAGGTGAAGATTGAGAAAAATTAAGCATGGGGTCCCAGTCCGGGTTGGGAATCCAAGTTCTATGAGTGTTCTGTGTCCAACCTGCCTCACTCAGAGCCTTCTTGGGGGACCAGGGCTCACCTGGAGTCACAGCAGGTGAGTAAAGATCGTTATGCCCCACTTGAAGGTTCATTCCGGCCTCAGAACTCTGATGTTTATGGTCTGGTTGCGATACTATAGGAGGTGTTGAAAAAAGATTTATGTTTGCAATCGTTTGGACAATACATTTCATTTTAATGTCCTCTCTCGCTCTAGAGTGAGATTCAGTATCTTGGGAAAAGTTAAATACAGCAATTCCTTCTTGCTTAGAAGGTAATGTTTGATAAATTACCATGTTAGCATGATCAGCAGAACTGGGAGCCGACATGGCATTCTGCAAAATGAACCCAGCTGTTTTTGAGAGGTTTGAGCCAGACAACTCAGCAGAGAAGTCAGAACTTGCCTGATTCATAGGCTTTGTTAGTGCTGTGTGTACTTCACGCAGTTTAGCATTATCTGGGGCTGTATCAGGCAAATCTGAACCAGGGACAGTTATGAGTGTTGAATCCGCTGGCTTTTGGCACAAATGACTTTGCATTCTATACTGCCAGCCGGAGAAGAATGCACCTTGGTTACTGCAGAAGCAGTCTCAATAGAAGTAATTAGAGTCGACTCACCCAGCTCCACTGGTTCTCCTGTTGCTGCCACATCATCCAGTAGTGCAGGCCCGATGACAGGCAGGCCAGAAGTTTTGACAATCGGTGAGTCAGTCCGTAGGTGAGCAAACTGTTCCATCAAATGCTCCTTTTCTAAGGAATGTCTCTCATTTTCTTTAGACAATAGTTCTTGTAGGGATTGTTGTAGTACACTTGTTGCAGATATCTAAGGAGGTATATCAACTTCAGGCTGTTGCAGCCGCAAATCCTCAGATTGAAATAAATATCTCCGATGCACAAATTTCATTTAAATCAGGAACCACATCCATAAAAACTTCAAAGTCATCCAATGACTCACTAAAAAGAAAGGTTCTCTCCCCTCCATTCAGGATGTCCTGCTCCACTGGAGCTCCACTCGAAGTGGCCATAGCTCTCAGTCAGCAAATCTCCCTACTGTCAGAGTAAGGGAATTTTCCCGGTGCCCTGGCCAAATTTCCCTCATTCACTAAAAATACCACCGACAGTTTAATCTGGTTCAAGGTCAGATGGCATTCGTCTGTGTCCCCTTCCCCCGGGTCATGCCTGAAAATAGACAGGATTTATCTAGTGCACTTACCCGGTCAAAAAAAAGCTAAATAAATAAATAGTGTGGTTTCTTTGTGGGTGCAGAGCTGTGGCACAGGTGCAGTGCTAATAGTGCAGTTTCTCTGGGTATAGGGCTGTGACACAAGTGATGTGCAAATAGTGCAGTTTCTTTGGGTATAGAGCTGTGACACAGGTGCAGTGCTAATAGTGCAGTTTCTCTGGGTATAGAGCTGTGACACAAGTGCTGTGCAAATAGTGCAGTTTCTTTGGTGTATAGAGCTGTACACAGGTGCAGTGCTAATAGTGCAGTTTCTTTGGTTACAGAGCTGTGACACAGGTGCAGTGCTAACAGTGTTCTTTGGAGAATACAGCTGTAACACAGGTGGAGTTGCTAACAGTGTAGTTTCTTTGGGGGACAGAGCTGTGACAGAGGTGAACTGCTTATAGTGTAGTTTCTTTAAGGTACAGAGCTGTGACACAGGTGATACGGTATTAGTGTAATTTATCTGGAGGACAGAGCTGTGACACGGGTGCAGTGAAAATAGTGTAGTTTCCTTGGGGTACAACTGCAACACAGGCAAAGTGCTAAGAGAACAGTGCTCTTGGGGTACAAAGCAGTGACACAGGTGAAGTGCTGATAGTGCAGTTTGTTTGTGATAATGATCTGTGACCCTGGTGAAGTGCTGATAGTGTAGTTTGTTTAGGGATACAGAGCTGTGAAATAAGTGAAGTGCCAATAGTGTAGTTTCTTTGGCGTACAGAGCTGTGACACATGTGGAGCACTAACAGTGAGGTTTCCTTGGAGTATAGAGCTGTGAAACAGGTGAAATGCTAATAGTGTAGTTTCTTTGGGGTACCATGATGTGACACAGGTGGAGTGTTAATACTATAGTTTCTTTGGGGTACAGAGCTGTGCCACAGGTGGAGTGCTAATAGTGTAGTATCTCTGGGGTACAGAACTGTTGTACAGGTGGAGTGATAACAGTGTACTTTTCTTTGGAATAGAGAGCTATGACACAGGCAGAGTGCTAAAAGTGTAGCTTCTTATGTCTGCACACTCTGCCAAGTGTTCATTGTGGCTTCTTCTTGCCAAATAAAATATTTTTTAATACTGTAGCCTGGTGCTGTGTGATTTGTTTGCTGGAGTGCTAATAGTGTAGTTTCTTTGGAGTATAGAACTGCGTCAGAGGTGGAGTACAAATAGTGTGGTTTCTTTGGGGTATAAAGCTGTGACACCAGTGGAGTGCTAATAGTGTAGTTTGTTTGTGGTACATAGCTGTGACGTATGTGGAATGCAAATAATGTAGTATCTTTGTAGTATAGAGCTGTGACATAGATGGAGTGCTAATGCTATGGTTTCTTTGGGGTACAGAGCTGTGACACAGGTGCAGTGTTAATAGTGTAGTTTCTTTGGAGTACAGGGCTGTGACACAGGTGGAGTGATAGTGTACTTTCTTTGGTGTACAGAGCTGTGACACAGGTGACATGGTAAAAATGTAATTTGTTTCGAGTGCAGAGCTGTGACATAGGTAAAGTGAAAACAGTGTACATTCTTCAGAGTATAGAGCTGTGACACAGGTGGAGTGCTAATAGCGTAGTTTGTTTTGGGTACAGAGCTGTGACACAGTTGGGAGCTAATAGTGTACTTTCTCTGTAGTACAGAGCTGTGACACAGGTGGAGTGCGAATAGTGTAGTTTCTTTGGGTACAGAGCTGTGACAAGGGCAGAGTGCTAACAGTGTATTTTCTAAGAAGTATACAGCTGTGACACAGGTGGAGTGCTAATAGTGTAGTTTCTTTGGGGTACAGAGCTGTGACACAGGTGGAGTGCTACTATTGTGGTGTCTTTAGGGTGTACAGCTGTGACACAAGTGGAGTGCTAATAGTGTACTTTCTATGGAGTACAGAGCTGTGACACAGATGGGGTGCTAATAGTGTAGCTTCTTTTGGTTACACAGCTGTGACACACGAGGAGTGCTAGTAGTGTACTTTCTTTGGAGTGTAGATCTGTGACACAGGTGACATGGTAGTAGTTTAATTTGTTTAGAGTACAGAGCTCTGACACAGGTGAAGTGAAAATAGTGTAGTTTCCTTAGGGTGCAACTGCAACACAGGCAAAGTGCTAAAAGTGCAGTGTTCTTGGGGTACAGAGCAGTGACACAGGTGAAGTGCTGACTCTGTAGTTTGTTTGGGTACAGATATGTGACCAAGGTAAAATGCTAATAGTGTAGTTTGTTTGGGGGTAGTACAGAGCTGTGACACGGTTGAAGTGCTAATAATGTAGTTTCTTCAGAGTATAGAGCTGTGAAACAGGTGGAGTGCTAACATTTCAGTTTCTTTGGAGTATACAGCTGTGACACAGGTGGAGTGCTAGTAGTGTAGTTTCTTTGGGGTACATAGCTGTGACAGAGGTGGAGTGCTAATTGAGGAGTTACTTTGGAGTACAGAGCTGTGACCAAGGTGACATGGTAATAGTGTAGTTTCTTTGGAGTTTAGAGCTGTGACACAAGTGGGATGCTAATAGTGGGGTTGCTTTGGGATACAGAGCTGTGACACAGGTGGAGTGGTAACAGTGTACTTTGGAGTACAGATCTGTGACACAGGTAGAGTGCTAATAGTGTAGTTTGTTTGCAGTACAGAGCTGTGACACAGATGGAAAGCTAATAGTGTAGTTTCTTTGTATTAGAGAGCTGTGACACAGGTGGAGTCCTAGTGTGGTTTCTTTGGAGATACAGAGCTGTGACACAGATGCAGTGCTAATAGTGCAGTTTCTTTGGGTAAAGAGCTGTGACACAGGTGGAGTGGTAACAGTGTACTTTCTTTGGAGAATACAGCTGTGACACAGGTGGAGTTGCTAATAGTGTGTTTTCAATGGGGTACAGAGCTGTGACACAGGCAAACTGCTTATAGTGTAGTTTCTTTGGAGTACAGAGCTGTGACACAGATGGAGTGTTAATAGTGTATTTTCTTTGAAGTACAGATCTGTGACACAGGTGATATGATATTTGAGTAATTTTGTTTGGAGTACAGAGCTGTGACACAGGTGAAGTGAAAATAGTGTAGTTTCCTTGGGGTACAACTGCAACACAGGCAGAGTGCTATTTAATACTGCAGTCAGAGATGCAAGTCACAAGTGGGGTATCTCAGGGATCAGTCCTGGGGCCAGTCCTCTTCAACATCTTCATTAGTGACCTTGCAGATGGACTAGAGGGTAAGGCTTGTCTGTTTGCAGATGACACCAAGCAACAGAGTAGATGATCCAGATGGAGTGGGCAGAATGAGAAGAGATCTGGATAAACTAATAAAATGGTCAGAAGAGTGGCAACTGGGACTTAATGCAAAGAAGTGCAAGATCATGCACATAGGGAAGAGAAACCCTGAAGCCACCTATAGGCTGGGAGGGGAGTTGCTAACAGTCACAAAGGAAGAAAGAGACTTGGGCATCATCATCACTGATGACCTGAAATCATCCAAGCAGACCTCTAAAGCAGTAGGTAAGGCTAGGGGGGTGTTAGGGTGTAATAGTAGGGTATCACAAGTCGAAGAGGGAGGTAATAATCCTCTTACAAGACACTGGTTAGGCCCTATCTGGAGTACTGCATGCAATATTGGAGGCCACACCTTCACAAGGACATTAACCAAATTGAGGCAGTCCAGAGAAGGGCAACCAAAATGGTGCAGGGATTGCATCAGAAGACATATGAGGACAGATTAACAGAGCTCAATATGTATACCCTTGAGCAAAGGAGGGAGAGAGGTGATATGATCGAGGCATTCAAACACCTTAAGGGCATTAACAAGGTGAAAGAGTCTAACATGTTTAAATATAAGAAAAATAGCAGGACAAGAGGACACAGCATGAGATTAGAGGGGGGCCGATTAAGGGGGAATGTGAGGAAATTCTTTTTCACAGAAAGGGTGGTGGATGCATGGAATGGCCTACCTCAAGAAGTGGTGGCTATGAATACAGTGCAGGGCTTCAAACAGGCATGGGAAAGGCATAAGGGAGCAATACAAATGAGTATGAATAGATAGCCCACTGATAGAGCAAAGGCCGATGGCACATTTATAAGGTAGAAAAAGAAATGGGCAGACTGAATGGGCCTTGAGGTCCTTATCTGCCGTCAACTTCTATGTTTCTATGTTTCAATCAGTGCAGTGCTCTTGAGGTAAAGAGCAGTGACACAGGTGAAGTGCTGATAGTGTAGTTTGTTTGTGGTACTGATCTGTCACCCTGGAGAAGTGCTTATAGTGTAGTTTAGTTGGGGATAGAGAGCTGTGACATAAGTAAAATGCCAAAAGTGCAGTTTCTTTGGAGTATGGAGCTGTGGCACAGGTGGAGTGCTAATAGTGTAGTTTTTTCCTGAGACCGTGCTGTGAGACAGGTGAAGTGTTAATAGTATAATTTCTTAGGGGTACAGAGCTGTACCACAGGTGGAGTGCTAATATTGTAGTATCTATGGGGCACAGAGCCATTGTACAGGTGGAGAGATAACAGATTACTTTCTTTGGAGTATTGAGCTATGACATAAGCAGAGTGCTAATAGTGTTGCTTCTTAGTGTCTGCACACTCTTCCAATTGTTCATTGTGGCTTTTTATTGCCAAATAAAATATTTTTTAATGCTGTAACCTGGTACTGTGCGATTTGTTTGCTGGAGTGCTAATACTGTAGTTTCTTTGGAGTATCGAGCTGTGTCAGAGGTGGAGCACTAATAGAGTAGTTTCTTTGGGGTATAGAGCTGTGACACAGGTGGAGTGATAACAGTGTACTTTCTTTGGAGCATAGTACTGTGACACAGGTGGAGTGCTAATAGTGTAGCTTCTTTCGGGTACAGAGCTGAGACATAGGTGGAGCACTAATAGTTTAGTTTCTTTGCAGTATAGAGCTGTGACATAGGTGGAGTGCTAATAGTGTTCTTTCTTTAGAGTACAGACACAAGTGAAGTGCTAATAGTGTGGTTACTTTGCAGTACAGAGCTGTGACACAGGTGGAGTGCTAAGCGTGTACTTTCTTCAGAGTACAGAGCTGTGACACAAGTGGACTGCTAATACTGTAGTTTCTATTGAGTATATAGCTGTGACACAGGTGGAGTGCTAATAGTGTGGTTTCTTTGGGGGTACAGAGCTGTGACACAGGTGGAGTGATAACAGTGTACTTTCTTTGGGGGTACAGAGCTCTGACACAGGTGGACTGTTAAAAGTGTACTTTCTTTGGAGTATAGAGCTATGACACAGGCAGAGTGCTAATAGTGTAGCTTCTTAGGGGTACAGAGCTGTGACACTGGTGGATTCATAATAGTGTAGTTTCTTTGGAGTACAGAGCTGTGACACAGGTGACATGGTAATAGTGTAATTTATTTGGAGTACAGAGCTGTGACACAGGTGAAGAGAAAACAGTATAGTTTCTTTGGCATATAGAGCTGTGACACAGGTGGAGTTCTCAAAGTATGGTTACTTTGGAGTATAGAGCTGTGATACAGGTGGAATGCTAATAGCTTTAACATAGTCTTATCATCTGTATCATGTGTCCCAAATGATGAATATTTAAGTATACTGGTTTGCACTTTACCCTTGTCCCTTGTGAAAGCTTTGTGGTAAGACCAGCTTGGGTCTCACCAGTCAGAATTGTATTGCAGTTTACATCTGCACAATCTGCCAATTATTTATTGTGGCTTTTTTTAGCCAAATAAAATATTTTTTAACACTGCAACCTGGTGACATGCAATTTATTTGCTGGAGTGCTAATAGTGTAGTTTCTTTTGAGTATAGAGCTCTGACTGAGGTAGTGTGCTAATGGTGAGATTTCTTTGGGTTATAGAGCTGTGACACAGGCAGAGTGCTAAAAGTGTAGCTTCTTATGTCTGCACACTCTGCCAAGTGTTCATTGTGGCTTTTTCTTGCCAAATAAAATATTTTTTAACACTGTAGCCTGGTGTTGTGTGATTTGTTTGCTGGAGTCCTAATAGTGTAGTTTCTTTGGAGTATAGAGCGGTGTCAGAGGTGGAGTGCAAATAGTGTGGTTTCTTTGGGGTATAAAGCTCTGACACCAGTGGAGTGCTAATAGTATAGTTTCTTTGAGGTACATAGCTGAGATGCACGTGGAATGCAAATAGTGTAGTATCTTTGTAGTATAGAGTTGTGACATAGATGCAGTGCTAATGCTAAGGTTTTTTGGGGTACAGAGCTGTGACACAGGTGGAGTGCTAATAGTGTAGTTTCTTTGGAGTACAGGGCTGTGACACAGGTGGAGTGATAGTGTACTTTCTTTGGAGTATAAAGCTGTGACACAGGTGGAGTGCTAATAGTGTAGTTTCTTTGGAGTACAGAGCTGTGACACAGGTGACATGGGAAAAGTGTAATTTGTTTCGAGTACAGAGCTGTGATATAGATAAAGTGAAAACAGTGTACATTCTTTGGCGTATAGAGCTATGACACAGGTGGAGTGCTAATAGTGTAGTTTCTTTTGGGTACAGAGCTGTGACACAGTTGAGAGCTAATAGTGTACTTTCTTTGTAGTACAGAGCTGTGACACAGGTGGAGTGCTAACAGTGTACTTTCTAAGGAGTATACAGCTGTGACACAGGTGGAGTGCTAATAGTGTAGTTTCTTTGGGGTACAGAGCTGTGACACTGGTGGAGTGCTTTTTGTGTAGGTTCTTTGTAGTATAGAGCTGTGACACAGGTGGAGTGCTAATATTGTGGTGTCTTTAGATTGCAGAGCTGTGACACAACTGGAATGCTAATAGTGTACTTCCTATGGAGTACAGAGCTGTGAAACAGATGGGGTGCTAATAGTGTAGCTTCTTTTCGTTACAGAGCTGTGACACAGGTGGAGTGCTAACAGTGGGGTTGCTTTGGGATACAGAGCTGTGACTCAGGTGGAGTGGTAATAGTGTACTTTGGAGTACAGAGCTGTGACACAGGTGGAGTGCTAATAGAGTAGTTTGTTTGCAGTACAGAGCTGTGACACAGATGGAAAGCTAATAGTGTAGTTTCTTTGTAGTAGAGAGCTGTGACACAGGTGGAGTCCTAATAGTGTGGTTTCTTTGGAGGTACAGATCAGTGACACAGGTGCAGTGCTAATAGTGCAGTGTCTTTGGGTAAAGAGCTGTGACACAGGTGGAGTGGTAACAGTGTACTTTCTTTGGAGAATACAGCTGTGACACAGGTGAAGTTGCTAATAGTGTATTTTCTATGGGATACAGAGCTGTGACACAGGTGAACTGCTTATAGTGTAGTTTCTTTGGAGTATAGAGATATGACACAGGTGGAGTGCTAATACTGTCATTTCTTTGGGGTACAGAACTGTGACACAGGTGGAGTGCTAATAGTGTACTTTCTTTGGAGTACAGAGCTGTGACACAGATGGAGTGCTAATAGTGTATTTTCTTTGAAGTACAGATCTGTGACACAGGTGATATGGTATTAGAGTAATTTTGTTTGGAGTCCTAATAGTCTGGTTTCTTCGGGGATGCAGGGCTGTGACACTGGTGCAGTGCTAATAGTGCAGTTTCTCTAGGTATAGAGCTGTGACACAGGTGGATTGCTAATAGTGTACATTCTTTGGAGAATACAGCTGTGACACAGGTGGAGTTGCTAATAGTGTAGTTTCTTTGGGGGTATAGAGCTGTGATAGAGGTAAACTGCTTATGGTGTAGTTTCTTTGGAGTTCAGAGCTGTGGCACAGGTGGAATGCTAATACTGTGGTTTCTTTGGGGTACAGACCTGTGACACAGGTGATACGGTATTAGTGTAATTTTGTTTAGAGGACAGAGCTATGACACAGGTGCAGTGAAAATAGTGTAATTTCCTTGGGGTACAACTACAACACAGCAAAATGCTAACTGTACAGTGCTCTTGGTGTACAAAGCAGTGACACAGGTGAAGTGCTGACAGTGTAGTTTGTTTGTGGCAATGATCTGTGACCCTGGTGAAGTGCTGATAGTGTAGTTTGTTTAGGGATACAGAGCTGTGACATAAGTGAAGTGTCGATTGTGTAGTTTCTTTGGAGTACAGAGCTGTGACATAGGTGGAGCACTAACAGTGAGGTTTGCTTGGAGTATAGAGGTGTGAAACAGATAGAGTGCTAATAGTGTAGTTTCTCTGGGGTACCAAGCTGTGACACAGATGGAGTGTTAGTAGTGTAGTTTCTTTGTTGTACAGAGCTGTGCCACAGGTGGAGTGCTAATAGTGTAGTATCTTTGGGGTACAGAGACATTGCACAGGTGGAGTGATAACAGTGTACTTTCTTTGGCGTATACAGCTATGGCACAGGCAGAGTGCTAATAGTGTATCTTCTTATGTCTGCACACTCTGAATGTGTTCATTGTGGCTTTTTCTTGCCAAATAAAATATTTTTCAATGCTGTAACCTGGTGCTGTGTGATTTGCTTGCTGAGGTGCTGATAGTATAGTTTTCTTGGAGTATAAATCTGTGTCAGAGGTGGAGTGCTAATAGTGTGGTTTCTTTGGGGGTATAAAGCTGTGACACAGGTGGAATGCTAATAGTATACTTTCCTTGGAATACAGAGCTGTGACACAGGTGGAGTGCTAATACTGTAGCTTCTTTGGGGTACAGAGCTGTGACACAGGTGGAGTGCTTATAGTGTACATTATTTGCAGTATAGAGCTATGACACGTGGAGTGCTAATATTGTGGCGTCTTTTGGGTGCAGTGCTGTGACACCGGTGGAGTGCTAATACAGTAGCTTCTTTTGGGTACAGAGCTGTGACACAGGTGGAGTTGTAATATTGTAGTTTCTTTGGAGTATGGAGCTGTGACACAGGTGAAGAGAAAACAGTGTAGTTTCTTTGGTGTATACTGTTGTGACATAGGTGGAGTGCTAATAGTGTACTTTCTTTAGAGTACAGACACAGGTGGAGTGCTCATAGTGTGGTTACTTTGGAGTATAGAGCTGTGACACAGGTGGAGTGCTAATAGTGTAGTTTCTTTTGGGTACAGAGCTGTGACACAGGTGGAATGCTAATAGCTTTAACATAGCCTTATAATCTGTATCATGTGACCCAAATGATGACTATTTAAGTATACTGATTTGCACTTTACCCTTGTCCCTTGTGGAAGCCTTGTAGCAAAACCAGGTTGGGTTGCACCAGTAGGAATTGTATTGCACTTTATGTCTGCACAATCTGCCAATTATTTATTGTGGCTTTTTTTAGCCAAATAAAATATTTTTTAACACTGTAACCTGGTGTCGTGCAATTTGATTGCTGGAGTCCTAATAGTGTAGTTTATTTTGAGTATAGAGCTGTGACTGAGGTAAAGTGCTAATAGTGTGGTTTCTTTGTGGTACAGAGCTGCGACACTTGGAGAACGCAAATAGTGCAGTTTCTTTGGAGTATAGAGCTGTGACACAGGTGGAGTGCTAATAATGTAGTTTATTTGGGGTACAGGGCTATGACACAGGTGGAGTGATAACAGTGTACTTTCTTTTGAGTATAGAGCTATGACACAGGTGGAGTACTAGTAGTGTAGCTTCTTTGGGGTACACAGCTGTGACACAGGTGACACGGTAAAAGTGTAATTTGTTTCGAGTACAGAGCTGTGTCACAAGTGAAGTGTAAACAGTGTACTTTCTTTGGAGTGTAGAGCTGTGACACAGGTGAAGTGCTAACAGTGTAAATTGTTTGGGGTACTGAGTTGTGACCCAGTTGGGAACTAACAGTGTACTTTCTTTGTAGTATAGAACTGTGACACAGGTGGAGTTCTAACAGTGTGGCTTCTTTGGGGGGTACAGAGCTGTGACTGGTGGAGAGCTAATAGTGTAGTTGTTTCTTTGGGTACAGAGCTGTGACACAGATGGAGTGCTAATAGTGTAGCTTCATTGGGGTACAGAGCTGTGACACTGGTGACATGGTAAAAGTGTAATTTGTTTGGAGTACAGAGCTGTGTCACAGGCGAAGATTAAACTGTCTACTTTCTTTGGAGTGTAGAGCTGTGACACAGGTGATGTGCTAAACATGTAGTTTGTTTGTGGTACAGAGCTGTGACACAGTTAGGAGCTAACAGTGTACTTTCTTTGTAGTATAGAGCTGTGACACAGGCAGAGTGCTAACAGTGTACTTTCTTAGGAGTATACAGCTGTGACACAGGTTTAGTGCTAACAATGTACTTTCTTAGGAGTATACAGCTGTGACACAGGTGGACTGCTAATAGTGTAGTGTCTTTGGAGTACAGAGCTGTGACACTGGTGGAGTGCTTATAGTGTAAATACTTTGCAGTATAGAGCTGTGACCCAGGTGGAGTGCTAATATTGTGGCGTCTTTAGGGTGCAGAGCTGTGACAGAAGTGGAGTGCTAATAGTGTCCTTTCATTGGATTTCAGAGTTGTGACACAGGTGGAGTGCTAATAGCGTATTTTCTTTGAAGCAGAGATCTGTGAATCAGGTGACATGGTATTAATTAATTTGCTTGGAGTACTGAGCTGTAACACAGCTGAAGTGAAAATAGTGTCGTTTTTATCTGGGGTACAACTGCAACAAAGGCAAAGTGCTAACAGTGCAGTGTTCTTGGGGTACAGAGCAGTGACACAGGTGAAGTACTGATTGTGTAGTTTGTGTACAGTTCTGTGACCTAGGTGAAGTGCTGATAGTGTAGTTTGTTTGGGGGTAGTACAGAGCTGTTACACAGATGAAGTGCTAATAATGTAGTTTCTTCAGATTATAGAGCTGTGACACAGGTGGAGTGCTAACAGTGCATTTTCTTTGGAGTATAGAGATGTTACAGAGGTGGAGTGCTAGTAGTGTAGTTTCTTTGAGGTACAAAGCTATGCCAGTAGTGGGTTGCTAATAGTGCAGTTTATCTGGAGTACAGAGCTGTGACCCAGTTGGTATGGTAATATTGTAGTTTCTGTTGAGTCTAGAGCTGTGACACAGGTGGGGTGCTAATAGTAGGGTTGCTTTGGGTTACAGAGCTGTGACACAGGTCGAGTGCTGACAATGTACTTTCTTTGGAGTACAGAGCTGTGACACAGGTGGAGTGCTAATAATGTAGTTTGTTTGTGGTACAGAACTATGACACAGGTGGAGAGCTAATAGTGTAATTTCTTTGCAGTAGAGAGCTCCTAGTAGTGTGGTTTCTTTGGGGGTGCAGAGCTGTGACACAGGTGCAATGTGTTAATAGTGCAGTTTCTCTGGGTACAGTGCTGTGACACAGGTGGAGTGCTAACAGTGTAGTGTCTTTGGAGAATAAAGCTGTGACACAGGTGGAGTTGCTAATAGTGTAGTTTCTTTGGGGTACAGAGCAGTGACATAGCTGAGCTGCTTATAGTGTAGTTTCTTTGGAGTATAGAGCTGTGGCACAGGTGGAGTGCTAATACTGTGGTTTCTTTGGGATACAGAGCTGTGACACAGGTAATATGGTATTAGTGTAATTTGTTTGGAGTACAGAGCTGTGACACATGTGAAGTGAAAATAGTGTAGTTTCCTTGGGGTACAACTCCAACACAGGCAAAGTGCTAGCAGTAACGTGCTGTTGGGGTACAGAGCAGTGACACAGGTGAATTGCCGATAGTGTAGTTCATTTGTGGTAATGATGTGTGACCCTGGTGAAGTGCTGATTTTGACACTTGGACAGCTGGTTCTGATCACTGTATGATTTTTTTGTGATATAAAAATGTGTGATGGACTGTCTGTCTTGAGAAATGCTGAAATCACATTTGAGATCACACACACACACACATACACACACACACACACACACACACACACAGGTTTTAGATACAAGGTGTTGCCTGGAAGGCCAGAAGCTAATTACAGACTTTTCTAAGTTAATTATAGCTTTGACTTCTAAGAGGGAAATCAGTTTCTCTTTTATGACATTTCGAGGGGGAAACCAGGTTTAGTACACTGGTGCGAAATCATAAATGCTTTGGTGTCTGTGTGAGAGGGGATACTGCTCACAGACCAAAGAAATGTCATTTGAATGAGAAAATGAGTTGTGCTGAGGATTACATAATTGAATACTTTGAAAGGACATCCTGTTTTTGTATAGATATATTTTGTTATATCTTCTGACAAAGGAGGAACTAGGTGACCTCACACAAAGGGGTTGGCAAATACAGTTTTCTTTAAGGAATATTCTGTTTTTACTTCACAGAGACACTTCTATCTAGACTGTGACAGAGAAACATCTATGAGCACTTTAAGCAGGTATTTAGAGAGACAGAGACAAATCTAAGTACTGTAGTGGGAACTGCACTGTTTAAACCTTGTTCTTTTAAAAGATTTGTATGGTTCTTGTGTTATTGGTTCTGTATTTTATGTTTTACATATTTTGTTTATATTTTAGTAAAACTCTATTTTTAGAGCCTACTTGGTCTGTCTTTGATTTCTTTCCTTTTACAAGTGGAGTACATATGGTAAAAGGAGACACTGTACACAAGCTTGAATGGTGATACCAAACTGTAAAAAGGTAAGCGTTTTTAATCTGAGGTCTTTTATTACAGTTTTTAATGGTTCATTTCTGTACACCTGGTTAGGTGCCCGTAGGCAAAAATATCTGTCCCCCCAAAGACAGAATTATCTGAGCCTGTGCATTGGGTATACTAGCAAGAGATTCACAGTTTGAATCCCTCCACAACTTGTGACCAAAGGTTGATTTGAACCCACAAAATAGATAGGAGGGTTACCCTGTTTCTGTAAACTGTTCATAAGACTGCCCTCAGAGGTTGGCGCTTTGGGAGTAGAGGGCTGACCTGCTGAGTGGGTTTGTGACACTGATAGTGTAGTTTGTTTAGGGGTACACAGCTGTGACATAGGTGAAGTGCCGGTAGTGTAGTTTCTTTGGAGTACAGAGCTGTGACACAGGAGGAACACTAACAGTGAAGTTGTTTTTGAGTATAGAGCTATGACAGAGGTGGAGTGAAAACACTGTAGTTTCTTTGGGGTATATAGCTGTGACATAGGTGGAGTGCTAATAGTGTACTTTCTTTAGAGTACAGATACAGATGGAGTGCTAATAGTGTGGTTACTTTGGAGTACAGAGCTGTGACACAGGTGGAGTGCTAATAGGGTAGTTTCTTGAGAGTACAGAGCTGTGACAAAGGTTGAATGCTAATACTGTAGTTTCATATGAGAATATAGCTGTGACACAGGTGGAGTGATAACAGTGTACTTTCTTTGGAGTATAGAGCTATGATACAGGCAGAGTGCTAATAGCGTAGCTTCTTAGGGGTACAAAGCTGTGATACAGGCGGAGTTGTAATAGTGTAGTTTCTTTGGAGTACAGACCTGTGACACAGGTGACATGGTAATGGTGTAATTTATTTGGAGTACAGAGTTGTGACACAGGTGAATAGAAAACAGTGTAGTTTAGAGCTGTGACACAGGTGGAGAGTTAATAGTGTAGTTTCATTTGGGTACAGAGTTGTGCCAGAGGTGGAGTGCTAATAGTGCGGTATCTTTGGGGTACAGAGCCATTGCACAGGTGGAGTGATAACCATATACTTTCTTTGGAATATAGAGCTATGACACAGGCAGAGTGCTAATAGTGTAACTTCTTATGTCTGCACACACTGCCAAGTGTTCATTGTGGCTTTTTCTTCCCAAATAAAATATTTTTTAATGCTGTAACCTGGTGCTGTGCGATTTGTTTGCTGGAGTTCTGATCGTGTAGTTTTCTTGGAATATAGAGCTCTGTCAGAGGTGGAGTGCTAATAGTGTGGTTTCTTTGGGGTATAGAGCTGTGACACAGGTGGAATGCTAATAATATAGTTTATTTGGGGTACAGAGCTGTGACACAGGTGGAGTGATAACAGTGTACCTTCTTTGTAGTATACAGCTGTGACACAGGTGGAGTGCTAATAGTGTAGCTTCTTTCAGGTACAGAGCTGTGACACAGGTGGAGTGTTAATAGTGTAGTTTCTTTGAAGTACAGAGTTGTGACACAGGTGACATGTTAATAGTGTAATTTATTTGGAGTACAGAGCTATGACACAGGTGAAGAGAAAACAGTCTAGTTTATTTGGAGTATAGAGCTGTGACATAGGTGGAGTGCTTATAGTGTACTTTCTTTAGAGTACAGACACAGCTGGAGTGCTCATAGTGTGGTTTCTTTGGAGTATAGCGCTGTGACACAGGTGGAGTGCTAATAGTGTAGTTTCTTTGGGGTACAGAACTGTGACACACGTGGAATGCTAACAGCTTTAACATAGCCTTATCATCTGTATCATGTGACCCAAATGATAACTATTTAAGAATACTTGTCTGCACTTCCCCCTTGTCTCTTGTGAAAGCACTGTGGCAAAACCAGGTCGGGTCGCACCAGTCAGAATTGTGTTGCATTTTATGTCTGCAAAATCTGCCAATTATGTATTGTGGCATTCTTTGCCAAATAAAATATTTTTTAACACTGTAACCTGGTGTTGTGCGATTTGTTTACTGCAGTGCTAATAGTGTTGTTTATTTTGAGTACAGAGCTGTGACTGAGGTAGAGTGCTAATAGTGTGGTTTCTTTGGGGTATAGAGTTGTGACACATGTGGAGTGCTAATAGTGTAGTTTCTTTGTGGTACAGAGCTGTGACACATGGGGAATGCAAATAATGTAGTTTCTTTGGAGTATAGAGCTGTGACACAGGTGGAGTGATAACAGTGTACTTTCTTTGGAGTATAGTGCTGTGACACAGGAGGAGTGCTAACAGTGTAGCTTTTTGGGGTACAGAGCTGTGACACAGGTGGACTGCTAATAGTTTAGTTTATTTAGAGTACAGAGCTGTGACACAGATGACATGGTAGAAGTGTAATTTGTTTGGCGTACAGAGTTGTGACACAGATGAAGTGAAAACAATGTACTTTCTTTGGAGTATAGAGCTGTGACACAGGTGGAGTGCTAATACTGTGGCATCTCTATGGTGCAGAGCTGTGACACATGCGGAGTGTTAAAAGTGTAGTTTCTTTGGGTACAGAGCTGTGCACAGGCAGAGTGCTAACAGTGTACTTTCTTAGGACTATACAGCGGTGACACCGGTGGAGTGCTAATAGTGTAGTTTCTTTGGGGTAAAGAGCTGTGACACAGGTGGAGTGCTAGCAGTGTACTTTCTTAGGAGTATACAGCTGTGACACAAGTGGAGTACTAATAGTGTAGTTTCTTTGTCATACACAGGTGTGACACAGGTGGAGTGCTTATAGTGTACATTATTTGCAGTATAGAGCTGTGACACAGGTGGAGTGCTAATATTGTTGCCTCTTTAGGGTGCAGTGCTGTGACACCTGTGGAGTGCTAATAGTGTAGCTTCTTTTGGGTACAGAGCTGTGACACAGATGGAGTGCTAATAGTGTATTTTCTTTGAAGTACAGATCTGCGAAACACGTGACATGGTATTAGTTTAATTTGTTTGGAGTACAGAGCTGTGACACAGGTGAAGTGAAAATAGTGTAGTTTTTATGTGGGGTGCAACTGCAGCAAAGGCTAAGTGCTAACAGTGCAGTGTTCTTGGGGTGCAGAGCAGTAACACAGGTGAAGTGCTGATTGTGTAGTTTGTTTGGGTACAGATATGTGACCAAGGTGAAGTGCTGATAGTGTAGTTTGTTTGGGGGTAGTACAGAGCTGTGACACAGGTGAAGTAATAATAATGTAGTTTCTTCGGAGTATGGAGCTGTGAACATTTGTAGTGCTAACTGTGCAGTTTCTTTCGAGTAAAGAGATGTGACACAGGTGAAGTACTAGTAGTGTAGTTTCTTTGGGGTACAAAGCTGGGACCCAGTTGACATGGTAATAGTGTAGCTTCTTTGGAGTATAGAGCTGTCACACAGGTGAAGTGCTAATAGTGTATTTTTGTTGGAGTATAGAGCTGTGATACAGGTGGAGTGCTACCAGTGGGGTTTCTTCAGGGTACAAAGCTGGGACAGAGGTGGAGTGCTAATAGTGTAGATTCTTTGGAGTACAGAGCTGTCACCCAGGTGACATGGTAATAGTGTAGTTTCTTTGGCATATTGAGCTGTGACACTGGTGGGATGCTAATAGTAGGGTTGCTTTTGGATACAGAGCTGTGACACAGCTGGATTGCTAACTGTACTTTCTTAGAAGTACACAGCTGTGACACAGGTGGAGTGCTAATAGTGTAGTTTGTTTGAGATACAGAGCTGTGACACAGGTGATATGGTATTAGAGTAATTTTGTTTGGAGTCCTAATAGTCTGGTTTCTTTGGGGATGCAGGGCTGTGACACAGGTGCAGTGCTAATAGTGCAGTTTCTCTAGGTATAGAGCTGTGACACAGGTGGATTGCTAATAGTGTACATTCTTTGGAGAATACAGCTGTGACACAGGTGGAGTTGCTAATAGTGTAGTTTCTTTGGGGCATAGAGCTGTGACAGAGGTGAACTGCTTATGGTGTAGTTTCTTTTGAATTCAGAGCTGTGGCACAGGTGGAGTGCTAACACTGTGGTTTCTTTGGGGTACAGAGCTGTGACACAGGTGATACGGTATTAGTGTAATTTTGTTTGGAGGACAGATCTGTGACAGAGATGCAGTGAAAATAGTGTAGTTTCCTTGGGGTACCACTGCAACACAGCAAAATGTTAACAGTACACTGCTCTTGGGGTACAAAGCAGTGACACAGGTGAAGTGCTGACAGTGTAGTTTGTTTGTGGTAATGATCTGTGACCCTGGTGAAGTGCTGATAGTGTAGTTTGTTTAGGGATACAGAGCTGTGACATAAGTGAAGTGCCAATAGTGTAGTTTCTTTGGAGTACAGAGCTGTGACCCAGGTAGAGTCCTAATAGTGTGATTTCTTTGGGGGTGCAGAGCTGTGACACAGGTGGAGTCCTAATAGTGTGGTTTCTTTGGGGGTGCAGAGCTGTGACACAAGTGCAGTGTACTTTCTTTGGTGAATACAGCTGTGACACAGGTGAAGTTGCTAATAGTGTATTTTCTATGGGGTACAGAGCTGTGACACAGGTGAACTGCTTATAGTGTACTTTCTTTGGATTATAGAGCTATGACACAGGTGGAGTGCTAATACTGTCATTTCTTTGGGGTACAGACATGTGACGCAGGTGGAGTGCTAATAGAGTACTTTCTTTGGAGTACAGAGCTGTGACACAGATGGAGTGCTAATAGTGTATTTTCTTTGAAGTACAGATCTGTGACACAGGTGATATGGTATTAGAGTAATTTTGTTTGGAGTCCTAATAGTCTGGTTTCTTTGGGGATGCAGGGCTGTGACACAAGTGCAGTGCTAATAGTGTAGTTTCTCTAGGTATAGAGCTGTGACACAGGTGGATTGCTAATAGTGTACATTCTTTGGAGAATACAGCTGTGACACAGGTGGAGTTGCTAATAGTGTAGTTTCTTTGGGGTATAGAGCTGTGACAGAGGTGAACTGCTTATGGTGTAGTTTATTTTGAATTCAGAGCTGTGGCACAGGTGGAGTGCTAACACTGTGGTTTCTTTGGGGTACAGAGCTGTGACACAGGTGATATGGTATTAGTGTAATTTTGTTTGGAGGACAGAGCTGTGACAGAGATGCAGTGAAAATAGTGTAGTTTCCTTGGGGTACCACTGCAACACAGCAAAATGCTAACAGTACAGTGCTCTTGGGGTACAAAGCAGTGACACAGGTGAAGTGCTGACAGTGTAGTTTGTTTGTGGTAATGATCTGTGACCCTGGTGAAGTGCTGATAGTGTAGTTTGTTTAGGGATACAGAGCTGTGACGTAAGTGAAGTGCCAATAGTGTAGTTTCTTTGGAGTACAGAGCTGTGACACAGGTGGAGCACTAACAGTGAGGTTTGCTTGGAGTATAGAGCTGTGAAACAGATGGAGTGCTAATAGTGTAGTTTCTTTGGGGTACCAAGCTGTGACACAGTTGACGTGTTAATAGTGTAGGTTCTTTGTTGTACAGAGCTGTGCCACAGGTGGAGCGCTAATAGTGTAGTATCTTTGGGGTACAGAGACGTTGCACAGGTGGAGTGATAACAGTATACTTTCTTTGGCGTATGCAGCTATGACACAGGTAGAGTGCTAATAGTGTATCTTCTTATGTCTGCACACTCTGAATGTGTTCATTGTGGCTTTTTCTTGCCAAATAAAATATTTTTAATGCTGTAACCTGGTGCTGTGTGATTTGCTTGCTGAGGTGCTGATTGTATAGTTTTCTTGGAGTATAAAGCTGTGTCAGAGGTGGAGTGCTAATAGTGTGGTTTCTTTGGGGTACAGAGCTGTGACATAGGTGAACTGCTTATAGTGTAGTTTCTGTGGAGTATAGAGCTGTAACACAGGTGGACTGTTAATACTGTGGTTTCTTTGGGATACAGAACTGTGACACAGGTGATATGGTATAAGGGCAATTTATTTGGAGTAGAGATCTGTGACACAGGTGACTTGGTAATAGTGTAATTTGTTTGAAGTACAGAGCTGTGACACAGGCCAACTGGAATAGTGTAGTTTACTTATGGTACAACTGCAGCAAAGGCAAAGTGCTAACAGTGCAATGTTCTTGGGGTACAGAGCAGTGACACAGAAGTGCTGATTGCATAGTTTCTTTGGGTAGAGATCTGTTACTCAGCTGAAGTGCTGATAGGGTCATTTGTTTGGGGGTAGTACAGAGCTGTGACAGATGTGAAGTGCTAATCGAGTAGTTTCTTTGGAGTATAGAGCTGTGACAGAGGTGGAGTGCCAAGAGTGTAGTTTGTTTGGGGTACAAAGCTGGGATAGAGGTGGAGTGCTAATAGTGCAGTTTGTTTGGAGTACAGAGCTGTCACCCAGGTGATATGGTAATAGTGTAGTTTCTTTGGAGTATATAGCTGTGACAGTGTTGGGGTGCTAATAGTGGGGGTTACTTTGGGATACAGAGCTGTGACACAGGTGGAGGGCTAACAGTGTACTTTCTTTGGAGTACAGAGCCGTGACACAGGTGGAGTGCTAATAGTGTAGTTTGTTTGGGATACAGAGCTGACACAGGTGGTGTCCTAATAGTGTGGTTTCTTTGGGGGTGCAGAGCTGTGACACAGGTGCAGTGCCAACAGTGTATTTTCTTTAGAGAATACAGCTATGACACAGGTGGAGTTGCTAGTAGTGTAGTTTCTGTGGAGTATAGAGCTGTAACACAGGTGGACTGCTAATACTGTGGTTTATTTGGGATACAGAGCTGTGACACAGGCGATATGGTATAAGTGCAATTTGTTTGGAGTAGAGATCTGTGACACAGGTGACTTGGTACAGTAATACTGTAATTTGTTTGGGGTACAGAGCTGTGACACAGGCAAAGTGAAAATAGTGTTGTTTCTTTAGGGTACAACTGCAACACAGGCAAAGTGCTAACAGTGCAGTGTTCTTGGGGTACTGAGCAGTGACACAGAAGTGCTGATTGCATAGTTTGTTTGGTTAGAGATATGTGACCCAGGTGAAGTGCTGATAGTGTAAATTGTTTGGGGGTAGTACAGAGCTGTGACACAGGTGACGTGCTAATAGTGTAGTTTCTTTGGAGTACAGAGCTGTCACAGAGGTGACATGATAATAGTGTAGTTTCTTTGGAGTATAGAGCTGTGACACAGGTGGAGTGCTAACATTGTACTTTCTTTTGAGCACAGAGCTGTGACACTGGTGGAGTGCTAATAGTGTAGTTTGTTTGGGGTACAGAGCTGTGACACAGGTTGAATGCTAATAGTGTAGTTTATTTGGGGTACAGAGCTGTGACACACGTGGAATGAAAACAGTGTAGTTTCTTTTGAGTATAGAGCTGTGACTGAGGGAGAGTACTAATGGTGTGGTTTCTTTGGGATATAGAGCTGTGACACAGGTGGAATGCTAATAATGTAGTTTGTTTGGGGAACAGAGGTATGACACACGGGGAATGCAAATAGTGTAATTTCTTTGGAGCATAGAGCTGTGACACAGGTGGAGTGATAGCAGTGTACTTTCTTTAGAGTATAGAGCTGTAACAAAGAAGGAGTGCTAACAGTGTAGCTTCTTTGGGGTACAGAGGTGTGACACAGGTGGAGTGCTAATAGTTTAGTTTATTTAGAGTACAGAGCTGTGACACAGGTGGAGAGCTAATAGTGTTGTTTCTTTGAAGTATAGAGCTGTGACACAGATGGAGTCCTAATAGTGTGATTTCTCTCGTGGTACAGAGCTGTTATACAGGTGCAGTGTGTTAATAGTGCAGTTTCTCTTGGTACAGAGCTGTGACACAGGCGGAGTGCTAACAGTGTACTTTCTTTGCAGAATATAGGTGTGGCACAGTTGGAGTTGCTAATAGTGTAGTTTCTTTAGAGAATAGAGCTGTGGCACAGGTGGAGTGCTAATATTGTGGCTTATTTAGGGAGCAGAGCTGTGACACAGGTGGAGTGCTAAAAGTGCAGTTTCTTTGGGTACAGAGCTGTGACACAGGTGGAGTGCTAACAGTGTACTTTCTTAAGAGTATACAGCTGTGACACAGGTGGAGTGCTAATAGTGTAGTTTCTTTGGGGTGCAGAGCTGTGACACAGGTGGAGTGCTAATAGTGTATTTTCTTTGAAGTACAGATCTGTGAAACAGGTGACATGCTATTAGTTTAATTTGTTTGGAGTACAGAACTGTGACACAGGTGAAATGAAAATAGTGTAGTTTCATCTGGGGTAGAACTGCAACAAAGGCAAAGTACTAACAGTGCAGTGTTCTTGGGGTGCAGAGCAGTGACACAGGTGAAGTGCTGATGGTGTAGTTTGTTTGGGTACAGATATGTGACCAAAGAGAAGTGCTGATAATGTAGTTTGTTTGAGGTAGTACAGAGGTGTGACACAGGTGAAGTGATAATAATGTAGTTTCTTCGGAGTATAGAGCTGTGAATATTTGGAGTGCTAGCAGTGCAGTTCTTTGGTGTAAAGAGCTGTGACATAGGTGGAGTGCTAATAATTTACTTTCTTTAGAATCCAGGACACAGATGGAGTGCTAATAGTGTGATTACTTTGGCATGCAAAGGTGTGACACAGGTAGAGTGCTAATAGTGTAGTTTCTTTGGAGTATACAGCTGTGACACAGGTGGACTGCTAGTACTGTAGTTTCATTTAAGTATATAGCTGTGACACAGGTGGATTACTAATAGTATGGTTTCTCTGGGTACAGAGCTGTGACACAGGGTAGTGCGAACAGTATGGCTTCTTTAGGGGTACAGAGCTGTGGCAGGTGGAGAGCTAATAGTGTAGTTGTTTCTTTGGGTACAGAGCTGTGACATAGGCAGAGTGCTAACCGTGTACTTTCTTAGGAATATACAGCTGTGACACAGGTGGACTGCTAATAGTGTAATGTCTTTGGGGTACAGAGCTGTGACACAGGTTTAGTGCTAACAATGTACTTTCTTAGGAGGTGGACTGCAAATAGTGTATTTTCTTTGCGGAACAGAGCTGTGACAGGTGGAGAGCTAATAGTGTAGTTGTTTCTTTGGGTACAGAGCTGTGACAGAGGCAGAGTGCTAACCGTATAAATTCTTTGCAGTATAGAGCTGTGACACAGGCAGAGTGCTAATAGTGTAGCTTCTTAGGGGTAGAGAGCTGTGACACAGGTAGAGTTGTAATAGTGTAGTTTCTTTAGAGTACAGAACTGTGACACAGGTGACACAGTAATAGTGTAATTTATTTGGAGTACAGAGCTGTGACACAGGTGGAGAGTTAACAGTGTAGTTTCCTTTGGGTACAGAGTTGTGCCATAGATGGCATGCTAATAGTGTAGTTTCTTTGGGGTACAGAGCTGTTGCACAGGTGGAGTGATAACAGTGTACTTTCTTTGGAATATAGAGCTCTGACACATGCAGATTGCTAACAGTGTAGCTTCATTTGTCTGCACACTCTGCCAAGTGTTCACTGTGTTTTTTTCCTGCCAAATCAAATATTTTTTAACACTGTAACCTGGTGCCGTGTGATTTGTTTGCTGGAGTTCTAATAGTGTAGTTTCCTTGGAGTATAGAGCTGTGTCAGAGATGGAGTGCTAATAATGTGGCTTCTTTGGGGTATAGAGCTGAGACACAGGTGGAGTGATAACAGTCTACCTTCTTTGTAGTATACAGCTGTGACACAGGTAGAGTTGTAATAGTGTAGTTTCTTTGAAGTACAGAGCTGTGACACAGATGACATGGTAATAGTGTACTTTATTTGGAGTACAGAGCTGTGTCACAGGTGTAGAGAAAACAGTGTAGTTTCTTTGAAGTATAGAGCTGTGACATGTGTGGAGTGCTAATAGTGTATTTCTTTAGAGTACAGACACAGCTGGAGTGCTCATAGTGTGGTTTCTTTGGAGTATAGCGTTGTGACACAGGTGGAGTGCTAATAGTGTAGTTTCTTTGGGGTACAGAACTGTGACACATGTGGAATGGTAACAGCTTTAACATAGCCTTATCATCTGTATCATGTGACCCAAATGATAACTATTTAAGTATACTTGTTTGCACTTCACCCTTGTCTCTTGTGAAAGCATTGCAGCAAACCCAGGTCAGGTCGTACCAGTCAGAATTGTGTTGTCTGCAAAATCTGCCAATTATTTATTGTGGTCTTTTTTGCCAAATAAAATATTTTTTAACACTGTAACCTGGCGACATGCGAATTGTTTGCTACAGTGCTAATAATGTAGTTTCTTTTGAGTATAGAGTTGTGGCTGAGGTAGAGTGCTAATAGTGTGGTTTCTTTGCGGTATAGAGCTGTGGCACAGGTGGAATGCTAACAGTGTAGTTTGTTTGGGGTACAGAGCTGTGACACATGGGGAATGCAAATTGTGTCGTTTCTTTGGAGTACAGAGCTGTGACACAGGTGGCATAATAGTGTACTTTCTTTAGAGTACAGAGCTGTGACACAGAAGGAGTGCTAACAATGTAGCTTCTTTGGGGTACAGAGCTGTGACACAGGTGGAGTGCTAATAGTTTAGTTTCTTTAGAGTACAGAGCTGCAACACAGATGGAGAGCTAATAGTGTTGTTTCTTTGCAGTAGAGAGCTGTGACACAGATGGAGTCCTAATAGTGTGGTTTCTCTGGTGGTGCTGAACTATTACGCATGTGCAGTGTGTTAATAGTGCAGTTTCTCTGGGTACAGAGCTGTGACATGGGTGTAGTGCTAACAGTGTACTTTCTTTGCAGAATACAGCTGTGACACAGGTGGAGTTGTTAATAGTGTAGTTTCTTTGGGGTACAGAACTGTGACACAGGTGAACTGCTTATAGTGTAGTTTCTTTGGAGTATAGAGCTGTAACAAGGTGGAGTGCTAATATTGTGGCATCTTTAGGGTGCAGAGCTGTGACACAGGTGGAGTGCTAAAAGTGTAATTTCTTTGGGTGCAGAGCTGTGACACAGGCGGAGTGCTAACAGTGTACTTTCTTAGGACTATACAGCTGTGACACAGGTGCAGTGCTAATAGTATATTTTCTTTTGGGTACCAAGCTGTGACAGAGGTGGAGTGCTTATAGTGTAGATTCTTTGCTGTATAGATCTGTGACACTGTTGGAGTGCTAATATTGTGGCGTCTTTAGGGTGCAGAGCTGTGACACAGGTGGAGTGCTAATAGTGTATCTTCTTTTGGGTACAGAGCTGTGACACAGCTGGAGTGCTAATAGTGTATTTTCTTTGAAGTACAGATCTGTGAAACAGGTGATATGGTATTAGTTTAATTTGTTTGGAGTACAGAGCTGTGACACAGGTGAAGCGAAAATAATGTAGTTTTTATCTGGGGTACAACTGCAAGAAAGGCAAAGTGCTAACAGTGCAGTGTTCTTGGGGTGCAGAATAGTGACACAGGTGAAGTGCTGATTGTGTAATTTGCTTGGGTACAGATACTGTATGGGACCAAGGTGAAGTGCTGATAGTGTAGTTTGTTTGGGGATAGTACAGAGATGTGACACAGGTGAAGTGCTAATAATGTAGTTTCTTCGCAGTATAGAACTGTGAATATTTGGAGTGCTAACAGTGCAGTTTCTTTGGAGTAAAGAGCTGTGAGACAGGTGGAGTGCTAGTAGTGTAGTTTCTTTGGGGTACAAAGCTGGGACCCAGATGACATGGTAATTGAGTAGTTTCTTTGGAGTACAGAGCTGTGACACAGGTGGGGTGCTAATAGTGGGGTTGCTTTGGGATACAGAGCTGTGACACAGGTGGACTGCTAACAGCGTACTTTCTTTGGAGAACAGAGCTGTGACACAGGTGGAATGCTAATTCTGTGGTTTCTTTGGGGGTAAGAGCGGTGACACAAGTGATATGTACTAGTGTAATTTGTTTGGAGGACAGAGCTGTGACACAGGTGAAGTGAAAATAGTGTAGTTTCCTTGGGGTACAACTGCAACACAGGCCAAGTGCTGGCAGTACAGTGCTCTCGGGGTACAGAGCAGTGACACAGGTGAAGTGCTGATAGTGTAGTTTGTTTGTGGTAATGATCTGTGACCCTGGTGAGTGATGATAGTGTAGTTTCTTTGGAGTACAGAGCTGTGACACAGGTGGAGCACTAACAGTGAAGTTTTTTTTCGAGTATAGAGCTGTGACAGAGGTGGAATGAAAACAGTGCAGTTTCTTTGGAGTATATAGCTGTGACATAGGTGGAGTGCTAATAGTTTACTTTTTTTAGATTCCAGGACACAGGTGGAGTGCTAATAGTGTGATTACTTTGGCGTGCAAAGGTGTGACACAGGTAGAGTGCTAATAGTGTAGTTTCTTGGGAGTGTACAGCTGTGACACAGGTGGACTGCTAATACTGTAGTTTCATTTAAGTATATAGCTGTGACACAGGTGGATTACTAATAGTATGGTTTCCTTGGGTACAGAGCTGTGACACAGGGGAGTGATAACAGTGTGGCTTCTTTAGGGGTACAAAGCTGTGACAGGTGGAGAGCTAATAGTGTAGTTGTTTTTTGGGTACAGAGCTGTGACATAGTTGGAGTGTTAACCGTGTACTTTCTTAGGAATATACAGCTGTGACACAGGTGGAGTGCTAATAGTGTAATATCTTTGGGGTACAGAGCTGTGACACAGGTTTAGTGCTAACAATGTACTTTCTTAGGGGGTAGACTGCAAATAGTGTAGTTTCTTTGGGGAACAGAGCTGTGACCGGTGGAGAGCTAATAGTATAGTTGTTTCTTTGGGTACAGAGCTGTGACATAGGTGGAGTGCTAACTTGTAAATTCTTTGCAGTATAGAGCTGTGACACAGGCAGGGTGCTAATAGTGTAGCTTCTTAGGGGTTCAGAGCTGTGACATAGGTAGAGTTGTACTAGTGTAGTTTCTTTGGAGTACAGAGCTGTGAAACAGATGACATGGCAATAGTGTAATTTATTTCGAGTACAGAGCTGTGACACAGGTGAAGAGAAAACAATGTAGTTTCCTTGGAGTATAGAGCTGTGACACAGGTGGAGAGTTAATAATGTGGTTTGTTTGGGTACAGAGCTGTGACACAGGTGGAGTTGTGATAGTGTAGTTTCTTTAGAGTACAGAACTGTGACAAAGGTGACACGGTAATAGTGTAATTTATTTGGAGTACAGAGCTGTGACACAGGTGAAGAGAAAGCAGTGTAGTTTCTTTGGAGTATAGAGCTGCGACACAGGTGGAGAGTTAATAGTGTAGTTTCCTTTGGGTACAGAGCTGTGCCAGAGATGGCATGCTAATAGTGTAGTATCTTTGGGGTGCAGAGGCGTTGCACAGGAGGAGTGATAACAGTGTACTTTCTTTGGAATATAGAGCTCTGACACATGCAGATTGCTAACAGTGTAGCTTCTTTTGTCTGCACACTCTGCCAAGTGTTCACCGTGGCTTTTTCCTGCCAAATCAAATATTTTTTAACACTGTAACCTGGTGCCATGCGATTTGTTTGCTGGAGTTCTAATAGTGTGGTTTCCTTGGAGTATAGAGCTGTGTCAAAGATGGAGTGCTAATAATGTGGTTTCTTTGGGGTATAGAGCTGAGACACAGGTGGAGTGATAACAGTCTACCTTCTTTGTAGTATAGAGCTGTGACACAGGTGGAGTGCTAATAGTGTAGCTTCTTTAGGGTTCAGAGCTGTGACACAGGTGGAGTGCTAATAGTGTAGTTTCTTTGAAGTACAGAGCTGTGACACAGGTGACATGGTAATAGTGTAATTTATTTGGAGTACAGAGCTGTGTGACAGGTGAAGAGAAAACAGTGTAGTTTATCAGTAGTATAGAGCTGTGACATAAGTGGAGTGCTAATAGTGTATTTCTTTAGAGTACAGACACATCTGGAGTGCTCATAGTGTGGTTTCTTTGGAGTATAGCGTTGTAACACAGGTGGAGTGCTAATAGTGTAATTTCTTTGGGGTACAGAACTGTGACACTAGTGAATTGCTAATAGCTTTAATATAGCCTTATCATCTGTATCATGTGACACAAATGATGACTATTTAAGTATACTTGTTTGCACTTCACCCTTGTCTCTTGTGAAAGCATTGCAGCAAACCCAGGTCGGGTTGTACCAGTCAGAATTGAGTTGTAGTTTATGTCTGCAAAATTTGCCAATTATTTATTGTGGCTTTTTTTGACAAATAAAATATTTTTTTAACACTGTATCCTGGTGCCGTGCAAATTGTTTGCTGGAGTCCTAATTGTGTAGCTTCTTTTGAGTATAAAGCTGTGACTGAGGTAGAGTGCTAATAGTGTGGTTTCTTTGGGGTATAGAGCTGTGACACAGGTGGAATGCTAATAGTGTAGTTTGGGGTACAGAGTTGTGACACATGGGGAATGCTAATAGTATAGTTTCTTTGGAGTACAGAATTGTGACACAGGTGGAGGGATAACAGTGTACTTTCTTTAGACTATAGAGTTGTGACACAGGAGGAGTGCTAACAGTGTAGCTTCTTTGGGGTACAGAGCTGTGACACAGGTGGAGTGCTGATAGTTTAGTTTCTTTAGAGTACAGAGCTGCAACACAGGTGGAGAGCTAATAGTGTTGTTTCTTTGCAGTAGAGAGCTATGACAGAGATGGAGTCCTAATAGTGTGGTTTCTCTGGTGGTGCTGAGCTGTTACACAGGTGCAGTGTGTTAATAGTGCAGTTTCTCTGGGTACAGAGCTGTGACATAGGTGGAGTGCTAACAGTATACTTTCTTTGGAGTATAGAGCTGTGACACAAGTGGAGTGCTAATAGTGTAGTTTGTTTGGGGTACAGAGTTGTGACACATGGGGAATGCAAATAGTGTAGTTTCTTTGGAGTACAGAGCTGTGACACAGTTGGCATAATAACAGTGTACTTTCTTTAGAGTATAGAGCTGTGACACAGGAGGAGTGCTAACAGTGTAGCTTCTTTGGGGTACAGAGCTGTGACACAGGTGGAGTGCTAATAGTTTAGTTTCTTTAGAGTACAGAGCTGCAACACAGGTGGAGAGCTAATAGTGTTGTTTCTTTGCAGTAGAGAGCTGCGACACAGATGGAGTCCTAATAGTGTGGTTTCTCTGGTGGTGCTGAGCTGTTACACAGGTGCAGTGTGTTAACAGTGCAGTTTCTCTGGGTACAGAGCTGTGACACAGGTGGAGTGCTAACAGTGTACTTTCTTTGCAGAAAACAGCTGTGACAGGTGGAGTTGTTAATAGTGTAGTTTCTTTGGGGTACAGAACTGTGACACAGGTGAACTGCTTATAGTGTTGTTTCTTTGGAGTATAGAGCTGTGACACAGGTGGAATGCTAATATTATGGGATCTTTATGGTGCAGAGCTGTGACACAGATGGAGTGCTAAAAGTGTAGTTTCTTTGGGTACAGAGCTGTGACACAGGCGGAGTGCTAACAGTGCACTTTCTTAGGACTATACAGCTGTGAAACCAGTGGAGTGCTTATAGTGTATATTCTTTGCAGTATAGAGCCATGACACTGGTGGAGTGCTAATATTGTGGGGTCTTTAGGGTGCAGAGCTGTGACACAGGTAGAGTTCTAATAGCGTGTCTTCTTTTGGGTACAGAGCTGTGACACAGCTAGAGTGTTAATAGCGTATTTTCCTTGAAGTACAGATCTGTGAATCAAGTGATATGGTATTAGTTTAATTTGTTTGGAGTACAGAGCTGTGACCCAGGTGAAGTGAAAATAGTGTAGTTTTTATCTGGGGTACAACTGCAAGATAGGCAAACTGCTAACAGTGCAGTGTTCTTGGGGTGCAGAGCAGTGACACAGGTGAAGTGCTGATTGTGCAGTTTGTCTGGGTACAGATATGTGACCAAGGTGAAGTGCTGATAGTGTAGTTTGTTTGGGGATAGTACAGAGATGTGACACAGGTGAAGTGATAATAATGTAGTTTCTTCTGAGTATAGAGCTGTGAACATTTGGAGTGCTAACAGTGCAGTTTCTTTGGAGTAAAGAGCTGTGACACAGGTGGAGTGCTAGTAGTGTAGTTTCTTTGGGGTACAAAGCTGGGACCCAGTTGACATGGTAGTAGTGTAGTTTCTTTGGAGTATAGAGCTGTGATACAGGTGGGGTGCTAATAGTGGGGTTGCTTTGGGATACAGAGCTGTGACACAGGTGGAGTGCTAACAGTGTACTTTCTTTGGAGTACAGAGCTGTGACACAGGTGGAGTGCTGATAGTATAGTTTGTTTGAGGTACAGAGCTGTGACACAGGTGGTCTGCTAACTGTGGCTTCTTTGGGGGTACAGAGCTGTGACAGGTGGAGAGCTAATAGTGTAGTTATTTCTTTGGGTACAGAGCTGTGACACAGGCGGAGTGCTAACAGTGTACTTTCTTAGGAGTATACAGCTGTGACACAGGTGAACTGCTAATAGTGTCATTTCTTTTTGCGGTACAGAGCTGTGACACAGGTGGAGTGCTAATAGTGTACTTTCTTTGAAGCAGAGATCTGTGAAACAGGTGACATGGTATTAGTTTAATTTGTTTGGAGTACAGAGCTGTGACACAGGTGAAGTGAAAATAGTGTAGTTTTTATCTGGTGTACAACTGCTACAAAGGCAAAGTGCTAACAATGCAGTGTTCTTGGGGTACACAGCAATGACACAGTTGAAGTGCTGATTCTGTAGTTTGTTTGGGTACAGATCTGTAACCTAAGTGAAGTGCTGATAGTGTAGTTTCAGGGCAGTACAGAGCTGTTACACACGTGAAGTGCTAAGAATGTAGTTTCTTCAGAGTATAGAGCTGTGACACAGGTGGAGTTCTAGTAGTGTAGTTTCTTTGGGGTACAATGCTGTGACAGAGGTGAAGTGCTAATAGTGTAGTTTATCTGGAGTATAGAGCTGTGACCCAGTTGACATGGTAATAGTGAAGTTTCTTTGGTATATAGAGTTGTGACACTGGTGGGGTGCTAATAGTGGGGTTGCTCTGGGATACAGAGCTGTGACACAGGTCGAGTGCTAACAATGTACTTTCTTTGGAGTACAGAGCTGTGACAGAGGTGGAGTGCTAATAGTGTAGTTTGTTTCTGGTTCAGAGCTGTGACACAGGTGGAGAGCTAATAGTGTAGTTTCTTTGCAGTAAAGAGCTGTGACACCGATGGAGTCCTAATAGTGTGGTTTCTTTGGTGGTGCTGAGCTATTACACAGGTGCAGTGTGTTAATAGTGCAGTTTCTCTGGGTATATAGCTGTGACACAGATGGAGTCCTAACAGTGTACTTTCTTTGGAGAATACAGCTGTGACACAGGTGGTGTTGCTAATAGTGTAGTTTCTTTGTGGTACAGAACTGTGACACAGGTGAACTGCTTATAATGTAGTTTCTTTGGAGTACAGATCTGTGACACAGGTGGAGTGCTAATACTGTGGTTTCTTTGGGGTACACAGCTGTGACACAGGTGATATGGTATTAGTGTAATTTGTTTGGAGTAAAGAGCTGTGACACAGGTGAAGTGAAAATAGTGTAGTTTCCTTGGGGTACAACTGCAACACAGGCAAAGTGCTAGCAGTACAGTGCTCTCGGGGTACAGAGCACCGACACAGGTGAAGTGCTGATAGCGTAGTTTGTTTGTGGTAATGATCTGTGACCCTGGTGAAGTGCTGATAGTGTAGTTTGTTTAAGGATACAGAGCTGTGACATAGGTGAAGTGCCAATAGTGTAGTTTCTTTGGAGTACAGAGCTGTGACACAGGTGGAACACTAACAGTGAAATTTTGTTTTCAAGTATAGAGCTGTGACAGAGGTGGAGTGAAAACAGTGTAGTTTCTTTGAAGTATATATCTGTGGCATAGGTGGAGTGCTAATAGTGTACTTTCTTTAGAGTCCAGGACACAGGTGGAGTGCTAATAGTGTGGTTACTTTGGAGTACCGAGCTGTGACATAGGTGGACTGCTAATACTGTAGTTTCATTTAAGTATATAGCTGTGATGGTAGAGTTCTAATAGTGTGGTTTCTTTGGGTATAGAGCTGTGACACAGGTGGAGTGATAATAGTGTAAATTCTTTGCAGTATAGAGCTGTGACATAGGCAGAGTGCTAATAGTGTAGCTTCTTAGGGGTACAGAGCTGTGACACAGGTAGAGTTGTAATAGTGTAGATTCTTTGGAGTACAGGGGTGTGACACAGGTGACATGGTAATAGTGTAATTTATTTGGAGTATAGAGGTGTGACACAGGTGAAGAGAAAAACAGTGTAGTATCTTTGGAGTATAGAGCTGTGACACAGGTGGAGAGTTAATAGCGTAGTTTCTTTTCGGTACAGAGCTGCACCAGAGGTGGCATGCTAATAGTGTAGAATCTTTGGGGTTCAGAGCAGTTGCACAGGTGGAGTGATAACAGTGTACTTTCTTTGGAATACAGAGCTACGACACTGGCAGATTGCTAATAGTGTAGCTTCTTATGTCTGCACACTCTGCTAAGTGTTCATTGTGGCTTTTTCCTGCAAATAAAATATTTTTTAATGCTCTAACCTGGTGCCATGCGATTTGTTTGCTGGAGTTCTAATAGTGTAGTTTCCTTGGATATAGAGCTGTGTCAGAGGTAGAGTGCTAATAATATGGTGTCTTTGGGGTATAGAGCTGTGACACAGGTGGAGTGATAACAGTGTACCTTCTTTGTAGTATAGAGCTGTGACACAGATGGGGTGCTAATAGTGTAGCTTCTTTGGGGTACAGAGCTGTGACAAAGCTGGAGTGCTAATAGTGTAGTTTCTTTGAAGTACAGAGCTGAGACACAGGTGACATGGTAATAGTGTCATTTATTTGGAGTACAGAGCTGTGTCACAGGCGAAGAGAAAACAGTATAGTTTCTTTGGAGTATAGAGCTGTGACATAGGAGAAGTGCTAATAGTGTACTTTCTTTAGAGTACTGACTCAGCTAGAGTGCTCATAATGTGGTTTCTTTGGAGTATAGTGCTGTGACACTGGTGGAGTGCTAATAGTGTAGTTTCTTTGGTGTACAGAACTGTGACACATGTGGAATGTTAATAGCTTTAACATAGCCTTATAATCTGTATCATGTGACCCAAATGATGACTATTTAAGTATACTGGTTTGCACTTTACCCTTGTCTCTTGTGAGAGCCTTGTGGCAAAACCAGGTCAGGTCGCATCAGTCAGAATTGTATTGCACTTTACATCTGCACAATCTGCCAATTATTTATTGTGGCTTTTTTTAGAAAAATAAAATATTTTTTAACGCTGTAACCTGGCGCCATGCAATTTGTTTGCTGGAGTGCTAATACTGTAGTTTCTTTGGAGTATAGAGCTATGACTGAGGTAGAGTGCTAATACTGTGGTTTCTTTGGGGTATAAAGCTGTGACACAGGTGGAGTGCTAATAGTGTAGTTTCCTTGGAGTATGAAGCTGTGACACATGTGGAGTGCAAATAGTGTAGTTTCTTTGTAGTATAGAGTTGTGCTACAGGTGGAATACTAATACTATGGGTTTCTTTGGGGTAGAGAGCCGTGGCACAATTGGAGTGCTAATAGTGTAGTTTCTTTGGGGTACAGGGCTGTGAGACAAGTGAAGTAATAACAGTGTACTTTCTTTGAAGTATAGAGCTGTGACACAGGTGGAGTGCTAGTAGGGTTGCTTCTTTGCAGTAGAGAGCTGTGGCACAGGTGGAGTGCTAATAGTGTAGTTTCTTTGGAGTACATAGCTGTGACACTGGTAACAAGGTAAAAGTGTAATTTGTTTGGAGTACGGAGCTGTGACACATTTGAGGTGAAAACAGTATACTTTCTTTGGAGTATAGAGCTGTGACACAAGTACAGTGCTAATAGTGTACTGTACAAGTCACATTAAACTGTTCCTCCAGCTCACTGGTTTAGCATTTTTCAATGAGTTGCTTATTGTGTGCACTTCCCAGTGCAATGAATTAAGAAAAGTTTCTCAATGGTTTCTATCTAGCTATCTAAACAGGGGTCTTTCCTTCCCTCTGACACAGAGATTCAATTACTTTGAAACAGTGCTGGACCTCAATAGACTGGTACGTAACCTGGGGTTGAAAGCCTTCTTTTTTTTGGGGGGGGGGGCAAGACCTTACGAATGATGGGACTGAAAATCTGGAAACTAATTGTGATGTCTGATAGTTTGAAGGTTTTTAAACCAGTCTCTGATTGTTGTCCTCCATTATCTTCTGCATTACAAATGTTTTTGAAGTGTTGTGAGGAAGACTTGATGCTTCTCAATAGAGATATTAATTTACATTATTATCACAACTTAAGTAAAATTGAACAGGAAGCTCTAATAGGTTTGGGTAGTAATGCAGAGATCACTATAAAAGCAGCAGATAAAGGGGGCGCTGTTGTGGTTATGGACACCACTAAGTATAATTCTGAAGTTTTAAAACAACTTTCCGAAACAACTTATTATGAAAAGCTTAAGTCTGATAGGACATTGCTTTTTAAACAGAACATTGATGCTTATCTGAAGAAATAAAAGATGCAGAATTGATTTCTGATAAAGTCCCCAAATATTTAACTGTTGAGTGTCCTATTAGGTCTACATTTTATGTACTTCCTAAAATTCACAAGGACATGATGAATCCACCTGGGAGGCCCACTGTGTCAGGTAACAACAGTCTAACAGAACCACTAGCAAAATATGTGGATTCTTTTCCAGTGAATATTGTTAAGGAACAGGTACCAGCTTATATTACAGATACTAGTGACATTTTGTCAGTACTGGAGGATTTGGCAATAGAAGAAGACAGTATTCTGGTCACACTTGATGTCACGTCCCTATATTCAAATATTCCACATAGTGGTGGTTTGGAAGCTTTAACATTTTATTTGGATGTGAGGTCTGTTAAAGAACCACCTACAGAAGTGTTAATCCAGCTAACTAGGTTTATATTAGAATATAATACATTCTTTTATAAAAATGACTTCTATTTTCATAAAAAAGGTACAGCTATGGGTGCAAGCATGGCACCTAACTATGCAAACTTGTACATGGCAAAATAGAACTTGAAACAATAAGAAATCCCAGTAATCTCTTTCTACACAAAACTGACTTGTGGAGATGCTTTATTGATGATGTCATTATGGTGTGGAAAGGTAGCAAAGATGAATTGTTTAAATTTGTGAAGTATTTAGAAACCAGTAATGAGCATCTGCGGTTTACTATTTGTTTCAGTTATACTGAAATTAATTTCTTAGATTTGAGGATCTATAAGGATGGAGAAGGTGGTGTAAAGACAGATCTTTACTGTAAACAAACAGATCAAAACACCATTTTACTTGCAAATAGCTGTCATCCCAGGCATGTTATAAAAGCAATACCCAAAGGACAGTACATCCGCACAAAAGGAAATTGTAGTGATTTGCATGAGTATAATAAAAGAGCAAATTAATTGACTGCTAAACTACAGAATAGAGGCTACAATAGTAGTATTCTTGAAAAGCAAAAAGCGCAGTTGATGAAATAGCAAGGGAAGATTTGTTAACTGATAAACCACGAATTAAAGACGGTGATCCTCAGACCACTTTTGTCACTACTTATAGCCCCCAATCAGGTGAAATAGCTAAAATTGTTAGAAAACATTGGCATCTGGTCCGGTTGGACCCAAATTTGCTACATACCAATGTTGGGAATCCACGTGTAGTGTACTGTAGGGGAAAAAACATCAAAGATTTTATAGTGCATTCTGTACAACCAACAATAGAAAAACCTAGGAATTGGCTAACTAAACAAGTGGATGGCTGTAACAAATGTGGTCATTGCAAGTACTGTTCATGGGTAAAAACTACAAAAAGTTTTTAAAAATCATGCCACGGGGTTAGATGTTAAGATTAAGGGCTTTGTGACATGTAGCACTTCAGGGGTAATATATATTGCAGAATGTTCTTGCAATAGTTTTTACATTGGTAAAACAAAACACCCCTTTAAAGTGCGGATAGGTGAACATGCTAGGGCCATTTTGCATGGTGACATAACTAATGCCCTAGCCCTTCATATGTTAAAAGCAAACAATAAGGGTGTACATAGATTTGTGTTTACAGCTATAGAAAAACCTGTCTTAACAAAAAGAGGGGGAGATCTTGACAAGCTTCTTTTACGCAGGGAGCAGTACTGGATATTTGCTATGAAAGCAATGTCTACACCAGGACTGAATGATAGGATTGAAATTAAACCTTTTTAAAATATAAGAAATAATGTTTTTTAATTTGGTGTTTTCTATCTAAATTTTCTTTCTTCTTTCTATCTTTCAGCAGTGCACAGATTTCACTATGATCTAATGGATAAATGAGGTATCATAAGTTGTTTTGCGGAATATTTCCAGCAGTAAGTTTGTGCAATTTTATACTGGTGCTGTATTATGTATATTAAGCACAGTGTTGATCTCTCTCTTTCTGTTTTTTGTTTCACTGGATTTTTTGCTTTACTGGATTTTGTATGTAGTTTGAAAGGGTGATATCACTTTAAGGACACTGTTTAAATACATGTATATGCAGTTTTGGACGTCAGCCTTTGAACAAGCCATGTGCGAAATACGTCAGGTGACGTCATATGGAGGTGACCTTCAGCTCTTGTTCTGGCTCTTGTTTGGATTATCCAACCGTTTCCATTGTTGTCCTGTTTCGTCTGGACTGCTTGGACATTATGGACTGTTTGAACCATATGGACTCCTTTGCATAGGAACTTGAGGACTTTTATTATAGTGAGTTTCTTTTGCTCCTGTTTTATGGAATAAAGCTTGTTTATATTTACAAGAGCATTCTCGGCTGGTACTTATTTTTCTTGGAGCACAAACAAAGTTTTCATGTTTTTGAGCAGGTGCAGGTTCTGTTAGTTTTTTCTTCATTTTGTTCGAAACTAGCACTGCTCGCTCCTTTGTGCAGTCCTTTCCACCTTCCTGTTGTGACGCTAATATAACTCTTGGATACCCAGAGTCTGTTGCTAGCCGTGTTTATACTTAAAACTATAGTTCTACTACTGGTACCAGTGACAGAGTATTTTCGCACCCTGTGTAATATATACTGTATATATCTTTGTGGGCCCCTTTCTTGGGCTGGTGAGCTTGTGGTATGGTGTACTGGGAAGGTGGGTTTTGCTACATGGTATCACAGTGGGGGGTGGGCACCGCTGATGTTAAAGTGTATGGAAACTCCAAGTAACTAATGTTATTTAGTGTTCTGCTTATGCAAGTCTCAGTCCCATTTCTCTATTTGACAAACCATTCATTGTTTTTGTTTAAAACTGTCTCTGAGCTTATTATTAGCTACAGTCATTAATTGCATGCAAAGTAAAGTATTGCAACTGTTTATTGTATTCCATATGTAGGGTGACTGGAAGGGGAGGTGGGTAGGTACAGCATCCCAGGGGGTTGTACCCTACATATATCTGGGCCACTATATTTACTCTGGGTGGAGGCACCACACATTATCTATTTCTATTTGGAAAAGAACTCCCAGTCCCCATCAGAACAGAGCCCAGACCCCTCAACATGTTTTGCGGTCATCAGGCAGGGGTAGTAGCCCATGGGTACACGGCACCAGGGGTTATATCTTTGGAGAAACCACTGGGATCTCATGTTTACCAGTCATGCCCCACATGGTGACCCCTGTTCATAAGGACAGTATTGTGCCCCACAAACCCCAAGTTGTTGCTGACACTATGGCCCGTAATAGATAGTTTGAGTGGTGTGAAGGCAAGGATATGGACCCTAAAAAAGTGCTTCTGCTCCTGGGAGTCCACCTTGGCACAGACAGAGATCAATTGGAAGAGGACCTATCAACAATCAAGTGCCTGGGCCAAGTTGCTTCCGAGGGCAGTGTATGGACTCTGCCACAAAGATGTTAAGAGTGTTGAGTGCTGATACACAGTTGACCCCACTAGAGTTCTCGATGTACTGATACCAGAAGGTTCCAAGGAGGCATGGACTATAGGCACACATGCTACTGTGATTCCTAAAATGGAAGTCATGCCCCACCCTAGCTATGGGCCAACTTCCTCTGGCTCCTACCATAGACTGAGGATGTTTTCCAGAGTGAAGCCCACACCAGCAGGTGAGGATGATTTGGAGACATGGATGGACTATGCTGCCCCTTTATTGCAGGATTGGCAATGCTCTGAGGCCGAGAAAAAAAGCGACTTGGAGAAAGCCTTCGAGCCCCAGCACCAGAGGTTATCCACTCTCTGAGAGCCACTGACCCAAATGCATCCACCCAAGAGTATTTAGTGGCACTGGAGAGTGTTTTTGGAAGCACAGAGTCCTGTGAGGATCTCCTGTGGAAATTCAAAACTACTAGGCAGTGGGAGGGAGAACCTTTGTCTGGCTTTTTGACTCCTGTGGAAAGGGCCTTGAAGAAAGTATTTTGTAAAAGAGGTGTGGCCTCCCAAGAATTAAATTGAGTGCGGCTCAACATGTGCTTAAGGCTGCCTGTCACTTCACTCTGCTAATCTTCAAGTTGCATCCAGCTGAGAGGAGAGATGAACCACCATCTCACTGGGCATTTATGAGAGAGGTTAGAGGGGCCAAAGAGGAAAAGTAATGCTGGGGACTTTGTTCTGCCTCCACAGCTGTTACACAGGTTACTGGAAGCACACCCCCAGTAGACACTCAAGAATGGAGGGAGTTACTCAAAGGGTATAGGGAGGTAATTGACAAGGCCACTGCAGCTTTTAGTAAAGGCCAGGATGCCCACCAAAAACAGTCTCCTCTTCCAGCCACCCCAAACCTCTCTGTCAAGGGCGTGGGAGTGCTAGCACAAGCACCCCCACGAAGTTCGGACCTTGAAACTCATTTAATGAACTGTGCAGCCTGGTAAGCGAACTGAAAAGCTGCAGTATGCAGCCTTCGGCTAGGCTGGGGAGAGAGAGAGAGAGAAAGAACAAAGGCCTGAAGTTGTCAAAGCCCCTGCCAAGGCCTCTAATACTTATGTTGCAAAACAAAGTAGTCAAAGCTAGAGACCCCCCTGCTGATGTGTCATCCCAACCCACAGCAAACAGAGAGGGCATTTTCTGTTATAACTGTGGAAAAAATGGACACATTAAGAGGGAATGCTGGTCCCAGGAGGACCCAGTAAGAGTCAAAGACAGACTGCTTGAAAAGCTTCAGAAACAGGGAAACTTCAGCAGGGCCAGTAAAGGAGTGCACTGGGACCCCGGCCAAGCCCAGCTCCACCACATTTGTAGCAAAATCCTCAGTTAAAACATCTGAAGCTGCACTACCTGAACTTGACAAGCTTGTTGGATCCTCTACTGAAATGACAGCCATTCTTGATGGAGTGCCTGCTCAAGCTCTAACTTGGACAGTGGTTCTCAAGTGACAGTCATTTTCAAGAACTGGTATGACCAGCACTTGTCTCATCACAAGCTATTGCCCTTGGAAGGCCTAAATGTCTGGGTGCTCAGTGACAAATCCTACCCATACCTGGAGTACATCAAAGTGTGAGTTGCCTTCCCATCCAAGGTCACTGGCATGGGGGATCTGGTTAACATAGACTTTGACAGCAGATAAGGACCGCTAGGCCCATCTAGTCTGCCCATTTCCCTACCTACAGGATAGGCCGCAGATCCTATTTAACCAACAGCCTATATCTTCCTGCCTCCCTCAAGAATTGCCTTATGTCTGTCCCATGCATTCTTGAATTCTCCCACAGTTTTAGACTCCACAACTTCCTCAGGAAGGCTGTTCCATGCATCCACTACCCTCTCTGTGAAATAATACTTCCTCACATTGCCCCTGAACTGCCCTCCTTCTATCTTTAAATTGTGTCCCCTTGTTCTTGCAAGTCTCTTTTTCTGAAAGATGCTACCCTCTTGGACTTTGTTGATTCCCTTGAGGTACTTGAAAGTTCCTATCATGTCCCCTCTCCCTTCTTTCCTCAAGGGTATACATATTAAGCTCCTTTAGTCTCTCCTCATACGGCTTCTCTTGCAGACCCTGCACCATTTTAGTTGCCCTCCTCTGGACTGCCTCTATCCTGTCTATGTCCTGCGGAGATGGGGTCTCCAGAACTGGACACAGTATTCCAGATGGGGTCTCACCAACTGTCTGTACAGAGGATAACAACTTCCTGTTTTCTGCTGCTGATGCCTCTCCTGTACATCCCAGTATACCCCGGCCCTCCCTACTGCCTTCTCACATTGCTTGCTAACCTTAAGGTCATCTGATATGATTACCCCCAGGTCCCATTCCTGTTTTGTTGTTGCTACTACCTCCCACCCATTGTGTATTCTTCCCTGGGTTCTTGTTTCCCAGGTGCATTATTTTGCACTTTTTTGCATTGAATCCTAGCTGCCATACATCTGACCATTCCTCCAACCTTGCCAAGTCCCTTTTCATCTTTTCCACGCCTCCTTGTGTATCAACCCTGTTGCAGATCTTTGTGTCATCTGCAAAAAGGCATACTTTTCCTTCCAGTTCCTCTGCAATGCCACTGATGAAGACATTAAAAAGGACTGGACCCAATACTGAACCCTGCGGTACCCCACTAATAACCGCCCTTTCTTCAGAGTGGACTCCATTTACAGTTACCTTCTGTGTCCTGTTGTCCAGCCAATGTTTTACCCAGGCTTCCACCCTGGGACCCACTCCCAGGCTGGTTAATTTGAGTTATAATCTTTTGTGTGGGACTGTGTCAAATGCCTTGCTAAAGTCTAGGTAGGCCATGTCCACAGCCCCTCCCTGGTCTACTACTTTGGTCACCCAGTCAAAGAAATCTATTAGATTCGTCTGACATGACCTTCCCGCTGTGAACCCATGCTGTCTTGGATCCTGTGCTCCACTGACCTCTAGGTACTCAACTATTCTTTCCTTCAGAAGTGACTCCATCACTTTCCCTACCACAGAGGTCAGACTGACAGGTCTGTAGTTTCCTGCCTCTGTCTTGGTCCCACTTTTGTGATTGGGAATCACATCCGCCTTCTTCCAGTCCTCGGGTACCACACCATCCTCCCATGATTTATTAAAAAGAGTAGCCAGTGGTTTCACTAGTTCCTTCCTTAATTCTTTTAGAATTCTGAGGTGAATTCCATCAGGACCCATTGCTTTGTCCACCTTCAGTTTTAGGAGTTCTTGCAGAACCCTTTCTTCTGTGAAAAGACTGGGATCGACCCCCCTATCAAGAATGCTTCTGTTAATTGGATTAGACACTTCCCCCTCCTCTTTTGTGAATACTGAGCAGAAATATTCGTTCAGTATTCCTGCTTTTTCACTGTCCCCTCTGCCCACCCACCGTTTATTCTATTCAGCCTCACTATTCCTCCCTTTGTCTTTCTCACTCTGATGTACCTATAAAGTTTTATCCCCTTCTTAACTGAGTTGGCTATCTTTTCCTCAGTTTGGGCCTTTGCTATTCTGACTTCCCTCCCTGCTTCTTTCTGCCTTAACTGGTACAGCTCTCTGTCCTGCTCCTTCTGTGTTTCCTTATACTTCTGGAATGCTATCTTTTCTTCCTGACTTTCACAGCCACCTCTCTTGAGAACCATAGTGGCTTTTCTTTTGTTTTGATTTGTTTATTTGCTTCACACAAGGCTTGTTGCCTCTGTGATGGCGGTTTTGATAATTCCCCATTGTTGCTCCACACCTCCTTCTAGCCTGTTTGCTAGTGCTTTTCTGAGGCACTCTCCCATCTTGCCAAAGTCAGCCCTCCTAAAGTCCAGTACCCTCACTTTTGTATGGCTTGACTCTGTAGCTCAGTTTAACGTGAACCACACTGTTTGATGGTCACTTGTCCCCAGATGGCAACCCACTTCTAGATCTGAGATCCTCTCACTGCCCCGTTTGAGAGTACGAGGTCTAAGATTGCTCCCTCACGAGTGGGTTCCAAAACTAGCTGTCTAATGCCTGCCACCTGTAGGGCATCAAGAATGGCCCTGCTCTTGGATGTGGCTGCAGCAAATGTGCTCCAGTTAACATCTGGCATATTCAGGTCTCCCATCAACAGTATCTCCCCTTCCTCTGCCATTCTAAGAATGCCCTCCATCATATCCTTGTCCATTCCTTCCCCCTGACATGGGGGTCTGTACACAACCCCTGTGCGGATTGTGGTACCCTTTCCAGTCTCCAAGGTGACCCACAGTGCCTCCTCTCCTCCCTGTTTACTCTTTTGTTCAGTTGCTTTTATCCCTTCCTTTACATAGAAAGCTACTCCTCCCCCTCTTCTCCCCTGCCTGTCTCTCCTGTAGGTTATGTACCCTGGTATGTTAACATCCCAGTCATGGTTCTCTGTGTACCATGTTTCTGTGACTGCTACGATATCCAGACATCCCTCTTCCATTAAGGCCACCAGCTCAGGGAGCTTGTTGCCCAGACTACGGGCATTGGTACTCATTACCCTCCATTTCCTGATGGCCTTACCCCTTTTGCCCCATCCCTGTCCTTCTTGCCTTTGTCACTTTCTCCATTTACCCCTGCCCTTCTCCTATCGACACCTCCATGTTGGTGTTTGCCACACTTACTACCGTGATTGTTTGGGGGGCGATGTTTCCTGCTCCTTTCCAGTGCCTCCCCCTTGGCTAGTTTAAAAGCTTGCCAATGAAGCATTTAAACCTATCACCTAGGATCCTGGTTCCCCTCCCAGACAGATGCAGCCCATCATGCCAGTATGAAGCTTGCATCACTCCAGGTGGACCCCCAGTCCCCAATGAAGCCAAATCCTGAGCTCACACCAGTTTTTCAACCACTGATTGAATCCCATGGTATGGAACACCCTAGCCTCTCCTATGCCATAGATGGGTAGCACCTCCGAAGGTTACCGTGCGTGCTACTTGACTAAGGCCCTCCCCAATTCCACAAACTCTTCCTGCACTTCTAATCCCTTTCTTAGCCAGGTCATTTGTCTCTAAGTGGACAATGACATCCAGCTCCCTCCTGTGCAGCTGCTCCGGCAATCCTGAGGATTCGGCTCCCTGTCCCTCAAGCCATGGCGCCAGGCAGGCACCTACCTCCCTCTCCCTTCCTTGCCCAGTTCTACCTTCTTAACAATGGGTCCCCCACCAGGGTTGTTTCCTTCCCTGCAGGGTCCCCTGCCACCCTCCTGTGGGTATCCTTTGTGGAGGTTCCCAGCATCCTCTGGTCTCCACTGTAGGGTGCCTCCATAGAGGAACCACACTTTGCCAGAATGGCATAGGAATTGTGGAGAGAGGTACAGCTGGAGGGATGTGCCTCTGTTCCACCATTCTCACCCTCCCTGAGCCCACTGTGGTCCAACCGCTCCTCTTTCTTGGCAACCTCTGAGGCAACGGCAGTGGCACTGGTGGTCCCTGGATGGAAGAGGAGGTCCCACAAATCCTGGCCAACTCAGCCTGGAGATGAGCAACCTCCTCCCTCAGCCCAGAGAGGTGCCTGCAGATGGGACAACACCGCATCCTCCAGAACATCTCCCGGAAGACTGCTGCTCCACAGCCACTGCACTGCACCACTCCAATCATGTCTTATTTCTGGTCCCTTAACTGTTTGCAATCCTTACTCTTTCCTCTGTTTTTTTTCCTCTCTCCTTACTTTCTGCCTGTGTGCCCTTTAAGCTCCTGATTGTCCTGTTCTGAGACAAGAATATCCTATATTTCTCAGTAGACCGCTTACTTGTTCAGAGGCAGACCTCCAGCAGCTAGAGGGGGCCGGAGAGGTTAAGACATTAGCCTTAGTATGTCTGGAGTCAGGGATGTATGACAGAGTACCTGTACTTATTGGCACTAATGCCCGCATGTTTGGTCACCTGGCTCAGTTTTGCCAAGAACGAGAAGCCAAACAGAAAGGAAAATTGTTATGTGTACATGGCCTGGTGCAAGAGGCTTACCAGCAATAAACACAGACTCTAGCTGAAGTTCAAGATGATCCTGTGGGTACAGTGTGGCGTTGTGCTGCTGAAGAGTGCTGCCCCCTAATGTTGAATGAGGTACCAGTGGTGTGGTACATCTGAAAAAGGATGTCAAAAATCAGATACTGATGCCAGATGCTCCAGAAGAACATGGTCTACCAGAAGGCCTGTTAGTGAAGCCCAGTGTGTTGCCAGTAAGAGCTCATGCTTACGTTAAGAGAGTTACAGTCCAGGTAAAAATTGATGTTCTTCAGGGGTATCTCAGTCATCAGGTCACACCATAGGAGACTTCACCGTTAGTGAAGGAGAATCCACATGGAAGATTTTCAGCAGCACAAATGGGGCTGCCCATGGCGACGTCATGAGACGATGTCACCTACTATATAAAGGCGTGAGTGGCCCCGCTCCCTCCTCAGTTCTTTCCTGTCATTGACTCAATCTACACGGGTCTCAGCTGACACAGTTTTCTGCCTTTTTACCTATGAAATTTTTCTTTTATACCTACTTTAGAATATCTTTTTCTTAGAGATTCTTTTATTTTATGTCAAGAACAACTCCTTCTATGTCTTTTTTCCATCGCTGCTGCTGCAGAAAGAAGATTACCTCCACAGATGTGCATTCTTTATATGTCTGCTGTCTTGGGCCCGACCACAACATTTCTAACTGTGAGCTCTGCCAGAAGTTTAATCAACAACCCTAAGGCAACACAAGAAAGCTCTTAAAAATTTCCTAATGAAACATCAGGTAGCCAGTTCCAGGCAAGGGTCCTCTTGGGTCCCAGCCTCTCAATTGCTGGGAGGGTCATTGAGCTCCCAGACCTCTAAGGCCAGAGACAAGTCCTCGGGGGAAAGTCTTAAAAGAGACCGAGATCAGGACCACTGCCTCCGTGATGGTGCCACTACCTGATGGCTTACTTATCTTTTTCTCTCGGGAGAACTTCATCAATGGCTGTGCTGTCGATTTACAAATCTGCTGTCCAGGCCTCTGTGTCTACCAGGCCCATACTGACAGCTCTGCTGTCCGATTCGCAAGGTGGCTGGTCATTGACCTCTGGGTCATCGGCCCTTCCTCCGTCGACCATGGGCTCATCGTCGACCATTCCGACATGGCCTGATGCATCTCCAGGCCGTAGGGTGACTACATCTATGGAGTGTCAGGGCCCTGCCATCAAGTCTTCGCTCCCGGATCCATCAACTCCACCTGCCATCAATGCGGGGTTCGACACTTGTAGATCTCAATGAGATCCTTACCAAGTTCACTTTGGTGATTGTGCAACAGCTTGGTGCCTTCAGGCCTTCATCGCCTGTGCCGTTGATGGCTGCTTCGACGTCGATACCCCCCCCGTCAACAGAGGGATGATCCCTGCAGTTCCATGACAGCACATCGCATGTCAGACCTAGAACTGCAGGAGGTCGACACTGAAGAAGAGTATCATCCAGACCTCATTCTGCCTGATGATGAGGAAGGGGAAGAGGAAGAGCTTCTCTCCTCAGACAGGTCCACTGCCTCCTCTGTCAGTGAGGACTCTGTCAAACACACCCCTAGGTCTCCTCCAAAGGACCCTTCCTTCTTTAATATAATGAAGCAGTTGCCCTCTGCCATGGGGTTTCATACAGAGGCAAAAGAAGGCAAGGCAAGGCAAGTTTTATTTATATGGTGCCCAATCCTGAAGGCTCTGGGTGCCTTACAGAAATTTACAAAACAATATACAATATAGCAATACAAATTACAATAATACACTTAGAATAAATGAAGTATACATAAGTTTAAAAACTATCAAAATACCATACTCAGGGACTGAAAAACATTAAAATGTATTACTTAGAGGAGGAGGATGTCACCAGGAAAGATTTGGTTGTCTTCCTGGAGATCCCAGAGTCTCCTCCAAAGATAGTTCCTCCCATCTTGCCTGCTTTGAGGAATGCTGCCACTGTTGCTTGGCACCACCCAGATATGATGCCAGCTATGCCCAGGAGGCCAGATAAACTCTATAATGCCTCCATAGGAGTTCCCTTGCTATGCAACTCAGCCTGAGACAGACTCAGTGGTCATTAAGGCTGCCCATGACAGTCTAAGGCACCCAAGCACCTTAGCTCCCACCCCCAGACAAGGAGTCTCATAGAATCGACCTTTGGGGTAAGATGGTTTATGCTTCCTCCACCATAGGCTTGAATATTGCAAATTACTTGTCCCACATGGTGAAATACCAGAACACCAACTGGAAGAAGGGCAAGGCTGCTGCCCAGGCTCTTCCAGAGGGCTCTCAGAAGCAGGAGCTCCTCCAATGCTTGCAAATAGCCGAGGATGTTAGCAAGCACCTTCTGAGGGCACTTTATGATTTAGCTGACACTGGTGCCAGGGCTGCTGCCCCAGGCATATGCCTACATAGGCACTCCTGCTTGTGGGTTTCTGGCTTTTCCATGGACATTCAGTAAAAGTTGCTGCATGCCCCTTTCAATGGGACCAAACTGTTTGGCCCTGATGGCCAGGACATCATTAATGACCTGCAGGCTTTGGGCAGCATCCTTAAGTCTGTACATTTGCTGTATTATACCCAGCAGCAGAGGGGCAGAGAGCGCCCTCCTTTTCATAGGGCACCTAACAGACAGGGAGCGGCCTCTAGGCCTCAAAGAAAGAGAAGAACCTCCACTGCCCTGCCTGCTCCCTCCAATGCTGGAGCCACGGCCAAGTGCCCCAGAAGTAACAGGCCTGCTCCTGTGGCTGGATTCACCTCAACTTGACTCCTTGCTGGACCACCCTCTTCTGGTTACCAGCCAGGAGGAGGTGGTCGGAGGTCAGTTCTCCCCCCATTTAAATAAATGGGGAACTATATCTTCAGACGCTTGGATTCTGCAAGTCATAGAAGAGAGTCATACCTTGGAGCTTGTGGAATATCCCCCCCCCCCGAGACTCCTCCAGCAGCCTCGCACTATCCACCAGACCACTTGCCAGTGCTTCAGGAGGAAGTACAGTCCCTTCTGAGCAAAAAGGCCACAAAGCCAGTGCCCAGGCATCAGAGGACAAAGGGTTTTACTCCCGGTTCTTTCTGGTTCCCCAAAAGACCAGAGATTTGACACCTATTCTGGATCTAAAAGACCTCAATCTGTGTGTCCAGTACAAAAAGTTTCACATGGTAACTTTGTCTGGCCTGATAGCCCTGATCAAGCAGGGTGACTGGCTATACTCGCTGGATATGCAGGCCTACCTGCACATATCTTTGTTCCCTCCACAAAGGAGGCTTCTCCAGTTTCTTTTTCAGGGCAAGCACTACCAGTTCAAAGTGTTGCCCTTTGACTTGTCCTCTGCGCCGTGAGTCTTTACCAAGTGCTTAGCAGCAGGAGCTACAACCCTCAGGAGAGAGGAAATGTATGTCTTCCCTCATCTGGATGATTGGCTCTTAAAAGCACCATCCAGGGACCAGCTACTGGAGACCTTAAGCAGGACTCTTCAACTGTTCCATTCCCTGGGCATCAGAATCAATTTGCCCAAGTCAGTCCTGGTTCTGTCCCAAAGACTGCAATACACAGGGGTGGTCCTAGACTCATTGCAGGGGAAAGCTTTTCTCCCTCTGTAAAGGGTGGATTGCCTCATGACCCAGGCCCAGGAGGTGGCCCAGAGTCAGCATATCCCCGCCAGGCTTCATTTAAGGCTTCTGGGACTATGGCAGCTGCCATTCCCACTGTCCCTCGGCCAGACTCCACATGTGCACCCTTCAGTGGATCCTCAGCATACAGTGGGATCTATGGATGGATGATTTGAACCATTTAGTTGTGGTTTCTTCCCCCATTCGTGGGGTGCTTCAGTGATGGATGGACCCCCAGAACATTTTGCAAGTGGTCCCATTCCAGGTTACATCCCCACAGCAGATCCTTACCTGGGACACTTCCAGGATGGGCTGGGAGCCTATTTGGGGCCTTTTCAGACTCAGGGATCTTGATCCCAGACTGAGGCCTTCCTGCACATCAATGTCCTGGAGATGTGGGCAGTTTGGTATGCCATGCAAGCCTTTCAGAACCACCTTCTGCCGGGGCAGTTGCTGGTTCAATCCGATAACCTCTGTGTAGTGTACTATGTCAACAAGCAAGGAGGGACTCATTTGTACCCTCTACGCAGGGAGGCCATGAGAGTATGAGAGTGGGGTATTGGTTTCTGGACCACAGTCTGGCTCTTTCAGCGGTCCACATCCCAGGAGTGCTAAACACTGGAAGACAGCCTCAGCTGGACTCAATTCAGCATGCACAAGTGGGAGCTTCTCTCATCCATCGCAGAAGATCTGTTCGACAGATGGGGTCATGCAGAGTTAGACCTTTTTGTGTTCCCACTCAATGCAAAACTGCCCATTGCTTGCTCAATCCAGGTCCTGGAGTTTTCTGGTGAGACGCATTGCCCCTCTCCTGGAGCGAGAGGTTCCTTTATGCCTCCCCCCCATTTCCTCTAATTCAGAGGGCACTAATCAAACTGCAGATGGAGGGGGCCACCATGAAACTGATAGCCCCATTCTGGCCTCGCCAGATATAATTTTCTTTTCTACAGCAGTTGGCGAAGGACCCTCCAGTTCCTCTCCTCTTCTGCAGGAATCTGCTGACCCAGAATCAGGGGACCCTGGTCCATCCCAATGTCAGGTTCCTCCATCTGCACTCTTGTCTCCTGAGGACATAACCATCACCAGATTTGGGATTTCTAACAGAGTGGCGGATGTCCTGGTGGCTGCCCAAAAGTCTTCCACCTGAGCCACTTATGCCATGAAGTGGAAACGGTTTACCATATGGGCTGCCAAGCATAATCTGGACCCCATTACCTGTCCAGTGAACCAGATTCTGGACCACCTGATCTCCCTGTCTGACTCAGGTCTCCAGTACTCCTCCCTTAAGGTACACCATTTGGCTATTTCTGCTTTCTGCAAGCCTGTGGGTGACCACACTATAGCTCAGCTGGATGTCTCTCATACCATTCTGAGGGGCATCCTGCATCTGAAACCTCCAACCTGCTATCCTGTCCCAGCTTAGGATTTAAACTTTGTTTTGGAGAAGTTGACCCTGTCTCCTTTTGAGCCCATTGCAATTTGTGACTTGCACTTTCTTTCCTGGAAAGTGCTCTTTTTAGTTGAAATTACTTCTGCTTGAAGAATCTCAGAGCTTCAGGTCCTCTGGTTCAAGGAGCCTTATTTTATTTTTCATAAAGACAGAGTGTCTTTGCGCACTAATCCTAAGTTTCTCCTAAGGTAGTATCTGAGTTTACACTGAACCAATCTATCCACCTTCCTGCCTATCTTCCAGAGCATGCCAATCCAGGGGAAGCACTGTTCCACACATTAGATGTGCACAGAACTTTGAAGTATTACCTGCTTCACACTAAGGACAGCAGTAACTCGAAGCAGTTGTTTGTTTCCTTCACATCATGTAGAGAGGGCACCCCAGTTTCTAAGCAATGTTTATCCAAATGGTTGGCTATTGCATAGTGTTCTGTTACAACAAGTAAGGCAAAGATTTGCCTGGTGCTGTCAAAGATCACTCCACCAGAGGCATGGCTACCTCTGTGGCTTGTTTCTGAGGGGCTTCTGCTGCTGACATTTGTGCGTCTGCCACGTGGAGCACCATCCATATTTTTACCAAACACTATAGTCTGGACATTGCATCTAGAGCCCATGCAGGAATTTGCAGGGCTGTGCTACAGGGCCTCCTGCTTTAAGCTTAAGATTGGCCTTCCTCTCAGACTGTTTGCACCTATAACTGCTTGGTGCTCATTCCTAAAGTGTGGCCTGATGACTGAGATACCCCCGAAGAAGATATAATGGTTACGTAAGAACTTACCATAACAGTAGATCTTCAAGGGGATCTCAGTCATCAGGTCTGTTTCCTTCCCACCATCCCCCTTTTTTTTGGGGGGGGGGTTCTTCCTGGAACTGGCTACTTGGTGTATTCTGCCTTCTTTATAGGCCTGGGCCCCTCTCTCTCTCTCTCTCCTTGGTTCCCATGGCTGGGCTTTGCTCTCTTTGTCTCCAGGGGAAAGAACTGAGAAGGGAGAGTGACCACTCATGCCTTTATAGAGTAGATGATGTCATCACATGATGTCAGCATGGGCAGCCCCAGTTGTACTGCTGAAAATCTTCCATGTGGATTCCCCTTCGCCAGTGGTAAAATTCCTACAGTGTGACCTGATAACTGAGTTCCCCTTGAAGATCTACTGTTATGGTAAGTTCTTATGTAACTGTTCTTTACTGACAGAGACATTGTTGTGAGGAAAGGATGCATCTTCGCCCAAGTGTACTGTGCGGACATGGCAGTGCAACCCACACCAATAAGAGATGGTGCTCAGGCTGGTACTGACCCAGAACTGTTTGATTTTGGTGATTCCCCCACTCTAGAACAGTGGAAAACCTGAGTCCGCAGAAAGCTAGCAGAGAGATTGAGGGTATGGGGACAGAGAGAGGATCTCCGATCTTGAAGTGGGTAGCCATCTGGAAACAAGCAACCACCAAACAGTGTGGTTCACAATAAACTTAGCTGTAGAGTCAAGCCATACAAAAGTGAAGGTACTGGACTTCAGGAGGGCTGATTTTGTCAAAATGGGAGAGTGCCTCAGAAAAGCACTAGCAAACAAACAAGAAGGAGGGGTGGAGCAACAATGGGGAAACATTAAAACTACCATCACAGAGGTGACAAGTCTGTGTGTGAAGCAAATAAACAAATCAAAATGAAAGAAAAAAACACTATGGTTCTCAAAAGAAGTGGCAGGGAAGGAAAGGGAGAAAAAGATAGCATTCAGGAAGTATAAGGAAACACAGAAGAAGCAGGACAGAGAACTGTACCAGTTAAAGCAGAAGGAAGTGGGGAAGGCAGTCAGAACAGCAAAGACCCAAACCGAGAAAAGATAGCCAACTCGGTTAAGAAAGGGATAAAACCTTTTACAGGTACATTAGGGAGCAAAAAAAGACTAAGGCAGGGATACTGAGGCTGAATAAAGAGGAAGGTGGTTAGGCAGAGAGCAACAGTGAAAAAGTAGGGATACTGAATGAATACTTCTGCTCAGTATTCACAGTGGAAAAGCAGGGCAAGATACCTAATCCAGTCAATAGAAACACTCTGGATAGGGGGGATGATATTAGTCCTTTCACAGAAGAAAGAGTTCTGAAAGAACTCTTAAAACTGAAGGTGGATAAAGCAATGGGGCCTGATGGGATTCACCCCAGAATTCTAAAAGAACGAAGGGAAGAACTAGTAACACCACTGACTACCCTTTTTAATAAATCATGGGAGGATGGTGTGATACCTGAGGACTGGAGGAGGGCGGATGTGATTCTCCTTCACAAAGGTGGGAGCAAGACAGAGGCAGGAAACTACAGACCTGTCAGTTTGACCTCAGTGGTAGGGAAAATGATGGAATCACTTCTGAAGGAAAGAATTGTTGAGTACCTAGAGGCCCTGGGGCATAGGACCTAAAGCAGCATGGATTCACAGTGAGAAGGTCATGTCAGACAAATCTAATTGATTTCTTTGACTGGGTGACCAAAGTATTAGACCAGGGAGGGGCTGTGGACATGGCCTAACAAGACTTTAGCAAGGCATTTGACACAGTCCCACACAAAAGATTAATAAACAAATTAGCCAGCCTGGGAGTGGGTCCCAGGGTGGTAGCCTAAGTAAAACACTGGCTGGACAACAGGACACAGCGGGTAATAGTAAATGGAGTCCACAGTGAAGAAAGGGGGTTACTAGTGGGGTACCGCAGGGTTCAGTACTGGGACCAGTCCTTTTTAATGTCTTTATAAGTGACATTGTAGAGGGACTGGAAGGGAAAGTATGTCTCTTTGCAGATGTCACAAAGATCTGCAACAGGATTTATACACAAGATGGTGTGGAAAGGATGAAAAGGGACTTGGCAAGGTTAAAAGAATGGAGAAATGTATGGCAGCTTAGATTCAATGCAAAGGAGTGCAAAGTAATGCACCTGGGAAACAAAAACCCAGGGGAAGAGTACACAATGGGGGAGGTGAGATACTGACAACAACAAAAATGGAAAGGTACCTGGGGGTAGTCATATCAGATGACCTAAAGGTGGGCCAGCAATGTGAGACGGAAGTAAGGAGGACTGGGGGGATTCTGGGATGCATAGGGAGAGGCATCACAGTAGAAAACAGGAAGTAGTTGGCCCTCTGTACAGACAGTTGGTAAGACCACATCTGGAGTACTGTGTACAGTTCTGGGGACCCCATCTCTGCAAAGACATAGACAAGGTGGAGGCTGTCCAGAGTTGGGCAACCAAAATGGTGTAGGGTCTGCACCAGAAGACATATGAAGAAAGACTAAATGAGCTTAAGATGTATAGCCTTGAGGAAAGGAGGGAGGGGGGGACATGATAGAAACTTTCAAACACCTCAAGGGAATCAACAAAGTCCAAGAGGGTAGCATCTTTCAGAAAAAGAGATGTGCAAGAACAAGGGGGCACAATTTGCAGATAGAGGGGGGATGGCTCAGAGGTAATGTGAGGAAGTATTTCTTCACAGAGAGGGTTGTAGATTCATAGAACAGCCTTCCTGAGGAGGTCGTAGAGTCAAAAACAGTGGGGGAATTCAGGAATGCATGGGACAGACATAACTCAATTCTAGTTGGTGGTAGGAGGAAGTAGGCTGTTGGTTAGCTATGATCTGCAGCTTATCCGTTAGGTAGGGAAATGGACAGACTAGGTGGGCCGAGCAGTCCTTATTTGCCATCAAATTCTATGTTTCTATGTTTTCACTTCATGAATGGGATGTGGGATGTGTAACTGGAGAAAAGCACCACATCTAAATTAAAGATGACCGAGATGGCCTCCCTTTTAAAGAGAGGTATCGCCGGCTGGCGCCCCACTGATACTGATGATCTAAGGAGGCATATTACAAGCATTGTTAGCTGCAGACATTATATAAGAATCTCAAAATCCATATGTCTTGCCCATAGTTGTGGTGAGAAAAAAAATGGATCTGTGCACATGTGTTTTGACTACAGAACACTCAGTAAATGAACCATTCCTGACCAGTACACTATGACCCATATCCAATATGCACTCGACTGCCTGAATGGAAGTAAATGGTTTCCTGTACTTGATCTGAGGAGTGGCTATTATGAAATACCTATGGCCCCTGAAGATCATGAGAAGATAGCCTTTTTATGCTCTTTGGGATTTTATGAATTCCTGCGGATGCCCCAAGGGATATCTGGTGCACCAGCTACCTTCCAAAGACTAATGGAAAGGGCTGCAGGAGATATGAACCTGCTAGAATGTTCGGTTTATCTGGACAATGTAGTTGTATTTGGCAAGACACTAGAAGAGCATGAGACAAGGTTGTTGAATGTTTTGGACTGTCTGTAGGAGTTCAGGCTCAAACTCCCCATAGACAAATGCCAGTTCTTTCAAACTTCTGGTAAATATGTCGGACACATGGGGCTGGATATTCAAACTGTGCCCAAAAAGTGCGCACTAGCAGGAGCAAGCACAAGTCCATTGCGCCCATAAGCAATAGACGCGATATTCAAAAAAGGAGCAAGCCAAATTGCGCCAACAGCTAACATCTGAATATTGCACAACCTGCACCATAGTGCAACTAGGAAGGGGAAGCTGAGCAGATATGATGCGTTATGGCGCAACAAGGGCTGCCCAGCTGAGCAGCCCAGAGGTGCCATAGCACAAGCAGGGAGTCCCAGAGCAGCAGAGCAATGTAACTGCACAACCAGGGAGGTAGGTAGGGGCTCACCACCCATGCCACAGATGGGCACAGGAACACACAGCAGAACTGACAATGCGCCCCCACACCCTTAGCACAGCACAACTGGGGGAGGGCTGGAATATCCACTGGCCCATGGGGACAAGCAAACAAAGCACAGCTGGGCCATGGTGCCCCAGCACACCCACCGGCAAGCTAAGATTGCCACACAAGGAGGGCGGACCACCCCGCGCTACACCAGCCCCCCCCAGTGCACAGCACACCCTGCACTGTGACCCCCAGACACCCCCCATGAGCAGTGACCACCACTGCAGGAAGCCCCTTGCATACCACCACTCCCACTGTCACACTGCAACCTCGTGTACCACAGAACCATATAAGCCAGCCCCACCATGAGCACCCAGCAGTGGATGGCAGCACACGGCAATGCAACAACGGCAGACACAGTGCCAACATGCACAATCCCCCCCTGAGGCACAGCTGAGAGACCAACCACGTGTCGGCACAAGAGGTACCCCACATGGGAAAGGGTGGGCCCCTGACACCACCACCACCATTGAGACAGCACCCTGCACAGTAGACAAGTGTCACATCCCGACCCACCACTAGCCACAGCAGCCAGCACAGACACCCACAGTGGTGCATGGAAGCATGCATCACACTGGATGCAGCACAGTGCAGGGGCAAACACACACCCATACCCATGGGGACAATAACACAGGGACGCAGTAGTGTGGCAACCAAGCCCCCAGTGTGGGCCCATGAAAACTGAGCACACACACAGCCTGCAGTCCTCCATGGCACAGGGGTGACACCCACCCTGTGCATGCACTGTGGTCCTGTACGCCACCATCATATGCCTGGAGCACAAGTCACAGACAGTGGTGCACAGCCCCTGCAACACACACAAGCCACAGCATGGAGGTGGGACAGCAACTGCAGAGGCCACAGTGTCACCCGAGGCAAACATGCACCACACCAGTGACAGAAGGCAACCCAGCATTGTGACGGTCACAGTGGATGACCTGCAGGGACAGCCACCACTGACAAGGCAGCAGACCTTGCAGGCCACAGACATGCAAGGGTGTCAGCTGCACAGGCCAAGGAAGGATTGACATGGGCACAATGGACACAGAGCATGCACCATGGACCACTGCACACAGTAAAGCAATGCACAGGGAACAACACACACACCACAGACACCAACTGATAGCCACTCCCACACCAGAGACACTTCCCCACACACACACACACATACCCATGACTGAACCACCCCAGATGCCATGCACACCACTGCAGCTGAACACCTATAGCCAGCTGCAAATCAGAGACCACCACAGTATTCATATCAAAATATGTCTATTGTAAAATATAAAACACAACTATATTCAGTAAAGTATGTACAAATGGTGGGGAGGGACAGAAACAAGGTGGGGGTGGGTAAGGGGCAGGGGTGAACATATGGGAGAGGGAAGGTGGGGTGTGAGGGTTGGTCAAAGGGGGAAGTTGCAGGCAGGTCTTGCAGACATTATCGGCCAGCCTGGTCCTCCTCCACCTGGGGCTGTCACCTGGGCCGTCTCCTCCTCCTGACCCCATGCTGCTGTATGTCCCTCAGTATGGTCAGGGACTCCCATGCCACCTGCAGCAGCTTCTGCACAGCCTGCTGGATCCACAGGAGTATCCGTTCACCTAGGATGAGGGATCAGAGTCAATAGGTGTGACTGTCCATCCCCCTGCAGCCCACCCATTATGCATGGCATACAGCCATGTGCCACGCTCCTGTGATGGTGTGCGCCCACCCACAGTGACCGTATCCACAAAACATGCCCAACCAGGCAGCAACAGCCATGTGTACCACTGCACACACCCACCGCCCATATCCAGCACAGCACAACCAAGGCTGTACAGTAACGTGGCTATGTGGTGTGCAGGCAGTGCCACAGCCATGTACCCAGTGCACGCATGGACCACCATTGACGCACTCCCAGACATGCAGTGCCACTGGACAGTGCTGACTGTCACATGTCGCGTGCATGGCAGTGGTGTCCATGGATGGTGGCCATGCCCTGCTTCCCACCCTGTTACACAGCAAGCAATAGTAATCATGGTGTCATGGCACTCACCCTCATCGGGACGTTGTTGTCATTGGTGTTGGTCTCTGACACGCCTGTGTGCTGCGTCCTCCTCCCTCTGTTGCTGCTCCACCATCCACCACCACTCAGCCACGCCTGTGGGAGAAAAAAGGAGAGAAAAACATCAGTACAAACCCAAAGCAAAGTCCCCCTACCCCAATGTGTGAGCCCACCCATCCAGCCAGACCCACCCACTCCATACCCAGTAAACACCGCCACAGCCAACCCTAGACTATCCCTCCCCTATGTGCTGGACACATAAGACAGTGTTACCCATATGGATGATACAAGTGTGTAGACATATCACCCACCTGTATGAGGCACCATGCCCCTCCTGGCACACGACCACAGACGGTCAAGTAGCTCCGGCTTCCTCCTCCTAAGGTCCACTTAACGGTGCCTGCACTGCTCCGCTGTCCTCCTGTGTCCAGTGGCTGCCTCCAGGTCAGTGGCCACCTCCTGCCAAACCTGGTTCCTGGCCCTGTCCAGTGCCTCTTCGCCAAAGAGTGGGCCATAGTGTGGTTCCACAATGACCACAAGATTGGCCAGCTCAAGGGCACTCCATTGAGGGGCTCTCCTGCGTGCCATCTCAACCACTATAGTAGGCAATATGGAGCTCTGCAGAGCGGCACCCCATGTGGAACTGCTGCACGGTACTTAGCCGCCATTCCCTATCACACTGTTACCGAACAGCATGATAGAGGTGCAGCCATGCTGGACATATAGCGCCAAGGGGGCAAAGGTCGGGCACAGGGTCATGGGTCTCTGGTGCAAGGCCACGCACAGCGCCATCGGACATCTATTCATCTAGTGCAATTGGTTGCCTGTGTGCCAGCGTCACAGCGAACTATCGCGCAGTTGTGCCACAGCGCCATGTAGTGACCCTCGCCATAGTGCCACTGGCACAATAATGGCCATGCCCTGCATTGCATTGCCTACCGTGCACAGCACATCATCAGTGCGGCAGATGCCTGCGTAAGCTACCTGGGCATGCGCAGTGAGGTGTACTATGCATGCCACAGAACTGTGCCATTGGCTCAGCACGTTCAACACAATTGCGCAAAGTGCAAAAGCGCAATATTCAGCCGTCATATACTAATCATCCAATCAGCCATGCAATGGCACAGCAGCGCGATTTGCATCTCATTAAAGTTGCTTCTCCCCTAATTTGCATGGATTGCGCTATAAAATGCAGACACTGTTCTGCAGTGGCCATATTCGTTACTGCAGTTTATTGGTGAGTTGCATGCTGTGTGGGGTTCTGGACTGTGGTATCAGGGACTTGCTTTGTACTGCACAGTCACAGGTAACCACTGTCATCCATACAGGCTGAATAATGACCGAGCGAGGTCTGGGTGAGGAGGACTACGATGGTGGGTGGAAGAGGAGGCCCAATTTCACCAAGGCCGAGACGGAGGCACTCTTCGAGGCATACCTCGATCAGGAGCCACTGCTCAGTGGACAGCGGGGCACTCCTCAGGCCCATGCTGCTGCATGGGAGGGGGTGGCACGTGCCATCAACTTGCATGGCAGCCTCCAGCCCGTGCAGGAGTGTAAGAAGAAGATGGGTACCGACAGGAGGAGGGTGAAGGAGAAGGTGGCTGCCATCAGGGCGGCACGTGCTGCAACAGGCGGGGGACAGTCGGAGGTGGTGCAGCTGACACCGGCAGAGGACAGGCTCACTGCAAGCATGCAGCGCAGTGCCATAGAGGGCGTTCCAGGAGGTGGCTTCCAGACAGGTGGTAGCCCATTACTGCATGGTAAGTCATGGTCTGTCGGGGAGGGAGAGTAGATCACATGCACTAATGTGACCTTACTTTCTGTTACAGATCCTGTGCATCTGCAGGGGTCAGCGGTGGAGGGCCTGTCCACTGCAGACAGTCATCTGGAGTTGGAGGAGGGACCATCCACCTCCACAGGTATCCGGCGAGCATTGCAACAGTGGGTCCGCCTGGCTGTCCACACTGATGTTGTTGAGACAGGTGTGGGGGAGGCCCTTCCTGTGTCTCAGTGTTCTGGCATCCAAGGATGCCAGCACGCTGTGGCTGTGGCTGTGGCAGAGACCTGCACCAATGATGAAGACATGACCATCATGGGCAGTGACATGTGTGTGCCATGGAATGGACACACAGCAGGTCGGCTCACGCCCATGGACCTGGCTGTTTCCGACGTGTGTGCCAGCGTGTCAGCACAGTCCCAGGCTGTGCCTGTCAGCACCAGTGGGGCAGCACCAGTGGCTGGTCAGGACAGTGGGACTGTTGCAGCCACAGCAGTGGAACAACTGATCCCTTGGGCACAGCAGGTGGAGGGGCAGCAGCAGCAGTCACCCACCGGGACTGGGGGTTCAGTGGTGGCATCTGTGCACCACCTGTGGACTTGCCCATACCTGGTCCTGGTGAGCAGTGCCCACCCTCAAGGGGTTCTGAACATCAGGCCCTTCCATACCCTAATGGACAGGATGCCGAGGTGGCAGACGACCTCTTTGATGAGCACACCCACCTACTGCAGGCATCAGTACAGCAGCAGATGCGGCTTGCAATGTCCATGGAGGCACTGTGTGTGGCTCTAGAGTGGGTCGAGGAGTGACACAGCAGGGACACCAGTAGGATCCTGTCATGGATTGACCATTTACGGGAGGATGTTACTGCTGCCATTGACAGGCACACACAGACGTTCATCACTGTCATGGCCACAATGGGCACACAGTCAGGTGCCCATGCGTTGCTCACACCACGCAGTTCGCTATCCACTCCCCATTCCCGGCATCATGCGACACCCACCCTGTCAACACCGGGTTCAGCTGTGGGCATCCCGAGCACTCCTGGTGCAGGTATGTTCGGTGTGCTGCAGACCCCTGTGTGGGCACAGTCGCGTTCTCACAGTGGAACCCCTGGTGGACCATCGGTGCCACCCCATGAGGCCCATGGTCAGCCTACCAGTGCTGCTGGGTCTTGTCAGGGCTGCCCACACATCTGAGGTGGACGTAGCACTGTGCCGCAAGACTGACCTGTCTCCCAGTGTGGGCACTGTCTGGTGCTGCCCTGTGTGCATTGTGTGTTTCGTTGGGCAGTGCATGGGTGGGTGTCCGGCCCTGCACGCAGACACACGGTCCACCTGCACACCCTCCCGACTGCTGTCCACAGGTACGTGTGCATGATGATGCCTGCATTGCGCTGTAAACCAAAGTGCGATGGTGCTCAGCATCTGACACATGCACATAGACAGTCAGTGGATGTGGTGGCCTGTGGACATGTGTGTTGCTAGTGTTTGTGTTCTGGCTCTGTTTTGCACCTGACCCCCATGCACTTTGTGCCTATTGTGTGTGCATGCATGTGTGTGTGTGTGTCCGTCCATGTGGCGTGTTACTATTCACCCTTCCCTGGTTATATGTGTGTGCTTCTGTGCCCTGCCACATCCCTTGCCAGCATGCACCCCTGGTGTGTTTCAATGCGTGTATGTGGGTTGTGCCCTAGCTACTGGTGGTTGCACATGGCACCATGACTTACCTGTGTTGGCTGAATTGCTCCTCTGTGATGGTGTCCCGGTGCAGCTGTGCCAGCCGGATCAGTCGGGGGTCCCATCGGCCAAGGGGGGGCTTCCCATCCTCATCATCACCGGCATCACCGTCATCCCCATCGCTGTCCCCCTCTTCGACCTGTACGGCTATCCCACAGTCTTTGGCCATGTTGTGCAGGATGCAACTGGCCAGGAATATCCCACAGGCCTTTGAGGGGCTATACTGTAGGGCACCGCCAGAGGTGTCCAGGCAATGGAAACATGCCTTCAGCATCCAAACACCCGCTCAATGACATTGTGTGTGGTGGCATGTGCCTCATTGAAGCGTTGCTGTGATGGGGTCGTGGGCCGCCGGTAGGGTGTGAGCATCCAGGGATGGAGTGGGTATCCACTGTCACCTGTGTGGAGATAGTGGAGGTTAGTGTCTTGTTCAGGCTCAGACTGCCCCAAGCCCTGTGGGCCACACCCATGGCACCTCTGGCTTACCCCCCTTGCCCACGATATATTAGTTCTACATACATACTCACCCACTAGATGACCTGTGGGGATGTCCCCACTCTCAAATCGGTGGCACAGTGCTGACTGGTGCCAGATGAAGGAATCATGTGCTCCCCCAGGGTGCGTGGCACAGACATTGATGATGCACCCACTGGCATCACACACCACCTGGCAGTTGACACTGGCATATCCCTTACGATTCATGTAGGTGGCCCCATTGGGGCCAGGTGGTGTGTGTATGGCCACATGGGTGCAGTCTATCACCCCTAGCATGCCAGGCATATGTGCTACCCTGTGGAACTCCTGTATGTTTGCTGTGCGCTCCGCCACAGTGCTGGGGAAATGGATGTACTCCACAGCATGTGACAGCAGTGCACTGAGGAATTGGATGAGGATGCGTGACGGGCCAACTGTGTTATGCCTGTGGTATCCCCTGTTGGTCTCTGGAAGGCACCCGTAGAGCAAGCACATGCAGGCTGTTACCTTTGTCTCCACTGACAGAGCATGACTCTGTCGTGGTGGGTGCCTGCATCACATCACTGCACAGCTCACAGAGCCACCTCAGTATTGCCCTGTTCAGGTGGTACCAGCCCACAATCTCAACATCTGTGTACAGCTCAAAGCTGGTGCGGGCTCGGTACTGCCTGTTGGGGGCATACTGCTGATGGGCCCTTCCACGGCCACGTCCCCCTGCAGCATGCCTTCTCACCCCCCTCATTATGGCATCCATGTGGAAGGTGGCACTGTCCATGTCCCTGGCTTGCGTCCCCCCCAGCTGATGTTGCTTTGTTCCCCCCCCTGTCCTGACTGCTACCTCCCCTGCACCGGGTACACCTACTGGCCTCTGCTCTCTGTGGCCCCACACACCTTCCTTGCCCCTCTTGTGTGGTGTGTGGTTTCCTGTCCTGCCCTCTTTCTCCCTGTTTCTGTGCCTGTCTCTGCCTCTGTCTCATGTGGCTTCCTGTAGCGTTCTTGCGCCTCTTCCTTGCTCCTTTTTATTTTGGCTCATTTCCGCTTATGGTGCAACTTCCGCCTGCTCCACTGTTGCGCATTGCGCAAGTCTTTGAGCATCGCACTGTGCCCTTTATGCATGGTTCCACCCCTTCAGTTGCGCATGCCTTCATTATCATTGCGCTGTTGCTCAGCATGTTTTCAGTGGCGCAACTGCCTCCTGCTGAATATTGCAGAATGGCGCATTTTCTGACTTGTGCTGGCGCAACCCTATTGCGCATTGCGCAACCCTTTTGAATATCCAGCCCATTGTGTCAGCTGAAGGTATCCAGACAGACCCAAAAAAGTTGAAGCTCTGACCACCTGACCAAAGCTCACTAACCTGAAAGAGTTACAGCATTTTCTTGGATTCTGCAGATATTACAAGCGTTTTGTCAAAGACTACACCCGAGTAGTAAGACTGCTACTGAACTTAGCACAGGGATATCCACCCAGCAATAAAAGTAAAAGCAAGAAAGTCTCTGCTACTACTGCTGAACCCAAACAATACTTTAAACTCTCTGAACCGTTTGGACAGAGATGGAATACTGAGTGTGACAAGGCCTTTGAAGAGATAATTTACTGTTTGACTCGCGCCCTGGTTCTAACGTACACAGATCCCCAAAAGCCTTTTGTTCTACATACAGCTTCAGTGGTCTTGAGGTGGTCCTTTACTAAAGCTATCCCACAGGACTGCACCGAGTGGCATTTGCAAGTAAAAGCTTGAACAGTGCTGAATTAAAATATCCAGTACACAAGCTAGAGTTCCTCACTCTCAAGTGAGCTACTGTGGACCAGTTCCACAAATACCTTTATGGGGTGCACATCACAGTAAGAACTGAAAACAATCCTCTAACATATGTACAAACTACTGCAAATCTTGATGCAGCTGAACACATGTGGCTTTCAGCATTGTCCACATATGACTACTGTGTGGAATACAGGCCTGGACTGAATCATATAGATGCTGATGCACTCTCATGATGCCCTCAACATCCAGTACAGACAAACAAGCCTGGGTATGTATCCCTGAACAGACTGTAAAAGCCTTATGCAAAAAGGTTGACACAGATGAGCAGCCTGCTATAGAAAATGCTACTCGTCTCGCAGACTGCCTTGGTGCTCCTGGTGATTGTATCCCGTACTGCCTACTGCAATTTAACTGTTTTTGGACTTAAAATCAGTGCCACAACTGACTCCCCAAGATCTTCAAAATGACCAAAGATTAGATCCAAGTATCAAATACATTGTCAGCACCCTGCAAAATTATCCAAATGTGAAGCTACTGCTGCCAGAGTGGACAAAACTTAAACTCACAGTTTGTTGTACAAAGAAATCCAAGACTTGCAAGGATTCTCTTTTCTGCAATTGATCCTGCCAACAAAGTTTGAAAGACTGGCACTCCGAGTGTTGCATGACGATATAGGACATTTAGGAGGCGAGCACACATTGGACTTGGCTTATGCTTGCTTCTATTGGCCACTCATGGGGAGTGACATGCAATAGTACTTCAAAACCTGCAGTAGATGTGTGCAGTAAAAAGCCTTACCTCAGAGGGCCACCCCTCCTGTCAACACAGTGACAAGTGCAGCTATGAAAATAATGTGCATAGATTTTCTAAGTTTGGAACCTGACTCCAAAAACATTTCAGATATTTTGGTAGTTACTGTCCGTTTCTCCAGATATAAGCATATCCTACAAAAGATCAAAAAGTCTCCACAGTTGCCAAGGTCCTAGTTGAAAAACTCTTTGTGCATTACAGAGCACCCCAAGGAATACACACTGATCAAGGGAGGGACTTTGAGAGCCATCTAATAAAAGAACTGCTGTCATTATTGGGGATCAGCAAATCCTGTACAAACCCTATAATCTTTGAGGTGATCTACAGCCTGAGAGGTTCAAGCAGACACTCCTTGACATGTTGGACACCTTAGACACTAAAAACAAAATTAAATGGAGACAGCATGTAAGTGCATTAGTTCATGCTTACAACTGCACCAAAAATGATGCAACAGGATTCTCTCCTTACAGCCTAATGTTTGGCTAGGAAGCCAGACTACCTGTAGACCTGTGTTTTGGTGTCTCTGCCAATGGAGTTAGGCCAGAGACATATCTACAATATGTTCAAAAATTAAAAGCTCACTTATACTCTGCATATAAGTTGGCAGCAGAGGCTGCAGAGAAGAGAAACAAAGCAAACAAAAAAGGTATGACAAAAGAATAAAAGCCCATGAGTTGCTGCCAGGAGACCTTGTGTTACTGAGAAACCTAGGAATTCCTGTAAAGTAGAAAACTGCCGATAGATGGGGCACCACCCCCTATGTTGTAACTGAGAAAGTGCAAGACATGCATGTGTATAAGATTTGTCCTGAAGTAGACACAGGTGGCTACTGAACAATAAGCCACAATCACTTGCTGCCCATTGAACAAATGGCCACTGGTAATGGACAAGACAAATCAGAATCTCCTAAACCTCCTGTAACAAGGTCTGCTATGTGCAGGCATGAAGCTAACCAGAAGGCCAAACAATCTGAAATTGTCCCAGTATCATCTGATGAGCAACCAGAGGCAGAAAGTTCCAATTCTGAGTCAGAAGGAGAAGTAGTTTACCACCCAATATACTTCTGTCCCATTCCAGAACCTACTAGACTGCTACAAGGGGACATCTGAGACGCCAAGTAATGTGACAGATATGACCACTGTAGAGCTTCCTGCATCAATTCAAAACTCTGAAACATTGGTGGACTCTGAACTTACAGCCCAAATAGTACCCCTGGATGAAAGGCTTACATCAAAGGAGGTAGCAGAGCAGGAAAGTGGAGACCCTGTCGAACCTGAACAGGTAGCGCCTGAAGCTGCAGAACCTGAACTAGTAGAGTCAGAGGAAGTGAATCAAGTACTGGAAGAAGTTGTAGCACTCACTTTTCCTGAGGATGCTTCATTGGTGGACTGTGAAATGGGGGGATGCCTCCAGGTGTCGAAGAAGATGTGCTTGGGCCATTACAATGCTCTGAGAGAACTGTTAAACCTCTACTAAAGCTCATCTATGACTCTCCAGGGGCTCCCACTGACTTGTTTATGTATGTAGTCCACAAAAGCATATCTGTCACCCTGAAGTCTCTTCATAGAATTGTTATGTGCCCACCTAGTGCCAAACCACCCAGAGTGGATAAAGTTAGAAAGAGTAAAAGGGGAGGTTGAAGCATGTACTTATGGTGTTTTTTCAAAATGACCAGAATTTAGAGCTCTAATCAAGTAACTGATCTTATGGTAAGCAACTTAGTTCCATGACAGTTGTCTAAAACCTGTAAAGTTTTTCAGTACTGGAAATGTCAATGTGTAGATAGTTTGCATTTGTTTAGTATAGACTGTATCTGATTGAATATGCTAGCTTGGAATCCGTTGTCTACTTAGACATAAAAATTTATGCTAAACTGCTATGGTTAATGTTTATCTGCACCAGGTCCCTGGTAAAGGACTAGACACGAACACCAAGTATTTAAGGCATGGGGGGGGGGGGAATGTAACCCCCCCGGGGCTGGGGGCTTACCTTAGTGTTTGCCTGCCTCCTCCTACTCACCGCCGCTTTACCAGGGTCCCTGGCTTAGTCCTTTGCCTCCTGCCAGCTCCCGTGTTTAGCTTCTGAGGTGGTGAACCAGAGGAGTGCATGTCTTAAAAGAGATAACTCACTTGTTCGGCGAAAGGATAAAGCGCTGCTGCTGTGCTGCTTGCATCGTGAATATGTAAGCTGGTGAGTGTGCATGCGCAGAACAGTGCTACTGCGCTGGTGGTGAAAGCCACTCATTGTGGCCATTCTTTAGCTCCCCTCCATGTGCTCCGGCCCCAGGACAGCTAATTGGGGTCTGCAGACACATGAGAGGGGCAAGGGAAGGGAAAACATAAACTTTGCTGTGATGATAAAAGGCGCACGCACTTTTAAATGCAAATGCTGCTGCCATACAATGGAGCTCTGCCTTCTGCCTGGGGAAAGCATTTTCAGAGGCAGCAACAGGCAGAGGGAAAATCTGATAAGCCGCACTCTGCCACCATATTACAGGGCAGAGGGGCAGCTAATGAACTGGTGGACAATCATTTGTTAAAAGTACTTCATTTGGCTGCAGAACATTTTCAGAATAGGGACTCTATATAAACTATGTAAACTGTTTTCTTCAGCAGCCATATTTGTCATCCCTGACCCCAAGGCCAGCCAATCAATGGTCGAGGAGTCTGAGGACCTGCAACTATGGCTCCTGGGAAGGGAGTTGGAACTGTGTTCTTGGCACCCAAATAAGCAGCCAATCAGGCATCAAGAGGACCTAATGTTTATTGATTTCACGGACTGATAGTTGTGACAACCAATCAGAACCTGCCATTTTCTACTGAAACCCCAAGGACAGTTACAGCTCGGGGCAGTTCAGACTGAGATTCTCTGAGGAGAGGGAGCACACCAAGAGGGAGAGACAGGCTCTGCATGGCTGTGACTCTTGCATCTGCCTGTGGTGGGGAGATTTGTCTTCTGCTGTCAGGGACAGCCAGCTCCCAGTGTCCAAGACTGTTAGAGAAGAAAATCTGGGGCATTTGTGAGAGAGATCGCTCAGCAAGAGGCTGGGGTCTGAGACTGAATCTTCCAGAGACTGACAGAGTTCCTTGTGACCTGCATCTGAGTGGGAAAAGCCCTTTTGAGCCCCTGCTACCAAGGAGTTTCAGAAGCCATAGAGGCCTGCAGCCTGAAAGCTGGGTTCACCCATTGCCAGAGACTGTGTCCAGAGCGCCCTGCTGAAAACATGAATCTAGGGCCCACTGTTGCATCCAAGAGGTCCTGAACTGATCGAGAGCTTAGCCAAGTGGAGACAGAGACTGAATTCCTGTCCAGGCTGCCACAGAGCCAGGTAAGGGGTCAGCTAACTCTTATCAAATGGGGTGGATTAGAGAACAGGGAGCCACAGTCGAGTGCTCGAGTACTGGAGTTCTATTGACCCTTTTTTGGGGAAGTCAGACCGTGGGGTCGCTCCTGGGTCTGGGCTCCTTGGAAACCAGGAAGCCACTGCGTAGTGGTCCTGCTTCAGGTTTGGTGAGCCAGAAAGACAATTTCCAGAGAAGCAAAGTTGTGAGACTGTTTCCTGAGAAGTGGAGCCAGAAGAACCTAGCTGTTGCCGCCTGTTAGAAAGAATCCCAAGCTTCTGAACTGCTATCCTGCTCCAGTTTGCCACTGTTTGTGTCTTCAGAATTGCTCTCCTGCTCCTGTGCACTGCATCCAAGGCTAACATGAGTGCTGGCATTGCTGGCAAGACTTTCTATTTTCCCTGTTGAACTACAATTGGGGTTTCAAGTTTGTTTGAAAGTTCAAGCAAGTTTGTTGGAACTGCATTCATTGTTACTTTTGTGCTAGCACACTATGGCCTGTTGGAAGGTTAAACTGCAAGCTTGCTAAGTCTCCTCATGTGCGTACCAGGTCAATATGTTGCTACCCGAACAGCGCAGCTAAAACTGCACTGCAGGAAGCACTAAAACATGTACAGCAATAGGGGTATTACGGCATTCGGGAAATACTGCTACCCCATCACTGTATGCTCAGAAGGGGGAGTGGTGAACTAGCTGCAGGTGCAATGCCTGGCCCAAGGCACTCCAGTGTTGGAGTGGCTAAGGTACTAGCACCTGGAGTGTAGGAGCAGTGGGGACCAGGGTTCAGTTCCTCGTTTCCTGGTGTTGCAGCTGTTACTTTTTTTTTCCATTCTTTATTTATCTTTCCGGGCAGGTGGTGGCTTGTGTCCCCCTAACCCGGCGGAGCCACCGGAGCCAGTGTGGGGGCTTCATCCAGCCGTGGCTCCCTATTTTTCCATTTTCTCCCCTTTTTCCCCCGGAGTTGCCAGACAAGGACATCACGTGTGCATGGAGGCACAGATGTGCACCTTGGCTCAAGCACACTTTGCTCCACCCGCCCCTGGCCTAGTCCCTGTCTCCACCCCTGCCTGCACCACCGTCATGCCTCCTTGTGGTGGCGGTCAAAGGCCAGGAGAGATTACTTCCCCTATCCAGGTGAGGAGAGCTGCCAGCGGCTGTTCAATCCTCATCCATCCCTCCCCCAAAGCCATTCCCCGGTGGCACGTGCTCATTCCCAAGCACAGGTCGCCGGCATGGTGAGAGGTAAAGCATCCAGCACCTCAGCCCTCTACACCACCTGGCTAGCTGTTACTTTTTTTTTTAAAGACATTTCCCCCCTCCAGAATTTCTATTTACCCCTGAGGTCCACACCCCCTCAGAGTTGATTATAAAAAGTCCGGGGGTGTGAGGAAAACAAAAACTTTACATTTTCCCCATTCATTTCTATGGCGTGCCCGTATTTTGTATCAGTCAATGTTTTTTCTGACCTTATTTGCGCACACACCAGTTTCCTTCTGGCATTGTTTGCTACGCTGCTTTTGTTCGTGGGGTTTTGACCCCTTGCCCCGCATGTCCACCACCAAAAGATCCCTTGCAATGTAACAACCAGGCCTGCAATGGGACACTAATATAACTCTTGGGTACCCAGAGTCTGTTGCTAGCTGTGTTTATACTTAAAACTATAGTTCTACTACGTAACAGTGAAGGAATATTTTTGCACCCTGTGTAATATATATATATATATATATATCTTTGTGGCCCCTTTTCTTGGGCGGGTGTGATTTTGGTATGGTGTACTGGGGAGGTGGTTTTGCTACATGGTATTGCTGTTGGGGGGGGAGTGGGCACCATTCATATTAAAGTGTATGGAAATTCCAAGTAACCAACTGTTATTTAGTGTTCTGGTTTTGCAACTCTCAATCCCTTTTCCCTATGTAATAAACTGTTCATTGTTGTTTAAAACTGCCCATGAGCATATTATTAGCTATGGTCAACAATTGCATGCAAGGTAAAGTATTACAACTGTTTACAATGTTCCATGTGTGGGGTGACTGGAAGGGGAGGTGGATAGGTACAGATACCAGGGGTTGTACCCCATAATTATCTGATCTACTATATTTACTCTGTGTGGAGGCACTGTGTATTCTTTATTTCTATTTGTCAAAGAACCCCCAGTTTCCATCAGAACAGAGCTCAGGCCCCTCAAGCTGTATTGTGGTCATCAGGCAGGGTTAGTAGCTCTCTGGTACACAGCACCCAGGTCACACTGCTATGGCACAGATCTGCTGGTCAGTTAAATACATGACACACACAATAGAACCAGGCACTCACCACCTCTATGAAGAAACACAGAAACATAGAAACATAGAATTTGACGGCACATAAGGACTGCTTGGCCCATCCAGTCTGCCCATGTCCCTACCTAATGGATAAGCTGCAGATCCTAGTTAACCAGCAACCTACTTCTTCCTACCCCCACCTCCTAGAATTGCCTTATGACTGTCCCATGCATGCTTGAATTCCACCACTGTTTTTGACTCCACAACCTCCTCCAGAAGACCATTCCATGAGGAGGTTGTGGAGTCAAAAACAGTGGTGGAATTTCCAAGGAACTTGGAGAAATGATTACAGAATCCGAAACATGTCAAGTGACTGTCCAGCAGAGTTTTTAATTTTTGGCTCTTAATAAAATATGCACTGAGCAAGTTCATAATTATTTACTAGGGTAGTGTTTTCCTTACTGGAGGTGGTGAGTGCTTGATTCTAATTATGTGTATACTTGCCTGTTATTTTGAGCACCTCCTCCCTTTGTTGTGCTTGGCTGAATACGTGACAGCATGCAGGTGACCTGGTTCCCTGCACCCTGCCTGACTGTAACAGTATAAACTGACTTTTCTAACCGTAGAGAGGAATCCCATTTAGCAGGCAACTGACACATCAGTTCTTTAGTACACAAGCTGCTTCTCTACTCCACTGAGAGTCATGCAGCTATTATGTTGATTGCGCACATGCGCAAGAAACATGTTGCGTCAGCTTTCTCCACAAGCAGGTTTTGGAGGCATGGCACTGTTGTGCCCAAGGCCCCCACAGCCTGCAAAGGCTTGTCCCCCATCCCCTAATGCCGTGGCACGCTGCTGCTGACACTAGTTCATCCAGTGTGCCACAACTTTCTAAAAAAATCAGCCGCTGTAATCAGGGGCTGCCTCGTCATTGCAGCGTCAGCCATCCGCTGCAATGAGGGAGCGCTCCGTCATTGCAGGCGGGATGAAACTTCTAATATTGTTTGTGAATATGGCGGTGGCTTGCCGCCGTGTTCACAAACAATTAACCCTCCCCCACTGTGTTTACTTGCCGATCGGGTGTCCAATCCTCATCGGCATAATGAACCCCCCGATTTTGTTCCTGCTGGACAGGTGCCTAATCCCATCGGCTACTGCTGGCCCCAAACCGAAGCCTCAGCTGGCATGCTGGGAGAATACCCAGTGTTCTGATGCCCTGTGAAGGGAAAAATGGTCCCGCAATGTCTTTCGTTTTTTCTCCTGAAAAAGGAAACTGTCCTCTGCGCTCACCCTGCCCCCACCCACAACCGCACCCACCCACTGCACACCCTGCTCACAGACACACCCTCACCCCATACATACCTCTGGAGCTCGCGCGATGATCTTCGGTGGACCGGGAACACGCCTGCACTCTTCAAAGCCGACCTGAACTGAGGAAATGCCGATAAGCTGTATAATGTAATAAATAGGGTTTTTTCAACTTTAGTGCATATCTCGGCATTTTGGGAATTATTTCATCAAATTTTCAACATGGGTTTTGGACCCCTCCTCATGAATTCTTGAACTGTCATGGCATTAATCAGCCCGAAAGGTGGTTTCGCAGTCACTATGCGGAATCACCCGCCGGGGCCGATAACAGTAACACTATCATTCATGAGGTGGGTTCTCAAAAACCTATGTTTCAAATTTGGTTGAAAAAATCCAAAAAATGACTGTTTTACGAGCGTGCATTGCGCAGTTGCTATGTATGCTCGTAACTTCGTGAATTTACAATATTTTCACCCCAGATTTTCAACATTGACATTTTGTCACACCTCCTTGTGAGCAGTATAGCTGTCATTGTTCACATCCTGGCCAAAATGTGTTTTCGCACTTCAAGTGGAGAATAGTGCGGTTGCTGTGGAAAATCAGTGTTCAGGACAGATTAAGAAAATGGCAGTGACGCTGTTCATGAGTAGAGGCCCTAAAATGCCTATGTTGAAAATTTGGTAACAATATTCAATAAAATGACTGTGTTACGAGAGTGCTTTTCGCAGTTGGCATGCACACTCGTAACTTTCGGATTTATATTTTCACTCCAGATTTTCAATATTGCCATTTTTCCCAGACCTACTTATGAACAGTACAGCTGTCATTTTTCCCATCCTGGCCGAAATGTGTTTTCACACTTCCGGTGCAGAATAGAGCAGTCACTGTGGGAAATCACTATTCGGGGCAGATTAAGAAAATGACAATGATACTGTTCATGAGCAGAGATCCTAAAATGCCTATGTTGAAAATTTGGCGATGATAGCTCATCAATTGACTGTGTTACAAGTGGGCATTCGCACTTTCCCAGCACCCTTGTAACTTCTCAGATTTGTAATATTGTCACACCAGACTTTCAACAGTGCCATTTTGTCACACCTCCTTATAAGCAGTACAGCTGTCATTTTTCACATCCTGACCGAAATGTGTTTTCACAGTTCCGGTGCAGAATAACGTGGTCACCGTGGGAATTTAGTGTTCAGGACAATATTTTCACGCCAGATTTTCAACACTGACATTTTGTCACACCTCCTTGTGAGCAGTACAGCTGTCATTGTTCACATCCTGGCTGAAATGTGTTTTCACACTTCCGGTGCAGAACAGCGCGGTCGCTGTGAGAAATCAGTGTTCAGGACAGATTAAGAAAATGGCAGTGACAGTGTTCATGAGTAGTGGTCCTAAAATGCTTATGTTGAAAATTTGGTACGATACTCCATAATGACTGTTATGACGCGTGTGTTATGCAGGCTGGCACGCAATACCGTAACTTCTCATGGATTTATAATATTTTCACTCCAGATTTTCAACATTGCCATTTTCCCAGACCTACTTATGAACAGTATAGCTGTCATTTTTCCCATCCTGGCCGAAATGTGTTTTCGCACTTCTGGTGCAGAATAGAGCGGTCGCTGTGGGAAATCACTATTCGGGACAGATTAAGAAAATGACAATGATACTGTTCATGAGCAGAGGTCCTAAAATGCCTGTGTTGAAAATTTGGTGATGATAGCCCATCAATTGACTGTGTTACAAAGTGTGCGTTCGCACTTTCCAAGCACCCTTTTAACTTCGCAGATTTGTAATATTGGCATACCAGATTTTTAACAGTGCCATTTTTTCACACCTCCTTATAAGCAGTACAGCTGTCATTTTTCACATCCTGACCAAAATGTGTTTTCACAGTTCCGGCGTAGAATAACATGATCACTGTGCGAAATTAGTGTTTGAGACAGATTAAGAAAATGACAGTGGCACTGTTCATGAGCAGAGGTCCTAAAATCCATATGTTGAAAATTTGGTGACGAAACTCCATAACATGACTGTGTTACAAATGTGCATTGAACTGTTTCCACGCACCCTTGTAACTTTGCAAATTTGTAATACTGTCACGTCACATTTTCAATAGTGGCATTTTTTTCACAACTCCTTATGAACACTACAGCTGTCATTTTTCACATCCTGGCTAAAATATGTTTTTGCACTCCTGCCGGACAATAGCACGGTCACTCTGGGAAATCAGTGTTTGGGACAGATTAAGATTGACTGAGTGAGAGGGGGGAGTGACCAAGCTCAACTGAGCTCTGTCGGGACTGCTGCGGATTTGTTTGTGTTCAGAGAAAGGCCCCAACACAAGAGCCCAGTACAAAAGGGCAGCCTGCAGCACTGGGAGAAATAGAACGAGAGAGCGAGTGAGGGAGGAGGAGTGAGCAAACTCACCGAAGCGCTGTCAGGACTGCTGCGGATTTCTTTGTGGGCAGAAAAAGGCATCAATACAGGCAGGGGCCCAGTACAAAAGGCAAGCCTGCAGCAGTGGGAGAAACAGTGCGAGCGAGTGAGACAAGGGGTCTTAATGAGCTCAACGGAGCTCTATCAGGACTGCTGGGATTTCTTTGTGGGCAGAAAAAGACGCCAATGCAGGCAGGAGCCCCGTACAAAAGGGCAGCTTGCAGCGCCAGGACAAACAGAATGAGCAATGAGAGAGGGAGACTGAGCGACCTCAACGGAGCTGTGGATTTCTTTGTGGACAGACAAAGGTGCCAACGCAGCCAGGAGCCCCATACAAAAGCGCAGTCTGTGGCGCCAAGAGAAACAGAACGAGCGAGTGACAGAGCGGTAATAAGCAAGCTCAGCGGAGCTCTAGTGTGACTGCTGCAGATTTCTTTGTGGGCAGAAAATGCGGCAACGCAGGCAGGAGCCCAGTACAAAAGGCCAGCTTGCAGCACCAGCACAAACGGAATGTGAGAGTGACAGAGGGGGAGTGAGCGAGCTAAGTGGAGCTGTGTCGGGACTGCTTCAGATTTCTTTCTGGCCAGAAAAAGCCGCCAATGCAGGCAGAAGCCCAGTACAAAAGGGCAGCCTGCAGCACCAGGAGACACAGAATGAGCAAGTGAGGGAGGGGGAGTCAGTGAGCTCAATGGGGCTCTGTTGGGACTACTGCAGATTTGTTTGTGGGCAGAAAAAGGCAGCAATGCATGCAGCAGCCCAGTACAAAAGGGCAGCCTGCAGTGGCAGGAAAACCTGAATGAGCGAGTGAGTGAGCTCAACAGATCTGTATTGTAACTGCTGCAAATTTCTTTGTGGGCATAAGAAGGCAGCAACGCAGGCAGGAGCCCAGTAGAAAAGGGCAGCCTGCAGCGCCGGCAGAACAGAATGAGCTAGTGAGAGAAGGGGAGTGAGCGAGCTCAACGGAGCTTTGTTGGGACTTCTGTAGATTTCTTTGTGGGCAGGAAAAGGTGCCAACAGAGACAGGAGCCCAGTACAAAGGGGCAGCCTGCAGCACCAGGAGAACCAGAATGAGTGAGTGAGTGAGACAGGGGGTGAGCGACCTCAATGGAGCTCTGTCAGGACAGCTGTGGATTTCTTTGTGGGTGGAAAAGGCCACCAACACAGGCAGGAGCCCAGTACAAAACGGCAGCCTGCAGCGCCAGGAGAAACAGAATGAGCGAGTGAGAGAGGGGGAGTGAGCCACCTCAATGGAGCTCTGTCGGGACAGCTGCGGATTTCTTCCTCAGCAGAACAAGGTGCCAACGCAGGCAGTAGCCCAGTACAAAAGAGCAGCCTGCAGCACCGGGACAAACAGACTGAGCCAGTGATAGAGGGCCACTGTGCGAGCTCAACAGACCAACACAATCAACATTCGGCATTGACAAATGCTTGTTTTATTATTAGTAGTTAGTAGGTGGGGCCAGGTCAAGCCAGATTTTATTTAGCAGGGAATATGCAGAAATGGTATGAGATGTAGGCCGTGAAGTATAGTTACAAGAATAGATAGCACACATGCAACTGAGAAAAGTACAGGCAAGTGTAATGTAACTATGTGAAGAAATTGTTTTTTTAATTAATGCCTGCAAGGCAAGAAAAAGCACTTAAGACATATCAGAGTCTTGCAGGAAGTGCAGTCCATTACTGCCTCCCTTGTATACTGAATGAGACTCCCTTTCCCAGCATAGGTGGCATTATACTGCCACAGTCACTTGTCTTCCTCCTCCCCCCCTCTCCCTTCTTGGCTCCAGAAGGTACTAAAGTTCCTTTTGTTTCTCAACACATCAGACAATTTGTTGAAGAAGTTATTCAAGTCAAGTCATGCACCACTCCACTGCACTTATTTTAGTTTTTATTTTCAAGGCATACAATGCAGCTATCACATCTGTGGTGTGACAGTGCTCATTGCAGTTCTTGTTTGCCATACTGTGCTGTAGCTGTGCCTGGCCTGGTGCCTGCCTTCCTGCAGTGCTGGGGGTCTCACTCACTCTGCCCAATGGTCACTCAACTTTCGGAAGCAGTTAAGAGAATCAGATTTTAATACTTATTTTGCAGTGTTATTTTTTCATTCCTTTATTCTCCTGAGACTGGAGATCCATTCCACTGTAAACAGCTCCCCTCCTGAGTGTCCCCACTCCCCTCTCCTCCCCTGCTTCTTCCAGCAGTCAGCTATGGCATTGCTTGGTGCACTGCAAAAGTCCCTTTTCCCCACACTCACTGAGAACAGGCACTCCACAGGGCTGTACTGGATTGGGGGGGGGGGGTCTGATTTTTGACAGACCGGTCTGCCCATACATTTACTATATTTATAGGGGACCTTGCATGTGAGAGGCTAACAGACCATTCTCCCTTCCAAGCCCATCTCCTGCCCTGTAATGTCCATCTAAAGCCCTTTTCTCAGTAGAATCACAAGTTTCACTGCCCTTGCCTTTTTGACGTTGGGTGTGAAGCCATGAACACGCTTTTCATTCACCCCCTTCTGAGTTTGAGGTGTTCCCTCAGAGATGGGTGAGTTTCCTGCAGGAGGCATATGTCATCCTCCAACCTTCCGTGTTCTGCTAATACATTGCGCTTTTCACTGGGTTATTTATTCCGTTGACACTGAAAGATATAACCTTCATTTTATCCATCTTGGTGATCCAGTCTCTTACTGCCTCTGTCACATCTTCCCCTGCAGCCCACCTTGTCTGGGTTTTCCCTCCATCTTTTCCTTCCCCAAACCTTTATGCCTTGGGTATTGTTTTGTTACAGTCATGGGTACCTCCTACCCCATCTCACCAACTCTGCCTCTCCACCATCCCTGAGACTAGTGCAGCAGCCAACCACTTCATTGCCTTCCCCTCTGATGGCCCTCACTGAACTTCCTTCTGTACCTTATGCATTTTTCTGCTTCAGTTGCCTTCCCAGTGGACTCACACCTCTATATCCTGAACCACGCTTGGGTGTCCAGAGATCTAACCATCAGGGCCCATGCAATTCCATTGCATTTTTCTGGACTCTGTGTAGTAGAATGTAAACAGCAAGACATAAACAAACAAACAAACAAAACAACAACAAAAAACAAACAAACAAGATCATGAACAAGGACAGGCAACAAAAACTGGTATTGTGGCCAAGCCTGAGCTTAGCCATGTTCCCTATGACTTGGGGGTCATATGCCTTTCAGGCAAAACTGGGGAAATCTGGAGAGATTCCTGCAGAAGAAATTGCTCCCCTTTGCACCTGACTCCAGTCTGGGGTTAAAATAAATCTGATATTGTGTGAGGTTATCCCTTGTATGTGGCCGATGGTCTATTTAGGTTGGTTTGTCACCTCTTTCTATGTAGGAGGTCAGGGAAAATTGCCACCGGACTGGGCTGGTTTTGCACACTTCAACTTGTGCACTCCCAGCTTACTGATTATATTTATTATTATTATACATCTCAGATGTGTGCAGCCTTTCTCCTTATACTAATGCTCATGGAGAACATCCAACCAGATCAGGGAGAGGGGATAGGACCTGTATACTAAAGGTACCTTTGCTGGGTTCATGCTAATGTTCCATATTGATCCTTATTGCCTCATCCCTCTCTCCCCTCCGAGTCTTCACCCACTTCTCTGCACCTCCCCCTCTTATCCAGTTGACTCTGCCTTTTGTCTTCTGTGCTCTACATCTGAGGCTGTTGCTTCCTGGGATAGACGCTTTAAGCCCATGTTCAGATTCCCTCTGTCCTCAAAGTTGCCCTGACATTTTCCGACAGGGGTACCAGACATGAGGACAGTGCTTTCCTAACCCTTATATCTCACCTCCCCCTGCCAAAGTGATCTGGATTCTGCCTACATATCAACTTCCAAGCCACTTCCTTCATGTTACCTCGAGGCCGTTCATCTCGGTCATGCTTAGGATGGGGGGATGGGGGGGCAGGTAGGGAAGCAGAATCACCCACAAGAGTTAGAGACATGAATGTTTGATTGATTTTTGTTTTTAAAATATCTCCTGGGTTCAGTATCTGGGGGAGGCAGTCAGCCATTTTGGGCCTTTGGGTGCTGTCATGCCTGTGTTCCTGCCTAACCACCAGATTTGAAGGTTTATCTTCGTGCCAGTATTATACTGCCCCTCTTCCCACCTGAACCTCCTGCCATATGGGCTCCATGGCCTCAGTTCCCCTCTAGGTTTTGCCACATATGTTTACGTTCTACCATAGAAATTAGTGCATTGATAGAAACATGCTGACAACAGTTTTGTGATGCTGCTGCAGCCAAGAAAAACCAACTATAACACTAACAGCTGGAATATTTACCTGCAGACCAGTTCTCAATCTTGTGGATTATTAAGTAACTTTTATGCTTGTTCATTCTAAGCAGTAACTTAAAAAACAAAACACAGACTTACACTTTGACATCTAATTGAAAATAGATGGCAATTGTCAATTATGTCAAGCCTCACACATTGGGCTGTAGAGAAGTGAGAAAGAAGAAACAGCCCTCCACCAGGTGCTACCTGATAAGTCTTGGCCCAGTTCTTCATGTGTCTTCAGTGTCCTTTAGGGACCTGTCTCAGTCCTTTGAGGTCCCCACTTTGATTTGAGTACCCTGCGAGTGTTTGAAAGAGTTCAGGAAGTGCTTTAAGTCAATAGAGGCATCCTCTTGTGATGTATGCTTTCTTTCTCTCAGATGCAGCTTCCATGTGGTCCACCATGTAGTTCTCTTCAGTTCCCTCTTGAGCTGCACTTCTTCTGGTCTCATGACCTCCACTCCCAGCTTTCAGATCATTGACACTGCTCCAGCCAGATCTGGAAAGGATTTAGTGCCTTCTTCAGTTTTGATCACAGTTTGAGCAGGGACAGGCATTCAGACTTCATGCCCTTTTTCTAAGTTGGCTCGCTTGCGTGCCAGCCAACATATTGCATTAGTAGCAGATTTGGAGGTGCAGTCACTGTGGGTGAAGGCAGGGCATGCATCAGTAGGTGCGTCCCTCATTCCCCAGTAAGGCAGCATGCAGACGCCAACACCAGCAATATGTAAACTGGCCACCAGATCAAACAAAATTGCCACTGCAATGAGAGGTAAGCTCGTCATGCAGCGGCACGATATCACGCCTCCCGATGTGCCTTTCCTGGTGAAGCACTTTAGTAAACATGGCGGCAGTGACTGCCGCCACAGAGTGCCGACTTCAGGGGTGCCCAATCCTCCTGTTGGCATGCCCCAACCCACTTAATTTGCCAACGAGGGGGCCCACTCCCCATCAGCATAATGCCCCCTCTCCCATTTAAAGTATATGCCGAGGGGGTGCCCAATTCCCCTCGGCATCATGGGCCCCCCAACACTCTGTCTTTGCCGACAGGGGGCCCAATCCCTGTTGGCTTCAGTGCCACCTTCCCAGTTTAATTTGCCGATGGGGGACCCCACTCCCCATCAGCATAATGTCCCCCCATTTGTTGTGTGCCAATGGGGGTGCCCAATCCTCCGACGGCTACAGAACCCCCCCCAAAAACACTCAGGTGGCATGCTGGGAGCCCACCCCAGCGTGCCAAATGCCTCAGTAAAAAAGAAAAGTCCCGCTATGTTTTTTTTTTTTTTTTTAACCTGCAAACCAGAAAACGGTCCCTCGTTGAGTCCAGTGGCCCTCCCCTAATCTGCGCCCACCTTCTGCACACCCTGCCTCCTCACCCCATACTTCCATCTGGAGCACAGCACGACAATCTCCGGTGGACCGGGAGCACTTCTGCACTCTTCAAAGCTGACCGCAAACTGAAGAAATGCCAGTAAGCTGTATAATGGCATAAATAGGGTTTTTTCAACTTTGGTGCACAGCTTGGGCATTTTTGGGAATTTTGGTACCAAATTTTTAACATGGGGTTATTGAGACCCCTCCTCATGAATTCAGTCACTGTCATGGTGTTATTCGGTCCTGAAAGGTGATTTTGCGGTCACTATGCGGAATCGTCTTTTGTGACTGATTAACGAAACGACAGTTCCACTGTTCATGAGGGGAGCTCTCAAAAAGCCTATGTTGCAAATTTGGTGAACAAAATCCAAAAAATGGCTGTTTTATGAGCGTGCATTGCTCTGTTTCCACGCACACTCGTAACATTGTAAATTTGTAATATTTTCAATCCAGATTTTCAAAATTGCCATTTTTTCACACTTCCTTATGAACAGTATAGCTGTCATTTTATATATCCTGGCCAAAATGTGTTTTCGCACGTCTGGCGTAGAATACTGCGGTCACTGTGTGAAATCAGTTTTTGGGACAGTTTGAGAAAATGACAGTGACATTGTTCATGAGCAGAGGTGCTAAAATGCCTATGTTGAAAATTTGGTGATGAAAGTCCATAAAATGACTGTGTTGCAAGCGTGCATTGCGCAGTTTTCACGCACCATTGTAACTTCGAAAATTTGCAATATTTTCATGCCATATTTTCAACACTGGTATTTTTTTACACTTCTTTATGAACAGTATAGCTGTCATTTTTCACATCCTACCCAAAATGCGTTTTTGCACCTGTGTCGCACAATGGCATGGTCACTGTGGGAAATCAACTTTTGGGACAGATTAACAAAATCACAGTGCCACTGTTCATGAGGGGAGGTCCCAAAATGCCTATGTTGAAAATGTGGTTAAAAAATCCAAAAAATAATTGGATAACGGGTGTATGTTGAGCAGTTTCTATGCATGCTCATGACTTCACCAATTTTTCATATTTTCACTCCAGAGTTTCAACGTTGTCATTTTTTACACCTCCTCATGAACAATACAGTGGTCATTTTTCACATCCTGCCCAAAATGTGTTTTCGTACCTGTGTCGCTAAATGGCATAGCTGCTGTGCAAAACCACCTTTCAGCTAACTAACTGATAGTGCCGCTCTTCATGAGGTGGGGTCACAAAAAGCCTATGTTGGAAATTTGGAGTGAAAATACCAACAAACACCTATGGTGTTAGGGTTTCCAACTGTAACACCCCACCCTGTAGAGACTGACAGGCATCAGGGGTGTGACTTGGGATCATTGGCTGTAATACTCATGCCATTCCACTCCCACCCCCACCCTGCAGCCAGTGACAGGCATCGAGGTGTGCCTTTGAGTGTTCAGCCCTAAAGTTCACCGCATTCTCCTATACTGCACCTGTCTCAGCATATTTCCTAATGGAATGGGGTAAGTATAAGGTCCAAAGACCCCAAAGCACACCACGACACTTGTCAGTGTCTACAGGGTAGGGTGAGGTAAAATGGCATGAGCGTTATAGCTGATGCCCCAAAGGCACACCCCAACACCTGTCAGTCTCTGCAGGGTGAGGGTGGGGTTGACGTCACTTCAGGACTTCACTGCCATTCCTATTGTGCATTTCTAACTCCTGCGCTACCAATGCCAATGCCAGAGAGACAACATTCGGCATTGACAAATGCTTGTCTTTACTTGATTCAAGATTGCCAGCAATTCCCTCTCTTTTGACTGTACCCCTGTTGTATAGTCTTGCTTGATGGTGATCCTGTGCCCTGCATATTGGAGAGATATATGTGAGGGTAGCCACCTGTGCTGAGAACTTGGACTTTTTTTATCTGGTCGAGAAACATCTTTGTGTATTTTGTTCAGTTTAGAATCTATTTTTATCATTGTACTGTAATTTTCTTGAACTCTGTAAGCAACTCATGGTGTATGATGAAGCCATCTTTCTCCTTGCTGCTGTCTGAGTCAGGATCAATTGTTGGTGAGGCCGCAAGTGACAAGGCCCTGCGATATGGAGATCTTGCCTGTTGATGGAGCTACTCAGATGACATCAGAGTCTTTAGTCTCTGCACTGGACTGCTGATTGTGTTTGGCATATTGTTTCTAGAGGTCCAACTACATTTGAGATGATCTTTGATGTTGTTTTCTTGTTCAGTCGAGTTGGGAGCTCACTTGTTACCATGTTCTGTCATGCATGATGTCAGTGGATGTCAGCGGAAGTCTGAGTCTCATTGATTTCTTCCACTGGGTGGCCAGGGAACTAGATCAGGGAAGGGCAGTGGATGTGGCCTATCTGCACTGAAGCAAAGTCTTTGACACTGTGCCACACAGGAGACTGATAAAGAAATTGAGTAGCCGGGGATGAGATCCTAAGTGGTAAGTTAGGTAAGGAACTGTTTAATGGATTGGTGTCAGAGGGTAGTGGTTAATGGCACTCGCTCTAATGAGGGGAGGGTAACCAGCAGGGTGCCGCAGGGATCAGTACTGGAACCAGTTCTCTTCAATGTCTTCATAAGTAACATTGCAAAAGAACTAGAAGGGATGGTATGCCATTTTGCATATGACACCAAAATCTGTAATTGGGTAGACACTCAGGAGTGGGCGGAGAGAATGCATTGGGACCTTAGGAAACTCAAGGAGCAGTCAAGAACATGGCAGTTGGGATTCAGTGCCAAAAAGTACAAAATCATGCATCTAGGACCTAGGAACCCAGGAGCTAAGCATAGGATGGGGGGAGGTACTGACAGTCACTAAGCAGAAAAGGGACCTTGGGGTTATCATAGCTTATGACATCAGAGTGGCAGGGCAGTGTGACAAAGCAGTGACTATGGCCAGTGAGATGCTGGGGTGGATAGGGAGAGGTATCTTCAGCAGGAGGAGGGAAGGGGTGTTGCCACTGTATTGCTCACTTGTGAGACCCCACCTGGGGTTTTGTGTCAAGTTCTGGAGGCCACGCCAGTTCTGGAGGCCACACCTCAGAAAGGACACAGACAGGGTAGAGACAGTCCAGAGAATGGTAACTAATATGGTGCAGCAGTTGCATCAAAAGTCCCATGAGGAGAGACTGAGGGATCTCAACATCTACACAATGGAAGAGTGGAGGGGAGTCAAAGAGGGATGTGAGGAACTATTGCTACACTGAAAGAGTGGTGGATGCCTGAAACAGACTGCCAGTGGAAGTGGTGGAGACAAAAACAATAGGGGACTTTAAGCATGCATGAGATAGAAATTAATAGTGGAATATTGGTAAATAGGTAGGAATAAGAAAGGGTTGCCGGAGACCAGTTAGGGTCTGCAGAGACAAACTAAGCAGGGACCATCTGGGCAGACTGGGTTGGCCAAGCTGTCCTTTTCTGCTGACAAATGATATGTTCTATATTTCTGTTTCTATACTTAGAACATGGGAACTGTGAGGCAAAGCCAGGTGGTTGTGATGTTCCAAGACAGCATGAATCAGCACTCTGATACCATTACAGATACACTAAATGTGTCTGTAAACTTATGATACAGCATCCTGATTAAATTAAAATCCAGTATACTACTGTGCAAGTTTCGCACTGTGCATTGCTCAGAGACTCCTGAAACATTCAATTGAAACACGTGATTAATTGTCTACAGCATTCGATGATTTATAAATTAGCTGTACACCATATATTCTGTTAAAAATGTGTTTTTCTTATTTCTTTTCTCCTTATTTTTTATGTATTGTATCCTACACCCTCCCATAATGCACATGAGTCAATGTGGTTAAATGTGCTTTTCGGGATAAATATTTTGAAAATAAATAAATGAACAAACAACCAATAAATAGCCACATAAATACATAAATACATACTAAATAAAATGAATCATAAGGGACAACTTATTTTTCATGTAGGACAAGTAGCTCCTTTGTGACAAGGGAGGTTGGAGGTCCCTCCAAAATGTCGGACCACTGAGGACCATTGCCAGTGATGGAACAAGACACCTTCTCTTTCAAAATGTCCTCTGTCTAACATTTATCCCTGGATGATAATTAGTTTATAAGGGGAGTCAGTTAGCTAATAGGCCAAAAGCACTTTTAATCCCTCCATTATCTCTAACTTTGCTTGTGGGCACCCTTTAAAGTCTTTGATTTATTCAATACCTGTGAACCAATCAATCCATGATATGAATATATAAATCAAAGACAAGTTAATTTCCCTTTTAAAGAGCACTTGGATCCTGGCCTCAGGCGAGAACGTTGAGAAAGGCTGATTGTGAGAGAGTGATCCGCACGCAACTCTTGCCCAAGAAGTGCTCCAGGGTCTACGGCTGAACACGAAGGAATGAAATGACTCGCTCCAAACCTGTCTTTCTGCTTTTTTTTCTTTACATCTCTCTTTTTTTTTCTTCAGTGCATGTGATGGAGTTGTAAATTATTCAGGAAACGATGGTGTAGACATGTCCAGCCCCCTAGGCAATGGGAGTTTACATAAGAAAATCTGAGGTGGCTCCGGGTGGGCCTATGGAGCAAATTTTCTCTGCAGGGATTTAGAACAACTTGGAAGAGGAATTGAAGCAGTAGCAACAAATTAAACACAAAAAATGTTCTGATGGTGAGGTTAGAATTACATTAAGTGCTTGTTTACTCAGATCTTATGTAAATATTACATTCATGTTATATATATACATATATATCTACATAAAGGGTTTGAAGTCTTCAAAACAAAAGTAGGGACACTATGCATGAGATGAGCACAAGGGCACATATTAAATGTATGGCTTAATTTTAAAAAGTGGTAGTACAGCAAATATATATATATATATATATATATATATATATATGTATATATACACACTGTATATATATATATATAGAGAGAGAGAGAAAGGGACAGAAAGAGAGTTTTTTTTGGTTTTTTTTAATTGAGTGGAAATAAAGCAGTTGTATGAGGTTAAGGCAGGTGGAGTTGGCCAGTTACCAGGTTGGTATGGTTGATGAATGGATTAGTGTGTCAAGACACTCTTTATCTTCCTCACTCCCCAAACCAGCTGACTCCTCCCTGTCAAGTGGGTTTTGGCATGTGCATGTGTTGTCCTACTGCTGGTATGCTGTTTGTTCTTTTCCCTTCTTCAGCTTCTTTTTTTTTTAATTTTCTTTCTATGTGTTTCCACACCTACAGACACTGCACTTACACATACCCCACCCCCTCCAATAAGGCAACGAGGTTTGGGATTCTAGTTCAACCACTACAATTCAAATTGGAATTAGAGAGAGGAAACCCTTTTCTGGCTTTAATGCTATGTCCCCGTGTACTGTTTGTGAACCCTGGGGCATGCCACAAGAAAGAACATAAATAGGAGCCCCAGGGCTATGCAGAGTAGGGGTGGCTTCTCAAAGACTCCAGGGGGCAAATGTTGTGTCTGGGACCACAAAACAAAGTGGAAGAGGAGGACAACACTATCCTTCACCCACAGTAAGCTGATCAAGTGGCTTGTTTGTTTCTTCTTGCTCCTCCGTGAATGCCCCCCCCCCGTGAATCAGTGCATGTGCACTGAGGCCAGCCTGTGCCACAAGCTGGGAACTCTGCCAGCTGTGCCACAGCACGAGGACTTGTTTTTTATTTTGGTTAATTGTTTTTGCTCACAATGCATGTCAGTACCCGCCTTTGCCAGGGCCCCCAGCCCCCTCACCTACCATCCCCAGGACTTACCTGCTTTGGTGCCCAATGGTATACCCCTCCCCCACAGTGAGATCACCAGGATTAGATCAGGTCCAGGAGGTGACTAATTTCACGTTGAAGCAGAGCCTGGTAAGAGGATGTGGTGCATGCAGAACACAGGAGTCATCCTGCATCCTGGGTGGGACTTTCAACTTATTTTTGACCCTCCTCAAGAGTCGGCAATTTGCAGGTGTAGCCACATAATGGTTATGGACAGGGACAAGTCATCTAACTCCCCCAACCTCCTGCAGACTGAGGGTCCTGCATCTCCTGTGCTTCCACTACTGGAGGCACTTGTGCAGCAGTACAGGCAGCCACCCACCTTCAGAGAAGGTGAACATCCACTGGGATGCTTATGACCTCACCCCCCCCCCCAGCAACCCCGGACTCATTTCTGAACTCGTGTCACCAGCATTGTGAGTAAAAACCCTACCACTGCGCCCATAGCCTGGTTTCATGGACATGATTTTTTAAATGATTGCTATTGCTGGCTCATGGGATCCTGGCTGTCCCAGTTAGAACTCTGGGGTCAGCGAGTTTGGTGTTCAGTCTTTGTTCTGGGCAGTTTAAGACTGGGCAGAGGTGAGAGAGGCAGCAGGGAAGCAGACAATTAAAAATATTAAGGATGTTACTGCCTTCCTGATACTGTGTGCTGGTCCGCTCTCTGTGAGCCTCTTTGCCAGCCTGTCAGGTCCCTCAGTACCTGCTGGCTCCTTAGAGAACTAGTGAGTGCATGTCAGCGGCCCACCACCTCATTTAGCAGCAGCAGCAAGCTTTTCTGAGTCTGCCTCTTGTCCCTCCCTTAGCCTGAGCGAGCCTGCAGGTGACAGTGGTGAATAAGTGGTGGCACTGGTGTGTGGTACCGACTGCGGTCAAAGTTTGTCCTATTTTATTCAAATTTTTGATGCTGGTCAACATAGCAGGCAGCAGCTCCATGGCATGAGGAGGGGCCACAGCAACCCCTGTAAATCTTTATCCCTCCATTCAGGATGGATCTTGAGCACTGGCTCAAGTCTGGAGCAGCATCCGGGCAGGAAAAAGCCTGGATTTGCTCTCTCATATGTCAGAGACGAGCATAGCTTGTATGCCCGTCAGGAGCTATGTGGTTGGTGACCGCTCAGTCAGGGTGACATTAGAGGCCAGCAGTTATTCCGATTGACTCTCTTCCCCATTGGAAAAGGGGCTGAAGAAAATATCCTGCCCAGTCAGGACAGCAGTTTCGGGGCAGGGACCCAAAGAAGGGGCAGTTCCCAGTATAGCACCATTCACCTCAGACCTAGGAAAAGAAAGAGGGGCTAAATTAATTAATATTAATTTATGCAAGTGTATTCCAGCTAGGCACAGTATGAGGAAGGGCACTACTAGTAATTTAAAGAGACAGTACCTGATTAAGCAAAGACTGCCTTTATCATGTTGAACACACTCTTCTGAAAGACTTTCTATTCATAGAATATGCCCAATGCAGTGATTACCTATTTGAAAGTGTGTATGCTTATTTTAAGGACTGCCCATTTAAAGGCACACTGTCAACTATTTTTGCATTATATTATTTCCAATTGAAAACACACATTATATGATAACTTACCTTCTCTAAAACTCATTGAAGTTGTTGGTTGTTTGAGCTGCTTCCTTTCTTAATAGTACTAAAATACATGGGAACGGCGCAATTATACCCAACCTTGTTTTGCTTCAAATCCTTAACCTACTCTTATTGGCTGCAATTCACTAACGGGTGGAATGCCTACGCATCATGTATAAGAGGCACGTAGACAACTCTACATGGGAAAGCCACACAGCAGACCCCTCACGGCATTCACCAGGGGTGCACTGGATCCCCCATCTGCCCTAGCAGCTATGTGCCAGGGCGTGGGCCTCATGCTGCACCCATGCACAGGGGTGCTGCGAACCATTCCAGGGCTGCAACATGTCCCTGGGGGGGGGACGGGTGTACCTCAAAGTTGATATGCATCCCCCACAAGTCAATGGTGGGGCGTGGTGGCCACAGGAACCCCCTGCACACAACTGCCACATCTGGCTGGGCCACGGGAAGGGGTGGGGGAGGCCATTCGGGCAAACATCCGCTGGTCATACACTGGATGGCGCATGTTGTTCCAGGACCCCCTGCCCGCATGCAGACAGGGATTCATTATGGGACCCTGGCTGAGCATCTGATTGGATGCCTGTCTGGGTCCACTGTTCCACACCCAACTGCCCCCATGACCATATGTGCTGGGGGGACAGGGCCATGGACAGGTAGTTGATGAAGGTGACTGCTGGCCTGACCATGCCTGTCCACTGGTGTGGAGCTGCGCAGTCGGGTTATGAGCGCTTCATGCATGACACCTGTGCCATGGTGAATCACAGCCATTGTATACATCCTGAACATTAGGAACACACTCAAACAGTGCAGCCACTCATGACGTAATAGTTTTCTCTCCTCCCACAGCATCATGAGTGGCTAGATTGTTAGGGGCATTCCCAAGACCAGGAAAGATGTAGTGGAAGTTGATCAAGGAATGTAAACAAACATGTTTTTTTGTGGTAACATCAGTATGGTGAAGAGTCTGTTTTTCATTTTTAAAAAGAAAAAAGGAATCAGAAACAAACTACCAGCTGAATCAGCACTCTCTGCAGTGTGTGAGCAATCATAACATGTGTTTTATGAACTTGGGACACACTGAGGCCTTAGGCCCTAAGGGGGTTGACAGTGTCCCTGTAAAGACTGTTAATTCAAAAGACTGTTTAGTGTAAAAACATTGCATTTTAAAAGCGTATAGTTAATGAGGGGCTGCTTATGTAATTAATTGCATTTATGACATGGGCACCTACCTGTATGTGAGCTGACTGGTGCAGAAGTAGCAGGTGACCATTCATTAATTCCTAGTAAATGAATAGTATGTGTTTGTGGAGAACAGTCCCCACACAAAGATTAAGCAGCAGAACAAACTAGTTATTTTAGGCTGTGAATAATTTTAAAAGGCAGCCATTGTTTGTGCCGCTAAACGATCCTACCCACCCACCCACCCAGTGGACCTCCAAGCTCCTAGCTACACCAAAGATCCCCATACTCAGAGAGTAAGCAATAATTAAAAGATTTGCCTGTGTATTGTCGCTAATTGTGACATCTCCTGGGTTTCCTTAGTATGAGTGTTGACTGCGAGATGCACTGTAATGCAGAAGATGTGCTCCTCAGTGGCGTCATGCTGCGAACTGTGTTTTTGTGAAGTAGCAAACAGAAGACTCTGCCGCCCCTTCCCCCGGCAGTGTGCTATGTTCCCACACACCCACAGCGCCATCGGCTGTACTGACATTTGTTTTCCCCCTCGAGTACTCAGTGCGCTGCTTCCGTTGCAGACTCTGGCATGGAGTGGAACATGACAGCAAGTGAGTCATTAAATGGAGAAATAATGTGCAGTGCAGAAAGTCCACGAAGCTGCTGTTCCATGCACCTTGCAGGTGATCACACAGTGCAAGGACAAGCAGCAGTAGCGAGTAGCTCGGAGTGGTTTGTCTCTGTCTATGTCCGAGCCGTACATATAGCGTGGAATGGGAGCAGCAAGGGACAAAGGTATGATGAGCACCTTATGCTTTCCAGAGTTTTTATAATGGGCAAGTGATCATACTTTAATAGCAGCACACACAGACAATGTGCTGAGACAGTGACATAGAAACCATAGTATAACAGCATGAGACACAGTAGTACCTCACAGTACTGTAGCGAGCAGAATAAAAAGTTTGGTAGCTCCTTGATACCAGTAAGTGGACCTGTTTACCACAAACCTCAGTAAAGTAACTGTTTTTCAGTGGCAGAACACACATTTTTGTGGTACTCTGACCAAAAGTAGTGGAAGAACAGTAAATAGTCTCCACATTTTTGTCATGTTATTCCAGTACTTTTGATCTATTTCTCTCCATATATGGCCCATGTTATAAGTGTAATAACCCACTCCAGGGTGTGTAGTTATTGGGGATTAATCAACACCCTGGATGCTGTGAGGACACTCGGCCTACGGCCTCGTGCCTCACAACGCACCTGGGGTGTTGATTTATCCCCAATAACCGCACACCCTGTTGTAGGTTATTGCTTACTTGTCAGTTACTGTGTATCTGCTAAAGACTTGATACCAACATTCTATTGCATTCAGTGTAGTGACCTAGGGTTCTTGTGCATTGTAGGCAGCCAGTCCAGAGTTCTTGTACATTCTACGTGGCTGATGAAGAGTTCTTGTGTATTCTGCACAACTGATCTGGAAATCACCTGAATTCTTTTTTTTTTTTGTAAACTTTATTTAAAACCAGAGTGTACACAAACAGACAAAGCCTTAGACAGATTCCACTTACAATCCGCTTACATCATGTGTGTTCTGACATTATATGTCCATGTTCTAACAAAACAATTAACATACATCAGAATTTGTCAGTTATTCTTGCTAAGTGACAATCTATCCGCTGTCCAATAAACTCTAGGCAGTATGAAATTAATTAATGTTAAAGTGTCCAAAGTGAACCAATTGATAAGATGTCTATAACTGACATTTCTAAAAAAAACTTTCTACATTTACCCAACCTGGAATTATCTCCTTTGCCTCCACACCCCTCCATCAAAACATGGGAAACCACTCTTCTCCCAGTGCCCTCTCCAGTGGTGACCAAGTTTCCTCATATTTATGGGTTTGGCTTCTCACCACATACTGAGAGTGTTCTAATTTCATAATTTGGAGAAGAGAGGAGAGCCAACTGGCCGTAGTCAGGGGCTGCTCATGTTTCCAGTGGACTGCCAGTTCCCTTAGTCCAACCACTAGGCCCAATCTCTTGAATCTGTTTCCACTGCTTGAGTTTAGACAACCAAACCCCAGGAGTCCCAAGAGGATTTCCAATGGGTCCAGTCTAATATTAGTTTGTAATGTTTTGGACATGACCTCCAAGATACCTCTCCAGAAGTTCTGGATTTTACTGCAATCGCACACCTGGTAAAAGAACATGCCCACCTGAACCCGGCACTTTGGACAGTACTGAGATTTTTCTGGGTCTATTGTGTGAGCCAGGGCTGGGGTGAAGTAGGCCCTCAGTAAAATGTTATATTGTACGGCCCTCAACCTGTTGTTAACTGAGCACTGTACAAGGTTTTTTAAAATTAGCATCCAGTCCCCTCCAGTCAGCCCCTCTGGGTAGAGGTCTCCCTCCCAGCGTCTTTTCAATTCCTCTAGTGGATCAGGCAGAGCATCTGCCAGGAGTTTGTAGCACCTCCTCAATGGTCTAAATGATTCAAGGTGCGAGAACTTTTGTAACATTTCTTCTAGTGGGGAGCGTCTCAGATCCGCCCAGGTCTGTGTGCCCCTAATGGTAGCAAGACTACTGCTCAATAAGCTATAGGTGAAAAATTGAGAGGGATCAAGACCATACTGTGTTTTCAATTCCTTAAAGGAAAACAATCACTCTTTATAAGTTGTCCTATCTTATAAAGCCCCTTTTTGTACCAGATAGCCAGGTGCTGCAGTATGGCCAGGGGAGTCTGTCCTCCCTTCCCAAGCACCCTTCTCAATGATGAGTCCGGTGAGAGGAGCCCCCTCTTCTCCCAGAATTTGGTGTGCTTTATTCCATGATCTCAGGGTGGCTCTGGTACAAGGGTTAGATACTTTACTCACACTATGACCATATAATGAGTCCACCAGTACGGAATTATAGGTGTTTGTGTTTTCTTCAGTTTCCAGTTCTTTCCATGCTGGTGGGCCACATTTGCCCTCTCTCAGCAAGTTATGTATGTGAGCTAACTGGGAGACCAAATAGGACAGGTGTATATTGGGTAGTCCCACCCCCTTTTGGTACCAGAGAGCCATAAAACCTGTTTACCAATTCTTGCCCCCCCCCTTAGCAGCCCCATTTACGTCAAAAGCCAGGGGGGTGGCTATCTGGATTTGCCCAAACCTTCCCCATGAGGTTAAATCTAAGGTGATGAATCCCCAAGGAAGGTTCATAATTATTGAAATTGATGTGGGGGGGGAGTCTGTCCTCCCTTCCCAAGCACCATGCAAGTAAAAAGAGTAATCCCTTTCGAATGGGTGACAGTGTCTCCATGCTTCAACTAGTGCCCTATCTTTAATTAAACCGTGTAGGGCTGTCACCCCCTGAGGAATGGGGTTTGTCCTTTGTCTGAGTTAGGGCACCTTCTATTATTTTAATAAATTTTTGTGGTAGTGCCATGAGAATAGATTGAAATAGATATAGCACCTGAGGAAGGAACAACATTTTTCTCAAATTTACTCTCTCTAATAATGTAAGGGGGAGGGATCTCCATCTAAAGCAGTCGTCCTTTATCTGCTTAACTAATGGGGAGTAACTGAGCTTAATTACTTGGGATAATTTATTAGTGAGGATTACCCCCAGATATTTGACCTGCTTTGCCGGGGTGATTTTAGTTCCTTCTACGGTAATGGGAGTGTTTTTCCCACCCAGGGGGAGCCACTCACTCTTATCCCAGCTGATTCAAGGAAATGACATGATTGACCCCTTTATACAAAAAACCCTTAATCCTAGGATTACTCCTAATTGTGGCCGCTAGGGCTTCTATGGTGAGTACATACAATAGTGGAGAGAGAGGGCATCCCTGCCTCATCCCCCTAGAGAAGGGGAAGGGCGTGAGATGGTGTTATTCATGAGTATTTGTGCCATAGAGGATTTATATAGGGAGCCAACCAACCAAGAAACGTCTCCCCAGACCAAATTTATTAAGAACAGTAAACAGAAAGGGCCACTCCACTCGGTCAAATGCTTTTTCAGCGTCCAAAGCCAGTAGGCCCCTTGCTCCTTTACCTCCTTCTTTTGACCATTTATTAATAATATTAAGGGATTTCCTAAGGTTGTGTTTGGCCTGCCTTCCTTTAAGGAAACCGCCCTGGTCCGGGTGAACAAGGTCTGGGAGAAACGCCTCCAGGTGGCGGGCTAGAATTTTGGCAATTCTTTTGTAATCTGAATTTAGGAGAGATATTGGGCAGTAGGACCCACATTTTTCTGGGTTTTTCCCCAGTTTGGGTAGCACAGTGATCATTGCCAAGGTTTGGAAATCTGGAAGATCACCCTTTCCTAAAGCCGTCTGAATCATTTGTCATCAAACCACCTACGGTTTCCCAGATCGCTTTATAGAATTCTATAGGAATTCTGTCTGAACCTGGGGCATCCCCCTTTTCATTTGCCATACCACCTCTTTGACCTCCTCCAATGTAATCGGAGAGTCCAACTGCTCCCTCTGGCAATCACTCAAGCCAGGAAGGTTCAGCCCACCCCCAATATTTGAAAGGGTCTGCCCTCTTCGGTATCTGTGAAGTATAAAGCAATTTGTAAAAGTTTTGGAAAGTGGAGTTTAACTCCCTTTGATCATAAGTAGTCACTCCCTCCTCGGTTTCCATTTTTAAGATGGTGCGTTCAGCTCTTTTCTTTTTAATTAGGCTCGCCAGCCACTTGACTGCCGAGTTCCCCTCAAAGTGCTTAACTGATTTGGTGAGCAGCAAATCCCTCACAATTTTTTTTGAGCATTTTAGTTTAATTGGCCCGAAGAGTATTCCCCATCATAGCCACCCTCTCCAGCTCCTGTATTTTGGATACCAACTCCTCCTCATGGCTGTTATTTAGCGTTTTTTTGTAAGCTGAATAAGAGATGGTCTCACCTCTAATGTATGTCATAAGGGCATCCCAGACATATTTAGTCCGTGTCGCCTTCCCATGATTATCCATGATGAAGGATTTTATTTTCTCTTTTATATGGGGGGAATACTCTACATCCTGCAGCAGCAGCATGGGGTCCAGTCTCCACCGGGGGGGGGGGGTTCTCCCAGGAGGTGTCCAACACCAATTCTACCTCTTAAGAGGGCATGATCTGAGATAACCATCGGGCCATATGAAGCTGTTAAATTTTCATTTACCATACATGGGGAAAAAACATATACTCTAACCTAGTGTATGTCTTGATGGGCATGCAAATAAAAAGAGTAATCCCTTTCGAATGGGTGACAGTGCCTCCATGCTTCAACTAGTGTCCTATCTTTAATTAAACCCTCTAGAGCTGTCACCCCCCGAGGACTGGGGTTTGTCCTTTGTCTTGAGTGGTTCCAGTTCAGGTCCAGATAGACACTGAAATCCCCTCCCATTATGATGTTCTTCCGATAGGGGCCAGTGTGATTCCCAAATGGCCAAAGAAGTCAGTGGAATCATAATTAGGCCCATATACTGAAATCACCATGTAATTCCTCCCCCCCCACATCAATTTCAATAATTATGAACCTTCCTTGGGGATCCATCACCTTAGATTTAACCTCATGGGGAAGATTTGGGTAAATCCAGATAGCCACCCCCCTGGCTTTTGACGTAAATGGGGCTGCTAATAGAGTCCCTCCCATGACCTTGCCAAGCCCTCCACCTCCTCCCTAGTGCAGTGTATCTCCTGTAACATCACTATGTCTCTCTGCAAGTTTTTAATCTGCGACCATACCTTTTTCCTTTTTGAAACTGTATGAAGGCCATTAACATTCCAGGTAATGAAAGTCGATCATCCATTATATATATCCAATTCTCATCACTTTGGTTATTTACCATCGGCAAGAAGAAAATTATAAGCATTATCTGACTGCAACACCCTAACTTTTTGAACTTTTGTAACCAAACCATGAACACCTTCCCTCTTTTCCCCTTAAACCTCCCTCCACCCCTTCTTGATTCCCCAAACCAGTAGTAACTTCTTAATTTTTCCCTCCCTCTCTTCCCCCTCTCCCCCTCCCCATAACAAACATCTAATTAACAAAACTAACCATAAATATACTACATTTCCCATTTACAATGTTAGAGCCTGCTACTCTTCATGGAGAGAGCTGGGGATTCCCATATAATTTTATTTACTCCATCAGATATCAAATGTCCCACTCTTAGCACCGAGGAATGGTGGCGGAGGAACAGAGTGGAGCCCTCCCGATTCTGACTCAGAAGAGCAGCCCTTCCAGCACCCAAACTGATGAGAGGCATCCCTCCGAACCATTTCTGTGGGACATGGGACCCTTCCTTAGGGGGAATTAACTATTAAACTTGCCCTGATTGATGAGTTCCTTTAACCCCCATACTATGCATATTTCAGAGTTAGCTTCATTGCTCTTCCCTATAGTTGTATCACATGTCCCATTTCCTTATTGGCTCCATTAGGGAGCCGTCCATCATCCAAAACTATCCTCCCCTCCCCCCCTAAAGAGGGGGATACCCCCCATCCCTTTAAGTAATTGCAAACATTGCCAGCAATCAAAGTACAACCAACTTAATCTTTAACTTTCAAACATAATTAGGAGGCATTTAGTTTAGGGAAGCCTACCCTAGTGGCTTGGAGAAGTGGGAACCTCCTATCTTGTAACCTTCCTCTTAGTTCCTCTGTGCTTCAGTTCGCCTGCTGAGGCCTTCATGAGCCCGGGTTATACTGGCACAACCCTAATGAGTAATGCAGTTGTGCTCAGGTGTCCCATGTCCAGCTACCCCTCATTTTCCTTTGTCAGAAAAGTGTTTACACAGTTATTGCTCCCTGGGTTGTTCAGAGCAGAAAGTCAGCCCTTTCGGCCTGCTTAGCTCCAAATTTGATGTCAGGTAGGGCCGTAAGGTAAAACTAGCTATCCGCCATTATAGGCTCCCAGCCTGGGTTTGTGGACCGCCAGATAGGCCACCCCCCCAAAACCCTTTCTACCCCCTGAAGTCCTCAATTTCAAACATATTGCGCAGTCCAGGAAAGTTCACTGGTAGCAATCCACCTCTTTGTTATGCCACATGGGGTGCCGGAAAGAAAGGAAAAACCCTGTCAGGTCATATCAGCAGTCATGCTTTGAAGACTGAGCATGTCAAGACCTTCCCAATCACGAGTATCTCCTTTCTCATACTCCAGAGCCATCACACCAGAAGGGTACAATGATCGAGATGGAACATCAACTCACGCCAGGTAAAAGTCTTCATCACCCATTTCAATAAATCCCCAGGTTTGGTGATGGAAAAGGAGCACTGAGAATGCACTCACTGAAACTTCCCTGATCCTCACAGTTTAAAGTTTTTGGTTCAGCGGGGAAGGGATAGGATCCTAGGCAATGCCCAGTCACCCGCCTTAATAGGCCTCCATCCCGGAGTTGTGGACCATCGGGTGTCCTGACCCCCAAAATCCTTCTTCCCCCAACCACATAGTCTGGGAAGATACTTATGCGTGACTCCTGTATCATAATCGGATTTTTCTTCTGTGCTGCCCCCAAAACCTTTTGCCTATCATGGTACTGTAAGAATTTTAAGAGCAAATGCCCTGGGCATTCATCCAGCTGCGGTCTCCCTCCCAGAGATCGATGAGGCCGCTGAATCTCCAATGAAACATCCTGCGGGAGGGAGAGGGTCTGTCTGAGCCAATTTTGCATGTATTTGGCACAATCCCAACCCTCCTGCCCCTCTGGAAAGCCCACTATTCTAATATTATTAAACCTCTCTCTGTTTTCGTGATCATCGAGTGTATCTTTTAGGATTTCAGTTTCAGAGAGAGCTCGTTGCAGGCCTATAGAAATGGAATTTGAGCTGTCCTCCTGGGCTCCCAGCTGCGACTCCAGCTCAGTGATTCTTGTCTCGTGGGCTTCAATGGTTTCTGATATGGTATTAAGCGTCTGTTGTAAATGCCGTAATTGTGCAGTCAGGTTGTCAAATCCTGACTGCGTTTTTGTCCCCAAGTCATACTTCATGTCCCGAATAAGTCTCTCCGGGTTCTGGTATTGGGGTTTATGTCTGATGCCATGCTGCAAGTTCCTCCATGTTGAGGGAGAGTTACAGATGCAGGCATGGGGCTCAGGTATCGCGTAGGCCCAGAAGGGGTGGCCATTGATGAAACTTTCTGGGAGGAATTAAATTGTAATTTTGCCTGCTTCTTCCCTCCTTTTGCTGTTGCTGGCATTAGTGCACTCTACTGCAGGTAGATCGCTGGTTGGTAATAATGTTTTGAGTAGGATGGTATAGCTATATCTTGGTTCCTGTTGGAGCTCCTAAATCAGACCTCGGCCATCTTTGCCAGGCAGCTATGCCCCATCCCCTGCATTGTTGACAGGTGAACCACAGTTCTTGTACATTTTATGCAGCTGATCTAGAGTTCTTTTTCATTCGATGTAGCTGATCCAGAGTTCTTTGGCATTCTACACAGCCAGTCCACAGTTCTTGAACACTCTATGCAGCTGATCCTGAATTTTTGTGCATTCTTCACAGCCACCTCAGAGTTTTGTGCATTCTGTGTAACCAGCTGAGGGCTTTAATGCATTTTATGCAGCCAGCTCAGAGTAACTGTGCATTCTATGGAGACATTCTAGAGTTTTTGTACATTCTAAGAGGCCAATTTCAAGTTCTTGTATATTCTATACAGCTGTTGCAGAGCTCTTGTGCATTCTACACAGCAAATCCAGAGTTCTTCTGCACTCAATGCAGCCAGCCAGATGGAGTTCTTGTACATTCGATGCAGCTGATCTAGAGTTCTTATGTATTCTTCACAGCCAACCCCCAGTTCTTGTGCATTCTTTGAAGAATATCCAGAGTTCATGTACATTCCATCCAGCTAATCCAGAGTTCTTGTGCTTTCTACACAGCCAGTGCAGAATATTTGTGCATTCTACACATCCAATTCCAGAGTTCTGGAGTGCCAACAGCAGTTCTAGAGCCCCTTTGTATTCTAAGCAACAGTTCCAACACCTCAGATGATAGTCAGGGTGGGGTAACCTTTGTTTTGTTCTACTGCAACAATCTTAAAAGTGAGGTAAGTATGCAAGGAAAAATCCTGAAGGTCCTTCTCTGTCGGTGTATTCACCTGATGACTTCAAACCAAACTTGTAGAATTAGAAAAAAAAGGTGAAGGCCCTATATTCAGGCAATTGCATCAGTGCTGAAAGAGCTCTGTGCTTGCACTAGTGCTAGCACCAGCGCCAGTCTCCACCAGAGGTATATATAGAGGAATAGCACTGGTACTGTTGCCTTTGAATATAGGGCTGACTGCGCGATGTGCAAATGCATTCTGCTGGCACAACGTAAAGCACTTGCACAGCTCTAAATATAGCACTGAGGGCAATGCTGAACACAAGGGTCAGCAGTGGGTGTGAGGAGAGCACCAATGAAAGACACAGAACACAGCAGCATAGGTATCAGAAATAAACTTAACTGTACAAAAAGGGCAACAGGCTGTGAAAAAACCAAAAAACATATACAACAGGAGCAATAATAACAACAACAGCAACTACTACTACTACAAAAACATCAACAACAACAATGGGTGGAAGGGACCGCCTATGTGGTGGGAAGAAACAAAAGGAAGGAGAACCACCAATAATGGGGGGAGGAAGAAATGAAAGAGACATATGGGGGGAGAAAAAAAAGAAAAAGGGCAACCACCCATATGGGGGGAGAAACAAAAGAAAAAGGGCAACCACCCATTGAAAACACCAAACAAAAAGGGCACACTCCCATTTCAAATAAAAGGTCTTCCGCCCTTTTCAAACACCAAACAAAAAGGGCACTCGCACATTTTAAACAAAGAAAAGAGCACCTGCCCATTTGAAACAATGGAAAAAAAAAGGCACCGCCTCTGTCAAACAAAATAAAGGGCAGCTGCCCATTAAAAACACATAAATTACAGTCCAAAGTCACTGACCCATTAAGGGGCAGCAGGAAGTGGTGGTAGTTGCCGCCAAAGCTCCCTGGCTATTGCCACTGGCAGCCTACCCACCCACCAGACAGCAGCTGTAGCAGGTGGACCTGTCGGCAAAGTAGATAATCTCTCCCCTCCCATAGGCTGCATCCTGCCACTGTTTCTGCAGCACCTCAGGCACCTATGGAAAAAATAGTGAACTCAACCAGCTATGCACACAGGACAAGGGACACAGAAGCGGAATGAGGTGCATAGCAGACATACAACCAGCCAACACATGGACCATCATGCCACACAGAGGTAGAGGGAGTCAAACAGCCACAATGGATTGTGTGTGGCAAACCAGAGATGGCAGTGTGGGCCCAAACAGTAGAGACCTGCACACACAGTGCTGCAATGGAGCATGACCAAACCATGCAAGGGACACACAACACCGGCAGGCATGCCAGATGTTGACACACAACCCAAGCAACAGCAGCAGTGTCAAGCCAGAGCACGATAGACTGTGTATTGGCCTAAGGTGCTTAGAGCCACACACACCCAGCACCCTGCACACCAGCCATCCAGTACACAGTCCAACACAGGTGTGTAGGACAACAGACATCCATAAGTCACCCTTGTCGGCTGAAGGAGCAGGCCTAGGTATACAAGTATTACCCACAGCACAACTGTATACAGATGGCACTGTCATGCAGCACTGTATGCAGCAGCTGGAGCAGCATGTGAGTGCAGTGGTATTGTATGCAGGTGGGTGCCTTACACACTGTACCTCATCACTGGAACACTGTGAGATGCAGAGCCACCTGAAGGCACTCACCCTCCCAGCAGATGCTGGCCCCACCCTTAGCTAAAAAGTTGCCACTCATATTGAGCCAATGCAGGACAGTGAGCCCACAAAGACGCAGTTTTGTCCAAATATATGCAAGGCCCTGCTCATGCACAGGAATAATCATACTCTGGACATCACTGTGTTGGTTAGTTGCTACTGACTGTACATCGCAATGTCAAGCACATATGGTAAGGTACATGCAAAGCCCACTAATGCCCCCCCAGCCGCTGACCCTATGTCACATAAACTGAGCTCTGTTGCTATGCAAGAGCATGACACACAGTACGTATAGCACTGGAGATGGAACCACTGCAGGCAGACTACCACATGTGCTGTATGATGCACACAGCATGGCACAGTGGTGTACCGGTACTACATTGACCTGTGCCTACCTCCATAACACAGATATGCATACATAGTCCTGAGTATGTGGCACAACAAACCCAACCAACACTGACAACCAGGGTTGTAAGCAGTACCATCAACTCCCTAGCATACCAGGTTGGAGACACAGGGGACACGCCACTATATAGTGTAAGGCATGCCATGGCACAGTATACACACACAGGCGGCACCCCTGGTGCAAGGAGGTGCACAAAAGTAGACTGCACTGATAGCACACACCACAGTGTCAGTGGTGGGACAATGCCCTAAGTGCAGAGTGATATTCCCTAATTACAACTGCATAAGTGATGCCCCCACAGGCATGCGTGCAGCATGGCGAGTCACACATGGACAACTGCCGCCAACCACAGAAGCATGCAGCATAGTGTAGACATGCAACCAGAAGTGCAAAACACACAATGCAGAATACTTACATGGATGCCTGTCCATAGACCAGATCCGCGGAGCTCCATCACGGCCTGGTGATGCCTCTGGCTGGTCCTGTTTGTGCCCCTGCTGTACCGGGGCTTGGGTCTGGCACTGCTGGCCACTGCGGTCTGTGGAGGAAGACAAAGGAGACATGATCAATACCCTTGGGTGGAACACATTGCACAGTACCATAAGCACTGCACAGTATACACACCCATATGCTGGAAATATGCACCAGCTGCCACATGTGCATGGTGTAACTGGGCAGAACCATGCAGGCCTACGTCTTACCATTGTGAACTGCTGTGGCCCCACACACACATGTATAGGTGTGGCATGTGTGGCATGGCCCAGTTGAAGCAGGAATGTTATATTCCACAGTTGCAGATATGGCCTAGCACATTGTATGACAGACCCTGTATTGCCCCTATCCAGCCATCCTCCCCACCCCTGACCAACATACCCATACATGCCAGCTGCAGGCTTTGTACACCTCATATGCATGCAAGGAGCACCAGGCACCATAGAACAGTGGTACAGGAAGCATACCTGTGCAACTGTAGGGGGAAAACATGGTACCGTAGGTGTATACCAACACAGTAGTTGGTACAAGAGCGGCACAACTTGTGCACTATAATAGCACACCATGCATCTCCTGGCATATGCCTACTGGAACCCATGCTGCATAACACAGGCAGTGTACACATAACAGACGATGGCCACATCCAAGTGCTGTTGGTGACATCTACCACCACAACTACACATAGAACACATGTGACATACTCACTGGCCATAACTGACAATAGGCATTTACCTGTCCAGTGTACAATACCCATTAGACAAACAGGACTAAATTAAGCATGTACATTAAACAGTCATCTACCCTGACACTGCGGCCATGTCCCTGTGATAGAACACAACCATGCTGTCATAGCAGCTGCACACCTCAAGGATCCACTGCAGGTCCTGTAATGCACAGGGTACTACATACAGCAAGTGGGATAGTGGGCCAATACACCTGCATCCACAAGATCAGGCTATACAATGGAGCAGATCACATAATACAGAGGGGACACACAAGTACAGTGCACATTCCTTCAGGGAACAGTGCCATGGAGGTATTTTATCATGGAATCAGTACTGCACACAGGAGTCTACCCAACCGATACATACAGCCATCTGTACTCACCTTCCCTTGGCGCAGTGTCACTCTCGACCATCGCCCACAGCACTGCAGGTGACATGCCTCCCTGCATTGGAGGTCACTATATTGGTGGTGACATTGATCACCTGTGCTGGTGAGCCCAGTTCCTTGGGTGAAGCACTGACCCACTGAGACCCACACCTTGGCCTGTCTGACCCAGCCCATCACCCAGTAATTGGTCCTCCTTGTCCATCACTAGGTCAATCAGGTTGGCTAGCTCTGGTGTGGACCACCTCTGTTCCTACTGCAGCACAGCCCAACTTCTCCTTCGAGATATGTTGTGAACCTGTCAATGCAGAAACCTCCCTGAAAGCTCTAAAGCTCCTGCAAGGTTTAAGGACTTATGGGTGTGTTATTTCCATTTGTGTAACATGTTTCCTTGTTAGTGCTGCATTAACATCAATTAGCGCAGTGCAGTACGTTCTTCTGGGGGCGGGGATTCTGCAGCATGTGGCAGGCATGGGGTGGCACATGCAGATGGTTCTACACAGAGCTGTGCAAGAGCTAGCATAATTACGGCAGTGCTAGGAGCACAACTACAATGTTCAGAGTATGCAATTGAGCTAATTTCACATTCAAAGGGAAAACATCTACATTAGCATGTCATTACTAGAATGTATTGATTCATTAGCATGCCTAATTTCACCTGGAGCATAAAAAAGAAGCCAAGTGCACCACCAAGATTCCACAGCAGAACTGCAGGTGGATAGAGGTAAGTGTTAATGGAATGGCTGTCAATACGGACATGGCTGGTCACAGCACTGTGTATATACTGTATCATGACTAAATTGTTGCTATATCTACACATGGCGCAGTGATAGGCAGGCTTATAGATGTGTGTTTGACTAGGACATTCAGGAACACATTTTTGGCCTGGCCAGGGAGACAAGGTGCCTGCACACCAGTGCACCTTAGATCTGTGCTCTTCTGTGAGTATATAATATTTCTTTCTTCCCTATTTCATACAGGTACAATGATGGAGGACAAATCCTGGTGTAAGAGAAAGACGATGTTCTTGAAGGAGGAGGTGCATGCCACTGCACAGGCCTGCCTCAACCATGAGGACCTGGGCAACAATGGAAGAGTAACCAGGTCTGAGATCAGGCATGTGTGAGACATCATCATGGAGGCAGTAAATGCTGTTGGTGGCAGGGGCTGAACTTGGGACAAGGTGAAGAAGAGGGAAGGGGACCTGCAATGCCATATGAACGAGATCTGGTCAAGGTGAGGGCCAGCTGACAGGCCACAGGCAGTGGTGACAGAGCAGAGGTGCCTCTGTCACCTGCAGAGGAACAAATGGCCACAACCGTATGAGCAGTCCAAGTGATTGGCATCCTAGGAGGTGGCTACGAGATCCAGGTTGGACCATCACAGACGTGTGACTAATTGTGTTACATCAATCACATTCAACCTCTGTGAACACATGCAACAGTGGCATTGTAGTTTGCATGCGGGGGTTGACATGGACCATGGGTGGACAAGCGACATGTGCATGCACAGGGGTACTCCATAGATCCATGTCAGGCCTACACATCCTACCATGGTCCTATGCATGCATCCTGTATGGACTGTATTTCATCACATGCATGGGACATCACTGCTGCATTCCCTGTCTGCAACAGTGTGCCTGTGTGTAGTATTTGCCAGGCACACCAGAATGCCCTGGGATTGCCTTCACCCCTCTCTATTTAGGTCATGGTTGCCTTTTGCACACTGCAGCTCACTGCATTCCCCATCCTCTATCTAGTGGATTCAAGTATATATAGCAATGCAGGTATAATTATGAGGCACACACTGGGCTAGTGTATTGCATCTACCTACCATATTCATATGTGTGTCACCAGGTCCCTTTCCCTATTGATGTACCCTGTGGCAGCCTTATCAACATGATAGCTTTGTCATCAGAGACACTTCCAGACACTGCCTATTGGATGTGTTGCACAATGGGTATAGACTGCATGGTACTATCCATTTGTCTGGGTGGTGTGGGGGTCTGTGGTATACTCACCTACCGTACCACATATGTGTCATCACCAGTAATGGGGGTGGTGTTGTGTGTTCACATGGCACAGTTGTGTAGTATAGTCTTTACAACACAGTGCACTGGGCATGCATGCTGCCACATCTGGAACACAGGTATGTACGTTAATACACACTCTCGCCCTTTTATCATCTCTCATCGGCCCATCCTATAGTGGATGATACAGCCTTGGAGGACAGACCTGGAACATCTTGCCATGTCCTACCACTGCGGGCCACACCTGACATGGCACATGGTGACAAGGAGAGCAAGGAGGAGGAGGAACAGCAGGAATCAGATGTGAGAGCACATTCTTGGAGGAGTGGAGGATCAAAGGGAGGAAGCAACACCTATGACCAAATAGGATCAGTGGCGATGGAACAGGCAGGGACAGGGGACAAACCAGATGAGCCTAAAGGTCCTTTTCTGCATCAAAATCTAAGTTTCTATGTTTCTAAGTGTCTTGTTCAGACCAGGAGGAGTGTCTGCCCCAGCCAGCCCCCTTCACATGGGGCCCAGCCCTCCCAGCATGGCTATCACCATACCTCCAGCCCACTGCCCTTGGCACAGCCACAGTTGTGCCATCCCTGGACTCTACACATGGCACAGCCTATGCCCTGCCTCCCCAGGGCAACCCCACTGGCTCAGCAAATGCTCTGCCACCCCAGGACCCCACCCCCAGCTCAGCCACAGCCCTGAACCCCTGGCCCATTCCCTTGGCCCAGCCACTGCTGGGCTACCCCATCTACAACACCTCACAGCAGCAATCATGGTACAGACCCAGGCTACACACTGGCTATGGGTGCAGCCTGACCCTGTCCCAATGGACAGTCCACGGTGACACCAGGAACAGTGTTCCACTGACCACTGCTGCTGTCAGTTGTGGAGGCCCAGGAGACCAATGTGCAGGAAATGGCATGCATGTACCACATGATTGATACAAACATGCAGTGTGCTGGTCAGTGTGCTAAGGCCTGCCATGAGGAACACGTGCCTGCCAACAGCAGGCATTGATCGACTGTGTGCCACTGTGTGGGAGGCTGCAGCAACAGTGGCAGGCACCTCAGGGGAAGGCTGGAGGCCTGGCCAGTCCATTGGGGGTGATGTAACCCCACAGTGGACACAACGGCTTGTAAGTACACAACCCAGTGCTGGCAGCAAGACCCCCAACATACCCAGGATGCCAAGGGCACCAAGGACCCCTGGCCATGGCCTGCTCCTCGGCAGTATCAGTACTCTGTGAGGCCATGACTGTGGGTGGTCAACACCATCCCCAAGCTCATCAGCAATTACATGGATGGTGACTCCCTTCCCCTCCCAGGTACAATGCACCCATGTGGTCTGTAACCATAGCTGTGGTAGGGGACAAACCTAGGGTGAGTATTGGCCACCCCCTGCCCCGTCAGCCATGTGTCACCTTATGCTCACCCTCACATTTTATCCATGTGTCACTACCCCATGCCCAGCCACATTCATCCACTCACCCCCCCCCTTTCCCCACCTGGATAACATGCTATTTGTTTTGGAAACCCCCTGCCTGGAAGGCTTGCTATTTGTTTTGGAACCCCACACCTGGATGGCATGCTGTTTGTTTTGGACCACCTCCCGCCTGTATGGCATGCTATTTGTTTTGGGGTCCTTCCCTGGATGGCATGCTATTTGTTTTGGAGCCCCTCCACCTGGTTGGCAATCTATTTGTTTTGGACACACACATCCCCCATCCCCCTGGCATGGATGGCATGCTATTTTTTTTTCCGTATATTGTTTATGTAATACAGTTTCAGAACATATACAGTCTCCTCTGTGGTTTGTAATCACCTTCTTGGTCCAAAGATGTCACTGATGAGGTGGGCTCTGCACTCCTGAGACCTCCTGGCCATCCTAGGGATGCGCCAGTTGAGCCGCTCCTGCATCCCCTGGTCCTCTGACTTGACATCTGCTGCAGGGTGTTCTCTTGAGCCAGACGGCCTAGCCCACAGTTGAATGCCATATTGTATAGCATGCAAAAGGAAGGGAATATGCCAAGGCCTTATGAGGGGTGCATTGTAGGGCACCATGAGACAGGTCACACTCCTAAAACACAACCTGAGCATTCCAAAGACACATTCAATGATGCTGCATGTTGTGATGTATACCCGACCCGTCCTCTGCAATGGATGTGAGTTGTAGGACAGGTGTGAGGAGTCATGGACATAGGGGATATGCACTGTCCCCTGTGTAGGTAAAGGGCATGGGTTAGTAACATCATCAGCAAAGGATCTACTACAAGATCCTAGCTTACGCTTGCCTGACAGGCAACTGCCCAACATTTTGTGCCGGACATGCCATTGCCTAACAGGTGTACAGTCCCAACAAGGGATTGCCCGACATTCGTTATATTAAGTCCTGGGGTGCAGGATCACGAAATACATTACATGCAGGGGACTCTGACCCTAGCACCCCCCGGACTAAACATAACTAACTTCAGGGTGCTGATGTTCTGAATGTTGAGCAATGCCTAGTCGGGATTGTACACCTGTCAGGCAACTGCATTTTGGGCAACAAAATGCTGGGCAGTTGCCTGTCAGGCAGGTGTAAGTCAGGCAATCATAGGACTCCCATTAGGGGATCAGCAACATGTGAGGAGATGCCTTTAGGTATACTCATCAATGAGGTGCCCACTAGGGATGTCTCCTCCTTCAAGCCTCTGGCACAGGAGGAAACTGTGCTAGATGAAGGCATCATGGGCACTACCAAGGAGTCATGCCAGGACACTGATGATGCACCCAGTTGCATTATACACCTTCTGGCAGTTGATGGAATGGTATCCCTTCCTAGTCACATAGGCCTCCACTCCATTGCTAGTGGGTGCCTGGATGGCAACATGGGTGCAGTCAATGGCAGCAAGTACAGATGGTAGGTGCGCAACTCAATAAAACTGCTGCATGGTTGATGTATGCTTTGCTGGTGTGGTGGGGAATATGATGAATTCCCTAGCATGGGCCAGGAGGGCATCTAGGAACTGGCTCAAGAACCATGAAGTGGCAGACTGCGAGTCCTCCTCCAGTGTCTGGAAGGTCCTGATGGCCAGGAAACACAGGGCAGCTGTCACCTTCAGCTCTACAGACAAGACATGGCTGCATTGGGTGTCTGTCCGGAGTTGGTCATGCAGCAGCTCCCACATGATCATGGGTCTGTTGAGCATGTACTGCCAAGGATTTGTTTGACCCTAAGGACTTTGAATGTGACTCATGGACAGCACTGTCTGTTTTCAGCATAGTGCCTCTGTGGCCTGCACATGGGGTTGGGGGGCATTGGCCCTCTACCCATGCTGTATGACCAGCTGCATAAGGTATACAATGTGCACCATTTTGTTTTCAGCTGGGTGCGTGGGTGTTTGCCATGCCTCTCCCCTCCTCTGGGTTTGCCCCACATTAAAAGCTGCTTGTTATATGCAGTATTTGTGCAGTGCTGTTGTGCTGTGCTATTCCATTAGCAGCACTGTGTCTGTGAACAATATGTACATCACTGATCCCAGTTTGGTGCAATATATATTATGTCTGCACTACAGTGCTCGCCCAAATTAGGTGCAGCTCAATCCTTTGAATATGGGAAACATACGTTATTACATGCACAGCCCAGGCACAATTATATTGCACTAGGTGTAATGTTTTGAATATCTTGCCTATGTCTGTGGATTCATTATATTTATTTCCATTTCACAGGAAGATGAGGTGGGGGCCAGCACAAACTATAACAGTTTAGGCCTTCAATATAATCAATCAAAGTAACGTTCCCCAGCCTCCCCAGTAGTAAAGTTCAGTCAGTCCATGAGGTCTACTTATAACGGACAAAAAGTTCAAATCAGAAAGCAGACACACTTGCAGACATCCAAATGTTCAGTAGTTCATATCATTTAATATTTAAATTTATCTGCCCATTATTTAGCATCAGGGTTTTGCCACACACCATGCAGTTTTTTCAGGGCAATGCTCAAAGCAGCATAATACAAAAATTCATTTTAAATGGCTTGCCAGCACAGCATGTCAATGAAGTACAGTGTTGTATTTTCACAATTAAATGTATAAGCAAGTTAAAGAAGACGACACTCAACAATAGCATGAAATAAGAAACTTCTCTAATGTGTATGCAACACACACTTTTAGCAGAGGTGGGAGCTCACTCCCAGAAATCCCATGGCAGCTTGGAAACTGCATGGCGTTCTCCATGCTTGGCTCTTCAAGCTGCATGCCAAGTGAGATGTCACGTACATGCAAGCATGATGTCATGACGCAGCTGACATGGTGACACCAGACACAATCTGATAAAGGGTCATGTTAGACTCAAAGCGCTGAGCTCTTTGTGCCACACTTTCATAAATAAATGAGTGTTTAGCATCTATACTTCATACATCATTTTGATTTCAAACCATGTGCGGAACCTATGCTTTTTTGAGAGCTTGAACGAAAAGGTTATACACCTTGAATGGCATATAATCACTCTGGCAGTGTATGTTAAGAACTGCAGAATACTGTGAGGTTTAAGAATTTTAATAGACGCTAATGTAGGCTTTCATGATCAAAAATTGTTAGACAGGTGAAACTGTATTAGATCTAAATGTTCCATTGATTTTACACTTCCAATTATTAAGGTAGCCCCGCAGAATGCACCAGATTAGCTACTGAAATTGCCAATACAGAGGAACTGATACACCTTGAACATTGTTGCAGAAGAAATGAACAGTGTGTTACAATTAGTGCTGTGCAGAATGAGAAATTCCGCCAGTGGAATTAGCGTGGAATGGTGATTCTGCCAGTGGAATTTCCACCCGAATTTTGTTGGTTCTTCAGCAGAATTCCACATACTGTGATCCGTGGAAATAATATTCCACAGAAAAGGCTATTTTTCCAGGGAAAATATTTCCGTGACAGTTTCCACATAAAATGTTGAGATCCATGGAATATTATTCTGTGGAACAGCATTTTTTTTCACAGAATATCATTCCGCAACTATTTTCTACTGGGGAATTTCACCATTCAAATTCCGCTGAATTTCATACCACCGGAATTTGAAAATTCCACACAGCACTAGCTACGATGCATTAAAAGTGAACTAGCTAAATTTGAGAAAACATTAAAAGAGCAAAACTTGAAGAAATATTGATTCAACAAGATTGATTATTGTGATAATGAAGTGAACAATGGGAGCAACAGGAAAACACTAGAGGGTTTCCTAAAAAGACTTTCACTGACTGTGAGACTCCTAGCAGTTCTGAAGACAGCAAAAAGGACAGACAGTAGAGGGGCAATACATGTAGGCTTTTTCAGAGAGGAATAGAAAGATACAGCAAGAGCAGAATCAAACTCAGGACAAGGGGAAGAGAGTAGGGAGGACACTACAGATTTAACAGACCAGAAAACAGGAGGAACATCAGAAAGGCACCAAAAGGCAAAAGAAACACAGTAAAAGGGAACGGATCAAACAGAAGAAAAAGCAGAAGTAATAGGGGTTCAGACAAGCAGCGGAGCAGTACTGTCAACCTATCAGAACAACAGTTAAGTAAGATATGCATCAGAGTTCTTGAGAAGAGTTTATTGTTTGCCCCACAGATACCCTAAGTGAATTCCCTATTAAGCTAGACTTGCAGCAGTTTTTACAGAAAGTTATTCCTAAAACAGCATTTTTTTGGGGGGATACTGATAAGATTGGTGCACAGGGCATGTACAAACTGAAGCAAAACCTTGGTCTAAAATCACATTGCCTACTGCTGGAGCCTATCCCTTTTTTAACATAAATAACTATATGTAGCATGTGTAGAGAAAGCAGTTGACTTGCTTCTTAAACAGATATGCACTATATCCTATAATCTGTCAGAACCTGCAAGAGCAGCATTAAAATCTTTGCCAAGTGACAAGACCATCGTGATGAAAAATACCAATAAAGGCAGAGGCAAGGTGATTTTGAATTATGAAAAGTGTCAGTCAGAGTGCCTTAGGCAATTGAATAATACCCAAAAGTATAGCTCGACCAATGAACCATAAACCCACTGCTGCAGTAAAAGTGGAAATCAAAACTTTAGTTGAAAAGTGCAGTGACAGAAAACTGGATAGTCACTTGGGTAGGTGAGGCACTTAAGAGAACTGGGGCCAGATTCACAAAATTTTGCCCTGGCACAAACCTGGTTTGTGCAGCACAGACTGGATTTTGCACCGAGGTATTATTCACACAAACTGGGTTTGCGCTGGGGCAAAGCATGGAGGTGGCTGCAATGCAAATGAGGGGGAGGGGATGTGAGTATTGGCACTGCCTGATTCACAAAGCATTTCATCTGCACAAGGGCCTCTTGAATGGTCCCCTTGCGCAGAGCAAATACCGCTGACTGAGACCTAGTAGTATCCTGTGCAACCCTAGTGGCTGACGGAGGTACTGTGCCCCCCTCCATGACTACTGATTGTCATCCCAAGAATAAACAGTCCATGGTGGCTAGTGGTCCCCTCCCATCACCGATCACTGGCCCCATGACAAAGAAAATATCTCCCTGGTGGTACAGTCATCCCCCCCTTCCCCGATCACCTTCCCGTAGATAAATAAAAATATGTCCCTGGTGATATAGTGATCCCTCCCCATCCCCCAATTGCCATCCTTGTGTGTATACAAGTGTTCCTGGTGGTCTAGTGGTCCAACCTCCCCTCCCCCGATTGCCAGCCTGTTGTGACAAACATAGTGTCTCTGGTGGTCTAGTGGTCCCCCTACCCTATCCCCGATACTTACCTGTCATAACTTGAATAGTTACCCTGGTGGTCTAGCATTTCCCCCCTCACCCATCCCTGATATGCCCATATAACAAGTTATAGTTTTCCCTGGCGTCTAGTGGACCCCACGCCCCCTACCCCAGCAGGTACTGACCCCCCACCCCATTCCACCCATTCCAAAACTGAGCCAGTGACTGGTACAGCCCTCCTCACTCAACCACAGCTGGCCGCTGACTGAGCTGTCGTGGAGCACGTACAGTATGTGCTTCATGACACTTCAGTCAGTGGTCGGCTGTGGTGGAGTGAGAAGGGCTGTGTCAGCTGCTGGCTCAGTTTTGGGGTGGGGGAGCAGGGTGGTGGGTCACTACCTGCTGGGGTGGGGGTACACTAGACATCAGTGATAACTATAACATAAAGAAGAAACACAAAGTCAGGGGGGCTTACTCTGTTGTTGTTGTGTACATTACCCAGGAGTTTGAAATTGTCAAAAAAAAAAAAAACACAGGGAACCCCACACAAGTGAGGTCCGGGTCAGCATCATAAACAAACCAAATGGACCAAAGGTCTTAGTTGAAAAATAGTGAGATACTTTTATTTAACAGTAAACACAGATATTTGTAAAAAAAGTTGTTCTGGCTTACCCACACACAGTGAGGTTGGTATGAGCACAGGCAAACAATTCCACTGTTTGCTCTGCCATCTTCCACTAGGCATTTTCTCCCGTGCAACAAGCCAAACTTTGATTATTTGTACTTGTACTTAGCACTTTATCTAGCTAAATGAGTTAAGCTTTTTTTTTGTGTGTTTTTTCCCCTTTTTGCTCCCCTGACCCCAGGACCCCGGCAGACACGCGCGAGTGTGCTTGTGGAGACGCACACGCATGCCGGGTACCGGCTCGGCCCTTTCCACCCCACCCCTGGCAATCGCCGCCGCCTCCTCCTCTCTATGTTTCCAATTGGACCTCCACTCGATGGGAGCAGAACTATGGGGGGGTGGACAACCACCCCAGGAGAGGAGAGCCACCTTTCTTCCACTCCGTCACGCTCCCTCCCTCCCCTTTGCCAGCTCCCCTGATGACCTGAGGTCATTCCTGAACCCAGGTCACTGGCACGGCATGAGGTAAGGTATCCACCGCCTCATCCATCAGCGCCACTGAGCCGTCTTGCAATGAAATAAGCTTTTGTCCTTTTGCCTGACAATACGACGTATATAGATACATAGATACATAGACAGTGTCGGCAGATAAGGGCCTATGGCCCACCTAGTCTGCCCATTTGAGCTTGTAAGTTCAGTTTGTTTTCCTAGAAGTCTGTTTCCCCTTACCCCTGCCCTCTAGAATTCCTTTATGTCTATCCCATGCATTCTTAAATCCCGTGATTGTTTCAGCCCCACCACTTCCTCTGGCAGGGTGTTCCACTTGTCCACCACCGTTCTGTGAAGAAATTCTTTCTCATTCCTCTGAATCGTCCTCCCTCCAACTTCATCCCATGCCCTCTAGTCCTGAAACATCTTTTTCGCTTAAAAATAGTGTTTTCCTGCACCCTGTTCCTCCCTGTAAGATACTTGTATGTCTCTATCATATCCCCTCTCTCCTCTCCTCCAGGGAGTACATGTTCAGTTCCTTCAACCTGTCTTCATAGGACTTGTGATGCAACCCATGCACCATCTTTGTTGCCCTCCTCTGAACCTTCTCTACCCTGTCTATGTCGCATACAGGTATGGTCTCCAGAACTGTACACTGTACTCCAGGTGGGGCCTCACTAGTGTCTTGTATAGCGGAATTATGACCTCCTTTTCCTGCTGGTGATGCCCCTGCCTATACATCCCAGCATCCTATTTGCTTTACCTGCTGCCTTGTCACACTGTTTCCCTACCTTGAGGTCATCAGAGATGACAACCCAAGATCCTTTTCCTGCTTGGTGCATGCTATATCCTCACCCCCAACTGATATATTTGTGCCAGGGTTTTGTAGCCCCATATGCATTATCTTGCACTTCTTTGCATTGAATTTCAACTGCCAAACCCTTGACCATTCTTCAAGTTTCTGCAGGTCCTTCTCATTCTGTCTACACCTCTGGTGTGTCTACTCTGTTACAGAGCTTTGTGTCATCAGCAACAGTGAAATTCTGCCTTCTAGATCCTGTGCAATGTCACTGATGAAGATGTTGAATAGGACCAGTCCCAGCACTGATCCCTGTGGTACCCACTGGTTACTCTTCCCTCTGTGGAGTGACAGCCATTTACCACCACCCTCTGTGTCCTGCCACCCAGCCAGTTACCTACCCACCACACTACTGTCCTGCCCACACCCATATTCCCCAGTTTGTGTAATAGTCTTCTATGTGGCACAGTGTCAAAGGCCTTGCTGAAGTCCAGATAGGCCATGTCCACTGCCCTCCCCGATCCACCTCCCTAGTCACCCAGTCAAAAAATTCAATGAGGTTGGTCTGACATGACCTCCCCCTGGTGAAACCATGCTGCCTTGGGTCCTAGTCCATTGACAACCAGATGTTCCACCAATCTCTCCTTCAGTAGTGCTTCCATGATCTTCCCCACTACCGAGGTGAGGCTGACTGGTCTGTAGTTCCCTGCTTCCTCTTTGTTCCCACTTTTGTATAAGGGACTACATCTGCTGTCCTCCAATCTTTGGGTACTCTCCTGTTTCCAGTGATTGGCTGAACAGGATAGCCAGAGGTTCAGCCACCACTCTCTTAGTTCTTTAAGGACCCTGGGTGCACCCCATCTGGCCCCATTGCTTATCAGCTCTTATTACTTCCAGTTCCTTCAGGACCTTTTCTCTCGTAAAGGGACTTGTGTCCATTTCTGCACCATTCTCACCCCTTGTACTCCTTTCAGACCCATTACCCCCTCTTCCTTAGTAAAGACTGGAGCAGAAATACCTATTCAATATGTCAGCTTTATTGTTGTCATCCTCCACGCGGCTCCCATCCTCCCCCTTCAGTCTCACTATCCCTTCCTTTGTCTTTCTTTTTTCACTTATGTACCTGTAAAAGGTTTTGTCCCCTTTACCCACTGATTTTGCAATGTGTTCTTCTGTCTGAGCTTTGGCTTCCTTTACTGACTTCCCCGCCTCCCTTTGTTTCTCCTGGTACTTCTCCCTATCCCCTTCTGCCTGTGTCTTTTTGTATTGCCTGAATGCAATCTTTTTGGCTTTCACTTTCTTTGCTACCTCTTTGGAAAACCATAATGGTCTCCTCTTCCTTTTCCTCTTGCTAACCTGCTTAATGCATAATTCTGTTGTTCTTATAATCCCATTTAAATACTGCCCACTGTTCCTCAACCCTGATTCCTGTCCCATTCCCTTAATGCCTCTTTCAAGTATCTCCCATTTTCTCAAAGTCTGCCCCCTAAAATCCAGGATACGTGTTTTTGTGTGGTTTGGTTCTGCTCTTTCTGTGATTTCAAACCACAATGACTGGTGGTCACTGTTCCCCAGGTGCTCCCCACTGTTACCCCCATCACACTGTCCCTGTTTGTGAGCACAAGGTCCAGTATTGCCTTCTGCCGAGTTGGTTCCATGACCAGTTGCTTGAGGAAGGTACCCTGAAGGAGTCCAGGATAAATCTGCTCCTAGTTGATGCTGCTGCTGGGATGCTCCAGTCCACATCTGGTATATTGAAGTCTCCAACCAGTACTACCTCACCCTTGTCTGCCATCCTTTGGATGGCTAGCATCAACTCCTATCTGTTTCTTCCTCCTGGGCTGGTGGTCTATAGACCACACCTGTGCTGATGGCTGGCCCCATTTTCCTTTCCAGCTTAACCCACAGTATCTCCCCATTTTGTTCCTCCTGGATCTGTGTGGCCCTTATGTCATTTTCACATACAGTGCCACTCCTCCTCCCTTCCTGCCTGCTCTGTCTCTTTCCGAATATGTTGTAGCCAGGTATGGCCATCTCCCAGTCATGGTTATCATTACACCAGGTTTCAGTGTTGGCCACAATGTCCAGGTCTGACTGTACCATGACAGCCTCAGATCTTCCATCTTGTTGCTAAGGCTCCTGGCATTTGCACACATGGCTTTCCATGATTTGACCTCCCTAGACTGCTTCACTGTTCTACTCCAGCCCCTTCCTTGGTTGTCATTTATCCCTGGTTCTCCTTGCTGTTTGCCCTTCTGCTGAATTTTGCCCCTTTTCTGCTTATCCACCTTTTGGACACTAATCTCCATCTTTTGCACACTGCTTTGCAGAGATAGCCACTCCTCTGGTTCACTGGTTCCACTACTAGCTGTGGGGGGTGAGCAAGTAGGTACCGTCCTTGCTGGCCTGCCACCCCCCTTTGCTAGTTTAAATGCTATAGAGTTTGAAATTATGTTGCTGCTCATGTAATTGTTTGCCTGAGCTTGTACCAACCTCACCGACAGAGATGTCTAGTAAGTTTAGAAATGAGACTGTCAAAATGCTGCAGATGATTTCATGTTCAACCACTTTTGTAGTTTATCTTTTAAAGCACCCCTGCAATTAAGCCTACATAGGCAAGAACAAGAGAGAGTTCAGAAAAAAGGTGTCGAGCACAAATCATCGATAAGGAGAGAGGATGAGAAATCTAGTGTCACCAGACTCTTTTAAGAGTGTGGAACATTATGTAACTTCATTTAAGATTTGTTGGTATTGAAAGGGTCAGTATACCCAAAAGAGGAGGTAACTGGGAGAAGCTCCTCTTAGAGCGAGCAGCATACTGGATCAAAAAGTTTGACAGTGTGAAAAAAAAAATTGGTTTCAATGAAGAAATTGACTAAACACCAATTCCGTGACCCCATGGGGGCACTCTACATTGCCTTACAGCTTTCCAGACTAAATTGTTTATTTTTGATTAATTAATAATGTTTTGGAATGGATATATATTTATCAGTTTTATTTGCATAGTTTCTTTGTATTTTGATGTAAGAGAGATCTTGTGATGAGAGTTGTTCTACTGAATCTATTACATAGAATCTGAATCTGATGGCAAATAAGGGTCGCTTGGTTCACCTATTCTGCCCATTTTATTTACTTTTATTTTTGCTGCAGACCCTACTTGATCTATGGCACGTCCTCTTTCCCTCCTGTCCCTACCGCTATGATTGGCTTGTGCCCATCTGAGGCATTTCTGAACCCCACCACTGTTTTCGCCCCCACTACCTCCACTGGAAGGCTGTTCCAGGAATCCACCACTCTTTCTGTGAAGAAGTAGTTCCTCACATCTCTCCTGAATCTACCCCCTCCAGCTTCACGGCATATCCCTTGTTCAAGAGCACTTTATTTCTGAAAAAATACTCCCCTCGTGCACCTTATTTATTTCCGTAAAGTGTTTAAAGGTCTCTATCATATCCTCTCTCTCCCTCCTCTCCTCTCTTCCAGGGTGTAAATATTGAGCTCCTTTAGCCTCTATTCATAGGGCTGCTGATGCAGACCATGCACCATTTTGATTGCCCTCTTCTGGACTGCCTCCACTCTGTCAAAGTCCTTCCTGAGATGCGGTTTCCAGAACTGGACACAGTACTTGAGGTGAGGTCTTACCAGTGATCTATATAGGGGCAACATGCCTCTTTGTTTCTGTTGGTGATACCCCATCCTATGCACCCCAGCATCCTACTAGCCCTCCCAACTGTCTTGTCACACTACCTGGCCACCTTTAGGTAATCTGATATGATTACCCCCAGGTCTGTATCCTGTTCAGTCATTGTCAGTAACACTCCACCCACTTTGTACTCTGCCCCCTGGGTTTCTGCGGCCCAAGTGATTACTTTGCACTTTATTCCATTAAAAGCTAGCTGCCATACCCTTGACCACTCCTCCAGTTTTTCAGATCTCTGCCCATCCTTTCCACCCCCTCCCCCCCAAGTGTAAACCCTGTTGCAGAGCTCTGTGTCATCTGCAAAGATGCAGACATTCCCTTCCCGGTCCTCTGCTATGTCAGTTGTAAAGACATTAAAGAGGACCAGTCCCAGCACTGAATCATGTGGTACCCTGCGGGTCACCCTTCCTCAGAGTGAGCTCTGTTTATCACTACCCTCTGTCTCCTATCCCCCTAACCAGTGTCTTACCCAGGTTACCACCTTGTTGCTTACTCCCAAGCTACCCAGCTTGCTCAACAGTCTCCTATGTGGAACAGTGTCAAAAGCCTTGCTGAAATGCAGGTAGGCCACATCCACCACCCCTCCCTGATCTAACTCCTTGATCACCATGTCAAAGAAATCTATCAGATTTGTTTGGCATGACCCCTCCCCCCCAGTGGTTACATGTTGCCTCAGATCCTGTAACCTACTGGATTCCAAATATTTCACAACCCTTCCCTTTAGCAGTGTTTCCGCTAACTAACCCACCACCGACGTCAGGCTGACAGGCCTATAATTACCTGCCTCTTCCCTGCTACCACTTTGTGAAGCGGGACTACAACTGCCATTCTCCATTCCTCTGGCACCACTGCTGTCTCCAGTGATCTGTTAAAAACATCTGTCAGAGGTGCAGCTAGTACTGTACCTCCCTAAGCTTCAACACCCTTGGATGCACTCATCTGGCCCCGTAGCTTTGTCCACCTTCAAGTTAGTGAGTGTTATCTGGACTCTCTCCTCAGAAAAAGAACTAGTGTCCACTTCCTTCCCATCAGAGCTCTTGATGCTTTTTTTGTGATCCCTCCCCTTCCCTTCCACTGTGACCACTGAGCAGATCTATTTGTTCAAGATGTTTGCCTTTTCTTGGTCCACCTCTGTACAGTCCCCCTTCCCCCTTTAACCATATAATCCCTCCCCTTTTTCAGTCACATATCTAAAAACTGTCTTTTCCCCTTTTGATACTGCCTTAGCTATTTTTTCTTCAGTTTGCACCTTTGTACTCCTTATTGCTTTTCCTGCTACGTTCTGTTTCTCCCAATTCATCTCCCTATCCTCTTCCCTCTGGGTCTCCTTGTACTTTCTGAATACAACCCTTTTAACCTCTACCTTTTCTGCCACCTCTTTTGAGAACCATTGCTGCCTTCTCTCCCTTTTGCTCACTTGCTTGTCACAGAGGTTTGTTGCCTTCACTATGCCCTCTTTTAATTTGGCCCACTGTTCCTTCACCTCCAGGTCATCTCCCCCTGCCAGGTTATTCCTGAGGCATTCACCAATTTTTATCAAGTCTGCACTTCTTAAGTCCAGGATCCTCGCCAGGTTTGAGTCTGCAGCTGTCCTTCTGTTGAACCATACTGTACGGTGATCACTGGTCCCCAGATGGTGTCTCATCTTGCCATCTGCAACACAGTCCCTGTTTGTGAACATTAGGTCCAGTATTACCCCATCACGAGTGGGTTCACTGACTAGTTGCCTGAGGAATACCTCCTGCAGGGAGTCCAGCATATCCCTGCTCCTAGCTGAAGCTACAACTGGTAGGCTCCAATCTACATCCAGCAGACTGAAGTCCCCCACCAGCAACATCTCCCCATTTTCAGCCATTTTACCAGTTCCTTCTAGCAGTTCCTTATCTAACTCCTCCCACTGTGCTGGAGGCCTGTAGATCACACCTATACAAATAGTGGCTCTGTTTCCTGACAACACCTCTGCTCCCTAACTTCCCTGTATCTCCATCGCTTTTATGCTTTCCTTCACATAAAGCACCACACACCCTCCTTTCCTTCTCACCCTATCCTTTCTGAACAGCATGTAGCCTGGCCTACTGGGTCAATATGTCATACGCTCTACAGTGCATGACATGGCTACATAGTAGGAATAGTGCAGTAGGGAAGAGCGAGAGGGTGCAAAACCGTGAAAGGATGTATGTGCGGTAGAGTACCCTCTCACACTTCCCTGTACAGGATAAGGATCCTGCTGGGACGAGGGTCCACCGAGCAGCTGCCGTGGCTTGATGGGATGAGCTACTGGCAGCAAGGGAGGCAGGCAATGTGTTTGGGACTGGGTTTTGATTCCCAGTCCCAGATGCATGGATTTTTACATTTTTCACACTTTGTGCAATTTTCACTGTTAACACCCCCCCCCCCAAGTTAGATATTTTAGTTGGGGGGTTCAGAATAACCCCCACCATAATGGGGGGTGCGGGGGGCACAAAAAGACTTCTGCCACTGGCAATATATTGCGCTGTATTGGCGGTGTGGTATATTGCTGTGGTATAATGTTTTGTGACATTATAACCCCATGCCATAGCCTGGTATGGCCATGTCCCAATCATGGTTGTCAGTGCACTATGACTTGGTAATAGCCATAACAGCCAGGTTGGCCTCTGCCATAATGGCCTCTAGGTCTGGAATCTTATTTCCCAAACTTCTAGCATCCACACACATGGCTTTCCAGATTTTGTTAGCTCTCTCTGCTTGTTGCTTCCCAATCCCCTTTTGTTTTTGCTTCCTCTTCTTCCCCCTTTTCTTTTGAATGCTTCTTTTCTCCTCTCCCTTTTGCTAGCACTCTGATTCTTTGATTAACTTGCACCCTAGGAGGACTTTCTCTGTTTGGGATCTCCATACTTTCTATCTCAGCCTGTGGGTGGGGGCAGATTCTGCCTCCCCTATTACTTCTACCGCTCCCCTTGGCTAGTCTGAATGTTCATCGAAGTAACACATTTTGTCAGGTTGACCCCCACCTCTCTAGCTTGACATCCTTCTTTATCCTGCACATTTTTAATTCATTGTATTACAGGCTTTAACTACTGTATATGCATTTATGCCTCGCTAAGAATGCTGATGTCATACTATATAATGTTATTTAGTTTGTAACAATTTTTAAGGGAGAGGGTTCTCACTTGATGAGACATGATGCAGTACACACATTATGTGTTTTCATGTCACTGCATGACTGAGGTCACCATCTTGGCTGTGTCATGATGTCGTGTTTGCATGTACGTGATAATGCACTTGGCTTGCAGCTTGAAGAGGCAAGCATGGAGAATGCCATTCAGCTTACTTACTTACTGCCATTGCGTCTCTGACAGTGAACTCCCTACCCATGCTAAAATAGTGTATAGTGTGTGGTAGAACATTATTCTAGGTAGAAATTCATACCCAGAATAATGTTGTTGTGCTGCAGTAGCTACATCATTTTGTTGTTGTGCTGCACTAGATACATAGCTACTGCAGCACAACAACATGGAACGCATTTGCGCATGCGTGTTCTGGAAACCTCCACTCTTCATGAAATGGCCACAGCGGTGAGAGCTGGCCCAGAAAGAGAGTGGCACTGAAAAAAAATGCAACAGTAAAGACACAGTTCTTAAATTTATGGTTGCCCATACACTATAAAAGAATGTTGTATGAGCAATCATTCACAACATGGCTGTTTTTTAATCTCAAGGTTTCCATGGTAATGAGATCTCTCAAGCTGTGCTCTCAAGATTTCTTACTACCACAGAAACCTTTTGACTGGAAAACATATAGAATAGTGGATGGTCGCCCATCCACAACAAGGCTGTGTTTCCCTCGAGGGAGTTGATGACATCATAGAGACCTCGAGAGCGAAGCTCGAGAGGTCTCACTGATGTCATCAACTCCCGAGAGGGAACGCCTTTGTTGAGGATGGCCATCATCCACTGTTTTTATAGTATGTGGACAGCCTTTTATTGTCCATGGAAACCAGCAGGCTTTTAAATCTTTTTAAATGTTTACCTTTTTTTTTTTTTTTTTTTTTTTACTGGTGCCGCTCCTGTCCCACTCGCTCTGACCTCTCCTGCTTCCGCTTGCTCCGTCTTCTCACAGTCAGACCATATCTGTCTGAGCAAACTCCTCCTTCTGGTTTTCTTCTTCTGTGGATGAGCAGTTTAATTTTAAAATGAAAAAAAGTAATTTTCTTTCCTGACAAACAGCCGTCTGCGGTTCTATGAGTGTCACTTAATGAATGGACCGTCTACCGTTCGGCGCTCAGTAAATCGCGCTGCCATGTTTTCTTTTTTGTTCTGGTAGGTCTTCTATGAATGAGCCAATCAGGTGAGAGAATGAGGCTAAAAAGCTGTTGTACTATCGATGTGATGTCAGAATGATAGTACAACAGCTTTTTTGACCTTTGAACTGCCCTACAACAACGTTTAGAAAGCCACTGGTTTCCATGGACAATGAAGGCTGTCCATATACTATAACCTTGTTGTGTATGATTGCTCATACATAACCCTTTCTGTTGTAGAAACATTTGAGAGGTTTCTGCCTTTATGCTATTAGTGAGTGTCATCTTTAATTTTCTTACACATTTAACTGTGAAAATACAACGGTGTACTTCACTGATGTACTATACTACTGGCAAGGCATTTAAAACAAATTTTTGTTTTATGCTTCTAGGACCCCTGACTTGCAAAAGCTACATGGTTGGTTTTAAATGGTGGCAGATAAACTGAACTATTAAATGACATAGTATACTAAACGTTTTGATGTCTACAAGTGTGTCTGTTTACATCCTGATTCACTGTTAATGTTGCCCTTTATCACCCAATATTCATTGTTTTAATTATTTATTTATTTATTTAGCTTTTGTTAACCAGGTAGGTACACTAGACAAGACATTTGCCTATTTTCAGGTATGACCAGGGAGAGTACAGGAAATACAAGTTCAAATACATTGGACAACACAGATACAGATACAATCAGTATACAGAAGCTCTGCATGGAAAACCTCATTCTAGACTTCTACTCAGCATATGTCATTGGTTTCTGCAATTTCATAAATTAATTAAAAATGAGCTTTGGAAGCGAAAAGCCAGCTTTTACCTGGGACCCTAAATAAAACAAAATGACTTTTTAAAACAGTGCACAAAACTGGTGGTATTAGACTTTACACGTGCCCAAATGTTCAGTTATATCAATTACTAAAGGGGTGCTGGAAATGGAGAATTGTGATTGGTTGATGCCATTCCAGCAGCTTTGCATTGACCTTTCATTAATGTACTTGCAGGGTTGCATCACAAGAGTAGTGATTTTGTATAAAAAGTCTCTATTTCACAAAATTCTGTTTCTGCAACAGGCTGCCCCATTAGCACTGGCCATTGGGCAATGGCATGTAAAACTGGCAGTGACCCCATCTAACTGAAGCAAAATGGTTGATAAAATGCTTTAGAGGGAACATAAACTCTGTTTACATTTTTTTCAAAGGAATTATTAAATTTTGACGTGTGAAGTCTGAGTAATGCCTCCAATGTACAGTATTGTTTGATGTGTTTGTTTTGAAATAGACTTGTTATTTTTCCTTATTTTGTGTCCCTTGTTAATGCAGCCATTTTCCTGCCCAATATTCATTTTTGAATTACTTATGAGTTTCTGACCCAGTGACTTCAGATGAGCTGAAAACTAGAATGAAGCATTTAATAGTGGGCTTCCACTCAGTTGATGCTGCTGGATTCCTGAAGTGCTGCATAATTTAAAAATTAATATTTGGTAGGGAAAAGATTGCATTAAAAAGGGACACTAAGTAAAAGGAAAATAAGACTATTTCAAAACAAACACTCAAAATAGTACACTGGGGCCCAGGTATTCAAAAGGGTTGCGCATGGCGCAACAGTGTTGTGCCATCGCAACCCACTGATGTCTTGACGATGTTCAAACAGGGATTGTGACCGGCACAAATCCTGATATGTCGGAGCGCATCAGTAATGTATGCAGCGCAGGTGGGGGGGGATGCCCATGCATACTCTGCACATCCCAATAGTCAGCCCAGGATGTGCTGAGTCCATCCATGCACAACCCCTACCTGCATCGCACACAGGTGAGCCAAAAAAAAAAAGAACAACTGCTGGCCACCCACAGGTGAGCTGCCATATTGCAGGGTGCAACACGGCAGCTGCCACCTGTGGGTGGCCACCCGAGCTCCGGCTGCACCTCCGTGGTGGTGCCCCCCCATGCCCGATCATGGGCATCTGTTTAAAATACAAAAGTCCTATCTCCTTGGTGGTCCAGTGGACCACTGTCAGCGCAATCGCTGGCATTTGTAATAAGAACAAATGACAATACCCCTGGTGGTCCAGTGGACCGCTCGCAGTCCGATCGCGGGCATTTGTAATAAGAATGAATGAAATCCAATATACCTGGTGGTCCAATGGACTGCGTGCAGCCCAATCGCGGGCATTCATATTAAGAAAAATTATATCCCTGGTGGTCCAGTAGACCACTCGCAGCCCGATCATGGGCATATGTTAGATTAAATTAAATCCAATACCCCTGGTGACTGGTGGTACTGCCATCGCCGCTTCTGGTCAGGGTGTAGCACCCACTGTTCTGTTGCCCTCGCTTTGTCGTGATTGGGTCGGTTGGTGTTGTTGAAGCCGCGGAGCTGTCGGGCTTGGAGCATATCGCATTTTTACTTTCCGATATGTGATTAGATCCATCACATATCTGGAATGTAATGCTAATACAAACTACTGCGCCCATTGGCTCACGCTGTGGACCAATGGGTACAGCCTGCCCTACCCACTGTCAGTCGGGCGGGCAGCGGGCGGCGGGTGGCAGGTGGGTGGGTGCTGCCGCCAGCCCTTGACTGGGGGGAGGAGCGGTGGGGCTGAGTTGGCGGGTGGGGAGGGGGTACCACTGGTCCACCAGGGATATTGGACTTAATTTTAATCTTACATATGCCCATGATCGGTCTGCGAGCAGTCCACTGGACCACCAGGGATATTGGATTTCATTTTAATCTTACATATGCCCATGATCGGGCTGCAAGTGGCCCACTGGACCACCAGGGATATAGGACTTATTTTTGTTACAAATGCCCGTAATCGGGCTGACAGCAGTCCACTAGACCACCAGAACTATTGGGTTTCATTATTTTTATTACAAATGCCCACGATTAGGCAGAGGGGTGCATTGCCGCGCTGTGCAGGGGTCATCGGCCCCCGACGGCTGCTGCCTGGCAGGGCGCCAGGTGCAGGTCGCCAGGGATCGGCACACCTGCATGCAATTGGGGCCATAATGACATGCAAATAGCCCCATTTGTGCCTTGCATACATTATGGCCCCATTTGTATGTGCTCTTTTGAATATCGCGGTTGCTGCACATAGCGCAAAGGAACTTGTGCTAGCGCATCCCCCTGCTCCACTCTGGCCACTTGCACTGGTGCAGTGCCACTGCGCCATGCACACTGCGGATGGCCAGGGTGCGATATTCAACAATGCTGTGCCATGGCGCAGCTCCATTGAATATCGCCCAGTCAACGCCCCTGTGCAGCCAAGTTGCGCTGTTCCCAGGCTTGCACCACAGCCTGGCGCAGTTTGAATATCTGGGCCACTAAGTATTAAAGAGACTTCACGCTTGTTAAAATGCACAATTATTTAAAAAAATTAAAAAAAACAGGATTTACTGTCTGTTCCCTTTAAATACCATCTGCAGTGGATGGAGAAAGCCCTACTAACAATGGAGGCAGCAAGCATGCAAATACAGACCCAGCCCTGTATTTATCAGTGTCCGTGACTCAGTTGGTTGTACACTTACCTCTGGGGCTGGAATACTGAAAGGTTGTGGGTTCTAGCCCCACACTAAGTACTTGGGGTAATATCCATAACTGACATGGTAGTGCTACACGAGGGGGTGTGGCACTGCAGGCGCCAACCTTCAGATGAGATGTTAGACTGAGGTCCCTTTTGCCCATCTCTGGTCACTGTTCAGGTTGAAGTTAAAGGTCTCATGGCACATATCAAGGAACAGTGAAGGAATTTTTATTCAGAAAAAAAGATATACAAACAAGAAAACAGCAACAACTTTTGTAACTGGGTCACTGTGTATACAACAGTTACAACCCCTGCCTTGCGGGTTCAAGCAAGGCTGAGGGGCCTGGGCTCTGTTCTTACTTGAAAGAGGGGTTCTTTCCCAATGGAAATTAATTTGCATGGTGCCTCCACCCAGAGATAAGATATAGTGGGCCAGATGTCTGCCCGGTACAACCCCCTGGGGTGCTGTACCTCCCCACCTCCCCTTGCAGTCACCCCACACATGGAAAACCAGAAACCATTTAATTTTTTCACTATGCATGTAATTATTGACTACAGCTAATAATATGCTCATGCAAGATATGCTCACAAGGCAGGTTAATAGTAAAACTATTAAAAGGGAATAAGAGATACAGAAATAAATAATGATTCATCAAGATTTGATTTAACTTGTAAAAGCACAACCAGCAGCAATAACAATAAATAGTGCCCCCCCAACAGCATACACAAGCAATATGCCCCACCCCTTCACTGGTACCAGTGTTCCCCAAAGTCTTGACTAGGTACCCATATGGTTGGTGCAGGCCCGATGAGGTGCAACTGGTTAGTTGGTATTGGTGCACTTCTAAAATAAACAGAAGCTTTTGATGGCAAACTATTACAATCTCCCCATCACTGGGCAAGCCCTGAATTACTCACAGTTCTGGAATACCAGTCGCTGTGGGCTGTTCAGGCTGATAGTTGATTCTCTCTCTGTCTGCAGCTTTCAGGTGCTCTAGGCAGGAGTGCAGGTCTCTCTGGCTAGATTGCAGTTCTGTGGAGATGCTTGCAGCTCCCTGGAACTCTTGTTGCTCTGTGGAACTCTTGCAGCTCTATGAAGATGCTTGCTGTTCTCTGGAACTCCTATAGCTGTGTGGTGATGCTTGCAGCTCTGTGGAACTCTTGCTAGATCAGTCTAGGTACCAGAACCAACACCTCACCCACACATCCAGGCATCCAGCCCTCAGGGTAAGGGGCGAGGCAGTGCCTGGCTGTGACACTGCCTGACCAATTCCCCAACTGTCTGATGTCAGGAAACTCCTGGATCTCAGGAACACAGTGTCAATACTTTCTGCCACACTGCAGGCTAGCAGCTGTGGAAAAAAATTCCAAAAGGCAGCAAACACAGTCTCTAAGTTTCTGCAGGTCAGCAGACTTAGAACAACTCCTTCAACAGGTCTAGATTATCCCCCAATGCTGAGGGCAGGTATCAGTCTCTTAGCTTCAGGCTCTTCAGTGCTGAGGTTTTGTTCAGCAAAAGCAAATAGTTACAATATCAGTGTCCCCCCACACACACACACCAAAAGCTGAGTTAAAGCCTGCTATTCATTCAAATCAATTTTCTTACTTGCTTTTTTCATCATTTTAACATGTTAGAGGGGTCCTTGGTCTCATCATTCAGCCAAATTATGATCAGCCAGACCACCAATGACAAGGAGACCCCCTCATCAGTCAGGAAAAAGCATCACATTTTAAATGTTACCAGGCCATTATGAGCTGAGGTCCCCCTGCTTTCTCTCTATGTTCAGCAAAAAACACTCTCCACTTTAAATATTGCTTTCCAGACATTGGAAACTTGTCAGGCTTTCCCTGGGCTGTTGGCTGTGGGAGCCCCAGGTAGGCCTCCAAACTTTTCTCAGAGTACTCAGCAGAGCCTTCTGTCACTCTGACAGCTCCCAGACAACTGCTCCCAGCTGGATCTGCCCCCTACCGGTCTCAAGGGATCATATCAGAGTCCTAATTTGTCAAATCAGGCTGTTAATCCTTGAAATAAGTATGCAAAATGTTCATTCAACACCTAATTGGCTGAGGGAAAAGGCTTCAAAACACAGTCCTCTCCTCTTTCCAGAAGCCCCTTTTTTGTAGTCTTTTGGGCTGTTTGTATTCCCATTAGCTGCAGAGCAGGTCAAATGCAATAAAGATGGCAGCAAACAAAAGCAGCCTATGTAGTTTACACAGAGTCCCATCTTTAAGTTCATATTGCAAGCACGCAGTAACACATCAACATTAACTTCCCCCATAGTTTAGTAACTGCCCTGCTGCCCTATTGTCAGGTGGCAGAGTGAGACATGGCAGAATCACTCCCTGCCTGTCACTGGTGCTGCAGCATTGTCCCCCAAGCAGGCAGGTAGAGCATGTAGTTACAAGAGATATCACTTAATTGCACTGTTGCGGAGTTTCTTTCTTTTCTTGCTCTTCCCCTCCTGTGTGATTCCAGACCCCCCACTTGTATTTCTGAGGAACTAGGGGTCAGAGCACATAAAGGGGATTTCAGTATGATCTATACTTTCACTACTGAGTGCTGCAGTACTATTTAGATCTATGAGCAGATTGCAGGGGCTTGCACGTTTGAGCAGGAGCCATCTCGAACGTGTCACATAGAGCTGTGCAGTGCTCTACTAGATTGCTCATCACTCTCTGTGCTGTACCACCAAAACTGACAGTTTTATTTATTTATTTATTGTTGACCGGGTAAGTGCACTAGACAAATTCTTGCCTATTTTCAGGCATGACCCGGGGGGAGGGGGATACAAATGATTGCCAATTAACCTTGAACCAGATTAAGCTGTTGGTGGTATTTTAGTGACTGGGGGGAGTTTTGACCAGGACACTGAGGAAATTCCCCTACACACCAGTAGGGGGATCCATGCAGGCCTACTGAAACAGTGAGAGAGTGTGGATGTGAGGGACAGTAGGGAGAGGGCCTCCTCCCCAGTCTTTATTCTACTAGAGGCCATGGATTGCAGGAGAACAGAGAAGGCAAGCAAGGAAAAGAAACAACAAAGAAGAAGTAACTAAAACAGAAGCAGACCAGAAGGTGAGCAATCTTCCATGGAGATGGAGGATGCTAAAACTCAAAATGTGAGTAAAAAGGTTTCTATTCCTGTGGACACAAAAGAAGTTTCAGTAAACAATACAAGAGATGAAAAGAAGCTGTTAAAACAGAAGCAGGCAGAATGTATGTCAGGCAGTGAGAATGACAGGCCTGAAGCCTGTCAGAATTAGCTGCAACAAAATGACACAGCAGCAGCATCAAAGCGTGTTGGGCCTGCAGGTTCTGAAGGCAGTGTAAATGACAGGGAAACCTTAAAAGGGAAGGCCAGCGTGAGTCAGAAATGGCTCAGCCTAAGGAGGATACCAAATACTACAAGCATTTGTCAATGCCGAATGTTTGCTTGCTGGCATTGGCATTGGTAGTGTAGGAGTTAGAGAGCTGCATAATAGGAATGGCAGTGAAGTACTGAACTGAAGCCAACCCCACCACCACCCTGCAGAGACTGACAGGCATTGGGGTGTGCCTTTGGGTCATCAGGAATAACGGCCACACCATTTCACCACACCCTACCCTGCAGACACTGACAAGTGTCACGGTGTGCCTTGGGGTCTTTGGCCCTTATGCTCACCCCATTCCATCAGGAAATAAAGTGAGATGGATCCTGTATAGGAGAATGTTGTGAACTTTGGGGCCAAAGAGTCCAAGGCACACCTCGATGCCTGTCACTGGCTGCAGGGTGTGGAATGGTATGAGCATTACAGGCGAGAATCTCAAGTCACACCCCTGATGCCTGTCAATCTCTACAGGCTGGGGCATTATGGTCGGAAACCCTAATGCCTCAGGTGTTCGTTGGCATTTTCACTCCAAATTTTCAACATGGGTTTTTTGTGACCCTCACCTTATGAACAGTGGCAATATCAGTGGGCCCTCTCACTCAGGTGTCATGGGCATGATTATTGATGAAGCCTTGTGCAATAATCCCCAGACTATAGCTGACCACCTCAATCTCCACTTCTCCGACCTTTCGGCCCTCACCTCTCGTTTCATGACCGATGGGGGGCGCTCTCTTAATATCCCTCCGATGCAGAGTGAACATCCTCCTCGGAGAGTATTTAGTCTTAAGGCCGTGTCTGTCCTTGATGTTCGGAACTGCTTGGCTTCCCTCTCCCAGCACTCCAATGCAGGACCTGACAACCTTGAGCCCAGGCTTCTCAAGCTGGGAGCAGCTTACATTGCCCCTCTGATTACCCATATCTTTAACCTATCCCTTAGCTTGGGGATAATCCTGGACATCTGGAAGGAGGCAAGGATAGTCCCTGTTCTGAAGCAGGGAAATCCCAAACTCCCTGACAACTATCGCCCTATTGCTATTCTCCCATCCCTTGGTAAACTCCTGGAAAAGGTTGTGGCGGAGCAACTCTCGGAGTACGTGGATACCCATGAGCTGCTGTCTGGGGCCCAACATGGTTTCCGGAAGGGTGATAGTACCACTACTGCCCTGATTACTGTAACCTCTAGTATTAGATCCGCTATGGATCAGGGCAAACTGTCAGGTGCTATATTTATTGACTTATCAAAAGCTTTTGACCTTGTCAACCATGACCTACTGGGGGAGCAGCTCAGGGCTCTCGGGTTCTCTCCGCATGCCATGAGTTGGATGATGGGCTACCTAAAGGGTAGAAAGCAGCGCACCTGCTTTAACAAGGTCCTCTCGGAGCCTAGGGCTGTGACCATGGGAGTTCCCCAGGGATCGGTACTTGGACCTCTCCTATTCTCACTTTTTATTAATCATCTCCCATGGGTGACCTCTCATTGCCAAGTCATGCTTTATGAAGATGACCTTGTGCTAGTGGCCCATGCTCGTAATGCTGCTGACCTTAACCAGTGCCTATGTGAAGACTTCAGCAGAGTCTCGCCTGGATTACCAACCATAGACTGGTATTGAATCCTAACAAAACTCAGGCCATGCTCTTTGGTTCCACGGCCAGTTAAAGCCCCATCAGCTATGCTCAAAATAACTTGTGATGGAGGCCCCTGTTGCCAACAGCGAGGCTCAATTAAATATCTTGGGGTCACCTTGACCCACAACTTGACATGGGAAGCCATATCAAAACATCTGCAGAGCCACCAGGTGTAAGCTTGGCCTTGCCTACAGGGCCAAATACAACCTGACTCCGGGATCGAGGCTGGCACTTGCGAGGGGAGTGTTTCTCCCCTCCCTTAGTTATGGATACCACCTATTTGCCAGGTCACCCAAATCCATCTTAATCGGTGGAACACGGCATATAATGATATCTGTCAGTTTGCTCTTGCTGCTCCCAAACTCACCGACCAATGTGAGCTCTATGACAAACTCAACTGGCTCCCCCTGCGGAATTCCTGATCCTTGGTGTAGGAAACTTCACCAGGAAAGTGCTTGCCACGGGCATCCCATCGGGACTGGCACATCTCCTCCCAAAACTGGATGCCATCCCCTACCTGCTCAGGTCACAGACCGCCGAGTTGCTTAAAGTTTCCCCTAATTGGACCCTTATGGGGGATCGTGACTTTCCGCTTTTGTGCCTAGGCTCTGGAACTCCATTCCAGACTCTGTTCGCTCTGCCCCTTCCATGGGACTCTTCGCTCCTCCTGTGGTCCCACCTAAAACAAGCGACAAGATGTGACTGCTCCTAGTCTCTGTAATGTAATACTCTGCAGTCCACTATTGTCCACTCTGAGTCCATGATGGTCTATGAAATATATATTCAGTGATTCTAATGTCTATCTATGTCCTGTAACAATTTGTACTATGTGTGGCAGTATCTCTGCCCTTATACAAGCATTGTTATAGCTGTTTTTTACTGTATCATGCTGTTTCTCCAATGTTGCCATGTATGTATACTGTATGTTTTGTGCTCTCCCAGGTCGTTCCTGAAAATAGGCATACTACTTGTCTAGTGTACTTACCCGGTAAACAAAAGCTAAATAAATAAATCAGTTTGTTAGCTGAAAGCTGATTTAGCACAGCGACTACGCCATTTGGCAACACAGGTGTGAAAACACATTTTGAACACAATGTGAAAAATGACAGCTGTACTGTTCATGGGGAGGTACACAAAATGGCAATGTTGAAATTCTGCAGTGAAAATGTTAAAAAAACTGGTGAAGTCATGAGCGTGCATAGAAAATGTGCAACACACACCCCTAATGCAATTAGTTTGGGAATTTTTTACATCAGATTGACAACACAGGGATTTTGGAACCTCCACTCATGAACAGTGTCACTGTGATTTTCTTAATCTATCCCGAACAGTGATTTCCCACAGCGACCATGCATTTCTGCGCTGGAAGTGCGAAAACACATTTCGGCCATGGTGTGAAAAATTACAGCTGTATTGTTCATAAGGAAGTGTGGAAAAATGCCAGTGTTGAAAATCTGAACTGAAAATATTAGAAATCCATGAAGTTATGAAGTTGTGTGGAAACTGCGCAATGATCACTCATAACACAGTCATTTTATGGACTTTATTCACCAAATTATTAACATAGCCATTTTAATACCTCTGCTCATGAACAGTGTCACTGTGATTTTCTTAATCTGTCCCGAACATTGATTTCGCAAACCGACTGAGCCATTGTGCACTACATGGGCGGAAACATGTTTTGTGTGAGATGTGAACAATGACAGCTATACTGCTCATAAGGAGGTGTGGTAAAATGGCAATGTTGAAAATCTGGAGTGAACATATTGAAAATTCATGAACTTACAAGCGTGCGTAGGAACAGCACAACACATGATTGTAAAACAGTCATTTTGGGGAATTTGTTCACTAAATTTTCAACATAGGGTTTTTGGGGGGCCTACCTCATGAACTGTGACAGTGTCATTTTGTTAATCAGTCCTGAAAGGTGATTTCATGCAGTGACTGCGAAATCTCTCTTTAGGCCCGATTAACGCCATGACAGTGAGATAATTCATGAGAAGGGGTCCCATGTTGACAGTTTGGTGCTAAAATTCCAATAAATGCCTGAGATATGCATTAAAGTTGAAAAAAATACCTATTTATTGCATTATACAGCTTACAAGCATTTTGTCAGTTCACGGTCGGCTTTGAAGAGAGCAGACGTGTTCCCGGTCCACCGATGATCGTCGCGCCAGACTCCGGTGGTAAGTATGGGGTGAGGTGGGGGTGTGGGGAGGCAGGGTGCACAAAGGGTGGGCATGCGTGGGGGGAGCGGGTGGCAGGACACTCAGCGAGGGAAGGTTTTTTCCTTTCAGGTTTTTTTTTTTAACTTAGATGACACGGGACATTTGCCACACTGGGGTGGGCTTTCAGTGTGGCACAAAAAAGGCTGCTTTGGGGGCCATGGAGCAGATGGGGGATTGGGCACCCCTGTCGGCCATATGATCTGTTGCCATGCTGGGGTGGGCTCCCAGCATGGCACCCTGTGTACTCTGGGGGGGGACAGTGGAGCCGATGGGGGATTGGGCACCCCCATTAGCCATATGATGTGTTGCCATGCTGGGGTGGGCACCCAGCGTGGCATCTGGAACTCTGTTTGGGGGAGCGCAGCACAGCTGACAGGGGATTGGGCACCCCATCAGCTATACAGTGTGTGCATGGGGGGCACGAGCATGCAGTGTGTGTCTGTGTGTGTGGGGAGCGTGCATGAGAAGGTGATATCTTATTGCTGCTCACTGAAGCGTAGCTCTCCCTTTCAACTGTATGCCACTGCATTTTGGGATCATGGCACTAGGTTTCTTGCACATGCATGCATGCAAGCATAAAAATGGAAAGTAAATGAAAAAAAAATAATGAGTGCAAAACAAAACAAGAAGTTGTTGGAGAAGAATATGGGGGCCCCAAATGGAAAACAAAGGAAATAAAGGTGAAAATCAAGAACTAGAGGAAGGCTCGGATGAACATGTATTGAAAAATTATAAAGATAATCCAGAGTGGGTTACAGACCCCCTAGTAAGTGCAGGATGGAAACTGAAAGAGGATGGGCCAAGTTGGGACCCAAATAGGCCCAGCACATCAAGAGAAGGATTAAAGGTGTCAGAAAGTCACAGTGTGGAAAACAAGGAATAAAAAGAAGAGAATGTAAAGGAACAAAATCTGGGGAAGATGACAGACAGATGATACTAAAGAAATTTTATATGTAGATGGAAGGAATGAAAGCGATGATGCATCAATGGAAGTTGAGCAGAAAACAATACAAACAGATGAGGAATTAAACAAAAATAGGGAAAAACAACAAAAGAAAGAGAAAGAGGAACCTGGAGGGGGAATACAAGAGAAAACATTTTCCCAAATGAAAACAAGCCTCAACAAGCTAAAAGAAGAAACACAGTGCATTGTAAATTCAGAGGATCATCAGCAGATGCACCAGACAGGATTTTTATTGGCAGATGTCTTTTAAAAGAAAGTATGAAGTATTACCCATATGAAATATATGTGCTTATTCATGTTCCAGGTAGCACAGAATATGACATTAGCTTCAAACACCCAGGGGGCCTGGACAGATTTTGGAAACTACACCAGCAGTTAAAATACACTGAGCTATGGAAAAATGATATCCCAATGCCCCTCACAAAACCAGCCTATAAAATAGCAATGGTCCTTTTTCAGAATGAAGGGGTCAATGTCATGGATATAAATTTCTGGTTGAAACAATGATGTACAGTACATGGCCCACCTGAACCAATCCTAGATGAAGAGTGCTTATGGACAGGAGGTTGGAAATATAAGATAACTCTAAAACAGGTGGAGGGAGAAATGCAGCATTTACCTAATTGTTTTTTTTAGGACAAGATTGTGGCACTGTGTTTTATGTAGGACAACCCAGAGCTTGTTATAAGTGTGGGGAGAAAGGACATATAAGCAATGCATGTGAAAAGGTTAAATGTGACCTATGCAGAGTGTTGGGACATTTTGGTGCTGAGCGTAAAAATAAACTAAAATGTAGCCTGTTTGAGGAAGAAGGTCATATATTCTCAAGATGTCCATGGGTGTTGCACAATAGCCAAGACACAGAGCAAAGAGCAGAGCAAGATATTTACCTGGTAATGGCACAGAAAGAAAAGGGGAAACAAAATAAAGTTGTGCTAGAAGCATTGCAGGAGGATGACACAAAACAACAGAAAAAAAGGAAGGTGGAAGTAGGAAAAAGGTGCAGAATGCTACAGGAAAAGAGAAAGAAGGACAGCAGAGTCAAGAAGGAGGCAATGTGCACACAGAGGCCAAGAAAACTGCAATGGGACAAATACAAAATAAATTTATCGTGGTGACTAGATCCAGAAACATGGATCTGAGCCAAATGAAACAGAAGATGTTGGTGGAAAAGGACAGAGAAGGGGTGTAACTCACAAACAGGTATACTCTTTTACAAGATAAGGAATGAACAACAATGGATGAGGACTCAGAGGATTCTAGCATTGATTCATCTCACAGAGAAGACGCAACAGATGAAGGGATGTCAGATACTCGGGCATCAAAAAAAGGAAAAATCAAGGGACACAGGATGAACTGCTTTACTCTCTGAACTCTCAAAATAGAGAATTTAAAATGCTTAACTAATAATGTTAATAGCATTAAAAATAGAAAGAAAATGTTAATTACTTTTAAAATATTAAGTGATTTAAAAGATGCTGTAGTAATACTGCAAGACACTAAGCTGCACACTATAGAGGAGATGCAACAGGCACAAAAAGACTGGATATGGAGGCCCTCCCTATGGTCTATTCGGGAAGAGAGATGTTTGGGGGTCGGGGTAGCATTCATGTCTCAAGATGTTAAAGTCCTTAAGATAATAGAACCTGTACCAGGAAGGGCCTTCATAGTTGATTATATATTGAAAAGAATCACAACACGGATAACAGTAAATTACAATCCACTGATCAAAACAGAAGGAAATAAGTTAATGGGGGAAATTGAACCATATTTACATACTTCAAAGTTGGTATTATGGGATGGTATAATTGTAGATTAACAAAAGCTGGTTTGGGGAGGGTAACAGAGAAAGTATATTGTGATATTAACTTTTTAAAGGAAGGCATGGTAAATGCAGGGTTGGAAGATGTGTATAAAATGAAAGGGAAAAAAGGTGAACATACATATTTTAAAGGCAAACGATCTACGAGAATAGATTTTTGGATGGTTGCAAAGGAAACAATTTTGGAGCAAGTTACAAGTTTCCCGATTGAAACAACAGACCAAATGGCTGTGGAGATAAATAAAAACCTAGGAAAAAAATTGTATTTGGGAAAGGTTTTTGGAGGATTTTTTTTATTTTAGTCTTTGGTAACTGGGTAAGACCCACTAGGCACAAGGGCCTGTTTTCAGGGGCGACCTGGGAGCACTTGGCAGTTAAGTGATTTGCTCAGAGTCACACAGTATGCAAGTGGAGGTTGTGAGAATCAAACTCAGGTCTGGTCTGCTGAATGTATCAAGCTCATTCACACCTCATTCATCTAACCTCTAGGCTATACTGCCAGGATGACTGTGACAAAGTTAGAAGAGGAAAGATGTAAGGAAAATATAAAAGATTTATTAGAAGCAAGGGTTACTGTAAAAGAAATATAGGATAAAAAATAGAATGGTGGGAGGACACAAAAATTGACATTAAACGATTACAGATAGAAGAAGGAAAAAGGTCAGAAGCTACAAAATCTGGAAAGTATTTGAGTTTAAGAGCCAAGTTATATAAATTACTTGCAAGACAACAAAATATGAAGTAAACAAAGAACAACAAATACCATATATTAAGCAAGAAATGTGAAAATATCAATATAGTAGAATTACATCTCTTATAATGGAACAGAAAAGTGGAATGCAGGGGACAAAACACCAAACAAATCCTTTTGCTAGTAATAAGGATAGGATGAAAGAGAGAGTAAGGTATGAATTAAAAGATAAACAAGGTAAGGTGTACACAGATATAGGAAATATCAAATGCATAGTGCAAGAATTCCTGAAAGGAAAATACCAAAAAGAAAGGTGTAAGGAGAAGAACAATTTTTTTGATACTATTAATATACCTAAATTAAAAAAAGAGGAAACAGAGTTAATTAATAAAGAAATTAAGGAGGAAGCAATAAGAGAAGCAATTACAATATTACCCAAAAATACAGCGCCAGGAATAGATGGACTACCTAATATTTTTTATAAAGTCTTTGAAGAAATATGTACTCCTATGTTAGTCCATATCTATAATGAAATGTTTCAAAGTGCTGAACTTTCAGAAAGTATGAAACAAGGTATAATGATATTTCTTTTTAAAAAAGGGGACAGAACACAAATTCAAAACTGGAGACCTATAAGTTTATTAACAACTGATTATAAAATACTGGCCAAAATAATAAATAATCATTTAAGATTTTTTGCAGAACAGTTAGTTTTATAGACACAAACATGTGCAATTCCAGGGAGGAGAATACAGCAAAACTTAACTTATATAAGAGAAATTATCAATAAAGGGCAAGAAAAAGAAATAGAGGGATGTTTGTATTCTCTGGACCAAGAGATGTCTTTTGACGTTATACAACTTACGTATATATGGGATACATTCAAAGAATATGAAATACCAGATGAAATGATTAACCTGATTAAAACTCTGTATAAGGAGGCACGGATTTGCCCAATGATAAATGGATACTTGGGAATACATATGTTCATTAAAAATGGGGTTAGACAATGCTGCCCATTAAGCCCCTTGTTATATGTATTATGTTTGGATCCCCTTTTAAGGAAAATAGAAGAGGATAAGGACATTCAGAATACAATGTGGCAAGGAGAAAGACTGGCCAAGACTAGTGCGTATGCAGATGATTGTGTAATACTAGTGAAAGATCAGGAAGCAGGGGATAAGATGCTGGACTTGGTGGAAAGCGATAGTCATTACACAGGGATTAAGATAAAAGGAACATATATCAATTAGGGGATGTTAAAATAGGTAAGCCTGGATAATTAGAAGTAGTACAAGGAGAGATAAGGCTCTTGGGGATAATGTATGGCGATCAAAAGGTTATCCAAAGGAATTGGGAAGAAAAATATGATATTGCAGAAAGGAAAGTCAAGAAATGGAAACAATGGAATATGACAAAGGGAAAAAGAATATATTTATTAAAGACATTCATTTTGTCCATTTTTTGTACTTAGCATATGTATATCCTGTACCACTGCAAATGCAGACTAGTATATTATCTCTTTTTTCAGATGTTATGGGGAAGCAAACTAATCCAATAAAGAGAGGAATAACATATAGGGATATAAAGGATGGTGGCTTAAATATGATACAGCCAATTGTATTTTTAGTGGGTATGTTTCTTACTTTCAACATAGCACCCTTGATAAAAGGGGAAAACTAAAGGATGGTTAAATTTTTCATATAAGTGGGGTGACTCTATGGTTAAAAATACAGAGAACAAAGGAAACATAAAGGGTGGAAAAATATGGCCAGAATATCTGGAAACTTGCAGGTATTACCTCATGCAATAGGGGTTAAAAATAGACTCCTTGAATAGGAAAAATAGGAAACAGATATATAAAGAAATAATGGAAAGAAATTTCCATGAGGAGACAGTTTTTAAAGTTAAATAAGGTATAGTAATAAAAGAATTGCTGACAGCAACCTTAGATAAAAGAATTCCCAAGAAAATGAAAGAGACAGTCTGGTTGTGTAGTCATGACAAATTGAATGTGAGAAGCAATCATAAACATAAAAAAATGGAAGAGAGGTTATGTGGAGAAATAAGTTGTGGGATGCAAGAAGAAACTATGTTGCACATGTTTTTTAAACATTCCTATATCAAACCCTTCTTGAGAATGTTGGCAAAGTTCTGGGGGATGAAGTTTCAGGCATATGACTTATGATATATTAGTATATGAGCAATTATCTAAGAAATGGAGTAATTTTTAACAAAAGTACGGTATATGTTATCCTAGCAGTTTTGAAATGGGTGTTATGGCAAAATAGATGTCAGAAAATATTGCAGGGAAAAGAAGAGTCTTTGCAGGATCTTTTGTTTAAAGCACAGTTTGAAATTGACAAAATCTATTAAGAAGAATGTTGCATTTGGGTGGAAGAAAGAACAATGTGGAAAAATATTACTGGTATTGGTTGCAAAGTGACATATGGATGTTTGTAAAATGATGTAACCATGTTTGTGATTAATGATATGTTTTTGTTTTTAATAAAAAATTCCCCTACTCTTTTCGAGTAGTGCCATGGGATCTTCAACATCCACCTGAACTACCACCAGACCAGGCAGATGGGACCTCGGTTTAATGTCTCATCCAAAAGGTGGCACCTCAGGAGTGCAGCACCCCCCCATCATCTTGCACTGCAGTGTCAGTACTTGGGATATTAACCCAAGTGCCTGGTGTGGGGATAGAACCCACAGCCTTCTGATCTCCTGGCCTCAGAGGTGAGTGTGCTACTTGCTGAGCGACTGACACTGCCCCACTGCCAATTAACCTTAATACCACACTCCTCCAGTCCCCCATAGCAAGACAGTCACATAGGTGCCGGCAGAAGCAATAAAGGATGACATCATGGACCGGGACTGGCAAGATCAGATGGCTAGGAGGCAGAACAGGTAAGCTCAATGCATGGGGGGGGGGGGAGTTCACTTTCCAAGGAACATTCCAAGCCAACAAATAATACCCCTTCATTAGGTCACAGAGAAACAACACAAACCAAAAATCATAGGGAGAAAAAACACAATCATGTAATTGTTTTAACTGATGATAGAAATATGTCCAAGACAGTTATAATGTAGGCAGCTTCAGCTCTACATAGCAAATTTGCTTAAAGGAGCTCACATTATATTTGGTACACCAATATCCCTATGCAGGATCCAAACTAATAGAAATGGTGGGGGGTGGGGGGGGGCACAGCACTGAATTAAAGTTGAAGATACACACACTGTAGTCTGAATATTATCAGTCACCACTTTAGTTAACATTAAATAGTAATTCAGTAATTCATGTGCAATGTTGTAAAGTGCTAAGTGCTGGAGAAAAACATTTCCTATCACAGCTCATGTACTGAAGAATTAAGAAACTGGTGTTGTAACTCATACACAATCAATATGACACTGGAAGCATGTTAAGATCTGCCCTAGAACTTCCTCACCAGAACACCTATCTAGGGAGTTGCTCCTTTACTGTGGGGGTAGATCAATGAACTAAGTGAATCCATTCTTAGCCTACCAAATAATACCCCATTTAAAAACACTTTGTGTACAGCCATCTCCCCCAGCTACAACTACCCTTGCCACCAATAATTCAAAATCACGCATTGAAGGTCCTAAAATCCCACACAGTAGCATAACTGTTGGCTTAATCATACTCTACTCACCCTATTACATGCTGTGTTTGTATTGACCACATTCCTTTGGAGTTGCTGTAATTGTTTTTTGTTCTGTTTGTAGCAATGCTTTGACATGGACCCTTTATAAATGAGCACCTGTGCTCAAAAGTAAGCATCCAAATAAATTAAAATAAATACAGTACAATACAATAGGAAACCAGTTGCAGAGTAGATTGGAGCATAGTTTTCTAGTGGCACACACAGGCAAACTTGCATGTGGAGCTTGGCTGGGAAACAAATGTTCCAGAGGCTCGCTGCTAACCAGCTACAGTAGTGCTGATATGACGCGGCACTGCTGTGCTGAAATGCTGTGCTCCTTACCAGAGTCATCCTGGTAGCTCTCTCAATTTAAATCTGTAATTGGGTTGCCAGTATGAATTATTACTTTACTCAAGCAGCAATAGCAGGCAGAAAACTCAGCCAGAAAAAATAACAATCTTAAATAAATGCAAAGGAAACTGGCTGCTTTAGACCAAACAGAACAGCTGCCACTCATGCCCTCCAGGCTCCACCCACTACTCGCGCATTGCAGCATGCTGACATTTCAGGGACATGTACCCCTCAGAGCAATCTCAAATATTGTGACATTTCTACTAAGTGCAGCATTAGACTTAAAGGGGTAAGCATGAAAAAAGTGCAAAAACAACCAAAGCAATATAAGCAAAGGTGCATGAAACAAGAAAATTACAAAACTAACAAAACTAGATTAAACTAAATGAGAGGGGAACAACACAGACAAGTGGTAAAGGGGGCAGGGGCACCAGAGCAAGCACTAGATGGGTTGGGGAGAGGAGAAAGACAAATGCTAGCTAAGTAGAAGCAGTGCACTCCAAAGTGTTGTAATGTGCAGCTCCGATAACGCAGGTAACTGACAGAGAAACAAAGAACCAGCATGCAGAAGCTTGCAGAAACAGGTAGTGAAGTTTATTCGCTCATCCAGTGCACAAACACCAAAAGAAAACATAAGCCATGTGCCCTGGTACTTTGAGGCATGCTGTTTCTTCATTGGGGGTATGGCTTAGACTGTCAGTGATGATGACACATTATTTTAAATGCCCTGCTAGGCTGGAATAGGTTGAGTGCTCCTGAGTGATAGATGTCACTGAATACAGTTCAAACCTAACTGGTACACACAGAGATGCTGAGTGACCCACTGCTCCATGTGTACCAATTTGGTTTGAACTATATTTGGTGTCTGGCAGGGTATTTAAATAATGTGTCATCATCCCTGACACTCTAAACCACACCCCCTGATGAAGAGGCAGCATGCCTTGAAGTGCCAGGGCACTAGGCTTATGTTTGCTTTTGGTGTTTGTACACTGGATGACTGAATAAACTTCCCTGCCTACAGTATTTTTGCAACCTTGTGTGTGCTGGTTCTTTGTTTCTCTGTTGAAGACAAATGCTAGATTTGCACAAAGAAATCTGATAAGAGCATCAGTAAACACAAGAATAATACACTGCTATAGACAGAACTAATACTTCAATTCAGCTAGAACAAAAATAATATAGACAACTGGGAGCAGAAAAGAAACTCAAGGTCTTTATCTGTACCCAGTTACAAAATGAAGATCAACATAGTCACATCGTCATTCAGCCCTCGGCCCTTGGTCATATAGTCTGCAGAATAAAAATCCAATACACCTTCCTTTGGAGGAGGTGTTTGACCAGATCTCCTGCACATGGCCCCAGAACAGAAATACATTTGTATTCCTTTGAAAACAAGACTCTCAATGGGTCCATGTCCTGTCTCCATCATGTGTTTGGCTAGCACATGTGCCTCATTGCTAGTACAGACTGTAGTCTTGTGCTCAGCAGTTCTAAGCCTAAACATTCTTTTAGTTTGCCCCACATAGGGGACACCAGAGGTGCACTGAAGAAGATATACAACACCACAAGTTGAATTTTCCCTGTAAAAGAATGTTCACATTATTTTTTTTATTTGGGGTATTTTTGTATTGAGCACAGTTACCATATTTATAATTCCCTGCTGGAGGACTGGAAACCATCCTGCTTTCCTCTTCTGTGGTTGTACAGCGTGTATTTAAGTGTCCCTTATGGATTTTCCTTTTCTGTATGCAATCCTTAGCATTTCTCCAAAACTGCCTTTCAAATATTCAGTTTCAGATACCAAATTTGTTTTTAATAATTTTACTAATCTGTTGTGCTTGTGGGTTGTACTTGGTGGCAAAGGGCACTTTGGGCTCTCTGGAGGAAGTTGCCTGTTGTGATGCATCTCTAAGTAATAGTTCCCTTTCTCTAGTACATGCATCATAGATTCCAGTGTGTGTATCTTCCACTTTTACATGAGTTCTGCTCCTCCTCCAATTTTTAGATATCTCCAATACACAAAAAAAAGTATCTTGTGGAATTCATACACATTCGGATATAAACACTGGAGAATTGATTCCATTCCATTACAAAAGAGTGTCTCCTGGTTAACTACTTTCTGTTGAAATACTAAATGACATCAGATTTGCCAGATGTAAAACTTGATTCAAGGAAAAAATGCTCGTAGAGTGCTCTAGTGATATTTCCCTCATGCTGATAGAAGAATCCCTAAAACCAAATTCTGATGAGTGAGAGATAAAAGGAGAGGTTCCTTCCATTCTCTGATAACCAGACTCTAAAAGACTTTGATGAAAGGACAATTCAAAAACAGATTTGTTTACATTCCCACCTGTGGGGTACAGGAATCTCTAGGTCAAAAGGTTCGTCCAAAGCGTTATGCCTGTGGTTTTCATAAATGCTAAGGTGTCCATGACAACACAACAAATTATCCAACAACCTGCCTGAAATCCATGTCTCTATGAATTGCTTATATACCACTGATGATTTTACTTTTGGACAGAGGGAAATTTACTTCAATAGCTGCTGAGGACTGTTAAATCCTATTATGTATCCCTTTCTAGAATCAAAGAGCATTGCTTGTATAATTTTCAATTTTTTTTTTATTTCTAGAATGATTCTTTCATGTACCCTGGAGTTGATGCAAAATGATTGCTGCCCTGAGCTAATTTTCCTGCATGGCAATTTGATAACAGATATTTGTCTTCCTTGCTAAGCAGAAGACCCCAAGTTTCCCCAGCAAGAGAAATATTGCAGTAAAATTCAAATGCAAGAAGACACTATACTAGAACTAAAGAACTGCCCATATTGATCCCTTCTTTTGTATGGCTCCAGACCCATGAGCTCCCACTCACCACTGCACTCCCCACCCCACCCCACCCCAGTTCTCCTCTCTTCCACCTGCTCTTTTTATTTTTTTAATCCTTTAATGGGTCCGGTGTTAGTCCTGGACCAACCAGGACCAACATGTACCCATCTCACACTCTGCGTCCTCCCCTACCCTCCCACTGCTCTATGTCTCTCTCTCTCTTTTTTTTTTAATTCTTCAGCTGGCCTAGTATTCATCCCAGACCCACTAGCTACCACCCCACACTACACTCATCTACCCTACTGATTCCACCCCCACCCACATCCTGCCTCACCAGATTTATTTACAATTAAACCCATTTCTGATGCTCTCTCACTGTCATGAAATGACTTTTCTCATGCGGCTCCTGCCACATTTCTGGCTGCCCATCCCTGGACCTCTTAAGCCCCTCAGAGCATTTTACAGACAGCCATGGTGAGGCTTAGCTTATGAGGCTACCGCTGCACTCACTTGGCTGGCTATCCACACCCCAGACCTGCTTAAAAGGCCCCCCCTTGGGGCATCTTACAAATAGCCCTGGTGCAGTTTGATAGTTACTACTTGCATCATATGATTTTTCTTTTTAATAAAAATACCCCTACTCCTCATCAATAAATGCCATCGGATCTTTTACTTCCACCTAGACAGTGACCAGAGATTCGCAGAAGGGACCTCAGTTTAACATCTCATCTGAAGGACGAAATCTCAACAGTGCAGAACCCTGCTGTACTTCACTATAGCATCAGTGTCAGGTGCCTAGAGTGCAGCTAGAACCCTTGACCATCTAATCTTTCACTCCTAGAGGCGAGCATGCTACGTGCTGAGCCACTGACACTGCTTTAGTCACTGATCCTTTAGTACTGTATCAGGGTTAGTATGTGTGCTAAAGGTGGAGCAGACAGGTAGCTCAGAAGGAAACCTGAAGCATAAGGACAAAGTCAGTCCAATCATGTAAAAACAGCCCTAGCTCATGGATCAAAAAAATAGGCACACTTAACAAACTTGTGAAGTTGTACCAAAAATGTATTAAATACCTACTATAAAACAGCAGCCATAGTGGACAAAAACGTGACGTTTTGCACAAAACACATGCTTTTTCAAGAGTGAAAAGGCATGTGTTTTGCACAAAATGTCATGTTTTTGTCCACTATAGTTGCTATTGTACAGTATTATTTAATATTTGTTTGCTACAAGTTTACAAGTTTGTAAGTGTGCCTGTTTTCCGGGTCTGTGAGCTAAGACTGTTTTTTTCATGATTAGTGTGTGGTGCTGTAGGTGGTGGCTGGGTGCTGGACCTGATCTGAATCCCTGATCCATATAAGAGACAGACTGGTCACTGCCTGCGAATCGGCAGGGCCTGAGGCTGAGAGAGATGGCTTGGCAGCAGATTCATGGTTAGCCTTGCATATCTCCTTATTTACTGTGTTACTGCCCATGACTGAAGGAGGATCATGTGGCCCAGGATTTAATAGACTCTGATCTCCTTATAGAGTCCTGGAACTATGTTCCATCTCAGGATCTGATATTAGGACAGTCTTAAGGTCCGCTGGTATTTGGTTTAAATGTTCAGATCCCTGAACTGCTGCAGATCGCAGTTCTAGGTCTACAGCAGTCATTACAGTATTTGCTTATGGGAGTTTCTCCTGGTGTGCTCTGACTTTGGGGAAATTTGAGGGATTTGAGTAAGTCAGGAAAGTCTGACACACCTTGTAACGTAGGATCTCCATTGCAGCCTCCATTTCAGAACACTAACTGTTGTACCTTTTATATCAACATTGTTGTATTACTTTGGTAACAGTCCCTGTAGCCATTCTTTACCATCTAGGCTTTTACTCATTCCTAGTTTCAGCAGAGCTTCTTTGAAGGTCAGATCTGAGTTTTGTGGATTGGCTTGAAGCTTTATGATATGTCCACAGTAATCTTTCCTGCCCCATCCCAGGCCCAGCCAGCAACTCCCCTTAGACAGCTGATCAGCGCAGCTGGACCCTGACAGCTTGTCTTCCAGCTTGCCAGATGCTGACATTGCAGCATCTTGATGTGGTTGTGTAGTATTTAATAATCTCTCACTTTGGAGCTGGGATTTCTTTTTAACACACTTCTGTTCTTCTGACAGCATGAGAAAAATGTAAGCATTCTTTTCAGCTAATTCAGTTTTTAATTTAATCATAGTAGGCTATGTTTCTATCAGTTCTGTAACCTCCTTTGACAGATAGGGAAGTTTGCTCCACTGCTAATGATCCTCCTCCATCTTTCCTCTCCAGGCTGCAGCATTCCTCTCACAGGAAGCAGCCAGTTCTCCATGGAAGTGTAAGGAAGTTTCCCGGGCCAGTGTCATGGCCAATATTCGAAAAAAGATCAAATGGCACACATCCCAAGGAAGCACTTAATCAAAATTCATTGCAGCAAATCTTCATCCACACAAATACCCCTACATAGTGCCTTTGCAGACTTTGTCAGAGGGTGGTGTCTGTCTAGACATGATGTGATTAAACACATGGTAAATTTGCCTTTTTACATATTCAGTCTACATTCCTTCCTGTTACAAAGTAAAGTGCATAATGTTCAGTGCCAGCCCCATTTAAATACTCAGGTACCATATTCATTTTACATGATGTGAAGAGAAAATATAATGCCTATTCCAAAAGTGCTAAAAGAGCTAAAAAATGAATAAAAAGACTTATTTTCTGCTCTCTAGCCTCAGTATCAGTGGTTATTCTTTTGTCCAAATTGGACTTTTCCTCCTATTCATATTCAGAGGAAATGGGGGAGGGGAGGAGAGATTTTCAGGGCAGGGAAAGGACAGTTCACTGGTTCTATGTGATAACGGTGATTGTGAAAGGGTGATCGCTATTACAGTGAATATACATCGCCAAAAATAACAATGGTAATATACATTCCCAGCACCAGAAATAACTTTATTTTTTTATGTGGGGAGGCTTTGCCCCTCTGCACCCCGTACCCCCCCAACTAAAATAACTAACTCGGGGGGGGGTGCATGACGGGGAAGGGGCAGAACCGGGATGCAAAGGGGAAAAAAAATGGCACGATACAGCAGTAAAATATTGTGCTCGCCCTGAGACCCAAATGCTGCATCCTCCTCACCAAAGCCAGCCTCTCTATGTACCATGCCACTAGGCTAGCTTGGCGGCTACCCCTCTCTCCACTCCTCACATACTGCACAGATACCCTTCTGGTATCCTGTTGCCATTCTCTCGCCCTGCTCTTTCCTGTCGCTACCCTTGCAGGGTAGCCCACAACAGAGGCGCTGAGATTGAGTCATTCATATTTGAGCCACTCAATCTCAGTCACCCTTTTGAAGGTATACCCAGTTCACCTCTGTCCACATCCTATGCTTATGATAGAATCATAAAAATTAATTCATTTTCCTATTTCTCTCCAAATCACACTGTCACTCATACTCAGCTCCCCACCAAAACCACAACTATTGCCACTGTGAGAGTTTGTCAGGCTGATAAATTCATTTTATTCTATCCAAACTATCAGTGAGTTAAGGAGGCCTAACCCCAGCATAAGCAGTCAGATTTACAAAAATTGTTTAAAATCTATTTCGGTATTCAGCCCCTGTGGGTTGAGTACTTTTAGAAGGGGGAAAATGTAGCTTCCAGTTAGGTGAACAGTCATTATGTGGATAGGACAAAAACTAAAATAATCAAAAGACAGGGATTTTATCCATGCCATTCTTGTTACATTTGTAAGTATGGACAAGAAGGCAGGAAGTTTGTGCATTCAGTTACTGGAAACAAATATTCACTCAAGGGGTATGTGATCTGCAGAACCCAGTATGTTGTACAGTATATGTGGAATGGTGTTGTTGTAAGCCATTCTACATGGGTCATACTAAACGCCCACTGAAAGAATGTATACAAGAACATGTTACAGCAATGCACAAAGAATGTAAGGAGAGTGCATTAGGAGATCATTTTAATCAACATCATAACTGCACCACAAATTCATTCAAGTATTGGGTGTTGGAATATGTCACAGAACCCATGGGGAGGAGGATAGACTCAAGATATTGTTAAAAAAAGAGACAGAATGGATCTACAGATTTCAATCTCTACAACCACAGGAGCTGAATACTGAAACAGATTATAAACCATTTTTGTAAATCTGACTGCTTATGCTGGGGTTAGGTTTCCTTAACTTACTGCCAGTTTGGATGGAATAAGTAAAATTAATTTATCAGTCTGAAGAAATCTCACAGTGGCAATAGTTGTGGCTTTGGTGGGGAGCGGAGTATGAATGACAGTGTGATTTGGAGAGAAATAGGAAAATGAATTCATTTCTATGATTCTGTCATGAAGTGTATGATGTGGACAGAGGTGAACTGCCCTTTCCCTTCCTGGAAAATCTTCAGCCTCCCCTTGTTTCCTTTGAATAGAAATAGGAGGAAAAGTCCAGTCAGGACAAAAATAATAGTGGGATAGCCATTATGACTGATGCTAGAAAGCAGGAAAGAAGTCTTTTTATTCATTTGTTAGCTTTTTTGGCACTTTTGGAAGATGCATTGTTTTTTCTCTGTACAACACAATCTAAAATGAATATTGTACATGACTATTTAAATGGGGTGTGCACTGAACACTATACACTTTACTTTGTACAGGAAGGAATATGGAATGAATATATAAAAATGCAAATTTACCATGTATTTAATCACATGCTCTCTAGAAAACACTGCCTCCTGACGAAGCCTGCAAAGGCACTGCAAAGGAGTGTTTCAGAAGTGTTCAGACTCCCCTGATTGGGTGCTCTTCGCTGACTGAGGGCATTGTGGTTTGCATTTCCTCAGCTGCAGCCACCGCTCCTACTCTGCCTGTGCATCCTCCTGCTGAAGCTATCCCCTCCCCAGCCTCATGATTTCCATGCCCTGATCTGGTGCTCTTTGCTTCTTGAGAGTGGCGCGGCTTGCATTTCCTCAGCCGCGGACACTGCTCCTACTCTGCCTGCCCATTCTCCTGCTGAAGCTGTCCTCTTCCCAGCCTCAAGACTCCCACACCCCAGATTGGGCACTCTTTGCTGCTTGAGGGCGGCGTGGCTTGCATTTCCTCAGCCTCGGCTGCCACTCCTACTCTGCCTGTGCTTTCTCCTACTGAAGTTGTCCCCTCCCCAGCCTCAAGACTCCCACGCCCCCGATGGGGCACTCTTCACTGCTTGAGGGTGATGTGGCTTGCATTTCCTCAGCCATGGCCACCGCTTCTATTCTGCCTGTGCTTTCTTCTGGTGAAGCTGTCCCCATCCCAGCCTCAAGACTCCAACATCCCTGATCGAGCGCTCTTCGTTACTTGAGGGCAGTGTGGTTTGCATTTCCTCAGTCGTGGCTGCCACTCCTACTCTGCCTGCACTTTCTCCTGCTGAAGATGTCCCCTCCCCAGCCTCAAGACTACCATGCCCCTGATCAGGCACTCTTCACGGCTTGAGGGTGACGTGGCTTGCATTTCCTCAGCCGTGGCCACCGCTTCTACTCTGCCTGTGCTTTCTCCTGCTGAAGCTGTCCCCTCCCCAGCCTCAAGGTAAGGTGAATTTTTGCATCGGATCCCGTTTGAATTTTTGGTGCTTCCTCACTCTACAGCCAATTGACCACTCTCCTCAGCCCTGAACACCTTTGGCCAGTCAGCTGTACTCCAGCTAAGCAGCTACTGGGGTGCTGTTTTTCAAGCCTTCTTACACTGACCATCTATTTCTAACCAAATTTTTTCCTGCCCCCGGCTCTCTTTAAATGGTCTTGGTTAGCTTAACTCCATGCCCCCACTTGCGCTTCTGCTAAGACTACACCTCTTAAAGGAACCGTATCCATTTCTGTCTCTAAATCTTTACTAATGTACCACACTGCCTGTCAATCTCTCCAAAAGCTCCTCTCTTTCTCATTGTTCATTACTGAGGGTTATCATCATAATTTTAATTCACAGATTTTCTTTCTCCCTTTGGCTAGATTCATTTACTCCTCCTATTAGCCCACTCCCTCATTTATCATCTATAACCTAAAGTACCAGGCATCTGTATCTTAGTGTTTCCAGACCAGGCATCTGTACAATACTGTTTTTCCAGTCCAGGCATTTGTACAATAGTGATCTTTTTGTGTCCCACTTGCCTGTAACTTTATTTGACCTGACACGTCCTAGGAACCTATCCTGCTAGTTTAAGCTTGAAAATTAATACACTCCTGTTTCTTCCTATACTGACCTCCATGACTAGCCTGCTACTGGCAGTGGACGTTGGTGCCCCGATACTTGCTGTTAACCAGCAAAGACTACTTTCCTTTTCCTCAGGGATGCTAGGGCTATAAATTGGTCTGACCAGGATCATGAACCTGTTCTCAGAGATGCTAGGGCTATAAATTGGCCTGACCAGGATCATGAACCTGTTCTCAGGGATGCTAGGGCTATAAATTGGTCTGACCAGGATCATGAACCTGTTCTCAGGGATGCTAGGGCTATAAATTGGTTTGACCTCTACCGGTACAATGGCATCTCTATCGCAGTTGCTTTCTTTACCGATGTTCTCTGAAAACTTCAGGACACTCACTTCCCTCTCACAACCAGACGGGTCAGAGGGGCTGCACCTACTGGCTAACTAAGGTGCTTTTGGCACACATGAAGGACAGGGATAGTAAATGGAAAGCCTACAAGGCATCCCCTTCCCCCAGCTCTGGAATGCCTATAGACAGCTGCACAACTCCTATAAACAGGGGGCCAAATTGCTTAAGTGAAAATATTACCTCAACCAACAAAAAGACACCCTCAGCAACTGTAACAGTTTCTGGGCCTCCATAGGACCACTCCTTAGCCTCAAGGCTAACAAACAAATTACTCAGCTCTCTTCCCCTTCAGGACCTGTCTCTGATCCTGTTGAGATTGCGGATACTTTTAACATAATGTTCACTGACCTATCCTCTTACCTCAGTAAACTCCCCCCTCAGCCTCCCCCAGACCTGACAAACTCCCCTTCCTCCACAAACGATGCCCTGCCACCTCCCTTCCACTTTAGGGCTATTGGTCAGAGGATCACCACTAAACTCTTAAGGACTCTACCAACCAGAGGAAGACTTGGCAGTGATGGACTTCACCACACCTTTCTAAAAATTGTCTCCTCAGCCATTGTTAAACCACTTACCTTCCTATTCAACCTCGCCCTCTCGTCATCCACTGTGCCTGACTCCTGGAAACTGACACATGTGGTACCAATCTTCAAAGCAGGTGACCCTCTCTCCCCTGAAAACTACAGACCCATCTCCCTCCTCCCACATCTAAGTAAATTACTGGAAAAAAATTGTACACTACCAGCTATCTGAACACCTAGATAAATATAACCTCCTCTGACCCCTCCAACATGGTTTCCACAAGCATTACAGTACCTCATCCACCTTGTCCCTTTCCTCTGACCACATTCTTAGGAATATGGACAAGGCAAGGCCACAGGTGCAATGTTCATGCACCTATCTAAGGCTTTCAACCTTGTCGATCACCACCTTCTCCACTCCACCCTGCTTCACATTGGCTGCTCCCCTGAAACTGCTGCATGGTTCCATAGCTATCTCTCTAAAAGATCTCAGTCCATTTAATAGGTAAAGACTCCTCTTCTACCCTACCTATCTATGCTGGAGTCCCCCAGGGTTCAATACTTGGCTCACTACGCTTTTCTGTGTTTATTAATGCTGTCCCTGCACATAGCCTCAACTGTAATGCCCTTCTGTACACAGACAACCTTGTCTTCTACCACAGTGATAAATCACTTGAATCCATCTCATCCACCCTTACACGCGATTACACCTCCGCACAAAATTGGTTTATCTCCAGCAAACTCCTAGTCAATGAAAACAAGATGAAATCCATGCTCTTTGGCCCCAGACCTTTTCTTGCCAAGGTCACCAAATCTGCCTCCTTCCTCCTGGTACTCACCCCAGCAGGGCCCCCCCCCTTGAAAATGTCACCACCTTCAAATATCTAGGTATTACCCTCGATCCCTCCCTTACTTTCTCGAAACAAATAAACAATGTTGTGTGGAAAATCCACCAGAAACTAGGTGCTGCCTACCATATCAAACAACGTCTGTCTCCTGAAGCTTGTCTTGCTATAGCACAAGGTAACTTACTGCCCCTCCTTGACTATTGCTCCCCTATCTACTCCTCCATGTCCTCTTCCCTACATTCTTGACTAAATACAACTTACAACTCCATCTGTCACTTTGTTCTTCAAGCCCCCTTCTCAACCCACCACTGTGCACTCTACCAGTCTCTTGGATGGCTCCCGCTGCAAGGCTGCTTTGAGTATGCATTGGGCTGCTTAGTAGATAATGCACTCAGAAACAACCATCTGTCCCCTTAGTCCTCACTGCTAACAGACAGGATGGCTTCAAGGAGCCTCTGAGCATCCTTCGTCCCTCTGTTGGCAGTACCATGCATCTTTACTGCTATGGGAAGTAAGGCCTTCTCTATCTCTGCCCCCTCCCTATGGAATAGACTACCATCATTTATTACCATGTCCCCTTCCCACCTGTCCTTTAAAATGAATCTAAGGGCCTGGCTTCTGACTGAATGCACTTGCAATTATTTCTCTGGACAACAATTGGATGCTGCAAAGTAATGTACCTGGGAAACAAAAAAAACAAGGGAAGAGTACACATTGGGGGGAGAGGTACTAACAACAATAAAAGTGGAAAGGGACCACGGGGTAGTCATATCAGATGACCTAAAGGTAAGCAAGCAATGTAAGAAGGCAGTAAGGAGGGCTGGGGGGATAAGGGGATATGTAGCGAGAGGCATCACCAGTAGAAAACAGGAAGTTATCATCTCTCTGTACAGACAGTTGGATGACCTCATCTGGAGTACTGCATGCAGTTCTGGAGACCCCATCTCCACAAGGACATAGACAGGAAGAAGGCAGTCCAGAGGAGGGCAACTAAAATGGTGCAGGGTCTGCATCAGAAGCCATACAAAGAGAGACTGAAGGAGCTTAATATGTATACCCTTGAGGAAAGGAGGGAGAGAGGGGACATGATAGAAACTTTCAAGTACCTCAAGGGAATCAGCAAAGTCCAAGAGGGTAGCATCTTTCAGAAAAAGAGTTGTGCAAGAACAAGGGGGCACAATTTCAAGCTGGGAGGCATGGCTCAGGGGCAATGTGAGGAAGTATTTTTTCATGGAGAGGATGGTGGATGCATGGAATGGCCTTCCTGAGGAGGTTGTGGGGTCAAAACAGTGGGGGAATTCAAGAATGCATGGCACAGACATAAGGCAATTCTGGTGGGGGTTAGAAAGAAGTAGGCTGTTGGTTAACTAGGATATGCAGCTTATCCAATAGGTAGGGAAATTAGTAGACTGGGTGGGCCAAGCGGTACTTGTCTGTCATCAAAGTCTATGTTTCTATGTTTCTAAACTGCTCGTCAGCTGGAATGAACTGCCATTGCTTCCCCTACCTCCTACCCCATCTGCTATCTTTTACTCTCCTGTTTTTACTTACTCCCTAGTACCATAATGCACTTCTGAGTACTTGCTTCCCTGTCCTGACCTAATCTTTTACCAGTCCTTGAAGTTCATTTTCTCTGAACCTGCACAGTCTATTGTCTAGTACGTTAACCCTTGCCAGCTGCTACTACTGCCTGCACTTAGCATATAGCTATGGACTGCTATCTGTACCCTCAGCATAATTTTTTTTCATTTTTGAGTCTCAATTATGTTATCACTACTTTCCATACTATTTGATTTTGTATTTTTATGTTTCATCATGTACAGCACATACTTGATTCCTGTACTTTTTTTTATTTAATAAGCTTTATTCATTTTAACATTTTTGTTTTTAAACAACCTCCAAGTACAGGCAACATGATAATGCAATACAAGAACCATCCAGGATAAAAAAAAAATTACATTATAATTGCATTTGTAAATAAAAGGAAAGAGAAGACAATAACCAAACAAGGACATGACAACATAACAGTTCCATATTCTAATACTTTTAAGTTGTCTGTACCCCCCCATGACCCTCCTCCCCCCTCCCAGTCTGCCACAGGATTCTATATTTAATACAATTAAGAAAAAGAGAGTTGAAATTACAAGACACTGAAAGAAAAAGGAAAAAAGGAAAGAAAAAAATGAGAACAAAGAAGTAGATACTGGCTATTTGAATACACCCAACAAATATGACCCTCTGTTGGGGCGTTGACTAAAAATAATTATTTCAGATTAGAGCTACTGTACTAAGATAAGGGTCTGAAGTGTCTCCCACCTTTGCTTATATGCACTTGATCTAGTCTTAATACTAGCCAGTATAAGTTCTGCCTGTAAGGCAAACATGATTTCTTTAAACCACTCCAAATAGAGGGGAGTAGAAGAATCAATCCAGTGTCTTAATATTATTTTCTTGGCACATGCAGTGATCAAGGCCATATGTGCTTTCTGCTGTGCCCCTTGAATCTGCGTAAAGTCACCCAGAATGCAAATTTCTGGAGTAAATTTATTTGTGATCGTAAGCATGGGGTTGAGACGGTTTTGAATTTCCCTCCAAAAGGAATGAATGGAAACACAGTCCCAAAACATATGAAGTAAATCCGCTGACTCGTGTTGACATTTAGGACATCTACTAGAAGATGAAGCACCCATACGGCTCAACTGAACTGGTGTATAATATGAATTATGAATGACATAATATTGCATTAATCGGTACCTATCCCATTTAATATACTTATATAGGTGTTTCCAAGTCTTGGACCAATTCCTAGAAGGGGAATACGGTGGTAGAATATTATCCCACCAGTAAATTCTTTGACCTTCTGTATTGGCCATTTCGTTTAATAGAAATTCATATGAGTAGGATATAATATGCGATGTAGGAATGGATTCCACATAAGGGAGAACCACTGACATGAGGGGGCTAGACCATTTACCCACTCCGAAGTGTTTAACCAGTAAATGAGTTATTTGAAGATATCTAAACACAAGGTTATCTGGCCAATTAAAAATGGATTGGGCCTCTCTGAAGGGAAGCAGTTTTTGATTTTTCACTAGTTGAGCCACTGAATTCACTCCCATTTGTGGTCAAAATTGGTGACGCTTAATATTCTTACCTGAAATAAGAAAATTGGGTTAGAAAACAGAGGTTGAGTAATATCTTTGGATGCCTCTACTTTTAGGAAGTTATTTAACTGGTGTTGAGTTTGAAGTAAAGCTTCTAATGGCATTTCCTTTAGGGCCTTAGCGAGATTCTTCTTAGAAATAAAGGGGAGAGTCCTGGGGTCAATTCCATTTGCTAAGCTTAAAGCCATTTCAATTTTAACCCAAGAGGGGCAACAGATAGATTCCAGTAGAACTTCTGAGGGTTGGATCCAGAATCTAATTCTTGCTAAATGTATAGCTAAATAATAAATATAAAAATTAGGGGCTTGCAGGCCACCGTCGATTTTCTGCCATGTGAGTTTAAGGTAACCACGCCTGACTTTCTTCCATTGCCATATGAAGGAACTAGTGATTCTATGTATCTGTGTGAACCATGAGAGTGGTAGGGACCCGTTGAACATTTGTAGGGGATATAAAATCCGGGGTAACACATTCATTTTTACAATGTTCAAACGGCCCCATATTGAGATAGGCAGTTTCGACCAAAGCTCAAAATCTTCAGACAGGGTTTTATGAAGAACGTCTAAATTAAGTTTTTTTATTACAAGAGGGAGAGGATGAATAATTACTCCTTTTTTTAAAATTTTTCGGTGTTCCAATGAACTCCCAGTTGAACAATTTCACTCTTCATAGTAAATTTGCTAAGTGGATAAACCTCCATTTTCCCCATGTTGAGTTTATAATTCAAAAATGACTCGAACTGGGAAATAATTTGAAAAGTTGCCGGGAGAGATTGAGATAGATTAGTAATATGTAAGAGTAAGTCATCAACATAAGCCAATAACTTATACTCTATCTGCCCAATTGGAATCCCTGAAATCAAATCAGAATTTTAAATTTTCCTAATCAAAGGTTCTAAATACAAATTGAAAAGAAAAGGGGAAAGGGGACAGCCTTGTCTGGTACCCTGGGATAGTGTGACAGATGCGGAAAGAACGCCATTACAGTGAATTTGGGCTTTGGGCAGTGTATATAATACTTTAATCCATTGAACAAATTCTTGTGGGATACGGTATTTAGCTAACAACAAGAAGAGGTACTCCCAAGAGACCCTGTCAAAAGCCTTTTCCACGTCAAGTGCTACCAATGCAGCAGAAGAAGTAAGGTCTTTGGACACGGAAGAAAGATAGGCAACTTTCCTAAGGTGATCTGATGATAATCTTCCCTTGACAAACCCTACCTGCTCTTGACTAACCAAGGATTCCCAGACTTGGCCTAATCTAAACAAAAGTATTTTTGCCAATATCTTAAGAGCCACATTAATTAACGAAATTGGTCTATAATTGGAAATGAAGAGTGGATCTTTATCTGGTTTTGGAATAACAATTATTAAGGCTTGAGTCAGGGTATAGTCGGATATACCATTATCAAAAATATACTGAAAAGTATCTAAAAGAATGGGAGCAATGATCTATTTAAAAGTCTGATAAAAGTTTGTGGTAAATCCGTCTGGACCCGGAGATTTATCTCTTGATAGAGATTCTACAGCAGTCAATACTTCCGCTAAAGCAATGGGAGTTTTCAGGAACATGGATTGATCCTCAGTTAACGTTGGGAGGTTAATATCTTATAAAAAATTATCCATTTTTTGAAACAGGAAAGGATGATTAGGAGCTGAATATAACTGTTGATAATATTCTTGAAATGCCTTTGCAATTTCTGGGGGGGGTAAGCAAAACTCCTGAAGACGAATAAATGGAAGTAATTATTTTATCAGCTATTTGTGTGCGCAACTGGAGAGCCATAAGCTTTCCAGCCCTTTCACCCTGATTGAAATATGACATTTTAGATCTGAGCATGAGATATTCAGCCTTCTCAGCTAAAATCCGGTTATATTGTACACGAAGAGATTCCACTTTTATCCAATCCTCATCTGGCACCAAGGGGAGAAGGTGACATTCTAATTCTTCTATTTGAGACTGGATAGAAGAGAGAATTGCCTCTCTTTGTTTTTTGCGTTTTGACGCTAATCGAATAAATTCCCCCCTTAGAGCACATTTCAGTGCACCCCATAAAAAATCTTTTTTAGGCATTGTTGGGCCATTAAAAGCCATGAAGGTAGATATAAAGTTTGGAATATGTGTTATTTGATCCTCTGATTTCAAGAGCTGACTATTTAACTTCCACTATTTGTCTCTGTGTATGTTTGATGCAATATTGAGGAAAAGTTGGGCAATACGATGATCAGAAATTGCTTTAGAGGAGTAATAAGCCATGGACACCCCCAGTATTAGATCCAGTGAAATAAGAAAATAATCCAGTCATGAAGAGGAATGGTGAGGAAGGGAGTGGAATGAAAATTCTTTACTGTCTGGATATGTAAGCCGCCAGGGATCAGTAATACCAATAGAATACATTAACTCGTGTAATGCTTTTTGGGAGGATGATAAATTCTGTCTTTTCTGACTGGATCTATCTAGTTGATTAGAAATAACCAAATTCCAACCCTCCCAAAATTATTGGAAATGAAGACCATGTGGCCAGGATAGAAATAAGATTCGTAAAAAATTCCGGGTCTTCATTATTCGGCTCATAAATAGAGCCTAATATTAATTCTGAGTGGCCCAGTAGGGCCCTAAGGATCACATATCAGCCTCCTGGATCAGCAATTGATTGAATAAGACAGAATGGAATTTTCTGAGAAATAAGAATAGCAGTCCCTCTTCTACGGGAATCAATACCAGAACCAAATACCTGGCCAACCCAGAGTCTCCTAAAATCATTTTATTTGATTGGACAGCAAATGCATCTCCTGTAGAAAGGCTACATCTATTAGATGGGTTTTCAGATGAAGCAATATTTTGGTTCTTTTGACTGGGGTCTGTGCTCCTTTTATGTTCCAGGAACAAAACCTAAACCCCGCCATTGCTTGTGAATGATCTGTAACACTTTAAAGAAAAAAGGAAAAGTACCTCCTCAAACAACAGCCAGTATCTCACTTCCACGCTACGAAAAAATACATCCCACCTTATGGCAGACTTCCCAAATATTATAATAAACCCTTCCCCCCATCCCAACTACTTAACCCCAAACTTCCAACTGTATACAGATATCCCCTTGATCTCCCGACTTTTCCCTATACAAGTAGTAATAATAAAAAACAAGAAAACTCAATCCTAGATACTAACGTAGGGAGATCAACCCCCATTATCAGTTCCGTGACTGTGACCAGCCCAGGCAATCCCGCACAGCACCCCGCTCCCACCCCATTCCCCCTACAAGAGAGAATGTAAAGGAAAAAGACTACTTAGTGACATTCCCCCTTAGTTTTTTAAAACACCATTAGTAATCCTAATGTTAGGACTGTAATGTGTCCTTTCAAATCAAAGTCAGTATTCCTTCAATAAGATTAACAATATAATCAAAACTAGTCTTTTACCTTTATCCAGTAGACTGTAATTCAAACTGTTCTCCAAAATAACCCACCTTGTGCGTAGGAAATGTGTCAGGCCATTGTTTGGCTGATTTACACCATTCAAAATGATGCTGTCCCCATCATATATAAAAAGAAAAAATGAAATGGGCTATTGTGTCTAAATATCTCAACCCTTGTAACCATATAAAGATTTCTGTTCCATCATTTCTCTGCCAACTACAACACATGAACCAACCCATTAAACAATTAACTCACAATCACGCATATATACTAGGCACCCCGTCGCTCTTATTGTCCACCTCTAAAAGCAGTTGAAATATGCAAATTACTGGTATCTGGAACTAAACGAAAGGCAATTTCAAACTAAACTTATGGGTAGGTACATATTACAATGTCACTCGTTACTCTGATAATCTCTGCCTGGTGTAAATCTCATTAAGCATATCCCCCCTCATGCTCACGATCGAGCGACATTTTGTTCATATTAACTACCAGGGACTATCAACTAAAATATCCTCCCTTTAAAGAACAGGTGGGAAGTCTGTTGTTCCACAAAAGGGCTTTTCAAATGAGGAAAGGAAGAAAAAAAAAAAGTATAAGGAGCTCTGAGCTTACCGGCAGCGCCATGGAGTCTCAGTTAAGGCCAAAAACTTACCAGCCATGTGTTGGGGCTGCAGATATTCAATAAACTAGCCCCAACCCAATGAAAGTAAACCAAGAGAAAGTCCCTGGGACAATTTGTGTATGGAGCTCGTTAGGACTTAGGTTTGCCCCATCCTCGAACTAACTCAAATTGTCTAGAGGCCCCTACAGTGACCAATACTCTAGGCACTATAATTAAAACAGTTTAACTGGGGCAGCTCTACTAATTAAAGGAAAGGAGAAAAAATAACAATAATACATAATGAGGAGTATAATGAGGACCACACGATAGGAACTATAACATTGTCTGCAGTTCACTGGTCGCATGCAGCACGTCTGAGACAATGTCTGAGAGCAGCTGAGAAGTACCAATACCTCCTGGAACTGGCTGGAACCAAAACTTTGTGACAACAACAGAATAGTGGTCTTTTATCCTCTGAGTAGACCCATTCTGACAAAAACACCAACATTAGAAATCTTATCAGGAGCCCATTAAAGTTGACCCCTTCCTTCGGTTAATTTCCTGGATCTCAGCGCTGCAAAAATAAATCCGGAAAGAGGATTACTAAATCCCGAACTGCATGCTCGGCATTTTCAAAGGTTTTCCAAGACCCCTGATGCAGGACAGAGAGTTTCGCTGGATATAACATTCTAAATTTTATGCTTGCCGCCAATAACTTTACAATGCTAGGGTGATACTCTACTCGCTTCTGGTGTGTTGCAACCAGCAGGTCTTGTGAAATTCGAAGAACAGCCTGGTCCCACTTAATTTCTTGTAGCTCCTTAGCTTTCCCCAGAATGTGCTGACGGTCCACATAACTTAGTAGCCGCAAGACGAACGGCCTGGGTTTAGCTCCCACAGGCGGTCTTGGTCTCAAGGAGTGCTGCTCCACTATATATTCATTGGCATGAGGCGGGGGACCAGCAATTTTTAACAGCATTTTCTGGGCAAATAATACAGGAGAATAGCCCTCTGCTTCCTCTGGGAGGCCAAAGATAACTAAGTTGTTGTGCCTGTTATGGCCTTTTAGGTCTTCAAGTTTAAGTTCTAACTTATTCATTCTCTGTCTTATGGACGACATATCTGAGTCAGCCCTGGACTGCCATTTTTCGAGTGAAGTTGTATGTGCTGCAACGTCGGTTACAGCCCGATTTGTGTCTTTAAGTTCCTCTTTAATCGCTTTTAAATCAGATGAAAAGTCCAGAAAGGCATTCTTCAAAGGAGCTAGTTCAGCCAAAAACTTTTCTTCCGAGAGTGGAATATTGGTTGTCGGAGCTTGCGCCAGCTTCCCTGCGGCTGTAGTGTGGGTTTTAGGATGCTTAGCAAGCTTATCCGGTGTAGTGGGTGGTGAGCCGGAAGGGACTGCTTCATTTCTGCCTCCATTCCTTCAGGAAACTTCCATTTTTTTTAGTGCAGAAATTCTCCTGTGAGCGCCTGAGGTGTCCTGACAGCACAATAATCAAGCACAAGTAGAGTATGGACACTGGATTCCATTAATTCTTTATCGCTGTAGCGTTTGCGGTGGGAGCAAGTGTCAGACACGTCCGCCTACACTGGAACCATCACGTGACCCCTGATTCCTGTACTTTAAAGACCCCATGTTGAGATGTGTTCATATTTTGTACCTCTCTATTTTATGTATACTCATTGCTGTTTTTGCACTTTACTGCTGTTTGAAGTTTATGTTGTTGCCACTCCTGTGGTCCGGGTCATGACTGAAAATGGTCCCTTGGATCTGCTCACTTACCTGGTTACCAAAGACATAAATAAATTAAATAAGTAAATAATACATACATACATAAATAAATGTGGGTGAAGATGTGCTGCAATAAATTGGGATTAAGTGCTTCCAGCATGGTATGTGTGCCATTTGATCTTTTTTCGACTGTTGGAGGTTCAGCTGTGAATCTGTGGTGCAACAACTTTAGTAAAGGTCAGTTGTATGTGGTCTTTTTCTTTTTATTCATGGTCAACATTCCTCTGTCAATAAAACAGATCCATGTTACCCAGCCCCCTGGACACACATGGAAATATGCTATCACAGCACAGTGTGCCTTTCCTGGTCAGAAATTACAAATAAATAAATACATTTATAAAGTAAAAACAGCTAATTAGATTGATTAAAAACTCATTGCATCGGGCCAGGAACCCCCACCAACACTAGGCAAGGATGTGGAAAATTCTCTCTGGCTCTTATTTAACTAATGCCAAATTGCTGTGAAGATTCTTTAAATACTTTCAGCAATGGCTGGAAAAAGTTCACTAACAGTGGACATGGGTGTTCAAACTTGGCCCTGGCCCCCAGCTCAAATAATGTAAAATGGATAAATACATTATTCAAATGATTTCTTGCAATTGTTTGACAATGTCCTACTGGGCACAAGTGTACAAAACTGTCAATGTTTCACTCCCACAAAAAAGCCAAACAATGTTGCTCTATAGAGGAAAAAAAAATCACATTTTTCTAATCGCAGGCAAAAGCATATATGATGCCCATGGAACTGGCAGTGGTCAGAGGCTAACATCAAAAAATATATTTATAAACCAATCATATTTGGAGAAATACACCTGTAGTTTTGTGTTTGAACAGAAGGATCCTGAATTAAAATCAGAAGAACTTTTATCTGCTCAGCTATTTTGACTTTACAAAGTTAAAATGAAAAAGATCATCTTTCAATACAGATAGTTCTTTAAAAATCACACAGTTATACTTGAGTGCATTTTTCCATATTACGTTAGTCACCTCTGATTAGTAATATTTCAATAACATCTACTGAAAATATCCTTTGACCATCATTAAATTGACAATTGGGTAGAGTAATATCTCAGGCAATGTTTCTGATTTTGTCTGCTATCTGCATTATATGGGTAATTTTTTCAACTGACTAAAGGAACGCATTCCTATACAGTGGTATACATAGCTTGAAAGCCCATGAAAAGTTCTTTTATTTGAGGTATTGGGCATACCTGTAGCTGGAAGCAGTCCAGAGATGCAGACAACTGAGTCTGTGCAATATAAATACTACATTGGAGTCATTCTTAAAACCTTGTGATGTCAGTGATGATCAAGCAGTGCCTAACTGCATTGAGTTAAGTGAGCAATAATGCCTGACAGGGTGGGCGGTATTGGGCAATACCGGACCGGCCAGGGGCGTAATGAGCCCGACGCCGCAGGCAGAGGGTCTATAGTCCTTGGTCAAGTCCGGGTATTGCCTATACCGCCTACCCTGAGGGCATTATTACAAGCTTAGAAATGGGCATCTGTGTCAAGTTTAATTAAAAGTAAATAACAGAGGAAAGTAGTTTAAAATTAATAAAAACTAGAAGAAAAGTGTTGTTGGTAAAGTAGTCCCTCTGATTAGTTATGCTGTTGATTCATGTGTTGCTCCCCCCATGAGCCATTCTCTTGAAGTGATCCCCGGACTCATTGCAGAGGAACAGATGAAGTCAGTATGGCATCGTTTTAGTTAATTTGTAATAGTTATGGAGAGAGCCATTCTCGAAGTGATCACCCCGGACACATTGTAGAGGAACAGATTTACTTAGTATGGCATCGTTTTTGTTTATTTGTAATAGTTTTGGTGCCAGTTTTGTTGTCATAGTAATGCCCCCTCAACACGCGCAGTAGCGTAGACACACACGGTTTCAAACAAGTAAGATGGTTAAAATAGAAGACGTGCTGTTAGGTGCGTGACCTTGCATTAGGCTGCAGTTGTGAAAATAATCAATATATTCCTTGTGTGGTAAGAGTCGGTGGAGGGTAGAGCAAGAGTGTTAAGTGGCATAGAGTTACTGTGATTGTGGTCGTTTACAGCGACGCGGTATCGTTCGTTTTTTTTTTTTCTTCAACTCAGCTGTACCATCTGAACTGAGCCGTTATGGCTAAAGCCGGGAAAAGTACAACAATTAAAGAGGTAATGATTTTGTATTACATGAGATTGATGGTGTTGCTGTTCCAAGTTCCGTTCCTATCATGCTGGGTATACTGTGTATGGGCTAAGGATTGATGGCTGGTGGAGGCTCTCTCGCTAAGCGAGGTTAGAAAATGGTGGCATTTTTAAATTTTTAATTAGGTGTTGCAGCCAATTAGGAAGGTGGGTGAGCACCAGGAGACATCCTGGGTGAAGGGGCATTGTAGACTGGTACTTTTTGTTTCCTGGGCATCTATTGAAAGTTAATGTACCCCTCTGGCAAGGGTACTAGCCAATCAGATGCCAGGAAATAAAAAGCCCATTTTCTAAGCACTGCTTGATCATCACTGGCATCACAAGGTTTGCAGAACGGCTCTAATGTAGTATTTATATTACACATACTCAGCCATCTATATCTCTGGACTGCTTCCAGCTACAGGTATGCCCAATACCTCAAATAAAAAAACTTTTCATGGGCTTTCAAACTATGTATGCCACTGTACATGAATGTGTCCCTTTAAGGTATACTTTGAATATCTGTGGCCCTGTCCACATTACCTTCTCTGTAACATTACAGACTGACTAAACCGTTACAGGATTTTCTTAAAACGGTTCACGTCTGCCTCTGTAATGTTATTGCTACAATTTTTGGATCCAGTCTCAAGACCTATTCAGAGGTATTCTTGAGATTGGAATGAGAACCGTTACACAGTTAGCAATGGTTTGCTTACCAGTGCGGACACTCGTCTGCTGGGTGACACGGTCCTCCTTGCTACCAGAATACCACAGTACTGTTCTAAAAACTGGTACAGCAAGCAAGGAGAATTACACCAATGCGGATGCAACAGCACCAGCTTGTAAAGTTTTCAAAAACATTACTGCCACAATATGGATGCATTGTAACAGTAAGGGCTGTAATGTTTTTGAGAATGTTACAGCACAACATTTTGTAGTGTGGACAGGGCCTTTATTAGCTTAAGTTCAAAAATGGTCACTGATAAACACAGTTTATATGAGTCGTAAAAGTTATAAGTTATTTTGTTGAAACAGTTTGAACTTTATTTTCTTGATCATAATGAAGAATGCAAAGTGTGTGTTTTTTGTGCCTCTCTTCTCACATGCTTTTCTCTAAAGCCTCCATTCCAGTGCAAGGCATCATGGAAATGCAAATCCTGTTCTGGTGACATCACCTGCATGAGAGGAGGCTAGGAGGACAGCTCCTGAGGATACAAAAGCAATAAGACACGACAGAGTGTGGGTTGTTGATTGATAACAGCACACCCCCAGGTGCATTATGAGGCACAAGGCACTTGCATTGAGTGACTACAGCAGTTGGATAGTGCTCTTATCAGTCAACAACCCACACCCTGAAGTGTCTTATCACTCTTATAAAATGGGTAGCAACTATTTCTATAACAATCAAACAAAACTCTGGACACATTATTAAAGGTTTAATAATAGTATGTTATTTTATTTAAATATGGTGAAAAAATAGTCCCCAGACTTGGGTAAAGGAGTGTTAAGATTGATTGAATAGCACCTCACTGAAAAATGCTAAACTAGTGAGTTGGAGGGACAGCAGTGTATTATTTGAGCAGTTTGAGTCTGCCTCTACCTATGTAACTGTGTTTCCCCACCTTTTCTCTTTGTTTATAAAGTATTAATGTATTGCCTACTTTCTTCATCTTGGTTTTTTTTTCTGTTTTCCCCTCATTCAAGACATAATGTTTATCATGGAATGTTTTCCATGGAATACAGGGATTCAAAATTCTGCTCAGTTCCGCTGGTAGAATGTTACTCTCCTAACACACTATACACATGCACAACAAAGGCCTTTTTTAGAGCCAGTGACTCAATTATCTCACTGTCAGGGCAAACAGAAGAGATTTCCCTGATGAGCAGGTAAAGACAGAAGGAGTATTTTTCACTGTTAGTAAAGAAACAGTTGTAATGAAAACTATAAACAATACTTAATGTTTCTAATTTGTTTATGTGTGTAAGGAGAGTGTGATGATAAGGGAAACTGTTTAATTGATTTGTTTTATTTTTTATTTAAGGTAATTTTATTTTTAGGGCCTAGTTGAAGGTTTTTACAGTATAAAGGTAGCAGCCATGTTTGTGATGGAAGATCAGTTCTCGTTGCAGAGGGATTGATGGAAGATAGTTCTGGTTGTAGGAGGACTGATTTGTTCATTGTGTGATGTGGTTTAGGACCAGGATGACTGTGTGTATATAGAGATTTAATGTACAGTCAGCTGATGTCTCTTGGCCAATGAGATTTCTAGATTTTTTCTTGCCATTTTATAACTACGATTACACTCCTTTAATTTGCTCAAAAACACAGAAATTGTGTTAAATCCACTTGCTGTTGTGAGGGGAGTCCCATTTGAGACTAGAAAGATGGCCAGACAATGAAAGGATACAGAGGATGGCCTAGGATCACCTAAGAATGCCATTAATGATGCTCAGGAGGACATGGAGGCATTAGGGCCTGCTGATCAGTGACATGTGCCATGCTCAGAAAACATTCAGACAGTGCTCTGGGAATGGCAAGCATTACGAGAGGAAAATGACACTGAAGGAAATTAAGCAAGATTTAAAACATTCTGAATCCTGAGTGGATGAGCTGGAACAACAGATTGTAGACTTGGAGGATATTGACTTTTGAACTCAGTGGTTGCTGATACATTTACTAGATGGGCAAACAAAACTGAAATCAAGCCGGCCTGGTGGTGCTGAGGCTTGAGGCGTTGGACGCCACACCTCGCTCCACGCCGGTGACCCAGGTTCGGAAGCAGACTCTAGTCACTGGTAGGTCAGCTGGGGGGGGGAGATAGGCTTGAGCATCCCATGACAGCTTGCCTTCTCCAGGGAGGGTTGAGGCCAAAGCCTGAGCACTTGCCTGAGTCCGAACGAAGGCTCGGAGTACTGCAAGCCCCCAATGGTACGGGACGGGTGGCCGCTACATGCATGGACATCGGCACCTTGCGCCTTGACGTCAGGGGTCGCACACTGTAGGGGAGGGAGGAAACAGGGAAACACACCTGCCGGCTCCGGGAAGACAGACATCCTGGAGCATGCCTCCAATGTGTCCTGCTCACCGGACCACCTCCTTGACCTGACACAATGAAGGATTCTCAGGTTAAAGGCACCCCACCGCATCCCCGCATGGGGGCAAACCGAAGCTCCATGGAGGAACGAGAGGTAGGTCCGGGTGGGCAAGAGGAAGGAGGATGACTCCTTGGATGCCCCAAAGGATTGGGGCTAGCAGGCAGCAGGGGAGTAATAAAGAGAAATTTAAAAAAAAAAAAAAAAAACCTGAAATCAAAGTGTACCAATCTAGAAGTCTGCTCCAGCAGAAAAAAACATTTAAATCTATGGATTAAAAGAGGGGGGCATTTAAGGCCCACTGATGACAGATTTCTAAAAGCAACTACTATGGGAGGGCCTGCAACTTCCAGCAGACCACCAGCTTCAGGTACAGAGGGCACACAGGGCAATGGTCCCACAGATATTTAATGCAGAGTGGTGCCCAGGTCTATATTCCTCCAGTTTCAGAGCTTTAAGACCAAGCAGGACATTGTTCACTGTGCATGGCAGAGAAAATCCCTGTTATATAAAGAAGACAGGCTAACAGGTTAGCATTAATCCACGATGAAGGTGGCATCTAATGGGGAGTTAATGCATGGTTGGGGCCGTTGTGGCACGAGGCCGCAGACCGAGTGCCTACAATGACCAGCCATGCATTAACTCCCCATTAGATGCCACCTTCAGAGTGGATTAATGTGCTTGTAACATAGTGTGTGCAGAACTAGGTCTGTCAGAAATGATTGTGCCATTTGCTCATAAATGCTTCCGTGACTATATTTCAGCTAGAAACAAAACTTTGCTGCACTTTTGAGAACAGCAGCGCACACTTTGTCACATACAGATGTGTCCATTTCAAACTTCTGCATCCAACAACAATATTGTGCAACTGAACGACATGTATTACTTTTCCCCACTTTGACACGGCTATTGGTCTTCTACCCTGCTCAGGAGGACTGCAGTATGTGACTTTTCTTCTGTCCGGTTCTGTGTCTCCGTCTAATTTGCATACAACCTCCCACCAGTTACTTTGCTGGTTTCCAAACATTGCTCCCATTTACATTTTCTGTTCTTTGCACTTACTGTGTCACTAGTGCACATCTCCCTTACCACATCTATTATTTATCTTGCCTCACAGTCACTGGTGCATTCTACATAAACCTTGCAGTTCCGAGGACCGTCACACAGTGCACTGCATACTGATTTCAGGATGCTTTCTCTCCCGCGGCGCACCAAAGTATCAGGTTCGTGTGTGTGCTATATCGAGTTGCCCTCCTTCTACACTTCGTGACTCCGACATCATTTGTTTCTATGTGCTCTGCGGGGACGTTCTGTTGTACTGCACCAGCTTGCACAGGTATGTCACTATCATTGAGTTCTATGAGTGCTTCCCTCCATGGGGGGCACAACATCTACTATATGCTCTGCCTCTCGGCTATTCCAATACTGCTCTTTTATCATGCATGGCTCATTTTAGCACTACACAAGCAACACGGCATTATCGTCTCATTATACCGTGTTGCTCTTGTACCACCTGACGCCCTTACACGAATCAGCTTTCTTCCTTGCAATAGTACTATTTTTGCCATGTTACAATAGATTATAATTATTTCCAGGAGATATTAGAGCAGTGCCAGGTTTAATGGGATCTGAAGAGTACATTGCCCTCACAGTGGATAAAATTTCAATCCCCTACCGCACAAGGTTCTGGGTTTTGCTCCAGTAGGAACCACACACACACATACAACATGGTGGAGGAGGCAACAACGAGTCTTTGCAAGCTAGGGATACCAACAATGGTGTAAGATCTGAGAAGAGGTAGACAGAAAGATCAGCCAGGACCAGGAACAATGAAGAGATAGAGACAACAGTGCAACAGATGAAAGGAAACCTGGTGACATGCAAGGAGGTCCGTGATAACATCAAGGCCCTGCTGAACTTGTTCCAATCACAGATGCCTGCAGGGAGTGGAATGATTCCGTGGGAGAGCACACAGAAACACACAAGATAACAACAGATAAGGACCGCAATGCCCACCCAGTCTGTCCATTTTATTATCTTAATTTCTGCTGCAGACTATGGTACTGTCTCTTCCTCATCTTCCTTACCCCAGTGATCCCCTTGTGCCTACCCCAGGCATTTTTGAACCCCACCACTGTTTTTGCCCCACTACCTCTGCTGGAAGGGCATTTGAGGAATCCACCCTTTCTGTAAGGAAGTACTTCCTTACATCTCTCCTGAATCTACCCCCTCCAGCTTCATAGCATGTCTCCTTCTTCTAGAGCACCTTTTTCTCTGAAAAATAATCCCCAGCTGTATTTTATTAATCCCCATGAGGTATTTAAAGGTCTCTATAATATCCTCCCTTTTCCTCCTCTCCTCCAGTGTGTACCTCTTGAGCTCCTTTAACCTCTCCTCATAGAACTTTTGATGCAGACCCTGCACTGTTTTGGAAGCCCTCTTCTGGACCACCTCCACTCTGTCTATGTCTTTCCAGAGATGTGGTCTCCAGAACTGAACACAGTACTCAAGGTGGGATCTTACCAACAATCTATATAGGGACAACCTCACCTCCGTCTTCTCACTGGTGATACCTCTACCTATGCACCCTAGCATCCCACTAGCCATCCTGACTGCCTTGTCACACTGCCTGGGCACCTTTAGGTCATCTGATATGATTACCTCCAGATCTCTTTCCAGTTTGATCATTGTCAGTGTCACTACCCCAGTGTTGTACTCCACTCCTGGGTTTCTATGGTTGAAGTGCATTAGTTTGCACTTTTTTGTATTAAAATCCGTCTGCCATAACCTTGACCATTCTTCCATTTTTTTCACATCCCTGCCCATGTTTTCCACACTCCCCGGAATGTCTACTCTGTTTCAGTTCTTGGTGTCATCCACAAAGAGGCAGACCTTCCCTTCCAGCTCCTCCACTGTGTCACTTATAAAGACATTAAAGAGGACCAGTCCCAACACTGACTCATTATTCTGCTGGTCACGCTCCCTTCCTCAGAGTGAACTTTGTTTACTACTACCGTGTCTTCTATCCCCTAACTAGTTTCATGGGGGGGGGGTGTAGCAGGGGGTAGTTTGAGCTTGTGGTTACTGAATGGGGGTGCCAAACCCTGGAGGAGGTATCCCCCTCCCAGCATTCCTGTTATATTCTCTTCACAGGCACCGCTGATGACCACTTATAGAATGAGATCCATGGAGACCTCCAGAATGTACTCACATTGACTAGATGAACAAGAATAGAGGATCAAGGTGATTCTTGTAGAATGTTATTTGTTTTCCATTCTATAGAGTTGATTGACAGGGTCTCTCCAGTTTTCAATAGTTGGTGCATCTAAGAGAGCCATTTCTGGGTTATGTTTTTTTTTTTCCATTCAAATTTTATTAAACATTTTCACAATATAGGATCCAGAAACAAATGATATAATACCTTTTAATGGACCAACATAGATATAACAACAAGAACAAAGTGCTCTAGCTTTCGGACCAACCAGTCCTTCAGAAGCTCATGGCAGTTGTTGCTTCTGAAGAAGGGCTGGTTGGTCCGAAAGCTAGAGCACTTTGTTCTTGTTGTTACATCTATGGTGGTCCATTAAAAGGTATCAAATCATTTGCTTCTGGATCTATTCTTGCAAACACCAATACGGCAACTACTAAATCACAATATAGAGGCAGCAATTGTAACAAATACAACCTGTTCACAGTGCTTTATGTAGACTGCCCCCATCCCCCGGTACAGCAGTATAATTCTGTATTGTAACATAAATTCTGCAACAATAACCATATACCAGCAAGAATAACTAACAACCAACAACACCTATATCCGTACACTCATGATTAAGGTGTGATTGGGATCCCAGATACGTTTGTAACTAGATAATTGGTTTTTGAGGCTAGCTATAGCCTTCTCAGTACGAAGATTAGCTATTATTTCATTTACCCATTTCTGATATGTCAGACTAGCCCTGTGTTTCCAATGCCTTAATATGAGTTTCTTAACCGATAATGCAATCATAGAAATACGAAATCTCCGGACTTTAACCTTGATGGAGGACAGGTCACCCAGAAGGCAAATATTCAGAGTGAAACAATCCTGTAAACCCAGTAAGGGGTCCAGGTTATTTTTAATTGAATCCCACAAAGGGATCAGTTTGGGGCATGTCCAGAATATGTGAAGAAGTGTTCCTTCTCCTTGGAAGCATCTAGTACATAAATCTGATTCGAGGAGACCCCATCTTGCCAGTTTGGCAGGAGTATAATACAAGTTGTGTAAAATATGATATTGCATAAGGCGTAATCTGTCTTGGGACACGTATTTGTGACAGAACTTCCATAAAGCCAGCCAATTAAAGGTATATTGAGGGAAAAGAGAACCCCAGAATCTAGTCGGGCCGTAAGAGCCCCCGTACCATTGATAAAACAAAACTCGATATATCTTAGAAATGACACCAGAAGAACCCAATAAGGGGGGAAGTTCAGGAATCAATGCAAACGCTGAAGGGCGAGGGGGGGTATTACCCAACACAGTGGTAAGCAGGTGCTTTAATTGAAAAACCCTGAATTGTAAAGGTACTGGAATACCAAATTTCTGGGTGATTTTGGCTACAGGAAGCCAAGCTCCCTCATCATCCAAAAACATGGATACTATCCCGTCGCCCACGTGGGGTAACCATGTACAGGAGGTCCTCTGCTAATTTAAAGTAAAGGCCAGTGAGTTCCAAATAGATTGTGACAGATCCAGATATGGAGTATATCCCAGAAAGGAACAAAGTTGTGCATATACTTTTAGTGACGTCATAAGGGTGGGACATTTACTAGTATCTTGTAAAAGAGATAGGTTAACATAGAACATAGTCAGGGGGTCCATGTTCATAGACCAGATGAAATCTAATTTGATGTTGAGCCAAGCCGGTCTCAAACTCTCGGGATCCAGATTCACCCACCTCAGGCATTTAGTGAGGTGACTAGCCCAGTAATAGATAGCCCAGTGAGGAATCCGCCATCCCCCATCTGCTTTCGAGGCAGCAAGCTTATAATATGCCAATCAGGGGTGTTTATGCGACCAAATAAAATTAGTGAAAACTCTATGCATTTTCTGAAACCAGGATAGCGGGAAGAATGAATTAAGATGAGAAAGGGGATAAAAGAGACGGGGAAAAACATTCATCTTGATTATATTGATACGGCCCCACAATGAAACCGGAAGCTTAGACCATCTGCTCAGATCTTGGACAATCATCTGGGACAAAGGTTCTAAATTTTCTTTAAACCATGAGGAAGGGTTATGTGTTAGTTTAATACCCAAGTATTTGAGAGCCCGAGGCGCCCAACACAAACTGAAGGGGGAAATATTCGTCTTGAAAACCTTGTGGTTAAGGGGAAAAAAGACTATTTGTTAGCGTTTAACTTATAATTTGAAAAGGAGCTAAATTTGGCAATTTCCCCCAACAAGACCAGGATAGATGTCTGCGGATGGGCCAGATAAAGGAGAAGGTCAACAGCATATGCTGTGATCTTGACCACGTGATTCCCCACCGGAATACCTTGTATCCTCGTATTATTAAGGACATTTTGAATGAGAGGTTCCAAATATAAGTTAAATAAAAGAGGGGAAGGGGGGCATCCCTGTCTGGTAACTGAATATAAAAGGAAAGGTTTAGAAAATGCACCGTTTCCAGTAATCCTAGCAGATAGAACCTGATATAAAGCTCGAATCCAGTCTATGAACATGGTAGGGAAAACAAAAGCTTTAAGGACCTGGAATAGAAAGTTCCAATTCACACGGTCAAATGCCTTCTCGGCGTCGAGGGAGACCAACCCAGCAGCAAAGGTGGCATTCCTGGACTCCAAGAAGACATGCGAGAGGGTGCGCAACTGGTCTGATGATGACCGTCCCTTCATGAATCCTACCTGGGAAATACCAATCAAGTCTGGAAGGACCAGAGTTAACCTATCGGCCTATATCTTCAAAAGAATTTTGACATCTTGATTTAACAGAGATATAGGCCTGTAACTCTGTACTAACTCAGGATCTTTGTCCGGTTTGGGGAGAAGGACAATCAGGGCCTCAAACAAGTAAGTGTCTACAGCAACCCTGGAGAGAATATGTAAGAACAACCGGTGAAGCATCGGCAGTAATTGTTCCCAGAAAACTTCATAAAATAATGAGAAAAAAACATCCGGCCCCAGAACTTTATCAGAGGGCAAGGCCTTAACAACCTCCGAAATTTCCTCCAAGGAGATAGGGGAAGACAAAAAAGTCCTATGCACCTCTGACAGGGACAGAAGATGGGAATCCCTTAAATACTCCTCCAACCTCTCCAAAGGAGGAGTACAGTCCATATCCCTATATAATTGCTCATAATACAAGGCGAACTCTTGCACTAGGTCAGAGGGGGAAACCTTCCAAACCCATCTTCCTGAGCCCGGACCAGAGGGATAAATCTTGCAGACTCCTCCTGCTTTAATCTTAAAGCAAGCATACGTCCCACTTTTTCTCCCTGATCTGTGAAACTAGCTCTAGTACGAATAATGGCTAGCTCAGCCTTTTCCCTTAACACATCTAAATATCTGTCTTTGGCTATCAGGAGCTCTCTGTCCTCACTCGGGGTACTGGAAGATAAATTATCTTCTAAAAATCGTACATGGGCCAGTAAAGCTAATAGTTCTGATTCCTGAGTCTTTTTCCTTTTAGTAGCTAGACTAATGAGAATTCCCTGCATATAGGCCTTGAAGGCACCCCTTAGAATATCCGGCTCTGCACTATCTATCGGATTAGTAGGGAAAAATAAGTCATTCTGTTCATTTATAAGGCTACAGTACTTAGTATTTTTTAGTAATTGTTCATTTAACTTCCAATGGGTCTCCCGCCTAGGCGTATTAAGAAAAGCAAGATTGCATACTACCAGAGAGTGATCTGATATGGGACCAGGCTGGATCGAGACGGGCAAAAGCCCCTGGGAGATTAATAAGTAATCGATGCGAGACTGTGATCCATGCACTGGCGAGCTAAAAGTATATTCCTTAGTGTTAGGGTGCAATACTCGCCATACATCACACAACCCACACTGGTCTAACAGGTCCCTAAAAGCCCTTTGCCCAGGGGTCAGTCCCTTTACTCCACTGCTAGATCTGTCCATACTAGGGTCCACGACCAGATTGAAATCGCCGCCTAAAACAATCATTATAGGGAGCATAGGGAGAATAACGGTGATCAACTTCATGAAGAAGCCAGGATCACCTGTATTAGGCCCGTAAATACCTCCAAGTAAAAGTGGCATGTACCACAAAGTGCCCTGGACCAAGACGTACCTGCCAGCCGGGTCACTAACAACATGTGAAGAGATGAAGGGGATACCCCTATTAACAATTAACGTAACTCCACTGCTATTAGTAGACCCCACTGCATTAAAGACCTGACCAATCTGTTGCCTCCTGAGTTGCAAGGCTTCAGAGTCTAACAAATGGGATTCTTGCAAAAACGCTATCTGGGAACGTAATAAACTTAAGTGTTTAAGCACCTGGTATTGTTTAGATGTTTTCCAAAGCCTCTTCACATTCCACGTAGCAAAATGAACATTATTACCCATCTAAATTAGTAACAATGAGTACATAATAATAATATCGATGTAACAACAAGACGAGTCCAGAATCCAGAACATCTTTAGTACTGCTGTACCACCCACCCCATCCCAGACCCTCCAGTACAAACCAACTCTTCGCACCCCCTCCGTAAAATGCCCCGTCATCCTGTAATTTAAATTTGCCAGGTCCTTAAATCCACCCAATATCCCGCCCACCCAACCACCCCAACTGTCACGAACAATGCTCAACAAGATACCAGGTCCCTTCTTCTCCTCCGAGCCTCCCGACTTTACCCTGCAGTCTCAAATAAATTCAGTAAACCCCCCATAGTTAGCACAGGAAAGAATTACCAAAAAAAAAAAAAAATATGAAAAGAAAAGCAACATTCCGTCGTAAGATCTGGTATCTAGCCGGCTCCTGGCAACCAGAAAGAAATGCATAACATGTAGCGATGGGCTCAGCGAGTGTGCTGGATTAGTTAGAACAATACCTGCAACCTGCCAAGAAAATGTGATTGCCAGAAAACAGCAAATGACAGGTATTACAAAATAGGGCCAATTAGCCACAAACTCTTGCCAGCACCGGCCCAAAAGAAATATGCTGATTAATCCTGACCTCTAATACAAGAGCCCTGCAGTGGAAAACAGGTCCTGAATTGACAACCAGCGCCATTCAGCAAGGCGCATAACCTGAGCTCCCTCTGGTGGCACAGGAGCGAGAGCACACAGGCGCACAACAAACCCAGCCCCTCCCTCAGAATAAAGGCATCTTAAATTTAATAAAAGGAGAGGTGAGCCAAGGGGTACAGAACATTAAATCCCTTTTTGCAAATACAGATAGAATTCAAAGTGACACCTAAACAGGAAATACCCTCCCCCGAATAATCCATCTATACAAATACAACGGTCTCCTGAAGGAGCAACAGTCCCAAAATTGAATTGGATACCAAAGATTTATAAGTAACAGAACACAGCAATCTAATATAATGTCCCTTCAGCCTTCAGAATCAAGTTCTCCCCAACATCAACATATGTTTATATTTGGTTCTTTCATGCTTCTCAATAAACAGTCACAGCCCCACGGTTCGAAGCTTTCCATTGCCAGAAGGCAGGGCAAGTTTTAAACAAGATTGAGCAGCTTCAGGATCGTCGTAAACAGACCATGCTCCAGCCACTTGCACCTGCAACCTAGCTGGGTATCCCATTCTAAACTTAAGCCCAGCAGCGATGATTCTGGACACAATGGGATGGAATGCTGCACATTTCTGCCGGACAGAACTCGGTAAATCTTGTGCTATTCTGAGCTTGTTATTTTCCCATCTTACTTCTTGCAATTCCTTTACTTTTGCCAAGAAATGCTGCCGTTCCAGGTAATTTAAGAAATGACATATAATGGGGTGAGGTGTAGCTCCTGGGGGGGGGCGGCTCAGCTGCAGGGACCTATGTGCCATCTCAACAATATACTGGAACCCAAAGGGAGAGGGACCGTCGATCCTTTCCACCAGCTTCTGAATAAACACAATAGCATTTTGGCCCTCTTCACCCTCAGGAAGCCCTAATATGACAACATTATTCCTGCGGCTGCAGCCCTCTAAATCCTCTAATTTAGTTTCCAGATGAGAGAGCTTCTGCCTCATAGCCACCAGCCCAGGATCAAATTTATCCAGACACTTCTCAAGCAAAACAGTATGAGCTGTATTGTCCGAAGTTGCAATCGAAACTTCCTCAAGCTTTTTAGAGAGGGACTTAAGCTCCAAAGATATCTCCTTTACTTCCTCTCTAAAGGGTTTGAATTCTTCCAAAAACCTGTGCAGGGTTAAAGACTCCTGCTCCAAGGCCTGACTCGAGAGTTCTGGTTTGTCTGGACCACTCGAGGCCCGAGATTTCTTCGAGGCCTTCTCAGGAGTGACCAGGGGGGTGTGCTTCTGCGGCGCCTTTTTCATATAAACCTTCATTGGGGTTCAAACTCGGCACACCAGCACCCAGTAAGACTAAATGACCAGATTAAATAGTTGTGAAGGGTTTCAGGTAGATTTAGCGATCCAAAAACATGAATTATTAGGTAGGGAGACTGGAGCTACACAGAGGAGCTTCTTCTCGATACCCTGCATCACGTGGTCTCCCCTGGGTTATGTTTTTTTTAGCAGCAGCTAGTAGGACTGCCAATACCTTTATCTTTATCTTGCTTTCAGACCCTGTGGTGTTTCCCCCAGCATTGTATGTCTGGGATCATTTGGACAGTCCGAGATGATCACCTGTCCAATTTCCATGTTCCAGAAGTTGCTCAGGACAGGGCACATCCACATCACAAGGGTGTGTGTTGCCCTTGCCTCACTGCAATTTAATCATCAGTTGCTTGAGACAGAGGGCATGTATTCCATCTTTTCACCAGTCTGTTGAAAAAGTAAAGTCTATGCTTCCATACATTTTCTCACCATGTGGGTGGGCTCATGGTTTTATAATCATTCACACAAATCTACATCCATGTTTTCTTTGGCATTAGAAGCCCCATTTCTGTTTCCCACTTTTGCCAGATGTAGTCTATAACCAAACTCTCCAAAGAACCAATAGTTTTACAGAGTTTTTATAGAGTTTTGAAATCAACAGTGTCCCTGCCCTGAATTTCACTGCAACTATCAATAAACATTTTCATTAGTGGGTTTGGTGCCTCTTGTACCTGTTGCCAGTTCACCAGAGTCTTCATGTAGTGCCATATCTGTACAAATATGTAGAAGTCAGACATCAGGAACCCATATTCCTAACTTAAGATTTCAATGTATTTTACAGGTTTGCCTTCTAATATATGCAAAGGGATAGCTGAGGTCTTGTCTTCCCTGTCTGCAGTAGGCATGCATGAGCCAGTCTAGCTGGGAAAAAATGTGGATCAGTGGCAAAGTTTAGTAGTACCATTGCATGGTCTGTCATTTTGAACTAAAACACACCCTTCTCCATAACTCTATATTGGTGTGCATCTAGTTCTCCATTTCAGGAATCCTGGTTGTCGCCATCAGATCACTGAAGAGTAGATCTGAGATATTTTTCCCTGTGGACAGGACCAACTTTGCTTCCTTCCACCTAGCATTATAAGTCAATGCACACCAGTATTTCTGAGTCCTTACTTGGGCTGCCCAGAACTATTGCTCTATTACAGCAGTGCCAGTCCTCCCCTTTCCTTTCGTAACATTAACACTTTATATTTCCCCAAACTAAATATTGGAGCATTCCATACCCTGAACGGATGTGGTGTAACCTAGCAGTGGATGGGGGCTGGCATGATGGGCACCTTAGAGAAAGGTGGAAGAGACGGAGCAGATGCCTGGTGTGCTGCATGCGGAAGCATGCACAGCTAGGCCATTGGCATCAATGTATGCTGCCATGGCCACACTCAGGGAGGAGAAAAAAGGTCCCAGTCGAGTTGGATGACTGCCAATCCTAACAGTCACTGTCCCAATACATGCGGGCTCTCTCACTGAACTGGATCCTTGCCTGGTAGGTTGAGGGATCCCCACCACCCTGCCATGGAGGGTAAGCCATTTGGGAAGAAAGGAGCTAGCCCTGTGAAGTCGGGAGATGGAGCTGAGGCATCGGCAAGAATGTGGGCCAAACAGAACGGCGGAATAAAGAATGTATAAAAAATAAATAAATAAAAGTGGCAATGGATCCTCTCCTAATAACATTTTATTTTAAAAAAGGTAATGTAAATTCTTGTTCAAGGTAGGTTGACAAGGATTTTCCAGAACAGATGTCGACTTTTAAGCAGGTTTGTACATCTGATGAAATATAGACTGAGAGTGACAAACTAGACACCTGTACACCTCCTTGTGCAAAGATTTACATACCCATGATGTCTTGCACTAGTGTGTGGTTTGGAGATGAACAAAAACAAAACTATTTGGATATTTCTTTTCTTACCTAGAATCCTTTTTTTGATCCTGTGTGTAACTCTACCTGCAAACTGCCTGTTCGGTGTGTTAATTCTGAGTGTACTAAATGCCTTAATGTAAAAAACAATTACATTTATAAGACTAAAGGCCTGACCCACAGGAAGATCACCAGAAGTATGATTCATGCATTGTCACCCTGCACTACTCCACTCCTCAAAGCCGTTCTACAAGACCATCTCACAGGTAGCATCTCCAGCCCCTTGCAACATGTACAGACAAAGGGCAAGTCTGAGGATGGAGCTGAACTGGTCACTCACAAGCCCATGGAGCCTGTCCCTGGCTTCCATGCTCCACATCTATAATTTATAAAATATATACTGACATGTTTTACTGAATCCCCCCATCATCAGTGTCAACCTTGAAGGATGGAGGACGTGGATCAGGGAGCCCATTTGGAGCCCCATGGGACATAGAAACATATGATGGCAGAAGAAGGGCCATCAGTCCATCAGATTTGTTCTGTCCTGCCTAACTTGTGTGATGGCGGCATTGATCATCCATTCCCTTGTTACCCTCCCCTGATCTTATCAGGCCCCTGTGCCTGACCCACCTTTGCTTGAATCCTCCCACTGTTTTAGCACAGACCATCTTTCTCAGCAGTCCCTGCTTCACCTGTCCACCATATTTTCCATGAAGAAATACTTTTGGACATCCCTTCTAAACTCCTCCCACCACTCAACATCAGTGGATTAGCCCTTGTGCTGGTATTTGCACTTAGGATGAACAACTCATTTCAGTATGCCCTACTTATCCCATGGAGATATTTATGTATTTCTATCATATCCTTCTCTCCTCTATAGAGTATCCATGTTGAGGTCTCTCAGCTTTAGTTATAGGTTTTCTCCCATAGTCCCTAAATCATTTTCGTTGCCCTCCTCCACTGTGTTGCTTCCACTGTGTCACAGTCCTTGCACAGGGGTGGGCTTCAGAACCTCAGGCAGTACTCCAGGTGGGAGCAGATGAGGGATCCGTACAGGAAAAGGATTGCCTCCCAGATTCTGCTGCTCATCCCTCTTCCTATACACCCCAACATCCTGCTAGCTCTACCCTCTACTCTGTTGCACTGGGCCAATGCATTCAGGTTGTTAGAATGGACTGGACTGTACTGCCTGCAGCAGGGAGTACAGAGGAGTTATAACAGGTCTTCAACCTGTGTATTCTGTGCCATCTACACACCCAAAGCCATGTCATCTGGCTGTGGGAATGCTGCAGGGTTTAGCTTCTCAACCATCCCGCACAGCAGCTTGCGCTTTGCGATGTGACAGGTGCAGCTTTTCTGTGGGTGTCTGGTGGGGATTTTGGGATCCCTGTGAAGTGCTCTGCAAGTGCAGAGGAGGCACTCTGTGTGTTTAAAAAACCCAATATTTTTGCAAAGGGCTTTAAGGATTGGGCCCTAAGTTCAAAGTCAGAGGTCAGTAGCATTACTAGAATTTCATCTGAAGTTATATACTTCTTTGATAAAATACCATGCAGATGCTTGCAATGTTTTGCCTCTTACTATGTCTCAGAAAAGGAAAATATATCTATACAATATTTGTTTTAATGTATTATACTATGCAGCCCAAAAAACATCTGTTTAAAATAAGATATTGGCTAAACGTGTAGCGCTTAGAAATACTATGCATTTAGTTCCAGCTTCCTGTTTCAACTCCATGCATCCATTTTCTAAATAATTTACAAAAGAAGTGACATCACTGAGAGGGACTATGTAAGGACTAACATATGTGGTATTATATCACTTTAGAAAATGGGCTTATTTCCTGGCATCTGATTGGCTGGTACCCTTGCCAGAGGGGTACATTAACTTACAAAAGAGGCCCAGGAAAAAAAAAGTGCCAGCCCCAGTACCCTGTTGCCCATGCAGGTATCTCTGTACCCACCCTGCTTCCTCATTGGCTGAAAACACCCAATTTAATTTGAAATTACCGCCATTTTTTTCTCTCGCTTAGCAAGAGATACTGGCCCCTTACTTCACTACCAGCTGCCTGACAGTACCACTCAGAACTCAGCTGACCCCCCTTTCCTCTTCAGAGTTCCACTTTACTGTATATATATATATATATATATATATATATATATATATATATAATATTCCCTCCTCAGTCAGGCTCCCCTCACCCACTTGTGCTCTGTGGATCACCCTTGATGCCTGCTGCGCTATATCCAAGTTCTGTAACCAAAAGACTTTAGACTACGGACTCTGTAGAAAAAAAAAACACAACATGTAACATTTAAAAAAAAAAAACAATGGTCCACTAGCAGCACAACAAACCAGACTTTTACCAGTAACAGAGCTACAGTACGCAACACCTTCACCCAGCATGTGATGGTAGTACAGATGTTGAGCTGTAACCTGACCATGCTCCTCTGAAAGCCATTCCTGCTCCACTTGAAAGCCATTATCATTTCACATAATAAAAAAATGGACCACTGGCCAGCGTGGTTGCCTGTTTTGAAGGGGAAAGGGGGCAAAGCACAGGGATTTGCGTGACGACAGTGACAAACATTAAACAGCATTACAGAATTAGAAGTCAAAATGTTTCATTTATCTCCTATCCATCTATGCCGAAAAGCTTAAGCAAGCAATCCACATGAAACCGCTTTTAAACAAAACCGTCACATATACAACCCTGCCCAGAACTACACCACAATTCTTTTGATAAAAAATGTAAAATACTTGCTTTCCACAGACACAGGTTTACACAGCTCATTGCCGCTGGGCCCCTGGTCGGCAGTTTAAATGGCAGCAACCTTTACTCTTTCACTTCCCCATTTCAAGCACACAGCCGGGAATACAGTGTTGTGGAGTACATAAAAAAGAAAAAAGAAACACAGCGACAGATCAATACCACCAGTTGGGGGGGGGGGCACTGTTACCTTAATTTACAGTTTTCAATGGCAGGACTGCACTTATTTCTAAAACGGCGGCAGTTTGTTTTCAAATGTCCACAGTTCACCATCTTTATCTACATGGAGGCAATCTAGAAGGATAAAAACAATAAAAAAAAACCTCTGAAAGACAGATAAAAAAGCACAACAAAAGTGACACAGTGCTTTTCAACCTTCACTTGTTTTCCCCGTTTCCCAATCATACACTTGCAAACAGCAGCAGTGCCCTCTACTGTCAAGTATGCCAATTACACTAGTAGAGGAACTACTTTACAACAACAAGCATTTGTCAATGCGGAATGTTGCTTGCTTATATCTGCTGTTTAGGTATTTGGAAGTAAAAGTACCATGCCTAAGAACTGTCAGCTCATGCTGCCCGACCGTAGCCCATTTTCCACTTTTCTTTCCTTTGCGGAGTGCGGGCGAGCAATGGCGCTTAGGCACAGCGTGCCAACATCTGCCGCACTCCGCTCCCTTTACTACACTGCTCTAGTAGTGCCCCTGGTCATCATCAGGGGCCACTACAGAGCAGTGGGTTCCTGTATCCCACCTCGGGATAGGAGAGGAGTCCCCCGGACACTCAATCCTATCCCTCCCCTGTCGACCCCTGGCAGCCTGGGCTTGCATCCGAACCCAGGTAACCAGCGTGGAGTGAGGTGTGGCATCCAGCACCTCAACCCTCAGTGCCAGTGGGCCAGCAGTAATGCTGCCTTTAATACTCCCTTCCCCTTCCTGCTCCAGTGTACCCTGTCCCCCGCTTACGAGTCATAATTCCCCCCAGATCCTACCCCAGTTAGTCACTAACCCACAATGTTTGGTGTGGCACCAATCCCTCAGCCACTCATTGAACTCCTGAAGTCTACCCGTCTTCCCCATGCTTGCACATGGTACCGGCAGTACCTCCAAGAATACTGCCAACTTCCCAACCCCCTCACACTGCCTGCCCAACTACTCGAATCTCCCCCTCACTACTTCCACACAGTGTCCCCCACCAAGTCATTTGTATGCACATGCAACAGTAAATGAGGTTTCTTCCTCCCCCTCACTGCACGCTTGATCAGTGCCTGCCCTGCCCCTCCTGCAGTCAACCTGGGGACAGCTTCAACCCAAATACGGCTGTGCCTTACCCCCTTTCCACTCCATCTTACCAATTTCAGTATAGAATCCCCCAAGTCGAGTACCCCTCTGTCTCTTCCCCTTTCCCTTCTAATGCCCCTTCCACCACCCCAGTATTCATTCTTCCCTGACCCTTACCCCCGCCAGCTGCACCCTCTATGACTTCTGTATCTGTACCCCCTGCTTCTGCCTCACCCCTTTTCTCTGCCGTATTCCTCCCATTCCCCTTGAACCCCTTCCCAGCCTGACTACTTCCTACTGGGCTTCCCATGTTGACCTCTCCTTCTCCCCTGCTGATTTTCAACCCCTCTCCTATCCCTGCTGTTGTCGATTTAGAGCCCCCTTTCCCTTCTACCCCGATAGTGATGCCCCTACCATTCTTCCCTTTCCCATATGCTTCTCTCCTCCAGTCACCACCACCTCCTTCCTTAGTAGCCCCCTTCTACCCTTTTGTCCTTGCTATCTCTTCCCCTACCTGTTGCCATCCCTCTCATGCCCCGCTTGTCCTCCCCTCTTCAGTATGTTCCTGCTCCCCCTCTCTCTCCCATAGCAGAGGTTTGAATCTATTCCTAGTCGATACCCCTCCTACATCTCTTCCCCTATTGGTTCCCACCTCCTACTTGTTCCCCTCCGTGCCACCTGTGGTCCCTCCCAAACTGCAGGCATTTGCTCTCTCCCCCCTGTTACTCCTCGTGGTCTCTGCCTCCCTCATCAGGAAACCCCCCCTCACCTTGGGCACCCCCTCTTTCCTCCTGTCTTTTCTGTTAGTGTCTCTGATACTGGGGTCGGTTTCACTCCCTAGTTGTTCTTCCTACATCCCACTTTGCCATCCTCTATTCCCCCACCCCCCAGGATGCCTACCATACCCACTGCCCTGCCACTTAGACTCTTTCTTAACCTCCACAGTTCCTTCCTCAAACTAGCCAGTCATCTACAGACCATACACCACCCCATCCTCCAAGCCCAGTCCAGGATCATGGTGGACCCACATATTGTACAGCCCACCACCCGTCCAAAGATGCCCGCCCTATTGATATGTGGCACCTGACCCACTTTGGCCCCCATCTTATGTTACGGGCTCTTAATCCCAGGTTCTGTGCCCTACTACAACTGTTAGGCCCCTATTTACTCAAATTCCTGTCCACCCCACACTAGTCCCCCTACCGCCCCCTTGCCGACTGGGTTAATTCAGTCTCAAATCTCATCCATTAGATAGTGTATTACTGTAGCAATCCTAAAGCCTCCTTGTCTGTTTTTCACCTCTCAGCTACCATACTTTTTGTTCTCAGCTCTCATATAGTTTCACTTAGCCCAGTTAGAAATCCAATTTTACTCCAAGTATTACTCAGCTCAGTTAGAGAAATAAACAGAACAAATAAATATGTATTATTACAAACAGTCATAACAGTATAGCTCAATACTTAGCTCAGTTACAGAAATAAACAGAACAACTAAATTTGTATTATTACAGCAATCCTAAAAGTATCCAATCATTGCTTTATCTCCACTCCAGAGACCCTGCTGTAATATAGGACCACAGAGGACTCTGGGTGAGATGGTGGGCAACTGTAAAGTCCTGGCAGAGTTCCATTGAGCTCGCTCACTCCCCCCTCTCACTCGCTCATTCTATTTCTCCATACGCTGCAGGCTACCCTTTTGTACTGGGCTCCTGCTTGTGTTGGCGCCTTTTTCTGCCCACAAAAAAATCCCCAGCAGTCCCAACAGAGCTCTGTTGAGCTCACTCACTCCCCCTCTCTCACTCACTCATTCTGTTTCTCCTGGAGCTGCTCTTTTGTACTGGGCTCCTGCCTGTGTGACACCTTTTTCTGCCCACAAAGAAATCTGCAGCAGTCCCGACACAGCTCCATTGAGCTCGCTCACTCCCCATCACAGGACTGTTTTTTTTTCAGGGACTTTGGCACACTGAGGTGGGCTCCCAGCATGCCACCTAAGTGTTTTGGGGGGGCTGGGGCCGCAGATATTCAAAGTACCCCCATCGGCACATACCAGTTGGGGGGGGAGAGCCAAGGGGGTTTGGGAACCCCCCTCGGCAGACAACAAATTGGTGGGAGACATTATGCCAACAGGGAGTGGGCTCCCCCATTGGCAAATTCAACTGGGAAGGGGGGGACTGAAGCCGATGGAGATTGGGCGCCCCATCGGCAAAGAAAGCGGGGGGAGGCATGATGCTGAGGGGGATTGAGCACCCCCTCGTCATACAGCAGAAACTTATTTTTTGGGGGATATTTTGCTGATAGGAACTGGACTCCCCATCAGCAAACTGGGTCAGGGGCATGCAAGGTACCACCCTGCAATGATGGGTCACTCCCTCATTGCAGCGGAATAGCTGACGCTGCAATGATGAGGGGGCCCCTGATTGCAGCGGCTAAAATGTTTCAAGGTAGTGGCACACTGGCTGAACTAGTGTCAGCAGCAGCGTGCCACCCCATTGGGAAAAGTGGGCCAAGCTTCAAAAAGCAGTGGGGGCATTCAGCACAACAGTGCCGCGCCTCCACAATCTGCTTCTGCAGCAAGCTACCACAACATGTTTCATGCGATTGCGTGCAAGCAACATAAAAATTATTTTTAACAGCTTTTAACTTATGTTTTTGTTAATTTCTTTATTTTTTTTAATATTTGCTAAAAACTGTTACATATAACCCATTTTCTTAGCTCAATAACACCCTCCATGGTGGGCGGGAAAAGGCAATACTGGACATCCGCACACTACTTGGCTCAGAGGGCCCAGTCTACATCAACCGGAAGGGGTGTCCATCCATAAACTGCCAGGTGGTGTGCGATGCCATGGGGTGCATCATCAATATCTGTGCCACACACCCCAGGAGTGCACATGAAGCCTTTATATGGCACAGCTCAGCACTGTGTCAAAGGTTTGAGTGGGGTGACATCCCCACGGGCCACCTTGTCAGTGAATAAGACATGCACCAGGGTGGCTGGGAGCCATAGCCCTGGGGGTGGATGAGGGTAGGTGTGGAGAGCGTTGAGGTGTGTGCAGTGGCTGAGAGGGAGCAGGGGGCAGCACAGCACAGTACAGTACAGGAATAACCATGTCTTCTTCCACACACAGACAACAGTGCATACCCCCTGAGGCCATGGCTTCTCACTCCCTACCAGCGACCGTTGTCCCCAGCAGAGGAAAGATACAATGAGGCACATGCCAGCACATGCAATATCATTGAGCATGTCTTTGACATTCTAAAGATGCGATTCTGTTGCCTAGACAGGTCAGGCAGTGCCCTACAATACAGCCCATCGAAAGCCTGTGGCATATTCCTGGCCTGCTGCATCCTGCACAACATGGCCATTGACCATGGAATAGTGATTGAGGCTGGTGAGGGTGACAGTAGCAGGGACGATGGTAGTGAAGGGCCAGAGGGTGGTGAGCAGCTGCTCCTTGGAAGGAGGGATCCATGAGTGGTGCAGGAGATGAGGTGGCACCGAGACACCATCGCAAGGGAGCATTATGGACAACTCAGGTGAGTGCACCGACACACAAGCATTGGGCCACACAGACCAGCACACAACACAGTGGCAGGGATGTGCACAGCGGTATGCATGCAGGAAGGGGGGCGCACAATACACACGGTGGACCCACTGGCACACGGGCATGCACACACACACACACACATGCAGCAATGGCATGTGCACAAAGACACACACACACACGTCAACACTCACACATACATTGAGGAACATGGCATGGATCAGAAGCATGTCACCGGTGCACTGGCATGACCAGTGCAGAGCTGCCCTCATCACATCCATGCCACATGTCCCATCAGCATGGTCCACACACACAGGGGGCATGCGGCACAACACACATATGCGCCACCACATGCATGCTGCACCACCACTGCCCTCATATGCATGTGGCAACAGCAGCGGATGGCAGGTCAGGGCAGCAGACAAGTCACTCTGACCACACAGTCCCATGACTGCCACAACCACATGGGCAGCCGCACAGGGACCGACTGGCAGATGCATGCTGTACATCGGCCATGAGGGGTATATCAGATGCTCCCCAAGGGGTTGATGTGCAGGACTGTGACCGTGTCCACACAGGGGTGTAGAGGCGGCCAAACAGGCCAGCTCCGGGGGTGTCTGGGATGCCGACATCTGAGCCTGGTGTCTGCTGTGCGGGGGTCACCAGACGCCGGGACTGTGGGGTGGACAGTGCACTGTAGGGGTCCTCTGCACATGGCCAAGCCCAGTGGCCACCACCGATGCTAGCCCAGCTGCAATGGTACTGGTCATGCGGTCCACTGATGCCTTATTGACACCAGTCATGTGGTCCAATGCTGCAGTCATGGCCTCTTGCATCTGGCTGAGCCCATCCACAAGCCTCACATTGTCCCTGTCCTGCTGCTCGGCCAGCTGGTGCACCTCTGTCTGCAGTGTGTGCACCTCAGTGGCAAGCAACACCTGGTTGGCTACGGATGCCTGCAGTAACCGGGTGTGTTCTGTCAGCCTCTCGGCATCCTGGGCCCCCTGGCTCACCCATCAAGCTGCTGTGGTTTCACAGCACACTGCACAGTCTCCCGCTCAGGTGGATGCTGCACAGTGGGTCATACAGGGGGTACGGTGCTCTCTGGCGCATTGGCTGTGGGCACCGTGTCAAGCTGCCCATCATCACCTGCATCATGCCGCCGCTGTCCAACTGTCTGCTGCACAGTGCCCTGTGCTGCCACCACAATTACAGCACCACCGTCACCCACTCTGGATACAGCGGTGGTGCCATACACCACCACGTTGGCATGGATGGGAGGGGGCAGCTGTGGAGCTGCGGGCACAGCACTGGGCCCTACTGATGCCTGTGTATTGGGAAGGGGCATGTTGGGCACCACCACCACCCCTACACTGTCTAGTACCAGAGTAACCACATCATCGGTGTTGGACAACATCCCAAGCTGCGTCTCTGTACACTGCATGTCCAGGCTGTCATTGTGCAGGAACCCAGCCAGGACATCATCTGAACCCATGCCTAGCATATCCACATGCCCAACACTGTCAAACCATGGCCTGTCCCAGCTCTGGATGCCCGTGGATGTGGAAGGTTGGGCATCTGTGTCTGCGGCCACCTCCACCTGGTCCTCCGCACGGAGGTGTGCTGGTGCTGCAAAAGAAACACAGAAGATTAATGGTGATGCATTACCCATACCCTGCACATGCTGCCATTGCCACCTGCCACTGTGTTGCACTGTGTTTCTGTGTCCACACACGCATGTGACTGTGGGCATGGCATCAGGCAACCCTGTACGTCACTCCCACACCAGGCACATCTGGCAGCTGGTCATACTCACCGTGCAGTGAGGGGCTGCCACCCATCTGGAAACCACCACCAGGCATACCCTCCAGCACTGTGCAGCTGATGGTGGATGTCACAAGCTCCTCTGTGGCCATCAGTGGTGGCACTTTTGTTGGCACACCACTGGTCACCCTGCGGGATGCCTGTATGGCCGCCACTTTGTCTTTGACGTGCCTCCTGTCCATGCTGACCTTCTTCTTGCACACCTGTGGAGTGCGATGGTGCCAGCTGTGGGCATTCACATGTTGGGCCACCTCCTCCCAGCCCACTGCCCACTCCTGCTTCATGCCTGTGGCACCACTGAGTAGGTCCTCCCTGTCCATATAGGTCTCAAAGAGGGCATTGGTCTCAACAGCTGTGAAGTTGGGCCTGCGCTTGCTTGCAAGCCCCTGACTCTCCTTTCCTTCATTGCCCGACATTCTGCCATCTGTGGACATGAACAGAACAGTGGTTCAGTGTCAGTACATCACTGTGCAGCCCTCTGATGCAGTGTTGTGATAGGCCACTGTTCATCCATGTTGCCAGTCACTTACCTAAAAGGTTGGAATACCGTCTGTGGCCTGTGCTGTTCTGTGGTGCTTATAAGGCGCAACACATGCAAATGAGCCTGTGCACAATGGTAATGATATGCTAATGCACCCCACTGTACCATGCATTGGCTAATGAGGAGATTTGCATATGGCATCTCAATATTGTGAACTTGCGCTGTGTGCAACAGGGTTGCGTCAGAGCAACTCCGTTGTGCAACACCTGCGCATGCACAGTGCGCATGCCCACAGTGCACATGTGCGTAGCACAGACCATTATGCAATTGCTTGTCTTGCGCAGCATGTGAGATGCTGTGGCACTTCGCATGCGGTGCTGGTATGGCATCACGCATGCGCATGCTTCCTGGCATCAGTCCCTATCTCGCACCTGCACACTGTGCGTAGGGTGATGACCTCTGATCTATGGGTCCTGTATGTGACCCCATGACCGCCCTAGGCCCTGGCATGATGTGCATGCCCATGACTGCGCTATGGCCCTGCACTGCACACTGTGCCGGTACATCCATGTGCTGCCCAGTTGCAGCCTTGAGTAACCTATTGCGCATCCTGCACATGTGGCAGACATGTGTGCTGCTCCATGGCCATTTTCTTCTGCATTGTGGCTGGTGACCATTGTGCAGAATGATGGCAGGAGGGCTACCAAATGGTCAGAGGTGGAACTAATCAACTTGGCGGCCATGGTGCAGCCCTATGAGGGGCAGCTTTTTGGTCAGGTGCCACTTCAGCAGCCCAGGGGGTGTGTGTGGCACAGTGTGTCAGAGGCCCTGTAGAGGAGGATGGGTGTGGCCAATACACCGGAGCAGTGCCGCTACAGGTACAGGGACCTGTGCTGGAGGGTCCCTGACTGCCTGAGACTGCTTCAGGCCCACGTCCAGTGAGGTTCAGTGCCACAGCCAGGTAGGTGTGCACATGTTACATGTATGCCCAGGTGCATTACTGTAGTGTTTGAATGGCTGAGCAACATTGCCCACAGTGGGGTACATCATTGTCCTGGCAGGCACTGCGTGTCATGCTTGGCTGCTGCACATGTTGCAGCCGTGCTGGCGTGGGGCCTCAGGATGGACAGGGATACACCGAGTGCATGGCAGGCTGTGTGGTGGTGGGGGGCTCTACATGCATGATTGTGTACTAATGTCCACCTCTCTTCATTCCCTCTACAGGACCGGAGGACCACAGGTGGGTCAGGGTGGCAGCGGACAGGGCGGTGCCCCCTAATGGACAACAGGCAGCACCCACAGCACAGCGAGGGGCAGGTAAGCATTGTCACATTCCTTATCTGTGTCACTGTGGGATAGCAGTGGGGACAGGGCACAGTCATGGCCGCCTCTGCCATGTGCCTGACCAGCTGTGTGTGTCACATAGTCCATTGTGTGTGCCACTGTGGCCCGTTCCTTGACCACCATGTACTGACTGTTGGGGGTGGGCGTGCACATGACTTCCACCATTTGTGCTGTGGTGTTGCTGTTGCTGTGTGCCACATGACCATCACCGTGCGATCATGTGCACGCAGCACTGCACCATCCACCTCTCTGCACCACCGTGGTGTGCCGTGTGGATGACTAGCATTGTCCTCATGTGAGGGTCCATTCCGGTCTCTCCAGGGGCATGTGCCCCCACTGTCCCATGCACACTGTGGGTGGGTAGGGGTCCTTGGGGCATTGCACTAATTGCCCATCTTATCCCATCCCCTGAGTGTGGGATGGCCAGCAGCGAGGAGGGCTTTGAGGGCACAGGTGAGGACACTGCACCAGACACTCCTGGTGCTGTGGAGTGTCCTATTGGTGGTGACATCCATCTGGAGGGTGACAACAGCCATACAGAGGGAGCTGCTGCACAGAGGGCTGTCCAGGCATGGCCGGCATTAGGCCTTTGTTGTACATAGCCCCCTTTTCCCTCGCTATCCCTATTCCCCTGTAGTCCTCCTTCCTATTGTACAGCCCCTGTTGCCTGTCCCCATCCTACATTCTACCTCCCCTGTCCCTGACCCCTGTTCAGTTGTATTTTGACCTCTGTGTTTCAGATTTTATAAAGCGTTTATTTTGCTGCATGCCTGTGTCAGCATCTGCTTTGCAGTTGGTGTGTGGAGCCATGTTGCAGTGGTCAGGTGTTGGTCCATGATGTTCACACGGGGGGCACATGTGGGGTTACTGTGATACCCTGCTGTGTCCAGTGGTGTATCACGGTGTGGTGTGGGCTATCTCCCAGGTTCAGTGGGTGTGTTGTGTGTCTTCACATTCACCATGGGACTGTGGTCAGGGGTGGTCAGGTGGTTGGGGGTGTGTGGGTTACGCATGGACCTGGGTGTCCTGCTGGACTGGTCCACCCACTGGGGTGTGGACATCTGTGTCCACTGTGTTTGCTCCCAGTCCCATAGGATGTGGCCACTTGCCTGGGTCCTGCCTCATTCAGTGCCTGGCATCGGTGCTGCCTGTGGGGGTGTGGGGCATGGGTGTGTTTAAGTCCAGGGAAATGTGGGTGGACACCCGCTGCAGCATGGTATTGGCCATGGCCAGCTGGCTGGTGGCCTGTGGGGGGGCACCATTGGAGGCCTTGCATTAGTCATGGTCCCCACCTGTCACCTGACGACCAGGCCACCATTGTGTTCTGGGGTGCTGTTCTGGTGCCTGCTTCTGTCACACGGCTGTGGACCAGCTATGGTTGGTGCAGTGCACAATGCCTCTGTTGGTGGCTGTGCTCCATCACGTGTTGTCCAGTGTACCCTCCTGCCTGTGTGTGCACTGGTGTGCCCTGCTGGTGGGGTCCTCTGCCCCTTGTCACTGTGCTTCCTTGGCTGTGTCCATGGGCCTCTTGCATTTGCACTGCCCCCTGGGTTTGTGCGCAGGTTTGCTCCATGCTTCCATGGTTGCGCTGGCACATCTCTGGTTGCGTCATGGTGCATCTTTGCCATATTCAGCCAGCTTGTGCTGGTGCATTTCAGGTGGTGCAACAACAAGGCACTGCATCAGCATGTGGTCTAAAAGCAGAACAAAATGGTTATATTAAATGTACGCTGAAAATAGAGTTGAAAATCTACGTTTCGACCTTAAGTCTTCTTCAGAAAGTATCTAAAAGAGAAAAAAAACAAAGTTAGTGTAGAGGGGAGGTAAAATGAGGGATATATATATATGTGGGGAAAGAAAAGGGAGAGGCTCAGGGAGAAGAAGTGATAAATGGCAAGATTAAGAGAGAATCTGTGAAACAAAAAGGTGATGATGGGAAAGATAAAGCGTAACAGGAGTGAAAGAGCTAGGGAAGTCCCCAGGTGGGGACTAATTAACAAGGCCTAGTAAGAAGGCTGAAAGGTGACAAATGTGTGGGAAGGAGACAGAGATGGAGACATGGTAAAAATGAAAAAGAAATTAAATGAGTACAAATACAAATAGACTTAGGGAGAATAAGGGGTGGCTGAAAGATGTTAGTGGAAAATAAGTCTATCATTTAAACCAGAGGGCTGCAGGGAGCCAAGGTGGATGATCAGCTTAGCTTCCATGTTTTTTCTATGGTCAGTATCCCAGAAGCCCTGCTGAAGGACACAAACAGAAAGGTCATTGACACTGTGGTCCCTGGAGATAAAGTGGGATACAATGGGTTTAACAGCGTCACCATTCCTGACTGCTCTGTAATGTTCCCTGAAACAATTTTGAATATGGCACCCACTTTGCCATAGCACATCTGACTTGCGCTGCGCTGCGCTGGAGTTGCACTGGCCTTTGGCGCAATTCTGAATATCTCTACCTAAGGGTTCTGCAAACTCAGGCAGACATGATAGACTGCAAGGGCTTTTTCTGCTGGAACTGTATGTTCGTCAACCAGCAGTGCAAGCGAAACTGAGCGAAAAACTGGACCCTTTATTTTCTTCACTATAAAAGATTCTAGACATCTTCTAGTTTTATTTGGTGATAAAATGTTCTAGTTTCATTTCAATTTTCTCTAGAAAAAGATGGCAGCCACATTTGGCTTGTAAATAGCACTGTAGACCTGGCAAGTGCTAGTACTGAGAAAAAAAATCATGGTGCACAGCATGGGATGGACCTAGAAAAGTATATTGACAGGTATGCTAATATTGTTTATTAATTGCAGTTGAAACTAGCTTTTTGGACAACATATTTTTCATTACATTGTTGCTTTAATTGCAGCTTCTATAAATATAGAGGTCTTACATGCTTGGTACTGTGGTTTTAAGAACCTTACCTTTAAGAGCCAGTGGAAGTGATGAATATTACTATTTCTTCAGAGTTTACTTCAGGAACAGATGAATATTTCCACTTCCTTCAAAGCTTACTTCAGGAAGTGATAAATATTACCGCTTCCTTCAGAAAGTGGCTGGCAGTATAGCCTAGAGGTTAGAGTAACATGCTGTGAATGAGCTTAGTACATCCACCAGACCTGGGTTTGATTCCCATAACCTCCACTTGCATACTGTGTAACTCTGAGCAAGTCATTTAACCATTCTAGTGCTCCCCGGTTGCCCCTGAAAACAGGAACTTGTACCTATGGGCTTACCTGGTTTCCAAAAGAATAGACAAAAAAAAGTGATGAATATTGTCACTTCCTTCAGAGCTTACTTAAAGAAATGATGACTGGCCCCTTTCCCAACAAATGCCAAACTCCAGTAATGTTTCCATGTGCTAAAATAGTCTCACATAGTACGAGAAGCGTTTTGGATTTTTTTTTTCCCCTTATGATTTTTCCAGATTGTTTAACCAGGAGTAACACACTAAGCTGAAAGCTTGTTTACAGGTGCAACCTAGAAGCACAGGGAAGTTAAGTGACTTGCGTAGGGTCACACAGTATGCAAGAGGGGGCTGTGGGATTCAAACCCAGGTCTCCAGATTTGTAGCTCAGAGCCTTAAACCACTGTGCTATACTGCCTCTCTAAATTATGTTCTTATATGGTTCTCTAGTGCTTCAAAATGTTTTATAACAAATAAACTACACCCGACTACTATACACAAAATAAGGGTGTAAAACTATCTTGGGGATCTGGTGACAGATACAAACCACTTGACCGTTAACCTTATCCTTTATAAGTGTCACCAGAACCCCTCAATAACTTTAAGTCCTTATCCTGTACAGTTGAGGGTAGTTTATCCTTTATGTATTGTACCGTATTGCATTGTGTTGTATTATTTCCACACAGCTAGTTGATACAAAAGCAGTAAGATGCAGTGAGGAAGGCATAATGCCACAGGTGGAATGTCTTTAGCCCTTGGAAGTGCAACTAGCTTAGCAGAATGCACACCCTGGAGTGTATTACTGCACCTGCAAAATGAACTTGTAGCAAAATAAATGTTTTGACAGCTTGCAAACTATAGTAAAAGTTATTAAAATGTTTAAAAAAAATGATGAAATAGTTCATATTTGGTGACTGACTTTGGACTTGGGTAGATCATTCGTTATGTGTTTTTTGCATTATAGTACTGTAGTTATAATGCATAATAAAGCTGTTTATAGAAATAATTTTTTTGTAGTTTGTCTGTATATTTATTTGAACCTACTGAATTGCTCACCTTTCATTTGTCAGCAGCATACAAGGGTGTAGCTTTGAAATAGTTCATCTACCTGTTGGTGTCAGTAGAGGGTGCTGATATATCAATATCCCTTTCCAATATGAAGTGATGGTGTTGGGCCTTGCCCCTCTGGGACTCAGAAAACAAAAAATACAGGGAAGTATGTTATGCACTATGTCTCGTAGCTGTGAATTCCCCCACAGGTCACTGACTGTCTGCTGACAAACTGACTCAAATGGAATGGAAAGCAAGGGTACAACAGTTGGTGGAAATGGAAAGAATACCTGCTGAACTTCAGCTTACCTGAGATAAATATGTAGATAAGTGGGGGAGGTGGCATACACAGTCCAATGGGAGATAAATCCTCCCTGATACTGCTCCAGACTGAACAGCAACATCTTAGAATAAATATTGTAGGTATTTTTTTAACTGTAAGATAAAATGAATGACAGATTACTTTGAGATTATTGTTCAATGTTCATTACTTTTATTGATTCCTATTAACAAGATTCTTAACAGTGTAAGCCCCCCCCCTCATTTCGAGGGGGCTTATTGCTCACCACTATGGCCACCCTCCCCCCTTCCCCCAGTCTAAGGGATGTTTAGTGCTCCAGGGAAGTGCAAATTTGGCTGGCCACCACTTGGGAGCAGCAGATTAGGGAATATATAAAGGGAAAGCTGAGGGAGAATAGGAGAGAGACAGATCGGCAGGCACTGCAGAGGGCAGTGTGAAGGAGGGTCCTCCACTTCTCTTAAGCAGGTCGACAGCTTTCAGCAGTGATGCACCAGCCACTGGGTGAGCATCCATAGGAAGGTGAGCAGCAAGGCAATTTGTGGTCATCTGGATCCTGGGTCTCTTGGGACTGGGTGGTGAAAGCATCCAGGGTGTGTTTGGAGGGCAGGTAGTGAAGGACCCCCGGAGGGTACTGGGCCTGGTTTCTGGAGTGGTTTTCTTGAGTTGTCAGGGCTGTGGAGGTTGTGGCAGGGCCTCTGCAAGGGGTCGAGGGGACAATGGCAGCATTCCCTGATCCCATTCTCCATGTGGCAGGGTGACTTGTGGGCTAGCAGTTTGGGAGTGGGTGGAGGACTTTACTCATATGGGGCCTGCATGGAGGGCAGGTCCTGAGGCCTTGGGTTAGAGCCCTAGGGTGGGTCTTCAGGTTTTGGGTTAGAGTCCAATGTTTACACCGAGGCCTTTTAGGCTGTGGTTCAGCTTGAGTAAGAGAAACAGCAAAGTAATAGAGCCACTGTGACTGCTGTTTTGGGAGACTCAGCTTAGGAACGCTTTGGAAGCCACATTGAGAGAGAGAGAGAGAGAGAGAGAAGCTATTAGGGACCAGGCAGGTCCAGAACAAGGGCTAAGTTTTTGGGAAAGTGAGCCATGTTTGAGAAGAGGCAGCCATGGAAATAGCAGGCTGTTCAGTTTTCACCCCATTAATGAAATAGCTTGGTGGCATCAGAGAAGCACACCACTCCCCTGGTACAGATTTTTTGGTTGTAGCAGTGAGAGGTCTGGAAAAGAGTTTGGTTTTGGAAAGAAGCTCCATTAGATGTGAGCTAGCAACAAAGTTCTTAGGTACTTACCAGTGCCAGTGAGTTATGGGAGTTTTACTCTTCTGACCATATAAGATAAATTATCAGTCCTGAATAAAGTGCTGCTGCTGTACTCTGTACCACTTGTCGTATGATAGGCCTATATGCATTTATGTGGGTTCATGCTGTACGTGCTGTAATAGACTTTAGAATGGGACACTGCCTTTTCAAAAGGCTTTTAAGGAATGAAATACAAATAAAAAAATAGCCTTAATTGTTCTAATGCACCCCATCACACTGGGGGTGTGGCTTGAAGAAGACCCCCCTGTATGTATAAGACACACATTTTGAACTCAGAGCAGTTGATAAACAGTTTAGCTGGGGGTCAGATAGCCTGTTCAGCTGGCATATACTTGAAGACCAGAAGCATATGTGTAGGCCTGGAAAAATCTCTAAAACCAGACCTGAGTGTATAGACATTTTGACTTTTCACATTCTTAACAGAAAATTCTGATTTTTAAGTCAGAATTTTGTAAACCAAGACTTTTCACTAAGGAAAGCACCTGAAGACTTTTTTTAAAAGGACATTCAGAGGAACTGACTTGGGATACAGACTTGCTAAAAACTGTTGCTTAAGGACTCATCTGTACAAGGACATTGAAAATCTTGTCTGGACTCTAACATTAAAACAAGGTATAGTTTAGAATAACAGTATCTAGTGTTTTTCTGTAAACCATCCAGTTTTATTTTTGATATTGTCTGCCTTTCAAAGTTCTTCCAAACTGTAGAATTTCTGTATTGCTTTTAAGTAAACTTTTATGATTTTCGTATCAACTCTGCCTGGGGTCTGATTGTGTTGTCTAACATTTTAACAGAAGGGTTTTGAAAAGACTGTATGCCTTGAAAGATAGTACCATTCGGCTATCATACCAAACTACTTAGGCAAGACATAGTCAGTGGCCGTGGTGGGCTTTAAATACTGAACATAGTGCAGGGTCAAGGGAACTCAAAATTACAGTTTCCACCTTCCCACTGTTAAAAGGCAGGTTGGTGAATTCTTCTGGAACCCCTGAGAACTGCTCATGAGTTCTTGAAAAGGGGGATCCTCTCTGCAAACAGGAGGTCCTACTGGGCTGCCCGGGGTTTGGGGATCAGGGGTTTGTGATACCAGTAGAAAATCTCTGCATGCATAAGTACTGCCCTAAAAGTTCATCTCTCATGCGTTCCATGTAAATAGTTTTAGGACCATGGAGCTGTGCATTTTTAATTTTTCTTTAAGCAATTGGGACCCCTAAGCCCTTTTAATCATTTATGGGCTCAGGAGAATAAACTTGATTGGTTTGGGAGAAATCAGAGTCCAGTGTAATTAATCTTTTAATGGATTTTAAATGAAATAACCAGTCCTTTAGTTTTAGTGGTCTTCCATAGTCTCCCATGTGGTCTTGAAGCAATCCAGATGTTTCCTGCACCCTCTCGCTCCGGGGCTGGGGTGTGGACATCCATGAAGGCTGAAGATGAATTGCCTGGGTCTACTCTCCTGGAAAGAATCTGCTGGGGCAAATCGATTCTATTGTTTTGGGGCCCTTGAGACAGGTACTAGAAGACATCTCAAGGTAAGTGATATTTTATTCCATGCTTTCTGGTCAGAGAAATGCTGGTGAGGATTCTATTATCTGAGACCCCCTTCCCCGGAACATCTGGCACCTAGACATTTGGGAAGGGGGGGCTACAACAGGATTTCTTTCTGATACTTAACTATATGGTTTTTTGACAGACAGCTTAATAGGCTATTTTGATAGTGATAAACATGTAAAAGAGTGAGGCATGGGCTTTCCAAAGTGTTAAGTACTGTAGCTGATTCAATGACTTTGACATTTAGAAGATCATTGTCATAGGACTGTGAAATATGTTAAACATCTGGATAAATGGATGTCAGAGCAGAGGTGCTATTACAACACTGTATTGTTTTGGTTCTGTAATATTTTGCTTCATAATGTAATGCTTTCCAATTTGCTGTCTCAATAGACTTGAAGTTACGCAAAAGAGGGCACTGATATGGCTTGGTCTGATTGTAAGTAATGTTTTTTCCCTACTCACTGTTGTGTCATTTTTAGCAAATAAAAGCATATTTTTCTACTAATGGCCCTGTCTTTTTTTTGTCCATTTTATATCTTGGTTTGTATAAATAATGAGGAATTGAGTGAGGCCAGGAGCATGGTGCCAGGAGTGGGCAACAAGGAGTGTGGTGTCAGGCTCTTGAGACAAGTAGAGTGAACGCTTCTGAGTAAGCTGAGTAAATTATCCATTTTTGGTCTGGACTTTCCTGTTTTAGGGTTTTATATTTGGGCCATTGGTTTACCCAGCTGAAGCTCTGGTGCTTAGATGGTGCTAGTGCCGTAGGCGTGTGTTTATCTCTGATCAGAAAAATTAAAACACTGTGTTGCTGTAAGTTCAAAATGAGGTGGAGTGAGGGGTATTTGAACAAAAAATGTTGACTACGCAGAGTTTGCTTCTGTCCTGGACTGGTGAGTGAAGAAGTGAGTGAGTGGGCAACAGATGAGTAAAATACGAGAGTAATTGTTGTGAAGTAGATTTCACACAGCCTGTTTTGACTTGGATTGGTAGATACTGTAAGTGAGGAAGTGAGTGGTGGATTACAAAAATACAAGGTGGAACCACTGGTACTTTTTATAAGTAGACTTCACAGCCTTTGTTTTGGCCTGGACTGGTATGGGAGCAGTGAAGTGAGCAAACAGGCAGTGGGTCAGAGAGTGGACAAGACTGTCCCAGTAAGAGAAAGCAAGCTGCAGGTGGAGGGGAAGCAGCCAGGTGAGCAAAGGGGATATTTATATACAAGACAGGGGACAAGCTATAGAATATATATAAAAAGGACGCTAGCATGTGTAACTGTTCAATGAAACAAAGTATCAGGTAACTGTAGGAAGGGGAAAACCAAGGGACATTATCTGTATGGAAAAAACATGGCAGGAATTTTTATTTTTAAAATTCTAAATAGTGGCTAAAGGATCTTGTTCTGCATCTTGGTTGGCAGGACTTGATTTTACCCACAAACATGAAAGAAACAGCACACTTTAAAAGGTCTGTATAGCCAATCAATTTATTACATCAAGCACTAAAGTGCTAATTTGCCTACATATAAAGCAACAAATTATCTGTTTGTCCTAAGCCACCAAGTACCCCTACATATCTGAGTATACTACTCCACCTTCAGGTGGAAATAATTTTGTTTTGCCCATGTACAGTACTACACTAATCTAATGCACAGCTATTGACCAATCAGGATGCAGGATTTTTCCTGTCATTTTATAATTATAACAATTAAATTGATTTTGACGTATTTGGAAAAACTTTGAGAACATATTATTTAGACTCTTCATGGCTAATATTTTATATAGATTGTCTGTACTTCTGTACCTTTTTTTTTTCATCACTGGGTTCATTTACATATAAACAGTATCCTTGACTCTTACAACTGATCTGCGATCTGCACCTGTTGTTTAATCCTCTGCTGAAGTCACTGTCTTTGTTTGCAACATCATAATAATCTCACTGGAACAAACCAAAACATCGTAGAAGACTCTCTGAATTCAGCAAAGTATTATGCAGCAGTAGCAACTTAACTCTAGGGGTCAGGGGTCCTGTTTCCATGCAAATAAACCTTGTAATGAAGAACAAACAAAGAGATGCAGACACTTATAAAATATATGTTGAAGTGTGTCTAGATATCTCATTTGAGTTTTCTCTATTGTGATCAACTTTTTAAGTGTGTAATGAAGTGCAGCTGCTCAGCTGCTGATATAGTAAATCCTCCCCAGGCCTGCTTGAAAAATGGGCATTACAGCTAAGCATGACTATTCTGGTGTGTGTGATATTTAAAATAAAATAAATGGACTCCCCCATCCACCCCCCTCTTTGGTTAAAAAGGTTACAGAGAAGGCCACTTGATGAACCAGGGGTAGAATGTTGCATTCCCATGCAGGCAACCCAATTTTCCGTTCTGAACTCTTGTCTATATGTTCTGACAGCTGGGAGAGAAGTGCTTCTTGTGGCAGCATTCTCTCTCATCTTGGGTTAAGACAGTCTGTCTTCTTGTGATCACAGTGACTCCTATGGGTGGGCCAAGAGATGAGGACACATTATGTGTCAGTGTTGTACCCATGAGGTGCCTAGGTTGGTGGAAGCAAAACAACAGAGAGGAGGACTGCTGCTGGTAGGGCAAGTGCCAGTGAATGGACGCATGCTCACTAGTAATAGGAGCCAGTGGAAGGAGAAACATCAGAAAAGAGAAAGGTCTCCTAATACATGATTCCCTAACTACAGTGCTAACTCACTGGATGTTTGACCTTTGAAATTCACATACTGCTGTCTGCCTCCACCAGGCAAGGTAGATAGCCCCACTGTGGGGATAGGCCATTGAGTGCTGGGGACAGGATGGTGTTGGGGTCCGCTGGAGTAGTAGCATAGTGGAGTTGGTTCCGTCTCTGATAGAGAGAAGTGGGATAAAAAAGGATTCAGAGTTTGGAGCCTGATTGTGTCTGTTTTGAGTTTCTGTTTTAGAGTAATGGATAATAATAAGTTGAGCAAAAGGAAAGAAAAAACATTCAGTACTGATGTACTGCCGAGTAAAGGCAAGCTTCTGTTATGCTGGATTTCCACCAGACGTTCATTTTCTTGTCTAATTGTGGTTATGTTAGGTAGACAGAATATTATAATTTCAAATGGGTTTCAACACATGTTATGTGGCTTCAGATGTTAATCTTAGTATTTGTGCACTGCTTAATTGTTTTCACCCTGGGGTGGGGCTTGTGGCTATAACATTGTCTGGAATATTTACTTAAAGAGTAGATACCCCATTACACCTGGGAGAAAGGTAGCTATCAGATCCACACCTGTAACCACCAACACCCACTTGTATTAGTTATGAACATGTCTCTGCCTTTCTCAGACTTACCATAATTAGCCGGAAGATACTTTGTTCTTTAACAGTTTGGGAGAGTGTGAGTGCAGACAATGTTATTCTTTAGGGGTAAAGGCATTTTTATTTATTTTACAATTTTTGGCCAGGAAAGGCACACTGAGCTGAAGCTTGTGTTCAGGTACAACCCGGGAACACAGGAAAGTTACGTTCAAGTTTATTTGTTTCAAATTCAAATGTATTTAATCAGGAAAGCTCCACTGAGCAAGCTCATTTACAAGGAGGCCCTGGCACAGGCAGAACACAAACAGATACATACAAAGCATAAATCAGGGCAAATACAGGATAACATACACTGCAAAACAAGTTGTACAGGAAGATAACAAAATGGCATAGAAAGCATAGCACAAAAAGATAGAATTTGTCATAAGTAGGAAAAATACTAATATAGTGCAAGACAGTCAATTTCCAGCCAGTGGATGGGGTGAGGGTAGAATAAGTGCACAGTAATGGATACAGAGATTCCTACCATAGCTGGTGGAGTGCTTAGACCCAGTCATAGCTGGGGGACAAAAGAATCCAGGAGCCCGACTAATTTATTTATTAATTTATTTGTAATTCAGAAATAACCTTTGAGCAGAGCTCTTTTACAAGTGATGATCCTCCTGAACGGAATTGCTTATAAGGGATTTGACGGCATTCAAAGAGATGTAGTTGGAGAGCCTAAGGGTGTTTTGAAGTTTATTCCAAGCAGGAGATAAAGCGTAACTGACTGCATTTTTTCCAAAACAGGTATGAAATTTGGGAATGTCTAGTAAGATTATAGAATTTTTCCTGAGTAATAGCTAAGGGATTGGTGAAATAAAGAAGAAATATAGGAGGGGAGTGTAAAAGGGTCTGGAAGATAGACATAGTCTCAGAGCAAGGTGCCTCTGATCTAATTCTAAAACATTCTCTCAAGTTAGCTGAAGCATGACTTAGACATTCCTTTTGTGTCCCTTCCTTTAGTGTTATTCATTTTATGTCCTGTTTGTGTACATAGGCTGGCCACCTATGTTTTTATTTTCATTTGTGGGTGTTTGTCCATTTGTCCTTGTTGCCCCCCCCCCCCCCAAGTCATACTGTCAGCTGGAGCTTAGAATTTAGTTTAGTATTTCGCTAGCGTTAGCGAATTAAGGAAAGGATCTTTTGGGCAGTTTGAATGCACACCCTGGCTTGGCTGTCCTGTAATTCAGGACAAAGTCATTGGAGCTATAAGTAATCTGCTTTTGGGTCTAAAACGCTCCTGGTTAAATTTAAAATTAGACAAATTCACTTTCCCCCAAACAAAACAATAAGTGTATTGTAGGTACGCTCCTGTGCTGCAGCCGTTTTGAGCCCTGTTTCTTTCTGAGCGAGCAGCACGAACGTGCGCATAGTTGTGCAGCTCATATCGTAAATTTCTCCCCGAAACACTGATTTTGTTAGCGAATTCACACTGGAGCTGCCTGTAGAGAGGATCCACTACGGTGTTGTCTATTTGGTGCCTCTCGGTTCGGGCAGTTCACGGCACGACTTCAAATTAGCAGCTTGTACCCTCTTCCAGCGTTCAGTAAAGCACCAAGCGGTTAGCTCATATGAGTCCCTACACAAGCATGCCAGTATTATGTGGATATAATGCACAAGCAACCTAGATATAATAAATAAAGAAATTATTGTTTTACCCTCTGGCTTATGATTCTGGTAGCTTAGTTTAAAGGACATGTTCCCCTATATAGCTCTTCTCTGTAGGTCCCCTTTCTAAGAGCCGGCCGGCCATTGTTGTGTTTTTTTTATAAGAAAAGGAATACAAGAGGGAGGGATTTACTCTAGGATTTTGTAGTTTTGTTTATTATCTGAAGGGATATCCTATTGTAATACTATTATGTGTATGTTTCAACTACTAGGTATTGTACAAAAATTACTAAAACTATTTCGCTTGACTTTTGACATAACTTAACTTTTTAAGTATTCAGTTAATAGACAAGTATGTCAACCTATCAGAAGTGTTCTTTTCCTATATATGTTCAGCCAAGGCAAAGGGAGGTCAGATTTGGCTGAGGGTGTTGTAGTGTAAACACTTATCTAGACTAGTGAATTCTAGCTCTGCTACAATAATATGCTCTATTTTGGAGTTATGCTGGATTGAAGCTATTGTTTATTGTTTATTTTATTTTTTTTTGACGAACTAGTCCGCTTATGTTTGTTTTGAGTTCTGCTTGTTGGAAGCTGATAATAAATCCTTTTTGGAGAATACCCTGGAAGATCTCTGTGTCCGAGTCCATCTGTATCCCACAGCCTCTTACAGGGAGTTTATTCAGCATGGCTTTGTACACCCAGATGCAATTATGCATCTTTCTTCTGGTGGCGAGTGACGTCCATCCCACCGCTGAGTATAATGAGCAATGATGTGTTTTTGAAGGGTATTTAAGATAAAACGTAGAGCCCGATGATAAAGTATATCCAGTTTGTGAAGGCAAGATGCTGGGCTGTTGGAGTATAGAATGTCAGCATAATCTAGTAAAGGGAGAAAGGTGGCATCGACTAACCATTTCCTGACTTCTGTAGGAAAAAGGGATTTATTTCTAAAGAAAAATCCTAATCTCTCATTTTATTCATCAGTGTTTCAGTATGGATGGTACAGGAACGATGATTGCCTAACTACATCCCGAGATACCTACATTTTTGTACTACCTCCACTGAATCACCTAACAATGTTAATGTAGGTATATTGTCCTACCATGATGATGGCGAAGTAGAGAAGGTGGGAGCGAAATACATTACCTTGGTCTTGTTTGCATTTAGCAGGAGTTCTGAACTAAGGAGGTTAAGTTGTAACAGGTTGAATTCAGATTGGAGTATGGTGCCGACTTTGTTTAATGAAGGTTTAGAGATATAAAGGACGGTATCATCTGCGAAATAAATGCATTTTCACTGTAAGAATGTTATTACTTCTATTATTGTACAGTGTTAAGAACAAGTTTGGAATATGGTGCTCCTGTCTGGGATGGTGGCCTGTAAATTACAGAAAGTAATGAGTTGAAAAGGGTGCAAGAAAGAGCCATGAAGGTAATTTGGGGAAATGAGATTACATATGTTGATACTTCACGGATATGTAAATGATCAAAGTTAAGGTTTAGGACAGCGAATGCATCAACACAGCTAATTAAATCACAGATTACAAGACCTTTTAACAGAAAACTGTGTTTTGAGTGTACAGTGAAGCTTGCCATGAACAAACCCAATTCTGCAGCATTCTGCAGCAGGATGCATCAGAGTTACTGCAGTAAATGATGTAATTTCAATGGTAATTAGTCTCTATTCTCATGTAGGAAATGGCGACACTGCCAGGGTGAAGCACAGTGTCACAGTTTCCTGGATAACAAAAGGGAGTTATTCCTACTGAAACTGCATTGTTTACTGCAGTATCTCTGCTGCAGCATGCTGCAGAATGCTGCGGAATTGGGATTCGGTGGGAAAAAAAATCATGAAAACAAAAATGCATGCTATCTTTATGAGATATTTAAATACTAATGTTTGAAGATTTATGACTAATAATGATGTGTTTTCTGTTTAGTGCTGTTTTAAATAATATCTTTGTATTAAACATTCCATTATATTTCCCAGAAATATTGTTACGTATGTTTTCTTAAGAATTAAAATGTACTGTACTTCAACCATCCTGTTTTCCAGGTTTTAGTTGAAACTGTGTTTTCAATAAATACAATTTAAAATAGCATGTCATCATGCATAAGGGGTGTATTACCTGTGTTGTGACTGTTATACCTCCGTCCTGTCAGTTGACAAACTCGCTAAGAACCAAACCAGGGACCCGGAGTCCCTAAGGCAGCAGCTGTAGCCATTTAATTAAAAGGCAATTCCACATCAACCCGGAGATTAGTGTGGGCTTTGAACTTTCTGTTACTGTCAGCACCTTGCAGATAGAGGGCACTGCTGGTACAGCTCCGCAACACTATCAGACTTTGTCATTGTAGCATCTTACATCTAGATGGCGCTACCCCTGACAGCCTTTCCATACATATAACAGTAGCAAAATGAGTGGAATTGCCTTTTTTCTCACAGTGTTTAGATACATTACCACCCTATGTGTCCTTCCAAACATATCTGTTATGGGACACAAATGATGTTGGAGGAGCAGGACATTCACTGGGGATTCAGTACCAAGGCACACAACTGCAGTCCTTCCTGCTTCCCATGGAAATTAAATGAGCTGATGCCTGATCTCTTCTGTTCCAAATATTCACCTGTTTTACTTTCGGACTTGGTTCTTGGGGGAAAAAAATTGCTTGCGTCTGTCCCTTCTACTTGGGCAAAGGCCCCACTAGCCCTTGCTGGGAATAAAAACCTGAAACCTTCAGTCCCAAAGGCAGCAGCTCTAACCATTCAGCTAAAGGAAAGTTTTTCCTAGCTGGAAGATTAGAGTTTTCCTTTGGCTTTCATATAATGCAATATCAAGAACCACCACCTGGGGTCTCTGCTGTTCTTTCTCAGCATTGTAGGGCTCTGTCATTTTGCAGTTGCTCACATTTAGGTTGCATTGCTTTTTCACAGGCTCCTTTTGCTGATACACAACAGCTATGACTCTGTAAATCATCTCTTTCTAATGAACAGACTATCTGAAATAGGCTTAAAGAAATCCCAATACAGTTGACATAACTTCGAAAAAATGTAATATTTAGACCCAAATGTAGCTTACATTAATTTTTTTTTCTGTAGTTCTCATCCCCCGATATTTCCTTATTACTAAGGGTATTTGCACGAAAGCAGTATCTCTGCCCTTTCAGATCTGGCTGCTTGTTTGCACCTGACATCACAATTCTATGACATCACTATATGTTGTTATGGAGATAATCGTGATGGCATAAACAGGGGATTGTGACGTCAGTTGTAAGCAAGCAGCCAGAGCAAATAAGTCTAGGGGACAGGGATCTTGATTTCATGCAGCTGTCCTTAGTAATAAAGAAAATGGGAAAAGAATTACCGGAATATACGAAATATGATTGAAACTGAGTATAAATGTTGCATTTTACAATGTTTTCCCTGTGTTGCCAGGGCTGTTTAAAGGGAATGCTTATATTTTAGAAGAAATGAGTTGTGTGGGTAATGGACTCTCTTCCCAATAATTATCTTTGGCTCCCTGAGGTCCTGCAATAGCCAATCACAATAACTAATTTCGGAGCCCTTGAAAAAAAATGCAAATCGACTTCTCAAGTTCCTTATTATTTATTTTCTTTACTGATCCCCCTACAATCATGTTGAGTGTTTTAAAAGTGATTACCAAGAAATTTGGTAACCTGTTTGAAGCCAGTGGATATTAAAAATGTTTTTTGTTTATATAACCCACAGGTGGCATGGAAATAGAGGAGGGAGCAGCTGCAGAATAAGGGGTGCTAGCTGCACATTCGAGCAGACTTGATAGACCTCTAAGCCGTTATCTGCTGGCAAATTTCGTATGTTCATAAATAGTGCAAGTAAAAACTAGCTTGTTTTTGAAATAAGAACAGAGATGTTATGGAAGAAGTAGATAAGTAAATATTCTGGTGTATGAAATAAGAAATATAAAAATTTATTGAAACCAAAAAAATGTTTCCATAGACAGAAACATTTAACATAATGATTTTGTATTAACAGAAAAAAACCCTTGATAAAGCTCTAGGAAAAGAGCGAAATGTAGAGGGATCAATAAAGAAAAGAAATAATAAGGAACTTGTGAAGTCTATCTGCATTTTTTCAAATGCTTATATTTTAGCTTGCTCTTCTCAAGTTATGATCCATACCTCCCAATTTACCTCCTTGTGCACCGCCAATTTTTCTTATGTTGCAAATGTTTTTCTTTTTAGTTTTGTAGCCTGTGCTACCATGACTATGTGGCAGCATTTTCCTATCCTGCATGGCACACTCCATCATGGTTTGTTTCACAGTGTGATATACATGCCTCAATAGACTTGCTGAGATTTTATGTCTCCCAAGACATCCTAGCAGTGGGCAGCACTAGTGCATGAAGGGTCCTATTCATGAAAGGGTCGGGTTACCTAAGCACTGCATATCTGAGGCACGTAGGCAACCCTACATGGAAATGCCACATTGCAGGAATCCAGTGGAACCATGATGGCATTCACTACAGGCATGTTAGCCCCTTGCACACCAAATCCCCTGACCACCCATGCAGCTATGTGTTATGGGTGGTCCTGGCGCGTACCCATACTCCATGCCATTCACTAAGGTGAAGAGTGCCAGAACTGGAGGCATGAGTTACATGAGGATGACCCTGCCATAACTTTCACACACCTCCAACAGATATCCCCTAGCTGTGGCAGCAATGGAAATCCCATCCACACAGCTGCCGCAGCCCACTGGGCTATCAGAGAGGGCTGGAGGCCATTCAAGCATTCACCCATCGGTGTCAGCTTGCCAAGGTCTATGTCTTTCCAGGATCCCCTGCATGTGTGCAACATGGGATCCACTTTGGGACCAAGAATGGGCATCTGACTGAATGCCCACCAGCATCCTGTAGTCCACTCCTATGCAGCTGTGCTCCACCCTCGCAGAGCTGCGTACCAGGGGTGCAGACAGGTGGCCAGCAGTGGTGAATGCCAGCTGTTGTGTGCCTGTCCTGGGGTGTGGAGCTGTGTGGGCTCTGTACATGTGAATCACACGTACAACCCGCACTGTCATGAAAAGAGCCAGTAATGCATGACCCACATCCACATACCACAAAAATACACACAGTCACAAATAATTTAAACAACTGATGCAATGAATGTTTTTTTTTTAATTACTGGAGCTGAACTATAGATGTGTGTCATGGCCGGCCCGGTGGCACTGAGGTTTGAGGTGCTGGACACCACACCTTGCACCGCGTCGGTGACCCGGGTTCAGAACGGGATTTGCAGGCCGGGGCTGGTAGGAAAAAAGGAAGGATCGAGCATCCTGTGACAGCTTCTCCTTCTTCAGGGTGGGTGAGGGGACATGCACTGCGCTGCAGTGACACCCAGCGGAGGCTGGGAGTTAGACACAGTGTGAGCATCTACATGGGGGGAGAGCCGGCAGACGTCTGCATGTTAGTGCATTGACGCCATTGCACATCCGGCTCTCCAGTGGGCAAAAACAGAAAAAAGACTAAAGGGTGTCTCCACCTCTATGAAGCCCTCTCTGGGCTTCAATTAGCCTCTGTTGCCAGATCCCCAACCAGATATTTTTTCTATGGGCTAGATGAGGACCAGTTTCACGGCCCCGCCCTCCAGGGAGAAAGCCGGGGGTGACCGGGGGATCACGGTGGGACAGTAGGTTGAAGACCGGGGGCCATGAGTAGGGCGGAAGTCTGGCGGGGAGCCCTGCAAAAAAAAAAAAAAGTGTGTCACACCCTGTTATGCACTACTGGTGGCTGCTGCAAGGATAACTCTGGAGACACTTATGAAATCTCAGCAAGACTGATGAGGCATTTACATCATACTCTATAATGGACCATGACAGAGCATACAACGCAGGATAGGAAAGTGGCCCAGCACAGTCAGGTAGCATGGTTTATAAAACTAAAAAAGAACTTTGCAAGATCAGAAAAACTAGCATGACTGTACAAGGAGCTTAATCAGAAGGCAAGGATCATAAACTGAGAAGGACAGGCTAAAACATAAACATTCCCTTTAGGCTTGAAAGTTGTTGACAGGTTAAAGTACCACTTGCAGCTGCAAGCTGGATCACAGTCTACAAAATTATAGACAGGGGAACCTTGCAGTCTTACAATTATTTTTGTTTTTTCAGAATTACTTGGCTAGGAAAGAACCACTGAGCCACAACTCATTTCCAGGTGCAACCCGGGAGCACAGGGAGGGTAAGTGACTTGCTCAGGGTCACGCAGTATACAAGTGATGGTTGTAGGATTTAAACAAAGATCTCCTAGGTCTCCAGGTTCACAGTTTGGTGCTCTAACCTCTAGGCTTGGCTATACTGTCTCCTCACAATTAAAACACGCACCCTTGGGTCACTAGAGAGAGAGCTGTTGTGTTGAAAAGCTGTGTCTCGCACATACTCCATAGTTCCATTGAAACAAAAAAATACCTTTTTATTTTGTTTTTTTATTACTGTAGCTCTCTTTTTCAGAAGAAACTGCAGGACCACAAAAATGAAGTGCTACACGGTACCATAGTAACAAATTAATTTAAGGTCGGAGGGGACTCTAGTTTTAGCATGTTTGTCCCCTCTGTTCATAAGCAGGGATGAAAAAGGTATTCTATGTAAACACGTACTAGTGTTGTTGATCATTCGGGTACCTTTCTACAAGTAATGGGCTGAAAAAATGAAGCCTACATCCATGTCATCCAGTACAGTCCTCTGTGAGATCATCCTCCAGGGGATCATGCTGATGTTTGACTACATGGATGTGGTGTGCAGTGTGGCCCCATTGTCTGCCCTTGTCAACAGGAACCCTTGTTCCACTACTTCAGTTGCTCTGCTCTTAATACACCACCGCTTATCCATCACTGCTCTCTATATAATAACCTCTATCTCCCCTCCCTTGAGGTCCATTGCTTCTCACTTTGCCCTATCTTACTGGCCAAATACTGACTAACCACTATTCCCCCTAACCTTGGCTCCCCCATCCTGCTAGTCCATTCATCTAGTGCTTCCTCCTTCCATATCTGCTGCTGCAAATCTACAACTGGCCTTCTGTATCTGCCTTTGTTCCCTGTCAAATAACCTCCTTCTTCCTATTCGACATTCTGCTTAACTCCACTCCACTCCACTCCACTCTCTCACACCACTTTTGCTGCCACCCTTTTCTAAGCCTTGCACTTATAGCTATCCACTGCCTTGCATTCCCCCAATATCTCACTTTGTTATGACTATGCCTGACTTAACCAAGTTTACCTTAACAGTCACAAACTTAGTATTACGAAAACTGTACAAATATTTTATAAATTGATAAATCTACAAATTAAAAATTGGTTTTATTGCTCCTCTTTTGTTTTGCACATTGCATCTTGCATTCAATTTGTTTGTGTTTTTTTGCATTCTTTCCTTGCAATCCCCTTTTTTGGTCACACATGGAAATGAGATCTGTCTCAGTATACAGTACCTCTGCTGGTCAACAAATGTTAAATACATAAAATGTACTTAGCGGAAGTCAACAACAAAAGGGATTGGCACAAGGACCACAATTTTCAAAGCACACTCATGGACTTATGAACTTTTCTTTCACTGCCTACAACTTGGACTCCAGCCCTCCAGCCAAAGGGGTGAGTGTGGGACTGCCTTCCACACTCACCCCTGAGTGTGGGACAGCCTTCGATCCTTGGCTTTCCTTCCCCCCAGCCGCACCTTCAGCTAGCACCTTGGACCCCCCATAGCTGCCTACAATTCACTACAGCAGGCAACAGCCAATCAGGTGAGCTGAGGAGCAGGACCAGAACAATGATCACTATTTTTAAAGTGCACTCATGGACCTACAGACCTTTCTTTCACTGCCTGCAACTTGGACTCCAGCCCTTCAGCTTCAAGGGTGAGTGTAGGACTGCCTTCCATGTTTTGCTTCCCTTTCACACAATCACACCTCCAGCCAGCACCTTGGGCCCCCCCACAGCTGCTTACAAATCCCTGCAGTAGGCAACAGCCAAACAGGTGACTCGAGGGGTGGTACCAGCACAAGGAGTGCTATTTTCAAAGCGCACTTATGGACCTACAGACCTTTTTTTCACTGCCTGCAACTTGGACTCTAGCCTTCAATCCTCAGGGGTGAGTATGGGACTGTCTTCCATCCTTGGCTTCCCCCCACTGATCATACTTCCAGTAAGCACCTCAAACACTCCCACAGCTACTTATAAATCCCTGCTGCAGGCAACAGCAAATCAGGTGAGCTGAGGGTCAGGAGCAGCACACGGAGCACTATTTTTAAAGTGCATTGATGGACCTATGGGCCTTTCTTTCACTCGCTGCAACTTTGACTCCAGGCCTCCAGCCTCAGAAATGAATGTGGGACTACCTTAAATCCCTGGCTTCCCTTCCTTGCTCATCGGACCTCTAGCCAGCACCTTGAGCCCCCTCCCCCGCACAGCTGCTTATAGATCACTACAGCAGGAACAGCCAATTGGGTGAACTGAAGGGTGGGAGCAACACAAGGAGTGTTGTTTTTAAAGCACAGTGACGGACCTATGGACCTTTCTTTCACAGTCTGCAACTTGGACTCTCGCCCTCCAGCCTTAGAGGTGAGTGTGGGACTGCATTCCATCCTTGGCTTCCCTTCTTCCCCAATGGCACCTCCACCCAGCACCCCAGACCTCCCATATCTGCTTACAAATCCCTGCAGCAGGCAACAGCTAATTAGGTGAGCCAAGGGGCAGGAAGAGCACAAAGGGCACTATTTTCAAAGTGCACTCACAGACCTACAGACCTTTCATTCACTGTGTGCAACTTGAACTCCAGACCCCCAGCCTCAGGGGTGACCGTGGGACTGTTTCCCATCCTTGGCTTCCCTCCCCCCCGACTGTACCTTCAGCCAGCACCTTGGACCCTCCACTGCTTCTAAAAAATCCCTGCAGCAGACAACAGCCAATCACATGAGATAAGGAGCAGGAACAGCACAAGGATTGCTATTTTAAAGGGCACTGATGGACCTACAGACCTTTCTTTCACTGCCTGCAACTTGAACTCCAGCCCTCCAGCGTCAGAGGTGAGTGTGGGATTGCCTTCCATTCTTGGCTTTTCTTCCCCCATCACACCTCCAGCCAGCACCTCAAACCCCCCACAGCTGTTTACAATCCCTGCAGAAGGCAACAGTCAATCAGGTGAGTCAAAGGGTGGGACCATTATAAGGAACGTTATTTTCAAAGTGCACTCACGAATCTACGGACCTTTCCTTCACCATTTGCAACTCTGACTCCAGCCCTCCAGCTTCAGGGGTGAGTGTGGGACTGCCTTGCATCCTTGGCTTTCCTTCCGCTACCAATTGCATCTCCTCCCAGTACCTCAGACACCCCCCACAGCTCCTTACAGATCCCTGCAGCAGGCAACAGCCAATTGGGTGAGCTTAGGGGTGGGACCAGCGCAAGGAAAGCTATTTTCAAATCACACTACCGGACCTATGGACCTTTCTTTCACTGCCTGTAACTTGGACTCCAGCCCCCCAGCCTCAGGGCTGAAAGTGGCACTGCCTTCCATCCTTGTCTTTCCTTCCACCCTGATCGCACCTCCAGCCAGCACCTTGGACCCCCCATAGTTGTTTACAAATCTCTGCTGTAGACAACTGCCAGTCAGGTGAGCTGAAGGATGGGACCACTTCCCTTTTTCAGCCAAGCTCCACTAGCGGCCCTTCCACTTGAAGGACTGAGCGCAAAGAACATCTAGGAGTCTGCTTGGAGTCAGCCCTGGATCAGCAGTTCAGCTGGCCACACTGCTCCTCTAGTCTGTCTCCTGTGTCCTCGGCTGATACACTCAGCTCGTCTGTAACTACTGTTTACTTCTCACTGTAGGAGCATGTACCCTGTAAGGGTACTCTACCTAAAACTCCACTAACTCTGTGCCTCTTCAATGTACTCTATCTGGATATACTGGTTATTTTCACTGTCTATTTGCTTTAACTACATACAGTGCTATACCTATCTAGTGCTGTGATAGTGAACTCATCTGTGAACTGCACAGGAAGTCCAAAAGATGAAAGGACTCGCACTCTGTGAAAAACAAGAGGGTTGCTCCACCTATAGTGATCCAGTCTTGCCTGCATATTTGTTCAAACTTGACCTAGTTACTCACTTTCTGCCTGTTAGTATGCAAGGGCACAGTCTTGTGCGAACTGCATTGGTAATCCTAACTGTGTTATCCTGAATTCAGTGTTTACCTGCCTAGTCTTTTTATCTTGGCATTTCTGGTGAGATAGTCTGCCGCCCATTCTGTGGCTTGCTCCCGTAGTTCAATTTGGCCATTTTTACTGACTCCTAGGTGGTCCCTATCTGGGTGCACCTCCTCTTAGCATTTAACTACCAATTTTATTTTGCATTTGTTGTTTAAACATTTGTCTGTTACATACAATATATCCTAGTGCTTCTCCTAGCAATTTTTTGCACTACTTTCAGCTTAGCCAGTAATCTGTTTGAGTACATCTGTTTTGTTGCTTGTACCTGCCTGATGTTTCTCCCATTCTCAGTTATATACTAGGACATTTATTAGGTGACAGCAGTTTTGTGGTTTTTTTTACCTAACGTTCACTCACATTCCCAGCTTCTCCTTTGTTTTACTGATGACTACTGCATGTCACCTCCTCATCACAATTTACCTTGTATCCCTGTCTACCTCATCCATCCCATCCCCTGCCTCTACCCTTTCTCCTTCTCCCACTTCTGTCCCACCCCCCATTGCCTTCCCCCCTCCACCCATCCAGGTCTCACTCCTCCCTTTTACCCTCCTCTCTTCCTATCCACCCTGGTTTTCTCTCCTCCCCACCCTTAAGTTGGAGCTGCTCCACTGTGCCCTTCTATCCTTTCCCTGCCTCTCCCATTCCTGCCCTCCCCAGCTCTAAGTGGTAGAACTCAGGCTCCATTCTCTTGCTGCTGTTCCTTCTCCTTCTGCTGTCTGGTGATGTAGAATTCACCCTGGACACTCCCTTCCCTCCTGTCCCACCTCCCTGACTGCCAAAGGGCTGAGCATGTTTCACCTCAGTGCTCAGAGCCTTCTTCCAAAACTCGACTTCCTATCAGTCTGGACCTCACAGCACTCTCCCAAAATTCTCTGTATCTTGGAATCCTGGCTCTCCTCCAGGATCCCAGGCTCTAGCATGTCCCTTTCTATCATCTCTTCAAGCAGGACAAGGGAAAACATGAGGGGGTGTTCTTACACTGTGGTTATCAGGGAGGGCTAATCCCCCCACAAAGTTCTCTTGATCAAACTATCATTCCCCTTCTCTGTGCCCATCTTCACTGGGGGCTCCTATGCCTCATCAAAAATATCTTCCTCCTCCCTGGTTGATTATCTGTCTACCGTCACCTCCCTTTCCTCTGCCGGTGAACTCATCCTGCTAGCTGACTTCAGCATCAATTGGCTTTCCCGGTCCTCCAAGCCAACTATCCACAGGGTTGAGTCCCTCAATCTCACATAGATTATCACCTAACCCACTTGGCTCAACCCATCACAATCTTTCCGTCCTGGACTGGTTCTCTCCTCTTGCTCCAACCATATTGTTGCAGCAGGTATCTTGTTGGATGCTTTCACTAACCACTGTATGATGCTTTGTGTCAGGAAGATCTGGCACCCATCCTTCTCCCCCCCCAAACACATTTGGGATTAGATCCATCCAGTCGCCCAACACCACTGCTGTCTTGAGTGACCTTGCTGCTGCATATTGGGCAACCATACCCTCTGCTTCTGATACGGATGTTGCCCTCTCTCTGTTTCACTCTAAATTCTCTTCTGTTTGGGAGCAGTACACCCCACTCAGAAAACCCATGGTCAAAACTCACCACCACCACCGCTGGATTACCTCTGATGTCATTGATCAGTGCAAGTACAGAGATCTTGCCTAGGTATGTTACAAATCATCTTTCTCCCTTCCTGACCTCCTAAATTACAGAACAATCATAGACTCCTGCAGAAAGGTTATGAGGGCTATGAAATCACAATATTTCAAGGTCATCCTCCAGAACAAGCTTAATCCCCCCTCAAAGTTCCGAAGGTACTTCACTCCCTTTTTGACCCTCCCACCCAGTGTGCCCCTCTGATCCTACAGGTCAATGGTTCACCAGTATCTGATCCCTCCTCTGTTGCTGCTCACAAATGTTTCACTACCTGTGCACTCCCTTCTGCTCACCATCCAACCTTCTCCACTCCTCCTCATGTTCCCTCTCCCTCCCATCCATTCCTCTCACAGGGTTTCCCTTTTCCCCCATTACTACACAAGAAACCTTGACTACCCTTTACTCCCTCTACTTATGCAAATCCTGCCCTGATGGGTTGGATCCTAAACTACTCCACATCTCCACTCCTGCCATAGCATCTCCTATGACTCACCTACTCAACCTCTGTAGTACCCCAAAGTATAGGGGCCCTACAGAATGAAAAAAGGTAGCCTCTCATACAGCCCCCAGTCACTGTAGCATGGGTGGCAGAAGGGTAACGAGGCCCTTCAGTTAATGTGTCTCCCCCCTTCTTCCAATGCAGTAGTGCAGGGTGGTGATAAAATGAAAAATTAACTTTTCTCCTTTCCTGCTGCTGGCCTGAATCACCCCAGCAGGCAGCACAAGTCTAGGCCTGGTCATGCACTAATACTGATGTCCTGGCCCAGTGCATTGTGTTTGCTTTTTTGTAATTGCTGCTGGGCTCAGGCTGGGGATTCCAGAGCCAGAAATCCAAGCATTTTGAAAAATAAAAGTTTTTTTTGTTTTTGTTGTTGTTTGGCAGTTGTAGTCTGGACCAAGCCGAGAGTAGAGGTGATCAAGTGGAGTGACAGGAACTGGGGCTTACCTGTTTCATCCACATAGCAATTATCAGCACCAATGTCTGTGTGAAAACAGCTTTATTTCAGTGAAATCCACACCGCCGCAGCTCTGGAGTACAACAACCTCTGCCGGTTTCGTAGAATACTATCTCGTCAGGAGAATGCCGCATGTCAGTATCAGTGCCATTTAAAAAGGCAATCATTAAAGTAACAGTGCAATAACTAGATAGCTATTCCCATAACCACATACTGTATGTATATAACACATAGGATAAAGTATGGGGTGCAGTGCGTTATGAGAATTTTACACACACACACACACACACACACACACACACACACACTTGTAGTTAGATGGCACATAAACCCTGAAGGTGAGGCCCAAGGTTTTTTTACAGCCATCCAACATTGAGAGTGTGTGTAAAATTTGGGTTTTACACACTGTACCCAATATTTTGTTTTATTTAGTTGAGGGTTCGAATTTTTTCGCCACCTTAGATTTGAAAATGTGCATCTGCAGGAGATTGTAAAAAAAGAGGCTTACCTAGTGGTTTGGAGAAACAGCTGAAACACTTTATTAACTTGCAAACAACATTCGAAGCAACATTTAGCAGTAAATCTTTTAACTATTTAAAATAAAGTTAACTTTTTTAAGTAAAATTCATTAACTGTAACAGTTCATGTGGGTTTTCAGACGTTACTGCTGTGCGACTTGTCACGATGGTGACATTTGATCTGCAGAGGAAGGGGGATGAGAAGAGAGAAGAGAGCATGATTAGTTAGGGATCATGTGCATTTATCTGTTCTTTTTTTAAAAAAAATGTTATTTGGTTCTGGAAAACAGTTCCTTTTATTGCGGTCTGATCAGTGGTACTGACCTCAGTCGGGGCTGTCCAAATCGTAAAGCACTCTGACTCATCCTCTTTTTTGAGGTGGTTCTTTATAGTTACAGATCCTCACTGCTACTGGATTTTGGAATGTGCCGGCATTCTCAAAGATGGTCTGCAGAGTGCTGCTCGATATTTGTTCCTGGTTGCTAGTGGTAGTCGCAGGAGGTGCTTGCAGGACAGCTTCTTGTCTGCAGGTGGTCGGTGTTTGATCATCTGAATCGGTGAGGAGATGGCTTATTTCTTGTTGTTTCTTCTTGGATAAGGCAGAGTAATTGTTAATTTATTGGATGTTGCGGTGGCCAGAAATTTGTTGCACATCCGTGTGGTGGATATTGTGGTCTACCAGTCACTGTATGCTGGCTTTCCTGGTGCTGTGGTTAGTGATTCTTTTCCCTTCTGACAAGCTGGATTGAATTTTCATTTTGTCATCATCTGCCTCATTTTATTTATGCCTATACTCATGTTTCTGAACCAGAGGGATTTTTTTGTTGTTGCTGTTTGGGGCAATGTAGAATAGCTCTTCAGCTTTTAACATTTCGGGTGGTCTTTGACTCTTTAAAAAATCGTATGCTCAGATTGTGTCCCTCTCTGGGTTTGTGGGGTTGGCATAGATTCTAGGAGACAAAGAACCTCTGTGCACAAACACTGAGGCAAGGGTTACCCCAAAGGGCATTTGGCTGGGGGAAGCCAAGTTTCAAGAAAATAAAGAATCACACATGCACATCTAGGATTTACTAAACGGACATCTCGGGGTTTTCCTCCTGTTCTCATTTTAGTTTGCCTCTCACGGTATTCCAGAAACATATTGCCTTTGGTGTCTACTGATTTTTTGATATCACCCCACTGCAAGTCATATTGGTCTTTTGTTGTTAAGGTAAATTGTATTCCAAAATTAAAGAAGAGGTAATTTTTGAGACCAGTTGGGGTATTCATGCTTAGTGTGCCTGACTGGTACAGCAGTTCAACATCTTGCTCTGAGAGTGCTTCCGCTTTATTTGGCCTGTTCCCTTTGCCTGCTTTCTTTAGCTGCTTTTGCTTTGCTAAGTGTTTTTTTTGTTTCTGAAAAAATATTGTCAGGCAATTTAAAAATTGAGTCTGGATACTTTTGAGCCCTGGGAACCTTTCTATGCTGGCTAGTATCCCTCTGAGAGTTGTCGGTTCATATTCTATCCCATCCTGTTTCTTAGCAACAAATAGGAAGTCAGCAATTTTGCTTTCAAGGTCCTGCAGTTCAGATACTGTATATGAAATTCAGTTTGTGCCCCTATTTCTGACAAGTATACCATAAACAGTTTAACATCGCTTTCTGTTTTTCTGGCATTATTTCTATTTTTCTGCTCTTGAATGAAACTTTGCCTTTGTTCAGCGTTTGCTAATTCGAAGCAGACTGACATTTTTTTATTTTTTGGGGGGTTTCCTAGATCTACTTCAGGATGATTTACTGAACAGTGTGGCAGTTTCAGAGGTAAGTGGCTTTTACGAGCAGTTGTGTGAGAAGCAGTGGCTTGTGCTTGTAGGGGGAACAACTGTTTCTTGTCCTTGAGGCAGTGCTTTCAACTCATGCTTTTTCCCATACAAAGACCATGCACGTTTAATTAACACTTGTGTATTATGGTTTTTAATACACATTTTTCTGTATGGGAAAAAATGCAACCCATTAATTAAAATCATCATCAATGGATCCATGACTGGTCATCAACATTCTTTGTCGAATGACCAGACAGCGAGCCCGTCAAGTAGACCGTATTTCACAGTCAGCAAATGGGTTCCTATGGAGCAACATGTTTTTATCGGGGGGCTTTACCACCAAACCCCCCATGCAGGGGGCTGTGCCCCCCCACACACCCTCACTAAATATAATCAACTCCGAGTCAGAACTGATTGGGGAGGGGTGCAAGACCCCCAAAAGACAGTGCCAGGTTTCTGCACCAACACTACAGTGACCTGGTGTTGTAGTCACTGTAGTGTCAGTTGCTGTAGATGTGTCACTGTTGGGTGGGTATACAATCATAAATCACCATCTAACACATTATGAAAAAATAAATTAAAAGCAGAAATACTGAAAATTGCGTCAGCAAGACATTTAAATATTTGGAATCCAAAATGACAGTATAATTTAGCATGCACTATCTTTCACAGGGTTTAAAACCAGGAACCTTCCATGCCTACAAAAGGAATATAACAATAGTTAATAAAACTTTGCAATTCAAATTGTTCACTAAACTGCTTATAAATATACTTATTGGTTATCTATTTCCAAAAAAGAACATTACTGTTCTCTCTATATATCCTATTCAAGGTATACAGCACATATGCTATAGTAATCTTTATTTTTCCTTCTTTTTAATTAATAGCGGGATATCAGTTCTTTCATTGAGTCCAGGTGCTGTTAAAGCACCTAGCGTGTAGACCCAAAAAGTCTCTCTCTGAATCAATTTATCATCAAGATTACCACCCTGTGGTCCCAGTCTGACCAATTCAACCCCACAGAATTCAAACGTATGCCTATTCCCAGTACCTCTATTTCTAAGGCAATGTGTAGCTAGTGCATTCATAGCATCCCCCTTAGATATGCTCTGCAGGTGCTCCCCCATACAACATTTAAAGGGTCTGGTGGTCTTCCCAACATAAAAGGAACTGCACTCACAAGTCACCAAGTATACCAGGTTCTCAGAGACACAACTAAAGAAGGAACAAGAATCATACATGTTGGGTGCATTCACAGAGGTAAAAGTGTTACCCCTCAATACAGAGCTGCTAAATTTGCAGTTCAGAATCTGCACAGCAGTTCCTCCTCACCCTTAGAAATTGGGCCTTGGGAATGTTCTCTATCATATGACAGTGGTGGCAGCTGGAAGAGAGCAAAAGTAGTTCTGGTCCATATCCTTGTAGAATAAAGACATTGTTAAGCAGTTCTCTGAATCCCTTGAAATTTGTAAATCCAAAAAATTAACTGTGTTTCTGTCACATTGCACAGAAAATTTCAAATTGGGATTACTCATTTCCAAATAATGAAGAACTCCCCCAGCACCTCCCGTGTACCCCACCATATCATAAAAATGTCATCTATAAATCAACACCACAGATCAATCCTATGGTGGAAGGGGTTGATTGTGAATGTAGCACCCCATTGTCATTCCCTTAACCTGGCGGAAGACGTCTCACTGAAAAAGAAAGGAATTCACTGTTAGACCCATCTCTGCAGAATCCAAAATAAATTGTCCTACCAGCATCAAGAGCTCATCCTGTTCGAGCCAGCATGATAATGCCAACAACCCATCCTCATGCAGTATGTTGGTATACAGTGAGGCTATATCCATCGACATAAACCACTAATTTGGTTCCATCTGTATGTCCCTCAGGATGCTCAAAATGTCAGTGGTGTCCCTCACATAGCAGCATAGATTTTTTACATAGCCCATAATATAAGACCCACAAATCGTTGCTCCTATGTGAGGGATACCACTGACACTGTGGGCATCCTAGGAGACAGCCACTTCAGTCCATCTTGTTGCATCAACACTTAGAGGTCCTCCTTGGTTGTCCAGAGAGGATGAGAATGGTGGTAGGGCTTTGGGTGGTCTTGCAGGTAACTGAGCCTCAGGCCATGCAGGGCTTTATAGGTCAGTAACCCAACCTTGATGGTGATCTGCCACATAATAGAAAGTCAATGCAGAGAGCTCAGCACAGACATAATGTGGCTTGACCTCGAAAGGCCCATCAACAGCCTGGCTGCTGCACTCTGCACTAGCTTTTGGTGGCAGAGATCAGCCCCTGATAGCCCTAGGTAAAGGGCATTGCAGCAATCAAGCTGTGATGTCACAAAGGCATGAACCAGTGATGGAAGAGATGGAGACTGCACAGGGTGAAGCAAGTGGATCCATCACGTGTAGTTCTGCTTTTAGAATGTTGTAAAGGCTTAATTACCGAACAATAAAAAACCAACCAACCAACCAAGTGTAGTTCAATCAGTGATGCAGGAGCTGGTCTCAGGCACTTTGAAAAAGAGCCAGTACTGTGGGTGTACGTTTGGAGTGTTTTATTTTTTCATATGTTCAGTCTGAATAAATAATTTAACATAAGAACTTTACTTCTTTCATTTGGGCTAAGTGTTTGAGACCAGCTCCTGCATCACTGAATGAACCAGTGATAGCAGATCACCCAAGGGGATCAGGTGTTTAATCCTGACAATGTTTCTAAGGTGGTAAAAACCACTCTGGACCATGGCCAACACCTGAGATTCAAGTGTTAGGCCACTATCCAGTACAATGCCAAGATTTTTTATTCTCACTGAGGTGAGAAACTGGGAGTCTCCAAGCCTAAGCCTGGTGACTTGACCAGCCTGTGCACCAACCCTCGGGTGACCGGGTTCCACCACTAGAACTTCTGTCTTATCTGGATTTAACCTCAGCCAGTTAGCACTCATCCAGTTTTGGATCTCAGCAAGGCAACAATTGAAAACTGAGACTGCATCCTGTTGTCTTGGTGCAAAGGGCAGATACAGCTGGGTGTCATCAGCATAGCTATGAAAACCCAGTCTATACCATCTTATAATGTCCTCTAGTGAAAGTATGTACACCACAAACAACATGGGGGACAAAATGGAACCCTGTGGGACCCCACATGGCAGGGGCAGTGTCTGAAAGGAGAAGGCTCCTAAAATTACCCTCTGCATCCTGCCGGTGTGGAAAGAATGGAACCACTTGAGGATAACATTAGAAAGTCCACAACAAACCCGCAGGTGATCCCAAAGTATGCCATGGTCTATGGTGTCAAAAGCAGCCGAGAGATCAAGGAGAAGAAGAACAGATTGTTCTCCTCTATCCCTTACCACCAGGAGAACATTAAGCTGGATTACACAGGCTGTCAACAGTTTGGAAAAGTTGAGCTGGTCAGTTAATTGCTGCAGCTATTTTCCTGGATGGAAACTCTGCTTTCATATGGGAAATTGCTGTTTGATAATCCCTGTAATGCATCTTCTAAACAAGCTTATCCCCACTAGACTGGGACCTCTGCCAGCAGTGCTCAACCTTCATCCCTTCACCTTCAATTCCCGGAGAGTCCCATCAAACCATGGGGATCTCTGTCATGAGGTGAGGTGCTGAACCCAGACTGGTGTGACTGAGTTGATAGTACTTGTGATGGCCCTATTATAGATCAACACCAATTCTCCCAGCCCCTCACAAGCTCTCATCACACCTGTTTGATCCAGCACTGCCATAAGACCCTCTGGGGTCAAACTCCTCAAAGGGCAGTACTGGACCGTCTCTGTAGTGGAGGGTCTATTGGGGGGGCTTCAAATGAGAACTTCATGGCATAGTGGTCCGACCAAATGACTGGTTCTACAATGAGGTCAATGACCTCTTATCCTAGTGAGAAGATAAGGTACAAGGGGTTGCCATATGAGTGGGTTGCAGAGGTAGCTGCCTGTGTCAGGCCCAGTGATTGCATTAATCAGAGGAAGTCTTGCCCAAACTGTGAGAGTTCATTGTCAATCCAAGCACTGAAGTCACCCAGAATTGTCCATCCGGGCAACTCCAAAACTAGATCGACGATGAAGTCTTTGACTTCCTGAAGAAATTCCCCAGAGGACAGTAAATGAGAAGGATCCTGCAACCTGCACCTGCAATCCCCTAAACAGCCACACATTCAAAAGACCTCATTGTTCCCACTGGGAGGACCATGAATTTCAAGCTTGACTTAAAACAAATAGCAACACCCCCCCACCCCTACGATCCTTTCTTAGACAGTGAATCACCAAAAACCCAGCAGGAACCACCAGTTCCAATACTGGGCTAGCATTTTCATCCAACCAGGTCTTGGTGATGCAAGCCAGGTCAAATGCAGAGACAAGATCAGCTATAATAACTGCCTTGTTTCTAATGGACCTGGCATTGCATAACACCACCCAGGAAGGCTAGGTGGATGAGACTGGTCCTTGGCTACCTGCCCACTAAGCATGGAACCCTTGGGTATGGGAATAAGACAGGGAGGACCCCTATCATGAACCCATTTTGCCCCAGGGTGCCTCCTAGAACTCATCACACCTATATGTCCACCTCTGTTTTTCCAAACACTCTTGGTGTGTAGGGTAAATAATAATACAGATTCCTGTATCTCAGAGTCTGCTAAGAAACATTCGTAAACAAGCAAGGGGTACTAATAAAGTTTATTATAAAACTTACACCAAGCGTGACAGAGAAAATCACAAGGGAGATGGGTTTCTCATGACTCTCCTGAAGAATGTACACAATCTCCAAAATTGTAGTTCTTAGGTTCTCTAAGATCTTGTTTTTTCTCCCCACACTCCGGCTCTCTGCCCTTCTAGAGTTCTTGTTTCTAGAGCTGAGGTCGTAGTGTCTAGAGGAGCTACAGTGGGCTGCAGACAGCTAAATACTACAGATAACAGCATAGCAACAGAGATTACAGCATAGTTACAGATATGAGAAACAATATTGGAGAATGACTTAGGAGACAGAATTACTAATGAGTATCATATAAGACAGAATATGCTTCCATTTGCATTATAGCTTGGACAAAAGAAATGCTGACTGGTTCAAACTACATGTGGCACTTCTTGCTTATGTACAATATAAGACAAAGACATAACAAAGGCTTTCTTTCTCTGTCAGCTTGCTTAGATGCAAAGAGAACTGCTGACAGGGCTCTATTACACGTGGCATATCTGCTTGAGTGTAAAACACACACTACATATAATTATATGAGAATATAAGTATATAGTAATCACTGATGATCCCTCAGAGTCATCTTATCAGTGATTAGGTAGATTATATATGGAACACATGTAAAAGACAAACATAGTCTAGATAAATGTATTATAGTGAGGTATAATGAACCATGTATGATAAATATTAACATATGTTAGCAGCAAAGCCGATTCCTAGCACCCATGCTTATGTGATTGGTGCCCAAATCTACAATGTTAGTGCAAAATAGCAGTATCACTGTATAACAGACTAGGAATACAGTGTGAGGTGTATGTGAGGTATATGTGGGATGATAGGGGCATAACCCAGGCATAACATCTCCTACATCATTTCCAAAAAACTGGACACATAGACCGCTACATCCTTCTTCTTCAGACAATGCCTAATGCTGTTCAGCATCCATAGACATCAGATGGCAAGGCAGGGCAATCAAAAGGATGAAGGTCTTGAAGCTGGGATGGGGAATAGTGCCTTCTAAAAGGGGCCACTGACCAACACATTCTCACTTCACAGCTACTGCTATTCCAAAACAAGTTAAAACAATTTAGATCTATACAACTCTGATTCAACTACCCTCCTTAAGATAAACACTAGAAGGAGCAGCCCAAAAATACAAGTCAACTATCAGAGCAACAGACTAAAATAAAGGTTAAATTACACCATTTCTAAATATAACACCACTCACACATTAAACAGACACACACACACACACACACACACACACCCCTCCAAACCCCAACTCAACTCCCAATAACCCCAATACTGTAATGGTAACAATAAGGGAGTCCCAGATTTTAGGAGCAGTCTTCAGAGTCAGTCCAACAGAATATTCCAGATGGGTAAAGAGCCAGTCACTGCATAATAAATGTTTAATCTAGTCAACTGCTACCAGTTCACAGAGTAATTTCAAAGTGGAGCACAATTAGAGAATTATAGTAGAGCAGGGGACTTTCACTCTACTGACCTACAGCTGACTAGATCAACACTACTCCCAATCACTAAATGGCCCTCTCAAGACCCTGTACTAGGATTCAGGTTCAGTTCTAATCAACTCCAATTTCTTCTCAACCAGTAGTATGGTCTGATATTTCCAGTTAAAAAATTGGATTTTTATTTCCTAGCATCTGATTGGCTGGTGCCCTTGCCAAGGGGGTACAATAACTTTCAATAGATGCCCAGGAAATAAAAAGTACCAACCCAGTGCCCCATCACCCACTTATGTACCCCTGTGGCCATCCTGCTTCCTGACTGGCTGAAAACACACTTTAATTTTAAATCACCTCCATTTTTGCTCTCTCTTAGCGAGAGATACTGGCCCTCAATGCTCTGCAGTTCGCTACCAGCTACCTCACGATTCTCTCACACAGCCTTAGTGGGGCTCCTTTCAGCTACATTTCTTTTTTTTTAATGTAATTACGGAACCCTCTTGAGCAATTCTCTGTGACTTTCAATACCTGAGCTCTCCCTCCAGCTAACCTCTCACTCTCAAAATCTGTACTGGACACTGAGCAAGGCAGCCCCCATGACAGAAGCAATCTCCCAGTCTCCGTTAGCTTTTCAAATAATAAAAAATATACACTAGCCACACATACAAAAAATAAATCAATGAAAGCAAAACTCTCTGACCGATCAGCTTCATGGAACTGCCTGTCATCAGTGCGGTTTTGAAATGTGCAGCGCGTGCGTGCCTTTTCAAACCAAACCAAAACTTCCTTTCCTCCTCTCCTAGCTCACGTCTGCTGTTCGTTTACACTCTTCTCCACAGCAGAAACATAACCAGTCCCCAATACCCTACACAGAAGTGCCACAGACTGACACACACTGATACTGGCTCTTCTGTGTCCTTCGCCCTACAGGTAAAAAGAAAACTTTTTTTTTTAGGCTTACTTTTGTTTGATGCTGCTCCTTTGATCTGTAGCTAAGTCCTGCTCTGGTACATTTACCGACTGCAAATTCAACTCCACACCATCACGCTAAAGTAAAAAATAAATAAAACAAAAGGAAATAGTAACATGCAACTTGGTGGTGGTGGGGTGTGAGAAAACAGATTATTACCAAGTAAAGCACGCAGCCACCTGCCCCAATACTTCCGGATCAGCGAACCCCATTTGTACACACCTATTACTAGCACCTTTTTTGAACCTGCAGTAAAACCACAGTTTCTGCCTCTCCAGTTTCGGCACTTAAAAGGAAGCTTGATGTCTTGTTTTAGATGGCAGGGGACAGGGGTTTAGGAGAACAGAATGGCTGTGTCACCTGAGTGTGGGAGGAGGTAGGAGATAGAACAGCACATAAAATGAGGGACTACTTTATCAAACAAAAAGTTTATTTTCTGATATTTTTATTTATGTTCAGTCATTTCATTAGTTATTTTACAACCTAACTAAAATTTACACATATGCCCATTTTCTAAGTGCAATAATACCCTCCAGGGTGAGTGGTATTGGGAAATACCAGACCTTCCAGGGGCTATAAGGCCCTCCGTCTGTGGCGTCGGACCTCAATACTCCCCTGGGCGGTCCGGTATTTCCCAATTTGTCCACCCTGTTGGGTATTATTGCTTACATATTTCATGAAATTGCTATAGAGTTTCTGTCTGCTGCCCCTACTGTGGAAATGCAGAAAGAAGGAGACTTCTGTAGAAATATCATATAAATTTTAGGAACTATCTGACCATGTCTTTGGCTGTGACTGTATAATAACAAGTTGTTTTAATCAGGTAAGATGTACCAACTTATCTTTTCAGGGTTCCCGGTTCTGGAGACACTAAAAGCCCTCTCACTGCCCCAGCTCACCTCCTGGGATGAATCCCCAATATTCCAGCAGTTGCTTTAACTGCACAGAAGATGTCACAAAACAGGCCTTCCTTGACTTTACCAGGCTCCAGAAAACAACAGCTATAGGCCCCGATATAGAAATGCCTTTCCCTTTTGGTGTCCATCTGATACACTCAGCTGATTTACTCCACCACTACTCAACGCAGCCCTGAGCAACCAAGCTGGCTCCCTGTAGTCACTACTCCAACAGCTGGCATTCTCCACAAGCACCAGATCAATTCACTACCACCACAAGCAAACAAGGTGGCTCCTTGCAACTACCAGTCCACCATCTGACTTTCCTGTATCCTCCGCAGGCTCCAGTGACTTAAGCCATATGTGGGACCATCCTCACATCCATACAGCATCCAACACAGCAGACAACCTCTGGGGGCCTCCAACAGCAGTCCTGTAAATCCATCTCCAGAACATACTGCTCCACAAATTGAGCCCTTACTAAAAACAAAGAAGCTAGCTCCTGACGCTGTCTCACTCAATTCCCTATCTAATGCTCCCTGTCTAAATCTCAACACTACCTAAAATCAAAATCAAAACAAAGAATTAAAAAAATGGAGTTCGTTAATAATAATAACAATAAAAGTGAAAATGAAGGACTCCCTTGCTAAACAACTGAAGGGCAGCCCAGCATGGCCATCATCTTACATAGAGAATGTAAGAATCTTCAGTGTACTTTGTGCCAGTAGCCCAAGGGAGGGCTCTTACCAAAGAATCACCTACTTTGTTCTGCATCTTCAGTGTACCCTGTCCTGGTAGCCCTAGGGAAGGCTCTTACTGAAGGCTTTTCTCCTTGATTCCAATTCAGTGTTCTTTGTCCTGACAACCCAAGAGAGTGGGCTCTGCTGATAAACCTATGGCCTGTTTAAAAATCCTCTCTTATGTCCTGGTGGCCTTCCATAAGCTCTTTACCAAAGAAACATAGAAACATAGACTTTGACGGCAGATAAGGACCGCTAGGCCCATCTAGTCTGCCCATTTCCCTACCTACAGGATAGGCCGCAGATCCTAGTTAACCAACAGCCTATTTCTTCCTACCCCCCACAAGAATTGCCTTATGTCTGTCCCATGCATTCTTGAATTCTCCCACAGTTTAGACCCCACAACCTCCTCAGGAAGAGCTGTTCCATGCATCCACTACCCTCTCTGTGAAATAATACTTCCTCACATTGCCCCTGAACCGCCCTCCTTCTATCTTTAAATTGTGTCCCCTTGTTCTTGCAAGTCTCTTTTTCTGAAAGATGCTACCCTCTTGGACTTTGTTGATTCCACTGAGGTACTTAAAAGTTTCTATCAAAGCATCAGTTTAGTTGTGCAGCCAGAAGCCCTTGTTTGCCCAGATGCCCCTTCCCCCTTCAGGTCTTGTGACAGCCTTATTTATATCAGGATTTGAATACCTAAGTGACTAAATATCTTGCATAAATGTAATGCACTGCAGTGCCCAATGCTGTATAAGAGCTTATAGTATTAGTAGTCGACCAGGTAGTCATTTTACCCTAGAGTACTCAGTTACAATAACAAACCATGATATATACATAGGCCAAGGTGCACCTTTTAAGAGTTACTGTATAACTGTAGGTTGAATGATCACTCATCCATCATTTGAATATATAGCCATTCTTTCGTATGTATCCTCTTGTGTTGTTAGTGCTAGTTCTTTCCTCTGTTATTGTGTCATCCTTGCTGCTGAATAAAATCCTGACTTCATCGAACTTCTGAGTATGACTCCTGCCTCTCCTTGTTGGGTGCCTCCATCCACCCACTCAGGAGCCTACAGTGTCCTTTGCCATAACACCTGCTTGAGGTGACACGTGTGGCAGTGAGGAAGACATGGTTCCAATTTCTCCACCTGATTCACTAGTCCACTTCTTCTCAGCACCAGCTCCTTTCCTTCTCCCTTAGTGCTATCACTCAGTCTTGGGAGTTGACCAAAGCTCTTCCACTCCACAAATGGGGGATCCTTCCTGCCCAGGTAATGTCCAGCTAATCTCCCTCCTCTCTTCTCTTGCCCAGCTGCAGGAGAAGCTTGTCTGTACCCGTCTGTCAGATTTCCTATCCTCCACTGATTTCCTCTTACCATTCCAGTCTGGCTTCTGGAAGCATCACTCCACTGTCTCCTCCCTGCTGCACGTAACTGATACTGTCCTCTCAGGGGTGGATCAGGGGCACATCATTGCTGCCATTTTCATTGATTTGGCCAAGGCTTTTGACTTTGTGTTTCACTCACTCCTCCTGGATAAGCTGAGTTCTGCTGGCCTCTCAGCTTTTGCAGTCAACTGTTTCTGTTCTTACCGGTGATCTACAGTCAGTCCAGGTTGGTAGCAACCTGTCTCCTTCTCTTTCCATCCAGGCAGGGGTCCCACAGTGCTCCATCCTTGATCCCATTCTCTTCTCTGTCTTCCTCAATAACCTCCCACAGGCCTGTGCCAACTCACATATTCACATGTATGCAGATGACACAGTCATTTACACCTCTGGTCCCTCCTCCTCAGCTGTGGGGTTCCACCATACCGCTTCGACAACAAAGTTGTTGAACACCAACACAGCGACAGAAATTTGCTGACAGTGACCACATCGTCTGAGAAATCTGTCGACGGACCGTCATGGCACCCCAAGTACCGGGGCTCTTGTACATTGTTTGTGGGGGCCTTTGCCCCTGCCCCCCCGAGCTTATATATATATTCAACTCTGGGAAGGGGTTTAATGAGGAGATCGGCCAACACCGGGAGTAGCCGAATCTGTACAGCACTCCAACAACCTGTTCGACACTGGATGTTGAACAGGTTGTGTCGCTGTCTTTGTTTCACTGCAACAACAGTATACCTGCTGTGGAAGGACTGCTCCAGCAAGACTTCTACAATGTTCTGAGCTGGTTTCAATCAAACCAACTGTGTCCATAACTTTGGGTACTAGCCAGAAATTGGCCTGACTCCCAACTCTGCCCTTCTTCACTACCTTGGAAGACAACCCTTTAGAAGTGGTCCAATCCGTCAAATACTTTGTTGTGGGGCTAGACAGCAAGCCTGACTTCTCTGCCCACATTGACACCATCCATGAAAAGCTCCACCCTAAACTTTATACCTTATTCTGCATAAAGATTGTCCATCTTGGCAGGTTTTCTGGGAGCTTGTTACCAGAATGGTGCTCATGGTCTTTGAGTATGCAGATGTGGTCTATAGGACAGCCCCCTCCACTTCCCTGGCCAGACTGAATACCCACTGCAACTCCTTCTGCCGCTTTTCTACCAACTCCCCTCCTTTGTAGTCATCATAGCTTACTATACTCCTCTTTATCCGTTCTCCCTCTACTTTCCTGTCACCAGATCCATTGTACCTCATTCATGTCCAAATACTGGTTTGGGTCCCTTCCCTGTTACTTTTCTTTCTTCCTCTCCCTTATCCCTTCTGCCTCCCGTTTCCTCCACTCCAGGGATCTTTGCACCTTTACCATTCCTGACCCCTGCTCCTCTGCTGGGTAAGTAGCAATTTCCTATTTCCTCCCATCACTCTGGAACCAACTCCCCTCTTCCCTCTGCTTCATTGCCTCCCCTGGCTCCCTCAAGCATCAACTGAAACTCCTTCCCTTCCCACCCTCAGCACTTGTTTCCCTTTCCTGACTGCTGCCCTTGCATTTGCCTCATACCTAGTGTTGCTGAAATGTTCATTTGCTGCTCATGCCTTGTTTTATTATTTTGCACTTATTTTTTGCACTTACTGCTGTATTTAGCCATGTCTCTGAGTGCACCTTATTGCAACTGCAAAATGGTGTCTGTGCTATGAATTAGGTATCCTCTGCTCCCTTTCCCCAGGTTGCACCTGGAAATGAGCCTCAGCTCAATTTGTGCCTTTCCCCATCACCAGTTGTCAAATAAATAAATAACTAAATAAAAGCAGGCCCAGTCTGAGAGTGCAAGTCACTCCAGAGCCAGGAAACCTATATCTGCCAGAAACATACCTCTCATCTTCTCAGCACTAAAATGTGTAGCATTGACCTTTAAAATGCAGAGCAAAATGGCAGAATTCATAGGACATTTTTTTCTTTAAAAGCAGTTGGCATCATATTACTAATGTTAAGAATTGTTTCTATAATATTAGTTCAATTTAGCCGGCCCAGTGGCGCTGAGGGTTGAGGCGCTGGAGGCCATACCTCGTGCCACACTGGTGTCCCAAGTTTGGAAACGAGCTGGAGCGCTGGGGCTCGTCAGAGGAGGGAGAGAATCGAGCATCCACTGGACTGCTCTCCTCTCCCTGGGGAGGGATCCTGGGTGCCTGTGGCGCAGTAGAGACCCCTGGTGGAGACCAGAGGTACTGCTAGCATGGAGCAGTTAATTAATTTATTTATTTATTGAAAATGTTTCACCAGGAGAGGCACACTGAGCAAAACAATGCTTGTCTCACAGTGCAACCGGGGGTACATGGGAGGAGTAAACACAGTAAAACAATGGGAATGAGTATAGCTAGACAGACTTAAACAAGCAGTAGTACTACATACTTGTGCCACATGGGGGTTGGCCTAACATGTTTGATTAGCATCGAACTATACATGGTTACATAAGTGCCTATATCTAGATAATGAGGAGAATAGAAATGCACCAGGTTTGTTGTGTGAACTGGGAGCCTGAGTCTGGGGCCAGGGGGTGGGACAGGTAAAGGTAGTCAATCACAGGGAAATGGGTGGGAGTTGACTTAGGGAACAGTGTTGATGGGAATAGAATGGGAATAGAAAGGAATGGACAGGGGTGCCAAGAGCAGGTAAGTGCAAAGATTATTAGGGCAAGTTTATAAGCCAGTTATTTGGGCGAACGGCCCAGCCTCTGGTCAGGTGCATAAAGAGGAAGGGATTGGGTGGGGGAAAGTTAAGGGGGAGGAGTGCAGCAGACGTCTATGGCTGCCGTGCTGATGTCATTTTATGGCCGCACTCCTGGGGGGAAAAACAACCAACAGAAGAAAAACCCTTACCGTGCTGGTAGGCAATGGTGCAGTTCAGTGGTGGGGCCCCATGCCGTGTTGGGCTATACATCCTAGTGCTCCCAGTCTCCCTCCACCTCACCAGTTACTCCATTAGATTGTAAATAGAGTGCCAGAGGAGTTGGTGGTACCACACCGGGGGGCTCAGAAACAGGGGATCGAGTGGCCGGGCGAGGATGAAGGAGGGGTCCAGGATCAGGTGAGCACTAGAGTCAGAGTCTTCAGATGGCTAGCAGAGCCACTGCCGAGTAACCGCTCCTGAGAGAGTCTGTCAGGGTAAGTGCAAAAATAAAGTCTACAAAAAAAAAAGTTTGTTAGTTCAAATTTTTTAATATTTTTCATGCCTATAAACAGCTGTAACATTATAAGGAACATCTGTAAATTTTTGCAGACCGGGGTAAAGTTGGGTGTAAAATACATAACATTATGGAAAATGCATAGCAGTTGAGAGCTATGGCTGGAAATGAGCCTCACTGACAAACAATCTTGGTAGGCTGTGATGTGGACAGCCTGTGATTATGGCGACTGTGATTGAGTGCTTTCAAAAAGGGTGACTCAATCATGGCACCTGTGCACAGGACTACTGGGCAGGGAGGGCAACCGGACAGGGGGTTCGGCAACTATAGTAACAGGATGTCACTTATATACAAGCGCATGGGGGGGGGGAGTGATCATGCCTTGTGATGGACGGAAGGGAAGGGGAGGGACGGTTTGTGGGGGTGTAGTGCGATGGTTGGCTGCCAAGCTGGTCATGTGGTGTGGTGGGCTGGTGGCAAGCTGGAGTTGGGAGGGTGCTAGGTATGATTCTGGATGCACTTGTTTTTTGCGCCTGGTCATGGGTTTTCTTTTTTCTTTAGTTTTTCACCCCCCCCCCGGCATGCACTCCCCTGGAGTTAAGAATCCTTTAGTAGGAGGGTGTGGGGGGGGCATAGCCCCCTGCATAAAAGAAAAAATCTGACTGTTATGCACCCTTTTCTGTGCACCCCGAGTGTACATCGTCGAAACTGATTTTCAGCAATGTTCACTCGCCCAGTGATTGCCTTTCTGCGATTGCCATTATCACATGGAACCGTGATGTGCCCACTGTGCTGTAACTAATAGTTTCATAGTTATTTTACAAGTTCAGAAGGCCAAGGCCCATAATGAGCTCGCCACCAACTTAATGGTGGTATTAATACTTCATATCCTTCATGTAATCATCCAATGAAGTTTTAAAACTATACACCATATCACTATTAACTACATTTTTTGGTAATGAATTCTATATAGACGGTACTCTCTGTGTAAAAAATCTCTGTCTTCATTGGGTTCTATTTACTGGGTATTTAATTTTATTATTATGTGATCTTGTTTTAATTTCACCAGCTTGTTTTTCTAAACATATAGCATCAAGTCTGTCGCTATTCTGTAAGGCATTGTATACGTATATACAATCGCCCCTTAATAACCTGTACTCATGTGAATATAAGTTTAATGATTGTAATTTATGCTCATATGGGGAGATGTTTGAGCTGTTTTACTTTCTTAGTTGCTCTTCTCTGGACTTTCTCCACCATCCTTAATGATCCTACAGTAGTGAGCGCAGAGAAGGGGGCACAGTACTCCATGTGTGTCCTCACCAGACCTGTATAAAGCGGCATCAAGACCTCTGCCTTTCTATTCTTTATATGCCTTTGAATACATCCCAAAACAGAATAGCATTTTTTAACTGTTCTTTTTTGTATGGGCGTTGAATTTTAGATCATTACTGATGGTTATACCTAGATCTCTTTCCTCTGTTGTTGATTGAATTATTTTTCCTTTCATATTGTAGTTTGCCCTCCTATTATTGGTTCCAAAGTGCATCACCCTACACTTTAGCTCATTAAATGTCATTTTGTTCTCATCTGCCCAGTTACAAATATTATCTATACATCTCTGGAATCTAAATACTGAGTCTGAGTTATTGACTATACTTGCAATTTTGCAATCATCTGCATACTTCTCTATCCAGACACCATCAGTCACACTCATTGTAGATATGACAACATTAAATAACAATGGACCAAGGACAGATCCTTGTGGGACTCCACTGGTCACAAGACCCCAGTCAGATTCTTGTCCCCATACCACCACTCGTTGTACCCTTTCATTTAATCATGAACTTATCCAGCTAATAAAATTACCATTAAATTTTAGTTTACATAAGCTTTTTTAACAAAAGTGCATGTGACACTGTGTTAAAAGCCTTAGCATAATCTAAAAAGATTACATCCACTCATAAACCTCCATCAAGAGCTTCACTAACTGCTCAACAAAGCTGATCAGATTGCTTAACCATCATCTTCCAGGTGTGAAACCATGTTGTGAGATATCATATATTCCAACTTTACACATGTGCTCAATCATTCTTCTTTGTATTATTCTTTCCAGCATTTTACCAATCACAGAGATCAAACTAATGAGCCTATAATTTTTAACTAGTTGTCTGCTGCCTTCCTTATATGCTGGAACAACATTAGCACACCTCCAGTCCTTTAGTGTGGTCCCACTATTTATTGATGTGTTATATAGCTAAGTTAGGGGACCTGCTAGTTCTTTAATCAATTTCTTTAAACATTTTGGGGCTATGCCATCTGGACCTGGTGCTGATTCTTCCTTCAAGCTCATTATATTATCCTCTACTTCCTTAACAAGAATGCTTTCCATTATTCCTGCATTATCTAATTGGTTAAGTTCAGTGTGTTCTTTAGAGGCAAAAACACTCAGAAAATAGGTGTTTAACTCATAAGACATATCCGAATCATTGGTCACTACTGATTCCTGTATTTTTAGAGGTCCTACAGTATTTTGGCTTCCTCTTAAAGATGCAATATAGCTGTAGAAACCTTTTTTATTATTTTTATGGTTGGAATTAGTTGCTAAATGCAGTTCTAATTCCTGCTTTCTTTTTTTAATTAACTGTTTAGTTTTTTTAATTAACATTTTATATTTTAACAAATGGGATGTATTTTGGGACATCTTGTATTTTCGATATGCCCTATTTTTGTTTTTAATGGCCTTATTTATTTCATTTGTCCACCATAGTGGAATTCTTTTTGAATTTTTACCATATTTAATCCATGGTACCCAAGTGTTAATGCAGTGCATAATTTTGGAACTGATTAGGTCCCATTGATCCTGCAGGTTAGATTTTTCTGTTAATTCCAATGCCCAGTTCCAACCTCTTAAATAGTTTCTCATACTTTCATAGTCCGCTCTGTTAAAATCCTTGATCTTTGTTATTCCCTTATTTCTTCCTCCAACCATTATATTTAAATGAATTTGTATTATGTTATGATCACTACCCATCAGAGGTGGCAGGACTTCTGGTTTAGAATCTATATTATTGATATTAGTTAGCATAAGATTGAGTATATTAAATTCCCTAGTAGGTACCTGGAGAAGTTGTTCGAGATTACTCTGTAGAGTAAATTCCAGGAATCTTTTTTCCATGGCTCCTCTTGCTTCAAGTTTATTCCAATTAATGTTTGGCATATTGAAATCACCCATAAGAATATAATCATTTGTCACTTTCATACTTTCTGTAGCACTAAAAAGTGCTGAGTCACTATCAGAGTCCAAATTAGGGGATCTGTATACTAAAGCAATAGTTATTTTCCTGTTGTTCAAATAGGTCTACCCAAAGGGCCTCAACATTATCATCCTGAAGCTTTTTAATTTCAGATTTTATACAATCATTAATATATAGGGCAATACCTCCACCTTTTTTTTGTTTCCCACTTTTGATGAATTTAATATACCCAATAATATCTGTATCCCAATCGTCACTAATGAATCAAGTTTCACAGACAGCACACACATCCACTTTATTTTATTGTGCAGATTACGTGCATTGATTAATTGAATAATTACATTTTTTTGTTTTATAGTTGTTTCGTGTATCGTGTTCGTCAATGTTTTTATTTTGTCAATTTTCTGCTCTTTGTTTTGCCTCCCACCCCCCTTTAGCAGGTTAAATAATTCTTTATATATTTTATCATGTGAGAGCCAAATTCATATTTGCCTTTATTATTTAGATGTAGCCCATCTTTGCAGTAGTATTCATTGTTTATACAAAACTCTTCCCAGTGGAATATATGTCCTATCCCTTGTATAAGAGTCCATGAACGCAACCAATTATTCACTCTTTGTAATTTTAAAGTCTGTTTATATGTAGCCCTGGGTATCAGTAATATTTCTGAAAATGCAAAATCACATCTAGAATTTACCAATTTATTTGTCATATCAACAAACTCCTGTTTAATCTGTTGTTCATTTTGTGTGAATGTATTGTTAGCTCTAGCATGTATTATGACTAGGGAATTCGGTGCATCTTGTTTAACAATATAATTTATCATTTGATTTATGTCCTTAACTCTTGCCCCTCTAAAACATGATGAAGGTCTTGAGGCCTTATTCTCATTGCATATAGTTCTATCCAACCCTTTAACCAGGGAATCTCCTAAAACGAATATTTGTTTTTTTTCCAGGTGGCCTCATACTTTCCATTTCCATATTTAAATCACAATTAGAGCCAGGTGTAGTTTCAATGTGGGGATTTAAGTCCTGAGCTTCTCCAGTATTGATATCCCATACCGGTTCTAAAGATACCAGAGGAGCAAAATTGCCAATCTCTGTTAGTTTTTCTGTATTTAGTTCATCCTCAATACCATGAGTACTTCCATTAGTTTCTGATAATAGGGCTAGTGGATCAAAAGTATTTTGAAGGGAAATGTTAAAGGTGCTTGTATTTTTCCTTTTCTTTCTTTTAGTGACTTTTGTGCTTTGAATATGAAACCAATCTTCCTCTGTATTACTGGATGTTTCATCATCCCTTATCCATTTTTTTGTATTAGTTTTTTTGTTTTGATGTTTTCTCTTTATTCTCTTTTTGATGTTTAGATTAAACTATTCCCCTAGATCCAGAACTATCATTACCTATATCTCATTCTTGAAACCTATGAGATATGTCCAGCTGACTTTTCTCTAATTCACTTAATCTTATTTTAAACCCAGTAACCATTTGGGTTAACTTAGCAATATCCCTGCATTTTTTGCATGTGTTTTGGTCAAATAAAAACACAGAGGGATCCAGGCTGTACATACAGCATGATATGCACCTAATTTCCATAGCCCTATCTTTAGTTGTATATTTATTTTCCATAATTTTAACAATCTTTCACACTATGTAATTCCTAGGATAGGCTGTTTGTAATCAGTTATATTATGTCTAAATATGTATATTACGCTTCATCTTCAACCTATCTGGAAGATTTGTTATCCAAAACAAGCCCTTAGTTAGCCTTTGACATACAATGCAAGTTCTTATGCTTCTATGATGTAACACAGGAAATCAAATTAGTCACTTTCCCAATTAAACGCTAACACTATCCAACTGTTCCCCAATCTACCTGCTGACTTCACACAGTTTGTCCTTCATATGGGGCAGCAGATGATTTATATACTCTAACTAATGGTACTTAAGCTAGTACAGTTAAACATAGTCAGTAGTATGAGTTGGTCAGGATACTAGTTACTAGGCCCTCACCCCTATTCCCCATCTGATGCCTTCAGACACCGCTGACCTCTGCCCACGTCACCTCCACTCCACGCTCAGCTCCGCCAATGCAAGAAAATACTTACCTTCTTAACAGACTTGAATTCCTTGAAAATGCTGCCAGAGCTCCTAATACAAGGTTGGTGAGACTGCCTTGGGGGAATAAAGATAGAGAAAGAGAGAGAGTTGCTGCAATTTATTAAATCATGGTTACTTTCTTACCTGCACCTAAAAGACTTGTTACAGGAGGACAAAGTCCCCACTGTGTGGAAAGTTGCCTTGGTCACTCCTATCCCTAAAGGTGGGGATATTGAGCTTGTTGAGAATTACAGACCAATATCCATCCTCTGCACTCTAAGTAAAGTGTTAGAGAGGATTGTATACCAGCAGGTCCAAGAATATGTCGCATGGAACAATTTACTAACTGAATGACAACATGGTTTTAGAAAAAATCATGGTACCAACACGGCCCTGATTAGCCTTACTGGGGATATTTTCACAGCTCTAGATGATGGCCTTCTAACTGGTGCAGTCTTTATAGACCTCACAAAGGCATTTGCCTTGGTGAATCATCAGCAGTTTATCACTTAACTAACATCTCTTGGTCTTGATCATCTGTCTACTCAGTGGTTCATGGACTCCCTTGATGGCAGATCACAAATTGTCAGATGGCATGGAGCTAAGTCCGACAAACACCCTATCACAGATGGCGTCCCCCAGGGTTCGATATTGGGACATTTCCTATTTTTCCTATTTATTAATGATTTGCCTCAACATTGTGGAGGGGCCAAGGTGACCTTATATGCAGGCAATGCCATGCTTTATAGGTCCTCCTGAGACACTGTCCAACTGAACAACCATCTTGGTAAAGACCTTGGTCTACTTGAGAATTGGTTTCTTACTAATGAATTAGTTCTAAATAGTAAAAAGACCAAAGCCATGCTATTTGGCCCTCAAAGCCTGGGCCCAATCTGTTCACATTTATTGTCCCCAGCTCCTTCCAATGGCTCAACAATTGAAGAAATTGATTTTATCAAATACCTAGGTGTATACTTAGACCAAGACTGCTCCTTTCAGGGCCACATCGACCATCTAACCAAGAAACTCAACCAAAAGTTAGGTCTATTATATCACCTGAGCCCTTTCCTCACTCATGAATCCAAACTCAAGGTTTCCACTGGTACACTCCTTCCAACCTTGCTATATGGGGCCCCTTTACTACATTCTGTAAGAAGCTCTGAAATGCAATGGCTAAAAATACTGTATCGCAAGATAGGGTGCTTCGCTGCAGGGGTGCCACCACAGGAGCATTACTGCAAGGTACTATTATCTCTAAAGTGGCTTTCTCTTGAGGGCAGATTATCATATCCCTCACTGTGCCTTGCTTTTAAGCTCCAGCAAAATGGTGCCCCTCCTAGCCTAATTAACACATTAGCTCCCAAAAAGAATAGGAGAACACTAAGATCCTCTGACTGCCAGCTTCTCCAATTCCCAAGTGTAAGGACTTCCCTAGGACTCTGGTCCTATGCTACCTTCATACCTCCCATCTGGAATGGTCTCCCTAGCAGTCTCCAGGAATGTACCTCCTTTGGGGGCTTCAAGAAGAGTCTTAAAGCCCACCTGTTATAACTGAGCCTCTACAACTGCTACCCCTGAGTCAGCCAACTCCCTGCTGTCGATCTAACCTTATTGGGACATCAGTCTGACTGTGACTGTCTCATGTATAATAGTACTTCTTCTGTTGATGTTGATTGTAATTAACCTGCCACTGTATCCTTGACTGGGTCAGTATGTCTATATTGACTGCTAATTGTGAAATTACACGTATGTATTTTGTTATGTTTATAGATGTATGGCCTACCCATTCACCAAAATTTAAATAAATAAAAGGTTTAAGAAGGTTTATGGGGTGCATTCCAGAACACCAGTGAACATTCCTGATGTCCCTCGGCCTGTTCTTATTGTGACCAATGGTGTGGATGTGAGGGGTGCATACTTAAATGCAGCTAGGATGCAAACTGGTTTTCAACATGGCAGACAAGAATCAGACTTTAGCCTTATCTCTCTTTATGTGCTCCCTGTGCAAGCAATTTATTTATTTATTTTTATTTATTTATTTGAATTTTGTTGATAAATTTAACAAGGTTCAGCAGTAACTCAGGACACTGGGGATAGTAAATTCCCTAATAACTTCAGCAGGGCTATGCATCACCAGTGACCATAAATGTTACTTGTTCTTGGACCCAAAGATGTTGAGCCCATGGTAGCAAAGGCAGAAGATGGGGGCATGTTAAATCCCAGAGTGAACATGCTGTTAATGCTGGATATTCTGCAGGTAATACAGTATATATCTCTGAGGCCACACGTTGTTGGATACTATGTTTGAGTAATGCTATTCTCATTACATGGAAACAGTGACTTACAGGTCACAGTTATCATCACTGCTGAGAACATACCTGTACATGCTTTTCTCCTTATGTCACTTAACAGCTGCAACACTATTTTCTGTTTTATTTCTAGCTCAGTGTCTCCCTCATGTACCTGATGAGGTGAATGCTGTACTGCATTCTGAAATATTTTGCGATTCATGTCTCTGATATCTCCTTTAAGATTTGCTGTACTGCAAGTTTTGTTACAAGACTAAAAAAATACAAGTTTAAAAAGCATAAGCATCCCAGAGTTCCATTTTTGTTCCAGTCCTATTGACAATATCCATCAATGACACCAGCAAGGGTGTATAAAACTGACTGCCTGTAAGGAGTGACAAATAACAAACAAGGCATTAGGGTGGCATACAACGGATATATATCAATGGGTGAGGTTTACCACTGTGGGTTTTAAACCACTAGGAGACATGCTCTTTGGATCTGTGCTTAGAATCAAAGCCTGTTCTTTCTCACTTACCATCCTCAGCCCAAATGGATCACCACTCGATGTGGTAGGGTCTTTTAAATACCTTGGAGTCACCCTCGACCCTGCTCTGGATTTCAACCACCATCTAGCAAATATCTGCAAGTCTGTAAATACTAAGCTGGGGCTTGCCTACAAAATCAGACATACCCTCACTGCTGCTACCAGATTGGCTATTGCACAGGGTGTCCTGTGGCCAAGCCTCACCTATGATATGATCACCTACCTGGAAGCCAACAAAGGGATCCTCAACAAATGGAATATGTGCTACAACAGTATCTGCTGCTTTGCCCTATCTGTGCCCCCGCATACCCATCACTGTGTTTTATACTCTAGTCTTGGCTGGCTCTTCCCATCATCCTACCATCTTTACACTGCAGGCTGTACAGTTGATAGCATTTTAAGAGCTGGCATACAAACTACGCTAGTCAGCATGTTAAAACATACCCCACATACTTACCCCCGAGGTCTGCAGATAAGTCTCTCCTTGACATTCCTAAATGTGTGACAAAAATGGGCTAGCATGCATTCTCTGTATTTGCACCCAAGCTATGGAACTCCCTTCCTATGACCTTAAGGCACACTCAGTCTCATCACTTTTTTAAGAATGACCTTCGTAAATTCCCCATGGGTACAGATAAATGCTTGTGTATTCTAAAACAGTCTACTCCAAACTAACCTGACTTCTTCATTTTTTTCCCTCCAGGCTATTTGCTTTTAGTATGATTTGTCTCTGATCAGCCGTTATGGTACAATGTTTTGGGTAACTCCATATTATATGTTGTATCCTTCCATTTTGTATTGACCTGTTACTGCTGCTCATGTTGTCTGACACTCATCTGGGTTGGGCCAGAAAATAGGCAATGCTCATATAGTACAATGTTTTAGGGTACCTCTGTATTATGGTTGACACTGTTGATGTTTTGAAGCATTGTATCACCTGTTTAACGCTATTCATATTGTCTGTAACTCTGCCAGGTCGTGCCTGAAAATAGACAATGCTCTTGTCTGGTGTACCTACCTGGAAAACGAAAAATAAATAAATAAACAAATAAACCATAATTCCATGTCTAGAATGTGTTATGTGCTTAGGCTTATTCAGTCATTTTATAGAGTTAGACTAAAAGTGCTGCTGCCTCTTTAAAAGCTGTCTTATGCATAAATATGAGCTGATGACATCACTGATGACACTAGTTGCTTTACACATAAACCTGAGCTGATGTTATCACCAGCATCCATTTTGGAAAAGGTTTTCTGCAGTTTGCATGAGTATGGTAGGCACGGCAATCAGATAAGTTTTGTGTTTTTATTTTTTATTATGTTTGCTTGCACACATACACAAGAAACATATCACGGCAGCTTGCTGTAGTAGGAAGTTGTGGAGCTGAAGCAGTGTTGTGGCCAATGCCAGCAGTTCATTTTGGGGCTGGTCTCTGTGGCGTCAATAGAGGAGCACACTGTCAATGACAGCAGTATTGTAGTGTGCCACCAGCTTGAAAGAAACTCACAGCTGTAATCAGGAATCACCCTGTCATTTAACAATCAGCTGTTTTTGCTGCTGGGGAGGTCCCTGATTCCAGCGGCGAATCACAACTTGCCTTGTCTGGTGTCCCATTTCAATAAACATGGTGGCGGCTGTCACCGGCCACCCCTCACAGTCCCCGTGAAAGCCGACGGGGGTGCCCAATCCCCCTGTTGGCATGCCACCTCCCAAGTTAATTTGCCGACAGGGGAGCCCAATCCCCGTTGGTATAATGTCCCCCCCATTTGTTGTGTGCCGAGGGGGGTGCCCAGTCCTCCTCGGCTCATGCGCCCCCCCCAAACACTCTGTATGTGCTGACAGGGTGCCCAATCCCCGTAGGCTGCAGCCCCCCCAACAAACACCCAGGTGGCATGCTGCGGTCCCTGTAATAGAAAAACTGTCCCGTGAGGTCTTTTTTTTTTTTAAATCCGTTAAAAACAGAAAACCATCCTTCATTGTCTCTGTTGCCCCCTCCCCAACCCACACCCACCATCTGTGCACCCGACCTCCCCACACCCCCCTAACCCCATACTTACCTCTGGAGCCAGGCGCGACGATCTTCGGTGGAGCGGGAACACTTCTGCACTCTTCAAAGCCAACCGCGAACTGAAGAAATGTTGGTAAGCTGTACAATGGCATAAATGGGGGGAGCAACTTAGATGGATATCTCAGCCATTTTGGTGAATTTTGGCACCAGATTTTCAACATGGAGTTCTTGGGACCCCACCTCATGAACTCAGTGACTGTCATCTGGTTATTCGGTCCTGAAAGGTGATTTTCCGGTCACTGCGTGGAATCACCTTTTGGGACCAGTTAACAAAATGACAGTGTCACTGTTCATGAGGTGGGCTCCAAAATAGCCTATGTTGCAAATTTGGTAAAAAAAAATCCAAAAAAATGACTGTGATATGAGCATGCATTGCACAGTTTCCACGTATACTTGAAATTTCAAGAATTTGTAATATTTTTATTACAGATTTTCAACACTGGCATTTTTTCATACCTCCTTATAAACAGTACAGCTGTCATTTTTCATATCCTGCCTGAAATGTGTTTTCGTACATCTGGCACACAATGGCACGGTCGCTGTGGGAAATCAAACGTTCGGGACAGATTAAGAAAATCATAGTGACACTGTTCATGAGCAAGGGTCACAAAATGCTTATGTTAAAAATTTGGTGAAATAATTCCACTAAATGACTGTTTCGAGCGTGCATTGTGCAGTTTCCAAATAAGCTGGGAAGCTCAAGCATTTTTAATATTTTCACTCCAGATTTTCAACATTACCATCTCTTCACACCTCCCTATGAATGGTACAGCTGTCATTTTTCACATCCTGCATGAACTGTATGTTCACACATCTGGCGCAGAATAGCGTAGTCGCTGTAGGAAATTAACGTTTGGGACAGATTAACAAAATCACAGTGCCACTGTTCATGAACAGAGGTACCAAATGTTTTCATGCAGTGGGGGTCACAAAAAAGGCCATGTTGAAAATTTGTAGTTCAAATACCAACAAACGCCCAGGGTGTTAGGGTTTCTAATCATCACGTCCCACTCTGTACGGACTGACAGGCATCAGAGGTGTGCCTTTGGATTGCAGACTGTAATGCTCACTCCATTCCACCCCCACCCTGAAGCCAGTGACAAGCATCAAGGTGTGCCTTGGACTCTTCGGCCCCAGAGTTCACCACATTCTCCTATACTGCACCTGTTTCAGCGTATGTCCTTGTGAAATGGGGTGACTGTAAAGCCGAACACCCCAGGGCACACCTCAACACTTGGCATCTGCAGGATAGGGTGAGGTGAAATGCCGTGAGCATTGTGGGCGACGATCCAAAGGCACACCCCAATGCCTGTCCATCTTTGCTGGGTGGAGGTGGGGTTGGCATGAGTTCAATACTTCGTTGCCATTCCTAGTCTGCATCTGTCTAACTCCTGCCTGTCCAATGCTAATATCAGCAAGCAAACATTTGGCATTTACAAATGCTTGTTTTTTATTTGCAGTGTTGGAAGGGAGATATTCTGTGTGGTGTACTTGTATTTTTATGTCAGTTTGGGCATTGCATGATATGGAAAGCTTTTGCTGGGCTTATTCTACCTCTTTACAGGTTGGGGTGATTTGTCATGTTGCTGACTTATCTGCATATTGATAATTTGATTTTGAACCATGATACTGAAAATAACACACCTTTGTTATAGTGGGCTAGCAGGGTGTTATACTACTGTAGCTGGTTGTTTCTTATACATTAAAGCAGCCTCATGTTACCAACTCTTGACCAATGAAGAGGCAGAATTCATCATAGAAATATAGATTGTGTCAGCAGAAAAAGCCCTAGAGGTCCATCCAGTCTGCCCATTTCCATTCCTAACTCTATGCGTGGCCTACACCAGACTGGATTTACAGATTTGATAGCACCAGCAACTGTTTGTCACCACCTTCCTCAGGTATCCATTTTTCTCTTCTGGTGTGGGTTCCATTATCCCCTTAAATCTGTCCCACCCAAGTTTAAACCTAGTCAGTCTTGTCTTCAGCTACCTATCTGAGCAGTTTATTTCAGTCATCCACCACCAGCTCTGTGATGAAGAACTTCCTCACATCCGTTCTGAATCTCTCCCCCCCCCCCGGTCTCCTTCCGTGTCTACTAGTTACTGTGCCTTCATTTTTCATGGCCAAGTCCTTACAATCTACCTTGTTGATTCCTTGCAAAAACTAGTATGTCTAAGTCATATCCCCCTTTCCCTCCTGGTCTCCAGTGTGTACATGTTAAGGTCTGCCAACCTTTTGTCATAGAACCTCCCCTGCTGCTCCTGAATCATCTTCGTGGCCCTCATTTGTATGGTCTATATGTGGTCCCAAACTTACCGGAGACCTGTACAAGGGCAGTATCACCTCCTTCCTCCTATTATCAAATCTCCTTCCTATACATTCTAATGCCCTGTTTGCCTTCCCATAATCTTTGCTGCATTGTTCGGTGAGTATCATAAATGATGACCCCAGGTCTCTCTGCTCAGTTGTTTGTAGCACCATTACTCCCCCACCCAGTAGACTTTTTTGGGGGGTTCTTTCTAGCAATGTGCATCACTTGGCATTTTTTTTGCATGGAATTTTAGTTGGCTTAATCTGGACCACTGTTCCAATTTTTAGGTCTCTTTTCATTCCTATAACTCCCAACCCAGTGTCCACTCTGCCACAGATCTTATTGTTAACAGAGAAGAGACAAAACTAATACTGGATTCCCTCTCCTGTATTTCAAATGAAGATACTGAAGAGCTCTGGTTCCAAAACTGATCCCTGCAGTAACCCACTTGTGACTACCCTAGGCTCTGAGTGGGCCCCACTGATGATTACCCTCTGCATCCTGCTCCCAGCCAGTTTCCTATCCACCTGAAATGTCTTTCCGCTACCCCCATATCACCCAGCCTTTTTTTAGCCTTCTGTGTGGGACAGAACCAAAGGCCTTGCTGAAGCTGAGGTACAATACACCTACTGCTTGGCCCCTGTCTACTTCCTTTGTTACCCATTCAAATAAGTCGATCAGGTTAGTTTAGCAAGATATCCCTACTGAAATTTGTGCTGCCTCAGATCTTGCAACCCATTTTCTTTCATGAATTCCATGATTTGTTCCTTAATGATGGGTCTTCAACAGCTTACCTACAGTTGAGATTAGACTGACCATGACTGGTCTGTAACTTGACAGGTCATCTTTGTCCCTGCTGTTGTGAAGTGGCACCACAGTAGCTACCCTCGAGTCTATTGAAATCAACCCCTTCTCCAGGGAACAATTAAACAGACTTGTTAACAGTACTGCCAGTGTCTCCCCCACTTCCTTCAGCACTCTCGGGTATAACCTGTCAGGACCCAGTGCTTTGTCCATTTTTAAGGTTCTGAGACTCTTGGACTCCATTTCTTCTGAAACTGGTTCTAATGTTTCTCCTCTCAGCCTCCTCTCTTTGGCCTGCACTATGCACTCTGGTAGTGCACCCTCTCATGGTGAATACTGAACAAAAGTACTGATTTAGTAAATCAGTCTTTTTCCCATCCTCCTCCACCTATGTCCCTTCCATCTGTGTTCTGATAATTACCTTGTTAGTTTTCTTTTTTCCCTAATGTACCTAAACATTTTCTCTCCACTTTGACCCCTCCTCTAGTTTTAGCTTTGACTCTGTTTTAATTTTCCTTTTCCTTTGCTTTTTCTTACCACAATCTGGCCTCTTTAAGCTTTATCAGATAATCCTCCTATTTAGCCTCACTCTTTTCCCTATGTATTTTCAGAATATTTCCTGTTTTGCCCTTACTGCCTCTCCCACCCCAGACAAACCAGATTAGCTTTTTGTGCTTTTTTCTTCCTGACCTGCCTCATGCATGATGCAGTCACCTCTGTTACACTCCCCCCCCCATGACATTCCATTTGGCTTCTGTGCCTTCATCTCCCTGTACCCCTACCAGTTTATTTTTCAGCATTTCCCCCTTGTCTTGTCAAAGTTCACCCATCTGAGGTCCAGGAGCACAGTTTTTGAACTGCAGTTATGGTATGGATAATTTCAATTTTTAAGTAAGGATTCCATACTGGTGAACAATAATCTTAATGTGGTCTAATATATGTTCTATAATAAGGGATAATGCATTCTTTACTTCTGTTAGTAAATGAATAAATCATATTACTAGTTTGTATAATTTTCTTTGTATGATTCATTGTTGACAGAGAGTTGTTGATAATAATCCCCAAGTCCCTTTCTTTGGTAACTGCTTTTAGCTGGTAGTTATCAATCTGATAAGTTAAATGCGGGTTGTCTCGACCCATGTGTAAGACAACACATTTATCCAAATTTAACACCATTTTGTTGTTTCTAGCCCATGTCTCAATCTGTTCAAGATCTTGAATGAGGCTGAGTTGTTTTTCAGGTGTGTCTACTTTGCCCCCTATTTTTGTATCATTAGCAAATTTTATCAAGAAGTTCTTAATATTGTTCTTGAGATCACTGATGAGCAAATTGAACAGTGTAGGCCCCAGGACCAACCCTTGGGGGATGTCACTGCTCACCACCCCGAGGGTAGATAGCTATCTGCCTACTCTGACCCTCTAGGTGTGACCAGATAGCCAGTAACTGACCCATCTGACTAATGGTGGACGAAGGCCACTAGACGTTAGCTTAGAGAGAAGCTCCTGATGAGGGACCTTATCAAACGCCTTCCTGAAATCCAGCAGTATAACATTGACTGGGATTTTATTGTCAAGTCTTGTTCCCATAGTATTATAGAATGCCAGGAGATTGGTAGTACAGGATCAACCTTGAGTAAAGCCATGTTGGGCGTTGTCAGTAAAATTTAGTGATTGGAGTTCAAGTTTGATTTTATATTTAACCAGTTGCTCCATAGTCTTACTGATAACAGAAGTAAGGCTGATTGGCCTGTAGTTAGCTACATCATCCTTTGCACCCTTTTTGTGGATTGGGACTACAATAGAGGTACGCCAGTCCTGAGGGATCTGACCAGTGCAGATAGATTTACTGAATATTACTGCAAGTGGGTATAACACACTGCCTGTTACTTTCTTTAGTAGTCTGGGGCTAATTTGATCAGGGCCAACAGAAGTATTGGTTCTAATCTTTTTAAGTGCTGTATCTATTGCTGCACTGGAGAATTTAACATTATACTCAGTATTACTAGTATTAGAACTTGATCTGCTGTCTGTGTTGTAGACCGAACAGAGGTATTTATTAAATTCTTGTGCAATAATGTTATCATCCATGATTATGATAGCTGCTACAATAATTGTCCCTAGTTGTTGAGTATTACTGTTTTTTTTTTTCCATTAACATAGGTGTAAAAGTTTTAAAATTATCTTTGGTATGTGCTGTTCTGAGCTCAACCTTGGCCTTCTCTTTTGTAATTAGTTGTTTCAGATCATGCAGCTCTTTTTTGTATTTAGTGTAGTCCCCCAGTAGATTCCTAGTTTTTAATAACCTGTACACTTTTTCTTTAACCTTTATCTGTTTTTTTATTGACTTAGTTAACCATAAAGGAATTCTTCCTTTTGTATTATGCTTGACTAATGATGGTACATATAGAGATTCCACTTTGAGGACATGATATTTAAAGATGTTCCAGCACTCGTAAGTGGATGCTTGCTGGAATTCAAGGTCCCAGTTAATACTGTTTAAGTACTGCTTAATCTAAGAATAATTAGTTCCGTTATCATTTTTAATTGTCTGTGGGGGAATATATGTTCGATGATTCGATTTTAAAATGAAAGAAATAATTTTGTGGTCACTACCACCTAGGGGAGGGTTATGCTCAATATTGTTTATCAAACCATCATAAAGGGTTAATATGAGGTCCAAAATATTACTGCCTCTCATTGGATTGATAACCAGTTGGTTTAGACCTACCGAAGCCACAGAGCTGGTGAAAGTGTGTTCGGAGTAACTGGAGCCAGTAAGGATGTCCCTGTTTATCCCTGGATAAAGTCCCTGAGAATGATGACCTTCCCTTTTTCTGCAAAGTATGTGATCTCTGCATTAATTGCTTCACTATATTCAGTGGATGCATTGGGGGGTCTGTAGCAGTTTCCCATGATAACATGTTCTTTCTTTTTATTAATTATGAGTTGCACCCAGACACTCTCTGCCTCATAGTTATTGGTGGTTTGGGGAAAGACTTGATGTGGATCTATATCATTTTTAATATAGATACACACTCCTTCTCCTCCTCTTTTACCCAATTGGGTATGGTTAATTAGCCTAAAGTGACCTAAATTGGTGGACCATTTACTAGAGTTATCCAACCAAGTCTTGGTGATTGCAACAATATCCACCTTGTCTTGCAATATTATAACATTCAGCTCTGCAAGCTTAGTTGCATTAAGACTGCAGGCATTAAGGCTCACTATTCTTAAAATTTGCCCTGATATAGCCTGACATTTGGTGATAGAGGTTTTAATATTTTTAACTCCCCCTTCCTCCCTACTTGCTAGTTTAAATGTTTTTCAATAAGGGATTTAATTTGTTTTCCCATCAAAAAATGACCATGGTGGCTCAGATGAAGTCCATCCCAACTAAACAGGTTATTGTGATGCTCAAATTCCTCCCACTGTGCTAGACAATTGTATCCTTTGTGGAAAGTCCACTTATGCAGCCATTTATTTATGATTTTTATTTTAAGGTTGATAAAATAGCCTGCTCTGGGTACAGGCAGGGTCTCATAGAGACATATAGTACAACCTTTAGCTTCAAGCTTGTTGCAGAGGTCAGCAAAGTCAGCTTGAACACTGCCCACAGAAGAATTGGCAATATTATTTGTACCAACATGAACTATGACCAAGGGATTATGGCCTGCACCATTCAAAATGTTATCTAACATTCTAGTGAGATCTTTAATTTTAGCCCCCCCAAAACAGCAGTTGGTCCTATTAGCTTTATCTTGACCACAAACTACTCTATCTAAATGTTTGTAATTGAGTCTCCTAGAACATACATTTGTCTTGGTTCATGTATGAGGGGGGATGGGTCATTTGAAGAGGGAGGATTATTGATATTACCTGTAGATGAGTCAGTTGAAGTTGCAGTGTTGGTGCTTGCCTACAGTTGGTTGGGTACTAAATTACAAAATGAGGTATTATTCTGGATGGGGACAGAAGAATGCCAAATTGTGCCATCAGTATTTTCTAATTCCATTTCATCAATGCTTGAGGATATAATAGCTTGTGTTGGCACTGGTGGGGGGATAGTTGCCGAGCCACTTGCTTCACATAAGTTTGAGGCCAGAAATTCTACTGCAGTGTTATTTACTTGTTGAGGATGGGGAGCGGGATCTGCAGCATTTGCATCATCTACAGTATTAGCATCTGAAAGTGCTTCAAACCTGTTGTTAAGTGGGATTTGAAAGGTCATTGCTCTTTGGCCTTTCTTTATGGAATGGGTAGTAATTACTTCGGTCCCATCTGAGGTGTCTGGGAGGTTATCATCGTGAATTTCCTCCCTAGTTCTTTATTTTGTCCCATAGTTGTTACCCATTGTTACTTTCTGTGCTATAGAAATGCCCTCAGGGTACATTAGAGAAAGTGAATTTTGCTTTAATAATGGAGGAGAAAGAGTGGTTTTGTTTAGTCTCTGTAACTGCTCCTTCATTTCATTTTGTTCTTCAAAAAACTTTAGTTTACTAGTAATCTCAGTGAATTTACTTTCAAGTGTTTTAATATGTAAACATTTGCTGCATGTGTAGGTATCAGTCATGACTTTAGTGTCAGTAATCTGGTACATACAACACAACATGCATTTTACTACCACATCACCATCCAGGTATTTAATTATGTTATCCATAGTAGTCAGAATCAGTAGAGGAGATAAAACTTTACTGTCCCAATAGTGTCTTGGTTGGGCTAAATGACCAAATGCTAGTGAGAAAAATCAATTAAACAATGGGGATATAGAACTTATTTAAGTACTCACAGAAATTCTAGACCCCAGATCCCTCGGAGCACACAGGAGACGCATGCAGAGACATACCCTGTGTGCATCTCCATGCATGTTGTCACACGCTCACCCTGCTCGAGCTCACCCCACTCACAGAGGGGTAAGATTTTAAGCCTCCTGAGACCCAGAAGTAGAATTCGGGGTCACAACCTCCCACTGCTTAACAGGTGATTTAAAATAATAAATTCCCCACTAAAAGCAGGGTTTTGGTGTATAAAAGGCCTGTTCTCCTGCCTGGATGACTATGTCAGCTTAGTTTAGCTGATAAAAATGCTGCAAGCTGAAGCTGTAGTTCTAATTGTGATCTTCAGGGACTACAAGTACCAGATCACGTGCTGCAAAATATGGACCAAGGCAAAGCCACAGGAGCTGTCTTCATAGACCTATCAAAGGCTTTAGACCTTGTTGACCACCACCTCCTCCACTCTTCCCTGCCTCTCTTTGGCTGTTCCAGAGAAACTGTAGCCTGGTTCCACAGCTATCTAACCAATCAGTCTCAGTCCATCATCATCAACAAAGCCTCCTCTGCTGCCCTCCCCATTCACACTGGAGTCCTCCAAGGTTCTATACTTGGGCCCCTACTCTTCTCCATATTCATAATGCACTCCCAAGGGAAAGCTTCAACTGACAAGCGCTCCTCTATGCTGATGATCTGGTTCTCTACCATAGCAACAAATCCGTCGAGCCCATCTCCTCCATCCTTACACACAACTATGGCTCTGCTCATAAATGGTTCCTATCCAACAGGCTTCTAGTCAACGAAAAGAAGACTAAGTCCATGATTTTTGGTTCAAAACCTTTCCTCGCCAAAACCGCCAAAGCCAACTCCTCCCTCCTAGTAAGCACCCCAGCAGGCCCTCCCTCTTGAAAATGTCCCATCTTTTAAATACTTAGGTGTCACTCTTGACCCTTCCCTCTCTTTCAATGAGCATATTAACAACATTGTGTGGCAAATCCACCAGAAACCTGGTGCTGCCTACAGACTTAAACACTTCCTATTGACTGAAGCACACTTGCCATCACCCAGGGCAACCTTCTGCCTCTACCTGACTACTGCTTCCCCATCTACTCCCTCGTATCCCCCACCTCTTTTTTGTTAACTATTTTTATGCACTGGTACTCTCCTTCAGAGGTTCCCAACTCGATCCTACCCCTTCTACTCCCTACCGTGGCCAGCCATTACCGGTCCCCCCCCCCAGAGGAACTTCCCAGCACTCCGGATCACCCCCCGGAACTGGGCCCGCCCGGCCTCAGTGGCACTTTCTGTAATTAGAGGGTCCATCCCTCTGGGAGGTTGGCCATGGATCTCCGGTGTGGCCTGGCCCGGTATTAGGGATGAGAGGGTGATCCCTGGGGCCCTCGTCATCTCCTCAGTGAGCCAGGGATTTTTTCACTTTATTGTTCCCCCCCTCCCTGCGGAGCCCAGGCAGCAAGGTAATGAATTGCTGTGGCTCCGCCTCCATGGCATACACCACACTGTCACAATCGGTGATCCTTCAGCCACCACCAGAGGTCACTCCAAGAGCGAGCGCACCCCGTACCCACCCCCAGGAAGAGAGAGCAGTCCTCCGGAAGCTTGATCTTGTCCTTCCCCTGCTGACCCCCAGTGGCCCTGGCTTGATCCCAAACCCGGGTCGCCGGTGTGGCATGAGGTGTGGTGTCCAGCTCCTCAACCCTCAACACCACTGGGCCAGCTCATATCCCCCACCTTGAGGTCAAAACTAAACACTACCTATAACTCTATCTGTTGTTTCATCCTTCAAGCTCCCCACCAGACCCACCACTGCACTCTTTACCAATCCCTGGGCTGGCTCCCTATACAAGGTCACTTTGACTATGCCATGGGCTGCCTAGTGGATAATGCGCTAAGGTACCGACACCTATCCCCCTACTCTCTCCTCCTGACAGACAGAGTAGCTCCTAGAACACTCAGGGCATCCTCAACCCACCCCAGAGGCCCCCCGCTTCTCAATGGCAATGGGAAGCAGAGCTTTCTCCATCTCCACACCTTTCCTATGGAACAAGCTCCCACAGTCCATTCGATCATCCCCTTCACACCTGATGTTCAAACAGGCAATGAAACACTGGGTCCTGGATGGTACAGACTGCTGCTGCACCTGGTAATCAACACTTTGGCACTCTAATGCCTATGTCTCCTTCCCATTGTCTCCAGCCCTCCACCTATCTCCCTTCTCATATCTGGGTCTCTCTAATCCCACCTAAACCTATTGTGAGTTTCTGATTATATAAATCCACACAGCTCTACTGTTGGCCCTTCTAACTGGTCTCATATCATGCTCCTATAGCCACATATGTTCTTCTGCACCTTGTAATCTCCTGTATCTCATGTTTCCTATTGCTGCATACAGCCCTATTTCACACTGCGTGTGTCTGGCCATTGCCTACCCTATGTCCATTGCACTATTACTTTATTTCCACACCACCTCATGCCTGAGGTGTGAATTTACTGTATGGATTGTATTTACCTGTATGTGCTGCTGTGTTCTCTGTATTGCCTGCCACACTGTGGCCCGGGTTGTGACTGAAAATGGTCCTCTGGATCAGTGCACTTACCCAGTAAACAAAGACATACATAAATAAATAAATATCACTTCCTGGTGTAGGACTAACCACAAGATAAAATGTAAAATATTTCAGCTCATTCCAAAGGCTGCAAAAACACTAAACGTGCTGTTGGAGCCTGTCCCACTACAAAAGACAGTCTCACAGGTCAGCAGTTAGTGCAATTACAAGGCACAGAGCTCACAGAGAGGCAAGATTTTAAGTCTCCCAACACCCAGAGGTAGAATTTGGGGTCACAATCTCCCACTTATGAACAGGCGATTTAAAATAATAAATTCACCACTAAAAGCAGGGTTTTGCTGTATAAAATGCCCATTCTCCTTCCTAGAGAACTATGTCAGCTTAGTTAAGCTGATTAAAATGCTGCAGTCTTTAGGGACTACAAGTACCAGATCACTTCCTGGTGTAGGATTTGACAGAACAAGATCAAGGATGGTCTCCCTCTCTAGCTGGTTCCTTGACTCACTGCACGGGAAAGCAGTCTTGCATCATATACACCAGTTCCTGACTTCCTGCACTGCTGGCTGCTGGGATTTCCATGTAAAATTTTGGAAACATTAATCAAATATAGAGTTCTAGAATAACTTAAAAATATCCCTTTATTTGATCTTAACCAGCATGGTTTCAGACAGGGTTGCTCATGTTCTACCAACCTTATTAGTTTCTATAACAACGTTAGCAAAATGTTAGATAGTGGCATTCCAGTGGACGTTATTCTGTTTGATTTCAGTAAAGCTTTTGATTTGGTCCCACAGTGGGTCATTAAACTGACATTAAACAAATATGGCATAAACAAACATATTATTAAATGGGTGGACAATTAGTTGGAAGACAGGACTCTGATAGTCTCTATTCGTAGTCACCTATCTAGAGAAGGACCAGTAACTAGCGATGTTCTGCAGGGATCAGTTATGGGACCCATCATATTCCAAATATTTATTGCAGATCTGGATGATAATATATGAAATATTATTATGAAATACACAAACAATATCAAATTATGTGGCTCATGTAGCACCACTGAAGAAATAGCAGCTCTTCAAAATGACATTGATACCATCTGTGCATGGACGCATAAATGGGGCATGAAATTAAATTCCAACAAGTGTTGTGTCATACACATGGATAGGAGAAATCATATGCACACTTATACTCTTAATGATGGGGTGCTGCCAAACAAAACCTCAGAAAAAGATCTGAGCATAATAATTGATAATAAACTTTCGTTTAAAGAACAGTGTAGCACAGTTATCTCAAAAGCCAATAGAACTATTGTAACAATAAAAAGAAACATAAAATGTAAACATGTGAAGTACAGCTACCCTTGTATTTATCATATGTTAGGCCACTAATGGATTTTGGTAGCCAAATATGGTGCCCCAATACTAAAACAGACATAAATAAACTTGAAAAGGTACAATGAAGATATACCAAATCTGTAGCATCATTGAAACATCTCACGTGTAGCAAAAGACTAAGTAATCTAGGCCTTCATAGTCTAGAAATAAGAAGACAAATGGGAGATATGTTACTTTATTATAATATCCTAAATGACTCTCTGTTAATGACAGAAATGACCACCATGGCATAAAGGGTCACCCACTGCAAATCAAACCACCATGGCATAAGGGATCACCCACTGCAAATCAAATTCAACAGATTTAAAACTAATAACAGGAAATACTTCTATACCATGAGAGCGGCAAGCCTCTGGAATAGACTCCCGTTGGATGTAATTTCCAGTACAAGCAAAGATAATTTCAAATCAAATTTAGATAAACATATTGCATCGTCTGGGAATTTGAACTACTACATCTTGTCTTAAAGGAGCTACTTATGGGCTACAAGCCTTTTTTGCTCCTACAAACTTAGTGAAACTTAATGAATTTCCTAGCCCATATGCAGCATATTTTGGTCACCCACCATCATCAGCTCCCCTTTGGCTGATGCCTTCCTGATTTCCTCCCCTAATTTCCTGACCCCACTGTCTGTCATGGTTTTGAGATCTTTATATCACTCTGACCCTGATCTTTTTAACCCCTTTCATTGTCAGTTTCATCCAGACTGCTTCTATCCCATACTAGTAGTATGTTTCATTGCCTCTATCTCTTCTCTAATGTACAGTGCCACCTCTCCTCTCCTGTCTTTTTTTCTGTCCCTCCTGTAGAGACAGTAGCCTCGTACTGCAAGATCCCACTCATGATTTTCTGTTTTCCACATTTTTGTTATGGCTAGCAGGTCCAGCTTAGCCTCTGCCATCACACATCAGATCATATTCTATAAATACAGACACTTTCCTCTGTTCCATAGGTCCCTTCATCAGCATGCTGTAGTGGAAGCAGACCTAAAAGTGACTTTTTTTTCACTTCCCAAATAGTTTGGGTTACCCTCAAACTGCAGCTAAATTCCACCAAGAACAATATAATTCTGTTATATGGTAGACCCTTTCTTAATAATACCCTAAAGATCTCATCAGTTTAGATAGAAGCCTGCTTGAAAATGTCAGATTGTATTAGGGTCTGGCTAGACTCCAAGGTAGACTTCAAATTCCACCTCAAATGCTTAACAAAACAGCTGAAAGCTTGCCTGGGTTTTTATTTTAATATTAAGGTCTACTTCCTTACTCAAGGTAAAAAAAGCTACTTTCTGCTGGTTTCCATTCACTGCTGGAGTTCAGAGATACTGTATATGAAAGAGTATTCTTAAATATGGTAAATAACACTGAATTGCTTTATTTGTCACACAGCATGATGTTTATAATTAAGCAATAATGCCCAACAGGGTGTGTGTTGTGCTGGGATGTCATGCCTCAGGTGGTTGGGCACAAGGCTACAGGCTGAGTGCATCCAACAATTGAGGCATGATGTTATCCCAAACGACACACCCCCTGGAGGGCATCATTGCTATTATACAATGGCTTGTTGTTATATATAAAATAAAAAAATATAATTTTAAAGAATGTTTTTTAGTGTGGAAAAATATTTTTGCTTCTTAAGAGGAGATGCAAAAAAAAGGAGAAAGCTCCATGGCCATATCACTATCAGCATTAGTTCACAGTGATGCTGAGACTGGACCCGTGATGTTGTACTGGGATAACATCATAGGTCCAACTAGACAAACCAATCAGAGTCAGGATTATTTCTTGCCACTGTATAAGCAAGCAATAAGACATGATGATATTTAGGTGTGTTCTCCTTCTAAGAGCACTGCCCAGATGCTTTGTTAGGCACGAGGCTTGCACCGAGTGCCTTATGCACCTGGGCGTGCTCTTATCAGGAGATAACCCACACCTCGGAGTGTCTTACTGCGCTTATAAAATGAGTCCCCCATAAAAACTTTACCGTGAAAATTAAGTTAATAAATGAAAGAAGTCTGATAACTGTTAAAAAATTAGGTTAATAAAAGTGGGAAAAAAATAGTCCCAGCATTTAAAGTGTGTTAATTTAAAAGGAATTTGTTTCGAGCATGCGACGATGCTCGGTGGATTGTGAACGGCTTATCTTGAAGTGGGAATTGCGACCGGCTCTTTTTTTTTTTTTTTTTACTTTGAGTACTACAGGTCAGACTTTCTTTTTAATGTTTTAGTTAGGTTCCCTTGTGCATGGTTCAGGGGGGTGGGGGTTGAGGTCGGCCAGGCCAGTACAGGCCTTGCTTGTGAAAGCAATTTGAAGCTATCACAGGTTACTGATATTTTCATGTTGTGCGGTCACCCACGGAAGAAAAGTGCCGGTTGGCATAGATATCGGCTGACAAGGACACGGGTAAAAGGTCCTTTCAGCCAATCAGTTTGAGCCATTATATTGACCCATTTTATAATAAACCTTTCAATACTCACTGACACACCCCTTTGACCTGCACTCACCTGTTTTGGGGGGGTTCCTTGCACATTAAGAAACAAACCCATTGACTCTGCTTTGTCTAGAGGATCTTGCTGGGTAGCGCTCCTGGGCACTTCAAGTCCCTTAAGTAAGGTTATATCCTTATTAATAATCTCAGTTCCTGATGGTTATTTCTCCTAAGAGTACAGAAGACAAGGGCTAAGGCTGGAAAGAAAGGTTTCAACTTTCCTGCTCATTGGTTCTGGAGCCAAATTCAAGAAAAATTTAACAAGTCCACTCTGATCTCCATCAGCTTCAAAACTTTAATTGTAAACTACCTTTCATTTCATTTATTAAAACACTATGGATACATTTGTCCATTTTCATAGGCAACTTTGGTCAAATCATGCAAACAAGATTACATAAGATACATTAACGTATAGTAATATACTGTATACAAACAATAAATAAGTTATTAGTCATAACATTTACAAGTGTCAATAGCACTACTATGATTTCTTAGAGTAGTTGCAAAATAATTATATTTCATCAGAGTCCTGATGTTTTGAGGTAACAAATTCTAAAAATTACAAATTCTTATGCTTATTCTGCCTCCTCTCTCTGGAACTCCCTACCTCCTAAGCTGCAATCCCCCCCCCCCCACTTGAGTGCTTCAAGAAAAGGCTAAAAACCTTTCTTCTCGACAGCTCACATTGCACTTGCTATCAGTGATTGCTTCACCTTTTTATCTTTTTGCACTGAACCCCATAATTTTCTTTTCTGCACTGTGTGTTAAGCATACCACAATGCCTGCAAGAGGAGATAACTGCCCTTGAAGAGGAAAGGAGTGGTCCAGTTCCCATGTGGAAATCCCCTTCTGCCATTTGGGTGTCAGCTGGCCACAAGAGGAGTGGGATTCCACCTATGGCATGCAAGAGGAGCTGACCTGGTTGGCATGTCAGGTATGGGAGCTGACAACACTTGTGACAGAGATGAAGCAAGAGACCTAGCTCCAGGCTGTGCAGTGTCCACGCAGGCCTAGGAAGAGAAGAAACTGAGGTCGAAGACACACAAATCAGTGGGTAGAGCAAGGCAAGTCCAAGTGCCCAAGCAAAGGAACCATTGGGTCTATTCAGCAGTCACGTGAGTGGAGTGATGCCAGAAGCAGCGAAATCAAAATAGCTCTGCACCAGCTGAATGAGGAGACAAAAGAGGGAGATAGAGAAGATTAAGCAGAGCAACCAAGCTGTCGTGGCACCTTCAGGAAGTCTGGCAATGGTTCGGGATGTCCGAGCTGAGGAGCATGCATATTTGGCTAGTGCTGTCACCTGTGAAGTGAGCCAGCATGTTCTGGATCAAAATGCCTAAAGGGAGGCCCAGTATCAGAAGCTTGTACAGTGGGTCACAGAATATGCAAAGCAGAAGACCAAGCTGCAGAAAGAATGTGAAAACCTCAGAAAGCATCTATGACAGCAGGCTCAGAAGACTAAGGAGCAGTCTGAACAAATACTCCGCTATGAAGAGGTGGTGACATGGCATGTAAAGGGGATCTGAGAGTGTGATGCTATGGCTAAAGACCTAAGCCGTACACTGCTCACAGAGATGCAGGAGAAGGAAGAGCTCAGCAGATGCTTGGTGGAGTTGCAGGCATCCTCACAGGAAGAGGAGTGCATCCAGCTGAATGCTGTATGTCCCCAAGAACTGCCAATACCCCTGGAGCCCAATGCCCCAGTAGTATTGGATGAGCGAACCAGCCAGCACTTGGATCCAGAGGTTCCTGCAGCCTGCCCAGCACCAGAGAATGAACCAGAGAGAGAGAGAGAGAGAGAGAGAGACAGAGAGAACTGGATCCATTCTGGCCCACCATGACTGATATCAGCTGGCAGAGCATGCAGGCCGCACCCCTTATTCAGGTGTTGGCCAAGGCAGTGGAAATGCACTGCCAGAAGAAGAGAAGAACCCCTCCTTGAGCAGAACCCAAGCCAACAGCCAGTCAAAATGTGTGTACAGACCAAGGAAACTGGAGAGTGTCAGATGATCTGTGAAAGCCCTTATTCATAGGAGAACAAATGTGGGTGAAGTCATGGTGTGGTTGGAAGTTATCTACAGAGTGGGAGCCTGACCCACATGTAATCTTGGACGTTCCATTCCCAGAACTGCATGTCTACCTAATCCAAGCTTAGGAGGGAATGTGGAAGTTAGTACACGGGACTAAGCTGAAGTCCTGTATGGTTTCTATCAAATCCGATGGACAGATGACAAGGAGAGGCAGGAACTTTTATTTATTTATTAAGATCTTGGAAAAACAGCTGTGAGTGAATGCTCTTTTAAGGTTCCATGTCAGTTACATGAGACAGCAGAAAGAAAGACTATAGACAATAAACATTGGATATACAAAACAAATTCAAACAAGGCAATGGGAAAAGTATGCTGAGGCATTGTACAATGTATGCCTGCATCGAGATAGAAGACAGATGAGGAGAGGAGTGGATTCGGAGGGGAAGAGAGGGCTGAGTCGGCAGGCATGTAATACAGAGTGAGAAGCGGAAGGGGTAAGGGTTGGTGGGGTTGAGGAAGTGCTTATGAGGGCGATCAGGACTGATAAGTGGGGAAAGTGTTAGTGGTGGAATTGCTGTATATCGTGGTTTAGCTGGGGCACATACAGATTCTCAAATCAAGGAGGTGGTGGCACAGTCTGGTTTTAAAAGATCCAATCGTAGGTGCACCGAGATATCAGAAGGCACTACTGGAGCTACTTCCGGAAAGTACCTCAAGGCTGTCTGTACTGACTCCTCATGGCTAGCTAACCATAAAAGCAAGGTTGACTTCAATGTAAATATATTGAACAATCATTCTTAAACCTGTCTTAGTTATTCTAGTACCTGATGTATAGGACCAAGAAAAGTCACAGAGGTAAAAAATGGTGAAATGAAAAATATGTTCAAAGGTCAAGAGGCATGCTTAGCATGTTTAGGGTGGTGTTAACTAATGAAGATGTTAGGACTGTTAGATATGCTAAAAATGATAAAGTAGATCAGTTAAGAATTAATGGTTTCAAGTAGACTACTTAAATAGATTTATGGAGGTAAAACATTTGCCTGTGTTTTGAAGTTTGATATTGCAACTGGATCCCATACATGGGGGAATGTATGTTTAAGGGGGGGCAAATTTGTAGTGCCCCATAGTTGTGTGGTACCACAAAAAGAAACAGGAACCCTTCTCCAAGCCGGGGATTTTGTTTTTTCACTTTTTCTCCAGTTTTCCAATTCTAGCTCTCTGCCTGCCATGCCCCACAGTCCCCCATCCCAGCCTTTGTTCTGTTTGCACCATTCAGCACAGCGGGGGAGCCAAGGGCATGACTCAGCCCTGCCAAGAGACCCTCCCTTCCTCCCTCCAGGACTCAAAAGTCCCAATCCCTGGGGCTGCCAGGCAGAACCTCCCCTGCCCTACAAAACGGGATTGGGCATGGCTTCAGGGGAAGGGTGGCAGCTTAGCTGGCAGGGTGGAGGATCCTGGGAGCTCAGACACCTAAATTTACCTCTGGTTAGTCTGTGGCTCCTACAGCATCATTGTCTTCCAGCTGGAGTCCAGTGGCAACAGCAGTGGTTGAGCGTGTGGAAGTACAGCTCCCTAGCATGATCTGTCCTCCTCTTCCCCTCTTCCCGAGTGGGCAGAGTCCTTCAGTGGTGGTTGGATGGGCAGCGATTCCCCTGCCTCTCTCATCACTCTCCCTCTCACGGGCGTCCCAGTGCAGCAGCTGCAGACCTATACAGATCCTCCAGTCTGAGTCACATCATGGTGGGGTGGGGGGGGACAGCTCTCAGTGATGGACTTAGACGTGCAACAGTGATTTTGATCCTGGCGGCAGTGAGTGCTCTGAATCCTGTAGTTCTGCCTTCTTGCCCAGCTGTAGGAGCAGCAGAGATGTCAGGTGGGAGCACGGATCCCCAGCCCCGTCTCTGGACCCCTTCCCAGCAGCAGAAGCAATCCCAGGCTGTGGTGGTGAGTGGGCCATGTGCCCAGTTTTGTTTGACACATGTCACTAGTGCAGGGAAGAGGGGAAGGGTGGAAGAACAGGAAGTGGTGGGCAGATTACCTAGACAGAGAAAAACACAGGGGACCAGCGGTGGCGATTGGGATGGGAGCCCCTTGAACCTTGGTGTTACCAACAGGCACATTTGGAGAGGAGAGAAAGGATGGAGAGACATGGACTGAGGGCCACAAATGGGACAGAGGAAGGGGACCAGTAGTGCCGCAGGGTAGAAGCCCCGACAATTAAATCACTGAAAGCTTCTACCATTTCTCTTGGTTCATTGGTATCCACCCCATTGGTCCAAATTGGGCCAATTGAGCTATCGATGGATCTATTGTTTATGTAAGAAAACAAAGTCTTGCCACAATCATTTATGTGTGCCACCCTGAATTCAGCAGCCCTTTTGTGTTCTCTAATCATTCTTTTGGCTATCTTTAACTGCTGTTTGTACTTGTAGATAAATAAATAAATAATATCTGACCTATGTTGTTTAACCCAAACTACAAAATGGTCAAAAATTTGAGGTATATGCCATGTGTTATTATGCTATATGACAAAGAACCAGTAGTCATAGGGCTAGGATTAGGATGGATATGTCCAGAAATCATTAATAAATATAATATCAAAAGCTCTGGGCCCCATTTGATCTAACAGCATGTTACTTGGTAAAATTTGGGAACAAGACAATAATTGCCTTTACATCTACAGACTCCTGAAAAGGCAAGTGCAAATAGTAACCTTGTCAAAACATTATGAAAATCAGCATCCTGCAGACTCAGAACCTCAGGTGTAGTAAAATTGATCTATCAAGGTGTGAGTGTGAAGAGGTAACTTCAAACATAAATATGTCAATAGAAAAACTTAAGTCTGTTCCGGTAGATCATTTGTAATCCCAGCCCCCTCCCCAATGCACATAATACAAAGTAAAATAAACTTAAACATTTTAAAATGGAAAATAAAAGAGATAAACATAGAAATATAGACTTTGATGGCAGATAAGGACCGCTTGGCCCACCTAGTCTGCCCATAGATAAAATAGATAAAAAGAAGAAAAAAGCCAAGAGTCCTAGCCACAGTCACAGCTTTCACAGCTGACTCAGCAGATACCATTCTGATGAGCACTCTTTTGAGCACTGCCACTGGGCCGTGCCACTCAGGGACCAGCTGGGATTTTAAACATGCTGTGTCCATCCAGATGTGCACTCTGGCTTAGGTTATGGATGGCTACAGACAGTCCACTGTTGTCTGGTGTACTGCTGATGCTGAACACAGGCACGGCTGATACTGGAAACAGATGTGGTTGAAACAAGGTTGTCTGTTGCAGAGAATCTGCCACCCTCCCCCATACAAACACAGTTCTGCCCAGATCACAATCTTTAAACTGCCATCATAGGATGCCACCGCTCAGAGATTGGCTGAGATTTTAAATGTGCTGTGCCCAGCCCCAAACTGAGGTGATTGCTGGATGAGCACTCTGGCTAAGCTGATGGACGGCTCCAGACTGTACGTTGTTATCTGATGCATGGCTGATGCAAAACACAGGCACAGCTAATGCTGGAAACAGATGTGGTAGAAACAATGTTGTCTGTTGCAGAGTCTGACACCCTCCCCACACATACATAGTTCTGCCCAGATCATAAAGTGTAAACTGCTGCCACAGGACACCTAAACAATCTCAGCATGTGTTGTAAAGTAAAATTGGTCTAATTCTAATTTTGCATCTGACTGAATCTGTATAATGAGCACCAAGCTACACTTGCAATGTAACTCTATAATTAATATGCATATACCCCTTAATTCAAGGGTTATGTATAATTCAGGGATCTCTGCAGAAATGGCAATGAGCCTTGGGGGATCAGTCTATGAAGAGCTTCAAAAGGATGTTCTGAGATGTAGGAGTGTCAGGTTGGAGTTGGCAGGGGCTGAAGGGGGAGCAGGGGCCCGCAGTCTGGGAGGCTGGAAGTTTCAAGGCACAGCTGTAAGATCTTTAACAGTCCCAGGATTGTGGCTGTGGCTGTTGATATGGGAGGTTCCCACAATGACTGGGACATTTAGATTTCTCCCATGCAGAGGAAGGTACCAGCATTAAATCAGCAACAGAAAACACACAATGCCTGCTGAGGCTAGTCCCCAAGCTGAGAAGAAGGAGGTGGAGGAGGAGGAGGAGGAGGATGATGATGATGGTCAGATGACCTAAAGGTGGGCAAGCAATGTGAGAAGGCAGTAAGGAGGGCTGGGGGCATACTGGGATGCATAGGGTTAGGCATCACCAGTAGAAAACAGGAAGTTGTTACCCCTCTGTACAGACAGCTGGTGAGACCCCATCTGGAGTACTGCGTGCAGTTCTGGAGACCCAATCTCCACAAAGACATAGACAGGATAGAGGCAGTCCAGAGGAGGGCAACTAAAATGGTGCAGGGTCTGCACCAGAAGACATATGAAGAGAGAGACTTAAGGAGCTTAATACGTATAGCCTTGAGGAAAGGAGGGAGAGGGGAGACATGATAGAAACTTTCTAGTACCTCAAGGGAATCAACAAAGTCCAAGAGGGTAGCATCTTTCAGAAAAAGAGGTGCACAAGAACAAAGGGTCACAAATTGAAGATTGAGGGGGGACAGCTCAGAGGTAATGTGAGGAAGTATTTTTGCATGGAAAGGGTTGTGGATGCATGGAACAGCCTTTCTGAGGCGGTTGTGGAGTCAAAAACTGTGGTGGAGTTCAAGAATGCATGGGACAGTCATAAGGCAACTCTACGGGGTGGGGGTAGGAAGAAGTAGGCTGTTGGTTAACTAGGATCTGCAGCTTATCCATTAGGTAGGGAAATGGGCAGACTGGGTGGGCCAAGCAGTCCTTATGTGCTGTCAAATTCTATGTTTCTATGTGAAGAAGAAGAAGAATCAGCATTTACATAGCACTTTTCATAAACAATGTATCCCAGAGCACTTTACAAGCAATGCTAGACTGGTAGTGAAGTGACTGAAAGTGTAGTGGCGGCCATATCACACATCAACACCACACACAGCCTGAACAATTGAATGAACCAGTTTTATGGAAAGGGGAATATTGGACAGGACACCAAGGAAAGTCCTCTACTCTTTTTTATGAAACGTGCCTTGGGTTCTTTTACTTCCACCTGGACACCAGCCAGGACTGCACCAGGATGGGTAGAAGGGACCTTGGTTTAACATTTCATCTGAAGGACAGCACACCTCAGCAGTACAGCACTCCCCAATACTGCAATCAGATGCCAGTGTTTTTAGGTATGAGCCCAATGCCGGTGTGGGACAAGAACCCACAACCTTCTGGCCCAGAGGTGGATGTGCTACCGACTGAGCCACGCTGACATTTCCACAGCATACAAAAAAATACAGGAAAGGAGTGGGCACAAACACACACACTCAAAAAATCTAGATAATACCACCAAATATATTGAAAAAGTGCAAAAATGTATTAAATATACGATTAGTGAATATTACAAACTACCTGACACCCAGAAGAGAGGCACCCCAAAATTTTTCAGTCAACAGGGCTTTTATTTTTTAAGCACTCACAGAAGATGTGTCACCTAGATAGTGGAGTTCCTCCACAGGGGAGAAATGGGGACAAATGGTATCCAAAGAGTTAATAGTCAGGGCCTCCTGGCCTGTATGGTCAATGTGCCATTAGAAGGGGACCCACTCTTGAGCCTTTTTTCAAGTCTGGGGTTGACTGGAGCTTGCCATGTGGTAAGTTGAGAAAGAGTTCCTAAATGGGCAACCAGCATGATAGCCCACAGGAAATGCAGCAGGCCCTAGCAAAGTGAACCATGAATTTGTTCACAGTATACAGTATGAAGGGAACACAAAGGGTCTTAGTGAAGGGCCCTGAAACAGCAATGTGTTAAGTTAGGAGCATCAATATCCTGTCACAGGATGATGAAGAAATTCCAGAAATACCTATGAATGAGACTGAAAGCAAAGTATAAGATGTACCTGTTCAATATAATTAGTACCACTGCTTTGAACCTCCAGTACTGTGTGGCCTGAAGTGAGTGAGTGAGTGAGTGAGTGAGTGAGTGAGTGAGTGAGTGGAGTACGATACATGGCAAGGCAAACCCTCAGAAGTGTGACCGCGATTAATATTCCCCTTTATAAAATGTGGTGTGGTCTCTCCTCTGGCTCCTCATTGCAAGGATCCTGTCACATGGTACACCATTAACCTAGCCCTGCTCAGATGACATGATAGGAGCTGCATTAATTGAGGGCACAATCTGTCAAGGTCAAAAAGGTCAGCATGCTAATTACATATCCTCAGGGTCTAAAAGTTCAAAATAAAATTCAAACAACCCAACAAGATCAAAAACAGCAGCATTGCTCAAAAATCAAAACCTGCAAAGGGAATCAATCTAGCAACTTTGAAAAAACATACTTCCTGCTCAAAAAATCCAAATCCAAAAGGCTCCACTGCTGCTCCTACAAAAAAAAATCTTCAACACCTGATATAAACATAAAATATATTCCAAAATTATGATTCTACACAACAGCAAAAATTATGGGCTGTTCATTAACGGGCGGAAAATATGCACCAGAGGCACGTATTCCGCCCGCATAGTTCCACACCCACGGACAGGTGTGCACAGGCTGGTAGTCACTAATGGCCACCATCTGTCTGCAGCCTTGCCCTCCCCCAGCATGCAGGTATATGCAGGGCAGATGGGGGTGATTTGTTGACCCAGGCAGGTATCCAATGGGATGTCTGTCCTGGGTCCCACAGTGGATTATTTGCACAGGGGAGCAGGTCAGGGTGTGTGAATACCATCCGCAGGTGCCCAAACCAGCGCTGCCATTCCCCACAGTCCGGTGGCCACCCAGCCTGAACACAGTGGCACATGCTGCACTGATGCTCCCCCAGCACCACTGCCCCATCCCCAGTTGTACTGGACATGCCCCTCCCGAGCACATGTTGGCCCATTCCCCAGTTGGTGAAGATCGAATCCCCCACCCCATGTTGCGGCCATGTCCCCATCCACAGGACACACACACACACCCAACCCCCTGACAGGATGCAGCCTGGGCCATGGGTATGGCAAGACCCCCCCAACGCACAGAGTCCCTGCCATCTCGGTGATCAGTGGCAAGCACCCCCACCCCTTAAGCAGAGCCCTGACCTGGTGAATAAGGCAGTGTCACCCCCACCACCAACACTGCACCATACTGGTGGCCCCTGTCCCTCACTGCTGTGCATGCCCCCCCAATCGAACCCCAATCCTGACACCCCATCCCCCTCTGAGGTGTGCAGTGGCTTCCCAACCCCTGCAGCACCAACAACACCACCCTCCATCCCCCATATCCACCTGTCAGTGCCACCGCCCCAGACAGTCAGCGGCACATCCCTCCTCACACCTCCCCAGCTGCCAGCCATCCAACTGATGCTGGGAGTGCACCGCCTATGTATAGTGGGATGCTCCCTGCAGAGGTTGGATGATTGGTGGCAGGGGAGGTGTGAGGAGGGATGTGCCATTGGCCATCCCTGCCCTCGGCACCACCTTGCTGGTTTGGGGGAAGGAGGGAGAGGTTGTCGATGCTGTGGGTTGGGGGAGCACTGGCCACCAATGGTGTCCCTGGGGTTGGGGGTGTGCATAATGGTGATTGCCTTGGCAATGCCCAAGTGGCATGGGTTGCATCTCTATGGGCATACCAGGCTATAGTAGCCCATTCTCTGTTGCATCCTGCGTACCACTCTCCTATGTTTGCCAGTGGGGGTGCCCTGTATTGCACCAGGGACAGAGATGACATGTGTGGGGGGGGGGTTGGGGGGATGTGCATTACAGACTGTGGGTTGGGGCAATACAGTGTGGGTGGCTGGTCTGTCCTGCATGTATGGGATGTGGCTGCCATGTGTTTGTGTGGGGTGGCTGCCATTCGACTACAGGGATGGGGCTGTTTTGGGCATAGGGCAGGGATCTGGTTATGTCTGTGGGGGCTACCAGTGTGCTGCCAGAGCCGGCTGGCGGTCCTGTGTCAGCGGGACAGGGTGCGTACTGCGGTTATGGCAGGGTCTACCTTGGCGTAACCTGCACCCTACTACGCTCCCCCCTGCGAGCAGCACTATGTGCCTTTGTGCATGGTTTATAGTGCAGATATTCCCCCTGCCTGTCCCTGGTGCATTGTGGTCTGCATGACTGGGGGATCGGGTGCATAGGGGCTGTGTACCCTGTTTAGTGCATCCCGCGCAGGGGGCACAATGAGTGCGGATTGGCTCCATGCCACGGATCTGCAGCGCATAGCAACTCTGCACTTTGATGCATAGGGCCCATTGCTCTTAAAACTAATAAAATAACCACTGATCTATCTGGAATGCAGAAACAGACACAGGACAGGCTAAGACTCCACTTTCATTTCATCAACTACACTTCAATGAACCTGGGATACAGCACATAACATCTGATCAACAGCCTAGGTTTCCAGGTCTGACTCAGATCACACACGGAAATATAAAAAGCACAGTCTAGGCTTCCAGTTTAGCCTCACAAATTACATGGGAAGCACAGGAAGTTAAAATGAAGGAATACCTATTTAAAGTAACAGGACCAACTATAACCATGCAGCCATAACTCACTCCCTGCAGTGCAACCATGCCCAACTAGTGCAGCATTCCAGCTGCAACCTAATCCCAGCTGCATATCTGCTTTATGCTAAAACCAGCCATTTAAAGTTACAGCACCAATTTACAACACTACTTCACTGCTAACATCTAATGTTACTAAACATTTTATAAGTAGAAACAGACAATTCCATCTGGGGGATTATGCTATATAATATACCTTGTGGTGGTTGAAATCCCCCACTCTTCAGGCTCAGGACTCAAACCTACCCCTCAGTACATTAACATAGTATAATCCTTCCTCTGCTTATTCCTTACTTAATGGACTTAAAAGGAGGTGAATTAAAGCAGGAATCCTGGCTTTCCCCCTCATGTAGAGGGGAATACTACTCCAAGGAGTCCAGTTTACATATGCAATGCTTGTGAACTCTTTCATACTGCTGCAGCTATGTATCCAGGCCACCTTGCAAAAGAGATCTCAGTCTCAATGAGTCACTACATGGTAAAATAAATGCTAAATAAAATAATCAAAAAAGATCTAAAACAAGCACTGGAGAACATTAAATGTGTGCTTGCTTGTATTTGCTGTTCAATTTTTGAACACAGAAGTGCAGCACTTAAAATTAACAAATTATTAACACGAATTATAATAGTGAAATTGTCATGATGTAGGAAATGAAGACGTTCACATATTAGAGGGACACTGTCAACCCCCTTAGGTCTAAAAGTGTCTCTAGTTTGAAAAACACATTTTATGATTGCCAATATTTTGAAAAGATTACTGATATAGTTGGTAGTTTGAGCCTGACTCTTTTTTCTTTTAAAAAATGAAAAAACAGACTGCCCACCATACTGGTGTTATCACACAAATACAGGTTTGTTTACATTCCTTGATCAGCGTCAACTGCATCTTTCCTGGACTTGGGAACACCCACAACACAGTCTATCCCCTCATGATGCAGTGAGAGTTTAAGAGGCTACTGCCTCATGAGTGACTGCACTGTTTGGGGGTGTTTCTAATGCTCAGGAAGCATGCAGTAAGAACGTCCAGGATTGTAAACAAAACAAGGTTGTTTATAAATATACATTAGCATACATTTCAGTTCTACTAAACAAGGAGACAGACAAAACAAACAGCAACATCAGGGAATTTTAGAGAAGTTAAGAAATCATAAAATGTAGATTTTTAACTACAAATAAATAATGAAAATCAAGTTACAGTGTCCCTTTAAGTTGTTCTTTTCTTAGACTGTGACCCTGAATTTTCAACATAGTATTTTCATTAGCCCTGGATATGAACATGACAAGTGTTCTTTATCAAATGCCATGCAAAACGTGATTTTGTAGAATGACCTCAAAAACAAATTTTGGAGGGGGATTTGAAAATGATACCTGCCATGTTTATGAGATGGGTTAAAAAAAATAGTAAGTTGAAAATGCGGGTGCAAAAGTTAAAAAAAAATTGCAAATTCATTAGGAAACATTGAAAAATGTAAATGTTTGTTCAGAAGTTTGTTGTTTTGTGAGATTTTGACCCAAAATTTTCAACATAGTCTTTTCATGATATCAACTTATGAACATGATAAGTGTCATTTATGAAATCCTGGTCAAAACTTAATTTTGCAGCATGAATATAAAAAGAGGTTTGAGGTAGGATTTGAAATATAACATCTGCCACGTTCATAAAGAGGTGTAAAAAATGGCTATGTTGGAAATGTGGTGTAAATGTGGACAAATAGCAAAGTTATAAGTAAAAGACTGATGTCCTGCTGCCAGTTTGTTGAAGGATTGGTGGATAATGACATGGCAGCCACAGTATGGAAAAACTTATGGCCACTGTGCAACATCACTGCCATTTTCTTAAAAAAAAACTAAGTAAGAACAGTAGCATATATGAAAGCAGTCAACAGTAGCACATACTTGAACCAACAAGCAGGAGAAGGTCTCCAGCAGGACTAAGGGGTTGCCCAACAAAACTCATGTCCACCTTGCATTTTCCAGCCTTGTGACTGGGCAAGGGCTTCAAAGGAAAAAGGAGAAGAAAGACAAAGCGCAGACTAGGAAGGCGATTCAGTACCCTGCAGCGGTGCTAGGTGAAAAATGCATGCACCCAAAACCCCTCTCGTAGCTTAAATGATGCAATTTGTTCACATGCTTTACAAAGAAACAAAATCAGCATGACTCATAGGACATGGCAAACTGGAATATATACACAGAGCCTTGTTTACATAGAAACATAGAAGCTGACAGCAGATAAAGGCCGCAAGGCCCATCCAATCTATTCATTTTTTCTACCTTATGAATGTGCCATAGGCCTGTACTCTGTCAATGGCCTATCTATTCATACTCATCTGTATTGCTCCCTTATGCCTATCCCATGCCTGTTTGAAGCCCTGTACTGTATTCATATCCACCACTTCCTGAGGTAGGCCGTTCCATACATCTACCACCCTTTCTGTGAAAAAGAACTTCCTCACATCACCCCTTAATTGGCCTCCCTTTAATCTCATGCTGTGTCCTCTTATCCTGCTATTTTTCTTATGTTGAAACATGTTAGACTCTTTCACCTTGTTAATGCCCATAAGATGTTTGAATGTTTCGATCATATCACATCTCTCCCTCCTTTGCTCAAGTGTATACATATTGAGCTCCATTAATCTGTCCTCATATGTTTTCTGATGCAGTCCCTGCACCATTTTGGTTGCCCTTCTCTAGATTGCCTCCATTTTGTTAATGTCCTTTTGCAGGTGCCGCCTCCAGTACTGCACACAGTACTCCAGATGGGGCCTAACCAGTGTCTTGTAAAGAGGGATTATTACTTCCCTCTTATGACTTGCGATACCCCTAATAATACACCCCAACATTCCTCTAGCCTTACCTACTGCTTTAGTGGTCTGCTTGGATGATTTCAGGTCATCTGTGATGATGATGCCCAAGTCCCTTACTTCCTTTGTGATTGCCAGCAACTCCCCTCCCAACCTATAGGTAGCTTCATGGTTTCTGTTCCCTATGTGCATGATCTTGCACTTCTTTGTGTTAAACCCCATTTGCCACTCTTCCAACCATTTTGCCAGTTTATCCAGATCTCTTCTCATTCTGCCCACCCCATCTGGATCATCTACTTGATTGCATATCTTGGTGTCATCTGCAAATAGACAAACCTTACCCTCCAGTCCATCTGCAATGTCACTGATGAAGATATTGAAGAGGACTGGCCCCAGGACTGATCCCTGAGATACCCTACTTGTGACATGCATCTCTTCTGACTGTGCACCATTTACCATCACTCTCTGTTTTCTGCCCACCAACCAGTTTGCCACCCAGTTGACCAACTTCTGACCCACCCCGAGCCTACCCAGCTTATTAATCAATCTTCTATGTGGAACAGTATCAAAAGCTTTGCTGAAGTCAAGGTAGATGACATCAACTGTTCCCTCTTGGTCCACCACTCTGGTTGCCCAGTCAAGGAAATCTATGAGATCAGTTTGACAGGACCTTCCTGTTGTAAACCCATGCTGTCTTGGATCCTGTGCTTCTATGGATTCCAGGTGTTGCACTATCCTTTCCTTAAGGAGTGCCTCTATAATCTTGCACACTACTAAAGTAAGACTGACTGGTCTGTAGTAGGGATGCGCGGTCCGGTCCATTGAGAATCAGAACCCCCCTCAGATCCCATGATGTCCGGTTGACACAGGTAAATAAGAACTCTGCCGTGAAGTGTACTGGGTCCTTGAAAATACCTCTCCCATTTGCAAAAAAACACCCTATCCCCTGTAAAATTCCAAAAGAAATGCCCCAATAGTAATAATAATAATAATAAAAAAAAAAAGATTATTTCGTTTATTTTATTTCTGGACTGGAATTTTTTCCTATTTCCTGTATCTACTCTCTGCATTAGCACTTCAAGCATGCTCAACGTCCGTGTCTGTGTACTATGGGGTTCAGATCAGTTTGAGGGGGCAGAGGTGCGGATTGCGAGGCTTCTCTCTAGATCTTTGCCTCAGTCACCACATTGGGGAAAAAGTTTTTTTTTTTTAATAAGTAAATAAATGAAGTCTGAGAAGGACAGTCCAGGTGAGCCGCCGGTTGTTGCAGCCGATAAAAGGAGCAGCAGTCCTGGAAAAGTGAGGTGTTCGGTAAGGCCAACGAAAATTGCTGCTCGGCTATTAAACAGTGATCTCTTGGCTTGGGCCACATTCAGTGGGGAAGGCTGGCTAAGAACACCTGGCATTAGTGTCTGTGCACTCAGTGGTTAAAAAAAATTATTGATCAACGTATTGTAAGAGGTGGCCTGATCTGCCATTGTTTGTGGGGGGTGGGGCATCGGGAGAGACCCGTTTAGCAGACAAACTGGAGTCACTTAAGTTAATGTAGTGCAGCTCCTCCACTCCAGCACAGACTAGAGGGATTTGCTTTATTACTCAGACTTGACTCTCTTTTGTGCACTAGGATGTGGGATATACAGGGTAAAAAAATGTGAACAGAAGGACAAATGAAAATGTTTAACCTTAGTGAACAAGCAAGCTACTGATTCTTTGACTCGGCATGGGTAAAAAAAAAAAAAAACATTTTCATGAGGCCTCCTCCTAGCTGGTTCAGCTGCAATACCTGTCAGTTAAAAAGTAAGCAGGAATGGAACGCTGGCAAAATAAGGGGGGAAAAACATGTGTTATTTTTTTGTCTTTACAAGCAAGCTGGATTTGATGTGGTGTGGTGTATAATTACTCCTTTCTATCTATTTGGGGGGATTTGGGATGCATCCTTTTTGAGGAGGGGCAGCTGCCTGCCCTGCTCAGCTGCAGCTGGACCAGCATTCCAGTTGATGAAACTTGAGACCAATGCAGTCCATCATGGTAGGTCGGTCCATCGCAGTTGGTCAGTCCATCGCGGTCAGTTGATAAAGAGATTAGAAGTGGTCAGCCAGCCAAGGAAGCGGATAGTCAGTGGTTACACTTGGCAAATGGGGCAGTAGTTGATGTCTGACTGATATAGCAGGCAAGTGGTTGATGGCAGCAGCATGGCAACAGACGAGGACCAGTCTGACCAGAAGATAAAGGTTTGTGTTTCAAGTTAGCAAAATTGCAGCTTGTGGTGTGTGGTGGGGGTATTACCTGCACTACAGTAAAGTTAGAGATGGATATGAAATTTGTAGGGGAAGGAGATAGGGATGCTATACACTGCATGCAGCAGTCAGTTGCCAGGACTGGGCTAGGGAAGGGGGCCAAAATGTTATAACTAAGGCAGAGAAGGGGGAAGAAATTTGAGAACTAGGGCAGGGTGTGGGCAGAAATGGGAAATATGGGGTGGTGAAGGGGGTTGAGAAATCCTGGGTAGGGAGGGAACATAAATGGGAAGTCTGGGGTTGGGGAGAGCAGAAATGGGAAATCTTAGGGCAGGGAAGAGGCAGAAATCTGGAAACAGGAAAGGAGGAGCAGAAATGTAAGAAGTGGGGCTGGGAGGGGATAGATACGTGTGTTTATACTGGGGAAGGAAGGTGACCTGAGATATGTTTATCCATACCCCACACAGAAGGTAAGGGATGGGAACAAAGAACAAGAAAGAAAAGACAGAGCAGGAGAATGCATAGAAGAGTCAAAACATAGACCAGCACACACATGTTAGAAAAAGTTTTTATTTTTAGTGCATTTTGTGAATGTTTTTGTATTTCCTAAAGATTTCCTAAAGGTTCTGATTTGTATGAGAACCAGTCAGAACTAATCAGGACTCTGACCTGGATCCTGGTCCTGATAATAAGAGCCAGGATTTTTTTTTGGTCCTCCCATCCCTAGTCTGTAGTTCCCTGCCTCCTCCTTGCTACCACTGTTGTGGAACGGGATCACATGAGCCCTTCTCCAGTCTTGTGGGACCTCTCCTGTGCTCAGAGACTCACTAAACAGTTCTGATAATGGCTCTGCTAGTTCCACCCTTAGCTCCTTTAAAACCCTGGGATTTATGCCATTAGGTCCCATTGCCTTGTCCACCCTGAGCTTAGTGAGCTCTTGTAGGACCCTTTCTTTTGTGAATGGACTAGTGCACACCCACACCTCCCTCCCCCCTGTGTCCATGGTGCTGAGCTGTGGGCCCTGCCCTACCTTCTCCTCAGTAAATACTGAACAGCAGTATCTATTTAGGATAGATGCTTTTCCTTGGTCCTCCTCCACACACTCCCCCCTTATCCCTATTGATCTTAGCAATACCCCCTCTGGACTTTCTCCTTTCACTAATGTATCTATAGAAAGTCTTGTCCCCTTCCTTTACTGTTCATGCTAGTGTTTTCTCAGTTTGGGCCTTTGTCTGCCTTACTGCCTTCCCTGCTTCCCTTAGGGAAGTTTGGTATGCCTCTCTATCTTCATCCCGCTGCATTCCCTTATATTTCCTGAAGGACAACCTTTTGGCTCTGACCTCTTCTGCTACTGTTTTTGAGAACCAAAGCGGTTTCCTCCTTCTTTTGCTCTTGCTTTTCTCTCTAACACAATGGGATGTTGCTTCAAGTATTGCATCCTTAATGCTTGCCCACTTTGCCTGTACCCCCTCACCTGTATTTCTTCTTGCCAGGGCTAGCTTAACTCTGTTGGTCATCTTATCAAAGTCAGCTCCTCTGAAGTCCCATCTTTTTGCTTTGGAATGGAATGATTTAGTTCTAGTGTCCAAATTTAACCATACCATGTGATGGTCACTGACTCCCAGGTGACCTTCTACCTGTTCTAATGACCAAAATGCTTTATTTTCTGTGTTTAAAATGTAGGTAAGCAGAATAATACAGTTCTTTCCTAAACAGATCAATGAGTGTAGGAACATGTTAAAACATCTGTCCTCCTTGCTTTTTACTACAGTATGAGAATACATTAATTTCATGAGTTGCAAGCACTGCTTTATGGATACACATATGATATGTGTTGTGCAACATGTCTGGCATTCCCGGAGGAAAAGAATATTGAACAGTAGCACATATGTGGAGTGACACTCAGGAGAAAGATCTCAAGTAGGAATTAGGAGTTGCACAAGAAAACCCACATCCATCTTGCATTTCCCAGCCTTGTGACGGGCAAGGATTTCAAAGGGAAAAGGAGGTGAAAGACAGAGAGTGGGCAAATTAAAGGATGAAATTCAGTATTATGATGCTGTGATAAATGAAAGGAGCACCTCCCCCCCAAATGCCCTCTAAAGGTTCAGACCGATTACAATTTATTCATATGCTCTGCAAGTGACCATAGTCAGCTGGATTCCTATGATAGGGTAACCTGGGGTGTATGGGCTGAGCATTGGTTATTTATGTTTTAATGACCAAAATGCTTTAGTTTTAGTATTCAAAACACAGGAAAGCAGAGTAGCACAGCTCCTCCTTACCTAAACTAATCAATGAGTGTAGGAATATGTTAGAACTCCTGCTTTACTTGCTATTTTTAATCAAACTTTTTCCCCCCCTGGCAACTCCGCTCCTTTCTCCACTCCTCCCAGTTGGCACACACCTTCCCAGACTTACCTGGAGCAAGTCCCCCACAGATTTCCCCCTGTGGTGGAGTTGGAAGGGGGGGCTGTCCTCCCCCCAAGAGTCCCAATCCAGAGCCCCTCCAGATATCTGGGTGGCAGCATGGGCCAGGGGAGGAACATGGAATGGTGGTCCACTGTTGGGTCCCATTTTTCATTTTCTCCCAAGTGCCTCTGCCATGGTGACATGTCAGAACATATGCCTGGAGACACACACACACTTTGCAGAACTGCAGCCCCCCCCCCCTTTGATTCACTCATTTGCCTACAGTACCACTGAGCCTCCACCCAGTGGCAGTCAAAGGCCAAGTCAGTTGGCCACTCCATCATGGGACAGGAAAGCAGTCCTTGGGGCGCTTGATCCTCTCCCACCCCACCGATCCCCAGCAACCCATGCTTGTTCTCAAACATGGGTTACCAGCACGGCAGGAGGTAAGACATTCAATGCCTCAGCCCTCCACACCATCAGGGTGGCTCCATTTTACATGCTTTTAACCACGGTATGAGAATACATTAATACCATGAGTTGCAAACACTGCATCATGGATATGTGAAACATCTCTGTGGTTCTCTAAAGTGCTAAACAGCAGCAAATATGAACGTAGTAAACAGTAGCACATATGTGGAATAAAAAGCAGGAATAAAGTTTCAAGTAGAAATTAGGAGCCACACAAGAAAATCCTATACCTTGCATTTTCTAGCCTTGTGATTGGGCAAGGACTTCAAATGGAAAAGGAGGAGAAAGGCAGAGAGTGGGTGGAATTAGGGAGGAGATTCAGTATTCTAAAGCTGTGATAGATGGAGGTGGGGCACACCCCCCCAAAATCCCTCTCACAGCTCAGACTGATATAAATGTGTTTGTATGCTTTGCAAGTGAACATAAAAAGTCAAGTTTATTAACTGCACAGGATATTAAGTCAGGGTAGAACAAAAAATATCATATACAATACATTAGAAAATGGGTAGCTGAAATTAGGTACTATCTTTGGCTGAAACCCATCACCGCACAAATATAGCGATATTGCTTGTTGCATGGTTTTGAACTTAAAACCTACAGTACGTATCTGACTGATATCCCTATACCAGTGCTCGTTCAGTAAGAAATTTTCAACAAGTCATGCTCCTTTCATTCAAACAGGACCTGACCACAGCTGTGTACAGCAACCCCCTTCTGCTGTTCATTAGCAGTCAAAACCCAACTGTGCTTAACCAGGTTTCTGCAAGGGGGTTGAGTTGCACTGAAGGGAGATAGAGAAATGAGGCAGATACTGAGAGACAGGAGTACAAAGTTCTCTAACAAAGGCTGGAAGTACTGACAGAAACAGATACTGACAGAGAAAGGATGAAAGTGCAAAGATAAAATCAATTAATTATGGCAGGTATGTCACAGATTGTTAATTTTGTGATGGACCCTGCAGCACTGTGTGCCCGGGCTATTCACATGTGCTGCCACCATCTTTGATACACTGGGAAGGTCCAGTATGAATGGGTATGGAGCGAATGTTAGAGGCACTCTAACTTACTTAGCCACAGGATCTTGGCTCTTGGTGGTCTCAGCAAGGAAACCACTTAAAGGAAAACAACACTCCCATATCATGTAAATGTTAATTGTTTCCATGTCAACAGACAACTCTTTTCCTGTAGCTGTTAGGGCTATATATGTTTGCTTTAGTTTATTTTTACTGTTCATGGTAGCCCCCTGTGAATACCCTGGGGGTCTCCATTTTATGGTTGTTGAAATCTCAGTGTCCATGAGAGCTGCAATAGCATATAAGAACATGATGTCACATCACCCATTTATACCATGTATCTCTATCCTGAAAGAACAAATACTGTGCAAAAAACTCTCTGGCAACATACTGTACAAACTGAATGCAGTTTAAAGGGAAAACCCCTGCATTACAAATCAGACAGTTTGCAAAGCTAACTGAAGGTAGATGTGGTATTTCACACTTTCCTGCAACTTCCTTCTTTGAAGTCTAATTAAGCAGACATGCATATTGTGGATTCTAAAGGGTGTTTACACATCATATTCTCATATGCTAGTGCAGCTCTCAGGGACAACGAAATTTCAACAACCAGCAAATAAGAGACCCCCAGGCTAGTGACAGGGCCTAGTATGAAGTGTGAAAACAAAATAAAGCAATTGCATGCATCTCTAACAGCTACATGAAGAGATTTGTCTGTTGATATGGAAACAAATAAAATTTACAAGATAAGAGGGTGCAGTTTTCCTTTAGTAGTGCACTGCACATAACAATTAAAATACTAACAACAGTGGGTTAACTGGGGAAAAAATCAGGTCCTAGAGGAATGGGGGAGAGCACCCTTTATTTTTTTTGTTTGTAATTTTTGACCAGGAAAGACACACTAAACTGTAACAGATCATTTCCAGGTGTGTCCTGCCTGATGGGTTACATGGACCTGTTTTATTGATGGGGAAATGTTGGCCACTGAGGAAACTTTCCTACTGTCCAGCAGGGGCCTGACTTCCAGTTTCGAAGATGGAGGATTCTGGAGTGGAGGAGGATGCGACTGCTCAGATGGGGAAGAATGCTTCCCTCCCCACCCAAAGTAATGAAGAAGCAAATTTTGTTGTCAGAAAAAACGTACCTGTTGGAGTTGTGGATGAATCTCGTGATGGAGATAGCAAATCTGTGCAAGCAGCCTTGCATCTGGAACTGGAGTTATCAGCTCCGGAGCAGAAACAGTCCTGAGAAGCAACAAGCACTGTTATGGATGAATAAACTAGGAAGACTCTGGAGCTGTAAGAAAAGTAAAAAAATGACTATTTATTGGCTCTAATAGAAGAGGAAGAAGTGCACTTTCAGACTGCTAAACAGCCACTGAGGAGTGTCAGGGATAAAAAACAAGAGTATTCTGGTGCAACAGTGAGTCAGGCAGGCCCCAACCCTGCAAACAGGAGGACAGCCATTTTTTTTAAGCATGATTCCAGGGTAGGCTCCAAATCTCACAAGCTGATGGACTTGTCACCAGGCTGTGCCCTACTACTAGATAATGTATTAAAAGGGCAGGCATATTGACTGGTAAATATCTATGCACCTCAGGCTAAAGCAGAAAGCATCAAACTGTTGAAAGTAATAAGGCCATACCTTTTTAAGTCTGAACCAATTATTTTAGGCACTAACTTCAATTGTGGACTTTCCACTCTAGACCAATGTACAAAAAGCACAAAAGTGTTTTGCGACATGGCCTTCTTAGGAGACCTTATAAAAACAGCTGGACTATCAGATACCTATTTTAATCATATGAACAGAAGGAATCCTACTTTTTGTAAGGGGCATTTAGCAACAAGTACTGATTTCCTGTTTCACTCTCCATACATCCCCCTTGAGTCTGCCTCTGTATGTCCTCTTGAATTTTCCGACCTTAGGTTGGTCAAGATTATGCTAGGATACCTGGAAATTAAATTCTCCACTGTTAAATGATACAACCATACTTACAATTTTAGCCGAAGTGATATCTTCCAAAAAATCTGTTGTGGCACGTTATGATGACCCCCTCCTATGGTGGGAAGATACAAAAACAGATTTAGTATTCTTTTGAAGAAACAGATTAAAATGAGAAACAAAAATCAGAATATTTTTAATATGTAACAAAGCACCGCCAACAGCAGAAATTGTACCCACTTGCTGTGGAAGCAGGGGATGACTACAGCAAGCAGATTTCTAACATTAAACAAGATATGTCACTATTTGTATAGGGCAGACTTTATGTGGAGGAAACAGTGTTTTTAGACACAGGGCAATATCCTCAACTTTGTCCATATGAAAGCTGCAGAACCTGGATAACAAAGAAAGCTATGCATCGGTTATATGATAACCAAGGCAAACTTCAGAAAGATTTACTGTAGGTCATATGCAAATATTAGTATCTGAGTATACTGAAAATTGTTTTTTTTTTACCTCCACTTCTGAAAGGGGAAAATTCTTTTCTAATTGAAGTACCCCCAAAATTCCAGAGGAAAACTTACCAATACTTATTGCAGGCATATCAGAGGCAGAAGTAATTTCAGCCGTTGTATCACTAAATGTTAATATGGCACCAGGACAACATGTATATAGGTGTCTGGGACACTGGTTGCAGGTCAGATCATGGTATTAAAGGGGCTTTTGAAGAAATTGGAAGGAATTAAAAGGAGAAAAGATGCCAACTTTTAATACTAGAAATGTTACCTGTACCAAGGAGAGGAGCAGGGACAGTAATGCCCATAAGGGAAATAAATACATCAACCAGAATATCAGCTAAAAAAGAAACTTCATATTTATAAGACACTGTGACAGATTAAACAAGCATTTGTCAGTGCTGAATGTTGCTTGCATCTATGTGCTGTTTAGGTATTTGGAAGTAATTGGAGTGCAAATATTGAAAATCTGCGAACTTACGAGCCTGCGTAGGAACTGGCGAACACAAGCTCCTCGTGAAACAGTCATTGTTAGAAAATTTTTCACTTAAATGTTCAACATAGCCATTTTAAGACCTCTGCTCATGAATAGTGTCAGTGTGATTTTGTTAATGTGTCCCATACATTGAGTTTGCACACCGACTGCGCCATTGTGCGCTACATGGGCGGAAACACGTTTTGGGTAGGATGTGAAAAATGACAGCTGTACTGCTCATAAGGAGGTGTGGTAAAATGGCAATGTTGAAAATCTGGAGTGGAAATATTGAAAATTCAGCAAACCCACGAAGTCGCATGGAACTGTGCAACGACACTCAGAAACAGTCATTTTAGAATTTTTCATCAATTTTCAACATTGCCATTTTAAGATCTCTGCTCATGAACAGTGACACTGTGATTTTCTTAATGTGTCCCATACACTGAGTTCGCACACCGACTGCGCCATTGTGCGCTACATGGGCGGAAACATGTCTTGGGCAGGATGTGAAAAATGACAGCTATACTGCTCATGAGAAGGTGTGGTAAAATGGCAATGTTGAAAATCTGGAGTGAAAATATTGAAAATTTGTGAACTTACGAGCCTGTGTAGGAACTGCGCAACGCACGCTCGTAAAACAGTCATTTTTAGGAATTTTTTCACCAAATTTTCAACATAGCCATTTTAAGACCTCTGCTCATGAACAGTGTCACTGTGATTTTCTTAATTTGTCCGTACATTGATTTCAAGCACCAACTGCGCCATTCTGCGCTACAAGGGCGGAAACACATTTTGGGTGAGATTGAAAATGACAGCTGTACTACTCATAAGAAGGTGTAGTAAATGGCAATGTTGAAAATCTGGAGTGAAAATATTGAAATTTCAAACTTACGAGCCTCGTGAGGAACTGCATACCGCGCTCATAAAACAGTCACTTTATGGATTTCTGGACATTTTCAACATGTGGTTTGGGACTTTCTCATGAATGATGTCACGTCATGGCAGTATTCAGGCCTGAAGGGTGATTTCACAGTCACTGCGCAAAATCACCCTTTGGGCCAGAATAACGCCATGATAGTGACATCATTCATGAGAAGGGGTCCTAAAAACCCCATGTTGAAAATTTGCGCAAAATTCCCAAAATGCCTGAGATATGCACAGTTGAACCCCCAGCCCATTATGCAGCTTACTGGCATTTCCCAGTTCATGGGTCGGCTTTGAAGAGTGCAGACGGTTCCCGGTCCACTCAAGATCATCACGCCGAGTCCGGAGGTAAGTATGGGGTGAGGAGGGTGGGGAGGCTGGGTGTGCAGTGGGTGGGTGCAGGTTGTGGGAGGGGGTCAGGAGGACGCAGCGGGACCGTTTTGTTTTACAGGTTTAAAACAAAAAGAGCGTCGTGGAACCATTGCCATGCGGGTGGGCTCCAGCATGGTACAAGGATGGGGGTTCAGCCAATGGGGGATTGGGCACCTGTCGGCCAGGACTGATTGCCACGCTGGGGTGGGCCCCAGCGTGGCACCAACTACGGGGACGACGCAGCTCAGCCAGCGGGATTGGGCACCCAGTCGGTTACACAATGCGAGCGGAGGCACGCACACCTGCATGTGGGGGGGCTACACTTTATCGGTGCTCACTGAGCGTAGCCCTCTTTCAACTGTATGCCACTGCATTTTGGAGCGTGTCATAGACAGCTCCAAAATGCATTGGCTTACAGGGGCCATGCCTGCCAGCTCACTGACTGAATTGGAGAAGGAGGTGACACACCTCTGAAATATCCGATGATGGCACTATGTTTCTTGCACATGCGTGCAAGCAACATAAAAATGCTCATGACTTCTATAAAAGAGATTGCATTTAAATTATAGTGGAGCAAGGGTTTTGGCAGAAAGAATCAATACTCAAATAAAGGTAGCTTTAAACTAATGGAGGTGGGGCTAGGGGGTCAAAATATCTGTTGAAGCAGTGTATAAGTCAGGTAAAGGCAATAATAGGGGGTTGTCAAACCTAATAACAACCATACCAGACAAGGAAATAATGATAAAAATATGAAGGAATAGAACTGCATAGTATGTAATGTGAGAAGTATGAATAATAAGAAATGAGAACTGAAAGCATCATAAGTATGGAAATGAAACCTGGTAGTCAGATATGGACTCATGGCCTAACAACATTGAAAGTTACAGTATATTTAGAAGGGACAGGGCAAAAAGAAGAGCTGGAGGGAGGGCATTATATGTTAAGGAATGTTTAAGAGCTGAGGACGTGAACAATGGGATAGAGAGCTAGAAACTTTATGGCTCAGAATAACAGAAAACGAAAATTCCTTGGCATTTGTTACAGACCACCAAATCAGATGGATGAGTCTGATATGATACAGGATTCATTGTCATTGTGTGAGAAGGGTAGCATGATATTTATGGGAGAAATCAACCTGCCTGGGATTAATTGGTCTATTCCTGAAGCTCAAACAAAATTTGAAAAGGAATTCCTTTGGTTATGGTGTGAGCATGATCTGACACAACACGTTAACCTACCAACAAGAAGCGGAAAAATATTATATACTGTGGTCAGTAATATCCCTAATGACATCAACGGCTGTGCCATCAGGGAACCATTGGGAAATAACAACCACAATATGGTTCAGTTTACAATAAACCAAGTTTTGGTTACTGAAAAAGGGACTACACGTCACAGAAATTTTACTTATGGCAAACTTTGAGAGTATAAAAATGGAAATGGAACTTGCAACTTGGGACTGGAAAAGTGAGTTTGATGGTATAGGTACTAAGAAAATGTGGGGTATTTTTCAAAGCAAAACCTAGAGAAATGTAGTTCGAGTACATATCATGTATATGGAAATATACCAAAAGGGGCAAGGTGCTTCCATGGCTAAATCCAGATATTAAGAAATTATTAAATATAAAAAAGTTATATAGGATTCCAAACTTAACAACATGATTAAGGATTCACAAATTTATAAGGAAGTTCAGAGAAACTTTAAATTCTAAATTAAATCGGTTAAGCAGTGAAGGTAAAATCAAACTGCTGAGAGATCGTAAAAACAATGCCAAAATGTTTTACAAGTATGTGAATTCAAAAAAGCAACGTCCAGAAACGTGGGACCCTTACTGGAGGAAGGAAGTATCATAAGTGATGAACAAGAAATGGCCAGTACTCTAAATAAAAATATCTGCTCAGTGTTTAACCCAGCATCAACACAGCTAATAAATAATGTTGCAAGAACTGAGGGAAAAAATCATAATAAATAGGTCTATGGTGGAGGACAGAGTAACAGGTTTAGGTTATTTTAAGTCAGCCAGTTCAATGACATTCACCCTAGTGTCCTTAAGTAGTTGGAAGTTAACCTTGCTGAACCAATCACCCATATTTTCGATACCAGTGTAATGTAAGAAGTAGTTCCAGATGATTGAAGAGATGCTACAGCCATACCACTCTATAAAAGTAAAGGGAGTCTTACATCTGTGGTTAGGAAAACTCTGGGGGTGATACTTGAGGAGGAAATAGAGAATTTCCTGAGCGTAAACAAACTAATGGATAAAACACAACATGGATTTAAAAATGGAAAATCATGCCTGAGTAACCTGTTAGAGTTCTTTGAACCAGTGAGCAGGGCTCTTGATAAAGGGATACGAGTCTATGTAATGTGTATGGATTTCAGCAAGACATTTGATAACGTTCCTCACTTTGAATTAATATCAAAGTTGGACAGTATAGGTATTCATAAAAATATTATCAGATGGATTAATGGCTGGATGTCTGGATGACAATGAAGGGTCTGAATAAATGACTCTTATTCAGATTGGAGAGTAGTGACCATTGGGGTGCCCCAGGGGTCAGTTTTGGGACCAACACTGTTCAACATTTATGTGAGTGATATGAAATGCTGTACAGGTGATTGGATGGCAAAATTTGCCAATGACACCAAAATAGGCAACGTAGTTAGTACACTTGAATAAATAAAACACCTGCAAAATGAACTATATTCACTAAGTCAGTTGGCACCTTGGGCCAAAATGAAGTTCAGCCCTGATAAATGCACTGTATTGCATTTTGGAAATAAAAATACTAAACAGAGTACTTTTTAACAGGTATAAAACTGAGGGAATCTACATGTGAGAAAGATATGGGATTATTGGTATCAAATTCACTTACGCATACGTCAACGTGCAACAGTACAATATAGAAAGGTGTTGTCGAGGCACAGGTCAGGAAGCATACAAAAAACCCAGGAGCAGTTGTAAAATTCCACAAAACTGTTTATTTGTAGTTGCAGTAACATAAAATAAAATAAACTTGTTCAGAATAACTATATACAGAAGCAAAATAAAATATCTTGTAAAAAAATCTCCCTTGCAACTCAGTTTAGCTGTTTTATAACTCTTTTCCAACCCCCATCCTTTGCAAGCATCCTGTGTTTTGTAAATTTCTGGAGCTGCTAGAACATTGAGCACTTCCTGAGGTCCCCACAGCAACTACAAAAGGCTCAGGCATTTGCACCCAAGTAACCTCTAGCTTTTTACAGTTATCTCAAATTAAAAATATATACATTTCAACAGTAACACAATTTTCTAAACAAAAGTGATCCCAATATCAGCTACATTTCCATACATTGATTATCATATATTTTATTTTAGCAGATATAGATATGCAAGGAAGAAAGACAGCAAGAGAATACTGAGAGACAGAGGCAAAGGATTGCGAGACTGGTCGGGTTGATCAAGTCCGAGGTCTCACAGGAAAATGTGTCTGCGCAACAGACAGAAGAGACAGAAAAGGAAAGAATACAGATCCTTGCATTTAAACACTTTCTCCAAAATAAATGGGACAGAGTCCTATTCTACCCTGTCACAAAAGATAATAGAATGTTGGCCTGTATAAAGAGAAACTTCAGTTGAGAGAGGGCAGTGATAATCCTACTGTGCCAATCCCTTGTCAAACCTCATTTGAATTGTGTACAGTTTTGGAGTCCACAGTACAGAACCAAGGTAGCTAGACTAGAGGCAGTACAGTGAAGAGCAACAAGACTGACATTTATTTATTTATTTATAGGAAGTACCTTTGAGCCAAAGGCTCATTTACAGAGGTTCCACGTCGTAGTAATACATGGGCATTACATTATTTACAATAGTTACAAGTACGTAAGCAGATACAATGTGGTTCCATGTCTAGAAAGACATGAGTACATCAGGTTACATTGGTTACATAATTACAATAACAGGGAGTAGATAGGTAAAAATATACAGACACATAATTTAGAGCAGGCTAGGCTAACAGGTTGTTAAGTGAACAACTTGAGATTCTACAGGATATAGAGTGAATCAGGTAGGGAGCAGAGGATGATATAGTCTGTAAAATAATTAACTAATACTATACTCGAGGAGGCAAGAACTTGATGGGCAGCAGTTCTTTTGTCATAAGTGCTAAAGAGTGTAGTCATAAAGGAGGGCTAGGCTCACTGGGGCGGGATTGCTGAGGCAGGGACCTGGAGCCTACTAGGGGAGTGTTAGTTAGCAAGAAGAAAGGAGAGGCAAGGATGCAGGTTAGAATGAGGGTAGCAGGAAAGAGGAGGGGGAGTGTGGGGGAGTTCAGGTCTCACAGTCACAGTTCCTGTTTGTGATGAGGGCCACTCAGAGTTTATCTTTAAAAGGGCCTATTTTGTCCTCTTTTGTGATGCCTAGGTCAAGCGCATTAAACCAAAGTGGTGCCCAGTATTCGTAGGACCATTGACCTTCTGTGGTTCTATGGAAAGGAATGCAGAGAGCTGAGTTGTTTGTACCCCTAGTGCATCTGATGGAATTAGGTCGGCTAAGGAGGCTTTGCAGGTCTGGGGTGGTAAGTCCTAACACAGACTTCTTGGTGAGCATGCATACTTGATACTGGAGATGACTGTCAAGGTTGAGCCATTTTGTTTGAGTGTACAACTCGCAGGTGTGAGTGAGATGAGGTACACCTAGGTCTAAATGACACTCTTTATTTAGTGTTGTTTTGATACTTTTCAAAGCAGTTTGGAAGGCAGCCCCATATACTGCTAGACCATAGTCTATCACTGAGAGGACTGAGCTATTTACAGCAGTTTTGAGTGCCTCAGATGTCAGGCCTTTTCAGTGTCTATACAGTAATTCTAGTTTTGCATTTGATGACTTTGCGACTGCACCTATGTGTTGGTTAAATGAGAGGGTGCAGTCCAGTGTCAATCCTAGGTATTTAAATGTTTGAACCACCTCCAGGGAAGTATTCTGATTGTTATGAATGCAAAAGTTGTGAGTGCGGTGTTTGTTATGTGATGATGCAAATAAGATAATCTTAGTTTTTTTATGATTGAGGAGCAGCTTTGATTGAAGGAACCAGTGCTCAGCTGCACTGAAATTAGCCTGCATTTGCTTTTCCAGTTTGTAGGGGTCAGAATTATATGAATATAGGACTGCATCGTCTGCATACAGTAGTAGCTGGTCGTTTACCGAATGAGGGAGGTTGTTTAAGAACAGGCTAAACAGTAGAGTACCAATGATACAGCCTTAAGGAATGCCTGTGTTAACACTAAGGATGTTGGAGAAGGTGTCCAGGATTTTCACTTTTTGGACCCTCCCAGAGAGGTAGCTTCTGAACCATGCTACTGTTGCAGGGGAGAGACCGGTATTGGAGAGCTGATCCAAGAGCAGATTGTGATTGACGGTATCGAAGGCCTTGGTGAGATCAATATATGTTGCCCCCACCAAGAGCCCTCTGTCTAGATCATTATGGATAAAGCTGGTAAACTCCACTAAAGTGGTTGTGGTACTGTGTTGTTTTCGAAATCCATGTTGTTGTTGACATCGTAAATGATACTTGTCTAGATATTCCATCAGTTGGTCACTCACGATTTGCTCCAGGGCCTTGGAGACTGGAGGAAGGATAGATATTGGGCAGTAATTTGTAGAGTTGGCCCTGTCACCACTTTTTTAAACAGGGGTAACCACCGCCACCTTCCAGATCTGTTGGAATTTGCCTGATATCAAGGAGAGATTTAAGATTTTGGTGAGGGGTTTGAGAGTTATGACCAGGGTGAGCCTAACTAGTTTTAGGTCCAGTTGATCAGAGCTAGTTTGGGAATTACCTAGTGCTTTTAGGATGTACTTTTTGCTTCCATAAAGGTGATAGCTCTGAAGTAGAAAGGCGGATGAGAGTTTTATTGGGGCCCTGGGTTTCGTTCAGTGCAAGTATCTGATTGGTGTTGAAGGAAACTAGGGGGCAACACTCCACTGAGGTCAGTAAAAGCTTTGTTGAAGACATTTGCTGATATGGAATGTATGAGGGCAGGACTATGATTCAAGTCTAAGGGAACTTAATCTGTATTCACTTGAGAGGAGGTGAGAGAGAGGCATTATGATTTTAGTGTAAAGAGCTTCATGGGATAATAAATTACAGAGGTGTTTGGCATCATATTCAAAAGTGGTGAGTCTACATCTAAGACAGCATAAATATCAGTTAGAGCAGGTTTTATTCAGGACTGAAAGAAGGAAATATTGGTTTAAAGAGTGGTGGGAAAATGGAATGCACTGGTAGAGAGTAAAAATATAGAAATATTTAAGAATAGGTTGTATTGCATGAGATCCAGGATATACCTGTGGGAAAGGTGGGGCATTATTAGATTCTTAAAGTGTATTGCCAGTGGGACAGTTAGATCATTTCAGTTTTTGGTGCAGCTGTTTCACCTATCCTATTCAGAATTCTTTTGATTCTTCCAAATAAGACTTTTCAACCAAGAGGGAAACATGCTAAAAAAACTCATGAGAGAACTAAATCCTCTGGAATAGAGGTGAGCGAAAGTTGTGAATTCCACTTTCGCAGAACTTCTGCAAAATTTCAGAAATTTTGCAGAAATTTCGGAACTTTCTCCATTGGTGAAACTGGGATTTTCCTCAGATTTTCACCAAGTTCCGCAGACTTTTTTCCTGAACTGCTGAAAAATGCATATCAAATGTGGAATTTATTCTATCCACAGTTTAATGAACTGTCAGTGAATGAGCATGTGCTTGTACAAACATGCGGTCATTCACTGACAATTCAGTGGGCCACCAGTAGTGGAGGAGAGAGGGGGGGCTGCACCGGTGGCCTGCCCAGGAGCAGAATGGAGGAACATGGTAGTGGCAGATGAACTGTCAGGGTGGGGGGGTAGGGTCAACTAGACACCAGGAATTGGGATTACTTTTTTTTAATAAGGGATCAGGGATGGGGGGTCCACTAGACACCAGGGAATACTGAGAATAGAGGGGGATGAGTCAGTGGACTGACAGCTGTTTCTTTGTGGATTAAGGAATCCAGGATAGGGAGGAGGGTCCACTGGACACTAGGGAAATCAAATGTTTTTGGGGGCCATGATCAGTGGGTGGAGGGGCCACTAGACACCAGGAGGATTCGAGGGAGGGATTGGAGGCATTTATTTATCTACTGGGACCCCTGATCAGTGGGGGTGGATTAATGAATTAAACTGTGGTTAAAAAAAGCCTCAGAACTGACCACTGGCAGTGATCTGTTCTGCGGATTTATTTCCCCTCAGTTTAATGAATTAACCCGCAGTTTGTATATTTATTCCACAGTTTTAAGGTGGAATTTCCGCAGAAGTTGTGAAAATGATTTTTGAACTTTCATGGAAGTGAAATTCACACTTTTATGTACATTTTTCGGGCGGAATTTTTTTTTTTGCACACCCCTAATCTGGAAACCTCTTTTTCAGAAGGGGGTATAGAGAAAACCAGATTTCGATACATTTATGAATAATATAAGTTACAACATGATTTTATGACAGACCCCACAGACAGTATCAGGGAAAGGTGGCTGCAGGAAAATGGAACAATCGTCACTACTGAAACATAGCAGAATTTTTTTTGTAGTCACCTCCTCACCACCTGGAGAGAGTACAGGTGGAAGGTCTCTGTTACTATCGCCAAGCACATGCAGACAACTAATATTGACCTACACTGGCGGCTTTGCAGGCACAAAGAATTCCATTACCACATACAGTTTTCTGTGAGTGCCCAAGTTTACAAGCATTCTTGAGAAAGAATTTCATGAATCAATTCAGAGGATCAAAGAGAAAGTATATTCTTTTAGTTTTCAAGAACTGGTTCTAGAGATCCTCCCACACTCACTTTGTGACAAACACCTAAGAAAACCTTTCCAAATTTTAATTCTCGGGGCTCTGAAATGTATAACACTGAAATGGCTTACAGGTGTAACTCCATGGTTGCTGATTTGGATCAAGAAAATTGATGAAATACGCAGCATGGAATATATTACAGTAAACTTGTAGCTATGCACAGATTTTTTCCTAACCATCGGGCAAACTTGGGACTTGCATACAGTGACCAGGGATATGGAGTGCCATAAACATGGCCATGAACTTTTATTTGCTTTCTTGGCTTGCATTACCTAAATGTATAGATTTACACTCAGTTAATCTAAATGAGAACATAAACTTGCTGACTGGGATGCAACTGCACTCTTTACGTATTTTATATTGGACTATTTGACACTGTTATATTGTTTATTATTTGCATTTATGAGTTACAGATTGGGGCCTAAAGTTAACACTTATGATTCAGACCTCACTAATCAGTCATACCGAGCAATTGTTATACATACAAATCTTTTTTTTTTTAAAGTAAAAATTATGTAATGGTGAAATTGCTAAATAAACTTGAGTTACAAAAAAGAATAGGTTAGATAAGTATATGGCCAAAAGTTATTTGACATAACAGCTGTGAAAACAATTGGGAAATTTGAAGGGCTGTGTGCCTAATTTTGCCTGAAACACCTATGAACCTATGTTGTTGTAAGTGGCATGCCACCTTCTCAGATTAGCATTGGAAGTGTTGCAATCAATTACTGTGCCATACTTTAGTTTAGGTAACAGGATACTTTGGACAACTGCAGTGCTAGCTTTAGGGATCAAGTATGTAAATCCCAATCTTGAACTGACTGACCTGCAAATTTCAGTTATGTACAGGGAGAAGTCAAGAGACAGGCCTAGCAAAATGCCCAAGTATTCAAAAAGTTAAAGCAGCAGTGCAATGAAACTGGGCAAAAAAGTTGACCCTACCTTTTTTTTCACTATAAAAGATTCCAGGCACCTTCCAGTATTATTTGGTGGTACAAGTTTCAAATTCCACTTAAATCTGAGTATTTTATAAATGTTATGGATGAGTTTTTTCCTGATGAAAAAAAATGGCTGCCACATTTTGCAATTGAAATGACACTCTAGACCTGGCAAGGGTTAGGATAAAAAAACTAAAAAAAAGACTCATGGTGCACAACATAGGATGTACTTAGATATGAACATTTGACAGCTGTGATAATATTTTTCTTAAGTGTGACTGAAACTAGTTTTTCTGGAAAAACATTTTTCATTGCACTACTGCTTTAACAGAAGCAGGAGGAGAACCATCAAGTGTGACCTATATTGTAATGTAACAGGTCTGAAGTCTCGGATATGACCCAACAGCATAGACTGTCTTATTAGCATTCAGGACCAATGTGTTTTGAAAATAAGTTTGAAATAGCAAAAACAAAAATTCAGGAGGAGCTAACAACAGTCAGAGTTGACGGTCCTTCTGATCACCTATCATTTGAGAATCTCAGGTGTTGCCATTAGGCCTGCTTTCAAAGAAGGAACAGGTAGAATTTAAGTTAATTCACCATCTCTCTCAGACAGGCTGGGGAGGAGGAGGGAGTTCTGTCAACTGTTTCAAATTCTTGGGTGTGGTGGGCATTGATATATTTAAAATACACATGAGAGAGGTAATAGAACAGGACATCTACTAGAAGGGGGGGCATCATCCTGCACAATAACTGGAGGCATCCAAGTGGTCAAAAAAGGTAAGAAAGGCAACAGCTTGCAACAGGGACATGATGATGAAGGAAAAGCAGTGACCCAAATACAAAGGGTAGTCACCAAGGGTGATTGACCTAATTTTCGTTGAGCATGCTAGTATGACAAGATTTGCATTGGGCATGTCTAAGTGTCTAAGACAGAGAGCAATAATGGCAGGTTCAATATGAACCAATTTACACTGGGCATGTGTAAGAATAAATAAATGACAGGCATGACTTGGTTTACATAGGGCATGTGCAAAAGCAGAAAGAAGAGAGGGACATGACATGATGTGATTTACACTGGACATGTATACTGGCGCATGGTAATAACATTGACTAAGTTGTAATTACTGTACGTAGAAAGAAAAAAAATGATATGTATGACAATGTACTGTACATATCCATTATTAGCATTGCAAATTAATGATGCCTTTGTTGTAAAATAAACCTGCAGGCAATCAACAATTAAAACAAAAAGTTGCTGTGTATGATCAGATGGGGGTATAAGGCAGAGTTCCTCATTTGAAGGGAACACAAGTAAAAAACTGACATCAATTGAGAGGAATTTTTTCATTTGGTGGCATTTAAACCATGCAGATGTGCATAGAATGTCATGCAAATTAGGGTATGTCCCTGACTGACTAATGCAGAAAATAGTCCACAAATGTAATCCCCAAAATGACAGGCTTTACTGGTTGTTTATTAAGGCTTTTATGTACATTTGGAAGGTATTAAAATGTGGGAATAATTGGGTTATATACTGTACTTACAAAGTTTTTTTATTCTCATTAACCCAACCTCTTTCAAATGCCCCATCCACAAGATAGGCATGATAGAAAAGTTTTAACTGTATACTCTTATTAGGGTTACATTTCTGTTTACTCAATATAGTAACATCTTTCAACAAATGGTTAGCTTCCAATTACATAGTCTGGCAGATCAATGGTGGCAGTGTTATCCCTCTGCTTGTTGAAATTTAATATCATTCATAACTTTGAGGTCTTTAAGAGAATCCAATTCCTCAGCATTCAGAATTTTTGGACCAAAGTTCCAGTTGCTCTCAATTAACTTATTGACCTCACTTTGTACCAATGTTTTGATAGGTAATGATTATAGGGTTACCCATTATACCTAGTGAGAATTTAGATCTGGGTTTCAAATGCTCTTTATTAAATCATTTTTTATTTCTGTCCTAATAGGCAAAGACATTTCACTATCCTGCAAAACAAAACTTTCTGTCTGGTCCATCTGTTCTGTCAAAGTTTTAATGCAAGTGAGTCCGAGAAAGCTTCTTCCTCGTGTTACCCTGTTACTCAAAATTATTTTATTTCAGATGGGAGGGAAGGAGAGGAAGACCAAGAACATTAATCCATGGCAGACAATTCTACTCTGGCATCAAAGACAAGTTATACAATGTATTAGTCCTGCAATTCATTAACAAAAAGTTTAACTTATCAGTTCAGTATTTTATCTCCCCCCCCCCGAGACGATCAAAGAGAAGATAATCATGCAATTATTGCCTTTCTACTTCATACAGTATATTGATAGGCATAGCGGAAAATTCTGTTCCTTGTGGCTGCCTGTGCTCCCGGTAGCATAAAAGTTGAAAACATGTGATTTTGAGCTTTGATTTTGGCTAATATCATGGTTATTATCACAGATCTCAATGTAAAAAAGACTCCTCCAGGGTTGTACGAGTGCTGGTACACAGGTAAAATTACTAAACTCTAAGGCTGAAGCACTCAGGACCTCACATCCATAATTACCACACTGCTTTATGGTAAACAAAATGTTATTATAGCATTTGTAGCTAAAAAGTTAAAATACAATAATGGTGTGAAAAAAAAAAAAACACTTCATTAAGCAATGTGTTGGTTGCGGACATGAAGTCCTAAGTGCAAGGTTTTAACCTTTGGAGTTTATTATCACAGGTCACCATATTCCTAAAAATAATTGTCAAAAAACATGTTGGACAGTTCACCTTTTCCCTTTTGCATTTCTGATTTACAAGCTTTCCTGAAACATCAATGCTTGCAGAACAGGGAAAAACTGAGAAAAACACTCACTACATAAGACAACATAAGACAAAGCAATTATAATATTTCAGTGTTGAAACTTATTTGATTTCAAGAGCAAGTAAAGGAAATGGTGAACAAAAATCCAAATATGATGACTAAAGTTTGTGACTAAAAGTGGGATGATCTCATTAGCTATGCAATTTAAATACTCTGGTTTCCAAAGCTGCTTGTATGCTAAAGATTTTTGGATGGACGAATGTGGCTGAATAAGCATTCTGAAGGCAGGATAAAGGAAGTAGCAGGGACATAGAAGGGGATATAGAAAAGGGTAATGGTAAACAGTGCATAACACCTATAGAAGAAGGATTGAATGCTGTATCATGGATATACATCTTTGATATAAATGTAGCTATAGAACAAATAAAAACAATTAACATATTACTGTATGTATAATAAAGATATTAAAGAACAGAATGGGAGGTAAGGGAAATTGGAACAAAAATACAAAATACAAAAAAGGAAAAATATTTTAAAAAATGCACGAGAAAGATAAGGGTGAAAAAGATGTTATAGGGTAGTGGGATTACTGTGTACTCTTGGGGGGCCCATACTTTTTATACTCATTAAACTCATTTCTAAAATATATAATATATATTCTGTATTCCTAAACACCTCCTGTCCTGATCTAACACTGCTTCAAAATGTGTGGCAAAAAGATACTGAAGCATTCTTGGATGGACAGCAATGGGAGGTTATACTGCAATCACCTCATAAAGTTTCCAAAAACAGTAAATTAAAAAGGATTCAATTTAATGTTTTTCATATTGTAGGGTATATTATTCCCCAAGCAGACTTAAATAGAATTTTGGGTAGATATCTAAGATGCAGAACACGTAAAGGAATTATTTTGTATATGTTCATTTCTTGTCCGTATTTGAAAATAGTTTGGAAATAAAATTAAAGAACAGTAACATGACTGGCTGAGACAATTCATTTGATCCAGGCAGTTTGCTGGTAGGTTCTTCTCACAGTTTTATTCTATAGTACATAAGGGTACTGAATCTTGAATACTTATAGCTATGGATTACTGGAATAACAAAATCTATTTATACTGGAAAGATCATGCTTCAGCTATGAGGAATGGTTAAACTTAATGGCTGACTGTTTAAATTTAGAAAGAACTTACTATCTATTATAACATAAGCAAAGGATTTCAAGCAATGTGATTGGCTGTTAGCCATGCATTAGAAGTGTCTAATGCATGGCTAAAACTAATCCTTCTAAACAGGGCACAGTACACCTTGGAAATCCTTGTACCAAGTTGCCAACATTAGAACTTTCAAAACTGAACACCACTCCTGACTAAGTTGATGTCCTGCCAGCCTACTTGCACTCTCACCTGCCCACTCTACTACTCACTTCTTTCAATACTCTCTCAGAGTATAGTCAGCACTAGCAACCAAAGTCAACCTTAGAGAGAAAAAAAAACACCAGATTTACAGCTGCCATTTTTTTATCTGACTAAGTGAGGCCTGCACGCTGTTCTGCTTCATGCCCTGCTGGCCCCATGGCATGCCCATCCTCTAGCTGAATCACTTACTCACTCCATGTTCACCTTTAAACAAACAAATAAATAAATAAAACTTAGCTGTAAGAAAACTGCAGCATTTGTCTCAGAAGCACATTTCTCATTATCACCACCATTCTATTTTCTTCTTAGTGATCTGATCGTGCGCGCACTTCCCTTCTGCATAAACAGCAACACTGCACGTTACAGTCAAGAGAAGTGAAATTAAATAGAAAAAAAATAATAGCTTCAAACATGTGTGTCCCCAGACCACATATCTCCTTCTAACACACACAGTAGCTGGCACAGAGACCCTTGTTCTGGGGAGTCAAGACTACAGTATAACAACCTACTGTACAACTACAGTGGCCAAATCAGGACAAATGCAACAAAAAAAAACACCAACTTTTTACTGTTACTTAATATATTTTTAAACATTTTATTTTGAATATTTTTCTGCCATATAAAAAAAGTACATTTTATGAGCAGAATAAGCCACTACGAGGAGGTGCTTAGACAATTCTAATGCATGGCTAGGAGGCTGGCCAAAACTTGGCCTGTGGTTTTATGCCTCACTATGCCCCCTAGCCATGCATTAGAGCTGTTTAAAGGGAAATGTCCATATAAAAACTGGTGCAACCTAAGTGTGATGCTGGGCCTGATTAAGACTGTTAGAAAAATAGATGTTTTTTGGCTTTGGTGTTTTTAAGTATTTTTATTTTATCTGGTTGATCCTGCCTCCCTCTCTGTTGGCATTTTAAAATCCAGCACCATGAGTGACGCGCCCACAACCACCTGTGGCTGTCCCAAGAATGATGTGTCATGTGGAGAGCAGCCGTGGGTCCATCTATTACATTTCTATATACTCAGAGCTTCCAACAGTTCTGATTTGGATTCTACATGAGGTGTAGGTATACCATGACCAGGTAAAGCACAGACTCATGTAGAATCCAAACCAGAATTATCAGAAGCTCTGAGTATATAGAAATGTAATGGATGGAACTGCAGCTTTTCCCCACATGACACATCATTCTTGGGACAGCCACAGGTGGTTGTGGGTATGCCACTCATGGTGCTGGATTTTAAAATGCCAGTGGAGAAGGAGGCAGGATCAACCAGATAAAAGATAAATACTTAAAAGCACCAAAGGTAAAAAAAAAAAAAAAATTTTTTCTGACAGTCTTAATTGGGCCCTGCATCACACTTCAGTCTGGACAGTTGTTATGTAGACATTTCTCTTTAAAACACACCCCATCATGTTTTATTGCTTACATAGAACACATGATGGCTGCTTTTGCAAAGCTTTAGCCGCCTTTTTAAGGTACAGTATTAACACACTCATTAAGAATGTCATCCCTGTTTCTGAGATTGTAGAGCCGCTATCTGGAGCAGTGTTCACACTATCACTGAACACTATCCTTTGAACATTCATTCAAGGAAACATGCAGGTTTCAGACTTGCTGTGTTACAAGGGCTGCTCTGCTCATATCTTAGGTCTCCATGCTCCCTAGTCCAGAGGAGTCTTCTTTGACTTCTTGCTACTGGAGACCAAAGAGTGAGAACCTATGGAGAAGCTTCTTGGAAGCTAGGAAAGCTACCATAATGCTAGATCTTTAAGAATATATTTTCGGTAGATTACCACTTGGCCACGTTTTATCCCCCAGACTCAATTCAGTTGCATTTATGCTCAGACCTGGTTAATCCGTAAATGTGTGTATTTGCCCATTTTATTATGTAATAAAAATATACATAGTAACCAGACTGTGCACCAGTCAATGTGTGTTTTTATTTAACTTTATTTTTCATATAGAAATAGAAACGTATTAGAAATAATGAACAGGTAAAAACAGTTCTTCCTACCTTAAGCATTCTAGATTAATTTAATTTAAAATAATCCATGATTCTTTTATGCTTGGAGGTTTATGTCCCCTTTGCATGTACATGTATTTTTTGTGCCCAGGACACATTCTACACATTTCCCTAAAGGGATGCTACTCCAGGTAGAAAACGAACACATCCAGACTTTTTTTTAGCCTAAATTGACATGACTGCCAGAGGTGGAGGTGCAGTTGGTTCAGGATTTGTTACACAATACAAATCTAAGTATTAACCAGCCAATGTTCATTTGTCTTTGGTTATTGATTTCCATACATTTTATATACATAACACTACACTAGAACAAAAAAATCAATTCTGTGTATTATTTACTTGATTATTAATACAGTACCATTGCTTTACCCTTTTATCTAAAATACTCCATGTTTTTTTTTGTTTGTTTGTTTGGACTGCTCTGACCTGCACCAATTGAATAAGAAATAAATTGAGAGATTAGGAGGATTAGTAGTTAGACCACTTAGCTCCTAAATTATGTACTACTGAAGCAAAACTAAATGGGACACAACAGACTTGTCTATTGGCTAGATATTATGTATATGTAAACACAGGTTTCTGGATTAAACAGGCACATACCAATAGATTTATCCAACGTAACCTGCTGTACTTACATATAACTGGACATCCGTATACATGAGGCATGGAATAAAGAGGTCTGACTGTTTCTTGTTTACCACACATCTCAAATAAGGTATAAACTCTGAATACAGTTGTTATTATTGTTGTCCCTCCTTATAGAAACAAATGGGCTATCTTACGCTTTTAGTTCTTTATTTGTTACTCGCATTCAGGCAGGTAGTTAGTTCTTCTTGTTGGTTAAAAAATACTGAAGCATTTGGAGCAAATGCCTTTTTGTGTCCTGCTGGCACATGGATGACCCAGTACATACCTGCTAGACACAAGTGCTACTGGCCCAAAAAGCTCTTGTTCCGGTGGGATCCTACCACCTCCAGTCTAATACCAAAAGTAGTACTCTATAGAGGAGATATTCTTAAAGATCTAGAATTACAGTAAGTAACTTTCCTATTTTGGGGGTTAGACAACTAGACAGATAGAAGCTCAGCAGAATTGTTGCATTTTGTCTGTATGTGTTGGTTTAGTTGTCTTGCAGCTTCATGCCAACTCTTTCTGTTCTCTTGTATTGTCTATGCTGCATAAAACTGAATAAAGCATATTGAATCAAAAAAAGAAGAAGCTCAGCAGAATGATAGATGGATAGCATACAGCAGTACCATTGTGCAAATAGGTGAATGAATCAGCATGCACCTAAAAAGGCACAAGACAGATCAGGTGGGTAAGGGATGTGGGTTCAGATAGCCAGAGGTGCAAAATAATATCTGTGTTTTATAAGGGCAGTTGAAAAGGTCTTGGAAATTAGACAGCAGGGGCAGGGGGTCTCTTGTTACATGGGTATGGTAGGATAGTGACAAGGTACTAGGTGTGAGCTGTCCTTAAAAAAGCCAAATCTTTTGTAAGGTTAAAGCCTTGGAATTTTAACACACATTTAGAATTTGTGCAGTATCTGAGTCTGCTGCAGTGGGCATCTTGGCATGGGGCATACAAAACATTAGTAGGTGATTGTCAAGGCAGGTACAAGTCATACAGCAGCACAGGTGTTCCACTCAGTGGAAGCAAGGTCAGCACCAAAAAGCTAAGGACAAAATACTGTCTCATTTAACAAAGAACTTTGTTATGTATAAAAAAATATTTAAAATGGCAGACTCACCCAGATGTAGGTCTAGAGGAATACAGCATTTAGTTGATTAAGCAACAGCAGCTACGCAACACTGATTCAGCTGAACTCATTCTACTCACCTTTGTGAGTTACAGATGTTGGTCACAAGTAGTGGCTTCAAATACTTTCGGTGCATATGTGGCTTAACAAGCTTTTTAGAGAGCACCATATAACCAAAAGGTTACCTTTGCTTGCAGTGATTGCCATCCCTGTCCAGATGGAGAAACACATGCTTACGTATTGACTAGCGTCATCATCAGAGCACCATACATTGGACAGCTGCAGCATCAATGACTGTTTATCTTTCATCTTGCAGGCAAGGCTTAACCATAGGGAATGTGGGTGTGTGGACATTCTTCATTCACTGGATGGAGAGGAGAGGAGAGGAGAGTGGAGGCACAGGGGGGAGGAAGGCAGCTGGGCATAGACATAAGGAAAAGGAGAGTGTCCTGGTCAGGATAAGAGCATGTATTGGGTGCAGCTGTTACCACTGTTATCATACTTGTGAAAAATTTTGCTAGGCCAAATGTTCTGGTAATCCATTTCGAGGGAAATGATTTTGTACAAATGCCAAGGATAAAGCTATTAAGGCAGATTTTAGGAGACATTGAGAGGATAAGAGGCCAGAGGTACAGATAAGTTAGTATGCAGTGATTCCCAGAAGAATGTGAAGGAATGCAGGCAACCATAAAGTATAAATCTTGGTAAGGAAGAGTTTTAACAGGTTAGCTACAACAGTAGCACTGCTCAAGGCTTCAGCATGGTATCCCAAGAAGAGATTACTGTGGATTGCTCAGGGCTGTTCAACTCACATGCATTTGTCAGATGTGGGCATTGATATTTTTAACTTGCTAATAGGTGAGGCAATAGAATAGGTCATCAACTAGAAAGGGGGGGGGGAGAAGGCCATCTTCCTTTGTAATAGCTGGAGGTGTCCTAGTGGCCACAAAAGAGAAGAAAGGCGTCAGTTGTATTGGAGAGATCATGATGATGAGGAAAAAATGGTGACCCAAGTACAATGGGGAGCCTGATGAGGGTGTATGACCTGATTTACATTTTGCATGCCTATGACACAAAACATTAAGGGCTGGCACAGTACAGCCTGCTTTACATTGGGCATGTATAAGAGTAAGTAAGTGACAAACACGACTTGATTTACATGGGACATGTATGAAGGATGCACACATGAGAAGATGGACATAGGATCTATGACAGTACGGCAACAAAAAATGTTGTCAACCGATGGTACAGCGAAACCTTTATGTCAACCGCATTTGCAGTTGGCATAAAGATAGTCACAGCCTACCATGTTTTCTTCAGGGAGCTTCACCCCCCAATTAATATAATCAACTCTTTGTCAGAGCTGATTAGGGGAAGGGGTACAAGACCCCCAAAGAACAGTGCCGGGGTCCAGCGCCGACACTACAGCGACCTGGTGTTGTTGTCGCTGTAGTGTCAGTCGCTGTCGACATGTCGCTGTCAGGGCAGTATATGACATGTATCAATGGATTGTAATAATCAGACTGAACTACTTGTAAATATGTTGAAATGTACAATAATTTATGCGAAATATATATATATATCCATTATTAGAGTTGTAAAGTAAGGATGTCTTTCTTGTAAAATAAAGCTGTGGGTGCCCACCAATTAAAATAAGAAGGAGTGTATGAATGAAGGTGGGGAGAGGCAGCGGTGGGAATGGGGAAACCTGGGGAAGTGAACTTAAAAGTGTGACTCTGTTCCTGGAGCAAAATGGAATAGGACTACACCTATGTAATTTGTACCCCCCCCCAAAAAAAAAAAAAGCATACAACTAACTCAGTAAAGTGTATAAAAGCAACATAATAAGGCAATGTGTCTTCAGGCCCTAGTCAGGTTGATTCTACATCAAAGGTGGTGGAATTCCCCTGTGAATGGTTTTCATTTCCAACACTGGGAAGAGATTGCGTTCCTGACAGTGGGTAATGAAAGTATAATGAGAGATGATATCAGTTGATAGGTATTTTCCCATTTGATGGTATTTAAATCTTCCAGGATGTGCATAGAGTTTCTTGCAAATGAAGGCAGGTATTTGACTGATTCATGTTGAAAATAGTCTACAGATTGAGAGGGATGTTCCATTGGGGACAAAACACCCAAAATGATATGCCTTCCTTGTGGTTTATTAAGGTTTTTATGCCTGTTTGGGAGGTAGTGAAATGTAGGGATCATCGGGTTAGGTGCTTTCAAAAAAAAGTTTTCATGCTCATTAACCCAACCTCTTTCAAATGCCCCTTCCACAAGATAGAAAAGTTTTAACTGAAATTTGTTAAAGGGATTACTTTTCAATTTACAATAAGTAGCAATATCCTCCAACAAGCAGTTAACTTCCACTACATCACATAGTCTGGCAGATCAGTGTTGACAGTATTATCCCCTTTTTCTGTCTGTTAAAATATATCATTCATAGCTTTGTGTTTATCAAATGCAACCAATTCCTCAGCATTCACATTTTTTTGGGCCAAGGTTCCAATTATAGCACTCTCAATTAAAAGTTACTGAACTCACTTTTGTGCCAATTTAAGCAAAGATTGGATTGGTGGATCTTGACAACGGGAAAATGCTATCAGTAAGGGGACTTGGATAGGAACCACTGTGGGCAGCCATGCCTTTCATTCCCGTACCAGCCGCAGTATGAACGCTGTATGAATTTTTTAATAGGTAATTATTATATGATTACCCATAGGACCTAGTGAGAATTTAAATTTGGGGTTAAAATGTTCTCTGTTAAATGCTGTTTTCTCTGTCCCCTTAAGTGAAGACATTTCACTATCCTGCAAACAGAACTTTCTGTCTGTAACAGAGATCCTTTTGTAATCAGCACTTGCAGTGGGTCAGCTATCACATCAAGTTCAATACTGTCAGATATGATAGAGGGACTAATGAAGTGAGATGCTTCAAGGCCCATTTTCATTGCATCAGTTACAATGGAACTATCCCCCAGTGTTAAAAATAGCTTCTGCCTGTATGTCCACCCATTTTTTCCTAGCCATGTTTACTTTCTTGAAAAGTTTTTAGATGGAAAAATTTGGTATGGGGGTAGTTTATGCTGCACACAAAATGGCTGATGAAATTTCAGTGTCAGCGCACGAGATTAATATGAATTTTATGCTACACAAAATGGCAGCTGAGATTTTGTGCAGAATTTTCAGACATCTGACAAACACATCTTTTATGGAATAAAATAGTTTGGTAAGTATATTTTATGAAACAGTAACAAAGTGGGTGTGGGGGCAAAGCCCCACAGTTATGCATAATTGATTCTGGGAAATCCCACATGAAATCTAGGCCACCATATTTTTCCAGCAAAAACTGCACCTTCTCCAAATTTTCTAAAAATGCTATTCAACTGTACCTGAATTGAGAATATGTTTATGTCACATTATGGAATAAAGGAAGAACCTTTTAAAAGAACATGTTGTTGTTCTACACTAAACGTTCCAGGTGACAAATTTATTAAATCCTTTTGCTGTTTAGTTTGTCCCTCAAAAGTGTTTTTGTACTTATTGGTTTCCTCCTTTTGCCCCTCCCTTCGCATACCTTTTCTATCTTTTGAATTCTTCTTTCCTTTCTTATGTGTCAAATAATTTGGCAGCCTATGGTCATTGGGAGGACTATTTCCTGGCTTGCTTCCCATTCAGCCCTACAGAGGTGGATGGAATCTCAGCCCTTGATCCATTCAAACCTGTGGAGCAAGAGCTAAGAGATCAGAAATCTACTGGGCAATCAACAAGCACTCTGTGCGCGAGCCTCATTGGTGATGAGGTCTGACACATAGTATGCTTTCTGTTTTACATTTGGCTTGATTTTCAAGCTGTCCAGCTGAACTTGAAAGCAAGCCCATATCTATGCCACTCTGTGGGGCTCAGAGGAAGGGCAACCCAGCAGTTGGATACCGTTCATTTACTACTGGTATGGCTCCAAGGAGGGGGATCCAAAGCAGTAGTCCCTGAACTACATTGGCAGGAGATACTACAATAGAAGAACACTTGATTTACTGATAACTACATGGTATGACTTTGGGAGAGAGATCCTTAGCAGCCAACACCATACAGTGAAAAATGTCCCTGTAAATGCCCCAGTGTGGATTTTTTGTCTGGAGGAAGATCCGAATCAATGAGACCCCCAATCCATAGATTTCCATTCAGTGTGGCTTTGGAAGTGGGATTCTAGTAGCAGTTTCCACTAAACATTGGCTGCCATCAGGTGGGGCTTTGGGAGGGGGGGGCCCAGGCACAGGACCCTTGCTCTACTGGTAGCTACTCGGTGCAGCTACAGGAGGGGATTCCTGAATTCTTAATGTCCATGTCACATGACATTAAGAGTGTGGTTTCCCTGAAGAGTGTGGTGGGTGTTCTGTCTGCTTCCCAGTGCGGCTACAGAAGAGTGCTCCAGTAGTGGGAGCCCTGAACCTCACCAGTGCCATTGGGTGCAGCATTAGGATGGGCTCCCAGCATTGGGAGCCACAATTTTCAACACTGCCACTCAGTGCAGCATTCGGAGTGGGCTCATCATCAGCAGGATACCCAATTTTCACTACTGCCACCTGGTGCGGCATTAGAAGGGGGCTCACCAGCTGAGTGAGCCCTTATGTGCAACACTGCCAGCTAGTGCAGAATTAAGAGGGGGCTCCCCAGCAGCAGGAGCCCTGATTTTTGACACTGCCACCTGCTGCAGCATTAGTAGGGGGGACCCCAACAACAGGAGCCCAGATCGTTAACACTGTCCCCTTGGTGTGGCATTAGTAGGTGGTTTCCCAGCAGCGGGAGACCCACTCTTTGGCACTGTCACCTGGTGTGACAACAGGAGGGGGCTACACAGCAGTGGAAGACTAATCTTTAACACTGCCACTCTGTGTGGGATTATTTAGGAGGGACTACCCAGAAGCAGGAACCCCAGTCTTCAACACTGCCACCTGCTGCTCCCCAGGGTCAAGAGCTCTGATTTATAAACAGCTACATCACATGGCTTTAATGACAGCTTCCAAGCTGTGAGAACCCTGATCTTTACACTGCTGCTTTGTATGGCTTTAATGGGGATGTTTGCATCAGTCTCTCCCCACCAGTGCTTCTTTGAGCTCCATCCTCCTTCCCTCCTCCTCCCTCCCTCTCTTAGAACATCAAAGAACTACTCCAGTGACTCTCTTTCTAGCACATGCCCATCCCCAATTCCACTGGCAACAGTCTCTGGTGGTTCATGGCTCTCCCTGCTTCTCTTCATTCCAGTTTCAACACAGGTTGAAGTGGAGCTGCAAGGGGCAGTAAAGCTGCAGTGGCCAGAGAAGCTATGTGGGACAAGGTACAGTAAGCAGTGCTGTGGCCTGCAAGGGTTCTGAAGGGTTGGTTGGATGGACCAGTGGCCTGACTGTCTCAATCCCTGTGTTTTCATTTTTTTTTCTTTATTTACAACCACTGTCTGCCTCCCACTGCTTGTTTAGCTGCCCACCTCCCCCAGCCTGCAGGGATATATTAGGCTGCATACCAGGCCAGAGAAACTCCCAGAAGCCTCGAGACTTAATCTTCCTATCCCATAGAAATGATAGTTGGAAGGCAGGTTAACATTTCCTCTCTGCACTAGATGTGGACAGGCAGATGGTATCCTCATACATATTTTTTGGGACTGCCTTAAGGTGGCCCCCTTATGGCACTTAATTGAGGCTAAAGAGGACCCTTTTTTAGGTATCAATTATCTTTTTACCCCAGAGATGTGTATAATTGGCAACTATAGATTTCGTTCAGTTAAGGAAAGAAAATGTTATATAGTCTTAATCTCTCTTTCGCTTAAGAAAGTGGTTTTATGCCACTGACTTGACTAGGTTTCTATCTCATATTGGGAATGGTTGCAGGAGCTCCTGTTTAATCTCTGTGTTGAGCATATGATTGTGAGTCTTCACAACAAACTCCCACTATTTGATAAGAGATGGGGTAGATTACATACTTGGTGTATGATATAGATTTCTGTATCCACCCAAATACTTGTACAGGTGGTATTTACTATGTATTCTGTGCCCGGAGTCCTTTTTCCTTTTTTGTTTCTTTTCCTTTCTGGGACCAGCTTATAGATTGGACTGTTATCTTTTAATATTGCTATGGTATTATTTGTTTTTAAGGCTGGTTTTATTATGCTGCATATTGTTGGTCACTCCACTCGGGTGGGATCTGGGTAGGAGGTGGGATAAGGGTTTATTACTTGTTTTTTTTTATCTGGACATGTTATACCTTTTGGTATTTTTTCAATAAATTTATTAACTTTAAAAAAAGAAATGACAGTTGGAATACAGGTAAGTGACAAGATTTTGCCAGTTTACTTTTATTTTTTATTTTAACCATTGCCCATAGGGTAGGACCTTGACATGGTGGCAATGTTTACAACTGACGCTTCACCAATCCCCATGGTACCCTCTTTAATCACCTCAAGTCCATCTGACTCTCAAAAGCAGGAGCATGATCAGGAAGGGAAGAGGCTGCAGAGTGTTCAGTTGGAGTGTATGTGTGTTGGTCAGTGTGTCTGTCCAAGGATCCTTGTGGGTGTCTGGAGGATGTGTTTCGGAGGTTCTGTGTCAGGTTGTAGGTTTGTGTGTGACTGTCTAGTGGCCTGTGTGTGTTACTCAGGATATTCCTGCACGTCTCTTCCTCTGAGAGTCTATGTGACTAAGTCTAGGTTTGTTTTTCTCTCTTGGGTTCTGTGTTTCACTCATAGGGGGGCATGCATGTCTGTTGCAGGTGTTAATTTGTGTTGATTAGTCCATGTGTATCTATCTGACAATTTGTGTACGTCACTATGGAGTGTGTTCATGTTTCTCTGAAGATCTTTGTGCATCACTTAGGTGTCAATTTGGAGATCTATGTGTTAGGTAGAGGTTGTATGTGTGAAAGTCTGAGGGTCCACAATTCTCTTTTCAGCTCTGCACCTGCATATTCATGAAGTGTGTTGTGTGTATATGGATGTAGTCTATGTGCTTGCAGTATGTGTATGAATGTGAGTGAAGGGGGCTGGGATGGGCTATCAGGCCTTTTGAAGCATCCCACCACCACTGTGGGCTCCTGCTGATTGGGGTGGAGTGGAGTGGAGTGGAGATATTCTTATTATATTCCATCTACTCCATTCAGTTTGCTTCCTTTTTAGGAGCCAAAGAATTTGGCAGCCTGTTGTTTTCATCAGGACTATTTTGTGTTTTGCATTCCATTAAGTTCTATAGATGTGGTTGAAATCTGAGCCCTCGCCCATTCAAACTTATGGAGCGAGGGCTGAGATTCAAACTTTAGCCCATGTAACAGGCATCAAGGCACGATGTGTGTGTGTAAAGCCCCAGTGGTGATGAGAGCGCATGCACAGCACGCCTCCATATCTGATGTCATCTGCGACTTGCAGAACCCATAAGCCCCCATTAGACACTATTGTGGTGGGATCCTCACAACTAGGAGCTCCCAAGGAGGGTGTAACCCATTGTTTGTGACACGTAACTGTGTTCATAACTGGAAGTTGGAGTCCCCAAGGTGTGCTAATGCCACTTTGTGGCTCCAGTTCAGTAGGGAGTCCCCCATTTCTGATTACTGCACAACATTTAAAAAAAACACTTTCAAAATGAAAACTTTGCATAGACTGATGTTTTAATGCAAATTTAGTGATAGTGTTGTACTTCTCTGTTTCAGTGGTTTACGAAAGTAAATTTTATTTAAAACTGTAGTGTCTTACCTCCATCACCTCCTGAATCTGATCGTATCTGAATACAGGTGGGTCATAATTCAAACTAGGTCAGTTATATCACCAGCACTGCTAGTTACCCTGTGATCACGTGTTTAGTTGGTCTACCTTCACAGAATGAAAGACCACATTTTTCACTATGCTTATTGCTCTCGTTTACTAGCTTATTTTTGGAGCAGTAGTTTTGTCTGCCACACTGAGGTAGGTTTACTTACAAACTGCTGTTCGATTAATGGTGGTAGTGGGGGGGGGATTGTTCTTACAAATCATTTCTGACACAAAAGAATTTGGCTGCCTCTTGTCATTACCAGGACTATTTGATAACACACCTCACATACAATCCTGTGGACATGACTGGGGTCTCCTTGAAATCTAATACATATTTAAAACTTTTTTAACATGCAGCGTGCTAGCTGACTTAAGAAGCAAAAAGGAACAACTGGCAACAGGTCCCCTTTCTTCAAGACTGGGGTAAGAGCCAAATGCCACATTACTGGCTTCAACTGGCAGTGGAGTCCTTGGACTGAGAAGGACCTCACAGTTTTGTCAAATGCCCTTTCTTCAGGCAAAATGGTTGCTCTGGTGTCAGCATCTCTGAACTTAGTCAGGGCAACAGGACTTACATTTTTAATTCTGTGTTTCAGCAGTTTGAGGCCTTGCAGAGCAGCAGAGTGGGCTGAGGATCCCCACAATGGTTTCAGCTCAAACAGAAGTTTTTTTCTTCTCAATGGCTCAAGCTGAACTTCCAGCCCAAGTGCTGCAAAAGTCTCTTTCTCTCTACTTTTAGGCAGTCCGAGTTTCTTTCAGCTCCTGCAGGGAGGCAAACAGGCTTTTACCCTACGATTTCTCTCAGCCAGCACAGCAGCTCCTTCTCAGTGGCTCGAGCGGAACACAACTGAACTCTGTACAAAAACAGCCCCACAGAGGACTGGGGCTCTGTATTTCGGTTGGCTGCCTGACTAGTCAATCACAGTCTGAGCACTCCTAGTGGTCAATTTAGGCATCGAGAAGTAAAGCTGACAGTTTTGCCCATGAGGCACTGTACTATTTTTGTTTATTAAGATCTTGGATTACACCTCTGAGCCAGAGCTCTTTTACATAAGTTCCACGTCATACATCAACAGGGGTTACATACACAAACAAGGATTACAGCAATAGCGGGAACGGGAGAGATAGACCGTAGCTATAAACTGGCATTGTACAGTGTATGCCAGGCAATATACATATGAGGAGAGAAGGAAGCAAGGAAGCAGATCAGGGAATCAGCCAGGAGGCCTTGTCAGGTAGGAGACAGGAGGAAGGGGAGAGGGTAAGGAAGCGAGGGATGGAGGGAAGCAGAGCAGGCAGGGATTGGTTAAAGAAGGCAGTAGCAGCCAGGAGGCCTTGTCAGGTAGGAGACAGGAGGAAGGGGAGAGGGTAAGGAAGCGAGGGATGGAGGGAAGCAGAGCAGGCAGGGATTGGTTAAAGAAGGCAGTAGCAGCCAGGAGGCCTTGTCAAGTAGGAGACAGGAGGAAGGGGAGAGGGTAAGGAAGTGAGGGATGGAGGGAAGCAGAGCAGGCAGGGTTTGGTTAGAGAAGGCAGTAGCAGCCAGGGGCCTTGTCAGGTAGGAGACAGGAGGAAGGGGAGAGGGTAAGGAAGTGAGGGATGGAGGGAAGCAGAGCAGGCAGGGATTGGTTAAAGAAGGCAGTAGCAGCCAGGGCCTTGTCAGTGAGGAGACAGGAGGAAGGGAGAGGGTAAGGAAGTGAGGGATGGAGGAAGCAGAGCAGGCGAGGTTGGTTAGAAGGCAGTAGCAGCCGGGGCCTTGTCAGGTATAGCGACAGGAGGAAGGAGAGGAGGTAAGGAAGTAGGAGGGAGGCAGAGCAGGCAGGGATTGGTTAAAGAAGGCAGTAGCAGCCAGGGGGCCTTGTCAGGTAGGAGACAGGAGGAAGGGAGAGGTAGGGCGAGGGATGGAGGAAGCAGAGCAGGCAGGGATTGGTTAAAGAAGGCAGTAGCAGCCAGGAGGCCTTGTCAGGTAGGAGACAGGAGGAAGGGGAGAGGGTAAGGAAGTGAGGGATGGAGGGAAGCAGAGCAGGCAGGGATTGGTTAAAGAAGGCAGTAGCAGCCAGGAGGCCTTGTCAGGTAGGAGACAGGAGGAAGGGGTGAGGGTAAGGAAGTGAGGGATGGAGGGAAGCAGAGCAGGCAGGGATTGGTTAAAGAAAGCAGTAGCAGCCAGGAGGCCTTGTCAGGTAGGAGACAGGAGGAAGGGGAGAGGGTAAGGAAGCGAGGGATGGAGGGAAGCAGAGCAGGCAGGGATTGGTTAAAGAAGGCAGTAGCAGCCAGGAGGCCTTGTCAGGTAGGAGACAGGAGGAAGGGGAGAGGGTAAGGAAGTGAGGGATGGAGGGAAGCAGAGCAGGCGGGGATTGGTTAAAGAAGGCAGTAGCAGCCAGGGGGCCTTGTCAGGAGGTAGGAGTGGGTGGCTAGGGATGGTCAAGAGTAGGCAGGGGTAGGAGGGGCTGTTATGTAGCCCAGGTATGGGTGGAGGATGGGTAGGTAGAGAAAGAAAAAGGGGTGGAGTAAGAGGTAGTTGGGGGGAAGGAAGGGGTTAGGCGAAGGGATCAGGTTCATGAAGTGCTAAGAGAGCAGAAGATGATAAGCAAGGTACACGCCGGGGGTCGGAGAGAATTGTTGGCATACAGGGCAGCACTCAGTGGAAGCAATCACACATGTTATGCAGGATAAGGTGCTGCCAGAGTTGATGTTTAAAGGGGCCAAGCTTGGGGATTGAGATGTTTCCAGGCAGGGAGTTTAGCCAGTGGGTGCTCAGTAGGCAAAGGATCTTTGACCTTGGGTAATACGGCAGCGTGGTACCTGGAAGATTTGGTTAGCAGAGTCTCTGGTGTGGCTAAATTTTCCTGAGTGGGTAAGGATGCCTTGTACCCGGGCGGGGGTGATAGTCCCAGGCTGACTTTCTTGGCCAGAAGACAGGTTTGGAATTTTATTCTGTCTTTTAGCTGGAGTCAACAGGTCTTAGCATAGAGAATGCAGGTATGCATCAGTCAAGCATCGCCTGTGAAGAGCCGGCAGGCCTTGTTCAGGGATGAGGAGATTCTTCGTAGTGATGTTTCAGTTGCGGAGCCGTAGACTGTAAGCCCATAATCGATTATCCATATTATGGAGCTATGGATTGCAAGTTTTAGTGCATCTGAAGTCAGGCTCTGTTTGTGCCTGTGCAGGAGCTCAATGGGAATTTTGACAGCTTTGGCAACATAATCAATATGATAGGAGAAGGAGAGGATGCTGTCCAGGGTAATCCCAAGATATTTAGAGCTTTGAACTTGTTCCAGAGAGATGCCAGCAGAGTTGTGGATTGTTAGAGGGTGCGATCTGTGTTTGCTATGTTGGCCACTGAAGAGCATTACCTAGGTCTTTTTGTGGTTAAGTATCAGTTTGTGTTTGTGGAACCAGTCCTCAGAGTGCACAAAGCTTAGTTGAAGTTGACTCTCCAAGAGCATAGGATCATGGTTGTGGGTGAAGACTATTGCATCATCAGCGTACAGTAATAAGTGGTCATGACAGGAGCCAGGTAGGTTGTTAATGAAGATGCTGAACAGAAGGGGACCCAGAATGGATCCTTGTGGACTCCCGATAGGACTGCATGCTTGTCAGAGAGGTGATTGTTGATCTTTACCGGTTGTGAGTGGTTCAAAAGGTAACTTTTGAACCATGTCAAAATGTCCATGGATAGCTCTATGTTTGAGAACTGGGCAAGCATAAATGCATGATTCACCATATCAAAGGCCTTGGAGAGATCTAAAAATGCTTCACCAACTAGATAGCCATAGTCCAGTGATTCATGGATGAAGGCCGTGAATTCGGTGAGTGCTGTGGTGGTGCTGTGACCCTTTCTGGAACTGTGTTGTTGGGGACACTGCAGCTGGTACTTTTTGAGGTAGGTGACCAGTTGGTCTGCAACAACTCATTTGAGGGCTTTTGAGAGGGGAGGGAGGATGGAGATTGGCCTGTAGTTCCAGTGGTGCACCCTATCACCACTTTTGTGGACAGGAGTCATTAGTGCAGATCTCCACTTATCAGGGAATTGGGAAAGCCTCAGTGAGAGATTAATAATTTTGGTTAGTGGCAGTAGAATTTCTTCCAGGGTTAGTGCTACAAGTTTAAAATCCAGATAATCTCCACTGTACCTGGATTTTGTTTCCTGACTTTGCTGACAGTAATTGTTTTAAAGTAGAAGGGGGTGTGTGTCTGTGGTTGGTCCATAATACTGACACTTTCAGTAGTAGATGAGTCTTCAAAGAAGTCAGAAGGAAGGACACCACTGAGGTCAGTAAAGGCAGTATTAAAGGTATTGGAAATGGTTATTGGAACAAAGGTAGGCATTCCTTCAATATTAAGCACAGTTGGGGGTTGTTTAGGGTCCTTGCCTGTTACTTCTTTAATGTTGTGCCAGAACTTCCTGCCATCATTCCATATGTTGGTGAGCTCATCCATGTAGAACTGGTTCGTCTTGTCACGGATCATATGTGTACAGTCATTCCTGGTTCGCTTCTATATCCGTATATCCCCTTGCCTGCCAGTTGCCCATATATGTTGCCATAGATGATCCCTAAGTTTCATGCACTCCAGTAGGTCAGGGGTGATCCAGGGGTTGTAGGCACCTTTAACTTTCTGTGTTTTCAGAGGGGCATGGAGGTCACAGGCCACATTGAAGTGGTGGATGAAATAGGCAAGTGCAGTGTTCATGTCATCGGTATCATCGATCGGAGACCAGTCTAGGTTACGTAGTTGTTGTTTGAGTGGTTCCAGGTACCCATGGAGTAGTGTCCTGCAGGTGATTGTACAAGCTGGTGGTTTAGAGAACTTATTGGACCAACTGAAAATGATAGGGGAATGGTCACTGATAGCATCGGGTAGGGCAGTTATGTTGGTAATTTGTTCAGGTTTATTGGAGAGAACTCAGTCCAGCAATGTGCTGGTCCCTGTCCTGTAGTTTGTTTGGGTATGGGATTGAACAAGCTGTGTGAAGTGTACAGCTGAGATAGCATCCCTGTAACTGCCTGAGTCAGGGGATAACCAGTTTGCATTGAAATCACCCATCAAGATGGCTTCAGAATTGGAGCGCAAGTGTCGGATACCATCCAGGACAGAGAGTAACCCTGAGACATTGTGTTTTGGGGGAATGAATATCAATGCCACAGTAACAGATTTGTTATGAGTACCAAGCAGGACCTTGATAGGTAACACCTGGATATTGCTTTCTAGGTTTGGCATAGGTAATGCATGTGCCATGATGGTATCCTTTACATATATTGCACAACCACCTCCTAGCATAGTTAGCCTGTCATGTCTGAAGACTGTGTAACCTGGGAGGGTAATGGAGGTATCCATTATTTTGGGGGAAAGCCACGTCTCAATGATCAAAAGAATGTCCGGGTTATGCTGGGCAACCCAGGCATGTAGATTGTCCAGTCTGACCAGCAAGCTACAGATGTTGATGGCAGCAAGAGAGAGATTGCACCAGGTTTTGTATGTATATAGGATGATTGTGGAAGAGGGCTCAGATTGGGGTGAATATTGCCAGAAATAGCAGCAATATGATTCTCATTAGATAGTCCTTTAGCTGCTTGCACGCAATGGCATGCTGATGCTCTTGCGAAGAGCATTTGATGTGTTTCTTTTGATCAGTAGAATGGTAAGCAAAGGGCAAGAGATGGGGTGCCATGAAGGAGCCCCAGGGTACCACCAGCCTAGTGTGGGATTTGTGAGTTTGATAGGGAGTTGTGATGCTTTTGAGTCCATGCGGAGACCACTAGTGCAAGTTCCTGTGTCTTAGGCACCATGGGTGTTGTTTACAAGGAGGCACCAAGGAGACAGAGGCTGCATAGTGCCTGGCTGCCCACTCAGCATAAACAGCCCGACCAGGATGAGTAGACCGGGAGGGAGGCACAAAGTTGTCATTGCAAACCAATAGGAATCAGGGTGCACACAGGGTGACTGCCCAAGTGGCTAGAGGGTAGATTGAAGTGGCAGAGTAGGGGTATCCCACGTCACACCAGGTGACAGCGTTGATTGTAACATTGGTGGAGAGAAAGCAGAACAAACTGGGAGTTACAATGGGCAATGGTGGTGCCTGGAAAAAGCAGTGGTAGGGACCATAGGAGGTGGGCACGGAATGACTGAGGGGAAAGAGGTGAGAGGTGATGGGCTATAGGTAGAAGGAGCACTAATGTTCTGAGTTGGAAAGTATGAGGGAAGAGGAGATTAGATGTAGAGTGGGAGTGAGGAGCAAGAATTCAGCAGTACAGTTTAATGCACCTTCTGGTGGCAGATAAGTAGAATGTGCTAATGGGGAAGTAAGGAGATAGTTTTCGGCACTTGTCATGTACTTGCAAGTGACTATATAAGTAATAAGGACCCCTTGAAGAACCCTTGGTTCTGATTGGTCCAAACACAGAGTCCAGGACCAAATATGGTGGCTCCCATAGTGGAGGAACATAAAGGCAAAGTAAACAACTCATTTATTTAGTAACAGCAAGGATTTAGAAATAAATATTTACAGTACTTTGAAGGGCTCCATCAGCACTACTGAGCGATTGCTAAATAGAGTGAATCAGGACTATGCCTGGCTGGTCATGAGCATTGGTTCTCTCGGACCCGCCCCAGGCTATATATACTATACACAGGCTAGATCTCTTAAAGAGATAGCGTGGCAGCATGGATCTGCACACTCACGCTGGATAACATCAAAACATTACTGTAAATGGATTTACATTCCCCTTCTGGATGGCTACCAGGCAGTGGGAATTATTGGAGCCCAGGGAGACACTCGAGGAAAGCCCCCCTAATTTGGGCGGTTACCTTCAGCATGTTTTTTTTTATTTATTTTTTTTGTAGCCAGACTCTCATTCACTTTGTATGGTCTCCTGCAGTAATGTTAGCCTTAATGAATTGTTCACTGTATATAGGAAACTTATTGTTTGAGATAAGTGCCGGTGTGCAACATGGTTTGTGTATGTGTGTGTGTGGGGGGGTGCAAATTTCTTGTTACTGTATTATGATTGTGATTTCCACTGCTACACAGATTGCACATACTCAGTTTTTGCAGTCTATTATGATATATCAGACATCTTGAGATAATTAGCAAAATGAAGACTTATTTTTTTAGTGTCCTTATGCCAGTAACTGTTGACCACCTTCCAGATTAATTTTGTTTAAATTTAATTAATTTAATTACATTTCAGTTCTGAGCATGCTCTGTGGGGGTATTAAATATCTATCCAAAAGACCCTACTGAACATACCCAGAATCAAAATATTAAATCCTTATAACATGGGAAAGGATTAATATTTTCTTCATGAAACCAACAAACGGCACCATTCTGGGGCAAGGCCTTCCTATCCTGAAAAATTCAGACTTAAATTTCAAATGATCTGTGCTGTATGCAATGACATAAAAGCAGCAAAAAAAAAAAAAATTTTTCCTAAAAACGCACTATCCAGATCTTGGAATTCTCACATCCAACTGGAATGAAACTTGTCAAATCAAGAGACTTTGCCCCCCCGACTGCACATGCAAATTTTGTGCAATTCCATTGAATTGTACAAAGCTATTAAGGCGCAGACTTAGGGGCTTAACATTAAACAGCCTACTCAACCCTAATTATAGTGGTGCTACTGCACCACTATAATACTGTATATAGATATTTATAAAATGGGTCAATAAAATCCATTAAAATGATTGGCTGAAAGGACCTTTCAACCGTGTCCTTACCAGCTAATATTTATGACAACTGGCACTTTTCTTCCCTGGCCAACCTCACAACAACAAAATATCACTAACCTCCCAAAGCTTTAAACCGCTTTCATATGCAAGCACATACCGATGCTCGTTCCTCCCGCTATCCCCCAAAACAACGCCTCTTACTTGCGCCACCATTTACACAGCACATCACCCAAACAAAATGTTTTATTTATTCCTTTCCCTCATATGAGCAGCAAAATAACTTTAGTACCTTATCTTTTCTTTTTTCGCTGTCCCATCTCTATGCAGCAACTGCGCTAACCATACCTTCCAAAACCGACAGCAAAACTGGAACTCTGTTCTTAGCGGTCGACTGATGCACCTCATCTACAGTCTTACTTTAAAATATTTCATGCATCCCATTTCTGTAAACATATACAGCATACCAAAATCATCATGATTCAGGAATCCTGACAACACTACCGACCACGATATTCAAACGTTACTGGAAAACCGGAAGTAACACTTCAGCAGTCGGGGAAACCTTACTGAATAAAACTGCCAAACAAAAGTTAAATGTCACGCTTTAAAATCAGATACCCCCCTGCCCCCCCAAAAAAAAAACACTGTAAAAGAAGCAGGAAACCATACAGAAACAAATAAAATGTCAGAGGGGAGGGACCAATCATCACTCTTCACTGGTCAGTCAGCTCAGTCTCAAGCTGTCACCCCTCTCAACTGAGCCACTTGCTGCAGCAGTCCAGAATTAACAGAATATGGATAGGTACAGCACAGTGAACATTAACAAGATAGAAACACTTAAAAAAATACTAAAAAAAATAATTTGACCACCTTGCAGGTGGGTAGACTGCCAGAAATATCACAGTAAATGCTAAAACAACTCCATTACAACACAACGACAGGGACTATTTCTTTTTTTTACTAATATGATCATATTTTTTTATAATCTCTCTGTACACTTTTTATGTGATTTAAAAAAAATAAACTTCTTTACTGGGAGACCCATTTTATAAGTGCAATAACACACTCCGAGGTGTGGGTTACGTGCTGCTAAGAGCACGCCCGGGGCATAAGGCACTCGGCGCAAGTGCCTCATGCCTTAGTACACCCCTGGGCATGTTTTATCAGCACGCAACCCACACCTCATCATGTGTTATTGCTTGCATATACTGTATATAAATATATTAATTGCTTCTCCCTGTTCAAAATAATTGCACAAAATTGTGCATGCACAGTATGGGGGCAGAGTGTCTTGATTTGCTAGTTTCATTCCAGTTAGATGTGCAGATTCCAAGATCTGGATAGTGCGTTTTTAGAAAAATGTGGGTTTTGCTGGGTTTTTTTGTCATCACCTACAGTCCAGATGGTTTGGAATTTTAATCTGAAATTTTCAGGGTAGAAAGGGCTTGCCCCAGAACGGTGTGTTTCATTGGTTTAGTGAAACATTTTAATCTATTCCTAAGTTATAAGGATATGAAATTTTGGTTCTGAGCATGCTCAGTAAGATATTAAACATCTATCCAAAAGACCCTACTGAGCATGCTCAGAACCAAAATTTCATATCCTTATAACTTGGGAATTGATTAATATTTTTTTCACCAAACCAACAAAAGGCACTATTCTCGGGCAAACCCTTTCTACCCTGAAAACTTTAGACCAAAATTCTAAACCGTCTGGGCTGTAGGCGATACTAAAAAAAAAAAAACAGCAAAAAAAAAAAAACAGATTTTTTTCTAAAAACAAACTATACGGATCTTGAAATCTGCACAACTGACTGGAAGGGAGCTTGGAAAATCTAGAGACCTCGCACACCAGACCGTGCATGCAAAATATTGTGCAATTCTGTCGAATGGGGGCAATGCTGTTAAGGTGCTGAGTTATGGGTTTCACATTCAACAGCCTACTCAACCCTAACTATAATGGCACTACTGCACCACTATAATATATTCACATCATGACAGAGTTTTTTCATTAAATAAATGCTATTGATCCACCTTTTCTGTAATAACAGAGTGTATCAATATGCTTTTACGATTAAAGCTTGTCTTTATGCGCCAAGGCGTTTGGAAGAAGTAGCACACTTTGGGTGTGCCTCCCTTTCAATCCACTGCTCAGTTGAGCAGGCATGGTGAGTCCTGCACCAATGGGTGCAGGAGCTGTGTCATACAGCGGTGGTCTTCGCTTCGAAACCACCGCTGTCACAAGAGCACCGCGGCCACCGCCCTAATTTTGCTGCCACGCTTAGAGCCCACCCCAGCGTGGCAAATGTCCCACATTGACTGCCGACGGGTGCCCAATCCCCGTTGGCTCCTGACACCCAAGCCATTCTTCTGCTATGCTGGAGCCCACCCCAGCGTGGCCGTCGAGGTTGTCTGCGGCGGGGTGCTCAATCCCCATTGGCTCCTCGGCCCCCAGCCATCCTTCTGCCATGCTGGGAGCCCACCCCAGCGTGGCAAATGTCCCACGTAGTCTTTTTTTTTTTCACCTGTAAAGCAAAAACAGTCCCACGGCGCTTCTCCCAGTCCCCCCTCTCATAACCCGCACCCACCACTGCACACCCAGCCTCCCCACACCCCCCTTACCCCATACTTACCTCCGGAGCTCAGTGCGATGCTCTTCGGTGGACCAGGAACATGTCTGCACTCTTCAAAGCCGACCGTGAACTGAGGAAATGCCGGTAAGCTGTATAATGGGCTAGATAGGGGTTTTTCAACTTTATTGCATATCTCAGGCATTTTGGGGACTTTTTGCACCAAATTTTCAACATGGGTTTTGGGACCTTCTCATGAATGATGCCACTGTCATGGCGTTATTTGGGCTCGAAGGTGATTTCGTAGTCACTGCGTGAAATCACCCTTTGGGCCCAAATAATGCCATGACAGTGACATCATTCATGAGAAGGGGTCCCAAAAACCCTATGTTGAAAATTTGGTGCAAAAATTCCAAAAAATGACTGTTTTACGAGCGTGCGTTGCGCAGTTCCTACGCAGGCTCGTAAGTTCGTGAATTTTCAATATTTTTACTCCAGATTTTCAACATTGCCATTTTACCACACCTCCTTATGAGCAGTACAGCTGTCATTTTTCACATCCTGTCCAAAACATGTTTCCGCCCATGTAGCGCACAATGGTGCAGTCAGTGTGCGAAATCAATGTATGGGATGCATTAAGAAAATCACAGTGACACTGTTCATTAGCAGGGGTCTTAAAATGGCTATGTTGAAAATTTGGTGAAAAAATTCCTAGAAATGACTGTTTTTCGAGCGTGCGTTGCGCAGTTCCTACGTACGCTTGTAGGTTTGCGAATTTTCAATATTTCCACTCCAGATTTTCAATATTTCCATTTTACCACACCTCTTATGAGTAGTACAGCTGTCATTTTCACATCTCTCCCAAAATGTGTTTCCAGCCATGCTTAGCGCACAATGGCGCAGTCGGTGTCTTGATCAATGTATGAGACATATTAAGAAAATCACAGTGATGCTGTTCATGAGCAGAGGTCTTAAAATGACTATGTTGAAAATTTGGTGAAAAAATTCCTACAAATGACTGTTTTACGAGCGTGCATTGAGCAGTTCCTACGCACGCTGGTAAGTTTGCGAATTTTCAATATTTTCACTCCAGATTTTCAACATTGCCATTTTACCACATCTCCTCATGAGGAGTACAGCTGTCATTTTTTACATCCTGCCCAAAACATGTTTCTGCCCATGTAGTGCACAATGGCGCAGTCGGTGTGCGAACTCAATGTATGGGACACATTAAGAAAATCACAGTGACACTGTTCATGACCAGAGGTCTTAAAATGGCTGTGTTGAAAATCTCGTGAAAAAATTCCTGAAAATGACTGTTTTACGAGTGTGCGTTACGCAGCTCCTATGCACACTCGTAAGTTTGTGAATGTTCAATATTTTCACTCCACATTTTCAACATTGCCATTTTACCACACCTCCTTATGAGCAGTACAGCTGTCATTTTTCACATTCTGCCCAAAACGTGTTTCCACCTATGTAGCGCACAATGGGGGTAACAAAAAGGTCATGCTGAAAATTTATTGTGCAAATACCAGCAATCGCACAGGGCATTAGGGTAAAGCACCATACGTGCCAAACACCACTGCAAATACCTCCAAGGGAACGTTCGGCATTGACAAATGCTTGTTTAATAATGGCATGGAAAATTTCATGATGGTTTAAAAAAATAAAATTTAAAAAATAATCATTTTTTGCATTTTTTCTGAATTTTGGTATTAGTCCCCATAATTTAATTAGTATCTATGTAAGTGTAATACCTAAAAACATTCCTCTTATGCCTTGAATTAGAAGGTGAATATTCAGGTCTCCCTCCAGTAGTACCAAATCTTTCTTGCTTTCACAGGCTTTGCTTCAGAAGATGATAATAAGAAGGGAGTGGTGGGTGAGTGTGAGGGAGGTATGGTGTAATCATGCTTGTAGTTCTCTACAGTGCATACTGTTGATATTCTCTCATAAAGCCAAAATTCCAGACAAAAAAAGAGTAATCTTCATCACATGCAGTCTGTATCTACTTAGCAAATTGTGCAAACTCTAAACAAAAGAAACGTATTAACAAAAAAGTTAATGGGAGTTTTCAGAGGGTTTCTGGCTTATCGAGAGTATCATCCAGTGACTCTTAGGTTTCAGAACCCTAAGAAGTCATAGAAACATAAAAACATAGAAATTGATGGCAGATAAGGACCACTTGGACCACCTAGTCTGCCCATTTTCCCTACCTACTGTAATGCTGCAGATACTACTTGATCTCCAGCTTTATACCCCCTTCCTATTTACCAAGGTTCCCTTATGCCTATCCCATTCATTTTTGAATGCCGTTACCATTTTTGCTCCCACCACCTCCACTGGGAGGCTGTTCCATGCATCCACCACCCTTTCAGTGGAGAAGTATTTTTTCATGTTTCTTCTGAGTCTACCCCCTTCCAGCTTCATATCATGACCCCATGTTCTTGAACACTGAAGGGACAAGGACAAGGTGGACAGTGGTATCACTGAATGCACTCAGCATAGGGAACAAGATGGTGGACTTACATGCCCTCTTAACCGGAGGTAAGGTGGACATAGCGGCCATTACTGAGAACTGAGCTACAGCCCATCATGATTGGGACCTCTCAATCCCAGGATATAAGCTTCACAGATGGGACAGGGGGATAGGAAAGGGGGGGTTGCAGCATACATCAGGGAGGGGATCGTGTGCGCAAGGGAAGAGGAGATGGAAAAGGGGAACAGTGAAGCACTATGGCTACAGCTCCAGAGCAATAGGGTAGGAAGATAAGGTTAGGGGTGGTATACAGACTGCCTAACCATGGCAAGGAGATGGACAGGGTGCTGTGTTCGCAGCTGACAGACATAGCAGGGTGGGGGGAGGTAGTAGTAACAGGGGACTTTAACCTGACCAGATTAGACCGGGACACTCCCGTCACAACCTGTGCCAGAAGTCAAGTGATCCTTGATGCAATACAGGAAGGCTTCATGACACAATTGATGATGGGTCCTACAAGGGGAGAGGCAATCCTTGACCTAGTGCTTACTAATGGGGAGCACACTTGAGAAATTGATATCAGAGAACCCCTGGGTGGAAGTGACCACAGCTCAGTGTGGTTCGAGATAGATATGGGATAGGAAGATATCCCAACACAGACTAGGCCGCTGGACTTCAGGACAGTGAACTTTGAGAAAATGAGGGCAATGATTAGGGAGCAACTAGGAAGCATAAATGAGGGGGATGGAGGTGGAAACACTATGAAAAACCATCAAGGGAGCAATTCAAAACACTACGGATAGCTGCATAAAAACTAGAGAGAAGAATAAGGGGTCAAGATGGCCTAGGTGGTTCAGTGGGGAGGCCACTAGAACAATAAGGGAAAAGAGGGCAGCCTGCAGGGAAAAGAAAAGAACTGCCAGGGGAGAGGATGAAGAGGAATTCCAAAGGCTAGCCAAACTAGCAAAAAAGGAGGTACAGAAGGCCAAGGTGCAGAAAGAACTCCAGATAGAGGAAGGGATAAAGAGGGGAGAAAAGGCCTTCTTTAACTATGTAAAAGAAAAAAGGGACAAGAATGATGGCATTGTTAGACTTAAGATAGGGGATGAATGGATAGTAGAAGACAGGACAAAGGCAGAAGTATTAAACAAATACTTCTACTCTGTCTTTACAAAAGAAAAGAATGGACCAATGCCACAGGTGGGGATAAAAAAGGAGGGAACCAGGGCAGATCCAATAGGGGTCATTGGGACAGAAAGAGTGAGGGAGGGACTGAGGGCATTGAAAGTGGATAAGTCCCTAGGGCAGGATCAAGTACACCCCAGGGTACTCAGGGAAATGGCTGAGGAGTTGGCAGGCCCAATGACAATTCTATTTAACAGTTCCCTGAGTTCAGGAGTAGTGCCAGAGGAATGGAAAACAGCAAATGTAGTGCCACTCCACAAAGGTGGTCCCAAGGAGGACCCGAGCAACTACAGGCCAGTCAGCCTGACCTTGATAGTATAAAAACTTATGGAGACCATACTGAAGGAGGAACTGGTGGGGTACATGGAGGAGAATGGTCTGCAAGATAGTAGGCAGCACTGGTTTGCGGCTGGCAGATCCTGTCAAATGAATTTAGTTGAGTTCTTTGATTATGTCACAAAGGCAGTGGACAAGGGTCAGGCAGTAGACATCATTTACCTAGACTTTAGTAAAGCCTTCGATTCCATGCCACACAAAAGCTGATAACAAAACTGAGGGAGCTAGGGGTGGGAAGAAATTAGTAAGATGGGTTGAAGACTGGTTGGGGGTAGGACGCAAAGGGTGGTGGGGGTGGGGAGCCTCCAGTATAAAAGAGATCACCAGTGGGGTTTCACAGGAGTCAGTTTTGGGCCCAGTATTGTTTGATATATTTATAAATGACACCGGGGAGGGCATTCAGGGCAAGATGTGCTAATTTGCTGATGGCACCAAGCTCTGTGGGAAGGTGGACACCCAGGAGGGGATAAAAGAGTTAAGGGAGGACCTGGAAAGACTGAAGAAGTGGTTGAGGATGTGGCAGTTGGAATTCAATGCCAAAAAATGCAAGGTGATGCACATTGGGGCAAGAAACCCAAGAGCAGAGTACTACATAGGAAAAATACAGGTAGCTGAGTAGAAAGAAGAAAAAAACCTGGGGGTAGTAATTACTAGTGACCTGAAGCAGTCCACTCAATGCAAAAAGGTGGTGGCAAAGACCAACAGGATGCTGGGATGCATCGCAAGGGGGTTCAGTAGCAGGTACAGCGAGGTTATTCTTCCATTGTATAGATATCTGGTAAGGCCTCATTTGGAGTATGGAGTGAGGTATTGACACCCATACCTAAAACAAGGCATTAAATTGCTGGAAGAGGTGCAGAGGAGGGTGACTAAAATGATCAGAGGACAGCAGGACAGGTCATATGAATTGAAGCTGAGAGCCCTGAGGATGTACTCATTGGAGGAGAGGAGGCAGAGGGGGGATATGATAGAGACCTTCAAGTACCTGAAGGGAGTGAACAAAGTAGAGTGTGGGGGTCTCTTCAACAAGAGAGAAAATACCATCACCAGAGGACACAGCCTGAAGCTGGTGGGGGGAAGATATAGGAAGGATGTGAGGAAACACGTGTTCACAGAAAGGGTGATGTTGGCCTGGAATGAGCTGCCAGAGGAGGTAGTGGCAACCAGGTCAGTGGGAGCATTCAAAAGAGCCTGGGATAAACACCGAGGAAAGTGGTGGGACACAGACAAAGGGAGGAGGGAAGGGGCTGCACTGACACTGGTGTAGGGGTAAAATACAAAACCTCAATACATATCGAGCAGACATGATAAACCAGGTGGTCTCCTTCTGCTGGCTACTTCTTATGTTCTTATATTCTAAAATCTTTTTCTTTGAAAAATGCTTCCCTCCTGTACCTTATTTATACCCTTGAGGTATTTGAAAGTCTCTATCATATCCTCCCCGTTCTTTCCTCCACGGTGTACTTATTGAGGTCCTTCAGCCTCTCCTCAAAGGGCTTTTGGTGCAGACCCTGCACCATTTTAGTTGCCTTCCTCTGGACCACCTCTACTCTGTCAATGTCCTTCTGGAGACGTGGCCTCCAGAACTTGGCACAGTACTCTAGATGAGATATCACCAATGATTTGTACAGTGGTATCGCCACCTCTTTCTTTCTGCTGGTGATACCCCTCACTGTGCACCCCAGCACCCCACTGGCTCTCCCAACTGCCTTGTCACACTGCTGGGCCACTTTTAGGGGATCAGATATGATTACCCCCAGGTCCCTTTCATCTTCGGTGGTCACCAGTACTGTGACCCCCCCATCATGTACTCTGCCTCTGGGTTTCTATGCCCCAAGTGCATGATTTTGCACTCCTTCGCATTAAATCTTAGTTGCCACATTCTTGACTACTCCTCAAGCTTATTTAGATCTCTCTTCATTTTTTCCACACACACACACACACACACACACACCCCACAGAGTGTCAGCCCTGTTGTAGTTGTTTGTGTCATCTGCAAAAAGGCATATCTTCCCTTCTAATCCCTCTGCAATGTCGCTAATAAAGACATTGAAGTGGACCAGCCCCAGTACTGATCCATATGGCACCCACTGGTCACTCTTCTTTCCTCAGAGTGAACTACCATCTGTTGCCTATCTCTCAACCAATTTCCTACCCATTTTACCACCTTAGGATCCACTCCCAGTCTGGCCAGCTTGTGAACGAGTCTCCTATGTGGAACGGTGTTGAAGGCCTTACTGCAATTTAGGTAGGCAACATCCACTGCTCCACCCTGATCTGTTTCCAAGGTCACCCAGTCAGACATCTATCAGATTGGTTTCACAAGACCTCCCCCCAGTGAATCCATGCTGCCCCGGATCCTGTAAGCTGATGGAGTCAAGACATTCCACAATCCTTTACGTCAGTAGTGATTCCATTAATTTCTCCACCACCAAAGTCAGGCTGACTGGCCTAGAGTTGACAGCCTCCTCCCTGTTCCCACTTTTGTGAAGTGGGACTATATCTGCCCTCCCCCATTTCTGCAGTACTACTTCCGTTTCCAGCGAGTGGTTGAACAGGACTGTCAGTGGTGCTGCCAGCACCTGCCTAAGCTCCCTCAAAATCCTTGAATGTATCCCGTCTGGCATCATTGCCTTGTCCATTTTCAGTTTTGTGAGTTTCTTCAGGACTCTCTCCTCTATAAATGCACTGGTGTCCACCTCCCTTCCATTGATGCTCCGGTTGCTTATCTGTGGTCCCTCTCCTTCCCCTTCTTCTGTGAATATTGAGAAAAATAATTGTTTAGGACATCTGCTTTGTCCTGGTATTCCTCCACACATCCTCTTCTTCCCTCCTTAGTCTTAAGATCCCTCCCTTCATTTTCCTCCTTTCACTTATATACCTGAAGAATGCAATGTCCCCTTTCTTTACTGCCTGGGTTATTTTCTCCTCCATTGGGGCCTTTGCGAACCCGACTGTTTTCCCTGTCTCCCTCTGCTTCACCTGATATACTTCCCTATCTTCCTCCATCTGAGTCTCCTTATACCTCCTGAATGCTAATTATTTTGCCCTTACCTTCACCACCACCTTCTTTGAGAACCATAGCTGTCTTTTTTTCCTCTTGCTTTTGCTTACTTGCCTAATGCGGAGGTTTGTTGTCTTCACTATAGCTCCTTTTAGTGCTGTCCACTGTTCCTCTACTCTTCTCATGTCTCCCCCTCCCCCCCACCAGGGCATCCCTGAGGCATTCCTCCATCTTTGTAAAGTCAGCCCTCCTGAAGTCCAGGACCCTCGTCTTCGTGCAGTTCAACTCAGCCACTGTTCTTATATTGAACCGCACCTTTCGGTGATCACTGGTCACCAGGTGGTCACTGACTGTGACGTCTGCAACACTGACCCATTGGTGAGTACTAGGTCCAATATTGCTCCTTCACAAGTGTGTTTTCTTACTAATTGCCTGAGGAATGGCCCAGATGACACTCTTGATAAGCCAAAAGACATCTAGAGAGCCCCATACTTAAAAAATATGTATCAAATAACAGCTGTTTAGCATATTATCATTAACTAATGTCACTTTAATAGCCTTGTACTATATAAAGAGCAGCCGTCTATTCAAACTCCAACTCTGATGAAGAGGCAGAGCATCTTGAAGCACTAGAGTGTACCTGGCATCTTGCATGAATTAAAATCACTTGACTTTGTAATTTTTGTGTGCACTTCTTTTTCAAGTTCTTTTAGATAAAACAAAACCTGAACTAGCAGACATAAAGTACACTATGAGGCTACAATGAGACACCTATTGTGGGTGCACGACTGCAGCTGGTGCATTGCTTTTTTCCTCACCTCCACCACTCTGGGCTTGTCCCTGCCTGCCTGCAGCTTACTTTCTCAGGGGTGGACACTTCCGCCATAATTAAACTGACTTCTTCATCTTTACTCAAATGAGTTTTTTTATGGCTGAGGATTGATACCCCCTCCCTTTCTGCACTGAGGCTACACTGTGGATTTTTATCTGCACCTCCCACTGTCTTTGGAGTTTGGCTGCTTTGGCCTGGGTAATGTGGATTTCTTGGAGGGATCCCATCTGCATGCATAGCCATTTTAGATGGGCTAGTACCGTTTCTCTTTTGATTAAGACCCCTAATAGTCCATGTAATTGCCCTGATGTTTGCCATATTTTTTTTTGGGGGGGGGGGACAGTACAGCATATTATAGTCAGCAGAGAGCCCCAAACACCATTTAACAGTAGGACCCTGGGATACATAGAGACCAAGTTGGAGCACATGTAACCTCCCTAGGGCCCCTAACCCATGATACTGTCATACTCAAAATGTTTGTTCCATAACCCACACTGTAACCCAAGTTCTCAACAGGTGGCTACTGCAAGCATCTACCTGGGGACAAATAACCTGGCAAGGGATAGGGCAGAGGTGGTGCAAAGAAATTTCAGGAAGCTTGGGAGGGGCCTCAAGCATGTAGCATGCAAGGTGGATTTTGCCATGGATTTACCTGTATATGGCCTGGGAGAGGAAAGGACACCCTGCACCAGGGTTTTTAACAATTGGTTGAAGGCATGGTGCATGGAGGATGGTTTCGGCTACATTAGAAACTGGGGGCAAACCTGGGAAGAGATGGGCCTCTACAGGGGAGACAACCTGCATCCTTCCAGGATGTGGACCACAGTCCTTAGTTGGAGGTTTAAATGCTACTTGGATGAGCATTTAAACTAGTTGGGGGGGGGGCTGTAGACCTAAGAGAGGCAGCAATTGCACTCAGACAATGAAGCAGCAGACACTGAGGGCCTGAGTGGAGTAAACTCCCTGGGGGCAGGGGTGCAAGAATGGTGGGAACAAGGGATAGGATGGGGGATATAAATCAGGGAAGCAAGAAGGAAAAAGTAAAAGACATAGGTAACTAAGAAGTTAATAGGGAAAGAGATGGGTCAGAGGGAGCAGCAGCAAACAGCACAGGCAGAAATGAGGAAGCAGGAAAGCAGGCAGGGAGGGAGTAAGGTATGGAGAGCCATGTGTCCCAGTGCAGGGAGTCTGGGAAATAAAATTCCAGACCTGCAGCTCATCATGGTGGAGGCTAGCCTGGATCTGGTGGCCATAAAAGAGTCATAGTGCACTGACAGCTATGACTTGCATGTGGCCATACTGGGCAATTCTGTGTTATGGGAGACAGGGAAGGGAAGAAGGGATGAAGGGTTGTACTATATGTAAGAGAGGGCCACAAGGTCACAGAAGTGCAGGGTCACTCAGAGGAAAAGAAAGGGCTGGAGGTGCTGTGGGTCCTTCTGGAGAAAGGTGCTGGGGTGGCTATGTATATTGGGTGCTATAAAAACCTCCAGCACAAAGAGAGGAATTGGATAAGGCACTTGGGAAGTCATTGCCTGGATGGCAGGTAAGGAGGAGGTGCTACTAGTTGGTGACTTCAATCTTCCAGATGTAGATTGGGCCTTCTCTTATGAAATTGAATATATTGCAATATATTGAAAAATATGCGTTAATGTATGTTAGTACAATGAGAAATACATTGTTCTAATGTAATATGCAGTATTATATAATATATTATGAAATGTATTTTTAAATTTACTGACATAATATATTTGTGGCAGTGTCAGTAGCTCAGTAAATAGCACATTCGCCTCTGAGGCTGGGAGATCAGAGGGCTGTGGATTCAATTCCCACATCTGGCACTTGGGTTAATATCCCAGTACTGACTCTGTAGTGCAGCATGAGAGGGGTACTGCACTTCTGAGGTGCTGTCTTTTGGATGAGACGTTAAACCAAGGTCCCATCTGCCTGGATTGGTGGTAGTTCAGGTGGATGTTAAAGATTCCATGGCACTTATCGAAAAGAGTAGGGGAAATTCCCTGGTGTCCTGGCCAAATTTCCCTCATACAATAAAAATACCATCAACAGCTTAATCTGGTTCAAGGTCAGTTGGCATTCATCTGTATCCCCTTCCCCCGGGTCATGCCTGAAAATAGGCAGGATTTGTCTAGTGCACTTACCTGGTCAACAAAAACTAAATAAAATAAATAAATATTTCTAACCCATAGTATGCAAAAACATATGTCACTATATTGAGAAATACATTGACTCAATTAAATATAATACACAGCGTATTTCAGCATATAATGAAACCACATATTGTGCCTCATGCATTGCTTGAAAGCATGTAAATCTATTTAGTAATACATTGTTTGAAGCACTGTATATTATCAGTATATTTCAAAATATATACTGTATTCTTTGTATATTATGTATATTTTATGTACAGTATGTTATATATATTTTTATACACGTACACATATTTTTTATATATTTTACATGTATTTTTGTAAATGCTTAGTTTCATCCCATGTGTACTTTTGCATAACTAATTTGCATATTTTAAAAACATGTATCAGCCAAAATCATGGTAATTTCTAGATTTACAATACTTTCACATTTACAACACTAGCTCACAAGCTGAAAAAAGGTGCAAGTTATAAAGCAAGTACATGTAGGATCTCACCCTGACCTAAAAGTAAAACAAAATGGGGTAGTATAAATACCAGTCTGTGCCTTTAATAAACACGAGCTTGTGAGGTAAGTCATATGTGTAAATATAAATGTATAAAATGTGTGTTTGAGTTAAAGCTGCACTGTAAAATGATAATTCAATGTAAAAATCTCCTTGATTTGTAACATGATGAACTCCAGTTGTACAGATAGAGGTATGTGTAAATAATTTATTTTGTTTTTGTCTGGGTAAGTTAATAGTTATATTATTTATTTATTTGTTCTAGGATGACAAATACCTTTGAGCCGAGGCTCTTTTACAAAGGTTCAACGTCATTGGTACAATTGAGACAATCATAAGCAAAGATAACAGTTTATAAAATGAAAAAAAAATAGTTTTGTAGATGAAAAACGAACAATAAGGTGAAACTTTAGGGAGGGGAAAGGGAAAGGAGGAGGGCGAAATCAGGGACACTAAGTGGATGGGAGAAAAGGGGAGGTAGGTTGGGGGGTACAGAGAGAGGAGAGGTGGAAGGCGGATAAGAATAGAGGTAGTGCAGCCAGGTGGCATTTGTCATGGGCCAGCAGGGGGAGGTGAAGATAGGAGGGGAGGGTGCTGGCAAAGTGCAGGAGTAGATGTGGATCCAAAAAGGGCATCTTCAGCTATGGAACCAAAAGACATGTTTAGCCACAACAGTCACAGAAGTTGGAGGCAGTGAGTGTTAGGTGGAGATAAGTCTTAAAAGTGCTGATATCTATAATATCTATTACATATGCATATTATATTTGTGAATATAGGAAACAGTGTTTGAAATGTAAAACAAAATACATTTATTCATATATTGGCAATATACACATAAAATATATTTACTATCCTTATTTCAATATATTTAGAATTTTATCAATATATTTTGAAATATACGAAATAAACTAAAGCAGCCATAATATATATATTTACATTGCATCGGAATATATTTGCAAATTTTAAAATATATTGAAATATAATGATTTTCCAATACATTACAATATGTTATAAAACAAGTAGATGGAATATATTTCACTGTATATAAATACATTGTTAATAATATATTTTAAAATACATTTCATTTTCATAAGGGTTCCAGCAGAAGCTTTTGCAAGGAGCACGGTCATCCTTGACTCCACACAAGGGGCTTTTCTCAGGCAGCTAGTCAATGAACCCACTAGGGACAGGTGGTGCTGGACCTGATGCTTACAAACAGGGACGGCATTTCAGACATCACAGTGGGTAGTCCTCTAGGTACCAGTGATCACTGTACAGTGTGGTTTAACATTAAGATGGGATCAGAGGCAGACCATATGAATACAAGGGTCTTGGACTTTAGGATGGCAGATTTTAAAGAAATGGGAGACTGCCTCACAAACTACATCATAGGGGGAATTACCACAAAGGGTTCAAGGTACAATGGGGAAGAAAAAAGGAGTACATAATCAAAGCAATCAGACTCTACATGAAGGAAGTGAGTAAAACAGGAAGGAAAAGAGACCATTATGATTCTCTAGGGAAGTGGCCAAGGTGATGAAGAAAAAAAGGGTGGCATTCAGGGGGTATAAGGAAAAACAGTGTGAGGAACACAGAAAGGTGTACCAAGAAAGACAGATGGAAGCAGGAAAGGCAGTGAGGGGAGCAAATGCACAGGCAGAGGAAAGGACCGCCAAAGGGGGTAGCTGAAGTGGGAAAATCTTTCTTCAGGTACGTAAGTGAGAACAGGAAGGTAAGGAAAGGGATAGTGAGAATAAGGAGGGTGGCAGGAGGGACTGCACAGGAGAGGAACAAGACAAAGCAGATATCCTGAACAGGTACTTCTGCTCAGTCTTCACAGAGAGGGGATGGACCACCAAGAGCTGCAGAAACAAAGGGGTGGGGAGGTGGGCATAAGTTCATTTTCAGAGGAGGAGTCCTGAAGGGACTTGCAGCTCTGAAAGTTGACAAGGCTATGGTACCAGATGGGATACACCCAAGGGTACTAAAGTAACTCAGGGAGGTGCTATCTGTGCCACTAACAGCCTTATTCAACAGCCTTCTGGAAAAAAGGTGTCATTCCCAAGGCCTGGAGGAGAGCAGGCATGGTCTCTTTGCATAACAGCAGCAGTAGGGAGGATGCTAACAACTATAGGCCAGTCAGTCTGACCTCAGTGGGGGATAATTAATTGAAATCCTGTTAAAGGAAAGGCTGGTAGAGTATCTCAAATGCACTGGACTGTAAGACCACAGGGAGCATTGATTCATGGTGGGGTGGAGATCATGCCAGATTAATCTGATTGATTTCTTTGAATTAGCAACCAGGGAACAAGATCAGTGGAGGGCAGTGCACATGGCCTATCTGGACTTTAGCAAGGCCTACGACACTGCACTGCACAGGAGACTGATAAAGACATTGAGCAGCATAGGGGTAGGATACAAACTGATGAACTGGGTTAGAAACTGGTTCACAGATAGGAGACAGAGGGCTAAGTACTGGGATAGGGCCTCTTCATTGTCTTCATAAGCAACATTGCAGAAGATGTGGAAGGGAAGGTATGCCTTTTTGCAGGCAAAAATCTGTAATAGGGTGGATGCTCAGGAGGTGGTAGAGAAAATGCATAGGGATCTTGGGAAACTTGAGGAGTCGTCAAGAGCATGGCAGTTAGGGTTCAGTGCCAAAAAGTGCAAAATCATGCACCTAGGGCATAGGAACCCAGGAGCTGAGTATAGGATGTGAGGGAGGTACTTACAGTCACTAAGCAGGAAATGGACCTAGAGGTTATAACGGATGACCTCAAAGTGGCAGGGCAATGTGACAAAGCAGTAGGTAGGGCGAGTGGGATGCTGGGGTGCATAGTGAAGGGTATATTCAGCAGGAGGAGGGAAGTGATGTTACCACTATATTGTACGCTGTTGAGACCCCACCTGGAGTATTGTGCCCAGTTCTAGAGGCCACACCTCAGAAAAGACATAGACAGGGTGGAGGCAGTCCAGAGGAGGGCAACTAAAATGGTGCAGGGGTTGCACCAAAAGTCCTACGAGTAGAGATTGAAGGATCTCAACATGTACACCATGGAAGAGTGGACAGCAACAGGAGGCATTATGAAGATCTATAAGTACATCACAGGAGTACATGTTGCAGGAGGGGAGTCTCTTTGAAATGAAAAAGAACACCAGAACCAGAGGGCATACGATGAAGCTGGAAGGGAAGTTTAAGAGGTATGTGAGGAAGTATTACTTCTCTGAAAGAGTTATAGACATCTAAAACAAACTGCCAGTGAAAGTGATGGAGGTGAAAATAATAGGGACTTCAAACATGTGTGGGATAGACATGGGGTATATTAGTAAATAGGTAGGGAGGAGGAAAGGTGGTCAGAGACCACTTAGGGTCTGCGGAGACAGACCAGGAAGGGACCACCTGGGTAGACTCGGTGGGCCAAGTGGTCCTTTTCTGCCAACAAATTATATGTTTCTAAGTTCTCTCCCTTCTTTCCACCCTCCCCATTCCCTCACTCTCCATCCTGGGCCCCCATCCTCCCCGGCCCCGACATCTACGGTCCTGGCCATCCTAAACACACAGGTTTCTCAGCCTAAGTGCAATACCCAGGTACAAGGTAGTAGGCCAAACTTAATTACATACCCAGTTCACTTTTCCCAGCTAGCCTACTGATTTATTGCTCATGGGAAAATCAGACTGAGCGGACTGAGGTTACCCTCTTGGGCATGATTCATCTGCTGACCACTCTTGTATTACCTGGGTGCTAGATTGAGTATATTGCCCCTGAGGCAGCGCTACCTCAGAGGCAGATAACTTAATCCCACCCTCCACTGTGTCTCATTGGTTAATACTTTCTGAAGGATAGTAACTGAGGTTGCTTGCCCTTGCAGCTGATTGGTTACACATGCCACTGCCTCTTGGGAAGACCACTTAATCCTGCCCTCCACTGTGTCTCATTGATTAATACCTTCTAATTTCAGTAACTGAGGCTGCTGCCTGTTGCTGCTGACTGGTTATTTATCTGGTCTTTAAATAGACCTCCCACATGTTTTTTTCTTGCTCTGATTGGGTGGTTCTTGCTTGCCCTTGATTGGTTGACATACAGAAAGCACCCTTTTTAAAGGCATATTTTTTTTTAATAAAAGTTATCTCCAAGGCAGCCTTGTCTCCGAGGCAGCCCTGCTTTTGAGGCAGGAATGGATAGGGGTGCCTCCCAGGCAGGGCTTTAACCTGTATAGCTAAATACCTGAGCTTCACTGCTGTGCCAGCTTGGTGATATAGTGGCAAGGTCTACAGCCTGATAAACAACAAGTTGAGAGTTTGAATTCACACAAAGTCCCCTCAGTTCTCTTTTGTCAGAATTTCATTTGAGTGGTGATTCATGGCAGCATGGTGTTAGAATAGTAAGTATATAAGAAAAGGGACTTACTATAGCTGTGAGAAAGAATAATTGCAACAATAAAGTTTTGCATTGGAGGCAGATCTGCAACACTTTTCCTAAATGAATATTGTCTCTGAGGCACAGCTAAGTCCCTTTTCTTACATACTTACTATTCTAACACCATGCTGCCATGGATCACTACTTAAGTAAAATTCTGACAAAAGAGAACCCTATGTGGATTCAAACTTTCAACCTGTTGTTTATCAGACTGAACACCTTTCCACTACACCACCAAGCTGGCACAACAGTGAAGTTCAGGTCTTTGGCTATAGAGGATAAAGCCCTGCCTGAGAGGCAGCCCAATACAGGTCTACCACAAAGGCAGGGTTGCCTTGGAGGCAGATCTGCCTCCATGGCAACTTTCATTTAAAAAAAGTGTCTTAAGAAAGGCATTTTCTGTATGTCAACCAATCAGGGACAGGCTAGAATCCCCAATCAGAGCAAGAAAAAACATGTGGGAGGGACAGTTAGGGACCACATGAATAACCAATCAGCAGCAACCTCAGTTACTGCCTTCAGAAGGTATTTACCAATGAGACACAGCAGAGGGTGGGATTAAGTGGTCTGCCTCCGAGGCAGCGGCATGTATAACCAAACAATAGCAACAGGTGGCAACCTGAGTTACTGTCCTTCATAAGGTATTAACCAAAGAGACACAGCAGAGGGCAGGATTAAGTAGTCTGCCTCCGAAGCAGTGGCACGTGTAACCAATCAGCAGCAAAAGGCGGACAACCTCAGTTACTGTCCTTTAGAAGTTATTAACCAATGAGACACAGCAGAAAGTGGGATTAAGTCATCTGCCTCCAATGCAGCGCTGCCTCAGAGGCAATATTCGTTAAAGAAAAGTGTCCACTTGTGCTTAGATTTGCTTCAGTCATTCACGGTGCACCCCCACCACCACCACCCCCCCCCCCACACACAAACAAAGTATGACTCTTGTAGAAAGGAAATTCTAACACGTTTTGTGGGGATAAAATAGCAAACAAACTGTGTCCCTAGCTGACACAGATGCCCACTCATTGCTGTATGAACACTGAGTGAATGCACCCAAAGGTGCAGGCTCACCATGGGGGCATTTTTCTTATATTCTGGGAGTGATCAACAGCTTAAATGGTTGTATGAGAAGGGCAAAGTTGCTCCAGTTAATAATAAAGCAGCGACAATGTTCTGTTTAAAGGTTTTTTTGAGTATAAAAGGACAATGATGGGGTATCTACCAGTCAGCCAAATACCCATCTTAGATAAAAAAAAAAAACCAACAACTAAAGAGCCCATACCTAAGACTTTGTTCCCCGGCTCCCCTCCCCTCGCCTCCAGCGCTGAGAGATGTCAAAGTAAAACTAGTATCTGAGCATATTTACCTGCTGGAGAAGGGGCAGAGAAGAAGCTCTAGTATCAACCCTGTGGTAGAAAGAAAACCTACTACAGGAACTCTTACAGCAGCACCTTTCAGCATGTACATGAAGTAATATTAAAGGCGTAGTCCACCCAAAATTTGTAAAAACATATGTTGTGCAGAGTGTTTTGATTTGTATGTTAAGTTCTAGTGTATCCGTCCCTCTGTCTGCTATTAGGAGTTTTTCCTTAATTAGCCTGCTAGTTTTATGACCCTTGGGGATCTCCATCTGAGACAGCTTAATTGCATTCCTTGTTCCCACAATGCATCCTGTCTCATGTGACAGTTATGTAGCAGAGATCAAACATTCAGCACACACATGCCAAGCAAAGTAAACATCTTGTAAACTTTACAAGCTGCACAAAAATTAGCAGTAGCAAAGTTCTTCAGGACAGTAAGACCTTTACGATGAGGACAGTCACTAAGCTGAATGCTATAGATTTCAAAATATTTCCATCTCTACTGTTGTGAACTGACTGTAAAGCAGTGCTTTCTGCTGGATTTATGGTCTCTGCTATATCACTGTCACACGAGACAGGGTGCATTGCAGGACAAAAGAATACAATTAAGCTGTCTCAGCTGAAGATCCCCAGGGGTTGTAAAACTACCATAAAGCTAACAGGCTAATTTAGAAAAAACCCTTAATAGCAGACAGAGAGAAGGACACACTAGAACTTAACATACAGATCAAAGCACTCTGCACAACATATGCTTTTTGCAAATTTTGGGTGGACCACTCCTTTAACATGGCCCTTAAACTACTCAGAGCCAATTAAAATGATTATGCTGCAGTGACTTCAGTCCACTGAACAGTCTTAATTACTAAACAGTCCACAGTCTGTATAAGAAGAAAATTGTAGTAGGCTAACAACAGGAAAAAGGATATCAGTGAGTGCCCCTTTGGGTCCTTTGTTGCTTAATTACCACATCGTCCTGATAGGCACCAGCTCATGGGCTTAGAAATGCCAGTTAAGAAAGGATATAAAAAGACATGCCTTTTCTCCTGAAGATTGGTGGGACATGAAGTTCATGTTTCAGGTGGTCAAGTCTTTTAGAGGAGCCAGGAGTTGATCCTCTGCCACGGCCCAGTTTTCATCAGGTCTAGAGGAATCCTCAGATGGAAGAGGACTCACTGCTTCAGCCCAGGATTTAGGCCACACAGTTTGCATTAGATCTGTAGGCCACTGAGGTGGTTGAGGCATGGATGTTTCATCATCCTCTGGTGGAACCTGGAGAAATGGAGCAAAACAATTGCCTCTTAGCTGAGGTGAGTGTGCTGGAGAGTCCCTGCTGCCACTGCGACTCCTGCTGTGTGGTCTGGGAGACCAGTCCTGGGCTTTCACAGTTTTTGTTTTCTGTTGCACCATTTCTGCTTTTGCGAGGGGTACCAAAGGTACTTTCCTTGGTGGGGATCTGAGCGGCAGCCCAAAATTACTGTTAGTTGTTTGAATTAGAAACATAGAAACATAGACTTTGATGGCAGATAAGGACCACTTGGCCCATCTAGTCTGCCCATTTCCCTACCTGCAGGATAGGCCGCAGATCCTAGTTAACCAACAGCCTATTTCTTCCTACCCCCCACAAGAATTGCCTTATGTCTGTCCCATGCATTCTTGAATTCTCCCACAGTTTTAGACCCCACAACCCTCAGGAAGGCTGTTCCATGCATCCACTACCTCTCTGAGAAATAATACTTCTCACATTGCCCCTGAACCGCTCTCACCTCTATCTTTTAAATTGTGTCCCTTGTTCTTGCACATCTCTTTTTCTGAAAGATGCTACCCTCTTGACTTTGTTGATTCCACTGAGGTACTTAAAAGTTTCTATCATGTCCCTCCTCTCCCTTCTTTCCTCATGGGTATACATATTAAGCTCCTTTAGTCTCTCCTTATACGGCTTTTCTTGCAGACCCTGCACCATTTTAGTTGCCCTCCTCTGGACTGCCTCTATCCTGTCTATGTCCTTGCGGAGATGGGGTCTCCAGAACTGGACACAGTACTCCAGATGAGGTCTCACCAACTGTCTGTACAGAGGGATAACAACTTCCTGTTTTCTGCTGCTGATGCTTCTCCCTATGCATCCCAGTATACCCCAGCCCTCCCTACTGCCTTCTCACATTGCTTGCTAACCTTAAGGTCATCTGATATGATTACCCCCAGGTCTCTTTCCTTTTTTGTTGTTGTTACTACCTCCCCCACTGTGTATTCTTCCCCTGGGTTCTTGTTTCCCAGGTGCATTATTTTACACTTCTTAGCATTGAATCCTAGCTGCCGTACTTCTGACCATTCCTCCAACCTTGCCAAGTCCCTTCTCATCCTTTCCACACCTAATTGTGTATCAACCCTGTTGCAGATCTTTGTGTCATCTGCAAAGAGGCATACTTTTCCTTCCAGTCCCTCTGCAATGTCACTTATGAAGACATTAAAAAGGACTGGACCCAATACTGAACCCTGCGGTACCCCACTAGTAACCCCTCTTTCTTCAGAGTGGACTCCATTTACAATTACCTTCTGTGTCCTGATGTCCAGCCAATGTTTTACCCAGGCTACCACCCTGGGACCCACTCCCAGGTTGGTTAATTTGACTATTAATCTTTTGTGTGGGACTGTGTCAAATGCCTTGCTAAAGTCTAAGGTAGGCCATGTTCATAGCCCCTCCCTGGTCTACTATTTTGGTCACCCAGTCAAAGAAATCTATTAGATTCGTCTGACATGACCTTCCCGCTGTGAACCCATGCTGCCTTGGGTCCTGTGCCCCACTGGCCTCTAGGTACTCAACTATTCTTTCCTTCAGAAGTGGCTCCATCACTTTCCCTAACACACAGGTCAGACTGACAGGTCTGTAGTTTCCTGCCTCTGTCTTGGTCCCACTTTTGTGAAGGGGAATCACATCCACCTTCCTCCAGTCCTCGGGTACCACACCATCCTCCCATGATTTATTAAAAAGAGTAGCCAGTGGTTTCATTAGTTCCCCCCTTAATTCTTTTAGAATTCTGGGGTGAATTCCATCAGGCCCCATTGCTTTGTCCACCTTCAGTTTTAGGAGTTCTTGCGGAACCCTTTCTTCTGTGAAAAGACTGGGATCAACTCCCCTATCAAGAGTGCTTCTGTTAATTGGTTTAGGCACTTCCCCCTCCTCTTTTGTGAATACTGAGCAGAAATATTCATTCAGTATCCCTGCTTTTCACTGTCCCCTCTGCCCACCCACCGTTCATTCTATTCAGCCTCACTATCCTCCCTTTGTCTTTCAACGCTCGCTGATGTACCTATAAAAGGTTTTATCCCCTTCTTAACTGAGTTGGCTATCTTTTCCTTAGCTTGGGCCTTTGCTATTCTGACTTCCCTCCCTGCTTCCTTCTGCCTTAACTGGTACAGCTTCTGTCCTGCTCCTTCTGTGTTTCCTTATACTTCCGAATGCTATCTTTTCTTCCTGACTTTCACAGCCACCTCTTTGAGAACCATAGTGGTTTTTCTTTCATTTTGATTTGTTTATTTGCTTCACACAAGGCTTGTTGCCTCTGTGATGGCAGTTTTGATGATTCCTCATTGTTGCTCCACACCTCCTTCTAGCCTGTTTGCTAGTGCTTTTCTGAGGCACTCTCCCATCTTGCCAAAGTCAGCCGTCCTGAAGTCCAGTACCCTCACTTTTGTATGGCTTGACTCTGTAGCTGAGTTTAACGTGAACCACACTGCTTGATGGTCACTTGTTCCCAGATGGCAACCCACTTCTAGATCTGAGATCCCCTCACTGCCCCTGTTTGAGAGTATGAGATCTAAGACTGCTCCCTCATGAGTGGGTTCCGAAACTAGCTGTCTGAGGCCTGCCACCTGTTGGGCATCAAGAATGGACATGCTCTTGGATGTGGCTGCAGCAAATGTGCTCCAGTTAATATCTGGCATATTCAGGTCTCCCATCAACAGTATCTCCCCTTTCTCTGCCATTCTAAGAATGCCTTCTATCATATCCTTGTCCATTCCCTCCCCCTGACATGGGGGTCTGCACACAACCTCTGTGCAGATTGTGGTGCCCTTTCCAGTCTCCAAGGTGACCCACAGTGCCTCCTCTCCTCCCTGTTTACTCTTTTGTTTAATTGCTTTTATCCCTTCCTTTACATAGAGAGCTACTCCTCCCCCTCTTCTCCCCTGCCTGTCTCTCCTGTAGGTTATGTACCCTGGTATGTTAACATCCCAGTCATGGTTCTCTGTGTACCATGTTTCTGTGACTGCTATGATATCCAGGCATCCCTCTTCCATCAAGGCCACCAGCTCAGGGAGCTTGTTGCCCAGACTATGGGCACTGGTACTCATTGCCCTCCATTTCTTGATGGCCTTACTCCTTTTTGCCCCATCCCTGTCCTTCTTGCCTTTGTCACTTTCTCCATTTACCCCTGCCCTTCTCCCTATCGACACCTCTATGTTGGTGTTTACCGCACTTACTACCGTGATTTTTTTGGGGGGGCTAGGATTCCCCTGCTCCTTTCCAGTGCATCTCCCCTTGGCTAGTTTAAATGCTTGCCAATGAAGCATTTAAACCTATCACCTAGGATCCTGGTTCCCCTCCTGGACAGATGCGGCCCATCATGCCAGTATAGGCTTGCATCACTCCAGGTGGACCCCCGAGGGGCATGTGTAGTTTCCATGGCCTGCATTCAGGCACCCCATCTCCCTTCTCTGCCCCATGGTTTGTACTTGGCCCAGTCTGTTTGAGGTCAAGCCTTAGTTATAAAGGCTTCAGAAGCTTCAGGGGTGTCAAATTGCTGGACACCCTGTCCTTGGTTATATGTAGTGCCGCAGGGTTTCTTAGACTATAAGGAATGCCTAGGTCTGTGAGAGCTTTATCGGCAGGAATGTAGGTTTTCTGATGGGCAGACAGCTCCTGGGAGAAGTGAGTAAATATCTTAATTTAGTTTCCACACCACAGCAAAACTCCTCTCTGGCATGACCAGGACATGACATGTTTATTGTCCATGTATTTAAGGAGTCTGACCAGTATCAGTCATGGGCACTCACCAGTTTGGAGTGGCCAGGGATCTGTGCGATCAGTCAAACTTGATGTTCTCTGGGCACAGGATCCCCAGCGTTTCAGGCAAAGTTCTCTGGAGAAACTAATTTACATTACATTTTCTCTTCACAGCCCCCAGGGAAACCCACAAACCTGATGATGTTGTTTCTCCAACCTAAGTTTTCAAGGTCTTCGACCTTTTACCACAAAAGGCAAATGGCTCTATCCTGACTCCTGACAACTCTGTGTGTCAGCATCTGTGTCAACCACCCTTACCTCAGCAACATTAATCTGCCATGAGATCTGCACTATATCAGCAAAAGTGCTTTGTACAGAGACTTCTAGCATGTTTATTTGAGTTATTATTAATTGTTTAAACATTGTTTTGATCTCTGACAGGGCTGGGGGGACATTGCTGTCATCCCAGAGTGCCATCTTGAGGTATACTGTATTCTGCCTTCACTCTGAGATGATCTCTGAAGTTGAGATTTCCCTCAATGATCTTTAGACTGCTCTTGTTCAGATATGGCCAAGTTTGGGTTCAAAGTGTTCCTGGTGTACTGCGCTGTTAGATTTACCTTTATGCTTAGAGGTAAATTGATTAGCTGGGACAGATTATTTTGGATTGTTTTGCTGGGTATGTAGAATTGAAGATTCTGGCATCCATCTTGTCAGCTGCCATACCATGCCTCTTTGGCGAGGTTTCTAAGGTGAGCATGAATCTTAAAATAAAAAAACTCAGCCTGAGCTAAGCCCCACTTAGAGTGGGTAATTAACATGAAAAGCCCTCCTGGGCTACAACTGACAATGAGTGGGAATCTTTAATAAGTGAAATCCCTCATAGGCTAAGCCTCACTGGGAGTGGCTCACTCCCCCAAGCTCAGACAGGAGAATGCCAATGAAGTCATATCCCTGTGTTGAACTATGACATGGTTATTTAGCATTACTTAGTTTTTGGTATCCTTAGCTCGATTCACTAACCACTCATTGAAATTGTACTAGATAAAGAAGCAAAAAAATGTTTAAGTGTTATGAAAAACTAGCAAAGCTGCTTTAATTCAGCTATTCATTGCCACACTCACATAGTATTTCACAACAGAGACAAGGAAGTGAAACACACACACTTACCAGCACATGAACACAACTCAGGATGGAGCAGTAGAGGACCAAACACAGACTGGCGAAGGCAAGTCCTGATAATTCCATTATCCAAAGGACTTACTAGGAGCCTACATTTAAGACTGCAGGTCAGGAGCTGCTTTGGTTTCTGGTTGGGGTATATGTATTTCAGTGTCTTCTTGCACACTATAAAAAAAAGTTCTCCTTCAGCCCCAGAGGCAGTTTCACCTCGTTTTCAGAGCTTGGCCTCTTTTTGTCATGTCCCAGTGTCATGATTCCCACCAGTTTTCTAGCTTCCCTGGAAGTGCTGGCCAATGGCACCGAGGAAAAATGTAATAATGTGAGGGAACCCCTTAGCCAGCAATTGAAAAGGGTACATTCCCTAGTTAAATGTGAAGGCCCCATAAACAAGGTATTCTTTTCTTAATGTAAATTAATGTAAAGTAAACTAATGAGAATGTAATTATCAGTGCAGCACCGGGTTGTGCATTAAAGAGTAAGGTGCCTCAGGACATTCTAGTTTCCAGTTACCTTGGTGGTACAGCTGGTAGTGCAACTAGAATGGTATTCTGAGTGGCCTGGGTTCAAGTCCTAGCTATTTATTTATTTATTTGCTTTTGGTAATGGGGTGAGTACACTGGGCATAAGGATGCCTATTTTCAGGCACGACCCGGGAGGATACAAGTTGAATACAATTAACAACAACAATGTGACACAGCAAAAAACATAGGTGAATACAAAGCGAAGAAGTCAGAAATACAATCAACTCAGTGAATCAGTGAAGTACATAGTTGGAACAGGTCAAAATATAAACAATACATTGGGATATTCAGAGCAAATGAGTGCAAGAAATACAGGGATGTAAAGTACTGCATACTGTAAGTGCTGTTGCGAGGACTATGCACCTAGAAAGAGTAGAGAGGAGGAAGAGGAGATACAGTGGCAGAGGGTGAGAGGGTACAAATGGAGGGGAGGATGAAAGCAGGAGGAGGAAGGGTAGAAAGTGGAGTGTAGTATAGCGAGGGTAAGAGCTGGGGGAGATAAAGAACTTAAGGTGGCTGGAAGCAAGCGCAGGGATTTGATGCTTATAAATATTCACGGTGGAGGTTCTTGAAACCAACATGGGTAGGTGCTAAGCGTATGGCTTGAGGAATAGAATTCCAATACTTGGGGGCAGCGTAAGAGAAAGCTCGTGCACCCATAGCAGTTTTACGTTGAGGGATATAGAGAGGAGCTTGGTCATTCGATCAGAGTCCATACGGAGGGGTTTGAGAATGTAACAAGGAGGCGAGGGATTGGGGGAGGCCTGTTCTTGTTATACCATCGATGAGAGAGCCGTAGGACCGGAGTCGGTGAGCAGCAGGGCTAGGCCATTTTAGGTCAGCATAGAGCTGACAGTGGTGTTTATACTCTTGCGAGGCCGAGGCGAAGGCAAATGTTATTATAGGTAGTGTCCCACTTATGGAGAGGGTCTTAGTGGTGCCTAGGTAGATAGCCAAGCAATAGGCCAGGGATGGGAGCAGGAGGCCTTGTGCCAAAAGCAAGCCTAGCTGATGGGGTGAGGGCATAACTTGTGTCGCCACCCCCACCCCCAATTTTGCATTGACAGATTTCAGGTAGTGGTAATATGAAATCAAATTCCAGGATTCATCAAGAAACATGCCCAGATATTTGAAGGTACTGGTGTTGGCTACTGGGGGGGCCATCAGCACAGGATATTAAGAGGGAGCTGCTATTCCCTTTTAGTCTAACAGGAGAGCCAAAGAGCATTGAATGTGTTTTGCTTGTATTGAGCACAAGGTTATTCTCAGTGAGCCAGGTTTGAATACTTCGGAAGTCAGAGGCTAGGGAGTTGTTTAAGTCTGAGACATCTCTTGCACTATGGTAGATGGCAAGGTCATCTGCATAAAGCAGGGAAGAGCAGGTAGATGCTTGTGATGGAAGGTCATTAATAAAAATAGTGAAGAGCAAAGGGTCTAGTATGGATCCCTGAGGAACACTTATATGTATGGTTGTAAGATCAGACAGGGTTGAGTTGAAAACTACGGCCTGCTTTCTATCAGTAAGATAACAGCTGAACCAGGCCACCATCTCAGCAGAGAAACCAAGGAAGCTGAGTTTTCTAAGGAGAAGGGTATGGTTAACCAGGTCAAAGGCCTTGGTTAGATCAATAAAGATAGCACCTGTCAAGAGACCTGAATCCATGGCAGCATAGATGTCGTTTGTTAGTTTTAGGAGGGCAGTAGAAGTACTATGGCCTTTGCGGAAGCCATGCTGGGAATCAGAGAGAAGGTTATGTTTCAGTAGGTATGCTATGGTCTGGGTCGCCACTACTTTTTCCAGGATTTTACTTAACACAGATAGGATGACTATGGGTCGATAGTTAGACATGTCCTTGGGATCACCTTTTTTAAGAATAGGGGTAATTCTGGCGATATTCCAGATATCAGGAACAGCACTGTGGCAGAGAAACAGGTTAAAGATTTTGGTTAAGGGGGAGGCTATAAGAGGAGCAGCGACTTTGAGAAGACGGGGCTCCAAGCCCTCAGCACCAGTGCTGGTAGAGTCAGAGATGGCGAGTAACGACTTTAGGACTTCAGCTCTCGAGATGGACCGAAACTGGAAGGATGGGTGACAGAGCTGGGATTCAGTATCCACTGAGGGGATGGTAGGGTAGGTGGAGGAGAAGGAGGTAAAGTAGCTAGATAAGTCTGAGAAGTGGCAATTGAAGGAGTTGGCGATGGTCACCGGGTTATTACAGTGCACGCCATTTAGTAGCATGTCATTATTATTGGTCATATGGTTTGCTCCAAGGAGATTTTTAATAGCAGACCAGAATTTCTTGGAGTCACCTCCCGAACACCATGAGGAAGTAATCAAGGGCAGACTGAGCATTGGTGGTGGTAAAAATAGGAGACCAGTCAATTAATGAGAGACCGTGCATAAACTAAGCTTGATTAAAGTTGGCCAGATTATGGAAGGTGATAGGTTTTGGAGGTGGAGATTGTTGTCTAGTGGTACTCCAGATGCAGAAAATTGGGGAGTGATCACTTATAGCGTCAGCAAGGGTACCTGCGGTGACTATGCAATCAAGACAGTTTGTGAGGGCCCAGTCAATTAGAGTGCTGGATCGGGAAGGGTGCATGACCCTAGCTGGATCTATGATTAGTTGGTGTAAGTCATGACCTTGTACCAAAGTGTGAAAGGACTGACTTGCTTTACCAGTCCAGTTGAGGTTCAGATCCCCCAATATAAGGACCTCTTTGCATCCAATAACTAGGTCAACCTGGGAAAGGAGTTCCTCGAGATCAGTAATGCCACCGGCTGGAGGGTTATAGGCACATACTATGTGCAGCTTCTTAGCTCCCAATTGTAGGGTGGCATGAATTAATTCACAGTGAGAGAGGGTAAAAGAGGGATTGTGGTGTAGTAAGAGGTGAGATTTATAGAGGATTGCAATGCCACCACCACGCTTGGATGTTGACCTGTCTTGCCTTAGTATTTTATAGTTTGGTAACTGACATAGATGGTCGGGGTGGAGGGTTTAAGCCAGGTTTCAGACAAGCAGAGAATGTCAGGATTATATTGAGTAAGCCACGCCTCAAGTTCAGTTAGGTTATGGGGAAGGCTCCTGATATTTAGGTGAACAATGCGCAGACCATTAATGTCTTCCAGGTAGTGTCAGTGTGGGAGACATTACCTCCAGGTCCTGGACTGAGTTCAATATCCCCAGATAATATTAGTGCTAGTAAGAGCAAGTACCACAGTTTTCAATGTATAAAACTTAACAGGAAAGGGATACGAGTAGGTGAGTTATATAGTACATAGGCAACATGGTAGATGATTCTTCTAGAGATAACAAGTGGTGATGTGGCAGGGGACACATGAGGTAGTGTAATCATGTTGGAAAACATGAAATCATCAGGGTGTATATCTTTAAGGAGAAAGTGCCTTATAGTGAAAATACCTTTAAGAGGAGAGCAGGATCAACAAAGATCAACAAAGGGGGCAGGGATACAGAAAGCTTTAAGCTCAGAGCACTAGTACTGGGAGCCAATGCGGTAGGGGAGGGAGGGGCTTAAGTGTATTTAAGGGTGGCCTGGGAGGGGAAGGGGAGGTGGGAAAAATTTGGCAGCTGGAGCAGCAGCCAGCGAGGCTGGAGCTGTGTACAGGTCATACCTGAATGCTTGATTCCAGGGGGCTGGTGGCAGCAGGCTGCTTGGTGCTGAGAGAGGCACAGAGTGGTGTCCAGGCATGCAGGAGGCGAACCGTGGGTGCGGTAGGTAGTCGAGTGGGCTACAAGAACTAAGGCACTTATTTATTTCTCTCTTCTGTTTGAATTAGTTCAATAAACATGCACACCACACTCTTGACTGAAAATTCTTTTCTAAATGGATACTCCTTGGGGATACCAAAGGAGATATGGCATATATTGTAAAGAGTATGTAAACATGCCAGGTGGCTCTGATGCTCAGCTTACTGCTACTACTGACAAAATGCACTGTATCCTGTAAGACAGGTAGGGGCAATAGCCCAATACTATGGCTTTAACCCACCTCTAGCTTTTCCTCTGTGCCTCACTGAGCACAAAGTATGACCATGTGACAACTCCATTGTCTGTTATCAGCTTTTTTGTTCAATAAAATAAGTTTACAAAGAAATGTGGCAAATTATGATAGCTCTACTACAATTAGCAAACTAGCTAATTCCTGTTGGATGAATGCACTGGATGTCATGTGGAACAGCACGAAAACGTAAGAAACCAGAAGCCCATACGTGATTGAGTTACCAGATGATGGTGTATGGCTTAATGTAATATTGCTATTGATTTGCATGGCCCACTGCCAAATGGTGATTACGACACAGTTGTGATAGATGAATATTCCTGGTATCCAGGGATACATATTGTAACATCAACAACAACAACAGGTGTTGCCATTCGAAAATGAGACAAAACGTCCTCTACCTTAAGCACACTGCACATTGCAAAGATCAATAAAGGATCTCAAGTTTAGCAGCAGCATGCTCCAACAAGCTGATGCCTCTGATAGGTTTCTAGAATCTCCAAACTACTGCCATCTGATGACAAACCAAAGGCACAGCAGACTGCCTCAGGAAAAAGATTGACGCAAACAATATTTATTGACTGTAGGGAGATCATGCAAGAAAGTACCAATTCAGTCTGTATGCAGCAGACATTTAGTTCCTCATCGCATCACCGGTAAAGGGCCTGCTTTGTTTTTGCTACATGTTTGCATAACAGTTGAGTTTCTAAATATTTTTGCTAGATGCAGAAGTGAACTGGATCACCAGTTGAGCTCCCCCAATTTATTTATATTTTTTTACTTAAAATGTTTTAACCAGAGGCCACTCAATGGACCATTTATATTTTTTATTTAAAATGTTTTGACTACAGGCCACTCAATGGACCGTTGGCTGCATGTCCCACTGTCCTGCTGCTGACATGGGTCAGGGAGCAGATTCCTTAGCTGGTCAGGCAGCCTGGGGAAGGAGGGGAGGCATTGCAGTACGGCAGTGCTACCAGCTTGGGAGTGTAGGCACTAGGGTCTGGCCCCACAAAAAAAGCCCTGTGGAATGTCAGGGAGCTTGCTCCACCATGGGGGACATCTGTGAACGTGCTGGACAACAGTCAGTACTGCCAGGCATATGAGGAGGAGGAGGAGGAGGATGAAAGGAAGGATGAAATTCAAGGGTAAAACCCGCAGTGTCATCAGGATGATTGGCAGTAAAGTTTGCAGGCTCCACATAATGGATCTGGCGTGGCAACCAGAGAGTGGGGCTAGGGCTTCCACTACAGGGATAACACCCCAGGCCATATATATCCGTAAAAAAATTAAACCAGGACAAAAGCATAGTAAGCGCTTCAGCTTAGTTTTGGATGCATCCAGGGTGGGGGTGGGGGGACCTATGAAAAATAAACAAAAGTATCCAGAGCAGAGAAAAGCAGTAACAATAAAAACACAAATGAAAGCACATCATTACTACAGCAGCATAATCAGATCATGAAAGCAGAACATATAATAAAAAGGCATAGTACAAAGTAACATAAGCAATAAAATGTCTATAAAGTACAGTACCGTTAATAAAAATTGCAGACATATTGTCAATAGTACTGTAACTAGCAAAGAAGGCAACTGGCCACAGTAGCAGTAGGGACAGACAGTGACACAAAGCTGTGCATGTGGGGCATAACGCAAGAAGAAAAGACACACAGCAACAGGCATATGACTTAGAAAAAAAAAATCTCCATACTTTGCAGGCAGCTGCAACAACACATTCATGGTTGTGCCTTGCTAGGAACATCAGAAAAAATACTAATAGTGTCACTTCTTTATTTGCAGTTCCATCAAACACATTCTTTTTTTCCTCAGCAGTTCTGACCCACTATAACGTTTTGGTGAGCTAACATCTTGATCACTTGATAGTACTTAAACAATGTGTCGGGCTCCGCTTACTACAGTGGAGGAGGAATGGACCTGTGGACATAATAGACATAGAGGATAACATATGGATCACTGTGTACAACAAGGCTGTGTTGGCATTGAGAAATTGTCATGACAACCTCGAGATGGCAACTTAGCTGCACAGTGACCCATACATCATCTTCTATAGTACTGTATATGAGACACTCTGCAATCCCCCATCCCAGAGTAGTAGCTGTAATATTTCAACATTTCATTTTGCACTGTCAGTGGACAACATTTCAATCAACAGTGCACAACAATTTATTCAACAGTTGGATAAACAGTTTAGATTGGCAGCCTGAAATTGCTGTTTGAAACAGCTTTAGAAACTCAAAAAAAGTTGCAGTTTAAGATGGGGGCAGCAGGGTTTGCATACCACTTACCTCACTTCATCATTGTCTGAGCTTTCTTGGTTATGTTGACTTGGCACCTCTTCTGCATACCACCATAATTTATTGTTTTTGAAACAGCTTTTCCATTAATGAATTGTAGCCAGCTGCTACACTCCTGTTTAAAAAAAAATAGCATTTTTCATCTCTGATTGCTCGATTCTTCTGTCAGATGCTGTAACCGTCAAAGCAGGGAACGTCACGATTGAAGATGCACTGTTGAAGCCACTTGTACAAGGGCATTCAATGTTGTGCCATAGTATTGATGCACTCATGAGGGTACAACAACCCTCTGACGTCACTACTATGGGGCAACAACCTTAGGATTGTTTTTTAGGTGTTTTGATGGCTGGTAGTGGTGGACTGGGGTAGGTGCAATGTTTGCTACTGTGCATTTTAAAGAAACTTTCCTGGAATAAAAGACTACTATTGAAAAAAGTGCTGGAAGTGTCTTCAGGATTTATTTCTAGTCGTAGATTAAGGCATCTAGCTTCCCCTACTGCTCCCTGATACACAAAAGCTAGCTAACATTAGGATTGCTGCTGGCTTCTATATGAAACAGCACTCTCCCATATATTATAAAGCTGGATACTGCAGCAGTCTGGGGTTCAAATCACTGACTTTCTCTGAGGTGTTGCCAGTACCAAAGGCAAGTACTGATAGGAGACTGAGGATAAAGGAGTTCAATGAGTGGCTGGCAGGATGGTGCAAGCAAATGGGGTATAGGTTAGCAGGGGACTGGAAATCCATGTGGGGGATGAGAGCCTATTTGCTCCAGACAGACTGCACCTGAATAGGGAGGGTGCAGCAGTACTAAAAATCAAATTAGGAGAGTTCATAAGAGAAACCTACAATTTAAACTAGATTGGGGGTGAGGAATCCACACCACAAGGCAGGAACAATGGGGGTTACCAGCCCCCCCAGGACAGTGCTAGAATACTGGGCATGAGGGAGATAAGTGAAGGGAGGGACAGAGGGGGAACCTGGTGGAAGGGTTTAGCAGCCAACACCAGGAGCTTAGGAAATAAGATGATGGACTTGAAGGTCATCATGAGGGACAAAGGACTAGATACAGTAGCTATAAATGAGACCTGGTGGATAGAGCTGCACACCTGGGAAACGACTATCCCAGGTTACAGACTGTTCAGAAGGGATAGGGAGGGTAAGAAGAAGGGGTTTTGCTTTATACATCAGGGAAGGCACAAGTGTAACTGAAGGACAAGAGGAGGATGGGGAGACTGAGCTACTGTGGGTAATGCTAGGCAGAAAGACGAGGGAATCCTTGTGACTGGGGATGCATACAGGCCACCTATGCAAGGGGAGGAGAATGAGCAACAGTTAATTTAGGCAGTCACAAAGCTGGCCTTAAAAGGAGAACTACTGCTGGTAGGGGACCTAAACCTCCCAGTTGTAGACTGGGAAATCCCGAATGCAGCATCCTAAATGAGCAGGGAAATACTAGCTGCACTGCAGGGGATATTCCTTCAACAGCTAGTCAAGGAGTCGACAAGGGGAAACAACCTGTTAGATGTGGTCCTGACAAATGAGGAGAGTGTGGAGGAGGTGCAGGTGGGAGAAGCCTTGGGCAACAGCGACCACAGCATGGTAAGGTTCAGGGCAGGGAGGGAGACAAGTAAAAATAATACTACAGTCATGGACTTCAGACACATGGACTTTGACGTGATGAGAAGGATAGTAAGGGAGACAGTGGAGGGTATGAAGAATGTAGGGGCAGTGGAGGAGTTATGGGAAGCCATCAAGGAAGGGGTACTGCAAGCCATGGAAATGTGCACAAAAAAAGTTAGGAAGAGCAAGAGGGGAGAAGACCACTTTGGTTTACAAAGGAGGCTGCAGGGGCAGTCAGGGAAAGAAGGAGGACTTAAAAAATTTAAGAAGACACTCAGAGAGGAAGATAAAGAAGAGTATAGGGATAAGAGGTGTCTGGCAGGGAAGAAGATCAGAAGGGCAAAAGCAGATACTGAGGAGAAAATAGCAAAAAAGGCCAAAAGGGGGGATAAAACTTTTTCAGATATGTGAAGGAGAGGAGAAGGGCAAGACAGAGAATTACTAGGCTGAGGGGAAGGGAGGGATAAAATTAGAAAGGGACTGTGAAAAAGCAGAGTTATTAAATTAGTACTTTAGCTCAGTATTCACAGAGGAGGAGGACGGTAGGGGACCTGAGCTAAAGTCGAAGGGGAAGGAGGGCAAATGGGTGGATCACAGCCCATCCACTGTGGATAGGGTTAGGACAGAGCTAGATAGACTGAGAGTGGATAAGGCAATGAGGCCTGATGGGTTACACCCCAGGGTGATCAGGGAATTGAAGGAGGAGGAGTCAGCTGCACCCTTGACAAGGCTCTTCAACTTGTTCTGGATACGGGGAGAGTTCCGGAGGACTGGAAGAGGGCAGACATAGTGACTTTACACAAGGAAGGTGGTAAGGAGGTGAAGGAGAACTATCAATCTGTCAGCCTCACGCCAGTGGTGGGGAAGGTAATGGAGGCTTTAATCAAGAAGAGGGTGAGAGATTACCTGGAGCAGAGTGGCCTGCAGGACAGCAGACAGCATGGCTTCACAAAGGGGAAGTCTTGCTAGACAAACCTAATTCAGTTCTTTGATTGGGTGACTCAGGTGATTGATCAGGGGAGGCAGTGGATGTGGCCTATCTGGACTTCAGTAAGGCCTTTGACACCGTCCCCCATAGGAAGCTGGTGAGCAAGATGGAAAGCCTGGGGTTGGGTTGGAAAATGACAAGCTGGGTGGAGGCCTGGCTGACAGGAAGAACTCAGAGGGTGGTGATAAAAGTGGTGCACTCCGGGATGGTGAGGGTGAAGAATGGAGTGCCACAGGGGTCAGTTTTGGGTCCGCTACTCTTCAACATCTACATCAGCGATATTGCGGAGGGTTTGAGGGGGAGGGTGTGCCTATTTGCTGATGGTGCAAAAATATGCAATAGGGTGGACACCCAAGGGGGGGTGAAGGACATGAGGGAGGACTTAATGACGCTTGAAAAATGGTCTGGGTCATGGTAGCTGAAATTTAATGCCAAGAAGTGCATTGTGATGCACTTGGGGAGTAGAAACAGAAGAGCAGCATACACCCTAGGTGGTGAGGAAATCAAAGTAACAGAACAGGAGAGGGATCTGGGGGTCATAGTCTCTTCGCACCTCAAGGTAGGAATCCAATGTAGCAGGGTGGTGGGAAAGGCCAATGGAATATTGGCATGCATAGACAGGGACATTACTACCAGAAGGATGGTGGTAATAATGCCCCTTTACAAAGCCATAGTGAGGCTGCACCAGGAGTACAGTGTTCAGTTCTGGAGGCCACATCTCCACAGGGATATAGATGCATTGGAGAGGGTTCAGAGAAGGGCAACCAAGATGGTGCGGGGTATGCAGGGAAAGACATACGAGCAGAGGTGTAAGGAGCTGGATCTGTACATGCTGGAGACAAGAAGAGAAAGGGGAGACATGATTGAAACTTTTAAATATGTGAAAGGGCTCAATAAAGTGGGAGAAGAGGTTTTACTTAAGAGGAAGGAGGGGATCAGAACTAGAGGACACAGCCTCAGACTGCAAGGAAAAAGATACAGGGGCAATGTGAGAGGGCATTTCTTTATGGAGAGGGTGGTGGAGCCTTGAACAGACTGCCAGACAGAGTGGTAGGGACTAAATCGGTGGAAGAATTCAAGAGGGCATGGGACAAGCATATGGGGCTGAGTATCTGAGGAGGAAGGGGGCTGGCAGGGAGGGGGAGGTGTAGGGGGAAAAAAAGTACAGACTAGATGCGCCAGTATGGTCCTTTTCTGCCATTAAGCTTCCATGATGCTATGATTCTATGAAGGTAATTGCTGGCTTCAGTGATGCACTAAGTAATTATGATAACATCCACATTGTGTAAACTGCTCTTTGATTGGTTCAGTACTCCACTGTGATGATACTAACCTTCAAAATAGCAACTATGACAACACTAACATTATATTATGGTTTATGCAATGGGGTGGACATGAATCCTATGTGAGAAATCTGAGCTACTATGTGTATAAATGTGAAATCTCACATTTATACATATAGTAGATGCATTATCACAGATTTATACATATAGTAGATATGTCACAATCACTCAGAAACTCATTTATAATGTTCAGCCTCAGTACCAGTACTAACATACAAACATATGAAGATGCCAGCAGAAGACCATTTGATCTATCAAATCTGCTTGTATTGCAGGGTCCACAGCTTGAACTAATGTCCCTGTCCCTGCCCTCCCTCCCCACTCCTCCCATACTCCCTACCTACGATTCTTACCATCCCCCATGCCTATCCCAGCCTCTCTTAAAGCTGCTCACCAGGAGGCTGGTGAGGACAGAGGACAGAGGTTTGGGTTTATCTTCTGTTTTAACTAAAATATTTGAATAGTTTTGTACGTGAAATTAGTTCTGTGTGTTAAAACTTACTACTTTGAGTTAGAACTGTTACTTGGGATGTGATATTGTAACTTTTGGGGCTTAGGAACACTTGTTTGGCAGTGATAATTAGAGTGAAATTTAAATGTGATGTTTGCCTGGTATCGGTATGAGGAGAGCCCTCCCTGTTTTGTAGGCTTTCTTAAATACTGAAAAGCCACTGGGGTTGGGATTAAAGGGCTGTGTATTTCTGTTTGTGACTGAAATTTGAAGTAACAGGAACTGGTGGGCCTGTGACATCATACGGTACCTGATGTCTGCATACACACACTGTTCGTGGGACTGGATACACACTGGACTGTATGTGTTTGTGAGACTTGGGAACTTTATTGGTCGGGTTGAAATTGGATTTGTAAATAACTGCAGTCAGTATAGAGAGAGACTGTATTCCAGGGGGAAGGGACTGAGAAAAGGGGTGTGTGCCATTATAAACAGAGAGGGACAAACAGGGTGGCCTTATTCCACCATGGCAGGCATCTTCGGAAGGGTTGTAGGCTGCACAGGCTGTGGGATGGCAATAATTCTCAATTGGGCCTGGAGAGAGGGAGGCTGCTCACTCTGTAGACAGCTATCTTGTATCAGGAGTGAAGTATATTGGTTAAGGAGTAAGCTGGGGGAGTTGGGGGGGTGTCCAAGGATAAGGGGTGTGGATATGGGCAGCAGAAGGATGGGGCTGAGTGGAGGCTGGGGCAATGCTCATAAATTACAGGACACTATGTTACAGCAAGCAGGAGGGGGAATATTAGGGACAGAGGACCCTTAGATAGGGTTGTTGATGCTAAGGGGAACGTGTACGGGATAAGCATTCCAAATACAAAGAGAGTGGAGGGGAAGAGTCAGAAGGGGCTGATGTGGGGAAGCCTAGTAGAGCAGACATTGAGAAGGGAGGGGCTGTTGTGGGGAAGCCTAAAAGAGCAGACTGTGGGAAGGGAGCTCCTAAGGAGAACAGTTCAAGAGGGGAGGAAGAAGGACAGTTTAGAGGGGGAAACTTGGGTTACTTGATGGAGGCTGGCATAGAGTGTCACAATAAATTTGAGCTACTAAGCAACCTAGAGGGGGAGGAAGGGGTTGGTGGAAATGAGGAAACTGATACAGAGGCCGGGGGGAGGGAGTCAGATACCCATAGGGCATCACAGACCAGCAATGGAAAGGATAGAAATAGTCCCAGAGGGAGAAGGGGAAACATAAATGTTAAGCAGATGAGGGAGATGCAACATATTGCAGACATGAGGGAGGAGAGCATGACTGGAGAGAAACTGGGAGACAAGGAGGTGGGGGAGGGACCTCCCTTCAGCAGGGGAGTCTGTACCAAGGATGGGGCCCTAGGTAAAGGGGACCCACAGAGAGCCTCTGGAGGTAGGGGTACTATTACAAGGGGGGGAGGATGGCAGTGTTGGGGAAGGGGAAACCATCAGGGCCAGGATTATTAGTTCAGAAAAGAAAGGGTTAAAGGGGACACCTATTCAGAGGGGGTCTGAGTTAAGTGGGCACACTAACAAGGGAGGCAGAAAGGGGAGGGTGACAAGGGGGTCTCTAATAAGGCAGAAAGACTCCCATGGAATTGAGATCACGAATAAAGGGGGGGATGGGGGGCTGAGAGTGCATAGTGGAGGTAACCATAAGGATGATGGCGGTGTTATGGTTCTGTTATTGGGAGACTCAATGATTAGGGGTATCCAGTGAGAGGGACAGGGGGTGGATGCCATAACCAGGTGAAGGTAGTGAGTATCTCTGGGCTGACAGTGCATAGAGCAAAGTTCATGGTGTATGAACTGGTTAGGGATTGTGGAGGGAAACCGGATTTCCTGGTGCATTTGGGAACTAACGATCTAGAGGGAAATAGCATTTTGAAAATCCAAGCAAGGTTCCAAGAACTTGCCAGAGTCTGTCGGGATAATGGATGCAACATTTTCTTTTCAAAGATATTGCCAGTACCAAAGACCTCGGTGGAGAAAAAAATGAAGATCACAGATGTTAATGATTGGCTCAGGAAGTGGGGTGAAGAGAGTGGGTTGGGGGTGTTAGGGAACTGGAAAGGACTTTGGGAGGATAAGGGACTGTATGCCAATGACAGGCTTCATCTTGCCCCCTTAGGGAAGGAAGTCCTTAAACAGGAGATGGCTGACTACATTCAAGAAAGGTGGGGTTTAAACTTATGAGGGGGGAGGGATAAGGAAGGGGCTGACCAGAAGCCCTCTCCTCCAGATGAGGGGAGTAGCCTTCAAACCCAAGGGGGCAGGGGGGAAAAAGACTGGGGGTGGAGGTTTAAGGAGGAGCAGAGGAAGGATGGAAGTATAGGAACCTGGGTGGGGTTCAAAAAGGGGATAAGGGTGGGGGTGGTGTTAGTAAATGCCAGGAGCTTGGGAAACAAGTTGCCAGAGTTCCAGGCCATGCTGTTCGCTGGGGGTTGTGGCAGTGTCATGGAAACGTACAACAAAAACATGACTGGGACCTAAATGTGCGGGGGCACACTATGTTTAGGAAGGATAGAAAGGAGGACAGAGGGGGTGGAGTGGCTATGTTCATTAGAGAAGACATAGAAATTGCTAGGGTAGAAGAGGCAGAGGAAAATGTGGAGGCCTTATGGGTCACCTTACGATCCCCAGCAGGAGATAAGGTCAAGCTGGGTATAGTATATAGACCCCCCGGGATGGGTGATGTTCTGGAGGATGGTTTGCTGGACAACATCATTGCCCAGTGTGGACCAAAAGGGGAAGGAGTGGTGTTGATGGGGGACCTTAATATGCTAGGTACAAACTGGGGAACCATGTCCTCTAAGGTGGCCAAGGAGCAGAGGCTGCTGGATGGCTTCCAGGATGTGTTCTTAACACAGTATGTGATGGAGCCCACAAGGGAGGGGCATGTCCTGGACATGGTTCTGGCAGATGGGGATCTGGTAAGGAACCTGGTTGTAGAGGATCCCCTGACTGGGAGCGACCACAATACTGTCTGGTTTCATATAAGCATGGGGGAAGGGGGTGAGATCTAGGACACTGGCAGTGGACTTCAGGGGGACAGACTTTGTGGGCATAGGAAATATTCTCAAGGATCACTTGAAGGGGATTACATCAATGACAAATGTGGAAAGGAGACAGGAGGTCATAAAATGGGGACTTCATGAGGCAGTCAGGACCTGCGCTAAGGTGAAACATAAGGGAGCAAGGTCACATAAACTATGCTGGTGGTCCAGTGATGTTCAGGTAGTGGTCAGAGAAAAGAAGGCGGCCTACGAAAAATATAAAACAAGAGGGGATAGGGATAAGGAAATGTACCATCTTGCATCTAGAAAAGTCACCCAGATGGTGAGGGGGGCAAAGTCCAGTAAAGAGCAGTGGCTGGCACAGGGGATACATGGAGGGGAAAAGGGGTTCTTCTGGTACATTGGGGAGTGGAGAAAAATTAAGGGCCATCTCAGCAGATTGATATCAGAAGGAGGGTGGGTGGAAGAGGCGAGGGCTCCAGGCAGAGGTATTAAATGAGTACTTCGCCTCTGTGTTCACTAGGGAGGGGGATTGGATATCTACAAAGCAAGGCACGATGGAGATAGAAGCGGCAGTGAGTGGAATCAGGGGAGAAACAGTAAAGGAGCAACAGAGAGGGAGAGGTACCCAAGGGGTGTCACATCAGGATAAGAATAAAAATGGCCAGAAAGGTGGAGGGGACGGATGATGCTATCTCCGCTGAAAGGGTGTGGTTAGCCCTCAAGGCCCTAAAGAAAGACAAAATCTCCCAATGGATGGCATTCATCTGAGAGTACTATGGGAATTGGCGGACATACTGGCTGCACCCCTGGTGGAGCTCTTCAACAGGTCACTTGAGACAGGGAGGGTACCTAGGGATTGATGAGAGGCACATGTGGTGCCAATCCATAAAGGGGGGTCTAGGGAAGTACCAGGTAACTATAGACCTATCAGTTTGACCTCGGTGGTGGGAAAATTAATGGAGAGTATACTAAAGGAACGATTGGGGGTGTACTTGGAGGAGGTGGGAGGTCTGGATAGTCAGCAACATGGGTTTGTGCCAGGTAGATCATGTCAAACCAATCTTGTGGAGTTCTAAGAATTGGTAACATCAGAACTGGACAGGGGAAAGCCTGTGGATGTATTATTCTTGGACTTCAGCAAGGTGTTTGACTCTGTCCCCCACAATGGTCTGGTGGAGAAACTGATGGGGCTGGGAGTGGGCCCTTTGATGGTCAGATGGATTGAAAACTGGCTAGCTGGACGCACCCAGAGAGTAGTTGTAGGTGGGGAGCTCTCGAACCCTAGAGAGGTTGGTAGTGGGCTACCGCAGGGCTTGGTCCTGGGTCCGATCCTGTTTAATGCATACATATCGGACATCAGGGAGGGTATAGGGTGTGAAATGAGTCTCTTCACTGATGATTCCAAGATGGAAGCAGTAGTTGAGGGAGAAGAGGGGAGGTTGGCCCTGCAAGGGGACCTGGACACCCTGGAAAGCTGGGCTCACACATGGAAATTAAATTTCAATGTCACCAAGTGCAAGGTGTTACATCTTGGGTGGGAAACCCTAAACACAGGTACACCCTGGGAGGGGAGGTGCTGGAGGCCTCAATAGGGGAAAAAGACCTAGGGGTCATGGTGGATGCATGTATGAGTAACTCTGAGCAGTTCAGAAGAGCTGCTAGCAAGGTAAACAGGATGTTGGGATGCATCGTAAGGGGAATCACCTCTAGGAGTAGGGAAGTGATTTTGCCGCTGTACAATGGACTGGTTAGACCACACTTTGAGTACTGTGTACAGTACTGGAGACCACACTTGAAGAGGGACATACAGCTCCTGGAGAGGGTACAGAGGAGGGCAACTAAGATGATATGAGGGCTAGGGGATTTGACGTATGAGGACAGACTTGAGGAGCTCTGCCTGTTTTCATTGCAGGAGAGGAGAGACGGGGGGACATGATTGAGGTCTTCAAGTACCTCAAGGGAATAAATAGGGTAAACATGGAGGGGATCTTTAGACTAAAGCAGGGAGGTATCACCAGAGGGCATGGTTTGAAGTTGGAAGGTGGAAGGGTGAGGGGGGAAAAGAGGAGGAAGTTTTTCACTGAGAGGGTGGTGGATCCCTGGAATGCACTGCCTGGTGAGCTGGTTCAGAGATCCACAGTGGAGGGCTTCAAGAGAAGGTGGGACAGACACAGACAGTGGATGTATCAGATGATGGCCTGGCCCAGGGGGGTGGGGATGGATGATAGAGGTTTCTGAAACACAAAGGGGGGGAGGGCCTCAGCACCCAAGTAGGGATCTGAGGTTTGAGCAGACTTGATAGACCATAAGGCCAAATCTGCTGGCAATTAGTATGTTAGTATGTCTTCAATGAGATGACCTCTTCTGGCAGCGCATTCCAAGTGTCCACCACCCTCTCTGTGAAAAAGTGCTTCCCGACTTCCCTCCTAAATCTTCCACCCTCCAGCTTAAGACTATGCCCCCTTGTGATATGGTTGCCACTCAGCTTAAAGAGACTCTCTTTATCAACCTTATTTATCCCTTTCAAGTACTTGAATGTACCAGTCACGTCCCCTCTCTTTCTCCTGTCTTCCAGGGATTACATGTTCAGTGCCCTCAACCTCTCCTCGTATGCCTTGCCTTGCTGACCAGCTATCATCTGTAGCCCTCCTCTGTACCTTCTCCAGCAGGTTAATGTCCTTTTTGAGGTGTGGGCACTAGTACTGACTCCATAGTCTAGATGCGGCCTTACTAGTGACCTGTACAAGGGCAGTATAACCTATTCTGTCCTACTACTGATTCCCCAGCTATGCATCCCAGCATCTTGTTTGCCTTTGCTGCTGCTTTCTTGCACTGCGTGGAGTGCTTCAGGTCACTAGTGATCATCACTCCCAGGTCCTTCTCCTCCTCTGATGCAGATATTTTAACTCCACCCAGGTAATACTCTGTGCTGGGATTCTTGGCTCCAATATGCATAACTTTGCATTTCTTGGCATTGAAGCCAAGCTGCCAGATCCTGGACCACCTCCCCCAGCTTTTCCAGATCTTCCTGTAGGTCCCTTATCCCTTCAGCTGTGTCCACTCTCCCACAGAGCTTGGTGTCATCTGCGAATAGGCACATTTTACCTTTAATGCCATCCCCAATGTCATCGATGAAGACATTGAACAACACCGGCCCCAGCAGAGAGTCCTGTGGGACCCCACTGGTTACCTCTCTGGTGCCAGATAACTCTCCCCCCACCACCACCCTATGGGTTCTGTCCCTCAGCCAGTTTTCCACCCATCTGACCATCATTTCCCCAACTCCAAGATTCACCAAATTCCTGATCAACCTTTTGTGGAGCACAGAGTCAAAAGCCTTGCTGAAATCAAAATAGAAGATGTCTACCACTTGGCCCCTGTCTGTTGTCTTAGTGGCACAGTCAAAGAAGTCAATCAGATTTGTTTGACATGATCTCCCTCCCCAATGAACCCAAGCTGCCTCTCATCCTGGAGACCATATTCCTCTAGATATTCCACCAACCTTTCCTTTAGTATGGTCTCCATCAGCTTGCCCACAATGGATGTCAGACTGACTGGTGAGTAATTCCCTGGATCATCCTTGGGACAGCTTTTGTGAAGGGGCACTACATGTGCTTTTCTCCAGTCCTGTGGTACCACACCTGATTCTAGTGAACAATTAAATAGGTCTGCTAGTGGCCCTGCCAGCTCCTCAGCCAGTACCTTTAGTATCCTTGGATGTACTCTAGCCGGGCCTGGTGATTTGTCCACTTTCAATGCCAGCAGACCCTCCCTCACTCTATCCTTCTCTATCACTATGTCTGTGTTCCCTTCCCCCCTGCTCCTCTTTTCCTTTGTGAAGGCACTGGTCCATCATTCTCCCTGGTGAAGACAGAACAGAAGTATTCATTTAGTATCTCTTCTTTTCCTCCATTATCCTCCACCCACTCCACACCTTTCTTAAGCCTAACAATCCCTCCTTCTTGTCCCTTTTCTCATTTATATAGTGAAAGAAAGCCATCTCCCCTTCTTAATTCCTTCAGCTATTTAAAGCTCCTTCTGTGCCTTTGCTTGCCGGAATTCCTTACTTGCCTCACTAGCCAACCTTAGGTAATTTTCCCTATCCACCTCTCTCTTGGTCTTCCTGAATTTTCTATAGGCCAACCTCTTTTCCCTTACTGCCTTGGCAACCCAGAACTGAACCAGCTGGGCTCGTTGGCCCTTGTGTTTTTCCTCCTGAGCCTAACATACTCATCTGTGGCAACCAGTATTCCTTCCTTAATGATGGACTACTTTAGGTCCACCCCATATCTGCTCTGATGCCCACCAGATACCTCCTTATAACCTCAGCCATTTTCCTGAAATCCGCCCTCCTGAAATCCAAATTGTTCTTAGTTGGGGTGCCTTCCCTGCACATATCCAAATGGAATCACACTGTGCAATGGTCACTTCCCCCAGTGGCTCCCTGACCATTATTATGTACATGCTCCCCATTTGTGAGCACCAGATCAAGAATTGCCTCAACTCTTGTTGGGTTAGTGATGCCCTGAGTCAGGAACCCACTCTGCAGTCCTATATTCAAATACAAATAACCTAAAAAGAAAAAAAAGATAGCACAGTACTGTGAGCATGAAAGTTGTTCAGCACAAAACTATCTACAAAATGAGTGGTTTCATTTATAGATACTCTATAGATTTATTTATAATTAGCAAAAAACAGCAGAAAATTCATTTTTTTTGTTCACTTTTTGACAAACAAATGCAAATAACTTTAAAACGAAAAAAGATAGCAGAGTACTGTGAGCATGAAAGTTGTTCAGCACAAAATTTTCTACAAAGTGAGTGGTATTTCATTCACAAATACTCGATAGATTTATTTATAGTTAGCAGAAAACAGAAGACAACTCAATTTTTTGTTCACTTTTTGACAAACAAATGCAAATAACTTTAAAACAAAAAAGATAGCATAGTACTGTGAGCATGAAAGTTGTTCAGCACTCAGTTATCTACAAAAAGAGTGGCGTTTCATTTATAGATACATGTAAGCTTTTTTATAATTAGCAAAAAAACTGAAAACAAATTAATTTGTTATCCACTTTTTCAACAAACAAATGCAAATAACTTTAAAATGAAAAAAGTAGCATGGTACTATGAGCATGCCATTTGTTCAGCTGAAAGTTTTGTACAAAATGAGTGGTGTTTCATTTAAAAGCAACCACTACACTAGGTGGACATACAATAAGAAAGTTAACAAAAAGTCCCAGAAATTATCATTTTAAAAAAAGATAAACAGTCAAAAGCAAATGTTTCTGCACTGACAGAAAGCATCCCTATTGCATAAATGAAATATACAATGGTGAGCTGTAACATAAATGATTTATCTACACTTGTGCTGTTTGACCTCGGACACCTCACTCGTGTCTAATGCCACTCGTGAGGTTATCCAAGGTCAAACAGCACTTGTGCAGATAAATCATTTATCCGACAGCTCACCATTGTATATCTTTTATTTATTTATTTTATTTATTGAAATGTTTCCTCAGGAGGGCACACTGAACAACAGGTTGCTTGTCTCACGGTGTGACCTGGGGGGGGGGTTACATAGGGTTGTGAAGGATGATCAGTTACAACAGTATGTGGGTAGTACATACAATACAACATTGTAAGATTGTGCAACAGTTGGAACACAAGGTATTGTACAATAAACAGTAGTGGAACATTGCATAAATTACAATACATGTCCAAAATCATACAAAAGAACATATAAATGTACAAAACAGTAATAATGTGATAGTACCATTTATAGTGCATGACTGAACCAAGAGCAGGCTCGAGGCAGTACACAAGTGCTGTTGGAATAAAAAGGATGGAGTTAGGTTATGCACACTGGTGACCTAGAAGGGCAGGTGGAGAAGGGGGGAGGCAAGAACTGAATATGAGGAGAAGGGATAGCCGTTTCCTGATTTCCCCCTTCAGGATGTTGAGAACCCTGCCGGTTGGGGGGTCATGGTAGAAAGGCAGATACTGGGGATAGGTATTAAGGTAGTTAAAGCAGCAACAGCTGAGGGAAAGGTAATTGTGTAGGGCAGAGGTAAGGGAGTAGTTGGAGGAGGAGTTTCATATTTCAGGGGGAGGGAATTCCAGATTTTAGGAAAACGATGGGCAAAACCAGTCTGACCGATGAGGATGGAGTGGAGAGGAACCGTCAAGGTACGGGCATCATTTGATCTGAGAGGGTGGGTGGGGGTGGTGGAGTGAAGAGAGAGAGGATAAGAGATAGAAGGGGTGCCCCCCGAACCAGAATTTGGAGGTTAGTTTGGCACAGTGAGAGATGTGTCTGTGAGATAGTGCAAGGAAGGTTAGAGAGCGATAGAGTTCACAGTGGTGGGAGTGGGAAGGGGAATCAATAGCAAAGTGGCAGAAGGAGTTAAAGAGAGTGTCCAACTTGGTCAGGGAAGATTTAGGAGCAGCACCATAGACTACGTCACAGTAGTCAAAGATGGGGAGTATCATCTTCTGAACAATTTCACACCTCACAGTCAGCAGGATGCAACTACGATTCCTGTACAGAGTACCAAGCTTGGGGCGCAGTTTCTTCAGGATATCATTGATATGAACAGGGAAGTTGAGGTGCTGGTCCAGCCAAACTCCCAGATATCTATATGAGGAGGTGTCCCCCAAGATGGTCCCATCAAGGGTGTGGAGGTGGGTAGGGCTGGGAGCCTAGACAGTCTCTGCCTGGTGCCAAAGGTCATTGAGACTGTATTCTTGGCATTTAGAAAAAGCTGGTGAGAAGCAAACCAGAGCTGAACTTGATAGAAGTCATGCTGTAAGCTGGTTTGCACAGCAGCAGGGTTTTGCCGTAAATGTTCAAAACAGTATCATCAGCGTACATGTGGATAGAAGAGGATGCACAGGCTTTGGGAAGATCATTAAGGAAAATGGAGAAGAGTAGGGGACAAAGCACTGAGCCCTGAGGGACACCAATGTTGATGGGGAGTGGAGGGGAGATGGAATCAAGGATTCTCACTGACTGGGTCCAGCCAATGAGGTAGGAGTTAAACCAGTTGGTGGCTGATGGAGCAAGGCCAGTTGAGAAGAGTGAATCAAGAAACAGGAGATGGGAAACAGTGTCTAAAGCTTTGGCTAGGTAGACAAAGATGGCTGAGGTGATCAGGCCATCGTCCATCCCTGAAAGGATGGAGTCAGTAATCCTGAGGAGGGAGGTGGTTGTTGAGTGGTTCTTCCAAAAACCAGATTGGGAGGGGGTGAAGAAGGAGGAATCAGAGAAGAATGGTAATAGTTGAGAGAGAACTAAATGTTCTTGAAGTTTGGCAAGGGTAGGAAGGAGGGAAATGGGGTAATAGTTGCCAGGAGTGGATGTGTCACCACCCTTGGGGAGAGGAAAGACTACAGCGTGTTTCCAGGGTGAGGGTACTTGGGCAGAAATAAAGGACAAGTTAAGGATTAGGGAGACAGGATAAGCAATTGCAGGAGCAGAAAGGTAGAGAAGTTTAAGATCGAGCTCATCTGGTGAGGAGCCTTTAGAGAGGTTGAGGGCTAGGAGATCATTAAGAGCTTCATCAGAGGAGATTGTAGAAAAGGAAAATGGAAGAGGGGTAGGCACTGGCTGAGGTGAAGGGCTGAAGTTAGTAGGTGGCAATGGAGAGAGGGAATTTAGAAGAGATGTGGTGCACGAGGTATAGCGGGCATTAAATTCATTGGCCACGGAGCCAGGGTCGGAAACTAGGGAGTTATTTATTTTGAAAACTGGAAGGGGAGAGGGGGGATTAAATAGGGCATCCACTACCCTTCAGAATTTAGATGGAGGGTTAGTGTTAGTCAGGAATGAGGAGTTGAAATAATCAGACTTAGCCAGTCTAGTAGCTTTAGTACATAAATTGAGTAGCATTCTGTACTTGGCGTAGTCGTTTGGATGTTTAGTAGATTTGTGTTTTCTCCAGGCCTGATCACACTCTCTGAAGCAGGCCAGGAGTTCAGGGGTGATCCAGGGTAGGTGAAGCCCGCAGACTCTGGTCCATCTGAAAGGAGCAAAGGCATTCCAGGTGGCAATGAATTTATCTCCTAAAATAGTCTAGTGCTTGGTCGACAGAAATGGCAGTGGAGAGGGGGGACTAGTCGGTGGAAGCGAGTGCAGAGCTGATTGAGGTAAGGTCTAAGGATTTAAAGGACTGGAGCTGTATGATTTTAGGGGGAGGTTTGGGGCAATGAACCTTACGTACAATGAAAATGAGGTTGTGGTCATTAAGGGCATCGGGGAGGAGACCAGATTTAATGATGCAATGCGGGTGGGTTGTGAGTGCCCAATCAAGCAGGGTGTGGTTTTGTGTTTTGGGATTAGGGCGTGTGGGCTCAAGTATAAGTTGAGTGAGTTTTAGAGCAGTGACATCATTGCATAACTTGTTTAACTTGGGAAACAACCAATTTAGATTCACGTCACCAATTGTGAAAAGTTCACCAGATTGCGAGAGGGAGGGAGGTGATACTGGCTAAGAGTTCAGTCATGACCGAGGGTTGAATGCTTGGGCGGCAATAGATATCAGCCACAAAGACTGGGATTGAGAAAGGAAAGGTAATGCAGGTGACAAGAGCTTCATAGGTAGCCGGGATGGAGGTAGATAGGGTGGTAGTAAACTGCAGTGAGGACAGGATATACATGGCCACTCCCCCACCATAACCTGATCGATCTTGTCTGGAGATGGCATATCCAGGGATAGCAGTGGCACTGTCAGGGGTGCTTTTTTTGAGCCATGTCTCGGTAATAATTAGGATGTCAGGGGTGTGTGAAATCATAAGAGTTTGTAGGAGGTCGATTTTAGGTAGCAGGCTACAGATCTTCAGGTGGAGGAGTGTGGTTTGGAGACATGTTATTTGGGTAAGGAGCCAAGGTAGGAGAAGAAATAGGGCCAGGGTTGGGGTGATGTTCCCTGATGAAAGAAGGAGGAGGGCAAGGATGAAATAGTGAAGTTTAGGACTTTTGTAATTGGAGTAGGAAATACGTGAGGGAGAGGGGTGGAGAGAAGGAGATAAGGAAACGAAGAAAGGCAAAGTGACTAGGAAGGGAAAACAGAGATGCTGGAGGGTAGTAGGGAAAGTGGTGTCTGCTTACAAGGGGAGCTGTGGGGGTGATTGACAGAATGAAGGAGATATCTGAAAGGGAAGAGTAGAGAGATGTGACAATAGGTATAGAGGGGGAGACTGGGATAAGGGCAAGAACTAGGAAGGGTGTGAATAGGAGGGAGGTGGAAATCATTTTGGGTAGGGTAGTAGAGGCTTTGTACAGGCTTACAGATTCAGATCACACCACTGAATGTTAGAACATTGATAATTTGCTTTAGGTATGAATGACTCAGGACTAGAAGTGTTAGGGGAGAGCAGTGGGTAGAGGACTGCAACCTACATGTGTTGTTGCCCTCTAGTGGCTTAACAGTATAATTTGCAAATGGGGGGAAAAAAAAGCAACAAGTCACTGACAGGCCAGTGCAGGTTACGCAAATGCTGCTCTGCACTGAACTGCTCACAGAAGTGTGCAACTGAGTGAATTGGCAAGTAAAAAGATCAGGACTTCACTACACAGCTGCTAAAGGAAGAAACGTCAAAGGTCAGTGTTTCTCTGCAGTCTTATGCCCTAGTCCAATGATTTCAGCACTGGCTGCAGTGTTGGGCAGGAAAACCAATGTCAGCGCTCCAGGCTGTGTGGAACCTTTCAGTTCCTACTGGGAGGAAGGCTCAAAAATCCTCTTTCCCTTGTTCTAGGTCCAGGACCAGATGTTACCTTATGGGCCAAGGAACAGCATGGTCAGCAGGCATCTTCTCAGCCTGTCCTAGGCAGGTGGGTTGCTTGTGGAGGGGACCATGTCAGTGGTACCAGCCCAGTGGCTGCGATCAGCCTGAGAGAGAGGAACAGAAGAGATGGCAGTTATAAGCCTTGGTGGAGGTCAGGGGGAGGGGTCAGTGCAAGGAGGAGTGAGAGAAAAAGAAATTAACAGTTGAAAGGACTTGGGATGATTGGGATGGGGCTCTGTTAGAGACTCTGGCTAGGTGCTAGCAACAAATTACAGCACAGAGTTCAAACAAAGGGTGTTAAATGGGTGCATGTATCTGACCTGTAATGCTTGGTGCCAGGTCCTAGGGGCAGATCTAGTAGCCAGACAGGTTAGAAATGCAGAAATCCCTTATATCTTGAAGTTAGCCAAAAAGATATCACCTAGTATTTTTCCATTTTTATCTCCACTGGTGCTGTAAGACATACAGTAGACACACATAATAACTGATCCATTAGTTTTTTCAATGTTGATGGCCAGTTACTATTTGCCAGTTATTACAGTAAACACATGGCTATGAACAAAGGAGCTGTGCTCAAAACTCGCTCTCTTACTATCTCAAGTGCAGCAGTAATTCTCAGACAATCAATTATTTTTACTTTTAAAAGTAAAACTGTAAAACCCTTTTCTTCAGCTAAACCCTGCACAGGACATGAAATAAAATCAAAAGTAAAACTCAACATAGCCGCACTTGAGACTGCCTGACAGTTTATGTCTCAGATGGAGCACTTCCTGAAATGACAGCTTTTACAGAAAAGCCGAGTCAGTGCGTTTTTGTCACAAAGTAAATAAAATTAAACATACATATGATCATACGAAATTGCCAGCAGAAAAAGGCTCACAGGTCTATCAGGTCTGCCTGATTGTGCAGCTCTTAGTTTCATATTACTACAGCTGCCCCAGCCCCACCCAAACCCTCCCTTCCTCCCCTTCCCAGTCTTTCCCCCTTTATGCTATTGTCTGTACTAATCCTGCCCTTGACTCTATCCCAACCCTGCTTAAACTATCCACTGTCCTCAGTTTGATTAACTCCTCCGGCTGTGTGTTCCATCTCGCCACTACTCTCTCTATAAAGTAGTGCCTCCTCATCTCCCTCCTGAACCTTCCCCCTTCCAACTTCAGACTGTGCCCCCTAGTGACTCTTCCCCTTTTAAGCGGAACAATCCTCCCTCTCTGACTTTGTTAATGCCTTTCAAGTACTTAAAGGTCTGTATCATGTCTCGTCTTTCCCGTCTCTCTTTCAGCGAATACATGTTGAGCTCCCTTAATCTTTCCTCATACGGCAACTCCCCAGTCCCATGATCATTTATGTAGCCCTGCGCTGCATTTCCTCTAGTAATCTCACATCCTTTTTGAGGTATGGGCATGAGTACTGCACATAGTACTCCAAGTGTGGCCTCACCAGTGATCTATACAAGGGAAGGATGACCTCCTCCTTTCTAGAGGTGATCCCTCTGGCATTGCACCCCAGCATCCTATTTGCCCTTGCTGACACCCTCCTACACTGTGCTGATGCATTCATGTCCCCTGTGACTATTTCCCTGAGGTCCTTTTCCTCCTCTGAAACTGTTACCTGCACTCCCTCCAGCCAGTAGCTGGTCTTGGGATTTCTTGCTCCAAGGTGCATGACCTAGTACTTCTTAGCATTAAATCCCAACTGCCACTCACTAGACCAGTGTTTGAGTTTAGCTAGATCCTCCCTGAGTGCCTGCCTCCCTTTCTCATTGTCCACTTTTGCACAAATCTTAGTGTTATCTGCAAACAGGCCGATCTTACTCTTGACTCCCTCTGCAATGTCGCTAATGAAGACATTATACAAAACAGTGCCAAGCACTGAACCGTGCGGTACCCCACTTGTTACTGGCCTTAGCTTGGATGTCTCCCCCTTACAACTACCCTCTGTTGTCTGCCCTGCAACCAGCTCTCAACCCACCCCCAGGGCCGGTGTCGGGGGGGTGGTGCAAGGGATGCGATTGCACCAGGGCCCAGAGCACTGGTGGAGCCCATGGCCCCCTCAACTAAGTCTGAAGTCAGTCATTTTTTTTTTAACTGCTCTGAAGCCGGACGGAGAAGATCATTGGCCGCTGCCACCAGCCAGTCGGACCACCCTTCCCCCAAAGCTGTGAGAACAGTGTTTGTGGTCTTGCGGACACAGTGGCTGCATGTGACAGTCAGTGCCAAACCAGCATGACATTTTAAAAATTAAATCCCCTCCCTGCACTGTTACTGTGGCTTGTAATGCAGCGCTGCAAATCTGATCCTCGGCACCGTCAGCATGGCACTGGCTGGCAAGTCAACCACCCACCACAGCACACCAGATCATTGGTCTGTAGATAGTGTTTGCTGCCGCCGTTGCTATGCTATGCTCGCTCACTCGCTCACATCACTCACTCGTCAGACTTGCTCCTCCCCTGCCTCTGCTTCCTCCAGTCACTGTATCCCTCCTAGCCTATGACGACTAGTCTGATTTGTTGGCTGGGTGCTCACTCAAAAGGCTGCAACTCTCACAGCCCAGGTCAGTGTAAATTATATTAAGATATTCTGTTGTTGTTGTTGTTGTTGTTGTTGTTGTTGGGGAGGGCAGGGGGCTGAGGAGGACCGGAGGAGGAGGCGGAGCATCTCAAGTCCTGAGAAATCCTGTTCATGCAGTGTGCGCTGTCTCACAAAGTCTGTGGCAGTTGTTGGTGGGCAGCACTGCAGATGAACGAGTGGATGCAGCAGGCATCAGATTGAAGAAACAAATTCAGAATTTGCAGCGCTGCACACAGCAAGCAGCACCCAAGTAGTTCTGAACTGCTTTTGTAAACTAGAAAAGACACACAAATACATACTACCATAGGGCGGGGAACTGAATAAGAATAAAAAATAGCTAGCTGGCAGCATGCAGCCACAGGAAGGTGTGAGTACTGTGACTGCCTAGCCTAGAGGGCCCGCCCGGGGCAGGGGGCACTTGGGGGGGGCGTGCCACATGGATGGGGGGCCCACTACAAAGGTCTTGCACCAGGGCCCAGTACATACTTGAACCGGCCCTGCCCACCCCACCAGTTTCTCCTCCACACCCATATCCCTCAGCTTGCTCATTAACCTCCAATGGGGCACCGAGTTGAAAGCCTTGCTGAAATCCAGGTACAGGACATCCACAGCATGGCCTCTGTCAACCGCCCTAGTGACCCAGTCAAAGAAGTCTATCAGGTTAGTTTGTCACGATCTTCCCAAGACAAACCCATGCTGCACAAATCTTAGTGTTATCTGCAAACAGGCTGATCTTACTCTTGACTCCCTCTGCAATGTCGCTCATCCTGTAGACCATTACCATTGAGAAAGGTTATCAACCTCTCCATTAGAATGGTCTCCATCAACTTCCCCACTATGGAAGACAAGTTTACCAGTCTGTAGTTGCCCAGTTGGTCCTTGGGTCCATTCTTGTGAAGGGGCACCATGTGAGCCATCCTCCAGTCCCTGAGTACCTTCGCTGTCTTCAAGGAGGTGTTGAAGAATTCCATCAGAGGGCCTGCCAACACCTCCGCCAGTTCCTTCAGGACCCCTGGGTGTACACCTTCTGGTCCTGATGCCTTGTCCACACGCAAAGCTTTAAGGCCTGATTCTATGTACTCCAGAAACATTCACACCTAATGAGGTGAGCTTTATGATTGACAACCCCTAGGAAGACTCTGCCCCTGATTGCTTTAGGGGTGGCATTGTGATTTTAGGGTAGGAAACCCTAAAGCCACATTTTCCTACTTTTGATGCTATAGCCTCAATCCTAAATGCTGCATTAACACAGTTTTTTTTACAAAGAATATATATATATATATATATATATATATATATATATCTATATCTATAATACAGATATATATATATATATATACACACATACACAGTATATATACCTTAGCCTGACTGGAAATATGAGTGATATTTCCCCTAGTGCAGTTTGACCTTATGATGTTACGAGTGGCGGAGCCACGAGTGATGTCATAAGATCAAACTGCATGAGGGGAAAATAGCACTCATATTTCTAGTTGGGCCATGGCATATTTCATTTATGTAATTCTCCAGCTATATGTTTTTATGTGTTAGTTGTTTTCTTTTTTTGTTTTTATATTTATTTATTTTTGTGTCTCAAACCATTTTTTCCCCCAGCTGTGTTCCCAATTTTCATGGCACTGATAGCAGTAGGTAGGGATGCTAGCATGGTAGCTAGGGTCCTTACGTGCATCTGTTGCCCAACGTGGCATTTTATTGGTTGCAGTTTTGTGAGGACAGGCTGAACAGTTTTTATGTTTGCTTGCACGCATGTGCAAGAAACATAGTGCCATCATCTGAGTTTTTCAGAGGTGTGTCAGCATCTTCCAATTCAGTCAGTGTGTTTGCAGGCATGGTCACAGTTCTCCAATCACTGCTGAAGCTGTCTATGACAGCAGTTGAAAATGCAGTGGCACACAGTTGAAAGAGGGAGCTATGCTTCAGTGAGCAGCTCCTCCCCCCACACACACAGATCAACTGTGTCAGTTGCCTGATAGGATGGTGTAGTCTTGTCTAGCTTGGAGAGACAAGCCACACATCATTACTTTAATAAACTGTTCCCTGCCAAAGCAGGACCACCAAAATGTGTGGGTGCCTAACAGTCCTACACACCCCAGCTCTACAAAGCACACCTTCATGGACCCATGGGTTCTAATCCTCCAGAAAAAAAATACCTCAGCATTTGATGTGAAAACTCAGACTTCATTGTATGTGTAATTCCAAGCGTTTTCTCTTACTAGACTCTGTCAATGTGAACTCCCCACTGCTAAAACCTATGCAAACGAACTTGAGTGTACTGTACTACCTGTAGGGCTTACTGTCTACCACTTTGTTCACCCCCCCTCCATGTACCTGTACCATTTCACATCCTCCCTTGCCTTAGTCCAGCTGTGCTACATCAACCTGAAGCTCTGGTAGGGCTTACTGTCTACCATTTTGTTCACCCCCCCCCATATATTGCTGTGCTACATCAGCCTAAAGCTCTGGTAGGGCTTACTGTCTACCACTTTGTTCACCCCCCCATGTACCTGCACCATTTCACATCCTCCCTTGATCTACAGCGAGTGGATCCCTCATTCATACGTCACATATGATGACAAAAAAAAAAAAAGGTCTTCAAAAATAAAGATACATTTATTATGTTTGTTATGTTTGCTTGCACGCATGTGCAAGATACATAGTGCCATCATCCGAAATTTCGGAGGTGTGTCACCCGCTCTTCCGATTCAATCGGTGTGTTGGCAGGCGGGGCCCCTGTAAACCAATGCATGATGGAGCTGTCTATGACAAGCTCCAAAATGCAGTGGCATACAGTTCAAAGGTTGAGCTACTCTTCAGTGAGCAGTGATAAGATATCGCTTGCTCATGCGCAGCTCCCCCCTCACACACACACGCATGTGTGCGCGCCCCCCCGCACGCATGCACACACTGTATAGCCGACGGGGGTGCCCACCCTGTCGGCTGTGCTGCGCCCCCTGCCCCCAAAGTTTCAAATGCCACGCTGGGTGCCCACCCCAGCATGGCAACTCATGATATAGCCGGGGTGCCCAATCCCCATCGGCTCCACTGTCCTCACCCCCGAGAATTGGGTGCCACGCTGGGAGCCCACCCCAGCGGCAATCAATGCTTTGGGTGACGGGGTGGCTAACCGATCGGCTGAATGCCCTCAATCGCTCCCAGCCACGCTGGGAACCCACCCCAGCATGGCAAATGTCCCGCCGTCATTGGAAACAAAAGAACACTTGTAAAGAAAAAATGGTCCCACGTAGTCTCCCTGGCCCCCCTCCCACAACCCACAACCACCCACTGTGCATTCTGCCTCCCTACACCCCTCCTCACCCCATACTTACCTCCGGACCTTGGCGCGATGATCTTCGGTGGACCGGGAACACGTCTGCACTCTTCAAAGCCGACCGCAAACTGAGGAAATGCCGGTAAGCTGTATAATGGGCTAGATGGGGGGGTTTCAACTTTGTTGCATATCTCAGGCATTTTTTGGAATTTTTGCACCAAATTTTCAACATGGGGTTTTTGGGACCCCTTCACATGAATGGTGTCACTGTCATGGCATTATTCTGGCCTGAAGGGTGATTTCGCAGTCACTGCGCGAAATCACCTTTCAGGACTGATTAACGAAATGGCACTGCCAGTGTTCATAAGGTGGGCTCTCAAGAAGCCTATTTTGAAAATTTGGTGGAAAAATTTCAAAAAACGACTGTTTTACGAGTGTGCATTGCGCAGTTCCTACGCATGCTCGTAAGTTCACAAATTTTCAATATTTTCACTCCAGATTTTCAACATTGCCATTTTACCACACCTTCTTATAAGCAGTACAGCTGTCATTTTTCACATCTCACCCAAAACGTCAGCTTCACTTCATGTATGCACAATGGCGAATGTAAAAGTAAATCAATGCACAGGACAAATTAAGAAAATCACAGTGACACTGTTCATGAGCAGAGGTCTTAAAATGGCTATGTTGAAAATTTGGTGAAAAATTCCAAAATGACTTGTTTTATAAAGTGTGCTAGCAGTTCCTACGCACGCTCGTAAGTTCGCAAATTTTCAATATTTACACTCCAGATTTTTAACATTGCCATTTTACCACACCTCCTTATGAACAGTACAGCTGCCATTTTTCACATCTTGCCCAAAATGTGTTTCCGCCCATGTAGCGCACAATGGCGCAGTCAATGTGCGAACTCAATGTATGGGACACATTAAGAAAATCACAGTGACACTGTTCATGAGCAGAGATCTTAAATGGCTATGTTGAAAATTTCGGTGAAAACATTCCTAAAATGACTGTTTTACTTAGCTATGCTATGCAGTTCCTATGCATGCTCATAAGTTTGCAAATTTAATATTTTCACTCCAGATTTTCAACATTGCCATTTTATTACACTTCCTTATGTATAGTACAGCTGCCATTTTTCATATGCTGCCCAAAATGTATTTTTGCACATGTAGCGCACAATGGTGCTGTTGGTGTGTGAAAGCAATGTTTGGGACAGATTAAGAAAATCACAGTTATACTGTCCATGAGCAGAGGTCTTAAAATGGCTATGTCGAAAATTTGATGACAAAAGTCCATAAAACGACTGTGTTATGAGTGAGTATTGCGCAGTTTCCACACTCCCTTGTAAGTTCATGACTTTGTAATATTTTAAGTCAAGATTTTCACCAGTGGCATTTTTCCACACTGCCTTATTTACAGTACAGCTGTCATTTTTCACAACATGGCCGAAGTGTGTTTTCACACTTTCAGCGTAGAGATGCGCGGTCGCTGTGGGAAATTATTGTTTGGGACAGATAAAGAAAATCACAGTGACACTGTTCATGATCGAGGCACCAAAATGCCTGAGTTGACAATCTGCTGTAAAAATCCCCAACCTAATTATATTACGGTGTGTGTTGCACAGTTCCTATGTACGCATGACTTCACCATTTTTTAAATATTTTTACTGCAGATTTACAACATTGCCATTTTTACTCCTTCCATGAACAATACAGCTGTCATTTTTACATCCTGTTCGGAATGTTTTTGCACTTGTGGTGCTAAATGCTGTAGTCGCTGTGCATAAGCAGCTTCTGCTAAGAAGCTGATATTCCCCTCTTCATGAGGTGGGGTCACAGAAAAAACATGTTGAACATTTGGAGTGAAAATACCAACGAATGCCTGAGGTATTAGTGTTTCCAACCATAACGCCCAACCCTGTAGAGAATGACAGGTATCAGGGGTGTGACTTGGGATTCTTGCCTGTAATGCTCGTGCCATTCCACACCCTGCTGCCAGTGAGAAGCATTGAGGTATGCCTTGGTCTCTTCAGCCCCAAAGTTCACCCCATTCTCCTATATCACACCCATTCCACTGTATTTCCTAATGGAATGGTGTGCACATAAGGACCAAAGACCCCAAGGAACAACGTGACACTTGCCAGTGTCTGCAGGGTGGGGTGTACTGAAATGGCGTGGCAGTTATGCCTGACGACCCAAAGGCACACCCCAATGCCTGTCACTCTCTGCAGGGTGGTGGTGGGGTTGGCTTCAGTTCAATACTTCACTGCCATTACTATTACGCAGCTCTGTAACTTCTACACTATCACTACCAATGCCAGCAAGCAAACATTCGGCATTGACAAATGCTTGTTTGAATATAGCAGCACCAGTTCCCACTTAGTGAGGGAGCCAGGTTTCCGTACGGTACTTTTGTTTCATTTTTTTCTTGTTTTTCCCTGTAGTTTAATTATTATAGATGGTGTATCTGGTTGATCCTGCTTTTCTTTATTGGTGACTGCTTTAGGCAGCAGAGGAGGTGGTTGCCGGCTAGCAGAGGACTTTGTCTGTGGAGGTAGGCAGTGGAAGTTGGGGCTGGGAAGAGAGGAAGTTATTGTTGAAGTGTTTTAGATTTTGGGAAGGGCGAGGGGGTCTTCTTTTCAGAATTTGTGTGTGTTTTTTTTGTGCCAAAAAAAAAAAAAAGAGAATCCCTCAGTGTGAATGCCGGTTTCACACTGAAGAGGTTCAGAGGTGGAGCTGGTCTGTGGGTGAACTCAGAGGTTGGAGCTGGGGTTAAATGTAGTTTGTGCCTGAGGTGGTGCTTCAGTGCAGATAGTGCCACTGGTTGAGCTACTGTGAGGATATATGATCTACAGTGAGGATAAATGCGATAGTCTCACCGTAGGTCACATGGCACTGAAAATATTGCCAATATCTGTCCTTTTATATTCTCACAGGCATTGCATATATATATATATATATATATATATATATATATATATATATATATATGGTGGCGCCCACCAGGATGAAACCCACTTTAAAGCACTATGAATTATGCTGAAGCAGACCTACTGAATAAAGCAATGTAATTTTAATGGCAATCAGTCTCTTTTGTCATGCCGGAAACTGTGGCATTCACTTTATCCTGGCAGTGTCACATTTTCCTGAATGACAAAAGGAACTAACTGCCATTGAAATTACATTGCTTTATTCAGCAGGTCTGCTGCAGCACTCTGCAGAGTACTGCAAAATGCTGCAGAATTGGGTTTCATCTTGTAGAACACCACTGTATATATAACTTTGTTAATGCATCAGTTAGGGTGAATACCATAACAACAAAAGCATGGAAATGAGGTGTTAGAGTTTCTAACCCTATTGCCCCCCCCCAGTGTTCCCACTCCACCACCCACCCCCATCCCCCTACCCTCCACACGCCAACAGGCATCGGGGTATGCCATGGTGTTGTCAGGCCCAACTCTCACCCCATTCCATGTGCAAACAACTTTACATGCTACAGTACAGGACAATGGGGTGAGAGTTAGGCCTGATGACCCCATGGCACACCCCGATGCCTGTTGGTGTGTGGAGGGTAGAGGATGGGGGGTGGGGTCTTAGGATTGGAAACCCTAATGCCTCATTTCCCTGCTTTTGTTGCTATGGTATTCACCCTAACTGATTCATTAACAAAGTTTTTGCAACTAATTTCCTTACTTTTTGAGGTAGCATAATAGTATCCTCATTTTACTGTGGGGGCACAGGGTCTGAACCCCCTCTCCAGATAGTACAGCGGTATCCATATATCACAGTGGTCCAGATAGTTGTATCCATATGTTACGGTGGGAGCGCAGGGTCCTTTGGACCCTGCACTCCCATCCCTTCATCGAGAGAGTACAACAGTGTCCACATCTCACGGTGGGAGTGCAGGGTCCTTCAAACCCTACACTCCCATCCCTCCATTGAGATAGCACAACAGTGTCCATATGTCACAGTGGGAGGGCAGAGTCCTTTGGATCCTATGCCCCAATCCCTTCACAGATGCACATATGTATGTAGCTGTGGAAACACAGGGATCTGTGGCCCCTGCGCTTCCACACATATAGTTGCGAGTAGGCATAGCAAAACTGCAACAAATAGTCATAACTCTACCATCTTAAATAATTTTCACTCCTATTGTGCAACATAACCTTCTTCTCACCTCACCACATGTACCCAGTACAGAAAAGTTTCAAATCCCTGTCGAAATGTAATTCCATGCAACTGTAACATTGTTTTGCGCCACAGGTGTGGGAAAACATTTCTGGCAGGATTTGAAAAACTACAGCTGTACTATTCATGAGGTGGTGTGGGAAAATGGTAATGTTAAAAATCTGGAATGAAAATATGAAAAATTGGCAAAGTTACAAGTGTGCATTGAAACTGCGCAATACATGCTCATAACATGGTCATTTTTTAGAATTTGTTCACCAAATTTTCAACATGGGCTTCTTGGGACCTACTCTCATGAACAGTGCAACTGTGTATTTGTTAATCCATCCCAGAAGTTGATTTCGCACAGCAACTGCAAAATTCTGCACCAGAGGTGTGAAAACATGTTCAGGGCAGGATGTGAAAAATGACAGTTATACTGTTCCTAAGAAGGTGTGAAAAAATGGCAATGTTGAAAATCCAGAGTGAAAATAATAAAAATTGGCGAAGTTACGAGCGTGCGTAGAAACTACGCAAAGCATGTTCATAACACAGTCATATTTTGAATTTTTTTCACCAAATTTGCAACATGTGTTTTTTGGGACCCCACCTCAGGAACAGTGGCACTGTCATTTAATTAATCTGTCTCAAAAGGTGATTATGCACAGCGACCACGAAATCACCCTTGGGAACCAAGAAATGAAATGACAGTGTAAGTGTTCACGAGGTGAGGTCCCAAGAACCCCATTTTGAAAATTTGGGGCCAAAATTCCTAAAATTGGGTGAGATAGCAACATAAGTTGAACCCCCCCCATTGACTCCCATTATATGGCTTACCTTGATTCCTCAGATTGCAGTTCGGCTTTGGAGAGTGCAGACACGTCCCCGGTCCAGAGAAGATCGCTGTTCCCGACCTCCAGAGTTAAGTGGGGTAAGGGGGTGGGGGAGGGGTGCACAGAGGGAAGGGGATGGTGGAGGGGAGTGGGGAGATGATGAGGGACCGCTTTTTTCTGCAGGAAAAAAAGGCATCGGAAGATGGTAAACCTGTAAAAAAACAAATTTGGGCACACTGGGGTGGGCTCCCAGAGTGCCACATGAGTTTGGGGGGATCATGATGCTGACAGGGGGATTGGACATCCCTGTTGGCAATAAAAGTGGGCTGGGGGGGGCATCTGACACAGACAGTGGGCATCCCGGTGCCAGAAAGTTTAACAAAAAAACATTTATCTTGGCACACTGGAGTGGGCTCCCAGTGTGCCACAATACTGGGGGGTGAGATACACACCAACATGAGGATTGGGAACCCCCATGCCGTTACAAAAAATAGGAATCGTGGAGCGACACAATAGTTTGATGTAGGATCCTGCATCAAAATTATCATAAATTTTGATGCAGGATTCTACATCAAAGAAAAGACGTTGGGGAACAGTTTTCTTTATTTTAGAGTGTTAAACACAATGTAGAGCACACTGGGGCAGGCTCACAGTGTGCCAAATAAGTGTGTGTTTGTAGGGGGAAACATACAGACATGGGGATTGGGCACCCAGTGTTGGTGCAAACAAAGCCGGTCTTCTTTGACTCTGCAGCTGGCAGCACGAGTTCCAGCTGTGGCTGCAGAAGTCAGAAAAATACCACTCTTCTGATAAAGAGAACGGGCTACAAGCCATTTTCTGTCAGCTGGCACCCGACAAAAGAAACGTGTTTGTGGCCAGCTTAAAACCCATCAGAATCCACCTGAAGGGGTACTCTGTAGCTGTGTTCTGATGTTGTTTTCCTTTTTTAAATGGTCTGTACTTCAAGATCCATTCTAAGCGGCAAACAAAATGACAGATCAACACAGCTCAGTTGATCGAACAGCTTTGAACTTTGCGCAAAGTACCAGCCTTTTTCGCGAAAGTACTTATATTGCGCGAAAAATATATTTTTCGTGCCTGACATATACATTTACCCATAGGAAATAATGTGAAAATTTAAAATGCCATAACTTTTGAACAGATTAATATTTTTTCACCAAACCTACAAAAGGCATGTCTGTGATGCAAAGGCTTTCTTCCTTTGAAATTTCAGACCAAAACATAAAGCCATTTCTGAGATCCAGAATGACAAAGAAATGTTAAAAAAAACAGGATTTTTCTGTTTTTTCAACACTTTATATCTCAGAAAACACTCAGCGGATTCTCACAAAATTTGGCAGGTCAAGAGACCAACCCCCGAAAGATTATGCATGTCAAATTTCATGCAAATCCACTGAAAAGTTCCAACTCTATTAAGGTTCAAAGTTTGGACTTTAACACAGAAGTGCAGTTTCACCCCAACTATACTGGCATGACCACGCCAGTATAAAATATATAAACATATATATATGTAATAGACAACCTACTCTAAGGTGTGTGGTCTTGCTCTGATATATCCATGCCTTGATGTGCATTGTTACCATTCAACCACCCAAGTCTAGTGTATCGGAGCACAACTGCACACCCTAGAGTGGGTTATCTAGCTTATAAAATGGCAACATTGTTTTGGAGGGGGGTGAAAGTGCAGGTGAGCGGTCATGCTCTGATATATGCACGGTCATGTGATGTGTTTCAACCAACCAGCAAAGATAATGTTTCCTACCATTATATATATATATATATATATATATATATATATATGATATACAATGGTGAGCTGTCAGATAAATGATTTATCTACACAAGTGCTGTTTCACCTCGGGTAACCTCACAAGTGGCGTAATTCACGAGTGAGATGTCCGAGGTCAAACAGTACAAGTGTAGATAAATAATTTATCTGACAGCTCACCATTTGTATAATTCATTTATGCAATAGGGATGCTTTCTGTCAGTGCAGGGACATTTGCTTTTGATAGTTTATCTTTTTTTGCATATGTTTGTCAAAAAAGTGAATAAAGAAATTGCATTTTCTGCTCTTTTTTGCTAATTATAAAAAATCTATAAGGTATCTATAAATGAAATACCACTCATTTTGTAGATAATTTTCTGCCGCACAACTTTCATGCTCACAGCACTATGCTATTTTTTTTTTCATTTTAAAGTTATTTGCATTTGAATATAGTTAGTACTGGTACTGAGGCTAAACATTCTAAATGAGTTCCGGAGTGATTGTAACATATCTACTGTGTGTATAAATCTGTGATGATGCATCTACTATGTGTATAAATGTAAAATTGTGAATTTATCTCATAGTAGCTCAGATTTATCACATAGGATTTATATCCACACCTATTGCATAAATATATATATATATATATATATATATATATATATGTAAATAGAGGATATGACATGGCCTGACTGAGGATATCATATTTATCTTCACGAGAGGCCAATGATATCATGATATCTCACGGTGATGAAGCCACGAGTGAGATATCTTGATGTCATTGGCCCTCGAGTGAAGATGAACATGATATCTCAGTCAGGCCATGTCATGTTCTGTTTATACAACTTATGTGCTGGCCCCCAACATGACCCCAGATATGTTTTGCCCCACCTCCGCAGAACTGACCACATCAGACACTTACAACAGTACTGCAAATAAATTATAAGGCAGGAATAGGAGCACCTCCCCCCTCCCCTGCACTGGTCCTGTTATAATTAGTAAAGATATGATTATTAAAAATCAGTTATTTGGTTGATTGTTATTTCCCCCCTGGTCTCACTGAGGAGTTGTAGTATAAATGTGTAGCTTGACCAAAAGGGTTTTCAGTGAGGAGCGGGCAGACATTTAAAAGAAAAAACTCTCTTTGTAAATTAACAAAAAGCTCTGTGGCTTTTAGAAATTTATTAAGTTGTTGAAAACATTATCTGGTTGATCCTGTCATTTCTCCCCTGTGTCACGAAAACAGTTTAATTCCAGACGTCCTTTATTTGTAGTGTGACCGAGCGGCTTCAGTACGTTATTGTGAGTACCTCACACCCATCTAAAACAAACCACTGTCTCTTTAAAATCATAGAAATGAAGTCCTTTTTTATTAATTTTCTTGGGCTTGCAAAGTAAAAAATAGGCTGCAGTTAAAACCGAACAGACAGCGAGCAACTCGGCATGTCGGCAGCTTCAGAGAAGTGAAAGTAAGCGCGAGCGAGTGTTGCTATAGCTATCTGAAACATGTTTTTGTACCTGTCGCACGGAATGGCATTTTGGCACAGATTTGAAAATTTTCATCTATGGGGTTTATGAGGTGGAGTCATAAGAAGACTATAAATTTAAGGTCAAAATATGAAAAAATTACAATGTTATGACCATTTGTTGCAATTTCACTATGCCTGCTTGTAACTTCAGAAATGTCACATATTTTTACCCCAGGTTTTCAACATAGCCTCCTTATTACTCCACCTCATATATGTCAAAGCTGTCATTTTTCAAATCCTGGCCAAAATGTGTTTTTGCACCTGTGGTGTGGAATGGCACTGCAGTTGCGCAGAATTATGTTTTGGTGGGGATTCGAAAATTTTCTGTACCGGGTACATGAGGTGGGGTAATAAGATAGCTATGCTTACAGTTTGGCTACTGTTGTCCTATAAATGGAAGTGCAGGGCCCAGAGGGCCCTGTGCTACCACAGTTACATAGATATATGCATCTACGGAGGGATGGGAGAACAGGATCCTAAGGACCCTGTGTTTCCACAGTAAAATAAGGATACTATTATAGTATCTCAAAAAGTAAGGAAATAAGTTGCAAAAAACTTCATTAATGTTCCAATTTGGGTCAAAGTTTCAAAAGTTGGGAAATGAGGCATTAGGGTTTCCCTAACACCCCACCCTCCCAAACTAGACAGGAGAGCAGGTGTGGGGCATGCCTTGGACTTCTCAAGCCTAACGTTTACCCCATTCCCATAAGGTCTACACATCTGACCTTATTTACAGATGGAATGGGGTGAGTGTTAGGCTTGAGAAGCCCAAGGCACACCCCACACCTGATCTCCTGCCTGTTTTTTTTTGGGGGGGGTTAGGGAAACCCTAATGCCTCATTTCCCAACTTTTGTCACTTTGACCCTAACTGGAGCATTAACAAAGTTTTTTGCAGCTTACATCTATCTACACACACACACACACACACACACACACACATTTATATTTGTACAATGCTTGTGATAAATTTCGGCAAATATTTTTTATATTTTGAGGGTGGTCAGGCCTAGAGTGAGAATATCACATTCATTATCACGCTAGGTCCATTTATCCCATAGTAGCAATGAAGGATTTAGTTATTTATCCTTATAGTAGGCCCATAATGGCAATGGAGGTACGGAGTGCATGAGTAAGACTGGAGGATGGAAATACTTCATTCAGTGATATTTTGCTGTGTTGAAGGTGGCCATTGAATAATCAGGATGTTGGATTTTTTTTTGCTATAGTATAATAAAAGGCATTGCATAAATCAAATATGTCATGGCTCTAATGAAAATATCACTGACATTTACCCTTGTGCTGTTGACCTTTTGACATCACTTGTGGTTTTGCCACTCATGATGCCATAAGGCCAAACTGCCCTCAGGAAAAATATCACTGATATTTTCATTAAGGCCATAGCATATTCCATATCTATCTATCTATCTATCTATCTATCTATCTATCTATCTATCTATCTATCTATCTTTCTATCTATCTATCTATCTATCTAATAGTTTACTAGAGTCAAGCGTGGTACTGCAGGACTGAAGAACAGCACATGTAGTGCTCCTCCACAAAAGCTGTCCCAAGGATGACCCAGAGAATTACAGATCAATCAGTCTGACCTCCATTGTGGGCAAGCTCATGGAGACCATACTAAAGGAAAGGTTAGTGGGATATCTAGAGGAGCATGGTCTCCAGGATGTGAGGCAGCATGAGTTCATGGGGGGAGATCATGTCAAATGAATCTGATTGACTTCTTTGACTCTGTCACTAAGACAGCAGAAAGGGGCCAAGTGGTAGACAACCTCAATCTTGATTTCAGCAAGGCCTTCAACTCTGTGCCCCGTAAAAGGTTGATCAGGAAGTTGGTGGATCTCAGGGTTGCGGAAAAGATGGCCAGATGGGTGAAAACCTGGCTGAGGGACAGAACCCAAAGGGTGGTTATGGGGGGAGAGTTATCTGGCACCAGAGAAGTAACCAGTGGGATCCCACAGGGCTCAGTGCTGGGGCCGGTGTTGTTCAGCATCTTCATCAGTGACATTGGGGATGGCATTAAGGGCAAAACGTGTCTATTCGCAGATAACACCAAGCTCTGCAGGAGAATGGAGACAGCTGAAGAGATACAGGACCTACAGTATGAACTGGAAAAGCTGGGGAGGTGGTACAGGATCTGGCAACTTGGTTTCAATGCCAAAAAATGCAAAGTTATGCATATTGGAGCCAAGAATCCTAAGACAGAGTACTACCTGGGTGGAGTCCGAATATCTGCATCAGAGGAGGGGAAGGACCTGGAAGTGATAAGCACTAGTGACCTGAAGCACCCCACACAGTGCAAGAAAGCAGCAGCAAAGACAAACAAGATGCTGGGATGCATATCTAGGGGGATCAGTAGTAGGAGAGAGGAGGTTAAACTGCCGTTGTACAGGTCCCTGGTAAGGCCTCATCTAGAGTATGAGGTTCAGTACTGGTGCCCATACCTCAAAAAGGACATTAACCTGAAGAAGAAGGTCCAGAGGAAGGCTACAAAGATGATAGTGGGTCAGCAGGGTAAGACATATGAAGAGAGGTTGAGGGCACTGAACATGTACTCCCTGGAAGACAGAAGAGAGAGAGAGAGAGAGAGACATGATTGGGACATTCAAGTACTTGAAATGAATAAATAAGGTGGATAAGGAGAGTCTCTTTAAACTGAGTGGCAACCATAACATGAGGGGGCATAGTCTTAAGCTGGAGGGTGGGAGGTTTAGGAGGGAGATCAGGAAGCACTTCTTCACAGAGGGGGTGGTGGACACTCGGAATGCATTGCCAGAAGAGGTCATCACGTTGAAGACAGTGGGCAGCTTTAAAAGAGGCTGGTATAGGCATGGGGGAAGGTAAGGATCATGGGTAGGGAGGATGGGAGGAGTGGGGAGGGAGAGCAGGGACAGTAGCTCATGCTGTGTACCCTGCAATACAAGCAGACTAGATAGACCAAATGGCCTTCTTCTGCTGGCTTCTTCATTTGTTCACATGTTCGTATCTATCTATCTATTTCTCTATCTATCTATCTATCTGTCTCTCTCTGTCTCTCCTCTCCCTTCCTCTCTCTCTCTCTCTCTCTCTCTATATATATATACATATATATATATATATACATATCGTTATCTTCATTGCAAAGAACTACATTAATGCAGATTAGGGTTTCAACCACATACAACTCAAACCCTCAAAGTTTGGGAATGTGCTCTTGGTATTCAACCCAATACCCACAAAATTTGGAACTGTACTATTAGGGTAGTCAAGCATAACTCCTACCCCTCCCCCTCACTTCCCCTTTTTACGCAAGATGAAGCTACAGGTAAGGGCCATGCATTAACACTATGATGCCTCATGCAGGGTCAACATACTCAGAATGGGTAAATAGCAACCCTAACCCCCATCCCATCCCCTACTCTTGTGACCCAAGGACAAGCTACAGATCCTGCTTCATGCTACAAGGTTGTCCTGATTCATGTGAGCTTCTTTTGTTCCAGTGCTAAGTTGCATAGTTACCACACCATTGTTTATTGACTGTGTATGGCCTTGTGAACCCTGTATATAGTATAACATACATTAAACAGCAGCTTTAGTTTTCACATATTGCCTAGTAGGATATGTACAGTATCAACCACTTGTACTTTGTTTCATACCATTTCAAGAAGACACTGTGTATAATAGTATACATATCCCACACATGTAACATGCTTTGAGTAGTTCCAAGTATACTTCCTAAAGAAAGAACATATGCAATATGCCTAATACTGTATTTACAAATCTGTAGCAAGTCTGCTGCTTTGCAAAGGGTCCTTAGTATTGTGTACAAGGCGTGCCACATCATAAATAGATGTAAAACTCTTTAGCTGTGCATCACAAGTATTCTAATTACAGACCTAAAATGAGTAGGTTGTGTATTAAACACCAGATCTGTACAGCATAACTTTAGATCTATAGCTTGGCCTTGGGTCACAAGGTTAGGAGATGGAGTGGGGATTAGGGTTGCTATTTACAAATTTTGAACATGTTGACCCCATATAAGGTACCATACCATTGATGCATGGCCTCATAACCTGTAGCTTAGTCTTGGGTAAAAGGGGGAAGTGATAGGGGAGTGGTGGTAGTTAATGACTACCCTAATAGCACATTTCCAAACTTTGTGCAGTTGAGCTGAAAACCATAATAGCACATTCCCAAACTGAGGGTTTGAATTTTATTTGCTAGTAACCCTAATCTGCATTAATGTAGTTCTTTGCAACAAATGTCCTTAGTTTTTGAAACAGTAATGTGGTAATTTGCTTTGTGGAGGGCCCTTGAGATCCTGTGTAAAACAGGCGGTGACTCCTAGCTTTCTTTGTGCCTTCTAACATTCTTTAGACAGGGCAAGATGCATAGGGCATGTTGGTTCCTCTGCATGAGTCCTAACGTTCTTTGTGCAGTGCCCTACAGTGTGTGAGAACAGCAGAACTCATTGTCTAGTCATCTGGTAGCCTCCAAGGATAGACACCAGGAAAGCAGGGATGACTGAGGGAACTTGGAATCTAAAGGACATTTAGTGCAGATCACCATTAATTCTGGTAGGAGTGTAAGGGATCACTGGGAGGGAGTGATAATCCAAAGGGGCTACCCTCAAGGGAACTTTGTAGTGGCCTTGTGATGCACAGAGTATTTCACCAAAGTGGGTATTTTCACTTTGGGCAGAAATTTTGATCCTCTCTGTGACCAAGAGATGCAGTTAGCTGTAATGAAGATGAATGATAGTTCAGTCGGTGCCAGCCACGGAGGTGAGATGAGGGCTGTGCCGGTGCCGGCTCGCTAATGGGATGTGGGGGTGCTGGGTGGTGGGCACTACCTGCTGGGGTTGTGGGGCGGGGGCCACTAGATCACCAGGGAATGAGAACTGCCAACACATTATTTTTATGACCTGATGTTATGATCAAGTCAGGTGGAATTTTTTATACCCCATCCAAAAGGTGACTTCGCAGTGCAACTGCGAAAACATGTTTCAAAGGGGATTTGAAAAATGACACCTGTCACGTTCGTGAGGTGGGGTAACAAGAGCGCAGTGTTTACAATTCAGAGCCAGGATCTGCACACATCACAATTTTATGAGTAAACATTAAAAAATTCAATGTTTCTTCATAACTTTATTGTTGACCCCAAATTTTCAGCATTGTCTTTTTGTGACCCCTCCTTCTGAACATGAAAGGTGTAATTCATAGAATACTGGCCAAATGTCATTTTCACTCCCCCCCCCCGACATGCACCCCCCTGCAGTTGAGAATTCATTAGTAGGGGGTGCAGGAGGAGAAACCCCCCACATTAAAAAAAACACCCATAGGTCTTGGGCACCATCTTCATCCTCACCATGAGTGTGCATCACTGAAATTCATTTTAGGTGATGTACACTCACCCTAACGGCCATCGCAATTTTGCAATCACCATTATGACACAGAACCAATGAGATGTAATCTGTGATATGTCATTTGCAATAGGGTTCTGATTTCTACTGCACTTCCCAGGATAGTAGAGGTGAGATGCAATATCTCATTTTTACTGTGGTCCTGCTTGTATAATGTATTTATGTATTTGCTTTCAAACGTATGTTGATAGAAATAATGGTATTTTTCCATAGATAATTTACTTTTTGTTGGGTAATACAGCACTCAATATTTGAGGCTGGTTGAGAGTGAGGTTGTCCCCCCCAACCTTTACACCAAAATTACTCCTCTGAATATTTTGACCCCACATTTTAAACATAGTCTTCTTATGTCCCTACCTCGTGCACGTGGTAGGTGAACATTTTCAAATCCTGCCCAAAAGGTGATTTCATGGAGCAACTTTGGTTCACAAAAAGGCCAAGTTGAAAATTTGGTGTGAAAATATTTAAAAATGTCAAACTTTGAGTAAAAGCTCAAACCCCATTGAAAAACATTAAACAGGACTTACTTTATTTTTTCATATTGCAGTTGCCGGTTCCAGTAGCAAGACGTGCCTTTGATTGGAGAGTAGATCTATGCTGTGGAACATGTTCAGGTGAGTTAGGTATTTGAGGTGTGGGCTGATGGGTACTGAGTTGGGGGCTGGAGGGGTGGGTGGGAGTCTTGGGGTCAGATCAGCAAGGGACCATGTTCTTTTTTACAGGTATATTTAAATAAACAAAACAGACATTAAGGGACTGCTTTATGGCTGTAGGTGGAGCCTACAGCCATCTTACTGTCTGTAGATGGAAACATGGAGTATCGTGGAACACATTTTTGGAGTTTTCAGTGTATCCTTCCACATCTACAAATCACTATGTCAATTGAAATAATATACTCCCTTCTTCTGTTTAGAATGTTGGAGACAAAACTCCAAGTGGCTCATCAGATGGACATTAGGACGCTGAAACAACTTGTTAAATATTGGTTGCCTATTAAATTGGAGATTTGTTTACTCCCTTTGAAATGCAACAACTTGCACATTTAAATACTTAGCATTTAAACATTTTATTGCTACTAGCTTCAGTTGGGCAGGTATTCTCTTCGAAGAAAGATTCATAGCTCACAAATGTCACCCTTTTTCAGCAAGGAATCTCCAAAAAAGATTTACGCTGTTTTTCTAACCTCTTAAGACACTATCTGATAAACACTGTCTCAGACATATGCCAGGTCTCTGGTAAATATACATATATATAGCAATTAACAGACATTTTTTACTATGCTTTTTGGGGAAAATATATTGAGCTACAGCAAACACTCACACACACATGCACACACACGCACATATACTGTACACACCATCCTCATGGCTACTATATTCGAAATAAATACTGCAGTCTAATATGTTATAAAACAGTAAAGAAACTGTTTGTGTCAGTGAACACAATGAAGTTCTGTTTACAGTAGATTTCATTTAAATATTTCTTATCCTATATTTTGTATCCTGGATAGCACAGGGGAGATGCTGCATCTCATTGTCATAAGGATCTTCATTTACACATTTTTGCACTGTATTTACTCAGGATGTCCCAGATTAGATGTAATATCTTGTTTTCACTGGGTCATGATTTTACCATTTTTATAATGTATTTATTCAGGGTAGCATAGTCCAGATGTAAAATATTGTTTCAGTGTGTTTTAATTTTATGCAATGCAGCATAATATTGTGTAGATGTACAGCTCCACTAAAAATAAGAATCCATGTCTTCTGTGAACTATCCAGGCTAAATATATAGCAACCAGTAGGCATATTCTAGGAAAACACATTGTAAAAATGTGTAAAAGGAAGGCCACATTGAAACTGCCTCTCAGCAGATCTGCATTGTGCAAATTTGTTAGAAATAATGGGAAAAGCATCCCAAAAGCTCTCCACAGCCATTTTGGCTCTGACCAGAGTTTGTTTTTCTAGGTTTGAAACAGTATAGGATTAAACACTGGGGACTGAGCACTCCAGTGCTGACTTAACTCTATGGCAGCACTAGGGGTGGGCACCCTGATATTGCCACCTATTCACTGGGGGCATGGGTGACCTGGAGGGAAGGGGGTTGGCAAGCTGTACAGTGTATACACTCCAGTCTGCTTTTCTATGACTCAGCATTAGGAAAACATGAGTGGAGTTGTTGCGAAGTTTCATTTCACCGGCAAAGTTATCAACTTCACCTTTGCAAAGCAATTCACAAATTTTTTCCATAAGCTTGGAAATTCACCTAGTGACTTTGCTGGTAGCTTTGCTGGTAATGTTGCCATTAGTTAGACAAAGTTTGTTCAAGGCGAGACTACTGGTGCTAGGTTAGTAGAGGAGGTCAGATCTGCTCTTTGAAAGGTTTAAAAAAACACCAAAAAAAACAAGTTTTTTAGCTTTCTTTTGCTTGTTATTAATTTTATTTTTACTGTACAGTTTGGGACTTTTTATTTAGCTGTTGTTTAGATGTAATGTTCTTTATATTCACTACTTTTATTTGTGCTGTTTTTCATCACTTTTAGTCTGTTTCTTTACTCTTTTTTGTCTGCATTAAAATAAGTGGGGCTGGTAAGGAGGAGAGGAGGAGGATGCAGCTAACAGATGGGAGACACTGTCGCTTCTATACTGAGACCTATGGCAGTAAGAGTCAGTAGCAACCCCTTCCCCACAGTGGAGCACCTTCAGCAGCATGCAACTGCACCATCACCAGCACCAAAGGAAACACCAGTCATACTGCCACCACCTGTGCACCATGAGGAGGAGATGCACCCTGGATCATCTTGCTCCTCCCCTCATCAGCAGCTGAAGTCCCTAGTGTAGGACTTCTTTGATAGTGACCCCATGGACAACAGTATAGTCACATGTAAGTTATGTAAAACAGTTATTCTGTGTGGGAAATGGGGGACTCATTTGGGGACAGGTAGGCAGCACACCCATCTTAGAGCAAGGCACCGTCAAGAGTGTGAGGAGCATGTCTGTAGTCGGACAAAAGTTGCTGAGAGGGGTGGAGGTGGTACCACCCCTACTGGTTCTTCTGTGCACAGGGTGGGAAGGGCAAGAAAAAGCAATGTGATGGGTCAGGTGCACCAGTTCAGGAGGGGAGAGATGGAGGGGACTGGGAGTAGGACCTGCAGACGGACACGGGTGATGCAGGGGGCACCTGAGAGACTGGTCTCAAATCCTCTTCCCATATATACCTATAGGAAAGTGGAACAACTCTGCAGAGAGATAGGGTAGCTCTTCAAGCAAGTTGTGGGGATGAAGGAAATGTTGCAGGAGTTGCTGAGAAATCAGCAGCGCATTCATGAGGGTTTGGTGGAACTCAGTAGTGGCATTGCAACCTCTGTCCACAGGCTATAGCCCTTGAATCCCGATATGTATATTTTCTTTTGTCTCTTTTACTCTTACCTGTTATACCCCAAAAATTAAAAAAAAATTTAAAACTTAAAAAGAAAAAAATTGTACATTCATCTTAATTTCTCTCTGTCTCTCTGTCTTTCTTGATTTTTGCTGCTGCTTTGTTCTAAGTATTTAAATTCTTTTATCATTCATTCTAAAGATAAAATCTAATTTCAGCTCTGTTGCTGTCTTTCTTGTGCAGCTACACAGTCCTTCCACTATCATTAAAATGGTTCTCAACTACCAGAATAAATGTTATGTTGCTAGTCAGTCCTCCCCCTCCCCCCCCCGCCACAGGCTGTCCTTCCTGTAATTTAGTGCACCCAGTAAAGCACATTTTCCAGAAAAGCAAAATAGTCCAACATTCAGTACTCCCAGAATTATGTGAACCACATGAAGATTTATGCTGCTGCTACATGGTGCTGCACTGTTTGTTTCACTCCGCCCCCTCGCCACAGCCCTTCTTGTAATCTTATGACCCTTCTGTAATCCGAGATTTAAATAAATAAATAAATCCTGCACAAGCTTGTGGAGAAGATGGTGATGGCTTACTTGCTGGAGGAGGAAGCAGCAGGACAGGAAAACACCTGTGAAGAGAACAAAAAATTATTTAGACTCTACTCAAGTTGCCACTGTGGTGGTGACTGCACAGCAATGGTATATCTGTTGTCCACTCCCGTTCTTATTGTACCTGTCAACTGTGAATGAAAATGAGAAATTATTTAGCTTCCCTTGGCCACTGCAATGGCTGCTAGGTATATCCGTTGTCCACTCCCATTCTTACTGTACTTGTCACCTGTGAATAAAACTGAGAAATTATTTAGCCTCTGTTGGCCACCGTTGCACAGGGTGGACCTATTAAGGGATAACAAAAAAAATAATGATATTTAATGATATTTACAGTAACATTAATTCTGCTGGCCATGCTGTGTACCGCATGATAGTGCATGCTACTGAGATGGTGGAGGAAGTAGTAATTCCTTTTTGTTTCTTGAGGACTATCTAGCTTTGCAACAGACTTGCCAGTCATTGCTGTGAATGGTGAAACCCACAGGGAGACAAAAGGAAAAACAGAAGAACATTTTAATGTCTTTCTGAGTCAGGCGGAAGGCTTTTCATCCTGTGTGAGGCTGAGGAGTCACCACCAGGGAGGATAAGGACTGTGAGCAACAGCGAAGAAAGTGACTCTTATCATCACAGCAGACAAAGATAGACCTTGTTGGAGCTGAGGTCTTCCTGCCTTGATAGGCTGGCTGGAGAGTCAGTTTCAGGGCTGGCTAGCAGGCTGGCTGGTAGGAAGCCTAGCTGATAATGGCATTAATGCTAAATCAGCGTGGAGGCTGTGGCCCATGCTGTTTGTGACTCTGGAGGACCCAAGCAGGCCAGAGGAAGAGGAGGAGGAGGAGGAGGAGGAGGTGGTGCTGAGTCTTGCTGGCTGGAGCAGGCAATGTCTCTAAGAATCACATTCAGGTGGTGGAGGCAGGTAATCGATTGGAGCAGGGAAACAGCAGCACAACAACTGGGGCACAGTAAAATGACTGGAAATGAAATAATTTGTGAATCATAAAGTAAAGGATTCTACTGATGAGGAGGAAAGGAGAGAAAGAACACAGCTTTTTGTATGATTTGACCTCACTGAGGAAGCAGCCCTCACAGTCTTCCAGAATGGAGTTGTAACCAAATGGGAATCATTTCTCTAGTATCACATCATCCACCTTGGTAGAAGGCAATTTGCTAATGCTGACAACACCTTGCTCTTCATCTTCACCACCACCACCACCACCACCTTCAAGTGGTAGGAACACAGACATGATTGTGTTGTGTGGAATGTGCCCCTCATTCATTTTAATAAATGGTAGCATGCCAACATTTTCAGGTGACAGATTGGTGCTCCTGTCCCACACAATGGCCCCAGATGAACTGAATACCTGCTCCACATTGACACTCAAGGGTGGGCAGCTGAGGTATTTCATTGCAACTGAGGTTAGTGCTGGCTACTCAGTGACCTTGCTACTCCAGTATAGCAGGGGATTGTCTGTGATGCTACGGTGCCTTGTGTCTGCCAAATATGCATCTCCCATGCGTTGTGCTGCCCGCAGTCCTGCTGCCTCATCAGCCTCCTCTTCCTCCTCTTTTTACACATCTTCAGCTCCCACCTGCTACAAAAAATCCCAAATGGGATTTGATGGGATTGTCTATTTTACCTTGCATATATTCTCAGTCCATTTCCCATGTGATAGCAACACCTGGTCTCTGTGGAGTTTCATCTCATGCCTCAGATAACTGTGACTTTAGCATCTGTGCCCCATGTACCCTTCTTTTAGAACATCAGTCGACTTTTTGACCTGCTCACACCCACCTTCAATTATTGATGCCAGCCCACATTTATAACGTGGGTCCAACATGGTGGCAATCCCAAAATCTTCAGACTGCAGAATGCCAGAAATATGTGTATTGCAGTCTAAGATGCTAAGCATATTGTTCCATTAAGACACAACTTCCATTACCATCACCTGCCTCCAACACTTGCTGCACATTCACCAGTGTCTGCCTCAGCACACGTACTGTAGTAGTGGAATGGCCTCACTGATACAGGCAGTGTCCCCACACACACTGCCTGTGTTGCATGTTTGAGTGATCTGGCAGTCATGATCAGGCCATTCATTTGTCGCCACTAGTCTGTTGTCAGAGCCATGGATACTCCAGCACTGTCATAGTCTGTATGTAGCAGCAGATGTTCAGATATGGCTTTACATTGCTTGTACAAGTGCTGAATCATTTACAGTGCTGAGTTCCATCTGGTGATGACATCCAGCTTCATACAGTGCTGAGGCAGTTTGTTTTGTATCTGCAGATGCTGGAGCTGGTCATGAGCCTTTTCAGAATGGTAAAGTGGACACAGATGTAAAGGGTCACAGTCAATGTGGGTTTTATATCAGGATGTGTTAGAACCTCCTGCACAATGAGATTAAGACAATGTACCAGGCATGAGTAGCATGTAACAACGGTAATGGCAAAATGCTGACTCAAGAACAGTGATGGTATAAGGGTGAAAACAATAATGGTGAGTTATAATTAACGGTGACCGGGTGTAAGTGGTGAAACCGAGGCATTAACCTACACCAGTATCAAGGAGCATCTCGGAGTAGGAATAATAGAGATTGCGGGGGTCCGGGGGGGTGCAGCCCCATGGGGGGTATGAGAGCAGAGCCCCACACTGCTGAAAAGGTCCTTGGTGTGCACAATCTAAAGGGTGTAAAATCGCCGTATATGTTGGTCGCCATTTCTTTTGGGAACTGAAAAAAAAATCTCAGCCCATCACCAAGTTTCACTCTCCACATTGCCTCCCTGTACCCACAGATGGCTCACCCATACAAATATAAGCACCTACCTGCTTAAATATTGAAAGTATTTTTAACAGTCTGCCTTTTATAAATATATTGTACCAACTCTTGGAGCCTTGTATACATAAAAAGTTTTGTGCCTGCACTGTTTTGTGCATGAGCTCTACTGAATAGATGTCTATATTTATATATTTTTTGTGTGATATTGTCACTTAAGGACACATTGATGCCTTTATGATTATTATTATTTTTTTTTTATTATTTATTTAGTTTTTGTTAACCGGGTAGGTGCACTAGCCATAAAATGACTATTTTCAGGCACGACCCGGGAGAGTACAACAAAAGGAGAACAGTTGAACAACAGCAACATGGGTACAATAATACAAATAGAGGAACAGTACAGCAGTGCTACAAAAATACAATGGGTAGAAACAACAAAAAATAATGGCAAGCATTATACAGATAATGGCAGTAAAATATATAAGTGCAGAAACCATGGACCTGACCCGTGGAGTGAAAGGGTTAATAAGATAGTAAGGTTATATAGAGAGAAATGTGAGGAATGTTCAAACATAGCAAGAAAGACTGACAGAAGGAAAGTCAGGGGTGATAATTGGCAAAACAACAGTGGATGGTCAGCAACAAGGTTAGAGAAGGAAGAGAGCTAGTAGTCAAGAAGTTATTTACAAAGAGAAGGAAAAATATGGGGAGGGGAAGAGAAGACAGTCTTGGAGTTGGATTAGAGTAGGGGTGACATTACTGGTAAGTCTCAGGAGCTTCAGGTTGGATCAAAGCATGTACAAGCATCAGCTAAGGATAGACAACGACGATATTCACTTTTAAATCCAAAGTGAGACTGAGACAGCCGGAGGTTGAGTGGAAGAGCATTCCATAGCCTGGGAGCAGAGAATTGGAAGGCCCCTATGCCTTTAGTCGTCTGACATCTCGGAACATAGAGCAAGGATTTGTCAGCTGATCGCAGGCCATGGGAGGATGGTTGAGGTACCAGCAACGCCGCCAGCTGGGATGGGTTTTTTTGCTGGATGGTCAAGTACATTAGTGATCCAAGGTAGTATTGTCTACTGGCAGAGAGTGAGAGCCAATTTAGATCCTTATAAAGAAGGCAGTGATGTTTGAGTCGAGGCGACGAAGAGGCAAATTGGCATATATTGTTATAAGTTATGTCCCATTTTAGTAGGGAGGTTTTATGGGCAGAGGTAAGAATAGAGGCACCATAAGTAAGGGTTGGGAGCAGAATACCTTGGGCAATTGCTAATTTGGCCGAGGGTGTAAGCATGTAGCTCGTTTTGTAGCTTCTCCTAGTTTCGAGTTTACAGCTTTGCACGAGGGCTGAACGGAAAATTAAAATCAGGACTGGTCCAGCAGGATCCCAAGGTACTTGAAGGAAGTAACATTTTCAAGTGGAAATCCTCCTGGGTGAAGAACCTCCAGCAAACTAGAGCAGGTCTTAATCTTCGGTGCAGAACCTAGGAGCACGGCTTTCATTTTCTTTTCATTTAGTACAAGCTTATGGTCTAGTAGCCAGTCTAAGACCTTATTGAAGTCTGAAGTAAGTGATGTGTTTATGCAGGCAATACTAGAAGAACTAGTGTAGATGATCAGGCCATCAGCGTAGAGAATAGCTGAGCAGGATTCCAGGACCTCAGCTGCATTGTTGATAAAAATTGAGAACAGAAGGGGCCCAAGGATAGAGCCCTGGGAGAACCCAAGGTTGATAGTAGACGTGTTGGACAGGGAGGAGTTAAATTTGACAGCTTGTGACCTATTTGACAGGTAGCTACAGAACCAGTCCACAACATGGGTAGAGAAATTGAATTTATACACTGCCACTTTAAATTCCAAATGACTAAAAAGAGCACAGGTAGCACTCAGGCCACAACCCCTTGAGAAAAGGTCACGAGTTAGACCCGAAGCATCGGGGATAGTAGCCGCGGGCTCCTCTGCGTTTATGCACTAAATTTTGCCTGACTTATTTATTGCTGTCACCAGTTGCTGCTTTGTTTTTTTGTGTTCTTCCCATATAAATACAGTCTGCAGGAAGGAAAATAATAGAATGATGACACCGCAATCTGTGGAAGGAAAAAAAATGGTGTTTACAAATAAACAGAAGGATATAGCCATCAGAAATATGACGGCATGGTGATAGTCTTCTTAATGACATTTTATGCTACCATGTGAGCTAAGGCCAGATGCCAGGTAATGGTTTCATAGAGTCAGGTCATGCCCCCTAGTAGCAACGTCCTTCTTTAGTTGGAATAAGCACCCCGGGCCCCCCTTTGTTTAACCCCTTGATGTATTTGAAGGTCTCTATCATGTCTTCTCTCTCCCTTCTAGTCTCCAGGTTGTATAGCCTCAGCTTGCAGCATCTCTGCTCATATGGTTTGCCCTTCATCCCTAGCACCATCTTGGTCACTCTGTGCTGAACTCTTTTAATCAGGTCTATGTCTTTGTGCAAGTGAGGCCTCCAGAACTGGACTCCGTACTCCACCATAGCTTGGTACAGGGGCACTAGGACTTCTCTCCTCCTGCTCGTGATTCCCCTGCCCATACTAGCCAGCATTCCATAGGCCTTTCCCACTGCCCTAATACACTGTTTCCCCACCTTTAGTTCACTAGAGACTACTATATCCAGATCCCTCTCCTGCTCTGTTGCCCTGTTTTCCTCCCCTCCCATTTTGTACCCTGTCCTTGGGTTTCTGTGTTCCAGGTGCATAACCACACACTTCCTGATGTTGTATTTTAGTTGCCAGGTTTCTGCGCACTCTTCAAACACCCTTAGGTCATGCCTCATGTCCTCCACTCTGCCCTTAGTGTCCAAACTACTGCAGATTTTCATGTCATCCACAAAGAGTGCCACCCATCCTTTCAGTCCATCTGTACTGTCGCATATACAGATACCGAAGAGGAGCGGCCCCAGCACCAACCCCTGGGGTACCCTGCTCATTACCTGCCTCTTGCTAGAGTGTTCCCCCTTCACTACCACCCTCTGGGTCCTGTCAGCTAGCCAATTTTGCACCCATCTGGTTATTTTGTCCCCACCCCCACATCCCCCCATACTTTCCAGTTTATTAACCAGCCTTCTCTGTTGCCATCACTGTGTTTATGAGAGGCAGTAGCCCAATCCAGGTGCTGGGGGTTCCTGGCAGCTTGAGTGTCCTGCTCCATCATGGCAGATACTATGTCAACCAAAGTCTGTAAGTCCTCTGGGGGTTGTCAGTGGCTTGAAGTGGAGAGAATCTGTTACTTGTGGGGCTTTCTTTAGGCAAAATATTTTATCAGGCTCTTGCTATTTGGGTGGGGGTTCTCCTAAGGTTTTAGAGCCATAGGAGGAGGATCTGGACTCTTTTGCTTCCATCACAACAGTCTGCTGGTGCTTCAAACTATTTCCTTCTTACTCTCCCTCTGGATCTTTTGGTATCGGCTGAAAATGGGCCTGCTGTTGCTGATAGTGACCCCTGAGACTGCCCACAACTGCGGCTGGTAGTGTCAGTGTTCTGGGGCCGGGGTTCAGTGCCCTGGCCTCCCATGACTTTCTTCTCTGGCCAGTACTTGTTAATGTATTAGAAAGCTTTAGCAGAGGTTGCAAATGTGTTCAACACACATTTCCAAGTGATCTTTAGTTTTGCAGTGTACTGCAGTTGATAGAGGATGCCCAGATCTTGAAAGGCTTTTCTGGCAGTGGTGAACTCCTTTCTCCTAGTGGCTAGTTCCGGGGAATAGTAGTTGAAGATGAGAATTCTGTGACCTTCCCAAGACAGTGGACCATGATCTCTGGTCAGGTTGAGTATGTTTTATTTTACCAGAAAGTGGAGTACTTTTGCAAATATAGGTCTGGGACAAGCTCCTGTCTTTCAGGGTGCCAACGACTGGTGCCTCCTTTCTATCTCAAGTAGTATTTTCCAGGATTGATTTGGGATTTTTGGCAGCACCCGCTGCAAGAAGGTCACAGCTGATTTTTCTACCCCCTCTGGAAAACCAAGGAGCCGACTGTTGTTGCGGTAGCTCCTATTCTCCTCACCCTCAACTCAGTGCCATAGTAGTCCTACCATTCTTCTGAGATCTTGAATGCAATCTTCATGCCTGGTGTCTTTTTTTATCAGTGTAGGAGAGGAATGTGTAGGAGAGAAATATGTCTGTGTCCAGCTGCTTTTGCTGCAGGCTCCATACTTTCTCCTGAAGGTCATTAATGGATGTTTTACAGCAGACTATTTTAATTGGGACCTGTTGTAGCATATTTTTCAGGACCATGCCATCTGTCTCTGACAGCTGGGCCTGTAGTGCTGCTGTGGTTGCCATCTTCCCGGTCCATTGTAGGGTCTCATTTCTGATGTTGCTAGTATTTAACCCTGTGAGCTTGGCTGCTGCAGTTCAGAATTTGTTAGCTCTTCTGTCACTCTACTGAATTATGTTGAGTGCTGGTGTGTTCAGAAGGTCTAGCACTCGGATTTTGTCAGATTATTAAGGCAGCTGTGAGAGGCACAAATTAAGCATCCATCTTTTCACGCGGCTCATGCATGCATCCACTCAGGGCTTCATCATCCATGGCTTTTGAGGTTTATATGTTATTAAATTATTATTATAAGTAATATATATTGGCTTCCATATTCAAACAGTTAGTGCAACACTAACTGCATTAGCACTGCCTTAACCATGAATTAGTGCAAGTGTTTGGGGCGGGCCATACCTAACAGTACAATTACACAAAATATACCACTGCACCCATGCAGATAAGGGAGTCCTCAAGTTTAAAACACTCATGATCACTCACTGACACTCAGATGGTGGGCAGCTGAGGAGGTGAGTGGAGGACTGTGCCAGTCACCATTGCTGTCACTATGTACTGACTACAGTCCGGAGTGAGGGGGGGTGACGGACAGGAATCCTAAGTGGGATGGGTGGGTGGGGATTTTATGATTGTTTGTGGGTGGGCACTAGACTACCAGGGAGCTTACTAAAGAACTCAAACTGGGGGTGGAGGGTCCATTAGCTACAAAGGAAAGTCTATGGTGAGATTGACCAGGTGATCAGGAGTAGGGATTAGCCAGACAGTGGGGAAAGACTACTGTGAGATTGATGAGGTAATCAGTGGTGGGGGAGAACCACAACATGACAGGGACAATAAGGTTTACCCAGAATACTGTTTATTGCCTGTTTACTGCCAGTGCATATCTAGAAAGAGTTGCAATGTGACTGTGAAGTAACACATACCCATCTTATTCACCAGCAATGTAAACACAAATGCACCATTTACACATCTTCTGATATCCTGAATAGCAATATGGATTTTCAGGGGGTCGGAGGACCACTAGATGCCAGGGATAGACACATAATCTAGGGGAAACAGCACTGCGTAGCATGCTAAAGAACCCAATAATGGGCATGTACAATGGCCCCTTAGCACCTTGCATGCCCAATGGACTTATTAGCATGCTAGGATTGAATATGGCCCATAGCAGCCCAGACACTACCTCATTTTGGACAGTGCTATCTCCTGTGGGTCATATTGAGCCTTGGACCATGTCAGCGCAGAGCATAGCTACTATGAGCTGTACTTTCACGGTCCTGTATTCAGACAGCACATTCTGTTGGGGTGCACTAATTTTCTGAATATTGCTCAGAGCCAGCTGAGCACTAGTTGCCACTTAGTGCTACTGGCTGTGCGACACAATCATCCGGCTCTGAATATGGTGGCCATTGTGTGTTTTATAATGCAGAAACTGATTGCTACAGTTCCTGGTACATGAAAGGAAATAAAAACATCAGAAAACTGCCTAACAGTGTAACCCATAGGGGATAAGTTTGCAAATGGTTTGATTAGAAAACAGCATTGTAATAGAGTAGTGTTTTTTAGGCTTCTACTGTTCCATGAACACTACTTAAATGATAATATGATAGAGTCGTCTCTTTACAAGGCAACAATCTGATTGTTGAGTGGATAAAAGTATGAAGTCAAAGGCTGAGTACTTTATCTCCACATTACATCCATGTTATTTACAAGAGCTAGTGACAGCCCTATCATATTATCACTATTTTATTTAATTTATTTAATTCATAAATCAGATTTACAAACCTTTGAGTCAGAGACTCATTTACAAAGGTACCTCGTCACAGGGAGGGGGGACAAACATTTTTTTGTGGCAAGACATTGGAGAACAAAACAGGTGAGATACAAAGGAGTATACAGCAAGGCATTGCAGTGACCAAAACAGGTGAGATACAGCAGAGCAAAACAAACAAACAAAAAAAATGTTTGGTGTCCCTGTGGCGCACGCAGGGTACGGTGCATGGCGTACAGACTACAACAATCAATTCTAAGTAGGCTGGTACATATGCAGTACTAACGGGACAGATGGGTTCAGAGGGTGCTCTAGGAAAGCACTATAATGGACAAGTACAGCTCCGATTGTCAGTGAGGTATTTGCGTAGGGCTATTTTGAAGGGGACGATTTTGGGGATGTTTGTAATGTGCATGGGGAGGGAGTTATACCAAGAGGGTACTCTGTGGTGAAAGGACCTTTGGGCGAGCGAGGTCCTAGCTCTAGGCACCTGGAAGGTGGCTTTGGTAGTATTGCGGGTGACAACTGGGTGGGAGGCCCGTTGAAAGAGTGTAGTGACACCTGGGGGGCAAAGCCCAGGTAGAGGCTTTTTTGCCAGTATACAAATGTGGTATTGCAGGCGTTCTTCAAAGGTGAGCATGTTAGAGGCGGAGTAAAGTAGGCATGTGTGAGTTCTGCTGTGGGCACCGGTCAGGAGCCTACAGGCTTTGTTGATAGAGGTCTGGACTTTGGTGAGGGCAGTGGGCTCAGCAGCTGCATAGGTAGGGAGTCCATAATCAATCAATGACAGAATGTGCGAAGTGATAGCAAGCCTCAGGGCAAACTCAAGAAGGCAGTCTTTGTGGCAGTAGAGGAGTCCAATCTGGGCATTCATGGCCGATGACAAAGCATTAAGATGGGTATGGAAGGAGAACTCCGAGTCGAAGGTGATGCCCAGGCATTTGTATGTTGATACCTGTTCAAGGGGGTGGAGCGTGCTGGGGATGATGTGAAGGGGAGCATTTCTGGAGTTACTTTGGCGGTGTGAAAAAATCATAGATTTCGTCTTCTTGAGGTTCAGAACCAGACAGTGGTCGAGGAACCATTTTTCAGCTTGGTTGAAGGTGAGTTGCAGGGAGCTCTGGAGTTTGAGTGGGTCGGGGTGTGAGGCAACGAGGACTGCGTCGTTGGCGTATAGAAGCATTTTGCCTGTGCAGGAGCTGGGGAGGGTGTTTAGAGAGAGACTAAACAAAGTGGGGCCTAGGATGGAGCCTTGAGGGACCCCGGAGCGTACTGATAAGGCTGTTGATAGGATTATGCTACACTTGTACAAAAAAAATAGACCATACACAGTAAAACTGAATGTTCAGGTAAGATGATGATGTGATGCTGAATACAATGACTCATTATGTCATCCTAGTCATATTATTGAGAATAAAAATGGCTGGAATGATGTAACTGTGATACAATCATTGGAAATTGTGATTTTAGTCAGTTTGTTGCAAAATAAAGTATAACTAACTCTGACCTGTGATTGGATAAGAAGGTCCATATGTGGTATAAATAGTCCATAATTTGTTGCATATCAACATGTTTAATCTGCTATGCACTATTTCATAGTGGTTAATGCATGGTCGGCGGATGGTGTTTACCCAATTGAGTTGCTCTCTGCTCCTACCTCATATTATAAGTAAGCAATAACCCACGACAGGGTATGGGGTTATTGGCAGTTAATTCACACCCTGGGTACTGTGAGGGCAATTGGCCTGTGGCCTCATGCCTCACAACACACCCAGAGTGTGGATTAACTGCCAGTAGGGATGGGTGAAAGTGCAGATTTCCGCCATCATGGCCATTCCATGAAATTTCAAAAAATTTCACGGAATTTTCTGCACTTTCACCTGTAGCAGAATTCTGAACTTTTGCCAAATAACTGTGGATTTCCACCTAGTACTGCAGGATTTAATTACAAACTGCGGTAGTTTTACATGGTATGTGGAAATAAAGTCTCTTGCTTAGTATTTTGTCGTATATCATGTAATTATCCACAGTTTGCACTACTTCTACAGTTTTTTTTTCCTGCAGTTTAATACATAAGCCCACAGAACTGAACACAGACAGTGATCAGTTCTTTTTTTTTATTTATTTTTTATTAGGTTTTTTTTTTCCTTTACTATTACTTGTATATCAGGAGACATTTTACAGACAGAAGATGATTACTTCAGGTTTGTTGTTATACAGAAGAGCAATGCATATATTTATTTTATGTTGATAACACATAGAGACCAAAACCAAACTTTCCTTAACTGATATAGAATCGAGTCTGTCCAATTGCCCACCCCCTCCTCCCCATCCCTGTCAAAGACCCACTCTCTAAAGGCAGAAATCGGGGTCAATTCTCGCCTGATTGACTGACCATCTCCACCATAGGGTGGCAAAACCATCCATTTGATTGTTTAGTTTTGTTGTAATGTTTTCCATCTGATATATATCATACACAATTTGTCTCCAATCTTGTACACTTGGTACAACTTTCGTCATCCATTTCCTTGTCAATGATTTTTTAGCTGCCAATAACAGAATGGGAAGCAGAGTCTTTGTCCAAGGGGGGGAGCGATCCGGGTAGACGGCCATAAGCACCATCTCAGCTGTAAGCTCAACTTGTTCATCTAGGCCCTCGCTAATTTCATTTTGTATAGTTAGCCAGAAGGGCATTAAACATGGGCAGAGACACATTATATGTGCTAAGTCAGCTAATTCTGCTCCACACTCCCTCCAACAAGCCCCATATTCTCTTGGAAGATATTTAGTCAGGATCGCCAGTGACCTGAAAAATCTTGATCTGCACTTCCAGGAGTATTCCCTCCACACATGTGATTTAATGATTTTGACCACTCTCAGAGATGAGGAGGACCAATCTTCGTTAGAGACTTCTAGGTCCAAATACTTGTTCCAACTTACTAAGATTGAGTTTGTTGATTCTTTTAATTGATCTCACATCATTTTGTATAAGTTACCAATAAAATGGTTCCAATGTTGCCCTGAGAGTTCAATTTGACCTGAATAAATCTATTTCGTAGAAGGTGGTTTCTAATTTGGAAATATCTGAATTGGCCAAGACTTGGGAGGTTAAATTTTGATTTTAAGTCTTCAAATGATAGGATTCCATTTGGACCCAAGAACTGGAACACCTGCTTCAGTCCCAATCTGCGCCAGCGGGAGAAGGCTAAATCGCTGTGGGACGGGCCAAAAAGCTCATCTTGTGAAATTAACTTACAGTATTCATAAATTAATTGGAGTGGCACCTTTTTGCTCATTTTAAACCATATTTTTAAGACCTGTGAGGTAATGGCTATGAAGTCTTTTAAAGGGGGAGTTTTCCCCTGAGGATGAAAAGATTATTTTTTTTATATCATACATGTCGATCAAATGAAATTCCAGCCTCTTCCACTGGGAATCGAACTGATCGGAGAGCCAAAGTAAAAGAATTTTTTAGAAGGCGGCCTCGGCATATTTTGTGAGGTCCGACAGATTAGTTCCTCCCTGAGCCAGTGATAGTTTTAATATGGATATGTGAATTTGTGGTTTCTGTTTGTTCCATATGAACTTTGATATCATATTGTCCCAGGATTTGAAAAAATAATGAGATGGGAAGTATGGTATGTTTTGGAATAAGTATAGCAGGCGAGGTAAAACGTTCATCCTAATGGTTTCTATTCGTTGAAATAAGGATAATGGGAGATGGATCCATTTGTCCAAATCTTTATTGATTTCTATGGAGATAGGCTCATAGTTGATTAGTTCAATTAAAGGAAGGTTGTGAGGGATATGTATTCCTAGGTATTTTATTTTGGTTGAGTGCCATTTTATTGTAAAACTTCATTTTAGTGTGATGGGGGGGGGATATAGTTGTATAAAAGGGCCTTTGTTTTTGCTACATTTAGTTTAAAACCGGCTAATTCTTCAAATCGGGTCAGTATTTTCCAAGTCTCTGCGATCGATTCCGTAGGGGATAAAAGGGAAAGGAGTATGTCGTCCCACGAACAGACTGATCTTGTTTTCTGACTGCTGCATTGGTATGCCCTCTACATTTCTTGAATTTCTGATTGCACAAGCTAGTGGTTCAAGATATAGTATGAACAGTAGTGGGGAGAGAGGATGTCCTTGCCTTGTACCCTGGCCTAATAAGATTGGGAAGGATAGTCCCCCATTTATTCTAATATAGGCTTTTGGCAGGGAATATATTTGGGTCAACCAAAGCAGCAGTGAGTCAGGGAAGCCAAAAGTTTTTAGTGTGTCCCATAGAAAGGACCAATATACCTTATCGAATGCCTTTTCGGCATCAAGGCTTAAAAATGCAGATGGAATCTTCCGTGTTTGAATATACTCCCTAAGTATTAATGTTTTTCTAATATTATCTGTTGTTGATTTGTTTTTTATAAAGCCGGCTTGGTCCAGATGTATTATCGTTGGGAGAATTTTTTTCTAGTCTTTTGGCCCAAATGGCAATAAAAATCTTGTAGTCCAAGTTTAATATTGAAATCGGTCAGTAGGCAGAGGGGTCTAGTTTATTTCCATTAGGTTTGGGAATAACTGCAATTGTAGCATAATCCCATGATGGGGGGGGGTGCTTGACCAGTGGCTGTTTCTCTGAACAACTTGAGGAGTCTTGGTGTTAATTCTTTATTAAAGATTTTTTACCATTCGTTGAGGTATCCAGAGGGTCCCGGGCATCGACCCGAGGATTGTTTGGTGACCGCCATCTCTATTTCTTCAGATGTTAGAGGGGCTTGTAGTTTCTGCACCTGTTCTGGTGTAAGTTTTGGTAACAGTGTTTGAGATAGAAATGTTTGTCTATCCTCTTGAGAAGAGGTGTTATGTGTTGTGTAGAGACATTGGTAATAGTCAGCAAAGGTTTGTCTTATATCTTCTTCTTTATGGGTTACCCTACCGGTTTGGGGATGTTTAATTTTTAGTATTGTTACTGCGTTTTTCCGTGCTCTCAATTTTTGTGCCAGTCTGCGGGTGCCCCTAGAGTCTCCCTCGTAGTTTGTTTGTTTTAAGTATATGAGGGACATTTGAATTTTTTCATCCATAATTTTTTGGAGTGCTGAATTTAGTTTCTCTGATTTTGGCTTGTATTACCTTGTTCCCTTCTCTATAAAGTAGTTGACAAGTTTGTAGGGTCTTGGTGAGTTCCTGATATTTCTTTTCTCTTTCTTTTTTTTTCCTTGAGGTGTACTCAATGATCTCACCTCTTATGGTGGCCTTCATGGCGTCCCATAATATAGCTTCAGAGACAGCTGATGGTGCATTTTCTTCAAAGAACTGTGGGATTCTTTTTTTGATTTGATCGGTAAATTCTCTATCCTTTAGGAGATAGGGGTTAAGTCTCCAAAGAGTTTGTTTAGTTTTTTTCCCCATGTCCACTTTTAGCAGCAGAGGATTGTGGTCAGATATTATTTTTGGGCAAATTGTTATGTCTCGCACTGCGGAGAAGTGTTCACAAGAGGTGAAAAAATAATCTAGTCTGGAGTATTAATTGAATCTTCCCGAGTAGTATGTATACCCAGGGTCTGAGGGAAAAAATTTCCTCCAAATGTCGACTAAGCCGAGGTTCTCAAGCTGTATTTTGAAGAACTTTGCTGGAGTGGATTGGCGGTAGACTTTGGGATTAGATGAGTCTAAATTTGGGGTTAGTGTCATATTAAAGTCTCCTGCCATTATTAATTGCCCATTGTGAAGGTCTATTATTTTGTTTAGGATTTGCCGTATTGGGGGTGATTTGGTCTGCGGTGGTAGATATATGTTTGCTAGGGTAACTTCTTGATTATATAAGTGGCCTTGTATTAAGATATAATGTCCTAATCTATCAGATTGTATATTGCTTATTTTAAATTGTGTGGTTGATGATATTAATATTGCTACTCCTCTTTTACATCCACTCGGGTGGGATGAAGAGTAAATGGCATAACGGCCCCCCCATTTAAGTTTCTGATGCTCAGCATCTGACAGATGAGATTCTTGTATAAATACAATGTCTGCCTTCTGTTTATTTAAGTGTTGCATTATTCTCGATCTTTTGATGGGGTTGTTAAGGCCATTCACATTTATTGAATATATTTTCACCGGTTGGGAAGCCATTTAGATTTGCTGTTCCTTACTTTGTTTTCAGCTATTTTGAGTATGCTATTGATTTCTTACATTTTTTTCATAAATTTTAGCCACCCAAATGTTTTTCTTTGTTTTTCTTTCAGGTCAACCCAGACCAGGTTCACCCGGATCACCCCCCCCCAGGCCACACGAAGAGGTCCATCAAACATGATCAGGTTTTTCCTGTGGACATCCAATAAGTCTCACCAACATAGCGTTCTGAAGGTTCTGCAATAAAGCAATACTTTGAAATTTTGTATCCTGTCTCCTGTGTCTCATTCCAGTTTTGGAGTATATACTAAGGTTAACTGTAACGTAAACAACAGCTATGTAGCTGAGTATAAGAAAAAAAACTGACCAATTAACTTTAACATTAAAACTACTAAAACATCTTAACTTACTGTAACTTTTCTGTACTTCCATTGATGGGGTGGGAATAAGTTCCACCCTTCCGTTATCTCAAGCCGGTTCCAAGAGGGAATCAGCGTTGATCGAGGAACTCTTTAGTTAGAGAATCCTGCAAGGATGTCTATCTGCTCCCTTAAGGTTCATTGGAATGGGCAGCAAGGGCTCCCAAAATTCCCTATGTAGACAGGTTCCCTCTCCACTCCACTATTGGAGAGGAGCAAGGGAGCCCTCACCCCCTAGTACCCCCAGGCCTCCCCAAGCTTTAAGGCCCGACCTCCATACCCCTCTCTTCCCGGACAACCCATTCCTCCATTCTTTGAGGATTGCCTTCTTGAAAAACCCGGCTGATGGATTGAGGGCCCCAAAAAGGGGGTTTACCTCACACTCTTCCTCTCCTCCTTCTCACTCCATCTCTCCCTTCCCCTCACCCTCTCCTTCTCTCCTCTCCCCAATTGGGAGGTAGAAAGGGCATCTGTTCGTTACTCCCGCCTCACCCCAACTGCCTTAATCATCGGGTCGGGCTGGGGTGAGTGATTACGCCACGTGGGACACTGTCAGAACTTTAAAGTGAGGTCCATTCGTTAATCTATGGGGGCCCTGTGTTAAACCTTGCCCTGGTAGAAAGACCATGGTTGGTTGATCCTGGGGGAGTGGGGAAAGTTATTTATACGTAAAGGAAGAAGGAGAGGAAAGAAGGAAAAAAATTTTTTTTTTTTCTTCTCCTCCGTTCCCCTCCCTCCTCCTCCCCCTCTCCCCTCCCCTCCTTCTCTCCCTCACTTCCTCTCAAAAAAATTATAAAAAGGGGGCAGATTCCCCCAGCTCCTGCTATCCGAACATACAAAAAACTTCACAAGTACACTAAAATCCATGTACACAACAGTAAAGAACTGGGTAATTAAAGTTTATGTAAGTACTGTCCAGTCTGTAATGTTTTTTCTTGTCTCAGGACCCTTGGTTCTTTTGTTTTCACCTGGGGGTCGTTCTAGATGTAAGGACATGGCTTATCCAGAGAAGGGAAGCCTCAGGAGTCTCCTCATGGCCCAGGCCTAGAGGTCTCCCAAGGCCCAGGGAGGGAGGGAGGGAAAGGGTGAGGTACCACCTCAGGGGGACCACCCCGGCAGCCCTGCTATTTGAAATTCTCTTTTTATTAATTTTCAACTGTACATACATCAATTTAAACAGTGACATCTAAACATCGTATATACACTTAATAAATTCCATAGTTGGATATATTATGTTACTGGACAAAGGAAGAATATAGAGTAAAGGTACCAAAAGGAATCAGAAAAGACTGTAACTGGATAACCAGAACAACTGTCCCTCCTCCCTCCCCAACCCCCAGTGAGGGCGTCACCACTAAGGGAAGAAATATATTGAGCTATCTCTAGTGGCTAGGTGTCCTTAGGATACTTAATCTAAAACAGCACTCGGGAGTCTAGTAGCATCAGAGTCCCAGGGTGAGGGGTTGTGAGATTTCTACAGGGAAGAACTAGGAGTACTGGAGAGGTCCAGATCTTGGGATCTGGATCCCATTTAGGTTCCTTAAATATCTAGGAGTCTCGGGTCAGTGAAGATACAGAACATATAGTTTGCCCCATTTCTTCTGAAAGGCCATTGGGGAGGATCTGAAGTTAGCAATCAGTTTCTCAACTTTGAAACACTGGGACATTTCTTCCACCCAGTCTAGATATGAGATCTCAAGACTGTCTGTCCAGTGTCAGAGGATCAGTCTCTTGACTGCCATAGCGATAAGTGCTATATGGTACTTCCTTTCTTTGATCCTGATACCCGTGTAGTCACCTATGATACAGGTCTCCAATGTGAGAAGGTTTCCTAGACCTAACATGGGATCCAATTTGTCCGCAATAGTCTTCCAGAGAGGAGCCACTTTAGGACAGTGCCAGAAGATGTGAGGAAGGTCTCCCTGTTCTTCCCAAATCTGAAAATATTTCAAAGGAGCAGAAGGGCCAAATTTTGATTTCAACTGGTGTGAAATACATGTTATTGATTATGAAGTACTGAGTCATCTATTCCTATCTAGAGTATTGTAGATATACAGGTCTTTTCAGATCTGTCCCCATGGATACGGGAGCCTGCGGAGGATGCTGCCCAGGCCTTGGAACCAGTTAGAGGGTAGGGTGAGCAAGTTTCAGGAGATAGGTATACAGCCTAGACACCCTGTGTTTAACCACGCTGTCCTTAACCTTCTCTAGTAGTGGTTTGATAACTGAAGGGGATATTGTTACATCGAACTCTTTATCTACTAGGTGTTTTAGTTGATATATTTTAAACCGGGCCTTAGTGGGAATATTTAGGGCAAGTAGTAGGTCCGTTAATGGGCCCTGTTTACCTTGAACATAAAGGTCCTCCACTGAGAGCTCCTGAATTGGGTATAGCCATTTAGGGACTAGCGTTTTGTCCCCGATCTTAATATTAAGGTCACCCATCAGTGGTTGGCCAGGGTCCTTAGTATAGCGGATTCTGGTGGAGGAGAAAAATTGGTTAAGCACCTTGACTGTGACACCTACTGGGGAGTCTTGGATCGCTCGGGGGAGAGACGCAAAGCCACTATAGAAAAGGCTGGAGGGGTTTATGTTATGGCGGGTGATGAGATCCAGATCCAGGTCTAGCCATGTAGGGAGGTAAACATCTTTCATATCTCCCAGCCATTTCCCTGCTTTGGTAAGGTGACTAGACCAGTAGTAGAGCTCGAAATTCGGCAATCTGAGGCCCCCCATTTCTTTGGGGAGACACAGTTTAGCGAAGGCCCTCCTTGGAGATTTATGATTCCAAATAAATTCGGTTAAGGTCGAATGAATTTTCTTGAAAAAGGACCTTGGTAACCAGATGTCTAGGAGGTTCAGGGGATAAAAAAGGCGGGGAAGAATGTTCATTTTGATAATGCTGATCCGGGCCCCCACTGGTAATGGCAGTTTCCCCCATCTTTGCAGGTCCGACTTAATTCTTACTAATAAGTCTTCTAGGTTTAGCTTCCTGGTTAGGAAGGGTCTCAGCCAAGTAAATACGTGGTATTTACATGAGATGGGTCCACTTCATGCCCAGATGGGAACGGAAATCGGTGAGGTGTACATTAAGTGGAAAATCTCAGTCTTTGCTAGATTAAGTTTATAATTGATAGTTCTCCAAATTGTGAAATTATCCCCATTACAACTCGTAGGATTCAACCGGTTAGCTAATTGTAGCAGAATATCATCCGTATATACTGAAATCTTGATGGTTTGCTTGAGGACAGGGCATCCCTGAACCCTGGGGCGTTTAAGACTGACCAATAGTGGTTCCAGATAGTGGTTAAATAAAACGGGATGGGGGTAGCCTTGTCGGGTTCCAGAGTGGAGCAGTATGGGGATGAGAGGATCCCATTACAATAAATGTTTGCCATGGGAGCCCTATATAAAGCTCTGATCCACCTTATGAACTCCTCGAAGCCGAACCTAGACATGGTATACCATAGGAATTCCAATTAACACGGTCAAATGCTTTCTCCGGCGTCAGTGCCACCAATGCCATGGGAACCTGGGAAAATGAGCAGCCCTTGAGCACGTGAGAGAGCGACTTAATGTGATCCATCACTGATCTCCCTTGCACAAATCCTACCTGCTCAGTACCAGTAATGAGGTCCATACTTGTTTGATGCGAGAGGCAAGAATCTTGGACAGGATTTTAACATCGCAATTAAGAAGTGAGATTGGCCTGTAATTAGCCGGGTTTCGGGAGGGTTCAGCCGTTTAGGAATCAATACAATAATGGCCTCCAGTAGGGAAGGATCCAGGGTATCTGCAGTCAGCAGGTAGTTGTATAGGTCTAGAAGAGGGGAACCAAACTGACGGAAGGCCTTGTAAAATTGGCTGAAACCCATCCGGGCCAGGAGCTTTATCTGACGGTAACTTTGAATAGCCTGTTCCACCTCCTCTTGGGAAAGAGGAGGAGAGGAAGGCCACCTGATCCTCCAAGAGAAGCGGGAGTGTCAGTGACTGAAAAATCTCTAGTCCTGGTGAAGGGAAGGGGTGCATTCTGGTTGTATAGGTTTTGGTAGTAGTCTTTAAAGATTGTTGCTATATCTCTGGGCTCTGTTTTAATGGTTCCTCTTGGTCTTCTAGAGCGGGATCAGCCTAGAGTTCTCCACTTCTTTCAGTTTCAGTGCTAGCAGTCTGCTCGGCTTTCTCCTGATCCAGATATCTAGCCTTAGTTTTCAATAAAGCAAACTCCGTTTTTCTCTCGGATCAAGCCTTCATATTCATTTTTAAGTTTGTGGAGGTGTTCTAAGCTATTCAGCGAACTAGAAGTGGCCAATAAATTCTCTGCTGCCTTAATTTGATTTGAGAGGCGACTAGATTCTGAGATCTGGTTCTCTTTCTCCTGGAGGAAATCTTGATCAGTTCCTCTCAAAAGCATTTTAAGGAACACCAGAGGATATCCATTCTGGTCACTGAGCCACGGTTGATTTCTAGATAGTTTTTAATAAGGATTTAATCTGAATGAGAGAGTGTTCTTCTTTTAGTAGCTGGGTATTGAGTTTCCAGACCGTATCACGGGAAGTCATAGATTGAGGAGAGAATTTAAACCAGACAAGTGCATGGTCTGAAATTACTATGGGCTCAATACCTGCCATGAGGACCTTATTCATGAGGGAGGTGGACATTAGAAAGTAATCTAGGCGCGACCAGGAATTGTGGAGGGGAGAGAAAAAGGTATAGCTTTTTTGGAGAGGGTAGAGGGTTCTCCAGGGGTCTACCAGACCTAGCATGTTACCCATTTCTTTCATCGCCAATTGCGGTGGAAGCAATGGTCTCAGTGGTCTAAAAGTTTATCCAGCTCCTGAGTTGGAGCTACGTTCCAATCCCCTCCTAGGATCAAAGGGGTGGGTAGAAGGAGCAATTTGTCAACTAGCTGCATAATAAAAGCCACATTCCTCCAACTGGGCCATAGACCGAGCCTAAGACAACAGGGGAATTATAGAGGGATCCAGACACCAATATATATCTACCTTCTAAATCTCTGACAAACTTCGTCAGATTGAAGGTATATTTTTCTGTATCATAACAGCCACTCCTCTGGCTTCTGACGAGTCTCAGCTACGAAATTTGGGAGAAGCCTCTGGTTCGTAACATATTACTTTCAGCTACTGTAATATGGGTTTCTGCAGACATAATATGTCGGCCCCCAGAATCGAGCAATTAGTTAAAATACCAGGCCTTTTCTTGATATCTCTCATCCTCTCTTATATTCCAGCTGATCATTTTGACAATGCTACCAGCCATATTTTAAGACAAAGTGCAATACACCACTCATTGATCCTAGCAACTTCTTTTATGCCTCTATAGTGGTGACACCCTCAAGCCCCCAATGTACCCCAACATTTCTTTGCTGATAAAAATAAGAACTCAAACTAGTAACTATGATAGGCTGCCAGCTCTAATATTAAACTTCAAGTCAGGACAATCCACAAAGCTAGGTGGCAGCACTTCAAACAATTATTATCAATCCTACAATCATTATCCCTCCCCTGCCTCCCTAACCTTGCCCAATTAACAGTATAAACATAATTCCAAATATGAACTCTCCAAACATCAGCAGTGTCATGAACATTATCCCTTTCCCCTCCCCCCCCGCCCCTTACAAAACATATATTATTTACATAATCCCACAGATCTGTTGTTTCAACGACAGGCACAGTACTGGTTGCTTCCATGCCCTTCCCTCCCCAGGGTAACTCTATATTAACCTTAACAATAAACAGAGCCCCATAGTCACAAGGTCAGAGACAGTAATCTTCCACATCAGTAATCCGAACAGTGAAAAGTATAGGTCACAACAGTGAGGCAACTTACTGGTACCCAATAACTCCCTATTTGGTCGCAAGGCATGGCACAGCTACAGCCCGCCTTTAAGTCCCCTGCCCCCCTCCCATTATAAAGGCACTGCCTCTATGGCCAAGTACATGAGGATTGCCCCTATCACCAGGGGGAAAATAAGGCAGTAAACAGCCTTACCTGGGAGCAGTTTCAGAGTTCTGGTCCCTAGGTCTAATCCATATAAGCACCAGAAAGCGAAGGGAATCGCCGGGGACGAATGTTGACGGACCAAAACGGTCCGACCGCAACAGGTCCTCCGGAAACTGTGCACCTCCCCACCGGTTCCTTCTAATACACCGAGGTCCAGGACACGAGGAGAGCAAGAGGTAGGTCGATTAGGCCTTAGTGCCTACTACCACCAACTCCAGCACCATGTGGGTCCCCGGAGAAGTCCCCACTGAAAACAGAGGCGATCGACCCAGGACTACCATGACCCAGCAGAGCATAGCGACTCCATAGTAAGAACTTAAAATGGGCAAATCTAGACCAGAGCTTGTAAAGGGACAGAAAGATAACTGTAAAAGTCACAATTTCAGTTGGTGGATTATTTTTGTTGTATTCCCATTTCTGATTGGGTCAGTCATTTGGTTGTGAGTCCTTTGAACAGATCAGGTAATAGCTTGGATAGGTCAGTTAGGCTTCTTCTAGTGTATCATAGGAATGCCAGGTATTTTCAATTTGTACAGATAACTTTGCAGGGTAGATCATGCAAAAGGCTTCCCAGCAGCTATCAGTTTGGTTACTACTGGATGGAAGGCAGCACGTTTCAGACGGACTCTCTGGGCAGATCCTGGGTAATCCTTAGCTTGGCTCCATTCCATAGAACTGCTTCCAACTGTTTGACTTTATCTAGAACGTGTTGTCTGTCCAGGTAGCTTAGGAGTTTGATAATCAGGGGTCTGGGGGGAGCGTTTGGGGGAGGTCTGGGTCGAAGAGATCTGTGAGCACGTTCCACATGGTATTGTTGATGGACTATGGAAGGACCCACGACCTTGTTTAAGAAATGCTGGACAAACTTAATGGTATCTCCCCCTTCTTCCAGTTCTGGAAGGCCCAAAATCAGGACGTTGTTTCTTCTGCTGCGCCCCTCCAGGTCTTCGGTTTTTAGTTGTAATTTTTGTATTTGCTGGCGAAGCTTGACTATCTCAGGATCTGTTTTCTGTTGCCATCTTTTACTGACCCTATTCTGGATTCTGAGTCTCCCATCCTTCTTGAAAGGTCGGTGTAATCTTGCCTCATAGATTTGATTTCATTGGAGATCTCTTGCAGGGTATCTTTAAACGGTGATAACTCCTCCAAAAAGCGCTCTCCTCCGTTAAGGTAGTGCCTCCTGCAACATTAAGACCTCCGGTAGATGAAGTTTGGTTAGTTAAAGAAGGGTTGCAGCCAGAGTTTTTTGCTTTTTTTGAGGCTTTTTCTGGCGTTGTAGGTGGGGTGTGCCTGACTCCTGAGGCCTTCATTTCTGCATCTAGCATAGCGGTGTTCCAGCAGGCAATATACACCTCCACTTTGTTCCAATGTCAATTCCAGAAGTAGCTGTGATGTTTTAGACAACGTTTGGTGGTGGTTCAGTGGTTTCGGCTTGTCAAAAAATAAAGTTTTAAGAGGGGAGAAACGGGAGCTCCAAAGCAGGAAGCCACTCAGCACCACTGTATCACATGACCCGGCAGCCCTGCTAATACGGGACTTGTTACCCCCCTCAGCTAGGCCTGGAGCCTGCCATCAAGGGGGGACTATGTTTCCCCCCCCGTCACAGCAAGGTAGAGGGAAATCATTATATTAGTCATCCCTTCGTTAAGATGCTGGACTGGTGGGACGGGACCCGAGAGCAGGCATACCTCAGGAGCCCCCCCCAGCTGGCCCCCCCACATCCCCCCTCCTCCCCAAGAAAAAGCCTAAAGGGACTCACCCACCACCAGGACTTGTTACAGCTCTGCTGTTATTGTAGGGTTTCTGAGAGACCGGATCTTCAGAAGCATCTCATCCAGATTCATGTTTGGTTGGTGTGGTTCATGTAGCAAGGATTGTCCTTGAAGCAAAGTTCTAGAAGAGCCGGGTCGGTTCAGCGGGCGTTCCTTGAGTATCCTTTTTTTAAACAGATCTTCCTCGACTTCCAAAGCAGAAGAATATGAGGTGGGGCCTTCTGGCAAGAACACTGTAAGTCTGGCTGGGTAGAGGGTGCGAAATCTGATCTGTTGTGATCTTAAGATGGGGAACAGCGGAGTGCAGGCCCTTCTCTGACTTTGGGTGAAGGGAACGTAGTCGTTATCGATGATGATACAGTGAATTCCATACATTATTCTCCCTTTCTGCCAAGATTTTTTGAGGAATAGTTCCTTAGTCTGGAAACTTTGCATCCTTACCACAAACGATCTGGGTCTGGCATCTTTAGCTGATGGTTTGAGTCCCAGAGCCCTGTGGGCACGTTCAAAATCAAGGGGATAATCCGGACCCAAGTAGAGAATGGATCTGAAGAATTGGTCTGCGAAGGCCAAGGGGTTGGAGCCTTCTTCGCCCTCTGGCAGGCCAAAAATTTGAAGATTTTTCCTATGCCCTCTGTTCTCTGCGTCCTCCTGCCCGAGGGAGCAGTGCAACTGGGATTCCGCTAAAGATAGAATTGCTGACTCCAGGGCATTTATTGTTGTAGCGTTTTGAGATATTTGCTGATCTGCCTCATCCACCCGGGTCTGCAGGGATCTCAAATCAGCCTTGACTCGATTGAGAGAATCCCTCATTTCTTCTCTGAATTCGGAAATGGCCTGCAAAATATTCTGTTCTGACGGATGGGACGGAAGGGCTGGCTGAGCTGGATGAAGTTCGTTACCCCTTCTTTTCCCTCCTTTGGTGGCCATTAAGGTGGGGGGAGGAGGAAATGGGTCAACCAGGGAGGCTGCAGGTAAACTTAAATTGACTCTTGGATCCCCTGTAGGCAGAGTAGCGTTTCTCTCCTCTGTGGATAAGCCTGAAAGTGGGGAGAATCTGTTTTGCAGAGCAAGTTCCATAGATTGCAGCCTCAAAGCTGCCAGGGGTAGTTATTATTATTATTGTTATTATTTTTTTTATTTTTTTTAATAGTTAAATGTATAATTCCCCTTTTTAGTTTCCTTGTCACCATTTTTATTCTTCCTCTTTTGCTCCCTCTCCCTCTCCTTCACCCATCTTTTATCCCTTCTCTCGCTCTCCCCCTCCTCTTTATCCTTCTTGGGTTTGTTGCCGTTTATTGTATGTTGTTCCTTTATTTTTTTTCCTTCCTTTATTTTATATTTGTGCAGAGCCTTTGAACTAGTAAGGATTACCAGAGGATGCCTGGAGGGGTAACGTATACACTCCTGAACTGATCCTAAACTGGTCCGGGCTGGATTGTGCTCTTTTTTAACTCTGTAGGTGGTTTACCTTTGTTTTAATACACCACCCTCACGAGGAGGCCGCTCAAGAAGCCCTGGACCGACGTCGGATTTCTGCCACGGAAGAATTATTCGTGATCATGAGGTCCAATCTGGCTGGGTGGCTCCCGGTTATTTGAGCACTACCGGCACTGATAGAGGAGTCGGGTGACCGAGGAAGCCAGAATACACGACAGCTAGGAGTGGAGGCAGATGAAGGAAGAGAGAAGGCAGCCAGATATTGCTGTTGAAGGCCTCCGAGAAGAAGTGGCAGGCGATCGTGGCTGTTAGGGCCTAAGGTAGTTGCCCTTACTCCACGCGGCCAGGGAGAGTTACAGGGGGGAACTCCGATTGTTGATGACGAGCCGCCTGGGTCCGTAGACTGTGCGATGAGGTTTCGGGCGTTGCTGGGGTCCCTCCTCAGTTTGGATGCGTGGTCCTGTTCCTGCTTGATAGAACTTTTTGGAGGTAGGAGACCATTTAAATGTATTTATTTAGGGAGCCACCAAGTTGTCCCTCTCACCGTGCCATTACCCTGACAGTGATCAGTTCTGTGGAGTTTTTTCCACCCAGTTTAATATATCAACCCGCATTTCTTACATTTATTCCGCAGTTTTTGGTGGAATTTCTGCGAAAGTTGGTGAAATGATTTATGAACTTTCGCGGAAGCGAAAATCTGACTTTCACCCTAATTCCTCTGGTAGAATTTTTTTTTCGCACACCCCTAACTGCCAGTAACCCCATACCCTGTCATGAGTTATTGTTTACATATTAGACTGCAGGGAAAAGTGCCAAGACTTAAAGAGCCTCTGTTGCCAAGAGAACACTTCAAAAAAATATTATATTTTAACATAATTCAGCCTATAATTCATAATACAATTGTAATGTATTTTATATTTATTGTTTTACCATGATAAGCTTCCTTGAACAACACTAATTTTTAAGGAAGTCCTGGAATGGAAAAGTGAAGAACCTAGTTACAAGAGTACAAAAATAATTACTTACATAACAAGATAATAATACAATGACTAGTACTTTCATATACACAGCAGTTTAAACCAGGGATTGAGATGACAAGTTATTATAAGCAATACACTGGACATAATTATGAGAACAACACAGCCCTAAAGGATGATTCAGCTTTTGAGAAAACACTCCACTTCAAGAATTTAGAATTTGCAGGAGGTCAAATTTATGAACACATATTTTCATATTTATAGTTCCTTCGGTCTTTACCATTACACAGTAAGGAACACTTCACCATTCAAGATGGCTGACTGGAAGAAAGCAGGACTGATTGGAGAATGAGAGCACAGAGTCCTCATTTCAGGTCTCACTGTCCTTAAACCAGCAGTGATCGGCTGACTTATCTTCTTCGTTGTTTTGTAAAATACAACCTGCTGAGTACAAAATCTGCAAACTATTATAGAAAGGAATAATAGCATAATAATAATAAAAATAATATTAATGCTTAATAGTCTTGTGTATAGGGTATCAGGATTATTCGCCCCTAGAAAAATGACCCCAGCACAAATTGCACCAGAATAATTTGCCCCATTAAAATTCACCCCAATACTCATATACATTACTAGCTCCAATCATTATGTACTAGGACTATATGGTTCAAGAGAATGTCCCTATTGCAGCCCCACACATATGGTATGGGGCTGCCCCCCAATCTAGTGCAGAAACAATTTTTGTATTCACTTGGTTTATTTTACATTCTGGTTAATCATGCCATCCCCCGATGCTCCTCTGAATGTAAAAATTGATGGTATTATACGATTTAATGCAGTTTATGTCACAGCCAGGGAGAAGTCTCAGGAGATTCAATAATCTGAACTGAGTTCAGGAGCTTTAGAAAGCTCCATTAGCTGGCCACCAGTTTCACTGGACTCCAAAAGCTAGGTATAGCTCCTGCAATGGCAAGCAGTGACAGGGTACCAAGGGACTGGGGCATGCTGGATCCCCCATCAAATCAGTCAGTAACAGGGGTGGGTGAGGGTGCCAGTGGGATTCAGTGACCACAAGCCCCCCTCCCCAAACACTTAAGATGGGGGGCAGGGTTGTGGAGTTTTGATTTTTCATGCCAAATAAACTAAAAATTTAAAATTATTGTTTGGCCTGGTTTCATTGATTCTTATAACTTGAACAAAGCTGAACTTCAGTTCTCAATTTTGCCCAAAAGGTCAGATTGGTCTGAAAGTGTTTGAACAGTCAGAGTTTGTCCTGTGCCATTCTTTAGTAGAACAAAACTATTGCATGAGAAAAAAAAAAGACAACTAAAAACACTAAACCTGTACAGTGTTACTGAATTTGGTGCTTTAGCCAGGTAGCAAAATGCAAGGACTTGTATTTCAACTGCCCCCTTGTGGACAGTAAAAACATTGCTCTCTGTTTCAAGCATTGAGTTCATGGGGCCCCCATGATGACTTAACAGCTTAATCCTGATGATCACACACCACACGTCTTCCCTTTGCTCGCACGCAAGCCAGGCTGGCAGTGACTAGCTTCTTAGCACGTCTTTCTGCAATTTGTTTTTTAACACTAGGAATTTCCTGCAAGTAGTATTTGTTTTTCACAGCCATGATTTATAATAACAGCCTAGTTATCCAGAGGGTGTAATTTCAAGGGTATGAGTGTATACAGTAAGTGTGATTTTAATACTGGTGGGCAACACTGATTAATATTGTGGTTTTATTAATCTTTCTTAATTACCACCTGGAAGTTCAGTTTCTGCACGAATATCTTTCTGGTACATGGAAACTACCTGGTATATGTTGCTGAAATTCAGCCTGGACAGAGTCTACATTACAAACTGTTGTGCGTGTTCTAAAATGTTGTTGTGTACATTTCAAACAGTTGTTTCTGCAAAGTTAAAATGTAATAAAATTGTAAATTCCTTATTTACCCCACACTCAGCTGCTTACAAACAAATCAGTGTTCAAAGTTGTACCTTTTAACCTGTAAACGCCTGTAAAATTCATTTTGATCATGGAGCAGTTCACACCCGGTGGATTATCCTGCATATGAAGTACTTCCATTTTAATAAGCATTAGTGAAATGGAAACACATAATATCACAGGGCTGTCACTAGGTGCTGACATTTTCTACAGTGGAAAATACATTTTCAAACGTCTACAGTACAAATCAAAAGGTAAAACTCTGGGCACAGGGTGGGCAGTAAACAGTTGGATGCAGGGTGATATTTTTCATAAACACAGAACATATAATTTAAAATCTGATTGCAGATAAGGACTGTTTGGCCCCTCCAGTCTGCCCATTCCTCCCTACTTACGCTATTACTGCAGACAGTACCCGATCTACAGCTCTTTCTCCTCCTCTTCCTTTCCTCTATGATTCCCCTGTGCTCATCCTATGCATTCTTGAACCCCATCACTGTTTTCACCCCCACCACCTCTGCTCGAAGTCTGTTCTAGAAATCCACCACTAAAGTCTATTTCTGTGAAGAAGTACTTCCTCACATCTCTCAGGAATCTACCCCTCTCCAGCTTCATAGCATTTCCCTTGTTCTTGAGCACCTTTTCTTCTGAAAAATACTTCCCTCTTGTACCTTATTTACTCCTGTGAGGTATTTAAAGGTCTCCATCATATACCCCCTCTCCCTCCTCTGTTCCAGGGTATACATATTGAGATCATTTAGTCTCTTCTAGTAGGGCTTTTGATGCAGACCCTGCACCATTTTAGTTGCCCTCCTTTGGACTGCCTCCACTCTGTGTATGTCCTTCTGGAGATGTGGTCTCCAGAAATGGACACAGTACTCTAGGTGGGGTCTTAACAATCTATACAGAAGCAACTCCTCCTCCCTCTTTCTGCTGGTCATACCCCTCCCTATGCACCCCAGCATCCCACTAGCCCTCCCAACTGCCTTGTCACATTGCCTGGCCACCTTTAGGTCATCTGCTATGATTATCCACAGGTCTCTTTCCTGCTTGGTGGTCATCAATACCACTCCACCTATTTTGTACTCTGGTTTTTGTGCCTTAAGTACATTATTTTGCACTTTTTCACATTGAAACCCAACTGCCATACCTTGACGCTCATCTAGTTTTCTCAGATCTCTGCTCATTCTTTCCACACATCCCCTGGAGAGTCTACCCTACTGCAGATGTTGATATCATACACAGAGAGGTAGACCTTCCTTTTCAGCTCCTCTACAATGTAACTTACAATGACATTAAAGAGGACTAGTTACAGCACTGATCCCTGAGGCACCCTGCTGGTCACCCTCCCTTCCTCTGGTGAACTCCATTTATCACCACCACCCTCTGTCGCCAATCCCCTAACCAATTTCTTATGCAGTTTACTACCTTTGGACCCACTCCTAAGTTATCTAGCTTTCTTACTAGTCTCCTATGTGGAACGGTGTTGAAAGTCTTACTGAAACCTAGGTTGGCCATGTCCACTACTCCACCCTGATCTAAATCCTTTGTTACCCAGTCAAAGAAATCTATCAGATTTGTCTGACATGACCACTTCCCTGTGAACCCATGCTGCCTTGGATCTTGTAAGCTACTGGATTCAAGATATTCCACAATCCTTTCCTTCAGCCAGGATTCCATTAACTTTCCCACCACTGACGTCAGGCTGACTGGCCTATAATTGCCAGCCTCCTCCCTGCTACCACTTTTGTATAGTGGAACTATAGCCACCCTCTTTCAGTCCTCTGGAACCTATTTCCAGTGAGTTGTTAAATAGAACTTTCAGAGGTGCAGCCAGTATTTTCCCGAGCTCCCTCAATACCCTTAGATGCTCCCCATGTGGCCTCATTGCTTGTCCACCTTCAGATTAGTGAGTCCCTTCAGGGCTCTCTCCTCCAAAAAAAGACTAGTGTCCACCTCCTTACCATCAAAGCGTCTGTTATTTTCAACTGTAGATTGGCAAATTTAGGAAGTGTATTCTGGCTGTGCCCCAGATTAATGCCATTCTGGTGTACCCTACAGGAAGAGCTATGGGATTGTCTGGAGGAACCAGTAGAGCTCACAGCTGAAATGTTGTTATTATCAATCTTCCCAGAACATAGCCCATCTGGGCATCACACTTTACTGCCATTATATCTCCTAGCAGCAAAAAATGCAATAACCTGCAAATGGCTGACCACAAATATACCGTCAGTCTCAGATTGGTGTCAGATTGTTTTGGAGATCTACAAGTTAGAAGGTTTAACGGCAGATATACATAATAAGCAAACAGCATTTAGGGAGAAATGGTAACAGTGGATCTATTACACGGCCACGTTGGATCCAGAATTTGTACCGTAAAAGGCAAAAAGGGAATCTCTTCCTGGCACTAAGCACCATAATTATTTTTAATTAACCCTCAGTTTGAAGCTCTTGGGATGAATCAGCCGATCTCTAAATGATTTTGTTAACAGTCTTTGACCATTTGTGAAATCAGAGTATAATTTTATTATATAAAGCTAACAGGCATATTTATTCTGCAATGTAAGGATCATAGTCTTTATTTTGTAATCTTTTAATCCTTTCCATCCTAATTGATTTTTAAAGTATACATGTATAATGTGATATATATACTGGAAGTTGAGAATAATATGATGTGTATCTGTGTAGCCCCTAAGTAGCTCTATCCCAAGAGCTACTACCCCTGCCTGCATGGCTAGTTGCAGGTTAAGGGGCCTGGCTACTGAAATGGGTGCCTCCACCAGGAGGACAGTGTTGTTAGCAACAAGGCTAACCTGGGTACAGCCTTCCGGGACACTGTAACCCCCCCTTTCCCCTCTAGTGGCCTAGACAATATGCAACAAACACTTTCACAGTAACCCCTATTCAGCAAACAATTCCCCACAGTTTGCACTTACCACCAGGGCTGGTTCCACCAGTTTGGACCTGGAGACCCCTGTAAAACAAGGTTAGACACTGCAGATAACAACAGTACAGTGCTTTTGGTACAAACTGGAACCACAGTCAGATTAAATGCAAAAAAAGTTAGATCTGATTTATTCAGGGGACTTGAACAAGGGAGGGGTGTAATCAGGTTGATTGTTTTGAAAACTGATCTAGTCAGGCAATTATGCATGCACTTTTAGGCCCTACAAAGTCACACACTCTGGATACCCAGTTGTAAGTAAGTTGGGCTAGCCTGAAACATTTCCTGGGGTAGGCAGGCGTCTCAGCTAGTTGGGGTCCTGTGATGAAAAGAAAAGGCATGCACAACCACACACAATTTGTAATCTAGAGCCTGAAGGCTCAGTTCATTAAAAGAAAAACAACAATGCAATCAGATGACAACACTTGAGATTTGGCTGTTGTTGCAGGGAGCTACTCTGATTGTTACTCATACTACCCAATACTAGACACAGGCTAGACGAAATGGAGACTGCAAGTTGATGACTGGTTTGCCAGGAGAAGCAGGGCCCACACGAATCACTGAGGTGTTGTTCCTGTTCGAGATGGTTGAGCTGGGGGCTGATCCCTGGGTGAGTCACTCATCGATGATGGTTTCTGTGCCTGAAGTAGCTGGCTGGGCCAGGTGGCAGAGCCCAGGCTGGGTGGAACAGTTCGGATTTTGAGTCCTGTAGTGCTGGATGCAGCTTCCAGCAAGCATGACACATTTACACAGTGGGGAACCAAATCGCGACCTACTAACAGCACACAGAGCATTTATAATAAAGCAATCACCATACCACACTACGGAATGCAGTCCGGCCGCAATATCAGTGTCTCTGAGCAAAACCGGGAATTCTGTGGTAAATGGATGTCCTGGCAGGCCGATCGCGTACAGCAAATCTTCGGTCTTCTTCATGTTCAAATCTGGTCACTCTTCAGTGGCTTTGTCACACTCCAGTTCAGATACAGTCCAATTGCTAAGCCTTTCTTTAAATTTGATGGACTGCATCTGACTAAGGAGGGAGTCAGTGCATTGGGGCAGAAGCTTGACATCTTTGCAGAATATTTAAACTAGCAAATGGGGAGAGGGGTGCAGCACCCCATACGTCGAATGGGAAGAACACCCTTCCCCCCTCAGCTAGTGGTCAAACAGGGATTCAGCATGTTTGCAGTTCATTTGCATCACCAAGTAAGAAAAAAGGTTTGTCTCCCCATATGATGCACAGGGGTAATGCCAAACCTCACCCAACAACTAACACACTGAAATCTGCCCAATGGAAAATCATGTACACAAATGCTCACAGCCTGGGAAATAAGATCCCAGACCTGCAGGCAATAATGTCAGAGGCTAAACTGGACATAGTAGCAATTAGTGAGACGTGGTTTACCAGTAACCACACTTGGAAGACTTCAGTACCTGGCTATGTATTGTTCAGAAGAGACCGAGGTGCAAAAAAGGGGGGGAGGAGTGACCCTGTATGTCAATGAAAATATCAAAGCTACAGAAATCAGAATACACATTAGGAGCCAGAAGAACTGTGGGTCACACTGGAAACAGGAAATGGGACAGCCATAAGAACTGGGGTTGTCTACAGGCCCCCAGACCAGGGGGAGGACATAGACACATTACTGTTAGAAGATATACAAAACATGACAGCTAGAGAGGAGGTTCTGATAATGGGAGACTTCAACATGCCGGATACAGATTGGTCAATACCAGCAGGAACATCTGCCAGAACTAGACACATAGTGGATTCCCTGCAGGGGGAGGGCCTCAAACAACTGGTACAACAACCCACAAGAGACAGGGCTATCCTAGATCTAGTACTGACTAACAGGGAAGGGATCACAGATCTCCAGGTAGAAGGTCACCTGGGGGCCAGTGACCATCACATGGTATGGTTCAATTTGGCTACTACATCTAAATCATCCCATTCCAAGGCAAAAATATGGGACTTCAGAGGAGCTGACTTTGATAAGATGGCCAACAGAATTAAGCTAGCCCTGGCAAAAAGAAACACAGGTGAGGGGGTACAGGCAAAGTGGGCAAGCATTAAGGTTGCAATACTTGAAGCAACATCCCATTGTGTTAGACAGAAAAGGAAGTGCAAAAGAAGAAGGAAACCACTTTGGTTCTCAAATACAGTAGCAGAAAAGGTCAGAACCAAAAGGCTGGCCTTCAGGAAATATAAGGGAACACAGCGGGATGAAGATAGGAGGCATACCAAACTGCCCTAAGGGAAGCAGGGAAGGCAGTAAGGCAGGCAAAGTCCCAAACTGAGGAAACACTAGCACTAACAGTAAAAGAAGGTGGCAAGACTTTCTATAGATATATTAGTGAAAGAGAAAGTCCAGAGGGGTATTGCTGTTTAATGTAGAAAAGGGAGCATGTGAGGAGGACCATGCAAAAGCATCTATCCTAAATAGATACTTTGCTCAGTATTTACTGAAGAGAAGGTAGGACAGGGCCCACAGCTCAGCACCATGGACACAGGGGAGGGAGGTGAGCACTACTCCTTCACAAAAGAAAGGGTCCTACAAGAGCTTGCTAAGCTCAGGGTGGATAAGGCAATGGGACCTGATGGCATACATCCCAGGGTACTCTAAGGAGCTAAAGGTGGAACTAGCAGAGCCATTAGCAGAACTGTTTAGTGAGTCTCTGAGCACAGGAGAGGTCCCAGAGGACTGGAGAAGGCTCATGTGATCCCGCCCACAAGACTGGTAGCAGGAGGAGGCAGGAACTACAGACCAGTCAGTCTTACTCAGTAGTGGGCAAGATTATGGAGGCACCCTAAAGAAAGGATAGTGCAACACCTGGAATCCATAGGGGCACAGGATCCAAGACAGCATGGGTTTACTAAAGGAAGGTCCTGTCAAACTAATCTCATAGATTTCTTTGACTGGGTAACCAGAGTGGTGGACCAAGGGGAGCAGTTGATGTCGCCTACCTTGACTTCAGCAAAGCTTTTGACACTGTTCCACATAGAAGATTGATAAATAAGCTGGGTAGGCTCGGGTGGGTCAGAAGTTGGCCAACTGGGTGGCAAACTGGTTGACGGGCAGAAAACAGAGAGTGGTGGTAAATGGTATACAGTCAGAAGAGATGCAAGTCACAAGTGGGTACCTCGGGATCAGTCCTGGGGCCAGTCCTCTTCAACATCTTCATTAGTGACCTTGCAGATGGACTAGAGGGTAAGCTTTGTCTGTTTGCAGATGACACCAAGATCTGCAACAGAGTAGATGATCCAGATGAGGTGGGCAGAATGAAAAGAGATCTGATAAACTAGCAAAATGGTCAGATGAGTGGCAACTAGGATTTAATGCAAAGAAGTGCAAGATCATGCACATAGGGAGAGAAACCCTGAAGCCACCTATAGGCTGGAGGAGTTGCTAGCAGTCACAAAGGAAGAAAGAGACTTGGGCATCATCATCATCACTGATGACCTGAAATCATCCAAGCAGACCTCTAAAGCAGTAGGTAAGGCTAGGGGGGTGTTAGGGTGTATTAGTAGGGGTATCACAAGTTGTAAGAGGGAGGTAATAATCCCTCTTTACAAGACACTGGTTAGGCCCCATCCGGAGTACTGCATGCAGTATTGGAGGCCACACCTTCACAAGGACATTAACCAAATTGAGGCAGTCCAGAGAAGGGCAACCAAAATGGTGCAGGGACTGCATCAGAAGACATATGAGGACAGATTAACAGAACTCAACATGTATACCCTTGAGCAAAGGAGGGAGAGAGGTGATATGATCGAGGCATTCAAACACCTTAAGGGCATTAACAAGGTGAAAGAGTCTAACATGTTTAAATATAAGAAAATAGCAGGACAAGAGGACACAGCATGAGATTAGAGGGGGCCGATTAAGGGAATGTGAGGAAATTCTTTTACACAGAAAGGGTGGTGGATGCATGGAATGGCCTACCTCAAGCAGTGGTGGCTATGGATACAGTGCAGGGCTTCAAACAGGCATGGGATAGGCATAAGGGAGCAATACAAATGAGTATGAATAGATAGGCCACTGACAGAGCAAAGGCCGAAGGCACATTTATAAGGCAGAAAAAGAAATGGGCAGACTGGATGGGCCTTGTGGTCCTTATCTGCCGTCAACTTCTATGTTTCTATGTTTCAAAGGATTCCCTCTCTAGGGACTGCAGGCAGAAGGCCAAAAAGCAGCTGCTTGTGTAACCCCTTGTTACCCGGGGTTACTAGAATCCCAGTAAGACCTAGTGGTAGGCAGGGAAGGCAGCTTGTGAAACTCCAGTTAAATGGGTTTCACACTGTCTCACTCTGTTCTCAGTCACAGCTGAGACTGAGAGATGACATCACCATAGAACTGTCGTGCGCTGCATACGCTACATTGGAATCTGCAGCAGAGGGAGTGAGATAGAACGTTGGGAGTTTTCAAAGTCAGTCTCCTGTTTACTGTCAAGCAGGAAGGGAGTTTTTCTGTTTACCTCCTTGGGAGAAGGAAGTGTCTTTTGTTTACCTTCTGTGTGAGAAGATCAGTGTCCAGTTTCAAGTGTTGGAGACCGCTGTCCAGGTCTCAGTGCTGGGGGGGGGAGTAAATTATCCCTCTGTGGATTCCAGGGGCAATCCCCTAATTTCTACTACAGGAAGAAAGCTGCCTTGTTTACAGTTTCTGTTTTGGTCTGACAAGAGGAAAGAAGTTGTACTTCGCCTGTGGGGCACCTGCAATGAAAGTGTGAGTGTTTTGCTCTAATTTGAGACGGCAAACAGTGTGTTTCTTCAGTTTGGAAAATGTGAAGAAGTATGAGATTTGGACTACTATTTGGGAGGCCTATTGTACTAGGACAAACAAATGGAGTAGTATCAAAATCTACAGTTTGTATGGATTCAAGTAATGTTGTAGAGGGGGTGCTACAGTCCATCCACCGTTTAATCTACATTTCGAAGCTCTAGTTTCTGTTTGTCCAGAGAAATGGCCGGGTTTGGGCTGTGGGAGCTGGAGGTGGGAACACCCCCCATCTTTAGTAACCAGGTCCACCTCTACGGATTTCTTCTGTGATTGCTACTTGCCTCATGCGCCTGGCCAGTGATGAGGTAGGTACCCAGACGTGGGTCGCAAATTAAGTGGTATGGGGAGCCACAACAAGTAAAATTTGGGTTCATTCTTTAAATGGACCGTCAGTCAAGTGGCCGGCAGGGGAGCTGGGCCAGTCGGGCTGTGTATCCAAAGCCCATGCAAGTCCGGGCTGTGTGCCTGGTGGGCCCAGAGCCAGAAAACAGTAGAAATGGGTTCATTCTTTAAGTGGACCGCCTTGTAGTCTCCAATCTGCATTATCAGTATACGTAGCCCCTTGGGGGTCCATCTATGCTTTGTTATGTCTGCAGCTAGTTATGAATAAAAGCCACACTGAAAAATCCCAATCCTGGTTCTGGACATTACAGTTATTGCTTCCTGTGTTCGGATTTACTTGGGTGCCCCTGTATAGAGTAGCCAAACCTAGGTCCCCTTGTGCCAGGTAACCTCATCCTCCCCGAACCCAGGTCCCCACCAGGTATTGTTGCCAACGCCAACAGCATGCCACCTGTCATTTTGGTAAAAAGGCAGGGGTGAGGGGTTACAAAAATGGAGGCACTGCTTTGGATTTGTTCGGGAAGGAAGATGCTTGGGCAAGTGGGCTAGCGGTTTGGCTATCTGGCAGTGGGTAGCCCAAAAAGCTGAAGCAATTTTCCTAGTGTGTTGCTGTGTGCTGTGACTCTTGTGCTGCTGTTTAAAAAATGCCAACTGTTTACCAAGGAGCTGTAAAGCCAAAGAGTGTGCCCTTGTCCTGCATCAAAAATTGTTTACAGTGTTTTTGTCAGCTTTTAAAATGAATTCTGTGAAGAAAAGTGTGGAAAACTAGGGGTAGCAACAGAGAAATTATGCCCTGGATGTTTGAAATGCTTTTAAAGTGAATTCTGAGAAGAAAAGTATGGAAAACTAGGGGTAGCAACAGAGAAATTATGCCCTGGACGTTTGAAATGCTTTTAAAATTAATTCTGTGAAGGAAAGTGTGGAAAACTAGGGGTAGCAACAGAGAAATTATGCCCTGGATGTTGGAAATGCTTTCTGTGTAAATGGAGAGACTGCAGAGTTAATGGCAATGTTACATGGTTAAAATGGGCTCCCGCCGTGGAGTCAGTTGAAAAAAAGTGTGCATTTTACAGTTTAAATTTGCCTGCTCGACGATCGCCGGAGGAGGAGAGGAGCCCCTCACGAGGAAGAAGAGGCCATTTGCATGGCGCCGTGTGGTTGGTCAGGATTGCTATTAGTCCCCCCTAAGCCAGCTCTTCTGAGACTGCCTGCATTCGAGAGGGAGACAGAGTGTAGTGTGGTACTGGCAGTGGAGGAGCGTCGTGAGGTATTCAAAGCACTGTAAACATTCAAAAAGTGACTTTTTAGTTTAAAATTGGGCTCAACCCGCAAATCGATCGTGGAAATAGTGAATTTGGTGGTTAAACCGACGATCGCTGAGACTGCCCACCCGTTTGCATACAGAGGCCTTCAAGAACTGGCTGCAGGCCATTTTACCCCATTGCAGCAAGCTGCTACTGATCACAGTAAGTAAAAATTCAAGAAACTGCTCAAACAGTGATTTTCAGTAATGCCATATAAATTGTGTGTGCAGCAGTGTAGTCGCTTTGCAAGTAACGACTGTGTGAAGTCCTGCCAGCAAATGCAAGTCTGTTAAGCCATTGAATGTGTGCATGGAAGTGAAATTAGCCTCAAGTTTAAAGTCTGCAGCCAGAGAGAGACTGTGGGTTGTAGCAAAATGCAACACTAGTAGAAGCAGGCAATCCTGTGCTGAAACCTGAAGCTTTTAAGGGACTGTAAATAAAATGAATGTTACCAGCATGTAAAAAGTCCAAGGAAAATCCTGTAAATGTGTGTGAAGCCAAATCAGGGCAAGTTGTGCAGTTTGAGTAAAAGTTATCAGTAGCTGGTGTAAACCGGGTGCGCAGTGGCTTGACCCAGATTCTAAATGTTGATGCACAGGAGTGCTGCAGCCGCCATTACAGGGTGGGGTAGTAAAGTAAACACAACAGCAGAGGAGCCATTTTAAAACTACAGAGTGTGTGCAGTAAAGTGGGACTTTCAGTTACAGTGAACTTTTGTTTATTTTTCTGCAGTTATGGCCTCAGGACCAGCTCGTTACCTGGATCATGCCCGGGTTGCAGTAACAGCAGCAGTAAATAGACTGAGAGATATTGAAAAGTGGTGTTTTGGAGGGCAACTGCCTCCTGATGTGGCAATTCCTAATTATCCAGTGCGTGTATGCCAAATATGCTTGAGTGCTGGAAGGGATGTCTTTATGATTCCTTACTGTGCTGGATGTCTACAAAAATATGGCTTGTATAAAGCACCTCCAATTCGTTTGGCTCCCACATGGACAAAAATTCAGGAATCTGCAGTTGGCAGCACACAGCACCAGGCGGAGCCTGTGGAAGAAGGTCCCTCGGGGGAGTGTGGCACAAAGCTAGAGAGTGCAGAGTTGGAGACTGAACCTGAAGTTGAAGTTTTGGATACTGGATCTCAGAAAGAAAGTCTGGATAAAGCATCAATAGACCCCTGGGTGGGGGGGACTAGCCCAAGTCTCTTAGGTGAAGATGAGATGCGGGAGGCCTTTGAATGGGAGGTGTCGACCTCCATGCCTAGTGATGAATGGATAGTCTCGGGGGTGAGAACGACTGCTCACTCCTGGGCTCAGATCCTCGGTGAAGAGGAAGATGAGGGGGAACCTATGTGGCCTTGTGAAAAAGGAATGGGTACACAGCCTCAAGATCTTGCCTCGGAGGAATGTGTTGAAGAAGGTGGTGATGCCACTGCCCTGGCTTTACAAGAGGAAGAAGTCAGGGATCCGTTTTTAATTTCTTTGAGGATGCAAAGCTGGCAGAACCAGGACTGGCCACCCCCAAGCCAGGCCAGCGGTCTCAGATTGACCAAAGCAAGTAAAGAGGAGAGACTGGTTCAGTGAAAGGCCAATGAGATCTATGGTATGACCTTTCCTACCTTTCCTCGGAAAGTCTGGGAGGAGATTGAGGACTGCAGGAAATCCTGGATCTGGGATGAAGCAATGAAAATGTGCATCCTGGGGCCAACCAGCATGTAAAGAATAGACTGTTCCATGAAAAGTATACCCAGTGGAAGAGAGGCAGGACACTGTTTATGGACAGAGTGAGAATAGTGGATGGAGAGGACGTGAAGTCTCCCACTGTGTGAGTTATATGCGCCAGGCGGGGTAATAATTCAAGCCCTGACCCCGGTACTATTGGCCTCAGTGCAAGGACCTCCCAGTAATTAAGCCGTGCCTACAAAATGGAGAGCTGAGCAGTGGTAGTCAATACTGCCACACCAGACTGTGAAGTGCCCTTATTGATCCGCCAATATGAATAATCAAGGACTCAGGTGCTCCACATTCATCAGTCTACAGTGTACTGTCCTGTTCAGCAACCATCTACTGGCCCACCAGATGACTTCAGATCCAGAGAGGACACCAGCCCAGCTGTTTCCTGTTCATCGCCTGGTAATCTGATGACGTCGGACCAGCTGTTTTTCTTTTTGTTCCTGTTCTAAGGTTCCGTCTCCATTGATGACATCAGCCCAGCTGTTTCCAGATGTGCCCTCCTGTGGTTCCCGTAAGATGTCCGCCCAGCTGTATCAGAAGAAATGCTGCCAGGGAGAGTCTTCGGCCGTGGACCAGGTTCGTGCAGTTCTTGTACTACAAATGGCTGGTAAGTCCGAAACCTTTTCTATCTTTATGTCATTGCAGTACACACCCTACACTACAGACTTCAAAAATGTGTGAACTGTCCACAAAGACTCTCCCCTTCGGGACTTTGGCCTTTTAGAACTGTGCTTCACGGGGCTCCGGCCCAGGAGAGACTCTTTATTGGACTAGTCTTCGGGCCTTGTGGTCACTAGTTGGGACTTTTAGGGCACTCCATCCCCCCAAATGTGTATTGTAAATGATGTCATTACTGTACTCTAATGTAAATACTGTTTTTCTACTTTTTTTCTAAAAAAAAATCTTTTTGGGATTGTTCAGTGTTTTTGTATGGTAGGGTTTTAGGTAGACTGTGTATGCAGATCAGGAGTGCTTGTTTTGTCTTTCTTTTTCTTACAGGTGTTCCTGGGAAGACAGAAGAGAAGACAAGAAGAGGAGGAGGGGCTTATCGGAATTCCTTGTCAGTGCTTTATTGTGTAGAATTTAAAGTACTGTGTTGTTATTGTTATGGTTGTTACTGTGTTAACCCTTTCCTTCCACAGGTGTGGTTGTGGGGGTAGGGAGGAGGCAGTGATTGGTATCTTAATGGTGTGTGGTTGCAGGTTGCAGGATGCCCAAGGTCGGAGAGGTCCCCGGGTTTGGTTTTTGTTTGGGAATATTATGTTAGAGGCAGATAGGTTTTCCCTGGAGGGTTAGGGGGGATAGACAGGCTGTGGTCCTGAACGGCTGTAGGGACTGCAGTGCTGATCTATCAGGGCTATGCTCTGGATGGTTCTACCAGAGCCACTAGATGTCCATAGTAAGTGGATAGTGTACAGGCTGACATGTCAGCTATAGGCCTCTAGGCCCTTAGTGTTGCCTGCCTGTGCTTGCACATGGTAGGAGGGGGCCTGAACACCCCCCTCCGCAGGTAGCACATAGGGTGGGATGGCCTAAGGCCGGGTGCATAATGACTGGGGACAGTCATTTTCCTGGTCAAAGGCGAGTGTAACCCCTTGTTATCCGGGGTTACTAGAATCCCAGTAAGACCTAGTGGTAGGCAGGGAAGGCAGCTTGTGAAACTCCAGTTAAATGGGTTTCACACTGTCTCACTCTGTTCTCAGTCACAGCTGAGACTGAGAGATGACATCACCATAGAACTGTCGCAGCTGCATACGCCATATTGGAATCTGCAGCAGAGGGAGTGAGATAGAACATTGGGAGTTTTCAAAGTCAGTCTCCTGTTTACTGTTAAGCAGGAAGGGAGTTTTTCTGTTTACCTCCTTGGGAGAAGGAAGTGTCTTTTGTTTACCTTCTGTGTGAGAAGATCAGTGTCCAGTTTCAAGTGGTGGAGACCGCTGTCCAGGTCTCAGTGCCCCCCTCCCCCCGGGGAGGGGAGAAAATTATCCCTCTGTGGATTCCAGGGGCAATCCCCTAATTTCTACTACAGGAAGAAAGCTGCCTTGTTTACAGTTTCTGTTTTGGTCTGACAAGAGGAAAGAAGTTGTACTTCGCCTGTGGGGCACCTGCAACGAAAGGGTGAGTGTTTTGCTCTAATTTGAGAGGGCAATGTTATTTCTTCAGTTTGGAAAACGTGAAGAAGTATGAGATTTGGACTACTATTTGGGAGGCCTATTGTACTAGGACAAACAAATGGAGTAGTATCAAAATCTACAGTTTGTATGGATTCAAGTAATGTTGTAGAGGGGGTGCTACAGTCCATCCACTGTTTAATCTACATTTTGAAGTTTTAGTTTCTGTTTGTCCAGAGAAATGGCCGGGTATGGGCTGTGGGAGCTGGAGGTGGGAACACCCCCCATCTTTAGTAACCAGGTCCACCTCTACGGATTTCTTCTGTGATTGCTACTTGCCTCATGCGCCTGGCCAGTGATGAGGTAGGTACCCAGACGTGGGTCGCAAATTGGAAAATCTATCTAGGAGTCGCAGACTCTAAGTGGTGTGGGGAGCCACAACTTGGGAAAAGAATTCTCCTTGTTTGCTGGGAGTCAGAAGGAAGTAAGAAAACAAATCTCTCTAGGAGTTGCAGACTCTAAGTGGTGTGGGGAGCCACAACAAGTAAAATTTGGGTTCATTCTTTAAATGGACCGTCAGTCAAGTGGCCGGCAGGGGAGCTGGACCAGTCGGGCTGTGTATCCAAAGCCCATGCAAGTCCGGGCTGTGTGCCTGGTGGGTCCAGAGCCAGAAAACAGTAGAAATGGGTTCATTCTTTAAGTGGACCGCCTTGTAGTCTCCAATCTGCATTATCAGTATATGTAGCCCCTTGGGGGTCCATCTATGCTTTGTTGTGTTCAGCTAGTTATGAATAAAAGCCACACTGAAAAATCCCAATCCTAGTTCTGGACATTACAGTTATTGCTTCCTGTGTTCGGATTTACTTGGGTGCCCCTGTACAGAGTAGCCAAACCTAGGTCCCCTTGTGCCAGGTAACCTCATCATCCCCGAACCCAGGTCCCCACCAGGTATTGCTGCCAACGCCAACAGCATGCCACCTGTCATTTTGGTAAAATGGCAGGGGTGAGAGGTTACACTTGAATCACTCAAGCTGTTTACTCTTCAAACTCTAACTCCAGACTGACTGACTGCAGCAGGCAGCTTGGGAATTTCCTTTCATTCCAAAAGGTTCTGGTTGGTTGATCCATCAGTCTGTCAAAGCAAGAGCTCCCCTTCCAGGTCTGTTTTGGTGACAAAATGCAAAAACTACAATTCCTACAGAAATTTGCTCTCACAAGACCCCTAGGGACAGGCTCCATTTTAGAGTCCCCAAAGGCACTGACTGGTGCTGACTGGCAGCCCAAAACCAAAATGGTGGTGATAAACAGAACTGTCCATGCTACAAAGAAGGCAGGTTAGACAAACTACAATATCATTACTATGCTAATAGATAATCAGCAAATAAGTACAGCTTCTAACAGAGTGCCCTCTGCGCAAATAGCGATGGCAGAATGGAGCGATTATCTGGCAGCCTGGGCAGGACTCAAGCATAGAAACACTCAGCCCCCTCCCAGATCAAATAATCACCACGTTATAGGCAGCTCTTAGCCAGAGCACAGAGCATTAAGGCACTCTCATAAACACTTTTAAAATGCTAAGACACAGGATACCAGCCTGGCAGTGGGCATTTAGGCACACCCAAAGATGACTTTTGGGAACCCACATTTGTAGGGGAATTACACCTGTACTGTGGTTCTCTCAGTAAAAATGAAATTTAAAAAAAAGTTTCTGTTACTTTTATGTTTCTCCTCCCCTTCCCCTTCCTTTGTGAACAGTAAACAAAAGTATTTGCTCAGGATGTCTGCCTTTTCCTGGTCTCCCTCTGCACAGTCCCCCCCCCTTCCTTTTTTAATCTTACAATCCCACCCCTGGACTTTCCTTTTTTCATTCACATAGCTAAAAAAATGTAACGCCCCTTTTGTTACCTCCTGGACTATTCTCTCTTCAGTTTGCACCTTTGTGCTCCTTACTGCTTTCCCTGCTTCCTTCTGTTTCCCCGATACACCTCCCTATCCTCCTCCTTCTGCATCTCCTTATACCTTCTGAATGCTACCCTTCCAGCCTTTACCTTTTCAGCCACCGCTTTTGAGAACCATAACAGTCTCTTTGTCCTCTTGCTTTTGCTCACTTGTTTAACGTAGAGGTGTGTTGCCTTTATTATGATCCCTTTTAATTTTGTCCACTGTTCCTGCACCCCACCCAGGCCATCCCTCCTGCCAGATTATCCCTGAGGCATTCACCCATCTTTATAAAATCTGCCCTCCCGAAATCCAGGACCCTCGCCTTTATGTGGTTCAATTCCACAGCCATCCTCACACTGAACCACAAGGTACAGTGATCACTGGCCCCCAGGTGGCCTCCCACCTTGACGTCCGCAATACTGTCCCCGTTAGTGAGTACCAGGTTCAGTATTGTCCCCTCACGAGTGGGTTCACTAACTAGTTGCCTGAGGAACGCCCCTTCAGGTGTCGAGGATGTTCCTGCTTCTAGTTGAAGCCACTGCTGAGAGGCTCCAATCTAGTATACACCTGGCAGGTTGAAATCCCCCACCAGCAGCACCTCCCTCTTTTCTGCCAACTTGCAATGGTTCCCCCCAGTACCATATCTAATTCCACCCCTTGTGCTGGAGGTCTGTAGATCACTCCAGTGAAACAGTGGCTCCATTCCCCATCTCCAGGGTGACCCACAGTACCTCTGCCTCTCCCTGTAGCCCCGGTATCTCTGTTGATTTTATGCTTTCCCTCACATAAAGCACCACACACCCTCGTTTCCTTCCGGCCCGGTCCTTCCTGAATAGTGTATAACCTGGTATGGCCATGTCCCAGTTCTGGTATTCAGTGCACCATGACTCAGTAATGGCCACGATGTCCAGGCTGGCCTCTGTTTTTATGGCCTCTAGGTCCAGAATCTTATTTCCTAGACTTCTAGCATTTGCACACATGGCCTTTCAGATTTTGTTTCCACTCTGCTTTTAGCCCCTTCCCTTTTCCTTTTTCTCCCTCCGTCCTTCCCTACTGTCTTTTTAATGCTCCCATTCCCTTCTCCCTTTTTCTCTACCACCCTGCTTCCTTTGTTAATTTGCACCCTGGGGGATTCCTCTCCCCTCAGGTTCTTCATACTGTCTACTTCTGCATCTGGTGGGGGGGGGGCAGTTTCTGCCTCCCTGATTCCTTCCACCACAGCCCTCAGCTAGTTTAAATGTTCATCAAAGAAATAGTCATTTGTTTTACTTGGATGATACATCTATGACTCCTGTGTGAAAAAAATGCATATAACATATAAATATAACATATAAATACAACATACAACATATAAATATAACATATAAATACAACATACAACATATAAATACAACATACAACATATAAATACAACATATAACTATAACATAAATACAACATATAAACACAACATATAAATACAACATATAAATACAACATATAAACTAAAATACTGAAATATGGGCAATCATAGGGAACTCAGTATGTGTTTCTATCATGGGGTTGTGATGACAGCAGAATCCTCTTGAGCTTCACTCTCAAGGTTCATATGTTGTCAACTCAATCTCTCGATGGACACACAGCCTTGTTGTTCTATCTATACTGGCATTTTAGCCTGCTTTTTAGTAAATTCAGTGGGTGTTTCTAGTTAACACACTGGTGTGGCAAGGACCATTCTAGAAGTGTACAATGTGGTTTATTTCCTTGCTGATCTCTTATATTGTTGGAAAAATGCATCCTTTTTCTGCCATAGAACTTTGTAGTTAAGGGACATAGGCCAAGACAGACAAACAGTGCCATGCTAACAGGATTAGTGTCACGCTAAGGGTTCACCCTTGGCGGTGCGACATGAATCTGGGCGCCATAAATTACAGTGCCAGAAATATGTCGCTCATAATAACCATGGCCCCACATTCTGCCACAACACATGTAAGCTACCAATGGACAGTAGTGGAGAAGAGTTCGTTTTTGCAGGGGCCTTCACCCCACACACCTCCTCAACACTAATTATAATCACCACCGGGTTCGGGCATGGGTGGAAGGGGGGGAGAACTGTGTGGTTGGCAAAAACATCATGAGTGCAGGGCGATGCGATATCCAGAATGCTCCTGTCACTCACAGCCTTTTCCCGTCTCCCTAATTGCGGCACCCACCTAACGGTTTACCCATGCTAAGTGCAACACAGCTGACAGCCTCTTGGTGTGGCCGCTGCTATATTCAGAAGCATAGAGCAGTGCTCATTTGTTAGTGCAATAGTGCTAACAGATAGCATGCACATATGCAAATTAATACATAGCGTGCACAACTGTATATTCAATGGATTTGGAAGTGATAACAGGCTGTCTGAGCAGAACAGGTTAATGTTTCCAAATCCCTACCTTTGCAAATGTGCACTGTGGTGTGCAACCCCTTTCCCAGGCAATTGTGGTGTCATATGTGTCACAACCCATAACAAAAGTGCTTGTGTGGCATTGTGGGGTCACGTTTAAGTGAGTCAGATTGTGAAGAGGGAACCAGATTTTCCTTGCAGACAGGATTGTCACTTTAAGCAGGTGTTATGGAGAGGGATACTATAGGTTCTTAGGTGGGTGGATGAAGGTACCCCTGACAAGGAGAGGCTGGAGTCATACTCAGAGGTCCAATGAAGCAAGGACTTTATTCAGAAGGAAGGATAACATGGTCACAGAGGCAAATATCAGCAGTAATAACACAATAGCAACTATGCAAAGCGATAGCTATCTATGCAGTCAATAGGTGAGTTAATACATAAATCTAAAAGGTGCAAATTGGCCTATTTAAATATGGGTTCTCTACTGCAGCAGAATACTTCTATGGTACCATGGCTACCTGGTCGATTACTAGTAGTATAACCTTTTATGCAACAATGGGTACTTCAGTGCGTTAGTTCAAACAACAATCTAGTCATTTTGGAGTCCAGATCCTGACGTAGATAGGACTGCCTCCAAAGACCTGAGGTGGGAAAGAGGAACCTGGACCAAGAAGGGACAGTGGTTGCATCACTGAACTGATGCTTTGATGAGGAGCCTATGTGAGGCCACTGGTACTTATGAGGGGTTTTGTAAACAGGCCATAGGTTCATCAGCCAAAACCTCCTCTCTTGGGTTGCCAGGACAAGAAACACCAGGGTGAAACAAAAGGGTAGATCCTTCGGCACAAGCCCTCCCTTGAGCTGCCGGAACAAGAGGAACTGAAGTTGCAGAACTGAAGTGAATTCTTCAGCACAAACCCTCCCATGGACTGCCGGGACAAGAAGAATTGAAGATGCAACAAGAGGAACTGAAGATGAAACAGGAGGGAAGCTGATCTTTTGATGCTGGGCCAGGATGCAAGTCTTTGGATGATGACGCTGGAGAGATGTTCCTGAAAGAAAAGGAAAATAAACAGGGGGAAGATTTCTCATGTTACTGTGTGAGGGAGGCCATCTGTAATGAGCCAGATTGCTCCTATGCTTACTAGACTCCAAAACAGGGTAGGGTTGTAACTGTGGCAAGGTTGCTAGTGGACCTTTTGTAGCTATCATCTTGCTAGCTGGGTGGACCACCCATGTCAGCATTTAATGGAGTGGTGCCACCAGAAGGATGCAGAATCAGTCTCTGGTTGAACTGACACCTGGGCTATTGGTAGGCAAATGCAGCTGGACAAGACTGCCAGTGGTAAGATGATTCAGTGCCATGTAGCAGGGATGAATTAACAATTTCAGGAGGCAGTTCAGTAACAATTGAGGCAATTATCCAGTTCAAGAGGTACTTAGCTACAGTTAGGGCAAGTAACCAGTTCAGGAGACAGTCCACTAGCAATTAAGGTAATTGAGCAGTTCAGGAGGCGATTTACTAGCAATTGTGGCAATTAACCAGTTCAGGAGGCAATCTGCTCGCAGTTGGGGCAATTAACCAGTTCAGGAGGCAATTGGCAAGTGGCAACAAACAGTTGGGGTAGTTAACCACTTCAGGAGGCAGTTAGCAACAGTTAGGGCAGTTAACCAGTTCAGGAGGCAGTTGGCAACAGTTGGAGTAGTTAACCAGTTCAGGAGGCAATTAACAAAAGTTGGGACACCCCTTCCCTTTTAGATGTCACTGCAGGGTAAACATAAATTATTCTGGCACTTTTCCTAAGACTGCTCTCCCCAGCCCTTTTCTCTAATGGGCCTGCTGACCCACTTTCACTCTCATCTACCACTGTGGCTGTCTGGAGATGAGGAAGGACAAGGAAACCTTCCTTCCCATGTGGCCTTGGACGCCTTATGTAGCACCCTAAGCAAGGTTAATTTAAACTGAATAGAAGGTCTGGCTGGGGCTTTCCCTGCCCCTAACTCTGCCTAAGAAGAGTTGCTTCTAAAATTTATTCTGGACCTGTAGCCCACATCTCTGTTTTGTGGATGATCCCTTTGGAAGGCTGCCCTTCCCCTTATTATGGCCCAGCCATTCTCTATGCCCTTGGGCACTTCAAGTGAATTCTTTCCTTCAAATATAATTCTTGGTGGATGGCACCCATCTAAGGGTGCCACCAGTGACTCACCACCCTGGCCCAGAGTGCTGACAGGACTATGAAAATGATGGAGGAGGGAGCTGCTGGAAGTGAGACATACAGCTCCACCTGATGGCAAGGTGCAGCCATCACTGCTTGGCTCCTCCTCATCTTTGGCTCTCTCTCCCTCTGACTGCTCCTGGACTTGATGCAGCCGAAAACAAATGCTGCAGACTAGGGACTGTTATGCTTTTTATTTAAAAAAAAACAAAAACAGCACCCACACTGCCTGGCCGCCAACACACTAGGGGAACTTTCAACTGTTGACCACACACCGGACCACCGACCAGAGGACAGGCACCACAGAAGAGCCAACAGCACCGGCTTCAACAACTCAAGGTAAGCCCAGGATTCCTGCCGCTACTTCTTGGTGACCAGCTCTTTCCCCGGCTGGGTGCAGACTGACCACTGGTCAGTCTGGAATCCCTCACTTGAAATGCTCGTGGTTCAAGCACTAGAACCCTGAGCTCGAGCCGAACCACAGTTGGTTGGAAAAAAAAAAAAAACACCACACATTGGGCCTGTCCTGTGCTACTCGGGGGGGATTGGGGGATCTGTACAGGAGCAGGCAGCCGGAAAAAGGAAAGTTTCTATTTTATTTTAATACATCCCTGCTCAAGGTGGTCAGGAAGGGCACCAGAGCTGACATTAGCCACACTGCCCCTGTGCCTCCTACACTACACACCTGTGGGGGTCCCAGGGAAAGATTTGTCTGTAGAGCCCCTACAACTTTGGGGCAATACACTTGTGTCTCCCTCCAGTCCTGATTCCTGATCCCTGCCAGAATACTTAATTCTAAATCCTTTCCTGGTAGTCTATCTGACCCTCTCCTGGTCCTGATATGTGACGGCCACCCTCACCCCAACCTCCTCTCCCCCCCCCTTCATGGCAGTGACCCACATAGACACTCACCTCCTGATCCCTGTCAGCATATATGTATATTTAATTCCAAATCTCTCTCTTGTAGTCTAATGAACCCCCCCACCTTCACCTGATCCTCAACTGCATATACAGTGGTGCCACTCAGGATACAACACAGTAACACTGCATTATGTCACAAAATGCTGCAGTATACTGAAGGGAACAGTGTAATTTAATAGCAATTAAACCCTTTTGTCATGCATTATTCTGTGATATGTCACTCACTGTAAGTTACTGCACTGCATTTTGGCTGAATCTGTTATATATATGTAAGTCAAATCCTTCCCTGGTAGCCTAGTGTACCCCCCTCCTGGTCATAGTATGTGATGCCCACCCCCACGTCCACCTCCCCTTCCTCCCCGGCAACAGTGACTGGCACAGACCCACCACTCACTTCCTGTCAGACTGTTACTCGGTTGATGGACAAAAGAAGGCCGAAGCCCATTGAGGATGTCCTCCACACATTGTGGATCATTGTTAAGTTATGTTCTTTTTTTGAAGCCATTTGTCAAGTTTAGCTTTAAAAATGTTTATAGTCTGACTGTCAATGATATCCTGAGGCAAGGAATTCCAAATTCTAGGGGCTCTAACAGTGAAAAATTGTTGCCTTTTGTTCGATCTTGTTCTATCAACTTCAATTTGTTTGTTATGAATCCTGGCTACAATTTTTCTGGATGTAAAAGATAGTCCACATGAATTCATTAATGTTGCTGAATGAGAGATCCTGTATGACTGGAGATCACCCCTTAATCTTCTAAGTTTAAGTGAATAAAGCCCTGTTTTATGTAACCTAGATTTGTAATCCAATAGTGAGAGATGTGGTGTGATTTTTGTGGCCTTCCTCTGGACTTTTTCAATTCTGGCTATGTCCGCAACCAGGTAGGGACTCCAAAAAGACGAACCATAATCCAAGTGAGGTCTGATATGAGTTTTATAAAGGGCCATAATACACTCTTCAGTTTTAAGGACAAATGTATTATTAATTCTACGTAAAAGAGCATTAGCATGGTTAGCAACCTTATTACAATGGTCAGTGGATGATAGCTTGTTGTTTACCAATATGCCCAAATCTTTTTCTATGGATGATTCCTTGACCATAATGTTGTTAAGGTAATAGATTTGTTTATGATTATTATTACCCATATGTAATACTGAACATTTAGACACATTAAATAACATTTTATTGGTTATTGCCCATGATTCGATTATTTTTAGATCATTTTTTAGGATATTCCTATTAATATCGCTATCAACTCATCCCCCCAGCTTGGTGTCATCTGCAAACTTTGATGTGATGTTATTGGATGAGATGGTTAGGTCGCTAATAAAGATATCAAACAGTGTGGGACCCAACACCGAGCCCTGGGGCATACCACTAGACACCAACCCCTTGTCAGACTGTTCTCCATTCACCCTAACAACCTGGGATCTATTGTAAAGCCAGCTGTGGACCCAAGACACAATGTAATTAGAAAATCCTAGGGTTATAAGCTTGTTTATCAATATGGAGTGTGAAACCTTGTCAAAGGCTTTACTATAGTCAAGCAAAATTATGTCTACTGGGATGTTTAGATCAAGGTTTATGCTGACTGAGTTATAAAAGGATAACAGATTAGTTGTGCAAGAATGACCTGTTTTAAATCCGTGTTGTGTGATATCATTTAAATTCAAAGACAGCATCTCTTCTTCAATTAAGTGTTTAATCTTTTTCTCCAGTAGTTTACAAGGTATGGACGTAAGACTAATGGGTCTGTAGTTTTCCGCTTTATAGTGTAACCCTTTTTTGAAGATTGGTGTGACAATAGCTGTCTGCCAATCCAATGGAACATTGAATTCACTAAGGGATTTGTTGAAAATAATAGTAAGATGGATAGCGATGCTGTTAGATGTTCCCATGAGAAATTTAGAGGTTATGTTGTCAGGGTCTGGACTACTTGTTTTTTTTAATGTGTTTAAGAGCTTGAGGGTTTCAAAGAGGGTGATGTAGTGACCAGGTGGTATACCTGGATTGGCAAATGGTAAAGGTTCTATGTCTTGTTCAAAAACTGAACAGAAGTATTTATTAAATTCCATTGCAGTGACCTTGTCAGAGAGAATAGTAGTATTGTCTATAATCAGCTGACCTATCTTTTTTGTATCTCCCTTCTTGTTATTTAGATAGGAGTATAAACTTTTGTGCGAATCCTTGGTGTGGGCAATTTTAAATTCTAGATTTCGTTTTGCTAGGACAATTGACGTTTTTAGATTTTTAACTACCTTCCTATACTTTAGTAGTTTTTCCTCTTTCTGCTCAGACTGACACTGTTTTAAATCGGTAAATAACTTCCGTTTACGGGTACTAAGTTTTTTGATTGTGTTGTTATACCAAGCGGGAACTTAGCCTTTGATGTTATATTTCTTTCTTTCGGGAACATATTGTTTTTCTAGGCTATGTATAATATCCTTAAAGGTGTTCCATGCATCGTTGATGTTAAGTGGTAAGAGTAATGAGTCCCATGGTATGGCTGTAAGCTGCTCATTATTTTTTGAAAAATTTGCTTTCTCGTATAATTTAATCATAAGTTTATTAATAGGGGTTTTATGTGTCAAAGGAATAGAGAAGTGAATTGACATGTGGTCACTGTTACTTAATGGATCCATAACTCGTAAATTGTGCAAAGAGGCCTCCATGTTGGTTATAACTAGGTCCAGTATATTAGTCCCACGGGTAGGCTCTCTAATTAGTTGTGTGAGGCCAAGGTCAATGATTGTTGAGATTAACTGTGGGTCATACTGGTTGGTACCCGATAAAGTGTCCCAGTTTATAGTAGGGAGATTAAAGTCACCCAAAATAATTACTGATCCCTTGTCAGCAATTTGGGTGATTTCTGAAGATAATTGTTTGATATAACTGATATCTGAGGAGGGGGGGCGATAGCACATGCCAACCAAGATTTGGGGGTAACCATTGGGTTGTAGGTGAACCCAGATACTTTCTGTCTGAGTTGGTAAAGAGGATTCAAAGGACGGAATGCTATTGGCGAGATAAAGACTCACTCCTCCTCCTTTCTGGTTGTCAGCTCTGTTTTTGCTGTAAAGTTTGAATCCTGGAATATTCATTATCCAATGTTTATCGGAGTTACCCCATGTTTCTGTTATGGCTATAAGTTCTATGTTAAGTTCATGGATCTTTAGTTCTAATTCTGCCATTTTTATCTTATTAAGAGACCTTGCGTTAAATGATAGGACGTTCAGGTTATGTGCTATTGAGTTATTAAGAGATGGCATTAGTGGCCTATTCTCCCCCTTAAATGTCAGTTTAAATGGTTATTAATAAATGATAAAAACTGACGACCGAGAAAAGAGCTCCCCCTTCTGCTGAGGTGCAGACCGTCCCAGCAGAAGAGGGAAGGATTATCATTAAATTCTTCCCAATGTGTGAGACAGGTAATACCTTGCCTGTAGCACCATTTATGAAGCCATTCATTCAGCGCCTTAATTTTATTCAGAATTTGGTAGGAGGCTCGGGGTACAGGGAGGATTTCAGAGATACCAATACTACATCCTCTTTCATCTAGAATGTTACATAATGCGACAATGTCCTGTAAAAGTTGTTGTAGTGGGGCTTTGGTAATATCATTGGTCCCAGCGTGAATAATCACCAATGGATTGCTACTTGCTGCCGAAAGTGCAACTTTAGTCATAGATGTTATATCAGAGATTCTAGCCCCCCTATAGCTTGAGCAAGTTCTGTTCTCTTTGTCAGGGTTACATATTACTCGATCAATGAATTTGATCATGGAGTCACCCAGTACAAAAATCTCCTTGGTATTAAGTGATGGTAGGGGGGTGACCAACCTGAGCATTGTCTGATTCATGTTTACTTCCATATTGGGTAAGTGGTTGAGAATTAGTATTAGCTAAAAGGAAGAAATCTGAGTTAACTGCATTATTCTGCTTCTGACTAGAACTGGTTTCGTCAATTGGGGAAGGGTTTAACGGTTCAAAGGAATTGTATAGTGCAACTGGATGGGGATTATTAGGATATAGATCTATTATATGGTTAGATCTAGAAGGTGCAATGGTGGACCAAGGTGTTTCGTCTGATAATAATTGTGGTCTTGAGAGTGAGTCAGAACAGTGAGGAGTTGAAGCAGTTTTTTGGACATCGTGCTTTAATAGGTTTGGTATTGAGTGACCCCTATGAATGGTGGTATTTAAAGTGTCAACGTGGGGAAGGGTTGTACTAGTAGTATCAAGAAGCAGAGACATATGATCTATATAATCTTCTAATGCTTCAATTTCGGGGTCAATAGTTAGTTTGGTAGTGTCAGGGACAGTTTCGACTTTGTTTAAAAGTCGTGCTACTTCCTCTTGTAAAGATTTAACCAGTTCACATCTATCACAGATATAGTTGGCAGTCTGTTTGCTGATAGCATACATTTGACAAGAGGTGCAGTATTTATTAGCTCTCTTCATTATGGCGTTTCTGTATTTAATATGAATCAGTACCAGATAAATACTTTACCGTTGTATTTCTGTTAGTTGCCACGGGTTTATTTTATCGGGCCGCAGTTCCCGAAGTACACGATGGACACGCGCTATGACGCTCGTGTCTCTGCGCGCGTCTCCACACGCGGCCCCGTGCACGCTTGCCCCGCTCGCTAGTGCGAGGCTTTTAACAGAGACAAAACCGGAAGTGTGTCACCTCATGACTTCCGGTTTCGGGCTAGATGTATCTATGAATAAAACTGTGAATTTTAAAAGAGAAAGCCTTTAAAAAGGCAAGGTGTCAATAAATTGCTAGTTGGAGAGAGGTATTCGCCTTTTTAAAGGAACTAGGAGAACAGCAGATGAAAATGTTCTGGGTAGGAAATGGGGACCCTTCAGACCTCCAATATCCCACACTACCTGTGGTTCCTGCTAGGAAAATACCCCAATTCAGTAAACAATAACAGTTAAAAGTACACACAAGCAAATACAGCAATACGTTTCAGTGCAATAGTATATTTCACACACACTCCAAAGGCAGCTAGAGTGTTATCCCAATTCATTGGTAACCAGGTAAGGCCCACTAGGCACAGGTGCCTGTTTTCAGGGGCAGCCTGGGAAGGTTAAGTGGCTTGCTCAGGGTCACACAGTATGCAAGTGGAGGTTGTGGGAATCAAGCCCAGGTCTGTCTGCTGGATGTACCAAGCTTATTCACAGCTCACTGCTCTATCCCCTAGGCTATACTGTTTTTTGTGTCTTTTAAATGTCCCAAAAGTGCTGTATCACTATACAGTAAGAGAGTACTATAGCAATACAGGCTGGCCCGGTGGTGCTGAGGGTTGAGGCGCTGAACGCCACACCTCGTGCCATGCCGGCGACCCAGGTTTGGGAGCGAGCTTGGGCTGCAAGGGAATGGCAGGGGCAGGTGAGGATTGGGTGCCTGCTGGGCTGCTTTCCTCCCGGGGGGGTTGGGGATCACCCGGTATGCCAGAGGCTCCTGGCGGAGACCGGGGGCACTGCAGCATGCTCGGCTGTATGTAATCAGTGTTCCCTGATGCAGGCAGGGGTTGCCGTATGCCTAGTGTCAGGGACAAGCACACGCACGGGAGGGGGAAGAGATCACCAGAACAATGAAAAGCCCAGTCTGCGTGGTAGGCAACGGCACCTGCCCCCATGCCCATGGCCGGGTCCATCCTGCCTGGCCTTCAGGGTTCCTCCACCTGGGTTCTCTCCCACATTGGAGTCTGACTATATGGAGCACCCAAAGAGGAGGAGCAGCCCCACCCCGGAGGGGTTAAGCCAGGGGTGCCAATTGTGGACAGAGAAGGAGGGAGAGAGGAGGCACAGGTAGGAGGACTTCAGGCAGGGCAGGAGAAGGCAGGATGCCTGAGAGAGGCCCCACAGACCATGACTGGAGAGAAAAAGATTAGTAAAAAAAAAAAAAACTATAGCAATACAGTACTTTTGGGCTGCAAATAGTCGGCTATGGAAGAAAGTGGTGGGTCTGTGTCAGTCAAATTTGTTAGGAGTGGGCAGGACTGCAGCTATGAATTTTGGGTCCCAGGACAAGTCACTTGAAATGGGCCCCTGTTTCCCAAACCAGCTAATGCCAGGGGTAATGCCAGCTCCTCAGGTGGGCCCATCCTGAGCTCGGGGCCCCAGACACCATCCCCATTTTTCCCCCCATTACTGTGGTCTTGGGAGTGGGGGTGGGCATCACATACCAGGAGCAGGAGTGTGGTCTAGACTACCAGGGAGGGAGCTGATATATTCCTATCCAGTCAGGATCAGGTAGGGGTGGGGTTCCACTTGAATACCAGGGAACGATTGTAATGGAATATATATATTCCAGCTGGGACTGGGTGAGGGTGGGGGTCCACTGGACTACCAGGGAGGGATTTGAATTAATATATATAATGATAAGGATATTCAGTTTCCAGCAAAAATTATGTTGGCATGAGAAGAACTCAAATTACACAATATCTTCCCAAAATTTAAAATGACAGGACCTTTCATTTTTTTATTACTGTAGACATTTTTTTTATTTTTTTGTGGACTCTATTTTAGACTCTCACATCAGCTGGGGTACTTACCCCTTCAACCAGTTACGCAGGCGCCCAACAGTCCCTGATGCCAGCCTCCACCTCAACCAGAAGAGTGTGTAGGACCTTAGCTTACCCTCTACAGAGAGGCCTCCCCCATTGAGGGGAGAACTGGGAGAGGAGACCGCGTCACCCTGGAGCCAGCGCCCCACCTGCCTGGCTTTGTTTGGCATGGGACCTGTTGTCTGTCGGTGGCTTCATGCTGCTGTGGAGAGGAGATTCTTGTGTTGCGGTTCCCCTAGGGAGCAGACATGCAATGACATCCAGCGTGCAGTGCACATGCTCCTGTGCACGCTCACAGGTCGTCTGCCGCTCCCAGACCCCAATTGTCGACTCGCTGATCACTGCTTCCCCCAGTCTCCACTGGGGGCTGCTAGTGCAGCAAACGAGGCCCCTAACCCTCCCCAGGAGAGGAGAGCAGTCCTCTGGATGCTCAGTCCTCACCTCCCCTGCCAACCCCCGGTGACTCAAGTCTGTTCCCAAATGCAGGTCGCCGGCATGGCACAAGGTGTGGTGTCCAGCACCTCAACCCTCAGAGCCACCAGGCCAGCTTACTGTAGACATTTTAATTTTTATTATTCTCTTTATTCCAGTTTCTGCTGAAATATTACAGACCCATCCCCCTCTTACTCCTTCCTACCAAACAGGGACCCCACTAAGGCCATGTCCCTCAGTCTAAATCAGGGTCCATGCATTACCAAGCTGCACACTGGGACCAGCTCCCTGGCCCTTCACAATACTGTCCCAGCAATGAATGACTTCAACCCCTTTTCTTATCCCATTTCCAGGGATTACGTTGAATGGCAGCAGACAAGGGACACTCCTCATTAGTCAAGGGGGGAGAGGCGAAGCTGTTGCCATAGGGTGCCTGGACCTGATTTTCAAAGGTTGATGTAGGGCTTGCATCAAGCCCTGTGTCAGTCGCAATGTTTACTGCAGCTGCACCTAACAGTTTGCCGTAATCTGTGTCAAATTTTAGTACATTTGGCACAGTTGAAACATTTTACTTAATTTATGGCAACTTGAGCCAAAGCTTTGGCGGCAAGCCCAGTAAAATGGGCCCCCCATGGACGCAAGGTTAGACCAGAGGGCGCTGGTCTAACTCCCTACATTTGGCACAAGGGACTTGTGGCAGGGCTTTTGTGGCAGACAGCTTACAAAATTGCACTTGCGGCAATGTTAGATGCAAGTCGCCATTTGCATCATACTCTCTGCCACAAGTCCCTTGCGGCGATCTAAATACTTTATAAAATTGGGCCCACTGACTTCAAGACTGACATCATCACCTCTTTACCCTACCACCAATGGGCCCTTCTGAAGCTCTGAAGACAAAGATGAGGTCAAACTAGGAGTGACTTCTTGCAGAACAGTTCCATGCCCCTGGGGCATGGGGGAAACCGTCCACGAGGAGTGCAGGGAGCTCTCTCTCTAGAAAGTAGAGAGTGTCTGCAGGTTTCTCTTCCAGCCTCTGTCATTTGTACCTGAGACTGTGGGCTTAGGAACTGAATCTGTAACCCTTGCAATGGAAGGTGAGCACCTTAACTACTATGCAGTTGGGGTGGCCTACTGAAGAGAGATTGTCATTAAAACAAGATCTTTTTCCCTCAGTCTACATCTGTTCACATCACTTACTCCTGTCATGAAGTCATAATCCTGTCTCAAAGAGGAGGAAGATCCTCAGAGACCATCGAGTTGGGGCAATTTGTTTCGAAACATTTCTTTCACCGAATTTTTATTGAAACTTTTATAATTGCTTTGAAAGGCAGTGAGAGTGCCTGTTTCTTTACTGTTCCATATTCTGGAAGTAAACAGTGTGGCAGTGAGAGGGCCACTGCTTCTTCTTGAAAAACTTTGTGGAGGAGGGGTAGGTGGGAGCTCCCCCCTTCCCCATTGTAAGTCAAGTGGAAGAGAGGATTTGGACAATAATTTCGCTGACTGTGATTAATATATTAGGGGTAAATACCAGTTTTTTTGAGATTGGCCGCCACGTGAGAGGTGGATCGGGGATTTAAAAGGCTCCCTCTTTTCTGCAGTGGTGAAAGCACTGTGTGGGAGGTGGAGAAATAAAATAGTGGTCTTTAAAAGGGATTTGAAGGGAACATTTTCTGGTCATTATATTAGCACAGAATCTTCTGGGGTTATAAGTTTTAAGTAAAGAGGGGGTAGGGGTGTTGGATGTGTGGGGTTGTTGGAGTGTTTAAATCATGTGCTGGGGTGTCAGGGATATGGTTGGGCAGTACTCCTTCTCCTCATGACTTAGGGATCTCTGTCCTTTTGAACATCTTTCACTTTCTTTGGAAGTCTATAATCGATGTCGAGGTTTTGGCATCTTGAGATGAAGGAGCAGTAGGAGTCAGGGATCCTGGAAATCTTGGAGGGGATGGGGGAGGAGTGGTCAGATAGAGACAGTGAGAACCAGGAGATGCCCTGGGGTGAAATGGGCTCAGAAGCGAGGTCCTCCTTGCCTTGTGCCCATACCCAAGGGCTCTGACTTTGTCAGGCAGGAAGTGGGGCCATCACTGGACTCTCGTTCCTTTCAGGTGGTGTTAAGCAATGCCAGATCAATTAGGAATAAGACCGCAGTGGTTATGGATCTTGTTGCTTCAGTTGACTTGACTTGCATCACCGAGACCTGGCTGGATGAAAATGCGGGCCCTATTTTGGAGTCTGTAGTTCCAGCTGGGTTCTCGGTGATTCACTGCCCGAGAGTGGACCGTAGGGGTGGGGGGGTGCGGTCTGCTTTAGACAGGAACTGGGTCTCAGGGAGGTGCCAGCTGGATGCACCAACTCTTTTGAGTGTATAGCGGGTGCAGGTGCAGGCTACTGGACCCTTCTCATTTACCATCCACCAGGTGATGGGAGGGAGTTCCTGAAGGAGGTTGCGGACTTCATCACCAAGATGGTATTGGAGTTCTCCAGATGGTTGATTCTGGGGGATTTCAATGCCTGGGTCGATGATGAACTCTCGTCATTTGGACAAAACCTCCTCCAATTGATGGATTCATTGGGCCTGTCATGGGTTTTTACCTCTGCAACTCACGAGTGAGGGCACACATTGGACTTGGTGTTCCATCTGGGGATGAAAATCTCTGATGTGGAGGTGGAGCCACTCGGTTGGTCTGACCATCACGCCCTAAGATTCAGTTTCGCAGCCCCCCGAAATAGGCCTGCCCCTAAGGAGTTGGTGCAGCTCTGTCCTTTGAGAGGGGTTACCTCAGAAGGCCTAATGATGGAGCTGAACTTCTCAGGACTTCCGGTGGATAGCATTGACCCAGGGCCCCTGCCCCTGGCCTATAATAGGGCTGTGGTAGGGGACCTGGATGTCATTGCTCCAATTCGTGTTCTCCCTCTTACTCTTTGCCCAGGGGGCCCCCTGGTTTAATGGGGAGATCCGCGGGCCGAAGAGGTTGGGACAAAGATTGGAGAGATGCTGGCGGAAAACTCGCCTGGAGGTGGATAGGCTTAGATTGCTAAATCATTATAGAATCTACCAATCAGCAATTTCCCATAAGAAGGCAGAGTTCCTGTCCTGGGAAATTGCTACAGCGAGGAATCGACCTGCCCAGGTCTTCTGGACTGTGGACAGACTGTGCAACCCAGCCTGTCTACATGCTGGTCGAGTGTTGTCACAAATAAAGTTTGAGGAGTTTGAGAAATTCTTCGCTGATAAGGTATCCACCATCAGGGATGAGATCAGCCAGTGCCTTCCCATTAGGCCTTGCATAGGTCAATCGGGTGGTACTGATGCCCAGTTGACCTGGTTCAACCTTTAGCCAACCGGCAGTCATGGATATAGTGAAGATCGTCCAGACTCTGCAACCTATACTTATTGTAGCTTGGATCCGGGCCCTACTCACCTACTAGTGGGGTGTGTGGAGGTCATCGGCCCGGTCCTGGCTGGGATAGTGGCAGGTTCACTAGAGAGAGAGAGAAGGATCTTTCTGGATCCCTTAAAGGAGGCGGTAGTAAAAAATAAAACTCTCTGGATCCCGACTGCCCAGCTAACTACAGACCAGTCTCTAACGTACCCTTTGTAGGGAAAGTTATTGAGAAGATGGTCACTCTGCAGCTGGAGGATCATTTGACCAGCCACAATATCTATGACCCTCTCCAGTCCAGCTTCAGGAAATGGCATAGCACTGAGACGGCACTTGTTCAGGTACTAAGTGATCTCCTGATGGCAAGAGATCGGAGAGCTTGTTCCATCTTGGTTCTCCTTGATCTTTCAGCAGCATTTGACACCGTGGATCATGAGATGTTGCTCAAGCACCTGTGGTTCTGTGGATTGAGGGGAGCAGTCCACAGCTGGTTTCGATCTTTCCTTGAGGGCAGATCACTGGCTGCCCTGTGGGGTTCCACAGGGCTCGGTGCTGTCCCCCATGTTATTCGCGGTGTATATCCTTACATTAGGGGACATTATTAGATGGTATGGGCTGGGTTTTCACTTCTATGCAGATGACTCTCAGCTCTACCTGTCTTTTGTGCCTGAACAGGAGTCTGTTTCCATCACAGTGTTTAATAACTGCCTCCTGGAGATACAGGACTGGATGAGTACCAGTTGGCTTCAGTTGAACTCAGGTAAAACAGAGGTATTGGTGGTGGACCCTGGTTTTAGGACAACAGGGGTATGGGCAGGGAAACCCTCAGGTTTACATCTTGGGGGGGGCCCCGCTTATGGCCTCTGGCCAGGTGCGTAACCTGGGCATGGTATTTGATGAGAGCTTGACCCTGAAGGTGCAGGTGTCGGCTGTAGTCAAGTCTTCCTTTTTTCATCTAAGGAATATAGCCCGAGTGAAACACCTGTCCTGCCTGAAGATCTTCCTATCCTGGTCCATGCCTTTGTTACCAGTCGTTTTGACTACTGCAATGCCCTCTATCTAGGGCTGCCGGGGTTGGGTATCTGCCGCTTGCAGCTTGTGCAAAATGCGACGGCCAGGTTGTTGACTGGAATCTCTAGATTCGGTCATATAACACCTGTGCTGCGTGAACTGCAGTGGCTACCCATACAGTAGTGGATCACCTTCAAGATCGCATTGCTGACCTATAAGGTCCTACACTATTTGGGACCTCACTACCTGAAAGAACTCTTGATGTCTTACTGGCCCTCTTGCTCACTTCAATCCTCTGATGGGGGTTGCTAGAGATTCCCAGGGTATCCTTAAAAACATCAGGAGGAAGATCATTTGCTTTTATGGCACCTACCCTGTGGAATTCTCTACCTGGCCAGATATGAGACAGCCTGACTGTAGAAAGCTTCAAAAAGTCATTGAAAGCCTTCCTATTTAACCGGGCATTCTCAGAGATTTGGTGAATGATTGTATTGACTGTTGTTATGGTTTTATTGGTTTTAAATTGTATTGTATTTATGTTGTTGTATAGAATACTGTAAAAGTGTGATACTGTAAAATTTATATAAATACATTTTTACTTTACTTACTTGTAACATCACAAGCTGTTGTTACAGAAATTATTCTGATGTCACAAGCAGTGGATTATAAATCTCGGGGCAGAAAAATCAGAAGGAAGAGAGATGAAGTATTCAGGGAAAAGAGCCTTTTTCATGCAAATATCGTCAATAATAAGGACTAGAATGTCCTGAAATTTAAATTATTTTTGTATGCTTTTATATTTGAGTCCTGCTAATGCCAACATTAATTTGTGCAGAAAACTGGCAAATGATTTTAACCACCCTTTGCTCAGCTTTCACTCTCTATGGGGCCTATGCACAAAGCAGAGGATGGCCCGTGCAGGCTGCATAGATGGAGTGCATAGTGCACTACATTGGTGTAGCATGCAGGATATGCACAAGCAGCATGCATAAACTGTGTGGAGTGCTACATGCCTATGGCTGCTGTGGATGAGCGTGGTTTCAAGGCATGAAGTCTGCAGATGGGTGGGTCCACTCAGTGCACCATGGGTCACCCCTGAACATGCATGCATGACTGCAACCATGTTGGAAAGGCACGTGGGACCACACACACACAACACTACACCATGGGTACAGCTGCCATAAACCTCTGTGCTCAGTGCGCAGGCTGAGACGGGGCTTGGTAGGGGTGAACCCAGATACAGGCAGGGCTGCATGCCCCCCCACAGAGTGGCCAATAGACAACACAGCATGGGTGACAGGTGGCCAGATATGCCCACCACCACACAAACCTGACCCAGTACACCGGAATGTGGCTGGCCCATGGCTTAGTGGCAGGCACACTCACCACCATACTGCCCGACTGACCCTGAAAGCAAGAATGCCCCTAAAAGAGCCCCAAGACTGACCTCTGCTCCCCATACAAGGGGACTGCACGTGACTGCACAGTGGGGTGAGTAAGCACCCATGACTGCCACACAGGAAGGATACGGACATGTCTGTACCCCAGCATATACAGCCCACACCAATTCCTGAAATCTACAAGCCCTTTTGCAGACTACTACCTGCTGTAGGATGTGCCCCTGACCATGGGTTGCTGTCCCTGAGTGCAACATGCCAGCACCCTGAATACTGATTCAATAAGATGTGGAGCATGCACACCGCACAGGCCCCTCTCCCCATGGTTGGATGCTGTGCAGTGCCAGCTGGAATAACAGCATGGACACAGTGTGCTCCTGCTAGGTAGTCACATTATCATGTCCAGGTGATGGAGTGGTCTGGTGTACTTCTGCAATGAGAGAAACAGGCAGGAAAGGCAGGGTGTGACTCACCTGCCCATGATGTGACACTACCACCCATACACCACATGCACGTTATGTAACAACTACCTTGGAGGGCTCCTCCACCACCCACAGCTCCTCAACCTCATCCTTGTAGAAGATATCCCAGGATCTGACCCTGAGGGACAGGATCTCTGGGATCGCCTGGGGCCACCTCATGATCTTCATGACCACTTACTCAGTCTCCCCCAAGCCCAGCTCCCTCTGCTCCAGGGTCATGCAGACTGGCTTCCTGCTGAATGCCTGTGGGGACACAACAATAGGCAGACCATAAACCAGTAGTACCATTCTGCAGTTCTGCCCATACTCCACCCCCATGCAGCCATGTGCACACTTCTGCCAGCTCTGGGACCTCCCACACATTACCCCCCTCCCAGGCATCTTGATATGTGAGGGTGGCCCTCCTCCAAAGTTTTTGGGGGTACTCCCCCAAGCTCCCCACTGACACTGCAGTGTTTGCTATTTACACCATGATGCTCAAATAAATGGAGGTCATCCTATGACCGACACCCTAGTGCTTCATGCCACACACCCCGGCAAAGCTCCCCCATAAAGGGCCATGGAATGGACAGGTTGAGCTAGATGGTACTCACAGGTCACTGTGCCAAGCTGAATGGCTGTCTACTGCGTCAGGTCTGACAGTGCCCAGTTGTACACCATGTGCCTGGGACTACTGATGAATGCCCTCCTGCTGGACGAAATGATTGCACGGGACCGGAGGCAGCATGCACACCTATGTCCATGGGTATTCCACACCAGACTACAGACATAGTCCCTACAGGACACACACTTCATGCAGCAGTTTCAGCTAGACCGTGCTGCCATCACACAGCTGTGTGACATGGCACCGCCACACGTTGCACCCCACACAGGATGGTCCATGGTGATGACTGTGGAAACAAAGGTACTGTGTGAATTCACCCGTCATTGCATTTCTATTACAACTAAATATGCAGATGACATAAAAATTGGAGGTACTTGTTCTAATCTAGACGAAATTGCACTTATCCAACAAGATCTCAATACTATTTCAACCTGGATAAAAACATGGGGTATGCAACTAAACACCAAAAAAATGCAAAGTAATGCATCTTGGATCAAATAATCCCACCTTCTCATCCAACATAAATTGCTCATTGCTGAGTGCCACCATTGATGAGAAGGATTTAGGTATTACCATCTCTAACAATCTTACATACTCTAAACACATGCATTCTGTTATTAGTACATCAAACAAGGTTGTTTGGTCAATCCTTCGAAATATTTGCTCCAGAGATCGTGAAGTGCTTATGCCCTTGTTTAGGTCATACGTCAGACCACACCTTGAGTATGCCTCCCAGATATGGTGTCCGGATAAAAAATCTGATGGGAGGTCTCTTGAAAAGGTACAAAAAAAATTTACAAAAAAATATCTGGTCTTAAATCTCTATCATATGAACAAAGGTTGGATACTCTGAACCTTATGCCACATTCTACTAGACTTCTGAGAGGTGATCTACTATTTTTATATGATGTAGCTCATGAACCCTATATCATAGCTGAGTTAGGCCTTGAATTTAAGTTCTCTTTGCACCACACCAGAGGTCATCCTTTTCAGCTAATTAGGAAACCATTCAAGTGTAATAATCAGAAATATTTCTTTACTCTTCGTCCTATTGGGCCTTGGAATAAGCTCCCATCCTCTGTTGTTATGAACAATTCTAAGTTCATTTTTAAACAATGCTTGGATAAGTTAATCAATTCTGGGTATAACTTAACTTACTATCCTTTGGTCTAGAATAAGAGCATTATGGGCCTTGGCCTACTAGCAATTTTTCCTTACTTTAGTATGAACCTTAGCATAGAACTCCACAGGCTCCTTCCAGAGAGTGGCAGGGGAAGTCACAGGTGTGAGCCAGTCATTTCTGTCCCATGCCCTGCACCAAGTCACAGATGCCCTGCTACACCATGTACAGGCACACATCATCTTCTCAACCACACCTGCAGATATGCAAACCACAAAAGAGGGATTCTATGGCATGCATGGCATACTAAATGTGTTAGGTGCCATAGACTGCACCCATATTGTGATTGTGGCCTCCTCTGTTGAGGAGGAGGCATGCCACAGTCGCAAGGGGTTTCACAGCATCAACTGCCAGGTCATATGCAATGCAGATGACATCATCATCATGAATGTGTACATGAAATATCCAGGCTCATGCCAGGACATCTATATCCTCAGCCATTCTGGCCTGGGTGCCTCCTTGCTGAAAGTGATGGCATGGACAGTTTGGTTGCTTGGTAAGTACAGCAGAGGAGGCCCGTGGCACATGCTGATCTCTTCACACACACTAACACTGTATTTCACCTTCCTAGGTGACAGTGGGTACCCACTTTGACCATATCTACTGACACCATACCTGGATCCCCAGGGGCAGGCAGAAGAGACATTCAACATGTCGCACAAGAGGACACCGTCATTGGTGGAACATACGATTGGCAGGCTGAAGGTGTGGTTTTGGTGCCTGGATTGCACAGGTGACACAATGATGCTCACCCCCAGGAAGGATTGCAGAGTGTTCACTGTCTGTGTCATGCTACACATCATCTATGAACAGCGACAACTGCCCATGCTATACGATGCACCAGTTTGACGTGCCGCCCTGTGATGATGATGGACCTGCATGTGGGATGGGGAGATGCTGTCGGGCTGTACAGTGTGCCATGCAGTGACACAGGGTACATCCAGTCACTAGCTGTGTGGGTCAGGTGGCACTGTGATGAGGTACCCCTCTGAGTGAACCTGTGTCAAGTATGGTGCCTGTGTGTGTGCAAGATGCATGTGGTGCCGGGTGGCGTGCTGCTGATTCTGTCCATTTTGAGGGTGGTAAACATGTGCATAGCATGTGTGTGGTCACGTGTGGCACAGGTAGGTTTCTATGCATGTTGCAGGGGGGTTCATATGTGGTGTTTCTGTGGTCATGTGTGGTGTTGGGGGTTCATATGTGGGATTTGTGTGGACATGTGTAGTGCATGGGGGTTCATGTGTAGGGTGTGCAGGGACATGTGTGGTGCTTGGTGGACTTATGCTGTGCATGTCGTGTGGTATGGTGTGCATGTTAGATGTAGACAGTGGTATGGTGGTGGATTTGTGCTGTGTGTCACTCCAGTGATGGTCACAGTTCATAGGTGGTCCCACATCATGGTGGCATGGTCATATCTTCCCATTCCATTTCCTGACTCTTGTGCCTTGACATCTTCCTAGTGGGGGGCCTCCTGCACCTCTGGTGGTGAGTGGTGGTCTTCCTGTCACTGGCACTGTTTCTAGTCTGGGGTACCTCCTTGTGCCACCTGTGTCTGCTAGTGCCTGTGTGGTACTGTCCCCCTCCCCATCTGTTTGGCTGGCTTGTGATCTCTCCAGGATGTCATCAATCCTATTGGTGCCCCCTGCACATGCCCCGACCTCCTCGGCGAGGTCCTGTAGTGCCCCTGCAGTGTCCTGTTGTGCTGCTAGCCAGTCACATTCCAGCTGCCTTAGATCATGATAGTGGGCCTACAGAACACACACTGAGGAGTTCCTCCTGGTGTGCCATGGCAGCCATCTTGCCAGCCCCTCATCATTGCTGTCATGGCCATGTCATGGGAACACTTGCTCCTCAGTGGTGCACTGCTCAGCACCTGTGCCTGTGGGTGGCAATGCCAGGGTGTCTCCTTGGGGTGGCTGGGCATGGGCTACAGAGTCCATTGCCATGTCACCACCTGTGTGCACCGACAGGTCCTGGGGTGGTGAGGGACACAGATGTGTTGTGGTGTGTAGGCATGGATCAGTTAGTCGGTTATGTCAGCTGTCGTCTCTGTGGTGTCCACAGCCCTGATGTTGTCACAGTGGTGTAACTCTCTGTCCTCCACCAGCATCCTGGCCTGTTCCATCTGTCAACCTGTGGGAGACAAGATGAATGGTTGCTACCAACAGTGCAACATCTCCGTGGGACATGGTCCTGATATGGTGTGCCATTCATGCTACCTATGATCAATGGGTGCCTGCTTCCTCAGCTGCTTCACTGGTGTGGTGTTCCCTGCTGATCCTGTGGTCCATTGGGATGTGTCTGTGAGTAGAAGACAACCTCATATTCCAGAGTCCCAGGAGGAGGCAGCAGCACAGGAGAGGTCAACATCTGAGCAGCAGGCCCATCCAGAGAACACAGAGTCTCCACAGCAGCTGGCCTGTCCACAGGGTAGGTAAGAACCTGAGCAGCTGGCCAGTCTGGAGGACACAGAAACAACAGAGCTGCTAGCCCATCCAGAGGACAAGGAATTGCCTGAGCGGCAAGGTGGCCCAGAGGACCAGGAATCAATAGAGAAGTATGTGGAGGGTACAGGAGGGGAAAGAGAAACTATAGAGCACCAAGAAACAGGGGCTGATGTGAAAAAAAGATGTAGCCCCCTCCTCAAATTAGGGGGCTTACCTTGAGTGTCTCCCTGGGCTCCGTTGATACCCACTGTCTGTCAGACATCCAGTAGGGGATGAGGAATCCATGGTTGATGGTGTGCTGCTGTTGCTCTGCATGAGTGTGCCATGCCATGCCGCTGCGCTGTCCCTTTAAGAGCTTCAGCCAGGTTACAGTGTAAATAGCCTGGGCTGGGTATGAGTATAAGGGAGCTCGTGACCAGCCAGGCTTTGCCCTAACTGACTCCATTGTGCTGTCGATTTCAGAGCAGAGGGAGCCCTTTCATGCATTGTAAATATTTATTTCTAAATTCTTACTGTTAATGAATAAATACGTTGTTTATAGGTTCATAGGTGGTACTACAAGTCTGGTAGCTTAAAAAAGCCATTTTAGACTTGTCACATATCAGTGGATAAATTCAGTTTTTTTTATCTCCCATATACTCATCCAATAGGTGTTTAAAGGATGATATACTAGGAGCCCTGATTACTCTCTCCAGTAGTGCATTCCACAGTGCCACCACCCTCTGGTTGAACCAATTTCCTCTTCTGGTAGTTCATACTAAGGTTCATACTAAGGTCATAGAAAGAGCAAGAAGGCATTTGCCCATAACGCTCTTATACTAAACCAAATAATAATATGAAAGGTCAAAACCTGAAATTATTAATCTGCCAAGTTTATATTTAAATATGTCCTTGGTTTCACTGATAATCATATCCACAGAAAGTTTATTCCATGGGCCCACAGTTCTAAGTGTGAAAAAATACTGACGACTAGTATGTTTGAATGGCTTCATTACTAATTGTAAGGGATGACCTCTAACACTATAGGTATGATTTTTAAATTGTAAACCTAACTCCATCATAAGATAGTGGTCCTGAATAATGTTGAATAAGAGTAATAAATCACCTCTTAAATGGTGAGTGGTTAAGGACATAAGGTTTAATGTAGACATTCTATTGTTATAAGTTTCATTTTTTTAAACCTGATATTCTCTTTGTGTAATGTCTTTGAACCTTCTCAAGTGAATAACCTATAGCTTTTTGTATGGGCACCACAGCTGGGCCGCATATTCAAGATGTGGCCTAACATAGGATCTGTACAAGGGCATTAATACCTCTGATTTACGTGATTTAATGTTACGTAGGATAGACCATACAACCCCATTAGATTTTTGGATAATACCATTGATGTGTTTGTTGTATAACATGTCATCTGAAATAGTGATTCCCAAATCCTTCTCATCAGAAGTTTTAAGAAGGATAGAACTACCCAGATGATAAATATGCTGGGGGTTATTCATTCCCAAATGCATAACTTTACATTTATTGGGATTTAATATCATACCCCACTTGTTTGCCCAAGATGAAATACAATCCAAATCATTTTGAATATCTAAAACTTGAGATATATCTTTACATGGGCCACCTATTTTCACATCATCAGCATATTTGATGGTAAAAGACAGACATTCCTTTGTCATATCTGCAATAAATGCCTGAAACAGGCACGGACCCAACAACGAGCCCTGCAGAACATCACTAGCAACTCTACCCTCCTCAGAATAAATGCCATTAACAACAACCCTTTGTGTTCTATCTTGCAACCAATTGCTGATCCAGTTGATAATATGACTATTTATATTCATGTTACAAAGTTTTATAATAAGTGCATTGTGTGGCAACACATCAAATGCTTTGCTAAAATCGATGAAGACAACATCACAAAGTATATTATGATTTAGAGAAGCATTAATATTTTCATAGAAACATAACAGATTAGTAAGACAACTTCTGCCTCTTTTAAAGCCATGTTGCTCTAAGTCTTGACTATTTAGCGTTGGTGTTAAGATATCTTTAATCAAACTCTCTAAGACTTTATATACAGTGGAAGTCAAGCTTATAGGGCAATAGTTCTCCCAGTTATTTTTTAATCCTTTTTTATATATAGAAATGACATTTGCACCTTTCCAACCTGCAGGGACATAATTCTCTACCATAAACTTTTCTAATGTAATTTTTAATGGGAGGGAAATATATTTGGCTAACAAAAACAGCAAATGCCCAGCAATATTAACAGGGCCAGGTGAATATTTATCCTTAAGAGTAAGGAGTTTATCTAATATCAGATTTTCTTGGAACGTTATGACAGTGTCTTCAATTGATTTAATACTACATGCAAAGTCATTATTACTTTTATCAAATACATTACAAAACTCACAGTTAAATAAATCTGCCATGGATTTGGGATTGTGTACTAAAACTGTATTCTGCAAAACTGGACCTACTTGACACATAGGTTTTTTTAATGAGTTGATATAAGAACAGAACTCTTTACTATTATTTTTATTAGAATTTTTTGCAAGTTTATATTCCCACTTTGATTTTACCTTTTTGATGGAGGATTTACATTTTGACTGAATAGTTAGATACACATTCCAATTACTGCTTGATTTATTCTTTAAATAATTATTGTATTTCCTTCTTTTTAGTTTTATTAATATTTTAATGGAAGGATTTAACCATCTTAGTGAGCATTTAAAATGACAGACTTTGGGTTTAACAGGAACAAAAGTGTCTCTTATATTACATATGATTGTTTTAAATATAGACCAACTATTTTCCGAATTTAAATTTGAAAAAATAGACTGCCGATTAACTTCCTTAATAAACATTTCTATGGAGGTCAGATCAGCCTTATTATATAAATACATTTTAGTATTATTACATGTAGTTACATAGGATTTGTTTATAGTGAACAAGATAGAGTTGTGATCACTGCCAGAAATGGGGTCAGTAATTTTCAGATCAACTATTGGTAGAATATTGCTACACATAACAAGGTCTAGAATTCTATCTGCCCTGGGCGGCTTGGATACATGTTGTATAAGATCCAGCTCAAGACTTGTAGAAAGGAATTTCTTGCCCTTACTACTAGATGCTGTGCAATCCTGTCAATTTATATCTCCAAGGTTAAAGTCACCAGTTATGACAATATGCCCATTATTCACTAGCCAGTTCGAATTCAGACAAAATGGCATCAAGTACACAGATTGATGAATTGGGTGGATAGTAGCAACTGCCAAATATAATAAAATCATCTTGATTCAAGAATATGTTGATCCAAATTGTCTCAGTGGATATGTCATGTGTTTTTATAATGCTAGTTATATCCAAACTGTTCAAAGTATCTTTTATAAATAAAGCAATGCCTCCTCCCTTCCTGTTCTGTCTATTTAGTTTGTATAGTTTAAAGCCAGGTAAATCACAATCCCACAAAGCCTTGTCATCACCCCATGTCTCACATATTGAAATTATATCTATACTCTCATGTAAAACTCTCAATTAGAGTTTGTCCATTTTTTGACAAAGGCATCTAGTGTTGAAACTTAGAATTTGTATTTGTTTTGTAAAGAAGTTTGTATCATCCACTAATTTATGAGATGAGGACTGTGCGTTCAACTCCACCCATTATCTAGTTTAAACTGTTATTGATAATTGTCAAGAATTGTTTGCTCAAAAAAGCATTGCCGCACCGGCTTAAGTGTAGTCCATCCCAGCTAAATAAATCATCTCTCCCAACATAGTTTTCCCAATGGGTGATATAGTTAAAGTCTTGTGAAAGGCACCATTGATGAAGCCAGTTATTTATACTTTAAGTTTTCTGATTTAGCATTTGTGAAAAATGAGGGATTGGAAGGAGGTAAATTGTGCATCCAGTTACTACAAGTTTATTAGTTATCCCCACAAATGCAGACTTAATATCATCTATAGAATCATGATATATATTATTGGCTCCAGCATGTATAATTACAATGGAGTTAGTTCCAGAATCCTTCATTATATTACCTAACATAGATGCAATATCTGTTAACTTGGCGCCTCTAAAACTAGTACAGGTTCTATTAATTTTGTTCAGGTTACAGATGGCCCTGTCCAGATGTTTTATCATTGAATCACCTATTGCCAATACCTGTCTAGGTGAGGAGTCAATAATTAAAGGAACATTGATATTTTGAGTGGGAATATCTAATTTATTATGCATAGTGTCAAACACAAGATCAATCAAGGGCTGATCATCAGTTAAGGCATCTTGCTGTAAAGGAGGGGCAATTAAGGTTTGTGCATTTAAAGTCCCTTCTTGATTATCATCAAATGACACAAAAGGTAAATCACATAAGGTAGATTCCTGGCTAAGAAGGGGATTAAAACAATCATATCTATTAGATAATTGAGTGTTGTATTGTTCAGCCTTTCTTCCTTTTTTATAACACCTAGAGCTTTGTACCTCATACCACATATTATCATAGTTATCTTCCAGGCTGTCATCCTCCCTAGATCTTTTCTTGCTAACTTCCTTTGTGGAGGTGGAGGGATTATTGTATGGGTGCTCAGATCTTGATATACAGGTCATCTGATAATTATTTACTGACATAACTATGGGGGTTGTAGTTGACAAAGTTAATGGTAATAACACATCACCACTGTTGTTAATTGCCTGAAAATTATTATCAGGTACTAGGGTAGGTGTGGCTTCACCAGATCCCTGATTTGTGTCACAATTGCTGGTATGATGCTGATTATTCAATGTAAAGAACCTCTCGTTCATTTTTTTCTGACTGACTTCTAATTGAATTAATCGTGTGGAAAATAAACTAATTTCATCCTTAAATTCCAAGTTTTCTAAACATTTACCACACTGAAACTGCTGGATTGGGACCTCCCCTGTAATCATTGCAAACATTTTACATAAATCACATTGTAGTCCCAGTAGTCCACAAGTAGTTTTACAAGTGACATTATTAGTTTTGTTTTGCTGTGGTGAAGCCATGATGCTTTCACTTTATTCAATGTTTGTATCCAGACAAAACAGCACACACTCACTTTGGTGCAAATTGCTGTAATCTAGTTTTCAAGAGATCAACTTTCTATTCAAGATATAGATATAAAAAAGGGAAACGCATGCTCACCCAGCTCACATTGGTGAGAGCCTGATGTTACATGGAAATAAATTACAGGTGCACAACTCCCTGCATGCACAACAATGCCTAAACCAGAGATTTAAACTACCTTCAGGTATGGTATCTCTAAATATACAGATATCTGCATGCCACTGGTACTAGTATATATTAAACAGTTGCTTTAGTAAAAATACAATAGTAAATAACCGCTATATACAGGTCTGTCTATAATTGCTCAGACCTTTACCTAACATAGCGAATCTATCAGAGATTTATATATGTCAGCTAAAGCTCTATATACAATCATGTATCCCGCTTCTCCCGCTAAACATGCGAAACACATGCGAGGATGCAAGTGTCTTTGTGTGCATCTTTACGCGCATCTTCGCTCGTGCCAAGCACTCTCACCCAACCCAAGCTCGCCCCGCTCACTGCAGGGCTAGCTTTATAGCAGCTCCAAACCTGGAAGTGTGTCCATGAGATCGCGGGGCACACGCTCAACACACTGCCCAAATCAAAGGGATTTAAAAGATAATCACCACCAGAGTGGTTTTAAAATGAGCACAATACTGCAAGCCTGTTAAGAATTATGGACAGGGATGACCCTCTACCTGTAGCAAATGGGGCTCACACAGTATTTCAATAAAGTATATCACTCAAAACACAATCAGAGCAGGGTGTATTACAGAGCACCTATCCTGTGCAAAGCAATGTCTCACACAGAGGTTGTCTTTTAAATATATATATAGATATTGACGCTGCCCTACCACTAACAGATGCGGATATCTTGGATATTGTATGCAATAAGGAAAATGATGAAATGGGTGAAGAGGACTCACAGGACTCTCAAGATACCCTGTCCGATGACCCCCCCATTCACAAGTGTCAGCAACTGCCGCATTCACTCACATAGGCTTCTTGTTGAGCTATCTTGAGCAACATCAAACAGATGAAACTGGGAAGCATATTGACGCACTGCTTGATTTAAAAAACATTATTACAGCACAGGCAGTTGGGTCCTTTAAGCAGAAACAAATCACTGAATATTCTGTCAATGGGAGTGATAATGAATTTGAGTCATCCAGCACCCTCTCCCCCCCCTCGTAAATATGCCATACTGTCTTACAACCTTCCTTCCATGAGAGAATGTTAGAACGCTCCTTCCTCCATGAAGTAAGCTGCAAAATGCTAAATGCTAAGTGCTGCTTAAGTAATGCGGGAAGATTATTCTCGCCGACATAATTCTGTTTTGCCGTTGTGTTGTCCTCTGTCCCTCAACAAAGGTTGCTTCAAAACGCAAAGTGATGCTTCAGTACTGAGGAGGTGATTATTCAGCAGAGAATGCGAAATGATGTTAAGTGAGGCTGGCCCGCCCTACCCGAAGCAACCTTGCAATTTTGAGGCGTAATAAGGTACAAAATAAACTGACTTGCTTTTAAATTGCTTTATATGTCGAATGAAATTATCTAATATGTGTGCAGTAAAAATGTGTGCAATAAAATTTGTAAACGCAAAATGGTGCCATCACATTATTTACAATATTGAACCCGAATAACGCTGTGACTTATTTGTCCATTGTTTTCTAATCCGGCTGGCACTTGAGCAATTCAAACAGGAACGGATTAACCAGGTCTGACTGTATATATATTTCTCTCTTTAGTTGGAAAGGATGCAACCTTGATGCCCTGCTTGTATCTGTTTTCCAGCTGATTCCCACATTAATTCATTGTGAGAGGCCTTGAAAACATAGCACAAGTACCCTGTGAGTCTTGTGAGCTAGGAAGTATAATCCCAGGTCATCTAACCTACTTCCATAGTTCTTCCCTTTTGGTTTATTTACTGTTTTTGTAATTTTTGTCTGAGTCCATCAGCTTCGAGCTTCCAGTACTTTGTGGTGAACAGATGGGAGCACCATACTCTAGAACAGGCCTGACCGTGACTTGTACAATGGCATCAGAACATTTTGATTTCTACTTTTGATATTCCTCAGTATGTTCCCCACTATTCTATCTCCTGTCTTGACAACCCCTCTGGCATGAGTATCAAAATTTAAAGCGTTAGTTATTATAACACCTAGGTCCTTCTCATTGTCAGTTCTAGATATGACCTTGTTATTTATTGCATATTCCGCTTTGATATTATTGCACCCAAAGTGCATAACTTTGCATTTTGTCTCATTAAATCTTAACTTGTGTGTATTTGCCCAGTCTTCTAGGTGTTGTAATTGTTTTTGTTATTTGTTTACTGAATCTATATTATTTACTGTTGCCCCAACCTTGGTGTCATCTGCATATTTGCAGAGCCACACATCACTGGACACTTTTGTGCTGGCAATACTGAACTTCCCAATGGGAGCCACTATCTTTGGTCCAGAACTCCTTCAATTGGATTGATCAGAACCAAGGGGTCCTCTAGGGGTCCTAATTACAATGCCTTGTAGGTGAAACTGTGAACTTTCCTTGTTGGCACCTAAAAAGACCAATGGGGCATTTAGACTGTGACTTGACAGCAAAGGTAGCCAACTGGATTACAGGAATCTCGGTCTTCAAGCTGGAACTGTCTAAACAGAAGTTCAGTTCAGCCAGATCTCTCTCTCCCTCTCCCTCTCTCTCTCTCTCTCTCTCTCTCTCTCTCTCTCTCTCTCTCGGGAGCCTGTGTAGAAGCAAGTCTGCTCAAGCCACCAAGAAGAATGGTTGCAGTTTAGCTGCCGTCCACAAGGAGAGGCCTGTACTTGCCTCCTGTTGGCCTCACTCAGTTCCAAAAAGGGATTGACTGAATCCAGGACTGCCTAAAGCAGAAGAGAAGCAGACTGTGTAGTTTCTGTAGCTACGAGCTTAGAAGTTTGAAACCGGTCATCACCCTTTTGGGGCTCCTGTGATAAAAGTGGAGCCAGTTTCTGTGGAGAACATCTCCTGCCAAGCACCAAGAGGCGGAGACCATCATGGGCTTCATCAGTTCTGGCAGTTCCAGTTACTCAGCTATCAGCCAAACTACCAAGTATTTAGAAAGACATTTTCCAGTTGGGCCCATGCCATCCATGGCCCAGAAAGACTGTTCCTGTACTAGAATCATCATCCTGGTGGGAGACCTGCATTGGGAGTTTAGCTCCTGCACCGTAACAGAACACAGGTTGCAGCCACCTACAGGGAAAGGCCATTAAGAGAAGGTGAGTCATGTCAGCCCAGGTCCCCACCAACATTCTGAAGTCTTCAATTTTGCCAGCTGCAGCATCATCCAATTTGGGTACAATGAGTACAACCAGGGTAGCTCCCTGCAACAAAACATTGATTGTGTAATGGTACCACCTGATTTATTTTACCAGCTTAGAGTATTGAAATGTGATTGGGCCATCTGGTCAGGATTACAATTACTTTATGGTGTTACAAATGTGTTTACTCATATTTAAATCACCCTTTCTTCCATCAAGAGCCCCCAGTGGCATCGTTCAGGCATGCCTGTTTTCCACTCTGGGTACCCTTCAGTTGCATAGTCTGAGAAATTCAGGGACTAATTGATTACCAGTAACTTGAATCTGTCTGTTTACAACCTAACAATAATTAGCCTAAATTATTGCCCCTCCCTTGTTCATGCCTCCTTAATAAACTTGATTTACTGTTTTACTGTTAACTTGGCTCATAAGCATATCATTACCTGGTTTAAAGGTACTGAAACATTGGCAAAGTACACTAAAAATACATGTGATTTGCATATGTAGCCCATGATGCTTTGCATTGTGAGGGCATGTGTGATTTTGTATTTTCTAAAAATACATGGTTGTGTTATTGAAACTGTCTTTTACGGGGGGTTTATTTAGTTTTTTTTTTGACCGGGTAAGTGCACTAGACAAATCCTGCCTATTTTCAGGCACGACCCGGGGGAGGGGGATACAGATGAATGCCAACTGATCTTGAACCAGATTAAGCTGTTGGTGGTATTTTTAGTGAATGAGGGAAATTTGGCCAGGACACCGGGGAAATTCCCCTGCTCTTTTTGATAAGTGCCATGGGATCTTTAACATCCCCCTGAATTACCACCAATCCAGGCAGATGGGACCTCGGAGTAAATGCTGGATGCTTGGACCCTGCTGGTAAGTGGATTGTACATGAGTATATCATTAACACTGGCATTAGCCTGTATTCTAAGTGTTAAGTGTTGCAGTTGTAAAGCTAAGTGTAAAAGGTCACTAAGTGAGACTGTGGGTGGTTATAGCTTCCCATAGGGCAGCACCAATCTTGTTAGTTACCCACATAAGAGTTACTTTGGGTGGAGGCACCATAATTGTGTGCATACTGAGAGTAAGGAGACCCCAGTAGCTGTTAACTTCAAACCCAGGCCCCTCAACCTGTACACATGGCAGCTGGCAGGGGTAGTAGCCTTTGGTATAACGGCACCAGGGTTACAAACATGGAGGCACCATAATTGTATGTATACTGTGGGTAGGGAGACCCCAGTAGCTGTTAAGTTTGAACCCAGGACCCTCAACCTGTACACAGGGCAGCAGGCAGGGCTAGTTGCCCTTGATATAATGGCACCAGGGTTACAAAGCAATCAGGGTTAAAACATACATTTGTAAAAAATACAATAAAACATTATAGGCTCCATATTCAAATTTCCCGGGCTGCATCGCACAAGAGCCTACACCACACAACTGAGATGCACCGGCACAAAACAGTGGTATATTCAGAAGACGCAGCACAAGATGCGATTGCACATGTCTGGCTGAATATCCCAAACATGCATGATTGCACAGTGGGAGATGCGTGGCAGGTGCCCTGAGACCTGTTTGGTGCATAGATAAATGGGTGATAGGCAGCCACATGCGTGGCATGCAAAATTGCCATATTCAGCCAGGATATAGAAATGGCCTCATTGCACATTCTGATCCCATTCCCCACATGCGCAGCTCATTACTGGAATGTATTCAGGCCATTTGCATACCCAAGGCATGCACAGCTCCACCTTTGCAGGGCTGCCCCGCCACTCTACAAAGGTGAATAAGAGGTACTGCAGCTTAGCAGGCAGGTGTGATGGAATGTTTGTGTGTGGGTGGGTGGGCTACATTGGCCTGAGTACAGTGCTATTACCCATGGCCATGTACAGGGTCAGACTGGGGTACAGGGGACCCACCTGGTCAAGCAACAGGGGAGGGCACAGGGTGACACACTCTGATTGGTATGCCACAGGAATGTGATGTACTAGCTACATTTGTAGCTTACAGTCTCCTGCAGTGCCTCACACACCCCCACATGATAGGAACATGGCGATACATGCAAGGGATGTCAGTGTTCAGAAGGTGACCAGGTACCCAAATGTGTGGGTCCCACCTGGACCACTCCAGGTAACCCAGTGGACCAGTCTGACACTGGTCATGTACGTGCCCATGGTAGCCACACACCCAACACCAGAGGGGTTGAGTGTCTGTGAGGCATGCCCATGTCACCCCCCAGGCCACAGACTGTGCCACCCTTGCTCTGCGCTGCACACTATTGTGTTATGTCCACCACAGGAACACCACACAGCCCTATCGCAGTGCCCTGTGGGGGTGTCACACCACATGGCAGGCATTGGTGACATGTTTGTGGCTCCCAGTTGTGTGGGCCTGGCACAGGCACACTGTGTGCACCTGTGGGGGTACCACCATGGGTGTGTGCCACAGGTCACTCCCTAGCTTGTGCCATGCTGCCTCTAGTACCACCAGGCTACCTGGGCACCATTGCCCCAGATGTAACCATGGGTGCATACCACCACTGGTGGTGCTCTGCAGGCCACATAGGTGAAGGCCATGGCCCCTGGTATGTGTACTGCATTGTGGCTGTCTGCTCTTCCAGTGTGCTAGTGGGCCACCTGACAGTACTGGCATATGGCTGCTGGCTGTCTATGTCCTTGGTGCGGTGTGGGGGTGGCTCTCTGGGTGGTGCCGGTAGTGTCCTGGCACCTGTGGTTTTGGGTACTTCTGTTCTGGCATGACTGCTGTGTGGGGGTGCCTGGGGTACATTCTGGTGCATCTCCAAGGGCAGTCTCAGGATGGCCTGCCTGCAGTACTGTGGCCTGCCTGTGGGTGGCTGGCCAATTTATGCCATATTTTTGTCTACCTAACTTTGCGTGGCACACTTCTGAGATGCACGACAGATGGGCCGCACATTTTGGCTGAATATATGGATGCGCGGCATATTCATGTACACGCCCCCTTTTTTACGCCACATAAATTATTTCTGCATGATCGCATGATCAGAAATGTGCAACACATCCCTCCCTTTCAAATATCATGCTTCCACACATTTTCTGAGATGCGCCGCACATCTTCATTTTAGGCCATGCATCTCCTTTGAATATGTGGGCCACTGTGTATAAACCTGGAATTAATTTAAAAAGGCCAGAAAGAGAGTAAAGCAGATAGTAAAATATAAAGGTGCCAAACCCTTTGGTGCTATACCCTCTAACATGCACTTGGGGAGGATGGACTGCAGCAGAATTGAGATATTTAAAATTCCATCCTTTTTATTTAGAACAATCCAGGCAAAGGAAGTCTATAAGGTGGTCAAAAAGGTAAATGCAAATAAGGCAACTGGTGAATGATTTTTATATTGCAAAAAGGTAGGACTGCTAGGCAATTGGCCCATTGACAGAGTCATTGTGTATTCACTTTACAACTTACAAAATAAGTTCAAAAGTTTCATACAGGCACTATAAATAACATCTAAAATCAGGCATAATTAAGTGGAGTCTAATCATGGACAGCAGATTTAAAGCAGCAGTACAACAAAATTAGGCAATTTGACTCAACTCTTTTTTTCCCTATAAAAAATTCCAGGTATCTTTTCATTTTATTTGGTGACAATATTTTCTAGTTTTACCAACATTTGAATATATTATAATTGTTTTAATTTAGGTTTTTCTCAAGAAAAAAAAAGGCCACCACATTTTAGCTTAAAATATCATTGCAGATCTGGCAAGGGTTAGGAACAAGAAAACAACTCATGGTGAACAGCATAGGTGGTACCTAGAAAAGTAGATTTGACAGGTGTAGCTTTTTGGAAAGAATTTTTTGTTGCACTGTTGCTGTAAATTGGGCACAAATTGGATTAAGCCATATGTGGTAAGACAGTTCCATATGTTTGATCCTACATATTGGAAACCCATTTTGTCATATTTGGAATGCACCCTGGATAGTTTCAAACCCCTGCCAGGTGTACCTCTTAATGTATGTTGTATGGAATACTGAATTAACAGGTTAGAAAGATATCTTGGGGCAGTATTGTGCATATATTGGAGTAAAAGATGGTACCAATTTCTTTCTCTTCTGACTGCCAAGGTGGGCCAGTTGAGTTTTGCAAGTAAAGTACAGTGGTGTGTCTCAAGTCAGAGGACTGATAGTGCCCAGTACAAATCTGGTTCCTCTGTAGTATGCCCTGTCCAGTTTTGAAAGACTGATTTTATTTGCAAAACTGTATATCAGGAAACCATAGTCCAAATTTGGGAGCATGAGCAAAGTAACAATTTTTTTTTCTTGATTCTAGGTCCAAATAATGCTTATGTCTTTTAATGCTCCCACCAGTTGAGCAAGTTTGCTACATAGTTGGTTAATGTGAACAAAAAAGGTTAGTTGTGGTTTATCCAGGTACTGAGGTATCAGTAGTTAGTGACCAGTTCAATTTGAGACCCATCTAGTGCTGTAATTATAGATTTGTCACCTTCTGCGGGTTCAATGAGTTTTGTTGAAGGACAAACATATCATGTATTCTGTTTTCAGAATTTACTAAGGTCTTTGGAGTTAACCAGTTCTGCAGGTTTTCAAAGTCACTTTGATGTTTTTGTTGGACCTCAGGTATATTGCTAGCCAAAGCTAGGATTACAGGGTCATCAGCATACATTTTGAAATGTGAAAACTGCATAGATTTGGGTATACTGTCCTCAAAAAGGATGAACAGCAGTGGCTGTAGAATGGACCCCTGTAGTATGTCCCTCTATACATTAATTTTTTGGGGTTTGCCTCTAGTTATACAAACCAATAGGGTTTGGCCCTCCAAGTAAGAACAAAACCATTGTAAGACATCAGGACTTGCATCAATACTTTGAAGTATTTTTTATCAGAATTGTATGGTCTATTGTGTCAAAGGCCTTGCGTAAGTCCACGAACACCACTCCCATAACTTGTTTATTCTCTAAACACAGGGAGACTGCAAGGCTGTTGTGATGGAGTGGAGTGGAGTCTTAAGACAGACTGCTGTGAGGGAAGTTGCCCATATTGTAAAAAATAAGCATAGAACTGCATATGAATTTCCCTTTCCATGATCTTAGAAGTCAGAGGCAGCAGGCTATACAGTTATTCAGTATAGTGGTATCCCTGCATTTATTGATAGGAGGCACTTTTGTTGTCTTCCATAAACTGGGAATAGTGCCGCTGCATAAGCTCTGGTTCAGGGGTTTGGCCAGGAGATAGACGATTACATCAGCTGCAACCAACACCAGTCTGACTTCCCACCCACGCACACCACCAACATTATTTATCCCAATAGTTTTTAACGGCATCCTAACATCCACTGTAAGATTTCAAAAAATCTGAATAGTGGATCATTTTTCCTTGCACCTGTCTCAATGCTGTCAATTGAATTGCTATTTGAAAGGCTTACATTATCAATTTGGGCTGGCTGGTAAAAAAATGAGTTTAATGCATCAACCATCTCCTATGGATTTGTCACTAAATTACCATCCAATTTCAGGGAACTCGTTAATGTAGAAGTTGCAGGAGATTTCAATTTTCTGATTACCTACCGGAAATCTCCTGTACGTAGTTTGAATTTTTGTTTTATAATAATGAGCCTTTCCAATTTTTGTCAATTTCTTAAAATTGTTTGTAAAATCTTTGAAAGCACTCGAGTCACTATTCCAACTTTTTTTTTTTGCCTTTTTCCATAAACAATCTCTGATATGGATGTGTTTCAAGATTTTTGCATTTGTCTATGTCATACTATATATATTTTTTTCTAACATTAACAATCAATCAAACAATCATTATTTATTTATATAGCGCAATTACAGAAGATCAAAGTGCTGTACAAAATTTAAAAATATTTAAAAACAACAGTTAAAACCATTGTAACAGCAATCTAGATTTAAAACAATCATCATATTCAAATACTAAACCTCAGAAGGGAACGCCTGGGTAAAAAGGAAGGTTTTTAATTTCGATTTAATGCTCTCAGTGGTATGGCACTCTCTTATTTGATGAGGTAGAGAATTCCACAGGGTCGGTGCCATGTAAGCAAAACAGCAAGCTCCTCGTGTCTTCAAACGGACCCTGGGAACCTGTAGCAATCCCTCATCGTCGGAGTGGAGTCAGTGGAAGGGGTGGTAGGGAACAAGGAGATCTTGCAGGTAGCTGGGTCCCTGTCCATGTAGGGCTTTGTAGGTCAGTAATCCGACCTTGAAGGTGATCCACCAATTCACCGGCAGCCAGTGCAGATGGTGGAGCACAGGCATGATATGGCTAGATCTTGATAAGCCAGTCAACAACCTGGCATCTGCATTCTGCACTAGCTGAAATCGGCAGATATCAACCCCCAATAGCCCTAAGTATAAGGCATTGCAGTAGTCAAGGGACGAGGTTACAAAGGCGTGAACCAGGGTTGACATATCACTAGGTGGGATCAGGTGCTTTATCCAGGTAATGTTCCTCAGATGGTAAAAAAAGGTCCTGACAACAGCCAACACCTGATGTTTTAGTGACAGGCCGCGATTTAATACCATGCCCAGATTTCACACCCGATTGAAGGTAGGCAGCAGGACAGACCTGAGCTGCAGACTGGTAAACTGACCCATTTGCCCCTCCATGCCATAGCAGCCTGGCTCAACCACCAACACCATAGTCTTATCAGGGTTCAACCTCAGCCAGTTGGAGCTCATCCAGTCCTGAAGTTCTGAAAGGCAGTTGTTAAAAGCTGAGATTACTCCGCCCTGGTTAGGCACAAAGGATATGTGGAGCTGAGTGTCATCTGCATAGCAGTGAAAACTCAGCCCATACCACCTAATAATGTCCTCTAACGGCAGCATATACACTGTGAACAACATGGGGGACAAAATGGAGCCCTGTGGTACCCCACAAGACAGATGGAGAGGTGTCGAGGATTTATCTCAACACCACTCTCTGAGTCCTGCCATGAGGAAGGATCAAAACCAATGGAGGACTGCCCCAGACAGTCCACATAAAAAATGCAGGCACTCCAACAGCACCCCATGCTCCACAGTGTCAAACACTGCAGAAAGATTGAGGAGCACCAAGATGGAATGGCTCTCTTGATCCTTCGCCATCAGGAGATCATTAAGTACCCTAACCAAGGCGGTCTCGGTACTATGCCTTTTACGTAAACCAGACTGGAGAGGATCATAGATGCCATGAGATGTTAAATGAGTCTTCAGTTGTACAGCTACCACCTTCTCAATAACCTTACCCACAAAGGGCAGGTTAGAGACTGTTCTGTAGTTAGCCAGGCAATCCAGGTCAAGGGACCTCTTCTTCAAAAGTGGTACTACTGTCATTTCTTTCAGAGAATCAGGAAAATCCCAGTCTCTAATGAACACCGGACTATCCTGGTCAGGACCAGGCCAACAACCTCCACACACCGCACAAGGAGGCTGATAGGGCCCAGTTCCAAGTTATAGTAGGTGGGACGTAGTTCCTGGATAACCCACACAACATCCATGATCTCCAACTGGTCAGAATGGGTGCTTGCAATCTCAAGGTGGCCACTGCAATGCCCGTTTGATGGTGCTGATAGGATCCGTGACCTGATAGTGAGCAAACTCATCACATTTTGTTTGTGAAAAGTCTCCCCCATACTTGAGACAGGCTGGATTGCACAGTCTGTCCACAGCCTGGAAGAGCTGAGCTGGTCTGTTTCCTGCTGCTGCAATCTCCCCTGGACAGGAACTCTGCCTTCTTAAGGGAGCCCACCGATTGATAGCCCTTCAAATGGACTGTCAATCTAAGCTTGTGATATAACCGGACGGATTTCCTCTAGCACTGCTCCAACCTTCGACCCCTTCTCCTCATCTCCTTCAAAGTCTCATCAAACCATGGAGTCTTCAGGCAGGTAGAGGGGATAAACATGGACAGGAGCTACAGAGTTGAGGGCATTAGTCACTGCCCTGTCCTAGGCCAGCACCAGCTCTCCTGGCTCTTTGCATGCACTCATCACACCTGAGAGGTCCAGAATCTCCATTAGACCATCTGGAGCCAAGCCCCTTAAAGGGCGATACCAGATCAACTCTGTAGGGGCAGGTCCATTAGGGGGGTGCCTCGAAACTGAATCTTATGGTATGGTGGTCTGACCAGCTAACTGGTTCCACCACAAGGTCAGAGATCTCCATACCAAGTAGGAAGATCAGAGCCAATGAATGCCCTCGAATATGTGTTGCAGTGGTAATCACCTGCGTGACGCCCAATTAATTCATCAATTGAAGGAAGTCTTGACCAAACTGCAAGAGTTCATCGTCGATTCAGGCATTGAAGTCACCCAGAATTATCCATCTGGATGACTCCAGCACCAGGTCAACAACGAAGTCCGTGACTTCCTACAGGAAATCCTTCCCATCACCAGGGGGATGGTAGATGGTAAGGATCCTGCATCCTGAGAGTCACGTGATGCAGAGCACTGAATAGCTGCATTCCCTGAATGCTCTGACCACCCTTCCTCTAAAATAGCTTTTATTTGTGATTTCAACTCACCTTAAAGAAACTTTTGCAGCGCTACAGCATCGGAAGACCTTACAGAAGTGGTTGGGGGCTTGATGGATACAGAAATGCGCAAAGCACCACCGAAACATACTCCGCCTGCGACGCCGGAGAAGGCCACAAAAAAAGCAAGGGCCTTGAGTCTGCAGTCAGTCGCGAGAGCTCCGTGCAGGGACGTCGGAAGACAAGCTTCTAACTCTATCCAGATTTTTAGAAGAGTTTCGCCCCTTCAAACGGAGAATGCAGGAGATGGCAAGTGAAATCAAAATGTTGCAGCTGGAAGATCTTGCCCAGAGGACCACGGATAACGGTTAGAATTCGGTCCCTGAGGAGTACCGAAAGAATGGACCCAGTGATAAACCAAATGAAGCAACGAATGGCCAAATTAGAACTGAAGGTGGAGGACCTGGAAGGAAGAAGCCGCCGCAATAATGCAGTGATCATTGGACTACCGGAGAGAGAGGAAGGTCCAGACCCGATCAAATTTGTGCAAAAACTAGTAGAGAAAATAGCGGGACCCTCACCATTTGGTCCTACATATACCATAGAAAGGGCTCACCGCGCCCTATGGCCACTACCCCCGCCAAATGCACCGCCACGTACCTTAATTTTCCGATTCTTAAACTACCAGGAGAGGCAATTATTCCTGTTGAAAACCAGGAAAACAAAGAGTTGTATTGGGAAGGAGAAGATCCGGTAGCTAAGACATACCCTTAACGGTCCGGCAAAAAAGAGCTGCCTTTAATCCACTTGTCAATAAGCTGATTGCAGCTGATATCAAATTTAGAATGGGGTATCCGGTCAAATTCCAAGTGCAGATAGCAGGAGAATGGAAGCATTATGAATCCGTGGATGCCGCCAGGTCTGTGTTACAAACCGCGTTTCCCAACCTTTTTAAGGATCCCTGAAGTCCTCAGAGGGAGCAATCCAGTATTACAGGGCGAAGGCTGTTTGGTTTGTGAAGATTGGAAGATCCTTTGGGGTGATATTCCTGCTCGAGGACTTGTAAGCTGTTAAGTACAAATCCTGGGCCATCTACTGTGCTGAGGTTAAAGCGATGTAGCCCTAAGAAATGGCTGAAGCTGCATGGACCTGGGTCAAGTATCGGCTCTTGTTTTGCTCTGGTTGTGTTTTGTTGGCAGTTCAAATATGTGTGCAAATCATTAGAATAGACTGGCTTGCCCTTGGCTACGCGGAGAAGAAAGAAAGGACCGAAGATTTCGTTTCTATTGGACACAGTTAGTCGACAAAGAGTTAAAAATGTAAAGTTTGTTTTGGGATTTAATCTTAGCATGTAGAGGGTAACGCAATTTGAACGAGTTCCCACAAGAGGGAGCCAGAGGTTTTTCGTACAATGTATTACAGTATTTCGGTGAGGGATTTATTTGGTTTCATATAGATGTAATTATGGTTTTCTTAGCCTCTAAAGGCTGAATTTTGTATGGCAGTTGCCTGAATGGCAATAAGTATGTTGTTTCCTCACATTATAAAGATATGGAGTATTATGCTGCATGCAGATCTCCAACAGGGGTTGGTAAAATATAGTTTTGCAGAGATTTTTTGTCAAGGGGCAGCCCAATTCACCGTATTAATATAAGAAGATGATATATGAAACAGGGTGATACGTGTTTGTGGTTTCTATAGGACCCTATTTGAGATATTGAGATGTTTAAAAGCAGATTAAAGGAATTTAAATGTTATAGTATAAGAGTGGGTTAATAATAAGCGATTGGTGAGTTATTGTCTTGGAGGAGGAGGAGGCAGTGGTGAATGAGGCTAAGTGAACTGTTGTCATGGGCCAACAGAGAATGGGAGGGAGGGAGGGTTTAGAGGGCTTGGTGGGACTATCTGGGTGGGAAAGAACAAAAGGACTGGGGTGGTCGCTCACAAGGGGGCGGCTACTGGATCTGGGAGTTTGGGGGAAGGGGCACAGGACCTCAACTTTTAACATCTGGTAAACCAAATTGGGTTCAGTATTTTAAGACATTGGTCAATGTGAAGAATCATGGCTTCGAATAGGTTTTTAAAATTTCTTAGCTGGAACGTTAAGGGGGCACGACTTAAGATCAAGCAACATAGGATCTTGAAACACATAGAGGTTGTAAAAGCAGATTTTGTGTTTCTACAAGAAACTCATCTACTTCATACTGAAAATAATAGTATGAGGCAGTTGCAAATAGGGACAGTCTTCTCTTCTCAGGGTGATACGCAAAGCAGGGGTGTTATGATACTAGTACATAGGTCGGTTTCTTTTACCCCCCCTACAAGTGGTCCAGGACAATGAAGGTAGATATGTTTTTGTTAAAGGCAAGTTGCAGAATATAGAGATCCTGGTAGGATCAGTTTATGGTCCGAATACTGACAAACAGGATTTTGCTGTTAATTTACTGAAAGCACTCACACCGTTTAGCCAAATCCCTATAATTTTAGGGGGGGACCTTAATTTGGCTCTAGATCCATTAATGGATAGGTCTAGACACTCCCAATTGGGTCCTACTCCTGCCCTAAGAGAGTTGTGTGAATTAATGGACCACCTCGGATTAGCAGATGTGTGGAGAGTGCTCCATCCTGTATCTAAGGAGTACACCTTTGTCTCTCACACTCATGGTACAGCGTCTCGCATTGACTACATATTGCTTTCCCGTTCTCTGCTCTCTGGGGTGCTGGAGTCGGCAATTGTGGCGGGACTCCCTTCAGACCATGCTGCAGTGTCTGCTTCAATATCTTTTGCGTCACTGCCCAAGAGAGGCAACAGGTGGAAAATAAATAACCAGCTTCTGCGACAACCCGAGGTGACCCAATTCATTTCTACACAAATAGATGAGTTTGTTATTAATAATCAGAAAGATGGTGTCCATCCAGATATGTTTTGGAGGGCATTCAAGGCCTTTATAAGGGGCACCTTAATTAGCCAGGCTGTTAAGAGGAAAAAGGAAAAAACACGCATCATGTTGAACTTATTGGCCCGGATACGGACCATGGAATCCAACTTGTTTCCCCACCCCGGGAGGAAGATAAAAGGGAGTTGGTTAAGCTAAGAGATGCGTACCTTAACTTATTAGGGGAACAAGCAGAATTAGCCCTGATAAAAACCAAAGCTAATTATTTAGACCAAGGGGAAAAACCGGGGAAACTCCTAGCAAGGCGAATCGCACAGTTTGACTCTTCCCGATTGATTTCAGGGATTCAGTCTGAAGAGGGTGGTAAAATTAAAACCATTCCAGGAGAAATCATTGAGGTATTCTGGAGCTACTTCAAATCTCTGTATGGTGCCATGGAAACCCCTCCGGATAACTCTGAGATACTCGCTTTTCTGGAAGACTTGGAGCTTCCCTCAATGATAGAATCCGGCTGTTCAAGACTGATTGCTGATATAACCCAAGAGGAGATCGAAGTAGTTATTAAAAGCCTTCCACTAGATAAAACACCGGGCCCGGATGGATTTTCGTCCAATTTTTACAAAAAATTCTCTAAACAATTAGCCCCTTTACTGTTAGTGTTATTCCAACATATTCTTGCAGGTCAGGAGCTGGATAAATCACTTTTTGAGGAGCTCATAGTTCTAATTCCAAAGCCAAACAAGCCACCCGAAAAGCCCGCTAGTTACAGGCCAATTTCTCTGTTAAACTATGACATTAAAATTTTGTCTAAATTATTAGCAGAACGATTGAACAGAGTGTTGCCTTAACTTATAGGTGCAGAACAAGTGGGTTTTATGAAGAGTAGGTCTGCTGCTGATCACCTAAGGACGTTGGCCCATGTCCTTTTGGCCTCCAAGGAGAACAACTCCATCAGGGCTTTGGTCTCCTTGGACGCCGAAAAGGCATTTGACCGGGTGTCTTGGGGGTTCCTGTTAACTGTAATGGGTAAATTCGGATTCCTGGAACGCTTTTAAGGGTGGATAAGCGCCTCTTACTCAAGTCCCACAGCCAGAGTTACCTGCAATGGGGCCACATCAGACCCCTTCGTTATATGTAGGCACCAGACAGGGTTGCCCCTATCCCCTCTCTCTTTAATTTATACCTGGAACCCCTCATCAGGCATATTGTGTGTAGCAGGGAGATAAAGGGTATTAAAATAATGGACCAGGTCATTAAGGTGACAGCATATGCAGATGACCTTTTAGTATACATCTCGAAACCAAGCACATCAATCCCAGCTTTATTAAAATCCATTAAGAAATATGGTGATCTGTCTAATTATAAATTAAATCATGATAAAACCGTGGTTTACCCCCTTAGTAAAAACCTTTTCAAATTGGAGATTACAGAACTGGGCCTGGGGTGGAAATCTGATTCCTTTAAATATTTGGGTCTTACCTTGACGAAGAGCGTGTCACGGATACGCCAGTTGAATTTAGATCCCCTAGTGCATACCACTGATTTAGATCTCAAAAGATGGGCACAACTTCCACTTTCTCTATGGGGCAGGATAAATATAGTTAAAATGAATATATTCCCTCAGCTTTTCTATCCCTTAAATATGTTAAATATCTGCTTCCACTTGCATGGTTTGAAAGCTTCACAGGATGATAGCTAATTTTGTTTGGGAAATAAAAGCCAGGATGGCTTATCATAAACTAGCTGCACCCAAGCCACTTGGGGGATTGAGACTACCACATTTCGCTCTTTATTTCTGGGCAGGCCAGGTTAATAAGTATCTGAGATGGGTTCAGGATATTGACTTGCTCAGGCAGACTACCTATGTACCCTTGTGGACGAGGTTGGAGATCGCTCTGACCAAAAAGTATGGCCTAGTCCCAGAAGCTTTGCTGTATCTCAATCCAAAGCTACTCCCATCCCCTTTGAAGGATTCGCCAATAGGGGTTTCAGTAAAGGTTCATGCTCAGCTCTGTAGCTTTTTAAAATATGATCAGGCTAAGGATTGGTCCCAGCCTATCTGGGGTAACCCGCGATTGTTGCTTGACAATAAGCCCATCAGCCCCACTTGGCTGAATTTATCTGATAAGTATCTCCTGAAGGATTTTCTCAACAGACTTTGGTTTGTTCTTCATTGGAGATTTTGCACAAATTTAATTTACCCCCAAGGAGATTTTTAAAGTTTATCAGCTTAGGCACCTTCTGCTCCAGAAGTTAAGTAGAGATCCAATTCAGCCCCCACAGGTGAACTTTTGTGAGTCCTTGGATGCTTTGGTGGGCCTCCCACATGCAATTTCTAAAATATATATGGTGTTACTTAATTGGGCCTACTCCCAGAATCTTGCTCCAAGCTCTTACTGGGCCACAATGTTTCCTGATGAGGTCCTGAATTGGCCAACCCTTTGGCAAGGTTGCCATAAATTCATTTCACAGGACCAGTTAAGACTTATACAGTTTAAAATTCTTCATAACATTTATTATTCCCCTCAAAAACTTACCAGTTTAAAATTAGTAGCTGACCCTAAATGCAATATATGTAATACCGGAATTGGGGACCTATTGCATATCTTATGGAATTGCCCGAAAATAACCCCACTTTGGACAGACATTAGAAGTAAGATAGATCCTTTGCTGGGCTTGGAAGACCTGTTTACTCCTGAAATATGTCTGCTAGGAGATATGTCCCGTATCATGGTCAAGAATAGGAAATTCTATATATCCCTGATTTCGATTACACTGAAAAAAGTGGTCCTCAGACATTGGAAGGACTCTAATGTGATCAGTTACTCTGAATGGCTGGAAGAACTGCTTTCCAGCCTTAGAACGGAGAGGATGATAGCTGTCCTCCAGAACAAGTGTTCCAGGTTTGATAAATTATGGGGCCCTTTTTATGCCATTTATTCACTGTAAGAAATACATGGATCCTCTTTGGTTGAGGTTAAATTAAAAGGTCTTGGGCGGGGAGGAATGGGGGATATAGGATGGAGGGGAAACTAGATATTTTGGAGGGGGGGTTTATGTTTGGGTATATACTTAGTTGGTTTGGGTTTTGTTTTTGGTTGTCTGTTAGTAGGTTGTTATGGGGAGAGGGTACCATAGAGAAAGATTTTTGATAGTAAATGTTTTATATAACATTGTACTCTTCAATGTTTCGTCTTATGTGTTCATGTATGTTTCGTTACATGTATTTTTAGTTAAGAAAACTGAATAAAGATTTAATGGCAAAAAAGGATCCTGCATCCTACACCTGCAGCCACTAGGCATTCAAAGGATCTGGTCTCACCAACCGGTATGTCCATAAGATCCAGCTCCGATTTAAAACTGATGGCAACACCCCCTCCCCTATGATTCTTTCTTGTGAGGTGTATCACCGAGTACCAGGCCAGAATTTCCTCTTCCAATACAGGACCAGCATTATCATTCAGCCAGGTCTCAGTGATGCAGGCCAGGTTAGTTGTTCCTACAGGATTGGTGATTATTGATGTCTGGTTTTTGATGGACCTGGCATTGCACAACACCGCACAAGAAGGATAGGTTGATGAGGCAGATCCAGCTACTTGCCCACCACTTGTGGAGCCCTTGGGTATGGGAACCAGGTAGGGAGAGCCCCTTTCCTGGGCCAGTTTCACCCAGGGCATCTCCTTGACCTCACCACCTCAATCCGTTGGCTCCTCTCCACAACTCCACTAGACCCAGCAGACCACCACCTTCTCCCCCATGGCTATCCCCAACACCCTACAGCACACATATACCTCGGGTGCCATGGGTGGGTATCAAATGGGCAAAGGTTCCTGAGTCTGGTGGGAGAGCAGTGTCTGACCACCAAGGAACACGACCAACACATTTTTCTCTCCCCCCACACTACTATCTATCAGCCTGCCCACTACACTCACACACTTGCACACACAATACTTCCTCACCTAAATCAACCTAACAAATGGGGCATGATGATTATAAACATTTAAAAACTCATCATTAACAAAAGCCACTGCATCTTCTATTGGAAGGCTATGCCTGTAGTTCAGTGGGCAAGCAGCCTGCCACTCCCACTTCCTGTCCTATATAAGCAGTTCCTCTGAGCCTCTCTCTCAAGCACTTTTTCTTTGCACCGGAGGCTGTGTTGGTCTGTCCTTTGCTGCTGGCTGAGCCCCCCCCCACCTTGCTGTTTTGGCTTCTGCTTGACTGTGTTGTCTGTCTCCCACTTTGGTTTGTATTTTCCTCCAGATGTGTGCTTCTTTGTGTTGCATGTCCCCTGTTCTTCTGTGTTTGTATATCTTTTGTTTTACTTTCTTTTGGAGGGTTTCTGTTTCTTAACTCCTTGTATATTGCTAATCCACAGCTCATGCTACTTGCTCCCATTTACTCACACTGCAACTGCAATCATTATCTGTGTGTTTCAACCTACCACATAGCTGCTCTTCATGCTATGCACCTTAATTATTTTAACCTGGTTCAGGCTCACTCTGAACCCTAGCCCATGCAGCTCACTCCTGCTTCCTCAATTCATACCACATACCTCATTGCTGTTGTTTTTTACTGCACTGCCTAGCAATTGCTGCTTTCAGAGCATTACCTCGTTCAAGTCTATGTTCATCGAATTGCTACTGCTACAACTCATAGTTACTCAATACAGATGCTGCTGTCTGTGTTTTTACACTGCTATTATACTCTGGAGATCAGCTAAGGTACCGCTGATGCTGAAAACTAGTTTTAATATCTGCATGTGGGTCTCGGTGCCTTCCATACCTTTCTTGTTTTTCCTACGGCGGGGGACTTGGAGGTGTTGGGGGAGTCATGGCCCCGTATGTCATACTTACTTTCTGTTCTAATCCTGCCTCCACCGCCTAAAATCCTCAGAGTATTTGTCACCTTCATTGGCTTTCTTGAATGTCTGGCTGACTTGCCCCACTATTCATATTTGTTGCTGCTCCTCTGACCTACGTGCAGTTCCAACCATTGCTACTCTGCTTTACAGACCTACATGCAGGTCTGATCATTGCTACTGTGCTTACTGACCTATGTGCTGGTCCACTCATTGCTTATGTAATCATTGCTCAATGCTCACTACTACCATCTGACCTCCATGAGGTCCCAGCTATCAACACTTATTCAGCTCCTCTTCAGTTTTCTGGAGCATGCCAGCCATACCATTCCTGGCACAGGGCCTCCCTGCAACCAACTGTCTCACTCTGCATTTATAAAGTCTGCATCTTGAGCATGCCTGACTTAGGGTAGGGTCCTTCTCACCTGGCCCATAGCTAGGAATGACCTCACTTTGGGCCTGGCTTTAGCCATTCGAAACTCGATGGCAGCTCCTGGTGTAGAATTTAAGACTAGCCATGAAGGGTGGTTAGAGTGCTCTCCTTTGGATCTAGTATTCTACTAGCAAGGCATCTTCACCACATTCTCCCTAAGACTGCTTCTGGTTCGCCTGATTTGTTTTTAGGGTGAGTAGGTCAGGTGAGTGCCTCAGTAGTTGTTGCTCTTCTCTTCCCGCCTTGGTTGCCCTGATGTTGCAGAGCACTCTTGCAACATTCCATGGCATTCCCATTAGAGGGACTAAGCGAGAGTTTTCCTCTAAACTGGAATATTTTCCACCCACCTTTTATTGGGTTTCTAAATCACAGCAGCAGAGCCATCACAAAATAAATATCCCAAGCCTAGAGGGAAAGCGACCTAGGCCTTGAATCCCCAGAGGTTTCCTTCTCAAAGGGTTTTTTTTTCCTCTCCTCCGTGCCTCAGGTCATAACTGTTAGTTAGCCATAGTTAGTGTTCCCTAGTTCCTTTAGGTAGGTGCCACTGTTGGATGGAGGTGGATGGTATTCCTACTTGCCGTTCCCTCTCTCTCTTTAGGAGGTCCCCTCAATCTCCAGCACAACCCATCGTACTCGTGCCATTGCTAACCTGCGCATCTCATTACATTATCAAGCTGCCTGTTGCGTTATCTACTATTATGCCTCACAGCTACTGATTGCTAACATGCTTTGTACTACTACATTTCTTTTTGGGGATCCTTCCTAAAGTACTTTTAGCCAAGCGAATTGTCCCATGGCACCTCTAGGGTGAAACCCTCTTCGAGGGTTCCTTGCCTTTGGTACCCCTGCAGGGTGGTAATTCCTCTGGTATAGAGAGTGCGAATGGCCAAAACCAAGTAACACAGTTGCACAAGCATAACATTGTACTGGCTATGCAGACTACTGAATTGGAAGGCTATGCCTGTAGTTCAGTGGACAAACAGCCAGACACTCCCACTTCCTGTCCTATCTAAGCAGTTCCTCTGAGTCTCTCTCTAAAGCACTTTTTCTTTGCCCCACCATCCTCTCCTCCTCCTCCTCCAGTGGCATTGCCTCTCTCCTTGAGATCCTTCCTAAGCTACCTTTAGCCAAGGGAATCATTCCACGGCACCTCTGTGGTGGAACCCTCTTTGAGGGTTCCTTGCCTTTGGTACCCCTACAGGGTAGTAATTCTTCTGGAATAGAGAATGCGAATGGCCAAAACCAAGTAACACAGTTTCACAAGCATAACATCATACTGGCTGCATAAACCACTGAACTGTAGCTTGGGAATTAAATCTATGTGGTCCCATTCAACCCTTAACATGTTGACTAGGAAGGCCACCTGTCACATTTTTTGAAAGACCTGGTTTTATTAATGCCTGATAGATTTTTATTTAAACACGATTCCTGATCAATCATACACCTTATTTCAAAGTGATTACACAATCAGGGTGGAGCAACCTTACAATGTGTAAGTTAGGATATTAGACTGAGGCAGGGTGATAGAGAAGGACGAGCAAAAGGCTACAGCCCTGAATGACTACTTTTGCTCTGTCTTCATCAGGGAAGATAGCATCCCCCTTCCTGAGTGGTTCAATTTTAGTACTCCCCTCAAAGGCCTACCCCTGTGGAGGTGGTCAAGTATCACCCTTTATGAGATGTTAGCTCTGAAGGCCTAATGGCAGTACTAGACCTATCGAATGTTCCGGTGGCAAACAACGACCCAGAGGCTCTCATGGTGACCTATAATACAGCCATTTCGGCAGCCTTAGATGTCATTGCTTCTGTTCGAGTTCATCCTCTGTCCCTTTGCCCTCGGTCCCCATTGTTCGATGGGACCTTGAGGGAGATGCAGTGATTAGGTTGAAGGTTAGAGCATTGCTGGCAGAGATCTGCACTTGATGCCAACCACCTTAGATTGATGGAGCATTATCAAGCCTATCAATCTGCAATCACCTGTAAGAAGGCAGAATTCCTGTCTGGGGAGATTGCGGCTGCTCATAATTGACCAGGTCAGCTTTTCCAAACTGTGGACAGACTGTGCAACCCAGCCTGTCTGCAAGTTCGGAAAGCGTTTTTGCAAATAGAGTGCGATGAACTTCCTCAGTTCTTTGCGACTAAGGTGGCTGACATTAGGACAGCTCTCCAGCCGGCACACTCTATGGGCGTTGCTTTTGATCAGCACTTGGTCACTGGTCTTCAGCCTCCTTGGAGTGCCTTCAACCGCCCGGAGTTCATGGATGTCCTGAGGATTGTCCAGAGTATGCACCCTGCATGCTGTAGTTTGGATCCAGGACCAACCTCCTTTATTTTGGGTTGTATTGATACCATTGGTCTGGTCCTTGCATGGATAGTTTGGTGCTCCCTGAAAATAGGTGAGTTTCCTAGCTCACTGAAGGAGGCAGTAGTAATATCCCTCCTGAAGAAAGCTTCCTTGGACCCGAATTGCCATGCTAACTACAGACCAGTCTCTAACTTTCCCTTTTACTGTAAGTGAAAGTGGTTGAGAAGGTAGTGGCCGTACACCTGAAGAACCATTTTACCATCCATGACATCTATGAACCTCTCCAGTCCGGTTTTCGAAAGAGGCATATTACTGAGACAGCGCTGGTTCGGGTGCTCAATTATCTCTTGATGGTGAGAGATCAGAAGAACCGTTCTATCTTGGTTCTTCTAGATCTCTCTTCAGCATTTGACACTGTGGACCATGGGGTTCTTCTCGGTCATCTGAGGTTCATCTGCGGCCTATCAGGTACAGTCCTCTGGTGGTTTACATCTTACCTCACCAGAAGAACTCAGAGGGTAGTGTCTGGGCTTTATTTTTCAGGCCCAGTCCCTCTGTTATGTGGGGTTCCTCAGGGATCGGTGTTGTCCCCCATGTTGTTCGCAGTGTACATGCTGCCCCTCGGAGACATTGTAAGGAGGTATGGCTGAGGTTTCATTGCTATGCTGATGATACCCAGCTCTACCTTTGCACCTAACCAGGATGGAGCTCTCTCAGTCTTTAATAACTGCTTCACAGAAATCCAGGAGTGGATGGATTCAAGCTGGCTGAAATTGAACTCAGGAAAGACTGAAGTGCTGGTTGTGGACCCAGGATAGGGAGGTCGGGGGTAGGTTCACCCTCGGGCCTTTTTCTTGGGGGTCTACCACTCCCGGCCTCTGAACTGGTGCAAAACCTGCGGGTAATTTTTGACGAAGGGCTGACACTGCATGTGTAGGTGTCAGCCATCATCAACACCTCTATTTACCACCTGAGGAATATCTCCAGGATTAAGCACCTTGTTCCGTCCGGTGACCTTCCTACATTGGTTCACGTCTTTGTGTCCTCGTGCTTGGATTATTGTAATTTTCTGTATCTAGGGTTTTCTCAGGTGGAAATCCACCATTTGCAGCTGGTGTAGAATGCAGCAGCACAGCTTTTGACAGGAACCTCTCGTTCCTGCCATATTTCTCTGGTGCTGCCTGGTCTTCATTGGCTGCCGGTACAATGGCAGATCACCTTTAAAGTCTGTCTTTTGACTTACAAAGCCCTACACGGACTCGGCCCTGACTACCTGAAAGAGCTCCTGGTCCCCTACCACTCTGGGCAATCACTTCGCTCAGCTGGTGAGGGGTTGATAGAGATCCCAAGAGTGTGTTTGAAATCATCTGGGGCCCAGGCATTTATGCATGCAGCCCCATCTCTTTGGAATTCTCTACCCAACCAGTTATGTGAGTGTGCCACCATGGAGGGATTTAAAGAAAACTTAAAAACCTACTTATGGATCCAAGCTTTCAGTGATTGAGGTATCTTTTAATGTCATGTGTATTGTTTTACTTAGTTAATTGTGTGTCATCTGATGTATTTTTAAAACTGTGAGTGCCTTGGTTCTGGAAAGGTGCCATAAAAATAAAGTTTTATTATTATTATTTATTATCAAAGTGGCAGTGAAAGAGATCCCAGAGATACAGAAACCCTCATTTACTAGGGATAAGGTACAAAAAGGACTAGCTGCCCACAAAGTAGACAAGGCTTCTGGTCCAAATGGGATACATCCAAGGATGTTCAGAGAATTGGCAGATAAACTAGCTGAACCTCTGGCAAGTCTATTCAACAACTCACTTCAAATGGGAGTTATTCCAAGGGACTGGAAGGTGGCAGATGTCGTTCTGCTCCACAAAGAGGGGAGACAATGAACAAGCAGGAAACTATAGACCTGTCAATCTTACCTCTATTGTAGGGAAGCTGATGGAGCTGCTGATCGAAACATACCTCATGGGCTATCTGGAGGATAATGGTCTCCAGGATGGTAAACAGCACAGCTTTGTGACAGGTTGATCCTGTCAGACAAACCTAATAGTCTTCTTTGACTGGGCAACAGGGGAACTGGATAAAGGTCATGCCATGGGTCTACTCTACTTTGAATTCAACAAGGCTTTCAACTCTGCTACGCAGATGCCTGCTGAAGGAGTTGGAGGACCTAGAGGTGGCAAGGGATGTAGTTAGATGGGTGGAAAATTGGCTAGAAGGGAGACAGCAGTGGGTAGTAGTAATTAGAGCTGAATCACAGGAGAGGAAGGTAGAAGTGGGGTGCCACACCGATCTATCCTGGGCCCAGTCCTTTTAAACATGTTCATCAGTGAAATGGGGGAAGGGATCTGGGGTAGGTTAAGTCTCTTTGTAGATGACTCTAAGCTCTGCAAAAAGGTAGGTAGTACCAAGGGTAATAGAGAACTACAAAATGACCTACAAAGGCTAGAGAGGTAGTCAGATGTCTGGCAGTTAAAATTCAGTGCCAGAAAGTGCAAGGTAATGTACCTAGGGATAAACAACACCAGGACAGAACACTGGACAGATGGAGTAAAAGTACTACAGCCAAGGAGCATGACCTGGGAGTCATCATTAGCAACACCTTTAAGCAGCCAGCTAATGTGACAAGGTTTATAGTAAGGCAAACAGAATGCTGGGGTATACTGGGAGGGATATTGCTAGGAGGAAGAAAGAAGTGATACTTCCCTTCTATAAATCCTTGGTGAGGCTGCAACAGGAGTACTGTATCCAGTTCTGGAGCCCTCACCTTAGAAAGAACATAGATAGGCTGGAGGTGGTACAGCATAGGGTGATGAAGATAAGTCAGGGCCATCAAGGAGTGTCCTATGAGGAACACCTTAGGGCACTGAACATGTATTTCTCAGAGACCAGAAGGGAGAGGGGGCATATGATAGAAACATTCAAATTCTTGAAAGAAATAAAGTGAGTCACAAGGAATTATTTAGCAGAAACACCAGTTTAATGACACATGGGAATGACTAGAAACTGACAGGAAGAAGTTTCAGAAGGGATGTGAGGAAATATTACTTTACAGAAAGGGTGGTGGAACTGTGGAACTGCCTGCCAGCTGAAGTGGTGGCAGCTGAAACTGTGGGGGGCTTCAAATGAGCTTGGAACAGAAAGAAAGGGGTAGTGATTACTGGTATTGATAAGGAAGGGGAATGGAATAGGACAACTGATGGGAAGGGTTAACGTTAGGTCATGGAGTTCTATAGGGGCCTATGGGCAGACTGGATGGGCCTTTCGTCTTTTTCTGCTGTCACTGTCTATGTTTCTATAAACATATGAGGATATAAAAATGAGGTATAAGGTTGTTTTGGTATTACCATTATTGCTAATATGTGTTTGTGAGTCCACTATTTGGGACACATTACATATTTAAAAAGATTCTTTTAGTTTAAACCCGCTAGGTCCTACCCAGTCCGTAGTAAAATCCTCAGTTAAAACAGTTCTACTCTATGGTGTATTTCTACTCAGTAAGTGTTCTAAATCCTTAAAAGTCTGTACATTAACAATTTGGGGCAAGTAGATAACTCCAATGGTCAATTTACATTTAACAATTTCCACCAACAATCATTCTATACCATTAACATGTTCTACTTTGACTAAGCAGATGGGGCCCAAATTCTTACTATTGTACATGAACACTTCACCACTGTTTCTGTTTCTTGCTCTGTGGTGAATTTTATAGCCCTGTCATGCCAATTCAGTGTCAAGTATGCCTAAGTCCAGCAAGGTTATTGACAGGTATCTAAAATACTTATTTTATTCCCCTGAAGTCAATTTCTTAACTTATCCATTCTTCAGACCAAGCTCACTGCATCTGTTTTAGATATACTGATGTCAACTATTAGTATTTGGACCAGGATTCATTTCATTGTCCCCATTGTATTAGCATTAGCAAACTTAGAGTATGCACCTTATTTCTCTCCCAAATGCAGTTAAAATGGTTAAATTATAAAGTTCTATAAAATGCTAGCTCCTTTCCTTTAAATGTTTGGAATATATTGTTCACTTTAATGCAGGATCACATTGACATGGCTAAACCACAGTAGTTAATCTAGATGGGGCACAGCCGTTGCTTGCTTACTTCATATTTTCACGCTCTTGCCAATTTGTATGTCTGTAAGTGATTTTAACATCTGAAAAGCAATCAAAATGCCCCAAGCCAGTTTTAAGAACTGCATGGTTAACAAAAGTCAGAATCTTAGCCAAGCACTGTTATAAAGTGTCCATATTCAGTTTAGCACACTAAAACCTAATAATAACAAATGATCAGAAGCTGTTGGCTTAAAGCATAACACTAGTCTGCTTCTGGTTCAGGCACTTAAATAACTGATCTATTACCAAATACAACTTCAGAGTAGCAGTACTGTAGTAGCATAACCTGAGATTATTTAAATTCTATGCTTAGTAAAATAACTGTTGATTTGAAGTAGTAGCACTGATCTGCCTCTAATTCTAGTACCTAAATAATAGATTCTAGAACTAAATGCAATGTAAGAATAACAGTAGTTACAAGACTTTGACATATCAGAGTTCTGTACTAACAATATGTTTTTGTGGAAATAATTCAGTGGCCAGGCGGGAAAAAAAACTATGGCCTCCTGGGTGGCCTCTCACTGGTGACTCATGCTAAGTGACTCATGAAACTTCTGCATGAGCCACTCACATGAGTGCTGCTCATGAGTGTGCCACACAGGTGGCACAGACTTTTGAAACAAGAAGCCCTGCCCCCTGTTGATGCTTGTGACAGGGTTGAATATGGCCCTGTCCCAGTTGTTATGCAGAAAGAGTTTAAACGCAAGGGTCTGTTCTGTCCTCTCCTTTTCTGTCTCTTCTCTGTCTGGTTGCTCAACCAAATTTTCTCGTGGGACATGGGACTTGATAACCCTGACAGTCTTGCAATTCTTTGCCTCTTGTTATCTCTCTACCCTCACTTGCTGTTCTGTCTTTTCTCCCCCTTGAATTTCTGCTGGTATAAAAATATATGTGAATCATTATGTGGAAATGTAACTGATACTGGAATCCCTTTGTTTAGAAATGTATATAGTTTTACTGTTGAAATGTATATAGTTATACTGTAGAAATGATTGCAAAAAGCTGTTTGGAACTCAAGGGGTTAACCTGTTTGCAAACTCTCTAAAAAGCTGTAAGCAAGAGGTCAGTTCTGGGTCACAATGTTCTTTTTGCTACACTTGTTGAAACTTACAAGAACACTATGTGAGAAGTATGCTGTTTTCTTAACGAGTGGGGGTTGCAAAGACTTATAAAAACAGAGCTGCAGTTGCTTGCAAGAGAAAAACACAGAGACTGAGATTGGAAATTGAGAAGAAACCAAGTTGGACCTTCTCTGTTTATATTGCCTTTGTAAATAGTTATACTGAGCAATTTTTTTTTATTTTATTGTTAATAATAAATCACGTGTTCAAATTTTACAACTGCTCCTGGTTCTTCTGTTCTTCCTGAATTGTGCCTCAATGACAATGCTCCCTCGGCTGCCAGTTCCCTGCAAAACCCCCCAGCCAACCAGTGCCTCCTTTGAATGTGGCTGCTTACTGTCCGGTGCAGGGATTACGTGTGCAATGTTGATTTAGTGGCAATTTCTGTAATGAATGTAGACAGGATGCTGATTTAGTAGCAGTTTCTGTAGTGAAAGTAGGCAAATTGGTCTAGCAGAAGTAGGTTGCCGGTTCACACGCTCACAGTGGCACAGGCCTGAAGGGGTTAAAATCAGGTTTCTTAAAGACTCTATAGAAGTTGTTGTACCAATCTTAACAAAGCTGTTTAATTGAAGCATATTAATTGGCCAAATCCCCTTAGCCTTGGAAGGCAAAAATAATAGTTCCAATATTCATTCTCCCATTTTGAGGCAGGAGTTGTACCTTCTCCCTTGGTTGTGCCTTGGTTCCCTTGCTCCCAATGCCCCTTTTATTTGCCTTATTCCCCTTCATTGTTCTTCATCCTTACCACCCCCAAATTAATAATTCTCCTTCCCCCCTACCTTCTCTCTAGTCCTTCTGGTACCACCCATCCTGTTCTGAAATTCCCTAGCCTTGCTGGATTTGCCCTAGCTTCCTGTGCGTCCACTGAATTTTGTTAAACTTGAACTTATGCTAATTCTATTCAGGTATTGTGTGTATATACTGTCTACAGCTACTGAAATGTTCTGAACTTGCTTGTATGTTTAACTGTGCCATTGTCGCTGCTAGTCATCTTGAATCCTGTAATTACTGTAAACCTATGTTTTCTTTGTTGTATAAATGTATTGTACACGGACCTTGTTCTATCCAGGTCCATCTTGAAAATGAGCTTTGCTCAATGATGCTCACCTGGATAAAGATTTTGATTGATTGATTGATTGATTCATAGGAGGAGACTCAACCAGCCCCTCAAAGTATAGTCCTACAGTGCTGCTGTTTGTCCTCTCAAACTTATTGGAAAGGATGGTTCAAGACCTGCTCTGTGATCATTTAGTAAAGTATTCTGTATTTACATGTGACCAGTCCAGCTTTAGGAAGTGCTCTTCCATGGGCTCTGTGCTCACAAACTTTTTAGATCTTGCCTCCTCTGGGCTGATCCTCTCCAAAGCTTTTGACTTGGTGGGACACAGACTACTTCTGGGTTGATAACTGTAAAATGGTATATCATTGAGGATTATAGGTTACTTAAAGCCTATCTGTAGAACTGTATTTAGTGGGTGGCAGTGGAAGACCATCTATTTAAAAAAAATAGACCGTTACAAGAGGGATCCCACAAGGTCCATTGTTGGAACCCTTGTTATCTTTGATTTACAGAATGTATGTGGATTACCACATTACATACGGCAGCGTAATGTTCACCTTTATGCCAACAATACTGTTTTGATGACTTCAGGCAATAGTTTTCAAGAAGCTGAAACAAAACTGCTGGTTGACTTTATAAATATGCAGAATTGGTTCAAGATCTCAAAATTGGCAATAAAATGTGGGAAAAACCCTGTTAATTGCCCTCTCCCCACCCCTCCAGAGTAAAAGATGTAACAGTCTTATAATAAACATAAAAACAAATGAAGGTTTAATAATTAAACAAACAAAAGAAAATAAATATCTGGGTACAGTGGTAGAAGAACATATGAAATTCAATTTACATATAAATAATTTAACTAAGAAAGTAAATAACCATATTGGAGTCTTATATCACATGCATGAATCATAACCCATATAATTTTTGATACATTTTGAACAAGATATTATAGTTGCACTGTATGCAGCCTTGTCTTATATTGTACACAGGGCCACCTTGTAAATAGGGCTGTGCCCTAATGGTAAAAATTTCCTGTACAACTACAAAAAAGTAATATAAAATGCATGCTGAAAATAGAGTTAGGAGTCAACATTTTAACCATAGGTCTTCTTTAGGAATTACATTTGAAGATAAAATTAAGCAAAGTTAGTTAAAACCCTTCTATTTAAGCATGGTGTCATTGGCATATATTTGTATGCATTGCTAAAGCCTCAACAGATATCAGCCAAACCATTAATAAACAAAGAAAATGCTAGGTACCCCAGTACTGAATCATGGGGTCCTCCGTAAGTAATGAGTTTTTAGTGAGATAGACTGTTACCTATTTTAACAAATTGTTTGTGTTGTTAATGTAGTGTTGTAAACAATTTATCACTGTGTCTTCAAGATTTAGGCTTGCTAATCTGTTAAGCATAGTTATTGTGCATAGATGTTACAATACCTATACTGTGGCAATGTTGATGAAATATTTTGTTAGCTTTGTGCCAGTCAGTGAAGTCACATTCTCTACTAAAGCACAATTCTGGCATGCTTTAACCATGCATACTAATGCAAAATTCCTATACAACTTTTGTGGGATTATCTACTCAACCTTCAATGCAATTTTGAGGAAACGTGTACAACTTTAAAGGAAAATACAAAATGTTATAAACGCCCGACCACTCAAAGGCAAAACACATGATTAGGCTTTTAAACCAAGAAAACATTTTTTTTTACAACCTGCATGCTGTAATATTGAAGTGTGCTGTCTCACAGAAACATAAAAACATAGAATCTGTCAGCGGAAAAGAAAGGTATGTTTGGCCCATCCAGTGTGCCCTGATGTTCCCTGCCTAATCTGTCTCCACAGACCCTAACTAGTTAGTCTACAGCGACCCTCCCTCCTTTCTGCCTGTTTTCTAATATACCCCATGTCTATTTCTCACATGCTTGAAGTCCCCCACTGTTCTTGCCTTCCCCACTTCTGCTAGCAGTCCGTTCCAGGTGTCTACCACTCTTTCACTGAAGACATTTTTCCTCACATCTCTCTTAACCTCCCCCTCCAGATTCTGTGAGAATGCAAATATGTCTTACGCTAGGTGATGCCATTTCACATACTTAGAGCAGCTTCATGCAGCTCACTTGCTTTCAGTACAAGTGATACAGGTGAGTGGTGTGATGCTGCTCTGTGCATGCAAAATAGTGCAATGCAGCTCCAGCCTTGCTTACATTCCAACAGAGATGATGCAAGCATGCAAGTAGCCCCACAAAAGTTGTCTAAAATTCCTTGTTTTCCTTTTATTCATTGTGGAAAAACATCCACAAGTTGCATATTTCATGTGGAAGTGAAGATGTTTTTCCCCACATTTCACATTTCTTGGCATTGATCCTACACTTTCATTTGTTTTAACCTTTAGAGAATGTAGGTTGTATAGACTTGTGTTTAGAGGCCAGAGTTGTGAGTCTGGAGACCCAGGTTTGAATCTCACAACTACCATATCTTGTGTTAGTAGTTTCTGATTTGTTGCACCGTTAAAAACAAATATCTTGCACTGTCTTGTGTGTGCACTGTTCTTTTTTTGCTTCATTCACTTATTGTGTGACCCTGAGCAAGTCACCTAACCTCCCTGGGCTTAAATTTCTGTCTCGTTCTTTTTGTTACCCAGTCAACAAAAACTAAAATAAATAAATAAATCTAACCCCTGACCATTCTTTAACTGTTCTGTGAGCACCTGATGGTTTGGCAACTGTCCATGGATTGCCAAGCACTTTTTGATAAAGTGTGTATGAAAGGAGCTATATAAAACCAAATTCCTTTCCTTCCTTCCTTTCCTAGAAAAGGGTCACTAACTGTAAGGGATCTCATAAATGAAGTCTTAAGTGGCAGTACAGCACCTTTATTCTTTGAGCTGGTGAGTGAGCAGCAGAATAGTATTTTTTTTTGGTCTGTAATTGACACAGTTCATGAACCCTTTCTCTGAACTCGTGTGATACCTCGGCACCCGTCAGGAACGTGTGCCTCACTGTACCTCTAGATGCAGGAAGAAACAAATTGTTTCCAGATGCAGCTCCTGCTTAACAGAACTATTACTGTAATTGATGCATGCCCATGCAATCCCAGCCAAACACATTTAATTGACAGATACGCTGTAGGATACACTCAGCATGTTTTAAATCAAAGTCAAAGTAGACAGCAATCTGGGTCACAGCTAAACCACAGTGTAAATTCCCCAAACACTTTTGGATATTGTAAGGACGTTTGTTTACGTGTGGACTCAACTAGGAACGTCAAACCTTACACCAGTCAGTTTAAGCACCAAATATTGACAATCCAATTTCCTTTATACAGTCATGCCCCTTCTTGTCTAGTCATGTCAGTCAGGATCTTCACTGAAGAACTGGTAAGAATAAACAAAGCCATTACATTCTGCAGTGGTAGCCATCATCATTTTCAAAGATTTTGCACCATAGCTCTGGGCATCAGACTTGTGGTGTCAGGTTTTTTTTGTTTCATTCTGATATTGGAATTTTTCGGACACAGACATTCCTGCGGTGGCCTACAGATGTTGCTGTTCAGTGTTTATACTATGCATGCATCACCCTTGAGCATGGTCTGGAGATAGATCCCAGAACAGGAAGGGCGAGAGCTGTAAGGGCACATAGGCAGTAGGAAAGTAAGTCTAAAAATACATAGAGGGAGGAGACAGTAAGCATACAAAGCAACAGGAGAGGGGACACAAAATAAGTCAAGATGGCAGTGATGCGGTGCAATGGCTCTGGGCCAGCAGTGTTCCGGGAGACATCCTGGAGGCTGTGATGCTGCCCTGTTTGCAGGCATCTCTCTGGTCTGAGGGAGGAGGTTGCCCATCTCCAGGCTGACCTGGCTAGGATTCGTAAAACCTCTTCCCCCACCCAGGGACCACCAGGACCACCACCGTTACCTCAGAGGTTGCCAAGAAAGATAAGCGGCTGGACTAAGGTGGGCTCAGGGAGGGAAAGGGTGGTGGAACAGAGGTGCATCCCTCCAGTTGTACCTCTCCACAATTCATATACTGTTCTGGCAAGAGTGGTTCCTCTATGGAGGCATCTGCAGTGGCGACCAAGAAGGATGCTGGGAACCTCCACAAAGGAGACCCACAGGAGGGTGGCACAAGACCCCACGGGGAAGAAAACAACTCTTGTTGGGGGACTCGATCATTAGGGGGATAGAAGTGGGAGAGGAAGGGGATAGGGAGGTAAGATGCCTGCCTGGCACCACAGCTCGGAGGGACAGCAAGTGAATCCTCAGGGTCGTGGGAGCAGCTGCACGAGGGAGGGAACTAGATGTCATTGTCCACCTAGGGACAAATGACCTGGCTGTAAATGGGATCAGAGTGGTGCAAGAGGAGTTTGTGGAGTTGGGGAGGGGCCTTAGACAGGTAGCATGTACGGTAACCTTCTCGGAGGTGCTGCCTGTCTATGGCAAGGATGATGCTAGGGTATTCTGCACCATGGGATTCAATGAATGGCTGAAACACTGGTGTGGAGCTCAGGGTTTTGGCTTCTTTGGGACTGGGGAGCCACCTGGAGGGATGCAGGCTTATACTGGTGCAATGGTCTGCATCTGTCCAGCAGGGGATCCAGGATCCTAGATGACAGGTTTAAATGCTTCATTGGCAAGCATTTAAACTAGCCAAGGGAGGAGGCACTGAAAAGGAGCAGGGAAATCCCAGCCCCCCCCCACAAAACACAGTAGTTAAAGAGATAAACACCAAGGTAGAGAAGTCAGTAGGGAGCAGGACAGGGATAAATGCAGAAAAAGGCAATAAGGACAGGGATGGTGCTAAAAAGGGTAAGGCCATAAAAAATAAATGGAAGACGATGAGTACCAATGCCCACAGTCTGTGCAACAAGCTCCCTGAACTAGTGGCCTTGATGGAAGAGGGAAGCCTGGATATTGTGGCAGTCACTGAAACATGGTACACAGAGAACCATGACTGGGATGTCAACATACCAGGATACACAGTCTACAGGAGGGACAGGGTGGGTAAAAGAGGAGGAGGAGTAGCTCTCTATATAAGGGAAGGGATTAAAGCAACAGAACTAAAGAGTAAACAGGAAGTTGATGAGTCACTATGGGTCACCCTGGAGACAGGAAATGGCACCACAATCCGCATGGGGGTTGTGTACAGACCCTCATCTCAGGGGGAGGAAATGGACAAGGAAATAATGGAAGGCATCCTTAAAATGGCAGAAAAAGGGGAGATATTGTTGATGGGGACCTGAATATGCCAGATGTTAACTGGAGTACCTTTGCTGCAGGCACATCCAAGAGCAGGGTCATTCTTGATGCCCTACAGGAGGCATGCCTCAGACAGCTAGTGTTGGAACCCACTCGGGAGGGAGCAATCTTAGACCTGGTACTCTCAAATGGGGAAGGAGAAAGGATCTCAGATTTAGAAGTGGGTAGATATCTGGGAACAAGTGACCACCAAACAGTATGGTTCACAACAAACACAGCCATAGAGTCAAGCCATACAAAAACAAGAGTACTGGGCTTTAGGAAGACTGACTTTGGGAAATTGAGAGAGTGCCTCAGAAAAGCACTAGCAAATGGGCAAGAAGGAGGGGTGGAGGAACAATAGGGAATAGTCAAAACAGCCATCGCCATGTGAAGCAAAACAGCAAAACAAAACGAAGGAAAAAACCACTATGGTTCTCAAAAGAGGTGGCAGGGACAGTTAAGGAGAAAAGGATAGCATTCAGGAAATATAAGGAAACACAGGAGCAGGCCAGAGAACTTTATCACTTAAAGCAGAAGGAGGCAGGGAAGGCAGTCAGAATAGCAAAGGCACAAACTGAGGAAAAGATAGCCAACTCTGTTAAGAAGGGGATAAAACCTTTTATAGGTACATTAGGGAGCAAAGAAAGACCAAGGGAGGGATACAGAGACTTAATAAAGGCAAAGGAATGTGGGCAGAGAGTTACAGTGAAAAAGCAGGGATACTGAACGAATATTTCTGCTCAGTATTCACAACGGAAGAGGAGGGGGAGCTACCTAAACCAAACAAGAGAGAAACTCTGACAAGGGGGTCGATACCAGCCATTCACAGAAGAAAGGGTTTTGAAAGAACTCTTGAAACTGAGGGTGGACAAAGCAATGGGGCCTGATGGGATTCACCCAAGAATTCTAAAAGAACTAAGGGTAGAACTAGTAACACCACTGACTACTCTCTTTAACAAATCATGGGAGGATGGGGTGGTATCTGAGGACTGGAGGAGGGCAAATGTGATTCCACTTCACAAAAGTGGGAGCAGGGCAGAAGCAGAAAACTACAGGCCAGTTAGTTTGACTTCAGTAGCAGGGAAAATGATGGAATCACTTCTGAAGGAAAGAATTGTTGAGTACCTAGAGGGCAGTAGGGCACAGGACCCAAGGCAGCATAGTTGCACATCAGGAAGGTCATGTCAGAGGAACCTAATAGATTTCTTTGACTTGGTGACCAAAATAGCGGACCAGGGAGGGGCTGTGGATATGGCCTACCTAGATTTTAGCAAGGCATTTGACACAGTCTCACACAAAAGATTAACATACAAGTTAGCCAGCCTTGGAGTGGGTTCCAAGGTGGTAGCCTGGATAAAAAACTGGCTGGACAAAAGGATGCAAAGGGTAATAGTAAACGGAGTCCACAGTGAAGAAAGGAGGGTAACTAGCAGGGTACCACAGGGTTCAGTACTAGGACCGGTCCTCTTTAATGTCTTTATAAGTGACATTGGAGAGCACCTGGAAGGAAAGGTATGTCTCTTTGCAGATGACACAAAGATCTGTAACAGGGTTGATACACAAGGTGGGGTGAAAAGAATGAAAAGGGACTTAGCAAGGTTGGAGGAATGGTCAAATATGTGGCAGCTCAGATTCAATGCAAAAAAGTGCAAGTTAATGCATCTGGGAAACAAAAACCCAGGGGAAGAGTACACAATGGGGAGTGAGTTAATAACAACAACAAAAATCGAAAGAGACTTAGAAGTAATTATATCAGATGACCTAAAGGTGGGCAAGCAATGTGAGAAGGCAGTAAGGAGGGCTGGGGGCAGGGTTGCCACCTTTGGATGTGGCAAAAACCGGATCCTAAGCTCCGCCCCTAGCCCCACCCCTTTTCTTGACTCATCATGCATTGTTCCTCCTAGAAGTCCATTTATTATATCAATAAAAAACAACGCTTAAAGCAGCAGTTCAACAAAAATGTGAAGATACTATACTGTACCTGTTAAAGTTACTTTCCTAGGTCCTTCCTAATTATTTATTTACTTATGTATAAACATACAGTGATAAAAAAAATCTCATTTACAGATATGATCTGGGGGAGACAAGGGAAATACTGTAAATAGCATACAATAGTATACATACCTTATATCTTTTTCTGGCTCCATTTCCCGTTCATGTCCACAGTACTATTTAAAAGCCAAATAAGCGACTATACTTTCTTCTTAAGGAAATAAAATAATTTAAAACATTTAAAAATGCCTAAATTCTATTAGAGATGAAAATGTTTACCAGCAAATGAAAGTGGAGGACAACTGGCTCTGTTACTGTTACAAAAGGTGGGGGCAGCTGTGCTGCTGTTCCACTTTAAGATGCAGTGGAAAGATTAGGTTAAGTAAGTGCTAACAGTGTTAATGACCATACTTTACACCTCCCAGGTTGACTGCATTCACAAACAAAAGGCTACATTGACAACAGAAGTTGTTTGTAACTTGAACATGTAGCTGAAACAATGAGTGATATGACAACATTTATTTCAAAAGTATGTGAGCACTCAAAATGGCTCAAAAACTTGACCTGCACAGAGCAAAACCAGATTACCTGATAGGGACCCTGAAAACCTGACCACCAGGAAAAAAACCTGACAGGTGGCAACCCTAGCTGGGGGGTACTGGGATGCATAGGGAGAGGCATCAACAGTAGAAAACAGGAAGTTGTTATCCCTCTGTACAGACAGTTGGTGAGACCCCATCTGGAGTACTGTATGCAGTTCTGGAGACCCCATCTACGCAAAGACATAGACAGAGTGGAGGCTGTCCAGAGGGCAACCAAAATGGTGCAGGGTCTGCGCCAGAAGACATATGAGGAGAGACGAAAGCAGCTTAATATGTATACCCTTGAGGAAAGGAGGGAGAGGGGGACATGATAGATACTTTCAAGTATCTCAAGGGAATTAAAGTACAAGGGGGGTAATACCTTTCAGAAGAAGAGATGTGCAAGAACAAGGCGGCACAATTTGAAGACAGAGGGGGGACGGCTCAGAGGTAATGTTAGAAAGTATTTTTTCACAGAGAGGGCTGTGGATGCATGGAACAGCCTTCCCGAGGAGGTTGTGGAGTCAGAAACAGTGGGATAATTCAAGAATGCATGGGGCAGGCATAAGGCAATTCTAGTGGGGGGGGTAGGAGGAAGTAAGCTGTTGATTAACTAGAATCTGCAGCTTATCCATCAGGTAGGGAAATGGGCAGACTAAGTGGGCCAAGCGGTCCTTATTTGCCATCAAATTCTATGTTTCTATGTTTCTATAGCAGTGCAGAGGCATAGAAAGTAATATGTGACCTAGGGCAGAAAACACTCTAATGTCTGGATCAATAACTGGATTGACAATGAATCCTCACAATTTGGACAGGAACTCCTTCAGCTGATGTCTTCACTGGGATTGACACAGGCTGTTGCCTCTGAAATCCATTAGCAGGGTCACATATTGGACCTGATTTTCTCATTGGGACTTGATATCTGTGCAGTCAAGGCTGATCTGACTTGATATCTGTGCAGTCAAGATTGATCCAGTCTCCTGGTTGGACCATCATTCAGTGTTGTTCCAGTGTGGGGTCCACTGTGGAGATTATCTGTTGCCATCCAACACATAATTTGGAGCCTTGCAAACTCCAGGAAGCACTGGAGGTCTCAGGCATGTTCCTGGCATGTGCACAAGGTCTTGAGGTGGCCATGGAGTGCTATGCTATGGCACTTATGGCCACCATAGACTCTATTCCACCTTATCACATTCATCTCTTGACCTTCTGTTGTAGTTCACCATGGCATTGTGCTGAGTTACATCGGTTGAAGACTAAAGGATGGAGGCTGGAGCATTCCTGGAGAAACTCCAGGTCTGTGGAAGACAGACTGGCACCGGAAACTCACTATGCTGAATATCAACAGGCAATCAACCTGAAAAATGCAATGTTCCTGTCACGGTCCAGTGCTGCAGGGGAAAAATCACTCAGCTCAGCTCTTCCGGATTATTGACAGGCTGTTAAATACTTCCTGTCTGCAGTCCATCAGAGCATTTTCCACAGAAAAGTGTGAGGAGTTTGGATTTTTTTTTCACTGACAAGATGTCTGCCATTAGATTGGGAATTTCTTTGGGTGGCCCAGTATGGGCCAGTAGTAGTTGTGCCTTTGGTGATGCAGATCTGCCTGTCTGGGATGAGTTTCGACCTGGTTTTGAGGCCAAGGTTCTATGGGTAGTCTCCAGTTTGTGGCAAACACTGGCACCAGTACACTGAGTAAAAGGCTTTATTAAACAATGCCAATATAAACAACTGTCCACACAGACTCGACTCACTACAAGATCCTTCCTTGACTGGTTTTGCAGATCACTGCATCATCAGGAGGATCTTGTAGTAAGCTCAGTCTGTATGTGGTATTCTCTAGTATTAATATTTTCTCAGTGTAGTAATGTGATGTTTGCCTGATTTCAGATTGGATTGTTTTATACCTGGCACGCTTTGCAGTGGAGCGGAAGCTGTCAGGAATTGTCAGTCTCCAGTTTGTGCCCCACTAACTGTATGCTTTGGCTGTGGTGAGTTCCTAGGTCTGGTGTTCATAGAGATCATAAATGGGTACTTGAGGTATGGTGTCTTTTCAACAGCCCTAAAAAAGATTGTGGTCAGACTCATTCTAAAAAAGCCTTCCTTGGACCCTGATGTTCTAGAGAATTACAGGCCTATCTCTAAACTTCCCTTTTTATGGAAGGCTATTGAGAAGGTGGTGGCGGAGCAGCTGACAGACCGCTGGAATCTTTTTCAACCTCTCCAGTCAGCTTTTGACCCTGGCACAGCACCAAGACTGCTCTCGTCAGGGTAACCCATGATCTCCTCCTTGCGAGGGACTGAGGGCAACATTTCATCTTGGTGCTTTTGGATCCCTTGTAAGCATTTGACACAGTTGACCATGGGGTGCTTTTGGAATGCCTGAGGAGCTATGTGGGCCTTACCGGTGCAGTTTTGCACTGGTTTGAGACTTACATAACCAGGAGAATGCAGTAGGTAACCCTGGGGAATTTTACTTCAGAAGCTTCTGCATTGCCCTGCAGAGTTCCTCAAGGTTCTATCCTCACCCCCATTTTATTTTCTGTGCACATGCTGCCCCTAGGGGAGATCATTAGATGGTACAGTGTTGGGTTTCACTGCTACACAGATGATACTCAGCTGTACCTGTCTTGTTCTCCTGATAATGTTCTCGCAATTTCGGTGCTGAGTCAGTGTTTGGCTGAAATAAACAACTGGATGACCTCTATGTCTAAAACCAGGTAAGTCAGAGGCCATTGTGATTGAACCAGGTCACTGGGGCTTGGCTGCTGTGGATGGTGTAGCTCTACCATCAGTGGGCAGTCAATCTCATATGGCAGCTGATGCAGTAAAGAACCTGGGGGTCATTTTGGACTACAGATTGATACTTGAACAAGAGGTGTCATCTGCATTCTGATCTGGCATTTACCACCTTCAAATTATCACCAAGACCAAGCTGTATCTAGCTCAGGAGGACCTAGTGACAATTATTCATGCTTTTGTCTCCTCTAGGTTGGACTATTGCAATGCTCTCCACCTAGGGCTATCTGGAGGTCTAGTATGACACCTACAGTTGGTTCCAAATGCTGCAGCCTGGATGGCTGTGTGCTTCCAATGAAATGAACATATCACACTGGTTCAGCATGCGCTGCACTGCCTGCCTTTGCAGTGGTGCATCACCTTCAAGATCTGCTTGTTAACATGCAAGAGCCTAATTGGCTTGGGTCCAGACTACTTAAAAGAGCTAGTTCCCTACCACCTAGTTCACCCTCACTGAAACACAGAAACATAGAAACATAGAATTTGATGGTAGAGAAGGACCATTTGGCCCACCTAGTCTGCCCATTTCCCTACCTAATGGATAAGCTGAAGATCCTACTTAACCAACAGCCTACTTCCTCCTACCCCCCCACTAGAATTGCCTTATGTCTGTCCCATGCATTCTTGAATTCCCCCACTGTTTTTGACTCTACAACCTCCTCAGGAAAGCCTTTCCATGCATCTACAACTCTCTCTGTGAAGAAATACTTCCTCACATTACCTCTGAGCGTCCCCCTGCTATCTTCAAATTTTGCCCCCTTGTTCTTGCACATCTCTTTTTCTGAAAGATGCTACCCTCTTGGACTTTGTTGATTCCCTTGTGGTATTTGGAAGTTTCTGTCATGTCCCCCATCTCCCTTCTTTCCTCGAGGCTATACATCTTAAGCTCCTTTAGTCTTTCTTCATATGTTTTCTGGTGCAGACGCTGAACCATTTTGGTTGCCCTCCTCTGGACAGCCTTCATCTTGCCTATGTCTTTGAGGAGATGAGGTCTCCAGAACTATACACAGTACTCCAGATGTGGTCTTACTACCTGTCTGTACAGAGGGCCAGCAACTTCCTGTTTTCTACTGGTGATCCCTCTCCCTATGCATCCCAGTATCCCCCAGCCCTCTTTACTGCCTTCTCACATTGCTTGCCCACCTTTAGGTCATCAGATATAATTACTTCTAGGTCTCTTTTGATATTTGTTGTTGTTATTAACTCACCCCACATTGTGTACTCTTCCCCTGGGTTTTTGTTTCCCAGATGCATTACTTTGCACTTATTTGCGTTGAATCTAAGCTGCCATACATTTGACCACTCCTCCAACCTTGTCAAGTCCCTTTTCATCCTTTTCACCCCACCTTGTGTATCAACCCTTTTGCAGATCTTTGTGTCATCTGCAAAAAGGCATACTTTCCCTTCTAGCCCCTCTGCAATGTCACTTATAAAGACATTAAAAAGGACTGGTCCCAGTGCTGAACCCTGCGGTACCCCACTAGTAACCCCCCTTTCTTCACTGTGGACTCCATTTACTATTACCCGCTGTGTCCTGTTGTCCAGCCAGTGTTTTACCCAGGCTACCACCCTGGGACCCACTCCCAGGCTGGCTAATTTGTTTATTATTCTTTTGTGCGGGACTGTGTCAAATGCCTTGCTAAAGTCTAGGTAGGCCATGTCCACAGCCCCTCCTGGTCTACTACTTTGGTTACCCAATCAAAGAAATCAATTAGATTTGTCTGACATGACCTTCCTCCTGTGAATCCATGCTGCCTTGGGTCCTGTGCCCCACTGGCCTCTAGGTACTCAACAATTCTTTCCTTCAGAAGTGATTCCATCATTTTCCCTACCACAGAGGTCAAACTGACAGGTCTGTAGTTTCCTGCCTCTGTCTTGCTCCCACTTTTGTGAAGGGGAATCACATCCGTCTTCCTCCAGTCCTCAGGTACAACACCATCCTCCCAAGATTTATTAAAAAGGATAGTCAGTGGTGTTACTAGTTCTTCCCTTAGTTCTTTTAGAATTCTGGGGTGAATCCCATCAGGCCCCATTGCTTTATCCACCTTCAGTTTTAAGAGTTCTTTCAGAACCCTTTCTTCTGTGAAAGGACTAATATCAACCTCCCTATCCAGAGTGCTTCTATTGACAGGATTAGGTATCTCCCCATGATTTTCCATTGTGAATACTGAGCAGAAGTATTCATTCAGTATCCCTGCATTTTCACTGTTGGTCTCTGCCCAACCACCTTCCTCTTTATTCAGCCTCAGTATCCCTGCCTTAGTCTTTCTTTGCTCCCTAATGTACCTATAAAAGGTTTTATCTCCCTTCTTAACCGAGTTGGCTCTCTTTTCCTCAGTTTGGGCCTTTGCTTTTCTGACTGCCCTCCCCACTTCCTTCTGCTTTAACTGGTACAGTTCTCTGTCCTGCTCCTTCTGTGTTTCTTTATACTTCCTGAATGCTATCTTTTTCTCCCTAACCTTCCACGCCACTTCTTTTGAGAACCATAGTGGTTTTTCCTTTCATTTTGATTTATTTGCTTCACACAAAGGCTTGTTGCCTCTGTGATGGCGGTTTTGATGTTTTCCCATAGTTGCTCCACCCCATCTTCTTGCCTGTTTGTTAGTGCTTTTCTGAGGCACTCTCCCATTTTGACAAAATCAGCCCTCCTGAAGTCCAGTACCTTCACTTTTGTATGGCTTGACTCTACAGCTAAGTTTATCGTGAACCACACTGTTTGGTGGTCACTTGTTCCCAGATGGCTACCCACTTCAAGATCAGAGATCCTCTCTTCATCCCCATTTGAGAGTACCAGGTCAAAGATTGCTTCCTCCCGAGTGAGTTCCAAAACTAGCTGTCTGAGGCATGCCACCTGTAGGACATCGAGAATGGCCGTGCTCTTGGATGTGGCTGCAGCAAAGGTGCTCAAGTTAACATCTGGCATATTCAGGTCCTCCATCAGCAATATCTCCCCTTTCTCTGCCATCCTAAGGATGCCTCTATAATTTTCTTGTCCATTTCATCCTCTTGAGATGGGGGTCAGTATACAACCCCTGTGCAGATTGTGGTGCCATTTCCAGTCTCCAGGGTGACCCACAGTGCCTTCTCTCCTCCCTGTTTACCCTTTAGTTATATTGCTTTGATCCCTTCCCTTACATAGAGAGCTACTCCTCCTGCTCTTTTTCCCTCCCTGTTCCTCCTGTAGATTGGGTACCCTGGTATGTTGACATCCCAGTCATGGTTCTCTGTGTACCATGTTTCTGTGACTGCCACAATATCCAGGCATTTAGACTACGGGCATTGGTACTCATTACCCTCCATTTTTCTTATGGCTTTATTTCTTTTTGCCCCATTCCTGTCCTTACTGCCTTTGTCTTTTGCTCCATTTACCCCTGCCCTTCTCCCTATCGACTGCTCTGTCTTGGTGTTTACCTCATGAACTACCCTGATTTTTTTTGGGGGGGGCAAGGATTTCTCTTCTCCTTTTCAGTGCCTTCCCTCTTGGCTAGTTTAAATGCTTGCCAATGAAGCATTTTAACCTATCGCCTAGGATTCTGGTTCCCCTCCTGGATAGATTCAGGCCATCACTCCTGTATAGGCATGCATCCCTCCAGGTGGAGCCACAGTCCACAATGAAGCCAAATCCCTGAGCTCTGCACCAGTTTTTCAACCAGTCATTGAATCCCATGGTGCAGAGTAGCCTCATCCAAGCCATAGACAGGCAGTGCTTCTGAGAAAGTTACCATGTGTGCTACTTGTCTAAGGCCCATCCCCAGCGCCACAAACTCCTGTTGCACTGCTCTGATCCCATTCTCGGCCAGGTCATTTGTCCCTAGATGGATAATGACATCCAGCTCACCCCCTCCTTACAGCTGCTCCCATGATCCTGAGGATTCGTTTCTTGTCCCTCCAAGCCATGAAACTGGGCAGGCACCTTACCTCCCTTTCCCCTCCTTCCCCCAGTTCTACCCCCTAACAATTGTGTCCCCCACCAGGAGTTGCTTCCTTCCCCTGTGGGGTCCTGTGCCACCTTCCTGTGGGTCTCCATTGTGGAGGTTCCCAGCATCCTCCTTGGTATCCACTACAGGTGCCTCCATAGAGGAACCATGCTCCACCAGAGTGGTGAATAAATTGTGGAGAGGCACAACTGGAGGGAAGGGCCTCTGTTCCACCACCCTCACCCTCCCTGAGCCTACCGTGATCCAACAACTCCTCTTTCTTGGTAGCCTCTGAGGTAGTGGTGGTGGCCTGGGTGGTCCCTGGGTGGGGAGTAGGTTTTCTGAATCTTTGCAGGTCAGCATGGAGACAAACAACCTCCTCCCTCAGACCAGAGAGGTGCCTGAAAATAGGGCAGCAACGCAGTCTTCAGAATGTCTCCTGGAAGACTGCTGCTCCACAGCCAGTGCATTGCACCACTCCCCACATATCTGTGTCCCTTCCTGTTACAGATGCTTTTTTGTTGTTGTTGTTGTTGTTCTTGTTCTTGTTTTAGTGTTTGCAAGCTTGTGAGTGTCTCTATCTCCTATTCAGTCTGTTGTGCCTTTAAGGATAAGAACAGGTGTATGTTGTTAGTTTTGGGGAAGTGATATCAGAACCCCTGCTATAAAGGAAGTTATGCACTTGGGGCAGGTGGGGTGAGTGGCAGGGTGGGTGGGAGTAAACCTATGCCCTCCAGAAACAATCAACTATACTGTAACTCTGACCCTCCACCCCGGGGAGTGCCTTCTTTCCTTTCAGACACCTATTTCATGGAGGTTAAGTTACAGGTCTAGTCACAAATGACTGCAAATATCTCACAGCTACAGTTCCTCCCTGGCAAATTAAAGTTAAACTAAGAAAAGTCAAGCCCAAAAACAGAATCAATACTAGTTACTTACAGAGGTCCAAAAAGTAATAATTCAATTCAGTGTAGTCTAAAAAATAACCTACTTGATTTAAGGAATTTCTGGCTGCTTTCTCTCTCTCTCTCTCTCTCTCTCTCTCTATCTGTGTCTCAGCAGACAGAGACCACAAACAACTCCTGTTTTAAAGCTACAGTTCAACTAGGCCTCTTTTAGCTCCTCCCCTTAACAGACACCTTCTTCACAGAGGTTAAGTAACAGGTCATCACAAATGACTGCAAATATCTCCCAGCTACAGTTCCCTCCTGGCAAATTAAAGTTAAACTAAGAAAAGTCAAGCCCAAAAACAGAATCAATACTAGATACTTACACAGGTCCAAAAAGTAATAATTCAATTCACTGTAGTCTAGAAAATAACCGCCTTGATTTAAGGAAGATCTGGCTGCGTTCTCTCTCTCTCTCTTTGTCTTAGCAGACAGAGACCACCAATGTGGGTCTGGTTGTTGTGCCTCCATCAAGGCTGAAATTATTGGGTGACAGCTTTTGGAATGGCTGCTCCAGTGTTATGAAACTCGCTCCTTTTCTATATATGTACAGCCTTCAAAATCTCTCTGAAGACCTTTTTATTCCAGCAAGTATTTCCTGATTAATCAATGTCCCTATGCCTTTGATTATTCTATTTTAATTTAAAGTGTTTTTTTAATCTATGTTATGATATTTTAGGTTTGAACTCTGTACAGCACTCAGGCCCTGTTTGGATTGGGCGCTTTATAAATAAACTTTGCCTTGCCCTGATACACACTTTGTAACACTTTGGGATATCCGGGGAAGGGGGGAAGGTGTGATGTCCTTTGCAAACACTCTGTGCTATTCCCATTTGAATACTAATGATTCAGCAGGCCAGGAGATACAGTTTTGACTGAGGAAGGTGCATACTGCACCTCTCAAACTTTTTGGTTCCCAGTTGAGGAGAGGGGCCCTTTGGAAACACTGTGTTACATTCTCAGTTTAGAACAGGGGGCCCTTGTAAACATTCTGTCACATTCTCAGTTCAGGAAAGAGTGCCCTTGTAAACACTCTGTCACATTCTCAGTTTAGAAGGGGTGTCCCTTGCAAACACTATGTTACAGTCTCAGTTTAGAACAGGGGGCCCTTGTAAACACTCTGTCACAGTCTCAGTTTAGGAAAGAGTGCCCTTGTAAACCCTCTGTCACATTCTCAGTTTAGAAGGGGTGTCCCTTGCAAACACTATGTCACATTCTCAGTTTAGAAGGGGTATCCCTTGCAAACACTATGTTACAGTCTCAGTTTAGAACAGGGGGCCCTTGTAAACACTCTGTTACAGTCTCAGTTTAGGAAAGAGTGCCCTTGTAAACCCTCTGTCACATTCTCAGTTTAGAAGGGGTGTCCCTTGCAAACACTATGTCACATTCTCAGTTTAGAACAGGGGGCCCTTGTAAACACTCTGTCACAGTCTCAGTTTAGGAAAGAGTGCCCTTGTAAACCCTCTGTCACATTCTCAGTTTAGAAGGGGTATCCCTTGCAAACACTCTGTCACATTCTCAGTTTAGAAGGGGTATCCCTTGCAAACACTCTGTCACATTCTCAGTTTAGAAGGGGTATCCCTTGCAAACACTATGTTACAGTCTCAGTTTAGAACAGGAGGCCATTGGAAACACTCTGTCACATTCTCAGTTTAGAAGGGGTGTCCCTTGCAAACACTATGTCACATTCTCAGTTTAGAAGGGGTGTCCCTTGCAAACACTATGTCACATTCTCAGTTTAGAAGGGGTGTCCCTTGCAAACACTATGTTACAGTCTCAGTTTAGAACAGGGGGCCATTGGAAACACTATGTCACATTTTCAATTTATGACAGACCCAGCAGCTGGCACGTCATCGCCTGCTGCAATAAAAATGAAACAAACGTAGTACAATATATAAACATTTATTTATACATATATTTATATAAAACAAAAAAAAAAGGGTCCTGTCAATGTACGGAAAAAATATAGCTGGACAAAGGGGTCCTAGACTTCCTCCTCCTGGGAATCTTTGCTGGGTCCCTAGGAGGTGGTGGGTGTATACCCCTCTCCACCAGCACCATCTTTCTAAGCAGCCCATGATAGCACCAATAGCACCAAAATGAGAAGAACACAGATGACTGTCATGAGGTGGCTGCACATGCAAGCCTGTAGCTGTAGACAGCTGACACACAGTGTCCCCCACCATGCACATACCTTTAATGGCTCCTCCAGGGCCCACAACTCCCTGACATCATCTTTATAGCTCCCGGCTGCTCACCCTCCAGGACAGGAGGTCTGGGATGAAGAGTGGCCACCATCGGCGTCTCTGAGCCACCACCACAGAGATTGCCATGTCAGATTGGTCCCTCCTACGGCTAGGTGTGAACTTGTTCAGAAGACGATACTGCCCATTTTCAATTACTGTGACATAGTCTATGGTGCTGCCTCTAACTCCTCCCTGGCCAGACTGGACACCCTCTTCAATTCCTTCTGCCACTTTGCCCGGGATGCCCTCCCTCGCACCCACCACTGCGATCTTTATTGTGCCCTATCCTTCCCCTCTCTTACAAATAGGTGACTTTCCCACTGTGCTAAATTCACCTCCAAGCACTGGTTGGGTGAGCTCCCTTCCTACCTCACCTCCTCCTTTATAACATCCCCCCCATCCTCCCATTCCCTTAGATCAACCGAATCCCGCACCCTGGTAGTCTCCCACAGATCCATCCTAATTGGCCAATCCGGTTACTCTCACCATGTCCCAGAAATTTGGAATTCCCTCTGTTCCCCCTCAAATCCAGCACTCATCCTCCACCTACTCCATCGGCTCTGCTCTTAATAATTACCTTGCACCTAGCTGCTCCTGCCATGTCCCTCCCTAATTCACTACTTTGAGCCCTGGATAAACCCTACCCCTCTACCGTCACCTTTATTTTACCCTGAGCACCCACACACACCAAATTTCTAGCTGTCCTCCCCTTCCCCCAAATTGATCCCCCTACTGGCCTCCCTTGATCTCTCACAGAATGTATGGGGGCCCTAAATGCCTCCCATGGGTCCATGCATCCTCATGGACTATTGATTAGGCCCCATTCCCTCCAAAGGTGTGAGTTCTCTCCCCCTCAAGGGTTTAATTCTCACTCTCTCTCCCTCTCCTATCACTGTTTTAATCCCTATCTAGTGACCTTCACCAACCCCTGACAGGGTCCCCCGCATCCTGAAGGGTCCTCTCTTGGGTTAGGTCCTATTCCCCCTCCTAGCATTTAAATCACACTTCCTCCTTCTCTTTCTCCTCCCTTTTTAATCCCTATAGCCTTATACCCTTTTCTGTCTAGCCCCATAGCCCCCTTGCAGGGTTCCCCACATTCTGAAGGGGTCTCTCTGGGACACTGCCTATCCCCTTCTCTCTGGTTCCCCCAGTCCCCTTGCAGGGTTCCTCGCAACCTGAAGGGGTCCCCAGGGAAACAACACTTCCCCCACTCCACCTCACCCTTTCCTCTCCTTTTCCCCCTTCTCTTTCACATAAGCATTTGTTTGCTTATTAACCCACCACTTATTATTGTCCACTCTTTCTATATACTATGCTCAACACTGCTTTAACACAGTTTATAACACCTGCCTTACAACTGTATGTTAATGTTGATCTTGTAACTTGAATGTAATTTGAACTCGACTCTTCCCCCTCCCCCACCTCACCCATCCCTATCCTTTCCCCCCTTTTCTTTCACGTAAGCACTTGTTTACTTATTAACCCAGCACTTATTATTGTCCACTCTTCTGCCTATTATGCGCAACACTGTTGTAACACTGCTTGTAACACTTGCCTTACAACTGTATGTTAATGTTGATCTTGTAACTTGAATGTTTAATGTCTCACTCCTATTCTATTCCTTACCCCCAGGTCTCACCAGGAGACTAGCGACTTGTCACTCAGTGTGCCTTCCTGATGAAACATTTCAATAAATAAATTAACAAATAAATAAAAACTATCCATCCTGGATGTTCATGGAAATTCTTTGGTGACAGGTAAAGCATGCACCTTCAACCTGTTAAAAGTGTGTACTGTACTTACCTCTGCAGTCTTGGTCACAGGAACTCCTGATATGTGTAGAGGGACACCCTTCACAAGTCTCCCCAGACTCAGCACCAACACACTACACACTTGCATAGCCATTTTCATGCACTCAAACCAGGACAACACACTGAATGTCAAAGGTCACACTACCGAGATGTTCTGTGGACTTCATATTGCAGGGGTAACATTTTGGGGGAAATGGTTTTATCAAAGTTAAACACAAGCATCCAACACAGTGTCACAATAGAGGAGCAGTTCAATGCCTTTACCTCTACTGTAGTGACTGTACAAATGTTTGTACCTGTCCCAGCATCCCCTCTCCCAAAATACAGTAGGTGGAACTGGACTCTGCATCAGCAGATAACAGATACTACAGTATATCACCAGGTGTGGTGGTATATGATTGCATAGTGTGCAAATGTGGGACACTGCTTCTACATAACAGTGGGAGTTACATCACCCCCGGGGCTGGATTTAGATATTGAACTTGACCTTCTGTATGTGAAGCAGGTTGCTCTGTGTCCACACCGTACATTTAGCTGCTGGTCACTGCCCCACATACCACATTCAATTAGAAATTAAAATGATCACTGGTCTATAGGTAGTGGGACATAAAACCCTTACTGGTGCTAGTGGTCCCCCTCCCTCCAATTGTCAGCCTGCAATAAAAAAAAAACCTTCCTGGTGCTAGTGCCCCCCCCACCCCGATCACCAGCCAATAATGAAGCAAAAACATCCATGATGCTAGTGGCTCCCCTTCCTTCCACTTGCTAGCCCATAATGAAATAAAACTCTCCCTGGGGTTTGTGGTTCCCTCCCTCCGATTGTCAGCCCATAATAATAAAAAAAAAAAATCTCCCCGGTGCTAGTGGTCCTCTCCCTACAATCACCAGCCCCAATTTAAAAAAAAACTCCCTGGTGATAGTGGTCCCCCCTCCCTCCAATTGCCAGCCTGTAATGAAATACAACCCTCCCTGGTGTCCAGTGGTCCTCCCCCACCGAGCACCGATCAATGGTACTGTCACTTGCAGTTACATATTCTCCAGCATCTAATAGCCCCCCATCGTGACACAGAACACCCCGCCAATCACCTTTATTAGTACCTCAGTGCCACGGGTGTGTCATGGTGACTAGTTATCTCTTCTCACACCTCCTTATCGATCGCCATATGTCCAGCCAGGAGAATATGTTCTTATTTATAGGACAGGGTGATGCACACTGTCCTATAAATAAGAGGTGTGTTCCCTGTCTGGACATATGGTGGGCAGCCAAGGAGGTGTGAGGAGGGCTGGGTGGTCACCGTATGCACCTGTGGCACTGACTGTACTGGTAAGGTGATTGGGTAGTGTGTGTTCGATGCCGCTCTAATGAGGGCCACTAGACACCAGACATTATGGAACTGTGAGCAGCGGTACCATGGGTCAGCGCCTGTGGAAGACCACTGGATGCCAGCGAAGGGTTTATTTCATTATGGGCATGTGAATGGGGGGGACCACTAGCACATGGGAGTTTTTTTTTTCATTACAAGATGGCAATTGGAAGGAGGAGGAACCACTAGCACTGGGGAGGTTTCTTTTTTCATTACAGACTGGCAATTGGAGTGGAGGCCACAAGCACCAGTTTTTGTTTTTTTTTTAATTACAGGCTGTCAGTCAGAGGGGGGACCACTAGTACCAGAGGGAGGGGTGGTTTTTCTAGTGCCTGGTGATTGAAGGGGGTGCCACAGACCACATGGGTGGGTGTACTCCTCCAGTGGCCAGTTGGCTAGTTGGCTGCATTATCTCCGGCATCTGCTAGTGTTGCATGGAGTAAGAGGTGGTTTTCTTTGGTCCTATTTGCTTGCACCCTTTTGCATTGTGCATATCTGCTGAATATAGACTTGTGCTGATATTCGTGTCCCCACCCCACCATTTGCATGCCCCCCCCATTTTGGTTTGCACGGATGCTAACGTGTTTGTTGGCACAACTGAGCCTTTTGAATATTAGGCTCCAGCGCAAAACCCAGTTTGTGTAGGCAAACACCGGTTAGCGCACATGCAAATTTTGAGTATCGGGTCTCAGGTGTTTACTTCTAATAAGTAGATCACTGACTATTTTATTTATAGTATTTTGATGTGTTTGTAGTTACTTCTTTACATTTTATAATACAGTAATTGATAGTGCACTGACTGTATTGTCTGTGCTTTGATGCTGATGATTCTAGGGACTTGGACATATTTCTGGCTGGACTTTTTCTTTCAGTCTGCAGCCCTCTTCAGAGTGACTCCGAAAACCTTTGTCTTCCCCACCACATAGTCAGGATTAGCAAATCTGAATTCACACCTCTGGATGTTACCCTGTTAGGTGCCAGAATATCACACCACAACATAACGCCACCTATACAGTGGTTCCTCAGACTCTGACACCCATCCCCCACAGCTGCGATTTGCAAACCTGAAATCACACCTCATGATGCTGCGAGGCCAGGTGTTTGGCTAGAGCAGGTGTTACATACTGACACAGCAAAAACGTGTGATACAAAAATAAAGCAATCCACATACTGCTGGAAAAACAAAGTCCAATTTTATTATCATTATTTTTACATTGCAGTGGCGCTACCACTGGCATCACCTCTTCCATCTGATCAATAGAAACATAGAAACTGATAGCAGATAAGGGCCACTTGGCCAATCTAGTCTGCCTTTTGCATTGTGACTGTTTATGCTGCAGACCCTCCTTGGTCTACAGCACTGTCTCTTCAACCCCCTTCCTTTCCCTTATAATTCCCTTGTGCCTGTCCAAGGCCTCCTTGAATCCCACCACTATTTTCACCCCCACTGCCTACACTGGAAGACTGTTTTAGGCATCCACCACCCCCTCTTTTTTTTTTTACAATAAAGTAAACGTTATTAATATTTAACAATAAACATAGATATTTAGATACATAGATGTTGTAGGCAGATAAGGGCCTTGTTGTCCATCCAGTCTACCCTATCCCTCATTCTAATGGTTATGGTACCCTAGATGCTACAAGTCCCCCCCCATTTTGCCCTAGCTTGATAATTCCCATGTGCCTATCCCATGCATTCTTGAATCCCTGAACTGTGGCTGCCCCCACCACTTCCTGGGGGAGACTGTTCCACTTCTCCACCACCCTTTCAGTGAAGTAAAATTGCTTTAAATTCCCTTTAAGTTTTCCCCCTTTTAGTCTCATGCTGTGCCCCCTTGTTCTGCTATTTCCCTTCATGTGAAAGATGCTCCCCTCTGGTACCCTGTTGATCCCCTTTAGATACTTAAAGGTCTCAATCATGTCCCCCCCTCTCTCCTTTCCTCCAGGGAGTACATTTTGAGAGCTCTGAGTCTCTCCTCATGTGACTTATGCTGCATCCTGGACACCATTTTTATGTTTGCTTGCACGCATGTGCAAGAAACATAGTGCCACCATACAAGTTTTGGTAGGTGTGCCACCCCCACTTCCAATGCCTTGCTCCTTTTTGCAGGTGTGGCTGCACCACACCAATGAATGTCCAAGCTGTCTATGATAGCCATTCAGATGCAGTGGCATACAGTTCAGAGAAAACCACCACTACAATCAGTGGTGGTAATGTGAAGGCAATCTACATACTGCCATTGGCAGGCAATTTGCATACTGCTGTCAGCAGTATGCAAATTATCTACACGTCAGCACTGCATCTGGACTGCCATAGATAGTTTGTTTCCAATGGAACAGTGTGACCCCCATCAGATCCAGTGCCCCCCCAAGACAAACACCCAGATAGCACGCTGAGAGCCCACCCCAGCATGCTTATGCACTCCCCTCCACCCCCGCACACTGTATGGCCAATGGGGGTACCTAATCCCCCATCGGCTCCACTGCTCCCCCCAAACAAAGTTCCAGGTGCCACTCTGGAAGCCCACCCCAGTGTGGCAAAAGTCTGTGGCCCACGGGGGTGCCCAATCCCTTGTTAGCTCCACTGCCCCCCAAACAAACTTCCAGGTGCCACGCTTGGAGCCCACCCCAGCGTGGCAAAAGTCCCACATTGTCTTTAAAAAAAAAACACCTAAAACAAAAGAAAATGGTCCCTCGTTGATTCTCTTTCCCCCTTCCCCAACCCATGCCCACCCTCTGCATAGCCCACCTCCCCACAACCCCCTCACCCCATACTTACCTCCAGAGGCTGGCACGATGATCTTTGGTGGACCAGGAACACATCTGCACTCTTCAAAGCCGACCATGAACTGAAGAAATGCCGGTAAGCTGTATATTGGCATAAGTGATGTTTTCTCAACTTTGGTGTATATCTTGATTTTAATTAATAGTTTTCTAATAATTTTAGTCACCATGAACTCAGTCACTGTCATTTTGTTATTCTGTCCTGAAAGGTGATTTCATGGTCACTGTGTGGAACCACCTTTAGGGAACTGATTAATGAAATGACAGTGTCGCAGTTCATGAGATAGGCCCCCAAAAACCCCATGTTGAAAATTTGGTGAAAAAATTCCCCAAAATGACTGTTTTACAAGCGTGCATTGCACAGTTCCTACGCACGCTCATAACTTCGAGAACTGTTACTATTTTCACTCCAGATTTTCAACATTGCCATTTTACCACACCTCCTTATGAACAGTATAGCTGTCATTTTTCACATCTCACCCAAAATGTGTTTTTGCACATGTAGCTCACAATGGCACAGTCGGTGTACAAAATCAATATTTGGATAGATTAATAAAATTACAGTGACACTGTTCATGAGCAGAGATCTCAAAATGGCTATGTTGAAAATTTGGTGACAAAAGTCCATAAAATTACTGTGTTACAAATGTGCATTGCTCAGTTTCCACGCAACTCCGCAAGTTCACGAATTTGTAATATTTTCAGTCCAGATTTTCAACACTGGCATTTTTCCACACCTCCTTATGAACAGTACAGCTGTCATTTTCCGCACCCTGGCCAAAATGTGTTTTCACACTTCCAGTGCCGAATAGCACGGTTGCTGTGGGAAATCAGTGTTCGGACAGATTAAGAAAATTAGTGACACTGTTCATGAGCGGAGGTCCCAAAATGCCTGTGTTGAAAATCTGCTGTAAAAAATCCCCAAACTAATTACATTATGGGTATGCGTTGTGCAGTTTCTACGCACACTCGTGACTTCACCAGTTTTTTTATATTTTCACTCCATGTACACCTCTTCATGAACAGTATAGCTGTAATTTTTCACATCCTGTTTGAAATGTGTTTTCGTACCTGTGTCGCCAAATGGCACAGTCGCTGTGCAAAATCACCTTCCGGTTAATGAACTGATAGTGTAACTGTTCATACGGAGGGGTCACAAAAAGCCCATGTTGAAAAACTGGAGTAAAAATCCTAAGAAATGCCCAGGGCATTAGGGTTTTTGACCATAACGCCCTATCCTGTAGGGACTTACAGTACAGGCATCAGGGGTGTGACAGTAATGCTCATGCCATTCCACCCCCACCCTGCAGTCAGTGACAGGCATCGAGGTGCACCTTCGACCCCCTGGCCCCAGAGTTCACCCCATTCTCCTGTACTGCACCCATTTCAGCGTATTTCCTTATAGAATGAGGTGAATGTAAAGCCCAAACACCCAAAGGCACACCTCGACACTTATCAGTGTCTGCAGGGTAGGGTGAGTTGAAATGTCATCACCATCATGGGCGATGACACAAAGGCACACCCCAATGCCTGTCCATCTCTGCAGGGTGGGAATGCAGTTCAATAATTCACTGCCATTCCTATACTGCATCTGTCTAACTCCTGCACTTCCACTGCTAATGCCAGCAAGCAAACATTTGGCATTGACAAAAGCTTGTTGTCACTATAGCAGGAATTCTGACATCATTTCCCCAAAACTAACAACATACACCTGTTCATATCCTTAAAGGCACAGCACACTGAATAGGGGGTAGAGACACTCACAAGCTTGCACACACTAAAACAAGAACAACAACAAAAAAAAAGCATCTGTAACAGGAAGGGATACAGACATGTGGGGAGTGGTGCAATGCACTGGCTGTGGAGCAGCAGTCTTCTGGGAGACATTCTGGAGACTGCATTGCTGCCCTATTTGCAGGCATTTCTCTGGTCTGAGGGAAGAGGTTATTCGTCTCCATGCTGACCTGGCAGGCATTCGGGAAACCTACTCCCCCACCCAGGAACCACCCAGGCCACCGCCACTACTTCAGACTTTGCCAAGAAAGATGAGTGGTTGGACCACGGTGTGCTCAGGGAGGGTGAGGGTGGTGGAACAGAGGCGCATCCCTCCAGTTTTGCCTCTCCACAATTCATTCGCCACTCTGGTGGAGCATGGTTCCTCTATGGAGGCACCTGTAGTGGAGACCAAGGAGAATGCTGGTAACCTCCACAATGGAGACCCACAGGAGGGTGGCACAGGATCCCACAGGGGAAGGAAGCAACTCCTGGTGAGGGACTCAATTGTTAAGGGGGTAGAACTGGGGGAGGCAGGGGAAAGGGAGGTAAGGTGCCTGCTTGGCGCCATGGATTGGAGGGACAGTAAATGAATCCTCAGGATTGTGGGAGCAGCTGCAAGGGGGGGTGAGCTAGGGACAAATGACCTGGCTGAGAATGGGATCAGAGCAGTGCAACAGGAGTTGTGGAGCTGGGGAGAGGCCTTAGACAAGTAGCACACATGGTAACTTTCTCGGAAGTGCTACCTGTCTATGGCAGGGATGAGGCTAGGGTACTCCACACCATGGGATTCAGTGACTGGTTGAAAAACTGGTGCACAGCTCAGGGATTTGGCTTCACTGGGGACTGGGGCTCCACCTGGAGGGATGCAGGCCTATACAGACATGATGGCCTGCATCTATCCAGGAGGGGAGCCAGGATCCCAGGTGATATGTTTAAATGCTTCATTGGCAAGCATTTAAACTAGCCAAGGGAGGAGGCACTGAAAAGGAGAAGGGAAATCCTAGCCCCCCCCCAAAAAATCAGGATAGTTAGTGAGGTAAACACAAAGACAGAGCAGTTGATATGGAGAAGGGCAGGGGTAAATGGAGCAAAAGACAAAGGCAGTAAGGACAGGGATGGGGCAAAAAGAAATAAAGCCATAAAAAAATGGAGAGTAATGAGTACCAATGCCCATAGTCTAGGTAAAAAGCTCCCTGAAATGGTGGCCTTGATGGAAGAGGGATGCCTGGATATTGTGGCAGTCACAGAAACATGGTACACAGAGAACCATGACTGGGATGTCAACATACCAGGGTACCCAATCTACAGGAGGGACAGGGAGGGAAGAGGAGTAGCTCTCTATGTAAGGGAAGGGATCAGAGCAATAGAACTAAAGGGTAAACAGGGAGGAGAGGAGGCACTATGGGTCACCCTGGAGACTGGAAATGGCACCACAATCCACACAGGGGTTATATACAGACCCCCATGTCAAGGGGAGGAAATGGACAAGGAAATGAAAGAAAGGAATCCTTAGGATGGCAGAGACAGGTGAGATATTGCTGATGGAGGACCTGAATATGCCAGATGTTAACTGGAGCACCTTTGCTGCAGCCACATCCAAGAGCAGGGCCATTCTCGATGACCTACAGGGGGCATGCCTCAGACAGCTAGTTTTGGAACCCACTCAGGAGGGAGAAATCTTAGACCTGGTACTCTCAAATGGGGATGGAGAGAAGATCTCTGATCTTGAAGTGGGTAGCCATCTGGGAACAAGTGACCACCAATCAGTGTGGTTCATGATAAACTAATAGACTAATAATAGGAGCAGTATAAGTGCAGTGGTTTAAGGCTCTGACCTGCAAATCTGGAGACCTCGGTTTGAATCCCACGGCCCCCACTTGCATACAGTGTGACCCTGAGCAAGTGACTTAACTTCCCTGTGCTCCCAGGTTGCACCTGTAAACAAGCTTCCAGCTTAGTGTGTCTCACCTGGTTAAACAGTTTGAAAAAAAATAAATTACCTGTAGAGTCAAGCCATACAAAAGAGAAGGTACTGGACTTCAGGAGGGCTGATTTTGTCAAAATGGGAGAGTGTCTCAGAAAAGCACTAGCAAACAGGCAAGAATGTGGGGTGGAGCAACAATTGGGAAACATCAAAACTGCCATCACAGAGGCAACAAGCCTTTGTGTGAAGCAAGTAAACAAATCAAAATGAAAGAAAAAAACACTATGGTTCTCAAAAGAAGTGGCGGGGAAGGTTAGGGAGAAAAAGACAGCATTTAGGAAGTATAAAGAAACACAGAAGGAGCAGGACAGAGAACTGTACCAGTTAAAGCAGAAGGAAGCGGGGAGGGCAGTCAGAAAAGCAAAGGCCCAAACCGAGGAAAAGATAGCCAATTCGGTTAAGAGGGGGATAAAACCTTTTATAGGTGCATTAGGGAGCAAAGAAAGACTAAGACAGGGGTACTGAGGCTGAATAAAGAGGAAGGTGGTTGGGCAGAGACCGACAGTGAAAAAGCAGGGATACTGAATGAATACTTCTGCTCAGTATTCACAATGGAAAAGCAAAGGGAGATACCTAATCCAGTTAATAGAAGCACTCTGGATAGGGAGGTTGATATTAGTCCTTTCACAAAAGAAAGGGTTCTGAAAGAACTCTTAAAACTGAAGGTGGATAAAGCAATGGGACCTGATGGGATTCACCCCAAAATTCAAAAAGAACTAAGGGAAGAACTAGTAACACCACTGACTACCCTTTTTAATGAATCATGAGAGGATGATGTGGTACCTGAGTACTGGAGAAGGGTGATGTGATTCCCCTTTACAAAAGTGGGAGCAAGACAGAGGTAGGAAACTACAGACCTGTCAGTTTGACCTCTGTGGTAGGGAAAATGATGGAATCACTTCTGAAGGAAAGAATTGTTGAGTACCTAGAGGCCAGTGGGACACAGGACCCAAGGCAGCATGGATTCACAGCAGGAAGGTCATGTCAGACAAATCTAATTGATTTCTTTGACTGGGTAACCAAAGTAGCAGACCAGGGAAGGGCTGTGGACATGGCCTATCTAGACTTTAGCAAGGCATTTGACACAGTCCTGCACAACAGATTAATAAACAAATTAGCCAGCCTGGGAGTGGGTCCCAGGGTGGTAGCCTGGGTAAAACACTGGCTGAACAACAGGACACAGTGGGTAATAGTAAATGGAGTCCACAGTGAAGAAAGGTGGGTTACTAGTAGGGTACCGCAGGTTTCAGTGCTGAGACCAGTCCTTTTTAATGTCTTTAAAAGTGACATTGCAGAGGGGCTGGAAGGGAAAGTATGTTTCTTTGCATCTGCAACATGGTTGATACACAAGCTGGGGTGGAAAGGATGAAAAGGGACTTGGCAAGGTTGGAGGAGTGGTCAAATGTATGGCAGCTTAGATTAAACACAAAGAAGTGCAAAGTAATGCACCTGGGAAACAAAAACCCAGGGGAAGAGTACACAATGGGTGGTGAGATACTGACAACAACAAAAATGGAAGGGGACCTGGGGGTAGTCATATCAGATGACATAAAGGTGGGTCAGCAATGTGAGAAGGCAGTAAGGAGGACTGGGGTGATATCGGGATGCATAGTGAGAGGGGTCACCAGTAGAAAACAGGAAGTTGTTGGCCCTCTGTACAGACAGTTGGTAAGACCACATCTGGAGTACTGTGTACAGTTCTGGAGAACCCATCTCCACAAAGACATAGACAGGGTGGAGGCTGTCCAGAGGAGGGCAACCAAAATGGTGCAGGGTCTGCACAAGAAGACATATGAAGAAAGACTAAAGGAGCTTAAGATGTATAGCCTCGAAGAAAGAAAGGAGAGGGGAGACATGATAAACACTTTTAAATACCTCAGGGGAATCAACAAAGTCCAAGAGGGTAGCATCTTTCAGAAAAAGGGATGTGCAAGAACAAGAGGGCACAATTTGAGGATGGGGGGGATGGCTCAGAGGTAATGTGAAGAAGTATTTCTTCACAGAGAGTGTTGTAGATGCATAGAATGGCCTTCCTGAGGAGGTCGTACAGTCAAAAACAGTGGGGGAATTCAAGAATGCATGGGACAGACATAAGGCAATTCTAGTGGGGGGTAGGAGGAAGTAGGTTGTTGGATAACTAGGATCTTCAGCTTATCCATTAGGTAGGGAAATGAGCAGACTAGGTGGGCCAAGTGGTCCTTATCTGCCATCAAATTCTATGTTTCTATGTTTCTCTGTTTCCTCTGTACCATCTCCATCCTGTCTATGTCTTTTTGGAGATGTGGCCTCCAGAACTGAACACAGTACTCCAGATGAGGCCTTACTAGGAAGTTGTTCAATAGTACCACCACTTCCCTCCTTCTACTTGTTACGACACATCTCACCCGGTGGTACACTGCTTACAATAACATTTGTCGTTTTGCCTTGGCTGCCCCCCGACTCACCCACCGTTGTGAGCTATGTGAGACACTCTGCTGGCTCTCACCAGCTAGATACCTTGATTTTGGTTTGGGATGCCTCTCTGGGAAAGTGATCAGAACTAGCACCCCACAGGGGCTAGCCCGGCTTCTGCCTAAACTGAATCCCACCCCCTACCAACTTAGGTCTCTCACATCAGGAATGCTCAAAGTCCCTCCTACCCGGACCCTCATGGGGGATCGGGACTTTGCCATAAGTGCGCCCAGACTCTGGAATTCACTGACTGTGGATATCCAAGCTGCCCCTTCCTATCTGAGTTTTCGAAATTCCCTGTGGGGTTTCCTAAAACTAGCATCAGAGTGTGACTGCCCCAAACCTCCATAGAGTAAAGTGTCAAATTGTTTTGTCTGAACCTCCCCAGGGTGTCTCCATTGAATTCCTGGAGATATTTTCCCCACTGTATCAATGACTTCTGACTACTCCTGCCTAAAAAGCCTTGGGCATTTTTACACCCATTATTGCTCCACGGTCATAGACTAACCATGACATATTGCACCTTGGTCACTCGGTAGAAACTTATACTACGAAGTGTTTCTGTTTCTGTCTAACATGTGCATATTTAGAAAAATGTGATGAGCTGTATATACCTGTCCATGATCCAACTAGCCTAGGGGGTGTATACGACAATGTTATAAGTTATACTATGACCAATCCAGTCCTTGAGCTATGCTCCACTCCTATGTATGATGACCTGTATATATCTGTCAGTTGAACTAGCTAGTCTAGAGTGTATAATCTGAAATGTGCTTACTACTGTATGTTTCCCTAGCGTCAAATGATGTATTTCCCACATGTTTGTTTACTGTGACGAAAAACTGTACTCTCTTTGCCATGTCTCCTTGACTGTTGTTCCTCATGTTGTACTCTCCCGGGTCATTCCTGAAAATAGGCATAATACTTGTCTAGTGTACTTACCCGGTAAACAAAAGCTAAATAAATAAATAAAATGCCCCTCCCTATGCACCCTAGTATTCTGTTAGCCTTTCTGACAGCTTTGTTGTACTGTTTAGTCACTTTGAGGTTGTCTTCTATGATTACCCCTAGATCCCTTTCCTCTGTGGTGGCCTCCAGCGATAACACGTCTAGTTCATACTTGACCCTAGGATTCCCTCTCCCTAGGTGCATAATCTTGCACTTTTTGCATTGAAACCCAACTGCCATTCCTTGGACCAGTTTTCTAGCCTCTTCAGATCTCTCCTCATTTTTATGTTTGCTTGCACGCATGTGCAAGAAACATAGTGCCATCATCCGAGATTTTGAGGTGTGTCACCTCCTCCTCCAATTCAGTCAGTGTGTTGGCAGCTGCTCTGTAAGCCATCGCATGCTGGAGCTGTCTATGACAAGCTCCAAATGCAGTGGCATACAGTTGAAAGGGGGAGCTACGCTTCAGTGAGCAGCGATAAGATATAGCCTGCTCATGCGCGGCCTCCCCTACACACACACACACACACACACACAAGCTGCCGCATACTGCATGCTGCCTCCCCCACACACGTATAGCCGACGGGTGCCCAACTTCGTCGGCTTGTGCTGCTGCCCCCCAAGCTCTCCACATGCCACGCTGGTGCCCACCCCAGTGTGGCAACTGATAGAATAGCTGATGGGGGTGCCCAATCCCCCATCGACTCCACTGTCCTCACCCCCGAGTACTGGGTGCCACGCTGGGAGCCCACCCCAGCGTGGCAACTGATCATATGAGCCGACGGGGTGCCCAACTCGTCAACTCCACGCCCCCCTCAGCCATCCTTGTGCCATGCTGGAGCCCACCCCAGTGTGGCAACGTCCCATTATTTTTTTTTTTTTTACCTGCAAAATAAAAATGGTCCCATGGCGCTTCTCCCAGCCCCCTCCCACAACCCGCACCCACCCACTGCGCACACTGCCTCCCCACACCCTCCTCACCCCATACTTACCTCCGAGCTCAGCGCGATGATCTTCGTGGACCGGGAACACGCCTGCACTCTTCAAAGCCGACCGCGAACTGAGGAAATGCCGTAAGCTGTATAATGGGCTAGATAGGGTTTTTCAACTTTGATTGAAGGTATTTTGCAGTCACTTCCTAAATCACCCTTCGGGCCTGAATAATGCCATGACAGTGACATCATTCATAAGAAGGTCCCAAAACCCCATGTTGAAAATTTGGTGCAAAATTCAAAAATGACTGTTTTATGAGTGTGCTATGCAGTTCCTACGCAGGCTCGTAAGTTCACGAATTTCAATATTTTCACTTCAGATTTTCAAAATTGCCATTTTACCACACCTCTTATGAGTAGTACAGCTGTCATTTTTCACATCTCACCCAAAATGTGTTTCCGCCCATGTAGTGCACAATGGCGCAGTCGGTGCGTGAGATCAATGTACAGGACAAATTAAGAAAATCACAGTGACACTGTTCGTGAGCTGAGGTCCTAAAATGGCTATGTTGAAAATTTGCTGAAAAAATTCCTAAAAATGACTGTTTTACGAGCGTGCGTTGCACAGTTCCTATGCATGCTCGTAAGTTTTCAAATTTAATATTTTCACTCCAGATTTTCAACATTGCCATTTTATTACACTTCCTTATGAACAGTACAGCTGCCATTTTTCATATGTCACCCAAAATGTGTTTTCACACATGTAGCACATGATGGTGCTGTTGGTGTGCGAAAGCAATGTTTAGGACAGATTAAGAAAATCACAGTTACACTGTTCATGAGCAGAGGTCTTAAAATGGCTATGTTGAAAATTTGGTGACAAAAGTCCATAAAATAACTGTGTTATGAGTGAGCATTGCGCAGTTTCCACACACCCTCGTAAGTTCATGACTTTGTAATATTTTCAGTCCAGATTTTCACCAGTGGCATTTTTCCACACTTCCTTATGAACAGTACAGCTGTCATTTTTCACAACATAGCTGAAGTGTGTTTTCACACTTTCAGCGCAGATGCGTGGTCGCTGTGGGAAATCATTGTTCGAACAGATAAAGAAAATCACAGTGACACTGTTCATGATCGGAGGCACCAAAATGCCTGAGTTGACAATCTGCTGTAAAAAATCCCCAACCTAATTATATTACGGGTGTGCGTTGCACAGTTTCTATGTACGCTCGTGACTTCACCATTTTTTAAATATTTTTACTGCAGATTTGCAACATTGCCATTTTTTACACCTCCCCATGAACAGTACAGCTGTCATTTTTTACATCCTGTTTAGAATGTTTTTGCACCTGTGGTGCTAAATGCCGTAGTCGCTGTGCATAAGCAGCTTTCAGCTAACAAACTGATGTTCCCCCTGTTCATGAGGTGGGGTCACAAAAAAAACATGTTGAAAATTTGGAGTGAAAATACCAATGAATGCCTGAGGTATTAGTGTTTCCAACCATAACGCCCAACCCTGTAGAGAATGACAGGCCTCAGGGGTGTGACTTGGGATTCTTGCCTGTAATGCTCATACCATTTCACACCCTACAGCCAGTAAGAGGCATCGAGGTATGCCTTGGACTCTTCGGCCCCAAAGTTCACCCCACTCTCCTATATCGCACCCATCTCACCGTATTTCCTAATGAAATGGGGTGACAAGGCCAAAGACCCTAAGGAACACCGTGACACTTGTCAGTGTCTGCAGGGTGGGGTGTGGTGAAATGGCGTGGCTGTTATGCCTGACGCACCCGAACGCACACCCCAATGCCTGTCACTCTCTGCAGGGTGGTGGTGGGGTTGGCTTCAGTTCAATACTTCACCGCCATTCCTATTACGCAGCTCTGTAACTTCTACACTACCACTGCCAATGCCAGCAAGCAAACATTCGGCATTGACAAATGCTTGTTCTATACCTTCCTGTGTATCTACACTGTTACATAGCTTTGTATCATCCGCAAACAGGCAAACCCTCCCTTCTAGACCCTCTGCAATATCGCTTATAAAGACATTGAAGAGCACTGGTCCCAGCACTGATCCTTGGGGTACGCCACTTGTTACTCGTCCCTCCTGTGAGCTAACCCCATTTACCATTACTCTTTGATTTCTATTACTCAGCCAGTTTCTAACCCACATGACCACCTCTGTTCCCACCTGCAGATTTGCCAGTTTGTGGATTAGTCTCCTGTGTGGGACTGTGTCGAATACCTTCTTAAGTCCAGATAGGCCACATCTACCACTCTGCCTTGGTCTATTTCCTTTTTCACCCACTCGAAGAAATCAATCAAGTTGGTCTGGCATGACCTCCCTGCCATGAATCCATGTTGTCTTGGGACCAGCAGCCCCCTTGTCTCTAGGTAGTCCACCAGTCTTTCCTTAAGCAGGGTTTCCATCATTTTACCTACTACCGAAGTCAAACTGATCAGACAGTAGTTTCCTGCCTCCTCCTTGCTACCACTTTTGTGTAGGGGTACCACTTGTGCCCTCCTCCAGAACCGCACCTATTTCCAATGATCCACTGAATAGCTCAGCCAGAGGTTTAGCCAGTTCGTTCTGGAGCTCCTTTAGGATCCTCGGGTGTATCCCATCGGGCCCCATAGCTTTATCCACCCTAAGCCATTCTAGTTCTCTTTTTACTCTGTCCTCTGAAAAAGGTCTGATGTCCACCTCTTCTCCCTGTTTGCCCTTCTCAATTAATGGGGGACTGTCCCCATTGTCGTCTTCCATGAAAATGGAGCAGAAGTATTTGTTGAGGATGGTCACCTTGTCAATGTCTTTCTCCACTACCCTGCCTCTCTTTTCCCTAAATCTCACAATCCCCCCCCCCATCTTCCTTCTCTCAGTAATTACCTAAAGAATTCCTTAAATTTAACTAGTTTTTCCTCGGTTTTGGCCTTTGCTGCCCTTACTGCCTTGTTCGCTTCATTTTGTTTTTCCAAGTATTGTTACTTGTCCTCCTTGATTTGTGTTGCCTTGTACCTCAGAAATTCCATCTTTTTTCCTCTTACTAGCTCTGTTGCTTCCCTCAAGAACCACATTGGTTTCCTCCTTTTTTTGCTCTTGCTGCGGGGCCTGGTGCAGTGGTTTGCTACTAGGTGCAGGGCTTCCTTTATCTTATCCCACTGTTCCACCACTCCCCTAATGTCATTTTATCCCTGCATAGCCTAACTGAAATTGTCCTTCATCTTACCGAAGTCTGTCCTCCTGAAATCCAGGATTCTAGTCCTTGTGTGGCTAGGCTCCTGTGACATCCTTATGATGAACCCCACAGCTCGATGGTCACTAGTCCCTAGGCTCTCCCCACTGTGACTTCCTTTATTCCATCCCCATTGCGTAGGACAAGATCCAGAATTGCATTCTCCCATGTAGGCTCCCTCACTAGCTGTGTGAGACCAGCCCCTTGCAGGGATTGCAGGAATCCCTTACTCCTGGCTGAGGCTGCTGCTGGGATGCTCCAGTCCACATCCGACAAGTTGAAGTCATCCATCAAAAGCAATTCGCCCTTTGTTGCCATGTTCTCTATAATCTCCAGCAGTTCTCTCTCTACATCCTCCACCTGTATATGACTCCAGTTCTAAGTACTGTTCATGTAACATACACAAGTAAACATGAACAAGAACATATACCAACAATATGTAATATCCAAACCATGCATAATTACATTACAATAATAATAAGAAACCAAGAAGGATAGTACCAGAAAAACAACAATAACAATGGAATCAAACCCTACCAACAAACTAACACCCAGCTATCTCCTCCCATGCATGCCCCTAGAAAATTAACAAACGCAAGAGAGAAAAAGGTCAAGAATTATTACCATCCAGCGCACCATACCTCTGGCGCAGAGTATTAATAGATATGAATCTAATCTTCGAAAAAAACAACCTGAATCTAAGGGAAAGAGATTTACATTCCAGGTTACCCATCTCTCACTAAAAAAGATAAAAAAGAAAACCAAAGCACATTATATTTATGAAGAGCATGATAAGATGACACTATGGACTGCTCTGCATTTAAAGCATTAAGTAATTCCTTCACCCATTCAGTCTATGATGGCACTGAAATGCCTTTCCAATGACGCTATATAAGTGATTTAGCTACAGCTGACATTGCCATACATGCCTTGTCCGTACTAATAGGTATAGACTCATAGTCACCCAGGATACATATGTCCACCGTAAAATAACTGTGAGGACCAAAAAAGGGAGTTAAAAATTGTTGAATGGAATCCCAAAAAGTCTTAATCTGCAGACAGGTCCATAATACCTGTAATAATGTGCCATCTTCCTGAGCACAAAAGGAACAGGTTGGAGATGATATTCTATCCCTTTGAAACAACTTTTGCGGAGTGTAATATAAGTTGTGAAGGACATTAAATTGCATGAAGCGGAGATGGTCCTGTTTAATATATTTATACAAATCTGACCAAATTTGGGACCATTAGCTGGATGGTCGATCTAATTGCAAAATAACCCAATAGAAGGCAGCCAGAGAGGCATTTGCCCAAATTATTTGGCTTGACTCCTTACACAAGTGAAAGATGGGTCTGGGTTGTAGGGAGAGGAGGGACAATTTGTCAAATAAACCTGCCGTAGTTGCCCAAGGAGGAGCTCCTAGGAATTGTTGTAAACAATGTTCGATTTGGACATAATGTGCCACCCCTTCTGAGAAGTACTTACATCCCTCCTGAACCCACCCCCTCCAGATTCATATCATGACCCCCTGTTCTACAGCACCCCCTTCTCTGAAAAATACCTCCCACCTGCACCTCATTTATCCCTGCAAGGTATTCAGAGGTCTTGATCATATGCCCCCTTCTTCTTCGTCTCTTCCGGAGTGTACGTGCCGAGCTCCCCCAGACTCTCCACATAGGGCTTTTGATGCAGATCCTGCACCATCTTGGAAGACCTCCTCTGAACCACCTCTACTCTGTCTATTTCTTTCCTGAGAAATGATCTCCAAAACTGGATGCAGTACTCCAGGTGGGGTCCTACCAATGACCTATAAAGGGGCAGTACCACTTCCGTCTTCCTGCTGGTGATACCCCTATCCATACACCCCAGCATCCCACCAACTCTCCTGATTGCTTTGTCACATTGTCTAGCAACCTTTAGGTCATCCGACATGATTACCCTCAGGTCTGTCTCCTTCTTGGTCATCACAAGTATCTCTCCTCCCATTTTGTACTCTGCCCTGGGTTTCTGTGACCCAAGTGCATTATTTTGCATTTTTTTGCATTAAACCTTAGCTGTCAAACTTTTGAGCGCTCCTCCAGCCCTTTTAAATCTCTTACCGTTCTTTGCATACCCCCCCCCACCGAGTGTTGACTCTATTGCAGATCTTGGTGTCATCCACAAAGAGGCAGATCTTCCCTTTTAGCTCCTCTGCTATGTCTCTAATGAAGACATTAAAGAAGGCTGGCCCCAACACTGACTCCTGAGATACCCCACCGGTCACTCTCCCCTCCTCAGATTGAACTCCATTTACCACCACCATCTGCCTCCTATCCTCTAACCAGTTTCTTACCCAGGTTACCACTTTACTGCCCACCACCATGCTACCCAACTTGTTTACCAGTCTCCTCTGTGGAATGGTGTCAAAGGCCTTGCTGAGGTCCAGGTAGGCCACATCCACCACTCCTCCCTGATCCAACACCTTGGTTACCCGGTCAAAAAAATGTATCAGATTTGTTTGGCATGACCTTCCCTTTGTGAAATCATGCTGCTTCAGGTGCAGCAGACCATCAAGTTCCAGGTATTCCACTATCATTTCCTTTAATAGTGTTTCCATTAATTTCCCTAATTCCAAAGTCAGGCTGACAGGCTTGTAATTGCCCACCTCCTCCTCTTTGTTACCACTTTTGTAGAGTGGGACTACATCAGCTCTTCTCCAGTCCTCTGGGACCACGTTGGTCTCCAGTGAACTGTTAAAGAAGTCTGCTAGGGGTTCTGCCAGTACCTCCCTGAGTTCCTTCAGCATTTTTGGATGCACTCTGTCTGGCCCTATGGTTTTGTCCACCCTCAGATTAGTGAGTACTATTCTGGCCCTCTCCTCAGAAAACAGACTGGTGTCCACTTCCCTCCCCTCAAAGCCCTTAGTGCCTCTTTCTGGTCTCTCCTCTACCCCTTCTATGGTGAACACCAAGCAGGAGTATTTGTTTAAGATGTTTTCCTTTTCTTGGTCCTCCTCCATACAGTCCCCCCCCAACAATATAATCCCTCCCTTAGTCTTCCTTTTCTCACTAATATACCTGAAAAAATGTCTTGTCCCCTTTTGATACTGACTGTGCTATTTTATTTCCTCAGTTTTCCCCTTTGCACTCCTTACTTCTTTGCCTGCGTCCCTCCATTTCCCCAGATACACTTCCCTATCATTCTCACTTTGGGTCTCCCTATACCTTCTGAATGCCACTCTTTTCTCCTTTACTTTTCTGCCACTTCCTTCAAGAGTCATAACGTCCTCCTCTTCCTTCCACTTTTGCTTATGTACGCCCCCCATGGGGTCGAGCTTACTATCCCTGATTGTTTCTACCCCCTTCCTTTCACTTTAGGTGTTAACACTGGGCATTTCTGTGATCTGCCCATGGGGCAGTGTTCTGCCTGATATATAAGTTTCAGGGCTGTAGAGTAGAGGGAGAGAGATGGCAGGAATGGCAGGGTAGTGAGGCCAGGGCCTAAACCCCCTGGCCCGGAAGGTACTGTCCTAGACAGCGTCGGTGCATTGTGTTGGAGTCTCCGTGGGCAGGGTGGGAGGAGTTGGTGACCATTGGAGTCAGGGGAGTCTGGGCAAGTTGGAAGGAGATAGGAGGTGGAAGTAAGAGAGCAACATCTGGAGGCTGGGGTCCCTGCACCCCTAAAAAGCAGGAGGTGTGGCAGTGGGGCTGTCGTGGTAGTGGTAGGACTGTGACAGGTTCTCTTGGAGGTGACAGCTTTGAGGAGGTCATTTCCCATGTGGCACACTGCTGGAGGTAAGCTGAAAGGTCTGCATTCTGAAATTCATTTTATCGGGCCTGCCGTGCCCATGTCTGGGGCAGGAACCGTGTTAGACCCATAAAGGAATGTAGGAGGAAAGTTTGGAACAGTAAGGAGGGAGTTGTTCGACCAGCTTCACTGTTTAGTAAGCTACTTGGTGTCTCAGCATGGAGGTGGGCACAGCATGTAGGCTTTCAGTATCTGGGAGGTGAAAGAAAACAAAGTAACAGTGGTATGGGTTTTAGGCTGCAGTGCAGTGTGGTTCTATAAGGTCTGGAGGTGGGTGGGAGTTAGGCACTCCATTGTAATGGAGGTAAAAGGAAAATGTAACTGGCAGGCGTGAGCTTTGATTCCGGCTTACTGATCTATGCATGGAGCTTGTTTCAGTCTATGTTTTCTAGGCCTGTGTGATAATGTTGTAATGGTCTTCCATTCTGCCTTTTCAGTACTGTCTGTTTTCTCTCAGCCCCATGGAGATGCTCCATATATTTGTTTTTATGAATCATTAATAAGCTTCAAATTAAATGTTCTTATGTTCTCTTTTACATGGTTGTGTTGGGTTATTTTAATGAGTTAATTAGTTTTGATCCCTCTAAAGAAGGTTTCCACCTCCTTGACACCTACAGTTTTTGTGAGGAGTGCAGCGATGTGTGCGTCAGCAACAGCCCAGTACGGTGAGGCTTGCTTTTGTTCCAGAAGCTCCACCAGCCAGGTAAGGCCTGCCCTTTTTATGTTGGCTTGCGTGCATGCGCAAGAAACATCTTGCGACAGTGCGGGTCTTGGGGGCGCGGCTGCTGTTGGGCGAATGCAGGGCACACATCAGTAGGTGCGTCCCTCATTCCCCAATCAGCCTGCATGCCACCGCCACACCATGCATACATAATGGGGCAAGCACATCAAAGCAATCGTCATACGCAGTGGTCCTTTGCTTGGCGTGCTCACCGCCATTATGATTACATGGTCGGCCAGCCGGCGGGGCGGCCGCCTCCCTTCTGTCGGAACATCAGGGTGCACAATCCCCTGTTGGCAACCTCCCCAGTGTTTGTGTGCCGGCAGGGGCCACTCACCGTCAGGCGTCCCCCTAAATGTGGAATGCCAGAGGGTTGCCTCCCCCTCGGCTCGCCCCTTGCATTGCGCCGACGGGGCGCTCACCCCATCGGCATCACCCCCGCAACTGTTGAATGCGCGAGGGGGTGCCCAATCCCTCGGCTCGGGGCCCCTCTGACTTTGTTTGCCGGGCGGGGTGCCCAATCTCATGCATTACGCCCATGTTGTGTGTGCGGAGGAGGCCCCAATCCCCATCGGCTACTGACCCCCAAAACCTCACTTAGGTGGCACACTGGTAGCCCACCCCAGTGTGCCAAATGCCCTGCAATTGCAAAACTGTCCCGCTGACATTTTTTTTTTACCTAGAAAACGAAAACCGCCCCTCGTAGTTCAGGACCCCCCACCCGCGCCCACCCACTGCGCACCCTGCCTCCCCTCACCCCCACCCCATACTTACCTCCAGACTCCAGCGATGATCTTCAGTGGACCAGGAACACATCTGCACTCTTCAAAGCCGACCGCGAACTGAGGAAATGCCGGTAAGCTGTATAATGCAATGAATAGGGTTTTTTCAACTTTGTTGCATATCTCAGGCATTTCTTGGAATTTTGGCACCAAATTTTCAACATGGGTTTTTTGGGGCCCCTCCTCATGAATTCTGTCACTGTCATGGCGTTAATCGACCTCGGAAGGTGATTTCGTAGTCATTGCGCAAAATCACCTTTCCGGACCAATTAACAAAATTACACTGCTAGTGTTCAGGAGGTGGCCTCTCAAAAAGCCTATGTTCCAAATTTGGTGGAAAAAATCCAAGAAATGCCTGTTTATGAGCATGCATTGTGAGTTGCCCTAAGACTCGTAACTCCATGCTGCAATATTTAACGCGGTATTTTCAGCTTTGGCATTTTTCTGCACCTCCTTGTGAATAGTACAGCTGTCATTTCCCACATCCTGCCCGAAATGTGTTTCCGCACTTCAGGCGCACAATTGCGCAGTTGCTGTGGGAAATCAGTGTTTGGGCCAGATAATGAAAATGACAGTGACACAGTTCATGAGCAGAGCTCCTAGAATGCCTATGTTGAAAATTTGGAGCTGATACTCCATAAAATGACTGTGTTACAAGCATGTGTTGGCAGATTGCACGCATGCTCGTACCGTCGTGCATTTGTGATATTTTCACTCTGGATTTTCACCATTGCCATTTTTACACACCTCTTGATGAACAGTACAGCTGTCACTTCACATATCCTGCCCAAAATGTGTTTCTGCACTTCCGGCGCAGAATAGCGTGGTCGCTGTACGAAATCACTTCTTGGGACACTTTGAGGAAATGTCAGTGACACTGTACATGAGCAGAGGTGCTAAAATGCCTATGTTGAAAATTTGGTGCCGAACGCCCACAAACTGCCAGTGCTGCAAGCGTGCCTTGCATATTTGCCACGCACCCTTGCAACTCCGCAACTTTCGTATATTTGTATGCCACATTTTCAGCACTGCCATTTAATTACACCTCCGTATAAACTGTGCAGCTGTCATTTTTCACATCCTGCCCAGCTTGTTTTCCCACACTGCACTACCAAACCCCCACAGGGACACCCTAATGCCTCTCACTCTCTGTAGGGTGGGGGTGGGTTGGCATCAGTTCAATACTTGACTGCCACTCCTATGCTGCATCTCTCTAACTCCTGCACTGCCAATGGCAGCAAGACAACATTCGGCATTGACAAATGCTTGTTGTCATTGCAGTATCTGTATGCTGTTTTGCTGGAGGACTCTGGTTCTGTGCCCCTCTCTCTCATTTTTACCATCAGGACCCCTAGACAGATTGAGGGAGGAGGGGGTTCCAGACGTGGGAGCTCGTCCGGGATTTATCAGCAGCATTCGTCAGTTCAATGCCGCTAAGTGGACTGAAAGGAGTTAGGGGTCCGGCCTCTGCTTTGAGTCTAGCTATGTTTGGTGCAACTTTGTGGGCCACCATTAGAGTGCTGGCGCATTTCCTGCCTGTGCATATCAAGAAAGGTGACAGCTGTCTGGAAGGAGTGGTCAGGTGGGGTGAGATGGCACCTGTGATTGGCTTCCAGCTGGTAATGTTGCAATGTGTGAAAAGGAGACACCACTTACTCTGATCTGGTGGTGAAGAGAGATGAATTTGGTGAAAACCTGGCAGAAATTGTGGAGAAATTCCCTTCTCAGGAGCCCCACACTACCATACCCCATTATCTGTTGACCTGGCTGTGGAAGTTAGCAGGGAGAGGCATGGCAGAAGAAAAATGTGCTCGATGTGGTTAACGAGGTGAGGGAGTGCTGCAGCTGCCACTGTGCTCGGTCTGCTCCAGTGGGTCACCTGTAGTAATCTGGGAAGGCACCCCCCCCCTTAGTTACGCTTGGCCCTATCCAGTTGGGGTGTCTGTGGGCACTGCTTCGCTATTTTCTCAAGGAAGCCTGGATTTAGGTGAGGAGACTAGGTCATTGGCCCCTGTCATAGAGCCTATGATGGAGGCCCCAGATATTGTGGTGGAGGCCGTGGAGGAAACCACCAGTGAGGGTTCTGTGGAACATAGACGTCTGCCCAGTCCCACAGTACCCACTGCCATTGACTATCCCCATGGCAGAAGGAGGGGCAAAGGACAAGGGTCAGTATCAGGTGACCCCCCAGGGCCCAGAAAGTCAGTCTCTGGTTCTTTGCTTGGCAGCACTGAATCTTCAGGTGCCTCCTGGGGAAGAGACCTCATATTTGTGCACTCTGTGGCATACAAAGGAAGAAGAGGCTGGAGACGAAGTTGTGTGGGAGGTGCCAATTCCATTGCTCCCTGGACAGGACTTTAAGCGGCACCAGCTTGCTGACCAAGTGCACAGAGTCATCCCTCAGCCTTATACTCGGCCTGCAGTAAAGTTGCCTGACACCACCCAATGCCTTCCGGCGCTGAGCAAGACCCTTTGTGTGAAAATGGATGGCCTGTTAAGCAGCGATCCTATGAATGTTCCCAACTGGACCAAGGTGTGGCTGGAGCCAGGAGCCACCAGACGTACCAGCGTGCGAGACCTGCCTGAATGGTCGCAGGCAGACCAGTGGGTCTGACGACGGATCCACATGGAGTACCCCAATGCTGAGTACCCTTATTTATCTGAATGACTTTGGGACAGAATTGAGGAAAAGCAGACAGATTGGGTGTTCTGGGGCATGGTACAAAAGCTTCAGCAACAGTCATCGACCTCTGGCCAGCCCACCAAAGCAGTCATCCAGAAGGCAAGAACCCTGTGCTTTTCTACGCCTTGGGCTGGACTTACTTTATTCAAACATTTTGCCCTTGCACAGGATTTGGCCTGTTTGTCGGATGAAACTTTAAGTAATATCCATGGATTCCTTTGCTGAGGAGACCACCAAGCTGGATCCAGATTACTATTATCCCCATGGCAGAGGGCCTGCTATCTGATGAGGGAACACCCAGCACCACTGTGATTTACCAGAACTGTCCTGTTACCAAGTGATGATCTTCAGTAGAAGCATGCAGTTTAAAGAAAGTTGTGTCCAGTGGAGGTTGCTCCAGGACTATTCCCAGTTGAGGGTTGGAACTGTTGGACTACTCTGCTGAGACTGTTGTTGAAAAAAAAAAGGTTTCCATTTGTTTGCTCCCATTGGAACAACCTCCAGAAATGCTCTTAAATAATGTGCTTAACTGTAGTGTCTTTAACTCAATTAATGAACGGTGAGAGTGGGAGTGTATTGTATGAGTGGGTGAGAGAATGTTGTATGAGGGCTTCCTTTATTAAGCTTTCTTTAATAAGACAGTAACCGTTGATCTGTTGGCCTTTTGATGTTTAAATGGTTAACCTTGTTGAAAGACAGCCTGGCCATAACATTTTGCACTGTTTTAAAGTTGATAAACCTTTTTGCTGAACCCGCTCAACTGGGCAGTTTAGATGAATGGGATGGGGAGGTTTGGGTTTTGGGGCATGCTCTGGGGAGATTCTTGACCAGGTGGGGAGTGCTCATACCCAGCCCGTGTTGGGATCTCCTTGCAAGGGCCCCTTCTAGCTCCATTTCCAGGAGGAAGTTGTTGAAAGGGAGGGGAAAGTGTAAGCTCCCCCCTCGCAGATCTGGCTTACTATCCCTGATGGTCCCCCCCCCCTTTTCTCCTAGGTGTTAGAGTCGAGCATTTCTGTGATTTGCCCCAAGGGGCAGTGTTCTGCCTGATATATAAGTTTTGGGGCTGTAGAGTAGAGGGAGAGAAATGGTGAGAATGGCAGAGTAGTGAGGCTGGGGCCTAAACCCCCGGGCCGGAAGGTACAAGCCTGGACAGCTGTGGTGTGTCATGTTGGAGTCTCTGTGGGGTGGGCGGCAGGAGCTGGTGAACATTGGGGTCGGGGAGAATGAGCAAGTTGGAAGGAGATAGGAGGTGGAAGTAAGAGAGCAACATCTGGAGGCTGGGGTCCCTGTGCCCCCTAAAAAGCAGGAGGTATGGCAGTGTGGCTGTCGTGGTGGTGGCAGAACTGCGACAGGACCCCTTGAAGGTGGCAGCTTTGAAGAGGTAATTTCCTGTCTGGCACACTGCTGGAGGTAAGACGAAATACCTGCATTCTGGGATTTGTTTTAACTGGGCCTGCCATGCCCATGTCTGGGGCAGGAACCATGTTAGACCCATAAAGCAATGTAGGGGGAAAGTTTGGAACAGTAAGGGGGGAGCTGTTTGACCAACTTCACTGTTTTGTAAGCCACTTTATCCAGGCATGGCGGTGGGCACAGCACGTAGGCTTTGGGCATCTAGGAGGTGAAGGAAAACAAAGCTGTTGTGGTATGGGTTTTAGGCTTCCCCCGGCTCTATAAGGTCCAGAGGTGGGTGAGAGTTAGTCACTCTACCTGGTGTAATGGGGGTAAAAGGAAAACGTAACTGACAGGAGTGAGCTTTGATTCTGGCTTACTGATCTATGCATGGATTCTGTTTCAGTCTAGGCCTATGTGATAATGCTGTCCTGGTCTTTCCTGTACTGTTCTGCCTTTTCAGTACTGTCCGTTTTCTCTCAGCCCCATGGAGATGCTCCATATATTTGTTTTTATGAATCATTAATAAGCTTCAAATTAAATGTTCTTATGTTCTCTTTTACATGGTTGTGTTGGGTTATTTTATTGAATTAATCAGTTTTGATCCCTCTGAAGAAGGTTTCTACCTCCTTGTCCACTTGAGCTTTTGTGAGGAATGCAGTGGCATGTGGGTCAGCAACAGCCCAGTAAGTTGAGGCCTCCTTTTGTTCTAGAAGCTCCACCAGCCAGGTAAGGCCTGTCCTTTTTGTCATCACAGTATCTGTATGCTATTTTGCTGGAGGACTCTGGTTCTGTGCTCCTCCCCTTCGTTTTTACCATCAGGACCCCTAGACAGATTGAGGGAGGAGTGGATAACACTTACTTGCATGATGTACAGGTTTGTTACCTTTAGTGTACCCTCTTTTAGTCTGGCACATTTTCCCTCCACCCCACCCAGGACATCTCCCACAACTAGGTCCTTTTGGAGACACTCTCCCATCTTTGTAAAGTCAGCCCTTCTGAAATCCTGGAATCTCACCCTTGTGTGGTTGGATACTGCTGTCATTCTTATATTAAACCACACTGTGTGATGATCACTGGTCTCCAGATGATTTCCCGCCTTGATGTCTGCAACACTGTCCCCATTAGTAAGCACCAGGTCCAGTATTGCCCAACCCGAGTGGGTTCACTGACTATCTGCCTGAGGAATGCCCCCTGCAGGGAGTCCAGGATGTCTCTACTTCTAGTTGATCTGGCATATTAATGTCCCCCACTGGCACCACCTTCCCTTTTCAGCCATCTTGCCAATGGCTTCTAACATTTTTTTATCTAAGTCCTCCCCCTGTGTCAGAGGCCTGTAGACCACTAATATCTGAATAGCGGCTCTGTTTTCTGACTCAAGGATGACCCACAGCACCTCGGCTCACCCCTTGAATTGCCTTAACATAAATCACCACTCTCCCTCCTTTCCTTTCTACCCTGTCCCTTCTAAACATCGTTTAGCCAGATATGACCATTTCCCAGACATGGCTGTCAGTGTACCATGCTTCAATAATTGCCACAGTATCCAGGTCCGCCTCCGCCACGGTGGCCTCCAGGTCTGGGATCTTACTTCCCAGGCTTCTAGCATTGGCACACATGGCTTTCCAGATTTTGTTAGCCCCTTTCTTTTTACCTCCCTCTTTCACTAACTGATCCCCCTTACTCACCTGTTTATTTTTCCTGCTCCTTTTTCCCCCTCCTCCCTTGCTAATCCTTTGCTACCTTGATTGTCCTGCATTCCAGTGGGTTTCTTTCCTCTTGTTATCTCCACATTCTCTATCACAGCCTGTGGATGGGGCAGTTACTGCCTCCACTATGTCTTCCACCACACTGCACCACCCTTCTGCCAATATATTTATTACAGTCTTCAACTGTTGGCACTCTTCTCCAAAAGTTTCTTATGCTCTTTATTAGCTGAGCATGGTTCCTTAGCTTAACACACCTCTGAATGCAGTGCTTCAGTTGATGCCACACCATCTCTACTGGATTCAGATGTGATGATTCAGGTGGCATCCTGACCCAGTTCCCTCCCTGGCCCCTTATGTACGCCTGAGATGCTGCATGCTTTAGGTCATTATCTGTACAAGAGAAAGAACACATGTATAAGTAAATGCATAGAACACTGTACTGTATATTCCCACCATGAACACAGAGAAACTGTAATTGAAAATTTCTTAGTCTTGGGCCTTAGAAAAGTCGATGCCCAGCTGCAAATAAAATTGTTCGATAAAGGACGCCAGTGTATTGGACACTTTCTCCTCTCTGAAGAAGTCCCCCTTCATGATGCAACTGAATAGCAGTATCATCCCTGGCTAGCAGCGCAAGATGGCACCCCAGAGATTTATTTTCAGGGGGTATTAGAGCTGTGGTTTCAGTCCAAGAAATAATTTTTTTTTCTAGAAAACCATGTGGCAAAAAGACTGCATTGCTATGGTAGTCTCATGAGTAAAAGTAATGTTTTCAAATTGTTCATTTTCTTCCATCCATGACTTAGCCTGTTCTAGTCACTTATGTTTTTTGGTTTCACGAATAAGAGGGCATATTCTGTTGGGGAGAAGGGCCATCGGTATCTTGCTTTTTTGAGGCACTGTACACATTACCTGAAGTACATATGGAGCAGCACCTAGATTCTTACACAGTTGATCAGTACATTAGCAAAAGGTGATGAGTTTACAGAAATGATGCAAACAAGATGCTGGGATGCATATCTAGGGGGATCAGTAGTAGGAGAGAGGAGGTTATACTGCCCTTGTACAGGTCACTGGTAAGGCTGCATCTAGAGTATGGAGTTCAGTACTGGTGCCCACACCTCAAAAAGGACATTAACCTGCTGGAGGAAGTACAGAGGAGGGCTACAAAGATGATAGCAGGCAGTAGTGCAAGTGGTAGACAAGAAGTACAGGAACTCAGGCATTGGAAAACATGAAATGCAGAATGAAGATCCTCAACCAGAAGGATAGCTGTGCCAAGACACATCTGTATATTTAGACACCAGTAGATTCAGTTAGAGATATTGAAGTATTTCTAGGAAAATAGCATTGCTGTACAAGTCAAATGTTATTATTGAAACCCTGATTTCAGGTCACAGGCCCAGAAACTGTCATTATATTGCTGGTGTAAGAATTTCAGTTCCAGTTCCAGTGGGAAGAAGTACAGGAACTCCGTTCCTGCTGCAAAAAAGGTACCAGAACTACGTTCCTGTTCGTTCCTGTTCACTTTCATCACTGATAGCAGGTCAGCAGGGTAAGGCATACGAGGAGAGATTGAGGGCATTGAACATGTACTCCCTGGAAGACAGGAGAGAGAGAGAGGGGGGACATGATTGGGACCTTCAAGTACTTGAAAGGAATAAATAGGGTCGATAAGGAGAGACTCTTTAAGCTGAGTGGCAACCATAACATGAGGGGGCACGTTCTTAAGCTGGAGGGTGGGAGGTTTAGGAGGAAGGTCAGGAAGCACTTCTTCACAGAGAGGGTGGTGGATACTTGGAATGCGCTGCCAGAAAAGGTCATTTCGTTGAAGACAGTGGGCAGCTTTAAGAGAAGCTGGGATAGGCATGGGGGAAGGTAAGGATCATGGGTAGGGAGGATGGGAGGAGTGGAGAGGGATGGCAGGGACATTAGCTCAAGCTGTGGACCCTGCAATACATGATTACACATGTACATGCATTGTTCACAGTACTGTACTTACCATGCTCTGCCATAGCTCTGTCTGTCTTGGCATCGCATTCATCTAACTGATGATTTGCATACTGAGCACCTCTATTCTGCCAGTTGACAGACCTCTGTGGCACTGCACTCATCCTCCTCCTCCACTGTTAGCCAACCCACAGTTTGGGAAACCGCACAACAAAAAGACAAGAATACACATTAGTTAATGACACACCTTCATGTTCCAAAAGTTTCCTAGGGCCTACATCATGAAAATAGGGATGGGACAAAGTCTTGCCTTGAAAACTAAGCCACTTCAAAAGTAAGTGGCTCATTATGTTGTCATGTGCGCGCAGCACAAACAACATATTGGGGTTTCTTGAAGTGGAAGAGCAGGTTTTGGAGGCACAGTCATGTTGTAGCCAGTGGCGCCACTGCTTTTTTGAGCTTTGTGGCATGAATTAGATTACATGCTGTCTATGACAGCAGTTGCAAAACATGCTACCAACTTGAAATGTTTAAGCTGCTGCAATGGAGGGCGTGACCCCTCATTGCAAGGCATACCTTGCCTGGTGTAAAATTTCAAAAAACATGGTGGGCGACCGCTCGCCACCCCAACCCACCGCCCACCGCTCACAGTCCCTAGGAAGCCGAGGTGGGGGGTGCCCAATCCCCCAGTTGGCATATGGGACCCCTTTACTGATGTGGTCTGCTGAGGGGGTGCCCAATCCCCCTCGGCATCATGCCTCCGAACACAGATATGCTTACTGACGGGGGTGCCCAATCCCCCTATCGGCATGTTAACCCCTCTCCCCATTTTCCTGCCACTGTCCCACCCCAATTGTGTGCCACACTGGGATCCCACTCTAGTGTGGCTAACATGCCCTCCCCAAAGAAATGTGCCACACTGAGAGCCCACCCCAGTGTGGCCAAACCTGTAAAAAAAAAGGAAAACGGTCAGCGGTGAATTTTATTATTTTGTTACTTGAAATAAAGGAAATGGTCCCTCGCCTGCAGCCACCCTCTGCGCACCCCACCTCCCCACACACACCCTCACCCCATACTTACCTCCAGAGCCTGGCGCGATGATCTTCGGTGGACTGGGAACACATCTGCACTCTTTAAAGCCGAACGCAAACTGAAGAAATGCCAGTAAGCTGTATAATGGCATACATGGTTTTTTTTTTTAACTTTGGTGCATATCTTGTCTATTTTTGCGAATTTTGGCACCAGATTTTTAACATGGGGTTCTTCGGATCCCATCTCGCGAATTCAGTCACTGTCATCTCGTTATTCAGTCCCGAAAGGTGATTTCACAATCACCATGCAGAATCACCTTTAGGGACCGAATAACAAAACAACAGTGTGACTGTTCATGAAGTGGGTTCCCAAAAAGCCTATGTTACAAATTTGGTGAAAAAATTCCAAAAAATGACCGTGTTACTAGCGTGCATTGCACAGTTTCCACGCATGCTTGTAACGTCAATAATTTTTATTATATTTACTCCAGATTTTCAACATTGCCATTTTTTCACACCACCTTATGAACAGCACAACTGTCATTTTCCATGTCCTGCCCGAAATGTGTTTTCGCACATCTGGCGCACAGTGGTGCAGTCGCTGTAGGAAAACAATGTTCGGGACAGAGTAAGAAAATCACAGTAACACTGTTCATGAGCAGAGGTCCCAAAATGCCTATGTTAAAAATTTGGTGAAAGAATTCCAAGAAAAGACTGTTACGAGCATGTGTTGCACAGTTTTCATGCATGCTCATAACTTTGAGAATTTTTTATATTTTCACTCCAGATTTTCAACATTGCCATCTCTTCACAGCTCCTTATGAATGGAGCAACTAACATTTTTATGTGATGCAGAATGGCGCGATCACTATGGGAAATCAATGTTCAGGACACATTAACAAAATCACAGCGACACTGTTCATGAGCAGAGGTCCCACATGCTTTCATGAGGTGGGGTCACAAAAAGGTGATGTTGAAAATTTGGACTGCAAATACCAATAAACACCCAGGGCGTTAGGGTTTCTAACCATAACGTCCCACCCTGTACAGACTAACAGGCATCAGGGTGTGCCTTTGGATTCTCAGCCGTAATGCTCATGCCATTGCACCCCCACCCTCACCCTGCAGCCACTGACAGCCATCCAGGTGTGCCTTGGACTCTTCAGCCCCAAAGTTCACCCCATTCTCCTATGCTGTGCCCATCTCAACATACTTCCTTATGAAATGGAGTGAGCGTAAGGTCCAACGACCCCAAGGCACAATGCGACACTTGTCAGAGTCTGCAGGGTAGGGTTAGGTGAAATGGCATGAGCGTTATGGCCAACAACCCAAAGGCACACCCCAATGCCTGTCACTCTCTGCAGGGTGGGGTGGGGTGGGGTTGAAGTTGGTTCTATACTTCACTGCCATTCCTATTATGTGTCTCTCTAACGCCTACACTACCAATGCCAATGCCAGCAAGACAACATTCGGCATTGACAGATGCGTGTTTTTTTTTTTTTGCGAGAACCAAACCGAACGCAGCTGGCTCAGCTCAGATCTTGCACTCCTCAGGCTTAGGAGGCTAGGAAAGTGGTCAGAGGGTGCCTGAGCAGCACTTGCCCTACTATATACTGAGTTTGCCCATGTGTACAAACTCGGTTAAACTGAGGCAGACCACCAAATTCACGTTCACTTCAACACCTCCTTCTAGATTCAGTGAACTTTCTTTCTAGACTCTCCTATAGCCCATCCTGGCCCAACTAGATGACTGAATGGAAGCATTTACAGTTACCACACTGTCATGCAGGTTAGCATCTGATGTGAAGATCTACAACCAACCAACCCCCCCCAGTACATGTGACAGACAATCTGTGTGCAGCATCTTGGAGTCATTCCACCAGTCATGGCAGTTGGTGGTGATGGGGTCATTTCGCCGAGATTTGCACCAGCAGACTTGCATTGTAGAGCAGTTCCCTTTGTGCCATATGGCATGCTTGTGTTGGGCCCAGCAGCACTGTACCCCCCGACTCATTTTCTCCACCCGGTTGGACAGTGACCCACTGTGCCAGCCAGTAGCACAGCTGTTCTGTGCTGTTAAAAGTTAAAGGAAAATATATTGCTGATAGCCCGTTGCTTCACTCTTGAGCAGCAACATCCTCACCCTCCTTCTGGTGAGGTGACTGAGAGACCCATGGTTGGCCGATGACCTCCCACCCAACCAGGACCACACTAGCAAGCAGTAGAGAAGAGACAGACAGACTCCTGCCACCTCCATCAGATGTCTGTGACCCGACCTGACCTAAGTGAGTGCACAAAAAATGCATCTTTATTTTATCTGACTTCTGAGTGCAATCTGCATAGCTAGGTTAGAGATGTCACATCATATGCTATTTTACAGAAAACACCTTGGGTATGAGGACAGCCTAACAATTTGTCTAAGCATATTTATTTTATTAAAACAGTGTTTTATTACTGCATATGACTAATAAAAAAGCACAATATAAAATATCTTCCTAATTTCCTGACATACTGTGCAATCGAGTTATAAGTTAACTTAGGTGTTAGATGGACCCAGTTCACCAGAGAGATGCATACCAAAATGTATAGCAGTGACCCGTATGGATTCAGTTTCAGAGCAAATTTTATTTATTTCTTATTTATTTAAAGTTGCTGACCAGGAGAGGCACGCTGAGCCGAGGTTCATTTCCAGGTGTGACCCGGGGAAAAGGGAGAAGGGAAGTTTCAATCCAACGGTTACACAATTATAATACTGTACACAGAAGTTAAAACTGGGTAGAGTAATACAATAGGTCACACAGAGTACGTAAGATAAGATTTGCAACACAGCAACAGAGCTGGCATACAGAGAAGTTATACAGAGCACAATAATATGAGTAGAACTATACAGGGTATCCTAAAGTCAGGTGGCAACAAAGTGGAAATACAGAGCTGCAGAAATCATGAGAAGCTGCAAGTTAGAAAAAGAAGGCATGAGTGTAGAGAGAGAAGTGCTACGAGGGGGATGTAGGGAGAGGGACAGAGGCAAAGAAGGGAAATGTGAATTAGATTGAGCAAGAGGTTTGTGCTTAGGGGGGAGGGGAGATTTGGGAAGGAGGAGGGTAAAGGGTAAAAGGGAGTAGTAGAAGCAGGGATAACAGTGATAAAGTGCTATGACATTCCTAAAACAAAGGGCTGAGATTTGAAAGTTGAGCAAAGGCCAGAATGCATTGCAGTTTCATTTTAAAGAATAGTAACTTAGATTCAAAACATAATGTGCACCATTTGCTTAGCATTAAGAAATGTTTCTGTCACATCAGATCAATCAATGTTTTAATAGTTTTTGTGTCCAGAAATGGCTCCAATATTATGTGGCACACCACTGAAGAAAAGCAAATTTGAGAGTAAAAATCAGAATACTATTATTCATTTTTTTGGTAATCAGTAAGGCCCTGTAGGCACAAGAGCCTATTTGGGGTGACCCTGGAGCACTGATACACTGGGGAGGTTAAGTGACTTGCTTAGAATTGCACAGGATGCAAGTGGAAGTTGTGGGAATCAAACCCATGTCTGCTTGACTCTGCTGGATGTACCAAGCTCATTTCAGAGCTCATTACTCTAACCTCTAGGGCTGCTATACTGCCAGCCAGTTCATAGCAGCTGAAAGGTATGAGAAGCAGAGGCTAAATTGAGTGCTTTGATCCAGACACTGTGTCTGCTTGTTGTTGTTTGGTTGGGGGGGGGGGGTGGCACTGCAGGCTGGCTGTACCTGCAGTGCTGTGCTCCAGTGGGTCCTGTTTGTGGTTTGTGGCTGTGTGATATTTTTTTTTGGGGTGGGAGGGCAGGCTGGCTATATGGGACTCCTGTCAGTTGCACGCTCTGTGTTCAATTTTTTTTGTGCTGTTTTCCAGGGGGCAGGCTGGTTATATAGGGCTCCAGTTGGTCCCACTGTTTGTGAAGGTATTTTTTGGCTACTAACATCAGTGCACTACACGCAACACGTGACGTGAGTTTTTGCCCAGGAATAAGAGTTCCACCTCCTCAGAAATCCCAATTGAACCCCTGTATATAGCAGATGTTGCAACTACTCAGTGAGCCATTCTGCTAGGGAATGCAGGGGAGGGAGGGACTGGGTCTTTTGGCGACCGCAGAGGCACCAAGATGCAGCTTCATTCTTTTCTTTTTGGCAAGTGGGTTGCCCAAGCCCAGTGGCCACACAGACACCTCCCCCAATCTCTTTTGGCCACCAGGTTGCCCAAGTCCAATGGCCAATAAAATAAACACCCCCATCCTCTCCCATTCTCTTAGCACCCATGCCACCCACCTCCCCCGAGCCAAGTTAAATCCTGTAGAAAAGAAAATGGTCTAATGGTATCCTCAGTTGTGCACCTCCACTAACCTTTTAAATCAAAACAGCCCATTGATGCATTTCCCACCTTTCACCCAAGCTACCCCCTCAGCACCCCAACCACCCCTCACCCCCCAGTCACCCACTTACTTCAATAAGGTCATCATGGAAATCCTCTCTTATCATAGCGTGTGACCTCTCTGAACCATGTCCAGCCCTAAACTCAGAGAAAAAAGTCAAACGATTTTCACACTTGTCTTTTCTTTCAGTTCTTTTTAACTTACACACTCATAACTTCATGATTTTAAAAGATTTTGACCCCAAATTTTCAACACAGGCTTTTTTGGACCCCACCTCATGAATTATATAGGTGTCATTTTTTAAATCCCACCAGAAAAGCCATTTCTCCATTGCTCTGCGAAATGACATTTCCACTGGGATTTGAATGACATCTGTCTAGTTCATGAAGTGTGGTAAAAAAAAAACATGTTGAAAATTTTAGTTTTAACATGCAGGTTGATCAGAAATAAACACGTTAAACAGCAGGATGCAATATATCTCAAGCAGTGGACCCAGTTTAATATTACTGTCACTTCATTGACATTTCAGTATACTGTGTCTTGCTCAAGGCCACAGAGGCAGCCCTGGAACTTTCCCTGCCTTATAGTATATTGTGTCTTGCTCAAGGCCACAGAGTCAGCCCTGGAACTTTCCCTGCCTTATAGTATACTGTGTCTTGCTCAAGGCCACAGAGGCAGCCCTGGAACTTTCCCTGCCTTATAATGTACTGTGTCTTGCTCAAGGCCACAGATGCAGCCCTGGAACTTTCCCTGCCTTATAGTATACTGTGTCTTGCTCAAGGCCACAGAGGCAGCCCTGGAACTTTCCCTGCCTTATAGTATACTGTGTCTTGCTCAAGACCACAGAGGCAGCCCTGGAACTTTCCCTGCCTTATAGTATACTGTGTCTTGCTCAAGGACACAGAGGCAGCCCTGGAACTTTCCCTGCCTTATAGTATACTGCGTCTTGCTCAAGGCCACAAAGGCAGCCCTGGAACATTTCACTGCCTGTAGTGTACTGTGGCGTTCTAAAGGCCACAGAGGCTCCCCCAGAACATTTCACTACCGTAGCATATTGTGGCTTGCTCAAGGCCATAGAGGCAACCCTGGAACATTTCATTGCCTTGTAGTGTACTGTGGATTGCTCAAGGCCACAGAGACAGCCCCAGAACATTTCATTGCCTTGTAGTGTACTGTGTCTTGCTCAAGGCCACAAAGGCAGCCTCAGAACATTTCACTGCTTTGTAGCATGCTGTGGCTTGTGCAAGGACGCAGAGGCAGCCACAGAAGAATTCATTTCCTTGTAGTGTACTGTGGCTTGCTCAAAGATGCCCGCTAGTGAAAATTGTCTTCTTATGTGGATGTACTTTGCATGGTCAAATGTGTTTGTAGAGGGCAGAGAGAGAAATCAAGATGTTGGCCGCTGCAAGGTAGTTCTGTATATCCAGCACTGGAGTCTCATTTTTTCGCATTTCACAGACAGCATTGTTATGTCTCGCATCCAGCTTCTTGTTCATAGTAGTGTGGTTTCTCGGTCTGGAAAGCTCCTCCAAAAGATATGGATAAATGGCACAAAAATGCACAGTATTTATACAGTAGAGGGAGAGGTGCAGTAGATGTGGCCAGGGACTGTGATGAATCACAAGCTGGGGATTAAGGAATAGACAAATCAGATGTTGAGGATCCAGGAGGGATGATTTAACTATGACATCAGAAACACTGTCAGCCAATCAGCTCCAAACTGATGACTGTCTTGACATCAGGGAATGGTATAAAATGGGGGCTTTGCTGAGGTAGAAAATATACATCTGATAGACATTCAAGGATTCAAGAGGGTATGGGATAGGCATAAGGGAACCGTAGTGATAAAGAAAGCTTTTTGAGGGAGTCAGAAATCAAGTAGGGTCTGCGATGTTACAGTGGGTGGGGGAGCTGGGCAGATTGGGTGGCCAGGCGGTCCTTATCTGCTGTCAAATTCTATGTTTCTATGAGAGGTAATATACACAATATCATTGTACTGTACATTGGGTTGAATATGACTATCAGATTCTGAATCACAAAACTTTTATGGGACACCAAAGGTAGGCAGACCGGACAGGAAGAGAAAAGCAGTAACACAACTGAAGAGCAGCACACCTGGGAGCAGTAAGAGAGGGGGAAAGGAAAATGCCACACCACTAGTAAAATGAAAGATTTCCAAAAAGGAGCCCAAGAAATACATGGTAGGACACAGAATGTTTTGAATTTTAGTTTTGAATAATAGGTATTCAAATAGCTGTCAACTGCAATGGTTTTCACATAGCGCCACCAATGTGCATTATAATGTTAAGTAGCTTTATAGAAACAGTCCTTGACACTACGCAAATGCTGACCACAATTTTTAAAACTATTATTCTTTTCCCAGGTGTGCCCCTGCATGGTTCCATACCCCTCAACCCCTTGCTCACAAATCAGGGACAAAGGACCAAAATCAGGGACACATCTTAAACGTTGGTGATATCCACTCAGGAGGCTGGTAGAATATGAGATTTAGTATAAAATGCTTTTTCTCAGCAATAACAAGTCTGTAACTATAATGCCTGGCATTATTTTGTGCTTATAATCCCCACTGTTCAGTCATAGAGACCCACATTTTTTGAGGGACATCCCTGAAAATCAGGGCCAATTGTGAGGTATGGCCGGTCCTGATCATAAGTCAGACTCTGATAAGTGCAGTTCACAGATAGGCAGTCAGGCAATATTCTGTTTTAAGTATTGGTATTCTAACTGCATTTTATGTTTCAAAACAGTATGATATCATCACCAGAACAATGAGCATGAAGAAAACCCCATGTCAGCGTACCAGGAGGAGGGGCAGCACAGGGGAGGACAGCACCCAAGCAGCAGGCCTATGCAGAGGACAGGTCATGTCAGATGAATCTAATTGATTTCTTTGACGGGGTGACCAAAGTAGTAGACCAGGGAGGGGCTGTGGACGTGGCCTACCTAGACTTTAGCAAGGCATTTGACACAGTCCCACACAAAAGATTAATAGTCAAATTAACCAGCCTGGGAGTGGGTCCCAGGGTGGTAGCCTAGGTAAACCATTAGCTGGACAACAGGACACAGAAGGTAATTGTAAATGTAGTCCACTCTGAAGAAAGAGGGGTTACTAGTGGGGTACCGCAGGGTTCAGTACTGGGTCCAGTCGTTTTTAATGTCTTTATAAGTGACACTACAGAGGGACTGGAAGGAAAAGTATGCCTCTTTGCAGATGACACAAAGATCTGCAACAGGATTGATACACAAGGAGGTGTGGAAAGGATGAGAAGGTACTTGGCAAGGTTGGAGGAATGGTCAGAAGTATGGCAGCTTGGATTCAGTGCAAAGAAGTACAAAATAATGCACCTGGGAAACAAAAACCCAGGGGAAGATTACACAATGGGGGGGAGGAAGTAACAACAACAAAAATGGAAGGGGACCTGGGGGTAATCATATCAGATGACCTTAAGGTTAGCAAGCAATGTGAGAAGGCAGTGGGGAGGGCTGGGGAGATACTGAGATGTGTAGGGAGAGGCATCACAAGCAGAAAACAAGAAGTTGTTATCCCTTGGTACAGACAGTTGGTGAGACCCCATCTGGAGTACTGCATCCAGTTTTGGTGATACCATCTCTGCAAGGACATAGACAGGATAGAGGCAGTCCAGGAGAGGGCAACTAAAATGGTGCAGGGTCTGCAAGAGAAGTCATATGAGGAGAGACTAAAGGAGCTTAATATGTATACCCTTGAGGAAAGGAGGGAGAGGGGGAACATGATATAAACTTTTATGTACCTCAGTGGAATCAACAAAGTCCAAGAGGGTAGCATCTTTCAGAAAAAGAGATGTGCAAGAACAAGGGGACACAATTTGAAGATGGGGAGGGTGGTTCAGGAGCAATGTGAGGAAGTATTTTTTCACAGAGAGGGTGGTGGACACATGGAACAGCCTTCCTGAGGAGGTTGTGTGGTCTAAAACTGTGGGAGAATTCAAGAAGGCATGGGAAAGACATAAGGCAATTTTTGTGGGTGGGGGGGTAGGAAGAAATAGGCTTTTGGTTAACTAGGATCTGCAGCTTATCCTGTAGGTAGGGAAATGGGCAGACTAGGTGGGCCAAGCGGTACTTATCTGTCGTCAATGTCTATGTTTCTAAAGCACCACAGCAGCAGTCCAGCCCAGATGACTAGGAATCAACAGAGCAGTATGTGGAGGGTACACAAGGGGAAAGGGCAGCTACAGAGCACCAAGCAACAGGGGTTGATGTGATGACAGCTACATGTGAATCATGGAACAGAGTGGGAGAGAGAGAGAGAGAGAGAGAGAAATTTGAGTGTTTTATTTGGAAGACCATTAAAGAATGGAAGCAGGAATGCCAACAGGTGAAGGAGACCATCTAAAGGCAGGACAACTCCATCTGCAGTCAATGATGCAAGACCTGAAAAGGAAATGAGGGAGATGCAGCAGCAAATGTCAACACCATGGACATCAACACCACTGGAAAGGCACAGTACAGCTAGTCTTTTAGAAGACACTAAAATAGAGGCAGAGGAAATGAGAGACTCACTGCAAAACAGTGACAAAGTGACAGAGACAATGACAGATGAAAGGTATCTATGTCGGGTCCACTGAGAGAAGTCCATGGTCACATTTATTGATTTATTTAATTTATTTATTTATTTAGGGATTTGGATCATACCGCATGAGTACAATGAACATTCTGCCAGATATGGCCACTGTGCCCCTTGCAAGTGAAGATTTATTTTATTTATTTAGTTTTTGTGGACTGGGAAAGATGAAAGGGATCTCAAGTGCTGGAGCTCAAATAAACAAAACCGCTATGCAACACTGATTTTTCATGCCCTACGATGACACAAGGGCCAAAAAAGGGCTTCCCAGAAACCTGATCAATGTTATTTTGACCCATGACAGGTGGCACTTTAACACCAGCAGTTCTTGCAAAAATAAGGGACAGAATAAATGAACGGCTATGAATGGTGTTGAAAGGTGAAACACACTCATTGACATCGTACTGCACTGTGGTGTTCTGATGGATCCGCAGCAATCCGGATCCACCAAATACCTGCCCTTTTCAGCAGGATAGTGGATCCACTGGATACCACCCCATCTGTCCCTGGATCTGGCTGTTGGATCCCTGGTTGGATCCCGCATTATCCGACGGCCAGATCCAGTGATCTGGCACCAGATCCAGGGATCTGACACCGGATCCCTGGTCCTGGCATTGGATCTGATGCCAGATCCCTGGATCCAACCCGGGATCTGACCTCCATATTCAGCTGGATCCCGGGACAGATCCCATTCAAATAGTGCTGCCATCCACTGGATTGCTGGCAGATCCATGGTGGCACTATCCAAGCAACACTAGTACTGTACCATCTGCCCAGGTAATGACTTTTCGTACTACTGGCTTCTAAATATTTTTCCAGTTGTATTTGTCCCTGAAATGTGTGTGTGTGCGAAAAGTGCTGTGCTATGGTGTGGAATATGCTGAAAGAAACATTTGTGGTTGGTATTTATGTGTTTTTATTTTTGCTTGTACAATATTGTTAGGTTATTTGAAAATAAAAGTCTGTGAAGGAATCAGACTTCTCAATTGCTCTGTGAATGAAAAGTTTTTTTTTTTTAAATAATAATGTTTTTTAAGATAATAATGGTTTGACACACTAGAATGGGAGGGCTTTTGCCCATGGTTCAATGGGTGGGAATAACAGCCCACCAGCACTATTTGAGCACACCTCCAAACTCACTAAGCGCTTAGTTCATTTGCACTGAGCTGCTGTGTGGTTTGTGGCTGTGCTTTCCTGTCTTTGCCTCCTGCCTAGCTGTTTGCTTGCTTATCCTTTTGCCTCCGCTTTCTGCTTCTTCTCTGCCATGTCCCTTTCTTGTTTTCCCTTCTCCCTCTAGCCACTCCCTTGCCTTTTTGTTTGTTTTGTTCTCCTTTTGTGCTTCCCCTCTGGTTTCTCTCTGCATTTCTTTCTCCCTGCCTCCACTCTGTCTTCTTACCTTACCCTGTCTTGCCGCTCTGCAGTCTCCTGTCTGTGTCTCCTTGTTTCCCCGTCCCTGCTCCCTGCCCTAACCCTCATACCTTGTTTGCTGTCCATTTCCCTTCTGAGGGTTGTTCCCCTGCGTCCCCTTTCTGTTTGCTGCCTGGGCTGATTTTCCCTGATTTCTCTCTCCGTTTCCTCTGCATCTTTCTTCCGGGTGGTGTGCCATGACGTCACCACCCAGCAGTCCCTTGTACCTCACCTGCTTCTCTCTCTCCCTGCAGGGGAAGGAAACAACTCCTGGTGGGGGACTCCATTGTTAGGAAGGTAGAACTGGGCAAGGAAGGGGAGAGGGAGGTAAGGTGCCTGCCTGGCGCCATGGCTTGAAGGGACAGGGAGCGAATCCTCAGGATTGCCAGAGCAGCTGCACAGGGGAGGGAGCTGGATGTCATTGTCCACCTAGGGACAAATGACCTGGCTAAGAAAGGGATTAGAAGTGCAGGAAAGAGTTTGTGGATTGGGGAGGGGCCTTAGTCAGTAGCACGTACGGTAACCTTCTCAGAGGTGCTACCCATCTATGGCATAGGAGAGGCTAGGATGTTCCATACTGGATTCAATCAGTGGTTGAAAAACTGGTGGAGCTCAGGGATTTGGCTTCATTGGGGACTGGGGGTCCACCTGGAGTGATGCAAGCCTATACTGGCATGATGGGCTGCATCTGTCCGGGAGGGGAACCAGGATCCTAGGTGATAGGTTTAAATGCTTCATTGGCAAGCTTTTAAACTAGCCAAGGGGAGAGGCACTGGAAAGGAGCAGGAAAATCCTAGCCACCCCCAAACAATCACGGTAGTAAGTGTGGCAAACACCAACATGGAGGTGTCGATAGGGAGAAGGGCAGGGGTAAATGGAGAAAGTGACAAAGGCAAGAAGGACAGGGATGGGGCAAAAGGGGGTAAGGCCATCAGGAAATGGAGGGTAATGAGTACCAATGCCCGTAGTCTGGGCAACAAGCTCCCTGAGCTGGTGGCCTTAATGGAAGAGGGATGCCTGGATATCGTAGCAGTCACAGAAACATGGTACACAGAGAACCATGACTGGGATGTTAACATACCAGGGTACATAACCTACAGGAGAGACAGGCAGGGGAGAAGAGGGGGAGGAGTAGCTCTCTATGTAAAGGAAGGGATAAAAGCAACTGAACAAAAGAGTAAACAGGGAGGAGAGGAGGCACTGTGGGTCACCTTGGAGACTGGAAAGGGCACCACAATCCGCACAGGGGTTATGTACAGACTCCCATGTCAGGGGGAAGAAATGGACAAGGATATGATGGAAGGCATTCTTAGAATGGCAGAGAAAGGAGATACTGTTGATGGAGACCTGAATATGCCAGATGTTAACTGGAGCGCATTTGCTGCAGCCACATCCAAGAGCAGGGCCATTCTTGATACCCTACAGGTGGCAGGCATTAGACAGCTAGTTTCGGAACCCACTCGTGAGGGAGCAATCTTAGACCTCGTACTCTCAAACGGGGCAGTGAGAGGATCTCAGATCTAGAAGTAGGTTGCCATCTGGGGACAAGTGACCATCAAACAGTGTGGTTCACGTTAAACTTAGCTACAGAGTCAAGCCATACAAAAGTGAGGGTACTGGACTTTAGGAGGGCTGACTTTGCAAGATGGAGAGTGCCTCAGAAAAGCACTAGCAAACAGGCTAGAAGGAGGTGTGGAGCAACAATGGGGAATTATCAAAACTGCCATCACAGACGCAACAAGCCTTTGTGTGAAGCAAATAAACAAATCAAAATGAAAGAAAAAGCCACTATGGTTCTCAAGAGAGGTGGCTGTGAAAGTCAGGAAGAAAAAGATAGCATTCCGGAAGTATAAGGAAACACAGAAGGAGCAGGACAGAGAGCTGTACCAGTTAAGGCAGAAAGAAGCAGGGAGGGAAGTCAGAATAGCAAAGGCTCAAACTGAGGAAAAGATAGCCAACTCAGTTAAGAAAGGGGATAAAACCTTTTATAGGTACATCAGCGAGGGTAGAAAGACAAAGGGAGGGATAGTGAGGCTGAAAGAATGAACGGTGGTGGGCAGAGGGGACAGTGAAAAGCAGGAATACTGGAACAAATATTTCTGCTCAGTATTCACAAAAGAGGAGGGGAAGTGCCTAATCCAATTAACAGAAGCACTCTTGATAGGGGGTCGATCCCAGTCCTTTCACAGAAGAAAGGGTTCTGCAAGAACCCTAAAACTGAAGGTGGACAAAGCAATGGGTCCTGATGGAATTCACCCAGAATTCTACAAGAATTAAGGAAGGAACTAGTGAAACCACTGGCTACTCTTTTAATAAATCATGGGAGGATGGTGTGGTACCGAGGACTGGAGGAAGGCGGATGTGATTCCCTTCACAAAAGTGGGACCAAGACAGAGGCAGGAAACTACAGACCTGTCAGTCTGACCTCTGTGGTAGGGAAAGTGATGGAGTCACTTCTGAAGGAAAGAATAGTTGAGTACCTAGAGGTCAGTGGGGCACAGGATCCAAGACAGCATGGGTTCACAGCGGGAAGGTCATGTCAGACGAATCTAATAGATTTCTTTGACTGGGTGACCAAAGTAGTAGACCAGGGAGGAGCTGTGGACATGGCCTACCTAGACTTTAGCAAGGCATTTGACACAGTCCCACACAAAAGATTGATAGTCAAATTAACCAGCCTGGGAGTGGGTCCCAGGGTGGTAGCCTGGAATAAAACATTGGCTGGACAACAGGACACAGAAGGTAATTGTAAATGGAGTCCACTCTGAAGAAAGGGTTACTAGTGGGTACCATGAGGGTTCAGTATTGGGTCCAGTCCTTTAATGTCTTCATCAGTGACATTGCAGAGGGACTGGAAGGAAAGTATGCCTTTTGCAGATGACACAAAGATCTGCAACAGGGTTGATACACAAGGAGGTGTGGAAAGGATGAAAAGGGACTTAGCAAGGTTGGAGGAATGGTCAGACGTATGGCAGCTAGGGTTCAATGCAAAAAGTGAAAATAATGCACCTGGGAAACAAGAACCCAGGGAAGAATACACAATGGGTGGGAGCTAGTAACAACAACAAAACAGGAAAGGGACCTGGGGTAATCATATCAGATGATCTTAAGGTTAGCAAGCAATGTGAGAAGGTAGTAGGGAGGGCTGGGTATACTGGGATGTATAGGGAGAGGCATCAGCAGCAGAAAACAGGAAGTTGTTATCCCTCTGTACAGACAGTTGGTGAGACCCCATCTGGAATACTGTGTCCAGTTCTGGAGACCCCATCTCCGCAAGGACATAGACAGGATAGAGGCAGTCCAGAGGAGGGCAACTAAAATGGTGCAGGGTCTGCAAGAGAAGCCGAGTGAGGAGAGACTAAAGGAGCTTTAATATGTATACCCTTGAGGAAAGAAGGAGAGGGGGACATGATAGAAACTTTCAAGTACCTAAGGAATCAACAAAGTCCAAGAGGGTAGCATCTTTCAGAAAAGAGACTTGCAAGAACAAGGGACACAATTTAAAGATAGAAGGAGGCGGTTCAGGGCAATGTGGGAAGTATTATTTCACAGAGAGGGTAGTGGATGCATGGAACAGCCTTCCTGAGGAAGTTGTGGGGTCTAAAACTGTGGGAGAATTCAAGAATGCATGGGACAGACATAAGGCAATTCTTGTGGGGGGCAGGAAGAAAAAGGCTGTTGGTTAACTAGGATCTGTGGCCTATCCTGTAGGTAGGGAAATGGGCAGACTAGATGGGCCTAGCGGTCCTTATCTGCCGTCAAAGTCTATGTTTCTATGTTTCTATGTTTCTCTCTCACTCCATCTTCTTCTGCTTCTCCCTGACCATTAACCAGCAGTGCTATCATCCTTGCTCATATGGAGGACTTCTCATTCCTACTCTGCCGCAGTTACCTAAGCAGATTCCTGCACCCAGTAATTTGACTCTTCAGTGATACCTGCGGGCTGAGGATCAACATTCCTGTGATAATCTTCAACTTCCTTGCTCGGTGAATTGGATCAGCCTCTTCTATCTGTCCAAGGACTACAATTAAAGACACTGTCCCGAATTTTGGGTCTCATTGGCCACGATTCTTTCCTACTTAGTGACTTGGCTCCCAATCATCATATCAGTTCCAGAGTCGCATTTGCAGTGCCAGTACCTCTACTGGGGATACAACCCCGGTGTTGATCCCCATCTAGGCATCTTTCTCTGCCCTTGAAATGCCACACAGCTATGGAAAGGTCTCTTGATGCCTGTATTGCTTTCCCATACCCGCATGGAGGATAGTGTGCTAACTGCTGACCTACTTGGGGGGTCCACATCACTGCCACTTCCTATCATGTGGCTTGGAAGCAAGTCCCTGGCATCCTGGTTTATCCTTTTACTTCAACCTATGTGGAGGTCTCATTCACTACCACCTCAGGTCCTTTGTGATGGACTGTTGCTGCTAATGGAGGCTCATTGCCTTTTGTCCCTGTCACCAGTCTTGCACTGCTGCTGTAGACTCTGTTCCACTGTCCGGCGCTCCTGTTTTGCTGCCCAGTGGTCTTATGGCTACCTCACTGTCAGGCAACCCTGTGCCTGATCCTGAGGAGAGCACATCTACAAACCCTCCTTCTTTGCCGGAACCGCTGGCCCTTCAAAAACAGCCTGCTAAATCATGCTACACTTCAAAGGACTGGATCATTCCTCACCTCATAACTGAACTTAAGAGACTTGGCATTTCCCATTCACCATCTGCCAAAAAACAGGAATTGTTTGACTTATTCCCCCTGGTTAACTCAAGACACAGCGTCACTCCTTCTCCCAATGAACCGCTACCCCAGCTTGTACCCGATGCCTATGGTGAGCTCCACACTCTCCTGACTCTTCTGGCTTCTACCCTATTGGATGTCCAGAATTGCCTCATCTCTCTGGAATCCCACCTCCTGTACAACAGCTGCCTGATCCCGCTTTGATGGACATGCAAGCTTGCTTCTCATCTCTCGAGGCCCGTATAGGTATGCATTCCTTCCTCCCTGCTCCTAGATTGGCTGCCTCCTTGTCTACCACTTCCTCCAGTAATTCTGTGGTGTTGCCTCCCATCCCCTCATCCTCCCCAGGTCCATCAGCTTCAGCTTCACTTTCTTCTCAGGACCCTGGTTCTTCCCATGCAGCTGCTCCTCTGCCTATGATATCTCCCATGCACCTCTTTCCAAGTCACCGGCACAAGGATGTTATCGATGAAAAAGATGTCAACCTTATTTCCCTCCTTATTTCCTCCCACAACACTCTCGAGAACAGGGTCATCTCATGTGGGGATACCTTGGTGGTGTTGAAATCCAAGGACCCTCGGCTAGCCAAGAAATTGACTGTTCCAGAATTTGTCCTTGCCTTCAGCCTGTATAGGGGCAGTCTGCTCTGCTTTCCCCTCCTGGCATCAGGAATTGGATTCTTACCTTGATCTGTTGATGGATTTTGGGTTCAGATACGGGGCACACACTTTTACAACTACCACTGTTCCTTTTCTTCTAAAGCAACAGCTGCCTTAGCCCACTTCAACACAAAGATTGACTGGTCCATTCTAGACAATGAATTATTTTCAGGGACACTGGTTTACCGCATACAAGGTGATGCAGACAGAAACCCGGAATTCTAATTGGCCTACGGTAAAACGGCTCCAGAACGGAAGTCGCATTTGTTCTCGGGAAGGCTGTGATCTGAAGGCTATAAAAGTTACAGCACAGTAGCATGCTTTTTTCTTGTGCTGCTACTTTCTGTACTGTGTGGGTATTTGTGAGTGTTTGGATTCATCGTCATCGGATTTGTCGACCATTTTGCTGCTGGAGTCCGAGAGCTTCTAAAAATAAAACCTGCTGCTGTAAATCCTAACTGTGCCTGGAAGTCTGTTTGTAAGTATTCCAGCTGAGCTCAGCCCATGCTTATCACCAGTTAATATTAGCTTAATAGTATGTCTATATAGATCTGTTCTTACAGCAGATGTCTGCACTAATTTATTGTGGAACTTTTAAAATGCGATTATTTGTAGCTGGCCAGCTGTAAGAAAAATGGTTTGCACATTTTGTGTGCTCAGTATCTGATCCATGACATGCAAGCAGCATCGGGAGTTTTTGTGCTACAATGTATTACTAAATTAATAATATACTGTAGCACAAACACACCTGATGCTATCTGCGTGCTGTGGGTCAGATTTTATGCCCTCAAAATGCAAAAGCATTTTTCTCGCATAGCTAGTATGCTACGAATGATGATCACATTTTAAAATACACATAGTTCAGCCTCAAGCGGACAGAACGTCTACGGGAGCCAGGATAAAATTCATTCAGTCGGATGGAACTTGTGGGGGGGGGGTAGTACAGCTTGGGTATCTAGGTGTCCAGGGTGTGATAGAAACAAGCTGGACCGTTCTCCATTTGTTTTTTCCTAGCTTGGCATTGCTTTGTGGCTTCATAAAGTTTTGAAGATGGGGGGTGGCGCGATTGAGATAAACGAGCAAGAAGATCGAGATCAGGCGACAGTCTATTCTGTGTATGTGCAGGCCTGTGTATGTGGGGGTGCATGGGTAATTCTAATTCTGTACTAAGCCTGCTTGTATTTCTGTCTGACAAATAAACATCCTTGTAAAGAGATCTCTTGTCTGGGTTAGCCAAATATAAAATAGATGCAATTAAAATGTCTGTTCCATTTATTTTTGGTGACTGTCTGAATGCCTGGCATCTGTGGTGGGGGGGCATTGAGAGTGCCTGTGCTGGTGGGGTGTGGAGAGAGGCCATGCTGGTGGGGCTGGGTGAGCAGAGTGGCTGTGTTGGAGGGGTTGCATGTTGAGTGGCCTTGCTGGTGGGGTTGTGTGGGAGAGAGGTCCTGCTGGTCTGCTGAGGTGGAGAGAGTGGCCGTGCCAGTCCAACAGAGTGGGGAGAGTGGCTGTGCCAGTCAGTCAGAGTGGGGAGAGTGGCCGTGCCGGTTCATCAGAGTGGAAAGAGTGGCTGTGCCGGTCCATAGGGGGTGGGGAGAGTGGCAATGCTGGTCTGTAGGGGTGGGGAGAGTGGCTGTGCCAGTCCGTAGGGGTGGGGAGAGTGGCCATGCTGGTCTGTCAGGTTTGGGAGAATGGCCATGCTGGTCTGTCGGGGTGAGGAGAGTGGCCGTGCTGGTCTGTTAGGGTGGGGAGAGTGGCAGTGCCGGTCCGTCGGGGTGGGGAGAGTGGCCCTGCTGATCTGTTGGGGTGGGGAGAGTGGACCTGCTGGTCTATCGGGGTGGGGAAAGTGGCCATGCCAGGCCGTTGGGGTGGGGAGAATGGCCTTGCCGGTCCGTTGGGGTGGGCAAAGTGGCCCTGCCGGTCTGTTGGGGAAAGTGGCCCTGCAGGTCCGTTGGGGTGAGGATAATGGCTGTGTAAGTCCATTGGGGTAGGGACAGTGGCCCTGCAGGTCCGTTGGGGTGGGGATGGTGGCAGTGCAGATCCATAAGGGGTCGGGAAAGTGGCCAGGTTAGTAAGTTGGGATAGGATGGATGAGTGGCCTGGCTGGTCCATCAGGGTGGGGAGAGTGGCCGGGTTAAGCTGTGGGGGTGGGGAGAGTGGGCATGCTGGTCCGTAGGGGTGAAGAGAGTGGCCATGTCAGTTCATAGGGGTGGGGAGAGTGGCTCTGTAGGTCTATTGGGGTGGGGAGAATGGCTGTGCAGGTCTGTCAGGGTGGGGAGAGTGGCCCTGCAGGTCCATAGGGGTGGGGAGAGTGGCTGCGTTAGTAAGTTGGGATGGGATGAGTGTCCGGATTGGTCTGTCGGGTTGGGGAGAGAGGGCATGCTGGTCCATAGGGGTGGGGAGAGTGGCCATGCCGGTCCATAGGAGTGGGGAGAGTGGCCCTGCAGGTCCGTCGGGGTGGGGACGGTGGCAGTGCAGGTCCATAAGGGGTTGGGAAAGTGGCCGGGTTAGTAAGTTGGGGTGGGATGAGTGGCCTGGTTGGTCTGTCAGGGTGGGGAGCGTGGCTGGGTTAGGCCGTCAGGGTGGGGAGAGTGTTTGGGTTGGTCCATCGGGGTGGGGAGAGTGGCCACGTCACTTGCCCTACTAGCAGCCTTGTGCTCCTAACCTGAGGTTTCTGCTCTCTTGTGCTGTACCTGACCTGCCTTGCCACCTTCTGCTGCCACAGGACTGCTGCCTTTCTATGTGCCTTCAGCAGTCTGCATGTGAATAGGGAAAACAAGGAAGGGAAGATGTTGGTTGATGGTTGGCAGAGGGACGGTCTCGGTGGACTGGTTCACATGATGGGAAAAATGGTTCCGGCCTCAGAGGGAGGAGCGAACGGGCAGAGTGGCACAGAATCAGTTTTACTCCAACATGTATGCCAGTCTGCTGGGTCCCTGCCATGCTCCAATGGATGTTGGTTGATGGTTGGCAGATGGGCAGGCTGGGCAGACTGGTTCACATGATGGAAAAAAATGGTTCCGGCCTCCGAGGGAGGAGCGAATGGGCAGAGTGGCACAGAGCCATTTTTTCCAACATGTATGCCAGTCTGCTGGGTCCGTACCACGCTCCAGTGGTTGTTGGTTGATGGTCAGCAGAGGGATGGGCTGGGCAGACTGGTTCACATGATGGAAGAAAAATGGTTCCGGCCTCGGAGGGAGGGGTGAACAGGCAGAGTGGCACAGAACCATTTTTTCCAACATGTATGCCAGTCTGCTGGGTCCGTGCCATGCTCCAGTGGTCGTTGGTTGTTGGTCGGCAGAGGGACTGGTTGGGCAGACCGCTACACATACATGCTGAACCATTTTTCCAACATGTATTTACTGTGTTGTACTGCTGGAACCATCTTCACACTGCCTATCCCGAAAGCAAACATGGTTTTAAAATAAAAAATTCATTTTGGTCTGTGTGTGTGTGTGTGTATGTGTGTTTAAGAATAGACACGCATTCAGACAAAAAATGTATTTATTAAACCACATCAAACTGAATCAAATCTTTCATCTGTGTCCTTAAAAACTGTTGTATGAGACGACTTTGCCATAGTTGGTGAGCCATAGTCAAATTAATTTGGACTGAAAGGATACTGTAGACAAAATCCACTATCAGTGCATTTAGAAATGCAGATAGTCCTCCTCTGTTCCCTTCATCAGTTTTGGAGGATGTAGGCATCGAATTACCTAGGGGTAAACAAAGACAAGCCAGAAGGGGAAGGAAGGAAACATATTCAATTCAGTGCTTTAGAGTAACTGGTAATTGCTATTTTTCTTTTAAACTTAGATTGTGGACGTTTAGTGACACTATACTTTCTTTGTTGTCTTTACTTATAATTGTTTTTGGGCTGTTGAAAATATAAAACATAGTGGTGGTATAATTATGTGCTGTCTTTAATTGCTGCAAATTTTATCTTGGCTTGTCTGACTGCCCTGTAGTTGGGTGAAGGGTGTTAATTGTCTGGCCTCTGACCTCAGCCACATGATAACTGGAGGTGGGGCTTAGTCAGAGTTAAAGTAGCAAGCAGAGGTTTATTTTCTCAGAAGAAGCCAGAAGGGAAAGGAAGGAAACATATTCAATTCAGTGCTTTAGAGTAACTGGCAATTGCTATTTTCCTTTTAAACTTAGATTGTGGGCGTTTAGTGACACTATACTTTCTTTGTTGTCTTTACTTATAATTGTTTTTGGGCTGTTGAAAATTTAAAACATAGTGGTGGTGTAATTCTGTGCTGTCTTTAATTGCTCAAATTTTCGCCCCTTCCCCCAACTCTTAATTATATGCCCTGTTAAATCTGATTGACAGGAGCTAAACACAGGGTATAGTAAGGGGTGTGAAGTAGGAGGGGCATAAAGGGGAAGAAGCCCACCCTCAGCACGACAAGTGTTTTGACTCATTTATTTATTTATTGGTTTCATGGTTTCTTTCTTTTTTTTTTTTAAAGAAAATTATCTGAGGATCAGTGGCAGGATTTTTAGGACAGTAAATTAGTAAGGGGTGTGAAGTAGGAGGGGCATAAGGGAGAAGAAGCCCACCCTCAGCACAACATTATTGGTTTCTTTTTCCTTTAAAAAAAAAATATCTGATGATTAGTGACAGGATTTTTAGTACAGTAAAATTAATAAAAAGAGAACTAGGAGTGCTTCAGTAGCAGACAAGTAGTGGAATTGCAATATAATGTGGGGAGTGGTACAATGCAGTGGCTGTGGGGCAGCCATATTCAGGCAGACCTTCTGGACACTGAGGTGCTGCCCTATCTGCATGCATCTCTCTGGACTGCGGGATGAGGTAGCCAGACTCAGAGTGAAAGTAAACTGGGTCAGGAGTACCATCACCCCCTATCCAGGGACCACCCAGTCCAATGCAGCTGCCTCAAAGGATGCCGAGAACGAGGAGCACTTGGATGACAGTGGCCAGGAGGGTTAGAGCAGTCAGGCAGAGGCACATCCCAGATCCTATTCCACTCAAGAACTCATATGCCACACTGGCAAACGAGGACAACCAAATAGAGGTACCCAGAGAAGTGGAAGGAAAGGATGTGGAGGTTAGCCAAGGAGGTGACCTCAGCGGGAAAGCAGTGGACCCAGAGGAGGAGGAAGTGAATCCTGGTGGGGGACTCCATCGTAAGAGGGATCCAGCTAGGAACACAGGAAGGGGAGGACAGGGAGGTGAGGTGCCTACCAGGTGCTACGGCATGGAGGGATGAAAGGAAGATCCTGGGGATCACTGGGAAGGCAAGACGGGAGGGTGAGCTGGATGTCATTATCCACCTAGGTACTAATGACCTGGAAAATGAGGAGCCAAAGGAAGTTCAGGAAGAGTTTAGTAAACTGGGGAGGGGTCTCAAGCAAGTAGCTACTTCTGTCACTTTCTCAGAAGTACTACCTGTGAGAGGTAAGGGGGAGCATAGGAGTGCATGCACCAGGAACTTTAACTCATGGTTGAAGAACTGGTGCTGTGAGGAAGGGTTTGGATTCATTGGTGACTGGGGACCCACCTGGAGGGGTGGAGCTTTGTTCAAGCCTGACGGCCTGCATCCATCCTGGAGGGGAATCCAAGCACTCAATGATAAGTTTAAATGCTACATTGACAAGCATTTAAACTAGCAAAGGGGGGTGGCAGGCCAGCAAGGAGGGTACCTACTTGCTCACCCCCCACAGCTAGCAGTAGAACCAGTGAACCAGAGGAATGGCTATCTCTGCAAAGCAGTGTGCAAAAGATGGAGATTAGTGCCCAAGAGGTGGATAAGCAGAAAAGGGGCAAAATTCAGCAGAAGGGCAGACAGCAAGGAGAACCAGGGATAAATGACAACCAAGGAAGGGGCTGGAGTAGAACAGTGAAGCAGTCTAGGGAGGTCAAATCATGGAAAGCCATGTATGCAAATGCCAGGAGCCTTAGCAACAAGATGGAAGATCTGGAGGCTGTCATGGTACAGTCAGACCTGGACATTGTGGCCATCACTGAAACCTGGTGTAATGATAACCATGACTGGGAGATGGCCATACCTGGCTACAACATATTCAGAAGAGACAGAGCAGGCAGGAAGGGAGGAGGAGTGGCACTGTATGTGAAAATGACATAAGGGCCACAGAGATCCAGGAGGAACAAAATGGGGGAGAGATACTGTGGGTTAAGCTGGAAAGGAAAATGGGACAGCCATCCACACAGGTGTGGTCTATAGACCACCAGCCCAGGAGGAAGAAACAGATAGGAGTTGATGCTAGCCATCCAAAGGATGGCAGACAAGGTGAGGTAGTACTGGTTGGAGACTTCAATATTCCAGACGGGACTGGAGCATCCCAGCAGCAGCATCAACTAGGAGCAGATTTATCCTGGACTCCCTTCAGGGTGCCTTCCTCAAGCAACTGGTCATGGAACCAACTCGGCAGAAGGCAATACTGGACCTTGGGCTCACAAACAGGGACAGTGTGATGGGGGTAACAGTGGGGGAGCACCTGGGTAACAGTGACCACCAGTCATTGTGGTTTGAAATCACAGAAAGAGCAGAACCAAACCACACAAAAACACGTATCCTGGATTTTAGGGGGGCAGACTTTGGGAAAATGGGGAGATACTTAAAAGAGGCATTAAGGGGAATGGGACAGGAATCAGGGGTTGAGTAACAGTGGGCAGTATATAAAATGGGGATTACAAGAACAACAGAATTATGCATTAAGCAGGTTAGCAAGAGGAAAAGGAAGAGGAAGAGGAGACCATTATGGTTTTCCAAAGAGGTAGCAAAGAAAGTGAAAGCCAAAAAGATTACATTCAGGCAATACAAAAAGACACAGGCAGAAGGGGATAGGGAGAAGTACCAGGAGAAGCAAAGGGAGGCAGGGAGGTCAGTAAGGGAAGCCAAAGCTCAGACAGAAGGACACATTGCAAAATCAGTGGGTAGAGGGACAAACCTTTTACAGGTACATAAGTAAAAAGAAAGACAAAGGGAGGGATAGTGAGACTGAAGGGGAGGATGGGAGCCGGTGGGGATGACAACAGTAAAGCTGACATATTGAACAGGTATTTCTGCTCAGTCTTTACTGAGGAAGAGGGGGTAATGGGTCTGAAGGAGTACAAGGGTGAGAATGGTGCAGAAATGGACACAAGTCCCTTTACAGAGAAAGGGTCCTGAAGGAACTGAAAGTAAGAGTTGATAAAGCAATGGGGCCAGACGGTGCACCCCAGGGTCCTTAAAGAACTAGAGAGGTGGTGGCTGAACCTCTGGCTATCCTGTTTAGCCGATCACTGAAACAGGGAGGTACCCAAAGACTGGAGGACAGCAGATGTAGTCCCTTATACAAAAGTGGGAACAAAGAGGAAGCAGGGAACTACAGACCAGTCAGCCTCACCTCGGTAGTGGGGAAGATCATGGAAGCACTACTGAAGGAGAGATTGGTGGAACATTTGGCTGTCAATGGACTACAAGACCCAAGGCAGCATGGTTTCACCAGGGGGAGGTCATGTCAGACCAATCTTGTTGAATTTTTTGACTGGGTGACTAGGGAGGTGGATCAGGGGAAGGCAGTGGACATGGCCTATCTGGACTTCAGCAAGGCCTTTGACACTGTGCCACATAGAAGACTATTACACAAACTGGGGAATATGGGTGTGGGCAGGACATTAGTGTGGTGGGTAGGTAACTGGCTGGGTGGCAGGACACAGAGGGTGGTGGCAAATGGCTGTCACTCCACAGAGGGAAGAGTGACCAGTGGATACCACAGGGATCAGTGCTGGGACCAGTCCTATTCAACATTTTCATCAGTGACATTAGCAGGATCTAGAAGGCAGAATTTCACTGTTCGCTGATGACACAAAGCTCTGTAACAGAGTAGACACACCAGAGGGTGTAGACAGAATGAGAAGCGACCTGCAGAAACTTGAAGAATGGTCAAGGGTTTGGCAGTTGAAATTCAATGACAAGAAGTGCAAGATAATGCATATGGGGCACAAAAACCCTGGCACAATATATCAGTTGGGGGGTGAGGATATAGCATGCACCAAGCAGGAAAGGGATCTTGGGGTTGTCATCTCTGATGACCTCAAGGTAGGGAAACAGTGTGACAAGGCATCAGGTAAAGCGAATAGGACGCTGGGATGTATAGGCAGGGCATCACCAGCAGGAAAAGGAGGTCATAATTCCGCTATACAAGACACTAGTGAGGCCCCACCTGAGTACAGTGTACAGTTCTGGAGACCATACCTACGTAAGGACATAGACAGGGTAGAGAAGGTTCAGAGGAGGGCAACAAAGATGGTGCATGGATTGCATCACAAGTCCTATGAAGACAGGTTGAAGGAACTGAACATGTACTCCCTGGAGGAGAGGAGGAGAGGGGATATGATAGAGACATACAAGTATCTTACAGGAGGAACAGGGTGCAGGAAAACACTATTTTTAAGCGAAAAAGATGTTCCAGGACTAGAGGGCATGGGATGAAGTTGGAGGAGGATGATTCAGAGGAAACATGAGAAAGAATTTCTTCACAGAACCGGTGGTGGACAAGTGGAACACCCTGCCAGAGAAAGTGGTGGGGGCTGAAAAAATCTCGGGATTTAAGAATGCATGGGATAGGCATAAAGGAATTCTAGAGGTCAGGGGTAAGGGGCAACAGACTTCTAGGAAAACAAACTGAACTTACAAGCTCAAATGGGCAGACTGGGTGGCCATAGGCCCTTATCTGCTGACACTGTCTATGTATCTATGTATCTATGATTAAGTTAGATTTCTGTGTTGGACCTTTTGATGGAATGTCTAATGGAATATTGTTGGAAGCCTGTCTGGAAATTTGCTGGAAAACTTACCAGTTCACTGAAAAATAAGTTGGTGGGCCCTGTGTAGCTGTGCTTGGCTATCTGGAAGTGTTCCCACAGACTTCCTGTGCTGTCTGTTCTCTTGGGTTGTGTGGTGGGACTGCCTTGGTGCCAGGGCAGTTCATGTTTGCGTGGATGGGATTGAAGAACTACAGAGATGATTTAGTTCTTGGAGAACTACCAGCAGAGGTGAAGCCCCAACCAATGTACAGATTGGGGCTTCACCTCTCTGCCCTCCCCCTTGCAGACATTATATTTAAGCAATAATGCATGACAAGGTGTGGGTTTTACTGGGATAACCTCACACCTGGGTGGTTGGGCACAATGCCACAGGGCGAGTGCATCCAATGTCCCAGAAGTGGGGTTATCCCAGCACAACCCACACCCTGGAGTGCATTATTGCTATTATACAATGGCTCTCTGTTATGCAAAATAAAGAAATAAAAATTAAAAAATGTTTTTATTAGAGTTTGTGTGGCAATATATCTCTGTTTCTTAAGTGTACTGTATGGCATCCAAAGCAACATCCAAGGGATCCAAAGCAGTACAGTGAGGTTGTGCTGGGATAACCTCACTGCCAGGGATATGTTGACCAATCAGAGACCAGGAAATGTTGTTGCTATTGTATAATAAATAAATAACCTTTTTACCTGATCACTCGTAAATTCTCCGGTGCCCCCGACATTCTAATTATGGCGCTCGTGAACATCACACGCTCTTGCTCATGAACTGATGACACTACTTTGCCCCTTCCTCAATAGTGCCTTCTACATGGAGATTGAAGTTTATATCTCCAATGCCCTTTTATAAATCCCATGAGCGTGCCCAGGGCACTGTTGCCCTGCATATTGAGAAAGGGGCAAGCAGTGTCATTGGCTTGCAGTGTTATGAGCAAGAGTGCATCATGTTCAATAGAGCCATAATAAAAATGCCGGGCACATATGATGATGTGCCAGTTTGTACTAGTGATTAGGGCACACAAGATTATTTTATTTATGTTGACCACAGGGTGGATAAGAGATAAAGCCCTAATCTGTACTGTGGTCATGGTTTCACCTCTGCTGGTAGAACTTCTTTCATGAGGTTGAGCTCCGACATGAAAACTAAGAGGCTTCATTTTCATGACGACCAAGTCAGCAAGTGCCCAGTTTACTGTGGGTGTAATTTCTGATTGGTTTATTACTTGTTAGGGACTGTGAATTTGTATCTTTCCATTAACATCCTCATTAATCACCTTGTGTTTTTTTTTTAATTGGATGCACTTTGTTTACAAATAATAAACCAATTCAGGCAGCTAATTGTTAGTGACTGAACCGACGGAGTCCACCTTGGCATCTGGTAGTGCAGCTTAATTCACATCTGAGCTCTGACAGACAAGCTTTGGTACATGGCATTGGGTGGGTACTGTCATGATGCCGCTGTGGCTGTCAAACCTGAGGGGTGGGGGCTGCAGTGTTGCACCTGCTGCTGCTGCCACCACTACATTTTAGGGGTGGGGGCAGCACTTGCTGCCATCACACCTGAGAGGTGGGAGCTACACTTGCTGCCATCATGCATGAGGGGTGGGGGTTGCACTTGCTGCCGCCATGCCTGATGGGTGGGGGGTGCAGTGCTCTGGCTGCTGCTGCCGCCACACCTGAGGGGTGGGGGCTGCAGTGATGCACCTGCTGCTGCCGCCATGTCTGAGAGGTGGGGGCTGCAGTGCTGCACCTGCTGCTGCCACCATGCCTGAGGGGTGGGGGCTGCATTGCTGCACCTGCTGCTGCCACCATTCCTAAGGGGTGGGAGCTGCAGTGCTGCACCTGCTGCTGGCACCATGCCTGAGGGGTGGGGGCTGCAGTGCTCTGGCTGCTGCTACCACCACATCTGAGTGGTGGGGGCTGCAGTGATGCACCTGCTGCGGCCGCTGCCACACCTGAGTGGTGGGGGCTGCAGTGCTACACCTGCTACTGCTGCCACGCCTGTGGGTTGGGGGCCACAGTGCTGCTACTGTCACCATTGCACCTGATTGGCGCTGCAGTTTTCTGACTTGGCTGCTGTCTAACTTAGAGGACTGAGGAAGGACCACTCTTGCCATTTTGCCTGGAGTTGGAAGTTTAAGTCACTGCTCAGTGCTTTCAAGGAAGTGCACTGCAATGGATCTTTACTGCTGTTCAGCTGCCACATAGCCCTGGCCTGTTGACTGATACCTGAACCTCAGACAGACTAACTGCATCACGTCCTGCGATTGTGCCACTGCTCCATTCAAAGGAAGTTGGTGGGTGTCTGCTTAATTTTCTTGGTCAGGGTTGTAGGCAGGGTTTTCTGGTTTGGTTTATTGGTCTGGTTGGAGGGACACGTTAGCTATTCGAAGTAGTATTTGGTGACTGGAGAGTTACTGGAAAGTAAGGCTGCCGTGACAAGGCTCCACCATCAGTGAAGATTACAATGATACAGCAAAGGTACTTGCAGGGATAGAGCCTTCAGCCCTGACTGGACACTTGGTCCATAGTGCCCTGGTGTCAGTCCTAGAGAATTCTGTATCTTCCATAATGGCAGTGGGTTGTGTTGCTACAGCCCCCTATGTTTACCCAGAGCCCTTTGTGACAAATGTATGGGGGTCTGCCACTGTAAACATTTATCCTAGCCATGGTTTGGCACAAAGGTATGTTTTCAGGTGGATGGTAATGAGAAGGGTGCAGGGGAGTGTGGGTGGCAAGCTGGGCCACTATAATAGGGCCCTACCTCCATGGATCTCTGCCTGAAAGTGCTTGACTTTTAGGGAAGTTGGATCCAAATATGGCTATCCATATCGCCTTAGCCTTGGTGGCCTTAGGCAGAAGTTCAGGTTCTGGCTCCGGGGGGGGGGCGCAGATAAGCTTAAATATCTAACTAGGTGGCATTTATACAGTCTAGTGTTGACTAATGTGTGTCTTTCAAGAGGTGATGTATTAATTTTAAAATTATGTGTTTAGATCTTAAAAGTGGTGTTGAACGAGATCTGCTGCTGCAAGTCCTTCTCATTTTTCTAAGGTACAGTAGACTACGGTAATGCTTTGTGGCTTATATAAATCCTGTGTATCTGTCTGTGTGATCTGTTTCCTTTGGGTAATTATTTATATTCTCTTCTAGGTCTTCGAATTGCTGCTGCTTGTGAGCTGCTACTGTAAGGCACCATCATCCCATCCGCATCCTCCTGTCAGAAAGATAGTTTGTCTTCCTGTGACTTGCTACCAGAAGTCACTTTCAGAAAGGGACAGTCTATATTTAGAAAAGTCAGTGTTGTAGAAATTGAGCACTCACCTGCGCACAGAACAGAGTCTTTACATAAACATTAACATAGAAGTTGTTGGCAGATAAGAACTGCTAGGCACATCTAGTCTGCCTGTTAGCCCCACACCTCATTTGTGGCCTCTGACACTATCTGGTCAATGGCTTTTATCTCCTTTTTGCACCTCTAAGGTTCCCTCATGCATGACCCAGTCATGTTTAAAGGACTCATAAACAAGATGTAATTAAAAGCGCTCCAAAAACACAGCCTCGTGTGTCAGGAGCTTACCGACTGAATTCAGTGGTCCATTTTGCTCTGAACTGATGGTAGTCCATAGTTGCTAATGCTGAAATGTGTGGCCAAGATATAAACAAACCTCTGGCTCCTCTTTAAACCCCCCAATGCAGTAGCACTCTGAGATGGTGGCAACGTCAGTACGTGATTACATCATCTGAGCTACAGAGCTCCGGCATGACAATGCAGGCTGAATGGGGTCTTAAGGATAAAGTATGTACAAGGTTACCTTATCGAGGCTGCCATCTTAGGATGCTACTGTGGTGGGGGGGTTTAAAGAGGAGCCAGGGGTTTGTTTATATGTTGGCCACACATTTCAGCATTAGCGACTATGGATTACCACCAGTTCAGAACAAAACAGACCACTGGATTCTGTAGATAAGCCCCTGATACACGAAACTGTGTTTTTGGAGCACTTTAGATTTGTATTTGTTTATGGTATGCAATATTTGGAACTGCTCTGGGCCAGCTTCCGTAGCTGATCCCCTTGCTTGTCTTATTTATGGAGGTTGCAGGTGATATACTGTCTTTTTGGAACTGTCCTGGGCCAGCTTCTGTAGCTGATCCCTTTGCTTGTCTTATTCATGGAGGTGGCTGGTGAGTGAGCTTCATTTTGTGACCTTCTAGGGCCAGCAGCTGTAGCTGCCTCTCTGGATTGTCATCCATGGTGGCCTGTAATTAAATGATATTGATGTCTTGTGATTTTCTGTTGACAGCTTGTTCTGTAGCTGCTCCACTTGAATAATTCATCCATGGGCCCACAATTACACATTTTGTGTCTTGTCTGTAGGTACTGATGTAGAAATCGGTCGTGCATCTGATTACAAGTTTCTCAGACTTTGCTTGGCACCTTCTAATCAGTCTAGATGTGCAATTTGAAATATTTTAGAATTACTTTAAAACATGTACAACATCTTAGTCTTATGCTGCGCCTTTGTGCAGCTTTGTTTAATTTTTTTTAAACTGTGCTTCACTTGTAGTTTTTGGGAGATAACCGTACTACATGGAAAAATGGCATCCCAACCACCACAGAAAATGGCAAAGATCAGTAGTGTCACTGCAAAGGAACGTGCAGTACAATTCAAAGCTTACGGCATGTACAAAGAAGAAGGAAAGATGTTCTGTCACTTCTGTGACCACACAGTTGACTACATTTGGAAGGATACTGTGGTGGATCATTGCAAAAGCAAAAAGCATACAAAAAATTCACGACTAAAGAATGACACAAATGCCAGACAGACAACTCTGCATATTAGTTTTGGTGCTATGACTTCTGCAGCAGCTGCTTGTGAGGAAATTGTAATAGACACTTTAAAGGCTTGGTGTGGTGCCAACATTCCAATTGAAAAGTTGGATCAGCCCTGTCTGTGAGATTACATGGCAAAGTACGTAAAAGGAATCTCAGCACTTCCAAAGGCAGACACACTGCGTCAAAACTACTTGCCAAGACTGAAAAAGCAAATGGAGGAGTCCCTTACTGAGATTGTAAGAGGGAAGACTCTTACAGTCATGTGTGATGAATCAACTGACGCAGACTCTCGCTGCATGCTGAACATTATTTTCGTGATGAGGGTGGCAGGTCTTATATTGCTAACATGACAGAGCTGACTGCAGTAAACCACTCTACTGTTATGCAAGCTGTTATGGAGACACTGCAGAAGTATGAAATAGGAATGGAGCAAGTGATTGCATCTGTGAGTGATAATGCATGCTATATGATCAAATGTTTTCAGGATGCTATTAAAGGCATAATTGGAGACCACATTATTCATGTTGCTTGTTGGGCACATGTGTTACCCCTAGTAGGTAATACATGGATCGATCATTTTGAACTGGTAAACAAGCTGGTTGTCCAAATCTAGTATGCTTTCAAGCAGTCCCCAAAACGAAAGAGGGAATATATTGCATTTCTGGAGGACAGGGGAGTAGAGAAACAAACATTACCACCAGTTCCTGTCCTTACTGGCCAGAACACTTGGTTTGAGATGGTCAAATACCACTCAATCCAGCTACAGCATCTTAGAGAATTCTTTCAAGATGATTCGAGTGATGCAAACTCCATAAAATCATTGCAGAAATTATTTGACGATTAGTTCGCAGAGCTACAGCTGCACACAACATTCATTGCAGAAAACTGCACAGACCTCATGGAGACCATAGAATTGCTGCAGTCAAAGGAAAAACCCTTGGCTGTCTCAATATATGACACACTAAACAAAATCCGTACACGCTTTGAGACAGGAATGTACAAAACTGGACAATTCGGTGAAGGAACCGATGAGATTCTCAGCAATTTAAGGCAATGGGTCAAGCAGGAACACATGGCATTTTTCCAAAAAGCATTTTCCTTAGCACTGGCAAAACTGACAAAGTACTTGAATTTCAATCCTTCAGTTCTGTTCTTTAAAAGCTGTCGGATTTTGGACCCACATAATCTCGTTAAACTGAACAGGAACTTCCAAGAGTACACTGAGGAAATGCTCATTTTCAGCCTGCACAACAGGACTGCTATTCAGAAGGACTGGGAACAGTATGTTAACCAGGACTTGAAAAAGCTGCCAGAAAGGTCAAACTTTGATGTCGGGCAGTACTGGATTGCAATGGAAAATCTTACACCAGTACTAGCCAGAGCAGCACAACAAGCAATCTGGATACCTGTCTCCAGTGGAATGCTCATTCTCTGTGTATGGGCAAGTCCACACAGATCAATGAAGGAACTTGCTGGTGGGCAGTTTGGAGACATTATCTATGCTGATGTATAATAAGTGAGAATGTTTTCTGGGCATTGTCATCGTTTTGTGCTTATTGTTCTAGGTGTACAAGTTTAAGTTCAGTTTTATTTCATTTTCTGTGCTGTTTACTATTCCGGAGCCTCTTGCTGTCTAGGTAATCTGATGTCCTAGGTTGTCTAAGGTCAGTAATCTGCTTCCCTACTATTGAGGTTGACAACTATATTGAGGCTTGTGTACAGTCTTCGGTGCCGGAAGTCCCACCCAGTCCCATACTAAATGGTACCCCATGGCACTCCAACCCTTAAGCAAACTATTTCAGCAGTCCTTATCCAATCCTGCATCCATTCCTGCCTCACACCGGGAGGACTTTGGAAATGGCAAGGGAGGCTGTGTGTGTGTTATCCCTCTGTCCCCAAGTCTGCAGGTATTCTTCAGTCTCAACCAACTGGTTTGGCAGATGATTGGTACCCAGGTGTAGCACCAACCTCAGCTCCCACCCAACTCCCTCTCCATCATTCTCTCTATTCTGTCTAATCCCAGGTTGCTAACGCTTTACGCAGGCTATGCCTCTGTTGCAACACACTTCTTTATTTTATTTCCACTTGTTGCTTATTTATACAAATTTATACAGACTTTAATTGCATTTTACGATTTTTGGTGCAGTGTTTTATATTCTACGCTACTCTTGTATATGTGTGTATATTTACATAGGTTTTGACAGCAGCTCATGTGTACTTCTACATAATTTCCAGCAGTCTGTAAACAACACATTTGCACACTTATTTTATTTATAGGTTTTAGTTTAGCTGGTGAATTGCACTGTTTGTATCTGAATAGTTTCTATTTTTTTAAGCTGAAGATCACTGTTTTGTTGTAAGTTTGTTGCACATTTAGAAACATTACACATTTGCACACCTTAATTTATAGATCTTAGTTTAGCTGGTGAATTGCACTATTTGTTTCTGAACACTATTTAAATCTATTTAGTTTCTCGTTTAGTTGAAAATCACCGATTTGTTGCACAATTTTGCAAATGTTAATCTTTTTCAACATTTACAGTATATTGAAACAATTTTTCTTACAATTTTGAAGTTTGTCATTTCAGTGTATTCAGTATATATTCTTTAATCAATCAATCAGATGGTGACTGGTAAAGGGCAAGGCCTGCACATTGAAAGAAGGATGGATTCAACATGATCTGGGTGGAGGGGGCACTACAGAATTCAAAGAAGACAAACTGACACGTACACATATGATATACATGTGCGAAATGTATATGTGAATTATTGGGGTGGACAGGGATGGAGAACGGTGGAAGAACTGTATACAGTACATATAGGAGACAAAGCAAATGGAGGTAATGATTGAGTTCATCTATATGCCATATTACAAGTGCTTTTAATGGGTACAAGGGCTGATCTATAATAGTAGTTGTCAAAATAGCTAAAATTCATGCTAGTGGAGTACCAAAATGGTAACATATGTGTCACAACATAAAACACTGGTAAAAAATGATTTTGGCATTGCTGACACCAGTGACAGTAACATTTTTTTAAGTCTGTGAAATGGAATTTGCCTTTTCTCAATCACGGTATACCAGTGTCCCTGTTTTATTTTGCCGCCATTTTGCGGGCCAACAGGCCCTGTCCTGCAAGCTGTGTGAACCTTATTCCCATTTTGCATCACTTTGCTCGTTGTCAGTCTCTCACTCATCTGATCTGCCTCTATGAATCTCAGCTGGGGGCTCTGCTCCTGCCGCCATGAGTCCCACTTGCACCATAACAAATCCTAGATCTCTTCCTTGCTCCAGCCATGATTGCCGAGGTTGGCCAGCGACCTTCGTGGGACACCAAGCAATCTACAACAACTTTAATACATCCAGCTGTATAGTCTATGGTTGTCGCTACCTTCACATCTGCAGCTTTTGTAGTGAGGCCCATCCCAGGGTCAAATGCCCGTATCTACCTCAGTAGAATCAACTTCATATCCATCGCAACTATTCAATCCTTCACTTTTAGCAGCTTCTCCGACCCCAGCAAACTTGTCTTCAATCATTTCCATTAATTCTAACATCTGCATGTGCTTCCTATGGCAGATCTTCGTGGAGGTTTTGCCATTTCCAGCTTGGCTCATGGGGGGCCTAGCTGCCATTTTGAATATTCAGGATTCTTTCCTATGGTGGACCTACATGAAGGTCCTGCTATTCCAGCTAGGCCCATGTGGGGGCCTAGCTCGCGGCATGACCATTCCAAATTCTTTCCCATAGCAGACCTACGTGGAGGTCCTGCAGTTTCCAGCTCGGCCTATGTGGCGGCCTAGCTCATGGCATGAATATTCCAAATTCTTTCCCATGGTGGACCTACGTGGCGGTCCGGCTGTTCCCAACTTGGCCCATGTGGGGGCCTAGCTCTCGGCATGAACATTCAGATTCCCTTCCCATGGTGGACCTACATGGAGGTCCCACCATTTCCAGCTTGGCCCACATGAGGGACCTACCATCACAGCATGAACATTCTTGATTCCTTCCTCTGGCAGTCCTATGTGGGGTCTCGCCATTTACAATTTGGCCACGCGGGGCCTGGTTATCAGCACAACTACTCCAGATTCCTTTCCTTGGTGAACCTATGTGGAGGTCTTGCCATTCCAGCTCAACCCATGAGGGGGGCCTGGATTCACAGCATGAACATTCCAGATTCTCAGCTCCATAGTTCGTTACCATCCTTTGGACAAAGGGCCTGTCCCACATCATCAAACTGTACTGTACTTGCTCACCTATGCTGCATGGACCACACATAATCATCCGTCTTGAAGAAGATTCCAGATATGAAGATATCAATGACGCCTTTCCATCCCAGATGGTCATTCTCCAAAACTCTGAGTTTACATTTCACAGCTTAAGATTATCTCCTCCTAGTGTGCCCAGTGGAAGGGCAGTCTGGCAGCTATGATTCCTCAGAGGTTTCCACCACAGGGTTTTTTTCCTCTCCTGTGTGTGCTGTTCACACTCTTTGAGTTGGAGGAGGTTTTCACGTTACTTCTTTTTGGGCCTTCATTTCCCCCAGATCCTGGCCTCTTGACAAAAAGGTGGGAATGAGTAAAGCCAAAGTAAAATCAATCTTAAATTCACACAAGCACATGTTATTCCCTCACATTGAATGGAAGGGGTTTTGCCTGTGGTTCAATGGGTGGGAATAATGCCACCCACCAGCACTATTTGAGCACACCTTCAAACTCATTCAGCACTTAGTTCATTTGGGATGCCCTACGTTCTCCCCACCTCCTCCTTCTTGGCACTCTTCTCACCCCTCCACTGGGCCTTCATTTCCCCCCTGATCCCGCCTCTCAACAAAAGGGTGGGAATGAGTACAGCCAAAGTAAAATCAGTCATAAGTTTACACAAGCACATGTTATTCCCTCACATTGAATTTAAAAAGGGGAAGGTAGGGAGAAATTTGGCAAAAGCAAAAACAGGGATGGGATGAGACAGCTATTTTATTTATTGTATTTTTATGTGTTTGTAGTTAATTTTTCACATGTTATAATACAATATAAAACCACATAATACAGTATTTGATAGTCCATTGGAACAGAGGGTGTTTCACCTTTGTTTTTAACTATGCTAGTAATGGAAATTCTTATTACTCACTTGCTCATTAATGTTGCTGTTGATTTTTGGCTTGGCATGCTACTTGTAGCTAGCACAGGGAGATGGAAGGGGAGGGTTGCAAGGGTGACCTTAGACAAAGTACAAAACAAGGACTTTCAGACCCAAATGTGTACTGCTTATTAGGTGTTGCATCTTAAATGTGTACTCCGTGTCATCAGTGACTATGCAACCACACCAAATTGAGCAATGGATCACAAGACACTTAGTGACAAGCTAAAGAATTACAAATTTAGCATTTGCTCCTTTGACATCAAGTGGTACATTGGCAGACAGATAGTGCACTGTTGTGCTGTGTAAAAAACGATATCTTTGAATGTGGTGATGGCTACCAATGTAATTGCTTAATTGCCTGATATTTCCAAACATTATGACTAGTTATCACTGATGATATTATGACAGAAGTGTCATGAGATCTCATGACATTTCAGAACTTGACACTGAGCAACCCTATAGTGTAGCTCTCAAAGTTAGTCAGCTTCCAGGTCCCAAGGTAATTGGTGGGAGATGTGAATTCTAGTTTGGACTCAATAATGGATAGGTACTCCAGTAATCCTTTGTCCAAACTGATGGGTTCTGCAGCTATATAGATCATGAGCAGCATGGAACACAGCCAGCTGGACACATGGCAAGTGGGCCCTTCACCCCTCCTCCCATGATTATTCCTTTTACTTACAGTACATATGTACAAATGGTACAAGAGATTAAGATCTAGTTCTGGTATCCTCCACAGTAATGTTACGTGAACAGTGGACCTTAGACACCCTTGGTCCCAGTGGTTGCCAGAGGCCCCAGCTTGAGCTGATGCAAGTCACCAGTCTTTATTTCTCCAATTGTTCTTGTTGTAAAAGCACATAATAAACACTACTGAGCCAGGCAAAGATTTCCAAAATGACATTAGTAATGTCATGCTGTTAACTATCCCACTGTGGCCAAGCCATTCAGAGGGCATGCAGAGTAGTAGGGGCTCCCCAATGGCTCATCTTGCTGGGGCCCTCCAGAAACATCATGATTCCAGCAAGTGGACTATGGACCTTTACTACTTTCCTAATCAGCAAACTCTCACCTCACTAGGATGGGGGGAGACCAGGACAAATAACCTAGCCAATAGAATCATTAGGAAAGTGCAAGATAGTTTTTGGAAATTTGGGTGGGGGCAGCCTCAAGCAGGTGAGTTTACCATTGTAACAGCAAACCCAGGAGAGTGAAACCAACACAGTGACAACAGCCCATTTTACATCCACAGTGTTGAATGGGTTGTTGGAGCACTATGCTGATACAGTGACTCCTGGTGTTAGCCGCTCTCCCCTTTGATCTGCACCCCCTGGAGTTGATTATATATAAGTCTGGGGGATGTGGGGGGCAGAGCCCCCCATGTGAGAGGTGTGGGGGGTGAAGCTCCCCCACAAACAGTCTACAGCATCCCGTCATCACGGTGGTTGGTCGACACATTTGCTGAGCTATGTAATTGCCACTGGCAAAATGTTGTCACTGTTAAGTCTGTCAACAACTTTGTTGTGGTGGAATCCTGGCTGAGGTAGTTGTGCAGGGAAGAAGGATTTGGCTACATCGGGAACTGGGACCAGGCATGGTGGATGAATAGACTATACAAATGAGATGGCCTTCATCCCTCCTGGAAAGGTATCAGGCTTCTATGTGGAAGATTTAAAAAGCTCTTAAACAAGCTTTTAAACTAACTAGCTCATGGAGGAGGTGGTACCAAAGAGGAAGCAATCAACCCAGCCAAGGGGGCACAATTGGCTCCCCCGTACTACTTAGCACAAAGGTGGGCACCATAGGGGCACAGAAGGAGGGAGTAAAGCCCAGAAGGAACATAGTAGAGAAAGCATAGACCCCAGGAAGAGTTAAATATTAACAAATCAAAAAGTCAGAGGGGAGGCATCAGCTGGGGAGTGAAAATCAGGCAGAAAGGGAAGGGGAGGGGAAGTGGGAACAATGGGGCTGGTGGGTCATATGTACAAATGCCAGGAGGCTGGATAACAAAAGTTGTGACCTGGAAGCTCTACTAGTGGAGGGACAACTGGACCTGGCATCAATCGCAGACAGGTGAGTCACAAAGCACCATGAGTGGGACATGGCTGTCCCAGGATACTCTGTGTTTAGGGAGAGATAGCAAGCAGAAGAAATGAGGGGGTATGGCGCGGTATGTTAAATAAGGAATAAAGTCATGTAATCAATGCAGAGGATACAGGGAAGGAAGTGTAACTGTTGTGGATATAGCTAGACACAGAGGAAGGGAAAAGCATAAGAGTATGGGTGGTGTGCAGGCTGCCATCACAGTGAGAGGAGACAGCCAAGAATTAGGTGACTGAGCAGAGGTGCTACTGCTGGAAGACTTCAAGATGCACAAGGCAGAGTGGAGAACACTCACAGCAGCATCCGCTAGAAGTCAGGCAATGCTGGATCATTTCCAGTGGGACTTCTTGAGGCAGCTAGTTATGGAACCCACTAGAGAGGACCTGATACTAACAGGGACAGCATTGGGGAGGCCACCATAATTGAACCTCTGGAAAACAGTGAGCATTGAACAGTGCTGGTCCCCATCAGGACTAGGATAGAGAAGGACTGCAGAAGGACAAGAGTGCTGGACCTCAGATGTACAGACTTCCAGGTCATAAGGGAGCTGTTTAAGGACAAGCTGGGAGGGGAGACGTTGAAGGGGGTGTGGAAAAGAAATGGGGCACGATCAAGGAAGAGCTATTGCAGCTATCTAGTCTGCATCAGGGAAGTTAGCAAGATCAAATGGAGAAGGAAATCTTTACGGTTTTCAAGTAAAGTGTGGTATGCAGTGAGAGAAAAAGAGTGTCACCTTTGAAAAAGTATAAGGCAAGTTAGAAGGATGAAGACAGGGAGATTTACCTTCAGAAACTGAAGGAGGTGAGCAAGGTAATGAGACAAGCAAAAGCACAAATTGAGGAAAGGATTTCAGAGGGGGTAAGGGGGAGGCATGACATTCTTCACATACGTTAGTAAGAAAAGGAAGACAATATGGGGGTAGTGAGGCTAAGGGGTGGGTCAGAATTGCTGGAGGGAGACAGGGAAAAGGCAAGAACACTAAACAAGCACTTTTGCTCAGTATTCACAGTGGATGGAGGGAGGACATTACCAGTGGTTGCATACATGGGTAAGAGGAAGCAGGCAGGGAGATGAACACTATCACTTTCAGAACAGGCAGTACTGAAAGGGTTAAAGATGCTAAGGGTTGACAAGGCCATGGGTCCAACAGATTGTACCCAAGGATTCTAGGGGAACTAGGTGAGGTCTTGGCCACCCTGCTGATAGACTTGTTCAGCAGCTCTCTGGAATCAGGAATAGTCTCAGAGGACTGCAGAAGGGTGGATATTGTCCTCCTACACAAGAATGGCAGCTGGAGAAAAGAGATATGGAAGCATACACCAGTAAGCCTAACCTCTGTGGTGGTGAAACTGATGGAGACCATGCTGAAAGAGAGATTAGTAGAATTCCTTTAATCTAATGGATTACAGTACAACAAGCAACATAGGTTCAACAAATAGATGTCATGCCAGACAAATCTAATATAATTCTTTGACTGGGTGATAAAGGTGGCAGACTGGGGATGAGCTATTGATGTGGCCTACTTGGACTTCAGTAAGGCCTTTGACACGGTGCCACACAAGAGGTTACTACAGAGGTTAATAAGCCTAGGGATGGGGAGAAAATAACCCAGTGGGAGGAAAACTGGTTAAGGAACAGAACCCAGAGGGTAACACTGGCATGTACCTTGGAGGAAAGGGACATAGGGGTTATCATTAAGGCAACCTGAAAGCAGCAACCCCGTGTTCAAAGGCAGTGGGAAGAGTAGATAGGATGATGGATTGCATAGGGAGAGGAATAGGAACATAGGACATAGAAAATGCAGACAGGGATAGGCTGGAAAGCCATTCGAGTCTGCCCGCAACTAACAGTGGTTATAACATTGAATCCTGCTGACTCTAAAATGGCTGTCCAGCCTTTTTGTGAAAGTTGCAAAGTGGATGCTTTAGACTATAGACTCTGGTAAGCTTTTCCATGTAGGCTGTTCTGATACCACCCTCTGGCTAAAGAAGGATTTTCTGAGGTTAGCTTTAACCTGGCCTTCTAAAACCTGACATTTATGGCTTCTAAGAGTAACATTGCTGTTTCCAAAATGTAAGCCATTCATTCGGTCAGTGTTGCTTATGGCTTTATAATCCAATATTTGGTCTTCCCTAAGTCGCCAACTCTCCAATGAGAACACGCTCTACAATCCTGTCCCCATAGCTCCTATCTTGCAACCAATTTACCATTTGTGTGTTCCTTCTCTACACTCCTTCTACTCTCCTGATATCTCCTCTTCAGTTAGTTGGCCAGGGCTGAGCACACTAACCAAGGTGCAGTCTCACAACTACCCTGTATAGTGGCAGTAGTACCTTTATTTCTTTACTGACAACATTTTTTTATGCAGCCTATTAATCCATTGAATTTTTATGTTTGCTTGCCAAAGGCTAGCAACCTTATTGAAACATATATACATAGAATTTGTCAGCAGAAAAGGACCACTTGTCCCATTTCAGTCTGGCCAAGTGTTCTTTGCCTGTTCTAGCTCTGCAGACCCTATGTGGTATCTGGTGACCTTCCCTCCCATCTCTTTTCTAAGATACCCCCTATTTTTATCCCATGCATGCTTGAAGCCCCCCCCCCATTCTAGCCTCCACCACTTCTGCTGACAGTCTGTTCCAGGCCTCTACCACCCTTTCAGTGAAAAAATATTTCATCACATCTCTCCTGACCTCCCCCCAGCTTCATCACATGCCCCTGGTCCTGGTGCCCATCCTCATCTGGAAGAAACTCCTCACCTGCACCTTGTTCACCCCTGTGAGGTACTTGTAGGTCTTGAGCATGAAACATCTCTCTTCTCTCTTCCATTGTGTACATGTTGAGATCCCTCAGTCTCTCCTCGTAGGGCTTCCCCCTGCAATCCCTGCATCATTTTAGTTGCCCACCTCTGGAAGGCCTCCACCCTGTCTATGTCCTTTCTGAGGTGGAATGTCCAAAATTGGACACAGTTCTCCAGGTAGGGGTGTCCCATGGAGCTATACAGTGGCAGCACCACCTCTCTTCTCCTGCTGGAGATTCCCCTCCCTATGCACCCCAGCATCCCACTAGCCCTGCCCATGGCCTTGTCACACTGCTCTGACACCTTAGGGTAATCTGATATGATAACTCTAAGGTCCCTTTCCTGTCTAGTGACTGCCAGTGCACCACCATCCTATTCTCAGAAGTGGAATTCATATGACCCAGGTGCATGATTTTGCATTTTTGGCATTGAATCCCAACTGCCATGTCTTTGAACACTCCTTGAGTTTACCAGGCTCAATATACATTTTCTCCACTCCCTCTGGAGTGTCTACCCTATTACATATTTTGGTGTCATCTGCAAAATGTCATACATTCCCCACCAGTTCTTCAGTAATGCCCCTTTGAAGACATTGAAGAGTGAAGTGAGCTGGGAAGATAGGAGAAAAGTGTATATATAATGATGATGGTATATATAAGAGGATGAGTGTTTTGAATGCCTAAATGCTAGAAATCAAACTTTCAAAGTACACCCACTAGGTGGTAAGGCAGTTCTTTACCTATTTGGCTACCGTTGTTATTTTCACCAAAATGGAGAGGCAGGAAGCACGATTTGAGAAAGAAATCAGTTTATTCAGCAACAGATCACAGGGTAGGGAACAGGAACAAAAGGGGGGTAATAACAACAACAACATGAAATACTACTTCTGATTTCTTACTAATGCCCTGAGGCCTTATACTATGGCTTTAACCTCCTATATGAGGGGAACTGTTAAAAAAAGGAAAAGAATCAGCTGTAACAGCTACACTGTAAGACCGTCCTATCTATCTATATAACTATAGACAATCTGTTAGAGCCCTAAAGAAGCTTATAACATTAGTTAAATGAAACCTAGAGTTCAGAATTTCCCATACGAAGGACTCCCATAAACTACTACACTCCTATCTCAATGGTAAAAAAAGGAAACACCAGAGTAGTGGAGCTGCTAGTTATTAATAACACCACTTTGGTCTCTGATATGGAGATAGCCTCCGCCTTTAATGACTATTTCTGTTCAGTCTTTTCTCCAATCGATGGACGGCCACAAGGTTACTGCAGCCCCCTCCCTTATGAAGGATACACTATTTCCCTACAAGATACCAAGAAAGCACTCAGTACCATAAAAAAAATCTTCTAGTCCTGGGCAAGATAACATTAATCCTAATTTTTTGATTAGGACCATTAATAACATCATTTTGCCACTAACTTTAATTTTTAATAAATCCCTACATTAATCTAACGTACCACTTGATTGGCTTACAGCCATTGTTACCCCTATTTTTAAACACGGGTTACGCTCCAGACTTGAGAACTACAGACCCATCAGTCTTACTTCTATCCCATGTAAGATGATGGAAAAAATCCTTAAAACTATTATTGAACATGAAATAGTTTCTTTAAACATTATAGATTTTTCTCAGCACAGATTCAAGCAAGGACATTCCTGCACAACCAGTCTACTGACCTTCTATGAATACATCAGCAGGCAGTTAGACAATAACACCCCTGTTGATGTTATCTTACTGAACTACAGTAAAACCTTTGATAAGGTACCCCATGCAATCTTAGTGGATAAACTAACTACCCTAGGTTTTTCCCCACTATTACTAAGTGGGTGCACAGCTGGCTTACTGGTAGGACCGAGAGGGTCAGGGTGAACGGAATCCTCTCTATAACAGGAGGTGTGACCAGTGGGGTTCCCCAGGGCTCAGTTTTGGGTCCAACTCTGTTCAACATCTTCATTAGTGATATGAAAATTAATTCCAGCAACATTTTCGCTAAGTTCGCTGATGATACCAAATTAGGGGGAAGAGTTGATAACCCAGTAAATATGAAATCTCTTATACATGACTTAGGATACATTGAACAATGGGCAACAGCAAACAGAATGTATTTTAATGTTAATAAATGTTCAGTTATCCACCTGGGCAAAAATAACCATATTCAGACCTACACACTTAACGGTGTCAATATCAAGACATCTTCCTGTGAAAAGGACCTGGGAATCATGGTAAACTGCAAACTTTCATCAGTTGACCACTGTAACAAAATTGCTAATACAACTAATGCCTTAATTAGATGTATTAATCATACATTTACATCTAAAACTGAACAATGTATAATACTTTATATAAAACCTACATTCGGCCCTATGTAGATTATGGGTCACCGTTTTAGAGCCCCTATCTTGTTTCTGACATAAACAGGATTGAACAAATACAACATAGAGTTACAAAAATTATTCCCTACTCATCACAACAAGACTATGATACTAGACTCAGTACTACTGGTCTATACTCTCTGGAGATGAGAAGGACCAGAGGTGACCTTCTACAATTATTTAAAATCATTCATTCTCCAAATTTAATGTCCCAATGCGGCATCTCATATGACACAAGGAAAATTGTACATAGATTACATAATAAACAACTTTACATTAATAAGGCAAGGACTAACAAAAGATTATTTTTTTTTTTCCATCAGAACACCCAGATTGTGGAATAAACTACCTCAAGATCTCATAGACTGTTCTAATATAGGTATTTTTAAATCTAACCTGTATAAATGGCTTTTTAGCCAAAAATAATTTAGGGTTCAATATCCCATTGTGTGGGGGACAATCTCGATGGCAATAGCCTCCTTTTGTCCTAAACACCAAGCAAACCAAGCAATCTATACTCCCTGTAAGAGGGTAACTTTATAGCAAGATTAGCAAAATGATCAACTGGCTGTAACAGCTACGCTGTAAGAGCGTCTTATTTCTAATCCCTGTTCAGACTTCTAAATCAACCCTGAAGTGCACCTCTAACTGTTATCTGAAGTACTCCACACTATCAGTCACTCTATATGCTATAGAAAGAGTCTATACATATGGCAGATGGCAGTTTGTGCATGTTCAGATTTTCTGTCATTGAGAAGAAAATGGAAAGTAACTCAACTGACTGTCCAGTGTAATTGGCGAGAACCTTTTTGGGAAACTAAGGGATGCAGAGAGGATTTTAACAGACCATGAGTTCTCAGCCACACCCCACCTCTCTAGGGTCGCTGGAATACAAGCACAGGATCAAGATTTCTTTGGCTAAGAACCCACTGAGTGCCGCCGGAATGGAAATATACAAAATCTGTCCACAGTCCACTTCTGGACTGCCCAGAAAAGGGAAACAATTCAAACCACCTAGCCACAATCCACTTCTGGATTGCCAGCTGAAGGATTCAATGCAAACCACCTGGCCACAGCCCCCTTCTGGAATGCTGGATGAGAAGGCAAGGAAGATACAGTCCACTTCTGGACTGCCGGATGAGGAGACGAAGAAGATCACCCTGCCACAGTCTGCTTCTGGACTGTGGGATGAGAAGGATGATGCAGACTCCACTGGATACAGAAGTCTGGATAAGGAAGTCTCTGGATGTCGGAGTACGACAGTCTTCTGGCCATCGGAGGATGATGGTCTTCTGGGCATCAGAGTATGACGATATTCTGGGCCCCAAGGCCGGACGAGCCAAGGGCACACACACAAAACAACAAATCGCATGTCGAACTGCACAAAGTTCGGGGTCCAAGGCCGGACTAGCCAAGGGCACACTTAAAACAACAAACAGAGCATCACTCAGAGAACTGGAACTGATGAGTTGGATGGTACTCGGATAGAAACAGACAACAGATTCTGCACTAGGCCAAGCTGTACTTGGGGAACTCTAAGAGGAAAATAATGAACAGAATGATGCAACTTGAGATGACTGCGGCATGGTTCTTCATGGATTGCTGTTGGCTGCCTCCAGAATACACTGGAAGATGATTCCTGAAGAACTGATGAAGACTGACAGGATTGCACCAGGGTGAAGTGACTCTGGAGATTGTTGAAGACTGATTCAGGTCCTTTCCCAGCACCGAAATGCTGGCACAAAACAATGCAAGACAGTTCTGTCACTTAATAATGTTCATAGGATGAATAGCAGTGCAAGAAATGTCACAGTTCCCACTGTAGTGGTCAACTGTACAGTCTCAATGTCCAGACTGTAGTAAATAAACAGGCACTTTTATTCTTTGGGGTAAACCCTAGCATTCAGTGGACCTAAATACGAGGGGTCCCCTCTAGCTAAATCAGGTTCTCCTGTTACTGTGGATATACTACAGTTGGGAATAGGCTCTCTGGAAGGCTATAGACTCAGATGTATGACCAGGTCCCTTCAACACTTGTGGGCCTACGTGGCTAGCTAGACTCCTCTCACACCTGGGGTTGATTATGCTGCTGGGCCCCTGTAACAACTGTGGGCCTATATGGCTAGCTACGGGTCTTTGGCCTTGTGTTGCCCCTTAAAGTGGCAATGGCCTTCCCTTTGACCAGGCCCCTTTAACACCTCTGGGCCTAATTTGGCCTTTTAAGATCTGGGCCTAGTCACCCTGTTTAACACCTGTGGGCCTAACTTGTCCTTTTGAGACCTGGGCCTAGTCGCCCTGTTTAACAACTGTGGGTCTATCTTGCCCTTTTAATAATTGTGGGCTTCTTGTTTTGGCTGGGCCCGTTTAAATTTTAGGCCTGACTGGGGACTTGCTGTCACTCTTCCCCTTGTGTTCCTTCTTGATCTGCCCCTTATGAATATTATTGGCCCCTTCTATGGGTTTTGTGTTGGGCCCCTCCCCTCTTGGCATCGCCGCGCCCGATGAATATTTAAATATGGGCCTCTCCAGCCCGCCCCTCCTTTTGGCCATCGGCCGATACACTTAGTGCCTAGCGCTACTGTTTTTAAAAAAAAAATAGATTAACTTTCTGTTTGTTCCTGGCGGTCAGCACTTTGCTGGTGTGCTGCCGACAACTCACCACTCAGACTGAGGTGCAGGGAAGTCAGATCAGGAGGTGAGAGGATTTACTGGCAGTGGAAGGGAGTCTTGGGAGCAGGCAGCACGGCAGATGGCAGGGGGCCTTCCGGGTCTTCCCTACGCCGACTCTCTGTCTCTCTCTGTCTGATGCTCGGGACGATGCGGCTCTGCTACCACCACCTCCGGGTGAACGAAACTTTACTTTTTAAAATAAAAACAAAATGGGGCACTAAGCCCTTCTCACCAGAAACCAGACAGCTTTACTTCTTCTGGTGCCTCATGATGGCACCGCAGACCACGCAACAGCTTCAGGGCCAGTCTTCAGCAGCTGGAGGCAGAAGAGGCACGCAGGCAAGCCCTCAGGGACAGCTTCAACCCTATAGGTAAGCTTTTCCTTGTCCCTCCACACTTGCTGTGTCCTTTCTTCTCCACAGCTACCAGGAATCTCTCACAACTGATACAAATTTTAAAACAGTAGGACTCTGAGTTCTGGATTTTTGGAATAGAATGGTGTGCATGTGCAGCTCAGCACAGCATTCTATCCAGGGCACATTGTTTACTTTTGCTGGCATAGCAACCTAGCTTGCATTATTTATTCTGTGCTCTGGGCACCTTTACTGGGGTATACTGGGGAAACTAGGGACTACTGGGGAACTGCAGGGGAACCCCAACTTTAGGATATTACAAAGAGGACTGGTCCCAGTACCGAGCACTGTGGTAACCTGCTAGTCACTCTCTCATCCTTAAGAGTGAGTACTGTTAACCGTCACCCTCTGTCTCCTATCTGTTAACCAGGATTCTAACCCAGTTTAATATCCTTGACTCTACTCCTAAACTGGTCAACTTCCTAATCAGCCTACTGTGTAGCACAGTGTCGAAGGCTTTACTGAAGTCCAGATAGGCCACGTCCACTGCCCTCCCCTAATCAATTTCCCTGGTCACCCAGTCAGGGAAATCTATCAGATTCATTTGGCATGACCTTCCCCCCTCGAATCCATGCTAACTGTGGTCCTGCAGCCCATTGGAATCTAGATGCTTAACAAGTCTTTCTTTCAGTAGAGTTTCCATTAATTTTCCCACCACTGAAGTTAGACTGACCAGCCTATAGCTACTAGCCTCCTCCCTGCAAATGCTCTTATGCAGAGGGACCACATCAGCCCTTTTCCAGTCCTCTGGAACCATGTCTATTTCCAGTGAGCTGTTGAACAAGGCAGTCAGCAAGAGAGCCAGCACCTCTCTGGGTTCTCTTAGTACCCTGGGGTATATCCCGTCCAGTCTCATAGCCTTATTTATGATCAGGGCTTTAATTTATTTATTTTGTTTGAAAATTGGTAACCAGGAAAGGCAGACTGAGTTGAGGCTTGTTTCCAGGTGTGACCTGCATCATTCTGAGCTATTTGAGGGCTTTTGGGGGCTTGGCCATCTTCCACGTATCACACCTTCAGAATCCCCTATCTCCACCCGATTTCTGCCCACTCTCAGCCTTTCTGTTTCTTTTGGCATTGATATACATGGCCAGTCAAAAGGTTGGAAAATGAAAGGTGGAAGTGAGTTGTCTTGTGTAGCTTGTAGTTCCTACTAACAACGTTTCCTGTGATGTTCATTCCACATACAGTACACGATTCTGCTCAGTTCTTTGTTTCTTTGCCTAAAGCAGGATTTCTCAAATGGGGAGGCCCCCCCCCCACCAGTTCCAGGGGAGGCTCAGTGTAGCCTGACAATGCACCATACCAAAAGCATCAGTGCATGTTACAGTGAATATTTTGAACCTATAACTTGTTATTCTATTTTAGATCACCCCTTTTCTCTTGTCTTATAAAATGCTCTTTGCTCAACAGATTGAGTCTGCTTTAGTATTTGTTTTGAGATTTGAAATAAATTAAAAAGGAATGTTCCTTTTAATACAGGTAGACCCTTGGCCATTTTAAAAGGAGCTCTCTTTTTATTATTTCTAATCTCAAATATTCTGAAGTTAAGAGATAATGAGTGGCTGGCCCATACCTCTCAACTGTTCCTGATTTTCAGGGACGTCCCTGATTTTACCTCAAGTATTTCCACCACCCCTCCTAAATTTGAGATTACTATTACAGATGAATTGGGATTCAATGCACAAAATAATGACAGACTTTAGTGTTGCAGTCTAGTGCTCCTTCAGAAAATGCTTTTTATACACTAAGCCAAACATTATGGCAGAATTATTGAGCTGGGCCAGCCCCCTGGCGCAGTGGTTGGATTTCTGCTTGCAGCACCGGTGACCCGGGTTCAGGAACGGACCCGGGTTGTCAGAGGGCCAGCTGGGGGGGGGATGACTGAGTGTCCTCAGACTTCTCTCTTTCTCCGGGGGGGGGGAGGGGTCTGTGTGTTTGGTGCCACGGTGACACCTAGCGGAGGCTGGGTTCACCGCAAGCACCGATGCCAAATTGAACTCAGGGGTGAGGTGGACAATGGTCATCATTGCACGTCCCCGCCTCTGCTCACAGAGGAGAAAAAATCATCCCGTGCCTGGCCGTCTCTATGAAGCTCTGCCCCCAGTGCCTCGATCAGCCTCCGGAGCCAGCTCCCTGACCAGGTAATTGTATTGTGACTCAATACGGAGGTTGGTGCCATGGCCCCGCTCTCTGGGAGGAAAGCCAGGGATGACAGGGTGAGTGCAGGCATATCTAGAGGTGGAGGCAAGGGCTCCATGTCCAGAGTGGAGCCTGACAGCTGGGTATGGACCAAAAAGCATAGTAAATAATAATAAAAAAAAGAATTATTGAGCTGATATCATTTCTTAGGATGTGTCCCTGATTTAAGCCAGTTGTTCCTGATTTCTTTAATCATTGTCCCTGATTTGAACTTCAGGAGGTTGAGAGGTATGAGTGGCTCTTATATGACCAAGTAAAAGGGTGATCTAAAATGAAATAAAAAGTAATAGATTCAGTGTTTTTACAGTAACATGCACTGCTGCTTTGCATTTTGAGTAGCTGATGTTTGGTATGAAGAGACTGGGAAAACTGAATGTACTGCAAATAGTCTCAGGTGAATAAACTTGGTCATTTATTCAATGTTCTTTCACATTCTTTCTGGTGTACAGGGCAAAGTATTGTATGCGATTGTTTCTATGGTGAGGCCTGATGTTCTTCAGTAAATTAGGAGAAGCCTGAGATTTTTTTTCATATCTTGAGGGAGGTTTACTATGATAATGTTTGAGAACTAATGGCCTAAAGGGAATGGCAGAGATGTTGTACAACAGCCAGATCTTGTTCCTGTATTTGCCCAGAAATGACAGTATAACCACAGGTATTCACTTTGTAAGGCAGTTTTACTGAACAATGCTGTGACTGGCAGCAGCTCCTCCTGCACCCCCATCCTAAACCAAGTACAAGTACAAAAATTTTGTTGATCGGCAAAATGCCATTACAGTTTATACACATGAATGCATTAAAAACTCTGGATAGTATACAACAGAAAAGGATATCCATATAAAACACAGTAAAGTGCCAACAGTGCATTTCTTAAAAAATAAGTTCTTTACAATATTAAAGGTGCATGTTTTTTAAAAAGTTTGCCACTTTTTCTAAAGTCACAAAATCATTTGAATTAAGCAAAGAAATTAACATTTCTTCAGGGGGGAGGTCGAGTCCTTTCAATATGTCAACCAACCAGCATAAACGTTGCTTCTCAAATAGTGGACGTATTAATAATATGTGTTTTAAATCATCCTCCATGGCTCTATTACACTTGCAAAAAGGAGAATCTATATTTTTTCTTTTTTGCCTATAATAGACACAATTTGCTGTATATATTTCTAATCTAAATTTTGTAATGACCCTCCTTAAATTATAGTCTGTAAATTTCATTAAATACAGTTCCAGTCCATGTATTTGTTTTAATTTTTTATACCATCCAAATAGTTTATATTCTTTCAATTTAGATAACATGTTATTTTTATCTATGTCCCTGAACCTAATTTTAACTAAATTGGCTATTTCTTCCCAGGAATGTGTGTAAATATCACACAGAGTGTGACCGAGGCCGTATGGAAACAGGGATTTACTAATTACCTCTAGGACTGGAAACCTAAAGCCCAACTGTGAATATTTTATTTTCTCCTCCAGACATTGTTTTGGGAGTCTATCTTCCTTTAATAGGAACAATTGTAATGTTAATATTATCTGCCTTTCTTTTACCAAGGTCTCTACAGAGTGTTGACCCAATTCTAAATTTAGAATTACTGATGGTACACTCTGAGGTACCATCAGAATATACCTACTTATTTTCTTTTAGGCTATTTCTAGTTTTCCAAGGTCTGAGGAACCCCAGATCTCTGATGCATATGATACGCAGGATTTAATCTTTGTGTCTACTACTCTCAGGATTCCTTTTACCGTGGAACATCCCATTTTTGCATTGAAAATTCTATATGATTTTTCCAGCTATAATTTTGACTGTCTCTTACTCCAAAGTAGTCATAGTACTGAACTATCTCTACTTTATCTTTATTGATCCAAACTGTAGACTTTTTTCTTTTATTTTTATCACCAAAATTATCAATTTAGTTTTAGACATGTTTATTTTTAGCTTATGGGCAATACATAGTTTTGAAAAAATATTCTAGCTTTCTCTGAAGACCTAACATCAACGTTTAAATCATGACTAAATCATATGCATATTATAGCATTCAACCCTAGACATGCCTATTTTTGGAGCATGAAATTTAGTGTTTTGAATGTCCAGAAGAATCTCATTTGTATAGATATTAAAGAGGGTGGGGGCCAATAAACAGCCCTGATGTACCTCCATATTGGTGCAAAAGGTTGTACTTGTGTGACTGTATTGATTATATTGTTCCATAGCCCATGAGTGTTCATGCAATTGTATTAAGATGTTTAAAAGTTCCTGGCATAGGCCCAATTTTTGCAGTTTCCCCCACAATATTGTTCTACTGATACTATTGAATGCAGAAGAAAAGTCGACGAAACAATAATGTAATTTCCCCTTTCTAATCTTTGTTTGCTTCCAAATTAAATGAGTTAACACAAAGCAATGTTGTATCATCAACCTGTTCTTCCTAAATCCATTTTGTACCTCATATAGTATAGAGTTATCATCCAGCCACTTAGTTAATCTTTCTAGGATTATTCCTGTAAATATGTTTTGAGAAATATCTAACAAGCTGATAGGTCTGAACATTTTTGGTTCACTTGGGTCACCCTTTTTATATATTGGATAAATTATACTTCTGTGCCAACTTGCAGGGAAATCATGACCTTGTATGAAAATATTGAATCATCTTTCAAAAACAGGAACCCACCAGTCAACAAAATATTTATAAATGCTTCCAATGATGTTATCAGGACGAGGTGCTTTATTTGATTTAAGTCTAGTAATTGCGCTAAATATTTCTTCTTTTGTTATTCTCATAGGTATAGGAAAATACATTGATTTTATATTACTGTATGTTCCCCATTCTGTGAAATTAGTTCCTCTTCCAAAGAAAAGTATTATTCAGAAAAGTATGTAACCCAAGTATCTGGAATAATGTAAGCCTCTATTTTGATAGAGTATTTGTTATATCCCTGGCTTACTAATTTCCAAAATTTCCTACCATCTCTGCACATAACCACCTTTCTTAGTTTTTCCCATACTATTTTAGAATGACCTTGTTTTTCTTGTTCCAGAATTTTTTTGTATTTATCCCTTTCTTTATTTATAATAATATAAGATTTTTTAGTATTTTGTTTGTGAAATTGTGATTTCCACCACTTGTATACTTTAAGTTTCTTGCTCAATTCTTTTTTTGCTTTCCTACATCTGGAGTTAAACCAGGTCTTCCCTTGTTGTTTATCACTCCTAATACTATTATTTACACACTTGGGTCTGAACAGATTATTCTTGTTTATCCAAATATCAAAAGCACTGTTATAGTCTGTTTCCTCTGTAATAGATTTATACATTTCTTCCAAATGGTCCTTAAATAAATTATTAAATAAACCAATGGAACTAGATGTCCATTTAATTTGTTTCTGGTTTATTTCTATATCACCATTTGTGCATGGGGCATTATTCTCCTGGACAATTTGCTCAATAGAGAGTGTTAACTGTACTGGGTTAGTGCCAATTCTATTCTTTCTATAACCACGAGATCATATATCAATGGAATAGCATCAAAGTTGAACCATATTAGGTCTATAACCGAAGACCCTAGGGGGCTCATATATGTAAATTTACCTTTCTTTTCTCCTGGTAGCCTTCCATTAAGTAGCAACATGTTTTTATTTGTTAAATAAATATTAACCAACTTCCCTCTATAGTTATTTTTTATATCCATCAATACTCTATTCTTTTCCATTCTATTACTATATTCTGGTAGGAAATCAACAAATTCAGGGTATTCAGCTTGCCCTGATATCCTGGCATTGAAATCTCCCATTAATATCATGGGAATATTGGATTCTGAATCTGCAATTTGTTCAAATGCCAAAAATAGCTTATGGATTATAGTATCTGTGGCTGCTACTGATGGAGGAAAGTATTTAATATTATTTTAACGTTCCCTATTTCATTCTCTATTTACCAACATTTGAATATCCTCTGGGGTATCATAGGATTTACTAATTTTAAAATATGATTTTGTCAACAAATATATTGCTATGAGACCTTTATTTATATCATAACTTTTCTTTTAAATAGCTGGTTTAGATATGTTTGTGTAGCTTGGTATCCTCAAAGCTTTGTCTAACGTACACCAGGTCTCCTGCAAACAAATGAGATCAAATTTCCCTAAGAAACCTTTAACATTTGGATCAGCTATTTTTAAGTATGTACCTTAGATGTTTCAGGATATCTTACTAATATTTGTTTTATCATCATCTACTCCAAGGCTATATTCAGTTTCAATAATATTCAGTCACTCTATTTCATCTAAGTCCAGCCTTTCAAACCTGTTTGCGGAGGTATATCTTTCCCATGCCTCTCTATTTCTGTCTTAACTATCATCTTTTTCAATCTAATTTAACCCATTTGCCTTATTTTGCTCAACTGTCATCCATTCTTGCATAGAAATAAAATTGAGATCCAGGTTATCCAAAGTTTGTGTATGAACAAGTACTTTTTTAGTCATTTCTGGATTTCTAAAAGTAATGTCAATTTGTGACTCATTGTTTTGTTTTTTATGATCCTAATGTATTCAGTTGCTTTTTTTGAAATGTTCATGTGTATTGACCTATAAAAGAAGTATGTGATTTCCTGTTTTATATATCCCAGAGAGTCATATTTAAGGGTATCCCATCCAAACACAGTGACTGTTTTACTAAGCCACATATCTGGTTTTTTGACTTTATGGCTTTCAGTTTTCTGAGTAATTCCCTCAGGTTTTTCTTTACGCTGTGCTTTATCCTTTTCTTGAGTTTTTCCATTTTGTCCAATCACCGTATTATTTTTACTATTTTGTCCCCCTCCAGTTCCATTTCTGCTGTCCAATATCTGGTCCGGCACTATCTGTGTTGGTATCAATTCTATTCCTGACCATTTTAAAATATTTTCCTGTTTCCATATTGCCTCAGTCACCCACCCATTCTTGGTGTATAGTAATACACAGCCCTGGTACAGTTTGTTTAGGGGTCTAACACAAGTTACTTTAGAACCATCCTCTCTTGACAAGTGGAGGAGGTGCAACATCCATTTCTTGATCTTACCATTTCTTTCATCTTTTACTCTCTCCACTCCATAAATTGCAATTAGGTATTCCAGATTTTTACCATCTAGATCTAAATATTCATCAGATTTACATCCAATCTGGGGTGACACTGTGGAGGACCTGACCTCCCCCTATTAAGAGCCCCATCTTCCTTTCTCAGTTCTCTTATTCCCTTTTCTTGTGCTATCCAATAATCAGGTTTATATATATTTTCATTTAATCTCTTTTCTTTTTGTATAACAGCCTTTTTAGATACTGTTTTCTTTTTTTGCTGTTTTTTCACCTGTAGAGATTCCTTTTCTAGATCAAAACATGGAATAATATTAGATACTAACTGAAATGAGTTTTCATTTCCAGTTTGCCATTCTAAACCACAATCAGCAACAGCTTCTCAGGACCCCCCACATAATGCCACAACTGGAGTGATTGACAGCTCATTCACCTAGTTGTGATTGGTGGCAGCTCCTCAGGTTCACCTCTGGAGAGTGGGACATACTAAATTATGCCACAGTCCACACCCCCAACATCAAGCCAACCCTATATAAACACAACATACTTAAGCACCCCCTATTGTACCTACCCATCAGTGCTGGCTAACAACAACCCCCCAAACAGTCCACAACACCAGCTGGTCCAGTCCCCAGTGCCACAAAAGACCCCCCAACATACAGTCCAACACCAAAATACCAAATCCCCATGCTGGTTAACAGCACTCCTATCACAGTATTTGACACTGGAATACCCAACCCCCAGTGCCAGCTAAAACCACCCCTAACAGTCTGCGACACTGAGGTGCCCAACCCCCAGTGCTACCTAAGAACCCCGCCCACACACTGTCTGACACTGGTGCTTGCTAACAGCACTCCTCCACCACATTGCTGCCAAATAAATCACCAACACTGGGTGCCTAATCCCCAGTGTTGGATCCCTGAAGAAAAGAAAATCATCCTTTATCATTTTCTGTTTTGGTTTTTAAACCTGAATCAAAGGAAACCATCCAGCAATGTCATCTAGCCCCCACCCTATCCCCCCGTGACCCCACTCTCAGCACCCACCATCCCATCCCACAGTCCCTCATTTACCTAACTAGGGTCCCATGAAGTAACCCTGACTGTGACCTGCGAAGATCCTCTCCCAACCATGCCCAGTTGCAAACTGCCTGAAATCAAAGTAACTCAGGTTAATGGCTTTTGAAAACAAGGTAATTCAGGTTAATGGCTTTTAAAAAACAAGGTAACTCTGGTTAATAGCTTTTAATACTGTAAAACTTAAAATTTTCACTGTCAAAATATGTTTGCTATTTTCCTTAAAGCACTATTTTGCACAACAATAAATTTGCACTAATTAGTGTTATTAGCACTTTTTCATTATAATGAATGTGCTGCTATTGACTTAGCGGTAGAGATGCAGCAAAGTTTTACTCTGCAGGTGAATTTCTGGCTAAGTCAGAAAATCTGCATCTGCAGAGGTTTTTGCAAAGTTGCCTGCTTTAAACCAAAATTCACCTATGATGACTTCACCTTGTAACTTCACTGTGCAACTTTGCCTTGCGTTTGTCAAGGCAAAGTTACCAAAAAAAGGCTCTGTCACATGGCTCAGTTTCTGCAGGTCACATGGGACATTCCAATCAGGCAGGAAGTGAGTGAGTTGCTTTTACTTTCTCATCAGTTGAGTGGATCAGTTCTACAAAACCAACACACAGAAAATCTGATAAATAAGTTTGTTATTATAGTTTCAAACTAGGGATGGGTGGACTGACCTGCCTAAAATCAGAACTCCTGGATCCAATGTGGCCCAGTGGACCCAGATCAATAAGAATCCATGGCATAATTGTGCTGAGTCTGGGTCCACCAGCTGAGTGTGGCTATAATGATTACCTGGTGTCCAATGGTGCCCCTCGCCCTTCATTCTCCATCCCCTTTTTCAACCCCTCCATCCTCTGATCACCGGCCACAAATTTCTAAACTGATCTGCTGCTCTCCAAAGTCTTCATGCGGCTGAAGCAGATTTGACTGCTTTTTGTCAGCCTGCTCCTCCAACACAAATCAAAAGCAGAAAGTTCTGGATGCAGCCACAAGCTGCAATCAAGGTGGCAGCTATAAGCTGTAGGACCCTTCATCTAACAGTTTGTAGCTACCACCTTGATGGCGGCTTGGAGCTGCATCTGGAACTTCCTGCATTTGATTTGTTTTGGAAGAGCAGGCTGACAAACAGCAGTCAAATCTGCTGCAGCCACATGGAAACTTCAGACAGCAGCAGATTGGTGGCTGGTGATCAGAGGATGGGGGGTCCACTAGACACCAGGCACATTTTTATGTTCATTGTGCACAGTGCAAACAACATATTGCAGCAGCTTTCTCAGTAGCAGGATGTGGAGGCATGGCACTGTTGTGGCAAATGCCCCCACAGCCTGCAAAGGCTTGTCCCACTTCCCCCAATGCCGTAGCAGGCTGCTGGTGACAGTAGTTTGGAACATTCATACCAACTACTGACAATTTCACCGCTGCAATCAGGGGCCGCCTCATCACTGCAGCATCAGCCATCTGCTGCAATGAGGGAGTGCCCCGACATTGCAGGGCGGGATGTAAAAACACTGATATTGTTTGTGAACATGGCAGTGGGTTGCTGCCCTGTTCACAAACAATATAACCTCACCGTGTTTATATGCCGACGGGGCCCCCAATCCCTGTCGGCTTTGGTGCCCCCTTTGTTGATTTTGCTGATGGGGGAGCCCACTCCCTGTTGGCATTCTGTAACCCCCCCGCTTTCATTTTCTGCTGACAGGGTGCCCAACCCCCATCAGCATAATGATATTCCCCTTTGTGTGCCAACAGGGTGCCCAATCCCCTCGCTACCTGCTGCCCCCAAAAACAGAAGCCTCTGGTGGCATGCTGGGAGCCCACCCAGTGTGCCACATGCCCTGTAAAGTTAAAACAGTCCGCAATGTCTTTTTGTTTTTTAACCTGAAAAAAGGAAACGGTCCTCGTAGTCTGCCTGCCCTCCCACAACCCGATACATCCACTGTGCATCCTGCCTCCCCACACCCTCACTCCATACTTACCTCCGAGTCTGGCGACGCATCTTCGTGGACCGAACACAACTGCACTCTTCAAAGCCGACCGTCGAACTGACTAAATGCCGTAAGCTGTATAATGTAATGAGTAGGTGTTTTCAACTTTAGTGCATAACTCAGGTATTTTTGGGGATTTTTTCACCACATTTTCAACATGGGGTTTTTGGGACCCCTCCTCATGAATGCTTGAACTGTCATGGCGTTAATCAGCCCCAAAAGATGATTTCACGGTCACTGCGCAGAATCACCTTTGGGGGCTGACTAATGAAATGACAGTGCCAGTGTTCATGAGGTGGGTTCTCAAAAAGCCTATGTTGCAAATTTGGTGGAAAAAATCATCAAAATGACTGTTTTATGAGTATGCGTTGCACAGTTGCTACACACGCTCGTAACTTTGTGAATTGGCAATATTTTGACACCAGATTTTCAACATTGGCATTTTGTCAGACCTCCTTGTGAACAGTATAGCTGTCATTGTTCACATCCTGGTGGAAATGTGTTTTCGTACTTCCGGCGCAGAATAGCGCGGTTGCTGTCGGAAATTAGTGTTCAGGACAGATTAAGAAAATGACAGTGGTACTATTCATGAGTAGAGGTCCTGAAATGGCTATGTTGAATATTTGGTAATGATACTCCATAAAATGACTGTGTTACGAGCATGCATTGTGCAGTTTGCACGCACGCTCGTAACTTCACAAATTTATAATATTTTCACTCCAGATTTTCAACATTGCCATTTTCCCACACCTACTTATGAACAGTGCAGCTGTCATTTTTCCCATCCTGACCAAAATGTGTTTTCGCAGTTGTGGCACAGAATAGAGCAGTCGCTGTGGGAAATCACTGTCTGGGACAGATTAATAAAATGACAGTGATACTGTTCATGAGCAGAGGTCCTAAAATGCCTATGTTGAAAATTTGGTGATGATAGCCCAATCAATGAGTATGTTACAAGTGTGCATTGCACACTTTCCACACACCCTTGTAACTTTGCAGATTCATAATATTGTCATGCCACGTTTTCAACAATGGAATTTTTTCACACCTCCTTATGAGCAGTACAGCTGTCATTTTTCATGTCCTGAGTGAAATGTGGTTTCACAATTGTGGTACAGAATAACGCAGTCGCTGTGGGAAATCAGCGTTCGGGACAGAGTAAGAACATGACAGTGTCACTGTTCATGAGCAGAGGTCCTAAAATGCCTATGTTGAAAATTTGGTGACAAAACTCCATAACATGACTGTGTTACAAGCGTGCGTTCAACTGTTTCCACGCACCCTTGTAACTTCACAAAGTTGTACTATTTTCACACTACATTTTCAACAGTGGCATTCTTTCACACCTCATTATGAACAGTACAGCTGTCATTTTTCACATCCTGGCTAAAATATGTTTTTACACTCCTGCAGGAGAATAGTACGGTCGCTGTGGGACATCAGTGTTTGGGACAGATTAAGATGGAACGAGTGAGAGGGGGGCGTGACCAAGCTCAACTGCGCTCTGTCGGGACTGCTGCGGATTTGTTTGTGGGCAGAAAAAGGCCCCAACGCAAGAGGCCAGTACAAAAGGGCAGCCTGCAGCACTGGGAGAAACAGAACAAGAGAGCAAGTGAGGGAGGGGGAGTGAGCTAACTCACCGGAGCGCTGTCAGGACTGCTGAAGATTTCTTTGTGGGCAGAAAAAGGCATCAATGCAGGCAGGGGCCCAGTAGAAAAGGCCAGCCTGCAGCGATGGGAGAAACAGTACGAGTGAGTGAGACAGGGGGACTGAGTGAGCTTAACGGAGCTCTATCGGGACTGCTGCAGATTTCTTTGTCGGTAGAAAAAGACGCCAATGCAGGCAGGAGCCCCGTACAAAAGGGCCGCTTGCAGTGCCAGGACAAACAGAATGAGCATGTGACAGAGGGAGACTGAGTGACCTCAACGGAGCTTTGTTGGTACTGCTGTGGATTTCTTTGTGGACAGACAAAGGTGCCAACGCAGCCAGGAGCCCTGTACACAAGCACAGCCTGCAGCGCCAAGAAAACAGAATGAGTGAGTGACAGTGCGGTAGTGAGTGAGCTCAACAGAGCTGTATTGTGACTGCTGTGGATTTCTTTTGGACAGAAAATGCGGCAACGCAGGCAGGAGCCCAGTACAAAAGGCTAGCTTGCAGCACTGGCAGAAACGGAATGAGTGAGTGAGAGAGAGGGAGTGAGCGAGCTCAATGGAGCTATGTTGGGACTGCTTCAGATTTCTTTCTGGCCAGACCAAGCTGCCAATGAAGGCAGGAGCCCAGTACAAAAGGTCATCCTACAGCGGCAGGAGACACAGAATGAGTGAGTGAGGGAGGGGGAGTGATTGAGCTCAACGGAGCTCTGTTGGGATTGCTGCAGATTTGTTTGTGGGCAGAAAAAGACAGCAATGCATGCAGGGGCCCAGTACAAAAGGGCAACCTGCAGTGGCGGGAAAACCAGAATGAGCGAGTGAGAGAGGGGGGGAGTGAGCGAGCTCAATGGAGCTCTATTGTAACTGCTGCAAATTTCTTTGTGGGCAGATGAAGGTGGCAACGCAGGCAGGAGCCCAATAGAAAAGGGCAGCCTGCTGTGCCGGCAGAAATGGAATGAGCGAGTGAGAGAGGGGGAGTCAGCAGGCTCAACAAACCTGTGTCGGGACTGCTGCAGATTTCTTTGTGGGCCAAAAAAGACACCAACAGAGGCAGGAGCCCAGTACAAAAGGGCAGCCTGCAGTGCCAGGAGAACCAAAATGAGTGAGTGAGAGAGGGGGGGAGTGGGCCACCTCAACGGACCTCTGTTGGGACAGCTGTGGATTTCTTAGTGGGCAGAAAAAGGTGCCAATGCAGGCAGGAGCCCAGTACAAAACAACAGCCTGCAGCATGGGGAGACACAGACTGAGAGAGGGGCAGTGAGTGAGCTCAACACACCAACGCAATCAACATTCGGCATTGACAAATACTTGTTTAATAATGGAATAGGGATAAGCAAGGGCAGGGGGTACCATGGGACACCAGGGAATTGTTATCCACACATGGCTTGTGGATGTGGAGGGGGAGGATTTCACTAGTCACCAAGGAATACTTTTTTTTTAAGGGAATGGGATAGAAAGGTCGGGGGGGGGACCTTGACTGGACACCAAGGAATGTTAACAGGCAGCGATCTAAGGAAGTGGTGCTACTAGACATCAGGGACTGATTTGTTTTGGACCGGTGAACTGGCAACAATTGCAGGAGGGGAGTGGTAGGCTAGCCCATTAAACTTACTACCACACCAGTTCGGTTTTCTGCTGCTATGGCTCAAGTTGGAGGGAGACACAGTCAGAGGGAGGGACACAAACACGTCACACTCAGTCACCTGACCAAGCTGCTAGTTGGTCAGTGGTACTGAGCTACAAGGTGTGTTTGTGGTGGGAATCAGTCAGTGTGTGGCTGAGATTCAGTACAGATGTGATCCTCTCATCATCGCAGTTAGCCTTTAAATAAAGCCTGCAGCAGCAACTTGCCTTTAAAACCTTAGAACAAGCAGCTAAAAAAATAAAGGGGATAAAAGAACATGGCAGGGGGAAGGGAAGGCCAACAGACAGAGCTGTAGTGCTCAGTCAGTTTTTGTACCTGAATTTGTGTGTTTGCCGTGTTGTTGTATCTTGTGGTCTGGTGGTGGTTCTGCTCTGCCAGTGCCTTCTATTGTTGCTCAAAGCCTGCAGTACAAAGCAAAGTGCAACAGTGCCTTGATTTTATTGAAAAAAGAAAGAAGCTAAAAAGAACAAAAGGTCAAAGGAGAATAAAAGAAAGAAACAGATCAACCTGGCGGGGGGAAGAGAAAGAAGGTCAAGGGTACTATGCCAGGGAGTGGGACAGAGCTTTGAGTGCTCACTCAGTAACCTGCCTGACTCCTGTGTATCACATGGTAGTTTTCAATTCAAACCTCTCTGCCTCCTGTTGTTTCTAATGAAAGAAAGTGCCTTAATTTTATATAAAAAAAAAAAAGCCGTTCATAGCAGAACGAAAGGTGAAGCACCTAAAAAGAACATAAGAGCCAAGAGGAATAAAAAGAAAAACACGAATCAACCTGGCAGGGGGGAAGGGAAGGCCTAGCTTCAGTGCTCACTCAGTAACCTGCCTGAACTCGTGTTGTGACTTGTATCTTGTGTCAGTTTTCAAACCTCTGCTCTGCCAGTGCCCTTCTGTTGTTGCTCTAAAGCCTGCAGTGCAAAGCAAAGTGCAAGAGTACCTTATATTTATTAAGAAATGCTGTTCACAATTCCATGTGTGTGTCATAAATCTCAGTGCAGTTTTATGCAATTTTATGGCAGATTTTCAGTCTTTCTCCCATTTTACAAAAGGCTCTGATTTAAATTAGAACTAATCAGGACTTTGGCCTGGATCCTGATCCCGATAATAAGGGTCAGAACCTTTCTGGGTCCACCCATCCCTATTTCAAACCAGTTCATTTTGAACTACTTTGGATTCCTTATCTGTTCCTGACTTTCATTTGCTGCTTACTCTTTCTTTTTTGTAGTTTTTTCTCTCTTCTCTCTCTCTCTCTCTCTCTCTCTCTCTCTGAGTCCCTTTTTGTTTTGGGGGGGTTCTTTTAGTAGTAAAGTACTATTTGCAGAAACGGAGGAGGTGCTAGTAGTCCATGGGGGACCCAGAGGGTGACATGGTCCCAGGATGTGTGGTGAGACTGGGAGTGGCAGCCACTGCCTCAGTAGGGAAGCATTTCATACTGGGAGAGAGGCACCCCTCGAATCGGCCCCACCACCACCACCAGCTGTGCAGGATATGAGTGCTGCCCTGACTGAGAATGTGCATGAACAGCAGCAGGAGCAGAAGGACCAGCAGCGGCAGCCTGAGGTCTCTGACCCCCTGCCTCATGCCGCCACCACCACCACCACCACCACCAATTCCCCACACACAAAGCAGCCTGTAACATCGGGAGCTCCCCCGCAGCAGCAACAAAGGAGCTCAGCAGTGTGGCACTTATTTACAAGTCACTCTAATGATGCAAGTGTGGTGACTTGTAAGTTGTGTGGGAGAGATGTGTGGTGGGGAAAGCAGGGTAGCCATTTGGGCACTGGTGAGCAGAGAACCCACCTAACAGTACGTCACAAGGCAGAATGGCAGGCTAGGCTGCGGGAGGTTACTGCTGAAGGAGATGATGAAGGAGATGGCGAACAGCCTGAGGGGGCAAGTTGTGCTGCCAAGAGGCGGCGTGCCAGAAGGTCATGCACACAAAGGCAGGGACAGAGTGGTTTTGGAGAATTTGGTGGCTCCTGCAGCCCCAGCATCCCTACCAACAGCAGCACCAGCAGGAGTAGCCACACAGGTGGACCTGGCTGTACTGTGGGCAGAAATGTCTGTCCTCTACCAGGAGGTCACCGAAGCATGGCAGGACATAAAAACTCTGCTTGATAACCAGGAGAAGCTCATAAACATCCTGGAGGAGCTTCAAAGTCATGGTGGCATGCACTGACATGCTTGATTATTTTCTTTTCCTTTCTTTCTTTCATGAAACTTTAATTTCCTTCAAGATTTAGTCATTCCCCCCAAAAAATACCCCCAAAAAGTGTAAAAAAAATCTTTGCTATCCTCTTCTTTGACTTATCTAATTTCTTTTCCTACTTTATAGTCCCTTTGTTTACCTCCCCAAAAACTGTATTAATAATTGTCTTTATCTCACTGAATTTTTCCTTCCTATTCTATCCTCCTTGCTGCCCAGTGTGGCTGTTGTAATCTGTACTGTTTTCAAGTTTTGTAGTGGTCTCCCCAATAAAATACAAATACCAAAAAAATGTTAAACAAAATACCCCCAAAAAACTTTCCTATCTTATTAAAAGCTGGCGGGCTGCTACATCATGCTGCCTGCCGTACCATATTTGATAGTGCATAACATGAACTGCCAAGAATAGTGGAGAAGATGTCCCTAACAACCAAAATATAATTCTTGTCTTCTTGTCTTGAAAAAATTTATGCTGATAACTAAAATGTGAAGCACTACCCCAAGTCCCTCCCAAACTGCTTTCCTGCTGCTAGGTCCTGGTGCTAGGTGCTTCTGTTGCAGTGGTGTGCAACTGCCAAGAGAAGTCAAGGAGAATCACAAGAACAATCACATGAGAACATTGCCTGAGAAGCTAAACAGTGACAGTGGTTCAGCAGGTTGCACACTTGCCTCTGAGGCTGGAAGATCAGAAAGTTGTGGGTTCTATCCCCATGCCAGGCACTTGGGTTAAATCCCAGTACTGACACTGTGGTGCAGCATGAGGGGGGGTGCTGCACTCCAGAGGTGCCTTCTTTTGGATGAGATGTTAAACTGAGGTCCCATATGCCTATTCAGGCGGATGTTAAAGATCCCATGGCACTTCTCGAAAAGAGCAGGGGAAAATGTATTGTGAAATCAAAACCATTCAAAAATCAATACAACAAAGTAACACTATGAAATCAGGTAAGTACAATGAATCCAACAATAAATAAAAAGAAAACAATCCAGAGTGTTCATAGCTTAGGTCACAGCTGTGTCACAGTTTGTTATCTATCTTAAATCCTTCCCATTCATGTTAAATAGTGGCTCTAGACAAGGGTGTCCACTTTCCCAGCTACTTTTTATGTTAGCCTTGGAACCTCTAATCAGAAGAATATTAAACTCAGAAAATATTCACGGAGTGCTAACTGGCAAATATAATAACAAAGTGTTGGCCTTTGCAGGCGACATTCTACTGACTTTATCCCAACCTGTATTCTCACTTTAGGCTGTTAAACCCTTGTTACAAAAATTTGGTGAGATATCAGGCCTATTTGTCAACTGGTCCAAAACTGAATGTCTGATACTTAGCCATTCTGACTCAGAAGTTAGGAAATTGAAAGAACTCCCAAACACAGCTTGGCCGAAGGAGGGCCTGAAATATTTGGGAATCAAAATTTTTGATCCAATAGATAAAATCTGGAGTCATAATCTAACTAAAATCTTAAATGATTTAAAATCTGATCTAGAGAGGTGGTCCAGTTTGTATCTATCCTTATGGGGGAAAATAAATTCTATAAAAATGATATTAGCTCCTAGATTACTCTATTTTATGAACAACTTTACAGCTAATATCCCAGGCTTTTGGTTCATCAGATTTGACAAGATTGGTTCCACTTTTTTATGGGAAGGGAAACCTCCCAGATTATCTAAACCGAAATTAGGAGCGCCAATTAAGTCAGGAGGATTTGCACTACCATGGTGGCAGGGTTATTTTTGGGCATGTAAGTTAAAACAAGTGGCCAACTGGTTCACTTCCCAAGATAACTCCAATGCGCCCTTGTGATTATATACTGAGGAAGATCTTGTGGCTCCTCAGAGTTTACCAGATTTTTTCTTCACACATGCTCCCTTTAGGATAGCAAACCACCCTACTTTACAGATTTCAGTGTTGGTTTGTAAAAAATTCAGTCAACTCAAGAAATCTGAGTTTGTACCCTTAAAATATATCCCCCTTTGGAATAATCCATTGCTTACCAGAACTAACAAGGGTATCCCTGACCTTGGATGGGGTAAAAAAAGATATACAAATTATTGGGGATGTACTAGATGCAAATAACAGACTTTTGTCTTTTGAACAAATGCAGTCAATGTATAAACTTAACAAATGTGAATTCTGGTTTTATTTACAATTAAGAAACTACCTATCCACTACAATAGTTTCTCTACTTCTCCCTCAAGTTTATGGATATCCTTTTCTAAAGTAGCCCATCTTCCAAAAGATTTTAGCTTGATGTATAAGACGATGCAAGATCCTGAAGAGGACCTAATAGATCATGGCAGAGTTAAATGGCAAACAGACTTGAAATAAGCTTTCCTGTAGATGTATGGGGCAAACTTTGGGACAATGCTATTAAAACATGTAGAGAAACTCAAGGCAGGTTAGTCCAATTCAAAATTCATCATTATTATTACTATTCCCCATGTATTCTTTTTGGGTTGGGTACAGCCTCAAATAACAACTGTTGGAGATGTGGACATTCTGATGCAGGTTTAGCTCATCTCCTGTGGACTTGTAATGAGATTTTGGAAATATGGAAACAGGTACAGTACATGACATTTGTCAATACTGTTAAGAATGAATTTTCCACTCTCCCCAGCTCTATTTAGCAGTGTCAGTGGCTCAGTAGGTAGCACACTCGCCTCTGAGGCTGGGAGATCAGAGGGCTGTGGGTTCAGTTCCCACATCTGGCACTTGGGTCAATATCCCAGTACTGACACTGTAGTGCAGCATGAGAGGGGTGCTACACTTCTGACATGCCATCTTTCAGATGAGATGTTAAACCGAGGTCCCATCTGCCTGGATTGGTGGTAGTTCAGGTGGATGTTAAAGATCCCATAGCACTTATCGAAAAGAGTAGAGGAATTTCCCGGTACTGGCCAAATTTCCCTCATTCACTAAAAAAAAAAATACCACCAACAGCTTAATCTGGTTCAAGGTCAGTTGGCATTCATCTGTATCCCCCTCCCCCGGGTCGTGCCTGAAAATAGGCAGGATTTGTCTAGTGCACTTACCCGGTCAACAAAAACTAAATAAATATATCTTTGGCGATATCTCTGTTTTACCAAAAATCCCAAAAGAGAAAAAAATATGGGTCTGTGCAGTAGCTTTGTCATTTAAAAGATTAATTCTCCTAAGTTGGAAAGATCCAAATGTCCCCTCCATACGTCAGTGGTTAGATTACCCTAGCAAGGTAGCCAACAATGAAAGAATTAGTTACACAATTTTGGGAAAAAAAGACATTTTTGAAATGATATGGGGCCCTTTTCTAGAATTATGTGCTTAAGATAGCTATCTTTGTTTAATATGGTTCTTAAAATGTAAAATACAACTTTCATTAGAATCGTATATGTTATTTTAGATATGCACAATGATACTTTTATTGTTTGTACTATTGATTGTAACATGCAGGCATCTTTTGTATTTTTTTCTTGAAAACTAAATAAAATTGTGAATTGAAAAATTAAAAAAAAAGAGTTTATTATCCAAGTTAGGTGCTTCCAAAGTTCTAATAGTTCATTCTGTGGAAGAGAGATGCTTTCTTTATAATATACAGTTTGCAAATCTTTTATAATTTTTCCTTTTAATTCTTGATATGACCCTTCTCTTGTTGTAATATAAACATACATCTTCCCATCCAAATATGCCACTTTATAACTGAAAAAATTAAACAGAGCGTACTTTTATAGCATTTGTTCCATGTTAACGCATCCACATATTACATTTTGGTAAGTTATAGGTTGTAAGAGTTGTTCCAACCACTGCAAAGCTAAGTACATTGAAACATTTTCTATAAATGAACATGTAAAAGACAAATGTTCTAGGGTTTCTAGGCATTGGATACATTGTGGCCAACTACATATTCTTTCTGTAAGCTGTTTATGTTTGTGATTAGCTTTTACATTCAGCTTTTTTGTGACATGTGAACCAGTGCATGTCCCACAAGTGAGGTGGTATTCTAGGATTGCCTAGTAAAGATTTCAATGGAGGAAGATATGGTTTTGGACATTTTTCAAAAATTTTGTCTACTGTACATGTAGAGCCGGATATTCAGATTGCACCAGATAGTGGCACAAGCCTGGGTGCAGTGCAACTGGGCTGCGCCGGGCCAGGACCAGGTGATAATCAATGGTGATGCACCATGGCACAACACCATTGAATATGGCAAGGTCGGTGCACATAGTGTGCATGGCGCAGTGGCACTGCACCAGCCGTAGAGAGGGAGCATGGGGATTCTTCAGTGCAAGTGCAGTTGCGCTAGGTGTATCACCCAAGATATTCAGCCGGGGGCATGCAAATGAGGCCATAAGATATGCAAGGCACAAATGAGACCATTTGCATGTCAGTATGACCCCATTTTCATACAATGCACTGGGTGTCCTGGCGAATTGTGCCTGGTGCCCTGCCAAGCTGCTGACATTGGGGGTTGGCTCCCTGGTGGGCTATTGTAGCCCCCTGTATGCCCGATCATGGGCATCTGTAACTGTTAAAGAACTACCTGGTGGTCTAGCGGTACCTCCCAATACGCCCGATCACAGGCTGCCATAAAATGACAGATTTACCTGGTGGTCTAGCGGTACACCCCTGTATGCCTGATCGCAGGCTGTTGTACAAGGAAAGACTTACCTGGTGGTCCAGTGGTACTCCCCTCCCACCCACCCACCCACAGAGGGCCCCAGCCACCCAGCACCCCATCATTGGCGGGTGCCACCTGCATACTGCCCAGCATCCGTCGAATGACAGTGTAAGTATGACTGTATGTTCATTGGTCCACAGCATGGATCATTGGGCTTGCAGACATATTGGACATAGAGACCAGATATGTGAATAAATGCATTTATTCACATATCTGGTCCTGTGTAGTAAAATATGGTCTGCAAGCCCATTGGTCCACAGTGTGGACCAATAGGCATACAGATTATACTGTACACTCTCATTCAGCAGGTGACCAGGTGGTATGCGGGCAGGGTGCTGCCGCCCGCCAATGAAGGGTGGAGGTGCTGGGTGGCCTGGTGCCCTCTGTGGGTGGATGGGGAGAGGGGTACCACTGGACCACCAGGTAAGTCTTTCCTTGTATTACAGCCCGTGATCGGGCGTATGGGGGGGTACCGCTAGACCACCAGGTAGTTCTTTAACATTTACAGATGCCTGCAATCGGGCATACAGAGAGGGGACTGCTAGACCACCAGGTACTTCTTTAACATTTACAGATGCCTGTGATTGGGTGTACAGGGCAGGGGGGCCACTAGACTACCATGGAGGGTCAGGGTGCTTGTGGACGGTGTTCCTGCTGGGTGGGTGGCCACCCAAGTCTGGCAGCTGTTGTGTTGCACCTTGCAATACAGCCGCCCGCCTTTGGGTGTCCAACGGTTGAGCCTGTTTTTTTTCATCTCAACTTTGAGCACCAGTGTGCAGTGCATGAAGGGGTTGCACCAGCATATGCGCTGCACATCCCGGGCTGAATATCGGGATATGCCGCATATGCATGGGCATGCCCTTGCATCTGTGCCACATACTTTACCAATGCACCCCAGTGCATCGGGGGTTGCACCGCACAACTTGCCCTTTTGAATATTGCGCCGGGGCACATTGGGGGTTGCACATGGTGCAACTCCTTTGAATATGCCGGCCATAGTTTCTAGAAACATTTGGTACAGCCCTTTTCTAGTAATAGTTATCATGGTATGGGCTGTCACCTTCCGTTGTCTTAGTCTAATGAAAGTGTCTTTTATGTAACAGGATATCATAATAGTATTTTTTACTATTTTTAATGCTTTGGCCTCCATTGTAAAAACCATTGTTGGCATGTATCAAATAGCCATGCCTCCCACCCTCTGCTCTGATTTAACAACAATGGTTTAATATTAAAGATCAGGAAGATGCTATTAAAAAAAGGATTGGGTTTACCATATTGACACCACCTTTATTCAGGGGTAGGTACGTGATATTTCTTTTAATTGGGTTGAGCATACTCCGCCATAATGCCTGAAAAAATAATCCCAGTAGTTTGGTTTCCGTGACCGTAGGAGGTGGAAAAACCTGCACGGATGTAAAGAAAGATGGGTAGTATATGTGTTCTAATAAGGTACACCCTTGTCTTTTTCCCTGACTTCCACAAATTCCAGTTGTCTACCTTCAGTTTCTCTAGTTTAAATTTCATGTCCCAATTTACTGTGTCCATATCCGGTACATCATGTTGAATTCCTAAAATTGTAATTGGTCCCGAGCTTATTCTTATTCTATTAACTAATAGTTGGGGTTCTTGACTAGTGTCCAGATTATACGCTATACATTTATCTATGTTCAAGGATGCTCTGAAATGTTTCCAAATTGTTTGCACTGGTGTATGGCTTCTATAATGGAAAGTGTATTTGCTACTAAAAGACATAAGTCATCCGTATATGCTGATGCTTTCTGCTGGAGTATGCTAGGGCTGTAACTAAGTGGGGATATATTTTATGCACTATTTATTTTTCTAAGTAACAGGTCTATGAAAAAGACATATAGAATGGGGCTTAATGGGCACCCCACCTCACACCTCTTTAAATGTGTATCATGGGCCCTTTCCAGCCATTAATTAGTGGGACCACTGTGGCTGTTCTATATAATCCTTTGATCCAAGATATCAGAGCTGGTGGTACATGATATTGTTTTAGGACTTCCCATAGAAATTTATGATTAACAGAATTGAAGGCTTTTTTTGGTCTAAGGAGACCACATATCCTTGTATAGATTCCCCATTGCTACGTTCCATTAATTCACAAATTAATATAAGGTGGTCTGTTATTTATTTATTTATTGAAACAGTTTCGCCAGGAAAGGCACACTGAGCAACAAGATGCTCGTCTCCCAGTGCGACCTGGGGGGGGGTTACAAGGGGGTTGGATAACACGCAGGTTATCAACTGAGCAAATAACAGAGGCAAATAGCAGCATATGGATACAATTGCATTAAACTACAAGCAACAACACATGGAGTACATTGGATATTGTATGGAGCATATAACAATTACCTGACAAGTAGCAGCAATACAAGGGAAAATTTAGCACACAGTATTATGCAGGTATAAACAACAGGAGACATAGAACACATGATGTTGCAGGACATTGCAGGACAAAAAGGCACAGGACAAAAGTGCATAGGTTGAGGCTATATGCCAGCATTTATAGCAATGCTAAGGCCACTGGTTGGGCAGTAGGGAGGGGAGCAATTGGCACATGGCTGACTCAGGTACAGGAGCAATTAGTAGTGAGGAAGTTAGCTATGGTGGTAGAAAGAGAGTGGGCAGAGGAAGAATGCCGAATTTGAGGTGGGAGATCATTCCGTAGCTTGGGTAACCGGTGTGAGAAGGCGGCTTGCCTGGCAGTAGTCTTCCACCTAGGGATTGATAGTTGGCAGTAGTCACAGGATCTAAGATAATGGGCGGGGAAGGGGCAGCTGAGAGCATGGAGGAGCGGTAGGAAGGGATGATGCCAAGCCATAGGTTAGATACATATTTAGGACAGTGTGAAATGTGGCGGTTTCTGAGGGACAGTAGTGCCAGGGAACAGTAGAGGTCGCAGCGGTGGGTAAGGGGTGAGACATCGAGAACAAAGCAGCAAAGGGCATTAAAAAGTGTGTCCAGCTTAGACAGGGTGGACTTAGGGGCTGCACCGTAAACAATGTCACAGTAATTAAAGGAGGGAAGTATCATCTTCTGGACCAGTTCAGGTCGGACGGGGAAGGGAGGCTACCGTGGTTCCTATAAAGTGCACTGAGCATGGGGCATAGTTTTTTTTGAAATAGCATTGATGTGGTCTGAGAAGGAAAGATGGCAGTCTAGTCATAACCCCAAGTAGTGGAATGAGGAGACATCTTCGAGTTTTTGACCATCCAGGGTGTGGAAATAGGGAAGGGATGGGAGTCTTGACAGGCGTTGTCGTGTGCCAAAAGTCATCGTGACAGTTTTTTTTACATTTAGGGAGAGCTGGTGAGAGCTGAACCATTGCTGTACTATGTTAAAGTCAGCTTGGAGGTTAGTTTGTACCACTTCAGGGTCGGAGCCTGAGGAGAAGAGTACAGTGTCATCTGCATACATGTGGATTAAGGTAGTAGAGCAGATGAGCGGTAAGTCATTTAGGAATATAGAGAACAGTATGGTCCCAGAACTGACCACTGGTAGTTAAGGGAAGAGGGGAGGAGATAACATTTACAACTCTAACAGACTGGGTTCTGCCAGCGAGGTAAGATCTGAACCAGTTGGTGGCAGCAACAGAGAGGCCTGATTCAGTGAGACAAGAGAGCAATATGGGGTGGGAGACAGTGCTTTCAGTGCTTTCACAAGGTAGATGAAGACGGCTGAGGTGATCAGCCCACTGTCCATACCAGTCAGGATGGAATCAGTAAGCCTTATCAGAGAGGATGCAGTGGAGTGTCCCTTTCTGAAACCTGTCTGGTAGGGTGTGAAGAAATTAGAGTCGGTGAGGAAGGAAGTAAGTTGGGTGAGCACAAAGTGCTCTTGTAGTTTTACTAGTACTGGGAGGAGGGAAATAGGGTGGTAGTTGGAGGGGGGAGTGGGGGTACCTCCTTTTGGGAGGGGGATGACAGTGGTGTGCTTCCATGCTTGGAGAATGGCAGTGGCGGCAAAGGATTGTTTTAAGAGTTTGTCAAGCGGAGTTGCTATGGCAGTGGGGGAGGGGGAGGGTAGAGGAGTTTGAGGTCCAAGCCATCTGAGGATTTGCCTTTTGAAGGGTTGAGAGAAAGTAGTGCATCTAGGGCATCCACTGCAGAGATCTCATTGAAGGAAAAGGAGTGAGGCCTAGTCAGGTTCATTACATCTGTAGAGGATGCTATAGGTGCAGGGTTTGGCAGGGCAGAGAGGAGAGTGGCAGCACAAGTGGAAAAATATATGTTGAACTCAGTAGCGACTGCTGTTGGCTCAACGAGAATGGAGTTGTTAATATTTAGAATTGGAGTGGGATTGGCAGCTGGTGGGGTGAAGAGGGAGTGAATGACCTTCCAGAATTTTGGCGTTATTTAGGTTGGACTGTAGAGAGCTGCTGAGTACTGTGCTTTAGCCAGGCAAGTGGCTCTGGTACACTTGTTTCCGGAGCATGGCATGGAGAGATGCTGTGGGGAGGCGGAGGATTTATGCTTCCAGGCTTTGTCACGGGTGATTTGACATGCAATCAGCTCTTGGGTGATCCACGGCAGGTAGTTGCCTCATACACTTGTACATCACAGAGGGGCATGTTTGTCCCAGATGCTGAGGGAAGTGTCTTTAAAGTGGAGAAAGGCATCATCAATGGAGTCCATAATAGGGGCGGGGGCCCAGTTTGCTAATGCAAGGTCATCTAACACCGTGGTGAGATTGAGGGATTTGAAGGAGCGTTGGACTAGAAATTTAGGGGGGAATTTTGAGTGTTGGATTTTGCACACTAAGAAAGTAATGTGGTGGTCACTGAGGGAGTCAGGAAGAATACCAGCATTTATGACCCAGTGAGGGTGTGCGGTAAGAGCCCAGTCGAGGAGTGAATGGTTACCAGATTTTAGGTTAAGCCTGGTGGGCTCAGTAATGATTTGAGAGAGGGTGTAGTGCAGCAATTTTAGTCCTGGTTTTGTTGAGGGCAGGAGCTAGCCAGTTGTGGTTTAGATTGCCCATAATATAAAGTTCCCCTGTCGGGGTTAGGCAGGAGATTTGCTTGAGGAGGTTGGTGACAGCAGAGGATGGTGTGCCAGGTTGGCAGTATATTCCTGCAATGTAGATTGGTAGCGAGAAGGGGGGAGTGTCAGCTGGAGTAAAATTAATTCATAGATTTTAGGTTCGGACTTGGCTAGGATAACCGAATAGTGCAAGTCCGAGTTGACATAGATGGCAACTCCGCCGCCTCTTGTGGCTCTGTCCTGGTGAGCCTAAGTGTAGCCTGCGATGGTGACAGAGAAGTCGCTAATTTTTTTTGTGAGCCAGGTTTTGGACAAGGTGAGGATATCTGGAGCATAGTAGGCAGCAAGTACCTGGAGGGAGTCAAGTTTATGGACTAGGCTTCTTATATTTAGGTGCAGGAGGTGCAGGCCACATGGGAGAGGGTCTCCAGGGAGAAGTGAGGAAGTGTCCGATGTAGGAGGGGGGCTTGCAGCAATTGAGCGGGGGGGTGTGGTTTGGGGACTGGGGTTTGGGTGGATGTCACCTACGGCAAGGAGCAGGAGTACAAGAGGTAGGTAGTGGGCGAATAGCTGTATGTGACTGATGGTGAGCAGACATCTCTTAGTTAGAAGGCTTGAGTGATTATTTGGAGCTGGGCAAGGGGGGGAGTAGTTGAAAAGTAAGCCAGGAGAGTGATGGGACGAAGACAAAAGGGCTGGGACATGTGGCTGAGTGAATCCAGGCTTGGGTGAAAGGGAGAGTGGACGTCGGAGTGGAGGAGTGGGGAAGCCCAGTGAGGTTGGGCAGGAAAAGGGAGGCATGGGAGAGGTGGGTGGCATGTTGGAGAGGAGGGGAGGAAGGGAGAAGAGAACATAGATGAGCAGTGGCAGGAAGCCTAGTAGTTGGGCCATGGCACGGATCTAGTGTTAGAAATCCCCTAACTGTTGTGGCAGCTTAGAGGGGGCAGGCATAGAGGGCCAGGGAAATGAGTGGTTCCTGTGGGAGGATGGAGGACCAGTGAAAATTAAGGCCTAGATAACCAATGAGGTGTGGCTGTCAATAGCCTGTAGGAGTGAGCTAGAAAGCCAGGCCGGGGTTTATGTGTATTTAATCAGGACCAGGTGTGGGCGGGTGGGCCGAAAAATCTGCAGCTAGGGCTCCCTTCCTGGAGATAATCAGTCCCTGAGGGCAAGTCCATACCTGCACTTCTGTGAGGGGCTGGTGGCTTCACACCTGGACTGCGGGTGGCAGTCTGGCAGGTCGGGTTCATCAGAGAACCACGGCCATGGCTCTCAGACTACCTGAAAGGAGAAGGCAGAGGAGAATTAAATAAGAAAGTCAGAGGGGGTGGGGCTGCTCGTGGAGCTAAAAATAAATGCAGACTGGCTTAAACAGGGGAGTGTTGCAGACCAAAATATTAGGCAAGGTGCCTTAAAGTCTGAGAGAGCAATAACAGGGCTATTTAAAACACAATACTAGAGTAAAAAGGTAAAAGGGGGGGGGTTCAAAGGCCTGAGCCAAGATCGCTACTGGTCTTATGAGGGAACACACTACAGGCATTTACATTAAATCAGAAAACTTCATCTATTAGATGCAAGTAAGACAATTTTAACAGAAAACATAATCTAGTACAATATAATCAAGCATTAACAGTGCAGAGCTATATGGAGCTAATCGGAGTGCTCCTGGGGCTGACTGCAGCCAGTGGGTCACAGCAGTAACAGACTCTGGATTTAAACCCAGAGACAACTGTCCTCATGTAAAAAAATCAAAATCGTCAGCTAGGACTCCCTTCCTGGAGGTCATCAGTCCCTGAGGGCAAGTCTGTACCTGTGCTTCTGTGAGGGGCTGGTGGCTTCACACCTGGACTGCGGGTGGCAGTCTGGCAGGTCAGGTTCATCAGAGAACCACGGCTGTGACTCTCAGACTACCAGAAAGGAGAAGGCAGAGGAGAATTAAATAAGAAAGTCTGAGGGGGTGGGGCTGCTCGTGGAGCTAAAAAGAAATGCAGACTGGCTTAAACAGGGGGGGTGATGCAGACCAAAATGTTAGGCAAGGTGCCTCAAAGTCTGAGAGAGCAATAACAGGGCTATTTAAAACACAATGCTAGAGTAAAAGGGTGAAAGGATGGAGGGGGTTCAAAGGCCTGAGCTGAGATCGCTACTGGTCTTATGAGGGAACACAATACAGGCATTTACATTAAATCAGAAAACTTCATCTATTAAATGCAAGCAAGACAGTTTTAACAGAAAACATAATCTAGTACAATATAATCAAGCATTAACAGTGCAGAGCTATATGAAGCCAATCAGAGTGCTCCTGGGACTGACTGCAACCAGTGGGTCACAGCAGTAACAGACTCTGGATTTAAACCCAGAGACAACTGTCCGCATGTAAAAAACGTCAAATCAGCAGCTAGGTCTCCCTTCCTGGAGGTAATCAGTCCCTGAGGGCAAGTCCATACCTGTGTTTCTGTGAGGGGCTGGTGGCTTCACACCTGGACTGCGGGTGGCAGTCTGGCAGGTCAGGTTCATCAGAGAACCACAGCTGTGACTCTCAGACTACCTGCACTTCTGTGAGGGGCTGGTGGCTTCACACCTGGACTGCGTGTGGCAGTCTGGCAGGTCGGGTTTGTCAGAGAACCACAGCTGTGGCTCTCAGACTACCTGCGCTTCTGTGAGGGGCTGGTGGCTTCACACCTGGACTGTGGGTGGCAGTCTGGCAGGTCGGGTTCGTCAGAGAACCACAGCTGTGGCTCTCAGACTACCTGCACTTCTGTGAGGGGCCGGTGGCTTCACACCTGGACTGCGTGTGGCAGTCTGGCAGGTCGGGTTCATCAGAGAACCACAGCTGTGGCTCTCAGACTACCTGCACTTCTGTGAGGGGCTGGTTGCTTCACACCTGGACTGCGGGTGGCAGTGTGGCAGGTCAGGTTCATCAGAGAACCATGGCTGTGGCTCTCAGACTGCCTGCGCTTCTGTCTGCCTGGAACAGAACATGTTTAGGTCTCTGATATGACATAGGGGGCTAACTGCAATAATCTTTTACTGAGTATTTTTGTTAAAATTTTAAAGTTTATGTTGAGCATACTTATGGGTCTCCAGTTGGCTAAGTGGGTTTTGTCCCCTTTCTTGTATAAGTAAATAAGAGTGCCCCATGTTCATATGGAGTGGGATTTCATTTACTTGTAGTAAATAGTTATATGTTTGAGTTAGTTCAGGAACTAAGTCTGGGCCTAATTTTTCGTATAATTAGTTCGATAAACCATCTGGGCCTGGCGTTGTACCAGTTTTAAGGGTAGAGATTGCCTCCGCAACTTCAGTTTCTTTAAATGGTGTGCTGATTTGTTTTAGTACGTCTAAGGAGGCTGTGGAATATGAAGATTCAGGAAAGCTGGCTCTGTTTGTATCTGTTCTGTTAGTAACGGGCCATACAAATCTCATGTGCATGTTGCCACTAGGCGTAATATATCCTTTTTTGGTAATACAAATGGCCCTGGTCATCGCAAGGCAGTTTATTTCTTTTTTATTTACTTTTTGCATGCAGTATTCAAAGGGGCAAACTGATGCAGCCGGGCCAGATGTTCCAAATTTTTGCTGTTGATATAAGGTGTGTGATTTCTGACTATAAAATTGTAGTAATTCTTTCTTAATTAGCTGGATTTGCTGCGATAAATCTTGATTGGTAATATACGAGACTATAAACAGTTTTTGTAAATGATGTCTTTTATGTAAGTAAGTTCTACATGAGTCAAGACATTTAGTTTTACTAAATTGTTTTGTCATTTTTTGAATCACATATTTTGTATCTTCCCACCATAAAAGCGGGTTCTCAAGGCAAATTAGAACTGACTGTCTAGCTTCTAGTAAGCTGAAGAGGGCAGTGAGATATAAGGTATCAGATAGGAGTGAGGTATTAAATTTCCAGAGCCCTGGGCCTTTTGTTATGGTATTTGTGTACCCTATCATGATATCTACTATGTTGTGATCCGTAAATTCAGCAGGGCTAACTTGTGCCCCTTTCAAAGGAGTATTTTGTGAGACAAAGAAATAATCAATTCTGGTCGCCAAGCATCCTTTATGGAATGTGGGAGTGTGTTGATTTGTGAAGGATAGATAGGCATTGTTCAGCCTTACCGTTTTTACCATCTGGGTTAGGAATTGAGAGTCACAAAAGATTTTTTGAGTTTTTGTTTGGGAGCTTCCATCTAATGAGGACATGCTACAATTAAAATCTCACATATTATATGGTACAATGTACATATGTAGATATGGCTGTATCTGTTTCAGGATGTCTATTCTTAGTGCTTTGGACGGTGGTGCATATAGATTGATTAATCTATATCTAATAGGTTGTATTTGTGCATCAATAATCAAAACTCTCCCTGGAACTAAGTCATAAAGTTTTATCATTTTAATTTTGGGCATCCTAAAAAGGATTCCTACTCCTGAACATCTTTCTGGTCCAATAGACCAGTATGAAGGGCCCATGTTCCAATCTGCCTGTGCCTGGTGGATTTCTTGCAAGGTGTGAAAATGCGTATCCTTAAGAAAATAACCCCTAGTTGCAGATATTTCAAAAGGAAAAAACTAATAACTTTTTGTTTAAGTTTTTTACACTATTTACATTTATAGTGTAAAAGGATAAATCTGCATACATTCAGACCTCCAAGTGTGTGTGTGTGTTGGGGGAGGGTACTTAGTTCTTCCTTCCTATAAGATTTCTCCTTGTTTTTTAACTTAGTTTTTGCTTTCCTTTTCACTGCTGTTCCTGACATTTCTGTGTCTGCGGTAACCTCAGGGAGGAAAGAGGCTACCGATGAGGAATCCAAATCATCTGCAGAGCCTTCTGATTGACCTAAAAGGATGTCAAACTTATTTGAGAGTGGTGCCCCCCCTTTTTATGTTTACTTGTATGCATGCGCAACAAACATGTTGTGACAGCTTGCTGGAGTAGCAGGTTGTGGAGATGTGGCAATGTTGTAGCCAATGCCACCACTGCTTTTTAGGGCTTGTCTGCGTGGCACCAATGAATGAGCACACTGTCTATGACAGCAGCTCAAAAGCATGCCACCAACTTGAAACAATTTTGCCACTGCAATGAGGGAGTGACCCATCATTGCAGGGCATGTCTTGCCTGGTGTAACATTTCAATAAACATGGCGGCGGCTGTTGCCGTCCACCTCTCACAGTCCCGCCTGAAAGCCGATGCCGGGGGTGCCCAATCCCCCTGTCGGCATGCCCCCTTCCCAGTTAATTTGCCGATGGGGAGCCCAATCCCCATTGGCATGATGTCCCTGTAGTTTAATTTGTATGCCGAGGGGGTACCCAATCCACCTCAGTAACATGCCCCCCAAACACAGACCTGTTTTCTTTGCCAATTGGGTGCTCAGTCGCTGTCGGCTCCAGTAGTCCCAAAACACCCAGGTGGCACACTGGGAGCCCACCCCAGCGTGCCAAATGTACCTGTAAAAATGAAAACCTTCCCTCAAAGTTTTTCTTTTTTTTTACCTGTAAACAAGAAAATGGTCCCTTGTTGTCTGCGGTGCCCCTTCCCCCAGCCTGCACCCCCCTCACCCCATACTTACCTCTGGAGCCTGGCACGACAATCTTCAGTGGAACGGGAACACATCTGCACTCTTCAAAGCTGACCGCGAACTGAAGAAATGCCGGTAGGCTGTATAATGACATAAAAGGGGGTCAACTTAGGTGTATATCTCGGCCATTGGCATCAAAGTTTCAACATGGGGTTCTTGAGATCCCACCTCATGAACTCAGTCACCGTCATGTTGTTATTCGGTCCCAAAAGAAGATTTTGCGGTCACTGTGCGGAATCACCTTCTGGAACTGAATAACGAAACAACAGTGTCACTGTTCATGAGGTGGGCTCCCAAAAACCCTGTGTTGCATATTTGGTGAAAAAATTCCAAAAAATTACCGTGTTACAAGCGTGCATTGCGCAGTTCCCACACACACTAGTAACTTTGAGAATTTTTAATATTTTCATTCCAGAGTTTCAACATTTTTCCACACCTCCTTATGAACAGTACAGCTGTAATTTTTCACATCCTGCCCAAAATGTGTTTTTTGCACATCTGGCACACAATGGCATGGTCACTGTGCAAAATCAACGTTCGGAGCAGATTAAGAAAATCACAGTGCCACTGTTCATGAGCAGAGGTCCCAAAATGCTTATGTTGAAAATCTGGTGTAAAAAAACCCAAATAATTGCATTACGGGTGTGCATTGCACAGTTTCTACGCACATTTGTGACTTCACCAATTTTTTTATATTTTCACTCCAGATTTTCAACATTACCATTTTTTTACACCTCCTCATGAACAGTACAACTGTCATTTTTCACATCCTGTTCAAAATGTGTTTTCACACCTGTGGCACCAAATGGCGCAGTCACTGTGCAAAATCACCTTTCAGCTAATGAACGGATAGTGTCACTGTTCATGTGGTGTGATCACAGAAAGCCCATGTTGAAAACTTGGTGTGAAAATACCATGAAACGCCTGGGGCGTTAGGGTTTCTGACCATAACGCCCTACCCTGTAGTGACTGACAGGCATCAGGGGTGTGATTTGGGATTGTTGACAGTAATGCTCATGTCATTCCACCCCACCCTGCAGCCAGTGACAGGCATTGAGGTGTGCCTTGGACTCTTCAGCCTCAAAGTTCACCCCATCCTCCTATACGGCACCTATTTCAGCATATTTCCTTATGGAATGGGGTGAGTGTAATGCCTGAACACCCCAAGGCACACCTCGACACTTGGTGTCTGCAGGATAGGGTGAGGTGAAATGGCATGAGTGTTATGGGCAATGACCCAAAGGCACACCCCAATGCCTGTCCATCTCTGCAGGGTGGGGGTGGGGTTGGCGTCAGTTCAATACTTCACTGCCATTCCTATTCGGCATATGTCTAACTCCTGCACTTCCAGTGCTAATGCCAGCATGCAAATATTCGGCATTGACAAATGCTTGTTTAACTATCTGTGGTGCTGGGGGAATACATTTTGTGCCCTGTCTTGTTACCCTCTTTCCCTTTTCTACCTCAGGAGTTGGAGGAAGGGGGCAGCATTACATTTGTCTCCAATCTTTCTGCTTCTTTATCTAGCTCGGGCTCCAGTGCAGCACTTGGGGGAAGGTTCTGAGTCTGATTAGTAGGCCTGGATTCAGATACTGTATCTACCACCATTGAGGTTGGAGCTTGTGGGGGGGCTAGGTTCTTTAACCTCCTCTGGCCTTGCCTGTTCAGGTGCTACCATGGCTTCAATGAATGCTTATGCTGGGTTGTTGCTTCATCTTAGTTCTTTGTACTAGGGAGATATATGCTCTTTGTTCCATGCCATCAGCATGTTCTGGGTGGCTGTGGCCTGCCCATGTACAGTTCTGAAAAGTATGGCCTACCTCATCAAATAAGTTGCATTTCCTCTCATTTAAACAGTGAGAACCAGTATGCCACAGTTCCCCACACGCCGTATGCTTGATTTTGTCACAAGCACTACTTAAATGTGCTACTGAACCACAGCAATAACAAGCCTTGGGTTGTCCCAGGTAAAACAATACTCCTCTATCCCTTCCTAGAAAAAAGGAGTTTGGAAGGTGCACCACTCTTGTATTTGTGGTTTTTAGCAACACTTTCACCTTCCATGCCCCCCCGTCCAGATATTTTCAGAGTCTAAAATAGCCTCTGGGTCCCCCAACACTGTACATTTTTGTTTAAGCCAGTATGTTAAATTGTTAACACTCACTCCCTCACTTCTAAACAGTACAGTTACAGTTTTATGACCTGATTTTGTTAGTGGAGTTGCTGTAAATGGAGTCCATAGTGTAGTATTCTTTAGGCGATTATATTTTACCCAAAATCGTTCCAAACCATTAGTAGATTTGAAACTGTCAAACGTTGTCTCACCAGAGACATGAATCAAAACGTTAATTTCGTTCACAAAGAACTTCATGGAATCCTTTAATAATGAGTGGGCCACAAATAACCTGTCAGGAGGTTCAGGGATTCTTCCTCGGTATGTCAGGCGCACTGCATTGTGTCTTTTTGCCGGCTGAATGGGGAGTTAAAATAATGATGCAAAGGGTCTGTTTGTAGTTTTCTTGGGGATGTTTAATGGAGCTTCAACCTGTGGCCTTGGAGGGTCTGGTTGCTGGTTGTCCAGTTCTACAGGGGCCCCTGTACTTTGTAAACTTGTTCCTGGAATATTCAAAACTGGGTTCTGTGTTAGTGCTAGCTCTGTAGGTATTTCTAAATCCATAGTTTCTATGGGTTCAACATTTTGATGATCAACAAAGTCTGTGGGTGTTGTCATTCAGATTAGGGATGCCCCTGACTGCCAAGTGCCTGTGTTATTATCTTTTTCCCAGCCAGTGGTCTGTAAGGCATTTTCCACAGACCAGGTAGTTTGATTTCCAGTTTCTTTTTCAATCATATCTGGTCGTCATAGGCTAGCCTCCTCAGAGGCTATTTTTGCCATTCCAGACATTTCTCCAAGTTGATTCTCAGTAGATAAATTAGGGTTATTTATCTTGTCACTTTGTAGATCTGTAGAAGTGGCCATCGCTATGCATTCTGCAGCTGTTACAGCCTCCGCCCAATCAAGCTTCGCTCCCTTTGATGTTGTTTCATCAGCCTGTAGCTGTTCAGCACTGACATAGTCCCCTAGGACGAGGCTGAAAATAGGCAGAATTGTCCAGTCCTGCTTTCCTGGTCAACAAAAACTAAATAAATAAATAAATAACTCTTGTCTTGTCTCTACCTCCCAAAGCAAAAAGAAATACCAGCCTTTGCTCATCCAGAACCATAATGGTGAAACACTGGAACAAGTAACAAAGATCAAATACTTGGGCATCAGCTTTGACGATACACTAACCTTCTCCGGGCATATAGACTCAGTCATCAAGTCAGCGAATACAAAACTTGGGGTCCTCTACTGCCATAGGCACTCTATGACACCAGATGCTCTGAAACTTACCATCAGTAGTTCAGTGACGTCCTCCATAGATTATGGGCTGCCTATCTATGGGGCAGGAACTAAAACTGCCCTAAACAGGGTCAGCACACTACTAAATAAGGCCTGTCAACTAGCCATAGGGGCTACCCAGGACACCAACACCTGCATGCTCTACACCGAAACTGAGTGGCTCCCACTCCATCTTAAAGCACAATACCAAACCTGCCTACTTCTGAAAAAAAAGTGCTTCTTGGGCTTTCCTCCCTGCACTGGGCTGCCTCTTTACGCTGGCAGTTCCCATCAAATCAACAAGAAGCACAGCTACAGACAGGTTGGTTATTCCCTTCAAAAGGACACAACTCTCCCAGAACTCTATCCTGTACCAAGGACCAAAATGGTACAATGAGTTACCTGCTAACCTTACAGAATCACCCAAGATTAGTACCTTCAAATCTGGGCTCAGATCCCTTCTTGACACAAAAAAGAATTGTGCTTGCCTACACTAATGTGGCAGAATTTCAGCCACCCAGCCCTCTCCCTTTCACCCCTCTCTTTTTATCTCATAAACCCCCTCATCCCCGAACGAGGCCCACTCGGCTGACAAACCACTTCCACCACCACGACGCCATCCTTGGTTGACCCCCTACCCTCCTTAGGGTAGACTGACCAACTAAAAGGTGAACTACAAGGCTGAACCATATTTACCCTATCCTCTTCCACCTTTAGTTGGATATATAAGATTTCTTTGGTATTTGAATGTCTGTGTAACTGTTTTCTGTTCTCTGTAATCACTGCTATATTTGTAATGTTTGTTCAACAATGACCTGGAACCTTTGAAAATGAGTACTGGACTCAAAGGTATTAATCCTAAACTGAAATAAATAAATAAATTAATAAAAGTCTTGTCCTGCTAGCCATAATACTGGCCCAAGTCCCAAACTGGTTTCCTGCTGCTAGGTGCTGCTGTTGCAGTGGTGTGCAACTGTCAATAGAAGTTGAGAAGATGCACATGCTACATGTCAGTGCTGCTGTTGAGAAAATGCAGGAAAAAAGTGGATGAGAAGGAAAATTCACCATCTCGTGTTGAGAAATTCTCATGATGTCTATAATGAGAAGTTTCAATGAGAAGCTGAACTGCTGCTGTTGCTAGGTGCTGGTGGTTCTGCTGCTGCTGATGTTGAGAAAAATAGGGAAAACAGTGGATGAGAATTACAAGTTCTCTGTCTTGCCATGGTAAAATGAGAAGGGTGCTGCACTTCTGAGGTGCAGTCTTTCGGATGAGATGTTAAACCGAGGTCCCATCTGCCTGGATTGGTGGTAGTTCAGCTGGATGTTAAAGATCCCATGGCACTTATCAAAAAGAGTAGGGGAATTTCCCTGGTGTCCTGGCCAAATTTCCCTCATTCACTAAAAATACCACCAACAGTTTCATCTGGTTCAAGGTCAGTTGGCATTCATCTGTATCCCACTCCCCCGGGTCATGCCTGAAAATAGGCAGGATTTGCCTAGTGCACTTACCCAGTCAACAAAAACTAAATAAATAAAAAAAAAAAAAAGTGTGTTGATGTCCACAGATGACCAAAGTTGGAAGGATAACTTGCTGTGCTGCTGCTACATGCTGCTGGTGACAGAAAGATATTGCCCGGTGCGGCTGTACTCATACTACCAATGGTAAGTATTTTTTTGGGGTCATGTTCTATGGGATTGAGAAAGAAATCTTTAAATCATTGTGTTTGTAAACATCTCGTGTGGCTGTTTCCCTGCAGGGCTGTTTCCTTGCAAGGATTTCTCCTGCGGATTCACTGCTTCTGCCGGAGGGGTGTGTTGGCCATAATGCTTTCCTTTTGGATTGCTTCATAGAAAGGGAAGGTAAGTCATTTTTTGGGGGGGAGGGGGATTCATTTGTAACCATTTTTTCTTACTGTTTTGTTTTCCCAATTTCAGGTCTTATCATCAGACTGATGAAACCATGTTGCTGTAGTCCAGGCTGTATCTTTGTTGGGAATTCATCACAGTTTCCAACCATGGAAGGTAAGCATTTTTTTTTTCCTGGGGGGGGGGGGGTAATTCTAAAAATGTTTGCATATGTCATGCTGTTTCATTTCCTGTTGCTCTACTTTTAGGTACTTTTGAGCAGTTGACTTTATCTGCAATGTTGTTTGGCTGGAGATTGGAAGATGGCAATGGCTTGATTACTGGAGCCTGATGAGTCAGCAGCATAGTTGACCTGTGAAGACAAGAAAATATTATTTAGACTTTACTCAAGTACCCACTGTGGTGCTGCCTGCATGGTAACTCCACTGTCAGCTTCATGTCAGACCTGTCACCACCTGTGAAAAAAAAGAGAAATTATTTAGTCGTACTCGACTACTGTGGTAGACTCACAGAATAGACGTTGTAGATTCCACATCTTACTTACTACACCTGTCACCCTTGAAGAAAAAAGAGAAATTATGTAGCCTCTATTTGGCCAATGTAACATACTGGGCACCTGTGAAAAAGAAGAACAAAAAATAAACATAAAATACAAAGAAAATAAACAGAACATCTGAATGTTACTTACTGATACATTACTGCTAGTGGTCTGGACAGGTTGTTTGCTGTCTGATACTGTGTGGGTGCCATTGACAGCCAGGCTGTAGCAAGACCTGCAGTAATAGAAAAATAAAAAAAGACAAACATTTGAAAATCTTTCTGAGTGAGGTGGAAGGACTTTTGCCTTTTGTTTTTTTTTCTGTCATGTGTTAACCCTTGCAGCGCCACGGACTGATATATCAGGCCAAAATACCTATACGTTCTAATTCAGTCAGCAGCCTAAGGGTTAAATATCATGCTATTATATGGGGTATCCATTATAGAACCCAACATGTTAAGAAACTGAAAATAGTGGCCATCTTTAATGATGTCTGTTGTTAATTACTACATTAACTGTAACTGAACTTTTGAAAGTATCTGTGCAAATTAAGCATACATGGTCACGAGCATGATAAGAAGGAAGATTTCATAAAAACATTTCTTTACAACGTAGAGCAGTACATTCTTGGCAGAATAAGAAATACTGCTGATTTCAAGAACATGAACTCACCATGGCAGCACGCACTTCAGGCCTTTGATGTATTTCCAGTGGATGGTGAGATTACAGACAGTCAGGCACTGGCAGGTAGGAGCTGTGGAGACAGATGGCTAAGGGTTCTTGGCACTGGCAGAAGCTGTAGAAGAGGGAGGTTACTGGGACTTGGAGGCATTCTTCTCACTGGCAGCCACGGTTGAAGCAGGTGGATACTTGGCAGGTATTCATGGCAGTGGCAGGAGCTGAACAACCATGTGGCTTGTGGCAGGCTGGGAGGCATTTGTGGCATTGTCGGAATCTGTACAAGCAGGCTGGCTGACTGGGGGGCTTATTGGCAATGGCAGGAGTTCTTTCTATCTATAAGCAGGCTAGCTGCCAGCTGAGATGTATTTATATAAATGTAGGGAATCACTGAACAAAAAAACAAGAGCAAAAGGGTAAATAATACAGGACATGACACATTATTAAAGTTATAAGGAGGAAAGCAGGGGTGTTATGAAAGAGTTCTCTGGATGCACTGCTACCATACTTATCCTCATTAATGAAGAAGCAACCCTCATAGTCTTCCAGGCTGGAGTTGCCCCTACTTGGGACTTCTTTTTCCATAAGTGCCTCATCCACCTCAACGGAACGCAGTTTGCCACTATCAACATGATTGTCTGCTTCCCCCTCATCACCAGTACCATCATCATAGGGTACAAAACACAGACATGCTTGTCCTAGGTAGAATGTGCCCTTCATTCATTTTAATAAATGTCAGCATGCTAACATTTTTAGGTGATAGGTTTGTAAACCTGTCCCTCACAATGACCCCTGCTGAACTTAATACTCTCTCCACGCTTATAATACAGGGTAGACAGCTCAGGTATTTCAATGCTATGGATGTCAGCACTGGCCATTCATTCACCTTGCCACTCCAGTATACCAGAGGATCTTCTAATACACTCAGGTGCCTGTTTTTTACCAAATAGGCCTCTGTCATGTGCTCTGCTGTCTGCAGTCCTGAAGACTCATCCACCTGCTTCCCCTTTTCCTCCACGTCACAAATTCCAACTTATGCCAGGCATCCCAAAGTGGATTTTTGGGCAATTGTCCTCCAGAGACCAGCCATGGTTTTGCAGACTGCTTAAGGGAGGTGGTAGAAACACAGCATCTGTCATCATTGCCATGCTGTGGCTTGCAGAACTGTGCCTGTGGCATTTGTGCCCCATGAACCCGTCTTACGAGCTGATCAGTGAGATGTTGTACCTGATCATGCCCACTGTCAAGTATGAATGACAGGCCCCTTTTGTAGCATGGGTTCAGCATTGTGGCTATTTCAAATTCTGGAGACTACCGAACACTTGCAATGATATCTATTATTGTCTAATATTTGAAGCATGTGTTGGAGTAACGCACAGCTTGACCTGTCTCCACCCATGTCCAGACTTGGCTCGATATTCAACAAGGTCTGCCTCAGTACCCTTAGCAATGGGATGGCTTGACTGATAGATGCAGTGTTTCCACTTGCTGCCTGTGTGGCATACTCAAATGGCCTCAGAATCATAATTAGGTCATCCATGAGTTGCCACTTCTTGGTGGTCAGAGACATAAATGCTCCAGAACTATCACGGCTTGTGTGCATCAGAAGGTATTCTGAGATTGCTTTGTACTGCTCGTACAAGTGCTCTGTCGTGTATAGAGTGGAGTTCTATCTCATGACAACTTCAAGCATGAGTCAGTGTTGAGGCAGGTTGTTTTAGATCTGCAGCTGTCTAAGCTGGTAGCGTTCCTTTCCAGAATGGGCAAAGTGGGCACAGATGCGGTGGGCCACAGTCAGCATTTGCTTGATTTCTGGGTATGCCAGAAACTCCTGCACTACAAGATTCAGACAGCGAGCCATGCAGGGTACCATGACAAATCCACCATCACTGATGCATTTCACCATATTGGAACCATTATCGCTTGCTATGAAATCAGCTTTCAGGGATAATGGGTGCAGCCACTCATCAATTTTGGTCAGGAGAAATTCTAAAATTTTTTGACCAGTATGTGACCCTGCTACACTCCTCATTGCAAGCATGGCATGCTGGTGAATACCAGGAAGGCTGCTACCTCCACAGTCGGGCTTCCTACAGTTTTTTCCCCATCCCAGCATCAAAGACTGCCCCAGGAAGCTTTGCTGAATGAGCTATAATACTTACATAAGAGCTGCCTGCTGTTTTGCCACTTGTTCACATATCCATACTTAGGTAGATGTATACTGATGCAGAATGCTGAAGGGCATGTCTTACTGTTTGTGTCACAGTCTTATAGAACTCCAGAACAACAAGGGTGGAGAAATGTGCCTGGGACAGAATCTTCCATTTTGGATAGGTACATGTCACAGAGCGACAGAACCACACATTTTCCACAAAAGAGAATGGCAACAGGTCAATTGCCAGCATTTCTGCAGTTGCTGCATTAAGTTCATGTGCAACAGCATGATTTGGTGGGTATTTAGTGTGACGCACAAACATGCTCTGTGGTATAGGTTGCATTGTTTGGGTTTTTGGCCTGGAGATGCCAAATGGCAGTGCTCTGCAAACTGGCATGGGTGGGGTAGCTTTGAGCTGGGGTGGGTGCACAGATGACAATCCAATGAATGATGTGATTTTGGATGTTTTAATGACAGGGGTTGATATGGCTGACTGACTATACTGGCTGATAATACTCATACCACCAATGGTACTCTGACCACTATGCGAACATTCTAACAAGTCTTCCTCCTCTTCCTCATGCATGTAGTAAACCTCCAGGGTTACTTTACTACTCTGCCCTACATTGCTATCTCCACATACCCAAGAAGGGGATACCTTGCTCAATGAGGTTGATAAGAGAGAATGCCCCAGTGCAACAGCTTCCCTTTGGTGCTGCGTCCAGCATGCCCGGTGCTTGGTCTTCAGGTGTGTATGCTGGCCCCAAGTGCCAAGGTGGCTACCCTTTTTCCCACAATATACACACACTTGACAAAGCTGGCAGATAACCACTGTTTCATTCTTTGCATGAATGAAAGAAAAAATCCCAAACTAGGGATTTTGCAGCTCTTGATTTCACATGACAGGGGTGCATAGGGTACTGCAATATTTCAGGACTAGAAATGGGAGGTCTGGGGCATGATTTCTGGTCTGATGCAACCTTTGACTCTGACTCATCATCATCCTCTGTTACTACGTGTAAGACTACTGGCTTATCACTAGACACAGCAACAGCTGGAGAACTGGGAGGGGAGAGTTTTACTAATGCCCTGTGCCAGTGCCTCAACCTTATTTTTCTGTATCTCTGGTTCCCATGCAGAATACCATCTCTGGTATTATCATCATCCACATTTTCACTTACAATGCTATCTTCCGGACATATGTCAACCCCAACCCCCCCACCTCATCATCCTCACTTTTTTCTTCACCCTGTGTTTCTTTTGATGCCCTAACAGTAGAATCTGCTGCAACATCATTCTGTGACTCATGCTCAGTCTGTTGTTCAACAATTTTGGGGACATCAGCTACCTCTGAGTCTTCAGACTCACCCACATTCCCACATGATAACTTTTCGTGGGTTGTTGCAACACTGCTTCTGTAGTTCATGCATTCACTGTCTTCCCTGACAACACCAGCATCCCACCAGCATTGATACCATTGATTTGGTGGAGAAAAGTATAGCCACACTAATGCCACAACTTGCAGGAACCACTTTCTGTTGCTGCTTACTATGACCAACATTAACATAACTAGCCCCTGATGAACCTGTCTCATCACAACTTGGACTGCTACCCTTTGGAAGCACAGAAGCAATGCTCTTGGCAGCAGCACCACAGCCAGAAACTGCTTTGTCAGACCATCTCTTGACAGGCATTTTCATATACTAGACAGTTAACAACAACAGAAACAACTGCATCACAAATATGTTTTTCCCTTTTTGGGGGTGTGGGTTACAAGAGATTATACAATGGCAAGAATAAATGTTGCATCCCCATTGGTCAGTCTGGCACTGGAGCCGTGATGTTATCCTGGCATAACCTCACGGCTCTAGTGCCAGCTACGATGACCGCATGTCAGTTAAAAACATCACTCTGCTGCTCACGAAAGAAGCTTCCTGGTCTCCGCTAGTTGTGCCACCGTTGTCATCGCAAAACCGAAACCCACCATAACACCTACCATCACCCCACAACAAACGGCACAAAGAAACACCACAGCCATCACAAATAACACAATAAACACAAGCATCAAATTCTCCTGCTTTTCAGTTTTAAAAAACAGGACACTTGGACCCATATACAAACCGGCGCTAAGTGAGAGAATGAGAAACACGCTTTCAAACAGTCAGCGGCAGCTCCCACTTGCTTGCTTCAACAAAACACTTTCTCCTGTTCTCCTTAAAACAAGAATCACCACCAAAATACCCAAAACAATATTACAGCCTGTCCCTACCTTAATACAGCAATCCTCTGGCACAGAGCAAGTGCCGCTAATAACTGAGTGTGTGGTGGGGGGCTGCCTTCTAATGTATAAGCGACTGCAGGAATTATACCAAAAAAAAAAAAAGTAACTCTAATGAGCGATGCTAATATGGAACCCTTGTTCATAAAAGGACAGCAGTAGCAAAGATTGCTAACAGGAGCACAAAGCCACAACAAAACAGGACAACTCACCTACTGACTAAACAAGAGAACTGCACTATTTTTGCATAATGTAATCCACCATTACAAAAATGACAAAAATCTACTTTTAATATATTTTTATCTTTGTTTCTTTGTTTTACAATTAAACCATTGTATAATAGGAATAATGCACTCCAGGGTGTGTGTTGTGCTGGGATAATGTCACTTCTGGGGTGATTAATCACACTCAGCCTGCGGCCTCGTGCCTAATCACCCCAGGCGTGACGTTATCCCATCACGACACACACCCTGTCATGCATTATTCCTTTAATATACAACAAGACTGAACACTTTTTATTTATTTTTTCTTTCTTTGGTTTACACACTGAACTACACACACAGCAAGGATTATTCAAGGTACTACAGGGAACCACACACTACACTAACAACACTTTAAACATCTAGTAGAGAAATAACAATAAGATTCTCTTTCTTCCTTTTTTTTGGAGTGGGAGGCCAAACCACAAGAGGGACTTAAGGCTGAACTAGGGGCACCCACACACAGCCGCTCAGGCACAGTACTTTGCACAGACAATTCACAAATCCACCAGTCAAACAACACAAAGTTTTTTTGGGGGGGAGGGAGTTATTTTTTTTGGGGGGGGGAGTTGGAAGAAATACAGAAGTATCTAGCGGAAGGAAACAGTACACAACAGGGATTTCCCAGTTCCCACTATGACTCAGACTCTGATGCAAGAAGCTGCCTATGCCTTGCCTGCACACACACAAAATAAAGGTACCTCACAGAAAGTTTAACACTTCAGTACAATAAACCTCATTGTTCTAACATAGAAACATAGAAACATAGAATTTGATGGCAGATAAGGACCGCTTGGCCCACCCAGTCTGCCCATTTCCCTACCTGATGGATAAGCTGCAGATCCTAGTTAACCAGCAGCCTACTTCTTCCTACCCCCACCCCCTAGAATTGCCTTATGACTGTCCCATGCATGCTTGAATTCCACCACTGTTTTTGACTCCACAACCTCCTCTGGAAGGCTGTTCCATACATCCACAGCCCTCTCTGTGAAAAAATACTTCCTTAAATTACCTCTGAGCCGCCCCCCTTCTATCTTCAAATTGTGCCCCCTTGTTCTTGCACACCTCTTTTTTTGAAAGATGCTACCCTCTTGGACTTTGTTGACTCCCTTGAGGTACTTGAAAGTTTCTATCATGTCCCCCCTCTCCCTCCTTTCCTCAAGGCTATACATATTAAGCTCCTTAAGTCTCTCTTCATATGTCTTCCGGTGCAGATCCTGTACCATTTTAGTTGCCCTCCTCTGGACAGCTTCCATCCTGTCTATGTCTTTGAGGAGATTGGGTCTCCAGAACTGCACGCAGTACTCCAGATGGGGTCTCACTCAGCTGTCTGTACAGAGGATAATAACTTCCTGTTTTCTACTGGTGATGCCTCTCCCTATGCATCCCAGTATTCCCCAGCCTCCTTGCTGCCCTCTCACATTGCTTGCCCACTTTTAGGTCATCCGATATGACTACCCCAGGTCCCTTTCCATTTTGTTGTTGTTAGTATCTCACCCCCATTGTGTACTCTTCCCTGGTTTTTGTTTCCCAGGTGCATTACCTTCACTTCTTAGCATTGAATCTAAGCTGCCATACATTTGACCATTCCTCTAACCTTGCCAAGTCCCTTCTCATCCTTTTCACTCCACCTTGTGCATCAACTCTGTTGCAGATCTTTGTGTCATCTGCAAAGAGACATACTTTTCCTTCAGTCCCTCTGCAATGTCGCTTATAAAGACATTGAAAAGGACCGTCCTACTGAAATCCTCGTGTACCCACTACTAACCCCTTTTTCAGAGTGGACTCCATTTACTATTACTCTCTGTGTCCTATTCTCCAGCCAATTCTTTTACCCAGGCTGTCATCTTGGGACCCACTCCCAGGCTGACTAACTTGTATATTAATCTTTTGTGTGGGACTGTGTCAAATGCCTTGCTAAAGTCTAGGTAGGCCATGTCCACAGCCCCTCCTGATCAACTACTTTGGTCACCCAGTCAGAGAAATCTATCAGATTTGTCTGGCATGACCTTCCCGCTGTGAATCCATGCTGCCTTGGGTCCTGTGCCCTGGCCTCTAGATACTCAACAATTCTTTCCTTCAGAAGTGATTCCATCATTTTCCTACCACTGAGGTTTAACTAACAGGTCTGTAGTTTTCTGCTTCTGCCTTGCTCCCACTTTTGTGAAGGGGAATCACATCTGCCCTCCTCCAGTCCTCAGGTACCACCCCATCCTCCCATGATTTGTTAAAGAGGGTAGTCAGTGGTGTCACTAGTTCTACCCTTAGTTCTTTTAGAATTCTGGGATGAATCCCATCAGGCCCCATTGCTTTGTTCACCTTCAGTTTTAAAAGTTCTTTCAGAACCCTTTCTTCTGTAAATGGGCTGATATCAACTTCTGTATCCAGAGTGTTTCTACTGTTTGTTTTAGGTACCTCCCTTCTTTCTTTGTAAATACTGAGTAAAAATATTTGTTTAGTATCTCTGCCTTTTTCACAGTCACCCTCTGCCCACCCTACCTCCCTTTATTAAGCCTCACTATCCCTCCCTTGGTCTTCCTTCGCTCCCTTGCTCTACACAAATAAAGTACCAATGCACAGCAAACAGCACAAAATAATCATAAACACACAACACAGCAGCACTACACACTAGCCTATGACAACTGGGCAACCCTGCCTTTCACAGACTGTGGCGCTCCAATCTACAGATCCACCCTTCCCCCAAATCACATGTCTGCACTATCTACAATACAGACACTGAAAGGACTATTTTAAGAAGCAAAATGAACATCAGATCAATAAATGCTCGACGATCCAGAGGTACAAGGCAAGCACACACTGAATGCAGTGAATTTGGAATCAAAAGTCCAAACTTTAAAGGCTTTTTTTAAAGGCTTTTCAGAACACAGCTCTGTGAGCTAACAAACTCCAGCTTTCCACAACACACACTGCACTGAAATGAGGCTGTGCAGTGCAAGTCTGTCGGTAAAGAGCCCAGGCGACCTGCTATCCCACGAAACCTTGCTAACTTTGCCTTAGGACCATTTCCCCAGTGCGAAGTTAGGTGAAGCTGATGTTTGCACCATGCAAATTTTGCCCCTTAGTGCAAAGTGGCAATTTTACCATGCCATTTAGGGCTTTTGTGAATTTCACCTTTAAGGTGAAGTTGCACTTCATCCCTTGGATTTATTTAGTGAATTTTGCATTATTCACGAAATTCTCTGTGGAGTGAAGTGGCCCCACTTTGCCCATCTCTACTTAGTGCTAAATTCAATTTATACAATCGTGGTTGCATTTCTGTTTGTGATAAAATTACTTTGCATGAAGATAACTAGTTTTGCAGTATGTTTTGAACATTTACTCGTGACATTTTCATTTTTTTTTTTTTTTACATTTGTGCCCCAAACTTTCAACATGGCCCTTTTTGGCCCCACTCATGAACAAGACAGGTGTTATTTTTCAACACCCACCTCCCCAAAGCATGTTTTCACAGTCGCTCCAAGAAATCACCGTTTGGATGGGTTTTAAGCAATTCACCTGTATTGATCTTATGGTGGGGAAATAAAAAGACTGTTAAAAATTCACATTTAAAATCTCAGAACCAACAGAGTTATGAAGAAACATTGGAATTTCTTAATGTTTACTGATAATGTTGCTATGTTTCGAACTCTTGACCAAAAATGTTCCAACATAGCCATTTTTTTTGCCTCACCCCATGAACATGACGGGTGTCATTTTTCAAATCTTGCTTAAAGTCTGCTTTCATGATCATATCACAAAATTATATTTTGGGAAGGATTTCAGAAATGACACATGCCATGTACATATGGTGGGAGAAAATGTAATAAATAGCCTTTGTTGGAAATGTGGGTCAAAATCTGAAAAAAAACAACAACATTATGAAGAAACACACAAAATCAATGGATCACAATGCATCTCTGTCACACGGGACAGGCGGTATAGTGCGAAAAGGAAAGGCAGTTAGAGATACAATCATGGAGATCCCAGGGGCCATAAAACTAGCAGGACACTTTTGAAAAAAGAAGTCCCAACAGCAAATAAACAGCGTTGCACTAAGGCTACACACAAATCAAAACACTCTCCACAACATGGGCAGGGTTTTCAATCCTCCATGAATGCCGCAAGCCAATGGTATGCTGAACATATGGTGCACGGGGTTTGCAGCATTCTCCTGGCCGGAAATCGGGATTTTCTATCCCGCGGGTGAATTACCCCAAGCTAGACCAACTTTTTGTGATCTAGCCTGTGGCAGTCCTGGTGGCCTTTTTTACAGAGCTTGTGCCAGATATTTGGTGCAAGCTGCCGTAAATCATAGAAACTGTCACAACTATGCCCAAGATTGTAAAATTGGGTGCAGTTATGGTGAGGGGCTTTGATGCACTGCCAAAACCTAAGTGTCATGGCACAGGGCTTGATGCAAGGCTTGTGCCACGTTTTGAAAATCCAGCCCCATATCTTTTGGTATATTTTGACTGTCTGCAGTTCCCCTTTAACAAATAATAATAAAAAAAACTATTCTTGAGAACATCTTGGGGATTAACAATCAGGATTTTTAGTGATATTTTATTGTTTTGTCTTTTTTCGGTGAGAGGTCTGTATATTAAAATGCATACATCATGTACTGAAACACGTACATTTCACAGCACAGATATGCACTATATAAGGATAAGCTCTGTCCCCTGAAATGGCCTTTCACTGCTCTCATTTCCTGCTGCACTCACTAAAGCTGTGTTTACATGGCTGACCTCACTCCTTCTTTGGAACATTGCCGAGCTGTCCCGACCCAAAAGATGCTTAGCTAATGCATCTACACAGCCCCCCTCAGCACCAATGTAAGATGCGCTGGAGAGGGGCTGGGAGTCAGGTCAGTCAGCTGATGGAAGCACCCTCAAGTGGGAGCGAGTGGTGCAGCCTGTCCACATGGCCACCTAAACCACTAGCTCCCGAATGCATCTCCAAACTTTCTGGGACTGCTGAGTGTTGCAGAGAGCAGCTTACCACGATTCAGTAAGTGTCCACATAGTGGCATTTGCACCGCAGCAACCTGAGCGCTCGAGTTGCTGCGGTGCAAATACCGCCGTGTAAACACGGCTTAAGATACTGGCTGGGTAAGAGAGTATTTCTTAACCCTTTCACTGTCAGTAGTACTTTACTCTCCTGTGACAGGCTTTGTTTGTTATTTTGGCACTATGAATATTTTAACATTGAAATATCCACAGGTATATGTTCCCTACAAGGAAAGGTAGTCATCATGAGTGTTTTTAATTGACAGACTCTGACCTTCTTATAATAGAGACATTCAAATACCTCACCGGAATAAACAAAGTAGAGGAAGGTAGCATTTTCCAAAGAAAAAGATGCTCAAGGACAAGGGGTCACAATATAAAGCTGGGGGGGGAGGCTCAGAGGAAACATGAGGAAGTACTTCTTCACAGAGAGGGTGGTGTATGCTTGGAACAGCCTTCCAGAGGAAGTGGCGGGGGCTAGAGCAGTCATAGGAATAAAGAATGCCTGGGATAGACACAAGAGCATCTTAGAAGCAAGAGGGGGGTGTAAGCTGGCATCCAAGTAGGGTCTCTGGTAGCACTATAGGTAGGGAATTTAGGGCAGACTAGGTGGGCCAAGTGGTCCTTATCTGTTGACAACTTCTATGTTTCTATGTTTCTTATTGGTGGTATTCCATGTCACAATGAAACACAGTCTGAAATACAAACAAAATGTTATTTCTAGTCAAATAAATTGCCAACCCACCCCCACAAAAACATATTATTTAACTGAAAAACATGGGAAGCTATATGTTGCTGAACTTCTTTTTGAAAGTATGACTGTATTATACTGTATATGCAACAAAAAAAAACCTTTTGTTTATGCAGAAACATTTTCAGCAGTGGTACTGTAGCTAATTTCTAATATATAAAAGGTGAAACAGGTAGTATGCACCTTTGATTTGTTTCTAGTTTCCTGTAGGTAAATATAAGGTCATGTATAAAGACTATTGGGCAGCATATTGGAACAGTGTGCATGGACCAAACTGCTTTTGCTTCAAGCAGACTACTGTATGCTTTGCTCCTTGTGTCTGTAGTTAGCCATCCAAGTGCTATATTGGTTGCTGATGCTTGAACAGTGCAAAGTGGTTTGCTAGACACAACAAAGTCAGGGCTTGTGCACATGCTAATGAAAGGTAGAGTTATGAATGTATTGCACAATGCCATATTTATTTTGAAGAATTTGAAAGTGTCAGCTGGCTGTTTTTGCAGAACAGTTTTAGTATTTTCAAAAGCATGTTTTAGCAGAGCACTAATGGATGTAGAACTTTGCAAGCACCCACAAATGGTATGAAGGCTATCATTGCATGGCACAGCAGGCAGCAATGGTGTGTGATATGCCACAGTGGCTTCCACACATCTCAGATGCACTTCTAAAGTATGCAACTCAAGTAGCCATCATAGGCCAGTGAATATGCAAAAATCCTACTTCTTGTTTTCCCCTGTTGATAGTTATTTTTGCAAGTGCCTGGACTGTAGCACTAGGTCACCAAATATGCACAAGGTCACATTGTTGTGAGCCTATTGGTTGTTGTGTAGGGCAACTGTTCAGTCTTCCTGTTCACATGTATATCACCTGATCCTTCGTAGATAAATAATTACATGCTATTCTGTACACACTCCCTGTGGATATTGGTGAACGTGACCGCAAGAGTGCACTATTTCTAAGTCATGAACTGCAATACATACATATATCACAGCAGTTCCTGCTTGCCTGTGCTACTGAGGACAACGGTATGCTGCAGTTCACAGTGGGTTGTGATGCTCTGTACTAAGGATTGCCCAGCTTCCAGTCACCCCACGGAGCAATGCCATTATTAGTTATGGCTAGTGGGAGACTTCAGTCTACCATATGTGGATTGGAGTCTACCTGCTACAGCATCAGGCAGAAGCAGAGAAATCTTAGACTCCCTGCAGGGGGCATTCCTCAGGCAACTAGTTAAAGAACCCACTCATGAGGGGGTGTTACTGGACCTGGTACTGTCAAACAGGAACAGTGTCACTGACGTCACAGTGGGAAGCTACCTGGGGACCAGTGATCAACATATGGTGTGGTTCAGCATAAGGACAGGGCCAGAACCAAACCACATCAGAACAAGGGTCTTGTACTTCAGGAGAGCCAATTTCAAGAAAATGGGAGAGTACCTACTGTCAAACAGGGACAGTGTTGCTGACGTCACAGTGGGAAGCCACCTGGGGACCAATGATCATCCTACGGTGTGATTCAGCATAAGGACAGGGCCAGAACTGAGACAGACTAAAATGAGGGTCCTGGACTTCAGGAGGGCCAATTTCAAGAAAATGGGAGAGTGCCTAAGGGAAGCCTTAGCGAGAATAAGGGAAGGGTAGAGGAAAAGTGGGCAAGAATAAAGCAGGCCATTGAGAAGGCAACAAACCTGTGTCAAACAGGTTACTAAGAGGAGGAGAGGGAAGAAACCGCTATGGTTCTCCAAGGAAATAGCAGAGAAGGTAAAGGAAAAGAAGCACGCATTCAAAAGGTACAAGATAACACAGAAGGAAGAGGCTAGGAAGAGTTATCAGGAGAAACAAAGGGAGGAAAGGAAGGCAGTTAGGAGAGCTAAAGCACAAAGGGAGGAAAACATTGCCAAATCAGCGAAAAAGGGGGATAAAACTTTCTTCAGGTATGTAAGCGAAAAGAAGAAAAGCAAGGCAGGGATAGTAGGACTGAAAGGGGAGGGAGTGTGGAAGAGGACCAGAAGAAAGCTGACATACTGAATCACAGAATCATAGAAGCTTGATGGCAGAAAAGGACCATACTGACCCATCTAGTCTGTCCTTTTTTTTCCCTCCTACACCTCCCCCCTGCCAACCCCGCCCTCCCCAATACTCAGCCCCATATGCTTGTTCTGTGCCCTCTTGAATTCTTTCACCGATTTAGCCCCTATCACTCCATCTGATAGTCTGTTCCAGGGCTCCACCACCCTCTCCGTGAAGAAACACCCTGTCACATTGTCCCTGTATCTTTTTCCTTGCAGTCTGAGGCTGTGCCCCCTAGTTTTGACCCCCCCTCCTTCCTCTTAAGTAAACCCTCTTCTCCCACTTTATTGAGCCCGTTTACATATTTAAAAGTTTCAATCACATCTCCCCTTTCCCTCCTTGTCTCCAGCATATACAGATTCAGCTCCTTACACTCTTGCTTGTATGACTTTCCCTGCATACCCTGCAACATCTTCGTTGCCCTTCTCTGAACCCTCTCCAGTGCATCTATATCCTTGTGGAGATATGGCCTCCATAAATGAACCCCATACTCCAGCTGCGGCCTCACCATGGATTTGTAAATGGGCATTATTACCTCCTTCTTTCTGCTAGTATTGCCCCTGCCTATACATGCCAACATTCCATTGGCCTTTCTGTCTGCCCTGCTACATTGCATTCCTACCTTAAGGCTCGAGAAGACTATGATCCCCAGATCCCTCTCCTGTTCTGTTACTTTAATTTCCTCTCCACCTAGGGTATACCCTGCTCTTCTGTTCCTACTCCCCAAGTACATCACAGCACATGTCTTGGCATTAAATTTCAGCTGCCACTTCTCAGACTATTTTTCAAGCATCTTTAAATCCTCCCTCATGTCCTCCACCCCCAGGGTGTCCACCCTATTGCATATTTTCATATCATCAGGAAACAGGCACACCCACCCCCTCAAACCCTCAGTAATATCACTGATGTAGATGTTGAAAAGAAGTGGACCCAAAGCTGACCCTTCTGGCACTCCATTCTTCACCCTCGCTCTCCTGGAGCACAATCCGTTTAGCACCACCCTCTGCGTTCTTCCTGACAGCCAGGCCTCCACCCAGCTTGTTATTTTCCCACCCAATTTCCATCTTGCTCACCAGCCTCCTATGGGGGATGGTGTCAAAGGCCTTACTGAAGATAGGCCATGTCCACTGCCCCCCCCTTGATCAATCACCTGAGTTACCCAGTCAAAGAATTGAATTAAGTTTGTCTGGCAAGACTTCCCTTTTGTGAAGCCATGCTGTCTGCTGTCCTGCAAGCCACTCTCCTCCAGGTAATCCACCTAATAATAAGTACTTTTGTTCAGCAGTCACAAAGGAAGAGGTAGGTGATGGGCCACATGTAGTAGAGAAGGGCATTAAGGGAAGGGAGGTGGACACTGGTTCTTTTACAGAGGACAGAGTCCTCAGGGAACTAGCTAAACTAAAAGTGCATAAGACTATGGGGCCAAATGGGGTTCACCCTAGAATACTGAAGGAACTAAAGAAGGAACTGCCTGCACCTCTAATGGCCCTGTTCAATCTATCGCTGAATATGGGAGAAGTTCTAGGGGACTGGAGGAGGGCAGATGTGGTCCCAGTACACAAAAGTGGGACTAGGAAGGAAGCAGGAAACTACTGACCTGTTAGCCTGACTTCAGTGGTGGACAAGGTTATGGAAACTCTACTTAAAGAAAGGATTGAGGAATACCTTAACACAGTGGATTGCAGGATCTGAGGCAGCATGGGTTCACAGGGGGTAGATCTTGCCAAACAAACCTGATATAATTTTTTGACTAGGTTATCAGGGAGATGGATCTGGGAGGAGTGGTGGATGTGGCCTACCTGGATTTCAGTAAGGCCTTTGACACCGTTCCACACAGAAGACTGACAAACAAGCTAGGCAGCATGGGAGTGTATCCAAAGATAGTAAAATGGGTACAAAGTTGGCTAAGTAACAGAACTCAGAGGGTGGTGGTAAATGGAGTTCACTCGGAAGAAGGTAAGGTAACCAGTGGGGTGCCACAGGGGTCAGTAATGGGACCGCTCCTCTTCAGCATCTTTATTAGTGACATCACAGAGGGGCTGGAAGGAAAGGTATGTCTGTTCATGGATGACACAAAAATCTGCAACAGAGGGACACACCGGGGGTGGGGAGGGGAGAAAATAAAGGAAGATCTAAAAAAATAGAAGATTGGTCGAGGGGTTGGCAACTAGACTTCAATGCCCAAAAATATAAACAATTATGTACTTGATGCAAGGAAACTCAAGGGCAATGTATCTTTGGGGGGGGGGGAGTTAACAACAACAAAACAGGAAAGGAATCTGGGGGTCATCATATCTGATGACCTGAAGGTAGCAAAGCAGCATGATAAGGCAGTAGGAAAGGCTAGTAGGATGCTGGGGTGCACAGGGAGGGGTATCACCAGCAGAAAAAGGGAGGTAGTGTTATCCCTAGATAGATCAATGGTGAGGCCACATCTGGAGTACTATGTCCAGTTCTGGAGACCCCATCTCAGTAAGGACATAGATAGGGTGGAGTGGTACAGAGAAGGGCAACCAAAATGGTGCGTGGCCTGCATCAGAAGCTGTATGAGGAAAGACTCAGGGGAATAAATATATACTCACTGGAGGAAAGGAGAAAATGGGGAGACATGATAGAAACATTGAAATACCTCAAGGGTATCAGTAAGGTACAGGAGGGCAGCATATTGCACAGAAAGAAATGCTCAAGGATGAGGGGGTACAATATGAAGCTGGATGGGGAGACACTTAGAGGGAATGTGAGGAAATATTTCTTCACAGAAAGGGTGGTGGATGCCTGGAACAGCCTCCCAGCAGAGGTGGTGGGTACCGGAAATGGTAACAGGTATCAAACATGCATGGGACAGACACAGGGGGACCTTAATAATAGGGTTGGTGGGGGTAAGGCCGGAGATCAATTAGAGTCTATGGTAGCACAGTAGGTAATGACTTTAGGGCAGACTAGGTGGGCCAAGAGGTCCTTTTCTGCTGACAGCTTCTATGTTTCTATGACATATAAATGGCCAGAAAATCAAATGGTAATGTGTTGTTAGCATCTTGCACCAAAAATTAGATCTCTTGCTTGGTATAGTTCCATATACGTGTTTGTGCTGTATCTCAAAAAGTAAACACTTTTGTGTCATGCAGACATATACTGTTTGCTCCTGTGCACAAATAGAATGCCTGCTCGTGGTCCCCCACTGGATCCCATTCACAGATTTGCTGGAGGTTTTACTTACAGTTTGCATCTTCATAGCACTGACCTCACAAAGGGGTATAATTTGAACATCCATTGCTCAGGCACACTTTGCTCTGCAGATGGTGAAATATGCCAGCCAGGTAGGCTAATTTTTGCACAGGTAGTTGACTTTGCGTAGCGCTTTGTTCGAGGTACAAATAAACTGCCCTAAAAGATAGATAACTGCAACACTATAGTTTCTCTAAACCTATGGGTCTTACAGTAATTAGCAGAAGGTTGTGGTTTAAAGAAAGAATGTGAGTTAATCTCTGTCAGTCAGTTTCAATGCAAACCTCACTACTTGTTTTATGTTTGCTTGCGTGTGCAGCACAAAGTGAACATCTTGTTACAATAAGGCTATTTCAGAGGCGTGTCACTGTCAGGTCCAGTCCAGCTCAAACTACAGTGGGCATGGCAGTGACAGGCCACTGATCAGCCAAGCTGATTGTGACAGTATTGTCTGCTTGCTGGGTGGGATCCTCTCATAGTTCTAAAGAGTGAGTCACTCCAGTCACCACCCAACAAGCAGAGAACATGCCCCCCCAGCCATCTCAGCTGCTTGGCCAAAAGTTTAGACATTATTGGTGACTTCAGCTGGGTGCAGGTTCGCTTGCACTCTACACTTCAGCTGTGAGCATTCCTGGGTGCCATGTCCCAGCACACTGCTCACAGAAGTTATGCACCCAGAAGTAAAAGTTTAGTAGCATTGAGAGGCAAGCCTGATCTGAGAACGGCATGCAGGTGAGCGAGCTAGTGAGAGAAACTGGGCATGTGGGTGGGCTGGTCCGCTGCAGACTGTGATGTGTGCAATTGCATGTTCTCAACTTCACTGAACAGGACTTTAGTTTCAAAACATAGCAGTTCGGCTTAGTCATGTACACCCCACAGCTGGCTCAGCTGTTCAGCCACCCGTTAAGACATCATTGGCAACTGCAGATGTGTGTGGGTTCACTGGCACTCTACACTTCTGCTGTGTACAGAATTCATACATGCAGAAGAACCCATTTAGCAAGGCAAGAGGCAAGCTCAAGCTGAGAACAGCATGCAGGTGAGAGAGCAAGAGAAACTGGCATGTAGTAGTAACAATTTAGGAGCAGCAACAGGCAAGTTCAAACTGAGAACGGCATTCACGTGAGCACAAGAGAAATGGGTCTGCATGAAGTGAGCAGGCAGGCTGGTCAGCTGCAGACTGTAGTGCGTGCAAATTGTATGGGTTCCATTAAGCCAAACAGGAGTGTAGGGCCAGCCTTACTCTCTGGAAAAAAAAAGAAAAGGGACCGGAGACCTAAGGGATTCTTTTCTATCTTTTTTTTCCTACTTAAGTCTGTTGCAACAGCATCTTCCTGTCCTGTACTATCCTTTACTGACCTGTAGGCTGGCCACCTATGATTTTTTTTTTTTTATTTTATTTTTATTTCATATTTCCTTTTCCATCCCTGGGTACGTTCCTCCCTGCCAGTTGGGTACACTCAGCGCCAGTGATGTAATCCCCAACCTGTGAAACAACCTGCTATATATCCCCTCAGCAATTTTATATGCAGTATTTTGGGTACAGAGTTATTTATCTGTGCCTCAAAGAATTGGGCCGATTGCTGAGGGAAGTTAGCAAGGTACAGCTTTGAACCTCTGTATTGTGACATGCCTAGCACTGGAACCCTGCTGCACTCTCGCTGCACCCTCACATATCATGTGAGAATATAGGGTGATGGTTTTGCCCTTGAAAAACTACGCTGCCCTGCTCTTTGGTTGTTTTCCCTGTTGTTGCTGAAATAAAATTGAGCAGTGAGGTGTAGGGAAACTGCTCCATGCTACAGGGCCACAGTAATGGGGGGAAAAGTCGGTATGTTGTCCAGGGCCCTGAGCTCAGGAGGAGCCCACCTGAGGAGCTGGCATTACCCCCTGTCATTAGGTGGTTTGGGAAATGGGACCCATATCAAGTGACTTGTCTGGGGCCCCAAAATTCATAGCTGCAGCCCTGCCATGCTATAGTGTATTTGCACACATTAAAGAAAATACTTTAAGCAAATTATAAGCAGCTCCTTACCTGCTGCAAAATGCTGTGGAAAATAAATAAATTATCTGGTTTATGTACTGTAGGGCTTGGTGGTCAGGGCAGGGTTCTGTTTAAGAAGTTCACATAATGTTCTGTAGCCCTGCCCGAGGAGCCAAAAGTCCTCCCAAACCAAATGCTTCTTAAATTTTTTTCTTTCTGAGCAGCTAGCAAAACCCCTTTCTCATAAAAGACAGCTGCCATTTGTTTTCCCCTCTAGAATCCAGTTTTTAAACAGTCCTCAGAAAAAGACAGAAAAGCAGCTGAAATAACTACTGGTTTGGGGCGTTGTCCCTACTCCCTAAACGGTACAAAATGCTAACACTACAAACACCAACAAGAGCACGTAAATACTACTGTACAAGAACAGAATCCTGTCATAAAGTCTGAATAAAGTACTAGTGCTTGTATTGTTCCAAGGAGTTCTAAAAGTTCTTAGGAAAGTGCAGTTTGGGTTTGTAGACTTACCTGTGCAGCAGCCTTCATGTTCAACCCATAGGGGCCAGCGCCCCATTTTGCTGTCATTTTTATAGTTAGCCTCTGTCAATCTCAGCTGAGTGGGAGGGGCTAAAAGGTTCATTTTACTACTAAAAGTTTTTTTTGTATTCGAAACCCCTTTTAAAATTCATTCTTTTACTGGGTCTATGAAAGTATGCTAAAATAAATACACCCTATTGCTTCTCTTTATATTTTATTATTGTTTAGCATAGGAGAATTATATGTATTAGAATAGGGGGTGGATCCTTATGACCATGTGATACTGTATGCTGTATAAATGCAAGTCCTTTGGGATCATCAGATTAGATTAGCACAACCTGTGGAGAGGTTGTGAGAGGTATGTTGGATCCTCTGAGACACAGATGGGGGAAGGGGGACCTTAGTTTTTGTTGACTGGGTAAGTGCACTAGACAAATCCTGCCTATTTTCAGGCATGACCCGGGGGAGGAGAATACAGATGAATGCCAACTGACCTTAAATCAGATTAAGCTGTTGGAGGTATTTTTTAGTGAACGAGGGAAATTTGGCCAGGACACTGGAGAAATTCCCCTACTCTGTCGGTAGTGGGCTTGACCGTTTCTCTGCGATGGCCACTTGGAGTCCAGTGCTGGATGGAACGGACACGCTGGAGGTAGGAAGACAATCTCGTTCTCTATCTCTCCTCAAATAGAGACCGACCTGGATACTAGTAACATGGTTTCTTGTCCTATAGTATCAGTATCGGTAAGTGGTGAAGCTACAAAGGCTTTGGATATTATACAGAACTCTGGATGTAATACTGACAACCCCTGCGTTGCTGCTGACTCTAAGGTTTGCCTACCTGAAGTCTCTACAAGAGATATGGTTGCTTTACCGGCGGCTCCAGCTTTCAGAGGACCTGTCATCAAGGGAATGACGTCGTCTGACAGGGCACAGCTGCAAGAGAGAGTTCAGGCTGTGGATTCATCTGCCGGCGGCTCACAAGTCATCGCTGTATCAGCTGTTAATGTATTTTCTGAGACTGGCAGCTCTTTTTCATCTAGTGGCAAGTGCCTAGAGTCTCGTGTTAATTAGTATAGAGGCTTCTGCAGTGAAACAGCTGGCGTGGTGCAAGTGCAGAGCGCAGTCCAGGTGTAGTGTCAGCGTCTCCCGGCTCAGCAATTTGAGAGCTCCTCTTCTGTCTGGACAATGGCTTCACCTTCAAGTACTGTTCTTGCTTCACAACTGCCTGTACCCTTATCTGTTACCTATGTCTGTCCACAAACTGAGTTACTGCAGCAGGATTTTAAGGGTCAGGGAACCAACTTGGCTTCTGTTTTCAGTCAACCTGGTGTTGCTTTAGATGATAATGTATCTGCTACAGGGATTACAATTGCTGAAGCGCTAAAAGGAGAGGGGTGGGAGAAGTCACCTCTAGATGACTCTTGGGCCTCTCCTACTGGGCCTGGCCCTGCGCCTCAGAGAGATCTGCTGGACATTTCTGACCCCCTCGAGCTGCCCTCGGGTCTGCAACTAACACAGAATCCTGTCTGGCATGTTGGTGGGACTGGAAAAAAGGGACTGGATGCTTTAGTTAATACTGGAAAAGATACTTCTGCTATGGGGATCACTTTAGAGGAAGGTCCTCTGCCTTCTACTCTAAATAAAGAGTCAACTGATTTGTTGCAGTTTGAAGATTCCACTGTTCCTCCTGCTGGGGCAGGAGATGGTAAACTACTGGATTCTGCAGGATGTGAAGCTCTTGATTCTTCCTCTGATGGCCTACTGTACCACCCTCTGCTGCTAATCAGGCACAGGCTAAAAGGGCTTCTGAACAAACTCAATGCCAGCAAACAAATAAAACTTTTGTTGGTCTTTTTCATACTCTTCCAGAACAAGCCAAAGGGCAAAATGCTGTGCAGCTGAGATATAGGGGTGGGCTGGAAGTATTTTCTGATCACCTCTATGTTGGGAAAACTTTGATAAAAGATAGTTTACAGTTTGCACCTTCTGAAATGTATGCCCTTATTCATACTTCTGGGGATAATTATTTTGATATTAGTTTTAAAACATCTGTGGGCCTTGAAACATTTTGGCATAGGTATCAGGCAGTCAGGCATACCCCTTTATGGTCCCCTTTTTTTGCTATTCCCCTTACAAAACCGACAATAAAAACCATTACAGTTTTATTTAAAAATGAAGGGGTTGCAATCAATGATACCACTAGATGGCTCTCCTCTAAATGTACAGTGTTAGGCTTGCCTGATCCTATTATAGATTCTGAGCTCTTTTGGACAGGAGGATGGAAATTACAAGTGAAATTGCCAGTGATGAATGGTTCTGCCCAGCATTTACCTAGTTGTTTTTATTTAGGTAGGGGCAGAGGCTTTGTTTTTTTATCCTGGACAACCTAAATCATGTTTTCGGTGTGGGGCCCACACACATCTCAGTAATGCTTGTGACAGGCTTAAATGTTCGTCGTGTCTGGGTTCTGGACATGTCAGTATTAATTGTCCTCACTTGATTTATTATAACTTATGTGAAGAGTCTTCCCATTCCGATAGAGAGTGTTCTTGGGCCTCTCACAATAACCCTGAGATGCTGAATGAGAGTCAGGATGAGACTGTCTTTAAAGCCCAATGCAATGCTCAGGCTAGGCCTCAATTTAGGCCTTTTGCTCATGTACATTCCCCCCCCCCTACGTTCTCCTTTGGCTCAAACTGTACACATAACCCCTACTTTGTCTCAGGATGACTCGGGTGCCGTTCAGTCATTTTCTGATTCTGCACCTGCTGAGGAAAGTATGTTACCCCTGTCTGGTCCTTTGGCCTCTGTGTACACTGTGTTATAGTCTGAAGCTACTAGTGCACCTAGTACTTCTACCCAAATTTGTGACCCTAAAGATGTTATGCCCCTCCAGAGGATTCTGACTGGGTTCCAGTGGGTACTCGCAGGCAGACGAGAAGTTCAACTACTAAAGGGATACCTGCTCTTTCAGAATCCCAGTCTTCTGATTTCATTTCTCAAAACAGATTTGCTGTGTTACACAAACAGAAACAGGCTACAGAGACTGAGGATGATTCTGATGCTTCCTCTGTGGCCTCTTCTCAGGTGGATATGTTGACTGATACTGATCAGCTTTCCGGAGATGCCAAGACTATTAGGAAAAAGAGGTGCAAAATGAAATCACCGGGGGAAAGGGAGAGGTAAAAAGAAGTCCTGATTTTTTTGTTTAAATGGGGGATGTTTTGTCATGTGGCAGTTTAAATGCAAACAGCCTGAAAAATCCTAAAAGGAGATGGGCTATTTTTTCTTTCCTCACCTCTATTACAATCCATATTGTTTTTTTTACAAGGTACCAGACTTCACTCGCTTCGGGAGACTAGTCAGGTATCTTGTGATTGGAGGGGTGGATTATCTTTCTGGTCTTTTTTTGGAGGAGGTGTATGCAGGAGTAGGTATTCTTTTTAATAACTTAGAGGTACAAGTCATCAGACTTATTGACCTAATCCAGGGTCGGGTCCTTATTTTGGATGTTATTATTCAACATCAAAAATGGAGATTGATCAATATTTATAACCCCCAGATTAAAACACAGAGAATAGCTACTTTTAAAACTATTCAGCCTTTTCTCCATTCTTCTATGTCAATAATTTTTTGGGGGGAATTTAATTGTATTTTATCTCTTTCAGATAAAACAAGGGTAACACTAAAATTATATTCTGACTCGAATTTTCTTAACTCATTATATACCAAAGCTAACCTTATTGATGGGGGCTTTATTTGGTTCCCAGCCTCCTGCACACACATTTCATCGTGGAAGATTAACCACTAGGATAGATTATTTTTTTATTTATAACTGGTTGCTGGGTGTTCAGTATTCAGTTCTGCCCTGTGAATACTCTGACCATTGTGTGCTGGTTTTATCTTTGGGTCATCCTATTAATAAACCAGACTCTCATAATTTTTGGAAAATGAATATTTCAGTATTGGAGGAACAACATGGCTGGCAGGAATTGTACATGGTTCTTCAAGGCCAAATTTCAGTGTTTGAAATATTTGACAATCCTGCTTTTTGGTGGCAGGACACCAAAATGGAAATTAGAAAATTTTGCCAAAGGTTTTCTAAATCCTGTTCTTCTAGTCGGTATCTTAAATATTTGAATTGCCATCGTCAGTTGCAGAAATTGTTGTCCTGGCAAACTGAATTTTGTTTAGATTATTCTGCTCAGATTTGGCAATTAAAAGAAGAAATGTGTACTTATCAGTATGATAGATCCACCTCCCTTTTTTTAGAACAGAACTATGGTAGGAAAGGGGCGGCCAAAGTGGTTAACCCTTTTGACAGTAGTAACCAGCAGGTTCAGTCTAAATATATGCCATCATTAATCTCACATACTGGCACCCGGATTTCTGATAATAAAAATATTGTGAAAGAAGTTTCCTATCATACCCAGATTTTGTATGGTCAGGAATTCAAGCCACATAACTGGAATATTTTTTTTGATTCCTTACATATTACTAAATTATCCCCTGAAAGTATCCATGATTTAAGTCGGCCTATCACCAGTGCTGAAGTAGATTCTGTAATTAGTCACTTAAAAAATACTGTGACCCCTGGTCCAGATGGAATTCCAAATGAGTTCTATAAAAAAGCAAAAACTGTGCTTTTACCTTACTTAACGGCTGTATTTAATGTAATTGTTCAGGGAATATTGCCAATACCTGCAGCATTTGCAGATAGTAATTTATTTTTTTTATTTAAAAATAAAAATAAAGAATATTTAGACAATTGGCATCCTATTAGTCTTCTGAATTCAGATTGGAAAATCTTATGTAAAATTATTTCGGTTAGACTTTTCAGTATTGCCCAGAAAGTAATTTTTCATACTCAAACATGTGCTGTCCCAGGCCGCTCTATGATTACTAACTTAAAAGTGATAAGGGAAGTTTTTGATGGGTTAGGTACACAGGAGTATGTACTCAGTTTAGATCAATCAAAACCTTTTGATTGAGTTCCACATAATTATTTTTTTGCGGTCCTGGAACGGTATGGGGAGCTGAAGGATTTTGTCTCCTGGATTAGAAATATGTACAAATATGCTTTTAGACCCTCTTCTTAGGAAACTGAATACTGACGCTTCCATCAGACATATTTCTGACAAATCTGCCCTGGTTTTTCCTAGTGCTCTGGCTTATGCGAATGACATTTGTATTTTAATAGCAGATCAGGCCTCAGGCGTGCGAGCTATTGAGATTGTGCAGTCTTTCTCATTAATCTCTGGGTCTACCCTAAATACTCAAAAAAGTTTTGGCACAGCTGTACAGATTCCCTTACAGGATGTTTATACTGAGATTGGGGGGATATCTATTAGGTCTGAGAAGATGCAGATTCTGGGTCTTTCTTTTGGAGTACCTTCAGCAGCAGAAAGTAATTGGCTTTCCTCTATTTCTGTTGCAGAAAATAAAATTACAAAATGGAAATCTTTTCCTATGTCTAGGAAAAAACGTATTTATATGTTGAAAACTTTTATTCCCATTTTTTTATTGGTTAGTTATATTTTTCCTCTTCCCTTTCATCTAGAAGCATGCCTGTATAATTTATTTTTTCAACTATTATGGGGCAGTAGGTTGAACCCTGTTAAAAGAGTAATTACTCATTGGCCTATAAAACAAGGGGGTCTAAATATGGTTAATCCGGTATTGTTTTTCTTTACTATTTTTGTACATTCAAATGTTTACCCTTGCATAGCTGGTCATCTGGAGTTTTGGGTATGGAGTTTCACTTCCAGATCCCAATATTTTATAGATAAGTGGAGAACACCAACCTGGAAGCCTTTTACTAAGATTCCACAAGGGACTTCTGGGTATCTTGTTGAGCTTTTTTAAAAAATAAGGCAGTGGCATGTATCCAGTCAGGTGCTGGATTTGCAAAACACAAAGCTCCTGTATTCCTCTGTTTTGAATAGATTTTTTTTGTCAACACCTTGTTTTGACCTGCCTTTTGACAGTCAGTGTTTAATTAAACAATTACTGGATGGTAGGATTTCAGTAAAAATGTGGGACTCTTTATGGCTGTGCTGTCACAATAAGTTAAATGTTAAAGGGAATCAAGGCCATAAACAGCTGGAAGATCGGTTTTGTGTCAGGGAGTCCTGTGTATGCCAAGTGGAAACTATGGCACACCTTTTTTTGATTGTACTTTTATAGCACCATTATGGGCTCAGTTGGCACAAGAGTGGTCTTTACCCATGTTTGCTAATATAACATACTCAGATCTGGTATATGGGAATTTTGGGCCTGACTGGAAAATATTTTATCCTTGTACTCTTAGAGTCCTTTTTGCAATTTTCAAATGGCATATTTGGCATAATAGATGTCTGTTTGTACTTCAACAAAAACAAACTTCATTAACTGGGTTGAAATGTCTTATTAGGAAAGAAATTGCACATGTTTATGAATCGGAGAAAAGGGCATTACCAGCAGCTTTAGTTGCATATTGGTGGAGGGCACATCCTTTAATACTTTTTGAAGGGGTTACTTAAAAAAGAGAATGTGTTAGTTTTGAAACTTCATGTATTGCTCTTAGTCTGTTGATTTATAGAATGTGTATGACTTTTCTATTTTTTTGTGGGTTATTTTTCTATTTTTTATGAATTATTGTCTGGATTTAGTGTATTCCATTGCTTTTGTATAGTTTTTGATTTGTTATATTGTTCTCAAAAAATTCCCCTACTCTTTTCGATAAGTGCCATGGGATCTTTAACATCCATCTGAACTACCACCAATCCAGGCAGATGGGACCTTGGTTTAATGTCTCATCCGAAAGACGGCACCTCAGAAGTGCAGCACCTGTCTCATGCTGCACTATAGTGTCAGTACTGGGATATTAACCCAAGTGCCAAATGTAGGAACTGAACCCACAGCCCTCTGATCTTCTGGCCTCAGAGGTGAGTGTGCTACCTACTCAGCCACTGACACTGACACGGCAAAGGGTGCCAAAAGAAGACATAGACATGGGTGTCAAACAGACGAGGCGTACTGATGAGTCCTGTTAGGACGAAACACATGTCTATGTCTTCTGTTGGCACTCTTTGCAAACTGTGTGAGAGGCCTTTCAGCACCATGCATTTTTGCTTAAAGTTGAACCAGCATAATATTCTCTTGTGATTTGCATATGCAGTCCATGATGCTTTGCATTATGGGGGCATGTGTGATTTTATATAAAATTTATTTAATTTTTTTTGTTTCTGTAAATAAAATCACATATTGGAGTGTTTTTTTTTACCTCACTTTTGAAGTCTTATGTTTCCTTATCCCACACACCCGGCCACAGTGGTGTCAGTAGTGGGATCGTCAGTGGCCCAGGCATATAGGGGTACACTGATATCAATATCTGACCAGATATCCTGTAAACTTCTCAGTAAGGAATCATGGCTCAGAAGCTGGAAAAAGTGGAGCTGACAGAATCCAGAGAGGGTGCCCAGACCTGGTCGATGGTGGAGAAATCTGGATAGCAGCTCCTGCCTGGGCTGGAGCCCAGTGCCAGACCTTAAACTAAGCCTGATGTTGCATCTCAGTCATCAGAGGAAGAGAAGGAGTGGGTAGAAGAGGCTGCCTCAGATATCAGTGAGCTGCTGAAGTGGCTGATGTCCACTGGCTAGAGATGGAAAAACAGAGGGAACTGGACCTTCAGGAGTGAGGGAGAGAGAGTGCAGAAGGCAAGACCAAAGGTGGACAAAGACCTTGAGGGCCCTCCAGGTGATCAGACCAACAGTGGTGGGTGGGATCCAAGCCCTAGGGACATTAAACTTACAAAGAGGTCACCTACAGATGATATCAAAGCTTATTTAACAACATTTGAGTGGGTGGCCAGAGTCTGTGAGTGGTCAGTAATGCAGTGGGTTGTACACCAAGCCACTCATTAGATGGGAAAAGGCACAGTTGGTCTATAGCAATATGGATGCTAGGCATATTGACAGTTATGAGCTGGCCAAGAAGAAGATCCTACGTAGGCACAATATCAACACTGAAACCACTGACAGTGGTTCTGGTAGGTACTAAACTTCTTACACGCCCCAAGAGACTTACATCAATTTGAAAGAGTTATGTTTAAAGTGGTTACAGCCAGAAGGGAAGACAGTCATGGACCTCATTGAGACTCAGGTCACCAAAGAGTTACTTCTAATTTTACCCAGAGATGTCCAGTTATGGGTGAAGGAGCATAACCCCGAAACAGCTGAGGTAGCCATCACTCTGGCTGAGGAATTTCTATCTGCCCGGCAAAACATCAGATGGAATTATGGGGCCAACGAACCAGCTGCTGCTCAGGCTCCCTCCCTGGTAAGACAATCTCTTGCTAAGACTCATGTAAAAACTGATGAAAAACAAGGGGGGAGAAAGGGCTGATGTAATATGTCATTATTGTAAGGGGGTGGGGCATATTGTCCATTTTTGCCCTAGGAAGAGGAGGGAGCCTGCCCAATTGGCTTTAGTGAACTGGGAGGCATTATGTGACTGAAATTCAGGTGAATGGACAAAAAGTGATGGGCCTAAAAGGATCTAGCAGTAAATACACCTTGATCTGCCCTGAGCTCATTCACTCTCCTAATACAACTGGGGTCCTTGTGGAGGTAGTGTGTATTCATGGAGATAAACACAGCTACCCCAAGACAGAGGTTACAATGAACATTCAGGGGCATGTTAACTCAGTGTCTGCAGGATTGGTACCAGGACTGCCAGTGTCAGTAGTCACTGGTCATGAGTTTCCCCAATTTAATTCTCTACTGACCAAAAATGAACATCTGTTCACAGTCACCATGAGGGCCCAGAGTCAGAAGGAAAGACTATTAGGGGATACATTTCCCTTTGAAGGAGACATGGTGGGCCCTCCTGGCAAGGGCAGAAAACCAAAAAGAGACAAACAGCTCTTAAAAGAAATATAGAAGAATAAAGGCCAATGTGATCCAACTGTAATGTTACCTATGCATAAATGTACCATTGCTAATAATCAAAAATGTGATGCTACTCTAACCCATTTTTTCCAACAGCTAGGGAAAAGCACACCAGTAGGGTCACCTCAAATACTAGTAAAAGACAACATTTTGTATAGGGTATGTACTAACCCCAAAACATTGGAGGAGGTGGAGCAATTGGTGGTACCCAAAAAGTATAGGGAACAGTTGATGTGTCTGGGGTATGGTATCCCCTGTGCTGGTCATGTGGGAAGGGACAGGACCTTGTCCTGGTTATATCAAAAATTCTTATAGCCTCATATTCATGAACAGGTGGCCAATTATTGTAAGCCAGAAAGTGGCCCAAATAGGCAAAAAAGACATGGTCCTTCTGGAACCCCTCCCTCTAGTGACCACTCCATTTGAAAGAATGGCTATGAACATCATGGGGTCGATTGCCAAGAGTTCAAAGAGTAATCACTTTATCTTAGTGGGATGTGATTACGTAACTCGGTACCCTGAAGTCATCCCTCTTTGAACCATTATCATCGAAAAACTCACAGAGGAATTGGTTAAACTTTTCAGCAGGCTAGGTATGCCTAAGGAGATATTAACCAGCCTGACAAAGAAGAAATATGGCAATACTGTAAAGTGGACACCTGAGAGTGAAAAAGTATTCCAGGCCATAAAAGCTGCCTTGTGTTCCTCCCCGGTCTTGAAGTGTCCTGATTTTTCTAAAGAATTTGAGGTCCACACTGACACCTCGGACATGGGGATTGATGCAGTGTTAAGTCAAACCTCTAATGGTGATGAGCATCCTGTCTTATATATATCTAGGAATCTTCATGACCAGGAACAGAGGTATTCCACAATAGAAAAGAAATGTTTGGCGGCAAAATGTGCTATCGAGGTGCTGCATTTTTATCTATGGGAAGCCCTCTTTACATTGATCACCAACCATAACCCTCTTTGTTGGCTCCACCAGATGAAGGACAAAAACGCAAGGATAATGCGATGGTACCTGCTGCTTCAGCCCTATAAATTTACTGTCAAACATAGATCTGGGTCACAGCACAAGAATGCGGACTTTATGTTTCGCTATGCCACAGCGGTGGAACCATTGAATACTGATCTCAGAAACTGCACAAGCTGCCATCACAAAATGTTCCACACATTTAGAACCCGTCTGTTCCTGAAAGTGAAGGTGAGAGGATTGTAGGCACTGAGAAGCTAGCTCCAGCCCCTTCTGTTCAGCTGGTAAACCCTTGCAACACATCAGATCTGACACACCTCTAAGTTACAGATATGTCTCCCTCCCCCCCCGGCACAGGAATCAGAACCCTTCCAGTTGCCTGGGAAGCAGCCTGATCCTACAGCACCATTGCCCCTAGAGAACCGATTTGGTACTTTACAGACTTGGGGGGATTTAATGGATGGAGGCAAATCTGATATTTCTGCGTCTTCTTCATAGAAAGACACTAGCCCTGACCGGGACAGGGTGGACCCTTCCCCAGCTTCTACCTCTGACAAGAAATGGAATATGAGATCAGCATCTCAGCATCAGACCCCCTAACCTTTTTCTGTTACACACAAGCTGAATATCACTGTTGCTACTTTACATTTTAATAGTTTAAAATCAGATTTTAAGCAACTTGCTACATTTGCAGTATTGGAACAGTTTAGACACAATCAATATCTGTTTTTTCCAGACACCTGTCTAACCACTCTGACTGAAGTTCAAAAAGCCCAAAAAAGTTGGAGATGGGGCTTTATAATGGTCACTGGAGGAAGACTGATGCAGTGGTTTGGGTATTTGTTTCTGAACTCCATATATAAAGGTTACAAAAATAGTTGACATAGTTCCCAGAAGAGCCTTACTTCTAGATGTTTCCTGTTTTCACAATCTTTTTATCTAGTGCATGTATTTTCCCCCCAGACAAAGGTTTCCTGTATTGCCCTTTTAAAGCAAATACAGCCCTACCTCCATACTGTTAAAACAGTATTGATGGGGGATTATTTTAATATCCAGTTACTACCATCTGACAAGAGTGTTCACATAACAAAAATGTACTGTGATGTTTCCTTTCTATGAAAAGTATTGGCACAAGCTGGACTAGTGGATGTCCATGCTTCAACTACTGTTAAACCTGCTCATACCTTTTACAAAGAAACCCTTTTTTCAAGAATTTATTTTTGGTTAATTTCTCCTCATATCCCCCTTTCACATCCTCAGGTGATCCCTAGTGAATCATCAGACCACTGTCTGGTAGGGTTGATTCGGTTACTTGGAGGATGAAGCTAGTGTTGGAAGATGAAGCCATGATAGCTGACCTAAACACCATAGTACAGGACAGACTTTCAGTAACCTGCCTTTATGATTCAATGACAACCTGGTGAGAGGATTTTATGTCTCCAGGATTTTTTGTAAGGTAAAAGCCAGCCAAAAGGCAGCGGACATGCAGAAGAAATATGAAGAGTGCAGGAAGCAATTTTATAAATTACTCTCCTTGCAAAATATATCTGGAGTTGATTATTCTGATCAACTGGCACATATCAAACAAGAGATGTGTACATACCAATATGACGGATGTAAGTCTTTAGAATACAAACAAAAATGTGGTATGAAAGGGAAATCTTTCCAAGTGAACCCATATGAGGATTGCAAACAACGTACAGATAAAAAAAATGTATGACTAACTTGTTGTCTCCAAATGGGACGGAGGTCAAGGGTCATTGCCACTTTTTTAAAGTTTTTTTTTTTATTTAGTTTTTGTTGACCAGGTAAGTGCACTAAGACAAATTCTGCCTATTTTCAGGCACGACCTGGGGGAGGGGGATACAGATGAATGCCAACTGACCTTGAACCAGATTAAGCTGTTGATGGCATTCTTAGTGAATGGGGGAAATTTGACCAGGGCACCAGGGGCATTCCACTACTCTTCCTGCAGGGGGTCTTGCTTCCTGTAAGCAGAGAGGACCCTTTTGTCTGTGGTACCAAGATGGCCGATGACAGGGTGGTTGGTGTTGGAATTGCTGGGGCTGCTGGTCTGCTGAGAGCCATGGAAGACAGTGTTGAGCTGCCAGTTGAGATGGATGTACAGCATGAGAGCAGAACTGAGGAGTCTTCACAGACCTTGAGTTTGGATTTGCAAAGAGATTTTCACAGTGAAATGCAGTCGGAGTCTACTAGTGATTTGCATGGACAGAATCATGCAGCTGGAAACATGAAAGGTAATTCTATCATTTTTGAACCCGATGGAGTGGAAAAAATACTAGCGGCAAGCTCACCCAACCAGGCAGAGACTTTAGAAACAGTCCATGAAGCTCCACAGACAGCGGAGCAGGAGCTTTCAAAAAAACAGCTGAGTGCTGACGTGGAGGTTGAAAGAATGCAGAAGGAGAGTGCAAATGACGTGGCATACCCAGACGATCGTTGGACAAAAGAGAAATCCTTGTTGGATGCTGGCTGGGTTTGTTTGAATGGCAAATGGATGCCAGGTTCAGAGTGGATATCGTTCTCTCAGATGCAAGCTGATCAACAAGGGGCCCCCAACACTATAGGTCAGAATATAAAAGTGACTGCTACTAAGGGGAGTGGGGAAGACTCTAATAATGACTTTACAAATGCTAAGACTCCTATTGTGTCACCAACGTTATCCCCCCCTCCACAGAAAGAGAACAGGTGACCAGGACCTCATTTTTCAGACTTATTTAGGCACAATATCCTGGAACAGGCACCTTGCAGAAATGCAGTGCGATTGTGATATAGGGGAGGTCTGCAGGATCATCCTGACAGATCCTATATCACAAGGAAACTGTTAAAAGACTCAATGAACTTTATGGCATCAGATATTTATGTTCTTACAAATGTGAGAGGTGAAGACACATTTGATGTCAGTTTTAAAACTTTTTCAGGGCTTGATAAATTCTGGCAAAAATATGAAACTGTTAAATCTACAGCTTTATGGATACCATTTTTTGTAGTTCCTTTAACTAAACCATTATTTAAAATTGTAAACATCATGTTTAGGAATGAAGCGGTAAACATGGGTGATAATCAATTCTGGCTATAGCACAAATGTAATGTCTTGGGGCCTCCCGAGCCAGTGATTGACGATGAAGGAATATGGACAGGGAGTTGGAAATTCAAAGTCAAACTGCACATAACAGGCAATGAAGTGCAACATATACCAAATAGCTTCTTTCTGGGAAAAGACAGAGAGGTTTGTTTTTATCCCAGTCAACCAAAGGCCTGTTATAAATGTGGGAGTAGGAGACACCTTAGTAGTGTGTCGAAAAAATGAAGTGTGCTGATTGTGGGGAATTTGATTGACAGCGGAACATGTAGGAACACATTTTGCTGTAACCTCTGTGATGAGCAAGGACATTCTTAGCACCAGTGCCCCTGGGCAGGGCAGAATAGGCAAGGAGAGTTAGATAAAGAGGAGCTGATAAACCAGGCCCAAGACATGTTTAGGCTGCACTTTTCTGAGCCTGCCCCACCCCAAACAGGGCCTAACACAGCAGGACCTGCCCCCTCAGACACTGATGGTAGCACACCTGCAACAACTACAGATACAGGACAGTCAGAGACAGGTAGGAATAAGCAGGCCCTCCTTCAGACAAAGGGAAATAGAGACACTACCCCAGGAAATATTGACATTAATGTAATACTACCCCCAGTGGGGTAGAATTCCAGACACCGCACCCAAGAACGGTTACCAGGGCGTCAAGTACACAGAAACCTGCAACACTTAGTATTCTCTTACACAATCCATTTCAAGTATTACAGGAGCAGGAGGGAGACTCCAAGTCTGATGTTTCTTCAATTTCTGGAGCAGTGTCAGAAATGGATTGTGAGGAGGAGTGTGGGGACGAGGTTGCTGACAAAAGGAAAAAAAAGAAAAAAGTAAAAAAGATGTTTAGACTGTAACATTTTTGACATATGGCTACATTAAATCTAGTTTCCCCTAAACATCTGTAGTATAAAGAATTATAAGAGAAGACTGGCATGTTTACATTATTACAGGTGTCTAAACGCAGATTTAATTTTTCTGCAGGAAACTAGATTTACAAATTTAGGGGAAATTACCTTGGCTAAAAAAATGGCTTCAAAGGCCCTCTTTGTGATCCTGTGGTCCTGATTTAGTGGATGGTTTGGGAATTTTGTTTGGAACCACACAAGTACAGGTGACTAGACTGATCGATTTATTACCAGGGAGAGCTATGATATTAGATTGCACTTACAATGGACTAGCGTTAACAGTAATCAGTACTTGTGTACTTCAGCTTAAATCAGCAAGAGTGGATTTTTTCAGGCAATATGCTGAATTTTGTTGACCAGGTAAGCTCACTGGGCCTAGAAGTCCCTTTTTCAGGGGCGACCAGGGTGATGGGGGATACAGATGGTAAGCAACTGAAATTGAAAATGAGGAGGTGATTCTGCCACTGTATAGGTCATTAGTTAGACCACACCTGGAGTACTACGTGCAGTACTGGCATCCGTATCTGAAGAGGGACATTAAGTTACTGGAGGGGGTGCATCGCAGAGCGACAAAGATGATCAAGGGGCTGGAGGACTTATCATATGAGAGGAGGTTGAAGGAGTTGAACATGTACTCACTGGAGGAGAGGAGAGACAGGGGTGACATGATTGAAACCTTTAAATACATGAAAGGAATAAACAAGGCAGGTACAGAGGGGCTGTTCAAAGTAAGGGAGGGGAGGGACACCAGGGGCCATGTTATGAGACTGGAGCGAGGAAGGTTCAGGAGGGAGATGAGGAGACACTTTTTTACAGAGAGGGTGGTGGCTGGGTGGAATGCGTTACCTGCTGAAGTGGTATGCAGTAGAACAGTGGATTGCTTCAAACGAGGATGGGACAGGACAAGGGGAAGGGTTAATGAAGGGGAAGGGTGAAAGGGAGGGCAGCTGCAGAATAAGGGGTGCTAGCTGCACATTTGAGCAGACTTGATAGACCCCTAGGCCTTTATCTGCTGGCAAATTTTGTATGTTCGTATGAACCAGTTTAAGCTGTTGGTGTATTTTTAGTGAATGAGGGAAATTTGGCCAGGACACCGGGGAAATTCCCCTACTCTGCTGAGTCTTGTTGACTGCAGAGAGAACTCTAATTGCAGTCCTGAGAGGCTGCACAGTGTTCTCTTTCTCCACGACGGAGGAGGAGGAGTTGGCAGTAGCAGGCTCGTTGGAGCTGAACATGGATTCACTGGTTAATACGGAGAGCTCTCTACAAGATCTGCAAGTGGCTCAATTATCAACGGAGCGAATTCAGACTGAATTACGGTCTGATTTTGGAGACACCGACCTGAAAGATGCGGAGGAAAAATCATCTTTTTCGGTGGCTGATAGGAATTTAACCGTGCAACCATTAGATGCAGGTCGACCAGATAATGAGATCGTACCACCGGAAGCAAAGGAAGGGAATCATCTTAGAGTGCACTCGCCGTCGGGACTGCTGGTCGCTAGAGACGTGCTTACAGTTTCCTCTCCTACTCAACCGAGTACCTCACAGACAATAAGGAAACAGTTTGGGCTACAAAGGAGAAAATCTTCTTTTCCCTTGATGGACTGGTCGTCAGAGGAAGCTCTTAAGGACTCAGGCTGGATGCAGTCAAACAACAGACAATGGATTCCTGACCCTGCCTGGACAGATTTGATTTTTGTTTCCAAGTTTTTGAAACCTTATTTTTCCCAAGTGAAACCGTCTGAGTTTTCAGATCACCAGCTTCTAACTGGCTTTTTGAGTTTAGCAGGAATACCACCCAAAATACCAGCAGCAAGCCCTAGATGGCTCCTAAATGTGTCTTTCTTGGAGGAGGAAGATTGTGTTATTGATTTGCAGGACTTATTTGCAGCACGTTATTCTATCCTTTGTTTTTATGATAATCTATTTTCATGGTGGTCTGATACAAAAAATGAGAATAGATCCCTTTTGATATCCAAAGGGAAACTTAAAGCTAATTCTCAGTATCTTACTTATCTACAGTATAGGAATCAACTTTATAAGCTGATGTCCTTTCCTCCTGAGGATAAACATCTTTTTCAGTCCCAGATTACTGAAATTAAGAAACAAATGTCCCTGTATCAGTATAATAGGGCCAAATCTCTCGATATGGAATTTAGGTATGGTGTACAATCACAGCCAGCCTCTGATCCTTATCTAGCCTGTAAACAGCGTCTTGATAAGACAATGATGATGGGATTATTATCTCCAGATGGTACTACTGTTACCTCAGATATTGATATGATGCAGGTTGTTCATTCTTTTATTTCTGACTCCTTTGGGGGAGATCCTGGCAACAAGGACACTTTACCAGCTGACTTTTTGACCTTTTTGCCTGCTATGGATACCAAATATCAAACTCCTTTATTGCAGCCCATTTCTTCCTTGGAAGTAGAAAATGTGATAAAATCACTTAAACCTAAAACATCTCCTGGCTTAGATGGTATCCCTAATGAATTCTATAAGAAATTTTTACCTGTTATGTTTTTTCTCCCTATGGTTTTTAATTATATGTTGACCTCGGGTTTAAGTTTTCCGAATTTTAGTATCTCCCTTTTAAAATTTATATATAAAAAAGGGGATTCTAGGTTGTTGACAAATTGGAGGCCCATTAGTCTACTTAATAGTGATTACAAGATTTTCGCTAAAATTCTTGTAAATAGATTAGCCATGGTTTCTGATTCACTTATACACCCGGCATAGTCTTGTGCTATTCCTCAAAGAAAGATTCAGCATAGTCTGTATCTCCTGAGAGAACTGTTTGAGTCTAGCCGTAAAGGAAGAGGGTCAGGGTTTATTGTAGCTTTAGATCAGATTAAAGCTTTTGATAAAGTTTATCATTCTTATTTATTTAATCTTTTGTTGTCCTATAATATTCCACGACCTTTTGTACACTGGATTTTTTTATTATATTCTGATGCGACAGTTCACCCATTAGTGAATAGTTTTATGGGTTCGGCAATCCCAGTGGTCAGGGGGGTTAGGCAAGGATGCCCTTTGAGCCCCCTCTTATATACGTATGTTCTAGATCCCATTATTCGGTATATTCAAGGTAGAGGCGATATTATTGGGCTTGCCCCTGATATTTCTTTACCAAAGGTGAAAATCTCAGTTTATGCAGACGATGTGACATTGTTTATGCAAAATGAGACCTCCCTGCAGACTGCCTTGCATTGCTTTCAGACCTGGGGACTGTCTTCTGGGTCTGAACTCAATATAACCAAGAGTTTTATTTTTTCATTACATCCTGATCAGGATTGTCTTTTGATACAAGGGGCATATCCTTTGCAGCTACACCACGTAAAAATCTTGGTATTTGGTTTGACGCAGGATATGGCCACTTTAATTGGGAACAACAACTTTGTATAGGTGAAGCCAAAGTTAATTTATGGAAACAATGGAAATTTGGTAAAAAAAAAAAGGGTTTTCATTGTCAAGAAATTTCTGATTCCTGTTTTCTTATATCTTAGTTATCTTTATCCACCTCCGATCTCATTAGAAACTAGACTTTATAGTGTATTTTTTCAAATGATTTGGGGAAATCGATTAAATCCGGTACGTAGGGATATTACCTATTTACCAGTTAAAAAGGGTGGTTTGGATATGATCAATCCAACTATATTTTTTCATTCGATTTTTTATTTAATTCTTTCAACTTTCTTTGGGGTCAAACTCATCAGCTCTGGCAGGTTTGGTTTCATTTTGTTTGGGATCTTTTTTTCAGAAATGGACTACAGATCCTCCAAAATTTTACAACAGGACCAGTTACCATTATATGGGGTACCTACTTTTAAGAAATGCAGACAGTGGAATTTATTGTTTTCTACTCTTATGTCTCATTCTAGAAAATCTTTTTATAATTACATTGTTTTCACAGTACAAGGTATACTCTTCATTTTTCCAGAATGTATTCCTACTAGGATGTCTTTTGCCTTACATAAATTAAATGACTTCAGACGTCCTGCTTATGCATGGGATATTGTCTGGATGTCTGCTCAGGGCAGGCTGGGTGTACGTGGTAACCTTAAATATAAACCATTAACTGAGAGATATTGTTTGAGAGCGACTTGTATTTCCATTGAGGAAACTCTTAAGCACTTTTTTCTAGATTGTCCTTTTGTTAAAACTTTTTGGGCGGATGCATCTGTTCATTGGAGAATGCCTATATTGTCACATGTAACTTACAACACTTTAATTCTGGGGGATTATACGGGGTCATGGCAAACTTTTCATCCTAGTACCTTGAATGCTTTTTTTGCACTTATTCAGTTTCATTTATGGCAAGCTAGATGTCAATTTATTTTTCAGCAAATATCAGTGCCTTCTTTTTCAATTATTTCTCAAGTAGAAACCGATTTATTAATGGTAAAATCTAAAGATCAGCAGAAATTTTCAGATGTTAAGTTTCTTTCATTCTGGAACCATTTTTTTGTTTAGATTTTTCTGTTTCTGTTATTTTTGAAATGTTGTTGTGAAATTTGTATATTAATTTCATGTTATTTGGTGATGTTATGTTTTTGTTTAAATAAACTTCCCCTACACTGCTGGCGCTCTGTGGCCAGTAGGGGACTCGTCGACTCTCAGGATGGAAAACTCAGTTGCTGAGCCACTTTTGTAGCAGCAGGATGAGCTGCAGGCCATGGGGCCACTTACCTCTACATCGATGGAAACCGTAGATTCGGACTTTTTTTTGAAGCACCGATGGAACCTACATTGCTTACAGCACTGAATACTACTTTGGCAGTTCTGACTACAATGGAACAATTACATGTGGCTTCTCTACCTATGACTCCATTTTCAGAGATTTTACCTTCTACATTCCAGTTTTCCACTTCGACTCTCCCTATTCAGTCTCCTCGACCGAGTACTGCGGAACCTCAGTTTAAGACTCCAATGACAGCCGACCCTATGCCGTGTGACAGTGAGGCTGCTGCGCATTCTGTAGATGATACCGGCTCTTGGGCAACTGCTGTTCCTGTAGGAATGCGGAATAAAGCTTCATCTGGTCTCTCTCCGACAGGTACTGTTTATGTTACTATGCCCACTGACCAGAGCGCTGCGTCAGTCTTTTCCTTTGCTGCACATTGTCCGCGAGTTTGTAAACCAGCAGTTAAACGTTCTCCAGCTGACAAACCCCGCTCCTGGGCAGATCAGGTTGAAGACGCCGACGCCTCTAGGTCAGTTTCTGAAGCCCTGAAGTCTGCAGGTTGGGCACAGCATCCAGACTCAGGTAACTGGATCTCTGGCTTTTCGCCGATCACCATTCCGGGAGTTTCAGGGAAACAGTCTAACACTTCCCCTGCACAGTTGCAAAAACCTTCTGCTTCTCAAGTGGCTCCCCTTGCTGACTCTGATATTCACCTTGCAAAAGTTTTTGCTTCTCCTTTGGCTTTACCCCCTGAACTTTCTTTTACCCAGTCTCCTGAACTCAGGTTTCTTCCACGACAAAAGGCACCTCCTACGGACCCGATACCAAATCCGGATTTAAATCCTTCAGTTGCAGGTGTTTTGCCTGACCCAGGGGAGTCTTGCAATACTGAGGGCCCTTCACTGGACTCTTTGCCTGGCCTGGAACGTCCTGCACCCCGCTCCTATGCCTCTCTGTTTCGTTCATCCTCTTATACTGCCAAAAGACATAATGCAGTTCGGCTAATCTATAAAGGAGGATTGGAGGTTTTTCCTGATAGGAAATATGTGTCGAAAACATTGTTAAAAGATAGTCTGCAATTTTCTACTGCTGAATTGTATGCATTAATACATGTATCTGGTGAGAAGACCTTCGATGTTAGTTTTAAGCTGCATAGTGGTTTAGAGAAATTTTGGGCTGGATTACATTTAGTGAAACAAACTCCACTTTGGTCCCCCTTTGAAGTCTTTCCCCTTACAAAACCAGCACATAAAACTGTCACTGTCCTTTTTAGGAATGAAAGTGTTAGTGTTACAGACCTTGTTTTTTGGTTGAAACAGAGATGTACTTTACTAAGCCAACCTGAGGCAATTTTTGACTCAGAAGATATCTGGACAGGGGGGTGGAGGATTCGGATATTGTTGCATTCTATGGCTAATGGTTTACAACATCTCCCAAATTGAGTTTTTTTAGGACAAGACAGAGGGGTACTGTTTTATGCCGGCCAGCCTAAATCCTGCTACAGGTGTGGCAAACCTGGTCATATTAGTAGTGCCTGTGATCTCTTGCGTTGTAACCTTTGTAATTCCTTAGGACACATAAGAGAACATTGTCGTAATATGGCTCTTTGTTCTCTGTGTGCTGCTTGCGGCCACACTTACGCCACCTGCCCAGTGGCAGCTCACCAACACTCAGACACTCAGGATTCTGAAGATCAACGTCTGTTGATCACCACTGCACAACGCTCCAGAACCACCCTTTCTTCATCCCGTGCTACACCCTTTCTTGCTAAGATACCCTCCTCTACAGACATCCCTCCTGTCTCTCGGGAATCTCCTCTCCCCCCCTCCTGCCTCCCCGCCTTTGTTGGCCCTTGATCCAGATGTTCCACTACCTGACCCTCCCCCTCAGACCTCTGTTCCTATAAAAGACCTTTCTATGGCCCCCCCGCCTCCCCAGGTCTTCTCTTTTCCGACTACAGCGACCGGAGTAAGTCCTACCATGCTCAACCTGCTTCAAAAGTTCCTAAATTGGCAAATACCCCCACTACTAACTGATTTCATGCCCTCCTATTAGCACAGGATGTGTCTGATGCTGATTCTGAATCCTCACAGTCTGGAGTTGACTCCATAGAACAATCGGTGGAAATAACTTCCGAGGGTTTTCTGCTCCCATCCCTCCCTCAAAAAAATAATACTGCAGTCTCAAAAAAAGGGAAAAAGAATAAACGCAAACCACCATGATAGATTATATGATTTCTTCTTTGCCTTTTTGTTCACTTAATGTGAACAGCATTAAAAAAATCAGCTTAGACAGGCTGCATTTTTTTCCCTCTTACAAACCTTGCATTGTAATATTTTTTTTTTACAAGATACACGTCTCCATACGATGGCTGAACTTACAGGTGCCTCACGGCATTGGTCTGCGGGGGTTTCCTACTGGTCACTGGGCCTCGACAGGTGTACAGGGGTTGCCATTCTTTTTTCCTCTGAGGTAAAAATTTTAAAGCTAATAGATTTAGTTCCCGGTCAAGTATTACTTTTAGATGTTGTGCTCCTTGGGACATGTTACCGACTACTGAATGTCTATGCACCCCAAACTAAAGCAACCAGGGTGGATTTGTTTAAACTTTTACAACCTTTCCTGCATACCTCCCATGATGTTAGTCTGGGTGGAGATTTTAATTGCAGCCTATCCAATAAAGATAGAGGTAAAGGAGTAAAAACTATGAAATTTTTTGTGACATGATATGTTTGGCGGGAGTGGTTCACGCTGCTAGTTTGATTGATGCTTATGCTTCTCTTCATGTGGCTCCTGTTCCTACCTTTCACAGAGGTGCATTGGCCATGAGGATTGATTTTTTCTTTATTAATCAGACACTACCATTACATTCTGCATGGCTTACCCCAGTGGAATTTTCTGATCACAGTGCTCTGTGCATACGGGTTGGGTCTCCAAATGCCTGTTCCTTTGGCAGAGGTCTCTGGAAGCTTAATTCTCAATTGCTTCTCTGTCAGGATATTTTGGAACATTTACAAGCTTTCATGATGGCAAGGAAATCACTATATGACATATACGATGACCCACTGCTTTGGTGGTTGGATACTAAATCAGATGTTGTTTCCTTGTTGAAATCCTTTGGGAAATCTCAACGTTTGGCTGCTTATGTTTCTTATTTACAACTTCGGAATCAATTACAGAAATTGATGTCCTTGGCCCAGACTACGAAGCATGATTTTTCATCCCAAATAAATATTGTTAGGACAAAATGGCACCCTTTCATAGACACCAGTCCCAAGTTTTAAAATTTCAACAATAATTCGGTACAAAGGGTAGTTTTGCCACTATTTGCCCTTTTTGTGTAATAAGGCGAGGCTTGGTAAAAGGTTTTCCAGCCTCGTGAAGGACAGTCAGGTTAAAGAGTCACTAGCAGATATTATGACTGAGGTGTCTCTCATATGCGCGACACTCTTTTCAGAAAGCCCAGTTGACCTGGATTCAGCTCGGGCTTACCTTCTCAATGTTGCAGTTCTGGATTGTCCGCAATCTCTTTTGGATGCATTACTTACCCCCATTATGCCACAGGAGGTTCTTACAGTTCTTAACACTCTCTCCTGCAAAAAAGCACCAGGTCTAGATGGTCTCACTACTGAATTTTATAAATTGTTAAGACCCATCTGTTCCCAAGAACTTGCAGATGTTTATAATGCTTTATTGATGCATTCTGACTGTCCCTTGGAAATGATGAGAGGAGTTTTGATTTTTTTGTTCAAAAAAGGTGACAAGAAACTCCTTTCCAACTGGAGGCCTATCAGCCTATTGAATGTTGATTTGAAACTCTTGATAAAAATTTTAAATACAAGACTGTTGACGGTATCTTCCTATTTAATTTCTCTGGCACAGTCTTGTGCACTTCCTAATCGATCTCTTATTGACCAGTTGCTTTTTTTACGAGGGATTTTTGATAGTTCTACTTCATTAGGCTTACCTGGCTTCATTTTATCCTTAGATCAACAAAGGGCTTTTGATTCCGTGAATCATAACTTTCTGTGGCTCACTTTACTTCATTATGGTATTCCATCTACTTTTGTTTATTGGTTACAGAAATTGTACAAAACAGCTACAGTATCCCCTTTGGTTAATGGGCATCTTGGGCCTATCCTTCCAGTAAAGCAAGGTGTTCAACAGGGTTGCCCACTTAGTCCATTATTATACATATATAGTATAGATCCTTTGTTGTGCACTTTGAACAATTTCATACCCCCTATTCAAGTACCCGGGGTTTCTATCCCCTTTTCGGCCCTTGCTTATGCGGATGATATCTGCGTTTGCACCTCCTCTGCTTCTTCTGTCCCTTTGGTAGTGGATTTATGCCAGTCCTTTGGTTCTGTCTCTGGTATGTCCTTAATGTGCCTAAATGCTTGCTTCGATTTATGGGCTGTCCCCACCAACTTTATGTGTGATATCCGTTTACTTTGACACCTATCAAGATTTTGGGTATTTTTTTGTTCTTCATCAGCAGTCTATAACTGGGATATTCAATTGCAGAAAGGTAAATTGATGGTACAGAATTGGAATAAATGGCAGTTTTCCAAACTAAAGCGTATCCACTTGATAATGCACCTATTTAATTCCAATATTTTTATTTCTGAGTAATATTTTTCCCCCACCTAAACAAAGGGAAGCAACTTTATTTAGTGTTTTTTTTTTTTCAAGCAGTTTGGGGTAGTCGTCTCAATCCCATTAAACTCAATATTTTATACTTGCCAGTGTCTCGGGGCGGCCTAAACATGATTAATCCCTTGCTCTTTTTTTGTCAATTTTTGTTTACTAATTTTTTGCCATTATTGAAACTATTTCCCAAATTGACTGGTCTTACCCTACAGGCAATGGGGATTTGGTATACCGACTGGGTATCTGGTAAGCTGGGCCGTCTTGCTAATTCCTCTCCGGTTCCACCTTATCTCTTTGGAGTTTTCCTCAAACTACGACAGTGAAAAATTTTCCGTGATTGGCTGCTTTCCAAAAGTAAAAAATCTTTATATCACTCAGTACTAGAGTCCTGTTTTTCAGAATCCTCGTTATTTCCAAAATGTCCTGCAGAATTGCTTTTGTCGGTACAGAACTTAATTGCTCATACCAGGATTCCTCCTAAACTTTGGGATGTTACCTGGTTATGTGGTCATGGAAGACTGAATGTCAAAGGCAATCAGTTTCATAAACAACTGCAAGATCGTTATTGTTCCCGCCCTGGTTGCTTTCAAGTTCTTGAATCAATGCATCACTTATTTTTCTTCTGCCCATATATTTCCAACTTTTGGAGTTATGTTGCCACTAGTTGGAATGAACCAGTTTTTGCTTTTGTTACTTATGATGTTCTCATCTATGGTTCTTATCCTGTTCATTGGGATAAATGGGATGTTGGCACCTTGCATGTTATATTTGCAGTCTTTAAATGGTTTATCTGGCAAAACAGGTGTCTTTTTACTTTACAACAGAAAGATTTTTCATATACTGAACTTTTGTATAAAATCAAATCTGAAGTATTGAATGTTTACAAATATGAAAGGGGCAGATATCATCAAGCCCAATTGATATCATATTGAAGAAATCTATCTTGGGGTAACAGATAATGATATTCCTGTTACATGAGTTCTTTTCTGTATCACTTAGACCTGATGTTTCATGATTATTTTTTATTTTATTATTTTATTTTATTTTATTTCCCTTTTCTTTTTGGGTTTTGATTTTCATTTCCTGTACTATTGTGTATTAACAATGTATGTGTTTTATTTTTCTTGAAGTTTTGTTAATAAAAAATTCCCCTACTCTTTTCAATAAGTGCCATGGGATCTTTAACGTACACCTGACCTACCACCAATCCAGGCAGATGGGACCTCGGTTTAACGTCTCATCAGAAAGACGGCACCTCAGAAGTGCAGCACCCCTCTCATGCTGCATTACAGTGTCAGTATTGGGATAGTAACCCAAGTGCCAGATGTGGGAACTGAACCCACAGCCTCTGATCTCCCTGCCTCAGAGGCGAGTGTGCTACCTACTGAACCACTGACATTGATATAGCCATATCTATGTACAAAAAAATATATTATTGGTGGGGACTTCAATTATAGTCTTGACATTAAAATAAAAGACCACCACCAGAATAAAGTTTACTGTGACACAAATGCATTACAGGAAGTCTTACATATGGCATCATTAAAAGACACCTATAGGACCATACACTTGGATGCAGGGTACACATATAAAAGAAATGTGCATCAAACCCATATAGACCATTTTTTGTGTCAAAAAGTTTAACACCAAACAAAGTTCAGCCACTATTTTGTGAACTATCTGATCACAAAACCTTAATCTGTCGGCTAGGACTTGCTCAAGTACCTCCTAAATTTCCTGCCATTTTGAACAGATGAAGTTGAATTCTTCACTATTAGAACAGCTGAAAGTAAAAAATAAAATACAAAATCTGCTTAACATAAGGAAAACTGTGGCAGAAATGTATGGGGATTGACAAACATGGTGGGAAGACACCAAACTAGAAATTAAAAGTTTTTTTTAAATATTAGGCAGATCAAAAAGTAATGAAGATTATTTAAGTTACTTAACCTACAGAAATCAGTATTACAGACTTACATCATTACAAAATTTCACAGATATAGAGGTACAGAAACAAATTCAAAATGTTAACGATAAAATGAAATATGACAATATGATAGAGCACTAACATTACAGGCTGAAATGCAATATGGCTTAAAGAGACTCCCTATGCAGATCCGTTCTCAGCATGTAAACTCAGCATGGAGAAAAAGCTAATGGAAGGGCTACAAGATAGTCAAGGCAATATAAAACAGTTAGATATAGAAATGCTAGGGCTAGTGGAAAAGGAATTGACAATACAGCATGTCCGGGCTTTTCGGAAGGGAGACCAGTGGAAAGATTTCTTAAATATACCACTCCCAAAATTGTCAGAAGAGCAAAAATTAGCAGTGGAAGCACCCATTACACTGGAGGAAGTTGAGGACACAATTGCAAATATTAAACTAGGAGTATCACCTGGGCCTGATGGAATACCAATGAGTTTTACAAACACTTCACAAAAGAAATTAGTTATATTCTGTGTAATCTATATAATGAGCTCCTAAGCACAGGAATAATTTCCCCAAAATTTTCAGCTGCTATTACAGTTTTTTTGTTTAAAAAAAGGGAATAAGCATGTTTTAGGGAACTGGAGGCCAATTAGCCTTCTCAACTCAGATTAAAAAATCTTAACAACAATATTATGTCATAGACGCCAATCATTAGTCAAAACAGTAATTTTTTCAGCTCAGACTTGTTCTATACCAGATAGGAATATAGAACAGAATTTACTTTTTTTAAGAAACATTTGTGAATTTGGGAAGCAAAAGAAATTATCAGGCTACTTAATAACTCTAGATCAATCCAAGGCTTTCAACAAAGTCTCCCATAATTTTTTATTTCAAGTACTAGGAACTTATGGGATTCCACTGAAATTCAGGGGATGGCTTAAATATATATATATATATATATATATATATATATATATGTGTGTGTGTGTGTGTGTGTGTGTGCAACAAGCTTTCCCATGGTGAATGGTTTAGTTGGCAAGGGATTGCCTTTTTTGAGAGGGGTAATGCAGGGCTGTCCATTCAGCCCAATATTGTATACTTTCTTTTTAGACCCTATAGTTAGGAAAGTAGTACAAAATATTGACATATGGGGTTTTACACCTGCATCACACATAGCACCTCAAAAGATTGCAGTGTATGTGGTTGACATATGTTTAACGGTTAGAAATGAAGAATCAGCATTAAGAACATTACAACTATTGGATCAGTACACAAGAGTAGCAGGTGCTGAGATTAACTATGGAAAAAGCTCCGGGATAAACCTGGGGGGAGTCCCATTTCCTACCAGTATAGGGTCCATACAGATTACAGATACAACAGTAAAAATTCTAGGGTGCCAGTTCAGGAATGGGGATTTAGCCCACATCAGTTGGGAGAATAGATTGGTTTTAAGTGAAAACAAAGTACAGCAATGGAAATCATGGTCTTTGTCAAAACAAAAAAGAATTCTGATAATAAAAAAATTCTTACTAACTAATTGTTTACACATTAGTGCAATTTATCCCATAGCTATAGCTTTGGAAACCAGGTTGTACAGCTGTTTTTTTCAAATGGTGTGGGGAAGCTGACTAAACCCTGTCAAAAGGGATTTTACCTACCTCAAACAGAAACAAGGTGGCTTAGCAATGATACACCCTCTTGTTTTTTCTCTTACTTTTTTTCTGAAAGCAAATCTAAGGGCAGTAAACAATGGGCATACCTGGGAAAAATGGACTAGGGAGCTATTCATTTCCTTTAAAGGAAAATGGGGAGCAGAAGTCCCAAAAATAACTGCCTCTTTAGGCTTTCCAGATTTTGCTAAACCAGCAATAAAGAAATTGAGAATGTGGGATATTAAGGAAACAGATATTCAAAGCTACCATAGAAAGATTTTATATAATGATATCATGATTAGAAATTTTGCAGTACAAGTAGGCATCCCAGGGTGTGTGCCATCAAAATTTAGTATGGTTCTTAAAGTGTTGAATGCTAAAAGGATACCCCCATGATGTGAGACGTACAATGTCTATGTTGCCATGGAAAGCTAGGGGTTAAAGGGAACCTTAAACACAAACTGAGTTCAGAAAGACAGTGTATAAGGCCTGGGTGTTTAGGGGAGGAAGAAACAGTGTCACATTTCTTTTTCGAATGTTCACATACCAGGAATATTTGGGATGTATTAAGCAAAAGGTGGCAATGGAGGCCAGTACAAAGGGTTACCTATGGGATGTTAATTTTAGGAGATTATACTAGTTTTGGCTCCAGATATCACCTGAGTACTCTTAATTTAGTTTTTGCTTGTATAAAATACTTTTTATGGCAAGTTAGATGTAAGTTCTTACTACAGCATATATATATATCTCTATGCTGGCATTAATTAAGAAAATTGAGAATGCTGTGATGAGACAGAAAGAAAAAGAACACCTCAGTATGGAGGATAGGTTCTTTCAGAATTTATGGAGAAATGTTACATGGATTGTATAACAAAATCATGTAAGAAAACGTATCTTATTTTGTGATTCCCTGTATATACTGTATATATTATAAAAGTGTTGTACCCAGATGTAATGTTTCATTACTAATAAAAATTCCCCTACTCTTTTCGAGAAGTGCCATGGGATCTTTAACATCCATCTGAACTACCACCAGAACAGGCAGATGGGACCTCAGTTTAACTATCTTAAATCATAGTTTTCAGACCCAGTCATAGCTAACTCAACTATGAGCCTCTATTTACAGGCAGCAAGGGTCCCCACTGTACTAGGTGCCCAGTCAAAAGGACTGGTCTCCCCGATAATGACTCAGGAATTGGGAGAAGTGATTAAAGGGTTACAATCAGGAGTGGCCACTGGTCCTGACAGCCCACCTGGTGAACTGCATAATAACCTATGGCTCCTTTGCCCTCAGGGGTTAATTGAGGTCTACAATGAGTTTTTACATTTAAATATGCTTCCACAATCTATGTATGAGAATTTACTGATTTTTCTGTTTAAAAAAGGGAATAAGAGGGACTTAGCAAACTGGAAACCAATCACCCTGCTCAACACAGATTTCAAAATCCTGACAAAATTACTGGTGAGACGTCTTACAGAAGTATTGCCTGACCTAATTCATGAAACCCAGTTTTGCTCTGTCCCAGGTCAAAAGATCTCTGATGCCCTGATTTTATTAAGGAGAAATTTTTGATAAAGGTACAACACATCAGGCATCAGGTTTTGTGGTAAATTATGATCAAGCCAAAGCAATCGACAAAAGTTCTCACGAGTATTTATGGCTAGTTTTGCAAGCTTATGGCCTTCCCCATACTTTCATTTCTTGGGTGAAATTACGTTATCAGGTGGCAAATATTTGACCCTATGAGAATGGTAGGCTAGGTTAGGTGTTCCCCATAAACATAGGCCTGCAACAGGGATGTCCCTTGAGCCCCTTTTTGTACATGTTTACAATTGACCCCCTAGTTAGACTCATAAACCTCTCTCCTCAAATACCTGGGGTGTATAGCCAGGCATCTGCAGAAGTTAGAATTATTGTCTATGCAGATGATCTCTGCTTATTGGTTCAAATTAAACAGTCAGGGGATAGAGCAAATAACCTTATTCTTAGCTATGCAAAGTTCACTGGGGCAGAAATAAATATGTCAAAAAGCCGGTGCCTACCGATAGGCGAATCTCCGGTTGAAGTGCAGATAGTGGCAAATGTTACCATAGAACAGTCTCCAGTCCAAATTTTAGGACTCTGTTTTGGAAATGGGGATATGGCAGCATACAATTGGAATCTTATAATAAATTTAGATAAACAGAAAGTGGGCATCTGGAACAAATGGAGACTGGGAAAACAAAAATGTATTTACATAATTTAAACTTACAGTATTTAATACCAGTCTTTTTGTTTCTGAGTTATGTATCCCCCCAAAACAGTTGTAATCTGGTCTGTATAGCTGTTTTTTTCTAATGCCTATAGGGGAGTTGTCTTAATCCCCTAAAAAGAGGAATACTTATTTAAAAGAAGAACATGGGGGCCTTCGGATGGTAAACCCAGTTGTTTTTTTTTATTGTATTTTTTCCTTTACAAACTCGCTCCCAGTATTAATGAAGTCTTCACAATTATGTATTAGCTGTCTGGTGCCTTCCTTAGCTGACATTATTCCAGAATGGAATTTAGGAACTTTCCTTCATAAAAAAGGAAAATAAAACTTAATTTAACTTTTATGATTTGTTTTGATTATATAAAGCAATGGCTTATTATTCCCTTACAAATCTGTACTTCAACCATGAAATCAGTTTACGAGACAGTTATGCAAACCAAATTTCATTTACCCCCACATTTTTTTCAAAAATCCTCGCAGGAGTTAACCCAAATAGGAGAGCTGTTGATTGACCCTAGAATTCCCCGTAAAATGTGGGACATACTCTGGTTGTGTGCCCACAGGTTACTAAATGTGAAGGGCAACCTTCGGCATAAAGGTTTAGAGGAAAGATATTGCCCTTGACCGTCTTGTAGTCAAATAATTGAAAGTATGGAACATATTTTATTAATGTCCTTTTATAATGAGTTTTTAGAATTTACTTCTCATTGGAATGTTGCCTTTTTTTCTAAACCTTACTTCCGATAGTCTTTTCTTAAATTTATTCCCACCTAGTTGGCCAAAATATAATACAAGTAGTCCGAGGGTGGTGTTTGCCTATTTCAAATTCCTGATCTGGCAAACTAGATGTAAATTAATGTTTCAGTAACTTACAATGACTCAGGAAAAATTGCTGTTTTCTGTACTTCATGAAATAGCCACTATTTAATCTTTGGTAAAAAGAGGCTTTGAAATGCTGCTTATTATGATTGTTGGAATACATTACAATGGTTTCCCCTTTCTTTAGGCTTTTTTTTTACTAGCATTATGTATATTTGTGTGCTTTGCTCTTTCAGGTGTCATTTGATGTACATGTTTTCGTTGAGGTGTTTCATTTCACTGTGTGTTTTATATGTTTGTTCAGATTAAATAAAAAAATTCCCCTACCCTACTTTGATAATTGCCATAGGATCTTTACTTCCATCTGGACAGTGATCAGAGATAGTTAGAATGGACCTTGGTTTAATGTCTCATCTGAAGGATGGATTAAAAATGAATAGTGTTCAGTTTTATAGGTCTAATGGCAGATCAAGGAGCTAGGACAAGTTTATCTCATAGATGTCAGTCCAGAGTAAGATTTCCTGTAAGTCTAAAAATCTGGTTGACAGTGGTAGCATCCCTAGGAGGAAGATTATTAATCACTGTTTGTATTTCCTTTGTATCTGTCTTTGACTTATATGAGTTTTGATTTAGCAAAAAAGGATCTAGAGCATCCATCTGCTGAGCTGGTACTTCTATCATACCTGGTTCAATACATGGTTTTTAAGACAGAAGTAGGCTCTTTGCCCATCTAGCCCATCTTCCACAATAGTGGGCCCATTCAGTCCCTTTTTTGTTTAATATATAGTAGTCTAATTTAGATTTTAAACTTTTTGGCCTCCATGATTATATCTGGCAGAGCATTCCACAATCTGCCAGCCCTTTGAGTGTAAAATTCTCTCCTGCTATTTTATTAGATTGTTCTAATTTAATCTGTTTAAGTTGTGACCTTAAATTTAGTTTTCTATCCTGTATTTCTACCCTTAGTTCTGTTCTGACCTTTTCATTGACCATGATTTTATATAGTTGTAACATATACATTCTTTGGATTACTTTTGTTGCCCTATGTTATACTCGTTCCAATACTGCTGTGTCCTTCCTGAAGTGGGGGCTCCACATTGGTGAACAATAATGCACTTATGGTCTAAGCTTAATTTTGTATACGGGAGTACAACATCCTCAGTTCCATTAACACATATATGCCTAATGCAGCCAAGCAGCCTGTTTGTTGTTACTGATGTGTTATTGCATTTTTTCAAAGTCCAACATCCTTGCTTGTCAGGATCCCTAAGTCTTTTTCAGATGTTACTTGTCTAAGTTCTTTTTTGTTTAATTTATATGTGTGGTTGGGGTTGTTTTGGCCCAAATGCAATACTACACATATATCTGTAATAAAATCATATTTTTTTTTTTTGCCCAGTCTTTTCTTGCTTTTAGTTTGTGTGGTATTCTTTCTCTTTTATCGCTGGTATCTACTTGTCCTCCCAGTTTTGTGTCATCTGCCAATTTAGCAGCCCAACTGTACATATCCTTATGCACATCACTAATAAGATATGAAAACAATGTGAGGCACAGCACAGACCCCTGCAGTAGCCTGCTTGTAACCCCCCCCCACTTTTGACATGCCCCTGTTTACACTTACAGTACCTGTTGGATTCTATTCTTCAGCCAGTTGTTTACCCAGCTAATGGTGTTTTTATCAGTTCCTACTGCTTCCATTTTTTCTATTAATATATTATGGGGACAGTGTCAAAGGTTTTTGGAAGTCAAAGAACAATACATTTACCAGGATGTTTTCATGTAGACTACTGCTTACTATTTTGTTTATTATTGGACATATTCAGAAAGACCTTTGAGTCAAAGACTCATTTACAAAGGTTCCATGTCATACATTAAAGTACAAAGCAAACATTGGCTAACAGAGAAGAGACAGTACAGTATATTACATAATGAAGTGTTACATTACATTTCAATACATGGCAGACATAACACATAATGAAGAATTACTTACATTACAATACATGGCAGTCAGGGTTGATCAGGAGGAGGTCAAGGTCAGTACAGTAGTTGAGTCACACTTTAGCACAGCCACAATAGTTGCAGAAGAGACTGTAACCAGCTGATAGTCAGAATAGTGAGGTAGTAGAGATCTTGAACCAGAAACAGAGATAGTTATGGGGGCCAATAGGGCAGAATGCTGTAGGAAAGGGTCAGGGGCAATCACATACATTACAGTCTTGGAGGAGTTCCCTTAGTCTAGCTTTAAAAGGACCTAGCCTTGTTTTGTTGGCTATTTGGATTGGGAGACAGTTAGTCCAATTGGGGGCTTGGTAGCTGAAAGTCCTTTGCAGTTGGGAGGTATGGGGGTGAGGTACCCATAGTAGCAGCTTATTTGAGTTTTGTGTGGATCTGGTTGGGGATGCTGGTTGAATAATAGAGAGAGAGAGGGAGGGGCAAGACCTAGGAGTATCTTCTTTGCCATAAGGCTGGTATGATACCTGATTCTGCTATCTAGGTTTAGCCATTTAGAGGCATTGTAGAGTGTACAGGTGTGGGTGAGGTGATCACAGCCTAGGATGAGACAGCAGGCTTTGTTAAGTACCAGGCAGAGTGCGTTTAGTGCGGAGTTGGGGGCAGCACAGTATATGGTAATGCCGTAGTCAAGGAGGGCGAGGACAGAGGAGTTGACAGTGATCTGTAGAGCCTCCGGGATGAGGCAATGTTTGTACCTGTAAAGCACACTTAATCTCGAGTTTAGGGCCAAGGCAATGAGGAGAATGTGTTGCTTAAAGTTGAGGGCTGGGTCTAGACTGATCCCTAGGTATTTAAATTTTCTAATTTGCTCGAGGGGGGGTGTGGTTGACAGTGAGAAATGGGGGACAGTGGTTCTTGCGGGGGTTCTGTGGGTGGGAGAAGATCATGACTTTAGTTTTCTTGTAGTTGATTATTAGACGCTGGGTGAAGAATCAATGTTCTGCTTCGTAGAAGTTAGGTTGGAGTGTTTGGTGGAGTTTAAGTGGGTCGAAGTCTGAGGTGAACAGTACAGCATCATCTGCATAGAGGAGCAGGTTTCCTGAGATGGCCAATGTGAAGGAGTTTAGGTATAGGCTGAAAAGTAGGGGGCCCAGAATTAAACCCTGTGGGACACCAGAGCAGACCATAAGGCAAGGGGACAGGACGGTGCCTACCTTGACCTGTTGAGTTCTATCTGACAGGTAGCTGGTGAACCAGTTTAGAGAGTCATTGGGGAAGCCACTGGAGGAGAATGTGTTAAGCAGTAGGGCATGGTTGACAGTGTCAAAAGCTTTAGAGAGGTCCATGAAGATAGCACCTGTGAGGTGGCAGCGATCCAAGCCAGAGTGGGCATGTGAGGTGAAGGCGAGCAGGGCGGTAGTGGTACTATGCCCCTTATGGAAACCATGTTGTTGGTCACAGAAAAGATTGAATTTTGTGAGGTGGTCAGTGATTTGGTCAGTGATGATATGCTCTAGGGCTTTAGAGAGGTGGGGAGAATGGATATAGGGTGGTAGTTGTTGGTGGAGGTGCGGTCCTCACTGTTAAAGATAGGGGTGATGTTGGCCAGCTTCCAAAGGAGGGGAAATTTCCCTTGACAAAGGGAGCAATTTAGGATATGAGTGAGAGGGAAGAGGACTTCCTGGAGAGTAAGGCGGAGAAGTTTCAGGTCAAGGGAATCACTGCACTTTATTGAGTGGCTAAGGGCTTTGGCTAGGTAAGGTTTGGCATCCACGGGGGAGAGAACACGAAGGCGAAATAGAGGAACAAGGGAAGGCAGGTGGGCCCAGGCCAGCGGAGCATTGAAGAAGTTGGGGGGGAGAATATGGTTGAGATTGGTAAAGGTGGAGTTTAGGGCTGAGGCTATGCTGAGGGGATCCGTGGAGGTGTCTCCGTCTATTTCTAATAGGTCTCAGAACTGGTTTGGGGTTTTACCACAGAGTTCCTTAATATTATTCCAAACTTTATGCCTGTTACCCCAGGTGGATGTTAAGGACGCTTTGTAATAGTCCGCTTTGGCGGTGCGGAGGACCCATGTACATTTGTTGCAGCACTCCCTATAGCGTTGCATGTCAGCTGGTCATTTGAGTTCATTAGCACTATGCCAAAGGGAGTCACACTGTTGCATTAGACCCAGGAGGTGATCAGAGAACCAGGGGACCTGGATTTCTTTGGACATTTTCTTGGTAAGGGGGCAAAATTATCACAGATACAATTGAATGTGGAGATAAATAGATCAAGTGCATGATCAGGGTCTAGGGTGTTTACGAGGGGTGTCCAGTTCCAGTCTCAAAGGAAGGCCTTGAGTTGGGAGAGTTTGCCAGGGCCTAGTTTGTGCTATAAGGTAATTTTGGGGGGGGGTGTTTGGGAGCCCTGCAGGACCAAGAGCAAAACACAGGAGAATGATCATTTAGAGCATTGGGAAGTACCTGGGTGTTGGTTATGCTGTGTGGGTGGTTTGGGAAAACCAGATCCAGGAGGGAGGATGTCCCTGTAGGGGTATTTACCCTGGTGGGTGAGGTGACAATCTGGGTGAGTTTGAGCGCTGCAGCATCATCAATATATGGGGCTGTTTTTTTGGGCAACCAATTTATGTTGAAGTCACCCATGACTATTTTTTCATATTGAGGCGGTAGAGTTGCGATGTAGTTCAGAACTGCCTGAAAGGCTAGTTTGTGTTCGTTGGGTGGAATGTAGACAATGGTGAGTAGGAGGGGGGCAGCAGATCTGCCAAGAGCTAATTTTAGAGTTAGAGCTTGTGCCCTTGATGTGAGCTGCGAGGTAGGGAGTAGTTGGTCTGACAGTGAGGCTTTAAGGTAGGCAGCACAGCCACCACCTCTTTTACCTACTCTAACAGAGCAATAGAGGATGTAACTGGGGAGGTTAATAGCAGAGTCTGATACAGAGGGGGAGAGCCAGGTTTCACTCAGTCCAATGATATCAGGGTGGTGCTGGAGTACCCACCCCTGAAAGGGGTCCCATTTTTTTGCAGGCTGCAGATGTTAAGTGAGGCGATGCATAACCCCTTGGAAGGGAAGGGGGTGGGCTGGGGGGCAGTCTTTGGGCCAGGGTTGGAGTGTACATTGCCCATTAGAAGTAGTAATAGGACAAGTGACTGGAGGCTTTTTTTGTCATTTGAGAATATAGTTGGTGGCATTTATACAGCATATACCCTTTGGCTGGATGGTAGGTGGGGATTGTAAGCTTCAAAGTTTGGGGTGCAGCCAGGAGGAGGAGGAAGAGGAGGTGGGGCGGGGAGGAGGAGCAGTTGTGGGAGTGCGATCAGGGTTGTGCAGGAGGGAGCAGGGCTACATAGAGTCCAGTGCCCATAATGATACCTACTGATAGAGAGTAGGATGGTAGGGAGTTTTAAGGTTGCAGTTGTTGAGGGGATGAGGGGTGCGGGCAGTGGGGTACCTGTCAGCCATTGTGGCAACTACCAGCTCGGGGGTAAACAGGAGAGGAGAGGGGAGGGCAGGGGGGAGAGTGCCAGTCTGTTTGTAGATGTAGCGCATGTGTAAAGTTCAACTTTTAGTGGGGAGGGGGGGAGAGCAGCATGGTGATAAAGATGAAAGTGGGCAGTAGCATGCTGGACTGGGGAGGTGAAGTTATGGTATGAAGAAGCAGGGAGCGAGAGGAGAACAGCATAGTGATAGAGATGGAAGTGGGTAGTAGCATGTTGGACTAAGGAGGTGAAGATTATAGCTTAGGAAACAGGGAGCTAGAGAGGTAAGAGTAATGGCTTGGGCAGATAATGAGTGAGACTCTAGTAGATGGTGTGACCTCTGGTGGTGACAGAATATAACCAGCAGATGGGAAAGTTGGCTGAATGGTTATGAACGCAAGTGGGTGGGAGTTACCTCAGCTATATAGTTAAGAGCCCACCAAGGGTGGTGGTGGGGGCAGTGGGGAGTCGACACTTTGCATTGGCGGGGAAAGACACAGTGACCATTTGAACAGTGGAGCTGAGCAAATGCGTCTACCTGCAGTCTGTGATGTGGTTTCAGTGGGTTGGGGGGAAGCTCCTACAATCCCTCATGACCTCCAGCTTAATGTAGCCCCCAGATTTGCTGTGGAAGACAGAAAGAGATGGTGAGTTCTTTATACCGCATAAAGGGGAAGGGTCAGAGATTACCGTGATGGGGAGGGCTATCATTGAAAATGGACTTCTCCATTGTAGCAGCAGTAACAGGGGCAGAGAAACAAACACAGTAAAGGGGCACAGCACAGTTTTTACAGACTTTACAGAGCTCAGCAAATAATTAAGGCAACCTTAGGGGTTGCTGCAGGTATTACAGTGAGCCCAGGACTTGCAGTAATTACAAATTACCAGCAATAGCTCAGTTAAATAAATTCATTAAGGTAACTTGCGATATTCCTGAAAATTACCAGTTTTCACAAAGAACTTTTAATCAAAAAAACTATTTCCACTTGTGTGGTGACTGTAAAGGTATTAAAGTCCCAAGTTTGAAGCAGTGGTCTGAGATTCACCCCCCCTTTTTTTAAGTTAAAAATGGCACCAAAACACACAGCTACTGTTTGAACAGTGGAGCCAAGCAACTACGTCTACCTGCAGTCTGCAATGTGCAGGACTTATTTTTCATAAATCCTTGTTCTATGCTGTTTATCAGTTCTTCAGTTTGCAAGTCAGTTTTTAGTCTTTGGTTTACAAGTGTGTCCATCATTTTGCCCAGAATAGGAATTAGGCTGATCATCCTAAAATCTTTATCTTTGTCTTATTCCCTTTTTTTGTGGATTGCCACCACAGTAGCCTTGTGTCAGTCTCTTGGTAAATTTCCTGTGGTGCAGTGTAGGATAGACTGAATAGTCTACTCAACTGTCCCAAGACAGATTTACCAACCTTCTTTAATAGTCTTGGATGTAACTGATCAGGGCCAGCTGATTTGTTTGATTTCAATTTTCTCTAACAAAGCTTCAGTTGTTCCTATGTTAAATACATCTTTACTGCTGTTGTTTTCTAGAATGTTTATTAATTTGTTTTTCAGTGATCCATTTGTATTAAAGACTTAGCAATACAAATTGTTAAACTTGCCAGTCATTGCTTCTGTACTACTGAATAAACAAAATGTGTGGGTAGAATCTGGACTTCAAATCTAAGAAGATCTGATGAGTCATAAGGAGAATGTTTACAGGGACAAATACATTACAAGGGGGTTTTTAATCTAAGAACATTCTGATGAGTCACAAGGAAAATATTTACAGGCACAAATACTCATATTACAAGGGGATTTTTGTTAAGCAGCTGCTATTTTTATATTTAGAGGCTGAAAAGAGGAAATTTCCATATCAGGGACAACACAGACAAAACATTGGGAGACCTAGATGAAATTTAATTGTCAAATCTGGAACAACATTCAAGATAATTACAGCATACACTGTGAATATTAATGCCCTTTGAAGAAAAGCAGGACTAGAAAAATTTAGATTTGTCTAAAGACAGAGGCTGGGATTTCAGTTCTGGATATATCACTTGTGTCCATATTTCTGACATGTGCAGCAAAGTGTGTCAGGATGTTTGCATCATGTTTTTCAAACATGCTGTGCATTTGTAAAATACCATGCATTTTATAGCAAAAAAAATTATTCGTGCATTAAAATTTTGAATCATGCATCACTGATGGAGTGCAAGTCATGCTAATCATATTTGGCAGTTAGACCACTTTTTAGGTGGTTTAACAGTCTGGGCAGATTTTGAGTACTTAAGTCTGAAAAACAGATGTAGGTGTTTGAAAATCCCAGCCACTATCTTTAACTGATTAGGTGGTCTGTCTCTTTGTAATTTCCGTACTGATTTGCTGCTTTTTAAATTTAATTGTTTACAATATTTTATTCATTTTTTGTTTGGTTTTTAGATGTTTTTTTCCAGTTAGGCATACCATGAATTAAAGGGCTCAGTAAGATGCCATCTGTATTACTACAAGTAAGTAAATTCAGTGAGCATATCCAGAATTAAATAAACACTATTGCCTGGAATTTAAAATAGCAGCACTTAAACATATAAAGATACAAACACCAGATTTGAAAAGGACCAATGTTCAGAAAAAAGAGCCTATTTAAATTATTAGAATTGCAATACCAGTCCATAGGGTATTCAGAAGTTCAGCAATACTTTAGTTCACAAAACCATCAAGGTAGATCATTTTCTGAAAGACTTTATTTTCAAGGATGAATCTTCAAAGTAGATGGAAAATCAGAAGAGGGTCCACTGTAGCTAAAAATTTAAGGAAGTGACCACAGGCAGCAATGCTGTCAGAGGGGAGGAGGGATGGAGGCTGGTGCCGCGTTAAGAACAGCCACGTGCATGCACATACACACCCATACTGCCTGCATTCTGAGGGATGGGACCAGAAAAGCAGAAAACCCCAGCAAAGCAGGATGAATAAATATCAACTCCCCACAGGCCCCATGGCACTCCTCCAATCTGGGACCTGGTCCAAGTGGCATGAGGCTTAGCCAACCACCCCCTGCCAAAAGGGTATGATATGGAGGAAGGAGTTGGAAGGTAGGCCCATGAGAAGCCGGGTGACAGGCTGGGGGAGCTGGTGTGAAGGAGGGCCTGGCTGGTGAAGGAGGAAAAATAAATACCATCTTTGATTAAGGGGCTTTAATAAGCAAAATTAGTTTTAAAGTCATTACCACACTATATATAAACTAAAAATGTGATCTTTTAATAGGCTTGCCAAGATGAGAATTTCAATAATACCTAGTTAATACTGGGCCTAATACAATCATAAGCTGACTCCACAAAATAAAAAAAATCTTAAACTACTTAATGATCTATAAACATAAGAAAATCTTCCTGAAAAAGATCACCTTACTATTTAGAAGAGGAATCTATTGGATGTTTGGTCAATTAGAAACCTAAAACAAGGAGCAATATTTCAACTCCAAAGCTGATAGTCCATTCTAGACTACGAAACAAAAAACAAAATAAATAAAGGTAGTGTTGAGGGTAAAAAGTGTTCCAAAAAAATTCAGAAACAGACTATAAATATAATTTTAAACATCAAATACAATTTAATACATTACTAACAGAGAACCCTTTAAATTAAAGGGACTCTATTGCTAAGAACAATAATTTGCAGTGGTATAATATGATTGACAATGTATCAAACTATATCAGCTTGAAATGTATTTATTTTTGACACAGTGAGCTAAAAATTATCAGTAAACAGATACAAGCTATTGTAAATGCATAGACTCATGCCATTTCTGAAACCTGGACAAAGGCTGTTGCACTCCCAGGAAAAAACTTATGTGGATCGGTAAGACTGCATCAAAATAAAAGTATTTGAGCAACATGCTCTAAAGTAAAGTCCCCAGCCAAAGAACTCCGGCTCTATCCCAGCACTCCATCCTATCTATAAAGCTTCATGAAGGGATAACATACAATGGAGGCTCACATCTACTTATACTGCCCCTTTTTATGACATCACAATACTGCAACTTAATTAGTACATTTTTTGAAAACTTAAAGTGACATATCTAAATACATTTTTAAACATCAGTGAAAAATAAAAAAGCAACAACATCACAGTGTAGGTGATCTAATGAAATGAAGGACTAGACACAGTAGGAACCCTATGGTACTGCATATAAAGTGACACCATACATATTCAATTTACATTATTTGTAAGGAAAGCCTTACTAATTCTTTGTTGGCTATCTGAAAGATGCAGTAGCTAAAACAAAAGTACAAAAACAGGACTCAGAGGATAGGTGAAGAACAAAAGCCACACTTTCTATATTCCAATTTGTATAGGGCTAATGCATAATACTGACATACAATTTCAGTGACAGGAAAAGGTCATTGTCATAGCAAATCTCTTATGAAAAATATAAGAGATGCATAAAACATCTTGAAAATCCAAAGAACTGTGCATCAGTAATGCAAAGTTTTATAGCAGGCCACAATATTGAAAATAGAGTACTCTAGTTAATTAATGAACATTGTAACAAAATAAAGCAAATTCTTTAGTATAGCTCTGCTCACTAGTGTTTATATCTCTACACAGTCCACCTTACAATAAAGGTCCAAAGATCTCCCTTAATGTTTCAGGGCATTCCCTGGGGATCATCAGGTCCAGCTAAATTAATTCTGGTTGCAAGGCTTCAGAGAATTCCATCACACAAGGCATAGAGCAATATATCTAGAAAAACAAAAAACACAGAGAACATAAATATTTATGTATATATTTGTCTCTATATTAAAAACCCCTGGGAAGAAGAAGTCAGAAGGGAAAAGAAAGAGAGGGAACATGAAGAGCCCAAGATGGAGGCGGGGTTTGTTAGGGTTGTAAATAGGAGGTAAATTTACACAGAAACAGAACTGCTTCTCAAGTCAGGATGTCATTTTAAATGCAGTTTAAAGTCTATCATCTCATTAAGTCCATTTGGTGTAACTGTATTTATTTCATAAACCCAAAAGGTTTCCCTTTTGGATAACAAATCTGCTCTGTTAACTCCTGTTTTACCACACCTCACCTCCTCAATCCCCGTACATTTCATACTACAAGGGTCTGACTGATGCTTCTCTGCAAAGTGCCTTCCTACTGCTTTGTCTGTCTTTTTGTTAATTACATCTCAAACACGTTCTCTGATTCTTTCTTTAAAAGTCCTGACTGTTTTACCCACATAACATAAGTGGCATCTACACCAAATAAGGTAAATCAGAAAGGTAGTGTTACGTGTCATAAACTGTTTTACTGAAGACAGAACTTCGTCTCTCACTTTGATAGTGGTTCCAGTTTGAACATACATATGTTACAGTTGTGGCATTTGTAAACTCCTGTTTTAGAAACATAGAAACATAGAAGTTGACGGCAGATAAGGACCGCAAGGCCCATCCAGTCTGCCCATTTCTTTTTCTACCTTATAAATGTGCCATCGGCCTTTGCTCTGTCAGTGGCCTATCTATTCATACTCATCTGTATTGCTCCCTTATGCCTATCCCATGCCTGTTTGAAGCTCTGCACTGTATTCATAGCCACCACTTCCTGAGGTAGGCCATTCCATGCATCCACCACCTTTCTGTGAAAAAGAATTTCCTCACATTTCCCTTTAATCGGCCTCCCTCTAGTCTCATGATGTGTCCTCTTGTCCTGCTATTTTTCTTATATTGAAACATGTTAGACTCTTTCATCTTGTTAATGCCCTTAAGGTGTTTGAATGTTTTGATCATATCACCTCTCTCCCTCCTCTGCTCCAGGGAGTACATATTCAGTTCCCTAAGTCTTTCCTCATAGGACATGCACTGCAGACCCTGAATCATTTTTGTCACCTTTCTCTGTACTGTTTCCACCCAGTCAATGTCCTTCCTGGGGTGAGGCCTCCAGAACTGGACTCCATATTCCAGGTGATGCCTGACCAGCGATCTATACAGTGGTAGTGCCGCCTCTCTCCTCCTGCTCATGATTCCCCTCCCAATGCAGCCCAGCATTCTGTTGGCTTTCAATGTTGCCTTTTCACACTGCTTACTAACTTTCAAGTTGTCTGAGATTATGATTCCCAGATCTCGTTCCTGGTTTCAGGCTGCTAGTCTTTCACCTGCTAGGTAATATTCCTTTCTTGGATTTTTCTTTCCTATGTGTATGACCTTGCACTTTTTGGTGTTAAATTTCAGCTGCCACACTCCAGACCATTCTTCTAATTTCTTGAGGTCAGCTTCCATCTTGCTTACTCCTTCTGTGGTGTCCACCCTGTTACATATCTTGGTGTCATCTTCGAACAGACACATCTTCCCTTCCAGTCTGTCGCTGAGATCTGCTATAAAAACATTGAAGAGCAGAGTCCCCAGTACTGAGCCCTGGAGCACCCCACTGGTCACCCTGCCTTCCGTTGATTGCATTCCAATAACCTGTACCCTCTATGTTCTGGCTTGTAACCAGTTTTGTACCCATCTGACTACTTCTGAACCAACCCCTGTGTGGTCAGGCTTCTTTACCAGCCTTCTGTGTGGAACTGAGTCGAAGGTCTTAAGGTCTAGTTCTCTCATGCATATAAAAAATGATTTGTCTCCTCTCTTGGCCCCTTCTGCTATCTTTTCCTCTGTCTGAGCTTTTGCCTTTCTAATGTGTTTGTTAGACTCTCTCATTTTTTCCTTGTATGACTCCAAGTCTTTCTCAGTTTTGGTTTCCTGGTATATGCTGTACGCCTTCTTTTTTCTTTGACTTGGTAGACACTTCCTTGGAAAACCATAGAGGATTTCTTTTTCTTTTTGCTTTGCTGACCGATCTGGCACAGTGAAACTGTGGCAGACTTTATTGCTGCCTTGAGTCTCCCCCACATGATCTCCACCTTCTCGGCCTCTATTTCCATTAACTAGCTACTTGTATCTCATTTTCTGAGTGCAACCATAACCTCTAGTGTGGGTGGTATTGGTCAATACTGGATCTTCCAGAGGCTATAAGACCCTATGCCTTTGGCGTTGGGCCTTATTATACCCTGCACAGTCTGCTATTGCTCAATACTGCCCATGCTTTTGGGTATTATTACTTTCTTATCTTCTCTAAAAGTCACTAATGTTGCTGGTTGTTTTATCCGTTTCCTTTCTTAGTAGAACTGAAATTCATGCTACTGGTGTAGTTATACCCAGTATTGTTTTGTTATAAATCCTTTGTCTACTCTTTCTACATTCTTCCTGAACATAAGTAACACCTCCAAACAGTGTGACCACTCATGCAATGGCTATTCTTCTCCCAAAGTGAGCTAGACTATGTTGTGGTATTCCCAAGTCTAGGAAAGATGTAGTGGGTGTTGATCAAGGAATATAAACAAATGTGTTTGTGTGGAGCCGGCACAGTGGCATGGAGGGCTGAGGCATGATGCCTTACCTCCTGCCACACTGGCGATCCATATTCTTAGTGCGAGTGTGTTGCCTGGGGTCGGCCAGGAAGGGAGAGGATTGTGCATCCAGTGAACAGCTGTCCTCTCCTAGGGAGGGTGGGGAACATGGACTGGCACTTGTCTGCCACCTAGCAGAGGCTAGGTGTTAGCATGCCGAGTCCCATACGTTGGAGGGGGTGGAGGAGGAGGAGCAGCCAACTGATGGGCAGCATGTGGACACATGTGCTACATGCCACTGTTGGCATTGCATGCTCCCCCTCTGTAAGAAAAGTGGAAAAGCAGGTCCCTGCTGTGTGGCATGAATATCGTCCCCTGCAGGCACTTCCCCGAGATGACACCTCCCTAGCTGGATCCATTTCCTGCTGGGTTGAGTTGCTCCCCATCACCCTGCCATGAAGAGAACGTCATGGGGACATAAGGGAGGGGGTCTGATCCTTGGGGACTACATGCTGAGGGGGTGGAAAGAAGGAAATAGCTGTCTGGGATCACAGGGGAGAAAAAATTGCAAAAATAAAAAGCCTTTTTGTGGTAACACCAGTATGATGTGGTCTGTTTTTCACTTTTAAAAGGAAAAAGGAATCAAAATCAAATTACCAGTTACATCAGCGAACTCTGCAGAATGTGATCATTATAACATGAGGTTAGTCCCAGGAAAGCCAGGGGATGAGAATGGGGGACTGGTCCAGATTGTAGCAGGTCAGCAGTTAAGGTAGAGAAAATACGGATAAAAAATAAATAGCAAGCTTGGTAACTAATCAATTAAATAGTGAAGTATTTTTTTTTTAATACATTACAAAATGCAAAAAAAGGTCCCTGGATTAGTGATTAGCCAAACAAATATACAGACACCCATACAGAATAAACATAAATTCATAATATATCTTGCCTTCTGTATATTTCCACTCACTGCCTGCTTGCTGGACATTTTGAAGTTGCTTGCTGACCCTGTGGAGTGAAGATCTTGCTTGCCCATTGACTAAACAGCATTCTCTCATTCCTTTCTCCCATTCTGGCTGGTAGCCATAGGTTAGAGGAGTGGGTGGTGACATGAATCGGTGGCGATGCTCAACTCGCAGAAAAGCAGAGCCACTCAAGCGACTCTCTTCGGAGCGGGTCTCCACATGAGTGGGTCCCACTAGAGTGGAAGATTGCAGGGAGGCTGTTTAAATTTTTTTTTTGCTTACTTGTTTCTTTTTACTTGTTCGTAAATGACTTTATTGTGTTGGTAGTGTTACAATTGTTTACACTAATATTGTTATGAATGTTGCATGTTATATTTTAAACCTTTATGTATATTTTTAATTTAAATACCTGGTCCAGTAAAATGGCTGTAATTGATTTGTTTGCAGGTATGATGTGTGTACTTACAATGTTGCTTAGTGATTCAGTTATTTTAGGTTTTAACTTTCGTGACTGCAGAGGGCAAATAGTTTAGCAAACCTTCAGTCTAGTGGTATTAAAAGTGAGTATAATTTTATGCAACTTCAAATATTGAGTATATGTAATAAATTACTTGGTTAAAATGTGGGGTATTCCATTAGGGGCAGAGTCAGGACAGTCAAAATGTTAAAGCCTGCTGCAATGGTTAGTTTGCTTTTGGCAATATTGCTATCAGGCGACATTGAGACTGATCACGGTCTTCCCCTTAATCTTCTGGCTGATATTGAGTATTTTAAGACCACGAAAAAAGGCCAGCATATATCTCACTTTAATACTTGAAGCATATTGACTAAATTAAAAAAAAAAAAATGAATGAAGCATGGATTTCATGTTACAGTCCAGATGTATCAGTTACAGTATTAGTGAGATCTGGTTTCAGCCTTCAGTTTTGAATAATGATATATCTTTGCCTGGTTATTATATATTTAGGAAACACATGCCTTATAAAAGAGGTGGTGGAGTTATGTTTTACGTAAAGGACACATTAACTGTTGTAGAATATGATTTTTTATGTCCATCTACATATAATTGTGATTTTTTTTAGCAATACAACTCAAATGGGATAATATAAAGAAACTGACAATCTGTCATATATATAATCCTCCCACGTCCAATATTTCTGGGTTACAAGCTTTAGTAAGTCTACACACAATAATGTTGATGAAATCATAATTTGGGGTGATTTTAATTTAAATTGGTCTGAAAATACTATTTCAAATGATAGAAATATTCTCCTGGGTATTAATCTATAACAGCTAATGAACACCCCTACTAGATTAAATTTAAAATCTCAAAATCATACTGTTCTTGATTGGCTCTTAAACAATAGACCTGATCATATTCTCACATCTGGCTTGCTAGCAGACACCTTGTCTGATCATGATTCTATATTTTGTATATGGAAAAATAAACATAAAAAAAACTCCACCTAAAGTACTTGAGTTTAGAGATTGACTGGTCCTACTTACAATTAATTCCTGATATTAATAGTGTTTTGGATTACTTTATAGGTGAATTTACCAGAGTTTCTAACTTGCATGCCCGTTTTATTAAAAGACGCATTAGTGGACGGGATTACCAGTGGTTAACACCAAATTATTTAAATTAATGAGAGAGCATGCCAAAGCTTGGCTAGAGTACAGGAAAAGTAATTTCTCTTATGATTTACAACATTATCATTCCTTAAGAAATCAGTGTAAAAATAAATTGTCAATCCAAGGTCAATTTAAAAAAAAAAACATCTGAATGTTCGGCTGATCTAAAGAAATTTGGGAAATCCTTTAATTCCCTTATCAATGCAATATCATAAGTGAAACTGAATATGAATAAGGGCGATGAGATGTTAACATGTCCATTATCTATTGCAAATTAGTTTAATTTCTGATTTTCTAATCTGGAACATTACCAGTAAAATTTGAAAGGACAGTCTGATGATAGGTTTACTGACATGACCTTATCTAAATCTCACTTTTATCTGATAGCTATATAAGAGCTGAAGTGTTGAAATTGCTAAATAAATTAAAAATGAATCAGTCAAGAGGCTATGATAATCTTGCCCCAAAGCTGCTGAAAGTGGCTCCAGCTGAAATGGCATACCCAGTCAGCTTGATTTTTAACTTGTCATTTTCACTGAAACAAATTCTGGATTTATGGAAGAATTCTTATGTAATACCTGTTTACAAGTCTGGTTCACCCTCAGATTCTGGTAACTATTGACTTGTTTCTATTCTTTCTGCCCTCTTTAAAAATACAAGAAAAACTGGTTTATACTCGGTTGAGTATATAGAAAAATAGAATATCTTATCTAAAAACCAATATGGTTTTAGGAGGAGACATGGGACTGAGATTGCCTTGGCTGAATTCATGGATGCGGTCCATAGAGCTATTGAAGATGGATACCTTACTGGAGTTGCGTTCATGGACTCAACCAAGGCATTTGATCTGGTAGTCCATGCTCTCTTAATCAGAAGACTGGCATGCTTGGGAATGGGGAAACCAGTTCTGAGATGATTTAGTGATTATCTAAATGATAGGTACCAAGCTGTTAGGTCTGGGGGCTGTATCTCTGATAGGATAAGGGTTAATTATGGTGTACCACAAAGTTCCATCTTGGGACATACATTTTCTTTGTTTTTTTATTCAATTAAATAAAATATACTGCTACTACTGCTACTAATAACTACCATTGTTAGTAAAGCAGAGCTAATATTGTATGCTGATGATGCCGTAGTATATTGCTGTGGAGCATCATCTACTGGTTTGGATCAACTTATGGCAAAAGAATTAGGCTCCTCCATACAGGATTGGTTATTTGAAAATAATTTGGTTTTTAATACACAACAGATGAAGACAATGGTATATGAAACTGATCCCACACTAAAAGAGTGTGGTAATAGTTTTAAGGTAGTTGCCTCAGATGGGTCTATATTTAAGAATGTTAATATTTTCAAATATTTAGGAGTTACCCCATCACCCTGCTTTGAGTTTTGGCCCCCATACGGACATAACTACATCAAAAATCCACTCAAAAATTGTAATGTTATACAGGATATGAAATTATTTAACGTTAGAATCTATATTGGCTATTGCTACGCAAAACCTGATGCCGTTAGTGAATTATGCTTCTGTAGTTACTGACTGTCCTGATAAGTACATTATCTAGGAAACTGATTCTAATAAATAGAACTGGAAAGATTGCATCGATGGTTTCAAATAGGACACATCATTGTGAGGTACTCAATAGACTGGGGTGGTGACCTGTTTCTTTGACTTTTTAAAGGGGTGAAATATTATTTTGTATAGAAAATCAAGTAAGCAGGAATGCTATTCAGTTTAAACAACCAGCTGAAGGAGTATAGGCCTAGTTTTGCTTCCTATTCTTGAAAGAATTCTATGATTCTGAGTGCCCTGTTAGTCCATACTCAAAGCGGTCAGCACACTTTTGCCTCTTCTGCAGCCTCAATATGGAATGAACTACGACTTCAGATGACATGACTACCTACTGTACTTACAGTGCCATTTTAACTGCAGTGTTATAAAGAACTATTTGACTGTGAGCGTTTTTAACCTATGTGTTGAAATACTTGTATTTATTACTTCATTTGGACGTGAAACTACATTGTTTCTAATTTTTTTGTATTGTATTATATTTTATGTTAGCTGGTCCTTGGGTCGTGCCTGAAAAAGGAATGTATTCCAGAGTACTAACTCGATAAATAAATGAATTATTTTCAATAAAAGTAAGAAGTGCAGTGAAAATCAAATTCAAATTTGAAAATGAACTCAGTTCTGTCAATATTTTAGCCTTGAATTTAAACATCCAAAGGATTTATGCAAAGAACCAGTTATATAAATATAAACTAAGGATTCATTGTACTTAAAAGATGTGTCCAATTGCATTCTTCAGTGGAAATCAAATGTTCTATCAGTCTCCAGGCACAATATTAATGGCAGTTTTTTTTCCAGAATGAATTCCAGTTACAGCAGGAGGCTGAAAGACCAAAAATCTCCACAGATATCAAACACTCCTATGAGACTGTTGTAGAATTGTTTTGTGACTGAAATAGCTTGTTTTACTATATTGGCAATCAAATGTCTCTGATGCACAAACTATAGCACAGTATGATTGCTCCAAAAGCTTTAGGAAGAATCTTTAAAAAAAATCACAGGGCTCCAGCACCCGGGTCAAAAAATGCAGAATGGCAAAAAGCACAGAGCCATGGTCAAATTTTACATTTCCCAACATCTGCTCTCTGCCAAGCCTCTTCCAGCATAGTATCTTTGAAGTGCTGAGTACCCAGGCTTGTAAAAAATCTTAACAATTAGAAATCCATCTGGGAGGGAGAGAGTAAACTGCTCTCCACAAGGCAACCTCCTCTTAAACCTTAGCTTTCTAGGAGCTCAGCCCCTTCTCCTTTTCCTTAGTCCCCCCAGTCCTAATAACCCCTTTATATTTGTCCCATCCCTTACAAAAACCCTCCATGGTTTCCCTTTTCACCTCCTCTGCGGGCAATCCATTCCAGTCATCTGTCACTCTTTCCATGAGGAAATGTTTCCTCATTCTTTCTAAATCTCCGCCTGTCATCTTGCACCCATGTCCCTGTATGGTATACCACGTGCAAAGCTTGAAGAACTGCCTGCAGTTAACCTTGTTTATTTCTGTTAGAAACTTAAAAGTTTTGGCCATGTCACCTTGCTCCATCTTATTAAGGCTGCTAATTTGCTCCTTGTAAGATTTCCTCTTCTGCCCCCAAATTACCTTGATCACACTTTACTACACAGACTCTAGTCTGTCCGTAACCTTCATTAAGTGGGAGCTCTAGAACTGTGCACAGTATTTCAGGTGCAGTCGCACCAAATATCTATACAGGGGAACAAACACATTCTCATTCCTACCAGAGAACCATCTCCCTATGCACCCCAGCATTCTGTTTGCACAACCATATGCCTTATTTGCGTGACCTTAAAGTTACCTGTTATAATCATTCCCAGGTCTCTTTCCTCCAGAGCCTGGGATACTCTGACACCCCATAGCCAATACTTGGTTTTAAAATTAGGACTTCTTAGCTGTTTATTACAGCTAAGTGGCTTACTTGTTTGGTCTAAATCTAAGGTCAATTTTATTGCAAGCCTAAGTTACCTGCACCCCTGATAAATCATTTCAGGTTACAGACCATACTGTTGGCCTAGGTTATCAGCACTCCTGATATACTGTATAATTTCTGGTTACAGCTCCAATGTTAGTTTTGCTCCCAAACTGACTGCCCATTTTATTTGTAAAGCACCCTATCTGAGTCATTTATGATTAGCAGCTTCCTGTCCATAGTCAGGCTCCTATCCAGCTCCCAGGTGATATCTGTATCCATCTATATGCATAATACCTAGTTACACCCTATCTGGGCATACCCATTATTTACATTCTTCACCACTTGTGTTACATAACTGTGGTTTTTCAACTTTCTCCATCGGGTTCTCTTGTGCTAGTCCACCAACTGGTTTACCCTTGCTGTTTGGTTAGCCCTCAGGCCTTGTCTGTTTCAACAATATCTACCTCATTGTATATCCTGATATTGTAATTAACTAAACAAGCTTGTTACTGTGTCTCTGTACCTTAACTAGCCTCTGCTCAGTTAATTATAAATATTGTTGCAGTTTCTGCTTTGCCGTTGCTTTTTGCATCCCACCTCCTGACCTCAATGTTCCTTGCACTCCTCTGCCTTCTCAATTTCACTCTTCTGCACCCACCGGCTTCACCTCTCGCCCACATCCAATTCTCCTACCCTCCTTTTCCTCCCCCCCAGCCATCCCACCCTCTCTTCCACTCCCTTCCTATCCACCCCGGTCTCTTCTCTCTCTCTCTCACTAACCTGGAGTTTCTATACTCAGCCCTCTCTCCTCTCAACACTCCCTACCTGTTCTCCTACCTGCTCCAAGGGAAGAAAGCCCCACTCCATCCTTCTCCTCATTCTTCCACTCCTCCTCCTGTCTGGGAAGGAGGAGACCAACCCTGGTCCTTCCCCTCCCCATCCTCTGCTACTGCCAAGGGTCTTAGTATCTTTCATCTTAAGGCTAGGAGCCTTTTTCCTAAGCTCAACCTCCTCTCTGTCTGTGTTCAGCAACACTATGCTGATGTCATCTGTATTTATGAATTCTGCCCCCCCCCCCACACCTCCAGGACTCTGGACTCTAGCCTGACAATTCCTGACTTCCACCTCTTCAGGAAGGACAGGGGAAAATGTGATGGAGGCATTGCCATCTTTGTTCACGAGAACCTCTCCTGTACTATTGCTATCAGGGAGGCCATACCCTCCTCTGTACCCATCTTCATATAAGGTTTTCTATGCCTCTCCTAAAGTTTCACACTCCTTCCTTGCTAACTCTCTTTCAACTATTGCCTCTCATTCCTCCGCAGGTGAGCTCATCCTCCTTGGGGATTTCAACATAAATTGGCTCTCACCATCCTCCAACTCAGTTATTCATAGGACTGGGTCCCTTAATCTTTCCCAGATTATTTTGGCACCCACCTGCCTCAATCCCCACTTCACCAGCCACATATTTTTGGGACTGGGTTCTCTCCTCCCACCCTCTCCACATTATTGCCGGATTCAATCAGTGAGCACTGTCTGATGTTCTACATCAGAAAAATTGGACATACCCCATCCTCCCCAAAATACATCTTTGTCCTGGTCTCTCCAGTCACCGAACATCAATGCTCTCCTGAGTGACTTCACTGCAATAGACTGGTCAGCCATCTTCTCTGCCTCTGATATTGACATGGCCCTCACCCTTATTTGCTCCAAATTCTCCTCTATCTGGGACAAGCCCAGCCCCTCAAGAAATCCAGGGTCAAAACTTCCCACCACTCCTCGATTACCTCCAAAATCATTGACGTGTTCATGTCCTGTGATCTCTTCTGGGCCAGCTATACATTATCCCACAGCCTTCCTAGCCTCCTCTCTTACAGGGCTCTGAGAACAACTTTAAAAAGGCTGTCTAGGCTGTGAAATTGCACTATTTCAAGGCCAACCTCCAGAAATACCTTAACAGCTCAGCTAAATTCTGGAAAATAATTCCCCCCTTTCAACCTCCCTGCACAATCCGCTCCCTCAGTCCTCACAGTTAATGGTTCACCTGTTTCTGACACTCTCTCTGTTGCTGTTCACTTCAATCAGTTCTTCACTACCTGCACCCTCCCTTCTCCTCCCCCCTTCCCCTCCTTTCTCCTTTCCTTTGCCTCCAGCTCCCTTCTCCTTCCTCTCCTTCCCATCCCCCCTTGGGTTTCCACTTCCCCCATTACCATACAGGAAACCCTGCTTGCTCTCTCCTCTCTCAACCTGTACAAGTCCAGCCCTAATGGACTGGATCCTAAGCTCCTTCACCTCTCAGCTCCTGCCATTGTATCTCCCCTTACTAAACTGCTCAACCTCTCCTTCTCTTTTTGCACTGTTCATCAGTCCTAGGAGTTGGCCAAAGTTATTACACTTCACAAAGAAGGTGAACCCTCCTTCCTTGGCAACTTTCATTCCATCTCCCTTCTCCCCTCCTTCTCAAATCTGCAAGAGAAAATTGTCCAGTACAGACTTTCTGTTTACCTCTCATCCTCCAGTTTCCTCTCCCCATTCCAGTCTGGTTTCCAGAAGCACCATGCCACTGTCTCATCCTTGCTGCATGTCACTGACTCCATCTTCTTCAGGATAGATCAGGGGCACATTGTGGCTGCCATTTTCATTGACCTGGCAAAAGCCTTTAATTTGGTGTCCCATCCACTCCTCCTGGACAAATTGAGCACTGCTGGCCTCTTAGCTCCCACTTCTGACTTGTTCCTAGTGTTGTGTGAAATTGAGAAATTTCATTACGAGAAATATTTTGCAAAACGCAAAATTTTACCAGTAAATTGCAAAACTTTGCCTGCAAACTGTGCAATTTCACCTCAGAATGCAAAAGTTTGAAATTTATGGGTGAAAGTTTGCAATTTTCTGGTGAAAATTGTCATTTTGCGAAATACGCAATTTCCAAAAAATATTTTGCACAGACAAATTGCACATTTCTAGGCAATTTTGCTGGCAAAATTTTATTTTGCAACATCTGTATTTGTTCAATGCCTACCTTATGGACTATCAGCAATTGGTACAAGTAGGAAGTGTCTTGTCACCTCCACTATCCCTCCAGGCTGGGGCCATACAGAGCGCCATCCTGGGTCCCATCCTTTTCTCTATTTTCCTGACTGACTTCCCCACTGCCTGTGCCAACTTGCATATTCACATGCATGTAGATGACAGTCATATTCACCTCTGGTTCCTCTACCACAGCTATGGAAGACCTGCTCCAGCAGTACTTCCACAATGATCTATGCTGATTCCAATCCAACCAACTCCTGGTCAACACCAAAAATATATATATATATATATATATATATATATATCCATGATCTTTGGTACCAGTCAGAAACTGGCCAAACTCATGGCCCTCCCTGTTTTCACTGCATTGGGTGGAACCTCACTTGAAGTGATACAGTCCTTCAGGTACCTCAGTGTGTGGCTTGACAGCAAGCTTGACTTCTCAGCCCACATTGATCTCATTCATGCAAAACTTCATCCCAAGTTTGGAGCCCTGTAGTGCAACAAAGACTGCCTGTCTCTGTAGGTCCTTAGGGCTCCTGTCACCAAAATGGTGCTCCCTGTCTTTGGGTATGTGGATATGGTTTATGGCATTACCCCCTCCACTTCCCTTGCCAGACTGGCTACCGGTGTAATGCCTTTTGCCACTTTGCTACAAATGTCCCCCTCCTCCCACAACCACTGCTCAACCTACTCCCCCCTATCTATCCTCCCCCTGTCCTCATGTCAACAGACTCAGTGTTCGTCCTTCATATCCAAATACTGGTTTGGTTCCCTTCCCTCTAACCCCTCCTCTCTCCTCTCCCCAATCCCTCCTGCCTCCTGCTACCTTTATTCCAGGGATCATTCACACTTTTTCCACTCCTCACCACCACTCATCAGCTGGCTGTACTGCCTTCTATTCCCACACTCTGGAACTGCTCCTATCCTCCTCAGCCTTTCCTCTTCCCCTGGGTCCCTCCAGTACCAGTTGAAACTCCTCCATCCCATCTGCTCCTGTTACTCATTCTCCTGATGCCTACTGGCCTGGAGCTCCTACCGTCCATATTCAGGCATCTGTCTGGGTCTCCACTACCTGCCTTCTGGTTTCATTTCTTCACCACCTCTGCACTTCCCTCCACCATGGAGTTAGGCATGCATCAGCCTTATTTATTATTCTTTGGTAATTGGGTAAGGCCACTTGGTGACTTGGCTCAAGTGCCTGTTTTCAAGGGTGACCTGGGAGAACTGGGGTAGTTAAGTGACTTGCTCATAGTCATAGTATGGAAGTGGAGTTTGTGGGAACCAACCCAGGTCTGCTGGATTTGCCAAGCTCATTCACATTTACTCTAACCTCTAGGCTATACCGCCAGCCTTATAGGTTTCTCATCTGAGCCAGTATTGTTTCCATACTGTGCATTGCTGCTGTTTATTTTGCACTTGTACAGATGTTCCATATTGTACTGTGACCCCACGTTATTTTGGTACCAACTTACAGTAGTAGCCACAGACATTACCAGTTATTTCCAGATATTTTGCAAAGTTTCTGAAGAGTTTCTCTCTGCTGCCCCTACTGTGGAAATGCAGAGAGCAGGGGATTTCTCCAGAAATATCACAGAAATTTCAGGAAATAGATGGCAATGTCTGTAGCTGCCACTGTATATACCAAATGCATGAATGACTTGTTATTAGTTTGTACTTCTGCTTCTCCTGTTCCCTTTCTTCCTGGGTCACACCTGGAAAGGAGCCTTGGCTCAGTGTGTCTCTCTCAGTTACTAATTTTTAAATAAACAAACAAATAAATCAATAAATAAACACATACATAAGGATTGCTCCTACCAATATGCATGACTTTGCATTTTTAGCACTAGACCCAAGCTGTCATACTCCTGACCAGTGTTCTAACTTTCCTAGATCCCTTTTCAATGTCTCTGAGATCCTCATCACTGTTGGCTCTCTTGCACAGACTAGTATCATCTGCAAACAGGCTGTTCTCGCCCTGTGTTCCTTCTCGTATTGTATGTCATGGATGAACAAGTTAAACAGGATCTGTCTTAAGACTGATCTCTGGACTACACCTCTAGTGACTCCAGTCTCCCCCTAAGTGCTGTCCCTTTCCTACTACTGTTTGAGTCCTTCCCCACAGCAAGTTTTCTATCCAACTTATCAGTCTCTCCCCAAGTCCCCAGGTCCAGTAACATCTTCCATAGCTTTATATGTGGCAATGAGTCAAAGGCCTTACTGAAATCCAGATCTAAAATATCTATAGCCTGAACTTTGTCTGCTGCCTATGTTGTTACAGTGAAGAAATAAGAGAGGTTTGTCAGGTGGAACCTCCTTTAAACAAAATCATGCTGCATTCTGTCCTGTGGGTTGTTTGCCTCCAGGAACTCCACTACCTGATCCTTCAAGATGGCCTGAGCATTTTGCTCACAATGGAGGTCAAGCTAACCAATCTGTCATTCCAAGAGTCACCTGTATCCCTTCCCCTGTGGTGTGGTACCACATCCACCATCCTTTAGTCTACCAGGACCACTGCTGTTGTCAGGGAACAGTTGAAGATATCTGTCAGAGAGGCAGCTAGTAACTCTTTGGACCCTCTTTATGTGAGTGAGGCTGTGTTTGAGGGTGTGGGGTTGAGGGTGCAGAGTGAGGGCTGGAGTGGGTAGGGACACGGGATTCCAAGATCAATACGGGGCCATTTTCTTCTTTTCAGGTTTAAAAAAAAAACATCTATGAGGAACACTTTTCCTATTTTGCAGGGTGACCTGACGCAACACTGAGGATTGGGCACCCCAGTGTCCACACAGTGCTTGGTGGCAGTGAGGGGGGTACCCCAGTGTCACCACCTATGTGGTTTTGGGGGGCGAGGGAACTGGATGAGAGGGGAGTGGTATAAAGCATTTAGCTAGGTTCAAGTGTTTTTTTTTTTAATACAGTACATTATTTTCCTATGACACAAAAAACACTAATTGATGCAAAAGCAAAATGACTACAACACCAAAATGTCCAGGTCTTACCAGGTTATCCTAAAATGCTACTGAGCATACCCAGGAAAAATCTTTAGATTCTTATAACTCTGGAACTGATTAATATTTTTCACAAAATCTTCAAAAGGCACTACATTGGCACAGGCCCTTTCTACTCTGAAACTTTTAGAAAAAAAAACATTCTGTACCTTCTAGGCTGTAGGTAAGAGCAAAACATGTGCATTAAAAGCCTGAAAATTGTAAAAATACCCATAAAAATGACATATCCATATCTCAGAAACTGCATAAGCAACCATCACAAAACTTCCCATATCTTGAGAACCTGCCTCCAGGACAACACATGCTAAATGTGGGGCAATGTTGTCAAATGTTGCCAAAGTTATTAAGGTGCAAAATTAGGGGTTTAACATTGAGCAGTCCACTTAGCCCTAATTATATTATAGGTTCATAGGTTAGCTTTCAAGTCTAGTAGCTATAAAAGCCATAATTAGACTTGTCACAAATCAGTGGATATATTCCATTTTCCTATCGCCCATACATTCATCCAGTAGCTTCTTAAAAGAAGACATACTGGTGGCCCCTACCACCTCTTCAGGTAGTTTGTTCCATATCTCAGCTATTCTTGGATTGAACCATTTTGCTCTTCTTGTGGTTTTATATGTTTCTCCTCTTAGCTCTAGTGGGTGTCATCTCATTGCCCTATCTGGTTTGATCTTTCTTGTTAGTCTAGTTGATTCAAAAATTATTTCATTATTCAGGGCCTTGTATACATAGCACAGGTCTCCTCTTAACTTGCGATATGATATGGAATATAATCCCAAGTCCCTAAGTCTATCACCATAATTTTTTCCTCTTAAATTATTCTCTCTCATAGATATCATTCTTCGGACTCTCTCGATCAACTTGGTACCACCAACACTCTGAGGGGTACAATAAGGTGTTCCATACTCCATGACAGGTCTAACCAGTGTCTTATACAAGGGCATCAGGACCTCACGTCTTCTGCTTTTTATGTGTCTTAGTATATTCCTCACAATTCCGTTTGCTCTCTTAATGGCACCTCTTGCATATGTGTCAAAGTTTAGGGTTTCAGTTATTATTACCCCCAAATCCCTTTCACTATCCATACTGGTTATTTCTTTACCGTTTATTATATATTAAGCTTTGACACTGTTGCACCCAAAGTGCTTGACTTTACACTTGGTTTCATGAAACTTCAGTCTATGTGTGTTAGCACAATTCTCTAACTGTTAATTGTTTTTGAATATGTTTTATTGATTCACTGTTATTGACAATTGCCCCTAATTGTATTAGCACTACCGTGCCATACATTTTGTAGAGCAGGTTATTTTTGCTGTCAGTTTTATTTTCCCTATATTCGCTATTGCCAAAAATTAGCAAAAAAAATGGATAGTGAAAAAAAACACCAGCCACTATTGCAGTTACCAGTGATGTAAAAAGTAAACCCCAAATCATTCAATCAGTTTGACTTTCTGTCTCTGATACCTGGACAGCATAACAAATGGCAATGCAGGAGGGCAGAAGTTAAAGTAAAACCCCAAGTGTTTTTGTGAGCTGGTCAGTGACTCAAACCACATGGCCATGATTGATGCAGCCCTTCATGAAACCCTGTCAGTTACTTTCACTGTCTCGCTCCTGGACTGCCAGTATCTTCTTTTGTTCATGAGAACAAAAGAAAAATTATAAAAAATAAAGAGTGCTGTTGCTGTACCTGTTCCTTTTTTTTGTCCAACATGCCAAAGGTCCGTGGTGCTGTCTCCCATGTTGTCTCCTGCCCCGTTACCACACTTGGTCCCAGTCCCTGACTCCTAATGCTGTTGATACCTTCCAGAATATTATATTTGCCTGCCAGAATGCTGACTGCTCTTTCTCTTCACAGAGAGGGTGGTGGATACTTGGAATGCACTGCCAAAAGAGGTGGTCTTGTTGAAAACAGTGGGCAGCTTTAAGAGAGGCTGGGATAGGCATGGGGGAAGGTAAGGAACATGGGTAGGGAGGATGGGAGGAGTGGGGGGGCAGGGACAGTAGCTCAAGCTGTGGACCCTGCAATACAAGCAGACTAGATAGACCAAATGCCTTCTTCTGCTGGCTTCTTCATGTGTTCATATGTATGTATGTTCTTATGTTCACCTGAATTATGACACAAAGCTCCTAACCTAACAACAAAACCCAGCAGAATGTACAGTAACTGCTGTAAGTGAAAAACCAAACCACATGGCAGCCCTTCAAAAAACCCTCTCAATTACATAACAGTACTCTCACTGTCTCACTGTTCTGAACTTTTGGTATCTTTATTTCTTAATTAAAACAAAAATTATGTTTTTTGGCACCCCCCTCCTTACATGCCAAAACCCCATGGTGCTGTCTCCTGTACTGTCTCCCATCACTCTACCCCACTCGGTCCTGGGTCCTGATTCCTAATCCCACAAATTCTATACAGCATGAAAATGAATAGCAGGTTAAATGTAACTAAATATAACGTGCAAATTCAACCTGCCATACAGTGTGTGTGTGTGTGTGTGTGTACATAAGGGTATATATGCAGGTGTGTTTGTATGAGTGCGAATATGTTTATACATGTACATGCATGTACATGTGTGCATGTGTACATGTGTGCATGCGCGCCCGTGTGTGTGTGTGTGTGTGTGTGTGTGTGTGTGCTGGATCAGGTAGGGTCATATGTTTTTTTCTGAACGTTCTCTTAGCCTGAACCAACTTACACAATGGTGGCAGTGTTCACTGCTGGAAATAAAAGCATCAGTCACCGCTTTCCCTTTTTTGAAAATGTAATAAAACCTTCACAATGAGTACCCTGAAGACAGATGCTCAGTGACCTTCCCTCTACATTACATTAAAATGTAATCAGGTGTATAAAATGCTTCAAGTTTTTGTCTCTATCAGTTTCCTGCTGCTGTCACCGATGTGCTGATAATTGTTTATTGTTGCCTTGCGTGCAATAAATACCTGTAGGTCAGAGATGAGTGACAGTTACCCACAAGTGTCTGCCAAAAATCACACACATTGCAGGTTACTTCTCATGCAAACTGTTTCCTCTGAAGACTTGTGCTTCACGTTGTGCAAGAACTGTTGCTCAGTCTTCATCCCTCATTTAGAACTAAAGTGAAATGACAGAAAAATTGCATGTTTCAACCATTTATCAAAGTTTGTGTTCCAGATGTTCTGTGTTATAAATTATTTGGTTGTAGAAATTCAGTATCTGTCTTACATTATAGCTTCCTTTCTTTCGTCCTGCAATGATACCTTAATAAATAAGACAGCATGCTTTTGATGAAATATGTGTGGTCTTCAGTCCAATAACCTGTTTCATCCACAGTACACACAAATCATTGGATGTTCCAAAAGAAAAATGCACTGTGGCAGTGGTGGAGTGGGGGCTGAGTCAGACTGCAATGTATAGAATGTTTTTTCAAGCTGTTTCACCTAATGTTTATCTGCTACCATCTATGGGTCAGATATGGTTCTACAGCCAATCTAATTTGTCAGGAATCCATCAATGATGCCTAATACAAATGTGCATCATTCCGCCAGATGTGATATCCAAGAGATAGAACTTTATGCTAATTTCAGAACTTGCAATGAAGTTTGAACTCTGCACTGCAGTCACAATCCCCCTACTGGCTTAATATTAGATTTATTTCTCTGCTTGAAGAGAGCAGTTACCCTGATGAAGACGTCTCTAGCTTTCTGGTCTTTTTAATGTTATTATCTTGCTACTGTTTGAATTTTAATTCTATTTTAATTTGTTTTCAATACTCTGCATTAGTTAGGGTGTTTTTCTAACTAAATTATAATTTTATAGTGATTCCTCTGGGTTCCTCTGGTTCCCAATAGGTTCCCAGGATCTTGAGAAGACTGCTGGATAGAGATGTAATAAAGTTTTAATTTGCCGTCTTCGCAGATCATTTCACAAAGTTTTCCTGTTTAATAGGAAATTCACCATTTGTAACTTTGCCTTGGCTTTTTTTTTTTTAAAGTGAAAATTGCACTTAAAAACCCGAAAGCAAGGCAAAGTTATAAATGGCAAATTTCCTATTAAACAGAAAAACTTACTGTGCAAAATAAAACTGTCCCTGGTGTCTAGGGGTTCCCTTCCCCACTGTTCGCTGCCTGATGTTATGATTTTTACCTGGTGTCTAGTGGTTGTTCCCCTGCTGATTACCAGCCTGATCTTTCCCCAGTGTTTAGTTGTCATCCCCCTGCCAATTGCCGGCCCGATGTTGAAGAAAAATCTTTCCCTGGTGTCTAGTGGTCCCTCCCCCACCTATACCCATGCCCAGTGTTATTTGTAGTATTCCCTGGTGTCCAGTGGTCCCACTCCCCCATCTCCCACCTGGCATAATGTTATAGTTCTCTGGTGTGCAGTGGTCCCCCCATCTTGATCCCTTGTAGTAGGTGTTATATTTCCCTGGGGTCTAGCAGTCCTTCCCCCACCCGCACCCATGCCCAATGTTTTTTGTAGTATTCCCTGGTGTCCAATGGTCTATCCCCCCACCTGATCACCTGTCCAGCATAATGTTAGAGTTTCTCTGGTGTTCAGTGGTTCCCTACTCCCGATCCCCTGAAGTAGGTGTTATACTTCGTTGATGTCTTGCAGACCACCCCCCATCTCTGATTCCCTGTAATAGAAAGCAAGGTAGTCCATTCCCTGGTGTCTAGTGGACCCCCCACCCAGGCAGGTAGTGCCCCACCACCTGCTCCTCCATGACCCAGACCCTGAGCTGGTGACCGGCACAGCCCTTCACTCTCCACTATGGCTGGCCACTGACTGAGCTGTCAATGAATGAGCATGTACTTGTACAAGTACGCGCTCATTCATTAACAGCTCAATTGGTGGTAGGCTGTGGTAGACAGAAAAGTGGAGGGCTGTGCCAGTCATCAGCTAGGGATTGAGATGGGGGGAATGGCATGGCAGCCACCAAAGTGTCCCACCACGTCATTTCCCCATCCCGATCCTGAGCTGGTGACTGGCACAACTCCTCCACAGCTGGCCATCAACTGAGCTGTCATGTCAATGAATGAGTGCATACTTGTACAAGTACATGCTCATTCATTGATAACTTAGTTGGTGGATGGCCATGGTGGAAAGCGGAAGGCTGTGCCAGCCGCTGGTTTGGGGTCAGGGTGGGGGGAGTGGTGTGGTGGGGCACTATCTGCCAGGGTGAGGGGTGGTCCATTAGGCATCAGGGAATGGACTACTTTTTTATTGCAGGGGATGGGGGGTGCTAGACACCAGGGAATGGTATAACACCTACTACAGGGGATCAGGATGGGGGGACCACTGGACACCAGGTAAAGTGTAACATTATGTCGGGAGGGTGATCAGGTGGGGGGAGGGACCACTGGACACCAGAGAATACTATAAATAACATTGGGCATGGGTGCAGATGTGGTAGAGAGACTTCTAGACAGCACTGAGTCCTCCCATATGATACAGATTTACCATTCATAGGCGTCTCTGCCTACAGTAATGGCCACAGACATTGCCAGCTATTTTCTGAAATTTCTGTGATAGTTCTAGAGAAATCTCCTGCTTTCTGCATTACCACAGTAGGGGCAGCAGAGAGAAACTCTTTAGAAATTTCACGAAATATCTGGAAATAGCTGGCAATGTCTGTGGCTACTACTGTACCTATGGAGCATGGCAACTTGTAGTCGATTAGGGTGATGGGAAAAGAACAATATTACAGGAACCAGGGAGAGCAATAAACCAAATCTACCCTGAAGACAAGTCTTGATCAACATTCTGATTCTCATTAAAGGGCCAGTTTGTTGGTTCATTCAGGTGCACGCCACACTATGTTATCAATAATAATGCCATCACACTCATTCTATGTTCTGAAATTAGCATCTTGGAGCCTGATCCTTTTAGGTCACATAAATTATTCTGGGTAAGACCTAATCAGTAGTAGGATAGAAGACCTCTAATGAACACCATGTGCTGCAAGAAATGATGCTCGTTGATCAGCAGTGGGCACTGACCCCTTGGGTCAAAATAACCATACTGATGCCACAGCATGGTCTTTGGGGGCCACTGTGCTGTTGGAAATACTGTCTTTCAGATGAGGTGTCATAATCAGGTCCTGTATGACTGCTCTGGTGGTTGTTTAGGTGGACTTTAAAGATCCCATGGTATGTCTCGGAAAGAGTAGAGAAACTGCCCCAGTGTCCTGGCCACATTTCGGCCATTCCCTAAAAAACTCTGACAGCTTAACCTGGTTCAACATCACTTTGTTTGTATCTGTATCCCTCTCCCTTGGGATGAGGCTGGAAATACAAATTTGTTCCTAGCCCTCCATTACCCATCAATACAAACTAAATAAATACAGACATAACAGTGAGCATCACATGACATGATCCAAGATGGCAGCTGCAGTCTAAAGCACCTCTGACCCAGTCCTCGCGTCAACTATAGATTTTAACGTAAGAAACCAAACAAATGGGGATTCAACTGCAGCAACAAGCAAGATGGAATGTCTGGCATTACTCTAGAAACTTCATTGGCAGAGAAACAAGCTCAGAAGAGGCATAAATTAGCACTGATGACTCCACCTGACAATGCAGAACAGACTTGGGCTAAGTTGGAAAGTACATAGCCCCCCTTGTGGGCATTGCGGCAGGCATAAGAAGCATCAACAGCAGCCTAATGGAGATGTCAAAGGACATCTCAGACGTCAAAAAGAGGGTCAAGAGCATAGATCAAAGCCTGAAAAAAATGCTTGAATGATTACAGGAGTGTGAGGAGCAGATGTCGACCCTGGAAGATGTTATGGCCTGGACTTGCTCCAAACTGACCACCTGGAGAAAACAGTCGCGGTCTTAAAAGAAAACACAATGGACCTGAAGGGGAAATCAAGGAGGAACAACTTAAGATTCCTTGGGATCCTGGTGGCAGCAGAAGACAAGTAGCTCAGAAAGTTTATACATCATTTCTTAAGAGAACTTTCAAGGTTCTGGATGCAGTCACAGTAGAAACTGATCAGGCACACAGAATTGGCAGGAGTGTACCGACAGAAGGCAAATGTCCAAAACTATTTATTGTCAGACTTTTGCCTTTTGGGGACAGAGATGAAATATTGAGGCAGGCTAAGCAGAGTCAGGAGTTGAAATGGAAAGAGAATTACATACTGGTATACCGGGATCTGTCTAATCCCATTCTGGGAAAACTAAGGGCTTTCCATGATTTGCAACAGGTTCTGTACAAGATGGGATAACAACTTTCATGGTGCATCCAGCAACTCTGCAGTTTGAGATCAAAGGTGCTCTGAAGAAGTTTGCATGCCCTAAGGTGCTCAAAAAATTCCTGAAAACGAAAAAGCTAATGTAGCAGTAGAAATGTGGTAGCACTAGTAGCCGATGCTAAAGAAGAGGAGGAGGAGGCTCTCAAAATGCCAGGAACCCACCCTCCCTCCTAAAAGAGCTGAAACACACTACTGGAGAGACAATGATCAGAGCAGCAGTGGAGTTTGCTCCAGACCCAGTTGACTAAGTGAACACACCTCCAGCCCTCTGATCAACCAATTGAACACAATCAGGAAGCGGTCCCCAGGGCTTCAAAGCTCCCACTGATCATTGACATGCCGCACTAGTGGCCAGTGCTGAAGAAGAGAAGGAGGACAAGGAGGATGAGGAGGAGGCTTTCACAATGCCGGGAGCCTGTCCTCCCTCCTACAAGAACTGAAACAAACTACTGGGGAGATCAAGTGATCAGAGCAGCAGGAAAGTTCGCTCCAGAGCCAATCAGCTAAGCAAACACCCCCCCCATCCCTCTGATCTACCAATCAGGTCACTCTTAGGGACCTTCCATCAAACCAGAGTGGTATAAAAGGAAGTAGCTACCAAGCGGCCCCAGTGCTGTGGCACCCCGTACTAAGGACATTAGAGTCTGCCCACCAGAGTCAACCGTACGAGGCAGCTGGGGATGCTATATCCCAGAAGGGAGGCCGGGGGAACACTAAAGGACTGTATTGAGTGGCTGGTGGGAGCAAGGAACCAGGAAGGCATATCTATCAACTGAGGTAAGATTCCTGCTTATCTCCTGTTAGAGCTTACATGCCACAAGAAGTGAGGAGTTTGGATAGGGCCAAATGCCCTATCTAGAGTAGAACTAAAAGGGGTTTAGAAGTTAGCAAAAAGCTGGGATTGGGCCAAACACCTTATCTAGGGTAGGGGTACAAAAGGGTTTTAAAGTAAGCAGAGTTCTGGGAATAGGTGAAACACCCTATGTAGTATAGGGGTAAGAAAGAGTTTAATAGTAAGTAAACAAAAACAGGCAGGGTAGAAATTAGATATGTTGGGAGTGGTGCAGTGTAGTGGCTGTGGGGTGGCAGTTTTTTGGAGACTTTCTGAATACTGCAGTACTGCCCCATCTGCATGCACCTCTCTGGAATGAGGATGGAGGTTGCTCGACTCCAGGCTGAGTTGGCTATGATTCAGGTAGTCTCCTTCCCCACTCAGGGACAACCCGGTCTTCCACTGCTGCCTCAAAGGCTGCCAAGGTGGAGGAGCAGCTCGACTATCGTGGGTCAGAAGCACATTCCCCCAAACAGTACCACTACAGAACTCCTATGCCACTCTGTTGGGGTGGAACTGTCCCATTGAGGCAGCCACAGCAGTGACCAAGGAGGATGTGAGGGTCCTCCATGGTGGAGACCCCCAAGAAGGGTAGTAGAGGACCCCAAAGGATAAGGAAGCAAGTCCTGGTGGGGAACTCCATTGTTAGCATGGCAGAGTTGACGGCAGGAAGGGAGGGAGAGAGGGAGATTAGGTGCCTACCTGGTACCACGGCTCTGAGGGATGGAAAGAAGATCCTGGGACTCGATAGGGTAGCCAGACAGGAGGGAGAGATAGATGTCATTGTCCACCTGGGAACAAATGACCTGGCTAGGGATGAAGTTAGGGTAGTGCAGAAAACTTCTGGAAATTGAGGAGGGGCCTTAGGCAGGTAGCATGCTCAGTGCCCTACGACAGGGCGGAGGATAGGATTCTCCACACCAGGAGCTTCAAAGCATGGCAGAAGGAGCGGTGCAAAGAGAGGGGTTTGGCTTCATTTGGAAATGGAGTCCCACCTGGAGGAATGTAGGCCTTTACAGGGGAGATGGTCTGCAGCCATCTGGGAGGGGGACCAGGGTCCTCAGTGAATGGTTTAAATGCTTCATTGGCAAGCATTTAAACTAGCTGAGGGAGGTGGCAGAAGGAAGCAGGGAGAATCAAACTGCCCCCCCCCAAGTGGAAGTGGTGAATAGGGAGGACTCTAAGGGAGGGAAATCCCCAGAGGTACCTAAAAATGGGAAAAGCAGAATGGTAGAACAAAGAGGGATAGGAATGAAGGCAGAGGGCATAAGGAGAGTAGGCAAGAGGGCAAAAGGTGGACTGACAGGAGGGAATGGGAGAAGAATTTGGAAGGCCATGTGTGTAAATGCTTGTAGTCTGGGAAATAAAATCCCAGACCTAGTGGCCATAATGTCAGAGGCAGACCTGAACGTTGCCGCTATTACCGCGTCATGGTGCTGGCACATGCATACCAGGCTATACTCTGTTTAGGAAGGACATGGTGGGCAAGAAGGGGGGAGGAGTGGTTCTTATACAGGGAGGGGCAGAGGTACTGTGGGTCACACTAGAGTCAGGAAATGGAGCCACTTTTTGCTCTGGGGAGATCTACAGACATTCAGCACAGGGGGAGGAGATGGGCAGGGTTCTAGCAGAAGATAACAGGAGAGGTGGTAAGAGAATTTGGAAGGCCATGTGTGCAAATGCTTGTAGTCTGGGAAATAAAATCCCAGACCTAGTAGCCATAATGGCAGAGGCAGACCTGGACATTATCCCTTTTACCAAGTCATGGTACAATGAGAACCATGACTGGGATATATCCATACCATGCTATACCTTGTTTAGGGAAGACAGGGTGGGTAAGAAGGGGGAGAAGTGGCTCTTTACGTGAGGAATAGCATAAAAACAACTGAAATACAGGGAATACAGGAAGGGGCACAGGCAATGTGGGTCACCCCAGAGCCAGGAAATGGAGCCGCTATTTGCACTGGAGTGATCTACAGACCTGGAGTACAGGGGGAGGAGATGGACAGGGTTCTAGTGGAAGCCATACATAAGATGGCAGCTAAGGGGAAGTTGCTGCTGGTGGGAGAATTAAATTTGCCAGATGTAGATTGGAGCATCCCAGCAGCAGCTTCAGCTAGGAGCAGGGACATCCTGGGCTCCCTGCATGGGGTGTTCCTCAGGCAATTAATAAGAGAGCCCTCTCATTAGGGCGCAATACTGGACCTAGTACTTACCAACAGGGACAGTGTTGCAGACGTCACAGTGGGTGACCATCTGGAAATCAGTGATCACCGACTGGTGTGGTTCAATGTAAGAACAGTGGCTGATAGCACTATTCACTGATGATTTCTTTCTCTATCCGTAAGACCCTAAAACCAGTATTCCAGCACTATATAAAATCCAGGAGTATGGAGAGTTAGCAGGGCACAAAATCAACTGGTCAAAAAGTGAGATGCTGATGCTGGGCCAGGGTGACAACAGTTGCAATTGGACCTCCCCCCTAGATTTGAAGAGTGTAGGGGTGTTGAAATACCTGGGAGGTACAATCCCCAAAAACGTGTCGCATTTGTATAAAGAGAATTTTAATCAATAGTTAAATAATATGGAAGTGAACTGTGAGAAATGGGTGAGCTTGCCAATAAGTTTGATTGGTAGGGTCATGCCATCAAAATGAACCTCCTTCCAAGGTGTCTTTATTTATTCTAAAACATCCCCACTTGAGTTCCGAAGAGCTTCTTTAGGAAATTAAATAGCATAGTGCATAGATTTCCCTAGCTGTATAAGACGGCCTGAACAAAAAGAACAATCTTACCATTTCCATTTAAGAATCAAAGATTAGCCTTACCCAACTTTAAATATTATTATGCACTGGCAAGAAAGAATCTTGGACTGTGATTGGTAAATCTGAGGCTGGACCCATGGCGTTATCCCAGCATAACACCACAGCTCTAGTGTCAGCCTCATAGTGCTTTTCTTTTTTCCATCTCATGTTAAGAAACAAAACTATTTTTCCACACTAATAAAAGCATTCATTAAAATTATTTGTTTTATTCTATATATAACAACAAGCCATTGTATAATAGGAATAATGCACTCCAGGGTGTGTGTCGTGCTGGGATAATGCCACACCTGGGGCATTGGACACACTTGGCCTGCGGCCTTATGCCCAACCCCCTAGGTGTGGTGTTATCCCAGCACGGTACACACCCTGTAATGCATTATTCCTTTATTATTGGGCAGCACAATTCGCCCACTTGGATAACCGTAATGCTACCCACATTCTGACGTGGATAGAAATGGAGGAAGGAAACAACTTAGGGGCTAGTACAGGGGATTCTGTCTCCCACCCTGCTTTGTCCATCGTCCACAAAATACAAGAACTCGCTAACCTAGACCCTAATAAGACTATTTATTTATTTATTTGCTTTTGTTAATCGGGTAAGCACACTAGACAACCAAGTGTCTATTTTCAGGTGCGACCTGGGAGATTACAAGGTACATACATAAACATCAGGCAAATAACAAGTGAAAGGTACATGTAAGAGCATTAGCACACAGGGTCAATACAAGTAGCAACAGGGGTTTACAAAGCAGGCAGTAGGTAGAATAACAGTATGGTACTCTTGTGAAAGTCAGTGGTCATCATGCCGGGCAGCAATGTAGCAAGGATTGCAGGTAGACAGAGAGGAGACAATTGGGATCAAGGGGGCCCAGAGCAAGATAAGGAGATAGTACAGTAACAATGCTCTTCCAGTTGGGCAGGTGGGCCTAAGTGGTCAAGACCTTCTGGTAAGCTGTGAGCACAGGAAGTGAATAAAGTGCAGAGGGTCACTGCCTTTGTCATATTATTTAGGTAGCTTCTCAGTTAGTTGGAGCGGCATAGGCCAAGGGGGTTTATCTAGTGCAGAGGCAGATGGAGGCTGTTTTTGAGAAAGCCCCAGAGGGAGGTTTTAAAGCATTGGTGGGAGGGAGAGGAGCGAGTGCTTAATGGAAGAGAGTTCCACAACCTGGGCATGTATGCAGTGAAGGCCTGGTCTCCCATTTGGGTGCGAGTCTTAGGTACCAGGAGGGCATGAGAGTCACTGGATCTCAGATGGTAGGAAGAAGTAGCCGGAATGAGGGATTCAGCGAGGACAAGGGGGGTGGCAGATCTGACAACACTGTCTATGAAGTTCCCCACGACATAGGTGCGGTGAGTTTCCGGTGGGAGCCATTCAAGCCAGGAGTAGAGCTCACAGCGGTGGGTAAGCCGGGGGGCTGAGAGCGCAAAGCGACATATGTTGTTGTATGCTGAGTCCCATTTTGCTAGACTAGTTTTTGCAATGTGGGCGAAGGTGACTAGTCCATAGCAGAGCGTAGGTAGGAGGATGCCCCTTGCTAAGGTGAGATGGGCAGCTGGGGTGAGACAGCTTTTTGCTCTGTATGCATGGCCCAACTTGCAGTTTGAGGCCCTAGATGTATTGCGTATATGCAGGTTCAGATCCAGTTGTGGGTCAAGAGTCACCCCCAGGTACTTGACAGAATCTGCAACTAGCAGCAGGGACCCATCAGCCCCAGAGATCTGTAATGAATCCGGGACAGCTTTTGTCTTGGCTGCTGAGCCAAAGAGCATGGCCTGCATCTTCTGCAGGTTAGTCATAAGCTTATGGTCCTGTAACCAAGTTTGGATTTGGTCGAAGTCCAAGTTTAGTTTGGCAGTGATGGTAGAGATGTCCCAGGAGCTGGTCATGATGACTAGGTCATCTGCATACAGCACTGAGGACCCATGAGCCGGAGCCGAGGGTAGCTCATTTGTGAAGAGAGAGAACAGGAGGGGCTCCAAGACAGAGCCCTGGGGGACTCCGCAGTTTACCTGGGCAGGCTCAGACAGGGCCTTGTTGAACTTGGTGTACTGCTGCCTGCCCGTGAGGTAATTGCTGATCCAGGCAAGGGCGGGGGAGGAGAAGCCAAGTGACAGGAGAGAGGAGCACAGTAGTGCATGGTCAACCCGATCGAAGGCTTTCGAGAGATCCACAAAGATGGCCTTGGTCAGTTTGCCTTGGTCAGCAGCAGGCCTGATCGCAGAGGTAACAACTGCTAGGACAGTGGCGATGCTGTGCCCTTTTCTGAATCCATGCTGCGCAGGGGAGAGTAGGTTGTGGGTCTGTAGGTAATGGGTGAGCTGGGGGTACATAAACTTGGAAAATGGGCTTTTTATTTCCTGGGCTCTGATTGGTTGGCATTCATTCCAGAGGGGTATATTAACTTTCAGTAGATGCCCAGGAAATAAAAAGTTCCAGCCTCCCATGGCCCAATGTCAAACTGGTATCCTTGTGCCAGTTTGAAATTCAAAAGTCAGTAACCACCATTTGTTCCGCTCACTCAGCGAGAGCCCCCCTACTCAGTCCTTACACCAGACACTACACCCAGGAATGTAAACAATTCTGCAATTTGTCAGATAAACCTGTGACTGCCCCCCCCCACACACACACACAAACTCTGATCACTCAGCTGAGTATCAGTCCTGTGTTGTCAGTTCTTAAAATGCCATTCCCTTCTCCCAGCTGCCCAATCATAAGGATGCTAAAACTTGACAGAAAATAAAAAATGGTAAACAACTTTTTTTTTATTTGACTAACATTCAGACTATCTGTCATTAGAGGTAAACTTGTGCTGCCTGCCAGCTTGCTTGCTCGCATGGCTGACTCCATTCACCTTCACTCAGACTGCTGATAATTCGTTGAATTGTGCTACTGTAAACTACTGAATTATGTTGTCTCCAACACCTCTCTTACTGACTTTTCAAGTAAACTCATAACCCTAACAGAACACTTGGGGTGTGTGTGTGTGTGTGTGTGTGTGTGTGTGTGTGATGGTTCAGGACATGCTGAACACAGCAGTAAGAAAACAGTAAAACAACTGTGAAACACTGCACTGCCCTCTACTGGCAAGTATTGGTAAGGATACCAATTGAGGGACTAATTTACTAACAAGGCAACTTTAAGTTAATTTTTAGTGGGTTTTTTTCAATTCTTAAATATAAAAAAAAAAAAACACTTTACATATAGTCCATTTTCTAAGTCCAGTAATACCCTCCAGGGTGGGCAGTATTGGCAATACTAGACCTTTCAGGGGCTAAAAGGCCCTCTGCCTGCAGCATTGAGCCCCAATATGCCCCTGGCCGGTCTGATATTGCCCAATACCATCCACCCTGTTGGGTATTATTACTTACATATTAATCACCCTTGTGGGTTATCAGCCAACATGGCGCTACATTTCGGTTTTCATGAACTGAAGGGTTATAATGTATTCCTTCATTAGGCCTTGTTACGATGGCATAGGGCTGGAATGGGAACAGTAGGAGATTTTGTCTTTCATTGTCCACCTGAGAACAGAAGTAGGAGGTTGTTCAGGAAAGAGGTTTGGTTTTATCTTCTGTTTTAACTGAAATATTTGAATAGTTTTGTACTTGAAATTAGTTCTGTGTGTTAAAAATTACTACTTTGAGTTAGAACTGTTACTTGAGCTGTGATACTGTAACTATTGGGGCTTGTGTGCTGGGTGTGGGAACACTTGTTTGGCAGTGATAATTAGAGTGAAATTTAAAAGTGATGTTTGCCTGGTTGTGGTAGAGGCCTCCCTCCCACCCTGTTTTGTAGGCTTTCTTAAATAGTCAAACAGCCACTGGGGGGTTGTGATTGAAGGACTGTGCATTTCTGTTTGTGACTGAAATTTGAAGCAATAGGAACTGGTGGGCCTGTGACATCATACGGTACCTGATGTCTGCATATACACATTGTTAGTGGGACTGGACACACACTGGACTGTATGTGTTTGTGAGACTTGGGAACTTTATTTGTGGGGTTGAAATTGGGTTCATAAATAACTGCAGTCAGTATAGAGAGAGACTGTATTCCAGGGGGAAGGGACTGAGAAAAGGGGTGTGTGCCATTAGGAACAGAGAGGGACAAACAGGGTGGCCACATTCCACCATGGCAGGTATCTTCAGAAGGGTTGTAGGCTGCACAGGCTGTGGGATGGCAATAATTCTCAATTGGGCCTGGAGAGAGGAAGGCTGCCCACTCTGTAGACAGCTATCTTGTATCAGGAGTGAAGTATATTGGTTAAGGAGTAAGCTGGGGGGTTGGGGGGGGTGTCCAAAGATAAGGGGTGTGGATATGGGCGGCAGAAGGGTGGAGCTGAGGGGAGGCTGGGGCAACACTCAGAAATTGCAGGACGTTATGTTACAGTAAGCAGGAGGGGGGATATTAAGGACAGAGGACCCTAGATAGGGATGTTGACGCTAAGGGGAAAACATACAGGGTAAACATTCTGAATATAAAGAGAGTGGAGGGGGAAGAGTCAGGAGGGGCTGTTGTGGGGAAGCCTAGAAGAGCAGACAGTGAGAAGGGAGGGGCTGTTGTGGGGAAGCCTAAAAGAGCAGACTGTGGGAAGGGAGCTCCTAAGGAGAACAGGGCAAGAGGGGAGGAAGAGGGGCAGTTTAGAGGGGCAGTCGGGGGAAACTCAGGTTACTTGATGGAGGCTGGCATAGAGTGTTACAATAAATTTGAGCTACTAAGCAACCTAGAGGGGGAGGAAGGGGTTGGTGGAAATGAGGAAACTGATACAGAGGCCGGGGGGAGGGAGATGGATACCCATAGGGCATCACAGACCAGCAATGGAAAGGATAGATATAGTCCCAGAGGGAGAAGGGGAAACATAAATGTTAAACAGATGGGGGAGATGGAACATATTGCAGACATGAGGGAGAAGAGCACAACTGGAGAGAACCTGGGAGACAAGTAGGTGGGGGAGGGGCTCCCCTTCAGCAGGGGGGTCTGTACCAAGGATGGGGCCCTAGATAAAGGGGACCCTCAAAGGGCCTCTAGAGGTAGGGGTACTATTACAAGGGGGGAGGATGGTGGTGTGGGGAAGGGGAAACCATCAGGCCCAGGATAAATGGTCCGGATAAGAGAGGGTTAAAGGGGACACCTATTCGGGGGGGTCTGAGTTAAGTGGACAAAATAATAAGGAAGGCAGAAAGGGGAGGGTGACAAGGGGGTCTCTAATAAGGCAGGAAGACTCCCATGGAATTGACATCATGAATAAAGGGGGGGATGGGGGGTTGAGAGCACACAGTGGAGGTAACCATAAAGACGATGGCGGTGTTAAGGTTCTGTTATTGGGAGACCCGATGATTAGGGGTATCCAGTGGGAGGGACAGGGGTGGATGCCATAGCCAGGTGAAGGTAGTGAGCATCTCTGGGCTGACAGTGCACAGAGCAAAGTTCATGGTGTACAAACTGGTTAAGGATTGTGGAGGGAAACTGGATTTCCTGGTGCATTTGGGAACTAATGATCTAGAAGGAAATAGCATTTTGGAAATCCAAGCAAGGTTCCAAGAATTTGCCAGAGTCTGTCGGGATAATGGATGCAACATTTCCTTTTTCAGAGATGTTGCCAGTACCAGAGGCCTCAGTGGAGAAAAAAATTAAGATCACAGAGGTTAATGATTGGCTCAGGAAGTGGGGTGAAGAGAGTGGGTTGGGGGTGTTAGGGAACTGGAAAACAGTTTGGGAGGATAAGGGACTGTATGCCAAGGACAGGCTTCATCTTGCCCCGTTAGGGAAGGAAGTCCTTAAACAGGGGGTAGCTGACTACATTCAAGAAAGGTGGGGTTTAAACTTGTGAGGGGGGGATACAGGAGGGGCTGACTAGAAGCCCTCTCCTCCAGATGAAGGGAATAGCCTTCAAACCCAAGGGGAGAGGGGAAACAGACTGGGGAGGAGGTTTCAGGAGGAGCAGAGGGAGGATGGAAGTATAAGGAACCTGGGTGGGGTCTGACAAAGGGCATGGGGGTGGAAGTGGTGTTAGTAAATGCCAGGAGCTTGGGAAACAAGTTGGCAGAGTTCCAGGCCATGCTGTTCGGGGGTGAGTGGCGGCAGTCATGGAAACGTAACAACAAAAAACATGACTGGGGCCTAAACATGCGGGGGCACACTATGCTTAGGAAGGATAGAAAGGAGGGCAGAGGGGGTGGAGTGACTATGTTCATTAGAGATGACATAGAAATTGCTAGGGTAGAAGAGGTAGAGGGAAACGTGGAGGCCTTATGGGTCACCTTACAAACCCCAGCAAGAGGTAAGGTCAAGCTGGGTGTAGTATATAGGCCCCCTGGGATGGGTGATGTTCTGGAGGATGGTTTGCTGGACAACATCATTGCCCAGTGTGGACCAAAAGGGAAGGAGTGGTGTTGATGGGGACCTTAATATGCCAGGTACAAACTGGGAACCGTGTCCTCTAAGGTGGCCAGGAGCAGAGAGACTGCTGGAAGGCTTCCAGGATGTGTTCTTAACACAGCATGTGATGGAGCCCACAAGGGAGGGGCATGTCCTGGACGGGTTCTGGCAGATGGGGATCTGGTAAGGACCTGGTTGTAGAGGATCCTGACTGGGAGTGACCACAATACTGTCTGGTTTCAAATAAGCATGGGGGAGATCTAGGACAGTGGCAGTGGACTGGGGGGCAGACTTTGTGGGCATGGGAAATATTCTCAAGGATCACTTGAAGGGGATTACATTAATGACAAATGTGGAAAAGAGATGGGAGGCCATAAAATGGGGACTTCATGAGGCAGTCAGGACCTGCACTAAGGTGAAACGTAAGGGAGCAAGGTCACATAAACCATGCTGGTGGTCCAGTGAGGTTCAGGTAGCAGTCAGAGAAAAGAAGGCAGTCTACAAAAAATATAAAACAACAAGAGGGGATAGTGAAAAGGAAATGTACCATCTTGCATCTAGAAAAGTCACCCGGAGGTGAGGGGGGCAAAGTCCAGTAAAGAGCAGCGGCTGGCACATGGGATACATGGAAGGGAAAAGGGGTTCTTCCAGTACATTGGGGAGCAGAGAAAAACTAAGGGCCATCTCGGCAGATTGAGATCAGAAGGAGGGTGGTTGGAAGAGGCAAAGGACCAGGCAGAGGTATTAAACAAGTACTTTGCCTCTGTGTTTGGTAGGGAGGGGGATGGGATATCTACAAAGCAAGGCACAATGAGGATAGAAGCGGTAGTGAGTGGGATCAGGGGAGCAACAGAAATGGAGCAAAAGGAGGGAGGGAGGGGTGTCACATCAGGATAAGGATAAAAAGGCCAGTAAGGTGGAGGGGACGGATGATGCTATCTCCACCGAAGGTGTGGTGTAGCCCTCAAGGCCCTAAAGAAAGATAATCTCCTGGGCCGGATGGCATTCATCCGAGAGTACTATGGGAATTGGCGGACATACTGGCTGCACTGGCGGAGCTCTTCAACAGGTCACTTGAGACAGGGAGGGTACCTAGGGATTGGCAAGAGGCACATGTAGTGCCAATCCATAAAGGGGGGGGGTCGAGGGAAGTACCAGGTAACTATAGACCCATCGGTTTGACCTCAGTGGTGGGAAAATTAATGGAGAGTATACTAAAGGAATGATTGGGGGTGTACTTGAAGGAGGTGGGAGGTTTGACTAGTCGGCAACATGGGTTTGTGCCAGGTAGATCATGTCAAACCAATCTTGTGGAGTTCTACGAATGGGTAACATCAGAACTGGACAGGGGAAAGGCTGTGGATGTATTATTCTTGGACTTCAGCAAGGCGTTTGACTCTGTTCCCCACAATGGTCTGGTGGAGAAACTGACGGGGTTGGGAGTAGGCCCTTTGATGGTCAGATGGATTGAAAACTGGCTAACTGGACACACCCAGAGAGTAGTGGTCTGTGGGGGCTCCTCGAACCCTAGAGATGTCAGTAGGGTACCATGGCTCGGTCCTGGGTCCGATCCTGTTTAATGCATACATATTGGACATCAGGAGGGTATAGGTGTGAAATGAGTCTCTTGCTGATGACTCCAAGATGGGAGCAGTAGTTGAGGGGAAGAGGGAGGTTGGCACTGCAAGGGACCTGGACACCCTGGAAAGCTGGGCTCACACATGGAAATTAATTTCAATATCACTAGTGCAAGGTGTTACATCTTGGGGAAACCTAAACACAGGTACACCCTGGGAGGGGAGGCGCTGGGGGCCTCAACAGGGGAAAAAGACCTAGGGGTCATGGTGGATGCATGTATGAATAACTCTGAGCAGTGCAGGAGAGTGGCTAGCAAGGCAAACAGGATGTTGGGATGCATCGTAAGGGGGATCACCTCTAGTAGCAGGGAAGTGATTCTGCCACTGTACAATGGACTGGTTAGACCACACACTGAGTACTGTGTACAGTACTGGAGGCCACACTTGAAGAGGGACATACAGCTCCTGAAGAGGGTACAGAGGAGGGCAACTAAGATGATACTAGGACTAGGGGATTTGATGTATGAGGACAGACTTGAGGAGCTCTGCCTGTTTTCATTGCAGGAGAGGAGAGGAGAGATGGGGAGACATGATTGAGGTCTTCAAGTACCTCAAGGGAATAAATAGGGTAAACATGGAGGGGATCTTTAGACTAAAGCAGGGAGGTATCACCAGAGGTAATGGTTTGAAGTTGGAAGGTGGAAGGGTGAGGGGGGTAGAGAGGGTTTTCACTGAGAGGGTGGTGGACCCCTTGGAATGCACTGCCTGGCAAGCTGGTTCAGAGATCCACAGTGGAGGGCTTCAAGAGAGAGGGTGGGACAGACACAGAAAGTGGATGTATCAGATGATGGCCTGTCCCAGGGGGGTGGGGATGGATGATATGGGTTTCTGGAACACAAGGGGGGGGGCCTCAGCACCCAACTAGGGATCTGAGGTTCGAGCAGACTCGATAGACCATAAGGCCTAATCTGCTGGCAATTAGTATGTTAGTATATTAGTATCTGTTCTATGGAGGTAGAATAAATCTTTTATGGAAGTCAAGCAGCAATATGGGATTCAAGCAGGTGATTTTGCATATTTAAGAATAAGACAAACAGCTGCTTGCTGGAGTCCTACGCTATCCCCTATTGAGGAAGATATTTGTAGGCCTCAGCCCAACATCAGAATTCTGTCCACTTTATACAGACTAATTCTAAATGCCCCCACCCACCCCCTTTTTGGATCCAGACATGCTTGGGAAGAAGATCTAGACTTAGTCATAGATGACAACATATGAGGAGAAGCAATTAAACGTGCACAATTGTTCTGTATCTAATAAATTAAGCAGGGTCCAGCTTAATTATTTATACAGGGCCTACCTCACACCTAGCAAAATGCACACGTTTTCCTCTTCTAGACAAAGTACTTGCCCAAAATGCCAGATTGCTGAAGGGAGCTTTTTACATAAGGCTCTTAGCATCTTACATGTAGTAAAGTAGCCTCTTTCTTGATTGAGGGTCACAGTATTATGCAAAGAATTCTGGGGACTGACTTCCAAGCACCCCACTGGAATTTATGCCAGGAATGGAGCAATATCCTAAGAGTAAGAAAAAGCATAGGTTATGGGCAAATGCTTTAATAACAGCCAAAAAAACAGTTGCCCAGCACTGGATTAGTGAAATCAATCTGAGCCTTGCTCACTGGTTGAATAACTTTGGGCAGTGTATGTGTTTAGAGTGGATTCAACTGCAGATCAATGAGCAGGAGTCTATCTTCTCCAACACTTGGCAACCTCCACTGAAGCTATTGAAGCTGGAATAGTGTCTTTTGGAATGTCAACCCCCCCCCCCGGTATATTTTCCATCTGTGAGAGAATATTGTCTGTGTTTTAAGTGTATCTACATCCATGGGGATATATTGCTTAGCATGTAAATTGTATTACTGCTTCTTGGTTAATGTAATTGTAGTACTACCATAGGAGATGAATATATTATATTAAGATGTAGTCACTAGGACAGAAATGTGATATTTACAATATAAATATCTTGTTATTTAAATAATTAGAAAGGCTGAAATGAGTTAAATGGTGGGGTTGGGGGGGGGCTTAGAAATGAGTCTATGTGGAAAATTACTACCAATATCTTACTAAATCGTGCAGCATGGCGTGCTGCCTTGTGGTGCCAAAACCGATTAAAATTCTTGACATTCTTACTTATTTAGAAGCAATACTGCATATATGCCTCGTCTGTATAGGTTCTCATTTCATTGTATTGTATATGTTTTCTATGTCATCAAGGACCATATTGTAAATGAGCTTGCTCAAAGGTGTATAGCCTGGTTAAATAAAGTTTGATTGATTGATTAAATTGTTGAAATATTACATAACAGAGTCTAGAAACCCAAACCTGTATGTACTGTATGCAGTGTTGTATTGTTTAAAGAGCAACTTTCTGCCTGGTCCCCCAAAGAAGCACAAATGACCCTTACCTGCCCCAAATGAAATCCTTCAAATGCTTTCTTTGGAGAGTGACCCCATTTTGGAAGGAAAGGGATTGTATTTTTGCTCCATGGAGCCCCACTGTGCTGATTCCTTTCCCTTTCTGGTACCTCTGCCAAGTGTGATCAGCCCCTGATCTGCCCCCACACTATCACGTTTTGTGACATCACTATATATAGAGCATGGGGGCGAGCATCCATTGACATGAATGGGGCTGTTTTTAAAAGTGAATGGTTTAAATGCTTGTTAGTTAAGCAGTGGCCATGATTTATTCTGACTGCCCATCTAAACTACTAAAATTTAACTTTTAAAAACAGCCTCATTCATGTCAATGGACACTGGCCCCCACACTCTTCATATAGTGATGTCACAAAACGTGGTAGCATGGGGTGGATCACACTTGGCAGAGGTACCAGGAAGTGGAAGTGGAAGGAATCGACGCAGCGGGGCTCCATGGAGCAAAAATATGATTCCTTCCCTTCCAAAATGGGGGCACTCTCTAAAGGAAGTATTTTTAGGATTTCATTTTGGGGCAGGTAAGGGTTATTTGTGCTTCTTGGGGGGAAATTTAAAAAAGAACAAGACAGTTGCTCTTTAACAGTTCACTGGATGTCAAAGTGGAATACGAACATGTATTTGTGATACCTACTCAATAAATATGTTTTTTAAAAAAAGAACAGTGGCTAAGTTGAACCATATGAAAGCAAGAGTTCTGGACTTCAGGAGGGCCGACTTTACAAATATGGGAAAATGACTCAGGGATGCCCTGGTGGGGGGAGGACTTGAGTGGAGCAGAGGAGGTATCTGGTCAAAACGCCGAAAGCAAAAATGGTGTGGTCAAAAACTAACCATCATTAACAGAGTGCTCATTTTCAGAGTTAGTATATATATTGGAGCGGTTTTTCACTGTGCTCGCTTTCCAGTGTCTGCACGGCATGGTGTTTGAGTCATTTTGCTTTCAGTGTTTTGGCCTGGCGTCAGTAGAGCAACAGTGGGAAAAACTATAAGGAGCCATTGTGAAGGCAACAAACCTTTGAGTTAGGCAAGTAAGCAAAAGCAAGAGGAACAAGCATTTGTCAATGCCGAATGTTGATTGTGTTGGTCCATTGAGCTCGCTCACTGGCCCTCTATCACTTGCTCATTCTGTTTCTCCTGGTGCTGCAGGCTGCTCTTTTGTACTGGGCTCCTGCCTGCATTGGCACCTTTTTCTGCCCAGAAAGAAATCCGCAGCTGTCCCGACAGAGCTCCATTGAGGTGGCTCACTCCCCCTCTCTCACTCGCTCATTCTGTTTCTCCTGGTGCTGCAGGCTGCCCTTTTGTACTGGGCTCCCGCCTCTGTTGGTGGCTTTTTCTGCCCACAAAGAAATCTGCAGCAGTCCCGACACAGGTCCGTTGAGGCAGCTCACTCGCCCTCTCTCACTCGCTTGTTCCATTTCTGCGGGCGCTGCAGGCTGGCCTTTTGTACTGGGCTCCTGCCTGCATTGCTGCCTTTTTCTGCCAACTAAGTAATCCACAGCAGTCACGATAGAGCTCTTTTCAGCTCACTCACTCCCCCTCTCTCACTCGCTCGATCTTAATCTGTCCCAAACACTGATTTCCCACAGCAACCACACTATTCTGCGCCGGAACTGTGAAAACCCATTTTGGCCAAGATGTGAGCAATGACAGCTCTACTGTTCACAAGGAGGTGTGAAAAAATGCCAGTGTTGAAAATCTGGGAAAATATTACAAAATTCGCTTGAAGTTATGGCTGGTGCATAACCAACTGCGCCAAGCATGCTCTAAAACAGTCATTTTTGATTTTTCCACCAACATGCAACGTAGGCTTTTTGAGAGCCCACCATGAACACTGGCATCATCATTTCGCTACTCAGCGTCCCGAAGGTGATTCCACGCAGTGACTGCAAAATCACCTTCCGGGGCTGAATAACACCATGACAGTGGCAGAATTCATGAGGAGGGGTCCCAAAAACCCCATGTTGAAAATTTGGTGCCAAATTCCAGAAAATGTCTGAGCTATGCATCAAAGTTGGAAAAACCCTATTTATTCCATTATACAGCTTACCGGCATTTCCTCAGTTCGCGGTCGGCTTTGAAAAGTGCAGACGTGTTCCTGATCCACCAAAGATTGTTGCGCCAGACACCGCAGGTAAGTATGGGGTGAGGTGGGAGGTGGGGGGCAGGGTGCACAGTGGGTGGCGTGGGTGTGGGAGGGGTTGGAAACCATGAGCACCATTTTCTTTTTGCACAGGTAAAAAAAAAGCATTGCAGGACTTGATTTTTTATTAACAGGGGCATGTGGCACGCTGGGGTTGGCTCCCAGCATGCCAATGGAGTGTTCTTAGGAGGCAGCTGTAGCCGGACGGAGGTTGGGCACCCCTGTCAGCACAAAGGGGGCGCAACAGCCGAGGGGGATTGGGCACCCCTCAGCACTAATGTACTCGGTGTTTGTGAGGGGCCATTATGCTGATGGGAGTAGGCTCCACCATAGGCAAATCAAAGTGGGAGAGCAACATAATGCCAACTGGAATTAGGCTCCCCATCAGCAACTGTAACAAAAAGGGGACTGAAGCCGACTGGGATTGGGGCCCCAGTCGGCAAACAAAAATTGTTCTGGGGGCATCATGCCGAGGGGATTGGGCACCCTCAGCAGTGGGTGTGACATTGTTTGTGAACATGGCGGCAAGCCACCGCCATGTTCACAAACAATATTACAGTACCAATATTCCCGCAGTAATGACGAAGTTGCTTCTCATTGCAGTGAACTTGACACTGCAATGACGAGGCGCCCCTGATTGCTGCAGTGAAAATGTTACAAGTTGGTGGCACGCTGGCTGAACTAGTGTCAGCAGCAGCGTGCCACAGCATTAGGGAAAGTGGGCCAAGCCTTTAAAGGCTGTGGGGGCATTGGCCACAACAGTGCCGTGCCTCCACAACCTGCATCTGGCAACCTGCCGCAATATATTTCTTGTGCATGAGTGCAATCAACATAAAAAGAGACTGCTATGGTTCTCAAAAGAGCTGTTGGGGGTGGTTAGAGCAAAAAAGTTAACATTCAGGAGGTACAAGGAGTCACAGAGAGAAGAGGACAGGGAAGAGTGTCAGTAGAAGCAGAGGGAGGCAGGGAGAGCAGTCAGGAGTGCAAAGAGAAAATGGAGGAGAAAATAGCTCAGACAGTAAAGAAAGGGGACAAGGCATTCTTCAGGTATATAAGTGAAAGGAGAATGACTGGAGGAGGGATTGTAAGACTAAGGAGGGAAGGAGGGCGTGTGTGTGTGTGTGTGTGTGTGTGTGTGTGTGTGTGTGTGTGGAGGGAGACCAGGAAAAGCAGACATCCTGAACAAATATTTTTGTTCAGTATTCACAAAAGAAGGGGAAGGAGAGGTACCACAGATAAGCAACAGGAGCATCAATAGAAGGGAGGTGGACACCAGTCAATTTACGGAGGAGAGAGTTCTGAAGGAACTCGTAAAATTGAAAGTGGACAAGGCAATGGTGCTGGACAGGATTCATCCGAGGATATTGAAGAAGCTTAGAGAGGTGCTGGCAGCACTGCTGACAGTCCTGTTCAACCACTCACTGAAGATGGGAGTAGTTCCTGGGGACTGGAGGAGGGCAGATGTAATCCCAGTTCACAAAAGTGACAGCAGGGAGGAGGCTGACAACTACAGGCCAGTCAGCCTGACTTTGGTAATCGGGAAATTAATGGAATCACTGCTGAGGGAAAGGATTGTAGAATATCTTGAATCCAGCAGCCTACAGGCTTCGAGGCAGCATGGATTCACTCGGGGGAGAGCATGTCAAACAAACAAATTTGATAGATTTCTTTGACTGGGTGACCAGGGAATTAGAGCAGGGCGGAATGGTAGATGTGGCCTACCTAGGCTTCGGTAAGGTCTTTGACACCATTCTACATAGGAGATGTATATACAAGCTGGGCAGCCTGGGAGAGGGCCCTAAGGTGGTAAAATGGGTAATAAATTAGTTGAGGGATAGGCAACAGAGGGTGGTGATAAACAGTGTTCACTCTGAGGCGGGGAGGATGACTAGTGGGTGCCACAGGGATCGGTACTGGGACCGTTCCTCTTTAATGTCTTTATTAGCAACGTTGCAGAGGGGTTAGAAGGAAAGGTAGGACTTTTTGCAGATCCTACAAAGATCTGCAACAGGTTTAACCCAACACGGGGTGAAAAAAATAAGGAGGGTTCTAATTAAGCTTGAGGAGTGATCAGGAGCATTGCAACTAAGATTCAATGTGAAGACGTGCAAAATCATGCACTTGGGGCACAGAAACATGGGGTAGAGTACACAATGGGGGGAGCAATACTGACAACCACCAAGGAGGAAAGGGACCTGGGTTAATCATATCTGATGACCTAAAAGTGGCCAAACAGTGTGACAAGGCAGTGGGGAGAGCCAGTGGGATATTGGGGTGTGTAGGGAGGGGTATCCCCAGCAGAAAGAAAGAGATGATGATACTGCTGTACAGGTAATTGGTGAGACCTCATCTGGAGTACTGTTTCCAGTTCTGGAGGCCACATCTCCAGAAGGACATACAATAGACAGAGTAGAGGCAGTCCAGAGGAGGGCAACTGAAATGGTGAAAGGTCTGCACAAAAAGCTCTATGAGGAGAGACTAAAGGACCCTAATATGTACACCCTGGAGGAGAGGAGGGAGAAGGAGGATATGATAGAGACTTTCAAATACCTTAAGGGTATAAATTAGATGCAAGAGGGAAGCATTTTTCTGAGAAAAAGATGTTCAAGAACAAGGGGTCATGCTATTAAGTGGGAGGGGTGTAGACTCAGGGGAAACATGAGAAAGTACTTCTTCACAGAAAGGGTGGTGGATACATGGAACAGCCTCCCAGTGGAGGTGGTAGGGCCAAAAATTGTAACAGCATTCAAAAATGTATGGGCTAGGCATATGGGAACCTTAGTGGTTAGAAATGAGAGGATACAACCAGAGATAAAGTAGGGTCTGCAATATTACAGTAGGTAAGAAAAATGGGCAGACTAAATGGGCCAAGCAGTCCTCATCTGCCTTCAATTTCTGTGTTTCTATGTTTCTAAATGGACTATAGACTATATGATGGGACACCTTGTGTTAACACCTTCTATTGTTTTTTTTTTACTAAAGTGCAGTGTTAAGCAGCCACACACCAAGAACTGATGTCAGCAACTGTCAAAAGACTTCCATAACCTGGAGATTGGTAAGCAGCAGAACCCGGAACTACAAGGCAAAAGGTGGTCTAGCATATGGGCCACCAATACGTGGCAGTGACAGTCTAATCAGCCATTTTCAGGGTCAGTGTTAGAGAGGCAGATTTCCAGAGGGCAGAAAATATAATTTTGCCAGATGAAACAATGCACTCAGTATGGAGGGGCGGGGGAGGGAGAATCAGAGAATGGTGGGTGGCTGTGGGATTGGGAGGAGTTCCGCGCAGTTATGTAGAAACATAGAAACATAGACAATGATGGCAGAAAAAGACCAGTGGTCCATCCAATCTGCCCAAGTTCCCTATTTTGCCGTGGGACCTACTGATCTTCCAGGATGCTGGCCCTCATATCCTCACTCCCATTTTCCTCCCCATATCTGATGCCCCAAGTAGCCATGATACCCTTCATTCTGTTACAGCCGTTCTTAAAACTACTTATAGTTTTCAGCTTCACGACATTGGCCGGTAACCTGTTCCATGTCTGTAAAATAATACTTCCTCACATCCCTTCTGAACCTCCCTTCTGTTAGCTTCCATTCAAGGCCATGTGACCATGAGCCAGTATACAATTTAAATAGTTCCCTGCAGTTCACTCTGTTAATTCCTTTAAGGAATTTGAAGGTCGCTATAATATCTCCCCTCTCCCTTCCGGTTTCCAATGAGTACATATTTGGCACCTTGAGGCACGTTTTATAGCACCCACCCTGCTGGACTAGGATCATTTTTGTTACCCTGTACTGTACCTTCTCCAGCCTATTCTAATCCTTCTTGAGGTGAAGACTCCAGCATGGGACACAGTACTCCAGGTGTGGCCTCACCAGTGACCTATACAGGGGGAGTATTGCCTCTTTTCTTCTGCTAGCAGTACTTGTCACAGTACAACCAAGCATCCTATTTGATTTGCTACATGCCTTGTTGCAATGGATTGATTGCTTTCAGGAGTCGGTTATGATAACTCCAAGGTTTTGTTCTTCAGTCATGGTACTGAGCCTCACTCTTCCCATCCAGTACTTCATCCTAAGGTTCCTGTTCTCCAGGTGCATCACCTTGCACTTTTTGATGTTGAACTTCAATTGCCAAACCCTTGACTATACTTCCAGCTTTCGCAAGTACCTCTGAATTTCCCTTATTCCCTCATCACTATCCACCCTGCCACAGAGTTTAGTGTCATCTGTGAAGAGACACAACCTGCCCTGGATCCCCACACCAATGTCACTGATGAACATATTGAAGAAGACTGGCCCCAGGACAGACCCCTGTGATGCCCTGCTCATGACCTTCTTCTCTTCTGATCTAACCCCATTGACCACTACCTTCTGTTGCCTCTGATTTGGCCAGTTTCCTATCCAGGTTACTATGACTTTAGCCACCCCCCCAGATCCTCCATTTTCTTCAGCAAATGCCTATGAAGCACAGAGTCAAAAGCCTTGCTAAAATCAAAGTAGAGCATATCCACAGCATGACCCCTATCCAATACTCTTGTCACCCAGTCAAAGAAAATTATCAGATTAGTGTGGCAAGACCTTACTGCTATGAAGCCATGCTGTTTACTATCCTGGAGACCATTACTCTCCAAGTAGTCCACGAGGTCCTCATTGATAAGTTGCGACAAATGGCAGGAGTGTAAAGAGCTCTCTTGCCATGCAAGCAGTGGGTGCACCACCAATATGTGTAGGATTTAATATCTGGTTTAATACTGGGTGTTTAGAGGTGGAAAGAAACAATTACTGTCCATACTAGTCCATCCCTTAATTAGTTATGGTAGGCTTTGTATTTCTCCGCCTTCATCCATTTGACAATCCCTTTCTGAACATTTCACTGCTATTACAATTAACTAAATCTGTTGGTAGGTTGTTTCAAATGTTTGTTACTCTGTGGGTGTAGACATTTTTCCTGATGATTGTTCTATAGTGTGCTGTTTTCAGTTGCTCATTATGTCTTCTCAGTGCATGTATATATCTTGTCCATGAATTAAATTTCAATCTGCTTTGCTTTTTTCTCTTTCCATTGATCCCATTTCACAAGCAACTTATAACTGTGACCTTATATTATACGCAGATGATGCAGTTCTGGTGACATGCAGCTCATCTGTTACAGAAATTCTTTATTAAGCCATAAATTTACCAAAGAATAAAACTGGCTATACCAAGATAATTTGGTCTTAAACAAAACCAAAACAAAAGCTATGTTTTTTGGCTCTGATTAAAAACTAAAAAAAAATTCTCAAGCAATTTTATAGTGCATTTACCTGAGGGAAGCCCAATTGAATTCATGGACTCATTTAAGTATGTAGGTATTGCACTGGATCCATCCTTAAACTTCAGTGTTCACATGGATAAAATCATGGTTAAGTTACATGCAAAGACAGGAACTCTTTATCATCCAGGTACTTTTCTAACAAAATAAATACGTATTGTAATAACACAGAAAAATTTACTTCAAATGGTGAATTATGCTTCCATTATAATAGGCACCTCATCTGCCAGTGTTGTATCTAGAAAAGAGATGCTGCTTCAAAAAAAATTGGAAATTTGACCTTTTGGCCCCTTACCGTACTCACCATTGCCAAATATTAAACAAACTAGACTGGTTATCTGTTCAGAATAACTGTATGTTAACCTTGTCACACTTTACGTGCAAGATAATGAAAACAGGCACTCCAGCTACCTTACATGATTTATTTGTTAACTATACCTCTACATATGATTCATGGTCTACTCATAAATCCCAACTGGTCTTACCTCTTGTACGCACAAACTCAGGGAAAAGAACTTTTGCTTACTGTGCTGCTTCAGTATGGAATTCATTGCCATTAACTGTAAAGCTATCTACCTCCATTAGTACTTTTTCAAATGTGACTCTTAAATATTTTAAAAGACTTAATGTGAGTGTGCATGTAATTGAGTGCATTGATGTATTTGATATATCTGTGCCTTAATGTTATAGTATGTTTTGTAAGTCTATACTTGATCTGACCTCAGGTCGTACCAGAAAAAGGAATGTATAGTCCAGTGTACCCACCTGCACTTTAAAAATAAATAAAAAAATGAAAATGAAATCTCCCAATAATTCTACATCATAAAAAATATTAAAAAGAAAAAGTATACCACCTTATGTTCTGTGCTTTTCCAGTATATGTAAGTCCAAGTGAGTTACTCTTTCATTACATGTTTTATGTTCCAGACCCCTGATCATTTTCATTGCTTTCTGTTGAATTTTTTTTAATATTTTTATATTTCCCCCATGCCTAACCCACCCCAGAATTGTGATTCATAATCAACGAGTGGTCTAATGTAAGAGCGGTATAATGGTATTAGTAGATTTTATAACCTCTGCGTGAAATGTTTTTGATTGTGTTGAGTAAGTAGTTGGTTTTTGCATATATTATGTTAACCTGATTCCTGTTTTTTAAGTTGTCAGTTATGTACAGCTCCAGATCATTTTTTCAGTTTGATTCTCTAAGTTCTACTTCTTCCATGTAGTATTTTCTGTTTTTGGTTATTTCTTCCTAGATGCATTACTGTAAACTTGGAGACAATAAACTTCATTTTCCATTTAGTTGCCCACTTCACTATGTTATTTAAATTGTTTTGTATATCTAGTGATTCAGAGTTTGTATTTGCTCTTCCTCCAGTTTTGATGTCATCAGCAAATTTATTGCATGCTAAATTAACACTGACACATTGGTCTCCTATGAATAGGCTAAACAGTGCAGGACCAATAATGGAACACTGAGCTACTCTGCTGGCAATGCTACCCTCTCTGGAGAGATGTTCTTTTTCTTCTACTTTTTGATTTTTATAGTTAATCAATTGGTTATCCAGTTTATGATTTTAGTATATAATCCCAAGATAAACATTTTTCCTGCTAGCTTTGCTTGAGACACAACATTGAAAGCCTTGCTTAGATCGAGAAATATGACATCCACTGAGTTCCCATTATCCAGTTCTTTACTCATATGTTCATAAAAAGTTAATACATTTGTGATGTATGATCCACCAGTTGGTTTTTTTTTGTGTGTAATCTATTTTCTCCCCTCCAAGCTCCAGATCTGCCACTTCTTCGGGCATCCTAGGTCCCCTGCACCCCTCCACCTCATATCTGCAGCCTACCTCGAGGTAGCTCAGCATTACTTTTTGTCGAGTGGGTCCCTCTCCTTCGAGGAGGAAGGGATTGGTGGGGGCAGCCCAGCACACTATTCTTTTTCTTCTTGGCCTCGGGTGCTGCTGAGATGGGGGCTAACCCCGCAGGAGGTCTTTGGACGTGCCCTGGACCGGATGCCGTCATCCGGCCAATCCGGAGAGTTTTTTCTCATTTTTCTGGTTTTGTCCCTCCTGCACCGCTACCTGTAGTGCCCTGGTCTCCACCGGGGCCACTACTAGAGTGAGGCTTCCCACCCAACCCACCCCAGGAGAGGAGAGCAACTCTGGATGCTTGATCCTCTCCTTCCCCTGCCAGCCCCACGGCATCCCGAGTCTGTTCCCGAACCCAGGTCGCCGGCATGGTTCGAGGTGTGGCATCCAGTGCCTCAACCCTCTGCACCGCTAGGTGAGCCACGCCAGTTTTTAATACATGTTGTAGTCCATCCCTAATATCCTTAGCTGCATAGTCCCATTCAATTTTGTTTTTTACGCACATTTCCGTTACCTTACATATGACTGATGTTAGACCTAACAGACAGTAATTACTAGGTAGCTGTTTGCCCCCTTTTTACAGCTGCATACAGGAGCTATGCTGATGTATTGAGAATGAAGAGAAGGTAGGGGTCTGACCAGAATTCCTAATGCAGTACAGCTTGCTACTTACACCGAGTGGAGTCGAAGCACACCATGTAATAGTATGCATGATTCTGTTTGCATCCTGATCCTTTCTCTCCCTCCCTCCTCTCTGTTTCTCCACTCAGTGGACATCCTCCTCCTCACTCTCTCTTTCTCTGCCCCTCCTTCCTCTCTCTCCCCTCAGTGCACATTCACTTCCTCTCTCCCCGGCCGCATGCACACACTATTTTCTTGTTCACTATATGTGACAAGGACATAGGCACCAATATGCCAGGTGTGCTGTGGAATAGAATTCAATGCCAGCAAGGCCAACAGCCATGCAGTTCCCACCAGACCCCACCAGGAAGTTTTAATTAAGTGGTGCAGCTGATCGCCCATCCACCCAACACACAGTCAAACCCCCTATGGAACTACAGTCCCTGGGATGCCTCATGCTGTCTATGGTACAGAATTTCAGACCCCAGGATGCTGCATGCCACCCATGGTGAGGAACTACAGTTCTCAGGATGCTGTGCACCACTCATGGTGGGGACTATCATTCACAAGAATACTCAGCATCAAGTCAGTCATGAGTGGTGGAAGAGACAGCTGATGTTGGTGTTTGAGGCCGAGTGTGGAGCTGAAAAGGAAAGGGAAAGGAAACATTATTTAACCAGGAGTAGCACACTAAGCCAAAGCTTGTTTCCAGATGCGACCTGGGAGCACAAAGAAGTTAAGTGACTTGCTCAGGATCACACAGTATGCGCCTAGGTGGCTGAGGGATTCAAACCCAGGTCTCCAGATCTGCAGCTCAGAGCCTTAACCTACTGTGTTATACTGCTCCGCAAATGGGCACAAAGACACGGAACCCCATGAAGCATGGAATGGCAGAAAATGAGAGCTGGGTAAGCTGATGAGGGAGGGACAGCATCACCAACACACAGCAGGTACTGACTAGTCCAGGGCATTCATTGCATTTTGGGTAAATGTCCTGGGTCACAACCCCATTCCATTCCCAGCTGTGAAATTTTATTTATTTATTAAATTTTGGAGACCGGGTAGGCCCACTGAGCCCCGAAGGTCCCTTTTTCAGGGGTGACCTGGGATAACAATACAAGTTATAAGACTGAACAAGGACATAAGGAACATTTGAGGCATTGTGAGTTATATCATGAGGTGGTTACAGTAAAGAAAAGCAGTGGATACAGGCATGGCTTACAGGCACAGTAAAAGAAAAGCAGTGGATGCAGGCATGGCTACAGGCATGGTTATCATCATGACATGTAAGCAATTGGTAGTACTTTGCATATAGTTTATTCAGGGGTTACACGTGGCCTCTGGCGAGCAGTCTGTATAAGGCAGGTAGTAGGAAGGTTAAGCTAGGAGACGGGAGTTGGAGAGGAGAGGAGTACCTTAGGAGCTTTAAGTGCCATGACAGTGGCATGCGCTTGAGGTCAGCAGATGGGACTTAAGCCTGGTGCGGAAGTTCATGAGTGAGGAGGAGGCCTGGACCTGGGGAGGGAGCTTGTTCTATTGGCAGGCTGCTTGGGAGGAAAAGGATCTTCCGCCAGCATTTGTCCTTACCCTAAGGACTAAAAACAAAATCTCCCAAAAAACAAATTCCTCTCTCTCACTCCCTCTGACAGATCACTCCCCTAACTCTGACCTTGTCCATAGATATTTTTTTTATTAGAGTAGCTGAAAATGTTCCTTGATTTGTGTGGCATGAAACTAAAAGGCATGAAACCCACTTGCTGCTTGCATGCCTTCTGAGGTACAGAATTGTGACCCCAGGATGCTACATGCCACCCGTGGTGAGGAACTACAGTTCCTAGGATGCCGTGCACCACTCATGGTGGGGAATTACATCCACAAGAATGCTCGGCATCATGTCAGTCATGAGTGATGGAAGAGACAGCTGATGTTGGTGTTTGAGGCCGAGTGCGGAGCTGAAAGTGAAAGACAAATGGGCACAGAGACATGGAAACCCGTGAAGCATGGAATGGTAGAAAATGAGAGCCAGGCAGGCCGATGAGGGCAGGACAGCATTACCAACACACAGCAGGTACTGACTGGTCCAGGGCATTCATTGCGTTTTGGGTAAATGTCCCGGGTCACAACCCCATTCCATTCCCAGCTGTGAAATCAGTATAACTAAAAAGAAAATCTCCCAAAAAATGAATTCCTATCTCTCACTCCCTCTGATGGATCCCTCTCCTAACTCTTAGAAGAATTTGTGAGAGAATTGGTGTGATACCTAGAGACCTTGCTTTTTTCCTAAGTCTGTAAATTCACTCCATATTTCTTGATAGTTTCTCCTCCCAACGTCATTACTCCTATGTGTATGATTAATTTTGGTGTTCCATCTCTTTTTGTACGTATTTTATTTACATTTTCCATATCTCTTTTCTTCATTCCTGGTAAACACAATACCATTCTGTCCACTTTGTTTTCCTTACATACTATATGATCCGTGTATGTGATCACTGAATCTCCAACAGCTATTATCCTATGTGGTGTTTTTTCAGCAACTGTCAGTTCATCTTCTTCTGTCATTAATAAGGAGTAACTATTTTGACAATTAATACCTGTTTCAGATATAGATTTATGAATCTGAGCCCTTCTTCCCCTTTTGCACCTTTTCTGGGCTGGACCATGATCTATTCTCCGTCCTCTCCTTTGCTATCATCTGTTCTATTTCTTTTTTCCCAAATTGATTTTTAATTTCAGTCGGGGGGGGGGGTTCTGTTACATTAATGTCCCTTGATTCAGGAGGTTGTATTACTTCTGGTGGCTTCATTTCCCTAATCATGTTATCCACATACTGTAGTTCTCCAGGCTCCTTATTTGCTGTGTGCTCTTAATTTCCTGCCTGAGGTTGTGTATTTCCTCCTCTAATGTTTTGATTTGAATGCAGTGTTTACAGGTGAACTTTTTCTTGACATCTACAGTATGCATGTCAACTAATGTGACTATATTGCAGACATTGTATATGATCGCTGTCCTTCTTCCCTCCAGGTTGATTGAACAGTTGCAGCCATGGTATGGTCAGAAGACTCCTGATATTTTGTGATATATCTAAAGAGAGTCTCTCTGGTGGCCCATAGTGATACTGCAGGCAGGCAGGAAATTTCTCCAAAAATATCACAGAAATTTCAGAAAATATCTTACCATGTTTATGGCTGCCACTATATCTATAATAAAATTATTCATTTCTAAATCAAAAAGTAGTTGCTTACTTTAATGCAGAGGTGTGTGGCCTCCTGGCCCTCACTGGCTGGCATGGACAGACTCCAGCCTCTGTCCTTTTTGGCCTCCACTCTGTGCTCACTGCTGCTTGCACAGGACACTGTTTCAATGTGGCCACCTCACCTTTCATGACCCCAGAAGTGTCGCTACAGTTGTGCTATTAGTGTGATCAAAAAGACGACACTGCCTGCCAAAAAAAAGAGTTAAATTGGTCTGTACTGTACTTCCTGACTGTAACAACTATAAAAGATACTGTGGCTAATATCAGTAAAGATCTGCAAGCTCCCAGTCTGCCTTCCATTTTTGTAATTCCAGTCATTCCCAGGGACTTCACTAACCAGCAGCCTCCTCTCAAATCCGCATCTAGTGATAGATAGAGACAGTAAATCTTTTTATTTTGTGGACTTCTTTAGGTTCTTTTTGACTCTTAGGGTACAGAGTAGGGAAGAGAAATAGAGATAGTTAGAGAGAATCGGTGTTGAGAGGAGGTTTATGAGTTTGAATGTAGTGCAGAGTACGGGGAAATCCAGCTTTCCTAGAAGGACGGCCATCTGAGGATCTTGAGGACGTCGCAGTGGTGTACTTGAGCAGGTGTGTTAGCAGTGAAGGGAGCTATTCTGTGATAGGTTTGCTTTAATTTGGACAGAATAGTGGACTTAGCTGCCTGAAAAAGAGACCAGGGAGTAACGTTGCTATGGCCTCAGACACTGCCTCGGGGAGGGGGTGGAATTGCCTGGGAAAGGTAGAGGCACAGTGGAGAAAAATAAGGCAGGGCATAATTAAATCAACCAACCTCTGCATGAAGTGAGTAAAAGCAGAAGGAAAAATAAACTGTTATAGTTCTCCAAGGAAGTGGCAGAGGTGGTGAAGGAAGAAAAGGGTAGCATTCAGGACGTATAAGGAAATACAGAGGGAGGAGGACAGGTAGGCATACCAAGTAAAGCAGAAGGGAGCAGGCAATTTGGTGTGGGGAGCAAAGGCACAGACAGAGAAAAGGATTGCCAAAGGAGGTGTTAAAGGGTATAAGACTTTCTTCAGATACATAACCAGGAAATGGAAAGCAAAAGGAGGGATAGCGAGGATTGGAAGGGTGGAAGAGGGAGACTGTGTAGAAGAGGACCAAGAAAAAGTTGACATTCTAAACAGGTATGTCTGCTCAGGATTCAGAGTGTAGGAAGGGGGTGAATGGCCACCAGGGAGTAGCAAGAACAAGGCGGTGGACAAAAGTTCACTTTCAGCGCAAAGAGCCTGAAAGGGATTTGCAGCTCTGAAGGTATGCAAGGTAATGAGAGCAGGTAGGATACCCTCTGGGGTACTAAACGCACTCAGAGAGGTGCTAGCTATCCTTCTGACAGCCTTGTACAACAACTCACTGGTAACAGGCATGGTTCTAGAGGATTGGAGAAGGAATGACATGGCCCTTCTTTATCAGCACTGAAGGGAGAAGGCTAGCAATTATAGTCTGATCAGTCTTACTTCAGTGGTTGGAAAAATAATGGAAATCCTAGTGAAGAAAAAACTGGTAGAGTATCTTGACTCCGATGGGCAGCATGACCATAGGCAGCACAGATTCATGGGGAAAAGGCCACGTTAAAACAAATCTGATAGCTTTCTATACTGGGTGACCAGGGAAATAGATCAGGGAGGGCAGTGGACACAGTCTATCTGGACTTCAACAAGGCCTCCAACACCATGCTGCACAGGAGGTAAATAAAAAATTGAATAGCCTAGGGGTAGGATTCATAGTGGTGAATTGTGTTAGAAACTGGTTGGTGGTTAGGGTGCTGGTTAATGGCACTCACTCTAATTATGGAAGAGTGACCAGCTAGGTACCACAGGGCTTGGTACCAGGACCAGTCCTCTTCGATGTTGTCATAGGGGACATGCAGAAGAACTGGAAGGGAAAGTATGCCTTTTTGCAGATGATACCAAAATCTGCAATAGAGTGGACACTCAAGAGGGGGTGGAGAGAATGCACAGGGATCTAGGGAAACTCAAGGAGTGGTCAAGAGCTTGCTGTTGGGGTTCAATGACAAAAAATGCAAAATCTTGCACCTAGGGCATAGGAAAACAGCAGCTGAGTATATGGTTAGGCACTGACAGTCACTAAACAAGAAAAGGACCTTGGAGTTATCATATCTAACAACTTCAAGGTGGCAGGGCAGTATGATAAAGCAGTAATGGGGTGCATAGGGAAGGTATCTCCAGGAGGAAGAAGGATGTGGTGTTGCCATTGTATCACTCACTGGTGAGACCCGACATGTACATTCGGGGAGAAAAGACAGAAGTGGCATGATGGAGAACTACAAGAACTTCACATGGGTAAACAGAGTGAAGGGAGAGTCACTTTCAAATGTGAAAGAGCACCAACACCAGGGGGATGCAGTAAAGTTGGTGGGGGGTGGGGCAAGAGAGATGTGAAGAAATATTTCTTCACTGAAAGGGTGGCAGATGCCTGGAACAGACTGGCAGCAGAAATGGTGGCGGCTAAAACAGTGGGGGCTTCAAGCAAGTGTGGAATAGATATAGGGGTATATTACAAAAGAGACAGCAGGGGTCACCAGACACTGAATGGGATCTGCAGAGGCAGATTAGGCAGGGAGCATCTGGGCAGACTGAGCGGGCCAGTGGTCCTTGTCTGCCAATATTTATGTTTTTGTGTTAAAACATCAAGGCTGGAAGGTCTGAATCTGTGAGGAAGTTTACATTATTCTTACAAGTGCTCGGTGCACCAGAAAGAAATCTTTTTTCTTCTCAATAGCTTGACACTGGAATGGTTCTTCATTGTCTGTATGCTACTGCAGCTTTCTGGAACACCTCAGAAAAAAGTCTCTCTTTTTCCCCTTGTAAGAATTTTATGTTGTTGCTGAAATTCTTACAAAGGACAAAAGTGTGCCCTTTTCATATAACTCCCAACTGTCCCACATTTCAAGAGAAATCCTTCATTTCACCATGCAGAAGCTGTGTCCCACGTGGTATTGTACACTGAGGTTTAAAGCAGAAATTCACATGATTCTTCTTTCTTCAATCTACAGAAGACTTTAAACACATTGAAGACATATTTCCACTGCATTTTGAGCTTTTGTCATGATTTAATGTGGCACCTGACCTTTTGTGTCTTTTGTCCAAATTATGTCCCACATTTATTAAGTGACAAAATGTTGATACGGAATGATCCTTTTCTAAAATGTGTCAAAAGCTAAAGGCAGTTTGTGTAAGTAATACTAGCAGTATTTTTATTTATTTAAATAATGTATTTTCCAGGATCAAGACGCTGTGAACAATACATGCAAATGAGCAGACATTTGAACATATGAAAAAGCCAGCAGAAAGAGGCCAAAGTGGTCTATCAAGTCTGCTCATTAGTAAGGAAGTATCCCTGGTTTATGCCATTGATTCCTCACCCCCCCCATCGATTTCTCCTCCATTACTCCCCCATCGGTCACCCAGGTATCTTATATGCCTATCCCAGGCCCTCTTAAAGGCGCTCACCATTTTCTGTGAGACCACCTCCTCTGGCAATGCATTCCATGTGTCCACCACCCTTTCCATGAAAAAATGTTTCTTAACATCCTCCCTAAACCTACCCCCACTAACATAAAACTGTGCCCTCTTGTGGTGTTATTGTCACTTGGTTTGAATAGACCTTTCTTGTTCATTCTGTTTATTCTCTTCAGGTATTTGAAGGTCTCTATCATATCCCTCTGTCTCTCCTCTCTCCCTCAATGCCTTCCCCAATGTAATTTATAAAAACATTTAACAACACTGGCCCCATCACCGACACCTGCAGGACCCTGCTGGTAACCTCACTGGCCCTGGACAATTCATGTGAGGAGGTAAAGAATTATAAAGACAATACATCCAGCTAAATAATAAAACAAACAATAAAGGTTATAATAGGCAATTGTTTAGAAACACAGAATACTATGGTAAACTAGGTATTATCCAAATGCATAAAAAATAAATTTTTTTTAAATTATATTTGAATAAGCTTTTGGAGGGAGAGAGAGAGAGAGATAGATCTCTGAGAGCAGCAGCTTCCAGAAAACAGGGGCTACATCCATGAAAGCATGATCACCTACAGATTTAAATCTAGAAGACAGCAAAAGCAGGAGCCCTGTCTTAAGGCCCTAGCCTCCTAGTACACCTTTAGGGAGTCTGGAGATCATGGAGGTACTAAGGGCTAGACTTGCTGAGGGTTATATCAAGAACCCGACTCTCTATCCACCACCTAGACAGGCAGCCAGCCCAGAGCAAGGAAGTGATATATTCCAACTTTCTAAGACATATCAAAAGCCTCTCAGCAGTGTTCTGGACTAGCTGCAGGTGATCAATAAGACCTCCTAGTAAGCCTTTATGTGAAAAAATGGCATTGTCAGCAGCGGAAATCACCAAACAGTGTCTCCCATGGTTCCCTTTAAATAATTTTGTTAATGTGCTAAAGTGGGAGGAACAACAATTGTAGAAGGGGAGAAGAAAAAACGGAATCAGAAATGAATTTCAAAAGAATCCTCTCAACCCCTTATATCAAGTAAATTGCATCTAAAATGCAAGAAATGTCTTTATGTTTACTTTCAGGAACTCATTTTATTCTTGAGAAATGTATTTCAGTTTTTCTGAAATCATATGGTGATAGTTTTTCAAAATGGCTTCAATAAATCTTGTATTTGTAATGTTTCAGAACAACTTTGTTCCTTCATCAGACAAGAGCCTATTCCATAATAAATTAATTTGACACATAAATCCAAAAAGCAAGTATTTCCAATGTGACGAAACAAAATATACTATAGTTCAGTAAATAAATACAAATAGTTGCCCTTCCAAAATGAAAAGTATATTATCTCCAGATTAATGTTATCGGGGGAACTAACCTGCTTATATTCATTTATTTAAATGTTTTTTCTACACATCTTGGTGCTCTGCTGAACAGGAGAAGAAGGCTTCAGGGGGAGGTGGCCAGATATTTTCTTTTATTTCCCCACTGTCTAATTTAAACAAAGCAAAGACAAAGGAAATTAATATTAGGGAGTAAAGAGATTTTTTTTAATTACTTATTTGTCTACTTATCAAAAGTAAAGAAATATAAACAATCAATATATCATCAATACATCTCTTGTATAGAAACAATTTAGATTTGTAAATGTTTCATTCTGATTGTACAAATTTCTGTTCAAAATAAGCCATGTACAGTTTGGCATATGTGGGGGACAGAATAGCTACGCTTATTTTGAACAGAAATATTGATTGTTTGGAATGGAAATACAGCTGATCTTTTATCCTTTCATTATTATTTGGAAACAGTAACAGAAAATCTGTCCTTCACTCTTGTTCACAACATGCAACAGATTCCTTTTTTGGATCTATTGATAATAAAAGAAAATGGTAAACTAATTATTGATCTATACCGTAAAGAAATAGCCAGGAACACATTACTTCATTCACAAAGTTTTCATCCCTGAAATTTGAAAAATAGCATTCCATATGGTCAAATGTTAAGGGTTAAAAGAAATAGTGGGACATCAGTAAGATTTGAGACTAATTTGACAGAATTAACACAGAGGTTTGAAGACAGAGGATATAGGACAGATACTTTAGAATGAGCAAAAGTCAAATGCACACAGAAAGAAAGGCAAGAACTGTTACAAACGACACCTTCAGTTAATAAATCTATAGATACAATTACTATGGCAACCTGGTATTCTGAACATTTTGGAAGGTTCAATCATGTGATTTTGAGAAATTGGAACATTTTATAAGCAACAGAAACCAGTGCACATATATTTCAGAATAAACTCATTATAACTGCAAAAAAAAACTACCACACTGAAGAATAAGTTAGTCAAAACACAACATTGGACAAAGGAATCACCACCAACTACATGGCTTAATAGAGATGTCAAATGATTTTTTATATGTGATAATTGCACACACTGCAATAGTGGTACCAAGACAAAAAATATTTAAAAGTACATGGAATGAAAAGACACATGAAATCAGAAGTTTCATTACATGTAACTCCGATTTTGTTGTGTACTGTATCTTATGTCCCTGTTCTCTATGTTACATAGGTGAAACCATGTGACCACTTAAACAAAGGATCACGGAGCATAAACGTTGTATCGGACGAGGAGATGAGTAATCTCCTATGGCAAGGCACTTTTTAGAAGCACACCATCAAATTTCAGCCCTACAATTCTTTGGATTAGGAAGAGTTTTACCACCACAGAGAGGAGGCAATAGAGAGTCCCTGCTTTGGAAAAGAGAGATGTGGTGGATCTTTACTTTAAGGACCAACAAAAGAAGATATGGGCTCAATGAAAATCTTGTTTGGATCACCTTTTAATAATGGGACATTCTTAAAATGGGACATGTTTACCCTAGAGAGAATTTGTATGGATCTCATTTGTTTCAGAGAATAAGACACTTCATTTGAACTTTTTTATCAATATGGAAATCATCTGAATCCAGGACTACTTTTCTCAAGCATTGTGGACTTTCACACTATCACTGCTTAGGACTATTTGAAGTTTCACACTTTATGTGTATTTGGGACCATCCTCTTTATGTGGCAGCTATGTTTTCCCTTCCTCAAACAATTACCATTCCTTCCCCCTCCCCACTCCTCCCTTCCCCTCCCCTTTCACTCAATCTCTCTCCCTCCCCTCCATTCAGACTTCAGGACCCATCCATAACCCTCCTCCTCTTCTCTCTTTTTGACACATATTTTTAATTTAAGTCTTCAGACTTGCAGCAATGTTCAGTTTAGGTAGAATTAAGGAGAAACAGACTGTTTCTCCATTGTGACCTGACAACACATTTGGTCCCCCCCTGTTTCCCTATAATCAGCTTGAGATTCTTCATAATTATTTTGTGAGGCAAAAAGATTATAAGAAGAAATAAATAACTCTCTCAATATGACTTGTTTAAATTAGTGACTATTTGATTTCCTATTTACAATTGTCTCATGCTGGAGTTTATTATGACCAGATTTACAGTTAGAATCTATCACTTTCTGATTATCCTTAAACGGCCTGTATTTCTTCAGTTTAGTTAGATCTGCCTTATAAAATGAATAGAAATGAGACATTAAATAATAATTTTTCCAAATATTGGAACACAGATGTGAAACTAGAAGGGTGCCACTTAATAATGAGAATGTTTCTCATTTGGGTGGTTTTCCTTTAGGAACTGGGCCACTCAGGGTTCGTCACCCAGTGACGTCAGCACGCTTCACATACTTACCTGATGGCCCGGCCCCTTCTTTATTCTTTAGGAAGAAGGTGTGTGTGTTCAGAGAGGGAGTTGGCATCTATCCCCATGGTGGCTCTTTAGTGGTGGCATTTTTAAATGCAACATGGTGCCTCAGCATCTACATTTAAAATCGGGAGAGTGAACAGTGATACTAGGTAAATGAAATTAAAAACTTATTTATGCTTAGTCGCACTGAATGAGAGCATTGGGCATACTACAATCAGTTTGTTATTTAAATGAACATAACAGAAATGCTAATAACTAAAAAACATTTTGTACATTTGTTTTAGCATTCTATAGACGAGTAGTAGTGGTCCTGCTTGAAAAGGGGATTCACTCAAACTCAGTTGGACATTACGGTAAAACACGATTCAAACTACCGCATTTATATTTCTTTACTTTTGATAAGTAGACAAATAAATAATTACAAAAAAATCTCTTTACTCCCTAATATTAATTTCCTTTGTCTTTGCTTTGTTTAAAGTAGACAGTGAAGAGAAAATATCTGCCCCCCCTCCCCCGAAGCCTTCTTCTCCTGTTCAGCAGAGCACCAAGATGTGTGGAAAAAACATTTAAATAAATGAATATAAGCAGGTTAGTTCCCCCTGACAACATTAATCTGGAGATAATATACTTTTCATTTTGGAAGGGCAACTATTTGTATTTATTTACTAAACTATTGTATATTTTGTTTTGTCACATTGGAAATACTTGCTTTTTGGATTTATGTGTGAAACGGAATTATTATGGAATAGGCTCTTGTCTGATGAAGAAACAAAGTTGTTCTGAAACATTACAAATACAAGATTTATTGAAGCCGTTTTGAGAAACTATCACCATATGATTTCAAAAAACTGAAATACATTTCTCAAGAATAAAATGAGTCCCTGAAAGTGAACATCAAGACATTTCTTGCATTTTAGAAGCAATTTATTTGATATAAGGGGTTGAGAGGATTCTTTTGAAATTCATTTCTGATTCCGTTTTTTCTTCTCCCCTTCTACAATTGTTGCTCCTCCCATTTTAGCACATTAACAAAATTATTTAAAGGGAACCCTGGGAGACACTGTTTGGTGATTTCCACTGCTGACAATGCCATTTTTCACATAAAGGCTTACCAGGAGGTCTTATTGATTACCTGCAGCTAGTCCAGAACACTGCTGAGAGGCTTTTGATACCTCTTAGAAAGTTGGAATATATCACTTCCTTGCTCTGGGCTGGCTACCTGTCTAGGTGGTGGATAGTGAGTCAGGTTCTTGATATCACTGTCAGCAAGTCTAGCCCTTAGTATCTCCATGATCTCCTGACTCCCTAAAGGTGTACTAGGAGGCTAGGGCCTTAAGGCAGGGCACCTGCTTTTGCTGTCTTCTAGATTTAAATCTGTGGGCAATCATGCTTTCATGGATGTAGCCCCTGTTTTCTGGAACCCATTGCTGTCAGAGATCTATCTGTCTCCCTCCAAAAGCTTCTTCAAATATAATTTGAAAAAATATATTTTTTATGCATTTGGATAATACCTAGTTTACCTTAGTATTCTGTGTTTCTAAACAATTGCCTATTATAAACTTTATTGTTTGTTTTATGATTTAGCTGGATGTATTGTCTTTATAATTCTTTACCTCCTCACATGAATTGTCCAGGGCCAGTGAGGTTATCAGTATCTAGATGGAAGCTCACCCCCTTGGGCCACCTCTTCTATGCCTTACTATGCAAACTCAAATGTCGACTGCTGGGATCTTTCCTGCACTCCATTACCCTGTGCCTCTACATCCTGTCATGCCCTTACAGTTTGTCTCAATCACTGCTGCTGCTCATGGCAGGTGATATTGAGAACAACACGGGCCCATCTTAAACCTCCATTACTTACATCAGTAATGTGTGGTCCTCATCCCCTGGGCTGAGAATTGCCCACATAAACCTCTGCAGCCTCCCATCTAAATTTACAGACCCTGAGCCCTGGATAGCCCTATACAAACCTCATGTCCTTGACATCTCTGAAACATGGTTCAAACCCCACCTTCCCGATGCAGCATGTAACCTGTCTGGGTACTCCCTGCTGAGACAAGATAGGCCAGGCAAAAAAAAAAAACAGTGGTGGTGTAGCTCTCTATAGCAGGATGCCTCTCTCTGCTACTCCTGTCATTCACAGTCTGACCCAAGATCCCCGAGTGACTGGCTCATTACTGAAATGATTATTTATTCGGCCAAAAAGATATATGCAGAGTGCTACTATAATCCCCAACAGGTGGTACCCCATGTCTCACATCACACCTTGAAGGCCTGGGTTTTCCCACCCCCCACCCCCCAGGGACTCCATCCTCCTTGGGGACTTCAACTTGAACTGGCTAAGTGCCCAGGAACCTGACTATTCACATCTGTTAAAACAACATAATCTGATTCAAATCATCACTGCTCCCACCAGGCACAACAAACAGATCTTAAATCACAGTCTCCTTGACTGGATTGTCACTAATAGAGAGGAGAAGGTGCTTCTGTCAGGGACTCTGTCGGATGCCATTAGCGACCACTCCCCCATCTATATGGTCTGGTCCCCTAAGACCACACGTCCCCCCCAAACTCCTCTCTTGCCACAATTTCAAACACCCTGACATCCCAGCCCTCCTTGATAATATTAAGGAAATAAACTGATTGGCTCTCTGTGCTTTCTCTGATGTGTCCAAGGCAACAGACTTTTTCACTGCTGCTCTCCTGTGGCTGCAAGATCAGCACTTTCCCCTCACTACCCAGAGAGTTAAGGGTGGCTGCACTCATTGGGTCTCTAAAGACCTCCTGACCTTGATGAGGAATAGGGATAGATTGTGGTTGGAATACAAAGTGGCCCCTTCCCCCGCCCACTGGAATAATTACAAGTGCCTGCGTAACTGGTGTAAACAGGCTGCCTTAGCTCAAAAACATGACTTTTTCCAGAACCAACAGGGGGATTGCTTTGGGGACCCACACCACTTCTGGGGTGCAATTGGCTCACTGCTGCACCCACATAGCCAATCCTCTGCCATCCATCTGAACACTTCCTCTGGCCACCTAACTGATCCCATTGAGTTTGCCCAGGCATTTAATAAAAAGTTCTTGGACCTGTCAGCCCACCTTAGTAAACTGCCCACCCAGCCCCCTACCAGCCATGGATCTGTCCTTCCTGATCTGTCCACCACCTCCCCACCCGCAAACTCTCACACCCCACCTTTCTATTTTTGGGCTATCTCTTCTAAAGACACCGCCAAGTTTCTAAAGAGTCTACCTAGCTGCGGCAGTCCTGGTAGCGATGGCCGTCTCCCAGCCATGCGTAAGCTAATCTCCCCTGCCATCCTAAAACCCCTCAGCTTTATCTTCAATTTGGTACTGACTACCTCCACCATGCCTGACTCCTGGAAGCATGCAAGGGTGGTACCTATCTTTAAAGCAGCAGATCTGCTATGGTCAGATAATTATAGGCCCATATCCCTGCTTCCCCACTTTAGCAAACTCATGGAAAGGACTATCTGCCGGCAATGACTGACCACATCAATAAGTACAGCCTGATGTCTTGCCTACAACACCATGTCCGCAAGCTCCACTGCACTTCATCTGCCCTGGCCTTGTTCATGAACCACGTTCATAAGAACATGGACTTGGGGAGGGCTATGGGTGCAGGTTTTGTGGATCTGTCCAAGGCATTTGCTTGGTCGACCATCCCTTACTTCTCTCCACCCTCAATAAACTGGGCTGCTCATCTGAGACTTCATTGTGGTTCAAGATCTACCTCTCTAGGAGATCTCAATCAGTATGCATTGGCCCTGTCACCTCCCCTGCCCTCCCAGTCACTACTGGTGTTCCTCAAGGCTCTAATCTTGGCCCACTACTCTTCTCCCTATTCTAAACTCCCTCCCCTCTAACTGCCTAACTTGTGAAGCACTGCGATATGCTGATGACCTCGTCCTCTATCACAGTGACAAGACCCTGGATAACATATCCACCATCGTGTCCCGTAACTTTAGCTCTGCATACTCTTGGTTCCAGTCACATCAGCTCCTTGTCAATGAGAAATAAAACAAATTGATGCTTTTTCCATCTAGACCCTACCTAGCTAGCATCGCCAAGTCTGGCTCCACCCTCTTGGTACTGGCACCTGATGGCACTGCGCTACAAAATGTGCCCAGTTTCAAATACCTGGGCATTACCCTTGTCCCCTCCCTAGCCTATGTGGAACATGTCTCTGACATCATACGTCGGATTAACCATAAGCTTGGGGCAGCTTATCATTTAAAACTGTTTCTGACCAATGAATCCCAACTGACCATTGCCCAAGGGAACTTACTACTTATTGTTAACTACTGCTCCCCAACTTACTTGCGTGTGTCCTCGGCCCTCCACTCACACCTAATCTTCACCTACAACAATGTCTGTCATCTCACTCTCATGGCATCTTACTCCTCCCACCACTGCTTCCTTTACCAGATGCTGGGTGGCTCCCACTCCCATCTCACTTTGACTACTCCTTTGGCTGCATTATCAACAGCTCACTTAGATGCGGGGGATGCTTCTCCATATGCATCGCTCCTGGTTACCCCTGCTCCATCAAGATACTTGCATGGGTCCTCTGTCCCCCCATGGAAATCCCCAGAGTCTCAACTGCCATGGGAGATCAAGCACTATCTGTTGCTGCTCCCTCCTTGAGGAACAGTCTTCCAGCATCCCTCCACTCCTTTGACACCCATAGTATCTTCAAGTAACGATTCAAATCCTGGCTACTAAATGAAGCCAAGTGCCTCTGCTCCCCAGTATAATCTCTGTTTTACCTGTCCTCCTACCTCTCCTACAGGGGACAATTTATCCTCCTCCACCCATGCCTGCCCTGTTTGCTAGCACATTTCTTCCTCATCATGTCACCCTTTCTCCAATGCCCCTTTTTTTCCCTACCCTAATGCCTTGTATGCTCGGGTCTAGTTTGTTCTACCACTCCTTTATATTCTGTAAATGCATTACTTATCCTCTGTTTTGAACTGACAATGGGCAATTATTTAATAGGCTGCTACTGTCTACTATGTGATTTTTGATATAAATTGAATTGTACCTTTGTCCATTTTGTCAATGATTGTAAGACGCTGAATTTGTAAGATGCTGAATATACTATTTATTTATTTATTTATTGAGATATTCAAAAAGACCTTTGCATCAAAGACTCATTTACAAAGGTTCCACGTCCTACATAGAAGGTACAGGGACAACATTTGTTGCAGATTGCAGAACATTACATTACATAACAAGTATTGGATACACATTTGTTCAGTAAGTGACTACCATTCCAAGATAACATGATTTACAATGATTAGCACAGCCATAAGGTAGCAGAGAGGTTCTGAAGAAGGTTATTTGTCAGATAATTAGCTCGTAGAAAATTAGATATGGAGAACACAAAAAGTTGTTCTAGGTCATCAGGGGGCAGTGTCAGTTGCAGTCACATAGGTTAGAGACCCAGAGGTGTTTCCTTAGCCTGGATTTAAAAGGGCCAAGCCTTTCCTCAGTTATTAAGCTTGGGAGTGAGTTTGTCCAGGAAGGGGCTTTGTAGCTGAAGGATCTTTGGAACTGGGAAGTCCGGCAATGGGGTACGCATAGCAACGGTTTGTTCGAGCTACAGGTGGTTCTGCCAGGAGATGTTGAGAGGATAATTTTGTCAAGGGGGTGAGGCCTAGAATCATCTTTTTGGTCATTAGGCAGGTGTGGTACCTGATTCTGCTGTCTAGGTTTAGGCAGTTTGTGGTACTGTAGAGGAAGCAGGTGTGTGTGAAGTGATCACATCCAAGGATGAGACAGCAGGCCTTCTTTAGCATGAGCTGGAGTCTACTGAGGGCTGAGGTGGGTGCAGCACTGTAGATGAGAATACCTAAGTCTAAGCAGAGAGAGGAGAGGAGTTTATGAAAGTGAGTGCCTGTGGTTGAGGCAGTGTTATTACCGATAAAGTACGCCTAATCTAGAGTTAAGGGCAGTTGATAGGTGCAGGATATGTTGATTCAAGTTGAGGGCTGGGTCTAGTGTGATCTCTAGGTATTTAAAGGTGCTTACTTGTTCAAGGGGGGTTTGATTAACACTAAGAATTTGGGGCAGAGCTCTTGAGTGGGTTCTGGGGATGGGAGAAGATCATGACTTTTGTCTTTTTGTAGTTAATTATTAGACGCTGGGTGGTGAGCCATTGTTCAGTTTCACGGAAGAAGTGTTGGAGAGTTAGGTGGAGTTTAAGAGGGTCAGGATCAGAGGCGAACAGGACGGCATTGTCCACGTATAGGAGCAGGCTGCCGTGGCAGGCCAACGGGAGGGAGTTTAGGTGTAGACTTAATAGCAAAGGGCCAAGAATGGAGCCTTGTGGGACACCGGAGTGGATTGGGAGGCTAGGGGACAGGACAGTGCCTACCTTGACCAGCTGTGTTCTATCAGAGAGATAGCTGGTGAACCAGCTTATGGCATCATTGGAGAAGCCACTATAGGTGAGGGTGTTCAGTAAGAGGGCATGGTTGATGGTATCAAATGCCATAGAGAGGTCCACGAAGATGGCACCTGTGATGTGGCTGTAGTCCAAGGCTGAGTGGACATGGGAGGTGAATTCAAGGAGGGCGGTGGTGGTACTATGACCCTTTCGAAAGCCGTGTTGCTGGTTGCATAGAAGGTTATATTTAGTAAGGTGGTCGGTGAGTTGATCGGTGACTATGCGCTCTAGTGCTTTAGATGGGGGGTAGAATGGAGATGGGGCAGTAATTGTTAGTGGATGTGTGGTCCCCACTCTTATGGATGGGTGCGATGGAAGCCGATTTCCAACGGGAGGGGAATTTCCCATGACAGAGGGAGTGGTTGAGAATGTGGGTGAGCGGAGCTAGGACTTCCAGGATGGTGAGGAGGAGAAGTCTCAGGTCAAGGGAATCATTACTATAGTAAGAGTGGCTAAGGGCATTGGCAAGGTAGGGCTTGGCTGCCTCCGGGGTAAGGACACGTAGATAAAAGGGTGGAGGGGGGTGGATCCGGGCAGGCGGGGAGGTCGAAGAAATTGGGGGGAGGACATGGCTGAGATCAGTGAAGGCAGAGTTTAGGGCTGAGGCTATACTGAGGGGGTCCGAGGAGAGGTTACCGTCTATTAACATTTGATCTGGGGACAGATTTGGGGCTTTGCCACAGAGTTCCTTAATATTCCAAAATTTTCGCATGGTGCCCCAGGTGGAGGTTAAGGAGGCTTTGTAATAATATGCTTTGGCGGTGCGTATGGCCCATGTGCACTTGTTATGTGCCTCCCTATACCGTTGCCTGTCCGTAGGCTGTTGGATCTCATTAGATAGATGCCATAGGGTGTCACGCTGTCATAGCAGGCTCAGGAGGTGGTTCGAGAACCAGGGGGCATGGTTACCTTTGGACATACTCTTGGTGAGGGGGGCGAACTTGTCACAGGCAGCATTGAATGAGGTGATAAATAGATCAAGTGCATGATTTGGGTCGAGGGTGTTTGCTAGGGGTGTCCAGTCCCAGTCTCTGAGGTGGGCCTTAAGTTGGGCTAGTTTACCAGGCCCAAGTTTGTGTTGTGAGGTAATTTTAGGTGGGGTTTTGGGGGCAGTGCAAGACCAGTTGCAGAGTACTGGAGAGTGGTCACTTAGTGCATCAGGGAGTACCAGGGTGTTGGTTATTCTGTGGGGGTGATTTGTGAAGACTAGGTCTAGAAGAGAGGATGTCCCTGTGCGGGAGTTAATCTGGGTGAGGGCTGTCACTACCTGCGTGAGATTGAGAGCAGAAGCCTCATCAATGAACAGGGTGGCTGTCTTGGCCAGCCAATTTATGTTGAAGTCACCCATAAGTTTTTTTTCATGCTGTGGGGGAAGAGTAGCGAGATAAGACTGGATGGCTTGGAAGGCTTGCTTCTGGTCCTGGGGGGGGATGTAGGCAGTAGTAAGGAGGAGAGGGGAGGTTGACTTGCCTAGAGTTAATTTTAGGGTGAGAGCCTGAGCCCTGGCTGTTAGTTGGGGCAGAGGGAGCAAATGGCCTGTAAGCGAGTCCTTAAGGTAGAGAGCACAACTGCCCCCTCGCTTACCCACCCTGTAGGAATGAAAGAGGAGATATCCAGGGAGGTTAACCGCCAAGTCAGGGGAAGAGGGGGAGAGCCAGGTTTCACCCAGTGTTATGATGTCTGGGTGATGCTGGAGTACCCACCCCTGAAAAGAGTCCCATTTTTTTTGAAGGCTGCAGATGTTGATAGAGGCAATGCGCAGCCCATTGACTGATGATGGGTGAGACAGTGGAGCATTCTGAGGGCCTGGGTTGGGTTGGACATTGCCCATCAGGAGCAGAAGAAGGAGAGACCTGAGTCGATTGCTAACTCTCGGTAATTAGTCGATGGAATATTCGCTACGTGGTACCCCATGGTGGGTATCGGGAGTTTCTGTGTGCAACAGAAGGAGAAAGTGGTGAAGGGGGGAAAGGGCTGTGGTGTGTGATATGGTAGGTGGTTGGCAAGAGAAAGAGGGACTCCAGAGGGTAAATTGCCATGGGAGATGACATCTATGGGGGAGGGAAAAGATGATGAAGTTTATGCTTATGTTTGTGGAGTAGTGGGGGGGTTGTTGTCAACTGGGTGCTAGCCTGTGCTTGTAAAAGCTCGCTGCTCATGTGCAGCATGGGGAGGGGGGAGCAAGGTGAGGAGTGCCAGTCTGCATGAGGATAGGGTGTGGTAGTCATGCTCCACTTTCCAAAGTTGGGAGAGGGAGAGTGGGATGTTAGTGGGAGCAGTAGAGAGAGAGTAATGAGGGTATGCAGGAGCATGGTGGGGCTAGAGAGATTTCTTATTGCAATAGGAAGTAAGGTCAGGAGCATGGAATGGAAACGGACCTCTAGTGGTGGGAAAATATAAGCTGCAAATAGGAAAGCTGGCTGATAGGTTAAAAGACTAGATGGGTGTAGTTTCCTAGGCTATATATGTGCAAGTCCACCAAGGGTGATGGTGCAGGCGGTGGGGAGCCGATGCTCTGCGTCGGCGAGGTAAACACAGAGATCCTCCTCATGTGGGCCGAGCTTCAAGCGCCGTCACCTTGAATTTCAGTCGGGATTTTCAAATCGGGGTTGGGGAAGGGCTATAGCAGTAGTCCCTCACGACCTCCAGTGACCTCCTACTTGGCTGCAGGCTGTAGAGAGATGAGAGAGGGTCAGTGAGTCAATTTTATATTGCTAATGCACCTGGGGGGAGGATCTAATTACTTGGGCTGAGGTGCAGTTTTAAATTACTGAGGCACGGAGCAAAGAAGGAAAGTAAAGTAAGCAAACTAGAATAAGGTAATCGACTGGGTGTTTCAAGAATACAACAGTTTAGCAGATTGGGGAAATTAAAGACAGCAGGCTGAAGTAAAGTAACCAACTGGGCGTTTTTACAGAGACAGTACTTCACCATTCAGGCAGAGCATAATTAAACTATTAGAAAAGCAAGCTGGAACAGCACTTTAGCATTGAAGCAGTGTACAAATAAATGATCTCCACTTGTGTGGGGACTAAAAAGCAGTAAAAGCAGTACAAACTCAGCTCAGAAGCTGTGCAGATTTGAATTAGTAAAAGGCGCCAAAACACAGAGATCCTCCTCGTGTGGGCCGAGCGTTTCAAGCGAGGTCTACCTTGAATTTCAGTTGGGATTTTCAAAGCGGGGGCGGGAGGGCTACAGCAGTAGTCCCTCACGACCTACAGTGAACTCCTACTTGGCTGCAGGCTTGAATTTCAGTCAGGATTTTCAAATGGGGGTGGGGAGGGCTACAACAGTAGTCCTTCGTGACCTCTGGCAACCTCTTACTTGGCTGCAGGCTTGAATTTCAGTCAGGATTTTCAAATCGTGGGAATGGGGGAGGGCTACAGCAGTAGTCCCTCATGACCTCCGGTGACCTTCTACTTGACTGCAGGCTTGAATTTCAGTCAGGTTTTTCAAATCGTGGGGACGGGGGAGGGCGTCAGTAGTAGTCCCTTGCAACCTCCAGTGACCTCCTGCTTGGCTGCAGGCTTGAATTTCAGTCAGGATTTTCAAATCGGGGGGGCAGGGGAGGGCTACGGCAGTAGTCCCTTGCAACCTCCAGTGACCTCCTGCTTGGCTGCAGGCTTGAATTTCAGCCAGGATTTTCAAATCGGGGTGGGGGAGGGCTACAGCAGTAGTCCCTCGTGACCTCCAGCAACCTCCTACTTGGCTGCAGGCTTGAATTTCAGTCGGGATTTTCAAATCATGGAGGTAGGGGAGGGCTACAGCAGTAGTCCATCACAACCTCCGTGACCTCCTACTTGGCTGCAGGCTTGAATTTCAGTCGGGATTTTCAAATCGGGGTGGGGAGGCTACAGCAGTAGTCCCTCAGCGACCTCCAGCGACCTCCTACTTGGCTGCAGGCTTGAATTTCAGTCGGATTTTCAAATCGGGGTGGGGAGGGCTACAGCAGTAGTCCCTCGTGACCTCCAGCGACCTCCTACTTGGCTGCAGGCTTGAATTTCAGTCAGGATTTTCAAATCGGGCGGGGAAGGGCTACAGCAGTAGTCCCTCGTGACCTCCAGCGACCTCCTACTTGGCAGCAGGCTTGAATTTCAGTCAGATTTTCAAATCGGGGCGGGGAGGGCTACAGCAGTAGTCCGCGACCTCCTACTTGGCTGCAGGCTTGAAATTCAGTTTATTGTTATTTCCTCTGTATATTTTACTTTGTACCACGTGTTGTGGCCCGGGTCATGCCTGAAAATGGTCCCGTGGATCAATGCACCTACCCGGTTACCAAAGACTTAAATAAATAAGAAGATACGTGAAAAATGTACAGAGTTAAGAAACAAATTGCTTTCTTAGGTTACATTCCTGTCACATCACACAAGACATAACTTCAAAGGATTTAAAGAGATTAACATGTCTCATCTGTGGGAATGACTCAAATGGTGGCATCCATATACGCAACCATGACCTTTTTAAGTAGAAATGCCAAAGAAAATCAAGGATCGTCTCTTCAGCCATGATGGGGTTAACTCTGAATCTTCTGCAAAGGACACAAGGAGAACGAACGTTACTGGAGGGTGGAAGTCTGTTTTGCTGTAAAGCTGCCTACTACAGTAAACTAACACTAGGGAGAGAATACTCAGTATCGGTCGGATAGAAACATGCAAACAAAATTTGTCAGTAGCAAAGGATCACATGACCTACAGAGTCTGCCAAGATGTTCCCTGCCTAATCTGTCTCCACAGACCCCAACTGGTCTCTGATGATCCTCACTCCTCCCTGCCTCTTTTCTAATACATCCCTATGTCTATACCATGCATGCTTTAAGTCCCCCCCACACACTGTTTTTGCCTCCACTACGTCTGCTGGCAGTCTGTTCCAGGTGTCTACCACCCTTTCATTGAATAAATATTTCCTCACATCTCTCTTAAACTCCCCCCTTGCTTCTTCGCATGCCCCCTGGTCCTGGTGCTACTTCTCATTTGAAAGAGGCTTCCCTCCTGCACCCTATTAACCCTGGTGAGAAACTTGTAGGTCTCTATCATGTCACTTCTTGCTCGTCTTTCTTCCAGGGAGTAGATGTTGCAATCCCTCAGTCTCTCATCATAGGGCTTCTCATGCAACCACAGCACCATTTTAGTTGCCCTCCTTTGGACTGGCTCCACCCTGTCTATGTTCTTTCTGAGGTGCGTCCTACAAAACTGGACAAAGTACTCCAAGTGGCATCTCACCAGTGATCGATGCAGTGGTAGCACCACCTCCCTCTTCCTGGTAGATATTCCTTCCTATGCATCCTGGCATCCCACTAGCCCTACTCACAGCTTTGTTACACTGCACTGCCATTTTACAGTCATCAAATATGATGGCCTCTATGCACTAGTGGGGCAGAGTGGCTATGTGCGTGTATCTTGGGCATGTATTCACTCCACACTCTGTGTGCCCCCCAAGCAGGATGCACCATGGGGGTGTGCAGCATATACACACTCGATTCCTTGGCTGCTTGAAGAGCAACGTGCCAGGGCAGGTGAGAGGCAGGCCGACACTGTGCGCCATGCACTAAGGTGTGTAGTGCTGGCCATGGGGATGTGTAGGGGGTGCAGGGTACACCAGGGAGAACCCTGCCATAAACCCCCCTATGTGCCCTGTACAAAACCTGGGACCCTCCAGGCTACAGGTCAAATAGCCCAACCACCCTCTGGGGTCTCTGCATAGGGCCATCCAGTGTCTTTCACCCACCCCAGCACTCAGCAGTGTGCGGCCGCACGCTGCCACCTGGCATGCCCCCCCAAACTCACACAGGGGCAGCAGCACACAGATGCAGCCCCCTGGCCACCCCAACGGCCTGCCAGTTTACAATCTGCCACCCATCCCACTGCACTGATTGGTTCCACTGGAGGGCTAGCAGCATTGCCCTCCTTTACCTGCCAAAGCCGCCGGCCATCGGATGTGCATGGGGCACGCTGCCAATGCGTGCCCCACAGTGCAAGTGATCCAGGGCGGGATTCAGTCTGGTCATCCAAATAGATGCCCCGCTGGACCCACAACCCCACCCCCAGCTGCACTGCAAAGTCCTGAGTGCTGGGGGGGTGGGATCGTGGACAGGTGGCCAGTGGTCATGAATGTCACCAGTGTGCACCTGTCCACAGGTGCGGAGCTCATTAGTGCATAGGGGCCAATAAGCTTAAGGTCCCTTTCCTGTTTAGTGACCATCAGTAACCCCCTATCCTGTACTCAATGACTGGGTTCCTATACCCTTGGTGAATGATCTTGCACTTTTTGGCATTGAATCCCACCTGCCATACGTTTTACCACTCCTCGAGTTTTCCCAGGTTACCGCTCATTCTCTCCACGCCTCCTAAGTGTCCACTTAATTGATTTTGGTATCATCTGCAAACAAGTATACCTTCCCTTCCAGTTTCTCAGCAGTGTCCTTTATGAAGACATTGATTAGGACTTCTACTAGTACTCAGCCCTGTGGCACTGTTCACTCCTCCATCTTTCGAGTGAGTGGCGCTTGTCACAACCCTGTGTCTCATATCTGTTAACCAGCTCCTAACCCAATTCAAGATTTTCAATCCCAACTCCAGGCTGTTCAGTTTCTTTATCAGCCTTCTGTGTGGCATAGTGTCAAAGGTCTTGCTTAAGCCCAGATAGGCCACTTCCACTGTCCTCCCCTGATATATTTGCCCTGGTCAGTAAGTCAAAGAAATCCATCAGACTTGTTTGACATTGTGAATCCATGCTGCCTGTGGTCTCATTGGATTCAAGATACTCTATCAATCTTTCCTGTGGCAGGGTTATATTAATTTCCCCACCACTGAAGTATGACTGACTGGTCTATAGTTGCTAGCCTCCTCACTACTGCCACTCTTACCGTATGTAGAGGCACTACATCAGTTCTTCTCCAGTCCTCCAGAACCACTCCTCTTTCCAGTGAACAGTTGAATAAGGTTTTCAGTGGGGCAGCTAGCACCTCCCTGAGTTCTTTTAGAACACTTGATTGTATCTTGCCTGGTGCCATAGCTTTTCCACCTTGAGCTGCAACTCTCCTCCTTTCTTCTGAAAATCAACTTGTGTTCACCTGCCCTGTCCTGTTTGTGCTATTCTCTGGTGGTCCGTTCCCCATTCCACTGTGAAGACTGAGCAGAACTACCTGTTCAGTATGTCAGCTTTTTCTTGGTCCTCTTCTGTGCACTCTCCTTTTTACCCTTCTAATCCTCACTATCCCTCCTCTCGTTTTCCTCTTACCACTTACGTAGCTGAAGAAAGTCTTAATATTTATTTGTTTATTTATTTAGTCATTAATTTATTTCAAGAGTTTCACCAGAAAAACACATACTGACCAAAACTCTGGTTTCCAGATGCATCATGAGGGGAAGGGGAAGTGCAGAGTGCAGTAATAAGTTATATCAATAATGTTACATTCATAAAACAATAATAATAATTATATTTATAAAAATTAAAAAGTACACAGTAGACAACTGAGAGGAAGCACATGGTAAGTAGTACCCCTTAGTGACTCCTTTGGTGATTCTTTCCTCTGTCTGCACTTTCATTTTCCTCATTGCTTTGCCTTCTTCCCTTTGCTTTATTGGGCATACCTCCCTATCCTCCACTGTATTTCCTTATACCCCCTGAATGCCACCCTTTCTTTCACCGCCTTTGCCACTTCCTTAGAGAACCATAGTGGTCTAGTTTTCCTTCTGATGACCCATGAGAACTGACACCAGAAGATCAAAAAAGCATTGAATACCAAAACCCTGAAGATTTTATATTTGATGTTGATTCAATGTTTGTGGAATAATGTGAGTTCATGTTTGTGCATACTCTGTTGTGGCTTAACTCTAGTCCCATCTTTGTTATTACTTTAAGCTGGGTAGGTGTAGAAACTTTAAACCTGATAGCTGTAGGAAAAGAAAGCCCCCAAAATTATGTTGATAACTCCTTGAACACATGGAGAGTATGATCAGTAACATGCAGGAGAGGAAAACAGCCCTTGAGGGGAAATCCTCTGAGGACCCATGGTTACTGATCTGCCCATTCTCTGGGCATACTAAGAGGAGATGATCGAAATGATACTCTTAATTCAGAATCTGGATTTGGAATGTAGGTTTCATAAGTTGATGACTTCCATCTTCTGAGCTTCTTTATAATATGGCTGAGGATATTATGTCTTGAAGCTGATGATGCTGCTCCAATTCTGAAACAGTGCCCAGAATATGAATAAGGATTGAGTCCCAGCCAATGAAGCATACATCTGATATTGTTCACAAACCATTTGTAGTTATTGGAGTATTATGGATTTGAGGTTAGTAAAGGAAGAGAATGATTTGATCCAGAATGAAAAGGCATAAATTTGTCCAATTGAGTGACCGGGCACCATTTGTTCTTAGACAGAAATATGGGTATGGAAACTCCTTTATGAACATGATCCATTTTTGATGAAGGCAGATGCAGGATGTAGTAGTCTTCTTGTTTTCACAGGTCGGATATTTTAAGGAATGAAGAGGAGGCGGGAGATGAGACTGAAATTCCCTGGGTTGAAGAAATCCTTAAAAGGCCAGACCAATAGTGGTGGAAACTATCAAGTTGGACTTGGGATTAGACAGATTAGAATCTAATAACTACAAAAGGTGCCTCATTAGAGGTCCTTCCATGGAAGGTTTTTGAGGAATTTTTATTGGAGCAGCTCTTTGAAAATCCAGCAAGAGAAGTTTCAAGGATGGATTGGAATTGATGGAGCAGAAGAAACTTATTGAGAACATAAAAATGGCAACAAATCCATATGTAGATGAGGCATCTGTGTAAATCCTAGGGTAGAAGTCTGGTGAAGGGTCTTTAGAAAACATAGAGAATCCGTTCCAATGAGCCAGGAATTAAGACCACATAGCTAAATCCGATTTTGCTGCAGCTGTAATTTGAATGAGGTGATGGAGATTCTCAATGGAAGAAGCCAATTTTAAAAGGTAAGATATGAATGATCTACTTTGGAGAATGATTCTCATGGCAACGTTCAGGTAGCCTGATAAAGAAAGTAATTCTAGCTTGGAACAAAAAGACCATGTTTGAGAAGAAATAGACCATATCTTGGATTCGAAGAAGTTTATCAGCGGGCAAGCATGCTTCCATGGGTACAGAGTCAATAATGATGCTAAGAAATTCAAATGAAGTAACTGGGCCTAAGGTTTTCTCTTTGGCTAGAGGAACATTTAGAGATGTAAAAACTAAACAACGGTATTTATAGCTTCCTCTGGAATGAAGTCTGGTGGAGCTATTAGAAGGAAATCATCCAAAAATGGAGCACAGTTGGTCTATGGTATAGGTTGAGTAAGGCCCAACAAAGTGTTTTAGAAAAATGCTCAAATAGCTTAGTGCTGCTCCAGCATCCAAAGGGAAGTCAGATTGCGAAGTAATATTTATTTTCCCCAAGGCATACAGCGCAGGTGCCAAAGCGAGGGATAAATAGGTAGTAATTTAAAAGTGTCTGAGACATCAGCTTTAGAAAGCCATGCTCCCAAGCCAAGGAGCTTGATTAGCATGATGGCATCATTTATATGAGCATAGATGAAGGAAAACTCATCAGCTGGAATTAATGAATTCATACTAGGTTTTAATAGGAGATAGAGAGCCAAAGGGCCCATAAGTTGCTCCCATATGTAAATAATAACTAGAAATCAAACCAGAAAGGATAAATTTATCCAAGTGTGTTTTATAAGTCTGTTTGGAATTATTAGTAATCACTTCTAAAGGCAATGCATTCCATAACTTAACAACCTGCAATGAAAAAAAGAATTTCCTCGGGAGAAAATTACATTTCTTAAGTTGTAACTGTAAAGGATGTCCCCCAAAGTTGTAAGATAGATCTTTAAAGCGAAAACCCAAATTAACTATTAAGTATGGATCATTTATGATATCGTACATAAAGAAGAGATCTCCCCTTATGCACCTTGTTGATAAAGGCATTAAGTGTAAAGAGTTTAGTCTACTCTCATATGGTATATCTCTTCGATCTTCCTCTGTACCCTTTTCAATATTGAGATATCCTGTTGTCGATATGGACACCATAATTGGGATGAATAATCCAAGTGTGGAATAACATCAGCTCTAAAATGTGGCATCAATACTCTTTTGTCCCTTGATACAATATTTTGTTTGATAGACTAAATAATACGATTGACTTTTAAAATAACCTCATTTGTATGAGAGATTGGAAGGAGGTCATCTGATATCAGGACACCCAAATCCTTTTCAGTAGATGTACTTGCCAATAGCTTGTTGTCCAGTGTGTAAATATGCCTTGGGTTATTTACCCCAAAATGCATAACCTTACACTTAGAAAAGTTTAATTTCATCCCCAGGTAACAATCCATTTGGACACTAAGTCCAGGTCTTTTTGAATTGTAGATATTTGCTCTGGATTTGCACATGGCCTTCCAATTTTTATATCGTCAGCATATTTAACGGTATTGGAACAATTTTCTTTTGTTATGTCAGCTATGAAAAATTGAAATAAAGTAGGGCCCAACACTGATCCCTATGGAATCCCACTAGTGACTAATCCCTCAGTTTCCTATAATACAATTCAAATTCCTCCACTATGGCTTTAGGATTTGTCAAGGGACAACCACCATCTGCAGTAGATAAAGATGCAACCAATCTAGACTCCTCCTGTTGTCTCAATTTCAGGGCCAAGAGATGCCCAGCTTTATCACCTTGATCCAGATATTTAACATGGGTCTTTAACAAAGCATATTCCGCCTTCTCCCTAAGTGTCTCCGCATATTGGTCTTTAAGAAGCATGAGACAAATTAAATCCCCTTCGGAAGGACAAGTGGCCACTACGGCCTCAAGGGTTTGGATAGAATCCAATAAGGATTTCGCTGCGACCTCATTTTTCTTTTTCCAGGTAGCGGCAATTCTAATAAATTCACCAAAGTTGATCATATGCAGGTATAGAACCCCTATTTTGACCCATGTACTGAGTAATCAGAGTACTGATCCTGTTTACCGTGTCTTTCTGAGAGAGCAACTGGAGATTTAGTTTCCACAGGGTAACCTTAGGAATACCTTGGGGTACCCTACCTTCAAACCATACCAGGGAGTGATCAGATAACACCCTTGGGGAAATTCCACAATCAAATGGGCCTATCAACATAGCCTGGTTTACTAGAAAAAAGTCCAGGCGAAAGTAAGTTTTGTGATAGGCTGAATAGAAAGTGAAATCCTTCTCATTGGGATGTAGAAGGCACCAGGGATCAGAGAGCCCCAACCCTTCCATCGTTTCATGTAGAGACCTCTGCACAGGGGATAACCTGCAACCTCTCTGGGTGGACCTATCCAACATAGTATCATATGTGATATTCCAATCCCCAGCTATGATGATTGGCAATTGCTTGAAAGGAGCTAACATAAGGGCTATTTGTAAAAAAAATTTGGGTGAAGAATAATTAGGACCATACACTGTACCTCAAATAATTTCTCTATGATTGAACAACCCTCTTAGAAAAAGGAATCTCCCTTGTGGGCCCTCCATTTGCCGTAATGTTTGAAATTGGGTCCCGCTAGTAAATAAAATCGCCACTCCTCTTTGGGAAGTGGAGTTGCCAGCTGCATAGACACATCCCATGTGTTCTCTTCTGAAGAGGGTACATTCACTAGCCAACAGATGTGTCTCCTGCAAGCAAGCAACTCCTGAGTGCATTAAAGCCAAATGCTTAAGGATCTGGTGACATTTTAATCTGATCCATGCCCCCTTAACTTTCCATGAGGCTATTCTCATAACCAAGCTTAGGGTAAGGACATTTTAGTAGAGTGAGAAAACCAAAAACTAAAATAATGATTATGACATTTATCCATGGAAATAACCCCAATGATTGGCTCCATATCCCTCCCACACTATTACCCAGTACAACCCTATGATATTTAGATAGCAAATGAGTATATTTACCCCACCCCAAAATAATTCCCTCACAGGCATATATACACAACCTCTAAATATACCCCAGTATATAAGTATAAAGTAGAGCACCCCCAATCCCGATGACTGACCACTCCGCTGATCAATCAGTGTGATGATTATCATGCTGCCCACGAAATCACTTCCCCTCCACCCATTTCTTTGTCAATAATGAACTTTAAAGCTATTTTAAACAATCCATTTAAACACTGAGAACCACACATTCAACTATTAAGAACAATATTCATTATATGTGCTAAACACTTGTGTCTTCTGTTTTATGTTTTACGCATAAGGAGTATAGTTTCCTTTTCTTTTTCAGCATTCTTTTTATTGTTTTAGTTAACCATCTCAGTTTTATACCCTTATTATCATATTTTTTTTTTAAAATGAGTGTCGAATATGTTTAATATCTCTGCCTTGATTATTTCCCACATTTGTGCAGTAGTTTTACCTTTCAGTTTTCTATCCCTGCTTTTCATGGGAACTTCTGTGTTGCAATGCCAATAGGATTAATACGAAAGGTAGAAAATGGAGGCTGAAGGAATGGACCAATGCTGAAGTTCCTTTGGAGCTCCTTCTGAATAAGCTGCTCAACAATGTCTGGATCATGTAATGCAGATTGTGACAAATTTAAGATTCATAATGAATGACAGCTATACTAATACAAAATCCATGCTGAAACCCCCGAAGCAGGTCAGCAACAAGAGTACAAAACGGAGGAGATGCATCTCAACACTGCTTCAAATCAGGCACCAACAGCGAGAGAAGGAGTGAAGGTGATTGTTGGGAAACGTCTTTTGGAAGACTTGTGAGCAACAGAATAAACCAGCTAGTGTAGGTGGCACCAATAGTTGTAAACACAGAGAAAGGCACAAGCAGAATTATGACATCCTTGGGCAATGAAAATAATACAGCCAGATGGCTGGCAAATATCTGGACAGGATAACCAAAGCTTTGGAATGAGCCCGAGCGTTAACAATGTCATGATTGAATCCAGCTGGCACAAACCTTTGGCAGGTGAGAGGAAGGTGGAGGAGCCACAGGGACAGGCACTAATTCGGCGTAGCTGGAAGGCAGTAGCAGCGTGAGACATAGGTATTGTAGACAGTAAACAGCAGCAGCAGAGGCAGGCAGCAGCAGTGAGAGATTTAATTATGCATACAATATACAGTAGCAACAGTGGCAGGTAGTCAGTCAGAGATGCGCAGGGCTGGAGACCGAATGAAACAGAACACAAGCTATAACAGGCACGATGATCCTTTATCAAAGTTGAGACTATGTCATGCCAAGGTTATGAGATAAACACAGAGGTAGCAAAGCAGAACAGGCACGATGATCCCTCATTCAATGCGAGGCGGTGCCAGGCAGAAGTTGTGAGATAAACACAGAAGCAGCAAGGTATAATGGGCATGATGATCCTGTATCCAATGCGAGGCCATGCCAGGCAGTGGTCATGAGATAAACACAGAGGAAGTACAGCAGAACAGGCATGATGATCCCTTATCCAAAGCTAGGTCATGCCAGGCAGAGGTCATGAGAAAAACAAAGAGGCAGCAAGGCATAACAGGTGTGATGATCCCTTAACAAATGTGAGGCCATGCCAGGCAGAGGTTATGAGATAACACCGAGGCAACAAGGCAGAACAGGCATGGTGATCTCTTATCCAGTGCAAGACCATGCCAGGTGGAGGTTATAAGAGAAACACAGAAGCAGTATGACATAACATGCACTATGATTCCTTATCCAATGTGAGGTCATGCCAGGCAGAGGTCATGAGATAACAGAGGCAGCAAGGCATAACAGGCCCAATGATTCCTTATCCAGTGCAAAGCCATGCCAGGCAGAGGTTATGAGATAAACACAGAGGCCTTATGGCATAGCAGGCATGATGATTCCTTAACCAATGCAAAACCATGTCAGGCAGAGCTCATGAGATAAACACAGAGGCAGCAAAGACTGCCATCAAAGGATAATCCACTGCCACAGATGAGACAGCAGCTGAAGGACAAAGACTTGACAAATAAGTAAGGCATAAACAGGACTCTCATTCCTGGCAGACAGAAGCCTACCTTCACTCAATGCCCCAAAGGCAGAGTTAGGAAAAGAATATATAGAACTGCTGGAGTGCACTGGGTGAAAGCAAGGAGATGAAAGTGAAAAGAGCAGAAAGGAAGAGGACAGGAGAAGAAGGAGAGAAGGAAACGGGGGGGCTTATAGCAATAGAGCAGACAGTACCTGGTAATGCAGGGCGGAAAAGGCAGTGTGCTACAAAGTAAACTGATAATATGCAGAGGCATGTGAAGCTGTAGATATGGAAGAAACAGCCCAGCTGACCTGGTCCTTCAACCAGTGTGAGGTGCTAACCTAGCAAAGCTAGGGGGCAAGCAGGGCAAGCAGGTAAAGAGGAAGGAATACAGTGCCAACTAGGCCATCAATGAATACCCAGTTCTCAGAGGATTTTGGTGGTGCAGACAGTAGTCAAACATGAGGCATATGAACCACAAGGGACCATGACTCTCCACTAAAACCCCCTTGGCCTCTGCCATAGGAAAAACAAGAAGTCACAGTAAAGTGCCATGACCCACCAGCCGATTTAAAACTAGTTTATGGTGACAGCTATAGCTGAGCTGACCTCCAGAGTGAAATGAAGCATTGTACAAGTAGTTGAACAGCATCCAGCAGGAATTAGGGAAAGTTTCCAGCAATAGCTAAGCTGAATTATTGAACAGTACAGGAATTGTAGGCAGAGGTATTAATGCACTGAAAAAAGCAACAATAATAACTGCAAGGTACAATAGCATGGAAGCAGGTTTGAATCCCAGGAAGAAAGTAATATAAATTGCCGCAGACTCGGGTTGAATCCTACCAAGTGCAAATAAACATGACTTGGCAGATGTAAATCTTCAATAGGGATGTAGGCAAGCAGAACACCAGGAGAACAAACAAAAAGGGTTTTCCAGATATTTTATCATTTTTTTATATAGATCTGATTTTTATAAAGTTCCACAGTAGAGAAGTATTCTACGAATGGCCGGTGACGGTACATGTGGAATACACGGTATACGGCATGGTGAACCTCCATAAAGACAAGAGAAAAAGGCAAGCCACTGAACAGTCCCCAGTAACTGAAAAAATGTGATCCAAGTGCTAAAGGGGTATCCACTGAGCTAAACTGGACTCCCAAAGGCTGGTAATGCAAAAGAAGTTACTGGTATGCAGGACTGGTAGCACATTGCTGGCCAAAAATTCACTGGATGTATTTGCTTAGGATAGCACTGGGGACGCAGAACTGAGGGTGCAGATAGATATTATGCATAGCATGGAACTGGCAGGCGGGGGTCCAGATCAGGTCAATAGAAGCAGATCAGGAAAGAGGCTGTTTTGCATAATGTTCGCACTGTGTATAGTATATAATAAAAATGGAAAAGGAATTTGCTACAGAAATTGAAAAATATACATTGGGGTAACACCTCATCTTTTAAATGTATATCATTCAACAGCATTCTAGTGATGCACAGAGGGGGAGATTACAATCTGAGGCCAGGAAAGACATGCTGAGCCACATCAAGGGACCAAGGGCATCTAAGGAGCACAAGGAGGCGAAGTGACCTGCGCAGGGTCAAGCAGTATGCAAGAAGAGGATGAGGAAAGCAAACCAAGGTCTGCTGAAGACACCAGATCATGTAATACAGAACACTGTGACCTCCAGGCAATACTGCCTTCAAGTAGCAGAACAGTACAGTGCAAGCATGAAGTGCAACAAAACGGAACAAAGAGGGGCTGCCAGAGTGATCACAGCAGAGGCCTGCATGACAACGGAAGAACAGGGGCACGATTGCAGGAGCTGAGGGCAAAAAGAAGGCAAAATCAGGGGCATAGGACAAACAGGAAGGCGCAAGGCAGAAAAGGCAATAAGCACGGCTCCATAGGCCCTATCCCCATGCCAGGAATGCAGTGGGGAATGTAAAACACAAGCAACTGGCAAGCCATGCAAGGACTGCAAGAAATGAGCTGAAGACATCCGCCCTGACAAAACTACATAAGGGAGGACTGCAGCCACCCCAGCAAAGCAGGTGCATGCCGAGGATAAAGAAAGGTAAATGCAGGTGGAGAATAGAGAACTGCGTGGAGAGGTAGGAGTGGGGAAATGGCGAGGGGGGGACGAACATTGGAGGGCAGGGCGGCAAGGAGGAATACAAAAGCAAACAGGCAACAAAAGAAGAAAGCAAAGCACTCACCACACTGGAATATTCAAAGGGATGACTAAACAGACACAGGCAAGAGACAAAACAACAAGGGGAACAGCAAAGGAAACCACAAATGAAGCAAAAGGAAGCCAGCACAGATGCCACACAGGAGTTCAGGGTAGGAGATAATGTTTTCCAAACACTAGAGTGAGGGGTCTAGGGAGAGGCTGGCTTATATGGCTTGTGTGGGAGGAGTTATTTCTCCACATTGAACCTCACGCTATGCACTTCCATGATAAAGTCTAGTTTGATTGAATAGAAAACACATGATACAGCTGAAGTTCAAGAGTTTAACACTAGGTAGTGCAGTATTGTTAATACTGTTTACAGATAAGCAGTAGCAGTGTCAATTTTCAAAGCCCCCAATTGCTGCACCGAAGATATGGTGCATGGGGCTTGTGGAAATCACCAGACCGGCAATAGGGAGTTTCAAGATAGATTCAAGATAATTTTTATAGACAGATGCAGTGTTTAACATGGTGGTTGAATGAAAGACACAGTATTGTTTCTCTGGTCTTCTGTTCTAGTTCTTGTAGACCCATACTACAGGTCACTGCAAACTTTCTACAAGGATAGACACTGCTACTCTTCCACTGCCTGCTCCATTTGTTCCTTGTATGGGGAGAATGCAATTCCATTTAAAGCGTGGATCAAAATGTTAGACAATTATTTGCTAGTGATGATTCTACTGGAGATAGCAGCTTTCAGGCATATATCAGAGAGAAGAAAGGTGCACAAGATGGTGGACCCCACAGCATCTTCAGACAATGGGGAACTGCTTACTAGGAACACTGACATGACAGTGTTTGAGTGTCTAAAAGAGAAGTTAAGTTCACTAAGGATACATAATAGTTGATTTCATTTACTGAGCACAACAGTTGCAAAGCAACTATCCACACTGAATGACACACACAAACTGGCAACAACAAGCATTTTGTTATAGGGATTGTATCAAATGTACCACATAAAACTAAACTGTTGTGCTGGGTGGAATATTCAAATTACAATGGAATGGAATTTTGGAAAATTCTACCTTATTCCATGTAATTCCATTAGAAGCAAAATTTTGAAATTTGTAATATGGAACTTAAATTGGAAAAACTTTGCCTGAAGTTCAGTGGCGAAGCAGCCAGCCACTCCCACTTCCTGAGCTATATAAGCAGTTCCTCTCAGCCTCACTGTGAAGCATTTTTTCTTTGCAGCCAAAGGCTCTGTCGGTTTGTCCTCTGAGCTGTTTGAGCCTCCCTGGCTGGCTGGGGCCTGCCCCACCTCTCCCCGCTGCTCCTGCTTGTCTCTGCTGGGCTTCTGTGTTTATTTTCCTGCTTCTGGTTTGTATTTTGCCTTTGGCTGTGTGTGCTTCCTTCCTTTTTTTTGGAGTGGGGGGCTTTTCTCAGCTCCTAGCTTACTTCAGAGCTCATGCTGCTTGCTTTCAGTTACTCACAACTCTCAAATTACTGCACCGCAACTGCAAACCTGATTTGTGTGTTTCAGCTCACATAGCTGTTCCATGGCATACTCTATTACTTCCACCTGACTCAGATTCACTGAACCTAGCTCTACAGCTCACTCTACAGCTTACTCATAGTTGTTCTAATTACCTCACTGCAGCAGTTTCATTGCACTGCCTAGTGACAGTGCTTTAAGAGCATTATGCCTCCTTTTATTTATTGCAGTTGCTGCACAGGCCTAATTGCTTCCTGCTATTGCTTTGTTTACTCCCATGCTATTGTACATTGTTTTACTCTGAGGTTAGCTAAAGCTCCTGCTGAGGCTATTAAATTAGCTTTATATCTATATGTGGTTCTTGGCCCTTCCATCACTTCCTTGTTTGTCCTATGATGGGGACTGGGAGGTGTTTGGGGGGTCGTGGCCTATGTGGCTAATTAATTTTGTTCTAAATCCTGTCGCCGCCAAAAATCCTCAGAGTTTGTCACCTTGATTTGGCTTTGAACTGCTCTGGCTGGCTTGCCTCCAATTCAGTGCTGTTAATGCTATACAGTATGTTATGCAGACCTCCATGTAGGTCCACCTATCACTACTGCTTACTGACCTACGTGCAGGTCCACACTTGCTTACGCAACCATTTCTCCTTGCTTGCACAAACCATTGCTTCATGCCTACTGCCATCCCTCGGCTTCAGCCTCTGGGATTCTGCTGCACTCAATCTGTATTTGACCTTGCAAGGTTTCAGTGCTCAGTGCTCATTACAATCTCAGCACGCCATGCTCATTCAGCTCACCAGCTTTTAAGCTCTCAATCAATTTCTGGGGCATGCCAACCATTGTATTCTGGCAAAGGGTTCCTGCAGCCAACGTTCCCACTCTGCATTTAGTCCGCATCTTGGGTGTGTCTGGCTTGGGGTGGGATCCTTCTCACCTGGCCTATAGCTGGGAATGTTCTTGCCCTGGGCTTGGCTTTAGCTGCCTGCTATGCGACAGCAGCTCCTGGTGTAGAATTTAAGACTAGCAGTGAAGGGTGGAAAAAGTTACCTCCTTTGGCTCTAGTGTTCCACTATAACGGATGGCCATTGACATTAGAGGTTTCCCTAGTGAGGCACCTTCACCGCATACTCCCTATGACTGCCTCTGGTTCACCTGGTTTGATTTAGGGTGGGTAGGCCAGGTGAGTGCCTCAGCAGTTGTTACTCTCCTCCTGCGCCTTGGATGCACATACTGCTACAGAGTTTTCTCGCAACCTTCCACGGCATTCCCACTAGAGGGTTTGAGTGACAGCCTTCCTCCAAATTGGAATATTTTCCACCTCACTTTAACTGGACTTTTCCAAATTGCAGCTGCAGAGCCGTCACTAAATAAACCATCCCAAGCCTGGAGGGAAGGTGACCTAGGCCTTGGATCCCCAGAGATTTCCTCCTTATAGGGTTTTTTTTCTCTCCTCTGTTGCCTCAGGTCATAACACTTAGTTAGCATAATTGCTTCCCCTAGTTTCTTTAGGTAGGTTCCATTGTTGGATGGAGGTGGAGTATGTCCTGCCATTCCCTCTCTCCTTAGGGGATCCCCTCATCTCAAGGCAAACCATCAGTATCATGCTATGCAAACCTAGGCAGTCATTATGTTATCCAACTGAACATCTCATTGCATTATCAACTGCCTATGCTTTCTACTACCACATTACAGTTACTGCTCCTTTGTCACAGTTGCTGCTTGCTCATATGCTTCATGTTGCCTCCTTTTTGGGGATGATACTACATTTCTTTTGGGGATTCCTAAGATACCTTTAGCCACTGGAATTGTCCCATGGCACCTCTAGGGGTGGAACCCTCTCTGAGAGTTCCTTGCCTTCATACCCCTACAGGCTGGTAATTCCTCTGGAATAGAGAGTGTGAATGGCCAAAACAAAACTAACACAGTTGCACAAGCATAACACTATACTGGCTGTGTAGGTCAATGAATTGTAAAGGCTTTGCCTGAAGTTCAGTGGCCAAGCAGTCAGCCACTCCCACTTCCTGAGCTATATAAGCAGTTCCTCTCAGCGTCACTGTGAAGCATTTTATCTTTGCCCCACCATCCTCCCCTCCTCCTCCAGTGGCAGCACTCTCTCCTTAGGGGTATTCCTAAGGTACCTTTAGCCATGGGAATCATACCATGGCACCTCTAGGGGTGGAACCCTCTCCGAGAATTCCTTGCCTTCGTACCCTACAGGATGGTAATTCCTCTGGAACAGAGAGTGCAAACAGCCAAAACCAAACTAACACAGTTGCACAAGCATAACACTATACTGGCTGCATAGGTCAGTGAACTTAGGATTAATCACTTGCAATTTACAAAAACTGCATATGAGGTGTCCACTTACTGTGAAACTAATCTGTAGTTTAAATTAAAAGAGTTTTAGAATTCTGCTGAACTTTTGAAAAATTCTAGAAAGAATTTTAGAAGCAGAATTACCATGTCACTTGAATTTCACTTGGAGAATTCTGCATCCTGCACAGCCCTACCAAACTGCATTATATACACCGTCCGTGCACTACCAGTATCCTACCCGTGGCTTTGTAAAGCACTTTGGGATATAGCGTTTATGAAAAATGCTGTAGAACAGACATATTCCTTCTCCTTTAGTGGTAAGGTTGGGAAGGGGGAGAATTACTAACCATGTCAGGTGTGAGGGAAGGGAAACTGTCAGAAAGCCAGATATACTATGCAAGAGTCTGGGGAGACCTTTAACATGGAGCTTTATTGAGGGGAGAGTGTCCTTAAAAATGGCATTGGGGAAGAGAGACTGGTTTGAATCCAAAACCAAAATCAAACCTGATGGGTGATTTGGCAAAACCAAAACCAGGTACTCCCACTTTTGACCACCGATACTCAATACTAATTTGTTCTATTTAAACAAAAACTTGGCAAGTCTTAAGGGAATTCATCTAGTCACTTGAAAAAAAAAAAACTACATGGATTTAAAAAAAACAAATCTTAATGCCTGAATTCTATTAAGGATTTCAACTGACATAATAAATCATGATAAATGTAATAACCATAAGATGAAAGCACAGTAGGACTATTTTTTGTATAATATTAGGTTAAACAAATTAAATTTGCCATTGATGAATATGTTTGTTTCCTGTCAATAGAACATTAAAGGGGAACAATAGCCAAAATTTACATCAAATATGTTGTGCAGTGTTTTGATTTGTGGGTGTAGTTCTAGTGTGTCCTTTGCTTTGTTTGCTGTTAGAACCTTTTTTTCTAAATTTGCCTGCTAGTTTTATGGTACCTAAAGATCTCCATGTTTGAATTTTTTATTGCTTTCCTTTCTCCTACAATGCCTTCTGTCTGATGTGACAGTGATGTGCCTAAGACCATAGATTCAGCAAGTGCTTGTTTAGAGTCAAGTTTACAGTAGTAGAGCTATGATTTTAAATGTTTCTTCTTATCCAGTGATCACGAATAAAGGCTACATTCACAATTTGGCAAACCCCTGAGGGATTATTAAATGAATCATTCTGTAAAGAAATAACAAGAGTCTACATTAATTATAGCTCTGACGACCTGCAACAATTTGTGTACTTTTTTATGTCTGTGTGTAAATTTGATGACATGAATACGTTTAAAAACAAAACATTTCTCCTGCTGGCTAGATCTAGACACATACCTAGAAAACAAAAAGATTGGATTAGAAAGAATGATTTAGTTGAGGCTAGCACTTTAGGTTCCTCATAGCAGATTGCTCTTGTGGCACCTATCAGTCATTGAATTAATGGTCTTGTATGCATCACTGTCATGTGAGACAGGAGGCATGGTAGGAACAAGAAAAGCAATAAAAAATTCAGACATGGAGATCCCCTTGGGCCATAAAACTAGCAAATAAAGTTAGAAAAACAAAATCCTAATAGCTAGCAAAGGAAAAGACATGCTAGGATTACAAGCAAATGGCTGCTCAGCACGTTGGATGACAGCCAACAGCCTCCCACCATGCCAACAGGTCTCTGCACAACATATGTTTTTGCAAATTTTCACTGTAGTTCTCCTTTAAGGATATTAAGCGACCATTGTATTACCTCAGAATGGTGAGGAGGAGTAATACAATTTATTTTAGAAAAATAAAAAAGAACTTAAGAGGTGACAGACAAGAGCTATTTGAGCAATTAAGTTGTCAGGACAATCAGACAAGTCCAAAATAATACAGGATAACAGTTACAAAGCAGACAAAAACATACTTATTCTTGGAAAAGCAGTTATCTAACCAATACTATGCCATTCATTGCAAAGGGGAAACACTGCAGTTACCAGCAGCAGGTTGTCTGCAAATAGTAGCTTTCTGCTGTGCAATGCTATAGGTCAGTTCACCTTCTATAGCACTGTATTACCCCTGCACACATGTCATCTCCTGTTGAGCTGCTGTCCCTTGGAGGAAGTAAATAGAGTAATTTGTCTTTTCTTATTCTGCGGACGCCCACAGGTCTGCTAATGAAAGTTAGCTTTTAGTTTCATGAAGCAGTGCTAAAAAGGTTTTACTGTCATTTCCTGAGACAGTACAGTATAGCTCCTCCATTATTAATCTAGATAAGGAATACGGCATGACAGGGTGTGCTTTGTGTTGGGACTATGGCACACCTCGGGTGGGTTAACCACAAAACCAAAGGCTGAGTGCCTCCACTGCCTAAAAAGTGATGTTACCCCAGCACAAAGCACACCCTGGAATTTATTATGATTATAAAATGTATACATTTAGGATTAGTAAAGATATATGTTTTGTTAAATTTAAAGAAGCAAAAATAAGACAAAAGTAAATCAAAAGAACCCTTTAAATAAGTAAAAATAAGAAAAAGCAACAAAAAAGAAAAAGAAAAGGGTAGTCCTATGGAGCCATTGTCATTTTGCTGTTTGGCCAGTAGATTGCAGATATTGCATTTTTTTAATGTAAAAACTGAATTGTTGTATTGATTCTGTCGCATTATTACTGTTTTGTACATTTATATGTTCTTTTGTACGATTTTGGACATGTATTGTAACTTACCCAATGTTCCACTACTGTTTACTATACAATACCTTGTGTTCCAACTGTTGCATAATCTTACAATGTTATAATGTTTGTGCTACCCACATACTATTGTAATTGATTATCCTTCACAACCCTATGTAATCCCCTCCCCCAGGTCACACCGTGAGATGAGCAACTTGTTCAGTGTGCCCTCCTGGTGAAACATTTCAATAAATAAATAGAATAAAAACAACTGTGCCTGCTTAATGTAAACAGTGATATAAAATTAGGTCACTAATCTTTTTCCAATGCTGTTGTTCTGGAATACCAAACTGTGTGTTCTGAGCTCCTCAGCCAATCAGGTTTCTGGATTTTTTTGTACTCATTGTATAAATACAGTGGGTGGGATATTCAAAAGGGTTGTGCCACACGCAATAGGGTTGCGCCTGCGCAAGACCAAAAGTGCGCCATTCTGCGATATTCAGCAGGAGGCAGTTGCACCACCGAAAACATGCTGAGCTACAGCACAATGCAAAGGAAGGCATGCGCAACCGACGGGGGTGGAGCCATGCATAAAGAGCGCAATGCGAAATTCAAAGACTTGCGCATTGCGCAAGAGCGGAACTGACGGAAATTGTGCACTAGCGGAAATGAGTCAAAATAAAAAGGCTCAAGGAAGCGGCACAAGAACGCTACAAGGATGCCAAGTGGGGTATAGAGAGAGAGAGAGAGAGACAGACAGACAGTGACAGGCTAGGGCAGGCAAGGCAAGCATTGTGGGCCATAGGGTGCAGAGGCCAGTGGGGGGTGCCCGGTGCAGTGGAAGTAGCAGTCAGGACAGCGGGGGTAACACAGCAACACCAGCCGGGGCAGAAGCCAGGGAGATGGACAGTGCCAGCTTCCACATGGAAGCTGTAATGAGGTGGGTGAGAATGCAAGCTGCAGGGGGATGAGGCCGTGGAAGGGCCCGTCGGCAGTATGCCCCCAACAGGCAGTACCGTGCCCGCATCAGCTATGAGCTGTATACAGATGTAGAGATCGTGGGCCGGTACCGCCTGAACAGGGCAATACTGAGGGGGCTTTGTGAGCTGTGCAGTGATGTGATGCAGGCACCCTCACGACGGAGTCACGCACTGTCAGTGGAGACCAAAGTGACAGCCTGCATGTGCCTGCTCGCCACGGGCACCTTCCAGAGGCTGATAGGGGACACCACAGGCATCACACAGTCAGCCACATCATGCATCCTCACCCAATTCCTCAGCGCACTGCTGCCACATGCTGTGGAGCACATCCAGTTCCCCAGCACCGCAGCAGAGCGTACAGCAAACATGCGGGAGTTCCACAGGGTAGCACGTATGCCTGGTGTGCTAGGGGCCATAGACTGCACCCATGTGGCCATTCGCACACCACCTGGCCCTGATGGGGCAGCATATAGGAACCGAAAGGGATACTCCAGTGTCAACTGCCAGGTGGTGTGTGATGCCACTGGGCAAATAAGCAATGTCTGTGCCACACACCCTGGTGGAGCACATGATGCCTTCATATGGCATCAGTCCACACTGTGCCATCGATTTGAGAGTGGGGACATCCCCACAGGACATCTAGTGGGTTAGTACGCATGTATGGAATGCAAACTTGGGGCAAGGGTGGGAATGCCACAGGTGCCATGGTAGTGGCACACAGGGATATGGGCAAAATGGACCTGAACATGACACTGATCACCACTATCTCCACACAGGTGACAGCGGGTACCCACTCCATCCCTGGCTGCTCACACCGTACCGGCGCCCCATGACCCCATCGCAGCAACGCTATAATGAGGCACATGCTGCCACACGCAACATCATAGAGCGGGTGTTTGGGATGCTCAAGGCATGCTTCCGATGCCTAGACACCTCCGGTGGTGCCCTACAGTACAGCCCCCCAAAGGCCTGTGGGATATTCCTGGCCTGTTGCATCCTGCACAACATGGCCAAGGACTGTGGGATAGCCGTACAGGTTGAAGAGGGGGATAGCGATGGAGACGCCAGTGGCGCCGGTGTTGATGTTGATGAGCAGCCCCCCCTAGGATGGCAGGACCCCCGACTGATCCGGCAGACCCAGCTGCACCAGGACACCATCACAGAGGAGCACTATGCACAACACAGGTAAGTCAAGGGGACATGTGCAACCAACACTGTCCATGCGCAAACCACAGGCACACAGGGTAACACACCAGGGGTGCATGACGGCCAGGGGAGTGGAAGGGTCCAGGCATACAAACACACCATCAGGGAGGGGTGAACACTCATATGGACACACACACACCAGGCACAGAGCATACATGGGCAGATGCACAGCACAGCAGAACCGACATTGCTAACACACAGCACCACCGACCACCCCCACCACCTGTACTGTCCAAGTACGTGTGTCAGATGCTGGGCACCCTTGCACCTTGGTGTACAGTACAATGCAGGCATCATCATGCACACACACCTGTGGGCAACAGTTGGGAGGGTGTGCAGATGGTCCGTGTCGGCGTGTTGAGCAGAGCACCCAGCAGTGCACTGCCCACCATGACACACATTGCACACAGGGCAGCACCAGACAGGGCCCTCACTGAGAGACAGGTCAGTCATGTAGCACTGTCCCATGGCCACTGCGGATGCGTGGGCAGCCCCCGCCGTGACCCAACAGCACTGGCAGGCTGAGCAGGGGCCACATGGGGTGGCACTGTTGGGCCACCAGGGGTCCCACTGCGCGAACGCGACCTTGCCCGCACAGGGGTCTGCAGCATGCCGAACACACCTGCACCAGGGGTGCTCGGGATGCCCACAGCAGAACCCGGCATCGACAGACCTGGTGTCGCATGACGCTGGGAATGGGGAGTGGAGCGTGAACTGTGTGGGGTGTGCAGTACAGGGTCACCTGACTGTGTGCCCAATGCGTCCATGACAGAGACCACTGCCTGGGTAAGCCTGTCAATGGCGGCGGTCACATCCATCCACATGTGGACCATCTCTGCACAGTCCAGAGCACAGTCCCTGCTGTGCCACTCCACAGCCACACACAGTGCCTCCACGGACATTGCAACCTGCCTCGGCTGCTGTACTGATTCCTGCAGCAGGCGGGTGTGCTCGTCAATGGGTACTCTGCCACAGCGGCAGCCTGTCCCCAGGGTGTTGAAGGTCCTGATGCACACCCCTTGAGGGTGGGCGCTGTTTGCCAGGACCAGGAATGGGCGTATCACAGGGTGGCGGGCATGTGCCACCGCTGGACACTGTACCCCCATATCTGGTGGGTGACTGCTGCTGCTGCCCCTCCAACCGCTGTGCCCCAGAGTCCACTCGTTCCACCGCTGTGGCCGCAACAGTGCCAGACACCCGCGCAGCCATCGGTGCTGACAGGCACAGCCTGGGACTGTGCCGACATGCTGGCGCACAAGTTGGAACCAGCAAGGCCCAGGGGCATGTGATGGCCTGCTGTGTATCCGTCATAGGACACACACGTCACTGCCCATTGCAGTCCTTGCATCATCAATGGTGCAGGTACGTGCTACAGCCACAGTCACAGCGTGCTGGCATGCTTGCATGCCAGACTGCTGAGACACAGGCTGTGCACCCCCACACCCGAATCACCGACACTAGAGTTGGCAGTCCAGCGTGCATGCTGGTGCAGTGCATGCTGGCTGGTGACAGAGGTGGATGGACCCTCCTCCATGTCCAGCAGGTCATCCTCACTGCCTGGTCCCACCACCACCATCTCCTGAAGATGAACAGGATCTGCAACAGAAAGAGAGGAAATGTGAGTGCATGTGAACAACCTTCCTCCCCCCCCCCAACACCACCACCATGGCATACCGTGCAGTGATGGGCTTCCACCTGTCTGAATCCACCTCCTGGTACGCCCTCAATAGCACTGCACTGCATAGTTGCAGCCAGTCGGTCCTCAGCCGGGTCAGCTCCACCACCGCTGGCTGGCCCCGCCAGTGCCAGCGCTGCCGCCCTGAGGACTGCCACCTTCTCCTTCACCCTCCTGCGGTCTGTCCCAATCTTCTTCTTGCATTCCTGCGGAGCTGGTGGCTTCCGTGCAGGTTCACTGCCAGCTACCCTCCCATGCAGCCCTGCAGACCTGAGGGTGCCCGGCTCCACGCAGTAGTGCCTCATCCTCCAGGTAGGCCTGGAAGAGGGCCTCAGTCTCTGCCGTTGTGAAGTTGAGCCTCCTCCTTCGCCCACCATCCTCACCCTCACCTTTTCTCTGCTCGGTCATGGTGATCTGTATGGGTGTAAGTGGACACCTGTCACTGTGCAGTCTACAGCATTATCCCATGCCCATTGTCCAGAACATCCCACAGCATGCAACTCACCTCTCACCTGCAGTAACCGACTCTGTCCAGCACAGCCCACTGTCGCACTTTTATAGCGCAATGCATGCAAATTAGGAGAGGAGCAACTGTAATGAGATGCAAATCGCGCCACTGTGCCTTTGAATGGCTGATCAGATGATTTGCATGTGTCGGCTGAATATCGCGCCATTGCACTTTTCGCAAGACAGTTGATCCGGCTGAGCCAATAGCGCAGATCTGTGACTGTGCGGTACACTGCATTGCACATGCCCAGGTAGCTTACGCAGGCGTCTGCCGCACTGATGACATGCTGTGCGTGATCAGCAATTCAGGCCATGGCCACCATTGTGCCAGTGGCGCTACAGCACTGGGCACTATATAGCGCTGTGGCACTACTGCGCAATAGTCCACTGTGGCACTGTCACACAGGTGGTCGGTGGTGCAGGATGCATATACGTCAGATGGCGCTGTGCGTGGCCTTGCGTCATAGACCCCTGACCTGGTGTCCGACCTTTGCCCCCTGGTGCTGTTCGGCTGCCATGTGTACGGCCCTATTGTGCTGTCTGGTGACAGCGCTATGTGGACTGATGGTGCTGTGCGAACAGCACTATTGGAACCTATGGTGGTCTATTGTGCAACATCTCCACGTGGGGTTGCCGTGCAGCGGGGCGCCATATTGCCTGCTGTAAACTTGGTAGCATGGCACGCAGGAGGGCAGTGCAATGGAGCCCTGTGGAGGTGGCCAACCTGGTGGCCCTGGTGGAGCCCCACTATGGGGCACTGTATGGTGAGGTGCCCCTCACCATGGCTAGGACACAGATCTGGCTGCAAGTGGCCAGTGACCTGGTGGGGGTTACTGGGCAGCGCCCGGTCTGCTAGCAGTGCCAGCACAGATACAGTGACCTCCCGCGGGAGGAGCTGACCAGCATGAGTGGCTACGGTCACGTGCCAGGAGAGGCGTGGTGCCTAGGCCAGGTGGGTGTACCGTCTATGCACCTGTATTCTCTGTAGGGGTGTGAGTGTGTTTTGGTGGCTGTGCATAGGTGATGGCTCTGACATGGTTGGCTGTGTCAGTGTGTGCAGGTGTGAGATGCATGGGGCTGGCTGTGTGGGCAGGCACTCTCACTGGGGCAGGGGGCAGTCTGCTTTGGAGTCACACTGATGTTTTTCTCAACATATGTCTCCCACAGGCCAGGCTGTGAGGATGCAGGCACGTGCTGAGGAGGGCCGTGACAGGGCCCCGGTGCCAGTCGGTGGTGCAGCAGGAGGTGGGCCATAACAGCAGCAGCAGCAGCAGCAGACACAGCTTCTTGCGGAATGTGAGTATCATTACATCATGGATGCTATTGCATGCTGGAGGGGGTGGGCATAACCACCAGCCATGCACAACACAACCATGCACGACACAGGTGACATTCATCACTGTCCAGTGTCACTGCACGTCTGTGTGTGTATCACTGGTGGTCCATGCATGCACTGGGCACATGGCTGTGTAACTGGCATCGCACCACATTGTCACGTCACTTGACAGCCTTGTTTGTGCTGTGATGGACATGGGCAGTGTGTGTGTGCAGTGGTGCACATAGCTGGTGCCGCCTGTTTGTGATGGCCATGTGCATGTTCACTGTGGGTGGGTGCATACCATCACAGGTGAGGGACATTGGGCTATATGGCTTGCAGGTTGGGTGGTGTTCAGGGTTGTGGTCAGTCACAGCCATTGACTGTGTTCCCATTTTCCTAGGCCTCAGTGTTCTCAGGAGGATACAGCGGGAACTGCATCAGCTGACACAAGTGTCCTTGGACAATCGAGCTATCCTCAGTAACATCCAGCGCCATGGCCTGCGGAGAAGGCATGGCCAGGCACAGCGGCACCAGACGGAGGAGGACCAGCCTGCTAGGCCTTAGGCCGGATTCCCCTTCCCACTTCACCCATCCCTCCCACCCTGCCTTCCCTCTACGTTGTTCATCCTACCCTTGCCCACCCTACCTTGTACCCCTACCCCTTGTAAATAGTTATGGTGTTGTTGGTTTTGTGATTTACAATTTTATTATACATTTATATTTTGATATGAATGCTGTGTTGGTCTCTGATTTTCAGCTGGCTATGGTTGCTCAGTTGCAGTGGTGTGCATGCCATCTGGGGTGGTATGGTCCTGGGTATGTGTGTGTGTGTGTGTGCACGTGTGTGTGCATGGGGAGGTATCTCCAGCATGGCAGTGACTTTCTGTTGGTCTTGCCATCTGCTGCCACCCACTGCTGGGTGCACAGGGTGGGTCTGGCTTGTATGCTTCTCTGCTGCACGGGGTTGACGTGTGCGGGGGGATGCATGGTGTTTCCTGCAGTGCCAGTCACTGCACATGGGTGGTGTCTTGGGGTCACGGTGCAGGGTGTGCTGTGCGTACGGGGGCTGATGTGCACTGTGGCTGTCAACCCCCTGTGTGTGGCAGTCTCAGCCTGCCAGTGGTTGTGCTGGGCGTCATGGCTCTGCTGTGCTTTGTTGGCTTGTCCCCATGGGCCAGTAGATCATCCGTCCCACCCCAGTGATGCTGTGCTTGGGGTGTGCAGGTGTCTTGTTGGTTCTGCAGTGTGTTCCTGTGCCCATGTGTGGCATGGCTGGCGGTGGCCCCAGCCTGCCTCCCTGGTTGTGCAGTTCCATTGCTCTGCTGGGGGGCTGTGCTTGCGCTATGGCACCTCTGGACTGCTCAGCTGGGCTGCCTGTGATGCGTGCGCGCAACCTTACTGCTCAGCTTCCCCTTCCTGGTTGCGCTATGGCGCAGTTTGTGCGATATTCAGACGTTGGCTGCTTGCACAATTTGTTCTGCTCCATGTTTGAATATCGCGTCTGTTGCGTATATGCGCAATTGATTTGTGCTTGCTCCTGCTGTTGCGCACATTTTGAGCGCAGTTTGAATATCTGGCCCAGTATGTTTATTGTCAATATATTTATTTTGGATTTGACAGGCCCAGCCTGTTAAAATTTATTGTGCCTGATGCTATTTTAGTGTCAGCAACTGTATTTGTGTATGTGTGTGTCTCACTCTCATAATTACTTCTTATCATTCTCAAATTCACAATAGCAATTTGGTTGTGGGCTGGCCTTTAGCTGTGAAGAGTGACATTACGAGACTACTTTGAATGATATATAATTCAAATACTTTAGACAGTGAAACAGGTGACTAAAGGAGAAAATGTTTTAAATACATACTTGCATCTAGTATCATAGCAACAGTGCAATAACACAGAAATAACATTAATGTTTTTTTCTGTTTCCAAAACAATTGTCATAAAATAGTTAAGCAAAGAGTTGAAAAAACAATAAGAATTCTTGTCAGATACCTTAGCTTCTGATCCTTTTGCCTCAGGCCAGTGAAGTCTGTGTTGCATTGTGAGACAGTGTGTTCCAGACTCTGAGGGGATGGAGCAGAGACATCAGTTCTCACAGTGCCTTCTGTGGCCATTAACCAGAAAGTGTGGATAGCATGAGGGACAATATGTCATGGGCTGTCCTCAGGTACAGGAAGGGTGCAGTAAGTGACTCTCTGGAGAGGGAGGAGTGGGTGGGGAATCAGAGAGTAACCAGAAAATGGTTGCTTAGTGTATTGGATGACAGTTGACAGCCTCCCACCAAGCCAACAGGTCTCTGACTCCATTGCAAACACCTCCCCCCAGCACAGCCAACCCAAACAAGCATCTTTAACCCAGTGGCAGCAGGGGTGCTACGCTAGAATGAATAAATAAAAAGACTCTAGCTAGGGATGTACTGGAGTGTCTGGAGAAGATTTACAAGGCTCTGCAGAATGTACCAGGTAGTGGGGAGGACACGGTTGAAACTAACTTGGCCACTGTGCGAGGACAACTGCGAAATGCTGGGCACAGTCCCTCCCCCCCTACCTAGAGTGTGACCTTGCAGTTCAACCCCCCTCTGCATACTCTCTCAGGAACACTGACTCACAGTTTCTGCATGCGCCACATATGTCCACAGCTAAAGGCCAGGCTGCTTTCAGTTACCACATGCCTAAACTGTGGAATTCCTTGTCGGCTGACATTAGGCACACACACAACCCTCAATGGCTCAACCAGCTCTTGAAGTTGTTCTTCCCTCCTCCTGCTCGTGCAGTCTGCTCCACCACCTCTCACCCTTAACCTATGCCACACTATGGCATATCTCTATGAGCCAAGATCCAGGCCCCCAGTTGAGTGCCTGGAGTAAACTGGTCTGCAGCTCACTCCGAATACCATATGTGACTTTCCAGTGTTTATATATTTCACCTTATTTGCATAACTGGACTGCTGGTCCACTGGACTTGTCAGTAGTTTTCTTTTGCACTCTGTGTACCCACTGCTTTTCTCGGCATTTAAGTTACATGCATTGTTTATTGAACTTTATAGTCCTTGTTTATGCTGCTGTATTTGCTCTGTAAATTCCTGTGGTTCTATGCTGTATATATCCTCCCCCCCACAGGAAGCATCTGGAATCGAGCCATACACCGCTCAGTATGCCTTCCAGGTGAAACTCTTAAATAAATGAATAAATAAAGAAGTGGCATGCAAGGGCTGCACAACATAATAGAACCAGACTGATTCTAAAATTCAGTACCAAAAACAACTTCAAATCAGGGCAAGCTCAATACTACAGTAGCTGAGTAGCTATCTGGACTCACACCCCACATTTGGATCACTGCTGCAAACTGCCAGGGTTTTTGATTTAGCACCTGTGCTCAGCCTCTGAGGAGGGAGCTAAACTAGACCACGCCATGGCTGCCACATGGTGGCCCAAGAAAAAGAACAAGCACAGTGCCTTGTTGCACGGGTGGGGAGTTTGAGAGACTCACTCACTTGGGAGCCCAAACATCTACTTAAGTTTGGCTTAAAATGTAAATACATAACATGTAATTAGCAAGTGATTAACCAGCAAATGTATACAAATTACTTGGTTTGTAGAGTCCTGAAAACTAGAACCTTTTATGGGCACATACAGGGAGGGCTAAGATGGCAGCCACGCTGGACTAGCCAACAGGAAGCTGAAACTAAAGCTGCTGTTTGGCTTCGTTTTAGCCTGTTTTTTGTTTTGTTTTTTTTTTTTACCATTTTTGTAATAAGTTCATTTTTATGAGTTGTTTTTTTCAACCGTTTTTGTTTTAGTCTGTTTCGTATTACCTTTGCACCACAGTTTCTCTAACTTGCTGCTCAAGCCTGTAGGATTGGGGGAGTCAGGCCACAGTTTGTTCAGGCTGGTGGTGAAGCCTTTGCTTTTGTGGCTTGTAGTTTGTAGCCAACTTTATTGGAGAACTTGGCCGGGAAGAACTTGAAGAACATGGATTGTTGCCAGAACTTGTTACGCCTGGACTCTGCTGGAGGAGTTCCTGAACTGTGACTTGTGAACTGTGAAGAAGTTGCTCTTACTTGAGAGCTCCGGGGATAGTTGAGTGCTGGAGAGCTGTGCTGGGTGAGGGATCCCCCTTTTGCTCCCAGGGGTTACCGTCCCATTGCTCGGCCAGATACCGGGCAGGAGTCACCTCATCTGGCCTCCTGGGAACCAGAGGGGAATTGGAGCTTCTTCTAAGCCACCTTGGGGGCAGGGGCGTAGCTAGAAGGGTGCAGTGGCACTCAGGCTCATGAGGTTTGAGGGGCCCAAATCATAATTTTGATGTTTATTCAAAACTGGGAAGGGGCCCTGTAACATCTCCTTGCACCCAGGCTCTCTAGAAATTTGCTACGCTACTGCTTGGGGGTTGGCCTGGTGGTTGACTCGCTGGGGGCCTGTAGCTGCAGATTGCAGGTAGTCATAGGTGCGGTTGGCTCTGGGTAGTGCAGTTGGGGGGGTTGTATGTCCCCTGCTATTGCACTCTTCAGGCACTCCAGTAACGGTCTTCCCCAGAGGCTGAGGTGTCAGTTAGTGGTGTGCTATGCCATTTTATTTCTGGCCCCATTGAAGCAACCAAAGTGGATTACTCAGAGCGAGTGTAGAGCTGTAACTGAGGAGACCTTTGGAGTAGTCTGTTGATTTGCCTGTGAATTTTACTTTTTTTTACATCCTCCTTCAAGTTTGGATTACCCATAGGTCCGACCGGCCACTCTCCATATAGTGAACTGTGTACCTTGAAAGCTGACCTGCCTCCTTCTTTGGCTCTTGTTATTCGGATATATGGGCGGTGAGAGTGCTATGCACACTATTTTTCTTTTTAATACGCCAAGCTACTTTGTTTAAATCTGAGCTACTGTGGATTTACTTTGGATTTCTCCCCCCCATTACGTGAGAGGTGGTGTTGAGGTGAAACTTTTATTCTGACTGTGAGAGTCTAATCTGAGTTTTCTGAACTCAGACTGGATCAGTCATCAGTGGTCATCATACTGCTTTTATTATTTACTGCATTATTTTAGATTTTCTGCTGATTCTTCCTCCACTACGTGAGAGGTGGTGGTGGGGTTGAATTATTTTTGGATCATTTAACCAGAGTGGTGGGAGCTCTCTGGTTTCAGAACTCAAGCTGCACTTTATTATTGTGCCTGGTTTCCTTTTTGTTTTTTTATCTATTTTTGGTAATTATAATTGGACTGATAATTTTGCGCAATCCTTATTTTATTCTTAGGAGTGTGTTAAATTTGGCTGTGGTGTGCATGGGTGTGTATGTGTGGGTGTGTGAGGGTGTGTAGATTGTATCTGTTAAAAGGTTAGATTAAGTGTGATTTGTTTTGTTAGCAGCTTTTGCTAAGCTGAAGATGTGTTGGCAGACAGCTCTCCTGGTCAGACATTACTCCCCTTTTGAACTTCAGGACCTTGGCCCCTTTAACTGTCCCCCCCCCACCAGAAGCAGTTTATAGAAGCTGCAGGGTACAGGAAATAGTTGGTAGGAGGCGAAGGGGGGGCTGGGGGGTCACAAACCATGGGGGGGTGAGCTGGGTGGTTGGCTTGAGGTAGTTAGGATAAGGAGATGCCCTGTGGCGAAATGGATTCCAGAATGCGGTCCTTCATATCTAGTCTCCATACCCAAGGGATCCAGGGTTTCTGGGCCAGTAGCTTGGCCGGCACTGGAATCTCATCCAACTCAAGTGGTGTTGTACAATGCCAGGTCTATTAGGAACAAGTCAGCTATTATTGCTGATCTTGTTGGGACAACAGACCTGGCTTGCATCACTGAGACCTGGCTGGATGATAACACCTTTCGAGTTCGGACCACAGGGGCAGGGGTGTAGTCATTTGTTTTAGATTGGAATTTGGGCCTTGTAGGTGTGTTAGTTGAGGAATCCAGATCATTTGAATGTACTGTGGTTGCAAGTGTGGGGTGTAGGATCATTCTCATCTCCCGTCCTCCTGGGGGTGAGAAATTGTTCCTACAGGAAGTCGCGGACTTCATTGCTGACATGGCGTTTGGGTCACCAGGTTGATAGTCCTGGGTGACTTCAACACCTGGGTTGACGATGATCTCTTGCAATTTGTCCAGTACTTCCTCCAACTTATGAATTTGTTGGGCTTCACACAGGTACTTGCCTCTGCAACCCATAATCATGGTCACTCACTTGATCTGGTTTTCCTCCTGGGGATGGAGACCTCTGATTTGGTGGTGGAACCAGTCAGATGGTCTGATCACCACACCATAAGGTTCAATTTCCGGGCTCCCCCTTATAGGCCTGCACCTGTGGAGATGGTCAGATACCACCCTTTGAGGAATGTGACCTCTGATGGCCTATTGGTGGTATTACACCTATTGGGATTTCCAGGTGCAAGTGAGGGTCCAGAGAGTTTGGTTCAGGCTTATAACAAGGCTGTGACTGAAGCTCTGGACTCTATTGCTCCTGTCCGTGTTTGTCATCTCTCTGTCTGCCCACGGTCCCTGTAGTTTGATGGGATCTTGAGGGAGTTGAGATGAGTTGGACGAAGGTTAGAGCAATGCTGACAGAAATCTGCCCTGGATGCTGAAAATCTTAGCTTGATAGAACATTACTGAGACTATCAATCAACAATCACCCATAAGAAGGCAGAGTTCCTGTATGGGGAGATTGCTGCAGCTCAGAATTGACCAGCTCAGCTCTTTCAAACCATGGACAGGTTGTGCCACCCAACCTGTCTGCAGGTTCAAAGTGCATTTTCACAAGTTAAGTGTGATGAGTTTTCTCAGTTCTTTGATGATAAGGTGGCCAACATCAGGGCCGAGATCTGACCTGCTCACTCTATGGGGGTTGGTGATGGTCGGTGCTCGGTCACCTCTCCTCAGTTTTCTTGGACATCTTTTGACTTGCCAGAGGCCGCAGATGTCTTACAGATTGTCCAGAGTATGCAGCTGATGTGCTGTAGTTTGGACCTGGGCCCAACATGCCTGATAATGGGGTGTGTGGATTCCATCAGCCCCGTCCTTACAAAGGTTGTTTGGTGCCCCTTAGAGTTGGGTGAGTTCTCTAGCTCCCCAAAGGTGGTGGTGGTGACATCACTCCTTAAGAAAACTTCTCTGGACCCAAACTGCTTTGCTAACTACAGACCTATCTCCAACCTTCCCTTCATTGGGAAGGTGACTGAGAAAGTAGTTGCGCTGCAGCTGGCGAACCATCTTACTATCCATAATGTCTACGATCCTCTCCAGTCCAGTTTTCAGAAGAGGCATAGTACCGAGACTACTCCGGTTCGGATGCTCAATTATCTCCTGATGGCAAGAGATCAGAAGAACCATTCCATCTTGGTGCTTCTTGATCTCTCTATTCGGCTTTTGACACTGTGGATCATGGGGTGCTGCTCGAGTGCCTGAGGGTCATCTGTGGCCTGGCAGGTTCAGTCCTCAGATGGTTTCAATCATTCCTCACTGGCAGATCTCAGAGGGTGGCATTGGGGATATTTTTCTCTGACTCATTCTCTTTGCCATGTGGGGTCCCTCAGGGCTCAGTACTGTCCCCAATGTTGTTCATGGTGTATCTGCTGCCTCTGTGAGACATTGTGAGACAGTATGGGCTGCGATTTCACTGCTATACAGATGATACCCAGCTCTACCTGTCCTTTGTACCTGACCAGGATAGTACGGTCTTGGTCTTTAAATTCAGGACTGGATGAAATCTAGCTGGTCGAAATTGAATTCCGATAAGACTGAGGTGTTGATGGTGGATCCAGGTCACCAGATAGAGGGGTCGGTGGCAGGGTCACTCTCTGGGCTTTGGCTCGGGGGTGTCCAGCTGCCTTCCTCCGAATGGGCGTGAAACCTGTGGTGATTCTTGATGAGGGGCTGACACTGCATTTGCAGGTGTCTGCAGTAGTCAAGTCCTCATTTTATCATCTGAGGAACATCGCCCGGGTCAAGCACCTTGCTCCGTCCGACAACCTTCTGACATTGATCCATGCCTTTGTGACCTTGCACCTGGACTACTGTAAATCCCTTTACCTAGGGCATGCCTTAGCTGTTTCCTTCAGGAAATCAGCCCAGGGAGAAGTGCCTTCATGGTAAGGGCTCCCACCTCTCTAAACGAGCTTCCAAACACAATCACCAGCCTCCAACGCCTAGGGCACTTCAAATCCGAACTCCGTAAGTCCATCTCTCCTCCAGTCTGCTGCCTGTGTCAAACATAATCCCAGCATCTGGTCCACCACTCAACTGCCCACTTGCTCTGGCCAGGTTGCACCTACTCCCCTCACCCAACCCCCTTCACCCCTCCCCGCCAACTCCCCCCACTTGTCCTTTGTCCAGTACCCCCTCACTACCCCCCCACCTGCCCTCTGTTCAGTTCACCCAAACTCCAGCCTGGTCCCCAGTCCACTTTCTGCCCCCCTACTGCTCCCTTCCACCTGCCCTCTGTCCAGTGCACACACACTACCTCTAGCCCATTTTCCTGACCTCTTCCTCCCTCCTCCTCCCCCACCTACCTGCACTTGCTAAACCCCAACTTGTCTCTCTGCACTGAACTTCTCTCAGATGGTTGCACATTGCATACCTCCACTGGGAAATTGACAATGTTGCCAGCTGCTTCATTCATGTCTTGACTTGTGTAAACTGTAAATGCATTTGCTACCCCTTCCTATGTAAACTCTATGTTAGTAGTACAACCCCAGTGTCAATTTGTCTGCTGTAATTATGCTGTTGCAACAAAATGTATCTTCTTAAGTGTTGACGAGGATCGTTAGTAAACGATCTCTTAGCTCAAAGGTTTGTAATTCCGAGTTCCCAATCAATAAATAACTAACTAAATAACTTGATTCACCATAGAGTTTCCTTTTCAGTCCTTTCTTCTGAGAACATGCTTCTTCTGTAAAACAGGGGTCAGTAGGCCTTGAAACAAAGTAAAGGTTATTACTTGGGCCCAAAGGAATCCAATATTAAATACAGAACATACTATAGGTGCAGGCATGGAAATACCTTTTGCTTACACTGCAAACTAATTCCTATGGCCGTCTCAGAAAGCAGTTCAATTTTAAATAGTCTTTTAGCAAGCCCACCTCTAACAGTATAATAGAAATTACCATCACATATGCCGGCCCGCTGCTTTGGGTGGATTCCGCCGTGATGCTGGCGCACCGGTTCGAACGCACTCAGGTCGCCAGAGGGCTGGCTGGGGAGAAGGATCGAGGGGTCCCAATGACTGCTCTCCTTCTTTGGGGAGGCGCGGGATGTCGTCAGGCAAGGGGACTCCTGGTAGAAGCCAGGGGTGCTGCAAGCATACGGCGACAGCAAGTTAACTAGGGGGTGGGACGGATGCTGGTGTCATTGCACATTCCAACCCCCCCAGAGGGAGAAAAACCAAGCCTGCCTCCTCTCTGCCTATATGGCACCCTCACCTCAGCTGCAATTGGCTCCTCAGGCTGACTCCCACCCTATCCCATTGCTTGTGGCACCTTAAGGGGAGGGTGTCACATCTCCGCCCTGGGGGGTAATTCAGGGGGTCCCAGGAGAACGGCTCATGTGGGGATGCCGCAGCCAAGGAGTCCATGACCAGGCAGATGGCTGGAAGAGAGAGAGAGAGGTAAGGTGCAAAAAGAATAAATAGGAAAAAAAAATAGAAATTGCCATCACATGAAACTCCTTCTCCTTACCAACTTTCCCAGCCCTCCACTCTATTTTTTATCCATCTATAAAAAGGTCTTGGCTTCCTCAAAATATGATTGTAATCATCTTTAATTAAGCCATGCTTTTTGTTTTGCGTGTGTTTAGCACTTATTGCACTTAGCACTTTAAGATTTGAATACTTACATGAATAGAAACATAGAATTTGCCACCAGATAAGGACTGCTTGGCTCACCTAGTTTGTCCATTTTCCCCTGCCTATAATATTACCGCAGATCCTACTTGTCTCCCGCCCATTCACCCACCCTAGCTTCTCTTTCCCCTAAGATTCCCTTATGCCTATCCCATGCATTCTTGAATCTCAACACTGTTTTTGCTCCCACCACCTCCACTGGAAGACTGTACTAGCAATCCACCATTCTTTTTGTGAAGAAACGCTTCCTCACATCTCTCCTGAATCTACCTCCCTCTAGCTTCTTAGTGTGCCCCATTATCCTTGAGTACTTTGTTTTCTGAAAAATACTTCCTTTCTGTACCTTATTTACTCCTATGAGGTATTTAAAGGTCTCAATCATATCCCCCTTCTCGTTCCTCTCTTCCTGGGTGTACATATTTAGGTCCTTAAGTCTCTTCTCATAGGATTTCTGGTGCAGACCCTGCATAATTTTAGTTGCCCTGCTCTGGACTGGCTCCACTCTGTGTATGTCCTTTTGGAGATGTGGTTTCCAGAACTGGGCACAGTATTCTAGGTATACTAGCAATCTATTCATAGACGATACCACATCCCTCTTTCTGCTGTTGATACTGCTCCTTATGCACCTCAGTATCCCACTGGCTCTCCCAACTTCCTTGTCCCACTGCGTGGCCACCATTAGGTCATCTGATATGATTATCCCCAGGTAATATAGCGCTTATGGTTACTTGATTTGGTTGTAATATCCACAAGCATATATTATCTAGCATAATATTTGCTGAACCTATGAATTAAAATAGAGTGACTATAATTCAATGGCTGCTCAGTCCATAACAAAATGTGGTACTGTACCTTTAAAACAAGCAAGATAAAAGTCATGTGGATATATTTTTTATTTATTTATTGAAATGTTTCACCAGGAGGATACACTGAACAACAAGTTGCTCGTCTCACGGTGCGACCTTGGGGAAGAGGTTACATAGGGTTGTGAAGGATGATCAGTTACAATAGTATGTGGGTAGTACAAACAATGCAACATTGTAAGATTGTGCAACAGTTGGAACACAAGGTATTGTACAATAAACAGTAGTGCAACATTGGGTAAATTACATGTCCAAAATCATACAAAAGAACATATGAACATACAAAACAGTAATAATGCAATAGAATCATTTATAGTGCATAAGTGTACCAGGACCAGGCTCGAGGTAGTATGCAAGTGCTGTTGGAGTGAAAAGTATGGGGTTAGGCTGTGCACACTGGTGACCTAGAGGGGCAGGAGGAGAAGAGAGGGGGTAGAGGCAAGAATTGAATATGAGGAGAAGGGGTAGCCATTTCCTGATTTCCCCCTTCAGAGTGTTGAGAACCCTGCCGGCGGGGTGTCATGGTAGGAAGGCAGAAACTGGGCGTAGTTATTAAGGTGGGTTAAAGCAGAAACAGCCGAGGGAAAGGTAATTGTATAGGGCAGAGGTAAGGGAGTAGTTGGAGGAGGAGGAGTGATGTATTTCAGGGAGGAGGAAATTCCAGATTTTATTCAAACGATGGGCAAAACCAGTCAGACCGATGAGGGTGGAGCGGCGAGGGACCATCAGGGTGCGGGAGTCATTTGATCTGAGAGAGTGGGTGGGGGGAGGTGGAGTGCAGAGAGAGGATGAGAGCTAGGAGGGGTGCCCCCCGAACCAGAATTTGGAGGTTAGTTTGGCACAGAGAGATATGCGTCTGTGAGATAGTGGAAGGAAGGTTAGAGAGTGATAGAGTTCACAGTGGTGGGAGCGGAAGGGGGAGTCGATAGCAAAATGGCAGAAGGAGTTAAAGATAGTGTCCAACTTGGTCAGAGAAGATTTGGGAGCAGCACCATAGACTATGTCACAGTAGTCAAAGATGGGGAGTATCATCTTCTGGACAATTTCATGCCTCACAGTCAGCGGGATGCAACTACGATTCCTATACAGAGCACCAAGCTTGGGGTGCAGTTTCTTCAGGACAGCATCGATATGCAGAGAAGCTGAGGTGCTGGTCCTGCCAAACTCCCAGATATTGAAATGAGGAGGTGTCCTCCAAGATGGTCCCATCAAGGGTGTGGAAGCAGGGTAGGGCCGGGAGCTGAGACAGTCTCTGCCTGGTGCCAAAGGTCATTGAGACTGTCTTCTTGGCATTTAGAAAAAGCTGGTGAGAATTAAACCAGAGCTGAACTTGGTTGAAGTCATGCTGTAAGCTGGTTTGCACAGCAGCAGAGTTTTTTTCTGAAACTGTACAAAACAGTATCGTCAGCATACATGTGGATAGAAGAGGATGAGCAGGCTGTGGGTAGATCATTCAGGAAAATGGAGAAGAGTAAGGGACCAAGCACTGAGCCCTGAGGGACACCAGTGTTGATGGGGAGTGGAGGGGAGATGTAATCAAGGATTCTCACTGACTGGGTCCTGCCAATGAGGTAGGATTTAAACCAGTTTGTGGCTGATGGAGCAAGGCCAGCTGAGAAGAGTGAATCAAGAAGCAGGTGATGTGAAACAGTGTCAAAAGCTTTGGCTAGGTCGACAAAGATGGCCAAGATGATCAGGCCATCATCCTTCCTGAAAGGATGGAGTCAGTAAGCCTGAGGAGGGAGGTGGTTGTTGAGTGGTTCTTCCAAAAACCAGATTGGAAGGGGATGAAGAAGGAGGAATCAGAGAGGAAGGGTGATAGTTGAGAGAGAACTACATTTTCTTGAAGTTTGGCAAGGGTAGGAAGGAGGGAAATGGGGCAATAGTTGACAGGAGTGGATATGTCACCACACTTGGGGAAAGGAAGGACTACAGCATGTTTCCAGGATGAGGGTACTTGGGCAGAAATAAAGGACAGATTAAGGACTAGGGAGATAGGATAATCAATTGCAGGAGCAGAAAGATAGAGAAGTTTAGGATCAAGCTCATCTGGTGAGAGGCCTTTAGAGGGGCCGAGAGATAGGAGAGCATTAAGAGCTTCATCAGGGGATATACTAGAAAAGGAAAATGGGGGATGGGTAGGCACTGGCTGAGGCCAAGGGCTGCAGTTAGTAGGTGGCAATGGGGAGAGGGAATTTAGAAGAGACGTGGTGCACGAGGTGTAGTAGGCATTAAATTCATTGGCCACAGAGCCAGAGTCGGAAACTAGGGAGTTATTTATTTTGAGAACTGGAGGGGGAAGGTGATGGGGGAGAGAGAATAGGGCATGAACTACCCTCCAGAATTTAGATGGAGAGTTAGTGTTAGTCAGGAATGAGGAGTTGAAATAATCAGACTTAGCCAGTCTAGTAGCTTTAGTACATGAATTGCATAGCATTCTGTACTTGGTGTAGTTATTTGGATGTTTAGTAGATTTGTGTTTTCTCCAGGCCCGATCATGCTCTCTGAAGCAGGCCAGGAGTTCGGGGGTGATCCAGGGCAGGTGAAGCCCATAGAAAAAGCTGGTGAGAAGTAAACCAGAGCTGAACTTGGTTGAAGTCATGCTGTAAGCTGGTTTGCACAGCAGCAGGGTTTTTTCTGAAACTGTACAAAACAGTATCATCAGCATACATGTGGATAGAAGAGGATGAGCAGGCTGTGGGTAGATCATTAAGGAAAATGAAGAAGAGAAGACTCTGGTCCATCTGAAAGGAGCAAAGGCATTCCAGGTGGCAATGAATTTGTCCTTAAAATAGTCAAGTGCTTGGTTGGGATAATCCCACCTCCCTGAGGAAGTGGCAGACCAGCACAAAGCTCCATGGGCATCTAATCTGGTGGAGTGGTGGTTTGCAGTCTCCTGTATGCTTTTGTCTATTTAATAAAAGTTTTTTTACTTTGCCTATACTTCCTTTGTGCAACAGGTCTTTGTTTGCATCTCAGTTTGCAGTGTTGGGTAAGTTACTTTTTCTATTACTTTCTATTACTTTTGGAAACTTGTTCCAGAAAGCTATGTGCAGTCACTAGCAAGGATGGAGACGTACTGGAAAATGTAATACACTTTACAGTTATAATTACTTATGTCTTTTTATACAAAAGAAATACGTTACTGTAACTGATTACATTTATTTGAAAGTAGCTAGTAACTGACCTATTACTTTCAAAACATGTAATCTTTTATACTTATTTATTATTTTTGTACTGTTTTTGTATAGAAAGAAATAAGTAAATGTAATTGTAAGGCGTATTACTTTTTCTACTACTTATCCATCCTTGCTAGTGACTACACAGAGCTTCCTGGAACAAGTTTCCAAACGTAATAGAAAGTAATAGAAAAGGTAACTTACCCAACACTGTCAGTTTGTCCTTTGATTCTAAGGCTATTTTCTGCAGCAGCATTGGAAGGGGTCTTAAGTCTGTGTGGAGTTTAAAAAATAATATGTAACAGAAAACATTGTTATAAATTAAGTTACAGGTAAGTGGGCACATTGTGATGCAGCCCACAACATGCAACAGAGAATAGAAGACCCCACAGAAGAGGTATTTGTTGTAACCCCAGTTTCCCTTAAGCTGAGGCACTAAGTTACAAGTGACCTCTGTAACCAGATGTGGGGGTACTTCAGAGGCACCAGGAAGTGCTAGACCAGCATGAACCTTGTCTATTCTACATCCTGTCTCATACTCTGCTGAGCCATGTATGTGTGTGTCTCCACTGGTCTGGGAAGATTAGTCCCGTAAGACCTGGTCTGAGACCAGTTTCTCTTTTAAAATGTCTGGTATCAGTTAGTGTCACACATGTCTAACCACAGTATTGCTAAGCACCAGCCAGCATAGCCTATTGGTTAGGGCACAGAGCTGTGATCCAGAAGGTCTGGGTTTGCATCCTGATTTCCCTAAAATCATTTTAACCTTAAATTTCACATGAATGGTGCTCCATGGTAGTGTGGTGCTGGAATAGTAAAGCTACACTAAAGTGCATACAGTGCAGGACAAAATCTAAGGACAGCAGAGACACTGGTCTTAGACCATGGACTGGATTTTCAGCCCTTCTGGGTAAGTTCACTCTGCAGCAGCCAGTGCAGAACGAATTCTCCCCACCTGTGGACCTTATTATGTTCAGTCCAAGTTTCACATGGGTGGCAGGTATAGCTGCAGGGATGTTATGCCTGGTCCCACCAGGTGTAACATTTCGGTGCAGCTGCACCAATGAAACAGCTGCAAGCTGCTTTAAACCGCGGAGCTGGTCATAAACCAGTTCCTGCTTTGAAAATACAGCACATACAGGAAAACTGTGGCTCCACAGGTGAAGCCCTGCTTATGGCAGTCTTTCCCCGTACCTGCACTGATTTTGGTGGAACTGAAAATCTGGCCCCAGGTTTATGGGGAACAATCTACCTGGAGCATCTCCACTGCTTTACATGTACCATAACTTTCTCCAATTTATGCTTCTTTGTGAGATGCCATGCTAAAAGCATTATACAATATTTGCAGTTTATAACTTTAAAGCAGATCTGCTATTTGAATCTGATAATGTTGGAATAGTTTTTATAAAGTTAGTTAATCTGAAGTTAGAAGTCTGCCCTCCAGACGTTTAGAACTTGTGCCGTAAGATTGCTGAGTTGCCTAGATGACTAGTTCTCCAGATTTGGCAGAGATAAATGGATGTGTGTATTTGTGATTACATAAAGATGTATAATAATTCTGCTACTTGTAAAATACAGCAAAACAGTAAAAACTGTAAAACCTAAGTGCTGTGCAAGCTGTACTAGACACTCTAAACACTGCATCAGTTTCATACACTTGAGTTAAGATGCTTCTAATTTATTAGTTCAAAGCAGTGTTATGTGAGTTTATGCTACATGTTAAAACAGCTAAATGAAGTTTAATCAAAAGAAGTCATATATGAATGTACAGTTAAAGTTTTTTGCACATCCTGTGTCAGAGTCTGCTGAGCCATGTGCGTGTATCTCCACTGCTTTACAGATGAATAAAGACATGTTAATTTCAAGACATGTGTGTGGTAACATTTGGCGAGTTGGTGAGCCAGCCAGCCAGCCAGGAGAGGTACATTCACAAGTAAGAAAGTGCCAGAATGAGATTCCTCTTCAGCAGATGAACTTACTACTGGAAGTAATGTGACTGGCTATGCTGCAAAGGGAAACTGTAAGTCCTGCACATACAGTTGCCATTTAATTCATTCAGGCTGGTCAAAGTGGTGATGTTCTGGGAGACAAAGGTTGAAGATTCTACTAGCAAAGAAGCAAAGTGGTCATAATCAGAAGGGCTGTTAAGTGAACTGTCAGGATGCATATTTTCTAGATTTGTAAAAGAAATCAGGGAAGCAAACTGAAAAACCTTTATAGCGTATGATGGAATGCTGTTATACTCTGAATTCCTTTATTTTCAAAACATTGTTATGCTGTACTAGCCACGTCAGCTAGGTTGTTATGCTGCACTAGCTACATAGCTAGTGCAGCATAACGACTTAGAACATGATCGCTCATGCACGGTGCATGATCTTCCCTTTACTCGGCAGCAGCCGCAGCATTCAGAGCTAATCCTGCAAAGAAAAAACAGCCAAAAGTAAGCTTCAGATATCTAAGGATGGTACTTTTTGACCATCCTACACTATAAAAAACAATGAATGACTATCGGCAACAAGTCAGTTAGTTCATCTCGCGGTTCCTATGGCAACCAAACCTCTCGAGGTTCAAGCAGTCGCCATAGGAACCTCTCGATGAATGAACCGGCTTGTTACCAATAGTTAGTCATTCATAATTCTCTATGCTATTTACAGTTGCCATGGCTGACACTGAACTGCAAAATGTTCACTTTGAACTAGAGTGTCTCCTCTACCAGCTCCTGGAGGAACAGCTTAGAGGTATTTGTGATCATTTGAATATCTCTGGCACTGGTTGTGCTAATATATCAGGGGAAAGTCATTTTGCCCATATTAAGTATGTTAGCAATCACTTAAGTGATGAGAGAGAAGAGCTGGAAGATACAGGTCTGTCCTAGATGCTATAACTTAAAGATAAAATGTGTGAGATCATTGGCAGTCCAGTACCCCAAGACTATGCTAAGAAAATAGAATCCATGGAGCTCCAGTTTAAAAAAAACAAATGGAGGAAAAGAAAAGTGAATTAATGCATGCAAAAACAAAACCCTTGACAATCCTAAGAACTGAACCTGGTATAAAGCCAGATTTTAAAATTTCTTGGCAAAGTGAAAGTGCATCACAAAAAGACAGGCAGAGTTTTTCCAGTTTAGAACACAAACTGAGAGTGGACACATGAAGTATTATAGTGAAACTGAGATTACAGAAGCAGCTATTAAAGCAGTTAACCCTGGACTGAGCATTTGAAGCTATTTGGAAGGTAAAGCAGATGTAAACTTGCCTAAACTGAGGAGAATCCTGGAATCCTGAGGTAATATTATCAAGAAAAGGATGTGACTGAACTTTACCAGCAGCTGTCAAATTTGGTGCAGGCATCTAGACAGACCCCTCAGGACATTCTGGTTCAAACCCTAGATTTACACCAAAAGGTGCTCTTTGCTTCCCAAAAAGCAGATTCAGGCTTGAAATATGATCTAGTATTAGGTCAGAATATGTTCCGCCATTCTGTACTGACAGGACTGCAAAATGGCAGTATTTGGATGTTTAGGAAACCCTCTCTGCAGGATGGAATGTGCCACTATTAGCCACACCAGCACAGCAACCTACAGCCCTGTTGACAGAATCGACAGTTCACTGACAGGTCACTGTGTTGGTGCACCTGAGACAGGGTCACACTGTCTCCTGGTCCTGCACCCCCTCCCCGAATCAGCTCTGACTTGGAGTTGATAATCTATAGTATGGGGGTGCAGGTGGTAGACCCCATGTGGGGTTCGAGGCAACCCCGATGAAAAAATAGACCAGGAGACAAATGGGATTTATGTCGACCACAACTTGTGGTCGACATAAATCCTGTTGCTGTGATCCTGGTCGATGAAAGCGTTGTCAAATCGACATCATAGAGCCCTGCAGGACAAGGATGTTTAATATGAAGTCTTTTTTTTTTTATACTTTTCATTTATTGATTATGTGCATATACATTCAACAAAGAATACTTGGTTCCATGTCTTAGGAAATTATACAAAGGATGTCTTTTACTAAGGATTTTTAGCATATCTCCCCATGTTACAACATAGTGGGGTTATCAAAAGAATATGTCTAGTTAATAAACATGTACTTCCAAAAATAGTATTTATATCTGTGCCATGACCATGGACTATTTTCTAAAATATCTGAACGCAAAAAGTCTGTGAGTAAACCACTCTTAATGTGGTCAATAAAACCCATCATAAGTCCATGTAAAAAACAATAATTTTTCTTAAATTCAAATAGAGACATCCAACTCATCATCTGCTCCTGCAAACATTTGTTGCCCATCATATCTTAATGCTGTAAACATTCAAAAAGCCTCTGCTTTGTAAAAATACAGAGTACTCTATATTTATCACTGCCCCTTAGTAAAGCAGATCCAACATAAGAAAGCTTACATACATCCTTACTTACCCATCCTCCCTCAGTCTCAAGAGTTCTCATTCTCCTTGTGACTTTCAAAGTCCAATTTTATTTTTCCAGATGCTTTCCTGTATCAGCTGGGTCATTAACGATGAAAGTTTTACCTGTGTAGTGAATGCGCTGTTTAGCAGTGTACAAAAGAATGTTCATAATTCCCAGTTGTCACAAGTCCCCCCTCACCGCATCAAAGGCTTTATGCTGCTGACGAGTGGCAAATGAAAGGTCAGGGAAATAATAAATTCTAGTGCCATCTGAAAGCTAGACAGTTCCCTTCTCCTTTTCAGCTTGTAGGATTTGCTCCTTGATGGTAGGGCCTGCCGTAACCACAAGGATACTCCATGGTGTGCCTTCCTGAAGAGGCCGGCACCTAGGTGTAATCCAGTAAGCCTGTAAAATTAATCTTATCCCAGAGAATCCAAGTGAGGTGTCCACTAGCTGGACTACATATTCCAGGAGATTGTGCCCCTCTTTATTTTCAGGTACTCCCAGGATCCGTACATGGCCAACTGAACCCCATTCTCCAAGTTTTTTGAGATGCTGGAATAGCAGGTGATTCTCGCTTACCAACCCCGCAGTGACCATAACTGCTTTTTCCACCATCCATTGTGCATGTTGACTTTTGGCGGCCACGGTATCTAGCTTAGTTTCCACCGTGGTCTCTCTGGAAGTAAATGTGTCCATTTTCTTATCCAGCTCTTTGACAAATGCTTCTAAATCTTTAATGGCTTTTAGTACAGCAGCATTCGATGGCTCACTTTCAGCACCATGTGCTTGGCCCTGTTGCAGTGGGTTTTAAGGTCTCCCCATCTTCTCCACTGATAAATCTGGCAGTAGTACAATTTTTCAGTCTTAAACTAAGATATCCAGCTGCAGGGTAGTAGGGAGAACAGTCTAAGCCCTCTTAGACAACCAAAATATTAATTTTCCAATTAAAATAATTAGAAATTAAAGTCTGTCAGCAGGAGTGCTTGTGAAGGACGTTTTTCTCAGTTGGCTGCAATCCGCACACCCCCATGAAGTCTTATTTGAGCAGTTGAGCACTGTAGTGTGTAAAGAGTTTGAGAAAAAAGCAGAAACATAGAAATGGTACTGACTTGAAAACAACAAAAGTTAATTAGAGATGGGAGAAGTGAGCGAAATTCACTCCACTGAGTAATCCAAAAAATCATGCCCATTTCGTGGAGCGAAATGTGGAATTTTGCCTGGCAGAGTGTCAAAATTGCACCCAGCAGCACAGCAAAATTTCACCTTCTGTGGAGAAATTCCACCTTCCGAGGTGAAATTCTGCCTTCAGTGGTGCAAATTTCACCCACAGGAGGTGGAATTTCATCCTAAGAAGGTGAAATTTCATTGCAGAAGGTGGAATTTTGCAGCAGAAGCAGAATTTCACCTGCAGAAGGTGAAATTTCGCCTAGGTGAAATTCAGCCTTAGGCGGCAAAATTTCACGAATTGCTCCACCAGGCAAATTTGGCCACTTTGCCGGCCCTTCGCCAGCAGAATTTAAATTTGCTGTATCTCTAAAGTTAATGTCTTCCTGCAGCCCAACACACTAGATGACTCTGAAAATGAGAAGCCATTCATGCACAAGGGAAAGAAGAAACAACTACATATAATACTCTATTGAATGAAACTGAGGAAGTCAAAGCTAGTCTATCTGGAGTTGAATTAGTTGATAGTTGAACTGGCATCCATTAAAGAAGCACATAAGCCCTTTTAAAAGAATAGCAATCAACATGATTTTAGAACAAGAAAGAGAAGAGGAAAAGGGCATTGAAAATAAGGTGCCCAGGTTGCTGAAATGCAAAAAGGGTGATACATGTGACCACTGCTAGTGGTGTGGAAGTAAAGAACATTTTCAGTCTGGAAGCAGAAGTGAAGAGCATTTTCAGACTGGAAGCAGAGCTAAACAGGAACAAAGTCTGAAAGGAGAGGTTATCACTTCTTCAGAACCAGGAGTGACCAGGAAGACACATGTGTACTACATAACCTCAAACACATCCACAGCTGGAAAGTACATTTTCAGACCCCTGAAAACAGCTAAAACCACAAATGAAAAAGGAGAGACTGACTTCTGTTGAGAAACTGTCCTCATATACTGTGTTTGCCATCTACAGTAAATCTGAAGCAGTATATCTGAGTGACCAATCTAGTTGGAAAGAAATGCATAATACAGTGCTTCATTAATGATTTCAGAAGCCCTGTGGGATACAAGTGCTCAAGTATGCATGGTATCTAATAGTTGGATTGAAAAGAACTTCCTACGTTACCCAATCAGAAAGTTTGAGGAATTACTAGAAGTCAAGGCAGCAGATGGGACTCCATTCCTATATCAGGAGTTTAGATCCAGTTTTGCCTGACACCAGATGAAGAAACAGTAGCTATTCCTATTTTGGTGAATGTACATGAACTTGAAAATTTTATCATTGGTTATAATGTCATTGAACATTTTATGAAATGTAGCTGTAATGATTTATAAGGTAACTTGCCTTCTTCACTGCTAATTGGCATTTTGACTGCTGTACTTCCCCATGTTAAGATTAAAGATATGAACGAAGTTATCTATCTTATTAAAGGTAACCACTCAGACAATTTATGTACAATTAAAACTGGGAAAAAGACTGGGATTATCGGCTGGGCCCATACTGGTTTTGATACTGACAGTGTGCAAGCAATATTTGAGCCTGACAAGACCTCTCCAGAGTTAAAAACTTAAGCATCAGGGTAATATTAGTTTATGTTCCAAGGGTGCCATCATGTAGGGTAACTGTTCCCATTAGCAGCCTGACCTAACATGACATTACTGTAAAAGGTTGGACAATTTTGGGAAAGCTGGCTTTCAGCAATTCCTATTGATGTATAGAGAGTTGAAGCTTGCCAGACTCAGTCATCAGGGAACTGTGATGTCAGTACAGTGTGCAAGGGAACAATCAGTAATGTGACCGGTAATTCCTTTGACCATGTGACTGATGCAGGCCATTTGGAGCCACTTGTACACCCTACTTGTCTGAATGAAAAACAGAGAGAAATTGCCAGTCAAAATGTTGAGAAAAGAGTCTCAGGCATTTTTAAGGGACCATAATGATATATGGGTCAGATAAATTTACTAAAAATGCATATCAAGTTAAAAGATCACCAGCCAGTCCAGAAAAGTTATATAGCAGTACCATGTCCATTATATAGAGAAGTGAAGGAATACCTGCAGTATTTGATAAACCATCAATAGTTGACAAAATCTAGCTCACCCTTTTCCTCACCAGTGGTGTGCATCCACAAGAAGGCTGGCAAGCTGAGACTTTGCATATATTACAAGGAACTAAATAAGAAGATTATCTCTAACAGACCTCACATCCAGTGTGTCATGAACAGTTTGAAGGGTCAGTCATGGTTTTCTGTTCTTGGCCAGGGAAGGCTTACCATCAGGGGTTCCTCGATGAAGAGGTCATCTACTGACAACATTAATAACACCTTGGGGTCACAATGAATAGGTCAGAATTCCATTTGGTGTGATGAATTCTTTTGCAGCATTTCAAAAGTGCATGGAGGAGTGCCTGGGAACCCTTAGGGATGAAATCTGCATCCCTTACCTGGATGACATCCTGGTTTACAGAAACACAATTGATGATCACATGGAACATCAAAGAGGGACATTTTGCCAGCTCTAAGAACTTGGTATTGAACTGAGAGCCGACAAATGTGACTTCTTTAAATGAGAAGTCAGACATCTGTGTATGATATTTTCTGATGAGGGTTACAAAATGGGCCCAGCTGATATAGCAGCAGTGAAAGACCTTAAGGACAAGTCACCTATAATAATAGCTGTATCATGAAAATTGCTAAGTTTGCTTAACTGCTACAGAAAATATATAAAAGACATCTTGAAAACTGCTAAACACTTGTACAACATGTCTACACCCCAACATATAGATAAACCACTGACTAAGGGCACAGGTAGAGGAAGGGTAAAGATAAAATGGAGGGATCCAACCAAATCCCATCTAGTCAGGTTATTATCTAGACAGGAGGACACCTGATAGTACTAAATTAGCTGCTCAATTGTCTCTCACACAGCCTCCAGGAATGGCATATCTGGATTTATTTATTGAAAGGATTGGAATTACAACCTTATCTGGATTTTACATTGCCATTTATATTCCATGTAGATGTGTCATCCCAAGGACTTGGTGCTGTACTATACCAGAGACAGAATGGCAAATTAAGGGCCACTGCATACAGTTCCAGAACTTTGATTCCAGCGGAGAAAAAAATACCTTTTGCATTCAGCAAAACTGGAGCTCCTGGTCTTAAGAATACACATAAAGTTAAAAAGAAAGAAAAAAGAAAAGTTCCAGTACCATTTGTACCATGCTGTGCAATTTACTGTTTATACTGACAATGGAAAAGGACTTGAGAGTAGTCATATCAGATGACCTTAAAGTAGGCAAGCAATGTGAAAAGGCAGTAAGGAGAGCTGGGGGGATACTGGGATGCATAGGGAGAGGCATCACAAGTAGAAAATGGGAAGTTGTTATCCGTCTGTACAGACAGTTGGTGAGACCCCATCTGGAGTACTGTGTGCAGTTTTGGAGACCCCATCTCAGCCAGGACATAGACAGGATGGAGGTGGTCCAGAGGAGAGCAACAAAGATGGTGCAGGGTCTGCATCAGAAACCATATGAAGTGGGAATAAGAGGGTTTAATATGTATACCCTCAAGGAAAGGGGGGGGCATGATAGAAACTTTCAAGTACCTCAAGGGAATCAACAAAGTCCAGAAAAGTAGCATCTTTTAGAAAAAGAGAAGTGCAAGAACAAGGGGACACAATTAAACAATAGAGGGGGGACGGCTCAGGGGCAATGTGAGGAAATATTTTTTCTTGGACAGAGTGGTGGAGGAGGTTGTGGGGTCAAAAACAATGAGGGAATTCAAGAATGCATGGGACAGACATAAGGCAATTATAGTGGGGGGTAGGAGGAAGTAGGCTGTTGGTAAACTTGAATCTGTAGCTTATCCAGTAGTTAGGGAAATGAGCAGACTGGGTTGGCCAAGTGGCCCTTATCTGCTGTCAAAGTCTATGTTTCTATGTTTCTATAACTCCTTCACCTATGTTTTGACATTTGCTAGATTAAATGCTACTGGAGATAGATGGATGACAGAATTATCCAACTACAGTTTTTCAATCGAGTATCAGTCAGGGAAACATAATGTTAATGTAGATGTGTTATCAAAGATCCTATTGAATATAGAAATGTAAATGTCAGCATGTGATGAGGATGTTTTCATTGATAACACTATAGGTGTGCAAGGGAGTGGAGAAGCTGCATGGATCACAGCTGTAACATGTAAGCCTTCTGTACTGCAGTATGATACAAATGGTCACGTGGCCATCAAACCTTTACATTTTGAGGAACTTCTGGCAACTCAGAAAGAGGACCCAGCAGTGGGAATGATGATTCAGTGCAAAACTAAGGGGTGCAAACCACGAGTCAAAAACGAAAAGTGAATCAAATCAGACATGTGCCCTGCCATGTGAGTGATCTAAATTATACAGGGATGAGCACGGGATACTTCAAGGGAAATCTGGATCTATATTTCAAATGGTGCTACCTGAAAAATACCACAACAAAAGTGCACCAGCAATTTACTTATTTTTTTAATTTTTTTATTTATTGAAGTCTTGGAATGACTACAGGAAATTAATACAGTACATTATACATATGATATGATTATACTAGTAATACAGTACATTATACCTAGGATACAATTATACTAGTAATACAGTACATTATAAATAAGTGCATCATAAATGAGGGCAGAGTGCATGGCAAAGAAACAAACACATTGAGTAGATTTAAAATAGAAAGGATACAAAACATCACAGGAAATTAATACAGTACATAATACATAGGATAAGAGTATACAAGTAATGCAGTGCATTATACATAAGTGCATCATAACTGAGGGTGGAGTACATGATAATGGAACAAACATGGTGCAGGCAGTGCTAGCTAACTGAGTAAACAAGAAATTAAAGAAAGGAAAGGGAGACCAGAAGGAAGTCAGTTAAGAAGAGCTGTGAGACTGCTGGGGGGGGGGTAGGGAGTAATGATGAGTAGAGGGGTGTAAGGTGTAGAGAAGGAGGAAAAGGAAAGAGTGCAGGTAATGGATGAGTAAAGGGCAGGAGGGAAACAGAGTGGGGAGGGAGCCATGAGCAGTCCCAGATTAACCAGTAAAGGCTAGGAGCGGTCACAACTATTCACAGAGAGTAGGTGCTGGCGAAGTTTAGTTTTAAAGGGGCCCAATTTAACTGTAGAGAAAACCAGAGAAGACAGGCCATTGAGTAGGACAGGGGTCCTGTGGAAGAATGCTCACTGTCCTGGAGATGTCTTACAGAAAAGGACTAGGTAGAGGGCCTTATCAGAGCTCCTAGTAGAACGAGGGGTAGGGGCAGGGGAGATGAGCTGCTGAACCGAGGGAGGGGAGAGTGAGGTGAATCGAGGGAGGGGAGAGTGAGGTGGTGAGCAATTGCATGAAGAAACTGGATATAAAAGTGGAATGAGCTGTACCCTTAGCCAGGGATCAATTCTACAGGCCACATGTGCAATGGGACTTTAAAGGAAATGTCAGACAGGTATGCAGTTGTGTTAAACAAAAAAAGCCAAATCAAAATACAAGAGCTTATTTGCAAAACATTATTGTCACAGAGCCCTTTGAACTGGTTTCAATTGATTTTCAGCAACTGGTAAAGAGCAAAATGGGCTACAAATATGTATTGGTGCTGATCAGTCATTTTACACAGTTTGCCATAGCTTACAAAAACAAGGCACTGCATCAGCATGTGGTCTAAAAGCAAAACAAAAGGGTTATACTAAATGCATGCTGAAAATAGAAAATAGAGTTAAAAATCTATGTTTCAACCTTAGATCTTCTTCAGGAAATATCTAAAAGTGAAAAATGCAAAGTTAGTGTAGAGGAGAGGTAAACTGAGGTACATATATATATATATATATATATATATATATCATATACATATATATATAAAAAGGGGAGGCTCAGGGAGAAAAAGTGATAAATGTCAAGATTAAGAGAGAATCTGTGAAACAAAAAGGTGATGATGGGAAAGATCAGGGAAAACTGATATACTGTTCGGAGTGCATAATGCAACTTGCACAGTGCATAGGTTTTATAGGTTTAACTGTTATGCTATCTTTTAGTAGCAGATATAGTATACAGCTTTATGTAATCACAAATGTATATCTTCTTAATCTGGAGAAATACTCAACTAGGCAACTCAGCAATTTTACAGTACAGCTTCTAAAAATCTACAGGGCAGACTGCTAGCTTCAGACTTGTTAACGTTATGAAAACTGTTGCAACATTATCAGATTCAAACAGCAGATCTGCTTTAGAGTTATAACTACAAACATGATGTAATTCTTTTAGAGTGGCATCTCACTAAGAAGCATAATCAGAGAAAGTTAGAGAAAAGCAGTGGAGGCTATGGGCAGTGGAATACTTTATTTTGAATATTCAGCCAAATATTTATATTCAGGGACCCAAATATTCCAAAATTCAGTATCCATGTCCTTATTCATTATTTGTGTACCTGCGTGGGGGAGTAAAATAACAGCCTCCACCCTCCTTCCCAGCTCAATCATACCAAACTGTAACCGACCATTCCCCTATCCTCGGTAAAGAAGCCCAAACCCACCCTCCTCTTTTCAGTACTAACAATTTAAAGTTTGTGCTAGTTAAATAATAAACTAAGTCCCATGATGGGCAACCAGCACAACCCACTCACCACCACAGTCGACTGTCACCTCTTTGTGCTTTTTTTTGTTAAGCAAATCATCCCCCGACACCCAAATTTAATAATATGAAGTCGCTTCAGGCACAGTGAAGGTGACTGGCACAACCTGCCTTCCCCAGGTGGGGACTAAGTAACAGGGCCTAGTAAGAAGGCTGATAGGTGACAAATGTGGGGGAAGGAGACAGAGATGGAGACTTATGGTGAAAATGAAAAAGAAATTAAATGTGTACAGATACAAACAGACTTTAAGGAAAATGAAGGGTGGCTGAAAAATGTTAGTGGAAAATAAGTCTATCATTTAAACCAGAGGGCTGCTGGGAGCCAAGGCGGATGATCAGCTTGGCTTCCATGTTTTCTCTGTGGTTAGAATCCCAGAAGTCCTGCTGAAGGACACTCACAGAAAGGTCATTGACCCTCTGGTCCCTGGAGATAAAGTGGGATACAATGGGTTTAGCAGTGTCCCCATTCCTGACTGCTCTGTAAAGCTTACCCTACTGTAAATAAAACTGGAAAAGCCATAGCTGACAAACTCTTTAATGACTTTGTTTTAAAATGTGGTTTTCCAAGAAGGCTTCACCATAACCAAGGAGGTGAGTTTGAGAACCAGTTGTTCTAAATGCTGCAGCTCTGCTGTAAAATCAAAAGATTCAGGACAACACCATTCCAACCCCAGAGTAATAGCAGGTGGAGAAGCTGAATGGAACATTACTGGCTATGCTAAGAACACTAGTCAGAGGACCTGGTCAGCAGACCAAAAGTCAAACTGGAAAGAGTCTCTCAACAAAGTAGTCTTTGCATATAGCTGTACTTGACAGAAGAGCACTAGGTTTTTACCTCTTTGCCTATTGCTTGGTAGAGCCCTCAGATTGACTTTTGACATTCTTTTCAGTTCGACTCCAGATTCCACACTAATGGGAGGAAATTGTGCAGATTATGTGCAAAAATGGCAACAGCAGATGACACAAGCATATGATCTGGCAACTATTCATTCCCAAAAGGCAGCTCCTCACAGTAAATGGTATTATGACCAGTAAGTACATAATACAGCACTCGTGCCAGGAGGTTGAGTATTGGTGAGAAATCTCTCTGAATGTAGTGGACTTGATAAGCTGAGAGTGACTTCATGTGTTTGTTAGCAGAAATGGGGACAGCTCTGTATATGAAATGAGACCAGAAGATGAAAAGGGGAACTATAGGATTCTTCACCAGAATCTGTTACCCTGTGACCACCTACCTTTACATTCAGTCATGCCTAAACCCAGGCAAAAAGAAAGGAAACAGGAATCTAAAGGGGGCAAATATAACTATGGACAATTATAATGAGTGCAAATGGATTCAAGTGGTTCAGATAATGAAGAGGACCAATTGCAATTTTACACACCATTGCAGCATGAGACAGTACACAATGATCAAGGGAGATCTGCTCCTACATGTGATAATTATGCTCTAAACCCAGAGGCAGATGCTCTTCATCCTGCTCTACATCCTGCAGTTATCAATTCTACAAACAGGGAGAATAAAGATATTGATGGCCTGCTTGTTGGACACCCTAGCAGTTGCTTGGTAAATACTGGACAGCTTGAAGAACCTGTGATAGATTCAGGTCCAGAGAATAGAGAACCAGATTATCCACGATAGGCTTGGAATAATCTTATTCAAGAAAGAAGATGGCAACTGTTTACCAGTGACAAACTAGGATTTCCTAGTTACCAGTGTTGGGACTGACTCTGTTTTTAACGTTTCTCATACATAACTGTATCCCTACACGTTACCACTGTGTACTATATCCAAGAATTGAACATACAGTATTGTGCCATGTTGGTAACTATAGCTCAGGCATTAAGTGGAGACTGTTCCCAAAAGAAAGTTAAAAATACTTCTGTTACACAATACACATGTATTGTATTGTTTTATTTTGTTTGCAAACAAGAAATAAATTATGCGTTCCAATGTTAAGATGTTACAATAGTCTAATTTCCACGTTATTATTAGTAATGTGTCATTCATAGACTATGTGGTATTACATTTTTGCAGTACAGTACTGAGTATGTTATAAAACTGAAAATTCAATACTTATAAAACATTTTGTATCAGAGGGAATTTGAAATATATCCAGAGATATTTGAATCCTTGAGGAAAGAAAGGCAAAACTTGAACAGAATTGAACACTCTGTCAGGTTTAGGGAATTTGGTCAATATGATTACAATGCTGCAGCAGAACAGTTTATCCAGGTTAGCAATTGAAATTCTAAGTGAGTACTGTAGAAGTATTTTCATGTGACTGGGAATACGAAGTCTAGACTTTGCAACAGGTACAATGGTTCTCTCAACTTCATTAGTCAATGTTTACAAATGTTAGGGGCAACATTTATTTGATGAGGAGAGAGTGGCTCTCACAGAATAATAGAGGAAAGAAAATAGTGTTATAAAGAAACCAAAGAAGTTGCAGGGAAAGTGGATACAGTGTGATGCATCCCAAAACATGCAAGAGATAACAGGAGATCCACATTAAAGGTATCTGTTGTAACCCCTCTTTCCTTAAAGCTGAGGAACTAAGCTGCAAGTGACTCCTGTAAACAGATAGGAGGGGTGCTTCAGGGGCACCAGAAAGTGCTAGACCAGCCTAAACCCTGTCTGTTCCACATCTTGTAGCAGACTCTACTGATCCATGTATGTATCTCCGCTAGGGGTGTGTGAATAACAACCAATATTACCCAAAAATTACAAATAATGCACTATTCATGCCTATTGGTATTTGGGAAATACTAAACTAGGAAAAAGAAAAAAAAAAAAAAGAATCAGCCCCTCACCTGCCTCCCTAGTCCAGCAAACCCCAATCCCATCTTCTTCATCCCCAGGACCCACAATTTACGGTTTACGCTGCATTAATAAAAGACTGAGTCCCATCGTAGACAACAGACACAACCCGCCTGCCACGACAGCTAGCCACCATCTATTCAGGCTTTTTTCTTGTAAAAAAAAAAAATCACCCTCTACCCCCAACCCAACAGCAGCCCCAACTCTGACCTCATCCCCCCAGCACCCAAATTTAATAATATGAAGCCCCCCAGGCATGGCAAAGGCAAAGACAACTGGCACAACTCACCCTTCTACATGGCCGACCACCTTATTCTGAATGGAAATGCTCCCACACTTGCTTGCTTGCTTGCATAGCAAAACCGCTGATCACATGATCAGCTGTTTCACTATGCCAGCAAGAGTGGGAGTACTTCCATTCAAAAGAACGCAGCTGGTCGTGGAGGAAGGCAGGTTGTGACAGTCACCTTCACTGTGCCTGAGGCGACTTCATATTATTAAATTTGGGTGCTGGGGGGATGATTTGTTTAACAAAAAAAAAAGCACAAAGAGGTGACAGTCAACTGTGGTGGTGAGTGGGTTGTGCTGATTGCCCATCATGGGACTTAGTTTATTATTTAACTAGCAAAAACCTCTAATTGTGAGTACTGAAAAGAGGAGGGTGGGTTTGGGCTTCTTTACCAAGCATAGGGGAATGGTCGGTTATAGTTTGGTATGACTGAGCTGGGATACTGAATTTTGGAATGTTTGGGTCCCTGAATATAATTATTTGGCTGAATATTCAAAATAAGGTATTCCACTGCCCATAGCCTCCACTGCTTTACTCTAACTTTCTCTGATTATGCTTCTTAGTGAGATGCCACTCTAAAAGAATTATGTCATTTTTGTAGTTATAACTCTAAAGCAGATCTGCTGTTTGAATCTGATAATATTGCAACAGTTTTCATAACGTTAACAAGTCTGAAGCTAGCAGTCTGCCCTGTAGATTTTTAGAAGCTGTGCCGTAAAATTGCTGAGTTGCCTAGATGAGTATTTCTCCAGATTAAGAAGATATACATTTGTGATTACATAAAGCTGTATACTATGTCTGCTACTAAAAGATAGCATAACAGTTAAACCTATAAAACCTATGTGCTGTGCAAGTTGCATTATGCACTCTGAACAGTATATCAGTTTTTATTCATTCAAGTTAAAGGGACACTGTCAACCCCCTTAGGCCTCAAAGTGTCCCTTGTTTATAAAACACATTTTATGTCAGCTAACATTCTGTAGAGACTGCTGATGTAGCTAATAGTTTGAGTGTAATTCTTTTTTTCTTTTAAAAAGTGAAAAACAGACTGCCCACCAGACTGGTGTTACCGCACCAAAACAGGTTTGTTTACATTCCTTGATCAACTCCAATTGCATCTTTCCTGGACTTGGGAACACCTCCAGTACAGTCTAGCCCCTCATGATGCAGTGGCAGTTTAGGTAGCTGCTGCCTCATGAGTGACTGCACTGTTTGAGGGTGTTTCTAATGTTCAGGAAGTATGCAGTAAGAACAGATCCAGGATTGTAAACAAAACAAGGTTATTTATAAATATACATTATCATGCATTTCAGTTCTAGTAAACAAGGAGACAGACAAAACAAACAGCAGCATTAATTAATTTTAGAGAAGGTAAGCGACCTAATGATGCATGCTTTAAGGTGCGCTAAGGTGAAACGTAAGGGAGCAAGGTCACATAAACCATGCTGATCCAGTGATCCAGTGAGGTTCAGGTAGCGGTCAGAGAAAAGAAGGCGGCCTACAAAAAATATAAAACAACAAGAGGGGACAGGGTAAAGGAAATGTACCATCTTGCATCTAGAAAAGTCACCCGGATGGTGAGGGAGGCAAAGTCCAGTAAAGAGCAGCGGCTGGCACAGGGGATACATGGAGGGTAAAAGAGGTTCTTCCGTACATTGGGGAGCAGAGAAAAACTAAGGGCCATCTCGGCAGATTGAGATCAGCAGGAGGGTGAGTGGAAGAGGCGAGGGACCAGGCAGAGGTATTAAATGAGTACTTCGCCTCTGTGTTCACTAGGGAGGGGGATGGGATATCTACAAAGCAAGGCACGATGGGGATAGAAGCGGTAGTGAGTGGGATCAGGGGAGCAACAGAAATGGAGCAAGATGGAGGGAGAGGTACCCTAGGGGTGTCACATCAGGATAAAGGCAAAAAGGCCAGTAAGGTGGAGGGGACAGATGATGCTATCTCCACCGGAAGGGTGTGGGTAGCCCTCAAGGCCCTAAAGAAAGATAAATCTCCTGGGCTGGATGGCATTCATCTGAGAGTACTATGGGAATTGGTGGACATACTGGCTGCACCTCTGGCGGAGCTGTTCAACAGGTCGCTTGAGACAGGGAGGGTACCTAGGGATTGGTGAGAGGCACATGTGGTGCCAATCCATAAACGGGGGTCGAGGGAAGTACCAGGTAACTATAGACCCATCAGTTTGACCTCGGTGGTAGGAAAATTAATGGAGAGTATACTAAAGGAGCGATTGGGGGTGTACTTGGAGGAGGTGGGAGGTCTGGATAGCCGGCAACATGAGTTTGTGCCAGGTAGATCATGTCAAACCAATCTTGTGGAGTTCTATGAATGGGTAACATCAGAAATGGACAGGGGAAAGCCTGTGAATGTATTATTCTTGGACTTCAGCAAGGTGTTTGACTCTGTCCCCCACAATGGTCTGGTGGAGAAACTGATGGGGTTGGGAGTAGGCTCTTTGATGGTCAGATGAATTGAAAGCTGGCTAGCTGGACACACCCAGAGAGTAGTGGTCGGTGGGGAGCTCTCTCGAACCCTAGAGAGGTCGGTAGTGGGGTGCCGCAGGGCTCGGTCCTGGGTCCGATCCTGTTTAATGCATACATATCGGACATCAGGGAGGGTATAGGGTGTGAAATGAGTTTCTTCACTGATGACTCCAAGATGGGAGCAGTAGTTGAGGGGGAAGAGGGGATATTGGCCCTGCAAGGGGACCTGGACACCCTGGAAAGCTGGGCTCACACATGGAAATTAAATTTCAATATCACCAAGTGCAAGGTGTTACATCTGGGGTGGGGAAACCCTAAACAGAGGTACACCCTGGGAGGGGAGGTGCTGGAGGCCTCAACAGGGGAAAAAGACCTAGGGGTCATGGTGGATGCTTGTATGAATAACTCTAAGCAGTGCAGGAGAGTGGCTAGCAAGGCAAACAGGATGTTGGGATGCATCGTAAGAGGGATCACCCTCTAGGAGAAGGGAAGTGATTCTGCCACTGTACAATGGACTGGTTAGACCACACCTTGAGTACTGTGTACAGTACTGGAGACCACACTTGAAGAGGGACATACAGCTCCTGGAGAGGGTACAGAGGAGGGCAACTAAGATGATACGAGGACTAGGGGATTTGATGTATGAGGACAGACTTGAGGAGCTCTGCCTGTTTTCATTGCAGGAGAGGAGAGGAGAGATGGGGAGACATGATTGAGGTCTTCAAGTACCTCAAGGGAATAAATAGGGTAAACATGGAGGGGATCTTTAGACTAAAGAAGGGAGGTATCACCAGAGGGCATGGTTTGAAGTTGGAAGGTGGAAGGGTGAGGGGGGTAAAGAGGAGGAGGTTTTTCACTGAGAGGGTGGTGGACCCTTGGAATGCGCTGCCTAGAGAGCTGGTTCAGAGATCCACAGTGGAGGGCTTCAAGAGAGGGTGGGACAGACTCAGAAAGTGGATGCATCAGATGATGGCCTGGCCCGGGGGGGGGAGGGCCTCGGTACCCAACTAGGGATCTGAGGTTCGAGCAGACTCGATAGACCATAAGGCCTAATCTTCTGGCAATTAGTATGTTAGTATGCTTTTAACTAGAAATAATTTGATGCAAAACAGGTTGACAGCGTCCTTTTAAAGATGCTTCCTAGTTTATTAGTTCAAAGCAGTGTTATGTGAGTTTATGATTGTAATAAAAAACCTAAATGAAATTGAATCAGAACTGTCAGATATGAATATACAGTTAGTTCTGTTTACACAGTGTTAGACCCTCCTGAGCTGTATGTGTGTACGTCCACTGTTTTACAGATAAATAAAACATGTTAATTTCAGGACACCCGTGTGTGCTTGTATAACATTTGTACTTCCAGTTTTTACAGCTGCATAGTGAGAGCTATGCTGACGTATTGCAATGACATCAGTAGGAAAAAGGGGTCTCTGGAATGTCTGTAATGTTTCTGAATGCAGCACAGACTGTTTCCTTCCGCCGTGTGTTGTTGAAGTACATCTCTCCATGTCTTCTCCATTCAGTACAGTGAGGTTGCTTCCTCCCTCCCCCGCCACAGCACTATTTTCTTCATGAGGTCTCAAAAGGCTTCTGGAAACTCTCTGATAGATCAGTATAGACATAAGCAAGTAATCGAAGCATGTATGAGCTAAGCAATAGTCAGCAACTGTGAAAAACAAGACGTGGCTGTTACTTGAGTCATCAAGTAACTACCACATCTCGCTTTTCACAATTGCATCCTGTTGCTTAAAAGGTAAAGAATTGGGACCTATACAGTAGGTCCCAATTAGCAAAACTGCAAAGCAGTTAATTTTTTCAAAAACTCAAATGCCTGTATTATATATTTTTATCTGGTTGATCCTATAACCCTCTCCAGCCATTATCGGCAACTACCAGTCCCAGAATCCCCATTGGCCAGCCCTCGGATGACACACATAATGGGCTAAGCCACAGGGTACTCCTTGTCTAGTCCACATACCCAAGGACTCTACCCTAGATAGTGGGTAGGTGGTTGCTGCTCCAGCAGTTCACACTCATCTGACCCGGGCTGCGCTTTGAATGCCAGGTGAATGATGAAAAAGAATGCTATAATAGTGGACTTGGTTTCCTCAGCAGACCTGTCTTGCATCACAGAGACATGGCTGGATGAAAATCTAGCCCATTTTGGAGACTGTAGTGCCAGTTGGGTACTCTGTGATACACACCCCGAGGAAGGATTGCAGAGGTGGGGGAGTGGCCATTTGTTTTAAAGCCAGCCTGGGCCTCATGGTGTTACCAGTGGGTTCTACCAGGCCATCTGATAGTGTCACCATGTGGGGAGTCCTGGCACAGGCTACAGGATTTTCCTGATATACTGCACTCCAAGTGGTGAGAGGGAGTTCCTGCAGGAGATCAAGGACTTTGTCGCCGGCCTGGTGTTGGAATCCCTCAGATGGTTAATACTGGGGGATTTAACCCCCAGCTTGACAACAGACTCTTAGCATTGAGATGTGATCTCTTGTAGAGTATGGAAATGCTGGGCCTGTCACAAGTTGTCACCTCAGCAACCCACTCGCATGGTCACATGTTGGACTTGGTGTTCACTTTGGGTCTTGGGGTTGATGACTTCAAGACTGGTCCAGTCATTTGTTTGGATCATAGCACCATGAGGTTCATGTCTGGGGTCCCCCTGAGGGTCCATCCTCTGTGGAGATGGTCCGGCACCATCCTTTGTGGGGATTGTCCCCAACTGGACTCCAGGCGGTGCTGGACCTATCAAGTGTGGAAACTGCATGACTGGGCCAGAGGAGACAGTGGCAGCCTGTGATAGGGCTGTCACTGCGGCCTTTGACTCTGTCACCCCATTCATGTCCAGCCCTTATCTACTTGCCAGAGGCCCCCTTGGTTTGATAGGGAGCTCAGAGAGTTAAAGGTAAAGGGTCAGAGGTTAGAGTGGTGCTGGAGGATGTCTGGACTGATGGAAGACAAACTGACCCTGAGATTACATTATGGTGATTATCAGGGGGCAATCTCCTGAATAAAGGCAGATTTTCTGTCAAAGGAGATTGCTGCAGCAAGGAGCAAACCAGCTCAGCTCTTTCACATGGTAGACGGGATTTTGCATCTGGTCTGTCTCCATGCGGAAGGAGTAGGTTCAAGCACAAGATGTGAAGAAGTTGCTCAGTTCCTTGCCGACAAAGTGTCCTCTATCAGGACAGAGATCCTCTTCTAGTGGTGCTCAAAGAGCTTGCGGGGTTGGACCTGGGATGTGTTGGCAATCCCTCTTGTATGGGCTGAGTTTGATCCAGTTGGAGCAGATGAGGTGGCTAAGATAGTCTCGAGGCTGTGACCAACCTATTGTGATCTTGACCCAGGCCCAACCCGACTTTTGGTTGGATATGTGTGGGCCTGATTGGTTCTGTGGTTACTGAGATTGTCCAGAGTTCCTTGAGGAGTGAGTTTTTTCCAATGGCCTTGAAAGAGGCCATGGTTAGACCCCTATTGAAGAAACTCTCATTGCACCCAGAATGTCTCACTAACTACAGACCTGTCTTAAACCTCCCATTTTTAGGGAAGGTTTTGGAAAAAGTGGTGGCCATCCAGCTCGAGACTCATCTTGCCTCCTCTGCTACTTATGAGAGATTGCAGTCTGGTTTCAGACCAGAACATAGCAGATACTGCCCCGGTGAAAATGTTCAATGATCTCTTAATGGTGACAGACAGGGGAGAATGTACCATTCTTGTTCTCCTCGATCTCTCAGCAACGTTTGACACTGAGGACCACGAGGTGTTACTGGACCGACTGCAGAACTAGTGTGGACTATATGGAAATGTCATCAACTGGTTTAGGTCCTACCTTACAGGCAAAGTGCAAAAGGTGATGATGGGGTTATCCTCATCTAACCTGATGCCTCTGCACTGTGGAGTTCTGCAGGGGTCGGTCCTGTCACCTTTGTTGTTCACATTGTATATGCTGCCATTGGGAGACATTATCAGGAGGTATGGGTTGGGTTTCTATTGCTATGCTGATGACACCTGGCTATTCAGCAGATGGCACACTTACCTCTGAGGCAGGGAGATCAGAAGGCTGTGGGTTCTATCCCCACACCAGGCACTTGGGTTAATATCCCACTACTGACACTGTAGTGCAGGATAAGGGGGGGGTGCTGCACTGCTGAGGTGCCATCTTTCAGATGAGAAGTTAAACTGAGGTCCTATCTGCCTGTTCTGGTGGTTGTTCAGGTGGACATTAAAGATCCCATGGCACTTCTCGAAAAGAGAAGGGGAAATTTTCCCGGTGTCCTGGCCAAATTTCCTCCATTCACTAGAAATACCACCAACAGCTTAATCTAGTTCAGTTTCAGTTGGTTACCATCTGTATCCCCACCCCCAGGTCACCCCTGAAAAAGGGACTTCTAGTCTCAGTGGGCTTACTCGGTCAACAAAATTAAATAAATAAATAATACCTGTCCTGTGCACCGGGTAACCAGATGGTGGTCTGTGTGTTTAACACCTGCCTGGAGGAGATCCAGAATTGGATGTCTCAAAACTGGTTGCGACTCAACCCAGACAAGATGGAGGTACTGGTGGTGGATCCAGGTCAATGAAGAGATGGAGGAGGAGTTGGGAATGCCTCTGGTCTGATAATGGGTGGCATCCCCTTGGTCCCCTCTGTTCAGATCAGGTATCTGGGCATGATCCTTGACGATGGCCTGATACTTGAAGCTTAAGTGTCAACTGTCGGCCAAAGCAGTTTCTATCATTTGAGGAACATCACTTGGATCTGGGCCCTGATACTGACTGAAGACCTTTCCACTCTGGTACATCCAATTGTCCTGTCCAGGTTGGATTACTGCAATGCTCTGTATCTGGGGCTATCTGGAGACAACTTCCCCATCTGCAGCTGGTGCAGAATGCAGCAGCTAGATTATTGACTGACACTTTAATATCTGAGCACATCACACCTGTCCTTCGCAAACTGCACTGGCTGCCAATAAGGGTGAGGATTGCTTTCAAGGTCCAGTTACTGACCTGTAAAGCCCTACACAGATGAGGATCAGACTATCTGCAAGACCTCCTGGTTCCTCATTGCCCAACTCATGCTCTCCATTCCGCTGAGGGCTGCCTTCTGGAAGTTCCTAGGGCTAGGTTGTGGCATTCTGGGGAACATGCTTTTTCTGTTGCTGCCCCTGCCCTATGGAACGCATTGCCAAGACAACTAAGGGAGGCACCCTCAGTGGAAACCTTCAAAAAGGGGCTGAAGACACTCCTATTTAGCCTGGTGTATACTTTTATTTTATTTTTTTATTTAAAATTTTGATGACCGGGAAAGGCACGCTGAGCTGAGGCTCGTTTCCAGGTGCAACCCAGGTACTGTGTGTACAGAGAGTAGTTGTAGTTGATACAAGATATAGACAGTTTGAACAACATTATAGAGCAGTTATTATACACTGAGTCATGGATTAAGACAGTTAAATACTATATAATGAAGAATGTGAATTGTATTGATTAATGTTTTAAGTAATAGAGAAATAGTCTGTTTTATAATTTTATAAAAAAACTTTGCTGTCTGGGTCAGCCAACCTGAAATGGAAGGGGAAAGAAAAATGGAACAGAATCAAGAGTGGGAGAGACCCTGACAAGTCAAGGCAGCTTAACAAACAAAACAGACTGAGAAATAAAGTCCGCTCACCAAAGATTTTACATATTCAAATTTGTTTATTTTTATGTAACATCCAGATATTCTTTTGTTTCCTACGTTTTGGAGATAAAATTTCTCCTTCTTCAGGGAGTCTGGTTTTCAGTTAATCCTGATACAACAGAAATGTTAAATTTTATTACAAAACTTTCAAATTCAACCTCCAGCATTTAATTTCCAAACAAATTAAAATAATTACATATTTTAATGTGTTGCAGCACAGTGATTAAAACAAAAAATTGAAGAAGAACTTTGAACAAGCATTTGTCAATGCCGAATGTTGCTTGCTTGTATGTGCTGTGTAGGTATTTGGAAGTCAGTGGAGTGCAAATATTGAAAATTTGCAAACTTACGAGCGTGCGTAGAAACTGCACAACGCAGGCTTGTAAAACAGTCATTTTTAGGAATTTTGTCACCAAATTTTCAACATAGCCATTTTAAGACATCTGCTCATGAACAGTGTCACTGTGATTTTCTTAATGTGTCCCATACAGTGATTTCGCACACCGACTGCGCCATTGTGCGCTACATGGGCGGAAACACATTTTGACGGAGATGTGAAAAATGACAGCTATACTGCTCATAAGGAGGTGTGGTAAAATGACAATGTTGAAAATCTGGAGTGAAAATATTGAAAATTCACAAACTTACAAACGTGCGTAGGAAGTGAGCAACACAGGCTTGTAAAACAGTCATTTTTAGGAATTTTTCCACGAAATTTTCAACATAGGCTTTTTGAGAGCCCACCTTATGAACACTGGCAGTGTCATTTCATTAATCAGTGCCAAAAGGTGATTTCACGCAGTGACTGCAAAATCACCCTTCAGGCCCGATTAACACCATGACAGTGAGAGCATTCATGAGAAGGGGTCCCAAAAACCCCATGTTGAAAATTTGTTGCAGAAATTCCCAAAAGTGCCTGAGATAGGCAGCAAAGTTGAAAAAAACCCTATTTATTACATTATACAGCTTACCGGCATTTCCTCAGTTTGCGGTCGGCTTTGAAGAGTGCAGACGTGTTCCGGTCCACCAAAGATGTCAGCTGGACTCCAGAGATGCGGTGTAAGGTGAGGGGGTGTAGGGAGGCTGGGTGTGCAGTGGGTGTGGGCGGGTGGGGACAGTATTGCAGGTTGTTTTTGGGGGTTTTTAAACAGGAGGATGACGCTGGACGCTTGCCATGCTGGGGTGGGCTCATGTGGTACAAGGATGTTGTTTGGGGTGTGGAGCCGATGGGGATTGGGCACCCTGTCGGCAACAGCATCTGTTGCCACACTGGGTGGGCTCCCAGCGTGGCACCCGTGTGTACTTTCGGAGGGCGAGTAGAGCCGGCCAGTAGGCTTCGGCTACACGATAATGGGGGGCCACACGCAGTATGTATGTGGTGTGTGAGTGTGTGTGGTGTGTGAGCGATAGAGCAGGCGATATCTTATCGCTGCTCACTGAAGCGTAGCTCCCCCTTTCAACTTTACGCCACTGCATTTTAGACTGCTGTCATAGACAGCTCCAGCAGCGATTGGAGACTGCGGCCACACCTGCAAACACACTGACTGAATTGGAAGAGGGCTGCCACACCTCAGAAAACTCGGATGATGGCACTATGTTTCTTGCACATGCGTGCAAGCAACATAAAAATGAGAGAGTTTCATTTAGATCTAAGTGAAAGCTCCCATGGTGGATTTATTTTGGAAGTGTTTGGAAATGAAATGTTGAAGGTTGAATTTGAAAGTTTTGTAATAAAATTTAACATTTCTGTTATCAGAATTAACTGAAAACCAGATTCCCTGAAGAAGGAGAAATGTTATCTCCAAAACGTAAGAAACAAAAGAATATCTGGATGTTATATAAATATAAACAGATCTGAATATGCAAAATATTTGGTGAGTGGACCTTATTTCCCAATCTGTTTTGTTTGTTTTATAGTTTTATACTCTGCATTGCGTATTGTATTATTGTGTCATTGGAATTATGTTTTTAATTGTTTGTTAAGGGCTCCAAGCCTCTAGGAAGGGTCGCCCTAGAAATAAAGTATCTATCCATGGGAAAGGGAACATTGTTTAACCAGGAGTAGCACACTAAGCCGAAGCTTGTTTCCTGATGCGACCTGGGAGCACAAGGAAGTTAAGTGACTTGCTCAGGATCCACACAGTATGCACCTAGATGACTGTGGGATTCAAACCCAGGTCTCCACATCTGCATCTCAGAGCCTATCTATCTATCTACCTATCTATCTGTCTATCTATATGCCTATAAGCATACAATAACATTAATCTGTTCATTCAGCATGTAAATGCACTTATAGTGCTGGTACCAAGCAGCCGTGGACAGCACTTTCCTCGGCTGATCAGTACTGGCACTATAAGCCCAATTACATACTGAATAAGTAGTTTAAAGTTACAATATGCTTACAGGCATATAGAAGTGTCCCGCAGCTTAGTCCATCATGCGCGTCATCAGAGGGATGGCTGTGGGGGATTCTGGGACTGGTAGTTGCTGATAATGACTGGCTAGGGGTTGCAGGATGAGCCACATGCTAACACATAATACAGGTATGTGGGTTATTAAAAAAATTAAACTACTTTGCATTTTTGCTAATTTGGGATTTCTTTGCTTCTGGGGAGCTGCGAGTTCCTCTTTGAAAATATAGTTGTTACTATTTGCTGTCTATGTGGTATTTAATTGTGCTAATAGCCTGGTGCTACTTGATGTCACTTGTGTCTTTTGACACATGAACCACCGCTATAAATTTTAATAAATCCCATGTATCTTCCATTCTGGGAGTTCAAGCTAACCAGTTTTATTTATTGCCGATGGCCCAGTGAATGCCCTTTTAAGTGCCTTAATATATATTTTCTTACACATATTCTCTACAGCCATTATGCTTGAATCCCATAAGAGCCATTTGGTTTTCATGAAGGATAGTGGTTAATAAAGTATAGGTCCATGGACTAGTTGTCTCATATACAATGGTCTTACCTTGGGGTGAATACTGAAAAATTGCTCCAAAATAAATGTACGAAAGGAGTAAACATTCCCATTCTAAAGATCCAAAACTGCTCTCTTACTCAGCAGATTTTCAAAGTCTCCTCTCCCTGCCAGTTGACTGCACTGCTTCTACTGCAATTACTTTAACTTTGTGTAACCTGGGGCCTCCATGGTTATTCGCGTGAACTGCCATAAGAATATTCAGATTTACTGTTTCGGATGACTCGCAAATACTCGCCAATATGATTTTTCAGTTCCCGTTTCATCTAGTGAATGTAAAACGCATGCACAAGCATAGCAACATGTATATTACACATTTAGTGTTATGACTGATATCACCAGTGATATGCTCTGGTTGGCCAGTTCTAGTACTCACAAAAGATGTTGTTTGGACATCCATGACAATCTTGTCCATAGCCACTTTCGTAAGAGAAATAGTGCTGGGATTCAAACCACTGGTATGTGCAAACTCTGCGGCATGGTCAAGATCTGTCCCAGCACAGTCCAAACAACATCTTTTGAGAATACTAGAACTGGAAAGAGAGCATATCAGTGGCATTATCAGTTGTAACACTGAAGGTGTAGTACACCTGTTATGCTCATGCAATGCATTTTACATTGGTCAGCCAAAACAGAAACTGAAAGATTGGATTGGTGAGCATTTGTGAGCCATCCCAAACAGTAAATTTAATGCTATGGCATTTCAAGTGAATAACAACAGAAGTCTCAGGCTGCACAAATTAAAAGTAACTGACTCCTATCAAATGTGTATGTGTGTGTGTGTGTGTGTGTGGAGGGGAGGGGTGTTGAAATCCTCAGACAGAGAAGTTTGGGATCATTAGAATGCATGTGCTGAGACCTCCCAGTTTGAATGATAAATCTGAGATCCAGTCCTTTCTGAAATAATGTCTGAGTCTGACACACTTAAGATAAGCTGTTTTTTTCTTTCAGATGCCGTTTACATATCTGTTCACTGTTATGCCCAGGACAAGTTAAACAATGTTGAAAATCAATCCCTACTGTAGTGCAACAGCTCTGTGCTGCCATGCAATAGCTACTGGTGAAAGGAGTAGGCAGAGTGCCATCAGTAAATGATGTAGGTACTGTATGTGGAGTGGAAGCATACCATACATAAATCAGTGTGTTTCCTCTCTTTCTCTCCCTCCCTCCCTCTCTCTACCCCCCGCTTCTTCTGTGTCTCCTTTCTCTGTCCCCTCCCTTTTGGCACTTTTCCCTCTCTGCACAGTGAGCCAATCATACTCCTTCTCCAACCCCCACTATCTATCCCCTTCCCAACTGACCCAGCAATAAAAAAAAAAAACTCTCAGACCCCATCCTGCATGACTCAGCTGATTGCCGGTGCTGCCGAACCACCCTTTTCCTATCTCATCTCTCCTTTGACTGTACACAAGAAACACCTTTTCCCCTTGCTGAACCCACCCACCTCCTGTGCGATCTCCCTGCTAGTGTGCCTGCCAGCTGCACACAAGCTCCCCCTTCCTCACCATACAATTAACTTTAAGAGGTACTGTAAATACTGGGTAGGTACCAAACCCACCTGACGCCTTTCCGATCTCTTCCTTGGTCTACCCATACACAAAAATTAAATCCTCTCCCCCCTGCTATTGGAGCTGTCACTCTCCCAATCTACCTCCCTGCTGGCTGCACAGAACAGTCCCCTGCTAAGCAATTTTAGATCACAGACTGTGGGGAGAAAGAGATAATGTGACCTACTGGGAATTGAACCCAGGCCCCCAGAATGCCATCTGGGTACTCTAATCACTGAGCTATAGGCTCGCATGGTTGGTCTGACTTGCCAGATGTCTGTTCCAGGTGTCTACAACTCTTTCAGTGAGGTAATACTTCCTCCCACCCCTCTTAACCCCCCTCCCCATAGTCATCACATGCCCTTTGGTCCTGGTGTTCTTTCTCATTTGAAAGAAAGAGAACCCCCCCCCGCACCCTGTTGTTATTTTTATTTATTGTTTTTCTATGCCTCCTCTGCTTGTTGCTATTCATGGTGGATTTACCAGCCTTCAGTTTGGATATACCAGACTTCATGATGCTGCAGATGGAAGAGGAGTTTTTCATATTTAGTTCCCACATCTCTTTTGTGCCGAATATCCCTGACCCTGTGGGAGACGCCAGCATTGGGGCACTCAAGTGATACACAGCATGGCGCATCTCTCCCCCTGTTTGCCATGTGCTCCACCACCCATACATCTACAGGTGGCTTCATCCCCCACCCCTCCGGATCCTAATGACCCAGGCTCATTCCTGAACCAAGGCCACTGGCGTTGCAAGCAGTAGCATTACCACTGTGCTGATGGGCCGACTCCTCCTGCACTTTGTTTAACCCTGTGAGGTACTTGTAGGTCTCCATCATGTCCCCTTTTGCTCTCCTCTGTTCCAGAGTGTACATGTTGAAATCACAAAGTCTCCCCATGTAGAGCTTTTGATGTGACCCCTGCACCATTTTACTTGCCTTTCTCTGGACTGCCTCCATCTTGTCTATGACCTTTCTGAGATGCAGCCTCCAGAAGTGGACACACTCCAGCTGGGGTCTCACTAGCAAGCAATATAGTGACAACACCACCTCCTCCCTCCTCCTGCTAGAGATACCTCTTCTTATGCATCCCAGCATCCTACTGGTCCTACCTACTGCTTTGTCGCACTACCCTGCCACTTTGAAGTCATCAGGTACGACTACCCCAAGGCTCCTTTCCTGCTTAGTGACTGTCAGTATCTCCCTCCATCCTATACTCAGCTCCTGGGTTTCTATACTCTTGATGCATGATTTTTATCTTTTTGGTACTGAACCTCAACTGCTATGCTCTTGTCCACTACTCAGGGTTCTCAAGATCCCTAAGCATTTTCTCCACCCCTTCCTGCATGTCCAAGCTATTACTGACTTTTCTGTCATCTACAAAAAGGCATTCTTTCCTTTCTAGTTCTTCTGTAATGTCTGTTATGAAGCCATTGAAGAGGACCAGTCCCAATTCTGAACACTGCGACACCCTGCTGGTCACTGTCCCATCATTACAGTGAGTGCCATTAACCACCACCCTCTGTCTCATGTCTGTTAACCAGTTTCTAATCCTATGCAACACTTTGAATCCCACCCCTAGGCTGCTCAATTTATTTATCAGTCTCCTGTGCGGCACAGTGTTGAAGGCCTTGCTTAAATCCAGATAGACTATGATCACTGCCCTCCCCATTCTTATTTGCTGGTTACCCAGTCAAAGAAATCAATCAGATTTGTCTGGCATGACCTCCCCCAATGAATCAATGCTGCCTGTGGTCTTGCAGCCCATTGAAATTAAGATACTCTACCAATTTTTCTTTTAACAGGGTTTTCATTAATTTCCCCACCACTGATGTGAGACTGACTGGCCTATTGTTTCTAGCCTCCTCCTTTATGTCACTTTTATGTAGAGGGACCATGTCTGCTCTACTCCAGTCCTCTGGAACCATGCCTCTTTCTAGAGAGCTATTGAATAAGGCCATCAGTGGGGGCAGCTAGCACCTCCCTGAGTTTCTTTAGTGCCCTTGGGTGTATCCCATCCAGTCCCATAGCCCTGTCCACTTTCAGAGCTGCAAGTCCCTTCAGTACTCTTTCCTCTAAAATTGGACTTGTGTCCACATCCCCCCTTCTTTGTTCCTGCTGCTTCCTGGTGGTCCATCCCCTCATCTGTCCACTGTGAAGACTGAGCAAAAGTATCTGTTCAGGATGTCTCCTTTTTTGTGGTCCTCTTATGCACTGCTCCCCCTGCCACCTTCCTTATCCTCACTATCTCTCCCCTTGCCTTCCTTTTTTCACTTACATATGTGAAATAAAAAGAGGTTTTATCCATATTGGTACTTGAAGAACAATAGTCGCTGGATAGTGTGATGCCTTTTATTGGACCAACATAAATTTTTTATACAAGGATAGCATGGTACACAAGCTTTTGGGGTCCCACAGGTCCCTTCTTCAAGTGAAGCCTGAAACATAGAAACATAGACATAGACTTTGATGGCAGATAAGGACTGCTTGGCCCACCTAGTCTGCCCATTTCCCTACCTACAGGATAAGCTGCAGATACTAGTTAACCAACAGCCTATTTCTTCCTACCCCCCACCAGAATTGCCTTATGCCTGTCCCATGCATTCTTGAATTCCCCCACTGTCTCTGACCCCGCTACCTCCTCAGGAAGGTGGTTTCATGCGTCCACCACCCTTTCTGTGAAAAAATACTTCCTCACATTGCTCCTGAGCTGTCCCCCCTCTTCAAATTATATCCCCTTGTTCTTGCACATTCCTTTTTCTGAAAGATGCTACCCTCTTGGACTTTGTTGATTCCACTGAGGTACTTAAAAGTTTCTATCATGTCCCCTCCCTCCCTCCTTTCCTCAAGGGTATACATATTAAGCTCCTTTAGTTTCTCCTCGTATGGCTTCTCTTGCAGACCCTGCACAATTTTTGTTGCCCTCCTCTGGACTGCATCCATCCTGTCTATGTCCTTGCAGAGATGGGATCTCCACAACTGGACACAGTACTCCAGATGGTGTTTCACCAACTGTCTGTACAGAGGGATAACAACTTCCTGTTTTCTGCTGGTGTTGCCTCTCCCTATACATCCCAGTATTCCCCCAGCCCTCCCTACTGCCTTCTCACATTGCTTGCCAACCCTAAGGTCATCTGATATGATTACTCCCAGGTCCCTTTCCATTTGTGTTGTTGTTACTACCCCCGCCCATTGTGTACACTTTCCCTGGGTTTTTGTTTCCCAGGTGCATTATTTTGCACTTCTTTGCATTGAATCCAAGCTGCCATACCTCTGACCATTCCTCCAACCTTGCCAAGTCCCTTCTCATCCTTTCCACGCCCCGTTGTGTATCAACTCTGTTGCAGATCTTTGTGTCATCTGCAAAGAGGCATGCTTTTCCTTCCAGTCCCACTGCAATGTCACTTATAAAGACTTTAAAAAGGACTGAACCCAGTACTGAACCCTGTGGTACCCCGCTGGTAACCCTCCTTTCTTCAGAGTGGACTCGGTTTGCTATTACCTTCTGTGTTCTGTTGTCCAGACAATGTTTTACCCAAGCTATCACCCTGGGACCCGCTCCCAGGCTGGCTAATTTGTTTATTAATCTTTTGTGTGGAACTGTGTCAAATGCCTTGCTAAAGTCTAGGTAGGCCATGTCCATAGCCCCTCCCTGGTCTACTACTTTGATCACCCAGTCAAAGAAATCGATTAGAGTCATCTGACATGACCTTCCCACTGTGAATCCATGCTGCCTTAGGGTCTGTGCCCCACTGACCTCTAGGTACTCAACAATTCTTTCCTTCAGAAGTGATTCCATCATTTTCCCTACCACAGAGGTCAAACTGACAGGTCTGTAGTTTCCTGCCTCTGTCATGCTCCCACTTTTGTGAAGGGGAATCACATCTGCACTCCTCCAGTCCTCAGGTACCACACCATCATCCCATGATTTGTTAAAAAGGGTGGTCAGTGGTGTCACTAGTTCTCCCCTTAATTCTTTTAGAATTCTGGGGTGAATCCCATCAGGCCCCTTTGCTTTTTCCATGTTCAGTTTTAGGAGTTCTTTCAGAACCCTTTCTTTTGTTAAAGGACTGGGATCGATCCCCCCACCCAGAGTGCTTCTGTTAATTGGATTAGATTCCTCCCCCTCTTCCTCTTTTGTGAATACTGAGCAGAAGTATTCATTCAGTATCCCTGCTTTTTCACTGTCCCTCTCTGCCTGCCCACCCACCGCCCATTCTATTCAGCCTCACTATCCCTCTCTTCCCTGAAGAAGGGACCTGTGGAGCCTCAAAATCTTGAGCGCTATACCATCTTTATACAAAACATCCAGTATGTTGGTCAGTTAAAGGTATCAAACTATCCAGTGACTTATGTACCTGAAGAAAGTCTAATCCCCTTTAGCTACCCCCTTGGCTATCTTTTCCTCTGTCTGCACCTTTGCTCCCCTCACTGTCTTTCCTGCTTCCCTCTGTTTTATCTGATACACCTCTCTGTTTCTCTGCCTTTGCATTTCCTTATACCTCCTGAATGCCACCCTTTTTTCTTTCACCACAAAGGCCAGCTCAATAGAGAACCATAACCATCTCTTTTTTCTTCTGCTTTTACTCACTTTCTTCATACAGTGGCTGTTTGCCTTAATTATGCCCTCCCTTATTCTTTTCCACTGTACCTCTACCCCTCTTTGGCAATCCCCCACATGGGGTAATCTCTGAGGAAGTTTCCGTTTCTTTAAAATCTGCCTTCCTAAAGTTGAGGACCCTCATCCTTGTGTGGTTTGCCTCTGTTCCCATCTTAATTTTAAACCACACTTTACAGTGATCAAGTAATACCTAGTGGACTGCCCACTGTGACATCTGCAGTGCTGTCCCTGTTTGCAAGCACCAGGTCCAGCACTGCCCCATGCCTAGTGGGTTCATTTACTTGCTTCCTGAAACAGGCCCCTTGTATGGAGTCAAGGATGGCTCTACACCCTGCCAAAGCTACTGTTGGAAGGCTTCAATCCACAAATGGCAAATTGAAGTCACCAACTATCAGCACCTCTCCCTTACTTGCCAATGTCTTCCCCCAGTGCCATATCCAACTCATCCGCCTGTACTGGAGGTCTGTATACCACCCCTGTATGGATAACAGCCTCAACACCTGTCTCCAGGATGACCCATAGCATCTCCAGGTACCCCTGTAGTGGCCTTGATTCTCTCACTTACATATGGTACAAATTCTCCTCTCCTCCTCCTCCTCCCTTCCCTGGCTCCCTTGAACAGACAGTAGCCTGGTATAACCATGTCCTAGTCATGACTGTCCATGAACAACAACTCAGTTATAATCACAAAATCCAGGCTAGCCTCCACCATGATGGCCTCCAGGTTTAGAATTTTATTTCCCAGACTCCTTGCATTGGTGCACTTGGCTTTCCATATCTTATTCCCTTCCTGTCTGCTTCCCCACTCCTGCCTATGCTGTTCTCTGACACTCCCCCGACCCACCTCTTCTTGTTACCGTCTATGTTACCTGTCTTCTTTACTCTTTCCTTCTTGCTTCCCTGATTTATACCCCCTTATCCTCTGCCTTGTCCCCACCCCTGTCTTCTTGTGCCCCTGCCCCAGGGAGTTTGCTCCTCTCGAGCCATCCCTCCCTGCAGCTTCATCACTTGAAGGGCAATTTTTGCCTCCCTAGTTCTACAGCCTCCCCCCCCCCCGGCAAGTTTAAATGCTCATCCAAGTAGCACTTATACCTCTCACTGAGGACTGTGGTTCCCTTCTTGGAAGAATGCAGGCTGTCTTCCCTATAGAGGCCCATATCTTCCCAAGTTGACCCCCACTGTCCAGTGTAGCAGAAGTCCTCCCCCATGCACCATGCCTTCAACAATTGTTAAAAGCTCTGGTGGAGAGTGTTCTTTACTCTCTTAAGCCATATACAGGTAACACCTTGGTATTAGCCATCATGCATGTCACCTGCATGAGGCCCCCCCCAGCTGCCTTAAATTTCCCTGCACTACATATCCCTACCCTCTACTTTGCCAGATCACTTTGTCCTAAGTGAACAATTATTGAAAGGCTATGCCTGTAGTTCAATGGCCAAGCAGTCAGCCACTCTCCCTTCCTGAGCTATATAAACAGTTCCTCCCAGCCTATTTCTGAAGCACTTTTCTTTGCCCCCACCATCCTCCCCTCCTTCTCCAGTGGCTCGCCTCCCTCCTATGGGGATCCTTCCTAAGGTACCTTTAGTCAAGGAGAAACTTCCCACAGCACCTCTAGGGGTGGAACCCTCTTCTAGGGTTCCTTGCCTTTGGCACCCCTACAGGGTGGTAACTCCTCATGGAATAGAGAGTGCAAATGGACAACATAACACAATTGCACAAGCATAACACTAAACTGGATGCATAGGCCATTAAACATCTGGTTCCCTCCCATCTCCTGCAGCCTTAGTGATCCTCTGGATCCACTCTCCATCCCTGCTAAAGTGAATTCCTTCCATCCCCATCACCTTGTTTTTCTTTGGGACACCCACCAGTGGTTGGAAACCATAAAGGAAAGGAGCAATGGAGCCAGACAGGATCCACCTAAGAGAACTGAGCATGGTGCTGGATGGCCCTCCGGCAACACTATTTAGTGCCTCATTGGAGGCAGTGGTGGTTCCAGAGGATTGGGGGAGGGCTGATGTGGTTCCTCTGCACAACAGTGGCAGCAGGGAAGAGGCCAGCAGTTACAGACAAATCAGTCTTACATCAGTAGTGGGTATGTTAAAGGAGACAAAAGACAAAAAGCTGGGCACAGCAGGCAACTCACTCCACGAAGTATATAAAAGAGTCTCAGGCTGACTTCATGTTGAAAAACTGCAAGTTTTATTAAGGTATTCTCCACAGGTAACCACTAACTCCCCAGTGTTTTGTGCATGCGTGAGCTTTGTGTATGGTACTTGCTCCCCAGTTACAATTGCAATTAAATACTGTGTACAATTAAATTAACACATGTGTAGAACATTTAATATGATGCAGGTAAATACAGGAAACAACATAAATATTTAAGACATCAGCTTTAAAATACTTAGAAACTCATTCCTTGTATTTAGCCCTGTTGTTTTAAACACATTTTGGATTACTTTAAATAGATTTACTTTCATATTTTTGTTAAAGATTATAACTTGAGCAGACCATTAGTTAATATGTTCTGGTTTAAATGAATCACTATTTCATAGCTACATCAGACAGATCAAAAGCAAGCTAGCTGAAATGAGTCTTCATTTAAAGAGTAAATCAGCAGCGCTATTAAAATGATCATACAGCTGTAATCCAGTGTCTATACAGCTATAGATAATTACAGTTGAAACTTGATAATGTTGCTATTCTGTACTGCAATATTCACCACTATGCTCAAAGCAACCTTTTCTGTATTTATAAGTGCAAGCGTGCTGGCCTTATCTCATAGAGACGTTTTACAAGTACAACGATCACTGTTTTCATACTTCTCAGCTACAAACAGTCCTTAAAAGAGCTAACTAAGTAAAGCAGAAATTTACTAGAAGGGTATGAAATGTAATCCAAGTCCATCAGTTTAACAGCAGCTTAAGGGAAGCGGACATGTGCCTGTTAAAGGAATGCAAATTATGAACAGCAATCTCAGACACCAGACATGGCCCAAGTTCAGAATGTGCTACTGGAAAATAACTTTATTTGATACTCATGCACTAGGAGAACCGTTTTGCATAAGTTCAGAAACTGTGCTATTTTCTGTGAAAGAATATTATCACATGCTCTTTTTCATCAGTTCTGATAATATTCTGCTAATTTTTGAAACGTCGGGTTTGGATCTCAATATACTGTACTCCCCAGCAGGACTTTTCTTAGAGCAGTTGTTGGGGGTGGGTAAAAGACCAAGAACGAAGGCTAGGTCTGGGTTCAGAAAGAACACAGTAAACTAGGTCTATTTCAGAAGTTTATGGTCTCAGTAGTGTAACATAAGAGGTACTTTGAATTAACTTTATGTCACTAATTTGTATACCTACAATACGACAGCTCTAAGTTGTCTTCAGCACCATTTCACTTCACTGGCGATAGTTTCTGGGTGCCAGGTGAAAAGAAGTTTAACCTGTTTTGTACTTTAAAACCAATAAAAAACTGAAATGTTTTGAAAGTTCTGATATGGCTTTGAAAATAAAACAGCTTGTTTGTTGCTCAATGGGGCAGCTGGCTAACTCCGCCCCGGAGCGCTATCAAAGGCGGTCACTCCTAGAACTCCCTGCCTTGGTTTGCTTTGCATGTGGTGTTTCTGCATGTCTGCTGCCAGCTTTGAGTCTTTTGAATCTTTTCTTGTGGACCTTCTTAGGTTCTGCTCTATCTCTTCTGTTTTATTTTTTTCCTGCTATTACTTTGCCAACCCCATTTTCATTCTCATCCTCTACTCCTTGTCCTCATTTTGCCCTTTTGTGATTTCAAAGTGCAATTCTTGTTTTATGTGGCATACTTCCATTTTAATTTTATCAAATCAAAGCAAGTTTATTTAAAAAAAAGACTATTCAAGGATATCATAGCGCTTGTACAATAACATTTTAAAACAGATTAAAACAACCATAAATAAGTAAGACAATCATACTCATTCATTTCATTCCAACTTGGGAAAAGTCAGATTAAAAAGGTATGTTTTTAGTGCAGATTTAAAACTCTCCAGGGACAGGCACTCTCTTATCCAACACGGTAGAGAATTCCACAAGGTTGGGGCTGCAAATGCAAATGCTCAAGCCCCAGAGGTCTTCAAACGAACCCTGGGAACTTCTAGCAATCCCTCATTGGAGGAGTGGAGAGGGCAGAGGGGGTGGTAGGGACACAGAAGATCTTGCAGATAGCATGGTCCCTGAGTCTGTGTAGGGCTTTATAGGTCAGCAGATCGACCTTGACAGTGATCCACCACTGAATAGGCAGCCAGTGCAGATTGCACAGCACAGGCGTGACATGACTAGATCGAAAAACACTGGTCAGCAGTCTTACTGCCATGTTCTACACTAGCTGCAAGCAGTGAATTTTAACCCCAGGTAGCCCTAGGTATAGGGAGTTGCATCAGTCAAGACGGGTGATCACAAAGGCATGGACCAACTCTGGAAGATCATCAGGCGGAACCAGATGTTTAATCCGGGTAATATTTCTCAGATGATAAAAAGAAATCTTGACAGTGGATGACACCTGGGATTCAAGTGTCAATCCCTCATCAAAAATAACACCCATATTTCACACCTGTTTAGAGGCCATCAGCTGGCTGCCCCAAGCCTAAGCACAGAAGGCTGCCCAACCAAAAGCCCCTCAACTCAATGACCTGGGTCCACAACCAAGACTTCAGTTTTATCCGGATTCAACCTCAGACAGTTGGAATTCATCCAATCCTGGATCTCAGAGAGGCAGTTGTTAAAGACTGAGACAGCATCATCCTGCCCGGGCACAAAGGACAAGTATAGTTGAGTATCATCTGCATAGCAGTAAAACCTCAACCTATAATCCCTTACAATGTCTCCCAACTACAGCATATACACTGCGAACAACATGAGTGATAAAACAGAGCCCTGTGGCACCCCACAGGGCAGGGAGAAGGTGCCAGAGGAATAAATCCCTGACACCACTCTCTGAGACCTGCCCGTAAGGAAAGACTGGAACCATCTGAGGACTGTACCAGAAGGTCCACAGATAAGCCACAGGCACTCCACTAACACACCATGGTCCACGGTGTCAAACGCTGCAGACATCTAGAAGAACCAAGATGGATTTTTTTAGCACTAGCACTTTAAATTTCCCTGCACTTTAGGACTGAAAACTCAACTTATGAGTACTTTAAAAGGACAACGTTAGGCTCTGGGTTTACGCTCTGATGATGACCACACATATGGTCCCTACATAAGCGCACCAGGAAGTAGCTGGTGTTCCTCTTTAGCATGAATCCTCACTGCGCCACAAATTTTTTGGCTTGTTTGCTGAATTAGCGTTTATTCAGCATATAGCTTTCTTTCCCCCGAATACGGATTTATTGCAGCATGGCAGTCCATTTTATCGATTGGGCTATGGTATGGCTACCCTTGCTGATGCTTTTTTTTTTGCCTTGACTGTGCTTTCCAAGCATGCAGTTTTTGGACTCGTGGACTCAAGAACCCAGATTCTTTTGCACTTGCACTTTCCCTACAAGTGGGTGAGAGAATGTTTTTACATTGTCTTTTCTATACCATGTGGAGGTGTCTGTTTTGAATAAAGTAGATTCATTTGTAATCATATTATGTTCAGAGATCCCTTTCTTGGTTATGTGCTGACCTCACTATAGGCACTTGACTTTTTCTGTCACTCCTCAAGCATCTTTAGGTTCTTTCTCACTTTTTCCACCCCCCCTCCGTTGCAGATCTTAGTGTCATCTGCAAAGAGGTATAACTTTCCCTCCAGCTTCTCTGCAATGTCACTTATGAAGACATTAAAGTGGATTGGCCCCAGAACAGATCCCTGTGGCATCCTACTGGTCACCCCCTCTCCTCAGATTGAATGCCATTTACCACCACCTCTGTGCCCTATCACTCAACCAGTTTCTAACTCAGTTTACCACCTTGGGACCCACTCCTAGGCTGCCCAACTTATCTACCAACCTCCTATGTGGGACAGTGTCAAAGGCCTTGCTGAAATCTAGGTAGGCCATATCCACCGCCCCTCCCTGATCTACTTCCCTGGCCACCCAGTCAAAGAACTGTATCAGATTTGTTTGACAAGACCTTCCCACTGTGAATCCATGCTACCTTGGATCCTGTGTTCTGCTGGATTCAAGAAATATCACAATCCTTTCCTTTAGCAGTGACTCCATTAATTTCCCCACCACCGAGATCAGGCTGACTGGCCTGTAGTTGGCCTGGAAGGGTCTACAGTGCAAGCAATGCAACAAAACAAGACAGATTGGATGGGTCATCCAGCCCTTATCTGCCATCAATTTCAATGCCCCCCCAATGCTCCCTTCTTCCAGCTTATCCCTTCTGTATCTCTCTACAAGCCCCATGCTCCCTGTTTTTCACCCTCTCTACCTGTGTTCCTGTGAACAAACAAGTAAATCTTACCATCTTGTGACTTCAGTGATGTCTCACTGCACTGCCAGCCTGCTGCCCGACTTCTGGCTGGCGGCTCCACACCTTCTCTTTCTCTCACAGAAGCAGTGCCCCCTGATCTAGGTAATCTTATAGCCACCTCAGAGCCATTGTTAACCTATATCTCATATAGCTTAGAGCGTGACTGCTACCAACTATAGCTGCATAACTGCTGCACCCTGCACATCTCCTGCACTACTTCAGCTTCTCCAGCACCCTTCCTGTACTGTCTGCTCAGCAGAATGCTTTATCTGCATGGTGGAGGCCTAAAGTGGCTTAGACCCCAATAAATCTAAATTTCAGCTTCATCATCTTCATAATCATTGTCTTCTTCTTTCTCACAATCCTTCAGGCGCCACTTTCTGAGCTCTCCCACTGAGACCTGTGTGTGTCTGTTCCACAGTGGTGGTGCTGTTACTGAAGAAAAATCCTTGCTGTGATAACAAGTACCAGCCTCAGTTGCTCCTGGAACTGGGTCACTTCCGCAGAGTCAGTTCTGTTCCTTCTTCCACATGTCCTATCCACCTTGTTTCTAAACATCTAAGAAAGGACATAATTGAACAGAACTACATCAACGTCTTCACCCTCCTTATTTCATCCAATGGTGTCATGGAGAATACAGTAATTTTCTGCAGTGACATACAGTATGGCCCCCTAGTCCATCCAGTGATCAGGCTGCCATAGGCAGGATCACAGTCCCATTCTGCCTGACCCACCTCTTATACTGCCATTGCTTCCCCTCCCAGGAGGTGTCCATGGGTTAGGGGGCTCCCTGCTTGGTGTCCCAGAATGTGGTGCAAAGACAGGCTGGCCAGCTGGGACTGAAAGCACCTGTTTGCCATCATGAACATTTTTTCTCCCCATAGCTGTTGTGAAATGCATGTTACTGCATGTTCCCACCTCCCTGGTGCCAAGCAGAGCTTCTACATATGTACCCTTCTCAAAGTATAAACTTCCTCATCCATTGCAAGGGGTCACTGTCACAACAAAAAACAGCATCAGCTTTCCCTGGCTGGGAAGTAATGCTATCTGACAACACATTTTCATGGCAAGTCTACACAGCTGTGAGTATTTGAGTCTGCTGCCAAACTCCTGGTGCACTCAGGGAAACATGACACACACTTCCTCTGGGCCATCAGGTGGGCAACTCGATTAAACATATTTAGAGAAACTTCATGCTAAGCATTATTCATTTAACATTTCCTTATTGATAACCAAACAGTGAGGGGAAAAAATGAAGTTTTCAGGTTAACAAAGCATCATGCATTCTGGCTACCTGAGATAAAGCATACAGGCCAAACACAATATCTAAAAATGATTTTATTTAATTTCTGAAGTGTTGTTGAATTCTGATGTTCTGTCAGTTTTGTGAAACACTGTAAAATGCTGAGGTTCTGGTAGTTGCCTACTGTATGATTTTTATTGGCTATGATACCCATTCACAACTGCAGATACTCCCAAGCACAACAAATGACTGGCAGTATTAATCATGCACACCAGCACTATTTTTCTTTAATTTGATTGTAATAGATTGTCCATTTATACATGATGACATAGAAACACAGAAGTTGTGGGCAGATAAGGACCTCTTGGCCCACCTAGTCTGCCCTATTTTCCCTACCTACAGTGCCACTACAGATCCTACTCGATCTCTTTGCACCCCCCCCCTTGCCTCACTTCTAAGATCCCCTTGTATCTATCCTATGCTTTCTTGAATACTGTAACCATTTCAGCCCCCACCATCTCTGCTGGGAGGCTGTTCCAAGCATCCACCACCCTTTCCATGAAGAAGTACTTCCTCACATTTCCTCTCAGCATCCCTCCCCTCTGGCATTGTAGTGTGACCCCTTGTCCTTGAGCTTGTTTTTCTCTGGAAAATGCTCCCTTCCTTGTTTATGTGAGGTATTTGAATGCTTCTATCATATCCCCCAATTCCCTCCTTTTTTCTAGGGAATACATATTTAATTCCTTAAGCCTTTCTTTGTAAGGCTTCTGATGCAGGCTCTGCACCATTTTGGAGGACTGAAGACTTTCAAAGACATGCCATGCCATACCATACTATACTATATTGGTTAAGGCACCAAAGATTTGCCACCCTGGTTTTGCCATGGGAATATTTTTCCTGCTCGGTAATCCCCTGTTTGTTCAGGGATATTTATTTATTTATTATTTGTTTATTTAGTTTTTGTTGACCAGGTAAATGCACTAGACAAGTTCTACGTATTTTGAGGCACGACCCAGGGGAGGGGGAAAGAGATGAATGCCAAGTGACCTTGAACCAGATTAAGCTATTGGTGGTATTTTAGTGATATAAATTACATGTAATTAGAGACATGCACAGTTAGTTATTCTACATACTTTACAACTGCAAGCAATGCCTTGCAAACACCAGTATATTCCTCCCTCAAATGTTTCACGGCAAAAGTTAAACCTTCAATGAATTGTGCAACATTTTGCTAACAGGCAAGTGTCACAGCATGCACAAAAACAGAAAAAAAATTAGCTTTCCTGGAACAGTGGCACTTTTTGGGCAGATATCAGGCACATTCTGATGAACTTGTAACTTCACCAGCAACTCTGCATGAAAAAAGTGCCATTTCACCTGCCAAAAATTTAGCAAAGTTGGCACTTTGGAAATCTGGCAGTCTTTGCAAACTAATTCATGAAGCAAAGCCTGCCAACCTTGCACATCCCTACTCAAAACTGGTTTGGACCACTTCTCAAGCAAAGGACTAATGGGGCTGACCCTTATGACAGTTCACAACAAGGCTGTGTTTTCATCAAGTGGTTCTGATGACATCATAGACCTCGAGAGCAAAGCTTGACAGGGTTCCTAATGTCATCAGAGCCTCACATGAAAACACTGCTGAGTTGTGTATGGTTGCCAATGAGTTATTTTGTATAATATATGGTTTGAAACATAAAAAATGTTTTTTCTTACTCCAACAAAATCCTTGGTTTAATTAAAAAAACACCCTGAGCCAGCTGCAGAAAATCCTCCCAGGTAAGGGTAGATTTCTGTTTCATTTTTTAATAATGAAAAACAGATGTTGCCTTGAAATGGTTTGATTTTTTGTATGTCTGGAAAAGTAAAACAGCAGGGGGCACAAGTTTATTTCTAATTTAAAAAGCTACTGTACCACAGAAGGGCATAACTGCAATCTATGGCTGATGAACTGTGACACAAGGATTTCTGCACAACAAGGGGTACCCATAATTAATATTTGCACAACAAGAGGTAACCACATACTATAATAGAACTAGAACCAGTATTTAAAACACAGCTTCTATGCAAAAAAATACCTTCGGTTTTCAAATCAGTTCTTTAAAGCAATTAACTGTTGCTTTTTGTATCTGGAATATATATTTTCCTGTTTCTATCTAGAAGATATTCTACCTAACAGAAGAAGGGGTGATGTGAGGAACAGGACTTTGAAGGCTGATGTACCTTGTTCTGCCCCCTCTGCACACTTAGTTAGTATTATTACCTTACTGACTGAGAAGTTCCACTCACTGTCTGTCATATTGGCAACTAATGATGTCATAGTAAGTAAGGTTTTAATGCTCATGAGGTACAGTATGACAGGAAACAGTAGAAGATATGCCAGTTGGCAAGTAAAGTAATGCACTACACATCACGTCATGTATTATCAGGTATCACATCTTCTAATTGACAGAAAAGAAAAAAATCTTCAGAAAAAAGAACTAGTATCTGGGTGCTTTTAAAAAGTCATAGCATTTTCAGTCTGCTATTCTAGGAACTACTAGATCTTTAAAGGAATGTAACAGTGTGATGATTGCCTGTGCACCAGTTCAAGACAGGTCCAGTGAGTTCTGACCTTGTAGAGGTTCTATACAGGATAATAGTACATGCCTTCTATGGAATGGTTATCTTTTTCTACAAAGCAACCTGTCAATGTAATACATGTTTTCCTGTTAGGTAAAATTTAACATCAGTCATTGTAAGATGCTGTGCCACTTAACATTTGACAGATTTGATGAGTTGCATTTGATGTGCTGTGAGTTGTTCATCGTTATTGTCAGCTTATGTGCTGATCGCTAACATTGCTGAAATTGGTCTTTTAAATATTTCACATTAACAAGTACATAATACATTGTTTAAAATACCTCTGACTGTTCCAACAGATACCCAAAGTGCTGTACTTGTGACACCACAGTCTGTTGTCACGGTAAGCATCATGATGCCATAGCAAGTGCACACTATGAGTCTGAGAAGTCTGATGAGAGCTTTCTATATAGACTCTGTGGCTTGGTTGAAAAGAGTGTGCAAAACCTGGGCAGTCAAGTGGCATTTCAAAACAGACATTCTCTACTGAGAATTAAAGTGCCAGACAAAATTAAAAAAATACCCCTTGTGCACTTTTTTCTGAAATATTGCTAATTCTGCATAAATTTATACAATTTTGTGAATAGAACAGTGTGTTGAAACTGGGCAGTTTTGAATGAAACTGTACTTTTTTAATACCATATTTTTTGAAAATGCAAAATGTATGGAAATTACACTATTTCCTGAAATTGTGCATTTTTAAGAACTCACAGTGATATTTGACTAAAAAATGTTATCAAAATGAAAACAGATTCTGGCATAATTTTACAAAAAGTGCATGATGTCATATATGCTATTTTGTATGATTGCACAAGCAGAATACACATTTTGCCAAGTACTAGTCAAGTATAATAACTGTCTAGAGGATGTAAGTAAGCAATAACCCATGAGAGGGTATGGGGGTTATTGGGAATTAATCAACACCCTGGGTGCATTGTGAGGCATGTGGCTGCAGACTGAGTGCCCTCACAGCATCCGGGGTGTTGATTAATCCCCATTAACCCCACACCCTCTCATGGGTTATTGCGCTTACAACATGGGGCATCCATTTCAGGTGACTAATACACAAAAATGCTGCTTTGTAAGGGTGGAAATCGCAGTTTTTGACAATGTATCCTGCCACAGCAGAAAGTAGTTCCCATTTCTACAGAGAGAAAGCGAGAGGCAGTACAGCAAAAAAGCATTCCCAGACAACTAGCTGTGAAGGATACAAGGCAATATAACTAACAACTGTGATCTGATTGCACTGTAACACTGATTGTAAGTCACAGCAACTGTGAGGGCCTTTCACTGTGCTGGCTCTCACTGTGTACCTGCAGTGTGTCTTTCTCTCCCTACCCACATGGTTAAGCAAGCTGTGACAGTCTCTGTCTCTCTCTCTCTCTTTTGCTCCCGCTTGTCTCTCTGGCTGTCTGCCTGTGTGTCTCTCAATCCCCACCCAAAAAAGTCACACACAGAGAGACAGAGACAGAGAAAGAGGATTGCATCAACTTCCTCATCTCACACAGAAGACATGGGAATCTGTTTTCTAATGACTGACACAGACAGGAGATTACCACAACTTTCTCTGGCATGTCCCAGTCTTGCTGTGTCACTCTCATGCTTACACAGGAAACTGCCTTCTACAGTGAGTTGTGCTGTCAGTGAGCAGAGGACAGGGAGTGGAGAGCATTGGGGCAGGTGACAGCCCCACTGTCAAACTGCCTTCTACACTGACTTCTGCTATTGGTGACTGGAGGACAGGAAGGGGAGGGGAGAGCACCAGAGTGGGTGGGGGAGGGTGCACTGCCACTACTCCTGTTTTCTCCTGCTTGCTCCGATTGGGATGTGTGTCTAGTGGGGTTGTGAGGGGGGTGGGGCATGATGGAACCTAGCTGTGGGACACATGGTTCTGATCTCAGTGTGTCTTTCTCTCACTCTCACACAGAATGCATTGCTCGCACTACACATCATTAGGAGGGGAACCACCAACACACAGCGAACTCAGCAAAACTGGAACCCGCACTCAGGTGACCACAGGAGGCTTTCATGACATGTCCTGGTCTCACTGTGTGCCTATACAGTAATGACAGGCACAAATGCTGTGGCACAGAATGGGATAAACAGCCAACAATGGGTAAGGTGGGAGACATGCTTCAGAAGAGGATAGCAGGGGTAACAAGAGACACAAAAGGTCATGGCAGCTAGAAATGCTGCGGGATGGGAGCTCGTATTTCATTCCATACCTGACACCCGTTTCACTTCTTTAATGTCTGCCTTTCACTTTGCTTTTCTCCACTCTATAATGAGTCCCCCTCTGCCCACAGATTCTCTTGGATGGCACTTCACATCAACTGTGCGTATATTGTGCATTAATACACAGTCAGCTGACAGCCTTCAATCAATCAGGTAACTCAATCTGAGAACCACAAACTAGAACAGTGTGTTGAAACTGGGCAGTTTTGATTGAAACTGTACTTTTTTAATATCACAATTTTCGAAAATGCAAAATGTTTGGAAAAATGACACTATTTGCTGAAAGTGTGCATTTTTAAGAACTCACAGTGATATTTGCCTAAAAAAGTGTTAGCAAAATGAAAACAAATTCTGGCACAATTTCACAAAAATGCATGATATCAAATATGCTATTTTGCACAATTGCACAAGCAGAATGCACATTTTGCCCAGCACTAGTCAACATTAATAACCAAAGTGGATAAGTGCTCTGTAAAGGAAAACATCACAAACATGTGAGACACTTTTTCCCAGAAAAGGTGTTTTTATTAAATATTGGTTCAAATTCTGTGTTTTATTTTGTATTTATACTGGACTTAATAGGTGTTTGGATTACACATACTGGGACTGGTAAGTACCAGATCTGAACTATATGATGTAGTTTCACCAACCACAGAGTTCTTTAGTAGAACATGGCTGCACTGTGACAACAATGTAAGAGTTTAGTGAAACATAAATTACATCATACAGTTCCAAAATGGTATCTACCACCAGTGTATAAATTAACATTCAATACGTTTACTAATACACCAGTAAAAATGGAACAACAAATTGTGAACAAGCATTGGAGAGGCTCATTAGAGTCACTGCAAGTCTATAAAGTGAGGTTGGGCAGACAAGATGGGTCAGTGGGCCTTTTTCTGCCATGTTCCATGAGTCTCTGTTTCTATACTGGCAGCACCGCTTCAACAGAAAACATAGCCTTGCACGTTAAAGGCAGTTCTTCTGTGAGTCTGCATTGTACAGCTGTAATAAATAAGAGCAAACAGTTCTGTCCATCATGACTGGAAGATTCCTTTCAGAATCTCCTGGACCCTGGTGAGGTGTATATCAGTTGTTAGCACATCCACCTCTGGGAAAGAAGGTTGTGGGTTCTTGTCCCACACTGGGATTGGGTTTGTATGATAAATGCTGGCCCCTGAGCAAAGTACTAGGGGAATGCTGCACAGTGGGGGGTGTCATCCTTCATATGAGATACTAAACCAAAGTCCCTTCTGACCATCTTTGGTACTGTCTAGGTGGAAGTAAAAGAACCCAAGGTACTTTTTGCAAGAGTAGGGAATTTTTCCTGCTGTCCTAGCCAACATTCCCCTTCCTATAAAAACAGTTCATGCAATTGTTCAAGGCCATGTGTAGGTGCTGATGTGTGAAATGGCTGCCATTACACATTATTGTCACGTCACTACCAGTCTCTCATTGCTTATAAAGTGCCATGATATATGATGTGTATGAAAGTCACTATATACACTAAATGCTAATTCTTCTTCTTCTGGTCCAAGTAGGGTTTGCACACCAGATACTACTGTAGAAAATGTGCATGCATCTTACCCATCTCCAAAACCTTTTTGCCTGCTTGCCTGGTCTTCCAGTTAGATGAAAGAGGCAGCAATGAAGATCCTCATCTTCAGAGTGGAATACCGGGAGAAAAACGCTGTTCCAAATAAAATTAAAGTGAGGTTGTCACGTTTGTGAAATCTTTAAAAAGCAATAGTTAGACACAACACCTTGTAATGTATCAATTTGTTTGTGTTTCTAGTCCTTTTACTCTTCATTATTCAGTTCATTTACATGGAAAATGGATTCTTGCCCTCTATAGTTAATCTACAATATGTCTACTAGTAAACCCTTTGCAGAAGTCATACTCCTGTTTGTTGCTGTAGAAATGATTATAATGTCACAAACATCGATGTCTCTAGCAGAGGATTATGATGCCAGCAAAGGATTAAGCAGTAGAAGCAGATAAATTCCACTGGCAAAGGAACTTCCTCCCATGCAGATGCATTATGAAGAACAAAGGGAGAAGAAATGCAGACACTATGTATAAAATATAAGCTGGATCATATCTAGCCATCATGTTTTCTAAAGTTAGCTCGAAAGTGACAAACTCACTTTAAAAGTGGGTTTCTGTGGGCTAATAGTATTATGTAGGCAGATGGGTGTCCTTCAAAGAGCGAATCAGTTCACATGACTTGTCAGCTATATAGTTATAATGTATTTGCAGAGAAAATACCTACATAGCACAAAACATGCCAAGTAGTGTAGTATGGAATTTTCAAATTCTGACAGAACAGAATTCCACAGAAGTTCAGAAAATTCTTCCTAATTCTGTGGAATTTTGAAATTTCTATACTGGTATGTTTCCACTGATTAGTAATATGTGGTTTACAGACACTGTGGGTTACTTTTTTGTAATCCACAGAAAATTATTTCTTGGTTTACAAAGAAATGCTTTACAAAATTCTGCAGAGTTCAAAAAGAAATTCTGAAATGCATTTTGGAAGCAGAATTGCTATTCCATACATATTCCACAAGTGTAATCCCACATTCAGCACAGTTCTAATGCCTAGTTTTGCCATTAAATACTAATGTACAACAATTCCAGAATATCTATACAGAGAACTGTAACTTGAAATGCTGTAGCAGTGTGTTTTTTGGTTTTTTGTTTTGCTTGAGAATAAAAGGTACTGTATACTTTATTGATCTTGTTATCTGAAAATAAACTGCCTCTGTGCATTTACACAGAGATGCTGGGCAACATTTACAAGCTTGTGGCCATGCTGATGTGAAGGTGGTCATGTCTTGTAGACAGATGGCCCAGGAGTCAGTAAATCTTCCTGTCCAGAGCCCCATTCATGTATATCCATCTCACTGTTACCCAGAGGCGGGCCCTCCAGGACAATCCCACGCCGTTTGCCAAACACTTTTTCCTGCAGTTCAATGATATCGTTCCTGATATCAGCCATCATTAGAAGCAGGAAGTCGAAGGAACCAGGTGGACCCCTAAGAAAGAGTACAGGAAACAATGTCATTGCGGAGATCAAGTTTTATGTTCAGCCAGTTAGCCAAGTTATAGGTTTACTCAGCAGGATCTGCAGCCAGCCATGGTCCCTTTATATCCAGTTGTCTTCTCCTGTGACTTGGTCAAATACCTTTTAGTCTAGTATAAATTAAGCTATACTACAGTGAAATTTTAAATGCACACAGTAACATGCATAAATTATGAGTTTAAAGAAAAGGTAGTGGATAAGTCATAAGGCTTAAAACAAGGGCTGGGTGAAACTAGCAAATTCTGCTTCTGCAAACATTTTTTATGAAGTTTCAAGAAAGTTCATGAATTCATCTTTTTGGTTATAACTAAGCTATCCTTTTAGCTAGAGGCACTTGCCATTCTTACTTGTAAGGGAACAAAGGGCCTACCTAATACGACACTCACTTGAGCAGTTTTGAACTTACAGGGACTCAAAATCTGGTATTTTATTGCTTTGTGAAATATTCTGATAATATTTTTTTGCTTATAACTTGACCTCCTCTGGAACCAGACCCCTGAAAATAAGCATGCACGACCTTCTTTTGATGGCTCTGAAAACCGTTTAATGTGGCAAGAACTGGTTAAGTAATTTTTTATGCTACAGGGGCTCAAATGTTGACAATTTTATTATTTGTGAAATGTGAAAATTCTCTGACATTTTAGATGCTTACAACTCCACTGCCATTGCATGTATAGACCTGACATTTGGCATGCATGCCCAATTCCAGTAGGTCCTTGAACATAACAAAACTGCAGAAATTTGATTTAGTAATCTAAAATTTACAGTGCAAATATCACAGATTTCTAATAGGCAGCATTTTCTCACAAATTTATAGAAGCAAAACAGATAATAACTCCATGATTCTGCTTTAAAAATTTTAACTTCACAAAGCACTTATTGGAGTAGTCACCCTGAAGCCAGGGGAGATAGCAAAAACGTTCAATAATGCATTTACTGAGCTCAGTGCCATTCTTATCCCAAACACATTCCATGGGGCAGACTCCATCAACGCCCTGGCAGAATCAGCAACTACACCCACCTCAAGCAACCCTGGCAACCCACAGTTCTATTTCATACCCATCACTGTGTCTAACACAATAAAATATGTAAAACAGATACTGGGAAAAACAAGGATAGGTAATGATATGGTAGACATGAAACTGGTAGCCCTCACTTTAAATGAACTGGCCCTCCCTCTACCCAAAATATTAAATTTCTCACTCCAGTACTCACAATTCCCAGGGATTTGGAAAATGGCACTAGTCACCCCTGTCCACAAACCTACTGTGTCAGTATCTCATGTGCTTTATAGTGTATGTTAAAACTGCACAACAGAAACAGCGCAGTATCAGATGACCTAAAGGTGGGCAAGCAATGTGAGAAGGCAGTAAGGAGGGCTGGAGGGATACTGGGATGCATAGCGAGAGGCATCAATGGTAGAAAACAGGAAGTTGTTATCCCTCTGTACAGACAGTTGGTGAGACCCCATCTGGAGTACTGCGTGCAGTTCAGGAGACCCCATCTCCGCAAAGACATAGACAGAGTGGAGGCTGTCTAGAGGAGGGCAACCAAAATGGTGCATGATCTGCACCAGAAGACATATGAAGACAGACTAAAGGAGCTTAATCTGCATACCCTCGAGGAAAGGCGGGAGAGGAGGGACATGATAGAAACTTTTAAGTACCTCAAGGGAATCAGTCCAAGAGGGTAGCATCTTTCAGAAAAAGAGATGTGCAAGAACAAGGTGGCACAATTTGAAGATAGAGGGGGGACGACTCAGAGGTAATGTGAGGAAGTATTTTTTCACATAGAGGTTTGTGGATGCATGGAACAGCCTTCCTGAGGAGGTCATGGAGTCAAGAACAGTTAGGGAATTCAAGAATGCATGGGACAGACATAAGGCAATTCTAGTGGTGGGGTAGGAGGAAGAAGGCTGTTGGTTAACTAGGATCTGCAGTTTATCCATTAAGTAGGGAAATGGGCAGACTAGGTGGGCCAAGTGGTCCTTATCTGCCATCAAATTCTATGTTTCTATGTAGGGTAGAGCAAGAGGGTGCTAAACTGCAAAAGGGTATATACGCGGACTACATCCTTACAGTGTATGGCGCGGCTACTGAACTGATCCTTAATAGGTCAGAGATTGGTACTAAATAAGGCCTGTCAGTTCATTCTTAGGAGCTGATAGGCTCACACATACCTATACCCTGTACTCCCAATTTGATTGGTTCCACCTACAAGATAGGCTCAAGTACCAGGTATGCCTGCTTGGCATGAAGGCGCTCAAGGGTCCATCCCCCCGGTGCAAAACCTCTTGCACCCTGCCAAAAAACAATACTCAACTAGGAGTAAGACTAGGAAAGTACTATCTGTACCTTTCCATAAAACCAGTCAGGCCCAATGCTCCTTTGCTTACAGAGCACCACTCTGGTTAAAGGAAGGCTGTCATAAACCCTATTTTCCTGCCAGCCACTACTCACCTGCCAACTTGCAGTGAGAGAGTTTAGTGCCTGTTGTAGGGCATGTCTTTCAGTTAAAATTTGTATTTTCATGTCCGGGACTGAGAGGCGCCATGTCATGGTTTGTAGTGGCAAGAGCCGCAACCTGCATGCAAATTAGAATCCTCATCTTCCTGTTGTGTGCTGGAATGCTGCTTTGTGATGATCGTGGCATGTTTTAATGAAGCAAAAAGAAATGTTGTGCTTGGTAGTATGTTTTGAGCTCTACCTTTAGAAACAAACCCCGTCGAAAACAGAGCAGTATAACCTGTTTGATTCTGTTACTGAAATTTGCAGCTCTGAGTTCGGGCATGCGCGGTAGCTCAACAGGAAGATAACCAAGCTCACCAGGTCAAGCTCGGTCTTCCGGTGCGGCAGCACCATCAGAATGGCGCTTCCAGGACAGACCGAGCAACCTCCATCAAGGCAAGTAAAGATTGAAATTGCATACCATATGTTGGCTGCAGAATTAAAACAACACAAAGATTGTGCTAATCGGAGGTTTCTGCAGCCCTAGTGATTGGCACAAGAGTTTATGACCGCCTCCTTTAAATGAGCTGCCTGATCCCTGCTGAGCCTACCTAACAAAGTCCAGTTCAAGTCGAAGCTAAGAAAAGTTCTCTCATCAGGCTCCAGTTGTGACTGCTATCAGACCTAACAGGGTGCCCACTCAATGCTACTTAGGAGAGGCTACATAAGCATTATCTAGTGTTTATGTAACATTACACCCTGTTGTTTTTTGTCCGCTGTAACTCACTGTCACAAGGCTTCATTGGGTCTGCGCTCTGTACTTTATCTGTTTAAGCTATGTAATTACCATCTATGAAGAGGAACCTTTGTAAAGGGGATCTTGAGCTCAAAGGTGTATTTCTGATTGAATAAATAAATACAAAAATAAATAAATACATTTATCACCACTGCATCTGATGTGGCCGCTCTTCTAATTTCCTCAGCTGAACTAAGCTATTTGCAGTCCTGTAGTACATCTATGGGTGATTATTTTGTCCAGTTCCACTCTTTTCTGTGAGCTTGAACCAACTGACTCATTGGAGCTGCTTGTCCCCCGATATTTCCTTGCTCTTCACAGTGACACCCTCCCTAAAAAGATATCCACCTATTCTTTGTCCCGTTAGGCCTATCCCTTCAGAATAGTCAGAATTCCTCTTTCTTGGTGTCCCAGTCATTTTCATTCCCCGCCAGGTCTGAGTGAGTGACTCTAAATCCTGACCTACCCAGTGCATCAGACACTCAGACTAATCAATTATGCTCGGCATAATTGCCATATGACCTACATTAAGGAGAGAACTGTTGCTTGTCAGTACTCCTTGCTCTAACCAGGGATCTGTTAAAATTGTGCTACCCAGCTCTATTGTCTTTCCCTTAGTGAATCCATACAACCAGTTCCTGCCACTGGTGATTCACTGCACCAGCTGCCTGCCCTTTCCTTGAGTTTAAATCCCTTTGACTACCGTATCCAGTCTCCTGAACAGTTCCCTCCTCCTTCCTGGTGCAGTTGCAGACCATCTTGGGCACGCAAGCATTACTTGCCTCAGAATGCACTCTAGGTAGACAGAAAAGGAGGACCCTCCTCTTTCAACAGATTTTTAGCGGTGTTAGCTTCCCTAATAATCTGCTGTCATTCTTCACAAGCTCTGGAACCATGAGGATCTCAGAGAAGATCACGCTGGATATCTTTTCCTTTAGGAACATCCCTAGTTCTGTAAATGCCCTTATTGTGCACTCAGAACTTGTTCTTTCTATACGAGTTATACCAATGCAACTTCTGAAGTTGAGTTATTAAGCCAGTTTCCACTAGAACACAATTACTAGATATTGACATAATTACAGATAACCAGTACAGAGTATCAGCGCTATTAAATAACTGTTTCTGGAGTTACCAGATTTGGATATGTGCAAACTGGATGTTGAACTCTTAAGTCATGTCATGAGTAAACCTACATCCAGAACAGACTCTTTGCATGTCGTGGACAGTGATGCAATGGCTCAGATAACCTCTCCTAAACCCATATTTAAATTTATGAAGATTAGTCAAAAGGAAGTCTTTAAAGATTTAAATTTACTGCAAGTACACAAGGCAAAGGGATTGGATGATATTGAAACAACATTTTTAAAATGTATGTGCTTACATAATAGCAGCAACACTAAAATACATTTTCAATTGAAGCTCAAACTATAGTATTTTTCCAGATTTCTAGAAGAAAGGAAAATTATATTAATCTATAGAGGAGGAGTCGCATCTATAGCTTCAAATTCTCAGGCCACTGCCTTGCTGCCCATACTATTAAAGGTTCTGTAACACAGCCCTTGTTGATTTTAGCAGTCTGACATCCAAATCTTGGGATGCTGGATTGCATAAGGGGGCTGTGTTTCTGGGCCTCAGTAAGGCATTCAACTTGGTGAACTATTCTTTCCTATTGGAAAGAATGTTGAAACCAGAGGTGCACACAGAGCCCCTAAATTGTTTCCAGTCTTAGTTGAAAAATCATAAGCAGTGTTTTGCCCAGGGAACTATAACATCTGCCCCTAAGGCAATAGGTAGGGGAGTCCCACAAGGCCTCACCCTGGGCCCACTACTGTGATACAACCTTCATTCTGGGCTGGCAGTATAGCCTAGAGGTTAGAGTAATGAGTTATGAATGAGCTTGTACATCCAGCAGACCTGGGATTGATTCCAATGACCTCCACTTGCACACTGTGTGACTGAGCAAGTCACTTAACCTCCTCAGTGCTCCCAGGTCACCCCTGAAAACAGGTACTTGTGCCTAGTAGACCTTAACTGTTTACCAAAGAATAAAAAAAAATATACGTAAATTATCTCCCTAAAATACTTGCTAACTGTAAGGTATAACTGTATATGGATGACACCGTTTTGGTGGTCTCCAAAGACAGCTAGACTACTATTAGCTTTTTGCACAACTGACACACTCCCATAAAAACTAAAAGAGCCCATCACTCTTTCCCCCCCAAACATGAGCAGGGAGTCAATCCCAGACTAATTATTGCCAGTTTTGAAGGTTCACAGTCAAAGATTAAGGGAGAAGAGAAACTTGTCATGGAATGGAAATAAGTGTTTATTTTCCAGGACACTGGTCTGAGCTAGTGATAAAACATAAAGGGCTTGATTCTCAAAAGATGGCACAAGCCACGCCAAAGGTGGCTTGCACTGATTACCCGGTATGCCAGGGACCCTGCACCTGATTCTTGATCAGGCAGAGTCCCAGCGGCAATGTCCACAGCTTGTGGCACCCGCCAGTGGTCGCCAAACAGGGCGCGCCTGACAGACTGCCGCAAGCCATGGGCATCTGTGCGACAATGCCCTAACATTCCCTAGTGGTCTAGTGGACCACCCCACACCAACCCCACCACCGTTATATTTATAAAAATACTCCTGGCCGCCTAGTGCCCATTCCCCACCCCAGCACTGATCGCCATTATAAACGGCAAAACACTGGTGATCTAATGGCCCACCCCATCCCTGATTACCCATTATAAACAGTAAAATACTTTGGGTAACCTAGTGGCCCACCCCCAGCCCAGCCCTGATCACCCATTATACAAATTAAAATACTCCTGGTAGTCTAGTGGACCCCCATCCCACAGTGCCCTACTACTCTGCTCCCCACAACCCATAACCAAGCTGGCGACTGGCACAACCCACCAATCACCACCATGGCTAGCCACTGACTGAGCTCTGAATGAGCACGTACTGTATAAGTACATGCTCAGTGATTGTCGGCTGCTGACCTTGAATGGATACTGTGCAGCTGAGCTGTTTTGGTACTACTACTAGATTGTTGTATGCTTCGGGCTCCAGTCTCTGTGGTCTGCTAGCCTCCTTGGTGTGCTTTTATATTACATGGAACTGTTATAACAATAATTCAGATCCTCATAATTAAACATCCTTTCTATCATTATGTTCTTTGAGCACTGAACTTGGGAGAAATGACTGTACTTTAACCTATGTAATCTATGATTGTCTCCAGTTATTACTGATAATCACAGAACAATACGGAGGGGAGATGATTGCCTAATGAGGACATACTGCTCAGTTTTTAGACAAGACTCTACTATTTTATGGCAAATGGTATTCAAAACTTGTCTGTATTCACTGAACTCTAATATATCCTGGGTAGCTGATCTGCCCCAAATCAGTTGAAGAGGCACCACTGTGAGGTTTTCTTGCCAAGAAGCCCCTCACCCCCACCCCACCTCCCAATATTTTTTAATATAGGATCTCAAGAAATTCTGTCATCCACCCACCTCTTTTTTCTTGCTTTTCATTTTACAAGCTTATAAGAGAGTCATAGACTTGAAAATTTGAAGTTCTCCAGGTCTGATGTTCATACACCTGTATATACTCCACCTCATACTTGTGTTGTATGCATATACTGCAAAATTTCATGGGGAAAGATATACTTTCATCTCAAACTATAGATATTGGTGTGTGCACTGTGTTAGAGGCCTGAAAAGCTAGGATGGCTTTAACAGAACACAGACAACTTTTCGACAAAACACTAAATGAGATACAGTTGACCTGACTCTAGCAGTGAAAATGCAAAGAAAAGAGTGTAGTAAACCATGTGTGGAGCCATTAAACCTGGTTACTGCCTGTTTATACCTCACATATTAAGAAGTGGGCCTAAGATCACCCTTCAGTAACTATCCTGACGTTTATGCTGACACCAGCAGTTCCCCCTCCCTCCTTTTTCTTTTCCACCCCCAAAAGAAAACCAACAAAACTTACCAGAATGTTAGAATATAACCATTTTCTCCTACTGTCATTCAACAGTACGAAGAATTATGCTAGACAGTGTTTTAACCACTATCTGTATAGAGTACCTCTCTTGAGGTTTTAATGATATCACTGTTTCTTACGACTGCTAACTGCACTTATAGGGTGTGAAGCTATGGAGGCTGCTACCTACATTACATGCATGTTAGTATTGATTAGTTTGTGAAACCAATCTGTAGTTAGTTACAGATGATCTTAAATATTCTTGCAAGTGTTCCACAGCTGTTTATGAGATTTGCCATTTTCTGGATATTGCTTTGTGTATTTATTGTTTATTTAATGGTCTTTCATTATTAAAGAGGTAACTCAAAGGTCAGCAACATAAATGTTTATACATTTTTGGCATTTATGCCACACTGTTGTACCCAGTGAAGTACAAGTTCTTCAGTTTCAAAACAGAGCATATACGTTATGTTGGTGTCCACAAAAATGTTGTCCTGGATGGAAAATAAAGGGTTAATATGTGCAGAACATCGGTTAATCATTGAGGGATTTGTAAGGGTTGCTTCTGTTTACCCATTCTACCCATCGATTGCAGTGCTCATAAAAACTCAGTTTTCTAATATATGTGCTATCAATATCATTCAACTTAGTTTGAGAATACGTTCCTTATTACTTAAACATGAGTCATTTTCACAGGTCTAACGGACTACACATAACGCCTTTTTGCAAGGTAAGGTCCATGATGGTTAAATTCTTCCTCATGACATGCCAGTCACATTCAATCTTCTTTATATTTGATAAGCACACTTGTTGCATATTATTCTTCTAAAATAAATTATCCTTGTGATTTATCTGTTTGAACTTTATGGAATGGATTAACATCGTAACATGAAATGTTAGTGGGCCTGGATCCCCAACAAAAAGAAAAGAATCCACTGTCATTTAAAATCTAAAAAAAATCTGACTTCATCTTCCTTCAGAAAGCACACCTGATTCCTGAAGAGGCACATAAACGGCGGAGGGATTGGGTAGGCCAAGTATAATTTCACTGTTTCAATAATAAAACATGGGAAGTGATGATCCCAGTTTAAAAATGGGATTAACTTTGTCAAAACTGATTACAATATTTGCCCCTGAGGGTTCTGGTGGATTGTTCAAGGCACACTAGCGGGGAGGAAATCAGTACTAAGTAGTATAAAAACTCCCGATGGAAGTCATCAAGACTTTTTTAAAGAAGTATCTGCTGAACTCTTTATACTTCATGACAATTACATTTTTGGGTGGTGATTCCAGTGATCTTCTAGATCCTTTTCTAGATAGGTCATCCCAAGTTCCTCATAGTGTAATTTAACTCTAGATGCCTCTAATTTGCTTCAAAATTTAAGAAGGAATCTTGCCGTGGTGGACTCATGATCACTATTTCACCTCCGAGGCAGCGATAATACCTTTTCTTTGGATAAACATAAATCCTACAGTAGATTATACTACCTGTTTTTACCTCCCTCACTTTGTAATACTATTGTGACCACTCACATTGACGCTTTGATAATTTCTGATCATGCTCTGTACAAATTAACTTAACAATGGAATTTGAGTAAATGTGATCAACACCGTTGGTGTGTTAATGCAGCTTTACTTGATGACCCAGATTTTAAGAACTGGATGGTCTGAGAGACAAAGAGAACTACTTCCAAATAAATGATAAGGGGGAGGTTAGGATGGTTACTTCTAGGATGCATTTGAGGCCTTTTGTATTGGATATTTATTTGATGGTCAGCATCTCTTAAAAAGAAAATGCTTGTGAAACTCAACAAGAAAGGGTTACTATATTATACAAGTTAGAAATGGAACATAAAAAAGATCCCTCAAACAATCTATCTATGTTACACAACATTACACTTCCAAAATATGACATTATTAATATGTATAGCACTAGGATTTAATACTCTCTATACAGAACAAAGCAGACATATTGGTAATCTGGGAAGAAAACAGGGATGCTGCTATCATACAGACTCAAAAAAAATGGCAGCACAATATAACTGCAGGTATAAAAAAAGGAATCTCGTGGTGGCCTTGAGTGCTACAGATACTAGTAACATAGATGCACAAACAATGATGGAAGGAAAAGGCCAGTGATTCATCCTGTTTGACCGTGTTCTTTCTTTCTTTCTTTCTTTCTTTCTTTCTTTCTTTCTTTCTTTCTTTCTTTCATTTTTGTTGAAACCAGCAGAGGAGGGCTAGACAATACTGACTATTTTCAGACTTGTACTGGGATGGGAGTGTGTGGGAAAGGAAACAAATACAAGCCCCCAAAAATTAAAGCTAATTACAACTGTAGCTAAAGACGTGGGCAGATATTTCTTAACATTTCAGTGATATCTCTAGAGAAATTCCCTGCATGCCTGCAGTACCACTGTGGTCCACCACAGAGAATCTCTTAAGACATCTTGCAAAATATCTGGAAATATCTGACTGTGTCTATGGCTGCAACTGTAAGCTGGTGATGGAATGTTAGTGAATGGCAGAATTCTACTGCTCTTCTAAAGAAATGCCATGGAGTGTTAAATGCACACCTGAACAACCACCAGAAAAGGCAGATGGAACCTCAGTTTAATGTCTCATCCGAAGGACAGCATACCCTGACAGTACATCGTCTCTCAGTTCTGCACCTGGGTGCCGGTGTTTTTGGTATGAGTCCAATCCAAGTGTGGGACAAGAATCCATGACCTTTTTGGCCCAGAGGAAGAAGTGCTGCCAATTGAGTCACCCTGACAGCTGTGAATTAATACTGAATTCAGACAGTTATACACAATAAAGGAATTTATAAATCTAGTTCAAAAAGATTCTGCAGCACTTATCACAGTTAATCTTCCTCCAATTAATCCAGATAAACCAATATAAATGCCTGATTAAGAAGAAAAAATTAGTCAGCTACCCTCAACACAAACTCTCTAGATGGCATTCCTAGGGATCTTTATAAACTACACTTAATACATACCTAACTAAAACTTTAAGAGAGACATAGGGTAACTACCTGGTTCTGTGACTGAAGCATGCATTAATGGTCATTTGTATAAAGGATAAAGACAAAATCCTTGCAAAAATGTTAGCTAATATGTTACAAAAATGACAAATACAGAGAGTCTCAACACACCCAAACCCATAAATGGGATGCCACACAAAAAGGTTTTTTTTTAATTTACATTTATTAGAAAAATGACCCAATGATGTTATAGTCTCGCCTGACGTGTTTTGAACACAGGGTTCTTTTTCAAAGGCTGAAGGCTTAAACTAGAAACTACCTATATATTGGTTGGAAAAAATGTCATGTGACACTATAACAACCTATAGCTCTTTGGGTTGCTCACATAGTGAATGAGGTAAAAAGTTTTTCTTTAATATCTAAATTAAACCATAAAGTGCTTCTTACTAAAGTGACTAAAATGCATACACATTTAATTGGCCCGATTCTAGAAGAATGGCGCAAGTCGCCACCGAAGGTGACTTGTGCCATACCCAGTTGCGACATGAACCCTGCACCTGATTCTAGAAGGGGCAGGGTCCTTGCTGCTAAGTCCTGTGACTTGCGATATCAAGCCAGGTACGCTGAACAGAGGGCATACCTGGTGAGTTTGTCGCAAGTCACAACCTCTGTCCAGCATGGCGCAATTGCTCCCCATGCCTGATCCCCTGGACAGAGCCCCATGGGGCTAGAAGACCCCCACCCACTGTCAGTGCACCATGGATACCCCCCAACTCCTGCCTGGCTCCCCAAGTCAACTGTGTACTGTACAGTATGTATAGCAGATGGACAGTCCCTGGCAGTCTAGTAGCCCCACCCCCCACCCTGCACCCGACCCATCCCTACCCATGACTGGCATGAACCACCTCTCCACCACCATGGCCAGCCACCAACTAAGCATTGTAGGAGTGTGTACTGTATATACTCTCACAATGAATATGCGTATGTACAGTACGTGCTCCTGCTGTATTCAGTCGATGGCTGGCCACGGTGGTGAGAGGGGGGCTGTGCCAGTCACTGTCCAATGGGTCTTGGGTGCTGCTGGGTAGGAGGGGTGGTCCACTTGACTACCAGGGATGCCCAGTGCATGGGTGACTTGGAGGGAATTGGGGATAGGGGCATTATCGTGGGTTGTGGGTTGTGGTATTTTAAAAGCACTTCAGGTGAGGGCATGCACCAGCCCTGTGGGGCTTTCAATTTGTATGGGGGTCAGAGGCATGGGGTAGCCCTGTGGGGCATTGTGGTAAGGGGGGCAGGGGTCACCATGTGGGGCAAACATGTACTGGGGACAGGGAAGTGTTGGGGGAAGGATGGCATACCATGGAAGAGATGGGTGGGCTGCACATGCAGGCAACCCCCCAAGGGCATAAGTACAGTTATGCCAGTTATATGCTGGTGTAACTTACGTTGCCAGTTCTCCCACAGGGGGTTGTTGTAGAATCGCAACATTGGGGACTTTGTTGCTGCCCTTCCAGAACAGGGCACAACTGCTGCTGTAAACCACCTAGTGCCATGTCACAGGGGTTTCATAGATTCATAAATTCATAGATATTTACAAGTTCAGAGGGCAGATGCCCATGAGTGAACTCGCCACCACTTTTCAGTGGTGGAAAACATTTTTTCTATCACCCATATAAATGTCAAGCCTTTTCTTAAACTGCTGAAGATTATTGCTGTTAACAATATCTGCAGGAAGTGAATTCCAAATCAGAGGGATTCTTTGAGTAAAAAACCTAGAACGTTTATTTGTTTTGCATAATGAGGTTTTAAGTTTAATATTATGTGGTCTTGTGTGATTTAATTTTGTTTTTTTTTTCTAATCCAATTGTGTTTAGCAAATATTCATTTTGATAGGCATTAAATACTAAAATTAGATCTCCTCTTAATATTCTGTATTCCAGGGAGTATAATTGTAGTTTTCTAAGTCTAAACCCGTATTCCATATTGGGCACACTGTCAATTCTTTTAGTGGCTCTACGTTGGACCCTTTCTATCATGCCTATATAGCCTGCAGAAGTTGGTGCACAGAAAGAGGAACAATAGTCCAAATGTGAGCGTACAAGACAGGAATATAAGGGTAGAATAACTGAGTGCTGCCTACTTTTAATGTGCTTCAAAATATTGCCAAGAATCATATGGCATTTTTTGATAGTCAAGTTAGTATGAGAATTGAATTTTAAATTATTAGATATAACACCCAAGTCTTTTTCTTCAGTTGTTTCCTCTAAATTTATATTTTGTATTGAATAGTTGACTCCATGGTTATTATTACCCATGTGCATAACTTTACATTTCTTAATGTTAAATTTAATTTTATTTTCATCTGCCCATATTGCTAATCTATTTAGATTTTCTTGTAAAGTATTGGTAGATGAAGTATCAGTTATTAGGCTTCCTATTTTACAGTCGTCAGCGTACTTGTTGATCCAGACTTCTTTTGAGGTTTGCATACTGGAAATGAGTATGTTAAATAGGAGAGGGCCCAGCACAGAGCCCTGTGGCACACCACTAGTAACTTGGCTACAATCAGACACATGGCCATGAATAACCACCCTTGCAGGTATAACTGTTGGCGTAAGTCCACTTTGGCACAAGTGGCCTGCGGCATGTCGCAGGCCACTTTGTAGATTACCATATGTCACAACTGCTGGTGTAACTTGCTACTTGCACCATTTTTTTTGGTGCAAGTCAAGTTATGCCAGGCATATCCCTTCTAGAATCGGGCCCTATATGAACACTAACAAACTCCTAACTGCCAATTCCTACTAATCATAGATTCACAAAGATTATCTTTTCAAAAACATTTTGTTTCTTTAAACAACCATCAAAGTTGTCATAGCTGCCGACAATTGAGGGAAGATGCTGAAAACTCATATAAAGGTAAAAAAAACAAAGAAGGAGGGAGGGGGATTTTAAGAAAGGTATAAAAGGGGGGCGAGGAGAGAGAAAAAGTCAAGCTCTGCATTTAAAGTATATAATAGAACCAGATTGTTCATGTTATATATTCCTTTACTATATTATTATGCCTTTCCTATATAGGATATTTCCACAGTAATAATCATCTGCACAGTCTCCCTTCCCCTTTTAACCTTACAGTCCCATCCCTAGTCTTCCTCTTTTCACTTACATACCTAAAAAAATGGCTTGTCCCTTTTCGTTACCTCCTGGGGTATTGTCTCTCTTTTCAGTTTTCTTGTCTGCACTCCTTACTGCTTTTCCTGTTCTTCTGTTTTCCCCTGGTACAACTCACTGTCTTCCTCCCTCTGTGTCTCCTTATACCTTCTTTAAAATCTGGACCTTACAAAAGAGTAAGAACCCTATCGTATTATCGTCATCAGACACTTACAAAACTTTCGGCTCCCTAGAGTGGAATTTTTTGAAGAATGCACTTAACATGTTTGGCTTTTGGAAAATATTCTGCATTTTGATCTCTGTCCTGTACAATAATTTGAAGGCAACTGTCTCCACTAATAGTTTGTATCTGACATATTTTAACTTTCAGAGAGGTACAAAACAAGGTGGCCTATATATTTTCTCTTTCTCATATAGCAATTGAACCATTGCTCTGGAGAATTGTATATTGTAATGACATCACTATAGTCAAGGTCAGAAATGCCCATGACAAAATGTTTGCTTAAGGGAGTGGCTTCCTCTTAGCCACAGATAACCCTGTTTTGTCTTTTGCTCAACTTAAAAAAATACACGACTGGCTGTTTAAGTGGATTTTAAGCTAACTGGTCCAAATCTGAATTCTAAACAATATGCACCATCAAAATGTAGAACTTCAAAATAATATTACAGTTAACTGGGTAACAGACATGATTAATGCTTTGGGCTAATGCTTACACCAGATTTTAACAAACTGGTAGTAAGTCATTTTAATCCCTTGTTAGTGGACATTTAACTGGAATTAGAGAAATACAGGAAACTCTCCCTATCTATTTTGGGTAAAAGTAACTCTACAAAAATAATAATAGCACCTACAATATTATACATTCTTAATACTGTACCCCACCACTCAACATTCCTGTGTCTATTTAGTTCAAGAAACACTGAGTTGTCTTTTTCTAAATTTTTTTGAGTGGGAAATCCCCCAAGATTGAGTATTGCAAAATTCCAAGGATCATGGAGGGTGGGTAGTTTTGACATGCTGTGGTGGCAGAAATACCAGTGGACCATCCTTGCAAAACAAGTCTCACTTTATTTCCAACCTGAAACAAATTCTAGCATTTCTCTTAGGACACATCCAGAAGAGAAGCTTGCTATACCTGGTAACCTTACAGACTTCTTTTATATCCAACCTTCTCCTATTTTGACCACTCATCCTTGTATTAATGGTAGTCAAACAGTGTTTGGAAAAAAAAACAATCATGGGACTCATTCCTTTTGCAATTGAATAATCCAGAACTGAGAAAGGAGGACATTTTGGTACATGCAACGGTTTGTCAAATAGCTAAGGTTACTAGAGTGGGTGATCTTGATCCTGTATCCATAACTCTCTTATCATTTAAAGAGATTAGTGAAAAATTCTTTCTTTCTTTTGCAGTACCAAACTGAGAGCTGGGTTTTGTTCTGAGGATGGCCCGTGGCCTGGTGCTGGTCCTGAGAGTAGATTTCTGCTGAGGACTGGCTGGTTGCAATCTCCCAGAATTTGTGGTGTTTACAGACACAAGCACAATTGACAGGGGGAGTCATGTTGACTCTCGGATCATAGAATCATAGAATCATAGAAATCTGATGACGGAAAAGGACCCCTCTGGTCCAAATCTGCCCTTAACCCCCCACTTATCACCTTTGTCAAGTGACCCCCCTGCCCCCCACTGGTCAACCCCTTATGTCTGTCCTATGCCCTCTTGAACCCCTTCATCATTTTGGCCCCCACCACATCCTCAGGTAGTTTGTTTCAGGTCTCCACCACCCTCTCCATGAAGTAACGCCCCCTCACATTGCCCCTAAATCTTCCTCCTTCTAATCTTAGACTATGACCTCTAGTTTTAGCACCCACTTTCCTCGTAAATAAGCTCCTCTCCCTCACTTTATTAATCCCCTTCATGTACTTAAATGTTTATATCATGTACCCCCTCTCCCTTCTAGTCTCCAATGGCTACAGATCCAATTCCCTCCACCTCTCCTAATATGGCTTCCCATGCATACCGCACACCATCTTTGTTGCCCTTCTCTGAACCCTTTCAATCCCATCTATGTCCTTGCGTAGGTGAGGTTTCCAGAACTGAACCCCTTAATCCAGGAGAGGCCTCACCTTGGTCTTGTATAGAGGCATCAGTACCTCTCTCCTTCTGCTAGTTATGCCCCTCCCTATGCATGCCAGCATTCTATTTGTCTTGCCCACCACTTTGCTGCACTGATTACCTACCTTAAGGTTGTTTGCTGTTATAATCCCCAGATCTCTTTCCTGCTCAGTTGGATTAATTACCTCCCCCCCCCCCGTTTGTAAGTGGCTTGTGGGTTTTTACACCCCATGTGCATTACTGATCACTTTTAGGCATTGAATTTCAGCTGTCAAGTTTCCGACCACGCTTCGAGAATATTCAGGTCCTCCCTCATGGCCTCCACCCTCCCTGGACGTTGAAGAATTGTTACTAAGTTAGATAATAGTAATCTGCACCTTAACCACCAACAGCTTGAAGGTTTATTTTAATAATGTATGTATGTATGTATGACTGGGGTGTGTGATTGTGTAGTAACTATTGTTAATGGTGTGATTGTGTAGTGTGAATGATGGGTTTATGTTTAAATTTGGTTAGGATTCTTGGGGCGTGTATAACTTTTGAGTGTGGCATTTTAAGTTCTAGCTTGGGTGACAGTCTGTTTAGGTTAGGCCATCTGTAGGCATAAACAGCCTATAACTGCCTAAGTCTGGATCAGCCTTGTTTGCTCAGTTCATTCATTGATCTTCCCCTCTATGCAGTGGCATTGCGCCGTCATTAGGAGCTGGGAATTTGTAGGTGGAGGAGTAGGGTTGATATTTATGGTCCAGGGGCAATGGAGAGGGTTTGATAAGGTGTGTGAAGATCAGGAGACACCCCGGGAACAAATGAAATATGAATAAATGCCTGACGGGTTTAATTTCAGTCCCTAGGGTCACTGTCTTGCAAGAAGGGTAGTTTGCTGATGAGACAGCTGCCTTTGCCCCTCACCTTTGGGGCCTTCTTTGTAATGCTAGATTAGTGAGGAACATGACTGCCATTATGGTGGATTTTATTTTGGGTTCCTTAGCTGATCTAGCGTGCATCACTGAGACCTGGCTGGGTGACGACTCTGACCCTCTGGTGGAGATAGCCATTCCAGGTAGATACTCAGTGGTGTATTGTCCTAGGTGGGATAGGATGAAAAAGGGGTGGGCTGCCCATCTATTTTAGATCTGTGCTTGGTCTCATAGTGCACCAAGTGGGGGAAACCTGGTTGTTTTAATGCATAGCTATTAGGAGCGGGATGAATGCTGGCTGCAGAGCCCTCCTCATCTATTGCCCTCCAGGGAGTGATGGAGGGGCTTCCAGATGGAGCTTGTGGGCTTCATCACTGACAGGGTGTTGGCATCCCCTAGATGGCTGGTGTTGGAGGACTTCAATGCCTAGGTCAGTGATGAATCTTCATAGTTTGGTCAATTGCTCCTTCACCAGATGAATCTTCTGGGGCTGGCACAGGCAGTTACCACCAGTGCCCACCTGCCTTGCCTTGGACCAGTTTTGTGTACTGGGGCTCAATGTCTTTAATATTGAGGTTTACCTGGACTTTTGTTCAAATCATTACACCATGGGATTTAAGTTAAGGGCCTCCTATGATCACCCCCCCCCCATGGAGATAGTTCAGTGCCATCCTTTAAAGTATGTGAGCTCGGAACAGCTCTTGGTGGTGATGGACCTCTCAGGTATGGAAACAGCATGTACTGATAGTGCTGCGGCAGCGGATGAAGGTTATAATGTGACCCATAGGGCTGCCCTGGATACCACTGCACTGTATTGTATAAGAACATGGGTCTCACGATGTGGATCTCCATGGCTTGTTGGGAAGCTGTGCAAGTTGAAGACTAAGGGGCAAAGATTGGAACATCTCTGGAGGAGGTCCAAGTCTGTTGAGGACACTTCTGAATTAACATTTGGGCTCTGTAAATCTGTTACGATAATCTGTAGTATTTTTATGAAAATGTTGTATATTTTGTATTTTTATTTAAGTTTCCTTATATTGTTTTTTTCTAGGTTTTTTTTAACTTTTGTTTGTGGATCACCCAGTGGGGATCCCCCCACCTAAGCAAGACTTACCTGAGGAAAGGGTAAATACTAAATGGATGCCTTGAAGCAAAATGAGTGATCACAACACTTAAGTTTTCTTTCCCTCTTCTATTAGGACATTTAGATAGTCATGGGATATTTGTATTGTTAGCCTATAATAACTGCAGCTTTCTACCATTCACCCTTATATTAGTACATATGTATTCAGTCCTATTTATAGTTTGAGGGGTATTGTGCTTATTTTCTACGTGTGTATGGCTTGTTGTAGCCACTCAGTGTGCTTTTTTTTTCTAAATCCCTATATTACTGAATCACTCTACTGTTAACCCCTGCCATTAACTAGAGCAGAGTTTCAGCTGCTAGCTGTCTGATCCTGTATCTTACTGTCCACTGCAGGACTCTACACTACTCTGTACCCCCTTACAAGCAGACTACTTTCCTATACCCCACTACTATACTACACCCTCTCACTTGCTGTGCAACCAAGCACCATATTTTGACAATGCTCACTTTATCTCTTTTTCCCTCTTCTCCTCCATCTCTTCTTCCACACCCCCACTCCCATCACCTCTCCCTACTCTACTCCCTCTACCGCTGCTCTGGTATACTTCACTGCAGAAATTTCCTACATTTCTAAGCTTGCTATTACCTCTGCTCCCTTCCTCCAACACTGGAGCCATTTCCCCCTTTCCCCTTCAGCCTCGTTAATATCTGTACCCACCTCAATAGCCTTTATCAAGCTCCTATTTAACCTTACATCACCCCCGGACTCCTTGCTCCTTATCCAAAAGTCATAAGGCCAGACATTTCTATAAAAATCTGAAGCTACATTCTCTATAGCCCCCTCCTACTACTCTCATTGGGTAACACCCATCCCAACCATGGACCACCTGCCAACACTGTAACATGACTTTGCCAAAATAAATCAGCGTTAGACCCCTTAAATTCCCTAACCCTTCCTTGTAGCCTTAAGCTACACCACCTGAACATATGCAGCTTACTGCCTAAATTTGACCTCCTTCAAACCATGGTAGTCTCACTGACCCCTAATATCCTAACCTTCTCTGAGACATAGCTAAGCAAAAAGATACCTGACCAAGCCATCTCAATCCCAGGTTACTCATTGACCAGATAAGACAGAGATGGAAGAGGTGGGGGATGGCAATGCACACTTCCTCCTCTCTACAGTATGCTATCACCCTCTTTGCTTACCTTCCAGCTAACTACAAGGCCCTGGTCATTTGGATCCCCCCACCCTGATCTTTGTTGCGGGCATCTATTGTCACCTGAACCTTCCCTCCTCCATGGCCACTGACCTCACCACCACAATAGTTTCCCACTCGCAACCAGGTGAACTGTTCATCATGGAGGATTTCAGTTTAAACTGGTTGTCTCCCTCTCAATCTAAAACTCTCAACAATCTAGCCTCCCAAAATCTAACCCAGTTTATGCAAGAATCTGCCCACCTAAACAAAAATCCATTATCACACCCTACTTGACTGGGCCCTCACCACCCATCAGCACTGCGTCATACAATCAGGGATCCTACCCGATGCTATAAGTGACCCTCATCTGACCTATATGATAAGGAAGTCCTCAGGCCTAAAACTCCACATAAAATACTTTTGATGCACTCATATAAAGCCCTTAACATAGCCGCTGTCCTCCATGACCTTGCTAACACTGACTGGACCCCGTTAAACTCTGCACCACAGATAGACGACGCCCTAGCCTACTTTAAAGAAAAATTCCTCACCATCTGGAATCAGCAAGCCCCTTTCAGATGGACCAGACAGCGAGGAAATCATGTCCCTTGGGCCTCCCCAGAACTGCTGGCTTGCTTCAGGGCAAGAGATCAGGCGTGGTGGAAACACAAAGCAACAAAACTACCATGTGACTACTGCACTTACCACAAACTCTGCAACGCATGTATTAAGTCTACTAGGTTAACTAATACCAAGTATTTCAACAACACCTTCCACACAAATTTGAACTCCCCCTCCAAATTCTGGAAGGTTGTTCACACTCTCTTTTCACCTCCCTCCCACCCCCATCCCCTGTCCTTAATATAAACAACTCCCTTATAGCAGATCATGCTGCGGTGACCAAGCAATTCAATTCCTATTTCACATTGCATGCCTCGACCTTACTAACCTCTCTCCCCATTTGTCCAACCACTGTACCCCACCCCAATAGCACCAATTATGTCCACCACCAAAATCCTGACACATATCAATTCTCCTTCTCCCTGGTTTCACCTGCTGACACGCTTACTGCCCTGCTGTCTATTAATCCATCTAAAGGTGGTTCTCCTGATGAACTTGACCTTAAGCTTCTCTTCCTCTCAGCCTCAGCTATTGCCTACCTTCTTTCACAAATCTTTACTCTCTCTTTCACAACAGCAGTGGTCTCCAAGCCCTGGAAGCATGCTGTCATTCTTCCTCTACCTAAAGGTGGTGACTCCACCTCCCCTGGTAACTATCACCCTATCTCCTTGCTCCCAACCCTTGTTAAACTACAGGAACACCTAGTCCTCTCTAAAATCTCCTCCTTTCTCTCTGACTCTAACTTCTTCACCCCATTCCAATCTGGATTTTGGAAAAAACATTCAACCACTACCCTCCTGCTCAGGCTTACTGATTCAATCCTCACTGGAATGGATCATGGCCTGATTACTTCCACCATCTTTGTTGACCTTGCCAAGGCATTCGACATGGTTTCCCACTCCTTGCTTCTTCAGTCCCTCACCTCAGGTGAACTCTCACTCTCTGCAACTAACTGGCTTAAGTCCTATCTAACAGGATGCATACAGTCAGTTAAAATAGCTGAATCTTGCTCCCCTCCCCTCCAAATCAACACTGGAGTGCCCCAAGGCTCAGTGTTGGGCCCCCTACATTTCTCAAGTTTCCTAAATGATTTACCATTAGCCTGCTCTTCTTCACCAGTTCACATGTATGCTGACAATACCATGTTGATGACATCCGGCCAATCTCCCACTGATGTGGAAGCCAGACTGCAGCTTGACTTTAATAAGATCCAGCACTGGCTTGCCTCTCATCAGCTCTTTCTAAATACCAAGAAAACAGCCTCCATGACCATTGGCACAAGGCAGAGACTATCTAAGCTCCCTGTTCTGCCCCACTTTCCACACCCTGCATGGGACTATGCTTGAGGACACCTCCTCTTTTAGATACCACGGGGTATGGTTGGACCAACACCTCACCTTCTCTGGACACATCGATGACATCCTGAAAAAACTGCACCCCGGTGCTTTGTACAGGAACCAAAATTGCATTCCTCTTGCGGCCAGGTGTGAGATTGTCCAAAAGATGACACTCCTCATTTTTGACTACTGTGATGTAGTCTACAGTGTTGCTTCCAAATCCACCTTATCCAGATTGGATCACCTTTTCAATTTCTTCTGCCACTTTGCCCTGAACTCTCCTATTCGTGCCCACCACTGTGATCTCTATCACTCTCTGTCCTTCCCTTCACTTGATAACAGGCACCTCTCTCACTGCACCAAACTCATCTCTAAATACTGGCTTGGCTCTCTACTTCAATATCTAACTGCCTCTCTCTCTCTCTCTAACCCTCCCCCGCACGCTCACTCTGTAAGATCCATTGACTCATGCACCTTTGTGACCCCCGTTTCTCTACCCTTGCAGGCCAGTCTGCTTTCAACTATCACTTCCCCAAAATCTGGAATGCCCTTCCTCACCAAATTCATCACTCCTCATCCTCCCACTCTCTCTCTCCACTGCCCTTCATAACTTCTTCTTTGCTAACTGTACCTGTTTTCCTTAATCTTAATGCAACCGATTAATCTCCCCAATCTGTCCATGTCTTTCCTCATTCTCATTGTAATCCTATTCTCTCTCTCTCTTGCACCTTTCTCAAATTGCGTTTTGTTTCATTTGTTTTGTGTGTTATTTCTTTATCCTCCTTCTTGCTTCCTGGTCTGCCACTCCTTCCGGCTGCTCATGCCTCCTGCGACCCCATCGCCCTGACCCCCCCACACCCCAGATCGCAGTCAACCCAGGAGTGGCCCAGCGTATCTCTTCGCCGGGTGGGTCCCCCTCCTCCAAGGGGGAAGGCGCCGGGAGGGGCAACCAGTGCACTAGGCATCAGTTCCTGAGTGCTGCTGAGGTGGGTTTGGAGGCGTCAGGGCATCTCGGGCTGACAGGAGCGAGGCAGCCATCATTTGGCAGACCAGGAGGCTGGATTTTTTTTCTGTTTTCTCCTGGGGCGGTGTGCCACTAACGCCTGGGCAGAGCCAACGCTCACCATGCCCCCCTGTGTTGAGGCTCCTGCTGCTGGTCTCCTGGTCTCCGCCAGAGTACCAGACAGCAGGCACCATCCCTCCTCCCCTGGGTAGGGCGGCAGTCGTGGGATGCTCAAGCCTGCACCCCCGGCTGGCTGTCAGCGACCTGAGTCCGTTCCCAAACCCGGGTAGCTGGCGTCGCAATTGGAAATCCAACCGCTGCGCCGACGAGCCAGTTTGTTTCATTTTTAACCAGTTGCACTTATGTAGATGGATTCTGCACTCCATTGTTCATTTCAATTGTTATCTGCCCTCAATGGAATTAAAACTCTGTTGTCAAATTAATTGTTAACTGCATTTACCCTGCTGAATATGGTATTATGTGCTCTTGCCCTTGTTGTATTTCCTGTAATTGTTTTCATGTACTTATTGTTCCAAATGTATGTGTTTGCTTTAAGCACTTTTCCCTGTATCCTCTCCCCCAAGGTCACACCAGGAGACGAGCAACTTGTTGTTCAGTGTGCCTTCCTACTGAAATATTTCAATAAATAAAAATAAATATATATTGATGTATTAGCTAGAGGGAATTTTCTTATGTTTGTCACTAAATATTCATGAGCACCTGTATATATGATTGCATCTGTGCTCCCCACAGACACAACCCCTGAGGAAGACTCCAGAGAGTCGAAGTGCTGGGGCTTTTATATGAGTAGCAGTGTGCTGGATGTTAATTGTATGGACACCAGATTTGACTTGGATTTGAAATAAAGCATTGCAATATTCTTTGGTGTCCAGCTCATCTTTGTAGAGTGCAACATTCATTCATTCTTGGAGTCTGTTGAGAACACTGGCAGTATAGCCTAGAGGTTAGAGTAATGAGCTGTGAATGAGTTTGGTACATCCAGTAGAGCAGGGTTTGAGTCACACAACCTCCACTTGCATACTGTGTGACTCTGACCAAGTCACTTAACCTCTCCAGTGCTCCCAAGTTACCCATAAAAACAGGCACTTGTGCCTAGTGGGCCTTACCCAGTTACCAAAGAATAAAAGGAAAGGAAATAAAAAGCTGGATCTGCATTTTCATTATAATGAATACCAGAGTGCAATCACCCTGAAAAAGTGATTGTGGCAGGCAGAAATCATCCAGCTCAGCTCTTCCACTCAGTGGACAGACTTTTAAATGCTACCTGTCTTCAGTCCAGAGAAGTATTTGTTGCAGATAAGTGTGTAGAGTTAAATACATTTTTCTCTGACAGAGTGTCCTCCATTAAACTGGGGAACACCACAGGAGGGCTGTCATGGCCTTGCAGTCTCCAGCATCAATGAACTGTAAGTACTGCTCCTGTTTGGGAGACGTTTCGGTCAGTTATGGTTGAAGTGGTTTTGAGGGTGATAGAAGGACTATGACCCACTTCCTATGATCCAGATACAGTGTCCATGGGCTGTTGGTGGACTGCCTTGTGGCGTGGGTTCTGTATTTGTTGGGATTATCTGGTGCTGTTTGTTTGGAGGGGTGCCATCCCACAGTCTCTGAAGGGAGTGCTGGTGAGGCCCTTCTCCAAGAAATCAACTCTGGACTCTGGTATCCTTGCAAATTACAGACCTGTCTCTAACCTCCTCTTTTTAGGGAAGAGTAAGGAAAAGGTAGTGGGGTTACAGCTCAATGTGCATCTCGAGGCTTTTGATACCTATGAGCCATTTCAGTCTAGATTTCAGTCCCACATAGCACTGAGACAACATTGATCAGTGTACAAAAATGACCTTTTCTTGGCAAAGGAATTGAGGGGTGCATTTCATTCTTATCCTCCTTGATCTCATCAGTGTCAATACTGCGGACCAGGGGTTGTTGATGGATCACCTGAGGGACTATGGGGGACTCACTGTGATGGTACTCACCTGGTTTAACTCCTACCTGGTAGATAGGGTGCAGCAGGTAGTTTGGGGTAATTTTACCTCAAAGTCAGCTCCACTGTACTGCAGTGTTCTGCAAGGCTGGATCCTGTCCTCACGTTGTTCGCAGTGTATATGCTGCCCTTGGATGAGGTCATTTGGCAGTACAACTTGAATCTTACTATTATACAGACAATACTCAGTTGTACCTCTACTTTGTGCCTGGGACTATTGATGCAAATGCTTTGCTTAATCAGTGCTTGGCTAAGTTTCAGGGCTGAATGGCGACTAGCTGACTGAGACTGAACCCAGATAAGATGGAGGTGCTAATGTCTGATTCAGGTCATCATAGGTTTCTCAACTTGGGTAGCACTGGTATCAGGGTAACATTTGATGACCCCTAGCTCCCAATTGACAAGAAGGTTGAAAAGCTGGGAGTCATTGTGGATCCTGGCTTGACACTTGAGTACCAGGCGTTATCTGGGGTTCACAGGGCTTTTTATCATTTAAGAAACATCTCCCAGACCAAGCCCTGTTTGGAAATGGATGATCTGAAGACCCTAGTGCATGCCTTCATGACATTGCAGCTAGGTTACTGTAATGCTCTATATTTTGGGCTATCAGCAGGTTTGATGTGCCACTTACAGCTGCTGCAAAAAGCCCAGCTGTTTTGCCGGTGTTCCATGAGCTGCATTTGTTGCCAGTTCAGTGGTGCATCACCTTCAAGGTGAGCTATCTCACCTATAAACCCTACATGGTATGGGCCCAGGTTTGCTGTCAGAGCTCCAGAATCCTTACCAAATCCCTCTGTTGGGTTGGTCAAGTAAGCTGTCTTGTGGTCCCGAGGTCTACATTTAAACAAATCCAGTGACTGGGCAACTGCCGTCAGAGCACTGAACCTGTGGAATTCTTTGCCTTATGACCTCAGAGAGGCCAAATCATTGTTGTCATTTAAACCATGACTTAAGTGTCATCTTTTTTGTTTGACCTACACTGAACTATAAGAAGTACTACTACTGCTTTGACTGTCTGAACCTGAATTATATTTATACTGTATATAATTTGTTTATGTTTTTAGATTGTTGCTCTATTTGTCAAATGTTGTCATTGTACATTGTAAGGTGCCCAGAGCCTCAGGAGATGGGCATCAAATTAAATACAATTTACTACTACTACTAGTACTACTACTACTACTACTACATCCATCCATCCATCTATACATCTATCCATCTATCTACCTACCTACCTATTCCAGTCTGTCTTCTTGTCTATCTATCAATTATTACACCATATATGGAATACATGATGGGTTGCAGTGGAATAACAAATTTATCTCCAATGATGAGTGGGAAGACCCATAACTAACAAGTGGCAAAGCTCATGTGTGGAGATACATGTGCTATTCTAACACTACCCAATATGTATTTAATAAACCATGCTATTGTTAATGTTTTATTTGTGATTCATCTTGTTCTAGCACAAAACTGCCTATCTTTTTGTTGTAAACTCGTTATTTGACCAATTGTTCTCTGTGTTCTATTTCCAGATTCTAAATGGAAATAACATGCTCTATGTGAAATAACATGTATTCTAATGGAAATAAAATGCTATAAATAAAAAATATATTTATACCAAAATAACTTGATTAATTTACCCAATTGTTTCACCACTGGTTTGGTATATATAGGGGACATGCCATAGGGCATGCAGGAATTAGCTTTTAGGTCACTCTGGGATGTTGCCAATAATGGTGCCTAGCAATGAGTAGCAGAGCAAAGTGGAGACATGAGTGGTACGGCAGAAGTGTTGACAACATGCCTGAGTGAATAAAAAGCTTATTCCTGCATATCCTATTTATATCATGGGCTGCAATTTAAATTAATATACCAGGAAAACCAACATGATTGACAGCTAGGGGAAAATAACATGGGCTACAGGAATAAGAACATGCAATTCACCTAGTAGATAAACAGCATGACTGAATATCACTTTTTATTCGGCTCTGTTATTTGTCCCTCCTCAGGTATAAATGCATTCATGCACTGTAAAGCCTTGAACATTCAGGTGTCATTGGCAATTGCTGGGGTTCAATTATTCAACGACTACATCTCAAGTTGAAGGCAGTATATTTTAGTGGTTATTTATCAGGCTTGTAAAATAGGAGACACAGGTCTGAATATCACCAGAGCCACTGACCCTAACTCACTATATGACCTTTTGAGAGACCTCCCTGTGCTTTTTTCCCTCTCGTCTGTAAAATTGGGAAAAACTGGATCCCATTGAAACTGAATTATTACAGCTATTTGGGCTACCCCATGTAAATAGGCTGCAAAAGAACAAACAATAAAAGTCGTATATGAAAGATTTTTTTTTTACTTAAGTGCCCTGGAGTTCACTGTAAACACTTCATTATCAATGCTGAACAGGAACTTATAAAGTCTCTATACAGTAAGCTGACATATCTGCAGTAGCGACAACATAAACCTCATAAAATGTTTGAGTCCTTGATCTGACAAATGAGCTGGAACAAGACAAGGAAGGAATGCATGACTGATAAAGCACAATGCTCTTGGAGGTTAGGTTAGTTCTTTCATAGAAACTGTACAAAGGGTAAGCAAAATTGTTGAAAAGTAAATAAATAATTGAACTGGTCTGATCAAAAAAATAACTTTGTTTGCGTTGGTATTCAGTTGTAACATTACTGCCTGCAGCATTTAAAGTGAAAGTCAAATGACCATATTCCATTTTGGTCAATTGTCATCAGGACCTCTTAGCAAAATAAGAAAACTGTTGGTCAAACCTTACCAAAAATATACTGAATTTTGAATTGCAGCATGCGGAACTGCAAACATCAGTTTGGATACGTGAACAAAGTTAATGGTAGCTAAATGCAAGAATGCTTAGCAAAACACTCCTGTGTTTAGCTAGTGGCAGAAAGTACACTAATCCTGTCTGGATGCACAAAAATTATCATATCTAATACATTATGCATGGAAAAGCAGTTCCTAACTATGTCATGATTCAACATAGCTTCTCCATGCATGACCTCACAATGTTCCATAAAATGGTGGCAGACTAGAATTAATATAAGGCAGACTTAATTATACTATTTCTAGACTGCTGCCAGCTACAGATCAGGCGATACATTGAAATACCACCATCATGCCATGCAGTGGTGCAAACCTTAGCACTAAATGGCAGCCTTTTGAGTACAGTAACAGTAACCAGGTTTACCTATTGTGTCTATGTCTTCTGTTAGCACCCTTTGCAAACTGTGTGAGAGGCCTTTCGGCACCATGCAATTCTGCTTAAAGTTGGACCAGCATAACATTCTGTGGTGATTTGCATATGCAGCCCATGATGCTTTGCATTGTGTGGGCATGTGTGATTTTGTATTTTCTTGAAACTTGGCTTCCCAGCCAAATGCCCTTTGGGGTAACCCTTGTCTCAGTGTTTTCGCACAGAGGTTCTTTGTCTTTTAAATAGTTTTTTATTTTAATGGGTTCACCACAACATATCCAAGACACACTGTCTTAGGGTAGCTGGTCCATTCCACTAAGGGTGTCAAACAGACGAGGCATACTGATGAGTCCTGGTAGGACGAAACACGTGTCTATGTCTTCTGTTAGCACCCTTTGCAAACTGTGTGAGAGGCCTTTCGGCACCATGCAATTCTCCTTAAAGTTGGACCAGCATAATATTCTGTGGTGATTTGCATATGCAGCCCATGATGCTTTGCACTGTGTGGGCATGTGTGATTTTGTATTTTCTTGAAACTTGGCTTCCCAGCCAAATGCCCTTTGGGGTAACCCTTGCCTCAGTGCTTGCGCACAGAGGTTCTTTGTCTTACCTATTTAGGGCATGAGTTTAGGTCATTGTACAGGCCTAACGCACCACTTGCCATCCCCCCACCCCCCACTCCATGCCTGGCCACAGTAAATGTTTCCACAAGCAAATTGTCTTTGTTAGAGGCATTCAATTCCTGTCTTTTGGTGAGAATGTGTCACTACTGCAGTCACAAATGTTGTAATTGTGGCAATGATGGACAATTGAAAGATGTTAGGAGTAGCATTATTGTAGAAGAGAGTGGCATTTTGGGGGAAGAAGCAGGCTGTGGGATCATAGTTCTCTTTAAAATCCAGCCCCCCCCAGTACTTAAAGAGCTGGGACAGTTTCAAGTGAAAAATACAGCTACCATCAGCTGAACTCCATTACACAAAATGCCACAAAGATTTGAATTTCTGGTCCTTCCACTTTTTTTTTTTTTTTATTAGTGGCAAAATCTTATGAAAACGGAAGCTTTTCCTCTGAGACTTCATCCTTTCACATTGCTCATATCTGTCACAAGCTCATAAATCCTCTGCATATAACATCCAACCTGATGCCACATGAATGATTCTGATGTCACAGGCAAACAATGGTGGGCTGGATTTTCAAAACTCATGAAGCAAGTGCAAGTCCATATTTTGGTCACAGCCAGCATCACGGCAAGTGTGCTAAAATTGCCTGCATCCAATTTTAGAATATTTTGACCCATTTGTGACATGTTCCTGATTCTACAGCATGGTAATGATGCTTGCATCATTATTTTGATGTATGCAACGCTTTTGGAATCAGCTCATTGCATTTAGGACTTGAAGTTAGGCCATGATTTCTGTGGTCTAGCAGTCATACTGCAAGTAGGGCAAGTGTGGGACAATTGTGCTGGAGCATTCTGAAAATGAAGCCCAATGACTTCAGAGCAGCAGAAGTAGCTGCAACCATAGACATTTAAAAAGCTAGTGAACATCCTGAAAATAATGTTAACTTCCAAAAGTAGACAACTGTTACTACTTATGTCTCAAGCATTTTTTATTTTTCCCTTTTTCTAATTGGAAGATCTTCTACCTGATCATACTTGGTGTGATGTGTGGAACAATACTCTACCTACAGGCTGACACCACAAGTTCTACTTCATTGTGTTCCTGGAACACACCTGGATATGAGCTTTGGTTCAGGTGACTTTCCCAGACAAAACTGTAAAAACAAACAAAGAAACAAAAACATCCTTTTTATACATCCTCGGCCATACAACCTCACTGTCTCTGGCACATCACAACTGACCAAAAAAAGCCAATCACCTCCTGACAAATCAGTCACCTGTGATGTGACAGTAAGTGAGGTCACAATGTTGATGCAGCATGAAGAGGAACAGAACTAGATACGATAGTCTCTGGGTAAAGTACTGCTCTTTATATCACACCTAATACAATCAGGTAGAAAACCTTCTAATGAGCAAACAGAAAACAAAAAAAATACTTCAGAAATAAAAAGTGGCAAAGAACTGTTTCTAAAATTAATAACATTTTCTGCCTGCTATTTTTGGTCCTTCGAGCTCTTTCGGGGCATGGGGCCTGTTTTCATGCAATTGTATTCCATAATACAGAACAAAATGTCCTTAAATTCAAATAATTGTTTTTTGAATGTTACAAGAACAGAGTTCAGCTGGGGCCAAAAGTATCTGATGGCAGGAAACTGGAAGAATCACTTTAAGGAGCACAAGCAACAAGATGTCTCACCGGCAATCCTCTCGGTCCAGGAACCCCTCGTTCACCCTGCATGAATAGAAAGAAGATATTTTGCTATAAACGTGCTGAGGTTATTTTTTTTTTAAAGAAGGCAAGAAAATAGCTTACAATATGGTGGATTGGTTTATTTCTGTAAAAAAGGAGAACCTGTTCACCCCCACCATATTTTAAAAATCCCTAGATCTGCCACCAAAATTGCTGTCCTAGAATGTAGTCACATCTTCTTTTTTTATGATTAACATTTCACTGAAATGGATACTATTAAAAATAAAATATACAGAATGCAAAAATATTACATACAATATAACACTCATTGTGTACACACCATAATGTATGTTATATCGTATATAAGGGATGAGCAATGGCAAAACTCAGAATATGTGATGCATTTTCATAAATGAGGGGGCAGGACCCTAACTCATGAGTAGTAAAGCCATGGCTGAATTATGAGGTTCCTGCTCACTCAAACATGAAGATATAGCAAATGGCATATTCTGAGTTAGGCCATTGCATATCTGGTTTATACAACATATTTATCAAATGTAAACTTGACAGGTTCAATTGGTTCTTTTGTTGGAGAGCTTAAGTGTTTATCGTATGATAAATTTTAGTGAAGTTTTAAAACACTGTAAACTGCAGCATGATCAATGCAATAAAAAATATGATAAATACAATCAAATTACAGAAAAAATAGACCAAAGAGTTTAAAATGGAGACAGAACATTCAAGTCAGTCAGGATACATGCATAACAATCAATATCATTTTGACATTTCAAAAATAGTTGGACTTCACTGTTCTGGTAAGAATGACACATAGCTATACTGTGATGTCAACAAGCATTGTTTCAGCTGCTCTCCCACTGGTTAAAACTTAGCATCATGACATATTTAACATGTTATCTTGTTTGTGACACATCTACCATCGAGATTAATTTTCCTTTTAATTGCAGATATGTTGTCAACAAAGATAACACCATTTGACTGGCCTGGTGGGGTTGAGGGTTGAGGCACTGGATGCCACACCTCGCGCCATGTCGGTAACCCCGGTTAGGCAGCAGACTCAGGTCATCGGGGGGGGGAGGAGAGGATCAAGCATCTAGAGTTCTGCTCTCCTCTTCTGGAGATGGTTACTGGGGATCCACTGTCTTGTAGCAGCTCCCAGTGGAGACAGGGAGCACTACATACCAGTGGGGACTTGAAAGGGGGGAGGTGATGGTGGACATCTGCGGAAGGGGGCAGGAGCATGCCTTCCACATAGTGACCTCATTGCATGTCCATACCTCGGGGAGGAAAACATGGAGGAAAAGCCCTGGCACCCAGGAAGGCAAAGGTGGGACCCAAGAACGGCGCCCACGCTCGGTGCCAAATCTGCCCTGCCGGCCTCTGGCTCCCACCATCACTCTTGCTGACCACTAGATTAAAGACAGAGTGCCGGAGGAGTTGGCAGTCCCACCTTGGGGGACTCAGAGCTAGGGGGTTAGTGAGTTTGGGGGAAGGATACGGGAGCATCCTGGGATGGAGGTCCAGACAGGGGGATCTCGGTGAGTGGGAGAAAGCCGGTAAGTGGATTCCGCACTGAAGAGAGGTACTATGGGGCCAGTGAGGAAGGGGCATAAACAAAGTTAACAACAACAAAAAAGGATAACGCCATTTATCTGGTGAATTTATTCTCACTGGTGTATAAATCCCCATATATAAATACATCCTGGTAACAGTCAAACCCCATTTGGAGAAACAGTTTTATGGCTAAACTTTGTGAAACAGTCATAGATATATAGGTGGTAAAGGACAGAAAAAGAATATTGGTGGAATTTTTAAAAGTGCCAAAAAATAGCACAGTTGTGTCAAAATGTATAAAATTGGGTTATGAGGATGCAGCAACATCTTTGCATCATATTTGTATAATTACATCACGAATGACATGACATGTCCCAAGCAGGAACTTGTATCATAGTTGTGTACTAATTGCATCACAATTGCAGCAGTATAAATTATGCAAATTTGTGGCTTAAGCAAATGTTGTCTAAAGAGCCCTAGGATTCTGCCTATCCATATTAACCCATAATGCAACAATCTGTTTTTTGCTCTGTGTCTGTCTCTCAGGTTGCCTGTCCTTTTACTGGTCTAGCATTGCACCATAATTGTGGCACTGATAGTTGAGTCAAGTACTATTGAAAATGTGTGTAATTTTTCAGACACAAATGAAGCATCAGTCATTTTTTTATGCAACTGTAGCACAACAGTGTCACTAGTACATATGCCGCAGATAGTGAAACAACTATCTTTTGATGGCTGCATTACTTTTGACACAGAAACAGCTGCTATTTGCATCACATTAATGATGCAAATTGTAGTTGCAGCATATGCAACTTTTTGGAAATCCAGGCCTATAAGTCCATCAAGTCTGCCCCATTATGTCTATGTTGTTATACTCAGCCCCTTCAGAGCTCTCCCTGCCTCCCTTTTGTTACTAATTAGCCCTTGAAACTGTCTCTTTGGGTTCTGAACTCCAAGATAGTGATAGAATTAAGTCACTTTACAGGGTACATTTTCCCACCTATCTACCACCCTCTCAGTGAAAAAGTGTTTTTCTGATATCCTTCTTGAACTTCCCCATGCTAATTTAAGTCCGTACCCTTGGTAGCTGTGCTGTTCCTTAACTTAAATCATGCTGAAGAGTCTACCCTATGATGTACCTGCATATATATTTAGGTTTTTGTTATGTGCCCCATTTCCCTCTGTCCTTTCTGTGAGTACATTTTCTTTTTGTTAGTTGTTTATGCCCCTGTGGCCCTCTGGCTAGGACTTCCTTCTGCCCCTGCCAGGACCTCTCTCCATATCTCAGAGATCCTCTTACCTGCACTCTTCAGACATCATGGGCCACTAATAGCACACATGCACTACCCCCTTGGCTTTCCCACTGAGGAGAGGTCTGCCGCTACTTAATTAACAGTTATACCCCCCTGCACCCAGCCACCCACATCAGAGGTGAAACCTGAGAGTACCCCCAGGAGTCAGGTGAGATAGCCCGAAGGGGGGCAGGCAGAGCTTCATCTGCTTGGCAAATTTTTCCCACTTTTCTACCCACCCTTGGGACTCAGTCATGAGCAGTGCCCATGGCATGTACTCACACATGTGTATGTCACGTCAGCCAAGTCTCAATCCTCCCTTGCTGTGGATACTCCATCTGTGCTACCACACTGCCTTTGATAGGTGGCAGTCAAATGGGGAAAGATAGCATGCCTGCCCCAGTGGAGAAGAGAAGCCCAATAGACACTCCAACTCTTCCTCCAGCCAGCTCCCAATGACTCAAGCTTGTTCCAAAACTGGTGTCACTGGTGTCACTAGCGGTAGAACTACTGTCTAGTACACAGGCCATGCAGGATGTGTGCCCTGTGCTATAGATAGGATAGGCACTTTCTGTCTAGACATATGGTGGCTGGCTGAGGAGGTGAGAGAATGACTGTGCCGGTTACTGTATCTGTGCTGTGGCACCAGTGATTCAGGGGGAGGGGCTGCAGGGTGGGTGGTCGGTGCCTGTGGTGCAGGGGGTCGCTTGACACCAGGGACCAAGTATGTTTCCATGGGGACTGGTGGGTGGGGGGTGCCACTAGAAGCCAGGGAGGTCCTTTTTGATATTTTATGCAACCTAATAGACTTTACTGCACTGTCACAATACAGCATACAAGAAGCATACCATTATGGTTATGGGTTGATCACTCTGGGTTTGGTGATTGGAGAGTGGAAGGGACCACTAGGCACCTGGGATGCATCTCATTTCACTGCTGATGGGGCTCAGAGAATGGGGGGACCAACAGCCACTGGGGATTATATTATTTTTTACGGTGCCAGGGATCAGAGGGCAGGGGGACCACTGTACACCAGGGATACATTATTGCAGAATGGGTTAGTGATCAGAGGGATGGGGGCCACTAGGCACCATGGAATGTAATGTTAACTGTCCAGTTGGCAACCAGAGGGTGGGGGGCAGTAAGCACCATGGACTTGCATTGAAGTACCGGGATCGGGGATCGTAGGGTGGGGGGGCCATGGGACACAAGGGGAGGAATTTTTTTAATAGGGCCAGGGTTCAGAGGGTGAGAGGTGCCACTGTTTACCACTTAGCAGGTGTGGTCCCCTACCACCAATGTGGCTGTTGGCTGCAGTTGCTCTGGTGACTGCTAGGGTTGCCCAGAATAAGTCAGGGTTTTGATTGGTGGTATTTGCTCTTAAAAAAAATGACAACACTAACCCCTTTTGTGCAGCGCAAATACACTGAATATTGGGTTGTGTGGGCATTCCTATCCCCACCCTTCCCTTTGCTCACCCGCGTACATTAATGTTTGTGCTTACGTAACCCTGTTAGTGCGTGCAACTGCCCCTTTTGAAAATGGCACTCCCGTGCAAATCCTAGGCAAATGGGGTGCAAACATTTTGTCCACTGGGCAAAGTTTTGAATATCAGGCCCCAGGACTTCAAAAGTTCACTCTTCATAATTTATTGTTGTGTGGATTTCTTAGGGAAAGGGATTATAATTTATTGGTCTGAAGAGCCAGCCCCTGATCTCTTCACCTTCTTGGTCCCAGATTTCAGCAGGCGCTGCTTCTGCGTGTTCATGTTTTGCAATGTATTAGTTTAGAGAGTGCGGGGGCGTGTCATATTGATAGCAACAGCAGCCATTTTTTAAATCCTATATTTTATATTTCAGAGGGCCACAGGAGTCAAATCGAAGCCATGGCCCAACTGACATTAGTCTAGCCATGGCTTCAATTTGACTCCTGTGGCCCTCTAAAACATAAAATATTGGATTTATAAACTGGCTCCCATAACTATCAATACAGCACTCCCCCGCACTCTCCAAACTAATATAACACAAAACATGAGAGCATGGAAGTGGCACCTGTTGAAATCGGGGACCAGTAAGGGGAAGGGATCGGGCAGCCGGCTCCTCCACCTGAGAAATTATGATGCCTTCCCCAAAGAAATCCACACATTAATAAAGTATGAAGAGTGGAATTTTGAAGTCTTGATAAGGTAAGCTGAGCTGGGGGCCTTAAGGAAAACTTTGAAAATGTATTTATTTATTAAAGCATTTCACCAGGAAAGACATACTGAGCTTTAAATTAGTTTGTTTCCAGATGCGTCCTGGGGGAAGGGGACCGATACAAGAATAACAGTGTATATTCAATGCAATACAGTGAACAGTAGTTTCACTTGTTATGATAAACAATTATTGACAGCATTTCTAATAATGTACAGGTAAGATACAAGGTAATAGTGCAGCTGAATCCTTGGGGGTAGTCGAAATAGAGGCCCAATGCAGGGTGATTGATAAGAGGATTTAGTTAGGGAGCGGGGTGGAGGAAGGGGTGGATTGGGGGGCAGGTAAGGGAGGGGGGACATAGGGGACATTGAGGGAGGAGAGGAGGAGAGGGGAGACGTTTTAACATATAGGTAAGATACATCCCTAGTAGGGATACTGGCTCAACTCAAAACTTTAACATCAGCCTGGAATGCTAGTGGCATGAACACTCAGTATCCTCTGACTGATAAGTCTTTCTGTGCCAGCATTAGGGGCAGTGGCACTTTTCAGGTAGCACCTGGGCTTGACTGAAATCTTAACAATTTTTACAGATTTTTCTCTCAAATGTAATTCTAGCAAGAAGATGATGCTTGTTCCAGCAGGCAGTATTTTCTAAATTCAGTCATGCCTGTCCCAAATTTAATTTGGTAAGCCTGCTTTTTCCTTGCAAATGTCTTCATGGGTGAAGGTCTGAAGTGCCACTTGCCTGTCTTGACAAAAATTAAGGGCATAAGATACGTATGGGAACCTTTTTTATTGTTCTGGTCTGCTTTTGCTTTAGTCTGGTGCCTATGGTAAGTTGGGGGAATATTTTACCTTTTGACAGTTTCCTTCCCAATGCATCAAACTGCAGCTTGGTATGTTTGTATTCACTCTGTAGCCTTGTGTTTCATTTTGACAGTGTTTTTTTTCTATGGGATGATTAGTATTTGTTTTTTTTATCTGTTGCTTGTGGTTTTAAGTTTTATGTTTCAAAAGGTTCTCAGAGTCGTGTGCAAGTGCAAGTGCTATTATTTTTTAACATGTAGGGTTTTTCTTTGTTTTATCCTCCTTGTCTGCTCCAGCTGCTCACTCTGACTGAGACCCCCAGCCCCATCACCTGGTTTCTCCAGGACTTACCTTTCTTCATTGTCCTCTGCTGCAGGACTTGTGATGGGGTGCCTGGTCACTGGTGTGGGGCCTGCAAGGGATCAGTTATCATCCTGCAGCTGGGGTGGTTTTTCACTGAGTTTTTGCCCCTGGGCCCATGGACATGCACTGGGCACAATGTGTGAGCTACTCCTCTGCAGAGACACCCCCGGTACCCTGAATGTGGTTCTCTTGCACTGCCACCTGGACACCTCCAGGTGGCAGATGTGCAGCAAGCCATGGCAACACCTTTCCTGATGGAAGGAGAGCAGTCTTATGGTCACTCAATTCTCCCTTCCCCTGCCAGCCCCTGATTGACCCACATCTGTTTCTGAACCCAGTTCACATGCATGGAAGGAGGTGAGGTGCACAGTGCCTCAGCCTTCCACAACACTGGGCTGGCTACAAGTGCTATTTTTTTCACTATTTTCAACTAACTGAAATATGCACTGTGTGATTGCAATTTTTGCTGATACTGCCACTAGTGCATGCATGCACATGCACTGTTTGCATCATTTGTTCTTCTGCAACTGTGGTTGTGGCATATTTTGCTGGTACAGATCAACCCTTTTTGTGCAATCTTCCCTTCTTTTCCAGATAGTGTTTGCAGAACTATTGCAGGTGCAAGCCTCCTTAGCTGTGGTACTGTTTGCTTTTTAATTCCACATACCATGTTTATGCTTTTCCTGGATTCAATGATGCAAATGGGGCTTTTGTATCAATTTTGCAGCAGAGTTTGTTCAGTCAGATAGGTGTCAGTTCAGTTTTAGACTCAGTTTCCAGCTCAGTTGTGAACTCAGGTTCTTTTTCTTGGCAGGACCATTATTGGCACAAAGGTATTTATGTTTTCTGGTATCATAGATTTTTTTAAATCCACCTTCTTAAGCATAATATATGGGCTCTTGGAGAAGAGGAAGTCTCCATTGTGTGCATCTGCCCTTCTTTCACAATGAATCAAATGCAAACATTTTGGCTCCCAACACCTAGTCTGCTGGTGTCACAGGGGACAATACTTCTGGTTCTTTGGTTGGCAGTGGCAAATCAGAGTTAGACCAATACCTTCTTCGTCTCCAAAATTAGTTTTTTATCATAATAAACAACCACTGTACCCATCTGCAAAGACACTGTGACATTAGGTAGATCTCTCAGGCCAAGGGAGCTAAAGACAGGCATGTGCAGTTGTACCAGAGCATGATAAAAATACTGTTTCCAAGTTGCATATCCACTCCAGTTTGTTTTAAGGCTTGGTTATGTTCTGCAGCCAGAAAACAGTGATGATTTTCTTGGTGATAAAGTACCTATGAGTCCAAGGGTTCTGTGAGTAGAAGGTAAATGAGTGTCTAATGAAGTGAAAGGAGAATGATCAAAGGGTGCTGAGACTTCCTCAGTATCATTGTTTATTGTTCATTGCCTTCTTTGTACTGCACCATGATTTATTTTGTGGAAGTTCTGCCATCCACTGATTGGGAACCTAATCTTTTTAAGACTGGAAACACTCTTGAGTGTTGCCCAGTTATTTCTGCATGGTAGGTGGTCCTTGACTTCAAGCATCAAGTTTTCCCAAAACAGGCAAATTGCTATTTTTTTCCCCAGGAAACGTTGGTTACAACATAGGAGACCTGCATGCTCTTAAATACTGTAATCTCCAATATGAAAGAATATGTAGTAATCCTAATTGAGGCAGCAGCTAGTCTCTCAGACAGGAATAAGTTGACCAAAAGACGCCACTGGCCAGTGTACACTACTGTGGGATCAGCCATTAGGGTCACTTCCCCTTCAGGGTCAGGATCTTGTGCCTCTGTGACTGGATAATCATGCTGTCACATATCTATAGCAATAAACTTAATTTCTCCTACACTCAGACAGCATCTGCTGCTGTTCTGACAGCAGTCAGGCTACACCTCTAGTCTGCAGATCAGGCCTCTAATGTATAGTTGTGTAGAGTCCTTTTCTCCAGCAATAGGCAATGTGGTCCAAAACTTGCTAAATTTTGAAGGATATGAAGGATAAGAAGGGCCTGCTGCCTATTGCAAAGGGTCAGCAGGGCTCCAGCTCTTCATTCCGAGGGGCAGGCTTTAACTGCCTCAGTTGCTTCAGACACAATTCACTTCCATTCCAAGTTACAGCAACCAGCATAACAAAGGATTATTCTATAGTTTCAAGCCCTCACAAAAACAGAGATTTTTCTCCTGTGATTGGTTTAGTTGTACTGACTGGAGGTATGAATTGCTGGCATGACATTTAATGGGCCTATCCTCTTCAGCAAGGTTTTGGATTTTGCCTTAAGGTGTTTCATGAAAGATGGGTTCAGAAGATGACATACTCCTTCAGGAGAACAGATCATGTAGTTGTGCTATTGAATTTTCTACTGTGTCCCCCAGGGGACAGTCATTCTATTTTCCTGTGCCAAACACCTCCTGAAAATGAGAGGGAGTGGATTAGCTTTTGACCACTAAACCCAGATTGGAGAGATAATACCTGTGCTATACTACTTAAGAGAGGGGCTTGAGTCTTTACCCATCTGATTTCACAGAGCCAATCTAGTTTGTGAGCCAGAACTACTTTCAGATAGGGCTCCTTTGCTTTATTATCAGGGCTGGCCCATCCTGATGGATGTTTATCTTCCTTTTTCTGTTCTGTCAGGAACATCAGTAATTCCCAAGTGTTGGTTTCCTCAAGACCAGCTTTTCAAGCATCAGGCTCCCACCGTGGCCTTGCCTTGGCTCCAGGGTTTTTTGACAAAAGTACAGACACAGCTTGTGGCTCCCTTGAGTCTATAAGCCACCATGTGTACCCATTTTTGGATGATTCCCCAACAGAGGTGGAAGAAATCAGCACATTCTGAATTTGTGGAATTTTTGTGAAATTCCATGAAGTTTTGTGAAATTACTTGAACATTTTTTGAATTTTCAAAAATTCTTTATTTGGCCACAACTGGATCTGTGTTAAAGCAAGGCATCTGAAATGTGGCACGGGTATTGTCTTGGACAGTCCCTAAAAACACTCCCAGTTTCATAACATTTGGATGAAGGGTGTGCAAGTTATAGGGGCTCAAAGTCTAGCAATTTAATATTCATGTAAATATTTCTGAAAATATTTCTATGCTTAGAACTTAGCCACCTTTGGAGCTAGATAACTGAAAACTGAGAAGCATACTTACTTGGAAGATTCATAGAAACTGCAAAATAGAGATAGTAAGGTTTAGCTATGACCTGCCTCCCGACATGACTTCCAGTGGCTCACTTCCAAACCCAGGTCATCAGCATGGCATTCTGATGCTGGACCATGGTGGTTACATTAAAACCTAATATTTAGGGTCAATGAACCTAATAACATTGTTGATATTCTGTACTTCAGCTTTAAAGTTATATGGGCTTAAAATTTAGCAGTTTATGTAATTGCAAAATGTAATTATGGCTGTGGACGTAGACCAGCAGGCGTTTTGCATTCAGAAAAGGGCTGATGTCATACCTCTTAACCTCTTGCCTCCTGAATCAGGGACAAGGCTTAAAAAAAAATCAGGGACAAAGACCCCAAATCAGGGAAACATCTTAAAAACTGATACCATTGACTCAGAATGTTAATAGAATAGGGAGATTTGTGTTAAGATGCATTTTCTGAAGAAGAACAAGTCTGTAACTTTAATGTCTGACATTATTTTGTGATTTTAATCCTTACTGTTCTGTCACAAAAATACAAAATTTACAAGGGACAGAGGAAAATTCTGAGGCAAAATCAGGGACAGTTGAGAGGTATGGCTGATGTCATTTTTGCTACCAAAAAAACATGATAGTGTTAAAAACAGATTCCTCCATTGAAGCCTCATTACTACACTGCCTGTGTGTGTATAGTAAGCTGTAAAACACTATTTTCCAATGGCTGAAGGAGTTAATTGAGCCCACAGAAAGTTAACTTATTATCTTCTGGCAGTCATTCTGTGTCAGATTACCAATGGATAGTACAGGCATCATTGAAAGCTATTGGAAGTAGAATGGTTTAAACACTTCCTGGAGCTTTTTGCATAACAAATAAGCTATACTGTGCTCTTGTTAAGCCATTTGACACCCCCATCCTAAGAGCAGTCACTCTGCTACTTTGTAGGACATTCCATAGCAAAGAGTCCCAGTGATGCTTGTTTCAAAATAATACACCAACTTCTGCTCCTTGGAAAATTACCTGGTTTGGGGTGGGCTGCCACAAACAGAATGGGACTTCATGGATGGGGGAGTTCATGGCAGTAGAAAAGGCATGATGGAATTAAACACTTAATGGTGTGGATGTAAAGGCACCAATATTTGAGCATGACTTTGGTAGATGACTAAGTGGACTTTGGGGGTGGGGTCTCATCAGGAATTGAGTGAGTCTTGGTGTTTTTAGCATAATGGTTTTCTGAAACTTCAACCTTCAATGGGTTAGACTCTGCACCCATCTGTACAGTATGTCACTAAGCCACATACAGTGGGGTATGGGTAAAAATCAGATCACCAGACCTGGACCAGAGCTGTAAAATCTGGACTTGGCACAGCTTGTGCAAATATTGCTAATCCACTCACTCCAGATGAGCTGGTCTGGCTTTTAACTATCTAGACTGGTCTTGATGGTTCCATTTTCAACCATGCCAAGGGAGGGTTGAAAAACAGACTTCAAGGAGCGGGCCAGATACATAAAAGTTAGCCTGAACAGTGCAGCCAGAGTGATCAGACCAGTAGTATTTGTGCAAGTTGCACCCAGTATGGCCAGTCTGGATTTTTATAGAACTGTTGTAGTTCATGTCTGTCAGACCAGTTTTTAATCAATCAGTCAATTTTTATTTCATACTGAAAGGTATGTGAGCAAAAATGCCCATTTAAACAAACGTCCAGCTAAGCATAAAAAAAGAACAGAACACCAGGTCAAACAATTACATAGTAAAATACAGCATAAACAGGTCTAACATGAACAGGTCTAATACAGAGATCTCAAGGGATATACAGAAGAAAGGGGAAGCAAATAAATAACAGTGACACATTTACAGCATGGGATATAGTTGGAGGTACAATTTAGGAAGATGAATAGTTGGGTGATGCATCGAAAAGAAGTGCAAGTCCTGCAGCACCCAGATCCTGCATGCAGATGAGTATTCCTGCAGCATGATCTGCCTAGGCCCCAAACACCGGGTCAAGGACTGTGTGTCCTGCCAATCTTTCAACCAGGCCACATGGATTAGGCACCAGGAAAAGCTCAAAGCTCACTTGCTGGAGAAGTGCCTAGCTTTGATGGAAAAGGAGCTACAGAATCTGTAAGAAAAATCTTCTCCAACGCCAGAACAAAAAAGAAGAAAAAGGACAAGTAGAGGCACCAAGACCGGGATAGGTCTCCATCTACTTGATGGCAACCATCGGGCACCACTGACACAGGAGGGGCCTCCACTTCAGTAAGTACCCCTACTGCCAGGTCTCCTACTGCTCCAGTGGATCAGACCATGGCCTTCCTGCTTGCTTTACTCACGGTGTAGTTGGGGCTCTTCTTGGATGACAGAACCCCTATTGTGCTCCTTAGGCCCATATCTTCTTCAGGGTCCATCGTCAGCAGCCAGGTTAATAAGTCACTCCCAGGCCCCATCAAGGAGTGCACGGTCACAGCTGGTAAGCTGGACTCCAGTTCCACTGTTGTCTGCATGGCCCAGGCCGATAAGTCAGACGTTAGCTCTTCTGATGTCTGCATAGCCGCAGCTGATAAGTTGCTCCCCGGTTCCTCTGGGAACTGTACAATTGAGGCTTTTCCATTGGGGTTGCAGGATACCCCCGATGTCTAGTTGAGCCAGCTGCCAGGCATGCAACAGTCTTTAGAGGGTTCCTCACTCCCACTGACCCAACCAGACCCTCCGGGCTTGCCTGAAGATTATTTGATGTATTTTATTTGAATTTTAGTAACCGGGCAAGTCCACAGAGACAATTTCAATCCCATTTTCAGGGTCAACCCAGGGCAGACAACAGAGGAAACATACAGTGTAGTACAACAGCTCAGGGGAGACTGGATTACAGAAGCAGAAACGTACATATAAGAGTCAATAAAATGGATCGAAGAACAAAATACATACAAAATGTGTCACTATTCACCATATAACAGAAAAAAAACTATTCACAAATTTAGATATATACAGAATATAATTTTGCTATGTAGAGAATAGAATACAGTATAGAGGGAGTACTGTTAGCAAGATCAGAATGTAAGTATGCAGTAACAGGTAAAGTAGGGTGGAAGAGAGGTTAGCAGACAGTACAGATGAGAAGCAAGTGAGAGTGAGGGAAGGGGCCAGGAAAGGGGACAAGAATAGGGTAAAGCAACTAGAGTGTGAAGGGAGAGAAGATTAACGGAAGCAGTTACATGTTGCAGAGGAGGAGAGTGCAGCTAATAGGGAGATTTGCAATGTGGGAAGGGCGGAGCAAGACAGGACGGGAGGACAGGGAGTTCCAGTCAGAAACTACCGCAAATGAAAAGGACCTTCTTGCTACAGCAAGCCAAGGAGGAGAGAGGCTGATGTAAAGGCCTGTGGGGCTTGTCTAAGACAAATAAACTCTCTAAGGCAAGGAGGGGTGAATTTATGGACAAGCTTATACATGAAGCACAGGGCAGAATACCAAAATTTTGATTCGTAAGGCAGTCAACCCAAGGAGGAGTGGACATCATAGTGATAATGCCTGGCATTTACCCCAAGGGTGAATCTACCCACCCTATGACATGCCTGAGTAAGGAGAGACATGGAAGTAGCAGAGGTTGTAAGCAGTAAAGGAGTGCCATAAGTAAGTAGTGAAAGGAGAGAGAAGAGGAAGTGATCTTAAGGCAAGAGGCAGCTGTGAGGAAACGATGGACGAGGCAGAGGAGACCCAATTTTTGGTTCAGATTCTTCAATCAATCAATCAAATATTATTTAACAAGGCAGTTACATCATTGAGCAAGCTCATTTTCAAGATGGTCCCGGACACACAGGACACTTTTGCTTATAGTAGACAACACTTCATACAAAAGTAGACATGAATCAGACATGTAAAGCAAGTACAAATATAGGCATTTAAAGTGCAGTGTATACAGGTTGTAGCTTATAGAGTACAAGTGAGGAGAGGAAGGAGGGACATAGAGAAGGGCAGTGGGAAGAAAGGGTATCAGACACATAGAGAGCGGGAAAATAGGGCAGCCTAATAGAATGAGGCCCTCTATGAAGCTAATTGATGAGAGGGGGGAGGTAGTTGCCCTAAAGGGATGCTGGCAGACACTGGAAATAGGCGGCCCAGGATTACAGAGGTTAAGGGACTCAGTTGAGCGGGGTAAGGCTTTACCTGAAACAAACACACTCCATTTTCAGGCTTCTGTGGAGTAGTCCCCTCAATATAAAATGCATGGGGAACAGGGAGATTTTAAGTAATTTTTGCATGCTATTCCAAATAAGTGGTAAAAAGGAGCTTATGGCACTTGAGCCAAGACATGTCCTTGTTCATAGTAGCTTAAGGAGGACATAGGAGGAGTTCCTTAGTCCGTAGGCACCCTTTGAATGTTCAAACAGGTCACAGATATAGGGTGGTAGTTTGTTGGAGAAAGCCCAGAATAGCCACATGAGGGCATTTATTTGCCTCCTCATGGAGAGGGATGGCCAATCTAATGCTTGATACAATGATCAGTGATGAGTCTGCAAGGGCAAGTCAAGAACAAATCTCAATGCACGATGATAGAGTGTATCTGGCTTTTGGAGCGCATACTGGGGGCGATGGCTGTATAGGAAGTCAGCATAGTCAATCAGGGGAAGAAAGGTTGTTTGAACTAGCCACTTTCTGGCTTTCAGGGTGAGTAGGCATCTTATGGTATAGAAAATACTGATGCGCTGCCTTAGCTTTTTTGTTAACTCACTTAAATGTACACCGAAGGTGAGTTTGTTATCCAACCAGACTCCCAAATATTTAAATTTATCCACTAGCTCTAGTGGTTCATTAATGAGGGTAATAATCTGTGGGGTCCCAGGTATCCCCATATTGTGGGAGGGAGAGATAATCATAGCTTTTGTTTATTTGCATTTAACAAGAGCTTTAGATTCAGCAGGTTGTGCTGGAGGATGATAAAATCCTGCTATAGCTCCTTGTATGCAATCTCCAAGGAGGAGTTGGTCGTGTAGAGGACTGTGTCATCTGCGAAGAGATGGATGTTTCCAGCAACCAGGCCAGAGTCGATGCAGTTGATGTAAAGGGCAAAGAGGGTAGGTCCCAAAATGGAAACTTGCAGAACGCCTTGGGGCAGTAATTTTAATGGAGAGAATTCCCCTTGGGCTTTAATTTGCTGTTTACGATTTGTGAAGTAGCAACGGAACCACTTTACTGCAGCAGAGGTTAGACCAATACTACTCAGGGAATCAAGAAATATGGAATGATCAACTTTAATCAGGTCAGAGACATGGGCACTGAGGGACAGAGAGGTATCCAGTGTTATGCCCAGGTATTTGAAGGTAAGAATGAACTTGAGGAAATCACCATTAAAGGAAGTAATACTAAGTAGCATGCAGGGACTGTACAAGAGCCGGAAGCGGGCACTAATCAGGAGGTTCCCCCTTCTTCACCATGTCAGTCTGTTCCTGGTTCGCCCACTGGGCCCATTGTTAATCCCTTCAGGGACCTTCTGAAGGGATCTCCTCAACCCAAGCCCCCTTGGACGACCATGTTCCACCATCTTGGACTCCGGCTCCCCAGATGACGGCGTATCTTCCATCGGGTTCTAGTCACACCCCGATGCAAAGTGACTCTTCACTGGGTCAGGGTATGTCTGGCACTCTGGCCATTCCTCAAACACTGTACAGCCTTCTGTCAGGCCTCCAGGCCCAGAATTTTCTGATGTCAGACATTTCGGTGCCTGATCCAGTGCTAGCCCCTTTGAATGTCCCTACAGGGCTGATGCCTGGTCCTTCTGGACCTCCTGCCATGTCTTCAGCCCCATCTCCTGCCAGGACTTCAGCTTCACCTCCAGCTGGACCTATGGGCAATGTTCCAGGCTATCCACCCCCACAATACCCAATGTACCCTTCGCTGGTCATCAACCCCATTATGTACCAGGGTACCAGATGCTGGGCTATGTCTAATCAAGGGTATGCTCCTTCTGGCTTTCCCTACTCCTATCAAGCTCATGGATACCCTCAATATCAGATGCCGGGCTATCCATTATACCAGCCTCCTCCTCCATCACCTCCTCCTCCTCAGCCTCTGCCTCCACAGTAGCCTCAGGCTAATATCAAGGCAGTGTTTCAGACCCTGATTCAGGAGGCCAGGACTCAACTAGCCTCGGAGCTTGACCATCGGAAACCAGTGGCAGCCTCTACTTCCACCTCCTTTCCGACCCCTAGATCAGCCTTTCCTGTGGATTCCCACCTTTTCAGAGAAGGCTTCTCTAGACACCAGGTCATGGATAAAACCTAGGACACTCCTCTAAAAAGGGTTCAGACTCCCAGCAGGCACTCTTCAGACTCTGACTTATCCTCCAGCTCTGGTACGTATACACCTATAGAGCCTCAACCAAAGGAGTCCTCGAAGTCCCCTCTGGAGGGCCCTTCCTTTGCAGAACTTCTCATAACTATACAAAATGCCAGTGGTTGGGCTATCCAAGAACAGAAGCCAAAGCAGAAAAGGCTTGTGGAGCATCTAGACATGACTGACACAGCTCCTATGCCCATACTATCTTGGACTGGACCCCATGAAGATCTAATGTCCACTATCTGGCAACAGCCTTCCTCCATTTCAGCTGTTTCAAAAGAGGCAGACAAGATGTACCACCCCCCTAGATGGGGTCACACACCTTACTGGCCATTCTAATGCAGCCTCAGTTGTTAACATGGCTGCCCATGAAAAGTCTCCTCCTGATAAGGAGTCTAAGCAGCTGGACAATTTCAGTCGCAAGATCCATTCCTACTCTACTTGCAACCTCAGGTCCCTTTATTATGTGGCTAATATGGTTTCCTACCAGAAATCTTCCCTGGCCTTACTCGAGTCCAAGCTGGAAGCTATCCAGGACCAGAAGTTTAATGCCGAGATTGCCAAGACAGTGAGAATGGCTAAAATGTCCTGTTGTCATGCCCTGTGGGCCACTTATAACTCAGTTGCTTGCACCACATCCACTGCTGTCTGCATTAGGTAACATTTGTGAATCTGGATTGCTGGTCTGGAACAAGATGTCCAGACCTTCATCCTGGATACCCCTTTCAGTGGATCTATGTTATTCAGAGGTGACATCAAGGATATTATCACTGAATTGCAGGACTGCGGTAAATCCATCCACGATGTCCACTTCATGTACTGAGGGGGTTACAAAGGCAAACAGCCATTTTGTCAGCAATGGAGATGCCATACCAAAGAGGCCCCCTGCCAAACACCAGGCTAAATGCTGGTAACAAGCATCAGGAACCCCTACTCCCCCTGCCAAGTCCCAGAAGCCGCTTGGAGGAACAGCCAGCTCCCTCTCCTTGGCCTTCCTGACTCATGGGGGATCCCCCCACTCCAGATCCTCTAGAGGAGCCAGTGGGCTGTGGGGAAGATTTTTCCTCCACCTTCTGGGGCAGCAGAACATAATCACGGACTCTTGGGTCCTTCAGTTAATAGCAAGATGTTACCCCATAGAGTTCCTAGACAGACCTCCAGACAACTTCCCAGGCCTCTCCCATTATCCTACAAGGCACTTGTCTCTGATAGGGGACAAGATCCAGGCTAAAGTCAACCATAGAGCCTGTGGCTCCAGCACAGATAGGAAGAGGGTACTACTTTCATTTCTTCCTAGTGCTCAAAAAGAAGGACAACCTAAGACTCATCTTGGACCTCAGCATGCTCAATCTGTACGCCAAGTACAAGAGGTTCTGCATGTTCACCATCCAGGGACTTCTAATCCTGCTCCACAAGAGCCATTGGCTTTGTGTGCTGGACATGCAGGATGCTTACCTGCACATCCCTGTCTTTCAGGCCCACCACCACTTTCTTCAGTTTGCCTTCCAGGGGGAACATTACCACTTCAAGGCTTTCCCTTTTGGCCTATCCTTGGCACCTCAGGTTTTTACCAAGTGCCTAACAGTGGTGGCTGTGGCCCTATGCCACAGAGGGATCTAATTGTGCCTGTATCTGGATGACTAGCTTCTGTCTGCCCCATCACAGAACAGTCTAAAGGAGTCCCTCTCCTTCACCCTTGACCTCTTTTCTAGACTTGGAATAACCATCAACTACCCCAAGTCCCCCCTCTCCCCTCCCAGCACCTACAATTCATTTGGGGAAGTGCTGGATATGGTGCAGGGCAGGGCCTTCCTCCCACTGGACAGAGTGGAGACCCTGCAGGAACAGGCCAGATGAGTGGCCAACTCATGCTGGACCACAGCCAGGTTGATCCTCCATCTTCTCAGGCTGATGGCAACTGTGATTCCTACAGTTCCTCTAGTCAGACTGTATATGAGGGTGACCCAATGCACTCTTCATGTCTAGTGGGATCAGCAGCTGGACAACCTGGACCACAGGGTTCTAGCATCCAGGTACATGAGGAAGGATCTTCTTTGGTGGCAGGCGTTGTCTAATCTGTCCATGGGGGTTCCACTTTTAACCCCCTGCTACTACCATAACCCTTAAAATGGATGCTTTGTGTCAAGACTGGGGAGACCACCTAGGAGACAATCAGACCCAGGGAACATGGTCTCAGCTGGAAGCATCTCTACACATCAATATTTTAGAAATGAGGGCAGCAATGTATGCCCGCCAGGCCTTCCAGCCTCTTCTATATCTGGGGACACTCCTGGTTCAGACCAACAATATATCTGTGGTCTGGTACCTGAACAAACAGGAAGGCACTCGCTCATACCCTCTTTGCCGGAGGCATTGCGAGTGTGGTACTGGGCAGTCCAGCATGACCTCTGCCTGACTGCTGTCCATATGCCAGGAGTCAGCAATGTCCTTGCAGACAGTCTCAGCCACACCACTGTAAAGGCTCATGAGTGGGAGTTAAATCAAGAGGTGGTTGAAAGCTTATTCGACCTGTGGGTTCGGACGGAGATAGACCTCTTCGTCTCCCCATCCAATGCAAAACTACTCAATTTTTACTCACTCATTCCCAGACATGGTGTTTTCTGGTGAGACACACTGTCTGTTTGCTGGACAGGGAGATTCTTGCACACCTTTCCTCCCTTCCCAGTGTTTCAGAGGGTTTTCCTGAAGCTACAGGCAGAAGGGTCTCACATGATTCTTATAGCTCCTCTTTGGCCTCATCAGATTTGATTCCATCTGCTTCAACAGCTATCTGGATACAACCCCCAGTGTCTCTGCCTGCCTGACATGATATTCTGACTCAGGAGCAGAGCAGACTGGTGCACCGGGCCTGAGATCCCTCCACCTGCATGCATGGCATCTGTGGACATATGTGGAATAACTCCCATTGTTATTTTTTTACAAAAATTGTCAGCTGTGCAAATGCATTTGTGAAAAATGAATTAGAATAGTGAGTCTTTTTTAAATGTTATTTGACTTGCCATACTCATGCTTATCTACTCACTTACTCGGTCTCCTGCTTGTTTCTGTCCTTGTACTAACCAATTCCTGTTGCTTCATATCAAGCAGTTGTTGATTTTCATATTGTGTGTTCCTGGGGTGGAGCAGCACTAATGACGAGACTTTTGCCACTCATCTCAGGAGGACCTAATACAAGAGGAATCTGCACCACAGCCTAATAGTGTAACCAACTTGGAGTCGGGAATTATATCTGTGGATTCCTCCTGGGCTGAAGTCATCACCAGCTTGCCTATGAAGTGCAAGAGTAAATCAAAGAACAAACCTCCTATGTCTCCTCTTCAGCTCACAGGACTAAGATCACTTGAATTCCTTCACTCAGTAAAGTTAATTTGTAGTAAAACCTAATGTTTGTTAAATGTTTAGACCTAGTGATGATGCGGATACACAAATTATCTTCTGTTCCTTGCTTACAACCCTTATGCCCTTTCATTACTATCGCTCCTAGAATGTACTGAACTTCTAAAGCAGTACTTCATGGTCATTACAACACAGCTTTGGATCATTCCGTTCCACATTATGACTTACACACCCTTATTTTTGCCTTCATAAATAATGAGGGATTACACTAAATCCTCTTGGCAACAGTATTTCTTTTTTGTTTTCCTTTTCATTCAGTGCGAAAGTCATTTTGTTTCAGTGCACAAACGTCAGTTTCTGTGACCAAATAATTTTGCTAATTAGAACACAGATCGCTATAATTGCTTTTGAGGTATTTTTACACTCGCTATACTTTCAGTCGCTATGTTGCATTTCTCTATTGTGCAGTCGTTATTTTTGAAGTCGCTATTTTCTTTTCGGTATTTTGACATAGAACCAAGATAAACTATGCAATACCCTCAATAACACACCTACCCCAGTTTACTTTTACCTAACGCCCATTTTTAGGCCTTGTACAGTAAGATATTCCTTCAAGAGAACAATTTGTAATGAAATTTGTAAGATTTACATTGACATTTGGGTATATGCACTTTTATATTATACTAATTGTGTGTGTGTGTGTGTGTGTACTTTATAGCAATCTCTAAAACAATTAAACACATCAAATGTCTTCCTAAACATGTCTCAACATTGTGTTTATCTTCTACCTTGACACAACATATAGTTGTCTCAGAAGTGTTTGCAGTTAAGGTACAGTACCTTCATGTATATGATGACCCCGGTTCTGTTGAGTTGATTGCTATAACAGTGCATAGAATAAAATGTGAAACATATAGGTAACTAATACAGACAGTGACATTATTTTCATATCTGCCTTTCTCAGTGTACCATACTTTGATTCAGTTAGTGTATGCAATGGCAATTCATGTTTACGTTTAAGCCCATGAAACACCATTATCTAGTTAATGCATTTAAAGCCATAGTGGCTCTGCCAGAACTTGTTTTTAACATTTCTGAAAGATCAGAGGCTTATACCTCAGTCATCTTTAAAGCTAGAGATATAAAACTTGGCACATATGTGTATGGGCATGGGTAATGTTACCATACTAAATGTGGTGCAATTTTCTCAAATGTTTTTAGTTTACATAGTTATTAACTGTAATTTTAAAAGTTCTTAATGTTTGGAGGCTTACAGCTTGGTCACTTTTAAAAATAGAGATCTGAATCTTGGTACACATCTGTACGTGTACTGGGACAGACCACAAGCCACATTTAGTGCAATTTGGACAAATACTTTTAGAATTAGATGTAAATAACCAAAATCACAATTTTGGCAACATTTTTAAACATTTTCACAGAAATTCCATGAAATTTTGTGGAAGTGAAATCATCATTTTGCCAGAATTCCGCAGGTGGAAGAAAACATTCACCCATCTCGATTCCCCGATCGGGGCATTATCAAAGCAGTCAGCCAGACAGCCATAATCTCAGCTCTTTATGCAGTTTTAGTCCTGGAGTAACTGGATGGTATAGTACTTGTTGGAGAAGTGTTTTCTACACCCATCCCAGAGTCTGATGTGTCATCCATAGTGACACTATGCCCCTTCCCTCTATGTCCTCCCTTGTGGAGGTGATCCCTTCTTTAACATAAAGCATTATTCCTCCCCCTCTACTCCTGTCTCTGCCCCTTCTGTAGAGAGTGTATCCTGCAATGGAGAGAGCCTAGTCATGGTTTGGGGGTTTTCAGGTCTCAGTAACTACTACCAGATGCACTTGTCCACCCATCATCATGGCCTGGAGGTCATCCGTCATTTTCCTGAATCTTATGGCATTGATGGAAATCACCCTCCACCAATCCTGCCTCCCCCTCTTTCACCCTTTTCTTTGCTCTTACTTTTCTCCAGTTTTCTCACAGACTCCCTCTTGTTCATCCTCTGCTCTTAGTATAAGGCATCACAGAGTATAATGCACAAAGTATAAGGCATCACAGAAGGCGCACGACAGGGAACTGTATCAATTAAAGCAGAAAGAAGTGGGGAAGGCAGTCAGAATAGCAAAAGCCCAAACTGAGGAAAAAATAGCCAAGTCAGTTAAGAAGGGGGATAAAAGCTTTTTTAGGTACATTAGGGAGCATAGAAAGGTTAAGGGAGGAATAGTGAGGATTAATAAGGGAGAGGAGAGGTGGGTAGAGGGAGACAGTGAAAAGGCAGAGATACTGAATGAATACTTTTGCTCAGTATTCACAAAAGAAATGAGGAGGAGTTACCTAAACCAGACAATAGAAGCACTCTGGGTAGAGGGGTTGACACCAGTCTATTTACAGAAGAAAGAGTCCTGAAAGAACTCCTAAAACTCAAGGTGGACAAAGCAATGGGGCCTGATGGGATTCACCCCAGAATCCTAAAAGAACTAAGGGAGGACCTAGTGACACCACTGACCACACTTTTTAACAAATCATGGGAGGATGGGGTAGTACCTAAGGACTGGAAGAGGGCAGATGTGATTCCCATTCACAAAAGTGGGAGCAAGGCAGAAGCAGGAAACTACAGACCTGTAAGTTTGACCTAAGTGGTAGGGAAAATGATGGAATCACTTCTGAAAGAAAGAACTGTTGAGTACCTAGAGGCCAGCGGGGCACAGGACCCAAAGCAGCATGGATTTACATCAGGAAGGTCATGTCAGATGAATCTAATAGATTTCTTTGACTGGGTGACCAAAGTAATAGACCAGGGAGGGGCTGTGGATATGGCCTACCTAGACTTTATCAAGGCATTTGACACAGTCCCGCTCAAAAGATTAATAATCAAGTTAGCCAGCTTGGGAGTGGGTCCCAGGGTGGTAGCCTGGGTTGCAAACTGGCTGCACAACAGGACACAGATAGTAACAGTGAGTGGCACATATTCTGAAGAAAGCGGGGGTCACTAGTGGAGTACCTCAGGCTCAGTACTGGGTCCAGTCCTCTTTAACATCTTTATAGGTGACATTGCAGAGGGTCTGGAGGGAAAGGTATGCCTCTTTGCAGTTGATACAAAGATCTGTAACAGAGTTGATACACAGGGGGTAGAAAGGATGAGAAGGGACTTGGCAAGGTTGAAGGAATGGTCAGACATATGGCAACTTAGATTCAATGCAAAGATGTGCAAGTAATGCACCTGGAAACAAAACCCAGGAGAAAGTACACAATAGCAGGAGGTACTAACAACAACAAAATGGAGCAGGACTTGAGGTAGTCATATTGGATGATCTAAAGGTGGGTAAGCAATGTGAGAAGTCAGTGAGGAGAGCCAGGGGGATACTGGGATGCATAGGAAGGGGCATCACAAGTAGAAAAAGGGATGTGGTTATCCCTCTGTACAGACAGTTGGTGAGACCCCATCTGGAGTACTGTGTGCAGTTTTGGAGATCTCATCTACACAAGGACATAGACAGGATGGAAGCAGTCCAGAGGAGGGCAACTAAAATGGTGCAGGGTTTGCATCAGAAGTCATATGAAGAGACTGAGAGAGCTTAATATGTATACCCTTGATGAAAGGAGGGACAGGGGGGACATGATAGAAACGTTCAGGTACCTCAAGGGAATCAACAAAGTCCAGGAGGGTAGCATCTTTCAGAAAAAGAGATGTGTAAGAACAAGGGAACACAATTTAAAGATAGAGGGGGGACAGCTCAGGGGTAATGTGAAGAAATCTTTTTTCATGGAGAGAGTGGTGGATGCGTGGAACTGGCTTCCTGGGGAGGTTGTCGGGGTTAAAACAGTGGAGGAATTCAAACATGCATGGGACAGACACAAAGCAATTGTAGTGGGGGGTGGCAGGAAGTAGGCTGTTGGTTAACTAGAATCTGCAGCTTATCCAGTAGGTAGGGAAATTGGCAGACTGGGTGGACCAAGTGGTCCTTATCTGCCGTCAAAGTCTATGTTTCTATGTTTCTCCCTTTCCCTCCCCCTCACTAATCACACTCCTACTCCTCTTACTCTTCCTCCCTACCATATCACTGAATACGCCCATATCCAAAGTGACATTTAAGAGGGGGGCTGAAGAGAACAGTACTGAAGGTGTCTTGATGTGGTGAGCCACAGGGTGTGACAGACACCAGGTGTCGCCATGGCTGGATGTGAGGGAACACCCCAGCTTGTAACACATGTGGACATTTAATACTGACTGGACCACCACATTTTCCCAGTGTGACGATACTTTGCAGTTCTGTACAGTGTGCTTGAGTACCTGGTATTATTATTATTATTTCAGGAGGCAATTGTAGCTGTGGACTTGGCTGTGGGGTGGTGAGTGTGCATGATGGTGGGGCCCTGGTGCTTTCCATGCTGGCACGGGCTGATGCCTGCCATGTGTGCCCTCTACTGCAAGGCTGCCTCCCTTATGGCAGCCCTCCTCTACACCCACACAGCGGCCTCTACGGGGCTATGGGTTGGTGTCCTAGTCCAGGTGTGTATCGCTGGACACACCCCTTGACTATGTTGCTTGGGCCCTCTGCGTGGTTGCATCTGTGGCCAGCCTGAGTGCCTGTGGCTGGCACTCTGGAAGTGTAGACGTTGCAAACACCTCTTTCTCTCATATCCTTCTGTGTACTTCTGCTACATGGCTGTGTGGTATAGCTGCATGTTCTGTGGATCTGTTCTGCGTGCAGTACTGGAAGCCACATCTTCACAAGGACATTAACCAAATTGAGGCAGTCCAGAGAAGGGCAACCAAAATGGTGCAGTGACTGTATCAGAAAACATATGAGGACAGATTAACTGAGCTCAATATGTATATCCTAGAGCAAAGGAGGGAGAGAGGTGATATGATCAAAACATTCAAACACCTTAAAGGCATTAACAAGATGAAAGAGTCTAACATGTTTCAATATAGGAAAAATAGCAGGACAAGAGGACACAGCATGAAATTAGAGGGAGGCCGATTAATGGGTAATGTGAGGAAGTTCTTTTTCAAAGAAAGGGTGGTGGATGCATGGAATGGCCTACCTCAGGAAATGGTGGCTATGAATACAGTGCAGGGTTTCAAAGAGGCATGGGATAGGCTTAAGTGAGCAATACAGATGAGTATGAATAGATAGGCCATTGACAGAGCAAAGGCCGATGGCACATTTATAAGATAGAAAAAGAACTGGGCAGACTGGATGGGCCTTGCAGTCCTTATCTGACATCAGCTTCTATGTTTCTATGTATCAGCCCCTAAGTACACTAGACAGGGTCAGACAACTTAACAAAGCACCAGGGAGCAGGAGGTGCAAAATGTTGGGGCTCAGGTGGGCTCAATACAGTGTAGCTAACAGAGCTACGTTAAAATAAAGTGACATTCACATTGAACACATCAGTGGTATTCTTGTGTACTGAACTGGAGTGCTGAACCCATTTCTTTCATCTCTAGAAGCTGTTGCTCTCCCAGGTGAGCTTGGTGTACTGGCAGAGTAGTTCAGTGGCCAGGGGGTGTATCTTTCAGAGCAGTCTTAACTCTGAAGGGTTTGCATTTAGGTGGCAGTGATTTAGGGAACCACAGATTGATCTCTTGCTGCCAGAGTGAGGGACCCAAGTTCTTATGTCCCTTGGCTGCTTAAGGTGTCCACAGGTGGAGATCGAGGATGCACAATCATGGGTGTGAACATCTAGGTAACCGACCACTTTTCCTGTACCAGTTTGCTTTTAATTTTGCCCAAAAAAGATCAGGCATCAAAAAGAATGTTCCTCCTAATATTCAGGCTGTAGCCTAGAATACCTTGCTTTTCAAGTTTAGTAATCCTACCAACTCCGGAACTGTTCAAGGCTCCCTCCACACAATGACCAGGGAAGACAGGATTCTGTTTTTGTCTCCTGAACCCAAAGAATCTGCAATTTACAGCCTGGCTCTCAAAAGGAACATGCTTTTATAGACCGCTTACTCATTTAAGGCAGGTTTACATGGCTTGATCTGCACTATTGAGAATGGTGCGGATGAGACCATGTAAACAGCTTGAGGAGCATTGCAGGTCACTCCACTGGGGCCCAGTATGATCAGTGTTTTGGTGTGGAAGCATACTGTTGTAGGCACTTTATGCTAGTGTGTAAACACACTGCACTGCCTGCACTGGTATAGCCCCGTGGCAACACACACCACCCTACCACATCTCCTCAGCCTTCCTCTTTGACTCACACATTGGGGGAACCTTTCACTTAGAGTGAGAGAAGCATGATACTCTTTTATTTGCTGGTGCCTTGGAAGGGTGAGGGTTATGGGAGGTGCTAGGGCGAGTGAGGTAACATTAGCCCAACCTACAAACCCAGAGGAAATGTGCTAACACAACACAGGAAGTCAGTGTAAACCACAGACTAACCCTGCAATGGTGCACAACACTGGCTGTGTGAACGGCTGTCAGGAGGGATGTGGGTGGAGTAGTGGCGATATGGAGCAGACCAAAATGCACAAAGCAGATAGTGTAAACAGGACTTTAGAGTGATTGATGCAGTCCTGTCTTTCAGGTACATCTCTGTGCCCCCTGCATATAAGATCTAGAACACCTTTTCTCCTTTTGGACAAAAGATTGTAGCATTTAAGCCAAGGAATGTATTGGCTTAGACTGAGTCTCTCCTCCATGCTGGAGTTTGTAGGGGCCCAACCTTAATTGTCCATTGGGGCCAGTTTTCAGCATTGTGCTGTTTGGCCTCATGGATGGTTCCTCATTTGCAACATACTTGCACTAAGTCAGGCTTCCTTCAGCAGTCACAAGACTCAGTCTCTCATTCTGGTCACCTCTGCCCCCACATGGATTTTCATGCTGAAGATCAGAGGTCAATATAAATCTTTTTTCTGTGACTATTTTGGCCTTTGTGCATGGAAGAGATTCTTACTATCAGTTTGTGTTTTTTCCTTATAGGTGTATGTTCCACGAGGTGGTCTTGTAAGCTCCAGGTTTTTTCTGCTCAGAGTCTTATCTCATCTTTCACTACAACAAGGTAATTCTCAGGACTGTATTCTGCCCCCTGCTAAAAGGTTTGTGTGAACCAAGCAGTGCACTTTTCCTAGGCTGATGAACCCAATGGAAGGTTCCTTGCACAAACGTTTTGTGCACAGACCATTGTGAACGAACCTGGTAAAGTTCTTTCACCAGCTCAGCATTCTTCTTTAGGTTTTGCAGAGCTGCTTAGAAATGGCAGGCAGTTTCCCAGGTCACCTTGCCTTTGTGGGTCTAAGTTTGTATAATGAAGGCTTATGTGGCATCATAACAATCTGTCAGCTTTGATAAGGACACAGTCATTCCGGTCATAGGCAGCTTCCTGGGATGAAAGCACAGAGTATACATAAAGCCTAAGCCTCTTACTTCCATGTCACAGTTATTAAGGATTTGCCAACTCCATCCAAATTCTGGGACATGGAAAATAATTTGCTCCATCCCTCATGTTCTGGCTCAGGTATCACCAACCTCAAGTGTTCCTCTAGTGTGGTTACCAGCCTGTATTCCATAGTTAATACCTTTAGTACTCAATTTGTTAATGGACCCCCTATCTATTGTCCCCCCTCCTCCTAACTATAGCCCTCCCCGTAGTCCTGGTGTCAAATTTGCCTTCTCCAGCATCACCACTTTGGAAGTTCTCTTGTAGCTTTTCAGCATCAAGCCAAGTTCCCACTCTGGTTTTGATGCCTCCCGCCACCTTCTGAGGCTGGGTGCCATAAGTATTGCTGCCCCCTTGGCCCATATTTTTAACTGCTCCCTTGCCATTGCCATCTTCCCCTCCCTCTGAAAGTATGTCACAGTAATCTCCCTGCATAACAGTGGCCCATTTAACTTCCCTGAAAATTACCAGCCTGTCTCCTTACTCCCAATCCTCTCCAAACTAGTGAAGAGGCTGGTTGCCTAGCCTACCTCTCTAGTACATCTTTCTTCTCCTACTACCAATCTGGTTTTCATCCAGCACATTCTACCTCTCTGCTCAGACTCACTGATTTCATTTTTTCTAACAGGGATATGGGCCTTCAGACAAGTGGTATTCTCGTTGATTTGGCCAAATCATTTGACACTGAGGAACATTCTCGTCTTCTAAACAAGCTCACTGTCTGGCCTCACCTGCTCTTCCCTTGCCTAGTTCTCATCTTACCTTTCTGGTTATATCCAGTCAGTCTGCATTGGCCTTGCATTATTGTCCTGTCAGTTGGCAGGCAGGACACTGTGCTGTCCCTACATCAAAGTCTGGAAAGGATAGCAAAGTGGGCAGAGTATTCTCAGATAAGGTCAACAAGGTCTGATATAGCAAAGAATACAAAAGTGCATGAATAATTTAATCACAGATTACCTGTGACTACACTACCTGCTTGCCCTGAGGAAGAGGATTTAATTCCTCAAAACATGTGTTATATGGCAGTGCTGGCAGCATGTGAATATAAATAAAATCTATTTCATTTATTGGTGAGTAGAGTTGTATCTCCAGATCAGCAACATTTATAGAGGGTTTATTTAAAACAGACTCTTCCCAGGCTTTTTTGTCATTTCAGGAAAGAACCATACTGAATACCTGCTTGTGATAGGGTTGAATAAAGCCTTGTCCCGTTTGTTATGCAGAAAGAGTTAAATACAGGGATCTGTTCTATCCTCTCCTTTTCTGTCTCTTGTCTGTCTGGTTGCCCAACCAAATGTTCTTGTGAGACCTTGGAACTGATCACTCTAACAGTCTCGCAATTCTCCACCTCTCGCTATCTACCTTCACTTGCTCTTTCTGTCTTTTCTTTCCTTTCCCCTTGCACATCTGAGGTTATAAAATTACATGTGAACCTTTGTGTACAACTGTAAGTGATACTGGGATCCCTTTGTTTGAAACTGTATATACAGTAGCTATACTGCTGAAATGATTGCAAAAAGCTATTTGGAATTCAGGAGGTTAACCTGAGATGCAGTTTGACCTCCTCTCAGGCTTGTTTACAAACTCTTTGCAGAGCTGTCAACAAGACATCAGTTCTGGCTCACCATGCTCTATCTGTTGCACCCTCAAAGAAACTGACAAAAACATTTTGTGAGAAACATGATGTCTCCTTAACGAGCTCAGGATGAAAAAGTTAATTACCTGGCAAAAATCATCCTCTATTCATCTTGACACTGTCCTGCTGGCATCTCTGTTTATCTACAATCAGATTTTAATACACTATCAACTTGGTTTACTGCAAATTGCCTGGCTGTCAACCAGTCCAAAACAGTCCCCATGTTCTTTGGCCCAAATAAATGTCTAGTTGCCGCTTCCACCCTGATGGTGCCTCCTTATCCTCTGACTCCCAATATACAGTAAGTATCTAGGTGTAGTGCTGTACAGAATGCAGAATTCTGCTGGCAAAATTAGCATGGAATGACCATTCTGTCGGTGGAATTTTCACTGGAATTTCACAGGCTCTTCTGCAGAATTCCATCTGCTGCAATCCACAGAAAAGTATTCCACAGAACAGCATTTTTTTCTGCAGAAAATCATTCTGCAACAATTTCTGCAGCACATATTGAGTTCTATGGAATAGATAAGCATTGTTCTATGGAAAATCATTCCACAACCATTTCTGCAGAAAATATCGAGATCTGCAGAACAAAATTTGCTAGAAATGTTGTGGAAAATCTCACTCTGCATGTTTCTGCCATGTAATTCTACCATTCTGTTTCCAACAAAGTCTGGCAAAGTTTCGAAATGTCCACAAAATTTTGTTCCACCAGAATTTGAAAATTCCACACAGTGCTATCTAGGTGTCATTCTTGATTATATCCTTGACTTTGCTTTGTATATCCAGATGCTTGTTTCAAATCCCATAGTAACTTGGTGCCCTCTATCAGGTGGGTGACTACCTCTCACAGAGAATGCACAAATGCTTGGTTGAAAATCTAATCCTTCCAGTTATTAACTCTGGAAATGTGGTTTATGATGCCCTCCCCCACTGTCATTTAAAAAAAACTGGATACCCTGTTCAATGTCCTCTTCAGGTGCATCATATGATCCCCTGCCTAGATATATCACTAAAGGGCATATGACAATCTGGGCTAGCCTTCACTGTCTGATAGACCTGCACAACTCATGCCTCTGTGTGGATTTAAATACTGGTTCAACAAGCTCCCTAATGATCTGTGCTTCCTTTTCACCCCTGCTGCTGTTCCCATATACCTTCTTCAATTTCAATCCGGCAGCAGGCTTGTTATCGCACAGTAAAAACTAAGTTCTGGGCAACCTGCCTTCAGTTACAGACTCCCTCTGGTACACAACAACCTTATCATGGCTAACAGCTCACCCACCAGTATTGCCACAGCTAAACAGCTTCTAAAAACTATGACTGTGTCTTACTGTGACTGCACCTGATTTCTGCTGGTATACTGCAGTTGCCTTCCTGTTCTCTAATTGCTGGACACTCCTGATGATTATTGTAATCTGTATGTTTTTGTATATTGTATTTATAGTTACTTTGTATAGTGTATTATATTGCTATTGTACTGTATACTGTACAATATTGGTATTTTTCATTTTGCTGCTGACTTGTTCCCCTTCCGTCAGGTGACATCTATAAATGAGATTGATCATACTGTATATGTCTACCTAGAAACATAGAAACATAGAAGTTGACGGCAGATAAGGACCGCAAGGCCCATCCAGTCTGCCCATTTCTTTTTCTATCTTATAAATGTGCCATCGGCCTTTGCTCTGTCAGTGACCTATCTATTCATAGTCATTTGTATTGCTCCCTTATGCCTATCCCATGCCTGTTTGAAGCCCTGCACTGTATTCATAGCCACCACTTCTTGTGGTAAGCCATTCCATGCATCTACCACCCTTTCTGTGAAAAAGAATTTCCTCACATTCCCCCTTAATCGGCCTCCCTCTAATCTCATGCTGTGTCCTCTTGTCCTGCTATTTTTCTTATATTTAAACATGTTAGACTCTTTCACCTTGTTTATGCCCTTAAGGTGTTTAAATGTCTCGATCATATCACCTCTCTCCCTCCTTTGCTCAAGGGTATACATGTTGAGCTCTGTTAATCTGTCCTCATATGTCTTCTGATGCAGTCCCTGCACCATTTTGGTTGCCCTTCTCTGGACTGCCTCAATTTGGTTAATGTCCTTGTGAAGGTGTGGCCTCCAATACTGCACGCAGTACTCCAGATGGGGCCAAACCAATGTCTTGTACAGAGGGATTATTACATCCCTCTTACGACTTGTGATACCCCTACTAATACACCCTAACACCCCCCTAGCCTTACCTACTGCTTTAGAGGTCTGCTTGGATGATTTTAGGTCATCAGTGATGATGATGCCCAAGTCTCTTTCTTCCTTTGTGACTGCTAGCAACTCCCCTCCCAGCCTATAAGTGGCTTCAGGGTTTCTCTTCCCTATGTGCATGATTTTGCACTTCTTTGCATTAAATCCCAGTTGCCATTCTTCTGACCATTCTGCTAGTTTATCCAGATCTCTTCTCATTCTGCCCACCCCATCTGGATCATCTACTCTGTTGCAGATCTTGGTGTCATCTGCAAACAGACAAGCTTACCCTCTAGTCCATCTGCGAGGTCACTAATGAAGATGTTGAATAGGACTGGCCCCAGGACTGATCCCTGAGTACCCACTTATGACTTGCATCTCTTCTGACTGTATACCATTTACCACCACTCTCTGTTTTCTGCCAGTCAACCAGTTTGCCACCCAGTTGACCAACTTCTGACCCACCCGAGCCTACCTAGCTTATTTATCAATCTTCTATGTGGAACAGTGTCAAAAGCTTTGCTGAAGTCAAGGTGGCGACATCAACTGCTCCCCTTGGTCCACCACTCTGGTTACCCAGTCAAAGAAATCTATGAGATTAGTTTGACAGGACCTTCCTTTGTAAACCCATGCTGTCTTGGATCCTGTGCCCCTATGGATTCCAGGTGTTGCACTATCCTTTCCTTAAGGAGTGCCTCCATAATCTTGCCCACTACTGAGGTAAGACTGACCGGTCTGTAGTTCCCCGCCTCCTCCCTGCTACCACTCTTGTGGAGTGGGATCACATGAGCCCTTCTCCAGTCTTCTCTTCTGGGACCTCTCCTGTGCTCAGAGACTCACTAAACAATTCTGCTAATGGCTCTGCTAGTTCCTCCTTTAGCTCCTGGCAAAACACTTTAAATAAATTAACAAATAAATAAATAGGTTTCTTTCTCAGAACTTGTAGGGCAGCCATGTGGTGTTCCCTACCCATTTTCTTCAAGCATTACAGGTTTAATTTTCAGATTTAGACCAAAGTAATGTTTGGGCTTAAACTACTGCTGACAGAGGTCTGAAAGTAGAACTGTCTTTGTAAGATTTACAGCAGTATTATCTCCCATCCAAAACTGTATGAGTACAGTAATTTTTATTAGAACCCACCTGATAACAATTTCCAGTGACAACATTTAGTGCTACAGATAGAATAAATTTTATTACATTCATCATAGTTTTTTTTTCTGTTAGGTCCACTGTTGTCACTGGAACTGCCCATGAGCTGTTTGTAAACACTCTTAGAGAATATTGACAAGATTATTTAACAGATTGGCATTCAGTATAATAGTTGAAAAGTTTTGGAATTTTCTAATAGATGCACAAGAGAGGACAAATGAACTTGACCCAGCTAGAATGGGAAATTTTGTACATTTATTCATGGATGACCTATCCATCAGACCTGCTCTGACTGCCAACTCTAGTCGAGTCGAGTCCATTTATTCTATCAGTGCATGTACCAATTTTGCTTGTAGGAACAGGACTTCTCACTGTTCTCTTTCTTTTTTTTTAATAAAGTGGATCAAGATGGTTTGCATCAAATTTTTCTAATAAAAGAGTGGATTTTCTCAAACACTTAGCTAATCATCCTCATGCCTGATAGTTTTGGACTGGTTCATCTTTCGGTTTGAAGAGTTACTATTGAAGCAGTATGTTTCATCATATGAGGTATTTCCAGTGTGGGGTCTCCACAATGTCCATAATTTCTACCTGAAGCAGCCCATTCATTTACTCAGCTGAAGAACAGCAAGGGCATCGTGATGTTACTGACAAGGTACTGTGCATTGCTTTCCATCTTAGTTATATCACAAGGATATATGCATGAATGTAATAGTCATGGTATCAGTGGGGTTACTAGCATTATTTTTGTCATTACTGTTTTGGTTGCATTGCATCACAAGAAGTGTGGGTTGAACAGTCAGATGCTATGAAACTCTCATGCCATCAACATCATATGCTGAAGTCTTTGCTTTCTGAGCTGTGCCAGTGTCCTTAGAAGGGGTGCATCTTACCCACATGTTAAGATTTTCTAATGACAACATCAGAGCTAACAGAAAAAGAAATTACACTAAGTATGATAGAATTTCTTCCTAGACAGAAGTATGTTTGCATTTTAAATACTGTCTGCATTTCTCCTTCTTTTGATCATCATTACTAGGTTAATTTGCATGGAAACAGGATCCTTATTCCCTGGAGTTCAATACATCCACTGTACCTACAGTATGTATTGTTAGTATTTATTGTTTGTCTCTTATATTGACTGGTCTGTTGTCACAAATGGCCTTATTATGTAACTTGACCTTAATACATTATGTTCTGGACACTATGGGCCTGATTCACAAAGTTTCCGGCATGGCAAAAGGGGTGTGTGCCAAAAGGAATGGTACAAGGTGCACCTTGCTCCATAACATACACCAGGAATGATTCACAAAGGTAGCCTGTGTCAAATGCAGGCTGCCTGCCTCAAACAGGGCTTGCACCATCCCTGTGCCCAGAAATGGGCTGCGGCAAGGTGCAAGGGGCCCTGTGGCAGATGCAAGCTGCTACATCCCAAAAACAGTATTCACAAACTGCACCCTGAGGACAGTTTTCTAAGTACCCTTAGACCAGCCAGGGCTGGTCTAATGGAACTTAGAAATTGTCCCCTGGGACAGTTCAGCACAGTGCCAGTGGTCTAGTGTCCCCCCATCCCCGATGATGCCGTGTTAGGTAGTAATACATAGATTCCCTTCCCTGAACCCCGATGCCCTCCATAGTAAGTAATAAATACCGGTGCAATACACCCATATACCATTTCCCTGGTAGTCTAGTGGCACCCCCCCACCTGGCAGTGCCCATCTTATTAGTGAGTTGGGGACTGACTCTGCCCAGCGCTCACCTCCACGGCCAGCCGAGAACTGAGCTCTGACCGAGTGCTGTACTGTATATCATATGAGCTCAGTGAATGACATCTCAATCACTGAGCATGTACTGTATACAGTACAGCACTCAACCAGAGCTCAGTTGGTGGCTGGCTGTGGAGAAAGTGAAGTGAGCAAATAAGCCAACTCACTGATAGTTTCGACTCTGAGAGGGATGCCACCAGACAGCAGAGAAATATATAGGGTTTAATGCAGAACAGGAGTCAGGGAGGAGGGTTTTTGGTATTTATTAATTACTATGGAAAGCATTGGGGTTTGGGAAGGGGGGCCACTAGACCACCTGCAGCATCTTGCTGCTGACACTCCCGGTCTGCTGTATGTTCTGTGCACTGCCAGGTGTGATGCAAGCCTAGGGACTTAGCCGCTGGGACCCTGCTCTTAACAGAATAGGGCACAGGGTCCCTGGTGCATCGGGCTTCAGTGCAAGCTGTGGTTTGCTGCAGCTTGCGCCACTCCAAGCCCACTTTGAGAATTGGGCCCCATGTTGCTTCAGCTATGATAGTGACTATGTTCATCTATTATAACTCTTGAATGTATTATTAGTGTTTATAATTTTTCTTTTATATCTCTTCTGTCACCAATTGTACTTTAGGGTTTTTCAACTACTGTATTGTCTCCATCTTTATGCCATGGGTCATGCCTGAAAACAATCCCTCGGACCAGTACACCTACCTGGTGAACAAATAAATAAACCAAACAAATAAATACATACATACATGAAATCAAATCTAATTCTGATGCTTAATTCTTTACTGGAGTCATAATCATCTGTTTGTAATATCACTGTCTGTTTTATGGAAATGATTATGATATCTCACATAGAGGATATACATGTAGATTTCAGTAAAGCAGGAGGAGATCAACTACAGGGAAAAAAGGATCCTCTCTCCATTTATATAAACCTAGCAATGAAGAAAAGTAGGGATAGAAATACGGAATCTATCAAATATAAGCTGAATTATGTCTAAGTATTGTGTTTTTCAAAGTTTTTCCCAAAGTGACAATATCCCTGTAGGTGTTGTATAACATACATAATATAATCATTCATGTTTTCACAATTCATCTACAACTCTTCACAGGAACATCTGCTGTATGTGAATGCGCTACCAGAAGAGGTGGGCTCATTGAAGACAGTAGGCAGTTTCAAGAGAGGCTAGGGTAGGCATATCCCAGGGTCATGGGTAGGGAGGATGGGAGAAGTGGGGAGGGGGCACAGGGACAGTAGCTCAAGCTGTGGATCCTGCAATATGAACAGACTAGATAGACCAAATGGCCTTTTTTCTGCGGGCTTCTTCTTATGTTCGTATATATGTTTAATGGCAGACTAAGTACAGCCTTGTTCCTTATCTGCCAGCAGTGTCTATGCCTCTATATTTCTTAGTGTGCTGATATGACTGCTTCAGATTTATGTATGGTAAGCCTGCTTAGTATTCAACAATCAGTTGTAAACTTTGCATTTCATACCCCTTTCAGCAGATGCTGCTGTACGCAGAGATGGAAAAGTGTCAGTCACTTGAAAGCATACAATGCTTAAGTCATGCTTCTCTGCCATATTTATTACCATAGATTTTCAAATGAAATGAGACACATTTACTCTACCTTCTGTCCATCCTTTCCTGGTGCTCCTGTGGGCCCCTAAGGAAAAAAAGGCACACAACGTGATGTAAAACTGGTGCTTGAGTCCTACTAGTAGTGTACCGTGGATCAAATTCAGTGGTGTACAGTGGGCTCCAGCAGTGCACCTGCAAAGGTGTTATTTATATCATGGTAATCTGACTTCACCTTGTGAGCCCCGGACATTGAGAGCCAACCATTGAAGGCAGGGAGGGCATTCAGTTTGGATACCTCCAGCCTCAGAAACAGAGGATTAATCTTTTCCCTATGCAGTTGCTCAATCTCCCTTGATGTTGGAGGTGGGTACTGTAGGAAAGAATTTGTGATCCTTTAGAGGCAGGGTTCCCTTAGCCATTACTTGCTCACTGATGTCATAAGCAAAGGCATCGCCCTTCCTGACTAGGGCCAATAGGGGATTATTGGAAAGAATGTGCACTGATGGGTCCCACAATGATCCAGACAAAAAAATACTGCCTTGCATCTTCAGACCACGTCTGTACAGTAGGAAAGATAATTAAGAGGGCTTAAGGGAGAAACGTAGGGCAGACTCAGGACATATGAGGTTTTCTCTTTTAGTGATGCCCACCCACTCTAGTTGATTTCATAAAGAAAAACATGTTCATATCTCTTTCATCTTTAAAGGCAAAGCTGATTACATCACAAAGTCACTGGGCTGCTCTTAGCTAGCCATTGAAAACAAACAGAATCAGTTGCAGATTCACACAGAGAGAACAGCAATTTAATTATAGCTTTTAAAATACATTGGATATTTGATTAATAGAATGCTCAATGACCTTACTCAAAATATGTACGTTTTCTCTAAGAGTGGTATGGCAAGACTTGCATAACTCATTTGTGGCTTTGCTATTTGTGAAGTATCTTCTTGCCCCCTCACACACTTGGAGACAAATTGCATGTTCTGAGTTAGGCTATACATACACACACACACACACACATATCTATCTATATATATAGATAGATATGTGTGTGTGTGTAATAAATATAAAGGAGTGTAGTAGTGCCCCTATATTTAGGGTTGAGCAGGGCTTTCTATGTTAAACCTCAAATGTTTGAACTTTATTATCTTCACAACCATTCCACAGATTTGCACAAAAGTCTGCATGTGCGGTCTTATGGGGTAGATCTCTAGACTTGCCTAGTTTTATTCTGGTCAGGTGTGTGAATTCTGAAATGCAGACAGTGCAAAAACATAAAAATGTGCTGTTTTTTTGTCATTGCCTTGCACCGAGACAGTTTGGAATTTTGGTCTGAAATTTTCAGAGTAGAAAAGGCTTGGCCCACACATGTGACTTTCATTTGTTTGTTGAAAAAATATTGATCCATTCCAAAGCTATTAAATTTTAAAGTTTCAATGTTATGTCAATGAGCAGTACAGTCTTTGGGATAGCTTCCTGGAATGAAAAAATAATTTGGTCAAACATAAAGGATCATTTTTCATTTGGGACCAATCGTTTTTCATGAGGGAAAATAATTTTTTTTTTTATTTTCCACCATCTTGTTTTCTGTTTTCTCAAAAAAAAAAATAAAAGTTAAAAACCCCCAAAACAACATCCTGCAGAGACACCAAAACATGAATCTTGCTCATCGGGGCTCCATTAGATGAATTCTACACGTATCTGTTGCCAAAATGACCCCGGAATGTAATTTTGTTTTCATTTTAAATCCTTTTTATCACTCATTTAGGCTTTTTTTGTGAATCCTTTTTCATTCAAATGAAAAAGGATCCCTCCTCATGGAAAAGGATTTCAGAATTAGTTTTTTTCTGCCTTTTCTTGAATGAAAAACTATCTCTGGTCATGAAAAAGGACATTGGACTTAATCATTTGTCCAATTCATTTTTCATTTTAAGGGATCCTTTTCATTTGATACTTTCATTCAAAGAAAAAAGGATCCCTTGTCACAGAAAAAGATTTTGGACTTAATTTTGGCCAGTTCCTGTTTCATTTCAATAAATACTTTTTCATTAATTTTTTTTGTTTGATATGGAAAAGGATTCAATCAAATGAAAAAGGGATTTTCCTAGCTGTTTACATAATTTTTCTCATTTTTCCTGGTGTCCAGTGGCACTCCCTATCCTTCCACTGGCATGTCCATAATTTTTAAAAACTTTTTCCTGGTGTCCAGTGGTGATCCATACCATCTGACCCTCATTCATATAATCCTATTAATTTTTCCCTGGTGTCTAGTGACACTCCCACCCTCTGATTGCCTTTTCCCTATTATTCATATTGATTATATTTTTCCCTGGTGTTTGGAGGTGCCCCTCATCCTCAGATTGCCATCCCCATACTTTTCACATTTACCCTGGTGTGTAGTGGCACCCTCCAATGTCCAATCACCATGCCTGTAATTACTATTTCCCTGGTGTCTAGTGACACCCCCCACCCTCTGATTGCAGTCCCAAAAATTTATTGATTTTTCCTTAGTGTCTAGTGGCACCCCCCACCCTCCAATTGCTGCCCCCTTTGATTTCTTTACTTTCTCTGCTGTCTAGTGGCACCATCCCCTCGAATTGTCTTCCATGTCTGAAATAAAGAGAACTGTCCCTCAATGTCTTTTTTACCCATAAAAAGGTCCCTCACCAATAGAACCCCCTACCTCAACCTCCCACTCACCACCCACCACCTGTACCCCCAGACCACCACCACACCATCACCAAGCTAAACAGGTCCCAGGGTGGAGATCCACTCTACTATGAGAGCTACATCTTGCTGCTGGATCCACTGACTGCAATATAAGAAACTAAGTGTAAGTGTGGTTCGATTTATTTCAATGGGGTTTTCAACTTTGGGGCATAACTTTGCCATTTTACATATTTTGACATAAAATTATAAATATACCCTTTCTGACACCCCACCTCATTAACAATGTTGGTGGAATTTCACAAATCCTGCCCAAAAGGTGTTTTTGACATCACTTGGTGAAATCACCTTTCACACATGATTTCAAATTTTTCACCACTCTTGTTCATGTATTGGAGTCATAAGAAGGGTATGTTCAAAATTTGGGGTCAAAATATGTTAACATGGTAAAGTTATGTGCATCCATTGAAATTCACCTACACTCCCTCATAACTTTCATAATTTTAAATATGTTCACACTAAATTTTCAACATAGCCATTTCTTTACACCACCACATCAATGTGATAGCTGTCATTTTAAAAATCTGGCATGGAATTTCATTGTGGTGGTGTGGAATGATGTATTGGTGTGGATTTGGCAATTTTTACTATGTGATTCATGACGTGGGGTAATAAGAAGGTTCTGCTGAAAATTTGGTTACTGTTGTTACACATCAACATACATATAATATCTATGGTGGGATGGCAGCATAGGCCATACGAATATGATTACACTACAGTATGTTAAAAAGTATGGATGGATGGCAGCACAGGGCCCTCTGGGCCCTTTACTCCCACACACAAATAAGAATATGATTATACTATCTCAAAATATAAGGACATTCTTTGCAAAAAACTGCATCAATGCAACATTTGGGGATTCAGGCTAAAGCAACAAAAGCAGGGAAATGCTGTTTTGGAACCGCACACTTAACCCTAAAAAAAAAAATCAGGGGTGCAGTTTTCCTTGGTATTCTCAACCCTAAAGCTCACCTCACTCTATACAATCTAGAAACATACACACCTAACATCCAGGGTTAAAGAGACAAAAGTATGGAAATGTGGGATTGGGGTTTCTAACCCTAACACCCCACCCCCAACCTGCACACACCAACAGGCGTTGGGGGTGTCCCATGGGGTCATCAGCCCTAACACTCACCCCACTCTCCTATACTGTACCCATCTCAGCTTATTTACTTAAGGAATGGTATGAGTGTTAGGGCTGATGACCCAAAGGCACACCCCCAATGTCTGTTGGTGTGTGGAGGGTGGGGTAATAGGGTTGAAAACCCTAATGCCATATTTCCCTACTTTTGTGGCTTTAACCCTAACTAGAGCATATATCTACATATCTATAATAGGGCATGGTAATGCCCTATAGTTAGGGTTGCACAGCCACTTCTATGTTAAAATCAAAATTTTGCACTTTAATAACTTTGCAACTGTTCATCCAATTTGCCTGAAATTTTACATGCACTGTCTGGTACCATAGCTCTCTAGATCTGGCAAGTTTCATTCTGGACAGATCTACAGTTGCAGAGCTGTGGAGTGCTACAAAATGTCAAAATCCTTACTTTTTGGCAAATTCTATGCTCGGGGCTATGGCCCAAATGGTTTGGGGGTGTGGTCAGACATTTTCAGTGTATATGGGGTCTGGGTCACTGTACTGTCTTTGGAAGATTTGGTGAAAAAATATTAATCCGTTCAAAAGTTATTAAAGTTTCCCATTATAGCCTATGGGGAAAAAATATATAACCAGCTCAAAAGCACTTTTTACTTTCATGAAAGCACTTTTTACTGCTGCAAATGGGTTTTGTACTTTCATGCTGACACCATCTTGTTTTCAGTTAGCAAAGGCTAAAAAATGCTGTAATTCAAAAATACTGCCCATTGGTAAACACTAACAGTTGTGTTTACCTAATTAGGCCCTGAGGAATACAATTCTGACATTAGTATTAAAAAAAAAGGCTGGAAATATAATAATGACTGGAAATATGTTTTTTTCAATTTTCTTGTCAGAACTTTCAAAAATTTGCGAAAGAACTTTTGCAAAACGTTTGCAATTTGCGTAAGTTTAGCAAAAGTACTTTTGCAAATTTGTGAAAGCTTTCACAAAACTTTCACAAAAATTTGCAAAATGTTTGCAAATTTGTGAAAGTACCCCATCCCAAAAAAACAGTTTCTTTGTCATTTCATAGCAAATAAATGGTAAGGACTTTTGGGCTGAAATTTGCAGGGTAGGAAGGGCTTGCACCACAGATGTGCCTTTTTCTTGTTTGGTAAAAAAAATGACATTGGTTCCATAGTGATAACATTCCAAAGTCTTGAAATTTTCCATAGGATGAAAGTGTGGCAGCCACAGTAACTTTCAGCAGCTATATCTTGAAAATGGTTCAAGATACAGATTTTTTGCTAAGCATGCATGCAGGTTGCCAGGTCATTATTACAACTGTGGTGGAATTTTTTCCAAAGTTCCTATGGTTACTGAGCTATTGCCACATTTGCAGCAAAAGGGTTACTTGGAATGTCTCTAGGCCTGAGCTATGTCTGTATGTTTAAGGGTAGATGGGAGTACAGGGCCCAGAGGGCCCTGCACTCTCACATATGGATACCATTATGCAATAATGGGAGAGCAGAGCCCTCCTTTATGCAGTACTGGGAGTGCAGGGCACAGAGGGCCCTGTGATCCCACTGGAAGATGACAGTTCCTTACAGTATCTCTACACTCATGGATAGATGGGAGTGCAGGTCCCTCCAGGCCCTGGTCTCCCACATGGAAATCAGAGACAATTACAATATGCATGCATGATGGGAGCAACCACATATGAGTAACATTGCACTTTCTCAAAAAGAAGGGACATTCATTGCAAAAAAAACTATGTTAATGCATCAGTTAAGGTTTCTATTACAGCAACAAAAGTTTAGAAATTTTATGTTAGGGTTACCAACCCTACCACCCCCTCCCACTCTCCACACACCAACAAGCATCGGGGTATGCCTTCATGTCATCGGGCCTGCCTCTCACCCCATTCTCCTATACTGTACCATCTCAGCTTTCTTACAAATGTAATGGGGTGAGAGTTAGGGCCAATGACCCTAAGGCACACCCTGATGCCTGTTGGTGTGTGGAGATTGGGGGGTGGTTGGGTTCATAATCCTAACATCAAATTTCCAAACTTTTGTCACTGTAATAGAAACCCTAACTGATGCATTAAAGGAGTTTTTTTTTTTTCAGTGAAGATATATATCTTCATTGTAAAAAACTTTGTTAATGCAACATTAGGCTTGAAGCATTAAAAATAGAGAAATGCGATCTTAGGGTTCCCAAGCATAAGACCCTACCCTCACCCTCAGCTTCCAACCCTAAGGCCCACCTCCACCCTGCATGAAAGAACAGGTGTGAGGGGTGTGCCTTGGGGTTGGAAACTATCTCACCCACTGTTTTATTCTGTACCTATGTCAGGTTATTAACTGTTGAAATGGGGTGAGCATTGGGTTGCAACCCAAGGCACATTCCTCATACCTGTTCTTCTTCATGCAGATGGAGTGTACCTAGACAGGAGCCAAGGTGGGGGTGGGGTGTTCAGGTTGGAAGCTGAGGGTGGGGGAAGGGTCTTATGCTTGGGAGCCCTAAGATCACATTTCCCTACTTTTTACACTTTAACCCTAATGGTGCAGTAACAAAGCTTTTTGCAATGAATTTCCTTTTTCAGATAGTATAATAATATCCTTATTTTACGGTGTTAGTGCAGGGTCCTTCAGATGCTATGTTCCCATCCCTCCATTGAGATAGTACATCAATATCCTTGAGACACTATCAATCAATTGATCAAACTTTATTTAATCAGGCAAAGTCATCTGTGAGCAAGCTCATTTGCAATATGGTCCTGGACAAGAGTGTACAGAAACAAAAAATGATACAATTAGAACACTTAGTGCAGGCTGATACATACAGTGGAAATAGCAGCAACAACATTGGTTAATACAGAGTGAGCAGAGTGGTAACAAAATAAAATAAAGGTGACACTACACCTGATGAGGGACACTAAACAAGGCAATAATAACAGGATGAGGCATAAGGACTATACAAGCAATAAAACAAAATAAGGCACAAACAGACTAGCCAGAAAGGGTGACCCTTTATGGGAGTAGGAAGGGGGGGTGGAAATTCAAAGAGGGGATGTCAACAAAAAGGGAGAGTTAACACAACCAGAGTATGACCAGAGCGTAAGAAGAAAATGAAAAAGGTTGTGTGCAGAGAAGTGCTGGGGTTGTACGTACAAGTGCTATGTAAATGGGGAGTCAGGCAGGGAGGCCGGTAGGGGAATCACCTGTGGCAGGTATATATGTCCTTCAGGTTGCGAGCAATCGACAGCTTAAAGGTATCTGGACATGGAAGGGATGAAAACCTTAACGTCTTTTGCATGTTGTTCTGGGGGAAGGTAGACAGAAGTTGATAGTAGCCATATCGCACTGGGTTCTTATTCTGGGCACCTTGAAGGGGACAAAGGATGTGCTTCTTAGGTCATACAATCCTACTGCATGCATAAAGAGTGTAGAGATATAATCTGGTAGCTTATTGGTTAAGGCACTGTAGAACCACAGGAGGGCATTTTTTTGCTTCCTCAATGTAAGAGATGGCCAGGCAAGCTTTTGATAGAGAAAGCAGTGATGGGTATGAGTGGGCATATCCAGAATAAACCGCAAGGTGCGATGATAAAGGGTGTCTGATTTACATAATGCCTGATTTGAACAGTGGCTGTATATAAGGTCAGCATAGTTGAGCAGTGGAATAAAAGACGTTTGGACTAGTCTCTTTCAGGCTTCTAATGTGAGAAAGTGTCTTATGCAATAAAGTATATCTAGATTTTGTCTTAGCTTTTTAGATAGCTCTTTCAGATGTACTGCGAAATTAAGCCAGTTATTGAACCAGACACCCAGGTACTTGAAATTATCCACTATTTCCAGTGGTTTACCAAGTAAGGTGTAAATATGGCAGTTTGTTGATGGTCCAAATGTATGAAAGGCATGTGGAGATAAAATCATTGCCTTGGTCTTTTTTGCATTAAGCAGGAGCTTGAGCTTTAGTAAATTGTGCTGGAGGGTGACAAAGTCATGTTGAAGCTCATTGTAAGTGAGATCCAGGGAAGAAGTTAATAGTGTAAAGAACTGTATTGTCAGCGAATAGATGTACATTACCTGTGAATATATGAGAGTCAATATGGTTTATGTATATTGCAAAGAGGATGGAGCCCAGGACAGAGCCTTGTGACACACCCTGCGAAAGGATTTTAAGTGCAGACAGTTTGCCTTGAGCTTTAATTTGTTGCATTCTGTTGGAGAGAGCATTCAAACCACTTTAGGGCAGCATTGTCTAGGCCAAAGCTATTCAGGACGTTAAGCAGAAGGCTATGTTCCACAGTATCAAAGGCCTTACTAAGATCCAGAAAGAGGGCATAGACATGCTTTTTTGTATCCAAAGCATTTTGCCAATCATTGGACACTTTGGCAAGGGCAGTTATAGTGCTGTGCTTGGGTCTAAAACCTGATTGGGCTGGGTTCAGGAGGTTTTCAGATTCAAGGTATTCCCTAAGTTGGGAATTTACAATTTTCTCCAGGATTTTTGATAGGGTAGCAAGCAGCGCAATAGGTCGGTAGTTGTTTAGGTCAGTTGGATCTCCAGACTTGAAAAGGGGAATTATGCACACTGTTTTCCAAATAGGAGGTAATTTACCTTGAATCATGGAACTATTAAATAGGTGGGTGATTTGGGCTGTCAGGTGATAAAAACCTGTTTTCAAGACACTGCATCCTTATTTTACAGTGGAAGCACAGAGTCCTTTGGACCCAGCACTCCCATCCCTCCATTGAGACAGTATAACAGAATCCTTATGTTATGGTGGGAGCACAGGGCCCTTCGGACCCTGCAGTCCCATTTGTGCAAATTACATAACTTGCACAAGATACTTCTGTATTTTGCACAAATTATGTAATCTGTGCAAAATACAACAGTATCTTGCGAAAGTTATGTAACTTGTGCAAATTACAACTTTCGTGCCTGACAGTATCTTAATTACAACTTTCCTGCTTGACATACAAATTTTCCCATAGGAAATAATAGGAAATTAAACGTTTAATAACTTTTGAATTGATTAATATTTTTTCACCAAATCTGTGAGGCAAAAGCTTTTTACCCTAAACATTTCAGACCACTACCTAAAGCCATTTCTGAGATACAGGTGGACAAAGAAATGTAAAAAAAGCCTGGTAAATTTAGGATTTTTGATCCTCTGTATCTTAGAAACCACAAAACTTATTTGTACAAAATTTGGCACATCAAGAGACCTTTCTAAATGGAGTAAGTATGCCAAATATCGTGCAAATCCATAAAACAGTTCCAAAGTTATTAAGGGTCATAAATTTGGGTTTTACATGTATTTTGTGCAAATTACATAACTTGCGCAAGATACTCTTGTATTTTGTGCAAATTACGTAATTTGCACAAAATAGAACAGTAATCTTGCGCAAGTTATGTAACTTGTGCAAATTGCAACTTTCATGCCTGACATATAACTTTTCACATAGGAAATAATGGGAAATTAAACGTTTAATAACTTTTGAATGAATTAATGTTTTATCACCAAACCTTCAAAAGGCACATCTGTGAGGCAAATGCTTTCTACCCTGAAAATTTTAGATCACTACCAAAAGCCATTTCTGAGATACAGGTGGACAAAGAAATGTAAAAAAAACCTGGTACATTTAGGACTTTTTTGACACTCCGTATCTCAAAAACCACTAATCTGATTCACACGACATTTGGCACATCAGGAGACCTACCCCCAGGAATTATGCATGCCAAACATTATGTAAATCCATTGAAGTGTTGCAAAGTTATTAAGGTGCAAAATATGCATAACTGGATGACAGTGTATGAAAATTACTTTCACTTTCATTACACATATAAATTTTCCCATAGGAAATAATGGTAAATTAAAAATGTAATAACATTAGAACAGATTCATATTTTTTCACCAAAGCTTCAAAAGGCACATCTGTGACCTGATGACTTTCTACCCTGAAAATGTCAGATCACAACATAAAGGCATTTCTGAGATACAGGTGGACAAAGAAGCATGAAAAAAACTGGTAAATTAAGGATTTGTTGACAGTTTCCAGCTCACAAACCACACAACATGTTTGCACAAAATTCTGCATGCCAAGGGACCTATCCTTGGAGATTATGCATACCAAATATCATGCAAATCTGTTGATTGGTTCCAAAGTTATTAAGGTTCAAAGTTTTGAGTTTAATATAGAAGTTTGCACTCAACCCTAACATACTGGGGCTACTGCGCCAGTATTTATATATATATATATATATATATATATATATATATATATATATATATATATATATATTTGTTTATATATCAAACAGTGATGCAATAGTGCCATTATAGTTAGGGTTCAGGAGGCAGTTTAATGTTAAACTCTAATTTTGCACTTTAGTAGCGTTGCCCCGTTCAACAGATTTGCACAAATTTTGCATACATGGTCTCGGGGGCAATGTTTCTTGACTAATCAATTTTTGTTTTGGTCAAATGTGTGGATTCTGAGATATGGATAGTGAAAAAAGTGAATAAATTGTGGGGTTTTTTTGTCATCACCTAGCACACAGATAGTTTGAAATTTTGCTCTGCAATTTTCATGGAAGAAAAGGCTTTGGTCAGAGTGATGCCTTTCACTGGTTTGGTGAAAAAATACTAATCCATTCCAGAGTTATAAGGATTTTAAGTTTCGGTTCTGAGCATGCTCAGTATTGTCTTTTAGTCAGCTGTTTCATATGAAAAAAGAATTTGTCCCATACAAAAAAATATTCTGTTTCATGTGGGGTAGTCTTGGTATCACCCACCCCCTTCTTATGCCTGCCCAACTTCAAATCTTTTATTGTGGGCATACTTACCAGTTTACTGATGCCTCTGAGGCAGGCAACAGAATGGGCATTATCCATAGAGAATGTGACACAGCACAAGCCACATAAGTGCTGAATCAGAAGGAAAAAAACTTGAAAAGAACTGTTACCTGCTAAGTTGTACTAAATAAGAGCAGATATTCCAGGGCTAAAATATAATATTCTTCAATCATTGACTGGTTTGGAGGGGAGGAAAGTATTATTATACTTGTACATCTCCACTGAGAGCTACTGATGCACACTTTCTATATATTTTGATGGTGAAATTATGAGAGTACTAACCCCTTGAATCCTAGGGATCTCAAAATAGTGACCACCACATGACGGTTTACGGACTAGCTCAAGATGGTCACTCTGTGGCTTTCAGGCTTACAGGAAAGGAAGTGCATTTATCTTTTTACTGCTTGGCTTCACTACACGGTATTCCAAACCTGCATACTGTTTTGATATGTATGGACTGCTACAATGTATAGTTCTCAGAACTAGTCCTAAGCATTTCACAACTCAAAGATATGTAGTTTGTTCTTGTTGGACTGTTTGCCCTAAGTTAAACAATCTTTGTACCTAAAGTGTGCATCGTAATAGTTTACAAATAATTGAATTGGTATATACTTAAATTGAAAACTGGATATCCTTTTATTTCTAAGTGGGTCCACCAGTAACAGAGTGATGGGGGGAGACTACTATTTTTTGTAGACTTTACACAATTTTTGGATTGAGAGCATATCCCAGCTCCAAGTGGGATTAAATAATGTTTGGTATATTTTCATTATTAATTCAGGACATACTCTCACTCTTTTGAGGTGCAGCTATCTGCAAATATAATATTGTTTTAGCATAAGTTACTGTGGGGTATACCCTTTAAATCATAAATCAAATTGTCTAGACTTTACATGCTTTTCTTTCTTGGGTGTCTCCTGATTATGTACCCTAATGTCTGACTTGAGTTGTAATGCTTATTTTTTTATTTCAAAAACAATAAACTATTAGTTAAAAAAAAATATTGGTTAGAGGAATGGTCAAATGTATGGCAGCTTAGATTTAATGCTAAGAAGTGCAAGGTAATGCACTTGAGAAACAAAAACCCAGGGGAAGAGTACACAAAGGGGGGTGAGATACTAACAACAACAAAAATGGAAAGGGACCTGGGGGTAGTCATATCAGATGACTTAAAGGTGGCGCAATGTGAGAGGGTAGTAAGGAGGATACTGGGATGCATAGAGAGAGGCATCACCAGCAGAAAACAGGAAGTTGTTATCCCTCTGTACAGACAGCTGGTGAGACCCCATCTGGAGTACCGTGTGCAGTTCTGGAGACCCATTCTCTGCAAGGACATAGACAAGATGGAAGCTGTCCAGAGGAGGGCAACTAAAATGTTGCAGTGTCTGCACCGGAAGACATATGAAGAGAGACTAAAGGAGCTTAATACGTCTAGCCTCGAGGAAAGGAGGGAGAGGGGGGACATGATAGAAATGTTCAAGTACCTCAAGGGAATCAACAAAGTCCAAGAGGGTAGCATCTTTCAAAAAAGAGGTGTACAAGAACAAGGGTTCACAATTTGAAGATGGGGGGGGCAGCTCAGAGGTAATGTAAGGAAGTATTTTTTTCACAGAGAGGGTTGTGGATGCACGGAATGGCCTTCCGGAGGAGGTTGCGGGGTCAAAAATGGTGATTGAATTCAAGCATGCATGGGACAGCCATAAGGCAATTCTGGGGTTGGGGGTAGAAAGAAGTAGGCTGCTGGTTAACTAGGATCTGCAGCTTATCCATTAGGCAGGGAAATGGGCAGACTGTGTGGGCCAAGCGGTCCTTATCTGCCGTCAAATTTTATGTTTCTATGTATGTTCCTATGGCAGGGGAGCCAGATCCCAATGACACGGGCAACTCAGTGAATGTCACTCATCACTATTGACAGCATGCAATATTTTTCCCTATGAGGAACAGCCTTACTACTACCCTTAGGTATTGTCAAAGTGTTTTAGATATGTCTGAAAAGGTTACTGGCTCTGTGGTGCAGTAGGGTGGGGGAACGCTCAGGCATGATGATGACCCAGGCTCATGCCCCAGTTTTAGCAATGGAGAGCAGCTCCTCAAGGACATCCACAAACCTGTTGTCCTCATCCCATCTGGCGATTTTGGCACTTCAACCTGCCACTGCTGCATACCTTGATCTGGGTGATCTGGGTTCGACTCCTGGGATGGGACTTTCTCTGTTGGGTTCCCCAGTGCCTCAAAGTCCATCCCAGCTGCAAACAGAGAAACACTGAATTTTTCAGGCAGAAAAGGACTGCCTGGCCCACCCAGTCTGCACAGAAAAAAACACTTAGCTGACCCCTTCCATCTAAAGTACTGGGGAGATGGAATTTGGGGTGCACTGCAAGAGGAGGTATTCTCTATCCTGTTATATGTGGTATCCTCTGTTATGTGCCTCATTGGTAAACAACGTGTTCCCATACTTCACCCCTGCTCTGTTTACATTGCGGGACGTTTCTTTACTTTTAAATTAATTTGTAAGACTATTTGGAGTTAGAGGTCCCACATCATGACCTATCTCAGTGGCATCTTTCAGCTCCTTGCATACCATGTGAGCAAACACCACTCCTCCACACTCGGGGATGGGATTTGGGAACTTGGGAATGGAGCAAAGAAATGGGACTGGTAACCATTATTGGGAAGCAAAATGGGAACAAACAATGTGAAGCCCAATCCATCTCCTGTGCTGTATGAGGGACAGATAGGCCGACAGACAGTTAGACAGATAGACTTATAGTGAGAGAGAGAGAGAGAGAGAGAGAGAGAAGTCAGTGATTCCTGGCTCTCTGCTGCACAATTTCCAGCTGAGGCTGCAGAACTCAAGAAAGTTCCGCTGTTCTCATCCAGAGAACGTGGGCAAACAGCTCTTCTCACTAAGCTGGCACACTGAATTTTGGGGTGCCCAGAAAAAGTTAATTAAAAAAAAAAAACAGAATCTAGCTAAAGGGGTACTGTTTAGCTGGGTTCAGATGTTTGTTTAAAAAAGCAGATTATTTTTATGCATTATCAATGTGAGTTTAAAAAGAAAAGAAACCTACAGACATCTTGATAATCTGTTGTTTTTTTTCCACATGATCGGTATTTTCTCCCTCAACAAGTAAAACATGAAAGTAACCAATAGCAATTGTTTTTCTTCTCTGTTCACACCAGAACGTTAACTGCAAAATCATTATAACTCTGGAACAATACAATATTTTTTCACTAAACCATCGAAAGGTACACCCTTGGCATAGTCCCTTTAACCCCCAAATCCTCGCATCTGCCCAAGCACCCCTACCACTACCGCCGTAGTCCTTTTCTCTGAATCATCATCTTACTCCTCCTGCTGTCTGGGAATGTCCACCCTAACCCCGGACTGGGACCAGCTGCATTGCCCCCTACAGGTCATGGACTCCGCATTGCCTCCATGAATATCTGTAGTCTCCCAAGGAAGACTGCTGCACTCCAGTGTTGGGTCTCTCAACTCAAGCCCGACATTCTTGCCATAGTGGAGACCCGGCTCTCCCAATCAACTCCAGACTCTGCTGTCTCCCTCTCTGGCTTCACCCTCTTTAGAGAAGATCATGTGGGTAAGCATGGCGGCAGATGCGCAGTCTACCTAAGTAACTCCCTCCTAGGTCACGTTCTACCTGCCCCCAAGCTCGACCACAGGACCCAAGCCATCACCCTAAAAATTACCCCTGACCCAGGCCGTGGCCCACTTTACCTCACAACTGCCTACGTACCCCCATGTGTACAAAGTCAAGCTATCCGCTCCCTCACCGACTATCTCTCTACCCTGCCACACAAGGCTGAACAGCTCATCCTAGGAGACCTCAACATCAACTGGCTTGGCTCCACTTCAACACAAATTAAGGACAAATTCACAGTCCTTGACCTATCTCAATTAGTGACTCGGCCCACCAGATTTAACCAATCAAGTGGGACCAGCTCCCTACTAGACAACATGCTCTCAAACAGCCCACACAAAGTAAAGGCTGTTAATGTCCTAGCCAACTCCCTCAGTGACCACTCACCTATTCTCTACTTCTGATCCTCCCCCATGCTCAATCCTGTGGACAAAGCAACCCCATGTCGACGCTTCCGCCCCGAGGGACTAAACAAGCTAAAGCAGCACCTTGCCCAGCTCGAATGGTCCCCGATCTCCCTCGCAATGGATATAGATACTGCTCTAGCTTTCCTCACCAGTGTCTTCTGCAAGGCCTGTGACATCTTTGCCCCTGTCACCAACACCCGTTCCAAGAGACACACTGCTGCCTGGATTACCCCCTCCCTGATCCAACAACTGAATCAGCGTGATAACCTATGGCACATTGCTGTCCAGACCGGCAGGTTAGCAGACAGGCAAGCCTATAATGCAGCTCGCAGCCAGTGCACCTGGGCCATAAGACAAGCCAAAGCCAACTACTATCAAACCACCTTGACCGCCTCCTGGGGTTCTGCCTGAGCCTTCTGGGATAACATAAAGGAGTTAAACGGGAAGACCTGCTCCCCTCCTCCCTCACAGATGGTTATTAATGGCACAATTAATACAGACCTATCCCGTGTTGCTGACTGCCTTAACACAACTTTTTCTGACCTAAATGCAATCCTTCCTGCCCACTTCTTTGACCTCATCCCAGTAACCAACCACCCAGCTATTTCTTTTCCCCCTTTTCTCTTCAGTGCTATCTCCCCCCATGATGCTAAACCACTCCTCCTAAAAGCCCTTTCCTCCCACAACCCGAGCTGTGACCCCCTTGACTCCAGAATACTCCATCTAACACTGGATGTCATGCTAGCCCCCATCACTGACTTTCTTAATCGATCCCTGTGCCTCGGCCAATTCCCGAGTGCATCGAAACAGGCTGAAATCACCCCATCCATAAAAATGGAGACCGCACAGTACCAAACAACTACAGACCCATCTCCATCCTCCTCCCCCCCCCCCAAGGCTCTGGAGAAAATAGTATCCACGCAACTCATGGATTATCTATCCAACTACAACATACTGTGCCCAGAGCAGCATGGCTTCTGCCCTGATCACAGCACCACCACAGCCTTACTGGTGTTTTACCACCAAATACACTCAGCACTTGACTCCAGGGAGATTGCTGCGGCAGTGTTCATTGACCTATCCAAGGCCTTCGACACTGCGAGTCACCCGTTAATGCTTGACACCCTCCATCAGCTGGGATTCTCATCTGGCCCTCTGGTCTGGATCTCCAGCTACCTCTGGGCTAGATCCCAAAAGGTCAAATTGAATGGAATTCTATCTACTGCACTGCCTGTATGCAACGGGGTCCCACAAGGCTCCATTCTGGGCCCTACATTGTTCAGTCTATTTTTAAACACCCTTCCCAGCTCTTGCACAGGCAAACTGCTACTATATGCCAACGATGCAGTCCTAGTCGCCTCACACCCCTGACCCACTCACTCTCCAGAGCTCCCTGCAACTCTCCTACAGCCAAGCTGAAAAATGATTCCTCGGCCATCGCCTGGTTCTGAACCTCAAGAAAACAAAATCTATGATCTTTGCACACTGACAAAGTAACTCCAAAAATGCTCCCCTTTGCATCATTCCCAGCACCCTCCACCCCCTTGAGCAGGTATCAACATACAAATAGCTGGGCATCACCTTCGACTCAGCTTTCTCCTTCCATGCCCATGGCAGTGCTTTGTCCTCGGCCATGAATGCCCAGATTGGACTCCTCTACCATCACAAAGACTGCCTCCCTGAATTCGCCCTATGACTGGCTGTCACTTCCTCCATCCTGTCATTGGTTGACTATGTACTCCCCACCAACGCAGCTGCTGACCCCACTGCCCTCACCACAGTCCAGACCTCTATCAGCAAAGCCCCCAGTAGAACTCACATGTGCCAGCTCTACTCCACCTCTAACATACTCAATCTTGAAGAACGCCTGCAATATCACACCTGTATACTGGCTAAAAAGGCTCTACTTGGGCTATGTCTCCCAGAAGTCGCTGCACTGCTTCTACGGGCCTCCCACTTGGTCGCCACCCATAATACTACCAAAGCCACCTTCCAGGTGCCTAGAGCCAGTACCTCACTCGCCCAAAGGTCCTTTCACCACAGAGCACTGTCCTGGTATAACTCTCTCCCCACGCACATCCCAAACATCTCCAAAACTGGCCCCTTCAAAACCGCCCTACGCAAACACCTCACTAGCACTCTGAGCTGTATATGCCTATCATAGGGCTTTCCATGAGCACCTTTCAAAACCAACCTGTTCCTATAGTATTACGTATGCACTAGTTTTCTCGATTAGCCTGTTTTCAGTCTGTACACCACACACTGTATCTTGTGTGAGCCACTGGGACCCCTAATGATGTATTGTTGAGTGCTCTTCTGCAACTTGCCTATGCTTATTTGCTCTTTGAAATGCCTGCTATGTATGCTGTTTGTATGTCACCTGTACTGTTCCCCACTGTCTTGCTTCACAAATATATTGTCTCCCTTCCCTGCGACGAGGTGCCTTTGTAAATAAGTCTTTGACTCAAAGGTTTGTAAATCCGATATATGAATTAAATAAAAATAAAAATAAAACACTGAAAATTTTATGAAAAAAATTTCACACCATCTAGACTGTAGGTGAGAGCAAAACATACACAATATTAAATATAGGGAAACCAAACGTGTTTTTTTTTCCACTTTTTGGTTCTCCATATCTTGAAAACTGAACAAGAAGCCATCATAAAACTTTTCACATCTTGACATTCTGACAGCTTGACCACACATGCCAAATTTGGGGTTATTTTGTCAAAGAACGCTAATATTATTAAGGTACATAAAGTGGGGTTTAACATTAAATGAATGCTGTCAACCCCCTTAGGCCTTAAAGCGCCCCTAGTTTAAAAAAATAATGTGTTAGGATTGTTCATAGTCTGTAAAGATTGTTGCTATGGGGTGCAATTGCAGTATATATATATATATATATATATATAAACAGGGGATGTATGGCCCGACTGAAGATATCATATTTATCTTCACTCGAGAGGCCAGTGATATCATGTCTCTCACGAGTGGCGAAGCCACTCGTGAGATATCATGATATCACTGGCCTCTAGTGAAGATAAATATGATATCTTCAGTCGGGCCATGTCATATTCGGTTTATACAATGTATGCTTTGCCCCACCCCTCAAGATAACATACTCACCACATGCCCTCTCAATGCAATGGGTGATATTAAGGTGATGACCCAGTAATACAACCCCACTTACAGAAAAGCTGGCAAACAGCAGATGTCATTTATTGTTTAAAAAATATCTGTGGATCCTGCTATTTATGGTTAGTTTTAAAAGTCTTATCTGGTTCATCCTGCCATGCCCTCCCCAACAGAGGTCCACATGCCCCCCAACATAACAGATTACATAGAGTTTTCAAATATCTGGTTGATCCTGTCAATTTAAATTACTAAAATATCTGGTTGATCCTGGTATTATTTTGGTGAATCGTTATTTTTTAATGAAGGTATCTGTTGATCCTGCCACTTGGTATTATTTTCCACACTATTGCAGTCCACCTGTGTCACAGCTCTGTACTCCAAAGTGACCACACTATTAGCACTCCACCTGTGTCACAGCTCTATACTCCAAAGAAACTACACTATTAGCACTCCACCTGTGTCACAGCTCTATACTCCAAAGAAACTACACTATTAGCACTTCACCTGTGTCACAGCTATGTACCCCAAAGAAACTACACTATTAGCACGCCGCCTGTGTCACAGCTCTGTACTCCAAAGTAACTACACTATTAGCACTCAGCCTGTGTCACAGCTCTGTACCCCAAATAAACTACACTATTAGCACTCTGCCTATGTCACAGCTCTGTGCCCCAAAGATGCTACACTATTAGCACTCCTCCTGTGTCAGAGCACTGTACTCCAAAGATACTACACTATTAGCACTTCACCTGTGTCACAGCTATGTACCCCAAAGAAACTACACTATTAGCACTCAGCCTGTGTCACAGCTTTGTACTCCAAAGTGACCACACTATTAGCACTCCAACTGTGTCACAGTTCAGTATCCCAAAGAAACTACACTTTTAGCACTCCACCTGTGTCACACCACTGTAGCCCAAAGAAACTACAGTATTAACACTCCGCCTGTGTCAAGCTCTGTACCCGAAATTAACTACACTATTAGCACTACGCCTATGTCACAGCTCTGTACTACAAAGTAGCCACACTATTAGCACTCTACCTGTGTCACAGCTCTATTCTCCAAAGTGACCACACTATTAGCACTCCAGCTGTGTCACAGCTCTGTACCCCAAAGAAACTACACCATTAGCACTCAGCCTATGTCACCGCTCTGTACCCCTAATAAACTACACTATTAGCATTCCGCCTGTGTCACAGCTCTGTGCAACAAAGATACTACACTATTAGCACTCCACCTGTGTCAGAGCTCTGCACTCCAAAGATACTACACTATTAGCACTTCACCTGAGTCACAGCTATGTACCACAAAGAAACTACACTATTAGCACTCCTCCTGTGTCACAGCTCGGTACTCCAAAGTAATCACATTATTAGCACTCTACCTGTGTCACAGCTTCTGTACCCCAAAGAAACTACACTATTAGCACTCAGCCTATGTCACAGCTCTGTACCCCAAATAAACTACACTATTAGCACTCCGCCTATGTCACAGCTCTGTACTCCAAAGTAGCCACACTATTAGCACTCCACCTGTGTCACAGCTCTGTACTCCAAAGTGACCACACTATTAGCACACCACCTGTGTCACAGCTCTATATTCCAAAGAAACTACACTATAAGCACTTCACCTGTGTCACAGCTCTGTGCCCCAAAGATGCTACACTATTAGCACTCCACCTGTGTCAGAGCTCTGTACTCCAAAGATACTACACTATTAGCACTTCACCTGTGTCACAGCAATGTACCCCAAAGAAACTACACTATTAGCACTCCGCCTATGTCACAGCTCTGTACCCCAAACAAACTACATTATTAGCACTCTGCCTGTGTCACAGCTCTGTACTCCACAGTGACCACACTATTAGCACTCCACCTGTGTCACAGCTCTATACTCTAAAGAAGCTACACTATTAAAAACTCCACCTGTGTCACACCTCTGTACACTAAAGGAACTACAATATTAGGACACCGCCTGTGTCACAGCTCTATGCAACAAAGGTACTACACTATTAGCACTCCACCTGGGTCAGAGCTCTGTACTCCAAAGTAGGCACACTATTAGCACTCCACCTCTGTCACAGCTCTGTACCCCAAAGAAACTACACTATTAGCACTGTACCTTTGTCAGAGCTCTACACTCCAAAGAAACTACGCTATTAGCACTCCACCTGTGTCACAGCTCTGTGCCCCAAAGATACTACACAATTAGCTCTCCATCTGTGTCAGAGCTCTGTACTCCAAAGTAACTACATTATTAGCACTTCAACTGTGTCACAGCTATTTACCCAAAAGAAACTACACTATTTGCACTCAGCCTGTGTCACAGCATTGTACTCCAAAGTGACCACACTATTAGCACTCCAACTGTGTCACAGTTCTGTATCCCAAAGAAACGACACTATTAGCACTCCGCCTGAGTCACACCACTGTAGCCCAAAGAAACTACAGTATTAACACTCTGCCTGTCTCACAGCTCTATTCTACAAAGAAACTACACTATTAGCACTCCACCTGTGACACACCTATGTACCCCAAAGAAACTACAGTATAAGCACTCTGCCTGTGTCACAGCTCTGTTCCCCAAATAAACTACACTATTAGCACTCCGCCTATGTCACAGCTCTGTACTCCAAAGTAGCGACACTATTAACACTCCACCTGTGTCTCAGCTCTGTACTCCAAAGTGACCACACTATTAGCACTCCACCTGTGTCACAGCTCTATACTAGAAAGAAACTACACTATTAGCACTCCACCTGTGTCACAGCTCTAAACTCCAAAGAAACTACACTATTAGCACTTCACCTGTGTCACAGCTATGTACCCAAAAGAAACTACAGTATTAGAATGCCGCCTGTGTCACAGCTCTGTACTCCAAAGTAACTACACAATTAGCACTCAGCCTGTGTCACAGCTCTGTACCCCAAATAAACTACACTATTAACACTCCGTCTATGTCACAGCTCTGTGCCAGAAAGATGCTAAACTATTAGCACTCCAACTGTGTCACAGCTCTGTACTCCAAAGTAATTACATTATTAGCACTCCACCTGTGTCACAGCTCTGTACCCCAAAGAAACTTCACTATTAGCACTCAGCCTATGTCACAGCTCTGTACTCCAAATAAACTACACTATTAGCACACCGCCTATGCCAGAGCTCTGTACTCCAAAGTGACCACACTATTAGCACACCACCTGTGCCATAGCTCAATACTCCAAAGAAACTACACTATTAGCACTTCCCCTGTGTCACAGCTCTGTGCCCCAAAGATGCTACACTATTAGCACTCCACCTGTGTCAGAGATCTGTACTCCAAAGATACTACACTATTAGCACTTCACCTGTGTCACAGCTACGTACCCCAAAGAAACTACACTATTAGCACTCCGCCTGTGTCACAGCTCTGTACCGAAAACAAACTACATTAATAGCACTCTGCCTGTGTCACAGCTCTGTACTCCAAAGAAGCTACACTATTAACACTCCACCTGTGTCACACCTCTGTACCCTAAAGAAACTACAATATTAGCAGTCCGCCTGTGTCACAGCTCTGTGCAACAAAGGTACTACACAATTAGCACTCCATCTGTGTCACAGCTCTGTACTCCAAAGTAAGCACACTCTTAGCACTCCACCTGTGTCAGAGCTCTGTACTCCAAAGTAACTACATTATTAGCACTTCACCTGTGTCACAGCTATGTACCCAAAAGAAACTACACTATTAGCACTCAGCCTGTTTCACAGCTTTGTACTCCAAAGTGACCACACCATTAGCACTCCAACTGTGTCACAGTTCTGTATCCCAAAGAAACTACACTATTAGCACTCCGCCTGTGTCACACCACTGTAGCCCAAAGAAACTACAGTATTAACACTCCGCCTGTGTCACAGCTCTGTACCCCAAATAATCTACACTATTAGCACTCCGCCTATGTCACAGCTCTGCAGTCCAAAGTAGCCACACTATTAGCACTCTACCTGTGTCACTGCTCTATACTCCAAAGTGACCACACTATTAGCACTCCACCTGTGTCACAGCTCTATACTCCAAAGAAACTACACTATTAGCACTCCACCTATGTCACAGCTCTATACTCCAAAGAAACCACACTATTTGCACTCCATCTGTGTCTTAGCTCTGTATCCCAACGAAACTATACTATTAGCACTCTGCCTATGTCACAGCTCTGTGCCCCAAAGATACTACACTATTAGCACTCCACCTGTGTCACAGCTCTGCACCCCTAAGTGACCACACTATTAGCTCTCCACCTGTGTCACAGCTCTATACTCCAAAGAAACTACACTATTAGCACTACAACTGTGTCACAGCTCTATACTCCAAAGAAACTACACTATTAGCACGCCACCTGTGTCACACCTCTGTACCCGAAACAAACTACACTATTAGCACTCAGCCTATGTCAGAGCTCTGTACCCCAAATAAACTACACTATTAGCACTCCGCCTATGTCACAGCTCTGTACTCCAAAGTAGCCACGCTATTAGCACTCCACCGGTGTCACAGCTTTGTACTCCAAACAAACTACAATACTAGCACGCTGCCTGTGTCACAGCTCTGTACTCCAAAGTGACCACACTATTAGCACTCCACCTGTGTCACAGCTCTATACTCCAAAGAAGCTACACCATTAACACTCCACCTGTGTCACACCTCTGTACCCTAAAGAAACTACAATATTAGCACTCCATCTGTGTCACAGCTCTGTGCAACAAAGGTACTAAACTATTAGCACTCCACCTGTGTCAGAGCTCTGTACTACCAAGTAAGCACACTATTAGCACTCCACCAGTGTCACAGCTATGTACCGAAAGAAACTACACTATTAGCACTGTACCTGTGTCACAGCTCTTCACTCCAAAGAAACTACACTATTAGCACTCCACCTGTGTCACAGCTCTGAGCCCCAAAGATACTACACTATTAGCTCTCCGCCTGTGTCAGAGCTCTATACTCCAAAGATACTACACTATTAGCACTTCACCTGTGTCACAGCTATGTTCCCCAACGAAACTACACTATTAGGACTCAACCTGTGTCACAGCTTTGTTCTCCAAAGTGACCACACTATTAGCACTCCAACTGTGTCACAATTCTGAATCCCAAAGAAACGAAACTATTAGCACTCCGCCTGTGTCACGCCACTGTAGCCCAAAGAAACTACAGTATTATCACTCTGCCTGTGTCACAGCTCTGTACCCCAAATAAACTACACTATTAGCACTCCGCCTATGTCACAGCTCTGTACTCCAAAGTAGCCACACTATTAGCACTCTTCCTGTGTCACTGCTCTATACTCTAAAGTGACCACACTATTAGCACTCCACCTGTGTCACAGCTCTATACTCCAAAGAAACTACACTATTAGCACTCCACCTGTGTCACAGCTCTATACTCCAAAGAAACCACACTATTAACACTCCATCTGTGTCACAGCTCTGTATCCCAAAGAAACTATACTATTAGCACTCTGCCTATGTCACAGCTCTCTGCCCCAAAGATACTACACTATTAGCACCTCCACCTGTGTCACAGCTCTGTACTCCAAAGTGACCACACTATTAGCTCTCCACCTGTGTCACAGCTCTATACTCCAAAGAAACTACACTATTAGCACTACACCTGTCTCACTGCTCTATACTCCAAAGAAACTACACTATTAGCACTCCACCTGTATCACACCTCTCTACCCCAAAGAAACTATAGTATTAGCACTCCGCCTGTGTCACAGCTCTGTACCCCAAATAAACTACACTATTAGCACTCCGCCTATGTCACAGCTCTGTACTCCAAAGTAGCCACACTATTAGCACTCCACCTGTGTCACAGCTCTGTACTCCAAAGTGACCACACTATTAGCACTCCATCTGTGTCACAGCTCTATACTCCAAAGAAACTACACTATTAGCACTCCACCTGTGTCACAGCTCTATACTCCAAAGAAACTACACAATTAGCACTTCACCTGTGTCACAGCTATGTACTCCAAAGAAACCTCATTATTAGCACGCTGCCTGTGTCAAAGCTTTGGACTTCAAAGTAACTACATGATTAGCACTCAACCTGTGTCACAGCTCTGTACCCCAAATAAACTACACTATTAGCACTCCGCCTATGTCACAGCTCTGTGCCCCAAAGATGCTACACTATTAGCACTCCACCTGAGTCAGTGCTCTGTACTCCAAAGATACTACACTATTAGCACTTCACCTGTGTCACAGCTATGTACCCCAAAGAAACTACACTATTAGCACTCAGCCTGTGTCACAGCTTTGTACTCCAATGTGTCCACACTATTAGCACTCCAACTATGTCACTGTTCTGTATCCCAAAGAAACTACAATATTAGCACTCCGCCTGTGTCACACCACTGTAGCCCATAGAAACTACAGTATTAACACTCCGCCTGTGTCACAGCTCTGTACCCCAAATAAACTACACTATTAGCACTCCGCCTATGTCACAGCTCTGTACTCCAAATTAGCCACAGAATTAGCACTCTACCTGTGTCACAGCTCTGAATCCCAAAGAAACTACACTATTAGCACTCCACCTGTGTCACACCACTGTAGCCCAAAAAAACTACATTATTAGCACTCTGCCTGTGTCACAGTTCTGTACCCCAAACAAACTACATTATTAGCACTCTGCCTGTGTCACAGCTCTGTACTCCAAAGTGACCCCACTATTAGCACTCCACCTGTGTCACAGCTCTATACTCCAAAGAAGCTACACTATTAACACTCCACCTGTGTCACACCTCTGTACCCTAAAGAAACTACAGTATTAGCATTCTGCCTGTATCACAGCTCTGTGCCACAAATGTAGTACTCTTTTACCACTCCACCTGTGTCAGAGTTCTGTACTCCAAAGTAAGCACACTATTAGCAATCCACCTATGTCAGATCTCTGTACTCCAAAGTAACTACATTATTAGCTGTTCACCTGTGTCACAGCTATGTACCCAAAAGAAACTACACTATTAGCACTTAGCCTGTGTCACAGCTTTGTACTCCAAAGTGACCACACTATTACCACTCCAACTGTGTCACAGTTCTGTATCCCAAAGAAACTACACTATTAGCACTCCGCCTGTGTCACACCACTGTAGCCCAAAGAAACTACAGTATTAACACTCCGCCTGTGTCACAGCTCTGTACCCCAAATAAACTACACTATTAGCACTACACCTGTGTCACAGCACTATACTCCAAAGAAACTACACTATTAGCACTCCACCTGTGTCACACCTCTGTACCCCAAATAAACTACAGTATTAGCACTCCGCATGTGTCACAGCTCTGTACCCGAAAGAAACTACACTATTAGCTATCAGCCTATGTCACAGCTCTGTACCCCAAATAAACTACACTATTAGCACTCAGCTTATGTCACAGCTCTGTACTCCAAAGTAGCCACGTTATTAGCACTCCACCTCTCTCACAGCTCTGTACTCAAAACAAACTACATTATTAGCACTCTGCCTGTGTCACAGCTCTGTACTCCAAAGTGACCACACTATAAGCACTCCACCTGTGTCACAGCTCTATACTTCAAAGAAGCTACACCGTTAACACTCCACCTTTGTCACACCTCTGTACCCTAAAGAAACTACAATATTAGCACTCCGCCTGTGTCACAGCTCTGTGCAACAAAGGTACTACACTATTAGCACTCCACCTGTGTCAGAGCTCTGTACTCCAAAGTAAGCACACTATTAGCACTCCTCCAGTGTTACAGCTATGTACCCGAAAGAAACTGCACTATTAGCACTGTACCTGTGTCACAGCTCTACACTAAAAAGATACTACACTATTAGCACTCCACCTGTGTCAGAGCTCTGTTCTCCAAAGATACCACACTATTAGCACTTCACCTATGTCACAGCTATGTACCCCAAAGAAACTTACACTATTAGGACTCAGCCTGTGTCACAGCTTTGTACTCCAAAGTGACCACACTATTAGCACTCCAACTGTGTCACAGTTCTGTATCCCAAAGAAACTACACTATTAGCACTCCGCCTGTGTCACGCCACTGTAGCCCAAAGAAACTACAGTATTATCACTCTGCCTGTGTCACAGCTCTGTACCCCAAATAAACTACACTATTAGCACTCCGCCAATGTCACAGCTCTGTACTCCAAAGTAGCCACACTATTAGCACTCTACCTGTGTCACAGCTCTGTACTCCAAAGTGACCACACTATTAGCACTCCATCTGTGTCACAGCTCTATACTCCAAAGAAACCACACTATTAGCACTCCATCTGTGTTACAGCTCTGTATCCCAAAGAAGCTATACTATTAGCACTCTGCCTATGTCACTGCTCTGTGCCACAAAGATACTACACTATTAGCACTCCACCTGTGTCACAGCTCTGTACTACAAAGTGACCACACTATTAGCTCTCCAGCTGTGTCACAGCTCTATACTCCAAAGAAACTACACTATTAGCACTACACCTGTCTCACTGCTCTATACTCGAAAGAAACTACACTATTAGCACTCCTCCTGTGTCACACCTCTCCACCCCAAAGAAACTACAGTATTAGCACTCCGCCTGTGTCACAGCTCTGTACCCCAAATAAACTACACTATTAGCACTCCGCCTATGTCACAGCTCTGTACTCCAAAGTGACCACACTATTAGCACTCCACCTGTGTCACAGCTCTATACTCCAAAGAAACTACACTATTAGCACTCCACCTGTGTCACAGCTCTATACTCCAAAGAAACTACACAATTAGCACTTCTCCTGTGTCACAGCTATGTACCCCAAAGAAACCTCACTATTAGCACGCCGCCTGTGTCACAGCTCTGTACTCCAAAGTAACTACACGATTGGCACTCAGCCTGTGTCACAGCTCTGTACCCCAAATAAACTACACTATTAGCACTTCCACCCTGTCACCGCTCTGTGCCCCAAAGATGCTACACTATTAGCACTCCACCTGTGTCAGTGCTCTGTACTCCAAAGATACTACACTTTTAGCACTTCACCTGTGTCACAGCTATGTACCCCAAAGAAACTACACTATTAGCAATCAGCCTGTGTCACAGCTTTGTACTCCAATGTGACCACACTATTAGCACTCCAACTATGTCAGAGTTCTGTATCCCAAAGAAACTACACTATTAGCACTCCACCTGTGTCACACCACTGTAGCCCAAAGAAACTACAGTATTAACACTCCGCCAGTGTCACAGCTCTGTACCCCAAATAAACTACACTATTAGCACTCCGCCTATGTCACAGCTCTGTACTCCAAAGTAGCCACAGAATTAGCACTCTACCTGTGTCACAGCCCTGTACTCCAAAGTGACCACACTATTAGCACTCCACCTGTGTCACAGCTATATACTCCAAAGAAACCACACTATTAGCACTCCATCTGTGTCACAGCTCTGTATCCCAAAGAAACTATTCTATTAGCTCTCTGCCTATGTCACAGCTCAGTGCCCCAAAGATACTACACTATTAGCACTCCACCTGTGTCACAGCTCTGTACTCCAAATTGACCACACTATTAGCACTCCACCTGTGTCACAGCTCTATACTCCAAAGAAACTACACTATTAGCACTACACCTGTGTCACAGCTCTATACTCCAAAGAAACTACACTATTAGCACTCCACCTGTGACACACCTATGTTCCCCAAAGAAACTACAGTATTAGCACTCTGCCTGTGTCACAGCTCTGTACCACAAATAAACTAGACTATTAGCACTCCGCCTATGTCACAGCTCTGTACTCCAAAGTAGCCACACTATTAGCACTCCACCTGTGTCACAGCTCTGTACTCCAAAGTGACCACACTATTAGCACTCCACCTGTGTCACAGCTCTATACTCCAAAGAAAATATGCTATTAGCACTCCACCTGTGTCACAGCTCTATACTCCAAAGAAACTACACTATTAGCACTTCACCCGTGTCACAGCTATGTACCCCAAAGAAACTACACTATTAGCATGCCGCCTGTGTCACAGCTCTGTACTCAAAGTTAACTACACTATAGCACTCAGGCTGTGTCACAGCTCTGTACCCCAAATAAACTACACTATTAGCACTCCGTCTTGTCACAGCTCTGTACCAGAAAGATGCTACACTATTAGCACTCCACCTGTGTCAGAGCTCTGTACTACAAAGACACTACACTATTAGCACTTCACCTGTGTCACAGCTATGTACCCCAAAGAAACTTCACTATTAGCACTCCGCCTGTGTCACAACTCTGTACCCCAAAGAAACTACACTATTAGCACTCTGCTTGTGTCACAGCTCTGTACTACAAAGTGACCACACTATTAGCACTCCACCTGTGTCAGACCTCTGTACCAGAAAGAAACTACAATATTAGCACTCTGCCTGTGTCACAGCTCTGTGTAACAAAGGTACTATACTATTGGCACTCCACCAGTGTCAGAGCTCTGTACTCCAAAGTAAGCACACTATTAGCACTCCACCTGTGTTACAGCTCTATACTCCAAAGAAAGTACACAATTAGCACTCCACCTGTGTCACAGCTCTATACGTCAAAGAAACTACACTATTAGCACAGAACCTGTGTCACAGATCTATACTCCAAAGAAACTACACAATTAGCACTCCACCTGTGTCACAGCTCTGTGCCCCAAATATACTACACTATTAGCATTCCACCTGTGTCAGAGCTCAGTACTCCCAAGATACTACACTATTAGCACTTCACCTGTATCACAGCTATGTTCCCCAAAGAAACTACACTATTAGCACTCCACCTGTGTCACAGCTCTATACTGCAAAGAAACTACACTATTAGCACTCCGCCTGTGTCTCAGCTCTGTGCAACAAAGACACTACACTATTAGCACTCCACCTGTGTCAGAGCTCTGAACTCCAAAGATACTACACTATTAGCACTTCACCTGTGTCACCGCTTTGTACTCCAAAGTAACCACACTATAAGCACTCCACCTTTGTCACAGCTCTGTACTCCAAAGAAACTACACTATTAGCACTCCACCTATGTCACAGCTCTGTGCTCCAAAATAGCCACACTATTAGCTCTCCACCTGTGTCACAGCTCTATACTCCAAACAAACTACACTATTAGCACTCCACCTGTGTCAGAGCTCTGTATCCCAAAGAAACAACACCATTAGCACTCTGCCTGTGTCACAGCTCTGTATCCCAAAGAAACTACACTATTAGCACTCTGCCTGTGTCACAGCTCTGTGCCCCAAAGATATTACACTATTAGCACTCCACCTGTGTCAGAGCTCTGTACTCCAAAGATACTACACTATTAGCACTTCACCTGTGTCACAGCTATGTACCTCAAAGAAACTACACTATTAGCCCTCTGCCTGTGTCACAGCTCTGTACTCCAAAGTAACTACACTATTAGCACACCACCTGTGTCACAGCTCTATACTTCAATGAAACTACACTATTAGCACTACACCTGTGTCACAGCTCTATACTTCAAAGAAACTACACTATTAGCACTACACCTGTGTCACAGCTCTATACTCCAAAGAATCTACACTATTAGCACTCCACCTGTGTCACGGCTCTGTGCCCCAAATATACTACACTATTAGCATTCCACCTGTGTCAGAGCTCTGTACTCCAAAGATACTACACTATTAGCATTTCACTTGTGTCACAGCTCTGTACCCCAAAGAAACTACACTATTAGCACTCCACCTATGTCACAGCTCTATACTACAAGAAACTACAATATTAGCACTCCGCCTGTGTCACAGCTCTGTACTCCAAAGTAACCACACTATTAGCACTCCACCTGTGTCACAGCTCTATACTCCAAAGTGACCACACTATTAGCACTCCAGCTGTGTCACAGCTCTGTCCCCCAAAGAAACTTCACTATTAGCACTCAGCCTATGTAACAGCTCTGTACCCCAAATAAACTACACTATTAGCACTCCGCCTATGCCAGAGCTCTCTACTCCAAAGTAGCCACACTATTAGCACTCCACCTGTGTCACAGTTCTGTACTCCAAAGTGACCACACTATTAGCACACCACCTGTGTCACAGCTCTATACTCCAAAGAAACTACACTATTAGCACTTCCCCTGTGTCACAGCTCTGTGCCCAAAGATGCTACACTAGTAGCACTCCACCTGTGTCAGAGCTCTGTACTCCAAAGATACTACACTATTAGCACTTCACCTGTGTCACAGCTATGTACCCCAAAGAAACTACACTATTAGCACTCTACCTGTGTCACAGCTCTGTACCCCAAACAAACTACATTATTAGCACTCTGCCTGTGGCACAGCTCTGTACTCCAAAGTGACCACACTATTAGCACTCCACCTGTGTCACAGCTCTATACTCCAAAGAAGCTACACTATTAACACTCCACCTGTGTCACACCTCTGAACCCTAAAGAAACTACAATATTAGCACTCTGCCTGTGTCACAGCTCTGTGCAACAAAGGTACTACACTATTAGCACTCCACCTGTGTCAGACCTCTGTACTCCAAAGTAAGCACACTATTAGCACTCCACCTGTGTCACAGCTCTGTACCCCAAAGAAACTACACTATTAGCACTGAACCTGTGTCACAGCTCTACACTCCAAAGAAACTACACCATTAGCACTCCACCTGTGTCACAGCTCTGTGCCCCAAAGATACTACATTATTAGCACTCCACCTGTGTCAGAGCTCTGTACCCAAAAGAAAGTACACTATTAGCACTCAGCCTGTGTCACAGCTTTGTACTCCAAAGTGACCACACTATTAGCACTCCAACTGTGTCACAGTTCTGTATCCCAAAGAAACTACACTATTAGCACTCCGCCTGTGTCACTCCACTGTAGCCCAAAGAAACTACAGTATTAACACTCCGCCTGTGTCACAGCTCTGTACCCCAAATAAACTACACTATTAGCACTCCGCCTATGTCACAGCTCTGTACTAAAAAAGTAGCCACACTATTAGTACTCTTCCTGTGTCACAGCTCTGTACTCCAAAGTGACCATACTATTAGCACTCCACCTGTGTCACTGCTCTATTCTCCAATGAAACTACACTATTAGCACTCCACCTGTGTCACAGCTCTATACTCCAAAGAAACCACACTATTTGCACTCCATCTGTGCCATAGCTCTGCATCCCAAAGAAACTATACTATTAGCACTCTGCCTATGTCACAGCTCAGTGCCCCAAAGATACTACACTAATAGCACTCCACCTGTGTCACAGCTCTGTAATCCAAAGTGAATACACTATTAGCTCTCCACCTGTGTCACAGCTCTGTACTCCAAAGAAACTACACTATTAGCACTACACCTGTGTCACAGCTCTATACTCCAAAGAAACTACACTATTAGCACTCCACCTGTGTCACACCTCTGTACCCCAAAGAAACTACAGTATTAGCACTCCGCATGTGTCACAGCTCTGTACCCCAAATAAACTACACTATTAGCACTCCGCCTATGTCAAAGTTCTGTACTCCAAAGTAGCCACACTATTAGCACTCTACCTGTGTCACAGCTCTGTACTCCAAAGTGACCACACTATTAGCACTCCACCTGTGTCACAGCTCTATACTCCAAAGTGACCACACTATTAGCACTCCAGCTGTGTCACAGCTCTGTACCCCAAAGAAACTACACCGCTAGCACTCAGCCTATGTCACCGCTCTGTACCCCAAATAAACTACACTATTAACACTCCGCCTGTGTCACAGCTCTGTGCAACAAAAAAACTACACTATTAGCACTCCACCTGTGCCCGAGCTCTACACTCCGAAGATACTACACTATTAGCACTTCAACTGAGTAACAGCTATGTACCACAAAGAAACTACACTATTAGCACTCCTCCTGTGTCACAGCTCTGTACTCCAACGTAATCACATTATTAGCACTCCACCTGTGTCACAGCTCTGTACCCCAAAGAAACTATACTATTAGCACTCAACCTATGTCACAGCTCTGTACCCCAAATAAACTACACTACTAGCACTCCGCCTATGTCACAGCTCTGTACTCCAAAGTGGCCACACTATTAGCACACCACCTTTGTCACAGCTCTATACTCCAAAGAAACTACACTATTAGCACTTCACCTGTGTCACAGCTCTGTGCCCCAAAGATGCTACACTATTAGCACTCCACCTGTGTCAGAGTTCTGTACTCCAAAGATACTACACTATTAGCACTCCGCCTGTGTCACAGCTCTGTACCCCAAACAAACTACATTATTAGCACTCTGCCTGTGTCACAGCTCTGTACTCCAAAGTGACAACACTATTAGCACTCCACCTGTGTCACAGCTCTATACTCCAAAGAAGCTACACTATTAACACTCCACCTGTGTCACACCTCTGTGCCCCAAAGAAACTACACTATTAGCACTCCACCTGGGTCACAGCTCTGTGCCCCAAAGATACTGCACTATTAGCACTCCACCTGTGTCAGTGCTTTGTAATCCAAAGTAACCACATTATTAGCACTTCAGCTGTGTCACACCTATGTACCCAAAAGAAACTACACTATTAGCACTCAGCCTGTGTCACAGCTTTGTACTAAAAAGTGACCACACTATTAGCACTCCAACTGTGTCACAGTTCTGTATCCCAAAGAAACTACACTATTAGCACTCCGCCTGTGTCACACCACTGTAGCTCAAAGAAACTACAGTATTAACACTCCGCCTGTGTCACAGCTCTGTACCCCAAATAAACTACACTATTAGCACTCCGCCTATGTCAGAGCTCTGTACTCCAAAGTAGCATCACTATTAGCACTCCACCTGTGTCACAGCTCTATACTCCAAGGAAACCACACTATTTGAACTCCATCTGTGTCATAGCTCTGTATCTCAAAGAAACTATACTATTAGCACTCTGCCAATGTCACAGTTCTGTGACCCAAAGATAGTACACTATTAGCACTCCACGTGTGTCACAGCTCTGTTCTCCAAAGTGACCACACTATTAGCTCTCCACCTGTGTCACAGCTCTATACTCCAAAGAAACTACACTATTAGCACTACACCTGTGTCACAGCTCTATACTCCAAAAAAACTACACTATTAGCACTCCACCTGTGTCACACCTCTGTACCCCAAAGAAACTACTGTATTAACACTCCGCATGTGTCACAGCTCTGCCCCAAATAAACTACACTATTAGCACTCCGCCTATGTCACAGCTCTGTACTCCAAAGTAGCCACACTATTAGCACTCCACCTGTGTCACAGCTCTATGCATGCAGAAGTACACACTATTAGCACTCCACCTGGTCAAGGCTCTATACTCCAAAGAAAGTACACTATTAGCACTCCACCTGTGTCACAGCTCTATACTCCAAAGAAACTACACTATTAGCACTTCACCTGTGTCACAGCTATGTACCCCAAAGAAACTACTCTATTAGCATGACGCCTGTGTCACAGCTCTGTACTCCAAAGTAACTACACTATTAGCACTCCACCTGTGTCAGAGCTCTGTACACCAAAGTAAGCACACTATTAGCACTCCACCTGTGTCACAACTCTGTACCCCAAAGAAACTACACTATTAGCACTGTTCCTGTGTCACAGCTCTACACTCCAAAGAAACTACACCATTAGCACTCCACCTGTGTCACAGCTCTGTGCCCCAAAGATACTACAATATTAGCACTCCACGTGTGTCAGAGCTCTGTACCCAAAAGAAACTACACTATTAGCACTCAGCCTGTGTCACAGCTTTGTACTCCAAAGTGACCACACTATTAGCACTCCAACTGTGTCACAGTTCTGTATCCCAAAGAAACTACACTATTAGCACTCCGCCTGTGTCACACCACTGTAGCCCAAAGAAACTACACTATTAACACTCCGCCTGTGTCACAGCTCTGTACCCCACATAAACTACACTATTAGCACTCCGCTATGACACAGCTCTGTACTCCAAAGTAGCCACACTATTAGCACTCTACCTGTGTCACAGCTCTGTACTCCCAAGTGACCACACTATTAGCACTCCACCTGTGTCACAGCTCTATACTCCAAAGAAACTACACTATTAGCACTCCACCTGTGTCACAGCTCTATACTCCAAAGAAACCACACTATTTGCACTCCATCTGTGTCATAGCTCTGTATCCCAAAGAAACAATACTATTAGCACTCTGCCTATGTCACAGCTCTGTGCCCCAAAGATACTACACTATTAGCACTCCACCTGTGTCACAACTCTGTACTCCAAAGTGACCACACTATTAGCTCTCCAGCTGTGTCACAGCTCCATACTCCAGAGAAACTACACAATTAGCACTACAGCTGTGTCACAGCTCTATACTCCAAAGAAACTACACTATTAACACTCCACCTGTGTCACACCTCTGTACCCCAAAGAAACTACAGTATTAGCACTCCGCATGTGTCACAGCTCTGTACCCCAAATAAACTACACTATTAGCACTCCGCCTATGTCACAGCTCTGTACTCCAAAGTAGCCACACTATTAGCACTCCACCTGTGTCACAGCTCTGTACTCCAAAGAAACTACACTTTTAGCACTCCACCTGTGTCACAGCTCTATACTCCAAAGTAACTACACTATTAGCACTCAGTCTGTGTCACAGCTCTGTACCCCAAATAAACTACACTATTAGCACTCCACCGATGTCACAGCTCTGTGCCCCAAAGATGCTACACTATTAGCACTACACCTGTGTCAGAGCTCTGTACTCCAAAGATACTACACTATTAGCACTCCACCTGTGTCACAGCTCTGTACTCCAAAGTGACCACACTATTAGCTCTCCAACTGTGTCACAGATCCATACTCCAAAGAAACTACACAATTAGCACTCAGCCTGTGTCACAGCTTTGTACTCCAAAGTGACCACACTATTCGCACTCCAACTCTGTCACAGTTCTGTATCCCAAAGAAACTACACTATTAGCACTCCACCTGTGTCACACCACTGTAGCCCAAAGAAACTACAGTATTAACACTCCGCCTGTGTCACAGCTCTGTACCCCAAATTAACTACACTATTACCACTCCGACTATGTCACAGCTCTGTACTCCAAAGTAGCCACGCTATTAGCACTCCACCTGAGTCACAGCTCTATACTCCAAAGAAACTACACTATTAGCACTCCACCTGTGTCACAGCTCTAAACTCCAAAGTGTCCACACTATTAGCACTCCACCTGTGTCACAGCTTTGTACCCCAAAGAAACTACACTATTAGCACTTAGCCTATGTCACAGCTCTGTACCCCAAATAAACTACACTATTAGTACTCTGCCTGTGTCACAGCTCTGTGCAACAAAGATACTACACTATTAGCACTCCACCTGTGTCAGAGCTCTGCACTCCAAAGATACTATACTATTAGCACTTCACCTGTGTCACAGCTATGTAACACAAAGAAACTACACTATTAGCCCTCCGCCTGTGTCACAGCTCTGTACTCCAAAGTAATCACACTATTAGCACTCCACCTGTGTCACAGCTCTGTACACCAAAGAAACTACACTATTAGCACTCAGCCTATGTCACAGCTCTGTACCCCAAATAAACTACACTATTAGCACTCCGCCTATTGCACAGCTCTGTCCTCCAAAGTAGCCACACTATTAGCACTCCACCTGTGTCACAGCTCTGTACTCCAAACAAACTACATTATTAGCACTCTGCCTGTGTCACAGCTGTGTACTCCAAAGTGACCACACTATTAGCACTCCACCTGTGTCACAGCTCGATACTCCAAAGAAGCTACACTATTAACACTCCACCTGTGTCACACCTCTGTACCCTAAAGAAACTACAATATTAGCACTCCGCCTCTGTCTCAGCTCTGTGCAACAAAGGTACTACACTATTAGCACTCCACCTGTGTCAGAGCTCTGTACTCCAAAGTAAGCACACTATTAGCACTCCACCTGTGTCACTGCTCTGTACCCCAAAGAAACTACACTATTAGCACTGTACCTCTGTCACAGCTCTGTAGCGAAAAATAAACTACACTATTAGCACTCCGCCTATGTCACAGCTCTGTGCCCCAAAGATGATACAGTATTAGCACTCCACCTATGTCAGAGATCTGTACTCCAAAGATTCTACATTATTAGCACTTCACCTGTGTGACAGCTATCTACCCCAAAGAAACTACACTATTAGCACTCAGCCTGTGTCACAGCTTTGTACTCCAAAGTGACCACACTATTAGCACTCCAACTGTGTCACAGTTCTGTATCCCAAAGAAACTACACTATTAGCACTCCATCTGTGTTACACCAGTGTAGCCCAAAGAAACTACAGTATTAACACTCCACCTGTGTCACAGCTCTGTACCCCAAATTAACTACACTATTAGCACTCCGCATATACCACAGCTCTGTACTCCAAAGTAGCCACACTCTTAGCACTCTACCTGTGTCACAGCTCTGTACTCCAAAGTGACCACACTATTAGCACTCCACCTGTGTCACAGCTCTATACTCCAAAGAGACCACACTATTAGCACTCCAGCTGTGTCACACCTCTGTACCCCAAAGAAACTACACTATTAGCACTCAGCCTATGTCACCACTCTGTACCCCAAATAAACTACACTATTAGCACTTCGCCGGTGTCACACCACTGTAGCCCAAAGAAACTACAGTATTAACACTCCGCCTGTGTCACAGCTCTGTACCCCAAATAAACTACACTATTAGCACTCCGCATATGTCACAGTTCTGTACACCAAAGTAACCACACTATTAGCACTCTACCTGTGTCACAGCACTGTACTCCAAAGTGACCACACTATTAGCACTCCACCTGTGTCACAGCTCCATACTCCAAAGAAACTACACTATTGGCACTCCACCTGTGTCACACTTCTGTACCCCAAAGAAACTACAGGATTAGCACTCCGCATGTGTCAGAGCTCTCTACCCCAAATAAACTACACTATTAGCACTCCGCCTATGTCACAGCTCAGTACTAAAAAAGTAGCCACACTTTTAGCACTCCACCTGTGTCACAGCTCTGTACTAAAAAGTGACCACACCATTAGCACTCCACCAGTGTCACAGCTCTATACTCCAAACTACACTATTAGCACTCCACCTGTGTCACAGCTCTATACTCCGAAGAAACTATACTATTAGCATGTCACCTGTGTCACAGCTATGTACCCCAAAGAAACTACACTATTAGCACTTCACCTGTGTCACAGCTATGTACCCCAAATAAACTACACTATTAGCACTCAGCCTGTGTCACAGCTTTGTACTCCAAAGTGACCACACCATTAGCACTCCAACTGTGTCACAGTTCTGTATCCCAAAGAAACTACACTATTAGCACTCCACCTGTGTCACACCACTGTAGCCCAAAGAAACTACAGTATTAACACTCCGCCTGTGTCACAGCTCTGTACCCCAAATTAACTACACTATTAGCACTCCGACTATGTCACAGCTCTGTACTCCAAAGTAGCCACACTATTAGCACTCTACCTGTGTCACAGCTCTGTACTCCAAAGTGACCACACTATTAGCACTCCACCTGTGTCACAGCTCTATACTCCAAAGAAACTACACTATTAGCACTCCACCTGTGTCACAGCTCTGTACCCCAAAGAAACTACACTATTAGCACTTAGCCTATGTCACAGCTCTGTACCCCAAATAAACTACACTATTAGCACTCTGCCTGTGTCACAGCTCTGTGCAACAAAGATACTACACTATTAGCACTCCACCTGTGTCAGAGCTCTGCACTCCAAAGATACTATACTATTAGCACTTCACCTGTGTCACAGCTATGTACCACAAAGAAACTACACCAATAGCATTCCGCCTGTGTCACAGCTCTGTACTCCAAAGTAATCACACTATTAGCACTCCACCTGTGTCACAGCTCTGTACCCCAAAAAAACTACACTATTAGGACTCAGCCTATGTCACAGCTCTGTACCCCAAATAAACTACACTATTAGCACTCCGCCTATGTCACAGCTCTGTACTCCAAAGTAGCCACCCTATTAGCACTCCACCTGTGTCACAGCTCTGTACTCCAAACAAACTACATTATTAGCACTCTGCCTGTGTCACAGCTCTGTACTCCAAAGTGTCCACACTATTAACACTCCACCTGTGTCACAGCTCTATACTCCAAAGAAGCTACACAATTAACACACCACCTGTGTCACTTCTCTGTACCCTAAAGAAACTACAATATTAGCACTCCGCCTGTGTCTCAGCTCTGTGCAACAAAGGTACTACACTATTAGCACTCCACCGTGCCGTGAGCCTCATTCCAAAGCAAGCACACTATTAGCACTCCACCTGTGTCACAGCTCTGTACCCCAAAGAAACTACACTATTAGCACTGTACCTCTGTCACAGCTCTACACTCCAAAGAAACTTCACTATTAGTACTCCTCCTGTGTCACAGCTCTGTGAACCAAAGATACTACACTATTAGCACTCCACCTGTGTCAGAGCTCTGTACTCCAAAGATTCTACACTATTAGCACTTAACCTGTGTCACAGCTATGTACCCCAGAGGATCTATACTATTAGCACTCCGCCTTTGTCACAGCTCTGTACCCCAAACAAACTACATTATAAGCACTCTGCCTGTGTCACAGCTCTCTACCCTAAAGAAACTACAATATTAGCACTCTGCCTGTGTCACAGCTCTGTGCAACAAAGGTACTACACTATTAGCACTCCACCTGTGTCAGAGCTCTGTACTCCAAAGTAAGCACACTATTAGCTCTCCACCTGTGTCACAGCTCTGTACCCCAAAGTAACTACACTATTAGCACTGTACCTGTGTCACAGCTCTACACTCCAAAGAAACTACATTATTAGCACTCCACCTGTGTCACAGCTCTGTGCCCCAAAGATACTACACTATTAGCACTCCACCTGTGTCAGAGCTCTGTACTCCAAAGTAACTACATTATTAGCACTTCACCTGTGTCACAGCTATGTACCCAAAAGAAACTACACTATTAGCACTCAGCCTGTGTCACAGCTTTGTACTCCAAAGTGACCACACTATTAGCACTCCAACTGTGTCACAGTTCTGTATCCCAAAGAAACTACACTATTAGCACTCCGCCTGTGTCACACCACTGTAGCTCAAAGAAACTGCAGTGATTAACACTCCGCCTGTGTCCAGCTCTGTACCCCAAATAAACTACACTATTAGCACTCCGCCTATGTCACGGCTCTGTACTCCAAAGTAGCCACACTATTAGCACTCTACCTGTGTCACAGCTCTGTACTCCAAAGTGACCACACTATTAGCACTCCAAATGTGTCACAGCTCTATACTCCAAAGAAACTACTCTATTAGCACTCCACCTGTGTCACAGCTCTATACTCCAAGGAAACCACACTATTTGCACTCCATCTGTGTCATAGCTCTGTATCCCAAAGAAACTATACTATTAGCACTCTGCCTATGGCACAGCTCTGTGCCCCAAAGATAGTACACTATTAGCACTCCACCTGTGTCACAGATCTGTACTCCAAAGTGACCACACTATTAGCTCTCCACCTGTGTCACAGCTTTATACTCCAAAGATACTACACTATTAGCACTACACCTGTGTCACAGCTCTATACTCCAAAGAAACTACACTATAAGCACTCCACCTGTGTCACACCTCTGTACCCCAAAGAAACTACAGTATTAGCACTCCGCATGTGTCACAGCTCTGTACCCCAAATAAACTACACTATTAGCACTCCGCCTATGTCACAGCAATGTACTCCAAAGTAGCCACACTATTAGCACTCCACCTGTGTCACAGCTCTGTACTCCAAAGTGACCACACTATTAGCACTCCACCTGTGTCACAGCTCTATACTCTAAGAAACTACACTATTAGCACTCCACCTGTGTCACAGCTCTATACTCCAAAGAAACTACACTAGCACTTCACCTGTGTCACAGCTCTGTACTCCAAGTAACTACACTATTAGCACTCAGCCTGTGTCACAGCTCTGTACCCCAAATAAACTACACTATTAGCACTCCGCCTATGTCACAGCTCTGTGACCCAAAGATGCTACACTATTAGCACTCCACCTGTCTCAGAGCTCTGTACTCCAAATCTACTACACTATTAGCTCTTCACCTGTGTCACAGCTACGTACTCCAAAGAAACTACACTATTCGCACTCAGCCTGTGTCACAGCTTTGTACTCCAAAGTGACCACACTATTAGCACTTCAACTGTGTCACAGTACTGTATCCCAAAGAAACTACACTATTGGAACTCCACCTGTGACACACCACTGTAGCCCAAAGAAACTACAGTATTAACACTCCGCCTGTGTCACAGCTCTGTACCCCAAATTAATCCACAGTATTAGCACCTGACTATGTCACAGCTCTGTACTCCAAAGTAGCCACACCTATTAGCATCCCACCTGTGTCACAGCTCTGTACTCCAAAGTGACCACACTATTAGCACTCCACCTGTGTCACAGCTCTATACTCAAAGAAACTACACTATTAGCACTCCACCTGTGTCACAGCTCTATACTCCAAAGTGTCCACACTATTAGCACTCCGCCTGTGTCACAGCTCTGTACCCCAAAGAAACTACACTATTAGGACTCCGCCTGTGTCACAGCTCTGTGCAACAAAGATATTACACTATTAGCACTCCACCTGTGTCAGAGCTCTGCACTCCAAATATACTACACTATTAGCACTTCACCTGTGTCACAGCTATGTACCACAAAGAAATTACACTATTAGCACTCCGCCTGTGTCACAGCTCTGTCCTCCAAAGTAATCACACTATTAGCACTCCACCTGTGTCACAGCTCTGTACCCCAAAGAAACTACACTATTAGCACTCACCCTATGTCACAGCTCTGTACCCCAAATAAACTACACTATTAGGACTCCGCCTATGTCACAGCTCTGTGCAACAAAGATACTACACTATTAGCACTCCACCTGTGTCAGAGCTCTGCACTCCAAATATACTACACTATTAGCACTTCACCTGTGTCACAGCTATGTACCACAAAGAAACTACACTATTAGCACTCCGCCTGTGTCACAGCTCAGTACTCCAAAGTAATCACACTATTAGCACTCCACCTGTGTCACAGCTCTGTACCCCAAAGAAACTACACTATTAGCACTCAGCCTATGTCACAGCTCTGTACCCCAAATAAGCTACACTATTAGCACGCCGCCTATGTCACAGCTCTGTACTCCAAAGTAGCCACACTATTATCACTCCACCTGTGTCACAGCTCTGTAATCCAAACAAACCACATTATTAGCACTCTGCCTGTGTCACAGCTCTGTACTCCAAAGTGACCACACTATTAGCACTCCGCCTAAGTCAGAGCTCTGTACTCCACAGTAACCACACTATTAGCTCTCTACCTGTGTCACAGCTCTGTACTCCAAAGTGACCACACTATTAGCACTCCAAATGTGTCACAGCTCTATACTCCAAAGAAACTACTCTATTAGCACTCCACCTGTGTCACAGCTCTATACTCCAAGGAAACCACACTATTTGCACTCCATCTGTGTCATAGCTCTGTATCCCAAAGAAACTATACTATTAGCACTCTGCCTATGTCACAGCTCTGTGCCCCAAAGATAGTACACTATTAGCACTCCACCTGTGTCACAGATATGTACTCCAAAGTGACCACACTATTAGCTCTCCACCTGTGTCACAGCTTTATACTCCAAAGAAACTACACTATTAGCACTACACCTGTGTCACAGCTCTATACTCCAAAGAAACTACACTATTAGCACTCCACCTGTGTCACACCTCTGTACCCCAAAGAAACTACAGTATTAGCACTCCGCATGTGTCACAGCTCTGTACCCCAAATAAACTACACTATTAGCACTCCGCCTATGTCACAGCACTGTACTCCAAAGTAGCCACACTATTAGCACTCCACCTGTGTCACAGCTCTGTACTCCAAAGTGACCACACTATTAGCACTCCACCTGTGTCACAGCTCTATACTCCTAAGAAACTACACTATTAGCACTCCACCTGTGTCACAGCTCTATACTCCAAAGAAACTACACTATTAGCACTTCACCTGTGTCACAGCTCTGTACTCCAAAGTAACTACACTATTAGCACTCAGCCTGTGTCACAGCTCTGTACCCCAAATAAACTACACTATTAGCACTCCGCCTATGTCACACCTCTGTGACCCAAAGATGCTACACTATTAGCACTCCACCTGTGTCACTGCTCAATACTCCTAAGAAACTACACTATTAGCACCCCACCTGTGTCAGAGCTCTGTACTCCAAAGATACTACACTATTAGCTCTTCACCTGTGTCACAGCTACGTACCCCAAAGAAACTACACTATTAGCACTCAGCCTGTGTCACAACTTTGTACTCCAAAGTGACCACACTATTAGCACTTCAACTGTGTCACATTACTGCATCCCAAAGAAACTACACTATTGGAACTCCACCTGTGTCACAGCTCTGTACCCCAAATTAACTACAGTATTACCACTCCGACTATGTCACAGCTCTGTATTCCAAAGTAGCCACACTATTAGCACTCTACCTGTGTCACAGCTCTGTACTCCAAAGTGACCACACTATTAGCCCTCCACCTGTGTCACAGCTCTATACTCCAAAGAAACTACACTATTAGCACTCCACCTGTGTCACAGCTCTGTACCCCAAAGAAACTACACTATTAGGACTCCGCCTGTGTCACAGCTCTGTGCAACAAAGATACTACAGTATTAGCACTCCACCTGTGTCAGAGCTCTGCACTCCAAATATACTACACTATTAGCACTTCACCTGTGTCACAGCTATGTACCACAAAGAAACTACACTATTAGCACTCCGCCTGTGTCACAGCTCTGTACTCCAAAGTAATCACACTATTAGCACTCCACGTGTGTCACAGCTCTGTACCCCAAAGAAACTACACTATTAGCTCTCAGCCTATGTCACAGCTCTGTACCCCAAATAAACTACACTATTAGGACTCCGCCTGTGTCACAGCTCTGTGCAACAAAGATACTACACTATTAGCACTCCACCTGTGTCAGAGCTCTGCACTCCAAATATACTACACTTTTAGCACTTCACCTGGGTCACAGCTATGTACCACAAAAAAACTACACTATTAGCACTCCGCCTGTGTCACAGATCTGTACTCCAAAGTAATCACACTATTAGCTCACCACCTGTGTCACAGCTCTGTACCCCAAAGAAACTACACTATTAGCACTCAGCCTATGTCACAGCTCTGTACCCCAAATAAACTACACTATTAGCACTCCGCCTATGTCACAGCTCTGTACTCCAAAGTAGCCACACTATTGGCACTCCACCTGTGTCACAGCTCTGTACTCAAACAAACTACATTATTAGCACTCTGCCTGTGTCACAGCTCTGTACTCCAAAGTGACCACACTATTAGCACTCCACCTGTCACAGCTCTACACTGCAAAAAGCTACACTATTAAAACTCCACCTGTGTCACACCTCTGTACCCTAAAAAACTACAATATTAGCACTCCGCCTGTGTCTCCGCTCTGTGCAACAAGGTACTACACTATTAGCACTCCACCTGTGTCAGGCTCTGTGCTCCAAAGTAAGCACACTATTAGCACTCCACCTGTGTCACAGCTCTGTACCCCAAGAAACTACACTATTAGCACTGTACCTCTGTCACAGATCTACACTCCAAAGAAACTGCACTATTAGCACTCCACCTGTCTCACAGCTCTGTGCCCAAGAATACTACACTATTAGCACTCCATCTGTGTCAGGCTCTGTACTCCAAGATTCTACACTATTGGCACTTCACCTGTGTCACAGCTATGTACCCCAAAGATACTACACTATTAGCTCTCAGCCTGTGTCACAGCTCTGTACCCCAAATAAACTACACTATTAGCACTCTGCCTATGTCACAGCTCTGTGCCCCAAAGATGCTACACTATTAGCACTCCACCTGTGTCAGAGCTAGGTACTCCAAAGATACTACACTATTAGCACTTCACCAGTGTCACAGCTATCTACCCCAAAGAAACTACACTATTAGCACTCAGCCTGTGTCACAGCTTTGTACTTCAAAGTGACCACACTATTAGCACTCCAACTGTGTCACAGTTCTGTATCCCAAAGAAACTTCACTATTAGCACTCCACCTGTGTCACACCACTGTAGCCCAAAGAAACTACAGTATTAACAATCCGCCTGTGTCACAGCTCTGTACCCCAAATTAACTACACTATTAGCACTCCGCCTATGTCACAGCTCTGTACTCCAAAGTAGCCACACTATTAGCACTCTACCTGTGTCACAGCTCTGTACTCCAAAGTGACGACATTATTAGCACTCCAGCTGTGTCACAGCTCTGTACCCCCAAAGAAACTACACTATTAGCACTCAGCCTATGTCACCGCTCTGTACCCCAAATAAACTACACTACTAGCTGTCCGCTGTGTCACAGCTCTGTGCAACAAGATACTACACTACTAGCACTCCACCTGTGTCAGGCTCTGCACTCCAAGATACTACACTATTAGCACTTCACCTGAGTCACAGCTATGTACCAAGAAACTACACTAATAGCACTCCTCCTGTGTCACAGCTCTGTACTCCAAAGTAATCACATTATTAGCACTCCACCTGTGTCCAGCTCTGTACCCCAAAAAACTACACTATTAGTACTCAGCCTATGTCACAGCTCTGGCCCAAATAAACTACACTATTAGCACTCCGCCTATGTCACAGCTCTGGACTCAAAGTAGCCACACTATTAGCACTCCACCAGTGTCACAGCTCTGTACTCCAAAGTGACCACACTATTAGCACACCACCTGTGCACAGCTTTATACTCAAAACGACACTATTAGCACTTCACCTGTGTCACAGCTCTGTGCCCCAAAGATGCTAACTATTTGCACTCCACCTGTTTCAGAACTCTGTACTCAAAATACTTCACTATTAGCACTTCACCTGTGTCACAGCTATGTACCCCAAGAGAAACTACACTATTAGCACTCCGCCTGTGTCACAGCTCTGTACCCCGAACAAACTACAATATTAGCACTCTGCCTCTGTCACAGCTCTGTACTCCAAAATGACCACACTATTAGCACTCCACCTATGTCACAGCTCTGTACTCCAAAGAAGCTACACTATTAACACTCCACCTGTGTCACACCTCTGTACCCTAAAGAAACTACAATATTAGCACTCCGCCTGTGTCACAGCTCTGTGCAACAAAGGACCTACACTATTAGCACTCCACCTGTGTCAGGCTCTGTACTCAAAGTAAGCACACTATTAGCACTCCACCTGTGTCACAGTTCTACCCAAAAACTACACTATTAGCACTGTACCTGTGTCTAGCTCTACACTCCAAAGAAACTACACTATTAGCACTCCACCTGTGTCACACCTCTGTACCCCAAAGAAACTACAGTATTAGCACTCTGCCTGTGTCACAGCTCTGTACCCCAAATAAACTACACTATTAGCACTCCGCCTATGTCACAGCTCTGTACTCCAAAGTAGCACACTATTAGCACTCCACCTGTGTCACAGCTCTGTGCTCCAGTGACCACACTATTAGCACTCCACCTGTGTCACAGCTCTATACTCAAGAAACTACACTATTAGCACTCCACCTGTGTCACAGCTCTATACTCCAAAGAAACTACACTATTAGCACTTCACCTGTGTCACAGCTCTGTACTCCAAAGTAACTACACTATTAGCACTCAGCCTGTGTCACAGCTCTGTACCCCAAATAAACTACACTATTAGCACTCCGCCTATGTCACACCTCTGTGACCCAAAGATGCTACACTATTAGCACTCCACCTGTGTCACAGCTCTATACTCCTAAGAAACTACACTATTAGCACCCCACCTGTGTCAGAGCTCTGTACTCCAAAGATACTACACTATTAGCTCTTCACCTGTGTCACAGCTACGTACCCCAAAGAAACTACACTATTAGCACTCCACCTGTGTCACAGCTCTGTACTCCAAAGTGACCACACTATTAGCACTCCACCTGTGTCACAGCTCTACACTGCAAAGAAGCTACACTATTAAAACTCCACCTGTGTCACACCTCTGTACCCTAAAGAAACTACAATATTAGCACTCCGCCTGTGTCTCAGCTCTGTGCAACAAGGTACTACACTATTAGCACTCCACCTGTGTCAGAGCTCTGTACTCCAAAGTAAGCACACTATTAGCACTCCACCTGTGTCACAGCTCTGTACCCCAAAGAAACTACACTATTAGCACTGTACCTCTGTCACAGATCTACACTCCAAAGAAACTGCACTATTAGCACTCCACCTGTCTCACAGCTCTGTGCCCCAAAGATACTACACTATTAGCACTCCACCTGTGTCAGAGCTCTGTACTCCAAAGATTCTACACTATTAGCACTTCACCTGTGTCACAGCTATGTACCCCAAAGATACTACACTATTAGCTCTCAGCCTGTGTCACAGCTCTGTACCCCAAATAAACTACACTATTAGCACTCCGCCTATGTCACAGCTCTGTGCCCCAAAGATGCTACACTATTAGCACTCCACCTGTGTCAGAGCTCTGTACTCAAGATACTACACTATTAGCACTTCACCTGTGTCACAGCTATCTACCCCAAAGAAACTACACTATTAGCACTCAGCCTGTGTCACAGCTTTGTACTTCAAAGTGACCACACTATTAGCACTCCAACTGTGTCACAGTTCTGTATCCAAAGAAACTTCACTATTAGCACTCCACCTGTGTCACACCACTGTAGCCAAAAGAAACTACAGTATTAACAATCGCCTGTGTCACAGCTCTGTACCCAAATTAACTACACTATTAGCACTCCGCCTATGTCACAGCTCTGTGCTCCAAAGTAGCCACCTATTAGCACTCTACCTGTGTCACAGCTCTGTACTCCAAAGTGGCGACATTAGTAGCACTCCAGCTGTGTCACAGCTCTGTACCCCAAAGAAACTACACTATTAGCACTCAGTCTATGTCACCGCTCTGTACCCCAAATAAACTACACTACTAGTACTCCGCCTGTGTCACAGCTCTGTGCAACAAAGATACTACACTATTAGCACTCCACCTGTGTCAGAGCTCTGCACTCCAAAGATACTACACTATTAGCACTTCACCTGAGTCACAGCTATGTACCACAAAGAAACTACACTATTAGCACTCCTCCTGTGTCACAGCTCTGTACTCCAAAGTAATCACATTATTAGCACTCCACCTGTGTCACAGCTCTGTACCCCAAAAAAACTACACTATTAGTACTCAGCCTATGTCACAGCTCTGTACCCCAAATAAACTACACTATTAGCACTCCGACTATGTCACAGCTATGTACCCCAAAGAAACTACACTATTAGCACTTCACCTGTGTCACAGCTATGTACCCCAAATAAACTACACTATTAGCACTCAGCCTGTGTCACAGCTTTGTACTCCAAAGTGACCACACCATTAGCACTCCAACTGTGTCACAGTTCTGTATCCCAAAGAAACTACACTATTAGCACTCCACCTGTGTCACACCACTGTAGCCCAAAGAAACTACAGTATTAACACTCCGCCTGTGTCACAGCTCTGTACCCCAAATTAACTACACTATAAGCACTCCGACTATGTCACAGCTCTGTACTCCAAAGTAGCCACACTATTAGCACTCTACCTGTGTCACAGCTCTGTACTCCAAAGTCACCATACTATTAGCACTCCACCTGTGTCACAGCTCTATACTCCAAAGAAACTACACTATTAGCACTCCACCTGTGTCACAGCTCTGTACCCCAAAGAAACTACACTATTAGCACTTAGCCTATGTCACAGCTCTGTACCCCAAATAAACTACACTATTAGCACTCTGCCTGTGTCACAGCTCTGTGCAACAAAGATACTACACTATTAGCACTCCACCTGTGTCAGAGCTCTGCACTCCAAAGATACTATACTATTAGCACTTCACCTGTGTCACAGCTATGTACCACAAAGAAACTACACCAATAGCATTCCGCCTGTGTCACAGCTCTGTACTCCAAAGTAATCACACTATGGCACTCCACCTGTGTCACAGCTCTGTACCCCAAAACTACACTATTAGGACTCAGCCTATGTCACAGCTCTGTACCCCAAATAAACTACACTATTAGCACTCCGCCTATGTCACAGCTCTGTACTCCAAAGTAGCCACCCTATTAGCACTCCACCTGTGTCACAGCTCTGTACTCCAAACAAACTACATTATTAGCACTCTGCCTGTGTCACAGCTCTGTACTCCAAAGTGTCCACACTATTAACACTCCACCTGTGTCACAGCTCTATACTCCAAAGAAGCTACACAATTAAACACCACCTGTGTCACTTCTCTGTACCCTAAAGAAACTACAATATTAGCACTCCGCCTGTGTCTCAGCTCTGTGCAACAAAGGTACTACACTATTAGCACTCCACCTGTGTCAGAGCTCTGTACTCCAAAGTAAGCACACTATTAGCACTCCACCTGTGTCACAGCTCTGTACCCCAAAGAAACTACACTATTAGCACTGTACCTCTGTCACAGCTCTACACTCCAAAGAAACTTCACTATTAGTACTCCTCCTGTGTCACAGCTCTGTGAACCAAAGATACTACACTATTAGCACTCCACCTGTGTCAGAGCTCTGTACTCCAAAGATTCTACACTATTAGCACTTAACCTGTGTCACAGCTATGTACCAGAGGATCTATACTATTAGCACTCCGCCTTTGTCACAGCTCTGTACCCCAAACAAACTACATTATAAGCACTCTGCCTGTGTCACAGCTCTCTACCCTAAAGAAACTACAATATTAGCACTCTGCCTGTGTCACAGCTCTGTGCAACAAAGGTACTACACTATTAGCACTCCACCTGTGTCAGAGCTCTGTACTCCAAAGTAAGCACACTATTAGCTCTCCACCTGTGTCACAGCTCTGTACCCCAAAGAAACTACTCTATTAGCACTGTACCTGTGTCACAGCTCTACACTCCAAAGAAACTACACTATTAGCACTCCACCTGGGTCACAGCTCTGTGCCCCAAAGATACTACACTATTAGCACTCCACCTGTGTCAGAGCTCTGTACTCCAAAGTAACTACATTATTAGCACTTCACCTGTGTCACAGCTATGTACACAAAAGAAACTACACTATTAGCACTCAGCCTGTGTCAGATCTTTGTACTCCAAAGTGACCACACTATTAGCACTCCAACTGTGTCACAGTTCTGTATCCCAAAGAAACTACTCTATTAGCACTCCGCCTGTGTCACACCACTGTAGCTCAAAGAAACTGCAGTATTAACACTCCGCCTGTGTCACAGCTCTGTACCCCAAATAAACTACACTATTAGCACTCCGCCTATGTCAGAGCTCTGTTCTCCAAAGTAGCCACACTATTAGCACTCTACCTGTGTCACAGCTCTATACTCCAAAGTGACCACACTATTAGCACTCCAAATGTGTCACAGCTCTATACTCCAAAGAAACTACTCTATTAGCACTCCACCTGTGTCACAGCTCTATACTCAGGAAACCACACTATTTGCACTCCATCTGTGTCATAGCTCTGTATCCCAAAGAAACTATACTATTAGCACTCTGCCTGGCACAGCTCTGTGCCCCAAGATAGTACACTATTGGCACTCCACCTGTGTCACAGATCTGTACTCCAAAGTGACCACACTATTAGCTCTCCACCTGTGTCACAGCTTTATACTCCAAAGATACTACACTATTAGCACTACACCTGTGTCACAGCTCTATACTCCAAAGAAACTACACTATAAGCACTCCACCTGTGTCACACCTCTGTACCCCAAAGAAACTACAGTATTAGCACTCCGCATGTGTCACAGCTCTGTACCCCAAATAAACTACACTATTAGCACTCCGCCTATGTCACAGCAATGTACTCCAAAGTAGCCACACTATTAGCACTCCACCTGTGTCACAGCTCTGTACTCCAAAGTGACCACACTATTAGCACTCCACCTGTGTCACAGCTCTATACTCCTAAGAAACTACACTATTAGCACTCCACCTGTGTCACAGCTCTATACTCCAAAGAAACTACACTATTAGCACTTCACCTGTGTCACAGCTCTGTACTCCAAAGTAACTACACTATTAGCACTCAGCCTGTGTCACAGCTCTGTACCCCAAATAAACTACACTATTAGCACTCCGCCTATGTCACAGCTCTGTGACCCAAAGATGCTACACTATTAGCACTCCACCTGTCTCAGAGCTCTGTACTCCAAATCTACTACACTATTAGCTCTTCACCTGTGTCACAGCTACGTACTCCAAAGAAACTACACTATTCGCACTCAGCCTGTGTCACAGCTTTGTACTCCAAAGTGACCACACTATTAGCACTTCAACTGTGTCACAGTACTGTATCCCAAAGAAACTACACTATTGGAACTCCACCTGTGACACACCACTGTAGCCCAAAGAAACTACAGTATTAACACTCCGCCTGTGTCACAGCTCTGTACCCCAAATTAACTACAGTATTAGCACTCCGACTATGTCACAGCTCTGTACTCCAAAGTAGCCACACTATTACCACTCTACCTGTGTCACAGCTCTGTACTCCAAAGTGACCACACTATTAGCACTCCACCTGTGTCACAGCTCTATACTCCAAAGAAACTACACTATTAGCACTCCACCTGTGTCACAGCTCTATACTCCAAAGTGTCCACACTATTAGCACTCCGCCTGTGTCACAGCTCTGTACCCCAAAGAAACTACACTATTAGGACTCCGCCTGTGTCACAGCTCTGTGCAACAAAGATACTACACTATTAGCACTCCACCTGTGTCAGAGCTCTGCACTCCAAATATACTACACTATTAGCACTTCACCTGTGTCACAGCTATGTACCACAAAGAAATTACACTATTAGCACTCCGCCTGTGTCACAGCTCTGTCCTCCAAAGTAATCACACTATTAGCACTCCACCTGTGTCACAGCTCTGTACCCCAAAGAAACTACACTATTAGCACTCACCCTATGTCACAGCTCTGTGCCCCAAATAAACTACACTATTGAGGACTCCGCCTGTCACAGCTCTGTGCAACAAAGATACTACACTATTAGCACTCCACCTGTGTCAGGCTCTGCACTCCAAATATACTACACTATTAGCACTTCACCTGTGTCACAGCTATGTACCACAAAGAAACTACACTATTAGCACTCCGCCTGTGTCACAGCTCAGTGCTCCAAAGTAATCACACTATTAGCACTCCACACCTGTGTCACACCTCCCAAAGAAACTACACTATTAGCACTCAGCCTATGTCACAGCTCTGTACCCCAAATAAGCTACACTATTAGCGCCGCCTATGTCACAGCTCTGTACTCCAAAGTAGCCACACTATTATCACTCCACCTGTGTCACAGCTCTGTAATCCAAACAAACCACATTATTAGCACTCTGCCTGTGTCACAGCTCTGTACTCCAAGTGACCACACTATTAGCACTCCGCCTAAGTCAGGCTCTGTGCTCCAGTAACCACACTATGGCTCTCTCACCTGTGTCAGAGCTCTGTACTCAAGTGACCACACTATTAGCACTCCAAATGTGTCACAGCTCTATACTCCAAAGAAACTACTCTATTAGCACTCCACCTGTGTCACAGCTCTATACTCCAGGGAAACCACACTATTTGCACTCCATCTGTGTCATAGCTCTGTATCCCAAAGAAACTATACTATTAGCACTCTGCCTATGTCACAGCTCTGTGCCCCAAAGATAGTACACTATTAGCACTCCACCTGTGTCACAGATATGTACTCAAAGTGACCACACTATTACTCTCCACCTGTGTCACAGCTTTATACTCCAAAGAAACTACACTATTAGCACTGCACACAGCTCTATACTCCAAAGAAACTACACTATTAGCACTCCACCTGTGTCACACCTCTGTACCCCAAAGAAACTAGTATTAGCACTCTGCCTGTGTCACAGCTCTGTACCCCAAATAAACTACACTATTAGCACTCCGCCTATGTCACAGCTCTGTACTCCAAAGTAGCCACACTATTAGCACTCCACCTGTGTCACAGCTCTGTACTCCAAAGTGACCACACTATTAGCACTCCACCTGTGTCACAGCTCTATACTCCTAAGAAACTACACTATTAGCACTCCACCTGTGTCACAGCTCTATACTCCAAAGAAACTACACTATTAGCACTTCACCTGTGTCACAGCTCTGTACTCCAAAGTAACTACACTATTAGCACTCAGCCTGTGTCACAGCTCTGTACCCCAAATAAACTACACTATTAGCACTCCGCCTATGTCACACCTCTGTGACCCAAAGATGCTACACTATTAGCACTCCACCTGTGTCACTGCTCAATGCTCTCAAGAAACTACACTTTAGCACCCCACCTGTGTCAGGCTCTGTACTCCAAGATACTACACTAATAGCTCTTCACCTGTGTCACAGCTCATTGCCCCAAAGAAACTACACTATTAGCACTCAGCCTGTGTCACAACTTTGTACTCCAAAGTGACCACACTATTAGCACTTCAACTGTGTCACATTACCGCATCCCAAAGAAACTACACTATTGGAACTCCACCTGTGTCACAGCTCTGTACTAAAATTAACTACAGTATTACCACTCCGACTATGTCACAGCTCTGTATTCCAAAGTAGCCACACTATTAGCACTCTACCTGTGTCACAGCTCTGTACTCCAAAGTGACCACACTATTAGCCCTCCACCTGTGTCACAGCTCTATACTCCAAAGAAACTACACTATTAGCACTCCACCTGTGTCACAGCTCTGTACCCCAAAGAAACTACACTATTAGGACTCCGCCTGTGTCACAGCTCTGTGCAACAAAGATACTACAGTATTAGCACTCCACCTGTGTCAGGCTCTGCACTCCAAATATACTACACTATTAGCACTTCACCTGTGTCACAGCTATGTACCACAAAGAAACTACACTATTAGCACTCCGCCTGTGTCACAGCTCTGTACTCCAAGTAATCACACATTAGCACTCCACGTGTGTCACAACTCCTGTACCCCAAAAACTACACTATTAGCTCTCAGCCTATGTCACAGCTCTGTACCCCAAATAAACTACACTATTAGGACTCCGCCTGTGTCACAGCTCTGTGCAACAAAGATACTACACTATTAGCACTCCACCTGTGTCAGAGCTCTGCACTCCAAATATACTACACTTTTAGCACTTCACCTGGGTCACAGCTATGTACCACAAAAAAACTACACTATTAGCACTCCGCCTGTGTCACAGATCTGTACTCCAAAGTAATCACACTATTAGCTCACCACCTGTGTCACAGCTCTGTACCCCAAAGAAACTACACTATTAGCACTCAGCCTATGTCACAGCTCTGTACCCCAAATAAACTACACTATTAGCACTCCGCCTATGTCACAGCTCTGTACTCCAAAGTAGCCACACTATTAGCACTCCACCTGTGTCACAGCTCTGTACTCCAAACAAACTACATTATTAGCACTCTGCCTGTGTCACAGCTCTGTACTCCAAAGTGACCACACTATTAGCACTCCACCTGTGTCACAGCTCTACACTGCAAAGAAGCTACACTATTAACACTCCACCTGTGTCACACCTCTGTACCCTAAAGAAACTACAATATTAGCACTCCGCCTGTGTCTCCGCTCTGTGCAACAAAGGTACTACACTATTAGCACTCCACCTGTGTCAGAGCTCTGTACTCCAAAGTAAGCACACTATTAGCACTCCACCTGTGTCACAGCTCTGTACCCCCAAGAAACTACACTATTAGCACTGTACCTCTGTCACAGATCTACACTCCAAAGAAACTGCACTATTAGCACTCCACCTGTCTCACAGCTCTGTGCCCCAAAGATACTACACTATTAGCACTCCATCTGTGTCAGAGCTCTGTACTCCAAAGATTCTACACTATTGGCACTTCACCTGTGTCACAGCTATGTACCCCAAAGATACTACACTATTAGCTCTCAGCCTGTGTCACAGCTCTGTACCCCAAATAAACTACACTATTAGCACTCTGCCTATGTCACAGCTCTGTGCCCCAAAGATGCTACACTATTAGCACTCCACCTGTGTCAGAGCTAGGTACTCCAAAGATACTACACTATTAGCACTTCACCAGTGTCACAGCTATCTACCCCAAAGAAACTACACTATTAGCACTCAGCCTGTGTCACAGCTTTGTACTTCAAAGTGACCACACTATTAGCACTCCAACTGTGTCACAGTTCTGTATCCCAAAGAAACTTCACTATTAGCACTCCACCAGTGTCACACCACTGTAGCCCAAAGAAACTACAGTATTAACATTCCGCCTGTGTCACAGCTCTGTACCCCAAATTAACTACACTATTAGCACTCCGCCTATGTCACAGCTCTGTACTCCAAAGTAGCCACACTATTAGCACTCTACCTGTGTCACAGCTCTGTACTCCAAAGTGACGACATTATTAGCACTCCAGCTGTGTCACAGCTCTGTACCCCAAAAACTACACTATTAGCACTCAGCCTATGTCACCGCTCTGTACCCCAAATAAACTACACTACTAGCTGTCCGCCTGTGTCACAGCTCTGTGCAACAAAGATACTACACTACTAGCACTCCACCTGTGTCAGAGCTCTGCACTCCAAAGATACTACACTATTAGCACTTCACCTGAGTCACAGCTATGTACCACAAAGAAACTACACAATTAGCACTCCTCCTGTGTCACAGTCTGTACTCCAAAGTAATCACATTATTAGCACTCCACCTGTGTCACAGCTCTGCTACAAATAAACTACACTATTAGCACTCAGCCTATGTCACAGCTCTGGACTCCAAGTAGCCACACTATTAGCACTCCACCAGTGTCACAGCTCTGTACTCAAAGTGACCACACTATTAGCACACCACCTGTGTCACAGCTTTATACTCCAAAGCAACACATATTAGCACTTCACCTGTGTCACAGCTCTGTGCCCCAAAGATGCTACACTATTTGCACTCCACCTGTTTCAGAACTCTGTGCTCCAAAATACTACACTATTAGCACTTCACCTGTGTCACAGCTATGTACCCCAAAAGAAACTACACTATTAGCACTCCGCCTGTCACAGCTCTGTACCCAGACAAACTACAATATTAGCACTCTGCCTCTGTCACAGCTCTGTACTCCAAAAGCCAGCCACACTATTAGCACTCCACCTGTGTCACAGCTCTGTACTCCAAAGAAGCTACACTATTAACACTCCACCTGTGTCACACCTCTGTACCCTAAAGAAACTACAATATTAGCACTCCGCCTGTGTCACAGCTCTGTGCAACAAAGGACCTACACTATTAGCACTCCACCTGTGTCAGAGCTCTGTACTCCAAAGTAAGCACACTATTAGCACTCCACCTGTGTCACAGTTCTGTACCCCAAAGAAACTACACTATTAGCACTGTACCTGTGTCACAGCTCTACACTCCAAAGAAACTACACTATTAGCACTCCACCTGTGTCACACCTCTGTACCCCAAAGAAACTACAGTATTAGCACTCCGCATGTGTCACAGCTCTGTACCCCAAATAAACTACACTATTAGCACTCCGCCTATGTCACAGCTCTGTACTCCAAAGTAGCCACACTATTAGCACTCCACCTGTGTCACAGCTCTGTACTCCAAAGTGACCACACTATTAGCACTCCACCTGTGTCACAGCTCTATACTCCAATGAAACTACACTATTAGCACTCCACCTGTGTCACAGCTCTATACTCCAAAGAAACTACACTATTAGCACTTCACCTGTGTCACAGCTCTGTACTCCAAAGTAACTACACTATTAGCACTCAGCCTGTGTCACAGCTCTGTACCCCAAATAAACTACACTATTAGCACTCCGCCTATGTCACACCTCTGTGACCCAAAGATGCTACACTATTAGCACTCCACCTGTGTCACAGCTCTATACTCCTAAGAAACTACACTATTAGCACCCCACCTGTGTCAGAGCTCTGTACTCCAAAGATACTACACTATTAGCTCTTCACCCTGTGTCACACACGCCCCAAAGAACTACACTATTAGCACTCCACCTGTGTCACAGCTCTGTACTCCAAGTGACCACACTATTAGCACTCCACCTGTGTCACGGCTCCACTGCAAAAGCTACACTATTAAAACTCCACCTGTGTCACACCTCTGTACCCTAAAGAAACTACAATATGCACTCCGCCTGTCTCAGCTCTGTGCAACAAGGTACTACACTATTAGCACTCCACCTGTGTCAGGCTCTGTACTCCAAAGTAAGCACACTATTAGCACTCCACCTGTGTCCAGCTCTGTACCCCAAAGAAACTACACTATTAGCACTGTACCTCTGTCACAGATCTACACTCCAAAGAAACTGCACTATTAGCACTCCACCTGTCTCACAGCTCTGTGCCCCAAAGATACTACACTATTAGCACTCCACCTGTGTCAGAGCTCTGTACTCCAAAGATTCTACACTATTAGCACTTCACCTGTGTCACAGCTATGTACCCCAAAGATACTACACTATTAGCTCTCAGCCTGTGTCACAGCTCTGTACCCCAAATAAACTACACTATTAGCACTCCGCCTATGTCACAGCTCTGTGCCCCAAAGATGCTACACTATTAGCACTCCACCTGTGTCAGAGCTATGTACTCCAAAGATACTACACTATTAGCACTTCACCTGTGTCACAGCTATCTACCCCAAAGAAACTACACTATTAGCACTCAGCCTGTGTCACAGCTTTGTACTTCAAAGTGACCACACTATTAGCACTCCAACTGTGTCACAGTTCTGTATCCCAAAAAACTTCACTATTAGCACTCCACCCTGTCTCACACCACTGTAGCCCAAAAACTACAGTATTAACAATCCGCCTGTGTCACAGCTCTGTACCCCAAATTAACTACACTATTAGCACTCCGCCTATGTCACAGCTCTGTACTCCAAAGTAGCCACACTATTAGCACTCTACCTGTGTCACAGCTCTGTACTCCAAAGTGACGACATTATTAGCACTCCAGCTGTGTCACAGCTCTGTACCCCCAAAGAAACTACACTATTAGCACTCAGTCTATGTCACCGCTCTGTACCCCAAATAAACTACACTACCAGTACTCCGCCTGTGTCACAGCTCTGTGCAACAAAGATACTACACTATTAGCACTCCACCTGTGTCAGAGCTCTGCACTCCAAAGATACTACACTATTAGCACTTCACCTGAGTCACAGCTATGTACCACAAAGAAACTACACTATTAGCACTCCTCCTGTGTCACAGCTCTGTACTCCAAAGTAATCACATTATTAGCACTCCACCTGTGTCACAGCTCTGTACCCCAAAAAAACTACACTATTAGTACTCAGCCTATGTCACAGCTCTGTACCCCAAATAAACTACACTATTAGCACTCCGACTATGTCACAGCTCTGGACTCCAAAGAAACTACACTATTAGCACTTCACCTGTGTCACAGCTATGTACCCCAAATAAACTACACTATTAGCACTCAGCCTGTGTCACAGCTTTGTACTCAAGTGACCACACCATTAGCACTCCAACTGTGTCACAGTTCTGTATCCCAAAAACTACACTATTAGCACTCCACCTGTGTCACACCACTGTAGCCCAAAGAAACTACAGTATTAACACTCCGCCTGTGTCACAGCTCTGTACCCCAAATTAACTACACTATTAGCACTCCGCCTATGTCACAGCTCTGTACTCCAAAGTAGCCACACTATTAGCACTCTACCTGTGTCACAGCTCTGTACTCCAAAGTGACCACACTATTAGCACTCCACCTGTGTCACAGCTCTATACTCCAAAGAAACTACACTATTAGCACTCCACCTGTGTCACAGCTCTGTACCCCAAAGAAACTACACTATTAGCACTTAGCCTATGTCACAGCTCTGTACCCCAAATAAACTACACTATTAGCACTCTGCCTGTGTCACAGCTCTGTGCAACAAGATACTACACTATTAGCACTCCACCTGTGTCAGGCTCTGCACTCCAAGATACTATACTATTAGCACTTCACCTGTGTCACAGCTATGTACCAAAGAAACTACACCAATAGCATTCCGCCTGTGTCACAGCTCTGTACTCCAAAGTAATCACACTATTAGCACTCCACCTGTGTCACAGCTCTGTACCCCAAAGAAACTACACTATTAGCACTCAGCCTATGTCACAGCTCTGTACCCCAAATAAACTACACTATTAGCACTCCGCCTATGTCACAGCTCTGTACTCCAAAGTAGCCACGCTATTAGCACTCCACCTGTGTCACAGCTCTGTACTCCAAACAAACTACATTATTAGCACTCTGCCTGTGTCACAGCTCTGTACTCCAAAGTGACCACACTATTAACACTCCCACCTGTGTCACAGCTCTATACTCCAAAAAGCTACACAATTAAAACACCACCTGTGTCACTTCTCTGTACCCTAAAGAAACTACAATATTAGCACTCCTATGTGTCTCAGCTCTGTGCAACAAAGGTACTACACTATTAGCACTCCACCTGTGTCAGAGCTCTGTACTCCAAAGTAAGCACACTATTAGCACTCCACCTGTGTCACAGCTCTGTACCCCAAAGAAACTACACTATTAGCACTGTACCTCTGTCACAGCTCTACACTCCAAAGAAACTTCACTATTAGACTCCTCCTGTGTCACAGCTCTGTGAACAAAGATACTACACTATTAGCACTCCACCTGTGTCAGAGCTCTGTACTCAAAGATTCTACACTATGGCACTTAACCTGTGTCACAGCTATGTACCCCAGAGGATCTATACTATTAGCACTCCGCCTTTGTCACAGCTCTGTACCCCAAACAAACTACATTATAAGCACTCTGCCTGTGTCACAGCTCTCTACCCTAAAGAAACTACAATATTAGCACTCTGCCTGTGTCACAGCTCTGTGCAACAAAGGTACTACACTATTAGCACTCCACCTGTGTCAGAGCTCTGTACTCCAAAGTAAGCACACTATTAGCTCTCCACCTGTGTCACAGCTCTGTACCCCAAAGAAACTACTCTATTAGCACTGTACCTGTGTCACAGCTCTACACTCCAAAGAAACTACACTATTAGCACTCCACCTGGGTCACAGCTCTGTGCCCCAAAGATACTACACTATTAGCACTCCACCTGTGTCAGAGCTCTGTACTCCAAAGTAACTACATTATTAGCACTTCACCTGTGTCACAGCTATGTACACAAAAGAAACTACACTATTAGCACTCAGCCTGTGTCAGATCTTTGTACTCCAAAGTGACCACACTATTAGCACTCCAACTGTGTCACAGTTCTGTATCCCAAAGAAACTACACTATTAGCACTCCGCCTGTGTCACACCACTGTAGCTCAAAGAAACTGCAGTATTAACACTCCGCCTGTGTCACAGCTCTGTACCCCAAATAAACTACACTATTAGCACTCCGCCTATGTCAGGCTCTGTTCTCCAAAGTAGCCACACTATTAGCACTCTACCTGTGTCACAGCTCTATACTCCAAAGTGACCACACTATTAGCACTCCAAATGTGTCACAGCTCTATACTCCAAAGAAACTACTCTATTAGCACTCCACCTGTGTCACAGCTCTATACTCCAGGGAAACCACACTATTTGCACTCCATCTGTGTCATAGCTCTGTATCCCAAAGAAACTATACTATTAGCACTCTGCCTATGTCACAGCTCTGTGCCCCAAGATAGTACACTATTGGCACTCCACCTGTGTCACAGATCTGTACTCCAAAGTGACCACACTATTAGCTCTCCACCTGTGTCACAGCTTTATACTCCAAGATACTACACTATTAGCACTACACCTGTGTCACAGCTCTATACTCCAAAAACTACACTATAAGCACTCCACCTGTGTCACACCTCTGTACCCCAAAAGAAACTACAGTATTAGCACTCCGCATGTGTCACAGCTCTGTACCCCAAATAAACTACACTATTAGCACTCCGCCTATGTCACAGCAATGTACTCCAAGTAGCCACACTATTGGCACTCACCTGTGTCACAGCTCTGTACTCCAAAGTGACCACACTATTAGCACTCCACCTGTGTCACAGCTCTATACTCTAAGAAACTACACTATTAGCACTCCACCTGTGTCACAGCTCTATACTCCAAAGAAACTACACTCTTAGCACTTCACCTGTGTCACAGCTCTGTACTCCAAAGTAACTACACTATTAGCACTCAGCCTGTGTCACAGCTCTGTACCCCAAATAAACTACACTATTAGCACTCCGCCTATGTCACAGCTCTGTGACCCAAAGATGCTACACTATTAGCACTCCACCTGTCTCAGAGCTCTGTACTCCAAATCTACTACACTATTAGCTCTTCACCTGTGTCAGTTCATGCTCAAAGAAACTACACTATTCGCACTCAGCCTGTGTCACAGCTTTGTACTCCAAGTGACCACACTATTAGCACTCAACTGTGTCACAGTACTGTATCCAAAAGAAACTACACTATTGGAACTCCACCTGTGACACACCACTGTAGCCCAAAGAAACTACAGTATTAACACTCCGCCTGTGTCACAGCTCTGTACCCCAAATTAACTACAGTATTAGCACTCCGACTATGTCACAGCTCTGTACTCCAAAGTAGCCACATTACACTCTACCTGTGTCACAGCTCTGTACTCCAAAGTGACCACACTATTAGCACTCCACCTGTGTCACAGCTCTATACTCCAAAGAAACTACACTATTAGCACTCCACCTGTGTCAGCACTCTATACTCCAGTGTCCACACTATTAGCACTCCGCCTGTGTCACAGCTCTGTACCCCAAAGAAACTACACTATTAGGACTCCGCCTGTGTCACAGCTCTGTGCAACAAGATGCTACACTATTAGCACTCCACCTGTGTCAGGGCTCTGCACTCCAAATATACTACACTATTAGCACTTCACCTGTGTCACAGCTATGTACCACAAAGAAATTACACTATTAGCACTCCGCCTGTGTCACAGCTCTGTCCTCCAAAGTAATCACACTATTAGCACTCCACCTGTGTCACAGCTCTGTACCCCAAAGAAACTACACTATTAGCACTCACCCTATGTCACAGCTCTGTACCCCAAATAAACTACACTATTAGGACTCCGCCTATGTCACAGCTCTGTGCAACAAAGATACTACACTATTAGCACTCCACCTGTGTCAGAGCTCTGCACTCCAAATATACTACACTATTAGCACTTCACCTGTGTCACAGCTATGTACCACAAAGAAACTACACTATTAGCACTCCGCCTGTGTCACAGCTCAGTGCTCCAAAGTAATCACACTATTAGCACTCCACCCTGTATCAGCTCTGTACCCCAAAAACTACACTATTAGCACTCAGCCTATGTCACAGCTCTGTACCCCAAATAAGCTACACTATTAAGCACGCCTATGTCACAGCTCTGTACTCCAAAGTAGCCACACTATTATCACTCCACCTGTGTCACAGCTCTGTAATCCAAACAAACCACATTATTAGCACTCTGCCTGTGTCACAGCTCTGTACTCCAAAGTGACCACACTATTAGCACTCCGCCTAAGTCAGGCTCTGTACTCCAGTAACCACACTAGTGGCTCTCTACCTGTGTCACACTCTGTACTCCAAGTGACCACACTATTAGCACTCCAAATGTGTCACAGCTCTATACTCCAAAGAACTACTCTATTAGCACTCCACCTGTGTCACAGCTCTATGCTCCAGAAACCACACTGTTGCACTCCATCTGTGTCATAGCTCTGTATCCCAAAGAAACTATACTATTAGCACTCTGCCTATGTCACAGCTCCAGCCCCAAAGATAGTACACTATTAGCACTCCACCTGTGTCACAGATATGTACCCAAAGTGACCACACTATTAGCTCTCCACCTGTGTCACAGCTTTATACTCCAAAGAAACTACACTATTAGCACTGCACCTGTGTCACAGCTCTATGCTCCAAAGAAACTACACTATTAGCACTCCACCTGTGTCACCTCTGTACCCCAAAGAAACTACAGTATTAGCACTCCCATGTGTCACAGCTCTGTACCCCAAATAAACTACACTATTAGCACTCCGCCTATGTCACAGCACTGTACTCCAAAGTAGCCACACTATGGCACTCCACCTGTGTCACAGCTCTGTGCTCCAAGTGACCACACTATTAGCACTCCACCTGTGTCACAGCTCTATACTCCTAAGAAACTACACTATTAGCACTCCACCTGTGTCACAGCTCTATACTCCAAAGAAACTACACTATTAGCACTTCACCTGTGTCACAGCTCTGTACTCCAAAGTAACTACACTATTAGCACTCAGCCTGTGTCACAGCTCTGTACCCCAAATAAACTACACTATTAGCACTCCGCCTATGTCACACCTCTGTGACCCAAAGATGCTACACTATTAGCACTCCACCTGTGTCACTGCTCAATACTCCTAAGAAACTACACTATTAGCACCCCACCTGTGTCAGAGCTCTGTACTCCAAAGATACTACACTATTAGCTCTTCACCTGTGTCACAGCTACGTACCCCAAAGAAACTACACTATTAGCACTCAGCCTGTGTCACAACTTTGTACTCCAAAGTGACCACACTATTAGCACTTCAACTGTGTCACATTACTGCATCCCAAAGAAACTACACTATTGGAACTCCACCTGTGTCACAGCTCTGTACCCCAAATTAACTACAGTATTACCACTCCGACTATGTCACGGCTCTGTATTCCAAAGTAGCCACACTATTAGCACTCTACCTGTGTCACAGCTCTGTACTCCAAAGTGACCACACTATTAGCACTCCACCTGTGTCACAGCTCTATACTCCAAAGAAACTACACTATTAGCACTCCACCTGTGTCACAGCTCTGTACCCCAAAGAAACTACACTATTAGCACTCCGCCTGTGTCACAGCTCTGTGCAACAAAGATACTACACTATTAGCACTCCACCTGTGTCAGAGCTCTGCACTCCAAATATACTACACTATTAGCACTTCACCTGTGTCACAGCTATGTACCACAAAGAAACTACACTATTAGCACTCCGCCTGTGTCACAGCTCTGTACTCCAAAGTAATCACACTATTAGCACTCCACGTGTGTCACAGCTCTGTACCCCAAAGAAACTACACTATTAGCTCTCAGCCTATGTCACAGCTCTGTACCCCAAATAAACTACACTATTAGGACTCCGCCTGTGTCACAGCTCTGTGCAACAAAGATACTACACTATTAGCACTCCACCTGTGTCAGAGCTCTGCACTCCAAATATACTACACTTTTAGCACTTCACCTGGGTCACAGCTATGTACCACAAAAAAACTACACTATTAGCACTCCGCCTGTGTCACAGATCTGTACTCCAAAGTAATCACACTATTAGCTCACCACCTGTGTCACAGCTCTGTACCCCAAAGAAACTACACTATTAGCACTCAGCCTATGTCACAGCTCTGTACCCCAAATAAACTACACTATTAGCACTCCGCCTATGTCACAGCTCTGTACTCCAAAGTAGCCACACTATTAGCACTCCACCTGTGTCACAGCTCTGTACTCCAAACAAACTACATTATTAGCACTCTGCCTGTGTCACAGCTCTGTACTCCAAAGTGACCACACTATTAGCACTCCACCTGTGTCACAGCTCTACACTGCAAAGAAGCTACACTATTAAAACTCCACCTGTGTCACACCTCTGTACCCTAAAGAAACTACAATATTAGCACTCCGCCTGTGTCTCCGCTCTGTGCAACAAGGGTACTACACTATTAGCACTCCACCTGTGTCAGAGCTCTGTACTCCAAAGTAAGCACACTATTAGCACTCCACCTGTGTCACAGCTCTGTACCCCAAGAACTACACTATTAGCACTGTACCTCTGTCACAGATCTACACTCCAAAGAAACTGCACTATTAGCACTCCACCTGTCTCACAGCTCTGTGCCCCAAAGATACTACACTATGTACCTCCATCTGTGTCAGGCTCTGTACTCCAAGATTCTACACTATTGGCACTTCACCTGTGTCACAGCTATGTACCCCAAGAGCTACACTATAGCTCTCAGCCAGTGTCACAGCTCTGTACCCCAAATAAACTACACTATTAGCACTCTGCCTATGTCACAGCTCTGTGCCCCAAAGATGATACACTATTAGCACTCCACCTGTGTCAGAGCTCTGTACTCCAAAGATACTACACTATTAGCACTTCACCTGTGTCACAGCTATCTACCCCAAAGAAACTACACTATTAGCACTCAGCCTGTGTCACAGCTTTGTACTTCAAAGTGACCACACTATTAGCACTCCAACTGTGTCACAGTTCTGTATCCCAAAGAAACTTCACTATTAGCACTCCACCTGTGTCACACCACTGTAGCCCAAAGAAACTACAGTATTAACAATCCGCCTAGTATCAGCTCTGTACCCCAAATTAACTACACTATTAGCACTCCGCCTATGTCACAGCTCTGTACTCCAAAGTAGCCACACTATTAGCACTCTACCTGTGTCACAGCTCTGTACTCCAAAGTGACGACATTATTAGCACTCCAGCTGTGTCACAGCTCTGTACCCCCAAAGAAACTACACTATTAGCACTCAGCCTATGTCACCGCTCTGTACCCCAAATAAACTACACTACTAGCTGTCCGCCTGTGTCACAGCTCTGTGCAACAAAGATACTACACTACTAGCACTCCACCTGTAGTCAGAGCTCTGCACTCCAAAGATACTACACTATTAGCACTTCACCTGAGTCACAGCTATGTACCACAAAGAAACTACACTATTAGCACTCCACCTGTGTCACAGCTCTGTACCCCAAAAAAACTACACTATTAGTACTCAGCCTATGTCACAGCTCTGTACCCCAAATAAACTACACTATTAGCACTCCGCCTATGTCACAGCTCTGGACTCCAAAGTAGCCACACTATTAGCACTCCACCAGTGTCACAGCTCTGTACTCCAAAGTGACCACACTATTAGCACACCACCTGTGTCACAGCTTTATACTCCAAAGAAACGACACTATTAGCACTTCACCTGTGTCACAGCTCTGTGCCCCAAAGATGCTACACTATTTGCACTCCACCTGTTTCAGAACTCTGTACTCCAAAATACTACACTATTAGCACTTCACCTGTGTCACAGCTATGTACCCCAAAGAAACTACACTATTAGCACTCCGCCTGTGTCACAGCTCTGTACCCCGAACAAACTACAATATTAGCACTCTGCCTCTGTCACAGCTCTGTACTCCAAAATGACCACACTATTAGCACTCCACCTATGTCACAGCTCTGTACTCCAAAGAAGCTACACTATTAACACTCCACCTGTGTCACACCTCTGCACCCTAAAGAAACTACAATATTAGCACTCCGCCTGTGTCACAGCTCTGTGCAACAAAGGACCTACACTATTAGCACTCCACCTGTGTCAGAGCTCTGTACTCCAAAGTAAGCACACTATTAGCACTCCACCTGTGTCACAGTTCTGTACCCCAAAGAAACTACACTATTAGCACTGTACCTGTGTCACAGCTCTACACTCCAAAGAAACTACACTATTAGCACTCCACCTGTGTCACACCTCTGTACCCCAAAGAAACTACAGTATTAGCACTCCGCATGTGTCACAGCTCTGTACCCCAAATAAACTACACTATTAGCACTCCGCCTATGTCACAGCTCTGTACTCCAAAGTAGCCACACTATTAGCACTCCACCTGTGTCACAGCTCTGTACTCCAAAGTGACCACACTATTAGCACTCCACCTGTGTCACAGCTCTATACTCCAATGAAACTACACTATTAGCACTCCACCTGTGTCACAGCTCTATACTCCAAAGAAACTACACTATTAGCACTTCACCTGTGTCACAGCTCTGTGCTCCAAGTAGCTACACTATTAGCACTCAGCCTGTGTCACAGTCTGTACCCCAAATAAACTACACTATTAGCACTCCAGCCTATGTCACACTCTGTGACCCAAGATGCTACACTATTAGCACTCCACCTGTGTCACAGCTCTATACTCTAAAACTACACTATTAGCACCCCACCTGTGTCAGGCTCTGTACTCCAAAGATACTACACTATTAGCTCTTCACCTGTGTCACAGCTCATGCACCAAAAGCATACACTATTAGCACTCCACCTGTGTCACAGCTCTGTGCTCAAAGTGACCACACTATTAGCACTCCACCTGTGTCACAGCTCTACACTGCAAAGAAGCTACACTATTAAAACTCCACCTGTGTCACCTCTGTGCCCTAAAAGAAACTACAATGTGGCACTCCGCCTGTGTCTCAGCTCTGTGCAACAAAGGTACTACACTATTAGCACTCCACCTGTGTCAGGCTCTGTGCTCCAAAGTAAGCACACTATTAGCACTCCACCTGTGTCACAGCTCTGTACCCCAAAGAAACTACACTATGGCACTGTACCTCTGTCACAGATCTACACTCCAAAAGAAACTGCACTATTAGCGCTCCACCTGTCTCACAGCTCTGTGCCTGAAGATACTACACTATTAGCACTCCACCTGTGTCAGGCTCTGTGCTCCAAAGATTCTACACTATTAGCACTTCACCTGTGTCACAGCTATATGCCCCAAGATACTACACTATTAGCACTCAGCCTGTGTCACAGCTCTGTACCCCAAATAAACTACACTATTAGCACTCCGCCTATGTCACAGGCTCTGTGCCCCAAAGATGCTACTATTAGCACTCCACCTGTGTCAGAGCTAGGTACTCAAGAATACTACACTATTAGCACTTCACCAGTGTCACAGCTATCTACCCCAAAGAAACTACACTATTAGCACTCAGCCTGTGTCACGGCTTTGTCCTTCAAAGTGACCACACTATTAGCACTCAACTGTGTCACAGTTCTGTATCCAAAGAACTTCACTATTAGCACTCACCTGTGTCCCACACCACTGTAGCCCAAAACTACAGTATTAACAATCCGCCTGTGTCACAGCTCTGTACCCCAAATTAACTACACTATTAGCACTCCGCCTGTGTCACAGCTCTGTGCTCCAAAGTAGCCACTATTAGCACTCTACCTGTGTACAGCTCTGTACTCCAAAGTGGCGACATTATTAGCACTCCAGCTGTGTCACAGCTCTGTACCCCCAAAGAAACTACACTATTAGCACTCAGTCTATGTCACGCTCTGTACCCACAAACTAACTACACTGCCTAATTACTCCGCCTGTGTCACAGCTCTGTGCAACAAAGATACTACACTATTAGCACTCCACCTGTGTCAGGCTCTGCACCAAAGATACTACACTATTAGCACTTCACCTGAGTCACAGCTATGTACCACAAAGAAACTACACTATTAGCACTCCTCCTGTGTCACAGCTCTGTACTCCAAAGTAATCACATTATTAGCACTCACCTGTGTCACAGCTCTGTACCCAAAAACTACACTATTAGTACTCAGCCTATGTCACGGCTCTGTGCCCCAAATAAACTACACTATTGGCACTCCGACTATGTCACAGCTCTGGACTCCAAGAAGCCACACTATGGCACTCCACCAGTGTCACAGCTCTGTACTCCAAAGTGACCACACTAATAGCACACCACCTGTGTCACAGCTTGTATGCACAAGAAACTACCTATTAGAACTTCACCTGTGTCGCTCTGTGCCCCAAAGATGCTACACTATTTGCACTCCACCTGTTTCAGAACTCTGTACTCCAAAATACTACACTATTAGCACTTCACCTGTGTCACAGCTATGTACCCCAAAGAAACTACACTATTAGCACTCCGCCTGTGTCACAGCTCTGTACCCCGAACAAACTACATTATTAGCACTCTGCCTCTGTCACAGCTCTGTACTCCAAAATGACCACACTATTAGCACTCCACCTGTGTCACAGCTCTGTACTCCAAAGAAGCTACACTATTAACACTCCACCTGTGTCACACCTCTGTACCCTAAAGAAACTACAATATTAGCACTCCGCCTGTGTCACAACTCTGTGCAACAAAGTGCTACATATTAGCACTCCACCTGTGTCAGGCTCTGTGCTCCAAGTAGCACACTATTAGCACTCCACCTGTGTCACAGTTCTGTACCCCAAAGAAACTACACTATTAGCACTGTACCTGTGTCACAGCTCTACACTCCAAAGAAACTACACTATTAGCATTCCACCTGTGTCACAGCTCTGTGCCCCAAAGATACTACACTATTAGCACTCCACCTGTGTCAGAGCTCTGAACTCCAAAGTAACTACATTATTAGCACTTCACCTGTGTCACAGCTATGTACCCAAAAGAAACTACACTATTAGCACTCAGCCTATGTAACAGCTTTGTACTCCAAAGTGACCACACTATTAGCACTCCAACTGTGTCACAGTTCTGTATCCCAAAGAAACTACACTATTAGCACTCCACCTGTGTCACACCACTGTAGCCCAAATAAACTACACTATTAGCACACCGCATATGTCACAGCTCTGTACTCCAAAGTAGCCACACTATTAGCACTCTACCTGTGTCACAGCTCTGTACTCCAAAGTGACCACACTATTAGCACTCCACCTGTGTCACAGCTCTATACTCCAAAGAAACTACACTATTAGCACTCAACCTGTGTCACGACTCTATACTCCAAAGAAACCACACTATGCACTCCATCTGTGTCTGGCTCTGTATCCAAAGAAACTATACTATTAGCACTTCACCTGTGTCACAGCTATGTACAAATGAAAGTACACTATTAGCACTCGACTGCACTCACGCAAATGCTCCAATGTAATCACATTATTAGCATTCCTACCTGTGTCACAGCTCTGTGCCCCAAAGAACTACACTATTAGGACTCAGTCTATGTCACAGCTCTGTTCCCCAAATAAACTGCACTATTAACACATCCGCCTATGTCACAGCTCTGAACTCCAAAGTAGCCACAGTCATCAGCACTCCACCTGTCACAGCTCTGTACTCCAAAAAAACTACATTATTAGCACTCTGCCTGTGTCACAGCTCTGTACTCCAAAGTGTCACACTATTAACACTCACCATGTGTCTGCAGCTCTATGCTCAAAGAAGCTACTATTAACACTTGCTCCACCTGTGTCACTCCTCTAACCCCTAAAACTACAATATGGCACTCCATCCTGTGTCTCGAGCTCTTATGTAACAAGGTGCTAAACTATTAGCACTCCACCTGTGCAGCTCTGTGCTCCAAAGTAAGCACATATTAGCACTCCACCTGTGTCACAGCTCTGTATCCCAGAAACTACACTATTAGCCTGTCCTCTGTCACAGCTCTACCTCAAGAAACAACACTGTAGCACTCCACCTGTCACGGCTCTCTGCCCAAAGATGCTACGCTGGCACTCACCTGTATTCAGAGCTCTGTGCTCAGATTCTACACTATTAGCACTTCACCTGTGTCACAGCTATGTACCCCAAAGGATCTACACTATTAACACTCCGCCTTTGTCAGAGCTCTGTACCCCAAACAAACTACATTATAAGCACTCTGCCTGTGTCACAGCTCTGTACCCTAAAGAAACTACAATATTGGCACTCTGCCTGTGTTACAGCTCTGTGCAACAAAGGTACTACACTATTAGCACTCCACCTGTGTCAGAGCTCTGTACTCCATAGTAAGCACACTATTACCACTCAACCTGTGTCACAGCTCTGTACCCCAAAGAAACTACTCTATTAGCACTGTACCTGTGTCACAGCTCTACACCCCAAAGAAACTACATTATAAGCACTCTGCCTGTGTCACAGCTCTGTACCCTAAAGAAACTGCATTATTAGCACTTTACCTGTGTCACAGCTATGTAACCAAAAGAAACTACACTATTAGCACGCCGCCTGTGTCACAGCTCTGTACTCCAAAGTAACTACACTAGTAGCACTCAGCCTGTGTCACATCTTTGTACTCCAAAGTGATCACACTATTAGCACTCCAACTGTGTCACAGCTCTGAACCCCAAATAAACTACACTATTAGCACTCCGCCTATGTCAGAGCTCTGTACTCCAAAGTAGCCACACTATTAGCACTCTACCTGTGTCACAGCTCTGTACTCCAAAGTGACCACACTATTAGCACTCCACCTGTGTCACAGCTTTATACTCCAAAGAAACTACACTATTAGCACTCCACCTGTGTCACAGCTCTATACTCCAGGAAACCACACTATTTGCACTCCATCTGTGTCAGCTCTGTATCCCAAAGAAACTATACTATTAGCACTCTGCCCATGTCACAGCTCTGTGCCCCAAAGAAAGTACACTATTAGCACTCCACCTGTGTCACAGCTCTGACTCCAAAGTAAAGACACTATTAGCTCTCCACCTGTGTCACAGCTCTATACTCCAAAGAAACTACACTATTAGCACTACACCTGTGTCACAGCTCTATACTCCAAAGAAACTACACTATTAGCACTCCACCAGTGTCAGACCTCTGTACCCCAAAGAAACTTCAGTATTAGCACTCCGCATGTGTAACAGCTCTGTACCCCAAATAAACTACACTATTAGCACTCCACCTATGTCACAGCTCTGTTCTCCAAAGTAGCCACACTATTAGCACTCCACCTGTGTCACATCGCTGTACTCCAAAGTGACCACACTACTAGCACACCACCTGAGTCACAGCTCTATACTCCTAAGAAACTACACTATTAGCACTCCACCTCTGTCACATCTCTATACTCCAAATAAACTACACTATTAGCACTTCACCTGTGTCACAGCTATGTACCCCAAAGAAACTACAATATTAGCACGCCGCCTGTGTCACAGCTCTGTACTCCAAAGTAACTACACTATTAGCACTCAGCCTGTGTCACAGCTCTGTACCCCAAATAAACTACACTATTAGCATTCCGCCTATGTCACAGCTCTGACCCAAGATGCTACACTATTAGCACTCCACCTGTGTCAGAGCTCTGTACTCCAAAGATACTACACTGTGGCTCTTCACCTGTGTCACAGCTCATTACCCCAAAGGAAACTACACTATTAGCACTCAGCCTGTGTCCGGCTTTGTACTCCAAAGTGACCACACTATTAGCACTTCAACTTTGTCACAGTACTGTATCCCAAAGAAACTACACTATTGGCACTCCACCTGTGTCACACCACCGCAGCCCAAAAGAAACTACATTATTAACACTCTGCCTGTGTCACAGCTCTGTGCCACCAAATTAACTACAGTATTAGCCCAACTATGTCACAGCTCTGTAGCTCCAAAGTAGGCGCACTGTAGAGAACTCTACCTGTGTCCACAGCTCTACGCCAAAGTGACCACACTATTAGCACTCCACCTGTGTCACAGCTCTATACTCAAAAGAAACTACACTATTAGCACTCCACCTGTGTCACACTCTATGCTCAAAGTGTCACACTATTAGCACTCCAACTGTGTTTACAGTCTGTACCCCAAAGAAACTACACTATTTAGCACTTAGCCATGTCACAGCTCTGTACCCAAATAAACTACATTATTAGGACTCCTGCCTGTGTCACAGCTCTGTGCAACAAAGATTTCACTAGTAGCACTCCACCTGTGTCAGGCTCTGCACTCCAAATATACTACACTATTGGCACTTCACCTCTGTCACAGCTATGTACCACAAAGAAACTACACTATTGCACTCACATGTGTCACAGCTCTGTCCCCAAAGACTACACTATTAGCACTCAGCCTATGTCACGGCTCTGTACCAAGATAATCTACACTATTAGCACACGCCTATGTCACAGCTCTGTACTCCAAAGTAGCCACACTATTAGCACTCCACCTGTGTCACAGCTCTGCACTCCAAACAAACTACATTAGCACTCTGCCTGTGTCACAGCTCTGTACTCCAAAGTGACCACACTATTAGCACTCCATCTGTGTCACAGCTCTACACTGCAAAGAAGCTACACTATTAGCACTCCACCTGTGTCAGAGCTCTGTACTCCAAAGTAAGCATACTATTAGCACTCCACCTGTGTCACAGCTCTGTACCCCAAAGAAACTACACTATTAGCACTGTACCTCTGTCACAGCTCTACACTCCAAATAAACTACACTATTAGCACTCAGCCTATGTCACAGCTCTGTGCCCCAAAGATGACTACACTATTAGCACTCACCCTGTGTCGAGCTCTGTACTCCAAAGATACTACACTGGCACTTCCACCTGTGTCACAGCTATCTACCACCAAAGAAACTACACTATTAGCACTCCAGCCTGTGTCACAGCTTTGTACCAAAGTGACACACTATTAGCACTCACCTGTGTCACAGTCTCTGTATCCCAAAGAAACTACACTATTAGCACTCCACCTGTGTCACAGCCCTGTAGCTCCAAAGAATCACACTATTAGCACTCCACCTGTGTCACAGCTCTGTACAACAAAGAAACTACACTATTAGCACTCAGCCTGTGTCACAGCTCTGTACCCCAAATAAACTACACTATTAGCACTCTCACCTGTGTCACAGCTCTGTACTCCAAAGTGACTACACTATTAGCACTCCACCTGTGTCACAGCTCTGTACTCCAAAGTAACTACACTATTAGCACTCCACCTGTGTCACAGCTCTGTACTCCAAAGAAACTACACTATTAGCACTCCACCTGTGTCAGGCTCTGTACTCCCAAGTAACTACACTATTAGCACTTCACCTGTGTCACAGCTATGTACCCCAAAGAAACTACACTATTAGCACTCCGCCTGTGTCACAGCTCTATACTGCAAGAAACTACACTATTAGCACTCCGACTGTGTCACAGCTCTGTACTCCAAAGTAACCACACTATTAGCACTCCACCTGTGTCACAGCTCTATACTCCAAAGAAACTACACTATTAGCACTCACCTGTGTCACAGCTCTGTACCCCAAATAAACTACACTATTAGCACTCCACCTATGTCACAGCTCTGTACTCCAAAGTAGCCACACTATTAGCACTCCACCAGTGTCACAGCGCTGTACTCCAAAGTGACCACACTATTAGCACTCCACCTGTGTCACAGCTCTATACTCCAAAGAAACTACACTATTAGCACTCCACCAGTTTCAGACCTCTGTACCCCAAAGAAACTACAGTATGAGCACTCCGCATGTGTAACAGCTCTGTACCCCAAATAAACTACACTATTAGCACACCACCTATGTCACAGCTCTGTACTCCAAAGTAGCCACACTATTAGCACTCCACCGGTGTCACAGCGCTGTACTCCAAAGTGACCACACTATTAGCACTCCACCTGTGTCACAGCGCTGTACTCCAAAGTGACCACACTATTAGCACTCCACCTGTGTCACAGCTCTATACTCCTAAGAAACTACACTATTAGCACTCCACCTCTGTCACATCTCTATACTCCAAATAAACTACACTATTGCAAACCTCTAACAGAGGAACATCTCTGGCAGCTGCTACAGATGTTACTGTGCCTGTTGTAGAATGAGCTGTTGTCCCAGAGGTGAGTCTGTACCTGCTTTCGTAACATAAAGTTGTGCAGGAGACTATTCACCAAGATATAGCACTCATAGCTGCAGGGTGGCCTTATCTGACATCCCCACAAGCGACAGTGGAATAAAATTACCTCTTGAATTATTGGTTTATAGAAACTCAAGGCTGTTTTCACATTCGATACACAGAGTCTTTCCTCTCCTTCATTTGCACACATGGCCTAGGGGAAAAAACACAGGCAGACTTCCTGTCTGGTTAGTATGGATTTTAAATCACGTGATTTCAGCCAGTTAGCACTCAGAACTGCTAGGGCTCTTGTCCTGTGTACAGTGGTCTTCTCGTGAGGAAACATTAAAGGGGAATATTTCTCTTCATAGGTGGGGGGAGCACCATTACACCTAGTTTTAAAGTAAAGAAAATCTTATAAATCACAGTAGCCAACTTGAGTGATTTATATTTTCATTTGTGTGCTGCAGGGTGTTTGTTACTGAATAAGAGCTTTCTCTTGCGTTGTTGGGGCTGACAGAACTGTTATATTTCACTTTGAATGATGGCTGCTGGTGCAGTGGTAGCGCTACTGCTTGGAACACCGATGACCTGGGTTTGGAAGCGACTTGGGTATCAGAGGACCGGTCGGGGGAGGAAGATTGAGCGTCCCATGGACTACGCTCCTCCTTGGGGGAAGGGGGAAGCTTCTGGAAATTGTCTGACCCTTGGTGAAGGCCAGGGGTCCAACAGCCAGTGCAAGTGGTTGTTGGAGGCAGGGCAGACATCGACGTACGTGCCCATGCTGTCATTGTACATTCCACCTCCTGGGGAGAAACACCAAAAACGGGCTGCGCAGGATGCCACCCACCTCTGCTGTAGGTCCCACACCACTGAACTGTGGCACCACTGGAGCCGTATCCTGTTGTCCAGCGGTAGGTAGGGCCTGTCACAAATCCACTTGTGAGGGTCAGATCACTGAGCTTATAGTGCCCAACCCTAAGTGCAGTCTGTGACAGGGAGGGGTAGAACAGAGATACCCTCCTCGTGTCCGCCCAGAGTGTTTGCTGGGTTTACAATAGAACACTTGCCACGAGGTCCTAAAGCATCCCTCTATACTTTGGATCAGGGCACAATACCAGTCTCAAGTCTTGTGGCCAAATATGAACCCTTTTTCTTGGCTATTACACACAGGAGGAAGGCCCAAGTAAGTACGTCCTCTTCGGGGTAACAGCGCAAAAAACTGATTTGGCCTTACCCTACAGGACATGCCAGTTCACAGTCCCTGCAGACTCATGAGACTCTGGTACTCTTCCTAAATCCATCCAGATGTATGTCCCCACTGACACTTTTCAATTTGATTGCTGTTTGGTGACCCTTCTAAGCATAAACAGTTGTCACAGATTTGTAATAAAACTTCTACAGTCACACATACAATATAAGGAATCTCACACAGGCAGAATTCTTTAGAAAAACAAAAGTCTTTACTAAAATATCTAAATAAATGCAGTAAAAGAGAACATATACAAATTTAGGTTGCAGCATTAGAAACAAATGGGAAAGTATACAGAATAACCACCTTAAAACTGTTTAACTACATCTCTACCTTAAAGATGAAAATGTTCAACATCCTTTTTATGTTTGCTTACGCACAGTGCACAAGAAACATATTGAGATAGTAAAGCATTGCAGAGGTGTGGCAGTGTTGTGCCCAATGCAGCGGATGCTTTAATGGGTGTGTCCCTCAGCCACCAATTAATGCTGAAGCTGCCGATGACGGCAGTCTCAGAGCGAGCACCACACTCAAAAGAAATCTGCCACTGCAATCAGGCAGTTTCGTCATTGCAGTGGGAGTCCCAACTCCATCCCAACAGGCACACAGCAGGACAACAAATTTAAATGTTAACTCCCTCCCACTGCTGCTGCCTGCCCTGCACCCTCTGTTCTCCGTCCCCTGCCAATATCGGGGTGCTCAATCCTCGTGTCAACATGTATCCCCCCCTCACCCCATTAATGTGTCACACTGGGAACCCACCCCAGTGTGCAAAAAAATACTACTTCAGTGTTTCCGACACTGGAATACCCCTCCTGGTGTCGAATGCGCGCCCCCACTCCCCACATCCTCAGTCGACATCGGGTGTCCCATCGGGTCGGCATTGATCCTCTCAGTACTCTGGCTCACTGGGAGCTCACCCCAGTGTGTCAATCCATTTTGTTAATATTTCATCTGTAAAAGAAAACAGTCCCATGACATCTTTTTTAACCCCCAAAAAAGAAAATGGTCCCTCGTCATTCCTGCGGCCCCTCCCCAACCTGCACCCTTCCTTTGCACACCCCACCTCCCCACACCTACATCCGGAGATGGAGCAACGATCTTCTTTGGACCAGGAACACGTCTGCACTCTTCAAGGACCAGCCGGGAACTGAAGGAATGACGGTAAGCCCTATAATGGCAGTCAGTGGGGTTTCAGCTTAGGTTGATATCTCAGCCAATTTTTGGAATTTTGGTCCCACATTTTCAAAATGGGGTTCTTGGGACCCCACTTCATGAACACTGGCACTGTCATTTCATTTCTTGGCCCCGAAAGGTGATTTTGCGGTCGCTGCATGAAATCACCTTAAGGGACCAGTTAACAAAACAAAAGTGTCACTGTTCATGAGTTGAGGTCCTGAAAAGCCCTTGTTGCAAATTTGGTGATTAAAAATCAAAAAAATGATTGCGCTACGAGTGTCCGTTGTGCAGTTTCTATGCATGCTTGTAACTTCATCAGTTTTTAATATTTTCACTCCAAATTTCCAACATTGCCATTTTTTTCATACCCCTTTATGAACAGTACAGCTGTCGTTTTTTGCATCCTTCCTGAAATGTGTTTTTGCACCTGTGGCATAGAATGTCGCAGTTGTGGTGTGAAATCAACTTTCAGGACAGATTAACGGAATCACAGTGCCACTGTTCATGAAGGGAGGTCCCAAAAAGGCCATGTTGAAAATTTGGTGAAATCATTCCAAAAAATGGCTGCGTTGCACAGTTTCTATGCACACTCGTAACTTCGCCACTTTTTCATATTTTCTCTCCAGATTGTCAACATTGCCATTTCTTCACACCTCCTCATGAACAGTACAGCTATCATTTTTCACATCCTGCCCGAAATGTGTTTTTGCTCCTGTGGCACTGAATGGCACACTCGCTGTGTGAAATCACCTTTTGGGATTGAGTAACAAAATGATACTGCCTGTCTGCCGGCCCAGTGGCGCTGAGGGCTGAGGTGCTGGATGCCTTACCTCGCCACACGGCGACCCGTGTTCGAGGAATGAGCGAGATCACTGGGAGTCGGCTGGGGAGGAGAGGGATGGAGCACCCGACGGCTGCTCTCCTTCTCCCGGGGGGGGGGGCCACCTGTAAGCTCCCGCTGTGATACCGCCACCTGGGGGTGCTCGGGTGGAAGGTGTGTTATGGGGAGATAGCAGTAGAAGGGGACGGGCAGACGTCGGCAGAGGGGCGGAGCAGGAGGCACGTCTCAGCATGTCTCCTCGCTCCTAGGCCCTCATTGCACACCGACGTCTGGGGCTGAAAACAGGAAACAACCCCCAGTTGATCCTAGGTGATGACTCCTCGCTACACACACTCGTGGTTTATCGGGGCAGACTCCGCTGTGCAGGGTCCACTGCAGAACAGTTGTTGGGGAGGATTAAGGGAGAGCTCCTCCTCACCCCACACCGGGGGGTTAACCGGGCATCAAGGGCAGTGTGACCAGGTACTCTAGGGGCAGACTCCGATGACGAGGTGTGTGTGTACATGGGGAAGTCTGAAAGAGTGGAGGGAAGGGGTAGTAAGGTGCAAAAATACAAAGACAAAAAAAAAAAAAGATACTGCCACTGTTCATGAGGTGAGGTCCCAAAAAGCCCATGTTGAAAATTTGGAGCAAAAATACCATCAAACGCCTAGGGTGATAGGGTTTCCAGCCATAACACCCACCCTGTACAGGCGTCGGGGGGGGTGGCTTGGGGTCATCGGACATAATGCTCACACCATTCCACCTCACCCCCATGCTGCAGCCACTGACAGGCATAAAGGTGTGCCTTGGAGTCTTCGGCCATAACATTCACCCTATTCTCCTATACTGTACCCATCTCAGCTTGTTTTCCTTATGGAATGGGGTGAGCATAAGGGCCAAAGACCTCCAAGACACACTGCGACACCTGTCAGTGTCTTGCAGGAAATGAAGCCCAGTGAATGGCGTGGTGTTATGGCCGACGACCCACAAGCACACCCCAATGCCTGTCAGTCTCTGCAGAGTGGGGAAGGGGTTGGCGTTACTTCAACACTTCACTGCCATTCCTATTATGCATCACTCTAACTCCTGCACTACCAATGCCAATACCAACAAGCAAACATTCGGCATTGACAAATGCTTGTTTTGTGTAGCAGTTTGGCAGCTGGTCTGTTGTGTCAGAAGTGCAAAACCAGAATGGCCCCGAGTAACTGTACTGCGAGTTTAGCTATCTTTTCTGAACTGCAGTGTCAGCAGTATTCCAGTCATAAGGAAACCAGTTTATTTTCATGGCCGCCTGATGATGTGACCCAGCTTCGACATAAATTCTGCCTCCATAATTAACTAGTAACAGGACAGTCACTTTTAAAATTTTGATGTACCAATAGAGAATCCTGTAAGTTAATTTACAGTGCCATGTTAGAATTTCACATAGTACTGCTAGGATGGTCATCTGCCATCCACTTTCTGGCTCAAACATCCTATTCCCTCATAAAATGTGACATCCTATCATAGTTCCTGAGATCAAAACAATCTGCTTCTGTAGTACGTGTTTACGGTAGGTAAATGGCTTTTGGCACAACTCTGCTAAACGAACCTGGGAATTAAAATCTCCCCTTCTTGGTAAGTAGGTGGCCTTCGAGTCAAAAGGTCACCCCTTCAAAAAAGAATCTAGGCTTTTCCTTTGCTTTGAATTAACACTGGCATGGGCATATATAGAAATCCCATAAAACAATATATAACAGAAGTATATGTATTGCAAATAATTATTGGCAGTTGGCTAACTCGCAATAGGGCCCCTCCTGTTGGTTGCATCCTGGGGGACAATCTAGGGCTTCACTCCAGAATGCGTGAGTCTTGGGGAAGTGGATGACAGGGATGGGTTGTGGTGTAGGGACAGTGGGGGCCAGTCCCTACAAAACGTAAGCAGTTATAAAAAAAAAAATCTAATCCAAGAAGGGACACCCCTCCGTACACGTATAATTGTATAAACTCGTAACCACATTAGGTAGTAAGGTAGTGAGTTAGTAAGTTAGTATTTGTTATAAGATTTACCATATCTTTATGGAAGACTTATTCAATGCATTATGCCCACTAGCTCCATTAGAAGTCTAAACCATTAATTTCTTACCCCAGGAGTCCTTTAGCATCAGTAACTTTTTTGCACTTAGCTGGCTAGGTGCAACTGCCCCGGAGGTGTGCCTTTAAGAGATATTTAAATGAGCGTAGGGCCAAGCCAATCAAAAGACAGGAGGGCGTGTGAGCTGAGTGAGAGCTGTTGAATGCTTCAAAATTTTTCTCCGCTGGACTGAGCAATATTGCCTCTGAGGTGTCTCCCAACTTTCCTTGTTGACAGCCTCCTAGTGTTTATCTGGGTAAAGTTTTCCTTATAAACTATTTCCTTTAGTGAGCTGAGTGAAAGTTTTACTTTTTCATTAGTGCTGCGCAAATTTTTTGTTTTTAGTGCGAGGGAGCTATTTTGACTTTATTTTTACCGCGACTAGTTTAAAGCCTAATTTTATCGCAGGTGGTTATTTTTGATGGTTTCCTTCATTTTTGGGGCAAATTCTTGTGGGAGCCGTCGAATTAAGAGACAGTTGCCTTGTTTTTTTACCTCAGACCTCGTGGGGTTTACTGCGTGGCATCTGCAATAGATTTCAAATTTAAACAGTGCCTGGGGGTTTCTCTCTAGATTGGCAATTATGAGGAAACCTTTTTTGTTATATTACTGTACCTTGGTATCATCCGTGTCTGTCTGTAATAGTCCAGCATCCACCTGTGCACAGTTGAGTATAACTGGGTTTCTATTAAGATTGGTAGTGGTATAGATCTCAGTTTTACAACCAAAAAAAAAAAGGCACTGGTAATAGAGTTTATTAACTGGGGCAGGACTGGCTGGTGGCATTTTCACAGAAACCTACACTCAGTTCGTAGGTCCAGAACTGGTTTGCTTTGCTTAAATTGGCAAACATAACAGACAAACCGTTGATAATTATGGCTGAGGATAAATCAAAGGCTTCTGACAAGGGGCCATTCAAAAGTACTAATACCAAAAGCAGAGGTGCTGAGTAACCCTCCCGATCCCAGCCAAAAAATAAAGCTTCCAAAGATGAAGTTCCTCACAAATTGAAAAATAAGAGTGATGAAAAATGAAAATTATGCACCTACTGTAATTCTTGATCTTCCCTTGTATCTTCACCATTCATTACTGCTTGGGTTGTGCCGGAGTCACGCACCCACCACAGAAGATTTTTTTTTGGAGTCGGCACCTACGAGGCTGCCCTGAGAGCGGCATTGTGTCATGTCTGCGGTAACCGTTATGTCGCAGACTCCTCCTCCATCTCAGTTCTGATCGCCGGAGAGACAAAATAAAAGATAAGAAGAAGAAAAGGGAAGGAGGCAAGGGAGCCGAGGGACAGAAAAAGGAAATGAAGTAAACTGAAAAAGAAATAATCCGAAAGAGGACAGAGAAGAGGAAGATGCCTGCCCTAAGGGAATGCAGGGCCTCACCCCTGGGGTGGCTCCAAGGAAGAATAGAAAAGAAGGAAAGGGAAAAAGGAGGGGTGGAGGAAGGGAGAGCTCTGCCGATTGGGAGACTGGTTAAAGGGAGATAAGCTCGGAACCAATAACAAGGAAGCAAGAAGTCAACTTTATAAAGGAGGAAAACATTTTTAACTGAATCACTTGTCCAGATAGGGCACAAGGCAGATTCTCTGTGGCTCCCGCCATCCCCAACCCTTTAACTCACAGCTGAGAGCTCTGAGACTGCCAAGGCAGAATATCTGTTCCGAAACGGAGAGAGCAACCAGGGAGGGAGAAGAAACCCACTAGCACTTTGTCAAGTGCTAACACATATGTGAGTGGGGAGGGGGTAAGGGTTTAAGCCCTACAAGGGACAACCCTTAAACAGAAAGATTGGAACTCAATCGGGCTCCCTGTAGGCAAGGCAAAGATCACCAGCTCAAGGTAAAATAGTGTCAGGGCAGCTTAATTTAGAAGAACTGACACAGGGTGATTGAGACATGCCAAGGGGAGTTAGCAAAGGAAACTGAGCCATGCAAGGGAAAGTTTCCTATTGTAAAAGAAAGTACGGCTTAGAAGGCCAAGTCACCCACAGGGAGTCAGAAAGAGTTCCTAGGACAGAAAAAGTTACTTGTTCCCCTCAACCAGAGGTTTTCATTTTGTTGACATAAAGGCCAGGAAAGGAGGGCAAGTTGGGAGGTGGAAGACACCTAGAAGGAGGCCGTTAGGAGGAAGGAGGGCGGGTATCAGTAATGAATGGTGAAGTACAAGAGAAGATCAAGAATTACGGTAGGTGCGTAATTTTCATATCTTCCCTTGTCAATCTTAACCATTCATTACTGCTTGGGTGAGTACCAAGCTCCCCACCCCACTGGGAGACAACAGCGTCCCTGAGGGAACAAGACCCTCAGCCTTCTGCTGGTGAGGAACAGAAGGAAGAGATCCATGGCTGATTCCAAGAAAAGCCTAAGGTTGGGGAGAGCTAGGAGGTGTCCCCCAAAGACGAGGGGATGGAGGGAGCCACTGTAAAAGTCTCCTAGCCCTGGAGGAAAACAAACGGGTCCCTCGGAAGGCAGAGCGAATTACCCTACGCCGGGCCAGGGGTGACAATCTAGACAGACGAAGCCATGCCGTCCGTCTGCTACAGATCACTGTCCCTGCAAGCCTGGAAGCTATCTCACTGGTGTCATAAGATGCCCTTGCTTGGTGTCTTGCCAGCTCCAGGCCTATAGCAGAGAGGGCAGTGGCCTGTCTAGATTGCTCTGAATCAGGCATTGATGCTAGAAGTTGGGATAGCATCGACCATAAATGCCTGCTGTAGGCAGCATGATGTGCTTGATATGATGCAATGCAGAGCATCGCACGAGAAGAAGAGAACACTCTTCGCCCCCACCGGTCACATTGTAGAGAATCTGAGTCCAGTGGACAGTCATGCGCCAGGCGGCGGTGCCCGGAAGGAGTCTGTAGGAAAGCCAATCCAGAGGGTGGGTTGGGGAGAGAACCTAAGGACTCAGATGGGGCACAATACCGTCTCCTGCAGTCTGCCGGGGCTGGGCTAGGGGCAGCTGGAGACTGCCAGGAACAGATAGACGCCTCCTGGAACGGAATAGGCCAGGATGGCACCACCAAATGCTAGGCACTGAATTCACTAAGGAATTCATGCGTCTCCCATTCGGTATTGTCTCGCCTAACAAAGGAGATACGAAGATCCCTCACCATCCTCGAAAGGAATCACTGATAATCAGTGAAGTCAGCATCAGAGGAGATATGAGCAAGGGGTTCCTCTTGTTTCGAGGAGGAAGACGAGGATGATGGAGAGCTCGAATGTCCAGAGGACTCCTGTGGTGGAGGGGATAGGCAAAACACCTGCTCATGCATACATCTAACGTATGAAGGGAAGGCCGCCGCAGTAGCTCTGAACGTCTCCCAGGATAACGGACCCATAGGACTGACATGGCCTGGGAGGGGGGGTGGTGGCTGCAGAGGAATGGGAGTGGGGCACCTGCAAAGAGGCAACTGTCTTCTGCTTTGGCTCTGAAATCCGGAAAATGGAGCCCGAGCTGGCGGGTTCTGGACAACAAACCAGGTGGCAGAACGGAACCCTGGGGATGCAAAACCTGAAAGAGCCTAGAAGGGGATACTCCCCTGTGGCGAACCTGAGGCAGCCCACGGCCCAGCGCCACCAGAGTGGTCCTGGAGCCCAAGAGAAAGGCTGGGTCCCAGCTCACGGCTCCCTACCCACACCCGGTGGTGGCGAACGAGCACCTCCCCTCGGCCTCTCAACTGCTCAGATTCCAAGGATGCCCTCCTCCTCAACCTCAGCGAAGGGACCTGTTGATCCGGGGTTTTCCCGAGGGAACCCCCCCGAAGACACGGTCACCGACCCACCCTGAGGAGGCGCAGCAGCACCGGGAATGGCAGCTACAGCAGCCCCCTCAGGGCGGGCAACCTCTTCCCCAACCTCCACCACCTCCCCCTCCGAGGACTCCAGACCACCCCCAGTCTGGGGATCCTCCGAACGAGAAAGTTGGGGCACTGAGAAATAGGAGCGCTGGGCCACCTGACACGACATCTCACCGGAGACCCCGACTCCGAAGAATCGGGGCACCAGAACGGGTCCACATCCGAATCATCCTCCCGGATGAAGAAGAGACCAGCTGGACCTCAATACCAAACCCTGGGCACTCCCGAAATGGCATGACGAGTACCGGTGTCACTGGCGGCGCTGGATGACTTCGGACCACCCACAACGCCTAAACCCGGTCCCTAACTCCCGGCGGTGTAGCTGGGCCCGGCACTGCCATCGGCACCGAGGAGCCAGCACGGCACCTCCAGTGGGCTGACCAGGCCACGGCCGCGGGGCGGTGCCAAGGTTGGCACCACCCGGATCCAGAGCGGCACCAGAGGGCGTGCTCGAGGGTCCACGTGCCGGGCCCAGAAACCTGGGCTGCGACACTGGGGAGCCTGCACCTCTGGGAGGTGACTGCCGAGTGGTGTCTCCACCGCCGCCCCAGGAGGGACTGCGGTGTTCCCCCGACACTACAAAAGAGGCCTCCTCCTCGGTGAGACTAGAAGATGAGGAGGCCTCCTCCTCTCCAGACCATATAGGCCTGGGAGGGGACCTGGAGGAAGGGTCTAAAGTTCTTACCTGGGAAGTCCTACAGCGACGTCGTACCCAGAAAGTCGGCGGAGCCCTGCCGATCTTAAACGCTCGGACTTCAAGGACTCGGCAGTCCATGGAGAAACAAGCGTTGCACGAATCCATATCATGGTTGGGTCCCAGGCAACGAAGACCAACATCATGCCGGTCCGTGATGGAAAATGCCGGCCACAGGAGCACCGACGCATAGGGGCATGGCCCGCCTTCGACTTACGTTTGGCTCCCGAACCTGACATGATGAGAAATAAACAGAAAAACACAGCAAAATGATCCCAGTGCCGCAAGAAAAAACAGAATGGTCTTACCGGCTAATAACAACTTCAACGGCGTTGGGATGAGCAGAAAACAGAGAAGGAGGAGTCGCAAGTAGGCCTCTGACACAGCTGTAAATCTCACATGCGGAGCAGGTGCAGCCTCGACGGCGGGAGAAACAGAACTGAGATGGAGGAGGAGTCTGTGACACCTACGGCCACCCCTCGCACATGATGCAATACGTCACTCTCGGGGGCAGCGTGTAGGTGCTGACTCAAAAAAAAAAAAATCTCCCATGGCGGGTGCGCGCCTCCGGCACAACCCAAGCAGTAATGAATGGTGAAGATTGACAAGGGAAGATAAAGAAGCTTGATAAAGCCTCTGATGAAGTGGCTAAAAAGAAACTCTGTCAAGACAGATATGCTCTCGTTGCTCCTGGGAAAGCCAATAGTGAGACAACAGGCATTTTAAAGCATACAGAAAAAACAAAACACAAACTGAGCAGGTTCTTCTGTCAGTGCAAGATATGGAAAAGGCATGGCAACTGTTTCAGACCCTTCAAAAGATGGGTCCTCGATTTACTGGGCCTGGAAAGCACTCTTCCACAGTTCCCTCTTCTGTAGCCTGTGAGGGTGACACACATGATCAATTTTATGATGCCCTGACATGGATTTTGAGGGCCTTGAGCCCCAGAAGTCTCCGGACCCTCACCTTGGGGATCCCCTGGGTGACCACAAGGATCCTTCCTCTATGTTTACATTTATACAAAATATGCTGGATACCCTGGACCTCCCTATGCAGGAGCCCAACCAGGATGTCAGTGAAGACAAAGATTATAGGGAGATGAAGGGCCTTTCATCCTCAAAGACCCTGGTCGTCCCTATCTATAAAGCATTCAGAAAAATATCATGACGGTGCTTCAGCACCCCACTTCAGTATCAGGGGGTTGATAAGTGACTTGAGAGAAAATATAAATTGTCTAAAAATGGTACCGAATTCCTGTCTGCACACCCTAGCCACGAACATATAGTGCAGCAAGCAGCTTGTGAGAAAGCTGGAGTCTCCTTGTTGCCCTCTCCCCAGACATGGATTCCAAGAAAATTGACTTTATAGCAAAGAAAATGTATGCCACAGCTTCCCTGTTTCTCAGGCTTTTTTCTTACATGGCATTCGTAGCCAAATATCAGAAAGCCCTTTGGAAATCTGTCCAGACTGTTGCCCTCAACGGATCAGATTCTATGGTGCAAGAGCTGGTGGATTCGTCAGAAACTGCCCTGGGAGCTACTATGTACCAAATCCACATGGCAGATGACAACAGTGATGCAGCCTCTAGGGCAATGGCCCATGCCATCTCTCTGAGACGCTTCACCTGGCTTAGAACAACCAGTCTGACCACAGACACTCAGAACAATGCCATGGATTTTCCCTATGATCAGAATATGTTGTTTGATTACATAACCACTGACTACATGAAAAAAGTCAATGAGTACAAGGCCTCCTGGCAGAGCCACTCATCCAAGCCTAAACCTGCCATGCCTCAGAGGTCCAATCCCAGGGGCGGTAGGGGCAGAAGTTTTGTTCCCAGGCCTTACAATCCCTATCCCCAATCTGACTTTAGCCAGTACAGGGGGTCTTTCAGAGACAGGGGCAGAAGGGGACAAAGAAGAGCCACCTCTACCCTGCCATCTGCCTCTCAGTCTTAAAGTCCTGATGTGAGTGTCCAGGTTGCCTCCCCGTTTCCGGTTGGAGGCAGACTCTCTCACTGTCTTCAGCACTGGTCCCTCATCACGCCAGACAAGTGGGTGTTGGAGATAGTGGAAAAGGGTCTGTCATTACAGTTCGAGCAGCTGCCAGACCTCAAGCATAACAAGGTGTCAAGACATCTGTCCCCAACACAGATACCACTGTTGGAAATGGAGGTACAAAATCTTCTGACTTTACGAGCAGTGGAGAGGGTCCCCACCCACGAGAAGGGCAAGGACCTCTACTCCAGGTATTTTCTCACACAAAAGAAAACTGGGAAGTGGCAACCTATCTTAGATTTCAGATATTTAAACAAACATCTGAAAAAACCCAAATTCAAAATGGTCACTCTGTCACAGGTCATACAGTCCCTACAGCTGGGAGACTGGCTAGCCTCCCTCGACTTAAAGAATGCCTACTTCCACATACCCATAAGGAGAGCTCACAGGAAGTTTCTCAGGTTCGAACTTCCTTCAGGTCAGTATCAGTTCACCGCAATGCCCTTTGGTCTGTCCTCGGCCCCAAGAGTCTTTACCAAGTGTCTGGCAATGGTAGCAGCACATCTCAGGAGGCTGGGTGTCACTCTCTACCCCTATCTGGACGACTGGCTCATAGTAGCAAAGTCTCCTTGCCAGGTCAAGGAATCTCTTTCCCTCACAGAATGCACTCTGGAATCTCTGGGTTTCCTGGTAAATCTAAAGAAATCTCACCTGGGACCCACCCAGGGCCCAGCTGGACACTCAGAAGGGATACGCTTTCCTCCCTCAAGAAAGAATTCAGAGTTTTCTTTCAGTGGCAGATTCTGTCGCCCTGGGACAGCCAAGACCAGACAGACATTTCCTCAAACTTCTGGGACGTATGACCTCTATGACTGCAGTAGTTCCAGGGGCCAGGTACAGGATAAGGCTCCTGCAAGCCTACGTCAGAGCTTGCTGGTCTCAGAGGAGCAACACATTTTCTAAGTTGATAGCTGTGTTGGAGCAGTTCCTCCAAAACTTGCTGTGGTGGAAGAACCCTGCAAATTTGCAGGTAGGTGTTCCCTTTCAAGCTCCTCTTCCCACAAAGGTGATCACCACAGATGCCTCCTTTTTGGGCTAGGGAGCTCATTTAGACAGTGCCTCAGTAAGTGGCAGCTGGACTCCCGAAGAGTCACAGTTGCACATAAATTTTTTGGAACGCAGAGCAGTCTTACTAGCTCTCAAAGCTTTCAGTCCCAGCACAGACGGGCAGGCGGTTCAGATTCGAATAGACAACACCACTGCAGTGTTCTACATAAACAAGCAGGGTGGTACCAGATCAGGAATACTCTGTTTGGAAGCTCTAGTCTCTAGCATTCTCCCTGGGAGTCAGCCTGTCAACTATTCACCTCCAAGGCAAACTCAGTACTCTGGCGGGTGCTCTAAGCTGCATCGGTCAAGGTCAGAGTGAACGGATACTGGACAAGCAAGTACTTGCCACAGTGTTCAGACGTTGGGGCACACCAGACGTGGATCTGTTTGCCCCTCCTCTCCATTTTCAGCTTTCTCAGTACTGTTGCAGGCCCCCTGTTCCGGGAACACTTCTTCCGGATGCCCTGATCCTGGACTGGTCAGGGAGTTTCCTATACTCATTTCCTCCCTTTCCCCTGATATGCAGGGTTTTGCTGCAACTCAGACAGTAGCCTACATCGATGATCCTAGTGGCTCTGGACTGGCCCAGGCAATCCTGGTACCCTCTCCTTCTCTCAGTGTCCTGCAACAGGCCCATTCGCCTGCCTCTGACTCGCTCCCTGCTCACCCATCCTCGGACAGGAGTGCAGTACCCAGACATACACTCTCTTCACCTCAAGGCCTGGTTCTTGAGGAGTTAAGTTTCCATCCTCACAGTACTCTGATCAAGTCCTTAACATACTGAGGATGACTAAAAAACCTGAACACTAAGAAGACTTATGCAGCCAAATGGAAAAGGTTTTCCCTGTGGTGCAAGAGTGAAAAGGTCGAACCCCGATCAGCTTCAGACCCTCAGCTGCTAGGCTACCTGGTACACCTGCAGGCGTCAGGCTTAAAACCATCTTCACTCAAGTTACACCTGGTGGCGATTTCACCCTGCCTTTCTCTGGGAAAGAAAAAATCATTTTTTTCCCGCAACATTATTAAACACTTTTCCAAAGGCCTCTTGCACCTCCAGCCTCCAGCCAGGGAAACTGTTTTTCCTCGGAGCCTGAACCTTTGCACAGATGGGCTCATGAATTCACCTTTCGAGCCTATGTCCACAGCCCACATCAAGTTTGTAACTTGGAAGACCGTCTTCCTGGTAGCCATTACGTCTGCCAGGAGGATTTCAGAGCTACAGGCCTGTGCACTGAGCTGAATTACATCATCCCTCACAACGATTAAGTTGAGCTCAGGACAAATAGGAAATTTGTGCCAAAGGTGGTTTCAGAGTTTCACTTGAACCAGTTCACTACTCTGCCTGTCTTCTTTACTGAGCCATCCACTCCTGGCGAGCAAAAGCTCCACAGCTTGGATGTCAAAAGATACATAGATACATAGACAGTGTTGGCAGATAAGGGCCTATGGCCCACCCAGTCTGCCCATTTGAGCTTGTAAGTTCAGTTTATGTTTTCCTAGAAGTCCGTTGCCCCTTACCCCTGACCTCCAGAATTCCTTTATGTCTATCCCATGCATTCTTAAATCCTGTTATTGTTTCAGCCCCCCACCACTTCCTCTGGCAGGGTGTTCCACTTGTCCACCACCCGTTCTGTGAAGAAATTCTTCTTCACTTTCCTCTGAATCGTCCTTCCTCCAACTTCATCCCATGCCCTCTAGTCCTGGAACATCTTTTTCGCTTAAAAATAGTGTATTCCTGCACCCTGTTCCTCCCTGCAAGATACTTGTATGTCTCTATCATATCCCCTCTCTTCCTCCTCTCCTCCAGGGAGTACATGTTCAGTTCCTTCAACCTGTCTTCATAGGACTTGTGATGCAATCTTGAGCTGCTTGTCCCTGAACAGGGCTGCTCCAGCTCACCGACGGTCGGCCGGCACCCAGCCAGCCACCGACCAAGACCAGGACACCCGCCTGCAGCTCCTTGGAAGCTGCTTGTCCCTGAACAGGGCTGCTCCAGCTCACCCACGGTCGTCCGGCACCCAGCCAGCCACCGACCAAGACCAGGACACCGCCTGCAGCTCCTTGGAAGCTGCTTGTCCCTGAATAGGGCTGCTCCAGCTCACCCACGGTCGGCCGGCACCCAGCCAGCCACCGACCAAGACCAGGACACCCGCCTGCAGCTCCTTGGAAGCTGCTTGTCCCTGAACAGGGCTGCTCCAGCTCACCACGGTCGGCCGGCACCCAGCCAGCCACCGACCAAGACCAGGACACCTGCCTGCAGCTCCTTGGAAAGGCAGGACAGCGCGAGCCAATGAACACGGGTGCTTCCAGCAAACCACTCTGATTGCAAGCAGTTTCCTGCTATAGACACCTGCACTTGTTAGACTTTCCATAGAACTAAGCACATTTCTACTGTGTTATTAGGAGTTTTTCTACTGTACTAGCTGGATTGTAATTTCTACTACTGTTTTAAATTGCTTACACCTCTTCTGTCTGACTGCTCTTCTTGCAGCCCCCAATCCAAGCACTCTGCCTTGGTGCCGATAAGTCTACTTTTTTTTTTTTTTTTAAGTGGCTGGTTTCCATTAGCAGGTTATACGGACCTGCCACTAGAGGGATTCTTGGTCTTCTACATAAATCACTGTATTCTTTTGTGGGCAATATGGCCTGCATTATCATTCTACTTCTTTCCCGGTTCTGCTACAAGGGGACTTGAGTCTGAAGGGTGGATGGCCACTAACTAAGCTGCTCCTGATCTCCTTGTTCCCCTTTCTGCTGTATTTTCTCATCTAGGTTTTAAATGGGTACCTAGGTGGGCAAATTTGTTGACTAGAAAATATTGCACTAATACAAATCACGAGACCACTCAATCTGGGACCATGACTCTCCTTATTGTGTTTTTATTGCTCCTAAGGTGCAGAGTTTTCAGCAATACAGTGCAATTCGAAGTACCTCAATGCAGTTCAGTTCTCCAGTGTACCTTATCAATACCTAATGTTATAACAGTCTACTGTGCAGACACTGTCATTCTCCTCTTCCCTTTTAGCCTATTCCCCCCCGGTTAGCCTACACCCCTTTGCTACTGTCCTCACCTATGTCTACCCAAGCACTTACATTGATCACAATCAACTGTCATTACAGTGCGCCACCTCTTCGCAACCGCGATATGGGTTGCCGAAGAAATAAAAAGCAGTCTCCATTCTTATAAGCTCCTTAAAGAAAGTTATACTTTAGCTTCTTCTCTGCTCAGGAAATGTGGAGCTCAACCCTTCCCCACAACTTACCTCGCCTATCGATTTTGCTGAGGCACAGGTCTCAAAATGATGATGGTCAACATTTTAAGCCTGCCTAAAAGACTTGTACAGCTGCAAGCCTGGGCTGCACCGTTAACCCAGACCTTATCATAATTACTGAGTCGGTGGTTAAAAAGCGAACACTGATCAACAAATATCACTGCAGGGCTACAATTTATTTAGAGCAGATAGAGAGTCTAGAGGCGGGGTGTGGTTATCTATGCCAAATCTAAGTACTTGGTCACCAATATTAGTTGCAAATCTCTAGCCAAGGAATTTGAGTTAGTTTCGCTGAGCCTTCATCTCCCCTCTCGAATGTATCACTATCCTAGGTGGCTATAGACCCCGATCTGGTGGTGATGAAGTCCTTAATCTTTGAAATCCATGTTCGTAGATGCAAAGCGGAAACAATATTTCTAGGAGATCTAAATATGGACTGGCTGTCACCTAAATCCTGCGGCCTCAAATCCTTTGTGACGAGCTAGGTCTTGGGCAATTAGTCAGAGAACCTACTAGAGACAACACTCTAAATTGCCAACAGTTCCATTCGAGATGTGGTACTAACCACCCATCAACACAAAATATCTTATTTGGTAGTGTTTCTAGCGACATGAGCGATCATGGAATTGTTGCTTGCATAAGATCTCAAATTAAGGCCCGTCCGCAGCCCATCTTTAACAAAAGATCCTTTCGCAAATTCAGTGCAGTAAACTTCCTATCTGACCTGAGCATGATCAGATGGCAAGATCTTTACCTAGCCAAAGATGTCAACAAGGCAGCTTGCATCCTTAATGACAAACTCACTACAGTAATAAATAAGCATGCTCCTTTCATCAAAGTAAAGTGCGAACAATTCCAATCCCTGGTTCACCTCGGATCTCAAGGCAGCCCTTATAGCTCCAGATAAGCTCTGGGCTAAAGCTAGACATTCAAAGAATCTTCGGATTGGCAGGCCTTTAGAACAGCCAGAATAACTGTGTGAAAAACTTGCGCTCTGCTAAAGCTAACTTATTATATTTCTACTCTTGAACAAGCTAAAGGTAACCCTCATAAAATAGGAAGACTATCAAAGCTATGAAGGAATGACCATAGCCCCTCTGTCCCAACAAAGATAGTTGCAAGTGGCAAGATTGTGGAAAACAAGTCCCTAATCCTGGAGGAACTTAACTCCCACTTTGCCACAGTTGGATTAACTTTTGACTCGTCACTTTATGCTGGTGCTGAGTGAGCCAGCATACCCCTCCCCACATCTAGTCCTGCACCCAGTTCTTCCAACTGCCGAGATAACTTATAAAAGTAGAAGATTCTCTTCTTAACAGACACCAAAAGCGCGGGGGCGATGGCTCGGAACCCCCTTTTCTAAGGTCAGGCTATGCCCATCTCACTGCCCCAATTCTCCACATCTTCAATCTTTCCATTACATCTGCTGCTGTGCCGTCCTGCTGGAAATCAGCACATATCCTCCCTCCTTTTAAATCTGGTGACCCATGCGATGTAAACAACTATAGGCCTATCTCCATATTGCCTATCCTTTCTAAAGTTCTCGAAAAACTGATCCATATTCAGTTAAAATCTCACTTGGAAACCTTCAAACAACATGAAGTCTTGCTATATTATGACTATTGCAGTTTTCCCCAGCCTTAGAACTGCTCCGGAGGTGAAAGAGTTAACTTCCATGCAGAGCATGGAGCTTAGAGCGCGAGCTCGGTTCAGAAGCTCTGTTTGGCTGGTTTCAAACCCGAAACAAATCAAATTCTTTACTCCGCCTCACTGAACAGTCGCTCGATTCCTCCTGTTGCTCGGTTCATTTCCCGGTTTAAGCGCTATTTCTTGGTTTAATTTAACACAATTTCATTATTTTAACACTAAAACCGATCGGTTCAGGCTCTGTCTATAGTAATCGTAAGTAATAGATAGGGTTTTTTCTGTGTGGAACTTGTAAAAGTATTATTGGTTCGGTTGAACCGATCGAGTTATATTAAATATAAGTTTGAAACCTTTTAAGGCTTTTAAATCTTGATTCCGGTTCTTGTCGGTTCTAAAAAAGCAGTTCATTCGTTTTTCCAGGACTATGTTGCAGTTTGGAACCGATAGGGTGTCTTGCCTGGCACTGCCATCAAAGGACAAGTTGGTTGGTTAGGCTGGCATCATGTCTGAGAAACCCAAAAATCGGGCCCACTGGGTTTCAACACTGTAGTGTCTGTGGGAAGCCTTTGCCAAGGCTGACCCACACACTATGTGTCTATGTCTGGGTTTGACCACCTCAATTCAGACTGCCAGATTTGTAAAAATTTCCTGCAGCCACCCTGGACAAGAAGTGGGCAGGCTCAGGAGACGAAAGGCCAAAAAGTCCCTGACCGGATGGCCAGCCAGTTGGTGCCAACCCGAACCGGAGAAATCCCCTCTGACTAGGGGCTGAGACTTTCCAGGGCAAGCGAAAAGCTGGCTCTGAGGCGGTTCCAGCAAAGAAATCTAAAAAAATCAGCGGTTTGGGTCAAAATTCCTTCTCCAACTGCTGCTGAGATAACCAGAGCAATACAGATTGTCCAGTCTATCCCCGGTTCCTCGAACACGCCACTGTCTAGCAAAGGTTGGTTAAATTGGTTCCAGTGGTTCAGGATTATGATATAGAAGAGTTCTATGAACCAGAGGAGGGATGAGGATTATGATCAGTAGTGAATGTGATTTTGAAAGTCTGGATGTGCCCATTGAACTGGACATCTCCTCAGACAGACCTTCAGGTGAGTCTCCCCTAGGCTTTCTGAGTCCCCTTCTCATTTTGTTTTATAAAAAGTTGCTGAGACCCTCCAGCTTCCCTTGGAGGCGTTGGATGAGCAAGAGGAGCCTGACTATGTGGAGATGATGGATATCCCAGAGTCCAGGAGGTTGTCCATCCCTTTACATAAATCCTTTAGAAAACAAACAGTAAAAATTTTAAAAGCTCCTAATTCTGTGCCTCCTGTGGATAAAAAGATGGGGAGGTACACTAGGAGGTACGCTTATCGGAAGTCCTGATACAGATTTTCTTTCACCACAATGCAGTCATGTTGGGAGTAGTTCAGGCTGCAGCCTGTAGATAAACTAATATTCCACTGGCTTCACATCCTCCTGACAAGAATTCCAGGAAGATTGATGCCATGGCAAAAAACAATACATGGCAGCATCCTTGGGACTCAGACAAGCTAACTATGGCATATGTTAAGATACCAGAAATCTAGATGGGATACTGTCATGGCCTTAACAAACAGGTCCCTGGCCATCTGAAGGAGCTGGAGCAGGTGGCTCTTGATGGTAGGAGGCATCTAAGAGTGCAATTCCATGCTGCAGTGGATTCTAATGATGTATGCTGTAGAGTCATGGCTACATCTGTGGCTTTGAGATTGGCCTGGCTCAGGTGTACTACTTTGTCTAGGATACCCAGTCTAAGGCTATGGATTTTCCTGTGGTGGGAAATTCTCTGTTTGGGAAGCAGACAGAGAATTATATGAAAAAAATGGATGAATATAGAACCACTTACAGGAGTGCACAAGCCAAGGAGGCAATCACTCCTCAGAGGCAGCCCCAGGGGGTAGGGGCAGGCCTTTTCACAGCCTTTTCACGAGACTCAGGCCCTCTCTTCCAGCCTGTGTACAGAGGGGTTCTTCAGAGGGAGAGGCAGGCAGGGGTTCGAGCAGGCCTGCTCCCACCCTCAGCCTAAGCCCCTGCCAAACAGGCACCTGATGGGATGCCCAGGGTTGACTCTCCACTACCTGTAGGGGCAGGTTGGCTCACTCAGTCCAGGACTGGCAGTCTTTAACTTCAGACAGGTGGGTCCTGGAAGTAGTGAGCCAGAGGTCTAATTCTCAGCTTCAAGAAATTTCCAAAGATGAGAGCCAGATCTTTTCCACAAACCCTTTAGAGACTCTTGCTTTGGAAACAAGTCTCAACCCTCCTGGCTCTCAGAGCTGTGAAAAAGGTTTCTCCCTTCACCAGGACAAGGGTCTGTACTCCAGGTGCTTCCTTCCCCAAAAAGACAGGAGGTGGCGGCCTATCCTGGATCTAAGATATCTAAACAAGCACCTTTTAAAGCCAAAGTTCAAAATGGTGACACTGGAATGATTTTACCCTCCCTAAGGCCAGGGGACTGGCTAGCCTCCCTGGACCTCAAAGATGCCTACTTCCATGTTCTTATCAAGCTCCCATCGAAGTACCTCAGATTGAACTGCCCTCAGGCCATTATCAGTTCAGAGCAATGCCCTTGACCTTACTTCTACCCCAAGAGGTGTTCACAAAGTGTCTAGCAGTAGCAGTCGCTCACCTAAGAAGGCAAAAGATTGCCATTTTTCCCTACCTGGACGACTGGCTCATTGTGGGTCAGTCTCCAGACCAAATCAAATCACACCTGCTAGTTACCCAGCAGCTGCTTGCCTCTCTGGGGTTTCTTCTCAATCTTCCAAAGTCAGTTTTGGAACCTGTCCAGGTACTCACCTTTATAGGCGCAGAACTGGATACAAAGCAGCCAGAGCCTTCCTTCCCTTGGAAAAGGTAAGGACATAGTAGCCTGATCGCCTCCTTCACTCTGCAGGTTTCTCGACCAGCAAGGCATTTCCTGCAGCTCCAAGGCGCGTGGCTGCCTCCACAGCCATGGTGCAAGGAGCAAGATTTCAGATGAGGGACATTCAGTCCCATTTGAGAACTTTCTGGTCTCAAGAAGAGATCCTCTATCCAAATTAATCCCAGTGACTCGAACCTGATCCAGGCCCTTCAGTGGTGGCAGGATCAGAGCAATCTGAGACAGGGGTGCCTTTCATCCTCTGTCCCATTCCTTGACCCTTACTACAGATGCATCTCTCTTGGGATGAGGAGCTCACATGGGCGACCTCTCCACCCAGGGATTATGGTCCCCTCAGGAATCTCTGCTCCACATCAATCTGTTGGAACTCAGAGCTGTTTTTCTAGCACTTCAGGTTTTCTCTGCATCTGTTCAGAACAAGGTGGTACAGGTCAGAACAGACAACACCACTACATGTGGTACATCAACAAACAAGGGGCACCGGTCTTGACCTTGTGCACCAAGGCAATGATTGTAGTCTCTGGCTTACTCCCTGAACACTTCCTCATAGCAGTTCACCTCCCAGGCAAGGACAATGTCTTGGAAGATGCCCTCAGCAGGATTTCCCAGGACATCACGAATGGTCACTGGATCCCCTGGTACTGGGGATAGTGTTTGCCAGATGGGGCACTCCTCAGATAGATCTTCGCATGCCCAGACAATTATCAACTTCCACTGTTTTGTTGCAGGCCCCAGTGTTGGGCTCAGTTCCCTGGATGCCTTTCTTCTCGATTGGAAGGAAGTTTCTTTATGCCTTCCCCCTTCCCTCTCCTGTTCAAAGTACTAGTCAAAATCAGGTCTCAGCCCTGCAAAATGATCCTGATTGCTCCAGACTGGAGCCAGGCAGCCCTGGTACCCACTCCTTCTGTCCTAGCAGTCCATCTTCCCTGTCTCCCCAGGAACACAATCTGTTAACCTGTGCTCAGGAGAGTTTGGTATCCAATCTCAAATCCCTCAACCTCAAGGCTTGGCTCTTGAGCAGTTAGAGTTGCTGATTTGCAACTTTCTCAAAGTGTTCTCAAAATCCTGAAGGCTGCTAGGAAGCCTCCACCAGGGCTACCTATAACTCCAAGTGAGAAGGTTTTCCATATGGTGTTCCGGAAGCATGTTTCCCTAGAATCTGCTGATCTACCTACTGTATTGGACTACATGGTCCATCTTAATTCTTTGGGACTGAGACCAGCCACCCTGAAAGTGCACTTGGCTGCTGTCTCTGCCTTCATTTCAAGCAGGAAGCCTCTTCTCTCTCTGCTCATCCTGTATTTTCCAAGTTTTTAAAGGTTGCTTCACACCAATCCCCATTCAGGACCCTGCACGGCTTGGGATCTTAATGTATGCATTGCTCAGCTAATGCAACCCCTTTGAGCCTCTGTCTTCTGCAGAGCTTAAGTATTGACTTGGAAAACTGTATTCTGGTAGCCATCACTTCTGCCAGGCGTATAAGTGAGTTACAGGCTTTATCAGTAGAAACTGACTTTTTCCTTTCACAGGAGATAAAGTGGTCCTCAGGACTAACAGGAAGTTTTGCCTAAGGTGGTTCAGATTTCCACCTTAACCAGTCTATTTCACTTCCAGTGTTCTTCACTGACCATTCCTCCTCTGGCGAGAGGCTGCACAACTAGATGTTAGAGGGCCCTAAGTTACTACATAGGCGTACCAAGGGTCTGGGTTGACTCCCTCAACTGTTTCTCATTTATGGTGAGGTTGGGAAAGGAGACTGCCACTAAAGATCCATTGCCAGGTGGATCGTTTCTTAGTATAAAATTTTGCTATCAAAAGCTGGGTAGGTTCCCCCTCAGGCCTGAGGCTCACTCTACCAGAGGTACAGCTGCATCTCTAGCTGCTGCTAGAGACATCTATCTTGGAGATATGTCAGGCAGCTACTTGGAAGACAGTACACACTTTCAAGCATTACTCCCGGATATTCAGGCCAGGAGGGATGCTGGTTTAACACAGCCATGCTTCAGAGCCTATTCCTCTAAGTAGGTTCTGTCCTCCTCCATGGAGGTACTGCTGTGTAGTCTGCAATAGTCATAATATAGCAAGACTTCATGTTGTTTGAAGAAAAAAAATTACTCACCTTAGTAATGTTGTTTCTTCTAATGGAGTCTTGCTATATATGACCTCCCCAACTGCCCTCTCAGAACTCCTACTTTGGGGTATGGGGTTGGTGGTCCTCTGTTGGCATTTATTGATGCCCTCTTTCATATTTGGGTGTTGTGTTCATTTAGTTATTTTATCTTAATTTTTCTGGTCCACTGACTTGAGTCTTTGTGTTGGGACCAGTAAAATATGTTAATATATTAGTAGCCAGTTGGCTGAGTGTAGGTTACAGCTTCCACACAGAACCTTAGTGAGTTTTTGCTCGTAAAGATCTGACGGTTTGGTTTGAGAACCCAGCCAAACAGAGCTTCTGTGAACCCGAGCTCATTTCTAAGCTCCATGCTGCTGCATGGAAGTGAACTTTTCACCTCGAACAGTTCTAAGGCTGAGACAAACTGCAATAGTCATGACTTAAGACTCCAGGTAGAAGAAAACAACATTACTAAAGGTGAGTAATTTTTTCTGGCTACTCTCGATAACCAAGCTCAATTTGGCTTCCGAACTAATCATACCACAATCACTGCACTAACAAAAAGTAACAATGATTGGATCTCTGCTATAGATGCTAAGAAGGTAACTGGTGCAGTCTTTGGACCTCAGCAAAGCTTTGATACTGTTGATCACAAACATTAGTCAATTGCCTTGCAAAGTTGGGTGCCACATACCATACCACCCAGTGGTTCTCTAGCTACCTAACTGGAAGATTCCAAAAAGTAAAAAATGAGCTTTTCCTGCTTTCGCACTTGGTGCAAGAGAGTCCCCAAGGATCCATCTTAGGCCTATCTTGCTTTCTCTGTGCATCAAAAGTGACTTAGATGCTAACATATCACGTCCAATCTGCACTTTTGCAAGATGATACTGTGTGTATACTTCTGGCTCATCGTTATCTGAAGTCAGGGTGCTTCAAGCGGACTTTGCACAACCTGAGCATAATCTAATAAAGGCAAAGCTTCTGCTCAATGCTAAGAAGACTGAGCGATGGTATTCTCCGCGGTGCTGTCTCAGGCCCCCAATACTCTTGCCAAGACTTCATTGTCACCCACGCTAAGCAGAGCCTCTGGAAGTTGTAACCAAATTTAAATATCTAGGTATCTGGATCGACAATAAATTATCTTTCATTGACCACATGAAGATGTCTCTAGAAAGTTCCAAAGCAAAGTTTAGGTTTCTTCTTCGAGAAATAGGCCCTTTCTATGAAACTTCGAAACAAACATACAGGCCACTTTTCTCCCCTCCTACTCGACTATGGCGATGTAATCTATTCCTCCACCACTCTTGCAAATCTAAGTAAACTGGACATCCTTTGTCACCGTCGTTGCGGTTCATTACCAACTCCTCTTACGTTAGCACCCTGTGACTATATGCAGCTGTTGGTTGGACATCCCTTACTACTGGCGCCTGCTCCATGCGCACTATGGACTCTTAAACTGCTCCTGCAAAAATTGCAAAGCTATCTCTTCCTTATTAGTATCTCACATAGTACATACTTCGTTAAGAAAATCTGACTTTATTATGCTTGACATACCAGAGACGGACTTCCTTTGAGTAGCGTGGCCATATGCCCTTCCCTCCATTTGGAACCAATACAAACCTTACTGAAACTAACTAGCACAGTTTCAATAAACTTCTACAAATAAGCTAAGTTCAGCCAAAATAAAAGACACCTGTAACTGTCATTAAGTCTCTTCCTTCCCCATGTGTGCCATATTTATCCACTGGTAAGTATAATTGATTTGTCCATATTAACTGCTTCCCTTCCCCTTCTACTCCTGGCTTTATCTTTACTTACGCTCCACTGCTACTATCAATCTCTCCTCCCCTCCACATATCAGTTGTAGACTGTTGTTTGTTCTAGCTGCCAAAATACTGTATATGTATTGCACACCAGTCATCATGTTTCATTTATCAGTATACGACCTGCAAGTAACACCTATCTCATATCAATGTTTACCACCTACGGTCACCCTATGTAGTACCCTTGTATATATCCAGCCTGTGTATCATGTAGCGTGTATTTCATGTATATACTGTTATTACCTATCTGTGTTTGTACTTTGAAGTGTTTATGTCACAGGACCTCCTTGTGAATGAGCTTGCTCAACGAGTTTTCCTGCAATAACTGAACTTGAAACTTGAACTTGAACAATCATGCACCATCTTTGTTGCCTCCTCTGAACCTTCTCTACCTGTGTATGTCCTTACGTGGTATGGTCTCCAGAACTGTACACTGTACTCCAGGTGAGGGCCTCACTAGTGTCTTGTATAATGGAATTATGACCTCCTTTTCCTGCTAGTGCCTGCCCATACATCCCAGCATCCTATTTGCTTTACCTGCTGCCTTGTCACACTGTTTCCCTACCTTAAGGTCATCAGAGATGATAACCCCAAGATCTCTTTCCTGCTTGGTGCATGCTATATCCTCACCCCAACTGATATATTGTGCAGGGTTTTTGTACCCCATATGCATTATCTTGCACTTCTTGCATTGAATTTCAATTGCCAAACCCGACCATTCTTCAAGTTTCTGCAGGTCCTTCTCATTCTGTCTACATCCTCTGGTGTGTCTACTCTGTTACAGGCTTTGTGTCATCAGCGAACAGTGAAATTCTGCCTTCTAGGTCCTGCGCAATGTCACTGATGAAGATGTTGAATAGGACCGGCCCAGCACTGATCCCTGTGGTACCCACTGGTCACTCTTCCCTCTGTGGGTGACAGCCATTTACACCACCCTCTGTGTCCTGCCACCCAGCCAATTACCTACCCACCACACTGCTCCCTACCCACCCATATTCCCCAGTTTGTGTAATAGTCTTCTATGTGACACAGTGTCAAAGGCCTTGCTGAAGTCCAGAAGAGCTATGTCCACTGCCCTCCCTGATCCACCTCCTAGTCAACCAGTCAAAAAAAATTCAACGAGGTTGGTCTGACATGACCTCCCCTGGTGAAACCATGCTGCCTTGGGTCCTGTAGTCCATTGACAACCAGATGTTCCACCAATCTCTCCTTCAGCAGTGCTTCCATGATCTTCCCGCTACGAGGTGAGGCTGACTGGTCTGTGGTGCCCTGCTTCCTCTTTGTTCCACTTTTGTATAGGGGACTACATCTACTGTCCTCAGTCTTGGAGTACCTCCCTGTTTCCAGTGATCAGGCTAAGCAGGATAGCCAGAGGTTCAGCCACCACCTCTCTTAGTTCTTTAAGGACCTGGGGTGCACCCCATCAGCCCATTGCTTTATCAACTCTTGTACTTTGGTTCCTTCAGGACCCTTTCGTGTAAAGGGACTTGTGTCCATTTCTGCACCATTCTCACCCTTGTGTACTCCTTTAGACCCATTACCTCCTCTTCCTCCAGTAAAGACTGAGCAGAAACACCTGTTCAGTATGTCAGCTTTACTGTTCTCATCCTCCACGTAGGCCCCATCCTCCCCTTCAGTCTCACTATCCCTCCCTTTGTGTTTCTTTTTCACTTATGTACCTATAAAGGTTTTGTCCCCCACCACTTGATTTTGCAATGTGTTCTTCTGTCTGAGCTTTGACTTCCCTTACTGACCTCCTGCCTCCCTTTGCTTCTCCTGGTACTTCTCCCTATCCCCTTCTGCCTGTGTCTTTTGTATTGCCTGAATGCAATCTTTTTTGGCTTTCACTTTCTTTGCTACCTATTTGGAAAACCATAATAGTCTTCTCTTCCTTTTCCTCTTGCTAACCTGCAATGCATAATTCTGTTGTTCTTGTAATCCCCATTTTAAATACTGACCACTGTTCCTCAACCCCTGATTCTCTCCCATTCCACATAATGCCTCTTTCAAGTATCTCCCATTTCCCAAGTCACCGCACCCTAAAATCCTGGATCGTGTTTTTGTGTGGTTTGGTTCGCTCTTTGTGATTTCAAACCACAATGACTGGTGGTCACTGTTCCCCAGGTGCTCCCCACTGTTACCCCCATCACACTGTCCCTGTTTGTGAGCACAAGGTCCTGTATTGCCTTCTGCGAGTTGGTTCCATGACCAGTTGCTTGAGGAAGGCACCCTGAAGAGTCAGGATAAATCTGCTCCTAGTTGATGCTGCTGCTGGGATGCTCCAGTCACGTCTGGAATATTGAAGTCTCAGCCAGTACTACCTCACCTTGTCTGCCATCCTTTGGATGGCTAGCATCAACTCTATATGTTTCTTCCTCCTGGGCTGGTGGTCTATAGACCACACCTGTGCGGATGGCTGTCCCCATTTCCTTTCAAGCAACCCACAGTATCTCTCCCCATTTTGTTCCTCCTGGATCTCTGTGGCACTTATGTCATTTTCACATATAGTGCCACTCCTCCTCCCTGCCTGCTCTGTCTCTTCTGAATATGTTGTAGCCAGGTATGGCATCTCCCAGTCGTGGTTATCATTACACCAGGTTTCAGTGATGGCCACAATGTGTCGAGTCTGACTGCACCATGAGCAGCCTCAGATCTTCCATCTTGTTGCTAAGGCTCCTGGCATTTTGCACACGAGCTTTCCATGATTTGACCTCCCTAGACTGTTTACATGTTCTCTCCAGCCCCTTCCTTGGTTGTCCTTTATCCATCTTTGTGCATCTTTCACTACCTAGAGAATACTAGACAGTCCAGAAACTCTTCCACTCCATTGTTCCCCACCTGTTGAGGATGTAGGCAGAGGAAGACCAGTTACCAAGATAACTTTTTCTCCTTTTTTTTTTTAGTCTTTTTTTTTTTTTTATAAATGCAACAATTTTATAGGCAGCAATACATCACTTATTAATACCAGTTGATAACATCACAATACATTACATGTATACTTGTAGCAGTCATATTAGGGGAAAATAAATTAACATCTTATTACTTCAGTATTCAGAGAATCATAATTACTCATTTTAAGTTCAGTCTGTGATCCATTCAAATCAAATCAGGCATAGCACGGTGAACCCTCCCTTTCCCTCCCAGATTTTATTCCCATTAAAATTCAAAAAGCATCACAGATCATATCCAGTATCTTTTCAGTGCAAAGAAGAGCAAAATTACATGTTCAGTACATAGCTTAAAGTACAAAATCATCATAATGATTTAGTTGGTATGATATCCACTTTGCCATTGTACATCAAATTTTGAACTTAAGTCCATCATCTTGCCAAAGTCGCTCAAGGCATATATTTCCTGGACAAAACAATCCAGGCTTTTTAGTGGGTATTTTATTTGTAAACCACAGTCTAGTGATAATTTTGTAGGCTGCTGTTATAAATTTTAAATTTGTTTCAGCAAGTTTTTGTCAATTTGCAGACCTTTTGGTTTAATAAAAGTCAATATAAATGTGGAGTGAATAAATGGTGGTGTCATAAATTGCACTCCGCTCCTCGAGGATCTCCTTCCAAAACTTGGATAGCTTAGGAGATGACCAAAGGACATGGCTCTGATTTGCTCTATCATCCCCACATTCTGTCCAACACTGTCCCTCCCCTAATTCTCTCATACTAGCCAGCAAGGCTGGTGTGCGGAAGAAACAAGAATGGAGTTTCCACATGTATTCACGCCAGTATGGTGAGAAAAATATTTTATAGTTGGTAAAGCAGAGTCATTGCAGTCCTGCTCACTGATTGATACCTGCAGTTCTTGTTCCCATCTAAATCTGATTGAGTTGGTCAAGTCTCCCTGTCTTTCATTTAAGGCTTTATATATCTTACTAATCAGGTGATCCGAGGTTGTTCCTCTGACATGAGCTAGTAACAGTTATATTATTTGGGTAGATTATTCACTTAGGGCTACGGTGACCATTCATATGGCTAAAGGTATGATTTAAGGTGTAAATAAGACATCAGATATTTATGAGAGCAAGTGATATTCCTTCTGAAGGAGACAAAGGGAAGGAGACCTGTTCTGCCCACTAACTGGAAAATGAATAAAATGCCATATCTCTGCCATTGAACTACATAGGGTCCTGGGGACCTGTTGTCAAATTTGCATTATACTTCAGTGTTCCCAAGAACAATTGTTCAGGGAATGTAAAATAATCATTGCTGACCTTAAGCCATATTTTTAAGGGTTCCCTGGTGAATTTCGGATAATTCATTATCTCTTGGCAATTGGGAGGGGGGCATCCCAAACAGGAGCTCCTGAGTGTTGCATAGGTCTCCCCAGGCTACTTCTAATTGTTTCCAGTGTGCATCATACTGCTTATTTAGCCAGGGCAGGACTACCTTAACTGTGCTGCCATCGCATACTTTTGAGGTCAGAGAGTTAAGCCACCTCTCTCTCTCTCTCTCTGGACAGTTGTAGACCAGAATATCTAATTCTGGGATGCTTTCCACTCCAGATAAAGTGGGATATCATTCTGTCCCATGCCTGGAAATATGTTTTAGCTGGGGTGAAGGGCAGTGTCTGAAGAAAGAACAATATCTGAGGAAATACATTTTGCTTAATTGTTTCCAAACAACATGAAGTCTTGCCGTATTCTGACTAATGCAGTTAGCCCCAGCCTTTAAACTGCCCGGAGAACAAGGGTTAAACTTTCTATGCAGAGCATAGAATGCTGAACTCAAAACTCAGTTGATGTCTCTGTCTGTTTTCCTTTGAAATCATATGTCAGATTCTTTACTCCGCCTCACTGAACAGTCGCTCCGGAGATTTCTTCTGCAGCTCGGTTCGAAATTCGGTTGAAGTGTTGGTTTACTGTTGGTTTTTAACCAAAATTTATTTCTGCATAGCCGGTTCAGTCTCTGTCTGTGGTACCGTGAGTACTAGATAGGTTTTGTACTGTTTTTGTGTGTGGAACTTGTAAAAGTGTGGATCGGTTCGGCTGAACCGATCATTTGTTGATCTTGTATCTTTCTTTAGTGTGTGGTTACCAGTCCTTATCGGTTCTAAAAAAAAAAAAACATGTTTGGTACAGTTTTTTCCAAGACCCGTGACACGGTTAGGAACCGATAAGGGAGTCTTGCCTGGCAGTTGCCAAAAAAGGGGTAAGTTGGTTAGGTTGGCCATGTCTGAGAAACCCAAGAAAAAAACTGGGCCCACTGGGTTTCAACACTGCAGTGAGTGTGGGGAGGTCTTTGCTAAGGCCGATTCCCACACCACCTGTGTTTATTGTCTGGGGTTTGAACACTCGATCTCAGACTGCCAAATCTGAAAAAACTTTCCCAAATCTACCCTTAAAAGAGATTAGGTAGACTGAGGGAAAAGGGAGACTGAAAGTCCGGTGACCGGATGGGCCAGCCGGTTCGGTTCTCGACCGAACCAGAAAGAGTGCCCTCTGACCAGGCGATACTGGAAAAAGGAGAGCTGATCTTGAGGTTCGGTTCCGACAAAAAGAAAATGCAAGAGAAATCGTCCGGTTTGGATCCAGAAGCCCATGGTCCGACCGCCCAGGAAATGGCCAGAGCGATCCGATTGTAGATAACGCCGCCCAATTCCGACCAATCTGGCACCTTTGGCAGGGGCCCGGTTCAGTCGGTTCCCCCGGTTCACGATTATATCCCTGAAGAATTTTATGAACCGGAGTTTGAGGAGGAGGGGGAGTTTGAAGATGATGATGGTGATGGTGAAAGTCTGGATGTGCCTGTGGAACCGGACATCTCCCCAGACAGACCTTCAGGTGTATCCCCTCCTAGGCTTTCTGAGTCCCCTTCCCACTTTATGTTCTAAAGAAAGGTGGCTGAGACCCTCCAGCTTCCTATGGAGGAGGCATTGGAGGATCAAGAGGAGCCTGATTTTGTGGAAATGATGGACATCCCAGAGTCCAAGAGACTGTCTGTTCCTCCACAAATCTTTTGGGAAGCAGACACAAAAATCCTGAAGTCTTCCAGTTCTATACCTCCTGTTGATAGAAGAATGGACAAGAGGTATACACTTTCAGGCTCAGATACAGAGTTTTTATATCAGCAATGCAGCCATGTTGGGGTTGTGCAGGTTGCTGCCTGTGATAAGGCAAACATTCCCTTGGCTTCACACCCCCCAGACAAAGACTCCAGGAAGATTGATGCCATGGCAAAAACAGTACATGGCATCTTCCTTGGGACTCAGGCAGGCGAATTATATGGCCTATACAGCCAGGTACCAGAAGTCCAGGTGGGACACTGTACTGGTACTGGCTAAGCAGGCCTCCCCCCAGCTAGCCAAGGAGCTGGAGGAGGCGGTTGCAGATGGGATTGAGGCATCAAAAGTTCAGTTTCATGCTGCTGTGGACTCCAATGATGTGTCATCAAGAGTCATAGCTATATCTGTGACTCTTCGGAGAATAACAGCAGCTCCAGATGTACTAGCCTCTCGCAGGATACCCAGGCTAAGGCCATGGATTTTCCTGTAGTGGGTAATCCCTGTTTAGGAGTAGACAGAGAAGTACATGAAGAAATAGATGAGCACGGGACCACTTACAGGGTGCTCAGGCCAAAGAGAGGCAGGCAACTCCTCAAGGCAGCAGTCTAGAAGCAGGCAGGCGCTTTTCATGGCCTTTCACCAGCAGGCCTCTTCTCCCTTTTCACAGAGGGGGTTCTTCAGAGGGAGAGGCAGAAGGGGGATGAGCAGAGCTGCATCCACTCCTCAGCCTAAGGCCCCTGCCAAGCAGACACCCTGATGGGCCTGCCCGGGTCGACTCTCCTATTCCAGTAGGGGGCAGGCTGACTTACTTCATCCAGGACTGGATGTCTGTTACATCAGACAGGTGGGTCCTGGAAGTAATAAACCAGGGACTGGTTCTCAGCTTCAAAAAATTTCCGAAGATGAGAGCCAGATCTTTTCCACTCGCAGGTCTCTCAGAAACCCTTGCCCTAGAGGCAGAGGTTTCATCTCTGCTAGCTTTAAGAGCCATAGAGGGTACCACCTACACTGGGGCAAGGTCTGTACTCCAGGTACTTCTTACCCAAAAAATACAGGAAGTGGCGACCCATCCTAGACCTAAGATACTAAACAAACATTTTTAAAACCAAAGTTCAAGTTGGTAACTCTGGGAATAATTCTTCCTCTCTAAGGCAAGGGACTGGCTAGCCTCCTGGACCTCAAAGATGCCTATTTTCACATTCCCATCAGGTGCTCCCACAGAAAGTACCTCAGGTTCAAGTTGCCCTCAGGGCACTATCAGTTCAGAGCATTGCCCTTTGGCCTAACTTCAGCCCCAAGGGTCTTCACAAAGTGCCTGGCAGTAGTAGTTGCCTTTCTAAGAAGGCAAAACATTTCCATTTTTCCATATCTGGACGACTGGCTAATAATGGGCCAGTCTCCAGACCAAGTCAAGTCAGACCAGCAAGTGCTCACTTCCCTAGGATTTCTTCTCAGCCTTCCCAAGTCAGTTCTCGAGCCAGTCCAGCTTCTTACCTTTATAGGGGCAGAGTTGGATACGGTCAAAGCAAGAGCCTTTCTTCCCTTGGAAAGGGCAAGGGTTCTTATAGAACTAGCCTCTTCCTTCAGCCTTCATGTATCTCGACCAGCAAGGCATTTCCGCCAGCTCTTGGGCCACATGGCAGCTTCTACGGCAGTGGTCCAAGGGGCAAGGTTCCAGATGAGGGACATTCAGTTCTATCTGAGGGCTTTTTGGTCTCAGAGGAAGGATTCCCTTACCAAACTGATCCCAGTGACTCTGACCTTGATCCAAGCCCTTCAGTGGTGGCAGGATCAGGACAATTTAAGGCAAGGGGTCCCATTTGTCACTCAGTCTCATTCAGTGGTCCTTACCAGGGATGCTTCCCTTCTGGGCTGGGGAGCCCATCTGGGGGCCCTCACTGTCCAGGGACTGTGGTCCCCTCAGGAATCCCATCTCCATATCAATCTCCTAGAACTCAGGACAGTTTTTCTGGCCCTGCAAGCTTTCTCTCAGTCTGTACAGAACAAGGTGGTTCAGGTCAGAACAGACACCACCACCACCACATGGTACATCAGCAATCAGGGAGGCACTCGGTCTACGGCCTTGTACACAGAAGCTATGAAGTTGTGGTCCCTGGCTTATTCCCTGCAAACCTCTCTGACAGCAGTTCACCTTCCAGGGAAGGACAATGTGCTAGCAGATGCACTGAGCAGGATCTTACAGGGCCATCACGAATGGTCCCTGGACCCTCTGGTATTGAAGGTGATTTTTTTCAAGGTGGTGCACTCCAGAGATAGATCTTTTTGCAGCCCCAGACAATCACCAACTTCCTCTCTTTTGTTGCAGACCCCCAGTCTTGGGCTCAGTCCCCCTGGATGCTCTGATTCTGAACTGGGAAGGAAATTTCTGCATGCCTTCCTCCTTTCCTCTTCTGTTCAAAGTTTTAGTCAAGATAAAGGTCACAACCTTGCAAAGTGATGCTGATTGCTCCAGACTGGGCCAGACAGCCCTGGTACCCCCTGTTGCTGTCCCTAGCAGTCCATCTTCCCCTGTCTCGTCCCAGAAATTACAACCTGTTAACCTCCTCTCAGGGGAGGATTTGGTACCCCAGTCTTCAGTCTCTCAATCCTAAGGCATGGCTGTTGAAGAGTTAGAGTTTGCAGATTTGCATCTGTCTCAGGGGGTTCTGGATATTCTCAAAGCTTCTTGAAAGCCCTCCACCAGAAAGACTTATAACTCCAAATGGAAGAGATTGAGCATTTGGTGTTCCATGAAGCATATTTCTCCAGATACTGCTGAACTGCCTACAGTTCTGGATTATATCCCCATCTTAATGGCCTGGGCCTCAGACCAGCTACTCTCAAGGTACACTTGTCAGCTGTTTCTGCTTTTCTGTCAGTGGGGAAGTCTTCCTCACTATCATCTCATCCTGTATTCTGTAAATGTTTTAAAGGATTGCTTCATACCAATCCTCCCTTTAGAGACCATGCCCCTGCCTTGCTCAACTTATGCAACCTCCTTTTGAGCCTATATCCTCAGCAGAGCTTAAGTACTTGACTTGGAAAACTGTGTTTTTAGTAGCCATTACCTCTGCCAGATGTATCAATGAATTGCAAGCCCTGTCAGTGGAACCTGATTTTATCTCCTTTCACAGAGATAAAGTGGTCCTTAGAACCAATAGAAGGTTCTTGCCCAAAGTGGTTTCAGATTTCCACTTGAATCAGTCTGTGTCTCTTCCTGTTTTCTTCACTGATCATTCTTCCTCAGGAGAGAGGAGGCTACACAGTTTAGATGTTAAAAGAGCCCTTAGCTACTACATAGAGTGTACCAAGGGTCACAGGTTTGAGTCCTCCAGTTGTTCCTCACTTATGGAGAAGTGAGAATGGGCAAACCTGCCACCAAGAGAACTATTGCCAGGTGGATTGTGTCCTGTATACAATTCTGCTATGAGAAAGTGGAAAAATTCCACCCTCAGGCCTGAGGGCTCACTCTACAAGAGGTGCAGCTGCTTCCCTGGCTGCTGACAGGGATATTCCTCTCTTAGAAATTTGTCAAGCAGCCACCTGGAAAACAGTCCATACCTTTACCAAGCATTACTCTCTGGATATCCAGGCTAGGAGTGATGCTCAGTTTGGCACAGCAGTACTTCACAGCCTATTCCCAAAGTAGGTTCTGTCCCTCCTCCATGGAGGTACTGCTTGGTAGTCTGCATTAGTCAGAATATAGCAAGACTTCATGTTGTTTGAAGAAAAAATTACTCACCTTAGTAATTATGTTTCTTCTGTTGGAGTATTGCTGTATTCTAACCTCCCCCCGCCTCCCCTCTCAGAACCTGTTTTTTAGGAAGTGGGTAGGCAGGCGCAGTGTTGCACCTCAGGGGTGCTCCTTTACACCCTCTGCTTTTTTGTTTGGGTGTTTATTTTGTTGTTATTCTTATCTGAATTGGTTTTGTGTTTTGGTTTTCCTGACTTGAGTCTTCCTTTGGGAATCCAAAACTTTTTGTTGCTAGTTGGCTAGTAAAAATTTTACAATTTCCACATAGGATAGCTAGTGAGTTTTTGCTCGTAAGAATCTGACAGTTAGATTTCAAAGGGAAACAGACAGAGACATCAACCGAGCTCGAGATCAGCATTCTATGCTTTGCATAGAAAGTTTAACTCTTTGTTCTCCGGGGCAGTTTAAAGGCTGGGGCTAACTGCATTAGTCAGAACACAGCAAGACTCCAATAGAGGAAACATAATTACTAAGGTAAGTAATTTTTTCATCTCTCCTACTCAAAAAGCTTAGTGGGAGATGTGACCAAGGAGACAGATCTTCTGTCAATTTTAGGGTTAAAGGTTCGAGATTTGAGAGCTCTGCATGAATGGGGTTTCTTGTGAGCTTTATTCCCAAGTATCTCATCTCTTGTTTGTGCCACTTAAAGGGAAGTCTTTTTGAAGTGGGAGGGAGGGAGGGAGGTAACTGTACGCTCAATACCTTTGGTTTTGATTTGTTAATTTTATATCCTGCTAGCTTACCAAATGTTTGTAGCTGTTTCCATACCTCTGGGATGGATTGTTCAGGCTCGGTAAGAGCCAGCAGAATATCATCCGTAAATAGCGATATCTTGTGCGAGCGACCTCCCAATGGAAGGCCCTCTATGTCCTGAGAAGATCTGATGGCAATGGCCAGGGGTTCGAGATATAGAGCAAACAACATTGAGGACATTGGGCATCCCTTGTGGGTGCCCCTAGAGAGTTGGAATGTATCTGAAAGTGCCCCATCCACCTTAACATTTGCTTTAGGAGAGGCATAAATATTTTGTAATTGTTTTATAAGTTGTTCTGGGAATCCAAAGTGCTCCAGAGTCTGCCATAAAAAAGACCAGCTGACCCAGTCGAATGCCTTTTCAGCATCTAACCCCAGTAACACTAAAGGGATTTGTCTTTCTATAGCATAATCTACTAAGAAATGTGCATGCCTTATGGCATCGTGGGCCTGTCTGCCCTTAATAAAGCCCACTTGATCAGGGTCAATAATAGCTGGTAGTAAATGGTCTATTCTAGAGGCCATGGCTGACATGAACATTCTGTAATCATAATTTAGCATTGAAATGGGGCAAAATGAGGAGGGGTGTTTAACATCTTTATGGGGTTTAAGTATGGCTGATATGGTGGCATATTGCCATGTGGGTGGGGTGGGGGGGGTTCTCCTCCTGGACCGCGTATAGGCCGGGAGTAATATGGGTAGTAGCAGCTTTTGAATTTGTTATCAAATTTAGAGGGATACCCATCTGGACCTGGCGCCTTCAGGGTCTGAGCTTTTTTTAGAACTTGGAGTAGTTCTCCCTCTTTGATTGGCGCCAGCAAGACTTCAGCCAGTAGTGGGCTGATTCGTGGTATTGGTAAACTCTGTAAATATGATTTGATGTTGTCTAGGGGAATTTCCTCTTCTTTAGTGTACAACTCATGGTAAAACCACTGTAGAATAAGTCTAATTTCCTGGGGTCTTTTTGCTAATCTCCCTGTTTTAGGATCTACCATGCTGATTATGTTCGCTCTGGTTCTCTGTTCTCTCAATGTTCTTGCTAAATTTCTGGAGGCCTTAGGTCCCCCCTCATGATGTCTTAACTTTAGATAAAATAGTTTTTGTTGTACCGATTGGTCTACTATTTTTTGTAGCTTTTGTTTTACAATTCTTAATCGTTGTATTGTAGGGTCCTTTTGATCTAGCCAATGCTGTAAATGTAATAGCTCCTCCTGCAGGTCTTTATGTGTTTTTCTGCACCATTTTTAAAGACAGAAAATCGTATGATCTCTCCTCTTAATACTACTTTTAAAGTATCCCACAGAATTGTGGGGCAACTGCATGTTGCAGTGTTTTCTTGTTTAATTTCAGGTACAGCCTCCTGGACCAATTCAAGGAACTCTGGGTCCCTAAGATGGGCAAGGTTCAGGCGCCAATTGGTTTGCTTATGTTGGGCCCCTAAGTCCACCCTGAGATATAAGGGAGCATGATCCGATAAGAAGGTGATCCCATGCCATACATCACAAATGGAGTCTAAATGCTCGACCATGGTTATAAAGTAGTCCAGTCGAGCCCCACTTCCCACATACGGGGCCCAGTGGGTGTATTCTTTTGTCTTAGGAAAAAAATGTCTCCAGGTGTCCACCAAGCCCAGAGAAGTGATGGTTTGGTTTGTGTATTTTTCGAGCGCATTAGATCTATGGACCAGAGGGGTATCAACATCCAAAGAGGGGTTTAAAGTGAATTTCAAATTTCCCCCCAGCAGCAATTATCCCTCCATGAGGGACATTAAATCTGTGAAGAATTTTACTGCTAAGGGCTTCCCGACCAGGAGGAGGAAATAGACAGATGCTAGGGTATCAGGTCTTGAGTACAGCTTGCCCGTCACTATAGCATAGCTGCCCTCCGGTCACTAATCTCACTTTGTTTTTCAAAGGGCACCTCCTGGGAGAGTAGCATCATCACCCTCTCCTTTTCCCACCCCTACAGGATGATTCAGTTAATACAGAATACCACACCTCTGAAATTTTTATGTTGGTCCAAGGACATGTGGGTTTCCTGCAGCATAATAAGCTGTCTCTCTTTTCTGAATAATTGAAATAATCGGAGCTTTATCGGATTATCAATCCCATTTACATATAAAGATAAAATTAGAGATGCCGGATATCCGATCTGGTGATCTGATCAGACTTTTAAGCTTTCATGGTATCCACCCGATCGGTAATGCCTATTTAAAGAGCGGTTCAGGTAAGTGATCTGAAGGGCTAGGTGGAGTACGATACTCTGTATTGCTTTCCGCTTAAAATGAATCAAAATACCTAGTCTGGCAGTATTTCTATATTGCTGCTGACATGGATTCAAAAGCAAAATGTATTCTGTGTACTACCTACTTTAATAATTGAGGGGGATAGTCTGTTAAAAGTTACGGGACATCAAGTCTTTTAAATCATTTGAAAAATAGGCATAAAGCAGACACGCATGAGCTGTTAGCCAGAAAGCAAAGCTTGCACAGCTTTCAAAGAGCGAGTTCCATGAGCCACCAGCAAAGCGAATTAAGAAAGAGCAGCCCACACTGGAATCTTGCTTAGCCAGAGCCCTTCCTAAGACATACCTTCTGCCCCCACAGCTCTTGAAAATGCAGAGGTCGCATCAAGGAATACTGAGATTGAAATATACCTTTCTGAGCATCTACTCCCCCCCAAAAACAAAACCTGATGCCATGCATTACTGGGAAATTCACCATCTCCGCTTCCCGATGCTGTCCAGACTTGCAAAATGCTACCTGCCAGCTCCACCTAGTAGCGTTCCCAGTGAACGAATATTCAGTGTTGCATGTGACATTATTACAGAACGTCGCTCTCGTTTATTGACAGAGAATGCAAACATGTTACTATTCTTGAAACAAAATCTGTTACAACATTTCTAAACTGTATTGCAATTGTGACATTTACTAACCCATACAGTAGCCATTTGGAATTTGGCATTTGAACCCCCCAAATTATCTAAGTCAATTGGCATCGCTTTTTAAAGCTTGTAATAATAAAGTGCAATGGTGCAACTGGCACAATATCATATAGTAAACATGCTAAATGCAAGTTTTTTAAATAAATATAAAATCTATGTACGATGAATTCATTGTATTTATTGGTATCCGAACCGATGTTGAACCGAAACCGGTCGGTTCAAAACCGAAAAATATCCAGACCCATAATCTGGGATAAAAGTGGTATCTGTATATCACTAGATAAAATCAAAGTTGACTTAGCCATATGTACTTCTGATCAGTCCTTGTATGCATATTTCCTGCGTGTTAAAAGTACAAGATATCCCCTTCCTACTGTACTTATGCCTTTTCACCCCCGTGCTCAATAATATTTTGTATTATTAATTGCTTTATGTACTGTCACTAATATAAGTGAATTATAGTGTCTGCCTGTTGTTCTGTTCAAACACCATAACACCGTCCAAGTGTTTAAAACTACACAAGGATCTAAAAAAAATTCGGCACTAGGCCTATAACAACTAAACATGTGCAGGCCTGTTGCATTTTAACATTATACATGATGCTCAATACTTTTAGGCCTGCCAAAATAACCAAATGCTAACAGGGCATCAACTTTTTTGTACCAGCAAATTGTACATGCTGTAACAGGTTTCTGAACCTGGCAGAAAATTTAAGTGGCTCGCAAGGTATGGAGAGGACAGATACCTCTCCTTTGAAGGGGCAGATGTATGCACCCTGAGGGGCAGTGTCAAGGTAACGCCAAGGGTCCCCAGCACCACTATTTCCCTGGTACCTAGTGGTGCAGAAAGGCCATACTGGAAATAAAAATGAGAAACAGAGACCCCCAGGAAATGGTCCCTATGTGCCTCATATCCAGTAAGGCCTTATGGATATGTTGACCGTTTAGGGATGGATTTCTGACCCTATAATGGTCAGGTGGGCATGTAGCGCTGCAAAAAATGCAGTAAGTCATGCCGCCTTTCCTGGGCTATGGTATAATTAAACAATAACTATGGAAGGACTATCAGCAAGCTTCGGGGGGGGGGGGTGGAGAGATAATCCAAGGGAAATTCAGAAACATCCGTCTAATTCACTAACCTTTTTCCCATCTATAAGCTTGGGAATATAAGCAGGATTTCCATTTCTCAATGTCCCCACCCCAAACAGACTTCCCTGAGTTGTATTGTGTAGTCCCTGTATGCTGTCACCTCTGCATCAAGTTACCAGTTTTAAGTCTCTGCAGAACCTCTCTTGCCACTCACTCCGGTGCAGGTCGCTGAATTCTTTGTAAAGTTTTTCACATCCTCTGGGGTTGCTTGACTCTGTTTCTTTCTGGAACACGGATCCCTAGCAGTGTCGAAACAGCATCACAAGGCCTTGCTGAGTTTTTCCTGAGTGAGGAGTCTTCCTGGGTGGATTGAACCAGGCCCCTGAGTCGAAGAGCTTTCATTGCTTCATCTGGTGTCTCAAAGGTTTGGGGGCCATCTGGAAACATGATGACTAGTCGAGCAGGGTATGGAGTAGCAAATTTTAGTTGTTGTTGCCTTAAAAGACGGAGTACTGGAGCGTAGGCCCTGTGCTTGGCTGAAATGGCAGGGGAGCAATCGTTGTCAAAATAAATGCGCTTTCCTTTATACTTAGTATCCCTCATTCTCCAGGCTCTGATAAAAATAGTTTGTTTATTAGTATAGTTTAAAAACTTCATTATGATGGAGCGAGGTCATCTGTCTGGCTGAGTTGGTTTCAGCGATAGAGCCCGATGGACTCGCTCTATGTCGAATTTAAAAGTGGGTCTAATTGCCGCGAGTCGCTGAGGAGCTCCTCCACAAATTTTAAAATATCTCCCCATTCTTCGTTCTCCGGAATCCCATGAATTCTCAAATTATTCTTGAGTGATCGGTTTTCCAAATCCTCACATTTCTCTTTTAAAGCATGCTGTTCATCTAGCAAGTGCACTACCATGTGTTCCGGCCTGTCAGTCCGATCATCTAATTCAGTATGTTGTGCTTCAACCTCAGTAACACAAGATGAAATTTACTGATTTCTGTAGTTAATTCTGACCGGAAAGTCGATCTCAGTCCTGAATTCCTCCAACTCTGCTAGAATGGTAGCATTCCTGGGTTGTTGAGAGGAGGCCCCATTTGGAGCCGCCATGTCTGTTGAATCTGCAGAGCTTAATGAAGGGCGAGATAATCCTGTCGAATCCTTGCTTCTGGGGGTGCATACAGTTCTTTTTTTGCCTCCCATTCAATGCTGTGGCTCTCCCTGATATTCTTTTTCGATTATTTTTGCGATTTATTTGTGAGAGAGTCTGTTTTTAGCCCAGGATCAGTAGAGCTAGGTTTTACCCTTGCATGCCAGTCGGTGACGTCACTGGAAGTCCCAAGAGAACTGTTTCTCGTAGGTTGGTCTCTTGTATTAGATTCTGCTATGAGAAAGCTGGTCAACAACCTCCAGTGGGACTCAGGGCCCACTCCACCAGGGGCACCGCAACCTCGCTTGCAGCAGCAAGGGACATTCCCCCTACTGGATGTCTGCAAAGCAGCTACCTGGAAATCTGTGCACACCTTTGTGAAACACTACAGTTTGGATGGGCAGACCATATCTGATGCCAAATTTGGCAGGGCAGTTCTGCAAGCCTCCTTTCCTAAGTAGGTTCTCTGCCCACCTCCCACTTGGTACTGCTGGGTAGTCTGCAAAAAGTTGCTGATGCTAAAGGACTCCTGGGGTAAGAGAAAACATTACTCACCACAGTAATCTTCTTTCTTCCAAATGGTCCTTTAGTATCAATAGCTCCCACCCTTCCTCCCTGGTTCATCTATTGGAGAAGGGCTGTTATGTCACCTTTACCAAATTTGGAGTTCTTTATAGATGAGTTTTAGCTCGTGTTGCTGTTTCTATTTCCACTTTGTGGACATTTGCATGTTTTGAATCCGTTGATTCTTTTTAAGGCATTTGTCCTCATTTTCCTTGAAAAAATTCTGGAAGCATTCAGCGCTCTCACTCAGCTCACACCCTTCCTGTCTTTTAATTGGCTTGGTCCTACGTACATTTAAATATCTCTTAAAGGCCCACTCTCAGAGCAGTTGCACCTAGCCAGCTAAATGCAAAAAAGTGACTGATGCTAAAAGACCCCTTGGAAGAAAGAGGATTACTGCAGTGAGTAATTTTTTCTTCTTGACCTTCATGTAAAATGGCCACCTAGCTAAGAATTTGTTAAGAAATTTGGATTCTGGCCCAGTGGCGCTGAGGGTTGAGGTGCTGGACACCACACCTTGTGCCATGCTGGCGACTAGTGTTCGGGAGTGAGCAGGGGTCGTCATGGGGAAGATGGATTGAGTGTCCGACGGACTGCGTTCCATCTTTGGGGTGGGGAGGGAACCCATGGTCGCTGTGTACCTGACCCCTAAGCGGAGGCTGGGGATGGTGCCCATAGTGCCATAATTGTAGAGGCTGGGCACCGGCAGAAGTCTGAGGTGGCATGCACGCGATGCCGAACAGCGTCAGCAAGTCATTGCACGCCAAGCCCACAGGGCTCAAATTTAGGGAGGGAAAAATGTATTCTGGTTGCAGCGGCTTGATGGCCGTATTACGGGTGCCCCAGCTTCAGAATGGCATTGCTGAACTGGATCCGGTCCTGGCAGGAGAGAGGCTGGCTCCCCACCACCCTGCTGCAGGGAAGACGCAATGGCCACTCAGAAGATGAAGCCGGGGGACTGACCGGACGGTGGCTGGCTCCACGAAGGAGGATGCCTGGACGAGTGGTGCCAACCAGGAAGCCAGCAGGGAAAAGAAAGTAAGTAAAAAAAAATTAAAATAAAATTAAAACAAAAAAGAAATTTGGAGCCATGCTTTTTGCCTGCAACACACTCACACAACTTGCAGAATTGGTGGCCAGTAAAAACAAGGTCTTCCATGTGGATGCTTTACATTCGATGAACCCATAGGCTCACGAGGAGGAGGATTAATCAGTTGTGACAGTACTAGACTTAAGTCCCATGGTGGGGCTAGTTCCTTAACACATGGATACAGATGATTCAGTTTTTTAAAGACTCTACTGAAAACAGGATTGGGTGTTACTGAAGTTGTGGCTGCAGAAGATAGGAAAGCTGAAACAGCTGCCAAATAAATGCACCTTAAGGAAAGGAGATTTCAAGCCTTTCCATTGTACTTCAAATGAAATACATGCAGTATTCTACATTTTTGAGCAGTTCCACTTTACTAGGTGTGGTATAATTATTTCTGCACCAGATGGTGAATCTTTTCCACTTTATGTTTTCCTAGTTGCAGATTTTCTGGCTACCTTTATACTTCCAAGGCACTAGGCTGCCAAGTGAAGTGCTTTCAGATCTGGGTGAAACACTTTGCCTTTGAATAGTATCAGAAGGTCCTGTCTCAATGAATGGAGAAATATAGGTTACTCACTGTAACCGTAGTTCTTCAGTGGGTATTCAGTTCACATCCACACTCTGGCATTTAGCTGGGTACAGCTTAGTCACTGGACATTTTCAAGCTAAGTTCCTCCCACCACCCATGGTGTACATCCTCTGGTTCTGCCCTAGATGACAGATCTTTTGTGTTTCTTGCTAGGGAAGATCAGATGGGTGTGTGGCCGTGAACTGAATACCTATAGCAGAACTACATTTACAGATAAGTAATCTATATTTCTGCCAACTGGGATTCAGTTGCCACCCACACTGGCAGAATCCTTGCAGTCCTCTGAGAAGAGGGGCACGGTGCAAACCCCTACTTGGCAAACAGAAACTGGAGGACTGATGCACCCAAAGCAGCATCCTGACAACTAAGCCATTGATGCTGTAGTGGGAGGTGAATGTGTTCACTTTAGACTAGGTTGCAGACCCACAGATCTCAGTGGGGATGTACCTGGAAGTGGCCATGGAGGCAGCAGCTTACCTAGTGGAATGAGCCTAAAGCCCCTTGGGTGGCTCCCTGCCGGTCATCCTATAGCAGAAGTTGATGCAGCATGTGATCCACCTGGCAATCATCTGCTTTCCTGCCAGTCAAGCGCCCTCCGCAGGTCCAGCATATGGAGCCTGTGTTTTGTGTCTGAGGCTGGATTTGTGAAATAAACTGGGAGTTTTATCACCTGGTTAATGTGGAACTCTGAAACAGCCTTCAGAAGGAACTTTCCATGGGGGCAGAGGACTGTGTTGTTCTTGTGGAAGACCAGATAGGGAGACTCCACCAAGTATGCCTGGAGCTCACTCACTATTCTGGCTGACATGATAGCCACCAAGAGGGCAGTCTTCCACGACAAGCAAATGCTCATACTTGTACATTGGCTCAAATGGCTTGCCCATAAGCATAGCCAGCACCAGTAATAAGTCCCACAGAGGCAGTGGTTTGCACACGGAAGGGACAAGTGGTCCACGCCTTTGAAAAAAGCACCTGATCACCTTCTCCTGTGTTAACCATCTGCATACCAGCCCATGCCTGGTATGCAGAAATGGCTGCCAGGTGTACCTTTAGGGTTGTGGTTGCAGTCCGCCTGAGACAGGGACCAAGGGTAGTTCAGGATCATGAACACAGGGCAGGTGAGAGGAGGATCAGGATCCTTCCCTTGACACCAGAGCAAGAACATTTTCCATTTGAACCCATGCATTCTGACATTTCCACCACATGGAAGACATCTTCCAAAAGACCCAAGGCCTGGAACTCTTGTAACTCAAGAATCAGGCTGAGAGGTGAAGAGACTGAAGGTCCAGGTGCAGGACTGTCCCTGTTGTCTCATCAACAGGTCCAGGCATTGAGTCAAACTCAAAGGGACCTGCTGCTGAGACTGAGAAGGAACGGTACCAGAATTGTCTGGAGCAATCAGGATCAACAGCACCTTGTCCTTCCAGGCCTTGATAATTACCTTGTGACTCAAGGGGAAGGGAGGAAAGGCATACAGAAGGCCTTGGGTCCAAGGCCAAGAGAAGGCATGCCCCTGTAGTGTCCCAGTCTAAGAGGGTGGGCACAGTGCAGCTTCAGTTTTCTGGTTTCCCAAGAGGAAAATGGGTGCAGCAGAGGGGTGTCCCATCAGGAGAACAGTGGGTCTACCACGTCCTGGTGCAGAGACCACTGGTGCGGTGTCTCTCAGACCTGGCTGAGAGCTTCCACTAGCTGGTTGTTCTCTCCCATGACATGAACTACCAGGAGATCGTCCTGCAGGCTGTGCACCAGTGACCGAGTGCGGAGAGCCTCCTATCACAATGGGAAGGAGTTTGGAGAGCCTCCTAACACAATGGAAAGGAGTGCATCCCACCCTGCTTGTATGGGTAGGCTAGACCTGAATGACCCGACCCCAAATAAATGGAGTGAACTCTGTCAGAGTCACTTGCACTGCACTGAATTCCAGCAGGTTGATGTGGCATCAGGACTCCCATGAAGACCAAAACCCACTGGTCCTGTGGTTTCCTAGGTTTGTTCCTCACCTCACCATCCATCATTAAGGTGATAGATGGCTCTGGGCGGATGAGGAGAATTCCTTTTTCAAACAACATGAAGTCTTGCTGTATTCTGACTATATGCAGTTAGCCCCAGCACTTGAACTGCCCCAGAGAGTAAAAAGTTAACTCTATGCAGAAGCATAGCACGTTGAGCTCAAGCTCGGTTTTCAAACCTCTGTCTGTAGCACTCTGAAGTGTAACCGTCAGATTTTTATCTCTGCCTAACTGTGAAGTTGCTCTGGAGATCCCTCCTGCACTTTGGTTCGGTATAGTTTAAATCGGTCGGTTTTGTCTAACTGCTTCTTTATTTCGGTCTTCTTACCTCTGTCTCGGTAACAGTAAGTGGTAGTAATAGGTAGTTTTGTTGTAATTCTGGTGTTTCTTGTGGAAATTGTTTTGCCTTCAGTTCTTATCCGGTCGGTCCAGTTTAGAAATGAAACCCATTATATCTGAGTTTTGTTCAGAAATTTTACTGTGGTTTCCGGTACTCATCGGTTCCTAAAAAAATCCAATTTTCTGGATTTTTTTAACCGACCCGTGAAGCAGTTGGAACCGATCAGTTTTTAGTTGCCTGGCATAAAAACTGTAAGGGTAACTGTTTTAGTTTCTCAGCAAACCCAAAAAGAAAACCGGTCCCACTGGGTTTCAGCACTGTACCGAGTGTAAGGAGGCCTTTGCTAGCCGACCTCACCTCATCTGTGTTTACTGTCTGGGTTTGACCACCAAAGAAGACTGCCAGATTTGTAAAACTTTCCCAAAGCCACTCTGGAAAATGTTTGAGTAGCGGCTGAGGGAGAGGGAGGCCGAGAAGTCAGCTGACCCTGATGACCAGCCCGGTTCGGTTGCGACTGAACCTGAGGAGGTGCCCACTGACCTGCGCGATACCTCCTCGGGCAAAAGGAGAGCCGATTCTGTGGAATCGGTTCCTAGTGAAAGAAGACATTAATCGGCCAATTTGGATCCGGCTTCCCATGGTCCGATCGCTGAGGAGATTGCAAAAGCGATCACTATTGTACAGTTCCTCTGCCCGGTTCCAACTAAACCGGCAATGGTTCACAGAGATTCGATTCAGTCAGACATAGTCGCTTCTGACATTGATCCAGAAGCTTTCTATGAGGGTGATTGGGATGGGAAGGCCTAGATGAGCCAGTAGAGCCTGACATCTCCCTAGACAGGCCTTCCAGTGTGTCTCCTCCCAGACTTTCTGAGTCCCCTTCCCATTTCTTGTTTTACAAGAAAGTGGCTGATACTCTTCGTCTCCCTGTTGAGGAAGCTGAACAGGATCAGGAGGAACCTGACTTCATGGAAATTATGGATGTCCTAGAGTCAAAGAGAGTGTCTATCCCTTTGCATAAATCCATGGGGAAACAGACACAAAAAATCTTGCAGTTTCCAACTTTTATACCTCCTGTGGATAAAAAGATGGACAGGAGATATACATTGTCAGGTCCTGGAACAGAATTCCTTATGACTCATTGCAGCCATGTTGGGGTAATGCAGGCTGCAGCCTGTGACAAGGCTAATATTTCCCTGGCATCCCACCCCCAGATAAGGATTCTAGGAAAGTGGATGCCATGGCCAGAAGCAGTACTTGGCATCCTCTTTGGGACTCAGACAAGCTAATTACATGGCATATACAGCCAGGTACCAGAAATCAGGTGGGATACAGTTCTGGAACCGGCTAAGGTACCCCTCCCAGCTAGCCAAGGGAGCTGGAGAAGGTGGCTGCAGATGGTACCGAGGCATCCAAAGTCCAGTTTCATGCTGCTGTTGACTAGAATGATTTACATTCCAGGGTCATGGCTATATCTGTCTCCATGAGGAGACTGGCTTGGCTCAGATGTACCAACTTGTCACAGGATACCCAAACTAAGGTAATGGATTTTCCTATTGCTGGTAACTCTGTTTGGGGAACAGACTGAGGCTTACATGAAGAAGATGGATGAGTACAGGACCACCTACAGGAGTGCTGCAGCAAAAAAGAAGCAGACCACTCCTCAGAAGCAGCAGTTATGGGCTGGCAGGGGCAGGCCTTTTCACAGGCCTTTTTACCAAGCCCAGGCTTCCTCTGCATTCCAGCAGAGGGGGTTCTTTAGGGAAAGAGGCAGACGAGGGATGACCAGGACCCCAGCATCCACTCAGTCCAAGCCCCCTGCCAAACAGACACCCTGAGGTGTCAGTCAGGGTCACCTTCCCAATTCCTGTAGTGGCAGGCTGGCTCACTACTCCTAGGCCTGGGAGTCTGTTACTTCAGACAAATGGGTCCTGGAAGTAGTGAGCCAGGGACTTGTTCTCAGTTTCAAAAGGTTCCCAAAATGAGAGCAAGATCTTTCAGCCCCCTCTGCCCCTTGGAAACAAAGGCCTTAGAGGCAGAAGTCTCCTCTCTTCTGCTCCTGCGAGCAGTAGAGGAGGTACCTCTTTGTCACAGGGGAAAAGGACTTTATTCCAGAAGTATTCCTTACTCCAAAAAAGTCAGGGGAGTGGCAACCCATCCTAGATTTAAGGTACCTCAACAAACACCTAACAAAACCAAATTCAAAATGGTGACTCTGGGAGTAATTTTTCCCTCTCTGAGACCAGGAGACTGGCTAGCCCCCATGGATCTCAAGGATGCCTATTTCCACATACCCATCAGACATTCCCACAGAAAGTATCTCAGGTTCGAGTTGCCCTCAGGCCATTATCAGTTCAGAGCCATGCCTTTTGGCCTAACATCTGCTCCAAGGGGTTGCAAGTGCCTGGCAGTAGTGGTGGCATTCCTCAGAGACAAGGTATCCTTCTGTTCCATATCTGGACGACTGGCTCCTAGTAGTTCAGTCCTCAGACCAAGTCAAGTCAGCGTTAGAGGTCACCCAAAGGCTCCTGGAGTCCTTGGGTTTAATTCTAAACCTAGAAAAGTCAGTTCTGGAACCAACTCAGCTGCTCACTTTCATAGGGGGTGGACATAGACACTACCCAGGCAAGAGCATTCCTTCCACTTTCAAGAGTCTGGTGTCTAGTCACTCTGGCTTCCTCTTTTCATCCTCTAGTTTCTCGTCCAGCCAGACATTTTCTACAGTTACTGGGCCACATGGCAGCATCCACAGCTGTGGTCCAGGGAGCGAGGTTTCAGATGAGAGATATTCAGTTTCATCTCAGATCTTACTGGTCTCAGAAAAAGGACCCTCTCTCCAGATTGGTTCCAGTGTCTCAAACTCTAGTTCAGGCACTCCAGTGGTGGCTGGAGGAAGACAATCTTCGGCAAAGTGTTCCATTCATCAGTCAGGCTCCTTCAGTGATTCTCACCACGAACGCCTCTCTCCTAGGCTGGGGGCTCACCTGGATCAGCTTACAGCTCAGGGAACCTGGTCTCACCAGGAGTCTCTTCTTCACATAAATCTTCTAGAATTGAGAGCTGTCTTTCTAGCACTGCAGACATTCTCAACTATGGTTCAGGGGAAAGTAGTACAAATCAGGACAGACAATACCACAGCCATGTGGTACATCAACAAGCAGGGAGGCACTCGGTCTTTGGCCTTGTGCACAGAGGCCATGAAGATATGGTCTCTGGCTTATTCCCTTCAGGCTTCCTTGGTGGCTGTACACCTCCCAGGGAAGGACAACATTTTAGCAGATGCTCTCAGCACAATTTCTCAGGGTCATCACGAATGGACTCTGAATCCTCTGATCCTTCAGGTCATCTTCAAGAGGTGGGGTACTCCAGAGATAGATCTCTTTGCAGCCCCGGACAATCATCAACTCCCTCTCTTCTGTTGCAGACCTCCTCTCCTAGGCTCTGTACACCAGGATGCTCTACTTTTGGATTGGACAAGCAAGTTCCTGTATACATTTCCTCCTTCCCGTTGATATTCAGGGTCCTGATCAAAATCAGATCTCAGCCTTGCAGGGTGATTCTAGTCTCATCAGACTGGGCCAGACAGTCTTGGTATCTTCTACTACTGTCACTGTCAGTGACAGTGCCTCTGTGTCTTCCCAGGCAGTTCAATCTTCTGACATCCTCCCGGGGCAGGATCCTCTACTGCAATCTTCAGGCTCTCAGGCTCAAGGCCTGGCTCTTAAAGAGTTAGAATATGCAAGTCTAAACCTTTCTCAATTAGTCTTGGACATTCTAAAGGTTAGCAGGAAACCTGCTACCAGAAAGACTTACAACTCCAAATGGAAAAGATTTGGTTTTTGGTGTTCCCAGAAACCTGTTCAGCCAGAGTTGGCTGACATTGCTACTATACTGGACTATCTGGTGCATCTTAATAGCTTAGGCTTCCGACTACTACTCTCAAGGTACATTTGGCATGTGTCTGCCTTCTCTTCTGCTGGTAAGGGCTCTTCCCTAGCCTCTCATCCAGTCTTCAAGAAGTTTTCAAAGGTTTGCTACATGTTAATTCTCCCTTTCGAGACCCTACCGTTCTTGGGATCTGAATATCTGTATAGCACAGCTTATGCAGCCCCTTTTGAGCCTCTGCCTTCAGCAGAGCTGAAATACTTGACATGGAAAACTGATTCCTGGTAGCTATTACCTCTGCCAGGAGAATCAGTGAGTTCGGGCTTTATCAGTGGAACCTGATTTGATTTCATTTGACAGGGATGAGGTGGTCCTTCAAACTAACAGAAAGTTTCTTCCCAAGGTAGTGTCAGACTTTCATCTGCACCAATCTGTCATTGCCTGTATTTTTCACTGACCATTCTTCCTCTGGGGAGAAAGATTACACAATTTTGATGTAAAGAGGCCCTTAGTTATTATATGGAGCATCTGAGGCCTATAGGAATGCTGTTCTCAGTTACTTCTCACCTATGGAGAGGTGGGAAAGGGCAAACCAGCCACCAAGAGAACTATTGCCAGGTGGATTGTCTCCTGTATCCAGTTCTGCTATTGAAGCTTGGGAAGGAACCTCCCTCAGGCCTGAGGCTCATTCTACGAGAGGTACAGCTGCTTCGCCTGCAGCAGCTAGAAATATACCTTTAGTGGAAATCTGTAAAGCAGCCACCTGGAAAACTGTTCACACATTTACCAAACATTACTCTCTGGACATTCAGTCTAGAAGTGATGCTAGGTTTGGCACAGCTGTGCTATGGAGCCTGTTCCCAAAATAGGTTCTGTGATTCCCTCCTCCTGGGGAGTACTGCTTGGTAGTCTGCATATAGTCAGAATACAGCAAGACTTCCTGTCGTTTGAAGAAAAAATTACTCACCTTAGTAATGTTCTTTCTTTTAATGGAGTCTTGCTGTATTCTGACCTCCCTCCCTGCCTTCCCTCCTGGAACCTAATAGTTTTGGGACGTGGGTGGGCAGGCACAGTGCTGCACCCCGGAGATGTACTTGGCATGCCCTATCTTAAGGGTTTATTAGTATTATTAATGTTTTAATTTCACTACCTACTTTGTCTTTATCTTATCTTTAGCTTTCTTTTTGGGGTTCTCGACTTGAGTCTTTTGACCCTAAAAACAATTTGTGGTGGCCATTTGGCTTACAAAAAGTTTGAAACAATTTCCACCTGTTAATTTGATTAGTTAGTGCTCGTAATAATCTGGCGGTTACACTTCAGAGTGCTAGAAACAGTGGTTTGAAAACTGAGCTCGGTATAGCGTGCTTATGCTTCTGCATAGAGTTAACTCTTTACTCTCGGGGCAGTTCAAAGTGCTGGGGCTAACTGCTTATAGTCCGAATACAGCAAGACTCCATTAGAAGAAACAACATTACTAAGGTGAGTAATTTTTTCTTCTCTGGGACACAACCACCACTCTGTAGCATCCTGCATTGGTTGGGTCACCATGACCCGCTGGTCTTAGTGACCATGGTGCTGAGATCATTGGTGGCCCAGCTCCCACTGGAGAGGACACATACACCAGAGAGCCCAATGGATAACGCTGGTTGAAGCTGCCATATACACCCCAACAGCTGGAGGAATTCCCAAACTGGGTGTCATTGCCCAACCTGAAATAACTGGGTAAGAGGTCAAATCTGATGCTTTGTCTGCAGCTAGCCAGGCCCTGGCCCATAGGAAGTCTATTTCCACCCTACTTAATTTGATCACTTGCTTTGGGATCAGTTCTGACTCGGCCTGGTTAACCAAAAGGCCCATGTTGTGAAAGGTCAAGAAGGTGCTGGTTACAAGTGTAAACTCTGGTGGTTGGTGTGGGTGCTGCGCTACATTTTATCCAAGTATAACTTTTTCAGTAATAAAGTTATCTAGCACAAGTCTAGTATCAAGACTCCCGTTTGACTAGCTACATGGGTACCAGGCTTCTTTTTTTTTGCTTAGCAAGCATGCAGCCATAGTCTTGTATAACTTTAGTTCCCAATATGCTTGGAGTCCAGGAGCAAGGAGAGATGTTCCTGTAGTATGACTGTAGGGAGCTATCATCATGGCATAATTGTCCTGCTGGAGACACAAAGTGGCTGCCATGTAGACCTTTGTTGGCTATGTAGTTCAACTTCTTGGATTCCTTATCAGGCAGTTTGTCCACACCTGCTAGCATCTTTGATTTCCAAAAATGCTGAATCAGACACATCCTCTTTGCCAAAGGGTGGTCCGAGAACCTCAAGAGGCTCCCCAATAGGGATCACTTACTTGCAGCCCATATGGGTGCGGTGTGTCAGGCAGGACACTGGGTGCTGCCAGAGATCCAAAGCTAGGTCTGTGATGGTACCTGCCGTGGGACAAGCCACTCCTGGGGAATCATCCTTGTCCTGGATGTCAGTGACAGGGTATTTAGCCCTCTTGTGCACTGGTTGAAGGGGAGTGCAAAGGACTCCAGCATGCACTGGAGTAGAACCCAGAGAAGGTTTAGTTTACCTGGGAGGATTGACCTTCAGAGGAGTTGATGTTGACTGGATGAGTTGGACTCCAGGTTCACCAGAAAAAGTACTGCTTGAAAACTAGAATCCTCTCACGCATGCAGAACTGTGAAGGAGACCTGTCCCAGTGGAAAAGAAAATCTGATGTTAAGAAGGCATAACCAGAGGACATGTACCATGGGTGGTAGAAGGAGCTTAGCTTGAAGATGTTTTTAGATAGTATAGGATGTCTCACATTTGTAGCCTTTGCCGTGGAACGACAACTGTGGTTTAGGACATATTGCCCAGTTAGGAAGTCCTGTGCAGTTCTAAATAACCCTAGATGAAAAGTTACTGTATGCTGAATTAGAGCTTCTGCTCTCTATTGAGGTAGGAAAACATTCCCCATTGTGGTATTGGACTATTTTCCTATGAGTTCCAAAGTTTGTGCTGGAATCTATTGATATTTTTCCAGGTTCAGTATAAATCCTACTTGCAGCAGTAAGGTTTTTATGTTTGCTTGCATGCACGTGCAAGAAACATAGTGCCACTATACAAGTTTTAAATAGGTGTGGCACCCCGCTTCTAATCCCTCAGCGTTTTGCAGTAGCACGCGGCACCAATAGAATGTCCCAGCTGTCTGTGACAGCAGTTCAGATTAAGTGGCGTATAGTTGAAGCAAACAACCGCTACAATCAAAGCGGTGTGATGCAGGCAATTTGCATGCTGCCTGCCGTCAACGGTATACTGAATAACCTCCACGTCACCACTGCTGATTATAGTGATGATTATTTGCGCGCCCCGTTGTGTGCTGAGGGGTGCCCAATCCCCTTTGCTCATGCACTCCCCCCTGCCAATACTGACCCACGAGGGTGCCTAATCCCCATCGGCTCCAGTGCCCCTCCCCAAAAACAAACTTCCAGGTGCCACGCTGGGAGCCCACCCCAGCGTGGCAGAAGTCAAGCGTCCTCATGCCCCACCACACTGTATGGCCAGCAGGGTACTTAATCCCCCATTGGCTTTGCTGCCCAAAACTTCCAGGTGCCCTCCCCAGGCCCACCCCACCCAGCGTGGCAAAGTCCCACGTCTTCCAAGTAAAATAAAAAAAAAAAAAGGAAGCGGTCCCTCGTTGACTCTCTTGCCCCCTCCTGCAATCTGTGCCCACCTCTGTGTACCCTACCCCATACTTACCTCCAGAGCCCGGCGTAGGATCTTCGGTGGAGCAGGAACACGTCTGCACACTTCAAAGCCGACCGCAAACTGAAGAAATGCTGGTAAGCTGTATAATGGCATAAACAGGGTTTTTTCAACTTTGGTGCATTTCTCAGTCATTTTTGCACCAAATTTTCAACATGGGGTTCTTGGGACCCCATCTCATGAATTCAGTGACTGTCATTTGGTTATTCTGTCCCGAAAGGTGATTTCACGGTGACTGCACGGAATTACCTTTCGGGACTGACTAATGAAACAACAGTGTCACTGTTCATGAGGTGGGCTCTCAAAAAGCCTATGTTGCAAATTTGGTGAAAAAATTCCAAAATGATCAAAGGCTTAGCGCAGCATCATGCATATTATACTGCAAATTTGTGAATTTGTATTATTTTCATTCCAGATTTTCAACATTGTCATTTTTTCACCTCCTTATGAACAGTACATCTGTCATTTTTCACATCCTGGCAGAAATGTAGCTGACTTCCACGCAGAATAGCGGTCTCTGTGGGAAATCAGTGTTCGGACAGATTAAGAAAATCACAGTGACACTGTTCATGAGCAGAGGTCCTAAATGCCTATGTTGAAAATTTGGTCACAAAAGTCCATAAATGACTGTGGTGTTACGAGCGCGCATTGCGCAGTTTCTACACCCTTGTAACTTCACAAATTTGTAATATTTTCTCTCAAGATTTTCAACATTGTCATTTTCTACACATTCTTATGAACAGTACAGCTGTCATTTTTCACATCCTGGCCAAAATGTGTTTTTATACTTCCAGCGCAGTCGCTGTAGGAAATCAGTGTTCGGGACAGATTGAGAAAATCACAGTAACACTGTTCATGAGTGGAGGTCCCAAAATGCCTATATTGAAAATCTGGTGAAAAAACTGCCAAATAATTGCATTACGGGTGTGCGTTGCGCAGTTTCTGTGCACGCTTGTGACTTCACCAGTTTTTTTATATTTTTGCTCCAGATTTTCAACATTATAATTTTTTACACCTCCTCATGAACAGTATAGCTGTCATTTTTCATGTGATTTTGGAAATGTGTTTTTGCACTTGTGGCGTTAATGGCACAGTCACTGTGCAAAATCACCTTTCGGCTAACAAACTGATAGTGTCACTGTTCATGCGGTTGGGTCACAAAAAGCCCATGTTGAAAATTTTGAGTAAAAATACCAAGGCATGCCCAGGGCCTTAGGGTTTCTGACCATAACGCCCTACCCTGTAGGATCCGACAGGCATCCGCCCTACCCTGTAGGGACTGACAGGCGTCAGGGGTGTTACTTGGGATTGTTGACAGTAATGCTCACGCCATTCCACCCCCACCCCTCCCTGCAGCCAGTGACGGGCATCGAGGTGAACCTTGGACTCTTTGGCCCCAGAGTTCACACCATTCTCCTATACTGCACCATTTCAGTGAATTTCCTTATGGAATGAGGTGAGTGTAAAGCCAAAACACCCCAAGGCACACCTCGTCACTTGTCAGTGTCTGCAGGGTAGGGTGAGGTGAAATGTCGTGACCATTATGGGTGACAACCCAAAGACACACCCCAATGCCTGTCCATCTCTGCAGGTTGGGGGGTGGAGTTGATGTCAGTTCAATACATCACTGTCATTCCTATACTGCATCTGTCTAACTCCTGCACCTCCACTGCTAATGCCAGCAAGCAGACATTCAGCATTGACAAATGCTTGTTTGCTCTGCCAGTGCTGACAGGATTTGTTCATTTGTTTTCACACATACTAGCCGGTCATCTAGATATGGGATTGGGAATACTGACTCTCGAAGTGTTGCAGCCACAATTGACAGGTATTTTGTAAATTCCTTTGTGCTGAGAACGGGACAAAGGGGATTGCCTGTACTGGTACTGTGCTCGACCTACCCTGAACCTTACATATTTTCAGTGACTGGGCCTGAAAGGGACGTGAGAAAAACACATCCTTTAGATCTAGTGAAGCTAGCCAGTCTCCCTTCTCAGTATAGTATATATTACTTGCAGGACCCATTTCTCTGAGAACATTTCCTCCCATTCCTGGAAGTAATAAGAAGCTGTACCCCACCTCCACACCCCCTGACAATGTGGATTCATGACACTTTGGATCAATTACAGTTGTTCAGTATTTTAAGCAAGCTGGTCTTTCATTTCCTTAGGACAGCTTTCACACATACAGTAGGCATACTAGAGCCCCAGCAAACCTTTTGATACTGTGCTATGTAGTTTCAAAAAAATCAGCTTCTCTTAACAGCAGCGAGGAAGCAGTATACCCCTTCTTACCCAGATTCAGTTTTTCTAGAATCTTTTGGTGTATGTGTATGTGTGTGTGTGTGGGGGCAGCTGAAATATTACCATGGTCTTTCACAGGCAGCTGCCTGAAGAAAACTTCATGGGCAAGGATGTACATAAACAAAGTCAGTCCTTTCCTTTCAACCACATATCTGATCTCAAACTTTTTGTCTATAGCTGGTGCAGAAGAGGGCTTTTAAACATTTTACTTGTAGCCTTCTTAAATGTCTTATGTATCAGACTTAGCACCATCTTAGTGGATGTCAGACATGATGTGCCATACATTGTGCCTCTTTCACATCAACAACAGATTCTGATCTGTGTAGGTCCAGCGATATCTGCCATTTGTCTTAAAAGGCAGAATAAGAGGAAAATCCTCCCAAACCCTGGAGGGGACCCTAGTTCATCACCCCTGCAAGATCTGGTGAGATGGGTTCTCCATCCTCCTTCTCCTCCTGTTCACCATAGTCCTCATTATGGAGGGAGGTACCTCAGGACATTTTATCTGTCTGCAAAATTGCCACGCTTGCTTCATATCCTACAGAGAGAGGCGACTTTGTCAGACGTTGAAGGTTTCTGCCCTGGGGTCTAGGCAAGTGAACCTCAGTGTTTTCCTTGTGAGACTTTGTGCCAGCCAGGTTGTCTCTTGATCCCCTGCGTGTATTTTGTTTTTGCCTTTTTCCTTACCATCAGAATGCTCCCTTATGAATCCTCCGGTTTATGATCCTTTACACTTGTGAATGGCTTAGCAGCTTGCTTGACAAGCATTTGCTGCTTAGACAGCCGCACCTCTAGATGGCCCCTTCTCCATTTCTAAAGTGAGTGCAGTCTGCTTTATAGGGCAGCACTGGTGAGGCAGATGCTGAAACTGGAGCAGACTGAGCCTTGCACTTATTTTCCTATTTGCATTTTGTCTTGTGGCAAAATCTTTTATCGTGAATTCAGTATTGTGATCAGGGCTCAGATAGTCTAAACACAGTGGGTTGCTGTCTGCCTTTGCCATCAGGGCTCCACAGGAAATGAAATGTCAATAGTTTTGAGATTAATCATTTTTTATTGAACATACAACAACAAACACACAGCAAGTTATTGTCAATATATGTGTAGCATACTAAGGAAAGGCTCTTAACTACATATATATGGCAGAAACAAGGCATCCTCTTGATCAAAGATCCTTACACTGACTCGTTTGAAGGCCTGATCCAGAGATTTCAGATCCCAAGACAGGCCTTCTGGAGATGTTTTGCATATAGGAATACTGTCCAAAAACTAAAGCTTAAAAATGCTAAAATTTTTAAATCTAACTTAAGACTGAGGGGAAAAGTCGAAACAGATTAAGTGAGTTTTCTGGAACTGATCAAGAACCGTGAATAGACAAAAAAACGTTACTTTTAATTTAAGAATACACACTGTGAGGAGCCATTATACAATGTCAAGAAAGAATCCTGGGCTCTGATTGGTCAGTCTGGGGTAGACCTGTGATGTTATCCTAGCATATCGTTGTGGATCTAGTCCCAGCACACACATGACCGCATCAGATGTTAAAAAAAAAAACACTCCAATGGCCATGTCCAGTTGCCTACACTTCACATATCTGCCATGGAGTTTGCCAGGACTTCCCAATTTAAAGAAATAAACAAACAACCCCCTCCATAAATCATTCCCTTCCACAGTGTCAAACAACTAAATACCCATTTGTTATTTCCCCACCTAACAGTTCCACCCAATCCTTGTGCATATTCCTCTGATTTAAACCCAAATTAAAAAGCAAAAGTGAAGCTGTCAGTGTGATCGGCTTCACTGTCCCCTGCTCGGCAACCTCATAAGCTCCTTAGCGGCAGTTTCTCATGATTTATGCTGAGGAAGTACTGCCAAACTAGTAATACCATCATGTCCGAGTTCACTTAAAAAAAGAAAAATCATTCTGAAATGAAGCTGTCACTACGATTGGCTTCACTGACAGTACACTCTCAACTCTGTATTACAACCATGTGTACTTTTAAACAGCACAGCACGCTACTCACCAGTCAGTGCTGGTGGCATCAGTCTGTTTTCTGGCATCTTCTCCCTGTACAAACTGTAAACATGCCAACTGTACCAGGAGAAGAGAGAACTAAGGAGAGTGAGTGTGTGTGTGTGTGTTGGGGGGGTGGGGTGAAGGAACAACCACAAACTGAGAATTAAAGAGAGCTGGGAGGGGAGAGCTTCACTCCCGGTCGGCTGCCCCACACACAATCGAAAAAGACAAAAGCTTATCGGATTTCCAGTTGAGATGAAAACAACAGCTTCTACATGGCATGGAGAGAAGAACAGATTACAGGAAGGGGTCAGGACACCAAGATCATCGAATATGCATTCAATGCAATTAGAGAGAAAGGGAGGGTGGGGAGGATCAAAGACACACTTACACTTCAGCATCACCACCTACTGGCCAAAATAAATCAGCACTACTTTTTGTGTAAAACACGTACCCATTCTACAAATTAGTAAAACTCTAGTTTTAACATATACTTTCTAATCTTTTTTTAAATTATTTATTTTCAAGCAAGCTATTGTATACGCAGAATAATACACTACAGGATGTATCTTGTGCTGAGATAACGTCACTTCTTGGGTGTTAAGTTAGAAAAATAATCTATGTAACTAAAGTACACTTGGCTCGAGGACCAGGAGCTCGATCTAGGGCATCTGTCTTTTTCAGCAGAAACAAATGTCTGTTGTTGGGGAGCCTGGTGTCGCTTGACTAGTACAGTGTGAAGGCATTCTTTGAATTTAACACTCTAAATTCCTAGGCCATCTTCTGCCAGTTATGACTGCATTAATAATAATAAAGCATCACATTCATGGTGTTAGAATTGTGTTTGCATTTTGTCAACTAGAAGATGTTCTGCCTGAGTACAGTGAGGTGTGATGTTTGGAACAGCACTCTTACTCAGAGGCTGACAGATCTAGTTCTGTCTCATTTAACACCTCAGCAGTGTTGTGACCTCAAACTGAGCACCCTTCCCCTTTCCCATTATACTTAAATATCTGTGTTACATATGGGGCAATTTATGAACAGCCCTCATTACAAGTAAATGAGTTTTGTATGTTACATGAACTCATCTCTGAGTACATGAGCCCTGTCGATAAATTGCACCCCCCTATTATTACTAGATGTCAGTGTTGCATGAGATCTTCTTTGAGGATATCTGTTTCATCAGGCCATACCTATGGCACTGTAGCTGTCAGGGGCTAGGAACACATGGAAACTTTCTTGCCAGCAGTCCACTGGGAGCCGCCCACGACAGTGTCTTACTTTGATGTCCTCTCTGTATGATAATGCGGCCACTCTCCTCTTCAGTTCTTTTCCGCCATCGACCATACTCTGGGCTCCAAGGAGAAGCAGGCCACTACAGTTGACTACTGAATCTTCGATTTTTCTAAGTTTTATTATTTTTTCACCCTAGTAGTTATCACTTTGTTTTAAAGTGATTGCTGGTGTCGTGTATGTTGATTAAAGATGCGCTAAACTCTTTCGTCACTGTGAGTGCAGTGGAAAAATCTACTCAGTTGACCATCACGGCGTCTGCGTGTGCTGTCTTGGAGATGCCCACAATGTTAAGGCCTGCGAGAGCTGCTGAATTTTAATCAAGCTACCCAGTGATGGCGTCAAAAAGCCCTGCATAATTTCCTCCACCAGCAGCAGGTAGCCAGATTGGAGAGAGCTCCATGCGAGGATCTCCGCCACATTGCTGGCCCATTCCTTGGGCTCCCAGTCCTCTAAGGCCCAAGAGAATTCCTCAGGAAAGCACAAACACCAGGAGAGGGAGCAGAGTAAGGATAACCCCCCCCCGGCATGCTCCCTGTCGCCGTTACACTTGGTGTCGTCTGCTTCAGCGGTGATGCCTCCTGCTGCTCAGACCTGAGAACCCACAAGGTCCACTCTGGCAGTGAGTTCCGCTGGACCTACTGTGGCTGATGAAGGCTGGTTGACGTTGGGGCTGCAGACACCCCATCAACATTGCAAGTCCTGCTGCTCAGACCTCAAAACCCTCAAGGTCAGCTGGCAGTGAGTTCTGCTGGACCTACTATGGACATTGAAGGCCCATCAACATTAGGGCTCCAGCCACCCTATCAATGTTGCAAGATGCCCCTGCAGTGCATGCCACTGTTGATGTTCAGATGGTGCCCTCCTCCTTTGCGGATATTGTCAGCACTTATACCTCCTCCTCCACTAGGCACAACAGCGACAAGGCCTCTCAGACCAGCCCCCCACATTGATGCCTGCTAGGTCGATGTGCTCCTACGACTCCAGGGCATCAACATTCTCGCTTCCTTCCTTGCAGCCTTCAGGGCCCGTCGATGAGGATCAGAAATACAGCCCTGACCTCCTTTTACAAGAGGAGGAAGATATGGAAAGGAGCCCATCTGAGAGGTCTGACTCCATCATTTCCACCAGGAGTGAGAGCTCCACATAGTATACTCCGAAGTCCCCTCCTTCATCTCTGTCATGAGGCACCTCCAAACTGCAATGGAGTTTGATGCCGAGGAGCAAGGCATCACTAAGAGAAATTTGGTGGAGTTTCTGGAGCTGCCAGATTCTCCACCTCTTATAATTCCTCCTCTATTGGCCACACTAGAAGATGCCCCCATGGCTGCTGGCACAGACCAAGCTTGACATGCCCCCTCAGGAAAGCCCTTTTTTGTAGGCCAACCTGAGGCTGATTCAGTAGTGATAAATGCACCCTACGTTAGGTCTAAGGTGCTTGAGCATCTCAGTTCTCTCTCCCCCCAGATAAAGAGTCAAGAAAACTGGACCTCATGGGAAAGATAACCTTTGCCTCTGCCACACTGGTCCTCAAAATAGAAAATTATCAGGCCAATATGGTCAAATACCAGACTACCCTCTGGAAAAAAGGCTAAAGCAGCAGCCTAGTTTCTCCCAGAGGGTAGCTAGAAGCAGGAGATGTTCAAGGCCCTCCAGACTGGGGTTGACATGGGTAAGCACCTCTTAAGGTCTATTTACAACATTTCGGATGCCTCAGCCAGAGCAGCTGCAGCTGGCATCTGCCTAAGAAGGCATTCTTGGCTAAGGGTGTTAGGATTTGCTAGTGATGTCCAGCTATCCATTCTGAATGCTCTTTTCAGAGGATACAAGCTCTTTGGGGCAGATACGCAGGATATCCTCTCTGATCTGCAAGCTCCAGTGAGAATGCTAAGGTTAGTCCATTCCCTTTACCACACACAACTAAGGAGAAGTAGGCAGAGGGTCCCCTTTTGCAGGGCTACCAACAGGCCTAGGTCAGGGGCCAGAAAGAAGAGCAGGGTCAGCCTTGCTTGTGTAACCCCCCTACAAATGGGGGTTCCCGAAAAGTCTTCCTCGAGCTTGCCTAAATGCTCACTGCCAGGCTGGTGTCCTGCGTTTAGCAGTTAAACGTTATTGCCAGGGAGTGCCTGTGTATTGCCTCTTTAAGGGCTGCCTAGATTTGCAGGGGTGATTAATCTGGGAGGGGGCTGAGTGTTGTCATGCTAGAGTCCCGCCTGGGCTGCCTGGTAATCGCTCCGTTTCTGCCATCGCTAATTGTGCAGAGGGAGCTCTGTTAGAAGATGTAACGGTTTGCTGAAAACCTATTAAGAGTGATAATGATAATGTAGTTTGTCTAACCTGCCTTCTTTGCAGCAAGGACTGTCTTGTTTATCCCCACCATTTGGCCTGGGACTGCGAATTGGACCAATCAGTCCTGGTGGGACCTAAAATGGAGCCAGACTACAGGAGCTGTCTGGAGTCAAAATCTGTAGGAATTGTAGTTTTGGGCTTTTTGCACCTGAAGGGGAGCCTTTGTTATGACTGACTGACAGATCAGCCAACTGAACCTTTTGAATTCTGGGGAAAGTCCCAGGCTTGCTCGCAGTTGAGTCAGATCTAACTTGGGAGCTGAAGAAGCAACAGCTTGAGACAGTCAAGCAGCCGTCTGAGTAGTTTCGCGCAGGAGAACTGTGTAAAGGCCTGAGTTGTGGCCTGCATGTCTGCTTGCTGCCCCTGAGAGGGAGAGAAGAGAATTTTTTCGGACTAAATCCAAGTTTGTGAGAATGAAGTAAGCCACTAATTTTTTACCAGGCTCATACCTGAAGAAGACCAAAGATTTTGTGAATGCGATTGGCCTGTCAGGATTTCCAGTTGCCTTTGAATCCCTGGTTTGTGCACAGACTTTGCGATTGTGACCAGAGAGCGGTTTGCCTGGTACAGTAGAATTTCCTTACATGTAAATGTGCTGTGTATTGAAAGTGGGTCATGATTTGGTTCCCCACTGTGTGAACTGTGTTCTGCTTGCTGGTACCAGAGAATCTTTTACATGTTAATGTGCTGTGTATTCGGTCGTGATTTGGTTCCCCACTGTGTGAACTGTGTTCTGCTTGCTGGAAGCTTTATCCAGCCTAATCGGACTGAATCCACGCTCATCTTCATTCGGCCTGGGCCATGCCACGCTGGCTCTGCCAGACTCACCCCACTGCACAGAGAAAGCCAACAACGAGAGACTCCTGCCTGGGGATCAGCCCCTGCTCTGTGCTTGAACAGGAACGACGCTCAGCAATCGTGTGAGCCCTGCTTCCTGGCACTCCAGATCAACCACCTGCTGTCTCGATTTTTGTCCCACCTGTGTCCAGTCTTGGGTATCGTGGAGTAAATATCAGGGTAGCTCCCTGCAACAACAGCTTAATTTTAGTGTGTCATCTGATTGTCTCGTTGTTTCTTTTTCTTCACGAACTGAGCCCTCTGGCTCCGGATTACAAATAATGTGTACTGTGCATGTTATCTTTTCCATCACAGGGCCCCAACCAGTTGCAACGCTGGCCTACCCCGGGCAATGGTCCTGGCTAGCCCATCTCCTCTCCACTTGGGTACCACAGGGTGTGACTGTTTAGGGACTCTGAAGTGCATGCTTAACTGTTTGATTGATAGAGCCTTTAAGCAAATTAACCTGATTACGCCCCTCCCTTGTTCAAGTCCCCTGAATAAATCAGATCTAACTTTTTCTGCATTTAATCTGACTGTGGTTCCAGTTTGTGTTAAGAGTACTGTACTGTTGCTGGTTGCTTTGCCTAGCCTTGTTTTACATGGGGTCCCCTGGGTCAAGCTAGAGGAAACTGCCTTGGTGATAAGTGTAAACAGTGTGGGTACTTGTGCGGTGTACAAGGGGTATTGTGAATGTAATTATTGTGCAGTGTTTAGGCAACTAGCAGGGAAAGAGGGGGGTTACAGTGTCCTGGAGGACTGTGCCCTGGTTAGCTTGACCACAACCAACCCTGACCTCCGGGTGGAGGCACCCATTACAGAACCTAGGCCCCTTAACCTGCTGCTAGCTAAGCAGGCAGGGGTAGTAGCCCTTGGGATAGCGCCACCTAGGGGTTACACTTGTGTAACCTCCACTACAAATGGGGGTTCCCAAAAAGTATTCCTTGAGCTTGCCTAAATGCTCACTGCCAGGTTGATATTCTGCGTTTTAGTAGATTAACTGTATTGCCGGAGAGTGCCTTTATAGCCTCTGTGTACTGTCTCTTTAAGAGCTGCCTGGATTGCAGTCTTAATTAATCTAAAAGGGAGCTCTGTTAGAAAATGTGCTTGTTTGCTGATCATTTGTTAGAGTAGTAATAATATTGCAGTTTGTTCTAACCTGCCATCTTTGCAGCAAGTAACTACAAAATGTGTGTGGGGGTAAAGAGCCCTTGGACGCCCCTCAGAGACCACATACTCATTGATAGTCTTCAATCTTTTTTATTTCTCCTATGTTTCACTCCAATAATAGATCTTGTTAACGGGGTTTCTTGTCTTTTTTGTAAATCAAATTAAGATCTAAAGTACTTGATTGTTTCCCAAAATTATATATTCTTTTAAAAGATTCATTAAATTTCTGCAGCAAAGTTTACTAAGTTTTGAAGCAGAGTACATAACTTCATGTTCCTGAAATAGAGATCCTTCCTGCAAACATAAGGATTTCTAATTTCCTTTTTAAATTTTTCAGTATTTTTCTTTTTAGAAATCCACTAGATTAATCAGTATTTCCTGGAAAGACTTCTGCCTGTAAGGCGGATTTCCAACTGTTAGTAAATCATCCCCCAAATGTGGCGTTCTGCTGTAATGGCACGGATGCTGAGCCGTGTTAGAAGATGTGCTTGTTTGCTGATCATTTGTCAGAGTAGTAATAATATTGCAGTTTGTTCTAACCTGCCTTCCTTGCAGCAAGGACTGTTCTGTTTATCTCCACCAACTTGGCCCGAACTGTCAGAATGGACCAATCAGTACTGTTGGGACTCTAAATGGAGCCAGCCTACAGGAACTTGTGGGTCAAACTTGTAGGAATTGTAGGTTTTGCATTTTGCACCTAAAATAACCTGGAGGGGAGCCCTTGTTGTGACTGACAGATCAGCCAACTGAACCTTTTGGATCTTGGGAAATTCCTAAGCTGCTTGCAGCTAGTTTCAGTTCTGAGTTGGGAAGTGAAGAGATAACAGCTTGAATGATTCAGCAGCAGCCCCTGCATAGATTCGCTGGGAGAACTGTGGAAAGGCCTGAGTTTTGGCCTGTATGCCTGCCTGCTGTCCCTGAGAGGGAACTTGTGCCTTTTTCGGACTGAATCCGAACTTGAGAGTGAAGTAAGCCACTGAATTGTGACCAGGCTCCTACCTGAAGAAGACTGAAGATTTGCTGAATGCGATCAGCCTGTCTGGACTCCCAGATTGTGCAAAGACTCTGTAATTGCGACCAGAGAGCCTTTTGCCTGGTACAGTGGAATTTCCTTATATGTGAATGTGTTGTGTGCTTATAGTGGGTTGTGATTTGGTTCCCCACTGTGGTTTGAATTGTGTTCTGCTTGCTGGAAAGTGCATTAGAATTTCCTTACGTGTAAATGTGCTGTGTGCTGGTAGTGGTTCGTGATTTGGTTCCCCACTGTGGTTTGAACTGTATTCTGCTTGCTGGAAGCTGCATACAGCCCCACAGACCAAATCCAAAATCATCTCCATTGGGCCTGGGCCTTGCCACACTGGCCCAGCCTGACTACCTGCTGCACAGAGAAAGCCATTGACAAGAGACCTGCCTGGGGACCATCCCCCTGCTCAATACTTGAACAGGAATGACGCCTCGGTGATTCGTGTGGGCCCTGCTACTCCGGGCACTCCAGCTCAGCAACCTGCAGTCTCAATTTCATCCTGCCTGTGTCCAGTATTGGGTATCATGAGTAAACATCAGGGTAGCTCCCTGCCATGACACCTAAATCTAAAGTGTTGTCATCTGATTGTCTGGTTGCTTTTTCTTTCACAAACTGAGCCCTCCGGCTCCGGATTACAAATAGTGGGTGTTGTGCATGTTGCTTTCTTCCATCACAGGGCCCCAACCAGCTGCAGCGTTCCTGGCTAGCCCATCGTCTCCTTACCTGGGTACCCAGAGGTGTGACTGTGTGGGGACTTAAAGCTTAGCATAACTGTTTGATTAATATAGCCTTAAGCCAATCAACCTGATTACACCCCTTCCTTGTTCAAGTCCCCTGAATAAATTAAATCTGACTTTTTTGCTGCATTTAACCTGACTGTGGTTCCAGTTTGTGCCAAGAGTACTGTACTGTTGCTATTTACTGTGCATAACTTTGTTTTACAGAGGGTCCCCAGGGTCCAGCCAGAGGAACCAGCCCTGGTGGTAAGTGCAGACAGTGTGGGTACTGGTATGGTGTACAAGGGGTAGTGTGAAAGTGATTATCGTATATTGCTCAGGTCACTAGAAGGGAAGGAGGGGTTACAGTGTCCCGGAGGGCTGTGCCCAGGTTTGACCACTACCAACCCTGACCTCCGGTGGAGGCACCTGCTTCAGAACTCAGGCTCCTTGCTGCTACTAGCCACGCAGGCAGTGGTAGTAGCCCTTGGGATAGCACCACCAAGGGGTTACACTTACCCCAACCACCTCCACATGTGCTCACTCCAAAACCCCTGAAGGTGGAGGTGCAGCTGCCAGATCTGCTTCAGCATGACTCCTTCTTAGACCCCGGCCCTCCAGTACCAGACCTGGAGGTTGTTGTAGAGGGTCACCTTTCCCTCCACCTGGAACAGTGGAGGGAGGTTACAACAGATGCTTGGGTCCTGCAGTTAATAGAACAGGGCAACACTCTAGAATTTCTGGAGTTGCATCCTGAACTTCCACCAATTCCCTCAACTTACCCTGTAGATCATATACCAGTGCTGCTAGGGAGGTAAGTGCACTGCTTGCAGAAGAGGGCCATAGAACCAGTTCACTGAGAACAAAGGAACAGGAGGTTCTATTCTCATTTCTTTCTGTCTCCAAATCCACAAGGAACGTGAGGCCCATTCTGTATCTGAGGAACCTGAACTTCTGTATTCAGTACAAGAAGTTCATGATGGTCACTTTGCAAAGCCTGGATATGCTCCCTGGACATGCAGGTTGCGTACTTGCATATCAGTATTTGTCCACCCCGTAGGAAGTACCTCAGGTTCCTGTTTCAGGGGGAACACCACCAGTTCAGGATATTGCCGTTTGACATGTCATGTGCACCACAGATGTTTGCCAAATGCGGCAGCAGCTGTCAGAGAGAGCGACTGTATGTCTTCCCTATCTAGATGACTGGTTGCTCAAAGCTCAGTCCAAAGAGCACCTGTCTCAAACCCTAGCATACCAGATAGCTGTTCAATGCCCAAGTGAGTCTTGACCCCTTGTCAGCCTCTGTAGTACTGGGCACTGCTCAGGGCTTAGCCTTCCTGCCCCCTTTACAACAACAGGTGTGTCACAGCCAGGACATTCCTGAGACTGTCGGGTACCCTTGCCCAGGCTGCACATGAGGATCCCTTGATGGACATTGAGTCCATGGGATCAGCGCACTGATGATCTAGAACAGCAGGTGTTAGTAACGTCTTCTGTCCGAAAAGTGCTTCAGTGGTGGAGAGAACCCAGCAATTTGCAGAAAGGGGTTTCCTTCCTCATCCCCTCTCCTCAGCAGATTCTCACCACAGATGCTTTGAGGATGGGCTGGGGGGGCACATCTGGGACCTCATCAGACACAAGGAACATGGACCAGAGTGGAAACTTCTCTCCAAATAAACGTCTGAGAGATGAAGGCCGTTCTGTATGCTCTGCAAGCCTTCCAGAACCATCTGTCCCCGGGGCATCTCCTGGTGCAGATGGACAACATCAGTGTAGTAAAAAAAAAGTAAGGGGGAGACCCATTCTTACCCCCTATGCAGGGAAGCGATGAAGGTCTGATACTGCGCTCTAGAACATGGTCTAGAGCTGTTGGCCATCCATGTTCCAGGTGTTCAAAACATCCTGGCAGACAAGCTAAGTAAGTCACAGTCCAGAATGCATGCACCTCAGTGGTCAAAGACCTGTTTGACAGGTGGGGTCATTCAGAGTGTGGGACCTTTTTGCATCCCCACTTATCGTAAAACTGCTGCTTTTCTGCTTGCTCGTTGGAGTTTTCTGGTGAGGTGTGTTGTCCCTCTCTTGGAAAGGGAGGCTCCTTTACACCTTACCTCCCGTTCCTCTGCTTCAGAGGATGCTAATCAAGCTCCAAATGGAGGGAGCTACTCTAATTCTTGTGGCTCCCTTTTGGCCTTGTCAGATCTGGTTTCCCCTAACTGCAACAGTTGGCAGTAGAACGCCTAGTACCCCTGCCCTTGTGCAAGGGTTTGCTATCACTGGAACAGGGAATCCTGGTCCATCCAGACCTTAAGTTACTCAATCTCCATGCCTGGCTCCTGAAGACAGCCATTGCAAGATTTGGAGTGTCCCCTAAGGTGGCTGAAGTCTTGGTGGCTTCCAGGAAGCCTTCCACCAAGGCCACCTACTCCATTAAGTGGAAGCGATTTGCTTTGTGGGCCACTTCTCATCACATGGATCCTGTCACTTGCCCAGTGAACCAGGTTCTAGAGTGTTTATTGTCCTTGTCAGATGCAGGACTGCACTACTCTTTTATCAGAGTTCACTTGGGTGCTACTTCAGCTTTCCATGTGCCCATCGATGGCAGTATGGTAGTTCAGCTATAAGTGGCCCGTACGTTCTTGAGAAGCATCCTGCACTTGAAGCCTCCCATCCACAATCCAGTCCCAGCTTGGGACCTGAATTTTGTGCTAGGGAAACTCACTTTGGCTCCTTCAGAGCCAGCTGCAACTTGTGGCTTATGCTTCCTTTCTTGGAAAGCATTATTTTAATTGTTATTACTTCTGCTTAAAGGATTTCTGAGCTTCAGGCTCTTATGTGTGAGCCTCCTTATTTAATTTCCATAAAGACAGGTGGTCTTTATGGACCAATCCCATGTTTCTTTGTAAGGTAGTGTCAAAGTTTACTGTGAATCAAACTATCCACCTACCAGTTTATTTTCCTGAGCGTGCCAATCCAGAAGATGCATTGCTCCACACCTTAGATGTACATAGAATACTCAGATATTACGTTCCTCATAAGGACTGCAGGAAGTCCTTGTAGCTTTTTGTTTCTCCACCCCTGGGAAAGAGGGCATACCAGTTTCTAAATAGTGCCTGTCCAGATGGATGGCCAACTGTATTACTTTTTGTTATGGGAAATATGATGAGGAACTTCCTGGTATCGTTCATGGTCATTTAGCCAGAGGCATGGCCACTTCTGCTCTGTTTCAGCAATGTATCAGCTGTAGAAATTTGTGCTACTGCAACTTGGAGTACTGTCCACATTTTCACTAAACACTACAGTCTGGACAATGCCTCTAGAAGGGCAGACTTCGGCCTGGCTGTGCTTCAAGGCCTCCTTTCATAGACCAGTGGCCTCTGGCCACCCAGACTATCTCTTTGGCAGTACTGCTTGGGACTCGTTCCATAGGTGTGGCCTGATGAAAGAGAGATCCTTGAAGAAGATAGCACAGTTACGTACTTACCGTAACAGTAGATCTTTGAGAGAATCTCTTTCATCAGGCCATGCTGTCCCACCCTCCATCCCCCTTAGACTCAGAGCTTCTTTGCTGCTGTCTCTCTCTCTCTCTCTCTCTCTCTCTAGGACAAACTACCTGCTGTTTCCAGCCTTGCCTGGTAGCGGGAGTCTTCAGCTCTCTCCTAGTTCCCTAGACGGAGGACCTCTGAGTATAATCTCCGGCTGGGAACCAAGGAGGGAGAGGGGCCACCCACGTTTATATAGAGGACATTGACAATAGATGTTGTCGTGGGCAGCCCCTAGTGGACTTGCAAAAAAGCTTCCATGTGTTCCTAGTGCCTGGTGGCTATAGTTCCATAGATGTGGTGTGATGGAAGAGATTCTCTCGAAGATCTACTGTTACGGTAAGTACATACCTGTTCTTTACAGAGGGTCGCTTGGAGATCTTGACCATTATAAGCAAATGGCATTGTTACATAAGTTATTAGGACACACTCAAGAGCTTGGGAGGACCTGGCTATAAAATGAGCACCTCACCCACCATTATTAGTAAATGGCAGTGTTGTAGGAGTTACTGAGGCTCACTTCAGATCTAAGGGGACCTGTCTATAAACTGAGCCCCCCCCCACTTCATTTTAAGTAAATGTTAGTATTGTATAAAGTACTGGGGTTCATTTCAGAGCTAGGAGGCTTTGTCTATCAACCAAGCCCCCACCCTGTTAATAAGTAAATGACAATGTTATATGAGTTACTGGAACTTACTTCAGTTCTATGGGGGGGGGGGTTGTCTATACACTGAGTGCCCCCTCTGTCAGAAGTAAATGACAGTGTTGTGTAAGTTACTGGGGCTCATTTAAGAGCTGTGGAGACCCTGTCTATAAACTGAGTCTTTTCCATTATAAGTCCAATAAATGACAATGTTGCATGAGTTACTTATACTCACTTCAGAGCTATGGAGCCCCTGCCTATAAACTGAGGACCCCCCATTATATGTAAACGGCAGTGTTGCTTTGACTACTGGAGCAAGCTTAAATCAGAGCTATGGAGGCCCTGTCTATAAACTGAGCCCCCTCCATTATAAGTAAACGAGTGTTGCAAGTAATACTAGGGCTCACTTCAGAGCTACTGTATGAAGGCCCTCTCTATAAAACTGAGCCCTCTCCCATTACGAGTTAATGGCAGTGATGCATGAGCTTCTGGCATTCCCAGAGCTATGGGTGCCCTCCCTACAAGGTGAGACCCATATCTTTTTGAGGTGATGGCAGTGTTGCATGGACTATGGGGTTCAGTTCTGAACCATCGAGGCCCTGTTTATAAACTGAACCCTTTCCCATCATAAGTAAATGACAGTGTTATATGACCTACTGGGGCTCATGTCGGAGCTACAGTATAGAGGTCCTGTCTATAAAATGAGCCCCCTCCCCAGTATAAATACATGGCTTGAGCTACTGGGGCTCACTGCAGAGCTTCAGTACTGAAGCTATAAGCTGAGCCTACTCCCCATCATAAGTACTGTAAATAGCAGTGTAACATGAGCTGTTGGGGCTCACTGCAGAGCTACAGTACCGAGGCTATAAGCTGAGCCTCCTCCCCATCATAAGTACTGTAAATAGCAGTGTAACATGAGCTACTGGGGCTGCCTGCAGAGCTACTGTACTGAGGCTATAAGCTGAGCCTCCTCCCCATCATAAGTACTGTAAATAGCAGTGTAACATGAGCTACTGGGGCTCCCTGCAGAGCTACTGTACTGGGGCTATAAGCTGAACCTCCTCCCCATCATAAGTACTGTAAATAGCAGTGTAACATGAGCTACTGGGTCTCACTGCAGAGCTACAGTACCAAGGCTATAAGCTAAACCTCCTCCCCATCATAAGTTCTGTAAATAGTGTAACATGAGCTACTGGGGCTCCCTGCAGTGTACTGAGGCTATAAGCTGAGCCTCCTCCCCATCATAAGTACTGTAAATAGCAGTGTAACATGAGCTACTGGGGCCCCTGCAGAGCTACTGTACTGAGGCTATAAGCTGAACCTCCTCCCACCATATAAGTACTGTAAGTAGCAGTGTAACATGAGCTACTGGGGCCTCGCTGCAACGCCTATGGAGGCCCTGTCTATTAACTGAGCCCATTCCCATTATAAGTGAATGACAGTGGTGTATGAGCTAGAGGGGCTGACTTCAGAACTACATTATGGAGCCCGTCTGTAAACTGAGCCCCCTTCCCATTGTAAGTGCATGCAAGTGTTGCATGATCTGCTGAGGCTCACTGCAGAGCTACTCAGATTCTGCAGTTTCATTCACTCACTCCACTATTGCAGCTGATTCTGCCTGCCGAGATCCTGTTTTTTTTTGTTTACTTCCAGATAAATTACCTGCTCCGCTTGTTAAGCCCAGCGACTGCAGATAATGGAGCCAGTCTCACTGGCATTGAAGCTTTTAAAAGAATATCCCAACAGAGTAGTGGGTGAACCGAGGACTCTAGACTCCTTAACCTGCACGCCTTCCCTTCCCTCTCCTGCTCCTCTGCATAACTCAGCCTTACAGTCAGTGCTCACTTTACCATCTGGCCTCCATTTCCTGCCCCTGTACCAACTTGGAAAGACACTTTCTCACACTTTCTTTGAAAGACACTTTCTGTTTGCTAGAAAAACATGGTGAGCCTACGTCCTTGTAAAACTTACAAAAACATGAGGCCAATAGCCTTTCTTGTACCCTCTTAGTGCCCACTTGTGATGGCTATTTTATTTTCATACATTTACCTGCATAACCCATTTTATAAGCACAAAACAGGGGTCGAATGGGGGATACAGTGTACAGACACTCTTTAAAATCGAGCTATACATTCAATACTACCACTGTTCCTTTGAACAATTTGACCCTGGCATAAGACACTCCAGGTTGCTGTTGGTTTCTATATGATAAAAGCACTTCTAAGTACTGAAGGCAGTTGGCCTGTGGCCTTGTGTCTCACTACAAACCCGTTCATGCATTTATCACACAACAAACACCCTGTTATGTCTTATTACTTATGTAATACAGTTCAGCCCTGGCTGAAGTGAGCCCTCACTCCCTCACAAGCGATGGTGCTGGCTTCTGATTATCTAATTTAACTGGAATTCCATTTTCAGGTTTAACTCTGTGTTATTTTCTACTTAAACTGGTTGCAGACTGCATCGAGTGTATGGCATGTTCCGACAATACAGTGCGAGCGGGGCTGACTCCCAAGTACATTGACGTTAATACGCTGTGTGAAATGCTGAGCTATGTTCCTGCCCCAGCAAGTTCCAAGATCTTCCCCCTTGTCCGGGACCCTTCAGATGCCTGTGTTTCTGTATATGACCCTCCTGTGCCTGACTTCACGGTCCTGAAAATACAGGTAGTGTTCCAGAGTTTTATACAGTAGTCGCTGCAGTACAGCAGCCTGAGTTCTGCATGTGAACTGTAGGATAACTAAAGCTGGTTCTAATGTTTGTTTTTGTTCTTTTCCTCCCCCCAAGTCACATACAACTGTATCTGTCGCTTTGCCCTTCAGGTCCCTTCCTCCACTCATCACTGCTCTCTATATCAGTTCTTAGGCTGGCTCTCTCTGCAGGGCTGTTTTGAATATGCTGTGGGCTGTCTAGTCGACTACTCTTTCAGGAACTCGCATAAGTCCCCATACTCCTCACATCTCACTGACAGGGTGGTAACTCGTGTCTCAGGGTCTCTTCCATTCCCCCTCCCAGTAGTCCCCCGTGTATCTACTGTCATGGAGAGCAATGCTTTCTCTGTTTCTGCCCCCTACCTCTGGAACAGAATACCACCTGCTATCCATATGTTACCCTCCCATCAGTCCTTCAAATCAAAGCTAAGAGATTGGTTCATGTCTCAGGCCACCTGTGCCTGCTACCTTGGAAACGCTCTTGCCAGAAATCCACCTTAGGGGCCCAGTGTACCATTTGCCTTACTTCTGAAATACTGGCTACTACATATACAATTGACACGTTTTTGACTCCACTGTGAAAATGTTGATTGGTATAGTGTAATCCCTTATGCACTTTATTGTAAACCTTGGACTGGCTGAATAATGTCTTGATTTGCTGTAAGTGTATGTCCTAGTTCTCTGCAAGCAGAGAAGCATTGCTTTATTTGTCATGAACTTGTTTTTATGTCCTTAACCCCTATTTTTAAGATATGATGTTTATGTATCACTGTTTCAGATACCTCTGTACTCGCACTGTATGATATGCACCTACTGTATTAAAACTTGTACCTATTGTCTGTGCCACTGTATGGCCTGGGTCGCGCAACTGAAAATGGTCCTTTGGATCAGTTTGCTGACCCTGTTACCAAAAACATAAATAAATAAATAATCTAGGTTTTCCCCATGGGGACAGCCTTCCTCTGCCATCAGTGACGACTCCAGTTCTGACACCGCTGCGTCTTCTCCTGGGCTCAACCCACACACTACACTCCTGCCCAAATTCAGTGTTACCTTTATATGGATCCTGGGGTGGAAGGAGAATTTTTTTGGGGGGGGCAGGCAGGACGCTGGGGTGTCACTCTTGCCATGTCCATCCTCAGATGTTTACCCTTTTAAAAGCCCCCCCTTTCCCCATCTCGGTAAATAACCAAACCACTGATGGGGGGTAGGGCATATGTTGCAGTCACCCATGACATCTGTGCCTGGTTGAAACCCACTGTAGGAGCGGCTTGGGCAATGAGATGAGCTACAGCCCACCCCACCCCTGAGACTGAGCGGCATGCCTCCACAGCATGTACGAGACTCCTTCAGCCTGGAGATGAGGGTCGGGTCAGTGCTGTGAACTTGCTTCTTCAATATGGATATGCAGTGTGCCTGACAAATGCCACTGGTCCGGGCAGGAGGTTCAGTTCTAACTGCAATCAGTTATGAAGTTAGTGACTCTTTTCATCCCCACCCTTGCTGGGTCACAAAGAATAGTTACTTACCATAATGGGAGAGCTTCCAAAAGATCTCCATTGAGCCACATCATGGGACTATAAGGCACTGACACCAGGACAACATGGAATTGTTTGCTACCTGGGATCGTCCATGTCAATGTGCGTTGTTGCCACCTGTATAATGTGGGCAGCCCCATCATTCTTCAGTTCCCTACTGGAGACAAGCTCAGAGGGTCATCGGACGGGCAAGGACCAAAGCAACCAGGACCAAAACCAGGCACACAGGACAGGATATGAAACCTGACAATTAATATGCCCTAAACAGGCAGAGGAGAGGAATCAGCAGTAGGCAGGACATCCAGTATACCCAAGATAAAAAGGGGAAGGTGGGAGGGTGAGCTCTGGCTCACTGGAGGAAATTATCTCAAAGATCTGCTGTTACAGTAAGTAAATGAAAGTTACTTAATTACCATAACTGTTGATCTTCCAGAATATCTTCACCACTGATTACCACTTATGAGTCTGAGCTGGAGGTCAACGCTGGCACATGTATGAGAGACAATGTCCAGACTGTAGTGTTAGTGAATGTGTACCAGTGCTCCAGGTAGCAGCAGCACAGATGTCAGCAACAGACACACTGTGAAAACAAGCCATGGAAGTGGCCATGCCACAAATGGTGTGTAAACCAGCAGGACTGGGATGTTGCTCACTGTGCTTCAGGTAACAGAACGTAATGCAGCAAGCCAGCCATTTCAAAAGGCCTTGGATATACTGGCACCCTTGACTACACTCTTAACAGGTCCCTGAGTCTGGAGTGGTACCTGATGACTGGAAACAGGCGATGTGGTGCCCTTGCACAAAGGGTGGGAACTACAGGCCCGTGAGCTTGACATCTGTGGTGGGCAAGCTCATGGAGAAGCTACTGAAAAACAGGATTACCAGTTACCTGGAGGTTAGCAGCCTGATGAATCCAAGGCAACACGGCTTTACAAGGGTAGAGCCTGTCAAACGAACTTGATTGAGTTCTTTGACTGGGTCACCAAAGAAGTGGATCGGCGGGGCGGTGGATGTTGCATCTAGATTTCACGAAGGCATGTGACTCTGTGCCACACAGGAGACTTTTGTACAAGGTGACATGCCTGGGGCTGGGAGCAGACAGTGGATTGATGGGTGAGAAACTGGCTGGGGGGGGGGCAGGAGACAGAGTGATTGTAAATGGGGTGGCATCAGGGAGGGCATGGTCACCAGTGGGGTCCCTCAGGGGTCAGTACTGGGGCCACTACTGCTCAACCTATTCATAGGGGACATTGCCGAGGGCCTTGAAGGGGTGTGTCTGTTTGTGGATGATATTAAAGTCTGCAATAGGGTGGACACTCAGGAAGGGGTGGAAAAAACACAGAGGGATCTAAGGAGGCTGGAGGCATGATCAAAAGCGTGGCAGCTTTCATTTAACATGGACAAGTGTAAGATCATGCATCTTGGTAATAAAAACAGGAGGGCAGGATACTATATGGGGGGCCAAGACCTGACAGTAACAGAACAGGAAAGAGACCTAGGCATCACTATATCGAGAGACCTGAAGGTGGCAAAGCACTGCGAGAGAGCAGTGGTTAGAGGCAGCAGAATGCTGGGCTGCATCGGGAGAGGGATTACTAGTAGGAGGAAGGAGGTCATAGTACCCTTATACACCCATCTGATTAGGCTGCATCTGGAATATGGGGTCCAGTTCTGGAGGCCATATCTTAGAAAGGACGTAGGAAGGCTGGAGCGAGTTCAGAAGAGGGCTATGAAAATGGTAAAGGGTCTCAGCCACCTATTCTATGAGGAAAGGTTAAGGGAATTGAACATGTACTCCCTGGAGCAGAGGAGGGAAAGGGGGGGACATGATTGAGACCTTCAAGTACCTAAAAGGTATAAACCAAGTGCTAGTGCAAAGCATCTTCCAGCTGAAAGGAAATCAAAGAACTAGGGGGCATGGGTTGCAGATTGTGGGAGGACAGTTTATAGGGAACATTAGGAAGTACTATTTCACAGAGAGGGTGGTGGATAATTGGAATAGGCTCCCTGAGGAGTTGGTTGGAGAAACAACAGTGGAAGGGTTCAAAAGAGCATGGGACAGACACAAGGGCTGGCGAGGGGTGGTGGGGTAAGGCAGATCCTAGCAGATAACTTGGCAAGTGGGAAGACTAGGTGGGCCTGGTGGGCCTTTTCGGCCATCACATTTCTGTGTATCTATGTAATGGGGGAGACAGCCATTCATGGGGCGAAAGACACAAACAACTGAGAGGATTTCCTACAATCCTCAGTATGATCACGGTACCAAAGCAGCATTATGTGAATGTCCAGTGTGTGTAGACAACGTTCCCCATTATCTGTGGGAGTCGAGAAGTAAATCGGAACTCAATAGTCAGATTCAGTGTGCAATCAGAAACCACCTTCAGTAGAAAACGAGGACTGGTATGGAGGGTAACCCAATACTCCACAACCAGAACTTGCAATTCAGAAATTCTTCTCACTGAAGTAATGGCTACCAGGAACAGTGTCTTCCAAGAGAGGATGCTCAGCTCACAAGTGGTGGCTGGTTCAAAAGGAGGTGCCATAAGGGTCTTTAGAACTATGTTAAGGTCCTACACCGGCACAGGGTCTAGGACTGAGGAGGTGCAGAAGCAGAATCCCTCTAAGGAAGACTGTGGGAAGCCTCAAGTTGGGCATCCATTTTACCAGATGTGAGGGCATGAAAGGTCAACACCACAGCCTAATGCACCTTCACTGAGGAATACCAGGGGCCTACATCTGTTAGGGACAAGAGGTAATCCAGAACATGATGGATCTGATACATAAAGGGGTCCAGCTGAGGGGCGGTATACCAGATTGTGAAATGTTTTCATTTCTAGAAGTAGCTTACTAAGTGGATGGCTTATGAGCCAACAGTAGAACAACTGCAACTGCAGGGGATGCCCTGAAGCAGGAGAGTTTTACAGCCTCAGGAGCCAGGCAAGGAGGGGCAGGGATTGAAGATCTGGGTGCACCAGAGAGCTCTGCTCCTTCCTATGATGGAAGCCCTGCTCACAGAGGGAGCAGGACAGGGGGTTCCACTGCCAATATCTGCAGCAGGGGGAACCAAATTTCTCTGGGCCAGAATGGTGTCACCAGAGTTAGCTCGAACAGGACCCTCTGGATCAGAGGGAACAGGGAGAAAGGCATACATAACCTTCCAGTCCTGGAGAGGGACAATGAGTCTTGCCAAAAAGCTCCCAAGCCCTGGAGCAAGCAGAAACCTATATGAGACACGTCATCCCAGTGTTGTAACCACTGGACATAGAAGAACCATTGTGGAATCCTCATAAGTATCCGAGCCAGTGGGACAGTCAGCATAGCAGCAGCCATAGAAACATAGAATCTGTCGGCAGATAAGGACCATACAGACCACCTAGTCTGCCCATTTCCCCTACTTACTGCTGCAGCCCCAGATCCTATTTGATCTGCAACTCTCCTGCTCTGCACATCTCCAGGGTACCCTTATGTCTATTCCATGCACTCTTGAACCCCTGTATTGTTTTCGCACACACCACTACTACTGGAAGGCTGTTCCATGGCTCCACCACCCTTTTAGTGAAAACATACTTCCTAACATTACCCCGAGCCTTCCACCTTTAGCCTCATACCATACCCCCTTGTTCTTGTGCAGAGTTTTTCTCTGAAATATGCTTTTCACCTGTACCCTGTTTATTCCCCTAAGGTACTTAGACCCCTAAGGCCATGAGGTCTAATAGCCATAATAGTCATCTGGCCAAGACATAATCACTGAATAAGACTAATTTAGCTTGGACAACCAACACTGTTGCACAATTTTGATGGAAGAAATACCTGCTCACTCCTTGTCCAGAACAGCTTCTATGTGTTGGGACCTTACCAAGGTGCTGCCTGCCTGATGGCCTAAATCAGCTGGAAAAATCATTTTTGGAAGAATAGTGTTTAAGTAATTTAACATGAAAATGCCGCTTGTAGGTTCCTGCTTCCTTGCACTTAGTCACCAAACTTTGCAGCCCTACCCCAAAACAGTATTTTGATGACCTAAGTGGGGAATGGAATCCAGTCTTTTGAATGGAAACCAATCAGGATGGGGGGTGTGTGTTAGTACATTTATTAAACTTTGCTGGCCACAGTTCATGATTGGGGTAGTACAAAGTTGTAATACTAACTACAAACAAAAAAATGAGACCAACAGAGTTTCATAATGCACTGTACATCACCCCACTCCCACCTGCAATCCTTACTGGCTTGGATTCAAAGTTACCCATTAGATTCCTTAAACACTGGGTTGACGGTGGGCTGCAGAGTGTGGCAGCTGAGCAGTGTGGTAGCAGGAACTCACAAGTGGGTCTTTATAAGTTCAGTTATTTTACTGCTCCGCAGCATTGTGTTTCTAGCTGATTTAGAATCTTGGGACAGACAAGTTCTTGATGAGAATTGTCTGCCTGAAGAAACAAGGCACCAGCTGCTCTTCGACACAGACTCTGGTCAGAGCCAGTATGGCTGCTAATATGTTAGCCTCCTAAGGGATATCAAATCATGTGTGGTTTAGTTGTAATTTATTTGTATTACTGTGATGTAAAAATCCCACATTTACTGGACAACAGGGAAGAGGTTTGTGGGGCATGGATTTAGCTACCCTCTGGGAACTGCTTGAAATGGGGTGGGAGAGTCAAGCAGCTGGTATGCCACAGTAGAGATTCCTGCACAGTCTATAATATTGCATTACAGCTGTGCTGTGATCGGCATCCCACTGACTTTTTCTGTTGGAGGGGTTAAAACAGCAGTTTACCTTTTCTGGCTTTCATGCCCAGTAAACTACTATCAAGTCTGCTTTTAGTGTTGGAAATAGAAAGAATTCACTGAGGAACCCCACCACTTATGATCTAGTACTGAACATATCTGATGAGTTGGGTCTGGGGACATGTTTCTTCATTATATAGTATATTGCATTTTTGTGTTTGCTTGCACGCATGTGCAAGAAACACATTGCATCAGCTTTCTTTACAAAGGGGTTGTGGAGGCGCAGCAGTGTTGTGCCGAATGGCAGCAGCCCATTCAGAGGCTGGTCTCTGCCTGGCCAATAGATGAGCATGCCCTGGATCACCACAGTTAAACAAGCAGGCCACTAGATCAAAGAAATTGAACCACTGCAGTCAGGGAGTGCCCCGTCAGTACGCAATCAGCTGTTAAGTACACTCCCTGACTGCAGCAGCCAATTGCAGAGTTGCATGCCGCCCCCCCCCCAGTGTGCCTTCCTTGATGAAAAACTTGAAAAAACAAACAATAAAAACCAATGGGGTAGCCCACTCCCCGTCAGCATAATATCCCCCCTCAAAACATTCAGGTTCTGCTGAGGGGGTGCCCAATCCCCTCGGCTCTTGCCCCATCCCACTGAAACATTGTTTTGCCGACAGGGGCCCAATCCCGTCAGCGCCATTCCCCTCTGTCATTTGCCGATGGGGGAGCCCACTCCCTGTCGGCATAATATCCCCCCCAAAAAAACATTCGGTTTGTGCCGAGGGGGTGCCCTATCCCCCTCGGCTCTTGCCCTACCCCATGTGCCGACAGAGGTGCCCAATCCCCCGTCGGTTACAGCACCCCCAAAAACAAAAGATCTGGGGTGGCATGCTGGGAGCCCACCCCAGCATGCCAAATAACCCAGTAAATGGAAAACAGTCCCGCAATTTTTTTTTTTTTTTAACCTGCAAAGCAGAAACCAGTCCCGCTGCCTAGTCCGGTGACCTCCCGAACCCGCACTCACCCTCTGCGCACCCCGCCTCCCCACACCTCCCTCACACCATACTTAACTCTGGAGTCCAGCGCAATGATCTTCGTGGACCGGGAACACGCCTGCACTCTTCAAAGCCGACCACGGACTGAGGAAATGCAGTAAGCTGTATAATGGCATAAATAGGGCTTTTTCAACTTTGATGCATATCTCGGGCATTTTTGGGAATTTTGGCACCAAATTTTCAACATGTGGTTTTGGGATTCCCTCCTCATGAATTCTGGGACTGTCATGATGTTATTCGCCCCAAAAGGTGATTTTGCGGTCACTGCCGGAATCCTCTTCGGGCCGATTAACAAAACAACAGTGCCAGTGTTCATGAGATGGGCTCTGAAAAGCCTATGTTGCAAATTTGATGGAAAAATCCCAAAATGACTGTTTTACAAGCATGCGCTGCAGTTGCTATACATGCTCATAACCTCATAAATTTGCAATATTTTCATGCCACATTTTCAACATTGGCATTTTCTACCCTCCTTGTGAACCGTACAGCTGTCATTTTTCACATCCTGCTCGAATGTGTTTTCGCACTCCGGCGCAGAATAGAGCAGTTGCTGTGGGAAATCAGTGTTTGGGACAGATTACGAAAACGACAGTGACACTGTTCATTAGCAGAGGTCCTAAAATGCCTATGTTGAAAATTTGGTGACAATACTCCATAAAATGACTGTGTTAGTTTGCACACACGCTTGTATGTTCACACATTTATAATATTTTCACTCCAGATTTTCAACATTGCCATTTTTACGCACCTCCTTATGAACAGTACAGCTGTCATTTTTCACTTCCTGCCTGAAATGTGTTTTCGCAGTTCCGGTGCAGAATAACGCGGTCACCGTGGGAAATCAGTGTTGCGGATACATTACGAAAATCACAGTGACACTGTTCATTAGCAGAAGTCCTAAAATGCCTATGTTGAATATTTGGTGAAAAAAGTCCATGAAATGACTGTATTATGGCGTGCGTTGCGCGGTTTCCACTGCACGCTCGTAACTTTGCACATTTGCAATTTTTCACGCCAGATTTTCAACATTGCCATTTTTCACACCTTCTTATGAACAGAACAGCTGTCATTTTTCACATCCTGGCCAAATGTGTTTTCGTATTCGCCATAGAATAGCGTGGTTGCTGTGGGAAACTTTATTTGGGACACATTATGAAAATCACAGTGATACTGTTCATTAGCAGAGGTCAGAAATGCCTGTGTTGAAAATTTGGTGACAGAAGTCCATGAAATGACTGTATTACGACAGTGTGTTGTTCAGTTTCCACAGCGCCGTAATTTTGCACATTTGCAATATTTTCACCTAGATTGCCAACATTGCCATTTTTCTGCAGCTCCTCATGAACAGCACACCTGTCATTTTTCACATCCTTGCCGAAATCTGTTTTCGCTCTTCCGGCGCAGAATAGCACGGTCGCTGTGGGAAATCTGTGTTCGGGACACATTACGAAAATGACAATGACACTGTTCATTAGCAGAGGTGCTACAATGCCCATGTTGAACATTTGGTGACAAAAGTCCATAAAATTACTGTGTTACGAGTGTGCGTTGTGCAGTTTCCACTCATGCTCGTAACTTCGCACATTTGCAATTTTTTCACGCCAGATTTTCAACATTGCCATTTTTTCACACCTTCTTATGAACAGAACAGCTGTCATTTTTCACATCCTGGCCGAAATGTGTTTTCGCATTTGGCACAGAATAGCTGGTCGCTGTGGGAAATCCGTGTTCAGGACATTACGAAAATCACAGTGACACTGTTCATTAGCCGAGGTCCTAAAATACCTATGTTGAAAATTTTGGTGAGAAAAGTCCATGAAATGACTGTAACATGAGCATGCGCTACAGTTTCTATGCACGCCGCAACTTCGCACATTTGCAATATTTTCACTCCACATTGTCAGCATTGCCATTTTTCCACACCTCCTTATGAACAGTACAGCTGTCATTTTCACATTTCACCCGATATGTGTTTTCAAACATGTAGCATACAATGGTGTGGTCAGTATCTGAATCAATGTTTGGGACAGATTAAGAAAATCACAGTGACACTGTTCATGAGCAGAGGTCTTAAACTGGCTATGTTGAAAATTTGATGACAAAAGTCCATAAAATGACTGTGTTACGAGTGTACATTGTGTAATTTCCACGCACTCTCGTACATTCACAAATTCGTAATCTTTTCAGTCCAGATTTTCAACATTGGCATTTTTCTATACCTCCTTATGAACAGTACAGCTGTCATTTTTCACAACCTGGCTGAAATGTGTTTTCGCACTTCCAGCGCAGAATAGCATAGTCGCTATGGAAAATCAGTGTTCGGGATAGATTAAGAAAATCACAGTGACACTGTTCATGAGTGGAGGTCCCAAAATGCCTGTGTTGAAACTCTGCTGTAAAAAATCCCCAAACTAATTACATTATGGGTGTGTTTTGCACAGTTTCTATGCACACTCTTGACTTCACTAGTTTTTCTATATTTTCATTCCAGATTTTCAACATTGCCATTTTTTACACCTCCTCATGAACAGTACAGCTGTCATTTTTCACATCCTGTTCGAAATGTGTTTTCACACCTGTGGCGCCAAATGCTGCAGTCGCTGTGCAAAATCACCTTTCAGCTAACAAACTGATAGTGTCTCTGGTCATGCGGTGGGATCACAAAAAGCCCATGTTGAAAACTTGGAGTAAAAATACCAAGAAATGGCCAGGGTGTTAGGGTTTTCAACCATAATGCCCTACAGCCATCAGGGATATGACTTGGGATTGTCAACAGTAATGCTCATGTCATTCCACCCCCACCCGCACCCTGCAGCCAGTGACAGGCTTCAGGGTGCGCCTTGGACTCTTTGGCCCCAGAATCCATCCCATTCTCCTGTACTGCACCCATTTCAGCATATTTCCTTATGGAATGGGATGAGTAAAGCCAGAACACCCAAGGCACACCTCAACACTTGTCAGTGTCTGCAGGGTAGGGTGAGGGGAAATGCCGTGACCGTTACAGGCAGCAACCCAAAGGCACACCCCAGTACCTGCCTATCTCTGCAGGGTGGGGGTGGGCGTCAGTTCAGTACTTCACTGCCATTCCTATACTGCATGGGCCAGATTCTCATAGGGGCCTGCTTCTGGCACAAGCTTGGCAAGCAGCATCTTGCACCAATGCCAGGTGCACCAGGGACCCTGCACCTGATTCAGGTACCGGAGGGGTCCCAGTGGCTAAGTCCCTATGCTAGCATTGACCAGAATCCTGCATCAAACCCCTGGTGCACTGCACAGGTCCACCATGGGCCACCAAAAACTAACACAGGACCCCCTGTCCCACTAGGTAATGGGCATGTGGACCCAACCTGATGGGTCGATTTCCCCCCACCTTGTTTGGTGCAATTGGCGCCTGGCCCCAGAGGTGAGTGGTGTGATGTACTGGGCACTGGGGAGCAGTCTGCACTGGTGTATGGGGGGTTTAGGCACCACATCCTGGGGCATGGGTGGGCACTGTACCACCATACGTTGGTGCTGCAATAGCACTGATAAGGCAGGGATCAGGGATCAGGCGAGCCACGATCAGGATGGGGGTACCAACATGGTACATGGGTGGCATCGGGAGCTGTGGGGTGCCAGTGACCACTAGGAGGGGCCACACATATGAGGCCACACCTGGGGTGTATGATGGGTAGACCGTCACCCATGGTATGTCAAGACACAGGCATGTCACCCAGGGAGAATGTCTAAGTCCCCACGGCTGCCATGGCTGGTCTAAGGACACTTAGAATTTCTACCGCCAGGTGATGCCTGTGAATCACAGGATGCAGCTTAGATTGGCTGCAGTCCCCTACCATCATGTCAAGAGTGCATTGCAGGTGCAAGCCCTGTTTGGGGCAGGTGGACTGCAGTCGGTTAAAAGAATCAATGTTTGGGACACATTACCAAGATCACAGTGACACTGTTCATGAGCAAGTGTTAAAATGGCTATGTTTAAAATTTGATGATGAAAGTTCATAACATGACTGTTACGAGCATCCATTGTGCAATTTCCACACACCTCGTAAGTTCACGAACTTATGAACAGTACAGCAGTCATTTTTCACACCTGGCGAAATGTGTTTTCGCACTTCTGCGCAGAATAGCACGTTTGCTGTAGGAAATTAGTGTTCGGGACAGATTAAGAAAATCACAGTGACATTGTTCATGAGCAGAGGTTCCAAAGTGCCTATGTTGAAACTCTGCTGTAAAAATTCCCCAGACTAATTACATTATGGGTGTACATTGCACAGTTTCTATGCATGCTCATGACTTCACCAGTTTTTGTATATTTTCACTCCAGATTTTCAACAGTGCCATTTTTCACACCTCCTCATGAACAGTACACCTGTCACTTTTTACATCCTGTTTGAAATATGTCTTCGCACCTGTGGTGCCAAATGGCACAGTCACTGTGCAAAATCACCTTTCGCCTAAAGAACTGATAGTGTCACTGTTCATGCAATGAGGTCACAGAAAGCTCATGTGGAAAACTTGGTGTAAAAATACCAAGAAACGCCCAGGGCATTAAAAGTTTTGACCATAACGCCCTACCCTGTAGGGACTGACAGGCGTCAGGGGTGTGACTTTGGATTATCAACAGTAATGTTCATGCCATTCCACCCCCACCGTGCAGCCAGTGATAGGCATTGAGGTGCGCCTGGGACTCTTTGCTACCAGAGTTCACCCCATTCTCCTATACTGCACCCATTTCAGCATATTTCCTTATGGGATGAGGTGAATGTAAAGCCCAAACACCCCAAGGCATACCTCGATGCTTGTCAGTGTCTGAAGGGTAGGGTGAGGTGAAATGTCATGACCATCATGGGCGACAGCTCATAGAAACATAGAAACATAGAAACATAGAAACATAGAAGTTGACGGCAGAATAAGGACCTCAAGGCCCATCCAGTCTCTGCCCATTTCTTTTCTACCTCATAAATGTGCCATCGCCTTTGCTCTGTCAGTGACCTATCTATTCATAGTCATTTGTATTGCTCCTTATGCCTATCCCATGCCTGTTTGAAGCCCTGCACTGTATTCATAGCCACCACTTCTTGTGGTAAGCCATTCCATGCATCCACCACCCTTTCTGTGAAAAGAATTTCCTCATATTCCCCTTAATCGGCCTCCTCTAATCTCATGCTGTGTCCTCTTGTCCTGCTATTTTCTTTATATTTAAACATGTTAGACTCTTTCACCTTGTTTATGCCCTTAAGGTGTTTAAATGTCTCGATCATATCACCTCTCTCCTCCTTTGCTCAAGGGTATACATATTGAGCTCGTTAATCTGTCCTCATATGTCTTCTGATGCAGTCCCTGCACCATTTTGGTTGCCCTTCTGGACTGCCTCAATTTGGTTAATGTCCTTGTGAGTGGCCTCCAATACTGCACGATACTCCAGATGGGGCCCAACCAATGTCTTGTACAGAGGATTATTACCTCTCTCACTTGTGATACTCCCTATTAATACACCCTAACACCTCTCTAGCCTTACCTACTGCTTTAGAGGTCTGCTTGGATGATTTTAGGTCATCAGTGATGATGATGCCCAAGTCTCTTTCTTCCTTTGTGACTGCTAGCAACTCCTCCCAGCCTATAAGTGGCTTCAGGGTTTCTCTTCCCTATGTGCATGATTTTGCACTTCTTTGCATTAAATCCCAGTTGCCACTCTTCCTGACCATTCTGCTAGTTTATCCAGATCTCTCTCATTCTGCCCACCCTATCTGGATCATCTACTCTGTTGCAGATCTTGGTGTCATCTGCAAACAGACAAGCCTTACCCTCTAGTCCATCTGCGAGGTCACTAATGAAGATGTTGAATAGGACTGGCCCCAGGACTGATCCCTGAGGTACCCACTTGTGACTTGCATCTCTTCTGACTGTATACCATTTACCACCACTCTCTGTTTTCTGCCAGTCAACCAGTTTGCCACCCAGTTGACCAACTTTGACCCACCCCGAGCCTACCTAGCTTATTTATCAATCTTCTATGTGGAACAGTGTCAAAGCTTTTGCTGAAGTCAAGGTAGGCGACATCAACTGCTCCCCTTGGTCCACCACTCTGGTTACCCAGTCAAAGAAATCTATGAGATTAGTTTGACAGGACCTTCCTTTGTAAACCCATGCTGTCTTGGATCCTGTGCCCCATGGATTCCAGGTGTTGCACTATCCTTTCCTTAAGAATTGCCTCCCATAATCTTGCCCACTACTGAGGTAAGACTGACGGTCTGTAGTTCCCCGCCTCCTCCCTGCTACCACTCTTGTGGTGGGATCACATGAGCCCTTCTCCAGTCTTCTGGGACCTCTCCTGTGCTCAGAGACTCACTAAACAATTCTGCTAATGGCTCTGCTAGTTCCTCCTTTAGCTCCTTAAGTACCCTGGGATGTATGCCATCAGGTCCCATTGCTCTTATCCACCCTGAGCTTAGCAAGCTCTTGTAGGACCCTTTCTTTTGTGAAGGGAGTAGTGCTCACCTCCCTCCCCTGTGTCCATGATGTTGAGCTGTGGGCCCTGCCCTACCTTCTCTTCAGTAAATACTGAGCAAAAGTATCTATTTAGGATAGATGCCTTTACAGGGTCCTCCTCCTCACATGCTCCTTTTCTCCATTAAGCTTAGCAATACCCCTCTGGACTTTCTCCTTTCACTAATGTATCTATAGAAAGTCTTGTCACCTTCTTTTACTGTTACGTGCTAGTGTTTCCTCAGTTTGGGACTTGCCTGCCTTTACTGCCTTACCTGCTTCCCTTAGAGCAGTTTGGTATGCCTCCCTATCTTCATCCCGCTTGTGTTCCTTATATTTTCTGAAAGGCCAGCCTTTTGGCTCTGACCTTTTCATACTGTATTTGAGAACCAAAGTGGTTTCCTTCTTCTTTGCACTTCCTTTTCTGTCTAACACAATGGGATGTTGCTTCAGTATTGTATCCTTTAATGCTTGCCCACTTTGCCTGTACTCTCCTCACTGTGTTTCTTTTGCCAGGGCTAGCTTAACTCTGTTGGCCATCTTATCAAAGTCAGCTCCTCTGAAGTCCCATATTTTGCTTTGGAATGGGATGATTTAGATGTAGTAGCCAAATTGAACCATACCATGTGATGGTCACTGGCTCCCAGGTGACCTTCTACCTGGAGATCTGTGATCCCTTCTTTGTTAGTCAGTACTAGATCTAGGATAGCCCTGTCTCTTGTGGGTTGCTGTACCAGTTGTTTGAGGCCCTCCCCTGCAGGGAATCCACTATGAGTCTAGTTCTGGCAGATGTTCCTGCTGGTATTGACCAATCTGTATCTGCACGCTGAAGTCTCCCATTATCAGAACCTCCCTTTAGCTGTCATGTTTTGTATATCTTCTAACAGTAATGTGTCTCTGTCCTCCTCTGGTCTGGGGGCCTGTAGCAACCCCAGTTCTTATGGCTGTCCCATTTCCTGTTTCAGGGTGACCCACAGTTCTTCTGGCTCCTTTGCGTGTATTCTGAATTTCTGTAGCTTTGATATTTTCATTAACATACAGAGCCACCCTCCCCCTTTTTGCACCTCGGTCTCTTCTGAACAATACATAGCCAGGTACTGAAGTCTCCCAAGTGTGGTTACTGGTAAACCATGTCTCACTAATTGCTACTATGTCCAGTTTAGCCTCTGACATTGTTGCCTGCAGGTCTGGGATCTTATTTCCCAGGCTGTGAGCATTTGTGTACATGATTTTCCATTGGCCAGATTTTGTTATGTTAGTTGTTGGGTGAAGTTTGGCATTACCCCTGTGCATCGTATGGGAGACAAACCTTTTTCTACTCTGTGATGCAAATGAGCGGCAAACAACGCTGAATTCCTGTTTGACCACTAGCTGAGGGGAGGGGTGTTTTCCCATTCGACGATGGGTGCTGCACCCCTCTCCCCATTTGCTAGTTTAAATGATTCTGCAAAGACCAAACTTCTGCCCCAATGCACTGACTCTCTTTAGTCATGATGCAGTCCATCAAATTTAAAGAACTTTCGCCTCCCAGAACTGTTGCCAGTTCCCTACAAATCTGTGTCCTTTTCCTGGCACCAGTCCTTGAGCCACGGTTTAGCTCCCCTATCTCCCCTTCTCTGACCTTCCGTCCATCTGCCCCTTCTCCCAGACTGGCAGGATCTCAGAGAAGGAGATGCAGACCAAATAGATGATAGTTTGTCACCCAGCCTAGTCAGGTGTTCCTTGGTCTCCACAACTGACCGGCTGGAGATCATTAGTCCCTATGTGTACTAGGACATCAATGTTTTCCTGCTTTGTGAACAATTTAGTAATGCGGTCAGTGTCTCTCCATGCTGATGTACCTGGGAGACATCTGACCATCACCCCTGGCTGGAGATGGGTATCAACTCCCGAATCATGGAGTCTCCTATGATCAGAAGTTTTTGGATTTCCTTTGTGCTTGTTTAGTTTTGGTTCCTGATTTGGGTGAGTATTGTTGTGTTAGCTCCTGTGCCGCAGTGTCCTGCTTCTGCAGTGTCTTCTGCCTCTTTATTTGATTTCAGAGATAGAGGCAGATACCTGTTTGTAGTGTTTATATGGTTTTTGGAGGTAATGTGTTGGAGAGCAGAGAGTGATGGGCACCTGATTTGTCCTCCCAACCACCTGCCAACCTCCTGGGACCAACTACCCCTGCAAGGTCGAGGTTTTCTGTTGGATGCTGGGGAAATGGCGGTGGTTCTTATAATGTATTTCCTCTTCAATATGAAATTTGAGGCGTGCAATCTCTGCCCATGCTGCCTGGAGCTGAGACCTAAGATCTCCAAAGGTCCAGCATGTAGGACAGTGTCCTAAATCTTGTAAGACTGTCCTTCTGAAAATTGTTCCACAGTACCTGCAGTTAATGAAATCCATTCCAAATAAGTTGCTGGGTTTGTGACCTAGTCAGAGTAATTAGAAGAAAAAAATGCAAAGTAATGGTTTAATTGTGCTTGTTTAACTTGTTATAACAAGTTAAATTACTAGTGCCCTAATAAATGAGATCATTTTGTGGAGGCCCCACTGATCCGCCTTCCTGCTCTGCCACAGGAAATGTCACAACTGTGGTACCCTATAAAAGGAGTGTATGGGGTGGTTGGGGATGGGGTGGGTGGGGCCCTTCCCTGTCTAAAAGAAGAACCACGGACGTAAGAACAAGGAGGTAAGAGCAGAAACAATCAGTCAACAACAAATGCAGTAACCCTGAAAGCTTATCCTAATGTTAGATAAAACTGTAAAACCTGTAAAGCACCACCTGTAATAATTTCAGAGAAGATATACCCTGTAAGAAACACTTTGCTCCAGAGAAAAATAAAGCAGTAACAGAAGATATACCTTGCAAAAGACAATTTGAATCAGAAGATTACAGCAGTAATCTGTTAGCATACACCTGTAGGCACCTTGTAATAATGCAGAAGAAGGTATACCAGCAACAACAATTTGAATCAGAGAAAAAAATAAAGCAATGAAATGTTAGCAACAAACAGTAGCAATCCCTGTGAGTAAAAATAAAAACACCACCACACAGTAAATCTGCTTAGCTAAACTAAGTCTTAATCCTTCTCCCTTGCTCTGGTAAGTTTCTCTACTCTGCCTTTCAAGCAGTCTTAGAAGGAAAGAGCTCAGGTGAAGCTAGGTGCCTTGGCCAGCAAACAAGTCTTCTACCTCAGAGGCACACCCCAATGCCTGTCCATCTCTGTAGGTTGAGGGTGGAGTTGGCATCAGTTCAGTACTTCAATGCCATTCCTATACTGCATCTGTCTAACTCCTGCACTTCAACTGCTAATGCCAGCAAGCAAACGTTCGGCATTGACAAATGCTTGTTACATTTGATTTAGTAAGCATTACACTTTTACAGATATGCATTTTACATAGAAGCAGTCCTTAACATAGAAACATAGACTTTGACGGCAGATAAGGACCGCTTGACCCACCCAGTCTGCCTATTTCCCTACCTATTGGATAAGCTGCAGATCCTAGTTAACCAACAGCCTACTTCCTCCTACCCCCACTAGAATTGTTTTATGTCTGTTCCATGCATTCTTGAATTTCCCCACTGTTTTTGACCCCACAACCTCCTCAGGAAGGCCATTCCATGCATCCACCACCCTCTTTGTAAAAAAAAAATACTTCCTCACATTGCCCCTGAGCCGTCCCCCTCTGTCTTCAAATTGTGCTCCCTTGTTCTTGCACATCTTTTTTTCTGAAAGATGCTACCCTCTTGGACTTTGTTGATTCTCTTGAGGCACTTAAATGTTTCTATCATGTCCCTCCCTCTTTCCTTGAAGGTATATATATTAAGCTCCTTTAGTCTCTCTTTGTATGGCTTCTGGTGCAGACCCTGCACCATTTTAGTTGTCCTCTGGACTGCCTCCATCGTGTCTATGTTCTTGCAGAGATGGGGTCTCCAGAACTGCATGCAGTATTCCAGATGTGGTCTCACCAACTGTTTGTACAGAGGGATAACAATTTCCTGTTTTCTACTGGTGATGCCTCTCCCTATGCATCCCAATATCCCCCAGCCCTCCTTACTGCCTTCTTACATTGCTTGCCTACCTTCAGGTCATCTGATATGACTACCGCCAGGTCCCTTTCCATTTTTGTTGTTAGTACCTCCCCTTGCATTGTGTACTCTTCCCCTGGATTTTTGTTTCCCAGTTGCATTACTTTGCACTTCTTTACATTAAATCTAAGCTGCCATACTTTTGACCATTCCTCCAACCTTGCCAAATCCCTTCTCATCCTTTCCATCCCCCCCTTGTGTATCAACCGTGTTGCAGATCTTTGTGTCACCTGCAAAGAGGCATACTTTCCCCTTACAGTCCCTCTGCAATGTCACCTATAAAAACATTAAACGAGGACTGGTCCCAGTACTGAACCCTGTAGTACCCACTAGTAACCCCTCTTTTCTTTGGAGTGGACTCCATTTACTATTACCCTCTGCATCCTGTTGTTCAGCCAGTGTTTTGTCCAGGCTACAACCCTGGGACCCACTCCCAGGCTGGCTAATTTGTTTATTAATCTTTTGTGGGATTGTATCAAATGCCTTGCTAACGCTAGGTAGGCCATGTCCACAGCCCCTCCCTGGTCTACTACTTTGGTCACCCAGTCAAAGAAATCTATTAGATACTGCCTGACATGATCTACCCTGTAGAATCCATGTTGCCTTGGATCCTGTGATCCAATGGTTTCAGCTACTCGACTTGTTCTTTCCTTCAGAAGTGATTCCATCATTTTCCTCTACCACTGAGGTCAACAACAAGTCTGTAGTTTCTTGCCTCTGTCTTGCTCCCATTTTGTGAAGGGGAATCATATCCACCCCTCCAGTTCTCAGGTACCACACCATCCTCCCATGATTTGCTAAAAGGGTAGTCAGTGGTGCCACTAGTTCTCCACTTAGTTATTTTAGAATTCTGGGGTGAATCCTGTCAGGCCCATTGCTTTGTCCACCTTCATTTTTAGGAGTTCTTCAGGACCCTTTCTTTTGTGAATGGACAGGTATTGACCTCCCATCAAGGGTGCTTCTATTGTTTGGTTTAGGTACCTCCCCCTCCTCTTCTTTTGTGAATACTGAGCAGAAGTATTTGTTCAGTATCCCTGCTTTTTCACTGTCACCCTTTGCCCAACCCCCTTCACTTTATGAAAACTCACTATCCCTCCATTGGTCTTTCTTCACTCCCTAATGTACCTATAAAAGGTTTTATTCCTTTTCTTAACTGAGTTGGTTATCTTTTCCTCAGTCTGTGCCTTTGCTATTCTGACTGCCTTCCCCACTTTCTTCTGCTTTAACTGGTGCAGTTCTCTGTCCTGATCCTTCTGTGTTTCCTTATACTTCCTGAATGCTACCTTTTTTGAGAACCATAGTGTTTTTTTTCCTTCTTTTTGTTTTGTTGATTTGCTTCACACAGAGGCTTGTTGCCTCTGTGATGGCTGTTTTGATTTTCCCATTGTTCCTCCACCCTCCTTCTTGCCCGTTTGCTAGTGCTTTTCTGAGGCACTCTTCCATTTTCCCAAAGTCAGCCCTCCTAAAGTCCAATCCCCTTGCTTTTGTATGTCTTGACTCTACAGCTGTGTTTATCGTGAGCCACACGGTTTGGTGGTCGCTTGTTCCCAGATGGCTACCCATTTCTAAATCTGAGATCCTCTCTCCATTCCTGTTTGAGAGTACCAGGTCTAAGATTGCTCCCTCCCAAGTGGGTTCCAGCACTAGCTGTCTGAGGCATGGCCCCTGTAGTGTGTTGAGAATTACCCTTCCTTCCTTCCTCATTTTACTCCTGGAAGTGAGTCAGACTTTTAATGCACTCCTGGAATTAATTTCCCCAAGGTTCACTCACACTTCCACTACTGTCTGCTTTACGTTTCACTAAGTAGTCTTACAAATGTGACAGAGGGATGATATTGCAGTCTGGTGGTTAGAACACAGGCTTGGGAACCAGCAATTTCAGATTCAAATCCCACCAGAGCCACTTACTCACTGTTACCCCAAGCAAGCTGCAGTAGCTCTATGTGTAAGGGCAAGAATTATGAGATATCAGGAATAAGTTTGGTGTTTTGCAACATGTTAAACTGTGTTCTGCTTGGTTTCTATTTTGTTTTTTTGTTTTTTTATTTATCCTGATGCAAAGCAGAGTAATTACTTGTATTATGGTCGTAGATGGGTACAGTTCCTTGATAGGGATCTGGCACTGCTATCACAGTTCTGACTAACCATCCTTAATTGTAAAGTCAGTGGCAGAATTTCTTGATGATCAGACCTGATTCCATACCTCTCAGCTGTCCCTTGTTATGAGGGAAGTCCCTCATTTTACCCCTCAAAATTGCTCTATCTCTCATCCATCCCTCATGGAAAGGTGCTGCCCACACAGAGAATGTGCTGTTACTTAGATTTTGAAGTAGAAATTCATAATATTCCAGGATGCAAAATCAAGAATAAACATTCAACAGTAAACACAGTGGTTTCTACAGTATTCTGACCGTGTATTTCCATGTTTATGGATGTGTCTCCTTATGAGGGCCATTTTCCCCCATCGTCCTTTATTTTGAATGATAAAAGGTTGAGGGTAAGCCAGATCCATGCTGCTCCTGCAGCTTTAACCAGTTTAACAAGGTAGTGAGTTTGTATCTGTGGGGGAGGTCTGGAGGCAGCAGTGAAGTAGTCCAGACTAGAGATCAGGTTTCAGTTTACATTGCCTCTGTCCTCATACCTATGTAAATCGGAGCTTGTATCAGCAGCAAAATGACTGCTTGAATCTCAGTCTCTCCATCATTTGTTTGTTCTCTCGGTACATAATATGGAGGTAAAAAATGTTTCTGCTATGTCAGATCTACATTAGTTAATGACAGAATTGTTCTTCGGTCACTGACACACTGCCTCTACTATCTTAAGTATTGTGTATGTGTATAGTCAGCAGCATTCTTCCAGCTGCAGGGATGGCACAGAAAAGAAAAAGAGCCACAAACATAGATTCATGAATAAAGTAGATCTGATAGGAGGAAGTGGAGGTGAGAGGTGGGATGGGGGCATAGACAGACTCAAGAAGAGCAGGGATCTCATGAATACAGCACCAATAAAGTGATGAGATTCCATTGTGGAAATAAAAGGTACTATGTGTCAGTTCTTGTCGGCTCTGCTTCCTCTCCTTTTGTTAGCAGTATGTTGTGTAACTCGCTATGCAGCTGTAAAAAAGGCAATGTAGCTGTCTCTCATCCAGGTACTGGGGGAGGGAGGGGATTGAACCTTATTGGGTACGTCACACTACAAGGTTGTGATGATCCAGAAGAAAACAAAAAATATGGTAGTAATGTTTCTTCTGAGGAATCCACCACTGAGTTTTACAAATGGCATCAGTCTGCAGCATGCCCTGGAGCTATAACTATATGCTAATTATGGAATGTAGAATAGTAGTTCAAACTCTGTAGTGTGATCACACTCCCCCGCTGTTCTACTATTAGATCTTCCTGGACTAAGTCTCCATCACTCATTCACACTAATGGGATAGCGCCGGAGGCGCTAGGACCAAGGAGCAAAATTTTCTGAAGGGTGGTAGCGAGGTAGGACCACGCATGCCGGCATCCATGAGACTGACTACGGCGCCTGTGTAGGTTATCTCGGCGCCAACCTCCAACCGCCTCAGTTCCTTTCTCCCGCTGTCGAGGCGCTGGATGCTCACGCCACCTGCCTGCCGGAGTCAAAGTTTTCGCCTATACAACAGCAGCTTTTAGTGTTTAATTTAAACGCTTTAATTTAACTATTTAGTAGTAATTTTTATTTTACTAACAAGAAGATTATGAAGAAAAGAAATTCTTTCCTGCCATCAATGGAGTCGTCCTTAGATGGTAGCGGTGATGGTAGGAAGACTTCGCTTGAAGTTGTTATGGCAGAGGGCTGTGCCCGGTCTGCCACCCTTAAATAACAGGGAGAGTCTGACTGCGAGTCCTGTGCTCGGGGGACAAGTCCACCGAAGCACGAATCTGGCGGTGCCGGGGATCAGGCTCAGCTTAGCCTCAAGCTCTTCTTCTTCGTTTGGGGAAGAAGAATCGGTGTCACTCGAGGTTGCCCGTTGGTATGTCTGCACGAGGATTGTTCGTTGGTAGGGGCGATAGGCCTGAACCAACTTTCGTGGTTCCCCTTGGCCCTGCTCCTAACGGCTGCATACTCAACTCCGGACTCCATCTCTGTCCTCGTTGGAGTTCCGGTGAGCAGTTTCACCTCTGGGCCACTCCTGTGGAGCAGGGGGTTTGACTTTCCTTTTTTCCTGGTTGTGTTCCTGGTTTCAGGGCCTCCAGGCCTCGGAGCCGTTGTACTGGAGCCGGGTCAATTGGATCAGAATGAGCGCGGTGCCCTCTTAGTGCCTTCGCCATCGTGTCAGCCCCTCGTGCCTACCCCCCTCTTCCTTTTCCATGCTGGGGCCGCCATGGGCACCACCTTTCTCCATCTTTTCCATTGGCTTTTCCACAGTGTTTTTCCTGGCGCTGTGCCAGACACCTTGGTGGTACCGCAGGTCCGATGCGCCGCCTCTGGTTTGGCATTGGTGCCATAGCGCGCCGCTGGTGGTTTGGGTCGGGCCTGACTCGGGCGCCATGGCTTTTGCACTCGCGCGCCATGCTCAGTGCCGTGGATGCTGTCATTGTTGCTTTCATTGCCGGGCGCGGTAGCGGTGCCATGGGTGTCTCACGGTGCCACAGATACCCGCAGGTGGTGCTGCAGGCAGTGCGGGCACCCACGGTGGTGCGGCACCCGTGGTGGCACCTGCGCGGTGCCGTGGTGGCGCCAGGCACTCGCGGGAGGGCACCTGGCACCTGCAGGTGCCATGGGTGCTATGAGTGCCCATGGGTGCCATGGCGTTTCTTGGGTGCTATGGTGCCATGGGGTGCCAGGGCATCGGGATGCCCCTTGGCGTGCTATTGCTGCCGCTGATGCAGAGGATACCTGCGGGTTCCGCCATGGGTGCCCTCTGGTGTCTCCCAGGTTGGCATAGGTACTGCTTGGTGCCCTCCTGTGCTACGAGTGACGCTGATGCCGCAGGGGTGCCAGTTGGTGCTGTCTGACAGAACTAGGGAAAGATCTCCATTTGCAGACCTCTCTTCCTCCGTAGGACTTGTGGTGGGATGTTTCCGTGGAATGAAGTCCTATTCTGTGGATTATTTTCCACACATTTTAGTGGGTGGCGGTCTGCATTGGGTCTCATCATCCAGCGGTTTTCCGCTGATGGGACTCTTCTGTTCTGTTCTGTCAGCGGAATCTCTCATTCCGCTCAGCACTTTCTCAGCCCCCTACGTGGTGCCAAGCTCCTCGACACCCTTCCTGGTGGCGGAGTCTCTAGTGGCTCTAACCTAGACCTCTTTTTGGGGTCCTTCTGTGGTAGAAAGGCATCTAGATGAGTCTCTCCCTGTCCTTCTGGTCAGTGATACAGCGGATGACTCATTTTATATACTGAAAGACATGCCCTCTCTATCATCAGAGTCTGTGATGGAAGCTCTTTTCAGTAGTTCCTCATTTATGGGGTCCACCATAGTGTTCAAACTGGATCTGTGGACCATATACCTCTGCGTCTAGGCTCTTTCAGTGGTCAAGACAATTACACTCTGTGGAACATTCTAATTCAATGGTCGGAGCCGCGAGACTATTCCACCTTTGATAGGGGTATACAGCCCTCTTTGATGCTGTCCTCTGGTGGCTGCTTCGCACAGGTGGTTAACATCTGTCTAGCTATTATTAGTCCAGTCAAGGGTTCAGTTATGGATCCTCAGGCTCCTCCTGCTCCTTAGAGGGATGACATCCTTGTCATTTCTGTATCAGGCAATCCTTGCCAAATAGCAGCCAGCAACCTTGTCAGGCTCGGACTAATGATAATTAATACAAAAAAAAAAAAAAGGGGTCATAATTATCACAGCACAGGGCCTAGTTGGAATTTCCTGATACCACACTTTGGATCTGGTCAGGTTCCGCCTCAACCCTGAGGCAGTCGTCTCTAAACCTCAGTAAAGAGTACCTGATTTCTTCTACCCCTAGGGGCAGTTCGATCCAGCGGTGGTATAGCTCACCTCTTTTCTCTAGAGAATTTTCTCTTATTCCGAGATATTTCCAAAACCTAGGCATCTAACCAGTCTGTTAGTCCCTTTTTGTTTTTTAATCAGGCTTTCTTCTCTTGATCAGAGCCTTGCAGCAACAGAAGTGACTCTTCAGCGAGTCGGAACTTAGATTCCTACTTCCATGCTTGCTTCAACTTAACAGACGACATGCTCCTTTCTTGACCATAGGTCAAGTAGGTCTTTCTGAGGTAGCTTCTCAAATATTCACACCTTCAGTTCCCCGCACTGGTTCCGTGCCAGTAGTACTCGAAGCTGTCCTCTCCGACTGCGTGACGGAGCGGTGATGTTTGTTTTTTTCAACAAAGCAAACTAGAGTCCTTCCTACTCCCTTCAGGGAGGCCGTGTAAGTAGTGTCTCACCGCATTGAGCCACTTCTGCTGCTATTCAGTCACTTCAACAAATGGGTTAACCCTAACTTGGTCCTGCTGTGTCCCTCCTCAACGCACATCTGCCTCTATTTGCCTTACAAATCCAGCCCGTTTTTTTTCTGTTGAAATGTTTTTTTCCACAGTGGACACGTCCTCCTGTACACTTTTTCCTTTCTTCCCTGAGTTCAGAGACTGCTTCTACAGTTATACACACAGGGTCAGGATGATTCCCTTTTGGAATATGCAGTGACTAGGATTTGATTCTACTAGACCACCACAAGAGGCTTCTACATTGTGCTTCGCCTTCCATCAGGAAGTTTTCAGTGACTTAGTACAAAACCATTTTCCTTGATGAGCTAACCCCACCTGGACCTTCTTTGCTTACCAAGTAAGGGGTTCATGCTACAGGACCTGTTGTTTGCAGGTCAGCCATACTTGTAGTGGGGGTTCCGTCTCCGCTTTTCGGTCTACCCTGAACCTGTACACTTTACCTCCGGCTCTTGCAGTTCCTGAGGTCCTTTACATTAGATTAGCACATGTCTTTGACACTATTAGTTTTGGTCCTATACCAAATTCCAAATTGTGAGTCCGGGTTTTTGCCTCTCTCTGAGTGATTGCGGCTTCCTGGCAGAGTTTCATTTTGTGCCCATTGCAGTCATCTGCAAAGTGGTGCGTTACAACTCAAGCACTTATCTTGTAAGCATCATGTTCTGGACGCTGTTTACAAGATGGCTGTTTTTATTAGCAGGACAGTCCTTGGCCGTCCTTTCTGGGTGAACTCTATCTCCTACCACCCTACTCAGGGTTGTGGGTTTTAGCTTGGTACTCTCCCATTAGTGTGAATGAGTGATGGAGACATAGTCCAGGAAGATATGGAAATTACGTACTTACCATAATTATTGATCTTCTTGGACAGTCTCCATCACTCATTCACACGCCCACCCACTATCCCCTGGGTTAACTCATTTTTCTTTCCTGGTCTTCATGGCCTATGGTTCAGACTGTGAAGACATTGTTCTTTGACGTTTCTTACAAAGGCCATCTGGGCCCTCTCAGTCCCAGAAACTCAGAATGAGTTATTCTCATTAGTTACGCTGCACCTCCTTGGTCGAAAAGGTACTGAGGTGGTTGGAGGGTCGACGCCGAGATAGCCTACACAGGTGCGAGTCAGTCTCGCGGTGCCGCATGTGTGGTCCTACCTCGGGCGCCGACTCTTCAGAAAAATTTTGGTCTCGCTATCCTAGCGCCTCCGGCGCTATCCCATTAGTGTGACTGAGTGATGGAGACTGTCCAAGAAGATCAACAATTACGGTAAGTACATAATTTCCATGTTTGTTTCTTTAGCCAGCAAAGCAGTGACAACTAAAACTATCTGGCTACTAAAACATTTCTAGAATTTTTCTTTTAACATTCTTTGAAAAACCCAACCAAACTGAAGCAAACACGTAGCATTAAAATGATCTTTTTTTTTTTTGAAATTGCTGAGGAATTGCAATAAGTAATGCTCAAGCAACCGTAAGATAAGAAGTGATTCTTGTATGAACCTATTTTCAGATTATAGAGCAGTAAGCAGGTTCAGGGTTTGTAAGGCTCATCGATGGATCCCTGAAAAGAAACAACATCACTACAATGAGAAATGTTTTCTTCAGACAACAGAAATCCATTAGTGAGATGCTTACCAATGGCAGACTTACTATAGCAGTACCTTGAGAGGATGGGTCTAGAACCTATTTAGGAAAATGGTTCTGCAAGACAGTAGTTCCAGAATTGGCATCCTTTCTGGACTGTATGTCATAACAGTAGTGTGCTTTGAAGGTGTGTACTATTTTCCAGGTATCTGCTTTATAGATTTCTTAAAGGGGCTGTTCCTTATTGAACGGGCTCATAGGGATTCTCAGGGGTGGGGGGTGGGGTATCTTGCCAGCTTTTTCGTAAAGAACTGTATGCAGGAGGCTATCCAAGAAGAGGTAGTTTTTCTAGCTGCTGGTTTACCTTTGGCAACTTCTCCATAAGTAACAAAAAGCTGTGTACTCTGGGATCTGACATACCTTGTCCAGTCCATGTAGTGACCTAGTGCCCATTTTACATCCAGACAGTGCCTCACCTGCACTGGAATTTGCAGGATAGAGTACTGGTCAGGTAACTGACTGATTCAAGTGGAACTGTGACACTACCTTAGGTAGGAACGTCCTATTGGTTCTAAGTACCTCATCCTTGTGGAAGATGATGTAGAATCAAACCACATTAAAACAAGGGTCCTGGACTTCAGGATGGCCAATTTCAAGAAAATGGGAGAATGCCTCAGGGAAGTCATAGCAGGGATAGGGAAACTAAGTGGAGTTGAGGAACAGCTGGCAAAATAAAGGAGGGCATTGAGAAGGCAACAAACCACTGTGTCAGGCAGGTAAAAAAGGACAAGAGAAAAAAGAGGCCGCTGTGGTTCTCTAAGGAGGTAGCGGAGAAAGTAAAGGCAAAGAAGCTAGCAGTTAGAAGGTGCAAGTTGACACGGAAGAGGAAAGGGAGGGTTGTCAGGAGAAACAAAGGAAGGCAGGGAAAGCAGTTAGTAGAGTGTAGGCACAAACAGAGGAGAATATTGCCAAGGCAAAAAAAAAGAGGGGGTAAAACATTCTTTAGGTATATAAGTTTAAAAGAGGAAGAATTGGGGGTATTAAGGCTAAAAGGGAAGGAGGGGTTTGTGTGGAAGAGGACCAGAAAAGCAGACATATTGAACAAATACTTTTGTTCAGTATGTACAAAGGAAGGAGTACAGGAGGTCACAGATAGGTGATAAGGCATTAAAGAAAGGCAGGTGGACACTAGTCCTTTTACGGAGGAGAGTCCTTAGGAACTAGCATGACTAAAAGTAGACAAGGCAATGAGGCCGGATGGGTTACACCCTAAGATACTTAGGGAACTTAAGGAGGAGCTGCCTGCACTTCTGACAGCCCTGTTTAACCTATCACTAGATGCGGGGAAGTTCTAGTGGACTGGAGGAGGGCAGATGTGGTCCCAGTTCACAAAAGTGGAAACAAGGAGGAGGCAGGAAACTACAGACTTGTCAGCCTGACTTCAGTGGTGGGCAAAGTAATAGAATCACTACTGAAGGAAAGGCTTGGGGAATATCTTGCGACCAGTGGACTACAGGATCCAAGGCAGCATGAGTTCACAGGGGGGAGATATTGCCAAACAAACCTGATCGGGTTCTTTGACTGGGTGACGAAGGAAGTAGATTGGGGTGGAGTGGTGGATGTTGCCTACCTGGATTTCAGTAAGGCCTTCGACAGCGTTTCACATAGAAGACTGGTAAACAGCTGGGCAGCCTGGAAGTGGGTCCAAAAGTAGTAAAATGGGTACAAAGATGTCTATGACACAGGAGTAAGTGGGTGGTGGTAAATGGGTTCACGCTGAAGAAGGCAAGGTAACCAGCGGGGTGCCACAGGGGTCAGTACTCGGCCCGGTCCTCTTCAGTGTCTTTATTAGTGACATTGCAGGAGGGCTGGAAGGGAAAGTATGCCTGTTCGCGGATGACACAAAAATCTGCAACAGAGTGGACACACTGGCGGGAGGTGGAGATGAGGGATGATCTGAAAAAGCTGAAAGACTGGTCAAGGGTTTGGCAACTGGGCTTCAATGCCAAACAGTGCTAAATTATGCACATGGGGCACAGAAACCCAAGGGCAACGTGCCAATTAGGTGAGGCGGTATTGGCAACCACAGGACAGTAAAGGGACCTGGGGTCATCACATCTGATGACCTGAAGGTAGCAGGGCAGTGTGATAAGGCAGTGGGGAAAGCTGGCAGAATGCTCAGGTGCATAGGGAGAGATATCACCAGCAGAAAGAGGGAGGTAGTGTTGCCCCTGTATAGATTGATGGTGAGGCCCCACCTAGAGAACTGTGTCCAGTACTGGAAGCACCATCTCCAGAAAGACCTAGATCGGGTGGAGGCGAGAGAAGAGGGCACCAAATGGTGCATGGCCCTGATCAGAAGCCCCTACGAGGAAAGTTTCAAGGACCTAAAGACTGTAAATGTACCTGGTAGCCCAGAACTGTACTGTAGATAGCCCAGCCTGCATTGGGATTATCTTTCTAGGGGCACACTAGTATGAAAATCTCTTCCACTTAGAGAAATATGCTTTCCTTGTTGCTGATTTTCTGGAAACATTCAACTCCCTTAGCACTTCCTCCGAGCGATTCAGACTAGAGAATTATATCTCTTCAAGAACCATGCCCTCAGATGTAGTGTTCTGAGGTCTGGGAATGTTTTTTGGCCCTGAGATAGTCAGCAGGTTCTATAGTATCTCAGTGGCAGGTTGATTGGAATCCTGTTAGACAAGGTCAGAAGCAGTGAGTACCAAACCTACCTGGCCCAGTCTGGGGTTAGCAGGATCACTGTGCTGACACTGTCCTCGGCACACAGGAACTTCCCAGTCCAATCTAGGGCAAGGGCATCCTCTGGGATTGTGCCTCTTGCTGGTGACCTACAACAAAACCTTGGGAGCTGATTGTTCTCACAGGAGGCAAACAGACCTATTTCTGGAGTACCTCATTTCTGGAGGCTGAAGTCAGCACTTTCCGGTTCAAGATCCACTCGTGGTTTCCCTGGCTGATTCTGCATAGGAGTCTACCATCACAATGTCCTTGCCTAGCAGATGTACTGCAGAAATCTTTGGATCCAGGGAATAAGCCAGATCCTCATAGCTTCTGTGCAGGTTTGTGGATCTTGTTCTTCCCTGTTTGTTTGATAAGTAATAAGACACGAGGGTATGCATTAGATAGCTCCAACGATAGCCAGGGGCATAGTAAGGCATGCGACTGCAGGCAGAGTGCCTTCAGCCATTGGCTGTACATTAGATCTGTCTAATGCATACCCCTGGAGTGTCTTATTGCGCTTATAAAATGGGTCTGTGTATCTTACATGGATGTACAGATTAAAACGTATAGCATAAGGTAGTAAAAAAGTAACATTTTTGATGTGTTCTAATGTAAAATAGCTCCCCTGCCTGCATTAGTTTGTAGTGTTTTTTTTTTTTCAAGTTTTGTCCTATTGTTGACACTGTACCTTTAGTGTTTCTAAAGTGATTGTCATGGCTCCCCCATGCCCCTCAGCTGTAGATTTTTTTTTAAACACTGCCATGGTTAAAGAGGTTTTACAGTACATGTTCCCTCTCTAATGTGGTTATCATGGCTCCTTCACACACACACACATCAAAGTGACAGGTTTTCATAGCTCAACCCCCTCCCCAGCCACAAAACACAGCATAACAAGGCTATCAGCTGGAATCAAAAGCATAGCCCCCCCCCCCAACACACACAGACGTAAGTGTGTGTACAGTGTGCAAGTGAGACCATTTTTATTTATAAGTATATTTTATTTAAACTTTTTGGGACTTCCACAGGCTGGGAAATTTAGGACCTAGAGGCAGGTGGTTTCTGACAGAAAGCTGAAGTGCTGAACAGAGAAACTGGCAATTGTAGATGGGTTCTGAGAGCACGACTCTCGCGTACAGTTAATAATAGAACTGAAATTTTGGCTTTTGCAGTTTAAAAAGACATGGCATCTTAAGAGAGCAGGGATGGGGAGCTGGCACTGTGAGTGGGAAGTGCATGAGCATTGTTACTTACTGTCATGGATGTTGAGATGGCGCTTAGTTTTCATTTCAGTACATATAAAATAGGGTGGATCTGATGCAGTCTATGGCTTTTTTTTTATTTAAGAGCTAGATGCAGCAACCAGATGGAGTGAGAAGTGCGAGTTGCAGGCTAGGAATGGGTGGACCTGAAAAGGTCCTGACCGTTATTATAAGTGTAACCCCTAGGTGGCGCTACCCCAAGATCTACTACCCCTGCCTGCGGGGCAACCAGTAGGTTAAGGGGCATGAGTTCTGAAACGGGTGGCCCACATAGAATACAACAATGACTTTCACAATACCCCTGATATGCTTTACTCGTATCCACACTTTTGGCACTTACCACCAGGATTGGTTTCTCCAACTCGACCTTGGGGACCCCCTGTAAAATAAGGTTAAACAGAGCAACTGGCATGCAACATAATACTTCAGGCATAAACAAGATCCACAGACTGTTTACAAGGCAGAAAAAGTAGATCTGATTTATTCAGGAGGTTTTAACAAGGATAGGGGCAATCAGATTAATTAGCTTACCCTCTCTAATAATCATACAGTTATGTAAGCAATCAGACTCCTAGCATTGTCACACTTCTGGGTACCCAGGTGAATGGGGGGTGGGCTAGCCAGGTCCGTTGCCCGGGGTAGGCCGGCGTTGCAGCTGGTAGGGGCCCTATGATGGAAAAAACACTTGCACAACATAGATTTGTAATCCGGAGCTAGATGGCTCAGTTTGTGAAGAAAAGAAACAAGAAGTAATTAGATGACACTCTTAGATTTAAAGATAGTTGCAGGGAGCTACCCTGATGGCTACTCACGATACCCCAAACTGGACACAGGAGGGACGAGGATTGAGACAGCAGATGAATTATCTGGGTGGCCAGAAGAAGCAGAGGGCTGACCCCTGGAACCGGTCTTCGTCGATGGCGCTTCTCTGTGCAGTAGGGTAATCTGGCAAGGTCCTCGTGGCAAAGCCAACCACATGGACTGGCAATGGATGTAGTTCGTTGGGTGCTGGTTCAGCTTTCAGCAATCAGCATACAGTTTAAACAACAGGGGAACTAAATTAGACCCCATTTAGTACACAGCACATTTATATACCAGAAAATATTACTGTACCAGGCAAAATGATCCTCAGTCACAATTACAAAGTCCCTGCACAGACTGAGAGCTTGTAAGTAGCTTGAGTTCCTGACAGGCTGATCGCGTTCAGCAAAATCTTCGGTCTTCTACAGGTTAAGCCTGGTCCCAATTCAGCAGCTTACTCAAAAGTACACAGTTCGGATTTAGTCCAAAACAATGTTATCTCTCTCTTCTCCTAGGGTAACAGCAGACTTGCAGGACTCAACTCAGGCCTCTCCACAACTCTCCCGCTCGAACTACGCGGTTTTACTGCTCGGCTACCATGAGCTGCTTCTCTCTCAACTGCCAACACAGATCTAGCTTGCCAGCAGACAGCTCAGGGGACTTCCCTTAGATTCACAAGGTCCGATTCATCAGGTGAGCTGTCAGTCACAGCAAGAGCTCCCCCTTCTGTTGCAAAAAGGCGCCAACAGTCCAAAACTACAAATCCCACAGCTTTGGGTCCACACAGCCCCTAGGAGCAGGCTCCATTTTAGAGTCCCCAGTTACTGATTGGTCCAATTCGGCAGTTCGGTACCAAAATGGTGGAGCTAAACAGAACATTCCTCACTGCAAAGAAGGCAGGTTAGAACAAACTACATTATCACTACTCTCTAAATGATTTCAAGCAAGTAGTTACATCTTTCAGCAGGGCTCCCTCTGCCCAATTAGCGATGGCAGAAATGGAGCATTTAGCAGGCAGCCCGGGCGGGACCCGAGCACGAAAACGCTCAGTCTCCCTCCCAGATTAATTATAACTGCAGAATGACAGCTTTTAAAGGGACAGTACACGGAGGCCATGCCGGCACTCACTGGCGACACATTTAAACAGCAAAAGCGCCGAACACCAACCGGGCAGTGAGCATTTAGGCAAGTTCTAGGAAGACTTTTCGGGAACCCCCATTTGTAGGGGGGTTACATAAGGATCAGGATCTAGGTCAGAGTCCTGATTAGTTCTGATTGGTTCTGATTCAGATCAGAACCTTCTAGAAATTGATGAAAATAATCACAACGACAGCAAAACATTGAAAATAAAGAATTTTTTCTTACTTGTGTGCCAGTCTGTGTTTCTGACTACATTCTATGCATTTGCCTGCCTACATATAATCCATTTATGTTTGTGTTCGTTTCCCTTACCCTCTGATTAAACACATCTCAAGCCCCTCCCCATCCTGCCCCTGAAATTATAATGATTCCCAGCCACTCCTATCTGATAATACCTCCCACCCCAGCATGCAGCACACCCTGATCTCCCTCCTATCTGGTGACACCGCGACTGCCCCGGTACTGTATGTAGGTACACCTGCCACAGCATGCACGCCTTACTCACTTTATCTGCCGATACCCACCCTTTCCCGATACAAAAAGCATTGGTCAATGCCTAATGTTTGCTTGCTGGCATTGGCAGTGTAGGAGTTAAAGAGCTGCATAATAGTACTGGCAGTGAAGTATTGAACTGAAGCCAACCCCACCACCACCCTGCAGAGACTGACAGGCATTGGGGTGTGCCTTTGGGTCGTCAGGCATAACGGCCATGCCATTTCACCACACCCTACCCTGCAGACACTGACAAGAGTCACAGTGTGCCTTGGGGTCTTTGACCATTATGCTTACCTCATTCCATCAGGAAATACAGTGAGATGGGTCCTGTATAGGAGAGTGGGGTGAACTTTGGGCAGAAGAGTCCAAGGCACACCTCGATGCCTCTCACTGGCTGCAGGGTGTGGAATGGTATGAGCATTACAGGCAAGAATCCCGTCACACCCCTGATGCCTCTCAATCTCTACAGGCTGGGGCGTTATGGTCGGAAACCCTAACGCTTCAGGCGTTCGTTAGCATTTTCACTCCAACTTTTCAACATGGTTTTTTTGTGACCCCCACCTTATGAACAGTGGCAATATCAGTTTGTTAGCTGAAAGATGATTTCGCACAGCGACTACGCCATTTGGCACCACAGGTGCGAAAACACATTTCGAACAGGATGTGAAAAATGACAGCTGTACTGTTCATGGGGAGGTGCAAAAATGGCAATGTTGAAATTCTGCAATGAAAATATTAAAAACTGGTGAAGTCACGAGCGTGCGTAGAAAATGTGCAACGTACACCCATAATGCAATTAGTTTGGGGATCTTTTACAGCAGATTGTCAACACAGGGATTTTGTAACGTCCGCTCATGAACAGTGTCACTGTGATTTTCTTAATCTGTCCCGAACAGTCATTTCCCACAGCAACCACGCATTTCTGCGCTGGAAGTGTGAAAACACATTTCGTCTATGGTGTGAAAAATGACAGCTGTACTGTTCATAAGGAAGTGTGGAAAAATGCCACTGGTGAAAATCTGACTGAAAATATTAGAAATTCATGAAGTTACTAGGCTGCGTGGAAACTGCGCAATGGTCGCTCGTAACACAGTCATTTTATGGACTTATTTCACCAAATTTTTACATAGCCATTTTAACACCTCTGCTCATGAACAGTGTCACTGTGATTTTCTTAATCTGTCCCAAACATTGATTTCGCACACCGACTGCGCCATTGTACGCTACATGGGCGAAACACGCTTTGGCCGATATGTGAAAAAATGACAGCTGTACTGCTCATAAGGAGATGTTGTAAATGGTAATGTTGAAAATCTGGAGGAAAATATTGAAAATTTGCGAATCTACGAAAGCATCAGGAACAGCACAACGCATGTCAGAAACAGTCATTTTGGAATTTTTTCACCAATTTTAACATAGCCATTTTAACATCTTCTGCTCATGAACAGTGTCACTGTGATTTTCTTAATCTGTCCCAAACATTGATTTTGCACACCGACTGCACTATTGTGCGCTACATGGAAATACATTTTGGGTGAGATGGAAATGACAGCTGTACTGCTCTATAAGGAGGTATGGTAAAATGGCAATGTTGAAAATCTGGAGGAACATATTGGAAATTCTGTGGAACTTAGGATTGTGCGTGAGAACAGCGCATGCATGCTCGTGAAACAGTTTATTTTTGGGAATTTTTTCACCAGATTTTAAACATAAGGTTTTTGGGACATACCTCATGAACTGTGATACTGTCATTTCATAAATCGGTCCTGAAAGGTGGTTCCGCGCAGTGACTGCAAAATGACCTTTCGGGGATGATTAACACCATGACAGTGACAGAATTTATGAGGTGGGGTCCCAAAAACCCCATGTTGAAAATTTGGTGAAAAAATTCCCCCAAAATGCCAGAGATATGCACTAAAGTTGAAAAAAAACTATTTATTACATTGTACAGCTTACCGGCATTTCCTCAGTTCGCAGTTGGCTTTGAAGAGTGCAGGTCGTATTCCGCGTCCACCGAAGATCATCGTGCCGAGCTCTGGAGGTAAGTATGGGGTGAGAAGGGGTGTGAGGAGGCAGGTGAGAGGGTGGGTGGGGGAGATTGGTTAGGGACAGTCAGCTAAGGAAGGTTTTTTTCTTCAGGTTTTTTTTTTTTTTTTAAACTTAGACGACAAGTGGGACGCTTCACACGCTGGGTGGGTTCCAGTGTGGCAGCTGGAAGGGCTGTTTATGGCCGGGAGCCGACGGGGATTGGGCACCCTGTCGGCCATACGATCTGTTGCCACGCTGGGGTGGGCCCCAGCGTGGTGTACCCTGTAGTCTCTTGGGGACAGGTGGAGCCGACAGGGATTGGGCACCCCTCCGGCCATACGATCTGTTGCCACGCTGGGGTGTGCTCCCAGCATGGCACCTGGAACTATGTTGGGCGGAGCACAGCCGACGGGGATTGGGCACCCCGTCGGCTATACAGTGTGTGCATGGGCATGAGCACGCAGTATGCGGCAGGCAGTGGGGGAGCTCGCGATGAGCACACTATATCTTATTGCTGCTCACCGAAGCGTAGCTCTCCTTTCAACTGTATGGCCACTGCATTTTCAACTGCTGTAATAAACAGCTGCAGCGCTCATTGGAGAATCCTGCCGCCTCGCAAAACACACTGACTGAATTGAAGACGCCTGCCACACCTCCAGAAACTCGATGATGGCACTATGTTTCTTGCACATGCGTGAAAGCAAACGTAATAAATACCACTGTCCCTCCTCCCATCTGTTGTAACCAGTTTGTCCCAGAATGACCACCCGCATTCCTCCTTCCATCTACTAACATCTATGGTGTCCCAATACAAATACCCCTATCCCTCCACCCAGGAGATTACACCCACACAGTCTAAATGTTAACACCCCTACCCCCTCCTAATTGCTGATACCCCAATAAAAATAACCCTACTCCCTCCACCCAGATTACATCCACACTGTTTCAATATTAACACCCCTACCCCTCCTAATTGCTGATACCCCATCCCAATGTTAATACCCCTATCTCCTCCTACCATCTTCTGTTACCCACCCAGTCCCAATACAAATACCCTTACCCCTCTTCCCCTATAAGTCATCTCTGCTATCATAAATAGTATAGGTACTTTTTATATCAGGGGAATGTTCCTATCGTCCTTTGATACCCCATGGAGTGAGGATGATTACTTACTCTAGAAGTTAGAATAATGAGCTGTGAATGAGCGTGGTTTATCCAGCAGAACTGGGTTTGAATCCCACGACCTCTCTACTTGCATACTGTGTGACTCTAAGCAAGTCATGTAACCTCCCCAGTGCTCCCGTGTTGTCCTATAAATGGGCAGTGTGGCCCAGTGGGCCTTACCCAGTTACTAGGAATAAAAAAAATTACATAGAAATCATGATCAAAGGCTCTTACAACCAGTCCATGACTATTGACAGTAGATGAAAAGAAGTCAGTTTAATGTTTGAGATTGTAAGTCACCACCTTATTTAGAGTCCATGAGTAACACAGTAGTTCAGTAAGATGCCCATAGACAGCGTACATGTGTCTGGGGTCTCCAGAATTTATTGCAAACTACAGAAATTAAAAATTTCATAAGTTTTAAACTGTTAAAGGCAGTATCCGGTATTAAAAAAAAAAACAATTTTATGAAACAGGAAGTAAGCATTTAAAGTACTGGATTTGCTTGCAGTTTAAATGAGGCAAACACATCATCTGATAACATTTTGTAAAATATATAAGACCCCTGAACAAGAACAAGCAAACTTGCAAGTTAGCTCAGTTGAACCAAGTCATGGTTGCACCAGCTCCTAGCACCATCAGGTCTCCCAACCACATGGTCATGGCCATCTCGTCACCCCCAGTCTCCACTGATGGCAGCAGTTTTACCAAAAAGACTCCACACCCAATGTATAATGGGAAACAACATCCACTCTCTCACATTGATGCCCCACAAAACATCTAAGGCAAAATATTATAATTTTAAAATTGCTAATGGTGATAGAAAGTTGAAACTGTAACAGCTAAGTAACTGCAGCAACAGCTTTAGAAGTACCGACCATTGTCAGGAGGGCAGATCATATGAAATAACGTGACGACACGAATGTATCTTCCTGGACATAAGTCTCCACCACTCATTCACACTATTGGGATCTGCGCTGGAGGCACTAGGACCCATCGGAGCAAACTTTTGTTGGGGAGTCGACGCCAGAGATGGCGCCTGAGAACGGTGCCGCAGCCCTAGCTCGCACGGGCACGACTATCTCGCCGACTCCCAACCGCCTCAGTTCCTTTTTTCCCGCCGTCGAGTGCGCTTCAGTGACGACGTCGCTCGCCTGTCGGGAGTCAAACTTCAAACTAGCAGCATAGTTTTCAGTTTTTATTATTTTGTAGTATTATCTCGATACAGTATCACTTAAGTTATTCTTATTTTTAAATAAAAACGATAAAGAAGTCTCAGCCTACACTGACGGAGTCGACCATGAGCAGGTCAGGTGACGGTAGGGAGACTTTGTATGAAAGCTGTTCAGTCAGTCGGGCTGGGTCCGGTCCGCCGCCTTCTCCGAAGGGGGTCTGACAACGGCCGTCCAATGCCTGGGGATGGATGGTCTCAGAAGCATAAAGCCAAACGTCGATTCTCGGCACCGATCGGCCTCGAGCGCTTCTTCGACCCGCAGGTCTAAAAAGAGAAGGCATCACTCGAGGTCACCCTCTGATACGTCTGCGCGTAGACGTTCTGTTATCGGGGCTAGTTGCTGGTCTCCTCCTTGGAGTCGCCAACAGTGGCTTCTGGTAGCCTGACGCTGACATCGGAGCCTCACCCCGCTCGCTGGTAGGTCTTCAGATGAGCAGTTTCATCAGTGGGCCGCCTATGGGAGCAGTGGCTCGAGGTTGGTTCGCCATACCTGGCTCGGCCGCGGGCCTTCGGGTTTTCTGGCACCAGGTAGGGCGTTGATTTTCCTGGTCGCTGCGCACCTTCTTCGTGCCGCCGCCGACCGCGTTTAGGTGTCTCCCCCCCCACATGGCTTCGGCGCAGGGAGCCACACCGATGCCCTTATCTCCCGCTCTTTCCTTCAAACCCGTTTTTCTGTTCCTGAGTGCTCGGGCGCCATGTGGCCTGCGGCCAGTCTCGGCGTCACCACGGTGCCGTGCGGCTTTACGCCGTCTGCTGTGCCGTGCGGCTTTCGCCGTCTCTCTGGTGTCAGTATATTCGGCATCGCCCCGGCGCCTGCGGTGGTGCCTGGGCTGCCATCCTCGTGCCATTTTCGGTGGCTGGTTCCTCAAGGCCATTCTGCATTGCAGGTTTCAGCTGGGGCCCTCGGACCTCTTTCTCTCTCGCTTTCTCCTTCATCTTCTGGATTTCATCCTTTTTTGTCCATACAGTCCCTCCTGGACTGTCTGGAGATGACGTTGAGCCTGACCCAGACCTTCGCTGGGCGGCGAGGTGGACGAAGCAGGATCTTTACTGCTGCAGAGCCTGTGGTCGAGGACCTGTCATTTAAGTCTCTGCTGAAGAATATGATTTCCACACTTTCTCTCCAGACTACGAATATCGATCCTGGGAAATTGTTAAGACTCCAGTACCTTCACGCCTCGGAGATCCCTACGGATTTGACTCCTCCGATTCAGCCTTCCTTCGAGACGCTGTCTCAAATGGTATGGAATAGTCCTGCTCTCTCTTCATCGTTGGCTAAATCCATTGATAGAAAATATTCAGTCCCCAAGGATCATCCCATTTTGGCATCTCAGGCCTTTGCGGATCTTATTGTAGTCCTGGCAGAGAATGATAAGGTCGTCCTTCCTCAAACCACTACAGCTCTACTTCTATTAACAAGGAATCTCGTAAGATAGACACCTTAGGTAAGAGACTTTGCTGCTTCTACCCTAAGTATGTGTGCACAGTTACCAAAGGCTATTTTTCCTTAGTCACGGGATATCCTGTGGCACTTCTCAAGCAAATGGTTGAAGCTCTTCCGAGTCGGATTCAAAACCAGAGCTTCTTCAAACCATTACCAGGGTATTGAATCTAACAACCAACAGGTTAAAGCAGTCATGGACGCTTTCGACTCCGCTTCCCATTCAGCGGCTGCTGGTATTTGCACCCGCCGCCATTCCTGGCTGCGCACTTCAGGCTTCACCAATGATGCGCAACAAGTAATGGCATTACCCTTTGATGGTGCATATCTTTTTGGTCCTCAGGTCAAGCAAGCTCTAGAAGCTACACAAAAAGCTAGGTCAGCCATTAAGTTGGCTAGACCCTCCTGCCCCCTCGAGGGCATGCCAGTAAACGCCAGTTTCATAATCGCAGTCCTTTCGAGGCAGAGGCAGAGGAAGTTTCCATAAGAACCAACCTGCCCAGCCTCAAAAGAAAGCACAACAGAAAGCGAGGCCAAAGCGCCTTGGCTGCACCTTATGAATTGCTGGCCCAAGTCCCACCTCAACTGCCCGAGGTGGACTTTTCCCTCCGTGGAGGTCGCTGATGCACTTCTACAGCCAGTGGAAGTCCATAACCTCAGACAAATGGGTCTCTTCGATAATCCGCGAGGGTACTCACCATTTTGTGGAAACCCTCCGGATCGCTCCTCTCAAATGGCAGCCCAGGCTGTCTGCCCTCAGTCAGACCTTCTCACCTCCAGATTCAGGGCCTTCTAAACAACAGGGCAGAGAATTGTGCCGCTGCATCAACGAAATACAGGGTTCTACTCTCATTACTTTCTGGTTCCAAAGAAGTCTGGGGGAATGCGCCCCATTCTAGATCTCAGAAAGCTAAACAAAATTTCTCCCCAAGGAGAAATTCAAATGATTTCTCTAGGAACCCTGTTACCCTTGCTTCATCAGCACGACTGGTTAGCCTCCCTAGACATGCAAGATGCCTACCAGCACATTCCTATTCACCCGAGGCATCACAAATTCCTGAGGTTTGTGGCTCTGGAACAACATTATCAGTTCAGAGTCCTGCCTTTTGGGCTATCCTCGGCGCCGTAAGTTTTACAAAGTGTTGTGCAGTTCTCTTGGCGCACCTCAGAAACTCGAATACAGGTGTTCCCTATCTGGACGATTGGCTTCTGCAAGTCCTTCCAGGCAAGGGACTCTGGATGCTGTAGATACGGCCTCTCGCCTCCTACGCCCATGGGAGTCCTGCTAAACCTCAAGAAATGAGCTGCAGCCTCCCAAAGGCTCCTTTTCATAGGGACCCTTCTGGACACATCCTGTGTGAAGGCTTTTCTTCCAGAGGACAGAAGGAGCGATATCCTTCAGATGGCCCGCTACATCGGAGAAAACAGGTCAGTTACAGCGCTCTCGATGCAGCAGATGCTGGGCCTCATGGCATCCTCAGTGTTCACTGTACCTCTGGCTCATCTGCACATGAGAACCACTCAGTGACTGCTCAGTACTCAGTGGTCTCCAACCACTCACCTGCAGTCCTATCTCATAAAGGTGACAAAACCCTTAAAGAGGTCTCTCACCTGGTGGTCTCAAGAGGACAATCTCCTGCAAGGATACCCCTTTGCCCCTCTGGACCATCAGATCTCCATTACCACAGACGCCTCACTAATGGGGTGGGGAGCTCATTGTCGGGCTCTCCACACTCAGGGTGTGTGGACTCAACTCGAGTCCCAGCTTCACATAAATATTCTAGAAATGAGAGCGCCCTTTATGCGCGGTCCGAGCTTGAAGCACATTCTCTGTCACAAGAATATTCTCCAAACGGACAACAAAGCAGTGATGTATTACATCAACAAGCAGGGCGGTGCTCATTCTTACCCTTATGCAGAGAAGCGATGAGGGTCTGGGAATGGTGCTTGGAGCACAAGGCTCTAATCCAGCAATCTACCTGCCAGGTGTACAAAACGACTTGGCAGATCGCCTCAGCAGAACAGAGGCAGATCCTCACAGTGGTCTCTCGACTCAACCATAGTTCAGTCTCTATTCGAGGAGTGGGGAACTCTGGACCTGGACCTTTTTGCATCCCCACTCAACGCAAAACTGCCTCTCTTCTGCTCCAGAAATCCAGGGCCTGGCATTTTTTGTCAGGATGCGTTCAGGCTGCGGTGGACAAAACGCTTTCTTTCCGCCTTTCCGCCTCTTCCTCTAATTCAGAGAGTACTCCTCAAGTTCGAGTCTCAGGGAGACAAGATGATTCTCATTGCTCCCTTTTGGCCTCGACAACTGTGGTTTCCACTTCTCAACAGTATGTTGGCAGTTCCTCCGAGACCACTTCCCCTGCAGATGAACCTTTTAACTCAGGGACCGGTGGTCCATCCCAATCTGAGATCTCTTCACCTTCACGCTGGCTCCTGAAGAGGTAGAAGTAAATCAGTTCAATGTCTCTCGAGAGTTTCTGATATCCTTCTGGCTGCCTGAAACCAGCCACTGGAAAACTTACACGGCAAAGTGGAAACGTTTTCCTCTGGTGCAAAGTCCTCTTTGAATACCTTTTCCTGTCCTCCAGATAAAGTTTTAGAGTACCTTTTGGACCTCTCAAATTCAGGTTTCCAGTACTGTACAGTTAAGGTTCACCTTGGTGCCATTTCAGCGTATCATGAGCCAGTTTCCTCCCTTTCACTGGCTCAGTTACCTATGGTTAAGAGATTTCTTAAGGGCATTCTGCACACCAGACCTCCTACAAGACGTCCTGTTGCAGCCTGGGACATTAATCTTGTGCTAGACATGCTCACTCAGAAACCTTTTGAGCCTCTAGCTACCTGTGAACTAAAGTTCCTCACCTGGAAGACTGCCTTCCTAGTGGCCGCTACCTCAGCTCGAGGGTCTCTGAGATACATGCCCTGGTCACAGACCATCTGTATACTGTGTTCCATAAGGACAAAGTAGTCCTTCAGACTATCCTAAATTTCTTCCAAAGGTTGTGTCAGAATTTCATCTTAACCAACCTTTGGTCCTTCCTCTTATTTTGTGGACTTCAAAATGAAGGGAACGCTCTTCATTCTCTGGATGTTAAGAGGGCCTCATGCTTCTACTTAGATAGAACCAAGGATTTTCAGAAAGCCCAGCAACTGTTCGTTTCTTCAGTGAGGCGGCTGGGTCAGCTGCGCTATTAGATGTATCTCAGCATGGTGGGGCGTGCTTCGCCACTGCTATTCCATGGCACAGGTTGTTGGAAAGTAGAGTTTACGCCACTCTACCAGAGCGGTAGCGGCATCCCTAGCGGAAATCCGCACCGTGCCCATTGCAGACATCTGCAATGCAGCCACCTGGAGCTCAGTGCATACTTTCGTCAAACATTATGCACTCGATGTCCATGCCAGACGACATTCTTCTTTTGGCAAAGCCATCCTTAATGGACTCCTGTCTTAAGAAACGTGAGCTCTTGGTTTCTCCTGCCGCCCTCTCGGGGGATTATTAGCTCGGTACTCTCCCAATAGTGTGAATGAGTGGTGGAGACTTATGTCCAGGAAGATATGAAAATTACGTACCTACCGTAATTCTTGATCTTCTTGGACGAGTCTCCACCACTCATTCACACGCCCACCCTCCATCCCCAGAGCTTTCCTCTCTTGTTGGTCTTCACTCCCTCAAATCTTTAGGCCTTGAAGACTTCTTTGTTGACCCTTCTTACATGGGTCGTCCGGACTATCTTATGTCCAGTTTTTAGGTTAGGCTACCTTTCTAGGTTAGTTACGCTGCACCTCCTTGGTAAAAAGGTACTGAGGCGGTTGGGGAGTCGGCCCGAGATAGTCATTACCCCATGTGAGCTAGAGCTCATGGCGCGCTGTGCAGGCCATCTCTGGCGCCGACTCCCAGCAAAAGTTTGCTCCCGATGGGTCCTAGTGCCTCCGGCGCAGATCCCAATAGTGTGAATGAGTGGTGGAGACTCGTCCAAGAAGATCAAGAATTACGGTAGGTACGTAATTTTCATTTCTATACCTCACAAAGGCACAAATAACTGTGGCAGTCCCTACCTGTTCTGTCGCTCCCTGAGTAGCGTGCACTACCCCTGTTCAAGCTGGTCACTCTCAGGTAGCTTAGATAGATTCCAGAGAAAGCCCAGACCACATAAAAATAAATACAAAACTGATGCATGCACCCGATGCCCATGCGACCACCGTGTCTCATCAGGCTCCCCGCGCCCATGTTCTGTCCCACTCGTACTACAGCACTGTTGCAAGGATGCACACTTCTAGCATTGCGGTTACATTGGAGGACACACAGTGGCAGCTGGGAGAGCCAAGGGGGGGTATAATAACTGTTAATTATTTGTTGGTTACCTTGTGGACAATGGGACTGGATGTGGTGGATGGGAGGGGACTTTTTTCTTTTTTTTTTTCATTTAAGACTATCTGAAAAGGGTGAAAAGCATAGCGAGGCGGACCCGTTACACTTTCAGCACAGGTCCTGATTTGCCTGGGTCCGCCAGACACTGAGAGATCCCGGGGGGGCGATTCCCACTGGACTGGTCCACTCATCCCTATTGCAGGCTTGGCAGAGCTAGTGAGTGAGTCTGTAGTGGGAGCGAGCAAGCGAGTGCTGGGCACTAACAAGAGGAGACAAAGGGGAACACAGTTCACTAATAGTAAGAAAACCGGTTAAAGTGACTAAAAAACTACAGTAGGAGGGGTTCTGATTGTTTACTGCTTGAAGTTTTGTTTTATTGAAGATAGGTGCTCAGATTAATTGTGTCATCTTCCTCACTAAGAGGGAAAAAAAAAGGCACCATTTCAAAATGAACATTCTGTGTGGCACTTAAATTTTTTATACTGTGTCCTGACTGTGGAGTACTTGTTTTCACTTGTGCATTAGGCAGATCTGATGCACAGGTAACAACCAATCAGGTTGCAGGATTTCCCCTGCTTTTATAATGTAGTGCATTGTTGTTTTGTTGTCTGTCTAAATTTGGATAAACTGACTCTGAAGCTGAGAGAAAAAGGATTGTATTGCCAGCAGTACTGCCCAGAGCTTGGGGAGATTTATGTGTTCCTGAATCTCCCGAGGGTTCCACATGACACATACTGTGAGATCCTCTATGATCTTCCATTGTCAATCTTTACCATTCATTACTGCTGGGTGTAAGCCGGAAGTGTGCACCCACTACGAGTTTTTTATTTTTGAGGGAGGAGTCGCGCCAGAGCGATGCTCTATGTGGCAGTGAGGGCGTAAAGCCGTTAGCGCTGCAGACCTCCTCCATCCCAAAGTTCTGTTTCTCCTGCTGTCGAGGGCTACACCTGCTATGCAAGTGAAATCGCCTGTTACTGCGCCATTAGGCCTTGTGTCAGGTTTTTTTTGTTGACTTTTTCAATCTCCTTCATCCTAGTTCGAATTACGATGCTATTGAAACCAGTAAAACCGTTTTATTTTTTATTCTCGATGGTGCCAGGAGCTTTTCTGATTATTAAATTGTTTTCCATCATGTCCGGTTCAGAAGAGCAAGCAAAGTCGAGCGGGCCGTGCTCCCATGCGTCGGTGCTCCTGTGGCTGGCATTTCTCCATGATGGACCGACATGATGTTTGCCTTCGGTGCCTGGGACCTAGCCATGATATGGATAGATGCGATGCCTGCTTTTCCATAGATCGCTGCGTTCTCGAAATCCATGTGTTCAAAGTCGGCAAGGCCCAGCTGACTTTCAGAGGATGGCGTCGTTCTCGGGCCTCCCAGGCCAGGTCTTTAGGCCCTTAGTCTGGGTCCCCTCCCAGGCCTATATGGTCTGGGGAGGAGGGGGCCTTCTCATCTTCATGCCTTTTGCAGTGTCAGAGGAATGCCATGGCCCTTCCTGTGTCGCGTCGTTGACACCGCCTCGGCAGTCACCTCTCCTGAGGTGCAGGCTCTCCCAGTGTCGCTGCCCATGGTTGCTGGGCCCGGCACTGGCGGACCCTCGACACTGCCTTCTGGTGCTATCTCAGATCGTGGTGCCATTCGTGGTACCGGTTGGTGCCAGTTTGGTTCTTGATGCTGCTTGCGGTGCTGTTGACCCGATCGACGCCATTGGCGGCACCGTGTTGGGTTCCGGTGCTGCGCACGGTGCCGAGGATTCGACCGTGGCTGTAGATGGGTTGGGGCCAGGTTCCGGGCCCGCAGGCGGTGCACTGGGAACAGCTGGAGTTGGGTGACACGGCGCCATTCATGTGCCGTTTCTCAGGGATTCTTGGGTGGCTAGCATCGAGGTCCTCCTGGTCGACTCCTCTTCGGAGGGGCGTTCGGACGTGGACCTGGTCTGGCTCCCTGATTCTTCCGAATCAGAGTCCTCTGTGGGGCCGGTGTCAGGCGGCCCAGCAGCCATTCCTGAATCTCCACAGCAGCCTTCCTCTGAGGACTCCCAGGCTGGGGATGGCCTGGGTCCATGGGGAGGCGGCTTGGGGTTGGGGAGGGACTGTCTCCCAGGAGGGGCGCAGCAGCTGCCAACCTTGGTGCTGCTGAGCCTTCTCAAGGGGATTGTGAGTCCTGTCTTCGGGGGCCTCCCTCGGGAGGCCTCTGGATTGCTGGACCCTTCACTGGGGTTGAGGAGGAGAGTGTCCTTGGAGTCTGAGGGGTTGAGGGGTCGGTGTGAGGGGTGTCGGCGCTCTCCTGCCACCCCTCGGGGTGCAGGGAGGAGCTGTAGTGCCGAACTCCACCTCTCCTTCTTAGGTACAGGGGTCCCTACTGGTGGCGCCGCCGTGGGTTGCCCTTCTGGACTTATGCAACCCCAGGTGCGTCACAGGGGAGATTCCCCGTTTGGGCTTTTCCGGAGCTCACATTCCCAGGGTTCCGTCATGTGACCCGGTTTGATTTCAGGGATCCCTCCAGCTCAGGCTCCGTTCCCTGGATTTCAGAGCCCTGGCAGAGGACAGTCGCCTCCTTGTAGGTGTCCCTCTCCCATTCCTCTGCAGCCACCCCCCTCTCTTCCAGGCCACGTGGGTCCTACGGGACCGTTATCATGGGAGACGCTCAGAGGCACTGTGGCAGCCTTCCCTTCATATGTTAGGTACATGCCAGAACGGGTCTTTTCACCCATCCCCACTGCAGGAGTCTTCTGGACATTCGAGTTCCCTTTCTCCTCTGCTCCCTCCTCAGAGGGAGAGGAACCCACTGCTCACCTTTCTTCCGACGCTGATTTCACTGAATATCAGCGCTTCCTTTCGAGGATGGTTGGGGACCTCCATATTTCCTATGTTAGACGGGACAATACCAAGCAGGAGATGCACAAATTCCTCAGCGAATTTAGTGCCCAGCACTTGGTGGTGCCATCCTGGCCTATTTCCTTCCAGGAGGCGTCTATCCGCACCTGGCAGTCTCCAGCCAACCCTCTCCCAGACCCGGCAGACTGCAGGAGGAGGTATTGTGCTCCATCTGAGTCCCTAGGTTCTCTCCCTAACCTGCCCTCGGGCTTGGTGTTCCTAGAGACCCCTTCCGGGTGCTGGCACCTGGCACATGACCAACCACCGAACTCGGATTCCCTACAATTCAACCAGTGGGGGCGAAGAGTGTTCTCGTCTTCTCATGCGATGTTGTGCATTGCATCACATCAGGCACACCATGCTGCCTATAACAGGGGCACTTGTGGTCGATGCTGGCTCAAGTGCTAGCACTGATGCCTGATACGGAGCAATCTCGACAGGCCATTGCCCTCTCCGCTATAGGCCTGGAACTGGCAAGGCATGAAGCAAGAGCATCTTACGACACCAATAAGGTGACTTCCAGGCTTGCAAGGACAGCGATCTGCATTAGGCGGATGGCATGGCTTCGTCTGTCAAGGTTGTCACCCCTGGCCCAGAGTAGGATGATTCGCTCTGCCTTCCAAGGAACCCGCCTCTTTTCTACCAGGGCTAGGAGGCTTCTGCAGGGGCTTCCTCTGTTTCCTCATCTTCAGGGGACACCTTCTAGCACTCCTCGGCCTTAGGCTTCCAGTCTAGTACGGCCAGGGTCGCTTCTTCCTGTTTTTCACCAATAGAAGGCTGAGGGTCTTGTTCCTTCAGGGTTATGTTAGTTCCCCTCTTGGGGGGGGGGGGGCTTGGTACTCACCCAGCAGTAATGAATGGTGAAGATTGATAAGAGAAGATATAAAAATTACGTACCTACCGTAATTCCTGATCTTCTCTTGTATCTTCACCATTCATTACTGAATCCCGCCCACCTTCCCTTCATAGGCCTCCTTCTTGGGCATCCCCTCCACTCTGCTCGCTCTCCCTTCCCTTCCTCCTTAATGACTTTTAGAGCCTAAATCTCTTAGCCTTTGGGTCTCCGTTCTTCTCTCAGAGGAGGTAAAAAACCTGGAATGGGAAGAGAACGAGTAGAGCTTCATCTTTCTCCTGAGGGAACTCTTTCTGATTACCCTTGAAGGTGTCCTTTCTGGCACCTTTTTCCTTAGGCCAAGTTAGTTCAATCACCAGTTAACAGGAATAGTTCTTGAATGGTCCTGTTCCTTAGTTCTCGGTCTTAGCTGGTATCTCTGGATCTTGTCCTGTGTATGCCAGTCTGGTGCTAGTTGAAGTCTTTCTAGCCCTTTTTCAAAATTATCTTCAGGAACTGGTGGTTTGATTCTTGGCCTCTGCCTCCCAGAATGAGTTTCCTTCCCTATCCACTTTCTCAAGGGGGTGCCCTCTTTTTGGCTTCAACCCCCCTTCCCCCATCCCACCACCTGTGTTAACACATGGCAATGTGCTAGTGGGGTCCTTTTTCCCCTCTCCTAAACTGGGCACTCTTCCTCTGGAACAGACTGTGTGCCTTGACAATCTGCAAACTCTCAGCTTAAATGATCGACTTTGGGATGACAGGAGGTGTAGGAAATCTGCCTTTTGGGTATCAAGCTGTGCAAACGGTTCGATCGAACCTTTAGGTCAGCTTTGTTTGAAGGGATCCTTGCTTCCTTACCCTTTGGTTCTGGGCTGATAATCCTTAAGCCAATCTAACTCACAACTTGGCAGTATTTTTCCTTCTTCCCAGAATCACCCCTTCTTCTTCTTCTTCATTCCTTCTTCTCTCCCTTATCTGTTCCCTTGAGCCGCCTCAGTAGTGAAGCTCTAGCGGTCCCTTAAGGGTAGGGTTCTCCTCTTCCTGTCCTCTATCAGCTTATTCCTTTCCAGTTTGTTTCTTTTCCTTTTTACTATCCCCGGCTCTCTTTGCCTCGCTTCTTATTTTTCTATTCTTTTATTCGCCCTCCAGCTTACAGAACTGGGATGGAGAAATGCATAATATTCTCTGGAAACTGGACAATGCCCTTCCTACATAAAAGCGATAACCCTTTAGATAACAAATGACTAACATCCCAGTGAATATTCTGTCATTAAATGTGAATGGATTGCATTCCCTGTTAAAAGGTATAGAATTATGCAGTATCTACGTAAGCAGAAAGCAGATTTGTTTTTCTTACAGGAGTCTCATCTCTCCCAGTCAGAACATTCCAAGCTACATTGGGGGTGAGGGGCAGATACAGGTATTTGCCTCTCACCCAAAAAATGTAAGAGGGGAATAGCTATCTTGGTACCGGCTCTACCCCATTTGAAGTTTTAGAGTCCTTTTCGATTCACAGAGTAGATTTGTGATACTGACCGAAGAATTTATTCAGACTGTAACTTTAGTTAATGCTTATTTACCCCACAATCCACCTTGTTGTTCGATCATTCCTTCATAAGGTGATGGAAAAATATAAAGGAATTTTAATGATAGGAGGATTTCAATCTGACATTAGATCCCTATGTAACCCCCTGCAAATGGGGTTCCCAAAAGACTTCCAGGAGCTTGCTTGAATGCTCCAAGCCTGAATGGTGTTTGGCATTTAAGCCATTTATCAGTGAGTGTTTTAGAGCCTCTGGTACTGTCTTTAAGAGCTGTCTGCTTGCAGACATAATTAGTTTGTATGGGGGACTGTGTGTTCTCTGAGTACCACTCTGAGCTGCTGCCAATTCACTTCATTTTTGCAGTCACTAGGAGTGCAAAGGGAACCTATCTGAAAGATGTAACTGTTTGCCAGAAATTATTTAGAGTAATAATGAAATTACAGTTTGTCTAACCTGCTTTCTTTGCAGTCAGAACTGTGTCTGCTAGTTCCCATTCTAGTTTTGAACTGCTGAACTGGACCAATCAGTGTGGGGTAAGCTAGCTCTAAAATGGTGCCTTGGACGAATCAGAACTTGACTTCATAATCTGAGCCAGCCACAAGAGGATTGTATGGGCAGTGACTCTGGGAGATGTAGTTTAGACTTCAGTGCCTTTTTGACCAACAGCAGCAGTCTATTGTGAGTGACAGCCAATCCAGTCAAGAACTGGGAGGAACTCAAAGGAAATGCCCGTTTTGTCGGTTGGAGTTTGAGTTGAGCTTTGGCAGTGAAGAAGGAAGGAGCCCTGTGCTTTTCAGTGTGTGCTTTAGTCAAAAAACGTGTGTAAGGCCCAGAGTTCCGTCTGCAGCTTGTTAGGACTGAATTGCCCCTGTGAAAAGAATCAAAGATCTCTGAAGAAGTAGAAACCAGGCTCACCCTGTAGAAGACTGGAAGAATTGCTGAAAATTGCACTCGGTCTGTCAGGAACTGAATCTGCTGTGTGTTCTCCCGGTATTGTGCAGTAATTAAGGATCGGATACAGATGCAGCCTGCCTGGTATAGTGCTTTCTTTTATATAAATGTGTGAAGAGGTTTGTGTACCTCAAGTGAGCCCCTGATACATTGAAGGACCCTATCTTATTTGGAGGTCGTGAGTACTAATTCAGGGTCGCTCCCTGTTGAATTGCCACATTAAATCCAAATGGAATTACTGTACTGCTGACTGTTTAATTCTCCTTTTCTCTGTGTGAAAGGGCCCTACCAGCTGCCACGGTTTGGACTAGCCACTAGGGCTTGGGTACCCAGGGATAGTAACTGATAGGGATAGGCCTGTGCACAGAGCCATAGGTAGATTATTAGAGTGATAAGCTAATTAACCTGATTTCCCCCTGTCCTTGTTATATCCCCCTAAATAAATCAGAGCTGCTTGTTTCAGCAAAGTTATACTGCCTGAGGTATTTGTCTATGTTAAAGTACTGTACTGTGATTGTTGCACTGTATCTCATTTCACAGGAGGTCCCAGTGCCGGAACCAGACCTGGGGGTAAGTGTATACTGTGAAGGTAATTCTGATATATTGTGGGGCCACTAGTGGGAAGAAAGGGGTTGCAGTGTCCCCAGAGGGCTGTGACTAAGTTAGTTTAACTATTGCAAACCCTGACCTCTGGGTGGAGGCACCCTCATTGGATCCAGGCCCCTCAACCTGTTAGTGGCAAATCAGGCAGGGGTAGTAGCCCCTGGGATAGCCCATCTAGGGGTTACATCTTGGAGGCTCACCGCTGGATTGTGTGTCCTCAGTGGCCAGTATTTACTAAATCCACTGTTAAGAAAAAAATGGGTACCTCGACAGAAGTGGCTGTGCACCGGCTGGTGGAGGGTGTATCAGGAGGAGATCACCCCCAAAATGCTATGCTTATCCTGACATCCCCTGGGTATCAACACGGACACTGTGCAGGGAGTACTTTCCAAGGTGGAAGGTTTACAAAACCCTGTGGTGGTGGGTCGGCATGCTAATCTGCTCACCCACACTTTCCTGGCCCTAGGTAGAGTTTAAGGATCCCAAGATAGCTCCAAAGTGCCACAGACCATTACCCCAGAGGAGCCCTCACCGCTTGAGAGTGATAACTAAGGACAGTAAAGACCTGGGGAATCAGCCCCACCACTATCTGAAACTTTTGAGGAGAAATTTGCTGAATGGTTGCTGGGAGGGAAAACTGTGGAGGACTTAAGAAACTATTCTTGCCACCTGGGGTGTTCCTCCCCACCCTCTCCTGCTCCAGTGCCCGTAGTGGCTGAACCAATGCAGACTCCTATTTCGCACCCGCCATTAGTCACCACTCTACCGGGTTGAGGATCTTTCTGGCACTCCTCCCCCACCAAGGAGGATGACTGGGAGACCTGATAGACTATGTTGCCCCCAGTGCTAGAATGGCAATGCTCGGAAGGCTAAAAGCTAAAGAGGGTTAGTGAGAGCCTCCGGGCCTGCCCTGGCTACCATCCGCATAAACGGGCCAGTAAACCCTGAAGCGACTGCACAGGCCTATCTTGAGGCCTTGAATGTGTATGGGAGCCCAGATTCTGATGAGGACCTATGGTGGAGAGTAAGAAATGCACAACAGTACCAAGGGAGTTGTCTGTGTATGTCTCTGGTTGAAAAATTGTTGCAAGAATGCCTCAGAAGGGTAGTTTCGCCAGCGATTGAACTGGACCAACCAGACTGACAGAATCCTTAAGTCTGCCCCCTTCTCAGAACTGCTGCTGCTTCAGTTACGCCCTGGCAAATCGACTGGAATCCCCACCCTCCTAAGGTGATGAGTTAATGAGAGAAAATTGAGGAGTTGAGAAATTAGCACCTCGGAGGTACCTGCACCAACAGCTGTGGCTACGACTCTCGAGTGACTGAGGGTGACCCACTCAAGTGAAGTTCAGGGCAGGAGGTTGACAGTCAATGAGTGCTCTGACAAGGAAAAAGATATGCCACAATGAAGGCTAACTGTAGAGAGATCCGGGAATTCAAAACAGTCCTTTTATGAAGGCCACGCCTGCAAGCATGGCCTCTGACCTATATCCTGATCTGCATTCGTTATGGGGGTGGGGTACCCACCTATGTATCTCCTGCTGATAATAGCTCCAAACTCAATTCCTTGACCATGGAAGTGAGAAAACTGACGAGATGTCTCCAAATGCTTATCACGCCAGCAGACAGAGATGGCACCCAGGTTTCCAGTTAGTATACCCCGCCTCTGGCTCCCAGTGGCGCCGTCGCCAGCTCAAACTCCAGAAAGTATGTTTTGCTATAATTGTGGGAAAGATGGGCACATGAAAAGGGAATGCCAGTCCCCAAAAGACACTGACAAAGTTGCATATAGGCTACAAGGAGAGCTTGAGAAGAAATCAGTGGTTAAGAGGTGCACCCACATGATCCCAGTGAGGGCACCAAAATGCTAATTCACGTCTTTTGTGCAAGGCAATATGTCCAGGCCCCACTCACCGCTCTCCAGATTGGTCCAGAATAGTGGGTCCTCCATGGAGAACCACTGTAAAGGTGAATGGAGGTCTACAAGAGCTGTATTAGACAGTGGCTCCAATGACAATTATGTTCCAGGATTGGTATCAGAAGCATTTGTCAGACGTACCCTTACAACCATTAGAAGGACTGCATGTATGAGGTTATGAGAAGGCCTACCCCTATTCCGGTATATCCGAATTTGGCTGTCTTTTCCCTCCTCCGGCTGGAGTGGCCGAACAAGTAGAGACCCTAGCCTTAGTGTGTCCCCCACTGGACTGTATGATGGTGTCCCTTGTTGATTGGAACAAATGTCTATATATGTTCGGAAGGCTGGCACCAGTTGTGTTGAAAAACAGGGGTCAAAGACTAGTAGAGCTTTAAGAGTTCCGCTTTAATTAGAAGGCCTATGAGCTCGAGAGAGATGCTGAAAAAACAGAACCAGAGGAACCCGGTCGAATTGTATGGAAGAAGGATCCTGAGTCTCTGATCCTGGCGCCAAATGCCCAGTGTAACCTTACAGGAGAGGTCCGTGATCAGAAAAAGGATAAGCATAAAATATTAATGTTGGATGCACCAGAAGCGATGGAAAATTACCAGAGGGACTGCTAGTCGTTTCAGTATTTTGCCCGCTAGAGCCCATGCTTATGCCAGAAGGGTAATGGTCCAAGTTCTATAATGTGTCTGAAAGAGACATTCGAGTAAACAGAGGTTGCATCCTGGCTAATGTGCATTGTGCAGATACTGCAGTGCTACCCAGGAGCAAGAGTTCAAGGAAGAATGATAGAGTAACGCCTGACTTGTTTGATTTCGACTCCTCTGCCAGCTGAATGGAAAGTGAGGATCAGTGAGAAGCTTTGCCCAGAGAGACTCAGGTGTTTTCTTTAAAGGAATGGGATGTAGGATGCGCAAGGAGCTGAGTTACCATATCCGGCTGCGGCGATCTAAAGACCATTTCGCGAGGTCTCGACGCCTGGCACCAAGCTGACATAGATGATGTGAGACTGCATCTGCAAGAGATGTTAGCTGCTGGTGTAATACAAGAATCCAGAAGCTCTGGTGCTTCCCCATTGTGGTAGTGAGGAAAAAGAATGGAAACAGTAAGGTGTGGGATTATCGCGTATCTTAAACCGGGCGACTATCCCTGACGCACAGCTCTCGTGATCTTTAGGATGCTTTGACCTGCTCAACGTGATCAAGGGTTCTCTGTGCTGGATTCTCCGAGTGGTACTACTAGGATCCCGGTGGCCCTAGAGGACCGTGAGAAGACTGCCTTTATCTGTCCGCTATTTCTATGAATTCATGAGGATGCCTCAGGATTTTGAAGTTCCCAGCCACTTTTCAACGATTGATGGAGTGCGTGCAGGGGGACATGAACTTACTAGAGTGCCTGGTATACCCTAGATGATGTTATTGTGTTTGGCAGCCTCACTGGAGGAACATGAAAGCAGATTATTTAAGGTATTGGACCGACTGGAGGACTTTGTGCTAACTGTCCATTGATAATTATCACTTCTTTCAAACATCAGTAAAGTGTGGGACACATAGTATCCACCGAGGGAATAGAGACCGACCTAAGTAAAGTTGAGGCCTTGACTACCTGGCACAGCCCAAAAATCTAAAAGAACTGCAAAGATTCCTGGATGTGGTTATTATCGGCGCTTCATCAAGGACTATTCAGAGTGATCCACCTTTACTTTACCTTACTCAAGGATATCCCCCAACCCACAAAATACCAAAAGTCAACGTCCCTCAAGACTGAAAGAGTGTATTTTCATCCAAGTGAAGTATTTGGGTCCGCTGGACTCTTGATTGTGAGACTGCTTTTCATGAGATCATATCAATCTTACCCATGCTCCAGTGCTGGCCTCATGCCGATCCAAGAAAACCTTACGCCCTGCACACTGATGCTAGCTTGCAAGGTTGGGGGTGTGTTGTACCAAGAGTACGTAGAATGGCCTGAGACCAGTGGCCTTTGCCAGTAGAAGCCTGACCCCATCCGAAAAGAACTATCCTGTACATAAGTTAGAGTTCCTAGCTTGAAGTGGGCTATTGTTGACCAATCCCATGAGTACTGTGTGGGGCTAAAATACTAGTAAAAACTGACAATAACTTTTGACCTATGTGCAGACCTCAGCTAAGTTGGATGCCACACTGGCCATAGGTGGCTTTCTGCATTATCTACATATGACTATGCTCTCGAATACCGAGCCGGTCTAAGAACCATTATAGATGCTGATGTTTCTCCGGAGGCCTGTTCCCCAGAATGATTGGGTCCGATTACAGAACTTGACATTCGGGCACTCTACGGAAGTTTGACAGGGAGGAACAATGTCCACGGACGAGTGGACTGCATGGTGGATTGCTTGGGGAGCCTCTGAGAATTGCATACCTGCTGCTTATTGCCACTTTTCTGCAATTAGACATTGCAGCACTGGGCCTCAGCTGGACAATGATAGTATTCATGGGCTAATCCCGTGATCCCATGATCAAAGCAGCTTTAGAAGCCTCTATGCAGGAAAAGATGTGTCCAAATTACGCTCCACTGATTTGAGAACTGCACTGTTATACAAAGAAGGTCCTAAGTTGAAACTGATCAATAAACTGTTATACAGAGAAACAGTAGACAGAGGGGACAAGTAGACAAACAACAACTAGTGCTGCCCACTGCCTTCGAGACTCAGTACTGAGGTCCTTGCAACAACCACATGGGGCACCTTGTATAGACAGAACACTTGACTTGATGAGATCCAGAGATTCTATTGGCCTAAGATAGGGGCTGATGTGGAGCAACACATTCGAACTTGTAGTCGCTGCTTACAGAGGAAAGCTTTGCCCCAGAGGGCTGCCCCCCTTGTTAACATCACCACCAGTGTATTCCATGGAGCTGGTCTGTATTTTTCTGAGTTTGAGTCAGATCAAGAGAAATATCAGTAATGCTGGTGGTCACTGACCATTTCGAGATATGCCCAAGCTTTCCCACCAAAGACCAGAAAGCATCCACTGTAGCCAAAGTACTTGTAGAAAACTTTTTGTTCACTATGGGCCCTCACAAAGAATCCATTCTGATCAAGGGAGAGACTTTGAGAGTCGCCTCGATCAAAGAGATGCTTTCTCTGTGGGGAGTGCGAAAGTCCAGAACCACTCTTACCACCCCAGGGGACCCACAGCCTAGAACGCTTCAACCGCACTTGCTAGATATGCTAGGCACCTGCACCCAAAGGATGTGCCTAGATGGAGCCTAAATAAATTAGCACCCTGGTACATGCTTATAACTGCACTAGAGTGATGCCTGGATTCTCCCCTACACGCCTGATGTTTGGAAGAAGCTCGACTACCAGTAGATGTGTGTTTTGGGTCTCTCCTGATGGGGTTCAAGCTGACAACTATTTCACAGTATGTGCAAAAGTTAAAAGGCCCAGCTAACTCATGCTTAGCTGGACCACCAAACCATATCTGCCAAAAGAAATCTGGCCAACAAAAGAAAGGTATGATAAAAAGGTGAAAGTAACAGGAACCTCCAGGAGGGAGATCGGTATTGCTAAGAAATTGGGACTGCATGGCTAAGCACAAGATTGTTGACAGATGGTACCATCTCCCCTCACATTGTAGTGGGCAAAACTAGATGGATCTGCCAGTGTACAAAAGTAAGGCCTGAGAATAATCAGCAAGATGTGAAAACAAATGCATAGAAATCATTTACTGCCCATTGACAAATCCTGATTGAGTCTGAGCCCCCAAAGATAGCCCCCTCTGACCAGTGACTAGAGCTGCTGCTAAGAAAAGATAGAAAGTCTGCACCCATAGAAGCAAAGTTAAAGTGTTCCCTCCCACAAGTCCTAGTTGAGGCATGACTGTCAGTCCATATCAGAAGAAAGTGAGAGTGACTTTGAATACTATCCTTCTTACGAACTGAGTCAATTGTTCTTCGGGGCAATCCCCTAGTCAATACTGGAGACAAAGCTAGGCCTTCGACTGTCTAAGTTCCCCAGCTTCATCCCTGGAGCCAATGCTCCTAGAAAGTGAAGTGCAAAGCATCAGATCAGATGAAATGGAATCATTGTGCATGGTTGAACTGTTTGAGCTTTCAGGAGGAAATGATAGATTGGGGCAGACTGGTGATACACCCACGCTTACAATTTGTAGGGAAAGTGAAAGTGCTCTGAGTGGCAGGATCAACTAGATAAGTTTCGATATGACGATAGGAACGTGGAGATAACATATGACGATAGGAACATGAAGATAACAATGTTATCTTCACTGGCCATCTGAGATATCATGTTTTATACTGCCATTTATCTGTCAACATACATTGTATAAATATATATATATATATATATATATATATATAGCTGGCGACTATGTGATGAAACATTTATCTTGAGTAGTTGCCATTGACCTCAAGTAACCTCACGTGTGGCGGGGCCATGAATTATATTTATGACAGGTCAATGGCAACTACACAAGATAAATGCTTTATCACACAGTCACCCCCCACATATTTCATTTATGCAATAGGAGAAGACCTTGTGTGATAGTTCATGTTATTTATAGTGTGTTTACTTTTTTTGTTGTTGTTGCAATGTTTAGGGTTTTTTTTGTGAAACAGTTTCTACGTTTTTCTCAGCCTGGTTGCTATGGCTGTTGTTAAGGACACATGTTTGGGCATGACATTGATGTCACAGCATACCCGCTGATTAGTGGAGTGAGCGGGATTTGAAAAAGGTGAAGAAAACATGGTGGTCCTACTTAGCGAGTGTGACTGCTTGGGTATATTGAGAGTGGGATGAAGTTAAGAGATTTATAGAGCTGCTATGGCCAGTTTTGTTTTAAACATTGGAGTTTGTTTCCAGGTGTTGGGGAAGGCACAGAAGAAGTTGAAGCAAGCGGCCGTAGTATAACGTGGTGAGAACAGAGCAACAGTGAGAGACTGGAGTGGTAAAATATAGTCTATTCCACTTGTATGCCTTTCAGACGTATGTACATTCCAACTGTGTGCACACAAGTGTCAGGTTCCAATTTTTTTCCTATTTCCCCCTTTATATTAAATTCGGTTTTATGGACTGTGACATAAGGACTGTGTACATAAACACAGTGTGACATAGTAACTGTGTACATAAATGAAATGTGTGTACAGCTACTCAGATAAACAGATTTATCACACTCTGTTTATGTCTATCCCTACTGCATAAATCTATGTATATATATATATATACTGTATATATCATAGGGGTGCAGTTGCACCCCTATTTTTAGGGTTGTACGGGAACTTCAATGTTAAACCCCAACATTTGCACTTTAATAACTTTGCAACCATTCAACAGATTTAAATGAAAGCTTGTATGCACAGTCTCATGGGGTAGATCTCTTGACATGCCCAGTTTCATTCCAGTAAGATGTGTGGATTCCGAGATACAGATAGTGGAATAAGTGAATTTTTCAGCATTTTTTCCCATTGGTTAGAATGGGTTTTCTGTCAACTTGGCTAGCACCCAGACAGTTTGGTATTTTGGTCTGAAATTTACAGGGTAGAAAGGGTTTCACCGACAAATGTGCCGTTTTGCTTGTTTGGTGAAAAAATTATTAATCCATTCCAAAGTTATTTAATTTTGAAATTTTGAATACTTGGTTCTGAGCATGTTCAGTTAGCACTAAAAATAGATGTATGAAATGAAAAAAGAATTATTTTTTCATATGAAATCATCCTTTTTCATTTGAGGAAAATCCTTTTTCATATGGCCACCATCCTGTTTTCGGTTTTGCCTCAGAAATTCTAATTCAGAAAACCCTCAAAAATGATATTCTGGGGAGGAACCAATGCATGAAGCTTGCTTATCTGAATCCCCTTTGCTACATTCTGCACTTTACTGCTTGAGAAATGCCCTTAAAATGTGTTTTTTTTAAAACATTGAAATGTATTTTTCTTATGGGCGTCATGTGAAAAAATATTTTGTTTTGTATGATGACTCACGAAAAAAATCTTTCTTCATATGGGAAATCAATGTATTTCAATGGGAATTTCAACTTTGGTGCATAACGTTGCCATTTTTGCATATTTTGACACCAAATTTTCAGCATACCCTTTTTGAGACCCCTCGTCATGAACAATGGTGGTGGTGTCATTTTACACATCCTGCCCAAAAGGCAGTTTTCTAGTTGGTTGGAGAAATCACATTTTGGGCAGGATTTCAAAATTTTCACCATGCTTGTTCATGAGGTAGGGTCATAAGTAGGGCATGTTGAAAGTTTGGGGTCAAAATATGCTAAAATAGCCAACTTGTGCGCATCAGTTGACATTTCACTATGCTCACTCACAGCTTTGTTAATTTTCAATATTTTAACTCCAAATTATCAACATAGCCATTTCTTTACACCACCTCATGAATATGACTGCTGTCATTTTCAAATCTTGCCCAAAATGTCTTCTTCTGCCACTGCTGCGGAATTATGTTGCAGTGTCGTGGAATGACATTTTGGTGGGGACCTGACAATTTTTACTATTGGTTTGATGAGGTGGGGTAATAGAAAATCTATGTTGACAATTTGGTTACTGTTGTCTTACAAATGGAAGTGCAGGGCCTGGAAGGCTCTTTGCATCCCCATATACATCCATATACACATCTATGCAGGAATGGGAGCAGACAAGGGAGAGGGTCCTGCACTCCCTCAGGAAAATAAGGATACCATTATACTATCTCAAAAAGTAAGGAAATTCTTTGCAAAAACCTGAGTTAATGCAACATTTAGGGTTCAGGCTTAAACAACAAATGTAGGGAAATGTGGCTTTAGGGTTTCCAACCCTAAAACCCCAATGCCACTCTCAAAGCAAATCAGGGGTAGAGTCTTCCTGGGGTTGTCAACCCTAAAGCTCACCCCATTCTATACTCTTCTGAAACATACACACCTAATGGGGTGAGATTTAGGGTTGACAATCCCTAGGAAGACTCTGCCCCTGATTTGCTTTAGGGGTGGTGTTGGGGTTTTACTGTTGGAAACCCTAAAGCCACATTTCCCTACATTTGTCATTTTAGCCTGAACAGTAAATGTTGTATTAACACAGGTTTTTGTTAAGTATATGTATATATATATATATATAGATATATATATATATATATACATATACACACACACACATATGTATATGTATATATATACACACACACACACACACACACACACACAGTAAGTATGGTGAGCTATAATGAGCACGCAACAATATGCAGGTATGTCAGTGAGTTGAATGAAAATCATTATATGGAATTGCTGGAGCACATCATTCTCCTCTGCTTATGTTAGGCTTAAGGCAGGAGGAATTTCGCCACATATAGGTAAGGTAAATTGTAAATTGTTTAGAATGTCTAAGACCTACAGTTCAAAATCAAAGATTTCAGAGAAGGTGCATAAACCTGACAAAACAGAGGCAGCATTGCCCTTTGTACTTTTTTTGAAAAGCACAAAGTAAACAGTCAGTGCCCCAGAGGCAGTTTATACTTTTGTAAAAGTAATTCTGACAAATACTACTCAATCTTAAAAAAAAAAATACTAACACTGAAACATAATCTTCCATCTGTCACTTGATTCTACAGACAAGTTGGAATTGCCTGTCAGGTAGGTCAGGCAAAGATGAAATATCCTTTCCTAGCAACAAAATATTTTTGCTGTTGCCACTGGATGTATATATATATTTTTTTAAAGATTCAGCATCTTCCTTTATTTGCACTAAAGAGTAAAACAATCATTCTGTCAAATTTAATCCTTCCAGGGAACACAGCTTTTGATCTACAAATCATTTATAATCAAATGAAGGCTAGGTGCATTAGGAGTGTATTGCAACATGAAGACCTTTCTTTGAAAGTCATAGTTTGTATCAGAAAAGATTCACACATGTAGTAGACAGTACCAATACAATGAAGTCTACTTTTTTCACACATTTGGTAAATGCACATCTCACTTAAACGCATCTTTTTTTCATTTATCATTTTCCCTATCTAGTGCTTTATGAAACAACCTCATATATACCTTCTAAGTGCACATCCTGCTTAAAGGAGATAGGAAATGATTTTCTGTTGTTATTGACTGTTAAATTATACATTACAAACAACAGGCTCTGTATGTCTTTTTTGTTACTCTTATATGTTTAAAGGCACATTTATTTGCATGCCCCTTATGTTAAAACAACCATCTGCTTGACAGTCTTTCCGTTGTAGCGTGTGCCAGACTTTGAAATGTCATGTCCCTGACTCCCTCCCAAAACAGCATGCCACTTAGTTATCAAGTGCTTGATGACTACCTGCAGCTAGAGTAAAGGCTGCTGCCACATACATATCTAAAAATGACAACCCATTCTATCTTCTGGTGACTGACTCAGTTCCCCCCCACAGCTGTTCACCTTACAAACTACAGGAAAGTGCTTGATTATTCAAACATGTTATTTGTGTAGGAAAATGCTATTTGTTTATTCCCTGGTGTCCAGTGGGTCCGTCTCCCTCCTACCCTCTCGTGTTAGTGTAACCCTGCCACCTCCTCTCCTCCCAAGGTATGGTGCTTAATTTACCCTTCCTGCCCTGGAGGGCTCACTACCACCAGCAGCCCCCAATTCCTGAAATCTTTTTTTTTTTCAGTTGGCAGCCCCTGTGTCTTCATTTCCAAGGCCCTCTCCTGAAGTGCGTCTGGATCAGGGAGACCAGGAACAATCAGCAGGTGCTCAGCACTGCCTATTTATCTGCAGCAGGAGCCGTGAGTGAGTCATGTCCTCTCATGATATTTTCTTACTGGATTCCTTATCTGGTTCCTGGTTCTCCCCCATTCAAACAGTAAAGGATAACATTGTGAGCGTCAACGAACAGAAGCACAGTTCCCACTACCCCTCCTTCTCGAGTGCGGTGACTGAACAGTTTCTGAGAGAGCACAGTTCAGCAGCAGAATCCTTTCTCCCATTCAAACATATAGCTCCAGCAAGTCAAGAGGGCAGCTGTGCAGCACTGGAGAGAGTGGGACCAACCGCTGGCAACTTGGATCGACTTTTTGGTACAATATGGTGGCTGAATTCCCCCTCCCACTCAAGCAGCTATGCAACAAGAGATGCAAGCATGATTCTACTAAAAGAACCTCCAACGTGTTGATTTCAGTGATCAGAGTGCTGCTGTTGCTGCTGTGCCCTGCAGCACAGGAAAGGTGAACTAAGCACCATATATTGGGAGGAGAGGGGGGCAGCAGGGTTACAGTAATGTAGAAAGGTAGAGTGGGCACCCACTGGACACCAGGGAATACACAAATGTTTTCCTGCACAAATAACATGTTTGAATAATCAAGTACTTTCCAGTAGTTTGTAAGGTGAACAGCTGGTGGGGGTTTGAGCCACTCATCAGAAGATAGAGTGGGGTATCATTTTCAGATGTGCTATGTGACAGCAGCCTTTATTGTGTTTGTAGATAGTCCTCAAGCAGTTGGCAACTAAGTGGCATGCTGTATCAGGAGGGAGTCAGTGACATGACATGTCAAAGCTCGGCACACGCTGACTCCCGATATAACAAAAAATGGACTGTCAAGCAGAAGGCTGATTCAGTATAAGGGGCATACAATACAAATAAATGTGCATTTAAACATATACAGTAACAAAAAAGACACACAGAACCTGTTGCTTGTAATTTATGATTTATTTAACTGTTAGCAACATCAGAAAATGATTTCCTCTCTCCTTTAAGAGCACAACTGTTGGTTGATAGATGTGGGCCAACACCCAAGTGCACAGTTATGAGGTGCTAATTGCTCATTACTTATCATTTAGTACCTGCTCTTTTAATCTCAGGTACCCCACATAGCTCATAGACTTTTATTCCCAAGGTTCCAGTCTCAAGTATTGCCCTCTTCTGCTGCTATTTTGCTACAAAGCACACCACTAGAATCCAGCACTTAAATTAGGACCCAGAGTTTGGAGCTACTTCAGGCCTGGACAGTGGTGCTCATGTGCTCGTCTTCTACTGATGGAGCCTCCAAAGTACTGAGCACTGATGCACCTCTACACCTGATGGCCCACTAAAGTCTGTTCTGCTTCTCCTACCCCACAATGGGGCACATTGCTCAGGTCATTGCTGATCCTCTTCTCAGATGAGGCCACTAGAGTTCACCACTTATGCTAAGATGAGGTCTTTGGAAAAAGTAGATGTTTGTAGCCTTTCACAGTTGCATTTATCTTTGAAAAAGGTAGTACATGGAGGGGGGTTGTTGCCTGGGTTTCTTAGTGGATAATGCATCCACCTTTAACCACTGGAGGTTTGTCATGTCTCAAGTTTTTTTTTTTTTTATAAATTTACCCAAGATAGCTTGCTAGAGATATTAACACAGTAATTTAAGTCTGGAAGGGACTCTAGGTCCATTATGTGTACACCCCCCAACACACACACATACACAGTGCCATAAGCAGGAGTGAATAAATATGCTGTGCAAACAAACAAATCCATAAGGATTCCCATACTCACTTACTCAGGGTACTCTGTGATTCCCATGGTAAGCATAAATTTGTCTAGCCTGACCTTGAAGGCCTGTACTTTGAGTCCAGTCTCTGCTGATTGCTTTTTAACAAAGTTTACTGCCCTCTGGGAGAAGTAACTCTGACCATTAGCCTTGAATTTACCACCTTTGAGCTGCAGGGCATGACACTGCCTCCTGCTGGAGAAACATAGAAACATAGACTTTGATGACAGATAAGGACTGCTTGGCCCATCTAGTCTGCCCATTTCCCTACCTACAGGATAGGCCGCAGATCCTAGTTAACCAACAGCCTATTTCTACCTACCCCCCACAAGAATTGCCTTATGTCTGTCCCATGCATTCTTGAATTCCCCCACAGTTTTAGACTCCACAACCTCCTCAGGAAGGCTGTTCCATGCATCCACTACCCTCTCTGTGAAATAATACTTCCTCACATTGCCCCTGAACCGCCCTCCTTTTATCTTTAAATTGTGTCCCCTTGTTCTTGCAAGTCTCTTTTTCTGAAAGATGCTACCCTCTTGGACTTTGTTGATTCCACTGAGGTACTTAAAAGTTTCTATCATGTCCCCCCTCTCCCTTCTTTCCTCAAGGGTATACATATTAAGCTCCTTTAGTCTCTCCTCATACGGCTTCTCTTGCAGACCCTGTACCATTTTAGTTGCCTCCTCTGGACTACCTCTATCCTGTCTATGTCCTTGCGGAGATGGGATCTCAGAACTGGACACAGTACTCCAGATGGGGTCTCACCAACTGTCTGTACAGAGGATAACAACTTCCTGTTTTCTGCTGCTGATGCCTCTTCCTATACATCCCAGTATACCCCAGCCCTCCCTACTGCCTTCTCACATTGCTTGCTAACCTTAAGGTCATCTGATATGATTACCCCAGGTCCCTTTCCTTTTTTGTTGTTGTTACTACCTCCCACCCATTGTGTATGCTTCCCCTGGGTTCTTGTTTCCCAGGTGCATTATTTTGCACTTCTTTGCATTGAATCCTAGCTGCCATACTTCTGACCATTCCTCCAACCTTGCTTAGTCCCTTTTCATCCTTTCACGCCTCCTTGTGTATCAACCCTGTTGCAGATCTTTGTGTCATCTGCAAAGGCATACTTTTCCTTCAGTCCCTCTGCAATGTCACTGATGAAGACATTAAAAGGACTGGACCCAATACTGAACCTGCGGTACTCCACTAGTAACCCCTCTTTCTTCAGAGTGGACTCCATTTACAATTACCTTCTGTGTCTGTTGTGCAGCCAGTGTTTTACCAGGCTACCACCCTGGGACCCACTCCCAGGCTGGTTAATTTGACTATCAATCTTTTGTGTGGGACTGTGTCAAAAGCCTTGCTAAGTCTAAGTAGGCCATGTCACAGCCCTCCCTGGTCTACTACTTTGGCCACCCAGTCAAAGAAATCTATTAGATTCGTCTGACAGGACCTTCCTGCTGTGAACCCATGCTGCCTTGGGTCCTCGCTCCACTGGCCTCCAGGTACTCAACTATTCTTTCCTTCAGAGTGACTCCATCACTTTCCCTACCACAGAGGTCAGACTGACAGGTCTGTAGTTTCCTACCTCTGTCTTGGTCCCACTTTTGTGAAGGGAATCACATCCGCCTTCCTCCAGTCCTCGGGTACCACACCATCCTCCATGATTTATTAAAAGAGTAGCCAGTGGTTTCACTGTTCCTCCTTAATTCTTTTAAGATTCTGGGGTGAATTCCATCAGGACCCATTGCTTTGTCCACCTTCAGTTTTAGGAGTTCTTGCAGAATCCTTTCTTCTGTGAAAGGACTGGGATCGACCCCCTATCAAGAGTGCTTCTGTTAATTGGATTAGGCACTTCCCCGTCCTCTTTTGTGAATACTGAGGAGAAATATTCATTCAGTATCCCTGCTTTTTCACTGTCCCCCTCTGCCCACCCACCGTTCATTCTATTCAGCCTCACTATCCCTTCCTTTGTCTTTCTATGCTCGCTGATGTACCTATAAAAGGTTTTATCCCCTTTCTTAACTGAGTTGGCTATCTTTTCCTCAGTTTGGGCCTTTGCTATTCTGACTTCCTTCCCTGCTTCCTTCTGCCTTAACTGGTACAGCTCTCTGTCCTGCTCCTTCTGTGTTTCCTTATACTTCCGGAATGCTATCTTTTCTTCCTGACTTTCACAGCCACCTCTTTTGAGAACCATAGTGGATTTTTCTTTCATTTTGATTTGTTTATTTGCTTCACACAAAGGCTTGTTGCCTCTGTGATGGCAGTTTGATGATTCCCACTGTTGCTCCACACCTCCTTCTAGCCTGTTTGCTAGTGCTTTTCTGAGGCACTCTCCATCTTGCCAAAGTCAGCCCTCCTAAAGTCCAGTACCCTCACTTTGTATGGCTTGACTCTGCAGCTGAGTTTAATGTGAACCACACTGTTTGATGGTCACTTGTTCCCAGATGGCAACCCACTTCTAGATCTGAGATCCTCTCACTGCCCCCGTTTGAGAGTATGAGGTCTAAGATTGCTCCCTCATGAGTGGGTTCTGAAACTAGCTGTCTAATGCCTGCCACCTGTAGGGCATCAAGAATGGCCCTGTTCTTGGATGTGGCTGCAGGAAATGTGCTCCAGTTAACATCTGGCATATTCAGGTCTCCCATCAATAGTATATCCCCTTTCTCTGCCATTCTAAGAATGCCTTCTATCATATCCTTGTCCATTTCCTCCCCCTGACATGGGGGTCTGTACACAACCCCTGTGTGGATTTTGGTGCCTTTCCAGTCTCCAAGGTGACCCACAGTGCCTCCTCTCCTCTGTGTTTACTCTTTGTTCAGTTGCTTTTTATCCCTTCCTTTACATGAGGCTGCTCCTCCCCTCTTCTCCCTGCCTGTCTCTCCTGAGGTTATGTACCTGGTATGTTAACATCCCAGTCATGGTTCTCTGTGTACCATGTTTCTGTGACTGCTATGATATCCAGGCATCCCTCTTCCATCAAGGCCACCAGCTCAGGGAGCTTGTTGCCCAGACTATGGGCATTGGTACTCATTACCCTCCATTTCCTGATGGCCTTACTCCCTTTGCCCCATCACTGCCCTTCTTGCCTTTTGTCACTTTCTCCATTTACCCTGCCTTTCTCCCCATCGACACCTCTATGTTGGTGTTTGCCGCAGACTTACTACCATGATTATTTGGGGGCTAGGATTTCCTGCTCCTTTTCAGTGCCTCCCCTTGGCTAGTTTAAAAGCTTGCCAATGAAGCATTTATACCTATCACCTAGGATCCTGGTTCCCCTCCGGACAGATGCAGCCCATCATGCCAGTATAGGCTTGCATCACTCCAGGTGGACCCCAGTCCCCTATGGAGCCAATCCTGAGCTCACACCAGTTTTCAACCACTGATTGAATCCCATGATGCGGAACTCCCTAGCCTCTCCTATGCCATAGATGGGCAGCACCTCAGAGAAGGTTACTGTGCATGCTACTTGACTAAGGCCCCTCCCCAATTCCACAAACTCTTCCTGCACTTCTCTAATCCCTTTCTTAGCCAGGTCATTTGTCCCTAGGTGGACAATGACATCCAGCTCCCTCCCCTGTGCAGCTGCTCTGGCAATCCTGAGGATTCGCTCTCTGTCCCTCCAAGCCATGGTGCCAGCCAGTCACTTTCTCCCCTTCCTCCCCCAGTTCTACCTTCCTAACAATGGAGTTCCCCACCAGGAGTTGTTTCCTTCCCCTGCAGGGTCCCCTGCCACCCTCCTGTGGGTCTCTTTTGTGGAGGTTCCCAGCATCCTCCTTGGTCTCCACTCAGGTGCCTCCATAGAGGAACCACACTTTGCCAGAATGGCATAGGGAATTGTGGAGAGGTACAACTGGTGGGATGTCCTCTCCACCACCTCACCCTCCCCTCCTGAGCCCTGTGGTCCAACCGCTCCTCTTTCTTGGCAACCTCTGAGGCAACGGCAGTGGCACTGGTGGTCCCTGGATGGAAGAGGAGGTCCCACAAATCCTGGACAACTCAGCCTGGAGATGAGCAACCTCCTCCCTCAGCCCAGAGGGGTGCTTGCAGATGGGACAACACCGCGTCCTCCAGAACGTCTCCTGGAAGACTGCTGCTCCACATCCACTACACTGCACCACTCCAATCCTGTCTTATTTCTGGCCCCTTAACTGTTTGCAATCCTTACTCTTTCCTGTGTTTTTTTTTCTCTCTCTCACCTTACTTTCTGCCTGTGTGCCCTTTAAGCTCCTGATTGTCCTGTTCTGAGACAAGAATATCCTATATTTCTCAGTAGACCACTTACTTGCTCAGAGGCAGACCTCCAGCAGCTAGAGGGGTCTGGAGAGCTACTCTTGCCCTTCTAGGATGGTGGGTTTTTGGTGGTTCTGTGATCACTCACTTCCTGCTCCCAAACAGGAAGTTTCTGTTGTCAGTCAAATCCTGTGCCTATAAAAATAGAACTAGCTTTGGGTGGGGGTGGAGGGAGGTAAGGAGGGCAATATAGTCCCAGTAGAGAGTTCAGTCACACAGAAGTCCTTTCTCCTGGTGTCTTCTGCCAAGCTTATTAGCAGAATCTTTCTAAGGCAGTCTTTAAATGTAGCTTCCTTTCAGCTAAGCCACCCCCTACTTTCACGATCTTTCTACAAGTAATTTAAACCTCACAGCAGTTAAGTCCTTTCAATCACCTGAGATTTACACCTAGATAACTGTTCAGATACCCATTCAGTTCAGTTAACCCAGACAAACACACACTTTTTTTTTGTTTTGTATGTTAGTTTTTTTTTACCCTAAATTAAAGGTCCAAGTACAAAAGTTCTTCTTCTTCTTTAGTCCCAGCAGAGAAGTCCAGTCACACAGCAGTCCTTTCTCCTGGTGTCTGTTGGTTTGATCTATTGATGCCCTTGAAACCCTCTTAGCCTTGTGGAAGGGCCACCAGCTTCTCTATCATTCTTATCCCCCAGACCCCGGATAGTTTTGGTGGCTCTGCCAGACACCCTCTTGACCCTCTCTATGTCCTTTTTATATTGAGGAGCCTAGAACTGCATGCAATACTACACATGGGGTCTCACTGGGGCCTTCTAAAGTGGTAGGATTATTTTCCTTGCCCTGCTAGTAATAGTACCCCTGTTTTTAATGTGTCCCAGCATTCTGCTATCCCTCTTGACAACAGTCACACAGTGGTCCTTGTCAGCTGTGACTTACATGTCCTTACCCTTCTCCTCTGCAACAAGGGGAGTTCCACACAACGTGTAGGTCCTATTTTTCCTCCTCAAGTCATGAACCTTGCATCTGGTTACAATGAGTCTGACACTTCTGTAGTCTAACCAATAAATAAAGGTTATTTACTTACAACCATAGTTCTACTACTAGTACTTACTTCACATTCACACTTAGACAATCTTCCACCCAACGTGTTTAGTCACCAGAACAGTCTTCAAGCTTTACTTTTCCTACCACTCAGCCATAATATTCTTTGTCTCAGCCTCTTAACATTCAGATCTGCATGCTGGAACAGGAATCCAAGCAAACCTTACCAGGGGAAGGGGGGTTCATGTGGATGAGAACTGAGAATTACTAGTTGAACTATGGTAAAAATAAGTAACCTCTATTTCTAATCACCTAGATTGTGCTCACTATCCACACTTAGGCTGACTCCTAACAGTAATAAGAATGAGGGGAAAGATGCACACCCCAATTTAGGTAAACTGAGACTGGAGGACTGAGGACTCAAAAGCAGCATCACAATCACTGAGCAGGTCGATGCTGTAATGGAAAATGAACGCATGCACATTTGATCAGGTAGTTGCCTTACATATTTTAGAAATGGGACTATACCTTGCAGAGGTAACAAAGGCAGTAGTATGTCTGGTAGAGTGAGCCTTCAACCCCAAAAGTGGCTCCTCCCCAGCCAATCTGTAACATAGAGCAATGCAGGAGGTGATCCATCTGGCAATAGTCTGATTGACTGCTGATCTAACTAGGGCAGCTTCAGCATACAGATGAGACAAATAACTGGAAAGCATCACCATGAAATTCACTTCCGGTGAAAGAGCAAAGTACTTTCAACCTCCAGCATGTGGCGTGTTCACTTGGAAGAAGGTTGATATAATGAGTGTCTGATTAAGGTGAAACTTAAAAGAAGAATCAGTCTTTATATACTGTAGCGCTTTTCATGCACACTGTATCTCAAAGTGCTTTACAAGCAGTGCTTGACTGGTAGTGAAGTGACTGAATGTATTCTGGCAGCCATTCCGCACATCAACACCCCCACACATTGCCCTTGGACAATTACATGAACCACTTTTACAGGAAGGGGAATGTTGGCAAGAACACATGGGGAAAATCCCCTACTTTTTTCATAGGGGGTGCTGTACTCCGGAAGGATGACTGAGGAAGTCATTCTGGCAATGGAAGTGGAGAGAGGAGGAAGCAGTATTAGCAGTGGTACAGACCTCAAGGAAAATGGTACACTGGCTTCTAGCAGCGGGTTGCAAGGTGTTGTATGCACTGAAGTAGGGGAAGTGACAACCTCTGTCCCACAAGCAAAGATAATTATGGAAGCGGCACCTTCTGTGTCGGACTTACAAGTGCTGCTGCATTTATCGAAACAGCGCTTCGAACAGGCTGAATTGGAGTTTCAGAGGGCACAGCATCTGATATACGAAAAAGAAAAGAAGTGAAACAGAAGCGCTTGTGGCTCACCAAGTACATCTGTAAAAGTCTTTGTTTTCTCGGGCTCTGGGACAACAGCTGAAACATCCCCAGATAATTAAGCCTCAGGGGGATGAGGATGGTTGCCAGAAGTTGCATTAAGCAGAGCAGACTGGTTACAAACAGATGGAGGTACCTGGGTCCCTGATCCTAGCATCCCCATACCTGGTCATGACAATACTTTACCCCAAAATGGTGAATCTACTGTTTTGTCTGAGGATCAAGTTCTTGCCTCTACTTCTGCAGTATCACAGCAAGAGGGTTATTCTACAGGTAACATTAATTTTACTCCTATTATTGATGGGGTAGCAGAAGAGTTTTTTGATGCTGATCCAGGACTACAGAATCAGGAAAGGGCTGAGAAAATTGGGCCAGATGCTGACATTGAAACACAGGTCCCTGTGGAGCAGGTTTCCCTCTCAGCCCACATATGCCAGCTTGTTGAAGAAACCTGTAGAGCTACCAAAAAGACATAATGCTGTATGTCTATGATATTTGGGGGATCCTGAGGATATGCTTGATTGTTTTTATGTTGGAAAAGTATTGCTCATACAGATGTTGTTTTTTTTCCTGTGGAAGTATATGCGTTAATCTACACTCCTGAGAAATCCACCTATGACATCAGCTTCCATATCCCAGACATCCAGGATAGATTCTAGATGAAATATGCTATTTTAAAAACAAATCCAGCCTGGGTACATTTTCAGGCTATCTCATTAATTAAACAGTTTTTCAAGGTTATAACGGTGTTGTTTCACAATGAGGGGGTGAACATTACGGATACTATTTATTGGTTAGAGAAGAAATGTAAGGTGCAAGGGAACCCAAGGCCCATACTGGATGATGACGGCTTCTGGAATGGGGCATCAGGATGACTCTGGGCTACAACATCTCCCTAATTGCTTCTATTTAGGATGAGACAAGGGTTTCATCTTTTACCCCAGGCAACCACGCCACTGCTATAAATGGGGATCATCTCAGCATCTTAGTAGAACATGTGATGTGGTTAAGTGTACATAATGTGGGGAGGTTAGACACACAATGCACACTGTAGGAATCCGTTGAAGTGCAGCTTATGTGAAGAAGACCACTCATTTACTGACTGTTCCTGGACTACCCATTACACAGATGACACTGATTATGGAATACAGGATTTCTATTAACAAAGCAGTAAAAGCTAACAGAACCCCAGCTCCACCTATTCGCACTTCTGCAACAGTGGCTGTTACCATAATACCTGACCCCACTACATCTCAGTGTGAGACTGCCCCTGAACTGGAGCTACCAAATGTGACTGATCAAACTCCCCTCATACAGGTACCTGATTCCCCTACACCTCATATCCACCCCCCCCTTCACCGTCGGTTGGGCCTTATACCATTGTACAAAGGAGAAAAGGATTAAGGAAAAAAACAAACAGACAAGGTTATAAGGCCTGAGACACCTTTTCTGGTGGAAACCCATAGTGCATACATCGTTTTGCTGTTTGAAGAAGGAGATCTGGAAACTGAATCTGATTCGGCGTCCTTACATTCCTCTCAACATGAGGGGGGGCTCAGATACTGAAGCCATGGGAGATGATAAGAGTCCCAACCCCCCCCAAAAAAAGAATGGGTAGTAGAGCATGGGTGAAAAAGAAACATAAACCACCTGACTAATCCTGCATGCTTCTCTGTATGACCTATCAGTGGCATCTCTGAATGCCACCAGTATTAAGTCCAAAAGAAAACAATCTCTCACCTTTTCACTTTTCAACTCAAATGTGATGTTATTCTGTTACAGGATACCCACTTGCAGTCTGATAGGGAAGTACAAGAGGCTAAAGATTCATGGCTCTGAGGTGATTCCTATTGGTCCATAGGGGATGATTCTTGTAATGGGGTAGCTGTCTTCTTTACTAATCCTGCCATTAAGGTTGTACATGTGGTTGACATCATGCCAGGCAGGGCCTTATTGATAGATGTAGTTATTCAGTCTTTTGAGTTCCGCATAATTAATATTTACTCCTCTCAAACAAGGGTGGCTAGGATAGATCTTTTGAAAAAAATACGGCCCTTCCTTTTTACACCAAGACATCTGTTATGGGGAGGAGATTTTAACTGTAGTCATTTAATCTCTGACAGGGGCCTACAAACAAATAAGATGCCTCCTATTTGAGCAACTTACTGGAACAAGCTGATTTAGTTGATGTGTTTGCACAAGGTACCACTACACCCCCAAAAACTTATTTTAGAGGCTTATTGGCCACCAGAATTGACTACTGGTTTACTTCATAAGGGTTGGAAATAGAAAAGTCTGAGGTTTTGCCAGTTGCCCCCTTAGACCTTGGGTTGTTAGAATTGATAGTGGCTAATTATGATAAAGTGAGCCATGGGCCTAGGTATTGGAGATGGAATTTATTGTTGTTAGATAATGAATTCACAAAGCAAGGCATCATGCATCTTTTAACAGCCCAGCGATCTGTGGCTTTTTTTTATGACTCCACCCTGGAGTGGTGGGAAGATACAAAAAGATATATAAGAGATTATTTTAAAGTGATGGGTAAACTAAAGAGAAACTGCAGACTGACTAATTGAAGAAACACCAGGCACAATTAGATTCTCTTCTATCTGAACAAAGCACGACTGGTAAGGATCTGACTACTCAAATTTCAGAACTTAGGCATCTGATTACTGAACTACAATATGATTGCTTTAAATCCTTGGAACAGGAACAAAAATTTGGCACACAAGGCCAACAAAATTTCATGAATCCATACCAGTTTTGCTCTGATCAAGGGAAAAAGAAATTCATCTCCCATGTTACCACTGCTTTGGGTGATACTGTGACCAGCAAGTCGGCTATTTTGTCTGAAACAGAGCACTATGTCTCTGATTTATTTAAGGGAACCTCTGGCACTCCCTCTGATGCTGGACAGTGGTTATCTGAGGGTTCTTTACCACAGTTATCTGCTCCTCTGAAAGGGATATTAGTTCAACCAGTCACGAAACAGGAAGTATTGGGGGTTTTAGCAACTTTAAAAGAAGGGTCAGCCCCAGGATATGATTTTATCCCATATGAGTTGTATAAAGTAGTGTTTCCCAAATTACTTGATAAGGTAGTCACTATTTTTAATGAGATATTATCTTCAAAACTTCTCACTGGTAGCATGTACAACAGCCTAGTAGTACTCATGTACTAGTCTGGGAACAGGGGCCTTCTCTCCAATTGGAGGCCAATCACCCTTTTAAATGCAGACTTAAAAATATTTACTAAATTATTATGTAATCAGTTATCCCTGGTGGCAAGTGATCTAATTCACTCAGCACAGGCATGTGCCATTTCAGGTAGAAACATCACTGATAATTTGATTCTCATATGGGAAATTTTCACCAAGGGGTAGGAGGGGAAATTCTCAGGACTTTTATTAAGTATAGACCAAGTAAAGGCCTTCAACAGTCTTTCTCATGACTACTTATGGAATTGTTTGTCAGAACATGGCATACAACAGGAATTTATTACTTGGGTGCAGGCCTGCTATTCCCAGGCAACTGCTAGACCGTATTGTAATGGTTGGGTTGGCCTGCCATCTGTAGTCAGTAAAGGGGTTAGACAGGGTTGCCCCTTAGTCCTCTGTTATATATATATACTTTGGACCCTTTATTGCATAGAATTAATAATTCTTTAATTACATTTTTATCCTTTTCTAGTCAATATACTCAGTCAATATAGTCAGGATTCTCTTTACAGAGAGTGGGCTGCAACTCTGACCTTGGGATTACATCACAGAGCTGCTGCTGTTTGGTTTCAATTCAGGATTCTCTTTACATAGAGTGGGCTGCTGCTCTGACCTTGGGATTACATCACAGAGCTGCTGCTGTTTGGTTTCAATTTAGGAGCTAAACACTGGGTATAGTAAGGGGTGTTGAGTAGGAGGGGCATACCAGGAAAGGAACAGCAGCAAGTGAAGAGGTGACTGCTCTCTAATGGAAGGGAAGTAAATGCAAATCTAGGAGCTTTCATTATTACTTCTCATTGATATTGCATTGGGAAAGGAGGAGTAGGAGTTTGAAGAAGGTTATGCAATGGCTACTAAACCCGGTTTTGAGTGTGGATAGGAAGGATAGGACTATAAAAGCAGTTGCTCAATATATCTAAGCGTGTGCAACAAAGGAGGTAAGGGAAATAAAGAAATGTTTTGCACTGATAGAGGAGGAGAGGAGACTTGGGGGAGTGTTTGGTATCCTGCATCTGGAAGGGTGGGGGGTCGCTGGTGGACAGCGACAGCAATGGGTAGAGGTGGTAGGCTGCAACAACTGCGGTACACCAATCTTTTTAAAAATTGCCTGGAGTGTGGGAGGATGTTTAGTGTGCAACCATATAGAAAAACTTAGAAAGGAGATTGAGGGTCTGCAGGAGGAACTAAGACTGGCAAGGCAGATTGGGTGTGGGTTTAGCCCAATAGTGGAGGGAGGAGGAAGAAGAGGAGATGAGGGAGGGAGATTTAAGCCAACAGTGGTGAGGAGAGGGTCAGAAGAAGGGAAGCAGAGACAAAGGGGCCCAGGCCAGGAAGAACAATTGCCGGGGAAACCAGGTCAGGAGACAAAAGACAAATGGAAGGAGGAGATAGGGACTTGTGAGGGGAGGAGAAGAAGTGGCAAAAGTCATGAAGTGGAAAGGAGAACAGGTTACTATGAGAGAGAGGGCGGCATTTGTGAAGGGCCTTCAGAAAATAGTTGTGCACTGCTAAAGAGGAAGAAGGTGGAGGAGGGAAATGATGAAATTAGAGGAGTAATTGATAAATGTCTGGACCAAACTGGGCGGGGGAAGTTCTGCTGGAGAATTGCAACAGGGGTAAAGGGAAATAATGTGCAGGAGGAAGAAGAGGAGCTGGAAATGAGAGAGGAGATGAATGGAAGCAAGCAGGAGTAAGAGGGTGGAATCTTAGTGCTGGGGACTCTAAACTAAGAGGAGTTAGGTGGGGTAGCAAGGGGAGAGGCATAGTCGCATTGGGTGGAGGCCATGCCAGGAATGACAGCGGAAAGGGTGGGACAGTCTGTTCTGAAATATGCTAGAAGGGTAGGACAAGCCTCATTTAATTATACAACTTGGGACAAATTACCTGGCTGACAAGACAGTAGATACAGTCAGAGGAGGTTTGAGGAACTAGCACAATTATGTGAGGGAGCAGGAAGATCAGTAACTTTTTCAGAGATGACTCGGTGCAAAGACAAGCACAACAAGGAAGCTGAGAATAGAGGAATTTAATGGATGGCTAAGAACCTGGTGTTGTGCTAAAGGGTATGGGCTGTTGGGGGTGGGAGGGACCTGGGAGGAAAGTAGTCTCTATGTCAAGGACAGACTACACTTGAGTGAGGAGGAAAGAAAGTGTTGAAACAGAGGATGGAGGTACATAGAGGAAGTTGGAAATTTAAACTAGGAGTGGGGGTGGCAGTTGGGGAAGAGATATGCAGAGACCACAGGTTGGGAAATCATATGAGCTTACCCCCCATAACAGTGACAAAGGACAAATGGCAAGTACTGTTGGTGATGCTAGGAAAAGAGGGCAGGATGGGAGGGGTGGAAAAGGGTGGAAGGTGGTTACCCTTAATGCTAGGAGCCTTGGGAGGAAAACTGCAGGGTTACAGGTTCTCATGGCAGAGGGAGAGGTGGACATTGCAGCCATCACAGAAACATGGGCCACCCAATACAATGACTGGAACCTGTCTGTACCAGGGTACAGGTTATTTCGTAGGGACAGGGTGATTGGGGAAAGGAGGAGTGGCACTATATGTGAAGGAAGGACTGAAGTGTGTAAGGGAGGAGGGGGAGGAGGGTAGTGCAGGTCACTTTGGATGCAAATCCAGGATTCCAAGAATAGGATTCTTAGAATGGGAGTGGTGTACAGGCCACCATCTCAGACAGAGGAGTTAGACAAGGGACTAGCGGGACAGATCAGGAGGACCTGCGAAAGGTAGTGTGTGGTGATTGTGGGGACTTCAACATGCCAGGAGTGGATTGGAGCACCCCAACAACCAGGAACAGAAGGAGCAGATACTGCTGAAAGCCTTCAGGACAGCTTCCTGCTGCAAATGGTCAGTGAACCAACCAGGTTAGGGAATACCCTTGACCTTGTGCTGGCAAATGGGGACTTTGGAGAGAACTTATAGTGGAGGAACGCTGTCAGGGTGACCACCACTCAGTATGGCTCACATTGGATATGGGCAAGAGAGTGGAATCTGGCACAACAGTGCTGGACTTCAGGAGGGCCGACTTTGGGAGGATGGGGAAGTGGTAAAAGGGTACCTGGCCAGAATTCAATCTAGTATGGACACTAACCAGAGGTGGGAGCTCATAAAGCTGGGGATAGTGGGAGGCAAGCAAAACCTGCTGCAAAGCCCAGAGCAAGAAGGCTAGGGCTAAGAAACCGATCTGGTTGAGCAAGGAGGTCATGGAAAAGGTAAGGAGGAAAAGAGCTGCCTTTAGGAAGTACAAGAAAACAGGGAGGGGGGAGGACAGGGAGGAGTACTTGACAGAATCGAAGGAGGTGACAAGGACAGTAAGGGGATCCAAAGCATCTACGTAACTCAGGCTGGCGCAAGGCATTAAGAAGGGGGAGAAGGACTTCTTTAAGTACATCAGGGAGAAAAGGAGCTGTAAGGACCACATAGTAAGGATTAGGAAGGAGGGGGGTTGGGTGGAAGCAGGGTGCGATAAGGCGGAAGCACTAAATGAGTACTTCTGCTCAGTATTTATTAAAGAGAAGAGGGGGGTGACACCCAAGGTGGGAGAAATGGCAGAAGCAGGGTGGGAAGTGGTGACAGATGGGGAAATCATGGAGAGCAGAGTTTGAGAGGGTTTGAAGGCACTGAGGGTGGACAAGGTGCCAGGCCCAGATGGCACCCACCCCAGGGTACTGAAGGAGCTGGCAGAGGTGCTTGCATGACCTTTGGCAGACCACCTCACTACATTCGGGGTGTGTACCTCAGGACTGGAGGATGGCTCATGTGGTGCCCCTCCACAAGAGTGGCCCCAAGGATGAACCGGGAAACTACAGACCAGTGAGCCTCACATCCATCATAGGTAAGCTAATGGAGACCATCCTGAAGGAGAGGCTGGTGGTCCTCCTAGAGGCCAAAGGACTACAGGACAGCAGACAGCATGGCTTCATACGTGGCAGATCCTGCCAAACCAACCTGGTCGAGTTCTATGACTGGGTAACTAGGCAACTGGACAGGGGCCATGCAGTGGATGTCCTGTATCTGGACTTCAGTAAGGCATTCGACTCAGTGCCACATGGAAGGCTGGGAAGGAGGTTAGTAGGCACAGGGGTGGGTGCAAAGCTGGTGAGATGGGTAGGAAACTGGCTGCAGGGAAGGCAACAGAGGGTGGTGGTGGGTGGGGAGCTCTCACACCCAAGGGCAGTGATGTGGTGTTCCACAGGGCTCTGTGTGACCAGTGTTGTTTGGGATATTCATTGCAGACATATTATGGGACATCAAGAACAAGATCAGTTTGTTTGCTGATGATACCAAGGTAGGCATGGTGGTGGATGACCTAGGGGGATGGCAGGGGTTGCAGGATGATCTGGCAAAGCTTCAAATCTGGTCAGACACCTAGCAACTGGCCTTTAATGCCAAAAAGTGCAAGGTGCTGCATTTTGGGATGAAGAACCCAAGGAGGAGTTACCAGCTAGGGGGAGTGCAGCTAGCCCAGACAGAGGAGGAGAAGGATCTGGGTGTGCTCATTACAGGGTCAATGAACAACTCGCACAATGTAGGAAGGCAGCTGCAAGAGGCCAACAAAATGCTGGGTTGTAGCAAGGGTATATCCTCGAGGAGGGAGGAGGTGATTCTGCCACTGTATAGGTTATTAGTTAGACCACCTGGAGTACTCATTGCAGTACTAGCATCCCGTATCTGAAGAGGGACATTAAGTTACTGGAGGGTGCAGCGCAGAAGCGACAAAGATGATCAAGGGGCTGGGACTTATCATATGAGAGGAGGCTGAAGGAGTTGAACATGTACTCACTGGAGGAGAGGAGAGACAGGGTGACATGATTGAAACCTTTAAATACATGAAAGGAATAAATAAGACAAGTACAGAGGGGCTATGCAAAGTAGAGGAGGGGAGGGACACCAGGGGCCATGATATGAGACTGGAGCGAGGAAGGTTCAGGAGGGAGATAAGGAGACACTTTTTTACAGAGAGGGTGGTGGCTGGGTGGAATGTGTTACCTCCTGAAGTGGTATGCAGTAGAACAGTGGACTGCTTCAAACAAGGATGGGACAGGACAAGGGGGAGTGTTAATGAAGGGGAAGGGTGGAAGGGAAGGGCAGCTGCAGAATAAGGGGTGTTAGCTGCACATTCGAGCAGACTTGATAGACCTCTAGGCCTTTATCTGCTGGCAAATTTCGTATGTTCATAATATAGTGAAATCTCTACCACTGCATATGCAAATGATATTTGTTTAGTTATGGCTGACATAGATTTGTGTAAAAATGTGGGTTCTATATTATTGTAATTTTCTAAAGTGTCCGGTTCAATGATAAATTTTGCTAAGAGCAAATGCTTGCCAATAGGTAAACATCCTTATGCCGGGGACTCTATTATAAACATTCCACTTATAAGAGGTACTTGCTCCATTTTGGGTATTAAGTTTGGATCTGGTAACATAGCCTGGATTAATTGGCAGGGTAACATTCAGCAAGCTAATGAAAAGGTTCAGATTTGGAACAGGTGGACAATGGCAAAATTTGAAAGAGTGTTTATGATCAAGACTTTTTTCTTGTCCATGATTTTACATCTTAGTTGTATTTTCTCTGTTCCTAAAGAATTATAGATACAATTATATGGGTGTTTCTTCTCTGGGGTGTGGGGGAGTAGACTGAACTCTATTAAAAGAGGCATTTTTATTTCTGGAGTGGAAGCAGGAGTGTAGCCAGAAATTTCTGTTTTGTACACACACTCTCCAACTGCTGTCCCCCTCATTAAAAATGTACACATCCTCTCCAACTGCTACCCCCATTACAAACAAATCAGATTGCTTTCAGTGGACTCATCTAACCTCTAAACAGGTTGTACAAATATATGTCTCCTAAACAATTGAAGTTTAAGCAGATACCCTACTCAGTGGCCTACATTAACTCAAATACTGTAGATTAGAATGATAATAGTAACAAAAAGGCACATGGTTTGGGACAGGTACTCAACAAAACTGTATACAAATGTGTACAGTGAGTATGCATGCCTACACCTTTAAATGGAAGCAAGGTGGTATTAGAATGGTTAACCCTGTAGTATTTTTGTTTCTCTATGTTTATTGTGTCCAATTTAAAGCTCCTTTTTGATTCTCAACACAAATTGTGGTACCTCTGGGTGGTGGATGCCCTAAACTCTGTTATGCCCTTTTGGCCTGAACATGGGGAAATCCCTAGGCAAAGAACCTTGAAAAATCTATTGAATCATTACCCAGCAGCTTTTGGAAAAATTAAATTGTGGTTGCTGACTAAACACCACATTAAAGTCTTTAATAGAAAGGACTTATATAAATATAGATTGTTTAAGTTTTTTAAGGAAGATACCCACTATGTGTCAAGGTCTAACCCAGAAAGGGAAATGATAGCACAAATGTTGATTTCTCCAAGGATTCCCTCATCAGTGTGGGACGTGTTATGGCTCTCTATACATGGGAAGCTTAATGTAAAAGGTAACTTGAAGCATAAGGGTATGGAAGAGAGATATTGTCCCAAGATCCACCTGTACCTCTAGAATTGAGACAGTATGGCACCTTTTTTTTTGACTGCCCATATATTGTGCACTTTTGGCATATCTTATAGTAAAAATGGCCTACCTCTCCTTTTTTTCATCTTAATATGGACATTCGATGTTTGGGTATTTTAGCAAATTTGTGGATCAAACATGATAAACAAACGATGTGGCTTTTTTTGGTTTGTTTTAAATACGTCATATGGCAAACACGGTGTAGATTATCTTTACAGCAATTGATAATTCCTGAGGAGTAGTTATTTAACATGATAGAACATTATATGGTTCTGGCTAAAGACCTTCTTTTACTTCCTTAGCAGGTATTCCAAACAAAGTGGGCCAGCGTCAACTGGATTGTATAAATGATACAGGTACCTTGCTTCCAAGTATGCCTTGTCTTGGGATGGAGTAAGTAACAGTATATTTAAATCCCACTATAGTTGGAAGGCAGAGGGGTTGAGGATAGAATGGAATCATGTCTTGCCATTTGTTTTTTCAGTCCTAATTCAAAATTCCCCTATTTTCCTTGGCCTTATGATTTGGTGGCACCATTACGTCAGTGTTTTGCTTTAGGTTATAGAATGTTCCCCTACACCCTTGGGGGAAGGGGGTTGGGTTTTTCAGTTTCGTTTCATGAAATCTGGGGCCATAAAACAATACTATGTTTTACTGTGGTATGAGGTACTACTTATTTTCTTTTCTCTTCTTTAGTAGTATGATTTTGTGTGTAGTAAACACTATGATGTATGTATTTTGATTTCCAGCTTTAAATAACTGTTTCCCCTACTCTTACAGTAGTGTGAAGTGGGGTAGGGAGTAGGTTGCAATACTATTCTTGCTTTCATCAGATTATGACTCGTATGTTCATTTCATGTGAATTTTAGTATGTATTGTTATATTACTTGATAGTTTTTCCTTGGAAGTTATAATAAACAATTCCCCTACTCTTGGAAAGGGGGCACTGTTGGCACATTCCAAGATGGCTGACCCTGGAGTTGCAGTGAAGGTGGTGCTGGCTGTGGAGCTGTTCTCTCTCCCAGCCGAGGACAACCAGGAGAGCAATGGATCTGGCTTCAGGAGTAACCCAGCTATGATTTCTATTATTACTGTGGAGCCAATAGACACTCAGACCTTACCTGTGGATGTGATATGTGTGCCAGCAGCTGAGCATGAAGATGATTCTGAAATGTAGGTGGCTTCTGAAAATTTTCACCTGGCAAGTGATAAAATGAAGGTATCCTCACAGGTTAAACAACTTCCCAATGGTAAGCCTGTGGCACAATCTCAGAGACTGCTAGACATGGAGGTGAAAGAAGCCAGACAAAAAAATTGCAACGCCGGATTTAAAAAAAGGAGGTACACACAGATCTGTAGGTGGCAGGATAGCCACGAGTGGTGACTGAACCCAATCTGCCCGGGAGTGACTGAAAGAAGCTTTTACTGTTGCTTCCCCTGGAGAAACGGAAGAGAGATGGACACCAGAGTGCATCCTGCAACAAGCCGGTTGGAAGCAGGAAACGACCGGTAAGTGGGTCTCAGACCCAGATTTTGACTTTTCCCAGCCAGTATTTATGAACATTAATATGTTGGTCCCCCAGTGTGTGGACAGACTGGAGATGACTCCTGCTGATTCGGTGAGGCACACACAGCTGGGAGGGCAGTCTATTACAGAAGGTGTACAACCCGAGTCTGCTATTACGCTAAAACAAGCCAGACATTTCACGGCAGCTATTAGCAAATCTCATACAATGGTTTCCTCTGTCCCAGAGAAACCACAAGAAACACTAAACATTTTGGATTTGGCCTTAGAGAAAAGTAATGGGTCCCAGATTATTATTTCTTCTGATAAGAATGGTCAACCAGGAGATGGTGAGGGTTCCTCCTGAGGGCAACAGGGATTTTCTGGTACCACGTCTGAGACATCTCCAAAAGAAGAAACGTCAAGAGACATAGATAATAAAAGTGAGGAGGTGATAATAGAATCCGAACAGGATTCAGACTGAGTGGGGACACTGGCTGATACAGGGCAGCAACAAGAGCACAGAGAAGAACAGGGTAATGACCAAACAAATGTGGACAAAATTGAGGATGATGCTCACCCTCCCCCCGGCAACCCAGGTTTTCTGATCTTTTTGACAAATCCCCGCAGATACCCCACAAGCATGCAGTCTGCATTAGATACAGGGGCAGTTTGGAAATGTTTCCAGACAGAGAATACGTGAGGAAAATATTACTTAAGCAGCCTTTGCACTTTATACTTACTGAAGTTCATGCCCTGATACATATATCTGGTGAGGAGAAATTTGACATCAGTTTTCATACAGCACTTGGTCTGGAAAAATTCTGGATTATATACAATCAAAAAAGTTCTTTCCCCTTTGGGCTTCCTTTCTTGTCATCTCTTTAACCAAGCCAGTTGTGAAAAAAATCACCATTATGTTTCCAACTGAAAATGTGTATGTTGGGGATATTCATCATTGGCCACAGAATGGTTGTGATGTACTAAGTGTCCCAGATCCTAGTATAGACTCTAAGTCATTTTGGACTGGGGGGGTGGCATTTCCAGATTAAACTTCACCAAAATGACTCTGGTATTATTCACCTTCCGATAAAGTTTTTTATTGGAAGAAACTGGGGAGTGTGCTTCTATTCGGGGCAACCAAAAGCTTGTCACAAATGGGGGGATAAGACTCATTTGGTGAGTTCTTGTGATAAATTAAAATGCATTTTATGTAGGGGAGTATAACTATATTAGTACTGCCTGAAAAATGTTGCTAGATGCAATCTTTTCAATGGAAGGGGTCATGTGTTTAATAATTGTCCATGGGCATCCTGTAATAGGCCAGATGGTATTAATCAGGGTGTACTTATATGGAAGGCACAAAGGAAGGTAGAAGGGCAGGCCAACCCTCACACACCTAGTTCTCAGGCTGGTACATCTGGGAAAATGGAGCCTTCTAGTCAAAGCTCAGATGTCCCTACAGATCCATCAACAGAGTGTGATATGGATCAGGCAGCCAATGCGGCCACGCCCGCTGGCCATATATTGTCAGTAATAAGGCTCCCACAGATTCTTCAGCATCCCCTCCTCCTTCTCAGGGGCCTGAACTTCCTAAGGATCCCCTATCCAAGAAGGTCCCCAATTCTCAGACTATGCCACCCCCCCAGAACCTATGGATTACCCTGGGAACACAAAGGACTGCCAGGTTGCATTCTTCAGTGGCATCCAATCCAATCCTGAGTGACCAATTTGAAGTCTTATCCCATAAGACTTAGTGGGGGGGGGTTCGGATACTGAGGGTATGGATTCCGATGTGTCCTCTAAATTGCTTCCCCCTTCCGAATGGAGAGATGGAAGGAAGAGGACGAAAAAGAAAAAACATGTAAATACTTTCAATGGTTGAATTCTGCAACTTTAAATATATTAAAATGCATCTCACTTTTGCTACTTGGAATGTTTGTAGCCTACTCACAGGGGGGTTAAAGGGAAGCTGTGTTTACTGTATTGTAACAACAGAAGCTTAATGTCATTTTTTTATAGGAAACTTGGCTCAATACAGCTAATGCAGTGACTCAATGTAAGAAAGCATGGATGTGGGGCCCATCTTACTGGTCTTTTGGGTTAGATGGGACAGATGGGGTGGGGATTTTATTTCAAGGAGTTAACTTTTCCTTAACAAAATTGATTGATGTTATTCCTGGACGTTTACTGATTATTGATGGGCAAGTGGATGGTCAGCCTCGTAGGCTTATATCTATTCATGCACCTCAGAGCAAAGCAGATAGGGTGGCTTTGATTAAATCAGTACAACCCTGTTTGGCTACTACCAAATAAGTTTTTATGGGAGGAGATTTTAATTGCACCCTGGATGTAGTGGATAGAACTGCAATTGGGAAAAAGGTGTATTGTGATATGCACACTTTACAGAACTGTCTAAAGATCTCTGGACTGTGTGATGTTGCATCTCTGCTGCTTCCCAGTATGTTACCAAAAATGTATGTCAGAGGCTGTTTGGCTACTCGTATTGATTATTGGTTTGTGTCTCCTAATGTTTTGGTTGGGAATCTGCAAGTGCTCCCCATTGAATTTTCAGACCATTCCATGCTCCAGCTTGAGGTGCACTTTCAAACCCATACACGGTGTACAGGGAGGGGATGGTGGTTAAACACTGCTATTTTACAGGATTGCTCCATCCAACATCATATTAGGCAATTATTATATGCACATAAAACTGTGGCTTGTATGTATGATACTGCAGGAGAATGGTGGGATGATACAAAAACAGAAATTCAGATAAAATATGGGAAGCATAAACAAAATGAGAAATTTCTGAAGTATCTCTCTCTCAGGCAGCATCTTCAATATCTTTATTCTTTAGTTAACACCTCTATGGGGAATTATGCTACCCAAATAGCTCAGATTAAGGAACAAATGAAGGAATGACAGGGCTGCCACAATCTTTACTGAACTACAATATGGCACAGTGAAAACACCAATTGGAGATCCATGTGTGGTGTGTAAGACGAGGGTGGCAAATTCTAGTAATACAGCTCTTTTGGATGAGGATGGCCAGATTAAATCTTCTCCTAAGGAACTTAAAAGTATTATTGATCGGTATTTACTTCTTTTAATATTCAATCGCATATAGATCAACAGGAGATAGATCTCTATGTAACCACCTTTAAACCTATTCTACAGGATTTGGGTACACGGGATATCGGACATCCCTTATCTACAGCTGAATTAAGCATGGTTTTGAAGGGGAATGAAGAAAAATGTAGCCCCAGGTCAGGATAGGCTACCATTAGAATTTTATTTAGCTTTTCAAGAGGACTTATTGGAGATGCTGATCTTGATATATAATGAAATCTTTCAAGAGAACTTAGTGAGGGATACTTTTGTTCAGGGGTTGGTTAATTTTTATACAGATCTGGAGATAAAACTTTAATGAAAAATTGGAGACTGATCTGTCTCCTTAATACGGATTGGAAAATTCTTGGGAAGCTGATTCATAAGCATTTACAACATCTGTTACTGGATTTATTACACCCTGCACAAACGTGGGGTCCGTGGCTTAAAAATACATGATAATTTAATGTTAATTCAAGATTGCTATGAATATTGTACCCGTAATCAGCAGAATGGCTTTATTTTCTTGCTAGATCAAAGTAAGGCCTTTGATAGAGTGTCCCATAAATTTTTACTTCAGGTTTTGACACATTATGGGATCCCACAGGTTCCTGCCAGGGTGATTCAAACACTTTATGAAAAGGCATCTGTGCTGCCTTAGGTTGGAGGGACGATTGCAGGTCCAATACCTCTTACAGCAGGCATAAGGCAAGGTTGCCCATTAAGCCCGTTGTTATATACTTTGGTCTTTGACCCTTGTATTAGGCACATCTCCAACAATGGTACTATTAAAGGGTTAGGTGTTTCGGGTGAGAATTCTGTACTGAAGGTGTCTGTATAAGCAGATGATTTATGCTGATTTTTGAGCACAAAGGAAAGTGTGGCATGTGCAATAACAGAATTACAAAAGTTTAGGGTATTGTCTGGGGCTGTATTAAATATAGATAAAAGTGATGGAATTCATATTGGACAATTGGAGGAGGAAGACAATATCTCTGGATTAAATTATCGTAGGTACCAATTAAAATATTGGGCCTGTATCATTGGTGTAGGGGATATGGCACAAAAAATTGGTTAGAGGCAATAAACAAATATGAGTGGAGGGTGGATAAATGGAAACACTGGATTTTGTCAAAACATGAACAGATATTTATTATTAAACAATTTCTGATTCCCATTCTATTATATGTTAGTTGGGTGTATCCCATTCCTAGTAACCTGGAAACTAAAATTTATAGCATTTTTTTCCCAGGTTACTGATGAATTTTATGACTCACATTCAGGGATATCCGAGACAAGGGCAGAAGGTACTCACACTCCCAATATATTATCTAAAGTGGAAGAGGGAGAAACCTTAGTCCAGCCAGATAGTCCTGCAGCAGCTGCCTTGATTACGCTGGCTGCTCCCACATATGCCAGCCTGATGAAAAAAAACATTGAACTGGCGAAATGGCATAATGCCATTAGGTTACGATATCTGGGGAATCAGGATGATATACCGGACAGATTCGGACGGGTTCTACTAAAACAAACTATGGGGTTATACCCAGCTGAGGAGTATGCTTTGATCCACTCCCCGTGGGAGAACTCTTTTGACATTAGCTTTTGGACTCTGGCAATATTAGATCGATTTTTGATTAAATACTCAAATTTAAAGACAAACCCAGCTTGGGAACATTTCCAAGCGATTCCATTGGCTAAACAGATCTTTAAAGTGAATACTGTGCTTTTTCGGAAAGAGGGGGTTAATGTTTCAGACATCATTTATTGGTTAGAGAGGAAATGTAAAATTCAGGATAACCTCCAGCCTATTCTAGATAAGGAGGGTTTTTGGAAGGGGAGGTTGAAAGTTCAGAGTTAACCTCCTGCAAGGAGAGTCTGGTATTATGCACCTCCCCAATTCTTTTTACTTGGGGATGGATAAAGGGTTCATTTTCTACCTAGAACAGCCCAGACATTGTTATAAGTGTGGGTCAGCAAGGCATATAAGCCGTAATTGTGATGAGGCCAAATATGGTCAGTGTGGGGAGGTGGGACACACTATGTTTCATTACAGAACCCCCTAAAATGCAGTCTCTACAAGGAAGAACACTCCTTTATGGATCACCCTCGGGCAGCCCACAACACAGGAGATGCAGATTATGGGGTCCAGGATTTTTATATCAATAAAACCTTAAAGGAAGTCCAATCACCCCCCACAGCTGGTACCCGCCCAGGTCAAGTGAGTCCTACTAGGGATATAAGGCCTGAACCCCCCCCAGCACTTTACAGAGAGTGGCAGCTGGGATAAGCAGAGACTCAAGGGATAATTCAGAAGTACCTACAGTTGTCAGCGTGGCTCAGTTGGTAGCACATCCGCCTCTGGACCAGAAGGTCGTGGGTTCTCATCCCACACTGGGATTGGACTTGCACCTAAAAATCGCTGGCATCCGAGTGCAGTATTGGGGGATGCTGTACTGCTGGGGTGTGCCGTCCTTCGGATGAGATGTTAAACCGAGGTCCCTTCTGCCCATCCTGGTGTTGTCCTGGTGGGTGTCCAGGTGGAAGTGAAAGAACCCAGGGCACTCTTCGCAAAGAGTAGGAAGCATTCCCGGTGTCCTGGCCAACATTCCCCTTCCCATAAAACCGGTTCATGCAATTATCCAGGCTGTGTGTGGGTGATGATGTGCAATATGGCCGCCACCACACATTCAGTCACTTCACTACCAGTCTAGCATTGTTTGTAAAGTGCTTTGGATGTATGAAAAGCGCTACATAAATACTGATTCTTCTTCTTCTTAATTCATCACCCCAGCTAACCTCTAGTGTAACCTCAATGCCCCTGCCATCCTCTCTTGCCCCCCCATCAGAGACCTTTTCAAATGGTTAAAACAAAGAGTGGGCATCGGAAGTCTAATCATGAGAAGTCTGTCCCCCTATACCCTCTGTTATGGCACACAACCCATATTCTGTGTTACAAGATGAGGATATCAATAAAGAGACAGAATCAGATTCTGTTTCTCTCCCCTCTTCACAACAGGATGGTGGATCTGATAAGGACCTCCCTCTAAAGGACATGATTACCACTCCTGTTAGGAAAAGAATGGGTACTAGGTCATGGGCAAGGAGAAAACGCTGATAATTTTTTTTTCTCTTTCTTTCTTATTAATGGCAGGGCCCCTCTATGATGTATCTGTAGCTTCTTTGAATGTTAATAGTACAAGGACAGAGAGGAAGGAAACACTTACATTTGCCCAATTTGTTGATACTCAATATGATTTTGTGTACTTACAAGACACTAGATTGCATTCCTGTTTGGAAACCCAGAAGGCTAGTGCAGCCTGGGTGTGGGCACCACAAATTGGTCAATGGGAGTAGACCTATGTTGTGGGGTATGTATTTGTGTGAATAATGCTGCTGCTAAAGTGATTCATGAGGTAGACATAGCCCCAGGAAGGGCGTTATTATTAGATATGTCTTTACAAAATCTGGAATTTAGATGTATTAATGTTTATGCACCCCAGATGAAGGCAGCCAGGATTGAACTGTTTCAACTTTTATTGCCTTATTTATTTACATCCAGATTTGTTTTATTGGGTGGAGACTTCAGTTGTAGTAGATACAAGACAGACACAGGCCTTAAAACCTCAAAGGTATATTGTGATGTCTCATGTCTGAATAACTTTTTATCACAAACAGGCTTAATTGATGCATTTGACACAGGGTTGGCTCCACCACCGAGGACTTATTTTAGAGGGACACTCACAACACGTATTGATTATTGGTTTCTTTCAGAAAGTTTGGAGGTTAAGTCTTCCAAGGTTCTCCCGGTGGCATCATCGGACCATGCCTTGTTATACTAACATACTAAATGCCAGCAGATTAGGCCTTATGGTCTATCGAGTCTGCTTGAACCTCAGATCCCCTATTGGGAACCTAGGCCCTCCCCCCTCAGTGTTCTGATACCCCTTTATGTATCTGTCCCACCCTCTCTTGAAGCCCTTCACATTGGAAATCTGGACCAACTCACCAGGCAGTGCATTCCAAGGATCCACCACCATCTCTGTGAAAAACCTCCTCCTCTTTCCCCCCTCATCCTACCTCCTTCCAACTTCAAACAATGCCCTCTGGTGATACCTCCCTCCTTTAGATTAAAGATCCCATCCCTGTTTATCCTATTTGTTCCCTTGAGGTACTTGAAGACCTTGATCATGTCCTCCCTGTCTCTCCTCTCCTTCAAAGTAAACAGTCCAAGCTCCTCAAGTCTATCCTCATACACCAACTACCCCAGTCCTCAAATCATCCTGGTAGCCCTCCTCTGTACCCTCTCCAGAAGCTGTATGTCCCTGTTTAAGTGTGGTCTCCAGTACTGTACACAGTACTTGAGGTGAGGCCTCACCAGCCCATTGTACAGTGGCAGAATCACTTCCCTGCTCCTAGAGGTGATCCTCCTTACAATGCATCCCAACATCCTGTTTGCTTTTCTAGCCGCTCACCTGCACTGCTCAAAGTTATTCATACACGCATACACCATGACTCCTAGGTCTTTTTCCCCAGACGAGGCCTCCAGCACCACCCCTCCCAGGGTGTACCTGTGTTTGAGGTTTCCCCAACCAAGACGTAACATCTTGCACTTGGTTGCATTGAAATTTAACTTCCATGTGACAGCCCAACTTTCCAGGATGTCCAGGTCCCCTTGCAGGGCCAACCTCCCCTCCTCCCCCTCAACTACTGCTCCCACCTTGGAATCTTCGGCAAAGAGACTCATCTCACACCCTATACCCACCCTGATGTCAGATATGTATGCATTAAACAGGATTGGCCCCAGGACCGAGCCCTGTGGAACTCCACTACCGACCTCTCTAGGGTTCAAGAGCTCCCCACTGATCACCACTCTCTGTGTGCAACCAGCTAGCCAGTTTCCTATCCATCTGACCATCACAGGGCACACTCCCAACCCTGTCAGTTTCTCCACCAGCCCATTGTGGGGAACAGAGTCAAACGCCTTGCTGAAGTCCAAGAATATTACATCCACAGGCTTCCCCCTGTCCAGTTCCAATGTTACCCATTCATAAAACTCTACAAGGTTGGTTTGACATGATCTATCTGGAACACACCCGCATTGCCTACTGTCCAGCCCTTCCACCCTCCTCCAGGAACACCCTCAGTTGTTCCTTTAGTATCATCTCCATTACTTTTACCACTACCGAGGTCAAACTGATGGGTCTATAGTTACCTGGCACTACCCTCGACCCCCCTTTATGGATTGGCACCACATGTGAGGTCTGTGACAGCTTCTAATTTTGAGAAAATGGGAAGGGGCCCTGGGTATTGGTGTATGAATTTGGGCTTACTCACAAATCCCCTGATTGTTCAGGGCTTTGATAATTTATTAGAAGCCAGGAAATCCATTGCATTTTTGTATGATTCCCCCCTGGAGTGGTGGGAGGATACAAAAGTTGATATACAGTTACAACAATACTTCCAGCTTGTAGGCATATTAAAAGGCAAGATGAAAATGGATCAATACAAATTCTATAATCACCAGTTGTATTTCTTACAATCTCTACAGGAATCTTCGGAAGTTAACTTTTCTTCCCAGATTTCTGCAGTAAAACAGAAAATAGCTGATATACAATATGATAGGCTTATGTCCTTATAACTTGAACAATGGTTTGGGACACAGGGAAAACAATTGTAAACCCCTTTCACTAATGTCAAACCCAGCAGCAACAGAAATTTATTTCTAATGTCACTAACTCAGCTGGTACTTCCTTTATCCAAAAATCAGATATCCTTAGAGAAGTACAGAATCATGTCAAAGGTTTTTTTTGCAGAGGGTACCCCTCCAACCCTAGACAATAAAGAATGGCTAGGAAATTGTGATCTGCCCATATTATCCACCCAACACCGATTGACCCTAGTACAACCTATTTCCATTCAGGAGCTTAGGGAAGTGGTTACGTCCCTCAAAATAAGGTCTGCGTCAGGCAGAGATAGCCTTCCTTATGAAATTGATAAATTTCTTATTGACAAATTAGCAGTGGAATTAGTATCTGTATTTAATGAAATATTACATACAGTTTCTATCACAGAAAGTATGTGGGTAGGCCTATTGGTTTTAATGAATAAATCTGGGAATAGGAGTTTGTTGACAAACTGGTGACCTATTATCCTTCTGAATGCTGACTTTAAGATCTTTACAAAAATGTTAACCAATATGTTAGCCTTAACAGCCTCTACCCTTATTCATCCTTCCCAAATGTGTGCTGTTCCTGGAAGAACTATTCAAGATAAGCTTATTTTGTTATGAGAAATATTGGAAAAAGGGGAAGCAGGAGAACTTTCGGGCTTTCTGCTGGCTAGTGATCAAGCCAAGGCCTTTGATAAGGTAGTTTACAGGTATTTATGGGATTATTTGGTAGTTTATGACACACCTGGACAATTTGTGGGGTGGATTCAGGCTTGCTATTGAGATATAGTGCTAATTCCATATTGCAATGGGTGGCTAGGCTTTGAATGTGGGATGTTCAGAGGGGTGCGGCAGGGTTGTCCCCTAAGCCCCTTGCTCTATGTTTTCATCTTAGACCCCCTAATAAGGAAAATTAACCTTGCTCAAGATATTTTGGGGATGTCCTTTTCTAGCACAGACCCCAAAATTCGGACTTTGGCTCATGCAGATGATATATGCCTTCATATGGCAGATGTAGCATCTTGTTCCACAGTGGTAGATATATTAGTAGAATTTGCAGACATTTCTGGGTCAGTTATAAACTGTGGGAAAAGCAAGTGCCTCATGATAGGAGAGTCAGGGTATACCTCAGATACTATTATTAATATCCCCATATCCCAGGGTACCTGCTCTGTTTTAGGCATTTTATTTGGAAAGGAAGACTTCATACTCCTAAACTGGCAGAAGCACCTAGCCCAAGCCCAGGAGAAATTTGATAAATGGAACAGATGGAGATGATCAAAACAGAAACGTATTTATATGATAAAAACGTACCTGTTGGCTCATTTTCTCCATTTAAGTTGCATACTTTTACTACCCAAACAGCTGGAAACAAAAATATATGGATGTTTCTTTAGAGCGGTTTGGAGAAGTCACCTGAACCCAATTAAAAGAGGCATTTTATTTTTAGATAAAACTTGGGGGGGCTGAAAATGGTGAACGCCATCCTGTTTTTCCTTTCCATGTACATCAACATTAATCTAAGGCCTATTTTGTTGAGTAAAGATAAACTATGGATCCCATGGGTCCTGGATGTCATTGAGCTTATCCTACAGGTGTGGCCACTGCACAGCCCACTTCCACGACAAAGATCATTATTAACACACCCTGCTTGGTTTCAGGCTTACTTCAGTAGAATTAAGTTATGGATGTTTTCTAAGCACCAACTTCTTACTTTCCATAGGAAAAATGTTTATGATTATATCGTGGATAGATACTTGAAAGAACAGTCATCTTTTTCAGCTAGGCCTCAATCTGAGAAAACTTCTATTGGCAAAATGCTTACATCTCCCCGTATTCCTAAACATATGTGGGATGTTACTTGGCTTTCCCTTCATGGAAAACTTAATATCAAAGGGAACTTAAAGCATTAAGGGATAGAGGAAAGATACTGTCTTAGAACAACTTGTCTAATGGTAGTATAAAATAATGCAACACTTGTGTTTTGAGTGTCCCTATATTGTGAGGTTTTGGGACATTATGAGACAGAAATGGCCCTTGTCCCCTTTTGGGTCTATTACTCCAGACATCCTATGGTTTTGAATTTTACCTTATAACTGGGCGAGATATGATAGGCACACAATCTGGGTGATATATTATCCTGTTGTAAATTTTATATTTAGCATGTTCAATGTAAATTTTCATTTCGGCAATTAATAATTCCTGACGAAACAATGCTTTTTATGATTGTTTGGAGCATTAAGAATCAAGAAGCTTCCTTATTCCTCGCCCAGGTTCATCAAAATTGGTGGGGCAATATCTCTTGGATAGTTTAACATCCCTGTTTAGGGGAGGAGCCACCCATGTTTTGGCTTTGGTAAACAGTACTGAGAAGTTTATTACTTCCTGAGCACAGACAGGTATTGAAATAGACGGGCATATGAGGGACCATAGATTTGATGTTCTTGTTGGTAAGTTAAGTGTTGGACGTATAATTATAATTTGTATTTTGGTTGTGCATATGATTTGTGTGAAGTAACACTTTTCTGTATATATTTGATTTCAAGTTGTAATAAAAATTCTCCTGCTCTTTTAGAAGGAGGAGGGGGGTTACTATATGGTACTTTATGATTTGTTTTAGTGTTTCCACCTTACAGTTTTGATTTTCATATGAATACATAATATATATGATAGTAAGGGTAGTATGCAGTAATACTTATTTGTGCTAAGATTTTTTTGTTATTAAGGATTTGCTTGCTTATGATTTAAGGTTACAGATATGAATGTATGATGAAATACTTATTTTACTTTCTTACGCTCCTGATTTGCATATTTATTTTCCATGTGCCTAATAACATGTATTGTACTATTATTTTGAAGTTGTAATAAAAATTCCCCTAATCTTGTGAAAAGTGCCTTGGGTTCTTTTACTTCCACCTGGGCACCCACCTGGATAACACAGAGATAGGTAGAAAAGGCCTCGGTTTAATGTCTTATGTGAAGGACGGCACACTCCAGTAGTACAGCATTCCCATAGTACTGCATTCACATGCCAGCATTTAAGGTACGAGCCCAATCCTGGTGTAGGACTACAACTCATGACCTTCTGGTTCAGAGGCAGATGTACTACCAGCTGATCCATGACTGACACCCCTTAGAGACTACCTTTGGCAGAAATTTCACATGGGGCATAGACTAATGTTGTCTTTGTGAAAACAGTTTGGAGACACAACAGAAAGTACCTGGAGAGCACTCACCTGTCTGACTGAGGTAATTATGACCAAAATTGTTGTTTTCCATGACAGATGTGAGAGATCACATGTCTATAGGCTCTAATGGTTTGTTCATTAGCTGTGACAGCACCAGCGGTAAGTCCCATGCTGGAGGTGGTTTTCACGCTGGAGGGGACAAGAGAGCCAGCTCTTTAAAGAGATGATTGACCACTTTGTCCTTTGCCACCCCTAGAAAATCTTCCTTGGCAAACTATGCCAAAATAATGACCAGATGTACCTTGAGGGATATGGCTCACAACCCTGCTTAAGACAGGGACCAATGGTAATCAAGTATGTGCAACAAGAAACAGAAGAAGGGCAACAATCTTTGCTTCTTGTACCAACCCAAAAACCTCATCCATTTTCAAGTCAGCTCCTTCTGAGAGGCCTCCAGTGCCCAGAGAACATCTTTGGAAAGCCCAAGGGCCTAAAACACTAGCCACTCAGGAACCAGATGGTCAGGTGCCAAGAATGAGAATATTCAGAAACTAGGCCTGGAGGGGCCAGTCTAGTGCCATCAGAATCGGGGATGCCCTCTCCCTCCACAATTTGAGGACTACTTTGTGGACCAATGGAAGTGGAAGGAGGGCAAACAGGATGCTCTGAGCCCAGGAATGACAGTATACGCCTCCCCCAGTACAGTGTCCTGCTGAGGGGATGGGCACAGAACAATCTCTGTATCCTGTTCTCCCGAAAGGTGAACAAATCCACTGACTGTGTTTCTCATACTGGGACACAACCTCTGGATGCAGTGACCCCTCATGGGATGAGCTGGTTGCTGGCTCCCACAGCATGGAATGTTAATAAGTCGATGTGCAATAAACAAGCCAAAGACCATGTCCAGAGCTCCTCCTGACACACAGGAAGGAATGCATTCCACCTTGTTTCTTTAGGTAGAACATGATAATCATGTTGTCCATGTTAGCCTGGACCATTCATACTTGAAACAGCTATGTAAACTCCACAAAAGTCCAGTGAACTGCATGGAGTTAAAGCATACTTCTGGGGAGCTGAGTGTCACTCAGATATAAGAACCATATTCCTGGCCAACAGATGCACACCCCACCTCAACAATGATGCATCCATCAATGTGATCCAGGGCTCCAGATGGACAAATGGGATTGTCTTCAAGAGTTTTGAGGGAGACAGCCACTAACAGATGGCATTCAGTATTAGCTGTATAACCCAGACTAGGTGGCTCGGGACTGCATGTGACTGAGACCACTGACATGCCAGTTCAAACTGAATGAGTTGCATATACCAGCAGGCCCAATACACCGTGATCATGGTAGAGACCATGAGGCCTAGAAGCCAGAGGGAATCCCAGGCCAGATGCGATTTCTCAATCCAAAATAATCAAGCAGATGAGGACAGATTCTCCACCCTGTCCTGGGGCAGATGAGCTCTGGCTTGGAAGGAGTCTTTCTCAGCTCTAGGGAAGAGGATCCTCTGCTTCAGGGTGAGCTCATACTTGGCCAGATTGACCATCAGGCTGAAATACCAAAACATATGGATGGCTAGACCCTTGGAACACTCCACACTCTTCAACAAGTTCCCTGTGATGAGCCAGTCATCAACATGATTCTGCATCTGAAAAAGGCCACCATGACTGACAGACACTTGGAAAACACCCTGGGTACTGATGACAGGCCACATGGCATGATTCTGAACTGATACAGGGTTCCATCCACCTGAATGTGGTGGACCATTTTATGTGACTGATGAATGGGGATGTGGAAGTATGCATCATAAAGGTCCAGGAGCAGAATCAAGCCCTTGGCTTCAGGAATGGAATGATCTGGTGCAAAGCCGACATACAAAACTTTCACCTGTGCATGAATTTTTTCAAAACTCAGAGATCGAGAAAGGGGCACCAGCCTCCAGTCTGTTTGGGAATAAGAAAGAACTGCAACATGAACCCCTATGGAACTTGTTTTTCTGGGACAAAATCTATTGCATGCAGCTTGAGAAACTGAAGAACTTCACTCTGAAGTGTGGGGAGAGACATCAGTGTCCTTAAGTGGCACTCAGGACTGACAATGAAGTAAGGTCTTGAATTGCAGAGACAACCCTGCTCCAACCACTACCAGGGCCCACTTGTCTGAAGTCATAGGCAGCCACTTTGGCAGGAAATGGAAGAGTCAGCCTCCCAAGCAGGAGCTGCAGCAGGGCTCAGGATGGAGGGGGACTGGGGCCCCCCAATCCATCACCTTTTGCCTTTGGTAGTGATCCCTGAGGACTGGCCTCCAAAGGAACTACCGCCACTGACCTTGCACCTACCCTGACCCCCATGATTTATTGGAGGTCTTTGCCAGGCAGTGTCGCTAATATTGCTGCCCTCTGCTGAGAATGTCTTTGAATGCCCTGTTGGTATCCATGACAGGAACATGAGCAATGTGGCCTAGGCTTGAAATTATGTTTAGGGTTGGTGACCAATATCACCGAGTCCAGAATCGCATTCAACTTTTTAATGCATGCATGGTGGTCTTCTACAACCTGCCCAAAGTGATCTGTCCTGGTAAAAGGCAGGTCTGCCACCATTGCTGGATTTCTTCTGTGAAGGGAGAAACTAACAACCTTGTACATTGCTGAATTGACACCACTGCAACCACCATATGGTCCAACATGTTGGCCATATCCAGGGCCACCAGCAACTTGTGCTTAGCCACCATTAACCCTAGATCATTGACCTCCCATAGATCTGACTGACTCTCATCAGGGAGCAGGTTGGAGAAGACTGAGAGCCTCTCAAAGAGCTCATGGTTATACAGTGCCATGTAATCAAAGCTGGATACCTTGCCTGGTGGATGCCCACAGATGCAGCCACAGTACATAGACTTTTCAGCCAAGGTAGTCCTACTTCATGGACTCCTTGCCCAGTGGCTTGTCTGACTCACCATGAATCTTTGCCTTGCTGAACACTGCATCTGGCACTAACCCCTACAGTGACAGATGCTCAGGAATTGCAGAAAATCTTCCCTGGGGACCACATACTTGTGGTTCATACCATGTGATAAGGCCTGACAGAAGGCTGGGTCCTGCCAGAGAAGGAGCACTGGGTTCAGGATGGTAGGGGTAATGAGGAATGTTATCCCATGTGAGGAATCTCACTTGAGAATGTCCATCAATGGGTAGGTCTCCTTCTTCTGGGCCTCCTCCAATGGAGTGTTCAAAGGCATGGATGTCTGTTCCATGACAACAGTGAAGGAGAAATGATTCACCATGGGGGCTCTGGCTGCTGGCAGACTGCCCTTCCAACAATGGGGAGTTGAGAGGATGGATATACTTCTGAAGCTGCACAGCCTGCAAAGTGAGAGGGGGACCCCAGGTCACATGACTGAAGTCGGCATCAGGTGGGACAATCAAGTCTGAGATTGGAATATAAGCATCGCTGGTTGACCTTGACACTGGGCAAACATTACTTTGGCCCACTACTACCAGGCCGCCCTCTCCTATCTTTGACAGGCTTGGTATTGATAGTAGAAGTCAAATGACAATGTAGAACTTGATGTCAGCCACTGACTATGATGTCAGCATCAATGCTAAGAGCAAGACTGAGAACATGATTGTGATCTTGACTGTCAACTCAGAGATCAGTGTCACCTGGGGGACTTTGGGTCAGGATACTCCAACAGGATACAGGATGAACAGGATATGACATGAGAATCAGGATGACAAGCGGCTGTTAAATCAGCAGGATTTGACTGGGAGCTCCAGCAGGCCTGACCCACCCTGTCTGCACCAGGGTCTGAGACAGGAATCTTCCCCCTCCACAGACACATCCTCAACCTGGTAGACCATCAGGCTGACTGATGTTGACTTGAGTTAGATGCCCCAGCAGAAACTATGTAGGCAGATTAATAGGCTCCACTGGCAGTACGTCCTCCTTTGTGGGTGACTGGCCATGTGAATCCTCAGGTCAGGGAAACATAAAAACATAGATAATGGCCTTGCAGTCCATCCAGTCTGCCCAAAGCCTGCCTAATAATTTACTGGCACACTGCTTTCCTAACAGTGTCATTACTTTACGTCTCAAAGTTCCATGAAATGAGTGATACTTTGAATTGAATACATAGGTGACCGAGACATGGAGATCTGTGGACCAATGAAACCTACTAGTAAGTCTAGTATCTCAGCTAAAATAGTTTACAGACTATGAGTGGATCCTGCATGCCTATGTTCCCCTGTAACAGAACTCCTGGGTGGTATTGCAAACTGATCTTGGCAGCACTACTGTGTATGCAATGTGGAATTCTGTGAGCAGATTTCCAATGGAATCACAAATCACAATTCCACTTCTGAAAAGCTTGGTGGAATTTTGCCGGGAATTATGTGGAATTCAGTCAAATGAACCACAGTTCTTCTTAAGTAAACAGCTCGTTTTTAATCTGAATGCATTTCTGTTTTTTTAAATTATGAAAACATGTTATGTGGACACAAACTGTTGAAACTGTGGAAAATGTTGCCACGTTCTGCAGAGTTCCTCACCAATTAGTAAAATTCCACATTTTCCATGATTTTGTCACAGCAGAAAAGGCCTATACCACCTCAGGCAGAATTTTGTGGAATACTGCAGAAGTTTACAAAATTCCGTAGAATTCTGGAGGACTATGTGACAGGGATCAGGTGCTTGTTAAAGTGCAGCTGAAGAAGAATCTCATGTTCCATGCACCTTATGTAGTTGTAGTCTGTGGCAGTGCAAATTTGGGATGCAAAGAGGCACCCCATTGTGCCACAACGAAAAACTGTCATACACCAAGCTTGAACTTCACCAAAGGGGAGGAGTCTTCCTTGGAGTTTAAGTCACTTTTTGGTTTGTATGTACCCCTCTAGGGTTACCACCTTTTAAGAAGCCCAAAGTGGGACATTTCTTACTGAAACATGATTTTTCGCAGGACAGTACGTAACCTTGACCAGTGCAACAGATTTGCTTTCTCTATATAATCAGAATTAAGGCTAAGTATTGTAGTTTCTTGGTTGCTTCTATGGTTTCATATCATTTTAATGCATTTTAGTTAAGGTACTACAGTTTTCTACAAGATTTAGTGGAACGTTAGAAAATATTTTTTCTACTGAAAAATCAGGACATATAGTATTTTTCATGATTTTTTGCAGGACACAGCTGCCCAAATCAGGACTGTCCTGCGAAACTCAGGACAGGTGGTAACCCTGACCCCCAAAATGGAGCCCATTAGAGTGAGACAGTATGTCTGCAGAAGGTGAACATTATCTGCAGCTGATGTTGTTTTGGCAGTTCCTTCTGTGAATCTACCACCAGAAGCTCTGCAAGGCACAGAAAGTGAAAGTATTGTCATGGATAATCCTCCTAAAGTCATATAAAAGGACAGTAGCAGTCTGTACAGTGTCTGTAGTGTAATACTGTATGAAATGATGACTGCTACACTAGATTCATTCTGGCTGCATATTCTGCCATTAGCAAGTGTACTCTTAGTCCCTAATAACATTGTTTCCCAAAGCAGAGACATGAGAACAACCACCATTTATGCCCTGTACACAAACAGTGCATAATGGTGGCTGCAGAATCCAGGTTTCCCTCCAATGCCTTGATAAAGGACAGAGCACTGTACTCACTGGAGGAGAGGAGAGACAGGGGGGACATGATTGAAACCTTTAAATACATGAAAGGAATAAACAAGACAGGTACAGAGGGGCTGTTCAAAGTAAGGGAAGGGAGGGCCACCAGGGGCCATGATATGAGACTGGAGCGAGGAAGGTTCAGGAGGGAGATGAGGAGACACTTTTTTACAGAGAGGGTGGTGGCTGGGTGGAATGCGTTACCTGCAGAAGTGGTATGCAGTAGAACAGTGGACTGCTTCAAATGAGGATGGGACAGGACAAGGGGGAGGGTTAATGAAGGGGACGGGTGGAAGGGAGAGGCAGCTGCAGAATAAGGGTTGCTAGCTGCACATTCGAGCAGACTTGATAGACCTCTAGGCCTTTATCTGCTGGCAAATTTCATATGTTCGTATGTTCGTATTTCAAACTACTCATTGTTTTACAGAACAGGTTTTAAAACATGAGCAATTTGGACAAAACAGTCCTAACATACATAAATGTTCCAAACTGTGCTCTATTTAAAACTTGGGTTTCACAAAATGCTCAGTTTGGATTAAAATGTGCATGTTTGAGTATTTTTTTTATATGGAAGTTTCAAACTGTACATTAAATTATATTTCAAAAGTCGGCCCAGTGGCGTTGAGGCTTGAGGCACTGGATGCCACACCTTGCATCACGCTGGTGACCCAGGTTCGGAAACAACCTCGGGTCGTCGGGATGCTGGCATGGGGGGAGGTTGGGAACAGGATCGAGCAGTGGCTCTTCTCTCCCAGAAGGGGGGTCACCCTCCCACTGTCCCACCATCACTGGGTGGAGGCCCGGTGGCAGTGCAGATAGGTGTCAGGCGACCGGTAGGGTGGGGTGTCCCACAGTGTGCAGCGTGCGCGTGCCTCCACACAAGTGCTCTTGCGCCAAGGATGCGAGGGTGGGGGGGGACAGGAAACAGAGGAAAAAAGCACCATAAATAAATAATAGAAAAAAAATTGTATTTCAAAAAATGGCTAAATTCAAAATGTATGATTAACAGATTTTTTAAATGTTTGTGCAATTTTGCGAAAAATTAATGGACTTGGCATTTTTTTACAATTTCACTAGCATAAGTAAAATTCACTGTTGCCTGCTGTCTGCTGGCTTTCTAAGATTTATGATATAACTGTCTCTGTGGTGATTGTGAAGACTACCTGGGCCTTAGCCATCAGGATCCAGAACTTTAGAAAAGCTGACTTTACCAAGACAAAGCACCCAGTGTCCATGGGTCTGTAGCAGTTTCATGAGGTTTCTGATTCAGAGCACATGTGGGATTTGTTGAAGAGGGCACTCAAAGCAGCTAAGTTACAATGCAAATGCAACCAATAGATGTCAATGGGTCTAAATGGGGTCTAGACCCACGGACATGTTGGCATGTGTTACCGACAGAGGGCTGGGAATGGCAGACCAACAATCCCTTGGAGCTCCACCACTCACAGAGGTCATGGGCAGAGGTAATACTACTTCATCCCTTAGCCCAACAGATACCTTTTGGACAGATTGCAGCCTACTGCCATTTTGATTTTTCCTTCACAATTCCATTGTCCCTGGTGGTCTAGTGGCCCCTCTACTCGCTTCCTGAGCCATCATACATCCCTGCTGTTGTATATTATTTTTCTGCTGGAATTGTTACCCAGTTTTATATGCTTCAGTTGTATGTCTATACTGTAACTATTCTTGATTGCATTTATGTCTAAAATGCCTGTAATTTTCATTCCAACCAGCTTACACCTGTTACTTTCTTTTGTCCCCCTTCACTGATACACCTGGCAATGAGTTTTGGCTCTGTTCACCCTTTCCAGTCACTAATTTTCAAATAAACAAATAATTAAGCCAACTTCTACAGGTGTTAATGGTCATGAAAGTGGGTAAAATAAGAGAAAACAGAGTGCATCTATAAAAAAACAAACAAATAAACACTTGGAACTGTAGTCTGAAACTTAACCCTTAGGCTGCCAATAGAATTAGAATTTATAGGAATTCTGGACTCATATATCAGTCTGTGGCACAGCAAGGATTAATAGAGTGGGATGCAGGTTGACTCTTCGAGTGTTGTTTCTTTTTTGAGAAAAAAAAGAAACTAAACAATAGTTTTTTTAATTATTAGTGAACTTAGGTTATTCAGTGCGACCAAAACAAGACCTGTTTTTATGACTCAAAACCTGTTTTCATGAGATACAATTGCTGCTCTCAAATTAAGAAAAAACATAGCTGGCTTTGCAGGGCCACATGCAAAGCAAGCTACGGGTGTGGAGCTATGCTTGTGACGATGCAACTTCTTTGCTAGTAGCCTACACACCCACTAACTAAGTTTGCTACAGGTCACGCACTGTGTGTGATGATACAGATTCTTCATGAGTTCCCATGCCTCATAAAGCAACCTAGAGGTCTGGTGTACCGTGCATCATGGGTCACTGATGAAGCAACCTGCAGGTGTGGCACAGTGAGTGTCACTATGCAATGTTCATCATGGGGTGAAAGCTCAATGAAAGCTAAAGGTATCAGTTGTATAATTTTTTTTGAAAGTAAGAAAAGTAATGCAAAACTTGCAAAAATTATGAATGCATCTATTAGTGTTTAAGGACAAAACATATACACATTAGGGTTTAAAGTCCCTGATACATTGGTGAATCTGTGGTATGATGTTCCTTGGGTTTGAAAGATCATGCAGTCCAATGCTAGCAATACCCTACTAACAGCACTGTCATGTCAGAGAAAGTAAAATAGTGACACAGCAGTTCTTGCACAGAAGAGGAAGAAGAAGAAGAAGAAGCAGTATCACTATTGGCATTTATACAATGCATTCATGCACACTGTATCCCAAAGCACTTTTATAAGCAATGAGAGACTGTTAGTGAAGTGACTGAAAATGTGAGTGCCAGTCATATGTGCATCAGCACTCACATACACTTGGACAAGTGCATTAACTGGTTTAATGGAAAGTGGAAGGTTGGCAGGACATCAGAAAAAAATCTCCATATTTTGCAAATAGTGCCTTGGGTTCTTTTATTTCCACCTGGACAGCCACCTGTGAAGTGTGCATCTGCCAAACCAACAATCCTATCCATGATGCCAGGTGAAGTGTAGCTCACCGAAGCAACTTCTAGGTCTTTGATTAGGTATCCAGCTGACTAAATCAGGTGAAGTGCGATGCTGTTGGTGTGTTAAACTGTATTGGCAAGTAGTTGGTGGGTAAGGCAGTATTTTGACTATCTGCCTACATAATGAAATGTTAACCAAAATGGAGAGGCATGGCCTGGTGGTGCAAAGGGTAGAGGCATACAGGCCTCACCTGCCACCTGCCAGCGACCCAGGTTTGTGACAGACTCTGTTTGCTGGGGGCCAGCTGGGGAGAGGAGGATTTAACATCTGGAGGACAGCTTGCCTCCTCTGGAAAGGGAGAGTTGCGGGTCCCAGCACTCGTCTGGCCCCTAGCAGAGGCTGGGGGACAGGCAACCAGTGCCAGCACACTGGGGCTGGAGGGATGGAGGCTGTCAACATCCTTCACATGGTAGAGTGCATGGTGCATCTGGATAGCATTGCACATCTGTCCTCCAAATAGAACAGGGAAAATGGCTGGGTGCAATATAGATGACATTGACCCCTCACATGCTCCACACCAGTTATGGGGCCCTCTACTGAACCAGATCCATTTTGCTGGCAGTAAGGCACCCACTGTTAACCCAGCCATGAGGGGTAAGATGTGGGGGAAGCAACAGAAAGAGGTAAGTCCCTAGGATGCTCGGTGATGTGGCTGGGGGTCAGGGGAGAGCTAAAGACTACACCACAGTGGGGAGGAAAAAGAAATAAATAGTAAAATGGAAAGGCAGGAGACTAAACTCACAGAAGGGAGCCAGTTTATTGAGCAATGGCATCCCAGAGATCACAACAGGAGAAGGAGGTGTGACTTACAACGGTTTTGGAGCACCAGCTTCATGCTTTAAAAAAAATCACTTACCACTCTATGCTAAAATCATTTAATTATTCTGTAAATATTGGGACCGGCACCAACCAAAGCACACTAATATAGTGTAATTTCTGATTGTTTGTCAACTGCTATATCACATTGAAAAACTGTCCATGAAGGAAAAAGTCACTCAGCAAGGACACATCACACCAAAAAAGCTCAGTGGAGCGAAACATGTCAGGTGGTGTGTAATAGAGCTGCTGTGTAGCAGGTTAAACGTTTGGAAGAGTTTTGGGGAACTGTCTGTCTTTTGTACTGCTTTTTGTCCATGGATTTAAATCCTGTTTTTACTTGATATTTATGGATTAAAAGGGCTTTTGGAACAAGCAGTATCTCCTTGGTTAGTGACTTTTTCCTTCATGGACAGTTTTTTGATGTGATATAGCAGTTGACAAACAATCAGAAATTACACTATATTAGTGTGCTTTGGTTGGTGCCGGTCCCATTAATTTTTGCCTGAATTGCTGTTATTTTCTGACCTGGCATGACCATTCCTTGGTGCAGCATAACTTTCCTTCTGTTCTATTCTATAAGTATTACCTTAACAATTGGTAGAAATAAGGGCAAAGGAGCCCAGTTTCAGGAGTAACATTAAGATCCTGCCTCAGTTCCAGAATTAAAATGAGGAAGGTCTGATCCTCTTTAACATGCACACACCAAAAGTCATAAAACTGAATATATAAGGTGTTAAAATACAACACATAATGAAGAAATGTGTCCTCAGACCCATAACAGATTTGTTCAATCCTGCGTAAAAGGTTGTGAGTTCGCCCTGTGAATTTGTCCATGTCCAGAAGGCTATAACTTACTTACAATTGCACTAAAATATTTTAAATTAACTGAATTCAACTCAACAATGCAAACACTAGTACACAAGACTCCATGTGTATACATTGGGCACCATGGAAGATTCAGTCAAGGAATTTGAAATAAATGAAAATGTGATCATATGTTTTCACTGGCCAGCTTAGGAAACTGAAATGTATCAAGAGCAAGGAATTCAGAACCCCTGAGCATCAACAAAAAACCCAGAAAGAAGAACACAACAAGGAGTTGTAGTCCACAGATCCTGAAGAACATGTGGAGCCACGGGTCCATCACCATGGACCTGGCAAAGAACTGTACAACATCTACCGTAACTTCCAAAGAACTTGTTGAAAATGAAAAGCCTGATGGCTAGCCCATGGACCCCAGGAAAGAACCTGAAGTACCTGGCATTGCAACACTGAAGGTCTGAGCCATGACCACAGACCTCAGGAAAGAACCTGAAGAACATGACACAACTTGAAGAGCCTCTGGGCCATTACCATAGACCCTGGGAAAGAACTGGAAGAAGTGGAGAACTGGATGAATCTAAAGAGCCTGAACATCTCTAGGCTGTCACCATCTACCTCTGGGAAAGAGTATGGATAAAGGACCTCTGAGCTGTCACTGTGGACCTTGTAAAAGCACTTGAAGAACCTGTAAGGAAGAAAACCGTATCCCCACAGGGTATCGGATCTCTATCTTTGAACTAGAGTGATTCTCTAAAGCTTCATAGCTCACTTCATTGTTAGGAGAAGATGGCCTGGTAGAAAGAAAGCAAGTGATATAGGAGTTCCTTAGCTAATTAACACTACTCCTCTCTGACGACTAACCCTTGCCTTGACTTTTCAACGTGCAGTGGAATGTTTTAATTCTGGCATGAAGGAGCTGGTGATGTGTGGGTGTTTCACTGTCTCTACATCATGCAGAAATGTTACACTTAAAACATTCAGATTATGTAATTGATGTGAATAAAGAACAACCTGGTTGTAAAAGGTGTACTGTCTTTTTAAAACTGTGATTTTGGCAGTCTTTGAGCATGCAACACTATAGGGCAATTCTGAAATATGCAGGGGCAAATAAACAATTCTGGAGCATACATAATCAGTTCAGATAAATTTGGAGTATGCAAGGGCAGTTACAAAGTCTCAGAGCATGTAATTACAGTTTAAGCCGTTTCAGAGTAATTAAAGGGACACTGTCAGCTTTTTAACCAATTTTTAGTGCCCCTGTAATAGTTGTGTCTGTTAGCAGAGATCTACTCAGTAATTGCTCAGATTACATTTCAAAAGCATATTTGTTATAATTTTTGTTTTTGCTACTGCCCTGCCCCCCGACCAGCCACTCCTTCAGGCCACTCAGTGTTAACCCTACCTGCCGGGCCCTACCCTGTCACCATCATCTCCATCCTGTATTGGTCTCACATCCTAGTAGCCCAGGTGTATCCCTGCTGGGAGCCCCCTCCCTGAGGGCAGAGGAGGGGAGAGAGGGCTTACGCTGCCTTGACTGGGAACATGGGGGTCTGAGGGGATCAGAGGGGGCTGTAAGGCTGTGTGGCACAAGAGAAACATGGCAGCTGTAAATCTATAAGTCAGGCAGGTGATTTTCTGCTTTTCTGGGGCCTCTCCCACCTCCCACTATTGTATGGCCATAGCAGCGTCCTGGGGGTGGGGATGTTCATTAGCATGTTGAGGCCCATACCACCTAGAATTTGTCTACTAGCCACCTCCAGGAGCTGCATGTTGTGCAGTCCAGTACTACCCATCCCACCGGGAGGGATGCACCCAAAGGATGCTCTAACTCCCTCTCCATTGGTCTCTGCTCCTAACGTCTGGGCTCAGGGCATGAACCCAGGTCACCAGCATGCCAGAGTGATGCCCTATCGCTGTGCACCACAAAGCCAACATATTTGCTATATTTAATCATTACTTTTTACAAAAAAGACTTTTACTCTTCCCAACCTTATTGCCACAGTCTGCTCTTTCCCTCACATCCCCGACATAGGTATGGTGGTGATTCACACCAGACTCGTGCATGAATGAGTTCAGCAATTCTGGAGGCATATACAGTAAATAGCTTGCTGTATAACACTAACTGCACTGATTTTTGCAATATCAGCCATTTTCAAAATCAAGGGCTATTTCATATAAAAAGTGCTGTTTGAAAAGAGAAACTGGGACTTAGCTCATGTGCATCAGCTGCTGTATGGTATTTACATATGGCCCTTCTCAAATCACATGCCCACATCAGGTATGGTCAGGGCTGTGCTTCTGCACCCAGAAGCTGGTTGTACTTTGGATATCGTGGATGTCTATCTGCAGCAAGAAGTACTGTTGTAATTGTAGTTGATTTAACTTTCTGAAAAGAAAGGATGTGTGGGTGAATGAGCCTGAGATCATGTAGGGTTTGTGGTGATACTATGAGCAGGGAACAATTGGCAGACTAGGTGGGCCTAGCGGTCCTTATCTGCTGATAAATTCTATGTTTCTATATTCTGCATAAATTCATTGCAAACAACTGTGTTGATGCACGAGTTATGGTTCTACTTACCACCACAAAAGAAAGGAAATATGGTGTTAGGGTTTCCAACCCTATCTCTCCACCCCCAGCAGTAAAAGGACAAGACCACACAAGCAACCACAGATAGCCATCATCAGGTAAGGCAAACTGTTTCCGGATAACACTAATGCAGTACCACTGATGTACCTTTGAAAATATGCATATAGCACACTGCACTTTAAACAAAATAGTATGTGCTCCCTCTCAGCTATTTAGAAACATAACAGTGTGATTGCAGATGTGGGTGTGCATGTTTTGCAGTGTGCATGTCTCCTTTTGGCTGCTGAAGTGCAGGCCCCACTGGTATCTGCACTACTGCAGACAGAAATATTGTTGTAATTTAGGTATTGTGAATTTGCTTCTGCAGCTGTACGAAGGGTCTGCACTACTGCAGCCAGAAGGGTGTGTGTTTGTCTGACACTGTAAATGTGTATTTTTGCTGCAGAAGTGCTGGCCCATAGGGGCCTGCACTTCTGCTGACAGAAGCGTTGTAAATTGAGTATTGTGGATTTGTGTCTGCAGCTAAAAGTGGGTATATACAGTATGTCTTGCACTATGCATGGATATCTGTGACTGCAGAAGCACTGACCCTGCAGGGGTCTTTGCTTCTGCAAACAAAAGTAGCACTGGGAATTGAGTTTCATAGACTTCTATTTGCTGCCAGAAGTGGTTGTGTGGGTCTTGCAGTGTCCATGAGTATCCATGGTTGCAGAAGTGCGGGATCCTGATGATGGATATATTTTGTGTTATCTGGAAACAGCTATATGCTATTTGTCTTACCTGATGGCTGTCTGTCTATGGGTGTTTGGATTGGAAACTATAACATGACATTTCACTACTTTTGTGGCATCAAGTTGAACCCTAACTGGTGCAAAAAAACTGTGCTAATGGAGATATTACAGTTAAATACAAAGCAAACAAAGTCAGGAAATGAAAAACATTAGGATTTGGAGTCTTGGGAGTCTTGGTGTATTGGTGGTGTGGTATTATTAGGGGTTGTCAACCCTAACACCCACCCCTTCCCCAGCCTGTAATCTCTTACTTGAAGAGCAAGTTACAGCTCCAAGCCAGTGCATCATAAGCATATTCTCTGGAGGTAAAGGAGTATAGCTTGTCACATGTGGTCAACAGAATCAGACATCATTTACTTCATTAGGGGCCCTGCATGCCCTGTGTGAAGTAAGAGATCATGTATAACCTTGTTTGCTCATGGGAGAATATGGCATTAGGGTGACAACCCCAAGTAACACCACACCACCAATTCGCCAAGACTCCCAAGATTTCAAACCTAAATATTTTTCTTTACTTTGTCCTCTTTACGTTCTTCAACTATAACATCTGCATTAAAGTAGATTTTTGCAATGAATTTCCTTTCCTTTTATGATAGTGGAATCATATCCTCACTCATTCAGGTCCCTTTGGGACCTGCATCAACAGATGTAAATGTACAGGACCCTGGGCCCTGCACCAAGAAAACAATCCATTTGGCTATGGAAACAAGGAATCTATGGGTCTGTCTGTAGGGCTGTGCAAGAGGGCCTGCACTTCCATGTGGATGCAGGTGCAGAAGTACAGAACCAGCAGTCCATCTTGTTATCAAGTCATCAGTGGTGAGCTTTCCTGGGCTTGTCAACCCTAAAGCCCACCTACTTCCCTGAGCAAACAAGATCAAATATGATTCCTTTTCTTCACATGGAGCTCTGCATGAGGAAAGCAATGACAGATTCTATTGACAACATGTGGCGAGCCATGCTTCTCTGCCTTTAAGAGTGTATCACTTTGATGCACTGACTAGGTGCTGTACCTGTGCTTTGGGCAGGAGGCTATGGGCAGTGGGGTGAGAGGGTGGGAAATAAGGGTTGACAACTCCAAGGAAGACCCCACCACTTATTTGCCAATAGTCCAGAGACCCAAAACCCTAATGTTTTTCATTTCCATACTTTGTGCACTTTGCATTTTTCAACCCTAATGTCTGAATTAATGTACGTTTTTGCAATTAATTTCCCTTCTTTTTCTGATAGTAGAATCATACCCTCATTTATACAGGTCATTCAGGACCTGTGCAAAGTAAAATAAACAGAATACTGGAGATAGTCCTGACCCAGTGCATGGGCCCATCAGGCCTCGACAAGCATATCAAGACCTTGTGAGGGAAGGCTCCCCAGCCCACCACAAGGTATAGCGTGTGTGCCAGAACACTGCTACATCCTTCCCCAGGCTGGGGCCGGTGCTGCACATTGTAGCACCTTCTCCCTAGCCTTGGCCCATTAAGCCAGCTCACCAAGCTCAAGTCACTGGCATGGAAAGGCAATGTGGTCCCCACTGGGCCAATGGATATACCTGCAAATGTTACTTTGTAATTTTTTTGTGACATGTTGACCCCATAATTTCAACAGTCATTATATGACCCATCCTTCTGAACATGACAGGTGTCATTTAATAACACACTGGACAAAATGTAATTTTGTACCAGAATTGCAAAATCTCCTTTCCTTCAAGACACTGACCAGGTGGAGGCAGTACAGAGAAGGGCCACCAAAATAATGCATGACCTGCACCAGAAGCCCTATGAGGAAAGACTCAAGAAGTTACACATGTACTCTCTAGAGGAAAGGAGGGAAAATGGAGACATGGTAGAAATATTCAAATACCTCAAAGGGTATCAATAAGATGCATGAAGGTGGCATTTTTCACAGAAAGAGATGCTCAAGGACAAGAGGGCACAACATGAAGCTGGAAGAGGGGAGACTTAGAGGGGATGTGAGGAAATACTTCTTTACAGAAAGGGTGGTGGACATAGGGAACAGCCTCCCAGAAGAGGTGGTGGGTACAAAAACAGTTACAGGTTTCAAACATGCATGGGATAGATACAAGGGGACCTTGGTAACAGGGCTGGGGGGTTAAGGTTGGAGATCAATCAGGGTCTATGGTAGCGCAGTAGGTGGGGAACTTAGGGGAGACTGAGTGGACCAGAATGTCCTTTTCTGCTGACAGTTTCTCTATTTCTATGGCCAGGATTTGAAAAACAACAGCTGTCACGTTCAAGAGGGTATGTGAATAAATGGCTATGTTGAAAATGTGGGGTTTAAATATTGAAAATGACCAAAGTTATGAGTGTGCATGGAGAAATTACAACATACTGTACCTTCATAATGTTTATTAATATTTTGACCCAAATTTTCAACATAGCCATCTTATGAACCCACCTCCTGAACCCGAGAGGTGAAAATCTTAAAATCCCCACCAAAACATCATTTCGTACCACAGGTGCAAAAACACATTTTGGCCAGGATGTGAAAAATGGCAGCTGTAATGTTCATGTGGTGGTGTTAAAAAAATGTTATGTTGAAAATTTGGAGTCAAAATATTAAAAATTACCAAAGTTATGAGGGAGTGTTGAAAAATTTCAATGTACCCTCATAACATGGTCATTTTTTAATATTTTTTGGCCATATCTTTACCGTGGACTTTTTGGTATCCCACCTCATGAACAATGGTGGCAAAATTATGTAAATCTGACCCAAAAGGTGAGTTTGAGCAGTGACCGCAAAATCACCTTTGGTGCTGGATTTACATAATTTCAACACCATTGTTCATAAGGTAAGGTCCCAAAAAGTCCATGTTGAAAATCTGGGCAAAGAATATGAGAAAATGATCACATTGTGAAGAAAAGTTCAAAACACATTGAAATACATTATACGGCACTTACCTGTTTTCCTCAATTCCCAGTCTAGCATAAGAAAGTGAAGAACGTGTCTCTGATCCAGAGAGGATTATGGTATTGGATCTTGGCTGGGTGTGTAAAGCGTAATGGGGCATGGGATGGTTACTGCTGAATAGGGGGTGGGATGGGGATGGCAGCACAGAATAAGGAACTATTTCTTTATTTCAGGGTTAAAAACAAACAAACGAAAAAAAAAAAGATATCTCAGGACAGTTTTCTTTATTTCAGGTGCAGTACTTCCAACACTGAGGACTGGGCATGGCAGTGTCAGCATGATACTTGGGGATACTAGGGGTGGATACACCAGTGTCCCAGACAGCTTGGTCAGGTAAAGGGAGGGTGTGTATGCCGACACCATGGATTGATGGATTGGGCACCCCAGTGTCAGCAACTTAAAATTATGGGTATTTGGAGAGGAACGTTATGGAGGGGAGGGGGGAAAAATCACCAGGGGTGGGCACCCTGGTGTCAGACTATATTGTTAATTAAATTAGCACCAGGGATTGGGTGGGGCACCTCAGTATCCAGTCCAAATAAATAAAGCCACTCATGGCCAATGGCATATAGTTGACAAAGAAAACACACGCGCACGGCACATTCAGCAGGGACAGGGCTACACTCTGACAGGTAGCTTCATCCCTGCTAAACAAACACAGCAAAACAGCATACACTGACAGGGAGCGGACCCTGTAAGCTGATAAACAAGCACATTTCCATAACACAACCACATGACCTCATGTGGTCATAAAAATTCAGTTATCTTTAGAACAGTGATTTTTTTAAACTGTGCATTCTCACAAATGGAATCTTTTTTCTTAAATATTTTAAAAACTACTGAAGTTTGGTAGATAAAAAACACAAAAGCATATACCGTGGGCCAAACTCTATCAATCCTCCAGGTTTCAGGTTTCAAATTCTCCTAGTTTTTTTTTTTTTTTGTTATCGGTGAACAAAAAAAAAGGTCGTAATTTATGTACTTTTGGTATTTTATGCCCCTCTGTAACTTTTCCCTTTTGTAAACCAGTTGTCATGAAATTTTCAGGATCCATCTTGGCTCCATCTCTATGCATTCCAAATTTCAAGTAATTTAGTGGAACGGGGGCAAAGTTCTTAAGGTGCAAAAATCGTGGTTTAACATTAAAGGCCCACATATTCAAAGAAGATGTGCGGCCCAAAATGGAGATGTGAGGCGCATCCCAGAAAATGTGCGGAAGCATGATATTTGAAAGGGAGAGATGCATCACACATTTCCAAATGTGTGATTGAGCAGAAATAATGTATGTGGGTCAAAAAAGGGGGTAGGCACCTGAATATGCCGTGGAAGTGTGTATTCAGCCAAAATGTGCAGCGCATGTGTCACGCATCACAAAACTGTGCCATGCAAAGTTAGATATGTAAGGGGAAGGTGAAAATTGGCTAGCCACTCACTGGCAGGCTGCAGAACTGCAGACAGGTGACCCTGAGACAGTCCTTGGAGGTGCACCAGGATGTGCTTCAGACACCCACACATAGCAGTCATGCCAGGACAGTAGTACCCAAAGCCATAGCCATGCTGTGCCAGCTTGCCAGGAACTTACTGGGTGCTGCTGCGTGACATCCAGGCACCGCCCAGTCAGTCACCCCCTCACCACACCCAGATTGGGAATACCCAGGTGCCACATGCTAGTCAAGTGCCCCCCTAGCACATCAGTGGAGCAGATGGCTACAATACAGAACATGTACCAGGTGCCATGGCCTGTGCCTGCACCCATGTGGTCATCAGAGTGCCACCCAGTTGAGGCATGCATCCATGGTGGTGTCTAGGACAACGGTGAGCAGGATGCATGGCGTTAATGGTGGCAGCATGGCATGGGTCAGGGACAGCCCAGTGGTACACACCCACAGTGCAACACCATAGGTGCATACAGCACACCCATGCCAAACCCACACCACCAGGAACCACATACACGTCACCGATGCCATCCCTTCAGTGTGACATGCCACAGGGACCCTGGGTTCAGGTTACTGTGGTGTACTGGTGGTGGACAGTGCACAACTGTGAGCAGCACAGGGCAGGGGTGCACCACCTGTTGCCTGTAGGTGGCATGGATATGCCCCAAGGATACATGACCCTTCCAGTGGTGTACATGCAGCCACCTAGTGCACAGACATGCCCATGAGTAGTAGCACTGCTAACCTCTCAACTGGCACACAATATGGGATACGGCACTCATGTTATCACTCAGACACACTTTGACCCACATAAAGTGGGTGACATTACACACCAACCACTGGGACTGTTATGCAGAATTGTATGACACTATGAGATGCTACAGGTAGGTATCAGCACACTGTAGCAATATTGGTGCATTCATTTCTACAGTCTTCTGAGCTTGCACTGTCATGATTCCTGCTGTGTCACACATTCTGACCAGTTGTCACACACCTTAAAAAATTTGAAACATAGAATCTGTCAGCAGATAAGGACCATACAGCCCACCTAGTCTGCCCATTTCCCTACTTGGTTTGGCAATCCTTACTCTTATCTGGATTGCCTTTCCCCCACTCTGCTGTACAGCAGGGTGCCTTTTATGCTTATCTCAAGCACTCTTGAATCCCTGTACTGTTTTCACTTCCACCACCTCCGCTGATGGGCTGTTTCATGGATCTACCATCCTCTCTGTGAAAAAATACTTCCTAGCATTCCCCTTAAGCTTCCCTCCCTCCAGCCTCATGTTATGTCCCCTTGTCCTTGTGCACTCTCTTCTCTGAAATATGCTCCCTCCCTGTACCCTGTATCTTTCTCTAAGGTATTTGAAAGTCTCTATCACATCCCCTCTCTCCCTTCTCTCTTCCAGTGAATAGATGTTTAGTTCTTTGAGTCTTTCCTCATAAGGCTTGTGGTGCAGTCCATGTATCATTTTTGTTGCTCTTCTCTGGACTGTTTCCATTCTGTCTATGTCCTTCCTGAGATGTGGTCTCCAGAATTGGACACAGTATTCCAGAAGAAGCCTCACCAGTGATCTATACAGTGGCATCATCACTTCACTCCTCCTACTGGTTAAGCCCCTTCCTATGCACTCCAGCATTCTGTTTGCTTTCCCCACTGCTTTTTTGATTGTTTGGCTGACTTCAGGTCATCGGATATGATAACCCCCAAGTCTCTCTCTCTTGACTTGTGGTGGCTAGAACCCCCCCCTTGGCACACATTTGTGTGCTAAGGGGTTGGCGTATGTAACACTGTACTTAGCCCAGTGCAGTCCACCCACAAACATCCATGCATTCCACCTGCCTAGGCTGCAGTACCTCCTGATCACCTTTGTAGAGCGGTGGTGGTGCTGCTGCCCTGTAATGCTGGAATTGTGCATGCCCATGGTATGCAAATGGCCTGAATACATTCCAGTAATGAGATGCAAATATGCTGTTTGAGCGCTGACTGTGCAGTGAGTCCATTTGCATATCCTGGCTGAATATTACAAATCTGCACACCACGCAAGTGGCTTTGCATTGTGCACTTCCATATGCTCTGCACCGTGTTCTGGGTGCCTGCCATGCCGCACATCTTTCACTGTGTGATTGTGCATGTTCAGGATATTCAACCGCGCAATCGCATATTATGGTGTAACTTCTAAATATACCATTATGTTGTGCCAGCACAGTTGAGTTGTGTGGTAGAAGCTCTAGCACAATGCAGTCTGCCACTTTTGAATATGGGGCCCCTAGTGTTTACTCAACCCTAATATGCAGGTGCTACTGCACCTGTATAATATTGGCATAGTCAGAGTTGAGTAATATTGCAACTTAATAACTTTGGTGGTGTTCAAGGAAATTGCCTCAAATTTGCATGTTTTGTCCAGGAGGCAAGTTCTTAAGACATGGGAAGATTTGTGATGGTTGGTTAGGTGGTTTCTGATATCTAGATGTGTCATTTTTACAATAATGTCTACATTTGTTCCTATACTTATTACATGTTTTTTTTTGCTCTCACGGTATGGAATTTTTTCCCAAAACTTTCAGGGTAGAAGAGACCTGTAACAAGGTAATGCCTTTCGAAAGTTTCATAAAAAAATCAGTTCCAGAGTTATAATGATTTTAAGGTATTTTTCTGAGCATGCTCAGTAGTGTTTTAGGATAGCTCTTATAAGAAAGATAAATTTACCTCTTGTGAGCATTTACCTTTCACTAAATTATTGCCTTTTAGGTCTGGAGAAAAAAATTTGGGTGGTGATGGCTGACATCTTTTTTGGTTTGTTTGTTTTCTTACACTAAAAACATGGAAAATACATAAAAATTATGTATTTAAAAAAAATAAATCAATAAAAACCTGAATCTAGCAAGATTCTGGTGTTAGTTCTTTAAATGAGGCCTGGAAATATGTTTTTTGGGACCCCAAAATCCTGGGTGCCCAGCATAGTGACAGGACTTGTTTTTTCAGGTTTGAGCTGATAATGTCCCTGTCTCACATGATGGACTTGCAGTGGGGGAATTTTAAACTCATACCCAGAACAGTGAAATTTACATGCTCCCTCCCCATCCCAGCTCTGCCAGCCCCCCCTCCTGGTAATTTCCAATGTTCATTTATTTTGTTTAAGTATACTCCCTGCCCCTCCTAGCTCAGCCCACTCTACCTCATCCTTCCCAATTCTGTTTCCTTTATTTTACTATACTCCCTCCCCCTCCCAACTCAGGCAGCCCTTCCTCATCCTTCATGACTGCTGTGGAATCCTTGACAATTCTGTTTCCTTTATTTTAGTATACTACTGTCCCCTCCCAGCTGCGCCAACCCTCCCCCTTTCTCCCCAATTGTTGTGGAATCAGGCTCTATAAGCTGACCGGGGTGCCAACCCCTGGTACTGCTTCATATCGCCTCCTTCCTTCTGGATCCTTTGCCCATCCCAATACATAGGTGGCGACATTGATGCTGCTCAACAGTAAATGCCAACATTGGGGTGCCAAAACCCCAATGTTGGGTCCAGTCCCTGTAAAAAAGAAAACTGTCTCTTGTCATTTTTTTAAAAATGTTATTTAAACCTGTAAAGAAGAAAACAGTCCCTCATTTATCTGTCCTTTCCCTACCCCCACCCTGATCCCCTATGCAGCACCATCCACCCCACCCCCACCCTCACTTACCTAAAGATGGTCTCCATTGTAGATCCACTCTTTGATTGGAAGGACATCCTCCTCCTGGAATTGGGATTGCAATATGAGACAATAAGGCAAGGGTTAATGTATTTCAATGTACGTTGAATGTTTACTCTGAACTTTGTGATTTTCAAATAATTTTACACTATATTTTCAACATGGCCTTTTTGAGATGCCACTTTATTTTCTTATTTTATAATTTCTGGCCAGAAAAAGCACACTAAGTCAAGGCTTGTTTCCAAGTGCATCCAGGGAGCACAGAGAAGTTAAGTGACTTGCTCATGGTCACACAGTATGCAAGTGGGGGTTGTGGGATTCAAAACCAGTTCTCCAGGTTTGCAGCTCATTGCTCTTAACCCCTACACTATATTGTATCCCTATCATGAACAAGGTGGGTGACATTTTTCAAATCCATCCTGAAAGGTGATTTCAGAATCATTCCATGAAATCACCTTTCAGCCAGAATTTGAAAATGTTCACTTACCAGGTTCATAAGGTGGGATAATAAGAAGACTATGTTGAAAGTGTTGTGGAAAAATATGGTAAAATGACCAGGTTATGACTGAACATTGAAATATCTCAATGTCCACTCATAATTTTACTAATTTTGAATATTTTTCCACCAAACTTTCAACATGGCATTTTTGGGACCCCACCTCATGAACAAGGCAGCTGAAAATGTTCAAATCCAAGCTGAAATATGCTCTCACAGTTGCTCCACAGAATCGCCTTTTAGGCAGAATTTAAAAATGTTCACTTACCTGGGTCATGATATGGTGTCATATGAAGACTATGTTCAGAATTTGGGATAAAAATATTTAAAAAATGCAAAGTTGTGGGTATACATTGTGATTTGACCATTCTTTCTCATAACTTCAGTAAGTTTCAATATTTTCATTTCACGCTTTCAATATAACCATTTTTTCACACCACCTCATAAACACTGCAGGCAATCCTGGTCAATAAGTACTTTTGTACTTGTGGATCAAAATTACATTTCAGTCACCATTTTGTAAGTGCCACATGTCATGTTTATAAGGAGGAGTCATAAAATGTCTATGTTGAAAATTTAGGGTAAAAATTTAAACAAAAATAATTAAGAACTGTCTGCAGTGCCAGACTTTGGCCCAGTCCCAGTAGGTACTGCTTTGTGATCCTGTGCTAGTTAGCTGAGTTCAGAGGGTAAGCTCAGTGAGCCACCCAGATGGGCCAAAGCTGAAAGGGTGGTGGTGTCATGTGACACCACCCCCAGCTTGAGAAGCAAAGGTCCATGACTGCCTGCATCGGTCCAAGTACCATTTAGTGAAGAGAAATCTTCTCTTGGCATAGAGCTCTGCACCTCTGCTACTGTGGCTGCCAGAGGGATCTGTGCTTTGGCTGACAGATGGCCTCTTTACCCTGTGCATCTGTATCTGTAGCTGAAAGGAAGCACAAGATCCAGAGAGCCCTGTGCTTCTGCAGCCCTCAAGATAGCCTCGTAAATTTTTGACATCTGTTGCTGCACAGACATGCAGGGCCCAGAGGGTCCTGCACTACTATAGGCAGATGGACTCCTCCCTTGGCACAGGGCCCAGAGAGCCCTATGAATCTACATCTATTCACACAGGTCCCTTTGGGATATGATTTCACTATTTCAAAATGAATGGAAATTCAATGCAAACAGACTGTGTTAATGCATCAGTTAAAGTTCAACGTACTGCTACAAAAGTAGGGAAATTTGGCATTAGGGTTTCCAACCCTAACTCTGTACTACCACAACAAAAAGATAAGACCACAGAAGCAACCACAGACAGCCATCATGAGGTAAGACAAACAGCATACAACTGTTTCCAGATGACATACCTTTGAAAATATGCAGGCAGCACACTGCACTATGCTACCTTTGCAGATTTCTATCTGTGATATGCACACTGCAAGACATACATACTCAGTTCTGGCTGCAGATAGAAATCCACGATACTCAAATCACAACAGTACTGCTGGAGCAGAAGCACAAGCCTCTCCAGCCACAGATAGAAATCCACAGTTTTGTGGGTCTGGCAGAGTTTTGATGCCAGCTGTGTCCCAGTGTAGAATGGAACTTATAGAGTGTGCTGGCATTCCTGTGAGACATTCTTTTGAGGTCTGCAAGCTGTCCTACTGCAAGAAGCCATTCTGCCACTGTTGGGATAGTAGGAGTGCTCCAATGGCAGAGGATCAATCAGTGTGCTGTGATGCTTACAGCTACCACCCATTTGAGATTGATGGAATGTTTAGGGAATGGGAGAGTGGGAATACCCAGCAGTAGATGAGATCTGTCTAGTTTAGGGTTATCTCCCACTACTGTCTGCATGATGGACGTCTTGCCAGAAAGCTACCAGGTGGGGGCAATCCCATAAAACATGAGTCAGAGTTGCACCTAGAGATTGACATCAGCAGCAATGGTCTTTGGCCAGGATATCAAGCTGTTTGAGTTTGGCTGGTGTATGGTACTACTTGAGAAGGACCTTATGTTGAATCAAGCAGCTTCTGCTATCTCAGTAGGCTGTGTGTGCTCTTTTCAGGCCATGATACCAAGCCTCATTCCTTATCTGAATTCCTAGTCCCTGCTCCTATGCAGTTTTAGATAAGAAGGGTTGATCAGGAAGGGCATCCTGAAAAAAGCGGTATTCATAACTTGTTCTGCCTCTGTGGAGTTTGGCATCAGCAGACACCACTGCCGCAGCAATGCTCACTGCCTTTGAGCGTGAGCCTGAACCTTGAAGGAGATCATGCTCCTGATCTGCAAACAACTCCAAAAGTACTGTTTTGGTAGCTCAGATCTCTGCTGTAGGATGTTAAAGGCCTCCACATGGCTACCATCAGGTGTGAGGGGGTTTGTGGAATATCAGGATGCCTTTATGGGCCCATGTGTGCCATCTAGGTGGGGGAGTGGCTAAGATGTAGATTGTCACTGCCCCAAAGTGGCTCTATGGTTGGAGGTGCTAGGGAGGTCTTAATAATCTTGGGAAGTTTCTCCCAAGCCTTTTTGGATCCAAGGATAGTTGGATGCTCTCTGAAGGGCTGAGGTATCTGATTGTATAGCAAAGCAGCAGCCAAGAAGGAGCTACTGAGATCTATTTCCATACACAACAAAGGAGATTTGTGAGTTATCACTACGAACTACTGTAGAGTTTGTGCTGTAGTGAAGGAAGGCCACATGATAGCCATGAAGCCATGGTAGCCCCCCTTCCCCTCCCTCCCTCCTTTGGACCAGTGGCTGCACAGTTTAACCTGGTTGTACTGCGGTGTTCTGCCCTCTCAAAGGAAGTCCCCAGTGAGTGTATCCATTTTCTGAAACAAGGCAGAGTGAATGTGCATGGGAAGATGAGATAGGATATACCTGACCCGAGGCACCATGATCATTTAAAATGCATCATTCTTGTCTGCCATTGAAGGAGATAGTAATTTCCACTTGGCTAATTCCACCCAAGCTGCCTCCAGACAGATTCAGTTGTGCAATCTTGGAGAAGGCAGTGTTGATAACAATTCCCAAATAGGTGATCCCTTGAGGGGCCCATCTGAGTCTTTTCTCCTTGTATGGGCCCCCTATAGCAAGAGAGTGCAGTGGAAGGATTTCAGTTTTATTATGATTCACTCTCAGTGCAGATATGCTTGTGAATCTGTTTAGGAGCTCAAGGGTGTGATCCAAAGGGGCCTTTCCATTCCCTTGGACAAAGAGTAGGTCATATGCATGCAGAAGAGCCCAACACTCCTCCATCCTACTGGTGATCCTCTTGAGAAATAGATGATGGCGTATCACAGTGACTAGCACAAAGAGAAGTGGGGAGAGGAACAGCCTTGCTTCATCCCCTTTTGTAGTGAGAAACAGGAGGACCATAAGCCACTGGTGAGGACACTAGCTTTGGGGTAGTTACATAGGAGCTTAAGTCACTGAAGAAAGCAAGGTCCAATACCCATTTGTTCCAGAATCTTCTGTATTTACCCCCACTCCACCGAATCAAAGGCCTTTTCGAGGTTAACTACCATAGCTATTTGTGGGGGATGGCCACTGTTTGACAGATTGTATGATGTTAAGGAGGGAGTGCAGGAGATCAGAGCTTTGCCTCTCTTTAATAAATCCAGCCTGAGTCAGGTAAATGAGCCCCCTCAACACAGACTCCAGCATGGTAGCTAGGCTTTTGATGAGAATCTTGGTATCCGTGCTGATAAGGGAAATGGGCGTATAACAGTCAGGCATAGTGAAGTCAGATGACAAACAATGCCCAGAATCCCCTGCAGATGACATTAGAGTAGTGGGCAACAGTGGGAGATACATAGACTGCAGTGCATATTAAAGTGTTTATAATATCTGATCCAATGTTTCTAGGGTGGCTTTTCTCCAGGGGATAAGTGCAGTCCTCTGTGATCATATGTAATCCATGAAGGACAGTGGGACCAGCAAACAAAAGGTCAGAGCTTACATAAATTCTAACATGCACTGTAGGCTATTGAGTCTTCTCATTGCTGTCTACAATCTACTATACTACTGGAAACAGTAAGTAAACCAAATGTTTTGCACACAAAGTGCACATTGGGACCAGCCCCACACTTCAGTGCAGGTGCCTTGCTGGTGACTGTTCCCCTTTAAACCTGTAAGCAAGGAGTTTTCCTGCCTTGTTGCCCCCTTATCAATATGTATGTTTCAGCTGGAACATGGCCAGCTCAGCCTTCCTTGTCAGTAGGTCATTAAAGCACATCCTAGTGTTGGCGAGGCACACAAGGGTTTCCTGAGTGGGAGGATTGTTTTTTGTGTTCAGCCTCAACCACTACCAGCTCAGTCTCCAAGGAGTGCAACTCAGCTTCCTACTCCTTACACCTTTGTGCAGCATAGCTGATGATTTTGCACCTCATAGTAGCCTTCTATGCTTCCCAAACTATCTGCTGGGAGGTTTCTCCATGCTGAATGATTTGCTGGAAGGCTGATGTCTCCATCTTGGCCCTTGTTATAAATGTGAGTTGCTCATTAACAAGGAAACAAGTCTCCAACTCCTTGACTTAGGGGGGGTGGACACCCCCACATCATATTACAGGCTATTAGAGCATGATCAGAGATGACAATGGAGAATATCATGTTGGCAAGAGTGTTATATGTCTCTTCAGGGGTGGTAAACCACATGTCAATGCAGCTTGAGGAGGAGTACACTTCACAGAAGCCCGTGAAGTCTCTCCCCCATGGGTTCTGCTGCCTCCAAGCATCTGGCATGCAACGTTCCTTCAAAAGGCACCCAAGAGCATCTTTGGCCATGGCATGCCATTGAGACTGACCTGTATTATGATCCACACAGGCTTCCATCACTAAGTTAAAGTCTCCATCTAATAAGATGGAGATAGGTGCTGGGACATAGTGGGATAGGGCCTGGTTAAGATCATGGAAAAACTGTGAATTGTCAATGTTTGGTCCACAGACACTGACCAAGGTTAGGGGATTTTGGTGGGTAGCTGCTTCAATCATAACCCAGCAAGCCTCTTGCTCATAGCATTATGTCATATTGACCATTACAGGCTCCTGTGCAGTAGAATGGAGACTCCTGTCTTTTGGCAGTATTGTGGGCCTCCGCCGCCACCATTCCCTTTTTGGTTTTGCTATTTCAACATTACAAAGTCAAGTCTCCTGCAAGAATGCAATTTTCACCTGTAAATGTCTCAGGTGTGACTGGATCTTTTTCCTGTTTTATGGGGGAATTGAGGCCCCTAACATTCCAGAACACAGCATGTAGTCTTTTGTCCATGACTGGGGATTAAGCACAGTGGTTCAGATGGGTGATGGCCAATCAGATATGTCCCCATGTACTGGAGAATGTAAAGGTTTGTGATGGAACTAGAACATAGACTCATACCTGTGCATAGCCCATGTAGACATGTAGTAAAAACCATAGCATTACCACCCCCCCCCCCATCAATTTAAACAATGGTCTAACAAGGGCAGACTGAATAATGTATGAGGACCCCCCCATCTATCTTCCTCCCTCTTCCTCTCTCCTATTTATCCCAATCACCCCTCCTCAGATACTTTAACTTTCTAACTTTCTAGCCATAACTCGCATAAGCTATCCTAAGGAAAGCCTAAGTACAGTACCAATGACCTGCTCTGAGATGTCTTCTGTGAGGGCAATCCGCTGCTCAGTCACATTCAGATGATCTCCTATTTGTATGATGTCACTATTAGTATGCTGAGTTGCTATTCCCAGGTTGTTCATTTTAGCCATTAATGCCTTGAACATTCCTTTAATTTCTGACAGAGCTAAAGGGGGAGAGCTGCTGACAGTTGTCACCATCTTGTTTTCCTGTCAGTGGCAGACAGATAAACAGCAGTGCTCAACAATAACTTCACCCAGGGAACTCCAAATTGAAAAACTGTTTCACTGGGACACACCCAAGATGTTCCCCCAATGGACTGAGTACTTTGTGGTTCAGTTAAGGCACATAATAGGGTAGATTATACTGGATGAATTACAGGGGTCAGTAGAACAAAAAGATTAGGCAGCCATCTTGTGTGTGACAGGCCACACAGCCCAACTTTTTCCCTTTCTCCAGCAGACCAGTCCGGGGTTTGAATTCCACAGCCCCCACTTGCATACTGTGTGACCCTGAGCAAGTCACTTAACTTCCTTGTGCTCCCAGGTCACACCTGAAAACAAGCTTTGGCTTAGGGTGCCTTTCCTGGTTAAACAATTTCCCCTTTTTAAAACAACAACCCACAACAGGGTCAGGTTTCTTCAGAATAAATGCACTTCCTGGGTTCATTCAAAGACACTCAGCCTTTGTAACAAAACTCATGTATTCTTCCTAGCAACAACCTAACTAAGGAAAACTAAAATGTTTTTCTGTTAAGAAAATATTTTCCATTTTATAGGTGAAATAACCCACTCCAAAGCATATGTTTCTTGAGAATTAATGTACTTCTGTTGGTCTCTTGCCTTCCAATTCACTGAAGGCATGCATTCATTCTTTTTTCCCCTCCTCACTTGGCATGCCCCTTTTGACCCTCACAGCTCCCCCAACCCCACCACTCACCTTCTCTGGGACTTACATGAGGGAGACGCCTGTTCCTCCAGAGATTCACCCCTATGGTGGGGCCCCCCCGGATAGCCATGCTTGGTTCGGTGGTCCCTTGCACCTAGTAGGTGGCATGGAGTCTGTGAGGTTCTATGGGTCGGCATCCTGTCATTGGTGGTGTTTTCCAGTGTTCTGATGTTCCCAACCTATGAACACACCATGGAAGTGACAGCCAGATGTTGCATGTCACAGGACATGAAGACATTTTCTGTCAGAGTGCATTCCCCACCTGGAACTGCTAACCTGAACTGCACTGCCACCCATGGTCACCTAGGTGGCAATGTTACTGTGGAGCACTCTACAATCCCTCCTCAGTGAAGAAGAGCATCCACTGGGATGGTTGACCTTTCTCCATCCGGCTGACCCCTGAGCAGCCCAGGTTCATTCCTGAACCCGGGTCACTGAAATGGTGACAGGTGAGGCATGAATACCTCAGCTGTCCTTGCCAGTGGGCTGGCTTCATGCATTAGTTCTCTATAAATGCATGCTCTGTTGTGTGCTATTGCTTACATATACACTGATAAAGAATAAATATGGATAAAGTATAGTGTACAAGGGAATAAAAGCCACAAGGGGGTCTTATAAGCTCAACAACTTGCTTTATGAGTCCCCTTGAGATGGCATTAATTACCCCTTGAGATGGCATTAATTAGAAAGTAAACATCACTTGTTTTGTTTTACATAATACATTTGGTTAGTTAAAAATTGCATTATTTTGGTACCTTACAATCGGGTATTACTACCAGAGCAGATGTCAGTTGCCATTCATTCAATTAGCAAACACAGAAGAGTGAGGATGCTCGCTCCACAAGGAGATGGTTTTCTATTTTACAGGTGTTTTAACTATTGAATCTGGGGTTTGGGGACTTTGGAGGAGAAGAAAGGGATTTATTGGTAAGACGGTAATAAAGGGTGGAGGGTTAATTCATGTTTTAGTGGCATGGGGAGGGTGTGTGGTGGAAATGTGCTTCAGGGGGTGAGGACAAGGGATTGATTTATAGTGCTACTGAACAGGAAGCCACGTAAAACTGCAACATGCTGCAGTGGAGTTACTGCCATAAACAAGGCAATTTCTATGGTAGTTTATCCCTTTTGTCATGGAGTAACTTGAGACACTTTGTAACATCCTTGATGGTGCCACTGTACTTTTACATAACTTCACCTGCTGAGTAAAAGAGAGGACAGAGGTTGAGGCTTAGCAGGGGACAGGTGGGGGATATACAGTGCAGCCAGCAAGGATGCAGTGTGCAGTACTTTGTAGTAGGGATGGGCGGATATCTGACCCTATAAATGGAACCTGTCATTTGTTAAACTTTCTGACCCTATCCCTGACCCAATCAGATACTGCTGTATGAATCGGGTCAGGTAGTGGCTGATTTTAGATCAGTAATGCTCACTCTTCTGCTGCTCCTTAACACATAATAAAATCATTAGCACTTGTGGCTATTACAATTAAAAAATCACTGTTGCAGAGAAAGAACATCATTTAGTTCATCTAACTCTGTTTTTTTTTTTTTTACTGGAGCTGGTGTTGAAGTGGGTGTTGTGGCCATTGGGGTTAGTGGCTCAAGAACATTGGGAGAAGTCGGTGTGACATGGAGGGAAGCCAGGCTGCAAGAAACAGGTTTGGAGTTCAGTGACTGAAAGCTACAGTATTTCAATCAGCAGGGGACATTAGCTGTTCAGTGTCATGGGCATCTAACCATCTGGCATCTTCCTTTTCGGTGGCAAATTTAAACAACTGCCTGTGCCCATAAATAGTCTCCACACAGTGACCCAGCCAGACTGCAGCATCTCTTACACCCGTAGTGTCAGAAGACATATAGCAGAGGGTGATACTTTATACATACATACATTGACACATAGACAGTGTCGGCAGATAAGGGCCTATGGCCCACCCAGTCTGCCCATTTAAGTTTGTAAGTTCAGTTTATGTTTTCCAGGAAGTCTGTTGCCCCTTACCCCTGACCTCCAGAATTCCTTTATGTCTATCCCATGCATTCTTAAATCCCGTGATTGTTTCAGCCCCCACCACTTCCTCTGGCAGGGTGTTCCATTTGTCCACCACCCGTTCTGTGAAGAAATTCTTCCTCACGTTTCCTCTGAATCGTCCTCCCTCTTTTGTAACTTTTATTTCAGTGGAGGCATCCTAATCAGAGCTGTAACTTCAATCCTAGCAGAGTCGAGGCTATAAATTTTAGCTCACTAAGGCTGTCACTCACCAGCGGCTGCTACATTCCAGGGCAGCACAGCCTTACAGCAGTGTATTATTGGGGTACATAGCTGCTGAGTTTTTCTCTGATCAGGGTTGAAATCACTCTAAACAGAGGCTGTAATCAACCTGGTGCTGATACATTCTACGGTGGAACATACCACTATCCGACCTAGTGCAAAACTGGATCCGATCGGATAATGGACACAGAATATGTGGATCCAATATCTGGGAACATTTCTGTATCCACCCATCCCTACCTTGTAGTAAATGACATGTCACAAAATACTGCATGACATAAGGTCTTAAATGCCAAGGAATTACATTGTTTCCTGCATCATACTACAGCATTTTTCAGTAATACTGCAAGGCACTGCACTGTATCCTGGCTGGCGAAGTTGTAATTTTAAAATATGTAGCAGGTTGGAAGGGGGTGGGTGTATATGATCCAGTGGGTGTGGGTTGTCTTCTTTTAATTTTTACAGGTGAAACAGTGTAAAGAGATGACTTTGCATAGTTTTTTTACACACAAAGTGCTACTTTGTCTAGTGAAGACAACATGTTGTGGTACTTTATCTGCAACTTCATTGGTGACGTGTCACTACACATACACTTTGCTGGACATAGCAAGCACTTTGCAAGGTGTAGAACTATGCAAACTAGATTACATAATTACTCAACAGCGAAAAAACTAAGTCAGTGCTCTTTGCTGGAAGCCAAATGAGGAGGTATACCACTCCCTTCTCAATTTTGTGCAACTCCCACTCCAACCTTGAGCAGGTGCCCTTGTTCCAGTACCTAGAGATTACAATCAATGAGTCCCTCTCCTTCAATGAGCATATATGAAATATTACCACTGCTGCCAATAGGAAGTTAGGGGCCCTATATAGGCTTCAGTTCTGCCTCACACCTGAGGCTAGGGTCCAGGCAGTAAGAGGGACAGTTTTACCCATCCTGGACTATGGTAATGTGGTATATGGTGCAGCCTCTGAAACCAGCCTGCACAGGGTCCATACCACCCTCAACAATGCATGCCACTTTGTTTTAGGTGCAGATCGTCTTATGCACACATGCATCCTTTATATTGGGACACGATGGCTTCCCCTCATGGACCAACTCAAGCTCCACTCCTGTTCTTCTAAGGAAGAAGGCCTTTCTAGGTCTTGCACCCCCCTCACAAGCCTTATTCCATCCAGTCCCTGCTGAGCACTCCACAAGAAGTGTTACAAGACATGCCCTAGCAGTACCTTTCAGAAGAACTGCCTTGGGGAGCCAAGCCGTTACAGTAAGGGCCCCCACCTGGCTAAATGAACTTCCCCAGGCTACTACTAGCTTTACTCACCTTGGCTAGTTCAAATCTGAAATTCAGAAGTCCATCGCCCCTCCAGTACAATGTTGCTGTAAAGAACACCCCAGCCATTTCTAGCCATCCTGGTGCCCCCGACACAATATGGCTTGACTGCGGCAACCCATGGCTCCTAAGAACATCTCGCTAATCCCAGCCTACCCACCCCTGGTCCCCCATTCCCACCCCCTCACCCACTTAGTCCTCCTGACCCTCCATACCCCCACCTTCACACCCGCTTAACCACCCTGACCCCCAAGCTATCACCCACCACTGTGCTCACCCCCTCACCCATCTAGCCTGTAGCCTACTCTCCCTTAATGGCTGTACTTGCTGGTGGTCACATTAATTGTTCCCTCCGGGAACCTATCTAAGCTCTATAGCTGCATTCTGGGAATTCTAATCTGTTACGGGACTATTTTCCTCTATATTATGTAATTAAAGTGATGGCTTTTGTAATGTATTCTGTCTCTCCCATCCTTTTATTTGTAATGCTGTTTAGCCTTTTTAATGATGTATAACTGACAAGCCTTCTAGCTGCTTCTGTTTTTCTACACTGTACATGTACTTGATGTTCCCCACCCTCTGTTCGATGAGGATCCTTTGTAAATGAGCTTTTAGCTCAAAGGTTGTAATTCCAATTTTATAATAAATTAAATGAAAAAATAAATATTTCATAAAAACATAGTATGGACAGAAGACTAAGTCCATTGTGTGTCCTGAGGTCCTACCATGGTCTATCTCCCAACACTGTTAATCCACTCCCCCTGTGCTGCTTCTCCATCAGTGAATACCACCTTCTGATGATCCTCGTGAAGTTGTCCCACTGTGTTTTGAAGCTATTTATAGTCAGCGTATCAGCCATTTTGCTGGGCAGGCTGTTTTTTATCCAACACTCTCACTGTGAAACAAATGCTTCCTGGTGTCATTTCAAAAGACATTAGGCAGTATTAGGACTTACTTTTGGTGGTTTATGGAATGAATTTAAGGAGCAATTGTGAACTTCTTTATATATCATCTGATAAAATGACCTAATAATCAAAATATTGACTTCAACTTTATTTTTGGTTTTCAGCATGAATTTAATTTAACTGCAGGCCACAAGCTGATACAGAGCTACTTTTTATGGCTGCATAGTGAGAGCTTTGCATGACATACTGCTATTACATTGAGAAGGGGGATCTGGAAGCAAATGGCTACAAATACACCACAACTGTCTCTTTCCACTGAGTGGAATTGAAGCACATCTCTCTGTGCTGGCAAATGGGGACTTTGTGAGAGAACTTACGGTGGAGGAACCACTGTCAGGGAGTGACCACCACTCAGTATGGCTCACATTGGATATGGGCAAGGAAGGAGTGGAATCTGGCACAAGAGTGCTGGACTTCAGGAGGGCTGACTTTGGGAGGATGGGGGAAGTGGTAAAAGGGTACCTGGCCAGAATTCAATCTAGTATGGACACCAATCAGAGGTGGGAGCTCATAAAGCTGGGGGATAGTGGAAACAACCAAAACCTGCTGCAAGGCCCAGAGCAAGAAGGCTAGGGCTAAGAAACAGAGCTGGTTGAGCAAGAAGGTCATGGAAAAGGTAAGGAGGAAAAGAGCTGCCTTTAGGAAGTACAAGAAAACAGGGAGGGGGGGAGGACAGGGAGGAGTACTTGATGGAATCAAAGGAGGTGACAAGGGCAGTAAGGGGAGCCAAGGCATCTATGGAGCTCAGGCTGGCACGAGGCATTAAGAAGGGGGAGAAGGACTTCCTTAGGTACATCAGGGAGAAAAGGAGCTGTAAGGACCACATAGTAAGGATTAGGAAGGGGGGTTGGGTGGAAGCAGGGTGCGATAAGGCAGAAGCACTAAATGATTACTTCTGCTCGTTATTTACTAAGGAGAAGGGGGGGTGACACCCAAGGGAGGGAGGAATCGCAGAAACGGGAAGAAGGGGTGACAGATGGGGAAATCATGGAGAGCAGAGTTCGGGAGGGTTTGAAGGCACTGAGGGTGGACAAGGCGCCAGGCCCAGATGGCATCCACACCAGGGTACTGAAGGAGCTAGCAGGGGTCCTTGTGGGACCTTTGGCAGACCTATTTAATGCCTCACTACACTTGTGGTGTGTACCTCAGGATTGGAAGATGGCTCATGTGGTGCCCCTCCACAAGAATGGCCCCAAGGATAAACTGGGGAACTACAGACCGGTGAGCCTCACATCCATCGTGGATAAGCTAATGGAGACGATCCTGAAGGAAAGGCTGGTGGCTCTCCTAGAGGCCAACGGACTACAGGATAGCACACAGCATGGCTTCATATGTGGCAGATCCTGCCAAACCAACCTGGTGGAGTTCTATGACTGGATAACTAGGCAACTGGACAGGGACCATGCAGTGGTTGTCCTGTATCTGGACTTCAGTAAGGCATTTGACTCGGCGCCATATGGAAGGCTGGGAAACAAGTTAGAAGGCACAGGGGGTGGGTGCAAAGCTGGTGAGATGGGTAGAGAACTGGCTTCAGGGAAGGCAACAGAGGGTGGTCGTGGGTGGGTGGGGCGTTCTCACACCCAAGGGCAGTGATGAGCAGTGTTTCACAGGGCTCAGTGTTGGGACAAGTGTTTTTGGGATATTCATTGCAGACATATCATTGGACATCAAGAGCAAGATCAGTCCGTTTGCTGATGATACCAAGGTAGGAGCAGTAGTGGATGACCTAGGGGGATGGCAGGGGTTACAGGATGATCTGGCAAAGCTTGAAACCTAGTCAGACACCTGGCAACTGGGGTTTAATGCCAAAAAGTGCAAGATGCTGCATTTTGGGATGAAGAACCCAAGGAGGAGTTACCTGCTGGGGAGAGTGCAGCTAGCCCAGACAGAGGAGGAGAAGGATCTGGGGGTGCTCATTACAGGGTCAATGAACAACTTGGCACAATGTAGGAAGGCAGCTGCAAAGGCCAACAAAATGCCGGGTTGCATTGCAAGGGGTATATCCTTGAGGAGGGAGGAGGTGATTATGCCACTTTATAGGTCATCAATTAGACCGCACCTGGAGTACTGAGTGCAGTATTGGTGCCCGTATCTGAAGAGGGACATTAAGTTACTGGAGGGGGTGCAGCGCAGGGCAACAAAGATGATCAAGGGACTGGGGGACTTATCATATGAGAGGAGGCTGAGGGAGTTGAACATGTACTCGCTGGAGGTGAGGAGGGACAGGGGGACATGATTGAAACCTTTAAGTACATGAAATAAATACACAAGACAGGTACAGAGGGGCTGTTCAAAGTAAGGGAGGTGAGGGACACCAGGGGCCATAATATGAGACTGGAGGGAGGAAGGTTCAGGAGGGAGATGAGGAGACACTTTTGTACAGAGAGGGTGGTGGCTAGGTGGAATGCATTACCTGTAGAAGTGGTATCCAGTAGAACAGTGGACTGCTTCAAAAGGGAATGGGACAGGACAAGGGGGAGGGTCAATGGAGGGGAAGGGTGGAAGGGAGGGTCAACTGCAGAATAAGGGGTGCTAGCTGCACATTTGAGCAGACTTGATAGACCTCTAGACCTTTATCTGCTGGCAAATTTCGTATGTTTGTATGTTTCCTCTCCAGTCAGAACAGTGCAACTGTTTCCTCCCTTCCTCCCACTGCACTATTTTCTTGGTCCCAACCCTGCTGCTTGCTTTGATCTAATATCACTGTAAATGGAAAAGCTATGTTCCAAGCTCAGCTGAACATAGAACAGTGCATTTCCATTTACAGTAATATTAGATTAAAGCAGGCAGTGGGCTCAGAGTCAAATATCGATACACAATCTCCAGCTCTGGCTGTTGTTACCTCTGCCATTTTTATTTTATATGGCTTAATTTCAGTGAAAGTGCTGACTTCTTTGCTGCCCAAATCTGGCATTCCGTGCATGTGCAACACACTGTGGAGGTAGCAGTGTTAAATATTAAGCTACTAATGCTAGCACTCAGCAGCAGTTTTATAGGGGAGAATTATTATGGAATGTGAACTGCTATTTTATGCCTCAGGAAAGATTTTTATCTGCTGTATTGTGTTCAAGTCTGCAGTCTCTCATTCTCACATCTTTATTTCAATTGAAAAAACAATTTGGGGAGCTGTAAACTCCATCTCCGTATGGGCTATTAAGCGTATTTATTTTTTAAAATGTTTTATGAAACTGGGCATTTTTGTTGTATGATCTGTGTCAAACCAAAATCCCCATTTTGATAGCTTGTCTCTAACAAAGTGAAAGTTGACAGTTGTTCAGAGACTGGGACCTCCTGGTGTCATGGGCTCTCTGCTTCCCCCACCGTTCAGACAGGTTTTTGGAGCTTTCTTTTAGTAATTATATTTTTGGTACAATTATTGAATTTTTTTTTATTTTGATTCTCTTGTGGGGATTATTAAGGTTGCCTGATCTCAACCTGACCAATCTGGAGGCAGTGCTGTCAGATGTCAGCTATCTGATGGCAATGAAGAAAAGCAAATCTACTCTAGCTGCCGAGGCCAGCAAGAAAATCATCCTATCTGAACCGAGGTAAGCACCCTGGTTCAAATAGATAACATGCAACTGTTCAAAACGTAAACAGTGAAAGGCTATTGGTGTTTAGTAATAAATAAAATATGAACTCTGTTAAATGTTAATGTAATGTAAACATTTCATTTAAGGCTAAGAAGCATCAGCACTTAATTGATAAGGTGGCCAAAGCCAGCAAGAAAATCTTTACTGCTTGAAGGGAGGCTAGAAATGAGGTGTCATCAGAAACATAATTCTTAAACTATTGTCCTGATTCAAAATGATAACATTTGTACATGCCTGTGTAACTAATCACATATTGTATCATTTTGCACAGTAAACCATCCCACTGTATTGATGACATATGTGCATAATAAACCTTTTAATCTTTAAATGCAAAACCTAAATATAATTGTGTGCACTGTTTGGCCCAGATATTCAAACTGCTCCAGGCTGTGGCACAAGCCTGGGTGCAGCTCAACTCGCCTGCGCAGGGGCGTGAACTGAGCGATATTCAACGGAGCTGTGCCATGGCTCAGCATTGTTGAATATTGCACCCTGGCCACCCGCAGTGCACATGGAGCAGTGGCACTGCACCAGCGCCAGTGGCCAGAGTGGAGCATGGGGATGCGCTAGAGCAAGTTCCATTGCGCAAGGTGCATCAACTGCAATATTCAAAAGTTGACATGCAAATGGGGCCATAATTTATGCAAGGTGCAAATGGGGCTATTTGCATGTCATTATGGCCCCATTTGCATGCAGGTGCACCGATCCCCGACAACTTGCACCTGGCGTCAGGGATCGACACCCTCTGCAGCGCAGCAATGTGCCCCACAGCCCGATAGCGGGCTTCAGAAATGAAAGAAATAGAATCCTATATCCCTGGTGGTCCAGTGGGCTGCTGCCCACCCGATCGCGGGCTTCAGTAGGAAAAGAGTAATCCTATATCCCTGGTGGTCCACTGGACCAAAGTCTGCCCGATCGCAGGCATAAGTGAAACAGTACTGACACCCATAGCCCTGGTGGTCCAGTGGACCGAAGCCTGCCCAATCGTGGGCTTAAGTGAAACAGTGCTGATCCCCATATCCCTGGTGGTACAGTGGACCCCCCTCCCCACCCGCCCACTGATCCCCACCACCCTGCTCCCCGGTCAGCGGTGGGTGGCAACCACCACCCTGTCGCCCCGCTCGCCCGCTGACTGACACCGTCCCGGTGAGGGCTGTATGCCCAGTGGTCCACAGCATGAGCTAATGGGCGTGCAGCTCCAGTCAGATTACACATTCCAGATATGTGAATGGATCCGCATATCTGAATGTGTAGACGGTATGGGCTGCACGCCTATTGGCTCACGCCAGGACCAAGGGTGTACAGCCCTCACCGGCAGTGTCAGTCAGTGGGCGTGGGGTGGCAGGTGGTGGGTGCTGCCGCCGCTGCCGCTGACCGGGGAGCGGGGTGGTGGGGATTAGGTGGGTGGGAGGTGGGGTCCACTGGACCACCAGGGATAGGGGGCTGCATTGTTTCACTTAAGCCTGCGATCAGGCAGACTTTGGTCCACTGGACCACCAGGGATATAGGATTACTCTCTTTTTTTACTGAAGCCCGCGATCGGGTGGGCAGCGGTCCACTGGACCACCAGGGATTTAGGATTACGTTCTATGTTTAACTGATGCCCGCGATTGGGCATGGGTGGTGGGCACCACCAGGGAGGTGCAGCTGGAGCTCGGGTGGCCACCCACAGATAGCAGCTGCTGTGTTGCACCCTGCAATACGGCAGCTCACCTGTGGGTGGCCAGCCCTTGCTCCTTTTTTTTTTTTTTTGCTTAACTTTGTGCTGGCACAGGTAGGGGTTGCACATGCATGGCTCCGCACATCCCGGGCTGAATATGAGACTGTGCAGAGTATGCATGGGCACACACCCCCCCCACCTACACCTGCATGCATTACTGATGCATTCTGGCACATCGGGATTTGTGCCGCACACTTTCCCCTTTTGAATATCGTGCCAGGGCACATCAGTGGGTTGCGCATGGTGAGACACAGTTGCACCATGCACAACTCTTTTGAATATCTGGGCCTATATATATATATATATATATATATACATATATATATATACATATATATATATATATATATATATATATATATATATATATATATAATCTGAGTGAGAGATCGATGTGCACTTGTATTATAATTTATGAAATGGGTAGAATGAATGCTGGCTCCTGCTTGGCTAAGGGGTACTTTCAGCTGGGCTGTTATCCTAGTACAACTGCACAGTTGAAAGTAGCTCAACAAAAATATGTTTAAAAAATGCATCCAATTTATTTAAAAGAATCCATTTTATAATCACAATAATGCACTCCAGGAAGTGCATTATGGTGGGATAATGGCCCTTCTTGGGTGGTGGAAGCACTCATCTTTACCTCCTGCTTCAACCCAACCAAGGTGAGCCATTATCTCACCATAATGCACCCCCTATCATGCCTTACTGCTTAAAGATCATACAGTATTTTATTTTTATTTAAAATTTGGTAATTGGGAAAAGCACACTGAGCAGAGTCCCTTTTCCAGGTGTGACCTGGGAGCAAAGAGAAAGGGGTTGCATACAGTTACACATGGGATACATAGAGCAAGTAGAAAGCATTTGTTAAGTCAGTTAACAGAGAAACATATGAGAACAGCAAACTAGGGCCAAGATAAAAATGAGGCTACTTGAGTACATAGTTTGACACAGGTAGAACCCAGTAGTGGAGGCAATATTTGCTGTAAACTTCATGAGGGGGAGGGCATTTTGCTGGGCAGTTCTGTGGGGGGTGAAGTGATGGCAGGGGGGGAGGAGGAGAGGTGTGAGCACTGGAAGGAGGGGATAAGTCTGAAAAAACTTTTAAAAGAAGAGATTGAGAAGGATTGGTTAAGGTCAGAGGAGAACTGATTCCATAGGAAAGGGAGGCAGTAGGAGAAATCAGATTGACGTGCTGCTGAGTGGGAGTGTAAAAGAGGGAAAGATTGGGAGTCCCTACAATGCACAGAGTAAGCTGAGGGGTTCACAGGTGACAGAGGTGAGGAGAGGTAAGGAGGAAGAGTCCCAAACCATTACTTGGCAATGAGGGAGACACAGTAAACCATCCTATACTTCCAGTTAGAAAGAAACTTGCACTCTAGTTTTAAAGATGGGGTGAACCCAGTGCGGATGCGGTAAAATAGATAACATGAAGAAAATATGCAAAATACCTTAAAAGCAGCACTCAAAAAGAAAGAAAATGGCACAGGAAGATCTCTGAAGAGGAAAGCTCTGGGTCAGTGTTGCCAGTTCAGCAGTGAAAAAGTTCTGAGGTCCCTCAGGCTGACTGCAGGCAGCACTCTACTCGAACTGTATCCTGAGTGGCCAATGCCTTCCTCATTTGCAATGACTCCTCCTCTCTGGGGCAGCTGTACCCAGCTGGCATACTGCATCTGTCAATGGATGCTAAAGAATTTCTGGGGTGAGAAGGTACCTGGTTATGGGACACCTACAATATAACAATAAATCCCACTAGTGCTAGGCACCAGAGAAATGTGTGCAACAGGTAAAGTCTGATTAGAAGAAAAATACAGATGCAGTTCATTCATTTAAAAAACTTTATTCATTCCTTTGTTTTTAAATTTTCATTTCTTTCTCCATAAAGCCATTTGAATATGTGCCAAAGTGAACAGTTTCTTAGTGAAAGAAATTCCCAAACATAGGATTAAATCTTACTCACACAGCACAAAAAGGTATTCTATCTTACCCCAAACCAACAGCCAGCCACCACTAACTCCAGTGCTTCACCACAAAACTTCCTCAGTGAACCATCCTCCTGTGTGGTAATGAAAAAAGGGAGAGAGAGAGAGACAGAGGACACTGGTGAGGGAGGGGAGGGGCAGAAGTAGCAAAACAGCAGAATGAGTTAAAGAGATAAGGATAGTGTCAAGTCTTGAAAGGGATGTAGCAGGGGCAGAGCCATAAACCACATCAGTGTAATCAATGACTGGGAGAATCAATTTTGTAACCAGCTCCCGATGGGTAGGGAGAGGGAGGCTGTCTTTATGATGGTAGAGGATTGCTAGTTTTGGGTGAAGTTTGGTACAGATGGCCTCTATATGGGTGCAGAAGTCTAGGTGGTTGTCTAGCCAGACCCCTAGGTATTTGAAGGCAGGGACCTCTGCTAGGAGGGAGGGAGGGAGACATCCAGGGTGGAGAAGGTGGGGGGGCAGGACCATGCCCAGTTTCTGTCTGGAGCCAAAAGTCATAGTGACAGTTTTCTTGGTATAGTATTTAATTTTAGATGGTTTGATTGGAACCAGTTTTGTACCCTGTCAAAATCCTGCTGGAGGGGAGATTGTACGTCAGATGTGGAAGGTCCTGAGGTAAATATGATGGTATCGTCCATGTATATGTGCATGTGGGAGGTGGAGCAAACGGAGGGAAGGTCATGTATAATATGGAGGAGAGGACGGGCCCTAGTATTGGAGCCTTCAAGAATCCTGATAAGGATAGGAAGAGGGAAAGATAGGGCATTACCTACTTGGACTATTTGCTGCATGTCATGCAGGTAGGATCAGAAACAGTTGATGGTGGAAGCTGCCAGATCAGCTGATTAGAGTTTATTTAGCAGAAGTGTGTGGGAGACTGAATCAAAGGCCTTGGCCGGGTCTATGAATATAGTGTCAGTCATATGTCCCTGGTCTATAGCTGAGAAGATAGAGTCAGTGACTCACAACAGGGAGGAAGTGGTAGAGTGCTGTTTCCTAAATCCAGCCTGGATGGGGGAAAGAGTGCCAGTAGAGGAGTGGTATTCTAATAGCCTGAAGTGGATTAGTGACTCTTGTAATTTGGCAAGAGATGAGAGGAGGGAGATGGGCCAGTAGTTTCCAGGAGAGGAAGGGTCTCCACCTTTATAAAGTGGCAGCACCTAGGAGATTTTCCAGGCTTGTGGAATTGTGCTGGTTAAGAGGGAAAAGTTTAGAATGTGTACCAGAGGGGAGGCGATTGCAAGAACGGAGATTCGGAGGAGCTTGGGTGGATTTTATCAGGGCTGGGTTTTGTCAGGTTTAGAGATGTAAGGGCTGAGTAGACTCTTGTGGAGAAACATGTAGAAAGCAAAAGCCAGCAGAAGGGGGGGCAAGGGAATGTAGGGGTATTCATGCAAATCTGCACACAGACTACAGAGGGAAACATGTATTAGAATTTTACTGTAATTTTTGCGTTGGCCTATAGATTTAGCCAGCTATGCGAGAGTACTTGTTACGGTACAGTTCAGCTAGCTTAGACCTGCAGTCTCCTTTATATTTCAACCTGCACTCCACTGTTGCTGCAGGTGTGAGGCAGCTGTATCTAAGATTTCTAGAAGAATGCCCCTTACTCTCCTAGATTTACTTAACAGAGTATTTTAATTCTCAAGGAGTTTACCTCTTAGCCAAATAACTATTTTGCCTTTCAAGAACAGGCATACCACTTAACTCAGGGTTCTTTTAGGCTTCCTGTGTTGGCAATTTTCCCCTTCAGAGTTACAGAGTCCATAAAACTGAGTGGTACCACTTCCCTTGAAACAATGGCTACAGTTATTTCTCATACTGACTACTGCAGCTGGTTGACAGGAGGCTAGTACGATGGACATTTTGGTTGTTTATATGGTTGCATAGTGAGAGCTAGGTGTGACATAGTGCTACTACTTTGAGAAGGGGGATCTGGAAGCACATGACTATGAACACACCAAGAGTGTCTCCTTCTACTGAGTGGAGCTGAAAAACATCTCTCCATATGCTCTCCATTCAGTATAGTGCAGCTGCTTCCTCCCTCCCCCCACTGCACCATTTTCTTGCTCCCAGCCCCACTGCTGCTTTGATCTAATATCAATGTAAATGGTAAAGCTCCATATTTCAAGTTCAGCTGAACATGGAATGGAGCTTTCTTGTTTACAGTGATATTAGATCAAAGTAGGCAATGGGCTCAGAGTCAAACATCATTACATAATCCTCAGTTAAACCATTTTACTGAGAGGCACAACACATAGATAGCAGAGGCAGGAATGTTTTGAAAAGACATTTCCATATTGCAAAAGCTACTGAATGGGTTCTTCTTAACAGAGGGCCAGGACATTCAGTAAAAAATGGGCACTTAACACTATAAACTGGAAAGTCAGTGTCAGTTACTTGAATTTTTGGGCTGCTCCTGTTCTAGTGATAAACTCTGCCTGAGTCGACTAGAGAGAGTAAATCTTCAGAACTCTGTGACCTGTCCTGGAATCAACAGTTTCCGGGAGAATGTTGCCACTACCGAGATCACAGCATACGACCACCGACCAGGACCAGGAATTGGGACTGAGTCAAGGGCATAGGCATTGATACGCCAGGTACACTTAGGAGTACACACTCCATAGAACTGGGGAAACAAATTGAAGTTCAGGACTATAGCAAGGTCAGACAGCGTGGATGCGTAGCATCTTCCATTTAGGCTTATGTAACTCTGAACCAGTTACTGGTTACAAAACTTAGTAGTTTTGTGAGTGTGGGGAAAGGAGGAGGAAGTGATTTATAGTTAGTGGAGGTGTTCAATTAGGTCTGCAGCACAGCTGGTGCTTGTGATTGACTGCTGCATTACTTAAGGTGTGGCTACCTCAGCCCCAGCAGATCTGAAGATCCAGAATACACAGCAACCAGGAGGAATTGGAAAGACTGAACTTGAAGACTCATGGAAGAAGCCGCAGCATATCTGCAGGAGCAGCTCGAGTTGTAGTAGTGGCTGATAGCAGAGTACTCAGTCCCAACTCCCTTTCCTGGTTGGTGGTCATATACTGTGATCTCAGTGGCGGCGGCAATCTCTGGACCATACTGATTCCAGTACAGGTCACAGAGTTCTGATGATTCATTCTGTCTAATCAGCTCAGACAGGGTATATCACCAAAACTAGAGCAGCCCAAAAATTAAAGTAAGTGACACCGACTTTTCAGTTTTTAGTGTTAAGTGCTCCTTTCATACTGAATGCCCTGGCTGAAGAACCCATTCAGCAGCTGTTGTAAGATGGAAATGTCTTTTCAAAGCATTCTTTTCCCTGCCATCTATATACTGTGCTTCTCAGTAAAATGTTTTAACTGGGGATTATGTATTGATGTTTGACTCTGAGGTGGAGGGCTTTTAATTCCACTCATTATTCACTTAGCTATTTCAAAAATCGGTGTGATGTGGGGAAAAAACATAGTTATATTATACAGTATGTCAGGTGGTATACATTGATTGCTGGCAAACATTCATTCCCTCTAGTCCAGGCTCGGGCAGAGTATACCACCAGAAGCAGAGCAGCCACTGGCCAGCCTGAAAAAAATAAAGTGTCATTTCATTTTGCTGAGTGGGATTTCTAAACCAGCAGTAGGGAATAAGGCACAAAAGCAACAAGTAGGGAGTGTGCTCTGATGTCTGAGAAAGAGAGAAAAATACTCCATGACTTTATGAACAGTCACATCGCTCCCTTGTCACATTAACGCATTAGCAGTCATTTTGACTCTGACCAGAGTTTATTTTGTCTTTACAATAAAATGGCATTCACTTTCATTGCATTTACTGGTGTTAGCTTGGACCTGATCAACACACTTACCACTGGCCCTCTTCTACCTCTCTTTATATGTGATAAGTCAGGGACTGGTCCTGTGGGGCCTATGTCTCCTCTGGGTCCCGGGGGACCAGGAGGGCCTGGAGACCCCATTACTCCGGGACTGCCTCTTTGTCCTGCTTCTCCTGGGGGACCTTAAAAAACAGGAATCAGATTTAGAAGAAACACTCTAGTACTGCACCTGCAAATACATAGATACATAGACATTGACAGCAGAAAAAGGCTCTTAGCCCATCCCCTCTGCTCATCCTATGCAACTATTCTGCCTTGCCCTAGTGGCATCATCCCCTTTTTTACTGTCTCCCCTTTTTTCAACTAAACCCACTTGCCTGTCCTATTTCTGCTTAAGGCTGCTACAGTACAAGTCACATTAAACTCTCCCTCCAACTCACCGCTCTTTCATTTTTGTGTGTGTGTGCTAACAATGCAGTGGCAATTCTAACTGCTTAAAAGAGAAACTCAGTTTCAACCAACCATCAACTCACATGCAGTTCTTTTTCAGCCATTTACAACTTCCCTTTAGCTCCCTCCCAGTGCTGATTGAGATGCATTTTCAAATGAAGTTTTAATGCAGTAGTAATTCATTTACAGTTCGGTAAGAATTACAGTACTGATCCTGTGGGACCCGAGTGTCAGTCCCAATGTATTGGCATTCACAGTACCTGATCGGCCTCCAATCTGTCTAATCCCATTAATGTTTATTCATTTTATTTTAACAATGTAATTCCAGACAGCCCAAGTGCATTTCCTGTGAGTGCAACCTCTGATTGTTGTCATGCTGCAGACAGACTCGTGCATGCAAAAGTTATACATTTTTTTATGGACACTGATATTTTTATTGATTGTTAAACTGGGCAAAATTCTTAGTTGATATAGGCTGCTTACATCTAAAAATGAGCACTCTGACCCTTAAAAAGATAAGAAACTGCTGAATCTTTGGCTTCAGGCATGTGCAATGTACTGTACACGCAACGCGCATGCCCAGAGCCAAGGATTCAACATTTTCTTATCTTTCAATGGATTAAAGTGCCTGTTTTTAGATGTAAGCAGTACATATCAACTAAGACTTTGGCCTAGCTTCACAATCAATAAAAATATCAGGGGGGCATAAAAAAATCACAACTCATGAATGCATGAGTCTAGCTGCAGGCTGAGCCCACACTGTCTGAAATTATGTTATTTAAAAAAAAAGACAATACAAATTGTATTAGGCAGATTGTGGGCCAATCAGTACACTGGGAATGGCACACAGGTCCCAACAGGATCAATAGTTGTGACACATCTTTATGTCCCTAATACTGTACTATACAGTACAATACTTCAGTGACAGCAGGCTCTAAACCAGTGGTTTAACATGTTTCACTGGATTGTTTAAAGTGTGCACTGCTCATTGCACTGAATTAATAAGCATTTCCAGAGAGCTGCTAAGTAGCTGAAACTGAATAATGAATAGAGATAAACCATTAGGAAACATGCTAAGCCAGTGAGTTGGAGGAACAGTTTAATGTGACTTGAACTGTAATTGATTGGGCCTGTACCACTTCTCCTGGTAGCTTATTCCACGTATCCACCACCCTTTTCATGAAGAAGTACTTCCAGATTGCCTTTTTGAATTTCCGCCTGACAGCTTTAGTGGATTTCCTCTTGTCCCTGTGTTTGAGCTCAAGGAGAAGAGTTCCTTGGTATCTGCTCTATTTATCCCACGCAGTTACATGTATGTCTTAGTCATGCCACCTCTTTCTCTGCTCTGATGATACCATTAGCGAGATCAGTATTATAACATTTGCCATGCATTTAGAGGACAAGAAATGTGTGTGAATTTGGAGTTGTTTGTAATGGTCTTGCTTTTAGAAATGCCACTCATATTTCCAAATGGTCTGTATTTAAAGTGTATCAGAATAAAAGCAGATGTGAAAACTGTTTTGTAATGATTTCTTTGTATGGAAAGCATTCTGTACTGGTCTCTTCATAAAACCAGGAATTTGGAATTTTGACTATGTCACTGCATAGATTCTTAACTCAGAGTCCTGAATCCGGCAGTGAACAAGTCAAATTGCAGAACATGTTCTAATAATTTATAATAACTGGTGACTCACTTTATCACACTGCTTAGCAGTGTGATCAAATGCCATAATGACCAGGGATGACATCATACTCAGTTATTACGGTGTTAGGTGCACTCACACTTCACTTTCCCTGTTGGGAAACTTGATTTTTGTGCTCTTATCCCTGCACAATTTATTAAAAATAAATCATAAGTACTGTAATTGTATGCTTATGAAATATTTTAACACACCCTCAGTCTGTAATGACCACAGAAACCTCTCAGGCTTTGCTCTTGAGGTTTATGGGTCATCATACACCTCGAGTACGTAGAAAAATGTCATAATACACAGTTGCCTATGCATTAGTCTCTATTTAAAACATTTGCTTTCACAATAACCCAATGGCATTATGGCAGTGCTGCCCCTTGCAACTCCAACAACTTGAGATCCAAAATGAGCCCAGGCCATCAGAGGGTCTGCAGGGAGGAAATGATATTGAGCATCCAGTGAAAAATCACCTACTCTTGGGAGGGTGGTCTGTGAATAAACCCACTTGGGTTACCACAGGTAGCAGTCAAGTTGGGAGTACATAGTGTAGGCATAACTAAGGGGGGGGGTAGAGTTCATTGGTGTGTCAAGATTGCTGGAACCAGATGATGTCAAACATGTGCTGTCTGGGAGGAAGAAAAGCAGGAGAAATGACTGCAGCTGTGCAACTTTAACTCTGCCTGCCTCCCATGTCCAACCCTGTTTCCTGCCAGCCAGTTGCAGGATAACATTGAGCACTACCTTGTATAGCCAGATCATGCAGGGAGAAATTGATGGAGAGCCTAATTGGGGGGGGGGGGGCATTACCTGAGGGAGCTTTTCACCAGCAGGGTCACAGTATATGGGTGGAGAGGAGTTGCAGGTATCCCCCCTCCTTAGGAGGGTTATTTAAGGGAGTGCCCTATTTTAGCAATGTTTGTGTCTCAGGGCCCCAGAAGGTATGGTATGAAGGAACTCTACTGGACAGTTGGTAGCACCCTGGCAGTGGTGGAAGGAGGTCCTGGTTGTTGGGCCTGAAAGGTAAAAACTATTGAAAAAAACATTGATTTTGTAACTTAATATACTCCCCAGTAGGTGCTTATCTAGAAAGAAGGCTTGTTGTGGTGAAAAGACCTGTAAAGCAGGCTGCAGGTGGAAAAAAGATGCAGTGGGCCAGATCTGTTTTCAATGGTTCTACAGTATTCACAGTGATGTTACACAGCAGTATCATCTGGCTGGCCATATAGCCTAGAGGTTAGAGTAATGAGCAGTGAATGAGCTTGGTACATCCAGCAGACCAGTCCTGGGTTTGATTCTTACAACCTCCAGTTGCATACTGTGTGACTCTGAGCAAGTCACTTAACTGCCCAGTGCTCCCAGGTCACCCCTGAAAACAAGCACTTGTACCTACTGGGCCTTACCCGGTTACCAAAGAATAAATTAAATCTAGCAATATGACAGTAAATGTAGTATCAAGTTGTTTTAAGAATCCTTGCCCTTCACTGAGAATAGCTTATGGGTGAAAAATGATGGTTTAAACCATCTGGGTACTTTAAATTAAAGGGCTATAAAATTTCTGATAAGTCTAGGACAACTATCACAACTTTTTATGGCTTATGGGATCCTTTCTGAACATCAGATCCTTTTGTGGTTCTCCTCTCCCTACTCCAAATTTGTGTTCCAAAAAGGAAGCTGCACAGAATGCAGTAGTAGTCATAGTCACAGTGGTAGTAAAGTAAGTTTATTCAGGAAATAATATTAATCCAAAGCTAATTTTTAAGGGTGTCCTCTACAGTTTACATAGTTTTATACCTAGAATGTACAATAAGCAATAATCAATATACATAAATGATTCCCATTTTTTCAATAGAACAGCCAGTCTGCTTGAGAGTAATAATGCAATTGTTCTGATATCAGGAATCCATAATACTATTGACCTGACATCAAAATGATTTGAACAGGAAGAAGGATTAGTTAAGTCTGCTTGCTGGCTGTGGAGAAGATTTCTGTAAGTTTTGCTATTGTTTTTTTAAATTACAGGAGAGAAGGATTAGTTAATTCTACCTTGATGTTGAGGGAGTTAATGTATAGAGGATTTTTGTAAGTTTCAATATTGTTTTATTTTCTTTTTAATTTAGCTTAAAGTAGAATTTAGCTCAATGGCTTCTGTGGTTGGAGTGACTGTAAAAAACTACAGGAGAGAAGGATTAGTCAATTCTACTTGTTGTTGAGGGAGTTAATGTATAGAAGATTTTTATAATTTTTGATATTGTTTTATTTTCTTTTTAATTTAGCTTAAAGTAGAATTTAGCTTAAAGGCTTCTGTGGCTGGAGTGAGTGCACAGGACAAGGCCAGACTTGCCCACCCACATAGCCTTTAAACTCTGACTGAGCAATCAAACTGCAGGGGAGAAAGATTGGTAGAGTCTGCTTGTAGCTGGAGTGACTGCACAGGACATGCCCAGACTTGCCCATCCACAAAGCCTTTAAATTCTGACTAAGCCATCAAACTGCAGGGAAGAAGGATTGGTTAATTCTGCTTCCTGGCTGAGGAGAAGATTTCTGTAGGTTTTGCTATTGTTTTTTAAACTACAGGAGAGAATGACTAGCTAATTCTACTTGCTGATGAGGGAGTTGATGTATAGAGGATTTTTGTAAGTTTTGATATTGTTTTATTTTCTTTTTAATTTAGCTTAAAGTAGAATTTAGCTTAAAGGCTTCTGTGGCTGGAGTGACTGTAAAAAACTACAGGAGAGAAGGATTAGTTAATTCTACTTATTGTTGAGGGAGTTAATGTATAGAGGATTTTTGTAAGTTTTGATATTGTTTTATTTTCTTTTAATTTAGCTTAAAGTAGAATTTAGCTTAAAGGCTTCTGTGGCTGGAGTGATTGTAAAAGCCCTCACACCTACCCTTTCTGCCAGCCTTTCTTAAATACTGAAATACCACTGGTGGTTTGGTTCGGAAGCTGTGAGGGGGGAGCTTGGGGAGCTGCAAACTGATCTGAGCCCTCAGAAGAGGCCAGGAAGGAGGAAACAAGGAACAGCTATATGAGTTAAATCTTAAGGACATGTAAATATATAAAACATATGAGTAGATCTATAGTCCTTATGAGTAGGATTGTGGTTTCCTGTTAGTACTGCAGTTGGTTGTCTTATGATGCATGCAAGGGCATTTAGAATAACAATTTCTGTTAGAGGCTGGGCTAGGATTAGTTACTTCTACTTGCTGTAGGGAGAGTGGTGTGGAGAGGCTGTATAGGTAGTGTGGACCATGAGTAGGATTGTTGGGTGCAATGGTTGTGGGGCAGCAATGCAGATGAAATTACTGTGGAAGCTGGGAGGGTGCCCAATATGCCACATGCTAAAGGAGGCTTGAGGAAGAGGTTCAGTGGCTTGGCATGGAGCAGGGGAGGTTGAGGGAGGAGGAGAGGATTGCGTTGGTAGGAGGGCTGACATCTGACAGTATTGTGGGGGCACCACAGAGAAGGAACAGTGGGGCAAGGGAGAGGTCAGGGGGAGGAAGCACAGCAGACAAGAAGCCAGCTGATGAAGGGTGAGCTCTAGTAGGACCTAGAAAAAGAGGAGCAGCAGTAGGCAGGAAGGAGGAGAAAACACACAATAAGGCAAAGGAAGGAGGGAACATGTTTGCTGTACTAACAACACATGGGAAAGAGGACACAGGAGGAGATTGCAAAAGGGATAGTACTCACAAAGAGAAGGGAGAGAGGGGCATTACTAGTTGAGAGACTGAGCATGGCTTGGTAGGGGGAGGGATAATACTCGGACAGGTGAGGAGGGAGCGGAAGGTTGGTAGTCAAACAGGAGGAGGGGGAGGAGTCTCAATTGAGAAGGGCAGGGGGAAGACACTGGGACACACTGTAAAAGCACCATCTTGAGTGGCCCCAGAAATGAGAACCTGGGTGGGGTGGTGGCTATGGGAACAAGGAAAGAGGAGGGAGGTGTATAGTGTTGGGGGACTCCATATTCAAGTGGATCAGATGGGGCAACAAGGGGGAGAGGCACGGTCAGATATGGGTGGAGTCCATACCAGGATTAAAGCATACAAGGCAGGACAGTCAATCCTAAGGTGCATAAGGAGGGGTAGGAGGAAACCACACATTGTGGCACATGTGGGGACAAATGACCTAGCAGGGGAAATGGTGGAGGAAACAAAGGAGAGGATTGAAGAAGTGGGCAGGTTGTGTGAAGAGACTGGGGAGTTTGCGCCATTCTCCGAAGTGCTCCTAGTAACCTGTGCAAGCACAGTGAGAAAGGAGAGGATTAGGGAGTTGAACACAAGGTTGGTAGAATGGTGTAAAAACTAGGGGATATGGGGTTGTGAATGGCTGGGGCAGTACCTGGGATAATAACAATCTGTTTGCAAAGGATAGGCTGCACCTGAGTGGGGAGGGGAAGGGAAGGAGGTATTAAAGCAAAGACTGGGGAGATATATTGCGACAAAGGTGGATTTAAACTAGATGGGGGGTGGCAAGTGGACAGCAGGTAGGCAGGGATCCGATAGAGTGGAGTCACAGCCTCCCCCCCCAAGCTAGCAGAGAAGACTCAGGGCAGCCAAAAAAGGAGGGAGTAGAAGGATGGCAATGGAGGCCAATGAAGGGAAGGGGGTAGGATGGAGGGTGATCTCACTGAATGCAAGACGCTTAGGCAACAAATCTGCTGAGCTACAGGCACTCTTAGCAGTGTGGAGGGTGGATATTGCAGCTGTCACAGAAACGTGGGCAACTGAGCACCGGGACTGGGATCTGGCAATCCCAGGATACAGCGTATACAGGAAGGACCGTAAGGAAGTGAGGGGCAGTGGAATGGCAGTCTATGTGAGGGACAGGATCAAATGCACAAGGGAAGAGGGTGAAGAAAGGAGAACAGAGGCAATCTGGCTGCAGCTCTTAGATTAAAGGTTTGGGGTGGTATACAGGCCACTGTCCCAGTCTGAGGAGCTTGACAGGAAATTAGCAGGACAAATCAGAAAGGTATGTACAGTAGAAAAGGGAAGGTGGTCATCGTGGGGGGGATTTCAACTTGCCCGGGGTTGACTGGAGCATTCCAGCCACCTCCAGTGCTAGGGAGCAAGTGCTCCTGGGCGCAATCCAGAAGGGTCTCCTGACACAGTTGGTTACTGTACCTACTAGGCTAAAGAACACTTTAGATCTGGTGTTGTCGAATGGGGAGGCAGTAAGGGAAATAAAGGTGGAGGACCCACTAGCCAACAGCGATTACCAAACGGTGTGGTTTAATATTACCATGTGCAGGGAGCCAGAGAAATCAGTTACTCAGGTAGTAAACATCAGGGGGGCAGACTCTGGGAGAATGCAGGAAGTACTGAAAGGAAAACTAGAGGGCATAAGGCAGGAGATGGATGCAGAACAGAAATGGGATATTATTAAATGGGGGATTACAGAGGCAACAGAAGCCTGCACCAAGACACAGAGTAAGAGGAGCAGAGCAAGAAAACCATGCTGGTTGAACAGCAAGGTAGTGGAGGTGGTGAGAGAAAAACAAAAGGCGCACCAGAGGTATAGAAGGACGGGGAAGGAAGTAGACAGGGAGGAGTATGCAAGATGGTCCAGGAGGTGACCAGAAAGTGAAAGAAGCCAAGGCCCAGAGAGAGCTGAGACTAGTGCAGGGAATTAACGGGGAGAGACTTTTCAGATACATCAGGAGAAAAGGAAGGCAAGAAGACAATAGTAAGGACAAAAAAGGGGGTGGGGAGTGGACAGAAAAGAGTGAGGAGCAGGCATAAGCACTGAATGAATACTTTTGCTCAGTGTTCACGGAAGAAAAGGGGGAACCACTACCACCATGGGCTGGGAAGGTGGGGACAGGGGGAGAGGAGGCAACAGATGGAAGAATTGAGGCAAGTAGAGTCCAAGATGGACTGAGGGCACTGAAGGTGGACAAGGCACCAGGGCCAGATAGTATCCACCCAAGGGTGCTAAGAGAGATGGCGGAGGTGTTGTCAGAGCCGCTGGCTGATCTATACAACACCTCACTGGAGTCAGGATGTGTGCCACTGGACTGGAGGATGGCACATGTAGTACCATTACACAAGGGTGGACCAAGGGATGAACTGGGTAATTATTGCCCGGTAAGTCTCACCTCCATAGTGTGCAAACTCATGGAGACAACTAAAGGAAAGACTGGTGTCGTACGTGGAGGACAATGGCCTCCAGGATGTGAGGCAGCATAGGTTTGTTTCAGGGAAGTCTTGTCAAACCAACCTGATACAATATTATGACTGGGTGACAAGTGAGTTGGATAAGGGTCATGCAGTGGATGTTCTTTACTGTGACTTCAGCAAGGCCTTCAATTCTATGCCTCATGGGCGGCTTGGGGGGAAGCTAACTGGTGTAGGGGTAGCTGCAAAAATGATGAACTGGACTGCAAGCTGGCTGAGTGGGGGGCTGCAATGGGTGATGGTGAGAAGGGAGCTCTCAACTCCGAGGCCAGTGACAAGTGGAGTGCCACAGGGCTCTGCACTGGGGCCAGTATTGTGTGGGACCATGGACAACAATGCCCAGTGCAGGAGAGTGGCTGCAAAAGTGAACAAAATGCTGGAGTGCATAGCGAGGAGGTTTTCATCCAGGCAAAGAGAGGTGATCTTTCCCCTCTACAGGTCACTGGTAAGGCCACACTTAGAGTATTGTGTGCAGTTTTGGAGGCCGTACCTAAAGCATGATACCAGGCTACTGGAGGGGGTGCAGAGGAGGGCAACAAAGATGATAAGTAGAATGGAAGGGACAGACTATGACAGTAGGCTGAGAGACCTGAATATGTACACCCTGGAGGATAGAAGGTACAGGGGGGACATGATAGAGACATTCAAGTATCTGAGGGGAATCAATAAAGATGGGGCAGATGTGGTCTTTAAGTTAAGGAGGGGGAGGGTCACAAGGGGGCATGGGCTAAGAATAGAGGGGGAAGATTTAGAAAGGAAATGAGGACACACTATTTCACAGAGAGAATGGTAGCAAAATGGAATGCCCTACCAGAATGGGTGGTATCATGTAAATCTGTTAACAGCTTCAAAAGGGCAGGGAACAGGGGAGAGTGAGGGTGGGGGAGGTGGGAGGTGGCAGTGGGATGACAAATGGGAGGGGGGTTGGGGCAGCTGCAAACTAGGGGTGCTAGCTGCACACTTAAGCAGACTTAGATAGACCTGGTGGTCTGTTTCTGGTGGCACATTCGTATGTTCATATAAGTCTGTTATACTCAGCTGTTCTCAGTGCCCGCTCCTGTCATGGCTTTCAAACTTCATTTGTCAATGAAGTGACAACAAAAGTGACAAAAGTGGTGTCGCTTTGCTGAACGCATTTTGTCTGTGTGTGTTTTGGTACTGACAGCGATTTTTCAGTCACTGACTGAGCTAGTAATTGAATTTCAAAAATTGCAGCAAAACAAATCTGGGAGAAGAAAATTGTATCCATTTATTACAAAAAAGAACTGATGGGTATCCATCTGTTACCGTTGCTTTAAATCTGTCTTGTGATTCCTGTAACAGTATAAACCTCTCGAGCTGCGCACTTGAGGTTTATGGTGTCACAGGACTGCCTCAATGAACTTACAGCACCATAAAAGATGGATGCCCATCTGTTAATCTATTTATAATACATATTAGTTGGAATGTTTCCCATAATAAAAAACACAGCACAAATGACAATTTTTATTTCAATATTTATTCAGGTGCAGATACATATGGACCCTTTAAGGAGTATAAATGTAATGTCAGAAAATCAGAACATTATAAACAGCAGTGAATTTCACACATTTCCTATCCCATTTGCAGTAAGTGCTAGTGAAAGATGCCATACTGACAAGGCTGGAGACTAAAGTCCTCTATTTAACCCTATAACGGATATGGCATGGGTGACCATGGTGCAGGCTTTCCCCCATACTGCCCCACAAATGTACCTCATTCTTGTTATGACACACTCTAGTCCAGACTCCAGAAACATTCACATGGCAGTTTATTTTCGAACAGCCTACATGTATAAGAGATAATCCTAGGGGAGGAAACTTAACCCAAGAATGAACAACACAATGAAAATCTACCATGTTTCACCAAGAAGTAAACCACCTCAGCAGTACTGCACAACCCAGCTAGCTGGAGTGCTATTGGTTTATAATGACAATTTAAGTCTCTACAAGGTGCTTATAAACCCCGTTAGTATTCAGCCATGTCCATTTTACTAAACTGATGGATGGTAGCTTCCAGCTCTCACAGCATGTCAGAAGGGCTGGGGGATGCAGTATAGAGGCAGTGACCTCCCCTGACAGGCTGCTGACCATACACTGGAGGGGGCATGTAGCAGCTATGGCAGGGTGCCAGATGTCATAGCCTGTTTCCCCTGCCACCAGCTCTCCACACATTTGTGAATGGTGAGGAGTTCGGCCCCATGCCTTGTTACACCCCCTGTCCATTCCAGTGCACAGTGACATGAATGGACGGGGGATCTGGTGTAAAAGGGGCATGTACCCCTTTGCGAATGCTGTAGGGGGTCCAACTGGATTCCTGATGCATGGCAGGGAGATATACAGAAGCCTACACAGCACATATATGTGGTGCGTAGACTTAATGCATAGGAACAATTAAGTGCCCACATATTGTACCCACATATCCACTGTACAAACTCCCAAGTATTCACTTATTATTGACAGGAGTTCCTCTTCATATGCTTGTGTCCAAACTTGTGACCACATCCGCATCGTAAGCTATGACAAAAAGAGGCAATTTGTGTCACAAATTCACAGATTCAGTTTGCATCTGATTTTTCACACAAATGTGGATGGACAGTTAGATGGATGGAAATGTTACACCATCTGAAAGATGTTCTAGCATATTCAGATAGATATAGATGCCACAAGCACAGATAGAGTTGACAGGATGTACTACATAGTGTTGAGATAAAGTGCAGCTACAGGGCATGCCAAGCCTTTAATCAGCAAACACAATCCCTAAAGGTAGCTGCACTCTGTAAATTAGTATGCAAAAAAATGCATGATTACAAAACAACAATCTGCCAGATATGCAAAAATTTACTGAATAAATAGAAAGTGCACCATTGCCAGTGGGACCCCTTATGACACCCCCAACCCCGATGGGGAAATAGTCAAGTGTAGAGTTGTATAGATGCCATCCGTTCAGTTTTGGATAACAGAGAAACAACACTGTCAATTATTTGCTGATTAGAGGAAGTAGTTCATTGCAAGACTTAGCTTCTTAGTATCTCTCAGATAATTTTTGACTATACATAATCTCGGCCATTAAAATATTTTCTGCAGTTAGTTGACTGACTATTCCAAAACTCAGCCCAAAAACTGTTGGTAGTAAGGTTTCTCCAGTCAGGGCCCCAACCTTTTGGAATATATTACCCATCTCCAGTTGTCAGAATGGGGTTGTGTCACTTTGTCTCTATTAAACACGTTTTCTATAGCATTTTCAAATCATTGAATAATTTCTCTTGCGATGCCTAGCTCCATATTTGCATATCTACAGTCTGTGACACAAGTATATTATATGGTTTATGTTTTTGTGATGTTTTCATGTATACATCAATTTTGAATTGTTTTTATGTGCTGTGCTCTATGCCTTTCTGGGAAGGGCCCTTAATAAATAAAATGGACTGGATCAGATCTCGTGTTCAGCAAAAATTTTATTATGTTTGCTGAACTGTGTAAATTGCATTTGCCTGATTATCAAGCAATTTACATCAAAATTAGGTATGATTTCAAGAATGCTTTTTATTCAGACAGCACCATTTTCCCAAAAATTGCAAATCTGTAAACAATTTTTTAAACATACGAGTTCTTAAAAATGGGTAAATTCAGCAGATAGTGATATTTTTCCAAACTACTGATTTTTAAAAATTTGATTTTTTAAGAAAGGCACAATTTCAATCAAAATTGCCCATTTCAAACACGCTCTTCTAGTTAAAAAAATTGATCGAAATTGTTGCAATTTCATGAAAACTGTATAAAACAAATGTTTTTAATGTTGTCTTTCACTAAACGGATCTGAATTCATTATCTATGTTAAACTGATACTGTACTGTACCATCAGAGCATATGGGTATTCTAGTGAACCAGATAGAGCACTTGTCACACAGCTATAGCCAAGAGACACAATCAACCTTATTTAAAGAAAATCCATGAAGAACAAAGTTACCTGCAGGCCCAGGAGGGCCTGGTGGCCCTGGCAGACTTGGCGGACAGTGCAAAGCAAGTGCACATTTTCTGGTGAGTGGTACTGAAAGTTTTCCACTGTCATTGTCAAGGTTTGATACTAACATCTGGAGGCAGAAAAAAAAACAAAAAATTGTTTACAATACCTGTAGTGAGAGAACTCCTTCTCCCATGGGAAGTACACTACAGTGCATGATAGTTAGACATGAGCAAAGCTGGCAAAATTTACTCCACAACATAATTCATGATGTTTTGCCAAATTTGCGAAGTGTGAAGTGGTGACTTTGTAAAGTTTTTGACAAGCAAAGTGGCACTTTTGCAGGAGAAGTTAAGGCGAAGTTGCAACTTTGCCTTAATTTTGCTTTAATTTCACTTTAACTTCACTTGACATTGACTCAAAAAGTACCCTTTCCAAAGGAAAACTCAATGCAAAATGGCAAAGTGGTGAAGCGGACAAGCCACAAAGTTATTCATGAAGATGAATTTCACAACTTTGTTGGAACTTCGCCAACGAAGTAACGCTTTGCAACATCTCTAACAGTAGTGTGACAATTTTCGATGCCCTTGTGCCTTCTCTGTAACTTTGCATGCTTCCCCTGAAGTTTATTTGCAGTACTAAAATCTTAGGCCAGCTTCCTTGCAAATGTAATACCAAAGTCTGAAACGTTTATTAACCAAACTTCTTTTATAAAAGTATAGTTGGCAAACAAGCATTCTGATTGTCAGCCCATGTTCTACAAAAGGTAACTTTACTGGCTAGAAACCATACTGTCAGAGTGGACCACACAAAACACACTTTAACATATGGATGGGAGGGTCGCTTATGACCTGGTTCTGATTTTGACACTGATCTGTTTCCAAAAATTTCTAATTTACTCTGGTTTGCCAAAACATATACAATTCCAGATAGGTCTAGTACCAGATCAGACATAAATCAAAACCAGCTCAAAAGAAAGAATCAGGTTACCCATTCATGCTCCTCATAAGCCCTTCTTTATATGAACATACAAAATTGCCAGCAGAAAAAGGTCTTAGTGGTCTATCGAGTCTGCTCGAGTGTGCAGCTCAGTCTGTTTTACAGAAGCTGCCCCACCCTCCTCTTGCCTCCCAGAGTGATCCTCCCCTTCCCCTATCCCTTTCCTCCCTCCCATTCCTCCTGTTGCCACTCTCATTTTAACCCTGTCCCACCCCCTTTAAAACTTCCTACTGTTTTCAGTGATATCACCTCCTCAGGCAGTTCATTCCACTTTGACACCACCCTTTCTATTTATTTATATATTTGTTAAAATAGTTATTTTATGTTTGTTTTTTTTCAAATGTTTTCTCTTTTCTAGCAGGAATACAGCTCCAAAATCAAAGTTATATTATCAGAATCAGGTCAGAACCAGGTCACTTGAAAATCTGAACCTGATCAATAAATTGAACTGGGTCAAAGCAGAGTCGACTCGCAAATTACTCAGATTTCCAGTCGGTTCAAGATGGGCCATGGTGGGGGGGGGGGTGTCTTCTGATCTGAGATAAAGTCGGTCATCATAGCCATACATTAATGGTAGACTTTTTCAGCTATAAAAAATTATGTACTAATAATGTCAATATGGTACTGCATGGGTTTGTTACATTCAGCAGCCATACCCCTGCTGCAAATATCACTCAGTTTTGCTTTCTGGTATATTTCACCAAAAGAGGGTTAATAACTCAACCCCTGGTTATTCTCTAAAGCAGCATTCTCCTTCTCTCCCTCCCAGTGGTTAAACTGGAGAGGTTTAGCTGGGGAAAACTCTCACATCTAGATTTCTAGGTAGTGGAAATATTATTTCTATATGGTGGAAATCTCCTATATTAGTTAATGGAGAAAGATTACAGAGGTGGTGGAACTGTCATACAATTTTTTAAGTGGCAGTGTAACTGAGTTCCTGTGGGCTCCTGCCCAGTTTAACCTACTGTATGCTCCTTCCTCCCCTTCCAACACACCACAATCTGTACCTCCACAGCTGCACATTTGCAATGAACAACAATGCTGCCCCTTGACTGGCAGCTTGTACTGTCCCTGGAACAAGAAGGCCACCCCTCCTTGAGACACTATGCCTCCAGCTGGCCCCAAAGTGGAATTCCAAGAGTTAAATGTGAACCTTGGGCACCCAGGTGGCAGAGAACTATGCTGACGCTATACAGCTGGGCCACAGTCATACCACATTTGCATTCTTCATAAACACAGGCAGACAAACACATTTACAATAAAGTTCTATGGAAAGGCAATAGACCCCTCATTTTGAGGGTGGCAGGAGGTTACAAATAGAAACACCACTGACAATCAGGGATGAGCAGAACCAGTAATTGTTTAAAATGATTTGTTTAAGCACCTTTCTGCACAAGTACCCATCTGTGTTAAGAGCCCCCTTGGTGCTTACCTGGTCCCTCCTGTACCTCCTTTCTAACAGCTGTAGGCTATTCTGGAACTATAGTTCCCCCCAGGCACAGTCAGGGTGGAGGGAGATATATCTCAAAGTAATGTTTTCATCAAGAGGCACCTATAGGGGCAGTGTAGGGAGTCATGTGCTATGTACCACCTCCTCCTCCTCCTCCTGGCAGGCCCTCCATGGCCCTAGCTCCCTCCCAGTCCTGGCTTGTTGGCGCCATGAGTGGTAGTCCTACTTCTGCACCAATGGACTGGCCAGGCAGGACCAGTTTAGCAATCCTAGATCCTGGTAGGTCCCAAACTTTAGATTCTGCCATGAAAAAATGTGTCCAGATGTTTTAATTCCATTGAGCCAGTTGAATGCTATTTGCATCTAATTAATATGCAAATATACGTAAATTGTTTGAAAAACAGTTGACAAGTGGGGAAAAAAATCCACAGCATAATGCACTGTGGCAATGTATCTGAAAAAAGTTTATAGGCAGTAAAGTTAAATGTAAAACAAAATCTGGCCAGAGTGGATAGCACTGCAGGTGAAGAATTTGGGGTAAAATATTGACATTTATCAAAGTTAGGAGTCTGCATTCACAAAATGTAATGTAGGCTCATAAACGTGTTGTGTTGAAAATTTTTTCACCAAATTTGCAACATAGGCTTGTTATGACCCTGCCTCATGAAGAAGGAGAAATAAAATGTTCAATGCCTAGCCTAAAGTTGATTTCATGTAGTAACCATTAAATCACCTTTTGGGTGTAAAAAAAATGTTTGGCCAGGATTTGAAAAATGACAGCTATTACATTCATGAGGTGCTGTAAAGATATGGCTGTGCTGTAAATTTGGGTTAAAAATATTTAAAATTACAAAAGTTACAAGCATGCATTCATAAAATTCAATGTAGACTCATAACTCACCAGTGCTGGAGCGCATGCGTGGAGTCCTGTTTTTACTTTTCAAGCTGTTATTTTAGTTATTAAATAGCCCACAGTTTACAAAAGTAAAAATACTGCAGAAATCAGCTCAAATCCAGTGTTCTTTCCAGCTATGTTTTTCAAGTGTCATAAAAATTGTTGAACTTGTTCATGCATGAGTTCGGCTGCTTTCAACCCATATGACTGTGGGACATGCAAGGAGAAGCACACGGCATAGAATGGGGCAGACTGAGTGAAATTTTTATTTTATAAAAAAGGAAGTTTTCCTCTACAACAAGTACATCTGGAAGCTCAGGTAAGAAATTGCTTCCGGAGTACTGTTTACAGACCCAGAAAACAGAGGGGTCATAAAACTGATTACAATACCTGACAGTGTCCCTTTAAGTAAAAAATAGTGCAGTGGGGCTGCTGATAGAGACAACAAGTGGACTGCTCTACATATGTGGAGTTGACTGTGATGAATGTCTAACAGGTTGTTCAGTCAGAAAGAATGCAAAGAATGCAGAGTCCTTTTTCAGAAAGCAAAAGAAATGCAGAGCTCCACCCACTGCAGCCCTAAAAAGCACAAATTATAAAAAGGGTCTGAGAAATGGAGCTTTCTGATTGGCTGCAAACATTCTAACAGCCTTATGTTAATCTTTTATTAACATACATGTAGAGCTTAACCATATGCTGTACAAGGTTTAACACTGTTTAAATTTTTTTTATTATAATAGCAATAAGGCACTCCCAGGTATTATGCTAATGGTCAGTTTATCACCCTCTAGAGACATGTGGCACTCGGGTACACCTCATGCCACAGTACACCCCTAGAAGGTGATTAACAGATCATTAACATAACCCTTGGTCATGCCTTATTGCTTAATTATACACAGCCCCAAAATGCAATGAATTATAGATAATACGTGAAAATCCCCATGAAGGACTTCAATCTGGCTTAGCTTTAGGCAAAAACTGTAAGGTACACAGCTGTCAGAAACAATCTACAAAAGCAGAAAGCAACAAAACCATAAATACACGTTGAGTCTTTTTAGGACTTATCAGTGTGACATTGCCTTTTTCTCAGCTCAACACAGGATTAGGTCAAGCAGCAACTGTTTAGAACCTTTTGGGGTTTTAATTAGCACTAGTTCAAAACAGAACCAGATGAGACTGGTCCAGTTCTAATATACTGTATAATCATATTTTTTAATTTAGTGTTTTGCATTTATAACTATTTTAATTATTTTTGTTTACTTTAGTTTATAGTTTACTTACCTATGATAGCCCAGCTGAGATGCACCTTTTTGTTTCCCATAGAGTCCTGCTTCTACTCATTTCTGTAGCTGGGATGGGGATACTAGCCAGAGTTTAAATAAATTGCTGAAGGTCACAAGTGAGTATTTAGCTCTAGTGGAGTTTGAACCTGTGAAATCCTAGTTCCCAAGTTTGTGCTTTAACCAGGAGGCCATACTTCCACTATCATTTAAGTTTTTGAATGTAGCAATGGTTTACTGCCCCCTGCCAGGGGCTCTGCAAGACAGTTGGGAGTGGGATTTGGTACTGATGGCTGAGGAGACTGATTGGAAATCTATATGGGAGAGTATGTTTCAGTTTCCTGTGGTGCTAGAGTCAGAAAACTTCAATTTAATATGGTTTTCCAGTCTCCCGTTGGTATCAGCAGTACTTAACCCTTATTGAAGTGTGGGAGTGTCAGGAGGCCTGTGCCTAAGTTGAACGGAAGGCATAGAGATCTCTCTTGCCTTTGTTCAATCACTAGGCAGTGTGGTCAACAGTTTGTGCTGGTTAGTTGATGCTAAGTCAGTTGTGAATAAATCTGCCATTATCAGAGATATTATCTCTGATTTACATGCCAAACCTCTGTGTGTCTTGAGATCCATTTGGACAACTCTGTGGGGCTTGCCTATCTCTTACCTGCCATTTCTGGTTCAGGTTGTCACAAGTGTGGTTGCCAGGCAGTTAGTGAACATCTGGAAATCAATGATGTCCAGAAGCCAATACAATCTGATTTTCAGAAGCACCATTCAGAGTATGTAATGATCTCCACCTATCAAGGGATTAGGGAGATGTTTTCATTGTGCTGCATCTCAACCTGTTATCCACTATTGACACTGGCCACTAGGAATTGAGAGGATAGACTTGAAGGACTGGGGGACTGTCTGAGACTGCTCTCAGATGATTCAGGTCCTTTCTCGCAGAAAGTGTATGGATGGTGGTGACTAGTTCTTACCCAACATTCGGCTTTCCTAGTGTTCCAAAAGGTTCTGTCCTTTTGCCTTTGTTGTTGGTGATATATATCTTTCCACTGGGGGAGACCATAAAGTGCTACAGCATGGAATTTCGTTTCTATACTAGTGACATCCAGTTGTTTGTATACTTTGCTTCTGAGAGGATGGAGTCAGTGATACTGTTAGAATAGTACCCTTTGTAAATCAGTTCTTGGATAGCCTCCTACTGGTTGGCACTCAACCCTGGTAAGGTCAAGCTGCTGCTAGATGGCTCAGATCAGCATATATCATATCTGCAATGTAGCCTTAATCTCCCCTCTCTTGATGGGGTTAAACTTGAACCTGATAGGGCACTGGAAAGTTTGTGAGTGTTCCTTGACTGACACTTGAATCGCAGATGCCGACTGTAGTCAGAGTCTGTTTTTATTTATCTTAAAAACAAATTGCCAGATCCTGCCACTTTTTTGATCCTGCTTACCTGTGCATGTTGGTGCAGGCCTTTGTCTTACTGAGGCTGGCCTACTGTAGCACACTCCTTAAGTGCGTGCCTGGTAGTCTAATCCACCATCTGCAGCTAATGCACAATACCAAGATGATGCTTCTGATCTTTGTTCAGAGGTCAGAACATATTACTTCCTCATTTCAGGCTGTGGGCTTGCCACCAGTAAGGTGGCAGATGAACTATAGGGTTCTTTTGCTCACTTTGAAAGCCCTGAAAGACTTGGAACACCAGTACATCAACAATCTCTAGACCCCAACATACCAGTATGGGCAGTCAGTCTATGACTTTGGGGCTGTTGTCGATGCCACTGTCAAAATTAAAATCTGCCAGCCATTTAGCATTTGTATTAATGGCTCCTGTCCTTTGGAATTCATTGCCCTTGGGCATCTGCCCACCCTTCTTTACATTGCTTCAAGGTAAAACTGAAAAAACATTTACTGAAACAGACTTTTGTTGAAGGTTCTTAATTATATCCCAAAGTCAATCATTTCTGTCTTTTTCAGCTATTTAATGTTTAGCAAGCTCCTGCACTGTTATTTACTTTATGTAAATTGTCTTAATTGAGATTTCTCTCTCTAAGCAGGCCATCGTGCAGATGTTAAGGCATTGTTCACATAACTGTCCCTGCCCCATGCTCATGGGGCATCAAGCAAGATTGAGGGACCTGGGCTCATTACACTCCTGAAGCGGGGGGTTTAGTTTAGAAGCAGAACAAGGGAATAGTGCTTGTGTTTCCACCCAGAGAAAGAAATTGTGACCCAGGTCTCATGTGCGATACTGCCCCCTAGGATGCAGTACCAACCCACCTTTCCAGTGGATACACGATGCCTCCCCAAGACCACTGAGTACCTACATCTCAATTTTAGCAAAACTCACTCACTGCAGTTATAGTATACCACTAATAATATGTTCACACACTGAAATTATGAAATTAACAAAAGGACTTTATTAACAGGGTGCTTAGATCCTTGAAAGAAAAAGGAGTGAGATAACAAGGCAATAATTTAACAATATAGCAGATAATTATTAAACAGTTTGGTGACCCAAAACTGTTGTGCAGTCTGGCACTAAAGGCCCCTTGCAAGCAAGGATTTTACTAGGCTTCACCTGAGAGATATTACGGGCACTCCCAACATCCACACACAATACCCTTTGATCTACTGTACGGATAGCCCTTCCCAACTACCCTCAGTAGCTGTGCCCCACAGTTATATAAATACCTTTAAAACACTTCACTTTTCAGCAATGTATTTTAAATTGCAGTTTACTCAGTTAGTGGCTACCCAGGTTGCTAACTGGGGCTGGCCTGATGACATGTTGCCCAGGATCTTGCACTGGTGCACTTAATTAAATATGCACGCTTGCAGCATGAAAACGCCACTCAACTGACTTTTTGGCTAGCACTTCAAAAAAATAAAGCTGTATTCCAACAGGGAACTTGCATCCAAGAAACAAATTGTAGTCCATAGAAAATTGGTTTGCAGAACTTGGACTGGCTAGGCCAGTACTCACATGTCTATTGGTAATGCAGGTGGAAACAGTAGCAGGATTAGGGAGTAGTCCTCTGAGAAGACTTCAGATGGAGGCTGGCACCAACGGTTTTGAGGAGGCAGAAAACAGGTGGATTAGTTGCAGGCTTAGGCTTGGGCCTGGCCACTCTCACGTGGTGTCCTTCACACAGCTCACTAGTAGAGTGGCAGTGGTCAAGGTCCAAGTGAAGTGTAGATCAGAGTGCTCCCTGCTTCAACCTTGGGTGCACTCACTGTTGAGGATATCAAAGTATCTAGAGAGCAGGCTCCTGACCTCACTCATCCCTCAGTCACATGGAAGAAAATGGCCATTTTCTACTTCTGATATCAGGAGCTCTCTCTTTCTCTCTCTCCTGTTTCTGTTGCAGCAGTTATCTCTTGCAGCTTTTGCAGAAAACTCACACAGCAATAGTAATCAGTTTGGATTGAACTGTAGCAACTTTCAACAGAAACAATCTGTTGCTTCTGACTCTCAGTCCAGCTAGAATCTCAGCTCTCCTCCTCAGCACATTTCACTCCTCCAAATACCCAAGCAGAACTGATGTAAAACCCTCCTTGCAGATGGGAAGGTCTCAGAACAGCACACATACATTCCATCTTCTGAGTGGGTGATTTAGCAGTCAATCACACTTCTGGCTGAGTGGAAGAAAAAGGGCACAAAGAACTCTATCACTCTGGCTCCCAAGGTGCTTTAGATTTCTTGCAAAGACCCTCAGATTCCAAGTGGCTGATCAGGGTCGGGGTCCTCAAGATAGTGACAAAGAAATTTACATTTCTCAGTACTGGCTGCAGACAGCTTTTGTAGTTTCTTTCAGCTGGATGCTACATTGCTTCCACTTGTTCAAGTTAGCCTTTTGTTTAGAATATTAGCATTTTTATCCTCTGATGTTGCAGGGATAGTTTTGTCTTTATTGTATTGTAAATGTGTAATAAAATCTCTGCCTATAACGACATCTGCACTGCCTTACTGTTACGCCCCTTTTTAGTAGGTTTTATAAAAGTTTGATAATTTATAAGGGGGCATAGACTGATGCTGTACATATGGGTATAATCCCCCACCCCGACAGTGACACCAATACAGTGACCTTCATCGCTGCCAACAAAATTGACAGTTCATTGACAGGTCGCTGTATTGGTGTGCCAGAGACAGGGGCACACTGTTTCCCAGTCCTGCACCCCCTTCCTGAATCAATTCAGACTCGGAGTTGATTATAATTTGAACAGGAGGTGTGGGGGGCAGAGTCCCCCTCATGGGGGGTTCGGGGGGTGAAGGCCCCTGATAGAAAAATGGACCGGGAGTCCATCAGAATTTATGTCGACCGCAAATTCTGTCGCTGTGATGCCGGTCGATGAAACTGCTGTCCAACCGGCATCGTAGAGCAGTATATATCTATATATATATATATATCTATCTATATATATATATATATAGGACAAAGAACCTCTGTGCACAAGCACTGAGGCAATGGTTACCCCAAAGGGCATTTGGCTGGGAAGCCAAGTTTCAAAGAAATGCAAAATCACACATGCCCCCACAATGCAAAGCATCATGGGCTGCATATGCAAATCACCACAGAATATTATGATGGTTCAACTTTAAGCAGAAATGCATGGTGCCAAAAGGCCTCTCACACAGTTTGCAAAGGGTACCAACAGAAGACAGAGACACGCGTTTCGTTCTACCAGGACTCATCAGTATGTCTCATCTGTTTGACACCCTAGTGGAATAAACTAGCTACCCTAAGATGGTCTATCTGGGTTATGTTGTGGTGAACCCAATTAAAACAAAAAACAATTTAAAAGACAAATATATACCATACCATATACCATACCCAGTAGCACACCCTTCACCATTATGAGTCTCCCTTTTTGGTCACTAAAACAATCTTGATAGACAATTTGTATACCTTTTCTTATGAGGATTACACAAACTCCACTTCTAGTTGTCCCTACCGAATAGTACTGTATATATTTTTGACCCAGCTTGCTTTTATTTTTTTTTTATTTCTTTCTCAGCAAGGTGAGTTTCATGTATAAGTAGTATATCAACCAATTTCTTATAGGCATATGTTAATAGTCTCTTCCTTTAAATGGGAGCAAGGATCCCATTAATGTTCCACTTGGATATACAGATGAAGCCGCTTAAGCCGGACAGCTCTGTGGCATCCCAAACGTCCCATTTAAGTGGCTGTCCCGCATATCCAAAGTACCAGCTTTGGGAGTGTCTCATGCGCGTGGTAGTGTGTAATCCCTTTACAGTACAGTGCTTAAGCTAGAAACAAATTGAAAATTCATATGCAGTGCATAAACTCTTTATTTCAAACAAAGTGTTAGTGGGAGCAAAACATAAAAAAGAAGTACATTAACAATCTCAATCTAAATCTTTGTTGGAAAAATAATCAGTCACTGTGCGCTGACATGAATCCGCACACATCTAACTGGCCACAGTCTACTCAACTGTCTGAAGCATGTTCCACTCGTCAGCCTTGTCATATTTTTGGCAGCACAAGATAAGAGAATGAAAGTACTCCAGAGCTTCTTTGTTTGTGGGTGCCTCGAGTGCTGTACCCTGGGTGTCTTGTGACCCTTCGTCAGTGTCCTCGGTAGCATCATCATTATTTTTGGCTATGCGAGCACGTTTTACAGCCGAGCAGATCTCCTCCAAACTAAGCTCCCCATCAGTCGGTTCATTTGAATCAATGTCAACAAAATCAGCGAATTCACTTTCTGACATGAATGATGGCCATAGGTGCCGGAACCCGGTGGGGTGGGGGCCAAAGGGGAGGTAGCCACTCCACTTTTTATTTCGGTATGGCAAAAACTAGTATAGAAAAAGTGCCCTTTATACCCTTATAAGTGCCCTTTTGATTGTCAGCCCCCTCAGCTTTTACCATCTTCCAGCACCCTTGATGATGGCATGATGATATCAGCAAGTACTAGAGCGGATTGACTGTCAGCCCCTTTAGCCCCTTCAGTGTCACTGTCAGGAATATCTAGTCGGAATGCCTTTCTGAAACAGTTTTGAACTGTTACAGGTTTCACACTGCCCCAGGCTTTGGCAACCACATAGACCGCATCGAGCAGTGTGACAGCTTTTGCAATTGCTGATGCTTGAGCATTTCCACCCTCCTCAGTGACTCCTACAATATGGCAGGCCATGAGAGAGCTGTAGTGGGCTTTTAAATTTCAAATGACTCCCATATCCATAGGCTGAATAAGACTCATAGTGTTAGGTGGGAGAAACACAATATTGATGTGGGGAAAGCACCCTATGAGATCTTGGGGGTGTGCTGAGCAGTTATCGAACAGCAGTAGGATTTTACGCCTCCTGCATTTCAGTTGCTGCTCCCATGAACCCAACCACTCTCCAAAAATCCAGCCCATCATCCAGGTATTGGAGGATGACATGTAGGTCAGTGGCAATGTTTTTAAGTCCTTAGGCAAACAACAAGGTCATTTGCTTTTTTCAGTCATGAGCAGTGGTCTTTTATCTGACCCATCCATATTTGCGTACACAAGAAGGGAAACTATATCTTTACTCTTTTTCCCTCCCAGTAACTCCAGGTCTATCTGTATGTGCCCCCGGTCAGGGTAGCCCCGATAGAACAGCCGTGTCTTCCCGCATTGTACACATTGTCAGCAGTGTACTCTTGCAGAAGTGTGGGGAGCACAGTGTGTACCCCGTCACCAGCTGCACCACTGTCCACATCTGCTCGCTTACCTTGCCTTGCTCCCTTTTACACACAATCCCATGACGACTTTTCCAATGCGGTAGCCACCCATCTGAGGCACTAAATGTGTCATGTCCAAGCTGCAAAGCACACTCACTTGCTTTATTTTTTAACAATGGCCCAGAAAGTCTAGCACAATGGGACACAGCATTTCTAAACCAAGCAAGAAGGGCTTCCTCTACCTGTAAATCCTTTCCCTCATGCTTTCTGTTATGCTGAGGATTAGAGCTGGCATTCCATTCAGCCAGGATGGCATTGCAGTTTTGGCTTATCCGCCCGGCCCGATTTTTGGAAATGCCAAATGCAGCAGCAACCACTACTTTTACTCACTCAGCAAGCATTAACTCCTTGCAATTAGTTACCATGACCGAACAGCACAAGCAGAAGCATAGTACTGAGGTAAGTACGTATCAAGAAGTGATGAGATTGACAAGATGCAATCAGATATGTTTGTGCAAAAACGTCCCAATTAGGCAGAATGTGCATCCCAATTAAGTGAGAGGACAGTACATTGAATACACAGGGTGTTTAATTGGTAGTCAGGAGAACGTTCCGCTTAAAAGGACGTCCCGACTAACCGCGTCCCACTTAAATTGCTTGATCTGTATTTACAGTAATATTATTTGAATTATTGTAAGTCATAGCTTCAATGCTTATGTGTACTCTCATATAGAATTTTTTTCTGATTCTTCTCTTTCTTTATTTCCCTTTGCTTATCTCTAATATAACACCCTCCTGCACCAACTTAATTCCTTTAATTCAATTGTACATGCTCTGGTTTACTTTTCCTACACTTTTAGCATCCATATTCTGGGATTCTGTATAACCTATAACATGAGTCTATGTCTTGTTGCCTTCTCTACCTTGCCTCACTACTCCTCCCCCCCCCCACCCCCTACTTATCATGCAGTAGATTTCCAGTAAGGACAATTCATAATTATTTCAAACAAATAAGGCTTAGTTATTTAGGGAAAAACTTGCATGTTAGTAAAGAAAACTACATGCTACTTATTCAGATTGTTAGTTCCTTTTCAGCTTCTTCAGCAGTATTGAAAATTACAGTTCTGGCCAATTAAGTTCACTGTCAAATTAGCTGGGTGTAGCTCAGAGCTTTTCAAGTTATTTCTCAACAACATGGTATGTAAGTATTGGAACTTCTTCCTGGCTACCACAGTGTCATAGGGGAGGTCATGATATATAGCTAGCTGCAAACCTTGAATTTTCATCTGCTTTTTTCTGTAAACTGCAGCCAGGATTTTATCTTTGTCCTTAGAAACCTGGCCACTATTGCTCATGGAGACTTTACTTCTTTTGGTTGTTGTTTTAAAGCTCTGTGTGCTGGAGCCAACTCAAAATTATCTGTATTAGGTGTCTCACCTAAACATTTTGCAAATACTTTACTCAAAGTAGTTTCGACTGTGGTGTCTTTATCCAGTTGTTCAGGCACTCCTACTAGCCTGATATTTTTTCTATGGGCTCTGACTTCAATGTCGATTAATTTCTCTTGATGTTCTTTAAATCTCTTTCTAATTTTTGAGTTGTTCTCTGGCCAATTGTTGCATTGTTTTCTAAGTCTGAGATTCTTGCTTCTGTTTCCTGCATATGTTTGTTAGTTGCATATTCAGGTTTTTTACTCTGTATTTTGGTCTTTAAGATATTTGTGTAGTTCCTAATCTCTTTAAGTAATCCCATTTCGTTTTTGACATTCATAATTTTCCCTATTATTATTATAGCCTGGGTAGGGATTTGAGTATTTTCATGAGCTTCTTCCATAATTTCTGCACTTTCAAATTCAGTGTCCAATTCAGAGGTTTCTGATATGCTTCCTGATATATTTATATTGCTGTTTATTCAGCTTGGTTTACTTTGTGAGTATTTTTTTTTTTTTTTTTGTTAATTTTTGTTTTGTGTGAACTTCCATGTTTTCAGGGACATCAGTATCAGGTTACTTTTTTTGGTTTGGTTTGGCTCCTAATAATGAAAACTCACATTCTTTAATGTCTGTCTTACTGGGCTCCATATTCTCAGTATCTGTTTTCTCATATTTTTCTGCCATTTCCAATGGGAAATGTTTTTTAAGTACATTATTTTTCATTCTCTTTAAACAATACAACTTGTATAAAAAATTTCTCATTTAATACCAGCAAAATGGCATTTTTTTCTTGTTCGCTATTCAATTCCTGTACATTCATGCTCCTTTGTAGAAAAATGTCATAAATCACTTGCCTGTTTGGTGTGATTGTTAAAGATTCCTTCTGGATTAACATAGGAGTCCACTGGGTGTTACTCTTATTGATGCCCTTAGCTAACTGTATGCTTGTTTGGCATGGTGTTTGTTGTAAGTCTAGAAGTGAGCATCTGAATCCTTTACCTCTGTGGACTCGAATATCTTGATCTCTGCTTCTTAAAGCTTTTGCCCTTCCTGCTCCAGTTTCTCCTTTAGGCTTCTCCTTTGTTCTCTCTTCTTGCAGCATTTCCACCACTGTAGACTACTGAAGCCCTAGACAAGTCTCTCTTTTTTCCTGTGCAGACAGTTTTATTTGTTGGGTTCCCTTTGCTTTCTACTGTGTATTTCCATATCATCTTTCCCATCAGCAACAGGCTGAGCTAGAGGGCTTAGCAGCACAGGCAGCACTTTTAACTTTCCTGAGAAGTCAGTCCAATGTACTGAATGGGAAACCTCTGTGATTATCTCCTCCTTCCCCACCTGTGCCTCAGTGATTCCAACAGTGTTGGTTGATACCGGCTCTGGTTTAGAGTCTGTTTCAATGTTATTGCTGTGCATTTTACTTTTGCTTGGTTTTACCTTGCTGCTGTGAAAATAGGAAGCCTGTCTTTTTTTGCTCTGGGTTTGGCAGCTCCGTCCTTTTGGGGCATGCATTAACCTATAGTTGGCTTATTGAGACCCTAATCAAAGATGAAATCGAAAACTACTCAACTGAGAAGAAGTTAAAGTATGTTCCAAAACATGGATTCAGAAGTGGTGGGTCATGACTGACCACCTTATGAGACTTTTTTGAAAGGGTAAAGAGGGCACTGGATGAGGGCAGACCCATTAGTGTCATTTATTACACTTTTAGCATCCATATTCTGGGATTCTGTATAGTATATAACATGAATCTACTTCTTGTTGCTTTCTCTACCTGGCCTCACTACTCCTCCCTCCCTACCCCTAATTATCATGCAATAGATTTCCAGTAAGGACAATTTATGATTATTTCAAACAAATAAGGTTTAGTTATTTGGGAAAAGTTGTATGTTAGTAAAGAAAACTACATGCTACTTATTCAGGTTGTTAGTTCCTTTTCAGTTTCTTCCGCAGTATTGAAAATTACAGTTCTGGCCATTTAAGTTCACTGTCAAATTAGCTGGGTATAGCTCAGAGCTCTTCAAGTTATTTCTCAACAACATGGTATGTAAGTATTGGAACTTCTTCCTGGCTACCACAGTGTCATAGGGGAGGTCATGAAATATAGCTAGCTGCAAACCTTGAATTGTCATCTGCTTTTTCTGTAAACTGCAGCCAAGATTTTATCTTTGTCCTTAGAAACTTGACCACTGTTGTTCATGGAGACTTTGCTTCTTTAGGTTGTTGTTTTAAAGCTCTGTGTGCCGGAGCCAACTCAAAACTATCTGTATTAGGTGTCTCACCTAAACATTTTGCAAATACTTTACTCAAAGTAGTTTTGACTGTGGTGTCTTTATCCAATTGTTCAGGCACTCCTACTAGCCAGATATTTTTTCTACGGGCGCTGACTTCAATGTCGATTAATTTCTCTTGATGTTCTTTAAATCTCTTTTTAATTGTTGAGTTGTTCTCTGGTCAATTGTTGCATTGTCTTCTAGGTCTGAGAGTCTTGCTTCTGTTTCCTGCGTATGTTTTTTAGTTGCTGCCATATTCAGGTTTTTACTCTGTACTTTGGTCTTTAAGATATTTGTGTAGTTCCTTATCTCTTTAAGTAATCCCATTTATTTTTTGACATTCATAATTTGCCCTAATATTATTATAACCTTGGTAGGGATTTGAGAATTTTCATGAGCTTTTCCATAATTTCTGCACTTTCAAATTCAGCATCCAATTTAGAGGTTTCTGAAATGCTTCCTGATGTACTTTTATTGCTGCTTATTCAGCTTGGTTTACTTTGTGAGTTTTTGTTGATTTTTGTTTGTGTGAACGTCCATGTTTTCAGGGACATCAGTATCAGGTTACTTTTTGGTTTTGTTTGGCTCCTAATAATGAAAATTCACATTCTTTAATGTCTGTCTTAATGGGTCCCATATTCTCAGTATCTGTTTTCTCATATTTTTCTGCCATTTCCAATGGGAAATGTTTTAAGTACATTGTTTTCATTCTCTTTAAACAATACAACTTGTATAAAAATTTCTCATTTAATACCAGCAAAATGGCATTTTTTTCTTGTTCGCTATTCAATTCCTGTACATTCATGCTCCTTTGTAGAAAAATGTCATAAATCACTTGCCTGTTTGGTGTGATTGTTAAAGATTCCTTCTGGATTAACATAGGAGTCCACTGGGTGTTACTCTTATTGATGCCCTTAGCTAACTGTATGCTTGTTTGGCATGGTGTTTGTTGTAAGTCTAGAAGTGAGCATCTGAATCCTTTACCTCTGTGGACTCGAATATCTTGATCTCTGCTTCTTAAAGCTTTTGCCCTTCCTGCTCCAGTTTCTCCTTTAGGCTTCTCCTTTGTTCTCTCTTCTTGCAGCATTTCCACCACTGTAGACTACTGAAGCCCTAGACAAGTCTCTCTTTTTTCCTGTGCAGACAGTTTTATTTGTTGGGTTCCCTTTGCTTTCTACTGTGTATTTCCATATCATCTTTCCCATCAGCAACAGGCTGAGCTAGAGGGCTTAGCAGCACAGGCAGCACTTTATAACTTTCCTGAGAAGTCAGTCCAATGTACTGAATGGGAAACCTCTGTGATTATCTCCTCCTTCCCCACCTGTGCCTCAGTGATTCCAACAGTGTTGGTTGATACCGCTCTGGTTTAGAGTCTGTTTCAATGTTATTGCTGTGCATTTTACTTTTGCTTGGTTTTACCTTGCTGCTGTGAAATAGGAAGCCTGTCTTTTTTTGCTCTGGGTTTGGCAGCTCCGTCCTTTTGGGGCATGCATTAACCTATAGTTGGCTTATTGAGACCCTAATCAAAGATGAAATCGAAAACTACTCAACTGAGAAGAAGTTAAAGTATGTTCCAAAACATGGATTCAGAAGTGGTGGGTCATGACTGACCACCTTATGAGACTTTTTTGAAAGGGTAAAGAGGGCACTGGATGAGGGCAGACCCATTAGTGTCATTTATTACACTTTTAGCATCCATATTCTGGGATTCTGTATAGTATATAACATGAATCTACTTCTTGTTGCTTTCTCTACCTGGCCTCACTACTCCTCCCCTTCCCTACCCCCTAATTATCATGCAATAGATTTCCAGTAAGGACAATTTATGATTATTTCAAACAAATAAGGTTTAGTTATTTAGGGAAAAGTTGTATGTTAGTAAAGAAAACTACATGCTACTTATTCAGGTTGTTAGTTCCTTTTCAGTTTCTTCCGCAGTATTGAAAATTACAGTTCTGGCCATTTAAGTTCACTGTCAAATTAGCTGGGTATAGCTCAGAGCTCTTCAAGTTATTTCTCAACAACATGGTATGTAAGTATTGGAACTTCTTCCTGGCTACCACAGTGTCATAGGGGAGGTCATGAAATATAGCTAGCTGCAAACCTTGAATTGTCATCTGCTTTTTCTGTAAACTGCAGCCAAGATTTTATCTTTGTCCTTAGAAACTTGACCACTGTTGTTCATGGAGACTTTGCTTCTTTAGGTTGTTGTTTTAAAGCTCTGTGTGCCGGAGCCAACTCAAAACTATCTGTATTAGGTGTCTCACCTAAACATTTTGCAAATACTTTACTCAAAGTAGTTTTGACTGTGGTGTCTTTATCCAATTGTTCAGGCACTCCTACTAGCCAGATATTTTTTCTACGGGCGCTGACTTCAATGTCGATTAATTTCTCTTGATGTTCTTTAAATCTCTTTTTAATTGTTGAGTTGTTCTCTGGTCAATTGTTGCATTGTCTTCTAGGTCTGAGAGTCTTGCTTCTGTTTCCTGCGTATGTTTTTTAGTTGCTGCCATATTCAGGTTTTTACTCTGTACTTTGGTCTTTAAGATATTTGTGTAGTTCCTTATCTCTTTAAGTAATCCCATTTATTTTTTGACATTCATAATTTGCCCTAATATTATTATAACCTTGGTAGGGATTTGAGAATTTTCATGAGCTTTTTCCATAATTTCTGCACTTTCAAATTCAGCATCCAATTTAGAGGTTTCTGAAATGCTTCCTGATGTACTTTTATTGCTGCTTATTCAGCTTGGTTTACTTTGTGAGTTTTTTGTTGATTTTTGTTTTGTGTGAACGTCCATGTTTTCAGGGACATCAGTATCAGGTTACTTTTTTGGTTTTGTTTGGCTCCTAATAATGAAAATTCACATTCTTTAATGTCTGTCTTAATGGGTCCCATATTCTCAGTATCTGTTTTCTCATATTTTTCTGCCATTTCCAATGGGAAATGTTTTTTAAGTACATTGTTTTTCATTCTCTTTAAACAATACAACTTGTATAAAAAATTTCTCATTTAATACCAGCAAAATGGCATTTTTTTCTTGTTCGCTATTCAATTCCTGTACATTCATGCTCCTTTGTAGAAAAATGTCATAAATCACTTGCCTGTTTGGTGTGATTGTTAAAGATTCCTTCTGGATTAACATAGGAGTCCACTGGGTGTTACTCTTATTGATGCCCTTAGCTAACTGTATGCTTGTTTGGCATGGTGTTTGTTGTAAGTCTAGAAGTGAGCATCTGAATCCTTTACCTCTGTGGACTCGAATATCTTGATCTCTGCTTCTTAAAGCTTTTGCCCTTCCTGCTCCAGTTTCTCCTTTAGGCTTCTCCTTTGTTCTCTCTTCTTCAGCATTTCCACCACTGTAGACTACTGAAGCCCTAGACAAGTCTCTCTTTTTCCTGTGCAGACAGTTTTATTTGTTGGGTTCCTTTGCTTTCTACTGTGTATTTCCATATCATCTTTCCCATCAGCAACAGGCTGAGCTAGAGGGCTTAGCAGCACAGGCAGCACTTTTAACTTTCCTGAGAAGTCAGTCCAATGTACTGAATGGGAAACCTCTGTGATTATCTCCTCCTTCCCCACCTGTGCCTCAGTGATTCCAACAGTGTTGGTTGATACCGGCTCTGGTTTAGAGTCTGTTTCAATGTTATTGCTGTGCATTTTACTTTTGCTTGGTTTTACCTTGCTGCTGTGAAAATAGGAAGCCTGTCTTTTTTTGCTCTGGGTTTGGCAGCTCCGTCCTTTTGGGGCATGCATTAACCTATAGTTGGCTTATTGAGACCCTAATCAAAGATGAAATCGAAAACTACTCAACTGAGAAGAAGTTAAAGTATGTTCCAAAACATGGATTCAGAAGTGGTGGGTCACTGACCACCTTATGAGACTTTTTGAAAGGGTAAAGAGGGCACTGGATGAGGGCAGACCCATTAGTGTCATTTATTACACTTTTAGCATCCATATTCTGGGATTCTGTATAGTATATAACATGAATCTACTTCTTGTTGCTTTCTCTACCTGGCCTCACTACTCCTCCCTCCCTACCCCTAATTATCATGCAATAGATTTCCAGTAAGGACAATTTATGATTATTTCAAACAAATAAGGTTTAGTTATTTAGGAAAAGTTGTATGTTAGTAAAGAAAACTACATGCTACTTATTCAGGTTGTTAGTTCCTTTTCAGTTTCTTCCGCAGTATTGAAAATTACAGTTCTGGCCATTTAAGTTCACTGTCAAATTAGCTGGGTATAGCTCAGAGCTCTTCAAGTTATTTCTCAACAACATGGTATGTAAGTATTGGAACTTCTTCCTGGCTACCACAGTGTCATAGGGGAGGTCATGAAATATAGCTAGCTGCAAACCTTGAATTGTCATCTGCTTTTTCTGTAAACTGCAGCCAAGATTTTATCTTTGTCCTTAGAAACTTGACCACTGTTGTTCATGGAGACTTTGCTTCTTTAGGTTGTTGTTTTAAAGCTCTGTGTGCGAGCCAACTCAAAACTATCTGTATTAGGTGTCTCACCTAAACATTTTGCAAATACTTTACTCAAAGTAGTTTTGACTGTGGTGTCTTTATCCAATTGTTCAGGCACTCCTACTAGCCAGATATTTTTCTCTGACGCTGACTTCAATGTCGATTAATTTCTCTTGATGTTCTTTAAATCTCTTTTAATTGTTGAGTTGTTCTCTGGTCAATTGTTGCATTGTCTTCTAGGTCTGAGAGTCTTGCTTCTGTTTCCTCGTATGTTTTTAGTTGCTGCCATATTCAGGTTTTTACTCTGTACTTTGGTCTTTAAGATATTTGTGTAGTTCCTTATCTCTTTAAGTAATCCCATTTATTTTTTGACATTCATAATTTGCCCTAATATTATTATAACCTTGGTAGGGATTTGAGAATTTTCATGAGCTTTTTCCATAATTTCTGCACTTTCAAATTCAGCATCCAATTTAGAGGTTTCTGAAATGCTTCCTGATGTACTTTTATTGCTGCTTATTCAGCTTGGTTTACTTTGTGAGTTTTTTGTTGATTTTTGTTTTGTGTGAACGTCCATGTTTTCAGGGACATCAGTATCAGGTTACTTTTTTGGTTTTGTTTGGCTCCTAATAATGAAAACTCACATTCTTTAATGTCTGTCTTAATGGGTTCCATATTCTCAGTATCTGTTTTCTCATATTTTTCTGCCATTTCCAATGGGAAATGTTTTTTAAGTACATTGTTTTTCATTCTCTTTAAACAATACAACTTGTATAAAAAAATTCTCATTTAATACCAGCAAAATGGCATTTTTTTTCTTGTTCGCTATTCAATTCCTGTACATTCATGCTCCTTTGTAGAAAAATGTCATAAATCACATGCCTGTTTGGTGTGATTGTTAGAGATTCCTTCTGGATTAACTTAGGAGTCCACTGGGCATTTCTCTTATTGGTGCCCACAGCTGACTGTATGTTTGCTTGGCATGGTGTTTGTTGTAGGTCTGGAAGTGAGCATCTGAATCCTTTACCTCTGCGGACTTGAATATCTTGATCTCTGCTTCTTAAAGCTTTTGCCCTTCCTGCTCCAGTTTCTCCTTTAGGTGTCTCCTGTGTATTTTACTTTTATTTCATTTTACCTTGCTGCTATGAAAATAGGGAGCCTGTCTTTTTTTTTGCTCTGGGTCAGGCAGCTCCATTCTTTTGGGACATGTGTTCACCTATAGTTGTCTTAATGAGACCTTAATCAGAGATGAAATCAAAAACTACTTAACTGGATGAGGCCAGACCCATCAGTGTAATTTATTACGATTTTAGCAAGGCATTCAACACTGTACCACATGCGAGTTAGTAAGTAGATTAACCAAAATTGGACTGAACAGCAACAAAGTAAATAAGATTTTACCTCATGGCTGACTGACCGAAAACAGACAGTAATGGTAAATGGATAGCACTCTGTGGGGTAATGTAACCAGTGGAGCACCACAGGGGTCTGTGTTGAGACCATCTTTCTTTAATATTTATGTAACCAGCCTCTCTCTTCTACTAGGTTTGCTGGCAAAGGCACCTAGCTTCACCTGAACTCTTTTCTTCTAGGTTTATTTGTAAGGACAGAGCAAGGAACATTATCAGTGTAAATAAAAAGATTAAGGCTTCTTTTGGTTAGGCAGATTTACTGTGTGTTGCTATTTTCTTTTGTACTCACAGGGTTTGTTACTGTTTTTTGCTACATTTTACTGCTTTATTCAAAGTGCTGTTGCAGGGTATACTTTCCGCTGCATTATTGCAGGGTGTGCCTACAGGTTTGATACTATTTTGTGCTTACAGATTACTGCTGTAATCTACTCTGATTCAAATTGTTTTTTTGCAAGGTATATCTTCTGTTACTGCTTTATTTTTCTCTGCAGCAAAGTGTTTTTTGCAGGGTATCTCTTCTGTGAAAATATTACAGGTGGTGCTTTACAGGTTTTACAGTTTTGTCTGTCATTAGGCTAACCTTTCAGGAGTACTGAATTTGTTGTTGGTTGATTATTTCAGCTCTTACCTCTTTGTTTCTTTCATCTGTGGTTCTTTTTTGGCAGGGGAAGGGCCCAGCCACCCACTCACCCCATCCCCAACCACCCCATGCTATGCTCCTTTTATACTGTAGCACACTTGTGACATTTCTTGTAGAAAAACAGGAAAGTATCCACACAGTGACTTCACTTACAGGAGCACAAGTAATTTAACTTGTTAAAACAAGTTATACAAAAACAAACAAACAAACAAAAAATCAAACTTTTGCTTTCATTTTCCTCCTTCTAATTACTTGAACCAAGTGATAAACATGGCAACTCATCTGGAATGGATATAATATTAACTGCAGGTACTGCAGAATACTTTTCCAAAGGGCAGTTATACAGGATTTAGGACGCTGTCCTACGCGCTGGCTCATTGGAGATCTAAGGGCTCAGCTCCAGGCAGCATGGTCAAATCGCATATTCAGGAGGAAATATATCATAAGAACCACCCATCATTTCCACAACATCCAACTGAAGCACCTCGGCCGCAGAGGGTAGTTGGTCCAGGAGGTTGGCAGGTGGTTAGGAGGGGCAAATTGGGTGCTCCATCACTCATTGCTCTCCAAAGTATCACCTCCACAAACCATATAAAAACTACAAACAGGTATCTGCCTCTTTCTCTGAAATCAAGCAAAGGGGTAGAGGACACTGCAGAGCAGGACCCTGCAGCACAGGAGCTAGCACAACAAAACTCACCCAAAACAGGGGCCAAAACAAAAAAACAGCAAAAAGGAAATCCAAAACACTTCTGATCATAGGATTCTCCATGATTCGGGGAGTTGATACCTACCTCCAGCCAGGGGTAATGGTCAGATGTCTCCCAGGTACATCAGTGTAGAGGGACACTGACTGCATTGCTAAAATTGTGCAGGAAGTAGGAGAAAACTTTGACGTCCTGGTACACATAGAGATCAATGATCTTGCCAGCCGGTCAGTTGTGGAGACCAAGGAACACCAGAACAGGCTGGGAGACAAACTGTTGTCCATTTCATCTGGCATCTCCTTCTCTGAGATCCTGCCAGTCTGGGACAGGGGGGGAAGATGGATGGAAGGTTAGAGAAGGGGAGATAGGGGAGCTAAACATGTGGCTAAGGGGCTGGTGCCAGGAAAAAGGACACACATATGTAGGTAACTGGCAACAGTTTTGGGAGTGAAAGTTCTTTAAATTCAATGAATTGCATCTGACTAAGGAGGGAGTCAGTGCATTGGGGCAGAAGTTTTATGTCTTTGTAGAATATTTAAACTAGCAAGTGGGGAGAGGGATGCAGCACCCAATACATTGAACAGGACGAATACCCCTCCCCCCTCAGCTTGTGATCAAACGGGAGTTCAGCATGTTTGTAGTTCATTTGCATCACCAGTTAAGGAAAAAGGTCCGGCTCCCCATATGATGCACAGGGGAAATGCCAGATCTCACCCAACAACTAACACATTGAAATCTGGTCAATGGAAAATCATGTACACAAATGCCCACAGTCTGGGAAACAAGATCCCAGACCTGCAGGCAACAATGACAGAGGCTAAACTGGACATAGTAGCCTATAGCAAGACAAGGTTCACCAGTAACCACACTTAGGAGATTTCAGTACCCAACTATGTACTGTTCAGAAGAGACCAAGGTGCAAAGGGGGGGAGCAGCCCTTTATGTCAATGGAAATATCAAAGTGACAGAAATTCAGAATACACATAAGGAGTCAGAAGAACTGTGGGTCACCCTGGAAACAGGACACTGGACAGCCATATGAACTGGAGTTGTCTACAGGCCTCCAGACCAGGGGGAGGACATAGACACATTATTGTTAGAAGATATACAAAACATGACAGCTAAAGGGGAGGTTCTGATAATGGGAGACTTCAACATGCCAGATACAGATTGGTCAATACCAGCAGGAACATCCACCAGAACTAGACACATAGTGGATTCCCTGCAGGAAGAGGGCCTCAAACAACTGGTACTGACTAATGGGGAAAGGATCACAGATCTCCAGATAGGTCACATGGGGGCCAGTGATCATCACATGGTATGGTTCAATTTGGCCACTAGAACTAAATCATCCCATTCCAAGGCAAAAATATGAGACTTCAGAGGAGCAGACTTTGATAAGATGGCCAACACAGTTAAGCTAGCCCTGGCAAGAAGAAATACAGGTGAGGGGGTACAGGCAAAGTGGGCAAGCATTAAGAATGCAATAAAAAAAATACTTAAAGCAACATCACATTGTGTTAGAGAGAAAAGCAAGAGAAAAAGAAGGAGGAAGCCACTCTGGTTCTCAAAAACAGTAGCAGAAAAGGTCAGAGCCAAAAGGCTGGCTTTCAGGAAATATAAGAGAATGCAGCGGGACAAAGATAGGGAGGTATACCAAATTTCCCTAAGGGAAGCAGGGAAGGCAGTAAGGCAGGCAAAGGCCACAACCGAGGAAACAATAGCATGAACAGTAAAAGAAGGGGACAAGACTTTCTATAGATACATTAGTGAAAGGAGACAGTCCAGAGTGGGTATTGCTAAGATCAAAGGGGTTAAGGGGAGTGTGTGGAAGAGGACCAAGGAAAAGCATTTATCCTAAATAGATACTTCTGCTCAGTATTTACTGAGGAGAAGGTAGAGCTGGCCCACAGCTCAGCACCATGGACACAGGGGGGAGGGAGGTGTGCACAAGTCCCTTCACAAAAGAAAGGGTCCCACAAGAGCTTGCTAAGCTCAGGGTGGAAAAGTTAATGGGACCTGATGGCATACATCCCAAGGTACTAAAGGAGATAAGGGTGGAACTAGCAGAGCCATTATCAGAACTGTTTAGTGAGTCTCTGAGCACAGGAGAGGTATCAGAAGACTGGAGAAGGGCTCATGTGATCCCGCTCCACAAGAGCGGTAGCAGGGAGGTGGCAGGGAACTACAGACCAGTCAGTCTTACCTCAGTAGTGGGCAAGATTATGGAGGCACTCCTTACGGAAAGGACAGTGCAACACCTGAAATCCATAGGAGCACAGGATCCAAGACAGCATGGGTTTACAACAGGAAGGTCCTGTCAAATTAATCTCATAGATTTCTTTGACTGGGCAACCAGAGTGGTGGACCAAGGGGTGCAGATGATGTCGCCTACTTTGACTTCAGCAAAGCTTTCGATACTGTTCCACATAGAAGATTGATTATTAAGCGGGGTAGGCTTGGGGTGGGTCAGAAGTTGGGTGGCAAACTGACTGGCAGGCAGAAAACAGAGAGTGGTGGTAAATAGTACACAGTCAGAAGAGATGTAAGTCACAAGTAGGGTACCTCAGGGATCAGTCCTGGGTCCACTCCTCTTCAATATCTTCATCAGTGACATTGCAGATGGACTGGAGGGTAAGGTTTGTCTGTTTGCAGATGGCACCAAGATCTGCAACAGAGTAGATGATCCAGATGGGGTGGGCCGGATAGAAACATAGAAACATAGAATTTGACGACAGATAAGGACCGCTTGGCCCACCCAGTCTGCCCATTTACCTACCTACTGGATAAGCTGCAGATCCTAGTTAACCAGCAGCCTACTTCTTCCTACCCCCACCCCCTAGAATGGCCTTATGACTGTCCCATGCATGCTTGAATTCCACCACTGTTTTTGACTCCACAACCTCTTCCGGAAGGCCATTCCATGCATCCACAACCCTCTCTGTGAAGAATGAGATGAGATCTGGATAAACTGGAAAAATGGTCTGAAGAGTGGCAACTGGGGTTTAACACAAAGATCATGCACATAGGGAAGAGAAATCCTGAAATCAACTATAGGTTGGGAGGGGAATTTCTGGCAGTCACAAGGGAAGAAAGAGACTGGGCATCATTATCACAGATGACCTGAAATCATCCAAGCAGACCACTAAAGCAGTAGGTAAGGCTAGAGAGATGTTGGGGTGTATTAGTAGGGATATCACAAGTCATAACAGGGAGGTAATAATCCCTCTTTACAAGACACTGGTTAGGCACCATCTGGAGTACTACATGCAGTACTGGAGGCCACACTTGCACTAGAACATTAACAAAATGGAGGCAGTCCAGAGAAGGGCAACCAAAATGGTGCAGGGACTGCATCAGAAAACATGAGTGTAACCCCCCTACAAATGGGGGTTCCCAAAAAGTCTTCCTTGAGCTGGCTTAAATGCTCACTGCCAGGCTGGCGTCCTGCGTTTTAGCAGTTCAAATGTATTGCTAGAGAGTGCCTGTAGAGCCTCCATGTACTGTCTCTTAAAGAGCTGCCTAGATTGCAGTCATAATTAATCTGGGAGGGGGGGCTGAGTGTTTTTATGCTCGAGTTCCACCCGGGCTACCAGATAATCGCTCTGTTCTGCCATCGCTGTTAGTGCAGAGGGAGCTCTGTTAGAAGCTGTACTTATTTGCTGATTATAATAATAATAATAATAATAAAACTTTATTTATTAAGCACCTTTCAAGCACTAAGGCGCTGTACAGATAAACAATAAAATCACAGAAATAAATACATATCTAAAAATCATAATGATATAAATATTAACCCATAAATGCTTGTCTCCACAGATGGGTCTTTAGTTCCCGCTTGAAACTCCCCACCGTCGTGCATTCCCGAAGTTGACGGGGCAGAGAATTCCAGAGGTTTGGGGCTATAAACGTAAAAGCCCAGGCCCCAGAAGATTTTAAAATAACCTTCGGAACCTCCAGCAATCTCTCGTCAGCCGAACGAAGCTGATGTACCAGGCTGTAGGGAATCAGAAGCTCTTTCAAGTATTAGGGGCCAAGTCTGTGCAGGGCTTTGTAGGTCAAAAGACTTACTTTGAAGGTGATCCGCCACTATATCGGCAGCCAGTATCCATTAGAATAGTAATGATATTGTAGTTTGTCTAACCTGCCTTCTTCGCAGCATGGACCTTATGTATTGCACCACCATTTTGGTTTTGGACTGCCAGTCAGCACCAATCAGCACCTTTGGGGACTCTAAACTGGAGCCTGTCCTCAGGAGTCTTGTGGGAGCAAAATTCTGTAGGAATTGTAGTTTTTGCATTTTGGCACCAAAACAGACCTGGAGAGGGAGTCCTTGAACTGACTGACAGATCAGCCAACTAAAACTTTTGGATCCTGGAGAAAGTCCCAGGCTGCTTGCAGCTAGAGTCAGTCTGAACTGGGAAGTGAAAATGGTAACAACTTGAGTGATTCAAGCAGCAGCCCCTGTGTAATTCATACAGGAGAACTGTGAAAGGGCTGAGTTTTGGTCTGCCTGTCTGCCTGCTATCCCTGAGAGGGAAAATAGAGCTTATTCGGACTGAACACGAATTTGTGAGAGTGAGATAAGCCACAGAACTGTGACCAGGCTTTAACCTGAAGAAGACTGAAGATTTGCTGAATATGATCGGTCTGTCAGGATTTCTAGCCACCTCTGAACTCCCGGTTTGTGCAGAGACTCTGTAATTGCAACCAGATAGCAATCTGCCTAGTACAGTAGAATTTCTTACATGTAAATGTGCTGTGTGCTGTTAGTGGGTCGTGATTTGGTTCTCCACTGTGTGCTGAACTGTGTTCTGCTTACTGGAGGCTGCATCCAGCTCCCACGGTCTTAGTCAGTATTCATCTCCATTGTGCCTGGGCTTTGCCACACTGGCCCAGCCAGACTACCTGCTGCACAGAGAAAGCCATCGACGAGAGACCTGCCTGGGGATCATCCCCCTGCTCAACACTTGAACAGGAATGATGCCTCGGTGATTCGTGTGGGCCCTGCTTCTCCTGGCACTCCAGTTCAACAACCTGCTGTCTTGATTTTGTCCTGCCTGTGTCCTGTATTAGGTATCATGAGTAAACATCAGGGTAGCTCCCTGCAAAAACAGCAAAATCTGAAGTGTTATCATCTGATTGCTTTGTTGTCTTTTCTGTCATGAACTGAGCTCTCCAGCTCCGGATTACAAATAGTGTGTGTTGTGCATGTTGCTTTCTTCCATCACAGGACCCCAACCAGCTGCGAGCTGGCCTACCCAGGGCAACATTCCTGGCTAGCCCACCATCTTCCTACCTGGGTACCCAGAGTGTGTGACTGTGTAGGGACTCTGAAGTGCATGCATAACTGTCTGATTAACATAGCCTTTAAGCAAATCAACCTGATTACACCTATCCCTTGTTCAAGTCCCCTGAATAAATCAGATCTAACTCTTTTTGCATTTAACCTGACTGTGGTTCAAGTTTGTGCCAAGGGTTCTGTACTGTTGCTATTTGCTGTGAATAACCTTGTTTTACAGGGGGTCCCCAGGGTCAAGCTAGAGGAACCTGCCCTGGTGGTAAGTGCAAACAGCGTGGGTAATTGCATGGTGAATAAGGGTCATTGTGAAAGTCATTACTGTATATTGTTCAGGCCACTAGAAGGGAAAGAGGGGGGTTACAGTGTCCCGGAGGGCTGTGCCCAGGTTAGCTTGACCACTAACAACCCTGACCTCTGGGTGGAGGCACCCGTTCCAGTACCCAGGCCCCTTAACCTGCTACTAGCCAAGGAGGCAGAGGTAGTAGCCTTTGGGATAGCGCCACATAGGGGTTACATCTTGGAGGCTCACCACTGGGATTTTGTGTCTTCTAGTGGCCAAAATTACAAATTATTGTCAAACATAGATGACTACCCCAACAGAAGTGGCTGTGCACCAGTTGGTGGGGTGGTGTATGGGGCACGAGATTGACCCCCATAATGCTTTGCTAATACTGGATATACCTATGGGCATTAGTAAGGACACTGTTGAAGGGGCACTTTCTAAAGTTGAATGTTTGAAAAAAGCTGTAGTGGTGGGTCGACAGGCTGATTTAACTGCCCAAACTCTCATGGCCTTGGTGGAGTGTAGCGACCCCCTGGACAGTTCAAAGGTGCCCCAGACTATCACTCCAGAAGGGTTCCCAACCACCTGGAGGGTGATAACCAAAGATAGCAAGGATCTCTTAGAGGATGAGCCCCTACCATTATCTGGGTCTTCTGAGGAGAAGTTTGCTAAGTTGTTACTGTAGGAGGGCAAAACTGTGGAAGAGTTAAAAAAATTATTCCTGCCACCTGGATGTGTCACCTCCCCACTGTCCACACCCGCCCCAGCACCTGTTCTTTCACCAACTTTTGTACCTGCCTCTGAGCCAGCAAGTAGTTATGGCCCTTACCACAAGCTCAAGGTATTCTCTGGCATCCGCCCTACTCCTAATGGGGAAGTTGACCTGGAGACCTGGATAGACTCTGCAACTCTTGCGGTACAAGACCGGTAATGCTCAAAGACTGAAAAAAGGGGCCACCTGGGGGAAAGCCTCCAGGGACCTGCCCTACGTACTTTTCGATGCTTGAGTTCCTCTGACCCTGACACCAAAGCCCAAGAGTACATAGTCACCCTTGAAAATGTGTTTGGGGGCACCACTAGTGTTGAGGCCTTGAAATGGAAACTTAAAGGTGTTAGACAACAGCCGGGGGAATTGTTATCTGCCTATATGGATCAATTAGAGGGAATCCTACAAACCATTTTTCAGAAAGGAGGCTGGGCCTTTAGTGAAGTGGACCGGGTAAGACTGGATCATATACTGTGCTCTGCTCAGCACTCCAGCTGGGTGTTGCTCAAATTGCAACTGCATCAAAGGAAATCTGGTCCCTTGCCCTTCCATGTGTTGATGAAGGAGGTACGGGAAGTTGAGGTGGAGGTAGGCTTTTCGGAGCCCTGCGCAGTCGTAGCTGCTGCAACCCCTGCTCCAGATGTGGGGTCAGTTGCTGATGGCCTGGATTCACTGCAATCACATGACAGAATACGAGAACTAAATGCCAGCCCCGTGGGGCCCAGCCAGAGAGGGACTACTATGGATGCTCCGCCATGGGATGAACTGCTGAGGGAGTTCAGAGAAACAAAAAAGAGTCTCTTTATGAAGCCCACTCCTGCGGGTACAGGCCCCGATCCTTATCCGACTGCATCTGCTATGGGAGTGGGCGTGCACACCCAGGCATCTCCTGCTGACAGCAGCTCAAAAATTGATGTCTTGACTATGGAAGTGAGAGAATTGATGATATGTTTCCAAATGCTCGCCACACCACTGACAGAGTTGGAACCAAGGTTTTCTATTGGTAGTACACCGCCTCAGCTCCCAATGTGATGTCTCGGCCACACCAGACCCCAGAAAGCATATTTTGCCATAATTGTGGGAAGGATGGGCACATGAAGAGAGAATACCGGTCCCCAAAAGACCTAGATAAAGTTGTATACAGACTTCAAGGGGAGCTTTGGAAAGCGAGACCATGGCCAAGGAGATCTGGAAATGACCTAACTCCTTTGTGGCTAAATCATTTGTTCAGGCCTCTGCTACTGCCTCTCCAGACTGGTCCAGAATAGTGGGCCCTTTGATGGAGACTTCTGTGACTGTCAATGGTATCCATGCTCAGGCTGCACTCAATAGCAGGTCGCAAGTGACCATTGTCTGGGAGGGGAAACCAGGATCCTTGGTGATAGGTTTAAATGCTTCATTGGCAAGCTTTTAAACTAGCCAAGGGGGGAGGCACTGGAAAGGAGCAGGGAAATCCTAGCCCCCACAAATAATCACGGTAGTAAGTGGGCAAACACCAACATAGAGGTGTCGATAGGAGAGGGCAGGGGTAAATGAAGAAAGTGACAAAGGCAAGAAGGACAGGGATGGGGCAAAAGGGAGTAAGGCCATCAGAAAATGGAGGGTAATGAGTACCAATGCCCGTAGTCTGGGCAACAAGCTCCCTGAGCTGGTGGCCTTGATGGAAGAGGGGATGCCTGGATATCGTAGCAGTCACAGAAACATGGTACACAGAGAACTATGACTGGGATGTTAACATACCAGGATACATAACCTACAGGGGAGACAGACAGGGGAGAAGAGGGGGAGGAGTAGCTCTCTATGTAAAGGAAGGGATAAAAGCAACTGAACAAAAGAGTAAACAGGGAGAAGAGGAGGCACTGTGGGTCACATTGGAGACTGGAAAGGGCACCACAATCTGCGCAGGGGTTGTGTACAGACCCCCATGTCAGGGGGGGAGGGAATGGACAAGGATATGATAGAAGGCATTCTTAGAATGGCAGAGAAAGGGGAGATACTGTTGATGGGAGACCTGAATATGCCAGATGTTAACTGGAGCACATTTGCTGCAGCCACATCCAAGAGCAGGGCCATTCTTGATGCCCCACAGGTGGCAGGCATTAGACAGCTAGTTTCGGAACCCACTCATGAGGGAGCAATCTTAGACCTCATACTCTCAAACGGGAGCAGTGAGAGGATCTCAGATCTAGAAGTGGGTTGCCATCTGGGGACAAGTGACCATCAAACAGTGTGGTTCACGTTAAACTCAGCTTCAGAGTCAAGCCATACAAAAGTGAGGGTACTGGACTTTAGGAGGGCTGACTTTGGCAAGATGGGAGAGTGCCTCAGAAAAGCATTAGCAAACAGGCTAGAAGGAGGTGTGGAGCAACAATGGGGAATCGTCAAAACTGCCATCACAGAGGAAACAAGTCTTTGTGTGAAGCAAATAAACAAATCAAAACAAAAGAAAAAGCCACTAGGGTTCTCAAAAGAGGTGGCTGTGAAAGTCAGGAAGAAAAAGATAGCATTCTGGAAGTATAAGGAAACACAGAAAGAGCAGGACAGAGAGCTGTACCAGTTAAGGCAGAAGGAAGCAGGGAGGGAAGTCAGAATAGCAAAGGCCCAAACTGAGGAAAAGATAGCCAACTCAGTTAAGAAGGGGGATAAAACCTTTTATAGGTACATCAGCGAGCGTAGAAAGACAAAGGGAGGGATAGTGAGGCTGAATAGAATGAACGGTGGGTGGGCAGACAGGGACAGTGAAAAAGCAGGGATACTGAACGAATATTTCTGCTCAGTATTCACAAAAGAGGAGGGGGAAGAGCCTAATCCAATTAACAGAAGCACTCTTGATAGGGGGGTCGATCCCAGTCCTTTCACAGAAGAAAGGATTCTGCAAGAACTCCTAAAACTGAAGGTGGACAAAGCAATGGGTCCTGATGGAATTCACCCCAGAATTCTAAAAGAATTAAGGGAGGTACTAGTGAAACCACTGGCTACTCTTTTTAATAAATCATGGGAGGATGATGTGGCACCCGAGGACTGGAGGAAGGCAGATGTGATTCCCCTTCACAAAAGTGGGACCAAGACAGAGGCAGGAAACTACAGATCTGTCAGTCTGACCTCTGTGGTAGAGAAAGTGATGGAGTCACTTCTGAAGGAAAGAATAGTTGAGTACCTAGAGGCCAGTGGAGCACAGGACCCAAGGCAGCATGGGTTCACAGCGAGAAGGTCATGTCAGACGAATCTAATAGATTTCTTTGACTGGGTGACCAAAGTAGTAGACCAGGGAGGGGCTGTGGACAAGGCCTACCTAGACTTTAGCAAGGCATTTGACACAGTCCCACACAAAAGATTAATAGTCAGATTAACCAGCCTGGGAGTTGGTCCCAGGGTGGTAGCCTGGGTAAAACATTGGCTGCACAACAGGACACAGAAGGTAATTGTAAATGGAGTCCACTCTGAAGAAAGAGGGGTTCAGTATTGGGTCCAGTCCTTTTTAATGTCTTCATCAGTGACATTGCAGAGGGACTGGAAGGAAAAGTATGACTTTTTGCAGATGACACAAAGATCTGCAACAGGGTTGATACACAAGGAGGCATGGAAAGGATGAAAAGGGACTTGGCAAGGTTGGAGGAATGGTCAGAAGTATGGCAGCTAGGATTCAATGCAAAGAAGTGCAAAATAATGCACCTGGGAAACAAGAACCCAGGGAAGAATACACAATGGGTGGGGTAGTAACAACAACAAAAGGAAAGGAACCTGGGGTAATCATATCAGATGACTCTAAGGTTAGCAAGCTATGTGAGAAGGCAGTAGGGAGGGCTGGGGGTATACTGGGATGTATAGGGAGAGGCATCAGCAGCAGAAAACAGGAAGTTGTTATCCCTCTGTACAGACAGTTGGTGAGACCCTATCTGAAGTACTGTGTCCAGTTCTGCAGACCCCATCTCTGCAAGGACATAGACAGGATAGAGGTAGTCCAGAGGAGGGCAACTAAAATGGTGCAGGGTCTGCAAGAGAAGCCATATGAGGAGAGACTAAAGAAGCTTAATATGTATACCCTTGAGGAAAGAAGGGAGAGGGGGGATATGATAGAAACTTTTAAGTACCTCAGTGGAATCAACAAAGTCCAAGAGGGTAGCATCTTTCAGAAAAAGAGACTTGCAAGAACAAGGGGACACAATTTAAAGATAGAAGGAGGGCAGTTCAGGGCAATGGAGGAAGTATTATTTCACAGAGAGGGTAGTGGATGCATGGAACAGCCTTCCTGAGGAGGTTGTGGGTTCTAAAACTGTGGGAGAATTCAAGAATGCATGGGACAGACATAAGGCAATTCTTGTGGGGGGTAGTAAGAAATAGGCTGTTGGTTAACTAGGATCTGCGGCCTATCCTGTAGGTAGGGAAATGGGCAGACTAGATGGGCCAAGCAGTCCTTATCTGCCATCAAAGTCTATGTTTCTATGTATTCCAGGACTGGTATGACAAACACTTATCTGATGTGCCACTGCAATCTCTGGAAAGTCTGCATGTGTGGGGCCTGAGTGACAAGTCTTATCCCTACCTAGGATCTGTCCAGCTCTGGTCATCTTTTCCTGTGACTGTAACTTGATGTAGATGAACAAGTAGAGACACTAGCCCTGGTATGCCCTCCTACAGGATTGTATGATGGGATTCCCTTGCTCATTGGAACCAACACCCACATGTTTGAAGACTAGCGCAGTTGTGTCATGAAAAACAAGGGAAACGGACTGGGTGGGCACTGAGAATCCCAGCCCTGATAAAGAGAGCCTATGATCTGCAAAAATGGACTACCAAAGCTGACGGAGATGAGCAGGTGGGGATAGTGTGGAAGAAAGATACTGATTCTCTGGTACATCCTCTCCCAATGCTCAGTACACCATTCAGGGAGAGGTTTGCATTAGAAAGGAAGTGAAAAATAAAATATTAATGTTGGATGCACTGGGTGATGGAAAGCTGCCAGAGGGATTATTGGTTAAACCCAGCATTTTACCTGCCTGTGCCCACACCTATGTACAATGAGTGATGGTCCAAATTCGGAATATGTCAGATCGGGAGGTCCGGTTGAACAGAGGTGCACCCTAGTTACAGTACACTGTGCAGATGCTGCTGTATTACCTAGCAACAAGTACTCTGGTGAAAAGGAAAGAGTGACCCCAGACTTATTCGACTTTGGTGATTCCCCATTGCCAGCTGAATGGAAGGCTAGAATTAGCAAGAAACTCACCCAGAGAGACCAAGTGTTTTTGCTAAAAGAATGGGACATGGGTGTGTCCAGGGTGCAGAGCATCACATACACCTGCATGATGACCAGCCATTTCGAGAGAGATCCCGACACCTCGCCCCTGTGGACATAGCTGACGTTAAGAGGCACCTGCAGGAAATGCTCGCTGCTGGCATTTTACAAGAATCAAGGAGCCCATATGCCTCTTCCATTGTGGTTGTGCATAAGAAGAATGGGTCCATCAGGATATATGTGTGTGTTGATTATCGAACCCTGAACAGGTGGACCATCTTAGATCAGTACACCATGCCCAATATACAAGATGCCCTGGATTGCTTGAATAGGAGAAAATGGTTCTCAGTATTGGATCTTCACAGCGGATATTACCAGATTCCAAGGGCCCTGAAGGACCATGAGAAAACAGCCTTCATCTGTCCTTTGGGGTTCTACAAATTTCTGAGAATGCCACAGGGGATTTCGGGCACCCCAGCCACCTTTCAGTGACTGATGGAACGTGCAGTGGGAGATACAAACTTGCTGGAATGTCTAGTGTAACTATCTGATGTCATTGTGTTTGGACGCACATTAGAGGAGCATGAGACCTGACTTTTTAAAGTGCTGGACCAATTAGAAGACTTCAGCCTCAAGCTGTCCATCGACAAGTGCCAGTTTTTTCAAACCTCCGTGAAGTATGTGGGGCACATAGTATCTGCAGAAGGAATAGAGACCAATCCCAGTAAGGTTGAGTCACTGACTACTTGGCCCCAGCCCCATAACTTGAAAGAACTACAACATTTTCTGGGGTTCTATGGCTACTGCTGCAGGTTCATAAAAGATTATTCAAAGGTGATTCGCCTGCTCCTGAATCTTACCCAGGGTTAGCCCCCTACCAACCGTAAATACAAGAACGGGGCTGTCAAAGAACCAGAGAAAGTGTACTTCTGCACAGGTGAACCTTTTGGGCCCAGCTGGACTCTTGAATGTGAAGCAGCCTTCCACAAAGTCATATACCAGCTCACCCACACCCCCATCGTCACCTGTACTAACCCTACCAAGCACTACGTGCTGCATACGGACGCTAGTCTGCAGGGCCCAGGAGCTGTGCTATATCAAGACCATGAGGATGGTTTGAGACTGGTAGCTTTCGTCAGCAGGAGTTTGACCCCATCGGAGCGAAACTATCCTGTGTACAAGCTGGAGTTCCTTGCCCCTAAAATGAGCCATCGTTGATCAGTTTCATGAGTACCTCTATGGGGCAAAGATATTGGTGAAGACCGACAATAACCTGTTGACTTATGTACAGACTTCAGCTAAGTTAGATGCCATAGGACACCGGTGGCTCTCTGCCTTATCAACTTATGAATATGCTGTCAAATACAGACTGGGACTGAACCATACTGATGCTGACACCCTGTCACGAAGGCCCTCTTCCAAGAGTGATTGGGTCAGGCTGTCTGAACCTGACATCCGAGCATTGTGCCAAACATTTGACAGAGATGAACAGATGTCTGCAGACACAGTGGACTGTCTAGTAGATTGCTTGGGTCCTCCAGATACCTGCATTCTGGCTGCCTATTGCCATTTCTCTGCTCTAGATATTAGTGCACTACCTCAACTTGACAATGACAGTATTCAGTGTGCTCAATCCGAAGATCCTATGATTCAACCCGCACTTGATGCCCTGCATGTGGGGAAAGATGTGTCTAAGTTGCATTCCCCTGACTTGCGAACTGCTCTATTGTTTAAAGAAGGCCCCAGGTTGAAGTTACTCTATCAGTTGTTATACAGAGAGACAGTGGATCATAGTGGTCAAGTAGACAAGCAACAACTGGTCTTGCCCACAGCCTTTAAACACTTGGTACTGAGGTCCCTCTACAATCACATGGGGCACCTCGGTATTGACAGAACTCTCTACCTGGTGTGATCTCTATTCTACTGGCCCAAGATGGGGGCCGATGCTGAGCACCATGTAAAGACCTGTAGTCGTTGCCTCCAAAGAAAAGCTCTGCCTCAGAGGGCTGCCCCCTTGTCAATATCACTACCAACGACCCCATGGAACTAGTCTGCATAGATTTTTTGTGTTTAGAACCTGATCAACAGAATATTGGCAATGTGTTAGTGGTTATGGATCATTTCACATGATATGCACAAGCTTTTCCAACTAAAGATCAAAAAGCCTCTACTGTAGCCAAGGTGCTAGTGGAAAAATTCTGTCCACTATGGTGCCCCCCAGCGGATCCACTCTGACTAAGGCAGAGACTTTGACAATAGGATAATCAAAGAAATGCTCGCTCTGTGGGGGTGCAGAAGTCAAGAACCACACCTTATCACCCACAGGGGGACCCTCAACCAGAACATTTTAACTGTACCCTTCTAGACATGCTGGGCACCCTCCATCCAAAAGACAAGCATAAGTGTAGCCAGCAGATTAACACCTTGGTACATGCGTACAATTGCACCAAAAATGATGCTACTGAGTTCTCTCCCTACCACCTCATGTTCGGGAGGGAGGCCTGACTGTCAGTTGATGTCTGCTTTGGGGTCTCTCCAAATGGGGTCCAAGACGAAAACTACCTGCAGTATGTACGGAAACTGAAAGCTCAATTGAACCATGCGTATCAACTGTCCCAGACAATAGCCGCCAAGAGAAATCTCACCAACAAAGAGAGGCACGATAAGAAAGTAAAGGCTCAAGAGCTATGGCCTGGAGACCGTGTGTTGTTACGTAATTTGGAACTACATGGCAAGCACAGAATTGATGATAGCTGGCACCATCTTCCGCATGTAGCAGTTGGAAAGTTGGATGATCTATCAGTGTACAAGGTACGCCCGGAAAATAACTCCAAAGCTGTCAAGACCATGCACCGTAACTACTTGCTGCCTATCAGACAAGTTATTATTGAAGCTGAACCAGCAGACATTGCCTCTCCTGGGCCAGTGAATCCTGCTGCTGCAAAAAAGAGACAGAGTCAACCTGCCCAGTGGTTACAGATTTAAGGTTTCCCCCGCTGCAGGCCCAGAATGATAGTGACTGTCAGTCCACCTCTGATGAAAGTGACTATGATAATGCTTATTATCCCTCCTACGAACTGAGTCAGTTGTTTCGTGGAAATCCTATGCAGAATCTTGGGGATGAAGCTGGGCCTTCAGGACTGCCTAACCTCCCAGCTTCATCCTTGGAGCCAATGCTCCCTAAAAGTGAAATGCAAAGTATCACGTCTGAGGCTGCGACTCCCTGTGTTTAGTGGAACTGTGTGACTTGCCTGAAGAAGAGGCTGATGGTTTGAGTCTCTCTGGTGACACACCAGAACTTGAACAACAATATGAGAGTGCTGACAGACCCCCTTCAGTGCCACAAAGCCTAATTGTGCCAGAACCTTCTCTAAACGAGCCAAGTGTTGTGGAAACAGAGCCTACAGAGCAAGGAGCTGACAGTGCTCGCAGTTTGGACATTCTCATTCATCCAGAGGCACCCCTCACGAATGATGAAAGCACCAAAGTTAGTGCTGAAAGTACAGAGATTGTGGCTGTTACCCCCAGAAAGACTGGCCGAGCTGTTAAGCCAGTATTGCGCTTCAGTTATGATTCTCCTGGGAGGCCAGTGGATTTGCCTCTCAATGTGGTTCACAAAGGTATTTATATTCTCAGAGCTCACCACCCAAACTGAGCTTAATGGCCAATTCCAGGTTACTTGTTCTTCCCTCTCAGTATGGTGCCCCTGCCCCATCCAGCGCCAAGTTAGCTGATAGGGAAGGGCCCTCTCTTGCATTGCTTAATGTGCAAGAAGTTATAACATGAATCAGTATTGTGATGTTACAAGTATGTTAATCATAGTGGAATCAGTATCACCTGTATGAAACATGCATAAGTATTGTCAGTACGGATATAGTATTGTAAAGTATGTTGAAATGTATAGTAATGTGACAAGTTTATGTTAACTGATATATCAGATAGTATTTGCATAGCATGCTAATGTCATATATGTCTCGTTTATATTGCATTTTCAATAGTGTAATGGTACAGACTTGACGCGGACGCCAAGTTTTCTCCAGGTAGGGAAGAGTGTAACCCCCCTACAAATGGGGGTTCCCAAAAAGTCTTCCTTGAGCTGGCCTAAATGCTCACTGCCAGGCTGGTGTCCTGCGTTTTAGCAATTCAAATGTATTGCCAGAGTGCCTGTAAAACTTCCGTGTAGTGTCTCTTTAAGAGCTGCCTAGATTGCAGTCATAATTAATCTGGGAGGGGGGCTGAGTGTTTTTATGCTCGAGTCCCACCCGGACTACCAGATAATCGCTCTGTTCTGCCATCGCTGTTAGTGCAGAGGGAGGTCTGTTAGAAGCTGTACTTATTTGCTGATTATCCACTAGAATAGTAATGATATCGTAGTTTGTCTAACCTGCCTTGTTTGCAGCATGGACCTTATGTATTGCACCACCATTTTGGTTTTGGACTGCCAGTCAGCACCAATCAGCACCTTTGGGGACTCTAAAATGGAGCCTGTCCCCAGGGGTCTTGTGGGAGCAAAATTCTGTAGGAGTTGTAGTTTTTGCATTTTGGCACCAAAACAGACCTGGAGGGGGAGCCCTTGAACTGACTGACAGATAGATCAGCCAACCAAACCTTTGGAACCTGGAGAAAGTCCCAGGCTGCTTGCAGCTAGAGTCAGTCTGAATTGGGAAGTGCAAGTGGTAACAGCTTGAGTGATTCAAGCAGCAGCCCCTGTGTAATTCGCACAGGAAAACTGTGAAAGGGCTGAGTTTTGGTCTGCCCGTTTGCCTGCTGTCCCTGAGAGGGAAAACAGAGCTTATTCAAACTGAACCTGAATTGTGAGAGTGAGAAAGTCACAGAACTGTGACCAGGCTTTAACCTGAAGAATACCGAAGATTTGCTGAATGCGATCAGCCTGTCAGGATTTCCAGCCACCTCTGAACTCCCGGTTTGTGCAGAGACTCTGTAATTGCAGTTGAATAGCAATCTGCCTAGTACAGTTGAATTTCTTACATGTAAATGTGCTGTGTGCTGTTAGTGGGTCGTGATTTGGTTCTCCACTGTGTGCTGAACTGTGTTCTGCTTGCTGGAGGCTGCATCCAGCTCCCATGGACTGAATCCGTATTTGTCTCCATTGGGCCTGGGCTTTGGACACTGGCCCAGCCAGACTACCTGCTGCACAGAGAAAGCCATTGACGAAAGACCTGCCTGGGGATCAGCCCCCTACTCACGCTTTGAACAGGAACGATGCCTCGGTGATTCGTGTGGGTCCTGCTTCTCCTGGCACTCCAGTTCAACAACCTGCTGTCTCAATTTCATCCTGCCTGTGTCCTGTATTGGGTATCGTGAGTAAACATTCGGGTAGCTCCCTGCAACAACTGCTAAATCTAAAGTGTTGCCATCTGATTGCTTTGTTGTCTTTTCTGTCATGAACTGAGCCCTCCGGCTCCGGATTATAAATAGTGTGTGTTGTGCATGTTGCTTTCTTCCATCACAGGGCCCCAACCAGCTGCAAGCTGGGCTGCCCCGGGCAATGTTCCTGGCTAGCCCACCATCTTCCCACTGGGGTACCCAGAGTGTGTGACTGTGTAGGGACTCTGAAGTGCATGCATAACTGTCTGATTGATATAGCCTTTAAGAAAATCAACCTGATTACACCCCATCCTTGTTCAAGTCCCCTGAATAAATCAGATCTAACTCTTTTTGCATTTAACCTGACTGTGGTTCAAGTTTGTACCAAGAGTACTGTACTGTTTCTATTTGCAGTGCATAACCTTGTTTTACAAGGGGTCCCCAGGGTGGAGTTAGTGGAACCAGCCCTGGTGGTAAGTGCAAACAGTGTGGGTAATTGCATGGTGAATAAGGATCATTGTGAAAGTGATTATTGTATATTGTTCAGGCCACTAGAAGGGAAAGAGGGGGATTACAGTGTCCCGGAGGGCTGTGCCCAGGTTAGCTTGACCACTAACAACCCTGACCTCTGGGTGGAGGCACCTGTTTCAGTACCCAGGCCCCTTAACCTGCTACTAGCCAAACAGGCAGGAATAGTAGTCCTTGGGATAGCGCCACCTAGGGCTTACATGAGGACAGATTAACGGAGCTCAATATGTATATCCTAGAGCAAAGGACGGTGGGAAGGAGAGAGGTGATATGATCGAAACATTCAAACATCTTAAGGGCATTAACAAGGTGAAATAGTTTAACATGTTTCAATATAAGAAAAATAGCAGGACGAGAGGACACAGCATGAGATTAGGGGGAGGTCAATTAAGGGGTAATGTGAGGATGTTATTTTTCACAGAAGAAGTGGTAGATGCATGAAACGGCCTTCCTCAGGAAGTAGTGGATATGAATACAGTGCAGGGCTTCAGGCAGGCATGGGAGAGGCATAAGGGAGCAATACAGATGAGTATGACTAGATAGGCCATTGACAGAGTACAGGCCTATGACACATTCATAAGGTAGAAAAAATGGGCAGACTGGATGGGCCTTGCGGTCCTAATCTGCCGTCAACGTCTATGTTTCTATGTACCAGTTTGAGGCAGGTTACTAGAGAGCACTTGAAGGGTTAAGCCTGACCCTGAGAGTTGTTTTCTAGGGGGCTTTGCCTGGAGACAAGAAGGCTGAGTATTTGTGTTGTGAGCCGCCCGACTCAGTTAGGGAGTAAAAAACTAGCGCATAAATGTTCATGGTCCTGCCCTTTTCCCAACGAGCTATAAGAGGAGAAGGCACAAGGGCAGTAGGGACTGGGTCCAGAGGGAGGGAGAGAGGGAACAGCAGTCCAGCCTCTCTGACTCTGACTGGGTTGACGGGGCTTGCAATCCCAAGGACAGTCCCAGGGTCCCTCAGATCAGGTAGCACTGGTCCCCTCATGCCTGGTCTCTGGAGACAAACTACAGGAGCAGCTGGCAGGTGTGGAGACCCAGAAAGCTTGCCTTGAGAGGAGCAGAGACCATCAGCACCTGACAGGCATAATTGCGAGAAGTGGTGTGCCACCCCTCAAGAGAGTTTGCCAAAACAATTGCAGGTTCAATTCCGGTAGGAGGAAAGGAGGGAATTCCAGAATATAAAGCAAACTGTCAGTTAATCTTGCTTAAGAAAAATGCTCTGATGTGTGTTTTAGAAAGTCTTAGGCAGACAGAATAAAGAAGTCCTGGCAGCGTAGCCAAAGTTTGGGTGCCATATAGTAGGGGGCCTGGCAAGAGTAGGGACCAGTAAGTCCCCGGGATTGGGCCAGGCATGGAAGCCTGTTCTTTGTGCCACTAGGGCTGTCAATGTAATACGGGAAGCAAGGCCCAAATGGCTGGACCAGCTATAGCTTTTTTGTTAGAATTCAGTAAGCTTTATTGCAAGTTTCACTTTTATACTCAGACATACATTCTGACATGACAAACTAAGAGTACATTGTCCCCCTCCCCCAACACAGTCATGGTTCTAAGTACATTTCTATACACAGTTTCTGTTAAGAAATCATATTTTATGCTTAAGTATATTGTCCACCTGTTAATCTCATTCTGTAACATCCAGCCTTCTGTTGTATTTTTGGCTTTACCCGTACAGAAATAGAAGTGTGTTGCGTATATGCACAATGCATGCCACATGCTTAATTGTTCAATGTTTGCATGTAGTTAGCATACACAAAGGGAACCTAAATAAACCAAATCTAAAAAGCACATCAGATTCACATGCTGCAAGTTGGACATGCGTGCAGCAGCTAAGCTGGTGTGAACATCTTTTAAAAATCACATCAGGTACACATGTTGCATGCTTGCCATGTGTATAGCAGCTAAGCTGGTGCAAATCTCATCTACAAAAACTGCTAGCAGTTAGAGCCATTAAAATACCATTTCCATTGATTTCCCATTAAAATTGGCAAACTCATTAATTCTGACCATTAAATCCTTTTGCAAATTGTTGAATGGCTTTTGATTTTTGTCATTAAATTGCCATCAATTTATAAAGACTTATAGCATTAAGTGCCTAAGATATGACCCCATTAATCTTTGCTGCCAGTAGTCAGCCAACACCCTCCCCCCATTCCAGATGTGTGAAGAGGGGCCTCTGTGGTGTGAAGCCTGACCTTTCTGTTTTGGGCTATGCAAATTCCTTTATGCATATTTAGTGCTCCATATGTGTTTCTCCATGACTGTTATGGCTAACTTACTTTCCCTTTGTCATTCTGTATAGAGCATATATACTATGGCCATGCTCAGAACTCTTTGTGCTGAGTAGGGCCCAGGAAGCATGCACCAAACTTCACATTTTGTCACTGAATTGAGGGGCATGGACACTCACAATGAGAGACAATGAGGGACACTAACCTTCATAATGAGGGACACATCCTGAAACATGGAGATACCTCAGAACACAATGGAAACCATTATATTTACTTGTACAAGTATTAGCACCTGAGAATGAATTTCTACCATAAAGCAAGGGCATCATTTAGGTACGGCAGAGGGGGCAGTTGCCCCCTTGCATTTGTGCCTAGGTTGTTCTTATGGTGTGGCAATAATAGCATTAAATTTGGATATAATCTTTTGCACAATAAGTGTCCCCTTGGCCTGTGTGTGCTTACGCTGTGGGTTCGCTCTTGACTCGACTGCATCTGTATTGAGTTGTCCACTCTCTCCACCTATTAGTGGTGGCACCGTCACATGTGAGTTGGTGGAGCTCCAACCAAGCAAGAGCATGCGAGTCGTATGAGCCCAACACTGTCTTTCCTGCTACAGAGTAGACAGGCTACATACTACAGCTTGGAGAAGTCAGTGAGCACTGAGCTCTCAACAGTACTGCTGCGGTGGCATATTTTTGTTGATTTATTCTTAGTGAGTCTCCATCTCCCTTGGAGGCTGCAGGGGCAGGGGTTGAGCTAGAAGCTAGCTCAATGTCTAGACAATCTACCTACACTACTAGCCTTGCATCGAAATAAAATCAGCATGGGGCCCCCCGTGGCAGCAAGCTAGGCCTAGTAGCAGTGGCGACAGCGGTGTGAGTGGCCTTCACAGGCCTTGATCAGTGCAGTGCGGCAGCAGGGTAGCAGCCAAGCAAGAAGCAAGCAGCACAGATTGGGTGGGTTCTGTCGGTGAGGTGACTTTGTCGCGGACCACGGTGGGGACCTGGGATGGTTGGTTCCAGCATCCAGCTTCTGGCAGAAGGGTGGAAGGGTGGAGGAGGAGTGGACTGAAAATTGGGCTGGTGTCACACTGAGCCAGGCCACAGTTTCCAGCCAGATGGTAGGATAAGTAAAAGTAAATAATTTTTTTAAAGGGGGACTGGGAAGGGGAAAGGACTGAAATATTGATGTGCTTTTCACATTTCTGTGCCTTTGGGCAGCTTCACGACCCATACAGGATGGGAATTGAATGGAATGGAGTCGGAGAGAGAGAGAGAGAGAGAGAGAGAGAGAGAGAGAGGCAAGGTTTTTTTTGAGGGGATTCAGAACTACAGCATGGGAAAAAATGGTTAGTAACTGTGTGGGTTAAAGCCCAAATCTGATGCACTGCTCCGGGACATGGGCTTGGAATCTGTGTGAGAGAATGATAAAATGTGCTAAATGCCTAAATCAAAGAGTGATGAGAGAGACTGACCGACTGAATGAAGTAAGAAGAGACAGCTGAGCGAGCAGTGAGAGAGACTTGACAGTTGGTGTGGTGCTTGAAGCCTGAAGATTAATTAATTAAAATTTGTTAATGTTTTATGATATTTATAACTGAAATAAAGGCTGCAAGCAAGTGTGGAGTACCTTGACCCAATAATATAGATATTGCTGTTGCTTATAGCGGAATGGGCTGGGCAGGCTCTCCCAGTCTGCAGAGCTGAACATTTGAGCTGGAATCAGCTTGCACGTTCGAGCAGTCAGGTGGCTGCTGACTGCTCAAACATGCACACACAGGGCCTACGCAAATGTGCGGAGGTTCTTGATGGGCGGTTACAGTTACAGTCTCAGAATTTGTCCCTCAGTACGCAGATTAATCTTATACATTTAAATTTGTACTGTTTTTCATACCAATTTTCAATTACAACAAAGTAGTACCTTTTAAAGAAGTTCCAGACATTCCAGAACTTGCCTTCTAGGGGCTAACTGACACCTAGACTTCACTGGTTGTTGGCTCCCCTCATTGAAATCTGAAATGGTGCCCCCTGCCATAAAGTTTAAATGTACAGGACATCCTCTGTGTGAGTACCATGTTTTCCTTGAGGAATGGATGAAGGACAGAGCAGTTTTCATGGGTAAAATGAGGGATGTCCCTTGCAATCAGGGACAGTTGAGAGGTGTGGTATGTACAGACTGTTGGAAGCCCCACTATAGTCAGGCATATTCCCCCCAGTGAAGCTGATCTCCACACCCCCGTGTTCAGTCACGTTATGACATAAGGTGACAGAGAGTGCAAGGGCATGGCCCATTGAAATGAATGAGTTTTTTTTAGTACTATTTTATATTTTATGATGGCGAGTTGGAGATTAATGAAGGCCGCTGCTCGACTAACTAGGGCCTTGTTAATAGAACAGTGGCCTTCATTAACCTCCAACTCACCACCATAATGTATAAAATAGTAATAAAAAATAACCCCATTCATTTCAAAGGGGCACGCCCCAGCACTCTGTCCCATGGACATTATCTCTTAAAGACTTCTGCATCTGGCTCCCTAGTACTCAGGTAGGAGACTCTCAACTTATACCTATACTTGGTGGGTTATCTGTAATGGTGTGGCCATGTCTGCTACATTGTGTGTATGTGGGGGAGCTGGTTGTGTGGGTTGGTGGGTGCTTAGTTATTGCTACTTTGGTGTTTGCCCTTAAAGTCTGTTTGTGTGGGAAGCTTTCAAAACTATGGAGAAAAAACAGTAGGAGTACAGGCCAGACAAAAGTGATTTAGTAGTTCTGTGGCAGTGTATGTATGGAGGGTGGCAAGAACCACATATGTTTCCGATGGTATGTGTGCTACAGTTCAGTTGTGCAGCTGAGATGAGTGAGACAAGAAAACTAAAAAGTATGGCAGTCACTATAAGCATGCCATATGCTTGCAGATGTGTGCAGATTTGTATTGAGGCACGAGTGAGCTGTACGTATGCAGGTAGTATAGCGTAGTGGTTAAGGGCACTAAACTACAAACCTAGAGACCTTGTATACTGTGTGATCCTGAGCAAGTCACTTAACTTTTATGCATGCAGTTATAACCACATGCATGCAGTCTGTTCCAATTTAACATAAAAAACATGCTTGCAGCATGCATGCCCATGGGTAGTTTTATGTGTGCAGCATGCATAAATTTCATATAATTATTTCTGTAAGGGTACTGGGGTAGTAGTAGTAACACATGCAACTTTTCCCACTTATTATGGTAGGCTTTCATTCTATTTGACATGCTGGCAATCATTTTCTTGGCTTTCAGAGCAAACAGAATTTTGTTATGTCATTCCTGGTAGCTTGGAGTTTCCTATCTATCTAGTGCCTTAAAATGATTTATTTTTGCACAAGCTGCTAAGTGCCATATTGTACTTCTGGGCTCCTAGTAACCTATCTTTATAGTCTCCAGTAATGCATGTCTCTGGGTTAAAGGCTTGCTGGAGTCACAGCAAGGGGTCAAGCTTGTCACAAATTGCCTGCCAAAAGGGTATAACTGTAACACATTCCCACTTGATGTGGTAGAGGGTTCCTGTTTGCCCTGACATCTTGAGCACATGTCTGAGTTTAGTTTACCCATTTTATACAATTTTTGAGGTGTATAGTACATATTGTTTAGAAGTTGCAACTGCATTATTCATTTTATTTATTTATTAATTTAAAATTTGTTAACCGGGGAAAAGCACACTGAGCCGAGACTCATTTCCAGGTGCGACCCAGGGTCATGGGTAACAAGATTACAAACAGATTTACAAACATAGGAAGCATACACATTTGCGAACAAGTGCCAGTTGCAGTTTTACAAGTGCTAGTAGCAGTTAGGTAGTGCCAGAGGCTACAAAGTTACAATTTAGTAGTTAGATAACCAAGACATATGTAAAATACAGACTATTATCCATTATGCATTTGGATAGGTAGAAGCCTTTCTGTGGAGTGAGGATTTGAGAGTAGTAAATATGGAATTGCCTCAGTAATGAATAGACACACTTGGTGCAGATGACTGGGGAGGGAGAAGGGAGGGTGGTAGACAAAAAGTGGGAGGTGGGGGAGGTGGGAAGGGGAAGAGACAAGTAGAGGGGGTGGAAGGATAAGCTTAATTTGATGTTGAATAGCAGGGAGGGATGCAGATTCGTGTGTGAGGTGGGCAGTTGATTCCAGAGGTGAGGTAGGTGGAAGGAGAAGGCAGAGACTCTGGCTGCAGATTACCAGTGGGGAATGGCAAAAGGGGCAGGTATGTCATGAACTAAGGGAGTAGAATGGGTGGCATCAGTGGAAAGGAGAGGAGAGGTACGGAGGGAGAAGTCTGAACCAGAATTTAGCAGTAATAGTTAGTGTTGTCTGTGTGAGAGATGGGAGAAATTTAAGGAGGAGAGAAGTGTGCAGTGATGAGTGCGTGGTGGGGAGTTGGTGGTGAATCCACAGAAGGAGTTGAGTATGGTGTTGAGCTTGGAGATGGAGGATGCAGAGGTTGAGGCATAGATAACGTTCCCATAGTCGAAGAGAGGGAGGATTGTTTTATGAACGAGATCCCAGCAAATGTGTAGGGGGATGGCTTGCTTGTTGCAGAAGAGTACACCTAGCTTGGGGTGCAGTTTCGAGCAAAATGAATCTATGTGGACAGCGAATTTTAGATGTTGGTCCAGCCAGAGGCCATAGTATTTGTAGGAGGTGATGGTGTCAAGAGTGGAGTGGTCCAGGGTGGTGAATTGTGGGGGGGGGGGAGAAGGGATTTTGGCCAGTTTTTTGGGGGAGCCGCAGATCATTAGGCAGTATCTGTCAAACATTATGTGTTTATGTAGGTCTTTTGAAATTTCCTCCTGGTCCAAGGAATGTTCCATGTTAGGGAATTCATTGTCCCAGTATGGGGCAGATCCATTTATCTTGTCCAGTGTTAGGTCATATATTTGACCATACAGATTCAATATATGAAGAGGCAATCTTGCCCATGGCAGTAAAGTAGCAAGTTTGACACCAGATTCTTTGTACCAGGACTGCAGTTCAAAATGTTTTGTTAATGTATGTGCTATTTGTTAAAATTTGAAGCTGTCCTTATCTTGGGCATTACGTCCAGGCTTGAAAGGAGCTAAGGTAATCAATTTACCATCAAAAGTTACCTCGTCCACAGCCTATATGTTAGTGGGTCTCCAGAAGGCAGTAGATATTGTCTTACCATCTATTTTGAAATTAGGGTTCCAAAATAAGGGTTGGGTAGTGTCCCGTATTGGGTCTAGTATGAGCATCTGACATAGTTGAGTGCGGGCTTTTATGAATGCTTCTTATGAGTGTGTTTTTTATATCCCTGGGGAGTTTCTGTGGTGGAGTGTGGAGTAAGACCCTAAGGTCCATGTGCTGTTCACTACAGAGGTTTCTTTTTCTATTTTTAGCCATTAGGTCGAGTATGTCTGTTCCCTGTTTGCTTACTGTACCATAGGAGGTATCTGCTACAATGATGGGCCAAATAGTACAGCCATAGGTTTGGCAGCCTAAGACCCCTCTGTGCTTTGGGGCAGGTAACTTATGGTAGGCCCTCCTCATCACCTTTCCAGCCCAGATAAAGCTAGGTATCACACAGTCTGCAACCCTTTAAACCATTTTTGAGGATGGGTTGTTTCAGCATTCCCAATGGGTAAAGCACCCTGGGATGGAGGTTAATTTTTATCATATTTATCCTTCCCCATAGGGTAACAGGTAGTTTAGTTCACCTTAGCATGTCTGTTTTAAGTTGATCCAGTGGGTAGTCTAGTTTTCTTTTTTTTTTTTTGGTGTTGTTTCTACAATTTGTTCAGCTTTATACCTAGATATTTCAGGTTATCTGCTTTACAGGTTAGCTGTAAGTCTATTATGTCTGGTTCAAACACTTTGTTTTCCAAGGGCATTCTGTCTTATCCATTTTATATTTATAGTTAGAAATCTTCCCTGGTTCTCCGATCACTTCAACAGCTGCTGGGAAGGATGTCCCTGGTGTTCTTACATGTCAAAGTATATTGTTGGTGTATACTGAAATATTTTATTCCTATGAGCCTCTATTTATTCAGTTGACGTCTGCATTCTTTTGAATACTAAGCACAAGTGGCACCACAAAAAGAAAAGAAGATACAACAGTGGCGACAGAGGATATCCCTGCCTGGTCCCTCTGTAGAATGTGATGTGGTCAGAGCATACCCCATTACACCTAATATCTGGCACATGGACCTTTGTATAATGTCTGGATCCACTTAATGAACTCATTAGGTATGTTGTAAGCCTTCAAGACCTGAAATAAATAGTCCCATGCCACCCTATTGAACACTTTCTCCTCAACCAGGAAGGCCAGAACCACTGGTTCCTGACCACTGCTGCACACGAAGAAGAGGTGAGCAATCTTGTGCAAATGATCTGAAGACAGCCTGTCTGGTATGAAACCCACCTGCTCCCTACTTATTAGTGAGTCCCACACTTTGTTAAGTCGACTCGTGTGCCAATATTTTAGCCAAAATCTTCATATCAAGATTTATGAGGGATATTGGTCTATAACTCCCTATTAGTATTGGATCCTTCCCTGGTTTAGGCAGGATGATGGTCAATGCCTCAGTCAAGGAGGTGTCTGCCACCCCATGCTCATAATAGTATAGGTACGTCTGCAGCAACTGTGGGGTTAGGTCACCTATAAGCACCTTATAGAAATTAAGTGAATACACACCTGGGCCCATTGCCTTATCAGATGTAAGATCTTTTATAGCCAACCTGATTCTTACTTCTGTGATGGCAACTTTCAACTGCTCAATGTGGTGGTCTGCTAGTTGAGGGAGAGGCATGAACATTATACATCTGACTACCTTAATCTCTGTACTATATAACTGCTGATAAAATTTCCTGAACTGTTTAACTATATCCCTTAGCTTGGTGACAATTTGATTGTTGTGGTCTTTCACCCCAGCAATAATCCTAGACAGTTACATCTTCTGCAGGTGCAAAGCCATCAACTTTCCCGCCTTCTGTCCCTGGTCAAAATATTTAGCGTTAGATCTGCTGATGGCATTTCCCACGCACTCTCCATCAATTTCCACATATTGGGCCCTTAGTCTGTTCAGTTTCAACTAAGTTTCCTCCAGGGTACAGGGCCTGGTTTCTTTTATATGGCTCTGATTTCACTGAGGAATTCAGTTGCCCTCTGCTCCCTTTTTTTCTTCCGGATCATAGAGTCTAATTATTTCCCGCTTATGCTGACTTTAAATACTGTTCATAGAATATCTTCCCTCTGCACAGAGGTTCTGTTATTTGCTATAAACTCTCTAATATGGATTTGTAATTTTTCAATGATTTATCTTTGTATGTTTAGCCACCACAATTTATCCAGGTCTGTGGGGTTAGTGAAACCATGCTGTAGAGTGACTGGATTATGGTTCAAAATCACCCCGGCCTCATGCTCATATAGATGTATACCATGCAAGAAATCTGCACGTAGGAGGAAATTATCCAGCCTAGAAAAGGATTGATGTGGGGGAGAATAGGACGTGTATTCTCTCTGGTGTTGATGAAGAACCTTCCAGGGATCGACCAGGCCAAGAGTATCCATTAACTCTTGCATAGCTCTCTGTACAGGGGTAAGCCCTCTCTATGCCTCCCAGATCTGTCTAGGTCTGCATTAAGGACCACGTTCCAGTCCCCTACTGGCAATGTAGTCCGGGGGCCAGCCTTCTCTATCATTGTGCAAAAAAAAAACAAGGATCATCAACATTTGGTCCATATATAGGTCCCAGAACTACTTAGTTCGGTTCCACCAACCCACGAAGAAGTATATACCACCATCTATGTCCATCAGCTCCTGACTGAGGTTAAATTGGACTTAAAAACAAGGTGCTACGCCAGCATGTGGTCTGAAAAAAAAGGTAATATTAAATAGAAAATTTAGAAACAACGTTTAAGTCATAGATCTTCTTCGGGAATTATCTGAAAGAGAAAAAGCAAAGTTAGTGCTAACTAACTACTAATTTTGCTTTTTTCACTTTTAGATAATTCCTAAAGAAGACCAATGGTTGAAACGTCAATTCTGACTCTATTTTCTATTTTCAGCATGTATTTAATATTACCATTTTGTTAAATTGGACTTGCTGGGAAAATATGATGGTCACTCTTTTTATTTCTGGTTCCATCAACTGTGCCATAGACCTAACCCACTCGTTCTCTGTGCAGGAGGTTAAGCTGGTCTGTTTTAAGGTGGGTCTCCTGTAGGAAGACAGTTTAAACCTGCAGCTTCTTAAAGTGGCCCAGGATCTGACATTGTGTCTCTTTTGTCTGAGCCCGCTTGATGTTCCATGTAACATATTTATAGGCCTTACTCATAGTAATCTGATGATGTGCCTTGGAAGTGAATAGGTACCACGAGATCCCCTATATTGTTACTGAAGCTCTATCTATCTATCTATCTGTTTTTTTGTTTATTTATTTTATTAAAAGTTTCACCAGAAATACATATGGAGCTGCTAAAAGCTCATTTCCAGATGTGTCCGGGGATAAGAGGATGTGGAAAATCAAATACAGCAACTACAGCATATCAAGGAATATAATCAAAAACCCTGAAGACAAATCAGTATAACAGATACATGTAATAGAAACAAATTGAGATAGTTAAGGTGATGGACATACTCTTACAGAACAATGAACAGGAATGAAGGAAACAGACTGCCAGGGTAAAACTAGTGGGGGCAGGGGGAAAGCAGAGAGTCACAAACAGTTGCAGGAGGGGGAAGAATAGTCATGAAGGAGAGACTTTAAGGAGAACTCAAAAGAGGCAGAGTGAACTGACCGACTGTTTTAATTTTAATGCTTTTGCATGTCTGTGTATTTACTGATTTGCTACAATTTGCACAAATGTTGTCTGTTTTTAAATCTGTTCGGTGCCTTGGTTTTGGAAAGGCGCCTTACAAATAAAGCTATTATTATTAGTAGTAGTAGTAAAGGAAAGTAGGACCAGAGTTTAGGAAAGCAGATTGACCAACAGTAGATTTTCCAGAAGTAATAGTGAGGGAATGGGAAGTATTATTGTGGAGAGGAGATAAGAGGGATGTAAGGTAGGAGGGAAGGGAACCAAACCAAACCAAACCAGAATTTAGATATAAGGGAGGCACAATGGGAAAGGCGCCTGGCATCAAGAGAGGGGAGTGAAATGGCAGAGTAGAGTGAGCAGTGGTGGGTACAAGGGGAAAAATCTAAAGCAAAACAACAACAACATTGGAAGAGGAAGTCCAGTCTGGCATGGGAGGATTTAGGGGCTCCACTATAGATTATGTCATCATAATCAAAAAATAGGGAAAATCATCCTTAAAACTATCTCTCAGTGGATAGGAAGCGGGATACTTGCTTTGTTCCTGAATAATGCACCCAGCTTGGGGTGGAGCTTTTTGGTGTATGGCATCACTATGTACTGAGATATCAAGATGACATTCAAGGCAGACCCTGCGGTACTTTAAAGAGGATACATCCTCAATAACAGCACCATCAAGGGTGTAAATAGTTATGTATGTACTTTTTTCCCCTTTTTTTACTGACATGGAGCCTTTGCAACGGAGTCTATGACTCAAAGGATTGTAATTCCGATTCTATTCAATAAACAATAAACAAAATAATAAAGGAAGATGGGTGAGTCAGGAAAGCTTCTCATGACTGCTGAAAGTCATTGAGACTGATTTTTTGGCATTAAGGGATAGTTGGTTAGACTGGAACTAGTGCTGAATATTGTCAAAATCCAGCTGAAGCTGTGAGGTAAGATCATGGGAAAAGGAACCAGATGCAAAAATAACTGCATCAGCAAAAGAGACAACTTCTTTAACATAAGAGCCACTAAAGAGCAAAACTTACTACCGCAGGATTTAGTAGATTTAAACAGTTTGAACTCATTTAAAAATAGCTTGGATAAATGGTCTGCTCATTACAGACTTAATTGCCAACACAGCATGGGGGACAATCTCGATGGGCATCAAGCCTTCTTTTGTCCAGTCAAACTAAGTAAATTAAGTAAATTAGCATACACATGAATGGATGCAGAGGAACAGACAGAGGGGAGGTCATTCAAGAATATGGAAAAAAGAATAGAACCCAGGACAGACCCTTGAGGGACACCTGAGCGGATAAGAAGTGGTGATAAAATGGAACTACCTATCTGGACAGCTTGAGACCTACCCTCAAGGAAAGAACAAAACCACCTGACCAGGCAGCAGGACAGTATTGTACCAGAACATCACTGTATCCTTCCTTCTCCCAGGTACAGGCATCACATTCAGAACCCCCCCAGATGAATTTTCCCCACATACAATAACAACATGAATAACACAAAAATGGTAACACAGCAACTTGTGTGACACCACTGAGTGGCGCTAACTCAATAACTTGTAAGAAGAGGGTTTTCCTCTCTGCCTTCCCCCTTCAGAATCCTTCAGTTGATAAAGGAGCTCACACTATATGAGCATCCCAGGGCTTCCTCTGGAGACTTGCAATGGATTCATTATTTAGTAAGTTTTAAATATTTTTTCAATTTAACCAATCTTAGCTATGTGGAAATCCACTTTGAGCTAGAGGCTGATTTCCAAATGGTGTTGGTTTGAGACTGAATGCCTACTGATAGCTATGCTGAGGCAGAGAGGAGGGGTGCTCCCCTCCATCCTGAACCAATAGGTGCCAGTCATGGTGCAAGGTCGGAAGCCTGTTATCAGCTTCCAGCTTGATTCTTTAATGTTCCAATACATATAGTTAAAAGTCACCACTCAAACTGCTTAGCATGGTCCACGTAGCTAAGTTGGTGATCTGCACACTCCATGCTGCTGTGTGCTGGAAAAACAGAGGTTCTCATGCTTAGTTCACAAAAGTGTTTGCTATGTGTCTGGAAGTGTCAGGGCTGCAGACACCAAATAGAGCCTAACCACCCCCTCCCCCTTCCCACACACTGTTCTTGATATCAAAGTTATGCTCTGTGATCTTGGAATGCACACTGCTTGTCTAGCATCAATGTCTAACCGATCCCTTGCTTTCATTTCATGCTTACAACATTTGTTTAGGGCTACCACACAGGTAAGTTGGATTGCTGCAGAAGGGCTCCCCCAACACCCCACCAACCTTGATTTTAAATGGCACTCTGGCAATCAAACTAGCCCTGCATGTGTCTTATCAGGCGATTGAATGCTGTTCAACATATTAGTATGCATAGCTCAGTAAAATGGTTTAACATATAACACACAGCAGAACTGTTAACAGTAACTGGTTCAGTGCACATATTAGTGTCCTTGTCATACTCAGTGTGGTCATAGCCCAGTGAATCAGGACAGCAGCAATGATCAGAGCAAAAACAATGGCCATCATCATCAGTTCCTCCAAAAAGAGTTACGGGGATGCGGTGCACAATGTTCCATGCTCTGCCAGGGCAGTAGAGGCTCCAAGGAAATGATTTCTGCTCTCCCTCTCATCGCAGGGTACAAAGTCAGGATACTTGATCAAGTCTGAGTCACCTCTTCCCGCCGACAATGGCCCTTTAGCCTGCCTACTTCTACCTACTCCCTCCTACCCTATACTAACGATATACTGTACACCCTGAAACTTGCCTGAAGCTGGCTTATGTTGTCTCTCACTCCATTTTTGGATGTATAATAAATGCTTAGACATTTTTGTGTTTTTAAGACTGTAACCATTGTTGACCTTTGCATGTATGTATGTTATCCTACATCCTTTGACATGGAAACTTTGTAAATGAGCAGTTCCTGCGCAAAGGCATTTGTAATCCTAGAGTTTAATAAAATAAAATAAAAATATAGTCTGCAGTGTTGCACAGCACCTGCAGTCTGTTGTGTGGCTACCCCAGCTCCCCTCCCCGGTGGCCCGCTGGAGCATTAAGGTAATTTGGTTTGAGATTGCCATCAGGCAAGGGCTCCAATTGTTGTTACACTAATGTTTGTTCACAACATTTGTACCTGAGTTTTCAGCTGACTGAGTCCCTAGTTTGCTAACTAGTCCGGCTGTGCAAGGGGCAGCAAAGGGCACCACAACAAGAAACACAATAGTTAAGAGAGGGATGTTGGAGGGGAGCATTTAGCACAAAAAAGGGCTCCTGGCAAGAGCGGGAATATGAATAAGTAGTCAGAATTTAAATCTCAAGGTATCCACGTTAAAGCATAATCTTTATTAAATGACTTGGAACCATGTAGTCCTCATCAGCCCTGGCGATTCGGGGGAATGGTAGGAAACAAGTCTGAGAAGATACCATGTAGGCCTTCCACAGCTGCTCTGGCACTGTTGAATTGCTTTGTTCCTTGTTGGATTTAACAAGGAGTTTGACAGGCTAGAGGATTCAAAACTTAATACCTGCTGTGGCGTGTTTGGATTTAACCTCATAGTATTAACCCTGCAACGTCCTAGCTTTTGGCAAGAGATCAATGAAAATGTAAAGGTGTTTGACTTCCCATTTTAGTTTGACCTTCTCAAGGACTCTTTGTTAAATGGAGTTTTTAACTAGGAAATACAGCATCTTAAGTATTAATGGTTTTGGTCTGGGCCAGGCATGGGGCACAATGACCTGTGCACTCACTCGATAATATTGCTGGTGTTGCTCATTAATTCTCATTTCCAGTTTTTTAACTTCTCTTCTTTGAGAAAACAATGTAGTGGAGTTTCTGATCCCTTAAGTTGGCTGTCAGGGATATTGGGGATATGGAGGCCTTCAGTTATTTCAGTCCTTGCGCACATTCAGGCAGAAGAGATGGCGTGTGCAGCTGCTGCAGCTCAGACATCTCAAACTCCCTTTTGCTTATAACTTGGAATTGCAGTAATGTGGCGAGTCCAAATCTGGTCTGCTAGTACCATTTTAGAAGTACAGTACTACCAAGTGGTCCAACTACATATTCCACAAGTTGATGTTGTTTAAAATCTTTAGTGCAGCAGGTCCCGCAGAGCTTAGTTCAGTGTATCTGAACTAGCTGAGAACCATCACATGACTCCCCCCAGTTATGGCTTTTAAGCACTTAGCAGTAATGTCATAAGCTGATGTACTTTCATATTTATTGTCCTACTTTGCATTTAAAGACATATGCCAGCACAGCCTGCCTCAGGTTCCTTCTTGGCTGACTTTGCATTGGAATCAGAGTGCACTGAGTTTGAAGTGTAAGCAGATTATGGTCAGAGGTGAGTCTGACTGAAAATCAAGAGTAATGTAGTCACACACCAGGCCTGATGATGCCCTCTGATTTCACAGCTTCACCCACAAGTGACACTACCTGCCCTCTGACCAATACAGAGGTCAGTCCCCAGTCAGCCCTACCAGAATCCAAAAAGAAGAAGAAGGTCAACAGACACACTGTTGAGCAAGAGCTAGATGTTGTTGCTGTTGTTGAAGCAGACAATGAGAAGGAAGAAGCCAAGCCACTCAATATCAATTCTCTACTAAGAGCACCTATGTCCTCTCCCTCTCCTTTACCAAGTACTGTCACACCAGAGGCCTCCAAGACATCACCTGTGCCTGTCCCAAATGTTATGTCAACAGAGTCCCAGATAGAGCACAAAACTGAAGAGCAATTGTCCATTGAGGATGGAATGACAGTAGCTGGGAGGTGTGGAGACTGAGAAATTGGGAGAAGTGGTGGACCACCTCTCAAGGGAGGGCACCAGAACCCTTGCTAGTTCTTTCTAAGTAGGAGGAAAGAAGAGAATGGCAGAGTACAGGGAAAATTGTAAGTTACCCTTTGCTTATGAAACATGATCTGATAAGTGTGCATGTTAGAAAAATACTAGGCAGACCAAATAGAGAAGCCTTGGCAGTTGAGATGAAATTTGGGGGTCACGTACTGTATGAGTGGGCCTGGCAAGTGCTGGGGTTGCTAAGTCCCCAGGATGGGGCCAGGGAGCCTGTTCCTTGGTCCACTAGGGCTATTAGTGTGATGTCAGAAAGGAGGCACACATGCCCAGACCAGCTATAGCTTTTAAGCACTTAGTAGTATTATCATAAGTTGATGCACCTGTATACTTAATGTTCTTTTGGGCGTTTAAAGACACATGCCATCACAGTTTGTCCCAGGAGGGTAATTCTCACCCTGACTGGGAGAGTGCCACTGCACGACCAGTCTTGGGAGGCCAGGGCTACAGGGACTCTGAATGGGAGATTAGCGATCTGTAGGGTTGAAAGAGACCATCACCAAAAGCATGATGTAAAAACGCTCTTTAGTTTTAGGGAGAGAATCAGGTAACAGTTATGGTAGTGTGGTGGGCAACAGGCCCCACAGAAACACTGGGGACCACAAGACTTGTGATGGTGGAGTAGCTGTCGAGAGGATGCCACATTGGAGATGGGGACTAAGTAAAAGTCCAAGGAGTATTTTGGAGGAACAATCATGTAGCGCATGGCCCAGTAGAATAATTGGTTGTAGTGTGAGAACAGGAACATTGTAAATGTCTGTGGCCAGTGAAATGCCTGGATAGCTGTGTACCATCTAAGCAGCTAATAAAACATGCCATGCTTGATCCCAGCTCTCATATGGGTATTAAACAGTTTGGGCATGATTCACTAAAGGTTGCATCTGCTGCAAGTCTCCAGTGCGCCGAACAGATGACAAAGGGGGCTTGCGGTTGACATTTGGAGCCAATCGCAATTCACGATTGCTAGTGCCAGACACAACAAGTTAGACCACCTCCCCCTGGTGTAACTTTGCATCCTAGGGGGATTCAGTTTATGGGGCTTGCACCAAAACTTTAGCGCAAGCTGCCATAAACCATGGAAAGAGCCACAAATGCACCAGCCCTTCCTAAATTGGGCTGCGTTATGCAAAATGGCTTTGACGCAGCTGTGCCAAACATTGTGGATGACACAGGGCTTGGCACAAGCTCTGCATCATCCTTCATGAATCAGGCCCTTTGTGTGTAGTCTCATGTTAATGGTGCCCAGAGTATGGTTAAGGTGTACCTTTTCCCCATCGCCCCAACCAAGATGGCAAGTAACTGGTATGAGTGCAGAAGTGGTTATCATGGCATAAGGCAGGTGCTATCCTGGATAAGATGCCATCATACACCTCTAGACACAGAAGGGTGAGTCAGCCCTTACATTTATATTACAAGACTAAAGGTTGCAAGGTGTTTGGATGCCCAAACTTGAGGATGATGCAAAACTTGGCCATATAGTTGACTCAGAAAATAAACTTCTAATTTTCAAGGAGAACTAGATGGCAGTGCTAAATGTGTAATGCTGGTAAGGATGAAGTTAAATTTAGAAAAGTGTGTGCTTATGCACTTTGTATATAATAATCTTGAGGAGTACATATTATTTCAGAGGTGCAGAACTGAAAGAGTCAATAAGTGAGAAAGATTTGGAAACTATTGTCACCAGTGATTTTAAACAAACCATGCAATGTGACCAAGTTATTAAGAAGCAAAGTAATATGATATTGGGGTGCATTAAAAAAATCTAGTTAGCAGAGATAAGGATTTCATTCTGCCTATCTATCCAGCATTGAAGAGGACACTTTTGGAGTAGTGCAGTCAGTTCTGGTCTCCTCCAAATAAAGCAGACATTATAAGACTAAATGAAGTGCAGCAGAGAATACCGAAGATAATTAAAGGGGTGGAGGAGTAATCATATGAAGAATGACTAAATGAGCTGAGCCTGTGTAGTCTAGAAATGCAAAGAATGAAGGTGGAATTAACTGCAGTATTTAGGGCTACTACTGATATGGTGATTAGAGAATGTCTGCATTTGGAATTTCAGGAACCCAGTTTTCATTCAAGGGTATGTAACTATCAATTAAGGGGTGATGACTTTAAAACTAAAAGACATTGAGCATGGTTTTCCCAAAGAGTGGTATCATAGTGGAATAACTTACCCAAAGCAGTGGTTGAATGTGCAACCCTGCATTCTTCTAAGAGAAGTCTTGATAATTACTTCCAGAGGAAGGGAATTACAGGCTATTCCCATTGAGAAATGGCAGACAATCTTTATGGGCAATTCCTTCTTTTCTCTGATAAACCTATGCTCATATGACTTTTAGTTCCTCAACACCAGCAGTGGGCAGACTGTCCACAACAGCAAACACCTTTCTGGCCCTAGGACTGGACAAGGGGTCAGAATTTACAGAATGCCACCCCTCCAGACTGCAAGGAAACTAATTAATGGCTGCCAAGTCAAAAGACTGCAAATGTAAACAAACATGGCAGCGGCCATGCAGCAGAAAACCCCTCTGACCACAACAGAACTTCTGGGGAGGGTAAAAGCTCTTGAAGTTTGTCTAGAGATAGTGGGGATCAATTCTGAGCTCAGGCTTGTAAAGAAGCATGCTTGCAACACTGGTTCAACCGATACTGGATGCAAATGCATGGTTCCCCAGTAACATTCTGTCCAATTTGACACTGAGTTCAAATCTCTATAAAAGAGAGTGGAACTGAGGGTTTAGGTGCTCAGTCTTTGTGACCAGAGAGACTGTGATCCAGAGACTGACTTGTTACTAGGTACAGTCAGTTCACCCATGTTGCAGTGACAGGAAAAACCATGACCGTCATTAATGTTTCTGATTTTATTGAGATAGATAGAAACATAGAAACATAGAATTTGACTGCAGATAAGGACCGCTTGGCCCACCTAGTCTGCCCATTTTCCTACCTAACAGATAAGCTGCAGGTCCTAGTTAACCAACAGCTTACTTCCTCTTACCCGCCCCTAGGACTGCCTTATGCCTGTCCCATGCATTCTTGAAGTCCCCCACTGTTCTTGACTCCACAACCTCCTCAGGGAGGCTGTTCCATTCATCCACAACCCTCTCTGTGAAATAATACTTCCTCACATTACCCCTGAGCCGCCCCCTCTATCTTCAAATTGTGCCCCCTTGTTCTTGAACATCTCTTTTTCTGGAAGATGCTACCCTCTTGGACTTTGTTAATTCCCTTGAGGTACTTGAAAGTTTCTATCATGTCCTCTCTCCTTTCTTTCCTCAAGAGTATACATATTAAGCTCCTTTAGTCTTTCTTCGTATGTCTTCTGGTGCAGACCCTGCACCATTTTGGTTGCTCCTCCTGGACAGCCTCCACTCTGTCTATGTCTTTGCAGAGATGGGGTCTCCAGAACTGCACACAGTACTCCAGATGGGTGTCACCAACTGTCTGTACAGGGATAACAACTTCCTGTTTTCTACTACTGATGCCTCTTCCTATGCATCCCAGTATCCCCCAGCCTTCCTTACTGCCTTCTCACATTGCTTGCCCACCTTTAGGTCATCTGATATAATTACCACCAGGTCCCTTTCTATTTTTACTGTTGTCAGTATCTCATCCCCCATTGTGTAGGCTTCCCCTGGGTTTTGTTTCCCATGTGCATTACCTTGCACTTCTTTGCATTGAATCTGAGCTGCCATACATTTGACCATTCCTCCAACCTTGCCAAGTCCCTTCTCATCATTTCCACTCCATCTTGTGTATCAACCCTGTTGCAGATCTTTGTGTCATCTGCAAAGAGACATACTTTTCCTTCCAGTTCCTCTGCAATGTCACTTATAAAGACATTAAAAAGGACCGGTCCCAGTACTGAACCCTGCGGTACCCAGCTAGCAACACTCCTTTCTTCACTGTGTACTCCATTTACTACTACCCTTTGCATCCTGTTGTCTAGCCAATTTTTTATCCAGGCTACCACCTTGGGACCCATTCCAAGGCTGGCTATCTTGTGTATTAATCTTTTGTGTGGGACTGTATCAAATGCCTTGCTAAAATCTAGGTAGGCCATGTCCACAGCCCCTCCCTGGTCTACTACTTTGGTCACCCAGTCAAAGAAATCTATTAGATTCGTCTGACATGACCTTCCCATCGTGAATCCATGCTGCCTTGGGTCCTGTGCCCCACTGGCCTCTAGGTACTCAACAGTTCTTTCCTTCAGAAGTGATTCCATAATTTTCCCTACCACTGAGGTCAAACTAACTGGTCTGTAGTTTCCTGCCTCTGTCCTGCTCCCACTTTTGTGAAGAGGAATCACATCTGCCCTCCTCCAGTCCTCGGGTACCACCCCATCCTCCCATGATTTGTTAAAGAGACTAGTCAGCGATGTCACTAGTTCTACCCTTAGTTCTTTTAGAATTCTTGGATGAATCCCATCAGGCCCCATTGCTTTGTCCACCTTCAATTTTATTAGTTCTTTCAGAACCCTTTCTTCTGTAAATGGACTGGTATCGACCCCTGTCTTCAGAGTGTTTCTCTTGTTTGGTTTAAGTAACTCCCCCTCCTCTTCCTTTGTGAATACTGAGCAGAAATATTCATTCAGTATCCCTGCTTTTTCACTGTCCCCCTCTACCCACATTCCCTCCCCTTTATTAAGCTTTAGTATCCCTCCTTTGGTCTTTCTTCACTCCCTAATGTACCTATAAAAGGTATTATCCCCCTTCTTAACAGAATTGGCTATCCTTTCCTCGGTTTGGGCCTTTGCTATTCTGATTGCCTTCCCAACCTCTTTCTGCTTTAACTGATAAAGTTCTCTGTCCTGCTCCTTCTGTGTTTCCTTATATTTCCTGAATGCTTTCCTTTTCTCCTTAACCTTCCCTGCCACCTCTTTTGTGAACCATAGCGTTTTTTTCCTTTGTTGTGTTTTATTGATTTGCTTTACACAAAGGCTTGTTGCCTCTGTGATGGCTGTTTTGATCACTCCCCATTGTTCCTCCACCCCTCCTTCTTGCCTGTTTGCTAGTGCTTTTCTGAGGCACTCTCTCATTTTCCCAAAGTCAGCCCTCCTAAAGTCTAGTACTCTTGCTTTTGTATGACTTGATTTTATGGCTGTGTTTATCGTGAACCACACTGTTTGGTGGTCGCTTGTTCCCAGATGGCTACCCACTTCTAAATCTGAGATTCTTTCTCCATCCCCATTTGAAAGTACCAGGTCTAACATTGCTCCCTCCCGAGTGGGTTCCGATACTAGCTGTCTGAGGCATGCCCCTGTAGGGCATCAAGAATGACCCTACTCTTGGATGTGCCTGCAGCAAAGGTGCTCCAGTTAACATCAGACATATTCAGGTCCCCCATCAACAATATCTCCCCTTTTTCTGCCATTCTAAGAAAGCCTTCTATCATTTTCTTGTCCATTCCCTCTCCCTGAGATGGGGGTCTGTATACAACCCCCATGCGGATTGTGGTGCCATTTCCTGTCTCCAGGGTGACTCAAAGTGCCTCATCTGCTCCCTGTTTACTCTTTAGTTCTGTTGCTTTGATCCCTTCCTTTACATAGAGAGCTACTCCTCCTCCTCTTTTACCCTCCCTGTCCCTCCTGTAGATTGTGTATCCTGGTATGTTGACATCCCAGTCATGGTTCTCTGTGTACCATGTTTCTGTGACTGCCACAATATCCAGGCAACCCTCTTCCATCAAGGCCACTAGTTCAGGGAGCTTGTTACACAGACTACGGGCATTGGTACTCATCACCCTCCACTTTTTGATAGCCTTACCCCTTTTAGCCCCATTCCTGTCCTTACTGCCTTTGCCTTTTTTTACATTTAAATCTGTTCTGCTCCCTAATAACTTCTGTACCTTGGTGTTTACCTCACTAATCACCATGTTTTGTGGGGGGAGGCTCGGATTTCCCTGCTTCTTTTCAGTGCCTCCCCCCTTGGCTAGTTTAAATGCTTGCTGATGAAGCATTTAAACCTCTCACCTAGGATCCTGGTCCCCCCCCCCGGACAGATGCAGACCATCGCACCAGTATAGGTCTGCAACCCTCCAGGTGGCTCCCCAGTCCCCAGTGAAGCCAAAACCCTGAGCTCCACACCAGTGTTTCACCCACTCATTGAATTCCCTGGTGAGAAGTGCCCTAGCATCTCCCTTGCCATAGATAGGCAGCACCTCCGAGAAGGTTACCGTATGCGCTATTTGTCTAAGGCCCCTTCCCAACTCTACAAACTCCTCTTGCACTGCTCTGATCCTATTCCTAGCCAGGTCATTTGTCCCTAGGTGGACAATGACATCCTGCTCTCTCCTGCAGCTCCTCCCACGATCCTGAGGATTCGCTTCCTGTCCCTCAAGCCATGGCGCCAGGAAGGCACCTTACCTCCCTCTCCCCTTCCTCCCCATTTCTACCCCCTAATGATTGAGTCCCCCACCAGGAGTTGTTTCCTTCCCCTGTGGGGTCCCATGCCACCCTCCTTTGGGTCTCCTTTGTGAAGGTTCCCAGCATCCTCCTTGGTCTCCACTGCAGGTGCCTCCATAGAGCAACCACTATCCACCAGAAGAGCAGAATGAATTGTGGAGAGGTACAGCTGGAGGGATGCAACTCTGTTCCACCACCCTCTCCCTCCTTGAGCCCACCCTGGTCCAGCCTCTCCTCTTTCTTGGCAACCTCTGAGGTAGTGGCATTGGCCCTGGTGGTCCCTGGGTGGGGAAGAGGTTTCACCTAATCCAAGCCAGGTCAGCCTGGAGACGGCAACCTCCTCTCTAGACCAGAGAGGTGCCTGCAAATAGGGCAGCATCACAGCCTCCAGAATGTCTCTCGGAACACTGCCGACCCACAGCCATTGCACTGCACCACTCCTATCATGTCTTATTTTGTGTCCCCTCTACTGTTTCTTTGGATGCTTACTCTCTCCTCTCCTTACAACTCTCACCCTTCCTGTTCTGGGACAGCAACTTCCTATCTTCTTCAGTAGCCTTCTTCTTCCTTGCTCAATATCAGACCACCAGCAGCTAGATAGGAATTTTAAATGTGCTCTCAGTAGATTTAGTATGTTTATGAGTTGCATGATTTGTGTGTTTTTATAATTATAATTTATGAATTGTGCAGCACCCAGAGTCCTAGGAAATGGGCGCTTTTATAAATAAAGTATCTATCTATTAGGGCGCAAGCACAATGATGATGGTGAACAGTGGCCCAGCCATTGTGCAGCCTGATCTTGAGCATGCCCAAATGTCCCAAGGCACATTCTGCCTGTTTGCAAGGGGCTTTGCCCCCTGCACCCCTGTATTTAAATATAATCACCTCCAGGTCGGTGGTGTATGGGGCAGGGGGTACAACACCAGGATGGCACTGTCCCTGCCATGCACCGCAAAATCCAGTTCACCTGCATGACAGATGAACTGGTTGTGGCACCCTAATTGTGTGCCCATATAACGGTGTACCCTACAGTCCTGTTAGGCCACAATGTGTGTGTGCACACTAAGACTTTGGAGGAAGCAGTTTCAGTTCAAAGCTGAATAGGAGGAGCTAAGTGAGTTTACCCAGTAAAAACATTTTCTTTGGGGTGTAACTCCAGCCTGCTAAAACCAATTAATGCAACCATATGATGGAAGGCTTCTGTAGTGTGGAACCACAATTCATTGCATCAACCAAACGTGGGAGAAAAGCCACATCACAGCCAATGATCAAGGTGTGGGTGGGGGTAGGTTATTCCCAGGGTTGCCTAGCTTTTGGGAAAGGTGCATCATAGATTAGAATGCTATGGAGAGAGACAGAGAGATAGAAAGAAAGAGAGAGAGTGAGAAAGAGAAAGAGAGAGAGAGAGAAAGAGAGAGAGAGTGTGTGTGAGAGACAGAGAGAGAGAGAGAGAGTGAGAGAGAAAAAGAGAGAGAGAGAGAAAGACAAAGAAAGAGAAACAACTCTAATGGACACTGTTGCTTCATCTGGGAGTAACACTGAGTAATCCCCACCTGTATGACACCAGAAAAGTCTGAAACCGGTGAAGAATGCAAAACCATGAGTACCCGCCAGGGTGTAGGCCCTGTGAGGGGTGTAGTTAGTTTTAGGGGATGGGGCCTCAGAATTCCTGGACGGGACTGTGCTCATTGCAACAAGCCCAAACCAAAGGCTATCAGCATTATTGTTGAAATTCGCGGGTTTCAGTTTTGATTGCAATTATAAATCACTAATGTAATTTCAGCCAACCAGCATGCAGAGCCACTGTACCTCTTATTCTGAGTACATTGTGCTCCCATGCAACAACAATAAAAGGGAGCGGTCCACTTTGGCCCCAGGGGGGTCAGCACAGTAAAATTAAAAAAAGTAATTCTCTAAACTTATAACAAATCACTCAAGCTAAACTTGAGTGATGTATAATAAGATACAGTAATAGGGCCTCCAGGGGATATCTCTTAAGGTGTAAGAGACTTCTCTAATGAGTTTTGGGCAGACAGAACCTCACAGCTTCCCTCTACAGGCCTCTAGCCCAAACTTCACACTTGGAGTCTTTTACACTATAGGAGATATCACTCAGAGCCCCTATTGGCTTATAATAGTGATTACTTTAACTTAACTGTTATTGCAAGTGCATGCCAATATAATAATTCAGGTTGGCTGCTATACCATTAGGTCTGTAATGCTCATGTGGCATGGTAACCACCCAACACAATCTTAGAGCTCTCTAAGGCCTTTAGGGGATAATGTCTGGTACACCAGCCAGATGGGTCAATCTAAGTAGACTGTCAGTGTAGGGGGCTTGGGTGAGAAATATAGTGCACATTATTTATTGCTACTGCATCACTCCCATTTTTCCACTACTGACCTTTTGTCTTTTTCTTCCCCTTCCTTTTAATAAAGTGTTATAAGTTCACTGTGTATTTCATTGTGGTGGTATTATTGTGTCAGTGTTGCTGGCAGGGACTGTGTAGGCCAGGGCAATGCTGAAGTTCATGAGAGATAATATCCTGAGTACAGTGTTCAGGTATTCCATATTTCGACTGCAGGTTAAAGCACTGCATCAGTTAAACACCTAAGTAACCAGTGTAGCACAATGCCAGTAACCCAGGCCAGCCCTCTCAGAAAGTGAGGAGGTGAGGACACAAGGGATCCAGATGGACACTACCTCATACATAGAATTTATAACGAAAATTAAAATTGACTGGAAAGCAGTATAATCTAGTAATTAAAACACAGAGCTATAAACATGAAGTCCCAGGTTTAAATATCATAGCTGCCACAGACTTACTGTGCGACCCTGAGCAATAAACCTTCTTGTCATCATGCTCTCTTTCTCTCTACCTGATACAATTGTCCCTTCCCAAACCTACAATATCTCTGCATACCTCAGAGCTGCTGCCAACTGGTTACGAATTAAGTACTTAGAAATACTTTCTGCATGCAAGCTGCTACATAAACCCACATTCTTTACCTAACCTCCACTTAAAAACAGTTCCGGAGGTGCAAAGTGTAAATAAATATGAATATGTAAACAATTACAAATTATAAGGTTGAAAAAGTGATTTGAAACCAAGAACCTTATGGAGCAAGTTTTGATTTTGGGTTTTATTTAGAAATCAGACAAGGCTGGAGCACCCCTTATCAACACTTTGTTGGTACAAGGCCTTATATCCAGAACACTGGTACATGCAATTTGATCACTCATACAAATCCATTGTCAGTCATTATGGATGGCGGTGCACAGTGAGTGGAAACTATACACTCCACTGTGCCATCACACAATAGTGCCATACACAAAGTCACAATGCAAAGTGCAAATCCAGATGTTTGAGAGTGCAAGTGAGATTTGTACCTGCTGAAATGGCTGGTTTGCACCCGTGACTGGGTCCCAGTATGGTATTATTTATATTTTTACTTGCGCGCTTTTAGAGTATTACCTTTTGTTTGAGCTGGAGAAGGGTCTGCTTCATGTTTGCCACCTCTTCACAGGTCATCGAGCAGGTACCAACACTCACGAGGTTTTCAAACTTGATCTGCACTGTTGCTGAAAGGAAGCATGTGTGAGCCCGTTACTCACTCTGGGGGGAATGCCAATATCAACAGGTTGCTTAAATCAGTCTACCAGATAAGCAATGCAGCTTTAGATTGTTCTTCATCAGACATCTATTCCATGTTTATTAGAGCTGGGTAAGTGCTAAAAGGTTTGAACCCCCCTCAGACCTGGTGTTTGCACAAACTAATTTGTATATAATTTGCAAGCCAGCGGCATGCAAATTATTAGAGGCTCAAAGGACATCAAAGTGTGTATGGAACTATAGGGAAAACTTTGAAAAACACATTATTTAAACACAATTCAGTCTAAATAATATGAGTTATTTATTTTCTTATTAATCTTCATTACCATGCTCATGTACACGAATACAGGATTAATGCCCCATACAGTTGATCTGTCCCATTGTTTAATCCTTTGTTGAAGGCATAATCCTGTTTGTGATGTCATAATCATTTCCACACCAGAAAAGGGATGTCACAGACAGAGGATTATGTCTTCAGTAAAGGACTAATCAACAGAAACAGATGAAGTCCAGGGCACAAGGATCCATTTTTCATGCAAATCAGCCTACTACTGAAGGACAGACAAAGAAGCAGTGCACACTGCAGAGCAGTTTGTTGGCTTTGCTGGTAAAAATGTATTGTGTTAATTACTCATGCAGGCATTAGACAGAGCAGGCTACAAAAACCAAAAGGTGCCCCGGCACTGCGTCCATTAGGGCTTCACCAGGGGGCCCCTAACAAGCAAAGTGCTCTGTCCATCATCTGCCTGAGTGATTAACGCAATACATTTTTGCTATCAAAGCAAGCAAAAGGCTCCGCAATATGCATTGCTTCTTTGTCTTTCTTCACAGTGCTTGGGGTTAGCCAGCCCCAGCGGCGGCACCTGCACTCTAAAGGCTGAGAAGCGCAGGTGCATTCTGGCATGGTTTATTAATGATGGACAAAGGAAACAAAAATGCAGGCACTCTTCAGTATAATCTGATTTGTATCAAAATGTTATATTATTTTAAATGTTTCTCATAAGTATCAAATTCACTTAAAAAATAAGAACCTTAATGTGGAAACACTGAAGCAAGGGTTGTGAAAAATGCCCATTGGCAAAAAAGCCAAGTTTTAAAGAAGTACAAAATTACAACTACTGTACACCCAAATGCAAGGCATCCTGGGTAATACATGTAAATATTCACGAAGGAGTTTAGGCAGACTAAGCTTTTAACTGGACTATAAGGTGCCAAAAGGCCTTTTCATGTTGCCTTGAATTAGGGGGTATATACATGATTTTATATTTCAAAACACAAACTATTTGAACCTTTTTAGTTGGATTTGAGCCATTTCAAATATGAACCACAAGATTTTCACACATCCCAGTTTACGTAAACTGTTGCTAGATTTCTTATATGGTGTATGTTATTGGAAGGGTAAAAAGGCATCTCTTGTCTTAGCATTGTAGGAGACACAGTAACTGTACATAAAAACATACTGCATAAAAGAAGTCCCATTGAATGTTCTTCATGTGACAGAACATGTACACCATGAAAGAGAAATCAGTGAGAGGAGACATGATCAAGACCTACAGCTACCTCACAGGGGTGAACAGGAGGCAGAAGGGGAGTGTCTTAAGAAAGAGAATGAGGATTAGGGATATGCAATAAAGCTGGAGAGGGGGATGTTTAAGAGGGATGTGAGGAAATATTACTTCGCTGAAAGGGTGGTAGACACCTGGAACAGACTACCAGCAGATGTGGTGGAGGCAAAACAAGCTGAGGGCTTCAAGCATGCATGGGATAGGCATGGGGTATATTAGAAAATAGGCAGGGAGGAGGGAGGGTTGTCAAAGACCAGTTAGGGTCTGTGGAGGCAGATTAGGCAGGGAACATCTAGACAGACTGGGTGGGCCAAGCTGACCTTTTCTGTTGACAGATTCTGTGTTTCTGCATTTCTAAGTAATGGTAAATCAAAGATTGCTATTCTGACATAATTCATAGCTAACATTTTATGATTGTGTTTGATAACAGTCTCAGACTCCTGATCATACTTCAGGAGGGTCAGACATGATGGGCTTCAAGTTCCTTCTGTCCCCAAGGTACTATGTTTTTTGTACTCTTGTTTGTTAAGGGTACAGTATTTGTTTATTTAGTCTTTTGTTGGCCGGGTAAGTGCACTAGACAGTACTCTGCCTATTTTCAGGCACGACCCGGGAGGTTACAGAACTGTTGAACAACAGTAAGACATCAAATCAGCAGAACACCATACAGTTAAAGGAAGGAATGGTACAAAGCATAACATTTAGAGCATTGTCTGTCTCAAAGAGTGAAAATATCAATGTTGAAACAAATCAAGAGAAAACTGGTGAATATAATTATTCATCCAAGAGAATTCAGAGATGGGGACACATATTACAATGAGAGTACGAGAGAGTACAATGATTTGTCATGGGAAGATCCTGCCAGACAAACCTTGCCGAGTTCTGTAACTGGGTGACGAGGGCCCTGGACCAGGGTAAGTCAGTGGAAATCCTCTTTCTGGACTTTAGCAAGGCGTTTGATTCAGTACCCCACAGTGGCCTGCTGGCTAAGCTGAAGGAAATGGGGGTAGGGAGAGACAGTGGTTAAGATGGTTAGGAAACTGGCTGTCTGAGCATACTCAGAAGGTGGTGGTTGGAGGGTTAGCCTCATCCCCAAGGTAGGTTACTAGTGGGGTTCCCCAGGGGTCACTGCTGTTCAACGCCTATGTCTCAGACACCAGGAGGGGGAATGAGGAATGAGATGAGTCTCTCTGCAGATGACTCAAAGCTGGGTGCAGTGGTGGATGAGGAGGAGGGGAGGGTGGCCTTGCAGGAGGACCTGGAGGCTCTGGAAAGGTGGTCGGGAAAATGAAAACTAAAATTCAATGTGGGGAAGTGCAAGGTTCTGCAACTGGGAGTCAGAAATCCAGGCCAGGGGTATACCCTGGGAGGAGACATGATTCAAGTCACAAAGGGTGAGAGGGACCTGTGGGTAGTGGTAGATGTCAAAATAAACAATTCAGAGACCTGTAGGAGGGCAGCAGTAAGGGCAAATAGGATGCTGGGATGCATCGCCAGGGGGATTACCTCCAGAAAGGCGGAAATGACCCCTCCACTGTACACCTGCTTGGTTAGGCCACACCTCGAGTATTGTGTGCAGTTTTGGAGACCACATTTAAAAAGGGACATTATACTCCTAGAGAGGGTCCAAAGGAGGGCAACAAAAATTATCTGGGGCCTAGGGAAGAGGACATATGAGGAAAGGCTCATGGAACTCGACATGTACACCCAGGAGGAGAGGAGGGATGGGGGGGGGACATGATAGAGGTCAAGTACATGAAAGGGATCAATAAAGGAGGTCTAGTCAGGGTGCTCCAAAGGAAGGAGGGTGGGGCAATGAGAGGTCATGGGTGTAAGCTGGAAGGGGGCAGGCTCAGAGGAGAGAGGAGGAGATGTTATTTCACTGAAATGGCGGTGGAGCAATGGAATGCACTGCCCAGGGAGCTGGTAGAGGTGGAAACTGTGGACAGGTTTAAATGGGGATGGGACAGGTACAGAGGGAGAGTAAACCTGACCAGGCCCAGTAGAGGTGGAACATCTGGAATTGGGGACAGGATAACCCAAGGGGGGGGGGACACCAAAATCAACCCTCAGTGCAGGTGCTGAAAATCGAGCAGACTCGAGAGACTATTAGGCCTATTCTGCTGGCATTTTAGTATGCTAGTATGTTAGTACTAAGGGAGTTCAAAGTCAGTGAGAGAAAATAACAGTGGGAGCAGCGAGACAAAGAACTTTGGGAGTCAGTTACAAGAGCAGACAGAGTTGCTTAAGAACTTGTGAAGTGCTTTTTGAAACAGTAGCAGGACTGAGCTACTTGGAAGTATGGTGTAAGGGCAGTAAGGCTGTACAGATATTATTTGTACTGTTTCAAATAGAGTGGATATTGCTAACTATCCATGAATAAGGTACCGACACTGCAATATGTAAATCTATTGCTAATTTAAAGTTTTCCCGTACAGGGACAGTCTCATTCAGGTGTAACATAAGTTCATGTCCCCTCCCCCTCCAGAGGTATACTGAATGATAGTAACCCTAACTCCTGATGATGCCCTAATTATTAAGGATAAATAAGCCTAATTCTATTTTTATATTCCAGTCTTCAGTTCTTCACGTGGTACTTCCTCAACAGTATTCAACCAGCAAGTAAATCACAGCTGGTACGACACAGCTACCACAATACCTACACCAATAACTGTAGGGGTAGAGAGACACTAGAATACTGCATGATGTGGTCATGCTTTGGCAGTGCCATCTAAACAGGGAAGCAAGTACCAGGAAGTTATGAGTTAAGTTGTAAAACACATTCCTTGGACAAAGATATTAATTTCAAAAGACATAACCGAGTATGCAAACTGTATACTTCCAGTTGTTGTTGTGGTTTTTTTTTAATTCACTAATTACTGGGATTTTAGAAATATTTTTTTTTCAAATCCAATAGATCATTTCATGTTTCTGTTGAACATAAAAAAGGAAATAGTGATAGTCCACAAGATGCTAAATTTCCCTGGTGAGTCCAACAAGTACTGCCCCAAAATCATAAAACAGCCTTCAGGGTCTCATTCATCACCATTAAAATGACATCTGCATGTACAGACTCCAAACAATGCTACATATTGTAATATATGATCCTACCCTCTGTATTACAAACATCAACAGAAAAGAAATGTGATTTCAACAGTTGGAAATTGGTCTTGCAAAAGACAGCAATGGATTGTGGGAGTAGAACTACTGTACACATTTGTCCACACCCTGTACAATTTTGTCCTGTATTTATTTATTTACTCAATTAGAATTTGGTGACTGGGATAGGTGTTCTAAGCCAAGGCTCATGTCCAGGTGTGACCTATGGGACAATACATCATGTAGGCAGGGCCCCTTGTTCTCAATAGCAGTGCACTCCTGATTTCTGCAGCAGGGTGCCTAGGCTTCTGCAGCAACATTTGTTCATTTTACTAACATGAATTGTTCATTTCTGTGACAGAAAGCAGTCCTGCCATTGGCTGAAATATTATCTGATGACATAATATTTTGAGCAGGTTCTACCATGCCGGTTCGACATCCTTTACGTCGATCAGCATCTCTCCGACAAGAATCATGTTGACCACAAGTTGCAGTCTACATGATTCCTGTGTGTCTCCCAGTCCTGTTTAAGCCCCCAGAAACCCCCATGTGGGAGGCTCTGCCCCCCCGCCCCCATCTTTAGGATTCTCAACTCCAGTCAGAGTTGATTCGGGGCGGGGGGTGCAGGACCGGGAGACAGCATGCCCCTATCTCGGGCACAATAACACAGTGCCTGTCGGAAAAGTGTCGATTTTGCTGACAGGTGTGCATTTCACTGTGTTGGTGTCGCTGTAAGGGTGGCATACCTTTTGAGCATGGAGGAGGGTTGTCAAGAGAAATAAGGAGGGGAAGAGACCAAGGTATCATGGAAAAACTGTACATTTGAATATAAAATCGTCACTAGCACTGAATTCTGCTGGGCTACATATATTCAGTGGCAGGATGCAAGTTCTGTGGAAAATTTTGAGGCAGGTCCTTGGCGTATACTGTGGACAAACACAAAAGAACAGTATGAATACAGTGTAAATGAATACAGGTTAATGCAAGTGGAAAACAGTATCAGCCAAAAGGATGAATAAAAACAATGGAACCGTGGTATGTAATGATAACTTACATGATAAACAAGGTGCACAATAACTAGGGCAGGCAAAAATCACTAGTCTTGGGCAAGAAGAACACTGGTTGGCCAGAGAAAGAAATACAACCCAGCAGCCCCTAAAATGACAGGGGCAGCTGGACTTAAGCAGAGGGAGAGAGGGGTCTATGTGAAGATAGCAGTGGTGGGTGAGGGAAGGAGAGTTAGTAGTAAAATGGCAAAATGCATGGAAAAAGAGGGTCCAGTCTAGCAAGGGAGGAATTGCACTGTTTAGACCACATCTACATAGTCGAACACTTGAAGAATAATCTTTCAGAGGATCTCACAGTGGAGGGGTTGGCAAAACCTGTTGTGATGAAGAGCACCAAGTTTGGGGTGGACTTTTTATAGATGGCATTGATGTGGCTAAAGACGTCTAAGTGTTGATCTAGTCACACATCAAGGTAACTGAAATAAAAGACCTAATCATGTGGGGTATCCCCTCCAGGGCATTAAACATTAGTGGGAAGCTGAGCCTTGCAAGCTTCAACTAGTACAAAGTATAGAAATACAGACTCTGTCAGCCAAAAAAAGCCCTGTTAGCCAATTGTGTCTACCCATTTTTACCTGTTTCATGGTACAAAGGACATGACAAATATCTTTTTGCATTAACTGTTAGTTGGTGTGACTGGAACCAGCACCGGACATTGTTAAAGTTTCACTGCAGTAATAATTCCAGATTACTGACCGAGATGCCAGCAACAAAGAGTTTGGTACTGTTAGTGTACTTATGGATGTTTGTTTCAATGCAGTGAGTAGTAAGATCACTTAGAAAGATGAAGGTGAGGATGTATTCCAAGACAGAGCCTTGGGAAGCCCCAGAGAGGATGGGTAGGGGTGACAATTCGTCACCAACCGGAACCAACTATTGCCAGTCAGAGAGGTTGGAATAAAACCAATCTACTGATGAGTCTGAGTCCCACTCCCCTAAACTTGTCAAGGAAAACTGGGTCAGCTACTGTGTCAAAGGCCTTAGCCAGTCAATGAAAACTGCAACAGTAATGTAACCTAGGTTGATCCCCTTTAGGATGGAGTCAGTGACTTAGAGGAGAGAGGAGATCATGGAATGTGATTTCTGGAAACCAGACTGGGAAGGGGACAGAAAGTTAGAAGTGTCCAAGAAAGTCTAGAGCTGAGTAAAAACAAATTAATTTTGGAGCTTGGCCAGGACAGAGAGCGGGGAAATAGAGGAGTAGTTCCCAAAAGTGTCACCATCTTTGTGGAGGGGGAGACCTTTATACAGTTTCCATATTTGAGGGATGGCCCTGAGGCTGACAGAAAGAAAGGTTGAGAAGGGAAGAAAGTGGGGCATATTTTGCAGGAGCAGGAGTTTATGGGCCAGTCAATCAGGGCTATGATCTCTGGAGGGATTATGGACAGGAGTACAAAGAGTGCCACAGGTGTGATGGGTGAGAAAGAGACAATTGTGGATGGAGGGAGGGCAGGAGATGAAGAGGGCTTAGGTGGGGCATAAGTGGCAGAAGCAGGGAGATGCAAAAGTGGTCAGGTGGCAAGAGCCTGGTGACTCAGGAGGTGACTTAGGAGGGGTTAGAAATTAGGGTGGTCCCATCAAGGGAGCCAGGGATCGTTGATTGGGAGGGGGTTAAAAAGGGAATGGATAATCTTCCAGAATATTTCAGGGACATTAAGGTTATTCTGGAGGTTTCTGGCAAAATAGTTTAATTAGGCCTCCCTGGTAGTCTTTGTTCAAGAATTTCTCAGCTGCTTATAGCTCAACAGGTCATCATGGGAGCACAATGCTTTGTAGAAATACCAGGCAGAGTCACTGGCTTTTCAAAAATCAGTGAGCTCTGCAGAGATCCTGGAAAGGTTGGATATTTGGATGTGGGACCTCCTAAGAGGGGTGTGTTCATCCCAGGTAGAGATGAATTTTGATTGGAAAAAGGAGTGAGTTTCAATGATGTCAGTGGCTATTCACACAGCAGACCAGTCATTCATTGTAATGGAGATCATCAAGAAGGGAACTCAGATTAAAAGCCCCAAATGAACCTTACCAGATATATTTAGGTGGCAATGACAGACAGTTAATTCTGCAGATGCAGCAGATCATACTTCAATCACCAAAAGTGTCCAGAAGGGCATTAGTGGCAATGGCCTTTTGGAGATGGGAGGCAAGAACTAGTGTATAAGTGAGTGGTTCTTGAAGTAGGGATTAAGGTGTGTAGGCTCACTGATGAACTGGGTGAGATGAAGGGAAGAAATTGTTTGAATGGTCAGTTTTGTCACTGGGGAAAGCCATGCTGAAGTCCCCAAGAAGAGAAGCTCTCCAGACGAAGATAAAGAGGCAAGATTGATGATGGTATCTAACACTGCAACAAGGTTAGCCTTGGGAGAAGAATAGACACTGATGACAAAAAAAAAAGTGGGAAAAAGGGGAAAGAAAGCCTGCACAGAATGTATTCATGTGAGACTGGGACAGCAAATCTGGATATAATGTCCTAGGTGAGACCATGATGAAAATTTAGTACAATGCCACCACAGTGCTTCCCATAAGCCTGTCTGTGGCACCCATAGTCAGCAGTGTGACATCATCATGACTCACCCTAGAAAACAACCAGGATTCAGTGATACATAGGGTATCAGGCTGGTATGAAGGAGAACTGCAGCCTAAGTTGGTCAAGTTTAGGGGCAAGACTCCTGGCATTAAGGTGGCAGATGTTCAACCCTTTGGGAGTGGAGGAAGAGGGTCCATGGTTCATGCAAAAGAGAGAGAGCAGTCAGATTACTAAGCATACAGCATGAACCTGCCATGTTTGCACTAGCAAAGTTTGCACAAGCCATGTTGTACAAGATCATCTAAAAAACAATTGAAAATATAGTATAAATTCTCACCCTCTCAGCTAATAATTTTTCATTTCGGCTTGTTTTTTTAAAAGATTTTTACTCATTTCCGTGGTGGCCAACAGCTTTAGTCTTGAAGAGGATTAGTGAAAGTAACTACTGTCATTTAGTCTTCGGTAACATATTGATTTTTATGTTTGTAACATGTTATCAATTATTCTGTATACATGTTTTGTTTGACAAAATAAACTTGACTTGATTTGGGTCCATGGTTCAGCTCCAGGTAGTGTGCAGGCTACTGACTTAATTCCTATCTGCACCTGCAAGTGGAACTAGCGCTGTCACACAGAGGGCTTAAACTGACGATTTCCCTCATTGGCTGTAGAAGGATTTTTGGAATAAATAGAGCTAAATTTAGTTAAATCGAAGTAAATGCACCGAAGGATCCTCTGCCTTAGGGCTGGTCAGACGGCACCTGCTCTTCCCCTGCTCCAGGCGACCATGCTCTCAGCTGCATCTGCTTTGGGTATTTGGCCCCCATAGCCCCCAGTACTCTTCCACTCTTAGCTGTGTTTGTTTATATAGGTCCTGGCCATCACGTGGGACTTGTGCGATATTATTTTTTTCTGTCTGTCTATAATCTCACCTGCAGGTTATAGCTTATATCTGCTAGGTGTCGTATCTTCTCCATCCTGACTAGCTCACATTTCTCCTTGCTGAATTCTGATTGTAGCCTCACTCCCTGCCTGGCCTTGTATTCCTCCCTGTCAATTTCCACTGGTCCCTAACCAGACCACCCCCTTTCTCCCTAAGTTCTCCCTTTGTGGCTGTCCCCCAATTTTTCAGTCAATTTCTCCTGTGCATCCACTCTACCTTGGAGCCTAGATTATCTTTATATCTCCTTGTGCCCTTGTTTTATGCATTATTGGCCCTCAGCGCCTTATCTCTTATGGCTGGCACCCCTCCCCCAACTGAGGTATCCCCTTGTAATTGATCTACTCCAACATGATTGCTGAAGGTTCTCTCTCACCTCTTCCTATAGTTTTCCTAAGCTATAAAGTCCTCGGGTCTCTACTAAGACACTTGGTGTACAGGAGGCTTATCTCCCCTACCACTGACCCTTGTGCTACGATCATTGCTCTTCTATAGGTCTTCTAACTCTTACTCTTGCTGGAGATATTGAAGCTTGCCCTGACCCTTCGACCTCCCTTAACATACCTACCCCTTTTGCCACTCATCTCCCTCCTCAGGCCCAGGGCCTGTCCATCGTGCACCTGAACATCCGCAGTCTGCTAGCTAATCGCCCCAAGCTGGAAGCATGGGTTCTGGCAATCAACCCAGACATCCTTGTACTATCTAAAACATGGTTAAAACCAACTGTCCTGGACCAAAGCTGTGCCATACCTGGCTATAATATGCACCATGCTGACCGTGCCTCCTCCAAAAGATGGGGTGGCCTAGCACTGTACTATAAGTCTCACCTTAAGGTCAGTCTTCTGCCAACCCCTGCCTGAATAACAGTAAGATACTGCACTCTCTCTTGCTCTTTGGGGGTGCCAAGAAGTTGCACATACTTGGGGTGTATTTACCCCCGTAATAGCAAACTTGGTCTTGAGGAGCTTACTGGTCTGATTTATGCCCTAATTAAGAACAATGAGGTGATCTGTCTGGGTGATTTTAATCTGGACTGACTGAGCCCAAACTCCTCCTCACTTGCTTCAACAATCAGCAAGGCAAATCTTGAGCAACTCATCTCTTCCCACACTCGGATAACTCAGAATAACCTCCAACACTCAATGATTGACTGGATTCTTACCCACCGCAAGGACTGCTATTCCACTACCGGGGTCCTACCCGACCCTATTAGCAACCACTGCCCTGTCTACTGCATAAGGGGTGCTTCCACTGCCTCTCCTCCATCCAAAGTACTGTCCTTTTCCAACTTTTCCAATCTGGATACCACGGCATTCCTACTTGATTTAAAACAAGCTGACTGGTCCCCCCTATTTCACATAAATGACATTAACTGGGCTACTCACCACTTCAACACCACTCTGCTAGCCTTACAGACTAAACATATCCCTGTCTCAACACGGAGGGTCAGAGCGCAGGTGACTAAGTGGCTGAAGCAGCCTCTCCTGCAATTAATCAAGGAACGTGATAAGCTTTGGCTAAAAAGGAAATCCTCATCTGCCCAAACTGACTTTGATGACTATCGTTCACAACGCAATGCCTGCAAGAAAGAGGTCTGTGCTGCCAAGAGTAACTACTACCAGAAACACCTCCAGTCCTTAGCCTCTGATCCCAAGAAGTATTGGAGCCAGATAAATGAGATACTGGGGAACACCAGGCCTCTGGCTCCCAAGGATATGCTAATTAACTATACGCTCTGCAACACCCCTGTACTATAGCCAATGCTTTCAACGCCCTTTTTACTGAGGCTCCAAAAATCTCCTCTTCAACATCCTGTGGTCCCCCCCCCCATCAGCTCCTCTGCCACTTATCCTCTCTAATATTGCACGGTTGGATGTTCTCAGGTTATTTCAGTCCACCCCCCCCTCGAGGTAGCCCTGGGCTTGATAGTATTGAATCAAAGATAATTAGACTTGGCGCACACCTCCTCGCCACCCCAATCACTAGGCTGTTAAATCTGTCTATCTGCACCTCTACAGTACCTACAGCTTGGAAAGTTGCCAAAGTTATCCCTATATTCAAGAAAGGTGACCCCAAAGTCCTAGCTAATTATCAGCCCATAGCCTTAATACCAACCCTCAGTAAGATTTTAGAGAAACTTATCCATCGCCAGATCTCTACACACCTATTGAATTTTAATATTCAATCACCTGCTCAACATGGCTTCAGGGCAGTGCATAGCACCACCACCACTCTAACGCTTCTCACCAGTGAGTTTAAGTCTAACATGGACAATGGTCTTCTCACTGGTGCTGTCTTTATAGACCTCACCAAGGCATTTGACATGGTTAATCATCCACTGCTCCTGAACAAACTTCACTTACTAGGGGCCACTGGATCTACCCTGTCCTGGTTCAGCAGTTACCTCTCCAACTGATCCCAATCCATCTCCTTCGGCAAAGTTCTTTCATCCCTTGCTCCTATCTCCCGTGGTGTCTCTCAAGGTTCCATTATGGGACCTTTACTCTTCTCCATCTTTACTATTGACATTCCCTCCTCTCTTCCACACTGTCACTCTATCATGTATGCTAATGCCCTGGTGCTCTACGCTGCCTCCCATTCTGTCCCGAAAATTAACACTCACCTATCCTCCGCGTTCCAACAGATCCAACGCTGGCTCACCTCCAACTCACTCATTCTCAATTTGCCTAAGACTCAGGCCATGCTTTTTGGTTCTGCTAGGAAAGTCCATGCAGAGTCTACTAACCTTTGTGTGCTTAGCTATGATGGGTCAGTAGTCACATCTACTGACACCTTCAAATACCTTGGAGTGACCCTTGATCCTGTACTTGATTTCTCTGCACATATAAATGAGGTATGCAGATCTGTTAATGCCAAGTTAGGTGCAGCTTACCACGTGCATCACCCCCTTACCCCTGCTGCCAGAATCTCTGTGGCACATGGGGTACTGCTTCCTAGGCTCTTATACTCGCTCCCCACTCTCTCACATGTCAACGCGGGTATCCTTCATAAATGGGACACCTCTTATAATAACATCTGTAGATTCGCCCTCTCTGCCACTCGCCTTACCCACCACTGTCTCCTATACTCCAGTTTGCATTGGCTGTGCCCCAAATCACAGCGCTATTGCTCTCTGGGTTGTTTTATCAACTCCATGAATAGAGACCCCCGCCTTGACAGTATTGCAGCCATGTTCACTCCCATGACTCATTCCCAAACATTGAGATCCTCTAATTCACCTCTGCTCTCCGTCCCTCTCTGCTTGACAAAAATTGGGAGCTTGCTTTAGCCCATTTCACCACCAAATTCTGGAACTCTCTACCGGCCAACTTAAAGGGCTCCTCATATCAGTCAGCCTTTAAATCTGCACTTTTTCCCACCTTCATGCACTTGATTCCTGTGTCTGTACCTAATCCTTCCCTGAACTTTGCATCCTGCTTATCTATACCCTTGCTCTACCCTGGTTTCTCTTAACTCTGCTGTGACTGTTTTCTATCTCTAAGCATCGTTGTTACAAGATGACACTCTCTCCAGAATCAACACTGTTAAATCCATGATTAAGTTAATTACTCTGTGATTTCCTGTATGAGTGTATTCACCCTGTATCTTGGAAGCCTGTAATTGTAAACTGTACGTACCTATTTTGAGATGAGTTCATTGTCTGTAAACTGTACTCTCCCAGGTCGTGCTTGAAAATAGGCAGTATTTTTGCCTAATGCACTTTACCGGTTACCAAAAGCTAATAAATAAAATAAATAATATCCAAACACAGCAAATGCAGTCAAGTAAATGGGAGTAGATTGGAGTAGGAGGAGACAGTTGATCAGGAGAAGTCCCACCGTGGGTAGGTTGGGATCAATTTGATGCGACTGCCATAGGAAAGTACAGGTGGAGATTATATATAGCAGGACTTGATGAATGAGCCAGGTCAATTTAGCTGTAGTGTTTACAAAGGATAGCTTTTATTTGATCACCAACCCAGATTTTGTCTCCAATTGTAACTGCAGTGCCCAATTCTGTTTCCTATCGGAGCTGCAGAATCGAATTCTGTGTCCAATTGGGGCTGCAGTATCAGATTGAATGACAGCACAATCTGTACATTGTTTCTGTAGTGGAGGCTCAGATTTTCTTGGCTCACCACAGGGGCAGCAGCAGTATAACAAGATACTTGACTCCCCAGAACCAGGAAGATCTACATAAGGCAGCACTCCCCAGCCGTAGGCCACCCAACTGCAGAGAATCCAGGCTTGTTCCTTAACACACTATCTGGGAAGTCAGGGCTACTGCTGCTGGCTCATTCTGATTGGTGCACTGAGTGACACTAACTGGCAGAAACTAGCTGTTATGCCACTGCAAATGCTCAGATATTAGGCTTAGTACTGGAGCACTGTGACATTATGTGATTAACCCAAGATAACACAGTGTGTATTTGACTCTAGCTGTGTTTGAACCTGTAATTTCCTGGTTCCAAAGCCAGGGTTTTAACCATTATACTAAACTACACTGCCTTACAACATATATATCTTATTTTATTTCATTCTGTTTCTCATCTCCTTTTTTACGTCAGTGCCATATCACCCTCTCCTCCTGTACTCTCTCCCTCCCCGTCCTTATCTTTATTTTATTTTTATTTTCCCTGCAACTTTTACACATTTTCCTTTCTTCTCCTTTTAGCCCTCTCTGACATGTTCCCAGGTCAGCACAGCACCATCTTGTTTTTCCAGTTATTGCAACTTTTTTTTAACAATATTTTTTTACTCTGGATATCCCAGCTGAGATATAAAATCTCATTCCCAGGGGATCTGCTTGTACTCACTTCTGATGCTGGCAGGACTGGAGCACTCAGAAATTATGTGACCTCTTCAAGGCCACACAGTGAGCATTTGACTCTAGCCAGGTTTAAGCCTGTACTCTCCAAGTCCCCAAGCTAGTGCTCAAACCACTAGGCCACATGTTCTGATGACATTTATTGACAGCATATACTTTTTTGCTGACTTTGTAATGTTGCATTCCCATGTCCTGTACATATTCTGCTTCTACAGTTTTTAACCACTTTGTTTTCTTGTTTTATTATAGTGGCATGGTGGCGCCACTGTAATAAATATAATAATCTGTCAGTGGCTCAGCAGGTTGCATACTGGCCTCTGAGACCAGAAGATCGAAAGGTTGTGGGTTCTAGCCCCATACCAGGCACTTGGAGTAAATCCCAATACTGACACTGTAGTGCATCATGAGGGGGAAGCTGCACTTCTGAGGTGCTGTCTTTTAGATGAGACATTAAACTGTGGTCCCATCTGCCTGTTCTGGTGGTTGTTCAGATGGACGTGAAAGATCCCATGGCACTTCTCAAAAAAAGTATGGAAAGTTTTTATTGAAAACAAACAAACAGAATACACCACAGTTATCATAACATTGCCGTTTGGGCAAGTGACATAATAGAAGGGAATTTTCCGCTTTCCATCTTTTAATCTTCTCAAAAAAGCATGCGGACATAATGAGGCAGCCCAGTGTGACATTGGGGTGGTAAGGAAGCAGATTTCCATTGGGTGAAAAAAGGCTTCATCCATGGGCACACCCATGTCCTCCAAGCCAGAGGTAAGGACATAAGGTATGTCATCACATTCCATTTTAAAAAATGACTGAATGTAAATACCAAGGGGTTAATCATATTTAAAGCACCCTGTCCAATTGGTAGGTACAATACATTCCTCTTAACTGGGTTCAATTGACTACCCCAGATCAACTGGAAGAAAATACTATACAACTTCACTTCCAAAGACTTTGGGATGGGGTAAACCATACTGATATATGTAAACATGGGTAATATGAAAGTTTTCAAGTAAGCCACCCTTTTCCATTTAATCTGATGCAATGCCTTTCATATGTGAATTTTGATGTTGCATTCCTGAAACTTAACATCTCAATTAAAGAAAGCCATATCTCCCACATCATATGTGATTCCTAAAATTTTAAAAGGGTCAGTAGTAAGAGTCACTCCTCCTATGAGCATGACTTTGGGCAAGGTACCCAAGGCCATTCCCTTACATTAATCTAGGTTTAAACGAGTACCCAAGACTGTGGAAAATGAACAGAACACTTCCAAAGCCAGGCATCCAGAGATGGCATCCTTTACCAACAACATCAAGTCATCAGTATGGGCCATTACCTTGATATCTGGAGAACCCCTAGAAGAGGAAACACCAAATAACTGCAGATTTGTCTGTATCTTCCATAGTATAGGGTCAATGCAGTAAGCATATAAAAGTGGTCCGAGAGGGCAGCCCTATCTTACCCCTAACCATAAGGAAATTCTCTGACCTAGATGCCCATCAGTCAAAGGTAGAAGTCTGGCTGAGCTATATAAGTCATAGCCCGTCACAAAAAATCTGTGGGAGATCATAAAGAGCAAGGACCTTAAATAAATAATCTTGGGAGACCCGGTTAAACGCCTTCTCCTGATCCAATGTCAGAAGATGCCCACTTCCAGATCCTGAGTGCCCAAGTTCACTACTTCCCACAGGGTGATAAGATTGTCAGAAATGTGACATTCCAGGATGGAACATGAATGGGTCTCAGAAATCACCTGTGTGGAGATTCTGGATAATCTAACAGCCAGAATCTTCAGTTGAGGAGGCATAACGGTCTCCAGTTATTTAAGTCCATTTCCTCCCCCTTTTTATAAAGGAGAATCTGCAGAGCTTCAGTAAACAGTGGAGTAACAGACCTATGTTTTAATATTCAATTATAAAGCTCAACCATGATGACAACCAATTCCGACTGTAGGCGCTAATAAAATTCTGATGTTAACCCATCAGACCCAGGACCCACATTATTATTTAAACCCGTAATCGCCAGCTCAGCCTCATCAGTTGTAATGAGCTGGATGAGTTCAAGCCTAGTTTGAGGGGAGAGGGGAGGAACAGTGAGAGTGCTCAGAAAATAATTTGGGGAGGATTCTACCTGTTGAATGCCAAACAAGTTCTTTAAGTGGGAATTAACTGCAGATAATGTACTTGTCACATCCGTATATCTCAAGCCATCTGGTGTTTTCACCCGCTTAAGAAGTCTCTTCTGTGTCTGGGTTTTGCAGCTATCAAATGGGTCCCCCATCCCTTTAGTGCCCTGTGTCCCACATTTATGTTCCAAAAGAAGGGAACAAGCCCTGTCATATTGCATCTGCCTCATCTGAGACTTAATATTGTCAGCTGGGGAAATATACAAGGCATCACCACTATGTACTTTCATCAGGGCCTTATTATTTGGAAGCGTAAGTCCAACTATTTTATGCACGTCCATTGTGTTTGTTTCTGGGAGGAATGTATAAAGAAACTCTTTAAGGCTTGTCTGGTATCGGATCCATGACACTGCATCGACAATTTCTTGTTGACACGATGTGCCCCCAACACCACTAGGTTGACCGCAATTGTGGTCAGCATTGTGCCCTGAAGGACAAAGTTGTTTTTTTGCAGGGCTATGCCCCATGCACCCTCCCCAACTTACTATGATCAACTCTGAGTCAGAGTTGATTCAGGGAGGGGGTGCAGGACCTCAAGAAAGAGTGCCCGGGTCCTGAGCAGACTTTACTGCAATGTGTCAATGTTGTCAGGATCGACAACTTCGCTGTAAGGTTGTCGCTGTAGAGACAGCATATGTTTGGTATCATCCCTCCAGAGTCCTAAATCATCATCCATGCATGACAGTGACTGTCTATCTAAGAAAAGATCTGTCAATTTAGTAAAAGCATTTGGGTCCTTCAAATAGGAGTTATTCAGGCACCAGTATCCTTTCCAAGAAGGACATGTGTCCAACTCCACAAAGATCACACCCAAAAGAAGATGATCAGATAATTCCATAGGAGTGAGTTCAAAAGTTAGTGCTGGAAGGTTCTGGGAAACAGAAACAAAATCTGTATGAGTGACTAAATTAGCCATACAATAAGTAAAGCTACCTGTCGGGTGAAGGGATTGATAAGTTATCTACCAATGACACAGACTTCAACATCTTAACAAGAAAATTGGTATCGCTATACAATTTGGAGGTACAGGCTCCTTTGTCCTGTCGAGCAATGCTACAGCTGAATTCACCTCCCAACACAACATTGCATGAAGTGTGCAGACAAGGCTGAATCATACTGAATAAATCAACCGTAGCTTGCTTAGATTGGGGCGCATACACATTAAACAGGTGGTATGTGAAACCCTGGTAAATTACGTCTAGCAGCAATGCCCTACCAGGGTCTATATCTACCAGTCTGGTTACCATAATTAGGGATCCCATAAGAATAATTTCCACCCCATCCCAAGCATCAGGTCCCATGGACCAGAAAGAAGGTCCCCAACACCAGTGCTGGCATGCCAGGGTCAAATCCCTGGTGGAGGTAGTTCTTGCAGGAAGATTACATCATAGTCCAGATTTTTCAATCAATCAATTTTTATCTCTATACTGGAAAGTATGTGAGCACAAGTGCCCATTTTTGCAAATGTTCAGTGAGGAATAAAACATACAGGTAATAAAAACATAAAGTACAGCAGAACAGAACAACACTTTGATAGGGGTTATAGTAACAACAGTGATGAATACAAAATACAGGTAGTATAAGCAAAACAAAGTACAGCAGAACAGAACAACTCATAAAAGGGGTTACAATAACAAGAATACCAAGGTGCCAGGCATATAATCTGTGTACAAAAAATATAGTATAGTAGCTGATCGAGTTAGGATGGAGATAACAAGAGTAGCCTAGGGTTAATAGAAATCAGTAACTAAGTGGGAGGAAGGTAGGGGAAGTGAATAGGGCAGTACCCATAAGTGCAGTATGGGGGGGGGAGTGCAAATCTACTGGGGTTCAAAGAATTGGGGTTGGAGAGGCTGAAGGGATGGGAGGGAAGATGCAAGTGTATACAAGAAAGAAAGGAGGGAAGGAAGGGGAGATAGTAGGGCTGAGGAGGTGTGTACAGGGGGAAGGGAGTGGACATACAGAATAGATAAATGAAGGACATGTCTGAAGACTGACTTAATGCTGTTGACATTGACGGTGGCAATACGTGGGGTGAGAGCCATGAACAAAGTGCATCAAAAAGGAGGAAGAGCAACATTCAAGGCACATCATCCAAATTGCTTGCACCATCACTTCTTCTAAACATCTTAAGTTTTTCTGTGCCTTGGATTTAGTGGATACCTGGATAGTTTCATCCTCAGTGTCAATAGAAACAATGGGTTTTGACGACCTTCAGGAAGAGATTGTCGAGGATTGACATATCCGAGTCAAGATGTTCCTCCTTCAGTACTGCAAATCGATTATCAAAAGGATCAGTGCCCCTTTAGATGCAGATTTCAAAGGTGGTAAATTCAGTTTATGTGATCTAAGAGAACATTTTTGGCCCATATACTGTAAGTCATATCCAGAGGAGGCATATCCATATCATCCCGAGGAGGGGATGGTTTAGGGTGGGTAGGGGGCCCTGACTCAGGTGGTGGTGCAGGCTGGGGTACAAAAAGGTCATGTTCAGGTGAACTGGTGGAAACAGGGATGATCAGCTCAGGCCCCTGGGAGGTGCCAGGTTGCACCAAGGTGGTAGGAAGAGCCTCTGGAGGTTGTTCTGAGTCTGAAGCATGTGCCAAAGTTGCTGCCACCTCCTTATGTTGTTTTTGCTGTTGAGTTTGTTGTGCTTTACTGATAAAACTGTCCTGAGGATCAGTCTCCCCAATATTATGTGTCACCTAGGGACAGGTGCGATGGGAGTGCCCTGTGTCCTCACAGAGGTTACAACATAGTACATTCAAACAGTGAGCACTGATATGCCCCAATGACAAGCACAGGTTGCACCGGACCTTGCCACAGGCATTGCTTAGTTGGTGTTCTGACCTGCATTTAAAGCAGGTCTTTTGCTGACCCAGGTAAAAACACTGTGCTCTATCCCTTCCCCCCAAAAAATAAGCTTGGCAAATTTTGCAAGCCCGAATCAGAGTGCCGAAGGGTTACCCTGAAATGCCAATTACCAGTTCAGAACAGTTCTGGGTCAAGAATAGGTTCCAGATCCCCGTTCACACCTCTGAGTCATCCAATATTTAATGTCCCGAACACTTACTCCCTCATTCCAAAGTAGCACAGTCACTGTTCAGATTGCTGGCTTTGTCAAAGGGATAGCTTTAAACAGTAGGCAAAGAGGGCCTCCTTCAAGGCCTTGTACTGCACCCAGAATCTGTTCAGGTAAACTGCCTTCCGAAAGCTGAGGTCAAAAGAGGATTCATTCAGGGGGTGTATAAATGCATATAACTCATTAGACAGACAATGGAGGGTATCTTTAAACAACACCATATCCACATAAGCCCTGTCGGGGAGGGGTCCAGACCACCAGTGTACAGCAGATGGACTGCATTCTGCCTCTGTGCCTGGGCTGGTGAGAGAGAAAACAACAGAACTGCAAAAAGACGTCTGTCTCTGGGCTGGGGTCGGTGGGGTGGGGGGTAACAGGAGGGTGGACAGCCACTGTAAGAGAAGTTCTCTTGCTTCCTCAACCTTATCAGCCCATGTTAAATCAGGTGTTGGCTGCAGGATAGGTGGTGGTATGGTCTCCTGATGAGTACAAGTAGCAGGCTGAACCACAGTTAAAACAGGACACTGCAAGATCAGCTGTAGAGCAGTCCTGTTGTCATCCTGCTTGGGTTGTAGGAGGTTAAAATAGTTCCAAGCATCATGGAGTGTACAGGTGAAGAATTCAATCTGTCCCCAGCATGTTTGTCATGATCAGCATTGTCAAACACAGGAGAAGCCACAAGGATTCCCTCATATGTTGGCGGGCTCTGTACATCCAGAAGGGTGTCTTCCATCATCAGTCTCAGCTCCTTTTCAATCGGGGGGTCAGGTAGTACCCCAATGTCCCAAAATAAAGCCTCCATGGAAACTATGGTGGGTCGGGCATACCCTCACATCTTGGTATACCCAATGCTGCACTTTTCACCCTCTCCCCGCCCTACCTACATTCCTTCTTCCCCTCCTCCCCCCTTCCCTCTTACCTCTCCCTATGACTCTGGCACTTCTTATCTCTTGTCTGTTTTGTCTGACAAATGCCGCTGGCTGCCTTGCTTACAATGTTACCCTTGAATTGTATTAATCTGTAATCTGTTTGCAATGTCCACATTGTTGTAATGTCTGTCTTGATGTTCCCCATAATTTGTATTTCTCTGACGTGGAACCTTTGTAAAAGAGCCTTGGCTCAATAGGTATTTGTAATCCTAGACTCAATAAATAAATAAATAAATTGGCTGATGGCATCCCTAAGCCATCCAGTGTTGGAAACAGCCTGCACTGGAGGCCAATCCTTCGACAGGTACGGATGATTGCCTTTTTCAGGACTAGAGGAATGCAACAAAATTTGTGATGGGCCCATGTTATTGAGTGGTGAGAATTTTGTCCAGGGAGAATTATCCATCAGAGAAGAAGGAGCTTTTGTTGCAGGAAACCCTGGCTACGTGATTTCTGCACCAAGCACAGACTCTGTGGAGTCCCTGTCCAGTTCCAAGGGTGAAATCGAAGAAATGGAGGTTTGTACTGACACTAATGGAGCTGTCAGTTTTGAATAGAGACTTCTCTCATTGGGTCCTACAACAGTCCCATGGGACGAAGGCTTAAGCTCAGGTACGTCCATGGTGATTTTCTTTGTCTGGTCCAGGAGGTTCAGTTTTGCAGTGTGCAACAGCTCAGGCAATGAGCACTGCTCCTTCTGAGGAATATTTCTTCGTATGAGGGGCTAACTTTGTTGAGATGCAAAAAGCTTTTCTTTTTCTTTAGAGTAATTTGCATCCTCCACAGCAATTAGTGATAGAAGGTGCCTCTTCTTGTCATGCATAGAGTCCTGCCGTTGTTTGTCTGCCTCCAGAAATTCCATAGTGAAATCCATAGGCTGATCCATTCCAAAATCGTTCACAGGTTGCAGTCAATATAGTCCACAGGCAGTCTCATGGGCATCGATTCCATCCCAATTGTAGTCAAGTCTTCAGCCCTATATGGAGTGGTAGAGGGGAATGGGGCCTGCATTCCCTTACCGGGACCACCCAGTGCTCCAGTCTGGTCCCAGTTGGCCATCTTGGGAAAGCAATCCCTTTTCTAATAGGTGCATAAATATACTCATAACTGTACATAACCAAAAAAAAACAAACAAATAAATCGTAGTAGAAATACAATTCATATCATCATAAGGAAATTTAAATAAAATTGTGTAACCATTCAATTCTCAATTTATTATAGTTTAGCAACTTGAGTTTCCTTCTTTTTCAAAATAACCAATCCATTGTCCCCCATCTTTCTAGATATGTCTTTCTAGAACAGTTTTTTCTTTCATATTCCTGAATATCTTGACTATTCTGTAGAATTTGTTGGAACAATTGCTCTGGTGTGATTACAATCTCTTGTACAGTCAAACGACACCTAGCCTGCCGTGTCCAATATTTCATACAGGTCATGATTAATCTTACACTACTTAAATGAAGGTTATCTTGTTTTGAAAACAATCCTAAAAACAAAGTTTCAGGTGGGATATTGTAAAAGGGGAACTGACCCACTTACGTTTGACCACTGTCCAGAATTCTAAAATATATGGGCATTCATAAAAAAGATGGTTCGTGGTTGCTAGCATATCTTGACATAATTCTCTAGGGCAGTGTCTCTCTGGGATATCTTTATGTTTCAAGTTATTTTTAACATTACGTTTCCCATGGGCATTCAGCCACAACACATCCCACATCTTTTGGGGTGTTCTGGGGTCTTGTAACATTTGACTTATAAGCTCAGTGTCTTGCTTTGGTCTATTAAATAATAGGAGGGTGTCCCAGAATTTAGATGTCATAAGTTGGCCATAAAAGTCGCTCCTATTATTTTGAATTATTGTTATTTTGGCTATATTCTTTTATTTTAATTTTCCAAACCAGTGTTGGCAGTGTTGTGGTAACTCATGTAGCCTTTTTTTGTTTGGGGATATAGGAATTTAGTTCCTACAAAACAGTAGAAATGTGTTCTTATACCCAAGGCATCCATATTGTGGGTATATTTAAAATAGTTGGTTTTATATTTGTATTCCAGAAAATACTGTAGACAAAGGTCAAAGGATTGATCATATTTATACCCCTCCCCAGATACTTTTTAGTAGGTGATATCTCTTTTGATGGAGTTTGGCCGCCTTCCCCCATATGCACTGAAAAAAATAACTGCATAGTCTACATTCTAAACTTTTAGAGAGTGGATATATGTGACTCAGGTGCAGAAACATTGGAATCAAATATGTTTTGATCATGTAAACCCATTTTTTTTTTTTTTTACACATCAACCACTTATTCCATAGTGCTACCCCTTCAACTGCTTTATCTAATATATGTTGCCAGCTAACATTTGCTAAGTCTCCTGCTCCAAATAGTATACCTACAAGTTTACAATAAGTTGTAAGGATTGGTATACCTATTATCTCCTTACTCTGTAGGTGTGTTTGTCCTATTAGGATGCACACACTTTTAGCAAAATTAATAGAGGATCCTGAAATTCTGGAGAAGTCTAGTAGTTCTCTTTTAACCTGAACTGCTGATGTATGGTCTGCTAAGACACTAGCGTTTTTATTTCCGTATCTTGGCTGGAAACTGAAAGGCCTGTAATTAGTGGTGCATTATTTATATTTTGAATTAAGGGGTCTAGGGTCATAATATATAATAAGGGACTTAGGTCCAGATATTCAAAGCTTTGCGTGGTGTGCAAACTGTTTGCGCAGGTTTAGCATGGGATTAGCGCAGGTCTGCCATATTCAAAAGGCCAAATAGTGCTAGCAAACTACATTAGCACCAGGCAAGCCATAATTATATTCAAGGGGCAAAGTGAACATGAATACAGGCGCTATGAGATATTCAGTGACTAGCACTGCATTAAGGTGTTTAGCAAGACTTAGCACTACCCTTAGCGTGGTACAAATTACCGACCAGGAAAAGCTGGTCTTAATCCTGGGCAAACAGCTTTGCGCGACATTGTTGCTTTGCATGGTGTTTGCATGGCTTTAGTGCAGCTTGCGCGACCCTAACATATGATTATGACACTTAGAAAATGCCAGACATGGAGGACACATGCTGCTCACTGATGGCACCACCATGATGCCAACAGCTACCACCAGTCCCAGCCAAGCACAAACAGTATGGGGTGATCTGACCCACAGAGGACAGCATGGTAGTGTGGCCATACAGCACACACCTGCAGACCATATGTCTGCGGTGACCAACAGATGCCAGCACACACATGCAGCACTGTGGGCATGGTGGCCATTGAGGGGAGGGTGTACAGGTGGCCAGACCTCACCACAGCCCAGATGTGGCCACAAGGTTGGGACACATCACGCAGTGCACATGGGCCAGTAGTGGGAATACTCCACCACCTGTGTGCCTGTTGGATCTTACATTCCCCCCCCAGCCACATACCGCACAACTGTACAGATGCCACTGCACACACAGCCAGGCATGTATATGTCACTGTGAGCATCCCATGCCACAGGTGCAGCATCTGTGGAGCACACAACAGCGAAACAGTACTGTCCACTGTCAGTAATCACCTGCAAGTTGGGCCTGTCACTGTGTACAGTGCAGTTGTCATCACTGCCCTACATACCATAGGCATTGCTGTATCCCTCACACTGTTGGCCCCCTTGCTACTGTAGTGTCTGCTGTGCATTGTAGCATGGCCTACGGTGTGACGGTTGCATGCAGCACCACCACCACCTGTGCCTATGCTGTGTTCTCCCCTGGGGCACACAATGCTATGCTATACTGCATACATGTAGCCTGCAGCGACCATCATGCACTGTCAGACTGACTTACAGGTGGAGCTGCGGCCAGACCCAGCCAGCCCCTGTACTTCCAGACTGACCTACAGGTGAAGCTGTGGGACCCTACAGTAACGCTGGACAAACTGCATGCAAATCAGTATATAATGAGATGCTAATCTGTCTGTTTGCCCAGAGACTACGTACGTAGGCTCATTTGCATGTCACTTTGAATATGTATTTTAGCGCGGGACAAACAGCGTACGTGCTAAAGCCATGCAACTGTATTAGCATGACGCTAACAGTTCGGGGAATATTATACAGTTTTGTTCGCTGTTCTTTCACATCTGCTGTTGCCTGCAGCTGTACTGGGTCCACACATTTGCTGGCACACACATTGGCCACATAGTTCTTCTCTACCTACCCTCACATCGCTGTACATGGTGTTGTTGTTGTGGTTTGCACTTCCTGGTTGCTATATTCAGTGTTGTCTTATTCCAGGGCTACGTTTGCCCTGCACTCCCAGCCCAGTTTGCACGGCCTCATTCCCATGCTATATTCAGAAGCGGCTTGCCCCGAGCTATTCTTTTTGAATATAGCTTGCTTTGTGCTCTGGGCTAAGTTTGCCTGCTGGGCAGTGTTAACGTAGCCCAGGGGCAAAGCTTTGAATATCTGGCCTTCAATGTGCAGCCCTGTCGGACACCTCTCTGTAACTGGCATTGTTTCCCTTTCCAACCATTTATATATGGCAGTACTAAAGCATTTTTGTAACAAACTTTCACCTTGAAACTAAATATTTCTGGGATCCCATAACCTGTCATACATTTCCAAAGGTACTCCTGTGATATTAAATCAAACGCTTTGTGTTGAGCTATACCCAGTATGTATCCTGTCAATTAGCCTTCAGCACCTTTTGCCAAAATCTGTCTTATAAATATTAAAATATCTGAAATTTTCCTTTCAGGGTTCAAGCATACTTGAGTAGAATGTATTATATATGAGAGTGCTACTGCTAGTCTATTACTTAGAATTTTTGACAAAATCTTGAAATCTATATTTAATAAATTAATGGGTCTCCAATTAGACAGTAAGGGGTTTTCTCCTTTTTGTATATAAATAGCAACAAACCTTTATACATTTCTTCAGGCATTTGTTCGCTTCTCAAAATAGAGTTATATACTTGTGTCATTTCTGTCCTGAAATCAGGCATAAGTCACTTATAGAATTCTGGTGGCAAACCATCTAAGCCTGGTGCTGTTCCAGGTTTTAATTGGTTAATTATATTTATAAGTTCCTTTTCAGATATAGGTTGTATTAAAGTATTGGCTATGTCCTGTGCTAATTTTGGTAGGTTACCTCTGTGCAACCATTGTTCTATAGATAATGGGTCAGGGTAGAAATTATTAAATACAAGTGTTATATATTTTTCTGTTGCTGCTAGTATCCGTTTTATCAGTAACAATGTGGCCAGTACCAATTTTTATTCCTTTCATATGTGACTTATTCCTTCTTGTGTTACACCTGTCAAATGGGTTATTTTGCAAATGTGTACCTTGAGTTCCACATTTCGTTCCATTTCTAAGCATTTCATTCTATTGTATTGGTATTTAGACATTTCCTGTTTTATAACAGAAATCTGGGCCAGGTTTCACAAAGAGAATGCAAAGTGGGCGCAAAAGTTTGCGCTACACTTCCCAGCTGTGCTAGTGGGCAATGGAGCTATTCACAGTCGGATAGCATAGTGGGCTATCCAACTGTGAAGAGGGGCCAGTGGGGGCAGTGCTAGCCCAGGAAAAGCAGTGGAATACTCAGTAGTGCTGCCCCCACAGCCAGCCAGGAAAATGGCTCCACAGCCAATAGCACTCAGGCGCTAAAGTGCTATTAATCAAAGGAGGCATGCAAATGAGCTCATTGGGCATGTAAGGTGCTAGTTGCCATTAGTATGCTCATTATGGGCTAATTTGCATGCCATTTGTGTGGCAGTCCATGGCCTCACACCACCAGCCCAATCTCCATGCAGTCCCATTCCCCTATAGTGTAGCAGTGTCCTTCCCCACCCCAATCATGGACCCGATGGTAAAAAAAAAAAATATATATATATATATTTCCATAGTGTAGGGTCTCACTCCATCCCCGATCACCCACCCAATAATAAAACAAATCATTTTCCATAGTGTAGGGTCCCACCCCCAGTCCCCGATCTCATGAATCCCACCCGGTAAGAAAAGGAAATATTTTCCATAGTGTAGTGATCCCTTCCCAGTCCCTGATCACCAACCCATAAATAAAATAGAGCATTTTACATAGTGTAGTGGTCCCTCCCCAGTCCCTGATCACCCGATCACCAACCTGTAAATAAAATAAAGCATTTTCAGTAGTGTACATAGATACATAGACAGTGTCAGCAGAAAAGGGCCTATGGCCCACCCAGTCTGCCCATTTGAGCTTGTAAGTTCAGTTTATGTTTTCCAAGAAGTATGTTGCCCCTTACCCCTGACCTCCAGAATTCCTTTATGTCTATCCCATGCATTCTTAAATCCCGTGATTGTTTCAGCCCCCACCACTTCCTCTGGCAGGGTGTTCCACTTGTCCACCACCCGTTCTGTGAAGAAATTCTTCCTCACGTTTCCTCTGAATCGTCCTCCCTCCAACTTCATCCCATGCCCTCTAGTCCTGGAACATCTTTTTCGCTTAAAAATAGTGTATTCCTGCACCCTGTTCCTCCCTGTAAGATACTTGTATGTCTCTATCATATCCCCTCTCTCCCTCCTTTCCTCCAGGGAGTACATGCTCAGTTCCTTCAACCTGTCCTCATAGGACTTGTGATGCAATCCATGCACCATCTTTGTTGCCCTCCTCTGAACCTTCTCTACCCTGTCTATGTCCTTACATAGGTAAGGTCTCCAGAACTGTACAGTGTACTCCAGGTGGGGCCTCACTAGTGTCTTGTATAGTGGAATTATGACCTCCCTTTTCCTGCTGGTGATGTGTAGTGGTGCCTCCTCAGTCCCTGGTCGCCCGATCACTCACCCAATATTAAATTTATCATCTTTCCATAGTGTAGTGGTCCCCCACCCACACTGGTAAGCACACACTACCCTGCTACCCCCCGCCTCAGCATGGCCCCTGGTTAGTGAGCAGCACAGTCATCCTCACACCTCCACAGCTGCCCGCCAACTGAACTGTAAATGACAACTTGCAGTATACACTACAATCCCATTGGTTGATCAATTTGCAGAGATTTCAAATAGTCTGATAGTAGTCTGCGAAAGGACTTGTGCCCGTGAGGCACTGTGCACATCACCTGTGTGTCTTGGTTGTTCCCATGTGTGCTATGGGACGTGCCCCACTGCATGCTCTGCCTGGACATATGCAGGTGCCTGTGCCCCTGTCCTACGAGACACCCTTGTGGCCTGTACATAACAGGACCGCTATGGATGCCTGAGGTGTGCACTCCCTGGGCTGCATGGTTGTGGGACACCACTGTGATATGGCAGCAGTGTCAAGGTGTGTGCCAGGCCCATGTACACTGTCATGGCATATTTTGCAAGGACTGTTTATTGGGTAAGATGACTTGGACATGTCTCTGCCCATTGCTGAGCATGATTCAAGAGGGACTCACATGTCTCATACATATAGCTGTGCTGGTAGGTGTCTCTAGTAGGACATTGTTGTGGCCACCATCTGTGTCATATGCACTGCCCATACTATACCACATTGCCACTGGTATGCATCTGCCAGGTTCAGTATGGAGCACTCAATTACTGTACATGGAGTTCAAGACATGTACTGACTACTGTATGGGCCCACACCAACTGTATCCTAGCAATGCAGCCATTGCGCCAGTATGGCTTGCCTGCTGTCGTTGTCTGTGACCTGGTGCTCCATACATACCCATGCATACTATGCCTGGAAAGTGTCTGGGGCTGACATATATGGTTCTGTGGTACAGGAGCTGAGGGGCTGGCATGATGTGGGCATTACATGGGCTGTAGTACACTGTGCAAGGCCAAACCTACCACAGGGAGAGATATCATACTTTGTGTGCCTGGGCCATGGCACACGTGTGTGGTGCCACAGGTGTTCCTACAGGTAAGCTGTAGACCTACTTGGCCTGTCCATCTGCATCATGCATATGTGGTGGCTGGTGCATGGTACAGGCGTAAGGACATTTATGCTGTGTAGTGTGTACTGAATGGTAAATGTACTTCACTACAGGATACTGATCACATCTCCCTTTTCCTCTTCTACAGACCTCAGCATACAGCTGGCCTTAGACAGGGGTGCAGCAGATTGGGACCAGCTGTGTCACAGGAAGGAATGGACCAACTTGCCAGGCTGTGACAAGGCCCAAATCAGTGACTCACGGGAAGGACGTCCATGTAAGTACCATGTGTTGTTTGTCACACCTGGGGTTGCATGTGTACATGTATAGGTGCCGGAACACGTGATACCACTGTGGCCGTGGCCCTACCACTGCCATAGGTGTTAGGGTCCACCTCTATCCATTGTTGCAATCATGGCTATATATGATGGTGGTGGAGTGTGCCTTGACACCACAGCGTGTGTTGTTCATAGTGATACTTACACAGCACCAGCTGTGTGGCGTGCATAGTGTCAGCAGAATTGAGAACAGTGAAAGCCTTGGTCTTGTAGATGGGGATGGTCAGGGATCATGGCCTTCTGGATTATGGCACAGTGGGCAGATGTTACCAATGTAAATGACAGGCCTGGGCTGAGAGAAACATGGCATAGGGTGATATTGGTGGTGGCTATGGGGAGATGCACCACTATATTACACCTGCTTGGAGCAGCAATATGGGTGTTGATGACCCAAAGCAAGAAAGGGTGTATTCCCCACTTACATCCATGGCCCTGCTGCTGTTTAGACTCTTCTGCCACCCATGTCTACAATGTGTTGCATGTCTCTGTGACTGGCAATGGATGTCCTTCTGTGACCTGCCATGCAGGATGTGTGCCTTTGGGGGCATCATCTCAGTGAATGTGGTGGGGGACACTCACCCTGCACATGGGATGTTGTCTCACCAGTGCCACTGTGGTGTGTCATTATCTGTGCAGTCTACCACTGTGCACCTATGTGCTGCTGGGGATGCCCTGTGTCTGTCTACCATGCCGTGACATGCTCTGCACCATGTGGCGACAAGTCCACTGTGCAGCCAAGCAGGTGCCACAGGGGTTAGTGGTAGTGCTCACAGCCTGGGTTGTGACCCCATTAGTCATGCAGACTCTGCATTGGGGGATGCACTCTACTTAGGGTAGCACCAGCATCTGCTGGGATGGCGGGTGTCTGTAGGCTGCACTGCATCATGCACCAGTGTTGTGGTGACTGGGGCACAGTGTGTCAGGTGCCCACTCATGTCCACCACCACTGCACTCATGTGTTATTTACTGTACTATGCCTGCTGCACACAGAGCTGCATGACAATTCCAGCCATGTACAGCTGTGTTGTGTGCACCACATGTGTGTGCCCGGGCCCTGCTTCTGCCACCACCCAGGGGAGGCTACTGGATGTCTGCATCCTGCACGCCAGTGTTTTGCTGTGTGCTGGATTCCTGATTAGTGACCATGGGGTGTGTGGGTGCAACTCCTTGCCATTTGGATCATGACACTTCATATTGGAGTCCAGCTTGACACTGCTGTTGTATGTGCTGCATTTGTACCTCGTGCATGCCTGCTGAAGGTGTGTGTGTGTCCATTCCATGGCTCGGGTATGCTCTGGTGCAGCATGGGACAGCCATTGCCTGTGCAGTCCTCCACTGTGTAGGTCTGCGATTCTGTCTCTGGTGTGAGACAGCAAGTCTACTGCAGCTGTTTGACTCCCAACATCCATGTGTGACATGGTGGCCCATGTGTTGGCTAGTTGTACCTTGGTTGCATACATTAGACCACACCTGTGTTCCTCATCCTCTGTGCATAGCTGGCTGAGTTCAATGTCTTTCTGTCCATAGGTGCCCTGAGGACTGCCAGTCATTTGGGGATGACTAGAGGATAATGAGGGATGGGGCAACCTGGTACACACCCTAATCTGCCTCCAGCGGCTACTGACCTGGCAGACGGAGGACAACATCCAGGCCATTTGGAACATGACTGGTTCCAGCAGCACCATCAGTCACCGCCACTAGCAGTGGCAGAGGATCAGTGATTTGGGCCATGCCTCAGCTGGGGAAGGACCCCATAGGTTACCCCATGTTTATGGGTGGTTGCTCCAGTTTTGTTTTCCCCACCCCTATATAAGTTTATGATGTTGCTGTTCTATTTTTGGTTTTGTACAGCCTGTTGCCTATTAATTATATTAAAGTTTATTATTGATACAGATGCTGCTGTGTCCTTTGTCACTGATGCCCTCCTCTCCCACCTACAACCACCCCCAGTGTGCAGGTCTGTACCTGGTGCTCTGGTCAGTGCTGCACCACCACTTGCCCCATTGTGGTAAGTGCTGTCCTCAGTACTACATTCAGAGCTGCACAGATGCACTGCACTGTGCACGCAACTGTCATTTGCGTGGTGCGCAATCACCTGTCATTAGTGAGGTGTGCAATCTGCCCTATATTATAGAGTTTAACACCAGCATTGTGCCTCTGAATATGGCACGCTAAGGCACTGGTGCAAGTGCTAGTGCAGGTGCAATGCAAACATTGTGCTTGCATACACTTCCGAATATCTGGACCCTGATGTTCAACTTTTATACTTCCTTGGAGTATTTGGTCTATTATCAAAATACACTGTTCCTAAAAATAAACTAATAAAAACGAGGCAGAGAAAAACTTTCTGCTCAATAAGATCATTTACATACAAGCCATAAGGAGTATTTTATGTTGCTAAATCAACTTCTATCTATCTGATTGTCCAGTTGTTGCTTAATTAGACTCCAACAATCAAAAATCCATCAATTTATATTTGCATGTTTCTGTTTTTACTTCTGTAGTATACAATTCAAAATGTTGTAAATAAGTAAATAAACCACTTGGTACAGATCGGTGTCGCTGGTAACATAATATTTCAATAAAATTGTTCTGTTTCTATCATTCTTAGCTTACAAAAATACTGCATGTTTTTACTTAGTGAAGAAATATTTTTAGCAGAAGCTTACCCAGTGACTATTAACATATTTCTGCCCTTAGGCACTTGAGTGTCATTTCTTTGCACCGTATACATACAAATACCAGTAACCATTATTTAGAGTCCACAAGTTACATTTTTTAAAAGGAAAAAAAAAATCCTTGTTTCCATAAAGTAGATTCTTGGCAAGCCTAACCTGAAAGCCCTGAAGGCGCTGCAGTCCCCAGTCACAGAACTGAAGTTCTGAGTAAAACAAATTTTGTCAGCTCTATAAGAACAAAATTAGAGACGTAAACATAGTGGTTTTAAATACTGTTACCAAAAAGGTCAATACTTGCTAGAGTGTTCAAGAATTTAAAGTATTTTGAATAGTGTAGAACATAGAATTTGACGGCAGATAAGGACCGCTTGGCCCACCCAGTCTGCCCATTTCCCTACCTAATGGATAAGCTGCAGATCCTAGTTAACCAGCAGCCTACTTCTTCCTACCCCCACCCCTAGAATTGCCTTATGACTGTCCCATGCATGCTTGAATTCCACCACTGTTTTTGACTCCACAACCTCCTCCGGAAGGCCATTCCATGCATCCACAACCCTCTCTGTGAAAAAATACTTCCTTAAATTACCTCTGAGCTGCCCCCTCTATCTTCAAATTGTGCCCCCTTGTTCTTGCACACCTCTTTTTTTGAAAGATGCTACCCTCTTGGACTTTGTTGATTCCCTTGAGGTACTTGAAAGTTTCTATCATGTCCACCCTCTCCCTCCTTTCCTCGAGGCTATACATATTAAGCTCTTTAAGTCGCTCTTCATATGTCTTCCGGTGCAGACCCTGCACCATTTTAGTTGCCCTCCCCTGGACAGCTTCCATCCTGTCTATGTCTTTGAGGAGACTGGGTCTCCAGAACTGCACGCAGTACTCCAGATGGGGTCTCACCAGCTGTCTGTACAGAGGGATAATAACTTCCTGTTTTCTACTGGTGATGCCTCTCCCTATGCATCCCAGTATCCCCCCAGCCCTCCTTGCTGCCCTCTCACAAAAGTATAAACAAAAATATGCAAATATAAATTGATGAATTTTTTGATTATTGGAGTCTCTATAAGTAATCAACAGTTGAACAACCAAACAGATAGGAGTTAATGTTTTGGTGACAAAAAACTCATTATGGCTTAAATGTAAGTAACCTTATTGAGCGGAATGTTTTTTTCAGTCTCATTTCAGTTAGTTTCTTTTTTTTTATTAACAGTGTATTCCAGATACGATAATGTACCCAATGCTCCGAGCAGGCATAAAACTGAAACATCAGCTGTTTTATTATGGTGGCCATTTAAACATTGCTGTTATAAATAAAAACATATCTTTTCATTTACATTAGAGTGAGTGTGCAGCCTATCTTTCTCTTGTTCTAGATAATTTAGATCTGATGTTCCTCCTTCCAGGTCCTGGGCAATAGGTCACACCTACTGTAGAAACTAGCCCTAGTTAGGAGAGCATATCCCAGTCACCAAATTAAGAAAGAAAGAAAGAAAGAAAGAAAGAAAGAAAGAAAGAAAGAAAGACAGACAGACAGACAGACAGACAGACAGACAGACAGACAGAGACAGAAAGAAAGAATCTTGTGCTGGTTTTAATGCTCTGGTATGCAGCTGGTTCTAGTCCTATTTCTCGGCTCACTTGCAATTTGCAGAGATTTCAAATAGTCACTCTGATCTTTGGACTATTTCTTATGGTGCCCTGCAACACTCCATAGTGGGCTTATTTTTTTTTGTTGTATACAAACACTGTGCCAAGTATCTGTACATCTTTTCAGGAGAATGGGGTGAACCTTGGAGCCAAAGAGTCCAAGGTACACCTTGAATCCTGTCACTGGCTGCAGGGTGGGGGTGGAATGGTATGAGCATTACAGGCAACAATCCCAAGTCACACCCCTGATGCCTGTCAGTCTCTACAGGGTGGGATGTTATGGCCAGAAACCCTAATGCCCCAGGTGTTCATTGGTATTTTCACTCCAATTTTTCAACATGGGTTTTTTGTGACCCCACCTCATGAACAGTGGCAATATCAGTTTGTTAGTCGAAAGCTGATTTTGCACAGCTACTACGCCATTTGGCACCACAGATGCAAAAACACATTTCAAACAGGATGTGAAAAATGACAGCTGTACTGAACATGATGAGGTGTAAAAATGGCAATGTTGAAAATCTGGAGTGAAAATATAAAAAAACTGGTGAAGTCACGAGCGTGTGTAAAAACTGAGCAACGCAAACCCATAATGTAATTAGTTTGGGGATTGTTTACAGCAGATTGTCAAGACAGGCATTTTGGGACCTCCGCTCATGAACAGTGTCACTGTGATTTTCGTAATCTGTCCCAAACATGGATTTCCCACAGAGACCTTGCATTTCTGTGCAGGAAGTGCAAAAAACACATTTTGGCCAGGGTGTGAAAAATGACAGCTGTACTGTTCATAAGGAGATGTGGAAAATTGCCACTGTAGAACATCGGGACTGAAAATATTACAAATTTGTGAACTTACGAGGGTGCGTGGAAACTGTGCAATGCACGCTCGTAACACAGTCATTTTATGGACTTTTGTCACCAAATTTTCGACATAGCCATTTTAAGACCTCTGCTCATCAACAGTGGCACTGTGATTTTCTTAATCTGTCCTGAATATTGATTTCGCACACCAACCATGCCACTGTGTGCTATATGTGTGAAAACACATTTTGGAGATGTGACTAATGGCAGCTGTACTGCTCATAAGGAGGTGTGGTAAAATGGCAATGTTGAAAATCTGGAGTGAAAATATTAAAAATTCACAAAGTTACAAGCATGCATAGGAACTCCGCAATGTACACTCGTAAAACAGTCATTTTTGGGAATTTTTTCACCAAATTTTCAACATAGGGTTTTGGGGAGCCTACCTCATGAACTGTGGCACTGTCATTTCATTACTCGGTCCCGAAAGGTGGTTCTGCGCAGTGACCCTTCTCTGCTTTATATATAGTATATTGGAATTTGATGTAGTGTTATTCTGAATACGTTAAATAGTCCTAATAGTAGGGCTATGTATATGAAGCTGTGACTCTTAACTATCATGTTTTTTTAAATGCATAGAATTTTAACCAATCGTTGTGGGTAATACTGATGGGTGCTTTATGTGGTCACGTCATCTGAGATTTATATAATTGGTGGTTTGTCATTCAAAATGTTTAGTCTTTGAAGAAGAACTGTTGCAGGTTCAAAACATGTCAGGCATTTGTCAGTTTGCACAGTTTGTTTTTTAAATGTAAATAAATTCTATTTTGCACATAATACTGTGGCGTCCCTTTTGGATTTGTGTGTGCAGGGAACCTTGAGCAGAAAAATCTCTCGCCTAAGGCCGTGGAATGCCTGACTTTTGCACCTTTCAGATCAGCCATGAAGAAGTATCTATTTGTTGAAAAACTCTGTGGCTGCTTTAACTAGCTTATCTGTTAATTCTAACTCACTGTACTTAACACACTGAATATTGCTCTTGTTTCTGTAGAACCAAGTGCTTCTGAGTTCCTATCTGTATCCTGTATCTAATTATCCCCCTTATGTACTGTTTATCCATTGTCTGCGTTGTATTTTGTCACTCACTTATGCACTGTTTGTTGAATCATCAGACTGTATTCCTCAATTTATTTTTTGTATTATTTTATTTTATTTATTTATTTTTAATAACTGGGTAAGTGCACTAGACATGGGAAATGCCTATTTTCAGGCATGACCCAGGAGAGCATAAGGAAAACTATAGCCATAATGAGGAGTAAGAAAAATACAATTTTATAAGGAACATAATCAGTGAAAAATTAACAATTGGGAGGGAGATTCGAAGCATAATACAACAGTAATCGTACAATTAGACATACATTTAACAGTGGCAAATGTAATGTGCAAACAGTAATGAATTCTGGGTCACTCCTGAAAAAGGGACGGGTTGTCTCAGTGAGCATATCCAGTTACCAAAATTCAATAAATAAAAAATACAGACCAACTGGGAACCCTTAGTTGATGTCATTGTGCACTGTCCACTAGGGATAGTGGATGATCAGGTGATCAGTCTGGGTTTAGCACCACATTTCCTGTTCTAGTTAGGCTCACCAGTTTCCATGTCCACACTTTGAATATTACTACATTCACTGACCTATGCAGCCAGTATAGTGTTATGCTTGTGCAACCGTGTTAGTTTGGTTTTGGCCTTTCACACTCTCTATTCACCCTGTAGGGGTACGAAAGGCAAGGAACCCTCAGAGAGGGTTCCACCCCAGAGATACCACCGGATGATTCCTGTGGCTAAAGGTACCTTAGGAATCCCCCTAAGGAGAGTGTGCTGCCACTGGAGGAGGAGGGGAGGATGGTGGGGCAAAGAAAAAATGCTTCACAGTCAGGCTGAGAGGAACTGCTTATATAGCTCAGGAAGTGGGAGTGGCTGACTGCTTGGCCAGTGAACTCCAGGCAAAGCCTTTCCAATTCACTGACCTATGCAGCCAGTATAGTGTAATGCTTGTGCAACTGTGCTAGATTGGTTTTGGCCTTTCACACACTATTCCACAGGAATTACCACTCTGTAGGGGTAACAAAAGGCAAGGAATCCTAGGAGAGGGTTCCATGGGACAATTCCCATAGCCAATGGTACCTTAAGAATCCCCAAAAGAAATGTAGTATAAGAATCCCCAAAAGAAATGTGGTATAATCATCCCCAAAGAAAGAGGAAACACAAAACATATGAGCAAGCAGCAACTGTGATGTAGGAGCAGTAACTAACGTAGTAGGAGAGAAGCATAAGCAGTTTGATAATTCAGTGAGATGCTCAGTTGGATAACATAATGAATGCCCAGACTTGCGTAGATGATACTGATAGTTTGTGTTGAGATTAGGGGATCCCCTAAGGAGAGAGGGAATGGCAGGACATCCTCCACCTCCATCCAACAGCAGAACCTACCTAAAGAAACTAGGGGAAACAACTTTGCTAACTAAGGTTTATGACCCAAGGCAACAGAAGAGAGAAAAAACCCTATAATGAGGAAATCTCTGGGGATCCAAGGCCTAGGTCACCTTCCCTCCAGGCTTGGGATAGTTTATTTAGTGATGACTCTGCAGCTACAATTTGGAAATTAGAGGGAGGTGGAAAATATTCTAATTTGGAGGAAGGATCTCATTCAAACCCTCTAGCGGGAACGTCGTGGAAGGTTGTGAGAAAACTCTGCAACAATACGTGCATCCAAGGCACAGGAGGAGAGCAACAACTGCTGAGGCACTCACCTGGCCTACTCACCCTAAATCAAACCAGATGAACCAGAGGCAGTCGTAGGGAGAATGCAGTGAAGATGCCTTGCTAGGGAAACCACTAAAGTCAATGGCTAACCGTTACAGTGGAACACTAGAGCCAAAGGAGATTGTCATAACCATCCCTCACCGCTAGTCTTAAATTCTGCACAAGAGCTGACATTGCATAGCAGTCAGCTAAAGCCAAGCCTGGGGCGAGGACATTCCCAGTTATGGGCCAGGTGAGAAGGACCCTGTCCCAAGTTGGACACGCTCAAGATGCAGACTAAATGCAGCGTGATACCATCAGCTGCAGGAACCTGTGTCAGATAGAATGGTTGTTATGTCCCAGAAATGATTGAGAGCTGAAAAGCTGGTGAGCTGAATGAGCACAGCATGCTAAGATTGTAATGAGCATTGAGTGCTGAGACCTTGCAAGGTCGAATGCAGATTGAGTGTAGCAGAATCCCAGAGGCTGAAGCAGAGGGGATAGCAGTAGGCATGAAGCAATGGTTTGCTTAAGCAAGGAGCAATGGTTGCGTAAGCAAGTGTGGACCTGCACATAGGTCAGTAAACAGACTAGTAATAAGTAGATCTGCACGTGCGTCTGCATAAGGTGGGGCAAACAGCACTGAATAGAGGGGCAAGCCAGCCAGGCAGTTCAAAGTCAAATCAAGGTGACAAACTCTGAGGATGTTCGGTGGTGAAGACAGGATTTAGAACAGAAATAATTAGCCACATTGGCCACAACCCCCCAAACACCTCCCAGTCCCCACCATAGGACAAACAAGGAAGCAATGGAAGGGCTGAGAACCACATGCAGATAAAAGCTAATTTAATAGCCTCAGCAGGAGCTTTAATCTCTAATCTCAGAGTAGAACAAGGTACAATAGCAATGGGAGTAAAAGCAGTAGCAGGAAGCAATTAAGCCTGTGCAGCAGTAGGGAAAACAATTGAGTACACTGAATTGTAACTGCAATAAACAAAATAAAAGGAGGTACAATGCTCTGAAAGCATGGTCACTAGTCAGTGCAATGAGACTGCTGCAATGAGGTAATTAGAACAAGCATGAGTATGCTGTATAGTCAAGTTCAAGTAAATCTGAGTCAGGTGAAAGTAACTGAGTATGCAACATGGAGCAGCTGTAATTGAGCTGAAACACACAGATCAGGTTTGCAGGTGCAGTGCAAGTAATTTAAGAGTTGTGAGTAACTAAAAACAAGCAGTATAAACTCTGGAGTAGCAGCATGCTAGGAGTTTAGAAACAAAGCCCCCCACCAAAAAAGGAAGGAAGCACACACAGCCAAAGGCAAAATGCAAACTAGAAGCAGGAAAATAAACACAGAATCCCAGCAGAGATAAGCAGGAGCATCGGGTGTACAAGCCCCCACCCTGGTAGGCACAACCAGCTAGAGGACAAACTGACAGAGCCCTTCGGCTACAAAGAAAAAATGCTTCACAATGAGGCTGAGAGGAGCTGCTTATATAGCTCAGGAAGTGGGAGTGGCTAGCTGCTTGGCCACTGAACTCCAGGCAAAGCCATTCCAATTGTTGGGGGGTGGAGAGAGAGCTGAGCATGTAGAGTTTCAGCCATGGATATCTCCATGCCCTGTCAGACACATGCATGAATGGATAGTAATAAAGTATGTAGTTCCTGCCCAGGGCAACATAGCTGGGAAGAGAGGAGAAATAAAAAAAAAACACAGGGGCTGCTCTCTTGTCTAAGAATACTTAGCACAACTGTATTCACAGAAAGTCAGTTTCCTATTTTTAGTCCAAATGAAACTTATTTAATCTGGTGTCCACGTGCTACATGTATGAAAAACTCTTTTCACTGTTACAAGTTTAAACTTCGCTTTGAAAAGATACCAAAAACAACAGCTAAAACTTCAAGTCATAATAAACCACATTTATAACGGTGAAAAATGAACATGGTCCAACTCCTGACACCTAGATCCCATGTGAATAATCAACTCTTCCCAATTCCAAAAGCAGTACTAAATACTTTGTTCCAAGGCTTAATTGGCAGTTTCCGTGTTTATCTAACACAGTCAGTACTCATGTTTTAAAGAGGAACTCTGGGAACATTCTAAGAATCATGTATCTTGTATTGTGTATGTATATTCTGTTATGTTCCAGTGTTTTAATAGCTTTGCTATCCCTTGCGTTGGAACCTCACTGGAAAAATGAGACTATTGTCTCACTGGATTATTGCTCCCATATTATTTTTTCTTTTTTTTTATATTTACCTCACTTTTTTGGCCTCCTGCCATCCGTCAGAGCTCCGCCCTGGTCACAGTGCCCCCGAGGCTTCCACCGCCTGTTAGCCCTTCGCTCCCCCGGTCACTCCTGCTTTGCCCCCCAGGAGGTGGGGCACGGCACCACGGCAGGTACTGGCACCATGTGACCATAACTGGTTAGTAGAGCTCTCGGCCAGGCAGCTAATTGAAGTCCGGGGGCAGGGCATCATGGAGATGTCCGGCAAGGAGGGAATTTTGTCTCTATAGGCTGGGGTGGAGACGTGCAGTGCTGCCTGTGTCTGTCCTGCCGCAGTGCCTCTTGACCGTGCGTCCATGCTCAGGGTAATGCACCTAGTTTCTGCTAGGTGTCAGTCCTGCACCCAGTGCAGACACCCCCCACCCTCAGAGAAGGAGAGCAGTCCTAGGGATGCTCGATCCTTCTCCCCCCAGCTGGCCCTCTGACGACCCGAGCTAATTTATGAACCTGGTTCGCCTGCATTGCAAGTGGAAATCCAACCACTGCGCAGGTGAGCCAGCATTGCTCCCATATTCTGAGCCTGCCAATAGCACCAAGCAGTCAGTAGTGTGATGTGGCATGTAGCACATGGCCGGCTCTGAGCTTTTTTCAGACAGTTTTTGCATTCCAATGGTTGGTGACTCTGCACTGCACTGACATAGCCCAAGGCTGAATATGGCCCACAGGAGAGCCCACTGGAGATAGCACTTTCCAAAATGTGATATTGCCTGGGATCCTGTGGGTCATATCCAACCGTAGCAATCAAATTAGCCCATTGGACATACAGAACATTAAGAGGCCATTTGCATGCCCAATATGGGCTCATTTGCATGCCATGCAGCAGACCCTTAGCACCCATGTTTTAAAAGTATATTAGCATCCCTGGTGTCTGGTGGACTCCTTCCCTTCAATTGTCTTTGTATGTTACAATTTATATATCCTGGTAGTCTAGAAGCTCCCCCACCCCTTGATCACCCCTGTGTGTTACAATTTTCATATCCCTGGTAGTGTAAATGGCTCCCACCCTGATCGTGTGCAGTCACCCCAGCCATCTATGGACAAGGATCCCCTTGCCCCACATCCCCCTCACCCTGATCATTGGTTCGATAGCACATGACCGGAGACCTTCACAGCCCTCTGCTCACCTCCTTAGCTGGCTGCCATCTGACACTCCATGGGCATGATTGCAAGTCCTGTAAAAACAGTTGTTTCTATAGTACTCACACTTAAGTCCATGCAGTGTCAGATAGCGGACGACTGAGGAAGTGAGTGGAGGGCTGTGCCGGTTGACTGTCTTGAGCTATTGAATCAGTGACTGAAGTGAGGGGGTTGAGGGGTGGGGGGTCCTCAATGGGTGGGCAAGTGGGGGTTTTACACAGGTGGGGGTTGGGGTCTCCTAGACATCCAGGGATATATATTGTAACAAAGAGTGGTGACCTGGGGGAGAGTTATCCAGTAGACTACCAGAGATATATAAATTGTAACATACAGGAGTGATTGGGAGGCCCACTAGACTGCCAAGGAAACATAAATTGTGACATACAGAGATGATTGGTGGAAGGGGGGGTTCACTAGACTACCTGGGATTTTGAAGTTTAACATACAGGAGCAAAGGGGGGTGGGGGGTCCACGACACTGCCAGGGATACATATATATATAGGATACATATATATAGTAACATATAGCGGTGATCTAGGGGAAGGGATTCCATTATATGCCAGGGATATAACTTGTAACATGGGTAATAGTTGGAGTGTGCACCCATAGTGTCCACTTAAGGCAGGGTTTTGGCAATGGTAAACAGTGCCACGCTAGCAGCTGTTAACGTTGCTGGAACCTACAAATATACCACTGTGCCTGTTATGCATGGGGACCCCTCATTTGCATAGGTACAGTGATATATTCTGTGTGACTTCACTGCCAGGTTAGCGCAGCACACCAGGAGCCTCTGAATATGATCCTTTCTAGAGTACCGGCACTATTCACAGTTAGCGCTGCACTAACCCAGTTACTGCCATGCTAACTTTTTGAATATGGGGACCTATATCAATGTGGATAAATAATAAGTAGATAAATCTTCAAGAAGGATGCAAGGTCTGAGTTGGACAACTGTAAGCTGGTCAGCCTGACATCACTGCTGGGCAATGTCCTGGAATCCATTATCAAGGACAGAATAATAGATCACTTGACTGAGACCAGGGTTCTCACCCCCACCCTCAGCATAGCTTTATGAGGGGGAGGTTGAGCCAAAGCTTCTTTGAGGGGATGATCATGGAGGTGCACAGGTACAGGTCTCTTTGGATTTGAGCAAGGCCATCGACATTGGGGTACCCGATGAGCTTCTAGTCAAAGCAACCAGTGGAGTATACATAATGCATGCATAAGGGAACCTGCTAACTTGCTTTAGAGCAGGAAGCTGAGGGTTGTAGTGGACAGGCAATATTCTGAGTGACGAGAGGTGCAGTGCATGTCCACTGTCAAGAAGGCTGATGTGGAACAAATTGCAGGCTTTGTCAAAGAACAGTTGATTCATCCCTAGACTATTCAGGCTTAGAAGATAAAAAAGATTCAAATATATTTGAAGCAGGCTTCATGGAGACATGAGCCAGATTGTTCATTTTCAGTTAAGCTGAAACTAATTAAGTACCCTGCCTCCCAGTCTTACTAAACACGCTGAGAATGAATGTTTGCTAAGATATGAACAGAGATGTGCAAAACTTACAAACATTTTTTTTCAGTTATTCAAGGCTTTGGCAAGGAAACTAGCAATTTTTCAAGCAAAGTCGTGCAAATTCACCGGCAAAGTTACAACTTCACCATGACTTTGCTTAAATAATGCCACTTCACCAGGGAAACTCATTGTGAAGTGATGAAGTGGGAACTTCGTGAAGTGTTTCACTAAAGGTGAATTTTGCAACTTTGCCAGAACTTCAGTGAAGTAAAACTTCGCAACATCTCAAGATATGACTCTAATGTTGCTAACCTAAAGAAATCTTCAGTAATCTGGACATTCTACAGTGTATGTAGATGAAAGTTTGCCTTATCTTCCTGAAACAATAATTGCTAATGTTTGCTCTCCAGTACAATTGTGTAAGGGACAGCATAATATGTACAGCATTTTCTTTTGTTCAAATTCTTATTAATTTGTCCAGCTTTCACTCTGGGTAGTTTGATGCATCAGTATGAAATAAATGAGTGTCCTTACCTGTTCCAGTTAAAATCTAATTAAAATATATTCCCTTATCTGAAGAAGTGCCCTAGGCTGTGTTCTGCAGGGAGTCTTAAAAATTGTGTTCATGTTTTGAAGCAGCACTTTGCCGCCTTAAGTCTTTGACGTTTCAGTCTTATGACTTTGGATCTTTCCACAACTGAGGACTTTATTCTGTGGAACAGAGAGCAGGTAGTACATTTTGGAAGTTCAAATAACTTTTGTTTCTTAATTTTATTGTATTTACTAGGATGCTTCTAATTTGTAATATTGCAATTATTCATGATTTATTGTTGTAACAAACTTATTTTTATTTTACATCCTGTGTGTAGTTTTATATAGTACGACCTATTTCATGGAAAATGTACAGTACACTTTTTTATATCTTTGAAAATGCAATAAAAAAATAATTGGAAAAAAAGCCAGAAGAATACTGGTGTACAGTAAAGGTTGTGTGTGTGGGGGGCACTCAGTGTTTCATGTAATAATATCAATCGCAAAACAGCGATCACTATTATGGTGTGTGTATATCAGCGAAAAGCATTTCAGCAATATACAGTTCTCTTTGACCCCACTTCCGGCATCACTTAGTGTTTTTGTTGGGGGGGGGCTGCAACCTCCACACACCCCCCTCACATGGGAGCTTCGCCCCCCTCAACCCATGTTTTTAGATTGTCAACTCCAGGGGGGTGCATGTCGAGGAGGGGGCAAAACTCGTGTGGGGGGGGAAGGCAGCCACAAGCAGCGGCAAAATACTTGCCCCTGATCTGTCCCGAACCCAGTGCCTACTGCACCGAAGCCATCCACCCTCCCCACCACACCACAAGGCTGGCTCGGCTGTAGCAGGCTCTCCTCCCTATCTAAACCCTCCCTCCTATCCCTCCCCTCCACCTCCGTATCCCTCCCCTTCTGGTCTCTTTACTCGCTGTTCCATCGCTACCTTTGCAGGGTAGCTGACGATGATAGCATTATAAATGAGTCACTGTTTTTACAGTCGCTTCATTTATTATCGCTATCATCACTGGATACCGCCAAGACAGGGTTACCAAATGATCAGGGCATGGAGGATATTTATTTATTTATTGAGTAATCGGAATTAAAACCTTTGAGCTAAAAGCTCATTTACAAAGGATCCTTGTCATTAAGGGAGGGAGAATACATGAGTTTGAGAGTCAATAGCAGCTAAATAGGCCTTGTCAAAAACATCATGATGTGATCAGTAGCAATCAATAACATTGGTAATAGCAACACAACATATGTAACAAAGGCAAAAGCAGCACATAACCAGAGTGTGGGAACAGGGTACATGTGGATACTCTACACACAGCAGGGCAGACAATAAAGCGCATAAGTCAAGCTAGGGTCCTAGTTGGAGAAAATCAGAGGTTGAAGCTATTATATAAGCAATAAGGAGAGAAAGGAGGTGTTTAACATGTTCACCCTGAAGAAAGGAGCTGAGGGAGACATGAACAAAGTCTTCTATATACTCAGTAGTATTGACAAGGTTATTCAAATGGAGATGTTTAAACTGTTGTGCTCCAGCAGGATGCAGGGACATCCACTGAAGCTTGGAGGTAATAAACTTTGGGGTAATGTTACGCATTTATTCTCCTAGAGAGTGGTGAAACAATGGAATAGCTCACTAGTGGAGACAGTGGATATCAGGAGAGTACAGGTCTTCAAGGTAAGCCTGGACAAATTTCTGCTTATCAAGGGAATCACAGGGTACCCTCAGCAGCAAACATGCTGGTGTCTATATTTAAATGGGGGTGGGCAGATCTAATGGAGCGAGAGTCTGATCTGACATTAAATTACAGTGTTATTAGTATGTATAAAATAAATGAATGCACGCCAACTGTTTCTCTACCATTTTCGATTCCCTGACTGTTTTATGGATTTTTGTAGTGGCAGTGTTTCTCCCTGCAAGCTGCTGCCCCCTCCAGGACCATCATTCCAATGTAGTGGGGTGCCTTTGCCGGAGGGTTTAAATCTTCCCTTTGCCTGAGGGCTTAATACTATTAATGTCCCATATTGTTTTCATTTTACATGACAACCCTATCCCTGCAGCAGCTTAAAAAAGATTTTGAGTGGTTTGAAATGCAAATAGGACAATAAAATCCAATTTGCATATTTTGATATATAAATATATGCAAATTATAGGGTCAACTAAAGGTCTGTAAAACAAAAACCTTTGGGGGGGGTTCTGTTTACAACCAGTTGGGATTAGAACTGGAAAAGAATCACCCAGCTCCAGCTTAACTTGCTTGGTAAGCGCTAACCATTTATATTTGCTTACGCTCTGTTATCCTTTTTAATTGGTCTCTCTCTCTCTCTCTCTCTCTCTCTTGTTTTTTATCTGTCTCCCTTGTCTTGAACACCAGCTCTGTATACAGCCCTTACCACTGCATCATTACACTATAGGTGCTCTGACCAGTGACACCATTGGTTGTCATTATTAGTCAGTGGCTCCTGGCACTGATACTGCTACTTGCATGGGCTGCTCCGTGGATGACACCAGGGCACCTCCAGTGTGATTAGTTTTCATTAGATCACAAACTTACGCAGGTGACGGTATAAGTATCAACCAATGATGTCCTGGCTGGAGCACTGACACACTTGGGGGAGGGGCTACACAGAGGGCTGGATTTGACCAGGGGGAATGAGGCAACTTGTGAAACGTATACAGAAGGCAACGATCAAGTGATTTAGTATGTCACTAGAAGCCTAAGATGGAATGACAGGCTTTGTAACCTATGGTTTCTTATTCTTTTTTTTTTTTTTTTTCGCAATATACAGGCATCTCCACTACAAAGATTTCAACTCAGAACTGTAGCATTATTCTGACACCGGAACAATGGTATTGTAACTCTGTGAAAGCAGACTGAGGGCATTACACGATATAAAGGTTGCTATTCATGTACGGAAAAAAGGAGCATTCATATACAGTATTACTTACCATCCATATGTAACCCACCCCCCAGGATGGGGCTTACCTTGTCTGCCTCCCAGCCATCTAGTCTCACCAGTCCTGGGTCCTGTGTGACCTGTTATTGCTCCTGCCAGCCCTTGTGTGCCTGCTTTGCTGGGGTGGGTCTTGAGGAGGTTTGCAAATAGTTAAAATCCACCACCGGTGGTTCAGTACAGCTAGTTCTGAGCAGCAGTAAAGTGCCTCACAACCCAGTGTGCACACATTCGAGCTGGCTCCTGCTTGAATGTGCAAGCTGGCGGTCTGCTCACAGTTCCCTTTAGCGCTTTGGTGCTCTATGTTAAAGCTGCCTTTGCAGCTCAAGACAAGTGTTCCCATGTGTGTGTGTGTTCCGACCTCTGGGATCCCAGGACACAAGTGAGGGGTGCGGAAACACTTACGGGAGAGTGGAAAAAGTGGACTTTGTATTAGTGTGTAAAAGCTTATTGTACACTGTTACTGTAAGACTAGCCAAGGCTGCACTGCAACTGTGTATTTCTGCCTGTTGCCTGGAGACTTAGTGCTACGACACTGGTGATAGACAAAGGAAAACGTTTACAGATCCCATTCCACAATCGGATAACAGAGAGTGTCAGCTTTTAGGCTATGGGACAGTTATTTGCTGAAGCTGCTCTGTTTGCCTGCAAAAAGACTCTAAACTTGGGACCCATTATAAACTGTGTATATGGATGCCATTTTGGTAACCCTTGCCCCTTTTCTGCCCAATCAGTAGCCAAGGAGCTCTAAGGTCTGCTGCTATGGCTCCTAGGCAAGGGGAATGGACAAAGTTCTTGGCATCTTTAGTGATAAACAACCGAGTGTCAAGTGAATCTTATGCATATTCATTTTAGAGATGGACAAGTGTGTTAGCCAATGAGGTGCTGCCTTTTCTCCTCAGCTGCTGGGGGAAAAATTCAGCTTGAGGCAATTCTGCCTGAGGCTCTCTGAGTGAAGCAGGGGAGTGCAGAGTGAGCCAAGGAAAAAGTTTGGAATTCGGCCCAAGGCTTCCACAGCCAAATACCAGGAGACTTACCAAAAGGTTTTTTACCACCTGGAAAGCCAGAGTGGACATTTTAAGAGCAGTTTGTAGCTAAAATGCTACAACATCTGAGAGAAGCCCCAAGCCTGTGAGGAGGGTTGGACTGTATTCTGCCAAATGCCTAAAGTGCCACCTGGGTCAAACAGCCAGAGTACAGAGACACTCCAGAAAAGTTCAATTGCTTGGGGAATCTAGTTGAAGCAAGAGAAGCCATTTGTGGTTTGAGCCTGCAGTGTGGGAACTGTTTGAAAGATTGTTTGCTACCCTTAACCTAAGGGGTGAGCTGGTTTGTTTCCAGAGGCATTAAAGTCTGCTAGCTGCAGAGAGGAAAAGACGTGTGAATCATGAGCTCCAGAATAGGCATCACTATCTGCCAAGGATGGTCTGGGGAATCAGCTGGGTAGTGCCATAGCTGAGCATTACCTATCACCTGCCCCAGGGAGTTAGATGCCTGGACATATGGGGTAGGCATGTGACCCTGGTTCCCAGTACTGGTCTGATCCAGCGTCCTTGAAGAAGTGGCCTAGAAGGTAACAAGCTGCCAGACTCTGCCAACAGCTCCAAAGGTGACAAGCTGTCAGATTTCTGACACAGCCAAGCAAGCTGCAGATCTGTTGCACAGCTTGAGATTCCCAGCTCAACTGTCTGAACCTGATGTTATCAGACCCTGTGAGACTACCTACAGAACCATGAGTACCACAGAGCCTACCCTGATCTGGGGAGTTTAAATAAAGTTTATTCAAAATTTCCTTTTTCCAGTTTTAAAAGTGCAACAGCATTGGCCACCCAGCTGCATTGTTCAGGCCTGCAACATCTCTACATGGGTACCCAGACTGACTGTAGAGGGCACTGGTACCAGTTGGGAGGTGGACCCTTACTGTGTGTTGATGTTGGGGGTGGGCACTATTAATGTTTGTTATTTATGCCATTCTTTCTAGTTATATCAAATCTGCCAAGCTGTTACAGTCCAACCCCGTTTATCCAAACTCCCCGGGGGACATCCAATCAGTTCGGATAATCAAGAGTTCATATAAACGGGGTTACATAAATTTCAATGGGACAGTGATTCTTTGGTGTCAGTCTGAGCCCCTCCACCCTCGCTGCAGCTGAAACTGAAGTAAAATACACTGTACCTTTAAGCTGAAATCTGTTGAAAGCTGCTATTTCCATTGTAAGAGCAATGTCTGAGTTTGAGGTTTCAGTTTGGACTTTCAGATCGGGAAATAGCGAGCGAGCTACAGTATTGTAGTCAACTTGGAGTTTGCTCCCAGCGGGTTACAATACTGTACCTCCCTGTGATCACCATCCTCACTGCTACCCATTCCTGAAAATAGTCTACTGCAACCGAAGAGCTCTGCAAACACAGCAACTAGATGGCACCAAAATCAGCTGTTCCACTGAAAGTATTGTACAGTATGGTTCATATTCAAACCAAAAACAGCTGGTCTGCTTTCTGGGTGTGGGTGCTGTGAGTAAGAATTGCTAAACATTGTACAGGGCTATCTTGGGGCATAGAATGGTTCCCAAGAGGGTAGGAGTGATACAGGAAGTGGGCAAACATATACAATAACGTGATGAAATTACAGGAACACAAGATGCTGCATCTCCCTTCACTCATAGATGCCTGCATTTTTTGTTTTCCATTATTGCTTTCCTGCTATGCCAACAGACAGAAACAACCAAAAAAAGACAGATTGAGACCACAGGGTTCTGCAACTACAATAATTAGCCAAATAATTACTTGTTGTAACAGTCATTGATTGTTCTTATTATAATTACAGGTAGCCATAATCGGCCATGAACAAGGTGAGAATGTCAACAATCAGTCTGAGTGGAAACACTGGGGGACAAGCAGCCGGTTTGTTAGATAGGAGGATTTCGTTAATAGGGGGTCAGATAAATGGGGCTGGACTGTATTTATTTCTGTATCCCTTTTCTCCCCCTCCCTATTTAATAAATGTTTTATTGTCATTGTTCAACACTGTCTGTGAACATATTATTAGCAATAACCTTTAATTACACACACTGTGAAGTATTGCATCTGTTTACGGTATTCCATATATGGGGTGACTTTGAGGGGAGGTGGGTAGGTACAGCATCCCAGGGGGTTGTACCGTACAAACATCTGGACCACTATAGTTTACTCTGGGTGGAGGCACCGCACTACTTATTTCTTATCTGGGAAAGAACTCCCCTTTTCTATCCAAAACAGAGTCCAGGCACCTTAAACTTGTTGAGCCTGCAAGGCAGGAGTAGTAACTGAAAGTTACACAGTGACCAGGATACAGATATATTCTACCTAGTGCAGTGTGGTTTAGTGGTATGTCAGCAATGAAAGTGGTTAACTGCAAATCAGTCATGAACTTTCACAGCTTACATTTACATGAAAGAGGTAGCTAACTTAAATTTCATGAAAAAGCAGCAATGGCATTACAACTAAATCTGTTAAATTCACAAAATACACTGTAAAAAGGGTGGGCAAATGTATAGGATTTTACTTCTTTTTAAAAGTGTATTTTTCCTCTCTCATTTTTCCCTTTTTTGTAACCTGTCATTGTGTGAAAAATGAAATAATAAAAATTACAATTTCAAAAAAAAGGGTGGGCATTTTAGGAACATTTGATGTGGAAAGAGGCCAGTTCTGTATTAGCCATTATTCAGGATTGGAAATTCAATGTTAGTGGACCTAAATAATACAAGTCAGCTAGAAGCTGAAACCATCAAGGACCCCATCCTTCCATTTAGGACCCCAGGTTCCTAACCAGGACTCCAGATTTTCATACGGAACCCCCAGACTTTTACCCAGAACCCACAGCATCCATTGCATCGCTTACTGAAGAAGTAGCAGAGGGCCTCAAAGCACTGAGGCTCACTGCTTTACATGCTGTGGGATACACATTGTCTTTAACATCATGTGAGTTTAAGAAATGTATTTATTTATTTAAAATTGGTAAAGGCACACTGAGCCATGGCTCATTTCCAGGTGCTACCCAGGGGAAAGGGCAAGGGAAGAAGCACAATTACAAACAAAATACAGCCAGTCAGGTGATGTGGTTACAGTGATGATGACACAAGGAGCATAAGTTGAGTGCAGTTCAGAGAAAATGTCAAAACACTGCATATGGAGGACAAATGAATTAACAGACAAGTCATCTGTGCAAAACTGGGAAAATTCAAAGTACATAATACCAGAGTGAAAGGAGGCTGAGCTGGTCCTAAATGTAGGAGCCAAAACAGGTTGATTAACTTCAATTAGATTGCCAGAACTATGAAGTTAGGGGGAGGGAGAAGTAATTACTTCCTTTCGCATTGTGCTTTTACCTTTTTTTTGAGCTTTTTGCATTTTTATATGGCTGCTTGGGAAGGCTCTTGATTTGGCAACGTGCAGATTTTTGTTTGCTCTATCCATCCAGGACCCCTGACTTCAGTTCAGGATGCCAGACATCCCTACCTGCAGCTATAGATGGGAGAACATGGAATCAACTGGGAAATGGTTATCTTAAATAGCCCCCCTCGAAGGTGCAAACTAATACAAATAATCCTTAAATTAACAGGGGGTAAATGCTTGACACAGCTAAAAAATCCACTTCCAAAGCAGAATTCACTTCTTATTTTCTTTATTCAATTCACCCCTACGTTTCACTCCTAAGAACTTGTTCACAGGGCATTTTCCATAAAACAGTTTCCATCTGTTTGAAACAGAAATTACATGTTTGAATATCACCACTTAAATTCCACACGTATTCAGTATATTCATAATTATTACAGAATATTGTGTTAAAATTTACCAATTAAGTTCAGTTGTTTGTTAATCTTTCAATGAATATTTTCCATATGGCTATTTTAAATCAGCTCCTATAAAAAATAACATCAAACAACTATAATTTGCACAAAGCCTCTCATCCCAAATGCTAGGCAGAAAAGTCAGTTACTTCAGTGTTAAACTTGTTTCCCCCATAGCTGCCCACAAACCTCTTATTATTAGAGCTTCACCCTTTTTCAAACGTTTTTCTCTTTCCATAATACAAAACTGTATTGGAACAATTGCTATCATTCATACATTCAGTTAAATTCTCCCTTATATTTCCTACAAAGCTATATACAAAACACTTCAGAGCTAGCATTTACTAACTGTACTTTCAATGCTTAAACCAATCACTTCATATATTTTGCCTCTTTTTAGCTTACCTCAGCAAGCAGTGCGCTATTACTTTTTTTCATTTCATCGCTATCTTAAATCTTCACTGATATTTTAACTTTCAAACTCTCCTCCATCGGTTCATTCAGCGTCTAAATATTTTAAAATATCAAAACTTAACTTTTGTTACTAGGACTGTTCTTAAAATCAACTCCATTTCTTATTTGGGTTACCTCAGAAAGCGTGTCTGTTGTTGACAGTCTGCCGATTCTTTTGTTAACTTAAAGCAATGTACTTAGCGTGCTGCTTGCTTTGGTAATGGCATTTACCTCTCTACCTGTTGCTCTAAAAGAGGTGCAGCTTACGTCTTGAGCCTGTTCGGGGTAGAACAGAATGGGATTTACAAAAATTCCTAGTAACAAAAGTTAAGTTTTGATATTTTGAAATATTTAGACGCTGAACGAACCAATGGAGAGAGTTGGAAAGTTAAACTATCAGTGAAGATTTAAGATAGTGATGAAATGAAAAAGAAAATAAGAAGTGAATTCTGCTTTGGAAGTGGATTTTTTAGCTGTGTCAAGCATTTACCCCGTGTTAATTTAAGGATTATTTGTATTAGTTTGCACCTTCGAGGGGGGCTAGTTAAGATAACCATTTCCCAGTTGATTCCATGTTTTGTGTATTATTATATGCACCTAGAAGGTGGGTTGCATACTTCTGGATATTGGTTGAATGAAGGTGAATATAAGTTTTGAGTAAAAATAATTGAAAAGGAACTAGGTTTCGTTATTAATTGTATGATAAGTTTTGGGTAAGAATTTGTGTAAAAATTACCAATCAGTACAAATACATAATTTTGTTTGTTGTATAGACAAATAAATAAAAATGGATGAAGCTATAGCAGCACTACAAGATATAGGAAATAGTGTACAAAGCATACTACATTTTACAACGTATTCAGAGACAGAAAGGAAGCAATTGTTTCAAGCCATGCGGGGCAGCAGGGACCTATCTGTCCAAATGGGAGAAATGCCAAGAAATCTGGCACAAAAAATAGAAAATTTAAAGTTTAAAGATACTAGGTTAGAATGGTATGGTCTTACATTAACTCAGTACTTAGAACATAATAGAATACCTAGAGGATTAAGAATTGCAGCACAGCCTAATATAAGCATTAACACTAGAAAACTGTTTACAAAATGGGATGGACTCCGTAATAGAGCAAGTACTGACTTTGTGTATGCCTTGATAGAAGCGATTCTCGATGAGAGAAAGATCATAAATGAAGATATACAGAAAATACAAGATATATTGAAATCACAAATGGAGGCAGAAGAATTTACAAGAAAATTGGAAGAAATTAAAAAGAAGTTAGGGGAATATGAAGAAAAATTGAAACAACAAAAAATTAAAAAATTTATTAGAGACACCAATGATTATAAAGACAATAGGGTATACACCTATAAACAATACAACAAAAGAAAACCAGTAAATTATAGTACAGAAAGTGGAACTGACAGTGACAATAGTTACACTAGAGAAATATTTAGACAGGAGGAAGAACAATACCAGCACACAGGAGAATCACAACAACCGAGTACCTCAGCCTCCAATGTGATAGAAAATAGATATGATCTTAGGACTAATAGAAGTGATTTTAGACAACAGATGGGTTTTCAAGGGGGCAGAGGGGGAAGGGGATGAGGAGGGACAGGTGGAAGACAAATAAAAATTTCCTATATGGACAGAGGCACAGCAAAACAGTTCCAGAAATGATTCCGATATTTAATTTAAGTAACAGAATATTAACTAAAACTGAGGAAGAAGTATTAGGGCTAGGTCTTTCATTTGCACCTTCATCGCCGGTTGATTTATTTCAATTAGAAGTGGATTTACAAAAAATTTTTAGGACAATAAGATTGAAACATTTATTTAGTGAATGATTAGGCAGTAATGATTATCAAAACAAATTGAAACAAACATTAAATGTTGAGTCATATTTTTCACCTCCATTAGGAAAAAATCATGGCATTGAAACTTTTTGCTTAACTGTTGAAAAAGAAATAATGCAATTCTATGAAAGTAAAGAACAATGTAGTCCTAAACAAAAAAAAATTGACTTATGAACAGAGACAGGCAAAAGAACATCTAAGTTGTGATAAAACTATAATCATTAAAAAAGCTGATAAGGGAGGATGAATAGTTATACAGGATAGGGACCAATATAAAAAGATGTGTCTTAAATTATTAAATAATAAAGAAAACTATTCAGAACTTAAGGAAGACCCAACCCTAAAACTACAAGGAAAAGTTAGAGAAAAGTTGGCAGAATATGTAGATTTAAATTGGTTAAATGATTGGGAAATGAGATTGTTAGTAAAAGAATATCCTAAAATTCCAACGTTTTACAGTATCCCTAAGATACATAAAAATATAACGGACCCCCCAAGGAGACCAATTGTCTCTGGAATTGATTCTGTGTTTGACCCTATATCTAGATATATATATTATCATTTACAACCTCTAATAGAGGAAAATACAACTTATATTAGGGAGTCTACAGATATTACGCAACAATTAAATAGGTTATCAAGTATAATGGATCTTAGTGATATAATTTTAGTCACATGGGATGTGATAGATCTTTACACCTCCATACCACATATAGAAGGAATTAGAATGATGGGTAATATGTTAAATAAAAGAAGAAACACTGGATAACCAAAGACAGAATTGTTACAGGATTTGGCTATGTTTATACTTAAAAATAATTATTTTGAATTTAATGGGAAATTTTACCAGCAGGATAAGGGCACAGCAATGGGAAGTACAATGGCACCTGCATATGCAAATGCCTTTATGATTAATTTTGAGGAAGAATATGTGTTAAATGAATTTAATTTAATCAATTTAAGACCAAAATTATATTGTGGAAACTCTTTATTGATGATGTGATTTGTCTATGGGGTGGAACAGAATGGGAATTACAAGAATTTCATGAGAAACTTAATGGATGGGACAATAATTTAAAATTTATTATGAACAGCAGTAATGAAAGAATTCCTTATTTAGATCTTTTAATTTTTAAAGATGGAAAACAATTACATATAACCATTTACAGGAAAGAAACAGATAGAAATACAATTTTACGTAGTACAAGCTATCATGAACCTAAATTAAAAAATAGCATTCCATACTCACAAATGGTAAGAGTTAAAAGGAATTGTCAGAAAATGGAAGATTATAGACAGAATCAACAATATATGATAAAAAGATTTGAAGAAAGAGGATATAAGAGAAGTGTTTTAAAAAAAGCGTGTTGTAAAATAGAAACCAAAACAAGAGATGAATTGTTACAGCAAAAACAAACTGAAAGGGAGTTTGGAAAAATTGTATTAGCCATAAAATATACTGAAAAAATAAATGAAATTCGTAAAATTATTAATAAACATTGGCACATGGTAGCGCAAGATAATAAGCAGAATATAATGTTATAACAGAAACCTATTGTAGTAGCAAAAAAGGTTGAAAATTTAAAAGACAGACTGGTACATTCTCAGTTTCTGATACCAGAAAAAGAAAATACTAAAATGCTTTTGGGTCCATTACAACCAGGAATGGTCAGATGTGGTAGATGTACAGTCTGTAATAATACAACAAAGAAAGATATATTTAAACACCCATTTTTCAATAGGGAATTCAAAATAAAGGACCATATAGATTGCAACACAGAAGGTGTAATCTATGTAATACAGTGTCCGTGTGATAAATTGTATGTGGGACAAACAAAAAGAGCTTTAAAGAAAAGGATATTAGAACATAAGGGAGATATTGGAAATAAAAATGAAAATCCACCAGTAGCAATACATTTCAACAAGGAAGCGCATACAGGAGTCACTTTAAGATTTTGGGGGTTGGAAGTGGTTAGACCACCTGTTAGAGGTGGAGACTATAAAGAATTATTAAATAAAATGGAAATGAAATGGATTTTTTTACTGAAAACGTTAGACCCAAATATAGGAATGAATATAGAAAGTAACTGGCAAGCATGCTTTTAGAAAGTACAAATAAAAGGAAAAAAGTAAATGTACAACATTAGAGTGTAACAATCAGTGGGTAAAATAGGTGGTGAACATGTGTAGATTAAACAATTGCAATAATATATCCTGTAGCTCCCTTTTCAGTTTGTTAGGAAAATAATAGTATTGTAAAAATCATAATTAATGATAAAGTATTGGTGAGATTGTTTGATGAAGTTCAACATTAAGTAGAGCTCCGTAGCTCCCTCTCCAGTTTGCCACGAAAACAACATCATTGTAAGAATCAAATTAATGATAAAGTATTGGTGAGATAGTATGATGAAGTATTATATGGAGTAGAGCTATAAATTTCCCTTAGTAGCAGTGGAATCCCTGCTTGAAATAATTGTGAAGAGTATAGTAGCACTGCAAGCACATCGTATCTGATAGTTGAGCAGAGGAAATAAGAGCCTGTTCGTTGGTACCGATTCTCTCCAACTTTGGGAGAGATTGTACAGTTGCTTAGCAACAATCTCGGAGAAATCCAAGAGGTACACAAAGTGATACGTCACTTCGGAGGGAAAAATGAACAGGCTCAAGAGGTAAGCCGCACCTCTTTTAGAGCAACAGGTAGAGAGGTAAACGCCATTACCAAAGCAAGCAGCACGCTAAGTACATTACTTTAAGTTAACAAAAGAATCGGCAGACTGTCAACAACAGACATGCTTTCTGAGGTAACCCAAATAAGAAATGGAGTTAATTTTAAGAACAGTCCTAGTAACAAAAGTTAAGTTTTGATATTTTGAAATATTTAGACGCTGAACGAACTGATGGAGAGAGTTTGAAAGTTAAACTATCGGTGAAGATTTAAGATAGTGATGAAATGAAAAAAAGTAATAGCGCACTGCTTATCTATGCTTGCCGAGGTAAGCTAAAAAGAGGCAAAATATATGAAGTGATTGGTTTAAGCGTTGAAAGTATAATTAGTAAACACTAGCTCTGAAGTGTTTTGTGTATAGCTTTGTAGGAAATATAAGGGAGAATTTAACTGAATGTATGAATGATAGCAATTGTTCCAATACAGTTTTGTATTATGGAAAGAGAAAAACGTTTGAAATAGGGTGAAGCTCTAATAAAAAGAGGTTTGTGGGCAGCTATGGAGAAACAAGTTTAATACAGAAGTAAATGACTTTTCTGTCTAACATTCAGGACGAGAGGCTTTGTGCAAATGATAGTTGTTTGATGTTATTTTTTTATAGGAGCTGATTTAAAATAGCCATATGGAAAATATTCATTGAAAGATTAACAAACAACTGAACTTAATTGGTAAATTTAACACAATATTCTGTAGTAATTATGAATATACTGAATATATGTGGAATTTAAGTGGTGATATTAAAAAGTGTAATTTCTGTTTCAAACAGATGGAAACTGTTTTATGAAAAATTCCCTGTGAACAAGCTCTGAGGAGCGAAACATAGGGGTGAATTGAATAAAGAAAATAAGAAGTGAATTCTGCTTTGGAAGTGGATTTTTTAGCTGTGTCAAGCATTTACCCCCTGTTAATTTAAGGATTATTTATATAGATGGGAGAAGCCTTTCTGTATCTTATAAACCTATTCTAATCAGAACCCCAAAAAGTTCTAAAGGATTCTTACTTTCAAAAGTTATTTGGAATCTAGTAACTTTGGTGTATTTACATCTTATTTACATACATGGTGAGAGAATGAATATTAATTTCTCAGTACTACACATAATAAGGCACTTAGTACATGGGACTGAAAAGTGGTCATTTTTCTTTTTATAAGTTTTTGGGACCTGACTATGCATACATAAAAGAGAAAGATGTCCGTCATGCTGCACAGCCTACCTGAAGTGCTCTTGATCCTGGAGCATTTTTAGATTTTATTATTATTATATTTTATTACATTCCCTATTTGCTATTAGTGACAATAGGTAAGGTTTGCCTATGAAAATACTTAGGGAATTTTATAGTGAGATATTACAGGGCAGTTTTTTTGTTTTGTTTTACAGACAGCTTGCCACTAGTGTTAGTTTGGCATCCATCATGTGTTTTAGTTGTGCTTGTTTAAAAAATCATTGTTTTGAAGCCACTAGTTTAATTGTCATTCATTTTTGGTATATTTTTATACTTTTGGAGTCTCCTGGCATGACTGTTTTGTTTGGAATATAAACCACAGTTGCAAAATACTGGATCAAAAACTACTTTTTGCTATACCTGGGTAATTTTCTTGCACTGAGACCATTTCTCTGACCCAACATTATTCCTCAGCCAAGTGGAATCCATGGATTGTGTGCAGGTCTGTAGCACTGTGGCAGTGTTGGAGTGATCAAATAGCTCAGTGAGGCTGCTTTCTGCTTTGGAACTGCATTAGTGGAGTTGCTGCAGATACATCGTGGTAAAAGCTAAAATTTCTATTGCCATATGAAGTTGATACTAAGAGCCAGATGAGGTGCTGGTAATAGAAAATCCCAGTGGCTACAGCCTGTTGGCCCCATTGTGCTGTAAGAGATGATTCAGGGCAGTTTCTAGCTGGCCTGGTTTGTGGATGGCTTGGGACATTTTGATTTAATACCAGATGTGGATCTAGCAGTTAGGGACTTTTGGTCTACTAAGCTGACTTTCCTGTCCTGCTCCTAGTGAAAGAGGGGCTAAATGAAAGATGCTTCCCTTGTAGTGACTTGTTGGTACTGGTACAAGCAGGTGGCTTGGATGAGAGCTGTGCCAAGCTGTGAGTGACCTCCCTCCCTTCCCTCTTTTTCCCTTCCCTGGTTTGTGCTGGCTCTAGTTATTGAAGAGTGTTACTGGAATGATTGGATTTAAGTGCCAGAATTGTATCCAGAATTTCTCCAAGACATTTTATTATGACTTTTAGAGGCCTCCAATTAACCGGGTGGCAGCAGAGGCAGCATGAGTCTCTATTAACTGGTTTTAAAGAAACAATACTGTTCCTCTGTGCAGGACCCCATGTGCTTTTTCCTCCCCCCCCCTTTTTTTGTTTTGTTTTTATGTTCTTGTGTTGATGCATTGTATGAGTCAGGGCTGTGAATGGTAGGACTGTAATGCATTTATTGAGTATATTGAATTGTGTGTTTTATGTGTATGGTTGTTGTTGGTGGGGGATTGCTTAGATAGGCCTGTGTATTTTTGGTTTGGGTGGCAAGTGTTTTGGAATTTTTATTTCAAATGTGTAGACAGGGCTGAGCAGGGTAGTGGCCCCATTATTTCCTACACCTCAGAGCAGCTATGCCTATTGCACCCTTTCCAGAGAAGTCAGTGTACCATACCAGCAAGGATCACTGACCACTGCAGGGAGTTGGGTATCCTCTCAGGGTGTGGACACAGACATCAGCTGGCTCAATGGGGAGTAGTGAAGTCTGATTCTACTTTACATTCACTGCTATATAGAATGTAAAGTGGAATGTAGTTATGAAAAAGTAAATCTACAGCAATAAAAAAACAAATTCACCAGAGTCTTTAAAAATTTTAATAGATTGTCTTTTCAACAACAGTTAGGGCAGGAGAACTGGGAATGTATGAATTTAATACCAGATGTGGATCTAGCAGTTGGGGACTTTACAAAAACTTATGCGGAGATATGTAACACACATGCCTCATTTAAAATAGTCAAAGAGAGAGAGGCCAACACCAGCCATGGGTGGATGACAAAATTAAAAAAATTAGATGGAAGGACAGGGTATGGAAAAAGGCAAACCAGACTTTGAAAGTTGGTGATTGGGAATTGTTTTAAAAAAATAGAAATAAATGCAAAAGTATGATTAAAAAGGCTAGGGAAAAGATACTATCAAAACAAAATAAATCAGACAAAAAAATCCTGCCCAATACTGGAAACTTATAAAACAACTTGAGCGAAACACAAAGAAAGAAACTGAAATAAATATATGAGATGAGAAGTGCATAGAAATGACAACTCACCAAATAGCAAATAGCCTAAATCACTACTTTTGTTATCTCCCAGATATAAACATAAATTATACAGCAAATGACAACATCATTATACAGGGAGATCTAAATAAAGAAATAAAATTTGGTAAAAAACTACCACAATGTTATTTTTGAGCCATAAAATTGAATGAGGTCTAGACCAAGTGGAAATAACATTTTTAAGATATTCAGTAGAACAAATAACTCCAGCTTTGACCAGTTTATTTAATGCAAGCCTACAACAAAGCTCATATCCTGAGTTCTGGAAAAATTCCCAAATTGTACCAATTTTTAAGGGAGAGGATAGGGATAATCAGACCAATTACTGCCCAATAGCCCTGCTGTCTATCATCTCAAAAGTATTCAAAAGATTGGCATGTGCTCAAATATATGAGTACCTTGAAAAATACAAACTGTTATCAGACTGCCAAGTGGATTTTAGGGTGGGGTGGTCAACAGACACTGCCCTGGCAGACTTCATCAACACAGTATTAAATGGACTGGAGTTGAGGGAGTCTGTTGGCGTGGTGTGTGTTGACCTCTCAAAAACTTTTGATCTGGTTGACTATAACATCTTGGTGAAATGGCTCTCACTCATTGGCATGTCTAACCGAGTAAAAACATGAATGCTCTGTTATTTAACAGCATGTATGCAGCAGGTGTGTGTGGGTGGAATTTTGTCAGAAAGGGAGGGGATTTTTAGGGGTGTACCCCAGGGCTCAATTTTTGGCCCCCTTTTGTTTTAATAAATATAAATCCATTGCCACAACTAATAGAAGAATGTAAGATCTATGTATATGCTGATGATATGGCCGTAATAGGTAGGGCCAAAGATAAAAAAGAAGTACAAAATATATTGCAATCTGACTTTGACAACCTGCAGCACTGGCTACAAAACTGAAAGATGGTTTTGAGAAGGAAAAAAACACAAGTAATGTTGCGCAACACAAGATGCACAACAAAGGTACAAAATAATGGCTTGGACATATGTACTCTAGATAAACACAAGCTGAAAGAGGTAGCATCTTATAAGTACCTGAGGGTAAATATAGACAACAAGTTCACCTTTGAGGAACATGTGACCAGTGCTGTAGGTAAAGTCAATATCAGATTGGGGGACCTCCGAAGAAGAGTCTCAATATTACTTAAACTAGAAATAGGATTGCACAGCAATTACTTCTCCCTGTACTGGAATATGGCAGTATAAGTATACCAACATACCACAAAGACCATGCTAAATATATTGGACAAAACCTATTACAGGATGGTTTGAGTTGTCCTAAAATGTCAATATAATACACACCATTGTAATCTCCTGCAACAACTCAATTGGGACTCTCTCGAAATTCGGAAGAAAAAGTGGATAGGGCTAAAAGCATATGCAGAGTTTGGTGGTAGAAAATTGAATAAAGCTAAAAATTTACAGAACCCAAGTGTAACCTCCCTACAAATGGGGGTTCCTGAAAGTCTTCCTTGGGTGTGCCTGAATGCCCACTGCCAGGCTGGTATCCTGTGTCTTAGCATTTTAAAAGTGTTTGTATGAGAGTGCCTTAATGCCCCTGTGCTCTGTCTCTTTAAGAGCTGCCTATAACTTGGTGCTTATTTAATCTGGGAGGGGGCTGAGTGTTTCTATGCTTGAGTCCTGCCCGGGCTGCCAGATAATTGTTCTGTTCTACCATCACTAGTTGCGCAGAAGGAGCTCTGTTAGAAGCTATACTTATTTGCTGATTGTCTATTGTAATAGTAATGATACTGTAGTTTGTCTAACCTGCCTTCTTTGCAGCATGGACAGTTCTGTTTATCACCACCATCTTAGTCCTAGACTGCTAGAATGGGCCAATCAGTACCTTTGGGGACCCTAAAATGGAGTCTGTCCCCAGGGGTCTTGTGGGAGTGAATTTCTGTAGGAATTGTAGTTTTGAGACTTTGGTGCCTAAATGCACCGGGGGGGGGGGCCTTGCTTTGTCAGACAGATGAATCAGTGAATTGAACCTTTTGGACCAAAGGGAAATTCCCAAGCTGCCTGCTGCAGTGAGTCATTCTGGAGGTAGAGTTTGGAGAGTGAACAGCTCGAGTGATTCGAGCAGCTGCTACTGCATAGTTCGCACGGGAGATTGGTGGAAAGGCTGAGTTTGGCCTGTCTGCCTGCTGTCCCTCAAGTGGGAATCCTTTGAAAGGCTTAGTAATCGGACTGTATCCGAATTGGAGTGTGACAAAGCCATTGAACTGTGACCAGACTCGAACCTGAAGAAGACTGAAGATTTGCTGTACGCAATCGGCCTGTCAGGAGATTCATTCACCATAGAATACACTCATTAAAGGATTAGTAAAGCAAATAGACAGATGAATGAATGCTATGATAGATGACAGTGTTTTTTTGAATGTGTAAAAGAATCTGCGAGTACAAAGGACATTTGAAAGCATGGAAGATAAGCGTTGAATGTCCTACGTTTATAATAATTGGTAACAAATGAAGCATTAAGTAACTAATGTTGTTTTAGCGTATTGTACAAGTTAACACACTCATATTAAGAGTTAGATACGGAAACTGATTTAAACTTTTACTGTTTATGACGTGACCTTCTTTTCTTCCTTGTTTATTAAATTTTATTATATATTTTTTGGTTTTCACAGAAAAATATTATGAAAAAAGGCTTTAATTTATAAGAATAACAGAATATGAGTTATGAAAGAGGTAAATTATAATATATTAAAAATGAAAGAATCAATAGTAAGTGATTTAATGAATGTAAATTCATATTTTCTTTTTTAATTTATTTTTATTTAAGTGAGCATCTGAGACGATTTCACCTCAGCAAGACATGGCAGTAATTTTTTGGCCTCAATTGGCAGTGTTATAAAGTAAGGAAAACATATCTATTTAAGCATATGTGGTCCTATTTCATGGGAGCAGGAGTAAATATATTAATTTGTCTTGTATGTATAATATTTAAAAATGTTAAAAACGTGTAATATAAATAGGACAATCAAATATAACCTGCATATCATTAAATATAAGTGTTCAAACAAATGTGAATGGTTCATATAAAAATAAACAAGAAATTTGATTTAAAATATTTCATATGTTTTTACAGTTCCTGAAGAAGCTCTAATTATTTAGTATAAATATACCAACATACCACAAAGACCGTGTAATATATTGGACAAAACCTATTACAGGGTGGTTAGATTTGTCCTAAAATGTCACTATAATACACACCATTGTAATCTCCTGCAACAACTCAATTGGGACTCCCTCGAAATTCAGAGGAAAAAGTGGATAGGGCTAAAAGCATATGCAGAATTTGGTGGTAGAAAATTGAATAAAGCTAAAAATTTACAGAACCCAAGTGTAACCCCTCTACAAATGGGGGTTCCTGAAAGTCTTCCTTGGGTGTGCCTAAATGCCCACTGCCAGGCTGGTATCCTGTGTCTTAGCATTTTAAAAGTGTTTGTATGAGAGTGCCTTAATGCCTCTGTGCTCTGTCTCTTTAAGAGCTGCCTATAACTTGGTGCTTATTTAACCTGGGAGGGGGCTAAGTGTTTCTATGTTTGAGTCCTGCCCGGGCTGCCAGATAATTGTTCTGTTCTACCATCACTAGTTGCGCAGAAGGAGCTCTGTTAGAAGCTATACTTATTTGCTGATTGTCTATTGTAATAGTAATGATACTGTAGTTTGTCTAACCTGCCTTCTTTGCAGCATGGACAGTTCTGTTTATCACCACCATCTTAGTCCTAGACTGCTAGAATGGGCCAATCAGTACCTTTGGGGACCCTAAATGGAGTCTGTCCCCAGGGTCTTGTGGGAGTGAATTTCTGTAGGAATTGTAGTTTTGAGACTTTGGTGCCTAAATGCACTGGGGCCCTTGCTTTGTTAGACAGATGAATCAATGAATCGAACCTTTGGACCAAAGGAAATTCCAAGCTGCCTGCTGCAGTGAGTCATTCTGGAGGTAGAGTTTGAGAGTGAACAGCTCGAGTGATTCGAGCAGCTGCTACTGCATAGTTCGCACGGGAGATTGGTGGAAAGGCTGAGTTTGGCCTGTCTGCCTGCTGTCCTCAAGTGGGAATTTTGAAAGGCTTAGTAATCGGACTGTATCCGAATTGGAGTGTGACAAAGCCATTGAACTGTGACCAGACTCGAACCTGAAGAAGACCAAGATTTGCTGTACGTAATCGCCTGTCAGGAGATTCATTCACCATAGAATACAGTCATTAAAGGATTAGTAAAGCAAATAGACAGATGAATGAATGCTATGATAGATGACAGTGTTTTTGAATGTGTAAAAGAATCCACAGTACAAAGGACATTTTAAAGCATGGAAGATAAGCGTTGAATGTCCTACGTTTATAATAATTGGTAACAAATGAAGCATTAAGTAACTAATGTTGTTTTAGCATATTGTACAAGTTAACACACTCATATTAAGAGTTAGATACGGAAACTGATTTAAACATTTACTGTTTATGAAGTGACCTTTTCTTCCTTGTTTATTAAATTTTATTATATATTTTTTGTTTTTCACAGAAAAATATTATGAAAAAAGGCTTTAATTTATAAGAATAACAGAATATGAGTTATGAAAGAGGTAAATTATAATATATTAAAAATGAATGAATCAATAGTAAGTGATTTAATGAATGTAAATTCATATTTTCTTTTTTAATTTATTTTTATTTAAGTGAGCATCTGAGACGATTTCAACTCAGCAAGACATGGCAATAATTTTTTGGCCTCAATTGGCAGTGTTATAAAGTAAGGAAAACATATCTATTTAAGCATATGTGGTCCTATTTCATGGGAGCAGGAGTAAATATATTAATTTGTCTTGTGTATAATATTTAAAATGTTAAAAACGTGTAATATAAATAGGACAATCAAATATAACCTGCATATCATTAAATATAAGTGTTCAAACAAATGTGAATGGTTCATATAAAAATAAACAAGAAATTTGATTTAAAATATTTCATATGTTTTTACAGTTCCCCTGAAGAAGCCTAATTATTTAGTATAAATATACCAACATACCACAAAGACCGTGCTTAATATATTGGACAAAACCTATTACAGGGTGGTTAGATTTGTCCTAAAATGTCACTATAATACACACCATTGTAATCTCCTGCAACAACTCAATTGGGACTCCCTCGAAATTCAGAGGAAAAAGTGGATAGGGTTAAAAGCATATGCAGAATTTGGTGGTAGAAAATTGAATAAAGCTAAAAATTTACAGAACCCAAGTGTAACCCCTCTACAAATGGGGATTCCTGAAAGTCTTCCTTGGGTGTGCCTAAATGCCCACTGCCAGGCTGGTATCCTGTGTCTTAGCATTTTAAAAGTGTTTGTATGAGAGTGCCTTAATGCCTCTGTGCTCTGTCTCTTTAAGAGCTGCCTATAACTTGGTGCTTATTTAATCTGGGAGGGGGCTAAGTGTTTCTATGCTTGAGTCCTGCCCGGGCTGCCAGATAATTGTTCTGTTCTGCCATCACTAGTTGCGCAGGGGAAGCTCTGTTAGAAGCTATACTTATTTGCTGATTGTCTATTGTAATAGTAATGATACTGTAGTTTGTCTAACCTGCCTTCTTTGCAGCATGGACAGTTCTGTTTATCACCACCATCTTAGTCCTAGACTGCTAGAATGGGCCAATCAGTACCTTTGGGGACCCTAAAATGGAGTCTGTCCCCAGGGGTCTTGTGGGAGTGAATTTCTGTAGGAATTGTAGTTTTGAGACTTTGGTGCCTAAATGCACCGGGGCCCTTGCTTTGTTAGACAGATGAATCAATGAATCGAACCTTTTGGACCAAAGGGAAATTCCCAAGCTGCCTGCTGCAGTGAGTCATTCTGGAGGTAGAGTTTGGAGAGTGAACAGCTCGAGTGATTCGAGCAGCTGCTACTGCATAGTTCGCACGGGAGATTGGTGGAAAGGCTGAGTTTGGCCTGTCTGCCTGCTGTCCCTCAAGTGGGAATTCTTTGAAAGGCTTAGTAATCGGACTGTATCCGAATTGGAGTGTGACAAAGCCATTGAACTGTGACCAGACTCGAACCTGAAGAAGACCGAAGATTTGCTGTACGCAATCGGCCTGTCAGGAGATTCATTCACCATAGAATACACTCATTAAAGGATTAGTAAAGCAAATAGACAGATGAATGAATGCTATGATAGATGACAGTGTTTTTTTGAATGTGTAAAAGAATCTGCGAGTACAAAGGACATTTTAAAGCATGGAAGATAAGCGTTGAATGTCCTACGTTTATAATAATTGGTAACAAATGAAGCATTAAGTAACTAATGTTGTTTTAGCGTATTGTACAAGTTAACACACTCATATTAAGAGTTAGATACGGAAACTGATTTAAACTTTTACTGGTTATGAAGTGACCTTCTTTTCTTCCTTGTTTATTAAATTTTATTATATACTTTTTGTTTTTCACAGAAAAATATTATGAAAAAAGGCTTTAATTTATAAGAATAACAGAATATGAGTTATGAAAGAGGTAAATTATAATATATTAAAAATGAATGAATCAATAGTAAGTGATTTAATGAATGTAAATTCGTATTTTCCTTTTTAATTTATTTTTATTTAAGTGAGCATCTGAGACGATTTCACCTCAGCAAGACATGGCAGTAATTTTTTGGCCTCAATTGGCAGTGTTATAAAGTAAGGAAAACATATCTATTTAAGCATATGTGGTCCTATTTCATGGGAGCAGCAGTAAATATATTAATTTGTCTTGTATGTATAATATTTAAAAATGTTAAAAACGTGTAATATAAATAGGACAATCAAATATAACCTGCATATCATTAAATATAAGTGTTCAAACAAATGTGAATGGTTCATATAAAAATAAACAAGAAATTTGATTTAAAATATTTCATATGTTTTTACAGTTCCCCTGAAGAAGCCTAATTATTTAGTTTAAATATACCAACATACCACAAAGACCGTGCTTAATATATTGGACAAAACCTATTACAGGGTGGTTAGATTTGTCCTAAAATGTCACTATAATACACACCATTGTAATCTCCTGCAACAACTCAATTGGGACTCCCTCGAAATTCAGAGGAAAAAGTGGATAGGGCTAAAAGCATATGCAGAGTTTGGTGGTAGAAAATTGAATAAAGCTAAAAATTTACAGAACCCAAGTGTAACCCCCCTACAAATGGGGGTTCCTGAAAGTCTTCCTTGGGTGTGCCTAAATGCCCACTGCCAGGCTGGTATCCTGTGTCTTAGCATTTTAAAAGTGTTTGTATGAGAGTGCCTTAATGCCTCTGTGCTCTGTCTCTTTAAGAGCTGCCTAGAACTTGGTGCTTATTTAATCTGGGAGGGGGCTAAGTGTTTCTATGCTTGAGTCCTGCCTGGGCTGCCAGATAATTGTTCTGTTCTGCCATCACTAGTTGCGCAGAAGGAGCTCTGTTAGAAGCTATACTTATTTGCTGATTGTCTATTGTAATAGTAATGATACTGTAGTTTGTCTAACTTGCCTTCTTTGCAGCATGGACAGTTCTGTTTATCACCACCATCTTAGTCCTAGATTGCTAGAATGGGCCAATCAGTACCTTTGGGGACCCTAAAATGGAGTCTGTCCCCAGGGGTCTTGTGGGAGTGAATTTCTGTAGGAATTGTAGTTTTGAGACTTTGGTGCCTAAATGCACCGGGGGAGGGGGGTGCCCTTGCTTTGTTAGACAGATGAATCAATGAATCGAACCTTTTGGACCAAAGGGAAATTCCCAAGCTGCCTGCTGCAGTGAGTCATTCTGGAGGTAGAGTTTGGAGAGTGAACAGCTCGAGTGATTCGAGCAGCTGCTACTGCATAGTTCGTACGGGAGATTGGTGGAAAGGCTGAGTTTGGCCTGTCTGCCTGCTGTCCCTCAAGTGGGAATCCTTTGAAAGGCTTAGTAATCGGACTGTATCTGAATTGGAGTGTAACAAAGCCATTGAACTGTGACCAGACTCGAACCTGAAGAAGACCGAAGATTTGCTGTACGCAATCGGCCTATCAGGAGATTCATTCACCATAGAACTCCCAGTTTTACTCAGAGACACTGATATTGCAACCGGACTGCTTGGTGGTATGGTGATTGCTTTACTATAAATGTCCTGTAACCTGCTAGTGAGTCACAATTTGGTTTCCCACAATTTAATTGTGCATTGCTTGCCAGAAGCTGCATCCAACACCTACTGGACTGAATCTGCATTCTTCTCCAATTGGTCTGGGCCTCCACACTTTGGCCCAGCCAGCCACTCATGCCACAGAGAAGACCATCAACGAGAGACCTGCCTGGGGATCAGCCCCCTGCTCAACATCATGAACAGGAACAACACCACGGTGAATCGTGTGGGCCCTGCTTCTCCTGGCAAACCAGCAAGTCATCCTGCAGTCTCTATTTCATCCATCCTGTGTCCTGTACTAGGTAGTGTGAGTAAACACCAGGGTAGCTCCCTGCAACAACAGCTCAATCAAAGTGTGCTATCTGATTTAATTGTTTTGCCTAATCTTCATTAACTGAGCCTCCTGGCTCTGGATTACAAATTGTGTGTGGTTGTGCATGCCGTTTCTTTCATTACAGGGCCCCAACCAGCTGCGACACCGGACTACCCTGGGCAACTTTCCAGGCTAGCCCACCTTACTTCCAACTGGGTACCCAGAGCGTGTGACTGTGCAGGGACTAACAGTGAATGCATAATTGCCTGACTAGATCAGTTTTAGAATCAATCAACCTGATTACACCCGTCCCTTGTTCAATTGTCCAATTCCCCTGAATAAATCAGATCTAACTCTTTTTGTATTTAATCTGACTGTGATTCCAGTTTGTACCAAAAGCACTGTACTGTTGTTATTTGTTCTGCCTAACCTTGTTTTACAGGGGGTCTCCAGGGTTGAATTAGTGGAACCAGCCCTGGTGGTAAGTGCAAACAGTGTGGGGATTTGTATGCTGAATAGGGGCTACTGTGAAAGTGTTTGTTGCATATTGTCTAGGCCATCAGAGGGGAAAGAAGGGGGTTACAGTGCTCCGGAGGGCTGTACCCAGGTTAGCCTTGCTACTAACAACCCTGTCCTCTAGGTGGAGGGACCTGTTTCAGTACCCAGGCCCCTTAACCTGCAACTAGCCAAGCAGGCAGGCGTAGTAGCCCTTGGGATAGCGCCACCTAGGGGTTACACAAGCAATAGCCATAACTTGAGGGAATTAAAACATAGGTGCTTAACGATCCTTTTTGAGAATAATGTGTACAGTAAGATGCAAAGAAGGTTTTACCTCAAAAATTTGGAATGAGCTAGATCCTGAGGTTCATAATGCAAAAAATGTAGGACAGTTTAAAGCAGGTATTGATATATCATGGAAAGACAAGTGCCTCTGTTTAGGGTAGCATGAAGGGAATCTTATGGTGAGGTGGGGAAGGGTATGAGAGGATGAGATGGTTATGTAATTTCTGGTTCATATGAAACTTTTGTTGATTTGACCATATGTTGTATTAAATTAATACCTAACCATTTGTAATGCCAAATTATACATTTTATATGTTTTTGTAGAAATCTAGGCTCAATTTGTGTTACCCAATGTTTGTCTTCAATGTTTATTTGTCTGTGTGGACTAATATAAATCTATCTACGTAATCTACCCATGTAACCACTTGATTAAACAGGACAACTTTGTAAAGCAGGGCCTTACAGTCCTAAAAATTACTCCCTGTGAGAAAATAAAGGTTGTTATCTATCTATCTAAGGAGGCAGTGATGGGGAGTGTCAGGTCAAGAAGGCACCCTGGGCGTAAACCAGCCCAGGATAGAGGACCATCCTGTCTAGTGCTGGTCCCAAGAGCTGTCCTGATTACAGTGGAACAGGTAGCGAGAGGACCAGCCTTACCTGCCCCGTGCAGCTCCTTGTAATGCCTGGTCTCTGACAAATAAATCTGCTGTGGTGGCAGAATTCATAGCAGATTACTCTGCGGACCTAGTATGCATCATAGAAACTTGGTTGGGTGATTACTCTGGCCCTATGCTGGAGGCATCTATCCCTTTGGGTTATTCAGTGGTGCACTTTAAGAGGTGGGGATATGGGAGGTGGTGAGGTCATGTGTTTTAGATCCACTCTAGGACTTATGGCATACTCTCACAGTGGAAACCACTTCATTTGAATGCATGGTCATTCAACAGGGTTTGGATGCAGGTTGTAGAACCATCCTTGTGTTCCATCCTTTGAGGCATGGGGGTGATTATCTGCAGGTGCTGGAGGATTTCATGGCCGACCTATTGGTGGGCTCATCCAGCCTGTTAGTGCTGGGTGATTTTGATGCTTGGATCGATGGTGAAGACTCTCAGTTTTGACAACAGTTCCTCCAGTTTTTGTCTTCACTGGCCTAGTGCAGGGCAGTTGCCACTAGGACCCACCAAAAAGACCACACCTTAGATTTGGTTTTTACATTGGGTCTTGACATTAATGATGTTTGGGTTGATCCAGTTGTGTGGTCAGATCATCCTGCTGTACAGTTTCATTATGGGGCTCCCCATTTTAAAACTCCCTCTATGGAGATGATCAGATATAACCCTGTTAAAAATCTGGAGCCAAATACTCTCCTGACGATTCTGAACATCTCAAGTATGGAGTCAGCTTATGCCAGAGGTGTGGAGACTGCTGTGGAGGGTTACAATAAAGCCCTTGCAGGGGCCTTCAACTCTCTGGCATGTTCACCCCTTGACATCCCACCACAGATCACCCTGTTTTGATGTTGATCTGAGGTGGTTGAAGATTAAGGGGTGGAAGTTGGAGCCTTCCTGGTGAAGGACCAGCTCTAAGGAGGACAAACTGATGTTGCATGCTTACTATGGTGAGTATCAGCGGGCTATCACACTGAACAAGATAGCATTCCTGTCATGTATGATAGCTGAAGGTAAAAATCACTCAGCTCAACTTTTTAACACTGTAGACAGAGGGCCCGATTTTCTAACAGGCTGCGTTCGCTGCAACGGACTTGAAGGCAGGGAATTTGACGCAAGTGGCGACTTGTGTCAGGTGCTGCTGTAAGTCCAATATTATTGCAAGAATCGGAGTCGCAACTCCCTGGCACAAGTCCCTTTTGCTGAACTCAGGACTTAGGCCAGCTTCCCCCTAGTCTACATTTGTGCCATGGGGGAGCCATTTTATGGGGCTTGTGCCATACCATTGGCGCAAGCTGGCATAAAATGAGGACATTGTCACAACTTGCATCCAAGGTTATAAAACTGGGTGCAAGTTGTGACATACCTTTGGAAGCAGATGTGGCAGACGTTACAAGGATGCAGGGCTTGGTCGCTAGCACTGTGTTCTTGTTTGAAAATTGGGCCCTGATTGTTAAATCCTTGCTGTCTGTAGTCAAGAAGAGTATTTATTTATTTTTCATTTATTTATTGAGTACTAGGATTACAATAACTTTTGAATCAGAAGTTCATTTACAAAGGTTCCACATTCAAAAGGGGGTACAACAAATATATGTAAAAAACAAGGTGGTTACCATCACCTGAATAACAATGTAACAAGCATGAGTCAAAAGTACAGTTTCAGTAAAGCAGTCAGAGCAAGACCTAGTCAAGAAAGTGCTGATGTGAGGCAACAAGTGCATGTAAGTAGGGGTGAAAAGGGGGGTGGGGATGAGAGGAAGAGTAAAGAGATGGGTGTGAACCACATAAAGACATGTGGAAAGCACAGGGAGGGAGGGAGGGGAGGGGAGGGGAAAGGCTGAGGAAGCAGGACATTTACCACAGAAGCATTTACCGCAGAAAAGTGCAATGAGGTTAATCAATTTTCCCTTAGCATGGAGTCTTCTGTCTGGGCTGAAGTCTCCTCCGCCTGCCTATCATTGGCCAGCAGTGTTCTTGATGTGAGAGACTTGAGAACTCTGTTGCCTTGGGAGGAGTTTGATCCAGTCCCTTTTGAGGAGGTATTTTGAATGGTCCTGGGGTTCCATCCCATGTACTGTATGTTGGATCCAGGGCCCACCAGCTTTCTCTCAAGTTGCTGGTCAGCCCTGGTTTCAATTATTGGTAAGACTGCCAGGTGTTTGCTTTGGGAGGGAGTGTTCTCCACTGAATTGAAGAGTACAGCGGTGAAACCCCTTCTGAAAAAAATCATCATTGGACCCTGATGATCTGGCAAATTATAGAACTGCTTCGAATCTCCCATTCTTAGGGAAAGTTATTGAGAAGGTAGTAGTAGTGGTGCAGCTACAGGACTGTTTAGAAAGTTTTGAGATCTCAGCCTTTTCAGTATGGGTTTAGGCCTTGTTATACTACAGAGGCTGCTCTCTTCATGATGTTCAATGATCTTCTCCAGGCTAGAGACAGTTTTAGACTCTTCTACACAACCGCAATATATATATATATATATGGCTAAGCAAAATAATTTATGTTGAGGAAGCTCTTTCCAAAACTGATAATTCACAGGGTTTGATTAACAGGTTGGCTAGTTCTGGATTATGACTACCTGCCAATCAAATTGCATGAATTATCACATGCTGCCAATCAAATCTCAGTAAGTTACTTTTTCAAGCACCATACTGTCCATTTTCCCTGTGTGTTCTGTTTCTCTATCTGACATAACACCCCAGTGGCTTCTTTTGAGTAAGCCGCAAAACCAGAATTGCTCTTCCTGTTTATTATGCCATTCTTGGACAAGCCCTATAATACAAAAACTAAAAGGATGGGCAAATGTGAGTTGAAAGGTGTCAGTTCTAGCTCGGGTTTTATGAAACGTCACAATCCACGACCTTCTGCGTGGTGGATTATTATGCTCCATAAACCCCTTAATTGAATTATGACCTTGTAACTCACACTTGACCATAGTTTATTCTATATGTTCTGCATGTTTTAACAAATATAGGATAAAAAATGCTTACTGTACCATTGTTAGACCGAAAGCATGACATCCCATCCACATCAAGTTGATATCCTTCCCGACACTGGCACTTGTAATTTCCTGGGGTGTTTATGCAGATCTGCTCACACAGGGTCCCATTACTTTCAGAGCATTCATCAATATCTGGGTACACACATAAAACAGTTACAGGAGTAAACTGATTTAATAAGCTGGTTGCATATCACTGAAAATCTAGGTAGTAAGTTAAGGGACCTTGTTTTTTTTCTGATACACCCCTTTGGCAGCTTGTGGCAGTTGGGGGGAGAGGGGAGTACATTCAGATTCCTCAATACTCTTAAATAATAGGGGCTTTCTTGGTCTTGTCATTAGACCTAGTCAAGCCACTAACTCGTCCTCTCATAGGCAAAAATATCCACTGTACTGCCATTCATTTTGGTTGCCAGCAGACCAGCATATTTTTAATAATAGAGTTGTGATAATAGCTTTTTCAACATCAATCCCGTGCCGCCCCTTGTAACTTCAGCAGCATGTCAGCATTCAGGTGAGAGCTGAATTCCAGAGTATCATCCAGTCTGCTGTAGCTCCTAAAAAGAATATCTACCTGCTACTTATTTACAGACTTTCAAGAACTGTGCTGAGTTATTTTGACTGTGTTACCATGCTGTGGTGAGAGGGTCCGGCAGTGAGCCAGCCACAGTACAGCATTTCAGGATGGGGCACACCTACCTCTTCAAAAGCCCTTGCTGCCACGGGCATGTGTACCATGGCATGCAGGAGAAAATTGCAGTGTTTGTAATTGTTAGCACTTTATATTGTATTGTTTAAATATTTTATAATGGATTCATTTTTATCTGTTTTAGCATTTATTTTAATATCTGGGAATCTAAGTTGGGTAGGGAAGGGGACTCGGTCGAGGTGGGAGATTGAATTAAATGGAATGGACCTGATGCACCCCACTACTGTACCTTGAATTCAACTGAAGGATCTCACTTTAACAAATTTCTGACTGTTTTACAGGTTACTACAAAAACGTTTTACTGCTACAAGCTAAATATAGCAGTATTAGTTTGGGGGACACAGGAGTGGGAGAAGTTATAGGTTGTGATATAGGGAAATTTTAATTTAGGAAGTTGTAAAAAAAGTTTTTGAATGGAGGGCAGTTAACTTGGTTATTTATAACATTATTACTGTTTCAGTGTGACGATATATGCCCTAACCCAGGCCCTCCAGTGATTCACTCTTCCGTTCAGAAGGGTCTATTGTTTTGTCTCGCAAATGTGAGAAGCATAATTCCAGAACTGGAGTTAGTAAAGGAGTTTATGGTAGAAAATTAACCTGATATCATGGTCTTTACTGAGACATGGTTGAGTTCTAGACATGAGGATAGTCTGCTATATATTCCCGGGTATAAATCTGTGAGAGCAGACCGTAATAAAAGAGGGGGTAGGGTTATGATTTATTACATTGATACTTTATGTCCAACTTGAATCCATTTAAATATTGCCCCTTTTCATTGTGAACAATTGGCATTAGAATTTAAATTTCACTCAGGTAAACCTTTTTTATTGTTGGGGCTGTAAAGACCTCCACAATCTCCTTTACAGGCCTTGGACAACATTCGTAATGTGGTATTCTCATATTCACAATCACGACTTATTGTTAATTGGAGATGTAAATATGGATTGGTTACACCCAGAAAAGTCTAAAATGTTGAAAACACTTGCTCTTGAATTAGGACTGTTCCAAATGCTTACTGAAACCACTCGTATAAATCTGAAAAACCCTAAGGAATCTACTTTAATTGATTTAATATTGACAAATTGTCCTCATCAGTTTAATTCCTCGGGGGTCACCTCAGATTTGTTCAGTGACCATAACATGCTTTTTGTGTTACGGGACAACCAAGAAATAAGGGCCCTCCTAGAATAGTAAACTGTAGATCTTTTAAACATTTTGATTGCTTTGATTTTGTTGCAGACCTGGAGAAGGTAAATTGGGATTGTTCAGAATTAATAAGTGATTTGGATTTAGCATGGCTTTATTTTAAGGATGAATTACTACAGGTCTGCAACAAACATATGCCAATTATACCTAGGAAAATAAAACATAATTCTGCAGTCTGGTACAATGCCTGGTTAAGGAGACAGAAACAGGCAAAAGATAAATCATGGTATCAAGCTAGACGTTCAGGGAAGTCTGAGGATTGGCAGCCTACAGAAAAATAAGAAATGAATATGTTAGGGGAGTTTGTGACACTAAAAATATTTTTTTAAATTAAAATTTCTGACTCTACAGGGGATCCCAGAACATTTGGGGGCCTTATTAAAGGTCTAAATGGACACACTAAGGAAAGATATGTTATCCAACTATCTAGTCATGACTCTTTCTGTGAATATCATTTGTTGCCTGATAGATTTAATAAGTTTTTTATCGGCTCTGGTAAATTCTTTGATTCTTCCTCTTCCAAATCTTTGAAAAACTCATACTATTATCGGGACGAGAATCTTCCTGATTTTTGTTTTAAAGATATCAAACAGTTTGAGGTCTTAGAGCTACAGTACTTCTTTCTTTGAAAGTAAATGGAAGTTCTGGACCTGATGGTTTCACTTTGACAATGTTAAAGTATTCAGCTACCCACATAGCAGGTCCTCTGACTTATTTGTTTAATAGATCTAGCACCTTGGGTCAGTTCCCAAGTGGTTGGAAACTGGCCAGAGTAGTCCCTGTTTTTAAGGGAGGGGATTCAGGCTATTTGAATAATTATAGACCTCTATCTCTATTACCCTTAGTCAGTAAAATTTTGAAAAATCTTCTGGCTAGACAACCAACTTTATACTTGGAGTAACACAATTTGTTTGGTCAATACCAGTCAGGGTTTAGAATACACCATGGGACTTTGGTTGCTGTGTAGAGGGTCTTGGATGATATCGGATCAGCAATGGAGGCTAAGAATTATTCTGGCACCATTTTGATTGATCTCTCCAAGGCATTCGACACAGTAGACCACCAACTATTGCTGTTCCATTTGTATGAGACTAGGGTTGGTAAACTGGCCTTGGACTGGTTCTTTTCCTAGCTAACAGATAGATATCCGATTACTGTGAAGTGTCTGTCCACTTTTGGTAGAGAGTGGTATCCCCAGGGCTCTGTCCTGGGCACTCTACTTTTCCTCATATATTTAAAAGATCTAGAGAAATATGTGGGGAAAGCATCTTATAATCTATATGCAGATGACACTAGAATCTGCTTTTCAAATCCCTCTATCGATGGTGTTCAGAGTGCCCTCTAGGATAGTTTTAGTTGTCTCCAGACCTTTTTCATCAATTCCAAACTAAAATTGAATTCAACCAAAACTAAGGGTATGCTTTTTGGCACAGCTTCTCAGGGTAATGGGGATATAAAAGTGCCTATTAAGGATGATGCTGTGGGGGGGGGGGGTTAGAGAGTGTTGATATCTGCCTTTATTTGGGTTTTTGGCTTGACCCCATGGGGGCTGGTAATAAGCATTTGAATTACTTAATAACACAACTTAGTAAAAGAGTGGGTTTTCTACACTGCCATAAGTATTGCTTGGATGCTGCGACATTAAATTTAATTATAAAATTGCAAATTCTACCATTAACTGATAATGGGGGTATTTTTTATGATAGTTCAACTTGTGAAAGACTGAGTATGTTAGATATTTTATACAATCGTTTGGCCAGGCTGATACTTAATAGTCCTAGACTAACCCATCATTGTGTTATGTACAAGCAGTTGGGGTGGCTGTCCTTATCAAATAGGAGAGAAATTCACAAAAGTGTTTTCGATTATAAATGTGGACTGGGCTGGGTCCCAGGGCATATAAGGAATAATCTAAAATTTAGAGATTTAGATTCCACATTAAGGAAAAGTCATCTAAAGGAGATAATTATACCTTATACTAAAACAAAGAGGTCTTGATAATATTTTAGCCAAATTATTCCTAGATATTGGCACAATCCCCCAGATAAGTATAGATCTAAGCATACGAAATCCCCTTAAACATAGAAGTTGACAGCAGATAAGGACCGCAAGACCCATCCAGTCTTCCCATTTCTTTTTCTACCTTATGAATGTGCCATCATCCTTTGCTCTGTCAATGGCCTATCTCATACTCTATTCATACTCATCTGTATTGCTCCCTTATGCCTATCCCATGCCTGTTTGAAGCCCTGCACTGTATTCATATCCATCACTTCCTGAGATAGGCCTATCCGTGCATCCACCACCCTTTCTGTGAAAAATAACTTCCTCACATTACCCCTTAATCGGCCCCCGTTTAATCTCATGCTGTGTTCTCTTATCCTGCTATTTTCTTATATTGAAACATGTTAGACTCTTTCACCTTGTTAATGCCCTTAAGGTGTTTGAATGTTTCGATCATATCACCTCTCTCCCTCCTTTGCTCTACAGTATACATATTGAGCTCCATTAATCTGTCCTCGTATGTTTTCACATGCAGTCCTGGCACCATTTTGGTTGTCCTTCTCTGGACTGCCTCAATTTGATTAATGTCCTAGTGAAGGTGTGACCTCCAGTACTGCATGCAGTACTCTAGATGGGGCATAACCAGTGTCTTGTAAAGAGGGACTATTACCTCCCTCTTCTGACTTGTGATACCCCTACTAATACACCACAACATCCCCCTAGCCTTGCCTGCTTCTTTAGTGGTCTGCTTGGATGATTTCAGGTATCAGTGATGATGTACAAAATCACACATGCCCCCACAATGTGCCCAATTCTCTTTCTTCCCTTGTGACTGCCAGCAACTCCCCTCCCAGCCTATAGGTGGCTTCAGGGTTTTTCTTCCCTATGTGCATGATCTTGCACTTCTTTGCATTAAACCCCAGTTGCCACTCTTTTGACCACTTTGCCAATTTATCCAGATCTCTTCTCATTCTGCCCACCCCATCTGGATCATCTACTCTGTTGCAGATCTTGGTGTCATCTGCAAATAGACAAGCCTTACCCTCTAGTCCATCTGCAATGTCACTAATGAAGATACTGAAGAGGACTGGCCCCAGAACTGATCCCTGGGGTACCCCACTTAGGACTTGCATCTCTTCTGACTGTATACCATTTACCACCACTCTCTGTTTTCTGCCCATCAACCAGTTTGCCACCCACCTGACTGACCTCTGACCCACCCCGAGCCTACCCAGCTTATTTATCAATCTTCTATGTGGAACAGTGTCGAAAGCTTTGCTGAAGTCAAGGTAGGCGACATCAACTGCTCCCCCTTGGTCCACCACTCTGGTTACCCAGTCAAAGAAATCTATGAAATTAGTTTGACAGGACCTTCCTTTTGTAAACCCATGCTGTCTTGGATCCTGTGCCCTTATGGATTCCAGGTGTTGCACTATCCTTTCCTTAAGGAGTGCCTCCATAATCTTGCCCACTACTGAGGTAAGACTGACTGGTCTGTAGTTCCCTGTCTCCTCCCTGCTACCACTCTTGTGGAGCGGGATCACATGAGCCCTTCTCCAGTCTTCTGGGACCTCTCCTGTGCTCAGAGACTCACTAAACAGTTCTGATAATGGCTCTGCTAGTTCCACCCTTAGCTCCTTTAGTACCCTGGGATGTATGCCATCGCGTCCCATTGGCTTGCCTACCCTGAGCTTATTGAGCTCTTGTAGGACCCTTTCTTTTGTGAAGGGACTAGTGCACACCTCCCTACTCCTGTGTCCATGGTGCTGAGCTATGGGCCCTGCCCTACCTTCTCTTCAGTAAATACTGAGCAGAAGTATCTATTTAGGATAGATGCTTTTACATGGCCCTCCTCCTCACACACACCCTTATCCCCTTTAATCTTAGCAATACCCCCTCTGGACTTTCTCCTTTCACTAATGTAGCTATAGAAAGTCTTGTCACCTTCTTTTACTGTTTGTGCTAGTGTTTCCTCGGTTTGGGCCTTTGCTTGCCTTACTGCCTCCCCTGCTTCCCTTAGGGAAGTTTGGTATGCCTCCCTATCTTCATCCTGCTGCATTCCCTTATATTTCCTGAAGGCCAGCCTTTTGGCTCTGACTTTTTCTGCTACTGGTTTTGAGAACCAAAGTGGTTTTCTTCTTCTTTTGTGCTTCCTTTTCTCTCTAACACAATGGGATGTTGCTTCAAGTACTGCATCCTTAATGCTTGCCCACTTTGCCTGTACCCCGTCACCTGTATTTATTTTTGCCAGGGATAGCTTAACTCTGTTGGCCATCTTATCAAAGTCAGCTCCTCTGAAGCCCCATATTTTTTGCCTTGGATTGGGATGATTTAGTTGTAGTGGCCAAACTGAACCATACCATGTGATGGTCACTGGCCCCCAGGTGACCTTCTACCTGAAGATCTGTGATCCTTTCCCCGTTAGTCAGTACTAGATCTAAGCTAGCCCTTCTGTACATACTTTGAAAAGACAGCTTCTTTCAATTCCCAAGTCTTGTATTTGTTTTAGATGATTTTTATGCTGATGTTTTCTGCTCAGATTATTATATTTGTATAAATTGTATTTGATATGTTGTATGTGTTTTGTAACTTGTACATTGCTATGCTAAGAGAAAATAGGGTAGTAGGGATTCCCTCAGAGGCTCTTCCTCCATCAAGACTAGGCATAACCTGGTATGCACCCCCATGTGTCTGAGCCACAGGGCGCAGTAGAACTACGCTTTGTACTACCTTGCTGCCCCAGCCCACTAGGCTGCAGGAAGGGCTGGGGCAGCATCTCAGGTGAGTACCTGGCTGTCATCCATCAGTTGCCACTTTACACAGCTGGCTTCTATGCTGTGAGCCAGCCACATGGGCACAAGGGATTCTCTGTGGGACCCGGTACGGGCATCCAATTGGATGCCTGCCCAGGTCCACGAATCCGCACCAACCACCCACACAACCCTGCACAATGAGGGGGCATGGCCATGGACAGGTGCCCCACGGGTGCATGTCATCATGAACACCACACACCCTGTGTCTGTCCAGTGCCACGTAGGTACGCAGGTGAAGTAAGTGCTTCAGGCACATATAACCTGCCTGTTAGTGCATAGGGCCCATTGTTCTGAAAGCCTTTTGATGAGTTTCCCAAACCTACTTTCATTCAAGGAGCAACTGATGTCCTCATGGCAGTAGTATGGTGAGGAGCTAACTGGTGTTGTACAGCATATCTCCTGCAGCTGCTCAGCATGTTTTGTTTCTTCCCCTCAGTTCTCAATTCTCATCACAGTTATTTTATTTGCCAATTGTCAGGAAAACTGATGAGAAGCTTTCACTAACTGTGAGCCCTGCAAGGGTTGAAGGATGAAAATGCTGGATATAGCTCTCTGAGGATTTTCAGGAGTCAAAACTATAACCTCAAAACAGACTTTTAATTATACACACAATAAATAATTCAGATTCCAGGAAACATCCCCACAGAGACCACTGATGGGTGAACCACAAAGACTAGAGGGTCTCTACTAACGGGGCTTTTTTTTCTTACACAGTATGTGAATAGTTCATAGTGGGAAAATAACATGGCTTGAATCTTATGATGAAGACCCATGTGCCAAGATATCTTGAAACACACAACTATACTGAAAAAATACTTTACATTACTTTAACATGCTATTTTGTGATTAAAAACAAGCAAATGAAAGTGAAATTCTTGTCATACAGAGTGAAACTTCCCAGGAACTGAGGTAGGGAGGTTATAAAAGAAAAGGCGATAGAAGATCCTTCTTGTAAATCTGGAGCTTGGAACATACAGGATTCCTGGACAGAGCTACAGTATGTAACATCACATTTCATATCATTACAGCAGTAAGGAGAACAAAATGCCCAGTGCTCCAGGGCAGTTCCTAAGAAGTGCGGGGGTCAAGGACAGTTTTCAAGAACTCAGAGGTCAGAGGCAGATCCTCTGGAGTTCATTTGTCTGAGGCAGATCCTTAGAAGCTTTGGTGTCCTAGACTAGCCCTCAGGAGCTCAGGGGTTGGCCTTTCCTTGAGAGCTTAGACGTCCAGCTGGGCAGGTCCCCAGGATCTCCAAGCAGGGTAGGTCTTCAGAATCACGGGGTTCAAGGGCAGATCCTTGGAGTCTTAGGGGTCTGGGTCAGGCCCTTGAGTCAGGAGCACAGGGGTCCAGGATAGGTTACCAGCAGCTGAGAAAGTCCATGGATCATCCACAGAAGCTCAGGTGTCCCAGGGCAGGTCCTGAGGAGCTCTGGGGTCCAGCAGAATGTCCTCAGATGCACAGGGGTCTGGGGCAGATTCTCAGGAGCACTGTGGTTTGGGTCAGGTCTTCAAGAGCTCAGGGGTCCAGGGCAGGTCATCAAGAGTTGAAGGCTCCAGAGCAGGTTCTCAGGGCTCCAGGGCAGGTCTTCTAGAGCTGAGGGTTCCTTAGAACAGGGGCCCAGGCAGATCTGTAGGAGCTCAGGGGACTGGAGCAGGTCCTGAAGAGCACATGGGTTCAGGGAAGGTCCCTACTAGCACACTATTTTAAAGATTACTGTCACAATGATGGAATACTAAACCAATCAGAGGGCAGCTTTCACAGTGCTGATGACATCACAGTTGCCTAGTGTGGCACTGAAGCCAGCTGTTGAAATCAAAGAAAAAAATTAAATCTTCTAGCAAACATAGAAACATAGACAATGATAGCAGAAAAAGATGAATGGTCCATCCAGCCTGGATGCAGGTTTAACAGCTAAAACTAGTAAACTACTGTTGTAGATATTGAATATACAATGGTCTGATTCAAAAAGGCAGTTTGTCATCACTTGTTAGAGGGTAGGCCCAGTTGTCTGTGGTGGCACTGGGTCAGAATAGCGCCGACAAGAATGTTGTCAGCATCATGAGCGTGGCAAAAATGCCATTGATTTTGTTTTTGCGGGGGGAGGCTCTGCACCCCCCCAATGTGGGGAGCTCTGACCCCTGCACCCCCCGGACCGAAGGATTCTCACTCCGGGGGGGGCGGAACATGGAGAAAGTTAAATTTGTGGGGCCATGGAATACTGTTTCCATGGCCCTATGTAAAGAATTCTTAGTCCCGAGTGCACAAAAAAGTTGGAGGCCAGGATTAGGACCCCTTGATGACCCAGCCCTCCATGCCACAGGAGCAGCTCAGCCAGCCTCCTGGATACTAGTGCCTTTGTGTGCCGTAAGAACCACGGACAGCGACCAGGGGAGCACTTACTGAAAGTGATGTAAATCCCTTTTCGCTGTCCATGTTAGCACTACAGGAACTAGTGCTCTCTTGACTGGCACTGTTCCTGTAGCACTAATTTATCCGGGTACCATCTGGGCAACCAGATGAAGATAAGCTCAGTCTGGAGGGCCCCTTAACAAGGCAGGAGCTTTTTGAGGTAGTTGTGGCACTGTGCCAGGGAAGGCATCTTACCCTGATGGTCTTCCTTAAGACTTTTATAAAAAATTAGGACTAGCTGTCTTGGGGACACTTTTTGACAGATTAACTGTGGCCTTTCAGACTGGTTTCTTCCCAGTATAGTTTGTGGAAGCAAGAATAAGAGTATTACCAAAACCTGATAAGCCAATGGGTCAGGTCACATCATACTGCCCAATCTCTCTGATTATTGCTGATTTTAAAATGTATGCAAAAATCATAGTAGGAAAAGTTGAGAAAGTGTTGCCTAAATTGAAGTTTTGCTAAGGGAAGGGGAGCCCAAAGAAATCTACACAGACTGCTGCAAGAGTTACACAGGAGACAGCAATATTCTGAGGACTGCCCAGTGGTGGCCTCTCTCGATACCTAATGGGAATTTGATTGTCTTAAGTGGGGCCACCGCTGAAGCACTATGCCAAATATGTGCTTGGGACAAATTCTTAAAATGGGTTCTTGCTATTTATAGAAGTCCTCTGCAATGGTCATGGTTGCCAGAGCAGTTCAGTCTGGGATGGGACATGGGTCACCTTTGTTGTTTGATTTGCTTTAGTGCCATTAGCACTTGTGATTAATTGCCATTCACTCTTTAGTGGAATCTCCCTTCCCCCTGCGATGACTACTGTGTCATTATATGCAGATGATCTGCTAATATGTGCCACAATGTCAAAGCGATTCTTAGTGACTCTGCTAAATTTAATTACTGACTATGGGGTGAAAGTTGGCTACAAGAGCAATTGGATGAAATCCATTGTTCTGCCCTTGTACTCCTGCCCTTACACTGATTTGAAAAGTTCTCTCCATTTTTGATGAACTACAGAAGGGTTTAGATACTTAGGGGGAAATTATTAGAAATGTTTGCTGCCAGCTCCACGCATTTGTTACAGAGTACCCAGGAATAACGTAGAAAATAGAAAGACCTTGCCCTGTCATTGACTTGCAGAGGAAATACAGTTAAAATTATATTGTTTCACAGGTATCTCTATTTATTTCAGGTATTGCCATTACCAAGGCCGAAAACAACTACAGTATAATGTTGCATCTCACCCTAGTTGTGGTACAGAAAGACCCCCTCAGTTTAAACTAGATCATTTATCTAAAAGGTCAGTTGGTGGAGGCCTGGAGGTTACTAATCTTGAAAGATACTATTGAGCTGTGGGGCTTGCTGGTTTTAAGAGCTGGTATGATATGCCGGTGGAAGTTAAAGGTATTTAATTTGAGAAGGTGGCTGTGGGCAGAGCTAGGCTCATGGGTTTACTGTATAGTCCCACTCTTCAGAACCTAAGTGTAGTTGGGGAGAATTACTGTGTGTTATAGCCCATCTCATGAAAATACAGCACACTACACATAGGTTAGGGGGCGTCACTCTCAGATTACTGTTTTAACCCCACTATGGGACAATCCTATTCCATCTCATTTTTTTTGCAAGATCCTGAGTTCTCTAGTTGGAGAGATGTAGCCATTAATTTTGTGGGCCACCTTTACAAAGCAGAGCTATTCATCTTTTGAACAGTAAAGAAGAAATACATTCCCCAATCAAAGCTTGTGACCTAGCCTGGCGATCCAATAAAATCACTGGTTCCTCAGACACCCTATTAAATAACTAGACATTTTACAGTGCTTGCACTAAAGCCAGCATAGGCTCATAGGCTCATAGGCTCGTAGGTGGATTTACAAGTTCAGGAAGCTGTAAGGCCTTTTGTAGAACTCTCCACCCATATGTATCTTGGGAGAATTCATATTTTCTGTTTCCCATATGTGTATCTAGTCTATTTTTAAATATTGTCAAGTTTTTACTATTGACTACTTGCTGGGGGAGTGGGTTCCACATTGTAACTAACCTTTGAGTGAGGAACTTATTCCTTTTAGATGTCTTATTTTTTCACCTTTAATTTTATAATTATTACTGTGAGTAGATTTAGTACTTTCGTATCTTGTGATTCCTATTGCTTCACTCATGTAATCATCTTTTATAGCCTTGTATATTAGGCAGAGTTCTCCTCTAATTTGTCTATATTTAATAGAGAGTAAATTTAATTTGGTCAAAAGCTGGTTAACGAATAGATCACAGAGGGTTAGGGTAAACGGCACGTTATCAGACACTGGATGGGTTACAAGTGGGGTTCCCCAGGGCTCTGTCCTGGGGCCCACCTTGTTTAACATCTTCATTAGTGACATGAAAATTCATTCTTCCAACATACTTATTAAATTCGGTGATGATACCAAACTGGGTGGTGCTGTTAATAATGCTGAAAACAAACAAATCCTACTTAATGATCTTATATCTATCGAGCATTGGGCCCTTATCAACAAAATGGAGTTTAATACAACCAAATGTGCCGTTATGCACTTTGGGAAAAATAACCCTAAACAAACATATACACTAAACAATAGCACAATTAAGGCTTCATGCCTAGAAAAAGACCTAGGGATTTTAATCAACAACAAATTTACATATGTTTCGCACTGCAATAAGATAGCAAATCTAACAAATTCACTTTTTCGTAGAATCAATGGTATTTTTGTCTCCAGAATCGAGCAATGCATTATACCATTGTATAGATCACACATCCGACCATATCTTGATTACGGCTCACCATTCTGGAGTCCCTACCTTTGTGGAGATGTGGATAGGTTAGAAAGGATACAAAAAAGAGTTACCAAATCTATACCCCACCTGTCGCAGTTGGACTATAAAACCAGATTACACAAAACCGGGCTGCATTCTCTCAAACTGAGAAGACTGCAAGGGGACTTACTTCAACTTTTTAAGATTATTCAAAATCCAACTTTAATGAGGCAATGTGGTATTTCCTTTGCTACTAGGAAAATTGGACCAAGATAAAACAATAAACAGTTAGATATAGCTAAATGTAAAACAAAAAAAAGACAAAACTTTTTTTCAATAAGAACCCCGAGACTTTGGAATACACTTCCACAGGATATTGTTGATGTCCCTTTCTTTATTAATTTTAAACTCAAACTGGATAAATGGTTAACTAGATAGGGGCCACTATTAATGATCCACATATGTGGAGGACAATGTCTATGGGCTTTTAGCCTTCTTTTGTCCCTCTGACCAAGTAACCAAGTATCAGTATAGTTGAGGTGTTGTAACAGAGTAACTTTTCTTGTGCTCTTTCTCTGTACACCCTCGATCAGTTTTCTGCTTCTCACAGTAGTTGGTACACTAAATTGAGAGCAGTACTCCAAGTGAGGGCGTACCAAACTAGTATAAAGTGGCACAATTATGTCAGCTTCTCTACTTTTTATATTGCCCAATATAAATCCTATGATTTTATGAAATTTTTTAACTATTACAGAGCTATTTCTGTCAAACAATAGATTGTAGGTGATCATTATCCGTAGATCTTTTTTTTTTTTTTCCACTGTACTCAGAAATGTAATGTTATTTAATTTATAGTCAGGTTGAGGATTTTTCTTTTCGAAGTACATAACCCTGCATTTATTTTCGTTAAATTTCATTTTGTTTTCCTTTGCTCAGTCAGATAACTGGACAAGCTGTTTTTGTAACAGTCTACTGTCAGACTCTGAGCTTACAAGTACCCCAGCTTTGCAGTCATCAGCATATATGCTTATCCAAGTGTTATCTGTGACTGTCATTGTGGTCATCATAATATTAAACAAAGTAGGGCCGAGTACTGATCCCTGGGGGACAACACTCATTACATTTCCCCAGTCTGATGTGTCCCGTTACTGATACTTTCTGTCAACGATCTTCAAGCCATGACTGTACCCAGCTAATAATATTAGGATGCAACTTTATTCTTTGTAGGTGTTGTAAGAGTATTTGATGGAATACTTTATTGAATGCTTTGACAAACTCTAAGAAAACGACATCGACAGATATTCCTTTATCCAGTGCGGCACTACCCGGTTCAAAGAACTGTATTAGGTTAGTAAGGCATGATCTACCAGATATAAAGCCATGTTGAGTGGTGTCAACTGACCCTGAACTATTGATATGCTCTATTATGTGTCTTTGTATCAGTCTCTCCATTATTTTACCTATAACAGAGGTAAGGCTTATTGGTTGATAATTACTTGGATCTGTTTTACTATCTCCTTTGTGAATTGGAGTGACCAAAGCCTCTGTCCATTGTTTCATAGTTTTATCTTCTTTTATGGAGGTAGTAAATAAGAAGGTAAGTGGTCCCACAATGTCTTTGTTTAATTCCTGCAAGACTTTGAGGGTAATACCGTCAGGCCCAGCTGAACAGTTAGGTTTAAGTGTTTTTATGATTTGTTCTACCTCACTTATATTAAAGGTTGGGATGTTATCTGCATTTTTGGTATCTGTATGAGTGACTGGTTCTTTAGAGTCATATGCACTAAAAATAGTTATTCAATTCACTTGCTATCTCTTTCTCATTGGTTATGATTCTCTTATTAGTTACTAAAGGTCCAATGGTCTGATGTCCGCTCTTTAATGATCCTATATAATTATAAATCTGCTTTTTTTGTTATCCTTAACTTTGTACTAAATTGGTTTCTAGTCTACTCTTAGGTTTTTTTTATCATGTATTTAGTTGTTTTTATGCAAAGCTTGTGAAACCTAAATACTTCGCATCCATACTCCAGAACAACCTTAATCATCCATCCAAGCTCTGAAAAGTTATCCACTTCCTCTTCTACCCCCTTTTTCCCCTTGTGCTGTACTAGCACCATGGACAGCAACCAGGAGAGCACATATAGCAAGCACTGTAAACACCCATTCACTGTCCGTGATAGTGCTATAGGGGCTAGCACTCTCTTAACTGGTGCTATAAATGTAGCACTATTCTAACCAGGTACTAGCTGGTGTCAGTGCATTGCTTGCACTCTCATTTACAGTACATTGCTAAAATAGATGTTGCTGCGGCATGGATGAACTCTCCTTACTACCCTTCCCCTTAACCTCTCCTTTTCCTCTGCCTCTGTCCCTGATGCCTGGAAATGGGCTACTGTCATCCCTCTCCTTAAAGGAGGTGAAGTCTCCTCTCCTGGAAACTATCATCCCCCCCCCCTCTCTCCACTCCCCACCCTGTTTGAGCTCCAGGAACATCTTGTCCTCTCACAACTTTCCTCGACTCCTCCTCCTTTTTCATCTCTTTCAGTCTAGCTTTAAGAAGTCCCAATTCACTTCCAGTTCCCTCTTCTGGATCACTGACTCCATTCTGTCGGGGGTGACCAGGGCCAGTTCGCTTCTGCCAGGTATCCCATCAGTTGGGCAACCACAACTGGGTACCTACTGAAATGGCAACTTAGTTGCGGAGCCTCACATTGCAGCAAGTAGGGACAGAGGGCGACCGGATGGGGGGAGGTGCAACTATAGCGACATCCTGTTGCTATATATATATATATATGCGCACGGGGAGAGTGATCATGCACAGTGAGGGTGGGAGGGGCAGGAGGATTGTGAGGGTGGTGCCATGGCAAGCATCTGAGCTGCTCCCTTGGTGTGGTGGGTGGGTGGTACAGGTCTGCCTGGCCTTGGTGCCAGGTTAGGGGCTGGGTGCAGGTATTGCCTTTATTGCGCCCAGCCTGGAAATGTTTTTGCTTTGCCCCCCATGCACCCCCTGGAGTTAAGAATCCTTCAGTAGGGGGGTGCAGGGGCACAGCCCGCCACATTAACATTTAAAACCTAAATACCCAGCACCCTTTTGCTGTGTGACGGGGATTACATTGCTAAAATATTTTTTCAGCCATCTGCATTCACCTTAATGGCAATTGCTATTCTGTGATTGCAGTTATCACATAGATCCCTTCTGCCATATTTGTTCACTTGGCTGAGGCCTTTGACATAGAGTCCCACCAGCTGCTCCTGGACAAACTTAAGGTCATAGGGCTAGCTGCCTCCTCACTCAGCTGGTTTTGCTCCTACCTTGAGGGCGGGTTGCAAGTTGTCCACATCGGAAACACCCTTCCCCTCCCATCTGCTCAGACATTCCCCAAGATTCTGTCCTGGGCCCCTTATTTTTCTCCAAATGACTTCCCATCAGCCTGTTCCTCTGTGACCATCCACACATACACAGATGGCACTGTGCTGTTTGCTTCTGGCGCCTCTGTTGCTGATTTTGCTGTCCATCTCCAACAGGGTTTTGACAGCGTTTAGCACTGATTTTATTCAAACTGTACACAGAAACATTGAATTTGATGGCAGATAAGGACCGCTTGGCTCACCCGGTCTGCCCATTTGTCCCTACCTACAGTCCCTAAATTCTATCCCTCAGTGCCAAGAAAGCAGTCTCCATGACCATTGAATCCTGGCAGAGGCTCACCAGGCTCTCTTCCCGCCCCTCCTTCCATACCCTTGATGGTACTGAGATTGAGGATGTCTCCTCTTTTGAGTACATTGGGGTCTAGTTTGGCTGAGACCTTGACTTCTTGCCTCACATTGATACCATTTACCTCAAGCGCCACACAAAAATAGGTGCGCTCTATGGAAACAAATTCAATATCCCATTCCCAGCCCAGCGCAAGTGGGCCATGAAGATAACCTTCCCTATCTTCGACTATGGTGACATTGTCTACAGTGCAGTACCCAAGTCCAGCCTTGCCAGACTGAACCTCCTCTTTCACTCTTTCTGCGGTTTTGTTTTGGACTGATCTCCTCTTACACACCAATGCTCTCTCTCTACTCCTCCCTCTCCTTCCCTTCACTCAGTGTCAGACAACTCACCCACTGTGTCACGCTCACCTCCAAATTCTGGTTTGGCTTTCTCCCTCCCTACCTTTCCACCCTCTTTGCTTTCTCTACCTTCTCTTACTACTCCATAATACTGCTTCACTTTTCCTCTTCCTCCCATCCAGGAAAGCAGCAGTGGGCCAAGCTGCCCGCTGGTATCATTTTCCTAAACTCTGGTTCTCTTTTCCCATGTCTGTCTGCTCAGCATCATCATTCTCCTCCCTCAAGTTCTTTCTTCATGACTTTGCTATCCTCTCTTGCAACTGCTCCTGACCCTTGGGCCCCCCCCTACTTTTGTTGATACCCCTGCGTGCATGCACACACACACACACACACACACACACACACACACACACAACTCAATTATTTTCCTTCCCACACTAGGCTCTACAGCTGCTTATCAGTTGTGATATCTGGAAATGTTTTCGCACCTGTACCTATCCTATTGCACTGGCATTGTTAACTCTTGCACCTTTGCAGTCTGGGTGGTAACAACTTACTCCTTTTCTGGGTTGTACCTTGAACTATATTGCACTAGTACTTTAATTTTCACTGTTATAGCTATTATTTTTGTGTTGCCCTTATTATCTATTTGTAGATTATATACATTGTGTCTTCAAAACTGTACTGAACTTTTTTCTATTTTTGTAACATTTTTTTATTGTGTTTTAGTTTTATTATCACTGCACCTACAGTTATTTTCATTGGCACACCCTGAATTGTTTGCTCCCCTACCCCTTCCCCCAGGTCACATCTAGAAAGAGCTATCAGCTCAGTATATCTCTCCTGGTAAAACACTTGAAATAAATAAATACAGTAATGCATATGCAGGTGTGTGTTATGAGGTTTTTTATACACCTGAAGTGTGTGATAATCCATAAATCTCAAGAGCGAAGCTCAAGAGGTTTGTGAGATTATCGAACACCGAGGCTCTGTAAAAAGACCTTTTGACTCACATCTGTATATTTTTTTTTATAATAATTGGTGCAGGGTGTTTGGTTTTTACAAAAAATACTTGTTGTAGATTTTATCCGCCCGGGTGCAGTTGCAGTCTCTCTGGGTTTCCCTTTGTCAAAACACTCAGATCAGTGCCAGCCTGGTGGTGCTGAGGGTTGAGGCACTGGACACCACACCTTGTGCTATGCTGGTGACCCATGTTCGGGAACAAACATGGGCCACCATGGGTCAGCAGGGAGGAGATGGATCTAGCATCTGATGGACTGATCTCCATCTCTGGGGAAGGGGAGTACCAGTGGCCAGTGCATGCCTGACCCCTAGCAGAGGCTGGGGCTCAGCAATATGAAGCTGCAACAGCGTGGGGTGGGAGTGTGGCAGACACTTGATGTAGGCATGCATGGGAGCATGTGTGACCCCGTTGTAGGTGTCATTGCATGCAGTGCACCCACAAGGGGGTACAAAAAAGAGAAAAGAGCAGTGCAGCAAGATGAAGGATGCCTCACAGGCCCCACTCCCAGCTAGCCATAGCACTGGCCACACTGGATTCAGCCTCTGGCAGGGGTTGGGGAACCCCGCTGGCCCTGCCAGGGGGGGAAGCCCTGGGCATAAGTGCCAGCTCCAGCTGGTGGATGCTGGAGGACAGAGCTGGGGGTGCCCTCCAGAAGGGGAACTGCATTGAAGGAACATAAAAATAACAAGAAAAAAAAACACTCAGATCAACTTAGTAAAAACTTAACTACTGATATTGTTAAACCAATAAGCATGTTTTAAATGTCTCTGTGTGTCTCTTGTGTGCCAGTTGCATTTTAGGTCACTCTGGTTGCCTTGGAATCTGGGGAGCAAGTGCAGGAATATGGGGTGCAAGTGCAGGAAAAACATTAAAGGACAGGGAAAAGACAACAAAGATGGGACACTTGAAACAACTTTCCCTGTTTGCTTTCGCTAGGTAGAAGTATCTGTGTGTGGCAAAAAGGTCAATGTTGTTGCCTGGCAGAGCTGTGTCATGAAAGTTTCTTTTTTTCCCGCTTATAGTCAGTGAGGGAGACAGTGAAGCACAAACATGCAAATGCTGTACTAACTCCGTGTGACGTCACACCGGGTTATTACGGCTTTTGAAAAGTATCTGAAGCAACCTGATCTAGTGGATCACAATTATTATATATACATTTCTACACAATAAACATCATTAAGGTACCAGGCAAGGCCCTTGATATAAGCCTTCAGAACCTCTGGGTATAACTACATTATTAGATGGGGCACAAGATTCTAAAGGTCTGATTACTAGATTATGCACAAGGGTGTGCAAATTCTATTGCTCCCTGTCTGGGCAAGTACATTTCCTGAAGAACATGTAAGAAAACAAGAGAGCTAATTTCACTGTAAAGTATAACAGGCAAGTGCAAATTATGCTACAGTTATGGCTGGGCAAATCCTAAAAGTTTGATTTGAAGAGGATAGTATACGGTGTGTTTATAGACCTTCTTATAGGGGCTCAAATCCTCAAAGAATTTGACAGGAATAGTTTGGAAAAGCTATATAGAAGAAGACAGGTTGCAGTAGGTAGAAGATGGCTGGAAGTATCCAATGCGGAGTAAATTTAAACTTATACAATGTTTTACTCTAACAGGCATAATATACTCTGACAAGGCTAGCTAAATTATCTGAGAATTATGAAGGTAAATCTGGGCGTGAGGAGGATAGGGAAGTGTTCTCAAAGGCATCTAGGGAGGTAACCAGGTCAGTCAGGGCAGCCAAGGCAGCAAAGGAGCTGAAGTTGGCTCAGTGGATCAGAGAGGGGGGAAAGGGGTTCTTTAAATACATAAGGGAGAAGAGGAGTTGTAGAGATGACATCATTAGAATCAAGAGAGAGGGAGTATGGGCGGAACATGTGGAAGATCAGGTAGAGGCACTCAATGAGTATTTCTACTCGATTGTCACAAAAGAAAGAGATGGCCCAATACCGCAGGGAAAGGGGGCAAGGGTTGGGTGGGGGCAGAGATAACAGATGAGGTTATCCAAGAGGATAGAGTTCAGAAGGGCCTTAAAGGCTTGCAGGTGGACAGGGCACCAGGACCGGATGGTGTACACACAAGGGTCCTGAAGGAACAGGTAAAGTTGTTGGCAGGCCCTCTGATGGACCTGTTCAACACCTCCTTGGAGATAGGGAACGTACCTAGGGACTGGAGGATGGCTCACATGGTGCCCCTTCACAAGAATGGACCCAAGGACCAACTGGGTAACTACAGACTGGTGAGCTTGACTTCCATAGCGGGGAAGTTGATGGAGGCAATTCTAAAGGAGAGATTGATAACCTTTCTTGATAACAATGGCCTACAGAATGAGAGACAGCATGGGATTGTCATAGGAAGATCTTGCCAAACTAACCTGATTGACTTCTTTGACTATGTCACTAGGGCGGTTGACGAAGGCCATGCTGTGGATGTTCTGTATCTGGACTTCAACAAAGCTTTTGACTCTGTGCTGCACAGGTGGTTAATGAGCAAGCTGAGGGACATGGGGCAGGGGAAAAACTGGTGGGGTGGGTTGAGAACTGGCTGCAGGGCAGACAACAGAGTGTAGTTGTAAGGGGAAGACATCCAAGTCATGGCCAGTAACAAGTGGAGTACCGCAGGGTTAAGTGCTGGGCTCTGTTTTGTTCAATGTCTTCATTGGAGACATTGCAGAGGAAGTCAAGAGTAAGATCTGCCTGTTCATGGATGACACTAAGATTTGTGCAAAAGTGAACAATGAGGAAGAGAGACAGGCACTCAGAGAGGATCTAGCTAAACTCGAACACTGGTCTAGGGAGTGGCAGTTGGGGTTTAATGCTAAGAAGTGGAAAGTCATGCACCTTGGGGCCAGAAATCCTAGAAACAGCTACTGGCTGGGGGGAGTGCAGGTAATGGCTTCAGAGGAGGAAAGGGACCTGGGGATAATAGTCACAGGGGACATGAAGGTATCTATACAGTGTAGGAGGGCGGCAGTAAGGACAAATACAGTAGGATGCTGGGGTGCATTGCCAGAGGGATCACCTCTCAAAAGGGGGAGGTCATCCTGCCATTGTATAGATCACTGGTGAGGCCACACTTGGAATACTGTGTACCGTACTGGTGCTCATACCTCAAAAAGGATGTGAGATTACTGGAGGGGGTGCAGCATAGGGCTACAAAAATTGTCATGGGACTTGGAGAGTTGCCATACAGGGAAAGATTGAAGGAGCTCAACATGTACTCACTGGAAGACAGAAGGGTAAGAGGGGACATGATAGAGACCTTTAAGTACTTGAAAGGCATAAACAAAGTCAAGGAGGAAGGATTGTTCCACTTAAAGGGGGGAAGAGTCACTAGGGGGAACAATCTGAAGTTGAAAGGGGGAAGGTTCAGGAGGGAGATGAGAAGACACTACTTCACAGAGAGAGAGTGGTGGCAGGTTGGAACGCACTGCCAGAGGAATTAATCACTCAAAGGACAGTAGCTAGCTTTAAGCAGGGTTGAGATAGAGTCAAGTGTAGGGTTAGTATAGAGAAAAACACAAAGGAGAGAAGGACTGGGAAAGAGGAGGGAGGAAGGGATGGGTTTTGGTGGGGGTGGGGGTTGGGCAGCTGTAGTGATATTAAACTAACAGCTGCACAATCAGGCAGATTTGATAGACCTGTGGGTCTTTTTCTGCCAGCAATTTCATATGTTCGTATGTCCAAGATGTGAGTTAGAGTCAGCAAACATGTTGCTTATGATGTATTCCTGCCCCCTATTGTCCCACTTTTGGGAATTTATTGGGAGAAATTTGTCTGTAATTTTGTCTACCTCTATTTCTGTCAGTCCAACAGCAGTACTTTTGGGAGGTCTAAAAGAAATGAAATTGTCAGTGGGACATATGCAATTAGTATATTTAGCTTCTATATAAAATAAGTTAAGTATTCTTTCAAATTTCAAAAGAAGTGACCCTCTCTCTATGGAGCTGTGGTGGAATCAATTATCCAACTGTGTCTTGATGGAAAAATTGGTGTGTAACACTAGGGCAAATATTAATGTATATGACCCTACTTGGCTCCGTGTCTCTGAATTTTTGCATAGAAATCCTCCCACTACATTAAGTTGAACTCCTGTATTGTCCTTTTAGAAGTTTGTCTCAACACATATTATAAACAAGCATTTGTCAATGCCAAATGTTGATTACGTTGGTATGCTGAGCACGCTCACTGCCCGTGTCACCCACTCAGTTTGTTTCTCCCAGTGCTGCAGGCTGCTCTTTTGTACTGGGCTTCTGCCTGCATTGGCACCTTGTTCTGCCCACTAAGAAATCTGCAGCTGTCCCGACAGAGCTTCGTTGAGATGGCTCACTCTCCTTCTCTCACTCTCTCATTCTGTTTCTCCTGGAGCTGCAGGCTGCCCTTTTGTACTGAGTTCCTGCCTCTGTGGCTTTTTCTGCCCACAAACAAATCTGCAGCAGTCCCAACACAGGTCTGTTGAGCCTGCTGACTCCCCACCTCTCACTCACTCGTTCCGTTTCTGCCGGCGCTGCAGGCTGGCCTTTTGTACCGGGCTCCTGCCTGCGATGCCACCTTTTTCTGCCAACAAAGAAATATGCAGCAGTCACGACAGAGCTCCATTGAGCTTGCTCAGTCCCTCTCTCTCAGTTGCTCATTGTGTTTCTCCTGGCACTGCAGGCTGCCCTTTTGTACTGGGCTCCTGCCTGCATTTGCACCTTTTTCCGCCCACAAAGAAATCCACAGCTGTCCCGACAGAGCTCCATTGAGGTTGCTCACTCCCCCGTGTCACTCACTCATTCAGTTTCTCGTGGCACTGCAGGCTGCCCTTTTGTACTGGGCTCCTGCCTCCATTGGCACCTTTTTCTGCCCACAAAGAAATCTGTAGCAGTCCTGACAAAGCTCCGTTGAGCTCGCTCACTCCCCTTCTGTCACTTGGTCAGTCAGTTTCTCCTGGCACTGCAGGCTGCCCTTTTCCATTGGGCTTCTGCCTGCATTGCCACCTTTTTCTGCTCACAAAGAAATTTGCCGCAGTTACAATAGAGCTCTGTTGAGCTTGCTCACTCCCCCTCTCTCACTCGCTCATTCTGGTTTCCCTGCCACTGCAGGATGCCCTTTTGTACTGGGCCTCTGCATGCATTGCTGCCTTTTTCTGCCCACAAAGAAATCTGCTGTAGTCCCAACATAGCTCCATTGAGCTCACTCACTCCCCCTTCCTCACTCGCTCGGTCTGTGTCTCCTGCCGCTGCAGGCTGCCCTTCTGTACTGGGCTTCTACCTGCATTGGCGGCTTATTCTAGCCAGAAAGAAATCTGAAGCAGTCCCGACACAGCTCCATTGAGCTGCCTCACTCACTCATACCATTTTGGCCCGTGCTGCAAGCTGGCCTGTTGTACTGGGCTCCTGCCTATGTTGCCGCATTTTCTGCCCACAAAGAAATCCACAGCAGTCACAATAGAGCTCCGTTGAGCTCTCTCACTACTGCTCTGTCACTCACTTGTTCTGTTTCTCTTGGCGCTGCAGGCCGCGCTTGTGTACGGGGCTCCTCGTTCTTTTTCTCTTGGCGCCGCGAGGCTAACTGTTGTCTGGGCTCTTCTGTTGGGCACTTTGTTTGCCCAGAAACAATCCGCAGCAGTCCCGACAGAGCTCAGTTGAGCTCGGTCACTCCCCACTCTCACTTGTTCGATCTTAATGTGTCCCAAACAGTGATTTCCCACAGCGACCACGCTTTTCTGCGACAGGAGTGTAAAAACATATTTTAGCCAGGATGTGAAAAATGGCAGCTGGACTGTTCATAAGGAGGTATGGAAAAATGCCACTGTTGAAAATGTGGCATGAAAATATTACAAAACTGCAAAGTTACAAGGGTGCGTGGAAACAGTTCAAAGCACGCTTGTAACACAGTCATGTTATGGAGTTTCGTCACTAAATTTTCAACATAGGCATTTTAGGACCTCTGCTCATGAACAGTATCACTGTCATTTTCTTAATCTGTCCCAGACAGTGATTTCCCACAACGACCGTTCTATTCTGCGCCAGAAGTGTGAAAACACATTTCAGCCAAGATGGGAAAAATGACAGCTGTACTGTTCATAAGTAGGTGTGGGAAAATGGCAATATTGGAAATCTGGAGTGAAAATATTATAAATTCACAAAGTTACGTGTAACCCCTTTGTTACCCGGGGTTACTAGAATCCCAGTAAGACCTAGTGGTAGGCAGGGAAGACAGCTTGTGAAACTCCAGTTAAATGGGTTTCACACTATCTCACTCTGTCCTCAGTCACAGCTGAGACTTGAGAGATGACATCATTATAGAACTGTCGCAGCTGCATGAGCCACTTTGGAATCTCCAGCTCAGGGAGTGAAGTTTAGAACTTTGGGAAATTCAAAGTCAGTCTTCCATTTGTCCTTAAGCAAGAAGGAAGCATTTAGTCTGCAGTTTGATCTCTCACTCAGAAAAAAGGAAGTGTTCCTGTATTTTACCTTTTTTAAAGTGGTGGAGACCGCTCCCCCGGTCTCAGTGCCCCCCTCCCTCTGGGGGGGGGAGTTCTTTGTGGGTTCCAGGGGCAATCCCCTTCTCCCACCCTAGGAAGAAAGCTGCCTGTTTTAATTTTAGTCTGTTCTTTTATAACAGCAACGGTTACAGTACTTCGCCTGTGGGGCACCTGCAACGAATGGGTGAGTGTTTGGCTCCATTTGAAGGGGCAAACATCTTGTTTTCTTCAGTTGGATTTCAAATAATGGGGACTGCTATTTGGGAGGACTATGTCAACTAGGACAAACAAATAGAGCAGCCAACTGTTTTAAGCTTTAAACGGATTTAAAGTTCGCTGTAGAGGGGGAGCTTCAGGTCATCCACCGTTCAATCTACATTTTAAAGTCTAAAGTTTTCGGTGTGTCCAGAGAAATGGCCGGGTATGGGCTGTGGGAGCTGGAGGTGGGAAAACCCCCCATCTTTAGTAACCAGGTCCACCTCTACGGATTTCTTCTGTGTTTTTGCTACTTGCCTCATGCACTTGGCCAGTGATGGTGTGGGTACCCAGACATGGGTCGCAACTTGAAAATCTCTCTAGGAGTCACAGACTCTAAGTGGTGTGGGGAGCCACAGTTTGGGAGCCTCCTTGTTTGATGGGATGTCCTTCCAAGTAAAGTTTGGGTTAATTCTTCAAGTGGACCATCAGTCGAGTGGCCGGCAGGGGAGCCAGGCCAGTCGGGCTATGTATCCAATGCGCATGCAAAGTCCGGCTGAGTGCCTGGTGGGTCCAAAGCCAGACAATTGTAGTAATGTGTTCATTCTCAAATGGACCGCTGTGTTTAACCTCTAATCTGCACATACAGTAACTGAGTCTTTTGGGGACCATGCAATGCTTTGTGTATGTTCAGTTAGTTAAAATAAAGCCACACTGAAAAATCCCAATTCTGGTTCTGGACATTACAGTTATTGCTTCCTGTAGTTGGATTTACTTGGGTGCCCCTGTGCAGAGTAGCCAAACCTAGGTCTCCTGTGCCAGGTAACCTCATCCTTCCCCGAACCCGTAGACATATGTATATATATGTTACAAAAATGGAGGCATCGCTTTGGATTTGTTTGGGAAGGAAGGTGCTTGGGCAAGTAGGCTAGCGTTTTGGCTATCTGGCAGTCGGTAGCCCAAAAAAGTTGAAGCAATTTCCCTAGTGTGTGCTGTGTGTTGTGAATCTTGTGCTGCTGTTTAAAAAATGCCAACTGTTTACCAAGGAGCTATAAAGCCAAAGTGTGTGTCCTTGTCCTGCATCAACATAGTTTACAGCGTTTGTCAGTTTTAAAATAAAGTTCTGTGAAGGAAAGTGTGGAAAACTAGGGTAGCAACAGAGAAATTATGCCCTGGACATTGGAAATGCTTTCTGTGCAATGCTAGAGACTGCAGAGTTAATGGCAATGTTACATGATTGAAATGGGCTCCCGACGTGGAGTCAGTTGGGAAAAAAAAAGTGTATCTTTCAGTTTAAATTTGCCTGCTCGATGATCGCCATGAGGAGAGGAGCCCTCGTGAGGAAGAAGAGGCTCATTTGCATGGTGTCGTGTGGTTGGTCAGTTTGCCATTAGTCCCGCCCCTCAGCCAGCTCTTCAGAGTCTGCTTCAACATTCGAGAGGGAGACAGAGAGTAGTGCGTGTACTGGCAGTGGAGGAGCATTTGCGAAGTGTTCAAAGCGCTGTAAACAGTAAAAAGTGACTTTCTAGTTAAAAATCGGGCTCAACCCGCTTATCGATCGTGGGATCAGTGAATTGTGTGGTTACTACTACGATCGCGGAGACTGCCCACCCGTTTGCAATCTGAGGCCTTCAAAAATCTGGCTGCAGGCTGTTTTACCCCATCGCAGCAATCTGCTACAATAACAATGAGTAAACGATTTAAAACTGCTCAAATCAGTGATTTTCAGATAATGCCATATAAAATGTGTGTGCAGCTGTATAGTCGCTTTGCAAGTAGTGATTGTGTGATGTCCTGCTGGCAAGTGCAAGTCTGTAAAGCCATTAAATGTGTGCATAGAATGAAAGTAGCCTCAGTTTAAAGTCTGCAGCCAGAGAGAGACTGTGGGTTGTAAAATAAGTGCAACACTAGTAGAAGCAGGCAATCCTGTGCTGAAACCTGAAGTTTTAAAAGGGACTGTAATTAAATGAATGTTGCCAGCATGTGAAAAGTCCAAGGAAAATCTGTAAATGTGTGAACAGCCAGAACAGAGCTAGTTGTGCAGTTTGAGTAAAAGTTATTAGTAGCTGATGTAAATCGGGTGCGCAGTGGCTTGACCCAGAGTCTGAATGTTGATGCACAGGAGTGCTGCCGCCGCCATTACAGGGTGGGGTAGTAAAGTAAACACAGCAGCAGAGGAGCCATTTTAAAGCTACACAGTGTGTTCATTAAAATGGTACTTTCAGTTACAGTGAACTTTTGTTTGTTTTTTTGCAGTTATGACCTCAGGACCAGCTCATTACCCGGATCATGCCCGGGTTGCAGTAACAGCAGCAGTAAATAGATTGAGAGATATTGAAAATTGGTGCTATAGAGGGCAACTCCCTCCTGATGTGGCAATTCCTAATTATCCAGTGCGTGTATGCCAGATGTGCTTGAGTGCTGGAAGGGATGTCTTCATGATTCCTCACTGTGCTGGATGTCTTCAAAAATATGGCTTGTATAAAGTGCCTCAAATTCGTTTGGCTTCCACATGGACACAACTTCAAGAATCTGCAGTTGGCAGCACACAGCATCAGGCGGAGCCTGTGGAGGAAGGTCCCTCGGGGGAGTGTGGCACAAAGTTAGAGAATGCAGAATTAGAGACTGAATCTGAAATTGAAGCATTGGATGCTGGATCTCAGAAGGCAAGTTCAGATAAAGCGTAAATAGTCCCCTGGGTGGGGGGGCCTAGCCCAAGTCTCGAAGGTGAAGATGAGATGCGGGAGGCCTTTGAATGGGAGGTGTCGACCTCCGCTCCCAGTGATGAATGGATAGTCTCAGGGGTGAGAACTACTGTTCACTCCTGGGCTCAGATCCTCAATGAAGAGGAAGATGAGGGAGAACCTATGTGGCCTTGTGAGAAAGGAATGGGTACACAGCCTCAAGATCTTGCCTCGGAGGAATGTGTTCAAGAAGGTGGTGATGCCACTGCCCTGGCTTCATCAGAAGAAGAAGAAGTCAGGGATCCGTTTTTAATTTCATTGAGGATGCGAAGCTGGCAGAACCAGGATTGGCCACCCCCAAGCCAGGCCAGCGGTCTCAGATTGACCAAAGCAAGTAAAGAGGAGAGACTGGTTCGTAGAAAGGCCAATGAAATCTTTGGTATGACCTTTCCTACCTTTCCTCGGAGAGTCTGGGAGGAGATTGAGAACTGCAGGAAATCCTGGATCTGGGATGAAGCAATGAAACATGTGCATCCTGGGGCTAACCAGCATGTAAAGAATAGACTGTTCCACGAAAAGTATACACAGTGGAAGAGAGGCAGGACACTGTTTATGGACAGAGTGAGAATAGTGGACGGAGAGGGACGCGAAGTCTCCCACTGTGTGAATTATGTGCCCAGATGGAGTAATAATTCAAGCCCCTGACCCCCTCTACTATTGGCCTCAGTGCAAGAACCTCCCAGTAATTAAGCCCATGCCTACAAAATGGAGAGCCGAGCAGTGGTAGTCAGTACTGCCACATCTAGACTGTGAAGTGCCCTTATTGAACTGCCAATATGAATAAAGAAGGAATCAGGTGTCCCATATTCTTCAGTCCACAGTGTACTGTCCTGTTCAGCAACCATCTACTGGCACCACCAGATGACTTCAGATCCAGAGAGGACACCAGCCCAGCTGTTTCCTGTTCATCGCCTGGTAATCGGATGACGCCGGACCAGCTGTTTCTCTTTTTGTTCCTGTTCTAAGGTTCCTTCTCCAGTTATGACATCACCCCAGCTGTTTCCAGATGTGCACTCCTGTGGGTTCCCGGAAGATGTCCACCCAGCTGTATCAGAAGAAATGCTGCCAGGGAGAGTCTTCGGAAGGGACCAGGTTTGTGAAATCCGAATACTTCAAGAGGCTGGTAAGTCCGAAAAAATCTTTTTATTCTATCTTTATGACATTGCAATACACACCTACACTACAGACTTCAAACAGTGTGTGAACTGTCCAGAAGACTCTCTTCGGGATTGTTGCCTTAAAGAACTATGCTTCACGGGGCTCCGGCCCAGGAGAGACTCTTTAATGGACTGGCCTTAGGGCCTTGTAGTCACTAGTTGGGACATTTAGGGCATTCCATCCCCCCCAAAGGTGTATTGTTACCAATGTCATTGTACTTTAATGTAAATACTGTTTTTCTACCTTTTTCTAAAAAAAAGAAAATTTTCTTTTTTGGGATTGTTCAGTGCTTTTTCTGTGTGGTAAGGGTTGTTGTTGTCATTGTTGTTGTTTAGATAGACTGTACATGCAGATTAGGATTTTTTTTTGTTTTTGTCTTTTCTTACAGGTGTTCCTGGAAGACAGAAGAGAAGACAAGAAGAGGAGGAGGGGCTCATCGGAATCCCTCGTCAGTGCTTATGGTGTAGAATTTAAATGTACTGTGTTATTATTGCTAATGGTAGTAGTTGCAGGCTGTCCAAGGTCGGGGAGGTCCCCGGGTTTTTGTTTTGTTTGGGATATTATGTTAGAGGCAGATAGGTTTTCCCTAGAGGGTTAGGGGGGATAGACAGGCTGTGGTCCTGAGCGGCCATAGAGATTGCAGTGCTGATCTATCAGGGCTATGCTCTGGACGGTTCTACCAGAGCCACTAGGTGTCCATAGTAAGTGGATAGAGTAGAGGCTGACATGTCAGCTATAGGCCTCTAGGCCCTTAGTGTTGCCTACCTGTGCTTGCACATGGTAGGAGGGGGCCTGATCACACCCCTCTGCAGGTAGCACATAGGGTGGGATGGCCTAAGGCCGGGTGCATAATGACTGGGGACAGTCATTTTCCTGGTCAAGGGCGAGTGTAACCCCTTTGTTACCCGGGGTTACTAGAATCCCAGTAAGACCTAGTGGTAGGCAGGGAAGGCAGCTTGTGAAACTCCAGTTAAATGGGTTTCACACTGTCTCACTCTGTCCTCAGTCACAGCTGAGACTTGAGAGATGACATCATTATAGAACTGTCACAGCTGCATGAACCACTTTGGAATCTCCAGCTCAGGGAGTGAAGTTTAGAACTTTGGGAAATTCAAAGTCAGTCTTACGTTTGTCCTTAAGCAAGAAGGAAGCATTTAGTCTGCAGTTTGATCTCTCACTCAGAAAAAAGAAAGTGTTCCTGTATTTTACCTTTTTTAAAGTGGTGGAGACCGCTCCCCCGGTCTCAGTGCCCCCCTCCCTCTGGGGGGGGCGGGAGGAAAGTTCTTTGTGGGTTCCAGGGGCAATCCCCTTCTCCCACCCTAGGAAGAAAGCTGCCTGTTTTAATTTCAGTCTGTTCTTTTATAACAGCAATGGTTACAGTACTTCGCCTGTGGGGCACCTGCGACGAATGGGTGAGTGTTTGGCTCCATTTCAAGGGGCAAACATCTTGTTTTCTTCAGTTGGATTTCAAGTAATGGGGACTGCTATTTGGGAGGACTATGTCAACTAGGACAAACAAATAGAGCAGTCAACTGTTTAAAGTTTTAAATGGATTTAAAGTTCGCTGTAGAGGGGGTGCTTCAGGTCAGCCACCGTTCAATCTACATTTTAAAGTCTAAAGTTTTCTGTGTGTCCAGAGAAATGGCCGGGTATGGGCTGTGGGAGCTGGAGGTGGGAACCCCCCCATCTTTAGTAACCAGGTCCACCTCTACGGATTTCTTCTGTGTTTTTGCTACTTGCCTCATGCACTTGGCCAGTGATGGTGTGGGTACCCAGACGTGGGTCGCAACTTGAAAATCTCTCTAGAAGTCGCAGACTCTAAGTGGTGTGGGGAGCCACAGGATGGGAAAATTACTCCTTGTTTGATGGGAGCTCGATTGGAAGTACGAAAACAAATCTCTCTAGGAGTTGCAGACTTCAAGTGGTGTGGGGAGCCACAGTTTGGGAGCCTCCTTGTTTGAGGGATGTCCTTCCAAGTAAAGTTTGGGTTCATTCTTCAAGTGGACCATCAGTCGAGTGGCCTGCAGGGGAGCCAGGCCAGTCGGGCTATGTATCCAATGCGCATGCAAAGTCCGGGCTGAGTGCCTGGTGGGTCCAAAGCCAGACAATTGTAGTAATGTGTTCATTCCTCAAAAGGACCGCTGTGTTTAACCTCTAATCTGCACATACAGTAACGTAGCCCTTTGGGGGACCATGCAGTGCTTTGTTTATGTTCAGTTAGTTAATAAATAAAGCCACACTGAAAAATCCCAGTTCTGGTTCTGGACATTACAGTTATTGCTTCCTGTAGTTGGATTTACTTGGGTGCCCCTGTGCAGAGTAACCAAACCTAGGTCTCTTGTGCCAGGTAACCTCATCCTTCCCCGAACCCGTAGACATATGTATATATATGTTACATACGAGCGTGTGTGCAAACTGCGCAATGCACGCTCGTAACACAGTCATTTTATGGAGTATCAGTACAAAATTTTCAACATAGCCATTTCAGGACCTCTACTCATGAACAGTGTCACGGTCATTTTCTTAATCTGTCCAGAACACTGATTTCCCACAGCGACCGAGCTATTCTGTGCCAGAACTGCGAAAACACATTTCCTCCAGGATGTGAACAATGACAGCTATACTGTTCACAAGGAGATGTGACAAAATGCCAATGTTGAAAATCTGGCATGAAAATATTGCAAATTCATGAACTTATGAGCGTGCATAGCAACTATGCAGCGCACGCTCATAAAAGTAATTTTTTGGATTTTTTCCACAAAATTGCAACATAGGTTTTGAGAGCCCACCTCATGAACACTTGCACTGTCATTTCACATCATTCCCAAAAGGTGATTCCGCTGTGAGTGACCGTGGAAAACCACCTTTCGGGGCTGATTAATGCCATGACATCTCAAGATTTATTGAGGAGGGGTCCCAAAAACCCCATGTTGAAAATTTGGTGAAAAAATTCCCCAAAATGCCTGAGATATGCACTAAAGTTAAAAATACCCTACTTATTACATTATACAGCTTACCGGCATTTCCTCAGTTTGTGGTCAGCTTTGAAGAGTGCAGACGTGTTCCCGGTCCACTGAAGATCGTCACGCCAAGCTCCGGAGGTAAGTATGGGGTGAGGGAGGTGTGGGGAGGCAGGGTGTGCAGTGGGTGGGTGCGAGTTGTGGGGGGGGCAGGGAGACTACAAGGGACCGTTTCCTTTATTTCAGGTAAAAAAAAACAAAAGACTTAGCAGGACAGTTTTCCCTTTACAGGGGCATGTGGCATGCTGAGGTGGAGCTCCCAGCATGCCACCAACGGCTTTCTTTTGGGGGCAGCAGTAGCGATGGGGTGGGCACCCCTGTCGGCCACACTAAGGGGCATTCATGCCAATGAGGATTGGGCACCCCATCGGCAGGAATAAAAGCCGGGTAAAGAATGCCGACGGGGAGGGCCCCTGCCGGCACCAGAAACACAGGGACACCGAGGCCGATGGGGATTGGGGCCCCCGTCGGCAAAATGACTTTCGGATGAGACGTTAAACCGAGGTCCCATCTGCCTGGATTGGTGGTAGTTTAGGTGGATGTTAAAGATCCCATGCCACTTATCGAAAAAAGTAGGGGAATTTCCCCGGTGTCCAGGCCAAATTTCCCTCATTCACTAAAAATACCACCAACAGCTTAATCTGGTTCAAGGTCAGTTGGCATTCATCTGTATCCCCCTTCCCCAGGTCGTGCCTGAAAATAGGCAGTATTTGTGTACTGCACTTACCCGGTCAACAAAAACTGAATAAAAAATAAACGGGGGAGTTATATTGTTTGTGAACACGGCGGCAACCCGCCGCCGTGTTCCCAAACAATATCAGGGAGTTTACATCCCTCCCTGCAGTGACGGGTCGCTCCCTCATTGCAGCAGATGGCTGATGCTGCAATGACGAGGCGGCCCCTCATTGCAGTGGCTGATTTGTATGAAGTTGGTGCAAATGTTTCAAACTACTGTCACCAGCAGCCTGCAACAGCATTGGGGGAAGTGGGACAAGCTTTTGCAGGCTGTTGGGGCATTGGCCACAACAGTGCCGCACCTCCACAGCCTGCTTCTGAGCAAACTGCCACAATATGTTTCTTGCGCTGCGCGCAATCAACATAAAAAATGCTAGGACTCCCTAACGGTGCTCCATCCACCCTTGTTAGGGCTAAAGTCGGACCGCTCCATGTGGAATGTCAAATGCATCAAAGATTAATAATTTATTGGATTAAGGTATTTGGGATGGGGGAAAGTAGGCTTCCCAGACTATGTATGGAAGAAGCACTTGACTACTTAAAAAGGGGAGGGAGGTGTGACTTTCCCAACTATATAAATAGTAGAAATAATTATCAAACCTTATGGGTTGCTTCAAACCATTACAGCTAGTCTTAGTTATCCATTTACACAAATCCAAGAGTTCAGAATATATTCATTCAGAAGGAGCTAGAATTTTGTATACAATCTAAGGCAGGTCTATGGCTGGCTACAAATAAAAGGAGCTGCAATATGGAAAATTATCTGCAATTAGTGGATAGACCAGTGCTGAGGATATTGTTAACCTGCTTTAGATTTGAATGTTTCCCTAGCAATTGGAAAAACATGCAATATGATAAGAGTAAAAGGGATAAGGGGATATTATGCAGATGTAATTTAGGGTAGGATGATCTTTGGCATCTAGTAATTCTCTGCTCCTTGTATGAGAAAAACAGAAAACAGATACTGGGGGAAATATTAAGAAATGTTGAATATGATCCGCAACATTTATTAACACATCTCCTGAAAACACAGTATAAAAATAGTTTGATCTCTGTGGCCTCCTCCCTAAAAATTATAGCGGAAAAAAAATTACATATAATAGAAGAGTCTGATGAGAAGAAAGAACAAATGTTTAGAGGCTAATAGGACAAAAGACAAGCCAGCGGATAATAAAAGCATATGCTGTACTATTTATACTTGAATTAAAAGAAAGGTATTAGGGTGTTATAGCACATACATATTGCACTTTTTGTATTTTAATCTTTATTTGTGCAAAATAACAAAAAGCACAGCCGCCCACAGCATGGGATCACCCTCGACCGGTTTTGCACCATCTGTGCGTCCTCAGGAGGATGATGTCCCTAGTGTTCACTCACATTAAAAAGACTACAGTCTTAAAGTGAAAGTGCATAAACATACTTATAACATGGGCATCAGTATTTGAAAAAACTGATTGGCTACTGTTAATCATGTGACCATTGATTAATACTTCATATTTTAACAGAACGTGGATGTGGTGAAAAGTCACGGAGGTTGTCATGAATGCAGTGGACAGCACTTATTTACCAGTAGTCTCAAAAGAAATGTGAAGTAGCCATATTGTGCCATAACTTAGCGAGGCAACCCGCCCACCCAATGGACACTGTCAGTCCTAGCATAAGTGTCACCAAGTAAAGACAGACAAATAGAGAAAGACAGTTTAGTAACACAGACAAATGACATGTGGCAGAGAAAGTAGGAGAGAGTGAGCTTAGCAAACTGATGCTCCGTATCGTGTTAGTGACAGGCTGCATCACACAACATTAGAAAGCGTAATATTAATTCTCCAGTAATCTTGATAGTAACATGGCTTGCAGCAGAGACAAACGAGGTGGTTCCTATCATATGGAAGTGCAGAAGTTATTGGGGAACTGAGATAGAATGGCATTTTCTGGGGGACAGCAATGTAGATGCACAGAGGAGGAAAGAAAAGACACGGGGACAAGAGAAATTTATCGGGAAGTTAGGCGCTGTGCAAGGGACAATTATGTATGGCGAGGAGTAGAATTAGAAGTGAGGATCAGAATTAGAAAGGTGGTAAATGAAATAAACGTGAGGGACAGAAATGAAGAAGTGCTATGCATTGAAAAAAAACTCTGTGATAAGTTGTGCGATCGCTATATATACTGCATTGAGCAAGAGACACAGAAGCAACCCAGGGTACAAACCAATAACTGTCCTATATGAATATGTGAAAAGAGAGGAAAGCATAATATCTGTTCTGTAAATGTAATGCAGTAATTGCAGTGTAATTGGTTACTCCTGAGACACTGTTGTCAGTAAGTCATTTTGTGTGTGTGTGTGCATACGTGCGTGTGTGTGTGTCTGTTTGGAGGGGTTGGAGACTGAGGCGCTGTGTAGTGCTTCATACAGGAAATCCCGGCTCTGTAACCTGAACCGCATTTCAGCATTATTGACACAATGGGAAGCAGTAGTATGTTAGCCTGTTTACCACAAAGTTCTATAAGTAGCACTATTTTCCAGTGTCAGAACACACATGGATGTGGTACTGCTGCCAAAACTAGTGTAGGAGCACTAAGTAGTCCCCAGGGTTTGTGTCCTCCTAATCCAGAAGTTTTGGTCCATTTCTCTTGATATTTGGCCCATGTTATAAGTGCAGCAATCCACTCCAGGGTGTGTGTTTATTGGGGATTAATCAACACCCCGGGTGCTGTGAGGACACTCGGCCTGTGGACTCATGCCTCACAATGCACCCAGTGTGTTGATAAATCCCCAATAAATGCACACCCAGTTGTGGGTTATTGCTTACATATACACAAGCAATAAAAATGGACTACTACTTACAGAAGGTGGCCACTAAAGAAATTGTATAGCTACTTAAACGGACACTGTCAACCTTTTTTGCATCATATTATTTCAAGGTAAAACCCCACATTTTATGATTGTTTACCTTCTCTAACATTCATTAATGTTACTGGTTGTTTAATCTGCCTCCTTGCTTATTAGAACTGAAATGCATGGAAATGTATAGTTATACACAGCTTTGTTTTGCTCCAAATTGTTTACCTAAGCTTACTGCATACTTCCTAAACATTAGAAACACCCTCAGACAGTGCAGCCACTCATGATGCAATAGTTTCATCTACTTCCCACTGCACAATGGGTAGCTATATAGTGTTGGGGGTGTTCCCGAGTCCAGAAAAGATGCAGTTGTAGTTAGACAAGAAATGTAAACAAACATGCTTTGGTGTGTTCCACCAGTCTGGTTGACACTCAGTTTTTTACTTTTTAAAAGGAAAAAGGAGTATGAAGCAAACAACCAGCTACATCAGCAGTCTCTATAGAATTAGAACAATCATAAAACGTGTTTTTTAAACTAGAGACTCTTTGAGGCCAAATGGGGTTCACAGTGTTGACAGTGGCTTCCTCTTTTCCTTCTATAAATTCCACATTTTGTGCATGAGAGAATGAAAATTGTACGAGGAAGCCTATAAGAATTGAGTGAATTGAACTTAGAAATTACTTACTTAAGTAGCTATCAAAATTCTTTAGTGGCCACCTTCTGTAAGTAGTAGTCCATTTTCTGGAAGGTGAATTAAGTAATTAATAAATTATATGGATAGCCAATTTGAGGGCATAATATATGTAATTCTACTACCAAGGCATTGTTATGTGGTTTTAAAGTGTATATTGATATGTTTTTTTATTGCTTATGTATATGTATATTTATGCACGTTCATTTTAAGTTGAAGCCTTTTTAATGCGAGTGAACACTAGGGACACCATCCTCCTGAGGACGCACAGATGGTGCAAAACCAGTTGAGGGTGATCCTGTGCTGTGGGTGGCTGTGGTTCTTGTTATTTTGCACAAATAAAGATTATTGCACCTTGTACTTGGTGGTGCCCTGGTTTATACTTTTCAGTTGGAATCCTTTACACGGGGCACGCTGTGCAAGTGGAGCCGGAATTGCTGCTAGACCTTTTGTAGTTTGCACATTTATGGATTTTTTATTGTATTTATATAATTAACTGGTCCAATAAGGAAAATATCTTTGTATGAACATATATTTCTATGTCATATGCTATGTGATTGTTAAGATTTTATCTGTTGCAAATTGTAATGAGTTATTGAAAGTCAAACAATAAACCTTTTGATTGATTGAACTCCAGTATTGGAATGTTCTGTGGGAATGTATTATTTAGACAATAATAATATATGAATGAGGAACTCCCACAAGATTTTGGTCTGTTTATTCTTTATAACTTTGATGTGAACTACAGGTTTTGTGTCTGCTGTATTTTTACATTTCTGTTTAAAAGTTTGGTTCAGCCTGCCAGCACAGCGGTAACACTACCGCTTGCAATGCCGACAACCTGGGTTCAGAAGTGAGCCTGGGGTATCAGAGGGCCAGCCAGGGGGAGGAGGAAGATAGAGCGTACATAGAACTTCTCTGCTCTCTTGGGGGGGGGGGAGCCCAGTGCTCAATATGCCCTTGGTGGAAGCTGGAGGAGAGGCATCCCAAGCTAGAAGGTTGTGGGAGCATGGCAGATGTTGGTGCTTGCACCATGACAGCATTGTGCACCATATCTCCCATGGGGACAGAAAACAGAAAATACCCTGACCATCAAAAAGATGATCACTCTTCTCCACAGGCCCTGCAACCTGTGAGTCAGGCTCCTCCAACCCAGCGGGTCAAAGGACTCTCTACCACCTGGCCACAAAGGGTAAGTCCTGGAAGACTACAGGAAAGGTAAGTCCTGAAAGAAGCCGGGGTGATGGGCAAGGATGATTCGCAGGAGGGAGGGCTGGCCAGGAGATGGGAACATAAAAACAAAAAAAAGTTTTAAGCAGTACTGTATGAGTTGTATAAAAGTTGCAATAAAATATGTTTCATAAAAAAAAAATCATATCTCTTTCAACCCAGGAGAAAGTGAGATCTGCCACTGTGTACCTATAGTACCTCTTGTCTTGTGTACAACTGATGCCTCGTGCTGTAAACAAACTGCAGCACTCCAGAGCAACGTAGGTTCCTGTGACTGCTGTCACTTATTCCTGCTGCATCACCTATTCCCACTTCTAACAAATGCTACTCTCTCACTTATTAAGTGCTCCTCAATCAGTAACATTGCCACAGCTAACAAATACTTCCCTCTCACTCACTAAGGGCTCTTGCAACCAGTGAACTTAATAATTTTGACTGTTTTACAGCTATTTTATTTTGCACTATTGCTCATGTAAATGCACTGTCACTTTCCCCTGTGTTTTCTTTTAAACAAGCTGTCGTGATTTATGATGGTGTCTCTTCTGGTCCAGTATAAAAGTCATCATGTGAGGTGAAGGCACTGGCAGGCAGAACCACTCAACTTTGCTTTGCATTTCTAATGCCCAAACCTCAAGTGGAGACTGTCTAGTATCACAGGAGCCACTCATCACATCACCTGCTCCTTATAGAGTACAGTATGCTGCCTCCTTCCAAGATGATCCCTAAGGTGCTTCATGGAAGGATTATTAAATAATGATGTTGCTGTCTCCCATGTTACACATTCTTGATTTCTGTTGGCAATAAAGATTATGGATAAATGTCCATGAAGATCCTCAAATGTGTTTCCTCTGATGAATGAGGACAACAGAAAATATTAAACACTGCTACATCTTTTGCTTTCTATTTAAAACTTTAATTGGAGAAGCATAATGAAAAAATATCTGTCATGATGGCACCTGGCTGCAGACAGATATTAATTGGTGCTCTATTTTCACGGGGGTCTGTGCTTTGTCCTGAGAGATGACTACTGTTCCACTGGTATAACATTTATTTCAGTCCACTCTAAATAGTTAAAACACATATTCAGTTTGTAGGCCACAGGTGGGTGACTTTTATGACTACAGTAGCTGTTTGGATTTTTTTTAATCGAAAAATACTGCTCTGCCCGTTGATAGTTGGGGATAGCATGCTTCTGTGAGTTAGACCAAGGTCTGAGTCATTACGCCAACTACCATGTCACGTCAGTGGAGTATGGACTGAGCTACAGAGGCAGCATACTCTGACTTGGAGAACAAGAGTGGCACCTTTACCACTGCATGAGCACATCCTGCAGTGGAAGATGAAGCAACCTTGATAGTGCTGGTGTTCACACAGAATCAGTCTCCCATCCACAGGCCAGCATTATTGTTGTAATGTAGACACTGAGAAGTGGAAACCATCAACTGGGACAAAAATCCCTGTTGTCATGAATGAAAGTGACTCTCCACACACATGTCCACTGGCCCAGCTCTTCCATGTGGCTCCCACTCCCCAGTCCCACCAGCAGGTACTCCCATTCACATCGGGCCCAGTGCTGCAGGTGATCACCCAAAGTAACAGAAATGGAGGTAGGTGGCAGTGGGACATAAAAATAATAATAAAAAAATTAAAAACACCTATGCCTTACTGAGACATGTGAAAAGTATTTATGTATTTCTCAGCTTCCAGCAAATTTTCTTGGTAAAGCAGAGAAGGAAAAGTTATACCTGTACAGGTGCATATTCTGAAGGTCACACCACTGTCTTGGGGACCAAGCCCCCAAATTGCGATGCTATTTGAAGATGTGCAATTAACATTTCCTGGGTGAACAGGGGCAAAGGTCTTCTTGTAGGTTGTCAACAAAGACTACAAAGTTTGAAGCAGCCCCTGGAATGAACTGTAGGGATGGCAAGGTTTAGGAAACATGAAAACATAGAATCTGTTGGCAGAAAAGGATCATTTGTCCCACCCTTTGCCTAGATGTTCCCTGTCTAATCTGTCTCTGCAGACCCTAACTGGTCTCCAGTAACCCTCCCTCCTCTCTGCCTGTTTTCTACTACACCCCTATGTCTATTCTACACATGCTTGAAGTCCCCCACTGTTTTAGCCTCCACTACATCTGCTGGCTGGCTGTTCCAGATGACCACCAACCTTCCAGTTATGAAATATTTTCTCACATCTTTCTTAACCCCCCCGGCCCGGTGCAGGTGGTCCTTTTCATTTGAAAGACTCTTCCCTGCTGCATCCTGTTAACCCCGTGAGGTACTTGAAGGTCTCTATCATGTCACCTCTTGCTCTCCTCTCTTCCACATGGATCTCAGAATGCTGTTTGTTACATTCAATGCAATAAATGCCCACAAACAGGTTATATGGGGGAGACCGGACAACCTCTTCAAACCCAAATGAACTCGCATAGACATGATATTAAAATGAAGAAGACTGAAAAACCAGTGGGACAACATTTCTCTCAGTCAGATCACTCCATCTCTGACACCTCCGTCCTGGTTCTCAAAGGACATTTCAAAAATACACAACAGAGATGAGCGTTTGGGGTCAGACTTCTTTGTCTCCTGAATATGGATGATGGTATGACTGTGGACATTAGTATCATGCCCCATTGCACTAGTTAAAGTGCTCTGCTTCTTTCTTGTTTCAGGTGCAACGTATGGACAAATATTTGTTTTACATATTTCTAATATGTTTATATATGAAATGGTTCTATCTAAGCTACATAACTGTATTTATAGGTTTGATTTTAACTGGTGGGTAGTGATTTCATGGGCTTTAGATTTACACATGCAGAAGTGCTGTTTCTAGTGCTTAGTGCACACACATGCATGCACGCACACACACACACACACACACACACACAGTCTCCAACCTATCTTAATAAGACTTTAAACATTAGATAATTTATAGACCTTCTACAACTACATAACATTTCATTCTGTGACATTTGACCTACCCACAACTATGGTTTTAAGGATGCATTCTTATCTCTGGTTCTGTTTTCCTATCTAATTACTCTCCTAATCTGTCACATTCATGTATAAAATGTTTTTTTCTTTCTAATATTGTTCTGGGAACTTAAAAGAGCGCTCTTTTAAGAAAACTGCCATTCCTTATGAAGAACTATGTAACACCTCAAAATTGTGCTGTTTCTGCTCAATTTTGATAATGTGTTCCTTACTGCCTGTTCACTGTCTATCAACATCAGGTACTATATAATGCTCTCTGTGACACTATTGTGACTCTGTATTCCTACCCTAAACTGTATTGTTATCTCCCGGGTCATACCTGAAAATAGACATATGCATGCCTAGTGTATCACACCCGGTCAACAAAAACTAAAAATAAAAGTTCAAAAGCTTAAGGACTGGCAGTATAGCCTACAGGTTAGAGTAATGAGCTGTGAATGATCTTGGTACTTCCAGAAGACAGACCTGGGTTTGATTCCCACAACCTTCACTTACTGTGTAACTCTGAGCAAGTCACTTAACCTCCCCAGTGCTCCTGAGTGTTTCCCGGTCATAATAGTGAAACAAAAATAGCGTGGTGCAAAATCACACACGGCAATAGAGCTAAAGCAAGGCTAACACTCAGTAATATCAGCGAGCGCTACTTGCTGAAAACAACAAACCAGATGAAATGTATGTTAGCGAGGGGGGAGGCTATGTCCCTAGTACCCCCCCCAACCGACTTAAATATAATCAACTTAGTGGGGGGCAAAACTGAGGGAAAAGGAAGAAGTTGAAAAAACCCAATACAGGTGTGTGTGTGTGGGGGGGGGAAGGTTGAACACAAAAATACACTGCAGTTGGGAGTCTGGGAACAGAACCTTGGTTTCCCAGATGCTCCACTGCCATAGCTGCTCCTGCTTTTATCCCCCTACACAACAGAAGCAGCTCAGTGAGACACCACTCACCTTACACCTTTCTCCTCTCTTCAGATGTGATGAGGACTTCAGGGGTAGAGGTAAATCACTTTCACTATGTTAACCCTGTAGCTGTTATCACCTTCGCTGCTCTGACTCCGCTGTTTTTCACCACGCTATTCGTGCAATATTAACCAGACACCCTTCTGAGTCACCCCTGAAAACAGGCACTTGTGCCTAGTGGGCCTTACCCAATTAACAGCAAATCAAAGAAAATATTCTGAAAATCTTTGTTGGTCCAATAAAAGGTATAAAATCACATATTTTGTGCATTATGTATCTGAAGAAAGTCGTATCCCCCTTAGTGACCCTCTTTGATTATTCTTTTCTTTGCTGGCACTTTTGCTCCCCTCACCACCCTGACTGCTTCCCTTTGCTTTACTAGGTCTCTTTCCCTCTCCTCCTCCATCTGTGTTTCCTTATAAATGCACCATTTCTTCTTTCGCCACCTTTGCCACTCTCTTGAAGACCATAATGGACTCTTTTTCCTTCGGCTTGTACTCACTTCTTTCATACAATGGTTAGTTGCTTTAGTTATAGTCTCCCTTATTTTTACTCACTGTGCCTCTACCTTTCCTGTCAATTCCCCCCTTGAGGGAGTTCTTGAAGCAGTCCCCCATTTCTTTAAAATCCAGCTTTCTAAAATCCAGGACGCTTGTCCTCATGCAGTTTACCTCCATTCCTGTCTTAATGTTAAACCACAGTGTACGGTAATCACTGCTATCCAATGGGACTGCCCACTGTGATGTACACAATGCTGTCCCTGTTTGTAAGCACCAAGTTCAGTACTGCCCCATCCCTAGTGGGTTTCTTGACTAGCTGCCTCAGAAAAAACCCTTGCAGAGAGTCAAGGATGGCCTACTATTTGCAGAAGCTGCAGTTGGAAGGCTCCACACCACATCTGGAAGATTGAGGTCACCCTAGCAGCACCTCCCCCTTACTTGCCATTCTGAAGATGGCTTCCCCAAGTACAATATTCAGGTCATCTCCCTGTGTTGGAGCCCTGTACACTACCCTGGTGTGGGTAGGAGCCACGGAGCCTGTCTAAAGGGCAACCCATACCACCACCAGCCCTTACTTTTCCTCCTTGTGCCCTGTAACTCCATGGCCTTTTTTCCCTCCCTCCCTCCATCACATAGAAAACAACCTCTCCTACCCTCTTCCCTGCCTTGTCTTTCCTGAATATAAAGTAGCCTAGTATGGCCATGCCCCAGGCATGGTGCACAGTGCACCATAACTCCATAATGACCACTACATCCAGGTCAGTCTTTGCTGTGATGGCTTCCAGGTCTGGAATGTTGTTTCCAAGGCTCCTTACGTTAGCACACATGGCTCTCAACACCTTCCTTCCCCCTGCCCGCTGCCCTACTTCCCCTTCCCATTCCTGATGCTCCCCTTGATTTCCTTCTACCTTATTAATTTCCTCATTCCTTGTCCTCATCAACCCTCTACCCTCTCTTACCTGAGCTGTAGCCCCTATTTTTTTCTGTGTTGTCCCCCTTTCTGTGCCTCTGCCCCGGAGGAGTTTATCTCCCTGTGTCCTCCCTCCCTGCTGCTCATCTGGGGGATGCAATTTTTGCCACTCTTTGTTTTACTGCCTCCCTCTTGTTTTACTGTGTTTACTTTATATGTAAGACAGTGCACCTACCTAAACAGTATGGATGAAGGTGGTTCCTGTGTCGTTCTCTGTCGAAGCGATATCCAGGGTAGCATGTGCACAGAACACGTCCAAAATTATCTGTGCATTGTTGTTCACATGGAGAGCCAGCACATACATCAAAACCTAGAAGAGATACAGAGTTGGTTCCAGAGCACAATGCATAACCAACTTGTTTTCTCACTGAAAATGATTCATTTATTAATAATTTTACAGTTTTCTTCCCCTAAGGTAGCCCAGCAGCACTCATACTTTCCATCTTTATACATACTATTGAGAACTTTGAAATAAATGTTTAAGACAACAAGGATTGGTTACAATACTATCAGGATCAGCAGCATAAAAATGTCAAAGACCCAAGGTGCTTGTGAATCACATCTAAACATCTATTTCACCTTTACTCTAAAAGCTTCATGGACTCTGTAGTTTCTGCCAGCACCTTACTTAAGATAGCTGTTGATGTAGCAGCTCACTTTAACAACAAATGTGCAGCTGCGCCCAGCTACACTGCAGACTACAATAAGCTATCCATTAAAGTGGGTCTCGAAGAATTGACAAAACTCCAAAAATATTGTCCTCAGATCCAAGCCTCCTATGTTTAACTTCCTTTCAGTTTCAGAACTGGAAGTTTGTAAGTAATTGGTCATGCTGAATGTGAATAAAGGACCTGGTCCTGATGGCTGATCCCTGAGATTATTGAGACACATTGCTCCCCTAATAACAGCACCTGTTAGCTATTTCTTTAAGCCATCTCTAACTACCAATACTGTCCCGTCCTCATGGAAAGTTACTACTGTAACTTCTGTCAAAAAGAATGGTGATAAACTAAAGTCCTCAAATTATAGACCCATTTTGAGTCTCCCAACATGTGCTAATTTGTTGTCTTTTTACAGTTATCATCATACCTAGACAACTACAACCTGCTCACCTCCGACCAATATGGTATTGACAAAAAACATAATACAGCTATGGCCTTGATCAGATTTACCGCAGACCTATATGATGCTTTTAGAAAGGAGCGATCTTACCACATGGGCAGTGATCATAAATCTAAGGCCTTTGATCTAGTGAAGCATTCTCTGCTTTCAAATCATCTGTATCAAATTAGAGTGACATACAGAGCATTAAACTGGTTTGATAGTTACCTTTACAGTAGGAAACAACAAGTGAAAATTGGAAGAGCAACATCACGTCTGACCCTTACTAAAACCTGAGTCCCCAAAGGCTCAATGCTGGGCCAAGTGCTCTTCCCATTATTTATTTATGAGCTGCTATCAGCATGCCCTGACTCGAGAACAGATGATGATTCTGCACCTGTACAATACCGGTACGAAAATTCTTGATCTGCAAAACCACTGTAGAGTAGGTATAACTCCTTTCAAAGCAGGTTACTTCACCAAAAACTACTACACAACCAGAAGAAAACAAAAATAACGATCTTTGTTCTCCACAAAATCTGGCTAGGTTATCGGATGAGATGTTACAAAGTTTCACTCTGTTTTTGAAGTTTTGGCAAAGTCACCAAATTCACCTCTGCGGAGCATTTCACAAAGTTGCCATCTGTGGTGGAGACTTCGTCAAAATTGGCTTTGCATTGCTTTGTTTTTTTTTAAAGTGCAAATTTCACTTAAAAAACCTAAAGCAAGGAGAAGTCACATCCCCCCACCTACAGCCAGCAGCTCAACTTCCCTCCCTGGTGTCTTGAGGTCCCCCCGCCAATGCTGTCTGGTCCCAAGTGGTCCCCCACCAGTCGATTGCCACATATGAAAAAATAAAAATAAATTCCCACCTAATCCCATAAATTCAATCTCTGCTGCCCTGGTGTCCAGTAGTCCCACCCCTTGGCTGATTGCCAGCCCCATTTCAAAAGGAACAACCCCCCCCATCACAGGGCACCCACCGTGCTGAGTCCGACCACTGTTAAAAAAATAAACTCCCAAATTTCCCTGGTGTCTAGTGGACTCCCACCCCATTAGATAGTGCCACCTACCCTGTTCTCCCTTCCCGATCCAGAGTGGGCCACCGGCACAGCCCTCCACTCACCTCCACGATCAGCAGCCCGACTGAGTTCTTAATGAATGAGCGTGTGCTTCTACAAGCATGCACTCATTCACTGACAGGTCGCAGTCATTTTAGGCAGTTTTTCAGGGGGTAGAGAAGGGGGGCCTGCTCCGATCATTGGTGGGGGTGCAGGATGGGGAGGAATGGGTCCACAATGCCATTCCCCCTATCCTGCCCCACCACTGGGAACCAGAGCAGCCCCCTCCCCTTCTCTACACTTGCAGAAGCATGCACTTATTCATTAAGAGCTAGTTCAGTCAGGCTGCTGGTCATGGAGGTGAGTGGAGGGCGGCGCCAGTGGCCCGCTCGGGGTCAGGGTGGGGGAGCAGAGTGGGGGGCACAACCTGATGGGGTGGGGGGGTCCACTAGACACCAGGGACATTTTTAGGTTTATTTTTTAACAGTGGTTGGACTCGGCACAGTGGGCACCCTGTGATGGAGGGGGTTCTTCCTTTTGGAATGGGGCCAGCGACTGGCAGGGTGGGGTGCACTACCTGACTGGGTGGGGGGTCCATTAGACACTAGGGAAATTTTGGGGTTTATTTTTTAACAGTGGTCAGACTCAGTGCAGTGGGTGCCCTGTGATGGTGGGGTTCCTTCTTTTTGGAACAGGACCGGCGATCAGCAGGGGGGCACTAGACACCGGGGAGGAGTGATCTGGTGGGGGGGCACTACAGTAGTCAAACTCCACAAAGTGCTAAGTTTGAACTCCGCTGGCAGAGTTACTAAACCCTGCATTTGGTGGAGTTGTTTGGGAGGGAAGGGGGCAAAGCTGGGCTTCGCAAACTGATCCACTCCGCAAAGTAGGGAAGATCCGTGAAATTTTTCACAGAGGGAATTTTCACCACTTTGCACATCTCTAGTTATCAGATTCCATACAAATTGCTGGGATGGACGGTGATGCCCTCAAGGAAGTGCCCAATTTCCAAGACCTGCAGTAGGCATAATGCTAGATCAGAGATCAGCATTATTCACTCATGTCAAATTGGTCTCTAAGAAAGTCAATCAAAAACTTTTGCATCACAATGAAGATCTGCTAACAGTGGAGGCTTGAAACACTATTTCTCAGCAAGTTCTACTGCCCATGTTGGAATATGGGTCCTTCCTATACAAGTACCACGGTATCTCTGTTATGACGCAGGAGAAATATAATGTTACCTTTAACAATGTCTGTTGCTTTGACCACTCAGCTTACCCTGGAACTCATAACCATTGCAAATTTTACCAAACCCTCTTGATACTCCTGACTTTGCGTAGCATTCTCTGTACCACATATACTGAATACCACTGCTTAGTGTGAGTATACCACTGCTTAGTGTGACTATACCATTGCTTAGTGTGACTATAGCACTGCTTAGTGGGACTATACCACTGCTTAGTGTGACTAGGGTGCTCTACAACATGGGATTCAATCAGTGGTTGAAAAACTGGTGCAGAGCTCAGGGATTTGGCTTCATTGGGAACTGGGGGTCCACCTGGACTTATGCAGGCCTATACTGGAGTGATGGTCTGCATCTGTCCAGGATGAGAACCAGGATCCTAGGTGAGAGGTTTAAATGCTTCATTGGCAAGAATTTAAACTAGCCAAGTGGGGAGGCACTGGAATGGAGCAGGGAAATCCTAGCCCCCAAAAAGAGTCAGGGTAGTAAGTGAGGTAAACACCAAGTTAGAGATCTCAATAGGGAGAAGGGCAGGGCTAAATGGAGAAAGTGATAAAGACAATAAGGACAGGGATGGGGCAAAAAGGGGTAAGGCCATCAAGAAATGGAGGGTAATGAGTACCAACACCCATAGTCTGGGTAACAAGCTCCCTGAACTGGTGGCCTTGATGGAAGAGGGATGCCTGGATATCGTAGCAGTCACAGAAACATGGTACACAGAGAACCGTGACTGGAATGTTAACATACCAGGGTACACAACCTATAGGAGAGACAGGGAGGGGAGAAGAGGGGGAGGAGTAGCTCTCTGTGTAAGGGAAGGGATAAAAGCAACTGAACAAAAGAGTAAACAGGGAGGAGAGGAGGCACTGTGGGTCACCTTGGAGACTGAAAATGGCACCACAATCCGCACAGGGATTGTATACAGACCGACATGACAGGGGGAGGGAATGGACAAGGATATGATAAAAGGCATTCTTAGGATGGCAGAGAAAGGGGAGATACTGTTGATGGGAGACCTGAATATTCTAGATGTTAACTGGAGCACATTTGCTGCAGCCACATCCAAGAGCAGGGCCATTCTCAATGCCTTACAGGTGGCATTCCTCAGACAGCTAGTTTTGGAACCCACTCATGAGGGAGCAATCTTAGACCTCATACTCTCAAATGGGGACAGTGAGAGGATCTCAGATCTAGAAGTGGGTAGCCATCTGGGAACAAGTGATCACCAAACAGTGTGGTTCACGATAAACTCAGCTACAGAGTCAAGCCATACAAAAGTGAGGGTACTGGACTTCAGGAGGGCTGACTTTGGCAAGATGGGAGAGTGCCTTAGGAAAGCACTAGCAAATAGGCTAGAAGGAGGTGTGGAGCAACAATGGGGAAACATCAAAACTGCCATCACAGAGGCAACAAGCCTTTGTGTGAAGCAAATAAACAAATCAAAATGAAAGAAAAAAACACTATGGTTCTCAAAAGAGGTGGTGGGGAAGGTCAGGGAGAAAAAGATAGCATTCAGGAAGTATAAGGACACACAGAAGAAGCAGGACAGAGAGCTGTACCAGTTAAGGCAGAAGGAAGCAGGGAGGGAAGTCAGACTAGCAAAGGCCCAAACTGAGAAAAAGATAGCCAACTAGGTTAAGAAGGGGGATAAAACCTTTCATAGGTACATCAGGGAGCGTAGAAAGACAAATGAAGGGATAGTGAGGCTGAATATAATGGACAGTGAGTGGGCAGAGAGGGACAGTGAAAAAGCAGGGATACTGAACGAATATTTCTGCTCAGTATTCACAAAAGAGGAGATGGGGAGGTGTCTAATCCAATTAACAGAAGCACTCTGGATATGGGGGAGGGGGGTTGATCCCAGTCCTTTCACAGAAGAAATGATTCTGAAAGAACTCCTAAAACTGAAGGTGGACAAAGCAATGGGGCCTGATGGAATTCACCCCAGAATTCTAAAAGAATTAAAGGGAGAACTAGTGAAACCACTGACTACCCTTTTTAACAAATCATGGGAGGATGGTGTGGTACCTGAGCACTGGAGGAAGGTAGATGTGATTCCCCTTCACAAAAGTGGGACCAAGACAAAGGCAGGAAACTACAGACCTGTCAGTTTGACCTCTGTGGTAGGGAAAGTGATGGAATCACTTCTGAAGGAAAGAATTGTTGAGTGCCTAGAGGACAGTGGGTCACAGGTCCCAAGGCAGCATGGGTTCATAGCGGGAAGGTCATGTCAGATGAATCTAATTGATTTCTTTGACTGGGTGACAAAAGTAGTAGACCAGGGAGGGGCTGTGGACATGGCCTACCTAGACTTTAGCAAGGCATTTGACACAGTCCCACACAAAAGATTAATAGTCAAATTAACCAGTATGGGAGTGGGTCCCAGGGTGGTAGCCTGGGTAAAACATTGGCTGGACAACAGGACATAGAAGGTAATTGTAAATGGAGTCCACTCTGAAGAAAGAGGGGTTACTAGTGGGTACCGCGAGGGTTCAGTACTGGTCCAGTCCTTTTAATGTCTTTTTAAGTGACATTGCAGAGGGGCTGAAGGAAAGTATGCCTCTTTGCAGATGACGCAAAGATCTACAACAGGGTTGATACACAAGTAGGTGTGGAAATGATGAGAAGGGACTTGGCAAGGTTGGAGGAATGATCAAAAGTATGGCAGCTTGGATTCAATGCAAAGAAATGCAAAATAATGCACCTGAGAAACAAAAACCCAGGGGAAGAGTACACAATGGGGGGGGAGGTAGTAACAACAACAAAAATGGAAAGGGACCTGGGGGTAATCATATCAGATGACCTTAAGGTTAGCAAGCAATGTGAGAAGGCAGCAGGGAGGGCTGGGTGCTACTGGGATGTATAGGGAGAAGCATCACCAGTAGAAAACAGGAAGTTGTTATCCCTCTTTACAGACAGTTGGTGAGACACCATCTGGAGTACTGCATCCAGTTCTGAAGACCCTATCTCCGCAAGGACATAGACAGGATAGAGGCAGTCCAGAGGAGGGCTACTAAAATGGTGCAGGGTCTGCAAGAGAAGCCATACGAGGAGAGAATAAAGGAGCTTAATATGTATACCCTTGAGGAAAGGATGGAGAGGGGAGAAATGATAGAAACTTTTTAGTACCTCTGTGGAATCAACAAAGTCCAAGCGGGTAGCATCTTTCAGAAAAAGAGGTGTGCAAGAACAAGGGGACACAATTTGAAGATGGGGGGGTGGTTCAGGGGCAATGTGAGGAAGTATTTTTTTTTCACAGAGAGGTGGTGGACACATGAAACAGCCTTCCTGAGGAGGCTGTGGTGTCTAAAACTGTGGGAGAATTTAAGGATGCATGGGACAGGCATAAGGCAATTTTTGTGGGGGTTAGGAAGAAATAGGCTGTTGGTTAACTAGGATCTGCAGCTTATCCTGTAGGTAGGGAAATGGGCAGACTAGGTGGGCCAAGCGGTCCTTATCTTCCATCAAAGTCTGTGTTTCTGTGCTTAGTGCGACTATAGCACTGCTTAGTGTGACTATAGCACTTCTGAGTGCGACTATACCACTGCTTAGTGTGACTATACCACTGCTTTGTGCAACTATACCACTGCTTAGTGTGACTATAGCACTGGGTAGTGCTGCTGAGTGCAACTATACCACTGCTTAGTGTGACTATACCACTGCTTACTGTGACTATAGCACTGCTTAGTGTGACTATACCACTGCTTAGTGCAACATTCTCAAAATTACCCCTAGAATGAAACCAAAAGCTAAAAGCCAAGCCAATCATTTTACTTGCTGAGAAAGAGTAGCCAGAACTGATTTCAGGAGATTCACATAAGGACAAAAGTAGGTGAGAGGTCCTGGTCTAGCTTTGGGCCCACATTTCTGAACTGTTTGCCCACAAAAGTATCACTCTTTGACAAGAAATATACCTTCCAAGAAAACCTCTTAGCATATCTAAATAATGTATCCAGAGGCACATGTGGTACCGAACATGATTTTGTTAAACATATTTTGGTAAAATTGCCCATAATTAATTCTTCAAAGCTGATAATGGTCCTTGTATGTGAAACATAACCTTTTGTAATTCAATATGCTTCATGTAATTCTGTACATTCGGAAACCCAGGCATGGCTGAAATGGGCCAATTTGACCAGCCCCTCTCCTGGATAAATAAATAAATAAAATAAGTGACTAGTGTTTCTTTTTAAGAGGCTCTGATTTCACAGGCAAAACTTAGAAAAGAATACTGTAGTATTTAGACAGAACTCAACTTATAATTCAAGAGACATAGGTAGAGATCTTTTACTGACTGGATGGACTGGTGGTCTGCTTCTGTTTGTATTTTTCTGTTTTAGCCCACCATGGCAACTCTATCAGCTGAGATTGAATTCTCTGTCTAAGATCCAGGCATTAGATCTGGATCTTAGATAGGGAGTATTAGGTTTGAGCTGATGGAGTTGTCTCGACATCGAGCTAAGCATAACCAGTCACTACAATTTGAATCCATGGGCCATGGACTCCTTATTATTTATTTAGTTATTTGTTTGTTTGTTTTTTGAGTGAGTGAGTGAGTGAGTGAGTGAGTGAGTTAGTTAGTTAGTCAGCTAGCTAGCTAGCTAGTTAGTTAGTTACTTAGTTAGTTAAAATCACTCCATTACTCCAACCGGGTAGCTCCATGAGACGCAGCATCTCATTTTCACGGGAGTCTAAGGGAGGATAGTAGCAGTCAACAGGTAACATAGTCCAGCAGGAATAGTTACATAAATGCTAAAATATACAAGGCAAAAAAAAAAAAACTATAAAGGTAAGCACATTCAAACAGTAATCATAGCAATCTAACAAAGTATATAATAATTATATAATTAATGAGTCTTCCTTTTTACCTAAGGAAAAATGTGGCGTTATTTGCCGTAATAAAGGAGTGTTCAATACGGCAAACACACGCATGGTTTTCCCTTGGTCTGTGCATGTGCCCACCCCAGCTCTTCCTTGTGTACCACTCATCATCTTGTCGTTGCACGGGAGACGGAACCTCCACTTGAACCGACATGGCAGTAAGTCTTTTAGGCAGTGGCACCAGAAACAAAAATAAAACATTAAAACATTCGCTTGCTGCCAGAAAAAAAAATGTTTCAATAAATAAAATAAAAATCACCACGCACAGCGTGCACTCGGTCCAAAGCAGACCACGGCCTCACAGAATGAAATCAGGAAAATCTTTTTTTTTATTTTATATAATTGCTGTGGCCAAAGGAAGACCCAGCAATTATGCTTAGTACATCTGAGAATAGTTATGCAAACTCGAAGTTTACACTCACCCCTGGGGTTAGATGCTTTGCACACACACCCTCTAGCTTCGCTGTCTGGGTTTATGTAGCATCTAACCCCTTGGGTGTGTGTAAACTTCTCGTTACACACACCACCCCTTACTTTATTCTATTTATTATGTAAGTATATAAGCCAGCTTTATAAGTATATTATAATTCAGAAATGACTATATTTACTTTCCCTTATTCTTTATTACTGAGGGTATTTGCCTGAAAACATCCTTCGTTTCACTTTTGGTTTTTATCTTCTCCTGCTTCTGGTCTGCAAGTGGCATCACACTAATTTCTAAGACAAGCATTTATAATGCCATCAGCAGAGGATAATGATGTCACTTGTAGATAGCAGCAAGGACAGACAAAAACTAAGTGACAAAGAACCTGTGTTCCTAAACAAAATGCAAAACAAAAAATTATAAGTAATAAAGTATGCATGGAATTATGAAATGTAAGCTGATGCATACTGCTTGCAACATGATTGGATTGTACTAATGTAAAAATGTAGTAACAAAGAGCTGTGTGGAAAACAGAATTCCACCTGTGGAATGCCCGTGGAATTACCATTCTGATTTTGTGGAATTTCGCAGAATTTTTTTTTTTAACATTTAATATACTTTATTCAGTTTAAGGTGAAAACATGACACAACTTATAGAGACCATATTCAATACATCCATTACATGAGGTCTATGCATACAATGCACCGTATATTATTTTATAACAATAAAATAAAACAAAAAGGAAAAAGAAGATACAACTACCTATTCCCCTACCCCCTCCCTCTACCATTCCCCCCTCCCTACTTTTACATCAGAGAGTTTTATAGTATCCTTTATCTACTATTTCCATAGCCCTTCTTGGATGGATAACAGAGTATATAAAGGTTCCCATATCTTCCGGAATCTGTGATGGTTATTAGATATATTCATTATCGATCTCTTAGCCCGTAACGCAAACATGATTTCTTTATACCATTCTATATAACTTGGAGTAATCTGGTCTTTCCAGTGTCTTAAGATCACCTTTTTGGCACAGGCTGATATAAGTGCCATATGGCAATATTGAGTATTTTTTGCCAAATTTTTAATTTCAGTTATTTCAGTATAATTTTAAAAATACACATCCAATTAACACCAAGTTTGGAAAGAAAACAGAACACAATGACATACAATGCATGCCAAATTTCAGAATTGTAGGTTGAAAGGTGGCAGAGGAATGGGGGGGCCAAACATTTAATCAAAATTAAATTTCAGTTAATTTAAGATCATTTAAAATTTTCTTATCCAAAGTTATCCACACTGTCTGCATTTAGAGAAGAACCCAACATGGGTATATACATCATGTTTTATGTCTGTAGCTTTAATGAGAGCTGATTTATGGGTAGCCAATCATTTTGCCAAAATTAAGATTTCTGTAATTTTGGAATAATTTTGATGGTATTCATTGAAATGTTATAAAATTTGACAGATATACAGGTAATCACTACATTTGTATATGTACATAGTTTCAGATTTCTGACTTTAAATGTGACTGAGTTATGGCCTGCCAAACTGCTGCCAAAATTTAAATTTCAGTTATTTCCCTCTAATTTTAAAACAACATATCCAAATTTAACAAGAGTTGAAACATTTAAACTACTGTACCACATGGTCATTCTGAAAATGTTCATATTTGCAGCTTTAAATGGGATTGAATTTAACGTAGTCAAACTTTCACAGCATTAAAAAATAAAATTTTGCAAGAATGTAAACTACAAATTTAAGCCACTGAAACTTTAAAACTAGAGAATGCAATACCATGAAATTTGGCAGGCTCTGAGACCTTACAAGGAGACTATGTGTGCCAATTTTATTAATTGCTTGCTGCCAGAAATTGCAAAATAATAGGGCTGTGCATGGACTGAATAGTACAGTATTTCCTGAATATCACAAATAGTAGGCTTGCCAAATATTCAGATGGAAGTTCTGAATAGTCCACTATTCAGTCGCTATTCCAGACTTACTATTTGGTGGGTTAGATTTCAAAATCTCACAGAGCTTTGTTGGCCAATCGGAGGCTGTTTTTGGAGCTCACAGCCAGGAACACCATGTGATCTCCTCACTCTGAGTGTGTTGCATAGAATTCAATGTATAGAGAGAGACTAGAGTGTGGACTCCAATGGCTCAGTTGAAGCCATGCGTCCACCATATTAGAGGAGAATTGAGGTGCCGGCAGAACAGCAGGAACCCTTCTTGAAACTTAACAAGCAGTACCAGCACACTATTCTGACAGCAATCTGCTTATCCAGTTGTGTAAGAAGCACCACTGACACCAGGGACATGATAGAATGGAGGCCAATTGTGGTGATGAAAACAAGGTATACTCATTTGTCATTTGCTTGTATAAGCAGTCCATTACTCAGTTGCTCTCACAACAGTGTGCTGGTGCTGCTGACTGTCTACTGCATTTGCAGCACTGCCATTTCTTGTAGTACCCCTTGATACCTTTGTGACCATATAGATATTGTCACTTAACTCCAAATATTGATGGAGTTATGGCCTGTTGAAGTTCCAGTGTTATCTTATGGGAATTGTTATGTTTTATTACTTGATTTTGTTAATCGTCAGAATTATTTAAGGGTGTGGCACATGTTATTCTTGTAGTATCCCTTGAGACCTTTGTGACCATATAAGGACTGTCACTTAACTCCAAATACTGATGAAGTTATGGCCTGTTGAAGTTCCACTGTTATTCTATGGAAATTGTTATGTTTTATTACTTGCTTTTTTAATGGCCACAATTATTTAAGGGTGCAGCATATGTTATTCTTGTAGTACCCCACAAGACCTGTGTGACCACATAGAGACTGTCACTTAACTCCAAATATTGATGGAGTCATAGCCTGTTGAAGTTCCATCATTATCCTATGGGAATCATTATGTTTTATTACTTGATTTTGTTAATGGCCACAATTATTTAAGGGTTCAGCATATGTATTCTTGTAGTACCCCTCGAGACCTTTGTGACCATATAGAGATTGTCACTTAACTCCAAATAGTGACAGAGGTATGGCCTGTTGAAGTTCCAGTGTTATCCTCTGGGAATCATGTTTTATTACTTGATTTTTCTAATGGCCACAATTATTTAAGGGTGGGGTATATGTTATTCTTGTAGTATCTCTTGAGACCTTTGTGGCCATATAGAGATTGTCACCTCTGCATCCTCCTCTTGAAGCACCAGCAGCACAAGCCAGCCTCTGGCACCAGTGTACAAGCCAAACTGTCGTGACCGCTGCATCCTCCTCCTTCTGAATCACCAGCAGCACAACACAGCCTCTGGCACCAGTGTACAAGCCAAAGTGCTGTGACCTCTGCATCCTCCTCCTGAAGCACCAGCAGCAGAAGACAACCTCTGGCACAAGTGTACAAGCCACAGTGCCATGACAACTCCTCCTCCTGAAGTCATTTTAAGGACTTCCATAGCAATTCTCTAATAAGGCAACTTTCCTGGCCGAATACCAAATACTGAATACCAAATAACAAATATGTGGGACCCAAATACCAAATATTCAGCTGAATATTCGGGAAAATATATTTGCATAGCTCTAAAAAATAACATCTGTACTTAAAGTCAAATCCTGTAAGTCTTTGTGAAAACTATAGAATTTCATGAAAAATTCCATAAAACTGGAATTTGCTAATTTCACTCAGCCTTATATGGAGGATTCTAATTAAACGATATGGGTATGAGAGGCAGGTAGTGCAGGAGCTCACTAGTTTCAGGAGTTAGATGCACAGTTTCACCAAGAAATGGACAGCTGAGCTGGGTAGCACAACAGTGGTAGACCCTCAGGTTGGAGCAAGGATGTACATAGTGTCAACAATTCCAGCCTGAATGCAGGATATTTAAGGATCACATCCAGTAAATTTATGATCCAGGGAGCTTGATGTACATACAAGTCTGGGACTTAGAGGTACTCAAAAAGATGTAGTGGGGAAAGACAATGTCTGGGGCAGCAGGAAGGAAGGAAGAATTCTGGCTATTACAACAGGGTAGGCCAATAGGAAAAGGAGTAGGTGACTCATGTTTTAATAGAGTTTGTCACTGTAAAGAACAAAGAGTATATCAGTGGGGTTAGTAGTTCTAATGAGTCAATCTGGCTATGCCAAAAGAGAAAGGGGATAGTCACCCAGAGAGGAACAGTAAGACTGCAAAAAGTTCAGCCCAGCTTATCAAATAAAGCAGTGATATGCATATTGTTAATGTTAAATTCCACAAAAAGAATTCTGGATGGTTCATCTATATGCTACTATAAATATGTGGGAAAATTTAACCAATATTTTTTTCTACTGCAAATTTAAAACTGCTAAACCAATATATCCAGTTGTGTTAGCCTCCAGGATACACTGACTATGAATATGCATGTCAAATGTTAAGTATATGCCTGCAAGATCTTAGAAGTTACAAACATCCACAGTTTTGAGACTTTTCACATTTTGCAAATATTTACATAGTAAAGATTTGAATCCCTGTAACTTAAAAATCTCTAATCCGATTCTCTACATATTTAGATGATTCTATAAGCATTGCCAAAAGGTTATTCATGCTAATTTGCACATATCTAACACCAAAGGTGCCGAGTTATATGCATACTAACATACTAACATACTATTTGCCAGCAGATTAGGCCTTACGGTCTATCGAGTCTGCTCGACCTTAGATCCTTAGTTGGGTGCCGAGGCCCTCCCATCCCTTGTGCTCCAGAAACCCCTATCATCCATCCCCACCCCCCGGGACAGGCCATCATCTGATACATCCGCTTTTGTCTGTCCCACCTCTCTTGAAGCCCTCCACTGTGGATCTCTGAACCAGCTCGCCAGGCAGTGCATTCCAAGGGTCCACCACCCTCTCAGTGAAAACCTCCTCCTCTTTCCCCTCACCCTTCCACCTTCCAACTTCAAACCATGCCCTCTGGTGATACCTCCTGCTTTAGTCTAAAGATCCCCTCCATGTTTACCCTATTTATTCCCTTGAGGTACTTGAAGACCTCAATCATGTCCCCTGTCTCTCCTCTCCTCCAATGAAAACAGGCAGAGCTCCTCAAGTCTGTCCTCATACGTCAAATCCTCTAGCCCTCGTATCATCTTAGTTGCCCTCCTCTGTACCCTCTCCAGGAGCTGTATGTCCCTCTTCAAGTGTGGTCTCCAGTACTGTACACAGTACTTGAGGTGTGGTCTAACCAGTCCATTGTACAGCAGCAGAATCACTTCCTTGCTCCTAGAGGTGATCCCCCTTACGATGCATCCCAACATCCTGTTTGCCTTGCTAGCCGCTCTCCTGCACTGCTCAGAGTTATTCATACATGCATCCACCAAGACCCCTGGGTCTTTTTCCCCTATTGAGGCCTCCAGCACCTCCCCTCCCAGGGTGTACCTGTGTTTAGGGTTTCCCCACCCAAGATGCAACACCTTGCACTTGGTGATATTGAAATTGAATTTCCATGTGTGAGCCCAGCTTTCCAGGGTGTCCAGGTCCCCTTGCAGGGCCAACCTCCCCTCTTCTCCCTCAACTACTGCTCCCATCTTGGAGTCATCCACGAAGAGACTCATTTCACACCCTATACCCTCCCTGATGTCCGATATGTATGCATTAAACAGGATCGGACCCAGGACCAAGCCCTGCGGTACCCCACTACCAACCTGTCTAGGGTTCAAGAGCTCCCCACAGACCACTACTCTCTGGGTGCATCCAGCTAGCCAGTTTTCAATCCATCTGACCATCAAAGGGCCTACTCCTAACCCCATCAGTTTCTCCACCAGACCATTGTGGGGGACAGAGTCAAACGCCTTGCTGAAGTCCAAGAATAATACATCCACAGGCTTTCCCCTGTCCAGTTCTGATGTTACCCATTCGTAGAACTCCACAAGATTGGTTTGACATGATCTACCTGGTACAAACCCATGTTGCCAACTATCCAGACCTCCCACCTCCTCCAAGTACACCCCCAATCGTTCCTTTAGTATACTCTCCATTAATTTTCCCACCACCGAGGTCAAACTGATGGGTCTATAGTTACCTGGTACTTCTCTCGACCCCCCTTTATGGATTGGCGCCTCTCACCAATCCCTAGCTACCCTTCCTGTCTCAAGTGACCTGTTGAAGAGCTCCGCCAGGGGTGTAGCCAGTATGTCCGCCAATTCCCATAGTACTCTCGGATGAATGCCATCCGGCCCAGGAGATTTGTCTTTCTTTAGGGCCTTGAGGGCTAACCATACCCTTCTGGCGGAGATAGCATCATCCGTCCCCTCCACCTTACTGGCCTGTACTGGCTACTAAATGTTCTGCAAAAAATAAAATGACAGATTTTGAGCACATATAATTTTGAGATGATGCATCATAGTGTCATGAAATCAGGCACATTACTAGAATACCTATCATAAAGGAATCATGCCAAATTTAAGGTCTCTGACCCAATAGATGGTTGAGGTATATGCAGACAAAGATTTGCATGAAATTTTGCCCCTCAAAAATTACAGAACTTGAGCACCTATAATTTTGAAACTGTCCATCTGAATGTCATGATATTTGGCACATAACTGGCTCTCCTCCAAAAGAGTGGGCATACCAAATATCAGAGCTTTAGCTTAAATGACAGCCAAGGTATGACCACATTATTAAATTTAAAACAATGTGCAGAATTCAGACGAAAACCAACGGAATTTCATGAAATTTCATTGAAATTATGTAAATTCAGAATGTTCCCATTTCACGCAGCTCTAGTAGTAACCTATCACTTTAGTTATAACTAATGTACAGTACCAATTCTGCAGCTCTATCTGTTCTCTAGAACCCTCATGAAAAAGTAGGTGATTATGATAATCCTAAATGAGGCTAGCCTAGTTTGCAAGATTCTAGATGAATAAAACATAAATAACAATAAATTATGTCTATTTGTAGTATATTTTGCACAGCTGTCTATGTGGTGTCTGAGGCTCTTTAAGGAGGATCTTATTTTTAGGTTCAAATATATTTTTTTATCCTTATATTCTGCTACAAGCCTTCCACATCTAGTATCAGGCAACTTCTCAGCCCTACTGCCAGTATCCTGTACCTTCAAAAGCGGTATCTCGACAATAGAGTGGAGTACACAGAGTAAGTAAATAAGGGCAGAGGAAGGAGGGCTAAGTTTATGTTCTCGGATTGGGCATTGGAGCTGATGTATCTTTGGTCGTGGTGGTTGTCTTGTCCGCTGTCCCTTCCTGTCTTTTGCAGCACTGCCATCATCCAGTGATTATGCGACTTGGAATTGGTTATGTAATAGATAACCCACTCTATGGTGTGCAGTTGCGCTCTGATATACGCACGTCTTGGTGTGTGTCAACCACCCAAGGCATGCCTATATCGGAGTGTGACTGCACATCCTAGAGTGGGTTATCTATCATATAACATGGCAAAATTGTTTTTGAGGGGGGTGAAAGTACAGGTGTGCAGTCGTACTCTGATATACACAAGGTTATGTGATGTGTTTCAACCAACCAGCAGAGATAATTTTTCCTACCCATTTTATAAATATAGTTTGAGGGGTGTGGGGGGAGGAGCCCCCCTCTACAGTTTGTGTTCTGACTTGATTGGGTTATATTGAGGTGCTTCACAGGACATAATGGCACTTTTCTGTTCTCTTTGCGACATGCCAAATTTGTAGAAAGGTTACCCTCCAGTAAGTATACATCCGATATACTGCTGCCAATACATTGTCATTCACAACTTTTGTTTTCGCTCTAATCTGGGTAACCCTTCAAAAGCAATGCCCAAGGCTGGATCCAATATTTAGCCCTGCCCAGTGGTGTGTTGAGAGCAGAGCCCGAGTCCCATCTAGTATCCTTTGGCCTGCATTTGGTTCTATTTGTCCCCCCCCCCCCCAACATTACTACTTACAGCATCTCTCTGCCCATACCAAGAAACTACTGCTGTTCTGCTTCTTGGGCCACCTGGAGGCAGTCAGGCATTGAGACAGCCAGTCACTCTCACCAGAGGTGAGAGCATTCATGATACTACATTTTAGGAATGGATTACTTTCTAAGAAATGTATTTCTTGTACAATCATTCAGCCCATCCCAAAATATACAGGAGGGCTTAATATACTTGATAAAATGGCAAGGAAAAATCCAAACACTTGAATGGCTGAGAAATGTCTTCTCACTGTGGCATCAAAATTAGGGCTGTGCAAACCTCCTGAAGTTCAACCACACAAACTTTGACAAACGAACCATGTAAAGTTTGCCAGAGTTCTCTTAACAGCAGACTAATTTACCCCAGTTCACGTATTAAAAAGCATTAAAATAAGCATTGAGAAATGCGATACAATGAAACAAGAAGGAAGGCTTCTTTATAAACACACAATTGCCTGGACTCCTGGGAGGTTTCTAGTGGATCCTGGGCACATCCTGGTCACATTTCATAATGTCAGGTGTGAACTACAGTTTGCAGTTCGACAGGTTCACCTGGTCCGCACCATTCGAGTCATGGTAAATCAGTTGAACCAAAAATCCACCTATTACCCCTAAAAGTTCTCCACAGTCCAAAAGAATCAAACACCCAAAGTTTGAGGTGTTTAATTATTTTATAGAACCAAACTTGCAGCCCCTAATTGAAATGCTGTTGTTGCATGGTTGGATGCTTCTTGTTTTTAAGCCAGCCAAGCTTATGTGAGGCAAATGGTGCAAGGCCATCTGCAAGCTCAACACAAAAAAGGGACTATTTCATAGAAACATAGAATCTGTCAGCAGAAAAGGACCACTTGGCTCACCCACTCTGCTCAGACAAAGTCCTGTGCAGCGAGAATATCCGGGACTGGGAAGGCAGAAGCCAGAGAGGGCGAGGGGAGCAGCAAGGTCAGCTCCCAGGGTGGGGGCTGACCAAACGAGCAGACACGAAAGACCGTTAGACCTATTCTGCTGGCATTTTAGTATGTTAGTAGTATGTATGTTAGATGTTCCCTGCCCAATCTGTCTCTGCAGACCCTAACTGGTCTTCGGCAACCCTACCCCCTCCCTGCCTATTTACTAATATCGCCATATATTTATCCCATGCATGCTTGAAGCCTCCTCCCACTCTTTTTGTTTCCACCACTTCTGCTGGAAGTCTGTTCCAGTACTTCCTCAGATCCCTCTTAACCCCCCTCCCTCCCCCCACAGCTTCATTGTATGCTCCCTGGTCCTGATGCCCTGTATCATTTGAAAGAGAATCCCTCCTGCATCCTGTTTACCTCTTTGAGGTACTTATAGGTCTCTGTCATGACCCCTCTTACTCTCATCTCCTCCAGGGTGTACATGTTGTGTTTTCTTCTCCTCATGCCTCTCCTCATAGGGCTTCTCATGCAACCACAGCACCATTTCAACTGCCCTCCTCTAAACTGCCTCCACTCTGTCTATACCTTGTCTGAGGTCTGGCCTCCAAAACTGGACACAGTACCCCAGCAAGGGTCTCATGAGCATGTGATACAGTGATAACACCACCTCCCTTCTCCTGCTGAGCTACCCCGCATGATGCACCACAGCATCCTACTAGCCCTACCCACTGACTTGTCACACTGCCCTGCACCACTGGTTATGATAACCCCAAGGTCCCTTTCCTGCTTAGTGACTATCAGTACCTACCCGCATCCTATAGCCCATTGCTGGGTTCCTATGCACTAGATGCATGATTCTGCACTATTTGGCAAAGAACCCCAAATGCCATGCTCTTGACCACTCATCAGGTTTCCCAAGATCCCTTCTCTCTACCCCCTTCTGAGTGTCCATCCTTTTACAGATTTTGGTATCATCTGCATTCATTAAAATAAAGCATTTTTCGCCATGTAAAATGTATTGAAATAACTTAATTTATGAACAGCTATTTTTTGATGTTGACTACAGCACATAGCATCAAGCCATCTATAAGTGCAATAGGCCACTGCAGGATTCTCCATTAAAGGATTTTGATGCAATTCAGAGGGGCATAAGGACACTCAGCCTTTGTAGCATACATATAAATCCTTTAATGCACAGCCTGTGTTGGCTTATTCCATCTGTAGCTTGCAAACCAAGATACTGTAGCTAGCAAGACTCTTGATAGTTGAGTGGTGGCTTATGTTTATCCTAATTGAAACCCTGAAGTATTAAAAAAGCTACTTTAAAATCTAGTCCCTATAGTAGCCTACAGAGCATGCCCCCTTGCTGTCCATATAACGACATCATATAATGTGTTAGTATGGGGGCCGCACTCGGGACAGAGAAGTGGAAGGGATCCCTGGTGCTCCCATACATGGAGTACTGTGCAAGGTTCTGGAGCCTTCACCTCAGGAAAGACTGTGCAAGGGTGCACTCTGTACAAACAAGGGTGACCACAGTGATCCGGAAGATGGGGGAAAAGATGTATGAAGATAGACTACAGGTCCTCAATTTGTAAACCCTGAAGACTAGAACAGAAAAGGGGGACATGACAGACATGCAGATACAAGCATGGATTAAACAAGGTGACATGCAAGGAACTGGTAACCTTAAGCATAAACACTAGCACACAGGAGAAGTCACTTAAACTGGCCATGGGAAAATTCAGGAAGGATGTCTGCAAGTACCTTTTCACAGAAAGGATTGTGGACATGTGGAACAGATTGCCACAGGTGGTAGTATCTACCAAAACAGTGGGCGGGGATTAAAGCAAGGATGGGGCAGGCACAAGGCCATAGTAAGAGTGGTAGAAGAGGAGGCAATGGGTAAGGGAGACAGATGGCCACTAGGGCTAAATTAGGCGAAATAGGTAGAGCAGGGAGACTGGATGGGCCGCTGGGCCTTTTTCTGCTGTCATATTTTCTTTCCATGTGACTTGGTAGTGAGATCCATGCTGACTTGAAACTGAGAGCAGACACAGAGGAGGACAACATGAGGCTGAGATATGTTGACCTGCTCTCTTTTTTTTAATCTGCATCTGCAAGGCAAAAAGAAGTAACTGATTTATTTTTGTTTATCTCACAGTGTGTCCTTGGAGTGCTGAAGATTTGTTTCTGACTTGTATTTGAAAACTGACACACAGGAAAATCATTTCAGAAGTGTTAACATAATTATCACAAGAAGAGATAAAAATCACCTTTAGAAATGACCATACTGTAAATCCTGTCTCATTGAGGTTTTTTTTGTTTTCTTCTATTATATTGTTTTAACAGATTAAAGTTTATGTTTGACTTTGCAACATTTTTCATGACAGACTGTGTCTCAAACCCAGTAGCGTGAGACCAAATGACAGCAACGCTATAGAAACAGTGAGGCAAACCAGTCACACCACATCGCAGCTCACCCAGTGGCATGACCACACCTCATCACAAGATAAACTGCATGTTATACAGCTGGCCTGTTGCATGACAAGAGTAGGAAGAGAGTTTACATTCCCACATACCTCAAGGCTGCCCTCTGGCTAAATTCCCTACAATGGAATGTGCTAGTGCGGGCCAACTAAGCGTGCCTAGATTTCATCACTGGCACACGATAATTAAGGAGCCTGTCAACCCAGACTCAAAGAACTAATATGAACTAAGTTTATACAAGAGCCTGAGCTCTATATACTGTCCCCAGTTCATTGCCTCTGAAAATGTTAACTGAGGCCCTGACTTCATGACTTCCATAAATAAGCAAGTGCCATTTAAAGTGGCACTTTTATCACAAGGTTTAAAGTTAAATCTAATAGTTTTAGTAATACTGAAATTAATAGTTCCCTGAAATTATAAAATACCAACATTAGGGGTGACACTACGTAGGCACTGCTTTCAGTATGGCAAGAAAAGAAAGGGCTCCCTACTTGCAACTGTGTTTTTTAAGCCATATATGTATTTACATGTACAGCTACTGGGGCCTGGATATTCAGGTTAGAGCAGTGCTGGCATAAATAGTGCCACGCTAACCAAATACAACTTGTCCAGATGAGGTGGGGACCATATTCAAAGGACTCCTGTGCATGATGTTCAATAGACAGCAAGATCGCACTACATATACTCTACTGCATCCATGTGACTGAGGGAACTCTCTTGCATGTAAGGCAGTGGTATAGTAAGTGAATTTTCGAAGTGGTAAAAGGAGTTCTGACATTAGCTAAAGGATGTAGAGGAACACTAGACTACCAGTGAATGCTTAGTTAGGGATCTGGTGAGGGTGAGGGCAACAGCCAATGATCTATATAATGCCATCTTGCATCATGCATGGAGAGGGTGGTGAACGCTTGGAATAGTCTGCCACAAGAGGTGGTAGGGGCAAGCACAGTGGAGAGGTTTAAACATGCCTGGGACAAGCACAGGGAAACCTTGGGTGGGAAGGAAGTGATGAAAAGCCATTGACCACTTAGAGTGAGTGGATGCATACATGTATAGGGCCTATGGGCAGACTGGATGGGCCTAGCGGTCCTTATCTGCCGAAAATTTCTATGTTTCTATTCAAATTTTGAGTTTGAGTTTATTTTTATATTTTAACTGATATGGCTGGTAGGCAAAGGCTTGTTTTCAGGGTTGTCCTGTATTTGACAAATTGTTACAAAAGTTAAAAAAATACATCAGTTACAACATACAATCAAAACAATGAACGATACAATACAGGTGAATTGATATTCACAGACATAGACATTTAAAAGGACTTGCCAGTGGCACACAAAGGATTTGAGGAGAAACTAGTATAACTGTAAGAGACACAGGAAGTGTACATATAAATATATTATAAATCATAATGTACATTTTAGTTTCTTAAATATGGAACTTTTTTAAACCCCAAATGGTTTTCTTTTTAGAAATTTAGAGAAACCCCTATGTAAGAAATACACTATGCCAACTGAACTAGAACGTCAGAATTTTAGAACTGTTTGCATGTGAGCCAGCCTGCCACTGCAGCGGTAGTACTATCACTCGTGAACCTGACGACCCTCATTCAGGAAGAAGCCTGGGTCATCAGAGGACCAGCTAGGGGGAGGATGGCTGAGTATCCCATGCATGCTCACCTTCCCTGAGGTGGGAGGGAGAATGGTCTCCACTGCAACAGTGCCACCTGGCTGACTGCAGGTGGAGATGCATGTGAAGCCATGAACTGATGGAGGGGGACGTCAGTGATATGACACTATACATCAACAAAACCTTCCTGACATCAGGGGGTTGGACAGCAAATGATAAAAATCCTGACCAAATGCAGGATGCTGTCCACCCCCCCTTGCAGGTCCTGCACCATTGACTGGGTTCTCTGCCTCACTGACCAATGCTTCAGCTCTGTTAGGGAAGAAACGGCCTGGCCCTCTGGCAGCCTTTCCCATGGGGGGGGATTATCCAGAGGGGATCTGTGAGTTAGTGGTAAGTCACAGAGATGGTTGATGATGGAGCTGGGTGGGGTGACTGGATTGACTGGGGCCAGTCAGGGATGTAGAGGCAACCTATAATAAATTAAAAAAAAGGAGCTGTTTGTATGCAGCACCCTCTTATGGTTATGTGTGCCTGAAATGTTTAGGAATAAACAATCCGGACCAGTTAAGGATGATGTCATGATTTAATGTAGAATCTTGGTCACATGTCTTCACTGAGCCTGCACTTGCAGATGCCCCAGAATGCTGGGATGATTTGAATGCTCATGCACAGTGCTCTGGGCTCATGACCACTTATCTTCCAACTACCAGATCTCTAGCAGAAGAAAAACTTTAAAAAGCTATAATTAACAAAGCTTGTGTAGTTATAAGAATACCAACGATATGTTACCCTTCTCCCACAAGGTTTGGTGAAGCACAGGATGTATGTGGGTGGCTTTTAACTTTTTCCCTTTGGAAGATCAGAACCTGATCTGGCAATTATCTTTGGTACTTTCCTTTCTCTGGCACACAGTATCTCCACTCGGGGCAGTGTACAAAGGTGCTGTCCCCTGAGAAATAACAATATCAAATAGCCACAAGCAATCACAGTACCCAGTATTCTTAATGACATAAACCATTCATGAGGACTCCAGTAACTGTACCAAAACCCTCTGGAACAAGCCCCGGGGTAAAAGATTTATTAGTGGAGGAGAAATGTGGTAATTGGGTAGTTACTGTGTGAACACCCAGAGTGATGGTGGATGCCAGTGGATCATTTCAGGGATCCCTCTTTAATCACATACAAGGAGAGGCTGGAGACATACTAAAGGAACACAAGCTGGGATTTATTGGAGCTGCAGTTCACAGTGGACACCCAAGCAGGCGATAGATTACACAGTATAAGGCAGCTTTACTTAAACCCTTCATACAGGATTTTTTCCTTTAATAAATTTCAGATGCAACAATAGATCACGCTATACTATATTCCACTGTAGCTTATGCGCTGTATTATAAATAGGGCTGAGCAGCTCAGAGCTATAATGATTCAAGCCCACCTGAACACAATGGTGTTGGGCTATTGATGATGTTGGTTCAGCTTGTACAGTACTTCTTAAAAGATCCCCAAATCCCCTCTCCCATCTGCCAAAGCAGCCCATTCCACAACAAAATATACAAAATGCTAAAATAATACAATTTAAATATTTTTGGCTGTGCTGCCACTATTCAGGATACTCATGCTCTCTCTTGTGAGTAACAATGCTTCAGGGGCATGCATACCTGTAGCACTGTTGCAGCAAGAGTAAGAGCATGCACAAGGGAGGGTGGCTGACATTATTGGTGGAGGTGGCTCTAATGCATGCCAGTAATAGATAGCCTGGGCTGGCTAAATGTACTTTCTTGGATAAAGGCATCAGGTGTGGGACACCATGGTGGCAGAGGGAGGCCTCAGGTATGTAAAGGACTGGACCTCTGTAACATGGTGGTGGTGGTGGAGGTGATGGTGGTGGGGGTGTGGTGGGGGTGGGGTGATTGGGATTAGAAATAGAGTGCTTGTGTGGCTGTGGACCATGGCAGGGTAGGTATCTGCAGCTAGGAGGGGAGAGGGCAAGGATGTACATACTTGGAGCAGGGTGTGTGCCAGCAGGTTGTAGGAGGTAAGTGTGTGCATAATGGGGCAGCTTGTGGGGCAGTAGATTGGACTGAAAGGGGTGTGCATATATACTGGGGCAGGGTGTGTATCAACAAATGGGAGAGTGCAGGGGTATGCATGCATATATTTGGGTAGGGTGGGGCTGCATTTAGGAGGAAGGTGGGATATGCTACTGGTGAAGGGCAGAGTTCAGCAGATGGCAATGAACAGGTGTGTGTATTTTAGCGTAAGTTAGGTATCAGCAAATGGGAGAGAGCATGGGGGCACATATATTGGAGTAGAGTGGTGCTGCAGATAGGAGGAACATTTATTGAAATGTTTCACCAGCAGGGCACACTGAACAACAAGTTGTTCATCTCATGGTGCCACCTGGGGGGAGGGGTTACATAGGGTTGTGAAGGAAAATCAGTTACAATAGTATGTGGGTAATACAAACAATACAACATTGTAAGATTGTGCAGCAGTTAGAACACAAGTTACTGTACAATAAACAGTAGTGGAACATTGGGTAAATTACAATACATGTCCAAAATCATACAAAAGAACATAAATGTACAAAACAGTAATAACACGATGCAACCATTTATAATGCATGAGTGTACCAGGAGCAGGCTCGAGGTAGTATGCAAGTGCTGTTGGAGTAAAAAGGACAGGGTTAGGTTGTGCAGACTGGTGACCCAGAAGGGCAGGTGGAGAAGAGAGGGGGGAGAGGCAAGAACTGAATATGAGGAGAAGGGGTAACCATTTCCTAATTTCCCCCTTCAGGATGTTGAGAACCCTGCGGGGGGGGGGGTCATGGTAGGAAGGCAGAAACTGAAGATAGGTAGTAAGGTGGGTTAAAGCAGGAACAGCTGAGGGAAAGGTAATTGTGTAGGGCAGAGGTAAGGGAGGAGTAGTAGTAGGAGGAGTGTCATATTTCAGGGGGGGGAAGGAATTCCAGATTTTAGGGAAACGATGGGTGAAACCAGTCTGACTGATGAGGGTGAAGCAGCGAGGAACCATCAAGGTGCAGGCGTCATTTGATCTGAGAGAGTGAGTGGAGGGAGGTGGAGTGGAGAGAGAGCATAAGAGATAGGAGGGGAGACCCCCGAACCAGAATTTGGAGGTTAGTTTGGCACAGTGAGAGATGCGTCTGTGAGATAGTGGAAGGAAGGTTAGAGAGCGATAGATTTCACAGTGGTGGGAGCGGGAAGCGGTGTCAATAGCAAAGTGGCAGAAGGAGTTAAAGAGAGTGTCCAACTTGGTCAGGAAAGATTTGGGATCAGCACCATAGACTACGTCACAGTAGTCAAAGATGGGAAGTATCATCTTCTGGACAATTTTGTGCCTCTCAGCCAGTGGAATGCAACTACAATTCCTGTACAGAGCACCAAGCTTGGGTGCAGTTTCTTCAGCATAGCATCAATATGCACAGAGAAGTTGAGGTGCTGGTCCAGCCAAACCCCCAGATATCTAAATGAGGAGGTATCCTCCAAGATGGTCCCATCAAGGATGTGGAAGGTGGGTAGAGCCGGGAGCCTAGAGGGTCTCTGCCTGGTGCCAAAGGTCACTGAGACTGTCTTCTTGGTGTTTAGAAAAAACTGGTAAGAAGCAAACCAAAGCTGAACTTGGTTGAAGTCATGATGTAAGCTGGTTTGCACAGCAGCAGGGTTTTTGCCGGAACTGTACAAAACAGTATCGTCAGCATACATGTGGATAGAAGAGGATGAGCAGGCTGTGAGAAGATCATTAAGGAAAATGGAGAAGATTAGGGGACCAAGCACTGAGCCCTGAGGGATACCAGGGTTGATGGGGTGTGTGGGGGAAATGGAATCAAGGATTCTCACTGATTGGGTTCTGCCAATGAGGTAGGATTTAAACCAATTGGTGGCTGATGGAGCAAGGCCAGCTGAGGAAAGTGAATCAAGAAGCAGGGGATGGAAAACAGTGTTGAAAGCTTTGGCTATGTCGACAAAGATGGCTGAGGTGATCAGGCCATCATTCATCCCTGAAAGGATGGAATCAGTAAGCCTGAGGAGGGAGGTGGTTGTTGAGTGCTTCTTCCGAAAACCAGATTGGAAGGGGGTGAAGAAGGAAGAATCAGAGAGGAAGGGTGATAGTTGAGAGACAACTAAATGTTCTTGAAGTTTGGCAAGGGTAGGAAGGAGGGAAATGGGGCGATAGCTGCCAGGAGTGGATATGTCACCACCCTTGGGGAGAGGAAGGACTACAGTGTGTTTCCTGGATGAGGGTACTTGGGCAGAAATAAAGGACAGGTTAAGGATTAGGGAGATAGGATAAGCAATTGCAGGAGCAGAAAGGTAGAGAAGTTTAGGATCAAGCTCATCTGATGAGGAGCCTTTAAAGGGGTTGAGGGATAGGAGATCATTAAGAGCTTCATCAAAGGAGATAGTAGAAAAGAAAAATGTGCAGGGTTAGGCAGTGGCTGAGGTGAAGGGCTGAAGGTAGTAGGCGGCAATGGGGAGAGGGAATTAAGAAAAGACGTGGTGCATGAGGTGTAGTAGGCATTAAATTCATTGGCCACAGAGCCAGGGTCAGAAACTAGGGAGTTATTTATTTTGAGAACTGGAGGGGGAAGGGGAGTGAATAGGGCATGAACTACCCTCCAGAATTTAGACGGACAGTTAATGTTAGTCAGGAATGAGGAGTTTAAATAATTGGACTTAGCCAGTGTAGTAGCTTGCTGGCGCAGGGTGGAATTCTGCAGATGGTAGTGTGCAGATGTGTGCAGAGCATTCTAGGGCAGGGTGGGTGCCAGAATATGGATGAGAGTCAGGGATATAATTAACAGGACAGCATCAGTGTTGTGACATGGGTAGGGACAGAGATGTGATTACTAACACTCAGTGGGTGTCAGTGGATGGGTGGAGGTCAGGTATGTGTTTAAAATTCATGGGGATTGAATGGGTGCCCCACCCCTAGAAGAGAAGATGGGACAGAGTGCAGCTTTTATTTTTCTTTTCAAAGAAGAATTTCACTGGATATATCAGTTGAAGGCACTCAGGCCCAGAAGCTTGAATGATGTAATGGACTTTAAACCCTATTTATGATATGTTCTGAATATGATCACAAACCTAGCCACAATATGTGTGAATCAATTATCTGATCTCTGAGTTACACTGCAGATTAAACTGGAATTAGCATGATATTTTAAAAAAGATTAAAAATGTTTAATATGAAATGCAATAGTATGTAAAGTGATACTGATATTTCTATTGTGTTGTCTTTATAGATAACTTTTGAAAAGGTGTACTACCTATTCTAGTTTTATCCTACTTTACATCTCCATCACTTTTTAATATTTGGATTACAGGAAGGTAGAATTGATTGTACTTTTGGATTAATAATGCATTTCAGTTATCAATCTTTGATACAAGAATCTGACGAAATTGTTCATGTTTAAAATTGATTTTGATGATGACAGTTTTTTAATACAGTTTGTATATACCGCCATATATTCACTACCCCTTATTCATGTTTCCTTTTTCCCCTTATTAAACTTTTAACCATGTTTTCTTCTCAGTACCCTCTGTATTTTTCTTCCTACTACCACCCCTGCTCATTTACCTTACTAATCCCCTGTCTCCCTGTAAGTGTCTTTTTCTGGGGGTAATCATATATATAGGTGTGGCTATTCAAAGGAGTTGCACCAGCTAACCCCAGAACTGTGCCCAAGGACAATATTCAAAAGTGGGAAATTGTCTGCCACATTACTCCCCGACATGCTACCGGGCTAAAGATAATGTATGCTGCACATCTCCAGGGGACATGCCCATGCATATGAGGCACATCCCAATATTCAGCCTGGGATGTGTGGTGCATCTGCCGGCACAGCCCAGAGATGTGTCACATACCTGGGCTCAAAGTTGAGCCCGTAACAAATGGCTCAAGTGCTAGTCACCTACAGGCAGGCCACTGTAGTGCAGTGTACAACACAGCAGCTGCCAGCCATGGGTGGCAGCCCCCCCCAACACCATACACAAGTACACACACTAGTCCCTGGTAGTCTAGTTGTACCCCCCTCCCTATCCTGTAACCCTGATCTCCCATAATATCATATATTTACTATCCCTTGTGGTCCAGTGGTTCCCCCTCCCCCCCCGCACACCTGATCGCTGTGACATTATATATTTTAATTTCCCTGGTGGTCCAGTGGTTCCCCCCTTCCCGCCCATACCTCCGATCACTGTGATAGTATTTATCATACAATCCCTGGTTGTCTAGTGGTACGCCCCCACCACATAGGACCCCCAGCCCACCCAGCTCCCCTTGGTCATCGGTGGGTAGCATATCCACCCACATACCTCCGTGGCTGCCCACCAAATGACAGCTTACAGTATGTGCTGCAAGCTCATTGGTCCACACTGTGTACCAATGGGCTTGCAGTGCATACTGTAATAGTCATTCACAACTTTGTGAATGACGTCATTCATACCAGAGTATTTAAAAATGCTATTTTGGGTGATCGGGGTTCCGGGATGGGGAAGGGGTGCCACTAGACTACCAGGGATCCTATCATAAATACTATCACAGTGATCAGGGGTACAGGTGAGGAGGGGGGAACCACTGGACCACCAGGGAAATTAAATATCTTTTCATATGGTGATCGGTGGTACAGGATGGGGAGGGGGTACTACTGTGGTCCTTGGTACAGGGACCACATGCTGTGCAGGGTGCCAGGCACATTTCGCTGGCCAGCCTTGCACAACACATGCAAATGCGGCCATAATGACATGTAAATGGCCCCATTTCTGCCTTGCATGCATTATGACCCTTTTGCATATTGGTTTCTGAATAACAAGAATTTGAGCATGGCGTATCTCTGATGCGCTGGCACATGTCTCATTCCTGGTATTCAAACCTGTCTGGGGGATGTGCCGGTGCATTGTATTTGTGCAGTGCGCATTATTTGATATATTCAGAAGAGATGCAACATGGCACATCTCTTTGGAATATATCCCTTAGTTGCTCCAGCGCAACTCAGTTGCACTGTGCCAGCACTTGCGCCATTGCCAGGTGCAATTATGAATATTGGGCCCATAATATATAGAATAATCTTAGTATTTCCATAAAGATATTTTGTACATCAATTTTAATAGTTTTAATATTCACTTCTTAGTAACTGAAATACTCAACAAAAATTGGTTATAAGAAAATGTGAAATTCTTCAGGCAATTAACCTTGCATTTTACTAGGACTGATAAATGGTATAACAAGCTCTACCGAGCAAAACACCAGAGCACTAGGGTTCACTACTTGAGTTGTTTGAGGCATGACAGCTTTCTCCATATTGTGCACATTGTGTGTTTAAATGGAGCTTGTTATGCACATTGCATGCAGGTGCAGCACTTTTTGTTTTGTAAGAGAAGACTGGGACAACTGCAATAAACTTCACTTCATACATACATACTGTTTTAAAGTCTCAGTGCAGTGTGATTCTGTGACAATGGACTGAGGCTACACTGAAACTTTGATCATGTTTGGATTGAAGGGACACTGCCAAACATTTTTGCATTATACTATTTTTGGTTGAAACCCCACATGTTATGTTTGCTTACCCTCTCTAAAAGTCATTGATGATGCTGGTTGCTTTATCTGCTTCCTTTCTTAGTAGAACTGAAAAGCAAGCTAATAGTGTAGTTATACCTAGCCTTGATTTGTTTCAAATTCTTGATCTATTCTTACTGCATACTTCATGAACATTAGAAACACTGCTAAACAGTGCAGTGAGTCAAGATGCAATAGTATCCTCTCCTGTAGCTGCATCATGAGTGGCTAGACTGTGTTAGGGTGTTCCCAAGTCCAGGAAAGATGCAGTGAGTGTTTATCAAACAATATAAACAAACATGTTTTGGTGTGGTAACACCAGTATGGTGGGCAGTCTGTTTTTCACTTTTTAAAAGAAAAAAGGAATAGAATGTAACTATGCTATATATCAGCAGTCTCTACGGAATGTGACCAATCATAAAATGTGTTTTTTAAACTTGTGACACTTTGAGGCCTAAGGGGGTTGACAGTGTCCCTTTAACTACTGCAGTTGTTTGCTTGTGCACCATGGTTTAGTGTAGTGCAGTGCTTATGTAACATGGACTGAATGAGGCTCCTGTGTACTGTTAGTAGTTCAATAAGTTTAGTAAGGTGATTGTTGTAAGTTGGTTAATTGTGGTGATTGGTAAGCTGTTGTTACGTACATGTGGTCATTTATGCTTTCTATCCCACAAGGGGACTACCACCCTTTCAAGGTACCAATAGCACAGGAACCCTCTGGAGGAGGGTTCCACCTTTAGTGGTACTGCAGGACCAAGGATATCTTTGGCTAAAGATACCTTTGGGAAGTGCCCAAAAGTCAAAGCCAAAGGTGTAGCTAGAATGGTCAGAACATTGGCTTCCCTTCAGAAAAGAAGGAAGACCACAGAGCTGAACGAACCAGATTAAGAAATGTATGAGTGAATGACCATCTGATGCATGAACCCCCACCCAAGATCCCAACTTAACCAGTAGAAATAGAAATGAGCCAACAACAGTAACAAACTAACTGTAAATATCTTATAACTTTGTCCTGATGGAGAGGGAACAACCCTTGTGAAGGAAACCTTAGGATATCAAAGGCCTTTGGTTGTCAATCCTCCAAACCTAAGATGATGCTATTAAACCTCAAGCGCATAGTTGGATCTGTAACATACTAATGAAGCTTGATAGAAAGAAGATGAAGAAAAGTTGAACAGTTTGAATACAGCTTGAGATTTGGTAAAAAGTAAGTGAATGGAAGTGGCATACTTTAGAGGATTTACTAATCTACTCCATCCTAATATGATGATCATCCTCAAAAGTGTCACAGAACTGATAGTTTATGACTAAAGGGACCTTACATTGAAGGCCCCACCAAGAAAGAAAGAAAGAAGGAAAGAAGGAAAGAAGGAAAGAAAGAAAGAAAGAAAGAAAGAAAGAAAGAAAGAAAGAAAGTCCTATTTCCCTTTACAAAGAATGATTAGCCTCCTATATGGAACAGGACACTGTACGGAGGAATGCCATACTTCTGGGCTATAAGGAGGCCTAAACCAGTATGCCCCCAGGACACCGACACTATTACAGTGAAAACACTGATTTCAACAACATCAACATTTTCGCTGTAACAGACTGACCAATACCCTGGCACTTTCTCTCTCTCTCTCTCTCCCCCGGTCCTGCACCCCCTCCCCAATCCAACTCTGACTCAGAGTTGGAATCCTAAAGATCGGGGGGGGCAGAGTCCCCCACATGTGGGGTTTGGGGGCAAAGCCCCCAATGAAAAAACAGCCAGGGTCTCCAGTTGGATTTATGTTGACTGCAAGTTGCAGTTGACATAAATCCATCACTGTGATGGTGGTCGACAACTTAGTTGTCAAACCATCATCGTAGAGCAGCCTAAACCTAGGTGGGTATCACACAGTTGAGGTTGTATGACCAATGGAGCCTCCACGCATGAGGTTCCCACTCTTCAGTAAATGGTTGAGGGATGTGGTCCTGCTAAATGAATGAGAACAGGTAGAGACATAAACAGAAGCTGGTGTGGTGGATAATTCAGTGTCAAACAATAACCTGCTTCCCAAATGCTTCCTGGATTCCTAAGATTGAGGAGTCTCCACAGTTAGTATCATATGACTAAAGGAACACCCACAGAGGGTTCCACCCCTGCAGGCATTGCTTGGGCTACAATACAAGCATGGATACTACTTGGACTACAGAGCATCTCAGGCTAGACCAAAGGAATACAACACGATGAGAAAGCTGACTACTGATGATCCCTAATAATTTAGGCCTTCAATATCAACGCTAAGCAAACTAAGCCCTAAGTTAAACCCAGGATGAGTGGTGGTTGTGCTGGGTGAGAAAAGTGCATAGAGTGGACAGAAAGAGAACTTATTGTAGGCGATGCTTGCACATAAAGTTAGCTACCACTGTACGACTAAAACAGACACTTTGGGTCTGGCAGCCCTGATATTCTCATCTGAAGAACAAGGCTCATAGATATAAAAAGCTGGGCCCTCAGGGGATTTAAAACTTAGCAGTACAACACCATAGGGTGCCAAAAGCATACAGTATTTAAGCCCTTGAAGGGGCTTGAACTATTACTTTGTTAGTCATCTTAAATAGTTCAAGCTTACACTTCGAGATTTATCTAGGTTTGAATGCAACTTGATGGAAGCATTACTTCAAGTTGGCAAAAAGATAATTACTAATATCCACTACAGCTGTGTATGGGGATGGGGTCTGCATTTATTGTAGGATGTGTTTTTTCATTGCATGGGTTTCTTGTCTAGAAATCTTCTTTTTCACCATATGGAACAAAAGCACAGTGGATAAGCACCAATACAGTAGGTGAAGGGGGCCTGGGTTTGATCACCAGTCAAAAATGTTTTTCTTTCTCACTACAATTTATGCAGTATGAGAGAAATCATTAGATGTTGTTGCTGATGTCAGTAATAGAGCTTCAGCAAGGTTTGAAGCAGACTTTCAGAATATGAAACTGTTACTTTGCTGCAGTCAACTGATATTTTAGGCTTATCTAAGTTAGAATGCAACTTAGTTAGAAGCATTACTTCCAGTTGGGAAAATGTTTATTATTAAACTCTGCTAGAGCTGTGTAGGGATGTCTGCACTAAATACAGGATGTGCTTTCTCATTGCATGGGTTTCTTGTAAAGCAACATTCTGTTTCACCATGTGGAATGACAGTGGTAGAGCACAAGACAGTAGTTGAAATGGGCCTGGGTTTGATCCACAATGAAGAACATTTTTTGTTCTCACTAAAATTTATGTAATGTGAGAGAAATTGTTAGATGTCATTGCTGATGCCAGTGATAGTGTTTCAGCAAGGTCTGAGGCAGACTTTTGGAACATTAAACTGTTACTTTGTTGCAGTCAACTTAATTAGTGTCTGCTGCTCTTTTGAGGCTTATCAAGGATTGAATGAAACTTAGTGAGAAGTATTAATTTCAGTTGACAAAAGGTGCATTACTAAACTTCATTACAAGCTGTGTGTGGAGGGGGTAGGGATCTGCTCTCAATTCAGGATGCACTTTCTCATTGCTTGGGTTTCTTCTCAAGAAACATTCTGTTTCACCAAGTGGAATGAAAGTACAGTGGTAGAGTGCAAATATAGTAGTTGAATGGGGCATAGGTTTGATCCCCAGTGAAGAACTTTTTTTTTGTTTCTCACTACAGTTTATGTGGTATGAGAGGAATTGTTAGATGTCATTGCTGATGTTAGTGATAGAGTTTTAACAAGGTTTTTAGCAGACCTTCAGAAAACTAAACTGCCACTTTGTTGCAGTCAACTTAATTAGTTCCAGCTGATACTCTGAGGTTTGTCTAGGTTCGCATACAACTTGGTGGAAGCATTACTTCCAGATAGCGAAAAGTTTGTTACCAAACTCCAGTGCAGCTGTGTGTGTGTGTGTGTATGTGGAGGGGGTACACTCAATGTGGTATGTACTTTCTCATTGCATGGGTGTCTTATCTAAAAACCTTCTGCTTTACCATGAGGAATGATAGCACCGTGGCAGAGCACCAAGGCAGTAGTTGAGTGAGAGGGCCTGGGTTCTATTCCCAGTCTGGAACATTTTTCTTTTTTTAATATAATTTATCTTGGTGCATGCATCACTCTATAGAAACCTTCTGTCTCATCATGTGAAATGATACCACAGTGGCAGATCAGCAGGACAGTCATATGGAAGGGGCCTGGGTTTGATTCCCAATTGTGAAAATTGTTTTCTTTTTCTTTTTCACTACAATTTATGTTGTTAGCATTAATCTCTCTCTCTCTCTCTCCCTAGAAGCCTTCTGTTTCACCAGTGGAATAATAACACAGTGGCAGAGGACCAGGACAGCAGTTTGGGGTGGGCCTGGGTTCAATTCCCAGTTTGAAACGTTTTTATTTTCACTCTCACTACAATTTATTTTGTTAGCATGCATCTCTCTCTAGAAACCTTGTGTCTCACCATATGGAATGACAGCACAGAGGCAAAGTACCAGGACAATAATTAGGAGGAAACCTAGGTTTGATTCACATTTGTGAACATTTTTCTTTCTTATTACTATTTATGTTATTATCATTCATTTCTTGTATGAGAGAAAGTGTTAGATGTCATTGGTGATATCAGTTATAGGACTTTCAGGGTTTGGAGTAGGTTTTAAAACAGCAGTGCAATGAAATTGGGCAAAACATTTGACCCTGCCTTTTTTTTTCACTATAAAAGATTCCAGGCATCTTCCAATTTTATTTAGTGGTACAGTATTCTAATTTGACCAACATTTGAATATTTTATAAATGTTTTAATTTAAATGTTTCTCAAGAAAAAAAGATGGCCACCACATTTTCCATAGAATTTGCACTCTAGACCTGGAAAGGGTTGGATCTGAAAAAATAAAAAAAAAGACTCATGCTGTGCAATGTAGAAGGCACAGAGGCAAGTACATTTGACAGTTATGCTAATATTTTTCTTAATCATAGCTGAAACTACAGGAGACAGTATAGCGCAGTGGTTTAAGGCTCTGGGCTGCAAACCTGGAGACCTGGGTTTGAATCCCACAGCCCCCACTTGCATACTGTATGACCCTTGGCAAGTTACTTAACTTACTTGTGCTCCCAGGTTGCACCTATAAACAAGCTTTGGTTTAGTATATCTCTCCTGGTAAAAAAAGAAACTACATTTTTTGTAAAAACATTTTTTGCTGCATTGCTGCTTTAAGACCATCAAACTGTTAGTAACATGGGAATGAAGAACATGGAAAATGTAACTGACCAACTCCGCTGAGATTAATCAATCACAAGAGAGAGTAGTGGAGATTCATCAATTGCAGTTCATAAGACCTTTTTTTAACAAAAGAGCATGTTGACTCCAAAGGTGCTGGAACTGATCAGATAAAAATTTCAGAGTTTGTGTATTGTGCGTATTATACGTGTTTATTTTGTGAGGTGTATGTGTGTGCTTGTGTGCATGCATGTGTCTGTATTGTGCAGCATCTGCCAGAAACTTGTTTAGCATGTATTTTTTTTTACTATACAAAAATAAGGCATCCATACCCTGGCACCACTCATTACTGTTGGAATTATACTTTGACTCTTTTAGCTACTGTACCACCTCGCCCTAGCCGTTTATTTAATTCTGAATGATATCACATTATGGTGCTGGACCCAAGACACTCATCTACTGCTACAGTGCATTGCCTGCCATTGTATAGATCCATTTCAGTACTGTATCACTTTCATTATTGCTAAGTGTTTATTATTTTTATGCAACTTTCTGCTAAATGTACTGTACATATGGTCTTTATCAGTCCATCAAATTATGTTTCTGCTGCTGGAGTGAAACTGTTTTGTTGTCTGCTGATGTCCTTCCAGCCCCAGGTCGGAACCTCCATGAAAATGAGATGTTACCCTTCATGAGGTTATCCTGGTTGGGGAAATTTTAAAATAAATAAATTAATTTGGTTAACATCACATTTATACTGGGAAACTGTATGAATGTAGTAACCATAATGCTCATTATTGTGTTGGCTATGTCATGACACGGCTTGTACTGTATAAGGAAATAGTCACTTAAGCAGTAAGACACAACAGGGAAAGCAATATGTCTGACTAGGATGGTTACCTTTTCAAGCAGCTCCAGGATGCCAGGAGAACTTGTTGTAAAAAGACTTCTTCAAAGAAACCGATTTAGTTCATGGTCAGACAAGAATATTTCCCCTAGGATTCATCCTTTGGAAAAACTATTTCAACCAGCAAACAGCACCAATAGTCTGGGTAGGGCTGGAGGGTTAATGGGCACACCGACTCGGAAAGTGAAACCCCTGATATCTCAGAAGCCTTCTGAGCCTAACATTACTGAAATTTCGGCAGGTTATAATAAATCACAAGCACAACAGCAAGGCATATGAGAAATATCAGGAATGCAAGCATACCTCTCAACCTCTTTACTCATAAATCAGGGACAAAGTTTTAAAAAATCAGACACAAAGACCCAAAATCAGGGACACATCTTAAAAATTGGTACTATTCACTTAGAAAGCTGATAGAATAAGTGGATTAGAGTAAGATGCATTTTCTGAAGAAGAAGAACAAGTCTGTAACTTTAATGTTTGGCATTATTTTGTATTTTCAATCCCCACTGTTCTGTCACAAAAACACAAATTTTACGAGGGACAGAGGAAAATTCTGAGTCAAAATCAGGGACGTCCCTGAAAATCAGAGACAGTTGAGAGGTATGAATACAATCAATACCTACACATTCAAATGTACCTGACATATCTTTTGGAGTTGCCACTAGCTCTGCATTGGATGGTGCACAAGGTGTAATGGTGGATAACTTGTGAAGCTTAATGATTTTACTGACATTCAAAGCTATTTCACAAGGTGTGGAGAGAATCGTTCTGAATCCTGTAAATCCAGTACTGGGCCAATCTCAGCAGAAAGAATATACTATGGAGAGTTTGGGAAGCTTGATGGATCAGATTTTGGAATGGATTCAGTGGTTTGATAGAGAGTTTGAGACAGTAAGTTGCAAAGTGAATTTTCTGCAACAGGAAGTTAAAACAAGCAGAGAAAATTTAAAAACTGTTACTACTCAGATTGAAGTCAATGCAGACGCTTAGACTGCCTTATTGGATAAAACAATGGGACTGGAAGTAACTACACAAGGCTGGGTAAAAAACAATTATAATATTAATAGAAAGATTGAAATGCTTGAGAACCAGGTTCGATACTGCAACCTGCAAATTGTTGGATTACCTTTAATGTTTGATTCAGATTTTAGAAACACACGAGAACTAGTCAAAGATCTACTCATTCAAGTTTGTGATCTGCCAGCCAGCAATTTATCATTTATTACCAAAGCCTTTAGAGTCCCTGAGAAGGCTACAGATAAAACTTTATCAAATATTGCAGTGACTGACCCTGAAGCTAAAATCACTATTGTAATTGCCCTAGAATTCAAGTCTGATCAGGACTTAATTATGAAACTCTGCAGAATAAAAGGTACTTTGTTTTATAAAGCATACTGTTTTTATGTATACCCTGACCTACCTTTTTCCACACAACAAAGGAGAAGGACACTTTTGTTGTATTGACATGATGTACTGGAACTCAATGCACAGTTTCAGCTACTAGTGCCAGAAAAGGTTTGAATAACATTTAAAGGAAAGCTGTCCTTATCTACAAACCCCTACCCCAAAATCTTCACCCCCTAATTAGGCTTTTCAGCTAGAATAAAAATTATTTTTCCATTGGAACTTACTTTATTTTATTTTTTAAAAGTTCACGATCCCTAAACATAACGGACGCTGCATGAGTCCATTTCCTTTGAAAGTGCGGCGCCACACCACTCGCCATAATGCAAAGATATTGAGGTGAGTGGTGAGGTGCCGCACTTTCAGAGGAAATTGACCTGGGCAGTGTCTGCCATGTTTGGGGATCAAGGACTTTTAAAAATAAAATAAAGTAAGTTCAAGATGAGAGGTTGCGGGAATTATAAATATCTATACTATTGGGCTTCAAGATGAGAGGCTGAGGTCAAGATAGGCTAAAGGAATTATAGATAGCTGTACTACTTAATTTATAAGGTCTGTATATGATATTGTTAGATGCATGCCTAGTTGCTTTTTATGTTTATATTTATTTTCATATGTTAAATATTTTCATTCCTCCTTTATGAATTGGACAAGATGATGAGATGTTTGTATATGTAAAGGTGTAAGCTGTAGATAACAGTTGCACCATAGTTTGTGTTTATTTTTACAGAAAATAAAAACAATAAGTATAAAAATAAAACACACAACAGGGTGTCTGTTATATTAAGATAATGTCATTCTTCAGGTGTGATACAAGGTATGAGGCACAGCGGAGTTCCTGCAACCACCCGAGATGTTACCCTAACCAATCAAACTTAAGTCCTGGACTGCCTTATTGCAATTAAATCTAGCCTATAGAATTGTTTAAAAAGGCTTTTTACATAGGATTTTCTTTAGCTTAGCTTCAACCCATAATGTTGTACTGGCATAACTTCCCAACTCAAACTGTCTGTTGACAGTCTGCTTTTGAGATTTTTCTACCCATTTTTTAATGTTTATTTTAAATAATTAATGGTATCGTAATCCTGTTCATTTGTGTGCAAAAAAAGATTGCACATTGTATTTTTGGACATGTCAATGAAAAAGTCAATCAAAATATAGCTACAAAAAAGAAACTCATTCATATATCCACCGCTGACACCATACCTTTTGCACATGCCTCTAATCAGTTGCATTCTGAGTCACATTGCTATACCATTTAGAAGTCTATGTTCCACATGGTGAAGATGGTGTGCTTGTGTGCCCGTCATGTGATAGCTTTGCATACACAAACCAGAGTATATACAGTGGTTGCATGGCTTCTCAGCACCATTCACACCATGGACATTGATGGGGAGGGGGCTCCCATGCGAGCATGGCAGTGGAAGGATTATGTGCATGGCTGACAGTGCTCTATTAGTGACCCCATGGTGGGTTAGGGATGGATGGTGAACTAAGAAGTAAAATGTATGTATGTATATACATACATATATATTTATGCAATGCTTGTGAGGATAAATTTGGTCAAATATTTGTGATATTCGCAGGGCAGTTAGATCTAGAGTGGGGATATCACTTTCATCCTCACTCTAGGTACCTATGGCCAGATTTATCCACACCATAGGTAGTGATTGGCTGGAGCCAGCCATGGGAGCCCAACATACCTCCCCTGTACTTCATGTTGATGGGTCCCCTGTCTCGGTCATCGAGATTTTTAAAAAATTCTTTGCCACTTGTGCTCTCCCAGATACTTGTTCCCCCTTATATCCCTCAGTCCATTTGGTTGTGCCTGACCAGCCCTTTGATTATTATTCCCCCCATTCACTCCTCTTGAAGTCTACTCTGCCCTTCTCACTCTAAACCCCTCTAAGTCCAGCTCTAACAGTCTCCACCCCAAGTTTCTCCACTTCTCTGACTTTGCCATAGTAGCCCCGCTCACCCATATTCTTAATGTTTCTCTCTCCTCTTCCACTGTTCCCAAGTCCTGGAAATCAGCTAAAGTCCTCCCCCTCCACAAAGGAGGGGACCCCTCCTCCCAGGGAACTATAGTCCTATCTCCTTCCTCTCCTCCCTAGCCAAACTACAAGAATCACTTATTCATTCAAGACTGTCTGATTTCCTAGCTAGTTCCAACACTTTCTCCCCCATCCAGTCTGGCTTTAGGAAGCATCACTCGACAATATCATCTCTTTTGCATGTCACAGATTCGGTACTCACTGCGATGGACAGAAGTCAAATTACAGCCACCATTTTCATCGACCTGGCGAAAGCCTTCGATTCCATCTCCCACCCCCTCTTACTACAAACTCTTGGTTCTGTCAGCCTTGCTGAGCATGCCGTTAACTGGTTCCATTCCTATCTTCATGATAGGGAACAATCGTTTCAAATAGGTGATGCTTTATCCTCCCCACTCCCTATCCTCTCTGGTGTCCCTCAAGGCTCCATCCTTGGCCCCATCCTCTTCTCCCTGTTTATAAATAACCTCCCTTCAGTCTGTAAGTCTGCTGAAATTCACATGTACACTGACAATACTATTCTTTTCCTCTCTGGGCCCTCTGTCAGCAGTGTATAGTCCCCCCGTCAGGACAATTTTAATAGAATCCAGTCCTGGTTCAAGGATAACATACTCAAACTCAACGTTAAAAAAACAGTGGCCATGACCTTCAGTACAAGACAAAAGCTGGCCACCCTACAGCAACCCCCTACTTTTACTATCTTGGATGGATCCATCCTTGAGAACATCTTGGCTTTTAAGTACTTAGGGGTTTGGTTGGATGAAAACCTGGATTTCTCCACCATGTTGACATCATCTGTGCCAAGCTTCACCCCAAACTAGGTGCCCTTTGCTGGCACAAAGCCAGCCTCCCTCTCCTTACTCGCTGTGAGTTGGTCTCCAAAATGTTATTACCATTTTTTGACTATGTCAACATGGTGTATTGCACTGCCACACAGACTTCCCTTGACATCTTGCTTAACACCTTCTGAAGTTTTGCCACAGCCTCTCCCCCTCTCACTCACCACTGTCTTCTCATTCTGCCCTATCTCTTGCTCCCTTGCCTCACAGGAGAATGTTACACTGCGCTACTTTGGTTGCTAAATTCTGGTCTGGTTCCCTTCCTTCCTATCTCTCCTCCCATCTCTCCCAAGCTGCCTCCTCTAATTACTTCCTTCATCACAGAGACTCTCATACCTTCTCTAGCCCTCATCCCCACACTGTTTCTGGACAATCAGCTTTTTCCTTCCATTTTCCCTTCTCTCTGGAACAAACTACTCTCTGACCTCCGCTCATGTTCCTCCCTTTTTTTACACAAAAGGCTCCTTAGACTCCTTCCCTATCAGCCATGCTCCCAATATTCCCTACCTTTACCACCTTAATTTGTGTTACTCTGTTTGAGCTGCCTGTTATAGACCGAGTTCGCTTATGTGTTTTGTTTTTTGGGGCTTGTATAACCTAACCCTCACTTATAGTTGGTCCTCTATGTAACTCGACTTTTGATTCTGCTGTGTATTTTTGCTGTTGATCAGTTGCTTTTACATTGGTATTTGGGTCTTGTATCTCTGACCCATGACTTGTTTTCTGTGTTTTGTGATTTTCTCTGCCTTTTGCGCCTTACCCCCTATGTTTCTCCTTTTCCCAGGTTGTACCTGGAAAAGTGCCTTGGCTCAGAGTGCTTTTCCCAGTTATCAACTTTTAAATAAATAAATAAATAAATGGGAGCTGCCAGCTCCAGCCAGTAACTTTCACTTAAACACCTTTCGTTTCCAAAGCAGCTGGGAGTGCATGCAGTTTCAATATCTCTGGTCACTCACACGCTGACTCCACCTAACAGTTTTACTTCTGTGTTGCAGCTACCACATTGCTTTTCTACTTAGAAAAGTGTCACATATTTATGCACAGGCATTCTACCTTCTTCTACTCCTGGTCTGCCATTGACACATCTGCAGCCACTCTTACCTGAGCTTCATTCCTAATCCCCGACCATCACTTATTATCACCAGCCTCAGGCTGCCACTCCCACAGCCCAACCCCACAGTCTGGCCAGCTTGAAGCCATTGCCACCAAACTGAATCCCTAATAAGGCTCTGCTGTCTCCCATGTCCATATCCTCAGCTACTCATTCCCTGAAGGCAATGATACCCTGACAGCACAGCATCAATGTGAGGCATAAAATGAAACTACTGCTTGCTCAGTTTCAGTGCTTTGGAGTGCTCAGCCATCACAAAAAAAATTCAAAGCACTGCAAAAACTGAAAACATATAAAGTACTGACTCACAAATGAAAATGGCTTTGCATAAATCGAATATGCTACAGCACATATCTAATGAATGGAAAAGAGCTGACGTGGTGCCTCTGCACAAGGGTGATAGCAGGGAAGAGGTCGGTAACTACAGGCCGGTTAGCCTCACATCAGTGTTAGGAAGGTAAATGGAGGCCCTGATTAAACAAGACCTAGTAGACTACTTGAATACGTATCCCCTACAGGATGACAAACAACACGGTTTCATTACAGGCAGATCATGCCAGACAAACCTGATTACTTTCTTTCTTTGGCTGGGTATCTAGGGAAGTGGATAGTGGCCAGCCAGTGGACCGCCTCTATTCTGACTTCAGCAAAGCGTTTGATTCAGTACCACACAAATGCTTGTTGAAGAAGCTAGAGGATCTGGGCATAGCAAGCTACATAGTTAAGTGGGTGGGAAACTGGTTGGATGGAAAGAGACAAAGGGTGGTGGTCAATGGGCAGATGTCAGAGGAGGGAGAAGTGACGAGTGGCGTTCCGCAGGGCTTGGACTTAGGCCCAATCCTGTTTAATGTGCTCATCAGTGACATAGAAGCAGGTATCCAGGGCAAGATTGCACTATTCACAGACATTACTAAATTAGAGGGAAGGGTGGATAGAGAAGAAGCAGTTAGAATCATACAAAATGATCTGAAAAGGTTAGAACAATGGTCTAGTATCTGGCAGCTCAAATTTAATGCCAAGAAATGTAAAAGTGAAGCATATTGGCAGGAATAAACCTAGAACAACCTATTGGCTAAACAGGGTCAAACTCAGTGACTCAAAAGAGGAAAAGGATCTAGGAATTATTGTTAGTGACACCCTTAAACAAACCAGCCAATGCAACGCAGCATATAGTAGGGCCAACAAAATGCTGGGATGCATAGGAAGAGGATTTGACAGTAGGCACAAGAAGGTGATAATTCCACTGTTCAGATATATGGTGATTTGGAATACTGCATACAGTTTTGGAGACCATACCTTATGAAGGATAGAGACAGGATAGAGACCATACAGGGGATTCAGAGACTGCCATACAAGAGGCGGCTGGAGGCGTTAAACGTATACTCACTTGAATCTAGGAGATAAAGGGGGATATGATAGAAACTTTTCAGTACATGAGGGGTTTAAATTCAGTACCCTACACTGAACTATTTATCAAGGCTCCTAACTCAAACATGAGGGGGCATGGATGGAAACTGAGGGTGGAAGTTTCAGGAAGCATCTTAGGAAGCACTATTTCTTGGAAAGGATTGTGGAGCCATGGAACAAACTATCTGCGGAGGCAGTAGGAACTAGGACCGTATCAACATTCAAAAGGGGTTAGGATAAGGAGTATGCTAGAATCAAATCCGTAAGGGAATCTACAAGCTAGGCCCCAGGATCACCAACGATCTTGGGATCTCAAGGGCAGACTTGTTGGACCTTTGTTCGCCTTCTGCCATCACCTTTCTATGTTTCTATGAGACAGAGAATATCATTGATATTCTCCCCTTGTGCAGGTTGATCTTTGGCATCACTGATGGTTACACTACTCATGATGTCAAGACTGGCCATTGCTCAAGGACTTCTGCTTCCCAGCCTACAATACAGCTCATTGATTTACTCCCATGCCTCTGAATCTGCACTTTGCAAATGAGAGGTAACTTATAACAATATCTGCCATTTCTCTGTGTCCTCATCTCATCTCATCCACCACTGCACACTCTATTCCTCCCTGGGATGGTTATCCCCCTCAGCAGTCCATTCTTTCCTGCTTGGTTGCTTCTTATTCAGACTTCATAGGTTGCCCTCCTCTGCCTCCTCTATATCTCTGCCTCACACCTCGCAACAGATCTACTCACTTAGCTCCACTAATGCCTCTTTCCTCATCATTCCCAAATGCGCTACCAGAATGGATGAACAAGCATTCCCCTCTTTCACTTCCAGGTTGTGGAACTCCCTCCCTATCACTGTGTGTTGCTTACCCTCTTCGGTATCTTTCAAATATGTCCTGAGGAAACACCTCCTCACTTCCTCCATTTGCTCATGCACCTGAAGTTGGCGCCACCTCTGTGAATCATGCACTTCTCCTTTTCTGCCCACTGGGAGGCCTTGTGACTCCCCCGACCACACTAGATATGGTCTCTGCACCTTGACATATTTATTACCTACCTCTTGTTAATATTTGCTTAGCTGTCTTAGGAAACTGCACCTAAACTGCTTGCAATTGTTTTGTTGTTGCATCCGCTTATTCATCAGGTATATTTGCTGCATTGTTGTTGTGCAATTTATTGCTCATTCTATTTGTTAGGGTTACTTGTTACTGCTGTCATTGCTTTTGCTGTTGTATAAATGCTAAATCATTGTTATTGTAATTCATTTTGCTTCTGCAGTTTGTTAATGTTTCCTACTTTATGTATAATTACTGTTACATTTTAATTCTTCATATCCCATGTTTTATTTCATACAATTATAAAATGGGCAAAATAATCCAGTGATCTCATTGGTCAATAGCTGTCCAGTCCTGTGCGGTAACTGACCAATAACTACATGGTTCTGGAAAGTACCTTGAAAGTCTTGGAATGACAGTGCTTCAGAATTCTCAGTAACTGTGACAGTTGGGAAAAACAAAAAAAAGGCTCAACTAACAAGAGTGACTAACCTGCCAGCCAATTTGACATCTTTGTTGGTGCAAACCCAGCTGTTTGCTGTGAGAACTGATTTACCAATGATGAAGGTTCATTTATTATTCATTTAACAATTGTATTAGTCTTGTGTTTTGATTGTTTTGGTGCCATTTTATCAATGCAGTAACAGACTTCAGGGCTTGTGGTTACTGGGTAAATACCTCATTTCCCCCCTTCCCCCCATCCCATGGTTGAAGGGCACTCTTCCAACACCTCATGCCTCCAACCCACGGAGGTGGGAGGGCATACAGTAATTACCTAATAACCACATGTCCTGTTGTGTGTTATTGTTTGCTTGTATCAGGTCATACCTGTAAATAGACATTTAATTGTCTGGTGTACTAGGCTAGTAAACAAACTCAAACAAATCAATTGACACAGCAGCAGACTATGATTATGTGTCTTCCATGTTCAGTTATAACCTGCCTTTGTCAGGAGCTTGACTAGTGGAATTGTTTGGCAATGTTTAAAAGACCATCCATTCTGTGCCACATGCCAGAGCCACATGGTGCTACAGTGGTGCCCAGCACTAGGCTGCATCATGACTAAAGATATCCAGATACAGTTGTTGCATTGTTCTCAGTCACAGTTAGTTGTAATGCTTGGCATCACAGTTTGTAGATGCTTAAAATATACAGTACATCTTTATCTGTGGGGTTATTAAATAATCAGCAAGTTGCATTGTACAGAAACAGTGCTCTGCATGTGTGTGCCTCCACAACACTTTATCCTGCAGGCTGTGGTAGTCTGCCAGCAAATTACAAGAAGACAGGCAAGTACAAAATGATGGCCTTGCCCTTGACCATTCTTGAGGTTTCTTCACTCAAGGTTCTGATTGAAAGAAAAGAACTTGATGCTGGGTACCACTGAATGGTGGTTGATCAGTCATGTTATTTTCACTGAGCTGACATTCCCATTTGAGTTTTTTTTTTGTTTTGTTTTTTATGGAACACGTGAAAGCTATCACTATAGGTAGAAATTCACCTATCAAAATCCACTTATGTTAAAGCTAGAGAAATCTCTTTATTTCTGAAGTACATTCTCTAACAGTATGAAGTAGGATGTGGAGAACTGCACTTTATCTGGAGGCTGTCCTATCCTTTTACATGCAAACAAATGAACATATGAACAAGCTAGCAGAATAAGGCCATTAGGTCTATCTAGTCCGCTCATATTGCAAGGTCCTCAGCTTATGCTACAGACCTCGCCCCCTCCCCAATCCACCCTTACTTCCCTTCTGCATCCTTCCCTTGACCCTTATTTACCCCATAACTTCATCTCAGCCTTTCCTGAATATGCCCACCATCTTCAATGAAACCACCTCTTCCAGAAACACATTTTAACCTGCCACCACTCTCTCTATGAAGAAGTGCCTGCCTCTCTTCTAAACCTCTCCCCCCAACTTGAGACTGTGCCCCCTCATGTTTCTGTTTCCACTGAACTTGAAGAGGCCTATCATATCCACCTTATTTACTCCTTTCAAATACTTAAACATCTCAATCATGTCCCCTCTCTCTCTCTTCTCTCCTCCAAGGAGTACACGTTCAGGGCCTCCAACTTCTCCTCATACATTCTACTCTGCTGGCCCACGATCATCTTTGTTGCCCTCCTTTGGACCATCTCCAGCAGGCTAATGTCCTTTTTAAGGTATGGGCACCAGTACTGTACACTGTGCTCCAGATGTGGCCTCACTAATGACCTGTACAAGGGCAGTATTAACTCACCTGCTTGCTACTGATCCCTCTGGCAATGCAGCCTGACATTATATTTGCCTTTGCTGCTGCTGCTTTCCTACATTGCATGGAGTGCTTCAGGTTACTAGTGATCATCACTCCCAGATCCTTCTCCTACTGTGATGCAGATACCTGGAACCCTACCAAACTGTATTCGGTCCTCAGGATCTTGACTCCAATGTGCATAGATTTGCATTTCTTTGCATTGAAGGCAAGCTGCTAAATCCCAGACCACCACTCCAGTTTTTTTTTTTTCAGATCCTCCTTTAGGTCTTGTATTCCTTCTACTGTGTCCATTCTCCCACAGACCTTGGTGTTTCCTCTCATTACCTCACCAGCAACTGCAAGACCTCACTGACTGTGATATCTCAAGTCACCAGTCTGATAAGAGGCAAAGTGGCACATTTTGGTCAGTTGCAATGTCAGTCTGTGAGATCATGATATATTTTTTTTTTTTATACATTTTCTTTATCGGTGATCGTCAGCCTCTCTCCAGTGTGGGACACATGGCATGACTTGATCCCTCCCACCTGAAGTCCTGTTCCTACCTCTCAGCCCAAAGCTTCTTCTCGCATCCTCAGACAACACGGCCCCCCAGATCTAAGTCTCCTGGGGTGGGACCACCAACTCATCTGGTGACCTTTCTGAAATCTAGGCAGGCCACTAAGGAGCAAGGGAGCACGAGGGCAGGCTTCAGACCTGGCACTGGGAGTGGAGGTCGGCCACTGGTCCCCACCTTCGCCCACTGAGGATCAGGGTTTTTTGGCCTGTAGTTCCCTCCCCCTAGGCTCAGATGTGCAATGCATCCAGTGTGGGTGTGCACGCTCCCATGAATGCCTACAGGATTGCTGCCACAGTCAATCCCCTTGGTTGCTGGATCGGGAGCTTGCCATGCCACCAGCCTCTGCCAACAGCCACCAGAGCCCGAGATCTATGCCTCCTCCCTCCCAGAACAGGAGAGCAGTCCTCCAGATGCTTAATCCTGTCATCCCCCAACGGCTCCCAGCAGCCTGAGCTTGCTCCCGAACCTGGGTCACCGACGTAGCATGAAGTGTGGCTTTCAGCGCCTCAACCCTCAGGGCCACCAGGCCGGCGAGGCCATGATGTTGATGAGGTAATATGGGGAACAGCATTACACTGTTCTAATATTAAGTCTACAGTAAATGCAGTACTGAGTGTGCATGCAGGCTAGACCCGCTACAGTTTGCCTTTACACCAGAGGAAAATCAAGAAGCAACTTCACCTAACTCAAAAATTAACTAATCCAACCCTTGGAGATGGTTTAACTGTTAAATTAGTATGTTCAGGTGTAAAAAATCAAAAACTACCAATGAATGTGTGTGCGTGTGTCTGTGTGTGTGTGCATGTGTGTGGGTGCGTGTGTGCATGTGCTACTGTGAGTGTGTGTCTGTGTACGTGTAAGCATTGAACGTGCACTAGATTTAAAACTTATTAAGTTCTTGCCTTGAAATGCATTTGCTACATGGTGAATTCAGCAGTCAGTGTGAAAGCAATTCTTGTTTTTTTTACTGTGCAGTAAATTTTGGTGTAGGTCAATGTCTTTTCCCTGTGTGAACACAAGAAGTGAATGCACATTAAGTAATACAAAAGCAATACTGGACTGCATCCTCATTTGAAAATTGTTATTGTGGGAGAGATTGGCATTGAAAAGGACGGCCTGCAGGTAAAGAATTGTTCTACACAGTACGTTTTGTACTTTCAGGCAGGAAATCTTGTAATTGGCAAAATAAAACAAGAAATTTTAATTCAGAATTAAAAAGTGATCACTTATTTTTATATTTGAAAACTGGTAAGCGGGAAAGAAAGATTGAACTGAGGCTCATTTACAGGTGTGACCCAGAGAGGGGTTACAAAGTAGCAGTGAGCAAGTAATAATGTACATTGATGCAAGATAACACCCACACAGGATTTAAGGTGGCTACCAGATGAAAGATGCCGAGCTCCAGGTGTATCGAAAAGTTGTAAGGCAAGAACAAAGTGTATGCTAAGGCAAACATAGTGGTAAAACCACATCTGGTCGTCTGATTCACACATTTATTAAAATACAAACATGTTTTTTTTTTTGTCAACTTTATTTACCTCTCCTCTCTCTCCAGCTCTGAACTCTCTTAGATGTGGTCGCTCAGTGGTGCGTTCTCCCTCCCGTCTAAAGTCCATCCTCTGACACGCTGGAGCTCCGCCTCTGCCTTCCACCTGGTCCTCCTGACCCCCCAGCTCTGGGTCCCCCGGGGTGGGACCAGCTACTCCCTAGCACTCTGTCTTGAATCTAGTGGGGCGGCCAGGATTGGCAGAGCACCAGAAATGGTATGGGGACCCGACATTGGGCATGGGTGCATTACCCCTGGACCCACCTTCGCCTACCGGAGATGGGGCACTTTTTCCCTTGTTCTAGTTCCCGGGGTGTGGACATGCAATAACATCCAGTGCACCCACTGGACGTCCGCTGCAGCCCCCATACCCCATCTTGCTAGGTCACCGTGGTTGCAGTAGCCCCTCATCTCCACTAGGAGTCACTAAACCATGGGAGATAGGACCCACCCACACCCAGGAAGAGACAGCAGTCTTCCGGATGCTCAGTCCCCTCCTGCCTCTGCCAACTCCTGGTAACCCAAGATTGTTCCCAAACCCAGGTTGCCGGGGTAGCGCGAGGTGTGATGTCCAGCGCCTCAACCCTCAGCACCACCGGGCCAGCCTTAAAATATAAACATGTTATTTATTTATTTATTGTAATGTTTCACCAGGAAGGCACACTGAGTGACAAGTCACTCATCTCCCGGTGCGACCTGGGGGGAAGGGGCACAATAGGAGTGAAACATTAAACATTCAAGTTACAATATCAACATTAACATACAGTTCTAAGGCAGGTGTTACAAGCAGTGGTACAACAGTGTTAAAAGGTACAACATCACCCATGGTACAACAGTGTTAAAAGTGTTCAACATGTTAAAAGACAAGCAGCACACCCGTACTAATGCCAAATGTTTTCGAGCTCTTTGTATGTGCCAATTAAACATTCAAATCCACTCTCACACGATCATGTATGAGTATGGATTTAAATGTTTAACTGGCACATACCTGAATCTAATAAACTATCAAGTGCATGCATCCTTAAGAATTTAAATAGGTTTCAGGTACGTGCCCTAGATACACCTTGAGAAAGAGCATGAGGAGCTCGAAAACATTTGGCATTAGTACAGGTGTATTGCTTGCCTTTTAACATGCTTGAATTTTAATAAATGTATAAATCAGACAACCAAACATTGTTTTATCCTTGTGTTTGCCTTAGCACAGACTTCTTTCTTGTCTTGCAATGATGCAAGATAATAAACAACACGATCATGAATAAAGGTACAAAAAGTTAAAGGGAACAGTGTATATGATATTATATAGCAGTGTAGCTATGGGGCAGTTCATAATATATCCCAAGGCTAGGGTAGGCTAAAATCAATGAATTTTATAAAAGGTGCAAGGAAGACTGCGAGGCTAGTCAAATACAAATTTTGGTGGCCAAGGTCACAAAAAGGGGGAAAGGCAGAGAGCGGAAGGAGCAGTGGGAGACATTGGGCAGGAGCAGGAGTGAGAAATAACATTTAGCAGTGAAGATTTTTGAGATATATAGAAGGCAGAGAAGCCAAAGAAGGTAGAAAGTTTGTTCCAAACTGCTAGGAGCTGGAATGAGAAGGTAGACTGGCTGGAGGAAGAAGTTACAAGAATTAATGCAGTAGTTTGAAGGAGATAGAGAGGATAGGAGAAGCTGAGGTAGGGGAAAGAGAGGAAGATAAGAATTTAGACAGAAAGAAAACACAATGAAGTAGATGACATGAGTCCAGAGATGGCAGGGAGAGGTATTACTAGAGGAGACACTGATGAGTGAGTGGAGGGGAGTTTGAAGCAAAGCAGCGGAAAGAGTGGAACAGAGGATTCAGCCTTGCTAGGTGGGTTTTTGGAAGCAGCCTGTTGACCATATACAGTATGGATAGTCAAACACCAGCAAGATCATTTTAAGAATGATCTTATAATGGACTAGTGGAGGGAGGCAATCCTTGTTGCAATATAGGGCTCCAGGTTTTGGGCATATTTTTGTGAATGGTGTTGATATTTATGGTGCGAGAAATCAAGGTTCTGATCAAGCCATACACCAAGGTACAAAATGAAGGGGACCTCCTCCAGTGATGAGCCATTGAGGGTGGAGAAAGGAGAAGTAGGGGAGTCTATCTAACTTTTACCTAGTGCCAAAGGCCATAGAGACATCCTTTTTGGCATTAAGCAGAAACTGGTTTGAGGAGAACCAGCACTAGATATTATCAAATTTCCACTGAAGCAGTGGTTCAAGGTCCAAGGCAGAGTGGCCAGTGGCATTGAGAACTGGGTCTTCAACATACATGTGTATGTTGGCAACAATACAGATAGAAGGGAGGTCATTAAGGAGGAGGGAGAAAGAATGGGACCAAGAATGGAACCTTTTGGAATTTCAGTCTGGAGGGGGGGATAGAAATGGATCCTCTTACCTAAACTGACTAGTAATGGTCAGAGAAACAGGAACAGAACCAATTCACTGCTGGGGCAGAGAGACCTATAAATCTCAACTTATCCAACAGGAGGGTGTGGTTGACAAAATCAAATGCTTTGAGGAGGTCAGTAAAGATGGCAGAGGTGAAAAGACCCTGAACCATGTTTGTGAAGATGGAGTCAGTGATGCTGAGTAGGAAGGAAACAGCAGAGTGGTGCTTCCAGAAGCCAGACTGGAACTGAGAGAAGTAGCCAGAGGAATCCAGAAATGAAAATAGATAAGAGAAGACAAAATGTTCCTATAGCTTAGCCAGGGTGGGAAGAAGAGGGATGGGGTGATAGTTCCCACAGGGGACTGGGTCACCACCTTTGTGGAAAGGAAGGACACTGGACTGCTTCCAGAGCTAGGGAACTGCACTAAGAGTAAAACAGGAGTTGAGAAGTGTAGAGATAGGTATATAAATAGCAGGAGCAGAGCAGACAAGATTTTTAGTTTCAAGGTCATCAGAACTTGCATTTGGAGGGGTTTACGGTCAGTAGGGTAGAGAAAGTATCAGAGGGAGTGACTGGAGAGACAGAGAAAGCATGGGGAGGGTCAGCAATTGAGAAGGAAGAAGAGGGGAGCAGGGTGGAGGGTAAGTGGAGGAGGGAGGAAGGATGGAAGTAACACAAGAAGTGAAAACTTCATTAAACATAGTAGCCACTGCCCCAGGGTCAATCATATGGTAATAACCAGAAAGTAAACAGTGTGGAAGACTGGGTGGGAGATCTAAAAGGGAGTTGATAACCTTTCAGAACTTATTTGGAGAGTTAAGGTTAGTCTGGAGGTTCATAGAAAAGTAGTGAGATTTTAACTTCCCTGATAGCGTTAGTGTAGCTGTTTCAGAGTTTTTTGCAATACCTCAGATCAGGGGAGTCAGATGCCTTGTGGAATAACCAATTAAAGTCATGGGCCTTACATAGGTCAATGATTTCCACTGAAATCCAAGGAAGGCAGAACCCCAGACACAAGAGTAGGGAAATGGGGCATGATTATCCCAGACTGCTGTGAATATGGTTTAAAGGTCAGAAAGGGCTGTGTCTAAGTCTGTGAATGCAGAGAAAGGAGACCAATCTGTAGTGCAACTATTAAAGAAAAGCACCCAAGCTGAGAGATCTGGTTGCCCTAGTCCAGGCAAACTTAGGGGGAACTTTGGGGTGGTGTATATTTCAGACACAATAGGTCATCAGTGATCACTAAATGCATCCAGTAGAAACACATCAGTGGGAATGGGAAGAAAGTGCCCAGTCTACAGGGAGTGACTGGAGGTGCGATGGCTGAGGCAGGTAGGTTTAGTGATGAGTAAGGGTTTAGGGCCTCAATTGTATGGACTGGGAGGAGGGGGAGAGATAATTGAGGTTGAAGTCCTCAAGAACCAGGAGCTTACAAGAGGATGTATGGGAAGAAAGGGAAAGAACAGAGGATGAGATGGAATCTGGTTTACATTTACGACAAACACATGCCGCTAACAAATATATGGAAAGAGAAGGGGACAGTGAGTCGACAGAGGAGTAATTCATGAGAGGAAGGGACAGCAGAACTAGAGACAACATCACAAGGGCAACTGAGTTTAGAATAGATGGTAACACTGCCTCTATGTTTACTGCAGTCTTGCCTATAAATCGCATAGTCAGGAATGGCAACTTCATCATCACTAACCTGGAGCATAGCAAGGATTCAGTAACAACCAGGATGTCAGGCTGGTGTTGGAGGACCCAAAGCTTGACCTCCTCAAGCTTTGGAGGAAAGCAATAAAAGTTTAAGCGACAGATCCATAGGTCTTTAGGTACAGGAGATGGGGAAGGAGTGACCTGAGCCTGGATTAGGCTCAATCCACAACACAGAAGAGGAGGAGTAGAGTGAACAGAAGAAACAGAATAAAAGGTTTGCAATGCCTGCAGAGCGAGATAACAGAGAAAGCATGATGGAAGTGGAAGTTTAGTACTTTAAGGTGGAAACATGAAGATGGTGGGAGGTTGAAGTGAATGCAAGGAGAAGCAAAAGCAGAGGGGAGAGGGGAAAGGAGGTAAGGAAGACAAGATAAGAGGAAGGGATGAGGGCATGAACACAGTAGTTTGGGGGGAGGCAGAGCACAAGAAAAAGTAGGGGTGAAGATTTTGCATGGTACTTTGATATAGGGAACTGGTCTGAGAGTCCGCCAGCAATGAAAAGAGTAGAACTGTGGACCAAGAAGGGTTGGTATGACAGTTAAAGTATATCATAACAGTGGACCCACCTAGTAAATTAAACAGTAGCAGGGAAAATAAGCAATTTCAGCTAGCTAGGTGGTATGTGGGAGTACCCCAGATGAGAAGGTACACCAAATAGCAAAATTAAACAGCAACAGGGAGTTTAACAATTTAGTTAGCTAAGTAATATGTAGGTGTACTCCAGATGAGAAGGTACACCACAACAACCAATTATAAGATGTAGTTGGGAATGCAATGCAGTAAGCAAGACTAGCTAGGATGGCATCAAAGTAGAAAAGCAATACAATAGAAAAGGGGAGATCACACTTGCACTAGCAGGATAATCTTATTTATTATTTTCTCTCTACTCTGTCACTGTGGCTAAACTCCTGGAACACCTTGATCTCTCCCAAATCTCCACTTTTCTTGACTAAGCCTCCTTTTTCACTCCTTTTCAGTCTGACTTTAGGAAGTCCCACTCCATTTCTACCTCTCTCCTCCAGTTCACTGACTCGATCCTCTCTAACATAGATCAAGGCCTAGACACCTCCACCATTTTTGTCATCTTGGCCAAAGTTTTCAACAGTATTGTCCACCCCATTCTCTTGGCAAGCTTAAGGCAGCTGGTCTTTCCACCTCCTTAGCTGAATAATTCCACTCCTACCTTGAGGGAAAGTCACAAGCTGTCCATATAGGAATCTTCTTCTCCCCACCCCCACTCTCAGTCTGCTCATGCATCCCCAAAGGTCTGTCCTTGGCCTAATTATTTTTTGAATTTTTCTAAGCAACCTCCCCACTACCTGCTCCTCTGTATCCATTCACATGTATGCAGATGATAATGTAATCCTTACCTCTGGCTTCTCTACCTTTGACTTTACAGCCACGCTCCAACTGGACTTAAAAAATGTACAGCTCTGGTTCTGTGAAAACCAGCTATCCCTTAAGGCCAAGAAAATAGTCTCTATGACTTTTGGCTTCAGGCAGAGGCTTACTAGACTCATCTTTCTTCCCTCCTTCCATACCCTTGATGGTGCAGCGACTGTAGATGTCTTCTTCTTCAAGAACCTCAGGGTTTGGCTGGAGCATCTCCTTAATGTCCCTGTTTATGTGGATGCAATTCACAAGAAGCTTCACCACAGACTTGGTGAGCTTTCCAGGAATAAGAAGAGCATCCTGCTTCCTGCCCAGATAGAGAGAGATCCTCTCAAAGATGATTATCCCTATCTTTGACTATAGGGACATCATGTACATTGCTGCTTTCAAGTCCCCCTTACCCAGACTGGACCCCCTTTTTCATTCCTTCTGTTGAGTTTGCCCTTGACAAACTCCAGCACACTCACCACCATTCTTTATATGCTCCCCCCCCCATTGATGCCAGCCACCTTACCCATTGTGCTTCTTTTATCTCAAAATTTGGTTAGGCTCTCTCCCCTCATATCTTGCTTCTCTTATTTCTTCCTCCTTCTACCTCTTATTCCCTTTGCAATGCTTTCTATTGCTCTCTCACTCTTCATCAATGGAATCCACTGCTGGTCAAGCTGCCTTCTCTTTCTGCATCTCTAACTCTGGGGCTCATTGCCCCCTTCCATTTGCTCTACTCCTTCCCTTCACGCTCTCGAATCTCACCTCTGGGATTTCTCTGCTCGCTCCTGCAGTTGTTCCTGATACTGGGTTGACATCTGTCTGCTGCCCTGCACCCTTCACTGACAATAATACAGCCTCTTTTTGCACAGTTTTCAGTCACTACGTCTCTCCCTCATATTATCATATTGTTGCTCGCTAATTATTGTTCTTACTGTTCTTCTTTCTGCAATTTATTGTATTGCAAAATTCATGCTCAGAAGCATTGAACATTGTACTTTGTAACCGCACTGGTCTCTCCTGTTCCTCTTCCCCTCAGGACACATCCGGAAACAAGCTGATACCAGCTCAGTATGAATTTCCTGGTAAAATGTTTGAAATAAATAAATAAATACAATTTTCATTAGTACTGCATGCCCTAGCTTCCTCATTCATATAATTAGGCTAGGATGGATGAATGAAAATAAAAAGGCTTATACTACCAGAGCCAGTGTAATAACTGGTTTATACAGCACAGAGACTGTGATTTTGATTGATTTAAAAGGCTGATGACATATGTAAGAAATTGCATATTATATCTCATGTATTATGCCATCAAAACTAACTACCACAACAGGATTTTTGCCAGTTTATTTTCACTCCAGTTGTATAAACATTTATATTTTAGCACAAAGTAAAAATATATAAAGTCCATTATTGCGATGTCCTAACTCATTAAGAAACCTGTTCACAGTGATTTGTCTATTTCATAAGCATATTTTTAAGCAGATTCCATTAACAATTGTAACATACCATTCCCTTACTGTAGCTTTAATTCGCTAAATCCAATGCTTTCTTTTCAATTCATGAAGCTGGGTCAAAAGTTTGTGTGAACGCTTTTGTTTACAAAACAAGTTGCTCATTGTAGACAAAACATCCTGATGGAATTAGAATTGTTTGGGTTTCTGTTTGCTGGTGCCAGTTATCTACATATTTGCTGTAACTTCTTATTTTAGCAGGTTACCACCTCAGTGGAAAGCCATCTTACAGGAAGGTAAAATGAACATACAGGCATCTAAACGTACTGTAGAAACATACGGACATTCACGCATATGAATATAGGAACATATGAACTTAGGCATATATAGATGCACAAAAATACAGACACATGAAATTGGGAACATGGAAGACATACAGACATGTGAACATATGAACATCGACACATGAACATAAACACATATGGGCATATGAATATAGTAACATATGGACAGGCACACATATGAACATAGGAACATATGGACATACTAACATATCAGCATACATATATAGCATAGGAGCATATAGACATATAGACATGAACATAGGATCATATGGACATATATACATGAACATAGGAACACAGACATATGAACATAGGAACATATGGGCATACTGACATATGAACATACTAACATGAATATGCAGACTTATTTAGTTATTTATTTGTTTATTTATTTAAAAGTTTGATAACCGGAAAGGGCACACTCAGCCAAGGCTCATTTCCAGGTGTAACCTGGGGGAGGGGGGAAGACAGTATGCATATAGGCAATTACAGTCATCAGAAATGCAATAATGGCAAACACAAGTGTAGAAACTCAAATGGTAACAATGTAGTACAGTGGATATATAAGGGTTACAAAAGATCTAAGAAGCTCACACTAAAAATGGTTTGGCAGTACAAAATCTTATAGATAGGATTGGGTGACTTTTGCTCTCCAGAGAGAACAAACTGAGGGCATGAGTCCAGGGATGCTGGGAGATAAATACCTAAGGATAGACGGGAGAGTGGAAGCTGTGGTAAGAAAAGGAACAGAGGAATCAGTGAGGGGTGTGACAGGTACAAGGAGGGGGAAGAGAGAGCCTTAGTAGGCATTTTAGTGAATGAAGGGAGGAGGAGGATAGACAAAGGCTATAAGGGAGCAGGTTCCAAACAGAGTGGAGTAGGTAGGAGAAAATGGCTTGATCAGAACTTGAGCAAAGTTGAGATACAGAGAAGGTTCGAGTGTCCTTTGAGCTTACAGAGTAAGTGGGGGTGGGAGAGAAGAGAGATGATAGGAGAGAAGAGAGCTAAACCAGTATTTGGCAATGAAGGTGGTGCAGTGGGACTGGCGATGCAGTGGTAGAGGGGAGATGGAAAGGGAAAAGTAGAGGGAGCATTGGTGGGTGCAGAGAGGAAAGTTGGAGGCAAAGTGAAAGCATTGCAGAGAGTATCCAGTCTGGCAAGAGAAGAGGGAAGGGCAGAGCTATAGACAACATCTGCATAGCTGATGATAGGGAGGATCATTTTGGTTATCAGCTCTCAGCGGACTTGAGTGGGGAGGCAGCCCTTGTTATGGTAAAGGACACTGAGCTTGGGATAGAGTTTGGAGTGTATGGTGTCAATGTGGACAGAGAAGTCTAATGTACTAGCTTGCCACACACTAAGGTGTTTGAAGGCAAGGACAGTCTCCAGCTGGATGCCATCCAGGGTGGAGAAGACTGGGGAAGGTGAGAGCCTTGCTAGTATTAGGCAGTGGCAAAGGTCATGGACACGGTCTTTTTGATGTTAACTTTGAGCTGGATGGCCTGTAATCAGCATAGCACATTGTAGAAGTCACTTTGAAGTGAGGCTTCAACCACAGATGTGGAAGGACCTGATGAGTAAATGACCATGTCATCAGCATACACATGTATATGCAAAGTGATGTTGGTGGAGGAGAGATCATTGAGAAAAATGCATAACAGTATAGAGCTCAGGATAGAACCCTGGGGGAAACCAGCTAAGATAGGAAGTGGGGGGACAACACACCACCCACCTACACTGATTTTTGATGGCCCATAAGGTATGAGGGGAACTACTCAACTGCAGGAGTAGAGAGGCCAAAAGAGAACAGCTTGTTCAGGAGGAGGGGGCGGGAGACCAAGTCATATGCTTTTGCAAAATCAATGAATATGGCTGCAGTGATATGTCCCTGATTCATCCCAGTAAGGATGGAGTCAGTGACACACAGCAGGAAGGAGATGGTGGAGTGGTTCCTTCTAATGTTCCTTCAGCAGTGTTCTCCCTCCTGACTTTTTGATGAAGATGACACTCCAGCTTACCATCCTAGCCCACTGCCCTTGTCTACCCACCCACCTTTCTACTTTAAAGCCCTCCAAATCCATGAAACCCACAAATATATTCAGAAAGCAATCTCCAATTCCAGAAATAGTGCTGACTCACTGGACCTCGAATTACTGTCCCTCACCCTTGGCAAAGTGATTGGCCCGCTTACTAAGATATTTAAACTCTCCCTTAGTCTTGGTCAGTTCCCTGATACTTGGAAATCCGCAACTGTGACCCCATCCACAAAAGTGGAGATAAGTTTCTCCATGGGAACTATCATCCAATCTCCATTCTACCTCCGCTCTCCAAGGCTCTTGAACGTATAGTGGCTGACCAGTTTACTGATTACCTGAATAAACATAATATTCTATGCACTCAACAACATGGTTTCAGAAAGGGCATAGTACTACCTCTGCCCTCCTTGAATTCACCAGTGCAATCCACAGTTTGCTTCTCTTCAGCCTCTTTCTATATAGCCTTCCACAATCCTGCCCAGAGCAAATCATCCTCTATGCTGATGATGCTGTCATCCATGCCACTCATAAGAATCTTCTTCCCCTCTAAAACAACCTTCAAACAGGCTTCACCTCAGTTGAAAACTGGTTTAGCATGCATAAACTGGTCCTAAACTATAAAAAAAAACAAATCCACGCTTTTCTGTAGCACTCCCAATAAATACAACCAAAAAACTTTAACCATTACAAACTGCCATGGAGCTGCCTTGCAGTGGGTTCACTCCTTTAAATATCTTGGGATCTCTTTGGACAGCCACCTATCCTATGGTACTCACATCGACAGTGTTGCCAAAGCCAGTAATACCCTCCTTGGTCTCCTCTACAGGCAAAGGTAGCACCTTACTACTGAAGCCTTAAGGGTCACTGTACAGAGTTCCATTGTCTCTATTATAGATTACGGACTGATCTTCTATGGCTCTGCCTCACAAATGGCTCTTAGACGCAAATCCACGACGCTCAACAAAGCCTGCCAGCTCATCACTGGCTCCCACCGACTCACTCATACGTGTGACTTATATGCACAATCTGGTTGGCTTCAACTCTCAAACTACATAAAATATCAGACCTGCATTATGATGAAGAAAATAACTATGAGTCTTGCACCACCAGGAGTCCAAGTCCTCCTTTGCCCTAGCGGCAATCCTAGACACACCAGGGGCTCTGCAACCCAGCTCCTTCAGGTCCCTCACTGCCGTACTTCTCAGGGTCAAAGATCCTTTGCCTACAGGGCCCCCAGTTGGTTGAACATGCTCAGCAGCGACCTCTCATCTGTGCAAATGCTTGGTCCATTCAAATTCAAACTCTGCCTTGACCTCGCTGCCTCCAGCACCTGTGACTGTCCTATTTAGTAGCTCTACCCCCACGCCCCCAGGCCTCACTACTTCCCCCCTTATTTCCTTACTTTTTCTTCTCTTTGACTCCAACACTTCTATCTGTAATATGTCAATGCCTCTCACTGCACCTCTCCCTTTCTTACCTCTTTACTTTCTTCACCTCGACTCCAGCACTTCTTTCTGTGTTATGACAATGCCTCTGGCTGCACCTTTCCCATATTCCCCCTCCCTTTTTCCTGCAACCCATCTTCTGCTGTTCAGAACTGTAGTGTTAGTTTAGCTTAAATGTTTTTTTAATCCCATTCTTTTTTTTTACAATTGTTTAACGAGGTGAGACACACTAAGCTGAAAGCTTGTTTACAGGTGCAACCTGGGAGCACAGGGAAGTCAAGTGACTTGCTCAGGGTCACACAGTATGCAAGTGGGGGCTGTGGGATTCCAACCCAAGTCACCAGATTTGCAGCTCAAAGCCTTAAACCACTGCGCTATACTGCCTCCTTACTTGTACATGCTGTTATACCATTACCATGCCTTTGTAACTCAATGTCTTGTTTAATCTGTATTGCACTGTCTTTGTCATGGAATCTTTGTAAAAGAGCCTTGGCTCAAAGGTACTTGTAATCCTAGATTTAATAAATAAATAAATAAATAATAATGTCAGACTGGAAGGAAGAGAGGAAAGATGAGGAATCTAAAATGTTGGCAAGTCTGGAGTACACTAGAGACTCTTGAAGTTTAGCAAGGGAGGGAAGGAGAGAGATCAGCCTGTAGCTTCCTGGGGAGGATGGGTCAACCCCCCCCACCCGTGAAGAGGTAATACTTTGGCAACTTTCCAGGCATAAGGGACAGCACAGAAGGAGAAGAACAGGTTCAGGAGGTGAGTGAGAGGATAGATGATAGCACGAGCGGATATTCGAAGAAGTTTGGGGTCCAAGCCATCAGGTCTATATTTGGAGGGGTCTAGAGACATGAAGGCAAGGAAAACATCCTGGGGAGAGACAGGAGAGGAAGCTAAAGCCTTCAGATGAGATAGAGGAAGGGGGGAAGGGTGGATCATTGGAGGATGGGCAGGGTAGTGTACAGGTGGTGAAGAAGTTGTTAAAAAGGGAAGTGACAGTGAGCCATCAGTCGGGGGTGGGGGGGCAGGTTGGGCTGGTGGGTCAAATAAGGAGTGGATCACTTTCCATAATTTGGGTGAGGAACTTGGATTGGACTGAAGATTTGACTTGAAGTAGTCAGCCATGACTGTCTGAATAGCCTTAGTACAGGAGTTCCTTAAGAACTTGTGTAGGAGCTGGAAAGCAATTTTAGGATAGGCCAGACAAATCTGGAAGGAGAGGCAGGAAACCTACTCAGGGACCAAGATGCAAAAGGTTTATTTACAATGGACAAGAAGGGTAACAAAATGACCACTTTCTACAACACCACAGGATAATAGCATAAACAAGACAACTTGATTAGGACCAACAATAAGTAAAACCCAGGACAGGGGGGTTAACCCCTTTTTGTTCAAGTCCTGCGTGCACTTGACCGAACTGATGAATGGTGGATGAACTAAGCCTGGGCTTTGCAGTGAGTCAGCTGATCAACAGGTGGGCATTGACCCCACAAAGTATTTTTGACAAACAGGCCATGATGGGGCATCCCCCGGATTAACAGAACACAAAGAGGAACACTGCTAGTTGGAAAATGAAGAACTTGCCGATCCTCCATGGCTCCAGGCATGAAGCTGAAGACTTCTCATCGACAGATGGTTCCCTGGACTATCTACAGCAATGACCACTGGCAGGTCCCTGGCAACCAGGCTACCTTCCAACAAGAAGACTGCTGGCAATGTGATCTTCGGACGGATTCAGCAGAGCGACACAGGTATGTGCACACTTACGGATGGATGGCAAAATAAGAAAAAGGGGCATACATGACGTTAGCTGTGGTCCCTCATGCTTGAGCCAGGGTGGCTCCTAAGCTGACTCACCACTGCATACCTGACTAGCGGCTCTCTGCACTTACCATCGCAGGGCTGATAATGGAACACTGTAATGGAACTTCGAGGTGGGTCAGCGTCACTGGAGACAGTTCTGGTGCAGATGGAGGATGGGCCAGGGACCTCTCTGGGGCAGCATCAGGCTCTGAAGAAGCTGGTCTGGGCAACCAGGCCAATGCTGGGTGTCAGATATGCAAGGACACAACTTGGTAACACAGTTTAGGAGCAAGCAAATAGCTCAAATTTTTCTTTAAGCAGGCAGATCAGTTCTTGAAAAGACTGCAGTCTTTAGGGAGCGCCAGGCAGCAACAGCGCAGTTTGCTTTGGGTGGGGGCCCATAACACCTACATGTAACTTTCTGGGCCACTTAGGCCAAAGGACCATCCCTCCCTTCTCCAAAGGGTGCTGTGCCCTTAAGGGTTTTCTCCTCTCCTGTCTATTCTTGCAGATCTACCCCACTTTATCAATGGTAATAGCCACCCCTGGGCCTTAGGTAGGGACTCATCCACTTATTCCTATGCTTGAGGGCTTGGATGCTGGACCCTCAGAGCTAGCCCCTCCTTCCCAGCAGATGACCAAGAGCATCCACCTCCTGGCCGTGCCCTCCAGCACAAAATGGTGCCAAAAGAGACAAAGGGGCCCTAACCCTACCCCTTCTCACTCTCTCTCTCTCTCTCTCTCTCACACCTCTCAGGGACTCTGAGTCACGGCACCCCTCTCCATTTAGTTTGGGCCAAGCTGCTATTCAGCTCAGATTGTCCATCCCTGGGAGACAATTTATACAAAAATGACAAAAAAGTAACTTTGTGGTCTCTGGCCACACCTCGGTCCTCCTCTTTTCCTCATCGGGCACTCAGCCCACTGCTCTTTTAATTCCCCTTCCTCTCTGGGTTGGAAGCCCCCCTAGGGAGCCCACTATGCCCCCCCCCTTTTCTTACTAGGGCACTGGCCCTTTAAGTTTTTGTTCCTTGGGCACTTTACCCCTTTAATTCCCCTTTCCATCCCCCTCCCCACTCCCGGTGCCTGTGGCATGAGCATACACAAAGATCGGGCACTTGGCCCACGCACCACCTCAGCTTGAGTCTCCTACTCTGCTGGCAGGGAGTTCTGGATGAGCAGCCAGGGAGCCACGTTTCCACCTGGCTTTCGTTTTTTCATCTGTGGCTTGGCGGTGGAACTCTGAGGTGTGGGGCACGTTTATGGCAGCACCACTTTTAGTGTTACACCCTTTATCCTCTGGCACCTGTGTTCCCCCCCTCGCCAATCAGGGCTCTGCCCAGAGGAGACAGGTCACATCAGGGAGCTGTACTCCACCCGACTGACCCTGCTGCTGTTGCCACCATGTCCTGGACCAGAGCTGGAGGGGAGCGATGCCAAGGGAGCCACATACACCATGCAGGTACCTTTTCTTCATGTCTGTGCTCCTTACATCCTCCACCCTCCTCACTATGCCGCCGACTCCCCTCTTTTGCCACTCCTCAGCCCTTTGGTAGGGCAGGGGAGGTCCTGGCTTCTGGCATGACAAGCTCTGCAGGGAGGGTCTCCTGCTCACGACCTCCCTTCTCAGTGTCAAACATCGCAAAATTAAACAAAGGGACAGGGAGGAGTCTGCAGGCGGGGGGGGGTGGGATAGAATGGAGGGAACTGGGAGGGAGAGAGACAAAAAAGAGAATACAAGATTCCACATCAAGAAAAGGGTCCCCATTTCTTTATTGTGCCCCTTATCTCTGGGGTACTACAATTCACCCCCCGAGCATACATGTCCCTATGTGTGGGGTTAATTACTTTTTTGAGTTTTAAAACACAAACAACATTTTAGTACTATTTACCATTTACCTAGCCTACTTGACGCATTACTTTTTACCTGGTCTATTGTACCATTTTTAACCTACCAAACAAAATGAACCAAGAAGAGAGATAGATGGCCTTGAGGTGCCTTTAGGGAGTGGTTCCTGCCTCACCTTGTCGTTCTGTCCATGTGTCTGGACAGGAACTGGGCAGGACTTTAGAGGAATTCAGTACACAAGCTTTTGCATTCTGTCTCAGGCCTGGAGCTGGTAGCTATGCATTGTGGGGAAAGGAATGCCCACGATGATAAATGGGTCAAGTTCCCACCTTGAAGATGACTCTTCATTATCTCAGGACCTTATCAGCACTTGCTGTCCTATGGGTAAGGGCGTTTCAGGATCATAGGTGTTGTCCGACCCTTCCCCATCGTCTGGGACTTTACACACTCCTGGACTGGCCAGTGACTTAGGCTGTGCTCCAGGAGGGGTCCTTTTTTCCTTTCGGTTGTGTGGCTCCACTGCCAGGACTGATGTCTGGATGGGGGGTGTGACCTGCATGCTCTGCCAACTGATATTGGTCATGGTGGCCTAAACTGAATTTGGTTCTTTTTTTGGTTTGTTCTTCATGGCCAGGAAAATTTAGGGGCCTTTGGATGCAAATGCTGGCTGGGGAACTTCTGTACCACTACTGGAGTGTCGAGCCATGGGAGTCCTTGCAATTCTTCTGGGCATGCAGCATTTAGCTAGGCACACTTCTCCTTCTGCAAGGATGCCTGTAGCTCCACCAAGCATCTGCTGAGCTCTTTCTTTTCCTACGTTTTAATGAGCAGCAAATGGTTCAGGTCTTCGGTCACAATGTCGTAGCCTTGGATGATGGTAGTGCACCCCAGTTGTGACCCCTAACTCTGGGGTACTACACCTGTAATGTTGATGGCGTTCCTTAAGGATCTGTAATGTTGGTGGTCAGACAAGGACTGGGAGGTCTTGAAATGAGCCCATGCAAGGTCTCAAGACTTGCACAGCTCTATAAGGTCAGGTGTGATCCAGGGGTGGTGGGAGTGCTTCTCTCTGGTCTCACGAAGGGGAAATGTACATTTCAGGTGTTGGTTAAGATGGCAATGAAAAGTGAAAGGTCAGTGTCAATGTCTTGGGCAGAGTGAACAGGGGACCAATCTGAGGAGACTAGGTCCATTAGGAGGGCATCAGTGTCAAGTGACTTGAGAGACCTGTGCCACATGTATTTGGGGTGGATTGGGGAGGACGGACTTTCTTAACAAAATATGAGCCTAGAAACATATGGAAATACAAACATACAGATATCTGAACATAGGAACATATGAACATACAGGCATGAGAACATATGAAAACAGGAATGATTGCAGACATACTTGTATTGCACAGATAGACAAAAGAGATGATTTGATACCTTTTATTGAACCAGCAAGTAATTTTCAGTACACAGGCTTTCAGGCCTTGCAGTGCCCTACTTCGCCTGACAGACACCAGAAGTGTAAGACCTGAGAGCCTGTGTACTGAAAATTACTTGGTCCAATAAAAGACATTATAGATTGAGGTAGCACTCCTGACCAATTGGAGCTCTCCTTTTTCCTGCACATGAGACACTCTTATTCTGTGAAGAGCATCTCACATGCAGATGCCCTGGAAACGGGTAAGTTCCGGGAACAGTTCTTGTTTTATATATATTATTGATCACTCTCAATCAATAATATATTAATACTTCCCCCGCCGCCACTCGTTCCTGAATTAGAATGATTTCAGTTGCCTTCAGCTTGAGCCAGAATAGCTCAACTTCACTTCGCTGTTCTCACTCCAGCCGAAGGCACGTGAAATAGGGCAGGGAGAACTTGGTGAAGTTCTGACCCTTATTAAATAAGAACCGGAACATGGTTAAGTTCTGATTTGTTCTGATTAGTTCTGATTTATTGACACATATTTGAAAAAACATGAAAAAATGCATAAAAGTGTCCAAAGTCGGTCATATTTAACACAGAGGCTCAAAGGAAAAAGTTTAATTCATGATTTCTTTAAAAATGACAGTAAAACTGCTAAATAAAAGCAATAACTGTTAGCTGATTCATGGCTGGGCTGTACTGGTGGCATATCAAGCTCAGGCCCGTGACATTGAGTGTACCGGAGAAGGGAGAGAGAGAGAGAGAGAGAGAGAGAGACACACACACAGAGACAGACAAATGGATACAAGCACTTTTTTGCCTGTCTGCCCTGTACAGTGTACACGCACTGCACAGCCACACTGAGGACAAGATTAATTTCTTTATTTTTGATTTCTGTGACTGCAAAATTTCTCTTTGGTCCCCCCCAGTAGTCTAGTATCTCTCTCTGTCTTTCTCTTTCTCCTCTGGATGGCACAAGTCAACATTTATTTTGCCAGCATGCCCATGTCCATTCCCTGTACACAGACAGCCACAATGAAACCAAGAATACACTTTATTTGTGATTTTTGTGACTATAACATTTTTAATTTCTCCCCAGTAATCTAGTCTCTCTCTCGCTCTCTCTATCTCCCTCTCCCTCTCTCTCTCCGCCCCCCCGGGCCTGTACACAGACAGCCACAATGAAACCAAGACTACACTTTATTTGTGAGTTCTGTGACTATAACACTTCTCTTTGCCCCACAGTTGTCTAGTCTCTCTCTGTCTCCTCCTCTGGATGGCACAAGTCGACATTTATTTTGCCAGCATGCCCATACCCTAGGCCTGTACACAGACAGCCACAATGGAACCAAGAATATACTTTATTTGTGAGTTCCATGACTATACCATTACTCTTAGGCCCCCAGTAGTCTAGTCTCTCTCTCTCTCTCTCTCCTCTGGATGGCACGTCAGCATTTATTTTGCTAGCATGCCCATGCCCTGGGCACAGACAGCAACAGTGAAACCAATACACTTTAAAGTACATAAAAGAATATGCCAGTGCTTTACCACACAGTTTTCATCATCATGGCTCAATTGCCTAGTTCCTCATTCTAAGAACAACAGACTGACGAGCGACACAGTCGACCGGAGAAAGCGTCACCGACCGACCCACCGACCGACCACTGCAGCTCCAGCCCATGCTCAGATCTCCCCACCACATGACTGTGACTGTCATTCTCTGGCTACTGGGCTTGACTCCACCCTCCTCTCCTCACTCTTTGTTCCACCTGGTGCCATCCATTCCTCCGGCTATAACTGCGACATGCAAAAAAAAATGTCCTGCTTTCCATGGACCTGGAACTGGAATTCTGCGGTGAAGTCTATATTTATCTGGGTCCATGGATTTACGGTTCGATCCAGGGATCCAGATTTTGGATGGAACAATCCACCCAGCCCTAACTTGAAACCACTCTTATACAGAAATGAGTGGCTCCAGGGGACATATTAACATATATCAGATCATCTACTTTATCTAGACATGTGATGGATATACAGCTATACGAACATATGGACATTAAAACATAAGAACAAAAGGCCGTACAGACATGTATGGACATATAACAAACAGGAAAGGGAAGATTTCTAGTCCATCATGTTCAGCCCCCATTAATTCTGTGGGCATAACCTTTTACTCACTTTTCCTGTAAGTATTTATCTAAACTTAAATGCATGGATAATTCTGGCTGATATTACTATACCTTAGACTGAAATTTTACAAATCCACCTCATAAGAAATGCCTTTCCTATGGCTTAGAACTCTTCCCAGGGAGCTATGGCCTTTTATCATCACATTTCCTCCCTCATCTGCATTGAAGCTTTGGCTCCTAAGTTTCTCAAATCATTGTCAACATTATCCTGATACCATGCATTTTGTGAATTTCTGAAATAGTTGTCTGTAATGTAGGTTTGTAACTGAAAATGTTTCTTGTAACTCATGTGAGGTGATTGAAAATGAGTCACAGCTCAACTGACTGTGTACTAAATAACACTACAGGGCTGGATTTTTAGCCAGCTGAGCATGATTCAGTTGCACTTGTGGTACTTGCATAAAAACTGATAGACCACAGAAAACTGGGTACATCTTCTTGTCTCAGGTGTCATGTGTAGTGCACTGAAAATGCTGTATGCATCAAATATTTGATGCATGCATAATTTTTCAGCAGTGCAGAGTGTTATACATGTGCCAAAATGTTTGAAAATCATAGTCAAACATTTTGGCATATTTACACGGCTGCATTTTCATAGTCTAGCTGCCACAACTGCTGCAGCTAAACTTTTGAAAATCCAGGCCACAGTAGTTTACTACTACTTTCTATAAAATATTTCTAAATATTCTTTCTAACTCCTCCTCCTTTAGTCACCCACATATTGTACGGATATGTCCTACTTTTCTTTGGTCTTTGGATATATTCAGCTTTATAAAATGGAAAGAAAAAATGTAGAAACTTCATTGGTGAGACAAGTCACCTGACCATGTATTAAATTCCTAGTACTGCACGATCAGGTACCAGATGACATTCCCATCCCCCCAAAAAACTACTTATGAGCCATTTTGTAAGCACAATGAGCCACTTCAGGGTGTGCATTATAGGATTTTGATGCACTTCCCGGGGTAAGGTCACTCAGTTTTCGGCCTCATGCTTTACTTCATCCCTAGTGTGTGTATTAAAATCCTGTAATACACACCCTGTTATGATGTATTGTGTACTTATCTGAAGCTGCTTTATCCAGGTCCATGCTACCTAAAATAATTCTTAGCTTTATGTACTTTTTGGCCGTCCTCTCTGCTAAACCGAGGCTAACCTGCTTGTTGTCCTTAGATCTTGGCTAAAGCAGTCTGGGGATAGAGCATTTTCAATGGCTGTACATACCATCTGGAACTGGTTATCTAACATCTTGTCAAGTTCGCCCTCAGTGGAGAAGCTGAAAAAGTGGATGAAATTTTACCTGCTTGAGCAAGCCTTTAGTGGATCCTGGTGGCAGTATACTTCTCTGTGAGTCACTGTATTTTAGCTGTAAATAGGGCAGTATTTATTATCCTGAAAGCCTGACTGTTGGGCATTTTTTTCATTGACTTTGCATGACTTTGCTTAACTTGCTTGTATGGGCTTTGACTTGTATTTTTTTTTAGTTAAAAATCAATAGAATCCAGTGCACCCCAATAGTTGCTGGACGCAGCAAGTAATTACTGTACATACTAACATACTATGAAGCCAGCAGATTAGGCCCTATGGCTTATCGAGTCTGCTCGATGGTCAATTCTCCAATTATTTTTGTTAATTACACAGCACCCAGAACCTATGGGATGGGGTGCTTCATAAATAAAACTGTCTTGCCTGATCAGAGTTTCACTCCTCTGGCTTGGTCCAATTTGAAGAAGTTAACATGCAGGTGCAGCCATTGACATGCCCAGATATTTCCTGACATTTGTGTGCTGTATCTAAAGAAATACTTGGCTGCTGGAGGATTCAGCACATACAGTATCCAGAAATGAACTGTTACCAGCTCAGAATGGCTTTCCTGGTAAAACGTTTGAAATGAATTAATTAATAAATTTTCAATGTGCCTGCTGTACCACCTTTTTTCTTCATTAAAAATTACTCCAGGTCAGATAATCTACCTTCACAGTTTCAATCCTTCATATCTTTCACTCTTTTTTTTGGTCTCCTGTAAACTATTTCCAGCATAGCAATATTTTGTATAGTATGATATCCAGAATTAGAAACATAGACACATAGAAGGGTGATGGCATAAGAAGACCAAGGTCAATCTAGTTTGCCAGTTTGCACTGTATCTGCATATCGCTTGCCTGAGGTCCGGTGCATTGTGGTTTCACTATAGAAACAGGAAGGTAATGGCACATGAAGACTAAGATCAAAGTGCACCCATTCCAGCTGGGGCAGACCAAGGATCTACACAGTACCATTATTCTCTCTCTTTATAAGATGGGTACGGAGTTTGCTGCATTCTGATTGGGTAAGAACAACCTTTTGCCATGTTCTTATCAGCGCATGTTGTGCCAGCTAGTACTAGTTACATCAATTCTGTACACCTGGAGTGCTCTTGCTGTGTGTTTCAACATTGTATTGGGTCAGCACACCCTGTGTGAACACCCTGGATTTTTTAGAGACACACCTGACCTTGTATACTGAATTGAACTGCGCTTCAAAGGGGCAAGGACCTCCAGCATGGTGTCTGGGTTTCATCGAATTAAGGAATGTCTATTTGAATTCAACCGGAGTTAGAAACGTGCTGTGATTTATAGCTTGGGGTGATCTTGCTGTATGTTTCTACTACTTATGTCAACCTCAATGCAGAGCACCATGAGATTCATGCTTTCTAGAAAGTTTAAAAAATAATTCTGGCAGCTGTATTGGTGAGGTAATACTATCACTTGCCATGACCAATGAGATACAATCTTCTACCCATTTTAATACACACCCATGCCCACCCTATACCAGAAAAATACATATCTTCTTCAGAAAAATGTTCTGTAGCACCAACTAACCTGCTTTGACTTTTTCATTTTTGTTTAGCAGCCCTGTACTCTTGGATGCCAATTTTCATTCAGCCTGCCCACCCAGGGCCGCTCATGATGTTGTCCTATCACTCTACCACTAGAGAATTTGAAAAGTAATTTTTTATGTTGTTTCAAAACAAAAGCTTTGGCTGTCACAAACGAGTAGCCTGCTCTAACAAACTTCTGTAATCAGTGAAATACTCACTCCTACAGCAGTTCTGGGGAAACTGCTATGGGTGCTTATGAGGGACACACTCACTCTTTAGCATGTGAACTTCCAGCTGCTCACTCGTTCCTTGCTGTGCCTGGCTTCTCACTCAGTTGTAAATGCCCTGTCTTCTGCTCCCACCCCATGCTTACACCCGCCCCCAAAAAACCTAACATAAACAAAAAGTAACATACATTCTTGAGAGGGTGTGCGTCTGTGTTGTGGGGGGGGGACAGAGTTGCAGCAAAACTGACTGGCCACAGACACCACAGCCCTTTGGTGGCCTATTTCTATCATTATACACCAATACCATTGGAAAACCATACAGACTACAAGGACTGCTTTTGCACTTTTTTCAGGCTGGTCTGTGTAGCAGATTTCTATTGGAATCAAAGCCAGGAAGTAACGGAGAGTTTTGCCATGGCAGTGCACCGGGATGCGATGCCTGGCTGTTTTGTAGCTTTCAGTGAGTGACTGATGGTGCTTGCTCTTGCTTGTTGCTGCTGTCCCTAAAATCTGCAAAGCCTTGATCGCGTGCTGCTGTTACGTGTACACAGATTTGTGCACAGGAGTCAGATGAACCAGCAATGGCTGGCTTATGAAAGCACATTAGATCTCATTAATTTGTTCCCTCTCTCTCTCTGAGCCCGTCCACCCAAGTGTGTGCAAAACACACAATAACCTGTATACCCCCTCCTGCCCCCTAAACAGGATGCAACACCAGGGAACCCCCCCCCACCCGGTTTACTCGGTTTTGTTATGGCAGAAGGAGGCACTAGGCCCATCATGACTGCCATCCCCACACAGTGTGGGGTGCATTAACCAGTATTCCCCAATGAGATATTTATCTAATTCAGTCTTAAAGTTACCAAAATTAGTAATTTTGACTATTGCCTGTGGAAAAGCATTCCATAGTCTAGAAGCCCGTATGGTGGAGAACTTATTTCTTTTGTTTGTTATGGCCCGGAGCTGCCTACTATGGCAACACAGATTTTTGGACTTTATTGCTGGAATGATATTACATTCTTTGGATAGATCATGGTCATTTAGAATATTGAATAACATCAGAATAGCCCCTCTGTCCCTTCTAAGTTGTAAATTGTACAGATTTTGGGAATGCACTCTATCTTCATATGGTAGCTCTCCCACTCTTGGAATTAGCTTTGTTGATTTTCTTTGGATACTCTGTATTAAATTGTTTGCCTTTAACCAGATGTGGGGCCCAGAATGAAGCAACATAATCTAGGTGGGGTCTTATGAAGGAGTTGTATAGTGGGACTATGCAATTCTCATTTCTAGTTATGAAAGACTTTGTAATGGATCCAAGTAGTCCATTTGCTGTCAGAGCTACCTTTCTGCAGTGCTGTCCTGATGTTAAGTCATTGTTAATAACAACTCCTAAATCCATTTCGTTAGTAACAGATTTTTATTGATGTCCCATTTAATGTATATTTGTTCATCCTATTCTTTTTTCCAAGATGAATAATAGAACTCTTACTAACATTGAATTCCATTTTGTTTAATTTGGCTCAATTTTCTATGTAACCGAGGTCTTTAGATAATATGTCTATCTTTTCTAGCGTACCAACGTCAGATGCAGTTTTGGTATCACCACCAAACAACAGTGTCCTCCCACCCATCTTCACTCCTATCCAATCAACATTTAAAAAAAAAATCATCACTCCCGCTGCTATCTCCTCCAAACAGGATGTGGTACTAATGATGTCATTTCAACCCCTCGATGTCAATGCAACCTTGTTGTGTGTGGTTGTCCATACACTATTCTATATGAGGTTATTGGTCTTATTAATGCCTTTAAGTGCATACTTCTCAAATGGAAAGATTTTCATCCCCTAGAGTATCGCACATGAATGAACTGTATGGTTTCTATCCATAGGATAGAAAAAGTTCACTATGTGCTCTTAAATAAGCGACACAAATTTGATCAAATATGGTTAAGATTCAATCGAACTATAGACTCCATGCAGGTTTTAAGTAGGTTAAATTAGACAGGTCATTTCCTACAATGTTTCTTTTTTGGCATTAATCACTAAACCATGATTTTATCCAATCTTATTATAGGTAGCAGCTTGTCAATCACAGTAGATTCATTCACTTTGTACGGTTACTCCATGTTCAGTTTGATCATATTGTGTGTCCATGTGGTAGCTTCATTTCTTTGACACCAAAATATGTAATTGATCAGGTGTAGTATTGGTCACCTACTTTATGTACTCATTTATATTATTATGATTTATGTACTCATTTGTATTATTATGATTTATGTACTCATTTGTGTTATTATGATTTATGTACTCATTTGTGTTATTATGATCATTGATGAAGTGGATCTAGAAGAATGTAGCCACGCTTTGTTTTATACATGTTGTTATTTATGGGGAAAAAAAAGAGAATAGGATGGGGTTATTGGTCTATTTCTATCTCATTTTTGGCTTTGACACTCAGTATATATCAACAGGCCAATACCGCCTCATGAAGAAAAAAATTATATCTTAAGTCAGCCCATGTCATATCCCATACATATAGACTCCATGGATTGCAGGGCTTTTTCTGCCTGCAATTTTTTATGTTTTTATTAGGTACTGTGTTGTTCTGCTGGTATATGGTGATGTCATCAGGACTCCTTATTTCCCTGTATAGCCCTTTTATCTTGTGTTGCCATCCATTATCCTCTATATTACAGACAGAACCAAATAAGGTGTTCTTGAAATTAGCTGATAACTTGCTCAATTAATTAAGCTCATCATGGCAGTATCAGCAGCAGAAACTTTGATGTTGATTTTAATTCTATGAGAATGGATGGTAAATACATAGCATTTATAAAATGGGCCATGTAAATCTTGTAACCACATTCGTCAAAACACATAACATGACTTGATTATTTTCTGACAACTGTACACCTCACTGATACCTTTTCTGTTTTTTTTTTTAAATAAAAGCCCATTTTATAGGTGGGATAAAAAAAGTCCAGGGTGTGCGGCTGTACAGGATTAATGCACTTCTTAAGTAGTTGTTGCACCTGGCTACGCCTCATGCCTAACAGCCTCCCAAGGTGTGCATTATTCCCTTATAAATGCATACCCTGTCATGTGTTATCACTTACATGAACATCTAAATTAGGTTGTACAGAAAGCACAGTGTCTGTTCTGGCACAATATCCAAAAGCTTAGAAAGCGTGTTATGGCTGTCTGGCATCATGACTGATGCTACTGCCTCCCCACATCCTCACAATCATGTCAGCCTGCTTGCACTTACATACTGATTAATCTGCTAAGTAGTATGAGTGCAGAGCAGGCTGCTTGGGTGCACAGTGGTAGGGGAAAGACTAAGACTAGATGAGATACAGTAGCCCCTCCCTCAAACAAATCAACTATCAAAGGGGTGAGCAGGCACTGGCCTACACATTGCTACTGCAAGCAGTGGGGTACTGAAGTTAAGGAGGGATTGTCATTGTAAAGACTCTGTTGGTTACTGGCAAGGTGCCAGTGGCTTGCCACTGCCAACACTTTATTCTTCCTTGTACAGGGACACCGAGGAAAGGGAAGGTAGGTGGTAAAATCTGGGAATCAAGAGGGAGGGTGGCAAGGAGATTAGCCCCGGCCACCTGAGGAGGGGCCAAGCTGTTATCCCTCATCCCATGCCCATATACAAATAATGATTACCGAATAGTTGGGCCCCCAAATAGAATATTTGGGCCAAGTATTCGAAATAAAGTATTCACACAACCCTACTTTGAGATGATTGCATGATAGGTGCTATATAAATACAAATGTATGTTTGTTTATGTTCATGATAGAGGCCTACAGATACATCCATGGGATCAACAGAAGTGATTGGTCAACATTATTCAGACTTAGCTAGGGGTCAGGTGCCAGGGACCATGAACAAACTGGTAGGGGATACATTTAAAAGGAATATAAGAAAATATTTCATCATGGAGAGTGTGGTGGATAATTGGAACAGACTGCCGGGTGTGCTGGTTAAATCCAAGTCTGTCCAGGAGTTTAAGGTGGGATGGGACAGATACCTACTACAGGGGCATAGTGACTGTGGACTCAGAGAGTGGGAAGGATGGAAACCTTTGTCTGAGACACTCAGCAACAGACTGCAGAGGGTATCGGTAGAACACTGCAGACTTGACTCGATGGAACCCAAGTCTTCTTCTGCCTGCAAAATTTCCATGTTCCTATGTTCTATGTTTGTTTGTTCTCTAAGTGCCATACTGAGAGTATGTTCACAAGGTAAATACAAAAATATTTTTTCTTAATGTAATGAGATACTAAGATTCTAATGGCATTTGCATTGTACAGGTCACAAGGGAGCTGGAGAAAGTACAGTTTCAAGCTGCAATGGTGACTGAAAGGGCCATAGAACATGGCATATGAGGAGAGGATGGAGCACCTGGGATTATTCACGCTGGAAAAAAAATTGAGGGGTCACATAACTGAAAGTTATGAAAGCCTATTTAAAAATAGACTGGGGCAAATTGTTTAACAGAATCCTAGGTAGCAGAAATTGGAGGGGGGGGCTGACATGAGGGTTGCAGAGGCATTTCTGTCACCAAAGAGGGATAGAAATATGGATCAGCTTACCAGAGGAGGTGATACATACAAATACTGTTCAGTTTCAAGACTAGACTCAAAAGACGGTTAAAGGGAAAGGATTTGTTTTATTTGAAACCTATTTTACCAGGGAAGGAGTCAGAGCCCAGGAGTGACTTGTTGCCAGTTGCGACTGGGGTTGAGTGGGGGGCAGGGGATGCAGGAGAGCATCAGGAAGAAAATGATTCACAAATAATGCATTGTATGCAAGACATACAAAGTCAAAACTATACAACACAATACATAATAAATATACTGATGCTGTGTAGAGGGGACCATTTACAATGACACAGAGAAGCAGGAAGAGCATATGCACAGCACAGTATTAAAGTAACATGCATATATAATACTAAAATTTAGAAAATGGGCTAGTAAATCCTAGCATTCTCACTGGCTAGGACAGTAAGTTTAGCAAGCAGGTATTTCTCGATAGAACCCGCTAAAAATGAGTGCCAGTTACCCATTACTTGGTATATTATTGGGCACCCTGAATTTGCAAGCTCCATAGCCGCCATTGTTTCCCCACTCGCTTAGCGAGCTATTTGCTACCTGCCACCCTAAAAGACAATTGATGTACAGTCGATTGTCCAACCAGCCACACAGTCACTAAAAACTCACAAAATGTTAAAGAAATACACCAGTCACTGTTTTGCAGCCTCAACAAACTGCCCATGCTTCGAGAGAAATACCCACATGCTGTTCTCTCCCAAAAAAACAGCTGATGTAGTACAACAACAGAGACGGAAGTGTGTCTTCAAACCTGGGCAGAAAAGGCCACAAGTACCACCACTGCTCCTGGGCTGATCATCCCAGCAGAATAGCAAAGTGAAACCCGTGCTTGAGATCAGCTTCACAATGAGTTGCCCCATACTGCACTAACAGTCTCCGCTTGCTAAACATCCCAAATGCCAGCAGCATACTTTTTTTTTATTTATGAAAAAAAAAAACACTGACTGTTAAAGTTGTCAGCCAGATCGACTTTTTTATTTATCACTCACAGTGCGTGCAGCTCCATGCAGACTACCTGTGTAAAATAAAAGCCATCAGTACGATTGGCTTGGAGGCAGTCTCTCCCCTTGTCCTCGCACTCCCGAAAGTGCTGGCCATTCTCTGCCTTCGATGCAGAGCTTCATCAACTTACAGGATGGCTGCGACTGTGAAGAGCGGGGCATCACATTTCACACTGCCGCAGCACAAAAGGGAAACAAGGTAAAAAAAAAGGCTTTAAAATTCAAGCCTAGTGTGTGTGTGTGTGGGGATAGCTAACCATGACAACCAGGTCAAGATGTTAATTTCGGGGGGTTCACTAAAACATCCCTAGGTTTAAGGGTGAAAAAAAAACAGCACTCAAATTCAGGCAGCGGAACTATTTTATTCCAAAAAGCTTGAACAACTAAGTGTTTTAACATTTAAACATATTTTTTCCTTTTCCAAACACATAGAATACATTGGCCCATTTTCTAAGTGCAATAATACCCTCCAGGGTGGCTGGTATTGGGTAATACCGGACCTTCCAGGGGCTATAAGGCCCTCCACCTGCAGCATCAGGCCTCATTATGCCCCTGGGCGGTCCGGTATTGCCCAATACCGCCCACCCTGGAGGGTATTATTGCTTACATACAAGAGGGCGTACAGTAGTTGTAGAATGTCTGAACCAAGTAGCAGCCTACTTACATAGACTGTGTCGATATGACCAAGAAAAAAACACAGTACAAAAGAAATCCATGATGAGAATAGTGGTCTCCTTATGGGCAATTATGATAAGTCAAAGGATTTCAGGTTATTGATGTTAGTAGAACAGGGAGGTGAACTTAATAGACAACGTTGTCTTTGTAGCAGCACTCTCTGTTATAAGCAATCTGATAAATATTAAACATTAAATGACTGAGACTGGTATAGTCTGCCTTCTGTTGTATATTAATTCAGCTGGCTGCTGAACAGTCTCTCTTCCTACTGGTACAGTATTTACTGCTTAGGCTAAAAGCATCTGAGACAAATGGTGCCTAATGCTCAGAAAAGGTAGGAAACAGAGCCATCTAGAGGAAAAAAGGTGAAAAGAGAAAAATGAATGTGTATTTTGATATGGCCAGGATTTCACTGTGCATTAATAAGAGTCAAGTACGACTTTTGAGATTCTGCACCATAATTTTGTTAGTGCATAAGAAAAGCTATATAATCTGATTGCAATATGCATTAATGTTGTTTCACTAAGATAAAGTGCTATCAAAGACACAGAATCCTAGCTAGCTAGATAAAAGTTTTATCTTGCTAGTAGGTACATCATCTCGTTTATCTTGTTTGTGGGGTAGGTCACTGTACCCGCTCTGAGCATTGTGTCTCACACTCTGCTGAACTGTGGAGCAGCCGCGGTTTCTACAATCTTTTTTAAAGCTCAAAAGTAGACAGCATAAACCAGACATATGACAAGTGGCTCTCCGATATCATTTTTATCTTCATTCATGGTCAGTGACCTCTCAAACCCTCACAAGTAGCTAAGTCACTCATGAGGGTCAAGAGGTCACTGACCACTCATGAAGATAATAACAATGTCTGATAGCCATCTGCTATCCTCTATTAATTTAGAATTATGTGAACATGTTCATACATCTATGGCAGGAAAGGGAACCTATGTGGTTCAGTCTGCATCTTTTATGCAGGCACTATCCATTCCCAATGCCCTTTAAAATCAAGAAGAGGGAAGGGAGACAACATTATTACCATTTTGTAGCCCAGACACCATGTGCCTGTGGGCTGCCACCCCTGCCTGTTGGTTAAGGGGCCTGGGTCCTGTTACGGTGGTGATCGGGGGTTCTGTCCAAAAGATAATACAAGTAGCATGGTGCATCCACCCAGAGAAAGTTATAAGTGGGTCAGGTGACTGGCTGGCACAGCCCCCTGGGATGCTGCATCTACCCACCTCCCCTACCAACCACCACACACTCTGAATACCCAACCGTTCAATAACACCATAAACCATGAACAGTAATGATCTGACAGACTCAGAGAATTCCTGCACACACAATCTCAAATTATAAATCACAGCTTGTTGGGGGTAAGGACTAGGGAAGGGATACCGGGACACTGGATGGCTGTGAATAAAAAAATGGTTAGAGAGAACAAGTAACAATAACCATAGGGGCCCGTAGGCCAAGCCCACCCCTGGAGGCCCACCCCCACTGGTACCAGTGTCTTCCCTGATAGTCCTTAGGGGTACCCACAAGGTGGAGGCCTGTTTGTTGCCACAGGTTGGCTGGCTATTGGGACCTCTGATGAAATAGAACAATTATTTGAGGAAGCAATTACATCCCTTTTACACTCCCTTGCTTGGTTTCCGGGAGCCAGGTCCTGGGTACTCATGGTTTTGCAGAACTCAAACACTCCTGGGATGACTGCCTCCAGCTGTCCTGGATTGCGGAGCTCTGGGCAGCAATAGGCAGATGGAATCGTACTTGAGGATCTCACAGCTTGTCCCCTTGATTGGAAGTCTGGCCGCTTGTCACCTTCAGCTGCTTTGGGCCCATTCCAGAGCTCTGTGGCAAGCCTACACCAGCCCCAGAAGGCCCAAACCTGGGAGTGACTCCACAGCCTGACTTCCCACAATGGATCACAGGTACCCTAGCACCCCAACAAGCACCAGTGACCCCCTGAGATGGTGAGCCGCACTTGGAAGGGGATAGCTGATTCCCTTCCTGGTTCTGAGTGAGAACTCTCAAACGGTGGGGGTCCTCTGCAGTCCCTGCACTGGGTTTGAAACCAGCAGAAAACACAGGCAGTGGCTCAAAGTCCTATACCAGTTTGCAGTGGGTGATAGCCCTAGATCAGATGAAGCACAGGTGCAAACCACAGAGGGACACAAATACAACAGACCCCTGCACACCAGTCCGCACTTTCCAGTTAAACTGTCCACAATCCTTTCTACAGCTGCAGCTGGGACATAGCTCTCAGCCACTTCAGCCAGTTCACTCAGAAAAAAGTATAATACTCGGCTAGCACCCCAACATCCAGAGATGCTTTGCCTCTTCAAAATCACAATCGCAGTCCCACACAGGTAAAATGAACTCTCAGCAGCAACTGTGGCACTCAGATAGTACAGCTCAGTCCTCACAGCTCAATACCATTCGCCAGTACAGGGTTTCTCCACTAGAGACCTGGGAAAGGCCTCTCCAGTCCAAATCCACTCTCACAGGAGACCTCTGACTCATACAGAGCCTGGGAACAGTTTGAAGAACAACTAGAAAGTCCAGGGGTTTTCACCCAAGAAACAAAGGTTCTGATTGGCTGATTGAGCCCATCAATTGTCCATAACCATAGCGATCAATATTTTCTGAGGGCTTATTGGGGCATGATTTAGGCACCTGAATTAGTCCCTTCCTTTTCCCAGGAGTCCCTCTTGTTTAGTCTTAGGCACCTAACTACATGATTGGCTGCTGTGTGGGGTCATAGTGCCATCAACATGTCCGCCCCCAGTCAGAGTTATGCAGTCCAACACAGTTCCCCACTTTCCATTGTCTGGTGCAACCAAGGCAGATGCCTTTGTTCTGTATTGGCCCCACTGTAATGTAACCCCAACTGCCCCCTGTGAAACCAGCCCACTCTTAAACATTTGCCCACAGAGTATACCCTGTCACTGCTGCCGAAATTCCATGCCCCTAGCTGGCAGACAGCACCTCATTAATATTCATGAGGGCTCATAAATTATTCTTCCGCCCTCGCTTTATGCCCACACTTAAACTAAGGTCTCCAGTCCCCACTAAACTCAAAGAGGCAACGGAAACACTAAAAGGCTCCCCGTTTTTGGACCGCAATGGAGTTCAGCACAACAAAGTGCATTCCATGCATGCGCTATCATCCGCCCGCTCTGTAATTGCAGAGAGCAGCAGCAGATCGCATCTTGAGATGAAAGCCCCCAAATGGGCAAAATTAACAGAAATGGGCTGTCCAGAGACCATGTGGAGAGCCTGCAAGCCTGGTCTGTGATGGTGGAAAATAGAAATGCCTGCAGACAAACTGGAGGGAATGGGGAAATGGGGAACAATCCAGGTAAGCCCCCAGAGGGAGGTTAAAATTTGATTCACAGGAAGATTCCAATAGCACATCATGTAGATAAATATGAGAAAGATGTCACAGAATTTTACCCATGCTACAACTTCCAGCACAAAGGAGGTGGCAGAGAAAGTGAGGGACAAAAAGGGGGCTTTCAGAAAATACAAGGAGACTCAGAAGGATAACGAGAGGATGGTGTACCTAGAAAGACAGATGGAGGCAGGGAAAGCAGATAGGAGCGCGAAGGCACAAACAGAGGAGAAATTAGCACAGACAGTAAAGAGGGGGACAAGACATTTTATAGCAACATTAACGATAGAAGGAAGGCCAGGGGATGATTGTAAGGCTCAAAGGGGAGGGAGGGGTGTATGTAGAGGGTGACCTAGAAAAAGCATCGATACTGAGTGAACACTTCTGTTCGGTATTCACGGTAGAGGGGGAGGGACAGGGACCACAGCTAGGCAGCAGAAACAATGGGGGGAGAGAGCTAAACACCAGTCCTTTTATAGCAGAGAGGGTCCTGGAGGAACTCACAAAACTAAGGATGGACAAACCGATGGGGCCAGATTATATACACCCCAGAATATTAAAGAAATTACGGATGGTGCTAGCAGCACCGCTGGTGGCCCTGTTTAGTGAGTCGGTTGATACAGGGGTGGTTCCAGAATACTGGAAGGGGGAAAATGTAGTCCCTCTCCACAAGAGTGGTAGCAGGGAGGAGGCAGGAAACTATAGGCTGGTGAGCCTCATCTCAGTAGTGGGTAAGATTATGGAGGCACTGCTTAAGGAAAGGATTATGGAACACTTGAAAACCATGGGAGCACAGGATCCAAGGCAGCATGGTTTCACAGCAGGAAGGTCATGTCAAATAAATCTTATTGAGTTTTTTACTGGGTGATGAAGGAGGTGGATCAAGGAGGAGCAGTGGATATCACCTATCTCGATTTCAGTAAGGCCTTCTACACTGTACCCCACAAAAGACTGGTGAACCAGCTAGGGAGCCTGGGGGTGGGCCACAAAATGGAAAACTGGGTTAGAAACTGGTTGAGGGACAGGAAGCAGAGGGTGATAGTAAATGGGTTCAAATCCAAGGAAAAGAGAGTGACCAGTGGGGTGCCTCAGGGATCAGTCCTGGGTCCATTCCTTTTCAATATCTTCATCAGTGACATTGATAAAATGCTGGAGGGGAAGGTTTGCCTATTTGCAGATAATACCAAGATCTGCAACAGAGTAGACACTCCAGAGGGGGTCGAAAGAATGAGGAGGGATCTGGGAAGCTGGAAAAATGGTCAAAGGTGTGGCAGTTGAAATTCAATGCAAAAAAGTGCAAAATCATGCACCTGGGGCAAAGAAATCTTGTGGAGAGCTACAGAAAGGGGAGGGGGGGGGAATTGCTGACAATCACCAGGAAAGAGAGGAATTTAGGGATGATCGTCTCAGATGACCTAAGGGTGGCCAAACAGTGTAACAAGGATGTGGGGAAGGCCAGTGGAATGTTGGGGTGCATAGGAAGGGGCAGCACTAACAGAAGAAGGGAGGTGGTGATGCCATTGTACAAAACGCTGGTGAGGCCTCATCTATAATACTTTGTTCAGTTCTGGAGGCCGCATCTTTGCAAAGACATAAGACAGAGTGGAGGCGGTCCAGAGAAGGGCGACCAAGATGGTGCAGGGCTTGCATCAGAAAACATATGAGGACAGATTAAAAGACAGATATATACAGTATATATATATATATATATATATATATATATATATATACACACACACTTGAAGAGAGGAGGGAACAGGGGGATATGATAGAGACCTTCAATTATCTTAAAAGCTTGAACAAAGTGCAGGAGGTGACATCTTTCCGTACAAGAGTTGTACACTGAGGAGGGGGCATGATATGAGATGGTATGCAGTGATGACAGTGACCAAAAATGCGTGACTACAAGAATATCGACTCATTTTCAATGCTATCATTCTGGGCTACCCTGAAAGGGAAGCAACCCTACAGGAAAGTGAGCATAGGGAAGGGCAACCAGAAGGGGGGAATATCGACGTGAAGGGGAGGAACAGGGAAGGGGTTTTAGGGAACTAGTGTGTCTGCTGCCACTGAGCTAGCCATGTGGTGTGGTGGTGGTGTGGGTGGCTAGCTCTGGCTCAGCAGGTACTGGGTTCGGGGCTGGGGACTGGGAGCATGGAAATTTTGCAGCTGCCTGCAGCTGCAGGACTTTTTTTTTTAAGTCTGGACTGTGCCCCCTTCCCAACATGCACCCCCCTGGATTTGAGAATCTAAATTCAGGGTGGTGCAGTTGGCAAAGCCTCCCCCCCCCCACCCTGTCAAAAACACTTTTTGTTGTTCCGGATGTCAGGTCACCGGCAAGTGTATATCGTCGATTTGCTTTTCGACGATATACACTCGCCATAATAGCGATCACTGTTTTGCAATCGCTATTATGACATGGAACCACATAAGATTGGAGGAAGACACGATAAGGGGAAATGCGAGGATGTTTTCCTTCACAGAAAGGATGGTGGATGCTTGGAATGGCCTACCCCAGGAAGTGGTGTGTGCTAACACAGTGGGGGGATTCAAATATGCATGGGGTAGACATAACCCTAGATGTGGGGAAGTGAGGCAAAAGCCAACGACCAAGCAGAGTCAGTGGCCACTGATGCAGGCAAGGGATATGGGCAGGCTAAGTGGGCCTAGCAGTCCGTATCTGCTGTCAACTACTATGTTACTATGTTACAAACTTTAAGTCCCTGCAGTCCTGAACATGCTATATTTGAAATTAGAGAATAAAGAGTTGTGTTGCCATGTTAGTCAAAAAGTAGAATTGAAGCAAAAAAGATAGGTGTTAATACCGTTTATTAATAAAAGAAATGCATTGCACAAACTTTTGAAGCCATGGAGGAATCTTCGTTAGGTGCTATGTGAACCGGTTACAAGGAGAGGAATTTATGCAGGCAACTAAGAGCTACTTGAAATCAGAAATTTAAGTAGTTCAGAGAAAAAAAAAACATTTTACACGTGAATGTGATATGTTCATTGATAAAGACACTAACAGCAATCAGAGTAGTAAAACTTTGAAAATTCAGGGGGCCCATACACTGTTGCAATTTAGCTGTGCACAATGGTCGCAGCAATAATCAGGGATAAAAAAGCACTGCATGCTGCCAAACATTGTACTGATTTATATGGCAAGCCGTTAGGGACATAATTCAGAATCTCTGGCTGTATAGTAAAACACACACTATATGGTGAAATACATACATCATATAGTGAAATATATACATTATATAGTGAGATACATACACAATGTAGTGAACCACATACAGTATCTACTGAATATATACATCGTATAGTGAAATACATATACTGTATACTGAAATACGTATATTATATAGTGAAACACATACATTATATAGTGAAATGCTTACATTGCATAGTAAAATACATACACTATCTACTGAAATCCACATACTGAGTACTGAAAATCCACACACACTATATATGTCTCTCCCCCCCAATGCTGTCGCTGATGGAGGTGCCCAATCCCCCATCGGCTCCACTGTCTCTCCCCCCCAAGCATCCAGGTGCCATATAAGGTGTACAGGTATACTAAATGCTTTCTTGAAGTGTTAACACATTGCGTGGTTAGTGCTAGTTAATGATTCTGGGAATCGTGTTTTAACTGCACACACGAAGCCTGCCAGCAACCCCCCACACATACACACACAGTCAGTTCTGGACACAATAAAAAAACAAGCATTTGTCAATGCTGAATGTTGATTGCATTGCTCCGTTGAGCTCGCTCACTGGTCCTCTGTCACTCGCTCATTCTGTTTCTCCCAGTGCTGCAGTCTGCTGTTTTGTACTGAGCTCCTTCCTGCGTTGGCACCCTTTTCTGTCCACAAAGAAATCCGCAGATGGCCTGACAGAGCTCCGTTGAGGGTAGGTCACTCCCCCCCCCCCCCTCTGACTCCCTCATTCTGTTTCTTCTTGCACTGCAGGCTGGCCTTTTGTACTGGGCTCCTGCCTCTGTTGGTGGCTTTTTCTGCCAACAAAGAAATCTGCTGTAGTCCCAACACAGGTCCGTTGAGGTTGCTCATTCCCCCTCTGTCACTCACTCATTCCGTGTCTGCTGGTGCTGCAGGCTGACCTCTTGTATTGGGCTCCTGCCTGCGTTGCCACTTTTTTCTGCCCACAAAGGAATCCACAGCAGTCAAGATAGAGCTCTGTTGAGCTCACTCACTCCCCTCTCTCTCACTGACTCGTTCTGTTTCTGCCACTGCTGCAGGCTGTCCTTTTGTACTGGGCCCCTGGGTACATTGCTGCCTTTTTCTACCCACAAAGAAATCCGCTGCAGTCCCAACCGAGCTCTGTTGAGCTCACTCTCTCACTGGTTTTGTGTCTCCTGCGGGTGCAGACTGTCCTTTTGTACAGGGTTCCTGCCTACGTTGGCTTATTCTGCCCACAAATAAATCTGCAGCAGTCCTGACGAAGGCCCGTTGAGCTTGCTCACTCCCCCTCTCTCAGTCACCCATTCCATTTCTGCCTGCGCTGCAGGCTGGCCTTTTGTACTGGGCTCCTGCCTACATTGCTGCTTTTTTCTGCCCACAAAGAAATCCGCAGCTGTGCCGGCAGATCTCTATTGAGGTCACTCACTCCCCTTGTCTCACTGGCTCATTCTTTTTCTCCTGGCGCTGCAGGCTGCCCTTTTGTACTAGGCTCTTGTCTCTGTTGGCACCTTTTTCTGGTCACAAAACAATCTGCAGCAGTCCCGACAGAGCTCCGTTGAGCTAGCTCCCTCTCCCTCTCTCACTCTCTTGTTCTGTTTCTGCCAGCGCTGCAGGCTGCCCTTTTGTACTGGGCTCCTGCTGGCATTGCCACCTTCTTCTGCCTACAAAGAAATCTGCAGCAGTTATGATAGAGCTCTGTTGAGCTCGCTCAGTCCCCCCTCTCACTCGCTCGTTCTGTTTCTCATGCTAATGCAGGCTGCCTTTTTGTAGTGGGCCCCTGCATGCATTGCTGCCTTTTCCTGCCCACAAAGAAATCTGCAGCAGTCCCAACAGAGCTCTGTTGAGCTCACTTACTCCCCATCCTTCACTCACTCACTCTGTGTCTCTCGCTGCTGCAGGCTGTCCTTTTGTACTGGGCTTCTGCCTGTGTTGGCACCTTTTTTTGCCCACAAAGAAATTCACAGCTGTCCTGATAGAGCTCTGTTGAGGTCGCTCACTCTGTCTGTCTCATTCGCTCATTCTGTTTCTCCTGGCGTTGCAGGTTGCCATTTTGTAGTTGGCTTCTGCCTCTCTTGGTGCCTTTTTCTGCCTACAAAGAAATCTGCAGCAGTCCCAACAGAGCTCCATTGAGCTCGCTCACTACCCCTCTCTTACTCGATCATTCCGTTTTTGCCGGTGCTGCAGGCGGCCCTTTTGTACTGGGTTCCTGCCTGCGTTGCCGCCTTTTTCTGCCCACAAAGAAATCTGCAGCAGTCACAATACAGCTCCATTGAGCTGGATCACTCATTCCCCCCCCTCACTCGTTCATTCTGTTTCTTCCGCCATTGAAGGCTACCGTTTTGTACTGGGCCCCTGCGTGCATTGCTGCCTTTATCTGCCCACAAAGAAATCTGCAGCCGTCCCAGCAAAGCTTCGATGAGCTCACTCACTCCCCCTCCCTCACTCAGTCATTCTGTGTCTCCCAGTGCTGCAGGCTGCACTTTTGTACTGGGTTCCTGCCTGCATTGGCAGCTTTTTCTGCCCACAGAGAGATCTGCAGCAGTCCTGACACAGCTCTGTTGAGGTCGCTCACTCTCCCTCTGTCACTCGCTCGTTCCTTTTCTGCAGGCGCTGCAGACTTGCCTTTTGTACTGGGCTCCTGTGTGCATTGCTGCCTTTTTCTGCTCACAAAGAAATCTGCAGCAGTCCCGACACAGCTCCATTCAGCTTGCTCTCATTCCCCCTCTCTCACTCCCTCATTCCGTTTCTGCCAGCACTGCAGGCTGCCCTTTTGTACTGGGCTCCTGCCTGTGTTGCCGGCTTTTCATGCCCACAAAGAAATGTGCAGCAGTCACGATAGAGCTCCATTGAGCTTGTTCACGCCCCCTCTCTCACTCGCTCATTCTGATTTTCCCGCCACTGCAGGCTGCCCTTTTGTTCTGGGCCCCAGTGTGCATTGCTGTCTTTTTCTGCCCACAAACAAATCTGCAGCAGTCCTGACACAGCTCCATTCAGCTTGCTCTCATTCCCCCTCTCTCACTCCCTCATTCCGTTTCTGCCAGCACTGCAGGCTGCCCTTTTGTACTGGGCTCCTGCCTGTGTTGCCGGCTTTTCATGCCCACAAAGAAATGTGCAGCAGTCACGATAGAGCTCCATTGAGCTTGTTCACTCCCCCTCTCTCACGCGCTCATTCTGATTTTCCCGCCACTGCAGGCTGCCCTTTTGTTCTGGGCCCCAGTGTGCATAGCTGTCTTTTTCTGCCCACAAACAAATCTGCAGCAGTCCCAAAAGAGTTCCGTTGTGCTCACTCACTCCCCTTCCCTCACTTGTTCTGCGTCTCCTGCCACTGCAGGCTGCCCTTTTGTACTGGGCTCCTGCATTACAAATCTGCAAAGTTACAAGGGTGTGTGGAAAGTGTGCAATGCACACTTGCAATACAGTCATTTGCTGGGCTATCATCACCAAATTTTCAACATAGGTATTTTAGGACCTCTGCTCATGAACAGTATCACTGTCATTTTCTTAATCTGTCCCGGACAGTGATTTCCCACAGCGACTGCTCTATTCTGCGCCAGAAGTGCGAAAACACATTTCGGCCAGGATGGGAAAAATGATGGATGCACTGTTCATAAGTAGGTGTGGGAAAATGGCAATGTTGAAAATCTGAAGTGAAAATATAAATTCATGAAGTTACGAGCGTGCGTGCAAACTGCACAACACACGTTCGTAACACAGTCATTTTATGGAGTATTGTTAGCAGATTTTCAACACAGCCATTTCAGGACCTCTACTCATGAACAGTGTCACTGCCATTTTCTTAATCTGTTCTGAACACTGATTTCCCACAGCGACCACGCTATTCTGCACCAGAAGTGCGAAAACACATTTCCGCCAGGATGTGAACAATGACAGCTGTACTGTTCACAAGGAGGTATGAAAAAATGTCAATGTTGAAAATCTGGCATGAAAATATTGCAAATTCACGAAGTTACAAGCGTGGGTAGCAACTCTTGGCCTGCCTTTCAATAAAACAGTCATTTTTGATTTTCCCACTAAATTTGCAACATAGGTTTTTGAGATCCACCTCATGAACACTGGCACTGTCATTTCGTTATTGGCCTAAAAGGTGATTCCGCGCGAGTGACCGCGAAATCACCTTTTGGGGCTGATTAATGCAATGACAGTTCAAGAATTCATCAGGAGGGTCCCAAAAACCCTATGTTGAAAATTTGGTGAAAAAAGTCCCAAAAATACCTGAGATATGTACTAAAATTGATAAAACACTATTTATTACGTTATACAGCTTACCGGCATTTCCTCAGTTCACGGTCGGATTTGAAGAGTGCAGACGTGTTCCTGGTCCACCGAAGATCGTCGCGCCAAGCTCCGGAGGTAAGTATGGGGTGACGGGTGGGTGTGTGGGAGGCAGGGTGCGCAGTGGGTTGGTGCGGGTTGCAGGTGGGGGCCAGGGACACTACGAGAAACTGTTTCCTTTTTTGCAGGTAAAAAAAAATACTTCATGGGACCATTTTTCCCTTTACTGGGGCATGTGGCATGCTGGGATGGGCACCCAGCATGCCACCAATGGCTTTCTTTTGGGGGGCGCAGCAGTAGCCGATGGGGATTGGGCACCCCGTCGGCAGGAATAAAAGCGGGGGGGGTGTTACAGAATGAAATGCAGAAGACACTGCAGAGCAGGACACTGCGGCACAGGAGCTAGCACAACAAAACTCACCCAAATCAGGAACCAAAACAAAATGAGCACAAAGGAAATCCAAAAAACTTCTGATCATAGGAGACTCCATGATTCGGGGAGTTGATACCCATCTCCAGCCAGGGGTGATGGTCAGATGTCTCCCAGATACATCAGCATGGAGAGACACTGACCGCATTGCTAAATTGTTCACAAGCAGGAGAAAACATTGATGTCCTAGTACACATAGGGACTAATGATCTCGCCAGCCGGTCAGTTGTGGAGACCAAGGAACACCTGACTAGGCTGGGTGACAAACTATCATCTATTTCGTCTGGCACCTCCTTCTCTGAGATCCTGCCAGTCTGGGAGAGGGGAGCAGATGGGACCGGAAGGTCAGAGAAGGGGAGATAGGAGCTAAACACGTGGCTCAAGGGCTGGTGCCAGGAAAAAGGACACAGATTTGTAGGGAACTGGCAACAGTTCTGGGAGTGAAAGTTCTTTAAATCTGATGGACTGCATCTGACTAAAGAGGGAGTCAGTGCATTGGGGCAGAAGTTTGATGTCTTTGCAGAATATTTAAACTAGCAAATGGGAGGGGTGCAGCACCCCATACGTCGAATGGGAAGAACACCCTCCCCTCAGCTAGTGGTCAAACAGGAATTCAGCATGTTTGCCGCTCATTTGCATCACCAGGTAAGAAAAAGGTTTGTCTCCCATACGACGCATTGGGGATAATGCCAAACTTCACCCAACAACTAACACACCAAAATCTGGCCAATGGAAAATCATGTACACAATGCTCACAGCCTGGGAAATAAGATCCCAGACCTGTAGGCAATAATGTCAGAGGCTAAACTGGACATAGTAGCAATTAGTGAGGCGTGGTTTACCAGTAACCCACACCTGGAGACTTCAGTACCTGGCTATGTATTGTTCAGAAGAGACCGAGGTGCAAAAGGGGCAGGAGTGTCTCTGTATGTTAATGAAAATATCAAAGCTACAGAAATTCAGAATACACATAAGGAGCCAGAAGAACTGTGGATCACCCTGGAAACAGGAAATGGGACAGCCATAAGAACTGGGGTTGTCTACAGGCCCCCAGACCAGAGGGAGGACATAGACACATTACTGTTAGAAGATATACAAAACATGACAGCTAAAGGGAGGTTCTGATAATGGGAGACTTCAACATGCGGATACAGATTGGTCAATACCAGCAGGAACATCTGCAGAACTAGACTCATAGTGGATTCCCTGCAGGGAGGGCCTCAAACAACTGGTACAGCAACCCGCAAGAGACAGGGCTATCCTAGATCTAGTACTGACTAACAAAGAAGGGATCACAGATCTCCAGGTAGAAGGTCACCTGGGGCCAGTGACCATCACATGGTATGGTTCAATTTGGCTACTACATCTAAATCATCCCATTCCAAGGCAAAATATGGGACTTCAGAGGAGCTGACTTTGATAAGATGGCCAACAGAGTTAAGCTAGCCCTGGCAAAAGAAACACAGGTGAGGGGTACAGGCAAAGTGGGCAAGCATTAAGGATGCAATACTTGAAGCAACATCCCATTGTGTCAGACAGAAAAGGAAGTGCAAAAGAAGAAGGAAACCACTTTGGTTCTCAAATGCAGTAGCAGAAAAGGTCAGAGCCAAAGGCTGGCCTTCAGGAAATATAAGGAACACAGCGGATGAAGATAGGAGGCATACCAAACTGCCCTAAGGGAAGCAGGTAAGGCAGTAAGGCAGGCAAAGTCCCAAACTGAGGAAACACTAGCACGGACAGTAAAGAAGGTGACAAGACTTTATAGATACATTAGTGAAAGAGAAAGTCCAGAGGGGTATTGCTAAGCTTAATGGAGAAAAGGGAGCATGTGAGGAGGAGGACCATGTAAAGGCATCTATTCTAAATAGATACTTTTAGCAGTATTTACTGAAGAGAAGGTAGGGCAGGGCCCACAGCTCAGCATCATGGACACAGGGGAGGGAGGTGAGCACTACTCCCTTCACAAAAGAAAGGGTCCACAAGAGCTTGCTAAGCTCAGGGTGGATAAGGCAATGGGACCTGATGGCATACATCCCAGGGTACTTAAGGAGCTAAAGGTGGAACTAGCAGAGCCATTAGCAGAATTGTTTAGTGAGTCTCTGAGCACAGGAGAGGTCTCAGAAGACTGGAGAAGAGTTCATGTGATCCCGCTCCACAAGAGTGGTAGCAGGAAGGAGGCGGGGAACTACAGACCGGTCATTCTTACCTCAGTAGTGGGCAAGATTATGGAGGCACCTTAAGGAAAGGATAGTGCAACACCTGGAATCCATAGGGCACAGGATCCAAGACAGCATGGGTTTACAAAGAAGGTCCTGTCAAACTAATCTCATAGATTTCTTTGACTGGGTAACCAGAGTGGTGGACCAAGGGGAGCAGTTGATGTTGCCTACCTTGACTTCAGCAAAGCTTTTGACACTGTTCCATAGAAGATTGATAAATAAGCTGGGTAGGCTCGGGTGGTCAGAAGTTGGTCAACTGGGTGGCAAACTGGTTGACGGACAGAAAACAGAGAGTGGTGGTAAATGGTATACAGTCAGAAGAGATGCAAGTCACAAGTGGGGTACCTCAAGGATCAGTCCTGGGCAGTCCTCTTCAACATCTCTCATTAGTGACCTTGCAGATGGACTAGAGGGTAAGGCTTGTCTGTTTGCAGATGACACCAAGATCTGCAACAGAGTAGATGATCCAGATGGGGTGGGCAGAATGAGAAGAGATCTGGATAAACTAGCAGAATGGTCAGAAGAGTGGCAACTGGGATTTAATGCAAAGAAGTGCAAATCATGCACATAGGAAGAGAAACCTGAAGCCACCTATAGGCTGGGAGGAGTTGCTAGCAGTCACAAAGGAAGAAAGAGACTTGGGCATCATCATCACTGATGACCTAAAATCATCCAAGCAGACCTCTAAAGCAGTAGGGTAAGGCTAGGGGTGTGTAGGGTGTATTAGTAGGGGTATCACAAGTCGTAAGAGGGAGGCATAATCCTCTGTACAAGACACTGGTTAGGCCCCATCTGGAGTACTCGTGCAGTATTGGAGGCCACACCTTCACAAGGACATTAACCAAATTGAGGCAGTCCAGAGAAGGGTAACCAAAATGATGCAGGGACTGCATCAGAAGACATATGAGGACAGATTAACGGAGCTCAATATGTATACCCTTGAGCAAAGGAGGAGAGAGGTGATATGATCAAGGCATTCAAACACCTTAAGGGCATAAACAAGGTGAAAGAGTCTAACATGTTTAAATATAAGAAAAATAGCAGGACAAGAGGACACAGCATGAGATTAGAGGGAGGCCGATTAAGGGGAATGAGGAAATTCTTTTCACAGAAAGTGTGGTGGATGCATGGAATGGCTACCACAAGAAGTGGTGGCTATGAATACAGTGCAGGGCTTCAAACAGGCATGGGATAGGCATAAGGAGCAATACAAATGACTATGAATAGATAGGCCACTGACAGAGCAAAGGTCGATGGCACATTTATAAGGTAGAAAAAGAAATGGGCAGACTGGATGGGCCTTGCGGTCCTTATCTGCCGTCAACTTCTATGTTTCTATGTTTCTATGCCGACGGGGAGTGGGCTCCCCCATCGGCACCAGAAACAATGGGGCACTGAGGCCGACGGGGTTTGGGGATCTCGTTGGCACAAAAACACGGGGGGGGGTCATATTGTTCGTGAACACGGTGGCAACCTGCTGCCTGTTCACAAACAATATCAGGGTTAATACATCCCACCCTGCAATGATGGGTCGCTCCCTCATTGCAGCAGATGGCTGATGCTGCAATGACGAGGCAGCCCCTGATTGCAGCAGCAAAATTTTCAGTAGTTGGTGCAAATATTCCAAACTACTGTCACCAGCAGCCTGCAATATGTTATTCGCACTGTGCACAATCAACATAAAAATGGTACATCCTGTCTGCCCCATTTCCCATATTAAACCTCAGAACCTACTTTCCATGTAGGATAATAGCCTTCACTATCCACTCCCTTGTTCCCCTCCCTACTACTATCAGCATGAGTAACCATTATACCCTTCACTTTGTCACAGCCATGCTTGAAACCAGTTATGGTTTTGGTGCCTGCCATCTCAGTTGGCAAACTATTCCACATTTCCACCACCATTTCTGGAAAATAAAACTTTCCAGCATCCCTCTTGAGCCTCCCTCCCATCAGTCTCTACTTGTGCCCCCATAACCTTGAACTGTTACTCATGCTAAGTAGTTCTCCATTCACCTTGTTTATTCCTTACAGGAACTTGAAGGTCCCTATCATATCATTCCATTCCTCTCTTGTCTGGTCTCCAGTGAAGACATGTTCATTGCCTTGAGCAGATCCTCATACGATCTGTCCTGTCAGCTCTGAATCATCCTGATCAGCCTTTGACCTTATCTTTCCTAAGGTGAGGTCTTCAAAGTTCAGAACTCTGAACAGTATACCCAGTGCAGCCTCACCAACGATCAATAAAGAGGCAGTAAACCTCTTTTCTTCTACTATCAGAACCCTTCTGGCACATCCTAGTATCCTATTTGCCTTACTAGATGCCTCACTGTACTAGCTTGATTGTTTAAGGGAGTCACTAATGACGAATACTAGGTCCCTTTTCTCAGCTGTAGTGCTCAGCTCTACCCCTCCTATCCAGTACTCTGTCCTGGGGTTCTTGTCCCCTAAGTGAATCACCTTACACTTTTTGGCATTGAATTTCAACTGCCAAACTGTATGCCACCTCTCTAATCTTTACATGTCAGTCTGCAGTTTCCTACTTCCCCATCACTATCTACCCTCCCATGAGCTTGGTGTCATCTTCAAAGAGACACAGCCCCAGATTCATTCTCAAACGTTGTTAACGAGCATACTGAAGAGAACAAGAGTCAGGATGGATCCCTGTGGCATTCCACTCTTGACTTCCCTCTTTTCTGATCTGACACCATAATCACAACCATCTGATGCCTCACATTCAACTAAAGCCCCCTCACCCCCACCAAAACACTGCTTATATTTTCCTTTTAATCCCTGGACCTCACCCCCTTGCGTCATGACCTAAGTCACTCTGATTGGTCCCCTATCTCATTGATCTGCTCCACTGATTCCATGCTAACATATTTCAAAACAAAATTACTCTAAATATATATATATTTTTTTTAGTTGGTTAACCAGGAGTAGCACACTAAGCTGAAAGCTTTCTTACAGGAGCGACCTGGGAGCACAGGGAAGTTAAGTGACTTGTTCAGAGTCACACAGTATGCAAGTGGAAGCTGTGGGATTCAAACCCAGATCTAGTCTGCTGGATGTCACCAGATTTGCAGCTCAGAGCCTTAAACCACTGCGCTATACTGCCTCCCCTTTATGGGACTGCCATGCTCCCCAGAGCAGGACATGAGAAAGGCACACCACCTCCCCTAGATCATGGCTGACCTCATAGCTTACTTGCAAGTGCATGATTGGCCTGGTCAAAAAATAAACGTAACCCATCCCCCATGGCTTCCAGAGGTATCATCATCTCTGCAGCACCTGTACCATGGCAATAAGCTTGCCAAAGGTGAGAATTTTACATCTAACTTCAGTACCAACATTGGTTAGCTGTCTAAATTTTGAAAGGCTACCACAATCTCTTCTCCCCTCCCACTCCTTTGCCTGTCCTCAGAGTCAATGACATTCCTGTCTCTAACCTCTCCTTCATCACCATAGAGATGTAATTCCTTTTCATCACCTGTTCCTCCTCTCTCCTCTCCTCCCTCTTCCCTTCCTCACCTCCTTCTCACCCCTGCCAGCCTAAATGATTGTCATCTCCTTCCTTCCCACTATTGTTTTTTTTCTCTCCAGTAACTCCATCCTTTATCTCCGACACACTTCCCGCCCTTAATCCTTCCAAGGGTAGGAGCCCAGATGGCCGGGATAGCAAGCTCCTCCGTCTGATGCTTCAGCAATCTCCTCCCCATTGGATGACCTCCCTAACCTCTCTTTCTGGTGTTCCTCCATCCCTGCTGACTGGAAGGCTGCCACTGTTACTCCTCCTCCTCCAAAAGATGGTGACCCATCAGGTACGAACAGCTACCGACTCATTTCTCTTCGCCCTCCAAAATACAGGAACAAATTATCTTGCTACAGCTCTCTCCCTTTCTGGACTCTTCTTCTTTTTTCACCCAATACAAGTCTGACTCCCGCAAAAATCACTCCACCACCTGCTCAGGCTCACCAAATCCATCCATAATGGTATGGATCACAGCCTATTCACTTCTGCTATCTTCATCGATCTAGCCAAAGCATTCAACTCTGTCTACTACCCAATTATTAGCCAAACTCCAGGCTGCAAGCCTCTCTGACTTAGCCATCAGCTGTTCCACTCCTACCACAGGGGTAGGTCCCAAGCAGTCAAAAGTGGTGACCACCTCTCTCCTCCCTGCCTGCATCCACTTGTGTCCCACAAGGATCTGCGTTAAGCCCACTACTTTTCTCCATTTTCCTTAATGATCTCCTCCTCCATGTGCTTGTCTGCATCCATTCACGTGTACATGGATGACATGGTCCTCTTCACAGCAGGCCCACAGACTCCAGCTGGACTTTGATCAAGTTCAGCCCTGACCACACACATATAAGCTTTTCCTCAATGCCAAGAAGGCTGTCTCCATTTCCTTTGGCACAAAGCACCAAACTCTCTAGGCTCCCTTCCCTTCCTACTTTCCATACCCTGGATGGCTCCTCTGTGGAGGATGTCACCATCTTTAGTTATCTTGGTATCTGGCTAGACCAGCACCTAAATGTTTCTGAACAAGTGGATGCTATAGTCAAAAAGCTGCACCACAATTTGGTGCACTTTACAGGAACTGTGACTGTATCCCACCTCCAGCATACCATGCTATTATCCAGAGAATGATCCTCCAAATCTCTGACTATGGTGATGTAGTCTACAGTGTAGTCCCCTTCACTACCCTTGCCAGACTGGACACACTCTTCAACTATTTCTGCCATTACACTCTCAATTATCCTTCTTGGACTCACCATTGTTCTATATATAAATCTCTCTCCTTTTCTTTTCTTGTGGACAGACACCATGCCCACTGTGCCAGCTTTGTGGGCAAATCCGGTTTGTTTCCCTACCTCCTATCTCTCCGACGGCCCTGTTATAGTTTACCCATCAGAAGCTGAACTATTTGAACCTTAGCAGTCCTTCAGTTTTCACAACCATCGGCAAAGTCACGTTCAGCCACCGCTGCCCTAAAATCTGGAACTCCCTCGCCCCAGCCATTCACCAATCTCCCTCCAATGGATTCTTTCAAACCACTTCAGTGGTCTCACATTTCCGTCCTGCACTTGCTCTAGTTTTCCCTCTTGCTCTCCTATTACTTGTTTCCAGTTTAGGTACAGCTAAAACTTGGCACCTATGTTTCCACTCTAGGTATTATGCACAAATGTTTATAGCTAATGTTGAAGTAAAAGCCTCTCCAGCCCCTTTGCGTATCAGTTGTGCAGACGGAGCTCCCCTCCTAACTGTGAACTCCATCAAATACCTTGGGGTGACACTTGACCCCCAGTTGGACCTAGGGAGTCATATCCTAAATGTCTATAGAACTGTGAACTGTAATTGGGTCTGGCTCTATAGGGCCAAAATAACCTGACACCTGCTACTCATCTGGCACTCTGCATAGAGGTGTACTACTTCCTCCCTTAGCTATGGTCTCCTACCAATTTGCCTGTACCTCAAAGCACTTCTACCGGTGGCATCTAACGTACAATAACATCTGTCACTTTGCACTGGCCACTCCCGTCTCACCCACCATTGTGAGCTTTATGATAAACTAGGTTGGCTTTCCCCGACCAATCACCTGAACTTTGGGCTGAGATGCCTCATGGGCAAAGTGATCAGAATCGGCTCCCTCTCCGGGGCTGGCACAGCTTCTCTCACCTCCTGACCCCTCTTTTTACCCACTCAGGTCCCAGGGTCCTGGGATGCTAAAAGTACCCCTCACTCAAACCCTTATGGGGGACAGGGACTTTGTCGCATGTGCTCCTAGGCTTTGGAACTCGTTTCCTGACCATGCTCGTTCCGCCTCCTCCCATCAGTGCTTCCGGAAGTCCCTGTGGGGGCATCTGAAGCTGGCCTCAGCGTGCTAATGTCCCAAGCCTCCCTAGCCTAACTGTACTTGGAGCCCAACTGTTCTGAGGACCTGCCAATGATCTTTTGGTCGCTTTCATGATCCAATTGCTTCCTAGGTATCTGACTGCATCTATGTATGCTCTAGACTATATATTGTTGATTATATGTGCTTTATCAATTTCTGTCATAGCAGTTCACTCCATGCCTTACCGTTTTGTGACTCAATGCATTTTGTTACTCTATGTACTTGCCTTACTTGCTGTTATGTTCTGATGTATCTGCATTACCTTTTGTACTCTCCCGGGAAGTTCCTGAAAATAGGCATATAACTTGTCTAGTGTACCTACCCAGTTAACAAAAGCCAAATAAATAAATAAATAAAACTGCTCTGTATTTGATCACCAGCATAGGTTTGTGGCTCCTGACTGTGCTGTATATGCATTGTCGATTGTTTGCTTGTCACTCAAGTTCTCACATCTTGCATGTATTATTCCCAATGTAATTTATGGTTGTGTACCACTCTGCTCCATGAATGTTATGTATTTTGAACTATTGTGCTACCTAAGACCCACTTGTACAAGTTCTCCTTCCCCAGGATGCATCTAGAAATGAGCTCCCAGCTTAGTATTCCTGGGTGGGGAGCACTAGACACCAAGGATCATTTTACTATAATAATTGGAGCCATTTAAACTGCGATCAGGGGTGTAGAACCTTTACATGCCAAGGATCATTTTGGTATACTACTTGGGAGCATCGTAATGGTGACCACAGGTAGGGTCACAATGTGCACCACTGTGTGCTCAAATTAATTAATTTATTGAAAAGTTTCACCAGGGAAGGTACACTGAACAACAAGTTGCTCATATCCCGGTACGACCTACGGGAGAGGGTGGTGGGAGTTACATAGTAACAATGAGTACACACAAAATACACAATATCATACAAAAACATAGGTTACAACTGAATTACACATTAGCATGAAAAGCAAATGTAACCCATATGTCCATTTTTGTAACATGGATATACATATGTGTATCTAAGGGTTTGGGGAAGGATGAGGTTACCTGGCACAAGAGACCTAGGTTTGACTACTCTGCACAGGGGCACCCAAGTCAATCCAACTACAGCAAGCAATAACTGTAATGTCCAGAACCAGAATTGGGATTTTTCAGTGTGGCTTTACTTATTAACTCACTGAACATAAACAAAGCTCTGTATGGTCCCCCAAAGGGCTACGTAGCTGTAATGCAGATTAGAGGTTAAACACAGTGGTCCATTTGACGAATGAACACAAAGCAACAGTTGTCTGGCTTTGGATCCACCAGGCACTCAGCCCGGACTTTGCATGCGCATTAGATACACAGCCCGACTGGCCCGGCTACCCTGCCGGCCACTCGATTGACAGTCCACTTGGGCAATGAACCCAAACTCTACTTGGAAAGACATCTCATCAAACAAGGAGGCTCCCAAACTGTGGCTCCCCACACCACTTGAAGTCTGTGACTCCTAGAGAGATTTTGTTTTTGTACTTCCAAATTGAAACTCCCATCCAACAAGGAGACTCCCATCCAACAAGGAGTAATGTTCCCATCCTGTGGCTCCCCACATCACTTAGAGTCTGTGACTCCTAGAGATTTTCAAGTTGTGCGATCAAACTGGGTACCCACCCCATCACTGGCCAAGCGCATGAGGCAAGTAGCAAAACACAGAAGAAACTGAGAGGTGGACCTGGTTACTAAAGATGGGGTTTTCCCCTCCAGCTCCCACAGCCCATACCCAGCCATTTCTCTGGACACGCAGAACTTTAGACTTTAAAATGTAGATTGACGGTGGATGACCTGAAGCACCCCCTCTACGATGAACTTTAACACTTTAAACAGATGACTGCTCTATTTGTTTGTCCTAGTTGACATAGTTCTCCCAAATAGCAGTCCCCAATACTTGAAATCCAACTGAAGAAAAGAAGTTGTTTGCCCCTTCCAATGGGGCTAAACACTCACCCATTCATTGCAGGTGCCCCACAGGAGAAGAACTGCAACCTTTGCTGTTATACATGAACAGACTGAACTTAAATTAAAACAGGCAGCTTTCTTCCCAAGGTGGGAGAAGGAGATTGCCCCTGGAACCCACAAAGAACTCCCCCCCCCCCAGAGGGAGGTGGGTAAACAGACAACTACTGTTGTCCTTCTTGTTTGCTTAAGGACAAACTCAAGACTGACTTTCAATTCCCAAGATTCTAAACTTACTCTCAGCTGAAGATTCCAAATGTGGCTCATACAGCTGCAACAGTTCTATTATGATGTCATCCCTCTAGTCTCAGCTGTGACTGAGGACAGAGTGAGACAGTGTGAAACCCATTTAACTGGAGTTTCACAAGCTGCCTTCCCTGCCTACCACTAGGTCTTACTGGGATTCTAGTAACCTCGGTAACAAAGGGTTACACGCTCCTGACCAGGAAAATGACTGTCCCCAGCCATTATGCACCCGGCCTTAGGGTCATCCCACCCTATGTGCTACTGCGGAGGGGGTGATCAGTCCCCTCCCACTGCAGTGCGAGCACAGGTAGGCAACACTAAGGGCCCAGGGGCCTATGGCTGACATTTCAGCCTCTACTCTATCCACTTACTATGGACACCTAGTGGCTCTGGTAGAATCATCCAGAGCATAGCCCTGATAGATCAGCACTGCAGTCCCTATGGCCACTGAGGACCACAGCCTGTCTATCCCCCTAACCCTCTAGGGAAAACCTATCTGCCTCTTACATAACATCCCAAACAAAAACAAAACCCGGGGGCCTCCCCGACCTTGGGCAGCCTGCAACTACAACATTAGGAACACAAACAGTACTTTAATTTCTACACAAGCACTGAAAGAGGAACTTGATGAGCCCTCCTTCCTTCTTTCTTGTCTTCTTTGTCCTCCAGGAACACCTGTAAGAAAAGACAAAAACAAAACAAAAAACACACCCTAATCTGCATTTACGATCTACCTAAACAACAACAGTGACAACAACAACACTTACCATACAGGAAAACAGAACACTAAACAATCCCAAAAGAAAAATATATATATATTTTTTTTAGAAAAGTAAAGACAGTATATACATTAAGTACAGAAATGACATTGATAACAATACACTTCTTTGGGGATGGAATGCTCCAAATGTCCCACTAGTGACTACAAGGCCGAAGGCCAGTCCATTAAAGAGTCTCTCCTGGGCCGGAGCCCCATGAACATAGTCTTTTAAGGCCATAATCCCAAAGGGGAGAGTCTTTGCGGACAGTTCACACACTGTTTGAAGTCAGTAGTGTAAGGTGTGTATTGCAATGTCATAAAGATAGAATAAAAAGAATTTTGATGACTCACCAGCCTCTTGAAGTATTCGTACATCGCCAACCTGGTCCCTGCCGAAGACTCTCCCTGGCAGCATTTCTTCTGATACAGCTGGGTGGACATCTTCCAGGAACCCACAGGAGTGCACATCTGGAAACAGCTGGGCTGATGTCATAACTGGAGAAGGAACCTTAGAACAGGAACAAAAAGAGAAACAGCTGGTCCGGCGTCATCCGATTACCAGGCGATGAACAGGCAAACAGCTGGACTGGTTTCCTCTCTGGATCTGAAGTCATCTGGTGGTACCAGTAGATGGTTGCTGAATAGGGCAGTACACTGTGGACTGAAGAATATGGGGCACCTGAGTTCTTGTTTATTCATATTGGCAGTTCAATAAGGTTACTTCACAGTGTAGATGTGGCAGTATTGACTACCACTGCTCGGCTCTCCATTTTGTAGGCACAGGCTTAATTACTGGGAGGTCCTTGCACTGAGGCCAATAGTAGAGGGGTCAGGGACTTGAATTATTACTCCATCTGGCCGCACATAATTCACACAGTGGGAGACTTGCGTCCCTCTCCATCCACTATTCTCACTCTGTCCATAAACAGTGTCCTGCCTCTCTTCCACTGTGTATTTTGTGGAACAGTCTATTCTTTACATGCTGGTTAGCCCCAGGATGCACATATTTCATTGCTTCATCCTAGATCCAGGATTTCCTGCAGTTCTCAATCTCCTCCCAGACTCTCCGAGGAAAGGTAGGAAAGGTCATACCAAAGATTTCATTGGCCTTTCTACGAACCAGTCTCTCCTCTTTACTTGCTTTGGTCAATCTGAGACCACTGGCCTGGCTTGGGGGTGGCCAGTCCTGGTTCTGCCACCTTCACATCCTCAATGAAATTAAAAATGGATCCCTGACTTCTTCTTCTTCCGGTGAAGCCAGGGCAGTGGCATCACCACCTTCTTGAACACATTCCTCCGAGGCAAGATCTTGAGGCTGTGTACCCATTCCTAACTCACAAGGCCACATAGGTTCCCCCTCATCTTCCTCTTCACTGAGGATCTGAGCCCAGGAGTGAGCAGTAGTTCTCACCCCCGAGACTATCCATTCATCACTAGGAGCAGAGGTCGACACCTCCCATTCAACGGCCTCCCGGATCTCATCTTCACCTTCGAGACTTGAGCTAGGCCCCCCCACCCAGGGGTCTATTGATGCTTTATCTGAACTTGCCTTCTGAGATCCAGCATCCAAAACTTCAATTTCAGATTCAGTCTCTAATTCTGCACTCTCTAACTTTTGCCACACTCCCGGGGACCTTCCTCCACAGGCTCGCCTGATGCTGTATGCTGCCAACTGCAGATTCTTGAAGTTGTGTCCATGTGAGAACCAAATGAATTTGAGGTGCTTTTATAAGCCATATTTTTGTAGACAACCAGCACAGTGAGGAATCATGAAGACATCCTTCCAGCACTCAAGCACATCTGGCATACACGCACTGGATAATTAGGAATTGCCACATCAGGAGGAGTTGCCTCTATAGCACCAATTTTCAATGTCTCTCAATCTATTTACTGCTGTTGTTACTGCAACCGGGCATGATCCGGTAACGAGCTGGCCCTGAGGCCATAACTGCAGAAAACAAACAAAAGTTCACTGTAACTGAAAGTCCACTTTGAATGAACACACTCTTAGCTTTAAATGGCTCCTCTGCTGCTGTGTTTACTTTACTGCCCCACCTGTAATGGTGGCGGCAGCACTCCTGTGCATCAACATTCAGACTCTGGGTCAAGCCACTGCGCACCCGATTTACATCAGCTACTAATAACTTTTATTTAAACTGCACAACTTGCTCTGTTCTGGCTGTTCTCACATTTACAGGATTTTCCTTGGACTTTTCACATGCTGGCAACATTTATTTAATCACAGTCCCTTTTAAAACTTCAGGTTTCAGCACAGGATTGCCTGCTTTTACTAGTGTTGCACTTATTTTACAACCCACAGTCTCTCTCTGGCTGCAAACTTTAAACTGAGGCTACTTTCATTACTATGCACACATTTAATGGCTTTACAGACTTGCACTTGCCAGCAGGATATCACACAATCGCTACTTGCAAAGCGACTATACAGCTGCACTCACATTTTATGTGGCATTACTGAAAATCACTGATTTGAGCAGTTTTAAATTGTTTACTCACAGTTATGGTAGCAGATTGCTGCGATGGAGGAAAACAGCCTGCAGCCAGATTTTTTGAAGGCCTCGGATTTCAAACGGGCGGGCAGTCTCCGTGATCGTAGTATTAATCACACAATTCACTGATCCCATGACCGATAAGCGGGTTGAGCCCGATTTTGAACTAGAAAAGTCACTTTTCACTGTTTACATTGCTTTGAACACTTCGCGAATGCTCCTCCACTGCCAGTACACACACTACTCTCTGTCTCCCTCTTGAATGCTGAAGCAGACTCTGAGGAGCTGGCTGAGGGGTGGGACTAATGGCAAACTGACCAACCACATGACGCCATGCAAATGAGCCTCTTCTTCCTCACGAGGGCTCCTCTCCTCACGGCGATCGTCGAGCAGGCAAATTTAAACTGAAAAGATGCACTTTTTTTTTTTCAACTGACTCCACGGTGGGAGCCCATTTCAACCATGTAACCTTGCCATTAACTCTGCAGTCTCTAGCATTGCACAGAAAGCATTTCCAATGTCCAGGGCATAATTTCTCTGTTGCTACCCCTAGTTTTCCACACTTTCCTTCACAGAACTTTATTTTAAAACTGACAAATGCTGTAAACTATGTTGATGCAGGACAAGGACACACACTTTGGCTTTACAGCTCCTTGGTAAACAGTTGGCATTTTTTAAACAGCAGCACAAGATTCACAGCACACAGCACACACCAGGGAAATTGCTTCAACTTTTTTGGAGCTATCGACTGCCAGATAGCCAAAACGCTAGCCTACTTGCCCAAGCACCTTCCTTCCCAAACAAATCCAAAGTGGTGCCTCCATTTTTGTAACCCCGGGTCACAAAGGGGTTACACTAATAATTACAAGGGTGGAGAAGTGAAAATCAGTCGCGGTGAGCTTGTGGTGAGACAGAGAGAGAGAGAGAGAGTGTAATGTAATAGCAAGTGTGAACCAATGCCCTGCACTATGCAGACTAAGAATAGCACAGGGTGGCAAGTGAAGTGAGTCTGTAGGGCATCAAACAGGATGTAGGACAAGAAAGGGGGGAGCTAGGGGCAGGTGCAATTTACAGTGAGGAAATTATGAAGAGCTTGATTTAATGAGCCAGGCGAAGAAGAGGATCGGACATGTGTAGGAAGAGCATTCCACATTTTGGGGAGACGATAGGAGTGGGAGGCCTGTCCACTAGTGGTGGATCTCCAGGGAACAGACAGAGTTCTATGGTCATGGGCTCTTAGGTTGAGAGGAGTGGGTGGGGGATTAGGGAACTTAGGTAGGGAGGGTGTGCCAAGCCAGTACTTAGAGATGAGATTTATAATGATGCAGTCCTATTTGTTAGGGATGGGAAGGCTAAAGCTCGGTACAAGTGGCAGCGGTGGGTAAGGTGAGGTGCATCCAGAGCAAACCGACAGAATGAGTTGAAAAGAGTATCCAGGTTGGCTAAGGAGGTGGCAGGAGCAGAGCAATAAACAACATCGCAATAGTCGAAAACCAGGAAGATAATTTTTTGGATCAGTTCGCGTCTTGCCTGTGGCAGGAAGCAGGAGCAGTTTCTATATAAGGCACCAAGTTTGGGACGAAGCTGTTTTATTATGGCATCTACATGGGCTGAGAAGGTGAGACTTTTATCCAGCCAAATGCCCAGATACCTGAAAGACTCGGTAGCAATTACAGTTGCTCTGTCGAGGGTAGTGAAACTAGGGGCAGAAGGGAGCCTTGACAGCTTCTGACGTGTGCCAAAAGTCATGGACACAGTTTTCTTGGCATTTAGGAAGAGCTGGTGATATTAAAACCAGCTCTAGGCATTATTGAAATCACGTTGGAGCCTGGAGGCGACATCCAAGGGTGAGGGCCCAGAGGAGAATAGAACCGCATCATCAGCATACATATGTATAGAAGATGAGGTACAGATGGATGAAAGATCATTCAGAAAGATGGAGAAGAGAATCGGGATTAGTATGGACCCTTGGGGGACTCCAGAGTATAGGGGTTGAGGAGGGGAGATGTAGTTGGATATTTTTACAGACTGTGCGCAGTCATATAGGTATGTGCTGAACCATTTAATGGCATGTTCAGACAGCCCAGCTGATGAGAGGGAGTGGAGCAGGAGGGAGTGGGACACCGTGTCAAAAGCTTTAGCAAGATCAATAAAAATAGCAGCGGTTATGTGACCGCAATCCATGCCTGTCAGGATCGCATCAGTGATTCAAAGCAGCGAGGTAATAGTACAGTGATGTTTACGGAACCCAGATTGATATTGGGTGAAGAAATTTCTGTCTGAGAGGTACGAGGATAGTTAGTCAAGGACTAGATGTTCTTGTAGTTTGGCTAACATCAGGAGGAGAGATATAGGGTGGTAGTTCTCAGGGGAGGAGGAGTCGCCACACTTATGGAAAGGGAGGACAATAGCATGTTTCCACTCACGGGGAATTTCGGCCAAGTGAAATGAGAGATTTGAAAAGAGCAGTGAGTGGGGGAGCAATGGCAGAGGCAGATAAGTTTAGTAACTTTGGGTCCAGTCCATCAGAGGAGCTACCTTTGCTCGGGTTTAGGGATTCCAAGGCCGCCAGCATGTCAGTCCTCAGAATTTTAGAGAAGGAAAAGCTGTGAGGTGGGGCTGGAGGACTTCTAATGGGTGCGGAGAATAACTGGTTAATAGTTGGGAGGGAGCCTAGCAGAGTAGAAGCACATGAGGTAAAGTGTGAGTTGAAAGCAGCAACAATGCTAGGGAGGTCGGCAATGACAGTATTGTTTATTTGGAGGAGGGGGGAGGGAAGGGGAGCCTGTGGGGAGAAAAGTGAGTGGATTACTTCCAGAATTTGGATGGGTTATTTTTATTAGAGTTAGAAGTAGAGCTGAAGTAATCAGCCTTGGCCAAACGAGTGGCTTTTGTGCATTTGTTTCTGAGGACCTGGTAGATCTCATAGTCTTTAAGGAGCTTTGTGCTTTTATGGAGCTTCCAGGCTGTATCACGTGCCCTTAGACAAGCAATGAGTCCTGGGGAGATCCAGGGGAGGTGGTTTCCACGGACACGTACCCGGCGTAGTGGTGCATGTTGATTCCAGACTTCAAGGAATCATTCTCTGAAGTAGTTAGCTGCAACATCTAGGTTACTGGCAACAGATATAGGTGCCCAATTAGTGTTGGTCAAATCATAAAGAAGTGGGTCAATGTTCAGGGATTTGTATGATTGGATTTGTAGAGTTTTATAGGGGACTTTGACTTTGTGAATTTTGCGCACCAGAAAAGTCATGCAATAGTCACTGAAGGCATCTGCTAGAGTACCGGAATTAATGACCCTATGGGTGGGAGTTGTAAGGGCCCAGTCGATGAGGGAATGGTTTTCTGTCTTGTGATTTAGCCTAGTCAGATCTTGAATAATTTGGGTTAGGTTGAGCGCATGTATAGCATTTAGCACTTTGCTGGGTATGGTAGTCCAATTTATGTTGAACTCTCCCATAATATATAATTCGCCAGCAGAAGAGTGGCTAACTAAGGTGGTTATGAGTTCAGTAGCAGTACTGGGTTGTGAGCCAGGACAGCAGTAGACACCTGCTACAACAAAGATAGGTTTGGAGAAGGGGAGCGAGATTTGCAACAGCAGAGCCTTGTAAGCTTTTGGTAGAGCACTAGAAAGTCAGTCCTGTCTCGATATTGTGAAGCCAGGGAGAGTAAGAGATGAGTTGCTGATTTTTTTATTTAGCCAGGATTCGGAAATTATTATTATATCAGGGTTGAGCATAGTCGCCAGTGGCTGTAGCAAGTCCACTTTAGGGAAGAGACTACATATATTGATATGTAGTATTTTAAGGCCATTTGGAAGAGCTGAGAGACGTGGCTCAGTGCTGGCTGCAGGAGGAGGTTGAGCTGGGCCATGGTTGGGGTTTATGTCACCAGCTGATAAGAGTAGGAGGGCCATAATAATATAATGCAGCTTTGCGCTGTTGATCCAGGAGTGGTTGCATAGCAGTTGGGAGCTAGGGCTTTGGGTAATAGCAAAGAGTGGCCAGGAGCTAAGCAGCCATATAAGAGTAATGTACATAGGCAGCTGGACGAGAGAGCTGCAGGGGCGAGTGGGTGAGTGAGACCAGGATATGGTAATGGGAGAGGGGGAGTTACCCTGATTGTAGATGGGGGAAGGATATCATCTAATTTCAGAGGAGGGGATGCGGGATTAGGTGGTGGGGAGAATAAGTGCTGTGAAGTGTAGGGCAGCATCTTGGTTAAACTGGGGAGTATTGGTCACAGAGGATGAGGCTGAGTCAGAAGAAAAGCTGTACTGGCTCAGTAGGTCAGTGGAGCAGCAGGGTTCTGGGAGAGCCAATGAGAGCAGGGACAGTAGGAGGAAGGCGGAGCATACGTGTATTTAAAGGAGGCCTGGGATGGGGTGGGGGAAGGAGAAAAATCACAGCAGAAGAATATGAGCTGGCTGAACTGGAAACCCGAATGCAAAAAGGCGCAGCAGTCAGTGAGCCGTGCTAGATGACTGACCAATCAGATGCCCGTAGGAAAAGGAGCTGTAGCCAATCGTAGCACCACCGGTGCGCGCTTGAGCTGTGGTGAATACCTGGGGAGTTGATCGGGGTGAGTTCCAGGAGGGCAGCAGACTGTAGGGTCCCGTCGGCTGGCGTGACCAAGGCACCTCCTTTTTGGTTGGGCGCCACTCAGGGCACTCGGCAGATCTGAGGAGTTGATCCGGGGGTGAGTTCCAGGAGGGTGGCAGGAGATGTAGGGTCCCATCAGCAACGGCGGCCGAGGAGGAAGCGCCTTTTCGGATTTGGAAGTGCCGCTTGGGGCGCATGGCAGATCAAATGAGGGCAGGATTTTTGGAAGCAGTAAACAGTATTGCAATTTCAGTTGTTAAGCACTTTCAAAACCTTTTATATAGCACTGTGCTCTGTATGCAGGATGGGATCCCTCATTTGCAAGGTTTTAGTAGTACATACAGTATGCACATGCATATGATCAGATTAGTATCTGGGGCTGCTAAAATATATGGTACCTGTTCAACCATGCTGTTCTCCCACATGGCACAGTGCTTAGATGTTTAGCATTCCACTAACCTTCTGAAAACGGGGCCCTAATTGACTAAAAATCCCCTGTAGATGCCTCTTAAGATGCAGAAAGTAAACCAAAATGGACTATCTTATTCTTCATCTTTATGTATTATTTTATGTTATTTTCCTTCTTTTTTCATCCAAGTGCTGTTTTTATTTACTTATAAAAATACAGTCTGGTTTAGTGGTTTAGTTTAGGCTTGGTGGTAACTGTACTGCCTCCCATGACAGTGGTCTGGTTTCGGGGGAGGACCCGTGTCAAACAGCTTGACACTTGCCAATGCAGGCAGGAACCCAGTGCATAAGTGCAGCCTGCAGCACTGGGAGACACAGAATGAGTGAGTTAGGGAGGGGGAGTGAGTGAGCTCACCGGAGCTTTGCTGGGACTGCTGCAGATTTCTTTGTGGGCAGATAAAGGCAGCAATGCACGCAGGGGCCCAGTACAAAAGGGCAGCCTTCAACAGCAGAAGAAACAGAACGAACGAGTGAGAGAGGGGGAGTGAGTGAGCCAGCTCAATGGAGCTGTATTGTGACTGCTGCAGATTTCTTTGTGGGCAGAAGAAGGCGGCAACGCAGGCAGGAACCCAGTACAAAAGGGCCACCTGCAGCACCGGCAGAAACGGAATGATCGAATGAGACAGGCAGAGTGAGCAACCTCAACAGAGCTCTGTCAGGACAACTGCGAATTTCTTTGTGGGCAGAAAAAGGTGCCAACACAGGCAGAAGCCCAGTACAAAAGGACAGCCTGCAGCAGTGAGAGACACAGAGTGAGTGAGTGAAGGATGGGGAGTAAGTGAGCTCAACGGAGCTCTGTTGGGACTGCTGCGGATTTCTTTGTGGGCAGAAAAAGGCAGCAATGCACGCAGGGGCCCACTACAAAAAGGCAGCCTGCAATAGCATGAGAAACAGAACGAGCGAGTGAGAGGGGGCACTGAGCGAGCTCAACAGAGCTCTATCGTAACTGCTGCAGATTTCTTTGTAGGCGGAAGAAGGCGGCAATGCCAGCAGGAGCTCAGTACAAAAGAGCAGCCTGCAGCGCTGGTAGAAACAGAACAAGAGAGTGAGAGAGGGAGAGTAAGCTAGCTCAACGGAGCTCTGTCGGGACTGCTGCAGATTGTTTTGTGACCAGAAAAAGGTGCCAACAGAGACAGGAGCCTAGTACAAAAGGGCAGCCTGCAGCGCCAGGAGAAAAAGAAAGAGCCAGTAGGACAAGGGGAGTGAGTGACCTCAATGGAGCTCTGTCGGGACAGCTGCGGATTTCTTTGTGGGCAGAAAAAAGCAGCAATGTAGGCAGGAGCCCAGTACAAAAGGCCAGCCTGCAGCGCAGGCAGAAATGGAATGGGTGACTTGAGAGAGGGGGAGTGAGCAAGCTCAATGGACCTTCGTCAGGACTGCTGCAGATTTATTTGTGGGCAGAATAAGCCAACGCAAGCAGGAACCCTGTACAAAAGGACAGCCTGCACCCGCAGAAGACACAGAACCAGTGAGAGAGTGAGGGAAGTGGAGTGAGTGAGCTTAACAGAGCTCTGTTGGGACTGCTGCAGATTTCTTAGTGGGTAGAAAAAGGCAGCAATGTACCCAGGGGCCCAGTACAAAAGGACAGCCTGCAGCAGTGGCAGAAACAGAACAAGTCAGTGAGAGAGAGGGGAGTGAGTGAGCTCAACAGAGCTCTATAGTGACTGCTGTGGATTCCTTTGTGGGCAGAAAAAGGTGGCAACGCAGGCAGGAGCCCAATACAAGAGGCCAGCCTGCAGTGCAAGGAGAAACAGAATGAGGGAGTCAGAGGGGGGAGTGACCCACCTCAATGGAGCTCTGTCAGACCATCTGCGGATTTCTTTGTGGACAGAAAAGGGTGCCAACGCAGAAAGGAGCTCAACAAAACAGCAGACTGCAGCACTGGGAGAAACAGAATGAACGAGTGACAGAGGGCCAGTGAGCGAGCTCAACGGACCAATGCAATCAACATTCAGCATTGACAAATGCTTGTTTTTTTTATTGTGCTCAGAACTGACTGTGTGTGTATGTGTGGTGGGTTGCTGGCAGGCTGCGTGTGTGCAGTTAAAACACGATTCCCAGAATCATTAACTAGCACTAACCACGCAGTGTGTTAACACTTCAAAAAAGCGTTTAGTATACCTGTACACCTTATATGCATTAGAGCAACCCCCAGTTGTATGAGCACCTGGTTGCAATTAGTAATGCTGTGCAAAAAAAAAAACTAGCGCCACAGTAACAGGTTAGCACTGCACAGAAGAATGCTTTTTAAAATAGTATCAGCCATGCTTATCACAATGCAGTGCTAGTTCTGTTACAGTGGTATGTGGGTCCCCATTTTCAGATTAGTGTTGTGCACTCCTAAGTGATGCACCTGAGATAGCGCACAGCCACAGAAGGTGGTAGTAAATGGCACTCCCTCCAGTGAGGAGAGAGTGACCAGTAGGGTGCCGGAGGGCTCAGTAATGGGACACATCAGTGTCTTTATAAGTGGCATAACAGAAAAACTGGAAGGGGAGATATGCCTTTTTATGTTGCTTGCACGCATGTGCAAGAAACACAGTGCCATCATCCGAGTTTTCGGAGGTGCATCAGCCCGTCTTCCAATGCAGTCAGTGTGTTTACAGGCATGGCCCCAGTTCCCCAATCACTGCTGCAGCTGTCTATGACAAGCTGAAATGCAGTGGCATACAGTTGAAAGGGAGAGCTCCGCTTGAGTGAGCAGAGCTCTGCCCCCACACACACGCACGAACATTGCATGCTCGTGCGCCTTCCCCCTCCCCCACACTGTATGGCCGACGGGGGTGCCCAATCCCCCGTTGGCTCCACACCCCCCCAAAGCATCCAGGTGCCATGCTGGGAGTCCACCCCAGTGTGGCAAAATTATGTTACGGCCTATGGGAGTGCCCAATCCCCCGTCGGCTCCACTGTCTCTCCCTCCTAAGCATCCATGTGCCACGCTGGGAGCCCACCTCAGCATGGCAAAATGTGTTATAGCCGACAGGGGTACCCAATCCCCCATCGGCTCCATGCCCCCCCCACCAGCCGTCCTTGTGCCACACTGGGAGCCCACCCCAGTGTGGCAAATGTCCCACGCCGTCATTAAAAAACCAAAACCTGGAAATAAAAACTGTCCTCAGGCGCTTCTCCTGCCCCTCCCACAACCCGCACCCACCCACTGTACCCTGCCTCCCCATACCCCCCACCCATACTTACCTCCGGAGTCCGCGCAACGATCTTTCGTGACCGGGAACACATCTGCACTCTTCAAAGCCGACTCACGAACTGAGGAATTGCCGGTAAGCAGTATAATGGAATAGATAGGGTTTTTTCAACTTTGTTGCATATCTCAGGCATTTTTTGGAATTTTTGCACCAAATTTTCAACATGGGGTTTTTGGGACCCTTCTCATGAATGATGTCACTGTCATGGCGTTACTCAGGCCCGAAGGGTGATTTTGCAGGCACTGCACGAAATCACCTTTCTGGAATGATTAACGAAACAACACTGCCAGTGTTCATAAGGTGGGCTCTCAAAAAGCCTATTTTGAAAATTTGGTGCAAAAATTCCAAATAAATGACTGTTTTACGAGCATGCGTTTCGCAGTTCCTACGCACACTCATAAGTTCGCGAATTTTCAATATTTTCACTCCAGATTTTCAACATTGCCATTTTACCACACCTCCTTATGAGCAGTACAGCTGTCATTTTTCACATCCTGCCCAAAATGTGTTTCCGCTCATGTAGCGCACAATGGCGCAGTCGGTGTGCGAAATCAATGTATGGGACACATTAAGAAAATCACAGTGATACTGTTCATTAGAAGAGGTCTTAAAATGGCTATGTTGAAAATTTGGTGAAAAAATTCCTAAAAATGACTGTTTTACGAGCGTGCGTTGCGCAGTTCCTACGCACGATCGTAAGTTTGTGAATTTTCAATATTTTTACTCCAAATTTTCAACATTGCCATTTTACCACACCTCCTTATGAGCAGTATAGCTATCATTTTCCCATCCTGTCAAAAAGCGTGTTTCGCCCATGTAGCGCACAATGGGCGCGGTCGGTGTCTTGAACTCAATGTATGGGACACATTAAGAAAATCACAGTGACACTGTTCATGAGCAGAGATCTTAAAATGGCTATGTTGAAAATTTGTAAAAAATTTTAAATGACTGTTTTATAAGCGTGCATTGCGAAAGGTTATTGACACTCGTAAGTTTGCGAATTTTCAGTATTTGCACTCCAATGACTTCCAAATTCCTAAACAGCACATAGAAGCAAGCAACATTCGGCATTGACAAATGCTTGCTGTAGATGACACCACAATCTGTAATTGCGTTGATAGGTGCAGATGGAGAGAATGAATGGGGGCATTAGAAAACTTAAAGAGTGCTATGGGACATGGCAGTTCGGGTTCAAAGCCAAAAAGTGCAACATCAAGCATCTAGGTACTAGAAGCCTAGAGGCTGAGCATAAAATGTAGAGGGAGGTACTTATGGTCACTAAGGAAACCTTTTATACATCACTGTGCTCTGTATGCAGGAGAGGATTACTCATTTACATGGCCGTAGTAGTATATATGCACATGCACATGATCAGGGTAGCATCAAGTGATGCCGAATACCACACCAATCCAACCATGCTGTTTCCACAGTGTAATGTTTAGCTCTGCACGCTAACCTTCTGAAAACGGGGCCCTAATTGACTAAAAATCCTGGCCGATGCCTCCTAAGATGCAGAAGGTAAACATAAAAGGTTTACCTTATCTATCTCTTTATGTATTGTTTTATCGTATTTTGCTTGCAAAACCTTTATCCGATTTCAAAACATTGTGATGTGACTTAAAATGTTTATAACAGACTAGTTAAAATACAGTTTGTTTTCTTCTTTTACCTATATGCTGTCTTTATTTACTTATAAAAATACAGTCTGGTGGGCTGGCCTAGCAGCTTGGTGGTCATTGCACTGCCTCCCATGCCAGTGGCCCAGTTTTGGGGGTGGACCTGAGTTGCACAGGGGTTAGCTGGAGGGGGGGAGATATGATTGAGCATCTCTGGGAATGCTCTCCTCTCAGTGAGGGGAAGTCTGATCACCCTGCTCTTCAACATCCACCTAGCTGAGGAGGGCTGGCAGGGCAGTGGAGTTGCATAAGGGGGAGGGCTCAGGCAGGCACAAAGCAAGCATGTGTCTTTATATGCAATTGCATCATTTCATGCTTGGCTGCCCAGGGGATGAAACCAAGGTAGAAACCCCCTAATGGCAAAATGATCCAACAACCTGCCGCAGATTTTGCAGTGCTAAACAGGCTCTGCTCATATATGTGTCTCCTTGTCAATGGCCCTTCCCCTCCTGGCCCCAACACGGGGGATGTGAGCGGGGTGGGGATCTCAGAGCAAATATGTCCTGTGGATGGTAAGTGATTGGGCTGGAGATGTCAGTGGGCAAAGGGGTAGCAGGGTGACTAAGGAGATAAAAATCTCTATGGGAAAAAAAAAAGGAATAAAACACAGCTTGAGAAGCTCAAACCCCAAAACAGACTGTGCATGCCTCCAGTGAGGATTCACAGTAAAGTTATTTAGTAAAACAATGCAAATTATATGCATATGCTAGCTAAACTCCTGATGAAAATTGAATATTGAGGGATTGCAGCAAAAATATATATTCTAAAATAAAAACTTAAAACATAGTCCATAGAGTACAAACTAGCAATGATTTTGGCTTACACTTCCACAGCTCCTGAAGTGCTTCCCAAGCATTCAACTCAGATAAGTTGCTGGACGTACACCGTAATTATTTACACATAAAACAAATCAACACTTTAACTTGGAAAAATGTATGCAGCTCCCTAGGTATACAGGTATGTTAGGAATATCCTGTATTAGCTTCCTATACAAATGTGTTGTCGTACAGTAAACGAAGGCAGCACTTATTTAAAAGAATAAACTACAGCATTTAAATTAGTTTTAAAAGTTTCTTGTCACATCACAATGGTCTGAAATTTGACTAAAGGTGTGCAAGCAAAACAAAAGGAAAACCGCCATAAAGAAGTAGAATAAGAGATAGCCCTGTTTTGTTTACCTCAGCTCTGCAGTTTCAGACGTCCTCTCATCAAGCTAGCAGCTAACTGAATGCAACAGGCAATGAGTTCAGCTCTAGGACATTCATGGGGGAGGGGCAGGGGGATGGGTAGTTTCAGAACATAGTCCATTTCAGTATATAGTTTATTTGTTTCAGTATATAGAGTATGTGAATTTTTCAGTCTACAGTGTATGTGTTTCAATACATAGTGTATGTGTTTCACCATGTAGTGTATTTGTTTCAGTATATAGTGTATGCCGATTTTTCAGTGCATAGTGTATTTATTTCAACAGCTAGTGTATGTATTTCAATATAAAGTGAAGATGTTTCAATATATAGTGTATTTGTTCCAGTATGTAGTGTATGTGCTTTTTTCAGTGCGTAGTATATGCATTTCAATAGATAGTGTATGTATTTCAATATACAGTGTATTTGTTTCAATATATAGTGTATGCAGACTTTTCAGTGCATAGTGTATTTATTTCAATAGATAGTATATGTATTTCAATATAAAGTGTAGATGTTTCAGTATAGTGTATTTGTTTCAGTATATAGTGTATATGCTTTTTTCAGTGTGTAGTGTATGCATTTCAATATATAATGTATTTGTTTCAGTATATAGTGTATGCAGTTTTTTCTCAATACATAGTGTATGTGTTACAATCTATACAGTATTTGTTTCAGTAGATAGTTTATGTGGATGTTTCAGTCTGTAGTGTATGTATCTCAATAGGTAGTGTATATGTTTCAGTACATAGTACATTTGTTTCAGTATATAGTGTATGTGGATTTTCAGTACTCAGTATGTGGATTTCAGTAGATAGTGTATGTATTTCACTATGCAATGTAAGCATTTCACTATATAGTGTATGTGTTTCACTATATACTATATGTGTTTCAGTATACAGTACATGTATTTCACTATACAATGTATATACTGTATAACACTTTATTTCAGCGCACCTTATATTCCGAGCGGTCCTGGTCCATGGGCAGTTCAGCTTAAACTTATATTAGCGCTGTGACCATCATCTGAGTGGTTTCCCAAGAGAACCTCATACTGCCGAACGCCAAATATCCAGAGTGGAGGATATAGAACAAAACAAGAATGACATGATTATTCACAAAAAGTTGGTTTAAACAGAGCTGTCTTAAAAGAAGACATTTCTGTCAAGGCTGAGCAAATCAATCTGACGCAGTACTTCTTTGTGCTATTGACGTGACTGCCATTCCAGAACAGACTCCTCCCTTTCTCTTTCTTTTTTCTCTCCACAGGACCAGGTGAGATTAGCTTTAGAATGAAAGAGTGCGACTAGAAGGAGGTACTGTGATCAGAGGGGAAGGTGGGGGAGGCACTTGAGGAAAGAACACACAGTATATGGTGGGTCTTGTCTGTATCCCCACTAGCGGCTGTACTCGCGGTTGCTATAAATGAAACGTAAACTTTTTTTTTTAGCTGTAACATTTAATCAGCTGTAAACTTATATCCACGGGAAGTATCTGGCCCGCGAATAAAGCATAAATTAATTTACAGTGAAATAAAGGGGTTATACAGTATTTCAGTAGATACTGTATGTGGTTCACTCCATTGTGTATGTATCTCACTATATAATGTATATATTTCACTATATGATGTATGTATTTCACCATATAGTGTGTGTTTTACTATACAGCCAGAGATTCTGAATTATGTCCCTAACGGCTTGCCATAGATTTATAGCAATCTTTTACCTGTATCTGAAAAGTCACTTTTTGCATTATCCCCAGACTGTCAGTTTATCTGCCTGTCCTTCTGTCTATTCTATTCTACTGTGTTCTATTCCATTTGATCCAGTTTTTATTCTATTCTGTTCTAATGTAATTTGTTGAAGAACTCAATAAAAAGAACATTAAAGGATAGCTAAACCCGGATTTTCACTGAACTGTTACTCCCAAAATGGATCTTGGGACCTTTGAGCTTACTGCAGTTATTGATAAACTATGCCATTATTTACTTTCTAAATTGAAATTTTACCTGGTTTTGTCATATTTCAAAAAGGAAAGCAAAGGTTTTCTAGAGTCAAAGCCATGTCCTGACCACAAAATGACAATGAATATCAGACATCATGACACCATTGGAGAGAGGTAGTTTATCATGAAGTACTATGTGTCTATGGCAGTGTTTTAAATTACTTGAAATCTGCCTCATATATAAATTCTAACATACTTATCAGTACCTAACTTGCTCATTAGAATGTACCCACCCCACAGGACATACAGTACCTGTAAACAAGCTACCGCAGCTCACTGTGCCATTACTGGTCAAAAATTGTACATCAAATAAATAAATTGTTGGTTCTTCAGATAACTGCATGCCAGTAATTTTCAGCAGGGCTGCCAGTTGCTTATATATTATACTGGAACCATAGTGCCAGTATAGTTAGGGTTGCCCAACAGGTTCTATGTAAAACCTTTAACTTTCACCTTAATAGCGTTGGCATTGTTTTATGAAATTGCTTGAAATTCAGCATCAATTGTCTAGCAGGCAAGGTCTCAATATCTGGAAAGTTTCATGATGGCAGTTTGTGTGGTTTCTGAGATCCGCATATATTGTTTTCCTGTAGATACCTAATTTGTTTTCCTATACTTAACATGGGATTTTGGTTTTGCTCTCACATACAGCCTAGAAAGTATGGATTTTGTTTTCAGAACTTTCATGGAAGAAGTAAACTGTGCCTAGGTAGTGCCTTTTGAAGGTTTCATGAACAGAATATGAAATGGCTTCAGGCTATAAGAATGTAAAATGTGGGTTTTTTTGGCTTTTTTGAGCATGCTTAGTAAGGTTTTTGTTGGATAACGTACTGACATCACATGAAAAATTCTGTGTAAAGAGACTGTTTTTGGTGCCTGCCCGGTGGTGCTGAGGGCTGAGGTGCTGGACGCCACACCTCACGTCGGTGACCCGGGTTCAGGAGCGAGCCTGGGCCATCGTGGGTCAGCGGGGGAGAGAGAGGATTGAGCATCCATAGGACTGCTGTCCTCTCTCAAGGAGGGATCCAAGGGAAGCCCGGTGCAGCAGTGGCCCCCGGTGGATGCCCATGGGCTCACGAGCATGGGGTAGACATTGGCAGCTGCCTTCCGGACGTGGGTGGGAGCACTCATGTAATGAGCCAGGTGGCATTGCACGTCCAACGTCAAGGGCGTAAACAAGAAAATACCCTCCGCCTCGGATAGGCGACGGCCCTGTCAGTGCCCTCGCCACATGCCCAACACTGGTTCCCCATCACTGCCCCTGAGGTTTCCCTGGGTTGCTGCCTCCTTCCGTCCCAGAGAGCCACAATGAAACTAAAGATTTAGGGGAACACAACGGGCGGTAGAGTGAGCAGGCGAGCACAGTGGCCCGAGACAGTTCCGAGACGGAGAGGCTAGAAAAATAGCTGGAAAAAAAAAAAAAGAGACTATTTTTGGTTTCTCACCACTTGCTTCTCACAACACAAAAAAAATGTTTGGACTGTGATGGCCACCATCTTGTTTTCTTCCCAAACATGGAAAATACATATAAATCAAATCAAATCAAATCAACTTTAATTTTTTATAGCGCCTTTCAAAACCAAGGCACTGTACATAAAACCAAATACATAAAAATAAAATTAAAACAAGAACATTAAAACAGATCATCCATGACTAGGGAAAGCTAAGCTAAATAAATAAGTTTTTAACTCAATTTTAAATCTATCAACAGTTGGGCATTCTCTCAGCCAACGAGGTAGAGAATTCCACAGGGTTGGTGCTGAAAAAGCAAAGGCATGAGAACCAGATGTCTTCAATCATACCCTGGGAATCTCCAGCAATCCCTCACTGGTGGAACGGAGAGGATGGAGGGGGCAGTAGGGTACCAGGAGATCTTGCAGGTAACTGGATCTCTGATCATGTAGGGCTTTAAAGGTTAGCAAGCCCACCTTAAAGGTGATCCGCCACCAAACAGGCAGCCAGTGCAGCTCACGGAGCACAGGCATAATATGACTGGTTCTAGAAGTCCCAGTCAAAAGCCTGGCCGCTGCATTCTGCACCAGCTGCAGGTGGTGGATATCAACCCCTGGTAGCCCTAGGTAGAGGGAATTGCAGTAATCAAGACGGGTAGTGACAAAGGCATGGATCAGTGTTGGAAGATCATCTGGAGTATATTTTTAAAAAACAAACACCTGAACCTAGCTAAACTGGATCTATTTTGTTAGATTCTGGTGTTTATTTTTTTTTTAAATGGCCAGAAATAACTTTTCTTGGCACCCTAAAATCCAGTGTGCCCAGCTTAACAAGAGGAGCCATTCACTCACATTCTCTGTATGAGAACAGTGGGACTTTCTTGACATCTGCAGCCACAGATCAAGACACAGCTGGCTTGTGTGCCAGCAGTGAGCCAGTGATCAATCTCACTTCCTGTATCTATGTATCTATCTATCCATCTATCTATCTATCTTATTCCCTCCCCCCCTCCCACCTCAGCCAGCCTTCCCTCCTCCTCCTTCCTTGATACATGATCATTTTTTTGTAATTTTAGAATCGGTCTGCAACATGTAAAAAGGGGAAAAGAAGGCATAAAGTAAAGGTTGATCACATAAATGTGCTTCTTGTACCATTGCCCCCTCAAGCAGCCTGGATCAAATAACTGCAGGACATCAGGGCCATCTTTCTTGTAAATAATGGATATGCGGGGACGCCTGTGGGATAACGAAGTTATTTGTACAGTTGCCTGTGACCTCGAGTAACCTCACAAGTGGCGAAGCCATGAGTGAGGGTTACAAGTAGTCACTGGCAACTGTAGAAACAACTTTGTTATCCTACAGGTGCCCCACACAGATTTGATTTATACAACGGGATTTTTTGGGGTTCAGTTTTGTTATATTTTATTTTTTTCTTAAGTTCCTTTCCATGTTTTTTCTCTGTGCCTGGTTGCTGTGTTTTGGTTTGCAGAGTTGCTGTGCTGAGAAAGAGGAAAAAATTGCTTTTTTTTCTTGAGTGTTTTCATTTAAAATGTGGTTCCGGTTTGGGGGAGGGAGGGATTCGGTTAGGGGTGTGCATTTTGTGACTCTTTGAGACTGTGATAGCTTAGGTTGTAAAGAGCACTGTGAGAAGGTGAAAGTGAAACTGGGAGGCAGTACTGCTGAGCAGGCAGCACAGGTGGTGGTGGTTAGTGATGTAGTCACTGTGTGGATAAATGGGTGATGATGTAATCACTATGTGGATAACTTGAAGATATCCACATAGTGACTACATCACCACCCATTTATCCACAACGTGACTCAGATAACTGAAGTTATGTGTCAGTTTTTATCCTGACACCTGTTGCAGAAATGAAAATATCCTTTTACAGTATCTGTAGTGGGGGCCCGTTTCATCTCTTCTGTTGTGTTTGTGTTTGATGTGATCCCGCTCCACAAGAGTGGTAGCAGGGAGGAGGCGGGGAACTACAGACCAGTCAGTCTTACCTCAGTAGTGGGCAAGATTATGGAGGCACTCCTTAAGGAAAGGATAGTGCAACACCTGGAATCCATAGGGGCACAGGATCCAAGACAGCATGGGTTTACAAAGGAAGGTCCTGTCAAACTAATCTCATAGATTTCTTTGACTGGGCAACCAGAGTGGTGGACCAAGGGGAGCAGTTGATGTCACCTACCTTGACTTCAGCAAAGCTTTTGACACTGTTCCACATAGAAGACTGATAAATAAGCTAAGTAGGCTCGGGGTGGGTCAGAAGTTGGTCAACTGGGTGGCAAACTGGTTGACTGGCAGAAAACAGAGAGTGGTGGTAAATGGTATACAGTCAGAAGAGATGCAAGTCACAAGTGGGGTACCTCAGGGATCAGTCCTGGGGCCAGTCCTATTCAACATCTTCATTAGTGACCTGCAGATGGACTAGAGGGTAAGGCTTGTCTGTTTGCAGATGACACTAAGATCTGCAACAGAGTAGATGATCCAGATGGGGTGCAGAATGAGAAGAGATCTGGATAAACTAGCAAAATGGTCAGAAGAGTGGCAACTGGGATTTAATGCAAAGAAGTGCAAAATCGTGCACATAGGAAGAGAAACCCTGAAGCCACTTATAGGCTGGGAGGAGTTGCTAGCAGTCACAAAGGAAAGAAAGAGACTTGGGCATCATCATCACTGATGACCTAAAATCATCAAGCAGACCTCTAAAGCAGTAGGTAAGGCTAGGGGTGTTAGGTGTATTAGTAGGGTATCACAAGTCGAAGAGGAGGTAATAATCCCTCTGTACAAGACATTGGTTAGGCCCCATCTGGAGTACTGCGTGCAGTATTGGAGGCCACACCTTCACAAGGACATTAACAATTGAGGCAGTCCAGAGAAGGGCAACCAAAATGGTGCAGGGACTGCATCAGAAGACATATGAGGACAGATTAACGGAGCTCAATATGTATACCCTTGAACAAAGGAGGGAGAGAGGTGATATGATCGAGACATTTAAACACCTTAAGGGCATAAACAAGGTGAAAGAGTCTAACATGTTTAAATATAAGAAAAATAGCAGGACAAGAGGACACAGCATGAGATTAGAGGGAGGCCGATTAAGGGGGAATGTGAGGAAATTTTTTCACAGAAAGGGTGGTAGATGATGGAATGGCTACTACAAGAAGTGGTGGCTATGAATACAGTGCAGGGCTTCAAACAGGCATGGGATAGGCACAAGGGAGCAATACAAATGACTATGAATAGATAGGTCACTGACAGAGCAAAGGCCGATGGCACATTTATAAGGTAGAAAAAGAAATGGGCAGACTGGATGGGCCTTGAGGTCCTTATCTCCCGTCAACTTCTATGTTTCTATGATGGCCCCAGGTCTTTAGGGCAGTGGGTCTAGGATGCTTCATGCTAATATTCAGGAAAGGTGGCTAAGAATTTGTTTAGGCAAGGAAGATAAAAGTAACTACTGTACATTCTTTCCCTTGCTTTGTGGCTCTTAACATTTTGATATATGCATTCAAATCCTTGAGAGTTTGATTACTGAAAGAGAAAGAATGATGTCTCCTTTTTTTGAAATGGAATCTCATCCTCTCTTCTAAACAAATAATATCTCCGAAAATGGAATGCCAGTATCATTCTGAAGTTAATACCAGTTAACTAATAACACACAAACATAGAAACATAGAAGTTGATGGTAGATAAGGACTGCAATGCCCATCCAGTCTGCCCAATTCTTTTTCTACCTTATGAATGTGCCATCAGCCTTTGCTCTGTCAATGGTCTATCTGTTCATACTCATCTGTATTGCTCCCTTATGCCTATCCCATGCTTGTTTGAAGCCCTGCACTGTGTTCATATCCACCACTTCCTGAGGTAGGTAGTTCCATGCATCCACCACCCTTTCTGTGAAAAATAACTTCCTCACATTACCCCTTAATCGGCCTCCTTCTACTCTCATGCTGTGTCCTTTTGTCCTGCTATTTTTCTTATATTGAAACATGTTAGACTCTTTCACCTTGTTAATGCCCTTAAGGTGCTTGAATGTTTCGATCATATCATCTCTCTCCCTCATTTGCTCTAGGGTATACATATTGAGCTTCGTTAATCTGTCCTATTATGTTTTCTGATGCAGTCCCTGCACCATTTTGGTTGCCCTTCTCTGGACTGCCTCCATTTTGTTAATGTCCTCGTGCAGGTGTGGCCTCCAGTACTGCATGCAGTACTCCAGATGGGGCCTAACCAATGTCTTGTAAAGAGGGATTATCTCCCTCTTACAACTTGTGATACCCCTACTAATACACCCCAACATCCTCCTAGCCTTACCTACTGCTTTAGTGGTCTGCTTGGATGATTTCTGGTCATCTGTGATGATGATGCCCAAGTCTCTTTCTTCCCTGGTGATTGCCAGCAACTCCCCTCCCAACCTACAGGTAGCTTCAGGGTTTCTCTTCCCTATGTGCATGATCTTGCACTTCTTTGTGTTAAACCCCAGTTGCCACTCTTCCGACCATTTTTCCAATTTTTCCAGATCTCTTCTCATTCTGCCCACCCCATCTAGATCATCTACTCTGTTGCAGATACTGGTGTCAGAGAGCATACATAAAAGGGCATCTGAGCTAAAGCTTATTGGGGGTATCAGTTTTATCTAGCCATTTTATATAGTTTGTGTACAAGGAAATCTACCATAATAATTCCTGGACATGTGGACTATGTTGTGATTTTTATACTGTACCCATGTAGGCTGAAGAGTCACATGATAATTACATAGAAAATAGTTTCTTCCCGAGGCAAATCTTTTAGGACAGTCCTCATGACACATCTGGAAATCATCTGTTTACAACTCAGACTGTCTTTCCTGGTAAGCTGTTTCAATAAATAAACTAATAAATACTGATGACTAGAAGAATGCAGAACTAATTATTTATTTAGTTTTGTGTTAACCAGGTAGGTACACTAAACAGAAACTGCCTGTTTTTAGGTATGACACGTGAGAGAAACTCATGCACTCACAGGCGCCAGTACATAAAGGTCCTAGAATTAACTTTAAAGCACAAACAAGCATTTGTCAAACCCTAGGAGGACCTGGAACATTCTTAACAACCTCATTGGTAGGGGAATTTCAGAAGATCATATTTGTCTTACCTCCAAAGGGACAACCACCACCGAGTCAAGCAAAATAGCCTCCCTTTTCAATAAATACTTCGGTGACCTCGACCAGTACAAGCCCAGTTCCATTCTTACCTCGTTTACCCCAGAACCCGTCCCAGTCTCCCACCCTAAGTTCCATTTCAGGTACCTAACCCCTGGTAAAGTGGTCAAGTTAATCAAAACAAACAACCCAAGACCATCGAAGGGTGCCGACAACATTGACTTCAGAGTTCTCCGACTTGTCTGTGACTCCCTGGCCATCCCTCTTACTAACATCCTCAACCACTTCCTCTGCATGGGGTCCTTCCCAAAAGCCTGGGAGTGCACCATTATTAAACCTCTTCACAAATCTGGTTCCAAGGATCTAGTATCCAACTACTGTCCAATCGTCCTCCTTGACCCTCTCTCCAAAATGTTAGAGAAAATGGTACACAGGCAAACCTCGGAATTCCTCTCCAAATATAACCTGCTCACAGAGGCCCAGCATAGGTTCTGTGCTCGACACAATACCGAAACTGCCCTCATCAAGGTCATCCACTCCATAGACAAAGCTAACAACGAGGCCTCTACACCAATGCTGCATTGGTAGAGCTCACCAAAGTCTTTGACCTTGTTGATCATGAAGTCCTCCTTCATACCCTGGCTGGCCTCCATTTCTCACCTGAGGTCTGCCTCTGGTTCAAGGATTACCTAACGGGCAGATCCCATCACACCATCATTGGCGGTGTCCTCTCTGAATCCTGTCCCATCAAATACGGCGTCCCCAAAGGGTCCATTGTGGGTCCTCTTCTCTTCTTTCTGGTCGTTAACTCCCTGCCTGACATTTGCACCACCTCAGAACTCATTCTCTATGCTGATGATGCAGCCCTTTTCTGTCAGGACAAAAACCCCAACGCTCTCGTTAACAAACTCCAATTTGATTTCAGCAGACTTCACACCTGGTTCACATACAAAGGTCTTGTACTCAACTCCAAGAAAACTAAATTCATGGTTTTCTCCAACCCCCACAAACCACTTGGCCTTGACTTCTCCCTCTATGACAACCTTGGTAATGCCATTGAAAGAGCTAGTGAATTCAAATACCTTGGCTTACTCCTGGATAGTCACCTTAATTTCGATGCTCACACTAGCCTCACAATCAAAAAAGCCCACCAATAACTCCACAGAATAAAGAATTTCCTTAAAAGGGAATCCAAATCCCTCTTAGTCTCCAGCTTCCTCCTACCTGTCTTTCGCTATGGTTCACTTGTCTCCCTCCCCCGCTTCTACATCAAAAATTTCTCCAGACTTCAAAGCTCCTACCACAATGCTATCCACTTGCTTCTGGTCTCCCTAAACTCACACACCACTGTGACCTTTATAAGCTGACCAGTGGATCCTCCCTTGAGGCCTGCTTCAACTGCAAGATGGCCACCTTCTTCTTCAAACTCTCCCATGGACTGCCCCCTGATTGCCTCACTTCTCTCTTCCAGACAGCTGCCACCACCAGGACCACTAGACTGTCCTCCACTCTCTCTCTTTCAATGTTCCTTTCTGCTGGACCACTCAAGGCCAGAAAACATTCTGTTTTATGGGACCCAAGCTCTTCAACTGTCTCCGTTTGGAACTAAAACTCTGTCCCTCCACAAATGCCTTCAAACACAATATCAGGAGACTTTCTCTTCCACTTACATTTGCTCGCAGCCCTAATCTGGCTCTCATTCAGCACTTTTTTCCCCCCTCATTCTCTGGTTATCCACCTCAAGCACTTACCCTTTCTTTCTAGCACTTGTAGTAGTGTTAATCCACCTAGGCTAGTTTTTAGATTGCACTTAATTTTTTTTTTGTTTCCCACTGTTATGTTATATTATTGTTAAACCCTCACTGAATGCTTAATGTCACTTTGTGTTTGTTAATTCACCAAGGCTAGTTCATGGTTTGTCCTTTAGTCTATATTATTCTAAATTGATGTACCATTTTATTAACCCTCGCTGTTAGCTAAATGTTTAAGCCTATGTCATGTCTCATGATTGTTGTATGTAACTGGACGCTTGTGTAAAGGGGCAGCAATGCTCACATGCCTTTCCAGTATAACCAATAAAAATTTTTTTTTTTTTTTTTTTTTAGTCTTTGGTAACCGGGTAAGGTCCACTATGAAATGAAAGAAAATGAAATGAAACTAGGATCCAGACTCCTCAGTGTTGGGATTATAACATTGGTTCCATTTTGGGTACCTGATTTTCCTGCTCAGGTCTTTTGATTGTGGTTTGAAACAAAACTGGTATGTAATCTATTTTGTTTCTTGATTGCATTTGTAGCTGTGCAACCCACACACCACATTTCTGTACTGTGGTCTGTGTATGATGGCCAACTAATGACCTTTGCAAAATGCTGGTTTACGGTATGCATTCATTCCATATCTTAGTTCAAAAAACATTGATTTCAGCTTATTCTGCTTCCTTTACATTGGCCCTATGACAGTGAGCCTTATCATGAGTTAGGCAAAAGAGTGCCAAGTGAGCAGATGTCTTACACACTTTATTTACAGTTATGAATGGGTGGTTTAAAAATATGATGTCATTTGAATCTACGTGAATCATCTTTCCGACAGTTTACTGAGAGAAACACAACTGAACTGTGTTACTTGTTCTTCACTATTTATTCCCCCCTTTTTAAAAAAAGCCTTGTTGTATGCTATACTTTTCTGCTGAACATTTGGGATTTTAATTTTAACACAAATTAAATTATTAGTGCAATATGTACAGTGTTGGTCATATCCTTTTTCATTTAATGATGTTTTGCTCATCTCTTCCAGCTCAGACTGTTCTATGGCAATTAGTTTGTATACAAAGAAATCTTAATATAAGACACATTTTCATCTGCATTTACAAAGGTAGTATCAAATTAGCCTGGCCATGTCGCTTGCTAGAAGGCTATCTCACAGTATGACAGAGATCTTCCTCTTGTTGCAAGTAGTTAAGGTCACCTGTGTCCCCGGCTAGCAGGGCATCTTGCATCCTGTCATCAGCTCTTCTCAAGATGGCGCTAGCGAGGATGGAGACACAATACACTGGTCACTTTATGGGCATCTGGTGGGACATCACTGTGAGCAGTAAAAATGTGAGTGGTAAAATTGGGACAAATCACAGTTTTAGCAGGATACAGGTGGGACGGTGTGATGGTGGCTGAAATCAGCATAAAAACAAAATCTGGGACAGTTGAAAGATGTAGGCATTGGGTCTATCTGGGGGTGAAGAGTCAGAATTTCAGCAGGTTGCAGATGGGACTGCAGGAAGGCAGTTGAAGCAGCACAAAAATGAAATCCAGGACAGTGTAAAATTAAAAATCACCACATAAAAAATAACATTTATATTACTTTAATTTCTTTGCACATTAAGAGAGGTCAAGTGAGGAAGATGACATGGTATCTCACCTATAGAATTTATCTTTTTGCATCATTTCTGTCTTTATATGGTGCTATGATAATGAAATAATCAAGTGCAGTTCATAGCCTTACTGTTTCCAGGCAGTTGTTAAAATTACAAAAGCTCGGTTTTGGGTGGTGGAGACAAAAATGTTTTTGATGGGTATTGCAGTGCATATCGGGTCACTGGAAGTACTTCTGGAGGGCATGTTCTTGTGTCCTGTTGATGGGGTGTGGAGCCACACAGGCCAGGTACGCACCTCTCACGCATACCTTATGCCCATTGATACATAGCCTCCATTCTCCATTTCATTTCCTTAATTTATATTTTAGTTATTTTTCCTACAATTTTTTGTTACACAAATGTTCTTCATTAATGAAGATTTTTTTTTCATTCTGGTTGGTTGATTTAGCTGTGGGGGGGTACTGTTGTGGAAAGACTGACTTGTTATGTTGTGAGGGGGAAGTAGGTGCTTAGCTTTTTTATGAATATATTTTTTATGCATCAATTGCATTTCAAAGCTCATTTTATTAAGATGCAGTATAGCATAGTGGAGGCAGTACAGCATAGTGGTTAAGGACACTGAGCTGCAAACCTGGAGACCTAGGTTTGAATCCTGTTAGCCCCCACTTGCATACTGTGAGACCCTCAACAAATCACTTAACATCTTTGAGCTCCCAGGCTGCACCCGGAAACAAGATCTGGCTTACTGTACATTTCCTGGTTAAACAATTTCTCCTTCCTCCTTCATTTGTTGTAAACACTTTAATTTTCTTATTAATACAACTGTTCAGAACTTACAGTTACAGAAATATATGCTGTTTTCATTATGGCATTACCTCATTACAAACTATCAAACTATTGTACTCACAGCTCCAAAAAATTTGAAGCAGACCATCTTCCAGTATTTTTAATATAACGATAAAAAACAGTTGTCGCAGACAATGACAGAAAAACATCGGGAGAGGTCTGTTTTTCTGTCACTGTTTGCAGCAACTGTTTTTTATTGCATTATTAATAATAATAAACTTTATAGAAAACAGCCTGATTTGAATTTTTTTTGAGTTGTGAGTGCAGTGGTTTGATAGTTTGGATTGGTTACATTATACTTGGACTGCACGTACACTCGGAAGCCACTGCTTAGGTACATGTTTCAGTACCTCATTACTGTCATCTGTTTAACTGATTTCATAATTTTCTTTTTGCGCTCTCATTGCCATAACATTTTAGAATAACACACAATTTTTAACACTATGCAAACATTCCTGTTTCCTCTATAAAGGGCAGCAAGAACACTGAGTTTTATTTTTATGTGGTTTGTAAGCACGTCATTAAATATGTATTGAACTTCATTTCTTCACTATGTCAGTACAGTACAGACAGAAAAATACAGCCTTGATGTACTGTATGGAATCAGACTGCATCTATTGCAATGCAAGAATGTGCCTCATTTACAGAATTTCACTATTTTACTTCATCTGACCCCCCCCCCCCCCATCACTACCATGCACGGACAATGGGCTGGATTCACAGAGCTTTCTGAATGTGCAAAACCTTCCCTAAGTCCCCAAAACTACTGTAACTATGGAAACGAAGCAGAACTTGCACTGAGTGCTATTCACAAAACCCTCCGCAGCTGCAGAAAACAACGCTAAGGACTGTGGAAAAAAGTGCAGCTGCGGAAGTCTCTGAGGAAAAAAAGGTGTGAGGTAAGTAAGGCACAGCCCCTGAAAGGCTGTTCACAACCAGTTTTTTTTTCCTCAGGTGTGGAAGAAAATGTTACACACAGTGGAATGAGATGTAACTCTCCCCTCAGCAAACTGAAGTAGTGCCCCAACAATTGGAACCAATTAAGGTGGAGGTGAGGCACTGGTAATAGCATCCCAGATAGTATAACTGTGGCTGCTGTAACAGCAACAAAAGCACACATTGCCATGATATGGTTACAGGCAACAACCGCCAGACCCAGTGTAGCACATGACAGAGCCCCACAGGCAGTAGAGCCTGGCCAACCTGCAGTGAGTGCTACCCCTGCATGCAACAGGAACACCCCAGGGAGGGAGGGAGGACCAGCAGTGACAGTTGGCCACTGTGGTGCCATGGTATTGCTGGTACCTGTGGTGCTGCAGTGGTCCCAGTTGAGGGAATGGTTGCTGGTCTCTTTGTGGGTGCTTTCAGCTTCATTCTATGGCAGCCCTGTTAGCGTCTGCTGTTCCAGCTAATTAGGTTCACTGTTGCTGTGACTCCTAAGCTATTTCTGCAGCTGCGGATCCGCAGTTGCGGATTTTCAGCACATGCACAATTTCCGCAGCTGCTGAAATTCCACAGCTGCGGGGATTTTACGAAATTCCGCACCTGCTCAAAATTTCTATATGAATATCACACAACTGCGTTTCCGCAGTGCTGCAGGCCTTTTTCCGCAGCTGCAGGATTTTTTGCTTTCTTTGTGAATCCTGCCCAATATCTCTTTGGATCACTATTGCTCCCATTAGTCAGGTTCTCAAACAGTTGCAGTTGTCTGAGTGTAAGTCAGTTTGCAATAGTAATGCTAGATGTGGGATTGGATGATGGAGTCAGGTGAGTGAGAGATAGTAACTCTCAGACCGCCTCCGATACTGACAGTATCATGATGCTGGAGGACTTGTAACTTGAATGGAGTATAGTTGGCTAGCTTTTGCTTCAAGCCACTGCCTTTTGAAGCTTATGTTCCACTTCGAATGGAGTTTGGAAGTCCCACAATCTAAAAAAGAGGCTAAGGCATTGGTGCCATTTGGAATACTGATGCCTGCAAAATGGAAGACAAAGAAGATGGCTGTGAAAAAGGTTACAACAAAATGGTAAAACCAGTCACAGTTCTATCTAAAAGTTTTAATGCTGAGTGAAATGAAAGAACCATCCCATAGGAGCAAAGATATTGAACTCTATAGCCAAAATATGGAGTGAGATGTAGTTGTGGAGAAAGTTGTTGAAAAAGGGAATTTTGTAGAAAAAGTTGAAAAAATCAATACCCTAAAAAAAAAAAAAAAGAACACACTAAACAGACAACTATAAAAACTGGGAAAATTATTAACTTTTTTCCAGCGGGAGTCTCCATGGAGATGTAAAACTTATTAGTGCCAACCACCCAGACAAATGTGGAACACCTGATTGGAACACTAGAGACTGCTGAATTACAGGTGACAGAAAATGAGAGAACAAGCTGCCTCACATATTCCGTACACTTCTAATGCACTAGACCTGCATAAGAAACACAATGCTCTGGCAGACAATAAAAATCCAGGCGCATCTTTGTATTCAGCTTTGCTACCTCATGAGATGACAAGCGACTCACTGAAGAAACACAGAACTTTAAATGAAAAGTAGTAATTGGAAGCACTCTCTGAAAAAACAGCTTAACAGTTAACCATTCTGCAAATCTTTTGAGGGAAGAGATGGTAATTACCACTCAGACGTCCCCTCCAAAGGGGAAAGACAAGCAAGCCAATGAGTAGTTGGCATTCAAGTCAAAACCAGCAGAGCTTAATAAGGAACTTAAAACCAATCAAGAATTTCTTTTATTAAAAACCTTGGAAGAAGTTCAGACTGGAAAACAACAGGAAATTGAGATTTATACAATGGGTCCTGAAAACGCTGTTCTCTGATTTGCTGGTTGGCATTTCAAACCCATTGTAAATCCTGACTAGTACCAACGGGAAGAAGTGCCAACCAACCTTACTACCTAGCCACCTGGCACGTATCAATGCAATGCAGCCACACTCGCACAATAAACGCTATACCTACTTTCAAGTCGCTGACCAGAGATACACAAAACCGTGGGTAAATACAAAAAAATAAAATCCTCCTTCTGTCTAATTGACTTACACGAACTCAAGCAAGTATTCACTATGCCGGCTGACAGCTCCGATATGGAAAACGATATAAATGACATTCCTATAACAATAAACATAAATAAAGTTTAAAAACATTAAAAAAGTTTTAAAATATTAAGAAATACCTGTTACTAATTAAAAAAAATATATATACTAATAAACTATCCGTCGACATTACTTCTCATTACACTGAAAAGCACCAGGTAACTATTTTTCCTTGCGGACCAACACTACCACAAAAAACACATAAAATCTTATCTAAACACATATAAATCCCCCCAAAAAAACATCAAAAAAAAAAGAAAAAATTGCATAATAGCAATTTACCACAGCAAGGGTGTGGGTCACGCTAGGATTTACAACAGCCTGGTGTGTTTTGCTCAAATACCTATCGCCTCAGGACCAAACAACACGCAGGCGTTGTAAATCTTATAACTTTCCCACACCTTGCAATGTAATTGTTAAATACCCTCCAGGAATGGGTGATTGGGATTTAGCCACCAGGTGGTTCGCTGCCAAGCACAGCTCCAGTGACTTAATCACACCAGAAGTGGTAAATCCACCAGTATACCCACTCCCTGGAGGGGTATATTGCTATTAAACAATGTGATCCTGCATTTTTTTGCAAAAAAAAAAAAAATACATAAATAAAATCAGTTTTTTGGACTTTTAATGATTTTTAGTGAGTGTGTTCTTCGCCAGAAAATTTAGTTCTTTACTGCTAGGCAGAATATTGATATCTTGGCCATCCCATGGTTAAAGAGAGGTGGGCAGCAGTGAAGAACGGAGCAGAGCAGAGTAAGAGAACTGGAGAGAGATAAAGAGAGAAACATAAGGTGGGTGCTGTCGTCAGTTCAGGGACAAGTTTTAAAAAAAAATGCTGTAATTTGGGGTTTCAAATATTTATTAGCCTGGTTTAGTAGGAGTTAATGTGACGTTTTGTGCTGGGGTGCAGGTTAGTGAGCATCTTGCTGTTCGTTGTGTTTACCACTGCATGGTGCCGATTTTGACATGGTCAGAGTGATTTGAAAGGGGGGTTTTGCTGCGGCTGATCGGTGGCTGGCACCTTCCCTAGTGGATACACTGGAGGATTTACCATGCTGAAAAGGTGCCAGCCAAACAATCAGGATGCAGGATTTTGCTGATTTAATTTACTACATTGTATAATAACAAGTTATATGATGGGCAGTAAAACAAAATGCAACTCCTCCATCCTCATTGGCTGACTGGCACCCCTCTCCCATTGTAAATCCTAGTATCACCCCACGCGAAGAGGTGCCAGCCGCCAGCCAGCTCCATCTGCAACCCATATTGGAATCACTCCGAGTCCTCCAGAAATTGAAAAGCCTGTTCAGTGTACACACCTTGCACCTACATGCTCACACAATCCTTCAATACCCCCAGTCCCTGAAGTCACTTGCAGCTTCTGCTAAATAAACACTTCTCTGATCCCCACTACACACTGGACTACCAAAGTACTAGAGCTGTGCAAAGAATACATTCACACACATGACTTTCCTCAGTTCTCGCACTCTCTCACTGGCCTGCTCCCGCTTCTTGTCTCTCCGCTCGCCCTCCCCCTCTCTCTACGATCTGCTCCCACTTACTCTGTCTCCACTGTCCCCATTGTATCTTCACAGCTGCCACACTATCTCTTCGCCGTCAGTCATAATAAAAAAAAAAAAACACAAAGTAAAGGGAAAAAAAAATTCATACAAGAAATTCCTTTCAGCGGCACTACCATGTGACCTAAATGAAAAGTGATACCCAGAAGCACACAGTTTGTGCCATCTCCCAGTTACCCCTCGCACTACACATAGCACACACAGACCATTTCTGTAAGAAAACATAAAATGAACAGCCAGCAAGTTTCAGACATCATCTCTTTAACACACAGAAAGACTTGGCAATATGTATGTGGGTCTGTATTCTTTACATACACACCGACACTTCAGCCATACAAGCAGTTATACCAAGCTAGGACTATTTTTTTTTTCAAGTGAACTAAAAAAATGCAATAAAATAATCAGAATGGCCCAAAACTATTTTATTTATTATTTATTCTCATAAAAAAATGGAGACATTGCATAACTGCAATATACCCTTCGAGAGTGTGGGCGATGCCAGGATTTACCCACTTCTGGTGTGTTGGTCACTCGGCTGTGCCTCATGACAGAACAACACATGAGGCATGGGTAAATCCTGGTATCACCCACACCCTCTTGTGGTATACTGCTTAAATATACACCGGTACATCCAGAAAGGAAAATGGGGCCCCCAGACCAAGCTTACTCTCCCAAGCAACTGAAACATCAGGAAACCAGACTCAGTATTCCAGCCCCCCAAGAAATGACCCCAGAGAACCAAGTGAATGAGATGCAAAAGAAATCAACTATTCAGATAAGTACTGATTCCTTCTCTCTACAGCAAGTTCAGGGTGGGAAGGAAAACTGTGATGACTTGGTGGGGGTCAGTAGTTGTATCCAGGTAACACAAGAGGTAATGTTAACAAATGTTAACCCTTTATGAACTCAGGCTACTTTAAAGAATAAAAGTAACACTGAACAGGAACAAAATTCTACAACCAATGCTGAATCTGAGGTGGAGGATGATGAGAATGCAGATAGAGAAATGCCATCATGGGATCATTTAATTTTTGAGAAAATACAAACTATGGATAATAAGATCACTAGGTTAATTGAGTTGGAACAAAGAGTCAATGGGCTTCAACATACAGTCAGTTTCTTATTAACTGAGGATCAAATGCTTAAGTGGCAATTGGATACAGTCTACCTTAAGAGAATCTTTCAATAAAATTGTAGCAGCCTATTTGGACATGGATCCAGCAGATATTCAGACAGAAGTGGATAGAATGCATAGATCACTGAGACAGAAACCTGAGCATGGTGGCCCCCCATGCCCAACTGTAGTTACATTTATTAAATCCTCTCAAAGAATCTGTAATGTCACAGGTATGCAAAAAGGAAAGGATTCAAACTATGGTTGCCAACATTGCGATGTATCATAGTATCATAGTAATGTGTCAGCAGAAAAGGACCATCCTGGTCCATCTAGTCTGCCCATCTCCCCCCTTCCCTACTTGTCACCAGTGCACAAGGAGCCTATCCTCTGTCTTCTAACCAACCCCATATGTCTATCCCATGCTCCCTTGAATCCCTCTACCATTTTGACACCTACCACCTCCTCAGGTAATCTGTTCCAGGGCTCAACCACCCTCTCAGTGAAGTAACATCCCCTTACATTACCTTTAAATCTTTCTCCTTCCAATCTTAAAGTATGACCTCTTGTTTTTACTACAACTTTTCTTTTAAATAGACTTCCTTCACTCACTTTATTTATACCCTTCATGTACTTGAATGTCTCTGAATAGCTCTATCATGTCTCCTCTCTCTTTCTTATAAACTCCAATGGATACAGATTTAATTCTCTCAACCATGTCTCATATGGTTTCCCTTGCATACCCTGCACCATCTTTGTTACCCTTCTCTGAACCTTTTCTATTACATCTATGTCCTTTCTTAAATGAGGCCTACAGAACTGCACCCATACTCCAGGTACAGTCTAACCATAGTCTTATATAATGGCATCAGCACCTCCCTCCTCCTACTAGTTATGCCCCTTCCTATGCATGCCATCATTCTATTAGCTTTGCCAACCACCTTACTACATTGGTCACTTACCCTAAGTTGTTTGATATTATAATCCCCAGATCCCTTTCATGTTCTGTTTGTTTTATCTGTTCTCCCCCAATGAGTACTTGGTCAGTCGATTTTTACACCCTATACACATCACCACACATTGCTTTGTATTGAAGAGATGCAGACAGTGGGAACAGGTAACAATCACCATTCTACCAGCAGCAGCATAAGCAGACGAGTATAATAATTGCGGTATAACAACCACAGTTTGCACATAAAATAAGGTTTACACCCCCTAAAGAGGTTTGGGAATAGCTACACAAGATTAGCCATAGACTTGGGGAAGCTGGAGCAAGAGTCCTCTGAAACAGGAGCAAGGAGAAGAGGTTGAGAGATAGGATAGCAAAGAGGATTGAGTCTTAGAAAGTGAGGAACAGGATAGTATGGCGTGAGGCAGAGAGTTCCAGTCAGATAACAGCAGAATACGCGAATGATCTATGGGCCACAGCTAGCCACAGTTTTGGCATTAAAAGAAGGGGTAGGGAGGCAGATCTGAGTGCTCACTGTGGTTGTTGCTGAACAAGCTCACCGAAGCAGGGAAGAGTGTATTTATGGACCAGCTTGTGCATCAGGCAGAGGGTGGCATACCTTAGTTTAGATTCATAGGGTAACCAACCCAGAGAAGAGAGGACATCATAGTGGTGGTGATGGGCATTGACACCTAAGGCAAATATATACCCACCCTGTGGTAGGCCTGTTCAAAGCAAGATAGAACTGTTGAGTTGGTTGTGAGCAAAAGTGGAGCACTATAAGTGAAGAGGGGAAGGAGCGAGGCAGCTGCGATCTTGTTACAGGAGACCAATGTAAAGAAGGGACAGACAGGGCTGCAGCTATGAATTTTGGGGCCCAGGACAGGTCAATTGAAATGGGTCCCTGTTTTCCAAACCAGCTAATGCCAGGGGTAATACCAGCTCCTCACGTGGGCCCCTTCTGAGCTCGGGGCCCCAGACAACTTCCCCACGTTTCCCCCCATTACTGCGGCCCTGGGGACAGACAATATAGAAGGCCAAGCTTTTGGTTCAGAGATTTGGTAAGGAGTGTGACATGAGTGTCCAGAGAAAGCGAGGTATCAAGGGTGACTCCCAAGTACTTGAAGGATTGAACAGATTCAAAGTTGCAATTAGTTTTGTCATTATATATAGAGCAGAAATCTCTATTAAATAAGTGTGCTACCTCTGAGTCATCATTGATGATGCCACCATTATCCGACAGGAGCCTGACCTTCCTAGGACTGCTCTTATTCTTATTTACATAGGCAAAGAATGATTTGTTGTTGTCTTCCATATGAGCTATTCTGAATTTGATTTTCTTTTTCTCTTTTAATCATGGATTTTAACAACTTAAGTTTGGATTTATATCTCTGATTTTTAGATTCCGAGAGGTCTATTTTAGTTTGGCATATGCTTTCTCTTTAGTTTTAATCTGCTTTTTTATAGTTGGTGTAAACCAAATCAAGATTTTATCTTTTTGATTATATTTAGTTTTGATTGGAACATACTGTACTTATATTCTAGGTCCACTGTTTTATTTTTTTATTTTTGCCTGACAATCCTCTAACATTAGTCCTGACATTTCCGGGTCCCAGTCAGTGGCGAATAGACTTTTCCTGATATCATTAAAATAGGCCCTGTCATAGTCCATGAAAATGGTTTTACTGTTAGATTTGGATCTACATGACAACAAGCAGCATGTAACAATGCTGTGATCACTATTACCAAGCGAACTTAGTACCGATATGTTTTTATAATTCATTATCCATGTTAATGATAACAAGATCCAATATGTTGTTACCCTTTGTTGAGTCATCTACCAGTTGTTCTAGGTCATTGCCTACTAAGGAATCAACAAAGTCCCTCTCAAATTTGTTATTACTTGTCAGTGAGCCCCAGTTTATGCCTGGTAAATTTAAGTCCCTCAAAATTATTATGTCACCCATGCTGGAGGCTGTTATGATTTCACCAATCAAATTATTGTTATATTCCTTGCTAGAAGATGGGGACCTATAAAAAAATTCCCAGAATGATATCAGGCCTCTTCTTGAACTGTAATTGTATCCATATATTCTCTATAGGTGGTATATTATCTTTAGTCAAGTAACATTGATGACAATTAATATCACTTTTGACATAGATACAGACCCCCCTTTTTCAATTCTGTTATTATGAAAAAGTTGGTAGCCAGGTATTTCCCTCATCCAGATACTGGTATCATCCCATAACGTCTCTATAATTGTCATAATATCTACAATGCCTTTAAACACTTAAGTCACTTAAGTTTTTAAGTTACTTAACCGACCAGTGCTCCCAGGTCGCCTCTGAAAACAGGCACTTGTGCCTAGTGGGCCTTACCCGGATACCAAAGACTAAAATAAAAATAAATAAAATAGCTTCCAATTCTGATTTCTTAAGAAGATTTTGGCTGTGTTTGCCATCAGAAATTTGCAGACATTAGTAACCTTCGTAGGTTCATGACCTATGGTTGGAGTGTTGGTTTCCATAGCCCCCTTGCAAGTCAGTTTAAAAACCCTGAAAAGTACCTCTTGAATTTCTTCCCCAACAAACATTAAGCTCCCTCTTTTATTGAGATGTAATCCATCCCAACTGAATAGGCTATGGTTATTTTCAAATGTTTCCCAATGAGTTATACATGAGAAACCATTTTGTAAGGTCCACTTACGAAGCCATTCATTAACTGATTAAATGTTTTTCTGTCTAGAGAAATTCACCCTGGGGACTGGTAATAATTCAAAGAAGTAGAGCTCACATCCTCTTTAAGTGTGGAACTGAGTTCAATAGAGTCTCTCTTAATATCCTCAATGTCTGATTTTTTGACATCATTAGTTACAACGTGTACAATAACCAGTGGATTAACTCCTGCATTTTTTGATACGTTATTTGACATCTTTGTGCTATCTGATATCCTAGCCCCTCTGAAGCTGCTGCAGGTGTGGTTAGGTTTATTGGGGCTGCACACAACTTTGTCCACATACTTGATTGTAGAATCACCTAGGACAAGAAATTGTCGAGGGGGCGGGTATCATATTCCAAATGAATAAGTTCTGGTTGGTTACTGGTCAGTGGTCTAGCTAGGTGGTCCTTATTATGTAAGCTAGGATCTAGATGGGAGTTACCCTGGGTATCTATATTAGATGCTACTGGTTGTGAAGAGGGAGTGAGTTTATCCAGTTGCATAGCATCTCCTTCTATGAAAGGGAGTGAAAAATGTCATTGTTAGGTGGCATAAATTCTACTCGAGAGATACCCCATGGCTCAATGAACTTGTTACTGGATTGGGGGAATATTCTCAGTTTGCATCTTATTATTTTCTAACATCAGAGGCTGAAATCTGTTTGTCAAGGGCAGCTCAAAACCAATTGCTTTGTGTCCTTTTTTGATTCAATGCCTACTCTTGACGGTGGCCCAGTCCTGTCCATACTAAGAACCATACTAAGAGCTGAAAGGAGCAAAAGGCTATAGGCCCATAGAGCTTCAAGGCTTACATATAGACATTTAAGAGCTTTCCTGATCTCATGAAGTTGTCAAGTCTATTTTTGAAGGTAGTCTTATTATTACTAATAATAATATCCAAGGGAAGCAAATTCCATGGTCGGACAACTCTCTGAGAAAAGAAATAAGCCCTTTCTTGAAATAACATTTATTTCTTGTAAGTTGCAGTGAGTTTCCTCTAGTAATTACTCAAATTTGCTTAAAATCCAGACCACATTCAGTTAGTAAATAAGGGTCATGAACGATGTACCAAACAAATAGGAGATCACCTCTCAGCCTCCTATTCTCGAGCGATATTAAGTTAAATTTAATGAGTCTATCCTCATATGAGATGGTTTTGTTGATATAATAGATTTAGTCACCCTTCTCTGTACCCTTTCAATTCTAACAATGTCCCTCCTTCTGGAAGGATTCCATAATTGTGAAACATAGTCAAAATAGAGTCTTACATACGCCTTATATAGGGGTAGCAAAATATCAGATCTTTTCAATGTTAAATTGTGACGAATAGCCCACCAAGTTTTGTTTGCTTTACTAATTGTATTTGTAATATGAGTGTCAAAATCTAGACGAGAGTCGACCATAATACCCAAGTCTCTTTCACTGTCTTTGCTTACTACAGGATTGTTATAGAGATGGTATACCTTTTTAGGATTATGTTTTCCAAAACATAGAACGCTACATTTGGATATATTAAAATGCAAGTTCCGTCTTACTGACCAGGCTTCTAACATGCTTAAATCCTCTCGAATGACCATGTACTCTTCAGTATTCATACAGATGTTAGCAATTGTACAGTCAACCGCGTATTTTATGATGTTACTTTGAATGTTATAGGATAGATCAGATATGAAAATCTGGAAGATTATTGAAGCTAGGACAGATCCTTGTGGAACACCACTTTCTGTATTTTTCCAAATAGATGTATGACCATCGATAATCACTCTCTGCTTCCTATTAGATAACCAATTTGCAAACCACTTAATGTATAAATGCTTGATGTTACAAAGCAGAAGGTTTTGAATTAAAACCCAGTGAGGAGCCAAATCGAATGCTTTGCTAAAATCTAGGAGGATAACATCACATGATTTACCTTTATCCAACTGTTCACTTACAAAATCATAGAAACTCACTAGGTTTGTTGTACATGATTGACCTTTAACAAACTCATGCTGGGATTGATCTAGACCTTCCGCTATAGTGTCAATTCATCTTTGATTATACGCTCTAGCAATTTACAGATAATGAGGGTTAAACTAATCAGACAATAATTATCTGGTGAGCTTCTGGACCCCTTTTTGAACAAAGGAATCACATGTTTCCATTGAAGTGGGGACAGTCCCGGTATTTAAAGTTTTGTCAAAAAGAATTTTAAGAGGTACACAGAGGTGATCTTTCATTATTAGTAATAAGTTACCAGAGATATCATCAGGACCTGCAGAAGAACCTTTTTTTTTTTATTTAGTTGTTTAACCAGGTATAGCACACTAAGCCGAAAGCTTTTTTACAGGAGCGACCTGGGAGCACAAGGAGGTTAAGTGACTTGCTCAGGGTCACACAGTATGCAAGTGGAAGCTGTGGGATTCAAACCCAGGTCTGGTCTGCTGGATGTCACCAGATTTGCAGCTCAGAGCCTTAGACCACTGCGCTATACTGCCTTTCTTTACTGCATTTAATTTATTTTTAATATTGTCTAGTGAGATGTCCACTTTGTAAGGTGACTGACTATCTGGAACAGTATAATTAGCTACACTAGCACTAGAGCTGAATGCTTTACAGAAATATGAGTTAAAAAAACTCAGCCATTTCTTTTGGATGCAATAAAACTGAGTCATCAGTAGTTATAGGACCTACCCTGTATTCCAGTTTTCTTTTAGCATTAATGTAACCAAACAGCATTTTGCAGTTACCCTTCTGGGCTTGCATTGCAATAGACCTTTCCATATTAAGTTTTGCCTTTCTAATCCCTTGTTTACAGTTTCTTTGAATTATTTTAAATTTCACAAAGGCTCTTTCGCATTTATTTGTCCTATATCTCTTATAATATTTGTTTTTCTTCTTGATTATTTTTTGTAACCTGGTATTACACCATTTTGGTTTAAGATAAGATTTTTTTTTGTATTTTTTGAAAGAATTTATTTGCAGCATCCATTATAATGGAAGTGAAGGACTTCCAAACGTCTTCAATATTATCCTGATACAAGCTAATAGACCAATCAATTCCAGCTAAATAATTATTTAGACCCTGAAAATCTGTTTTGTGAAAAGCAAATAACTGGGTAACACTTTCTGACTGTGAATGTAAACTATGAAGTTTAAAACTAACAATACAGTGATCACTGTTCCCTAATGGTACCAAAGCAGTGCATTCTGTGATGTTAACTGTTTCAATACAAAGTACGATGTCCAAAATGTTAGAACTATGAGTGGGGAATGTTACATGTTGTACTAAATTCAGCTCTTCACAAATATTCAAAAATTCTTTTGACATTCTAGAGATTGCAGATTTGTTTTTCCAGTCAATGTCTCCTAAGTTTAGATCCCCCATAAACAGGATGTTCCCTGTGTCAGCAGTTGATGACATTTCTGAAATAATTTCATTTAATAATTCTTGCTTTGAGTCAGGGGGTCTGTAACAAAGGCCAGAAACAAGATTTTTATTGTTCTGAAGTTTGATATGCAACCAAACAGATTCAGTTAAAGAGCTATCTTTTTTTTTTATTTTGTTGGAAATGTCATTAGCTAATATGGATGAGGAGGCAAAAAAGCAACCCCTTCCCCTTCCTATTTGTCCTACTTAAATGAAACAGGGTGTAACCTGGAATGTACACTGTCCAAATCTGGTCTGAAGGCCACCAGGTTTCAGTAATACCCCACAATATCTGGCTTTTCATTAAATGTTCTTAAAGTTAGTTAATCCATTTTGTTCCCTAAGCTATGGGCATTCAATAATAGAATCTTTAAGTCTTGGATATTTGTTTGTTTAGTGTTGACACCAAATAGTGTGGGGGGGACCTTCGATTGTTCACCCCCATCACTGCTAGTTTAAAGTAATAGTGGGAACCTTAGTTTGAAACATCTGACTGAGACTGATTGTGCCCAGTCTATTCAAATGGAGACCATCTCAGGCATATATCCTAGGAGAGTTAATAAATTGGGTCCAATGATCAATAACGTTAAGATCGTCGAGAAGGCACCAGTTTTGTAGTCTGGCATTAATTCTTTCTATGGTGTCATTTTTATCTAGTCTTGCCCTGAGAATAGGAAGAATGCCAGAAATAAAGACATTACAATTATTGGCCTTGATTCTTTTGGCTAGCTCAATTAGTTCAAGACATATATCTTTCTCATGTGTATAACCCACATTATTAGTACCAACATGAATAATTATGTTGGACGAACCATTGATCAATAAATCTACTTTGAGAGCAATATCCTCAATCTTAGCACCAGGAAAGCAGTGCACTGAAATCTGGTAGCTCTCTGAGTTAGTAACATAGGAACTAATATATTTCACAATTGAGTCACCTTATGATAAGCGCTGGAAAATTGGCTGGCATGTTTTCTTCATGTGATTCGTGCTCAGTTTGATCTTGTGTTAAATTATTATATCTATTGGAAGAAAAGTAGTCCTGTTCTTTTAGATTTGTTATGGGAGCATGGTTTAGAGGTATTGAGCGAACATAATCTGCTCTCCTCCCCTTTCTGTACTTATGTTTGAGAACATTTTCCCAGTTATCATTTGGACTAATATCAGAAGTGGGGTATCTCCTTGTTTTAATAGGTGTTGGGGAGCTGGGAATTTTTTTTTCTTTTGAACAAAGTCTCTTTGTGAGTTGATATAACTGATAGAAATGCATTTTCACATAGTGATAGATTAGAGCCACCCCCTATAACAGTAGCCTGAGAGAAATTAATTTCCTGTGTAGTATCTGAGGATGCATGAGGTAGGGGAAGATTCCTAACCATGTCATCTAAAAAGTTTTAAAATTCTTTAATTTCTTTTGCAGCCTGTAAATCCCTGGTTAGGGATTTGGGATTTGATTTTACTTTTCAATTACTCTATTTCCAAACAGTACAAACAGCATATATCAGTTGAAACAGAGCATGCTGAGTACTTGTTAAGTAGGATATGGTTACAGGTATTACACTCTACTAAGGAGCCTCCTGACTGAAGAATATGTATGCTTGTCTTTATCATAGTTACTTCCATTTGTGATTAAAGACTGATACACTGCTGTACAATTTAGTTGTAAAGTAAACCTACTGTTCGGCTAAAGACTTGGTACTTCTTCTGTCCTGCTGGCCATGCAGGACATGCTAGACATGCACGCAGGATGCGCGTGTCTCTGCGTGCATCTCCACGTGCACTAATTCTGCTTGTGACCACGAGCATTTTGTAGACAGGACCCAGAGTCACAGGTCACATGACTATTACCTGGCATTCTGCTTGCAAAGTTACAATCCCCTGAAACAAGGTATAGTTATGGGACTGCAATTATGCCCCTAGTGCCCAGTCTATGTATAACTGAGCAAAGCGCCAATCCCCTACTTGTACTTTAAAGCAGCTCCTTTGACTGGAGGCAGCCCTTAAAAGGACTACAGTGCCCCACACAGGAAAGTAGCTACTGCACAAAATGCTGCTACTAGAATCTCCTACACAGTTTAAAAACAGTAAATACAAGAGTAGAAGGTGCTCGCCCTTGCAACTGGAGCCTGTCACACAGCTTTTGGCTGTCACACAGGACAGTTGTAGGTATAGACTACAACAACTACAACAGAGTACGTTTCAACTAACTCAACGTTTCAGCTAACTCCACTGTTAGCTTCCTCACTTTCATCTTCCTCCCTGTCTCTTTTTTAACTTTAACAGTCAGGGTTAGACACATTAGCCACTACTGAGCCAATATTACTATTACCTAAGTCAACTGGGATATGAAGGTGGTATTCACTATGCAGGTTCCCACTGGCCAGTGAGACATCACATGCAATATTGTTAAGCAGAACATTATCACCTGAGGAATAGGTTAACTCAGGCTGGTCATTAGTAGCTGAATTAGGAGGGATCTGATAGTTCTGCTTGCTTTTATTTTTAGCCTTAATCTTGGTGGCCATTTCATCCTGACATTTTTCTAGCAGTTCTAACTTCTTGTAAAATGTGTTTAGTTCCACTAGCAGTTCACTATTATGTCTGTATTTATCACAAACATAGAGATAAAGCATGGGTTGCTGCCAAAAAGTCTAACTAACCTGATGAGTGGTCTAAGCACCGATCCACGAGAAAAATATGTAAGAAAGACATCCGAGCAGCAAAAATAGCATACTGTGGTATGCTTCTTCAAAAATCCTGTGGTGATGCTAGGGGTTTCTGGAACCATGTTCAAACTTTTTTAAGGAAAGGCCTATCCCCACCTCTGACTGAAATTACTATAAATGATGCAAACTGCAATAACCAAAGCACAATTGCTACTTCGCTTAATGTTCACTTCTCTGATCTCTCGGATTTCCAGGTTAACTCTGTTTTACCCTCTGAGGAAATCATAAACCCTGCTGAATCTTTATCAACCCAGTTTAGTATTAAACCAGTCTCGACTATTGATGTATTAAGGCTTATGAGAGTCATTCCTGAACATAGCTGTCCTGGGTCCGATGGACTATTACCTAAGTTCCTTAAAGTTATTGCTACTGACATTGCAGCCACTGTTGAGAGAATAGTCAGCTTATCTATTATGACCAGGACAGTGCCATCCATCTGGAAAATTGTACATGTTGTGCCAGTGCAAAAGAAAGGAGACTCTAGAACGATGAGTAATTATCGACCCATTGCCATCTTATCTGTTTTGGATAAAATCCTAGAGAAGGCTGTGTCTTCTCAGGTCACGGAGTATCTGCATAAAAACAATCTATTATCCCCAGCCCAGCATGGCTTTAGGTTTGGCCACAGCACAACTACTGCACTGTTACAATTTACTAATAATGTGCTGCTTAACACAGACAAAGGAAAACTCACTGGGGGCATTTTTATCAACCTCAAAAAGGCCTTTGACTTGGTTGGCCACTCTCTTCTGCTCTCCAAATTATCCTCTCTTGGTTTCTCAAATTCTGCCATGGCCTGGTTTGGCAGTTACCTTCTGGGTAGGCAACAATTTGTTCAAATAGGGAATGTCACATCCAATCTTGCCTCTACCTCAGTTGGTGTTCCCCAAGGTTCTATTCTTGGTCCCCTCCTTTTCTGTCTCTTTATAAATAATCCTCTCCCCCATCCGGATAAATTTTGTCTCTTTTGTATGTGGACAATATGGTTATATACTCTGCCGCTAATGACATTTTGACAATTTGTACCTCCCTTCAATCTGACTTTGACTGCTTCTCAGCTTGGGTAAAACAAAATAAGCTCCTACTTAACACTAGCAAAATGGTGGCAATGCTATTTGGGACTTCCCCTAGTCTAAAAGCTTGTCATATGGAACTTTCCCTTCGTGGGCCTGATGGCATAACCCTGGATACAGTCACATCTTTTAGATACCTTGGGATGACTCTTGACCCCTCACTGGACTTTAATCTTCATATTGTAGCCACTTGTAAGGCAGTGAACAGTAAACTTGGCATGGCTTACAAGGTAAGATCCTCCCTAAATTCAATAACCAGGCTGGCCATTGCTCAGGGAATTCTTCGATCTTACCTCAACTATGGCTCTATAGTCTACCTTAATGCTAACAAGCAAGTAATCCAGAAATGCAGCACTTGTTATAATAGTATCTACTGCTTCGCCTTGCAGCTCCTAAACTATCACATCGCTGTCAGCTCTATTCTTCTCTCAATTGGCTCACCCCGTCCTCCTATCGTCTATACACAGCTGGTTGTATGGCCAATAAATTAACCCGGACTAGCACTCCAAGGTCCCTTGTAACTCTACTAAAACAACGTGACTTGCTCTATACACTGAGATCTACTGAAAATTCTTCCTTTGTTATGCCTAGATGTCTCACCAAGAAGGGTGAACTTGCATTTGCCGTATCTGCTCCCAGAAAGTGGAACACCCTTCCACTCTATGTTAAACAATTGGCTACTCACCGGGCCTTTCAAAAAAGTTTAAGAACTCACCTTATGAGCTCAGGTCTCTGCTCCTGCTCTACCTCTTGCTTGTCTCCACTCACTTGCACTACTACCACTGACCTTCCACCTTGAGAGCAGTATTTCGTCTCAGCACTTATGTACCCCCAGTGTTTGCTGTATATGTATTTCTTCAGTCATACTGTTTTCAAAATTCTATAAAAGTTTATGTAACTGTGATTACTGTTTATCCTCATGCTATGTATATTCTACTTGTTGTTCCTGAATGTGCCATGTATTCAAAATTGTCATGTGTTACTGTATTTTCCTTCCAACTAGATGTTTTGTATTCTGTTGTGGACACTATTTATCTGCTGTTTTTGAAGTGTAGCCCTCCTGCGTCGTGCCTGAAAATAGGCAAAATCTCTTGTCTAGTGCATCTTACCTGGTTAACAAAAATGAAATAAATAAAATAAATAAACTCCTCCTTACTGGACTGCTTTTCAGTTAGCATGTACATGTGGCAGCTACTGCATTTTAAACCAATGTCCCCATCAAGTATGATTATAGTTTCGGCCATAATGGGCTGTTTTTGTTAACCAACATCTACTATGCAGTTGGAAGAGGTTAAGCCTAATTATCAATAAAGAAAAGGGCCAATCTAGGGAGAGTTAGTATCAATTAGTAATGTCTCCACATAGGAACAAAAAGTGAGTATAACATGGTCCACAATCTGTCCTAGAACTGCAGAATACAATCCTTCATGCAGCCACAACCAGTGGATATCAAATTACTGCATGTAAGGGAATAATGTCACATGGCACACAACTCAGATAAGCTCACACGGACAATGTTTATTGGGTAGCTTGGGTGTTTATGGTGTGCACTGTCTTCCCACATACTAGATAACCCAGAAATATTTGGGATAAGGTAAGTGAATTTGTAGGCCAACAATCTACCTCATACAAGAGTTTTACTATTAAGCATAGTCGTGTATAATGTGACTCTTGGACAAGATGTAGAAAACAGTGGTAGGTACATGAGTAAGCAAGACAGCTACCTTGTAGCTAAAATATTCAATAAGTAACCAACCAAACAAAGTAATGCAGTAAGGCCCAGTTGTCCTGTTGGCATGCCGGATATGCTAGACATGTGCAAAAACGTGCATGTCTCAGCGCACGTTCACCCACATGTGCTCACCCCACTCGTTGCTTGCAAGCTATTTAAAGTGGTTTGGAACCTGGAAGTGTGGTCTGTGTAACAACATGATCACATGCTGAAGGGTACAAGAAAAAATATTTAAAATCTGTATTTATGAGTTTGTTTACTAACCCTACATAGCTGGTTGTATTAAAAAACAATGGGTACCCTGCCACATAGATATCAAGTTTTGCGCTGTTTCACTCCTTTCACCTGAGCAGCCTGGATGATAGTTCCAAGTCAAACTTGGAAACTACAACTCCCACCTCCCTCGCTGTGGTTTCCTAGCAACATAAAACTCACAGTGCCATCAAACACAGCAAGCAAATATCTATTACTCATGAGCTATTGCACTGCACAAAGTTTCAATACAGCAAAAACATAGCAGGTCCTGCTGCCAATACACACACAGCAACCTGAGGAGAGTCACCCCACTTGCTACTTGTGGGCTATTTAAGTGGGTTGGAACCCAGAAGTGTGGTTCATGTAACCATGTGATAGATGCTAATCCAAAAAGATGAGAGTGCACTATGTAAGATGCTGCTTGTTGTATCAAATTGATGCATTACTGCTAAAGTGCTTCCTGAAGCTGGAGGTGCAATGTGTGAAACTATGAAGTAGATGAGCAAAAAAAAAATAAATAAATATTGCACTCCCCCTTATATGGACCAAAGTCTAGAGTGTATGAAGTCTGCACATAGTAACTACACCAAACAAAACATCATATGACAGTTTATTTCATTCCAGGAACAGCATGGGCAAAAAACATAAGAGAGCTATGCAGAAAAGCAGTTCAGGGTCTTACACAATTAAAGATTTGAACTCACTGGTGAAATCTGCATACATTCTGCAGTTCAATTTTTTTTCATGTAAGCGACTGATATGTGTGAACAGTGGAAAATGTCCATCTTGTCAGGTACAAGCCTCCTTTTACATAGATAGATACACAGACAGTGTCGGCAGATAAGGGTCTATGGCCCACCCAGTCTGCCCATTTGAGCTTGTAAGTTCAGTTTGTTTTCCTAGAAGTCTGTTTCCCCTTACCCCTGACCTCTAGAATTCCTTTATGTATATCCCATGCATTCTTAAATCCCGTGATTGTTTCAGCCCCCACCACTTCCTCTGGCAGGGTGTTCCACTTGTCCACCACCCGTTCTGTGAAGAAATTCTTTCTCATGTTTCCTCTGAATCGTCCTCCCTCCAACTTCATCCCATGCCCTCTAGTCCTGGAACATCTTTTCGCCTTAAAAATAGTGTTTTCCTGCACCCTGTTCCTCCCTGTAAGATACTTGTATGTCTCTATCATATCCCCTCTCTCCCTCCTCTCCTCCAGGGAGTACATGTTCAGTTCCTTCAGCCTGTCTTCATAGGACTTGTGATGCAATCCATGCACCATCTTTGTTGCCCTCCTCTGAACCTTCTCTACCCTGTCTATGTCCTTACGTAGGTATGGTCTCCAGAACTGTACACTGTACTCCAGGTGGGGCCTCACTAGTGTCTTGTATAGCGGAATTATGACCTCCCTTTTCCTGCTGGTGATGCCCCTGCCTATACCTCCCAGCATCCTATTTGCTTTACCTGATGCCTTGTCACACTGTTTCCCTATCTTTGAGGTCATCAGAGATGACAACCCCAAGATCCCTTTCCTGCTTGGTGCATGCTATATCCTCACCCCCAACTGATATATTGTGCCAGGGTTTTGTGCCCCATATGCATTATCTTGCACTTCTTTGCATTGAATTTCAATCTGCCAAACCCTTGACCATTCTTCAAGTTTCTGCAGGTCCTTCTCATTCTGTCTACACCCTCTGGTGTGTCTACCTGTTACAGAGCTTTGTGTCATCAGCAAACAGTGAAATTCTGCCTTCTAGATCCCCAAGCAATGTCACTGATGAAGATGTTGAATAGGACCGTCCCAGCACTGATCCCTGTGGTACCCCACTGGTCACTCTTCCTCTGTGGAGGACAGCCATTTACCACCACCCTCTGTGTCCTGCCACCCAGCCAGTTACCTACCCACCACACTACTGTCCTGCCCACACCCATATTCCCCAGTTTGTGTAATAGTCTCCTATGTGGCACAGTGTCAAAGGCCTTGCTGAAGTCCAGATAGGCCATGTCCACTGCCCTCCCTGATTCACCTCCTAGTCACCCAGTCAAAAATTCAATGAGGTTGGTCTGACATGACCTCCCCTGGTGAAACCATGCTGCCTTGGGTCCTGTAGTCCATTGACAACCAGATGTTCCACCAATCTCTCCTTCAGTAGTGCTTCCATGATCTTTCCCACTACCGAGGTGAGGCTGACTGGTCTGTAGTTCCCTGCTTCCTCTTTGTTCCCACTTTGTATAAGGGGACTACATCTGCTGTCCTCCAGTCTTTGGGTACTTCCCTGTTTCCAGTGATTGGCTAAACAGGATAGCCAGAGGTTCAGCCACCACCTCTCTTAGTTCTTTAAGGACCCTGGGTGCACCCATCTGGCCCCATTGCTTTGTCAACTTATTACTTCCAGTTCCTTCAGGACCCTTTCTCGTGTAAAGGGACTTGTGTCCATTTCTGCACCATTCTCACCCCTTGTACTCCCTTCAGATCCATTACCCCCCTCTTCCTCAGTAAAGACTGAGCAGAAATACCTGTTCAATATGTCAGCTTTACTGTTGTCATCCTCCACGCGGCTCCCATCCTCCCCCTTCAGTCTCACTATCCCTCCCTTTGTCTTTCTTTTTTCACTTATGTTTTCTGATGACTAGATTACAAATGCCATGCAAAAAAGTGAAACTGCATCTTCTTGAAGCTTTTACACATAGTATTTTAACTGTACATGTTGTTTCTTGCTCTCTTTAGTTTGCATAATGATTATTTCATCTCAGTAAATTAGACCAGCTGTTGTGCCCTTGTCAGAAATGTGGTTGATGGTCATCATATTAGATGTTTTGGCTCAGGCTAAGGGTGCAAACTGAGCATTGTTGGCATTATGTGGGTTTTTGACCATGCTGTTCCTGGAATGAAATAAACTGCCATACAGAGCTTTGTTTTGTTTGACGCAGTTACTGTTTGCATGCTTCAGTTCAATATAATGAGCAGCATTATACATAGTGCTTTCTCATCTTCTTGGATTCATGCCCATCCTTACTACAACACCACATTATGTATAACTCATCTTAACTATTTAGCAATACAGCTGAATGATTTAGTGAAATGCCATTATAAGCCATTGCTAACTGCTGCGGCTTTCAGTAAATCAGTTAAACATGTGTGGCATTTATGACAGATCTATCTATTTTGCTATCTATCTAGCTATCTGTCTAGCTAATCTATTTTTTTTTATATTTCTTAAGCAGACCAGGGTGCCTACTCTGGGTAATGCTTCTTTCTTCCCCCTCCTTTCCAGGTCGCCCACCCCCAAATTTTTTTTTTTTTTACAATAGTAAGCAAACAAGAGTGATCATCCCAGTACTGCTTCTCTTGTCCCTCCTCCCCTCCAGGTCATCTGCCCCTTTTCCCTTAATATATGTTGTGGCACAGGGGCGCCCACCCCGGTGCCACTGAAGATCATCCTGACACTGGGGTGCCCAATTCCCAGTGTTGGCTTGTATCCCTAAAATAAACAAAACCATCCTGTGTTGATCTTTTTTGTTTTCATTGCAACCTGAGGAAAAAAATGGTCAATCAGAGATATGACTCCCCTAGACCTCCACCCACCCCAAAATGACTCCTCCACTCAGCACCCACCACCCCACACACCCTCACTCACCTGAATATTCATTCCCATGACACAGATCCACTCTCCAATGGAAGACACGTCTTGCTGCTGGAGCCAGTGACAAAAGCAATAAGGATAGGGATGGGGCAAAAGGGGTAACAAGCTCCCTGAACTGGTGGCCTTGATGGAAGAGGGATGCCTGGATATCATGGCAGTCACAGAAACATGGTACACAGAGAACCATGACTGGGATGTTAACATACCAGAGTACACAACCTACAGGAGGGACAGGGAGGGCAGAAGAGGGGGAGGAGTAGCTCTCTGTGTAAGGTAAGGGATAAAAGTAATGGAACAAGAGAGAGTAAACAGGGAAGGGAGGAGAGGAGGCACTGTGGGTTACTTTACAGACTGGAAATGGCACCACAATCTCGACAGGGATTGTATACAGTCCCCCATCTCAGGGGGAAGGAAATGGACATGGATATGATAGAAGGCATCCTTAGGATGGCAGAGAAAGGGGAGATACTATTGATGGGGGGACCCGAATATGCCAGATGTTAATTGAAGCACATTTGCTGCAGCCACATCAAAGAGCAGGGCTATTCTCGATGCCCTACAGGGATCATGCCTCAGACAGCTAGTGTTGGAACCCACTCAGGAGGCAGCAATCTTAGACCTTGTACTCTCAAATGGGGACAGTGAGAGGATCTCAGATCTAGAAGTGGGTAGCCATCTGGGAACAAGTGACCACCAAACAGTGTGGTTCACGATAAACTCAGCTGCAGAGTCACGCCATACAAAAGTGAGGGTACTGGACTTCAGAAGGGCAGACTTTGGCAAAATGGGAGAGTGCCTTAGAAAAGCACTAGCAAACAGGCAAGAAGGAGGGGTGGAGCAACAATGGGGAAACTTCAAAACTGCCATCACAGAGGCAATAAGCCTTTGTGTGAAGTAAATAAAAAAATCAAAATGAAAAAAAAAGTCACTATGGTTCTCAAAAGAGGTGGCGGGGAAGATTAGGGAGAAGAAGATAGCACTTAGGAAGTATAAGGAAACACAGGAGCAGGACACAGAACTGTACCAGTTAAAGCAGAAGGAAGCAGGAAAGGCAGTCAGACTAGCAAAGGCCCAAACTGAGGAAAAGATAGCTAATTCGGTTAAGAAGGGGGATAAAATGTTTTATAGGTACATTAAGGAGCATAGAAAGACAAAGGGAGGGATAGTGAGGCTGAATAGACTGGACAGTGGGTGGGCAGAGAGGGACAGTGAAAAAGCAAGGATACTGAATGAATACTTCTGCTCAGTATTCACATAAGAGGAGGAGGAGGAGGGGGAAGTACCTAATCCAATTAACAGAAGCACTCTGGATAGAGGGGTCAATCCCAGTCCTTTCACAGAAGATAGGGTTCTAAAAGAACTCTTAAAACTAAAGGTGGACAAAGCAATGGGGCCTGATGGGATTCACCCCAAAATTCTAAAAGAATTAAGGGGAGAACTAGTGACACCACTGACTACCCTTTTTAACAAATCATGAGAGGATGGTGTGGTACCTGAGGACTGGAGGAGGGTGGATGTGATTCCCCTTCACAAAAGTGGGAGCAAGACAGAGGCAGAAAACTACAGACCTGTCAGTTTGACCTCTGTGGTAGGGAAAATGATGGAATCACTTCTGAAGGAAAAAACTGTTGAGTAACTAGAGGCCAGTGGGACACAGGACCCAAGGCAGCATGGATTCACAGTGGGAAGGTCATGTCAAATGAATCTAATCAATTTCTTTGACTGGGTGATCTAAGTAATAGACCAGGGAGGGGCTGTGGACATGGCCTACCTAGACTTTAGCAAGGCATTTGACACAGCCCCACATAAAAGATTAATAAACAAATTAGCCAGCCTGGGAATGGGTCCCAGGGTGGTAGCCTAGGTAAAACACTGGCTAGACAACAGGACACAGAAGGTAATAGTAAACAGAGTCCACTCTGAAGAAAGGGGAGTTACTAGTGGGTTACTGCAGGGTTCAGTACTGGGTCCAGTCCTTTTTAAGTGACATTGCAGGTGGACTGGAAGGAAAAGTATGCCTCTTTGCAGATGACACAAAGAGCTGCAACAGGGTTGATACACAAGGGGGCATGGAAAGGACAAGAAGGGACTTGGCAAGGTTAGAGGAATGGTCAGAAGTATGGCAGCTTGGATTCAGTGCAAAGAAGTGCAAATTAATGCACCTGGGAAACAAAAACCCAGGGGAAGAGTATGCAATGGGGGGGGGAGGTAGTAACAACAAAAAAAATGGAAAGGGACCTGGGGTAACTATCAGATGACCCTAAGGTTGGCAAGCAATGTGAAAAGGCAGTAGGAGGGCTGGGGGAACTGGGATGTGTAGGAAGAGGCATCACCAGCAGAAAACAGGAAGTTGTTATCCCTCTGTACAGACAGTTAGTGAGACCCCATCTGGAGTACTGTGTCTAGTTCTGGAGACCCCATCTCTGCAAGGACATAGACAGGATAGAGGCAGTCCAGAAGAGAGCAACTAAAATGGTGCAGGATCTGCAAGAGAAGCCATATGAGGAGAGACTAAAGGAACTTAATATGTATACCCTTGAGGAAAGGAGGGAGAGGGGTGACATGATAGAAACTTTTAAGTACCTCAGTGGAATCAACAAAGTCCAAGAGGGTAGCATCTTTCAGAAAAAGAAATGTGCATGAATAAGAGGACACAATTTGAAGATGGGGGGACAGTTCAGGGGCAATGTGAGGAAGTATTTTTTCACAGATAGGGTGGTGGATGCATGGAACCACCTTCCTGAGAAGGCTGTGGGGTCTAAAACTGCAGGAGAATTCAAGAATGCATGGGACAGACATAAGGCAATTCTTGTGGGGGGTAGGAAGAAATAGGTTATTAGTTAACTAGGATCTGCAGCTTATCCAGTAGGTAGGGAAATGGTAGACTAGGTGGGCCAAGCAGTCCTTATCTGCCATCAAAGTCTATGTTTCTATGTTTTATATGAGAAAATAAGGTAAGTCCAGTTTAACGTATTTCAATGGGGTTTGAACTTTTATTCATAACTTTATCATATTTTAATATTTTTACATCAAATTTTCAACATGACCTTTTTGGGACCCCACCTCATAAACAAGAACAGTGAAATTGTTTAAATCAATCCCAGATGGTGATTTCATGGTCACTGTGGGAAATCATCTTTTGGGCACGATCCAAAAATGTTCCCTGTCCTTGTTCATGACATGGGGTCAAAAGAAGGCTAAGTTGAAAATCTGGGGTAATAATATCAAAAAACAACAAAGTTATGAGTGTACATTGATATTTTTCAATGCACACTCATAACTTTGATACTTTTAATATTTTGATGCAAAATTTTCAACATAGCCATTTTTTCACACCACCTCATGAATGTGGTACTACAGCTGTCATTTTTCAAATCCTGGCCAAAATGTTTTTTTTTTTGTTTTTTTTTTTTGCACCTGTGGCATGAAATTATGTTTTGTCAAAGATTTGAATATTTCCAGCTACCGGCTTCATAAGGTGGGGATCATAAGATCCTGTGTTGAAAATTTGGTGTAAAAATGTGGTAAAATTATGAAGTTATGAGTGAACATTGAAATTTTGTTTTTGTATTTCCATAGCCTGATGGACTCCACGTTTGGCATAGGGCCCAGATGGCCCCACACAACTGCATCTGTAGCCACAGCTGGATGGACTCTTCACTTTACATGAAAGTGAAGGACCCACAGGGCCCTACAATTCCAAGCCTAGGTGGACTCCTCACTTGGTGCAGGGCCAGGAGGGCCTTGCACATCTGCATCTGTAGCAACATGGAAGTGCAGGACCCAGAGGGCCCTGTACTGCCACAGCCTGATAGACTCCACATTTGTCACAGTACCCTTCAGACTCTGCGTGTCTGCATCTATAACCACATGGAAGTACAGGAGATGGAGGACCCTGTGCTTCTGCAGCCAGATGGATCTGCGCACAAAACTGTGTTAATGCACCAGTTAAGGTTCAACTTAAAGCAACAAAACCAGAGAAATGCAATGTTAGAATTTCCAACCCTTTCTCCCCACCCTCCCAAGAAGCAAAAGGACAAGTCTACACAAGCAGTCACAGACAGCCATCATCAGGTATGCCAAACAACATACAACTGTTTCCAGATGACACAATTACATTAGCACTGATGTGCTATCTTTGTGGATTTCTATGTGTGGCTGTGTAAGCACAGGTCCCACAGGAGCATGTGCTTATGCAGCCACACCTGTGTGTGTATGTTATACAGTGTGTTCTGCAGACAGAAGGTCCAGTGCAATGTGTGCCTCTGCTGAGAGAGGTACTCATGTTCACTGTACAAGGTACCTCAGTAGACAGCATGATCCACCACTTCATAGTTTTCTATATGCAGCTGTGTAACTGAAAACCTCCTACCTCCATGAACAGTTTCTAGACCTAGTGCTGAAACTATGAATACCCACATTGTAACAGTACTTTCATCTGCATAGCTGCAGGCCCCAGAGGGGCCTGCCCTTCTGGAGCCAAAAGGCAGTGTGTATGTCTTACATCTGTGGGTAAAGAGGTGTAGACTGCTCAGGGGCCTGCATTTCTGCAGACAGATGTACTGTTGCAATTTTTGTATCTAAAAATCTGCTACCCTCTTGAACAATTTTTAGATCTGCTGCTGAATCCATGATACCCAAATTGCAACAGTACTTCCATCTGCATAGCAGCAGGACTCACAGGGGCCTGCTCTTCTGGAGCCAGAAGTTGGTGTGTATCTCTTATACCTGTGGCTAAAGAGGAACAGTCCACTCAGGGGCCTGCACTTCTGCAGACAGAAGAACTGTTGCAATTTTGGTATCTTGGATTTTGTGGCTCAAGTGCTTCTGTAGCCAGAGACCAGTGTATATGTCTCACACCTGCAGCTGCTCAAGTGCAGCCCATCAAGTGTGTATATGTCTTACAGTGTGCATGAATACTTGATGCTACAGAAAAATGGACCTTTTATGGGCTTGCACTTCTGATGACAAAAGAACTCTTGCAATTTGGGTATCATGGATGTATATCTGTGGCTGTAGGGGTCTGTGCTTCTGCACACAGAAGCAGTGTTGTGATTTGAGTATCCTGGATTTCTATCTGTAGCGACAAGTAAGTGCATATGTCTTTCGGTATGCATGCCGCATATACAAATCCACCAAGGTTGCACATCGGTGCTGCTGCATTCATGTCATCTGAAAACAGTCATATGTTGTTTGTCTTAGCTGATGATGGCTGTCTGTGGTTGCTTGTGTGGGCTTGTCCTTTTGCTGCTTAGGGTGTGGGGAGTTAGGTCTGGAAACCCTAATATCATATTTCCCTAGTTTTGTTTCCCAGACCCAGGAAGGTAGGTTATACTTTAATAGCTGGAATCATGGCCACAGTGGCATCTCTTCAGAAGAGTCTCTAGGCAGGTGTCCAACCAAAGTAGTTTCAATGACGGCCACTAACGTCTTTTTTTTCCAGTGTTTATGTGTGTTTGCAGAAGTTGCAACAGACTTTCCCTGTCTTCTCTGACTCCCCAGTCTAAGAAGAAAATTTCCCTTTTCTTTATTTAATTTAGCCGCAGGAGTACTGATAGCTTGGTGCCCATTTTAGGAAAGTACTGGCACGTGGTTAGTTGCTAGAAAGAAACAGTCATTTGGCCAGTGGCTGTGCATGTGCAGAGAAAAGGGCTTGAGTGCTGAGTAGCACCTCTCAATGCTGACTGGTTGTGAAGCCAAGCCCTTGATCTACATAACCAATCAACTTTGCCTTTTTCCCCAGCTAATCAGGGGGCCATCCCAGGATAGCCATGCCCTCTCCCAGCAGCATAAAATAAGGCTGTCAGAAGGGTTCAAGTGAGTTCAGTGGCAGAGAGAAAAGAGGCCAGAAGAGCTCCAGAAGAAGAATGGCCAGAAGGGAAGCCCAGGGAGAAGCCACCAAGGGATGCACAGAGGCAGCTGTAGTAGCACTGTCCCTGGAGAGCCCTTTCAATGGATCAAGGAGCATGGACCAACAGATAGATTACATCCTGGACAGACACACATGTTCCTTTCTAGCAACTGTTTCTTAAGCATACCCCCATTTCAAGGCACAATTTCAATAAAATCACCCTGTGGCATCAGTGAAAACTATATGGGCCAATGATCTGGGTGTGACATATATACTACCTCAGTGAACTACATGCATAAGCAAATTAGTAGAGACACCGGGTGAATTACAGTTCATTCCTATTAATGGCTTAATGGCTTTCTCAGTGTTATGTAGTGGGGCTGACGCTTCTTCCAAAGATTTGAGCTTTATGACTGCCATCTTTTCAGCCAGTGAAGGAGTATCCTCAGTCAAAGTTGGCTCCATGACATCCTCTAATTCTGGGTGCTCTCCATCCTCTTCCAGGGTGTTGTTATACTTGAGTACAGGCCTTGTATCTGAGGGTGCAGAAGATGCTGCAGTTGGATTCAACTGAGATCCACAGTTGTTGGGCTTCACAAAGGTTATTACTTCCAGGACCAAAGTGGGGATATCTACAGTGGAATAGTATTGTACCATTTCAGCCTCCTTATTATACATGTTATTGCTCATTGTGTCCCAGGGTGGTTGGGATACTGCTTAAACTGCTGATTTCCATCTGAGAACAGCAAATCAAGTCTCAGGTAACTGAAGTAAGACAATTTTATCCGGGGCCTTTTTAGAGTTTATTTGCTGAAAAGGCAACAAATGATTCTGGAGAATAGTTCAGGTTCCATTCTATCCTCTTTTGGAGTGTCTCTTGTACACTGGCATGTCCTGTAATTGCTCTACAAAAATGATGATTGATTGATTGATTGATTTAGACTTTTGTAACTGAGTAAAGCCTGCTGGATCAGAGCCCATTTACAGGAACAACCCAGATATAACAAAGGACAAGACAGTGGTACACACAAGGATAAGCGAATAAACAATTACATTCCAGCTCAAGTAAAATAATTATATTTGCAAAGGTAAGAAACAGTGCTGTGCAGAATGCAGAATGCCACTGAAGAAATTAGTGTGGAATGACCATTCCACTGGTAAAATTTCTACCAGAATTTTGCTGGTCCTTGTGTGGAATTCCGCCTGCTGTGATCAGCTGAGTAATATTCCAAAGAACAGCATTTTTTCTGTGGAAAATCAATCTACAACCATTTCCACTGAAAATATTGAGAAATACTGCAGAAAAACTCATTCTGCATTTTTCTGCTGTGGAATTCTGCCATTCCATTTCTGGCAGAATTTTGGCAGAATTTCAAAAATTCCATGAAATTTCGTTATGCTGGAATTTGAAAATTCTGCATAGCACTAGTAAGCAAGTATTGTTTGTACAAATGTTTCAGTAAGCAATAATACCTGACAGGATGGGTGATACTGGGATATATCAGACTGCCCAGGGACAAAATGAGGCCCGACACCGCAGACAGAGGGCCTTATAGCCCCTGGAAGATCTGGTATATCCCAGTACCACCCACCCATCCACCCTGTAGGGTATTATTGTGCTTAGAAAATGAGTTACATGTGGTATTTTATGTTATAATAAAATGGCAAGAAACTACAACAAAAACTGTACAAATGACTATAGTTTTATTTTTGGGGGGGGTAAAATAGTCCCTCCATTGGTATATTTGCCAGTAGAGGGCACTACACTCTTTCATAGTTGCTTGCCTGAATGGAGTTTCTTACCTCCCTGACAGACACACATGCACAAAGACCATTACTTTTACTTGGTTCCTTGCAGAGGCTTTCCTGTCACCTCCCCTTCCCCACACACAGGGGCTGTGCTCTGTTTTTTTCTCTCGTTACTGTTGGAGCTCCATTACTGTGCTTCCTCCCAGGTGCATATCTGTCAACCATGGAGAAGGAGTGTAATGGAATTGGGAAGTGCTTCCACATGTGATTGGGCAAGCTAAACAAAAAGTAGGAGGTTCCTTTTTTTGGGTGGGGGATTAAATGTTGAAGTGCTTGTTGACTGCAGGGGAAACAGCCATGGCAAATGGGGGAATGGTGCGAGACTGCTGGTATCAGGAATGGTCATGATTATGGTGGCAGTTTAGTTGAAAGAAAAAAAGATTTGTTTGTTCACTGTATTGCCAGTTTACTTAAGTAAGAAAAAGAAAGTGTCTCTGCATTTTTTGCTGACTTCCTGTAGTTAGTGTGGTAGTCAGAGATGTGGTTACACATTTACATGAATGGCGCTGAGGAACTTGCAGTCAAAAATGCTTTGTGTAGCTGTTTCAAATTTTAGGATTTGGATGGCACGTTGATACAGGCTGGTGAAGTGGCCATTGCCACTGAGACTTGTTATTTGGTGGGCATTGTTAAGAAATAAATGTATTCCCCCAGGCAGCTCTGCTCCAATCAGGATTTAGGATTTTTCAAGTCCATTTTCTAAAAGACCGTAGAGATTTTGCCTCCCTGCATGACGGTAAGGTGTTCCAAAGTTTAAAAGTGACATAGTCAAAGGAGCACCCTGGTTCTGAACCAGTGATGTGACAGTAAATTAACTGATGTTAGGGGTGGGCAAAAGTGCAGATTTACACTGTCACTGAAGTTCTTTTCCTCTCTTTCGCCTGTGGCGGAATTCTGAACTTTTGCCAAATAACTGCGGATTTCCGCCTAGTACTGCGACATTTAATTATGAACTGTGGATTTTTTACATGACATGTGGAAATAAAGTCTCTTGCTTAGTATTTCACTGTATATCATGTAATTATCTGCAGTTTGCATTACTTCTGTGGGGTTTTTTCCCGCAGTTTAATACATAAGCTGCAGAACTGAATACTGACAGTGATTAGTTCTGCAGAGTTTTTTTCCCACTTTTTAATATATTAACCCACATTTCTTACATTTATTCTGCAGTTTCAGGAGGAATGTCTGCGAAAGTTGGCAAAATGATTTCCGAACTTTCGAGGAAGTGAAACTCCAACTTTTACCAAAATTCCATTGGCTGAATTTTTTTTCACACACCCCTAACTGACGTTGATCTGAGTGATCAAAGTCTGTCTGGGAAACAGAGCAGACTGAATGAATATGAGGGGGTGCTAGGAGCGAGAATTTTGTATACTGTACACGTATGCCCGGCATCAGGGGATAACCATCTGAGAACCCTATAGATTACACAACAGTGTATCTACCTATCAGCATCAAGGGCAAAACTACCTATCTGATTGTACAGAGTCTTGTATCTAGACATTTCTCTATTGTACAAGGAGCAAAAAGATAAGCACCATAATCCAGTAGGGGAGAAGACTGTGGCTTGCAGTGACTGAGTGGGCTTCATCAGTTAACCACTTCTCAGCTCTGTAAAAGAGCCAAAGTTTTCTATTTAGATGAATGGCAATATGGTCCAAGTGAAATTCAAAGGATAGTACAGGATTGAGGCAGATCCTTAGGTATTTAAAACTGCTGATGAGTCAAATTGTGTACCATCTAGTGTGTGTACAGTATGTCGAAGGGACAGCAATGAAATTTTTTCTGGTTGAGGATCCAAAAAGCATGGATTTTCTTTTTTGTTCATTTAGCATGAGTTTGTTCTGAATTAACCAATTTGCAAAGTAGCAAATTCCTGAGTTAAACCAAGATTGATATCAGTGATATTTTTGCAGAACATGTAAATGCATCATCCACGTAGAGTTTTTAAAGTACCATAGTGTAGGGCAACAGGGTCAATAAACAAGAAAAAAAGAAAAGACCCCAAGATGGAGCCCTGAGGTATCCCACTCAAGACCTTCATGGGAGAGGACAATGTGTAAGAGGGTCTAACTATCCATGACCTAGAGCTAAGGCAACTCTTAACCCATGTTAGAGTTAGCTTATTGCAACCCAGGCTCCGTAATCTAAACAATGGGATCCAGAATGAATTGAAACAAAGGCCCTGGACAGATCAATAAAAACTGTCCCTGAGGCTGCTGTCAAGGGCATGAGACAAGTAATTCATGAATTTGGTGAACGCTGTTGTGTCACAATCCTTCCTAAAACTATGCTTTTCATGTGCTAAAATGCCATGTGTGTCTAAATAAGACTGCAGGTGGTAGTGTAACACCCTGTTCTGGGGTTTGCTCAAAAAGGATAGATGGAAATAGGTCTGTAGTGTTCTAGAAGTTGCTTGAGGCCACCTATTTGAATTGAAGCAATATTATCCAATTTCCAGCAGTCAGGCACTGTCCCAGTAATGAGGGATTAAATATTTTTGCTACTGGGGCAGTGATCACATAAGTAGCCAGATTAATTGGTCTGGGTTCCAGGCCATCACAATCAGCAAAGGTGTTCCCATTAATGTTAAGAAAACAAGTTAAATACTGTACTTCCTTTACAGTCATTAGTTTCAGGTGGAAATTGGGGACAATGAATATGAATAGATACGTCATTGACAGAGCAAAGGCCGATGACACATTTCATAAGGTAGAAAAAGAAATGGGCTGACTGGATGGGCATTGTGGTCCTTATCTGCCGTTGGCTTCTATGTTTCTATGTTTCTATACAATGGGGTTTCTGACCACAGGGTCACCTGTTAGTGCTGCAGGCTTGATAGAAGAGGAGGGTTGCCATAGTTCATGTCAAGAAGCACTGACTAAATTGGTTGGCCATGGTTAAGGGGTCTGAAAAAGTACCATCATTTGAGGCTATGCTATCAATGTCAGTGTCAGTGGCTCAGTAGGTAGCACACTCACCTCTGAGACCAGGAGCTCAGAGGGCTGTGGGTTCAGTTCCCACATCTGACACTTGGGTTAATATCCCAATACTGACACTGTAGTGCAGCATGAGAGGGGTGCCGTCTTTCAGATGAGATGTTAAACCAAGGTCCCATCTGCCTGGATTGGTGGTAGTTCAGGTGGATGTTAAAGATCCCATGGCACTTATCGAAAAAAGTAGGGGAATTTCCCCCGTGTCCTGGCCAAATTTCCCTCATTCACTAGAAATACCACCAACAGCTTAATCTGGTCCAAGGTCAGTTGACATTCATCTGTATCCCCCTCCCCCGGGTCGTGCCTGAAAATAGGCAGGATTTTTCTAGTGCACTTACCCGGTCAACAAAAACTAAATTAAATTAAATTAATGTTGGTTAATGATTTTCAAAATAAAGCCTTGGGTCTGCATAACTATCAGTCTGTTGTTGTTGTGAGAAGAACTTACTTTTTGCAGCTTTAGGAATTGTCTTAAATTTGTTCCTCAGCTGTCTTTAATGAATTTATTCAGACTGTGATCCTGTTCTTTTGTAAATTGTTCATGAACTATAACATTCTTTCATGACAGCAATTAAATCACTGTAATGCCCCCCACCCCCATTTTGAGGGGCTTACCTAAATTGTTGGCTTAGCCCTTGTACTTCACCCTCCTTCATATGCTGTTGCCCTCTGGCCCCCAGGACTGTTGGTAAAAAGGGGATCAGAGGCGTATTTGTGTGGAGACCTTTCTCAGCAAAGACTGGGGACTGCATAAGTGCTCTGTGCCTTTAAAGGAGGTAGGAAATTATTTTTTAATGTTTTGTATTAGCCCTTGTACTTCACCCTCCTTCATGTGCTGTCTCCCTCTGGCTGCCAGGACTGTTGGTAAAAAGGGGATCAGAGCAGTATTTGTGTGGAGACCTATCTCATCAAAGACTGAGGACTGCATAAGTGCTTTGTGCCTTTAAAGGAGATAGGCAATGATTTTCTAATGTTTTCAACTGTTTTCGACTGTTAAATAAACCAGAAGTAAAAGGCAATTGGCTGTGTGTGTGTCCTTTTTCTACTTTAATGTTTACAGTGCATTTTGTATATGGTCTTCGTATTGTTGACACCACAGGCTTCACCGATTGTTTTTCAGTATCTGGAGTCAGTGCATGTCTGGTTTTAAAATGCTGACATCACTAAATCCGATTCAGCACGACAGTAACTTGTATGCTGAACTCCTCTGTTTCATGCAGCAACTGCTCAACAGTACAACAGTACAAATGCTGACTGACTCCACCTGATATTAATACAGATGCCAGACTAAAAAAAATAATAAAACTATTCGGCGACCCATGAACAGCTTTCAGTTTAACTAAGCCCCTTCATCCTTGGCCGGTTGCCTTGTTACAAATGACTGAGAAGTCATGATTAGCATCATACATTGTACTGGTGAAAAAAAAACTTACCTTTTCAGACAGCAACTGCTCAACAGTGCAAACTTGATGATTGACTCCCCTTGTTGACAGTTGTTGGTTAAAACTGTTGGTCAGCATATTATTAGCTATAATCATTAACTGCATGCACAATAAAGTATTGCCACTGTTTATGGTATTCCACGTGTGGGGTGACTGGAAGGGGAGGTGGGCAGGTACAGCATCCCAGGGGGCTGTCCTGTGCAGACATCTGGCCCACTCTATCTTACTCTGAGTGGAGGCACCACGCTATTTATTTTATCTTCTGGAAAGAGCTCCCCATCACTATCAGAACAGAACCCAGGCCCCTCAACCTCTACTGTGCTTATCATGCAGGGCCGCTACTACACGGTACCAGGATTACATCACTATTAAGCCATTTAGCACCTGTTTAATGAATCTATTCAGACTGTGATCCTGTTATTTTGTAAACTGCTCATGAATTATAATGTTTTCTCATGAGGGCAATTAAGTCACTGTTAAGCCATTTAGCACCTGTACCCTTAACACAGTGATTTCTAATGGGGGTGATGCATTCCACTATTTTCATGTGTTCAGGTTTAAAAAAGTGAATGATAGAGTTTATGTCATCATGCCTATCCAGGATTAACCAGGTTCCCAAGGGTAGGTATTGTGAAACTGTGTAAGGTCAAATTTAGATTGATCTCAAAAGCAGATTACTTTGTATGAGAGCCATAGAAGCCTATTACTTCAAATAAAAAAATTATGTAAGGAGTGTTTCCCCATCTGCCAGCGATTTTGTGTTTGCTGGGCAAACCTAAAGTACTTAAGAGCACTCTGTCTCCTGTTAGTAACTCTAGGGCCTTGACTTTCTTGTTGTACCAGACCTTCTTGGCTTAATGCTGTTTGGCAGCTCCATCCAAGGCTAGCTGACAAGCTTCCATCCAATTAATCCTTTAGTCATTGTATGTACTACAGATATGTCTCTGGACAGGTTCCATTAGCAGAAACACCAAAGCAAAGGTCCATGGGTAATCTAGCCACTCTGCCAAACATCAAAATTTAGGATTAGTGCACTGTGCCATCACTTTTTGTACAGTTGTACTTGTGAACCAGTGAGCTCACCTGTTGGCTCTGCGAGGCCTTTTCCATAGGCTGCAATATGACTTACATGTTTATTTGGGATGGGGATAACCTTGAGGGTGAAATGGAGCAGTTCTGGACTTGCATATCCCCCAAATGACAACAGTTCTTTTTTTCATATAGGCTTTTATCTTCCTGGCTGGAGCAGGCTTGGCTTCCTTCTACCCTGTTCCCACCGTCACCCATCATCTACCATCTCTCTGGGATTACCTGAAGTCCAGGCTACCCCCACAGATTTCCCACCATGGTGGGGTCAGGAGGGGGAATGCTGTCCTCCCCCTATGAGAGACACACATTCAGTACTGTCCCACAATGTCCCAGTGATGGAGCAGGTGGGGAACAGCACACAGGGCTTCATTCAGATCTGTCTCACTGCCATTTTCCTCCAGTTTTCTCCCATCCAGTGATGGGGGACTGATATCAGCATGCACGTGCAGAGACACGTGCATGTTGCAGAGTCCTGCAGCTCCTTCGTTCCCTTCTTTGCTGCTCCTGACTTGCACAGTACCATAAGGCCTCCAGCCAGTGGCAGTCATTCGGTGGAGTCGGCAATCCACTGCCCCACTAGAGGAGAGCAGTTCTTTGGATGCTCAATCCTCTCTCCTCCTAGCCGGCCACCAGGAATCTGAGATCACTCCCAATTGTGTGTCATCAGCATAGACTCTAGCAGTACCGCCACATCACTGGGCAGGCACATGGACAACAATTGTTTGACAAACTAACTTTCGAAATCCTGTCCTTGAGCCAAATGGGTCAGTTTGGTGCTCCGCTATGTAACATGAACTTTTCCATCAGTATCTTAGCAACAGCAGCAGCTTTCTGGTCCTTAGTTGGGGATGCTTTTAAGTACCTTGAAAAATAGTGTGTCACAACCAGTATGTTAGCAATATTCCAACTGTCAGGTTCCAGACTGAGGAAGTCTATGCATGCCAGTTCCATAGGAGCACTGACTGAAATGCTGACAAGAGGTGTGGCCCTCTTCAGCAACATTTTTCATTGTACACATTTACTGTACTGTCTACTGTAACATTCATTCCACTTCCCATTCGTGGCCAATAAAAACGAGACCTAATCAGTTCCAAGATCATTGTATTGCCCAAATGTACAATATCATTAAGCAAGACACACATGACAGTCTTCCAGAGCTTGTGCAGTAAAAGCAACTGCAGCCTGAGAATAACTGAGGTCTCTGAGTCTCACTAAAGATGGTCTCTGAGTGTTATTTTAGGCCATTCCCTTAATAGCAACAAAAATATAAGAATGACTTGATACCACTCAGCTAGCATCTCACCTCTGGTGCAAGGCATTGAGGATACTCTAAACACTTGCGTCCAGCCTTTCTTCTCTATATAAGTTCTGGTGGCTCAAGTGTAGCAGTGACATTCTGTCAAGTACAGTGAATCTGCAATAAGCTTTTGAGAGGCACTTTGCTGATGCTCCCAGGCTGTCCACAAGGTGATGTAGATTAGCTGGTGTTGGTGCACGCCAGTCTCATACAATTGGCATAATGCCTTTACAGTAGTTTCTAGGATCAGAATCTACTTCCCTTCATCTCAGAGTTGACTCAAGGGTCATCCATGTCAACGTGATTTAGGCCAGGCCTGTACTCCACACTATAGTCCTAGGTTGACAGCATTAATAGCCATTGATGTCTATTAGCATCCAGCTTCGCTGTAGTTTTCACACAGGTCAACAGACTATCGTCCGTTTTCACCGTACCATGCAAATACCCTTGAAATTTGTCAACTATGACCCATTTAAGGGACAGACACTTCAATCTGTGCACAGGATAGTTTGTCTCAGATGGAGTCAGATTTCTGCTTATGAAACCAACGGGCCTCATATCTTCCAAGTATGATTGATATAGGACTTCTCTAAGTCCACTAAGACTGACTTCGGTGTGCAATGTGTAAGGTTTTGTTGGATCCGCATATGCTAATACATGTGTATTTTTCAACCATTTCATTATCTCTCGGATAGCTCTCTCACATGATGCATCCCACTGGGGTCCAAATGGTTAATGGAACTTGAAATATAGCTTTTGGGCACAACCTTGGCAGAAGATGTGCACTTCAATTTGTTGGTCGGTGGGTATCTCTGAGTCAGATTCAACAGTGAGTGTAGAAACATAGAAACATAGAAGTTGATGGCAGATAAGGACACAAGGCCCATCCAGTCTGCCCATTTTTTCTACCTTATGAATGTGCCATAGGCCTTTACTCTGTCAATGGCCTATCTATTCATATTAATTTGTATTGCTCCCTTATGTCTATCCCATGCCTGTTTGAAGCCCTGCACTGTATTCATATCCACCACTTCCTGAGGTAGGACGTTCCATGCATCCACCACCCTTCTGTGAAAAAGAACTTCCCTACATTACCCGTTAATCGACCTCCCTCTAATCTCATGCTGTGTCCTCTTGTCCTGCTATTTTTCTTATATTGAAACATGTTAGACTCTTTCACCTTGTTAATGTCCTTAAGATATTTGAATGTTTCAATCATATCACCGCTCTCCCTGCTTTGCTCTAGGGTATACATATTGAGCTCCATTAATCTGTTCTCATATGTTTTCTGATGCAGTCCCAGCACCATTTTGGTTGCCCTTCTCTGGACTGCCTACATTTTGTTAATGTCCTTGTGCAGGTGCAGCCTCCAGTACTGCACACAGTACTCCAGATGGGGCCTAACCAGTGTCTTGTAGTCTTTTATGAAACAATGAAAATGCCCAGAGAATCCAAGAAACCACTTGAGGTCCTTCAATGTCTTGAGTCTAGGCCAGGTAATGAGGGCCTCAGCCTTTATAGGGTCCATTTGAATGCTGTCCTTGGACACAATGTGCCCCACATACAGTACTTGACAGATCTCTGAAAGAACTGGCATTTGTGAACTGAGAGTCTGAGCCTGAACTCTTCCAAATAATCAGTGACCTGCAATAGGAGAGCCTCAGTGTCCTTCAGGGTCTTCCAGAATATGGTGATATCACTATGTGACAGGGTTGAATAAGACCCTGTCCCATTTGTTATGCAGAGAAAGTTAAAAACAAGGATCTGTTTTATCCTTTCCTTTTCTGCCTCTTTTCTGTCTGATTGCACAATTACATTTTCTTGTGAGACCTAGGAACTGATCACTCTGATAGTCTCACTATTCTTCTCCTCCTCCTCCCATTATCTCACTGCCTTCACTTGATGTTTCTTGCTGTTTCTATTTTTTCTTCCCCTTGCTTATCTGTGGTTCTAAAAATAGATGTGGATCTTTGTGTGAAACTGGATTCTCTAGTTTAAAGATGTATATAGTCATACTGTGTAAAGTAAAAACTCTTAAATTAAAATAAAAAACAATAACAATGAAGTTTTGGCCCAAGTCAAAGAATATAAATATTTGGGAGTGTGATTTGATAGAAATCTAAAATTCAGTTATCATATTGAGGAATTAACTAAAATAATCAACAGCAGGTTAGGAGCCTTCAGACACACTGGCTTCTGTATAAACAAACAAATGAGAATATTCATAGCAAACCAACCGCATATCCCCATCTTGGATTACAGTAGCCATGTATATTGATTTGCAAACAAAATTATCACTGACCAAACTAGATTTGGTTTATAATCACCTGGCAAGATTCATTTCAAGATGTGATATTAAAGCACCATTTTAATATTTATTCTGAACTTGGATGGTTGACTTTAGGAAGGAGAAGGAAACTCAATTGGGCTGATCAAATCTATAAAACATTGAGGGTCAGATATTCAAAGTTTAGCATGGGGCACAAATCTGTTGCACTGAACTAGAGCCGAATTTGAGCCCGACTGCTATATTTAAAAGGACAATTAGCGCCATCGCTAGGTGTTAGCGCAGATGCTAAATTATAATTTATGCAAGAGAGGCACTGAGGGGAGGGGCCCTGAATGCCAGCACACTGGCATGTTCAAAGGTATAGCACCACACTACAGGCATTAGCACAACCTGTAGCGTGGCGCTGAATACCGCTGAGAAAAGGCCGGCTGTAATGTGGCAGCAGTGCCCCCCCAAAGCATGATTCCCAATCCCCATTGCACATATAAAAACACATATTTCCCTGGTAGTCTAGTGGTCTCCCCACCCCCAAGCACGTATCTCAACCCCCATTGCACATATAAAAACATATCTGCTTGGGGTGAGGGGACCACTAGACTACCAGAGAAAATGTATATTATTATATGCAAGGGGGGGGGGTCAGGATACGTGCTTGGGGGTTGGGAGACCACTAGACTACCATGGGAAAAATGTATTTTATTATGTGCAACGGTGGTCGGGATACGTGCTTGGGCATGGAGGGACCACTAGACTACCAGGGGAAAGAGGTATTTTTTTATGTGCAGCGGGGGTCCTGTTAAGTGCTTGGCATTGGGGACCACTAGACTACCAGGTAAATTATCTTAATTATTACTTGCTCTGGGGTCGGGGATTGTGCTGGGGGTGGGGAACCACTAAATCACCAGGTATTTCTTTGATTGTCGGGGCTACCAGGGGTTGGGGCCATGCTGGGGGGTGGGGGGAGACACTAGCCTACCAGGGTGCATAGCACTCAACTGTCCCTGTTTATGAGGGACATCCCTCTTTTTAACCCTTGAAACTGCCCTGGCCCTCATCTTGAGTGTCCAAATATGTCCATGTCCCTCTTTTCAGTGACACAAGAGCTGAAGGGTATGCCAGGGTGTGTAACAGGCGCACATGGGCACAGGGACCATGATGGCAGGGAAGAAATTGCCCAGCCCAGCCAATCTGCCCTGTTCCCTATCTAATGGATATGCTGCATATCCTAGTTAACCTAAGGCCTATGGCCTCCCACTCCCACCAGGTTCACCTTATGCCTGTCCCATGCATTGAGTCCCCCCACTGTAAGTCACCCACTACTGCAGTGGGGTACCTATGTTGTTGGGGGGGAGGGCATCCTCCAGGGCATGTATGGCCACAGTGGCCACAGGCAGTGTGTCTGTGTTTAACTATCGATCTCTGAGTGTGTGTGTGTGTGTGTGTGTATATGTATATATATATATATATATATATATATATATACACACACACATATACAAGTCATGCTTGCACAGATGCATGGGTGCACTGTATGCACTGACTGTGCCTGCCGACACACAGTACCTGCTGCTTCCAACCTGTGCAGTACTTCCATTCTGACCAAAAGGGGGAGCTTTGTGCTCCGTGCAGTAGCACTGGGCAAACTGCATGGTAATGTATGCTAAGCAGCAGTTAATGAGATGCAAATGTGCCTGTTAGCCCACAGATTGCCTAAGTAGGCTCATTTGTATGGGAGCTTTGAATATATCTCCTGTTTGCCCCGGGCTAATGTGTTAGCAGTGAGCAATCAGGTTAGCTCTGGTCAAACCTCACTTCAGCATAGCACAGTTCTGCAGTGTGTGGCTTACATTGTTGTTTGCAGTAGATGTGAGACATCTCTGTGTAATCACACACAATGTTCTTCACCTGCAACACTGGCTTTCTCCAGGGTCTAATGAGCTCCAGTAGCAGTGTGCACTTCCCTGTTGCTATATTCAGTGCTGTCTTATTCCCAGGCTATTTTTGCCCTGCACTCCTGGCCCTGTTTGCCCAGCTTCATTTGCTTGCTATATTCACCTGGTTTTGCACTGAGCTATTTCCTTTTCACTATAGCTTGCTTTGTGCTCTGAGCTAAGTTTGCCCACTGGGCAGTGCTAATTTAGCCCCGGGGCAAAGTTTTGAATATCTGGCCCTTAATGTCACTAAGCCAGTTTATTTATTTAAAAAAATAGAGAAAATAGAGCATAAATGCAGTTTGAGGAATAGTAAAATGAAAGAATTCAAACTTCCAAGGTCAACAAATAAATACGGTGACATGACCTTCCCATATGTTACCATGACACTTTGGAATTCATTAAATAATACTATAAAGGGTGTGGTTGGAAACTCAGAACTTTTTAATAAACATTTGAAACGAGAACTAACAGTCCATTGCATGTGTAATGGATGATAAAATTAGTTATGGCCCCATATGCATACACGGATAGAGAATATACTGTATGTAATAAATACTCTTTGTGTTTATAAGGTTATTATATTGTAGCTTCTTGTGTGATATCATGTTTTGTAATTGTATTATGAATTACATGAAATTTATAGTGTTTTTTTAGGAAACAAATAATGTTTTATTTGTTTCAATTATTGCTGTAACCACACAGGACCACCTTGCAAATAAGACCTTTGGTCCTAATGGTGTTTTTCAAAGCATCAAATCCTGTATAAAAATAAAGATTTTTACTACTACTACTACTACTACTGTTGAAATGATTGCAAAAAGCTATTTGGAACTCAGGGGGTTAACTCGGAGATGCAATTTGACTTCCACAAGCTCATTTGCAGACCTGTCAGCAGGAGATCAGTTCTGGGACACAGTGTGCAATTTTGTTGTATCTACAAGGAAAGAAACAAAGTTTTGGGACATTGTGTGAAAACAGGGGGTTATCTTAATGAGCTCAGGATGCAGACATTATTTTCCATGCACAAACTTCTTATAAAAAGAGCAGCAGTGTTTGTTGGGGAGAGAGAGACTCAGATTTTAAAGAAAGACTGACTGATGAAGGACTTTGTTTTGTTTGTTTATTTGTTTGTTTGAACTGCCTTCCAGGAAAGCTATCCTGTACAATTATTTTTTTTTTATTTTATTGTTATTGATAATAATAAAATGCTACTTGCAAATTTTATGACTTTTCCTGGTCTTCCTTTGCTTCCTGACCTGTGCTTCAATGGCATACTGAGGTATACCAGACATTCCAGCAAATTCATATCATCAGTGTCCCATTCCATTAAATGCTGAAAGGTCACTGGGTCACCAAAATTCCTTGTAGCATCCTCAAGAACTTGTGAAATCCCAAGGGGTAAGTGAACGCAGTCTTCTTTCTGTCCTTCTAGGCCATGGGTATCTGATAATACACATATTACAGACCAAGCATAAAAACTATTTGCTCTGGGCTGGTCCAGTGGTGCAGAGGACTAAGGTGCTGTGCATCTTACCTCCCACTATGTTGATGTCCCAGTTCAGGAACAAGCTTGGATTGCTGGGGGTCAGCTGGTGGGGGGAAGGGATTGAGCATCATCAGATAGCTCTCTTCTCTCAGGGAGGAGAAGCATGCCTAATCAGCCCCTGGCTGCCCACAAGTGGAGGCTTGGGGGTACTGCCAGAAGCTTGAGTGACACTGAAGGGAGGGGCTGCATTTCTGTAGCATGTGTGCACCTCTAAGTGCACATACTTAATGTCACCGTGACAGGGGATCTAAGGGGAGAAAATGGAAAATTAACGGCACAGGCTTCATGAAACTCTGCCCACCTACCTTCATCCCACACCATCACCAGGACAACCAGCCCAATTCTGAATATGAATCATCTGGTGGTGGGAGGATGGACCCCCCCCCCTTCCTGGCCCTGCCATGGGGGCAATCTAAGGGGGGGTACTTAGAGCTTGATGTACCCGTGGGAGGTGAGTGCTGGGCAGAGGTGGTGGGAACAGGGCTGAGAGTCCACCTGCATCATCTGCCAAGGCAAAAAAAGAAAATCATTTGCTCCCATTTAAGCAATCCAGTGTATCGTGGATTCTTGGCATGGTGTATTGATCCAGTATGATTCTGTTGTTTAGTGTCCTGTAATCAATATACTGTACATGAGAGCTAACTTTGCTTTTTTTTTAACTTTTAAATAATTCCTGAAGAAGAGCTATGGTCAAAACGTCAATTTTAACTCTATTTTTTTAATTTTAAGGTGTATTTAATATTATCATCTTGTTTTGTTTTCATACCACACACTGATGCAACACCTTGTTTTTTTGTTCTTACATTTTGAAAACTACATTTGCTGTGACCCACTATGCCTACTCTGAAATCTTTTCTCAAATCTTTATAATGCTCCTTCATTTCATCTATGTCTATACTCCCGTCTCATATTTTTAAGCCTTCTCTTGAATTGTTTTCTGATATTTGCTCTAAGACTAAACTCTGCAGTCACTTACAGTTTCTTTCCACATGCCGCCACCAGAGAATTATTCCCCAAGGTTTCTATTTGAAATTCCATCCTTGTTCCTTTGGGTCTGAGGTACATTTCCTCCACTAATAAGCTTTTGAAGATTTTCTTTATGAAAGTTATTACTAATACAATTTTCTCTATTAATAAACAGCTGATCTTCGGGGAAAAAACTATCCAGTGGCAAAAGGATTTCCTGCAATGCACAGCCCCTCACAACCTTCCTTTTAGTAAGCACTGCATCAAACAACTTAATTCCACTCTCTTTCAGTTCCTCAAGGACACTAAATCAGCCAAACTCCAGTCTCTGTCCCATCAGATCAGCAACCAACCTGAGCCTTCCAGTCAGACACAACCTAACAATTTGATATTCTGCATTCCTCCAGACTTCCCCCCGACACAAGATGATGAGCAATCTCTCCTTAGCAAAGGTCTCTCTTTTGTGCCCACACCTAGACATCTCGACATATCCCAGGTTCAAGTTGATCTGCAGCACTTCTATCACAGAGTGTGCCATACAGGCAGCTCATTTTTCTAATGAGACTCCCCTTCCAGCAAATGATGACAGCATTACCAGAACAATCAATTACATCAGTCCACAACACAGTGCATGGACCCCACCTCCAGGACGTTTTGCTACTGTTGATTATTTTATTAACCACTAACTTTGCTTTTTTATTCCTTTTAGATGATTCTTGAGGAAGACCTATGATCAAAACATTGATTTAGCTCTATTTTCTATTTTCAGTGTGCATTTAATATTACCAAACATCTACACAGTCCCATTCTTTTTCTGTACTACCACAACTGGTGACACATAAGGTCTTCTGGATTTATTCACATTTTATCTGACTATTACCTGTATAGGTAGCTACAGGTGGTGGGGTGAGGAGTATCAGCTGGGAAACAAACAAGCAGGTAGCTGCTACAGGTGGGAATATGGAAGACACTATCTAAGGTGAGGTACAGTAACTGATCAGAAGGAGCTAAAATGATGTAATAAAGAGGCAGAGGGATACAAGGTGAGATATATCCAGAGATAGCAAGCGAGTAAAGGGGAAAGCAAGTAACACCCTACCTAGAGTAGGGTGATAATGTGAATACTGACAGAAGGTGTAGGGGAAATGAAAAAACACAGGAAAGGGACAACAGGGACAAAGTACATTTGAATCCAAAAATAGCAAGCGAGTAAAGGGAAAAGAAAGTAGCACCCCATCTAGGGTAGGGTAATAAAGTAAATAGTGATAGAGGGTGTTAGTGGCAAAGGGGGGTGGTACAGTGCAATTGAAGTGGAGCTCCAGTATTCCAGGAGACATTTTGGATACTACGGTGCTGCCCCATCTGTACGCACCTCTCTGGGTTGACGAAGGAGGTCACTGGTCTCTGGGCCAAGCTGGATAGGATCCAGAAGATCTCTTGCCCTGCCTACAGGCCACCGAGTCTACCACCATTGCCCCAGAGGTTGCCTAGGGGAAGGAGGACTGGCTGGAAGGTGGTGGGCTCTGGGAGGGTGGAAATGGCAGATCAGGGGCACATTCCTCAGCCTGTGGCACTACAGAATTCCTTTGCCATTCTGGTGGGATGGGACTGCAAAGAGTAGACGCCCAAAGCAGTGGCAAGGAAGGGGAGGGGAGAGAGAGAGGTTAGGTGCCTTCCTGGTGCAATGGCTTGGAGGGATGGACAGAGGATCCTAAGGATTGCTAGGGCAGTAGAGCATGGGGGGGAGCTATTTTATTGTCCACCTGGGGACTAATGACCTATCAGGGGATGGGGATGGGATTGTGCAGGGACAGTTCAGGGAACTGGAGAGGGGCAAAAGGCAAGTGGCACCCACGGTGGTATTCGTTGAGTTGCTACCTGTCTATGGCCATGGGGACATTAAGGTACTCCACACCAGAAGCTTCAACTCATGGTTGAAGGAATTGTGCAGACAGGAGGAGTTCGGTTTCATTGGGAACTGGGGGCCAACCTGGAGGGATGTGGGTCTATGCAGAGGAGATGATCTGCATCCATCTGGTAGGGGAACTGCAGTCCTCAGTGGACAGTTTAAATGTTACTTTGATGAACATTTAAACTAGCTGAGGGGCAGAGCCCTTCCTACGGACTGAAGTATTTGTAATGGAAGACCCAGAGAGACGAACCTTCCACAGGGAACAAGTTACATGATGCAGCAGTGTAGTAGAGAACAAGGGCAGATGGAAACAAGAGTTGCATAAAGAGGGGGGAAAATAAAGTGTGGTACAAGGGGAAGGGGGGGTTGTAGGCAGACGGGGGCGGGGGAAGCTGTGTAGGGTCATGTGTGCAAATGCAAGGAATCATGGAAATAAAATTCCAGACCTGGAGGCCATAATTTTGGAGGCAGACCTGGATCTTGTGGCCATTACTGAATGATGGTGCACAGGGAGCCATGACTGGGACATGACCATATCAAGATACACTCAGTTCAAGAAGGACTGAATTTGAATTTTATTTGAATTTTATTTATTAAAAAGGTAAACAGCAATGGGCCACATAGCTCTGTTACAGGTTCAACCTGGATTACTAAAAGACATACAGGCTTAGTATATAATATATAGTAAGACCAAGGTAGGAGCACAAACATTCACATACAGTGTCTTAACATAATGAAAATATAAACACAACAGTTAAATAAACTTGGTACAATTACACAGTAGTTACATTGTCATGACAATAATGCTTGTACAATATGAAATACAAATCAGACAGTTGTAAAAAATCAATAATGGCACACTGTTTCAGTTTATAACATGGGCAGATAGGTTTTTGTAAGTTGATTGGTTAACAGTCAGCACATGGCTATTCATTAACTTCTATTAACTGAACACTATGTGTTTGCTGAGAACAGTCTCCAGTGTAGAAACCCAGAGAGCAGCCCTTGTTATTTGTGAGGATTTTCATTCCTCAGCAGCAGCCATTAAATTGCCTCGCTAAGTGAGGATCCTACATAATTCACCCTGTAAATAAATACATGTCCCACACAAATGGTTATACCACTGGCACACAAACACATCCCACTGAGGTTTCCCGGGAAACTGCATATTCTCCTTCCTACCCACCCACCAGGTGGACACAGTAGTAATGGGCGGTAAGTGCAAATTAAAAGCAAACCTCCCACACAAAACCATGTCATTGGTAATGTAATGCGCACAAAGTGAAACTTGCTAAATGTCCCCCTGTAAGTACAATCTGCAACAAATGGATCTGCTGATGGCACAAAAGCACATCCCAGTGGGGTTTCTGGGAGAAATGCATATTCTCCTTACCAGCCACCCACCCGGTGGACACAGTAGTATCGGGCGTGAAGTGCAAATCAGAAGCGAACCTCCTACATGAAACCATGCCATTTCTACTTTAATGTGCACGAAGTGAAAGTAGTGAAATGTCCTACTCTGTCATGTTCTTGAGGCACTGTATATTCTGCCGATCTCGGTAAGAGAGAGAGACAAAGAGACAGTGACAGCCAACAGAAATCACGGTAGTCAGCACTCCACCGGAAAGCGGCAATAACAATTATAGGTTCTGTTTCTCTCTGTGTCTCTGCGTCATTATTTTTGAGTGGATGGAACAGAAGCAAAAGGGATGAACTGTACAGGAACAAAAATATCCATCACAGAAATGTTGCCAGGTACTTGATTAATGTACTACCTGTTAACCAAACTGACATAGTGCAGTGTCAGCACACAGAGCAGTACAGCACTGTGTTATGACAAAAGGAAAAAGTTCCATTTGCTCCTTTATTCTAGTGTCTGTAGCCTTTTCACCACAAAGTGTTATTTTTTGTACTATTTGTACTATGGCAGAATACAGAAAACTTGTGGTTCCATGGCCAAAAATAGTGGAGGAACACTAAGTAGTCCCAACATATTTTCAGTGTTATACCAGCACATGTTGTCCATTTGTGCCCAAATCTGGCCCATGTTATAAGCACAATAATGCACTCCAGGATGTGTGTTTATTGGGGATTAATCTGACCTCATGCCTCACAATGCACCCGGGGTGTTGATTAATCCCGAATGTTCGCATACCCTGCCATGGGTTATTGCTTACTTATATCACACTTACACTGTGCATCTTTTGTTAGCAGAGCTTTTGGAGATGTTTTAAAGTTATTGCAATTTGTAATACTGCACAGATTATCTAGTAAGGAATTCCATATTCTAGTGGCAATCTGCTTAAATGCCTTTTGTTTTTTGATGTTTTACAAAAAGGAATTACTTATGCTATTGAGTTTTGAGATCTTAAAGATCTGTTATAAAGTTTTCACTCAAAAAAAGTTAACAAAGGATTGTCAGGAGCACAATGAAGTGTGTTGTAAACAAAACATGATATTTGGTATCTGTCTTTCAGCTCAAGAGGCAACCAGTACAACTTGCTACACATGTTACAGTGATGTTCTCTATTTCTAGCCCTGAGCACAAATCGACATATTGCATTGTATAAGCTAGTCCTTTGATTTTTTTAATTTTTCAGATGTCCTTCCCCATATTAGGTTCCCATAATCAAGAATCGGAATTAGGCAGGATTGGGCTAGTGTTCATCTAGTATCATCTGTCAGAAAATCAATGACTGCATATAATGCCCCTAGCTTCTGGTATAACTATTTAGTTACCTTTTCCATATGTGGTAAAAAGTTTAATTGATTATCTAGAATGATTCCCAGATATTTGAATTCTGTCACCATATCCAGTTTTGTTCCTTCTGATATATAAATCTTGAAGAGTTCAGTAACTGTTTGTAATTTGTGGCTTGTGCAGAATAACATGCCTTTTATTTTTTTTTCTGATTCAAAACCAGACTGTTTTTTGAAACCACTTAGACGTGTTTCCAAATTTAGATTCCAGATTCATTTTTAACTTCATCTGTTGCATAAATGACAGCATTGTCTGCATATAAAATCAGGCTAGATTAAGTGCAAATGTCAGGGAGTTCATTAACATATAAGGAAAAAAGTAAGGGTCACAAAACTGAGCCCTATGGCACTCCATGCAGAACTTTCATTGGATCTGAATAAACCCCATTTACACAAACTGGTTGTGTCCTACCAGTTAAATAACTGAGTATCCAATTCAAGGCTTGAGACCCAAAACCAATATTGTTCAATCTGAGTTCAAGTAGCTGGTGATCTACTAGGTTAAAGACCTTGGTCAAGTCCACGAATGCCACTCCTGTGTACCTTTCTTCCTCCATGTTAACCTGTAGGTCGTTCGTGAATCTGATAAAGGCAATATTCGTGCCACACCCCCTTCTGAAACCACGCTGTGCTGTAGTGAGTTGGTTGTACTTTGTTAAATAATCTACGATCTGACAGTATATTAACCTTTCCTGAATCTTCCCTAACAAAGATGATAATGAGATAAGCCTGTAATTAATTGAAATTGTTTTGTCCCCTCCCTTGAAAATTGGTTGAACAGATGCCTTTTTCCATATGTCAGGCACAACTTGGGCTGTTAAGGATTTGTTAAATGTTATCTGCAGTGGGTAGGCAAGTTCTTCAGATGCGTATTTTAATACTTTTGCTTCAAGTAAATCAGGACCTGAGCCTTTGGCTTCATCCAGTCTTTTCAGGCTCTTTAAGATTACTAGCTTCATTATTTGTTTGAAGTAAAACTTTGGAATGTTTGTGCATGTATCAGTTTTCATTGGTAACTGTTTGTCTTCTGCAAAGTTGCTTAAATAAGAAGATCTGTAAAATTTTTGTTTCGATCATTTGCTATTTCCCCACTATCTGTTCATTTTTTAAGCTGGCGATTGGGTTTTTTGTTTGGGGACCAGGATGTTATTTATGCTTTCCCAGTTTCCTTTTGCCAAGGAAGCTTGTTTTTTGCTCGTTACTATAGAATTTCATTTTAGTCCTTTTTATCTCTTTTTTACATTTGTTTCTGAGATATCTGAAATGATTCCAGTCACTTTGTTGTTTTGATTTTTTGTGCTGTTGCCAGGCAGTTTCTCTTTCTTTAATTAATTTCAATAATGTGGTGTTATCCATTTGTTTCCTGCACATCTTACTTTTTTTTTCTTTAATGGAGCTCTATTGTCTATTATTTTGTTTAGTTGATTTTAAAAAAAGTTCAACAGTAGTAGTAACATCATTTATGTCATTCCAGTTAGTTTCCGCTATGTTCTTTTTATATAGGCTAGTTTTTCTTTGGTGAAGGCTCTGGTTTCAATTAGCCTGCTCTTGCCTTTGGGTCTTTTATTGCTCCAGATGTAAAATATAGATAAATGATCACTTATTGAGTTTGATAGTGTTCCTACATCCTTCTTATTGCTTTCTTTGTAGGATTGATGGGGAGGAAGGGTGGAGGGGTTGTACTGTATGTAAGGGAGGATATCAGAGCAACAGAAATACAAGGGAGCCAGGGGAGGGGTTGGAGAGCTGTGGGTCACCCTGGAGACAGGAGACAGATCCACTATTCACACTGTTGTGATATACAGACCTCCACCACAGGAGGAAGAAGTGGATAAGGCACTGGGGGAAGCCATCAACATGATGGTAGAAAAGAGGGCGGTGCTGCTGGTGGGGGACTTCAATCTGCTGAATGTAGACTTAAGCTTCCCAGCCATGGCCTCAGCTGGAAGCAGGGCTATTCTAGACTCCCTAGATGTTTCTCAGTCAACAGTCAGAGAGCCCACTCATGATGGGTCAATACTAGACCTGATGCTCACAAACAGAGACAATATTATAGATGTCGAGGTTGGATGCACATGGGGACCAGTGATCACTGTACAGTGTGGTTTAACATGAGGATGGCGGCAAGAGCAAACCACACAAGGACAAGGATTCTGGACTTCAAGAGGCAGATTTAAACTGGTGAATGCCTCCAAGATATCTTAGCGGGGGGAGGGAGATTCCCAGATGGGGTGGAGAAACAGTGTGCCAAATTAAGGGATGGTATAGTGAAGGCAACAAACCTCTGTGTGACAGAAGTGGGCAAAACAGGAGGAAAAAGAGACCACTGTGGTTCTCAAGGGAAGTAGCAGTGAAGGTCAAGGCTAAGAGGGTAGCATTCAGGAGGTACAAGGAGACACAGAGGGACGTGGATAGGGAGGTGTACTAAAAAAAGCAGAGGCAAGCGAGGACAGTGGTGAGGGGTGCAAAGGCACACACTGAGGAAAAGATAGTCAAAGGGATAACTAAAGGGAACAAGACCTTTTTTAGATGCATAAACAAAAAGTGGAGGAGAAGGGGAGGGATGGTGAGATTAAGAAGGGCAGGGGGGAGACTGTGCAGAGGAGGATCAGGAATATACTGAACAGATACTTTAGCTCAATCTTCACAGCAGAGAAAGAGTGGGACACAAGGTTGCAGCTATGAATCCTGGGGCCCTGGACAAGTCACTTGGAATGGGCCCCCGTTTCCCAAACTAGCTAATGACAAAAGTAATGCCAGCTCCTCAGGATGGCCCATCCTCCTGAGCATGGGGCCCAGCACAACTTCCCCACTTACCCCCCCATTACTGCGGCCCTGGTGGGACAGACCACATAAAAGCAGCAGAAACACTGGGGGAGGGCCATAGATACACGTCCATTCACAGAGGAAAGATTCCTGAGAGGACTTGTGAACATGAAAGTGGAAAAGGCTATGGAGCTAGATGGGGTACACCCAAGGGTGCTAAGAGAGCTTTAGGGAGGTACTGGCTGCACTGCTGACAACCCTACTCAACAACTCACTGGAAACAGGAGTGGTTCCAGAAGACTGGAGAAGGGCAGATGTAGTCCTGCTTCATAAAAGGGGTGTCAGGGGGGATGCTGGCAACTATAGGCTGGTCAGTCTGATGTCGTGAGACACTTCTCAAAGAAAGGCTGTGTAGTATCTTGAATCCAGCAGGTTACAAGACCTTAGGCAACATGGATTCATGAGTGGAGATCATGTCAAATGAGTCTCATTGATTTCTTCAACTGGGTGACAAAAGAACTAGATCAGGGTGGGGCTGTAGATGTGGTCTGCTTCAACAAGGTCTTCAACACCAGGCCACATAGGAGGCATATAAGGAAACTGGGCAGTTTGGATATGAGACATAAGGTGGTTAAGTGGGTATAGTATTGGTTGATGGATAGGTGACAGAGGGTGGTGGAAAAGGGCACTCTAATGAGAGGAGATTAACCAGCGGGGTACTTCTGTGATCAGTAGTGGGACCAGTCCTCTTCAAAGTCTTTTTAAGTGACATTGTAGAAGAGTTGAAAGGGAAGGTACTCCTCTTTGCAGAGAACACCAAGATCTGCAATAGAGTAGATACTCCAGAAGGAGTGGAGCGAACGAGTAGAGACCTGAGAAAACTTGAGGAGTGGTCAAGGGTATGGTAGCTGTGTTTCAATGCAAGAAAAGTACAAAATCATGCACCTAGGGCACATAAACTCAGAGGCAGTGTATAGAATAGGGGAAGATGTACTGATGGTCACTAAACAGGAACTGAAGTGTGGGGTAATCATATTTGATGACCTCAAAGTGGCAAGGCAGTGTGGCAAGGCAGTAAGCAGAGCTAGTGGGATGCTGGGGTTCATTGAGAGGAGCATCACCAGCAGAGGGAGACAAATGATGTTACCACTGCATCAGTCATTAGTCAGACCCCACCTGGAGTACTGAGTCCAGTTCTGGAGGCCACATCTCAGGAAGGACATAAACAGGGTAGAGGTTGTCCAGAGGAGGGCAACTAAAATGTTGCAGGGGCTGCATCGTAAGCCTTATGAGGAGATTCTGAGCAACTTCAATATATACACCCTGAGGGGGTATGACAGAGACCTAGAAATACATTCATAGTGGTAAACAAGTACAGAAGGAGAGTATTTTTCAGAAGAGAAGTGTACAAGAATAAGTGTGCATGCAATGAAGCTGGAAGGGGGTAATTTAGGCAGGAAGTAAGGAAGTGCTTCTTCACTGAAAGAGAGGTGGATGCCTGGAATAGTCTTCCAGCAGAGGTGGTGGGGGTGAAAACAGTGGTAGACTTTAAACATGCATGGGATAGCATAAAGGAATCTTGGTAGGAAAGCAGGTGGGGAGTAGCTGGAGAGCAGGTAGGCTCTGCAGCGACAGTATAGGCAAGGAAAAAATGTCAGACTGGGTGGGCCAAGCAGTTCTTATCTGCTGACAGCTTATTATTATTTTTTTTTAAACCAGGAGAGACATACGATGCTGAAAGCTTGTTTATAGGTGCGACCTGGGAGCACAAGGAAGTTAAGTGACTTGCTCAAAGTCACACAGTATGCAAGAAGGGGCTGTGGGATTCAAACCCAGGTCTCCAGGTGTGCATCTCAAAGCCTTAAACCACTGCACTATACTGCCTCCTAATTACATGCTTCTATCTGTCTGGGTTTATCTGAGGTTTATATTACAATGCACCATGCACTGTACAGGCTTTGTTACATTCAGATACATTTGGGTTCTTAGTCTGAACAAATTTTTGTGAGTTTCAGTATCTGCTGTTGGCATTTATCAGTTATAATGCACTATGCAGTGTGCAGGTTTTGTTTATGTGATATGCAGATAGTTCAAGGAATATAATTTGTTCAGTTATCTTGTCACTGTTAATTGTTTTTAACATGTTTCTTTTTCTTATACCATGGTTCGTACTATGGTTTTCGAGGAGCTTAGAAGACAAAATGCCCATAGGTATCACTGATATGCTAGAATAGCAATAATTTGTTTTGTCCACTAGCATATTTATCAAGTCTGGCTTTAAATTCATTTTATTTTTGCTTATGATTATGTCTAATGGGTGTTTGTTCCATAAATGTATAACTCGCTGAGTGTAAAAGAATGTGTGGTTTGTGATTTTGAATTGACTAGTGGCCAGTTATAACGGATGACCTCTTATTAATGCACACTGCACTTTTAAATGGCACATTACTTGTTATGGCAGCATCACTTTAAAAGAGGCACACAAAAGGTGCCTGTACACAACTGCTACACTCTTTTAGGATGTGCAGTACCGCAAAACCAACTTAGGGACCTTGAGCTCCTGCTCAGCATTCTCCTGGGTGCTTAACTTTTTTTTGGGCTGCTTATGTGAGTTATTTGCACTGAATTTGACATTACTAAGTAATTAAAGATTCATTGATTTATAATGCATTTGGCAATGGCTGGTGACATTCTTACTATTTGTCCCAGTATTTAGATTGAACATGCATTGGTACGGAGAGCTACTCTTATATGCACCCTATGCTCAAAGGCACGGAGCACCTCCACGCTGCATATGTGAGGTGCAGAGACACTCCACACCTATTTTGCCCTCTGTGTGGGATGCATAAAGGGGGAGGCACAGTCCCCATGCACCCAATCACCCACCTGCATGGACTGCAATGCACAGGGGTGGGCTGGAGACATGCCAACACTATGCAGCACGCACAAAGCCGAATACTGCTATACACCAGGGTGTGTAGGAAGGCAGCTGGTACACAAGGGAAACCCTGCCGCAAATTCCCTACAAGCCCCATGCATCTGTCCCACATCAAGGGAACCACTGCCTACAAATCCAGTGGCCACCTGGGGCCGCTGACACCAGCACCCAGCTGAGCCCCACCATCCCGGTGTATGCCAACCCCCCACACACACACGCGCACACATATATATGGGGCACTGGCCACAGAACCGCAAGTATCCTCCCCTCACCTGCCTAGCTGTGCAGCTTCCTGCACACCAGATGGTGTGGTGAACTGTTGCAAACTCCACACACACACACACACACACACACACACACACACACATGCCCACAGCACCACCTCCATACCTCCTCGTCTGCTTGGTGGGATGACACAGCCAGTGGCACAACCCACCTCTCACCTCCATTGCTGCCGGCCATGCAGACATCCATGGGGAAGCACAGTCAATGCCCCCCCACCATGCAAGGGATCTACTGTTGGACCTGGGACGGGCATCTGATTGGATGCCTGCCTGGGTCCATGACTCCGCCCTGGCTGACGCACAGAGTGCTGCATGCCAGGGGTGGGGGAGCTGCCCACAGACAGGTCATGGCCAGTGGGGAATTCCAGCAGTGCACACCTGTCAGCAGGTGCGGAGCTCCATGGGTGGGATACGCATCTAGGGAGCGTAAATCCCACCTGTTGAAGCATGAGCCCGAAAGTATGTTACCACACTAGGCCAACCAGGTCTTCCTTCAACTCAGTTGTCTTCTAGGTCTGCTTCCCATACACTTGCTCCACCAGTCTATGTACAATCAGTGTTTGTCCTTGTTGTTGAGCCTTTCGCACTTGACACATCTGGACCAATGGCCCAAATGTGTGAGTATACCTTTCAGTCAGTACTGGAATGTGGTCATGCATTCCAGACGCAGGGAAAACCAATGCCAAAGTTTCCAGAGGTCCTTCAACTCTAACACCCTCCATGGGAAGACACTGTCACACAGCATAGATTTGGGTAGGCCTTGTCACGTAATCCTGATATGTCTGGTCCTTTCAGAGGCAACAAAAAGCTATGTGTTAAATGCTGGTCAAAGTAGCCTTTGAAGATAATGGTCCCTTGAGAACCACTGTTTCGAATGGCACAGATGGTCACTCCCTCAACCTTAATATTGAATGAAGGTTTCACTAATTCTGTTAACATAACTGGCAACTTTGCGGTAGATTTTACTGATGACTTTGCATCTGTTTCAGTGGAGCATCTGACATCTGGGGCTCCAGTGCACTCTTTTACTTGGCCCATTGGCATTCCTCTGTTCCATCACCTTCCAGATGAACTGTTCATTTACCTTCTGTAAGTCCTTGGTGCTTTGATGCTCTCTCCGTCCATGCACTTCCTTTCCACACTTGCAACACATGAGCCCTTCCCTCTAGACTTGGGGCCTGGACATCCCCCCAGGAAATATTGTGAGTCCCACCTCCCTGAAGGGAGAAGTCTGCATTGGTCTGCATGGCTGTTGCATTCATGGACTTCATTCTGAGCTTGGGATGTCCATCTCTCCTTTATTCCATGACCAACTGGATACATATTTCAATTTGTGCCAACAATTCACTGTTACTGGTCCATCCTGAAACAAAATCGGTGTGCTCATGGTTACTGTACTGGGTGTCATCAGGGCAGAAGTCCAAGGAATTCCCAACCAGATGCAATCTTTCCTCCTATTTTCCTGACCCTACCCACAAGTCTCCACATGATGGAAGCCAAGTCATCCTAACCTGTAGTCAGAGGTTTGTCACAACCTGGTCCAAGTAGTTAACTCCTTCTAATACTAGCTGTTCATGGAATCTGTCCATGTCTGTGGTGGACAGATTGCCTTTCCAGTACTCCATTATACCATTTTTTCTATGTGGACTAAGAATTCCAATAGTTTCTCTCCCTCTCTTTGTCAAACAAGTAATACCTGTGAAAATTCATACAGGTTTCTCCGCACTTCCAAATGTTCATTCCAAGGTGGATAAATAATCCAATGGGTAGCATTTACTAAGAAAAACCATCAGTACTTGGTTGGCATCTAGAGCAGATCCTCTCAGGCATTCTCCCATGTGAGCTTCAGCTTTTTTCTCTCATCTGAACATTTTATGTCCTGCACCATCAAGGTGGTGTGTTCAGTCCACATGTCAACATCATTCTCTCAGAGTAGGGGAGAAAGGGCAGTATCTTCTGTATTCTTGTAGTCACAATGTGGTTTTTGTACTTCATCAATCATCAGCCTTCCAGCCCCTTTTGAGCCATAGATATTTTAAAAAATCCCTTAAAACTCATCTTTTTACCTCAAGTTTTGGGCCTGGCTTTGTGGCGTAATGTTTCCTCTGCGGATTTTAATATCTAGTATCTATTGATTTTAAATGTTATTGTTCTTGCTGTACATATTGGGAGGTGCCCAGAGCCATTGGGATTGGGCGCCATATAAATTCAATTGCCTTGCCTTGCCTAATAGGACCTCAGTGTGTGCCACTTCCTGTCATTAGTAGGAATCAACAGTTTTACATACATACGAATGTGCCAGCAGAAACAGACCACTCAGTCTGTCTAAGTCTGCTCGAGTGTGCAGCCAACACCCCTAGTTTGCAGCTGCCTCACCTCCCTCCCCTTTGTCATCCCACTGCCACCCCCACCTCCTCCACCCTCACTCTCCCCCGTTCCCTCTCCCATACCCATTTGAAGCTGTTCACAAATTTACATGATACTACCCATTCTGGTACAGGGTTCCATTTTGCTACCACCCTCTCTGTGAAATTGTGTCTCCTCATTTCCTTCCTAAATCTTACCCCCTCTATTCTTAGCCCATGCCCCCTGGTGACCCTCCCCCTCCTTAACTCAAAGACCCCATCTGCCCCACCCTTATTAATTCCCCTCAGATACTTGAATGTCTCTATCATGTCCCTTTTGTCCCTTCTATCCTCCAGGTTGTACATATTCAGGTCTCTCAGCCTGCTGTCATAGTCTCTCCCCTCCATTCCACATATCATCTTTGTTGCCCTCCTCTGCACCCCCTCCAGTAGTCTGATATCACGCTTTAGGTATGGCCTCCAAAACTGTATACAATACTCAAAGTGCAGCCTTACCAGCAACCTGTAGTGGTGCAAGATCACTTCTCTTTGCATGGATGAAAAAATCCTCGCTATGTACTCCATCATTTTGTTCGCTTTTGCAGCCACTCTTCTGCACTGGGCAGTGTTGTTGATGGTCCCTGTTATCATTACCTCTAGGTCCTTCTCCTCCTCAGTGATCCCCAGCTTAACCCCCCAGCCAGTATTCTCTTCTTGGGTGCTTCACCCCAAAGTGCATAACCTTACACTTCTTTGCATTGAACCCCAGCTGCCACCTCTCTGACTACTCCTCTAGCTTGTGTAGGTCCCACTGCAGCTGCTTCCATGCCTCCTCTCCATCCACCACTGCCCCGATTTTGATGTCGTCAGCGAACAGACTTACCTTGCTTACCACCCCGTGTGCAATGTCTGATATGAAGAGCCCAAACAATACTGGCCCCAACTCAGAGCCCTGTGGCACCCCACTCATCACCGGCCTTGGAGCTGAGATCTCCCCTCTCAACAATACCCATTGCAGCCTGCCACTCATCCAGCCTATAATCCAGTTCATCATTTTTGCCCCTACCCCTACACCAGTTAACTTCTCCCCAAGCCACCCATGAGGCACCAAATTGAAGGCCTTGCTGAAGTCCAAGTAAAGAATATCCACCGTATTACCCTTATCCAGCTCACCTGTCACCCAGTCATAATATTGGGTTAGGCTGGTTTGACAAGACTTCCCTGAAACAAACCCATGCTGCCTCACATCCTGGATGTCATTTTCCTCCAGGTATGACACCAGTCTTTCCTTTAGTATCGTTTCCATGAGTTTGCACAATATGAAGTGAGACTTACCGGACGATAATTACCCGGTTCATCCCTTGGCCTGCTCTTGTGTAATGGTACTACATGTGCCATCCTCCAGTCCAGTAGCACATATCCCGACTCCAGTGATGTGCTGTACAGATCCACCAGCGGCTCTGCCAACACCTTCGCCATCTCCCTCAGCACCCTGGGGTGGATACCATCCGGTCCTAGTGTCTTGTCTACCTTCAGTGCCCTCAGTCCTTCTAGGACTCTACTTGCCTCAATTCTTCCATCTGTCGCCTACTCTCCCCCTGTCCCAACCCTCCCAGCTCATGCTGGTAGCGGTCCCCCCCTTTCTTCCGTGAACACTGAGCAAAAGTATTCATTCAGTGCTTCTGCCTACTCCTCACCCTTCTCCGTCCACTCCCCACCCCTTTTTATCCTCACTATTTTCTCCTTGCACCTCTTTTTCTCCCTGATGTATCTGAAAAAGTATTTCTCCCGACCATTAATTCCCTGTGCTAATTCCAGCTCCCTCTGGGCCTTGGCTTCTCTCACTTTTCTGGTCACCTCCCTGGACCATCTTGCATATTCCTCCCTGTCCACTTCTTTCCGCATCCTCCTAAACCTCTGGTGTGCCACTTGTTTTGCCCTTACCACCTCCACAACCTCGCTGTTCAACCAGCATGGTTTTCTTGCTCTGCTCCTCTTACTCTGTGCCTTGGTGCAGGCTTCTGTTGCCTCTGTAACCCCCTGTTTAATAATATCCCATTTCTGCTCCACGTCCATCTCCTACCTTATGCCCCCCAGTTTGTCTTTCAGTACTTCCTGCATCCTCCCAAAGTCCGCTCCCCCTGAAGTTTACCACCCGAGTAACTGATTTCTCTGGCTCCCCGCACATTGTGATATTAAACTACACTGTTTGGTGATTGCTGTCGGCTAGTGGGTCCTCTACCTTTATTTCCCTCACTGCCTCCCCATTCGACAACACCAGATCTAAAGTGTTCTTTAGCCTAGTAGGTACACTAACCAACTGTGTCAGGAGACCCTCCTGGATTGCATCCAGGAGCACTTGCTCCCTAGCACTGGAAGTGACCGGAATACTCCAGTCAACCCCCTGCAAGTTGAAATCCCCCATGATGACCACCTTCCCTTTTCTACATACCTTTTTGATTTGTCCCACTAACTCCCTGTCAAGCTCCTCAGACTGGAAGGACAGCCTGTATACCACCCTAAACCTCAATTTTCTACCCCTTGAGTCTAGGAGCTGCAGCCAGATTGCCTCTGTTCTCCTTTCTTCTCCCTCATCCCTTGTGCATTTGATCCCAATCCTCACATAGACTGCCACCCCACCCCAACCCCATCTTTACGGTCCTTCCTGCATAATTTGTATCCTGGGATTGCCAGATCCCAGTCATGGTGCTCAGTTGCCAACATTTCTGTGACAGCTGCAATATCCACCCTCCACACTGTTAAGAGTGACTAGCTCAGCGGGTTTGTTTCCTAGGCTTCTTGCATTCAGTCAGACCACCCTCCATAATGCCCCCTTCCCTTCACTAGCCTCCATCTCCTCCCTTCTACTCCCTCCTTTTTTGGCCACCTCTAGTCCTTCCCTGCTAGCCTGGGTAGTAGGCTGTGACTCCACTCTATTGGATCCCTGCCTACCTGCTGTCCACTTGCCACCCCCCCATCTAGTTTTAGACCTGTTCAGTTTTTCCTTTCTGAGTGAACCAACATCTCACTCTTTCTTCCATTTCTGGGATGGAGCTGGACTGGAACCAGTGTCGGGGCACTTCTCCTGTTAAGTATTTGCCATACCTCCTTGGTTCTCTCTAAGGTGTAAGCAGTAGATAATTCTGCTGAATCCAGATCTTTGTTACTCTCCACAGCAACACTGACTGTCACGGTACCCACATAATAAATTAGGCTATGTGCCTTCAGTTTTCCAATCCCTTTTGAGCCATTGAACGAAACTCCCACTACAGTAGTTTTGCTGCTTCCTTCAAGATATTCCGACCAGAAACCCTTTGGGGGTCTAAACCCTCTGTGCAACATCATCCTTCGACCTCCTGAAAGGCTATTGCAATTTCCAAACTTTTCTGTGTGCAGGGACCAGACTGTTGTTGATGGGTGGTGTGTGCTGAATGGATCAGGGACCCAGATGGTTGTGAGTGGGGGGGGGGGATATATGTTTAATTGTTAATCTTTCTGTGGGGCACCATGGGGAAGAGGAGGAAGCATGACACTGTTGAGTGGGTGGGGGAAGGGGGTAGTGTTATTTACTTGATGTGTCCTCCAGTGCCTGGGTAGAGGGGCAAAGGGTAGGTTTGCAGAGTTCTGTTATAGGTGGGGGACAATATTTTTTATTTTACACATTTTCTGTACTTTGCCCCCAGCAATTTGCTGGCGAAGTGCCATCCTCACGGTGCCTAAACATAGTGTAAAGTTTGGCACTGTGCCAACAATTCACCAGCGTAGATCTTTGCTACACTGCTGCTTGTGGGCTTAAACAAGGTTGAGGGCCTGGGTAGTTAAACTGCTGATTGGTGGATTCATATTTAGTATTTAAATAATTGCACAGTGCCTCCACACAGAGCAAATTAAAGTTGGCCTTGTGTAAGTATGTTACAACCCCCTGGGATGCAGTACCTATCCCCTTCCCACAGAATTATTCCCACCCATGGACTAGAACAATCAGACAACAATTCCCCACAAATCCTACACTTAACATTATAATGATGAGTTGGTCTCAAACAGAAAATGTAAACAAATAACAAAGGTTTTATTGGGGTATGGGTGGTCAAGGTATTGTGTAATGCCCCAGGACTTAGGATCACCTAACAAAAGTATAGCACCCATTTGGGATGCCAGCCTCCCAGCCCTGGTCCCCAGGTCCCCCTGACACAGAGATAGGGATCGTACTATAGAAAAAAAGGAACCCCTGTGTAATAAAATGGGCCTGTGTTACATGTGCCCCACATAGATACATACATAGATACATAGACAGTGTCGGCAGATAAGGACCTGTGGTCCACCCAGTCTCCCATTTGAGCTTGTAAGTTCAGTTTATGTTTTCCTAGAAGTCTGTTGCCCCTTACACCTGACCTCCAAAATTCCTTTATGTCTATCCTATGCATTCTTAAATCTCGTGATTGTTTCAGCCCCCACCACTTCCTCTGACAGGGTGTTCCACTTGTCCACCACCCGTTCTGTGAAGAAATTCTTCCTCTGAATCGTCCTCCCTTCAACTTCATCCCATGCCCTCTAGTCCTGGAACATCTTTTTCACTTAAAAATAGTGTATTCCTGCACCCTCTTTCTTTCTGTAAGATACTTGTATGTCTCTATCATACTCTGAACCTTCTCTACCCTGTCTATGTCCGTACATAGGTAAGGTGTCCAGAACTGTACACTGTACTCCAGGTGGGGCCTCACTAGTGTCTTGTATAGTGGAATTATGACCTCCCTTTTCCTGCTTGTGATGCCCCTGCCTGTGCATCCCAGCATCCTATTTGCTTTACCTGTTGCCTTGTCACACTGCTTCCCTACCTTGAGGTCATCAGAGATGATAACCCTAAGATCCCTTTCCTGCTTGGTGCGTGCTATATCCTGCTATAAGGTGCCATCAGCAGTAGCAGGGGTTTGTTTTATTATGTATGTATTGTGCACAGTAGCGGCTCTAGCCACAAATGGTTACCAGGGCACAGCTGGGGCACAACAGATAACAGCCAGGGTACTGATATATTGTTACTATGGGGGAAGTTCTGCAGCATATGGGGCACCAACTGGGGCACAGCATTTTTTTACCAGGGCACGTGCCCTGGCGGGCCCTGGTGTAGAGCCGCCACTGACTGTGCAGCCAGTGATCCCTTCCTTGTCAGCTTTTTCCCCTGCAGTTTCTCCTGTCAGTTTTCCCCAGCATTGAAATATGATTTCCCCCCTCTCCCAACACTGGCATGAACCTAGTGCCAGCAGTAGTGCTTGAATATCCAGCTCACACTGGACAGCTGGTTTCCTCTCAGATTGTCAAGGACTTGGTATCCCGAACATGGGGGGGGGCTACATATAGAACCCATCACATTGGGAAGAGCGGTCATCTAGCAGTGCCCTCAGGCTCTGAAAGAGTCGAGCTGCTCAGGGTTTTCTAGTAATGCAGTGGGGCTCACAGAGATACAGTCTGAGCAGAGGTTCAGCCTGAGGAAGAGAGAGGATGTGGGAGCTTAGGTAAAGAAGGGACTTACCTGTTGTCCAACTCTCATCCCTCCTGAAGTCAGTTTTTAGATGGCTTACCACTCAGTAGCTCCAGCATTTGTCAGTGTGTTCTCTTAGCAGAGTAAGTCCAGCCAAAAAGGGAGAGCAGCAGTCGGCTGCCGAGGTGTGGGCTCTATACAGGAAGTCACAAAGGAGTACAGTGTTCACAGAACATACAAAAAACATAGCAATTTTATTCAAGTATCAAAAATATGCCAGCAAGTGTATACCCTTGTTGGCATGTTTTTTGATGCTTGAATAAAGTTCATATATTTTTATATGTTCTGTGAGTGCTGTACTCCTTTGTGATTTCCTGACATTCCCAACCACTCTGTACACCCGCATCCAACCTTTCAGGTAGTGCATGTTTTTTGTGTTTTGTCTGTGCCCTGTACAGACCATTTTTTTATCATTTAAATTTAGCAGTCCTTCATTGGCTGCATCTAAGCAGCTGCAGTGGTGAAAAGGCAGAGTGGTAGAAGCAGAGAATTGAGTGGTAGACCAGACGGATGGCACCAGAGAGTGGCGTGGTTCGTGGCAAAAGAAAAAGAGGCAGTCAGTCACAGCACTGAGAGATGCGTGTCAGGTCCTCAGTGCAGTACAGTATCAGACAACAGCAAGCTCCAGTCAAGCCTAACTAGGCCCAACCCAGCATCCTGCACAGTGAGTTCCAGTCAAGGCTAACCAGGCCCAACCCAGCATCCTGCACAGCGAGCTCCAGTCAAGGCTAGCCAGGCCCCACATAGCAGAGCGCCACAGCTGAGTTGTCCATCTAGCCTCCTCAATAATAACAACTTCTCCCAGTCACAGCAGCGCTACATCCCATCCCTGTGTCATGGTGGTGAGTCAGCAGCAGCACCACTGGCAGGTGCTGTCCAGATATTTTATTTAAATTAAAAGGCAGCAGAGGTGATTGGCCCCTCAGCTGGGGCAGGGCTTGCTTGAAAGGCAGTTTTCCACAAAAGGGGGCTTCTCCTACCTACCAGTTCTCCATAGCAACAAGAGGGGCTTAGAAATATTGATTTAATGCTAATGTTAAGCACTGAATACAGCTTTTTAAGTGAGCCAAAGAATGACTGCATGATATAACGAGACAGTACTGTTTACTGCAGAATTTAAGCTGCCTGTTATTTTGCCATTATCTATCTGTTGGTGCCCTGCTGAGCTGCATGTTTGAGGCTGCCTAGGTCCCTTAAAGTAAAACTGCCTGTTTTAACCAATCCAAAGTATTTAAAGTGATATGGCCCCACTGAACTGCCTGTTTCAAACTGTCTCTGGGATTTAAATTGAAACATACAATCGAACTGCCTGTTTTAAAGCCTGTCTAATGGATTTCCAAATAACACCCTTGTTAACTGAATGGTAAAGATTGCCTGCAGCATTTGAAACAGTTACAGCCAACCAGTGTTTTAAAGTGTTAGTTGCAAACTCAAGGGATTGTGCCTTTATTGTTTAAACCAAAGCACTGTTAAATCAAATTGTCTGATCCAGCGACCAGTGCATTTCCCAGAGACTGTGCCATGTAAATGCATGAGATCAGCCAAGCTGCATGTTACAGAGTCTGAGAAAGTGGTTTAGTTATCATAGGTGAAAGTGAGGCCCATTTTGTACAGTACCTGAAAACTACAAAACATTTTCCCCTTTGTCACCAGTATCGGTCAACTTAGGAATCGCACCAGTTCAGTAGTTAGGGCTTTCAGACATAAAGTACACTGGGGTTCTTTCTTCCCCTACTTTCTCCTCCTACATCTAGTCCTGCACCCAGCCCCTTCCAACTGCGTGAGATAACTTATGAAGAAGTAGAAGATTCTCTTCTTAACTTAGACACCAAAAAAAGTGCAGGGGACGATGGCTTGGAACCCTTTTTCCTAAGGTCAGGCTACGCCCATCTCACTGCCCCAATTCTCCACATCTTCAATCTTTCCATTACATCTGCTACTGTGCCGTCCTGCTGAAATCAGCACATATCCTCCTCTATTTAAATCTGGTGACCTATGCAATGTAAACAACTATAGGCCTATCTCCATATTGCCTATCCTTTCTAAAGTTCTCAAAAACTGATCCATATTCAGTTAAAATCTCACTTGGAAACCTTCTCTCTCATTAACCCAGCTCAATCTGGCTTCCGGGCTAATCATAGCACAATCACTGCACTAGCAAAAGTAACCAATGATTGGATCTCTGCTATAGATGCTAAGAAAGTAACTGATGCAGTATTTTTGGACCTCAGCAAAGCTTTTGATACTGTTGATCACAAACTATTAGTCAATTGCCTTGCAAAGTTGGGTGCCACATACCATACCACCCAGTGGTTCTCTAGCTACCGAACTGGAAGATTCCAAAAAGTAAAGGCGGAAGGCTTTTTTTCTGCTGCCTTGCTAGTTGCAAGAGGAGTCCCCCAAGGATCCATCTTAGGCCCTATCTTGTTTTTTTTGTACTTTAATGACTTAGATGCTAACATTCTACATCCAATCTACACTTTTTGCAGATGATACTGTGTTGTATACTTCTGGCTCATCGTTATCTGAAGTCAAGGGAGTGCTTCAGCGGACTTCGCACAACGAGCATAATCTAATAAAGGCAAAGCTTCTGCTCAATGCTAAGAAGACTAAAGCGATGATATTCTCCGCAGTGCTGTCACAGGCCCCCAATACCCTTGCCCAAGACTTCATTGTCACCATGCTAAGCGAACCTCTGGAAGTTGTAACAAATTTAAATATCTGGGTATCTGGATCGGCAATAAATTATCTTTCAATGACCATGTTGAAGATGTCTCTAGAAGGTTAAAAAGCAAGGTTAGGTTTCTTCTACAGAAATAGGCCCCTTTTCCCCCTTGAAACTCGAAACAAGCTTGTACAGGCCACTTTTCTCCCCTTACTCGACTATGGCGATGTAATCTATTCCTCCACCACTCTTGCAAATCTAAGTAAACTGGACATCCTTTATCACCGTGTGTTATGGTTCATTACCAACTCCCCTTACCGTTCGCACCACTGTGACTTATAGGCAGCTGTTGGTTGGACATCCCTTACTACTAGATGCCTGCTCCATGCTGGGCTATGGACTCTTAAACTGCTACTGCAGAAATTGCCAAGCTATCTCTCTTCCCTTATTAGTATCTCACATAGTGCATACTCGTTAAGAAAATCTGACTTTATTATGCTTGACATACCAAGGACATGAACTTCCTTTTATGGCGTGCTGTGCATATGCCCTTTCCTCCATTTGGAACCAATTACAAACCGTACTGAAACTAACTAGCACAGTTTCAATAAACTTCTACAAATCGCTAAGTTCAGTCAAAATAAAAGACACCTGTAACTGTCATTAAGTCTCTTCCTTCCCCATGTGTGCCATATTTATCTACTGGTAAGGTATAATTGATTTGTCATATTAACTGCTTTCCCTTCCCCTTCTACTCCTGGCTTTATCTATGCTTACGCTCCACTGCTACTCTATCAAATCACTTCTCCCCCCCATATCAGTTGTGGTCTGTTGTTTGTTCTAGCTACCAAAATATATGTATTGCACACACCAGTCATCATGTTTCATTTATCAGTATGCAACCTGTAAGTGCTTCCCTGTTTCATATCAATGTTTACCACCTGCGGTCACCCTGTGTGGTACCCTTGTATGTATATCCAGCCTGTATCATGTAACGTGCATTTCATGTATATACTGTTATTACCTATCTGTGTTTGTACTTTAAGTGTTTATGTCACAGGACCTCCCTGTGAATGAGCTTGCTCAATGGAGTTTTCCTGCAATAAACTTGAACTTGAACTTCCACGGCCTCCACAAAGGACTGTCTTCCTTTCCTAGGATCCACAGTGGCTTGGAGGGTCAACACTTCTTCTGGTTCCAAAGAGATTTGTTGTATACTTTCCCGTGATCTTCAGCATCTTGGAGCTTCAGCACATCTTCAGTTTCTTCAAGGGTTTCTTCATTCCCCGGGATCCACGACAGCTCAGATGTCTAGCATTTCTCCAGTTTCTTCAGAGGTTTCTTCATTTCCCAGGCTCCTCAGCAGCTGGGAAGCTCAGCATTTCTTCATAATTGCCTAGTTTCTTGCCATTTCTTGGGCTTTGCAGCAGCTCAGAAATCCAACATTTCTTCAGGTTCTGTGCAAGTTGTCCTTGTTTCCCTGGTTCTGAGTGAACCCAGGGATCCTCTGCATTTTCCCCTTTTCTTCATGCTCCATACTCAACAAGACAGCCAATGCTTCTGTGATTTCTTTCTGCATCCTCATCAACCAGCTCCACCTTGTGGCACCACACACCGATCTGTTTGACTCTCTGCAATGTGTTGTTAATTCTGAATGTCTTGATGAGTGCCAAATACAGCTTTATAATTATTTATAGAGTTTTAAATCTTGACAGAGTCTTAAAGATTGATAGACGTGTAAGTATTTATACAGTCTGAGGTACTTAGAGTCCAGGTATCTATAGAATATTTAAAGGGACACTGCCAACCTGTTTTGCATCACATTATTTCTAGTTGAAACCCCACATTTTTTGATTGCTAATTTTATCTAAACTCCATTGAGAATGTTTTTTCATCTGCTTCCTTGTTTTTAGTAGAACTGATATGTATGCTAATGGTGTAGTTGTACTGAACCTTATTTTGTTTCAAATCCTTGATCTACACCAATTGCATGCTTCATGAACATTAGGAACACCCCCAAATGGAGCAGCCAGTCCTGATGCTATCACCTCTCTTCCCACTGCATTGTGAGTGTCTAGACTGTGTTGTGAGTGTTCCCACATGCAGAAAAGATGCAGTTTGAGTTGATCAAGGGCTATGAGAACACCAGTATGGTGGGCAGTCTGTTTCTGACTTTTAGAAACAAAAAAAGAATCAGAATCAAACTCCCCACTACATCAGCAATCTCTACAGAGTCTGAGCAATTATAGAATGTGCTTTATTAAACTAAGTACAATTTGAGGTTTAAGGGGGTTGAGAGTTACAGTACTTATATTACTACTGCATTGTATTATTTATTGCAGTGATTGCTTTGCCTTCTTCCCTTCTCCTTGTACCTTGTCCTACACAAATAAAGTATCCTCTATTCCATTCTACTGAAGTTAGTCTCCTGCCCCTCCTTGTGGTGAGTTTACTGCATTCCTACCATCAGAAAAAACAGTGTTAACCACAGCAGTTCATTCCACAGGCAGAACAACAACAACACAGAGAGATACTGGATGAGCAACTATGCACAACCAGTGTGTTCTGCCACAGAAGGGTTTTGATTCCCTCTGACCTTGAGAGCAAAGCTCAAGAGGTCCATTGGAATCAGTACCCCAAGGTGGCAGAACACACTAGTTGAGCACAGAGCTACCCAGCCAGTATTTTTAATAGTGTATGGTGCCCCCTAAATAAATTAAATGCAGTTTTAGCACTTTTTTATTTTTAAAATATACAAAGAAATTGTTCATGGCCATGGAATATTCTGGAAGTTAGGGGTGGTTGGTAGAGTGTGATGTGTGGTTGCTAGGTAGCAGATGTCACCACATTTGTAGCGCAGCCTCCTACTGGTTGTCAATCGGATGTGGGAGGGAGTTTCAAAAAAAAAATTTTCTCGCTGAGAGAGAAGATGTGGACTGTGAGGAACAGACTTTCATTCCATAAGTTATTTTAAATATCTGAAAGATCCTGCATTTATTTTTTTGTTATAAGTGCACATATCTGGTTGATACTGCATTTTTTATCACATCTAGTTGATCCTGGTTGAGTTGTGGGGTCGGGTGATAGTGCTGGCGCTGCTAGTATTTATCTGGTTGATGCTGCTGTTTCTGTGTTTCTTTTGAATGTGTGTGACGCATGCACTTTCCAAATCTACTGGAACACTGTTCTACCACAGAAGAGGAGAATCGCGTTCCATTACCTTTTAAACTGTAGTAGAACAGCGTATCAGCAGAGATGGAAATTGGGTTGAAATGACATTCCACCATACACTATAACAACAACACCAGCACCACCCTCAGGGGGTTTCTTCCTGCACACTACAATAGTGAAACAGAATGATTAGGCAGATAATGTAACAGAATAGTTGAGCAGCAATAGCAGTACCCTTGGCTGCACTTCCAGTGCCCTTCTAGGCATAGCCAAATTTGATATGTTGTCAGACAGCTTGCCTCAAACCACACACACACACACAGTGCATTTGCCCAGCTGTACTGCTGGGCACTACCCATGCCCTACTGGTGCCAGTATACTGTGTTTATATATACCCCTAGTTCTTAGGAAGTTCCCTGGTGTTTCACTGGGTACTTAACTAGAGGAACAGTATAGTAGTTAAATGTGGCTGGCTTTTGTTGGTGCATGCAAATGAATTAAATAAGAATATCTGCAACAAACCCAAATTCAAACACCAAACTGTGCATCTGTAATTCCTGGTCAGATGGCCTAGTCCTTTAAAATAATTTCCCAAATTAACAAGCAAACTATGAATGAGTGTTCTGCAGGAACAATCCCTGAATTTCTCACAGTTCCCTACTTCAATAGGATCTACCACAGGGAGCAGGGTAAAGTGGCACAGCAACAGTGAGTTCCTCCTTGGCTGTTTTGGCTTCTCTTTTGATGTAGGCCTCTTTGATGATACAGAATGTGAAATGACTTCAAGGTTCTGTCAGGACTCTTCTCCTTTGCCCATGTAGCAGATGAGTTCTCTCTCTGAACTCACAGATGCAGCTTCAGCCTGCGAAACCCAACAAGGTCTGACCTGTAGTGATTGTACACCATATCCTGGCATCAAGTCCCTGTGTGTACTGACACAACCAGTACCGGCAGTGGTGCTGGCTGAATGGCTTCCCAGACACAGAGCTGCTCTCTGTTAAAAGTTTACACTGTAATGCAGCAAAAGTCTCTCTGTATGCTGTGAGAGTGATCACAGGGTGATGTACCCTCGCAAGCACCTCTCCTGGTTTCCTTCTTTAAGTCTCTCACACTGTACAAGTGTGCAGTTATGTATACTTCTGCCTGGGCAGGAATTCTGCTTGTCTCTGGCAGATGCATGGTCTGTCTCCTTACTCTCACTTTAGCGCTCTGGTCTGTCTCCAAGTCAACTGACAGATTTGTTTATTTGATTGGCATGAGTCATCACAATATACAAACAATATACAAAAACACATACACGTAAAGAAACAATCTGGTAACATAAATATCATTAGAAATAACTGTAAACAATTTTCCCCAGTAAATAAACTATGGATTTCAGTTAAAGTGCATTTCAGAAAACAGAAAACAAAAATTAAACCCTAGTACACGACTCAAACATAATTAGTGCTCTGTTTATAAAGTGACATATGGCTGAGCAACTCTATTGCAAAGGAAGAAAATGGGATAGCAGATATGTTAGTGAATACCTTACCAGGTATGAAACCCTAAAAAGCAATGGGTTGGGCCTGGTTACCAACACCCATAATGTCTTGGAGAATTCTCTGAAAATACAGAAATGCTAAAGATTCAGCATATAAAGCGTAGTCACTAATTCAGAGGGCCAGATATTCAAAGCTTTGCCCCGGGGCTAAATTAGCACTGCCTGGCAGGCAAACTTAGCCCGGAGCACAAAACAAGCCATATTCAAAAGGAATAGACCGGGGCCAACAGCTTCTGAATATAGCATGGGAATGAGGCCGGGCTAACTGGGCTGGGAGTGCAGGGCAAACTTAGCCCTGGAATAAGACAGCTCTGAATATGGCAACCAGGAAGTGCAAACCACAACAGCAACACAGTGCACAGCGATGTGAAGGTAGGGTACAGATGAACTATGTGGCCAATGTGTGTGCCAGCAAATGCGTGGACCCAGTACAGCTGCTGATAGCAGCATATGTAAAAGTACAGTGTGCAAAACTGTAAAATATTCCCCGAACTGTTAGCGCAGAGCTAACACGTTTGCGCAGGTTTAGCGCAGGGCTAAACCATTAGCCCGGTGAAAACACGTTTGCCCGGTGCTAAACTTTGCCATATTCAAAAGTGACATGCAAATGAGCCTACTTAGGTAGTCTGTGGGCAAACATCCAGATTAGCATCTCATTATGCCCTGATTTGCATGCAGTTTGCACCGGACTAACTGTTTGCCCTGCGCTAAACCCGGCATAAGCGATGTTAGCGCTCTTGTAAACAACGGGAATATTATACAGTTCTGAACACTACTTCCACATGCTGCTGCCTGCAGCTGTACTGGGACAACACAGCATAGGCACAGATAGTGGTGGTGCTGCATGCAACTGTCACATTGTAGGTCACGCTACAGTGCACAGCAGAAACTACAGTAGCAAGGGGGCCAGTAGTGTGTGGAGACAGCAATGCCTATGGTGTGTAGGGCAGTGATGATGTCTGCACTATACACAGTGAGAGGCCCAACCTGCAGGTGTTTAATGACAGTGGACATTAGTGTTACGGTGTTGTGTGACCCACAGATGCTGCACCTGTGGCATGGGATGCTCACAGTGACATGTACATTTCTGGCTTTTTGTGCTATGGCAGTTGTACAGCTGTGAGGTATGTGGCTGGGGGGGCATATATTATCTGAAAGGCACACTGGTGTTGGGGTATCCCCAATCCTGGCCCATGTGCACTGCATGATGTGTCCCAGCCTTGTGGCCACACCTGGTCTGTAGCACAGTCTCGCCACCCATACATGCTCCCCTCAACATCCTCCATGCTCACAGTGCTGCATGTGTGTGCTGGCATCTGTTGGTGTCCACAGAAGTATGGTCCGCAGGTGTGTGCTATATGGCCACACTGCCATGCTGTCCACTGGTGGCAGGGTCACCTCTTACTGCCTGGCATGGCTGGGACTGGTGGCAGATGATGGCATCATTGTGATGCCATCAGTAAGCAGCATGCTTCCTCTGTGTTTAGCTTTATCTATGTGTCATATTTATTTGTTAGGGTCGAGCAAAACCTGCGCTAAATCCGCGCAAACACTGCACAAAAGCCATCGTGTCATGCAAAGCTGATTGCCCAGGGTTAAGACAAGCTTTTCCTGGGCGGTAATGTGCACCGCGCTAAGTGTCGCGCTAAGTCACGCAAAACCACTTAGCGCGGCACTAGTCGCTGAATATAACATTGCTCCTGTATTCATGTCAGTTTGCCCCTTGCATACATTATAATTTTGCCTGGCGCTAATGCAGTTTGCCTGCGTTATTTGGCCTTTTGAATATAGGAGACCCATGCTAATCCCGCGCTAAACCTGTGCAAACGGTTTTTGCCCGGCGCAAAGTTTTGAATATCTGGCCCAGAGTCTTCTATTTTTTATATATTGACCTCAAACATTCTATTAAACTGGACAAAATATCTTGATGAACCGAGTTATAAAAATGAAAAATTTACTCTGTTGAGAGATGCAAGGTTTCCAGATAAAGGTCCAGCTATTTATCACATGAATTTTTAAACATTGGGGGCCAAATATTCAAAACTTTGCCCCGGGGCAAAATTAGCACTGCCCGGAGGGCAAACTTAGCCTGGAGCACAGAGCAAGCTATATTCAAACGGAATAGCCCAGGGCAAACAGCTTCCGAATGTAGCATGGTAATGAGTCCATGCAAACTGGGCTGGGAGTGCAGGGCAAACATTGCCCTGGAATAAGACAGCACCGAATAAAGCAACCAGGAAGTGCAAACCACAACAACAACACAGTACACAGCAACGTGAGGGCAGGTACAGACGAACTACGTGGCCAATGTGTGTGCCAGCAAATGCATGGACTCAGTACAGCTGCAGGAAGCAGCAGATGTGAAAAAACAGTGATCAAAACTGTATAATATTCCCCATACCATTAGCGCTGCGCTAACACATTAGCATAGAGCTAAGCAGTTAGCCCGGAGCAAACACATTTGCCCGGAGCTAAAATGTGCCATATTCAAAAGTGCCATGCAAATGAGCCTACTTAGGTAGTCTCTGGGCAAACAATCGGATTAGCATCTCATTATATCCTGATTTGCATGCAGTTTGCCCAGCGTTACTGCAGGGTCCCACAGAGCCACCTGTAGGTCAGTCTGGAAGTACAGAGGCTGACCAGGTCCAACCGCAGCTCCACCTGTAGGTCAGTCTGACAGTGCACGATGATAGCTGCAGGCTACATGTAAACAGTACAGCATAGCATAGCATATTGTACCCCAGGGGACAGGACAGCATAGGCACAGGTGGTGGTGGTGCTGCATGCAACTGTCACACTGTAGGGCATGCTACAGTGCACAGCAGCAACTACAGTAGCAAGGGGGGCCAGTAGTGTGGGGAGACAGCAATGCCTATGGTGTGTAGGGCAGTGATGATGACTGCACTATACACAGTGAGAGGCCCAACTCTGCGATGTTTACTGACACTGGACATTACTGTTACGCTGTTGTGTGACCCACAGATGCTGCACCTGTGGCATGGATACTCACAGATGACATGTACATTTCTGGCTTTGTGTGCTATTGCAGTTGTACAGCTGTGAGGTATGTGGCCGGGGGGCGGGGGGAGGGATATATCATCCGAAAGGCACACTGGTGTTTGGGTATTCCCAATACTGGCCCATGTACACTGCATGATGTGTCCCAGCCTTGTGGCCACACCTGGTCTGTAGCACAGCCTCACCACCCATACATGCTCCCCTCAACATCCTCTATGCCCACCGTGCTGCATGTGTGCGCTGGCATCTGTTGGTGTCCACAGAAATATGGTCCGCAGGTGTGTGCTGTATGGCCACACTGCCGTGCTGTCCACTGGTGGCAGGGTCACCACTTACAGCCCGGCATGGCTGGGACTGGTGGCAGATGATGGCATCATTGTGATGCCGTCAGTTAGCAGCATGCTTCCTCTATGTTTGGCTTTATCTATGTGTCATATTTATTTGTTAGGGTCGTGCTAAACCCATGCTAAACCCATGCAAACACCACGCAAAGCCACAGTGTCACACAAGGCTGCTTGCCCAGGATTAAGACAAGCTTTTCCTGGGCGGTAATGTACACCGCACTAAGTGTCGTGCTAGGTCGCGCTAAACCACTTAGCGCGGCGCTAGCCGCTGAATACAGCATTGCGCCTGTATACATGTCAGTTTGCCCCTTGCATACATTATAATTTTGCCCAGTGCTAATGCAGTTTGCCCGAGCTATTTGGCCTTTTGAATATAGTGGACCCACGCTAATCCTGCGTCAAACCTGCGCAAACGGTTTTTGCCTGGTGCAAAGCTTTGAATATCTGGCCCTGGGTGTCTTAGTGTATAACATGTTTTAAATCTTCTGGGATACTCATACCACATTTGCAATTTGGAAAAACAGGACCTATTTTTTTTGCGTATATACTGTAGCATTTGATTTCCATTACACCGTTCTAAACAAAAATGGTTTAACAAAGCACGATCCAAAGGAACAATGACAACCTTTAAATAGGGATTTCTTACAAATCTAGTTTTTAATTTACTATACCATGAATGTAATTAGTCAGTAGACTCAAGTCATGTTGTGTTGCAATATCTCTGAATCTTACTTTTACAGTGATAATGATGTCAATGTCATTCTTGAGAAAAAGCAACCAGTCAGTTAATATGTAACCTAAATCTGCTGGATAGATGAGAGTGTAGTTTAAATAAATTTCATCCAGGGAAAAGTAAAACCTCTGTTTGAATAATCTATTTGTTCTTCAAAACAAATTCTTGGATGTCTACTCTGAGGGAGTAGAATTAAATCTAATAGAAAAGAGACCCGTCTTATAGAAATTCAACATGAAATCAGACATTAGGAACATAGGGCCCCATATTCAAAAGTGACTGGGTGCTCCGTGCAAGTGAATACGCCGTGCATTGTCATCTGCCAACAGAAATGAACAGGATATTCAGAAAGTGCACAAGCCAATGCGATCATGCAAACACAGCTGAATATCCCGATGATGCATGATTGTGCAGTGGGAGATGCGGGTGTGGCAGGTGACCTGGGACCCGCATGGAGCATACCGAACTGCATGATTAGAAGCCACTAGCGTGGCATGCACAATTGCAATATTCAGCCAGGATATGCAAATAGCCTCATTGCACAGTCTGCACCTTAACAGCACATTTGCATCTCATTACTGGAATGTAGCCAGTTCATTTGCATGTGCAGACCTAGATATACAGGACAGTACCACCACTCCATAGAGGTGACCAGGAGCTACTGCAGCCTGGCAGGCAGGTGAGGGGCAATGATTGTGTGTCTTTGGACTGCGTTGGCTTGTGTACAGTGCTAATACCCATGGCCATGTATGTGCCCATGGTGGCCGCACATGCAACATTTGAAGGGTTCAGTGGCTATGAGGCAAGCCCATGATGCCACCAGGTCACAGGTGGCACCATCTCCACCCTACACTGCCTACATTTGCACAATATCCACATCCAGAACACCACACTGACCCACTGCACAGTCCCGGTGGCATTGTCACAATAGATGGCATCAGTGACATGGATGTGGTTCCTGGTGGCGTGGGGCTGACAAGGATGTGCTGTGTGCACCCATGGTCTACCACCGTGGGTTTTTGCTAGTGGTTTGTCCCTGTCTTATGCCATGCTGTCACTAGTACCACCATTCTTCCCTATCACTGTTGTCCCAGAAGTGGCCATGGGTACATGCCACCACCGGATGCTGCTCTGACGACCACATGAATGCAGGCAATGGTACCTAGTACATGTGCTGCAGTGTTGCTGTCTGCTCCACTGATGTGCTAGGGGGTGACTGACTGCCTGCAGTAGCATGGGGCAGCTGGGTGTCTATGACCTGGGTGTGTTGATGGAGGTGGCTGACTGGGCAGTGCTGGTGGTGTCACCCACTGGTATCTGGCATGTGCCCAGGGAGCAGGTATAGTGCAGCTGTGTCTTTGGGCACTACCGTCCTGGCATATCTGCTGTGTGTGAGTGCCTGGTGCTCATCCTGGAGCAGCTCACAAATCTGTCTCAGGATATCCTGTCTGCAATTCAGCAGCCTGCCTATGTGTGGCTGGCCAATTTAGGGCTGCCATTTCTTGTCTAACTTTGCGTGGCACAAATGTGGGATGCACAGCACATGTGCCATGCATATTGGCTGAATATGCACATGTGTGGCATATGCAGGTGTCCACCCCTTTTATCTGCACGGCATACATTATATGTGCACGATTGTGCATTTGGATATTCGTAACGCATGTCACCCTTTTGAATATAGCACCACCGTGCATTTTACAGGTTGTGCTGCGCATCCCCATTTTGAGCTGCACAAGTCTTTTGAATATGGAGGTTATAGATGATGGCAGAAAAAGTGCAAGGATCTGTAGTGTATGGTGGAATGCTGCTGTCGATGGAAATCCATTCTTGGAATTTCTTTGTTGTGCTGGAGTAACTACGTCATCATGTTGTTGTGCTTCACTAGTGACATTACTACTGCAGCACAACAGCATCGAATATCCCATGCATGGCTAACTGTGTGAAGCCATGGCTCCTATCACAGATTCTGAAACAGATAGACACAACATTGGTGGTCATTACTATTGCTTTTTTTTTCCCATTTTTCAAGCTGAAACCCTACTGATGCACAATCATACCTATGTATAGAAAACCATACACTGTAAAAGATTGTGTATGGTTCTACATAAAACAAAGCTGTGTCTAAATCTTGAAGTTGCCTTGGCAACCAGGGGATCTCTTGAGCAGCACTCTTGAGGTTTCTGGTTGCCAAGGCAACCTCTCAGTTGAGGCACAGCCTTGTTGTATATGGAGAACCATACACAATCCTCTGCATCTTGTCTACCGTCTACCCGTAGTTCCCTATCTGACCTGGGACATACCGTCAATACAGGGTTTTTTTCCCTCAATGTCCACTCCCTGCTCTCCTCCCTACTGTTACTGAGGTGATTAACTACCAAACCCTTCACTGTGTCCCAGAGATGTTTTGAGTAATATTAACACACTGACAGGGTGGGTTACGTGCTGATAAAATGCATGGGGTGTACTAAGGCACGCAGGCGCTGAGCGGCAAGTGCCCTTATGCCACTAGGCATGTTCTTATCAGTAACGCAACCCACACCTCGGAGTGTGTTATTGCGCTTATAAAATGGGCCCTTTGCAAGTAATTCTTTAATTTTTTTAATGTAAAAAAAAGAGAGAGAAACATAAGAAAAGGTTTAAAATAGTGAAAACAGTAAAAAAAATAGTCCCTCCTATTAAGTTTATTTGGGATGTATTTATTGTCTCCCCGCACACAAAAAGTTATGAATTAATTCAGAGTATGCCTTTTATTTTATTGGGGTTTTTATATTTGTTTCTTTGGCTGTGTTTAGTTAGGGAATTGCGTGTTAACAGAGGGCGCTGTTTTGACTGGTAGCGAGCCTGTCCCTCACCAGACACCGTAGAGAGCAGAGGAATTCCTTGTTCCTGTTTCCTGCTTTCGTTGTTATGGGCAGATTTGCGTTGTTATTTTATTTTAAAAAAGGAAAGCGAGTGCCTGGTGAGTGTGTGAGGAGCAGTGCTTCGCTGGTGGTTTCCGATGGTGCGTCGGGTAGGTGGCGTTCGTTTACGGCATTTGCCGTTGATGTTTAAAAAAATACCGTTTCGGTTTTGTTGGCGGGTTTCTCGGCGGTAATGCTGGTAATGCTGGCAGGGGGGCAGACAAGGAGTGAGAAAGATTTGAAAAGGTACGAAGTTTTATTCGTTCAGATGGAGGACGATTTCTATGTGAATGCTAGTGTTCCGTTACTGTGCTGCCCACGAGTGCTGTTGTGCTGCCGCTTCAGTGAGCTCTGCCAGTCAACGTTTCTGTTAATGCTTGGCAGAGCTCATTGATTTTTTTGGTCATTTGGCTTGTTGGTGGGCAAAAGTCCCGGTTGGCTACTATATCATCTGGTAAGGACACGGCTGAGATGATGTAGTAGCCAATCAGAGACTTGGATTTCTTAAGCCCACTTTATAAAACCATTTATGGTCTTGGCACCCACCACATCCACAGGCAGAATGCTCCATGGCTCCACCACCCTATCCACAAAATAGAACTTCCTCACATCCCTCTAAAACCTTCCTCCACCAGTTACCACTTGTGATCTCAGGTTCTTGAAACTTTACTCCCACTAAACAGTTCCCTGCAGTTCACCTTGTTTATTCCTTCCAGGAACTTAAAGGTCTCTGTCATGGCTCCCCAGTCTCACCTGGTCTCCAGCGAGTACACGTTCAGCACTTTGAAGTGATCCTCATAAAATCTGCCCTGTTGGCCCTGAATTATCTTCAGCACACTGCATTGCACCATCTTCAGCCTGTCCCTGCTCTTCCTTAGGTGAGGAATCCAGAACTGAGCACAGTATTCCAGGTGCAGACTCACCAGCAACCTACAGTATACAGTATATAGTAATACCTCCTTTTTCCCACTGTCTATAACCCTTCCAATACACCTCAGCATCTTATTAGCCTTACTATAGGCCTTGTTACACTGGCTTGATTGTTTGAGGGAGTCACTAATGATGACTGCCAGATCCATTTCTTCTGCTGAAGTGCTCAGTTTTACCTCTCCCACCCAGTACTTTGTCCTGGTGTTTTTGTTCTTTAGGTGTTTAACCTTGCACTTTTTGGTGCTGAATTTCAACAACCAAACCGTAGACCAACTCTCTAGTCTTTGCAGATCCCTCTGCATCTCCCTGATCACTTTGTCATTATCTACCCTAACACAGAGCTTCAAGTCGATGAGACACAGTGTGTCCCCAATGCCCCCTCCAATGTCACTGATGAACATACTGAAGTGGACAGGACCCAGGACAGACCCCTGCAGCATGCCACTCATGACCTCCCTTTCTTCTGATTTGACCTTATTTACCACTATTCTCTGTTGGTTCTCCTTTAACCAGTTTACCACCGATCTAACTATGTCCCTAGCTGCACCCAGGTCCTCCAGATTCCTCAACAGTCTTCTGTGTGGCACAGATTAGAATGCCTTGCTGAATTTGAAGTACAGTAAGGCTGTAGTTTGGCAGTTATCTACCACCTTTTTTACCCAAAGGAAATTATGACGTTGGTCTGACAAAACCTCCCTGCCACAAACCCATGCAGTATACTATCTGGTAGACCATTGCTCTCTAGGTAGTCAACAAGGTCTTCTTTGACCAATGACTCCATCAGTTTACCCACTAAAGAGATAAGGCGGACAGGTCTGTAATTCCCCAGTTGCTCCTTGTCCCCCTCCCCCATATAGCGGGACTACATCTGCTACCCTCCAGTCTTTCAGAATTACCCCTGTCTGAATTGAGCTACTGAATATCCCTGCTATGGGTTCAGCCAGATCCACTGCCAATTTCTTGAGCACCCTTAGGTGCATCCAATCTAGTCCTGGGGCCTGATCCACTGTTTGGGCTTCTAGCCCCTTCTGAATGCTTTCTCTGGTAAAGACTGGCTGCCACATTTCAGAAATGCCCGAGAGCCACCTTTATGCCACTTTCACATAGTGGCCCACTGTCTTCCCTTGTAAAGGTCAGCTGGCATTCATCTGTATCCACCTCCCCCGGGTCGTGCCTGAAAATAGGCAGGATTTGTCTAGTGTACTTACCCGGTCGACAAAAACTAAATAAATAAGATAGAGCAGAAGTAATCATTAAGAACAGCTTTTTGTTCTTCTTCCACTGTAACTCTCACCCCCATTTTATAGCCTAACAATACACCCTCACTGATTCCTTTTTTCCTTAATATATCTGAAGAATTGTTTTTCGCCACACTTGACCCCCTGTGCAATACACAGCTCCGTTTCTCCCTTTGCCTCCATCATTGTCCTCTTAGCATCCCTAGTTCTTAATAGGTACTTTCTGCATTCCTTCTCCCCTGCTTTTCCTTGAACCTTGTGAAAGCCTTTTCCTTGGCCATCACTGCTTCCCTGACCCTTTCCTGAGAACCATATTCGTCTCTTGTACCTGTTTAATTTTGTAACAATTTTGATGCATGATTTTGTTGCCTCTAGTATGGTCCCCTTGACTGCCCCATATTTCCTCTATACCTCTGATGCTGTCCACCCTGGTCAACTGGTCTCAGACCAGCTCCCTTGTCTGTCAGAAGTCTGCTTTTCTGAAATCTAGGACTTCAGTATTTGACAGGGGCCTTCTGGTCCCGAGTGCCATCCTGAACCAAATGGAGTATTCCAGTGGCTCCCCTACCCTTACCCCACCCACCATCTCTGAGATGGTGAGCACTAAATTGGGAATGGCCTCCTGTCTTGTGGGTTCCTTAACCAACTGCACTAGCAGGCAGTCCTGCAATATATCCAACAGGGCCCAATGTCTGGTGTGCCTGGCTGCTGGAATGTCCCAGTGAATATATGGCAGGTTCAGATTACCCACCACCTCCACTTACCCCTCTTCATTCCCCTTGCCACCTCTTCCCTGAGCTCTCTGTCTCTCTCTTACGCTTGTATTGGTGGTCTATAGATCACCTCCACCTGTATTTGCTTGCCTGTGGGGGCCATGAGGTGAAACCACAGTGACTCAGTTTCCCCTTTGCTTCCCTTGATGTGCCTGCTCTCGATAGCCTCTATGCCTTCCCTGACATATATGGTTATGTTCACCCCCTTCTTGCTATCCTGTATAAACTTTGTGTAATCTGGGACTGACTAATCCTATAGTTATTACTCTCTGTGGCCCAAGTTTCTGTAATAGCTACTATGTTCCACTTCAGTGTCTGCCACCAATGACTAGAGTTCACTGAATTTATCACATAGACTCTTGGCATTAAGGCAGATCCTGTTACAACTAGCTCCAGATCCTCTTTTGCTGTTTTATGATCCTACACCTGCATTCTTTCCCATTCTCCTTAACTTCTTTTTTCCTTTTGCTTTCAGTCCTTGAGAGCTTCCCCCTTTGCCTTTTCCACTACTCTTGTTTGAAGCTCATCCTAATTTTTACCCACCTTACAGCTACCAGTCCCCTGTATAAGGGAAGCACTAGCTAGGTTCCCCTCCCTCACTCCCAGTTCAGCCTAAAGTACACAATGTTTTACACATATGATAATTTTCAATAAATATCTACAAAAAATTGCTAGGGACTTCTCCAAAAGATCAGAGTTTTCATCACTCCAAATCTCAGAAGCATACAAAATAGAGGAAGTTACTTTTGTATTTAGTGCTGCAATGGATCCCTTACCAAATTACACCATATATTTTATTAAACATCTTAAAAGATGTACCTATTTTATTTATTTTTGTTTTTAAAAGATCAATGTAATATTTCCATCCACCTATTTAATGAAATCTAACTCCAAAGTAATAGTAATAGTGGACTGTCTCTAATGAATTAGAATCAATAAAAACTCTTGGGATGTCTCTGTTTTTATAACCAAAATAACCCTTTTTGTTTTGGTAAAATTCATTTTCAATGAATGCTGCATGCACAAATCATAATCATATGGAAACCAGCATCATTTGGTTTATGAAGTATAACATTTATAAAGATCTTAAATAATATTGGTGTCAGGATGCATCCCTGCCTAAATACCCTATTTGTTTTAATTTGATTAGTCAAATACAGTATCTAAACTGATCAATTTGCATCTTCAGCCAAGTGTCATTATGTAATTTAATGAAGACATCTAGAGGGAATGGATCAATACTAGCATCATGTAAGTGCTGCAGCAAAGGCTGCCTACTTATATTATTAACCAATGAACGCAGATCCACAAAGCAGCAATAAAGAGAGGATGCTTTCATTTTAGTTTGTTTGTAAATAATGTGAGAAAATGCAAAGCAGTGTGGCGAGGAAGATCTACCCATCCTAAATCCATTTTGGAACTCCATAAATAAATCAACTTCAGTAACCCAGTCCTGAAGATGTTTCAAAATTATTCTAGTAAAAAAAAATTTCAATGTGTCTACTGGGCTTATTGGATGTTACATTGCTGTACCAGTAGGGAGCCATTTTTATAGATAGGATAGACTAAATTACGTTGCCAGGATTTTGGAATAAGATGAGTTTGCAATGTATTTTTGAAGAGAAGATGAAAGATAGGCAGCTACCAGTCCATAGCTAATAGTGAAGGAAAAATAATAGGAGTCCATGACCAATTTACGGGGACAAAGGTTTGAAGGTGTTTTTTATATTATATGAATGAATTAGGTTTATTTACCCTTGAATATCGTAGATTGAGAGGAGATTTGTGCCTGGCGTATAAAGCAATGCAGGATAATGATCTAAATAACTTACTTGGCCTAAAAGTCAGAGATAAAACCTATGCAACTAGGGCTCATCCCTGGCAATTGACCATGGAACATTGCAATTCAAAACATAGGAGTAACTGGTTTTCAGTAAGAATTTGCAAGGTTTGGAATAAATTACCTGTGGAAATTGTGGCATGCAATAATATTGATGTTTTTAAAAATCAGTTGGACATATACTTAAAACAAAATTGTATAGGTGGTTATAATTAATTATTGGCGAGCATTACGGACTACGGTCTTTTCAGCTCTGTCTAACCTATGTAACCTATGTAACCTATGTAAATGGTGCTAAAAGAGAAGGACTTGGAGGACCCTCTCAAAAATGTGGGCAATTGCCACTAGGTGGCCAAATTCAAGATAGCCACCAAAATCTCTAAAATGGCATATCTCAGCTCATAGTTGTCATATAAGGTGTATTTGGCATCTAAATGGAGGTTTTGAGAGTCAAGCAATTCATTTCTTATAATACAAATGTTCTTTCTTGAAGCCAAATTTATATCTATACACACATATATGTGTTTGTGTGTGTGTGTGTGTATATATATATATATATATTTTATCTTTTTGAAGATGTGTCCAAATGAAGTTCTGTGATTGATGATTGGAAAGATGTCAACACCCTTGATAAAAGCAATACAACAGCCAAGAGGAAAGAAGAGGAGTAGGGTTGATTCGATTAATGAACTGTGTATATTATGGGATAAAGAGTGTGATGAAGACAACAGTGACTAGCCAATGGACTCATGGAACAAACTAAAGAGTCTAGCACTGGAATGGATGGGGTTTGATAAACATGGAAGTGTTTTGGAGAACGTAAACTGGGATGATGATCCACTTGGCATGTTTTTTGACAAATTGTGTAAGACTGGCTTCATGAGTAAAAGGCACCTTCAACAAACCATAACTAGGAAACAGAAACAGCAGATGCAAGAAACCCTTGTATCCCAATCTGAGCATGACAGTTCCCCTGAAAATTCTCCTTGCCCTTCTGCTAGACTTTCATGGAGTGTTCCTCTACAGGACAAGGATCTCTGTATCTGGTGCATGATGCCAGAAGACAAAAAACATCCTGGCTGAGACAAATGGTGTCTTCTCCAATAAATGGATGCATGGCACATGTTCAAGGCTCACACAGAGTACCTAGAAGATGCTACACTGTGTGACCATATCTCAGCTGTAACGGATTGTGCAACAGATCCTTTTGATGCTGAGATTCGGTATCATCGCTCCTGTTGGAAAAAATATGTTTCTTCAATATGAAACCAGGACAAAAACATTAATTCAGATCTCCACTTACAACAGGTTCATCTTGCGGAAATTCGAGAAATGTTCTTCAAACATGTGTGGACAGCTGTATTGGATATGAATGAGCCAAGAACATTACAAGGACTAATGATGGGCTGCAATAACATGTTGAGGAATTTCGGTTATGATACAAGTACAACAAAATCAAGCATAATGAAGCAGATGATTCAAAATGAGTTTGAAAACAGGATCTGATTTCATGATCATTTCCACAAAAACAAGCATAGCATTGTGTATGACAGATTTGCAGGTGGAAGTTATGTGGAAGCAGCAATCTACTTGTGGGGAGTGAGTGATGAACAATTACTGAATACCATTGCCAAGTGCCTGAAAGATAAGTTATCGCGTGATGCAGGCATGAGTTGGCTTCCACATATTAATGAGCTTGAGAACACTAAAGAACCTAATCCTGAGTTACGAATGTTTCTCACCTGGCTAAAGAACCCTGCTGCTAGTGACTTCAGTAATAGCTGCCAGGAGCCAGAGATTGCAGCCTTGTCATCACTGTTATTTTCATTCATCATGGGGAAGCACACTTCCTTAAAGGTCAAGTTATCAATGATGATTCATGGCCTGACTAGAAGTTATGAGATTATAGACATGATGAAGAAATTATCACTTGGAATAAGCTACCAGGATGTTCTTAATCTATATGCTACATTCAATTCAATTCAATATTCAATTTAATGTTATTTTACCAGGAGATACACCACTGAGAAGGACTCATTAACAAAGTGGTCTTGGAAGACAAGCAAAACATTTCAAAATGCACAGTACAAAAATTGCATAACAAATAGCAAAAGGCACAACAAGAAGTACGAAATGTGGATTGCAGTACACAGGGTTAACAATAGAGTTTAGCATTGTAGCTGAGTGACATTCATGGGTTTACACTTCAGGAACATACATATGAACATATGATCATTGCATAAAGCTACTAATACATAATGAAGGCAGTGTAGTAATACAATAATGAGGCTAAGGAATCATTTAGAAGGATGATTAAGCAAGAGGGAGAAAGTGGGATGTGAAAGAATAGTAAAAAGCAGGAGCATGGAGTTATTTAGAAGGCATGCGCTAAGAGAAAAGGGACAAGGAAGAGCTGAGGTAGTAGTAAGAAAAGGGGTGGGCAGAGGGAACTAGATGAGAAGGAAAGGGAAGGGCAGGGCATTGAAGACTGCATCCACAAAAGTGCTATTGCTAGGGTGGAGAGGGCACAATGGCCTAGCAGTGGCCTAGGTATAGCATTGACATTTAATTGCCAATACAGATTTTTGCATTAATTTAAAGGAGTTAAGACCAATCAGCTGTGTTAGTTTTAAGGTATCTTGGATAGTATTCCACAGGTAAGGAATAGAATAACTAAGAGATGCAAAGCCAAAGCGAGACCTAATTCTGGGTGTATCCAGTCGAATAAAGTTGTAATGCCTAACAGAATATGAACACGGGGAAGTACTGAAGAGGTCATGAATATAAGTAGGTAGTTTCAAGGAGAGAGCTCTATAGGCCCAGAGGGAGTTATTACGGTATCTTCGAGCAGCTAAAGACAGTCAGCCTAGTTGTGCATAGATCATTCAATGATGTGCATTAGCTGTGGCATTAGTGAAAAACCTTACTGCCCTATGGTAAAGGATGTCAAGTTTTGCAAGGGCAGTTTCAGAACCATGGCAATATATGATGTTCGCGTAATTGAAGAGGGGCCAAAAAGCTGATGTGACAAGCCTTAGTTTAGCTTCAAAGGTTAGCAGATGCCAGATCCTGAAGAAGAGTCCAAGCCTTTGCCTGAGTTTTTTAGTGAGTTCCTCAATATGAGTGGAAAAGGAAAGTCTGTGAGCCAGTCAGAAGCCAAGATATTTAAATTTCTCAATGGCCTCAATAGTTTTGCTCAAGATGGTCATGATCAGAAGGTTAGAAGGGAGGGAATTTAGATCACCCAAATTGTCTTGGGGTGAGACTAGCATAACTTTAGTCTTTTTGGCATTGAGTAATAATTTTAATTGTAGTAGATTATGTTGTAACAAAGTAAATTATTTTTGGAGAAGGAGACACGCATCTTCTATAGAGGGTTTAGCAACATAGATGACGTGTCATCAGCAAATAAATGGATACTTGCATTCATAACTCATTGGTCAATATTATTAATGTATATGGCAAAGAGGAGGGACCCAAGAACTGACCCTTGAGGGACACCTCTTAGAAGGGTTTTAAGTGGGTATTGGTCGCCTTGAGCTATAACTTGCTGCCACCTTCTGGTAAGGTAGCAGGAGAACCAATTGTGGACCATGGTGTCAATTCCAAGGTTATGCAGCAGGAACAGGAGCAGATTGTGGTCGAACACTTTACTTAAATCTAAGAAAAGCGCACAGACAGAATTTTTGGCATCTAAAGCAGTCTGCCAATCATTAGTGACCTTGGCTAGACCAGTAACTGTGCTGTGCTTGGGACAAAAATCTGACTGAAGGGGGTTAAGGAGATTAGCATTTTCTTGATACTCTCTGAGCTGGGCGTTAACTATTTTTTCCAGAAGTTTAGATAAGGTAGGTAACAGAGACATTGGCTGATAATTGTTTAGATCAGAAGGATCACCAGATTTAAAGAGAAGGATTACATGGGCGACTTTCCATGTGGGAGAAAGTACACCTTGTAGAAGAGATAGATTAAAGAAGTGGGTGATAGGTGGGGCGAGGAAATAGTAGTCAAGTTTCAGAAAAAATGGATCAAGACAATCCACAGCTGTGCTTTTATTAGGATCAAGGGATAGAAGGAGATCTTCCACTTGTTTTAGAATAATTGTACTAAAGCTGAAGGTGGTTACGGGACATAAGTTCAGCAGGTTGTGAGTCTGGCCATATAAGGGTCTAATTTTGCTAGCAGAAGATGTGTCGAAGGCCATGCCTGCAGTGGCAAAATGGTTGTTTGGCAGATCAAGGATAGAGATCCTGTCAAGTTTGAGCTTGAGAAGAATGACTGTTGTCCTGAAGAGCTTGCCTATGATTTTCCTGGAACTGCCATTCTAGACAATGATGACTTTCAGGATGACACATTGACCAGAGTAGATACATCTCCCTGCACAAACATGATGTTTGTTCAGCCAAAGGATGTTGCTACTAGATTTTCTACTGAAACTCATCCTAAACTAGCCATGGCAAAGCCTCTTGAGATGAAAAATATCAGTGCAGAATAACACAGAGTTCAGCCTTACAAGATGGTCAAATGTGGCCTACCATCAGTTCGAGCTGAAGTTGATATCTCACGACAAAGTACTCAGGATCAAAAGATTCGAGAAATGGTCCATTCTTTGGCTCGTCTTGATAGCAACGGGAAAGAGGTTTCAGCTGAAAGCCAGAAGACTGGGGCATTTGCTGGATTTCAAGCCAATAACCTGAAGTTGGCTACAAAGAGCAAGACATACTACTACCTCACATTGCCCAAGCCACCCTACAAGTCAGTAGTACATGAGGTGATGTGTCGCATAGTCACTGTAGCAAAAAAGAAGTTGATGTCTTTCATTCAACTGGTTGGAGGCCAGCCAGTCTATGGTCTGATTGTTCAGTTGAAAAATGAGAATCCTACACAGTTTAAACTCATCCTTCCATTCCTAGGTCCATCCCATGTGCAGCGTTCTTTCATATCAGCAATCAACAAGTGATTCAAAGGATCTGGTTTGTCTGACATTCTTGTTGCAGCTAGTGTGATTACAGAGGGTTCAGTTGACAAACCACTGTGCGAAAAACATTATAAGAAAAGCATCAGATGTCATCGACTGAAGTACAAAGTACTAGCTCACAGAATAATTCAAAAGGGACTTAGTGATGGTCTACACTTGTCTCCAGAGCTACAAGAAAAGCTAAAAAAAACTAAGACACCTCTCCACAAAAACACAAGAAGAGCTCAAGATGATCTGTGATGAACTAGAGGCTGATCCAGAGTTATCTTCATTTGCTGTGAAAGCATTCGAAACAGTTGAAAATTCTGATAGTTCAATGGCAAAGTATTGGCTCAGTTTCATGCACATGACTGAAATACTGATGATGAATATCCATGCATTAAGAACTTAGGATTGGGAGGCATTCAAGGCAAACTCAGACTGATGTTGCCAAGGCTGCATGTATATGACAATGACAAGTATGGAAGATGGCTCATTGAGTTCTGGCTAGAGATTAGCTGCCTGCCTGGGCAGAAAGTCAAGAACATGCATAATGGTTTATTTGCACAATCAATGACAGGGAGCCCCTACTCTTGCTTGCCACTGGATCTATATAGAAATGGCAATGAACAAGAGCTCAAAGATGAAAGCCAGTAGGATGAGAAAATTGAAAAATGAGAATCCTACACAGTTTGAACTCATCCTTCCATTCCTAGATCCATCCCATGTGCAGTGTTCTTTAATATCAGCAATCAACAAGTTATTCAAAGGATCTGGTTTATCTGACATTCTTGTTGCAGCAACTGTGATTATGGAGGGTTCAGTTGACAAAGCACTGCATGAAAAACATTATAAGAGAAGCATCAGATGTCTTCGACTAATGTACGAGGTACTGGTTCACAGAATAATTTGAAAAGGACTTAATGATGGTCTATGGTCTACACTTGTCTCCAGAGCCACAATAACAGCTAAAAAAACTAAGACACCCCTCCATAAAACACAAGAAAAGCTCAAGGTGATCTATGATCAACTAAAGGCTGATCTAAGGTTATCTTCATCTGTTGTGAAAGCATTCAAAACAGTTGAAAATTCTGACAGTTCAATGACAAAGTATTGGCTCAGTTTCATGCACATGACTGAAATACTGATGATGAATATCCGTGCATTAAGAACTCAGGATTGGGAGGCATTCAAGGCAAACTCAGATTGATGTTGCCATGGCTGCAAGTATATGACAATGACAAGTATGGAAGATGGCTCGTTGAGTTCTGGCTAGAGATTAGCTGTCTGCCTGGGGAGAAAGTCAAGAACATGCGTGATGGTTTATTTGCACAATTAATGACAGGGAACCTCTACTCTTGTTTGCCACTGGATATATATAGAAATGACAATGAACAAGAGCTCAAAGATGAAAGCTGGTTGGACGAGAATTTTTGAAGAATGAGAAGATGCTGCTAACTCACACTTGAAATGCAAACTTTATAAATAGAGTCACAATCTCTCTGCATGCCATTGCAAACATGAAGACAACCTCTTAATGCTACAGTGAGAATTCAACCATCTGACTCAGAGCAGATGAACAGGAAGTACAGGATATCGATAGCTGCATCACAGAATTTGACTGTGATCCTTTTGACCATACAAAGCCTAGTCTGAGGACTCTCCAACCTGGAATGATTACATCAGAAAAACTTGTTGAGGACTTTAAAACAGCATGTGAGGATGGTGAATCACTAGTCAACAAATTCTTTCAGAAGCAGATGTTTTCAACTAAGAAATCATTTGGTGCAACAGTTCACAGAAACTCAAGGTACAACTTCAGTAGACAACCTATTATCAGAGATGGAACAAAAACCATTGTAACGAGGACTAGTGTAATAGAAAACAATGCCATGGCAGAAGTAATCTCTCTCTTGCTCAGAAGTGCAAGGAGAAATTTGACCTGTTACAAGTAATGGAGCATCGTGCGACAGAAGAATGTCTTCACAATATTCAATCCTAATGGAACTATGGTCAAAGTGCAAAAATCTAAATTAGTTGAAAAGTTGAACCTGGCTTCACTACACCCCATCAGTAGCTATATTGCCTTGGTAGACATTGGACTCATTTGGAGGCTTGCCACTCGTTCTGCAGAGGACAGAGAAAAGCATGATGAGACTGACTTCACATAGGCAGATTATGCTCATAAGGCATTTGCACTTGTCCTGGCTTGACACCCCAAAGCTTCCGAGATCATCTTTGTGAATGATCCATATGACTTGGAGTTGAGCATCAAAGACAGTGAGCATGAATGTAGGACAACATGCACATCATATGCAGTAGGGACACAGAATATCTATATCAATAAAGAAGATAAGCTGCCTGCTTCAAATGACTTCCACAACATGTTCAAAAACCCAGACAACAAAATACATATCCAACTTCTCCTGAAGGGTGAATTCAGGGTGTTTTCACATCAACATCCAGCCATCCGATTTCTATATTCTTTGAGGGGCAACTGTTGTGAATCTGTCCTCGGAGGATGAACACGTGCAAATTAAAGAGTTCCGGTGCCATCACATAGAAGTAGACATGATACTTCTGTATATATACTCAGAACTGAGGAACAATGAAGTAAAGGATGTTGTACTTGATGCAAAAGACACTGATGTAGTAATCCTAGCTGCATATGTATCACACCAGGGTGATGGTGTTCTTGGCTTGAGGAGGAAGGACATATTTGACTGCAAGGCATTGTGTTCAAAACAAGTTGCTCAAGTCATTGTACCTCTATATACTGGGTTATCATACTGGGAGTTGAATGGGAGAAGGCAATTTTGCCCATACATTCCATTCACCTGCATTAGCGGGTCCAACAACTCCCCTCACTTAGCAGTAGGTTGTCAAGTTTTTTCTTAAAAATATCTAGATTCTCACTATTAACCACTTCACATGGAAGGCTGTTCCACACTCGAACTGTGTGTTGAAGAAAGAACGTATATTTTCCATTATTTTTTACTTTACCCAATTTGATTTGCATTTTTATGTGCCCTAAAATAGTCTGGTTTAACCTGAAACTTAACCCCTATTTCTTCCATTAATTCTTTGTCTTGCACAATTTTATATAGTTGCATCAGATCCCCCCTAACTCTCCTCTGCTCAAGACTATAAAGCCCTAAATGTTTTAGCCTATCATCATAACTGTGGTTGCGTATTGGTCTAATCATTTTAGTTACTCTGTGCTGCACCTTCTCAATCCTGTCTACATCACCCCTGAGGTGTGGGCTCCACAGTGGGGAACCATAATCCAGGAGCGGTCTGATATAAGACTTGTACAGTGGCATGATACAGTTTTCTGATCTATTTATAAAACCTCTCTTAATGTTTTTGATCATGTAATGTGATCTTTATATCAAAGTTGTACAGTGGGCCCTGAATTTAAACATAAACACAGAGGAACAGATGCAGTCTCAGGGTTCTTTGGACACGGAAAGAAGTCAGTATTTCAAAGTGCACTAAAATCTGAAGCAGCACATAGGTTGTTGTCTGGTGTAGGAAAGAGTCTCCCAGTGACACCAAATATTCTGGACAACATGGCAAAGTTCACTATCAGGATTGTCTATTGAGATAGTATCAGCAAGACACTAGCTGAGGCTTGAGCTTTGAAGTGTAGCAAAATGAAGAGAAAGTCAATCCAGAGAATACCTCCTGACTGTGATTCATATGATTTGAAGGTGAAGCGAGTTACTTACCAGGTGCACATCCTGCCCAACTATAACAAGACTAATGCTCCACCATCACCACTGGACCATGGCTGGACTCTGATTGAAGTGAAATGTCAACCTCTCCGATGCACAAAGGCACCTCTGCCAAAGAGCCTCAGGGATATTGTAGCACGAGAGAACGTATCAACAGCTGGAAAAGATGATGAATGCAGACTCCGATGCAGAATCTGATACAGACTATGATTCTGATAATAATAATAATAATAATAATAAACTTTATTTTTATGGCGCCTTTCAAAACCAAGGTGCCTAGCAAAAGTACAATCACATAATTAAAAATTCCACAACAAAATAATCAATAGCACATCTCAAGGCCAATAATATAATCATATAATCTTAAACTCTTTCCATCCACTAAATGCCATAGGCTTAACTCCATAACCAGGTTTTCAGTGCTTGTTTAAAACCATCCACGGTTGTGTGCTCACGTAATCGATGGGGTAGAGAATTCCAGAGAGTAGGGGCAGCATACATAAATATTCTGGCCCCAGAAGATTTTCAGCATACCCTCAGAATCTCTAGCAACCCCTCGTTGGCTGAGTGGAGCGATCGCTCGGGGCAATGAGGAACCAGAAGCTCTTTCAGGTAGTCCGGGCCAAGTCCGTGTAGGGCTTTAAAAGTCAGAAAACTGACTTTAAAGGTGATCCACCACTGAACTGACAGCCAGTGCAGTCCACGCAGCACTGGCAAAATATAACAGGAATGCTAGGATCCCATCAACAGCCACCGCAGCATTCTGCACTAGCTACAAGCGACGCGGATTTCCACCCCAGATAGCCCTAGGTACAGGGAGTTGCAGTAATCCAAGCGTGAGGTCACAAAGCCATGAATCAGAGTAAGAAGGTCATCATACGGAACAAGGTGCCTGATCCTGGTGATATTCCTCAGATGGTAGAATGAGGAACTGACAACAGTCGACACCTGAGAATGCAGGGTTAGCCCATCATCAAAAATTACCCCCAGGTTCCGCACCCATTCAGAGATTGGGAGTGGCTCACCCCCAAGATATAAACCAGAGGGTGAGCCCCTCCCAATCTCCCTATCCGGTGACCAGGATCCACAACCAATATCTCAGTCTTATCAGAGTTCAACTTTAGCCAGCTGGATTTTGGCAAGACAGTTATTAAAGACCGAGACAGCTCCATCCTGATCAGGGGCAAAAGGAAGGTAGAGCTGGGTATCATCAGCATAGCAGTGAAACCTCAGCCCATACCTTCTTACAATGTCTCCGAGAAACAGCAAATATACTGCCAACAACATGGGGGACAGCACTGATCCCTGAGGAACTCCACACGTTAATGAGACCGGGTCCGAGGAAAAAAAACTTGACACCACCCTCTGAGATCTTCCCATGAGGAACGATGTAAACCACTTGAGGACCATACCCAACAGTCCACAAATGAACCTCAGGCAATCAAGCAGCACCCCATGGTCCACAGTATCAAACGCTGATGAGAGACCTAGGAGGACCAAGCTAGAACAGCTCCTCCCATCTCTAGCCATCAGGAGATCATTGAGCACCTGAATCAGCACTGTCTTGGTACTATGCCTCTTTTAAAATCTGGACTTAAGGGGTTCATAGATGGCATGGATGGTCAAGTGGTCCTCCAGCTGTGTGGTCACTACTTTCTCAATCACCTTCCCCACAAAGGGAAGGTTAGAGATTGGTCTGTAGTTAGAAAGGCAGTCTGAGTCCAAAGAGGCTTTCTTCAAGAGTGGTGTTGCCACCGCCTCTTTTAGGGAGCTTGGAAACTCACCAGTCTCCATGGAGCACCAGACTATATGAGCTAGGACCGGCCAATGACATCACTACAACCCAAAATTAGGGAAGTAGGTCCCGGATCCAAACTACAGCATGTAGGGTGCATATTCTGGACAATCTGCATGACATCCATGAAAGCCAGCTGACCCAAGGTACACCAAGGAAGACTAAGATATGCGAACCCACACTGGTCCACCACAGTGCCCATGGAGTGTGCCAGATGGAAAGCCAATCTGATGTCGGCAACCTTAGTTGCAAAAAATCATGCAAGTTCATCACGCTCTTCTTGCGAGAATGCTTTCCAAACTAGTAGGCAGGCTAGGTTGCACAGTCTGTCCACAGTTCGGAACAACTGAGCTGGTCAATTTTGAGCAGCCGCAATCTCCCCAGACAGGAACTCTGCCTTCTTATGGGAGATTTCGGATTGATAGTCTTGGTAATGGTCCATCAATCTAAGGCAGTCGGCATCAAGAGCAGACTTCCACCAGCAATGCTCCAACCTTCGTCCAAGTTACCGCATCTCCCTCAAAGTCCCATCAAACCATGGGGACCAAGGGTGAAGGGAGAGTGGACGAACATGGACAGGAGCAATGTTATCCAGAGCTGTCATAATGGCTAAATTATAAGCCACCACGAGGGCTTCTGGGTCATTGTTTGCCTCTGGGAAGGACAAGAGATCCAGGACCGCCATTAGGCCTTGAGAATTTATATCTCGCAAAGGGTGATACCGAATCATCTCTACAGGGGTTGGCCTACAAAGGGGGGCACTTAAACTATACCCCACAGTATAATGATCAGACCATCCAACTGGTTCCACCTCCAAGTTGGAGGCGTCAATCCCCAGGAGGAAGACTAAGTCAAGAGAGTGACTTTGATTATGAGTGGCAGTGGAAACAACCTGTGTAAGGCACAGAGATGTCATCAACTGGAGGAAGTGCTGACCAAAATGCGAGAGTTCATCGTCAGCCCAGGCATTAAAGTCACCCAGGACCATCAGCCTCGGTGACTCAAACACATGTCGACAATGAAGTCTGCCACTTCCTGGAGGAATCGTTTCTCATCACCTGGTGGACAGTAGATGAGAACAATCTTACAGCCTACACCCGCCATTATGGTACACTCAAATGACTCCATCTGCCCCACTGGTACATTTGTGAGGTTAAGTTCAGACTGTTACCCCCCCCCGCAACCCAATCTCGGGCGGTGTATCACCAAGTACCTGGCAGGAACTTCAGCCTCCAAAATGGGGCCAGAATTCTCATCCAGCCAGGTCTCAGTGATGCAAGCCAGATCCACAAATTTAACAAGATCTGCAATAATTGCAGTCTTATTTTTAATGGACCTAGCATTGCATAACACTGCTCGAGCTGGGTGAACTTCCCGGGCTGCCCAGACCACCTGCCTACCATTATTTGTAGTGCCCTTGGGTATGGAAACCAGGCATGGTGAACCTTGCTTCTGGTTCCATTTCACCCCAGGGTGTCTCCTTGATCTCACTACCCTGATGTGGTGGCCCCCTCATTTGTCCCCCACTGTTCATGCCCCACCCCTCCTTGATTCTTCCGTGCAATACCCAGCACCCTACGGTGCAGGTAGGTTGTAAACTGAAGTGGAGGAGGGAAAAGGGGTGGAGGGCAAGAAGGGCAGAGGATGAATAGCACACCGCCATGGAGGCAGAACCACAACACATTTTCAAACAAGGAACCTTCCTCAAACTGTCCAACTGTTCAAAACAAAACCCAAACAAACCCAAACCTAAAAGAAAATAATAAACCAATACACAATCCTATCAGATCCTACTCATATAGTAATTATTTTTAACCCTCCCCCAATAATTAACATAAAACTAAAGAAAATAAAAATAAAAAAAAACACACTTAACATAAATAAACATTAAATTAATAAAAAATAAAACCATTTTGGAAGAAATTTCACAAGTCCAAGTCCAGAGGTCCTCTCACCACCAATCAGGAAAGGACAATCTTCTCGTGAGCTCTCATCTCCTTGGCAGATGCAAACAGATTAGAAATACTTCCAAAATAAACCCCTAGTTCCAACTCTCATGTACTCTCACTACTAGAGTCTGGGGAAACAGTTATTAATTGACACTCTCACTGTCACTAAATAAATAAAATAAAAACAGTTAACCATAAATCAAAACAAAGAACAGGAGAACAGGAGTCCAGAGTTACAGAAATAAAATTCCTCTAGAAAGCTTCTTCAGAGTCAAACACTTATTATTTGGCACTCTCACTGTCAGTAAATAAATAAAATAAAGACACTCTGACCGTGATTCAGAATCATGAGCAGGAGAAAATAGTCCAAAAGTACCAGAATACACTTTCTTCTGAAAGGTCTCTTCAAGGGCAGACACCACTCTAGGACCAGGGAAGCCTGATCAAACTGACCTGACGGATGGCTGCTAGCCACAGCAGCTACCCACAGAGATCCCTTGTGGTGCCCACCAAACGATAGGCCCCCAGAGATCCCTAGGGCTCAATCCTCAACACCGACTCCCCAGTGGACGAGAGCAAGAACCCTGTGCCACTATGACCAGTGCACCAACTGCCAGACAAATTGGGATGACTCCAACAGGTCCCAAATCAAGTATCCACTGCCTCTAAATCCACCAGAAAGTCCAACGACAGTTTTCCATGCAGTGAAAAAACTGCATTTAGAAGAGAACCAAAACGTAGATTATAGTTGCATCCTAAGGGCATTCAGCTCCACTGTCAGCTTGCAGAACCCTTAATCCCTTTCAGCTGATGAAAATCAAAAGAAACAGAGAAATTGCTTCTCCCCAGCAGCGTTTTAATACACATGAACAGACCAAACAGACCGAAATTCGTTCCACAGCACAGCACGAAGAGATGAACAAAGTCCTCCAGGAATTCCCACACGTTCTGAATTCTCCAACTCAGCATAGCTACAGCGCACTACAACGAGCTCAAGCCACACACAGAGGTCAATCCAAAAACAAAGAACAATTAAGTTTGACAAAAAAGACGGTCAAATATGGTCAAAAACTCATAAAGTGTCACTCAAAGCTAAACATTTATACTTAAAACCATTAAAATCTATTCCAGATGCCTGAAAACCATGGAGTAGCTCACAGAATAAGTTCACAGCAAGCCCAGCCTGGCAGCCAAAGAGGCCGGTATAAATGTCTGGTACTTTCTGATAATGACTCTAAGAATAACATGGAAGAAGAAAATGAGTAGGAGATTTTGCGCATGCTCAAATGAAGACAGCACTTCAAACATTAATTTGAGAATGTTACGACAGCAATATGGCTTCAAACATTATGGATATTAAATAATTGTACAATATGAACATGTTACCAAACTAGAAATTTTCAATTAAAAATGTTACTAACTGCACAAAACCAGATTTTGTCAAAATAAAAGTTGGCTATTTTTCTGACATCGAAAAATGACATGCATTATATACTTAAATTTAGAAACACGAATTTCAAGTTTTGGAGGTGGGGGAATTTGGAATTAAGAAGCCATTATAGTGGAAATTTGAGAATATGTTGTCATGGTGTCTTTGGCTTCAAGAAAGAACATATTTATTATAAGAAATGAATTCCTTGACCCTCAAACCCCCAATTTAGACACCAAATACAGCTTTATACGACAACTATGAGCTGAGATAAGCAATTTTAGAGATTTTTGGCAGCCATCTTGAATTTGGCCACCTAGCAGAAATTGCCCACATTTTTGAGAGGGTCCTCCAAGTCCATCTTTTTTATCACTATTTAGTCATATAAAAAACACCTTCAAACCTCTGTCCTCATAAATTGGTCATAGATTCCTATTATTTTTCTTTTACTATAATTTATAAATGTCATCTGTAATTCTACATCAATCTGGAGCTTTCCAAATTTAGTTTCATTAATTTCCTTAATTGTAGTAATAATATCTTCCTTAGTAATGACCCAAGGTACTGGTTTAAAATAGTCTACATCAACATGAATAAGTATCTTTTGATGTATACCCATTATCTGATGTTCATCCAAACCTGAAAAACAAAGAATGGGTGATATACAGTGCAGTACATACTATAAGATTCCACAGTGATGGAATACAGTATATTTTATGGCCCTTTGCAACTAGAGCTTAACATTGCTTACAATTTTTATTGTCAAGGGTGTCTTTATGTTCCTGCCACTTTTTTGATGATATGAAGATTTTTCTTTTGCCAGAATTGTTATAGACTGTTTTCTTGCCTCGGGAGACTGATGTTCTAGCTTGTTTTATTTTTTCTAACCTTCCAAAGTAAATGTTGTAATTTTTTCTTTTCCCTTTTACAATGTATATTACACCAAGATTTAGAACAGTTACTAGTTATTATTTGTGTATCTACTTTTCATGCTAAGACTTTATGTTGTCAAAAGCAGAAAGTGTTTCTTTGACATTTTCACATTCTAAGATAATTTCTAAAATAAAGGAGCTGAGAGCAATTAAGTATGTATGAAACATTCTCAAAATTATTACTTGACCATTTTATTCTCTTTTCAGTAATTATTTTTCAACTGCTCTGATTTAAGTTTCATACTCTAGAATTTGTAACTACATTTCCTATTATTATATTTAAGCATGAATGTTCTGATTCAGGATGAATGAGAACTGTTAAGTTTTGGATAAGTTAAAGGCCACATAAACATGACCATAAGAAATCTACTGCAGACATAACCACAGGGCCAACAAAATAGCTACCCTTACTATCTCCTATTGTTCTATATCAGTCAAACATAGGCCCACATCTAGAAACAAAGTCTATTCCCAACAGTGGTCACACACATACAGAAAAGTTCTGGAACAGACCCTGCTTTTCATTGGGAAACTCCAGTTCTCTGTTCATTCCTGGAGCTGTCAATCATTCTTATCAGAGCTGGAGGTCTGTCAACCAATAAATGATTGACTGCATGAGTCACACTTGAATTAATGAAGTCCTTTTCTAGTTCATGAGTTCTCTATGGCTCCCTCTACAGGATTTGGAGCTTGATTGGCTGATAAATAACCTCTGATCCCATGACCATGCTTATGTGGGTCAGAGGTGGCAGAGATGGCTATTGAAATTATAGTCCAAGGGCACTCATGCCTAAAATGTCTTTATTTACAAAGCTGCAATCCATAAACCTGATCCTCTGGTGCAGACATGTCATGTGTGGACACGTTAAGTGTTCAGGTCAGTCAGGGCAATGATTAGAGGATTTTTTATACAGTCTGGAGTGGCCATGCACTCACAACATCAGCAGTGCTCAAGCTTTTGATGAGCAAACTGTGTGGACTGTTAAAAGGTAAGCTCCACATGGGGGTTACATTCCTTTACTCTCTTTTTTATGATGTTAAACCAGCAAATATTAAATTTGTATTAGAAATCATCAATGCTGATTCACTCAGTGATTTGCCTGCCGGTAAAGACCTCTCATAACCATAAAAATGTTTCATGCACAGCTTCAAGGAGAATGTTCAACCTTTTCAAATGGGGTGTCTGTCTCATTTAGATATGGTTTGCAGTTCTCTCACCCTAAAAATGTGCTTTGAGAGACTATTAGAATCCTAGGGGACAGTCCGCATGTCCCTATAAACATAAATGAAAACTGTAAAACCTACATAAAAAAACATGTCAAAACTGAGCAAGGAGGTGTGAGGAGACAGCTACAGGGATGTGGATATTATTTTAGGTGCTTCACTGTCATTATGCCCCCCCCCCCAAGTAAAAAAGGCTTGCACAGGGTCCCTTGATCACCAAGACCAGCACTACAGAGCAAGATGAAACATGAGCATAGCCGGGGGGGTTCAGGGTGCCCTGAAGGCCCCTCCTGTCTTGCTTACATTGTGTTTTCATAAACAAAGTATATACCTGGACTAATGCTTATTATATTAGAACTTTAGGAGTTTATTAATCTTCTTCATTGTAGAAATTTATAAATATGATAGATATATTTGTTAGTAATGTTTTCATGAGTAATATTGATTTTGACTATCTTTTTTATTACTTTATATGTGGTTGTATATACTGTAGGAAAAAGATTGTTACAAACAAAAACAATTGGAATTTCTTTGGTGGCAACCTCTTTTCCTAAGTTCTGGCTATGCTCCTGTGAGATCCTTTTCATTCCAGGCGAGGTAAGGTGAGGTTGAGGTGAATTTACAGAGCTGTTTGTGGAAATCTAGAGTGCACTCACCTGCACTTGACCTGTAGATAAGCTTAAGGAGTTCAGTGTTCAGTATTGTAAATCTCTCTGCTCAAGCATTAACAAGCTCATGTTTTGTTTTGTTCTCAAGAGTAATCAGTTTTAATGGGAGAAAGCATTTGGCTTTACTCTTACAGGTATACTTCTTAGTGACAGCCATAAAAAATATACATGAACAGTATAACAACCAGGAAATCTTTAATGGAGTGTGAGACACACAGTACATAAAGAGTTCTACTCTCTCAACTTCCAGTGAAAGCTCATTCAGCCTGTGAATCCTGGCAGAAAAACAGAACAACACAATAGTTTCCTGCAGATCGTAAATCCACATCCACAGAAAATGTGAGAGCTTTCCAGATCGGATGCTCATCTTTCGCTACATTACAAGCTGCCAAAGCATAGGAGACATGATTGCATTATGAAACACTGCCATGTACCTCATCATAAGAAAGTGGGAGAAGGTCACATAAAGGACAACTTCAGCACAATAAAGATGATGTAGGTGGGAGCGAGCATTCACATCACTGCACCTTGGGCTTCTGCCTTTACATAGAGGTCTACAATATTTGCAGAAATGCAGTAAGCAAATCCACTCATCACCACAGGTGTGCAAAATGGATTCATGATTATGTTTTTTGGTCAATGGTTGCTGTCAAACAGTGGTTGCTGTCAAACAGTGGCTATCAGCTTAAAGCAGCAGTGTATGATAGTGGTGAACATTTTGACCTACACTTTTTTATTCTATTTTAGATTGCCCCTCATCTCTTGACTTGTATGAAGCCCTTGTTTCTGCAGTTTCAATCTGCCTTAGTACTTATTTTTACATTTAGAATACTAAAAGAGTGCTCCTTTTAATAAGGCTCACACCAGGTTTTCATCACTTTTCTGAGCTGTTTTTTTTTTTTTATAAAATCAATTCTGTTGTGACTCAAGTGAACTACAATGTAATGCAGCAGGCAGTGCTCCCTAACTTGATGGGAAAATGCACGTTCAAAAACAGCTGCAAATACTGATGAAAACCTGGGCCCAGCCATATTAAAAGGAGCACCATTTAATTTCAAATGTGAAACAAGAACGCAAGCAGACTCAAAATGAATAAGGGTATCATACAGTTCAGGAGATAAGGAACAATCTAAAGACAGAATAAACAAGCATTTGTCAATGCCGAATGTTTGCTTGCTGGTATTAGAATTGGAAACGCAGGAGTTAGACAGATGCAGAGTAGGAATGGCAGTAAAGTATTGAACTTCACGCCACCCCCACCTCCACCCTGCAGAGATGGACAGGCATTGGGGTATGCATTTGGTTTGTCGCCCATAGCGTTCATGCCATTTCAACTCACTCTATCCTGCAGACACTGACAAATGCTGAGGTGTGCCTTGGGGTGTTCGGCTTTACAGTCACCCCACTCCAGAAGGACATACACTGAAATGGGTACAATATTGAATGGGGTGAAGTCTGGGGCCGAAGACTGCAATGCACAGCTCGATGCCTGTCAGTGGCTGCAGGGTGGGGGGGGGTTGGAATGGCAAGAGCATTACAGTCAGCAATCCAAAGGCACACCCCTGATGCCTGTCAGTCTGTACAGGGTGGGACGTTATGGTTAGAAACTGTAACACCCCGGGCATTTGTTGGTATTTGCAGTACAAATTTTCAACATGGCCACTTTGTGGGCTCCACCTCATGAAAGCATTTGGGACCTCTTCTCATGAACAGTGGCACTGTGATTTTGTCAATGTGTCCCGAAATTTGAGTTTCCACAATGACCGTGCCATAGTGCGCCAGAAGTATGAAAACACAGATCAGGCAGTATGTGAAGAATGACAGCTGTACCATTCATAGGGAGGTGTGAAGAGATGGCAATGTTGAAAATCTGTAGTGAAAATACTAAAAATGCTCAAACTTCCAAGCATACGTGGAAACTGCGCAACGCATGCATGTAACACAGTCATTTAGTGGAATTATTTCACCAAATGTTCAACAAAGGCATTTTGTGACCTCTGCTCATGAACACTGTCAGTATGATTTTCTTAATCTTTCCCGAACATTGATTTCCCACAGCAACCGCGGTATTGTGCGTCAGATGTGTAAATGCATATTTTGGGCAGGATGTGAAAAATGACTGCTGTACTGTTCATAAGGAGGTCTGAAAAAATGCCAATGTTGAAAATCTGGAATGAAAATACTACAAATTTGCAAAGTTATGAGGGTGCATGGAAACTGCACAATGCACACTTGTAACACAGTCATTTTATGGACATTTGTCAGCAAATTTTCAACATAGGCTTTTAGGACCTCTGCTCATAAACAGAGTCACTGTGGTTTTACATGCGAACACACATACGAACATATGAACATATGAATCTGCCAGCAGAACACACCAATCAGTCTATGTAAGTCTGCCCGAGTGTGAAGCTAGCACCCTAGATTGCAGCTGCCCCAGCCTCCTCCCCCCCTCAGTTCCTCCCCCATTTGTCCCAGTCCCTGCCCCCAACTCTTCCTCTTGCTTTATCCCACTCCTCCTTAAAGCTATTGACTGTCCTACATGTTGCCATCCCCTCTGGCAGCACATTCCAACTAGACACCACCGTCTCAGAGAAGTTGTGCCTCCTCATTTCCCTCTTGAAACATCCCCCTTCCAACCTTAGCCCATGCCCCCTCGTCTCTCTTCCACTCCTCAGTTTAAACACCCCTCAGGTATTTAAACTCTTCAATCATATCCCCCCATCCCTCCTCTCCTCCAGTGTGTACATGTTCAGCTCCTTCAGCCTAACTTCATATTCCTTTCCTTCCATCCCCTGTAACATTTTTGTTGCCCTCCTTTGCACCCCCTCCAGTAACTTTATATCTCTCCTCAGGTATGGCCTCCAGTATTGCACACAGTACTCTAGATGCGATCTGACCAGTGATCTGTAGAGAGGTAGGATCACATCCCTGTGTCTGGATGAGAACCCCCTTGTGATGCACCCCAGCATCCTGTTTGCCTTCGCTGCTGCTCTCTTGCACTGGGCCGAGTTGTTCATGTTCCCAGTTACCAACACCCCTAGGTCCTTCTCCTCCTCCTCTGTGATCCCCAACTAATAGTCCTTCTTCTGGTTCTTAGCCCTGAAGTGCATCACTTTACACTTCTTTGCACTGAATCCTAGCTGCCACTCCACTGACCATGTCTCTAGTTTGGTTAGGTCCCCTTGCAGGTTTTCCCATCTGTCCTCTTCATCCACCACCGCCCCCAATTTGGTATAATGTGCAAACAGACTAACCCTGCTCCCCACTCCATGTGCTATATCAGAGATATAGAGCCCAAATAGTACCAGGCCCAGCACTGACCTCTGCGGCACCCTGCTTGTCACTGACCTGGGTGCCAAGAGCTCCCCCACCACCACCATCCTCTGCACCGTCCCCTGTAACCAGTTCTCTATTCATTTAGTCAGCTTTTTTCCCACCCCCCACTGCCATCAGCTTCCCCCCAGTCTCCCATGAGGCACTGTATCAAAGGCCTTACTGAATTCCAAGTACAGGACATGTACTGCATAGCCCCTGTCCAACTCCCTTGTCACCCAGTCACAATACTCTATTAGGTTGGTTTGACAAGACCTCCCTGAGATGAACCTGTGTTGCTGCCCATCTTGGAGGCCATTACTCTCTAGGAATGCCACCAGCCTCTCCTTCAGTATAACCAACATAAGCTTACCCACTATGGACGTGAGACTTACTGGCCAATAATTTCCTGGCTCCTCCCTAGGCCCACTCTTGTGTATGGGCATGACATGGGCCACCCTCCAGTCCTGGGGCACACACCCTGTTTCCAGGGAGGTGTTGAACAGATCTGCCAGCGGCTCAGCCAACAACTCCGTCACCTTCCTCAGCACCCTGGGGTGGATGCCATCAGGACTTGGTGCCTTGTCCATCCTTACTGCCCTCAGCCCCTCTAGCACCCTACTTCCTGTGATCACTTTGTCCATCACCTCCTCCCCCCCTTTCCCCACCCCCCAGCCCATTCTGGTAGTGGGCCATCCCTCTCCTTAGTGAAAACAGAGCAGATGTAGTCCTTTAGAATTTCCACTTGCTCCTACCCCTTTTCCACCCAATCCCCTCCTCACTTTATCCTCACAATATGTTCCTTGCACTTCCTCTTTTCCCCGACATGACTAAAAAAGTCCTTTTCCCCTTCCTTTATGCCCTGTGCGGAACTTAAGTGCCTGGAGGCCTTAGCTTTTTTTCACCCTCCTGGCAACCTCCCTTCACCAGCTCCTGAAAGCCTCGTTATCCTCTCCCCTCCCTTCCCTGTTCTCCTGTACTTCCGGTATGCAGCCATCTTTGCCCACACCCCTTGCAACAATTTCTTGTTCAGCCAGCATGGTTTCTTGCCTCTGCTCTTCTTACTCCTGGCCCTGGTGCAAGCTACTATGGGCTCTGTTAGCCCAGTCTTTATGACTCCCCACTTCTGTTCTGCATCCATCCCTGGCCTTATATCCTGGAGTCTCCCTTGCAGTATTGCTCCCATTCCCCCAAACTCCACCCTAATAAAGTGCACCACTTTAGTGCCCGTGCCTCCTGTCTCCCTGCCCAGTGCAACAACGAGCCACACTGTTTGGTGGTCACTACCTGCTAGTGGGTCCTCCACCCTTACCTCCCTCACCACTTCCCCATTTGGCAGTACTAGGTCCACAGTGCTACCAAGCCTTGTAGGCCCACTTACCAATTGCATCAGAAGGCCATCCTGGAATGCATCAAGGAGCACCTGCTCCCTGGTACTGCTAGTGGCCGGGGTACTCCAGTCAACCAGTGGTAGGTTAAAGTCCCCCACTATCACCACACTCTCTCTTCTACACACCCTCCTTATCTGCTCTGCCAACTCCCCATCCAGTGCCCCCAGATTGGGCTGGTGGTCTGTACACCACTCCCAGCCTCAGCTTTCTGCCTTTGGAGTCCAGGAGCTGCACCCAAAGTGCCTCTGTCCTCTCCTCTTCTCCCTCATCCCTTATGCATTTAATCCCTTCCCTCACATAGAGTGCAACCCCCCTCCCCCCGGTCCCTCCCGTATATCCTGTATTCTGGGATTGCCAAGCCCCAGCCATGGTACTCTGTGGCCGAAGTCTCTGTCACTGCAGCAATGTCCACCTTCCCCTCTGAAAGGACCACCTGAAGCTCTGCAACTTTGTTCCCCAGGCTTCTTGCATTGAGAGAGACCATCTTCCACCCATACCCCTCCTCCTCACTCTTCTCCTCCTTGGCCTATGTCCCTGCTCTCGGTAGTCAGCACCCTTTCTCCTCCTTATTCTTACTGTGTGGTGGTGCCTTCTGTATTACACTCAGACCATTCTGCCTGCCCCTTCCCAGGGTTACTACGCCTCCATCTTTACCTATATCTAGGGGGGGTGAGCTCATTAGACTCCCCTGTCTGAATCTTTCTACTAACCTCAGTCTTTTGGCCACCCCCCACTAGTTTAAATCCACTTTAGTAGAGATATACCTCTCTAATCCTGCCTTTAATACTCCCCTCCCCTTCATGCTCAAGTGTACCCTGTCCCCCGCATACAAGTCACTATTCCCCAAGACCTTACCACAGTTAGTCACTAACCCATAATTTTTGGTGTGGCACCAATCCCTCAGCCACTCGTTGAACTCTTCAATCCTACCCTTCCACCCCATGCTTGCACATGGTACCGGGAGTACCTCCAAGAATGCCACCGACTCCCCCACCCCTCACACTGCCTGCCTGCCCAACAACTCAAACCTCCCCCTCACTACTTCCACAATCTCCCCCACCAAGACGTTTGTACCCACATGCAACAGTAAATGAGGTTTCTTCCTCCACCTCGCTGCACACTTGAGCAGTGCCTGCCCTGCCCCTCCTGCAGTCAACCTGGGGATAGCTTCAACCCAAATATGGCTGTGCCTTCCCCCCCTTCCACTCCATCACCCCTTTCAGTATAGAATCCCCCAGAATGAGTACCCCCGTCCCTTACCCCTTTCCTTCTAACGCCCCTTCCACCACCCCAGTATTCATTCTTTCACTGCCCTCACCCCCACCAGCTGCACCCTCTGTGACTTCTGTATCTCTACCCCCTACTTCCGCCTCACCCCTTTTCTCTGCCTTATTCCTTCCATCCCCCTTGAACCCCTTCCCAGCCTGACTACTTCCTACTGGGCTTCCCATGTCGACCTCTCTTCCTCCCCTGCTGATTTCCAACCCCTCTCCTATCCCTGCTGTTGTCGATTTAGAGCCCCATTCCCTTCTACCCCGTAGTGATGTCCCTCCCATCCTTCCCTCTTCTGGTAGCCTTCTCTCCTCCAGTCACCATCCCCTGCTTCCTTACTAGCCCCCCCTTCTACCCTTTCATCCTTGCTATCTCTTCCCCTACCTGCTGCTATCCCTCTCATGCCCTGCTTGTCCTCCCCCCCCTTCAGTATGTTTCTGCTCCCCTCTCTCTCCCATAGCAGAGTCTCAATCTATTCCTAGTCGATACACCTCCCACATTACTTCCCCATCGGTTCCCCCTCCTACTTGTTCCCCTTCATGCCACCCGGTCCCTCCCTACCCACAGCCATCTGCTCTCTCCCCTGGTACTCCTCGTGGTCTCTTCCTCCCCCATCAGGAGGCACCCCCCTCACCTCGGGCACCCCCTTCCTTCTCCTCTCTTTTCTGCTAGTGCCTCTGATACTGGGGTCAGTTTCAGTCCCTAATTGTTCTTCCTCCATTCCCACTTGCCATTCCCTACTCACCCCCAGCCAGGATGCTTACCATACTCATCTGCCCTGCCACTTAGACTCCTCCCTAACCTCCACAGTTCCTCCCTCAAACTAGCCAGTCATCTACAGACCATACACCCCCCATCCTCCAAGCCCAGTCAAGGATCATGGCGGACCCACACCCTGTACACCCCACCACCCTTCCAAAGATGCCCGCCCTATTGAAATGTGGCACCTGCCCCATTTTGGCCCCCATCTTATGTTACAGGCTCTTACTCCCAAGTTCTGTACCCTACTACAACTGTTATACCCCTATTTACTCAAATTCCTGTTCCCCCCCCACACTAGTCCCCCTACTGCCCCCTTGCCGACTGGGTTAATTCAGTCTCAAATCTCATCCGTTAGGATACTGTATTACTGTAGCAATCCTAAAGCCTCCTTGTCTGTTTTTCTAAAAGCCTCCTTGTCTGTTTTTCACCCCTCAGCTACCATACTTTTTGTTCTCAGCTCTCATATAGTTTCACTTAGCCCAGTTACAAATCCTATTGCACTCCAAGTATTACTCAGCTCAGTTAGAGAAATAAACAGAACAAATAAATATGTATTATTACAGCAATCATAACAGTATAGCTCAGTACTTAGCTCAGTTAGAGAAATAAACAGAACAACTAAATCTGTATTATTACAGCAATCCTAAAAGTATCCAATCATTGCATTGTCTCCACCCAGAGGCCCTGCTATAATATAGGACCACAGAGGACCATGGGCGGGAGGGTGGGTGGGCAACTCCAAAGTCCCGGCAGAGCTCCGTTGAGTTCACTCACTCCACCTCTCTCACTCGCTCGTTCTGTTTCTCCTGACGCTGCATCGGTGCTTTTTTCTGCCCACAAAGAAGTTGGTGAACAGCTGTCTCGACAGAGCTCCGTTGAGCTCGCTTACTCCCCCTCTCTCACTCGCTCATTCTATTTGTCCCGGTGCTGCAAGCTGCCCTTTTGTACTGGGCTCCTGCCTGCATTGGTACCTTGTTCTGCCCACAAAGAAATCCTCAGCAGACCAACAGAGCTCCGTTGAGCTCGCTCACTCCCCCTCTCTCACTCGCTCATTCTGTTTCGCCTGACGCTGCAGGCTGCCTTTTTGTACTGGGCCCCTGCCTGCATTGGTGCCTTTTCCTGACCACAAAGAAATCTGCAGCAGTCCTGCTAGAGGTCTGTTGAGCTCGCTCACTCCCTCTCTCTCACTCGCTCGTTCTGTTTCTCCCGGCGCTGCAGGCTCCCCTTTTGTACTGTGCCCCTGCCTCTGATGATGCCTTTTTCTGCCCATAAAGAAATCTACAGCAGTCCTGCTAGGGATCTGTTGAGCTCGCTCACTCCCCCTCTCTCACTCGCTCGTTCTGTTTCTCCCAGCGCTGCAGGCTCCCCTTTTGTATTGGGCCCCTGCCTGTGATGATGCCTTTTTCTGCCCACAAAGAAATCGGCAGCAGTCCCAACAGAGCTCAGTTGAGCTCGCTCACTCCCCTTCTCTCACTCGCTCTATCTTAATCTGTCCCAAACACTGATTTCCCACAGCGACCGTGCTATTCTGCCCCAGAGGTGCGAAAACACATTTCAGCCAGAATGTGAAAAATGACAGCTGTATTGTTCATAAGGAGGTGTGGAAAAATGCTAGTGTTGAAAATCTGGCATAAAAATATTACAAATTTGTGAAGTTACAAGGGTGCATGGAAACTGCGAAACACACACTTGCAACACAGTCATTTTATGGACTTTCATCATCAAATTTTGAACACAGGAATTTTAGAACCTCTGCTCATGAACAGTGTCACTGTCATTTTCTTAATCTATCCCAAAAACTGATTTCCCATAGTGACTGCGCAATTATTCGGCGGAAGTGCAAAAACACATTTTGGCCAGGATGTGTAAAATGACAGCTGCAGTGTTCATAAGGAGGTGTGGAAAAATGCCAACGTTGAAAATCTGGAGTGAGAATATTACAAATTTGCAAAGTTACGAGCATGCGTGGAAACAGTCATTTTTGGGATTTTTTCACCAAATTTGCAACATAGGCTTTTTGAGAGCCCACCTCATGAACAGCGGTGCTGTCATTTCATTACTCAGTCCTGAAAGGTGATTCTGCATAGTGACCGTGAAATCATCTTTCGGGACTGAATAACACCATGACAGTGACTGAATTCATGAAGAGGGGTCCCAATAACCCCATGTTGAAAATTTGGTGCCAAGATTCCCACAAAAGCCCGAGATATGCACCAAAGTTGAAAAAAACCCTATGTATGCCATTATATAGCTTACCGGCATTTCATCAGTTTGCGGTCGGCTTTGAAGAGTGCAGACGTGTTCCCAGTCCACCAAAGATCATTGCGCTGGGCTCTGGAGGAAGTATGGGGTGAGGGGTGTGGGGAGGCAGGGTGCACAGAAGGTGGATGTAGCTTGGGGAGGGGCAGGAGAGACTACGAGGACCGCTTTCTTGCTTCACAGGTTTAAAAAGAAAAGAAACACATCATGGAAAGTTTTTTTTTTTTTTTTTTGGTACATTTGCCATGTTGGAGGGCTCCCAGCATGCCACCTGGAGTGTTTTGGGGGGGCTGTAGCTGACAGGATTGGGCACCCCGCTGGCAGAAATGGAGCGGGGGGGCAAGAGTCAAGGGGGATTGAGCACCCCCCTCGGCACACTACAAATTAAAGGGGAACATTATGCCGATGGGGAGTGGGCTCCCCTGTCAGAAAATTGAACTGGGAAGGGGGGGACTGAACCCAACGGGGATTGGACCCCCGTCGGTAAAGAAAGACTGTTGGGGGTGCACACTGTTCAGGCGGAAATGACAGATTGCTGCTGCTATGACGAAGCGCTCCCGGACTGGTGCGACTATTTTCTTTCAAGGTGGTGGCACACTTTAAAACTAGCGTAATGGGCAGCGTTCTCCTTTATTGGTGCCCAACACTCAAGCCACAAAATGCAGTGGCGGCATTGGCCACAAGAGTGCCGCACCTCCACAGCCTGCTTCTGCAGCAAGCTGCCGCAACGTTTCTTGCGCATGCGCGCAAGCAAACATAAAAATTATAGATCAAAATTGTCACCACTATCATACACTGCTGCTTTAACACAGTTTAAAGGTTTTTTTTAAAATTGTTTCATTAAAGGAATGCAAACCTTGTTTTTTACATTTTAAAGGTAATTAGACTTGTTTGGCATATCTAAAGTCTGTTTATTACCCCCGGTGCATTGCTTGTCAGGTTTATTTTGAAACTGTTCTGGTTTGTTCCTTATTTAGGGTCCTTTGTTGAGGCTGCCTTTTTCCTGCTTTGTATTCATTTTTTAATTACACAGCTATGCACCATGATTAAGAACTCTGTGTTTACTGAGTAATAAACTGAAGTAATTTCCGTTAGATTAAACAGAGTTTCTGCAGCATCCTACAAAATATCATACCAAAAACTGTGATGAGAGCACTTGATCCTGGTAAACAGCACTGTACTTATCAGATTTCTGACCCCATTGACATAGCTGAGTGGAAGCTTGGAGTGAAGCTTTCCACACAGAGATTCCACTCAACTGATGCTGCTAGGTTCTGGAACTTATAAATAATTAACAAAATAATTGTGGGTGGGAAAAGTAAAGCATTAACAAGGTACCCTAAATAAGGAACAAATAGAACAAGTTAAAAATAAAAATATGAAGCAATTACACTGAGATCACTACAGCAATTGCATATATGCCCAAATTTCCAATTATATTAAAAAATTCAAAAAGCATGGCTAATGTTACCTTTAAGAATGAAATAAACATAAGGAAAAAATATACTGTACCTATTTCAAAACATGCATGTGAAACAGTACACTGGGAGTAAGACACAGACTTCATATGTGTTCTAATTTTTAATTAAAAATTGAAAACTGTAAAACTCAATCTTTATGTTTCCCTTAACTCACTTTCACCATTGCAGTCACCCCCAGTAGCCAAACAGACCGGCGAACATTGACAGTTCAGTGGCCCCTGACTTGCCCCACCCACACCCAGATCACCACCCAGCCAACCCCCACTCCCTTATCAGTGATCCCAGGGACATGCAGTGAAGCTTGATATGATGACTGGCACAGCCCTGCTCTCTCGTCCTTGGCCAGCCACCATATGTGTTGACAGTGAGCATACATATGTAACCCACAGACCCCTGCCTTTTTGCAAAATGACAGGTGGCATGCTGCTGAAGCTGACAGCAGTACCTGGTGGGGACTGGGTTCGGGGAGGACTAGGTTACTCGGCACAGGGGGCCTAGGTTTGGCTACTCTGCACAGGGGCACCCAAGTAAATCCGAACACAGGAAGCAATAACTGTAATGTCCAAAACCAGAAATGGGATTCTACAGTGTGACTTTTATTCACATCCAAACTGAACAAACAAAGCATAGACGGACCCCCATAGGGCTACATTCCTGGTAATGCAGATTAGAGACAACGGAACACTTCTTCACTGTTTCCAGTCCTCAGGCTCTAAACTCACCAGGCACACAGCCCGGACTTGCACGCAGCTTTGGGTACACAGCCCGACTTGTACACTACTTGAGTTTTCCCCACTGGCCCGGCTCCCCCGCAGGCCACCTGATCCGTGGTCCATTATGGAAATGAACCAGTTTTCCAATTGGTGGCTCCCCAAACCACCTTAGAGCCTTCAACTCCTAGAGGGAATTTTCCTTCAAATCCCACGTCTGGGTACTTCCCTCATCACTGGCCAAGTGCATGAGGCAAAGTAGAAATCCACAGAGCAAATCTGTAGAGGTGGACCTGGTCACTAAAAATGGGGTCCCCACTTCCAGCTCCCACAATCCATACCCGGCCATTTCTCTAGAAACTAAACAACTCTTTTCTGAAAGCTTGGCAATGTAGATTACTGGGTAGATGTATGTCACATCTCCTCTACATGTCTTGACTTCCCCTATGTGCTGGACTTGAACATGCTTTTACTTTTGGCTAAGCCTATTACTCTAGGCCTCCCACTACTTCAGTAGTCCAATCTCCACTATCACATAAGTCCCAGGGTGAAACATGGGCTCTTTAGAAAGAGCAGAAACTCACCCTCCGGTTGCAGGTGCCCCACAGGCGAATCACGAAATCTTCTTGTTTCCCTGACTTCTTGGACATAAGAAGGCAGCTTCTCCACTAGCAGTAGCCAGGGGTTGCCGCTGCAAATGTAGGCTAAACTTTCCTGCCCCATCCCCTCAGGGATGGGGCACTGAGACCTGATTCAGCAGTCTCCACCACTTTACAATAGCTCACTGTGTCTCTCTTTAGGTGGAAACATGCACCTTTTCCCTGAATGTAGCCCTGTGTCAGAGCTGAGGCTCCAAGAGCCTAACACAGAGCTGCTGTGCTCCTATCACAACAAGCTCCAAACACCAACTGACCTACAGACTACTGTTCAAACCTCCCAACATTCTACTCCAACTCCCTGCTGCAGATTCCATTGTGGCTCATGCAGCTGTGACAGTTCTATGGTGATGTCATCCCTCAGTCTCAGCTGAGACTGAGAACAGAGTGAGACAGTGTGAAATCCATTTAACTGGAGTTTCACAAGCTGCCTTCCCTGCCTACCACTAGGTCTTACTGGGATTCTAGTAACCCCGGGTAACAAGGGGGTTACACATACACACACAGTATACTGTATACTGTAAGCATGCTCACTGTCAAAACATATGGCGTCCAGCAGTGAAGGTGAGAGGAGGGTTGTAATGGTCATTGTATTGAGCTTCACTGCACATCCCCAACATCACTGGTGGAAGGATTGGCTTGGTGGTGTTTTGGGTGCAGGTGGGGCTTGTGAGAGGCTGTTGAATCACCAATCTTTGCCAGTCCAATTGGTGACCAGCATTCAGGGGTGGAGGTGGAGGTACCACTGGACACCAGAGATAGTGTAGGTTACATGGGATGGGAGATTGGGGGTGGGGTGTCTCTGGACTCCAGGGATAAAAAGCCATATAAGAGACAGGAGATCTGGGGGGGTGCCAACAGACACCAAGGATACAAGGCTATGTATGGGATGGGAGGTTGGAGGGTGCCACTGGACACCAGAGAATGCATTCTATTACAGGGATGGGTGCCTGCAGGGTGAGGGGTGCCACTAGACACTATTGAATAGTTGTTTGGATGCAGAATGGGTGATCAGAGGGTGGGGACTGACACTAGATACCAGGGAAATTGTTGTACTAACTGGGATGGGTGTTTGGGGGGTGGAGGCGCCGATACCCACCAGAGATGATGTGGCAGGCACCCACAGGTTGGACACAAATGGGTCACCGCTTCTAATGCAAATGGGTCCATAATGGGCATGCTAATGACTCTTTAGCACCTTGCATGCCCAAGGGACTCATTTGCATTTTGCAGCTGAAAATCATGCCATGAGTCCCAGCGCTATCTGGTCTGGGGGTTAAATTCCCTATGGGCTGGATACAGCCCAGGTTCATGTTGGGGCAATCTAGAGTGACCTAGCGATGTGTTGATATGGGCCAATATTCAGTTGGATAGTGCCGGTCCACTATCTGACTGAATATAGCAGCCTCTTGGTTGGGTGCAGGTGCAGCACAAACCTTTGCATCACACTTTTGCCCATGTTTGAGTATCTGTCCCCAGATGTCATAAGATGTCTCGGTCTCCATTTCCTTGTTCCACCTTTGTCAGGACTGTATTTGTGGAGTCCCCTGAAAGGTCCTGCAATGCCCTATAAAAGCTGTCAATTAAGTGGCCCCTTGTCGTGCCCTGAATTTCTCCTGTAAGTGGGGTGAGCAGTAGAGGAGCCGGATCTGGGAGCTTAGCTTGCTCTGCCAATTTATGCAGTAAATATGTACAGAGTTGCAAAAGTGTTCCCACCCCATGATACCAAATTTTGCCTGTAAATACTCAAATGAAACAACTCACATTGAATCCAAGAACTGAAATATATAAGTATGACCTAAACACCTCCATCAAGTGAATGACTGAGTGATCAATTCACAAGGGAAGAAAGTCAACACCTGAGGCTAACATCTTGCAGTAATATAAGATGAGAGAGAGAGTTGTGGGAGGGATTGCAGATGGAACCAAACTTTAAAGGTGTTGGCTGTGAAGGTAGTGAGATCCGCCAGATGGGGGTGCTGGGAGGGAGAAGAAAATAGAAAATGGCTGATATCGCAGAGATCAAAAAGGACAAATTCTAATTGTTTCCAAGGTGGGTTAATATGCGGATGTAGCCAGCTGCATATGCATACCTCTCAACTGCTATGAATTTTGCATAGCGCTATGATTTTCACACTCAAATTTACACTTGCTCCGCATAGGTTTACTGATGTTGTTAATAATGTTAGAGCTATTTCTGGGCACACAAACTATTAAGTCATTAAAATAAGTTAATAGAAATATTTCTTAGCACTAACTCTATGGGGCCCACTATTTGTAGACATATTATTCTTTAAAATAAGAAAGTGCTCCACATTCTGATCCTCTGCTGTGATCTTTAAAGGCCGATGCTATGATTTTTAATGCTGAGAAGTTGAGAGGTATGTGTATATGATACGGAGATGATAGGCCCTTGCATAGCCAAGTAGGTTCAAGAGATTGACCCCTCCCTGTTGGGTTAGTAATTGTAACAGAAAAAAATCAAATATGCGCTTGCCGGCCTCCCCATGTAAATTGCAAAATTAGTTTATTCCAGGAAGAAAAATAGCAAGGGGGGGGGCGTTAAAGGGAGAGTTTGTAAGAGATACAAAAATTGAGTAGATGTATTGTCTCCAGGAGAGAAAGAATGAAAGAGGCAGGTGACTCCAATGGGTAAGGTCCTCGGTTATCACAAGTGTTAAGGGCTCATAATTAAGCAGTACACGATTAGGATATCAATATATCAGTTGATGTGTTCTCCTGAGTGTGCCACTTGTAACACCAATAAGATATTGCAATTTATAAAATGGGAATAAAATCTGAATAAAACTAACTTTTTCATTGGTTAAAACTCATCACCTGACCAGACATTAATTACCTGGAAACTGCAGAGTTCAGAATTGACACTAATCTACCTAGCAACCACCTAACTAAATGAAAATAAGCCCTTTTTCATTAAAATAAAAAAAATGGTTCCACTTTTTAAACACAAAAACCCACAACAGGATATACTGTAGGTTTCTCCCAAATAAATGCAATTCCTGGGTTCATTTAAAGGTAAAGAGCCTTTGTTACCAAACTCACATATTCTACATAGCAACAAACTGAAGGAAAATAAAACCTTTCCCCAGTTAAAGAAAATCATTTTCAATTTCATAAGCACAATAACCCATTCCAGGGAATGGGTTTCATGAGAATTAATGCACTTCCCGGGTGCATTGAAAGTAACTCGGCCAACAGCCTTGTGCCTTTCAATGCACCCTGGGTGTGCATTAATTTTCTAGAAATGCATGTCCTGTTGTGGGTTCTGTTTACATAGCTATTTAGCTTTGCAGTGTAGGTCTCCTTTGCATACACTTCCAGCTGTGTTTTTTTTTTTTGCACATACTATACTTGCATGACTGCATGCTGGAAGAATGCTGCATTACTCTCCCTTCACACTGCTCTCCAGCTACACCACCACCTGTGGTCACTCAGGTGGAGGTGTGGTAGCAGAGAGCACAACTCTCCCTCTTTCCTCAGCAAACAGCTTCAGCTGCTTTAGCTGAGCACCCAGTTTTCCTGCCCCCACCATCACAGGCTCATTCTTGAACCAGAGTTCTTGGCCTCACCAGCAGTAGCACTACCACTGCACTGACAGGCTGGTTAGCATCATTGATTTTCTAGCTTTTAAAGGCTCTGAACATTTGTATTTTCTACTGAAAATATCAAAACTGAATCCATTTTATAGCTCGGAGAGGGATTCTTATTAGGGCTGGGAGAAATTTATCTTCCATCAGCGGAATTCTAGCAAAATGCTGTTCTTGATTCCATTAAATTTCGTGAAATTTCTATGATAATTTCGTGAACTTTTGCCAGAATTTTGAGTAGGGTTATTTCCATCTAATTTAAAAAATGTTTGTCCAGATTGCATCACGTTTGACATGGTGATTGTGCCAATGTCTATACACAAGTGTTCTAAGATTCAGATTTCTATCATTACAGATGACTAAGTTATAAGCCTCCAAACATTTGGAAATTTTAAAATTACAGTTAACAACTACATAAACTAAACGTGTTTGTCCAAATTGTACCAAATTTGGTATGGTGACTTTGCCAATGCCCATACATATAGTATGTGTGCCAAGTTTAAGATCTCTACCTTTACGGTTGACTGAGTTATATTGTAAGCCTCCAAACATTCAGAAATTTTGAAATTATATTTTGCAATTATATAAACTGCTGAATGCAAAAGTCCCTATAAGTTTAAAGCTAGAGAATGGAATGTCATCAATGTTGTTAGGCTCTTTGACCCTAAATATTAGGCTTTAAGTTAACCAAAATGGCCCAGCATCAGAGCATCATGCTGCCATGCTGACAACCCAGTTTCAGAAGCGAGCCCGGGAAGTTGTGTCGGAAGGCAGGTCATGGCTAAAACTTACAATTTACATAACCAGTACTTCTCTATTTTGCAGTTTCTATGACTCTTCCAAGAAAGTATGCATCTATGTTTTCAATTATCTAATTCTAAGGGTGGCTAAATTGTAAGTATAGAAATATCTTTAGAAATTTTCACATGAATATTAAATCGTCAGACTTTGAGCCCCTATAACTTCTTTACCCGTCATCGACATGTTACTAAACATGGCCCACCGTTAGGGACTGTATCAGACAATGGGCATGCCAAATGTCACACCTCTAGCTTCAACATTGATTGAGTTCTAGCCAATCAAAATATTCAGAAAACTCTGAAACATTTCACAAAATTTTGCAAAATGTTGTGGAATTGGGCAAAATTTCCACAAATTTGGAATTTGTTAATTTCACCCAGTTCTAATTCTTATTCTTTTTTTTTTCCAAATTTATTTCCCTCTGGTTGCGGCCCCATGGAACCTCTCTCAGGCATCCTAATCCATGTTCTGCCTGCCTGTGGCTCCCCCCGATCTGTGACTCCTCTCTCCCCCCCCCCGGAGCCAGCACCCCCGGCTTAACCCGCCCGGGGTGGGTCACCCCCTCCTTTTGGGCACTCTTAAGAGTCAGACTCTGGCTGCAGGGTAGGGCCAGAGGTGGAGAACCTGGAAGGCCAGTCGGGGTTTGGCTCTGCGTAGGGCATAGGGGACTGGTGCCGTCACCTGACCATGGCACCATTGTTTTCCATGTTCTGTGTGCTACCCCCAACCCACGTGGTGCACGTCGACATACTGGCACACGACAACCCTGCCAGCATCGACCACGCTAGTTACGTGCATGCCTAGCTTGCTACAGTGACCCCGGTCTCCACCGGGGGCCGCTAGCACACCAGGACATCCTGCCCCTTCTTCCTGGGAAGGACAGCACCAAAGGACACTCATCCTCAACCCTCCCCTGCCAACCCCCAGTGCCCCGAGCTCGCTCCTGAACCTGGGTCTCTGGCATAGCGTGAGGTGCGGCATCCAGCGCCCCAACCCTCAGCAACACTGGACTGGCCCTCTAATTCTTATTCTTAATGAGAACTGAGCAAGCTGGAAGTTTCAGCTATCCTCCAGCAGTCCCACTGTACTCAAGTCACATGTTCACCTACTACATGCTACTTCAACGAATCAGAATGCAAGATTTTTGTATGCTGTGACAAGCTTAAACCAGCAGTTCAATGGACATAGGGCATTTTATGTTGGAATGCTTAGACAACATTGGGTAATGACTGGTAGTGTAGTCTGGGAGGCAGGTAGTATGTAGAATGCTTGTGCATCATAAACTGTAACAGTGGTGTATGCCCTCTGTCTCTACTACAGGGACTACCACCCTTTCATGGTAACATGAAGATATAGGAACCCCTAAAGGTGCTGCTGGGACAAAGTCCCCTTAGACCAAGATATTTTATAAAAGAAGGCACCACAGCTCAAATTAAACAAACACAATATGTGCTTCCCACAAGGAGAGACGAGACACAGTCAGGGAATGAAAGGCCATTACTGAGAATGTAGTACCACTATCCTGCTCCAACTCTTGGCAGAATAATTATTATTATTATTATTATTATGACCTTTCAGCACAGATTAGAGGGGATAAAACCCTTGTAGAGGAAACCTCTGGGGAATCAAAGCCTAATTCATCATCCCTCCAGGCTAAAGATTACTTATTATGTCTGGAACAGGACCTCAGAAATTCCTCTTCAATTAACATGATGAAGATTTCTGCCATCCTGAGAAGCAGCTTGGGAGCCAGTGTCATTTTGTTGCTTCGCAGAGACAGGAGCAGGAGTTGCAATAGTGGTCAGTGAGGTGGAAAAATCAAGGCTGGTGTCAGCGACTGTCTTAAACCAGGGGACCAGCACTTTATTTGGATCCCCTAAATTTCAGAGCGGCAAGTGTTGGGACCTGCTATGAATCCATTGTCATGGATGGCTGAGTGAGGGTTTCAGGCCAAGGACATGCCTTCCCCGGGGAGCCTTTCTCCATGGTGCCATCATCATTACTGGCCTGGTTGTGGGACAGTGCTGGGAGAGGGCATCCTGAGAAATGATGAATACATTGTGGTTTCAGGGGAGAAGGTATTGGAAGATTACCAGTATGCATTATCTGCTCGAGCTTAGCCCCCAGTGCTATATTTGACCAGGCCCCTCCAGTGTTCTACTGGGGATACCCCTGCATTCCCTTAGCAGGCGTACCCTCAGTGTGGTCGCAGGTCAGCTTGGAGCCAGGACCAATTGAGTGGCTATCCCTAGAAGACCAGCCCCAGGAAATGCAAAGAGATCAAAGGCCATCCCCAGATGTTGTAATTGAAGCTGTGGAGGAGAAGCACAATGCTGCAGCTGCAGGGAGAATAGGCAAGGAGGGGCACAGACATCAGCCCAGCCCCTCACCACTGGCTGCCCTCTATCCCTGTGGCAGAGGGAGGGGCAGAGGCCTTAGGCAACTGACGAGTAGATCCCTGGGGCCCAGGGCATTACCGTCTCGGTCCCTGTCAGGGGGCAGCCCACCAGCTCAGGTAGAATGTTCAGAGTCTCCTGTTTCTGCAAAATCTAAAAGATCTGCAGTTGGATTGGGGCCTAAGGGAGGGAAGGTTGAGAGCAAGCCGGGTAAAGGATTGTTGGCAGAGGACGAGGACTTTGATGATGAAAGGTTCCTTGGGCAGAAATGCCAGTTCACTGACTATGATGTATATTGTGCTAGTCCCAAGCCTTTTCATTGACCTGTAATCACTTATGGGGACTGGACCCCATGCATGTCAGTGTGCTCACATGCCCTACTGATCCAGATGGATTGATTGAATCGTGGAGATCCGGTGAACATTGAGTACCAAAAAGGGGTCTGGTTGGAGACGAGGCACACCCACCATACAAGTATTAGAGACCTGCCAGAATGCAGCCAGGTGGAGAGGTGAATATGAGGACCTGAACTATCCCTATATTTCCAAAAGGCAATTGGACTTCATAGAGGAGATGTGTGAGGACTGGGTCTACCGTGAGCAGTTGGAGAAACTGAAGCACCATCCAGGTGCTGCAGGACACCCATCACAGGAACTTTTCCAAAAGGCCAGAGCAATGTGCCATTCGGCCCCCTGGACCAGGTTAACATTATTCAAACACTTCACCCTGGTGCAGGATCTGGCTGGCTGCTGCACCAAGTACTATGTGGTGGCTAAAGACTCATTCAGGGACCTCACCACAAAGCCTGATCCTGAGTTCTAGTTCCCACCAGGGGGTGGACCCGCTACCTAGTTGCCCAGTGAAGAAATCTGGACTGTGCCAGGTATTGTTCCACGGAACTGGTGTTGACTGTCTTTTATGACTTTTAATGATTGCCTTACCATGATTGTGATTAATCTTTGCTGTTTTTTTAATGAAAAAAATACATATATATATATATATATGTAATGATAATGAGTGAGTGAGTGAATGGATGTGTGAGTAGTGTGCTTGTGGGACTGTGATTCCCAATTTGAGGAAGGGCTTAGAAAGTGAAAGTAAAAATGATGACTGCCATATTCTACCTCAATTTGTACATAAGTGCTGCTACAACTGATTTTTTTCCATTGCAAATGTGATTCAAATGTTTAAATCCAGTTTGATAATAAGAAAGTCAAAATCCCCTGGCACAGTTAAGGTTATTTTGTTCTGGGTTTTGGGACAGTGTTAGGGAGAGTCCCCTTAGGGCCCACTTTAGAAGTTCTCTTTCTGTGTTTCCAGGCGTACGCATACTGGGGATGCCAGAGGGGAGGACTGTGGGACCTCTGCCTTGACCTTCATTCCCAGGAGTCAATGATTTTCCTGGGTGGGGGACAGTATAAGTCCCCTCTCATTATGAGAGGGACTTATGGATCACCCTTAGGACCTCCTCCCTTATTTCCCCAAGGGTTTAGGTTAAATTATGGGCCCTGGAGGAATTCTTTGGACTTTTCCTTTTGGCCACCACTTGGGTGCAGCATTGGGCAGCCCTATATAAGGTAAGGTTTTTGGTGGTTCTGGGCTGGTTAGAAGGAGATGGCAGGCAAGGCAGTAGGCTGGGAGCTCGGCAGTCCAGGGTTGGGCCTAAGGGGGACACCCCCCTTAAGTGAGTAGCCAGGTTCGGTGGGTGCAGCGAAGTGGCATCGGTGGAAAATTAGATGTTCCAAGGGAGGAGGGCTAGACAGCCTGGATGCACCATTTGGGGAGTTGGGTTTCCTTGGGAGGAGTAGAGAGAGGCCTAGGTAGGAGGGAGATGGTAGGGTCCTAGGGAAGTTCCCAGCCCCGGGACTGTGTTTGTCCTTCTGGGTTGCTAGGGCTGCAGGAGTTGTGGCAGAGCTCCTGCAGGGAAGAGGACAGTGACAGGGTCTCCCCCCTCCCCATACTTGGTGTGGCAGGGCAGCCAGTATGTTGAGGGGGTGCAGGGGAGCTTCCACCCTCAGGGGGCTTGCTTGGAGGGGCAGGTCTTGGGGCGCTGTCATGTTTGGCAGGTAGGTCGCAGGTTAGGTTGACAGGCCTTGGAAGAATTCTCTCCTGGCCTGATGCTTAGGTGAAGCTCTGGAGGATGGAGAAAAGGGGACACTTTGTAGTATGGGTCGCCTTTCTCTCAAAAAATGATAAATCTGAGGGGCACCTGGGAGCATGGGTGGCCTTTGAGAAATAAGGGCCGTGGAAACAGCAAGTGGAACAGCAAAGAGTAGCCAGCAAAGAATGGTAAGAGTCTGCATAGAGTTCGTGGAGATGTAAAAGGGTGCAAGGCTTTGGGTAAGGTGAGAGTCTGGTAAAGAGAACGAAATTCTGGGTCCCTGAGTGAAGTTACATGTCCAGGGTCCAGGTGGGGGAAGCTGCTCACTTCCATAAGGGTGTCTGACCAGGGAGAGTACAGAAGACACAGTTACTGTGACTTACCTGTGCCAGAGGGTCCAGGAGCACCACACTTCTGTGAGATGTTGTGCACATCATCTGAGTTTCACTGAAGTAGAGATCTGTGAGCTTTGTGATGCCATTGTGAGTCTGTCTCCCATTGTAACCTCCAGCATGTACAATTGTTTATGGCCCCATGGAGCTGAAGAGAAGTTTAAAGGAATCAGAACTCCTGGGCCTCCATTAATCATGGGGGGTCCAGGAGAATAAAATTGGGTTTTACTCGAAATAGAGTGAGAGAGAGAGAGTTTTTATTTATTTATGGTTTGGATTAATTTTTGCCATGAATTTAATCAGGCTTTTGCCTAGGACTTTTGAGTTTCAGCCCTCAGTTCCAACTGGTTTAGGGACTCGGGAGGCAGTCCTGATGAGAGAAAATTAAACATATCTGGCCAGAATGAAATTGGAGGCTCTGTCTGAAGTTTGCAGGGGTTGAGAGAACTTCTTCCAGAGATTCTCCTGCTATGGTAAGGTGAAACTTTTATGTCTGTACTGTTTTCACTTTGTTATTCGGCCTTTGAGTCTTCAATGATGTTTCTGCAGGAGTAGCCACCCTCCTCAGGAACATTGGCCCCTAGACAGTGAGAAGGGGGTGGGCTACACAAAAATTTGTGCTGATAGAGGCAAACCCCCCCCCCGCATGTGGTGTCCACCTACCTGACATGAAAATCGGCTAGAGCCAGAGATCCTTCGACAGGCAAGGCGGTGTATTTGACAGAATAATAGATGGCCTTGTCTTCCAGTAGAGGAGCTTCCCACCTGCTAGATCTTTCCTTAAAAAATGGAAACTCCATGACTTTAGTTGGGAAGATACTTTCTCTGATCCACACCTGCCCATCACTGCTCAACAATTTGGTCACACAGTAGCCAAGGGGGATGCAATTAGAGCTGGATTGACAGCCACCATCTCCACAGACTGTACTTCCTGAGCTGTAAGGATCTACATGCCTCAGCTACCCAAAAAAGACAAGGACTTATTGTGAAAGAGAAAGAGAGAGAGAGAGAGGAATCGGGATCCCTGACTTGGGCTTTGTCCACTCCCATTCCTCTTACTTCTCCTAAGAGGGAAGGGAATGTCCTCCATATCTGAGAGCCAAAATTTTTTTTTTTTGTTAATTAAGGTGAGGATCTTCCCAAAGACCGCCGCAATCCTCATTCTGGTCATCCAAAAAGTTAGGGTCGGGGTCTACCTACACATGTGTTTCCACAGCCTAAGCTTGCTGCAATGCACCTGGACGTGCCTGTGTGGGCCCCCCCTCTGACCTGAGGGGCCTGATTTGGGATCAAGTGTGTCTGCTGGGACATTCTGCAGAACATCAGGGCCCAAAAGCTCAATTAGAATCCACAAAAATGATTTTCACAATTCTGCTTGCCACTGCCAACTGAAGAATGAGGTGCCCCCCTTCCTCAGGCCAGAGAACCAGCTGGGGGGTGTGGAGCAACATAAAGTGGGCAATAGAAACCCATGGGGAAGGGCCTCATTACCCTTGCAAGTCTTATATCGTATCAGGATTAATGATATCGGTAAGCCTTTGTACCAAGGAAAGTTATATTGTGACTGCCAAGATAAAAATTTTTGCTAAATGGAATAATTAGCACTTGTATGTGAACCTGGGCTAATTGCTCGCCACTGAGGTAAAAACTGTAATCAGCACAACCTAAAAATACTGTCTAGGTATGTGTGCTCCATAGCAGGAGTGCACAGCAAGTCACAACATCTTATGTGACGTTAGCATGGACGTGTGTGCACCAGCAATTGCAGAAGTGCATTAGTGCAATACAAAACAACAGACAATTGCACGCACTAACGACCGTACACCACACAATGATGCACACCACTGATGCATGGGAAAAGAGACTGAAGGAGGAGCATGCGCCCATCTGTCACTACGGCTGAATGGCAACTGTGAAAAATGGAAAACAGAGGGCTGTGGAAGAAAAAAAACACAAAATCCTCTGAAGTACCCAAAAAACACATTTTGTTGATATCAATACAGATAAACACAGACAACTTGAAGTGGGGGAGTGGGGAAGAACTGAGGCCAAAGCCAAGGGAACCCCCCCCAGATATCCTGCACTCCCACAAAACAAATAAAAGATGTACCTACCTGTGGCACCCTTTTTTAAACAGAGACCATTAGGAACACCCTAGCATGGCATAAGTGGTTCCCAATCCTAGCAAGGCAATGGGGAAAAAAGGCAGGTTAGTCAATTAGAAAGGTGCAGCTTAACAGGCACAATTTTAATTTAGGGGTGCAGGCAGCCCCAACCTGCTATGCAGAATTGCAGCCCCAACAGAAATCTTGAAATCTTGAAGAATCTTGAGAGAAGGTAGAAGTAGCTGCTTCCCCTTCTAATGGCACAGCATAAATGGGAGTTGCTGCTGCTTGGAATCCTAATGAGCCCAACATTCTAAAGCCTGGGCTCTGCCATTTCCCCTGGTAGGGATATACTATACCTGTTGTTATGATTACCCATTGACAATCTGAAGTGCTATGGATTTCATCCCAGAATTCTAAAAGAACTAAGGGTAGAACTAGTGACACCACTGACTACCCTTTTTAACAAATCATGGGAGGATGGGGTGGTACCCGAGGACTGGAGGAGGGCAGATGTGATTCCCCTTCACAAAAGTGGGAACAAGGCAGAAGCAGGAAACTACAGACCTGTTAGTTTAACCTCAGTGATAAGGAAAATGATGGAATCACTTCTAAAGGAAAGAACTGTCGAGTATCTAGAGGCCAGAGGCACAGGACCCCAGGCAGCATGGATTCACAGCTGGAAGGTCATGCCAGACGAATCTGATAGATTCTTTGACTGGGTGACCAAAGTAGTAGATCAGGAGGGCTGTGGACATGGCCTACCTAGACTTTAGCAAGGCATTTGACACAGTCCCACACAAAAGATTAATATACAAGTTAGCCAGCCTGGGAGTGGGTCCCAAGATGACAGCCTGGGTAAAGAATTGGCTGGAGAATAGGACATAGAAGTAACAGTAAATGGAGTCCACTCAGAAGAAAGGAGGGTTACTAGTGGGGTACCGCAGGGTTCAGTATTAGGACCGGTCCTCTTCAATGTCTTTATAAGCGACATTGCAGAAGGACTGGAAGGAAAAGTATGTCTCTTTGCAGATGAATCTAAGATCTGCAACAGAGTTGATGCACAGGGTGGGGTGGAAAGGATGAGAAGGGACTTGGCAAGGTTAGAGGAATGGTCAAATGTATGGCAGCTTAGATTCAATGCTAAGAAGTGCAAGGTAATGCACCTGGGAAACAAAAACCCAGGAGAAGAGTACACAATGGGGGGTGAGATACTAACAACAACAAAAATGGAAAGGGACCTGGGGGTAGTCATATCAGATGACCTAAAGATGGGCAAGCAATGTGAGAGGGCAGCAAGGAGGGCTGGGGGGATACTGGGATGCATAGGGAGAGCATCACCAGTAGAAAACAAGTTATTATCCCTCTGTACAGACAGCTGGGTGAGACCCCATCTGGAGTACTGTGTGCAGTTCTGGAGACCAATCTCCATAAGACATAGACAGGATGGAAGCTGTCCAGAGGAGGGCAACTAAAATGGTGCAGGGTCTGCACCGGAGAAGACATATGAAGAGAGATTTAAGGAGCTTAATATGTAGCCTCAAGGAAAGGAGGAGGGAGACATGATAGAAACTTTCAAGTACCTCAAGGTAATCAACAAAGTCCAAGAGGGTAGCATCTTTCAAAAAGAGTGTGCAAGAACAAGATGGCACAATTTGAAGATAGAGGGGGCGGCTCAGAGGTAATTTAAGGAAGTATTTTTCACAGAGAGGGTTGTGGATGCATGGGCGGCCTTCCGGAGGAAGGAGGTTGTGGAGTCAAATCAGTGGTGGAATTCAAGCATGCATGGGATAGTCATAAAGGCAATTCTGGGGGTGGGGGTAGGAAGAAGTAGGCTGCTGGTTAACTAGGATCTGCAGCTTATCCAGTAGGTAGGGAAAGTGGACTGGTGGGGCCAGGCGTGTCCTTATCTGCCGTCAAATTCTATGTTTCTATGGAAAAGCTAGCATTCAGAAGGTATAAGGAGACACAGGGAGGAGGAGGATAGAGAGGAGTATCAAGAGAAGCAGAGGGAGGCAGGGAAAGCAGTCAGGAGCACAGAGGCACACACGGAGGAGAAGATAGCACAGGCAGTAAAGAAAGGGGACAAGACATTTTTCAGGTATGTTAGAGAAAGTAGAAAGACCAGGGGAGGGATTGTAAGGCTAAGAAGGGAAAGGGAGGGATTGTGTGGAAGGGGACAAGGAAAAATCAGACATCCTGAACAAATTTTTGTTCAGTTTGCACAAATGAAAGGGAGGGTGAGGGACCATAAATCTGTGTCAGGGGCATCAAAGGAAGGGATGTGGACACTAGTCTATTTATAGAGGAGAAAGTCCTGAAAGAACTTGCAAATCTTAAGATGAATAAGACAATGGAGCCAAATGGGATACGTCCAAGGTCATAGAGGGAGCTCAGAGAGGTGCTGGCTGCACCTCTGACAGTCCTACTCAACCACTCACTGGAAATGGGAGTGGTCCTGGAGGACTGAAGGAGGGCAGATGTAGTAACACTTCACAAAAGTGGGAGCAGGGAGGAGGCTGGCATATACAGGTCAGTCAGCCTGACTTCGGTGGTGAAAAAATTAATGGAATCACTACAGAAAGAAAGGATTGTGGAATATCTTGAATCCAGTGGCTGCCAAGATCCATGGCAGCATGGATTCACTAGGGGGAGGTCATGTCAAACTAATCTTATGGACTTCTTTGACTGGGTAACCAGAGAAGTAGATCAGGGTGTAGCTGTGAATGTGGCTGACCAAGATTTCAATAAGGCCTTTGACACTGTTCCACATAGGAGACTCATAAACAAGCTGGGCAGCCTAGGAATTGGACTAAACGTGGTAAACTGGGTAAGAAATTGGTAGGAGGATAGACGACAGAGGGTAGTGGTAAACGGAGTTCACTCTGAGGAAGAGAGGGTACCTAGTGGGGTGCAGCAAGTATCGGTACTGGGACCAGTTCTCTTTACTATCTTTATAAGCAACACTGCAGAGGGACTAGAAGGGAAGGTATGTCTTTTTGCAGATGACACAAAAATCTGCACTAGAGTGGACATTCTGGGGGTGTTGGGGTGAAAAAATGAATCTAGATCTAGGTAAGCCTGAGGAGTGGTCTTGAAAGTGGCAACTTAGTTTCAATGCAAAAAAATGCAAAATCATGCACTTGGGGTGTAGAAACCCAGATTCAGAGTACAAAATGGGAAATGTGGTACTGGCAAAACAGTAAAGAGACCTGGGTGTTATCGTATCTAATGACCTAAAGGTGTCCAAACAGTGTGACAAGGCAGTGGGGAGAACCAGTGGGATGCTAGGATGCATAGGAAGGGGTATCACCAGCAGAAAGAGGGAGGTGTTGATACCTCTGTATCAATCTCCAGTAAGACCCCACCTAGAATACTGTATCCAGTTCTGGAGTCCTCATCTCTGAAAGGACATAAACAGAGCTGAGGAAGTCCAGAGGAGGGCAACTAAAATGGTGCAGGATCTGCATCAAAAGCGCTATGAGGCGAGAGACTGAAGGACCTCAATATGTACGGACTAGAGGAAAGGAGGGAGAGAGTGATATGATAGAGACTTTCAAATGCCTCAAATGTATAAATACAATTCAAGAGGGAAGCCTTTTTCAGAGAAAAGGACGCACAAGAACAAGGGGTCATGCGATGAAGCTATAGGGGGTAGAATCGGGGGAAATGTAAGAAAACATTTCTTCAGAGAAAGGGTGGTGGATGCCTGGAACAGCCTCCCTGAGGAGGTGGTGGGAGCAAAAACTGTAATGTGGAGACTGGCTCACTGGCGGAGAGGCAGTGCATCCATTGGCAATGCTGACAACCCAGGTTCGGAAACAGACTTGGAACATCGGAGGGCTGGCCATGGGGAAAAGTTTTGAGTGTCCTTGGGACTGCTCTCCTTCTCCGGGGGAGGGGAGTAGTATGTCCAGCATGTCACGGATCCATGGCAGAGGCTGGGGGATCCATTGTGCCAGTACCATTATCTGCAGGGGGAAGGGTGGATGTGGGCTGTCATTGCATCCTGCCCTCAGGTACAACCACACACAAAAATCCTGGCCCCAAGCATGAAGCCCCACTCCACTGCCACCCCCGCTGCCAACAGTGTCTGCCAGGTAGGGTGCCACTCTAGTGGCCCCACCCTGATGGGTAAGCCAGGGCATGTTACCATGGACTGTGTGGAGGGGGCAGCTGCCCAGTGGCCCCACCCAAGGGGGTAGTCAGCCTGGGCATGTGAGGTGGTGAGTGGGTGGGGCCAAGCTCCCTTTGGGAAGTGGGGGAGCTGGAAAAAAAAACTGTAATGGGATTTAAGAAGGCATGAGATAAGTATAAGGAAACCTTAGAAGCAAGGAAGGGGGGATGAAGCCAGAGATCAAGTAGGGTCTACGGTGTGATAGTAGGTAGGGAACATGGGCAGAGTAGGTAGGCTAAGTGGTCTTTATCTGCCGTCAAATTGTATTTTTCTATAACTGGCATAGTAACTTATTTTTTTCAATTTATTCTTAGGCATAACTGTCCTATTTGTTTTTGTTATACTGAGATCATCCAGCGTATTTTATATTCTGTATTTTTGGAGCAATAATCTTTTCCACTCTTCCCCATCCCCCAGGATACATCTGGAAATGAGTTGTTACCAGGTCAGCATGTCTTTCCTATTAAATCCTTTGAAATAAATATGGAGGATAATGTATGGGTCACTATCAGTACCCAGCTTGTTAACCATCAAGAGGTTGTGCCATGGTGACCTTGTAAACCTCAAGAGCGAAGCTCGAACGATTTACGTCACCATGGCAACCTTAAGACAGTTAAACAAGCTGGTTGCCAATAGTGAACCATACATTACATTTTATAGTGTATGGTCCACATAACCAGTTAAAAAAAATGAAGCAGGAACCTTACTGCTACTATTAGTTCAGTCACCGCCACTCTTTCCGGGTCATGCTCTCACCACTATGGACGTTTCAGGAAGGCTGGCAATTCCTGTAGTGTGCATGTGCAAACCATTCCCAGTTGTTAACCCATCAATGTGATGCACCATCGATGGGTGAACAATATCGTGTCATCACATCAATGGTATAACCTTGTTATAAAAAGGTTGATTTCAACATTCGGTATAACAACATTCTACCATACATTATACTGTACATAAAAAAAATCACCTATTATATGTTGTTTGTATCTTCACAGTCTGTTAACAGGGATAATACTTGTAGTATACAATGAGCTCTAAAAATCTCCCACTAAACATTCCACATGGGTGTTGGGGAAACATTGGCAACTTCTATTGTGAGCCTCCTTACAGACAACTGAAACTTACACATTATAAATATTCTCTAGCACATTGTAAAACTGAAGCTGAATGAACTATGCTGACAAAATACACAGGGCAGTAAACACCAGTTCTTTCAGAGATAACATAGTTTTTAACTTAGACCTTCAAGAGACCATTACTGACCATTCATTTTGTTTACAAATAAGACTGGCCCTGGCAAAAGGGGCCTCTGAAGTTCAAGAGTAGGGAGATGATATGTTGTTCATAATTAGTTTCTGGGATAAAACACAACACAGACAATACAATGCCTAATTTTCCCATCAATTTTATTTTTGAATTTTTTTTTAAAAAAGTTGAAATAATTTCACCAGTTGTGTGCAGTAGCATGTCACAAGAATGTAAGCTTTATCTTAAGCACTGTATTCAACATGCAGGGCTCCATCGTAAATCCAAACCAACCTGTCTCAGGTACCTTAGCAGAAATGAATATAAAATGCAATAATATATTACAGAACATGATGCAGGCTCCAGTTAGTCAAAAGTACATTCAGTAATTATTTTTATTAGGGAAAAAGGGATTAATTAACACAGCTATCAGATATCACAAGAGCAGGATGGCATGGGGTGTTTCAATTCCCTCCCTCTGGAACCAACTCTCCTCTCTCCTCTCTCCTTCACCTGTCCACCTCACTTCTTGTTTTTTAAATACTAGTTAAGGCAGATTTCTTCTCCTCCCTGTTCTTGCAGATCTCCCTTGACTCCCTTCCCCTTCTGTCACCAACTCTTGCTTTCCTATCCTATGCTACCCCAATAGACACTGAGCACTTTTGCCGACTATCTCAAGTGTCTATTTTATTGTGTAATACATTTTTGCTGCTGCTTTTACACATAGCATCCACATGCTTCACCATCTATAAAGATGCCTGTTGTATCATCTGTAAAACTGCCTATTATAACCTCCTTTTTTCTTTGTATTCTCATATACTGTTATGAATCCAGATTCCATCCTCAGATTTTGCATGTCTAGCCTCTCTGTATTTCCCTCCCCTGGGTCACACCTGGAAACAAGCCTTGGCTCAGCATGTCTTTCCCGGTCACCAGTTTTAATAAATAAATAAATAAATTCTGATAACAGAGCAATTTCCTCTTTATAAAACCAACAAACTAAAATTTTTTAAATATCACACCGGGGAAAACATGTAAATATCACAGAGTTCAGTAGTAAGCAATGAATCCTATACACAGCTGGGATTAGGGTGCTAAATTACTCCTTGTGTCATTTTTCATGTCCCCTGGTATACAATTGCGTATTGTTTGGAAGTGTTATGCACATTGCCTTCATTTTTGACTTGTGACTCTACTGGATTTTTTCTCTTCATTTTATGCAACTGATGTCCATAAGGTAGACTAAATTATCAATTCACATTATAACTTTTTAGTTTTTATTTAGCTTCTGGAAGCCATCACTTGGACTATCTTAAATGACTGCATAATTGTTTTTCCTGTATGCATTATTTGTGGTCAGTTACTGCCAAGAGGAAAAATGAAATACTTTCAGATTTCTCTCAGTGATTCACATGATGGCTAGCAAGCAGAGTGGAGGTGGGGAGGTTAGAGGAAAGAGGTGTAGAAAAGAATTGATTTTAAGAGATGATAAAGACAGAAAAACATACTTCTATGAAGTTATATACAGTATTAGAGTTTTCCATATTGTGTCATAAATCCAGTGTCCCAATTGAACCCACTGCAGTTTGAGTTAAATTGTTTAGTATATATTTTAATTCTTCTGTTCTTCTCTCTTGTGTTTTTGAAGTTGCCAGGTAGTATTATCACAGATAGATCCATGAGGAAATAGCCTGGTTGGGAAAACTGCTGTCCTACTGCTGTGCTGATAACCTGGTTTAATATTGTGTGTCAGTGGTGGTTCATCCTGGTTTGCAGTGAATTCCTTATTTTCCCTATATAGCATCCATGTGTGCATTTTTTGCTCTGAATTAGATAAACCACATTGTTTGATTAACATGTTTCTGTACTATACTTCCCAGTGAACACACTTAGCCACTTGTGCCCCCCCCCACATACATACATACACGCACACATTTCCACACCCCTCACTCAAACACATCAGTCGCTCTTTCTGGCACCCCGCCCTCCTGGCACTTGTGGCTTCTCCTGCCCCCAGCACTTCCCGGCTACTCACTCTAATACATCATTTGCAGCTCCTCCCTCCTTGCTCAGTCATTCATTATGTGTGAAGCTCTTCATTTCCCAATCATAACAATTTCACTATCATGACTCTTGCCATTAATTTGTTAATTTTACACCTGCACTATCTATACCCAGCAGCTACACAGCAAATACAAGCATGCAAACATTCAGCACTGACAAATGCTTGTTTAATGTTTTTTCAGTATTGTTTCATGAGCACAGTTTGCACGTTTTGGTATCTGTGCATTGTTGGAACTAGGTTTTCACTCTCTGTTTGTGTTTCTTTTTACAGATGTTTAGTATGCATGATTACCTTACCCTTGTCTGGATTGGACAATCCTTCTGTGCTTTCTTGGGCTACTAATATATCTAGCATAGCTACCTGAATATAACGCTACTAGGTATTCTCATCCTTACTGCTTTTTGAACGATTTTTCAGTACTGCTTCATGAGCATAGGTTGCACATTTTCAATACTATTATAGTTGTGAGTAGTTTCACATTCTAGGCTTAACTAAATGTTGCACATTTTGTATGTACTATCACTTTAAAAATGTGAACTTAAATATGAGTCATTTTTGTGCTAACTTTTCACTCCCTGATGACGCCTTAGCGAAACCGATCAGAGTTCTGTTGTTGTGCTTTGCATCTCTATGTAGGTCTGACCACCAATGTACTAGGTTATGAATTAAAATCATGTTTTTTGTATTTATTCTAACTGCTTTGTCAGTTTGTTTTCCCTTTATTGGTACTAATTGGGCTTGGACGGGGCAGTGCTGTTTTTCTACTGCTGCTGCATTGCTGTAAATTAGCATACCCCGCAGTGGGGCATACATGTCTGTTTGGGCAAGAACAGAAATAGTCAGAATGAGGACCCCAATTAAAATCCAGGATCCCCCAAGTTTGAAGATATCAAGCGGGGAGGAATAGAGGGTAAGAGTCCAAAGAGGACAGCAAACCAAATCAGCAGGGAATATCCCAAACAAGTGGTATGAGTTAAGCAGTAGAGCTGCGGCTGACATGGAGTGAAGATGCCAAGCTGCAGCATGACTGCAGGGTAAGTTAGGAGGTAGGAGAGAGCACTGAAAGCACAGGAGCCACAAGTGTCCAAGCCAAGATCACAAATAGCAAAGCAACTGCAGATTTAGGAAGAACTGCTAGATACGAAAGTGAGACATGGCAGGGGCCATACACGGACGGCTCGAGCCCCAAGGAGCAAAGAGACGAGAGCAGGACAGCTGGCAGCAGCTGCTGGGGACAGATCGGCAAAAAAATAAAACTTTAATGGAACAACATGCATACAACGTACCAGCACAAATTAGTAAAGGGGAAAAAACCTCTAGCAAAAACATTAAACGCAACATAACGGCATTAAAAAATACTATGCCTGAATGCAAGATCATTGAACAATAATCAAAGTGAACTGAGGGCTGTAATTAGCAACAAGAACTTTAAGATCATCTCATCAGCAGAGACATGGTTGTACAAAAATAAAACATTGGGTCAAGAACTAAAAGTTTATAAATTATACTTCAATGGGCCTACACAACCAGAGTAGTGTTATGCTTGTGCAACTGTGATAACTGTTTGGCCACTCGCACTCTATTTCAAGGGTAATTAACACCCTGTAGGGGTACCGAAGGCAAGCAACACTCAAAGAGGGCTCCACCCCTAGAGGTGCCACAGGAAAGATTCCCTTTGCTAAAGGTGCCTTAGGAAGGAGCCCCAGAAAGAACATTGAGCAGTAAACATTGACTACGAGGTAGAGAAGCAGATTGACAACAACAAGAGAGCTTAAGGAAACACAAATGAGATACACAGGTTGTCAGGATTGCACTGATAAAATGGATTGCACAAATGACATCATGGGACTTTCTAAGGAGGGAGGGAAAGACGAATAGGGCCACCATCCATCTCCATTAAACAGCAGAAACCTATCTAAGGAAACTAGGGAATATACTATAAACAACAACTACATATTAAGACCTTTGGCACAGAGAAGAGGAAAAAAACCTTTTTAAAAGGAGGAAACCTTTGGGGATCCAAGGCCTAGATCGCCTTCCCTCCAGGCTAGGGGTAGTTTATTTAGTGATGGCTGTGCTGCTGCAATCTAGAAACCCACTCAAGGGGAGGAAATATTCCAATTCAGTGGAAAGCTTTCTCGATCCCTCTAATGGGAACATGGTGAAGGGTTGCAAGAGGGTACTCTGAAGACAGAGAGAGAGCAGACTCCAAGGCAGGAGGAGGAAAGCGATGACAACTGAGGCACTCATCAAGCCTACTGACTAAAACAGACTATGTGAACCAGAGGCAGTCATAGGGAGAATACCTTTTGAAGGTGCCCTGGCATCGCCAAAGGGATGCTCTTGGGCTTAAAGGCCTGACCCTTCAGCAGCCAAAGTCTTAAATTCTACATCAAGAGGTGCCATCAATGAGTTAGACAACTGAAGCTCCACCCAGAGCAAGGACATTCCCACTATGGACCAGATGAGAAGGACCCCGCCCCAAGGTTCACATGCTCAAGATGTGGACTTTGTGAGTACTGAGTGAGACCATCAGCTTACAGGGCAAGTCCTGAGTCAGAAAAGGTAATGGGCATGGTTGTCATGCCTCTGATTTATGAATGAGCTTGAATCAACTTTGAGTGCTAGATAGGAGGAGGCTGGGTGAAGCCAATGGCCATAGATTAGGTAGCAGGTTATTGATGAGGAGGCCAGGTGAAGTCAGCAGCTGAATATATTGATAAGGAGGCAGGCCTTGAAAGGTTGCTTGCAAACTCTGCAACCACGAAATTGAAAGGTTGTGAGTGAACTCTTCAACCAAGGCAGAACCAGGGCGAGGTAGGAGGCTGCAGTGTGAGCCAGTGTTTGGTGGTTTGATAGTAGTAGTAGTAGTAGGAACCAGTGAAAAACAAGCCAACCAATTCCATTATGGAAGCCGAATTGATGGTGACATAGAAGGTAGGTGTTTAGGCAGTGAGAGGCTGTGATGCCAGTGATTGAAACAATGAGGTTTAACATAAATGAATCAATGAGTTTTAGCAGATACGAGATATGTAGCAGGATTTGCAACAGCATTTGCAATGGCAATAAAATGGGCAGCAGCATAGTAAGTATGATGCATTGCATGTGAGATAAGCTGAATTACGTATATGCTTGGCCAACCAGTTTCATAAAGGAGCAAATCATAGTTTACGTAAAAGTATTTGATGCTATGGTTTCAGCATGAATAATGAATTGATATGATTGCATGAATAGTGAATTAATATGATTGGCATGAATATCTTAAATGCCATAAAGGCAGAGATAGGTTATTCTAGTAAGGAGCATGCAGCACAGTAATGGAATGCAATGAACATCAGAAGACCATGTAGGCTGTGAGGTTAATGATTTATGCATTTATAACTGAAAGTCATGTAGGCATGGGAGATGGCCATACCTGGCTACAACATATTCAGAAGAGACAGAGCAGGCAGGAAGGGAGGAGGAGTGGCACCGTATGTGAAAAATGACATAAGGGCCACAGAGATCCAGGAGGAACAAAATGGGGGAGAGATACTGTGGGTTAAGCTGGAAAGGAAAATGGGGACAGCCATCCGCACAGGTGTGGTCTATAGACCACCAGCCCAGGAGGAAGAAACAGATAGGGAGCTGATGCTAGCCATCCAAAGGATGGCAGACAAGGGTGAGGTAGTACTGGTTGGAGACTTCAATATTCCAGACGTGGACTGGAGCATCCTAGTAGCAGCATCAACTAGGAGCAGATTTATCCTGGACTCCCTTCAGGGTGCCTTACTCAAGCAACTGGTCGTGGAACCAACTCGGCAGAAGGCAATACTAGACCTTGTACTCACAAACAGGGACAGTGTGATGGGGGTAACAGTGGGGGAGCACCTGGGTAACAGTGACCACTAGTCATTGTGGTTTGAAATCGAAGAAAGAGCAGAACCAAACCACTCAAAAACGTATCCTGGATTTTAGGGGCAGACTTTGGGAAAATGGGGAGATACTTGAAAGAGGCATTAAGGGAATGGGACAGGAATCAGGGGTTGAGGAACAGTGGGCAGTATTTAAAATGGGGATTACAAGAACAACAGAATTATGCATTAAGCAGGTTAGCAAGAGGAAAGGAAGAGGAGACCATTATGGTTTTCCAAAGAGGTAGCAAAGAAAGTGAAAGCCAAAAGACTGCATTCAGGCAATACAAAAGACACAGGCAGAAGGGATAGGGAGAAGTACCAGGAGAAGCAAAGGGAGGCAGGGAGGTCAGTAAGGGAAGCCAAAGTTCAGACAGAAGAACACATTGCAAAATCAGTGGGTAGAGGGGACAAAACCTTTTACAGGTACATAAGTGAAAAAAGAAAGACAAAGGGAGGGATAGTGAGACTGAAGTGGGAGGATGGGAGCCGCGTGGAGGATGACAACAGTAAAGCTGACATACTGAACAGGTATTTCTGCTCAGTCTGTACTGAGGAAGAGGGGTAATGGGTCTGAAGGGAGTACAAGGGGTGAGAATGGTGCAGAAATGGACACAAGTCCTTTACGAGAAAGGTCCTGAAGGAACTGGAAGTAATAAGTTGATAAAACAATGGGGTCAGGCAGGTGCACCCCAGGGTCCTTAAAGAACTAAGAGGTGGTGGCTGAACCTCTGGCTATCCTGTTTAGCCAATCACTGGAAACAGGAGGTACCCAAAGACTAGAGGACAGCAGATGTAGTCCCCTTATACAAAAGTGGGAACAAAGAGGAAGCAGGGAACTACAGACCAGTCAGCCTCACCTCGGTAGTGGGGAAGATCATGGAAGCACTACTGAAGGAGAGATTAGTGGAACATCTGGTTGTCAATGGACTACAGGACCCAAGGCAGCATGGTTTCACCAGGGGGAGGTCATGTCAGACCAACCTCATTGAATTCTTTGACTGAGTGACTAGGGAGGTGGATCAGGAGAGGGCAGTGGACATGGCCTATCTAGACTTCAGCAAGGCCTTTGACACTGTGCCACATAGAAGACTATTACACAAACTGGGGAATATGGGTGTGGGCAGGACAGTAGTGTGGTGGGTAGGTAATTGGCTGGGTGGCAGGACACAGAGGGTGGTGGTAAATGGCTGTCACTCCACAGAGGGAAGAGTGACCAGTGGGGTACCACAGGGATCAGTGCTGGGACCGGTCCTATTCAACATTTTCATCAGTGACATTGCGCAGGATCTAGAAGGCAGAATTTCACTGTTCGCTGATGGCACAAAGCTCTGTAACAGAGTAGACACACCAGAGGGTGTAGACAGAATGAGAAGCGACCTGCAGAAACTTGAAGAATGGTCAAGGGTTTGGCAGTTGAAATTCAATGCAAAGAAGTGCAAGATAATGCATATAGGGCACAAAAACCCTGGCACAATATATCAGTTGGGGGTGAGGATATAGCATGCACCAAGCAGGAAAGGGATCTTGGGGTTGTCATCTCTGATGATCTCAAGATAGGAAACAGTGTGACAGGCAGCAGGTAAAGCAAATAGGATGCTGGGATGTATAGGCAGGGCATCACCAGCAGGAAAAGGAGGGTCATAATTCCGCTATACAAGACACTAGTGAGGCCCCACCTGGAGTACTGTGTACAGTTCTGGAGACCATACCCACGTAAGGACATAGACAGGGTAGAGAAGGTTCAGAGGAGGGCAACAAAGATGGTGCACGGATTGCATCACAAGTCCTATGAAGACAGGTTGAAGGAACTGAACATGTACTCCCTGGAGGAGAGGAGGGAGATGGGATATGATAGAGACATACAAGTATCTTACAGGGAGGAACAGGGTGCAGGAAAACACTATTTTAAGTGAAAAGATGTTTCAGGACTAGAGGGCATGGGATGAAGTTGGAGGAGGGCATTCAGAGGAAACATGAGAAAGAATTTCTTCGCAGAATGGGTGGTGGACAAATGGAACACCCTGCCAGAGGAAGTGGTGGGGGCTGAAACAATCACGGGATTTAAGAATGCATGGGATAGACATAAAGGAATTCTAGAGGTCAGGGGTAAGGGGCAACAGACTTCTAGGAAAACAAACTGAACTTACAAGCTCAAATGGGCAGACTGGGTGGGCCATAGGCCCTTATCTGCCTTCACTGTCTATGTATCTATGTATCTATGTATCAAGAAAACAGGGCAAAATCATATAGCTTACATAAAGCATGCTCCTGCTTCTCTGAGCCACAATATCACACAGTGACATCACAGTCCCACACCATGGGAATAACAGGAAGCCACAGCTGAATACCATGAGACCAAATAGCACTGTAATGTTGATACTGTAGGAACCCCCAAAATAGAGATCCTTTTACCGGCGAGGTCCTAGTTAAGGACACAGCCAAATGATTGCAAGCCGCTAAGGCAGTAGAGCAACAATAAACTGCAGTAGAGCTACAGAACAGGGAGTGGCAGCTAGCTTTGCAGAGTGAGCCTGGACCAGGTGCAAACAATTAAGCTAGAAGCTCAGGAAACAGCAGAGAAACAGAAATGGGAGCTAAAGAATTCAATAACAATTGCAGGAAAACTGAGGGTTGGTAGGCAGGAAAACAGCAGGCTGAGCTGAAGCATACAGATAACAATGTGGTGAACTGAGGGCTTGCAAATCTGGTGAGTTAACAGGGCCTGAGAGCACAGGCAGAGGGCAGCCTAAGGTAAGGAAACAACAATATGTAACCTGAAGCACAAATAATTGAACGGCGCCTGCCCATGGTAATGTGAGGAAGAGCTCCTCCTCCACATCCTATATAAACCAAGCAGCAGACTCCCGCTCTGCTTAGAGTGAGTTGCACTCGCGCTTGTCTCGTTGCTGGTCCGTGGCTGCTCCTTGTATGCTTCCCCCCGTTTGTTTTCCTGCATCCCTTCTTATCCTGTTCCCTGTGAATTTGTTTGTCCATTTTGCTTCTGTTCTGTGGCTGCTCCTTTGTATGCTCCCCCTTCATTTGTGCTGTTTTTCCTGCATCCCTTATCTTGTTCCCTGTATATTTGTTTGTCCGTTTTGCTTCTGTTCTTTGGGGGTTGGGGTTCTCTCACTTGCTGTTGAGCTCTGTGCTGTCTTCCTGCTTTCTCGCTCGCTGCTCAGTCTACCTTTTGCTCTCCATCCTGATTTCTTCTCGAGCAGCCCTAGCTCCATGTCAGTTCGTCACCGCTTCATTCTTTCTCCTGCTTGTGGCCCTGCCATCTGCGGAGTTCCTGACATCCGCTGCTTGCCACTTCCATTCGCATCCATACCCTCGATGTTCCTGACACAGTTCAAGCATCTCAGTCATGCCGACCAACAGCCTACATCACCGGATTCTCTACCTTCCCTAGAGCTTCCTCTCGGTGCTCCACTTGTCTGATGGATTCGATCAGTTGCCTTTGGCTCTGTTGCCATTTTGACCCATTCCCTTTAAGGACGTCTCAATTTCTACCTGCTAGGATTCCTGTACAGACGACACACGAAAAGTGGATCGCTGTACACCTTACGCCTTTCTCCTTGCTCTACCTCAGTGTTAGGTGCTTAGCCTATCTGTATACTTGGGGTGGTTTATACTACATGTCAAACCTCCTAGCAGTTCCAGTTTACAATAACATCGCATGCAATCCCGGAGCTGACTCTACATTACGTCTGCCTCTTAATTCATGATTCCACAACGCATCATGATTTTTCACTCATTATTCTTGCTCCCAACTCAGGATTGCTACTGTTCCTTCTACTTTTAGTTATTCTGGGCGTACTTTACATTCTATCTCCTTTGTTGATGATCACCTTCTTATCACTCTACTTATGGAGCCCATTATCCATAGACGTACATTGGTTGCTACAAGAACTGCTACGCCTCCCCTTCAGCCTGGATGCATTTTCTCCTTCCTTCATCCATTCAACTCCCTGCATTTTATGCGAGGAATCATTTCAGTGGAACTTCGGTTAATCTAGTCATCAACTCCTCATACACAGCAATCTAGATACGGTAGGATTCAAAACCTGGATGTCCAATGTCCTACCTATCTAAATTCCCCTCTGTTCCCGGTTACCTTCAGAGCTCTGGCATTGGGGTTCCTTACATATTGCTTCGACTCCCCTATTTCTTTTCCAGTTCAGCACTTATGACTTGTTTGGGACATTGTATTTGTTTATATTCTTGACAACAAGTTATCCTAGGTTAAGGACCATAGCAACTCCTGCGACTGAGACTATCAACAGCATCTCTTTATTATGTTCATTACCTCATTGCCACTCATACGGCGAGACTGGCTTAGTATGTTTCGCAGACTGGTTTATCACCAGTTACACTCCCTGACTTTCCTATGGCTTTGTTTGCCGCTATGTCCTTAAACTATGGATGCATTCTACTTTATTCTGCTTAAACTGCGCCAGCTATAGCTCTATCTAGAGACAACCCAGCCATACCTCTATAGATGCAAGCTCCTACCTTGCTCCATCGCTACTAGGGATGTCTATTGGAAACAGATCGATTCCTACCAAAATTTCATCAAGCTCCTCATACAGTTCACTATGTACCTGGTGCATTTATTTAGTACTCTGCTGGAAACCGCCAGCCAGCTCTGGTCAATACAGTTCTAAGTCACTGTTCCTCACCAGCACCTCCCTTTGCTCTGACCTGCGATGCTAGAGACCGTTTGTATCTAGGCTTTCATGTTACCTCACCAGCTGCTGGATAAGCTGCGTATCTCACTGAGGGACTAGCTGCCACATCCTATTACTCCGGCAGACCTCAGTAGGTCTGGCTGCACTTTGACGTTGCCTGGAGCATGCCGCCTCTCTACTTACCTCACCAGCTGTCGGTTAAGCTGCGCATCTCACCCAAGGGACTAGCTGCCACATTCTATTACTTATTACCTGACCAACATGGTGCATTTCTTTGTTACTTACTGCCTCATTTCCTAAACTCATGCGGTCCATCCGCACATACTTACCTGTTGAACTCACCCTCTTCTATTTCTTGGATGCTTCCTAGCCTCACACCAGTGCTTCAGCTTATTACCCTTAAAGCCCACCAGAATTCCAGCCCAGCTACAGCCGTTTGCCTTCTATATCCTGACCTATGCATATTCTACTCCTCTCACCGTTTACTGATCTGGGTTCATCAGTCAGCGGTCTCACTGCAAGCATTACTATTCCACGGATTACATAAGCCCTTTATTTGCAGAAGCCTGGAAGTTGATAGATATATAACTTCATTCTGCCTCGCCTGTGTCAAAGCCTGGATTTTATTACTCTATCCCCCCACCTATCACTCGCTAGCCTCAGGAGCTCCACGCTTTAGTCCTATCCTGAACTTATTGGACATATTCCACGATGCCCACCTCAGTGCTCTACCTGGATGCTGCACGCTTTTATTCTACTACCTGCTTCATTCATGCAAGACTTGGAAGCCCGTTCTTAACATTCCATCCAGTTACAAACTATTCCATTGGATAGACTACTCTCCTGCTGCATTTATTCCTCATCGACCCCACTATGTACCTTATACGTTTCCTCAAAACTGCTACCCGCTACTTCATCTGCATCTACATTCCATGCACTCTGATGACTACTACTACTGCCGACCTACGTGTAGGTCTCTTGTTTCCAACTCATTACTTTTTGCCCGCACATATCATTGCATTCCTGCCTCCCACTGTTTCCTACCTGCCTGGAAATCTGCCAACTGCAGACTGAACGTTAATATTTCTATCTACCTGCCATGCCCAGCCGTGCCTGGTGGTTCCTATATTTCCGCCATAGCCTTCATTGCTAACCTTGCCATGCAGAACTTGACCCACTGGTCCTCCTTCTAGACATGGACGATGAGCCTTGATTCCTGGATCTCCTCTGCGAAGTCATCTTCACCTGCTGGAGCGCTTCACCACCTGCAGTTTGTCGCTTCAAATTTCTATCACCCATGGCTTCCACTCTACTTCAATTCGGCCTGCTCATGGATCCTCAAACTTGGAATTTACTTGATGGATGCTTGCTCTATTCAATACGTCTTCAGTTCTCCATTTTTCTGAGATGGGTTCTACAACTTTGGGGTTCAGATTAGCCGATTAAATTATTTAGGATTACTCTCCTTTAGTATGCCCAGAAGGACAGCCAGGTCAGTGGCCATGGGTCCTCAGAGGTTTCCCCCCAAGGGGGCCTTTCCTCTCCTGCGTGCTACTGGTCACACTCTCCAGAGTTGGAGGAGGTGATCATACTACTACTCATTCTTGGGTGTCTCCTACTAGACTCCTTCATCAGTCAGATACAGAATAATTGTTGATATCATTTTCTTTTGGGGGTCTCATAATACTAGACTAAGCTTCCTCCCTACAGGTGGGATACAGAGAAAGGCCAAAACCATCAAATAATGACAAGCAACTCTCAGTTCAAGCATCTAAGCACATTGCTCATACTATCTGATTCATACATACTATAATCATTGACTTGATCATGTTCATGCTGAAGTACCTAAGCACAAATTATTCTGCAATGCTAGTACCTGGCAAACTTTGTCCTCTTACCAGCTGGCCTCTGTATCCAACAACCATCATCATCATCCAGCTACAGTATGTAACATAAGCACTGAGCTATGAACCACACATAAACAATGTATACAGAGGATGTTAGAAAACTAGAAACCCCAAAAGAAACAAAGTAAACACAAGTACAGGAAGGAAACAAGCACACAAGGAAGCATGTAGCAGCTGGAGGCAAGCAATACAAACCAAAAGCAGGAGAACACAAAAAAAAAAAACAGAAGTCCAGCACGAATCAAGCAGAGTCCAAAGCACAGCAACACTGGAGGGGGGGAGCAAAGCCCCATCAGACCCCAAGGGAGAAGACAGACAAAAACAGTCTCCAGCCAGCAAAGAAAAAGTGCTTCAGAAGGAGGCTGGGAGGAACTGCTTATATAGCTCAGGAAGGGGGCGTGGCTGGTTCTCACCCCATTGAACTACAGGCATAGCCTTTCAAAAAAAATTACAGAAAGCAGAGACATGATGGTACAAAAATAAAACATTGGGGCAAGAACTAAAAGATTATATGTTATACAAAAGTAACAGAAATCAGAGACATGGTGGAATGAAAATAAAACATTGGGGGGTCAAGAACTAAAAAGTTATACATTACACAAAAATAACAGTAAACAGAAAATTGGAGGAGTAGCTATATACACAAATGTCTACAAAGTTTGCAGGTGAATGGAAAAGAAACCAATAGTGAAACTAATTTGGAAACCCTATGGGTTGAAATTATAGGGAAGGGCAATAGTGAAAGGCACCTGTTACAGACCCCCAGACAACAATAGTGACTAACACAAGACATGAATTAAGCTGAACCACCAGATGTGAAGGTGGACTCCTTCAGTTTGCTCCTATCTAATGTTTAACTGCCTGAACTGGATTCTTCGAAATAACTTGCCTCCAACTAAAAAATCCACAAGTGATTAGTGAAGTTCCTTCTAATGCAAAATCAATGTCTCTCCCAAACATGTGGATACTTTTTTTACTTCATCTCCATGAAAAGGGGGTCTCTCGGTTTTCATGTTTGAGCTAGATGTGAATTGAGCACCACTCTGCCCAATAGTATGGTTAAGTTCCTGGGTTCTTACCTTCTGTGTGTCCTTGAGTGTGCTTTCTGGCTTGGGTGCAGTTGCAGCACTACACTTAACCCTGCTGGCACCATGCAGTGGCAAGCAGAGTGACAACAACAATCAGGCCATATAGCAAACTCAAGGGTACACAGACGCTAAGGCCCCCTGACTCACTTAGAGGACCACAACAAGCAACAGCCCCACTCTTCCCACCGGCATCATGCAGTATCTGGCACCTTACCTAATGTGTGCCTCTGAGTGTGCATTCCGGCTTGGGTGCAACTCCATATTACTATGACATCTGAAAGTATGCATATTGCTCTGTATCCCTCCAGTGCTGTAACTCAGGAAGAAGCATGTGCATACTTGATAAACCATAATTTTTACAATGTTATTGCTACACTCTGAACCAAGGAATGTTTGAATGTAATGTAACATTTAAAAACTGAATGAAAAAAGTAAAAAAAGGCTACCTGATGAGATCAAAAACGAATGTGAAGCTAAGAAGAAGATAACGATAATACGGGATTTTAACTTTAATAACATTGACTGGCAGAAAGGAAATGCAAACGGTAGGCATGAATCAAAAGTAATGAACGTCATAACAGAATATGGATGCACACAAACGGTAACAGAATCAACAAGAAAAAATCTTATATTGGAGCTGGCAATAACCTGGCTCAACTACTGTACCCCAGACTCCGCAGCCTCATTTCCCAGATTTTCGCTTTACCGCGACAACAGAACCTCTAAAAGAGGTGACAGATGTGCACTGTACATCCAGAACTCACTGCAATGTCTCACCCTCCACTCCCTAGCCTTTGAACACGGAGCCCAGGCCCTCACAGTGAAAATCACACTTGCACCTAACAGGGCCCTCCTGTTCCTCTCTTCCATATATATTTCTCCCCAACATCTGAAGAGTACTTTCCACTCTGTCCTTGCCCACCTCCAGACATTCTCTGACAAGGCTGAAATGATTGCCCTTGGGGACTTTAATATAAACTGGTTAGCTGACACATCTGCACCTCTCAGGGATGCAGCTGCTTCGCAAAACCTATCCCAGCTAGTGATCACTGCCGCTAGACTCAACCCAAGGATTGGCACCGCCACCCTCCTCGATTTGGTGCTAACCAATGCACCCCACAAAGCCACTCAAGCCCAGGTGGTACCCAATGCCCTGAGTGATCACTCCCCAGTGCTTTGTCACTGGTCTTGTATTGCTAAAAAGGCCCCTCACAAAACCATCCTCCAATGCTGCCTTAAACCAGGCAAACTCCGGTCCCTTAAACAATGTCCCACAACTAGTGACTGGTTCCCTATCTCTACTGCTGGGAGCATTGACTCTGCCCTTGACCACTTCATCACTACCTTCAATGCTGCCTGTGTCCATTATGCGCCACTAAGCAAACAGGTCATCAAAGGGGTAGAATCACCATGGATGTCGTAAGCTCTATTAGACTAAATGCGAGACCATGACAACCTGTGGCACATTGCCCTGGAAACTGGGAAGCCTACTGACAGGCAGCGCTACCAAGAGGGGCAAGATAAATGCACTTGGAATATCTGCAAGGCCAAAGTGGAATTTTACCAAGCTGCACTTACTGCCTCCTGGGGCTCAGGACACAAGTTCTGGGACTCCCTCAAGGAGTTCTGTGGCAAAGCTTCTACCGCACCCCCATCCCAACTCTGGGCCAACTGGTCTATCACCACAGACCCTGCCCTGATTGCAAACATATTTAATGCCTTCTTTTCTGACCTTAGTAGTGTCCTTCTCCCAATTTCTTTTACCCCACCCCCCCTGCTCCCTCTGTCTCCCTCGCCACCCCGATGTTCCACTTCAAAATGGTTTCGCAGTGTGAAGCCACCCCCTTTCTTCTCAAAGCACTCAGCAAATCACGTTTTAGTAGCGACACACTCGATCTCAATTTTTGATGAAGTTCTCTTCCACTCACCATGCTCCTGAACCACTCACTGTCACTGGACCAGTTTCCCTCTAATTGGAAATCTGCCCTCATTACACCAATCCTCAAAAGTGGAGACTGCACCCAGCCTAGGAACTACTGTCCCATCTCAATCCTGCCCCCCCCAAGCCCTGGAGAAAATTGTAGCCACCCAGCTAACCGACTACTTATCCAAATATAGCCTCCTATGTCCCAAGTAGCATGGCTTCCAACATAACCACAGTGCTACTACAGCCCTACTGGAGTTCACTAATGCCCTCCACACATCACTTGACTTAGACCACATTGCCGGCGTGGTTTTCATAGACCTCTCAAAGGTGTTTGATACAGTGCGCCACACGCTTCTCTTGGACTCCCATTCACAAATAGGCCTGTCCCCTGAGACTACTGGCTGGTTTACTAGCTATCTATCTGAGAGAACCCAGAAATTAGAATCACCCAAACATGATCCACGCCATTGCAAGTCAGCTCGGGGGTTCCGCAGGGCTCCATCCTGGGTCCCATACTATTCTCCCTGTTCCTCAACTCCCTGCCCAAGGATTGTTCCAGGAAGCTACTCCTATACATGGACAATACCATCCTCTACAGCTCCCACATGGACCACACCACTCTCAGAAATGCCCTCCACAATCATTCTCAGAAGTTGAATCCTGGTTCATTTGGCATAGGTTAGTTCTCAACTACAAAAACACTAAATCTATGGTGTTTGTCCATGCCCAAAACAAGAACCATGGGGTACCCCTGCTCATCCTAAACTCACAAAACAACCCCCTTGAGCAGGTCACTTCATTCAAATACCTGGGTATCACCCTTGACCTGGGGCTCACTTACCATGACCACATCCGAAATCTGTGCTCCACTGTCAATGTTCGCATTGGTCTGCTGTACCAGTACAAGCACTGTCTCCCCCTGAAGCCCTACACTTAGCTGTATCAGCCTCTATACTATCTCCCATAGACTATGGTATCATAGCATATGGAGCAGCTGACAACACGCACCTCAACAAAATTAGGATAGCCCTAAATAAGGCCTATAGGCTAGCCACTGGCTGCGATAGGGTCATGTATACCTGCACTCTTTACATCTCTACCAACTGGCTAAACTTTGATGGGAGGCTCAAATATCAGACCTGCCTCTTCGCTAAAAAAATAACTGCAGGGCTACTCCCTCTTGCTCTAACCCCCCTACTATAAGCACCCCTGTCCACCTGCCACACTCAGCAAACTGCAACGACCCATTTCCAGGTACCCCACTGCAAAACCTCCTTGGGTCAAACAATGTTTAAGTACCTGTCTCCTGGATGGCTGAACTCTCTCCCAAATTCCCTCCTCACAGAACCTAAACTTGGCTTGTTCAAATCCCACCTCCGAAACCTAATCACTCAAAGTTTAGTCTGTGACTGTCTTTGATTTTCTCATTCCCTCCTGTATTCCCACCAGAATATGGACCTCCCTGGTATTGCCGCCTCAGAGCGTGCTTAGATGTGACAATGGGCTCCTCCAGTCCAGCCTGAAATTACAAATAACCACCAGGACATGGCTATGCCACCATCCTGCAGTGTATGTTCCTGTTAGCTGTTACTCTGCTGCTATTCCTATAACTCTATGTACCAGTGTATTATTAGCTGCAATGTTTCTGTTACCTGTAACCATGTTTGATACTGTACTGAATGTAGTACTTGCTACTTTTGTTACCTCTGTTCACACTGTTTCCATTGTGTATGTTGAACTATTTGTTATTTAATGACTCTGTATTCAATTGACGGGGAACCTTTGTAAAGGAGTCTTTGACTCAAAGGTATGTTTGTGATACTCTTCAATAAATAAATAACAAGTATCATGGGTAAACAACACAATTGCAAAATACAAGTACCACTAGGACCTGGCGATCACTCAATTATCAAAATAAACTTGGATTTTAGGGTGGAAAAAAAATCATAAACAGAACTAAACCGTACAACTACACAGTGGGAAATTATGCAGAAACTGAGAAAGAACTAGAACTGTTGAACTGGAAGGTTGAATTTTCAAGGAAAATAGTAAAAGAGAAATTATATGAAATAAAAGAAAAAATCTTGGACTTAGATCAGAAATGGATCTCAAAGGAAAATAAATATAATAGCAAATGATTAAAAACAAAATGGATGAACAAAAAATAAGAAAATTAAGAAAGAAACATCTCTATAAAACTAACAAAAGGAGATACAGAGGTAAACTGACTGAAATATAAGGAGATCGTCAAAAAATGTGAATAAGCCATCAGGAAAAGCAAGAGAAATCATGAAAGCTATTTGGCCAAAAGCTCTAAAAAATGTAAAAGAATGTTATGGGTATGTAACTCCCTAAAGGGAAATGCACCCACTCTAGGATCATTGATATATGGAAATACAGCAACAGAGACACCAGGTAAAATGGCCAACACACGAAACAATTACTTTGAATCTGTCTGTGACCAGAAAATTAGTGAAGGCACAGGCTTCACAAACAGCACACAGAACAGGAATAGGGTGGAAAAGTTCTACCCTGAAAAGACTGTGCAGGAGGAAATCTTGTAGTTAAACCTCCTATAAATCTCCGGGGGTGGGGGCAATAACCTAAATCTACTGTTGCTAGAGAACATAGCCCAATATCTACAGGTATTCATTCCGTACCAGTGAGGTGCTGAAAGACTGGAAAAACACGACAATAATTCCTATCTACAAGAAGGACCGTATGGCAATACCATCAGTTTACAGGCCCATCAACCTAACCTCAGTACTAGGAAAAATCATGGAAATAATTCTGAAGGAATATATACTGGAACTATTAGAGTTACAAGGACAGAAGGATATTACCCAATGTGGCTTTACCAAGCAGAGGTCTTGTGTCTTAAACTTAATAGCGTTCTACGAATAGATAAGTGAATTATTGGATATGGGCACTCCAAACGACATGGTATACCAAGAGTTCAGCAAAGTTTTCAATAAGATGCCTCAGAAAAGATTAATAAAGAAAATAGGTGGCATGGGACTGGACTGGACACAAGTCAGGTAAATTGGACAAAACTATGGCTAAATAGTGGGTACCAAGAGGTGAAAATAAGAGAGTCATTGCCAAACAAAGTAAAGGTCAGCAGTGTGGTACCCCAGGGGTCAGCCTTGGGCCTAGTCTTATTCACCCTATACATCTCAGATATGCATAATGACACTAACAGTAGTATTGCAAAGTTCGCTGACGATACCGAAATTGGAGGACCAGCATTATTAACTATTCAAGATACTAGCAAACTGCAGGAAGATCTGAAGAAGTAAATGAATGGGCCAATAAATGGGGCAGGGGTTTTAGCAAAGACAAATGTGTAGTGATGCATTTCGGGAAACACAATCCTAGCTATCAATACTATTTAGTACAGCACTAACTTATAAATGTTGAGGAAGAGAGAGATTTAGGAGCAATTACCCAACCTGACCTATCATTTACAATAAGTAACAAAAATAACAATACCAAAGCTTTGAGAATTCTAGGCAACATTAAAAGGAACTTCAATAGCAGGTACAGGGATGTCATTTTGCTCCACTGGCTTTCTGCCTTATTGACTTACAATTATGCTGTTGAATACAGACCGGGACTAAACATCATTGATGCTGACACCTCATCATGATGGCCAGTTTCTAAGAACAATTGAGTCAGATTGTCTGAACCTGACATCAAAGCATTATGCCAAAAGTTTGATAGAGATGAACAAATGTCTGCCGACACAGTGGACTGCCTCGTAGATTGCTTGGGCCCTCCTGATACCTGCATACCAGCTGCCTATTGCCATTTCTCTGCATTAGATATTAGCGCACTACCTCAGTTCAATAATGACAGTATTCAGTGTGTTCGATCCAAGATCCCATGATTCAACTGGCACTTGGCGCCCTGTGTGCAGGGAAAGATGTGTCCAAGTTGCGTTCCCCTGACTTGTGAACTGCTCTATTGTTCAAGGAAGGCCCCAGGTTAAAGTTGCATGATTAATTGTTATACAGAGAGACAGTGGATCATCATGGTCAAGTAGACAAGCAGCAGTTGATCCTATCCATGGCCTTTAAACAGCTGGTACTGAGGTCCTTCCATAACCACATGGGGCAGTGTTGATAGAACTCTTGACTTGGCATGATCCCGATTCTACTGGCCAAAGATGGGGGAAGATGTTGAGCACCATGTAAAGACCTGCAGTCATTGCCTGCAAAGAAAAGCCCTGCCTCAGAAGGCTGCCCCCCTGTCAATATCACTACCAGTGCCCCTCTAGAATTGGTCTGCATAGACTTCTTGTGCTTAGAACCCAACCAAAAGAACATTGGCAATGTGTTGGTAGTTATTGATCATTTTACACGGTACACACATGCCTTCCCAACTAAAGATCAAAAGGCCTCTACCGTGGCCAAGGTGCTAGTGGAAAAATTCTTTGTCCACTATGGTGCCCCCCAGCGGATCCATTTTGACCAAGGCAGAGACTTTGAAAGCAGATTGATTAAGGAGATGCTCTCTCTGTGGGAGGTGTGAAAGTCTAGAACCACTCCTTACCACCCAAAGGGGGAACCCCAACCTGAATGTTTTAACAGGACTCTCCTGGACATGTTGTGCACTTTTCATCCCAAAGACAAGTCTAGATGGAGCAACAGATTAGCACCTTGGTACACGCCTACAATTGCACCAAAAGTGAGGCTACTGGGTTCTCTCCCTATCGCTTCATGTTCAGGAGAGAAGCCCGGTTGCCTGTAGATGTCTGCTTTGGAGTCTTCCCAGATGGGGTCAGAGCTAGGAATTATTTACAATATGTGCAGAAACTGAAAGCTCAATTGAACCATGCATACCAACTGGCTCAAACAATGGCTGCCAAATGAAACCTTGCTAACAAAGAGAGATATGATCGACCGGTGAAGGCCCAAGAGTTGTTGCCCAGGGATCAAGTGCTATTACGTAACTAGGGACTGCATGGCAAGCATAAAATCGCTGACAGGTGGCATCATCTTCCACATGCAATAGTCAGTAAGCTGGATGATTTACCTGTGTACAAAGTGCACCCTGAGAATGACTCTAAAGCTGTCAAGACCATGCACAGAAACCACCTACTGCCTATTGGCCAAGTGATCATTAATGCTGAACCATCAGACGTTGCCTCTCATGGGCCGGTGACTCGAGCTGCTACTAAAAAGAGACAGAGTCAACCTGCCCCAGTTGTTACAAACACAAGGCTTTTCCCCCGGCAGGCCCAGAATGATAGTGACTGTCAGTCCACCTCTGATGATAGTGAGTGTGACAATTATTATTACCCTTCCTATGAACTGAGTCAATTGTTTCACGGTAACCCTATGTATAACTGTGGGGATGAAGCTGGGCCTTCAGGACTGCATAACCCCCCCAGCTTCCTCCTTAGAGCCATTGCTTCCTGAACGTGAGGTGAAAAGTATTACGTTTGAGGTAGCAGATTCATTCTGTCTAGTAGAACTCTTTGAATTACCCAAGGAGGAACCTGATGTGACAAGTCTCCCTGGTGACATACCAGAACTTGAAGAACAATATGAAAGTACTGACAGCGCCCCTTCAGTGCGCAGAGTCTAATTGTGCCAGAGTCTCCTCAGAATGAGCAACCTGGGCCCTCTTCAGTAGATGATAATGAGCAAAGTATTGTGGAAACAGAATCTACCGGGCAAGGAGCTGATAGTTTTCCCAACCTAGACATTTCTATCAGTGTAGAGGCATCCCTCACAACAGGAGAAGAAACCAATGCCAGTGTTTACTGACCAGAACCTGTGTCTGTTCCCCCCAGAAAGTCTGGGTAAGCTGTTAAACCAGTGATGCACTTTAGCTATGACTCCCCTGGGAGGCCTGTGGATTTGCCTCTCAATGTTGTCCACAAGGGTGTTCACATTTCCAAGAGCTCACTGCCCAAGCTGAGCCTGTCTGCCACTTCTAAGTTAATTTTTATACCCTCAGACCATGATGCCCCAGCTCGGTCTAGCCCTAAGTTAACAGACAGGGATGGGACTCCATCTAGGTTATTCAAAGTGCAAGAAACTATTACATGAAAAGTATAGTAATGTTATTGCGTAGGTCATAGTAAAAATCAGTATTGAATGTATGAAATATGCAAAGCTGTTGTGATTATGAATATAGTATATGAATAGAGAACACTGAATAAGTATAGTAATGTGTTGTGTTTATGCTTACTGATGCATCAATCATTATTGTATTCTGTAGTAATGTCACGTATATAACAGATCATATATTGTCTTTTTCCATGCTATTATGGTGTAGACTTGATGCGGATGCCAAGTTCTTTCCAGGCAGGGAAGAGTGTAAACCCCCTACAAATGGGGTTTCCTGAAAGTCTTCCTTGGGCTTGCCTAAATGCCCACTGCCAGGCTGGTGTTCTGTGTCCTAGCGATTTAAAAGTGTTTGCATGTGAGTGCCCTGTTAGCCTCCATGCCTGTCTCTTTAAGAGCTGCCTATCTTGTGGTGTAAAATTAATCTGGGTAGGGACCAAGTAGTTTCAGGCTCAAGTCCCGCCCGGACTGCAGTATTATCACTCCATTCTGCCATCGCTATTTGTGCAGAAGGAGCCCTGCTAGGAACTGTGGCTGTTTACTGTTTCTCTGTTTCAATAATATTAATATTGTGGTTTGTCTAACCTGCCTTCCTTTACAGCATGAACATATCAGTACTGCCCCACCATCTTGGTTCTGGACTGCCTATTGGGACCAATCAGTAGCTTTGGGGACTCTAAAAATGCATCCAACCCTCCCGGACTGACATCCGAACTGTTCCACCCGACCTGGGCCCTGCCACACTGGCCCAGCCAGCTACTTCAGGCACAGAGAACACCATCGACGAGAGACTCCCCCCAGGGATCAGTCCCCTGCTCAACATCTCATACAGGAATGATACCTTGGTGATTCATGTGGGCCCTGCTTCTCCTGGCAGTCACCATTTTGTCCCTCCTGTGTCTCATATTGGGTAGCGTGAGTAACAATCAGGGTAGCTCCCTGCAACATCAGCTAAATCACAAGTGTTTTCATCTGATTGCATTGTTGTTTTCCCTTCATGAACCGAGCCTCCTGGCTACGGATTACAAATTGTGTGTGATTGTGCGTGCCTTTTCTTTTTCACCACAAGGCCCCAACCAGCTGCAACACAAGGCCTACCCCAGGCAATGTTCCAGGCTAGCCTACCTTATTTCCAACTGGGTACCCAGAGCACGTGACTGTGCAGGGACTAAAAGTGCATGCATAATTGCCTGACTAGATCAGTTTCAGAATCAATCAACCTGATTACGCCCCCCCACCGTTCAATTCACCTGAATAAATCAGATCTAACTCGTTTTGCATTTAATCTGACTGTGGTTCCAGTTTGTACCAAAAGCACTGTACTGTTGTTGTTTGCTGTGCCTAACCTTGTTTTACAGGGGGTGTCCAGGGTCGAGCTGGTGGAACTAGTCCTGGTAGTAAGTGCAAACAGTGTGGGAATTTGTATGCTGAATAGGGGCTACTGTGAAAGTGTTTCTTGCATATTGTCTAGGCCACTAGAAGGGAAAGAGGTGGGGTTACAGTGTCCCGGAGGGCTGTACCCAGGTTAACCTTGCTACTAACAACTCGTCCTCCGTGTGGAGGCACCCGTTTCAGTACCCAGGCCCCTTAACCTGCAACTAGCCAAACAGGCAGCGGTTGTAGCCCTTGGGATAGCACCACCTAGGGGTTACATAAGGACTATTTGTTTTTGTCTTCAAAGTTAAATGGAAGCATATTGCAATATAAAGTCCTAGGGCTAGATTCACAAAGGGGCCGAATCTTGTAGGCGCATAGTGACATAACCGAGCTGTGCAACTTCATGCTGTGCAGGTGTCACTAATGGTGTCTCATTTACAAATATGCATGTGAGGTGGGTTGGAGACATGGTCAGGGAGAATGGACACATGGAGGCATGCACAAGGGCAGTCCCAACAGCTGCATGGCATGCAGACATGCCCTGTGACCCCACCATATATGGCAAAATGCACCCCTTGCATGGATGCTCATATGGAAATGTGCAGTCAACATGGCCGACCAAGCAGCACAGGGGGAATGGCATGCCAGGCCATGGCTAGTGGACAGGCATCCCCAGTCACCCAACAGTGGGGGGCGTGCGGCACCAGACACGGGTGAGCACCCAGAGGACACCTGGAAACTGAGGTCCAGCAGTTTCACTGGCATGAATGTGATGGCACTAGTCACTGACATCCAGTCAAACTACAGCATCCTGTATGGGGCACAGGCCCTGACCTCAGCCTTCGACACCAAGCAGAGGATCTGGCTGGACATACAGGTTGCCATTAACGCTAGTGGGCCAGAGGCATGGACACTCTCTGCCAACAAACACAAGTAGCCTGACCTCCGGTCTGCCATAAAGCATAAGCTGGCCACTGCCAATAGGGCCTTGACGGTCACCGGACGGGATCCCCCATCACCAGAGCACATACTGAGCCCCTGGAGAAGATCATGGTGGAGACCATCATGGAGAACTCATGGCAGGGGGTAGCAGAGGGTGTTGATACACTGCCAAGCATATTGTGGCGATGAGGTGACAAGTAGGGTGGGTGTGGGACCAGCATGCAACACTGTTAACCATACTGACATACGTCCCACAGGGTCATCCATGAGCATCATCATCATCATCCATTTTTATTGTATGGTTAAAAAACCTTCGCAGTCATTTACATACCATAAAATACAAAAATAACAAAGTCTAAAATCCATAAATATATCACATTCATTAAATACAGTTCATATCCAGCTTATTCATCATACAATTTTTATTCTGCATTTTACTTTGCTGATAGCATGGAAGTAGTTGGCTAATCTTTCCACTGTCCAACTGTCTCCAATATGAATCAAGATATTTGTTAGAAAATACAAAATCACACATGCCCCCACAATGCAAAGCATCATGGGCTGCATATGCAAATCACCACAGAATGTTATGCTGGTCCAACTTTAAGCAGAATTGCATGGTGCTGAAAGGCCTCTCACACAGTTTGCAAAGCATGCTAAGATATTTGTTAGTTCAGTTTTATCTACTGGGTAAGTGTCGTTTATAAATGGTCCTAGCCAATACACCCGCAAATTCTCATACCATCTACAGTCCCACAGAATATGCAACAAGTCTTCCTTACCACCACTCCCACAGTCACAAACCTCAGAAATAATTCCTTCTTTTTTATATCTGAGATTTAATACATTGCTGGGGAACTGTTCGAACTTATAATGGGAGAAATTTGTTCGTAACCCTGGATCTATTAAGATATCTAGATATTTTTTGAACTCATTGGAGTAATTATTAGAAGCAAATCATCTAGAATAATGTGAGTTAGAAATCAAATTCAAATCTGTTTTATTCCAGTAGTTTTTAACCTTCCTTGAATGTATTTTTTATACCTGACATTAATTGAAATACCCTTATCTACTGCCTTCTTAAGATATAGTAAATTATATTTCTTCAACAATAACATAATAGAATTTAGCCAAAAGCCCGATTATACCCTAAGCTCTGCCAAAATTCCTTTTCCAATAAGCATCTTTTAACCAGAGAGTCCTCTTTCTTATTTGTGGCCCAGATCCAAAAATTGACTTTCCTAGCATCTAGTAGTGCTTTAATATTAACCAAGCCTAATTCAGCTCTAATATATGAAGCAGGGCATGAACAACCAACCCATAAAATGTGCCTTAATGATTTGTACAAAGGGCTCATTAATTTATTAGGGTCCTTTGCTTCCCAAATCTTACACCCATACAACAGTTGTGATTCCATTTTAGCTTCAATTACCTGAGTTAATGGTCGAACCGACATTCCGCCATAAATGTTGTTAAATTTATTTAAACCTCCCACTATCCTTTTTGATTTCTCTATAGTCATTGCTATATGTTTATTCCATTTACTATTTTGCTGAATCATTACACCCAGATATAAATATTCTGACACCACATGCACTTTATTAGTGCCAATAAGCCAATTCCCATTACAATTTGTACTTTCGATTATCATTATTTTTGTTTTATTTCAATTAATAGATGTTTGTCAGGCAGTAGATTCCTTATATAAGAAATCCAATTTTCTTTGCAGACGCACTTTTGTTAAGGATAGGATTATAATGTCATCGGCATAAGTCAGTATAGGAACGGCACAATCTTTAATGTTGGGAGAGTCCCTATCCACACCATCACATCAGGTAAGTATGGGTTCCATATAAAGTGCAAAGAGCAATGGGGACAATATACAGCCCTGATGGATCCCTCAATTAGTTTTAAAAGCCTCCGAAAGCTGTCCTTCTAAGCCAAATCTAACACTGGCCCATGTGTTAAAATATAACTGTGCAATAATATTAATTAGTTTAGGGTCTATCCCTCTGTTAAAAATGATCTGCCATAGACTTACCATTGACACACTGTCAAAAGTAGTGCTATAGTCAATAAATGAAACATATAGCTTCTGTCTACGTAATTGGATATATTTTTCAACAATATGATGTAATACAAATATATTGTCAAGGGTAGAAAAGTCTGCCCTGAATCCTGCTTGGCAAGATGAGATATCTCCAGTTTTATCAACCTCATCTATTAACCATTGTAAAATAGTTTTAGAAAAGATTTTCAAATTTGTTTCAAGTGAACTAATGGGTCTGTACATTGTGGGGTCATCCAAAGGCCCTTTCTTATGTAATGGCACTATAATGGCACCCTTCCAAGAATCAGGGTAACTCTTCTCAATGATACATTTATTATAAAAGACTGTCAAAAGGCAACACCATGACGGTGTCTCTGTAAGATGAACTTCAGCGGGGACTCTGTCAGGGCCCAGGGCCTTTTGCCTTTTTAAAGTATAAATAGCCAAATAGGTTTCATCCATAGTAACTGGACTAATTAAAACATTACAGCCTATCAAGAAATCATCAGTTGTAAGAATAAATCTACTTAAAATGCAGAATCCATTTTTCTTCTGTAGTGTGAGAATCTATATTCCCTCTAACAGCATCTTGTCCTTTGGCAACTAGAGTTCAGAAAGTTTTAGCATCCTTTGTTTGCACTGCCCTAAGCATCTTCCTCCATTTTTCTTCATAAAAAATTTTCTTCTTTGCTACAATCCTTTTTTTTTTGCACTCTTTTTTTCTCATTTAATTATTTTAATTTTATTTGTGAGGGCATCTTATTATATACTCTGCTTGATGTTCTAATGGTTTCTTTGCTTCTTCTGCATTCATAGTTAAACCAAGTCTTCTCTATTCTAACTGAATTTTTCCCATCCGATGGCTTCAAGACAGTTTTTATTTCTTCAAATAGTATTTCAAGAAGTTCTAAAAGTTCAGCCTAGGAGGTAGCCTGTAAATATCTGAGGGTATGGAGTAATAAAATTCAATATAATTGGAAATATATTAAAATCTGAGTTAAATTTCCAAAAAAATCCTCCTAGATGTTCTCATCTGACTTGTATGTACCACATTTGTTTCTTGTACTTTTTACAACTTGCTTGTGCTGTCAAAAGTATCAGAAAGTGATCACTTTCTGCTCTTATTAATACTTGTAAATTGGTCCAATAGCTCCACTGCCCAGACCAAAAGATTAAGTCAACCACAGAAGCACCTTTTGAGGAAAGAAAGGTGAAATCACCTTCTACATCTCCTGGAAATCTCCCATTAAGCGGGTACTTATTAGTTTCTTTTAATATTTCTATCATCCTCCTCCCATTCTTATTAATTGTTTTGTCCTTACTTTGATGTTCTTTAAGATCATTCATTAAACAGTTCTGAAATAAAAGAGGGTGGTCCACAAAACCGTCATAGGAGCCAATTCTCGCATTAAAGTCCCCAATCATTAATAAATCTGCCCTGGGACATTTCTGTTATGCATCTTTTAAAGTGTCAAAAAGCTCATACCATAACTTTTCAGTAAAATAACAAGAACTTTCTGGAGGAACATAAGAATTTATAAGGAGAATTTCTTTACCTTCATTCAACAAACGAACAATTATAAAATTCTCTAAGATCCTCCACAACAAAATCTTTAGAAAAACACCAACCTTAATCAGTGTAATGATACCACTGGAATATCTCCCCAGTTTGTTTTTATTTTTCATTCTTGCAGCCTTAAAAAATTCATAACCATTCAAACTAATGTTTGCTTCCTCATTATGCCAAGTTTCCTGTAGGCATATTACCTCATAATTTGTTAAAAACAACTGGGTATCTTTGTCTGCCCAAATTGACTGCCAGCCTGCTATATTCCAGGAAATGAAACCAATATTGTTCTCCACAGGCTTACAGTTATCTAAAACAATGGGTAATCAAACATCATTGTACCCTTGTACCCTGCTCATGCCATAAATTTGTTGGTCAGAGGCAAATTTATAGTATCTGAATAAAAGCTGGGGTGAACATAGGGGTGGTTATCCTCACTTAATAGTGCTGAGTCAATAATGAGGAGCCCCAACGTGTCCAATTTTGCAGACTGACCTAGTATTGGCTCAGCCACTCTCTCAGTACTAACACTAATATCAATCTGGCTGCTTGTATGCAAACGTTTTACATAAAGTTTACCCAGTTTTCCTACTGGGATTGCCATAAAATTAGTCAATAAATCACATATTGCCTGGGCCAGCTTTTTATCTGTTTCATGAACCATTGGATTCATTCCAAATAATGTCAATACTTTAGTGGTTGCTTTATTTATAGGGTCAGTTATCTTATTAAAATTCTCTCTCTTAGGGTAAAAAAGCAAAACCTCCTCTATACTTCAGTTTTGCCTATTTATCCGTACAAAATGTGCCAGTCTTGGAGAAGAAAACTACAGATCAACAATTGTTTCTCCATAAATGGTTAATTTTTTGATCTTAGCAATATCCATCTCAAGCACCTCAATATCCAATTTCTTACTCAGATAACCTATCACATGGAGCTCCAAGCAAGCCTTCTCTAAACTATCCCAGGCGCTTGGACTATGGAGTCTAATTACTGGCATACATCTCATATCATAATCCAATAAACCCTCATTAAAAGTAACATTATCAGGAACATCATCCCCAACTTCATTAGATTTTAAATCCTTTCTTACACCTTCAGACACACCCTTTGACACTCTTTTCTCCTGCTGTACTGTAATGTTACACACGTTGGATTTTTTGCAGAACAAATCTTGCTGTAGTTCAGCCATTTCTTGCTCTAATAATGCTAGTTGCTACATTAGTTCAGAAGGTTGTATTGGCTTAAAGCTGAGGATCTTTTGTGTATCCAAAGGTGAAAATGTCATTAATTGGTCCTGACATGCACACAGCAAAAACTATTTTTCTTTATTATTGTTTTTACTGTTCATGCTTTCTTCCTGAATAATGGACCTTTCTGTCTGTAATTTCATAACTTCTATTTTGTTCACAGCTTCAACAACCATTTCCTTTTTTTTTTTTATTCTTTTTACTAGTTTTCTTTCCTTTATTTCTTCTCCTTTTCTTTTCCCTTATATCTTTAGGTGAATCAGAGAACTCAATTGTACCAAACTCAGGTCTTAGTTGGGCAGTATCCACTTTTACATTACTCTCAATCAAGTCCTGATTTTGTTCAATAGAGGATCTGATTTAGTTTAACTTTGTTTAGACCTATATGAGCTCTCACATTCTCCTTAATGTCTCTATTCACTATCAACTGTTCCATTAATATAAGTGGCGTGATACTAGGGTTTCACATGGCAATAATTAACTCCTCACTCAAACGGGTGGGAGTAAAGGATGTCAGGGGGTCAGGATCTCCCTTCTGCAACTCCATGGTATTCAATTCACCACAATTTGCATCCCTAATTTTCTCCTCCAAAGTTTTAAGACCATTAATTGCCTGCTGCAGTTCTTCACACACCCCTTTAAGTTCTCTGTTTTTGGGGTCTGGAGTGCACGTGGGCGGAACTGCCCCCATACTCTCCACAGGCAAAAAACTGTTATCCCAAAGTCTAAGTGATCCGTCTGAGTCACTTTCTAAGGGACCCAGCTTATTTCCCCTCTTCCATAGGGGGGTACCTGGAGTACTTATAATCTGCTTTGTGCACTTAGTGTGCTGAGCTCTTATATTCAGGTTATTATCAACCTTGTATACAGGGGATTCTTTCATCATAATTACAGCTGATGTGTCTAGCTGCAAATGAGCAACCGGTGTCTCCATATGAATAGATGGATTCCCACAAGGAGTTGAAAAATTATTCTTTACTGGGTCATGCCAGATTTCTGTTAATTTAATCTGTTTTTTCCTTGCCTTAATCTTTGTAGTTGATATTTCCAACAAAGGCAAGGGATTACTAGTTGTTCATTTTTGCTTCCTGGTCTTAACCATTTTAGGCACTTTTAGGCACTTTTGAACAAATTCAATTTAAACATGGTTTGAACACAATAAATGCACAGTTTTATAATTATGGACTTAAGAGGAGAAATAACTAATAAATGGCTAATAATGAACTCAGAACCTCTGCTACAGTGGTTTAACATACATTTGGGAGGATAACTCCAATAAATACACAAACACTAGCACCGCAGTATATTCTACAACAAGATGCCTATAATTCATTTAAAACTAGATATAGCTGCAGTAGCTGAAAACTGTAGACAGCAATACATTTTAAAAATTGAAATTAAGAGAACAGGACTTGCAAGATAATATCACACAAGAGAAAACATTAGTACAAATTAGTGCAAATCCATTAGACCAATAGTCAATATTCTCAGGATACTGGATACTGGAAGATCTCCTATGAATTCCTGTGAAGTCCTGTTAAATTACTGTTGATTTCCACAAAAGGTTGGCTTTATTAAAAGTCCATGAAGATCTCAGCATCTCACAAAATCACAAAGTTCCCAAGTCCTGGAGTTCTCAAAAAATAAAAGGGGCTTACTTCAAGCTGAATCAAACGCCACTGTATTTTCCACCAAAGGCTCCCACAATGGACTTCATTTACAATGACATTCAGTTCTTTCAAATATTTTCCAATTTGACCTCAAGAACGTCTGTTACCAAATGTTCTTTAGGAGACTTCTGTGGAATTTTCTTTTTTCCCTTTTTTTTTTTTTTAAGAACAACCAAATCAGGACCCATTAAAAGGAGTGTTTTGCTTCCCAATTAACCCTCAATAAGATATCTGCAATTTCTATGCAATGCTGTATGGTGTTAAGATTACAAGAGGAGCAAAGGGTTAAACACAATCAAGAGAGCAATCACCCTGGGGGGTGCACAGCCATGGCACAACAGGACATGATGGTGCAGGTGTCTGAGGAAAGTAAGCATGACATACCACTCCACCTGCTGGACAGTGCCACATGCGCCAAGGCTTAACAGATCCCCCAAACACATGTCATTGCTTCCATCTATAGGTATTACCCAGGAGACACCAGCAACGGAAGAGGCCAACATGGAAGGGGGACCCAGCAGACACCTGTTCAATGGACAGCATGGAAGAGGGGTTCATCACACATGACTGCAATGACAGAGTTAAGCAGGGAGGCAACATACCAGAGTGCCACCATACGACCAATGTTGTGCCCTGTGCCCAGATCCATGGCTGCTGCTGCTGCAAGGGATGGTGAGACAAATACACCAGCAGACATGGCCCCCCCTCCACCAGATGACACAGCCCCCCTGACAGCTGCACCTGTACATGAGGCCCCCCACAAGCAACAGTGGCAAACCACATGGCAGTCATGGCAGGGACAGCCCATGCCATGACAGGAGGGCATCCAGCATCAGTGTCCTGCAGATACACTATCCTGAGCTGTGCCATCTTGAACTGGACAGGCTTGCAGCCCAGCGTGAGAATACGGAGGCACTGTGGTGCCTCACTGAGGTGGTGGAGGGCATGGGTCAGGGAATCGACTACATAGATGATGTGCTGTAAAGGGTAGCAGAATACATGCTGGCAGGGCCCTCCACCACTATGCCAGCATCCACGCCATTCCTCACCACTGGCCCCACACAAACTGCCATTGCCTCTCCCCCCCAACACCACCACCCCTGCCCCAACACCCTGTACCACCAACACCTACATCACCCCCACGAACAGGGGGCCACAGAGTCCCCATCTGGGGTTGCAACATGGCAACATGTAGTAAGGGTGTAGTTACCACTTTTTTCCTGCAACTGCACAAATTTTGGGGACTTGTGCATTTTTTTCACCTTCAAAGTATTTTGTAGCTCCTGCCCTTAATTTTTATGTTTTTAAAACAGCTTCTTATTTTTATTTAAATGTCACTTTATATAAGTTCAATGAGATACTCCAGCATATGTCATTATGGTGACATAATCATATTTCTCAAGTGTATTTAACAGCACTTGGCTGCACCTTGTGCTTAGCAATGCACCTAAGTTATGCAATTATATCACCATAATGCACACCCTTTCATGCCTTATTTCTTACCTAATCTTATTGTCTCTCTCAAGCACTGTGTGTGGAAGCCATCTAACCTTTCTCTATCTTTCTTGAGCTGTCAGGGTTCTGTGGAGGGAGGAAAAACAGAGGTAGGATCTACACACTGTGTGGCTCCTCACACTACAGTGGAGGAAACGGAGTAATAATAGACATGGGGATGACGCATGATAAGCTGTGCAGTCAGCGTCAAGAAAGATGGCAGAATGCTGGAGTGCTCCAAAAGGGGGTGTGACCAGTGGAACAGGGAAATAATCCTGCTACTTGACAAGGCCCCAGTCTGGAGTACTGCATACAGTTCTGGGCTTCTCAATAGAAAAAAAAAAAAGGTAGTCAAGGGTGTTCAATGCAGAGCCATGAAAATGATCTGGGGGATGAGGTACAAAAGCTGTAGGAGAGGCCAGTGGCCCTTACCATGCTCACCCTGGAGAAAAGGAGGATACGAGGGGACATGATCTCCACTTCCTGCATACCCAAGGGTATTGACAATATTGAACATAAAGAGATGTTTAATCTGGTATCCTCCAGCAGGACGTGGAGACACACCCTGAAGCTCAAAGGTGATAAATTCAGGGGCAGCATTAGGAAACACTTTTTCTCCCAGAGGGTAGTGAACTTGTGAAACAGCCTGCCAGAAGATACAGTAGATATGAAGACAGTACAGGCCTTCAGGGTGAGACTGGAAAAATGTCTGCATTCCAAGGGAATCAGTGGATACCCTGCATAGTAGAGTGGATAGGAAATACCTATAAATTAGTACAGTACATGTTTAGATGGCATACTTTCTTTTCTTCTTTTCATTTAACATACTAACATACTAAAATGCCAGCAGAATAGGCCTAATGGCCTTTCGTGTCTGCTCGTTTGGTCAGCCCCCACCCTGGGAGCTGACCTTGCTGCCCTCTCTGGCTTCTCCCTTCCCAGTCCCAGATATTCCTGCTGCACAGGACTTTGCTTCCAGAACCCTTTCCCTGTACCTATCCCACCCCCTCTTGAACCCCTCCACCATCTCTGCTCCACCAGCCCCTGGGCAGTGCATTCCATGGCTCCACCACCCTCTCAGTGAAGTAGCACCTCCTCCTTTCTCCCTGAATCTCCCCTCCAGCTTCCACCCATGCCTCTAGTTGCCCCCCTTCCCTTCGGAACACCCTGACTGCTCCTCCCCTATTTAACCCCTTCATGTACTTGAAGACCTCTATCATGTCCTGCTGGTCCCTTCTCTCTTCCAATGTGTACATATTTAATTCTTCAAGCTTCTCCCCATAAGTCCTGCCCCCCAAGCCCCAGATCATTTTGGTTGCCCTTCTCTGGACCCTCTCCAGGAGTTCAATGTCCCTTTTAAGTGTGGCCTCCAAAACTGCACGCAGCACTCAAGGTGCAGCCTCACCAAGCAGTTATACAGGGGGAGTATCACTTCCCACCTTCTGGAGGTGATCCCCCTAGCAATGCATCCCAACATCCCAGCATCCTGTTGGCCTTGGACGCTGCCCTCCTACAAGTCTCAGAGTTGTTCATCTTGACATCCACATCACTCCCAGGTCCCTCTCAGCCATTGAGACTTGTAGCATTCCCCTCCCCAGGGTGTACTCTTGGCCCATGTGTCTGGCTCCCAGATGCAGTACCTTGCATTTCCCTGCATTAAACCTCAGCTTCCACTTTCTTGACCACCTTTTCAGAGCCTCCAGGTCCCCCTGTAGGGCCACCTTTCCCTCCTCCCCATCCACCACCACCCCCAGTTTTGAGTCATCTGCAAAGAGACTCATCTCACTCCTGATACCCTTCCTTATGTCAGAGATGTAGGCATTGAACAGGAGGGGCCCAAGGACTGATCCCTGAGGGACCCCACTAATGACCCTCCTTGGGGATGAAACTATCCTGCCAACCACGACCCTCTGGGGTTCCCCATTTATTTTATTAATTTTACAATTTTCGGCTGGGAAAAACACACAGTGTTGAAACTTGTTTCCAGGTACATCCCAGAAGTACAGGACTATGTTACTGCCATCAAGAAGTACAGACAGTACTGAACTACAGTAAATCATGATCTTTGTGTAGACTTGCACCTGAACCAGGATTTAAAATTTATCTTCCAGTGATATTAGACCTGAGCCGCAACATTTAGACTGCCTGCCTGTGTCCCATATGATAAAACATTTTTCAGTTTTAAATTTAAAAGACAAAAGTATGTGAGGCTTGTGGTCAGATAGTAAAATTTAAAATGTTTGTTCTATGTGATAGTGAGATTTGGCTATGTATTATTGAGTTTTGTTTTAATAAATGTCTCTTTTAAACATTTGTTGTATGTAATGGGTTATTTCTTATTATGATGGTAATGGAAACATTTGTGTATGTATTGGGCACAGAGGCAATAGGAAAGTATGGAGAAAAAAATTAAATAATAAATGATAAATAGAGAGAGGAAAGAATAAGCATACAAAACAACAGCTGAGGGGCCACAAATAAGACATGATGGGAGTGGTGCAGTGCAATGACTGTGGAGCGGCAGTCTTCCGGGAAACATTCTGGAGGATGCAGTGTTGTCCCACCTGCAAACACCTCTCTGGGCTAAGGGAGGAGGTTGCTTGTCTCCAGGCTGAGTTGGCAAGGATTCAAGGGACCTCCTCTCCCACCCAGGGACCACCAGGGCTGCCGCCGCTGCCTCAGAGGTTGCCAAGAAAGAGGAGCAGTTGGACCACAGTGGGCTCATGGAGGGTGAGGGTGGTGGAACAAAGGTACATCCCTCCAGTTGTACCTCTCCACAATTTGTATGACATTCTGGCAGTGTGGGGTTCCTCTATGGAGGCACCTGCAGTGGAAACTAAGGAGGATGCTGGGAACCTCCACAAAGGAGACCCACAGGAGGGTGGCATGGGACCCCACAGGGGAAGGAAACAACTCCTGGTGGGGGGCTCCATTGTTAGGAGGATAGAACTGGGTGAGGGGTAGAGAGGGAGGTAAGGTGCCAGCCTGGTGCCATGGCTTGGAGGAAGAGGGAGCAAATCCTCAGGATCGTGGGAGCAGCTGCACAGAGGAGGGAGCTAGATGTCATTGTCCACCTAGGGACAAATGACCAGTCTGGGAAAGGGATCAGAGCAGTGCAGAAGGAGTTTGTGGAGTTGGGGAGGGGCCTTAGATAAGTAGCACACACAGTAACCTTCTTGGAGGTGCTGCCTGTCTATGGCATGGGTGAGTCTAGGGTGCTCCACACCATGGGATTCAATCAATGACTGAAAAACTGGTGCCGAGCTCTGGGTTTTGGCTTCATAGGGGACTGGGGGTCCACCTGGAGGGATGTCTGCCTATACTGGCATGATGGTCTGCATCTGTCAAGGAGGGAAACCAGGATCCTAGGTGATAGGTTTAAATGCTTCATTGGCAAGCATTTAAACTAGCCAAGAGGGGAGGCACTGAAAAGGAGCAGGGAAATCCTAGCCCCCCCAAAAAAAAAATCAGGGTAGTTAGTGAGGTAAACACCAAGACAGAGAAGTCAATAGGGAGAAGGGCAGGGGTAAATGGAGAAAAAGACAATGACAGTAAGGACAGGGATGGGGCAAAAAGGGGTAAGGTCATCAAAAAATGGAGGGTAATGAGTGCCAATGCCCATAGTCTAGGTAACAAGCTCCCTGAACTAGTGCCCTTGATGGAAGAGGGATGCCTGGATATTGTGGCAGTCACAGAAACATGGTACACAGAGAACCATGACTGGGATGTCAACATACCAGGGTACACAATCTACAGGAGGGACAGAGAGGGTAGAAGAGGAGGAGGAGGAGGAGGAGAAGCTGTCTATGTAAGGGAAGGGATCAAAGCAACAGAACTAAAGGGTAAACAGGGAGGAGAGGAGGCACTGTGGGTCACCTTGGAGACTGGAAATGGCACCACAATCCACCACAGGGGTTGTATACAGATCCCCGTCTCAGGGGGAGGAAATGGACAAGGAAATGATAGAAGGCACCCTTAGGATGGCAGAAAATGTGGAGATATTGTTGATGGGAGGACCTGAATATGCCAGATGTTAACTGGAGCACCTTTGGTGCAGCCACATCCAAGAGTAGGGTCATTCTCTATGCCCTACAGGGGACATGCCTCAGACAGTTAGTGTTGGAACCCACATAGGAGGGAGCAATCTTAGACTTGGTACTCTCAAACAGGAACGGAGAGAGATTCTCAGATTTAGAAGTGGGTAGCCATCTGGGAACAAGTGACCACCACAACAGTGTAGTTCACAATAAACATAGCCACAGAGTCAAGCCATACAAAAGTGAGGGTACTGCACTTTAGGAGGGCTGACTTTATCAAAATAGAAGAGTGCCTCAGGAAAGCACTAGCAAACAGACAAGAAGGAGGGGTGGAGTAACAATGGGGAAACATCAAAACTGCCATCACAGAAGCAACAAGTCTTTGTGTGAAGCAAATAAATCAAAACAAAGGAAAAAAACACTATGGTTGTCAAAAGAGGTGGCGGCAAAGGTAAGGGAGAAAAAGATAGCATTCAGGAAGCATAAGGAAACACAGAAGGAGCAGGACAGAGAACTGTACCAGTTAAAACAGAAGGAAGCAGGGAAGGCAGTCAGAATAGTAAAGGCCCAAACCAAGGAAAAAGATAACCAACTCAGTTAAGGGGATAAAACCTTTTATAGGTACATTAGGGAATGAAGAAAGACTAAGGGAGGGATAGTGAGGCTTAATAAAGGGGAGGGTGGTTGGGAAGGGAGGAGACCGTGAAAAAGCAGGGATACTGAACAAATACTTCTGCTTAGTATTCACAGAAGAAGAGGAGGGGGAGATACCTAATCCAATCAATAAAAGCACTCTGGATAGGGGGTTGATACCAGTCTTTTCACAGAAGAAAGGGTTCTGAAAGAGCTTCTAAAACTGAAGGTGGACAAAGCAATGGGGCCTGATGGGATTCACCTCATAATTCTAAAAGGACTGAGGGGAGAACTAGTGACGCCACTGACTACCCTTTTTAGCAAATCATGGGAGGATGGTGTGGTACCTAAGGACTGGAGAAGGGCAGATGTGATTCCTCTTCACAAAAGTGTGAGCAAAGCAGAGGCAGGAAACTACAGACCTCTTAGTTTGACCTCAGTGGTAGGGAAAATGATGGAATCACTTCTGAAAGAAAGAATTGTTAAGTACCTAGAGGCCAACGGGGCACAGGAACCAAGGCAGCATGGATTCACAGCAGGAAGGTCATGTTAGATGAATCTAATACATTTCTTTGACTGGATGACCAAAGTAGTAAACCAGGGAGGGGCTGTGGATGTGGTCTACCTAGACTTCAGCAAGGCATTTGACACAGTCCCACATGAAAGATTAATGAACAAATTAGCCAGCCTGGGAATGGGTCTAAGGGTGGTAGCCTGGGTAAAAAATTGGCTGGATAACAGGACACAGAGGATAATAGTAAACGGAATCCACTCTGAAAGAAAGGGGGGTTACTAGTGGAGTACCACAGGGTTCAGTACTGGGTCTGGTCCTTTTTAATGTCTTTATAAGTGACATTGCAGAGGGACTGGAAGGAAAAGTATGCCTTTTTGCAGATGACACAAAGATCTACAATAGGGTTGATACACAAGGGGAGGATGGAAAGGATGAGAAGGGACTTGGCAAGGTTGCAGGAATGATCAAAAGTATGGCAGCTTAAATTCAATGCAAAGAAGTACAAAGTAATGCACCTGGGAAACAAAAACCCAGGGGAGGAATACATAATGGGGGGGAGGTATTAACAACAATAAAAATGGAAAGGGACCTGGGGGAGTCATATCAGATGACCTAAAGGTAAGCAAGCAATGTGAGAATGCAGTAAGGATGGCTGGGGGATACAGAGATGTATGGGGAGAGGCATCACCAGTAGAAAACAAGAAGTTGTTATCCCTCTCTACAGACAGTTGGTGAGACCCAGTCTGGAGTACGGCGGGCAGTTCTGGAGACCCTATCTCTGCAAGGACATAGACAGGATAGAGGCAGTCCAGAGGACGGTAACTAAAATGGTACAGGGTCTGCAACAGAAGCCATATGAAGAGAGACTAAAGGAGCTTAATATGTATACCCTTGAGGAAAGGGGGGACATGATAGAAATGTTTAAGCACCACAGTGGAATCAACAAAGTCCAAGAGATGTGCAAGAACAAGGGGACACAATTTGAAGATAGAGGGGGGATGGCTCATGGGCAATGTGAGGAAGTATTTTTTCACAGAGAGGGTGTTGGACACATGGAACAGCCTTCCTGAGGAGGTTGTGGGGTCTAAAACTGTGGGAGAATTCAAGAATGCATGGAATAGACATAAGGCAATTTTTGTGGGGGTAGGAAGAAATTAGCTGTTGGTTAAATAGGATCTGCAGCTTATCCGCTAGGTAGGGAAATAGGCAGACTAGGTGGGCCAAGCGGTCCTTATCTGCCATCAAAATCAATGTTTCTATGTTTCTGTGTAACTCATACAACAACATGAAAGAAAAGCTAGGCACACAAATTGCTGATTAAATGCACCAGTGCAAAATTTGTTTTCGGCAGAACGCCCGAACAGACCTAGCCCTGCACTTCATCCCTGAAGTGGGTCTTCCTTAGGGATGGATCTGAATCACCCACAAATGTGAACTTATTTATGCAAACCAATCCCAAATTATTAAAGTGATCATTTAAATTAAAAGAAATACATACAATTTAACATATAAAAAAGGATTTACATAGAAAAATATATTTTAAATAACTGTAGCTTAAATACTGTATTACTTTTCAAACATTTACATTACTATAAAAAGCATAGTGCACTTCACTTTAAGTTTATAATTACAGTACTAGCTTAGTTCCAGCAGGAATAAAGTTTCTGTTTAAACTTCATAACTTCAAACTTCTGTTGTTTAAACCACAACAGAAAACTACCTAAAGAGCAGAAACAATCACATACATTTATAATACTTACATTTAGTTCTATAATGAGAAGGTCAACCTAGATTGCAAAAAGGTCAAATCTCAGAGAATTGGTTTACACAGCAATATTTTTCAGATATTAAGCACAGACAAAAAAATGGTAAAAGGAAAAACAAAAATAGGAAGATGAATTCTACATTTAATAATTCTACAACTGGAAGGTCAACCCCAGTTGCAATAATAAATATCAAATAACAAAAATTATTTTTTAAAATTAATTTCTAATTAAGTCTCTACTACCAAATATCAGCTGGTGAAAAATAAAACAAGAAAATTTGGTTCTATAATTAGGTCAACCCAGACTGCAAAACATCAAATCTCAAAAAAATTGGTTTATACAACAATTCTTTTTAAATACTAGGTTTAAACCAAAAAATGGAAGGCGGGGGGGGGGAGAAACAAAATAGGAAAATTTATATTAAATTTGTTTGGGACATTGCGTTCATACTTTTTTGACAGAAGAATTACTTTCAGCTTTAATTTTCCATCGAGAGCGGCTGGAGTTGCAACTTTTTGAATCCCTTGTTTTTTATAAAGGAAGGGAACTGATTCTATTATGACAAATCTCAGTGCAACACCGAATTTAATTTTTGAAGAAGAGAATCCGAATGTTTCAGCTGGATAGCTCCATGGAGGAAGCCGAATTCTTGGATTGCCTGGAAGACCCTGAGGACCTCCATAAATGTAGGGAGAGGAATCGAACTGCTATTTTTCCATCAGGAAATGTTGAAGACAACAACCTGACTTTAAAAGATCTATTCCAAGAATTAAAGAGATTGTGGCTAAGAGAACTTAATCTTTACTACAACAGAATTACACTTGAGAATTATTGGGAACTGCAAATCACACCCCGTGTTTCTGAAAAATATTGCTGTGTAAACCAATTCTCTGAGATTTGACCTTTTGCAATCTAGGTTGATCTTCTAATTATAGAACCAAATGTAAGTATTATAAATGTATGTGATTGTTTCTGCTCTTTAGGTAGTTTTCGGTTGTGGTAAATAATATGAAGTTTAAACAGAAACTTTATTCCTGCTGGAACTAAGCAAGTACTGTAATTATAAACTTAAAGTGAAGTGCACTATGCTTTTTATAGTAATGTAAATGTTTGAAAAGTAATACAGTATTTAAGCTACAATTATTTAAAAGATATTTTTCTATGAAAATCCCTTTTTTATATGTCAAATTGTATGTATTTCTTTAAATTTAAATGATCACTTTAGTAATTTGGGATTGGTTTTTATAAATGAGTTCACGTTTGTGGGTGATTCAGATCTGCCCCTAAGGAAGATCCACTTCAGGGTTGAAGTGCAGGGCTAGGTCTGTTTGGGCATTCTGCCGAAAATAAATTTTGCACTGGTGCATTTAATCAGCAATTTGTGTGCCTAGCTTTTCTTTCATGACCTCTAACTCCAGCAGGATCTTTTCTGATGGGGTGGGAGGTATAAAGATTCTGTGAACCTGCAGTCTGGGAAACCTTTTGAAATGTAGGGTGAGCTCCTGGCTCACTACTTCAAGGACCCACTTGTCTGTGGTGATGTCCTTCCATTTCAAAAAAAAGTGGGGCAGCCTTTCTCCCACTGGCAATGGATGGGCGATCTGGACTGACTTGTCAGGGGTTCTGCTTGGGCTGGGCTTTCGGTGCTGGGGTTGGGTCAGCATGCTTAAAGGCCCTTCTACCTCTGCCTCTGAAGAAACCCCTCAGCTGGGAGAAGTCATAAGTGATAAAACCATGGGCAAAATAACCCATACCTCTACCTCTCCTTCCATAAGGCATAGTGGAAGGGAAGGCCTTTTCCTTCTCAGTGTTGCTCTTGCGGGTGGCTTTGTATTCCTCCACCTTTTTCATGCATGCCTCTGTCTTGTCACCAAACAGGGAATTTTCTTCACAGGAAAAACCCATGACTTTTGATTGAGTATCCTGGGATAGGTTTGCAGTTCTGAGCCAAGCAAACCTTCCCAGGGATACTGCATAGGCCATGACTCTGGAGGCGAGGACATTGGTATCCTACTGCCATTCAAAACTGGTACTTGGTAGCATCCAAGGCTGTCTTAGCAGTGTCTGCTAAGTCCTGTGCCAAGTCACCAGAAGCTTCTTTGCTCCTGGCCAGAATAGAGCTCCACAGATCCTTCTGATACTGGGCAGTATAAGCCATGTAGGCCAGCTGCCTCAAAAGCAGGGATGCAGAGGTGCACACTTTTTCCCCCATGCTATCCAGCTGGAGTCCTTATCTGGGATCTGGGTAGAAAGAGAAACTTTTACCTTATCACAGGCCATAGCCTGTACTACCTCTTCATGGCCAGGATGGGAACAGGGGTACTCAGCATCCTGTTTAGTGAGCTGGCACTTCTTTTCTATTTTTTGTCTATTTCAGGGGTGGAGGTGGAAGTCTGTAAAAGCTTACAGGTTGCCTTCTTAAGGGGTTTATGTACTGGCAGGAACAACCTCTTGGTTAAGGTTAACCCCATCATGTTCTACTTCATCCTCATCCTCCACAGTCTCCTGGTGGAAAGGTTGAGGGTGTTTACCATCTGCCTTATAAAAGAATAGTGTGAGGAGAAATCACCCTGGCCCTGGGGAGGAGAGCCAAATTCTTGCTCAGGGGAGCCATCAGGCTCAACAGATTCACCCTATTCCTCCTCTTCATTCTTCATCATAATAGAATTCAGACCTCAGTTCCTCCGGAACCAGGGTGGGAACCAGAGGGGGGGGGGTGGCATGCCCATGAGTTATTACATGGCCTGCAAGGCCTGGAGAAACTGCCATGCATTGCCTTGGTTATGCCCTCTACATTTTACTGCTGTCCACTGACAGCTCCTTTCCTTCTTCTGTAGGAGGGGTAGTGACATGTTTTTCTTTTTTTTTGGTTTTTTAGCAGGTACCATCTCCAGTACCAGCTCCATGGGTCTTTATGTTTACTGGACTCAGGGTTCCCCATTCAAACACCCTGGACTCTAAATCATATTTACCAGACTTGTCCTTCTACTTGCTATGAGTGGCTGGACCCTCTTCTGAGTCTTAGGCAATTTAGAGGTGGACTGAGAAGCCATTATATCTTCCAATTTCTTAGCCCTTTTTAAGAGTTTTAGGCAAAACTTAATACATAGCTCACAATCAGAAAAAAGGTGGTCTGGACCCAGGTACCTTAAACACAACTTGTGGCAGTCCGCCGTACCCAGAAGATTAAAATACTTTTTCCAATTTTTGAAGGCTGTAGATCCTGTTTTCTTTTTGAGTCTGTTAGACATGCCAGTCATGACAAACCCACATAAATTCAGTTTCCAAATACTGAAAAAGCAGAGTTTGTGGTTCGGTTCCCAAAATTGTGTGAACTGCTAACAAACAAAATGTGTTTAACAGAAGTTTAAATGTAAATTAAAGTAAAAAAAAGAACCAATTGTACTTCAGTTCCTGAAAACCAAGGAAATAGAAAAAAATAACCACCTATAATCTGCTAAACAGGCTTCTATATTTTTCTCTGGTTCCTGGGAATCGCTCAGGAACTGGAGAAAAGTGCTAAAAAACAAAACAAAACAAAAAACTAATGCAGAGCTTCAAAAAGAAAAGAAAACTACTTGAAGAAAGTAAAGAAAAAGTGGTAAAAACCATGATCACTGGAAGATATACAGAGAGAGCTCTTAGGGATGACTTCTTCCTTAGGCGGAGAAATAAGTCTTACCTTAGAGGGCAGAGTGGAGCGTGACAATGCAGCAGAGATTTGAATTCCATTCCAGCATAGTGCGGGACTCCTGGGGTGTGAAATGGGTAGAAGAGACCCCAATTTAATGTCCCGCCCCCACCAAAGTACAGCACACACATCCCAAAGTGCTGCATGGCAGAGACAGTGTTTGGAGTATGAGACCAATTATGTCCTGATGTGGGACTAGAAGCAGATGCTGATGTATGTCTCAAATGCTAAGTAAGCAGTCAGTAATAACCTCATACTACACCAATAAATAATTACCATCTTCCTTTATCTTAGTGAACATGCAGCAATCCTTTTCACAGATGTCAGCCCCAGTAACCCTGAAGTCTATATAACTGAAAGAAAATAACATATTTTTGTACTTAGAGAGTCCCATCTGGAATTGACTATGCAAATGATCAGCACCTTATCAGAGCATATTGAAACGTAAATGTCTTGAGAGGGGGCTGCAGAAAAATTCAGACTTTGGATGATGTACAGCTTACACAGGTTTATAGATCTCTTGAAGATGAACGATTTACCAAAGAACTGCCTAAGAATCATTATAACTTGCATTCATCAACAAGTTCCCATAATGTGTTTCACATCACAGATCTGGTTCATGAAGTCTTTCATGATTAAAGAAAGCAAAAACAAAGTAAGCGAAAAGTGAGTAGACCTACTTTCTGGAATGCACTGGCCCAGCACAAATCGATAACCCTCGCAGCATTTTCGCCTGAAAGGAATAATAACAAAAAAACAGATTTAATGGCAGAGTAACAAAATGTCCTCTAACTAAAGTCTAATATTGGCTCATTGTGTCCTGATGTTTGTGCTTTTGGGGGGGGCATATTCAAAGGCCAAGATTAGTGCCGCACAAAGTCTCTTTGGCTAGTGTAGTTGTGTAAGATTCACAAAAGGCAGTATATCTCTACAAGCGCACAGCATACTGTGAGTGTGCAAACATGTACGTATGTACCCCTAGAGCACAGAACAAAGCAAGGCACTAACAGGTTTGCTCGGTCACAAAGTGCAACACGCTGTTTGCCAATGAAGAGAATAGCACAGGACAGAGAACAGACAGCCCAGGAACAAAGTATCAATGTTCACATTCCAAACGTGTTAGCACTGTTGTGCAATGAGCTATACAGTATGCAAAGGTACCTATGGAAATGGCCCACTTCCCCATTCAAGGAGCTTAGGGGTCATTATCAGCTAATAATGGGTGGCCATTTCCATCTTTAACAGGGCCTTGCTTCTTCAATTCCATGGAGACAGGCACAGAGCCCAATATTAGCAAATGGTTGTTGGAGCTGCAGTGCAGCAGTAGTAAGCAACACATATTACAAGTACTTTTGTGTTGTAGTTAGTGTGCAGTTCATTACTTTGAAATCTGAATCATTTACATTTGTCAGTACAGGTAGTATGATCTGGGTCTGTGATACTATATCCCCATGACATGTGCAAATCAGAACATGCTAAATAATTTACCTAAATGCAGCTCACACAAACATCGTACTTCTAGTAATAACTTTCACATGCCAACTGATGTCCACACTCTTTCCTGCATTCTGAGCCTCAGAACTCAGAAGTCATGCATGAGCTGTTTAAACATGTCCTTTGTGCTGTGCCCTAAGTTAAAACATACCTAAACACAGTAATGTGCACAGTGCAAAATGCAAAATAATGTATTTTTTTGCATAACATGACTGTTTCCATAATACTGCAGATATCTGGCTTATATTATAGCACCATGTGGTTGCCTTTACTCCTGTTTCCCAGTCTTGAATTTAATATCATAAGAAGGAGACCATGTAGAATGAAACACCCTGGAGACAGAGCTGCACAAACTCCCTGACTGACTTTCATTTTGTTTTTCTTAATCATAAAATTCATGAGAACCACAGATGTACAGACAATACTTATCTTTTATAGACACATATAAACTTTAGTATTAAAGACACCCCAACAGTCACAGACCCCAGATGTGTACAACTAAACGTGTCCTTTTTTAGGAGGAAGGTAATTTTGATATTAAATGGTTCTTTTCATTTTATTTATTTTGCCTTTAAGTGAGAAAGGATGACTAGAAACTCTATTTCCAGTTTTGTCCGGGGATACAGATGGAAACCAGCAAAAATTGAACCACAGTAAAAAGTTGGCAGTAATTTTAGCGAAAAGAGGAAATTTGGCCAGGACACTGGAGAAATTCCTTACTCGTTTTGAGAAGTGCCATGGGATTGTTTTTTATGTAACTCAGCTTTATTGAGAGAACAATCAGTTTTACATCAAACAAAATGTGTAAATCAAGCAGTGCATAGTTTAAGACACAGTCATTGAACATCTTGCACAAAAGTCACCAATACGGTTAGTCTCTGAAGGAATGGGAAAAAAAATTGTCATGCAAAAGTCCACGTGAATTATTATGCTTCTGCAGTCTTGGGTGTCTTCGCTCTTCCGAAGCAGATGACACTGGTGCCACCTCCTGTTTTCATTGTGAAATTACACTTTCAATAACAATTCAAATAACAACAGGAACAACAGTCAGAATAGGCAGACGGGAGTCGGACCCTGGTTTAATGTCTCATCTGAAAGACTATCTGTACTAATGTTGCTTGGATAGCATTCAACGGAATTGAATACCATCAGATAAGTCTGTTTGTGGATGACTCAAAACTGGGGGCGGTGGTGGATGGGAAGGGGGGGAAGGTGGCCCTACAGGGGGATCTGGAGCTCTAGAAAGGTGGTCTAGAAAGTGGAAGCTGAGGTTCAACGCAGGGACATGCAAGGTACTGCACCTGGGAGCCAGAAACCTGGGCCAAGTGTACACCCTGAGGGAAGGGGAATGCTACAAGTCTCTATGGCTGAGAGGGACCTGGGGGTGGTGGTGGATGTCAAGATAAAGAACTCAGAGACTTGTAGGAGGGCAGTGGCCAAGGCCAACAGGATGCTGGGATGCACCGCTAGGGGGATCACCTCCAGAAGGAGGGAAGTGATACTCCCTCTGTATAACTGCTTGGTGAGGCCGCATCTAGAGTACTGCGTGCAATTTTGGAGGCCACACTTAAAGAGGGACATTGAACTCCTGGAGAGGGTCCAGAGGAGGGCAACCAAAGTGATCTGGGGCTTGGGGGACGGGACCTATGGGGAGAGGCTCAAAGAACTAAATATGTACACACTGGAAGAGAGAAGGGACCGGGAGAACATGATAGAGGTTTTCAGGTACATGAAGGGGGTAAATAGGGGAGGAGCAGTCAGCGTGCTCTGAAGGAAGAAGGGGGGGCAACTAGAACACATGAGTGGAAGCTGGAGGAGGGGAGATTAAGGGGAGAAAGGAGGAGGTGCTACTTCACTGAGAGGGTGGTGGAGCCATGGAATGCACTGCCGAGGGGGCTGGTGGAGGCAGAGATGATGGAGGGGTTCAAGAGGGGGTGGGACAGCTACAGGGGAAGGTTTCTGGAAGCAAAGTCCAGTGCAGCGAGAATATCTGGGACTGGGAAGGGAGAAGCCAGAGAGGGCGAGTGGGGCAGCAAGGTCAGCTCCCAGAGTGGGGGTTGACGAAATGAGCAGACATGAAAGACTGTTAGGCCTATTCTGCTGGCATTTTAGTATGTTAGTATGTTAGATACCACTGATTCTCTCAGATACTGGATGCCATCGGATACCATATACAACTACTGGATCCCATCACCTAGGATGCAATCAAATACCAACCATCCAAAGTAACTATCTGGGATTCGAGGGATCTTAGACATCTGACTTCAGATCCCATTTTCTGCCCTCAGATCCCACTATCAAACCATGGATAGAAAATCCGAATGTGGTTGGGCAGGATCTTGGATCCACAGTTGGATAGAGGGACTACCCATTGGATCTCATTAGGATAGTCATAAGCTCTTTCCAGGCATCTCTACTTTGTACCCCAAAGCACTTCTTCCTCTGTCCACATGAACTGGCTGAGCCTTGACCCAATGTGCATTATTTAGGAGCTTAGAGAGTCTATCCTTTGGGCGGATGGCCATGGACTCATAACTGTAAACATTGTTTCCAATGGTGGGGTGCCACCACCTGCGTTGACTTATTTCATGAGGCAAGGTTAAAAGTGTGACCTCTTGAGACAATGTACAGATTGGGGACAATTGCACAAGGGGTTCCTATCCTCCTGAGGGTCTGCAGTCTATAGTGTAAACTCTATCGCTACATTTATGGCTGGGCTCTTCTCACAATTATGGCAGTTAACTCAAAACTTCACTAAACCCCAGTCCGCCAATTTATCTTTAAATCTTCATTGCAGCTCTCAGCATGTGTACAGAGTCACTGTTCACTGCATTGGACGGATATAAATAGGGCACACCAAACTTTAAGATGCAATGAAACAGGAGCAAGCTTATGTACAAATCAGTGCACAGGCCTTAGATGTACTTAATCATCAGATGGTAAAACAATCCCAGTCCATATGATGGTATTTTGGAGTACTCTCTCTCTTCATAGTGGAGCACTAAACTTGCTTTGGATCTTGCGTATCATCGCTACCTGTTAGGTGTTACAACCTGCAGCTTCAGTGGTAAAGCAAGGAGTATATGGGGGGCTTGTGCCCTGACACATAAGCAGAGCTATCCTCTACACTTAGCAGTGGAAACTATAGTGAGATATTGTACATTCCTCTCCAATGGGAGTCTGGAGAAAACATAAGCAACATAAACCCCTGATCTAGTTGGGGATTCATGGCACTTTTCATTTCAAAAGCCCATATACCTTTATTCTTGTCCTGCTTGCCCTCACAGGCAGATATATGCAGCTGCGAGAATTCTTAACTTACTCAGAGTTCCATTTATGTTTGCACCGCTCCTCCTTTCCAGTTCACACACTCACTCATGTCCTGGGTGTCTGGCTCTTGATGTTATAATCACCCCCTTCAACTTACCAGACAGATAACTACTCAATGGGTGATTCTCAGATTATAACAATGATGAGGCCATTTGGGCACGGCCTCTGAGAGGGAATTCCCATGACAGGACTTTTACTTCTTTGGGCTTTTGGACACTTAGCTGTTACTTCTCCATAGTGAGGCTCAAACCATCACTCTCTTTTACCATATCACTCCTGCAAGGAGTAGATGTTACACATTGGGATTTGCCTGCAGGTACCTTCCATAACCTTAGTATTCGTACTTACAACTGTGCTTACTTGCAAGGAAAACTGCTACAGTGTGGAGTTCTAACTAGAAACATAGACAATGACAGTGGAAAAAGACTGGCTGTCCACTCAGTCTGACTTAGTTCCCTAATAAGCCCTGGAGCCCACTGTTCCTCCAGGGTCCTAGTCCACCCCATCTTCCCCCCATTCTCCTACCTGATTCTGTCACCCTAGGCGCCACTGTACCCTTCATTCTGTCCCAAACATGCTTGAAACTACTAACGGTTTTCACTCCCACCACCTTGGCTGGCAAGCTGTTCCATGGCCCTACCACCCTTTCTGTAAAATACTACTGCCTCACATCCCTCCTGAACCTCCCTCCTGTTAGTTTCCACTCATGTCTACATGACCGCGAGTTGTTATTCATAAGCTAAATAGTTCACCGCAGTTACCTCGATAATTCCTCTTAGGAACTTGAAGGTCTCTAACATATCTCACATCTCCCTTCTGGTCTCCAGTGAGTACATGTTTAGTGCCTTAAAAACCAACTCTCTTATTACAGTAAAAACCTTAAAACCAATAGATTTACATCAAGTATGTATTATCTTTATTGTTTTCTAGTTGTTTGTAATTTTTTTTCATTTCCCCTGCTGTTGGTCTACTAAATATTGTAGATAATGCAATACATATTCCACTGGGTCTTTCAAAATGTATCTGACTCTCCCCTGCTGAACACACAATTGCTGTTTATGACATCATGGTCTGTTGTCATGGTGAGCACTATGATGCCATAATGAAAGGCACTGTGAGGTTAACAGGGGAGAGGCAAATGTTTTCTTAACAGGCTTTTTCGATGGACAATCAAGATGTGCTGCAAAGATTAGGAAAGAACATTGAAAATGAAGAAAATGTATTCTGTAGTAAATTGTAACAGCTGAAATATCATATTTATGAAATTACATGCTGAAGTGCAGAGTTGCTCTTTAAGGTGCTCCTCATAGAACATGCCCTGCTGGCCCTGAATCACTTTTGTTACTCTGCTCTGCCCCATCTCCAGCCTATCCCTTCCTTCCTGAGGTGAGGGCTCCAGAACTGAGTGCAGTACTCCATGTGTGGCCTCACCAAGGATCTATACAGGGGAGGTTATGCCTCTCACTTTCATCTATGAATACCCCTCCCAGTACATCCCAGTACATTACACCCCAGCATCCTACTTGCCTTGCTATAAGCTTTGTAGCACTGACTTGATTGCTTTAGGGAGTCACTGATGACAACTCCAAGTTCTCGTTCTTCAGTCATAGTACCAAGTTTCACCCCTCCCATCCAATACTCCATTCTGGGGTTCTTGCTCTGTAGGTGCATAACCTTGCACTTTTTGGCACTGAATTCCAACTGCCAACCCCTGGACCACCCCTTTAGATTTCATAAGTCTCTCTGTATTTTCCTTATTCCCTCATCACTATCCACCCTCTGTTAGAGTTTCATGTCATCAACAAAGGGACAGAACCTGCCCCCAATTCCCTCACCAGTGTCACTGATGAACATGTTGAAGAGGACCAGACCCATGACAGATCCCTATAGAACCCCACTAGTAACCTCCCTTCCCTCTGATTTAGCTTTGTTGACCACAACCCTCTGCTGCCTCCCTTTTAACCAGTTACCTGCCCAGTTTACTATGACTTTAACTGCACTCAGATCCTCCATCTTCTTCAGGAAGCATCTCTGAGGTACCAAGTCAACACCCTTGCTGAATGCAAAGTACAGCAAATCCACAGCAGTGCCCCTATCTAATTACCTCATCACTGAGTCAAAGAAAACTGTCAGGTTTGTCTGACAAGACCTTTCTGCCAAAAATCCATGCTATTTACTACTGTAACCCGCCCCCCACAAATGGGGGTTCCCAAAAAGTCTTCCTTGAGCTTGCCTAAATGCTCACTGCCAGGCTGGTGTCCTGCGTTTTAGCAGTTTAAATGTGATTACCAGAGCTTGTATAGCCTCTGTGTACTGTCTCTTTAAGAGCTGCCTAATTGCAGCTTAAGTAATCTGAGAGGGAGCTCTGTTGAAAGATGTATCTATTTACTGAAAATCATTTAGAGTGATAATGATAATGTAGTTTGTCTAACCTGCTTTCTTTTTAGCAAGGACTGTTTTGTTTGTCTCCACTATCTTGGTCCTGGACTGCAAATTGGACCAAACAGTACTGGTGGGACCTAAAATGTAGCTGGACTACAGGAGCTGTCTGAATTCAAAATCTGTAGGAACTTTAGTTTGGAGCTTTTTTTGTGCCTTTTTTGCAACTGAAGGGGGAGCTCTTGCTTTGACTGACAGCCAAATCAGCCAACCAAATCTTTTGGATCTTGGGGAAGTCCCAGGCTGCTTGCAGTTTTCAGTTAGAACTAAGCTGGAAGCTGAGCAAGAAGGAGCTGAAGTGTTTCTGGGCAGCAATCCTGAGTGGATTTGCATGGGAGAACTCTGAAAAGGCTACGTGTTTGGCCTGCATGCTGGTGTGCTGCTCCTGAGAGGGAGAGAAAGAGAATTATTTTGGACTAAATCCAAGTTTGTGTGACTAAAGTAAGCTACTGAAGTGGGCCAGGCTCAACCTGAAGAAGACCGAATATTTTTGCTGACTGCGATTGGCCTGTCAGGAGTTCCAACTACCCCTAAGCTCCCGGTGTGTGCAGAGACTTTGTGATTGTGCCTGGGGAGCACTTTGCCTGGTACAGTAGAATTCCCATACATGTAAATGTGCTATGAGCTGCTAGTGGGTTGTGAGTTAGTTCCCCACTGTGTGAACTGTGTTCTGCTTGCTGGAAGCTGTATCCAGCTCAAAACAGACTGCATCCAAACTTGTCTCCATGCGGTCTGAGCTTTGCCAGACTGGCCCAGCCAGACTACCCACTGCACAGAGAAGCCATTGATGAGAGACCTGCCTGGGGATCAGCTCCCTGCTCCACGCTTGAACAGGAATGATGCCTCTGCAACTTGTGTGGGCCCTGCTTCTCCTGGCATTCCAGATCAACCACCTGCAGTCTCGATTTTCGTCAAGCCTGTGTCCAGTCTTGGGTATCGTGAGTGAATACCAGGGCAACTCCCTGCAACAACAGCTTAGTCTGAGTGTGTCATCTGATTGTCTTGTTGGTTCGTTTCCTTTACGAACTGAGCCCTCTGGCTCCGGATTACAAATACTGTGTACTGTGCATGTTGCGTTTTCCATCACAGGGCCCCAACCAGCTGCAACCCTGGGCAACTGTCCTGGCTAGCCCATCTCTTCTCCACCTGGGTACCCAGAGGTGGACTGTGTGGGGGGACTCAAAATGCATGCATAACTGCTTGATTGATATAACCTTTAAGCTAATTAATCTGATTTTGCCCCACCCTTGTTCAAGTCTCCTGAATAAATCAGATCTAACTTTTTCTGCATGTAATCTGACTGCGGTTCCAGTTTGTGCTCAAAGTACGGTAATGTTGCTATTTGCTGTGCTTAACCTTGTTTTACAGGGGGTCCTCAGGGTTGAGCCAGAGGAACCAGCCCTGGTGGTAAGTGCAAACAGTGTGGGTACTTGTGTGGTGTACCAGGGGTATTGTGAAAGTGATTATTGTACAGTGTTCAGACCACTAGAGGGGAAAGAGGGGGTTACAGTGTCCCGGAGGGCTGTGCCCAGGTTAGCTTGACCACTACCAACCCTGACCTCCAGGTGGAGGCACCCATTTCAGAACTCAGGCCCCTTAACCTGCTGCTAGCCAAGCAGACGGGGGCAGTAGCCCTTGGGATAGCGCCACCTAGGGGTTGCACTATCCTGGAGACAGTTGTTCTTGAAGAAGTCAACAAGGTCCTCTTTGGTCAGTGACTTCATTAGCTTCCCTACAGTAGAAGTAAGAATGATAGGTCTGGAGTTCCCTGCTTGTTCTGTGCCCCCTTCCCACCATGGAGAAGAACTATGTCCACCAGCTTCCAATCCTTCAGAATTACCTCTGTCCTAAGTGAACTGTTGACTAGACCCACCAGGGGTATGGCCAATCCCATTGCCAATTCCCTGAGTATCCTCATATGTAACCAATCCAGTTCCAGGGCCTTATCTATGTTCAGGACTGCCAGCCCTTTCCATAGCTTTTCACCAGTAAATATCGGCTGCCTCAACTCCGGGACCTCCGTAGTGGCCACCTTGATGCCACTCTCTGGCAAGGGTCCACCATCCTCCCTAGTGAAAACTGAGCAAAAGTAATCATTAGGAATGGCAGCATTTTGCCCATCCTCCTTTATCACCCTACCTCCTCAGCTAGTCTAACGATTACCCCACCTTTCTTCCTTTTTTCCCAGTATGGCTGAAAAATTGTTTTCCTCTGCTCTTGACCCCCTCTGCAATATGCAGCTCTGTGTCTGCTGTTGCCTCCCTGACCACACTCTTTGCCTCCTTATTTTTCAGTACATATTCTCCACATTTGTCCGCCCCCTGCTTTTCTTTATATTTGTAGAAGGACTTTTTCTTAGCCTTCGCTACTTCCCTGACCCTTGCAAAAAACCATAATGGTCTCTTGAACCTGTTCTTTTTGGTTGCTGTTCTTAAGCATAACTTAGATGCTTCGAGAATGTCTTCCTTAATTGCCCCCATCTCTCTTCCACCCCACCTGTGTCATCCACTTCTACTAACTTATTCATGATGCGCTTCCTGAGCCTATTGAAGTCCACCTTTCTAAAATCCAGGACTTCATCTCTCGACTACAGTTTACCAGACCAGAGAACCACTACAAACCAAATGGAGTTATGGTCGCTGTTCCCCAGTGGCTCCCTGACATACAAAGCTCCCACCAGATCCGAGTTGGTGAGCACCACATTGAGAATTATGGTCATCTTGGGGGGTTCCTTAACTAGCTGTACCAGTAGACAGTCTTGAAAGATGTCCAGCAAGGCCTGACATCTGGCACTCCTGGTCTGTAGAACATCCCAGGCAATGTCTGGTAGGTTCAGATCACCTACCACCATTACTTCCCCTTTGCTACCCCTCTTTCAAGTTCTTCCCTGAGCTTTTTGTCCCTTTCCTCCCTTTACCCTGGAGGTCTATAGGTCACCCCAAAGCACAATTTCTTGTCTGAGTCTGCTGTGAGCTATATCCACAATGACTCTGTCTCCACCCAACTACGCCTGATGCACCCATATTCGACCACCTTGATGCCGTCCCTCACAAAAAGGGCAACCTCTCCTCCTCTACTTGTTTTTCCATCCCTTCTGAACCATGAGTACCCTGGGACCATCATTTTCCAATCGTTATTTTCCAAAACCGGCATTTCTGTGATGGGCACAAGGTCCACCGTGGTATTTGCCATCAGTGCCTGGAGCTCACTGATTTTGTTACCTTGGTTCCTGCCATTAAGACATACCCCCTTCCATCTTCCCCTTGATCCTATTTTGCTACTACTTTTGTGCTTTCCTTGTCCTCTCATCCCCTTGATGGTGCCTGTACCCTTTGTGTTCCCCCTCTCTAATGTCCCCTCTCTCCATCCAGTGAGCGACACAGCTCTCTGTGTACCAGCTGTGCTGCTACTAGCCCCTAGATGTGGGTGAGTACTGGCTAGGATTCACTTCCTCTTACCTGCCACCATGGTTCTCCTAGACCCAGTCTCCCTCACAGTCAGTTCAAATATCTGATACAGACATCAAACCTCAACTGTAGCACGCAGGCCCCCTCTCTCATCAGGTGTAGTCCTTGAGGAGTCTCCTGTCCCAGAAGCCCCTCAACCCCCACAAAGTGGTACCCCTTTTCCTAACATCATCCCTTAAGCCATCTGTTAAACTCTTCTATCATATCACTCCTAATCCAATCCTGCTTCCCCTTCTGCCCTACACAGAAAGGATTTTGGAGAAGGACAGGAAGGCTGAGCATGCCACCAATCTTTCTCTCAGTGTACAGAAGTTCTGCTTCAACATTTTTATTGACTTGTTCACCAGATCATTTGTACCAGGTGTACTAACACCCTCAGCTGTCCTTGTTCCCCCTCAACAATCTTCCCTACCTTGTCTAAATCCCAGATGGCTAAAGTCCCAGGAAGGCACCAGACCATCCCTTCCCATTCAACCCCCATTCAACACCTTCTTTTCCCCCCAGTCATGGAGACCCTGACCACTAAGACACTCCTGGAAGACTTGCTTCCCATGGGTGCCCACATGATGTCCTTCCCTTTCACACTAACTGACATGGAGTCACCCTTCCCAAGCAAAGTCAGGTGCCTCAACATCCTTTAGGCATGCAAAGGGTTTCGCTGTCTAGATGGTGCTGGGCTGGGCAGCCTCCTTATAGCTACCTCTGTCCCCCTCCCCACCATTCTTCATCACCCTGGACCAGTGGGTCTCTGGGTGAGTGGGGGTGTTGGGGGAGGGCTCTAGCTGAGCTGATGATGCAGCTGAGCTATTTCTACCCTTGCTGCCGCTAACCGAGCACCGAGCTCCACTAAGGTCCTGCAGATGGAGCAGTGTCCCCATCTCCAGAGCATATCCCTAGAGAAGAGTGCCCCATAGCCACTGCAACATACTGCATCTTCTCTGAACCCCATTCCCATGCACATTGGAACTAAACAGAAGAATTAATTAAGTCTATAGTGCTCACACAGATAAAGTGTAACAGTAAGGTTCAGCTATAGCACAGAAAACAGAAGTATAAAGTATCTTGTAGTGCCCACCCAGATAGGGTGAAGCTGTAACATTTAAGTAAAGCACAAACAGACCTACAATTTAAAGCAACACTATCTATGGCTGAGACGGTCCTATAAATTAGGGCTACAGTAGCTTATGGCACAGACACAGGCATGAAATTAAATTGTATGTAAGCAATGAAAATATCAGCTGTAAATGATGCAAACTATTCCATTAACCTACAGCACATATGAGATAAATTACAGCTAGAATCTAGCAGCAAATAGCTCCCTGAACAATAATCCCCAAACAATGCTCTTAGCTGTGTATATATAGTTTTGCATGGGATGTGACGGGCAAAGTTACTGGCTGCTGGCTGACTCCTGCCAGATTCCTATGATGTCCTTTGTGCTCGGTCCTTCACGCAGAGGGGCTGCTAGCGGTAACTGCTTTTTAAGGGCTAGTAATGGCCACACTGATGATTGGCTGCCAGAGCTGTAGTGGGCGGAGCTACTGCCAAAACTGCAGTCTCCCACTGGCTACATAGTGGCGATTTGGCGATGAAGGTGGAGTCACAAAGCTCATCAAAGACTCCACGGACTCCCTTAGCAACAGAAAAAAAGTGTCCTGATTACAGAGGAGCAGAGCTGAATTTAAGCTGCTTCCCTGAGTTTAAAAGACGTGCCACTATCAATTATATCATTGGTAGAGTCGTGTAGATCACATCTTGAGGGGACACCTCCTCTACAGGCCAGCCACCTCCTTGTGGTGTTTTCTCTCCCTCCATAGCTGAAGTTAACTGAGGGCTGTAGCCAATGGGAGACTTGTGACACACCCCATATCCGTGTTCCATAGTGCAACTCTCCCAACCTGGCAGGTGTCCAAGGCCAAAAACAACCAGCACCATAAGAGTGGATTGCAGCTCTCTCTCCTGACTATAAAAAAAAACTCTGCTGTATATACTGTATCCACCTCTGAGTCAATATGAACCCTTGCTGGGCAATAACAACCCATGCATTGCCTGATTCCTCTTGTTTAGCTTGTTATAGAACCTAGAACCTCCAGTATTCACAGCCTTTCATGAGAGAAGAAACATCAGACTGAACATTTTCTAACCACCACCTGCCTACAGGGATGGGCCACAGCACATTATAAGCCACGAGGAGTTGTAGTAGTCAGTTGTTTGAACACATACAGGGAGGATGAGTGAGACTGTGATGAGGATGAACAGAGAGAGAGAGTATGTTTGTTTGCCTTATGCCATGTATGCTATGTCAGCATTATTATTGTACCTGTTGAAGTGCCTTTCTATGATTTAAAATGATGACAATTCACTACATGAAAAAATGCAATAATAAAAAAAACAGCTTCCTCCTTTGTCCTGTGCACCCTGCTTTCATGTTCAATTCCCAGGTAGTTACCATGTGACATGAACACAGGGACCAACCAATGCAGAGACTGAATTTCCATCTCCAGTTTTGTACTGTGAATTAAGACTAAAGGATAACTGCAGTCAAAATTTAGGAAAAACATACAGTATGTTGTACAGTTCTAGTGTGTTCTTTCCTTTGTTTGCTGTTAGGATTGTTTTCTACATTTTCCTACTTGTTTTATGGTCTGGGGATCCCCATGTCTGTATGTTTCATTGCCTTTCCTTTTCCTACAATGCGTCTTGTCCCATGTGACAGTGATGCATCCAAGACTATTTATTCAGTGAGTGCTTGCTTACTTTCATTCTGTAGCAGCACTGTGCTGTCAGGAGCCCATTATTCTGGCCTCAAATAAATAACTCCACTTAATCCAATTTTTTTGTTTTCAAGGTGTATTTATTTATTTTATTTAAATGTTTCACCAGGAAGGCACGCTGAGCAACAGGTTGCTTATCTCCCAGTGCGACCTGGGGGGTGGGAAACAATGGGACAGAATACACAGAAATGTTACAATGTTGGAATATAATTTGCTTACTTGCATACAATGAGAGCAGGAGGGATTACAGGTGGATCACATTGGCTAACAATGTAACAGTTAAGTATAGTAGATATGAAGACACATATAGCAAATTGGCAACAGTTGGTGACAGTTGGTAACACTGGAACACATATAATAACTTGGCAACAGTATGTAGCACTAGATGGTAACGTGACCCAATAGTAATTGGTAGCCATTAGTGTAACATAGATATTCAAGATTTACAGCGATTGGAGTAAAGACAGAAGAATGGAAAAAGGGAACAAAAAATTGTGGAGGGTAGAATGGAAGAATTGGAAAGTAAATCTACAGAGAGACGCAGACAGAGCATGATTTTGGAAGCAAACAGAGACAACAGGGTGGACTAAAGTGCATATAAGAGGGGTATAGGGGTAGGTTATAAGTGCTTAATCAAGTGTAGGGGTAGGCCAGTGTTAGGCTATGTCAGCCGGAAGGGGGGGGCAGGAGGAGAGGAGAGGTAGAGTGTGGCAGGGTGATGAGAGAGAGGTATTGTAGGTGAGGGGTATCCAAGGGGGGTTGAAATTCAGCAGTGTCCTGTTATCCCTATCTGGCCAGGGCAGTGGACAGCCCTACTGGTAGGACACTGGTTATAGGCGATGAGAGTTATTTATATATAGTGATGTGAGAGAGGGGGGTTTTGGGGGCGGGATCTTGTGGGAGAGGGTAGCAGAGGTCAACTATAGTAGGGGGGGTAGTAACTCACCAGTGTGGGTGACCCTGTCTGCACAAGGCAGTGATCTGGCAGTGACAGAGGGGGTGCAGTAAAAGGAGAAATAGGGGAAACATAGAATATAGAAACATAGAAGTTGATGGCAGATAAGGATCGCAAGGCCCATCCAGTTTGCCCATTTCTTTTTCTACCTTATAAATGTGCCATTGACCTTTGCTCTGTCAGTGGCCTATCTATTCATACTCATCTGTTTTGCTCCCTTATGCCTATCCCATGCCTGTTGAAGCCCTGCACTGTGTTCATAGCCACCACTTCCTGAGGTAGGCCGTTCCATGCATCCACCACCCTTTCCATGAAAAAGAACTTCCTCACATTACCCCTTAATCGGCCTCCCTCTAATCTCATGCTGTGTCCTCTTGTCCTGCTATTTTTCTTATATTGAAACATGTTAGACTCTTTCACCTTGTTAATGCCCTTAAGGTGTTTGAATGTTTCAATCATATCACCTCTCTCCCTCCTTTGCTGCAGGGTATACATATTGAGCTCTGTTAATCTGTCCTTATATGTCTTCTGATGTAGTCCCTGCACCATTTTGGTTGCCCTTCTCTGGACTGCCTCAATTTGGTTAGTGTCCTTGTGAGGCGTGACCTCAGTACTGCACGCAGTACTCCAGATGGGGCCTAACCAGTGTCTTGTAAAGAGGGATTATTACCTCCCTCTTATGACTTGTGATACCCCTACTAATACACCCTAGCATCCCCCTAGCCTTACCTACTGCTTTAGAGGTCTGCTTGGATGATTTCAGGTCATCGGTGATGATGATGCCCAAGTTTCTTTCTTCCTTTGTGACTGCCAGCAACTCCCCTCCCAGTCTATAGGGGACTTCAGGGTTTATCTTCCCGATGTGCATGATCTTGCACTTCTTTGTATTAAAGCCCAGTTGCCACTCTTCTGACTATTTTCCTAGTTTATCCAGATTTCTTCTCATTCTGCCCACCCCATCTGGATCATCTACTCTGTTGCAGATCTTGGTGTCATCTGCAAACAGACAAGCCTTACCCTCTAGTCCATCTGCAACATCACTAATAAAGATACTGAAGAGGACTGTCCCCAGGACTAATCCTTGGAGTACCTTACTTGTGACTTGCATCTCTTGTGACTGTATACCATTTACCACCTGTCTCTGTTTGCCACCCAGTTGACCAACCTCTGACCCACCCCAAGCCTACCCAGCTTATTTATCAATCTTCTATGTGGAACAGTGTCGAAAGCTTTGCTGAAGTCAAGGTAGGTGACATCAACTGCTCCCCCTTGGTTCACCACTCTGGTTACCCAGTCAAAGGAATCTATGAAATTAGTTTGACGGGACCTTCCTTTTGTAAACCATGCTGTCTTGGATCCTGTGTCCCTATGGATTCCAGGTGTTGCACTATCATTTCCTTAAGGAGTGCCTCCATAATCTTGCCCACTACTGAGGTAAGACTGACTGGTCTGTAGTTCCCTGCCTCCTCCCTGCTACCACTCTTGTGGAGCGGGATCACATGAGCCCTTCTCCAGTCTTCTGGGACCTCTTCTGTGCTCAGAGACTCACTAAACAGTTCTGCTAATGGCTCTGCTAGTTCCACCCTTAGCTCCTTAAGTACCTGTGATGTATGCCATGAGGTCCATTATCTTGTCCACCCTGAGCTTAGCAAGCTCTTGTAGGACCCTTTCTTTTGTGAAGGGAGTAGTGCCCACCTCTTCTCCCCCCTGTGTCTATGGTGCTGAGCTGTGGGCCCTGCCCTACCTTCTCTTCAGTAAATACTGAGCAGAAGTATCTATTTAGGATAAATGCTTTTACAGGGTCCTCCTCCTCACATGCCCCCTTTTCTCCTTTGAGCTTAGCAATACCCCCTCTGTACTTTCTCCTTTCACTAATGTATCTATAGAAAGTCTTATAACCTTCTTTTACTGTTCATGGTAGTGTTTCCTCAGTTTGGGACTTTGCCTACCTTACTGCCATCCCTGCTTCCCTTAGGGCAGCTTGGTATGCCTCCCTATCTTCACCCTGCTGTGTTCCCTTATATTTCCTGAAGGCCAGCCTTTTGGCTCTGACCTTTGCTGCCACTGTATTTGAGAAACAAAGTGGTTTCCTTCTTCTTTTGCACTTCCTTTTCTGTCTAACACAATGGGATGTTGCTTCAAGTATTGCATCCTTAATGCTTGCCCACTTTGCCTGTACTCCCTCACCTGTGTTTCTTTTTGCCAGGGCTAGCTTAACTCTGTTGGCCATCTTATCAAAGTCAGCTACTCTGAAGTCCCATATTTTTGCCTTGGAATGGGATGATTTAGTTGTAGGGGAGATGTAGTAAAAGGGGACACAATTTGAAGATAGAAGGGGGGCTGCTCAGAGGTAACCTAAGGAAGTATTTTTTCACAGAGAGGGTTGTGGATGCATGGAATTGTCTTCTGGAAGAGGTTGTGGAGTCAAAAACAGTTGTGGAATTCAAGCATGCATGGGACAGTCATAAAGCAATTCTAGGGGGTGGGGGTAGGAAGACGTACGCTGCTGGTTAACTAGGATCTGCAGCTTATCCATTAGGTAGGGAAATGGGCAGACTGGGTGGGCCAAGCGGCCCTTATCTGCTGTCAAAATCTATGTTTCTATGTAGTGGCCAAATTGAACCATACCATGTGATGGTCACTGGCCCCCAGGTGACCTTCTACCTGGAGATCTGTGATCCCTTCCCTGTTAGTCAGTACTAGATCTAGGATAGCCCTGTCTCTTGTGGGTTGTTGTACCAGTTGTTTTAGGCCCTCCCCCTGCAGGGAATCCACCATGTGACTAGTTCTGGCAGATGTTCCTGCTGGTATTGACCAATCTGTATCCAGCATGTTGAAGTCTCCCATTATCAGAACCTCCCTTTTAGCTGTCATGTTTTGTATATATTCTAACAGTAATGTGTCTATGTCCTCGCCCTGGTCTGGGGGCCGGTAGACAACCCCAGTTCTTATGGTTGTCCCATTTCCTGTTTCCAGGGTGACCCACAGTTCTTCTGGCTCCTTATGTGTATTCTGAATTTCTGTAGCTTTGATATTTTCATTGACATACAGGGCCACTCCACCCCCCACCTTTTTGCACCCCGGTCTCTTCTGAACAGTACATAGCCAGGTACTGAAGTCTCCCAAGTGTGGTTACTGGTAAATCACATCTCACTAATTGCTACTATGTCCAGTTTAGCCTCTGACATTATTTCCTGTAGGTCTGGGATCTTATTTCCCAGGCTGTGAGCATTTGTGTATATGATTTTCCATTGGCAAGATTTCAGTGTGTTAGTTGTTGGGTGTGGTCAGGCATTTCCACTGTGTGTCGTATGGGGAGATGGACCTTTTTTCTTACCTGGTGATGCAAACGAACTGCAAAAAAAAAGGGGGTAAAGTTGTTGCCCACCATGTGCTATGGATGCTGCCCGCACAAGGCAGTGATCGAGCTCACAGGAGGGAAATAGATTAAGGGTAGAGAAAGAAGGAGGAGAAGGAACACTTTAGGAGGAGGGAGAGTAAGGGACAAGGAGGAGCACAATCAGAGGGAAATAGGAGTGGTGGGGAGTAGGCATATGAGCCTGAGCAGAGGTCAGCTATAGCAGGGAGTTAGTATCCCGCCAGTGTGATGGGTGACCCTGCCTGCAAAAGGCAGTGATCCAGCAGTGACTGAGGGGGTGCAGTAAAGGGAAAAATAGGAGTAAGGGGGTAAAGTTGCTGCCCACTATTCACTATGGATCCTGCCTGCACAAGGCAGTGATCAAGCTCACAGGAAGGCCCCAATTCAGTTTGCATTAGACAGGTAATGTAGCTGCAGCATAGTGGAGAAGCACCAATGATGATCATAGAAGCATGTCCCGCCATATCGGAACCTAGGTTGACCAAGAAATGTAAGTATGAGTCCAGTTCCTCACATCTGGATTTAAATGCAGAGTAAAGTCATCATGATATAAGCTGAAGGTGAGAACACAGTCTGTCATAGGCAGTTTCTTCACTAGTCCGGGATCTTCATCTTCGAACTGACAGAGAGCATCTCTGCAAGATACTATTCTGATTTCGATAACGTGACAGGATGAGCTGAAAAGGGATATTAGATTTACTTCCTTTCCATCTCTGTTATCCCTGTGAAGGTGACCCAGGATAAGTTGAATAGGACAGATAAGCTGAGGAGGAATGGCTAAGGAGGAAATAGTACCTGAATTCTGTTGAATTGGCAGCTGTGAAGTGGATGGAGTGTTTCAGCTTGGCATGGCAGTAGCAGAAGCAGCATTCTTTTGGGTATAGCTGGTGGATGGAAGGACAGCAGGTACTGAAAAGTTGAAGTTGAAGCAGGAGTAGGTTGCAAGGAAAGGGAAGCTTTGAGAGACAAGATGTGAGATTGTAGCTCTGATAGGAACTGGGTGAGCTGAGCCATGTTTTCTCCAGTTTCAGATAAAGCAGCAGGAACTGGCTGGGAAATAAGCAGGCTAGGTACAAGATCATTGGTAGACTGAGATTTAGCAGCTATGAATATAGTATATAGTTCCTGCTTCTGGGCTGAGGCTGAAGGTAGAATAATTAGGCTTTTGATACGTAAGGCACAGGACGGTCCAGTCTTTTATGGAGCATTGATTTTGAAGATCTTTTGCAAGACAGATGCATGTCTGAAGAAGTCCAGGGGATACCCTGAGGACTTTCTTTGGGATCTGGAAATAGAGAGTCAGTAGGAGTGGTAGAGGCCATAGTGCAAATATACCACTTCATATTGCACTTCAGAGGAATGAACCCCAAGCCGAGGAACTCTAGCCTTTTACGAACCTTGGAAGAATAGAGGGACAATTAGTCACTCACAAGTTTGTGGGGAAGCTTTACCACTGGCAGTGTCAAAAAGGAGAAAGAACCCAGGAAGATAGGGCCAGTTACGGGACACTGTCCTGTATGAAACAGCTCCAGTGGGGCCGCATTCACTTTGTAGCTTTGCAGGTTGCAGAATCATACCTCTGGTGGATGAAGTCAAGCCCTAAACTCATATCAGTTGAGAAAAGCTGGAATGAGTAAGTGAGGTGTGAGTCCAGTCTGTTGCTGATGGAGTGAAAGTTGCAGACTCCTACCTCTAGTGGATGAAGCTGAACCCTACCTATGCTTGTAGACCTGCTATGATTAGGGAGATGGAGTGCAGTAGGGCTGCTGATGAGTGCTATTGAATGAAGGAGAGGCAACAGGCTGGTTGCTTTAGGAGTTGAAATTGAGGCAGAGGAGTAAGAATATGCAGGTCTGAGTTGTTAGGCTAGGAAACAGATAGCAGTAGTAGTAATAAGCAACAGAATGACAAGGAGCAGCACAGCAGAAATGCAAAGAAAAGAATTGATTTATATGGTGAATGGCAGCTGAAACTTGATATTAAAAGAGAGAAATACTTCATTTTGTACAGACTTCTTAAAGAAATGTTACCCTCCTGATCTTATTTTTCCAATTGCATGCTCTGAGAGGAATTTGATTCAATTGGTTTTCAAGTCTTTTGGAGGCAGTATAATGCAGTGGTTTAAGGCTCTGAGCTGCAAACCTGGAGACCTGGGTATGAATCCCACAGCCCCCACTTGCATACTGTGTGACCTTGAGCAAGTCACTTAACTTCCTTGTGCTCCCAGGACGCACCCGTAAACTAGCTTCAGCTTAGTGTATCTCTCCTGGTTAAAAAAAAAAATAAATTAAAAAAGTCTTAGAGGAGGAAGAGGTAGAGTTAAGGAAGCTGATTTGGAGGGAACATGAGTTATGCTGCAAGCAAAAAAAAGGGGGACCTCTGTTGGTAGGACTGCCAAAATTAAATTTGTTTTACTATGAGAGATTGCCATTTATCAGATATCAGTGCTAGCTGGAATATGAATAATGGATAAACAGTATTTGTAGTATTTTGTTGCAAACAAAAACTTTCTGCACAGATGCATATTCTTGTTGCAAACTGCAGTTTCATTTGCTCTATGAGGCATTAACAATGGTAAACTTGCGGGAATCAAATAATAATTTTCTGCTAGGGTTGAGACTTCCATGGTTGGTTCTGCTCTAAGCCAGGTGGTGATGTCAGAAGTGTGACGAACCTGGACGAATACAGAGAGTGTCAGACAGAGTGAACCCCATCCCCAAAAGAAAAAGAATGGGCAGCAGAAAAAGGGGTGGAGACCTAAGAATAAAACACAGACAAGCCAAGAGGAGGAAGAAGAGGTATGGGAGGGTGGCAGGAGGACCTCTGACTGAAATGCCACAAAGGCATCCAGCAGAGAAGCAGGGGGTAGCACAGGGAAATAGCAGGGAGCAATAGCAGTGCACAAGGTAATGGCAGCTACCGGAAGAGAAAGGGGAAGAAAACAGGCACAGAGATGGAATGAGGACTGCAGAGGCAGGTACAGTGGAAGCACAGAATAGGCAGAAGGAGAGGAACAGACGAGGGAGGCAAGAGACAGAAGCCCAGTGAGAGGGGGATAGAGAGACAAGGGACAGGTGAGGGGGGGTGGGAACCACCAAAGAAAGGCCATAGCAGGAGGAGAAACCAGCAGGAAGCAAAACAAGGAGACAAAGGGGGCAAAACAGGAGATAAATGAACCACAAAGGAAGAAAAGCAGGCACAACCACACAAGTCACGCAGCAGCCTGGTGCTTGAAACACTCTGAGCATGGGCTGCTGAGAGAGGCTGGATTTTATCTGGTTTGTGGGAGGAGTTATTCCCCCACATCGAACCTCGGACAAAGCCCTCCCATAATGCTGAGGATTAGATACTGTGGCTGGTTAGTCTGGGAAATGTACAGAAATGCTGTTTTATTGCTGAATGTTACTGCTGATAATGACTGGGCCCTAGGCAGGGTATCGGTCAATACTCCAGTCATGTCATTCTCCATCACCAACCAAAATGTGTGTGCACACACTTGTTTTTGCATGTAAGTTAAAGGAAAACTACACCCAAAACTTGAAAAAATACATGTTGTGCAGAGTGTTTTAATTTGTATGTGAAGTTCTAGTGCTTCCTTCCCTCTGACTGGTATTAGGAGTTTTTCCTAAATTAGCCTGCTAGCTTAAGGGTAGTTTTACGACCCCTGGAGATCACCATATCAAATAGGTTAATTGTATTTCTTTGTCCTACAATGCACCTTGTTTCATGTGATGGTGATATAGCAGAGCCCATAAATCCAGCAGAAAGCATTGCATTACAATCAGTTCACAACAACAGAGATGGCTATATTTTAAAATCTGTAGAATTCAGCTTGGTGACCACCCTCATCCTAAAGGTTTTACTGTCCTGAAAAACTTTGCTGCTGGTAATTTTTGTGCAGCTTGTAAAGCTTCCAAGATATTTAGTTTGTTTGGCATGCATATGCTGAATGTTGGGTCTCTCTTACATCACAGTCACATGAGACAAAATGCACTGTGGGAACCAGAAATACAATTACACTATCAGGTATGGAGATCCCCAGGGGTCATAAAACTAGCATAAAGCTAGCAGGCTAATTTGTGAAAAACTCCTAATACCAGTCAGAGGGAAGGAAACACTAGAACTTCACATACAAATTAAAACACTCTGCACAACATATATTTTTTCAGGTTTTGGGTGTAGTTTTCCTTTAAGCCTGAAGTGTTGTGCCCTGTGTCACAAGCCATTACGAAAAGAGTACAGAGTTTTGAACTGCAAATGAATCAGCTAATGCAAATCATAAATGAAGTAAGAGTTCACCGTTTAAAATAAAATTAACTTTATCCCATGTTGCTTGCCAGGATAATAGTGTAAATTGTGGTGCACAACTGAAATCTATCTTTTGACCAATCAAGGAGGAATCTGTTTAGCCCTGGTGCCAAATGCAAGAAGGACCAAGAACAGTGGTGTTCTCATGCCATAACGGCAGTGAACGTGCCACTGTTGATACTATACAAGGGAATCATTAAAAAGAAGGCTCGACAATGAAAATGATAAGCAGGCCCCAGAAGGAGGCACAGATAGCATGGCCAAAGCAGTTCCAAAAGGGTGGTGCAGAGATCTATATACATGGCACCCAGGTGGGCCATGCCTACAGGGTGTGGGGAAAAGCCAAGCCTGGGACTATACAAGAACACAGGGGGTGGCTTCTGGCAAGATGAACCAACAATATAACCCTAGGCAGGGGAGTCCACCCCTGAGGTTATTGTCCACCCCCCTTTTCTTCATTGGACAAGTTGTTAGAAGTGGCTGATAGGGGGACTGTTTTACATCTGCATGAAAGGAACTACATAAATCTGAATTATATTCTATAGTCCCTGTACTACCAATGCATAACCCATTGCTTTGTTCAGTTCTTTGGGAAACAGTGAACAGTAGATGTGAAAGGCACTATATGACTGTTAATTCTGTTCCATAGCCCTTGCACTACCAGTTCATACCTCACTGCTTTGTGCAGTTCTGTGGGATAAAGTGTTATGAAAAAGGCTACCGGTACATAAATACTAATTCTATTCTATAGTCCCTGCACTCCCAGTACATAACTCATTAGTTTGTCCAGTCCTTTGGGATACAGTGTGTATGGAAGGCACAACATCAATCCTAAATCTCTTCTATAGTTCCTGCACTACTAGCATCTAATTCTTGCTTTGTTAAGCTCCTTGGGATACATTGTGTATGAAAGTCATTATTATAAATTCTAATTCCTTCCCTTTCCATTTGGTCTTCGGCTACATGTCTCATAGAGAGGCAGGGAGGATCAGAGGATGCTTCCTCCAGATGCCTTTTTAATTAAAATCTGAACCATGTAAAAAAAATGCCATCCTGTCCTATAATGAGAAAACAAATACTCCTGTTGACCCCTTTTGAACCCAGCACTGGATGGAACTGCTTGCACAGCCATGTACTCTTTAATGTCTGTGAGATGTGCCCGGCACTATCACCAGAGACGTGCTGATCTAAGATATCGCACAGCCAGGTTTACTGTACTTATTTTGAAACCCAGAAGCCTACCTTTGCATTTGCTGGCTGCAACAGACTCATCCAGTTCAGAAGAAAACAAACAGGCCAAGACATGTTAGGAAATCTGCACAGCACCATCTGTACAGATTATTTCCTTCAGTCTACAGCAATATAGTCGTCTGCCAGTATTGGGTGTCTTATTTTATTTATTTCTTATTTAAGATTTCATCCACCATCAGTATAGGTCTATGAGATTCAGCATCTCATTTTCGTGGTGGTCTCAGGATAGTAGCTGGTAACTGGTACGGCATAGAAAAAACATACATTCATATACCTGATAACATAAAGTAATCACCAAGGCCACTGATTTGTGATGTTTGACGCCATCAAATTCCATTTTCAAGGTTTAAAATTCCAGTAAATCTGTGGTGATTGCTAGTCTAATTTCCAAATTTTGTACTGGGATTCTACAGTCTAGCTTTGTATTATGAGTATAAATATTCAGAATGAAAGAGAACTGAACATACAACAAATTAAAATAAAGCAATATGAAAATATAGGAGATAGTTTATAGAAAAATGCAAGTTTTGTAAATGTGTTATTCGGGTATAATAGCAAAGTTCCATGAAATTCTTTTGTTTTGAGTTTTGACCAGTGTACAGACATTCCAAATTCCAGGATCTTACAGTTTTTCCCAGTGAAAGCTGAAAATCAGTGCCCTTGAATCGGTTATACATTGTACAAATACAGTATAAAAAGAAAGCAACCAAGTGTTTACAGAATGCGCAGTGCAACAGTTGCAGGGTTGTTTCCAGGTCAAGCCCAGAGACATCACTGTCAAGGAATCCAGTCTCGAAGCAATGCCAATGTACATGGAGATGTGCAGCCAGAATCTGAACGTGCCCCTTAAAGGAATCTTCAAGTGCCTGCCAATTAAGCCTTTACACAATTGTGGTAGACTTTCTGCTGATCTTTGCAGCAAAACATTTATTTTATTATTATTTGATAGGCCTGGAGAGTGAATGAACACCTGTCTTTTCCCAAGGTGACTGTGTCAACAACCTAGGAACTTAGATAATTTCTTAGTTTTTCAAATAAAGATATGAACAGTGAGTTCATTGATGGTCTTTAATGGTGTTCTTCATAGTAGAACAAAATTAAAAAACAACTTTGATTTGCAGTTCCTCAGATATACTGTAGGGGGCAGTATATATCTATAGCTAGCTAGTTAGACAGACAGAGAGATAAGACAGGCAAACATACAACAATACTTTCTTGGAGTCCTCAGCTAAAGAATGCCAAAACACAGTAATGTAATGCAAAGCAAACATTTAATAGACTCAGAGGTAGCATACAAGAGAAGAAATCTGCAAGAAGAGCAGCTTGTAGGATCCTTAAAGCAGCAGTACTACGAAACCAGGAACTGAGTTATCAAAAATTCTGTTTTTTGGCTGTAAGCATGCAGCCAACGTTCCAGTTTCCATACATGTAAATGTTTTTTTCCTGTCATTTTTAGTTTTTTTAGATATTTGCAATTTATTTGAATGGTTGTAATGCTACAACAAATATGGCGGCTGACTAATTTTCTGTGTGCTTTTTCTATAGGTTATATCACGTCTTTTGAAAACAGCAGAGGACACCCCTGCTGACCATTCCCGATGCTCCTGCAAGTCATTCACATGTGCAATTGGCAGCAGAGGGGGTTCCAGTGCAACATGCTTACTGGCAGAAATGTAAACAAAAGCAGAGAATAACCGAGCAAATTATTCGGCGATAGTACAATGCCGGCGAAAAAGAGTACCAAGTATATGATTAGCAGGACACAGGGAATTAACTGTCAAAAAAGTGCAGGGTTTTTTTTTCGTAGTACTGCTGCTTTAAAATGAGTACTTGGTAGAAAACTAGCCGAATTGTTTAGTTGTCATGTCTCTCTTCCAACTACATGCATATATGCTAAACTTCCAAACAGAGTGTAAAGTACCTTGGGAAATAAATTGCAGATTCTTGTGTAATGCAGGCTGACAAGGCTTTACTAGGAGCAAAGGCTTCCTGAAAACAGGCTTTTACATTTGTTTCTAGCGGAACTAAGTCCTCCAAAGCAGGCTCTGAAAGGATTTATCGACAGAGGTATGCATTTATTAATAGAAACATAGAAACATAGACTTTGATGGCAGATAAGGACCACTTGGCCCTCCCAGTCTGCCCATTTCCCTACTACTGGATAAGCTGCAGATTCTAGTTAACCAACAGCCTACTTCCTGCAACCCCCAACTATAATTGCCTTGTGTCTGTCCCATGCATGTTTGAATTCCCCACTGTTTTAGACCCAACGACCTCCTCAGGAAGGCTGTTCCATGTATCCACCACTCTCTCTGTGAAAAAATTTCCTCACATTACCCCTGAGCCGTCCCCCTCTATCTTTAAATTGTGCCCCCTTGTTCTTAGACATCACTTTTTCTGAAAGATGCTACCCTCCTGGACTTTGTTGATTCCCTTGAGGTACTTAAATGTTTCTATCATGTCCCCCCGTCCCTCCTTTCATCAAGAGTATACATATTAAGCTCTCTCAGTCTCTCTTCATATGGCTTCTGCTGCAGACCCGGCACCATTTTAGTTGCCCTCCTCTGGACTGCTTCCATCCTGTCTATGTCCTTGCATAGATGAGGTCTCCAAAACTGCACGCAGTACTCCAGATGGGGTCTCACCAACTGTCTGTACAGAGGGATAACCACTTCCCTTTTTCTACCTGTGATGCCCCTTCCTATGCATCCAATAGAGAATCCAACATCCACCTGGCATCCCACCAATATTTTGGACTGCCAGTACCCCTTCATCAGGGTGGACAGGTGTCTCAAAGTTAGAGTCTCTTGTTTCCTTTATACATATGTAGTTCATTTTAGTTTCTGGTGAACTCCTGGATTTTGTGTTGTTCCTAACCTAGGAGTTATTATCCCTGAAGTGCATTCATTAGTATGGCACCCAGTAACAACCCTTCTCAGGAGAAAAAACACTGAAATGAACTAATTGTTGCCCATTCTGTATTTTTTATAATTATTGGTTAACAGACCACAGTTAGCAGGTAGTAGCAGAGCTGATCAAAGCCAAAAGTACATTTCACAGCTGCAGCAGCAGTTGTGCTAGGCACCGAATGTGTCAGCAAGGCAATTCTCTATTACACCATTCGAGTATAACGCAATGGGCGTGATGGAGAATTGTAGGTACATTAAAACTGCTTTAAAAACTTATTTGTCTGAACTTGCCTTCCCTGATTGTAATTGCTAAAACTGGTTTATGTTCTGCTGATTTTATGATTATTTATTTATTGAATTTTAGTGTACAGGTTCTAGGATCATTTGGTATAGCGCTTTTTTAAAAATAAAGCTGAATTGAATTGAATGCTGTTTTCATGTTATTATTGACCCTAACCAGTAATTATACCCTCTTTATTATATGGTTTGGTGTACTCTAGTCTGATATAATGAATAACTTCTACAGTTGTATCCTTGCTCATACTCCAAAGTCATAATTCATGATTTAGCTGTCAAATAAACTAGTTATAATTCAATGATTTGACACCACAATATTGATATTTGACTTTCTGTTGATCCATATTTTATTCATTTTTTTTTACTCTTTGGTAATCTGGTAAGGTTCACTAAGCACAAGTGCTTGTTTTCAGGTGTAGCCCAGGAGCAGTGGGGAGGTTAAGTGACTTGTTCAGAGTTACACAGTATGCAAGCTGAGGTTGTGGGAATCAAACCCAGGTCTGCTGGATGTACCAGGCTCATTCACAGCTCATCACTCTAACCTCTAGGCTATCCTGCCAGCCCCTTTATGCAGAATAAAAAGGGAGTGTGGGGGGATTTCAAGAAAACCATCTTAGGGTTCCAGTGACATTCGATAAACCATTTGAATTGCGCTCTTGTGGTTTAGGAGGTCAGAAGAACCCCTTGGAATTATTTTCATGTAGTCCCCTGCTGCTAACCTAATGTTCCATATACAATTACAAGCTTAAATGAGCTGACTGGCTAGGCCATATGCCCTTATCTGCTGACAGTGTCTATGTATCTATGTATCAATTCCAGTTATTCGATTCTTTACCCATGGCACCTCCCCTTCTTTCTAACTTAGTTTGAATGGCCCACTCAAAAAGTCTTTAACAAATCTTGGTTTTTGAAACAGTAACAGTGGAAAAGGTTGAGAGTGCATTTCATTCTGAGACTTGACAAACTTATACAGTTGGTGTTTACCCACACTACAGATAGTCTTCACAGATGTAGCCTGCCACCCTTCTGATAAATATTGCATGACATTCTGGTATTTTCCCAGGAGGAATAAAATGTGTGCCCTTTCCTATCTGGTTAGAAATGCACTGTGCCATGCTGGACCTATGGAATGTCATCCTGTTTACCTAGGACACCACAATGAGGCAGTGGGAGTGGTAAGCAGATGGTAGGACACCCTGCGCTCAGGAGCTCTCCATCTGCAACCATTTGACCCTAAACAAAATCTTGTAGTTGAAATATCCAGTATGCATCTCACCAAAGAGATCTGACTGAAGCCAAAGACTCCCTTCCCATCTACAGTAGCTACCATGTTGAACTGAATCACATTGATCCGGACTAAGTCACAATGAATCAGATCTGGTTGTGGCCGAGCCACTGTAATCAATGCTTTAACCTCCAGATTTTCTTGTGGGAGAGGTTGCTCCCCTCCTCCTTTTCCCTATTTCTCCCTCTGGATCCTCCTGTTTGAGGAGCACAGTAGCAGTCTTTCTGCACTACTCATATCAAAACCAAATTCAGCGCACACCAACTGCTGCTAAAAGAACTTTCAATGTCCTCAGGAAATGTTGCAAAAGTTGTTTACTGAGTGTGAACTGCAGGAAAACAAAGGCCTAACCACACGGTAAAAACACTCCAACATTTTCCAGCAACAGCTGCTTCCCTAAAACTCGATCCATAAATTATTTTTTATTTAGGGTCCCCTTTTCATACAAGGTCCCTGATCCTCTCCACATGTGTGAAGGGAATATGGAAGCCATGGAGTACCCTCTATGCACCTCTGTAGCACCCAGTGGCATCCGCCACATGGTGTGCACCAGCCACTGCAGCTGATCCCTCCATGATTGCGGCTTTTTGTGCACAGCAGGGTCAGAGCAGGCACTGGGGCATGAACATGCTTCCACACACCCGCAAACAATACTTCATGGTGCAGAGTGCCGGTGGAGGGGGCAAACTCTATGCAACAAGGCACTCTGCTCTAGTGACTATGTGCCCTCACCCAACAACTGCAAGGTCTCCTCCTCCTTGCCTGATTGGCTCACCTACACAATGCCTCCAGCCCTCCAAGTTGGCATTGAGAGCTGGGAGGTCTAAAGTCAGTTTTTTTTATTAATATACTAAACAGGAAACAACAGTCCATGGAGGACTTGCAGTATCACACAATCACCTGTTCCATGGGTAGCAAAGGATCAACTGAGGAGCCCACCCAGGTGTCTGATTGGATGACTGTTTCCAGCAGAACTCAGCCTCCTGGAACATCCACTGCCCCTGCATGAAGTATCACAGCAGGGAGCAGGGGTTGTGAATGCCGTCTGGTTCTGACAGGCATCAGGATGCACGGCTCAGTGGCTGAGATACGTAGGAATCAGTTCTTATCTAAGCCTTTATGTGGAACTAGCTCTTAGAGGGTTCTACACCCCTTAACTCCTCTTAGTCTTGAGAATAGTATGTGGTAGTTTCTGCAGTGCCCATCACCTGAGTTCTGCAGTGGGATGGCACATGCAGCAATTTCTCTGTGCCCCTCACTAGAGCTTCTGTGTGTGTGTGTGTGTGTGTTTAGGTGGGGGGACACATGCAGTGACTTCTTTGTGCCTCTTACTATGCCCATGTTAATGCTTGCCCATAATGCTGTACTTGAATTTGTACTGTTTTTTCGATTGTGCAATCTGTAACTACCTGTCTGTGTCAAAGGACCTCCTTGTGAATGCACTTGCTCAATGGAGTTTTCCTACAATAAACTTGAACTTGAATTTGAACTTGAACTTAGCTCAGCACAGCAAGGGGTGATGTGCAGTGATTTTGTTGTGCTCCTCACCTGAGCTTAGCAGTGGGGGAAGGGGAGCACATGAAGTGATTTCTTTGTGCCGCACACCTGTCCTTAGTTGGGGGTGGAGGACTTACAGTGAGTTCTTTGTGCCCCTCATCTGACCTCAGCAGCAGTGCAGGAGGGTAATGCACAGTAATTTCTTTATGTCCCTTACCTGAGGTCCATAGGGGCAAAACACTAAGCTATCAGAGGCAGAGAGAGAGAGAGAGAGAGAGGGTAAATGGATGGTATGACACTCATGCATCTCCCTGCTGGCTGACCACGTAGCAGCATTGGCACTGACTGTGAGGCCACTTAACCTGTTCTGCTGTCTGGAGGAAGGAGGATGCAATGTCACACCCAATGGGGGGACAAGGGGAAATGGGGAGCATGAAAAGAATAGCAAACAGAAGAGAAATGTGCCTCTGAGATGGCTAGCTATAAATCTATGTAAATGAGCTCCCTGCATGTCATTTATCTGTCAAGTGCAAAAATCTTCCTCCTCCATTAGAGTACCTGAAAGACACAGGACTGATAAAGGATGTCACCGCTCTGTGATTATATGAATTCATTTTATTATTTCTGGTCACTGTACATATTAAATGACATCACATAACTTGAAAGAATACAGAAAAAATTCACAAAAAATGACATACAAAAATATACTGTAGACTTTGAACATGCAGAATATGGAGGGTAGAAGGATACAGGGAGATATCTTATTGATGTATGACATCATGAATGATCAGTGTCTGATGCACTTAGTGGGTATATAATACAATGACGCACAATTTAAGAGGACTTAGAAATTGGGCTGAAGATTTCCAGCTCTTTCATTGGCTGAGAGCCATGTCAACTTGGTACATTACCAATAGAGCCCTGGTAGAAATAAGTGCCAGCCAATGTGCCACCCCATGACACAAATCATTGTGCCCAGCAGTGAGTGACCCTGGACATTTCCAGTTTTGTCTGCTTTATCCTGAGACTTGTTTCTGAATGTGTATTTCTTGATGCTCCTGACTGTATTTAACATGCTGTACCTTGTACTATATGTATGGCGACTTCTCTTATATTCCTTTTTCTACTGTGTAAATATTGTGTATTTGTTTCTCACGTAATGTATGTAACTAATTCCAGGTCACACCTGAGAAAGGGACAGTCCTGTTTCAGTGAGCCTACCTGGTCATCAAAATGCAAATAAATAAATAAAAGTACAAATTGCAAACAAATCTTAGCCTTTTGTTTTACTCACATAGGTTAGCAAACGATGAGTCCCCACACAAAACACAGTCGCAACTTTCACATTGAACTGGCACACACTGTGCCACGTCTACAGTATTATATTTCCCCCCACTAGAAAGAAAAGAGGTTTTTTGTTTTTAAATTAATAGAGCTAGCATGTCCCATGCTCTGCCCTTCTCGTAGACCATTCAAGTAACTTTCTCCTTGACTTGCCCTGCCTCCAGTCAACCAAGACACCAAAAAACATCTTTATTGTTGTTCTTTTTTTAATGAAAATTATCTTTTTTGAGTTTAGCAGAGCCACGTAGCACACATCCCTCAGCTACCTTTCCCAACTGTGCAGCACTTCTCAGTTGGTACCATTCCTGCAACCATGCAGCATCTTTCACCCCTCACACCATCTGCAGAGCAATTCCTTCCCCGACTGCAGTTTCTGAAATAAAAATAAAAAAAACTGTACAAGTGAGCCGGGGGGGGGAGGGGATGACAGTTGAAGTGAAGAAGGAGGTGGGTTAAAAACACACCACTAAAAAAGACAATACATTAACACTAAAACAACTGGGAAACACCACAGTGCCCCTTACTGGCAAGTATACCAATAGAGGGACTACTTTACTAACAAAACAATTTTAACTTAATTTTTAGTTTTTTTTTATATTTTTTATTTCTTAAATAGTAAATACAAATTTCACATGTAACCCATTTCCTAAACACAATAATACCCTCCAGGGTGGGTGCTAATGGCTATACCGGGCCTTTCAGGGTCTATAAGGCCTCCCCTGGGCAGTTCAATATAGCCCAATACTGCCCACCCTGTCAGGTAATATTGTTGACACAAAAAATAATGGAAGCGATCTAATTTTAGAACAGACAAAAAGAACTATTTCTAAATGCCAAGAATGGTCAGAACACAGAATTCTTTAAATGGCACATTGAGAAATGGCACAACTAAAGACATATTTAAAAAGGATCTGGACATCTTTATGGGCTTAAAAAAACAGAATCCTACCACTGAGAAATGAGGGGTAGTCTAGGTGGGCTACAAGGCCTAATACTACCCTAAACACAAAAGTATTAACAATAGTAATAACAACAGTATGCCATTGATGCAAACATTATTTTGCTAGCAGCAGTATTTGTAAGTCGTAAGACAATTTCATTCTATTGTTTTTTTGCACAACTGTATTTCTGAAATCCTTAGATTCATCCTCAGTGTGTCTTTAGTGTATTTTTAATTTTGTCAGATATTTTTGAAACAGCTTTCATGGCTAAATTTGTACTTAATGATTCAAGTAATTAAAGATGGATGCCATTTGCAATCTTTAACAAACTCTTCTGTTGAGATTATCTGTTGAATGTTTAGAAGCAAAGAATGTGTCAGCAGAAAAGGAATGGTAGGCCCGTCTAGTCTGCCGTTTTCCCTGCCTACAAACTAGAGTCATACCATTGATGTATTAGGATAATGCTACCACATGTTTCTGATGGCAACCAGCACAACCGTGTACCAAGATATTTAATTTTTTCATGGCTGGCATGGCACAGGAGTGCAAACTTTAAAAAACATCAAAATCCCACATCTTAGTTCCGGAACAAAAGAAAATGAAACAATAAATGTGTATACTGATACTTTTGTCAGAAAAATGTATTGCTAAAAAAAACTACAAGGTGACTGACAAATACTGTTCATTATACAATGGGGTATGAAATTCCTGTAACCTCAGTGGTCAAAACACATCACATGACCACGGTATATCCTGTAATAGCCCATGGCTGAGAAATGGCATTTATAAAAAACATACTTAAACACATTTAAAATTTATTTTACATATGGGTCCATTTTATAATCTCAATAAGGCACTCCAGGATGTGGGTCATTGGGGGATTTACCCAGTTCTTGTGTGGTTAGGTCACTCAGCTGTGCCTCGTGACACACCACACAAGGCGTGGGTAAATCCTCCAATAACTCACTCCCTGTCGTGCCTTATTGCTTAATTTAACCAGCACTATAGGCAAAACTTGCAGACCTTTCTTTTTTTATTGTAGTGGACTAAACCTGGCTTTCTCTTATTTCATAGAACAGAACATTTGAGCAGATGTGTAGTGTATTTAATCTTCCCGGCTGAACTGCTACTCATGTTCCGTATCTTTTTCTCCTTTAGGGCTCTTGCTGATGCTGTCATTTTTATGTTTGCTTGCATGCATGTGCAAGAAACATAGTGCCACCATCTGAGTTTTCAGAGGTGTGTCACCCCCTCTTCTAATTCAGTCCGTGTGTTGGCAGGCACGGCCCCAGTCCTCCAATGCATGCTGGAGCTGTCTATGACAGCTCCAAAATGCAGTGGCGTACAGTTGAAAGGGGGAGCTACGCTTCAGTGAGCAGCGATCAGATATCACCTGCTCATCGCGACTCCCCTACACACACACACACACACACACACGCAGACGCATACCGCGTGCTCCCCCCACGCACACACTGTATAATGACGGTCCCCAAAGCCTTCCACATGCCATGCTGGGTGCCCACCCCAGCTTGGCAAGTCATCATATAACCGGCCAGGCGCCCAATCCCCATTCGGCTCCACTGCCCCCAGAGTACAGGGTGCCACGCTGGAGCCCACCCCAGCATGGCAACTGATGCTATGGCTGACTGGGGTTCCCAATCCCCCATCGGCTCCACGCCCCCCCAACCAGCCATCCTTGTGCCACGCTGGGAGCTCACCCCAGCGTGGCAAATGTCCCGCATCATCATTTTGGTAAACAAAACACCTGAAAATTAAAAACTGTCCCTCGGCGCTTCTCCCTGGCCCCCTCCCACAACCCGCACCCACCCACTGTGCACCCTGCCTCACCACACCCCCCTCACCCCTTACTTACCTCCGGACCTCAGCGCGACGATCTTTGGTGGACCAGGAACACGTCTGCACTCTTCAAAGCTGAGCGCTAACTGAGGAAATGGCAGTAAGCTGTATAATGGGATAGATAGGGTTTTTTCAATTTTGTTGCATATCTCAGGCATTTTGGGGAATTTTTGCACCAAATTTTCAACTTGGAGTTTTTGGGACCCCTTCTCATCAATGATGTCACTGTCATGGCGTTATTCGGGCCTGAAAGGTGATTTTTCAGTCACTGCGTGAAATCACCTTTCAGGCCTGATTAACAAAACAACATTGCCATCGTTCATAAGGTGGGCTCTCAAGAAGCTTATTTTGAAAATTGTGGGAATCTCAAAAACGACATTTACAAGCTTGCGTTGCGCAATTCCTACACAGGCTCGTAAGTTCGCAGATTTTCAATATTTTCACTCCAGATTTTCAACATTGCCATTTTACCACATCTTCTTATGAGTAGTACAGCTGTCATTTTATACATTTCACCCAAAACATGTTTCCACCCATGTAGCTCACAATGGCATAGTCGGCGTGCGAAATCAATGTACAGAACAAATTAAGAAACTCACAGTGACACTGTTCATGAGCAGAGGTCTTAAAATGGCTATGTTGAAAATTTGGTGAAATAATTCCTAAAAAATGACTGTTTTACGGGCGTGCGTTGCGCAGTTCCTACGCACGTTCGTAAGTTCACGAATTTTCAATATTTTCACTCCAGATTTTCAACATTGCCATTTTACCACATCTTCTTATGAGCAGTACAGCTGTCATTTTTCACATCTTGCCCAAAATGTGTTTCCGCTCATGTAGCGCACAATGGCACAGTCGGTGTGTGAAATCAATGTATGGGACTCATTAAGAAAATCACAGTGACACTGTTCATGAGCAGAGGTCTTAAAATGGCTATGTTGAAAATTTGGTGAAAAAATCCCTAACTATGACTGTTTTACGAGCGTGCATTGCGCAGTTCCTACGCACGCTCGTAAGTTTGCGAATTTACAATATTTTCAATCCAGATTTTCAACATTGCCATTTTATTACACTTCCTTATGAGCAGTACAGCTGTCATTTGTCACATCTTGCCCAAAACATGTTTCCGCCCATGTAGCGCACAATGGTGCAGTTGGTGTGAGAAATCAATGTATGGGACACATTAATAAAATCACAGTGACACTGTTCATGAGCAGAGGTCTTAAAAGGGCTATGTTGAAAATTTGGTGAAAAAATTCCTAAAAATGACTATTTTACGAGTGTGAGTTGCGCGGTTCCTACGCAAGCTCGTAAGTTTGCGAATTTTCAATATTTTTACTACAGATGTTCAACATTGCCATTTCATAACACTTCCTTATGAACAGTACAGCTGCCATTTTTCACATGTTGCCCAAAATGTGTTTTCGCACATGTAGCGCACAATGGTGCAGTCATTGTGCGAAAGCAATGTTTGGGACAGATTAAGAAAATCACAGTTACACTGTTCATGAGCAGAGGTCTTAAAATGGCTATGTTTAAAATTTGGTGACAAAAGTCCATAAAATGACTGTGTTATGAGTGAGCATTGCGCAGTTTCCACGCACCCTCGTAAGTTCATGACTTTGTAATATTTTTCAGTCCAGATTTTCACCAGTGGCAATTTTCCACACTTCCTTATGAACAGTACAGCTGTCATTTTTCACAACAGGGCCGAAATATGTTTTCACACTTTCAGTGCAGAGATGTGTGGTCACTGTGGGAAATCATTGTTCGGGACAGATAAAGAAAATCACAGTGACACTGTTCATGATCGGAGGTCCCAAAATGCCTCTGTTGACAATCTGCTGTAAAAAATCCCCAGACTAATTACATTACAGGTGTGCGTTGCACAGTTTCCATGCACACTCATGACTTCACCAGTTTTTTTAATATTTTTACTTCACATTTGCAACACTGCCGTTTTTTACACCTCCCCATGAACAGTACAGCTGTCATTTTTTACATCCTGTTCAGAATGTGTTTACACCTGTGGTGCTAAATGCCGTAGTCGCTGTGCATAAGCAGCTTTCAACTAACAAACTGATATTGCCACTGTTCATGAGGTGGGGTCACAAAAAAAACATGTTGAAAATTTGGAGTGAAAATACCAACAAATGCCTGAGGTATTATGGTTTCCAACCATAACGCCCAACCCCGTAGAGAATGACAGGCATCAGGGATGTGACTTGGGATTCTTGCCTGCAATGCTCATACCATTCCACCCCTGCAGCCTGTGAGAGGCATCGAGGTGTGCCTTGGACTCTTTGGCCCCAAAGTTCACCCATTCTCTATACAGCACCTTCTCACTGTATTTCCTGATGGAATGGGGTGCGCATGAGAGGGCCAAAGACCCCAAACACACCGTGACACTTGTCAGTGTCTGCAGGGTGGGGTGGGTGTGGTGAAGTGCGTGGCCATTATGCCTGTCGACCCAAAGGCACACCCAATGCCTGTCACCTCTGCAGGGTGGTGGTGGGGTTGGCTTCAGTTCAATACTTCACTGCCATTCCTATTACGCAGCTCTGTAACATGTACACTACCACTGCCAATGCCAGCAAGCAAACATTTGGCATTGACAAATGCTTGCTTGTTAAACCTGATATGCATCCTATCACCAACAGCTTAATCTGGTTCAAAGTCAGTTGGCATTCATATGTATCCCCCTTCCCCAGGTCATGCCTGAAAATAGGCAGAATTTGTCTAGTGCACGTAGCCGGTCAACAAAAATTAAATAAATAAAATTAAGCACTGGCATGAATGCTGGTTTATGGTGATGGAAAAAGTTAAAATCAGGCTTTAAAATTAGGATTCTGGAAGTTATCATCTATTCCGCACCGCACTTCCAGTGCTACAAACTTAGTGGGTTTCCATGAATCGGGCAATTTAAACCAATTGGGGTTTCACAATTTTGTCAATCTAACTGGCAAAAATAGTAAAGCCATGGCCTTGCTGATCAGCACCAGAACCCAGAGAAATCAGTCGAATGGAGGCCCACAGTGAAAGTTTCACTTAAGTTTCCACTCAACAGATGTATGCGGGTTCCTGAACCAATTAGTAGTTAAACATAAAATAATGTAGGGGAACAAGTGTATCTTGAAGTATTTTTACACACCCAAGCTGTTTATATAAGTCATCATCACACTCCAAAATGGGTGTGAATAAAACAAAAAATGTGCACTACTTCTCACGTCTTACTTTTTAGAATTACTAGTTTTAAGTCATGTAGTAAAAAATGAAAGCTCACCCCATACCCCATTTAACAAATCTTTTTTTCAGACTCTATCATTTTACATTTCACTGATTTAAGGTGACATAATTATTTTGTAAAAGAATGTATTTGGTTGATCTTGCTATGTTTATTTTGTTTATGATTGTGAATAGAAGAGACAGTAGTAGTATTTATTTACATCTGGCACCCATCCTTGGAGGATCAGGGCACCATTAACAGGCAACATAAATAAAGTCTATCATCATAAATATAACATTTCAATGTTTGTGGAATAGCAATTGGGTAAATAGTGCTTGTGTAACTTGTAGTACTTTTTTGTGGCTTTACTCTATTCCTACCCTTGAGTAGTAGGTATGTAGGTAGTAATTTATAGGGAATAGAAGGCCTATGAACAAGTGTGAGAACAGTACCGGAGAAAGAGGAGGAGGAGGGGATGGTGGTGGACAAAATCACTCCCTAAGCAAGGGAGGTGCGTTAGTGGAGGGCTTAAGTAAAGGCTGTGGGAGGAACTATTCCCCACATTGAACCTCAGGCCCAGCTCTCCCATTCAATATTTGTGGAATAGCAATAGGGTATATAGTGCTTGTGTAACCTGCAGTACTTTTTGTGGCTTTACTCTATTCCCACCCTTGAGTAGTAGGTACGTGGATAATAATTTGTAGGGAATAGAAGGCCCAAAAAGATACCTCCTCCAACTCACGGAGAGTATGACCCCCTGGCACTCAGGAGAGGAAACTCTCCCAAGTGGAAGAAACCTCTGAGGACCCATGGCTGGTTGTCTGCCCGTCCTCTGGGCATACAAAGAGGAGAAGGACCTGGGTTCAAGTAACCATGGCTAATTTAAGGGTGGTGAGCTTCTTGGAGAGACGATGATCCATCCTCGATCCATAAATGATGCAGACTGAATGATGATTCTGAGGTTGGAGAGTAGGTCTTTTCTGAAGATGACAAAGAATCCAGGTGTGAAGTAGATACAGGTGAAGGAGGGCAAATGAAGTCCAAGTTTCCAAAATGATGAAGGATGAATGATGCCTGTCCCAAGGGATTGCAAGGGTGTAATGAGCAGATGGAAAATGACTTGATCGATAAGTTACTAGACAGGGAAAAGTGGAAATGCTGTTGTGCAGGAAGTCATTGATGAATGATCCAACTTGTGAAAGATTTGCCTGTCAAGGTACAGTGGAGGAAAGGAAGGAGTAATGAACAAGAAGTCAGTAAGGAAGCTTCCATGAAGTAGAAAATGGGTAGGAGTGAGTCATTGAGTGCCCTGGAGATGATAGTTCATTCTTGATCCATAAACGATGCAGACTGACTGATGATCCTGAGGATGTAGGGTAAGTCTTTTCCCAAGGGTTGGTAGAATCCTAGGTGTGGAGATATCCAGTTGAAGAAGGGCAAATGTAGTCCATATTTCCAAGGTGGTGAAAGGTCCGTGTCCAAAGGGATTGTAGGGGTGTAACAAGTTGGGAGAGCATAATTTGATCAATGTACAACCAGACAGAAAATGGTGGGACTTGTGATGATTTGTAAAGTCATGGGTAAATGATCCAATTTGTGTAAGGTTTGATGTTCAAGGTAGTCAGGAGGTAAGGAATTGATTAGTGAGTGATAAGTCACTAAGTAAGCATCATGGAGTAGAAATGAGTAGAGGAGAGTTTTGAGTGACTGATGGAGTAATGCCATAAGTGATTAGTAAACGAATAGAAGATGATTTGCGGAAGCAATCCAGATGGTAATCTAATGTATATGGGGAATGATTGGAAGTTCAGTATAAGGGATGGATGGCTTCTTTAGTCATGATGTTCATAACTTTATATGTAAATACTCTGCTGGTACTCTGCTTGAAGTAAGTGCAGGTATTTTGAGGTATGATTGTCCGGGAGGTGCACTGTGGTAGCAAATGGTTGGTTAAGATTACAGGTAATCCAATGCCAAAATACTTGAGAGAACCTTGGAGGCAGATATAAGGAAGAGTCTATAGGCTGAATTGGTAGTGAGGTCAATTAGTGTAGGATGCCATGGGATCTTGGTGCTATGGCTGATTGAGACTGGTTGAGAGCCAAGACTCAGTCAGTGAATGTGCCTTGACTGTTATAGATTTCTGGATAGAATTCAAGAGAGCCGGTTCTCAGTAATAGTCCTTAATGCAGAGATTAATGAAGGTAATTCATGAAGAAGAGGCTGTAGGATCCATTGGAAGAGCGGATAACTTAGCTGAAGGTACTAGATGAAAAGATGCAGATGATTGTATAAGAAATGGCGATGTCCAGGAGCGAAAATGATGGTTTGGATGGCATGGAAGTAGTAATCAGCTAGGCAGTGGAGATCCCACAACGTATGTTCTGGAAGGCATCTGAGAAAGTCTTAAAACAAGCAATGTCTGTTGAGAAGTAGGAGTCGAGTAACTTGGTCAACAGAGTCAGTGTTGGAAGAAGAGGCTGCAGAACGTCAAATGGATGAAGTCCATAGTTGAATGAGTTATCTTGTGATTCCTGGTATCCATAGAAGTGATACTGATTACAAAGTCAGAGCATAACAGAAACATTTAAGTCCTTTCCATGTATGATGATAGCCAGTGAGACAAGGTGGACAGAGAAGTCATGGTGAGTGAATGGACAGAAGTCAGAGGGTATAGCCAATAGAGACGGAGAAGATCTTCCTATTGTCTGGGTGAATGGGATTCCATGAATGATCGTGAGGAGCTGACTGGGCAGTATAAAAAACTCTATGATGACGTACGAGGCTATGAGGCATGTTAACCAAGGGATGTTTGCTGGCAGTAGTATTTCTCCAGAGTAAAGAATGAGTGATCCAATGAGCAGTGGAAGGGTACTGTTAAAATGGCCAGAGTAGGAGTATGAGATGGATCATATGGAAGAGCAGATGACTGGGTAGGAATACTGGTTGGAGATAGGGTACGAGGCCCAAAAGAGCCACAGCAAACAGTACGAAGCCCCGAGCCTGCAAGGCAGAGATAAAAAGGCAGCCATCCAAATGGGAAGGAAGTCCAGAGTGAATCCTGATGAACTAAAGGAATGATCCAGGGAAGGCGATGGCTAGGCGAAGCTGGATGACATCCAGAGCAGGAAGGTACAGGACTGGGTTGGCTCTTCAGCTAACAGCAGCGAAATGCAGGAAGGCTGAAGCAAGGCATCAGAGGACAATCCACAGAAGGCCAATGAGCCAAGCCAAGCACCAAGTGCAACTGAAGTGAAATACAGGAGTCCCACATCTGACAAAGGCTTTAAACGACTGGAGAAAAGGATGGATGATGCTGGAGCAATGAAGGACGAGGATCCCAAATCTGCAAAATAAAACTAGCTCATATAGCAATTGGACAAAGGGACCTGCAGCAAAGTAGTCCATGAGGCAGTCGACCTGGAATGAGAGAGGGAGTAAACGAGCAGGCAAGATCCATATCATGAGGGAAATGAGGCCAAAGGGATTAGAGAATGAAGATTCATGGAAGTGTGGGATGGAGACTGGAGAGAAAGGAGGACATTCGGAGCAAAGGGGTTCTGTATCAGGAGAGAAGCTGAAGTTGGGTAGGAGGTAGAAAATGCAGAGGGATGAACTTCCAGGTGCGGATGTAGGCTCCTAAGCGAGGGAGTTGAGGGGAAAAGACCAGGACATGACATGCCAGATAATGCATGATGGTGGAGGCAAATTCAGTAATTGGTTGAGGTCCAGGAGGGAACAGCAGGTGGGGGTCCAGGAGAGAGCTTCCTAAGTTGAAATGGATGAATGCAGAACTAGCTTTCAGCCTTGGTAATCGAGGGGAGATCACCAGTAACTGATAACACATGGCAGAGGTAGATGGAGGCAACTGAGAGGATGAAATCTCGCTCCAGACAGGAGTGACTTCGTGTTGTGAGCAAGAGTCAGCTTGGGACCAGTGGCATCACAGAAGCAGGCAACCAAACCAGGTAGTCTGAGTGGGAAGACCAACAGACGAAACCTGTAGGAAAAGTTGGGAGGTGGAAGGCAAGGGAGGTAGAAAGGCCCCATTCCCGAAGGGAAGCAGCAACCCACATTAGGTATGGGAAGCGGAAGGCGGAAACAGTCAAAGCAGATGCAGGCTCCCAGCCATGTACATTTGCAAGGTACAACCAATTATCAAGGATGCAGACCAGGTTAGATGGAGAAGGCAAGTCAGGCAAAGTCAGGATCCTGAAAAGAGAAGCATCCGGGCAGCAGGCTGAGAATGTGAACAGCAAAAGCAGTGGAGTGGAGAGTCAGACACCTGTCGGTGAGGGCTGAGGCGAGATGAGCTCGACTTGAGGCAGCCAGACATAAGTAGAATGATAAGGGAATAAGAAGTAATGAAGTTCCATTCCTGAAGGGAAGCGGCAACTGGTATGAAATGGAAAGGTAAGGTAAGACTCGGCAGAATGCAGACATGGCTCCCATCCCTGATAGTCGGGGCAAGCTAACCTTCACTCGATGCAGTCCTGCAGAGTTAGGGACAGAGGATGTCAAGCTGGTAAGTAGTATGAGGTGGTTAATGAAATGGAATCCCATCCCTGGTAGACAGGGGAAGTCTACCTTAGCTCAGCACCTCAGAAGATGCGAGTTAGGAATGGAGTCTGGAGTACTGCTGGTATGGGCTGGCTGAATGCGCAGAATGCTGCTGAAGAAGGAGAGTGGAGAAGGGAAGAAATTAGATAGGCAGGATGGACACTAGACAAGTAAAGTAGGACATATGCAGTATGATAGGAATGGGAGGCATGGAAACAGACATAGCAGTAGAGAAGGTCCAACCATGGAAGCAGTAACTGCCCCACTGTAAACTGGGCAGGAATCAAGGGGAAGGAGCATAAGGGTGCAGGCAACTGAGGTTGTAGGCAGTAGAATCAGTTAGGCAAAACAACAAGGGTCAGAAAATGGAAGCACCCCCTCCCACCCATGACATCCTGAGGCAAGTAGCACAAAGGGTCCTGAATAGGGACAGGGATCACAAACAGCTGACAGACAACCCCCCCCCCCGACTAGCACCACCAGGACTAAGGACAAGAAAACGGAGTGGAACTAACAGTACGAGACAGAGTACAGCTGAATGGAGGAAGATACTGCAGCTGGTGTCCCCAAATAATCCAGGCCGAATACAGGCGCCCTGGTAGGAGCAAATGAGGAACTGCCGACGCAGGCTAAAGGCCAAGTATGGTTGCAGGAAGGTGAGTAACTCAGTAGAGGAGGACAGGTTGCCACAAGGAATGAGATGCGGGTTACAATAAGAAAGCTGCAGTGAAATAGGCAAACTGTAGTCAGGGGGCTGCAGTAGATACGGAAGAGAAAGAAAGGTCATGCAAATCCACTCCAAAGAGATGCTACAACTTGTGACTGTAAGAACATATGAAACAGTGCAATAATATTGAGGAGCAGTACTTGGTGGCTGGCAAAACAGAGACAAGCAAGCACAGGACCAATCAGCACGTAACTCTTCTGTAAAAGTAGCAACTCATGGTGGGCCCTCCTGGGAGTCTCAACCTCTTGCCTCACGGATCAGGGACAAAGCTTAAAAAAATCAGGGAAAAAGACCCCAAATCAGGGACACATCTTAAAAATGTGTACTATTCACTCAGAAAGCTGATGGAATGGAAGGATTTGTGTTAAGATGCATTTTCTGAAGAAAACAAAGTCTGTAACTTTAATGTTTGAGATTATTTTTTGCTTTTAATCACCACTGTTCTGTTACAAAAACACAGATTTTACGAGGGCAGAGGAAAATTCTGAGGCAAAATCAGGGACAGTTGAGAGGTATGCCTGGGGCTGCTGTGAAAGGTTTCCCTTTGTGCATAAACAGTACTCTCAGAAACGGCAATGAAATAATATCATAGTAGGCTAATGTGAATCAATGCAGGATAAACTGAAGAAATTAAAACAGGAAAAGAAAATGAATTAAATTAAGGTACTGAGCTCAGTAATCATGAAACTTACATCTTCACGGCACTCATAAAGTGTATCATCAGCTAGTTGATATTCTTGGCAGTGCAGCATGGTTGCAGAATGCAGCCTGAGATTGAGTAACGTCTTAACAGTAATTAAATATATGTCATTGTGAATGGGGCAATGTTTTGGGGGCAGTGTACGTCTGGGAGCGAGCAGAGGCGCCATGGTGAATCAGGAGAAATGAAGTCTAGGAGGACGGGGAAAAAAATGGTTTGCTGAGGGCAGGAAGTCGAGGAGAAGAACAGGATGCCAGGATGGAATGGACCAGAAGCGGGAGTGCAACAGGAGGAGAATCGGAGGAGAGTTCTGAAAAAAGGAGAGGAGACGGGGACGCTCTCAGCAGAGGATCTAGAGGGTGAGTGGATGTGGGCTGAAAGCCCAAAAGGGAACGCAGGGGAAGAACCCAGGAACAATGAGGGAGGGAGACAAGCAAAGGGGGAGGGGGCAGACAAACAATAACACAAAAACAGAGAAAAGGGAAATAAAAAAAAAGGACGATGAGAGGGAAGGGGGAGACACAGCAGGCACCAAAAGCAAACAGAGCAGCAGGAGCGCAGAGAACAGCACAGCCACGCGAACCATGCAGGGTGCTCAGGAACAAAAAACACTCCCTAAGCAAGCGAGGTGTGTTAGTGGAGGGCTTAAGTAGAGGATGTGGGAGGAGCTATTCCCCACATTGAACCTCAGGCCAAGCCCTCCCAACACTCAGACTTAACTAATGTAAATGTAGCCCCCTCGTTCCCCGGGGTTACTGGAATCCCACTTAGAATCAGTGGCAGGAAGGGAGAGGCAGCTTGTGAGATGCTAGTTAAATGGGTTTCACAATGACACACTCCGTTTTCAGTTTCTGCTGAGCTGGAGTGATGATGTCACCTTAGAATTCTCGCAGCAGCATAAGCCACAATGGAATGCTAGCTGCAGGGGTTAGTAGTAGAACGTTGGGAGATTCAAGCTGGTTTCAAGAGAGACTCAAGAGAGTGAGGAGTGCTGCTGGGTGCAGCTCCTCATACCTAGCTCTGAGAGAGAGCTATCTTAGAGAGTAAGGGATTGTGTGTTCTCACCCTAGAGAGGAACACAGAAGGCCAGTGTTGTGAAGTGGTAGAGACCGTTCCTGGGAAGTTGTCCCAGTGCCCCATCCCCGGAGGGATGGGGGGGGGAATTCTAGGATTCAGGGGCAATCCCCTGGTTCAGCCTGGAGAGGGAGAAGCTGCCTGACAGTCATTTTGTTCTGTGAGTACCAGAGATTGTGTTGTGGGAAAAAGCCCTGGGGCACCTGCATACCATGGTGAGTTTCGCTCTGACAAAGAGACTTTGTTCACCGAAATAGTGTTTCAAGTATAAAAGTGTCTGCCTACTGTAGGGTCAAAGAGAGACTTGCCAAGTACAGAACTTTTAGACTGTGTATGACTTAGAAGCATCTGCAGCAGTGGGGGTCTAGGGTAAAGACATAGCCACATACAGAACTTTTAAAGTCAGGACACCGCCAGTGAAAAGTAGAATGTTAAATGTGAAAAACATTTCACAACAGCATCTACAAGCAGTGTTTTCAGAGAAAGGTGTTGTAACCAAATGAATGGCCGAGTATAGATTTGGGAGCAAAAGGTGGGAGACACCCCCCCCCCAATCTGGAGTAACCAGGTTTACCTCTCCGGGTTCATTTTGGGCACCTATGTTTTCTCTCAGCGCATTTGGCCAATGCCTGAGGAAAGCACCCAGACATGGGAATTTGTATTTTCCCTGAGAGCTGGAATGTGCTCGTAGGGGGTTTAGGGAGCCACCATCAATCTCCATGCAATATGGATAAGTGTCCTAGTACTGGTTGGGGTGCCATGTCAAGGAAAAGAAGAGAAGTGTACCAGTTCTGGCCGTGTGTGCCCAGATCTGTTCAGAACCTGAGGGTTTGTAGTGAAGAAGTGCGCTCTGTACCTCAGTAATCTGCATTACCAGTGAGAGTAGCCCTGTGGGGGTCCATCTTTGCTTTGTTATTCTCTGTGTTATGGAATAAAAGCCGCACTCTAGAATCCCAGCCTGGTTTGGACATTACAGTTATTGCTTCCAGTGTCTGGATTTACTTGGGTACCACTGTCCAGAAGTACAAACCTAGCATAATGCTGAGCATACGGTTTCTCCCAGGGACCCAGGTTGATGGCTATGTTAAATGGTCCCCCCAGGTGTGAGCCAGGTAGTTGCTACACTTGGTTTGCCTGTCTGAAGGATAGCAGGCTCAGAAGTAGAAGTAATGGGTCCACAGAGTTTTGCAAGATATTTGTAGTGACTACCCCCACCCCTCTCGGTGGCACCTGGATGTGAGAGGAGCAGCCCTGCTGGTAGAAATAAGGGAGGCCAGTAGGGGAAGGTTACATAAATATCAGAAAAACACTGCAGATAATTCATAAATAGTTATTTTCATAAATTATCTGGGACATAACTATCTAGGGGAAAATGAATCCTCCAAATCCTGGGTGAACAGAAAAGTTTTGAGACCCCTTTTAAAGATTTCTACAAGGGGCCTCCATCAGAGCTCTTGGCAAGGCATTGCAGAGAACTGGGCCCACCAGTTCAAATACCCAATCCCCAGAGGTTTTTAACCTCGCCCTTGGAACTACCAGAAGGCTCTCCTCAGCACAGCAGAGAGAGCACAAGGGTATGTTAGTGTGCAACAGCTCACACAGGTAGCCCAGGTCCAGCCTGTGCAGGGCCTTATAAGTCAGAAGGCCAACATTGAAGGAGATACCACACTTAACTGGCAGCCAGTGCAGGTCACATAGTTCCAGAGAGATATGATACATCCTCAGAAGGCTGGTCAACAGCATAGCAGCTACAATCTGCACCAACTACAGGCATAGCAGTATACCTCCATTTACCCTAAGGTACAAAGCGTTGTAGTAATCAAGCCTTGAGGTCACAAACACATGTACCAGTGTGGCCAGATTGCTGGGTGGATAAGGTATTTAATCCAGTTGATGTTCTGCAGATAGTAAAAGCCATTCCGAACTACTGCCAACACCTGAGCCTCAAATATCAGCCCCTAATCAAGAATGACTTCCAGATTTTTCACCTTTGTGGCAGTCAAGAGCCCAGAGGAATAATAATAATAATAATAAACTTATTTATAAAGTACCTTTCAAAGCAAAGGCACTATACAAATTAAAACACATCAAATACATTAACATTCCATAAAATCCAGTTAAAACATTTGTCCGCAAAGAATTCTGAATAGCAGCATAACATTTTTTGCTAGAACTATCAGCCAAACTTAGCTGATGCCCCATCTACCTCTTGGTAGCTGTCATCCCCCCCTACACCCTGGCTCAACCACAAGTACTTCAGTTTTCTCTGGGGTTAAGTCTCAGCCAACTTGATGATATCCAGTATTGGGTCTCGGCCAGGCACCTATTAAGCACATTGACCGCATCCGGTGTCCCAGGTGTGAGACATGTTGAGCTACGTATCACCTGCATAGCAGTGAAACCTCAGCCCACACTGTCTAATGATTTCACCCAGGGGTAGTATATACACTGCAAACAGTACAGGAGAAAGAAATTAGCCCTGGAGTATGCCACAGGACTGAACTGTAGGGAGTGAGGAAAACCTTCTCAACAGTACCCTCTGGGTCCTGTAACTGATATAGTATTTGTACCAGCAGATGACTTTGCCAGTGAGTCACACATATACCCTGAGTTGATCCAAGAGCAGCCCATGGTCCACGGTGTCAAACACTGAAACGAGATCAAGGACGAGACTTGACCATTCTCCACTATCACTCGCCCTGAGCAGGTCCTTGTGCACCTTAACCAGAGCAGTCTCCCTACTATACCTACAGTAGACCTAAACACATACTGGAGAGGCTCATAGATGTCAAAGGCAGTGAGGTGTGCCTCAAGCTGTAATGCAGCCACCTTCTCAATGACCTTGCCCAAAAGGGTATGCCATCGCTACAGCTACAACTTTACTATGACTGACACTACAGCGACAACAGCGCCAGGTCACTGTAGTTTTGGTGTGGGACCTTGGCACTGCTTTCTGGGGGTGTTTTACCCCTTCCCTGAAGCATCTCTGACACAGAGTTGATTAATTTGGTAGCGGGGGTGTGGGGGGGCAGAGCCCCCTGCATAGGGGACTGCAAATGCGGTCAACATTAAGGAGTCACTGTAACGTTGGTCGACAATGAAATTATTGACAGACTGTCATGGATTCCCCAAAAGGGCAATTTAGAGACAAGTCATTAATTCATCAAGATATCAGGGTTCAAAGATGGCTTCTTCAGAGGTGGTTTCACCAATGCACTCTTCAGTGACACTGGGAACACCTCCTCTGACAAGGAACACCGCAATCACAGTGAATACCAGGCCCAACTGCCTTACACAGCTCATATGTAGGCATGTCAGGCCTGGGTCCAGATTAAAAAATGTTAACCACTGCCCAGAAATTACCCCACTCACCTCTTCCTTCATCACTGGATAAATCTCTTCCCCAGGAACACTAAATGCATCTTAGACTCATACGCTCAACCCCGCTGAGCTGTGGTGGCCCACTTGTAGGGGTACCAGTCCTAACAGAGGACATCCTGTCCGAGAAGAATTGAGCAAACTCCTCACATTTCATGGGTGTAAATGCTCTCATGGGCTCCAGATAGGCTGGATGAAGTAGCCTGTCCATAGTCCAGAAAAACTGAGTCAGTTAGTTCCTCCCAGCAGCAATTTCCCTAGAAGAAAATCTGCCTTTTCCAAGAGACTGCCCTTTGATACTCGCCATAGTGAGACATCAAAGCCAGTTTATCCTCCTGGGACCTGGATCTCCTCCAACAATGCTCCAAGTTCTGGCCCTTTGTTTTACATGAACTGGCACAATGAGATCAAAAGCTGCCACTACAGTACATCCTGTTATCAGCTGTCACAGCTTCTTCTGGTCCCTCAGTGCATGCTGCCAACACATACCAGGTGATTAGAACCACCAAGAGTCCCTCTGTTTAAAGCCCTTGCAAAGGGCAGGACTGGACAACCTCCACAGTGGGTGGACTACAAGGGTGGGGCAGAAAGGGAGCCTGATGGTGCAGTGATCCGACCAACTGACTGCGTCAGTCTTGAGTTTCCCACTGTCAAGCCCCAGAGAAAATACAAGTATAATGCATGGCCATGTTGACAGGTCACAGAAGTAATCACTTGTGCCAACCCAAGGGATTCCATACCTCAGAGGAGATCTTGATCAAAATGTGAGAGTTTACTGCCAACCCAAGCATTAAAGTCACCAAGAATAAGCCATCTTGGTGACTCCAACTCTCTGACAGTGGTGAGGTTTGTGATTTCCTGCATAAATTCCACCTCACGCCCCAGAGGATAGTACATGAGGAGTACTCTGTAACCTGCACCTGGATCACCATGCACAGCTATGCATTCAAACAATGAGGAATCTACCACTGGGTGCACCACCAGGCTCAGCTCAGATCTAAACCAGACAGCCACTCCCCTGCAGTCTTTCCTTGGGCAGTGCACTATGGAAAACCCACCCAGGGCAGACAACTCCAGGACCAGGCCTGCATCATCATCCATCCAGGTCTCTGCAATACAATCCAGATCAACTGAGGAAATAAGATCCATCATAACTGTAGACTTATTCCTCATCGATCTAGCACTGCACAGCACTGATTGAAGTGGACGAATGGTGGCAGCTGGCTCATCAGCTACCTGCCCACTCAGTCTGGTGTATGGGGACTAAACATGCCTGGCCTCTCTCAAGCCCCCATTTCACCCCAGGATTTCTCCTGGTCCTCCCAGCTCTAATAGTACCCTCCCTGGCAACCCTCCCTAAGTCACCCATCCCCCTCCATGCCTCCTCCTAATCCCGACTTCCCTACATCGCCAATATGCTGCACTTGATGAGGGGGGTCATGGAAAGGGCATAGATCCCGGACCAGGGACATGGAGTAGCAGAGCCTCACAGTCAACTGTAGGCAACACATCCCAGCTCTATTATACTAAACTAACTAAATACAGCTCACCCAGCTCCCACTTATTTCCAAATCCAATCTTCAAAACCTTTCAAAAGAAATGAGTCACTCTGCACAGCTTATACAGTTTTACTGGGTAGCTGGTCTTACTGAATGATTCCAGTGAATACGTTGACATGCATTAACAAGCGTAAAGGTTTTATAAAAAAATTAACTATGGTAATGGTTTGCCATCAGCCCAGCTTAAACATAAAATGCCTGCCTTGTACTACTGTGCATTCATGATTCTCTGGAGGATAATGTATACAGTTTTAGAATGGTGCAGTAGTGCCACTATAGTTAGGCTTGGGTAAGCAACGTGATTTTAAATCATTTGATTTTCAGCTGCTTGTATCTCGACTATTCCTCGCTGGAATTTAAAAAAAAATTTGAAAATGTGTTCTGGTACAGTGCCTCTTGATCTGCTATTTAATGTGAAATGTGGTTCCTTTTTTCGGGGGGGGGTGGCTAGGGAGTGGCCAAACAACAATATAATGACTTGGATTTAGAAAACCACCGCAACATAGGTTGTCAAGGGGATCGAAAACTAGAACGGAGAAATTTTGAAGAAAAAGTTATAAAATAAGAAAGTTATACTAAAAATAGATGTAAATGGTTGCAAGTGCACATACTGTATTTGCACACAACCTGAAAAAGATCATTCCATTTTTGCAGATGGACTTTATTTGTTCATCTGCGAAAATTGCATTTGCCACACTTTTACAAAGGGACTTTTTTTGTGCAGCTCTCACATCACAACAGTGGCATTTTTGCAGGCGGAATTTGTGCATTTGCAAAAGGTATTTTTGCTCTTTTTAAGGTTGCCACCTGCATGGTTTTAGACTGGATCACCCATTTTTCTACCTGTTTGTCCAGTTCTCTTTTTTCTCCTCTGTCTGCTCTGGTTTTCCCTCGAGTGATTCAGCAGGTTGTGGTGCCACAGTACACAACTGCCCAACATGCCTCTTTCTTTTCTCCTCAGCACTGCGCTTCAGGTTGCTTCTGTGGAGATGTAAGAGGCATAGCGCAACATGCCTGCTGCTGCTGCTGCTGTCTCCACCCTAACTGTGACTCATTCCAGTTCAAGAATCATCAAATACTCCTGTTTAAACTATCACCCAGTCAATCCCAACTAAAGTATTTGTTAGGCTACAGAAAAATGAGGATAGCGAGCCACATGAATGGGATTATGAATTACTTTGTGATCGTGACTTGTGTAAACACAACAATATAAAAACCATGAATTAAACACATTTATGGCAGCAGAGTGTGTGTTTTACACTGTCCGCCCAACCCACGCCACAGCCTGACACAAGCAGCAGAATGTAAATAAAATATTAAAATCCTTTTCTTGACTGGTGCAGGCATGCCGCAAGTCTGTGACTAGCTACACAGCACAGACTGCTGTTGTGGCAAGAAGCAAGATGCTGGTCAGGTCAAATCTCCTCCTGGGATTTCCTTTCTGCTGTGCCCAGCTAGACTTTCATAAGTCTGGTAGGATTTTTTTCAGCAGCAGTCAGTCTTCAAAGTCTGACCAATCAGGGGCAGCATCTGTTCTGGCTGCTGGCATTTTCTGCCAATCAGGAGCAGTGGAGCTCACTTCCAGTGACTGACCCCCTTTCCTGCTGAACTACTGCCCAACTAGACTTCCAGAAGTTATGTATTATTTTCAAGGTAGCAGTCAGACTTGAAAGTCCAACCAGTCAGGGGCTTCTGGTTTAAGTTGGCCATCAGTTTTTAAAAGGGCGGGGCCAAAAAGGGGCACGGTTAAGGGGCAGAATGCATGTGGAGTTTAATTTCAGTTTTTGCCTGATTCAAAGGTGGCATCCCTAGCTGTTTTTTGTAGATGGTCTTTGTTTAGAATAGGTTAGCCAGATCAAAGGTTGTGTTTTTTGCTGGCCCGATGGCGCAGAGGGCTGAGGCACTGGCACCTTATTTCGTGCTATGCCAGTGACCCATGTTCGGGAATGAACATGGGCCACCAGGGATTGGCAGGGATGGAAATGGATCAAGCATCCAGTGGACTGCTCTCAGTCTCTGGGGAGGGGGGGAGTTCAGTGGCCGGTGCACGTCTGACACCTGGCGGAGGCTGAGGATCTGTGCTACGGAGCTGCTCTGTATGGGAGGCGGTGCACAGCAGACGCTTGATGGGGATGTGTGTGAGAGCATGTGTGACCCCGTCACAGGCATCATTGCAATCTGCATGACTGCAGGGGCAAGAAAAAAACAGGAAATAGCTCCCAGAGGATGACGGGGATCTCACAGGCCCCACACCTGGCTTGCCATGGTACAAAACCACAGATCCGGTCTCGGTAGGGGAGGGCCCCTTCTGCTGACCCCGGGGGGGGTAAGCCCTTGGAGCTAGCACTGCATGATGGATGCCAGGGTGATGGGGCTGGGGCTCCCCAGATTGAGAGGGCTGTGGAGCAGAGGAGAAAAAAAAAGTTTTTGCAGGTGGACTTTAATTTTAAAGTTGATCAATGAAGAAAGGTGTGTTTCACATTTTGTGTATGGCCTGCACTGTGTGACAGGTCTGATGCTTTGTGTATGGCCAACAGACCCATGCACAAAGTCAGCTATAGGCATCAAACGCTGTATGTGACTGGTCTGGTGCATTGTGTATGGCACGCAGGATCATGCCAAAGTCTGCTATAAGCCCAAGGCAGAGTAAGCTTGCTATTAAAAGTATCTAGAGTTGTCACTACAAAGTGCAGTGTATAATTTTTAAGATACTTTTTCAGACAGTAAGGAAATTCATTGCAAGCACTATGTTTATAGAAAACAGGAAGTTGTTATCCCACTGTACAGGCAGTTGGTAAGACCACATCTGGAGTACTGCGTGCAGTTCTGGAGACCCCATCTCTGCAAAGACATAGACAGGGTGGAGGCAGTCCAGAGGAGGGCAACCAAAATGGTGCAGGGTCTGCACCAGGAAACATATGAAGAAAGACTAAAGACGCTTAATATGTATAGCCTTGAGGAAAGGAGGGAGGGGGGGACATGATAGAAACTTTTAAGTACCTCAAGGGAATCAACAAAGTCAAAGAGGGTAGCATCTTTCAAAAAAAGAGATGTGCAAGAACAATGGGGCACAATTTGAAGACAGAGGAGGGATGGCTCAGAGTTAACGTGAGGAAGTATTTCTTCATGGAGAGGGTTGTAGATGCATGGAACAGCCTCCCTGAGGAGGTCATGGAGTCAAAAACAGTGGGGGAACTTCAGAATGCATGGAACAGACATAAGGCAATTCTAGTGGGTGGGTAGGAGGAAGTAGGCTGTTGGTTAACTAGGATCAGCAGCTTATCCGTTAGGTAGGGAAATGGGCAGACTAGGTGGGCCAAACGGTCCTTATCTGTCATCAAATTCTAGGTTTCTATATTTAAAAGCATTAGTTAGGGTAAAAGCTTAATACCGCCAAAGTAAGGAAATGCAACGTTAGGGTAAACAGTTCCCTGAGTCTTGATGATTCTGTGGTGCAGTGTTTTTTGGAGTTTGAATGATTATACAATGCAGCATTGGCATTTCCCCAACTCTTGCACCCTTTCTCCAGCCATTGGTGTCTGACTATGCTTCTGTGCCTGGATACGCAGTGCCAAAGTTATGGCAGAATGGTTCATCGTGTGATCATTCTACCTCCAGGAACACCACGCCACAGATTCACCAAGCCTCAGGAACCTTTTACCCTAATGTCACATTTCCTTGCTTTTGTGGCATTACACTTATACCCAAATTGAACATAGTTTTTTTTACAATGAATATAACAGGAAGAGTGATATGTCAGGGCAAAGCAGGCTGATAGTTGCCTTGGGTAGCATAGCCCATAGAACTCTCACCTTTGGCCATATACTCAGCCATTCTCCATGCAACTGTGGGATTAGTTCAGTACCACAGAGATCTAACAGTGAGACTACATCTCTGATATGATCAGTACTTAGCATCAGTGGGACGTGTTACAAGCAGCAGTTTTCCTGGAGCATCACTTCTGGTCCAGTGGACATCCTGTGGCTGAACCCATGCACAACGTTTTCCAGGGGGTTTATGGGATTGGAGATTATGTGAAATGGATGGGATGAGTGGTGGCACACTAACAGATCCAGCTATGTAATGAAGTAACACCCGCTACCCCCTTGTGCTAGAAAACAGTAGCTTTTTAACTTAATTTGTGCTTTAAAAGGGAACATTTTACAGGGAAAGTGTTACCCCCTTGAAAAAAATTACTAGTCCCTTGAAAAATTTCTAGATCCGACACTGGCAGCAAGAGTATTAGATTTACAGAGTCTTTCAATTTCTTTTTTATTTAAATGTTTCTCTTTCCCCTCTGGTCTCTCCTACCTTCAGCGTAAGGGTTTTTCTCCATTTTCCAGCTGCTATGACCAAAGTGTGGGGGGGGGACCATTCTGAGGAGGCGTAGAGGAGACAGCAGTAACTTGATTAATAGGCATCTCTGGTGGGGTCTGTATTTTGGCTGTGCACCATCATTTTGAAGCTCGGTGGACTTCCTCCTGTTTGCCCCTCATCTCCCTCCACTGTTCATTGAGCTGCCAATGCTACACCTGAACTCTGATTTCCCTAGCGAGTTGTGTGCAAGGTCATAAAAAGGTACCATCCCCTGACCTGTTCAACAGAGTCACTGACTCCAATACTAGAGGGCACGAGTGCAAGCTGAGGGAGGGAGCTTAGGAAACTCTATTTTACAGAAAGAGTCATGGAACCATGGAACAGACTGCCAGCTGAGGTGGTGGAAGCAAAGACCATGACATCATTTTACCTGGGTTGGGACAGGGCTAAAGCATGATCAAAAGCAATGGGAGCAGTAGGAGGCATAAAGCGGAAGGGAGGTTAGGTCCTGGGATCTGAGTAGGTCTCAGTAACACATGGGCAGATTACACGGACCCTTGGTCTTCTTCTGCCATCATTTTTTCTATGTTTCTATGTCATCATGCTATGCTCCAAATGCCACTGCTGAAGAATAGCTAGAGAGGATGGTAATGTAGCAAACTGTTTCACACACCCTCCCTGCCAGAGCTCCATCAGCTCAGGAGAGGAAGCCAGGATCCAGATTCAAACCTGGAATTCCCACATGGCATCAGAATGTGCTGCCAGCATTTCCACCAGGCTAGCAGAGGCTCCCATTATCAATATGTCATTATACAATGGTGTGTGAAAATCCTGTAACCTCATTGGTCAAAACACGTCACATGACCGTGGGTAAATCCTGCATAACCCATGACTGAGGAATGGCATTTATAAAAAACATAATTAAACATGTTTTAAATTTATTTTACATATGGTTCCATTGTATAATCGCAATAAGGCACTCCAGGGTGTGGGCTATTGGGTGAGTTACCCACTTCTTGTGTGGTTAAGTCACTCAGCTACACCTCATGACACACGACACAAGGCGTGGGTAAATTCCCAATAACCCACACCCTGTTGTGCCTTATTGCTTAACTAACAGGGAACCTAGCTCCATACAGTAGACATGGGGTTAGGTAAACGTATACTCAAATCAATCTTTATTTATCCAGGCAAATACTCCCATTTAAAGAACACAAATTCAATAAGTAGGGCATTTATGGGTTGTTCACTGACCTACGCAGCCAGTATAGTGTTATGCTTATGTAACTGTGTTAGTTTTGGTTGTGGCCATTCGCACTCTATTCCAGAGGAATTACCACCCTGTAGGGGTACGAAAGCAAGAAATCCTCGGAGAGGGTTCTGCCCCTATAGGTGCCACAGAATGGTTCCCATGGCTAAAGGTACCTTAGAAATTCCCCTAAGGAGAGAGCACTGCCGCTGGAGGAGGAGAGGAGGATGGTGGGACAAAGACAAAATGCTTCACAGTGGGGCTGAGAGGAACTGTTTATATAGCTCAGGAAGTGGGAGTGGCTGGCTGCTTGGTCACCGAACTACAGGTAAAGCCTTTCAATTCACTGACCTACGCAGCCAGTATAGTGTTATGCTTATGTAACTATTGTTAGTTTTGGTTGTGGCCATTCGCACTCTCTATTCCAGGGGAATTACCACCCTGTAAGGGTACGAAAGCAAGGAACCCTCGGAGAGGGTTCCGCCCCTAGAGGTGCCACGGGATGGTTCCCATGGCTAAAGGTACCTTAGGAATCCCCAAAAGAAATGTAGTATCCCCAAAAGGAGGCAACATGATGCGTATGAGCAAGCAGTAACAGTGACGTAGAAGCGGTAATTGCAACATAGTAGTACAGAAGAATAGTGATGGCTTGCATTGAGAGAAGGGGATCCCCTAAGGAGAGAGGGAACGGCAGGACATCCTCCACCTCCATCCAACAACAGAACCTACCTAAGGAAACTAGGGGAAACAACTATGCTAACTAAGTGTTATGACCTGAGGCAATGGAGGAGAGAAAAAAAACCCTATGAGGAGGAAATCTTTGGGGATCCAAGGCCTAGGTCTCCTTCCCTCCAGGCTTGGGAAAATGTATTTAGTGATGGCTCTGCAGCTGCGATTTGGAAAACCCAATTAAAGGGAGGTGGAAATATTCTAATTTGGAGGAAGACTCTCATTCAAACCCTCTAGCGGGAACGTTGTGGAAGGTTGCGAGAAAACTCTGCAACAATATGAGCATCCAAGGCACAGGAGGAGAGCAACAACCGCTGAGGCACTCACCTTGCCTACCCGCCCTAAATCAAACCAGGTGAACCAGAGGCAGTCATGGGGAGAATGCCGTGAAGGTGCCTTGCTAGGGGAAACCACTAAAGTCAATAGCCAACCATTATAGTGGAACACTAGAGCCAAAGGAGATTGTCGTAACCACCCTTCACCGCTAGTCTTAAATTCTACACCAGGAGCTGCTGTCGCGTCGCAGGCAGCTAAAGCCAAGCCCGGGGCGAGGACATTTCCAGTTATGGGCCAGGTGAGAAGGATCCCACCCCAAGTTGGACACACTCAATGTGGACTAAATGCAGAGCAAGACCATCGGCTGCAGGAACTGCACCAGATTAGAATGGCTGGCATGCCCCAGAATTGATTGAGAGCTCTAAAGCTGGTGAGCTGAATGAGCACTTCATGTGGAGATAGTAATGAGCATTGAGTGCTGAGACCTTGCAAGGTCGAATGCAGATTGAGAGCAGTAGAATCCCAGGCTGAAGCAGAGGGGATGGCACTAGGCATGAAGCAATGGTTTGCATAAGCAAGGAGCAATGGTTGCGTAAGCAAGTGTGGACCTGATAGGTCAGTAAGCAGTAGTAGTAAAAGGTGGACCTGCATAACAACTATATAGCAAGTAAACAGCACTGAGTTAGGGGCAAGCCAGTCAGACATGAATAGCCAAATCAAGGTGACAAACTCTGAGGATTTTCAGCGGCAAAGACAGGATGTAGAACAGAATTAATTAACCACATAGGCCACGACCCCCCAAACACCTCCCAGTCCCCGCCGTAGGACAAACAAGGAAGCAATGAAAGGCAGAGAACCACATGCAGATATAAAAACTAATTTAATAGCCTCAGCAGGAGCTTCAGCTAACCTCAGAGTAAACAAGGTACAATAGGAATGGGTGTAAACAATGCAGCAACAGGAAACAAGTAGGCCTGTACAGCAGTAGTAAATAAATGAGTACACTGAGTTGTAAGTGCAAATAAAGGAGGCATAATGCTCTTAAGCATTGTCAAACAGGCAGTGCAATGAGATTGCAGCAATGAGGTAAGTAGAACAAGCATGAGTAAGCTGTATAGCTAGGTTCAAGTAATCCGAGTCAGGTGAGAGCAATAAATATGCCACATGGACCAGCTATAGTTGACTAACTGAAAGCTAGCATTATGAGCTCTGAATAGCAGTATGCTAGGAGCCTAGAAAAGCCCCCCCAAAAAGGAAGAAAGCATACACAACCGAAGGCAAAATACAAACGAAAGCAGGAAAACAAACATAGAAGCCCTGCAGAGACAAGCAAGGTGTGGGGGGCTCCAACCAGGGAGGCCTGACCAGCTCAGGAAACAAACCAGCAGAGCCTTCAGCTGCAAAGACAAAATGCTTCACAGTGAGGCTGAGAGGAACTGTTTATATAGCTCAGGAAGTGGGAGTGGCTGGCTGCTTGGTCACCGAACTACAGGCAAAGCCTTTCAATTATATAGTGCTTGATGCTGGCACGTTGGGTCTCTGAGTTTAAGGAGAATTTTGTTTTGTTCTTCATTTCTTGGGTTTCAGAGATTTCTTATTGTTATGCAGATACGTAAGCTGTGCCAGTCTAGGGAAGCTGCATAATTTAGATCAAAACAGAAAAGCTAAGCTCTCCCAGCCCCAAGAAAATATAGTTCCCTTACCCTATCATAGAAATGGGTCCCCTTTGTGAGTGAACAATCGTGATCCAAAGTATGCCCTTTATAATACTGTCTTATGTAAGCCTGAAAGACCCGTTAAGAGCATATGTTGGGAGCTGGTCCAACCTGCAAGCTAGATCATTTTCCTGAGTCTATGTCATATCCTGAAGTACAAATGTGTTACAAATTAGGGATGGCACAGTTCTGTAAATGTGACTCAACTTTGTTTTAACCCAGTTCAGTCTGTTACCTAGGTTTAGATCAGGCAGTGACCCAGTTCTAACTCAGTATGGGTAATGTAACCAAAGTGGTGGAACCAAACATGAAGTAACTATTTCAAACATTACATGGCATAAAGAAAACACTTTTTAAGGGAGAATGAGGAATCTGGTTTTATCTTTTGACCTGTCTCAGATCTGCCGCCGGCCTGCAGTGGTTCTGTCCCAGTCAAAGGAAATGTGCATTCTGGGGTCTAGTCAGAGTGAACCAGAGTAAATCTGCACCTTTAAAAAAAAACACATTCATCAGGATCAGAACCGGGTTATAGCCAACCCTCCTATCCTGAGAAAAGTGACTCAGGAAATTACAAAGTTAAGAAGGATTTCTGTACAGGCCACATGGCTATTACTACACCTTTGTCCTGCAGGCCTACTAACCTACAGTAGCAGGGTGCAGGTTTAGCACATAGCCAGGAGAGGGCATCATATCTCTTGAGTGTCAGCAACTTCCCCAACATAGTAGAAGATGCTTTATTCTGTGCTAAGCACTCTACTTACTCTAAGGGAATAATAGTTCAAAACTTGGGCACGCTTCCGTCTACTGGAATGAAACTGACTTAGACTTCTTGGCCACAGAAAAAGTTTTCAATCGCCTTTTGCACCAGCTGTGGAACTTCTTGGGTTATTTCACTGAAGATCTGTTCCATCATTTACCTTGCTTGCTCATTACACATCCAACTAATGAGAACATGTGAAAATAGATGAGTAAGAAAACTTTTTGCATTAAGTTCTTTCACACCCCAACTTGGAGGTAAGAGTGGCCCCAAGGCAAAGAGGGGAATGTAAAGTTGAGTCCCCACCTCCCCAAAGTTTTCTTTTGCCATTAAATATCAGTGTCAATTTAACTACAGGTTACACAGAACACAAAAACATAGAAGGCTGCAGGTAGATAAAGATCAACAGTCCATCCTGTCTGCCCAGCATCCCTATCCTGTACAATACCAAACTAGGTGTTATAATCTGTCCATCATGCTGTACCTGCATATAATACATAATCAGATCTTCTCTCCCCCCAGGAAAACTGCAGACCTACCACCCCATGACTGACAACAGTTAAACAATTGTGACATCATCAATTCAAGACCCCATACTAATTTAATTGGATTAAAGATTTAGGACTTTAATTACACCCAATTACATATTTGCAGCACCCTGCCAAATACTCATTTTGACCTTTTGCAACTCACTTGACCTCCCAGCGCTGCAGTCATTGTGTGCCCATAATGAAGACCCCTACTCTGAGCATGCAGAAATGTTCAGAGCCAGTGCTTCTTTCAGTTGTTTGCCCCTTTAGTTTTCAGCCCGACTTTGAAAGCAAGATTCAAGAAGCAGGTCTGTAGCCCTCCAAGCTACAGAAGGTATCTTTTTTTTACTGCCAGAATGGGCTTGCAGTAGAAACTGTGTCTAAGTAACAAACAAAAACAAAACAAAACAAAAAAAAAGTTCCTCCTCCTCCTTACTGTGGGGGTGTGGTAAAACTGACAATGTGCTGTTTTTCATTGCTGCTCCTTTCCTGATATCTCATGACCCTAACACTTTGATGATGTCAAGTTAGTCATTTGGACCCAATATTCAGAAGGCTCCCAACCTGTCCGCACATGCAGAGGGCTGGGAAAATCCACGGAGCACCCCCTTCATGCAGGATGTGCACAACTGGGGCACTCTGTGGCATCCGCAGATCTGGATGTGCACCTCCTCTGCACCTGATTCTGAGCCACATGCCTAATTATGTGGGCAGCTTGGAACAGGGTGTGCCGGGGGTAGGGGGAGACATGCACCTCTTTCGCAAAAGAGTCTCCATGGTGGGCCAAAGGAGGAGGCAGAGGCTATGCAGCCCTAAGAGCTGCAGAATCAGTTACATGCTCCACTCTGCCTGGTCACAACTATATCCTATTGGCCCAATTGGCCCAACCTCCTCCAGGCACAGGCCCTCGACTCAGAGCCTCTATGGAGGGCTGGGGGCAGTAAGACCATTAGATGGCAACATTTGTAATTAGATTACAAATACTGGTGGGGATACAGCTGCCTATCCTGTCATCCCCCACCCACTGCAGAATGAGGAATCCACTGGTAGCTTGGCACAAGCATCAGCTCCAACCCACCTGCCACCCCCTGTCCCCACACATAGAATTGCACCAGAGGACCACAGGGGGTAGGAGTTCAGGATGCTGGCAGGTGGGTTGTCGCACCCAAGATATGCCCAAGTTGTGAGTATGAGGTGCCTAAGAGGATCAGACACAATTACTTCTATTCCAGCCATTTATGAAAAGTTTTTTCTTTAAAAATAAATGTAAAGATTTATAAACTTATAGTGATAAGATTAATGTTTATGTGCCAAGGTGTTCAATATATCCATTTTTTAGCAGGAGAAAAACTCTACTAGGACTAAAATAACATACTTTTCCCATGGAATGTGGCTCTGAACATTCAGGGCAGAGACAACAGTGAAAAAAACAGACTTTAAATGGCACACTTCAACATTAGTTTGTTTTAATGAATGGAAAGTTACTTTAAATACACTTCAGCAGTGAAAATAACGCATTAAATGTTATATTTCCCCAGATCTTTAAACAGTTCTCATGTTCTTCATGGAGAATAGCTGTTTTCCCAAATCAGCCCCTTCATTTAGTCCGTTTTCCTCTGGGTACTCCTATAGCCTGGATTAAGTGATGCCAATTGTTCCCACCAATATTCCTTTAGATGGAAGTCTAGTCAACAAATTCGTCATACTTTCTGGGAAATATTTCCAAACAGACTCTTCTTCCTTCATTGGTCACTTATGTTGGGATGACCAGAATTTCTAGATGGGAAACAGGAACACATGCACATGTCCTATAGATGACTGATTACATCTACTGTCACGATATGCAGGGCCAAATTTACATGGTCATGGGCCCTATACACAGCAGTAACCTTGGGCCCCCTCCCAGTTCTGTATCATCCTGCCCTCAAGGTCGCATCCCCCTCCCCCCCAGAATACTTAAGGTGATTACATTTACCACAAAATTATAAGTTCTGGGAAACCAAACCTTTTAAAAGCTCACAAGCAGATCCCTACAAAAGCAACATTCAAAGATTACAAAAGCTGAAATTCTGCTGCTGTGGCTGTTTGAAATTTCACATCACTCCTGAATTGATCTTTCTCAAATCTGTAACATAAATGGACATTTGGCTTTTTGTATTTATTAATGAAGAGCAGACAAAAAAATGCATCTCTTGTTTGTTGTTATAAAATTAAATGTCTACTTAGGGCAATATGCTGGTTATAGTTTACATATAGGAAATAATGGACCAAAGCACAGAATAATGTGGAATGAAAAAAAGGCTTACAAAGAACTGTACAATTGCAGTTAACGAGGTAATGACCTTACTTCTCCTGTCCTGATACCCAGTGGAAACTTGGTGACAACTGAACTGTCAGAATCATAATGGACCTGATCAGTAAAACGATGCAAGCTGCAGAAATTTTGCTGGTTCAGCCTATTTGACTGGTCCAGCTTTTACCGACTTGGTCTGATCTGGTTGTGGTGGTCTAGTTTTCACCCATGTCTGTAACCTGGTGAAAACTGGACCTCTTGAACAGGACAGGACCGAATCAGTAAAAGCCAGATGGACTGGCAAAAATCATTTCACTTGTGACTTTTACTGATTTGGTAAGATCCTTTTTGGTGGTCTGCTTTTCATCCATACCCTACTAAATCTGCCAGGAGAGCAATAGCTTTTACCTGAACCATCTAGACAAGTTAGCCCAGACTTAAAAATATTAGCACAATAATACCAAACTTCAAAAAAGAAAAACACATGGCAAAGAAGGGGGAAACTACTGCAGCCGCATTTCAAAGCAATAGAAACCAGGTGTCAGAAGTATGTCTTGTTTAAAAAGCCTCAACATTATTTGCCTTGCTAATATTTATATTACAGCTTCAAGTAATTTTCTCTCAAAGCTTTGTTCCTCTAACATGGATCTTGAGGGAAGGGCAGTTTCATTCTTACAATACTTTAACCCATCCAGCGCCTCAGTCCACCACTTCCATGGCTCTCAGTTAGCTGTGGTTGGACTGGAAGTGGACAAGCAGAGCCAGAGAGGCAGACTGCCATGAACCACCAAGCACTGCCACTTGAATGTCTTCAAAAGTTCAGCCACTCTTACTAATCCCCCGCACTGTGGTTGACTCTGTCTCCGGCTCCAGTACTGCTGGTGGCTCTGGCAGTCTGCCTCTCTGGCTCTGCTTGTCCACTTCCAGTCCAACCACACCTCCTTCTCTGAGGCTGGACAATCAGTCTTCTGTTGACTCCACTGCTCCGACCTGACATCAAACATCTAGGCAGACTAGTTGGAACAACTATGGTATATGACACACACCCAATATTTCAAGATGGCATGTGAGATTTTGAGCAAAATTTGCTTATTCATGCTTTGTTTACTTGGTGTGCGTGTCCATGGGTGTCAAACACTATTTAGCAGGAGTTTTTTTTTTATGACATTGTTGTAATTGAGGGCTTCACCTCCCCTCTCACAACACCCATTTAACCCTAACCCTAAGAAATCCCTAACCATACCCTAACCTAAATCCTAACAAAATAAAGTACCAGTGATCCATTATTGCACAGAAGTAAAGACACTGTGTGATGCTGCAACTAACCTGTTACTGCATTGAAGTGAAGAGATTGAGTGATGCAGAATGATGCACTCAGTGACTTGTAATCATGTAATCTCGTTGCATTACACTGCATGTCGTACAATGTAATCTACCCAACTAGTTCATCGGCATGAGTCGACGACAAGACTCAGAGTCTGGGATCAGAATGACAGGCAAATGGCCCCAAATCCAAATGATCACTACCTTAATCGCTCTGTGTAGCCACCAGTTCATAAACACCTTCTTGGCTACTCGCTCATCTCTCCTAGCTCTAACTTGAGGGCAGTGTGTGTAGTGGGGATGGTCCCTCCCCTTACAGACAGCGTGATGGGTAGGAGTCACTGTGGAGTCCATCACATCCAGGCAGTCCTAGCCCAAAATAGAAAATAACACACCCACAGTGTGCAAAACAAGCTGATTCTCACACCAAGCTGGGTCGTGACATCATAAAGCACAAGAGTGAAGTTCAAGTACTCTGAGACTGCACAGACTCTCTGAGGTGTGAGAAACAGCCTGTTTTGCACTTCAGGGCGTGGGGGGGGGAGTGCTATTTACAATACAACATGAGCCTCTTTTTTCAAGTTAGAAAACTTAAGACTTGCTGGTTTCCTTGAAACAGAGTTGGTCAGTTGATATTGCATCTAGACAATAGATCAGTATTTTCACTTTCGTCTATATGGGATATTGCTATTCTGTTTTCAGTTTCAGGGGCTTCTGATTAGGAAAGCCTTCAAAAGCTAATCAGCAGCACCCATGTAAAGTTATTCTGAATGTTCTATTGTTTAGAACAACATTTCACGACCAGAAGAAACAAGCATTTGTCAATGCCGAATGTTTGCTTGCTGGCATTAGCAGTGGAAGCGCAGGAGTTAGACAGATGCAGTATAGGAATGGCATTGAAGTATTGAACTGACACCAACTCCTCCCCCACCCTGCAGAGATGGACAGGCATTGGGGTGTGCCTTTGGGTTGTCATCCATGACGGTCACGACATTTTACCTCACCCTGCCCTTCAGACACTGACAAGTGTCAAGGTGTGCCTTGGGGTGTTTGGGCTTTACATTCACCTCATTCCATAAGGAAATGTGCTGAAATGGGTGCAGTATAGGAGAATGGGGAGAACTCTGGGGGCAAAGGGTCCAAGATGCACCTTGATGCCTGTCACTGGCTGGAGGGTGAGGTGGGGTGAAATGGCATGAGCATTACTGTCGATAATCCCAAGTCACACCCCTGACACCTGTCAGTCCCTACAGGGTAGGGCATTATGGTAGAAAACCCTAATGCCCTGGGCGTTTCCTGGTATTTTTACTCCAAGTTTTTCACATGGGCTTTTTGTGACCCCACCGCATGAACAGTGACACTATCATTTCATTAGGTGAAAGGTGATTTTGCACAGTGAATGTGCCATTTGGTGCCACTGGTTCGATAACACATTTCGAACAGGATGTGAAAGTGACAGGTGTACTGTTCATGAGGAGGTGTAAAAAATGGCATTGTTGAAAATCTGGAGTGAAAATGTGAAAAAACCGGTGAAATCAAGAGCGATCGTAGAAACTGCATAATGTACACCTGTAATGTAATTAGTTTGAGGATTTTTATAGCAGATTTTCAACATAGGCATTTTGGGACCTTCGCTCATGAACAGTGTCACTGTAATTTTCTTAATTTATCCCAAACACTAAATTCCCACAGTGACCGCGCTATTCTGTGCTGGAAGTGTGAAAACGCATTTCAGCCAGGGTGTGAAAAATGACAGCTGTACTGTTCATAAGGAGGTGTGGAAAAATGTCAGTGTTGAAAATTTGGACTGAAAATATTACAAATTTGTGAACTTACGAGGGTGCGTAGAAACTGCACAATGCACGCATGTAACACAGTCATTTTATGGACTTTTGTCACCAAATTTTCAACATGGCAATTTTAACACCTCTGCTCATGAACAGTGTCACTGTGATTTTCTTAACGTGTCCTGAACATTGATTTCGCAAACCGACCATGCCAATGTGCACTACATGTACGAAAACAGATTTTGAGCGAGATGTGAAAAATGATAGCTGTACTGTTCTTTAGGAGGTATGGAAAAATGGCAATGTTGAAAATCTGGAGTGAAAATATTACAGATTCTCAAAGTTACAAGTATGCATAGGAAATGCGCAATGTACGCTTGTAAAACAGTCATTTTTGGGAATTTTTTTCACCAAATTTTCCACATAGGGTTTTTGGGGACTTATCTCATGAACTATGACACTGTCATTTCATAAATGGGTCCCGAAAGGTGGTTCCACGCAGTGACTGCGAAATCACCTTTTGGGACAAATAACAAAATGACAGTGACTGAGTTCATGAGGTGGGGTCCCAAGAACCCCATATTGAAAATTTGGTGAAAAAATTCCCAAAAATGCCCAAGATATCCACCAAAGTTGAAAAAAACCCATTTATGCCATGATACAGCTTACCGGCATTTCTTCAGTTCGTGGTCGGCTTTGAAGAGTGCAGACGTGTTCCCAGTTCACTGAAGATTGTCGTGCCAGCCTCCAGAGGTAAGTATGGGGTGAGGTGGGGGTGTGGGGAGGTGCGGCACTCAGAGGGTGGGCATAGGTTGGGGGAGGGGGCAAGACAGTCAATGAGGGACGTTTTCTTACAGGTGATTTTTTTAAAGAAGATGCAGGACTTTTTTGCCATGCTGGGTGGACTCCCAAGCGTGGCAGCTGTAGAGTTGTTTGGGGGGCCAGTGGAGCCGGCGGGGATTGGGCACCCTGTCGGCCATACGGACTGTTGCCACGCTGGAGTGGGCTCCCAGCATGGCACCTGGAAGTATGTTGGGGGGGAGTAGGGCCAACAGGGATTGGGCACCCCCATCAGCCATACGGAATTTTGCCACAATGGGGTGGGCTCTCAGCATGGCACCTGGAAGTCTGTTGGGGGCAGTGGAGCCGACAGGAGACTGGGCACCCCCATCGGCCATACAGTGTGTGTGTGTGTGGGGGGAGCAGAGCACATGAGCATGCTGGGTTGGACTCCCAGCATGCTACTTGGGTGTTTGTTGGGGGGACGGAGCTGTCTATGACAGCTGTTCGATGCAGTGCCGACGTGTAGGCACTTTGCGCCTGCAGTATGCAATTGCCACCATAGTTACCACCGCTGATTGTGCGGTGTTTTGCTTGGAACTGTACCCACTGCATCTGAACTGCTGTCATAGACAGCATGGACGTTTATTGGTGTGGTGAGGCCGCACCTTCGACAAGGAACAGGGCATTGGAAGCGAGGTGGCACACCTACAAAACTTCATATGGTGGCACTATGTTTCTTGCACATGCATGCAAGCAAACGTAAAAAGGCTCAAAATGTATTGTAGTCAGAACTGTGCATGTACTCACATTCATACACACACACTCATGCACAAAGCAGCTCAGAAAAGAGCCCCCCCCCAGAAAACAAGGGACCTACACACAGCCATGCTTGCATAAGGGTATTTCTGGCCCTGTTGACATGAAATGCATAGTTTGGGGCTCTCAGTAGAATGAGAAAAATGCAACATATTTAAAAACCAATGACCAGAACAGCTGACAAAAAAAAAACAGAACTGCCCCCAAAACCAGCCAACTTTAACTCCAAAGTTTTCTAAAAAGTACTTGCCTTCAAATCACTTTTTGGACATGATTTATGCATATATTCACACAAAAAAGTATATTCTAATTATATAAATGCTACTTATTTGCTTAACAAACCACTGGAACTAGTTTGTATGGGGAGGTTCTTTTTATTTTAAATTTTGAAATCCATCCAGAGAACCGCCAAGCAAAGTTGAGCAGTTCTGCCACACAAAGGACTTGAGAAGAAACGCTTACAAGAGACACAGATACCGAACACATAAACATAATATATATCATGCTGATGATTTCTATTTAAATAAAAATGCACTCTGAATTTAAAACAAAGCTGTTTGACTTTGCAGAAAGAGAAACCCCTTGTGTGATGAAATGGACTATGTTAACTGAACTTAGAACTGTAGAATCTTACACCTGTTTTCACATCACAACCCCTTGTGAAAAAAAAGAGTATTTGAAATGCGTAAGCAGTAAGGCACAATGGGGCATCCTTTGTGCTAGTACAACACACATCCAGAGGCATAGTGATGTGTGGAGGCACAGGCCAAGTGCCCTCATCCCCTGGAAGTGTTTTGTGACAGCACAGTGCTCACCATGAAGTGTCTTACTGTGCTTATAAAATGGGTAAATTGAGAAAATTTAAAAAAACAAAAATAGCAACTTCTTTTTATTAAAAAAAGGAATGTGCTTTTGTTAAAAGTAACTAGTAAAAAGTACTCCCTCCCCAGTTGTCAAATATCTATTATGAATTGGGGATGGTAAATGGACGTCGCTGATTGACTGAGACGTTTTTGAAGCCGTGATGATACCGAGCTACATCATCCGGCTTCAGAAAACTGCCGGCCACCAGCCTCCTTACCTGCAGCACCACACATTGCTCTGCTCCGCCAGTATTTCCACCTCACCCCAAACTGTAGAAAGGCACAACCGTTGACGGAGACATGCTCCAAAAATCAAAATAAATGCCATCCTTCCTACAACCGCTGCTACTGCCAATACTTTACAAAGCCTGCCATACATTTTCTTACCTCAGCTAAACTCCTGAGGAATATGATATTGACAGAGTGAGTAGTGTCATTTCCACAGCATCACTAGTGCTTGACTGTCATGTTACAAAATAAAAAAAAAAAAGAAAATCACAATCGTGGCGCCGACAAGCTCTACCTAATTACAGAAAAGAAACCGCAAATTAAACACACATTCCCTCTGTCCCAGACTAGGCAGCATGACCACATGAAACCCACAGAGAGCATACTTGAGAGGACCAGTATTACCAAAGTGACACAGTGTTAGTTATAACAGCGCCACCTGCTGGCCGAGCCCTTCAGGACTATTTTGTCAAAACATACTCTTCCAACATGCTAAAAGAAGCAATTTCACAAGGTTTTATAAGTATTTTTTCCCTTGAAAAAAATTAATTCAATCCAGTTCATAATAGCAATAAATCACTCCAGGGTGTGGTATATCATGGGATATCGTCACTTCTCGGACGGTTGGATGCACTCGGCCTGCGGCCTCATGCCCAACCACCCGAGGCGTGATGATATCCCATGATATACCACACCCTGTCGTGCCTTATTGCTTAATTATACAATGGCATGAAAAATAAAGCATTCTGAGTGGCTGGCTGTCTCCTTCTAGCTGTTGTAAATCCTAGTATGACCCAACAGAAAAAGGTGCCAGCTGCCAGTCAGCTGCATCAGCACCCCCCCACACACACACACAATCACTCAGAGCATGGAAAGCCCAGGACTGGCAAAGATGGAAATCCCTGCTAAACAGTCGTCTTGCAGAAGTGCTGCATCACTCCCGTTCCAATCCATCCTGCTGGCATAACAAGCAAAAGCTGTAGCAAATAGGAGAGAGGTCAAAAGCAGCATACGTAAAAGCAGTCAGGAAACCCCTAATTACAAAAATGTAAACAAATCATTACCTCTCATTTTCCATCCCTGGCACCAGATACCACAGAGGACTTCCTGTCCCATGCCAGCACATTATCTCATTTAGATGACCAAACAGATACCGCGACTCTAAGAACAAGGTACCCCAAGTGTACCAGAGTAAATGTAGACATTAAAAAAAAAGGAGCCAGGACACAGTAAAAAAAAAAAAACAACCAGCCAGAGCAAACATTTCAACATTTCCTTGTCCCTCCAAAAAGCACCGCGGTGTGAAGCACAAAGCAGTACTGCACAAAGCAGTATCCCCACAGCCAGAGTAACCAAGGACTACTTCTTCTGGTGGAGCAATAAAAACACAAAAAAAAATTAACATGAAAAAGAATGTTTTATTTACTATTTTTATGAGCAAAAGGACATTGTATAATCGCAGTATGCCACTCCAGGGTGTGGACGATGCCAGGATTTACCCACTTCTGGTGTGGTTTACTCACTTGGCCTGTGGCCTTGTGACCAAACTACACCAGGCGTGGGTAATTCCTGGAGTCACCCACACCCTGTCATGATATATTACTTAAATCTATCCATACATTCAGAAGATGGAAAATTTATCATGGAATGCAGGGATTCAAACTGTGCAGAATTCTATTGGCTGAATGCTCATTTTCCCCACAGAAACACAATCAATGGAAGGCCTCAGGAAATCCAGGGATTTAATTGTATCTGGGGCAAAGCAAGCAGCAAAGATTTCCCTTGTAAGCAGGTAAGGATGGGGGGGGGGGTCCATAGCCAAAAAAGAAGCTAAAATAAAACTGTGAGTAGTACTTCATTTTAAGGTTTATATGTGTGTGTGTGTGTGGAGGGGAATGTAAAAGAAAAAGAATATTTGTAATTGGTTTGTTTGTTCTTTTTATTTTGAGGGGGTTTAATTGATAGAGCATAGATGATTTTAAGGGAGTTTAATTTTTAAAGCCTAGGTAATGTTTTTTTAGTGAGTAAAGGTGACAGCCATGTTTGTAATGGCAATCAGGAATTAAAAAAAAATATTGATACTGTTAGTGTGCTGTGTCCTGATTGCCAGCACTTTTTTCACCTGGGTGTTGTGTTCTCTCAATGTACCAGTCATAGCCACTCAGGATGCAGTATATTTCCCTACCCATTTTATAATTTGAAGTAAACAGTCCTGCTTGGTCAAAGAAATAAACAATCCTGATTGGCCAAGAATGATGTCATGATTTATAACACCTAATCCCTCACCCGGACCCCTACCATTCCCTTTCTACCAAATCACATAGATAACAATCCCTGACTAGCCACAATACCATTATTAAAAGTTGACACAAAACACGCCAAACCGCATAGTAAGTCTGCATTGTATTACATTAGTTCTGCACACAAAACTGCCACAAGTGTAAACGTACCTGTGGGAGCTTTGTAGAAATAAATAAATGTTTTCTTCATAGTTTTAAAAGTAGTAATGTCTTTTTATTTATTTCTTTTTTTTTTTTTGGAGTGGTGCCACAGTTGCTGCCATCGGTCACAACATAAAGGGTTTTCAATGTATCTGTAAAATACATATGGCAGTGCTCAGATGCACAAATCTTTAGTGCTAAGTGTTTTACTTTGCATGTAGTGTAGAATAATATTTCTAATGATTGAAATCAATCTGAAAATAATGACAATGGATAACTAAGAGCTCAAGGTAATCTGATCAGTTCTCTAAAACAATCTTATAGAATCAGTTCAAAAAACTGGGGGAAATATTCTTGTATTTTAGTGTAACTAGAAATGTAACTACCTAGTGCAACTGTAGAAATGTAACTACCTAGTGCAACTGTAGTGTAAGAGCCCACACAGACAAACCCTGGAGCACAGTATCCAGAGATGGCATGGGCAGCGGAGTCAAATACTATACACACATCTTCCAGCTTACGGCTTTGGAAAGAGGAAGGGTGTGGTAGATGCAGTAACAGCCAAGAACCCATGCTATTAAATTTTTTTATTACTCACTTCCTTGGGCTAGCGTTCAGGGTAAGTATTCTAATTTCTGTAAGACCACCATAGTATCGGTAAAAGCACCATCAGATTGGCAAGGTACTATGTGTGTATGTAATTTCATTCCTGGGAAGTCATTCTACAAAACACTTAAGCTAAATCAATGTTCATTACATCTTAGCAGAAATGTTTTTGTTGATTCACTTCCTTGGAGTAAACTTTCATACCCATTACCCTGCCAAGTTGATGCTGCCTTTTTCTTTCAGAAGGGGTTCCCTTGTATACTGTATCAAACCACTGAAGAGGCAGTCCAAGGGCTGGAAAAGGTATCCAAACTCCCTAGCCACAAAAAGCTTGAACATACTGCAGGATCTTACCACAATGTCTGCAACATAGGAAACTTACTGTAAAGGTGCTTATTTTAAATGTCTACATGGATATAACAAGTCATTTTTAGAAACTCAGTAAATTTGAGCATTTGTAAAACTGCAGTTTAGTGTAGCAATGATGTACATAGTTTTACAGCATGAGAAACACAATTAAATTGGTAAACAGCTGATCTGATAGTAAGCAAGAGACAAACTCCATAATACATGGATAGGCATACAGTGCCCCCTTGGTTATGGATATGGATTTATTGGGTTTGATTGTCCCAAAAATGTTTCAGTGGTGCTCCTCATCGTACTATCTGTGTTGTACATGGCACTGTCTGGGAATCTTTACATGGATAAACCAACTCAAAATATAACAAATTAAAGATGCAGTGCATTTTGTATGTATGGACAGCCTCAGGACAGCCGAAATCTAATACAATGAAATTTCTATCTCTAGCTACACTCATTATAACAGGGTGATCCACCATTATCTTTGGGTTAAGTAAAAGCATAGATCTCTGTCAAACTAAAGGGTACAATTCTTTTATAAAGGCTTAAATAACGCAATAAATGCTTAATAGCATAATAATTACTGACCATCATTTTTTTTCATACAAAAATCGAGTTATAATTTGCCGTTATAACTACCTCAGCCAGTTATAATGGCAAACACGTGCCACTGTGCTCTAGAGCACAGCGTGAGACACAAAGAACCGCAGAGCTAACAAAACAACTAACTGACTCACGGTCTCTCAGCTGGGGGTGTCCTGTCAGATCCAGCGTTGTTCTGTCAGACACAACATATACTCGCCTCCTAAAAAAAAGAAAAAGCACTCCCACTTTCACACACTCACTAACCCACGGTGACCTAACGCTTTCCTCTTCTCTTCCCAGACAATGCGACAGCAAGCAAACGAAAAACAGTGCCAACACGCCTTGGAGCCATGCCACATAACTAAATGAACTCTTAGTTTAAAAGTTTCAAGAGTTTTTACATAGTTAACTGTTTACAACCTTTCACAGTTCCACCATATGAACGAAGCCATCCAAAACTAACGTAATTTCATTCACGAACTGGAAGTTATAACATTCAAAGATGCTAACAAATGTTGTAATGTTACTGAAATGTTTCTTTTCCAACCATAAAAAACACATTTTAAAATCATAAAAAACTGCAATGTTTTACAACCACCACAAATAAATTCTTCATTATGGGGGGCCGGCCCATCGGCAGCGGTTGGATTTCGCTTGCGGCGTAGCGACCGGGTTGGGAAGCGGACTCGGGTCGTCGGAGCTGGCGGGGAGAAGGATTGAGCGTCCTACGGACTGCTCTCCTTCTCCGGGGGGAGGGCTGGGGTGGCAGTCGGCGCAAAGGGGACCCCTAGCGGAGGCTAGGGATCACCCATGCAGCCGTGCCTACGTCAGGGGGGGGAGTGAGGCGGGGCAGACGCGTAGCGTCATTGCACGTCCCCGCCTCCCTCAGGGTGTGGGCTAATGGGGGTAAAAACCACGCCCAGCGTCTACATGACGCTTTCTCCGGGATGCCCTGATTGGCCACCAGGAGCCGTTCCCCGACCAGTTACTTGTTCCGCGGTCCGATATCGGGGGTCGGAACCGCGGCCCCACTTTCTGGTGGGCAAGCCAGGGATGACTGGGGAGTCGACAATATCTGGTGGCCGGGGATCCCAGGAGTTCCGTGACCAGGCCGAAGACAGACGTGGGGCGTGGAAATAAACAGCAAAATTAAAAAAAAAAAAATTCTTCATTATACCACAACTGCCTTACTCATTTATTTGCAAATTGAACAGATTATTGCTAAAAAAAATTGTGACCAGCAATTATAAAAAATAAAGTAATAGGCAGGTGGTTATTTATGAGAATTTTAAACAAACCCTCGGTGTGGGATGCCTATATATGGGGCACCCCACACCTCGAGTGTGTGTAAAATTCTCATAATAACCACCTGCCTATACATTATTCTCTATATAATAACTGGTTTCCCATTTTTCCCATAGGGAAACCGTGGCATAATTTGCCATAATGAAGAAGTGTTCATTACGGCAAATATGTGCATGGCTTCCATCACTCTGCACATGCGCCCACCTCAGCTCTTCCTTTGGACAGCTTGCTGCTGTGATCTTTTCCCCAGGAGACTGAGTTGCCACTCTCGGACTCGGCAATAAGACAATTCCAAGCTAAAAAAGCTGCTACCACAGAGACAGAGAAAAAAAACAAAAAAACAACTGTAGGCTGCCAACGCCCTACAAAGAACTACAAAAATATTTAAATAAATAAGGGTGCCCGTGGACCACGCTGAAACCAGACCTCAGCAGCTCGCAACATTTTTTTATTTTATAAAATTGCTGAGGCAAAAAAAAGGGAAACCCAGCAATTATATAAAATAAAATATGGGTCGATGTGTGTACACTCGAAGTTTACACACAGTGACCCATACTTTATTCTATATGTAATTAAGCCAGAGTCTCTTTTCTCTGTGAGTGTCAGGGGTTATTACATAAAACAGGGACTGTGGAGGGTGTTGCTCCTCTATAGGTTCGATAGGACTAACATTATTCAGTTCTTGCAGCCAGGTAACACTAATACAGGTTTTAGTCTTTTGGGCACAGATAAGCATTTTATACAATATTTAAAGAACAACGTTAATTCTTAGCTCATTAACATCTGTATAGGTAGTTTTATTTACAAGGGCTGTATTCTCTAATTAATTTAGTTTAGCTCTTTTTTGTTTAAACAGCATGGTTTCAGTAATGGCCCCTCCTTTTTATCTATTTTTGGCAGTCAGCCACAATTTGGTGATTAAAATAAATAAGACTGCATGGCTGTCCATATTAACCATGCCCTGTGGACCTAAATGGCATTTTCAGGTGGAGTGGCAGCTAAACAACTGCTTTTGAAACCAGCCACCTGCTTCCAATGCCTGCTGTGTCATAGGAAAGAGAGAGAGAGAGAGAGAGTGAGGGGCTGGCAAGCTCCTCTTTATATTTATTTTCTTGGCTCTCTCTCTCTCTCTCTCCTTTTTCTTATTTATGCTGCAGCCTGTGTTTAATATATTCACTCATCCCACAGTGAGCATCACTTTCTTTACTGTCAGGGAGCTTCAGAGTGGCTTTTTTGTACAATGCAGAAACTAAAGCCACCCCGCTCCCAGGTAAAAGGCAAGCGGGAACTGATGTGAGAGAGAGAGAATGAGCGAGGAGCTGACACGCTCCTGTTTACATTTATTTCCTTTGCTCCCTCACCTCTTTTATAAATTATAGGGCATCAATTTTCTTAACTGATTCACTCTTTTTGGGGTGAACTCGAACCTCAGTCGAGTAAGGGAGCTCCAGAGTGGCTTTCTATATCGAAGCAGAAAGCAAAGCTGCTCCACTCCCGGTTTACTTCGAGCAGGGATATTTTCTATATGGAGCAGTTCTAGCTGAAAGGAAAGCAAAAAGGCTAGCCGCTCCATTTTATAATAAAATCTTAAGATTTCTTTCCTAACAGTGAGCCAAACTTTTTTTTAAATTTATATTCAGCTACCAAAGGATAAAATAATTAAACTGGAATCAGTGTTCTTTCCCACATAGCCCCTATAGTTTTATTATTGGGCTACTATCCTGCTACATAAACCATTTCATCCTCTCTGATGAATATATATTGAAAACATTCTTATTTAGGCATTTTGTGGCACAATATATATATGGGTGCACAGCTTGCACCCTACACTTTCAGATATCATGCACTTTATTTCCTACGGGCACAATGCACTTTATTTAACTCAGTTCCTTTCATGCTCTACATGCACCTATATCATGATGCACATAGTTACTTTAACACCCTAACACCTAGCTTGGTGTTTCTAACACAGACATTGGACCTATGGACTGAAATGTGAAAAATAGTAAGACAAAATAGACAGTATAGGAACGAGCTACCATAGATGGCCAACTTATGGTAGGGTGGAAAGGAGAAAAAGAATCAAGATTAAAGGGAGTACTGCTGCACAACAGACATTTTAAAACAGGGTGATATAAAGGAGATACAAAAGGTGTCCATTTGTCCCAACCGTAAGGGTACAGCCTATTTCCACCACACCTTGATGCTACCATGTGGTATGTTTCACAATCCTTTAATGCTAATATGTGATATGTTTCATAGTTTGTGTAAATAATTCAGGCAACTGTTCTGGGTCCATTTGTTATCTTTGGTAGAACAATTTTTCCCTTGCAGCTGAAAGGTGGGCTGCTTTCCTGGATCTGCCCTGTATGAATCCCACTGCTTTTGAGCATTTAAAATCTGAGCCATCGTGGGCCGAATTTAATACTGTAGTAACATTGCCTAAAACAGCACTAGTCTTTGAGACTTTACACATCTGTGTAAATAAATTAACTTGTTGCTGGCCCAGTGGTATGGCGGGTTGAGGTATTCATGCCTCTCTACTGCCATGCAAGCAACCTGGGTTCATGAATGGACTCAGATCACCTCGGGGCCCAGCTGGGAGAGGGAAGATTGAGCATCCATAAGACTGCTTCTTCCCTCAGTGAGGGGTGGAGGTTCCATGACTAGCCACTCAACTGCCACCTGGTGGAAGCCAGGCAGTGTCATGTGTGAGTTCCATAACTAGTGGAAGGGACAGTGTGCAGTGAGCTTGGAGTGCCTCCTTGCAGGTGGAGTCCGCTTGTGCATGCATTGCATGTACTGTTGTGCTCCGGGGAGAACACTGAAGTAAAAATGGAGGCTGGGCTTAATGAAACCCTCTCTGCTGGTGCCAGCAGTCTGCCCAGTCTCGGGGGGACAGACGGAGACTCGAGTCGGCCATGGTGCACTAGGACAGTGCTGATACACCCACCCAGCCTGCAAAGGAGCAAAAGCTAAAAACCTGTATGTAAAAAAAAATAAATTAACTTGTTGATGCAACCTGTAAAGTCCAAGTGCCCTGTGTCCTTAAGTTAATGCTTAATGATGAGAACAGTGTATTGAGTTATTGTTTCAACTGCCCACTATAATCTAAGATGGTGAGACAAATAATTTAGTGGTAAGGGGAAGCTAGTCACCTCATTGGCAGAATTTGTCCAGTTACAGCATGGAAGACGTGAGAGCCCTCTTCCCATATTTTTGTTAACATCAATTCTCCCCAGGGATCCATCCAGGCCAAGTCACTTGAATGTGTAAACTGCCCTGCTCAGTTGCACTTGAGTGCTTGAGTGTCCTGGGGCACTTTCATTATTTCCACAGAAGGAGGTAGCAGGCTAATTATGGTATGTTTTCCTGTCCCCCATAAACTGAAAGAACCTGGATTGGCCCCCTCAGAGTAAAGGGACACATTCCCCTGAGGGCCCCAGAACTGCACTGATGGACTGCGTAACACCCCACTGTCAGACATGTGGGCACCATTGACCTACCACTATCATAGAAGCAGTATTCCATCACATAGGCAAAGTGAAACTTTTTTCCTAATGTTTTTATTGCTTTTTGATCCCTCTGGTTCCTTCATTCCCACACCACAATGTTCGTGTCACCACAGCTGCACCTTCCCTCTGGCCAGGAGGGTGGATGATTGACTGACATCACAGTTGATGCCAATGCAGCTTCATGGTTGGCCAGCAGGGGGTGGCGTATGAGATCCGAGCAGCTCATTCTCACACTCTTCAGTAACTGAATGCCCTGCCTCCTAGAGAGGCCTAACCCACTTCTGGCTCCAGCATGTAGATCTGAGAATCACAAGCAAATTCTGGCTTCCCGTTGCATCACTGGGTCAACAACTAGTTGAGTTTTCAGAAGGAAAGGTTATTTGATGAGTATTACTTTATATTGATGTAACCAACCCAAACTTATACTCTAAGTGTGCAGACACAGCACTATGCAAAACACAATAGATGGCAATTTAAACACAAAGGATATTTCCTAGGGGGACAATAATAGGCCCTAAGTGGGGGAAAATAATGGATTTAATGCAATGAAACTGTTCTGAGATCACACCCCAAATCCCACCACTCTCTACTGAGCACCCAAACAGTATTTATTGTTTTCCCCTACTGGTGCACCAGCACCTCAAAGTCCCTTTGGGAGCTCCCAATCCAGTCCATTAATTGTGTGCACACAGTTTCCCAGGGACAGGATGTACTAATTTAGTTGCATTGCAGAGCTGAGCAAGTCTGCCCTCTGACCCCTTTTCAGTAGTCATGAAGCTATAGAAACCAAAAACATGGCTGCATTTGTAGTCTTTAACTTTATCTTCTATTTTAACATGTTTCTTTCCCTTGGTGTGGTTTCTGGCCATCAGGATCAATACCTCCCAGTTCCTGCTTTCATCTGGTGGAACTGATGGGATGAATTGGTGGCAGGGGAGCACTGTTGAGATCCCCAAAGTTTGTGCCCCCAGGGGAGCAGTGGTTTTGCCATTTGTAAAACTTTGAAAGCTGCTTGAAACTGAGTAACTTCCTTACTGTGGGCTCCCTCACTGATGGCAGTCCAGGGCCCGGTTGAGCGAAGAGAGGTGGTGGCATGCCAACCAGAGTGAGAAGGGCACTGAACAAGCCCACAGAGCAAATGACAGTATCCAATCCAGCCCTGGATCCACACATCAGCAATCTGAACCAGGATTGGGGTGAAGGAGCAGTGCAGGGGAAGGCAGCAGCAAGTAAGCGCCTTTTTAGGATGGTGTTACATCCTCCCCTCAAAGAAATCCTTGACATCCTCATCAAGGCCTAAAAAACACAAACATGCTTAACATAGCAGAACAGTCTAGCCAATACACCTGCATCCAGACTAAAAGATGACCTTATTTAACATGAACACAGGGCATGCATTTGAATTTTATGATCTTCCTCAACTGGTATGTCTACAATTCCCAAAGATGACATGGTGGCATCAAAAGGTGGAGAAACAAAGGATTGGGCAGCAGATTTATTCTTTTATGCACCACATTCATGGAAGGTTGGTGGAGACACCAGGAACATAATAAGTGAGCTTCACGGGTTGCTTGACTTCTCTTCCAGATTGACAAGGTACAAATGGCTCTTCTTCAATGATTTGCACAAGGTCATTGGAGGGTTCTGCATCCAGCTCAGGAACAGGTTCAGAAGATCTAGATATCTGTAGATTCTTTGGTGGTTCTACTCTCTGGAGGATTGATGTCGGTGGAACACTGCACACTGCTGACCTGAGGAAAGTTCAGTTAGCAGGCTCTATTTTTTTTTGTCTATTACATACTTTTAACAGGTATGCTACCTATGTTTACTTGGTTTACTTGGTTTATTTGAGAAAAAAGAAGGCCAAGGCCCATCTAGATTTTCTCCCCACATATAGTGGGAACATTTCACATTTTCTATTTCATGGTTAACCATTTATCTACTCCCTTTTAAAATGATTCAATATTAAATGAATCAACCAGTTCCTGTGGCAGTCTATTCCATAATTTTGGTGCCCTTAATGAGAAGAAATGTAATCTTAAATTAGTTTTTGCCTTGGGTACCATAAGTTGTTTAGTGTGACATCTTGGGACAATACGTCAAGTAACATAACATAATCCACATTTGTTCAACAGATCAGGGTTTTTAAGAAGCTTATATGTTAATAGTAAATCCCCCCAGCCCTTCTTTTTTGAAGATTGTGTAAACCGGTACAAGATAATCTTGATTTATAAGGTAACTTAGCAAATCTAGGAATCATCCTTGTTGCACATCTTTGAACTCTTTCAAAACGATCAATATCTGCCTTTAAATAGGGGTTCCAGAAAGGTGACCCATAATCGATAAGAGGTCGAACACATGATCTATATAGGGCCATCATACACTGTTCGGATTTATTTACAAAGGATAGTTGAATTTGTCTTAATAGACCATTGGCAGTATTGGCTACTTTTGTACAATGATTAATTGATGAAAGTTTGGTATTAACTAAAACACCCAAATCCCTTTCTACACATGATGATTTCAATAATGCGTTATAAATGAAATATTCATTTTGGGGGTTTTGAGGTCAAAAATGCAGGACAACACACTTGTCCATATTAAACTCCATCAAGTTGTCAATAGCCCATTTTTCAATCAACTTTAGATCAGAGTTCAAGGAATTAAATTCTGATAAGTTATTCACCAGACCCCCAAACTTCGAGTCATCAGCAAATTTAGACAACCAGCTATTGTTTGATACCTGCATATCACTTATATAAATAAGAAACAGAACCGGACCCAACACTGAGCCCTGGGGTACACCACTAGTAACTGCCTCCAATTGAGATTGTTGATTATTTAATACTACTCTCTGGGTTCTATTTGTCAACCAAGCAGAAACCCAGTTGATTAATTGATCAGAGAAACCAAATTGATGCATTTTATTAATCAAAATGTTATGAGGAACTTTGTCAAAAGCCTTACTTTTGTCTAATAGGATAACATCCATTTGGTTTTTGTTATCCAGACCCTGGCTAATATTATTATAGAATGAAATCAGTTTAGTTGTACAAGAGTGATTCATTCTAAATCCATGTTGGGTATGATCAGTAATTTTTAATTCAATCATTTCTTTTTTGAGAAATTATTTGATCAATTTTTCCATTATTTTACAAATTATAGAGGTAAGGCTTATTGGACAATAATTCTGAACTATAGATCTGCTACCTTTTTTTATGAATTGGGGTAACAAAAGCCGTTAACCAGTCTAAAGGAATTTCTGCTTTATGAAGCGATTTGTTAAATATTAATTTTAAGGGAAGTGCTAAAGCCTTAGAGGTTTGAATTAAGAATCTAGCATTAATTTGATCAGGACCTGGGCTTGTGGTTTTCTTTAGGTTTGTTAGTAATGGTAATATATCTGACACCTTAATATTATATAAGTGAGTTAATTTGGGATAAGATCCTATAGATTTTTGGGGGACAAAGGAGTTTTTTTTTTTGAAAAAACTGAGCAAAAATATGAATTAAAAAGATTAACTATATCTGTATCTGATTGTATGGTATTACCATCATGAGTTAATGGCCCTATCTTATGAAAATTACCTTTTTTATTATTTAGATATGAAAACAATGATTTGTATCCATCTTTAGTATATGCCAATTGGAATTCCATTTTTGTTTTAGCCTGTTTAATCATATGTTTAAGTTTTTGTAAAGTTTTTTATATTGAAGAAAAAGTTCACTGTTGTTGTTACATTGAGTATTTTTTAATTTCTTGAACAGTTTTCCTTTTTTTTATTTGTAACCTAATTGGTTTGTTGAACCATCTAGGTATTCTACCCTTTCTATTGTTTTTATTTTTAATTGGGACATATTTCTTTTCTAGTAAGTAGATTAGATCTTTTAGTACAATCCAGGCCTCATTTGAAGAAAGACCCTGAAAAACCTTATCCCACTGAATGTAAAAAAGTGCTGTTATTATTGTAGTTGTTTTGTGATTCATTTCTGTATCTACTGTATCATTGTAAACTCCCTACCCCAGGGTGCATCTGGAATCGAGCGGTACTCTGCTCAGTATGCTTTCCTGGTAAATCTCTTAATTAAATAAATAAAATAAATAAATTTTATTGATTTCCCTATTTATACTATTGTAGTCCACACTGTCATAGTTTTTGTATGTTGACTTGTTAGGTAAATTATATTTTGTTCCCATTAAATCAAACAATATAGAGAAATGTTCACTGTTGCCCAAGGGATCCATAATTTGTATATTAGATATTTTGTGACTAATATTGGTAATAAGGAGGTCCAAAATATTAATTCCTGTAGTAGCAGAAGAAATAAGTTGAACTAATCCATTGTCTGTCAATACTGATAAAAATTCACAACCATGGTTGCTGTTTCCTGAATTAGAGGGCCAATTTATATGAGGCATATTGAAATTGCCCTGTATTAGTGCATCCTTATAACTTGTAAAATGGGTGAAGTCATTAATTAAAGCTTTCCATGTACTGAGATCACATTATGGGGGTTATAGCAATTCTCAATTGTTATTTGTTGAAGTCCTTGAGGTTGGACTACCACCCAGATACTTTCTGATCCATTGGGGCTGGAATTTCAAAGGAGGGAATATCATCTCTAATATATAGACATGCCCCCCTTGTTTTCAACTCTGTTTTTATGATAGAGTCTGTAGCCCATTATACGTTGGCTCTACTGGGAATGAGAATCCCACCAAGTTTCAGTCACTGCAATTATGGCCAAATTCAATAGTTTACTTTTTGCTTCCAGTTCTGATAGTTTAGACATATTTAGAGAATGAGCATTTAAAGATAGAATTTTAAATGTTGTTGGTGACTGTGTCATATATTTAGTTAGAGATGTGGGTTGATTCCCATTCTCCTCCTTTTTTGTTAGTTTAAATGATTATTTATGATGTTCAGAAAGAATTTGCCCAGCATAGTGCTGCCTCTTCTACTCAGATGCAAACCATCCCAACAATATAAGGGGAAACTTATCAACAAAATTTTCCCAATGGGTTAAACATGGAATATTCTGACCAATACACCATTCTCTAAGCCAGTTATTTATAGATTTAATATTTAAAATCAAATCCTGAGTGGCTCTGGGAACAGGTAAAATTTCTGAAAAACAAACGATACATCCCCTATCTGCAAGCATGTTAAAATAGAGCTTACCAGAGTTTCTTGTGTGCTCTACCGGCTGGTTGGTCGTCTCAAAAAAATGTTCTCTTTACCCCCTAGGAGGAATGCCAGAGGTGGTGGCTGGACCTGGGGAAATAGGAGAGGCCCTTCGGAAAGGTCTGAGTGCTTTGGGATGCTGCCTGAAAGTTTCTTTCTCAAAAGTGTATAAAGAATAAGAAGACATAAAATTAAAAGGAAAGTAGAACGTTTATTTAGTTTCTCGCTGCTCCTCACTGTTTTTACTGAGATTGGAGTTGGATTTTCTCTTTTAGTGTTTGAGCGTTGCGGGGCGGGGGAGTTTTGTTTTTGTTTTGTCTACGTATTTTTTGTTTATCTTGCATATTTCTTTTTTTTTCTTGTAAGGTTTTGGGATTGGGTTTTGGGAATATTTGCTTTTGTATCTCTATAAGGGAGATTTCACTTGGTGTGCAAGCATATTAGTGTATAAGCGAGTGAGATGCTTTTTTCTTTTTTTGCAGCATTTCATGACACTTCAGTAGCATTTTAGTTATATTTGTACTAGAGTTTTCCTTATATTTGTCTTCATATTTTTATATACAGAGTTTTATATTTTTAAATGTGTTAGAGTACTTAGTACTTTTAAAAAAATATGCACAGGCTGTGAACGGCTCATCTAGTCACATGATCTTTTAGCATATAAGCACATGCGTGACGTTTTCTTATCATATTCACCATTCACTGTTATGGAGCAGTTGCCTTTGGAGTATCTATTCCTTTGTTCTTTTATCCCATGATGGTATCCTGAAAGTATTTTGAAAGCTTTCCATTTGGCAGTTCACAGTGCTTGCAATTCATTATGTATTCGATGATAAACTAAGTTTTAGTTTTTTTTACGTTTTGCTCATTTTTTTTTTTTTTTTGCTGCTTAGGGACTCTTATTAGTTAATTTATTCTTGGTTTCTGATCCTTTGTAATTTTCTTTTTAATCAGGATCTGGTTTGATTTTCATCATGGAAAAACCTGGCAACTATCATTTTACTTTCATTGGAAATTAAGGTGGAAGGTGGGAAGAGCTGGCTTAGAGTTGAAGTGAGGGCTAAAGACCTTGATAACCTCTGTGGACCATAAGCCCATTGAATGAGATCTAGCCTTCAACACCACAGAATGATACAATTTGTTGGAATCATTTTTGGAAGAGGAGACTAGGCAATTTAAAGTGAACTATTTTCTGTTGTGTATCAGTGCTTCTTGAACTAGTATGGTAATCACTAGAAAACAGACCCAGCAGGCCCATATTACCCTGCCTGAGAGGACCAATATGGATGAGAGAGAGCTGTGTAGAAGGTCAAAATCTGGTGTTGCATCCTTAAAGCAATCTAAAATTAGGGACCATTTAGCATTCATTAAAGGTCACGGGAAAATTTTGACTCCCAATATATGGTATAATGCAGAATTTACTGATGTATGGGACATTTTTTCTGCTGCTATGGATATTAACATGCATATTAAAGCAAGTACTTTATCCATCCACAATAAGGACCTGGAACAGACACCATTGTTATATTTTTCTGATGTCTCTGATGAGCTAGATGTCTTAAGTGTTCATAATGCTGTTGGTAGTAATTGTAGTGATGCTGAAATGATGGAGCCCCCCTTTAGAGATCTCATTAACAGCTTCAGCCTCAGAAAGTTTTCTTAGAAGCCTACTACGCCCAGGAAGCTCAGGAACTTCAGAAAACAAATCAAGTTTGAATAACACAATTTTGGACCACACCCCAGTGATAACTAATAAACTTAAAGCAATTTTGGCAGATCTTCAAACTACAATTAAGGGTTTAAAATCACTTAATCCGACACAGGTCCTAATTGCTGAATTTGCTGAATTTTCTGATGAATTTGGGTTAGCAAATAGGGAATCTAGGGACAAACTGTCTTTGGAAGATAATATGGTTTATTTTGGAGATAATATTAAATACCCTACATCTCTGAGTAGAGGTTTAATACAGATGCTTAAAACAACTTTTTCAGCGACTGTTCTTATTGTGGAACAATTAGTGGCAATTGAAGAGGAAATAGGAATGGTTAAAGATGGTTTATTTAACAGTCAGATTAAGATTGAGGAAATAAATGATAAATTAGAAAACAAAAATTCACCTTTAGAGAAATCTGACTCTATTCCACTAACTTTAGATGATGAGGGGATAAGATATAAGGGACATAAGGGAGCAATTTTCTATACTGATTATTCCAGACACACCTAAAGCACTAAGAAAAAAAAAATACACCAAAAAAAAAATTCAAAAAGGTGGAGTCTGTGTTCCCTTAATCACCGGGAATGATTCGATGGGTACAATAGAATCCATACAAGACAGTTTGGTCTACACTGGCACTGTAAAAGAGCATAAACAAGATGATGTGGTTGCTAATGAAAGAAGAGAAAATTGGCTTATTCATGAATATCCTTTTGGTACTTGTTTGGATACTATAAATGTTAGTAACAAGCTGGAATGTAATTTGGGTGTCTAATTGAATGTTCTTAAAAAAGAAATTGGGAGTTTAATAGCTGAATGATCATCGGCAATGAAGGATCCAAACATGATTCCAGATAGAATTGAAGAACATCCCTCCCAGATGGATAATCAGATTAGAACTAGAAGGAAAGTAGGTTTAGCCCAAAATAGTGTGGTCACTTATGGACCAGGCATAGAGATATCTAGGGAAAAAAAAAACTATGAAAGTTAACCTACCCAGGATTGGACTAAAAGGACCACCTTCCTGGATACAAGATACTGAGATGGAACTTAAAATGCAACTAGTTTTGCTTTTTGGGACCAACTTAGGGATTCATATGGCTGAATCTGATATACAAAGTGCAAAGCTCTGTGTTGATACAGATGGGGATTCTGTCTGTAACATTGTTCTACACTCTCCTAGACTGGCTAGTGATATCTGGTACAATGGTGAAATATTGACTGCTTTTGGAATATCCTTAAACTTTGAGAACAGGAATTATTTCACCAAAGGGGTATCTGACATGTTAAACTTAGAACAAAAAAAAAAAACAGGTACAGTCTGGCTAAGCATTTTTGGTATCCATGAAATCTATAATGAGAGTAATAGGAAATTAAAGGGTGTTCTGTGTAATTATTTTAGCAATTTTTGGGGAATATCTTTAGGAAAGGATGGTATCCTAGAAGTGATTAGATGTCCAGATGGAAGTCAGATAGATTTAGTAATTAAAAATTCACAAATGACCGACTTAATACAATGTAAAGAAGGTTTATTGGACGCCATGGGCTTCCATATGGTAAGGATGGATGGTATCTGGGTTGATCATTCACCAAGTAAAGTAGAAGAGCTTAGCACCCTGGTAAATTGTCAGATTGAAACTTCCAACAAATTTCAAACTTTGGCTGGTCTTTCGGATTGACTTCAAACTGAGGTATGCGATTCCTTCAGTAAAAGTGATTACATGCCTGATGTAGTAGGGAACTTTTTAGTTCTCTCATGGAATATCGCAGGATGGTTCACAAAAGTAGCTGATAGTACTTGGATTAGCTATGTTGCACAATTCAAAATCTTATGGATTCAGGAAACATGGCATGGGATAGATGATTTAATTAATATTAATCGGTATGCAACAATTGCACATCATGGACATGGGGAGCTAATTATGGTAGGAACTCTGCTGATCTTGTGGTACTTTGTAGAGTTTCCTCCAATTTAAAGGTGACTGCACTTTGTATTATGCAGAATTTTATTACTGTGTATGTGGAGAAATTGAATCAAAGATTTATTATTAATGTATACATTCCACCATATGGTTCTGTGCACTATGGTGATGGAATATGGTCAACATTAAAAAATGAGATCATTAAATATAATCAAACTTTTCCCAACATAAACATCTTAGTGATTGGTGACTACAATGCTAGGATAGGCACTTTTGATGGATATGTAGATAATTCTTTCTTTGCATAAAACTCCAACCATTCTCCCATAATATGAGCCTCTCAAGATCAGGTTGTTAAATTGGGTAAGATCTTGATTGAACTAATGTCTGAATTAGACAAGTAGCACAAAAGGTTTCGAGCACATACAACTCATAAGAGAAATGCATAAAAACTAAAAAACATTTATTTCACAAACAAGTATCCTGACATGTTTCAGACTGATCCCCCAGTCCTTTATCAAAGGTAGTAATAGACAAAAACCAGAGAACACAGTATTTATCTCATAGTGATTTGCTTATCCAGGTGAAATCCATCAATATAATTGCTATCACTTAATATACAAATCAAACTTACTCCTCATTTAGGTCCTCCTTGACCCTTACAAAAAAAATTTTCTCATTGATTTATATTTTATAAATTCCCCATCATCTTACTGACAACAGTAATAATAAAATAGCATAATGTCACCATTTGAATAAAACAAAGCTTTTCTATATCGTAAAAAACATTAACACCATTACATACAATTAAAAATAATAATAAAGAAGGGAAGAGGAGGGGGGAGAGGGAGAAAACATCCATTAAAACAAGTTCCATGGTTAATGCAAATCTTAATTTAGCTATGATCTTTTAAATATGGATACAATTCTAAAGGGTCATTAAGCCCCAGACTTTTGTTAGCTTTCAAAGTTAGGATCCAATAATTTACTCTTTTCAATACTAAATTATTATAATCCCAGTCTCTTGGGTTTTTATTCACCTTATCAATTGCCATAAATTCAAAATTATGTTGTTCATGTTTTTTTGCCAAAACAACATGTGCTGCCATAGCATACGTAACATCTCCTCTTTGAATAGCTCGTAAATGTTCTCCAACCCTAATTTTAAAGCTTCTAATCGTTTTCCCTACATAAAATGCATCACAGTTACATTTAGCCAGATATATGACTCCTGATGTATCGCAGTTCATAAACTGTCTAACCTCAAAACTTCTATTACTATTTACGCTAAAAAAACAGTTCCCCTGTATCATATGGCTACAATAAATGCATCTTTTACACTTAAAATTTCCTTTTTTATTCTCTAGCCATGTTTCTTTTTGTTTATTCTCATAATGACTCCTTGTTAATAAATCTCCTACAGTAGGAACCTTTTTAAAACACAATCTCACCGGCTTCCTGGCCACTTCCTGCAATCCTGGTTCAGCTTCCAGTACATGCCAGTGCCTACTAATAATATTTTCAAGTTCTTTCACTTTTGCTGAAAACTCCATAACAAAATTAAAGCGATATTCACCATTCTGTATTTTGACATTATTTTTTAAAAGGTCATCCCTGTCGGTATCCCTAGCTCTACAATAGGCTTCCTTAATGTTATCCTTTCCATATCCCTCTGTACTAATCTATTTGCCAGTTCTTCTGCTCCCTTCTCAAAATCTTCTACATCTGTACAATTTTGTTTAGTTCTTAAAAACTGACCAATCGGTATGTTCTTTTTAGTATGCATAGGATGGCAACTGTTAGCCCGAAGTAAAGTATTACCATCAACTTCTTTGCGATATAGGGCAGTTTTAATTTCCATATTCCCCTTATGCCCAATCACTAAATCTAAAAATGTAATCTGTTCCTTGGAGTACGTGACTGTAAACTTCAAAAAAGGGTTGGTTTTATGAAGAAAATCTACAAATAATTTAAGACCATTCTCATCCCCCTTCCATAAAATGAATATATCATCAATAAAATGCTTCCAACAAATCATATGTTTATGGAAAACATTTGCATCATTATTAAAAATAAAATCCTCTTCCCACTTTCCCACAAATAAGTTAGCAATCAATGGTGCACATGTGGCTCCCATAGCTGTTCCCCTTGTCTGTAAAAAAGTTCTCCATCAAACAAGAACACATTACACTTTAAAATACATTCCAAAAATTTCAGGAAAATATCAGAACCACTAATCTTTGCTTTATTTAGAAAGGAAGTCACTGCGTCTTGTGCTTCCTCATGTGGAATGTTAGTGTAGAGTGATTCAATATCCATTGTGACAAAAAGTCCATCCTCTGGTAATGTCATATGTTTTAAAAAGTTCAAAATGTCTTTTGTGTCCTTAATATATGAAGGTAAATTCCACACTAAAGGTTTCAAAAATGAATCTACATGTCTCGATAGTGGTTCTGTTAGAGAGCCTATACCACTAACTATAGGGTGACCAGGTGGATTCTCCAGAGTTTTATGAACTTTTGGAAGAATATAGAAAGTGGCCCTGGTGGGATTAGAAACTGTGAGGTAATCTTTCACATCCTGATTAATGATTCCCTTAGAGAAAGCACCTTCAATTATCTCATCAATTCCATATTTAAAATCATATGTTGGATCATCTTTGAGTCTGATATAGTATTGGGTATTATAAATTTGTCTCCGCACTTCCAATACATAGTTTTCTTTATCCATTAGAACCACTGCCCCACCTTTATCGGCTTGTTTTATCAATTATCAATTTATCAAAACATAATTTAACTATTGGAGAGAGGAACTTACTTAAGAAAGGCCTAAGTTTTGCACCAACAACCCCTTTAAATCGAGTACAGACTTTAATAGATTTGAACCTTAACTGTCGTAAACTTAATATTAAGGCATTTTATTCTCAGAGAGAAATGTTGGGTCTGAAAGAAATGGGACATGCGATGAAGGAATTAACTGTTTTTAAGAATCCATCAGTTTGGTGCCCCCCCCCCCCATGTGCAGCGGTAATTATTTTCAAGGAACTGGTTGAAAAAGACATTGAAGCTTTATGTACTCCATTGAATAATTTTTCTTATCAAAATTTAAGTAAAAGTGAAAGAGAGGCTATCTATACCCTACAAAAGGACACTGAAATAGTGATAAAACAAGCCGAATTCCAAGGAGAAAGAGAACCCGACATGGGAGAAGAAACAAAAAGACAATATGGGAACAGGAATTTCCGAGAAAATTACAGGGGGCGGAACTCGTGGAGAAAGTCCTTTGGGAACAGGGGTCGGAATCAACAGAGGAGGTAAGAAATGATTTTTCTGATACCCCTATGACTCAAATTATCAATTTATCAAAACATAATTTAACTATTGGAAAGAGGAACTTACTTAAGAAAGGCTTACATTTTGCACCAACAACCCCTTTAAATCGAGTGCAGACTTTAATAGATTTGAACCTTAACTGTCGTAAACTTAATATTAAGGCATTTTATTCTCAGAGAGAAATGTTGGGTCTGAAAGAAATGGGACATGCGATGAAGGAATTAACTGTTTTTAAGAATCCATCAGTTTGGTGCCCCCCCCCCCCATGTGCAGCGGTAATTATTTTCAAGGAACTGGTTGAAAAAGACATTGAAGCTTTATGTACTCCATTGAATAATTTTCTTATCAAAATTTAAGTAAAAGTGAAAGAGGCTATCTATTCCCTACAAAAGGACACTGAAATAGTGATAAAACAAGCCGATAAAGGTGGAGCAGTGGTTCTAATGGATAAAGAAAACTATGTATTGGAAGTGCGGAGACAAATTTATAATACCCAATACTATATCAGACTCATAGACGATCCAACATATGATTTTAAATATGGAATTGATGAGATAATTGAAGGTGCTTTCTCTAAGGGAATCATTAATCAGGATGTGAAAGATTACCTCACAGTTTCTAATCCCACCAGGGCCACTTTCTATATTCTTCCAAAAGTTCATAAAACTCTGGAGAATCCGCCTGGTCGTCCCATAGTTAGTGGTATAGGCTCTCTAACAGAATCACTATTGAGATATGTGGATTCATTTTTGAAACCTTTAGTGTGGAATTTACCTTCATATATTAAGGACACAAAAGAAATTTTGAACTTTTTAAAACATGTGACATTACCAGAGGATGGACTTTTTGTCACAATGGATATTGAATCACTCTACGCTAACATTCCACATAAGGAAGCACTAGATACAGTGGCTTCCTTTCTAAATAAAGCAAAGATTAGTGGTTCTGATATTTTACTGAAATTTTTGGAATGTATTTTAAAGTGTAATGTGTTCTTGTTTGGTGGAGAACTTTTTTTACAGACAAGGGGAACAGCTATGGGAGCCACATTTGCACCATCGATTGTTAACTTATTTGTGGGAAAGTGGGAAGAGGATTTTATTTTTAATAATGATGCGACTGTTTTCCATAAATATATGATTTGTTGGAAGCATTTTATTGATGATATATTCATTTTATGGAAGAGGGATGAGAATAGTCTTAAATTATTTGTAGATTTTCTTCATAAAACCAACCCTTTTTTGAAGTTTACAGTCACGTACTCCAAGGAACAGATTACATTTTTAGATTTAGTGATTGGGCATAAGGAGAATATGGAAATTAAAACTGCCCTATATCGCAAAGAAGTTGATGGTAATACTATACTTCGGGCTAACAGTTGTCATCCTATGCATACTAAAAAGAACATACCGATTGGTCAGTTTTTAAGAACTAAACAAAATTGTACAGATGTAGAAGATTTTGAGAAGGGAGCAGAGGAACTGACAAATAGATTAGTACAGAGAGGATATGGAAAGGATAACATTAAGGAAGCCTATTGTAGAGCTAGGGATACCGACAGGGATGACCTTTTAAAAAAATAATGTCAAAATACAGAATGGTGAATATCGCTTTAATTTTGTTACGGAGTTTTCAGCAAAAGCGAAAGAACTTGAAAATATTATTAGTAGGCACTGGCATGTACTGGGAGCTGAACCAGGATTGCAGGAAGTGGCCAGGAAGCCGGCGAGATTGTGTTTTAAAAAGGTTCCTACTATAGGAGATTTATTAACAAGGAGTCATTATGAGAATAAACAAAAAGGAACATGGCTAGAGAATAAAAAAGGAAATTTTAAGTGTAAACGATGCATTTATTGTAGCCATGTGATACAGGGGAACTGTTTTTTTTACCGTAAATAGTAATAGAAGTTTTGAGGTTAGACAGTTTATGAACTGAGATACATCAGGAGTCATATATCTGCCTAAATGTAACTGTGATGCATTTTATGTAGGGAAAACAATTTAAAATTAGGGTTGGAGAACATTTATGAGCTATTCAAAGAGGAGATGTTACTTATGCTACAGCAGCACATGTTGTTTTGCCAAAAGAACCTGAGCAACATAATTTTGAATTTATGGCAATTGATAAGGTGAATAAAAACCCAAGAGGTGGGGATTATAATAATTTAGTATTGAAAAGAGAAAATTATTGGATCCTAACTTTGAAAGCTAACAAAAGTCTGGGGCTTAATGGCCCTTTAGAATTGTATCCATATTTAAAAGATCGTAGCTAAATTAAGATTTGCATTAACCATGGAACTTGTTTTGATGGATGTTTTCTCCCTCTCCCCCCTCCTCTTCCCTTCTTTATTATTATTTTTAATTGTATTTAATGGTGTTAATGTTTTTTACGATATAGAAAAGCTTTGTTTTATTCAAATGGTGACATTATGCTATTTTATTATTACTGTTGTCAGTAAGATGATGGGGAATTTATAAAATGTAAATCAATGAGAAATGTTTTTTTTTGTAAGGGTCAAGGAGGACCTAAATGAAAAGTAAGTTTAATTTGTATATTAAGTGATAGCAATTATATTGATGGATTTCGCCTGGATAAGCTAATCACTATGAGATAAATACTGTGTTCTCTGGTTTTTGTCTTTTACTACCTTTGATGAAGGACTGGGGGATCAGTCCGAAACATGTCAGAATCCTTGTATGTGAAATAAATGTTTTTTAAGTTTTATGCGTTTCTCTTATGAGTTGTATGTGCCTGAAACCTTTTGTGCTACTAGTTATTTGTTGGTTTTGGACCACTACATCCCAGTGCGCACTCATTTGGGATGAAAGTGTCTGTATTAGACATATATCCTTTGAATGGTCGAATCTTGGGAGATGAGATGGGCAATTTTACCTATGTTAAAGCTCATCATAAAACATTATTGGATCTGGCCTTATGGTCAGGAGATATAAATTTCTAGTCTTCTCTATATATTCCAACCAGGGCAGAAAGTGACCATTTCCATTATTATTGAGCACCGAACAGTGGCGAAGGGAGGATAAAAATACATCCTGTGTGGTTCCTCTTGAATGTAAAGTTATGGGGCCAGATTCTAGAAGGGTTATGCTGGCATAACAGCAGTTGTGCCAAGCAGAATGGTGCATGTGGCAACTTACACCAGCAGCTGAGACATGTGCGATTCTACAAATTGGCCTGTGAGCTTGCACCAAACAGCTGTTACGCCACATAAACCACCTGCAACATGGTGCTAGGGGGTTTACAGCAGCAGTTGCGCCCCATTATAGAAGGGCTGCCACAAAGTGCCCACATCAGGATTCTACAAGAACCCCCTGAATAGATCTGGCAATGTAAGTTATGCCAGCATTTAGCTGGTATAACTTACGGATGCCCCCAGGGGACCTGTAGACCCATTGACTGTCCAGCAGACAGTGCATGGTTTCCCTCCCCCCATGCCCAGCACACCCCAGTGGGGCCCCACAGGGCAATCCATACCCCCAGCCCCCTGAAACACCCATTGGCAGAAGCCACACAGGGCAGCAGTGCTATCCCCCCACTCGTGCCCTGAACTGCGAGTTACCAGCTGCATATGTGGCAAAAAGCCAGCCCTGGTAGTCTAGTGCCCCCCCGAACTGTACAATAACAAAAGAGATTCCCGTACCACTAGACTGCCAGGGAAATGGGGATCTCTTTTATTATTGTACAGTTCAGTGGGGCACTAGACTACCAGGGAAAGGGGGATCTATTTAGTTATTATACAGTTCAGGGGGCCACTAGACTACTAGGGAAATGGGGATCTCTTTTATTATTTTACAGTTCAGGGGGGCACTAGACTACCAGGGATATGAGGATCTATATTTTTATTATACAGTTCAGGAGGGCCACTAGACTACCAGGGAAACAGGAATCCCTTTTATTATTTTACAGTTTGGGGGGCACTGGACTACCAGGGCAGGTGACATGCCGCATTTGCCGTGGGTGACCCGGGGGTCAGGGCACGGGTGGGGGGGTGCACTTGCAACCTGCGGCAGTGGGTTGTGACATGCTGGACAGGTACACCTTCTGTGCAGCGTAGCTAGCCACATGTCACAAGTCACAGGCCTTTGTTGCGGAGACCCTGCCCCTTCTAGAATAGGGTGCAGGGTCATTGTCGCAGTTGCGGGTGGAGCAAGTTGCATTCGGTGGCAACTTGTGCCACCCTTCTAGAATCGGGGCCATGGTTCTTAGTAAACATAAAGAAAAACAAACTTGGTTTGACCAGGAATGTGTTTTGTTTAAAAAGGATTTAAGGAAATTAATAAGACAAGTGAGAACACAAAAAAATTTACAGTTATCGAAGCAGGTTAAGGTAAGGAAGAGGGAATATAAACAACTATTAAAAAATAAGAGAAGAGAGTTTCAAAACATGAAATGGATGCAAACGATAGATACTATTGAAAGAATGATAAAGGATTTTGGCAGCTTGTGGCTAAGGGTTCATTAAATAGTAAAATGAATGCTGATTGTTATATAATAGAGTCACAATGGGTAGAACATTTTGAAAAGATTTTTTATGATCCGTCTATTGAGGAGCCAGAGATAGTTGTGCCCAGTATATATGGCTCCTATCAAATTGCTATTAAAGATATTTATTTTTCTATACAAACCATGAAATCAAATAATGTTCCCGGTCCAGATAAAATCCCAGCAGTAGTGTATAAATGTAATACCACCTTTTGGAGTCAAATTCTTTGTTTTTTCTTTAATAAACAGATTGAAACAATTTATTTTCCTTCTTCCTGGAAAGGTGCAGAAATTATCCCAATACATAAAAAGGGAAATACTGGAGATCCAGCTACGTATCGTCCCATTAGTCTAATAGATGTTAGTCTCAACATTTTTTTACATATTATTTTGGAACACTTAAAGATTCAAGTACAACTTACAGGAGGGTTAAGTGTGGCTCAGTTGGGTTTTTGTAGTGGGACTTCAACAATAGATAATTGTTACATTTTGAATCATTTAATTCATAAATATGTTAAAATAAGGAAGCAAAAACTATATACAGCGTTTATTGATTTGTCTGCTGCCTTCGATGTGGTTTGTAGAGCACAACTTTGGGACATCTTATATAATAGAGGAATAGACAAGGTTTTAATTTCAAAAATGTTTGCATTGTACAACAATACCTGGGCTAAGATTAGGTTTGGCATTGCTGGAGAGACAACTAAAGCATTTAGAATTAACTGGGGTGTGAGACAAGGATGTATATTAGCCCCCACTTTGTTCAACTTATACATGGATCCTCTTATTAGGAAGCTTGAACAAAGTGATAAAGATGCACCAAAGGTTGACTCGAGGCAGACAGCCATTTTAGCGTATGCTGATGATTAAGTTTTGATCTCTCAAACTAAAAGTGGTCTTCAAAGGCAATTAGATACTTTATGAAGGGGTACTAATCTCCTGAAATTAAAAATAAATTTATCTAAGACAAAAACCTTAAATTTTGGCACCAACTCCGCTGAATCTTTTTTTTTAAGTTAAAAGATCATAGAATAGAAGCTGTGAAACAATATACATATTTGAGACTAACATTCACAAATAATAATAAGTGGAAACAACAGCAAGATACGGTATCTAGTAAAATTAAAAAAAAACTATGAATGGTTTGAGGAAATGTAATTACTCCTATGAAGGTTTCTCACTAAAACCATTACTTAGAGCTATCAAAGCTAAATGCTGGGCACAAATGATGTAAGCAACTGAAGTATGGAAGTCTAATGATGCTGAAATATGCATGACTTCAGTTTATAAAACATTACAAGTTGAATTACGGGCTACTCTGTCTTGCCCTTCAGTTTACTTGCAAGCTGAACTTGGATTAATAAATGTTAATGCACTTAGCAAGGGAAGGAAACTCAAATACTGGTTATATTTAACTAGATTAGATAAAGATAAATTATCAAAAAAGAGTTTCCTGGAACAGCTCTCTTGGATTAAAAATGATTGTGGGGAGAAATGTTGGTTGCAAGATATATATAGTAAACTGGATCAATATGGTCTATCGATATTAAACTCATATTTTATAAGGAACATTAAGATCAGCCCTAATTAAAAAAAGTTAATGAATATTGGATTACTCAGGATGTAGAGAAAATCTGTCTATCTAGATTTTCCAGATGGTATGCTTTAAATATTGATATCCTTAAGTATAGGGGTTACTGGGATATATCGGAGAATAGGGCATCTAAGAATATTTTCCTCAAAGTTGGACTAGAACTTTTTGAGAATAACATCTTAAAGACTAGATATCATAATCTCTCTAAAGATCATAGATACATAGATACATAGATACATAGACAGTGTCAGCAGATAAGGGCCTATGGCCCACCCAGTCTGCCCATTTGAGCTTGTAAGTTCAGTTTGTTTTCCTAGAAGTCTGTTGCCCCTTACCCCTGACCTCCAGAATTCCTTTATGTCTATCCCATGCATTCTTAAATCCCGTGATTGTTTCAGCCCCCACCACTTCCTCTGGCAGGGTGTTCCACTTGTCCACCACCCGTTCTGTGAAGAAATTCTTTCTCATGTTTCCTCTGAATCGTCCTCCCTCCAACTTCATCCCATGCCCTCTAGTCCTGGAACATCTTTTTCGCTTAAAAATAGTGTTTTCCTGCACCCTGTTCCTCCCTGTAAGATACTTGTATGTCTCTATCATATCCTCTCTCCTCCAGGGAGTACATGTTCAGTTCCTTCAACCTGTCTTCATAGGACTCGTGATGCAATCCATGCACCATCTTTGTTGCCCTCCTCTGAACCTTCTCTACCCTGTCTATGTCCTTACGTAGGTATGGTCTCCAGAACTGTACACCGTACTCCTGGTGGGGCCTCACTAGTGTCTTGTATAGCGGAATTATGACCTCCCTTTTCCTGCTGGTGATGCCCCTGCCTATACATCCCAGCATCCTATTTGCTTTACCTGCTGCCTTGTCACACTGTTTCCTACCTTGAGGTCATCAGAGATGATAACCTCAAGATCCCTTCCTGCTTGGTGCATGCTATATCCTCACCCCCAAATGATTTATTGTGCCAGGGTTTTTGTGCCCCATATGCATTATCTTGCACTTCTGCATTGAATTTCAACTGCCAAACCCCTGACCATTCTTCAAGTTTCTGCAGGTCACTTCATTCTGTCTACACCCTCTGGTGTGTCTACTCTGTTACAGAGCTTTGTGTCATCAGTGAACAGTGAAATTCTGCCTTCTAGGTCCCAGCGATGTCACTGATGAAGATGTTGAATAGGACCAGTCCCAGCACTGATCCCTGTGGTACCACACTGGTCACTCTTCCTCTGTGGAGTGACAGCCATTTACCACCACCCCTGTGTCCTGCCACCCAGCCAGTTACCTACCCACCACACTACTGTCCTGCCCACACCCATATTCCCCAGTTTGTGTAATAGTCTTCTATGTGGCACAGTGTCATAGGCCTTGCTGAAGTCCAGATATGCCATGTCCACTGCCTCCCCTGATCCACCTCCCTAGTCACCCAGTCAAAAATTCAACGAGGTTGGTCTGACATGACCTCCCTGGTGAAACCATGCTGCCTTGGGTCCTGTAGTCCATTGACAACCAGATGTTCCAACAATCTCTCCTTCAGTAGTGCTTCCATGATCTTCCCACTACCGAGGTGAGGCTGACTGGTCTGTAGTTCCCTGCTTCCTCTTTGTTCCCACTTTTGTATAAGGGGACTACATCTGCTGTCCTTCAGTCTTTGGGTACCTCCCCTGTTTCCAGTGATCGGCTAAACAGGGTAGCCAGAGGTTCAGCCACCACCTCTCTTAGTTCTTTAAGGACCCTGGGGTGCACCCCATCTGGCCCCATTGCTTTATCAACTCTTATTACTTCTAGTTCCTTCAGGACCCTTTCTTGTGTAAAGGGACGTGTGTCCATTTCTGCACCATTCTCATGCCTTGTACTCCCTTCAGACCCATTACCCTCCTCTTCCTCAGTAAAGACTGAGCAGAAATACCTGTTCAATATGTCAGCTTTACTGTTGTCATCCTCCATGCAGCCCCCATCCTCCCCCTTCAGTCTCACTATCCCTCCCTTTGTCTTTCTTTTTTCACTTATGTACCTGTAAAAGGTTTTGTCCGCTACCCACTGATTTTGCAATGTGCTCTTCTGTCTGAGCTTTGGCTTCCCTTACTGACCTCCCTGCCTCCCTTTGCTTCTCCTGGTACTTCTCCTATCCCCTTCTGCCTGTGTCTTTTTGTATTGCCTGAATGCAGTCTTTTTGGCTTTCACTTTCTTTGCTACCTCTTTGGAAAACCATAATGGTCTCCTCTTCCTTTTCCTCTTGCTAACCTGCTTAATGCATAATTCTGTTGTTCTTGTAATCCCATTTTAAATACTGCCCACTGTTCCTCAACCCCTGATTCCTTTCCATTCCCTAATGCCTCTTTCAGGTATCTCCCCATTTTCCCAAAGTCTGCCCCCTAAAATCCAGGATACGTGTTTTTGTGTGGTTTGGTTCTGCTCTTCTGTGATTTCAAACCACAATGACTGGTGGTCACTGTTTCTCAGGTGCTCCCCACTGTTACCCCCATCACACTGTCCCTGTTTGTGAGCACAAGGTCCAGTATTGCCTTCTGCTGAGTTGGTTCCATGACCAGTTGCTTGAGGAAGGCACCCTGAAGGGGAGTCCAGGATAAATCTGCTCCTAGTTGATGCTGCTGCTGGGATGCTCCAGTCCACATCTGGAATATTGAAGTCTCCAACCAGTACTACCTCACCCTTGTCTGCCATCTTTTGGATGGCTAGCATCAGCTCCCTATCTGTTTCTTCCTCCTGGGCTGGTGGTCTATAGACCACACCTGTGTGGATGGCTGTCCCTATTTTCCTTTCCAGCTTAACCCACAGTATCTCTCCCCCCATTTTGTTCCTCCTGGATCTGTGTGGCCCTTATGTCATTTTTCACATACAGTGCCACTCCTCCTCCCTTCCTGCCTGCTCTGTCTCTTCTGAATATGTTGTAGCCAGGTATGGCCATCTCCCAGTCGTGGTTATCATTACACCAGGTTTCAGTGATGGCCACAATGTCCAGGACTGACTGCACCATGACAGCCTCCAGATCTTCCATCTTGTTGCTAAGGCTCCTGGCATTTGCACACATGGCTTTCCATGATTTGACCTCCCTAGACTGTTTCACTGTTCTACTCCAGCCCCTTCCTTGGTTGTCATTTATCCCTGGTTCTCCTTGCTGTCTGCCCTTCTGCTGAATTTTGCCTCTTTTCTGCTTATCCACCTCTTGGGCACTAATCTCCATCTTTTGCACACTGCTTTGCAGAGATAGCCACTCCTCTGGGTCACTGGTTCCACTGCTAGCTGTGGGGGGTGAGCAAGTAGGTACCCTCCTTGCTGGCCTGCCACCCCCCTTTGCTAGTTTAAATGCTTGTCAATGTAGCATTTAAACTTATCATTGAGTGCTTGGATTCCCCTCCAGGATGGATGCAGCCATCAGGCTTGAACAAACCTCCATCCCTCCAGGTGGGTCCCCAGTCACCAATGAATCCAAACCCTTCCTCACAGCACCAGTTCTTCAACCATGAGTTAAAGTTCCGGTGCATGCACTCCTATGTTTCCTTGCCTCTCACAGGTAGTACTTGAGAAAGTGACAGAAGTAGCTACTTGCTTGAGACCCCTCCCAGTTTCCTAAACTCTTCCTGAACTTCCTTTGGCTCCCCATTTGCCAGGTCATTAGTACCTAGGTGGATAATGACATCCAGCTCACCTCCCGCCTTGCTTCCCAGTGATCCCCAGGATCTTCCTTCCATCCCTCCATGCCGTGGCACCTGGTAGGCACCTCACCTCCTGTCCTCCCCTCCTGTGTTCCTAGCTGGATCCCTCTTATGATGGAGTCCCCACCAGGATTCACTTCCTCCTCCTCTGGGGTCCACTGCTTTCCCCACTGAGGTCACCTCCTTGGCTAACCTCCACATCCTTTCCTTCCACTTCTCTGGGTACCTTATTTGGTTGTCCTCATTTGCCAGTGTGGCATATGAGTTCTTGAGTGAAATAGGATCTGGGATGTGCCTCTGCCTGACCACTCTAACCCTCCCTGAGCCACTGTCATCCAAGTGCTCCTCGTTCTCAGCATCCTTTGAGGCAGTTGCATTGGACTGGGTGGTCCCTGGATAGGGGTGATGGTACTCCTGACCCAGTTTACTCCGGCTCTGAGTCTGGCTACCTCCTCCCACAGTCCAGAGATGCATGCAGATAGGCAGCACCTCAGTGTCCAGAAGGTCTGCCTGAATATGGCTGCCCACAGCCACTGCATTGCAGCACTCCCACATTATACTGCAATTCCACTACTTGTCTGCTACTGAAGCTCTCCTAGTTCCCTTTTTATTAATTTACTGTCCTAAAAATCCTGCCACTGATCCTCAGATAATTTTTTTTTTAAGAAAAAGAAACCAATAAATAAATAAATGAATCAAAACACTTGTGCTAAGGGTGGGCTTCTTCCCCCTTATGCCCCTCCTACTTCACACCCCTTACTATACCCTGTGTTTAGCTCCTGTCAATCAGATTTAACAGGGCATATAATTAAGAGTTGGGGGAAGGGGGGGGGCAAAATTTGCAGCAATTAAAGACAGCACAGAATTACACCACCACTATGTTTTAAATTTTCAACAGCCCAAAAACAATTATAAGTAAAGACAACAACAAAAGTATAGTGTCACTAAAAGCCCACGATCTAAGTTTAAAAGAAAAATAGCAATTACCAGTTACTCTAAAGCACTGAATTGAATATGTTTCCTTCCTTCCCCTTCTGGATTCTTCTGAGAAAATAAACTCTACTTGCTACTTCAACTCTGACTAAGCCCCACCTCCAGTTATCACGTAGCTGAGGTTAGAGGCCAGACAATTAACACCCTTCACCCAACTACAGGGCAGTCAGACAAGCCAAGATAAAATTTGCAGCAATTAAAGACAGCACAGAATTACACCACCAGTATGTTTTAAATTTTCAACAGCCCAAAAACAATTATAAGTAAAGACAACAACAAAAGTATAGTGTCACTAAAAGCCCACAATCTAAGTTTAAAAGAAAAATAGCAATTACCAGTTACTCTAAAGCACTGAATTGAATATGTTTCCTTCCTTCCCCTTCTGGATTCTTCTGAGAAAATAAACTCTACTTGCTACTTCAACTCTGACTAAGCCCCACCTCCAGTTATCACGTAGCTGAGGTCAGAGGCCAGACAATTAACACCCTTCACCCAACTACAGGGCAGTCAGACAAGCTAAGATAAAATCTGCAGCAATTAAAGACAGCACAGAATTACACCACCAGTATGTTTTAAATTTTCAACAGCCCAAAAACAATTATAAGTAAAGACAACAAAGAAAGTATAGTGTCACTAAAAGCCCACAATCTAAGTTTAAAAGAAAAATAGCAAATACCAGTTACTCTAAAGCACTGAATTGAATATGTTTCCTTCCTTCCCCTTCTGGCTTCTTCTGAGAAAATAAAATAGTGAAGTTTGTGATTGTAAAAAGGGGAATAGGGAGGATCTTATTCATGTTCTATGGCATTGTCCATGGTATAATAGAATTTGACAGTACTGTTTGCGACCATTTATTAATTGGCCTGATATAACAAGAAATGAAATTATACCTATCATTATGAATACAAGTGATGAAAATACCATTAAGAGAATTGCTAATTACTTTATGTATGCTCTCAAAATTGGAAAGAAAAATCAGAGAGATGTTATTGTTTATACTGTATGTTAGAATATAAACTGGATGATTAGATCTATCAGCACCAGAACTGATAATGTAATAGAAATATTCAGGACTGGTTGTATAATATAGGATAAGTATACCTGTTTCGTGTACATTTTTGCTGTTCGGTATGATCTCTCTATTAGATATGAAATGTGTTTTAAGAGAGTGAGATAGGAGAAGATTTTCTTTCTTCTAGATAATAATAAATAGTATACTGCATCCTCGATGTCCCTTATGATATTGACCGAGTCTCTATACATGCTACATCTATTAAGTGAATTTGTGAATTATGTGTCTTACATTTTCTACTTAGATATTCTTATACTCAAGTTGAATGAGTTTGGAACCAAGAGAAATGTATTTTAGATATATGTGAATATGTGTTCTGTTTATATTGTAAGTTTGTATCCTGTTTGTAATGGCCTTTTATGGCTAAACAGTAAACTATTTACTACATACATATATTCTTTGGTGGTGCTATATCCAAGTGTTCTCCACTGTCCTCCATAACAGTAGCTGTGTCTATGACTTTGGGTCCAAAATCAGGTGTTACAAAGTGTGTTGCTGCTGGATTTGAAGTCTCAGTGTTTGTGATACTACTTTCTCTTTGTGCAGGTTGTTGCAAGTCCAAAGGGTGTGTGACTGGCCTGAATACAGGAATGTAAGGACATACAAACTGATTTACCTCATCGGACCTGGTGTAGACCACATCAAGCTTTATCACTGGATTTCCAGCTGTTGGTTCAGGCTGAGCAGCACGGATTCTCCTTTTCCATGTCTCATTCCTGGTGATTGGTCTTCTAGGTGATGAAGAAGATGTTTGTCTCGGAGGATCAGGTAACAACTGGCCAATAGGCAATAGATGATTTTGGTGAAGTGTCTTACTAACCATGTTTCCACTCTCCAGCTGTAGGCAGTACACTGACAGATTGGGAAGCTGTTCCATATTGACATATGGCTCAGATTTCTACCGGTCAGCTAGTTTATTGGGGATGCCAAGATTTCTGATCAGAACTCTGCCTCCAAGCAGTAGAGCTTGCTGTCTTACACATGTGTCATATTTGGTGTTGTGATTATCTTTACACGCTGCTTCCTGAACCACCCTATAGGTGTCAATAAGTTGTTGTCTTAATCTCTTGGTATATTCAAGATCAGTCTCTCATACAGCACTGTCCGTAAACACTTCATAACACAGGTCCACTAGCAGGTCTGTCTTCCTGTCCAAACATGAGGTAATAATAGGGGGAATCCTTTACACTCATTCTTTTATTTATTTATTGAAATTGTTTCACCAGGAAAGGCACACTGAACAAGAAGATGCTCGTCTCCCAGTGCGACCTGGGGGGAGGGGGTACAGTGGGAGATAACACACAGGTTATCAAGAGATTTACACTTAACAAGGTATACAGTAGACTGAGGTTACAGTTATACAAGTTACAGAGGTAAAGTTACAGTTATAGAAGTTACAGAGGTAAACAGGGATACGTCATTCGATACAGTTCAACTAGCAGCACAAGGAAGGCATTTTTTACAGTTAGTAATTGACAGCGGACATTGGGTTGCAGTTTAACTTTTAGCACATAGAATACATTGGTTACAGTTAGGTGTAGCACATGGATTGAGATAACACTGAGTCGAAAAGTCAGAGTATCAAGTGCAATTTAGGACAGGACAAAGAACATAAACCAAGAAGTGCTGTAGTTGTTTTAGATAAGTCAGCTTACGTAGTGTATGCTAGGTGCCGCTGCTGACTCCACTTGGACTTGTTTGCTGGATCCAAAGTTCCAAGCATGTTCCAAAGTGGCAACTGAATCTCTCAGGCTGAAGATCGCCTTGTTGATGGTTGGGCGTAGTATGAAACTTGGCAATGCCCATCAGTTTAGTAAGCTCTCAAAGTCTCTCACTTGGTCAGAGTTTAGATGCTCTGGGAATCCATAATGCACAAACTATTTCTCCCACAAAACTTTGCCATTGTTTTTGCTTTCTGGTCTTTGGTAGGATAGGCTATGCATATCGGGTGCAATGATCGGTCACCACCATGATGTTGCTGATTCACTTCTTGTCTGGCTCCAGTGAAATTAAGTCCATGCATACCAGATCCAGCTGTCCATTGCTCCTAATATTGACTAAAGGTGCCACCCATTTTAGCAGAGTCTTGCAAGTGATGCACCGGCTACACTTTTTGCAAAGTTGTTCTATTTCTGCTGGTAGGTGAAGCCAGTAGAACTGTGCTGTCACTAGGTCCAGCATTTTGTAACATACCATTAGCTTATATCCTCATGTAGAACTCTCAAGGCCATTTTCCTATTCTTGATGGGCAGAACCAGTTGTTTTTTGTGGGGAAATGGGCCTGCCTCTCTGTGATTCAGTATAACAATCAGTTTTTTAAGACCAGCTTGTTCCACTCCCAGAGGATAAGTGGCATGTTGGGGTGGTTTGACTTCACTTTATCTGAATCAAGACCCTTTTCCAAAGTTACAGTAACATCCTTCAAGCTGGGGTCTGTCCTCTGAGCTTGTCTCATGCCTGTTGGGCTGATATAGAGCAAAGAGGTGTTATGCAGAATTGCCAGATGGGCATACACCTCTGGTACAGCACTGAGGTACACTCCAAGAAGGTCTGCTGCTCTGTTTGGATTGGCTGGGGTAGGCCAGTCCTCAGGCACCAGCAGCTGACAAATAACTTGTATCGCATCCTCTGAATTGTGGGTCCAGGGTCTCTCTGTTGGTGGCGTATGATGGGGTAAACTGGACAAAGCATCTGCATCAGTATTGTTCATTCCAGGATGGTACTGTAGTTGTAAACTGTAAAATGACAAGGCACTGTTCCACCTATGCTCAGTGGCATCCAGCTTGACTGCAGTCAAGATATACATCTGTGGGTCATTGTCTGTTAGCACAACAAACCTAGCTCCATACAGACAGTCATGGAACTGGTCAACCACGACCTATTTTAATGCAAGAAATACCAGCTTGTAAACTGGGTAGTTTTTCTCCAACATGCTCAGGCTTTGACTGGCATATCATACAGGTCTTGTGCTACTTTTCTGCTCCTGCTATAGCACAGTTCCAAGTTATTCATGCAGGCACCATTATGAGGGGTGTATGGCTTGGTAAAGTCATCAAAAGCCAATGCAGGGCCTCCTTCAGGTGTACAATGATCTCTCTGAATGAACCTTGACATTTCTCTGTCCATCGGTCCCCAAACAGTTTCCACGTCTGCGGATAACCTCTGGTCAGATTGGTTAAGGGCCTCACCACAGAAGAAAAGTCTTTCAAAAATCATCAGTAATAACCACAGAATCTCCAAAATGACTGTAAGGTTCTCAGGTTGGTTGACCTTGGCCAGGTGGGGAGGGCTTCCAATTTATTCAGATCTGTGCTGATTCCTTTGTCCAAAATGATAAGTCCCACATACTTCATAGCCTTCTGATAGAACTGGCACTTGTCTAGGGATAACGTCAAGCCATACTCCACCAGGCAGTCCAGATCCTTCATAAGTCGGGCCTCATGCTCTTCAAGTGTCCGTCCAAATGCTATGAAGTTATCCAGGTAAACTAGAGCGTCCAGTATGTTTATGTCTCCAACCACCTTTTTCATCAGGTATTGGAATGCTGCAGGGGCACCATAGATTCCTTAATAATCCCTGCTGCCAGAAGTTCCTGCAGGTGTCACCGGACATCCTTAGCATCAGAAAGTACCAGTCTTTTGGACCTCTTCCTGAAAAGTCTCTCATCATGTAGACAAATCCGATGTTCTTCTTCATGGGCAAACCCACATCCCACTCATGGCATGAGAAGACAGATGATCAGTCCACTAGCTAGCATTGCATGTGCTTCTTCCAGTGCAGGGGGATGGGAGATGATCCAAAGTTGAATGCCTTCTCCTCCAGTCGAAGGGTCTTCCCTTGGTGTGTTGGAGCCACCATAACATCAGCAGTGTACAAGTTTGTAAACATAGTGCCAGGATGCACAGTTAATTCTTTATGTGTCTCATTCTTTATTTTCTGGGCGATTATGTTTACCATGGTTTTGATACCAGCCAATACTCCATGTTGTACCATCAGATCTTTCAGCATGCTGCTTTCTGAGGACTCCACAATAATTGTCTTATTGGCCAGAGTGTAATGGTACTCCACAAATCCTTCTAGTTTGCATTCTGATTGAGGGGACATAATTACAGGCTCCTTCTCCTCCTGTCTTACCACTCCCAATACCTTCTCAGAGACAATGCAGGGCTGGTCCTGCTTCCTTACTTGGGTGGTGTGCACTAGTGCATGGATTGGCATCATCGGGTAATGCCTCTCTCCAGTCATTTGTATGCAGACGTGAGACAAGCATCCAAACATATGTGCATTGGTCCCTATCAATACTGGTGTCCTGGTCAGAATCTGCGTGTCAGGGCAGATGTGAGTCAAAGTGTCAATCTTCTGTGGGACTCCCAGAAAGATGTCAGGAAATTCAGTCTGCACTTCTATATATACATCATAGGAGTAGCTGGCATTACTCAAACCCCACATGGCAAGTCCTTCGAAGGATTACAAAGGCAAATACCGTCGGTAGAAGGAATGGTAGATGACTGTCACCTGTGATCCGCTGTCCAATATCATTGACCAGGATATTCTTTGATGGCAATCTGTATCTGCACCAGTGGACACAGTAATCCAAGGGGCAACTTGTTATCTGTTGTCAATTCTGGTATGTTCCATTTGATGGCACTATTCATCCTCAGAGTCCCAGTTCACTCCCATACTGGGTTCCACTGTTATTTTCCTGTGGCTGGGATTGCTTCATTCACTTTCAGGCTACCAATGGTGGGTTCTGGATTGTCACATCCTTGAACTGAGTGTCTATCCTCACTACAGTGACAACAGAAAATACTGTCGCAGGGCAGAGTTTAGAGTTGGGGCCTGATCTGTGGGGCAGAAGAAGGGTATGGGGCATGTCCTCATCCTGATAGCATGGATGTAGCTCATGGCTGAGGGGTCTGTGCCATTTGTAATGCTCTCACACATTCAGTCAGTTCCTACAGCTGCACCACACATCTGCGGTGGCAGGCTTCTCTTTGGGTCTGGTAACCTGGGGTTGCAAGGGACTGGCTTTCTCTGAGGTCACCCACAATGAATTAGCTACGGTCTCCTGTGACTCTTTCTCCCTCACTTCATCCAGCAACTGAAAGAAAGACAGAGGGTTCATCCTGTATTACTTTTGTCTCAGGGAAATTAACATCAGCCAGGAGTATGTGGATCCTCTCAAAATCTAGTCCATTCTCAGTTGTGCAGTGTGGTGGTTCCCAATAGGAACATGGCGTCGTTCCCATGCTCCGATGCTCCAAAAGAACTCTTTAGCATGGCAAAATGATCCTGTACTGTACAGCTGGGCTGGCTGGCATGCAAGGATCTGATCACATCCAGGGCCATACCCTGTAGGCACTCAATTACTCATTTTCATTTCTCAAGCTCAGAGCATCTCCACACTTTGGTCATCTGGGTGGCCTAACTCATCCAGCTCCCATAATCGCAGTCTCCAGCAGGAGTGAGGGTGGTGCCAGAGAAAGTACACAGTCTCTGGTACTGACTAGCCTCAAAACTCAAAGGTGGGCCTGAGGCATGCCCCTGTCTACCAGCAGGGGTTTCTGCAGGTGGCACAGGTGATGCCTGTTCTTGCAAGAACTCTTTCACATCACTAACAGTTTTCCTCTCACTAGCTAGGAATAATTGCAGCTTTTTCTCAAACTTTGTTTCATTTTTGGGGCCCTGAGGAGAATGGTCCAGGCACTGTCTCAGGTCCAATGTGATAGGGTGAGCTTTCCCCTTTTTGGAATGATTTGGTCAGGCACTGTGGAGGTGGTGACTAACTTGTGGCATTCCACTAGCATAGACATTTTGGGGGGGCCAGAATCATACAATCTCCCCCGAATGGCAATTGTCCTTAAACTCTTGATGACCCCAAGTATGTTCTCCATGCACTCTCAATTGGTCCCTTTGGGAATCCCCTGGATCAGGATGGTTTTGGCAGAGTCTAGGTCTTCACCCTTGCACCAGTCAAGCAACTTTCTTTGATCCATCTCAAACTCCAAAAATTGGAGAGGTACCAACACAGTTCCTGCACCAAGGTGTGATGCTGCAGAATGTTCTAGAAAGGTTCCAGCAGTGCCACCAATTTGTAACCACCCCCAACTTATACATTATGCATGCAAACACAACAGTATACAAAATACAATAAATTGCAATTTAAACCCAAGGGATATTTATTGGGGGGGACAGAGACAGGCTCTGGCTGGGGAAATGGAATGAATTATATGCAGTGAAGCAGTTCTGGGACTACTCCCCAAATCCAACCACCCTCTGGTGAGTACCCACACAGTATTTATTGTTTCCCCCTACTGGTGCACTGGTACCCCAATTGTGCACACAGTGGGCAGATGCAGGCATGATGTTGGACCATGGTGTGGAACTGACTGAAGGCTGGTGGTTGGAGACCCCAAACAAATTATTCAACACAAATGCTAGTTGCCCCTGGCTGCTGCAGTTCTATAAATAGGATTTGAATAATAATCATGCAGAAATGTCCAGCAGTTACTCTTATCTGTTCCTAACTAGCGGATAAATTGCAGGGTATTGACCCAGTACTCATGGCCTTAGCAGGCACTGCAGGCTGGCTATGTTGGGATGTCTCCTTTAGGGATACAGATGCAGGCAATGGTACAGGTGCGGCAAACCCAACACCCTTCCAGGTGGTGAGGGGTGCAGACCATGCTGGTCTTTGATGTCTTCTTCACCCCACAAGGCACTTGCCTTCACCCACCCCAAGGAGTAGGCATTCACTCAGGGCCTCAGGAGATTTAGAGCCTCTGTTAGGACAAGTTCTGATAGCTCACAAAGCCCAGGAAGAAGTGTTGGTGTTGTTCCTGGAGGAAAGAAATATTTTTGCAAAGATTCTTTAAACAGCTTTCTTCAAAACTTGTGGCTGACTGCTGATTTTCCTCTTAGCGCTTTCTCCTTGTGTCTCCCATACAAATCTGTTCTATTCATATCTCTCCCTTGCGCAGAAATCCAGGGATTAGTAGCTAGCAACACATGCATTATTCATTATGCTAAACCCCTGGCTCTCAGTGGCTGTCAGTTTCTGAAGAAACAAGTCCAAAGTAGGTGGTCCCCTTCAAAAAAATATTATCCAAGTTTTGTGGGGGCAGATAAGAGAATCATTAAAAGTACAAAGTTACAAGGACCTGCCACACTCCAAGTAGTGTTTAGAATTTTTTTTTTCCTTTTATTCCAGACGTCTTAACAATCAGATCCCCTGGTAATGTTCAATGTTTCACCCTCCGTGGGCTTCGTCAGGAGCTGGGATCTAAGATCAAATACATAAAAATCATTTTCAGAAACAAAATAAAATGTCCACATTATGTCATATTTGTTACTGTTTCTTTAAATAATCCTGGTATCTGAAATTAAGGAATACAGTTTTCCTCCAAACAGTAGCACAGTTCATTCTAAACCTCTTAATCCTCATAATATATGACATATTAATATACAACTTCACAGCCAGGCACTCAAATTTCATGTTCATTACTAGGAATACATTTTAGAAATAAATTAAAATTCAACTAAAAGCACCCATATCCGAATGTAATGTAACTGTCTTAAAGTCTGTGGCCCGGATATTCAGATTGCACCAGGCAGTGGTGCAAGCCTGGGTGCAGCGCAACTGTAATGCGCTGGGGCCGGGTCCAGTGATATTCAACGGGATGTGCCATGGCTATAATCGCTGAATATGACATGGTCAGCGCACATACTGACATGGCGCAGTGGCACCGCGCCGCAAGCCACAGATAGAGAGCACGGGATGCTCCAGCCGAGTGCACTTGCGCTAGGTGCATCACCAGCGGTATTCAGCGGGGGCATGCAAATAAGGCCATAATATACGCAAGGCGTAAATGGGACCATTTGCATGTCATTATGGCCCCATTTGCATGCCTTGTGCAGGGCAGCCCGGCTACTTGCGCCTGGCGCCCTGCACAGCATGACGTGTGCAGTGGGGATCCTGGGGCATCCGCGCCATGTAGCCGCGATCATGGTAGATGTACAACAGAACAATCCCTGGTAGTCTATTGGTCCCCCCCTCCCGATTCCCCAAGAAATGTACAAGATTACCGACCCTGGTGATCTAGTGGTCCCCCCTCCCGACCCATGACCCTGATCGCGGGTATCCAACATAGAGTTACATCCCTGGCAGTCTAGTGGTACCCCACTCCTGCCCTTGTCCCCAATCGCTGGTATCAGATGTGTATATGAATCCCTGGTAGTCTAGTGGAACCCCTCCTCCTCATCCCAGATCACTGGTATCTCGTCGCTTGCCACTTTTGTTGTCTAGTGAACCCCCCCACCCCCACACGTTTCCACGATCGCATAGCTCGACACACTCCCAGGATCTACAGTGACACCTCTATCTCTCATTTCACTCATTACAGAATTTTCTGCCCACTCTGATCCCCCCTGTCATCGGTGGGCAGCAGCAACCCACTCCGCCTACTGCCTAGCTGCCCACTAATGATAGGTACAGTAGTTGTAAGTCTCATTGGTCCTCAGTGTGGACCAATGAGCTTGCAGGGAAACAATGAGATGTCCCAAATATGTGAATGACTCATCTCACATATTTGGGATCGTTTAGCAAGTATCTGTCTGCAAGCCCATTGGTCCACAATGGGGACCAATGGGCATACAGCCCATACTGTACCTGTTATTTGGTGGTGGCCAGGCTGTATGCAGGCAGATTGCTGCCACCCGCCAATGATGAGGGGGAGCGGGTGGCAAGGGGTTCTGTGTGGGTGGGAGGTGGGAGGCCACTGGATCACCAGGAATTTATTATTCGGAGATGTACTGTGTTGGTACCAGGGAAGAACTTAAATGACAGATACCAGCGATTGGGAATGAGCGAGGGAGGGGGGTTCCACTAGACTACCAGGGATTCACATACAAGTCTGATACTGGCGATCGAGGACAAGGGCAGGAGGGGGCTACCACTAGACTGCCAGGGCATCTTTTAATTTACATGTACTGTGATCATGGAACCGGGTTCCACTGGACTACCAGGGCTGTAACTACACGTTGGATACACTGCTCGGGGACATGGGTGGGAGGGTGCCACTAGACCACCAGGGTTGTGTGGTGCCGTAGATTTGTGTGCTGGATGGAGGGATGGCCACCATTATTGGTAGCTGCTATATTGCGCCACGCATTACAGCAGCCTCACCTGTGGGTGGCCAGGTTTTGTTCCTAATATTCACAGGCTCAACTTTGAGCCCTCCTATGTGGTGCCATGCAGGGTTGTGCCAGCATATGTGCCGCACATCCCGGCTGGATATCAGGATGTGCCGCATATGCAGGCCGCCCCATCTGCGCCGCCACATTATCATTGCACCGGGCATCAGGGATGCGTGCTGCTGGGCAGCCTTTTCAATATCCGGCTGACAAGACAGGGTTATACCACAACTCTTGTTGCACCATGCGCAGCCCTTTGAATGCATCCTGCCTTACACTTGTTTGAATGCTTTCAATTTCAGGTCCTGTTCCTAAACAAGTACACAAAGCAATCTTGTAGTTGGTATATCTCAGTAAACAATATTTATTGCTTGCATTTCCACATTAAGATAACATATTTCGTACTGTCCTCCATTCTCTAATCATATTTTTAGTACTGTTTCACTGTTACTCACTATACCTAATAGAACTTAATCCAGAAACTTTGATAAGTTACCATGGAAATGTAAACAATGAATATTGTTTACTGAGATATACCAATTACAAGATTGCTTTGTGTACTTATTTAGGAACAGGACCCGAAATTGAAAGCATTCAAACAGACTATAAGACAGTTACATTACATTCAGGTTTGGGTGCTTTTAGTTGAATTTTAATTTATTTCTAAAACATATTCCTAGTAATGAACATGAAATTTGAGTGCCCGTCTGTGAAGTTGTATATTAATATGTCATATATCATGTGGATTAAGAGGTTTAGAATGAACTGTGATACCGTTTGGAGGAAAACTGTATTTCTTAATTTCAGATGCCAGGATTACTTAAAGAAACAGTAACAAACATGATAAAATGTGGACATTTTATTTTGTTTCTAAAAATGATTTTTATGTATTTGATCTTAGATCCCAGCCCCTAAGGAAGCCCACAGAGGTGAAATTTTGGGCGTTATCAGGGGGATCTGATTGTTAAGACGTTTGGAATAAAAAAGAAAAACATTTTCTGAACACTACTTGGAGTGTGGCTGGTCCTTGTAACTTTGTAGTTTCTAAAGAAAAGCATGAGTACAAATCCTGAGTCAGATTGTAATTTAGCTGTTTTGCAGAGCTGAGTTAGTCTCCAAACTGATGTCAGTTTCATAGGGACAGGATGCACTAATTTAGCTGTTTTGCAGAGCTGAGCTAGTTGCCAATTTGATGTCAGTTTCACAGTGACAGGATGTACTAATTTAGCTGTTTTGTAGAGCTGATGTACTCTGCAGCTGGCTGTATATGCAAAGTTAAATACAGGAACACCCAACACTCCCAGCCAGGTTGGGTGTCCTCTGACCCTTTTTCAGTAGTTCTGGGACTATAGAAACTACAAACATGGCTGCTTTTGTAGTCGTTTATTTTATCTTCTATTTTAACATGTTTCTGTCCCTTGGTGTGGCTTCTGTCCATCAGGATCTATACCTCCCAATAGTTGTTGTCATCTGGTGGGACTGGGGGGGTGAATTGGTGGCAGGGAAGCACTGTTAAGCATCCCCAAAGTTCACGCTCCCAGGAGAGGAGTGGTTTTCCACTTTGTGCAGCTTTGAGAGATGCTTGAAACTGAGCAACCTTCTTACTGTGGGCTCACTGTCCCTGAAGGCAGTCAAGGGGCTGGTTGAGGGAAGAGAGATGGTGTCACACTGGCCACGATGGGAAGGGCACTGAACAAGCCCACAGAATGAATGACAGTGTCCAGTCCAGCCGCAGGTCCCACAGCTGCGTCTGGACTGGCACTGGGGTGAAGGAGCAGTGTAGGGGAATGCAGCAGAAGTGTTCCAGAGAGATGTAAAGGTAAGCCCCCTTTTAGGAGGTGGTTGCACTGACTTCTTCAAATTGGCCTCTGTTACAAAAGTGACTTCAAAAATTTGCAGCTTAGGAATTATTTTGCTGTTCATCTTTTTATTCCCCCATCCCCCCCATGCTGACCTCACCAGCCTCATCACCTAGTTTCTCTCAGACTTATCTTAAATGACAACACCAGTCTTCCATGACTTAGGCACCATGGAGGGGCTGGCAAGGCACCTAATCTCCCACTGTGGACCAAATCCAGTTGAAGGAGGTGCCAAAGTCTCCAGTGTGGGCCTAACAGAAATCAGAATTCACCCTGCCTGATGGGGTGTTTCCTTTTTATAGTACTAGGCCCTCAGGATGCCAGCAGTGAGGGTGCTTACACACATACACACAAGCATGTGTAGCGCAACACCAGCCAGCATACTCCCTACCATTTTTCCACTCCCAACCCAGGTGGAAGTATGACAACGGAGCCAGCTGCACTGCCTTTCCAGAGGAGGAGAGTGTCTTTTGGAACATTCTGTCCTCTTCTCCCTGGCTGACTCCCAATGACCCAAGTCAGGCTTGTTCCCAAACTCAAGTTGCCAGCATTGCAAGTGCTAGTCCTAGCACTGCGTCAACAGGCCGACAGCTTAGGAAGTATTTTGACTTACAAAACAACTGGAATGCTTTTCAAATCTGAGCCCATTTAAGCTTTTTGCTAGAAGTGAGTAAGCCAGGAATCTTTTACCTAGAGCCAAGCTAGAGCTGAACCAAGGGTCTGACTTTACCAGCTAAAGCACAGGACAGCCATGGCTATTGCAGGCTGTCCTTTACAATACTGACAGTGCCCGTTGCGAATTGCATGAATTCAGTTTTTCAACTGTAACCTTAAAGTATCCAATCCATGTTTTATCAAGAGAACGCCATGTGTACTGGTAATGCCATTTCAGGTTTTGAAGTGAGAATATGTAGTCCACATTGTTGCGGGCTTGAGCTTAGACATCAAAAAGAGTGAAGGCCGCTCTGTCTTAATTAAATCTCTGAACAAAATATGTATGTTGCATGAGTTTGTTAATAGAACTGTTCATCCGAAACCTGCCAGTGTCTGTGTCTGTTATGAACAACTCCTGGAAAGTCAGATATGTTACACCCACTACTACATTTACTATTCAAGCTGACAAAAAATGCTTGCTTTTATCATAACTGGCTCAGAGTGACAATGGTTCTCAATTGCTCATTGAGGCTGAGTGGAGACAGAGCCAGGTACTAGGTTCAAGCCAGGTTCATGCATGCCTTGATTTGCCTGCATCTACCTTTGGCAACCATTCCTGAAGAATATCTGAACCCCTGGCTGTTTTGTTATGCCGTCCTATTTTTCAGCTATTATCCTTCTAAAGAAAGGGCTGGAAAATATAGTTTAAAACCAATAGATTCATTTTATAGTGTATTTTCCATCCAGTTATAACTTAAACTGAGTTTATCTTATCTGTAAAATTCCCACTACAGGCTTCTGCTTGACAAACATTCAGTCCTTTTCAAAGTTTTGGAGTCTTGCTTGGCTATTTTTTTTCCATTCAAGTGACTTAATATACTCCTTTTCCTCCCCCCCATGCTGAGTTAATTATTATTTCCCTTGTTAAATCTCAATCAGTAGTCTCATGCTTAGTGCTGTAAATTACCCCTGCCACTTTCATTCTCTCTGTCACTGCATCCGCCTCCTCTCCTGTGGCACCAACAGTCCTGGGAGTGGAGGAGAGATGGCAGTATCGATATTCATGCTAAAGGGTAACCCTTAACTCACATAATTGGCTCTCCTTTTAGACTACCTTTTCTCACTTTTCTCATGTGGGGAAAATGAAAAAAAGTCAGCACTGTTCTGGCTTTCAAAGCAGGTTCCAAAATGGGTGGGGAAAATATTAAAATGTTAATAGTTCACAGCCGTGCATGGTGAGACCAATACCAACAGCAAAAAATAAGTGCAACCCCCCTACATATGGGGATTCCCAAGAAGTCTTCCTTGAGCTTGCCTAAATGCTCACTGCCAGGCTGGTGTCCTGCATTTTAGCAGTTTAAATGTGATTACCAGAGCCTGTATAGCCTCTGTGTACTGTCTCTTTAAGAGCTGCCTGATTGCAGCTTAAGTAATCTGAGAGGGAGCTCTGTTGAAAGATGTAACTATTTACTGAAAATCATTTAGAGTGATAATGATAATGTAGTTTGTCTAACCTGCTTTCTTTGTAGTAAGGACTATTTTGTTTGTCTCCACTATCTTGGTCCTGGACTGTAAATTGGACCAAAAAGTACTGGTGGGACCTAAAATGTAGCAGGACTACAGGAGCTGTCTGAATTCAAAATCTGTAGGAACTTTAGTTTGGAGCTTTTTGCACCTTTTTTTGCAACTGAAGGGGGAGCTCATGCCTTGACTGACAGCCAAATCAGCCAACCAAATCTTTTGGATTTTGGGGAAGTCCCGGGCTGCTTTCAGTTTTCAGTTAGTTCTGATCTGGGAAGTGAAATGAGAAGAGCTCAAGTGTATTTGGGGCAACAATCCTGAGTGGATTTGCATGGGAAAACTGTGAAAGGGCTAAGTTTCGGCCTGCATGTCTGTTTGCTGCTCCTGAGAGGGAGAGAAGAGAATTATTTTGGACTAAATCCAAGTTTGTGTGACTAAAGTAAGCTACTGAAGTGGGCCAGGCTCAACCTGAAGAAGACAGAAGATTTTGCTGAATGCGATCGGCCTGTCAGGAGTTCCAGCTACCCCTAAGCTCCCGGTGTGTGCAGAGACTTTGCGGTTGTGACCAGGGAGTGCTTTGCCTGGTACAGTGGAATTCCCGTACACATACTTCTCAACTGTCCCTGATTTTCAGGGACATCCCTGATTTTGCCTCAAAATTTTACTCTGTCCCTCCTAAATATTATGTCTCCACGACCAAACAGTGAGGGCTGTAAGCACAAAATAATGTCAGACATTAAAGTTACACACTTGTTCTTCCTTAGAAAATGTATTTTACACTAAGCCCCTTATTCTAGCAGCTTTCTGAGTGGATATCACCAATTTTAAAGATATGGCCCTGATTTTGGTCCTTTGTCCCTGATTTTTTTATGCCTTGTCCCTGATTTATGAGGCAGGAGGTTGAGAGGTATGCCCGTACATGTAAATGTGCTATGAGCTGCTAATGGGTTGTGAGTTAGTTCCCCACTGTGTGAGCTGTGTTCTGCTTGATGGAAGCTGTATCCAGCCCAAAATGGACTGCATCCAAAATTTGTCTCCATGCGGTCTGAGCTTTGCCAGACTGGCCCAGCCAGACTATCCACTGCACAGAGAAGCCATCGAAGAGAGACCTGCCTGGGGATCAGCCCCCTGCTCCATGCTTGAACAGGAACTACACCTCTGTGACTCGTGTGGGCTCTGCTTCTCCTGGCATTCCAGATCAACCACCTGCAGTCTCGATTTTGGTCCAGCCTGTGTCCAGTCTTGGGTATCGTGAGTAAATACCAGGGCAGCTCCCTGCAACAACAGCTTAATCTGAGTGTGTCATCTGATTGTCTTGTTGTTTCGTTTTCTTTACGAACTGAGCCCTCTGGCTCCGGATTGCAAATATTGTGTACTGTGCATGTTGTGTTTTGCATCACAGGGCCCCAACCAGCTGCAGCCCCGGGCAACGGTCCTGGCTAGCTCATCTCTTCTCCACCTGGGTACCCAGAGGTGGACTGTATGGGGAGACTTTAAGCTAATTAATCTGATTTTGCCCCTCCCTTGTTCAAGTCCCCTGAATAAATCAGATCTAACTTTTTCTGCATGTAATCTGATAGTGGTTCCAGTTTGTGCTCAAAGTACTGTACTGTTGCTATTTGCTGTGCATAACCTTGTTTTACAGGGGGGGCCCCTAGGGTTGAGCCAGAGGAACCAGCCCTGGTGGTAAGTGCAAACAGTGTGGGTACTTGTGTGGTGTACCAGGGGTATTGTGAGAGTGATTATTGTACAGTGCTCAGGCCACGAGAGGGGAAAGAGGGGGGTTACAGTGTCCCGGAGGGCTGTGCCCAGGTTAGCTTGACCACGACTAACCCTGACCTCCGGGTGGAGGCACCCATTTCAGAACTCAGGCACCTTAACTTGCTACTAGCCAAGCAGGCAGGGGTAGAAGCCCTTGGGATAGCGCCACCTAGGAGTTACATAAGTACTGCTCACTTTGGCCCCGTGCAGGTGAAATCAATGCAATACCAGCCCTTTAGAATGTTCAGGTTTTAAACAACAGTCATTTTTTCCTGCCAACAACTAGTACATATTAAACCTGCCAGCTCACAGAATGGTGTGATATATCCCTTAGTGTTACCTAGAGATGTAATGAAATTTTATTTAGTTGGCGAAATTGCCAGTTTTGCCCCATGAAACATTTCGTGTAATTACAGCCTTTCGGTGAAAATTTGCCACCCAATTTCACCTTGAATTTCGCCCTGCGCTTCTATAAGGCACAATTAGGCAAAATTGGGCTATTCACTCTGCTGGTGGTTGCATGGTTGAGTCTAAACAGGCATGAAATGAGTCGTTCATTTCCTGTGTTACACATCTCTAGAGGAAGCAGGCAGCATCTAGACTCAAAGTCATAGCCCTGTGACTGCAGAGTTCACTTTGATATAAACCACTTAATTTGTGCTATTTTTTCTAACCTTTTTTGTTTGTCGTTGTCCTATTTCTTATTTTAGTACCTGCACATAGTGTGTGTGTGAAATTCCTTCTCTCCCACCCCCACCCCCCGGCTCTCAGAGTCTTTATCTCTGTTTCTTTTTTTGGTTTGAATTGGTGGTGGGCATAATGGAAAAGGGTAGAGGCAGTGGGGCACCTGTACGCTGCCTTGACAGGTGTGCATTTCAGATGTCCAGTAAAAATGAAATGCCACAGCGGCAGGAGGCTGTTGGCCCCAGCACTCAGCAGCAAACAACTGTACCCCTCTCCAGCAGCAGGAGGTGACTGTGGCCTCTCCACCACAGCAACAGCAGGAGACAGTGCCCCTCCCCAACACCAGGAGGCAACTGTGGCCCCTCCACTGCAGCAGCAGGAGACAGTGCCCCCTTCCCAGCACCAGGAGGTGACCGTGGCCCCTCCACCACAGCAGCAGGATACTGTTCCTTTTATAACTCGAGGGAGTGGCAGCTCCACTGCTACTATGCCCACTGCTTGAGAGAGAAAAGGATTTCACACCTCCTCCACTGACCTACTCAGCCCTCCCTCCTCCTGCTCTATTGCACTGCTGTCACTAACATTAAGCTTGACAAGGGAAGTCCCACCAACAGCTCTGGTATCTTTCTGGTGTTGGTGCCAGCACAATGGATGCTTGTTTTTCCAGTGGGCATGCTGAACACCGGTGCCTATGTGGCTGCCCTTTTTTCAATGATTGACATGCTTGACACAGCTGACATAGTGATCTCATCAGTTGCATCAAGCTTGAAAACATCCCAAACTGGGGACTATGCACCTCTAGATTTGACATGGTACTGGGACTTGGACAGCGGAGCCAAAGGTGTAGAAGTTTTTACTTTTTGGGCCACTTGCATGACTTCCATGATGCTAGGTTTGGGAGGGGGAGTAACTGGACTACTTATTGTAGTCTTGCTGATAGCCTCACCCTCAGGCTTGATATCTAAATGGGCTACATCATCATCCTTCAGCTTTTTTACTTCTGGCTCAAACAGGGAATCCAACACCTCGTCATCACCTGTACTGAAACATATACCCTCCTCCTCATCCGTCTCACTGACTACTGCCAGAGAAACTTTTCCCTTCTCTGGCATCTCCTCACTGTTGGGGGGCTGAATTTCCTTATCTACTTCTCTAGGAGAAACAGACTAAAGCTGGACAGTATCACCCTCACCACCATCAGCTCCACCTTGAGCAGGAACAACAGTCACACTGACAACTTTTTCCACCTCCTCCTGGACCTCTGTGCCTCCACTGGTGTGAGTGTCTCCCTTATCCCCAATATCATCCCCAACAAGCATACCAGCTACAGACTGGGGAGTAAAAAACTGAGTCACAGACTTGAAACCACTTATAACTTCGATGTTGCTGGCACTGGCTGCCACAGCAGCACCAGAGCCCACAGAAGGCATTGATTCAGAAATAGGTTTGCTTACTGAAAGTGGAACTGTATTTCTACTTTTTCCAACAGACTTTTTTGAGCCACCTTCCACCCAGTCATCTTTCCCTGAACTGGAACGTCTCTTGGCAGGCATATTTATATGCTTGTTCTGTTTTCCTTCCTCCGGAAGTATATGATTATGTATTTCTATTAAATAAGTGTGAATAACACCTGCAGTACTATCTACAAAGGGCAAACAGAAATCAGAATAGGTAGCAGCACTGTAGTCTATGCAATTACCTACAACTGCTACTGTAGCCTATTCGAGTGTGAAAACACTATTCTATTTTTTCCATTACAAAACACAAATCATGTAACACAGGGTAACAGGAGGACAGAAGTAAGAAGACAGTCTCCATTACCTTTGGCACAAAGCAAAGTCACTCTGTTGGCTAAATCCCCTTCCTTCTTATCACACCCTTGATGGGGCATTACTTGAGGTCTCCTCCCAGAGGAGTAATTTTGGTGTCAAAGTTGGGGAGGACAACCTCACTCTCAACCAGCCTCGGATCGTGAGTGCTGTGCTATCCACCATCCACCAAAAAGTAAATCATCTATGGAAAAATACCAATATTTCTATCAACATACCTTTGAAAGCTAATAAATACGGGAAATTGAGGAAAACACTGAAGACAATATTTACACAGAAAAAGTCTTTATTTCAAGTATATTTTGTATTTATTTTATTTTTTTAAATATTTTATTTTTATTGTTGTTCTCAGTAAATCATACAGAGTACTTTACTTGGTGATAAGACCTAGTAATCGATACAGAAAAGGAACTTATATGCAAAGGATCATTGTCTTGTCTCCCCTTGTTACAACATATTGGAGGGAACCAACACAGAACTATAAATCCTGTAATATGTATGTATATATAACATAACATGTGGCAAAAGTCACCAAGACCACAAGCTAAGAACCATAACTGTAGCAACTCGATAATATCCTGAGTGCTGAAATACTCGTGACTGCGTCCTTGCGGACTGTCATGTAGCTTGTGTCATACCAATAATAAATGTCCAGAAAGGCCAGAACATGGCCTTCAAGAGTCTAGACAGGCTGTTGAGTAAATGCAAAACATGTACTTACAGACAAATAGAAACTGCAGATTAAACTTACACGGTGCTATTTAAATATGTAAAAATCAAACAATAAGGACTGTATGAAAAGGGAGACGATACCAAGGGGAGCTATCCCAACTCAACCCAAGTGTTATTTAGAAAGGGGCCTATTAGATAGTAAATGGCTCTGTGTAGGAGTTAGAGACTCAGTTAGGTGTGTCACACCTCAGGGCCACAACCGTAATGGTGAACTGAGCCTCTGCTCTATAGCAGGCAGTATATCCAACAAAAGGTATTAAGAAAGGTACTAACTTCTCACAGCTCTAGGATCGGTTAAAAGCAATGGGTACAAATTAACCCCTCAATAAACTGATCCGCTACCCCACTATAGGCATAATGAGAAGTCTAAATAATGGGAAGGCCAAACTGTACCACCAGTAAGCATTGTCGGATATAGCAGAAATAAAATTCAATTTCAGCACAGAGACAAACCAGAAAAATTGTTCGGTTCAATTTGAGCCCTATTTCTAATCGTTATCTCTAACAAACTCAAAGGGTATTTACATGAAAGAATATGATGCGCTTGAATACGTTTCTATATTTTTGGTGCATCAACACATAGCAACGTTATCATTGCTATAGTCCAAATACAGCACAGCACCTTACATGAGCATGAATAAAATTACATACAATGGTGCCCAGACATAGTCCATCAAGTCCATTTTGGTGAAGATGGCATACAGCAACTATGTTCAGGCAAGACTGAGCCATTGCAAACCATAGCCATGTTTTTAGACACCTAAGTGCACTGAAACTGCGCTCTGCTTCACAACTGCTTACCAGTATTGCCAATAAGAGGTGAAGAAACTTTTCTAACTCAGTAAAAAGTCCACGAACATCTGGGAACAGTGCTTTAAATAGACTTACAGCCTCACTCAAAGATATATATATATATATATATATATATATGTTACTCTGTGCAAATATCTCAAGTTGAACTTTCAGCATTCTGGCATTCAGCTCTGGATATTTTTGAATGCTGTCAATCTTTTCCTCCAGCTCACGGTCACTCTCATCACCCTTCTTTACAGCAGCAAGAAGCAACTGTTCTAAACTTGAATATTCAATCAGCCCTGGTTGATGGAACCTGTCTTCCAGCTGGGCAACTGAGATGTCTGCCATCTTAAAGAATTCTATCCTGAAATAGTCTTCCACTGTGGCAGGATTGTACTGCTCCCCCTTGTCAGCAAAGCGGGCTGGAAGCTTTCTTTGCCATGGGGTTGCAATTGGCTCGAAGTCCAGCTTCTGGACAAGTTCATCATCTTGTTTGATGGCATCCAGGACAGTATTGTCATTCTTTAGCCTTTGTAGCTGATCTTTTATGAGGCTTACTTGTGTAAGCATGGCACCTACTGTGCAGTTCGGATTTTGTATACTCCTATTCAGACTAGTCAGTTGTTCCATAACTACCTTGACCAGCAGCAGACTTAGTAATGTGTTACCCTTGCAAAGCTGCTCTAAGAGACCACGTGCCCTTGTTGTAGCATCTCCATTTTCCAATTCCATTTATGTCAGACTCTCCAGGATTTGCTCATATTGCTGTGTCACTGCTTCAACTGCTGCTAGTCTTACAGTCCACCTAGTTGGGCATAATGGTCACAATTTTTTGAAGGTGGTAGATGCACGATCAGATGTGGCAATTTCAGAAAAAATTGATCTGTACTTCAGTGATTCGCTGAACAGTTTGCCTAATTCATTGACACGGTGCAAGTAATTTCTCAGTACAGAGCTTGCTTCACATCTCTCTTTTGCCATAAGACTGATGCAGTGAGTGCCACAATGCACAAATGTGGCCAGTGGCTGACTTTCCCTGATGATAGCCTGTGCACTTCGATAGCATCCCGACATGTCTGCAGCACTATCAATTGCCATGCCACAGAGGAGTTCAATGGGCAGACGAAGTCTGGTGAGAACATCTATTATGACTTTTGCTACTGAGACTCCTGTTGTATTCTGTGGCACATAAAACCCAATGAACTCCTCCTGGGGCTGCATGTTTCCATCAACATATCTAAGGCAAAATATTTCTTGTTGTTTTCCTTGGCAGTCTTGTGTTCCATCATTGATGACCAAGTAGTATGATGACTTATTAATATCCTTCATGACAGAAAGGATGATTTAATGACTCATGAGACCAATTAGTTCAATTTGAATTGCTGGGCTTGTGTAGTCCTGCTTTCTTTTCAGCCAGGTTCCTAGGGTCTCATTTTCATCACTGAGCAGTTTTAGAAGTTCAACAAAGTTTTGCTTATCAAGCTGATGACCTCTAATTGCCAAGCCCTGTCTGAACAAGTAATTTAAAGAAGCTGTTAACTTTAACATGCACTTGCAAGACATGTCTCGTTATATCTTTTTCTGTTCCAGTATACCAGAATCAATACTTTGACCATGGGATACATGGGCCATCTTCCACAGTGCATGCTGATGTGTTTCTGAGCTTTGGCGAGCAATAAATTTAGTCTATGCCTTCCTCCAGTTGGTGAAGCCTATTGTTGTGAATACTGGTTCTCACCTCTTTGACAGCTCAAGCATCCCCATTTTTTCATACTTTGTACAGGTAAAGCAGAGTACAGCTTTCAACTTGGGGCTGTAGTGCAGCCATGAAAATTCCTTGTACCATGATTACTAGAATCAGAGTTTTTTGTTTCCACAGTTCTGCTTTGGTATTTCCTTAGATGGGGGTCTGTACAGTCGCGCCATATCCCCTGTTGTCATCTCCATTCTGGGCACTGTTTCTTCGCCAGATGGTGGTTGGGGTTGGGGAGGCTGATACAGATGCACTGTGTGGGTCTCCAATCTAGGCATTGTGTTGTCAACAGTAGCAAGGGCTGCACTTGTACTTGGCTGCTGTTCTCCTATGTTGTTACTGTTAGTGTTGAAGCTCTGATCCATCTCCTCATAACCTGCAGGACACATGTTCTGCCTTTCTTCAGTTGGGATCATCTGTGTGGATGAAGGCACAGGATCTATATGAGGGTTCTTCTTGAAGAAGGTGTCAGTTGAAGGTTGGTCTCTCTGACGTTTCATGTTATGAGATTTGCTGTCGACCCTGGACTGTAAAAATGCACAATTGTTACAAATTCTTCATTAAAACTCAATGTCGAAAGACATACATAAAAAATGCATACTGGACAATGTCCAGAAGATATTAAACTATTACACAATAACCAAGGCCCATGAAAACATGATCATTCACTAAGCACAGAGACAACTTGACATTTAGACATAATACATTATAAATGTGGATTAGGAACTCGAAAACATATACACAACCCATAATATCCATGTGGAAAAAAAATGCCATTGTGACACATTTTAAAAGCCATTCAAATAACTAATGTCACAACACAACAAAACACAACATAGACAACATGTACTTCTAGAGTGAACTGCAGAAACCAAACAATGATTTTATGCATGTGCACACACACACACACCCCTCAGTCACTTGTCTTCTTAACCCCTCCAGCATGACAATTATTGATCTGCCCCCACAATACAGCACAGACACAATACTGCCAAGAGGCAGGCTACACACCACTAGTGGACAGACAAGACAGCACAAATCACTGAAACACTTCACTGCATGCCACCTGATTTTCCACCTGATTTGTCCAAGGCAAGAGACATACACTCATTTGCAGAAATTGACAAAGGGACAAAGGATGATGTGGTGTTTTGTCTGAATCTGTGATCCCAGATTGGAAACACTGTTGTTCAGTTTCCATTATAAGTACTTCTCAGACTGAATATCATCATGCAGGTAATTTCAGAAGTGTTTATATAGGTTGTGGGGTGAGTTTATATGTTTGCCAGAAATGCTATAAAATGAAGAACAGTTTCTAAGTAATTTCCCTGTGGTCTCTGTGCAGGTTAAAGGCTGCTTCACTCAAGGTTCCATTAAATTGGCATCCAGTGGTAAAGCTGTTATGCCACATATCTTTGATCTCTTGACAGCCCGAGTGATGTTTTGGTGGCCTTTGACTACTGAGTTAATTGAGTTCTTTCAATTTCAACATCTTCTAAATATAATCACCAAAGTAATTCACTCCCCCAAGCCAATACTGCTTAATACATAGAAACATAGAAGCTGACAGCAGAAGGCAACCTCAAGGTCCATCTAGTCTGCCCAAGGTATACATACATACATGCTATTTACCTCCTTCCCCCTTATTTGCCCCCCTGGCAAATGACACCTTTGTGTCTGTTCCAAGCTTTCTTGAAACATCCAGTCATTTTTGTTCCCACTGCCTCTGGAGGTAGGCTTTTCCAGGTGGCCACCACCCTCTCTGTGAAGAAGAACTTCCTGGTGCTGGTCCCGAACTTTCCTCCTTTCAGTCTTAGATCATGCTCCCTTGTTCTACTCCTTTCCTTGACATGAACTAGCTCCTGCATTTGAACCTTATTTATACCCTTGATGTACTTGAAGGTCTCAATCATGTCTCCCCTCTCTCTTCTGTGCTCCAAGGAGTACATGTTTAATTCCCTCAGCCTATTTTCATAGGTTATCTGGTGCAATCCTTGTATCATTTTTATTTCTCTTCATCATACTGTTTCTATCCTATCAGTATCCTTTCTGAGGTGTGGTCTCCAGAACTGGACGCAGTATTCCATGTGGGGGCAGACAGGTGCCTTGTACTGGTATAGTTATTGTGACCACTGAACAGTTCAGACATTAGTTTATTTTTAGATTTTTAGTGGGTTTAAGAAATGTTATCAATTTTATGGTGACTGTCCTGTACTGTTTTTGTCTTTTTGTATTTTTGCTGTAAGGGCACCCTGAGCCTTTGGGAAGGGCATCCCATATAAATAAACTCTACTACTACTACTACTACTTGTACAGTGGCACTATTACTTCCCTCCTCCTGCTCGCAATTCCCCTTGCAATGCATCCCAGCATGCCACTTGCTTTTAGTGCTGCCTTCTCACACTGTCTTCCTAATCTCAAATCATCTGATAGCATGATTCCCAGGTCTTTTTCTTGACTGGTTGTGCTTAGTCTTACCCCTCCCAAGTAGTATTCCGCTTTGGGGTTGTTTCTTCCTAGGTGCATGATTTTGCACTTTTTGGCAATGAATCTCAGCTGCCGTGCTCTGGACCAATGCTCCAGTTTCTCTAGGTCTGATTTCATTCTCTCTACTCCCTCTGGGCAGTCGACCCTGTTTCACATCTTAGTGTCATCTGCAAACAGTCACACCTTCCCCTCGAGTCCATCTGCAATGTCTGCTATGAATATATTGAAAAGCAGGGGCCATAACACTGAGCTTTAAGTTGGGGCACTCCACTGGTTACCTCCCCCACTTCCGATAATGTACCATTCATCTGCACTCTTTGCATTCTACCTTGTAGCCAATTTGTCACCTAGTTTACCAGCTCCTGACCTACCCCATATAGTCTCCGGTAAGTTAGGAATGCCTGCACTAAGGCCACCAAATATACCACATCAGAATATTTCTCCTCTTCCTTTAACATAAATCTAAGCCATCCTTCCAAGTTCTGGAAAGTAGTCACTTTTCTCTTCTCCCCCATCCTCCTATAGCAACCTTTAGTCATGGAAATCTCACACTTTCTGACCTCCTTCGGTGGCTTTTACCTTCAACATGTTCTTTGCATCATGTGCTTCCTTTCTACTTACCATTCTCCCCCAAGGTATACCTACTGCCCCGCTAAACCCCCTTCCTACACCAGTCCACTCCACCTCTTCCTCCTTTTCATTCTCACTCATCTCACCATACGATGCCCTCAAGACCCTCCAAGCTTTGAATCCCAGCAAAGGGAAGAGTTCAAATGACTTGGACCCCAAACTGCTCTACTTATCTGCCACCGCTATAGCCTCCCCTCTTGCATCTCTACTAAAGCTATCATTTCTTCTTTCTTCAGTTCCTACATCCTGGAAACACTCTACAGTTATGCCTCTCCCAAAAGGTAGCATTTCCATAGCCCCTGGGAACTATCGTCCTAGCTCTCTGCTGCCTATCCTTGCTAAGCTCAAGAACATATTGTCCTTGCTCAGCTCACCCTTTACCTTGATTCTGCCTCATTTTGCACACCTTTCCAGTTTGGATTCTGCAAGTCCCACTCCAACACCACCTCCCTTACATGGCTCTCAGATTCCATACTCACCAGTATAGATCAGGGATGCATTACCTCTGCCATATTTGTTGATCTGGAAAAAACTATCACACAATATCCCACTTTCTCCTTCTCTAAAAACTCACAGCTACTGGACTATCCTCTTCAGCCTCAGCTTGGTTTCATTCCTTTCTCTCAGGCAGATCTCAATCAGTGAAGATCCCCTCCTCCTCTTTCTCTCCTCCACTCCCTATCAACACTGGTGTCCCTCAGGGCTCAATCCTTGGCCCTGTTCTATTTTCTGTCTTCCTTAACGATCGTCCTTCTTTGTGCATCTCATCCCAAGTCCACATGTATGCGGACGATGCCGTCCTTTTTATGTCTAGTACTTCTCCCTCTGCTGTGGAGTCTAGACTTCAAAAAGATTTCAGTAATGTCTAACCATGGTTCCAGGCTAACTAGCAGTTCCTAAATGTGAAAAAGACAGTCTCCATATCCTTCGGCACTAGACAGAGACTAAGTAAACTCCACCCCCCCGTCTTCTACACTTTAGATGGTTCTCCTATCGAAAAGGTCACAACCTTTAGATACCTTAAGGTCTGGATTGATCAACACCTTGACTTTTCATCACATGTAAATTCTATCAAAAAGAATCTTCACCCCAAGCTAGGTGCTCTATATAGGAACAAGGATTGCATCCCTCTCATTGCCCGCAGGACAATCATTAAGAAAGTGATCCTCCCACCATTGATTATGCAGACATTGTCTACAGTGCTGCCCCTAAAACTACATTGGCCAGATTGGACACCCTCTACAGCTCTTTTTGCTGCTTTGTTCTATCCTGCCCCCACCCATACTCATCATTGTAACCTGTATAAAGTGCCATCTCTCCCATCCCTGGAATCCAGACGCCTATCCTATACTACTACATTCATGGCAAAATACTGGTCTGGGAACCTCCCCTCATATCTCTCCTCCTCCATCTCTGCTTCCTCTCGGTGCCCTTATTCCCTCTGCAACTCAGACTTAAGGTCCTTCACCATCCATCACAGGGCTACCACCACTGGCCAATCTGCCTTCCCATTCTGCTGTCCTCAACTATGGAATGCTCTTCTCTCTTCCATCTGTAATGCCACTTCAGCTTTCTCTCTATTATCCCTACTTCGTGTCTTCACAACCCCTACCTACTCCTGTCAAAACCTTCTGACCTGTTGTCACACACTGCCTTGTCTACCCTCTTATTATGCCATTTCCTCAGGCTCTGACTTTCCTAGGCCTCTTGTTTGAACGGGTATCACCCTATGCAATGCTCATTCTCCTTGGCACCTTTGGGTTTGTCATTGGAGCCTTGTTATTATACTGTCTGTATTAGTTTGTTGTAGCCATTGTATATTGTTATTGGAATATTTAAGTAGTGCATGCCTGCTATGTACACCTACTCTCATGTGTTCATGTTGACTATGTATTTGCATTTCTCCTATTACCCTTTCCCCAAGGACGCTTCCGGAAATGAGCAGTTCTGCTCAGTATGTCTTCCTGGTGAAATACTTAAAAAAATAAACAAATTAATTAATTAATTGTCTAGTTTGTTTAATATGAGCATGGTTTATATAACCATATCAAATTCACTAAGAGTGCAGTGTGCAGGTAAGAAAAAATGTTTAATCTGCACCTTCACTTGTCATGTTTAACTTCCTGTGGCCAGCTCTCCCATTCCCAGGATGAAGACGCCTGGGGAGTTTGTCTTGGAAATGAAGGGGTTAAGAAACCTTCTGTGTGGGGGGGAAGGGTTTCAGCTTGGCTGCAAATTTAGCTTGGACTGGACAGCACAGTTGATGGAGCAGGCTGGGATACCTCCCTCCCTGGCTGGCATCTACTGGCACCCCCCCCATGGATCTCCATCCCTATAGCAAGCAAATCCCTGGCATCTCATGTCTCCCCCCACTGCAGGCACCTGCCAACTCACGCTTAACTGAAAAGCCAGGCCAGTGCTGTGGGAGACCATATGGCAACTGCCACAAGTCACCTGTCACCTCTTCGACTGGCTGCCAAATAGGAAAACATGGAGAATGTGTCCAACAATGTGCAGAATGCATGTCTGTTCCCTGTATTGTAAAGGGAGTGTGGACCATGTGCTGTACAGGGTGCGTGGTCCCTGTACAGTACACAGGCTGCTCACTGTCTGTTAGAGATGGGCGAAATTGGAAAATTGTGTTCCACGAAATATTTCACAAAATTCACGCATTTCGTGAAATATTTTGTGAGTGTGAAATGCAAAATTCTGCTGGCGAAATGTGGACTTTCACCCGTAAAATGCAACATTCGGAATTTCACCACCCATGGGCGAAATACCACCATTCATGGGTAAAATTTCACATTTTTCTGGTGATCTTCTGCATTTCACGGGCAAAATTCTGCATTTTGCCAGTGGAATTTTGCATTTTGCACTTGTGAAATATTATGTGAAATGCACATATTTTGCAAAATATTTCACAGGGCCAAATTCCCAATTTGCTGGAATTTCACGATGAAATTACATTTTGCTGCATCGCTACTCTCTGTACGGTACACAGTCCATACTCGCTGTATAATACAGGAGATGCCTGCTTGCTGGGTAATGTACATTGGACTTGTGCTCCATGTGTTCCCATTTGGTGGCTGACTGAGGAGGTGAGAGGTGTGGGTTATGACAGTCACTGTATGGTCTCCCACCACACCAGCTCTTTAGGTAAGGATGGGTTGGCAAGGTGGGTTAGCAGGTCGCCAATTGAACCCCCTAGTGCTGTCACTGGCTGGCTGCTTCTCCTAACTGTGTTTAAAGCAGCAGTAACTACTGCTTGAAACATATTCAGGAAGAAGAAACAGCTAAACTTGGTTATTTTTGTTTTTGGGTTTTTTTTTGTGAAAAAACAACATTTGTAATATTCCCTGCCTTTTTCTAGTTCTTCAACTGTCCACACCACTTCTTCATCCACAGTCCTCTATCCAGGGAAACAAATTCACTACAAAAGCTGAACCCCAATGAAAATGTAACTTGCCTTTCAGCTGGGACATCCTGGGTAAATACATTATAAAAATGTGTAAAAGCATGGCTCCATTAAAAACAAGATATTGCATATTGGCTGTGCTATCCTGGGGAAATACAGTGTCAAAGTTGGGAAAAGCAGGATCCCACTGAAAACAAGATGCATTTGAACTGTGCTACCTTGGATAAATATATTTCAAAAATGCGTCAGTGCAGGACCCCATTGAAAATGAGATTATGCATCTCAGCTACGTTGTTCTAGGTAAATACAGTACATTGCAAAATTGTGTAAAAACAGGACCCTACTGCAGAACCCCAGTGAAAAGCAGATGTTGAATTTAAGATGATCTGTCCTAGAAAATTACATTATACAAGCAGGACCACACTAGAAACGAGATATTGCATCTCACCTCCACTATCCAGAATCAATGCAGTAGAAATCAGAACTCCATTGTAAATGACAAATCACATTCACATATTAGATCTCACCTGGTCTATTTTGGTTAAATATATAGTAAAAATGTGCACAAGCTAGCAGGACCCACCAGCACAACAGCAATGCAAGTGACAAACAATAGTCAGTGACAAATGCTCATTATTTTTTATTTTGCACAACTGTTAATTCATTTTAACACAGAAACATAAAATGGCAGATGAGGATTGCTTGACTCACCTAGTCTGCCCATTTTTCCCTACCTACATTATCACTGTGGTCCGTAGACCCAACCTGAGCTGCAGGTTTTTCTCCCTTTCCCCTTTCTTTCCATAATGACTCCCTTGTACCATTCCACCCACCTGCAGGGTAAGGGTTTGATTTTTTTCTGTTTTGTTTATCACTTTGACTTTGGTAACACAAAGGAAAACACTGGATTTGTATGTTAGGCTAACCATATAAGCCCCCAGCCAGCAGCCCCCACCCCTACCAAAACAGGCAATAGTTAGGCTCAGGTGGCACACAGGAAAGACGCTAGACAGCACAGCATTTTAAAATCAGACACTGATTATAGACAGTACAGTAGACATGACCAACACAACACAGTAGACCCCCAGAAACATAATTAAGCTACAGAAACACCACCTACCCTTGTCTTCTTGCAGGCTACTAGAGTTATGTTAGGCTTGTTAGCTCAAGTTGAGCAGTTTTGTGCTATTTTGCTGATTGCTGACTGTGCTGGTCACTAGTCACATTCTACAGGACAGGTAGAACCACTGGCCCACTCCAGACACAACGGTAATATGCCTTGTAAACTGCAGTAGGCTTCTTTTCCTGGGCGCTCCCTGACCCTGACTGGCACCAAATCAAATAGCCAATAGTATGTGGCCCCTGCCAGCTTAGCACTGCCCTGTGTGCAAACTGGAATTCCCTCTCAACACCTTTTCTACTTGTCTGGCACTGTGCCCTCCCTCCATTATAACTCACCCGCACCCACCACACTGCAGCACCACCAGTCACAGTCAGTCCCTCTACCTCCCGTCCCAGTTAGTTGTAACTTGTACTTACTCGCTTCAACGCTTTTGCTTCATCTTTGCTTTCAGACACCAGCAGCCTCCTCCAGCAGTCTGTATTCCTCTCCTCTGTCCTCTGCTCTGCAGCTCTACCTTCCAGTTCCAAACTCAAGTGCCAAGCTCAGTCTGACCAACACTCCGATCAATCCAATCATCCAACCCCTGCAGTCACTCACTGGCGCCCCACAGCCCCACAACACTCGCGATCCCAGGCCATAAGGATGAACACCCCACTGACTCCCAGTGCTAGTGGCAGCAAAGCAACAGTTCCTCCTCAGCAGGCATCATCAGCAGGCAGATGTGGCAGCAGCATTCAGCAGGAGTAAAGTCGCAAATACTGAAACAAGGACAGTAGCACTGCAGCCAGGCCCAGTTCTCTCAATGTCATCGCTAGCAGTCATTCTACCGCCAGCTCCTCCTGACTCCTCGCTATTAGGGGTGGCACAGTGGCATGCTTATGCTACTTCCACCAGTACAGTCCGTTACTTTCTCTCTCCCTGGTGCAATTCACTCTGCTCCTCCTGGTTCCACCCAGGCCACTGAGGCCAGCTTGTGCAGCGATGGTTCACCCCCCTCGCCGTCTACCTGTCTGACCGCTGCACCTCACTGCACTCTCTCAGAGCTCTCTCTCCTAGGCAAAAGTCACAGTAAAAGCACTTGGGCAAGAAATGACTGCAAAATAACACAAAATAAGTTCAAAATGCCAGATATTTTATTGGTATGACTGCTAGGCTAAAAAGACCAACCTCTGTCCTAGGACCTGACCTGATGCAGCACTGGTGAAATCCAACCCCCCCCCACACACACACACACGGAACGGCAGACTCCCGAGTCAGTCCCTAGGTGAACAGCAGGCTCAGGCAGCAGGCAGAAAAAGCATAGGGGCTGAATGTTGGGGGTGACAAATGTTCTCACCTAAAATGTTAGGGGGGACTTATGCCCCCGTTCCCCCCTATAATTACACTCCTGTCTCCTTCTCTTCCTCTTCCTCCTCCTTCAGGTACCTTGGGGTCTGGCTTGACCAGCACCTCACTTTTTCTGGACACATTGATGCCATCCACAAAAAGCTACACCCTAAATTAGGTGCTTTATACAGAAATCGTGGATGCATCCCTCTGCTAGCTCACTACGCCCTGGTCCAGAAAATGATTCTACCTATTTTTGACTATGGTGATGTAATCTACCACGCTGCTCCCAAATCTTCCTTAATTAGGCTGGATTTTCTTTTCCACTCTTTCTGCCATTTGGCTCTTGACTGTCCTCTCCTTACCCATCACTGTATCCTCTACCAATTGTTCTCTCTGACTTCCTTAGTTGACAGGTACCTTATCCACTGCGCCAACTTTCTTGCCAAATTCTGGTATCACTCGCTCCTCCCTCCCTGTCTCTCCTCTATTTCTCTCAAACCATCAACTTCTCATTCACTTAGAAATCATGGCCAATGCACTCTAACCATCCCATTCAGAGCTACCTCAGTTGGTCAGGCTGCTTTCTCACACCGCTTCCCAAAAATTTGGAATGCCCTCCTTCCTCCCATCCATTATGCTGCTTCCCTGCATATTCTCAACTCCCTCCCCAAGGACCACTTCCCTCCCTTGTAGATGTGCTAAATGATTACATTTATCACCTTTACAAAAACTGCCTCTTCACTTGTTTGCAGATTAGTACCGATCCTATCTTTTTTATGATACTGTTTGTTTTTATTTTTATTAGTATCCTAGCACATTTCTTGTTATTTTTGTAGTTTATTGAAATGTACTGTTATCTATTTTGTTCTTTCTGTATAAGTTTGTATTCTATTTTACCATTATGCATTGTATTTGACTTTTGCTGCCGTACTTGCTGGGTATCCCTTTTTCCTCTACCCCAGGATGCATCTGGGAATGAGCATGTCTGCTCAGTATGTCTTTACTGGTGAAGCTTTTAAAAAAATAATTACTAGCCAACTGGGTACCTGCCCATGAAGTGGTTTTTGAGCCCGTAAAATGATAGCCACTAAAAATATTGAATTGGCAGCCACATTTTGAAAACTACTAGCCAAACTGACCACTAGTTCACAAACAGATTTCTCACACCATACTGGTCACACAAGGCCAAGCTATAGGTCTTGCACTGTCTTACAAGACTGTGCTGGGTTATGTGACTCTCTGTAGGTTCAATGCTAACTTGTACACTTAGCACTTAGTTCTATGTTGTGGGTACATATTGTTGTGGACCCTGTGTATTCTGTAGTATGACATAATAGTTTTGTGTCATGTATTGCTTATTATGAAATGGGTAGAAAGAATGTTGAATTCTGATTGGCCAAGAACTGCTTTCAGCTGGGCCGTTATCCCAGCACAACGGCCTAGCTGAAAGTATTATGTTTAAAAATGCATAAAATTTACTAAAAATTACCCATTTCATAATCGCAATAAGGCACTCCAGGGGGAGTGTTATGGTGGGCTAACGGCGCTTCTTGGGTGGTGGAAGCCCTCGGCTACATCTTGTGCTTCAATCCACCTCGAGGTGGGCCGTTATCCCACCATAACACATCCCCTGTCATGCCTTATTACTTAACTAACACATGTATAATCCATGTGTATGTAACCCCCCTGCAAATGGGGGTTCCCCAAAAGACTTCCAGGAGCTTGCTTGAATGCTCCAAGCCTGAATGGTGTTTGGCATTTAAGCCATTTATCAGTGAGTGTTTTTAAAGCCTCTGGTACTGTCTCTTTAAGAGCTGTCTGCTTGCAGACATAATTAGTTTGTATGGGGGGACTGTGTGCTTCTCTGAGTACCACTCGAGCTGCTGCCAATTCACTTCATTTTTGCAGTCACTAGGAGTGCAAAGGGAACCTATCTGAAAGATGTAACTGTTTGCCAGAAATTATTTAGAGTAATAATGAAATTGCAGTTTGTCTGGCCTGCTTGCTTTGCAGTCAGGGCTGTGTCTGCTGGTTCCCCATTCTAGTTTTGAACTGCTGAACTGGACCAATCAGTGTGGGGTAAGCTAGCTTTAAAATGGTGCCTTGGACAAATCAGAACTTGGACTCATAATCTGAGCCAGCCACAAGAGGATTGTATGGGCAGTGACTCTGGGAGATGTAGTTTAGACTTCAGTGCCTTTTGGACCAACAGCAGCAGTCTATTGTGAGTGACAGCCAATCCAGTCAAGAACTGGGAGGAACTCAAAGGAAGTGCCCGGTTTTGTCGGTTGGAGTTTCAGTTGAGCTTTGGCAGTGAAGAAGGAAGGAGCCCTGTGCTTTTCAGTGTGCAGTTTTAGTCAAAAAGCGTTGTAAGGCCCAGAGTTCGGTCTGCAGCTGGTGTAACAGCTTGTTAGGACTGAATCTGTCCTGTGAAAAGAATCAAAGGATCTCTGAGTAGAAACCAGGTTCACCCTGTAGAAGACTGGAGGAATTGCTGAAAATGCACTCGGTCTGTCAGGAACTGAATCTGCTGTGTGTTCTCCCGGTATTGTGCAGTAATTACATCGATACAGATGCAGCCTGCCTGGTATAGTGCTTTCTTTTATATGGATGTGTGAAGAGGTTTGTGTACCTCAAGTGAGCCCTGCTGACATTGAAGGACCCTATCTTATTTGGAGGTCGTGAGTACTAATTGGGTCGCTCCCTGTTGAATTGCCACATTAAATCCAAATGGAATTACTGTACTGCTGACTGTTTAATTCTCCTTTTCTCTGTGTGAAAGGGCCCCTACCAGCTGCCATGGTTTGGACTAGCCACTAGGGCTTGGGTACCCAGGACAGTAACTGATAGGGATAGGCCTGTGCACAGAGCCATAGGTAGATTATTAGAGTGATAAGCTAATTAACCTGATTTCCCCGTCCTTGTTATATCCCCTAAATAAATCAGAGCTGCTTGTTTCAGCAAGTTATACTGCCTGAGGTATTTGTCTATGTTAAAGTACTGTACTGTGATTGTTGCACTGTATCTCATTTCACAGGAGGTCCCAGTGCCGGAACCAGACCTGGGGGTAAGTGTATACTGTGAAGGTAATTCTGATATATTGTGTGGGCCACTAGTGGGAAGAAAGGGGGGTGGCAGTGTCCCAGAGGGCTGTGACCAAGTTAGTTTAACTATTGCAAACCCTGACCTCTGGGTGGAGGCACCCGCCATTGGATCCAGGCCCCTCAACCTGTTAGTGGCAAATCAGGCAGGGGTAGTAGCCCCTGGGATAGCGCCATCTAGGGGTTACATCTTGGAGGCTCACCGCTGGGATTGTGTGTCCTCTAGTGGCCATATTTACGAACCACTGTTAAGAAAAAAATGGGTACCCCGACAGAAGTGGCTGTGCACCGGCTGGTGGAGTGGTGTACTGGGGAGGAGATCGACCCCCAAAATGCTATGCTTATCCTGGACATCCCCTGGGTATCAATACGGACACTGTGCAGGAGTACTTTCCAGGTGGAAGGTTTACAAAACCCTGTGGTGGTGGGTCGACATGCTAATCTGCTCACCCACACTTTCCTGGCCCTAGTAGAGTTTAAGGATCCCATAGATAGCTCCAAAGTGCCACAGACCATTACTCCCAGAGGGAGCCCTCACTGCTTGGAGAGTGATAACTAAGGACAGTAAAGACCGGGAGGGAATCAGCCCCACCACTATCTGAAACTTTGAGGAGAAATTTGCTGAATGGTTGCTGGGAGAGGGGAAAACTGTGGAAGACTTGAAGAAACTATTCTTGCCACCTGGGGGTGTTCCTCCCCCAACACCCTCTCCTGCTCCAGTGCCCGTAATGGTGGCTGAACCAATGCAGACTCCTATTTCTGCACCTGCCATTAGTCACGACTCTTACCGAAGGTTGAGGATCTTCTCTGGCACCCTCCCCACCCCCCAAGGGGAGGATGACTGGGAGACCTGGATAGACTATGTTGCCCCCCAAGTGCTAGAATGGCAATGCTCGGAAGGCGAAAAGTGAAAGAGGGTTAGTGAGAGCCTCCGAGGTCCTGCCCTGGCTACCATCCATGCTAAACGGGCCAGTAACCCTGAAGCGACTGCACAGGCCTATCTTGAGGCCTTGGAGAATGTGTATGGGAGCCCAGATTCTGATGAGGACCTATGGTGGAGAGTAAAAAATGCACAACAGTACCAAGGGGAGTTGTTGTCTGTGTATGTCTCTTGGCTGGAAAAATTGTTGCAAGAATGCCTCAGAAAGGGTAGTTTGCCAGCGATTGAACTGGACTGAACCAGACTGGACAGAATCCTTAAGTCTGCCCCTTCTCAGAACTGCTGTTGCTTCAGTTACGCCTGGCAAATCGACTGAATCCCACCCTCCATGATGAGTTAATGAGAGAAATTGAGGAGTTGAGAAAAGGCGACCCGGAGGTTCCTGCACCAACAGCTGTGGCTATGACCCGAGTGACTGAGGGTGACCCATCAAGTGAAGTTCAGGGCAGAGGTTGACAGTCAATGAGTGCTCTGACAAGGAAAAAGATATGCCACAATGGGGCGAACTGTTGAGAGAGATCCGAATTCAAAACAGTCCCTTTATGAAGGCCACGCTGCAAGTAGGGCCCTGACCTATATCTGACTGCATCTGCTATGGGGTGGGGTACCCACCCATGTATCTCCTGCTGATAACAGCTCGAACTCGATTCCTTGACCATGGAAGTGGAGAACTGACGAGATGTCTCCAAATGCTTATCACGCCGCAGACAGAGATGGCACCAAGGTTTCCAGTTAGTAATACCCCGCCCTGGCTCCCAGTGTGGCGCCCGGCCAGCTCAAACTCCAGAAAGTATGTTTTGCTATAATTGTGGGAAAGATGGGCACATGAAAAGGGAATGCCAGTCCCCAAAAGACACTGACAAAGTTGAATATAGGCTACAAGGAGAGCTTCGGAGAAGAAATCAGTGGTTAAGAGGTGCACGACATGATCCCAGTGAGGGCACCAAAAATGCTAATTCACGTCCTTTTGTGGCAAGGTCAGTTGCCCAGGCCCCACCACCGCCTCCAGACTGGTCCAGAATAGTGGGTCCCTCCATGGAGACCACTGTAAAGGTGAATGGAGTGTCTACAAGAGCTGTATTAGACAGTGGCTCCCAAGTGACAATTATGTTCCAGGATTGGTATCAGAAGCATTTGTCAGACGCACCCTTACAACCATTAGAAGGACTGCATGTATGGGGGTTAAGTGAGAAGGCCTACCCCTATTCCGGGTATATCCGAATTTGGCTGTCTTTCCCCACCTCCGTGGCTGGAGTGGCCGAACAAGTAGAGACCCTAGCCTTAGTGTGTCCCCCACTGGACTGTATATGATGGTGTCCCTTTGTTGATTGGAACAAATGCTCATATGTTCGGAAGGCTGGCACAGTTGTGTTATGAAAAACAGGGGTCAAAGACTAGTAGAGCTTTAAGAGTTCGGCTTTAATTAAGAAGGCCTATGAGGCGAGAGAGGTGCTGAAAAACAGAACCAGAGGAACCAGTCGGAATTGTATGGAAGAAGGATCCTGAGTCTCTGATCCTGGCGCCTAAATGCCCAGTGTACCTTACAGGAGAGGTCCGTATCAGAAAGGATGTTAAGAATAAAATATTAATGTTGGATGCACCAGGCGATGGAAAATTGCCAGAGGACTGCTGGTCAGTTTAGTATTTTGCCCGCTAGAGCCCATGCTTATGCCAGAAGGGTAATGGTCCAGTTCATAATGTGTCTGAAAGAGACATTCGAGTAAACAGAGGTTGCATCCTGGCTAATGTGCATTGTGCAGACACTGCAGTGCTACCCAGCAGCAAGAGTTCAAGGAAGAATGACAGAGTAACGCCTGACTTGTTTGATTTCGCGACTCCCGCTGCCAGCTGAATGGAAAGTGAGGATCAGTGAGAAGCTTGCCCAGAGAGACCAGGTGTTTTCTTTAAAGGAATGGGATGTAGGATGCGTGCAAGGAGCTGAGCACAATATCCGGCTGCATGACGAAAGACCATTTCGTGAGAGGTCTCGACGCCTGGCACCTGCTGACATAGATGATGTGAGACGGCATCTGCAAGAGATGTTAGCTGCTGGTGTAATACAAGAATCCAGAAGCCCTTATGCTTCCCCCATTGTGGTAGTGAGGAAAAAGAATGGAACAGTAAGGATGTGTGTGGATTATCGCACCTTAAACCGGTGGACTATCCCTGATCAGTACACAATGCCCCGCATTCAGGATGCTTTGGACTGCCTAAATGGGAGCAAGTGGTTCTCTGTGCTGGATCTCCGCAGTGGGTACTACCAGATCCCGATGGCCCCAGAGGACCGTGAGAGAAGACGGCCTTTATCTGTCCACTTGGCTTTATGAATTCATGAGGATGCCTCAAGGATTTCAGGTGCCCCGCCACTTTTCAACGATTGATGGAGCGTGCAGTGGGGACATGAACTTACTAGAGTGCCTGGTATACCTAGATGATGTTATTGTGTTTGGCAGCTCACTGGAGGAACATGAGAGCAGATTATTTAAGGTATTGGACCGACTGGAGGACTTTGGCCTTAAACTGTCCATTGATAAGTGTCAATTCTTTCAAACATCAGTAAAGTATGTGGGACACATAGTATCCACCGAGGAATAGAGACCGACCCAAGTAAAGTTGAGGCCTTGACCACCTGGCCACAGCCCAAAATCTAAAAGAACTGCAAAGATTCCTGGGATTCTGTGGTTATTATCGGCGCTTCATCAAGGACTATTCAGAGTGATCCGCCTTTACTTAACCTTACCAAGGGTATCCCCAACCCACAAAATACCAAAAGTCAGCGTCCTCAAGACTGAAAGAGTGTATTTTCATCCGAGAAGTATTTGGGGTCGCTTGGACTCCTGATTGTGAGACTGCTTTTCATGAGATCATATATCAACTTACCCATGCTCCAGTGCTGGCCTATGCCGATCCAAGAAAACCTTACGTCCTGCACACTGATGCTAGCTTGCAAGGGTTGGGGGCTGTGTTGTACCAAGAGCACGAGAATGGCCTGAGACCAGTGGCCTTTGCCAGTAGAAGCCTGACCCCATCCGAAAGAACTATCCTGTACATAAGTTAGAGTTCCTAGCTTTGAAGTGGGCTATTGTTGACCAATTCCATGAGTACTTGTATGGGGCTAAAATACTAGTAAAACTGACAATAATCCTTTGACCTATGTGCAGACCTCAGCTAAGTTGGATGCCACTGGCCATAGGTGGCTTTCTGCATTATCTACATATGACTATGCTCTCGAATACCGAGCAGGTCTGAACCACATAGATGCTGATGCTCTCTCCGGAGGCCTGTTCCCAGAATGATTGGGTCCGATTGGCAGAACCTGACATTCGGGCACTCTGCCGGAAGTTTGACAGGGAGGAACAATGTCCACGGACGCAGGGACTGCATGGTGGATTGCTTGGAGCTCTGAGAATTGCATACCTGCTGCTTATTGCCACTTTTCTGCAACAGACATTGGTGCACTGCCTCAGCTGGACAATGACAGTATTCGGGCGGCTCAATCCACGATCCCATGATCAAAGCAGCTTTAGAAGCCCTCTATGCAGGAAAAGATGTGTCCAAATTACGCCCACTGATTTAAGAACTGCACTGTTATACAAAGAAGGTCCTAAGTTGAAACTGATCAATAAACTGTTATACAGAGAAACAGTAGACGAGGGGACAAGTAGACAAACAACAACTAGTGCTGCCCACTGCCTTTCAAGACTCAGTACTGAGGTCCTTGCACAACCACATGGGGCACCTTGGTATAGACAGAACACCTGACTTGGTGAGATCCAGATTCTATTGGCCTAAGATGGGGGCTGATGTGGAGCAACACATTCGAACTTGTAGTCGCTAAGCACAGAGGAAAGCTTTGCCCAGAGGGCTCGCCCCTTGTTAACATCACCACCAGTGCACCCATGGAGCTGGTCTGTATTGATTTTCTGAGTTTGGAGTCAGATCAAAGAAATATCAGTAATGTGCTGGTGGTCACTGACCATTTCACGAGATATGCCCAAGCTTTCCCACCAAAGACCAGAAAGCATCCACTGTGGCCAAAGTACTTGTAGAAAACTTTTTGTTCACTATGGGGCTCCACAAAGAATCCATTCTGATCAAGGGAGAGACTTTGAGAGTCATCTGATCAAAGAGATGCTTTCTCTGTGGGGAGTGCAAAGTCCAGAACCACTCCTTACCATCCCCAGGGGACCCACAGCCTGAACGTTTCAACCGCAGCTTTGCTAGATATGCTGGGCACCCTGCACCCAAAGGACAAGCCTAGATGGAGCCAACAAATTAGCACCCTGGTACATGCTTATAACTGCACCAAAAGTGATGCCACTGGATTCTCCCCTACCGCCTGATGTTTGGAAGAGAAGCTCGACTACCAGTAGATGTGTGTTTTGGGGTCTCTCCTGATGGGTTCAAGCTGACAACTATTTACAGTATGTGCAAGTTAAAGGCCCAGCTAACTCATGCGCACTAACTGGCTCAAACCATGGCTGCCAAAAGAAATCTGGCCAACAAAGAAAGGTATGATAAAAGGTGAAAGCACAGGAGCTCCAGGAGGAGATCGGTATTGCTAAGAAATCTGGGACTGCATGGCAAGCACAAGATTTCTGACAGATGGCACCATCTCCCTCACATTGTAGTGGGCAAACTAGATGATCTGCCAGTGTACAAAGTAAGGCCTGAGAATAATTCAAAGATGTAAAAACAATGCATAGAAATCATTTACTGCCCATTGGACAAATCTTAATTGAGTCTGAGCCCCTAGAAGATGCCCCTCTGACCAGTGACTAGAGCTGCTGCTAAGAAAAGATCAAGAAAGTCTGCACCTACAGAAGCAAGTTAAAGTGTTCCCTCCACAAGTCCCAGTTGAGCATGACTGTCAGTCCATATCGGAAGAAAGTGAGTGACTTTGAATACTATCCTTCTTACGAACCGAGTCATTGTTTCGGGGCAATCCCTAGTCAATACTGGAGATGAAGCTGGGCCTTCTGGATCTGTCTAAGCCTCAGCTTCTCCCTGGGACAATGCTCCCAGAAAGTGAAGTGCAAAGCATCAGATCAGATGAAATGGAATCATTGTGCATGGTTGAACTGTTTGAGCTTTCAGGGAGGAAATGATAGATTGGGGCAGACTGGTGATACACCCGAACAAGAAGAGTATTTTGAGTGCCCTGACAGTCCACTGCCAGTGTCCGAAAGCTCTCCATGCGAGCCAAATGTTGTGGACTCAGAAACTGTAACTCCTGGAGCTGAAAGTGCCCCAAGTTCTAGCCTCTACCCCATGGGAGACCCCTGACAAGTGAGGACAATGCTGAAAATGAGGCTCAGAGTGCAGAGACTATAACAGTTCCCCTAGAAAGACTGGTCGAGCTGTAAAGCCTGTGGTGCACCTCAGTTATGATTCACTTGGGAGGCCTGTGGACTTGCCTCTCAATGTTGTCCATAAAGGAGTGTATGTGTCCCGAGCTCATTGCCCAAACTGAGCATCAGTGCTAACTCCAAGTTACTTGTGTTGCCCTCTAAGTATGGTGCCTGCCCATCCAGCCCCAAGGTAACTTATAGGAAGGCCCTCTCTTCAGGTTCTATGTACAAGAGGTAATAACTTGAGTTATGGTACAATGTGTATGTAATACTGTGTAAAGAGGACGACTGCAATGTTTCAGAAATGTGTTCTTGGTAAAATGATATATTGATGATGATTACGCAGCGAACTAATGCAAATGTATATGGTTGCAGTTGAAACTATGGGTACTTGCTGACGCGGACGCCAAGCTTTCCCAGGCTAGGAAGGGTGTAACCCCTGCAAATGGGGGTTCCCAAAAGACTTCCAGGAGCTTGCTTGAATGCTCCAAGCCTGAATGGTGTTTGGCATTTAAGCCATTTATCAGTGAGTGTTTTAGAGCCTCTGGTACTGTCTCTTAAGAGCTGTCTGCTTGCAGACATAATTAGTTTGTATGGGGGACTGTGTGCTTCTCTGAGTACCACTGAGCTGCTGCCAATTCACTTCATTTTGCAGTCACTAGGAGTGCAAAGGAACCTATCTGAAAGATGTAACTGTTTGCCAGAAATTATTTAGAGTAATAATGAAATTGCAGTTTGTCTGGCCTGCTTGCTTTGCAGTCAGGGCTGTGTCTGCTGGTTCCCCATTCTAGTTTTGAACTGCTGAACTGGACCAATCAGTGTGGGGTAAGCTAGCTCTAAAATGGTGCCTTGGACGAATCAGAACTTGGACTCATAATCTGAGCCAGCCACAAGAGGATTGTATGGGCAGTGACTCTGGGAGATGTAGTTTAGACTTCAGTGCCTTTTTGGACCAACAGCAGCAGTCTATTGTGAGTGACAGCCAATCCAGTCAAGAACTGGGAGGAACTCAAAGGAAGTGCCTGGTTTTGTCGGTTGGAGTTTCAGTTGAGCTTTGGCAGTGAAGAAGGAAGGAGCCCTGTGCTTTTCAGTGTGCAGTTTTAGTCAAAACGTGTAAGGCCCAGAGTTCCGGGTCTGCAGCTGGTGTAACAGCTTGTTAGGACTGAATCCGTCCTGTGAAAGAATCAAAGGATCTCTGAAGAGTAGAAACCAGGCTCACCCTGTAGAAGACTGGAGGAATTGCTGAAAATTGCATTTCGGTCTGTCAGGAACTGAATCTGCTGTGTTCTCCGGTATTGTGCAGTAATTGCATCGGGATACAGATGCAGCCTGCCTGGTATAGTGCTTCTTTATATGGATGTGAAGAGGTTTGTACCTCAAGTGAGCCCTGTTGACATTGAAGGACCCTATCTTATTTGGAGGTCGAGTACTAATTCGGGTCGCCTCCGTTGAATTGCCACATTAAATCCAAATGGAATTACTGTACTGTTGACTGTTTAATTTCTCCTTTTCTCTGTGTGAAAGGGCCCCACCAGCTGCCACGGGTTTGACTAGCCACTAGGCTTGGGTACCCAGGAACAGTAACTGATAGGGATAGGCCTGTGCACAGAGCCACAGGTAGATTATTAGAGTGATAAGCTAATTAACCTGATTTCCCTGTCCTTGTTATATCCCTCAAATAAATCAGAGCTGCTTGTTTCAGCAAAGTTATACTGCCTGAGGTATTTGTCTATGTTAAAGTACTGTACTGTGATTGTTGCACTGTATCTCATTTCACAGGAGGTCCCAGTGCCGAACCAGACCTGGGGTAAGTGTATACTGTGAAGGTAATTCTGATATATTGTGGGGCCACTAGTGGGAAGAAGGGGGTGGCAGTGTCCCAGAGGGCTGTGACCAAGTTAGTTTAACTATTGCAAACCCTGACCTCTGGGTGGAGGCACCCGCCATTGGATCCAGGCCCCTCAACCTGTTAGTGGCAAATCAGGCAGGGGTAGTAGCCCCTGGGATAGCGCCATCTAGGGGTTACATGTAACTTGTTTTATTCAGCTACAACAAGACCCTACATACAATAGTATACATATCCCAAACACATAATTTTCTTTGCGTATTTCTAAGCACTGCATCTTAAAGAAACCAACTCACAACTATGTAATATGTATAGTTCTTTAAACTTTGTAACATGCTGCTTTGTGAAGGGTTTTCAATACTGTGTGCCAAGTAAGGCATTGGTTACAGATGAATGTAAACCTCCACATCATACCTCTCAACTGTCCCTGATTTTCAGGGACGTCCCTGATTTTGCCTCAAAATTTTCTTCTGTCCCTCGTAAAATTTCTGTTTTTGTGACTGAACAGTGGGGATTGTAGGCATAAAATAATGTTAAACATTAAAGTTACAGATTAGTTCTTCATCAGAAAATGCTTCTTACACTAATTCCCTTATTCCTAACAGCTTTCTGAGTTAGTATTACCAATTTTTAAGATGTGTCCCTGATTTGGGGTCTCTGTCCCTGATTTTTTTAAGCCTTGTCCCTGATTTATGAGATAATAGGTTGAGAGGTATGCTCCACATGTATAAACCCCATCGATCATGCAGGTAGGGGAAGGGTGAGGATTAGGGTTGCTGTTTACCAATTTTTAATATGTTGACCCTGTATGAGTACCTTGCCAATAATCCACATGATAATGTCACCTCTTCTTCATTATGTAAGTCTATATAAACTCTCAATAACTGAGGGAGCCTGTCAGAGAGCTGTGCCTTTTCCCATGACCAGCACTGGCGCACAACCAAGCAGCTATCTGTGCAGTATGGGTGATGCGCTCTGGCAATACAAGGTTGTTATTTCACTAAGGAAAAAAAGGATGCCACATAGCTAACATGGAATTGTATTTATTTATTTAAAATTTGGTATCTGGGAAAGGCACATTGAGCCAGAGCTCGTTTCCAGGTGCGACCCAGAGAAAGGGAAAAGAGGGGTTTTATATTTCATTGAAAACGTAGTTACAATATTTGCAAAACTGAATAACAGATAAATACAGTACACATAATAATGTTAAAAATATTTACAAAATAGATAAAGGTAATGCAGTGTGCAAAGAGACAAGCTAGATAATGAAGTAGAAAGCATTATAGAGAGCAGTCTGAAAGAACAAAGTAAAGATTACCAAGACAGACAGCTAAGCTGTTGCAGTGGATGCCTGCCCAGAGAAATAGGGCAGAGCTTAAACAACGCACTAGATTCAGTAGTTTGAGAGAGCAGTACTTAGGAGTGGGGGGGGTCAGGCAGGGTTGCCTACGGGCATTGGGATCGGACAAGAACACGGGCTAGTGTGCAACCATTTGAGCAGCTGCTTGAAGACTTTCAGGGAGGAAGAGTTGTACAGGGGGGCTGGTTGCTGATTCAAGAGGTAAGGGAGGTGATAGGAGAAAGATAGGGAACCCATGGAAGTGCTGGGATGGGGCAGCTTGAAGATGGGTGAATACCTGGACCTTAAGCTATACTGGGAGGGGGAAACAGAGGAAAGGAGGTCAGTGATGTATGATGGAGCTTACCTGACCGGTATTTGGCAAGGAAAGAGAGAGAGAATGTAGTTTATGCCTATGAGTAAGGGAAGAAAGGGACAGGGAAGAGTAGAGAGAGCAGAGGTGGGTGCTAAGGAGGGATTGAAGGCAAAGTGGCAAAAAGAGTTGTAAACTAGATAAAGTAATAGCAGGGGTGGCACTGAAGATAATGTCAGCGTAATCAAAGAGGGGCAGAATTAGTTTAGTTAGCTGCTTACACACTGGGAGGGAGAGGGAATCTTTGTGACTGTACAAAAAACCTACTCTGGGGTGCAGTTTAGCACATAGTGCATCAATATGAGAAGAAAAGGACAGATGTTGGTCAAGCAAACCTTTAGGTATTTAAAAGTGGTTACTGACTCTGGGGGGCAGGGGGGGGTACCATCAAGTGAATAAAAGATAATAGGAGTGTGGATGGAGGCTAATTTTTGTGGGGTCCCAAAAGTCATAGAGACTGTCTTTTTGACATTAACCTTGAGAACTTTTTTGTGGAACCAATTGAATACGGCATTCAGATCAGACTGTAAGGGGGATTGAACTGCAATGGGAGAGGGGGCCAGAAGCAAACAGAATAGCATCATCAGCATAAAGATGAATATTAGAGGAATAGCAGACTGACGGGAGTTCGTTCATAAACATGGACAACAGTAAGTGGCCCAAAACTGAACCTTGAGGAATTACAGATAAACTGAGAATGACCACAGAAGTTTGAGGCCTGACAAAGTGGTGTGTCAGCCTGGAAACCTTGCCCCAACATATTGCATTTCTGTGTGGATATAGTAAAGAAGAGGAGTCATTACTGTGTGGATCATTGGTGTGAACCCCACATTTATATAAGCAAAATATGCAATGGTCTGACTCAAGATATGCAGTTTTTCATCGATTGTGTGGGGGCAGGACTTTCATTACTCACACGTGGCTCCATCACTTATGAGTTACAATCTTGCCCCTTTACACTTCAAGCTAAATTGCATATTTTCAGTTATGCCATTGCATATCCCCTTATGCACACATACAGTGGAGCCAGATAGGATGCAGTGCCATAATGCTGCAGTATATCACAAAATGCTGCAGTATCCTGCCAGAAACAGTGTAAGTCAATGGAAATTAAGACATTTTTTAGTGTAGTATTTTGTGACATGACATTTACTGTAAGTTACTGTGTTTCATTGTGACTGGCTTTCCTGTATATTTATACAACTGCAGTGGAGATAAACTGGTTAATATAAAAGGTATTGTTGGGGACCAGTGACTACATAGAGAAGGAATAACATGCTATAAATTCTGTATTCATGTCATTGTGACATTCTTAACCAAAGGAACATCAACTTTGTGAATGCTTGATGACCTCACAAAAATCCTGCCCTGTGCTATTTTAATCTTTAGCAGCTCAATTAAAGAGCTCAGTAAAAAGCCATGATTTTTAAAATGCCATGCACTGGACTCCCAGCTCAACCCCCAACTGGTATGGTGGGTCTCCTCTGAACTCCGTCTAATCCTTGAAAAATCAAGTGCCATCAACCTGCAAAGACTGAAAGCTTCAGCCTAAAAATAGCACCAGATGACTGTCTAAAACATGGGGCAACCAAAAAACATGACCAAAGCAGGATTGCAATTGGAGAAAGCTAAACAGACCACGTGAAAGAGAAGGTGCCTATGCAATTTACCCTCGAAGGCCTCAGACTACACATTCAGATCTGGGGCCAAGGAAGTAGATGTGGGATCATCAAGAGTATCACTTTTGATTGCTCTGGCACAGCAACAATGCTAAAGACACTACAAAGAATTGATGCTGATGCAGTGGAAATTCATAGGGATTCCAGAAAACTGGAACAGCGGATGACCTGCTATTTAGCCCTGATAAGTTCTTCCCCAGTAACTCACACCTCCTTTACTTCATTTCTAAAGGTGAACTCACTGTACAAGCAGCTTCTTTATTCTGAACTCCTAGCAGGCAATCGTGGGCTGGTGATGGATGGGCAAGTTGGGGGGAAAACTGTCAGCTCTGAAGTCACCTCCCGATTCTGCATACAACAGCAGCTCAAGTCCCTCACTTCATTGCACTGCACATTGCTACAACTGGTAGAGGACGGGTGGGCAAGCTGAGCGGACTAATCAGTAACGGCCAAACCTTCTGAGGCTCAGTTCAGCTCAGACCAGCACGTGGTAGGCGGTACAGTACAAGTAAACATTTTTCCTTCATAGCAACTACTGTAACAACTAACAGGCAAAGTGCTCTGCTTGTTATTTCCAAAATGATGATTATCTAATGTTGGTGATAGAATGGGGGCAGGTATACTGCACTGCAGCAGGTGTGAAGCAATTAAATGCAGATTTTCAGGATATAATGGACGCTCATGATAACAGACAGATTGGGGTCTCACCAACATGTCCGTTATAAGCGTGTCCAACTATAATCAGAAACAGTGAGGCAGATATTAAATTTAGCCCATGAAGATGTACAGCCAATTTCTGCAGAGAAACTTTAAAACTGGACTTTAGGATGCTTGCACCTGCTAATGAGACAGTCAGACAAAATTTATGTACATGTAAACCCCCTTTGGGGTGTGAGAATTAGGTAGTGTACGGGATTACACTGGGTTAAAGTTATGGGCTTTGTGCCCTGACCCTTTCAGGGGTTAAACTGACTGCCTCTGGGGGTCTGCCTGTGATTGGTGGGGAGTACCCTGGAGGGCATGCCTTTTCTGGCCGGTGCGGGAGCGCACAGGATGGAAGAGGACAGAGAGTGTTGGCAGCAGTGAGAGAAGCAGGGGCAGTTGCCCGCTCCAGGAATCAATTCCCGGTTTTTGAGATGAGGAGCAAGCCTAATTGACAGACGGGTGTGGTTCTGGCTGTAGATAGAGAGACTCCTTTTGAGGAGAACCTGATGCCAGTTGAAGCCCAGGAATAAGTGTCTATGAGTGGGGGCCAAACATGCGACAGAGGGAGTGAGATTCAGAGTTGAGGGAGAATGGGACTCCGCATCAATGGTGGGGATCCACCACCTCCATTTAGAGCTCCTGGAAGCCCAAGTTCAGGCTGCGAGATGAGCCATACAGGACTGGATGTGTAGCAGGACCTGAAAGGAATATATACGGCTCTACTATTAGTGGCTCGAGAATGCATGAATCCATGGGAAGATTAGGAGCAGAGGGGTTCGAGGGGACCTGCCGCCCATATTCTGAGGGTAGTCACCCAGGGGCAAAGTGTTAAAGCTAGTCGTCTGGAGGGGGACTTGCTAGCCCAGAGTTTAAAGGTCAGTGAATTGCAGTGGCCCAGACCAAAGGAACAGTGAGAGGAGGCTTGAGCATGGGACTTATCAAAGCAAAATAACTGTGCTGTGCTTATTGTAATATGGCAATGTGTATTATTTAGGACTATATGCTGCCTAAGTTTAGGGGTCAACAGCAAGGCGCCTCTCGGAAGATGGACACTGCATCAGGACTTTTGGGCATTATGTGGACATTAATTTGAAGGACCTTATGGTTTATAGCCCTACTTTCCCCAGTGGGATAGCCTGTCTAAGCTCCATGGAGTTATCAACTTTTATTAAAAAATCCATTCTTTGTTGTATCACTGGTTCCTGCATTCAGTCATTGCTGTTTGTGTGTTGCTGTTAACCATGTTTGCTTTGCAGCCCTGTCCACCATGGATTACTCCATCACCCCAGTTCCCAAAACCCTGAACGTAAGTCATCTCCATGCTTCTGCTGTGGTTCCCCCTCCCCACGGACAGTCTCCATCATACCCATAGACACCGGGGAAGGGGTGGGCTACATACAAGTTACCAATATCCTTTTGAACCGATGGCAGATGTTTCTCATATTTTGGGCTAAAGTGATGTAGCTATTTTAATGAATGGTGGAACTAGGTATAACAGGAGTGTTGAGATGCTGACCGGGGTCAGGGCAGCTAGAAATACAGCCTGTGGGGATCTCAGGGGGAGGGGCATCTGGGTGTATCCTACTGTCTACCTTAAGCTGTGAGTCACGGTAGTCTGACCCTCATTCATCAAATGACTGACTTGTGGAAGGTGGGGGAGGGGGTTTGCAAGAAATCTGTCCTGCCTTCCAGGCTAGCCTACCTCATGGTCTGGCCACAAGCTACTCCTGAGACTGGGATGCACCAGATATGTGACCTACCGCTTGGGATGCCCGGTGGGCTGGGGAACATGATTATGGGATGGCAATGACCTGCAGAGGGGAACAGTGCTCCAACCGCTCCTGTGCAGAGAAAGGCATGGGGGGGATGCCTAACCCCACAAAACACACCTAGATTACAGGGTCTTACTAGGGACATTTAGGATCCTGAGGTGGACCAGAGGGAGGTGTAGCAGCACAATCCCCACACTACTTACACCCGAGGCTGTGGTTCCATGGACTGGCTAGCACATGGGCACACTTGTCCCTTTTGTGGCTTGAACCTTGGGTAGGACGGTGAACCCTCCAACAGCCACTTGGCCAATCAACTGCACAGGGTGTCAGAGGCCAGTTAGTACTCTTGCTATTCCTCAGCACTCTACCGCCATAGGACAGAAAGCTTTCTCCTATTGCTTCCTAAAGCTTTGGAACTGACTGCCACCTCCTATCAGACGTTCCTCTTCCCCATCTTCAATTTCCTTAGCCCTTCACAATATCTATTGCCCTAAATGCACTTGTTATTAGTCCCCCTTCAACACTCCCGACCCTAGCACATTATCCTTTAGTCCTACTTTACTTCTATTCTCCTAACTGTACTTGTTCTTAGCCCCCTTCACAATCCTCCGAATCCCTTGCGCACTATCCACTATTCCTCTATCCCTGGCTTACCTCCTGTGTCCCAACTGAACCCTTTCTCTGATTACTTCCTCATATGCTACCTCCTGTTATACCCCCTCCTCCCACCCCTACCACAACCTATTGTGCCATTTCAACACTATACTACCATCCACAAGCTACTGTGCTATTTCGACAGTCTACAGCTGTCCTGCTCCCCCACAATCCCCTCTTCCCCCCTACTGATGCTCCCCCCTTTTTCCATTCCTAGTTTACTCCTATTTTCTCCAGCCTCCCTGTTCCTTATCCCACTTTTCCTCCTCCGGTCACCCACCACATTCCACTTCTCCTCCCTGCCGACCCTTCTCTCCCCCTCCTTTCCTGCCTGATCCTGTCCCCCCTTGCAGGGTTTTCTGTCACCTTGAAGGGGCATAAATCTTGGCTCCCTCTCTTCTACCCCTCTTCCTTTCCCCCCACTTTCTAATCCTGACCCCATGGCAGGGTTCTCTGCGTCCTGAAGGGGTACAGATTGTCTCTCTCTTCCCCCCTCCCTTCCCCCCATGTTCAAATCCATTGCCTGCTCACCTCCTTCTTCCTATCCCCTTCCTCCCTCCTGTTCCCCTGCCCCTCTCTTCTCTACCACCTCACTCCATTTCTCTCCCCTCGCTTTCTGCCTGGTTCTAACCCACTTGCAGGGTTCTCAGCAACTTGAATGAGTAATGATCTTGGTTGTCCCTTTCTCTCACTCTTCCATTCCCCACCCTCTACCCCTCCCCAGTCCACTTCCCCAATTGTCTTATAACTGCCCTCCCTTGGGTATACAATAGCACTTCGAATCGTGTGCTCAGCCTACTACTTCTAGCACTTCAAATGAGTTATACATCCTGTAACCTTTATCCTACTGGATCACCTGCTCTTGGGTTGTTGCAATGTATGCTACATCTGAATATGGTTTTGTTTACCCTGGCCAGTTGGTCTGGGTTATTTCTGCTCTGTAATTGTACTACACGGTTTGTTTTAGAAATTGTACTTGTATTGCTATGTGTTTGCTTGTTCTCCCAACTCTTGTCTGCCCCCGGACACTTCTGGAAACTAACTGTTTACAGCTCATGTTGTCTTTTCTGATTAAACATTTTCCAAATAAATAAATAAAATAAATAAAAATTTATTGTATTTAGGGCCAGCCAGGGACCAACATGGGCAAAATCCTACAGTTGTTGGTATCTGTAAATAGTTTTATGTTATGGCTTATTTACTGTGTTTTCTTGAGGGATGTTACATTGCATGAACTTGACAGAGCAGAGCTGTGTTTTGTGCTAGTCAGGGACTTTGCTACTGCTAGTAGTCACTATGGATGGCTTCGCACAACCATCCGCCAAGATGGATGACCACACCAACTGAAGGGGGAGATGAAAGGGCAATAGCCTCATGGTGATATAGAAACTACTGAAAATGTTTCTAAAGCAAAACTCAGAAGCCAAATTATGTCTATTACATGGCAGGTAAACTAACGTTTATTCCATACAGTGTTAATGGTGTGGGATCAGTGGCCAAAAGGGCCACAGTGCTCAGGGAGCTTAAGAATGCTAACTGTGTGTTGGAATTACAGGGGGCTTGCCAGGGTTCAGCCTCCCTAGCTCTGAAGAGAGCCCCAGTAGCTCACGAATTACTGCCATTGACTCATAACAAAAAAAAAGGGGGGCTCAATTTAAAGATTTGACCCTTATGGGCCCCCAGCACCTAAAGCTCACAAAGTTTAATTCCAACACTGCATAGACCTGCTACAGGAGATCTGCCTCACAATGGCAAAACATAACAAACTACAACGCAACTGGGTGGGAACTATTATTGCAACCTTGAAGCCTCAGGGGGGGAAAGAGGGTAGTGGCCTTTTGCTCTGAAAGGGACCACTTGGCAATTAGCTGATCAGCATAGTGACAAGAAGGGCAGGATTATAATAGCAACCCTTAAAACAAGGACTCGCACCTTTCACATGGTCAAAACTTATAGCCCAACACCAGCCCAGTCACATCGTATCACACACTCTTTAATAAATTGTCCACCCTCCAGGAAGGGCACCTAATGTTGGGGGGAAGGAACTGGAATGTAGTGGAGGACCCAGGCAAAGACAGATCCTCTAAAGCAGTAAATACAGGGAGGACAGCTGCATAAACTTTTAAAAACCTGAGGGAGGAGACGGGATTTGTAGACCCTTGGTGATCTCTGAACCCACACGCTAAACATTTCTCATGTTTTTTTTTCCGCCCAGCCAAGAACAGCTACATCAGGCTAGACAGATTTTTTATCTCTCAAGAACTATGATGCCCCTGGTGACTGTTTGTGAGATAAAGCAAATTCAATGAGTGGCAAATAGCTTGGTGCTTGTGTATAATTATGAGCTGACTGATATATGTTTGGTGTTTATAACGTGAGCTTTGGTGCTTCTCCACATCCCACCCTGTGTAGGATAGTGGATAGGTGTAGACTTAATGCCCAAAAAGAAGTAGCGAAGTGACTACCTTCTCCAACTCTAGACAGTGTGATCTGTAGCATGCAAGAGAGGAAAAACCCTCTCAGGGGGAAACCTCCGAGGACCCATGGTACTGACCTGCCTGTCCTCTGGGCATACTAAGAGGAGAATAATCCTAAATGTGCTTAGGCTTAGGTAAGGTTATGTCCAGGAGTATGGTCTGATGTTGCTGGTGGAAGAGTCCAATTCGTGGTCGAGATGAGCAGGCAGTCGATGTTGCAGATGACAGTTCAAGCAGATGGAATATCCAACTGGAATGCTGACAGGATGCTGTCACAATGGTTAATCTGAGTCTGAAATAGATGACTGCTGTAGATCCATAGCACTGCCTTTGAATACTAGATAGAGCTGCATAGTGGGAGTGTTTGTTGGGATAGCTGGAACCTGAAGTGGGTTCTCCTTCATTGTATTATGTGCTAATCTGAGATAGAAAGGTGAAAACCATTGTAGAAATGGTAGGAACCCATGTGGTCCGCCATTGCAATACGAAATAATGCCAGACATAAATGACCAGAGTCAATGAGGCTGATTGAAATAATATGAAAGTACCAGATAAGGCCCATCATGGGGCATGCAAAAGTGGGATGGCGAGACCCCACGTGGTCTACCATCACCACGGAGATCTTAGGCGTTCAACTGTGATGATGATGATAGTAGGCTCAGAGGTAGGTCAGCTGGGGCATGATCTTTCCATGGAGCCCTGATGAATGAAGAATTCATGTTTGAGTGACTGAAAGTCTCAGGTGGTCAATACTGGGAAAATGAGACCCTGACGAGGGTCTGCCATAGTACAAGAAGAAGTCCATTTTAGTAGAGAGGATAACCTCCTGTTTGAGGGGGAATACAACTGGAGGGATAGAGACCCCAAGGGGTCCATGATTGTGATAGAACGATGATTCTGAAGTGAGGGGGTGAATGTCTACCGAAACTGGCAATATGAGAGATGCAGATTGAGGAAGGAGGGTCCAGTGAGGGCGTGTTGAGAACAGATAACGGAAGATATGTGCATGATTTGAATTGCTGATTAAAACATGGTCCGATATAAGTCTATCAATGTTGTTCTATTGGTTAATTGAAGGTAAAGCGAGGGTCACAGAAGTTGGATTGGAAGATAAGGAATAAGGGAAAGGCTGTCGAAGGGCATGTAGAAGAGGGACAGCGGGACCCCACGTGGTCCACCATCGCCATTGTAAAGAACGATCCAGTTGGTAAGGGGTACCCTCATGAGCGAGACTCCATTGCAGTCCATGGTAAAGAAGCTGAATCCCCCTTGAATGTACTCTTGAAGTGAATAGGAAATACTTGAGGTATGGTAATGCCATTTTGCAGGCCACATATGTTCGGGATGGCGGGACCCCACATGGTCCGCCATCGCTGTATGACTGAGTAGTGAATGATTGGGGTGGTAAGCCCCCATATGGTTCACCATCACCATGAAATGGAGTAGAGAATGAGCAGGATGATGGGACCCCACATGGTCTGCCATCGCCATAAATAGGCTGAATAAGGAAAGGATGCTGGACTCCGCTGTCTGTTGAACTGTGTAGCATGTTCTCAAGTAAGGAGGACAAGACCCGAAGTCGGCCAATCTGCAGTATGGGAACTTGATGGAGCAATGAGTTGAATTACTTGGAGTAGATGTTGATTGAGAAGGCGGGAACCTCCATAGTCCGTCATTGCATAGCAAAAGTCATGCCGGAAGTGTGCCGGATAGGGATAGTGGGACCCCACATGGTCCGCTATTGCCGTATCAATTGAGTAGTACCTGAGTGGGAAGGCGAGATCCCACTGGTTCACCTTCATCATGGTAAACAATGGTGCATGACAGGATGGCGGGACAGTGGAAGTCTGGTCGTATGATCCTGGAGACATATTAGCTCCTATAACTGGTAATAGGTTAGGAAGATTCCTGGAAGAATGCATAACTCAAAACTTTACCAAACCTAGCAAGGTCTGACCGGACTGCAATGAATCCCCTGAATGAGATGGGCTGCAGCTGCTAACGTAGGAGATGCGATAACCATCCCAAGCACAAACGGCTCTGCCTTAGGGTAGCAGTAAATTAGGTAGCCAGGAGTAGTGAAGGTGAAGGCAAATAGTTGCAGGCGTGGTTGTCAAATTAATGCAAAGAGACAACAAAAATAGAGCGTATGGAGTCCGTTGGACTGAAGGAGATAGTCTTCATGTGTTTCAAATGAGAATAAAAGCCAATAAACGGAAAGGGTTCTAGCTCGGACTTATCCTGAGGTAGTGTTGATAGGAAAAACATTAGCTTCAAATCAAGGCAAGGTCCTGTACAAATGGTGGGAAACCAACCTGTTGAGCTCTTATGCAGGGAGCACCTCAGGAAGGTCGGGAGAAGCGCAGTGCAGGTGAAGGAGGGGATTCCATACCTACAGTGCGGATAGCTGTGATAGGCAACTGGAGGAAGGCAGCTTTCATGTCCTGGCCAGTCAGAAATAAGCAAAGAACTGGTAGCAGAGATAGCTTATGAGGAAACAGGGGTCCATCCAAAGGTGGAGATCCATTGAGAGCTCTTTACGGTGCATACCTTCCAAAGCTGAAGCAATGGTAATGGGCGTGAGGGCCGCTATGGGAGGAGATAAGGAGGGGCAGAAATCCTGGGATAACTGGCGGGCGAGAATGCAGCTGGAGGAAATGAAGCAAAAAGCACAGAGCAGGAACATAAAAAAGCGATGGGAGGAAGGCTGGCTATAGAAACTGTAGAAGTGGCAAGATGAATCAGGAGGAGCCGTAAGGAGCAGCGGCTGGGGAGACACAATAACAATCCAGAGGATCTGAGGAGGCGGCGAGGCAGAGGATGAACAAAGCCCCAAAGAAAATGAAGAGAAAGCAGGTACAGAACAGAGGGCAGGGGAGGGAAGAGGAAGGAAGGCAGGAGCACAACAAGGAGAGGAACGCCGAGACAGGACAGAGGAAGAGCAGGGAAACAAAGGGGAAGGGGCCTCAGCCAACCAGCCATGCAGTATTGCTGAAACACTCAAAGCAGAGCAGGAGGTGGCCTACTGTTTAAGTAGGTAATGGGGGAGGAACTATGTCCCCCCATTGAACAACAGGCTAAAAGCCTTCCAAGTACTATCTCAGATCATGCTCAAGTGGAATTAAAACTAGATTTTGCTACAGCCCAAAAGGGATACCTCCTGGAGACTGAATGGTGGCTGGTTGAACAATGAGACATTCCTCTCCCAAATGAGACAGCACATGCAAGATTACCTGGCAATAAATAAGGAGACCAAGTCACAGCAGAAACATATCTGAGATGCCCTTAAGGCAGTATTGCTGGACCATTGCATAGCTTATGAAGTATACAAAATAAACATAAGCCCAATCCCAAGCAAGGCAAGGGACACTCCTGAAAGAGATCGCTGCAGCAGAATCACTACACAAAAATACTCAAAACAGAGCTACCCAAAAACAATTGACCAAGTTAAGGCAAGAAGTAGACAGCATCGTGATGCATAAGATCGAAACGCAGCTTAGATTTACGAACCAAAAATATTATGAACACAGAAATGAGGCCAGTAGACTCCTGGCATTCCAGCTACAGAAACAGAAGGCAGACAGGTATATTTCCAGTATTAAAAAAAGTGTGGGGGTAAGCTCTGTCTGCGCCCAGCCAAGAGATATTGTTGCTGCATTTCAGGAATTCTGTACACCACTTTACTGGGAGGAGAGAGGGGAGGGGCACCCTAAGAAAATCCTACAGTTCCTTCAAAAAGCAAGGTTACCTAGGCTTGAGGAAGAGCAAAAGGAAAGGTTGGGAGCCAGAATGACCTTCGAGGAAATATACCAGGTAATCAAGGAAATGCGCCATGGGTAAGTCACTGGGCCCAGATGGGTACATAACCCGAATTTTATAAAGCCTTCACGGAGGAGATGGTCCTCACACTCAGTAAGATATTGCAGCCATATCAGCGGTAGGAGATGCACCCCTGTCAAGCACAGAAGCTACTGTGTCCGTCATTCTAAAGCCCGGGAAGGATGCGACTCAATGCGGGTGATACTGCCCTATCTCATTGATAAACCAGACTGAAATTTTTTTTGTGAACATACTACCAAACAGACTCCAAAAAATTGTAGAATGTCTGAGACACCTGGACTAGATGGAATTCATCCCAAATCGGCATAGTCATTAAAATATAAGAAAACATCTGAACTTTATGGTGGCAGTATAGGGGACTAGGGAGACAAACGCAGTCCTGGCAATCGATACAGAAAAGGCATTTAACTGCCTGGACTAGAAGTTCTTACAACACACCATGGTGACATTTGGTTTGGGAGAAAGATTCAACAAATGGGTGGTGGTCTCTATGACAGGCCCACAGCAAGGATGAGCATGAATGGGGTCTTTTCATAGCCATTTAACATCATGAGGGGAACCAGGCAGGGGTTCCCCCATAACCCTTTCTCTTTGCTCTAAGCATAGAAACTGTTGTGGCAGTGATTCTGCAGTCAGGGAAAATTCAGCGTATTAGAGCAGAGGGATTGAGACCAAACTAGCATTGCATGCAGATGACACATTGTTGAAAATATGATAGCCGCCTGGTTGAACATTTTAAAAGACTAAGGGGCAGCCTCCAGGTTCAAGGCAAACGACAACAATTAAGAGATTATGGTCTCCTGAGCAGGGAAGGGGGGCTCAGATGCCCGGAAGAAAGACTGTGGGTTCAAATGAGTGAGTAGGCAGTTTAGATAGCTAGGTATCCAGATCCCGACCTCAACCATAAACCTGTATGAGACAAACTACCTGCCTCTGCTTGAAAATATGGATGCATATATGAAAAGATGGGGAGAACATTCTCTTTCTCTCACTGTTAAAATAGAGACGATTAATATAAACATTCTGCCTGATTCTTATTTGTATCCCTGCATATCAATACATGGAGGGCAATCTGGCACAGAATCATTAAACAATGGACTAGGTTGATGTGGAGCAACACCCATCCCTGAGTAAATTAGGTGGTACTGATGCAGAAGAAGGGAAAGGGAGGCCTAGGACTTCCAAACCTTTAGGCCTACTTTAGTGTATGTCAGATATGCATATAATACCACATCTGAAGGAAGATAGGGCCACACAATGGATCACGATGGAGGGTGAAGACAGAATAGGGCAAAGAATATTTAACACCCTATACGACAGAGAGTTATAGAAAGCACAGAACCCTTGGGTAGGGGTGCTACTAAAAGCCTGGAAAGATGCAACAGTAAACAGAGAACAGCCTCACTTATGTATATACACTTCCATCATGGTAGTGAGGAGTTTAACCATGGGCAACTAGACCCCACATTCAAGAGGTGGGAGACCAAAGGCTTATGGTGGCTAAGGCAATTGCTTTTCAATGGCCTCCCAAAAACCTTTCAGCAACTGTAGGCAGAATATGGCCTACCCCATAGAGACTTCTATTGTTTTCCACAAGTTAGTAATTATATCATTACTGAGCCAAGAAAAACACACTTGTCCAGAGAGGCAGGAGCTCTACAGTCCCTCATTGGGAGGCTGACAGAAAGTGCAGGGCACAAGCACCTCATTTCACACCTTTATAAGGTCTGCCATAAAGATACTGGTAAATTGAGGGAGGGATTACACAAAAAAATGGGAAGAAAGGCAGGGGGTTACTCTTTCTGATGAGGAGTGGGAGACCTGCTGGAAAAATGCAGCAAAAACATCTGCTTCTCCTAACTGGAGAGAGCACAGGTGGAACATTCTCACTAGATTTTTCATGACCCCTATAGTAACAGCCCACTATGTGACTACCCAAACCAACAAATGTTGGGGACTTTGTAATATAAGGGCACACATGTGTTTTGGAGTTGCCCAGTGCTGGCTATGTATTGAGAAGAGGTTTCCAGAACAATCTCCAAAATATTAGGTATAGAAAGTATGGATGGTATTAAAACCATGATATGGGGAAAGGTACCTAGGGGTGTCCAGACAAAAGGAAGAAATTGCCTCCTCAATATATTAATTTCAGCAGCTAGTAGGCCCATCACTCAAGAATGGCTACAAGCTACCCCACCCACGCATGAACTGTGGCTCACAAATGTCAAAAGGGTACTTGAGATGGTATGGCTCACCGTGAAACTGAGACATACCGCTGAGAAATGTAAGGCCTTTGCATTCTTTTCTTTGGCATCTTAGAAGAACACATAGGCACCCCAATAAAAGAGAAACCTGCAATGCTCCCCTGAATTGCTTTGATTTGAGAGCATGGAGGACTGGTCCCTCCTCAATTCCCCTTCTTAACTACCCATAACAATTCAATCTAAAATGACAGTGATAGTCCATGAATTACAAGATATTTCCAGTTCTGACTAGGGCAAGACAGTAATGCAGCCTGAGATGGATTGTTCATTTCTAATCATAGCAAGGCATATTTTTGTTTGTTTGATATTCTTTCTTCTTACCATTTTTATGTAATGTTTTCCTTTACCCACCCCTGTATTTATTTTTCCCCATTCACATGCAAAGGATGTCTTTTAATATGTATTCATTGCTGATGATAAATTGTAATAATATATGAAATAATGTCACTTTGCCCTGTACTGTGAATTACTTTGGTTTAATGAAGTGTCTGCTATACTGTCTACATAGAAACATAGAATTTGATGGCAAATGAGGACCACACAGCCTAGCTAGTCTGCCCATTTTCCTTACTCACTGTAACAATGCAGGCCCTTCTTGATCTCTGCCTTTACCCCCTCTTTCCTTACCACTGATGTTGCCTTATGTCTATCCCATGCCTTCTTGAATCCTATTACAGTTTTTGTCCCCACCACCTCTGCTGGGAGGCTGTTCCAGGCATCTACCACTCTTTCTGTGAAGAAGTACATCCTGACACCTCCTCTGAGTCTTCTCCCCCTCCAGCTTCATAGCATGATGACTTGTTCGTGAGCATCTTTTTCCTCTGAAAAAGGCTACCCTCTTGAAACGTATTTATACCTATGAGGTATTTGAAAGTTTCTATCATATCCCCCCCCCTTTCCTCCAGGGTGTACATACTGAGGTCCTTCCGTCTCTCCTCATAGGGCTTTTGATGCAGATCCTGCACCATTTTAGTTGTACTCCTCTGCACTGCCTCTACTCGGTCAATGTCCTTCCAGAGATGTGGTCTCCAGAACTGGACACAGTACTCCAAGTGAGGTTCCACCAGTGATTTGTACAGTGATATCGCCACCTCCATCCTTATGCTGGTGATACCCCTCCCTATGCACCCTAGCATCCCACTGGCTCTCCCCACTGCCTTGTCACACTGTTTGGCCACCTTTAGGTCATCGAGTATGATTACCCCCCGTCTCTTTCCTGTTTGGTGGTCACCAGTACCACTCCCTCCATTTTATACTCTGCCCCTGGGTTTCTGTGCCCCAGGTGCATGATTTTGCACTTCTTTAATTGAAACTTAGTTGCCACACTCTTGACCACTCTTCAAGATTTCTTAGATCTCTGTTCATTTTTTCTGCCACCCCCAGAGTGTCTACCCCATTGCAGAGCTTAGTGTCATCTGCAAAAAGGCATACCTTCCCTTTTAGCCCCACTGCAATGTCACTAACAAAGACATTAATGAGGACCGATCCAAGTACTGATCCTTGCGGCACCCCGCTGGTCAGCCTCCCTTCCTTGGAGTGAACTCCGTTTACCACCACCCTCTGTTGCCTATCCCTCAACCAATTTCTAACCCAGTTTACCACCTTTGGACCCACTCCTAGGCTGCCCAGCTTGTTTATGAGTTCCTATGTGGAAAGGTGTCAAAGGACTTACTGAAATCTAGGTAGGTCACATCCACTGCTCCACCCTGATCTAATTCCTGGGTTGCCCAGTCAAAGAAATCTATCAGATTTTTTGACATGACCTCCCTCCATTGAATCAATGCTGCCTAGGATCTTGTAAGCTACTGGATTCAAGATATTCCACAATCCTTTCCTTCAGTAGTTATTCCATCAATTTCCCCACCACTGAAGTCAGGCTGATTGGCCTGTAATTGACAGCCTCCTCCATGCTCCCACTTCTGTGAAGTGAGACTACATCTGCCCTCCTCCAGTCCTCCAGGTCCACTCCCGTTTCCAGTGAATGATTGAACAGGACTGTCAGTGCAGCCAGCATCTCTCTAATTTCCTTCAATATCCTTGGATGTGTCCAGTCTGGCCCCATTGCCTTGTCCCCTTTCAGATTTGCAAATTCCTTCAGGACTCTCTTCTCTGTAAATGGACTAGTGTCCACCTCCTTCCTTCAATGCCCCTGACACTTATCTGTGGTCCCTTGCCTTCCCCTTCCTCTGTGAACACTGAACAAATGTATTTGTTCATGATGTCTACTTTTTCCTCGTCCCCCTCCACACACTCCCCCTTTCCTCCATGTCCTTATAATCCCTTCCCTGGCCTTTCTCCTTTCGCTTATATAGCTGAAAAATGTCTTGTCCCCTTTCTTTACTGCCTGAGCTATTTTCTCCTCTATTTGCACCTTTCCGCTCTTGACTGCTTTCCTTGCCTCCCTCTTCTTCTCCTGATACACCTCCCTATCCTCCTCCTCCTCCTGCTGCTGTGTCCTTATACCTCCTGAATGCTAACTGTTTTGTCCTTACCTTCCTAGCCACCTCTTTAGAGAACCATAGTGGTCTCTTTTTCCTCTTACTTTTGTTTACTTGCCTGATGCAGAGGTTTGTTGCCTTCACTGTCCCCCCTTTTAGTTTTGCCCACTGTTCCTCCACTCCACTCAGTTTCCGCCGCCCCCCCAACCAGGGCATCCCTGAGGCATTCCCCTATCTTTGCAAAATCAGCCCTCCTGAAGTCCTGGACCCTTGCCTTTGTGTGTTTTGCTTCTGCCACAGTGCTTATATTGAACCACACCATACAGTGATCACTGGTCCCCAGGTGGCCACGCACCATGACATCTGTAACACTGTCCCCATTGATGAGTACAAGGTCCAATATCGGTTCCTCACAAGTGGGCCATCTTGCTAGTTGCCTGAGGATTGCCCCCTGCAGGGAGTCCATGATGTCCCTGCTCCTAGCTGAAGCTGCAGCTGGGATGCTCCACTCTACATCCGGCAGATTTAAGTCCCCCACCAGCAGCACTTCCCCCTTATTTGCCATCTTTTGAATGGCTTCCACCAGAACCTTATCCATCTCCCCTTCCTGTGCTGGAGATCTATAGATCACACCCGTGTGAATAGCGGCTCCATTTCCTGTCTCTAGGGTGACCCACAGTACCTCCACCCCACCCCATATTCCCTGTATCTCTGTTTCTTTTATGCTATCCCTCACGTAAACAGCCACTGCTCCCCTTTCTTACCCACCCTGTTCTTCCTGAAAACAGTATAAAATCAAAATAGACCGTCAGCACTCGTGAACCAGTATGTAAAGCTTAGTACAGAATTTACAAACTGATTCACGAGAGCTGAGCTTTCTTTTTAATTTCATATTGTAAGCTGGCTGCTTTTGCTCGAGCACTGCCGTATACTGTGCACACCTTCTCTGTGTTTGCTGAAAATAGTATAGCCTGGTATGACTATATCCCAGTCATAGAAACATAGAAACATAGAACATAGAAACATAGAAACATAGAATTTGATGGCAGATAAGGACCGCTTGGCCCACCCAGTCTGCCCATTTCCCTACCTAATGGATAAGCTGCAGATCCTAGTTAACCAGCAGCCTACTTCTTTCTACCCCCACCCCCTAGAATTGCCTTATGGCTGTCCATGTATGCTTGAATTCAACCACTGTTTTTGACTCCACAACCTCCTCCGGAAGGCCGTTCCATGCATCCACAACCCTCTCTGTGAAAAAATACTTCCTTACATTACCTCTGAGCCACCCCCCCATCTTCAAATTGTGCCCCCTTGTTCTTGCACACCTCTTTTTTGAAAGATGCTTCCCTCATGGACTTTGTTGATTCCCTTGAGGTACTTGAAAGTTGAAAGTTCTCATTGCACCATGACTTAGTAATGGTGACAATGTCCAGATCAGCCTCTGCCATAATGGCTTCCAGGTCTGAGATTTTATTTCCCAGACTTCAAGCATTTGCACACATGGCCTTCCAAATTCTGCTACCACCCTGCTTGTCAACCTGATGATGGGAAAGAGCTGGGAACAGTCTGCTTAAAACCATGCCTGCTTTGGTCCCAGTGTGTTCTGCTTCCACCTACTGTAACAGGATAAGAAGCTCCTGTGTTGTTTGCACTATTTCAAAGTACCTCTAAAGACAATGATTATCCAGTAAAAGGGTGTAACTGATTTTGTCAATTTCCTTAAGAGCTGACTGGATGAAAGAAAAACACACAACTCTCAAATCCCAAGCTGCAGAGCAATCAAGAGGCACAATCACTTGTGAATGTTTATAATGTAACAAGGAAAATGGAAACTAATACCTGCAATTAAGATATAATAATCTACCATCACTAATAATAATAACTGTTTCCTGAACCTAAGTCATCTGTTGAAATTGTTCCCAGAAACTAGGCAGGGATTATAAGCATTATGAAAAAAGCATCCCCACAATACTAAATCACATAACCTACATTAAGTGATTAAAGTACTTTACCACTACTTCAAGGTAAAGGCAGCAATCCACAAGTTCCTCTAGTCATTAAATGCAACTTTTGCAAACCCGGTACACTTTGACCATTGCTGGAAAGCAGTCTGTAGATTAGTTCTGCAGTGTTCACTGTGAACACTTGGATTCTCAAAGGCCGGCCCCATGCGTTCCCTAATTGAATTGAGGTATACATCTAGTCTGGGGTTTACATACTAGGTACACCTCAAGTGCAGCTTACACACATCTCAAAAATACTGAGCACCTCAACTGCACCTTACAAGTTTACATGTACATTTAGAAGTGTGCTCCTCAAATACACCTTAAATACTTAGCAGTAAGTAGTAAATACAATATCTGCACCTCACAAGTTTTTCATTTAGCAGTATACACCTCAACTCACCTTGACTTCTGCCTTGTGTTGCCGAGTTGAAAGCTATCATTTTTGGCCCTGTAGGGACACCATTGACAGGTCTAATTTTAAAATCCCCTAAAGTATTTCCTGGTTACTGGCAGTTTGACAGTCTTGGGCAACAGCTGGAAGTAAGTTTAGCCAAACAGTGATTGCAAAATAACCAATCTTTTTCAGCATAAGACAATTCCCTGCTTATATTTACAGTTTACTCATGCTGTCAAAGGTGTCAAGATCTTACTAGGATGTGAACATGCTTTTATGTGTGTGTCTATTTTGTATATTTAGTAGGCGTGGGGGACTGTAACTCCATGGTACTTTTTCTGTGCTTTTTGTAAGGTTCACTGTTTCCAGTGATAAAACACTGGGCTACATTCAGGAGCATTACTGTACCTTCAGCGTTAACACCACTTTACTTTGCCTTAACTAATCTTATTCAGTAATGTTACATTGAATAACATGGGAGATTGATGAATTAGATTAGGCAAGGCAAAGTGAAGTGCTGTTAATGCCAGAGGTAATACGCGTGAATAAAGTCCAGAATCTTTTGAATACTGTTCCTTCAGACACTGATCCATTTATCTATTTAATGCAGGAATTACTAAGAGTTTTGTCTCTGTGTGTGATTTCTATAATCAGGCTGTAGAGGTGACAGGATACGGGTAAGGCAACTGTCCCCCTTGTTAATACTTTATAACGTTTAGCTTAAAACTAGCTAATCGAGCAAATAATATATATCAACTACACCTCTGACCTACACCTCAAATGAGGTGCACCTAATTAGCATTTTTAGATATATATCAATTACACCTCTGACCTACACCTCAAGTGAGGTGTGCCTAATTAGCATTTTTAGATATATATCAACTACACCTCTGATCAACCTAATTAGTATTTTGTAGGCACATATTAGCTATACCTAGATTACTCTGTAACTGTACTGCTTTTGAGCCTCATGTACACCTCTCAGACAGTGGTGAAGTTGAGGTGAACAGCTCAAGGTGTACCGAGGTGCACACCTCACGTGAACCATAGCAGTACATCAAATACACGTCATTGGGTCAGGGATGCATACAAGGCTGTCTTCAAAGGGGCTGCATCTGCCCTGTTGCTAATTGTCGCACTGCTCATTTAGTGGGCATGGGGTGCATCAGGATACATTTTTGCTTCCATCAATGGATGCATCAGCCCAGGGCCTAGGTCAGCTAGACTTACTTATTTAACTATTTAGTTATATTTGTTGACCAAGAAAGGCGAACTGAGTCGGGGCTCATTTCCTGGCATGAACCAGGGGAGGGGCCAAAAGGGGGGGCAATACTGCACAAAAAAGTATCTAAAGTGGGGTACATGTACAATAACAGTAATGGAGCACAAAGAATACAAATTTATCGAGATATTAAATAGACAATTTGCAAATGCTGCTGAGGCAATCTGGGTAATAGCAGGAAAGAGTTGAAGTAACAACAGACACTATTTTATTATGTATGTTAATACGCCTGCAGCGACCACTCCTACAGTTGTAAGAGTGGTCTCACGTGCAGTCATAGTGTGTGAGAACCACCAATGGTAAATGTGGTCTCCACAGACGTATTAATATATTTTTGATCGACGTCAATCAATAATATAATAAAAATTTTAAAACCTCCTATGAATGAGCTTGTTTCCAGTGCATGTGTCCAAGAGGCATTCTCTACAGATTAAGAATGTCTCACGTGCCGGAAAAGGGAGTGCTGTGACTGGTTGAGAATGCTGCCTTGATCTGTAATGATCTAGCCTGACATAGTGCCTGACAGCAGATGCACCTAGCATCGAACAAATACTGCTGGAAACCATGTCTGACTTTTGTGACTCAGACAAGGTTTGTACAATAGCCCCTGCTGCTTCTGACAGACACAGACGGGACCACCAGACCCAGGTGCATTGGTGAGATAAATCTTCATCTGATCCTTCAATAATCAGTAGAGATGTGTAGAAAAAAAATTTCCACTGGCGAAATTTCCACGACAGTCAGACTTAAATCCAATAAGCAACTTTTGTGGAAATTCCGCCGGTTCCTTACAGTAGTCCAGTTAGTACCATTTAATATTTTCCTGGTGTCTAGTAGCACCCCCCCCCACACCAGTCACCACTCACCACATATTGTCCGGTGCCCCCCACCCAAAATAGAAATAAAATTCTGGTGCTAGCGTCCCTCCCCACATGATCACCAGCCCCACATATCAAAAATAATACCTTAGTGGCTAGCAGTCTTCCCCCCTACCTAATCACCCACCCCACATATCAAAAATAATTCCTTGGTGGCTAGTGGTCCCTCTCCCACATGATCATCCATCCCACATATCAAAAATAATTCCCTAGTGGCTAGTGGTCCCTCCCCCCACCCGATCACCCACCCCACATATCAAAAATAATGCCCTGGTGGCTAGCGGCCCCTCCCCCCACCTGAGCACCCACCCGATGTGGACATCATGTCCTGGTGTCCAGTGTAACCCCCATCCCAATCCCTCGTATAGTCTAAATAAACATTTCCCTAGTGGTCTGGTGAGCCCCGCCCTATCCCCAATTCCCAGTCCATGAATTCAGATATTCCTGGTGGTTTAGTACACCCCAACCCCCCACTCTGGCAGGTAATGTCCCATACCCCATTCCCCCATTCCGAACCCAAGCAGGGGACCGGCACAGCCCTCCTCTCTGCACCATGGCCAGCCACCCACTGAGCTGCCAATGAATGAGCATGTGCTTTCTCTCCCTTCACATAGGTTTCATAGGTTATTGTGAGCAAAGTCAGACAATTTGTCCTTTAAATGCTCGACAAGCCTTAAAACATATAACCTGTAACTGCATTACAACAGCAGTATAGATCCAACTTCGTTTTGAATTCATTCATGGACCTAATATATAGCTCACCACTTCAAATGGTAAATTGTTCCATATTGACACAACCCTTTCTGAAAACCATGTAGCACTTTTTTTGGAGTAATTCAAGTTTCCTTTAAGCTGTAGTTGATGTGACCTGGCACTATCCCATAACTCCCTTGTTTCCAGGCCAGTCGTGTCCCATAAATCCAGACTATCAAAAGCATGAAAAACTAAACAGAGCTCCCCTATTAGCCTGCGATATTCCAGTGTAAACTGATTCAGATTACATAATTTCTCCATATACTCTAAGTGCCTAAACTCAGATATCATCTTGATAGCCTTACATTGCACTCATTCTAATAATTTAATCTGTTTTATGGAGACTTCCAGTGACATCACCGACAGGAATGGTTGCCCGAAGAGCACATCCAGACTGACGGTGAACTAAAAATAAAACATCTGATAGAAAACAGCAGAATGTTTCTATATTAATACAGCACTATAAAGCATAATGAGTCAATGAATGAGATCCAGAGGCAGAAGGGGAGCAAAAGGTCATGATCGAACAAGACCAAAGCCGGACCAAAGCCCTAGCCCCTCACCATCAAGGACCTTGGAGTCAATTACAGGCTCAGCTGGGGAGGAAGATACACCATCGCACAGCAGCTCTGTGGAGAGCAGGGTGACATCTGCTAGCACTATGAAGATGCTACACAGAATCGACTAGATTGTAGCAGACATTAAAAAAGATATGAAACGCTTAGAGAGGAGAACGGATGAGGTGGAATCCGGTCTTAATGAGGTGCAAGAGGAAAATATGAGGCTGGGCCACATTTGGAAGCTCAAGGGAGGAGGAAGAACATCCATAGTTTTGGATTTCATGACATGCAAGCAGGACAATCTGGTGGCCTTTGTCCAGTAATGGATGCATAGAGAACTAGAAATACCGGATTCGGAGCCCCTGGAGTTGGAGCATGTTCATCGGGCCTTGGTACCCAAGCCACAAAATGGTTCTCCCCCGTTGTCACTACTTGTAAAATTCAACAGATTTCCAGTGAAAGAGCAAATTCAGAGGAAAGCATGGGGGAAGAAGGACCTAAATCTTACTGGGAAAAAGGTTTATGTGGATCAAGACTAACTGAGTTCCACCATGCAGAAGAGGAAGCAAGTGCCGGCAGTCATCAAACAGCTGAAGGAAAAAAACATCTGAGCACAGCTACGTTACTCAGCAAGACTGATCATCCAGTGGGTAGAGGGACAGAAATCTTATAAATCCCTGGTGCAGGCGATGAAGCAGCTTCAAAAGGCAGGCATCAAGGTCCTTGACATCCAGCAAGAATTGACAGAGCACTTAATTTTACAGCACATCTGGGAGCCAAGCAGCAGAGGGGCAGGCACCACAAGACAGCGCCGAGCGGGGAGCAGGGTCAGATGAAAAGCTGTTTCGAGACATAGCCAGTATTGGCAAAATAACATGAGGTAAGCTGGGACCTTGATTGGGGCATCCCTGAACACAGAAAGAGTTGCGTTACCAGCAGTTTTGATTCTGCCGTACTTTGAAGTATTTCAGTGATGGCTAGGAGTTTTCCTTTCTCTACAGAGAGGATCCCCTGCTCCCCCCCCTTTTTCTTCTTTAATTTAGCTCTGAAACACAAGACATGGAGAACCCACAGCTTCCAGGGATGCCCCCTACTACACTCTCTGAAGGACCCCCCCTTTAAAAGGGTTTATCTGATCCCTTGTGTCAAACTAACATTGCGTGTGGAATATTGACCAGCCAGGGATTTGGCCACCACTTCAGATATTGAGAACAGTAAGCACCTAGAAGTGGACTTGGAGGCTGAGCAGGAATAAACTTTAACTGTGAAGCAGATGATCGCTAACGGCAGCAGGTGGTGACCGAAAGCTGGATTGATTATGCGCTGACCTGATCAGCATCCAAGGTTAGGTCCTTGAAGGGGATCTCACCCTCAGAATCTCAAGATTTGGACTCCTTCCTCCCTAGAGGAAAAGTTTTGTAAGGTGTCTGGTAAGGGACCTGGTTGTAGAGGATCCCCTGACTGGGAGCGACCACAATACTGTCTGGTTTCAAATAAGCATGGGGGGAAGGCGGAGAGATCTAGGACACTGGCAGTGGACTTCAGAGGGTGGCAGACTTTGTGGGCATGGGAAATATTCTCAAGGATCACTCAGGGGATTATAACAATGACAAATGTGGAAAAGAGATGGGAGGTCATAAAACCGGGACTTCATGAAGCAGTCAGGACCTGCACTAAGGTGAAGCGTAAGGGAGCAAGGTCACATAAACCATGCTGGTGGTCCAGTGAGGTTCAGGTAGCAGTCAGAGAAAAGCAGGCTGCCTACAAAAATATAAAACAAAGAGAGGGGATAGGGAAAAGGAAATGTACCATCTTGCATCTAGAAAAGTCACCCGGATGGTGTGGGGGGCAAAATCCAGTAAAGCAGCAGCTGGCGAAGGGGATATGGGGAGGGTTCTTCTGGTACATTGGGGAGTGGAGAGAAACTAAGGGCCATCTCAGCAGATTGAGATCAGAAGGAGGGTGGGTGGAAGAGGAGAGGGACCAGGCAGAGGTATTAAACAAGTACTCCTCTATGTTCACTAGGGAGGGGATGGGATATCTACAAAGCAAGGCACAATGGGGATAGAAGCGGTAGTGAGTGGGATCAGGGAGCAACAGAAATGGAGCAAGAGGATGAAGAGGTACCTCAGGGGTGTCACATCAGGATAAGGATAAAAAGACCAGTAAGGTGGAGGGGACAGATGATGCTATCTCCACCGAAAGGGTGTGGTTAGCCCTTAAGGCCCTAAAGAAAGTTAAATCTCCTGGGCTGGATGGCATTCATCCGAAAGTATTATGAGAATTGGCGGACATAATGGCTGCACCCCTGGCAGAACTCTTCAACAGGTCGCTTGAGACAGGGAGGGTATCTAGGGATAGGTGAGAGGCACATGTGGTGCCAATCCATAAAGAGGGGTCAAGGGAAGTACCAGGTAACTATAGACCCATCAGTTTGACCTCGGTGGTGGGAAAATTAATGGAGAGTATACTAAAGGAACAATTGGAGGTGTACTTGGAGGAGGTGGGAGGTCTGGATAGTCGACAACATGGGTTTGTGCCAGGTAGATCATGTCAAATCAATCTTGTGGAGTTCTATGAATGGATAACATCAGAACTGGATATGGGAAAGTCTGTGGATGTATTATACTTGGACTTCAGCAAGGCATTTGACTCTGTCCCCCACAATGGTCTGATGAAGAAACTGACAGGGTTGGGAGTAGGCCCTTTGATGGTCAGATGGATTGAAAACTGGCTAGCTGGATGCACTCAGAGAGTAGCGGTTGGTGGGGAGCTCTCGAACCCTAGAGGGGTCGGTAGTGGGGTACCGCAGGGCTCAGTCCTGGGTCCGATCCTGTTTAATGCATACATACTGGACATCAGGGAGGGTATAGGGTGTGAAATGAGTCTCTTCGCTGATGACTCCAAGATGGGAGCAGTAGTTGAGGGGGAAGAGGAGAGGTTGGCCCTGCAAGGGGACCTGGACACCCTGGAAAGGTGGACTCACACATGGAAATTAAATTTCAATATCACCAAGTGCAAGGTATTACATCTTGGGCGGGGAAAACCTAAATACAGGTACACCCTGGGAGAGGAGGCTCTGGAGGCCTCAACACGGACACAAGACCTAGGGGTCATAGTGGATGCATGCATGAATAACTCTGAGCAGTGCAGAAGAGCGGCTAGCAAAGCAAATAGGATGTTGGGATGCATCATAAGGGATATCACCTCTAGGAGCAGGGAAGTGATTCTGCTGCTGTACAATGGACTGGTTAGACCACACCTTGAGTACTGTGCACAGTACTAGAGACCACACTTGAAGAGGGACATACAGCTCCTGGAGAGGGTACAGAGGAGGGCAACTAGGATGATATGAGGACTAGGGGATTTGACGTATGAGGACAGACTTGAGGAGCTCTGCCTGTTTTCGCTGAGGAGAGGAGAGAGAGATGGGGGACATGATTGAGGTCTTCAAGCACCTCAGGGAATAAATAGGGTAAACACGAGGGATCTTTTAGAATAAAGCAGGGAGGTATCACCAGAGGGCATGGTTTGAAGTTGGAAGGTGGAAGGGTGAGGGGGGAAAAGAGGAGGAGGTTTTTCACTGAGAGGGTGGTGGATCCTTGGAACATGCTGCCTGGAGAGCTGGTTCAGAGATCCACAGTGGAGGGCTTCAAGAGAGGGTGGGACAGTCACAGAAAGCAGATGTATCAGATGATGGCTTGGCCCAGGGGTGTGGGGATGGATGATAGGGGTTTCTGGAACACAAGGGGGGGGCCTCGGTACACAACTAGGAATCGGAGGTTTGAGCAGATTCGATAGACTGTGAGGCCTAATCTGTTGGCAATTAGTATGTTAGTGTACAAGACTATAAATTATACAGTTGGGAGAAAGGGAGGGAGGGAGGGAAGGGCTACAAGGAGGCACAAACGTGGCCACACTTGGGCACAAGGAATACATCAGGCACAGCTGAGGGACTTCGAGGAGGAGGGGGAGATATACTTGAGTAAGTACAGGAGGGCAAGCCAGTAGGAAAAGCCAGGATAATGTTATTTGTACTGTGGTCAAACACAAAATAAGGGGTAGAAAAGCATGGCAGCCTGGAGAGAATAAGATCAGAGAAGGACATGCCCCCGCAACTGGATTCCTTCAGTGGTCAGAAAGAGATGGGCCTGCAAATACACCTAGAATGATAAGTACTAGTTACATACATGCTGGCTATCTGTGGGGGAAGTCTTGGGGAATGTGCGGGTGGGGGCAGGGAGATAGACAAATGTATCCTTTCACTATCAAGGGTCTGATGTTGGGTGGTTTCTCTCTAATTATCATCAAGATGTAATAGGCAGTTATGTAAAATAGATGTTTAACATAAGCTTGTTACCAAAGGAAGGATGCTTATATCACCGCACTGGAGGTCAGTACCAGGGGGAGGTTTATCTCGGTAGATGGAAAAAGGGGACAGCCTACTCCTGGTCTTTAGGTGGTACATGGTTTACCTTGGAGAGCTCGCCGCTGTGCAGTGACTGCTAAATTGCCACTTAGCAGACCGGTGTGTCTGGTCCTTAAGTCAGGGCCTTAGCTCCAAGATGGAGGGAAAATCCTTTGTACCAAATTTCCTGAAGTACTTCCACTTTCTTTTCCCTTTTGTTTTTTTTCTGTGTGTTTTGACAGCTGAACTTTTTTAGCTGTTAATGTTTATAGGTTTAAATTGTGTTATATGGTGGAAGATTGATGAATGGGGTTTGGGGAGAGAGGAGCATTTACAGGCGGAAAACAAGGTACAGTGAGAACAACGCTGTACTGCCTGGCCCAGGACAGAAGGGTGTGTCGCCAGGGCAGATACAGAAGCATTGAGAAAGCACCAAGGCAAGAATTATATCATATAAGATGAGGTAAAAGGGAGGCATTACTGAGGGTCAGAAGGGTGATTTTATACAGAAACTATGGGATCTCTTAAAGTTATACCTCTCAATGTCAGAGGGATCAATTCTGTCGTCAAAAGATTCAGTGTGCTAAGGGATCTAGCTAAGGCTCAATGTGATATTGGTTTGCTCCAGAAGATGCATCTTTCTCCAGAAGAACACAAGAAACTATGTAGGAACTGGGTGTGAGGGGTAATAGCATCTTCACACCCAAATGCCAAGAAAGCAGGGATAGCTATCCTAGTCAAGAAAGAATTGGCCTTTGAAAAAAACATGTATTTACAGACCAGGTAGGGAGGCTGGTCATTTCTCTTAGGGAAAATAGCAGGACGTATGATTCATGTGGTGAATGTGTATCCTACGCCACAGGTGCTGCAGTTTTTTAGGCATGTGTTTGGAAAGATTACAGCCCTGCCCGCAGGCCAGCTGATGGTAGGTGGGGACTGGAATGGTGTGGAAAATCCTGTCATGGACCAATCCCTAGGGTCTAAAAAGGCATCTGAGTTAAAGCCAAATTGCTTAAAGATCTAAGAGAGATGGCAGGACTGATAGACACATGGAGGGACCACTACCTGACAGGCAGAAATTATACCTTTTATTCACATTCTCAAAGCTCATACTCAAGCATAGACCGAATTTACACCCAAAAAACATGGGGGCACACCATTAAGGAGGTGGATATTTACCCAATATACCTATCAGATCATGCAAAAGTCAGTGTCACTATTGATTTGGGGCCCCTGGGAAAACAATCAGTATGGTGTCTGAATGCAGGGCTGCTCAAAGATGAAATGCTTGTTCAAAAGATGAAAGATATGATCACTAACTATATAAAAGAAAACACAGGATCGACCTCTAAAATCAAGTTCTTCTGAGATGGTCTAAAAGCAGCGCTAAGAGGAGAAGCCATATCCCAGGCATTGTATAAAAACAAGCTGGCGTACACCACACAAAAAAATTTACAGTTAAAAATAAGAGAACTATAACTACAGCATAAAGCAAGGCAAAATCCAGGAATCTTAACAGAGCTAAAGAAACTCAGATCAGAGTTGGAAAATATTCTAAAAACTAAAACAGAGAACGCTTTGAGGTTTTTATCCCAAAAATATTATGAAGGAGGTAACAGAGCCGGAAAGCTTTTGACTCACTGGTTACGGAAACAGCAGCATATAGGTATATCACTGCTATAAGGAAAAACAAAGGTGACAGGCCAGGAAACAATACCAGGCAGAATAGCCCAAATCTTTAAAGAATTTTATTTCTAAGTCATGCACTCCCGAAACCAATGTAGATATATATAAAAAAGATACAGGGATTCCTGGATAAGCTAACTTTACCTAAATTAACTTTAGAACAGGCGAATGGCCTAGAAAGTCCATTTACCCAAATGGAAGTCCAGATGGTGACCAAGGCTCTAACACATAATAAATCCCCAGGACCAGATGGATTTGTGGTGGAATTCTACCAAAAATTCCAAACGGAACTAGCACCAGTCCTAATGAGGGTCTGTAATGAAAGTCACACTCAAACAGTGAGCCCAGACTCATGGGGGAGTGTGCTGATATTAGTTCTGCCCAAACTGGGAAAGGACCACACCACATGTGGGGGTTTCCGCCCAATCTCCCTGATGAACTTAGATGTTAAAATTTTGCAAAAATGATAGCGAACAGATTGCACAGGTGGTAACCCAATTAGTCCATCCAGACCAAACTGGGTTTATACCCAGAAGACACCTACATGACAATGTTAGAAGACTTCTGACAACCATGGTCGGGGCAAGGTTGGATCCAGTGGCAAATCAGAAGATGGTACTGGCCCTAAATGCTGAGAAGGCGTTCAACCGCCTGAACTGGAAATTCCTAGACAGTGTGCTTAAAAAGTTTAATTTCGGAGACAAGTTCAGAGCATGGACAGGGGCATTGTATACTAGACCCACTGCCCAAATCAGATTAAATGAGGTTATCTTCCAGGTATTCAACATCAGAAGGGGACCAGGCAGGGATGCCCGCTATCGCCTCTTCTTTTTGCCCTTAGCATGGAGCCCTTGGCAGAGGCCTTTCGGGCCTGCCCTGACAGTGTGGGTATAAAAGTTGGTACAGCGGATAATCATTTCTCCATGTAAGCAGATGACACCCTACTCTACTTACAAGATCTGAGCCACACCCTACCCAAAGCTATGGCCCTGTTAAGCGAATATGGGGCAATATCAGGATTCAAAATTAATGAAGTAAAGTCAGAAATATTATCATTAGGGCACCCATCTCAGAGGAAATTAAAAAGTTAACACAATTAAAGTGGTCAACAAAAGGTTTCAGATATTTAAGGGTCCAAATAACCACGAATTTAAGCAGATTATATCAGGCCAACCACCTGAAGTTATTAGAGGAAATCAGGGCAGACTGCTCAAGGTGGGCGGTCTTGCCACTGTCAATGATAGGATGTAGTGAAACACTAAGAATGAATGTCCTACCAAGATTGCTCTTACTGTTTTACAATATGCCCTCCCAAGTTTTTCTGGGAAACCAATAAGGCAATACTCTGAAAATTCATTTGGAGGGGGGGGTGAAAGACCTAGGGTGAAGTGGAGCATCCTATGCTTGGAAAAAGGTAAAGGAGGGCTGGGAATTCCAGATCTCAGGGGATACTACAGGTCTGCCCAATTGCAATATATTGAGGCCTACAGCATGGCAGACCACACACTGGTGTGGGCAGACATGGTGCGAAACATGTTAAAATTCCTAATAGTAGGGGATTTACTACTTAATAAGCAAGAACTTAGGGTGATAAATGCACTCCCCAGCCCCTGGTTTAAGACTTTTATGAAAGCCTAGAGGGAATCACTGCAACTACTTAAAACGGAAGATTAAATTATAAGGCTAACAATGATAACAGCTTGCAGGGACTTCTTGCCAGGAAGAGGAAACCCGGTCTTTGCAAAATGGGAAAGACTGGGTCTTTGCAGATTGGGCCAACTGTGTACAGCTAACCAGATCAAAAGTTACCAACAATTGCAAGAGGAGTTCAACCTGTCAAACAGAGACTTTTTCTGTTTTCTGCAGGTGAGACATTATCTTACCAGGGGAAACAAAATGAGAGCATGTGGAGAGGCGAACCGACACCCATTGGTGAATTGCTGTGTCATGCTGATGGAGGGAGGTAAGGTGGAGCATCTCATTTCTAACCTATATAAAATGGGCAGAAGAGATGATACATTCTGCAGGCAGGCAATTCAATTTAAATGGGAAGGGGAAATAGAGGAAGCCATCTCTGCCTTTAGATGGGAACAAATCTGGAAACAAGCCCACAGAACAACAGCATCTCCTTCATGGAGAGAATTCAGATGACAAACACTGGTTTGCTTCTTTAGGACCCCAGTTACAACTAAACATTATGGTAAATACCTGACAGATAAGTGCTGGAGAGGTTGTGGCCGAACAGGTACTCATGAACACATTTTCTGGGGTTGCCCAAAGATCAAGAAGTAATGGAAGGAGGTCAGCCAGGCCATAGGGGAGATACTCCAGATACAGATACAGACACTGGATGGCTGTGCAGTGTTGGTGTTGGGGCTGTTCCACCAGGAGTCCACACCCACAGGCAAAAATATTTGTTTAACAGTCTTAATTACGGCAGTGTGTAAGGCTATTACCAAAGGATGGCTCTCGGAGCAGCCCCAACACTAGTACAATGGGAAACCTGCTGCCACTATGTTGAAGACATGGAGAGGCTCACAGCCCACCTTCTCCTGCAGGGTGAAAATTTCAAGGCAAGGTGAGCTGTCTCCCTTATTTCAAAAGAGGGGGGTTCAGTACTGGAAGTATTGGCCAGGGAAGTGCTCAGCCAATAAGGTATGGAAAGAAAGAAAATTCTATGGGGCAATTAATGTCATGAGGAGATAATAAACTGCATAGGCACATTAACAGTCTGTCTCACAAACTATAAAAAATGTTTTAAGTAATAGAAGCTCTGAGGGGGTTGTTGTAATATATATATTTTTTTAACATTACATCTTTATAGAGATAAATTGTTAGATTAGATTTAATGTTATGATGCATTTGTGTAAGTTAATTAGACGAGTTGTTGTTATTGTATGTTATTATGAAAAACTCAATAAAAATGCAATTTTTAAAAAAATAATCATCTCTGTTTTAGTACAAGGGGCCCAGAACTGAGCACAGCAATCCAAATGCAGCCTGACCAATGAGCAATAGAGTGGCATAAATCACCTATCTATCCCTACTATTAATATGTTTAACTATACAGCTCAATATCCCAAAGGATTTCTTTGTTGTCTGCTGACAATGTTTTATAAATCTAAAATCATTAATAATTGTAATTCCTAAATACCTCTCCTCAGCTACTGACTTCAAAATTTCTCCCCCTTGCACATACATTGCCCTTCTATTGTTGGTACCAAAATGCATTACTGCACATTTGTCCACGTTAAATTCTAATGTATGATCATGGCCCCACTGTTCTGTTCTGGACAGTTCATGCCGAAAATTGTTAGTCTGCTCATTAGTGGTAACTATTGAACCAGTTTTGGTGTCATCAGTGAGTTTTGATAACCAAAACTCTGTTGCATTGCACTGAAGAAATGAAAATGTTAAATAGGCATGGCCCAAGCACAGAATCCTGTGACACCCCACTTGTCACGGCAGTCCATTTGGATGCCAATCCACATATAACCACTTGCTGCTCCCTATTAGTAAGACATGAATTAATCCATGCAGTTAACCTTAAATTTATTCACAATCTGATTAAGCACTCCACTAAGTCCTTAAGAGGAACATTGTTAAATGCCTTGTTGTAGTCCAAGAAAATGACGTACACAGAATCACCTCAATCCAAAGTCCTTCTCGTCCTATCAAAAAAGGAAATCAGGTTGGTCAAACATGACCTACCCTTTGTAAAACCATGTTATGAAACATGTATCAAATTATTAAGCTTGATATCATTTTTTATTTCCTCTTTAATGATATTTTCAGGAACGTTACATAGAACCGAGGTGAGGCTCCCTGGCCTATAGTTCTTGCACTCAGTTTTTGAACCCTTTTTGAACATTGGAATGAGTCTGACTAGCACTCTTTTCCAAGACTGTACTATTTCCCTAGTATCAAGCAATGCTTGAAATATTTTGGCAACAGGTCCCGTAAGTTAATCAGCCATTTCATTCAAAATCCTTGGATGCGTGCCATCCAGACCTGGTGCCTTATTAGAATTTAACTGCCTTAATCTCCTTCTAATGTCATCCTCCTTTATAATTATGCCATGGTTTTCATATATCAGATTGTTGATAGGACAAGCAACCTTTTTGCCCAAAACTGTGCTAAAATAGGTATTCAGAAGCTCGATGATTTCCTTATCCTCAGTTATTAAATTGTCACTGGATCTGCAAGTGGTACCACCTGAGAAGCTCTGCATCTTTTTAACTAATTTTATAATTGTCTTTCACTCTGGAGTCCAACTCAAGTTCATAGTCAGTTTTAGTTTTCCTGATATATTGCTTGCACTTTTTAACTGACGTCCTATATACCTCCCATGCATGTGAAGTGTTACACAATTTAGCCCTTGTATATGCCTTTCTTCAGTTCCTAGTTTTTGATTTAACAGCCCCATTGAACTATCCAGTGACCCTCCCAGAGGCATTATATTTGTTTTTCAGAGATAAATTTGTTAGCATATTCATTAAATTTAGACACAAAGATCTCCCACATCTCCCTCATTGTTTTTAATACTTTGCATTAATATCTGTAACGTTTTATTGACATGGAGTTTCATAATTCCTATTATTGTGTTGTTATTGTTCTGTGCTGAATTTATGTATTATGTCCTTGGGTTGTACCTCTAAAAGGAATTGTATTTCAGTGTACTTACCCCATTAAAAAAGAAATTAAATTAAATCTCGTTATGATTTTTAAGCTCAAAGTCAGACTTCCAATCCCATTTTCTGAGTGCCATCCTCATCCCTGAAATGTCTACTCTATTAAAACACTTTATTTTAGTAGTGCCCATTATTTTGCAACTCATTTTTGATATTTCAGAGAGAACTACATTGTGATCATTTTTGCCCAGTGGCTCCCTTGTTCCACAATTTATAATGTGGTCCTTCAAATTGCTTAGAACCAAATCCAAAATGTTCTCACCTCTGGTTCCTGAAAAGACATGCTGTATAGCATAATGGGTGCTTGAGGCAGTATAGTGCAGTGGGTTAAGGCTCTGAGCTGCAGATCTGGAAACTTGTGTTTGAATCCCACAGCCGTCTAGGTGTATACTGTGTAAATCTGAGCAAGTCACTTAACTTCCTTGTGCTCCCAGGTCACATCTGGAAACAAGCTTCAGCTTAGTGTGCTACTCCTGGTTAAACAATGTTCCCTTTCCTTTCCAAGTTTAATTTAACAATGACATCCAAGAATCCTTTTCGAAGCAAGTCCTACTCTGCAGCATATCCCAACTAATATCAGGCATGTTGAAATCCACCAGGAGTATAATTGCATCTTTATTGTCTGACTTATCTAGATCCTCCAAAAACAACCAGTTTAACTCGTTATTTTGTGTTGGTGGTCTATATATGTCCCACCGCTTTTTTTCTTGTACTAGGAATTAGTTTTACCCAAACTTGCTCAATGCCATATTCGTCTCTTCTGACATGCTCAGCCCTTATGTCATTAGCTGCATATAGAGCCACCCCTCCTCCTTTCTTATCCTTTCTTTCTCTACTGAATAGGGTGCAGCCCTTAATACTACTATCCCACGTGTCCTCCTCCTGCCACCATGTTTCTGTTATTACCCATGTGGATCTTTCCATTAACTATAAGCTGTTCAAGTTTGTCCTTTTTCCTAACCACACTTCTGGCATTAGTGAGCATAACCCTCCAATCATCTTCAATAGAAGCCCTGTTACTCAAACCATTTAAACATGTGTTCTTAGTTTTAGTACTGTAAGATAACCCACCCTCCTTTCCCTCCACTTTCAGTTTTAACACTTTTGAATGCATTTGTTTATTCTGTCCCCAAGGACCCAGGAGCAATCCCTATGTGTGTGCAAACCATTCTGTCTGTATAACTCTTGGTTGTTATAAAACCTATTCCAGTGTTTCAGAAAGGTAAAACCCTCTCTATCACACCATCTCTCTTCAGCCACCCATTTAATCGTCTTATGTCATGAGTTTTCTTATTCCCTGCCCTGGGTACAGGGAGGATCTCAGAGATTATTATTACACACCCTTTGTCCTTTAACTCTTTCCCCTTTGCTTCAAAGTCTCTCTGAATATCTTAATCTCTTTGCCTACTAACGTCATCTGTATCTACATGTAGCACTGTGAGGGGGTGTTTGAGCCTTTTAACAATCCTTCAGTCCAGCTGGACAAGGCGGGGGAGGGGCTAGATGGATCCAGAATCCACAGGACACTCTCCTCCTCACCCAGGGAGTGTGTGTTGTAAGCTCCATTGCAACACTACCACCTAGGTTACCACAGGTGATGGTGCAGTTGGGGTGGTAGATAAATGGGAGAATGTTGGCTGTGTTGTGGCATAAGCATATGCAGTGTGCACATACACTCCTTGATGCCTTGCACGCCAGCATCTTTAGGGACAAAAAGCAAGGAGAAAAGCCATGAAGTGTGCAACATATAACAAACCACAAGGTTGTGTGTGCACTGGAAGTTGCAGTGCTCGTGCAGAGCTGCCAGCTCAGACAAATACTAAAAAACAAAGAAAGCATGGCACTCAGGCAGTAAAGTTATTGAGCAAGTGCTTTTTAATTGTTGGCAAAAGGAGTCTGTGTCCGGAACCAATAGGGGCTACTGGTTCTGGACACAGGCTCCTTGCCGACAATTAAAAAGCACTTGCTCAATAACTTTACTGCCTGAGTGCTTTCTTTGTTTTTTTGAGTGTGCAACATATAGCTGGCACCCCATGGGCCCTGTTGACCCAGTTGACAGCATAGGAACCAATACAATAAATGGGTCAGAGTTGCTGCCTTACAGCCCCCCCCCCCCCGATGAAGTACACTGTGGCTGCTTGAGTTGCACCATGTAGTCCTGGAATCCTAGGTAAGCACCGGAGAAGGGAATGATGGGGCTGAGGGTAGCTATGCAGAGGAGGGCTGCACCTGTGAAAGGGAATAAAACAATTTATGATAAAAAGGATATCTATCTGAATATTACTGTCATCACAGAGAGACATCTGCATTCAGTATCCAACTGCAAATACAGATGAGGAGTAGAGATCTGGGACAAAAAGAATCCCCTAAAACCTGTCTGGTTCCAGAATTTAGAACCCAAAGGAATCTCTTCATAAAAAAGCTGCTCTAGAGGTCAGAAATGTAAATGAGTGAATAACAGGTGATTAGCATATAATTAATATGTAAATACAGGCAGACTAAAGGTTCAAACAGCTGACTGTAAATGAAAACAATAAGAACTATTTTGGGTCTAGATAGAACTAGGCTAAGGCCACCCATCCCTATCTGCAAAACATCCCCTTCCCATGACTGTTCTACAGATGTACCCAAAGCAAAACACGGACAATCAAGGACATTGTGGCTATACTCCTGTTCCAGGTGAGCCACTGCCCTGCCTTAAAAGTAGATGCTAATGGCATAGCCAGCTGAGATTGTGTGACCTCCCCTCCCCAACGAAGCCCAGTACCTCACATCCATCATAGCATGCTTGCCTCCCCCACCAGCAAGTAGCTACTGCAATATTATTGACTTGTTTCTTTGTCATGAGTATTGAGACACATTCTGTATCCAAGGTGCCATGTAAAATCTCATTTGAGTCTAAACTATAAACGTAGTGTTTTTATCTCATTTTACTATCTCTCAGTATTAATATCAAGAACCCTATAACCATTTGCCAGTAACAGCATGTTAAGACAGTCGGGGGGGGGGGTAGTTATTATTAATGAGTGAGTCAGAATGACAGCAGAGTCCAAATGAGTAAGTCTTCTTCAGCATGGAGGTAATAAACTACTATAGCCTGATCATTTCTCCTTGTATAAGACAACCATCCCTTTCTTAAAGCTGTATATTAAAAAAGCATAGGGAAACAGTATCTGGATAATATCATTCCTGTGGTCTGCCCAGGATCAGATCTCCAGATCAAACACACCATGGGGCAGGGAGACAGAAATGGGAGCCAAAAGGCCTCCAAAACAAACCACTTGTACATCACAGATACTTTACAAAAATCTAAGGAGTCACGGTCTGATTGAATTTGGGGCAGAAATGAAAAGCACCCTCTACCAGACTGTGCAGTACATTTCATCAGTGAGTGACAGGATAAGCACCAGGTACTTTTTCAGAATCTTATGTTGGAGTTTTTTGTCCAGCAGTGTGCAGAACTTGAAAATTTCTCCTGAAATGAATCAGCAAAGCATTTAGCAATACAGAAAGTATCAGCATTACTACATACACAGGAATTATCTATGCTTTCCATATGGCAAAAAATGTATTTTTAAATACTGTATACCAAAACTGGCCCCTTTATGGTACCACCTGTATTTTTTTTATTTATTATTTGGTAACCAGATACTTTACATATGTGCACATTGCACATCACGCTCTTGTGAATAAAACTGTAAATATCTGTGCAGCACCAGGTTGTGCATTAGAGAAAGAATAAGGTGCTTCTGGGAGTCCCGGTTTCCAGTTGCTTTGGTGGAGCAGCTGATAGTGTAACGGAATGATATTCCTGGCAGCGTGGTTTCAGATCCCAGCTAAAGCATTTATTTATTTCTCACTTCTGTTTGTTTGGGTTCCATAGATTTTTTAACTTTAGAATTTATTCATTTTAAAATCAGTAGATTTCCAAAGAATACTTGTGTATGAGAGTTCAAGATTTCATTATGAATGAAATCTTACAGTAGGATTTTGTCTTACCACTCTACGTTACACATAGTACAGATACTCTCACATAACTCTGTAAATACAAAAACAATAATGAGTTGACTTTAAAGGGGAATGGTCACCACCAAGGACTCTGGCACTCAAGTGTGGGGCTGGGCCTAGTGTGTACTCTGTGTGCTAAAACATTTTGGTTTACTTACAGTTTACTGTAGAATAGTAGATTGTATTAGACTAATTTTGTTTAGTTGTTGGCGGACATCTTCTGTTACTACAAATCCCAGAATCCCCTGCAAATAGCATTGCAGCAGTAGGCAGCAGTGACAAGATTCAATAACCTGCAGTGCATGATAGAGTTTATATAAGCTCTGATCTTTTGCTTGCTGGTTCTTCTGTCCTCTTTGGGCTATGGACAGTCAAAGAGGACTTAGCCCCTGAAGAAAAGCAGTGCTGGAAAACATCTGAATGGAGATTATAAAGCTCTAACATGCACTAGTCAGAGGCTATTGAGTCTCCCACTGCTGCTTACTGCTCTGATGTCAGCAGCAGGGGACTCTGGGATATGTAGTGAAAGAAGATGCCAGCCTACAGCTAAGCAAAATTAGTCTGATATAATCTACTATACTACAGTTAAAAGTAAGTAAACCACATCTGGCCAACATAAGCTAAAGTAACAAGATGCAGCAAGACCCTGGGTAGAATAATTAAATTGCTAAGCACATATATTCCTTACATTGTAAACCACACAAGCCAGGCATATAGTGTTGTAAGCTACATGGCTCCCCTGTCATTTCACAAATTAGTCTAGGACATGATTATTTTTTGTGGAGCAGTCCAAACTTTTCAATTCAACAATCACTACAGACACATCAAAAACAAACGTAAAAATTACTTTAACGGGAAATACTTTGCAACCTCTTAAACAGGCATAGAGACCCATTTTAGCCAGTATGTATAAAAAGAATATTTACTTATGAAACAGAGGTACTGTTCTGCTCTCCATCCTATCTCCTAGGCACCACAACTGACACCATCTTACTAACACTAGGTAGAGACCCACTGACATTATCCTGACCTTTTAGCAACCACCATTTCCAAAGGAAATAGAAACATAGAAACAGAAAGTTGCCAGCAGAAAAGGACCCCTTGGCCCATCCAGTCTACCCATTACCCCCTCTCTTACTCCTTTATGCCATGCCATTGTTTCTTTTGTTTAGCCCCATGTAGCTGTCCCACTGTCTCTTGAATTTGCTCACCAAATCTATCCCCATCACCCATTCTGGCAGCCTATTCCAAGGGCCCACCACTCTCTCAGTGAAGAACTGCCCCCTCACATTTCCTCTAAATGTGTCCCTCCAACTTAAATGCGTGTCACCTAGTTGATTTTTCATACATCCTGAATATGCTTCCTTCCCTCACCTTGTTTATTCCCTTCAGATATTTGAAGGTTTCTACCATATCTCTCCTCTCCCTCCTTGTCTCCAGTGTGTATAAGTTTAGTACTTCCAGTCATTCCTCATATGACCTACTGTGTAGTTCCTGAACCATTTTGGTTGCCCTCCTCTGGACCCTCTGCACCCTGTCTCTGTCACCCTGTAAGTGTGGCCTCCAGAACTGAACCCGTACTCCAAATGTGGTCTGACCATAGTGTTGTATAGTGGCATGATCACCTCCTTCCTCCTACTTGTAATGCCCCTCCCTATGCATGCCAACATTTTGTTTCACTTCCTCACCACCTTGTTGCATTGCTTCCCAACCTTCAGGCTATCCGAAATGATGATCCCCAGGTCCCTTTCCAGCTCTGTTGCCTCAGGTTCCTCCCCTCCCAGCCAGTATGTTGCCCTTGGGTTCTTTAACTCTATGTGCATAATTTTGCATTTCTTTGCATTAAAGTGCATCTGCCATTTCCCTGACCACTCCTCCAGTCTGGAAAAGATCTCCCTCATTCTTTCCACCCCTCCTGGTATGCCCACCCTGTTCCAGATCTTCGTATCATCTGCAAATAGACACACGCTTCCCATGCAGGCTCTCTGTAATGTCCCCATTGTATATGTTAAACAGTATGGGACTCAACACAGACCCCTGTGGAACTCCACTCATCACCCCCCTTCCCTGGAGTGCACCCCTTTTACCACCACCCTCTGAGTTCTATCTACCAGCCAATTCTCCACCCAGTTTATTAGTTTGCTCCCTACACCTTATCTGCCTAACTTGCTTGCTAGTCTCTTGTGAAGGATGGTGTCAAAGGCCTTTCTGAAGTCCAGATAGGCCACGTCCACTGCCCCTCCCTGATCACTTATTTCTGTTACTCTATCAAAGAATTTAATCAGGTTGGTCTGATATGACCTTCCACCTGTGAACCCATGGTGGTTGTCATCTATGAGCCCCCCCGTCTCCAGATATTGTGCCAGCCTTTCCTTTATAAGTGCCTCCATCAGCTTACCCGCCACTGAGGTAAGACTGACAGGCTGATAGTTGCCAGGCTCTTCCTTACCTCCCCCTTGGTGCAATGAAATCACATCATTCCTTTTCCAATTGTCCAGGACACTCCCCTTGTCTAGGGATAGATTAAATAACTTTGTGAATGGTGCGCAAGTTCCTCCCTCAACTCCTTGACCATCCTGGGGTGGAGTGCATCGGGCTCTATTGCCTTGTCCATCTGCAATTTTCCTAATTCCTCTAAAACCCTACCCTATGTAAAGGGGCTTGTGTCCATCTCCCTGCCCACCCTTCTCCTGCTTCTTAGCTCTGGTCCCTTCCTTGTTCCTCAACTGTGAAGACTTGAGGTAAAGTGTTTGTTCAGAAGATTAGCCTTTTCCCCATCCCCCTCCATGAGAGCTCCCCCTCCCCTCTGAGTCTCATAATCCCCTGCCTGCTTTTCTTTCTCTCACTTATATACCAGAGTCCCCCCTTTTGGCATCCTCACTATTTTCTCCTCCATAGCTGCCATAGTCCTCCTGACTACTTTCTCTGCGTCCTGTAGCTTCTTCTTGCAAGCTTCCCTTTTCGCCATCCCCTGTGAAGATTTGTAGGTCCTGAACACCTTCTTTTTTACCCCTGACTGCTCTTGCCACCTCTTTTATAAACCAGAGTGGTTTCCTCCCTCATTTGTGTTTGCTCAGCCTTCTGGTGCATTGTTCTGTTGCCAGCAGAATTCCCCTCTTTATTGCCCCCCCCCCATATCTCCTCAACTCCCTGTAGGTTCTCTATTTGCTGGACAAGAAAGTTAGGGATTCATAGGTGTAGAGTTTGGGGGTGGCTTTCAGGCCCGTGCTCCCCTGGGTAAGCTGACCCCCCCCCAGATAGGGTAGTTTAAAAATAGGTTAGCTTTTTAGGTCAATAGTTTTGAGCCTGAGAGCCCCCCCGGAAAACCTAAACTCTACACCCATGAAGGTATTCAAAAATGTTGATTAAATATGATGATCATCTCAGTAACAAACTTCACCAATGGCTTGGGTACGTATCTTAGATTTGAACATTAAACACAACTAACCAAGTCCCAGATATGTAATATAATAACTGTCCCTTTACACTATTGAAGTCTCAGTGAATCCTAATTAGTCCTCCATCTCAGATTCCGATAAAGCATATCTTGCAGAAAAATTTGTTCTGATTTTTTTTCAAGCTATTTACCAGCTTCTGCAGGGTCATTATAGATAAAGACCTTCCCAGTGTATGTCAGTCTTAACTTTTCTGGGAGCTGGAGGGAGTGGGAACCCCCCAAGCCCCATAGCCCTTCCCTGATGGCATCAAAACTATGACACTGGTGTCAAGCGGCCCAACTTAAATCAAGGAATATGTATGTGTACACTATCCATCAGAAACAGTGTCTCCTTGTGTTTTACAACCTTCAAGACCATCTCTATTGCATGCATGCCAGCCATGGCAATTAAACAAGTACATGGTAAGCCTTGATTGTTGTGCACTCTACTGGGAGTTATGAACTGCGATCTCAAAATGTTAACCCCTCAACTCAAATTCAACAGTTCTGACAATAACATTGTGGCAGAGGAGATAGGGTCTCCCCTTCAGCCCCCTCAGATATTCCAGTAAGTCTTTGTTTTGCTGACCTAACACCATTTCCTAAATGTTCTAACCTGAAGCAGAGTAGTTTATTTTCTTGAACCAGACCTGCTGCTGTTTCCATTGACTTTTATTAGTAGTATCCACTGTCGATTTGGTGTCTCATCCACTTTTTCCATTCAAGCCTGTAATTTTTTTTCTATTTGCATTAAAAGCATTGACTTTTTGAATGAGATTGTGCATGGTCTGTAGAACCACTGCCATTGCAGGCTCTACAACTTCGGTGATCTCATTAGTCACAGGCAGCTGGCTGGAACCACTTGTGGAAGAATGTGACTTACTTCAATCACATGCCATCTCCTGTAGCAAGATCTTTTTTGAGTCTCACTATTGTGATACTTACTTCAAAATATTGACTGCCATAGAGCAAAGGTAAACTGTACACTAAGCAAAAGTCTGAATCAAAAATAACAACAAAGAGCTACTGGTCAGCCCTCACTTTATACTGACATGGATGTTGCTCTAACTTATTTCCTGTCCAATTTACCTGCAAAATGGGACAAACATGCTCCTCTCAGGAGATCTTGTTTCCGTGGGTCCCACCTTCTCTGGATCTCTGCAGAGGTCATTGACTTGCTCAAAGTTTGTGATTCTGCCTGCCATCTCCACAAAGCCTGATGCTCCCTGGAGGATTTGTTGAGATACAAACACTGGGCTTACCTGGAAGCCAAATAAATTTACTTGCCAGCCTGCATAGAAACCTTAAGTACAATGATAGGTTCTGGAAGGTTATTCACTCCCTGCTCGACCCCCACAGCAGTCTACCTCCTCCATCCTCAGATTAGGAAACTCACATATCTCTGACTGAATTGAGGTTGCTAACACCTTTAACAATTTCTTCACTTCCTGTTCCTCCTCTCTTCTTCCTCCTTCCCTCACTTCTCCCCCTCCTGCCTGCCATATCTCTCCCCAAATGCCCTTCATTTCCTCACCATCAAGCTCAGCATATTTTTCCTTCTCCTCAGTCTCCACAGAGATCACCCATGCTGTGGTACTCTCTCTTAATTCTGCTAAGGGGCACAGCCCTGATAGACTGGATACTAATTATATCCATCTCTCTGTGCCAGCATCGCTGCCCTTCTTGCCTCCTTTTTCAATCTTTCTTTCCAACTTGCATCTGTTCCCCACTCATGGAAGCTAGCTAAAATACTTCCTCTCCTGAAATGGGTGATCCTTCTACCCCAGGTAACTACCGGCCCATCTCTTTCCTCCCTGCCCTGGCTAAGGTGCAGCAAAAACTTGTTATTGCCCAGCTATCCACCTGCTTTGACTCCTGTTGTTTCCTCGTCCCTGTGTTTAGTCTGACTTCTGTGAGAAACACTCCTCCTTCCTCCAGTCCACAGACTTTGTGTTGAAAGGTATGGACCACAGCCTGTTCACTGCAAACATTTTCATAGACCTTGCAAAGGTCTTTGATACAGTGGTCCACACTCTTGTCTTGGGTAAGTTAGATGCTATGGGTCTATCCAACCAGGCAGTCAGGTGATCCTGCTCCTACCTCTCAGATCAGCTCCAGATTTCCAAAATAGTGATTTCTCGCACCCCCCCTGCCATCAAGTAATGTGTCCCCAGGACTCCATTCTTGAGGCCAGTACTCATTCCATCTTCTTAAATTACCTCCACAGATGACACAGTTCTATTTGCTTCAGGTGTCTCAGTCCCTGAGCTGGAGTATTGTCTCCAGCGTGACTTGACAATGTCCAGCATTGGTTCCATGCAAACTAGCTCTCACTAAATGCCAAAAAACTGTCTGTCTTGTATTCAGCCTTAGACAGAAATTAGCAAGGCTTCAATATATACCTGTCTTCTCAATTCCAGACTGCAGCTTGTTTGAACAAGTGCTCTATTTCAAGTACTAAGGGGTGTGGCTGGATCAGAATCTCAGCTTTTTTACTCATATTGAAACCATGCACAAGAAACTTCGCTCTAAGCTTGGTGTGCTATACCAGAATAAATCATGCCTTCCTTTCCTAGTCTGCCATGAGGTCATCATTAAGATGATCTTGCCTGTGTTTGATGACACAGCTGTCATCTACAGCATTGCCCCAAAGTCTACACTTGCCAGGCTTGACTGCTTTTTTCATTCCTTCTGCCATTTTCCCTTAGTGCTCCATTTCTTACCCATCACTACTCTCTATATGCTAATCTCTCTTTCCCCTCTCCTGAGGCCTGGCATCTCTCACACTGTTCCTCCTTCATGGCTACTATTGCTACTTATGTCTCCTCTCTCCTTAACCCTGCCATCCCTTCCTCCTAATCACTTCATTCATCTGCTGCTCATTCCTTTTATATCCTTCATGGTAAATTTGTAGCAGGCAAGTCTGCTTTCTCTATGTGACTTCCTACACTTTGGAACAGTTTCTCTCTCTCCATCCATCTCTCTTCATCCCTCCACTCTCTCAAACCATTCCTACTGACACACTTCACTAAAGAATGCAGCTGCAGATAGACTTCTTCCTCTTCTGTCCACGTTACTATAGTCCAGTCATATCCATCCCTCTCTGCTGTTTTACTTCATTTACCTATTTTGCCTATTCAGTTGTATAGCCTACAACTCATTGTACTCTGTAATCTGAATTTTACGCCTCGTTGCTTCTGCACAAATGTCTTGCCTAACATAAGTTTGTATCGCTCCCCACACAGAAAGCAAGTGCCAACACTGTTCTTTACTGGCTCTGTAGTGTTCATCGGCATTTTTGCTTACGGTGATGAGCAGTCACTATTTTTGGTCCATGCCATTTTGTAGGTGCTGTTATCACATAGAACCATTTTATAGTCTTCACAGGCTTCAGAAAGCCTCAGCTTTTGGATGTGGGTCTCATTGGATGCAGATGTCACACCTCTGCTTCTGCTCTGGATGCAGTTGCACAGCAGTCACTGCAGCACAAGAGGCAAGCAGAAGTGAGCTATCATGGTGGTGTCTCAGCTCTGCTGGTCCTCGCAACATGTAGAGACTTCTATCTTTACCATTTGCTAAGGATTTTTTTTTCTCCTTTTCTGCCCCCTGTAGGATGTCCTCAACAAAGTGTCTTGTGGATAAGAGCAGTTGCTCTCATAGCTGGCCTCTTCTCTAGACTCTTGGCTCTATCTGAAATACACTTTACTAAGGTATAGGCCAGATTGGCTTCAGTCACAGGTGTTTGGAAAATACCCCTACTTAGGGAACATTCTCTCTAGGCTAGAGATCCTAGCTCCAAACAATCTGGCCTTTCTACTACTCAGTCCCAGATTGGAGTACTCCTCCTCCTTTGAACTCTAGGTACATACATCAAATCTATGCTCAAGCCCTCCCAGATCTCTGGCAGCACAGCTGGATACACTGTCCAAAGAATCTGTAGTCCTGGTTGGATGTCATTTCCCAGACAAAACTGCACTGCCCATTCTCCCATAGTGCTAGTTTGAACCCAACTGGCTGCTTCACCAGTCTCTGCCCCATTTCTCTTAGTCCTGGTAGTCACAGAACATGATGCATGATCAAGGCTGTGTTTAATTACTTTATTGTCTGGTCCCGGTGGCAGCTCCTAGCTACTTTACAACAGTGCACCCAGAGTGCAATTTGTAAGTCCTGTGCCCCTCTATCTACCATGTGGCTAGGAAAGACATCCCTCATAGTGGACAGCAGGCACAAACCCATCCCAATGTACATGGTCATGGCTGCAACTGGATGCATACCCAAATGATGCTGAAACCACTAACGCAGTTCCTCTCCCATCTGCTGGTTGCCACTGCAGTAAAATCTCAAGATAGCAGCTGGGTGAAAAGTAAACTTCTAGTAGAAGTCCTACATGTTGTGGTGCAGAATAAATGATACAATAAATGATAGGAAAGTGTGGTGTACGTGAAAATGATGCCATTCAAGAGTCTAACAAGGTGGTAGTTAGTATCTTGTTAGACTCTAAAGATAGCATTATTTTTAAAGTGTATAACACTTTTCATATATTTGTTTTATATAATACATTTGGGTAGTCAAAGAACTGTCTTATGTTAACTTTTGCTAAGGTTATTAAAATGTTTTCAGCAGTAAAGGAGTTAACCCCTTATTAGGGCTGTCAGTTGAAAGAGATGAGGTAAGTAAGTACAGGTGTCAACAGAGACACCAGCTTGAGCACATCACTATCAGATCTGTGATTGCCCTTCACAGAAACATAGAGACATAGAATTTGATGGCAGATAGGGACCCCTTGGTGCATCCATACCTGATCTATATCTCTTTCTCCCTCCCCCCTTCTTTCCACTATGATTCCCTTGTGCTTATCCCATGCATTCTTGAACACAACCACCATGGTTTTTACCCCACCACCTCTGTGGGAAGACTGTTCCAGGAATCCACCACCACTCATATCTCTCCTGAATCATGAATCATGTCTGCAGCCAGTATAGCACAGGACTGGAGGCTTTACCTTGTTTGTTGTTCCCTGCTGCATTCTGTACATTGTTTAAGTTTATTTCTTTTTTTAGTTCACAAGACAATCACATTATTGCTGAAGATAGTACACCAACTAGCATATTATAACGATCATGCTTCATGTATTTTCTGCTATGAGTATTGACCAATCAGAACGTAAGAAAGAGGATGATGTGACTAATGTCATTTTATTGGCAATAAAATGACTGGTGTCAGATTCCTAAGAAATAAAGTGTGTGTAAACCTGGCTCTTGATTGTAGGAATGGGTTCACATGTAGTAAAATAGATGTTAAAAGATATTACTTTTAGTATGTGTGTGAAAAGGTTGGTTGGAAGTGTTAATGGAAACATCAACCTTATTGTTTAAATTTTTTTTTACACATTTGTTAATTTGGGAATGTATCACGTCTAATAATGCCAATGAATTGTTTTATGTGTTTGTTTTGATAGAGTACTATTTTCCATATGGATCATTGTTAAAACTGCCTTATTTCCTGCCCAATATTTAATTTGTAATTCCTTACTGAGTTCCAAAACCCAGTGACATCAGTTGAGCTGACGCTTACAGTGAAACTTTCCACACAGGTCATCCACTTGAGTCAACTGCTGTTACAGAGTTCCAGAACTGCTAAGTATTAAAAAACTGACACTGGGCAGAAAAAAAGGTGCATTAATAGGGATACTAAATAAAGAAAAAAAACAGAACTATTTTCAAAACAAACAAAACATTTTGCTGGTTTTAGACAGACTTCACACATGCCCAACATAACAAATGTATAAAAAAAATGAAAATGACCAGGATTATGCTTTGTTTATAGACTGTCTTTTGTAGGAATACTTTTTATTTCATGACAGAAACATAGACCATGTAGGCAGAAAAAGACCATTGGCCTATTCAGTCTGCCAGTAGGGGTGTGCGAGTAACAAATAGTATTTCCTGAATACCATGAATAATATAGAGGCTATTCATTATTCAGGAAGACAACAAATAATTGTGCTACTCAGGGCTATTCAGTGTTTTGCTATTTAGCGGGAGTTCGATATCCCCTGAGACTTCTGTTCCATCAGGAGTCACTTTGGACGTCATGTGACCCAGCACTTGCAGAAGTTATAAGCAAGAGAAAGACATCTGAGCAGCTGTAGAAGAGCAATCTACCTCCGTTCACGTGTTAAAATTAGCCCCAAATCACAAATCTTGACAGTTTTTGTTCCCTTTATTTATTTATTTGAAAAGTTTCACCAGGAAAGACACACTGAGCTATAACAACTCATTTCCAGATGTATCCTGGGGGAAAGGGAAGATGGGCTACAATATTGAGGTAACACGTCAAGAGGTCGACTGAATAATGTTGACCCATCAGAAAGGCGATGGAATAACGGCACCGACAATTTGTGCAACATGGACTTGCACTCTTCCTCAAGTTATGCCCCCCCCAGAGTAGGAATCTATAGTAATGGGGGTGGGGGCAAAGCCCCACAGTGGGGATGCAGAGGCAAAGCCGCATAAAAAGAACATTCCCAAATGTTGTCACCCTGGGGTCTGGCACCCTTCTGATGGGTCTGTCGTTTTTCGTTCGTCCATATGACATGGAACCCAATATTGAATACAGAATTGAATAAAAATATACATAGAGGTAAGCCTGTGCATAAAACATTAAGGCAAATAACAAACATACATGTGGGATAGGCAGGCAGTACTTGCCATCCTATATAGATCGAATACATATATCCTTTTTCCTTATCATTTACACTCACTGACTTAGCCACAAAAAACGTAATCATTAACATACACACAAACACATCAAACACGTACAGTATACATTTTTCTTAAAACACATGGTGTTAGAAAGAGGACTTTCACAGAATAGGAAGATGGGAGAGATGATAAGATAGCCAGATTAGCATGCACCCCTCCGTGATGTAAATCTACAAGCGGATTAGCAGGGAGAAGCAAAAAGGGGATAGATTGGGCCTACACCCCTCCGAGATGAAAACCCCGCAAGAGGATTGGCAGGAGGGAGTAAAATGGATAGATTGGGTCTACACCCCTCCGGGATGAAAACCTCACAAGAGATTAGCAGGAGGGAGGTAAGTTGAGAAAAGGGGGAAGGGATGCTTGGGATCAAGAGGGGGAGAAAGAAATTTCAAAAGGGAAGAATTTAGGAGATGAGAAGATGTGGGGGGAAGGCAAGCTTTACCCAGGAGTGGTACCCCAGGGGTGTGAACACAGCTTGATGCAAAACCCAGCTAGTGCTATAGGTAAGAGGCAAGCCTAGGGAGGGGCAAAGAGAAGTTGAGCAGTGGGAAAATGAAATAGAGGCAGAGAGAAATAAAGAATGTGAAGCTGAGAGGGTCAATGTTTTACACTTGTAGTATGAAAATTAGTCCTTTTATTTAGAACTGCTTAAGTGAAAAGGAAATACAACAAAAGAAGGGCTCTTTGTAAAGAAAGACAGGCAGGACACTAGCCCCAGCAGACACACATGCAGCCTGTGTGTGTGTGTACTAAACCAAACCAGATTTAAAGCTCTAGGTTAGGATTTTCAAAAGTGGGGATGCACGGCCGGCCCAGTGGCATAGACAGCTGAGGCACTTTGTACCTTACCACTTACCATATCAGCGACCCGTTTTCAGGAATGAGCACTGGTTGCCAGGGGTCAGTGTGGGGGAGGGGGAATCAAGCATCTGATGGGCTGCTCTCCTTTCCCAATCTGCTGTCTCTCTCCATGGGTGCCATCAGGTAGAGGCCAGGTGGCAGTGCCATAACTGAGCAGAGACATACAGGGCCATGGTTATGTAGCACAAGCGGGCCTTCACATGCATGCACTTATGGCCGCTGTGGCAGGGGAGCAAAATTATGGAGGAAAATGATAGTCACGAGCTTCATGAAGCCCTGCCTGCCTGCCCTCGCTCTACTCTGTCGCAGGTCCGCTGGACCCCTAATCTGGACACAGGATCACTAGGTGGGGGGAAGATGGCCCTTCCCTTTCTGGCCCCACCACATGGGGGCAATCCATGGGGGAATAGGGCTTAGCAAGACCAGAGAGACGGAGACAGACAAGGAAGGTAGAGATGGGGCCAAGTACTGCCACTGCAGTGTATGGGAGCACAAATATCTCTATGGGAAAAAAAGTGGGGATGCAGCACTTACATCCATATTTTTGGATGCGTGCAGCATGTCTACTAATGCATTGGGATGCTTGTGGCCATTTTTCAAACATCCCGACACATTTATTACACTTGCCAGTTTTTACAGCAAAACAAAATGATGCACGTGTCAAATTTAGACGCATGTGTCATTTTCAGAGCAGAAGTCATGACAATCACGCTCAGAAGTTAAATCACCTTTTAGAACACCTAACCACCCAAGCAGATGTTGGGCACCTGTGTCGGAAAAATGGAGTAGGATGTTTGAAAATCTTGCCTGTAGAGTTTTGAACAATTTAAGAGATGAAAGGAGATTTTGCAGGGATTTGTTTAGTAAACAGAAATTTAAGGTTGTGTTTGTAATTTAGTTGGATTGGTCTGAAACAAAAAAAAACAAGGTAAACTACGCATTTAGTTTCAATAGTCTAACTGAAGTGCAGTAAAATGCAGAACTGCACTGAATTTTTTTGTGGAGGCCAGAGTCAGCTGACTGTGGCCCCCACTGCTTCTGAATGGCTGTCATTTTGCCCTGTGTTTTTGTGCAGCAGTGTGCTGTGCACACTGTGCAGTGCACTCAGCTTAGCTGTTAGTGACCTCATTTGTTATGTGTGTGGCTTCGTGCCAAAGAAGAAATTAAAAAAGCCATTTTCTAGTCAAGCTTGACTATTAGTAAGTGAGACTTGTCATCTCACTGACATTGTCACAGTGAGTGACTACTATATTTCAATAATAAAATAATATAATTTAAATTTACTATCAGACAGCTTCCTATGAAGAACCTGGGCTCGGGTTCCTCCACCACTGTTTATACACCCTCAAGTGCACTGTCATATTTGTAGACTAGTCTGTTGACTGTATTTCTGGGCAGCTAGCTGCTGTTTTGTTCTCTGTGTGCATGCATGGTGTGCACTCAGAAAAGACACCATTGTAAGTTTGTGACTTTTTACCTAAGAAGTAATTGAGAGCATAAATGTTTTTCTTCAGAGTTTACTTACTAGTCAGGCATTACTAGTGAGTGAGACTTGTCTGCTCACTGGAATTGTCCCTGTGAATGACTACTGTATTTCTTAATAATTTTTTTTTTTTTTTGATAACCGGGTAGGTGCGCTAGACACGAAAGTGACTATTTTCAGGCACGACCCGGGAGGTCAACAACATAGGGAGATAACAGTTACATAGAGTACAGTGTCAGGAGCTGTGTAATACATTTCAGGCAAGACCTGGGGTCAAAACAACATGCAGAGATGACATTTACATAGGATACAGTGTCAGGAGCCGTGCAATACATCGCAAGCATAAGGTGACAAAACTAGGACAAAATAGCGATACAAGGCATAACCAGTTTAAAATTAAACAATTTTAAATAAGTGCCCAATTGTGGAATAACAAAGCAACAACAAGAATATGTGGTACATAGAGAAGAAATCAACTGAGTGGCAGCATTATAACAATGTACTGAGATTGAGAGGGTATTGGTTTATAGGGGGCAGGAGAGAGAGGTAAAGTTGAGATGGGAGTAGTGGAGCAGGGGGAGCAAGGTGTAATCTCACACTGAAGAAGGTGTAACCGAGGCGGCCAGGGCAGGGTAAGTCCGAACCTATGGGGGGTTGAAGCAGGTACATTGATCACAAGTAGTAGGGAGGGAGCGGTGCAATAAATATGGCATGATTAGGAGCAAGGCGGACATCTAGGGGCAGCGAGTTCCAGTAAGAGGGGCCTACACGTGAGAAACCTGATTTCCCTTTGGTAGTTCTACATCTGGGAATGCAAAACAAAGAAAGGTCAGTAGATCGGAGACCATAAGAGATGGGCTGAGGGATTAGCAGGGAGACTAGGTAGGTGGGCATGCTAGATCGAAGTACACTGTCTATTAGGTTCCCAAGAAAGAGGAGACGTTGAGCAGTGGGAGAAAGCCAATTGAGATCAGAGTACAGTAAGCAGTGATGTTTTAGCCTGGAGGAAGCAGAGGCATATATTGTTGTAAGTAGTGTCCCACCTATGAAGATTAGCTTTAGATGTATTTGTATAGATTACGGATCCGTAAGACAGTGATGGAAGAAGGATTCCTCTAGCAATGGCAGTCCTGGCAGTGGGGGTAAGAATATATCTTGTTTTGTAGGCTAGGCCCAGTTTGGCATTCACAGTCTTACAGGTGGAGGTTATGTGGGCATCATAGGTGAGGGATTCATTGAGTAACACCCCCAGATAATTAAAAGAAGTTACCATCTCCAGAGGGGGAGCTGTCTGCCCAGGTGACCTGGAAGGATTCACGGTGATGTTTTAATTTGATAGAGGAACCAAAGAGCATGGCCTTGGTCTTAGCAACATTTAGGACAAGCTTATTTTTGGTGATCCAGGATTGAATATTTTGTAGGTCCATAGAGAGCTTATGATTAATAGAGTGGACATTATCTGAGTTTGTATAAAGGACAAGGTCATCGGCATAAAGCAGCGATGAATAGGAGGATACCACTTGAGGAATGTTGTTAATAAACATCGAAAAAAGCAGGGGTCCGAGGATAGAACCCTGCGGTACACCAATATTAATGAGAGCTTTTTCTGAGGTGGCTGAATTGAATTTCACGGATTGATGCCTGTTTGATAGGTAGCTATGGAACCAAGTTACAACATTGGGTGAAAAACCCAGGGAGTGGAGATTGATAAGTAGAAGAGGGTGGCTGACTAGATCGAAGGCTTTTGTCAGGTCGATAAAAACTGCACCAGTTAGGTGACCCTGGTCCATGGTTCGAAGAATATCATTTGTCAGCTGCAGAAGAGCAGTTTGAGTACTATGACCTTTTCGGAAACCGTGCTGGTTTGGGTGCAGTAGGTTATGTTTTGTGAGGTGTTCTGAGATCTGAGCTGAGATGAGCTTCTCAAGGACTTTATCTAGTGCTGACAATATTGCTATTGGTCTGTAGTTGGCTATGACTTTTTTGTCCCCTTTTTTGAATACTGGCGTGATTCTGGCAAGTTTCCATACCTCGGGCACCACGCCTTCACTCAGGAACAGGTTGAATATGTAGGCCAGAGGTCCTGAGATGAAAGGTGCCACCAGTTTGAGGAGTCTAGGCTCGAGGCGGTCAGCCCCTACAGCAGTACTGTCTGATAAGGAATTTAAATGTTTGTGGATGTCATTTTTCGATATAGCTTTAAAGTAGAAGGTGGGCGTTTGTAAGGTTACTTTTGGGTGGGGGGCTTCAGGTATTGAGTTAGTGGAGGACAGAGTATTTGTGTAGCTCGAGAGGTCGGAGAAGTAAGAATTAAAAGCATTGGCAGTGGTGCCTGGGTCATTGCAATGGACGCCTTTTAATATCATGTCGTTATTTAGTGGCCTTTTGTTAGAGCCGAGGAAAGTCTTGACATGAGACCAAAATTTCTTGGGGTCCCCCACTGCATCCAGCAGGAGGCCTTTGCAGTACTGGCTTTTAGCAAGTCTAATTTGTGATTTGCATTTTGGTCGCTGTTCTCTACAGTTGTAATCGGCAGGGAGACTGGATGCTTTGAACTTTCTCCAGCATTTATCCCTGTTTTTGAGGGCAGTGAGGAGGTCTTTGTGTAGCCATCTGGTTTGGGTACCACGAACGCGCCGAGTGACGACAGGGGTATGCTTATCCTGAAGGAGGATGAACCTGCTCAGAAAGGCATGCAGGGCAGCTTCAGCACTAGTGGAGTGGAAGACAGGGGACCAGTCACTGTGGGACACATCATATAGGAAATTACCTTGATTTAAGTTAGCATAATTTCTGAAGCATATATAGTTTTGGTGGGACGTGGAGTTTGTGGAGGTGCTCCATATGCAAAAGACGGGGGAGTGGTCACTGATATTGTCAGGCATGGTTCCAGATTTTGCAATTCTATCCACACGATTCATTAAGACCCAGTCAATAAGGGTGCTAGAGTCTGTGTTAGCTGATACCCTTGTGTAATCAGTAATGATTTGGTGCAAATTGTAGCTCCGTACCAGGGACTGAAGTGAGTCTTGAGCTTTGCCAAGCCAGTTTAGGTTTATATCACCGAGAATGATGAGCTCATTTTTCCCTGCAAGTGCAGCTGTTTGAACCAGCAAATCCGCTAGGCCTTGTGTTCCACTGGTAGGTGGGTTGTAGGCACATACAATATGGAGTTTTTTCTTTCCGAGTCCAAGTATAGCATGGATATATTCACAGGAGGAGTTTTTATTGTTTGGTAACATGGTCATATTTAGTTTGCTTTTGTAATAGATTGCAACACCCCCACCGCGTTTAGGAGGAGGTCTGTCGCACCTAAGAAGGGAGAAGTTTGGAAGCGGGCCAAAGGTATCTGGGACCGAGGGCCTTAACCATGTCTCAGATAGGCAGAGCACATCTGGTTGGTGGTTAACCACCCAGGCTTCTAGATCAGTTTGATTGCGGAGAAGGCTCCTGACATTAAGGTGGACTATGCAAAGGCCTTTTATATTATGTCTAGAGCAGATTGAAGGTGATATGCCTGTTGCAGGGCCTGGGTTCAATTCTATATCTCCAGACAGCATAAGGACCAACAATATGAGATACCTAAGGTTATGCAGTACAGTTTTGGTACAACTTCGGCAGTGGGTACGCCATCGTTTGGCAGTGAATGCTGTGGCATGGTAGATGAGTAGTTTGGGGAGGAGAGCAGGGGTTGTGTCTATGTCAAATTCGGTTAGGATTAGCATATTGGAGTAGGTAAAGTCGTTTAGATGTGTATAACTACTTTGAGTGTGATCTTTGATGTTAGGTACAATAAGGATGCTGAGTAGCATCAGAGACAAGAGTAGAGAGGTCATAGCTAGCAATGACCAGAACATGCTATAGTCTTTAGTGATAGGCATATTTTAAGAACGAGCAATATTGAGGGACACAGCAAAGTGCCAGAGGTGAGGGTTGTGAAAGGAGCAGTACAGTGCACAGTGGCTTGCCTTGTGTAGGATTTACAAGGGATTTAGAGAGCTAAGATTTTTGTCAGCGGGGTAGGAGAGCAATGAAGCTGAGTGAGACTGTTTTAAGGCAGTCGGCAGGGGAGCTAACAAGATGTGAGGAGAGCTGCACAAACTGAGAGGGAGGGGGAGAAAGGATTCATGGGCCAGTAATAGTATAAGAGAGAGCAGAGATATTCTGTAAGAAAGATTTGGAAAAAAGATCAGGGCAGATTAAAAGCTTTGGGAGGTGAAACAGTAAAAGTTAACAGTATTGCTCGAGAGGAGAGAAAAGGAAAGGTTTGTTTGGGTGCCCCCTGTGGCTAGTTAATATAACGAGCCAATGGGAAAGTGGGGAGATAGTAAAAATTACCTGATTGGTTTCCTCAGCCTATAAAAGTAAAATCCCAACACGGGGGGCAGGCTGGGCGGGTGGTGGGACGCCAGAGGCGCTGGGGTAGCAGCTGAGAGCGAGAGCGGGGCGACAGCCCAGGGAGCCCGTTACAGAGTCAGTCCTAAGCCCTGCTAGCAGTCCTGTTTCCGGCTGCTGCAACACGCTTAACTTTCCCTGGTTCCAAATTGAGCAGGAGCAGTGCTGTAAAGATGTAAGATCCACTGCTCACAATGCTCAGCCCGAAGTCCGGGAGAAAGCAGATGGCGCTAAATTTAAATTCAGAGAAAGGCTGGGCAAAAGGCGCCACGAGTAGATGCCGTATCAGTTCTCATACCTTGTGCAGGTGAAGATCGAGTCCGAGAAGCTGCTCCGGTCGGGCAGTAGCCCGGGGCGAGTGGGCCACCTGAGGATAGAGAGAGGTAGAGTCAGTAGGAGGGAGGGGACACAGGACAAAAGAAATATCAAGGCACAGACTGGATTTGCTGCAGGGGAACAATGAGGTAGGAGTGATTTGCTGAACTCCGAGGTGTAACAAGGTGGGGGTGGGAGAATACAGCTGGGGGAGAGAGAGGCGTGTGTAGGTGAGCAGATAGCTAGGCAGGAGGGGATGAGGTCAGGAATAAAGAGCAAATACTAAGGAAGTACATGCACAGGGTACTGTGATCACAAAATGCGTAAGCTAAGTAACTTAACAATCTTTACACAGTAGCACAATTATTTTTAAACATCATATAAAAGGTATTGCAGTCACAGCAAGGCAGCGGATTGCTCGATTTGCAGAGGGCAAACTAAACTGAAGCCAGATATCACATTTATGCACATTAGCGCGACAATAGAAATTATGGGCTACTGTTCTGGCAGCAGCTGAGAGCGAGAGCGGGGCGAGCGAGCGAGCGCCAGGGAGCCCGGTTACAGAGTCAGCCCTAAGCCCTGCTACAGTCCTGTTTCCCGGCTGCTGCAACACGTTTAACTTTCCCTGGTTCCAAATTGAGCAGGAGCAGTGCTGTAAAGATGTAAGATCCACTGCTCACAATGCTCAGCCCGAAGTCCGGGAGAAAGGAGATGGCGCCAAATTTAAATTCAGAGAAAGGCTGGGCAAAAGGCGCCACGAGTAGACGTCATATCAGTTCTCGTATAATATTGTTTAAATTTTATATTAGACATCTTCCTTTGAGGAACCTGGGCTTGGGTCCCTCCTCCATGGCCGTGACTGCGAGTGCACTCCCGTATTTGTTATCTGCTAGGGTGTGACTAGTCGGCTCACTCCCACAGCATCTGAGCAGCTAGCTGCCATTTTGTTCTGTGTGAGTGCGTAGGGTGCACTCAAGAAAGACACTGTTGTAAATGTGGGGTTGCATGCCTAAGAAGAAATTTAAACCAGAAAGTTTTTTTTATTCAAAATGTATTTACTAGTCAGGCTTTACTAGTGAGTGAGACTTGTCAGCTCGCTGGCATTGTCACAGTGAGTGACACTAACTCTGTTATTTCATAATAATATAATTTAAATTTTATTTAATCTTCCTGTAAGAAATACAACCATTTCAGACAGAGGATGTACGACAAAAAGTAGTTGGTCTGGCAGCCCCAGCAGCAAAGCTGCAGTAGGTGAAGAGCACCATGAAGCAGTGTGAGGTTGAGCATACTGCATAGCAACACTGAGGATGCATTTGTGGCACAAAATTATTTTTTTCACCCCATCAAAGCCTGCAGCCTCCAGCACCAGTACAGTGTTACTGACACCAAGGAAAAAAGTACCAGAGCTACTAATAGTGCTGCTTGGAGGACATTGTCATTATCTGCTACTGATATCACCAATATGAATGTGTCCTCTTCATCCCTTGCCACTGCCACCAGTATGATTGTCACTTCATCCTTAATAATCACCACTGTTCTGATTCACCAGTCATCCGCTGCAACTACTAGCATCCAGACGTCTGCTGGAATAGTGGCCCTGCCAGCCGCTCCTGCCACTGACCCAGACAACTCCTGCCATTGTGACTGACACCCCTCCTGCCATTGCAATCCACACCACTCCTGCCACTGTTACTGAGACCACTCCTGCCACTGTGACCCAGACTACTCCTGCCACTATGACCCAGATGGCAACTACCAGTACTGCTATGGTGACACCTGCCCCTACTACCACTGTTACCCACCCAATTGCACAACTATTTCCAATACTTTGTTCACCCCTACTGGGGTATCTCTTGTTTCTCGGCCTCTTTCCAGTACTGCAGAAGTTGACAGTGCAAATGAAGAGGAGCACTCATCGGGGCCTGAGCACAGTACTTTCCACCAGCAGAGAAGCTGCCCACTGACACAATGACTGACCCTGAGTAGGGCGAGTACTTTGAGAGGCATAAAGCAAGAAAGTCAGGTGACAAAAACAAACTCAATCTCTCGAGGCCACACTGACAGGAGAGAGAAGGATATGGCTCCTCCCCTAAAAAACTTGGCAAGCTACCCTTCAGCACTTTGTTCAGCAGGCTTCATCCCAGCCTGAACAGCCAAGAGGAGCAGGGGAAAGGGCATTAGTGGTGACGTGGTAAAACCTGCAGCAGCAGGTCCAAACATGACATGCTAGTGTGGTCCAAGAGAGTGGTGCTGGTACTGCACATTGGTTCACATTAGTGGTGACACTAGCCGAGTGAGTGGTGTCAGAGATAGTAAGAGCATGGTATGGCTGCATTTTACGTTACCAAAAGAAGATTTCAGAAAAGGTGTGAGTACACTGTGCAGTATGAATATCAGTAGGGGGAGATCTCTGGCCAATTTAATGACCACCTAATTGAAAAACCAAAAGGTAAAGCATACCAAGGTTTTTAAAGCATCAGGGTCTGTGCCTGTGGTTCCATAAGATCGATTCGGAACCAGTGGTGATGATGCAGGCAGTGGTACTAGTGACAATGGCACAGACCATTCTGCCTCCCAAAAAATGCTGGTTTGACTTGTTCACATTATAGCTGTAATATGCAGACTAAGACAACCCTTTTTCCATGGAGATAAAAGTCAGAAAATAGCCAATTTAGGCAGATTTGTTTTTTATTTCTCAGATTTACACTGTGTGTGTGTGTGTGTGTGTGTGTGTGTGTGTGTGTGTGTGTGTGTGTACATTGGACTCTGTTGTTTCTTGCCACAAAGCCAGTAGCACCCCTCATCAGAAATGTAATTTTAACTTTGTAAATAAAACAAGAGTAGAGCATGCTACTTTCAGAATTTGTTTAGAGTCTGGGAGGTGTGTGGTATTCCCGTAGCATGCTCCCTTTAATCACCGGTGCATTACCTAGGTGGAAGCATTTTACTTTAACAGAGCCAGTTTAGGCATTGCACTCTATATAAAAGTAGCCACTGTTGGCACTTAATAGTTAGGACCAAACTGTGGAGTGCCATCCCAGTATCTGGAGGTTTGGCTTGTTCACATTACAGCTGCAATATTAAGATTAAAACAACCCCTTTTCCATGGAGATAAAAATAAGAAAATAGCCAATTTAAACAGTAACCTCTCAAATTTACCATGGAGGTGAGGTGCATTGACTGTTTGTTTGGTGCTACCACTCCTTCCCCCTCAACACCAAAGAGTCTATATGTCCCCAGCACTCCTGCTTCCACTAGGTACCAGTTCCCTGCAATTTTCACACCATCTGGCAAGAATGGAACATCCCCCCATCCACAGTCACTGCCAATAGTGGAAGCTGACAGAACTAAATATCAGTCTTCTCATACAAAAGCTCAGCACATCACACAGCTCATCTGTGAAATGACGGTGTTAGATTTGCAGCCCTTCTCTGCTGTGGAAGGGAAGACATTGGCTTTCAGAGACTTATGCAGCACTCGCAGACATAGTACCAGATCCCATCGTGGTCGTTCATGTGTTCACAGACTATGTGCCAGTGATATGAGGGTGTGAGAATGGCAATGCCACATTACTCTTGGGGGCTGAGTGTGGTTGGGGGGGGTTCCTCTGCACCTCCAACATCTGGAGCAGTACAAACTCCATGCATATCCCTCCTTGACCCGATACTGATATGTGCAAAAGTGTTATGTCTCCTGTTGCTGATTCCTCCTTCTCTCCCTATGTCACTGAGTTTTCCTTCATCCCTCTGCAATCTGGAACTCATTCCAGGCCTGCCCTTCTAAATGTGGGGCTAACGGAGAAAGTCTACATGTCCCTGAACATCCTGGCATTCATTCAAGAAATGCAGCAGTCTTGGATAGTTGGTAGTAATCTACATGTTTTTGTCACAGATAATGGGGCAAATATGGTGAAAGCAGTCGATGATGGAAATTTCATCAGTATTTGCTTCTTTTCCTATACCTTGAATCTAGTTGTCACATCAGAGCTAGAGTTCTGAGGCTAGCAAGACTGTCTCCACAGCGTGCTCCATCTGTGCTCATTTTCATTGCTCTGTAAATGTGACTAACCAACTAAGAAGTGCAACAATGCCTTGGTCTGTCTTAACATCACTTGACACAGGATGTGAGTACCCAATGGAATTTATCACACCTGATGCTGTCTTTATTGCTAGAACTGCTAGTACAGAAGTGCGCACTTCATGACATGTCAATGGAGTTCAACATTAGGTGAGAGTACCTAGGCATCTGAGAGAAGCACCCATGATCAAAGTGCATCCACTGCTACCCTGAGTCAGGTGATCCCATCAGTGCATATCCTGAAAACCTCCATGGAGAGATATGTAGGGGAACACAGGGAGACTCAATGGGGCAGCTGTGCTCACTAAGCACCTGCAAGCTGAACTGGATGCAAGGTTTGCAAAAGTGCTGGATAGTCAGAGCCACATTTTTGCAACCAAGCTGGATCCCTGGTTTAAATGTGAGATCCTGTACATGGCTATGGATAGCCACAGAGTGACTCATTTTCACCAAGAGCTGTGTACTGCTGGGCTGACTGGTTGCATGCGGTGACTGGAGCAGCTGTCTGGGGAAGAAGCTCATGAGAGAGAGAGAGAATAGTGTCTGGCAGGTCTGGCTCTGGATACACTGGTGGAGATGGGAAAGAAATGACTGGAAATGGCAGCAGCACTCATGCAAGTGAGTGGTCACTGCTCAGCATGTTCTAGCATCAAGAGTAACAGAAGAGAACACAGTCACAGCCTGTTTCTGTGGAAAATATCGTAAACAACTACTTTGTGGAGCCTCTTGAGTTATTTCAGGTTGATCCATTAGGTTACTGGACACAGAGGATGCAGTCCTCCCCTCACTTTGTGCAACTGACTTTGAGATTCATCAGTTGCCCACTCCCCATGAGTGTGCCATCCAAGAGGATGTTTAACACAGCTGGTGATGTTTTTGACCCTCATCATTCAATGCAAGACCCTGACCATGTCCAACAGCTTATTTTCATCAAGCCTTACTTGCCGTTAATTGTGTACAAATATGACTTACCCCCATGAAATAGAAATAGCCTTCTTTTGCTACTTGTTTTTGTCCACAAAGTTCAGCTCCATATTTCCCCTATGCTTCCTTCCTGCAGTATTGCATCTTTATTATAAAATAAATAATTTTTCTTGAACCAGATACAACTTCTCTTCTTCTTGTTTTAATTCATGTCATTATCAAGTATGTTAGAAACAGCCAGGATTCTGAACAAAAACACAGCTATGATAGCCCCAAAGCATAGTCAAAATCCAGTGGGTACTTGCTTGTCATCGTATAACTTCCTAACAATGACGTAAGAAACTGGGTGCACTGCACAGTGCACACGCCACTCCACTTTTCATAAAGCCTACAGCACAAAAACAGCATTCCTCAAATCTTGTTTTATTTAAAGACCCACATAGCCCCCAATGTTTTGTCGGTAGAGTTTGTTTAGGGCACTGTTTGTACTGTTTTCATCAGTTTTCTATCTCTTTCTTGCTTGCATTTATTTATCTCACAAAAAGAGGCTGCCTGGTTTTATTGCTCTTTTTAAATCCTTTGATTTCATTTTCTTTTTTCACACATCCACTTTACTGTCACCCAGTATATGCTAGGTGTGTGGTAGTCTGACAGGGGGACACTGTCTGTGCCCCCACTTCCCAAGGGGAGAGCCATCCATGGGATGCCCATTCCTCCCTCCTCTAGCTGGCCTCCAAGTGGCCAAGGTCCATTTGGAAAATCGGTTCACCAGAATAGTTGGCACGAAACAATTGCAGGGGTTACACACTACTGTAGTTCACACAGTAGTAGATTAAATTCTCTAAATTTAATGTCATTAGAGACATGCTGATTAAGGGGTGATCTATTGTTTCTATTTGATATTATAAATGATCCCTATCTGATGACCGAATTAGGTTTAGAATTTAAATCAAATACATATAACATCAGAGGGCATCCATTACAGTTGGCTGGTATATGGTCAGTGAACCAACCAGGTTAGGGAATACCCTTGACCTTGTGCTGGCAAATGGGGACTTTGTGAGAGAACTTACAGTGGAGGAACCGCTGTCAGGGAGTGACCACCACTCAGTATGGCTCACATTGGATATGGGCAAGGAAGGAGTGGAATCTGGCACAAGAGTGCTGGACTTCAGGATGGCCGACTTTGGGAGGATGGGGGAAGTGGTAAAAGGGTACCTGGCCAGAATTCAATCTAGTATGGACACTAACCAGAGGTGGGAGCTCATAAAGCTGGGGATAGTGGAGGCAACTAAAACCTGCTGCAAGGCCCAGAGCAAGAAGGCTAGGGCTAAGAAACTGAGCTGGTTGAGCAAGGAGCTCATGGAAAAGGTAAGGAGGAAAAGAGCTATCTTTAGGAAGTACAAGAAAACAGGGAGGGGGAGGACAGGGAGGAGTACTTGACAGAATCGAAGGAGGTGACAAGGGCAGTAAGGGGAACCAAAGCATCTATGGAACTCAGGCAGGCACAAGGCATTAAGAAGGGGGAGAAGGACTTCTTTAGGTACATCAGGGAGAAAAGGAGCTGTAAGGACCACATAGTAAGGATTAGGAAGGAGGGGAGTTGGGTGGAAGCAGGTGCGACAAGGCAGAAGAACTAAATGAGTACTTCTGCTCAGTATTTACTAAAGAGAAGAGGGGGGGTGACACCCAAGGGGGGAGAAATGGCAGAAACAGGGGGGGAAGGGGTGACAGATGGGCAAATCATGGAGGCAGAGTTCGGGAGGGTTTGAAAGCACTGAGGGTGGACAAGGTGCCAGGTCCAGATGGTATCCACCCCAGGGTACTGAAGGAGTTGGCAGAGGTCCTTGCAGGACCTTTGGCAGACCTATTTAATGCCTCACTACATTCGGGGTGTGTACCTCAGGACTGGAGGATGGCTCATGTGGTGCTCCTCCACAAGAGTGGCCTCAAGGATGAACCAGGAAACTACAGACCAGTGAGCCTCACATCCATCGTGGGTAAGCTAATGGAGACTATCCTGAAGGAGAGGCTGGTGGCCCTCCTAGAGGCCAAAGGACTACAGGACAGCAGACAGCATGGCTTCATATGGGGCAGATCCTGCCAAACCAACCTGGTGGAGTTCTATGACTGGGTAACTAGGGCAACTGGACAGGGGCCATGCAGTGGATGTCCTGTATCTGGACTTCAGTAAGGCATTTGACTTGGTGCCGCATGGAAGGCTGGGAAGTAAGTTAGTAGGCACAGGAGCGGGTGCAAAGCTGGTGAGATGGGTAGGAAACTGACTTCAGGGAAGGTAACAGAGGGTGGTGGTGGGTGGGGAGCTCTCACACCCAAGGGTAGTGACGAGCGGTGTTCCACAGGGCTCGGTGTTGGGACCAGTGTTGTTTGGGATATTCATTGCAGACATATCATGGGACATCGAGAGCAAGATCAGTCTGTTTGCTGATGATACCAAGGTAGGAGCGGTGGTGGATGACCTAGGGGATGGGCAGGGGTTGCAGGATGATCTGGCAAAGCTTGAACCTGGTCAGACACCTGGCAACTGGGGTTTAATGCCAAAAAGTGCAAGGTGCTGCATTTTGGGATGAAGAACCCAAGGAGAAGTTACCAGCTGGGGAGTGCAGCTAGCCCAGACAGAGGAGGAGAAGGATCTGGGTAGCTATTACAGGAGTCAATGAACAACTCGGCACAATGGGAAGGCAGCTGCAAAGGCCAACAAAATGCTGAGTTGTGTTGCAAGGGGTATATCCTCGAGGAGGGAGGAGGTGATTCTGCCACTGTATAGGTCATTAGTTAGACCGCAACTGGAGTACTGCGTGCAGTACTGGCGCCCGTATCTGAAGAGGGACATTAAGTTACTGGAGGGGGTGCAGCACAGGGTGATAAAGATGATCAAGGGGCTGGGGGACTTATCATATGAGAGGAGGATGAGGGAGTTGAACATGTACTCGCTGGAGGAGAGGAGGGACGGGGGGGCATGATTGCAACCTTTAAGTACATGAAAGGAATAAACAAGACAGGTACAGAGGGGCTGTTCAAAGTAAGGGAGGGGAGGGACACCAGGGGCCATGATATGAGACCGGAAGGAGGAAGGTTCAGGAGAGAGATGAGGAGACACTTTTTTAGAGAGAGGTGGTGGCTGGGTGGAATGCGTTACCTGCAGAAGTGGTATCCAGTAGAACAGTGGACTGCTTCAAAAGGGGATGGAACAGGACAAGGGGGAGGGTTAATCAAGGGGAAGGGTGGAAGGGAAGGGCAGCTGCAAAATAAGGGGTGCTAGCTGCACATTCGAGCAGACTTGATAGACCTCTAGGCCTTTATCTGTTGGCAAATTTCATATGTTCGAAAACATTTTCACTGTAATAATAAGACATTTTTCTTTACATTACAGGTTATACATCCTTGGAATACATTGCCATTAAATGTTATTATTAGTAAATCAAAACATGAGTTTAAAAAACGACTTGATTCTTTTTTACTGACACATGGGCAGCTTACATACTACTAACTTAGTAACTGATTAGTATAGGAGCACCTATGCGCTTTTAGCTCCCTTGCTCCTCAATTCCCTTAGTGTGAACCTTAGTACTGTAGCACTATGGGGCTGGCTCTTTCCTTTGATTTTAACCAAAACATTTTTCTCTCTTTTACTGTATTATATTTCCCATCCATGCTGTCCAGTGTGGATATACTCTGGAAACAGACAGGGATGTATCCTAAAATTAGAAAGGAATATACCCTGCTCTGTAATTGGACAAGGAATGGTATATACTCTGTTTAGGCTCTATGAGCTGACAGACAGCAGGGAGAGATTTTTTCAGTCAGGTTGTCCCCTGGCATGGCAACCAACCCCACTCCTAAACCTGACCCATTGGGGGGGCCGCCACTTAACCCAAACATTTTAACAGTGCCATGTTGGTTTCATAGTGGGTTCAGGATCCCTGCAAGGAAAGCAACATGGCACTTTATAAAAAATGTTCCATGAGGCCTTGCCCTTTGGCCCTTCTTGAACATGAAATGAAAGGATATAAAAAGAGACCTAAAAGCAGACTGCCTTTTTTATTTGTGTATTACATAACTGCAAGAAAGGGATAGCAAAATGATGAAAACAGTAAAAACGCTCCCCTAACCAAACCATATCAGCAAAATGTTGGCGTTAACGTGTGGTTTTACTGGAAAAATTGAACAACTTGATACTGGAAATGTTCTGTATTTTTGGCTTTGTGCAAATTTTAACTGTTGAGTGAGTGGCCTACACTACTACACCTAAGGAGATCGTCTTTATTATTATTATTATACTTCGTACTCTTTATAGTACTCCGCAGTCAACACCAGTGGGTATTCCTCATCCATCCTATAGGTTGATGCACGATCCAATCAAATCAAAGGTGGGTGAGGACATCCCTCTACCCTCATCAGAATATCTCCAGTTCAATTCGTGCATCAAGATAGGTTGGTCACATCCTCACTGTTCCCAGCAACAACAACAACTGTACAGATATCCCCATATCATGAGAAAGTGCAGGTAGTGCAGAGTATCTTTCACTCCCTTAGAGGAAGATGACCAAATGTGTGCAGTGTGCATCCTTAGTGAGCACAGGAGTACAGCACAGACAGAAGATGAGGACTCACTCTGGAATCCCACCCACCGCCCACTGCTCCTATCGCCTTGGATGCCAACCAAGTGCAACTACTTTTTCATCTGCTAGAATGTATGAAACTGGGTGACCCCTTTACCACAGCACCTCAAAAGGCCACCAACAAGGGACCCACAAAAACACACCCCAGACTGGATATGGACAGCATCACATCTGACAACTCCTCTGAACCCGACGAGGGCAATACGGACAAATCAACCTGAATGTGCCACGGGGAGAACATTGACGAACTAATCACAATGGTGCGGGCGGCACTCAAGATATCACAGCAACCCGTACAACACTCCACATCTGAGGACCCCCTTTTCTCCATGGGAGAGCCAGACGAGAAAATACATTTCCCCTCATGCCAAACTCTCGACTTCCTACTTGCAAAGGAATACGAGGCAACCGACCCGACCAGAATGTCCGAAAAGGGCATGATAAACAGGTGGTACTCCATTAGTCGGGAAAAAAGCGACCACTAGGGGAAACCTCCTAAGGTGGATCAACCGGTCTCACAGCTATCCAAGCACACTACCATCCCCATTGAAAGTACAGCAGCACTCAAAGACCCAATGGATAAAAAGGTAGAGGAACACCTCCGGAAAATCCACGATGCAGCTAGCATGACGTGCTTGGCAGACACCGCCGTGTGGTTCACCTGCAGGGCCCTCCATAGATGGCTACACATTCTCACCGAGAATATCCCTGAGGATTCCCCCCAGGCGGATGCAGTGGAGTGTGCCATTCATGCTGTGAAGTACATTATGGACGCATCTTCCAACATTTTCAGGTTCGGCGCTTATACAACCGTACTAGCCAATAGAGCCAGAAGAGCTCTGTGGCTCAAACTACGGCAAGCGGACAATGAATCCAAAGCCATCCTCCTTAAACTACCCTTCAAAAGGGTACCCTTTTGGGAGAAGGCCTAACACCATACCTCAAACAAAGGGGGACGCAGGCACAGGGAGATAAGGACGTCTATCTCCCCACAGACAGACCCTTTCGTCTCAAAGGCAAGTTTTTCAAACACAAACCTCAGACATACCACCCCCAGACCACCAAGCAGTGGCCCCAAAGACCACGCTTCCAACACAAGGCATACAACAACAGACCAAAAGGCAATATAGGGGGCCAGTACGCCAATGGAGGGCAAAAACCCAACTTCAAACTACAGGATAACAAAAAATGAAGGCAAGCAGGCCCACGCAGAGCTACCTCTGGCAGGGAGGCTAACGTGGTTTGCACAACAATGGGCCCACACAACATCCAACAAATGGATGCTGGAACTAGTTACCAAGGGATATGCAATCGAGTTCAACAGCAACCCCATAAGACACAGACCATTTATGTCACCACACCTACGGATCCGATCAAACTGCAAGCGTTACGCAATGTAATACGGGACTTACTCAGCGATGGGGCTATCATGCAAGACCCCACAGAGGAACAGGACACAGGGGTATACGCCTTGCTCTTTGTCGTTCCAAAGAAGACAGGCGGAATGCGACCCTTGCTAGACCTCAAGTATCTCAACCAGAATGTCACTTACAAAAAATTCAAAATGGAAACCCTTTGCTCCACTCTGGCATCCATTCAACTGGGGGACTATCTAACCTCAATAGATCTCAAGGATGCCTATCTCCACATTCCCATTCGGCCCTCACACCACCGTTACCTATGATTCAACTTCCAAGGGCAACATTTCCAATATACATGCCTACCCTTCGGCCTGGCATCAGCACCTCGGGTCTTCACCAAGACCCTGGTGGTCCTCGCAGCACATCTCAGAAAACAAGGGGTCCACATAATACCTTACCTGGACGACCAGCTCATAAGGGCAAGAACAGAGGAACAGGCCCTACAAAGCACACAGCTTGTGATCAACTGCCTGCAACAACACGGATGGATAACAAACAGGGACAAGAGCCAGCTGATTCCTGCCCAATCCATCACTTATTTGGGCGCAGTAATACATACAAAGAGCAACAAGGTCACTCCTACACCCGAGAAAATTCAGAACATCCAGACTCTGGTGTCAGGTCTAATCAGCAGACCAAACAGGGCTGTATGGAACTACCTACAGGTACTGGGAGTCATGGCAGCACTAATCGACATGGTTCCATGGTCCAGGGCACACATGCGAACACTGCAAAGGTTCCTAATAGACTCATGGGACCAGACAACCCATAACTTCAAATTCAGAGTCACACCCCCTCCAGTACTGTTAGCTGACTACGTTGGTGGACTCTGAAAACACATTTACTGCGGGGCACAACACTGACACAAGTAGCACCAGAGGTGATCACCACAGATGCCAGTCTGTCGGGGTTGGGGGCAACATACAACAATCATGTAACCCAGGGATTGTGGACTCAGCAGGAATCCTGTCTACCAATCAATATCTTGGAAATGAGAGCAGTTCGCTTGGTTCTCCTCTTCTTTACACCCCTACTCAACAACAGATCGGTCCTTGTATGGTACGACAATCAAGTGACAGTCGCATACATAAACAAACAAGGAGGAACACAAAGCAAAGCAATGATAACGGAGTCACTAAAGCTATTCCGCTGGGCAGAGCAGAACTTACTATCACTAACCGCAATATACCTAGCAGGAGAGGCCAACACAGAGGTGGACTGGCTGAGCAGAGTTACGGTCAACCAGTCAGAATGGATACTTCACAAGTCCATCTTTCAGAGACTATTGTCCAAATGGCGACCCCTGCAAGTCGACCTAATAGCATCACAGACAAACACTCAACTACCCAACTACCACTCCAGATTTTCAGACCCCCAAGCTCAGGAGATCGATATGCTGTCAGTCCCTTGAGACTTCTCACAGGCCTACATATTCCCACCGCTACCAATGATACCCAAAGTACTCCACAAGATTCGATGCACAGGATCATCAGTAGTCCTAGTGGCCCCCAATTGGCCGAGACGACCGTGGTACTCGCTCATACAGGACATGTCAGTGAGCCCTGCGATGACCCTACCTCCTTGACCCAACCTTCTGTCACAGGGTCCAATTCTGCATCCAAATCCAACCAGTCTGAATCTGATGGCCTGGTTATTGAAAGGGAAAGACTGTTAAACCAAGGTTACCATGCCAGGGTTGTAAATCGTCTGCTGCAATCCAGGAGACAGTTCACTAATAAGACTTACCTCAGACAATGGGAAATCTTCCACAAATGGTGCCGGGAGATGGGTACCTCACCTTCAGTGGCGGGGTTACCATAAATTTTAGACTTCCTCAATGAAGGGGCGAACAAGGGCCTTAGTCCAGCCAAAGTGCAGGCATCAGCTATTCCCTCCATTAGGGGCCCACTACCGGGGGTAGGTCACATTGGCTCTCATCCTGACACCATCCGACTCCTCAAGGCAGTCACAATAACAGCACCAGGGGGCAGGAATAGATACCCACCATGGCAACTCAACACAGTGCTAGACGCACTCCAGTTACCCACCCTCCAGCAGGACTCTCTTCACTGGTGCACTATTAAGACAGCATTCCTTGTAGCAATTTGTTCCGCCAGAAGAATAGGAGAGCTACAGGCACTCTCATGCAGAACACCCTTCATCACCTTTCATAGCAATAGGGTCATACTGAGAACAGTACCCTCCTTCCTGCCCAAGGTGGCTTCACAGTATCACAAGGACCAGGATGTCCTTTTGCCCTACTTATCTCCAAGTAACCCCCAAGACACATCAACCCACCACCTCCTAGATGTGGGCTGCCAATTGGAAAAGTACCTCAGTGTCACTAGGGAAATACGAAAATCAGACAGATTATTCATCCTAACCAGAGGGCACAGATTAGGACAGACAGCCTCTAAAGACACCATAGCCAAATGGATCAAGCAGACCATTAACAAGGCTTATAAGGCAGTGGGCTAGACACCACCAGAAGGCCTCAAAGCACACTCTACCAGGGCAGTAACAACATCCTGGGTGGAAAGGGGAAACGTGTCTTCTCAAGACATTTGCTCAGTGGCTACCTGGTCATCTATACACACCTTCACCAAACATTACAGTTTAGACATAGCATCTGCAGAAAGGACTAACTTTGCCAAGTCAGTTCTAAAGGCAGGAGCCACACAAGACTAGACCGACACTAATCTGCCTGCTCCTTACCCACCCGAGAGTAATCGCTCAATTCTACCCTGCTACTAAGGTCTCACTGGTTTTGACTGCGGAGTACTATAAAGGCTACGAAATATAATGGGATTTACTCACCTGGTAAAGGTGATTATTTGAGTACCCTTTATAGTACTCCACAGGCCCACCCAGATGGCAGATTATCCTCGGGCCGGGTCAGCAGAAAAAGCACTACCCCTTAAAGGAAAGGGTAAATCCAAGGTCAGAGTCATTAGATCTTTGTGCACAGATTTAATGACAACATAACTGTATATGTCAAACTCTGTATATATTTTTTCTGTAAATGAGGATGTTACTTCAGTAAAGGTGATGGGTGAAACACAACTCCGGACTAAGTGTACCTTAACTTATTATTCTATAATCAATGACTCCAGGCAATAATCACAGATACCAGCCCTCTCGGAGGTCCATCTCCCATTGGGTCTACCCTTGGCCACATATATTCCTGGCTTGTATTTTTCTCTTTCTTCTCCCTCACTATTTAGCTATGGAAGACTCACATTGGAGATATTCTGATGAGGGTAGAGGGATGTCCTCGCCCACCTTTGATTTGATTGGATCGTGCATCAACCTATAGGATGGATGAGGAATACCCACTGGTGTTGACTGTGGAGTACTATAAAGGGTACTCAGATAATCACCTTTACCAGGTGAGTAAACCCCATTATTCCACACTAAGAAGGATTTGCAAACCTAGTTTGGCTTATTTATACCGGCGTCTTGCTTCTTTATTTACTGTGTCTTGTACTCATTAACTCATGTTCAAATAGCCTTTTTGCATGCCAACTGACCCTGTGACTTGACTGAAGTTAAGCATTATTATATTATTGGCATGTAAAACACATTTTTCACTCAGGCTAGCTTGGCCTGTCATACTCATCATTGTCATTGTGCACATTTTTGTGCATTATTATTAATATATGCCCCAATGTTAAATAGCATGAAAATATATGCTCCAGTGTTAAATAGCATGACAAACTGAAAGAAGGCTTCAGGGGCTGGACAAGGGAAAGTAAAGCAGCAGTCATGAAAGCTCAAGTGACAGCCACAGTCTGAGGTCATGGTATGAGTCATGGCAGCATTTGTATGGCTGTGAGCGGAGCCTACAGCCATCTTGCTGTCTGTAGCTGGAAAAATGGAGGAATGTGAAAAACATTTTTGGACATTTCAACGTATCCTTCCATAACTATAAATCACTATGCCAAATGAGATAAAATGCTCCCTTCTTTCTGTTTAGAATGTTGGAGACAGCACTAAAGCTGCATATCAGATGGCCATTAGGAAACTGAAACAGCTTGTTAAATATTGGTTGGCTATTAAACTGAAGATTTGTTTACCCCCTTTGAAATGCAACAACTTGCATATTTAAATACTTAGCATTTAAACATTTTATTGCTATTAGCTTTAGTTGGGCAAGTATTGTATTTTAATAAAGATTCATACCTCATAACTGTCACCTTTTCCCAGAAATGTACAAAGATTTACACTGTTTTTTTTAATCTTATCTGATAAGCAGATATATGCCAGGACTTCTGTGAACTATCCGAGCTACAGTAATTATATAGCAATCAGCAGGCATTTTCTGCTATGCTCTTTTGGGGAAAAAATATATTAAGCTACAGCAAACGCGCGCGCGTACACACACACACACACACACACACACCATCCTCATGGCCACAACATTCAATATAAATACTGCAAACTACTATATTATAAAACAATAAAGAAACTGTTTGTTTGTGTCAGTGAAGACAGTGAAATTCCTTTAAAGAGCTAGTATTAGATTTTAAAAGCAGCCAGCCATTACCTTTTACATCTGAGGTACTTTTTCTTTTCCATTTGTTTAATTAGAAGATTGTTTACCTGATACTAATAGGTGTGATGTGTGGAACAGCTCTTAGCCAGGCAGCTGACACATATCTTACTCTACTGCCCCACACTATATCACCAGCATTGTGACCTCAATGACTGTGACCTCACTGCTACTTAGGAACAGCAAGTGAGTGACTGCCAGGTCATTCACCTGTGATGTCACAGTCGGTGAGATCACAATGCTGATGATGTAGTGTGGAGCAGTAGAGTTAGATATGACAGCTGCCATGCTAAGAGCTGTTCCACATACCCAGCACAATATTATTGTGTAGAATACTTTCTGATGAGCAAAAGGAAAAAGAAAAATACTTCAGAAATAAAAAATTACAACTGACTACTACTTAAAATGTGTATTATTTTCCTGTTTGCCTGTTTTGGCTCCACTAGCTCTTTAAATATTTCTTATCCTATATTTTGTATCCTGGATAGCGTTGGAGAGATGCTACATCTCATTGTCATAGGGATCTTCATTTTACGCAATTTTGCATTGTATTTGTTCAAGATGTCTCAGATTAGATGCAATATCTTGTTTTCAGTGGGGTAATGATTTTACCATTTTTATAATGTATTTATTTATTCAAGGTAGCCTATTCCAGATGTAAAATATTGTTTTCAGTGTGTTCTGATTTTACACAGTGCAGCATAATATTGTGTAGATGTAGAGTCCCACTGAAAATAAAATGCCATGTCTTCTGTGAACTATCCAGGATTAACATATAGCAATCACCAGGCATACTGTATTATAGGAAAACACATTTTAAAATATGTAAAAGGAAGACCACATTGAAACTGCCTCTCAGCAGATCTGCATTGTGCAAATTCATTAGAAATAATGGATGAAAGCATCCCAAAAGCTCTTCACAGCCATATCGGCTCTGACCAGAACCTGTTCAGAAGTGGAGTAGCTTGATTCCTGCTGCTACACCGAAAATGCTAATGCCTATGATTTTGACTGCATTTTATTTACCCTATGAGTCCAACTCCCCAACACTGCTGTGACTGATGATGAGATTAGAGAAGCAGCAAAGTATTGCAGTAGCTGACACTGGCCGTTTGTCTGGGGCCATCCCGCCCTGGAACTGGGGAGAGAAGAGACCTCCTCTTGGGGTAGGAATAGACCCTGGCAACACATTAAGAGGACGTAACACTGAGACCACCAGCAGGGTGGTGTTTGGTGGCATTCGGAGGAGGGCAGAGAAAGAGGGTTTAAATGAGCTGAGGGCCAACAGCTCCCCCTCTTTCTTCGCCTTTCTTTAGATCCAGCTGATTAAGACTACCAAGCCAGGTAAAGGGATTTTATTCTGGGTGCAGGGCCTGCTCACAATAGCCTAGTTCATTAGCCTCATGGCAAGAAGCCTAGGCTGGGTCTCCAAGGGGATCTATAGGGAAGGGAAAGAAAGGCAGTATAGCTTAGAAGTTAGAGTAATGAGCTGTGAATGAGTTTGGTACATCCAGCTGATCTGGGTTTGATTCCCACAACCTCTGCTGACATACTGAGTGACACTAAGCAAGTCACTTAACATGCACAAGAGGGATATTGGGTCTCTTCTTGAGATCAAGGCTGGGCAGTCAACCAGCATAATCTTGTCACTAAAGCCTTTTCAAGCTTCCACTAATGGCACAATAATATGGTAAGAGGGAGCTGGAAATCTCTTATGATAGAGAGATGAAAAGACCATTTGTGCAGGAAATGTTTTTGCGTAGTGTGCTGTTCAGTTCTGGTTGTTGTACATGAAATGTATACCTAGTGGGGGGATAGTCTTTCTGTGGCTACTGCAACTCATCCAGCCCCTATTAACGGGTGACCTGAGGCATCTTGAAGGCATTGCCTGTGGCCTAGTGCTCTTGTCTGGTTCCCTCACTGGTAGTGGAGCTAAGACACCTCCATTGTCAAAGTCGGAACTCCATTACAAGAAATATGAGGCATGCCCCCCCCCCGGCTCCTCATGAGCAACCGATGGAGGGACAGTCAGGCAAGCACTGGTGCCTTAGATACATTGTTTGTCCCCCTCCCTGTTCCCTGTTTAGACTGTTTCAACCCTCTCTGCCTTACACTTAGCTTACCTTTTCCTCCAGAGGAGCAGTGGTGGATGCTAATGGTTTCTCCGGTGATGTGGGGAAAATGTCCTGTCTGGCTGCAGATCCATCAGAGGGCCACAAGAGAGGCTTCCTTAAAGTATTTGTAATAACTGGGTCTGGTGACCTCCATTGCTGGTATAGTCTGTGGTGTGGGGAGGCATGAGTCTCTCAGTGGGCAGCCATTATGGCTTGGAGAGGGCATTCTCCGGCACCATCCTCCTTTGTTCTGGTCACACCGTTTTTCTTCTGTCAATGCCATGCATGTGTGGATTCCCCTGCGATGCCATCTTGGTCATGGTGCTGGACTATACACATGATCACTGTGGTCACGGTCATCTTGGGAAGGTCCCAAGTGCCAGGGTGACATCCTGACCCAGCAACCAACTTGTGTGTCCTGTAAAACTCTAGTTCTGCAGGGAAATTAAGGTCACTACTGGTACCACTGCAAAACACAGCACCAATGGGCTTCTTTTGCTAGGCCTGTTAGAGGGTGTCACCAGGAGCAGTACAGAATATTGGTCAACAGCACTGAGTTGCAAAGCTGGAGGAACTGGGTTTGACCCCACAGCCACTACTGGCAAACTGGGGTCAAAAAAAAAAAAAGGAATGAAGAAACTTTCCAGCATTGCCCCATACCTCTCGCTGTCCCTGATTCCAAGGGACATCCAGCGCTTGACCCAGAAAATGGTTGTCTGAGCTATCTGCGCAGGGAAGTGTGCTGTGTGTGGCAACAGTTACACAGTGGGTGATCTAGTATCTCCATGGTGAGGATGTGCCCCCCCCATTATGACCTCCAGCCCCTCCCTGCCTACTAGCTGCACTGCGCAAAAAGGAGCTAAACATTTTACTGTGCAAGCTTGATGGCATAGAGTACATGTTAATGGGTTATTAATCAAGGGACCATGGGTTTGATTCCAGGCACAAGCCCTTATCCCAGGTTGAGGATGGGCCATCCATTATGACTGTCAGTGTCCCTCACTGTCCCTCAGTTGGAGTGTCTATGTCCCTCCTCACGTGTTATTCCCCCTAGAGACAGCATAATCCCTTAAGTTAGGATGGTGGGTAACAAGGCCATGTCTAGGAGACTTGGGGAGTGACCCTCATCTTTAGGGTGTCTGGATGACAATGGGGGTCTTCCTGGCTGCTGTGGCACAGAGGAGGCAGGCACCTTACTAGGGGCCCCCTTTTTGGCATTAACCATTCCTGGAGTTGGCACCCCGCTGCCTCCCACCTTTTAGGATTCAAAAAAAAAACAGGGGGTGGAGAAAGAAATTATATGAGTCAATAAGGAATGCTAGAGAGCATATATAGCACAGAATATGGGGGGAAGGAACTGGGATCTCAGCGGCCGGGCTCAGGTGGCGGAACCTGCTCCCCCTTACAGCTGGAGTGTGCATCCATCTAATGAGCTTTCCATGGTGAGGGTTGATAGTTGTTGTTGCAGATCGAGATATCCAGTCAACACAAAAAAAATCAGCAAAGGCAGCTTCAACCCAGGAGCCTCATCTGTGGTAGATGCACCATCACAGAGGCAGAGCATGACTGGAAGCATGCCTGGAAGGCATGGAGGGTCCATCGACATCAGCACCAACAAAGGAAGCCCCCACAAAGAACTGAGTGGCTAAAAAGAAGGCACACCCCTCACTAAGGTACCCAGGACTTCACAATTAGGTACTGTAAGGTAGGGTACGAGGCTTGGCGGTATACTGAAGACAAGATTTGGACAATGGTTATTGTAGCCTTGGGGGTTGGCATGGGGTGCAAATGATGTGGAGAACAGCTCAGGGATGGCCAGATTGGGCACAATGGGCATGGCTCTGACCTCTCAGGATGGACTAGTGGTCAAGTCCCCTGTGGGCGAGGTACAGGCTCCAGCACCAGTGGTCTCAGCTTCAGTGCAGTAGGGGGCCACAAGAGGCTCCACTGCCAATGAGAAGCTGAATAAGCTCATAGACCTGATGGCAGGATTGGCTACAGGAGCCAGGATCCAGGCACAAGTGGAGCCAGCCCAGGGGTTGGTGGCCATGGCCAGAGCCATAACATCAGTGGAGATGGCTTAGCGCCAAGTCCCTGTTCATATGCAGACCTAGACAAACCAGTCAGGACACTCCTGATGGAGACAGTCAGGCAGCAGATTCACAACAGGGAGCATATCACTATACTATCTCTCTTGAACAGACTGGCAGAACAGGAGGAGAAGAAGAAGGACAAATCAGATGAGTCCAATAAGAAAAAAATGAAGGTGCCCCTGGTTACAGTATAATGAGGAGCTCTGGCGGCGTAGGCAGGAAGACGCCACCATGGGGTAGTGGACACTATATATGCCACTCTCAGTGGATGTGATGCACAGGGGGGTGTCATGCATATGAAGAGTGGACTTCCCCTTGAGGGGGACCACACCACAATGGTAGGAAACAGGGAGTTCTGTCTCCCAAGTATGCTATACATACAACCAAGATCACTATATTAGAGCTAACTGCAGGTTCTGGCATTTATATGTCACCTGCAGGCAGCAGTATCCTCTCATGCAGTGCACATCACCTCAACTGCCAAAGGCGGGCTTTTGAGAACATTGTAGGTAGTTCCCTAAGTGACAGGGAAACAAGCCTGCCCCAGTGAGGTGGTCAGGCTTAAGCCTGGCTGGACCAGTACACAGACAGAAGGGCCGCAGGCCTGTTTGAGGAGGGGTTCACAATGTACTTTCAGATTCCATATTCAGGCCCTCAGAAGGGGTACAAGACAGGGAACTTGGAGTCCACATGGGACCATCCTCAGGTGGTCCAGGATAACTGGAAAAGGAGAGGCAACTGGGGCAGATGAGCGGTCTACAAGATGCTACTCCTCCCTTGCCCAATATGAGTGTATCTCCTATTGGGTTAAATCTGAAAAATGTTGTAGGAGAATTCAGAATGGTTAACCACCTATCCTAACTGGAAGGGGATTCAGTAAATGACCACATTACTCCACAATATATGGCAGTACAATATGAGTCATTTGACATGGCTGTTGAGGTGGAGTGCGCCGCAGGACCTACTATGCTGATGTTTTCCCACAGATGCTCCGGCTGGATCTGGTGATGATCTTTGAATACCGTGTTGAGTCCTACCAGCAAATATATGTATTTGGATTTTTTGGGGGCTGACATAGGTGGAAAAGGCTTAACACACACTGTGTCCTAACAGCAAAGGTAAGCATTCAAGGGGAATTTTTTTTACTGGGGGGTAGCTGGGGGGAGTGGAGCTACAGGAGGGAAAGGTTTACTTTAACTGTACAGCTTGCCTGTCAACCTCTTAAACATGTTTTTCCTTTTGTCTCTTATTCTTGCACATACAGATCACAGAAACACAGACTTTGAAGGCAAATAAGGACCGCTTGGACCACCTAGTCTGCCCATTTCCCTACCTAGAGGATAAGCTGCAGATCCTAGTTAACCAACAGCCTATTTCTTTCTACCCCCCCCACAAAAATTGCCTTATGTCTGTCCCATGCATTCTTGAATTATCCCACAGTTTTAGACCCCACAACCTCCTCAGGAAGGCTGTTCCATACATCCACCACCCTCTCTGTGAAAAAATATTTCCTCACATTGCCCCAGAGCCGTCCCCCTCTATCTTCAAATTGTGTCCCCTTGTTCTTGCACATCTCTTTTTCTGAAAGATGCTACCTCTTGGACTTTGTTGATTCCACTGAGGTATTTAAAAGTTTCTATCATGTCCCCCCTCTCCCTCCTTTCCTCAAGTGTATACATATTAAGCTCCTTTAGCCTCTCCTCGTATGGCTTCTCTTGCAGACCCTGCATCATTTTAGTTGCCCTCCTCTGAACTGCCTCCATCCTGTCTATGTCCTTGCGGAGATGGGGTCTCCAGAACTGGACGCAGTACTCCAGATGGGGTCTCACCAACTGTCTGTACAGAGGGATAACAACTTCCTGATCACATGGATGATGATGGATCCTGTTGCTGTGTAGTTCCAGCCCAGAACAGAACTGAAGCAGTACTACACATAGCCCAACGTCATTGAGAAGGCAAACAATAAAACTGCAGCATATTGAAACAGAACCAGATCCAAACAATACACTGCAAGGGAACTGAGAAAGAACCCAAGAATGTGAGAGAGAGAGAGAGAAAGAGAGAGAAAGAGAGAACTCAAATATCCAAATGAGAGAAAACACAACAATGTGAGTGACAGACATTAGGTGGTGGCAAATTGCAACCACCTGCCCTGTGCCCTGTCAGATATATTAAAAACTGTAGCATTTGATCAACAGATAAAGGTCTAATCAACCTGTCTGTCTGTCCAGGAGCAGTTTGCCCTTCTTAAACTAATTCTACAATTTGTGGTAGGGCTTGGTGGACTGTTCTATGGGAGATCCAGACTCCCGGATCGAACCCGCAATCCACGGACCCAGATAAATATGGACTTTGCCATAGAAGTCCGGTTCCAGGTCCATGGAAATGCCATTTCAGTGATTTTGTTGTCTGTTGCCATGGGGATGCCGTCGGCATGTACAGACAGCTGGCAACATCCAATAAGGCAACATAAGGTCACATGATGCACTCAAGGTATATAACCGTGCTGAGTGCACAACACGACCCCAGACAAGTGAGGAGGACCGGAGGAGCAGAAGCTATGCTCAGCAGAGCCAGGCAGCCAGCAGTGAGAGTTGCCAAACAAAAGCACCAAAAACCCCCAAAAAATAGCCGGCCCGGTGGCACTGAGGGCTGAGGTACTGGACGCCTTACCTCGCGTCACGCTGGCAACCCGTGTTCGGGAATGGACATGGGGCACCGTGGGTTGGCAGGGAGGAGAAGGATCAAGAGTCCATAGGACTGCTCTCCTTCTCTGGGGAGGAGGATTTACAGGGCTCTGCGATTGCCTGCCACCTAGCGGAGGCTGGGAGGTGGCACGTCAACACTGGAAGTAGACGAGAGTGTGGCAGGTGCTTGGCAGGATGCGCACGGGAGCGTGCACACAGCCGCCACTGGAGCCATTGAACACCGCACCTCGAGAGGGAGAGTAATACAGGAAAAAGGAGTCCTCTGCGAATGACGATGATCCCCCTCCATGATGGCCTGGGAAGGCACTTCCCTGAATGCTGATCTGGACCAGTGGGTTGAGTCACTCCCCACCCCCTGCCATGAAGGGTAAGTCATGGGGTTATGGGGAGGGGGTCTCATACCCAGTGCCTACATGGAGGGATGTCAGATGCTGGCAGAGAACTCCAGGGGGAGAAAATAGTAACTGCAAAAAAAAAAAAAATGCCAGAAATATACGAGCCAGAGGGGAGGAAAGAGAAGAAATTAGAGAGAGTGAGAGAAGGGGGCAGAGAGAAAAACCGATCATCGGGGGTGGGTGAAGGTGGGTCAGGGAGTCAGGACTGGGAAGATAACGGTGCCCTGGGTGGCTGCTGGGGGGGTGCAAACTAAGGCAGTGTGGCAGTACTGTGTGAAAGTATGTATGAGCAAGGGCAGGCTAGCAACATTTTTGACTTGTGCCATTCCAGATCCAGAGGAGAGACGGAGTGACTACTGGGGCCCCAAGAAAGATTTTACAGTTATATAAAATCCCAAATGAAAGATTTTTTTTTTCTTTTCTTGGCCTCAGACAGTGTAGCTGTGTGTTCATGAGCAAGGGCAGGCTGGCAAAATCATTGACTTGTGCCATTCCAGATCCAGAGGAGAGAGGGAGAGACTACTGGGAGCCCAAGAGAGATTTTACGGTTATAGAAAATCCCAAATGAAAGTTTTTTTCTTTTCTTGGCCTCAGACAGTGTAGTTATGTGTACATGAGAAAGGACAGGCAGGCAAAATCTTTGACTTGTGCCCTTCCAGATCCAGAGGAGAGAGGGAGAGACTACTGGGGGCCCAAGAGAGATTTTACAGTTACAGTTACCACTATTTGATCTGGAAGGTAGGGTACTATTGTCTACTACTGCTACTACTACTATCACTTTTTGTCCTCACGAGTCACAACTAATACTTATCGCTTTTTACTTTATCGCTACTGCAGTCCTTACAACTACTACTTGTCACTTTTTTTGCCCTCAGCAACTAATCCTGACTGTACTGTTTTAATGTTCATTCAGTGCATGGCTTAGCAGATGCCTGAAACACAGAAACTGAATGCTCTTTGTATATTTCAAACATCCCCATATTTGGCTGCAAATACTTCACAGAAAAAAATGCTACTAAACTGAAAATTCATATAATTTCTTTATCGTTTGTGTGTGTGTGTGTGGTATGCTAGCCTGGTTACATCTCACTTACAGTAACTGGGCTGAGATTATTATATTACTATATTTTATTTTTGATACTTAAATGACTTGGCAGTGGCTGGCAGTAATTGTGGAACTAGGAAGGACGTAATTGTGTGGTGTGTCTGTCATCAGGTCTTCAGGTGGCAGTGGCAAACTTTTATGACTGCACTTGACCGATGTGATGTGTGACTGGCTGCCTGCCTGGGTGGTGATCACTATGTCTTTCGTTTTTCTTCTTAAAGGATTCAGCGTGTTGATCAGATTCAGTAGAAGTAGTCGTAGTGATAGAAAACATTACCATCTTTGGACCAGGTAGTGCACTATATACCACAGTACACCGGGGCATGCAAAGCAGTTGCATCATTCACATGGGTAGGGTGGGTGTGCTCTCTTAGTATTGCTCATTTGATCATTCATATCCATTTATTTGGCCTGTTCGGCTCTGACTGGAACATCCATCAAAATAATACCCACACAGCACCATTAATAAAAAAAAATATTAGCTGTCTGGCAGTGCCTGCAGTGCTCAGTGGTACTTTAACATAGGTATTTGCAGCTGTCAGTCTCTGTCTCTCTCTCTCCTTTCTCTCTCTGTCTCTCCCAGCACGCTGATGTCACAGAACGAGCAGGATGTGCCACCCCACCATTATAGGCTAGCTATGAAGGGGCTAGTAGTGAGTGATTGTTTTTTTATTTAGCAGTTTTACATAAATGTTTATACAAATAATCAATTAAAATTACTTCTTTGAGTCTCTGTGTCAAATGTGACCGACTTTGGCCACTTTTATAAATTTTTTCCCAGTTTTTCAAATATGTGTCAATAAATCAGAACAAATCAGAACTTCACCATCCATGTTCTGGTTCTTATTTAATAAGGGTCAGAACTTCACCGAGATCTCCCAGCCCTAATTTGTGGCCAGGAAAGACGCACTGAGCTGAAGCTAGTTTCAGAACTGTCCCAGAATCACAGGGCAGTTAAGCGACTTGCTTTGCTCAGGGTCACACAAATGCATGTTATTATTACCACACTACAGCATTATATTTCCAGACCAGTGCTTTACTGGTGCTACTGCCCTGCCCACTGTTGTCCACTTCTCCTACTCCCCCCCCCGAGGCTGGATGTAGCTGATCATCCTTGTATACCACACTACAGGTAGAACAAAGTCTGATCAGATCCACCACGGCTGCATAATGAAGTTAGTGAGATTGTGTTGAATTGTGAAGGATACATAGAGAAACAACACAATGGTTTTTAACTAGTAAGATTTGTTTTATTTTCTGTTCTGAGGAAGGCAGACACATTATTGGGAAAATATATGGAGATATCGATTTTAATGGAAGGAATGGTAACCAATAAAGGTTTTGTGTAACGATCATGTACTCAGCGATAGAAACAGACTGATTCAGAACCCTGTAACCCCACCATCAGAATCAATTAGGAATGCACATTTCATTATTCATATTGAGGCCAATCAAACCAAACATCATGACTCAGCTGGCCTATACTTGCATGGCATGGCTAACCCCTGTTCTGCAGTTACAGCTCCCACCCCCACCCCGTTCTCTACATTAAGATGCAACATTTTATCTATGGACTACTGATTGTTACTTTTGTGACTGACATCAGGACTGTAACACTTTTCTCTATGCACAATTAGAACAAAAAAATATTTAGGATAATACATATATTTTTCCCAGATAACACATGGGTGCTCCTATTTTACATAGCAACACTTATTCCAGTTTTTGTTATACACAGACCTTTACCTAGGAATTACAGAGTTTGGATCAGTCCAATTTCAGATATTAGGCTACTTCTATTTAATATATGACAATGCATATGTCACCTTGGGAATGTTTCTATGTTATCCTTTTTTTGGGGTTTGCATAGAACAAACTGTGACACTCATGATATCAATCACAAAATTAGTATTCCATACTCATTACACCAAGATGTTCAATCTTTTCGATCTTACTGTAGAGAACAGGGACTGCATCTGTGAAGTGGGGGTTGACCATACCATGCAAAGGAACCTCAACTCGTTGTCATGATGGTTGCCAAGGGACTGGAAGAAAAAGTATGTCTCTTACAGACACAAAGATCTGCAACAGGGTTGATACATAGGGAAAGGTGGAAAGGATGAGAAGGGACTTGGCAAGGTTGGAGGAATGGTCAGAAATATGGCAGCCTGGATTCAATGCAAAGTGTAAAGTAATGCACCTTGGAAACAAAAACCCAGGGGAAGAGTATACAATTGGGGGGGGGAGAGTAGTAACAACAACAACAACAAGCATTTGTCACTGCTGAATGTTGTCTCTCTGGCATTGACATTGGTAGTGCAGGAGTTAGAGATGCATAATAGTAATGGCAGTGAAGTATTGAACTGACGCCAACTCCACCCCCATCTTGCAGAGACTGACAGGCATTGGGGTGTGCCTTTGGGTCGTCAGTTATAATGCTCATGCTATTTTACCTCACCCTACCCTGTAGACACTGACAAGTGTTGTGGTGTGCTTTGGGGTCTTTGAGCCTTATACTTACCCCATTCCATAAGGAAATATGCTGAAGTGGGTGCAGTATAGGAGAATGGGGTGAACTTTGGGGCCAAGCACTCCAAGGCACACCCCGATGCCTGCCACTGGCTACAGGGTGGGGTGGGGGTGGAACGGCATGAGCATTACAGCTGATGATCCCAAGTTACACCCCCGATGCCTGTCAGTCTCTACAGGGTGGGGTGTTACGGTTGGAAACCCTAATGCTGTAGGCATTTGTTGGTATTTTCACTCCAAATTATCAACATGGGCTTTTTGTGACCCAGCCTCATGAAGAGTGGCACTATCAGTTTGTTAGCTGAAAGGTGGTTTTGCACAGCAACTGTGCCATTTGGCGCCACAGACATGAAAACACATTTTGGGCAGGATGTGAAAAATGACAACTGTATTGTTCATGAGGAGATGTAAGAAAATGGCAACGTTGAAAATCTGGAGTGAAAATATGAAAAACTGGCAAAGTCATGAGCATGCATAGAAACTGCGCAGCACACGTCTGCAACCCAATTATTTGGGGGAATTTTTTTAACCACATTTTCAACATATGCATTTTGGGACCTCCCCTCATGAACAGTAGCACTGTGATTGTGTTAATCTGTCCCAAAAGGCGATTTCCCACAGCGACCACGCAATTGTGCTCCACAGGTGCGAAAACACATTTTGGGCAGGATGTGAAAAATTACTGCTGTACTGTTCATAAGGAGGTGTGAAAAAATGCCAGTGTTGAAAATCTGGCATGAAAATATTGCAAATCTGCAAAGTTACAAGGGTGCATGGAAACTGCGCAATGAATGCTTGTAACACAGTCATTTTATGGACTTTCATCACCAAATTTTTAACATAGGCATTTTAGGACCTCTGCTCATGAACAGTGTCACTGTCATTTTCTTACTCTGTCTCTAAAACTGATTTCCCACAGTGACTGTGCTATTCTGCGTTCCCACAGTGACCGTGCTATTCTGCGCCGGAAGTGTGAAACTGTTTATAAGGAGGTATGGAAAATGTCAATGTTGAAAATCTGGAGTGAAAATATTACACATTCACAAAGTTACAAGCATGCATGGAAACTGTGCAACACGTTCGAAAAACAGTCATTTTGGAGATTTTTTTCACCAAATTTGCAACATAGGCTTTTTGAGAGCCCAACTGATGAACAGTGGCACTGTCGTTTTATTAGTCAGTCCTGAAAGGTGATTCCGCACAATGACAGCGAAATCATCTTTTGGGACCAAATAATGCCATGACAGTGACTGAATTCATGAGGAGGGGTCCCAATAAATGTAAGGCTATGCCTGGAGTTCAGTGGCCACGCAGCCAGCCACTCCTACTTCCTGAGCTATATAAGCAGTTCCTGTAAGCCTCACTGTGAAGCATATTTTCTTTGCAGCCGGACACTATGTTGGTTTGTCCTCTGAGCTGGCTGGGGCCTACCTCCCCCACCAGCCTTCTGTTTCTGTGTGTCTGCTGGACTTCTGTGTTTGTTTTCCTGCTTCTGGTTTGTATCTTTCCTCCAGCTGTGTGCTTCCCTGTGTTTTGTTTCTTGTTTTTTATGCCTTTCCCTGTTCTGTTTTGCTGTGTTTTGGTTTAGTCTTTTTGGGGGGCTTTTATTTTCTAAACTCTTAGCATACTGCTACTGCAGAGCTCAAACTGCTGCTTTCAGTTACAACTCTCAAATTACTTGCACTGCTACAGTACTGCAAACCTACCCAGAGCTCATGCTACTGCTTTCAGTTACCTACAATTGCAGGCACTGCTGTTTACTTTACTTACTATTGTACCCAGTACTTGTGTTTTACATTATGCTCACCACGCTCAAACTACTGTAATGAAAATGCTATCATTATCTGTGTATTTCAGCTCAACCATAGCTGCTCCATGTTGCATACTTAATTCTTTTCACCTGACACAGTTTACTCTGACCCTAGCTGTGATGCTCATTCCTGCTCTCATTCAAAAAAAAAATAAATAAATAAATCTCACAACCTTCCATGACGTTCCCGCTAGAGGGTTTGAGTGAGAGCCTCCCTGCAAATTGGAATATTTTTCACCTCCCTTTAATTGGGTTTTCCAAATTTCAGCTGCAGAACCATCACTAAATAAATGTTCCCAAGCCTGGAGGGAAGGCAACCTAGGCCTTGGATCCTCAGAGATTTCCTCCTCATAGGGTTTTTTTTCTCTCCTCCATTGCCTCAGGTCATAACACTTAGCATTGTTGTTTTCCCTAGTTTCTTTAGGTAGTTTCCATTGTTGGATGGAGGCGGAGGATGTCCTACCATTCCCTCTCTCCTTAGGGGATCCCCCTCTCTCAAAGCAAGCCATCAGTATCATGCTACGCAAACCTGGGCTGTTACTATGACAACTGAGCTTATCATTGCATTATTAAACTGCCTATGCTTCTCTACTACTACATTACAGTTACTGCTTCTATGTCACTGTTATGCTTTGTGTTGCCTCCTTTTTGGGGATGATACTACATTTTTTGGGGGGATTCCTAAGGTACCTTTAGCCATGGGAACCATCCCGTTGCACCTCTAGGGGTGGAACCCTCTCTGAGGGTTCCTTGCTGTCGTACCCCTACAGGATGGTAATTCCTCTGGAATAGAGTGCGAACGGCCAAAACCAAACTAACACAGTTGCACAAGCATAACACTATACTGGCTGCATAGGTCACTGAAATGTAAGGTTATGCCTGGAGTTCAATGGCCAAGCAACCAGCCATTCCCACTTCCTGAGCTATATAAGCAGTTTCTCTAAGCCTCATTGTGAAGCATTTTTTCTTTGCCCCACCATCCTCCCCTCCTCCTCCAGCAGCAGCAGCACTCTCTCCTTAGGGGGATTCCTAAGGTACCTTTAGCCATGGGAACTGTCCCGTGGCACCTCTAGGGGTGGAACCCTCTCTGAGGGTTCCTTGCCATCGTACCCCTAAAGGGTGGTAATTTCTCTGAAATAGAGAGTGCGAACAGCCAAAACCAAACTAACACAGTTGAACAAGAATAACACTATACTGAAACCCCATGTTGAAAATTTGGTGCCAAAATTTCCAAAAATGCCCGAGATACGCACCAAAGTTGAAAAAAACCCTATTTATGCCATTATACAGATTACCGGCTTTTTTTCAGTTTGCAGTCAGCTTTGAAGAGTGCAGATGTGATCCTGGTCCACCAAAGACCATCACACCAGGCTCCAGAGGGAAGTATGGGTGAGGGGGGTGTGGAGAGGCAGGACACACAGAGGGTGGGTGCAGGTGGGGGGAGGGGGCAGAAGAGACCGTGAGGGACTGTTTTCTTATTTTACAGGGGAAAAAATAGATGAGGGTTGGTTTTCTTTTTTTTGCAGGTGTTACTTGGTAGACTGGGGTGGGCTCCCAGTGTACCACCTGCATTATGGGAAGGGGGAACGCAGCTGACATGGATTGGGCCCCCCTTCAGCACAGAAAGGGGGGGGCACGCATGATGCCGAGGGGGATTGGGCACCTCTTCGGCACACAGCACAAATCAGGGGGGTGGGGACATTATGCCGATGGGGAGTGGGGTGCCCCATCGGCAAATTGAACTGGGCAGGGGGGACTGAAGCCAACGGGGATTGGGCACCCTTGAAGTCGGCATTGTGCGTGGCAGCACTCAGTGCCACCATTTTTACTGGAAAACTTCTCCAGTAAAGGCACATCAGGAGGCATGTTATTGTGCCGCTGCATGACAAGCTTGCCTATCATTGCAGCAACACTTTTGTTAGATCTGGTGGCCACTTTACATATTGCTGGTGTCAGTGCCTGCATGCTAACTTATTCGGGAATGAGGGACACACCTATTGATGCATGCCCTGCATTTGCCCACAATGACCGCACTTCCAAATCTGCTACTACCGCAAGAAGTTGGCTAGCACACAAGCACGGGCCAACATTAAAATGGAAAGGGACCTGGGGATAATCATATCAGATGACCTAAAGGTTAGCAAGCAATGTGAGAAGGCAGTAGGGATGGCTAGGGAATACTGGGATGTATAGGGAGAGGCATCACCAGTAGAAAACAGGAAGTTGTTATCCCTCTGTACAGCTAGTTTGTGAGACCCCATTTGGAGTACTGCATCCAGTTCTGGAGACCCCATCTCTGCAAGGACATAGATAGGATGGAGACAGTACAGAGGAGGGCAACTAAAATGGTGCAGGGTCTGCAACAGAAGCCATAGGAGGAGAGACTTTTTTATTTTTTATTTTTTTATTTATTCAGTCTTGGATTACAATACCTTTGAGCTGGAGATGGCTCTTTTACAAAGGTTCCACATCATAAAGGGTGGGTATACATATATTGTGGGTTTAGGAGTATCTATCTAGGTGAGTAAACATAGACAAAAATACATTGTAAATAGGAAACAGAGATGGTTTTAACACTAGGATAATTTAGGTAACAGTAGCAGCCTAGGTGGCATTGTCAGGTAAAAGACAGTAAGCAACTATCCAGAAAGGAGAGTAGTGGGCACTGAGTGGGGGGGCATGATGACTATTTAGGGGGAGGTGGGAGAGGAGAGTGCAGGGTATTGCAGGGCAAAAATGGGGACAATTCAGGGTAGAAGGACAAAGTTGGAGTAGCGAGGAGATGGTAATAACCTGAAAGGTGAATAAGACTGGGGTCAGAAGTGTGTGTGTGTGTGTGTGTGGAGTAATTAGAAAGTACAGTCACAGGAGCTTTCTTCAGTAGGTGTTGTCTTAGCTTGGTCTTGAAAAGCCCCAATCTTTGCGTGGCGTTATATTCAGTGCCAAGGTTATTGAGCCAAAGTGGTGCCTGGTAGGCATATGACCTCTGCCCTTGGGAGGTTCTGCAGTGAGGGATGGTGAGAACCTGATGGTCCGAGTTCCTGGTGCAGTGTGGGCCTGTGAATAAGCTTAATAGGCTTGTGACTCCAGGAGGATGAAGTCAGAGTAGTGATTTTTTAGCTAAGAGGCAGGTCTGGTATTGTATCCTGTTTTCAAGTTGTAGCCACCTGGCTTTCTCATAAAGGTCACATGTGTGCGTTAGTTGGAGGGAATTGGTGAGAAGTCTGCAGGCTTTGTTTAGGGCTACTGCTATCCTATGTAGTGTGGTGGGAGTGGCTGAGCTGTATATGATCAATCCATAGTCGATGACGGAGACAACTGTGATATGGATTGCGGTTTGGAGTGCTTCAGGTGTTAGGCATTTCTTGTGCCTGTGCGGGAGCCCAATTCTTATGTTGGCTGTTTTGGCCACATTCTCAATGTGTTCTGCATAGGAGAGGGAACAGTCAAGCGTAACCCCCAGGTATTTGAATTGCTCCACTTGTTCAAGTGAAACCACTACGCAGCTAGTGATGTTAAGGGATGCTGCTTTGTGTTTGCTTCTAGCACCGCTAAAAAGCATTACTTTTGGCTTTTTATAGTTCAAAACCATCTTGTGGGCTCTGAACCAATCTTCAGTTTGTTTAAAAGCATGTTGTAGCTGATAGTTTAGGGTGTGAGGAAGTAAAAATAACAGCATCATCTGCATAGAGAAGTATCCATTGGTCACACAATCAAGGTAAGCTATTCAGAAAGATGCTGAAAAGGAGGGGTCCTAGAATTGACCCCTGGGGGATCCCACAATGAACTGGCAGGAGCCCAGATGTGATGTTTCCAATCTTTACCTGTTGGTAATGATCAGCTAGATAGCTTTTGAACCAGTTAGTAGCGGGGTCAGAGAGGCCTATCGAGGTGAGTTGTTGAAGTAGTAGGGAGTGACTGACTGTGTCAAAAGCCTTTTGGCAGAGCGGATGGTCCAGGTGCAGTCATTCCGTAGTCTTCTGTATCCCTGGAAGTCTGATTGCTTGCCAGAGTTCTGTGCCCTATGCCACCAGTTGTCCCTGATTTTTATGTGGTCTATTAAGTCTGGTGTGATCCAGGGGCTGTATCTTCCACGGATCTTTGTCTTCTGCACTGGGGCATGGCAGTCACAAGCAGCATTGAATTGTTTGATGAAGTACTCGAGTGCAGTGTCCATTTCCTCCACTGTGTCAAGGGGGCTCCAGTCAGTGTTGCGTAGCTGCTCCTTAAAGTACTCCAGATGACCCCTTTTTAGTTTACGATTAGAGATTATTTGGGGGGGGTGTTGCATTGAATTTGTTGATCCAGCTGCAGGTTACCGGAGAGTAGTCACTCAGTGAGTCTGGGTGGACTGTCAACATTGGAGATAAGATCTGGGCGGTTTGTGAGGATCCAGTCAAGTAGTGTGCTAGATCCAGTTTTGTAATTTGTTCTTTTGGGTGAGTCAACGAGTTGTGTAAGATGCAGTGCAGCTATAGTATCCTTATATGTGCCAGTCGGTGGTGCCAACCAATTGATATTGAAGTCCCCTAGAATGATGGATTCAGAGTTGAGGTGCTGACATCTGATAACCTCCATGAGTTCTTCGAATCCTGGAAATTTCACTTCAGGAGGGATGTATACAGTAAGTATAGATAGTGCTTTATTGTGGGCCCCCAACAGAATTTTTATGGGGAGAATTTGTGCAGTACTGGTAAAGTGGGGTAAAGGAAGAGCAAACCCCTTTATTGAGTCTTTAATGTATAACACACAGCCCCCTCCTCTTTTTGAGATCCTGTCATTCCTGAATAGTGTATAACCAGGTATCGAGACAGCGGAATCCGATGTTTTTGGAGTGAGCCACGTCTCAAAGACTGCGAGTACGTCAGGGTTATGTTGTAAGGTCCAGACTTGCAAGTAGTCTATCTTTTTGAGTAGACTGCAGATATTTATGTTGGCAAGTGTAATTGTTTCTTCCTCATTATTGTTGCTTGACAATGAGACCCCAGCTGGTCCAGGATTTGCTTTCATGATGGCAGTCATTCTGGACCAGCCTCTGTACCTCGCGGTTTCATTGTGAATTTGCCCTGATTTTATTGTGTTTTTTTGTGTGTTTTATCACTGCACATTGTCTACTGCTTTATGCTGCCTGTGTTTCCTTGTGGTTGTTTGCTGCTTGTTGTTGTCCCAGCGCTGCCCTTGGTGGAATGAGTCATTCTTCCAGGAGCTGTGTATTGACCTGGTGTGGTGCTGGGCTGAGGAGTTCCATGGCTCGTTTCCTGGGTTTGCGACAGCTTTCGTTGGACCCTCTGTATCTGCTGGTTTCGTTGCCTGGTGCTTGGTTTTTCTACACTGGACTTCTGTGGAGAAGCACTTTATTGGAGGACCTGGCACTGTTGTTAGGGGGAAGAGGTTGGAGTTTTGCCATAAGAGCACCGGCCGAAAGAAAAGCTGGTGTTGCTTCGAAGTGTCGTGAGTGGTGGGACCTGATTCGTTGATTGGTGTCTCTCTCCCTTTAGGATTTTACCTTTGCTCAAACTGTTTCTATTAATCAACTCTGAGCGTTCAGCATTGTTTTGAAGAAGCAGGGCTATAACCTTGTGCTGGATGAGGAAGTCTCCTATGCCCACCTTGCCTGGGTGATCTTGGGTTGTGCTGCCCGGGACTGAGCAGGAGCAGCTTAATTTTCCCTCTAGGGAACTAGAGGTTATTGGGCAGCTCCTAAGTTACTCCGGGGTCAGCTTTGTTAGTTTGGCCTCGGGATATCTGTAGCTGCGGGTCTTGGGGGTATAATAGAGCCTGATTGGGCAGTTGGGGAGCTTTCACTGTCTGGCATTTGTCCTGTGTACATTCTTGGCCTTTATCCTGGACCTCCCTGCTTTCTCCTATTGATTTGCACCAAGACTATATGCCTTATCTTTTGGATGTACGAGCTGGAGTAGTTTGGAGCACTTTTGACTTTGATTTATTGGTATACCATTGACCTTTTGCCGGATCTTTTGTTTCATCTTAATGAGGGAAAGTGTGTGCAGTGAGAGTGCCTCATTACCCCTATGTACTTGGATTCCATGCAAATCTAATCATCGTTGGCTGTGAGATTACCTAAATTGGACAAATGGACTATTTATATTTTTGGTTTTTGAATGTTTTTTAGTCCTACTGGTAGTGAGAGGACCATTGGGACTTAAATTATTATTTTTGTTTATGCATTCTTTTTTCTGATTGTATTACTTCATTTTTCAATTTTTTGCTTTGTTTTAGTTAATTTTTCCTCCTCAGAGCTGTGAGAGGGTCCTGGGGTGGGGAAGTTTTATTTTGTTTGTTTATATTTATTTTATTTTTGGATTTAGTTTTTAGAGTTGTGCTTTTGAGAAAGACGTAATTGTGGGTGGGTTTTAGTTTATTTGTAATTCAGGGTAATTTACTTATGAGGTAATTAGGATTTTATTGAGGTGTTTGGTCCTTGGTTTGTAACCTGCTTGTGGTATGAGTTGGTTAGCCCCCCCCAGTCGTGCATTATTTGTCCTCCGATATCCATGCCCTCTGCCTGCCCCTCCCATTTTCCATCTACCAGCGCTGTCGGGCGCTTGGTATTGCACGCAGGAGGGATCATGGTGGGCATGGTGGGAGGGTGTGGACATTGGAGGGTGAATGAATGGACCTCTCATATAGGGCTGGTTAGGGCCAGAAGATGCCCTGGAGCGAAATGGAGCCTGGAACATGGTGATCCATGTCTAGTCCCCATACCCAAGGGCACCATCTTTTCTGATGGGCAAGAATCTGGGAAGGCTCAGGAGCCCTGTCCAACTCAGACAATGTTGTGCAATGCCAGATCTGTTAAAAACAAATCTGCTGTTATTGCTGACTTGGTTGGAACAGCTGATCTGGCTTGCTTCACCAAGACCTGGCTGGATGGAAATGCTGGCCCCATTTTGTAGGCAGCAGTTCTAGCCGGGTACTTGGTGATTCACCACCGAGATTGGATAGCGGGGGAGTAGCGGTCTGTTTCAAGACCAGGTTGGGGCTCACGGGTGTACCAGTTGAGGAGGCTGAATCCTTTGAGTGTACTGTGGTAGCTGGTGTGGGTTGCAGGATAGCCCTCGTCTACTATCCACCAGGGGATGAGAAGTGATTCCTGCAGGAAGTGGCAGACTTCATCTCCGATATGACATTGGAGTCACCCAGATTGATAGTTCTGGGCGACTTCAATGCTTGGGTCGACAACAAACTCTCATCTTTTGGTCAACACTTCCTCCAGCTGATGATATCGCTGGGCTTTACACAGATTGTTTCTTCAGCTACTCATAATCATGGTCACTCTTTAGATTTGGTTTTCCTCCTGGGGATTGAGGCCTCTGATTTGGTGGTGGAACCTGTCAGTTGGTTCGATCATTACACCATGGGCTTCAACTTTTGTGCTCCCCTTCGTAGGTCTGCTCCTGTGGAGATGGTTCGTTACCACCCTTTATGGGATGTGTGCCCTGAAGACCTGATGGTGGTGATGAACCTCTCAGAGTTTCCTGTTGCCTGCATGAGTCCGGAGTTGATGGTTCTGGCTTACAATCAGGCCATTTCCTCGGCTCTAGACTTAATAGCTCCTGTCCGTGTTCGTCCCCTCCCTCTCTGCCCTCGGGCCCTTTGGTTTGATGGGTCCTTGAGGGAGTTGTGGCATGTGGGATGGCAGTTAGAGCACTGGTGGCGGAAATCTGCTCTAGAAGTTGTCCGCCTTAGTTTGGAGGGGCATTATCAGCTCTACCAATCTGAAATCTCCCATAAGAAGGCAGAGTTCCTGTCCAGGGAGATCGCTGTTGCTCAGAATCGACCGGCTCAGCTTTTTAGAACTGCGGACAGGTTGTGCAACCCAGCTTGTCTACAGTTCTATCAAGCTTTTTCACAAAAGGAGTGTGATGAGATCGCTCAATTATTTGTGAATAAGGTAGCCGACATTAGATCGGAGATATGCCTGATCCACTCTATGGGGGATGCTGTTAATTGCCGTTCGGTCACGGTACCCCATGTCTCCTGGAGTACCTTTGACCTGCTGATGTTCAAGGATGTTATGTGGATTGTCCAGAGGATGCGCCCTATGTGCTTTAGTTTAGATCCGGGTCCAGCCTCCCTGATTTTGGGTTGTGTTGAGATTGTGGGCCCGGTTCTGGCTCAAATTATCTGGTGCTCCTTAGAATTGGGTGAGTTCCCAAGCTCCTTGAAGGAGGCGGTTGTGACTCCCCTTCTTGAAGAAAGCTTCTTTAGACCCAGATATTTTTGCTAACTACAGACCTATCTCTATGAACCTTGTCTTTATTGGGAAGATTATTGAGAAAGTAGTGGCAAACCAGCTGGAGGACCATTTGACCATCCATAATATCTACAAACCTCTCCAGTCTGTTTTTTTGTAAGAGGCATAGTACTGAAACCACTCTGGTTCGGGTGCTCAATGATCTCTTGATGGCGAGAGATTGGAGAAACCATTCTATTCTGGTTCTTCTTGATCTCTCTTCAGCCTTTGACACTGTAGACCATGGGGTTTTGCTCGAGCGCCTGAGGTCCATCTGTGGACTGTCGGGCGCAGTACTCAGATGGTTTACATCTTTCCTATCTGGGAGAACACAGAGAGTTGTGCGGGGATTTTTTACTCTGACCCTTTTTATCTGCCTTGTGGGGTTCCTCAGGGCTCGGTGCTTTCCCCCATGTTGTTTGCAGTGTATATGCTGCCCCTCGGGAGACATTGTAAGATGGTATGGGCTCCCGACCAGGCTAGTGCTTTCTTGGTATTTAATAGCTGCCTCACTGAAATCCATGATTGGATGAATTTGAGCTGGTTAAAGCTGAACGTAGGTAAGACCAAGGTTATGGTTGTGGACCCAGGTCACAGGATAGAGGGCTTAAGGACAGATCAGCCCTCTAGTTTATTTCTGGGGGGTGATTGGATCCTTACCTCAGAATGGGTACGTAACCTGGGAGTGGAACTTGATGAAGGGCTGACCCTTCACTATCAGGTGTCGGCAGTCATAAAGTCTGCATTTTACCATCTCAGGAACATTGCCAGGGTGAAACACCTTGTTCTGTCTAGCCATTTACCTGTGTTGGTCCACACCTTCATGACTTCTCACCTTGACTATTGCAACTCCCTGTACCTGGGGTTTCCTGGGGTTGATATCCGCCGCATGCAGCTAGTGCAGAATGCTGCGGCAAGGTAGTTGACTGGGGTGTCAAGAAGGACACACATTACTCCTGTACTGCATGATCTGCACTGGCTACCGATACAGTGGCAAATCACCTTCAAAGTAGATATTTTGACCTACAAAGCCCTGCACAGACTTGACCCTGAATACTTGAAATAGCTTCTGATTCCCTACAGCCTCATACGACAGCTCCATTTGGCTGACAAGGGGTTGCTGGAGGTTCCAAGGCTTATTTTAAAATCTTCTGGGGCCCAGGCTTTTATGTTTATAGCCCCAAACCCTCTGGAATTCTATGTCCTGTCAGCTTCAGGAATGCACGATGATGGGGAGTTTTAAGTGGGAACTAAAGACCCATCTGTGGAGACAAGCTTTTATGAGTTGATGTTTATATTATGATTTTATATATGTATTTATTTTTGTGATTTTATTGTTCAATCTGTACAGAGCCTTGGTGACTGAAAGGCACTTAACAAATAAAGTTTTATTATTATTATTATTATTTGGGTGTACATTGCCAGAGTAATCCATGGTAGAGCTGAGGTGGCGGCACTTGGGTGGTCTAACAAGCACACCAGGAGGAGATGGCAAAGGAAAAATATTGATGGTTAAATTACATCCAGAGGAAATGATGAGCTGTTGAGATCCAGGGTCACATGTAAGCAATAATACCCAACAGGGTGGGCGGTATTGTGCTATACCGGACCGCCCAGGGGCGTAATGAGGCCCGACGCCGCAGGCGGAGGGCCTTATAGCCCCTGGAAGGTCCGGTATAGCACAATACCGACCACCCTGGAGGGTATTATTGCGCTTAGAAAATGGGTACTGTAAAAAAAATAGTTAAAAAATGGCAATGAAAAATAGGTTTAAAGTAAGTTTTGAAATAAAATAGTTCCTCCGCCTGCAGTTGGCTATTGTTGTAAGTCCCTAAAAACATGCAGATTACTGTGTATTTTTTATTTTGCAGTTACCCCACCTAGAAAATGGGTACTAAAAAAAAAAGTTTAATAAAATATGTTAATAAAAATTGTTTAAATTAAGTTTTGTAATAAAATAGTTATTTTGCCTTTATTTTTCTCATTCACTGTCTGGCAGAGGAAGAGAGAGACCGCTAAGTCTGGTTCCGCAACTATGTGTGAGAGAAGCGGTAGTTTCTTCATTTTCCGGACCGCAGATAGACATCCATCTGCGGTATGAAAAATTAAGAACCGCTGCTCTCATGCATAGTAGCAGTACCGGAGATAGCCCCGTCTCTCTTTCTTTCTCTCTCTTGGCTGATTTCAGCTGTTTTTCAGCAAAGAGTTTGCGGTGTTAGGATCGGGAGACTGCAGCGAGCCTTCTGGCACTGAGAATGCGATCGAGCGTCGTGACACAGCTGTAGACAGAGGTGATTTCTGTTTCTTCGTTGTTTTTTTTTTAAATCAAATTATTGCAGGTGAAATTATTGTTTTTCTCCAGTGGAGAATGAGGATGAACTGTTTGGAGCCGGCACTCTGGCAGTAACTTAGCATGCGACGTTAGCGCTTATTACTACAACTGAGAAACAAAAAAAAAAAATCTTTTTTCCACTCAGCGAAGCGCTTTAGTAATTATTTTAAATGAAACACATTTTGTTTTGTTCTGTGCTTGGGGGCTGGAGAATATCCCTTGCTAAGCGAGGGTCAAGAAATGGTGGCTGTTCACGAGTGGGCAGACAGTTGGAGGATGGGGGGTTGAGTGTCAGCTCTCGCTAAGGGAGAGAAAAAAACATGGTGGCTATTTAAAATTGAACATTCCACTGGCACAATGCTATTGGTAAACAGGTTTGGGCTGGGACTTATTATTTGGTGGGCATCTATTGTCTGATAGATGCCCACCTTGCCAGGGCTGTTAGCCAATCAGAACTTGAAGATTTATTAGCCCATTTTCTAAAATATGTTAAAATTCCTAAAAGGTGATAAACTGTGGCCTGGGCATATGCAATGTGTGAAATTATTTTGTCTGTATGTTTCCTTTGATCTTCAAAGTCCTCAGAGATGAGTATAAACCTTGGGAGCAGGTCAGACAGAAATTTTGATTCAGTCACAAAGTGTGTTTAATTCCTTTGTTCTTTAAATTCCACAAGTGCAGCTGCTTTAGGCGTGGGTCAGACGAAAATGTTGAAAATGTTGATTCAGTTGCAGGACCCAGCATCGCCATGTTTGTAGGACTAGTTGTAAGACATATGCTTCCTTGGGGAGGCTTCAAGAAAATTAATTTCAAATTAAACAACTGATACCTGGTGATGATGTTTAGTAGAAATTCAGTCCAGGAGACTTTCACCGATGTTGTGTGCAAGAATGGCACAGTGTAATCCAAGCAGAAAAACATGTACATGAACAAAAACTAACCTACAGACACAGACAAGCACAAGCAGCCACCCACTCAGCCCCAGGAGGAGGAGCTTATTAAACTTATTAGACTAAAGGAGCTTAATATGTATACCCTTGAGGAAAGGAGAGAGAGGGGGGAGACATGATAGAAACCTTTAAGTACCATAAGGGTCTAAGAGGGTGGCATATTTCAGAAAAAGAGATGTGCAAGAACAAGGGGCCACAATTTGAAGATGGGGGGGATGGCTCAGGGGTAATGTGAGGAAGTATTTTTTCACAAAGAGGGTGATGGATACATGGAATGGCCTTCATGAGGAGGTTGTGGGGTCAAATATAGTGGGGGAATTCAAGAATGTGTGGGACAGACATAAGGCAATTCTTGTGGGTGGGTAGGAAGAAGTAGGCTGTTGGTTAACTAGGATCTGCAGTTTATCCAGTAGGTAGGGATATGGACAGACTAGGTGTGCCAAGCAATCCTTATCTGCCATCAAAGTCTGTGTTTCTATGATTTTTGTGTTGCATCTTTTTTTTACTATGCTTCATGAAATGTGCATTCCCTATTGATTCAGATGGTGGGGTTCCAGGTTTTCACATCTTTGTGTTTCTCTCATACCACTACATGACTGGATGTGAAAATAACTTACAACTATTTTTGAGTTTACTTTCAGTACATTACAAGTTGTTTTACAAGTCCTGTACCAATCTACTGTACTTAGTAGACCACATGCATTTTCATTTATTTAGTTTTACATTTGTCTTTGTTTAATCACAGTTGGAGTGCTTAGAAGCTGTGCACAACAGTAAGATAGGCCCTAGGATTTTCATAAAATACATGCATCATAACATAACTTGGATCATAAAAAACCAAAAATGGGAATGTCTAGATACTGAACCAAGTCTCAATAATGTGATATCAGCATGACCACAATTAACATTTAAACGAACCAGTACTTTACAAGATACCCTTGTTAAATCTATATTTGTAAAAATAACATTTAATCTGAGAACAACTTGAATGCCTGACAGTCTACATTGAAGAAATTATTTTGACAATTTGAGAGGAGACGTGAAAGAGATAGCTTCAGTGGGAACCTTATCGGATTTATGAATGTCACAGTTTGCAGCCAAGAGGTTTAAATGAAGATGTCAGACTGCACAGTTATTTATAGTTTTTGCATTTTTCAGTAGCTGTAACTTGTTTAGTGAAATAATTTATTTTCCAGGAACTGGGAGGAATAAATATATATATTTTTTCATTGGTTTTACTGAGTATATGATGCATTTTTTATACTTGTAAGATATGTGCTTTGCACCCTTGTTTCTATGGTTACAAGCTTCATAAAACTACAGACACAAAAAAGACAAAGAAAACCAAGTTGTGATTAGCACCTCATTTACAAGGGGGTCTTCAGAAATCAATGAGATCATAATAAAGAAACTGAGAAGTTATAGGTATTGAACCTTGTTATTCAAAGGGCAAAAAAAAATACAATTAAAAACTGATAAAGGTGTAAAGCTGTAAATATGAGTGAAACAACCATGCTGGTATGCACTACATAACGTAGTTCTTGAAAGGATACAGATTGGGGACAGCGCAATTAACACTGCAAGTCCAGAAAAAATATACATTGTTGCCACTTGCTGTACTGAAATGCTACAGCTGATGCAAAATACAAAGCAAGGTGGTGGGGGCGAGGTTGGAGGACAGGTGTGAATAACACCATATACCCACCAGGAGGGACTTTACATCTCTTGGAATTTATTTGTGAAAATGAGTGATCAGTACAGGAATGTAAGCTGAGCCAAGGCTGGTTAAAAAAAATAGTTGCTGAACTTCTAACAGGCATTGCCTTTAAATCTAACTTAACTGTGTTTGGTAGATTTTACTTCTGATTTCTGTTTATGACATGCAGTAAACATTCCTGCATGAAACGGCTTTACCATTGAAGTGCCTATAAAGTGAGGAACTACACAGTGACATAAAAACATCACTTTATAGGAGCTTCATAGGCAAAGTCTGTTCCAGGAATATTAACTGCCTGTCATGATAAGCAGTCAGGAGTCAAATCTAAAAAAAAAACAGTTCAGCAACTCACAGTTGCACTAACAAACATGATTTACATTTTTACAAACATTTATCAAGTAAAAATACATGCTTCAGCTTATTCTAAAAACAGAGAAGCAAAACTCAGTAACCAAACAGGCTCAGTGCACACTGCATTGCCAACAAGGCGCTGGTCTGCTGTAGGGGCTATTAGACATCAAACCAAAGGGCACTCTGGGAAGACTATCCTGGACAAGATGCAGTAAAACAAACCTGAATGGCAGCCCCAGAGATCATAAAACACCCAGAGAAAGTTAGAAAAAAAATCCTCTCACAGCCTAGGCAGAAACAAAACACTGGGATCATGGTTTTGCAAAATGTATCCCTTACAATGTTTCCTTATTTGCAAAACATCATATATTTATCCTAACAAATCTTTCCTACTGCCACATTCAAAACACTATCCCCTACCTACCTGCCACATATAAACTCAATTATAACACTACACGTTACTTCTCAAGCTTAAAAGAAAAAATACACTTTATCATCAAAGGTCTGTTTACCAAGTACTGTGCCCATGATTAAAATAATTTGAACCCCCTCCCCAAAAAAATGTGCCCTCACATGAAACTGCATGTTTAATTGTAAAGACTATTAAACATGTATTTCTAAATGCATTACTAACACCAATGCTTTCAACGTTTTGAAACTACTAAAGAAAAACTATATATATGGTAAACAAATATTGTTAATCCCAAAAGCTGAACTTTATGTTTTTAGTATATAAATGTTTAAGAAAAAACTGTGGCTGTTTCAACCTGAATTCAGAATGCTGTGTCTATTATTTTCCTTGGGAGCTGTAGTCTCAGGCAGTCCTTAATTACTCTTTCAAACAACATGAAGTCTTGCTATATTATGACAATTGCTGTATGACTGCAGGTTAGAACTGCTCCGGAGGTGAAATAGTTAACTTTCCATGCAGGCATGGAACTTAGAGCGCGAGCTCGGTTGAAAACTCTGTCTGTTGTGCTTCAAACACAAACTGTCAGATTCTTTACTCTACCACTGAACAGTCGCCCGGAGATTTCTCCTTCTGCTCGGTTCATTTTGTCGGTTTAAAAGTATTATTTTTGGTTTTAGCTGAAATTAAACCATAACCGTTGGTTCAAGCTCTGTCTGTGGTAATGTAAGTAATAGATAGGTTTTACATTTATTTTTCTGTGTGGAACTTGTAATTTTTTATCGGCACGGTTTGAACCGATCAGGTTGTATTTAAAATCTACTAGTCCTTTTTAGAGTGCGGTTCCCGGTTCTTATCGGTTCTAAAAAAAGATTTCATTACGTTTTTTTCCACGACCCGTGACACGGTTGGGAACCGATAAGGGTGTCTTGCTTGGTGGATTGCCATAAACGGGCAAGTTGGTTAGGCTGGCATTATGTCTGAGAAACCCAAAAGAAAAACCGGACCCACTGGGTTTCAACACTGTAGTGTTTGTGGGGAAGCTTTTGCTAAGGCTGACCCACACACCACATGTGTCTGTTGTCTGGGGTTTGATCTCCTCAATTCAGACTGCCAGATTTGTCACAATTTCCCTGCTGCCACCATAGATAAGAGAGTTGGTAGGCTCAGGGAAAGGGAGGCCAAAAAGTCCACTGACCCGGATGACCAGCCCGGTTCGGTGCCAACCGAACCGGAGGGAGTGCTCTCTGACCAGGGCGATACTTCCTCGGGCAAATGAAGAGCCGGTTCTGAGGACCCGGTTCCAGCAAAAAAGACTAGAAAGTCAGCTAGTGTACAGCCAAAAGTTCTCTCCCCAACTGCTGAGGAAATAGCTAAAGCAATTCAAATAGTCCAGTCTCTCTCCGGTTCTGACCAAACCGACACCTTCAGGTAAGCGTTCAGTTCGGCCGGTTCCACCGGTTCAAGATTATGATTTTGAGGATTTTTATGAACCAGGGGAAGGGGAAGAGGAATTTGAGGAGAGTGAATATGGTTTTGAAGATCTGGATGTGCCCATTGATCCGGACATCTCTCCAGATAGACCCCTAGGGGTTTCTCCTCCAAGACTTTCTGAGTCCCCTTCTCATTTCATGTTTTATAAAAAAGTTGCTGAAACTCTCCAGTTCCCTGTTGAGGAAGCTGTTGATGACCAAGGGAGCCAGACTATGTAGAAATGATGGATATTCCAGAGTCTAGGAGACTGTCTATTCCTTTGCATAAATCTTTTCGAAACAGACAGTAAAAGTTTTAAAACTCTCACACTATACCTCTTGTGGATAAAAGGATGGACAAGAGGTATACCTTACCAGGCTCCGACACTGATTTCCTCACTCAACAATGCAGCCATGTGGGGGTAGTGCAGGCTGCAGCCTGTGACAAGGCTAATATTCCCCTAGCTTCACACCCCACTGAGAAGGGCTCCAGGAAGCTTGATGCTATGGCAAAGAAACAGTACATGGCAGCATCTTTGGGACTCAGACAAGCAAATTATATGGCTTATGCTGCTAGGTACCAGAAATCCAGATGGGATACTGTGCTGGCCCTAGCAAAGCAAGTCCCTGACCAGCTTGCCGAGGAGCTGTAACAGGTGGCTATGGATGGTATTGAGGCATCCAAGGTGCAATTTCATGCTGCAGTGGACGCTAATGATGTTTCATCAAGAGTCATGGCTACATCTGTGGCACTTCACAGGATGGCTTGGCTCAGATGTACTACCCTGTCTCAGGATACTCAGTCAAAGGCCATGGATTTTCCTGTTGTGGGAAATTCTCTATTTGGGGAGCAGACAGAGAATTAAATGAAGAAAATGGATGAATATAGGACCACCTATAGGAGTGCACAGGCCAAGGAAAGGCAGGCCACTCCTGAAAAGCAGCTTCCTAGAGGCAGGGGCAGGCCTTTTCATAGGCCTTTTTACCAAGCCCAAGCTTCCTCCTCTGCCTATGTTCAGAGGGGGTTCTTTAGAGGGAGAGGCAGATGGGGTACAAGCAGGTCTGCTTCCACCCCTCAGCCCAAAGCCCCTGCCAAGCAGGCACCCTGATGGGATTGCCAGGGCTGATTCTCCTCTACCTGTAGGGGGCAGGCTGGCTTACTTTGTCCAGGACTGGAAGTCTTAAACATCAGACAAGTGGGTCCTGGAAGTAGTAGCCAGGACTGGTTCTCAGCTTCAAAAATTTCCAAAGCTGAGAACCAGATCTTTCCACCTGCAACTCCATCAGAGGCACTCACCCTAGAGGCAGAGGTCTCTACCCTCCTGGCTCTCAGAGCTGTGGAAAGGGTTCCTCCCCACACCAGGGCAAAGGTTTGTACTCCAGGTACTTCTACTCCCAAAAGACAGGAGAATGGTGGCCCATCCTGGATCTCAGATATTTAAACAAGCACCTTTTAAAGCCAAAGTTCAAATGGTGACTCTGGGAATTATCCTACCTCTCTAAGGCCAGGGGACTGGCTAGCTTCCTGGACCTCAAGGATGCCTACTTCCATATTCCCATCAGAAGCTCCCATAGAAAGTACCTCAGGTTCGAGCTGCCCTCAGGCCACTACCAGTTCAGAGCAATGCCCTTCGGCCTCACTTCTGCCCCAAGGGTATTCACCAAATGCCTGGCTGTAGCAGTTGCCTACCTAAGAAGGCAAAAGATTGCCATCTTTCCTTACCTGGACGATTGGCTCTTAGTAGGCCAGTCCCCAGACCAGGTCAATTTATACCTTCAGATAACGCAGCAACTGCTTACCTCTAGGTTTCCTTCTGAATCTCTCAAAGTCAGTTCTAGAGCTGGTCCAGCTTTTACCTTCATAGGCGCAGAACTGAACACACAGGAAGCCAGGGCTTTCCTCCTGGACAGGGCAAAGACCTAGTCTCCTGGCCTCCTCATTTACCTCTGCAGGTCTCCCGGCCAGCAAGGCATTTTCTGCAGCTCCTAGGACACATGGCTGCTTCCACAGCAGTTGTGCAAGGAGCAAGATTTCAGATGAGGGACATCCAGTTCCATTTGAGAGCGCTTTTGGTCTCAAAGAAAGGATCCTCTACCAAGCTGATCCCAGTATCTCGAACCCTGATCCAAGCCCTACAGTGGTGGCAGGATCAGAGCAACCTGAGACAAGGGGTTCCTTTTGTCACTCAGTCTCATTCTCTAATCCTTACTACAGATGCGTCCATCTTGGGCTGGGGAGCTCACATGGGCGACCTCACCACCGAGGGTCTGTGGTCTCCCCAGGAATCTCTGCTCCACGTCAACCTGTTGGAGCTCAGAGCAGTTTTTCTAGCTCTTCAAGCTTTTTCCAAATCTTTTCAGAACAAGAGTATTTAGGTCAGAACAGACAACACCACTACAATGTGGTACATCAACAAGCAAGGGGCACTCAGTCTACGGCCTTGTGCACTGAAGCGATGACGTTGTGGTCTCTGGCTTACTCCCTGAACACCTCCCTTATGGCAGTTCACCTCCCAGGCAAGGACAATGTCCTGGCAGATGCTCTCAGCAGGATTCCCCAGGGCCACCACGAATGGTCACTGGATCCCCTGGTCTTGGGAGTAGTATTTGCCAGATGGGGCACCCCGCAGATAGATCTTTTTGCAGCCCCAGACAATCACCAACTTCTTTTTGCTGCAGGCCCCAGTGTTGGACTCACTCCCCTGGATGCCTTAGCTCTCAGTTGGGAGGGAAGTTTCTATGCCTTCCTCCCTTCCTCTCCTGATCAAAGTGCTAGTCAAAATCAGATCCCAATCATGCAAAGTCATTCTGATAGCTCTCGATTGGGCCAGACAGCCCTGGTATCCACTCCTGCTGTCCTTAGCAGTCCTGTTTTCCTGTCCCTTCCCAGGAATCACAATCTGTTAACCTGTGCCCAGGGAAGGGTCTGGTACCAATCTCAAATCTCTCAATCTCAAGGCTTGGTTCTTGAAGAGTTAGAGTTTGTTGATTTACACCTTTCCCAAGGTGTAATGGATATATTGAAGGCTGCAAGGAAGCCTTCCACCAGGGCTACTTACAATTCCAAATGGAAAAGGTTTTCCATATGGTGCTTGAAAGCATATTTCCCAGTCTCTGCTGATCTACCCACAGTCCTGGATTATATGGTCCACCTGAATTCTTTGGGGCTGAGACCAGCTACCCTGAAGGTGCACTTGGAAGCTGTGTCTGCTTTTATTTCAGCAGGTAAATCCTCTTCCTTTTCAGCTCATCCTGTATTTTCCAAGTTTTTTAAGGGGTTGTTTCACACCAACCCTCCATTCAGGGATCCTGCCCCTGCCTGGGATCTTAATGTTTGCATTGCTCAGCTTATGCAACCCCCCTTTGAGCCCTTGTCTTCAGCTGAGCTCAAGTACTTGACTTGGAAAACTGTGTTTTTGGTAGCCATCACCTCTGCCAGATGCATAAGTGAATTACAAGCGTTGTCAGTGGAGCAGGAGTTTATCTCTTTTCACAGAGATAAGGTGGTCCTTCGGACTAACAGAAAGTTCCTGCCTAGGGTGGTTTCAGATTTCCACCTTAATCAATCTATTTCACTTCCAGTGTGCTTCACTGACCACTCCTCCTCTGGGGAGAGGATGCTGCACAGCCTAGATGTGAAGAGAGCCCTTAGTTACTACATAGAGCGTACCAAGGGTCATAGGTTTGACTCCCTCCAACTGTTCCTCACCTATGGCGAAGTTGGTAAAGGGAAGCCAGCCACTAAAAGATCCATTGCCAGGTGGATTGTCTCTTGTATCCAATTCTGCTATGAGAAGTTGGGTAAAGTTTCCCCTCAGGCCTGAGGGCTCACTCTACCAGAGGTACAGCTGCTTCTCTGGCTGCTGCCAGAGACATTCCTATTATAGAAATATGTCAAGCAGCTACCTGGAAAACAGTTCACACTTTTACCAAGCATTACTCCCTGGACATCCAGGCTAGGAGTGATGCTCAGTTTGGCACAGCCATGCTTCACAGCCTATTTCCTAGGTAGGCTCTGTCCCTCCTCCATGGGGGTACTGCTGTGTAGTCTGCAATTGCCATAATATAGCAAGACTTCATGTTGTTTGAAGAAAAAATTACTCACCTTAGTAATGTTGTTTCTTCTAATGGAGTTTTGCTATATTATGACCTCCCTCCTGCCTGCCCCTCTCAGAACCTCTGTTTTGGGATGAGTGAGGCAGTACAGGGTTGGCACTTTTTTTGATGCCCACCTTGTTGTTTTTCACCTACCTTTTTGGGTGAATTGGTGTTGTGTTTTTGCATTTTTGGGTCTCCTGACTTGAGTCTTTGTTTTAGGCCAAAATTAGTGTTTATGTTAGTAGCCAGTTGGCTAGTGTAGGTTTACAGCTTCCACACAGAACCTTAGTGAGTTTTAGCTCATAAAGATCTGACAGTTTGCGTTTGAAGCACAACAGACAGAGTTTTCAACCGAGCTCGCGCTCTAAGTTCCATGCCTGCATGGAAAGTTAACTATTTCACCTCCGGAGCAGTTCTAACCTGCGGTCATACTGCAATTGTCATAATATAGCAAGACTCCATTAGAAGAAACAACATTACTAAGGTAAGTAATTTTTTCTTTCTTCTGAGTCCCCAGGTGGCTCTGATAATCATTTGTTCCAAGGGTTTTTAAGTCAATTTGAAGGCAATAAGTATTTTCTATTCTCCTAGTCCTTAATAAAATGCAGGGGCTCCACAACTGGATCACTCTACAGACTTGTTCTGTTGCTTGCTCCAGGTCCCAAACTAGTGCGTCTTGTTTCAACATGATATCCACCTCAGGCGCCTCCCACATGAATAAAAAAAAGGTGGGGGTGGATCTTTAGGAGCTTCTCCGGTGGAAGTGGGGGTGGATCTTACTCCCCCCAAAAAATTAATGCTGCCTCCCACTTCTTGTACTGCCCATTTAAGAAAGAAAATAGTACTCTGCAACCATTGACTAACATGAAAGCATATTTATTTGAGGGCGGAAAACATTATTTTAGGAAGGTAAGGTGGAGGAGACTATTTACACCTTCAGTCAGTTCCACAGACAGAAAACATGACATCACTCCTTTTGTACATGCAAAATGTCTGCAGGCTCCACCTACTGCAGCTGTAAAAACAGGATTCTGGAGGAAAATGGGCACCCCCCCAGCAAGCTCACACATAACCAACACAGTTGGTCAGCAGTCACCCACCACATAGTGGTCCTGGTCTGGATAATTGTGGTGGATAACTTGTAAGGCCATGAGAAGATCAGTGACAGGACGGCATGGTGGTGGGGGGGCCGACAGATGTCACCAAGACAAGGCAAAAAAAGCTCTATAGAAAAAATACAATTCTTTAAGCTGCTGAATGTACCATGCAAAGTCTGACAAAAAGCAGCCTGTAGTTATTTTTTAACTATAGCCTGGCACTTGTCATCAAGGCCACTAGTTTTCATTTTTTTACCAGGAAACCCAGTAAAATTCTGGAATTTGGACTGCCTATACACCAGTGAAAACAAAGAATTTCATAAAATTTTGCATTTTTTACCAGATCAGTAAAGCGACAGAACTTGTATTTTTCTTATATTTGCTTCCTGTACTATTTTCAGTTTGCTTCATTTAATGCTCTGACTGTTTATACACATACTAAAAGAATGGCAGTAGAATCCCGGGTACAATCCAGAAATTAGACTTACAATCACCGGTACAATTCCCAGAATTTCAAGTCTTGAAAATGGAATTTCATTTCTTTAATTACTGTAAATCAGTGCCCTTGCTTGTCACTTTATAGGAAAGTGCACAAAAAATTCTGTGTTTTTTATGTGCACCTGTGATGGATTCCTTGCAGTGAAAAGTGCATAAAAGAAAACTGTCAAAATCTATGTTCTTTTACTGTGCACCTGTGACTGACTGCTTGCAGAGCAGAAAGAGTAGTTTTTTTAACTTTCAGTAAAAAAATACTCAGCAGTTCTGAGAAACACTGAGAATTATCAGACAAAAGTGTAAAAAAATGACCCTCTGGCTTGGATTTAGAAAGGAAACAAAAACTGTCAAGATTTCTGCTTTTTGGCAAATTTTAATAAGTAGATAGAAGTAAATTTTGCTATTTCACAGCATATCAGACGTCTGTCTCCTTTGCCTGTAGTGTCTGTGAATGCTGGGTCATATGGGCTGCCTTCAGTGAGCTTCCAAAGTGGCCTCTGATTGGACAGGAAGTCAAAGGAGATTTGGAAGTTTTACGCACTGTTCCAGCAGTTGAATAACAAAGCACGAATAAGGAATACTTGGGCTCCTGAACACGAGTACTCAGCCAAATATTAGCAATTAGGCATTCGCTCATCCCTTCTGCCCAGTTTTACCATATCCTTCCCCATGACCTATTGTCTATATGAGGTTTTCATCCTTACCTCCCCATTGTTCCCTTCCTTTCTGCTACCCCCCCGAATAACTATTAAGCCCTTTACTTTGCCCCAGCCATGCTTTAAGCCACTAACAGTTTTTGTGTCCACCACCTCTGCCTCTACACTGTTATTGCCTCCATCCTGAATCTCCCCAATGCCAGCTTCCACTTATCCCTCTTTGTTTTTAGCCCACCATTTCTGAGAAATAGTTCTTTGTAGTTTACCTTGTTTATTCCTTTTATGAACTTGAAGGTCTCTATCGTGTTGTCTCTCTCCTGTCTGGCATCCAGCGAGTACGTTCAGTGCCCTGAGTCAACCCTCATAGGCCTTTCTCCTGTAATTACCATGTGCCCCATTTCTGGAATCCCTTTTGCAGCAGCCTTTATGCCAGTTTCCGACAGAGGCCTGCTATCCTCCACTATGAATACTCAGCAGAAGTAGTCATTTAAAATGGCTGCCTTCTAGTCATCCTCCTTTATTACCCATTCCCCTTCCATCTGTCAAACAATTCTTCCTTTTGTCTTTCTTTTTATTTATTTAGCTTTTGTTAACCAGGTAAGTACACTAGACAAAACATATGCCTATTTTCAGGTACGACCCGGGAGAGTACAGGGATTAAAAGAACATTCAGAGTACAACTTGAAGCAAGTAAGGCAGATACACTGAAATCAGAAAACAAGCATAACAAACACAGAAGATAACTCAGGTTACAACAGAGACACAGTCAAATATAAAATCAAATACAGAGTCACTATGACAATGTTCAAAACAGTATATACAGATATATACAAATATTTTCACCCTTAACATAGGGGCCACATCCAGGCAGGCATGTACCTGAAGAACTGTATTTTTCCTCCCGTGATGTCCTCCACTGAACATGGCTTTGTGTCTGCTATTTTATCCCTGAGTACCTTCATAACCTTCATCTTTAATTGGTATTTGCTCTATTCCACACACCCCTGTTTTTCCTTGTAGCTAATGAAGGCCCTTTTTTGGCTATCTTAAACTCCCTAAGCTTCTCAGAGAACCAGATTGGTCTCTTAAACCTATTACCCTCATTCACTTTGGAGTCAAGAACCCGCGGATGGAGTACAGCCCGGGAGGGGTCCTAGTAACTAAATCTGAGGAAGAGAAAACACCTGGAGGTGATGATCACTAGTGATCTCAAGCAATCCTTACACTGCCTGAAGACAGTGGCAAAAGCCAACAAAATATTGGGCTGTGCTGGAAGTGGAATAAGTACCAGGTGGGAGCAAGTCATATTTCCGCTGTACAGATCACTGGTGTGGCCACATCTGGATTAGGGTGTGCAAAACTGGCAGCCTTACCTGAAGAATGACATTAACCTACTAGAGGCGGTCCAGAGGAGGGAAACTAAGATGGCTAAATGTCAGCAGGGTAGGAAGTATGAGGACAGGCAGGAGGACCTGAACATACACTACCTAGAGGAGAGAAGGGAGAGGGGAGACATGACTGAGACCTTTAAGTACAAGAAGGACATTAACAAGGTAAACAAGGTGAGCCTCTTCAGCATCAGTGGCAGTAGAACTATGAGGGGACATTGCCTTAAACTGGAAGAGGGAAGCTTCAGGAGAAAGAGTTCAAGAGGCATTTCTTCATGGAGAGGATGGCTGCAGGGTGAAACAAATTCTCTGAGGAAATGGGCTCTTTGGAGACAATGGAGCACTTCAAAAGAGGGTGGGATAGGGTAAAGGGGAAAATCAGGGTCACTTGGAGAGTGGGCAGTAAGGGGATGGTGGTAGTGGACAGACAAAGGTGGTCTTCTCTTTATCCTCTTCTGTCACTGGTATCTGATAGTATCCGCTACATAAGTCAGCACAGAGAACCATTTGTTCCCAATAAGGCTGTCCAAGGCATCCTATGCCCAAGGCATGGTGTAGTGGTTGGGCACGGTTTTCTGATTTAATGTCCAATAATCTATATACATTCTCATGGCACCATTCTTCTTATGAGTCACCATTATCCGTGAAGTATAGGGGCCCCTAGGCTCCGTAATAATCACTGCTGCCAGAAGTTTCTGCAGGTGTCATCTGACATCCTCAATGCCAGCTGGCACCAGCCTTCTGGACCTCTCCCTAACAGGACTGTCATCATGTAGATGAATCCAATGTTTCTCTCCATGGTCACACCCCACATCCCACTCATGGCATGAGAAGACAGCTGATCGATCCTCTAACTGGCATTGCATGTGCTTCTTCCAGTAAAGGGGATGAGAGATGATCCAAAATTGAATGCCTCCTCCTCATACCAGGTTAGAACAGTATTTCAAGAATAGCATGGGAAAAATCTCGCTGTCAGAATAGCAAATGACTAGGGAGTGACAGGGATAGCATTGCACAAGGCAGCTACCACTAAACTACTATCCCTGTAGCTTTCTAGTCACAGTTAAGTGAAGGAGATGTGTCAAGCAGCATGGTCCTCTGCTGAGCTGCTCCCATGGTGGTGGGGGCTAAGGCCCCGAGCAGCTAGGGCAGGGAATCATCTGAGAGACCAGGGCTCTTTCCCTGCTTGTTGGATCTGGGCCCACTGAGTTTTATTTGTTGCTTTTTCTCCTCACCCTACATAACACCCCCCAGTTTCTCCCTGTCCCCGAGATCCACCCTCCCCCACTGAGTTGATTTTTTTAAGTTTGAGGGATGTGGGGAGTGAAGGCATCAGGACTGCAGGGGGGCTCTGCCCCCCACATAAACTAAATGTACTATGCATTCATTAGCAATGGTAGTGGTATCCTCAGTGTGTTTTTGGACTGCTACCTTTGGTGCTGTTGTTGTTGACGTGTGTTGGTTGGACGCTGTTTTGGGCAGCACCATTTTTCCTGCACGGTTCTTGACTGCACTGTTAACGACTTTGGCATTTTGACCTAGTGTCCCTCCTCCTCCAATTGAGTGGTCTTCCCTTGATGTGATGGAGCCACCATAGCATCAGCAGCATACAAGCTGAATCCTCAAGCAGTGTCCATCCTCTCCACAGTGCTAACAAAAAATACTGTCCTGGGGCAGAGTTGAGAGTCAGGGCCTGACCTGCGGGGAAGAGGAAGGGCACAGGACACATACTTATCCTGGTGGCATGGATATAGCTCATGGTTGAGGGACCTACATTCAGTCAATTCCTTCAGCTATGCTCCCACATCTGGGTCAGCAGGCTTCTCTTTGGGTCTGGTAACCTGGGGTTGCTTTCCCTGAGGTCATCCACAACAATTCAGCTATGGCTTCTTGTGACTCTTCCTCCCTTACCTTCTCTAGCAACTAATGGAAAGATGGAGGGTTCACCCTGTGTTCTTTTAGTCTCAGAGAAATGAACATCAGCCAGGAGTACACAGCTCCTCTCAAAATTTGTTCCATTCCCAGTTATGCAGCCTGGGCAAGAGTGGCTCCCCCAGCTTCCACAGTGCATCTGATCACAGTCTCTGCACAGGTCATATAATATGACTAGTTTTCTCCCTCATTATGAGTGTTGGCTCCAAATAGGAACATGAGGTCCCTTCCACTCTCCATGGCTCCAAAAGAACTCTTAATCATGACTGAATGGTCCTGCACTCTACAATTGGGCTGACTAGCATGCAAGGATCTGATCACATTCAGGGCCATACTCTCAAGTATTCATTTGTATTTCTCATCTTGGAGCATCTCCACACTTTAGCCATCTGTGTGGCTTGACTCATCCAGCTGTCATAGTCATCTTCCCGAGCAGGAGTGGGGGTGGTGCCAGAGAAAGTACGCAGTCTCCAGTACTGAATGGACTCAAAACCCAAAGGTGGGCTTGCGGCATGCCTCTGTACAGCAGTGGGGGCTCCTGCAGATGGCACAGGTGGTGCCTACTCCACTCTCAGAAGAACTCTTTCACATTGCTAAGTTTTCCCCTCACTTGCTAGGAATAGCTTCAGTTATTTCTCAAATTCTGTTTCCTCTTTGGGGCCCTTGGGAGGGGTGTCCAGATTGTCTCTGGTCACAATGTACCAGGGTGTGCTTTCCCCTTCTATAGTGATTTGGACAGGCACTTTGGAGAGGTCTGCTACCTCATTGCACTCCACCAGCAGAAATAATTTTTTCGGGCACAATAATACAATCAATCCCCGAATGTCAGCTTTCCCCAAACTCATGATGACCCCAAGTATGCTTTCCATGTACTCTCTATTGGTCTTCTCAGGGATTCCTGAAGAAGGATGGCTTTGGCAGGGTTCAGGTGTTTGCCCTTGCACCAGTCAAGCAACTGGCTTCAGTCTGTCTCAAACTCCAAAAACTGGTGGTGGGGGGGGGTGCACCAAAACAGTTCCTGCACTAAAGTGTGGTGTTTCAGAATATTCTATGACAATCTCAACAACAGACCTCCAACTTCTAACCACCCCCCACCTGCCAGGTGTGAGACTACGCCTGTCCGATAATACCTGGGCACAGTCTACAAGGCCTTTGGGTGAATGATGCCTGGGCTCTGTTGGTTTTGGAGGTAATAAAAAGTGGTGTGGTGCCTCCATTTATGGGGATGCTTTAGACAGATGGCTGCCAGGGTACTGCCCCACAGGAAATGAATGCAATTCCCACTCTTGTGACAGGGAACCTTTATGATTATACACGACCCCCAACTTATACTCTATGCATGCAAGCACAACAATATGCAAAACACATTAAATTACAAACACAAGGGAGATTTGTTAGGGGTACAGAAACAGGCTCTGGATGGGAGAACAGAATGGATTAAATGCAAGGAAGCAGTTCTGAGATCACTCCTCAAATCCCACCATCCTCTAGTGAGTACCCACACAGTATTTACTGTTTCCACCTACTGGTGCAGCAGTACTCTAAAATCCCTTTGGCACTCCCAATGCAGTTCATTAATTGAGTGCACACAGTGGACAGTTGCAGGAGGACCATAGTGTGGTATCTATTGAAGGCTAGTGGTTGGGGATCCCAGGCAAATTATACAGCACAAATGCTAGTTGCTCCTGGCTGTTGCAGTTCTATAAATGGGCTTTGAATAATAATTGCACAGAAATGTCCAGCAATTACTCTTATCTGTTCCTGACTAGCAGAAGAATTAAAAGGGTATTGACCCAGTACTCACAACCTTAGCAGACTCTGTAGGCTGGCTCTGTCAGGAGGTCTCCCTCAGGGTTTCAGATTCAGACAATGGTACAGGTGCGATGGACCTAATGCACTTTGAGTTGGCGAAGGGTGTGTGCAATGCTGGCCTCCGATGTCCTCTTCACTCCACAAGGGAATTGCCTTTATCCACTCCCAAGAAGTTAGCAATCACTCAGGGCCTCAGGCAACTTAAACCCTCTGCCAGGACAAGTCCTGATAGCTCACAAACCCAGGCAGGAACTTTGGTGTTGTTCTTGGGGGAAACAAATCTTTTTGCAAATGTTCTTTAAACAGCTTTCTTCCAGGGTTGTGGCTGACTGCTGACTTTACTAACTCTTTCTCTTTGTGTCTGCCAGACAAATCTGCTCTATGTACAATTGCACATGTCTTTCCTGTGTGCAGAAATCCAGGGATCAGATATCAGTGGCTAGCACCTTGTGCATTATTACGCTAAACCCTTGGATCTCAGTGGCTGTCAGTTCCTGGGAAAAGCATGCACACAAGTCTTGAGCCAGCCTGCACTTATTTTGCAGGGCTGAGACAGAGCTCCAAATTGAAGTCAGTTTCATATGGATGGAATGTACTGAAAGCTGAGCTATAGTTTCACAGTGACAGAATGTACTAATTTATCTGTTTTGCAGAGCTAATCACAGGAACACTCAACATTGCCAGCCAGGTTGTGTGTTTCCTCTGACCCCTTTTCAGCAGTCCTGGTGCTAGAGAAACTACAAGCATGGCTGCTTTTATAGTCTTTCACTTTGTATTCTATTTTAACATGTTTCTGTCCCTTGGTGTATCTTCTGGCCATCAGAATCAATACCTCCCAGACCCTCCTGCCATCTGGTGGCATGAGGGTGAACTGGTGACAAGGGAGCACTGTTGAGTGTCCCCAAAGTTCATGCTCCTAGAGAAAAAGCACTTATGTGCTTTGTGCAGCTTTGAGAACTGCTTGAAACTGAGTAACCTCCTTGCTGTGGACTCCCCAACCCTGAAGGCAGTCCAGAGGCTGGTTAAGCAAAGAGAGGGGTGGTGGCAGCAGTGCTCCAGAGGGAGCCAAAGGTAAGCCCTCTTTCCGGAGGGGGTCACATAGCTTATATACTAGATTTTAAACTTGTAGATGTTGTAAACTTAAAGTGATGCTTTCCAGGTCAGTTTGACAGACTTATGAACCACGTCCCCTGAAAAATCTTCAATGTGTGAAGTGAATTGTTGGGAATTCTTGTTGTGCAATGTGATGGAAATGGTTGCTGTAAGACAAATTAATCAAGCCTTTTCCAAAGATGAATATAACCAAATAACAAGCCTTTGTCAATGCAGAATGTTTGCTGCTTGCAGTGTTGTTTTTCCAGGTCTTGCTTGTACATTTTACCATATATTTACCCAGAACAGACCAGAAGAGATGCAATATCTTGTTTTCAGTGGTATCCTGCTTTTACACATTTTTAAATTGTGTTTACCCAGGACACGCCAGCTGAGAGGCAATATCTAATTTTCAGTGGGCTCTCATATTTTGACCCCAAATTTCCAACAGTCTTTTTATGACCTGACGTTATGATCAGGAATGGTGGAATTTTTTTAAATACAACCTGAAAGGTGATTTTGCAGTGCCGCTGTGAAAACAATTTTTGCAATACCATCCAAAAGGTGATTTTGCAGTGTGACTGCAAAAACATGTTTTGGAGGGGATTTGAAAAATGACACCTGTCATATTCAGGAGGTGTGATAATACAAGGGATTTTTTGAACCTTAAAATCTGCAAAAAAAAAAGTTATGAGTCAATATTGGAACAATTTAACATTTCTTCATAATGTAGCTGTTTTTTTATTTTCCACATTTTGACCCTGAATTTTCAAAATAATCTTTTTATGATCACTCCTTCTGTAAATGACAGGTGTCATTTAAAAATAGTGGCTGAAACATAATTTTGTGCCACAAGTGTGAAAACACATTTTGACTAGCATTTGACAAATGGCACCCGTCATGTTCATGACGTGGTGTGAACAAATGGCCTTGTTAAAAATTTGGGGTCAAACTATTGAAAATTATCAAAGTTATGAGTGTGTGTTGAAAAATGTTTATGTACACTGATAACTTTAGTGTGTTTTAATATTGTTACCCCAAATTCTTAACATAGCCTTCTTATGACCCCACCTTATGAATGAGGGTGGAGAAAATTTTCAAATCCTGCCTGAAAGGTGATTTTGTGCCACAAGTGTGAAAACAAATTTTGGCCAAGATTTGAAAAATAACAGCTGTCACATTCATTAGATGGTGTGAAAAAAAATGGCTATATTGAAAATTTGGGGTCAAAATATTGAAATTACTAAACTTACAAGCGTACATTGAGAAAGTTCAATGTACACTCAAAACTTTGTTGTTTTGTAATATTTGTATCCAAAATTTTCAACATAGCCTTCTTATGACCTCCACCTCATGAATAAGGGTGAAGAACATTTTAAAATCCTGCCCAAAAAGTGATTTCATGTCAGAAGTGCAAAACCAGATTTTGTGTAGGATTTCAAAAATGACAGCTGTAACATTCATGAGCTGCTGTGAAAATAAGTGGCTATGTTGAAAATGTTGGTTGCAAATATGGAAAATTACCAAAGTTACACATGTGCATTGAGAAACTTCAAGATTTGCTCATAACTTTGTTGTTTTTAAATATTTTTACCCCAGATTTGCAACGTAGCCTTCTTATGACCTCACCTCATGAACAAGGGCAGAAAAAGTGTTCAAATCCTGCCCAAAAGGTGAGTTCATGCAGTGACTGCAAAATCACCTTTTGGGATGAATTTTCATAATTTCACTGCCATTGTTCATGAGGTGAGGTCCCAAAAAGGCCATGCTGAAAATGTGGCAAAACAATATTCAGAAATGACCAGGTTATGAACACAAGTTCAAAACCCATTGAAATACCTTGAACCATTTCATCAGTTCCTGGTCTAGCATTCAAGAGTGAAGACAGGTCTCCAGTCCAGACAGGATTACAGCATTGGACTCCTGGTAGGTAAGTAAGCAGTGGGGTGGGGTGGTGGATGCTGAGTGGGAGAGTTGGGTGGGGAAGGGTAATGGTAGTAGTAGCGACAAACATCAATGGATGGTTTTCTGTTTTACAGGGTATATAAAAATTAAAAAAGTCTACAAGGGATGGTTTTCTTTATTTCAGGTACCAACACTGGGGAATGGACACTGTAGTGTCAGTTTTATATTGGCAGCACAGAGGTAGGCTCCTGGTGTTACACAGTGAAAATGGGTGGGGGGCAGTAGCGGGCAACAGAGACTGGGTACCGATGTCAGAAAATTAACAAGGAAGGGGTGGGAGGGATTGGGGACAGTTTTCATATGTTTGGAGGCACCAGAGGTGGACTCCCTGGTGTAGCACAGTGAAAACAGGCAGGGTGAGAGGTAGTAGCTGGCACAGGGGACTGGGTACCCCGGTGTCAGAAAATTAAGATGGAACACAAGGGTGAACATAAAAAAAAGTTGGAAATAATGAATATTGCTGTGGGTGCCCAGCACTGAACTATTTCTTTGCATGCTTCAGTTCTGCTCAATGTGTGACCCTGGAAATGAAGGTGGGGATGAACAGGTGCTCCTCTAAAGCCCTTTAACTTCTCCTCACCTCATCTCAACCCCGATTTTTTCCACTCCAATCAACTTACCTTTGGCCAATTCCCACATCCTTTGACAAGGGTATACTTGGTACCAAGGGCTAGTTCAAGCCATACAGTGTTATCACTGGACCCAAGTGTTTCTCTAACTCACACTCTGCCTAGTCATTTCTGAGTTGGTGAGTACCATGTCAACAATGGTAATCTATCTTGTGGGTTCTCTGACCAGCTGCGTCAACAAGCAGTCCTACAACCTATCTAGCGAGATCTTACTTATGCTGCTGTTGGTTACTTGAATGTCCAATTCTATTTCTGGTAATTTAAGATCCCCCACCACCACTACCTTCCTTTTGCAGGACCCTTCTCAATTTCTGCCCATTGTTCTCTCTCTCTCGCTCATCAACCTGTCCCAGTGGTCTATAGACAACCCCCATGGGCAACTTCTTTCCCAATGCTGTAGTGAGCTGTACCAACAGTGACTGTGTCTCCCCATCTCCTCTGATGGACCCATCCTCTACCACTTCTGTGCCTTTCATTGACAAAGAGGGCTATCCTACCTCCTTTTCCCTTACCTCTGTTTCTCATTTACATGGTATTGTCAGTACTACCAGGTCCAAGTCATTATTCCCACTGGCCATTTCTGTAATGGCTATGAGTAGGGATGTAAGTTTGTCATGGATGAGGTTTTAATGACTCATTGCTTGTTTGTGAAATCATTAGTAAACAGTAGTAAATGTTGTGGCACTGTCATCATTGCTACATTCTAATGACACTAGTGAAAGTCATGGAAGTCCTTAATAAAGCTCAAACATCATGGAATCAATGACGTGTATGACTGCCATAACAAACTTACATCCCTAGCTATGAGGTCTAATCCACATCCACCACTATCGCCTGGAGCTCACTAATTTTGTTTCTTACATTCCTGGCATTTATGCAAATTGCCTTCCATCTTGTGTCTATACCCTTCCCCTTCATATCAGCTCTTCTTTTGTCCTCCCCTCACTCCTTATATGACTGGTCTTCCTGCCCTCTGCTGGCTCTGTGAGGCCCCCTCCCCTGGCACACTTATTTAGTTTATTATAGACCCCTGCTTTGCTGATTTCATCTCCACTGCCCCAGCCCCTATTTCTGGGGGAATCCTAGATGTTTACCCTTTTGATCTCCATCCTCTGTGGTTAATGTGTAATACCTCAAAAGCATGGATAGCCATGTGCCCAGTCCAGTAAAGCTCTGGTGCCCCAGTGTTCCCAGTAAAGGTAGCCCTGGCAAACAGTATTAAATAGTGGCAAGCAGAGTTATTGCACAAGCAGTGAAACAGAGCTCCTTAGTACAGTATACTGCTTGACTGCAGTTTAAAAATGTTCTTCTTCTCTTTAGTTTCTCCCCTGCCAGCCCGTTTTACCACCCCAGTGATGGTATGAGTCATGTGCCAGCTTTTGAATGTCCAGCTCGCACTGTACCATTGGTTCCCACACACATACACACTGCCAGGGACTCAACATCATGAAAGCTGGGGAGCTATAGAGTCCAGTGCAGCAGAAACCAGCATGGTTGAAAGGCCATTAAGGGCAGTGGCCATGTGCAATCCTGTAGCACTCAGACATGGAAAAAAGTGTGGTGGGGTCATTACGGTGTAGCTGAGGGAGAGAGAGAGAGAAAGGGCAGAGGGATATGGGAAAATAAGGGCTTTCATGCAGTTCTCCTTTCATCCCTCCAATAGTCCATTTTGCCAGATTCCTCCCCTCTGAAGCAGCAGTCATCTAGTCAGTGATCATGAGTGGGGGCAGAGTGAACTGATGATTCCAGTGGAGTGGTGGTCAAAAGTGAGTTGGATGACTTGGATGTGGGCTCTGTACAGCCCCCTTTGTTATTTTAATTGTGATCCCTTGTCAACAGTAAGCAGAAGCAGGGCCATGGTGGTGAAACCTAGCCAAGAGCAAGAGGAGAGACAGAGCAAGCAGGAGGAGCTGCCATGGTTAGAGAGGAGTTTTGGGGTGGAGCACCGAGGTCTCATCAGTAGGACCAACCAAAGTGCCACTACCACAACCCTCCTGAGCCAGCAACTCCAGCAGCCAGCAGTACCAGCATCGTCCAGCCACCCTACCTTCCAATTCACTTCAGCTGCACCCCAGCTGGGGCGGTGAGTCAGCGTCAGCATTGTTGGACAGGTGCAAGGGGAGCAGGGAAGGCCCCAGATGAATAACCACCCGGAGGACAGAGTGAGTGGGCAGAAGGTCTAAAATAAATAAACTGGGCTCCCAGAGGGTGGAGCAGAGGGGACGGGCAAAGCCCCATTTAAATAATCATTAAAGCCCAGGAGAGGCAGGTAAAGGGAAGGCAGGCACATATTGTGTTGTTTTTTATTTTAAATATTGCACACCCAGTGAGTGGGGCCAGAGCAAGCCCAAGTTACCTTGGAGGGAGCACCAGAGTAATCAACTGGGCTAGTAGCCCAGGAGAAAACTCCAGCAAGCTGAATCCAAGGGCTAGTGTAAAATTAAATACCTTTGGTTTACTGTGACACCAGCTCCAACCAGGAGCAAGCAGAAAGGAGCGGACATGTCCCAGGTAGCATAGCTGCCACAACCCTAGCCAAAGGCTAATAAAGTATCTACATAGTGTTTGACTGCATCCCAGAGCCCCCAGCAAGGGAGGGACAGTTAGCGAGGGACCCCTAGCACACAGATAATTGGCCCTAAGCCAGGAGGGCAGGACTGCTGTTTCACTGTAACAATTACGGTGTATGCCTGTGGGAGGGAGGACATAGCCTGTGGTCCATATGTAGCTAGGTATATCCCAGCCATTTAACCCTAGTCTCCCCTTATGTAGTGTCTGCCCTGGTAGAGTGCCTCTGGTTACCAAACAAATGTTTTAAAATACAAGTGCTACTGCTATTCAAAGTGACTGTGTTGAATCTGGAATGAACATTTTAAGGTGAAAGTGTTAGTGAATTTAAAGTGACAGTGCTGAATTGAATGTGAAAAGCTTTGAAGGACAGGAATTTATTTGTTCCAGTACTGCTTATTTAAAGGAATAGTACACAAAGTAAATCCATGCTCCGAGACTGTGGAACTGCCCTGCATGCACCAGATTTGCTCTATTTGCCTTGAAATGTCCTTGTTTTGTTCTGAAAGAATTTAAAATTGCCCTGAAGATGCCCTGTATGGTCAATGATGCTTCAAGACTGAAACACTACCCTTGCATGATGTGAACCCCTTCACAATTGATTGCACTTGCTCCAAAAATACGTGATTTTCCCTGTATGTTTTCAAACAGCCATGCATGTTTCCTGATTTCCCTGTAATGGTTGCTTGATCTAAAGACTGCCAAAACCAGCAACCCCCAAGTAAAGAGACAGCACACTTTGGACACTCAGCTTTATTTCTGCCCACTGCATGTTAACAACTTCTCTTGCATGACCCAGAGACAGTTTCATCCAGCTGCTTCCTAACAATTGGGATCAGTCATCAAAAAAGGAATAGCCCAGGCAGCTAAAGAACCCCTTGTCACCTGCTTTTGTCAGATGTTTCGGGTCAACCCCTTCCTGACAGTGAGCTAGACAGTGCTGGAAACTGCACCAGTTCACAGATAGGAATCTGACACCAAGTGGGGTTGGGGTTTTTGTTTCAGGTTCTTCAGAGATTCTCCCGAGGTCGACAGCCCCGAGGCATTCCAGATCTTCAGCTTCATCCAGGTCCAGTCTTCAAATCCTCAAGGTTTTGTCCATTGCTGCAGTTCTTTGGAGGGTCTTCAAGGTTTTGTCCATTGCTTCAATTCTTCAGATTTCTTCATGGGGTAAGTGGTGATGGCCCAGAGGTTCCTCAGATTTGCTATGCCAGTTCTTCAGATTTCTTCCCAGGGTTTATTGTGATGGCCCAGAATGTCTTCATTTTGGCAAAATTCCTCAGAAATACAAGTGTTCTGTTCATTCTCCAGAGTGCATTGTGATGGCCTGGAGGCTTTCCTGTGAAACACAAGTGCGTGTGGTTCAAATCCTTGGGTGTCAATGCCCAGAGGCTCAGATCCTTTGCTCTTAATCAGTTCTTCCAGCTGGCCAATGGAAAGCAGCACTTGGAGTTTCCTTTTTTCACATTCTACTTGAGTGCATCATCTATGACACCCAACGGATCCACACACTCTTGTGTGGCACTGTACAAATGTTACAGTTATAGAGAATTTTATAGTTATAGCATACATTAATCTTAGTACATGTACAGTTATAGATGTGATTTAAAAAATACATTAATCATATTTGAATTGTTGTGGTCGAAGGTGAAATATTTGTTGTTCACACCCCTTTTTCTTGTGCTGATTTCTGTGGTTCAATTGCTCAATAAACTGGTCCCTTTTTGTGAGTTGTGTCTCCTGCCCCTCCATTTTTGTGAAACTTTCATCAGTAGCCAAATAGTCAAAAAACTGCCTTACCCACAAACCGATCTAGACAGCACGCTTTTTGCCAGAGACTAGTCAGGTTGGCATATATCATTCAACTCAAAAAGTTTGGCTCAGTTCACCTGGTGTAGTTGTAGTCTAGGTTGACAGGTCAGAGTCTAGGTTCCATGATTCTTGGCTCACTTCACTCCAGGCCTCAGCCTTCTGCACTCTCAGTTTAAATGTTCACATACATAGACATCAAACTTCTGCCTGAGTGCATTGTCCCCCTTTTGTGTTACATGAAGGCTGTTACCCTTGAAGAGCCTCCTGTCCTAGAACCCCCAACCAAGTCTCCCACAAAATTATCACATGCCACAGCATGGATTTTATTTTGCAGAGCCTAATTTTTATTACTTCTTATTTTTGTTGTTTTAAAGACTGTCTTTATACAAAAATAAAAACCTTAAAAATATTAGATTACAGCAATTATATTTAAAGGTTTAAGTGCACCAGCTGTGATTTCATCTTGCACTGTAACCCCAACTCTGTCCACCTACCTAACCTGTCTGTGGGCACTTCCAGACTGGTGAGCATGGCCTCCCAGGTAGCCTTGTACAGGTACACTGAATAGGTGTGATCTCCTTTCCTGGCTTCTTGGCTAGCCTGAATCAGTTGGTAAGTGACTCAAGAAACTGACTACTCCTGCCAGTCTGCCACTCACTTTCACAAGCAGCTGAAATCCTGAAGAATTGTGACATACTGTACTTCCCTCCGCTTCTGTGAATGAAAGAGGAGGAGTACTGGGGTATTACACTATGTTATGCTTCAGCAGAGCTTTAATGTTTAGAATAAAAGTTACAGCAATGTTGACCTTAACATTTCTGTAATAATTATTTTCAAGCCCTGTTGAAGTAATAAAAATACTAATATAATATGCTACCACTTCTCCTTCTTTCACAGCAGTGATGAGAACTGTGGCACAATTCTTGCAGAAATTCCCATGATGCTTTACTGTCTCTTGACCAGGACTTGGGAAGCAGTGCCATAACTTCTGCATTCAGTGAACTAGTACTTAATTAAATAAAAACCTTTCAACGTTTCAAAAAAATTTTGTAAAAGAGGGTTGCAGTCCAATTCCACTGTTATTTATTTATTTATTAGATTGAGATTAATACCTTTGAGTCAAGGACTCTTTTTCAAAGGTTCCAAGTCATGGACAAGATGGATAAATTATGATTACAATACAATACAAAATAAAATTAATATAGCAATGAAGGAAAGGAAAAAAAAACATGGTAAGCAGCAAGGGCCTCAATACAATGGCCCATGCAGTACTGGACATGATAGTTCAGGATACTACCTAGAAAAGAGATAAGTTAACAATATTACTGGTGATTGCAGTGTAGGGATAATCAGGGAGTAGAGGGATAAGTAAATAGTATACTGTAAGTCCAAGTGAAACAGTGGAGGGAAGGGGAAGAAGGTAAGCAGCCAGGTTGGCGTTGTCTCAGTAGCAGGATATAGAAGGGACAAGGGTAAGGAGATGGGTGGTGTAGGATAGCTGAAAGTCGTAGTAGTGGGAGGGGGGAGCAGGGTGGTGGGGTGGTGGATAATGCAGGAGAGAAATTGATATAGTTAGATTATAAGCTAACACATTTACAGGTATTTAGGTTATTAAGGTGGGACTGTAGCCCCGCTTTGAACAGGCTCAGCTTTGTGGTTACTGTCAGCGTGTCGGGTAGCTCATTAAACCATTTAGGGTCCTTAAAAGAAATGGATTTTTGGACCAGAGATGTGCGCTTGAGTGGGACTTGAAGGCCTCCTTTTGTTGCATATCTTGTTTGTTTAATACGTACAGTCTTCTTGAAGAGACTGCTTATGGATTCTGGCATGAGGCCTAGTTGCGCTTTTTTTATAATCAGGCAAGTTTGATATTGGGCTCTTAGGTTCAGCGGGAGCCAGCCCGTATCAGAGTAGAGTGTACAGGTGTGGGTCCAACGATCAGCACCTAGTGCCAGTCGACAGGCCCTATTCACGAGTTTTTGTATCCTGTTAAGGGCAGTGTCAGATCCAGCGATGTAGATTGGTAAGCCATAGTCAACAGATGATAATACTGTGCTGCTTACAGCTAGTTTGAGGGCTGCTGATGTCATTGAGTTGTAAGGTATGCCAGAGTGGCAGCCACCTTATCTGAACCATTGCAGGTCACCTTTTACTTTAATGTTTTCTAATTTTCTTTTTTATTTACTTTCTCCTATTCTGAGTCACGCATATTCAGAGTCGGCCATTTGTTTCATACAGCTTGGAATATTGCAGGGTGGTTAATACATGGCTGGTGTAGGGCAATATCAAGACAGTGCTGTCTGAATATTTGGTTGGCCAGTGCAGCGTATAGTGATTAGTTGCTGTGCTGACACAGCCCATGCCTAATATGGATCACAGAGAAGCCCACTATAGGTAGCATTGCACAAACGGGATTGTGCCAGGGCACCTGTGGGCAATATTCAGCCCTAGCATGATAATAAGCCCATTGGGCTAGCAGGGAAATAAGGAGCTATCTGCATGTGATGACGGGCTCATTAGCATCCCTGCACAGCCCCATAACACCCTTGCTGGTGATACCTACATATTCTCTGTTGTCTAGTGGTCCCACCTCCCCCCGACTGCCGGTTCAGTGGTTTATAAAATTCTTCTTCGTGTCATGTGGTCCCTCCACCCTCAAGCACCCATTCAGAGGTTTTTAGTATTCTTTGCAGTGTCTATTAGTCCACCCACCCAAATCACCCATTCCTTGCATAGTTGTTATCTCCCTGGTGTCTAGTGGACCCCCAAATGGTTGTCAGCCCCCTTCCTGACCAGCCTGCTCTGGACACACAGCTCTCCACCCCCCTCACTCTGAGCATTGGTTGGCAAGTACCAAGAGTGACAGAAACCAGCATAACCATCTGCTTACCTCCTTGGCTGTCTGCCATGTGACTTTCAGTGAGCCTTTGAGTACTGTAAAAATATTTCCTGCAATACTCATGAGTGCTCCCTGACAGTCAGATGTTGGCTGGTCAAGGAAGAGAATGGAGGGCTTTGACAGTCACTGTCACTGTCAGTACTTAATGACCAGTGTCTGGGGTGAGTAGAGGTTCGAGGAGTTGAGATGTGTGGAGTTGGCAAATTTTACTTCTCAAAATAATTTGCAAAGTTTGCCAAAGTGCAAAGTGCTGACTTCAGGACATTTTTTGGCAGGCGAAGTTAAGGCAAAGTTGCAGCTTTGCCTTAAATTCACCTGACTTCACATCAAAAAGGGCCATTTCCCAAGGAAAACTCAGTGCAAAGTGGCAAAGTAGTGAAGTGAGCAATTTGGGAAGTTATTTGTGAAGGTGAATTTTGCAACTCCACCAGAACTTCGCTTGAAGTACAACTTCGCAACATCTTTAGCAGAGAGGTAGTCCAGTGCAGGCTGGTCAGGAGGTGGGTAGCAACCTTTTAGAGAGGTCCTCTAGACACCAGGGAGATGACAACTATGTAAGGAATGGGTGATTGGGGAGTGGGGAGACAACTGGATACCAGGAAATGTGTAGAGTTCAACAGCATGGGTGAACAGGGGTTGGCAAACTTGCCCCACATTAAGGACAAGGTTTCAGCAGCGTTAAACAGTGCTGCAATGGCAGCTGCTTAACCCTTGCCAAAATACTTGAATAAACCATTATGTCCATTATGCACGAGGGATCCCTCATTTGCATAGGCGCAGCAGTACATTCTGTACCAGGCTCCTCTGCATATGGCCCTATCATAACCACTGGTGCAATTCACAGTCCGCATGATGCTAACCCAGATAGTGCTATGCTAACTATTTCAATGTGGAGACATTGGTCTACTAAATACAGTATTTCAGATAATGCATTGCATATTTCATTGAGTCTTTCAAGATGTACTGTATCTGATTGTCCCCAGCTGACCTCACAGTTGTTTATGAAGCCACAATCTTTTGTCAAGATTAGCACAATGATTCCATAAACAAAGGAACAAGAGGTCCGTTGGGAACATGTAAATGCCTTTTATTTTCAAACTTTCTGGATGGACTACAAATATGTGTTATAAACCAGGGAAAGAAAACATGAAAATGAAAATAATGTGTCCTCTACTACACTATAATAGCTGAAACGTCATGCTTATGAAAGCACATGCTGCAGTGCAGAGTTGCTCTTAAATAACCATGGTTTGAAAAGTCCCTTCCATATTTTAATAAGCTGCAGTTTAATTTTCAATATTCTACTTTTAAATGAACCATAAATATTTAGATCTTTACTGTGTATGGTTTGGGAGGATCTAGAATTCAAATGTTTCTGAAATTTGATTTCTTTGTTTTGCAAGCTGCATTTCCATATTTTTAAACAAGCTGCACTCTAGTGTCCTATTTTAAAATACAACCATGTGTAGAAAAATTCTAGTGATCTTATTGGCTGAAGATCATGTAATTACTGTCCCATAATTACATGCCTGAACTACTTCCAATCCTATAAGCCCTCATTACAAACAGATATACAGTAGGTTCAGACACTGTCACTTCTGACAGCTTCTGGACTCAGTTACTTCTGACAGCCATAACACTGTACTGTACAATTATTTAGCAACAATGCTGCCCTGACTCTCCACAGACGCTAACCTGAGCTGCCATTATACAAATCATTCTCTGCACGGCATGACCTGGCATAAAAGTGAAGCCAGCCTCCCGAGTTACCGGTCTGTGTTCATGTCTGACACGCATCAGTGGATAAATGTTCTCAGCGGCGTTGACTATGTATCCAGCACCTCCTCAGCAGAGCCATTACATGTCCATAGCAGCAGCAACAGCAGCATGATGAGATTACAGCCTCCATCTGAACATGCCAACCTGAAGCCAAGACTGAGCTGTGATGAGAACACCAGAGAATGGGATGGCCAAAGCAACAAAAGTGCTGACCTAAAAGACCAGGGAAAGATGAAAAACCGCACCATCCTACAGAACTGCACTATAAGTGGAAATGTTGTATTCAGTAGGGCTGGGAGAACCCGGTGAAGTTCCAACCCTTATTAAATAAGAGCTGAAACACAGTGAAGTTCTAATTTGTTCTGATTAGTTCTAATTACTTCTAATTTATTGCAAGTATTTGGAAAAAATGCATAAAAATGCATAAAAGTGGTCAAAGTCAGTCACGTTTGACAGAGGCCCAAGAAAATAATTTGATGGATAATTTGTATAAAACTTAATGTAAAACTGCTAAATAAAAAAGCAATCACTCACTACTAGCCACTTCATGACTGGCCTATAATGGTGGGGTGGCATATCCTGCTCAGTCCATGACTTCAGTGTGCTGGGAGAGACGGACAGAGAGAGACAGGCAGATGCAAATACCGATATCATAGCACCACCAAGCACTGCAGGCGCTGCCAGGCAGCTAAGATTTGTGCTGTGTGGGTATTATTTTCATGAATGTTCCAGTCAGAGCCGAACAGGCCAAAGAAATGGATATGAATGATCAAATGAGCAATACTAAGAGAGCCCACCCACACTACACATGTGAATGATGCAACTGCTTCGCATGCCCCGGTGTACTGTGGTATGTAGTGCACTACCTGGTCCAAGAGGTGGTAATGTTTTCTAGCACTACGACTACTTCTACTGAATCTGATCAACATGCTGAATCCTTAAAGAAGAAAAATGAAAGACATAGTGATCACCACCATCCAGGCAGGCAGCCAGTCACACATTACATAGAAACATAGAATTTGATGGCAGATAAGGACCGCTTGGCCCACCCAGTCTGCCCATTTCCCTACCTAATGGATAAGCTGCAGATCCTAGTTAACCAGCAGCCTACTTCTTCCTACCCCCCAACCCCCCAGAATTGCCTTATGACTGTCCCATGCATGCTTGAATTCCACTACTGTTTTGACTGCACAACCTCCTCCGGAAGGCCGTTCCATGCATCCACAACCCTCTCTGAGAAAAATACTTCCTTAAATTACCTCTGAGCCTCCCCATCTTCAAATTGCCCCTTGTTCTTGCACACCTCTTTTTGAAAGATGCTACCCTCTTGGACTTTGTTGATTCCCTTGAAGTACTTGAAAGTTTCTATCATGTCCCCTCTCCCTCCTTTCCTCGAGGCTATACATATTAAGCTCCTTAAGTCTCTTTTCATATGTCTTCTGGTGCAGACCCTGCACCATTTTAGTTGCCCTCCTCTGGACAGCTTCCATCCTGTCTATGCCTTTGCAGAGATTGGGTCTCCAGAACTGCACGTAGTACTCAAGATGGGTTCTGACCAGCTGTCTGTACAGGGGGATAATAACTTCCTGTTTTCTACTGATGATGCCTCTCCCTATGCATCCCAGTATCCCTCCCAGCCCTTCTTGCTGCCCTCTCACATTGCTTGCCCACCTTTAGGTCATCTGATATGACTACCCCAGGTCCCTTTCCATTTTATTGTTGTTAGTATCTCACCCCCATTGTGTACTCTTCCCCTGGGTTTTTGTTTCCCAGGTGCATTACCTTGCACTTCTTAGCATTGAATCTAAGCTGCCATACATTTGACCATTCCTCTAACCATGCCAAGTCCCTTCTCATCCTTTCCACCCCACCTTGTGCATCAACTCTGCTGCAGATCTTTGTGTCATCTGCAAAGAGACATACTTTTCCTTCCAGTCCCTCTGCAATGTCACTTATAAAGACATTGAAGAGGACCGGTCCCAATACTGAACCCTGTGGTACCCCACTAGTAACCCCCCTTTCTTCAGAGTGGACTCCATTTACTATTACTCTCTGTGTCCTATTCTCCAGCCAATTCTTTACCCAGGCTGTCATCTTGGGACCCACTCCCAGGCTGGCTAACTTGTATATAATCTTTTGTGTGGGACTGTGTCAAATGCCTTGCTAAAGTCTAGGTAGGCCATGTCCACAGCCCCTCCCTGATCTACTACTTTGGTCACCCAGTCAAAGAAATCTATCAGATTCGTCTGGCATGACCTTTCCACTGTGAATCCATGCTGCCTTGGGTCCTGTGCCCCTCTGGCCTCTAGATACTTGACAATTCTTTCCTTCAGAAGTGATTCCATCATTTTCCCTATCACTGAGGTTAAGCTAACAGGTCTGTAGTTTCCTGCTTCTGCCTTGCTCACACTTTTGTGAAGGGGAATCACATCTGCCCTCCTCCAGTACTCAGGTACCACCTCATCCTCCCATGATTTGTTAAAGAGGGTAGTCAGTGGTGTCACTAGTTCTACCCTTAGTTCTTTTAGAATTCTGGGATGAACCCATCAGGCCCCATTGCTTTGTCCACCTTCAGTTTTAAGAGTTCTTTCAGAACCCTTTCTTCTGTAAATGGGCTGGTATTAACTTCTGTATCCAGAGTGTTTCTACTGTTTGTTTTAGGTACCTCCCCCTCTTCATTTGTAAATACTGAGCAAAAATATTTGTTTAGTATCTCTGCCTTTTCACAGTCACCCTCTGCCCACCTTTTGGTCTTTCTTCACTCCCTGACGTACCTATAAAAGGTTTTATTCCCCTTCTTAACTGAGTTGGCAGTCTTTTCCTTGGTTTGGGCCTTTGCTGTTCTGACTGCCTTCCCAGCTTCCTTTTGCTTTAACTGATACAGTTCTCTGTCCTGCTTTTTCTGTGATTCCTTGTACTTCCTGAATGCTTTCTTTTTCTCTTGAACCTTCACTGCCACTTCCTTTGAGAACCATAGTGGTTTCTTACATCGTTTCGTTTTGTTTATTTGCTTCACACAAGGGCTTGTTACCTCTGTGATGGCAGTTTTTATTATTCCCCATTGTTCTTCCACCCCTCCTTCCTGCCCATTTGCTAGTGCATTCCTCAGGCACTCACCCATTTTGGCAAAGTCAGCCCTCCTAAAGTCCAGTACTTTTGCCTTTGTGTGGCCTGACTCTATTGCTGTGTTTATTGTGAACCATACTGTTTGATGGTCGCTAGTTCCCAGATGGCTACCCACTTCTACATCTGTGATCCTCTCTCCATCTCCATTTGAGAGAACCAGGTCTAAGATTGCTCCCTCTCGAGTGGGCTCCAATACTAGTTGTCTAAGGCGTGCCCCCTGTAGGGCAGCTAGAATAACCCCACTCTTCGAAGTGGCTGCTGCAACTGCACTCCAGTTAACATCTGGCACATTCAGATTACCCATCAGCAATATCTCCCCTTTTTCTGCCATTCTAAGTATACTTTCTATAATTTCCTTGTCCATTTCCTCCCCCTGAGAAGGGGGTCTGTATACAACCCCTGTGCGGATTGTGGTGCCATTGCCTGTCTCCAAATTTTCCCACAGTGATTCTTCTCCTCCCTGTTTATCCTTTTGTTCTGTTGCTTTGATTCCTTCCCTAATGTAAAGAGCTACTCCTCCTCCTCTTTTACCCTCCCTGTCCCTCCCGTAGATAGTGTATCCTGGTATGTTTACGTCCCAGTCATGGTTTTGTGTGTACCATGTTTCTGTGACTGCCACGATATCCAGATGTTCCTCCTCCATCAAGGCCACTAATTCAGGAAGCTTGTTACTCAGACTACGGGCATTGGTACTCATTGCTCTCCATTTTTTGATGGCTTTACCTTCTGTTGCAGCATCCCCCACTGACCTTTCTACCTCGGTCTTTTTCTCATTTAGTACCCTGTTTTGTAGGGACAAGCTGGGATTTTCCTGCTGCTTATCAGTGCCTCCCCTCTTGACTAGTTTAAAACTTGCCAATGAAGCATTTAAACCGATTGCTCAAAAGACTTGTTCCCTTCCTGGACAGATGCAGACCATCCTGCCAGTATGGCTGGTGTCCCTCCAGGTGGAACCCCAGTCCCCAATGAAGCCAAACCCCTGTGCTCCACACCATTTTTGCAACCATTCATTAAACTGCATGGTGCAAAGCCTCGCCTCACCCATGCCATTGACAGGCAGCACCTCTGAGAAGGATACTGTGTGCTGCTCTGTCTTAGGCCCCTGCCCAACTCTACAAAGTCCTCCTGCACTGCTCTAATCTCATGATGAGCCAAGTAATTTGTCCCTAGGTGGACAATGACATCCAGCTCAGGCTCCCGTGCAGCTGTTCTCGTGATCCTGAGGATGCACTATCTGTCCCTCCAAGCCATGGCACCAGGCAGGCACCTTACTTCAGTTTTCCCTGCTCCCCCCAGTTCTATCCCCCTAATAATTGAGTCCCCCACCAGGAGCTGCTTCCTTTCCCTGTGGTGTTCTCTGCCTCCTTCCTGTGGGCCTCCCTTGTGACAGTTGTCCTCAGCCTCCTTAGTCTCCTCTGCTGGTGCATCCATAGGGGAGCTATGCTCCCCCAGAATGGTGTATGGATTGTGGAGTGGAACAACTGACTGGGTGTGCCTCTATTCCACCATCTTCCCCCTCTCTGAGCCCACTGTGGTCCAACTGCTGTGCTTTCTTCGCAACCTCTGAGGTAGTGGTGGTGGCTCTGGTGCTCCCTGGATGGGGGAGGTTCCCTTCCTACTGTCCAGTGTGGCCTGGGTGAAGGTTCCCTTACTACTGTCCAGTGTGGCCTGAAGACGGGTAACTTCCTCCCTCAGGGCAGAGAGTTGTCTGCAAATAGGGCAGCATCTCAGCCTCCAGAAAGACTCCCGGAAGACTGCTGCCCCACAGCCATTACATTGCACTATTCCCCACATGTTCATCTACTTTTTTTTGGTGTGTGTGTGTTGCATCGGTCAAGTGCAGTGCAATCATAAAAGTTTGCCACTGCCACCTGAAGACCTGATGACAGACACACACAACACAATTACATCTTTCCTAGTTCCACAATTGCTGCCAGCCACTGCCAAGTAATTTAAGTATCAAAAATAAAATACAGTAATGTAATAATCTCAGCCCAGTTACTGTAATTCAGATGTAACCAGACTAGCATACCACGCACACACAAATAATAAAGAAATTATAAGAATTTTCAGTTTAGTAGCATTTTGTTCTGTGAAGTATTTGCAGCCAAATATGGGGGACGTGACAAATACCAAAGAGTATTCAGTTTCTAGGTTTCAGACATCTGCTAAGCCATACACTGTACGAAAATTAAAACAGTAGTCAAGTAATTTTTTTTAAAGCTCTTTTCACAAAACCAAACACTTGTACACAAATGATAAAATAAGCAATTAACTTATCAAATAATTAAAATTAATAATAACATTAATAAAACAGGGCAGATAAATCTAATGGACATTAGGAAATGCTAAACTAAATAAATATGTTTTCAGTGCAGATTTAAAGGACTCAGCGGTCAGGCACTCTCTAACCCGATGAAGTAGAGAGTACCACAGGATCGGGGCCACAAAAGCAAATGATCTGGTCCCAGAGGTTTTCAAATGTACCCTGATAACCTCTAGCAATCCCTCATCACTGGATCAGAGTGGAGGGAGGGGGCAGTAGGGGCAGAGGAGATCCTGCAAATAACGCGGTCCATGTTGGTGTAGGACCTTATAGGTCAGCAAAGAGACCACGAAGGTGATCCTCCACTAAACTGAAAGCCAGTGCAGTCCACAGACCACAGGTCAGACATGGCTAGATCTAAAGAAACCAGTCAACAACCTGGCTGCCGCATTCTGCACCAGCTGCAGGTGGCGGATGTCCACCCCTGGTAGCCCTAGGTACACAGCATTGCAGTAAACAAGGTGGGAAGTCATAAAGACATGGACCAATGTTGGGAGATCATCAGGCAGTATAAGGCGTTTTCTCTGAGCGATATTCTTCAGATGGTAAAATGAGGTCTTGACAATAGCCGACATCTAAGATTTAAGCATCAGCCCACCATCAAGCATAATGCCCAGATTACGCACCTAATCAGAGATCATCAAATGGTTGCCTCCCAGCCACACCCAGAAGAATGACCAGTAGAAGACCCCTCTACCTGATGACCTTGGTCCACAACCAACACCTCAGTCTTGTCAGGGTTCAACCTCAACCAGTTGGCACTCATCCAGTCTTGAATATCAAACAGGCAGTTGTTAAAGACTTAGATGGCTTCTCCCTATTCAGGCACAAAGGACATGCATAGCTGAGTATCATCTGCATTGCAGTGAAAACTCAGCCCATACTATCTTATAATGTCCACCAATGGCAGCATATCCACTGGAAACAACATGGGTGATAACATGGAGCCCTGCTGTACCCCACAGGGCAGGGGGGAAGGGGCCAAGGAAAAAATCCCAGACACTACTCTCCAAGTCCTGCCCATGAGGAAAGAATGGAACTACCTGAGAACTGTACTAGACAGTCCACAGATCATCTTCAGGCATTTCAGTAACACACCATGGTCCACAGTGTCGAATGCTGCAGAGAGATCAAGGAGAACCAAGATCGAACGGCTCTTCCTATCTCTCGCTATTAGGAGATCATTAAGTACCTGAACAAGTGCCATCTCAGTACTATGCCTCTTCCTAAATCCAGACTGGAGAGGATCATAGACATCATAGGTGGTAAGATGATCCTCCAGTTGCAACGTGACTACCTTCTCGATAACCTCCCGAAATCTTGCACTGAACAGATTATCCTCTATGCTGATGATGCTGTTATCTTCTCCTCCTACAAGGACCCTGTGCTCCTGCAGACCAATCTTCAGCAAGGCTTTGCCGCAGTGGAAAACTGATTCATTCATCATTAGCTTGTCCTCAGTCATAAAAAAGCCAAAGTAATGCTCTTTAACAGCTCTCAAAACAGGCATAGATCTCACCCTCTAGCTATCTCTACCAGCAATGGCAACACCTTTGAGCAAGTGCAGTCATTCAAATACCTAGGGTTATCCCTGGACTCAAATCTCTCCTATGGGGCACACATAGACAATGTTGCAAAATCAGCAAATATGCGCCTAGGCCTACTTTACCAACATAGACAACACCTTACTGCAGAAGCACTGAAGATTGCCATCCAAAGCTCGGTGGTCTCCATCATTGATTATGGTCTTATAATCTATGGCTGTGCCTCTGCCACTGCCCTGAGATGAATTTCAATATCACTTAACAAGGCCTGCAGCCGCAGGCTTATCTCTGGTGCTCATCGTCTCACTCATACATGTGACCTGTATGCCCGATCTGGCTGGCTTCAACTTTCAAGTCGCATAAAATACCAAACCTGCATTATGGCAAAGAAAGTAACCATGGGCCTCACTCCACTGGGAGTCCAAACACTGCTCAGTTCTAGACTAAAGCCGTGTAACACCAGGGGCTCTGAATACCAGCTCCTTCAGGTTCCCCGCCGTCGCACCTCTCAGGGCCAAAGATCCTTTGCCTTCAGAGCACCTAGCTGGTTAAATGTGCTCAATCCCAACATCTCCTTCACTACCACTCTTGGCTCATTCAAACATAAACTCCACCTCACCTTACTAACTCTATCTCCTGTGAATGCTACCTATAATCTCTTCAGTCCTCTCGTTTTTGTTCCCTCCAACTATCACCTACCACATCTCCACCCCCTCCTTTTCCTCTATGTTATTTTTTTATTTCTTCTTTCTTTTCACCACTCCTGACTCTCCCCCTTCACCCTCCCTTTTCTGAGCCCTCAATGATCTTTCCCTTTTTGTTGACTAGTTTCAGCCTGCTCCCAGTTGATGACCATGCCCTTTGGCTGCAATTCCTACTCTCTCTAACTCCGCTCATCACGTTTATCTTCATCTTCCACTCTCCATCCTACTTATCCGTCTGTTACTCTGTGTTCCCATGTATACATTCTACTTATTCTAGCTATTGTATTGATCTACCATTGTAACCTAATGTGCCGACCTATTTATTGTTTTGTTCCTATTTCTGTAATTTGTATTGTATTTATTCTCTGATGCAGAACCTTTGTAAAAGAGCCTGGATCAAAGGTACTAGTAATCCTAGTTGTAATACAATAAATAAAAAAAATAAAAAAAACCTTGCCCATAAAGGGCAGGTAAGAAATAGGTCTGTAGTTAGCGAGACCGCCAGGGTCGAGGGAAGATTTCTTCAATAGAGGTGTCATCATCGCCTCCTTCAAGGGATCAGGGAACACCCCTGTCTCCAACAAGCACCAGACTATCTCAGCTAGGACTGGTCCAATCCACACACCCCACAAGGAGACGGGTAAGACCAGGGTCCGAAGTACAGTAAGTCGGTCACATACCCTGGATAATCTTTCCAATATCCATGATTGCCAGCCAGTTGAAGTCAGACCTGACAAACTGGGTGATTGTTGCCTCCCACCAGCCACTGCCACACTCATTAGAGCACACTGTACAGATCTTCGACTTGATAGTGGCAATCTTATCTGTGAAAGATCAAGCAAACTCATCACACTTAACCTGTGAAAATGCTCCCTGGTTCTGAAGACAGGTTGGACTGTGCAACCTGTCGACAGTTCAAAAGAGCTGAGCTGGTCAGTTTCTTGAAGTGGCAATTTTCCTGGACAGGAACTCTGCCTTCTTACAGGAAACAGACAATTGATAGTCCTTATAATGGAAACTCAGCAGTCTAAGTTTGTCATCCACCAAGTCAGATTTCTGCCAGTGGCGTGCCAACTTCGCCCCACTTACCTCAACTCCTTCAAGGCCCCATCAAACCAAGGGGACCAAAGATGGAGAGTGAGGGGGTGAACAAGGACAGGAGCTATGGAATCCAGGGCCACTGTCACTGCCCTATTATAGTCCAGTAGCAGATCACCTGGTTCCAAGCTTTCCCTCGGCCTACTCAATAGGTCCAGCACCACTACAAGACCATCAGGGCTCAAACCCCTTAAAGGGTGCTATCAGACCATCTCCGTAGGAGCAGGTCTATTGGGGGAAGCCACAAAACTGAACCCTATAGTGTGATGGTCAGACCAACTGACCAGTTCAACCACCAGATCGGAGATCTCCATCCCCAGGAGGAACACTAGATCCAGCGAGTGACCACAATTATGGGTCGCAGAGGTAACTACCTAAGTAAAGCCCAGTGAGACCACCAGTTGGAGGAAGTCTTGATGAAATTGTGAAAGTTCATCATTGACCCAGGCATTGAAGTCCCCCAGAACCAACCATCTGGGGGACTCCAACACTGTGTCGATGACAGAGTCTGTGACTTCCTGCAAGAATTCCTTCTCACCCCCAGGCGGATGGTGGATGAGAAGTATCCTGCAACCCACACCTACACCCTTGATACACATGAAGATCTGGTAATCCCCACTGGCACATCTACAGTACAGTCAGAATTAGTTGCTGAGGGCAAAAAAAGTGACAAGTAATAGTAAGGGCTGGAGTAAGGACAAAAAGTGATAACTAGTAGTCATGGCTTGTGAGGACAAAACATGATAGTAGTAGCATTAGTAGACAGCAGTACCCTACCTTACAGATCAGATAGTGGTACCAGGTACCACCAAGTAAGTTTGTGACATGAAATTCAGTTGCTTGCTGTATTTGGACTCTGAACCCACTGATGTTATTTTTTTTTCCTGTTCAGTGCTGCTCATGTGATCATTCAAGTAATAGTGGCCTGGCCTCATCGGTAGAGACCTGACTTGTTGCAGTTAATTGCTACCTCATGTAGTAGACCCTATTCACAAAAGATTTTCACCACTGGTACAAATTCTTGAAAGTGTTTTGTGGATAGGGCCTGCTCAGAGCAGTCAATGTATATTTTATTCAGGTATCATATTTGAAATTGTAACCCTGGTGCTGTTATACCAAGGGCTACTACCCCCCCGTATCCCTAATAACAGGTTGAGGAACCTGGGTTTGTAACTACCAAGTATGGGGGGGGCCTCTACCAGTAGTAGTGCTAATATTATGGTGCCTCCACCCAGAGTAATTAAAGCAAGGAATGATGACTTTGAGAAATGTGAGGCACTCAGCATTTTCTGGTGTCAAACAGGATCGTATGTCAGTAATGACATTACCAGCTGAACTAAACAATCGTTCTGAACACATGCTAGTCAGAGGGCAATTCATGTACTTCATTGCAATGTTTACTAAAGCCGGCCACATATTTTGTTTTAATTTCCAGTATTGCAAAGGATCAGCATTCCAGCTGATATTGGGCTCTGCCAGGTACATTTCAACAATGGTCTGTGTCTGAGTATGTGTTACAAGAGGCAGATGAAGATGTTACAATTACATCTTCTAAGTAACTCCAGAGACATGAAACTGAACCAAGTGACTGTGGGACAGTGCTATGTTTGCCTGGTGGTGAATAAGAGGATTCAGCTGCAGTGGCTGAGGAGGAAGAGAGAGAAAATGCCACAATAGTAGAGGATGGGCCACCTGATGCTGTGCTGTGTCATGAAGAAAATTCTGAATGTGGTGATGCTTTTGTACTCTGTTCCATGACAGCAAGCACCTCATCAATTATTTCTTGTTTGATTCTCTAGAAACAAGTGTCATCATCATCACTCAATAGTTGCTTTGATTTGTATCCTGGGTCCAAGATTGTTGCTTTAATGTAGTAATCAGAATGAAGCATTTTACATAGTTTGTCATTTTCTGCAACTTTTTGATAATGTCTCATTAGATCTTGTTGTATTCTGGGGGGCAACCTGCATGTGTCAGCAGCACCACTGGCAGCCTGGGTGATAATGGAACTGTCTTGCTTTTCTAACTTTTTCCTAATCAGATTCAATCTGAATTTAAAATTTTTATTAGGGGTATCACCTGGCCGAGAGTTACTGTGTTTGCACTAACCTCCTGGTGATTTCCTCAAATGGCTGGAGCAGGAAAATTAGAAACTCCAGCGTGGCTCACCATGGAGGAGTAATATAGACGTCTGCATCACCAATTTTATTTTCTACGCTGTACTGCCTGACAGCTTTCTTTTGTTCCAGCAGACTTTGGAACATATAAAAGGTAGAATTCCATTAAGTAGAAATGTCTTGGATCAGTCTGTGCAAAGGTAAACTGTGCTCCTGCTGCATTTTTTCAAACAAGTTCCGGGCTTTGCTTGAGTGACTGAAAGCCCATATTCTTTTAGCAGCGCTAATGAGAACCTTAATCCCCCTGTTGTCATTGAGAAAACCGTGAACTATTAAATTTAAGCAATGCGCAAAGCAGCAGATGTAAACAAAGCCCCCCTTCCTCCAAGGCCTTCCTTATGCTGACCCATTATCTACAACTATAAGCCAACTGACAGTCCCTGTGAAGTGAGTCATTGCTGTATTAGTTTTTGGAGCTCTTCATCGATGTTGTATGAGGTATGTTCAGATGGAAAATAAAACATTCTTAGAATAGCAAACTGCGAGGCTTCACTGTCCCCAGTCCCATGTGAATTATCGAAACATGCCCAATGTGCCATGATAGACATGAAGGGTTCAGGCTGACAGCTTGTCTAGATATCTGTTGTGAGATGCACCACCCTCCCAACCATGTCTTAGTTTTTTACATACAACATCGTAAAGATCTGGAATCCCTGTTGTCAAGAAATTTTTCCCCAAGGGTGTACTATATCAAGGTTCAAGGTACTCAAGCAGCCACCTGAATCCTATATGTTCAACCAAGTTATACAATAGCAAATCAACAGCTAACATTTCTGAAATATTTTTGGCTATTGTAACAGCAACAGGGTGAGTCGAGGCATATTTGGCTTTACGCCTATATGTTTCTGAGATGGTAGGCTGTCTCCTTGAAGGAGGAGGGCTTTTGAACACATGGTCACTTTCAGTAACAGTTGGAGAAGGCCTTCAAATGGCAGGAAGTGGCAGTGGAGGTGTTTCAGTAGTGTGGCGGGGGCTGACACTGCTTTCATCTATGGGAGTTACCCCTGAGGATAGTGAGCTATCACTGTCACTTTCTCTGCAAGTCTCACAGCTGGATATCTCAGTAAAGTTATGACATCTGTCAAGGTATTTTTTCAATGCTGAAGTTCCCAGTGCTTCTTTCTTTTTACCCCTGCTGATTGGCCATTTACAAATAGCACATGTTGCTACCAACTCATTAGAAGCACTAATGGAGAAGTAGGATCTAACGAACGATGATATTTTTTGTTTTTTTACCCAGGAAGGCATGGCACCTTGGTCACCTTTTCAGGGTCCCCCCACCCTACAGATTTTTCCTGGGTCTGTTCCCCTTGCAGTTTATTCCTATGCCCCCCCACAACCAAAACATTTCTGCCTTTCTTCCTCATCTGCAGTTTCTATCCCCTCCAGTAAACCTTGTGGTGTCTGATCATTCTCATCTTTATTATTACTGTCATCAGATTCAACCTCAGAAGAATGGGATGAGGGACTGGCAGTAGCACAGTATGCAATTGTTCCATACTGTTGGGTGCCTCTGCAGGTGGTACCTACCACGCCTTTAGTTTTTTTAACTACATAGCTTTTTTTTTTTACTTGGGACTGATGATGATCCAAGACAGACACCTTTTTGGGATTCAAAGTATTCGCTTGGAGGATGAAACCTTAGACATGAAAAAAATCACTTTTTAGGGTTGATTTTGTCTTCACTTTTCAGGCTGATTGCTGTCTTTTGCAGTGCCACTGCCTACCTGAGAAACAGAATGCACCTCATCAACACTTTGATCCATTTTTTATTAGTATTCTAACCTGTAACAAAAGATCACTTTAACTAACATGATGTCCTTCTGATGACTCCCACTCGCACGCCTGGGACAAATTTACTGTCATGACTCATGACTGTACACAGCACACCGACAGCACAGCAGTCCACCTACACTTCTTTCCAAGATTACCAGACTGATTCCTACAATACAGTTACTTACTGTTAAGTGACATTTAGTAAAGGTACCAGGGCACTAACCCACCCCCACCCCCCATTTTGCTGCATCAAAGCCTGCACTTTTTTTCCAATTAACTCCAATATTCTTACTTTTCATACTTTTTGGAGGGGTTCTTGGTTCTCATCATTCAGCTGAATCATAATTAAGCCTGACCACTTAGGCAAAGTGACCACCTCCATTGGTCAGGTAACAAGCATCACATTTTAACTTGCCTTAACAGAGCTGAGGTCTCCTTGCTTACTCTATATTTTTGAAGAGACAGGCTTAATTATGATTCAGCTGGATGATGAGAACCAAGAGCCCCTCCAAAAAGTATGGGAAGTAAGAATATTGGAGTTAATTTGAAAAAAGTGCAGGCTTTGATGCAGCAAAGTGGGGGGTAGTGCCCTGGTACCTTTACTAAATGTTTCTGTTTGGTCACACACCAGGAGCCACCCCACTAATTTTACTAAATTGTATTGTAAATACAGGGGTTGAGCTTGCAAACCTTTTGTACTGATTTTACTGTCAAGTGACCAAATTCAGCAACTGTTAAGTGTGCCTGAGAATTTGAATTAGAGATGCAGAGACATCTGGTGCATAGCTGCATGCAGCACAGTCCCACACTAGCGGTTGATCAATGCTTATACGTAATGTAAGTTTGAAACACGATATACTATGAAACTAATGATAATAAGGAATAATGGGGAATGAGTGATGATGATGATAACACTTGTGTGTAGTTATTGTACTTTACTTCTGTTGTACTGTAAACAGCCTGCTACAAGTCACAAAGTCAGATTATCCACTGGGCCACCCACAGCCAGCAGCACAGGCATGTCAACTTTTATATTGTTTGTCTAAACAGTATTTTTTTTATTACATGAAATCGTAAATGATCGTTAACAAGTGATCGTGATTTGAGATTGGATGGCACAAGTCAAAGATTTATTTTGCCACTCTGCTGCCCTTGCCCTGTAAACATAGCCACACTGAAGCCAGGAAAATAAATTTTATTTGGGATTTCTGGGACTGTTACATTTATCATGGGTCACCCTGCAGTCTCTCTCTCTCCCCTCTGGATATCACAAGTCAAAGATTTATTTTGCCACCCTGCTGCCCTTGCTCTGTACACACAGCCACACTAAAGCAAGGAAAAAAATGTATTTGGTATTTCTGGGACTGTTACATTTATCGTGGGCCCCTGCAGTCTCTCTCTCTCTCTTTCTCTCTCTCTCTCTCTCTCTCTCTCTCCCTTTTGCCTCTGGACGTCACAAGTCAAAGATTTGTTTTGCCACCTGCTGCCCTTGCCCTGAACACACAGTCACACTGAAGCCAGGAAAAAAGGGATTTTCAAACAACATGAAGTCTTGCTGTATTCTGACAGTAGCAGTGATTCCCAACCTTCGAACTGCCCCGGAGATGAAAGAGTTAACTTGCCATGCCAGGCATGGAACGCTGAGCTCGAGCTCGGTTGAGGCTTTGTCTGTTGCTGTTTGAACTCAAACCATCAGATTCTTTACTCCGCCTCACTGAACAGTCGCTCCGGAGATTTCTCCTTCTGCTCGATTCAATTTGTCAGTTAAAGTACCGTTTTTCTAGGTTTTCAACCAAATTTAAACTGCAACCTGTCAGTTCAGTCTCTGTCTGTGGTATTCGTGAGTACTAGATTGGTTTATATTGTTTCTATTCTGTGTGGAACTTGTAAACGGTTCTTCAGCTCGGTTTGAACCAATCAAGTTGCTAAAAAATCTTTATTTTATGTTTTAGAGTGTGGTTACCAGTTCTTATCAGTTAAAAAAAATGGATTTTATTACGTTTTTTTCCACGACCCGTGACATGGTCAGGAACCGATAAGGGGGTCTTGCCCGGTGGATTGCCATTAAAAGGGTAAGTTTGGTTAGGATTGGCACAATGTCTGAGAAACCCAAAAGAAAAAACGGGCCCACTGGGTTTCAACACTGCAGTGTGTGTGGGGAAGTGTTTGCCAAGGCTGATCCCCACACCACCTGTGTTTATTGTCTGAGGTCTGACCACCTCAATGCAGACTGCCAGATTTGTAAAATTTTCCTGCAGCTACCCTAGAAAATGAGTTGGTAGGCTCAGGAAGGGAGGCCAAAAGTCTGCTGAACCGGATGGCCAGCCGGTTCGGTTCAAACCGAACCAGAAGGAGTGCCCTCTGACCAGGGTGAAACTTCTTTGGGCAAAAGGAGATCCGATTCTGAGGAGTCAGTTCCAGCTAAGAGAACAAGAAAGGAAAAATCAGCTGGTGTGGATCCAAAACTTTCTTCTCCAACCGCTGAAGAAATAGCCAAAGCGATAAAAATTGTGCAGTCGCTTTCCCCGGTTCCGACCGAACCAGCACCATCAGGAAGGCACTCGGTTCGGCCAGTTCCACTGGTTCAAGAGTATGATTTAGAGGAATTTTATGAACTGGAGGAGGAGGAAGAGGAATATAAGGAAAGTGTATGTGGCTTTGAAAGTCTGGATGTGCCTGTTGACCCGGACATCTCCCCAGACAGACCTTCAGGAGTGTCTCCTCCTAGGCTTTCTGAGTCCCCCTCCCATTTCATGTTTTATAAAAAAGTGTCTGAAACCCTCCAGCTTCCTATGGAAGAAGCTGTGGATGACCAGGAGGAGCCTGACTATGTGGAAATGATGGATATCCCAGAGTCTAGGAGGCTGTCTATTCCCTTACACAAATCTTTTGGAAACAGACATTTAAGATTTTAAAGACTCCTAACACCATACCTCCTGTGGATAAAAGAATGGACAAGAGGTATACATTGTCAGGCTCAGATACGGAGTTCCTTACACAACAATGCAGCCATGTTGGGGTAGTGCAAGCTGCAGCCTGTGACAAGGCAAATATTCCCTTGGCTTCACACACCCCAGACAAGGACTCCAGGAGGATTGATGCCATGGCAAAGAAACAATACATGGCAGCATCCTTGGGACTCATACAGGCCAATTATATGGCTTATACTGCTAGGTATTAGAAATCCAGATGGGACACTGTCTTGGTTTTAGCAAAACAGGTCTCTGGCCAGCTTGCCAAGGAGCTGGAGCAGGTGGCTGCTGATGGTACTGAGGCATCCAAGGTGCAATTCCATGCTGCAGTGGACTCAAATGATGTGTCATCAAGAGTCATGGCTACATCTGTGGCACTTCGCAGAATGGCTTGGCTCAGATGTACTAGCCTGTCATAGGATACCCAGACTAAGGCCATGGATTTTCCTGTCGTGGGTAATTCTCTGTTTGATGAGTAAACAGAGAATTACATGAAGAAAATGGACGAGTATAGGACCACCTATAGGAGTGCCCAGGCCAAGGAAAGGCAGGCCACTCCTCAAAGGCAGCATCCCAGGGGCAGGGGCAGGCCTTTTCACAGGCCTTTCTACCAAGCCCAGGCCTCCTCTTCTGCCTATGCTTAGAGGGGGTTCTTTAGAGGGAGAGGCAGAAGGGGTACAAGCAGACCTGCTTCCACCCCTCAGCCAAAACCCCCTGCCAAGCAGGCACCCTGATGGGTTTGCCAGGGCCGATTCTCCACCTGTAGGAGGCAAGCTGGCTTACTTTGTCCAGGACTGGAAGTCTCTAACATCAGACAAGTGGGTCCTGGAAGTAGTAAGCCAGGGACTGGTTCTCAGCTTCAAAAAATTTCCAAAGCTGAGAGCCAGATCTTTTCCACCTGCAAATCCCTCAGAGGCACTTGCCTTAGAGGCAGAGGTCTCTTCCCTTCTGGCTCTCAGAGCTGTGGAACGGGTTCCACCCCTACACCAGGGCAAAGGATTGTACTCCAGGTACGTCCTTACCCCAAAAAAGACAGGAGAATGGTGGCACATCCCAGATCTCAGATATTTAAACAAGCACCTTTTAAAGCCAAAATTCAAAATGGTGACTCTGGGAATAATTCTACCCTCTCTAAGGCCAGGGGACTGGCTAGTGTCCTTGGATCTCAAGGATGCCTACTTCCATATTCTTATCAAAAGCTCCCATCGAAAGTACCTCAGGTTCGAGCTGCCCTCAGGCCATTACCAGTTCAGAGCAATGCCCTTCGGACTAACCTCTGCTCCAAGGGTGTTCACAAAATGTCTGGCAGTAGTAGTTGCTTCTCTGAGAAGGCAAAGGATTGGCATCTTCCCATACCTAGATGACTGGCTCGTAGTAGGCTAGTCCCCAGACCAGGTCAAGTTACACTTACAGGTAACTCAGCAACTGCTTACTTCTCTAGGTTTCCTTCTGAATCTGTCAAAGTCAGTTCCAGAGCCTGTTCAGCTCCTCACCTTCATAGGTGCGGAGCTAGATACAGAAAGGGCCAGAGCTTTCCTTCCCTTGGACAGGGCAAGGACCCTTATCACTCTGGCCTCCTCTTTCACCCTACAGGTGTCTCGACCAGCAAGTCATTTTCTGCAGCTCCTGGGGCACATGGCGGCTTCTACAGCAGTGGTGCAGGGAGCAAGATTTCAGATGAGGGACATTCAATTCCATTTGAGGGCCTTCTGGTCTCAGAAAAGGGACCCTCTGACCAAACTGGTCCCAGTGACTCAAACCTTGATCCAGGCCTTGTACTGGTGGCAGGATCTGAACAATCTGAGACAAGGAGTTCCCTCTGTCACTCAGTCTCACTCTCTAATCCTTACTACAGATGCCTCCCTCTTGGGGTGGGGGGCTCACTTGGGTGACCTGACCACCCAAGGGTTGTGGTCCCCTCAGGAATCTCTGCTCCACATCATTCTGTTGGAGCTCAGAGCAGTTTTTCTAGCACTTCAAGTTTTTTCCAAGTCTGTTCAGAACAAAGTTATTCAGATCAGAACAGACAATGCAACCACAATGTGGTACATCAACAAACAAGGAGGCACTCAGTCTACGGCCTTGTGCACAGAAGCAATGAAGTTGTGATCCCTGGCTTATTCTCTGAACACCTCCCTCTCAGCAGTACACCTCCCAGGCAAGGACAATGTCCTGGCAGATGCTCTCAGCAGGATATCTCTGGGCTATCACGAATGGTCACTGGATCCCTTGATCTTGGAGGTGATATTCTCCAGATGGTGCACCCCACAGATAGATCTTTTTGCAGTCCCAGACAATCACCAGCTTCCCCTTTTTTGCTGCAGGCCCCCGGTGTTGGGCTTAGTCCCCCTGGATGCCTCAGTTCTGAACTGGGAAGGGAAGTTCCTGTATGCTTCCTCCCCTTCCCTCCCCTGTTCAAAGTGCTAGTCAAAATCAGGTCTCAACCCTGCAAAGTGATCCTGATTGCTCCAGACTGGGCCAGACAGCCCTGGTATCCTCTCCTATTGTCCTTATCAGCCCATCTTCCCCTGGATCTTCCCAGGAATTACAACCTGTTAACTTGTGCTCAGGGGAGGGTTTGGTACCCGAATCTCAAATCTCCCAACCTCAAGGTCTGGCTCTTGAAGAGTTAGAGTTTGCTGATTTACACCTCTCCCAAGGTGTTATGGATATTCTGAAGGCTTCTAGGAAGCCTTCCACCAGAACCACTTATAACTCCAAGTGGAAAAGATTTTCCATATGGTGCTGTGGGAAGCATATTTCCCCAGAGTCTGCTGATCTGCCCACAGTACTTGACTACTTGGTTCATCTCAATAGCTTGGGTCTCAGACCAGCTACACTAAGGGTGCACCTGGCAGGGGTTTCTGCTTTCATGTCAGCAGGTAAGCCCTCTTCTCTTTCAGCTCACCCTGTTTTCTCCAAGTTTTTCAAGGGATTGCTTCATACCAATCCTCCATTCAGGGATCCTGCCCCTGCTTGGGATCTTAACGTTTGCATTGCACAGCTTATGCAACCCCCCTTTGAGCCTTTGTCCTTAGCAGAGCTTAAGTACTTGACTTGGAAAACTGTGTTTCTGGTGGCCATTACTTCTGCCAGACACATAAGTGAGCTGCAAGCCCTGTCAGTGAAGCCTGACTTTATTTCCTTCCACAGGGATAAGGTGGTCCTAAGGACTAACAGGAAGTTTTTGCCTAAGGTGGTTTCAGACTTCCACCTTAACTAATCTATGTCTCTTCCTGTGTACTTCACTGACCATTCCTCCTCTGGTGAGAGGAGGCTGCACAGCCTAGATGTGAAAAGAGCCCTTAGCTACTATATAGAACACACCAAGGGTCATAGGTTTGACTCCCTTCAACTGTTCCTCACTTATGGTGAGGTAGGCAAAGGAAAACCTGCCACTAAAAGATCCATTGCCAGGTGGATTGTCTCTTGCATACAATTTTGCTATGAAAAATTAGGTAAGATTCCACCCTCAGGCCTGAGGGCTCACTCTACCAGAGGTACAGCTGCTTCCCTGGCTGCTGCCAGGGATATCCCTATTCTAGAAATATGTCAAGCAGCTACCTGGAAAACAGTTCACACTTTCACCAAGCATTACTCCCTGGACATCCAGGCTAGGAGTGATGCTCAGTTTGGCACAGCTGTGCTTCAGAGCCTATTTCCTAAGTAGGTTCTGTCCCTCCTCCATGGAGGTACTGCTTGGTAGTCTGCTACTGTCAGAATACAGCAAGACTTCATGTTGTTTGAAGAAAAAATTACTCACCTTAGTAATGTTGTTTCTTCTAATGGAGTCTTGCTGTATTCTAACCTCCCATATTCCCTCTCAGAACCTTTGTTTTTGGGGATGTGGGTGGGCAGTGGCAGTGTTGGCACTCAGGAGGTGCCCACCTTTTGTTATCACCCTTTCTTTGGGTGAATGGGTGTTGCGTTATTTCATTTTTGGGTCTCCTGACTTGAGTCTTTGTTTAGAGACCAAAAATTTGTTATTATGTTAGTAGCCAGTTGGCTAGTGTAGGTTTACAGCTTCCACACAGGACCTCAGTGAGTTTAGCTCGTAAAGATCTGACGGTTTGAGTTCAAACAGCAATAGACAGAGTCTCAACCGAGCTCGAGCTCAGCGTTCCATGCCTGGCATGGAAAGTTAACTTTTTCATCTCCGGGGCAGTTCGAAGGTTGGGACTCACTGCTACTGTCAGAATACAGCAAGACTCCATTAGAAGAAACAACATTACTAAGGTAAGTAATTCTTTTCTTCTGTAACTGTAAAATTTCTCTTGGACCCCCAGTAGTCTCTCCCTTTCTCCTCTGGATCAGGAATGGCACAAGTCAAATATTTTGCCTGCCTGCCCTTTCTCACGTACACAGCTACACTGACTGAGGCCAAGAAAAGAAAAAAAACTTTCATTTGGGATTTTCTGTAACTGTAAAATCTCTCTTGGGCACCCAGTAGTATCTCCCTCTTTTCTCTGGATCTGGAATGGCACAAGTCAAAGATTATGCCAGCCTGTCCTGACTCATGTACACACAGCTACACTGTCTGAGACAAAGAAAAAAAAAAATTTTCATTTGGAATTTTCTGCAACTGTAAAATCTTCATTCATTCACATATCTGGACTGCCTTGTATGGTATGGGCTGCACACCCATTGGCTCATGCTCTGAACCAATGAAGTGCAGCCCTACCAAGCTGTCAGTCAGCGGGCGGTGGGGCATCAGGCGGGTGGGGTGCTGCCGCCCGCCCGGCTAACGAGGAGAGGTGGTGGGTCTCCGTGGGCAGGAGGGGTGAGGGGCCACTAGATCACCAGGGAGTGTAGACTGGGGGGGTGTGGATGCCGCCAGCGATCTGGCTTCTCGCAGTCCACTGAACCACCAGGGATCTTGGACTTTGGGGAGATGACTTCATGCCCACGATCAGGCTACTTGGGGGTTTCAATTCATGCCTGCGATCAGGCTACTCAGGGGGATGACTTCATGCCGCAATCAGGCTACTCGAGGGAGGGAGTTCAATTCATGCCCGTGATGGGGCTACTCGAAGGCGGATGACTTCATGCCCATGATCGGGCTACTTCGGGGGATGACTTTATGCCTGCGATCAGGCTACTCAGGGGGTTGGGAGACGTTTGCTTATGCCCGCGATCGGGCTAATGGGGAGAATTACATTATGCCTGTGATCGGGGCATGGGGAGCATCAGAAACAAGTGGAGGGCCACCCAGAGGTGACAGCTGCTGTGTTGCACCCTGCAATGTGGCAGCTCACCTGTGGGTGGCCCTTGACTTAATCCTTTTCTTTTTTTTGCGTAAAGTTGTACAGGCGCAGGTGGGGGGTTGTGCCTGCATAACTCTGCATGGTCGGCTGAATATTGGGCTGTGCAGTTTATGCATGGACACGCCTCCCCACCAGTGCCTGCATACATTACTGATGCACCCCGGCGCATCAGGATTTGTGCAGGTGCACTTTTCCCTTTTAAATATCACACCAGAGCGCATCAGTGGGTTGTGCATGGTGCAACACTGTTGCGCCATGTGCAATCCTTTTGAATATCTGGGCCACAATGTATTTTACTTACTGAAGCTGAATTTTATCAGGACTACTTTATGTCCCACATGTTAAAGCAGTAAAAGTTTCTGTTTCTGAGCAACTTACAGCAGTGTCTCTCCTTTTTTTGTACTAATTATTTTTCTACATGTTATAAGTGCAATATGGTATTCCAGGGGATATGACTGTAGTCAGTAATCACACTTCTCTCTCAGGTGTCTAAATGCACTCAGTTCAAGTGCCTCACAGATAGATAACTACACTTCTCTCTTGGGTGTCTGAATACGCTCAGCACAAGTGCCTCATGCCTAACAAAACACTTGTGATGACTGACCTATAATCACACACCCTTTCATGCCTTTTGGCATACATGAATTGTAAATTTTAGGGCCACATATTCAGAGGAGATGCATGGTGCATCCCTGGATGCTCCGCGCATCTCCGGACTTGTGTAGGTCATTGGGGGTGTGGCCATATCCAACAGCCATGGATGTGCCACACATACCCAACTGCATGGCCATGCACAATATTGTGGTGCTCCATTGCAAATAAGGGGTTCCCCATGCATATGCTGCACATCACAGTATTGAACATCCTGTAGGCATAGACATGGCCGGCAACACTGGCACATAGATAATTTTTTTCATACCTACTTTAACTATGCTTGGGATAGGTTGGTGCCCCACACACAGTCTAGGGCTGGGTACACAGTCCCCTTCCCCAGGCTCTTATGATTGTAATAAAAGAAACATACCCCTGATCCCCATGGCCATGGTTTGGGGACCGCATCCACCCCAGCCCCGATCACTGTAATAAATAAGAAATCCCCTGATTCCAATTTTCATAGTGTAGCACCCCCCTTCCTAGCCCCAATCACCTGTATACATTAAAATATCACCAATCCCCCTTTTACATAGTGTAGAGGTGCCCCCTTCCCAGCCCACATGTGGTGACAACCGATGAGCTCATGCTATTTACTGTTCACGCTCAGGTACAGCTCAGTTGGTGGCTGGCCATGGCAGGGTGAGGACGGCTGTGTCAGTCATCAGTATGGGTCAGGATTGGGGTGTGTAAGGTGGAGGGTTACTGCCTACTGGGGTGGGAGTCGGGGGACCACTAGCCACCAGGAAATGAGGGTCAGGGTTATTTTAATATATAGTAGTGATCAGGGTTGAGGGGGGAGCCACTACACAATGGAAAAGGGGATCAGTGATATTTTAATTTGGGGGCTTTCTGGTTCTTCTAGCACCCTGTTTCCCTTCATTTGTATTGTGCTAATCCTCTGCTTGTGCTATTTTGACTCCCATTTACTCACCAGATTTCAGCAAACCATCAGTGTCACTGCAATTGTTATCTGTATGTTTCAGCTCAGTTGCTGCTTTCCTGTTTCTGCTGTCTTGGTGCTTATCCACCTTAATTGTTTGCACCTGTCCAGGCTCACTCTACAAAGCTAGCCCATGGCATTCACACCTGCTTTCATGCAATTGTACCAAGCAACTATTGCTGTTGTTTTCAGTGCATTGCCTCTCCCTACAGTCCCAATGTTTGTTCAGCTTAGCTACTCCTAGAAGCTATAACCAATTGCTGCTGGTGCTGCTCAACTACTTTTATATACTACTTCATTATACTCTGGAGGTCAGCTCAGCTACAGCTGTCATTGTAAACTAGTTTTAAAATCTGCACGTGGGTCACAGTGCTTTACCATGGCTTCCTTGATTTTCCTATGGTGGAGGACTGGGGTTTTTAGTGAAGAATCATGGTTCCGTGTGGTACAAATACCTCATGTTCAAATCTTACCTCTACTGCCAAAATCCTCTGAGTATCTATGTCAGCTTTAATTGACTTCTGCAGCAGGACTGGTTGGCATGCCTCCCTGCAAGTCATGCAAATTGCTGCCACTCAAACCTACTTGCAGGTCTGATCATTGTTTACACTGCCTAACAGACTTATTGTAGGTCCAATCATTGCTTACGCTGCCCTTGGAGGTTTAGTCTGCTATGTACTTGCTCTAAAACATGTATGAACTGCATGAGAGTCTACAGTGCTCAGCACTTCTCTTAAGTTCTCCTTCCCATTTTGTTTCTTCCTTAATCAGAGGCATGCTAACCAAGACCATTAGTTACCATGGCTCAGGACTCACCCTGCAGCCGATGGTCTTGCTCTGCACCCATGAAGTCTGCATCTTGAGCATGTGAAACTCGGGATGGGATCCTTTTCATCTGGCCCATAGTAGGAATTTCCTTGTTCTGGGTGGACCTTCAGTCACCAACCATACTGGCAGCACCTCTAGATGTAGAAATTAAGACTTCAGCAGCGAGGGGTGGGGCTCACTAGCGGAGCCCCTTTAGCTGCCCAAGCAGGTTCAGAGGCACACTTTAATCTATTTTCCCTATGAAGACCCTTGGTTCATCTGATTTGTTCTAAGATAAGTAGGCCAACTGAGTGACTCGGTGGTCATTATTCTCCTGCCTCCGCCTTGGAGGTGGTACCGCACACAGTGTACCTTGTGTTGTAGAGATCGCTCACAACCCTTCCTGTCAGAGGGATAGAGTGAATATGTTTGTATGTTTCTCTGTAGAGCCTTCCTCCAAATTGCAACATTTTACACCCCCCCAATTGGGGTTTCAAATTGCAGTAGCAGAGCAGACACTAAATTAAATATCCCAAGCCTGGAGAGAAGGCGATCTAGGCCGTGGATCCCTAGAGATTTCCGCCTCAGCTGTTTTTTTTTTCTCTCTTCCGTGCCACAGGTCATAATATTTAGTTAGCCTTAGTCAGTAATCCCTAGTTTACTTAGGTAGGTTCTGCTCTTGGATGGAGATGGATAGTAGCCCTTCTAGCCATTGCCTCTCTCGCTCCTTGGGAAGCCCCCACTGTTATCAGCTCAAGCTATTTTATTGGAACAATCCTGTTAATTCATGCATCTCATTTATGTTTCATCAAGCTACCTGTTGCTGCCAATCTGCTTCTCTACCCCCAGTCATTGATTGCTGCTACAATTATTTTGGGGTTCCTTCCTAAGGTACCTTTAGCCAAGGGACCCTCCCGTGGCACCTCTAGGGTGGAACCCTCTTACAGGGTTTCTTGCCTTCAGAACCCCTGCAGGGTGGTAATTCCTAATGGAATAGATAGTGTGAATGGCCACAAATGTTGTTATACAGTTGCACAAGCATAACATTGTTACGGTTGAGAAAGTCATTGAATTGAAAGGCTGTGCCTGCAGTTCAATTGGTGAGCAACGAGCCACGCTTACTTCCTGAAATATATAAGCAGTTCCTCCCAGCCTCCATCTGATGCACATTCTCTTTGCCCTGCCATCCTCCCCTCTTCCTCCAGCGGCTTGCCTCTCTACTCCCAGGGGGTTCCTTCCTAAGGGGGCAGGAAGATATAGGCTGTTGGTTAACTAGGATCTGCGGCCTATCCTGTAGGTAGGGAAATAGGCAGACTAGATGGGCCTAGCGGTCCTTATCTGCCGTCAAAGTCTACGTTTTTATGTTTCTACCTTTAGCCAAGAGACCCTTCCCACAGCACCTCTAGGGTTGGAACCCTCTTACAGGGTTCTTTGCCTTCAGTACCCCTACAGGGTGGTAATTCCTAATGGAATAGAGAGTACAAATGGCCATAAACATTGTTATACAGTCGCACAAGCATAACATTATTATGGTTGAGAAAGTCATTGAATCAGTTAATTAGTGTATTTATTATATCACAATTGATTGATTAGTGTGCACTAAGGATTTAATTAGTATGTATTATTGGCTGGTAAACATGGATTTTTCCTAGGGTGAAAAAAGGCCTACCCATGTATTATAGATATTCATTGCAAAAGAACTATGTCAATGCACAAGTTAGGGTTTATTATTAAAGTGAAAAAAGTAAGGGAATGTGCCACCCACTTTGTGACCCCCACTGAATTAAAAGCCAAAGCCCGACCCAAGTTTATCATATATGTTTTTACATCATAAATAAACAACATTGCATGAAGGACAGTTACACCCTATGAACAACACTGCACTCGTATGTTGTAAGACACAAGAAGCAGCTGCATAATCACACACATTGTCCAGGACCTGTAACATGCTTTGTGAATGCCACTTGAAAAGCAACTGCATTATCACACACACTGACCAGACTTGCAGCTTACTTCAGGAATGGCCATGTGTGCCACTCTGGAAGCAAAGGCATTATCATAAAGATTTCTCTGGGCCTACAGTGTTCTTTTGTGAATGGCCCTATGGAACACTTGCAAAGCAGCTGCACCATCACCATGCTTGTCACACACAAAGCAGCTGAATGCTCAGGCATGGTCGCAGACCTGAAGCTTGCTTTGTGTATGGCCTGGCAGGTCATATGCAAAGCAGGTGCCCCCACAAGCACCACCAAAAACCTGTATTTTGCTTTGCATTTATCCCTGTGGATGATATGCAAAGCAACACAGCACCAGACCTGTAGTTTACTTTGTATATGGCCCTGACCATCACAAAGTGCTCCAAGTCCATAGCTTGCTTTGTAAATGGACCTGAGGTGGTCCATAGCATAACCACATGCATAACAAAAAAATAAGGACTACATTTGCATTATCTGAAAAATGTTTCACAACTTTTGTGGCTATATAGTGGTTTGTAGTCTCATGAAAACAGGTTTTGTGTCACAAAAACAGCACATTATATTTATTAATATTTACATAAGTTGTTTAAAATATAAAAGTTGAAGTGATACCCTTACCCTATACTCTGTCGACCACATAAGTTATACATTTGAGGTCATAGCTGTTTGTTTAAAATCACTGAGCAAATATTATCCAGTATCAAAATGGGTTTCCACTTCTTTCATGACTGCTAACACTCATGAAAACAAGAGGCTTATCTCAAGGAAATGGACAATGAGCCACAAAAATGGGACCTCCCACTTTCATGAAAAACCCCATATAAAAAATGTGTGAAAAATGGAACTGCACATGCCTAAAAACTTAACTTTGGTTGGGTAATAATTCAAATTCTACAGATGTTCTCATAAAACCATAGGCCAGTAGCCTCATGGCCCAATATCTAACCAACCTGAAAAATTCAGATGTTTCAACTCTGCTATATGTTTGCTACTGTTATCTGACAGCAAAAAAAAAAGTGTTAAAAAACATATTTTTTTCCATGTATTCAACTGTCTAGAACTTTTAAACAGCTAAACCACTCATTACCAAATTTTCAGGATCCAGAGATCCTGTGCCTGAGAATGCACATGCCAAATATCAGGTTATTTCATCCATAGAGTACAGTAGTATTAAGAAAATACAAAATCACACATGCCTCCACAATGCAAAGCATCATGGGCTGCATATGCAAATCACCACAGAATGTTATGCTGGTCCAACTTTAAGCAGAATTGCATGGTGCCGAAAGGCCTCTCACACAGTTTGCAAAGGGTGCTAACAGAAGACATAGACACGTGTTTCATCCTACCAGGACTCATCAGTATGCCTTGTCTGTTTGACACCCCAGTGGAATGGACCAGCTACCCCTAAGGCAGTGTGCCTGGGATAGAGTGTGGTGAACCCATTAAAATAAAAAAACTATTTAAAAGACAAAGAACCTCTGTGCGTAAACACTGAGGCAAGGGTTACCCAAAGGGCATTTGGCTGGGAAGCCAAGTTTCAAGAAAATACAAAATCACACATGCCTCCACAATGCAAAGCATCATGGGCTGCATATGCAAATCACCACAGAATGTTATGCTGGTCCAACTTTAAGCAGAATTGCATGGTGCCGAAAGGCCTCTCACACAGTTTGCAAAGGGTGCTAACAGAAGACATAGACACGTGTTTCATCCTACCAGGACTCATCAGTATGCCTTGTCTGTTTGACACCCCAGTGGAATGGACCAGCTACCCCTAAGGCAGTGTGCCTGGGATAGAGTGTGGTGAACCCATTAAAATAAAAAAACTATTTAAAAGACAAAGAACCTCTGTGCGTAAACACTGAGGCAAGGGTTACCCCAAAGGGCATTTGGCTGGGAAGCCAAGTTTCAAGAAAATACAAAATCACACATGCCTCCAAATATGGGGGTTTAATACAGAAGTTCCTTCTCAGCCCTTACTGCTACTACACCACTGTTATAAGTATTTGGACTGCCTCCATCCACTCCTCCTCCTCTTCCTCCTCCTTCTACATTGCCCTGAAATCTCTTCTTCATGAGGGATTGGTAGGATTTGCCGGAGTAGGCTTGACTGGTGCAGGTATGGCCTTAGCCATAGCCTCCATGCACTCCATGCACTAAAAACTTTCCTATGGTGCCAAGCATTTGGTAACTAATTATTGGATGATACCAGTTTGACATTTTTGTTACTGAGATGTTTGTTTTGTTTATTTTGTGATTTTAATATTGTTACGGCGCCTTGGTTTTTGAAAGGCGCCATACAAATAAAGTTGTTTATTATTATTATTAACTTGCAGCAAGAAGTCCTGATGGTCTTTTATACATTGGCCTAGAAGGGCCACTGTATCATTCTCTGGCTTAGCTTGTGTCACCTTCATATTGTCCTCCTCACTGGCAGATTCTAGTGAGGATTGCGTAGAGCCATCAGGGTTGCGCACCTGGCTTAGTGGTCCCTGTTGGCCTCGTATGAGGGGCATGCTACAGGCTCTACATTTTCTTCCCTTGGCTATTGTGATCCATTGGGACAGAGCAAAGAGAAGTGTGCAGTGCATTCACGCTGCTGTTGTACCACTTTGCACCTCTTATTAGCTTTTATACAATTGGTAGCTTAATTGTATGTAAATATATATGTATAGCACTCCGTTAACAGTGGGGAGCTGAATTCTAAATGCCCGCATATTTAGTGGTTCACCTTCACAAAATGGCTGCTGTGTCTGCTCACAAGATGGCTGCCCAGTGTAGGCACATTAGCAACTATCCTGGGATAATGTATGTGGTCAGAATGGGAAGGTAATATGTCTGAAGGGTGAGAGAAAGCAGAAAAGGATTAAGAGCATTTTCACCTCCTAGTAAATTATATATAATGCTTGATTAAAAACATCCAATTAAGATAGTGGAGTGTGGTAGCATTTGCTGTTCCCAATATGGCAACTGATAGTGACATACCATGTCACTTACAGTAGGCAGAGCTGGTTGGAGGCTGACATGTTCAAAGCATGCGAATGCATGTCCACCTGAGAGTTCTAATGCACATGCATACACTTAGAGGAACAGTGATGGAGAAGAATGGCATGTAAGAAGATCTCTGATATGGTGTTCAGATATGCCATTCATTTAAACATGGCGTCGGGTGGGCAGGAGATCTCTGAAACCATTATACAGTGAGACATCAAAGTGGGGTTCTCAATGCACAATCAAGTCAGCAGTAGCCTCTGGGGATTTTCAATGGCCCAAAATTCCTGTATTCTTGTAAGTACTATATTATTTAAAAAGAACTGCCTTGTATTTGTTGCCTTACTTGTGTCCGTCAGTATGCTGTATGCCCTAGATGTGTCTTACCCTAGAACAGCTGCAGTAGGAGTTGTAGGGGTTCAATGTTTGGGGAACAGTGATGGGGTATAAGTGTTTGTGTAACTTGTAGTACTTTTTGTGGCTTTACTCTATTCCCACCCTTGAGTAGTAGGTATATAGGTAGGAATTTGTAGGGACTAGAAGGCCCACGAACAAGGGTGAGAAGAGCACAGGAGAAGGAGGAGGCAGGGATGGTGGTGGACAAAAACACTCCCTAAGCAAGGGAGGTGTGTGAGTAATGGTTTAAGTAGAGGTTGTGGGAGGAGCTATTTCACACATTGAACCTGGGGCTTAAGCCCTCCCATTCAATGTTTGGGGACTAGCGATGGGGTATAAGTGCTTGTGTAACTTGTAGTACTTTTTGTGGCTTTACTCTATTCGCACCCTTGAGTAGTAGGTATGTAGGTAAGAATTTGTAGGGAAAAGAAGGCCAAAAAAGATACCTTCTCCAACTCACAGAGAGTATGACTGCTGGCACTTAGGAGGGGAAAACCCCCCATGTGGAGGAAACCTCTGAGGATCCATGTCCATTGGTCTCCCCACCCTCTTGGGTATACTAAGAGGAGAAGGACCTAGGTTCTAGTAACCATAGCTAGTTTTGAGGAAGTTGAGCTTCTTAGAGAGATGATGGTCTATCCTCGATCCATGGATGATGTAGTTTGGAAGGACGATCCTGAGGCTGAAGAAGTAGGTCTTTTCTGATGGAGCAGTAGAATCCTTAGTGTGAAGCAGATCCAGTCGAAGAATGGTGAATGAAGTCCAGATTTCCAAGGTAATGATGAACGATTGTCCAAAGGGATTACAGGAATGCGATGAGCAGGGAGAGCATGATTTGATTTATAAGCTACCAGACAGTGAATGGTGGGAAATGGGATGATTTGTGTAGTCATAGGTGGTTGGTTCGAAAGCTAGAGCACTTTGTTCGTTTGTTGTAATGTCTATATTGGTCCAATAAAAGGTATCAAATCATTTGCTTCTGGATCTGTTCTTACAAGGACCAATATGGCAACTATACTATTTGTTGATCACAGTAAAGTCAGAAATGCAATTTGGCAAATCAAGAGATCTAGTCCACCCCAACGTGTGTACTGAATTTCAGGCAAATCCACTGAACGGGTCCAAAGTTATTAACGTCCAAACTTTTAACTTTAGTATGTAACTGGCCGCTCAACCCTAACTATAGTGGCATGACCGTGCCACTATAATATATATATATATATAATGATTGAAAGTTCAGTACAAATAATTGGATAGCTTATTTGAGCATTGATGTTGTAACTATACTTGTACATGTTCTGCTGGACCTCTAGCTAAAGTAAATATGGGTATTTCTGTGCGTAATCGTCCATGAGATGCACTGAGGTGGCTATGGCTGGTTAGGTTTACAGGTAATCTGATGCCTGAATACTTGAGGAAAGCTTGGAAGTGGACATATGGAACAGTCTATTGGCTGGGTTGGTAGTGAGCTCAAGTAGTGTGGAATGACAGAGGAGCCTAGTGCTATGGTCGATTGAGACCCATTGAGAGGCAAGACTGGGATAATGAATTCTCCATAACGGATACGGTTTCCAGATTGAGAATCAGAGGAGCCTGGTCTTGGTGAAAGTCTTCACTGGAGGGAGTAATGGAGTTAATTCATGAAGGATAGACTAGAAGGACTGCTGTATGGGCAGCTAACTTGACTGCTGGTAATAAGATAAAAAAATGCAGATGATTGTATAAGATCTGGTGATGGCCAGGAGCTAGAAAACAGTGGCTTGTATAGCATGATGTTAGTAAAGCAGCTAGGCGCAGAAGATCCAACAATGGAAGTTCTGGGAAGGCAGCTGAGAATGTCTTAGGACAAGCAATAGCTCTTGAGCAAGTAGGAGTCAAGTAACATGTCAACAGAGTCGATGTTGGCAGGAGAGGCTGCAGAAGGTAAAACAGATGGTGTCCATAGTGGTATGAGGTATCTGTGATTCCTGGTATCCATAGCAACGATAATGATTACGGAATCGGAGCATAACAGAAGAATTTAAGTCCTTTTCGTGTAGGAGGATAGCCTGTGAGACATGGTAGATAGGGAAGCCACAGAGATTGAATACACAGGACTCGTAGAGAGTATCAATAGAGATGGATGAGTTATTTCTATTGTCCAGTCGAATGGGATTCCAGGTATGATCGTGCGGAGCTGATTGGTTGGTATAGCAAACTCTATGATGACGTAACAGTTTAAGGGGCATGTTATCCAAGGGATGTTTGCTAGAAGTAATTTTCCTCAGGTGTAATGAACAAGTGATCAATCAAGTAGTGTTAGAATGGCCAGAGTAGGAGTATGAAATAGAGAAATGGGAGGAGGAGTAGTTGACCAGGTAGGAATACTGGCCGGAGATACGGTGATATGCCCAAAGAGACACAGCAAAGAAGATGAAGCCCTGAGCCTGCAAGGTGGAGATGAAAAGGCAGCTATCCAAAAATGGAAGGAAAGTCCAGAGTGAATCCTAATGGACTGAAGGAATGATCCAGGAAAGGAGATGGCCTAGCTGAAGCTGCATGACATACAGTGCAGGAAGGAACAGGACTGGATCAGTTCCTCAGCGAATGGAGTGAAATGCGGTAAGGCTGTAGTAAGTCACTAGAGGATGATCCACAGAAGGCCAAGGAGTGAAGCCAAGTACCAAGAGTAACTGAGTTGAGATACATGAGTCCCACATCTGACAAAGGCTTCGAACGATAAGTGGCAAGGATGGAAGGTAGCACACTCACCCCAACTGTATCACGAGTCCAGAAAGCCAGGAGAATTGCCCGGTGAGCGAGGAAGTGTGGAACAGGCTTGGAGGCAGACAGCGCTGGCAGTGCCAGAGGGGAACGGAGGAGTGGAGGAGGGGAAAGCAGCAGCTCATGGGAACAGACAGGAAGTGGGTGCACTACCGGAGGGTAATGGGAAGAAGTCCTAGGGAATGGACAGGATGGTGCTGGGATATACAGAGAAGGAGGCAATGAAGGAGATGAGGCAACAAGGTGGGCAGAGAAGCCCAAAAAGGAAATGAAGGGGGAGACCCAGGCACGAACAGGAGATGGAGTTGAGCAGGGAAAAGGAGCAGGGAGGCGAAACAGAGAGAGTCAGGGAGCAGATGAGGAAATAAGAAATGGGAGGTAAGCAGCACCAACAGGAGGAGAACTGGGGAAAAGATTGAGGAGGGAAGGGAGATGGCCAGGAGAGGGGAGGAAAGAACAAGACAGAAGCAGCAGGAGGGAAAAGGAGAGTGAAGGCACAGCACACAAGCCACACAGGGAGTAGAGGGAACAAAAAACACTCCCTAAGCAAGGAAGGTGTATGAATAATAGGTTTAAGTAGAGGTTGTGGGAGGAGCTATTCCCCACATTGAACCTTGAGCTTAAGCCCACCCAGTTACAAAACAGAGAGCTAGTAATACAGTGGCTGCCTGCTCTGAGAAGGAGGCAGCTGCGTGTGCATTAAAGATTTATTTTCATTAACATTCTGTGCAGTCTCTCTGCACTAACCCACTGCTGCCACAGTAGGGGCAGCAGGCACACTCATACCACACACTACCTCTGATATGGGAGGGGAGCAAGTGTATACAGTATATGTGAGTTTTTACATTTTATCTCTCATATGCCGTATAGCGTTTCTCTAACTGCTGGAGGATTGCACAGAGGACAGATAGGTTCTCACCGACCATTGCATGCCTTGGACTCAGAAAGAATTAGGGAGCTCCAGAAGTTGGAAATATAGGCATGCAGAAATTGGATAGCAACAGAAATTTAAGTAATATATACAGATATTGGATATTGGAATTCATCTAGCTTAACTGAGATGGCTCTTTTAAGGTACTAAAGAAACAAAAAGCTGTTAATAAGCAGGAGCTAGGGTGAGTGCTGCCAGCCTACTTGATGTGCAGAAAAAACTGAGGATGCCTGAGATGGGTAGAGGCTAGGGGGTCAGACTAAGTTTTTCGCATGAGCATCGTCAGCTTATGAAGCAAACATGGATAACCTACTATGTATTGACTGTGGGAGTGCCATAGAGAATGCAATCCACAACCTCTTCTCCACAGCTATAATTCTTATGTCTGCTGCAGCAGCTGACCTCCCTCAAGTCTCTATTCCTCCATCTGTGCAACATCATCTCCTTGTATCCCTCCCTATTGGTCTAGTTTCTTGTCTACCCCTCCTGCTCATTATTGTTTAGATTTTTACCCCAGGCCTTTTTGCCATGTTCCAGTGCTTGCAGCATCTTGTCTCTTTGTGGACTGATTTTGTTTCTCCATGGTCCTTGCTGCTGTCATTCCAGGGATATATACCCAGTGGACAGGGACATACCCTGTTCAGGTGGGGCCATTAGGCAGACAACATCTGGGCATTTTTCCCTTGGTTTTCTCCCACAGCCACCCTCCTCTTCTTGACATAAGCAATGCTGTTGGCCACATACATGCAGGACATACTCCTGCTGAAGGAGCAAGCTCCCTGGTCCACCCACAGGGGGTGCTATTTATCCAGACTCTGACGCCAACCATCCCTGACAAAGGCACAGTGCCCCTTGCCAGTTGCCTGTTGTCTGACTTGTCCCCAGTGCAATAATTTGAGTCCCGAATCCAGTTCACTTGCACGGTGGCCCATCAAGCTGCTGCTGGCCAAATAGGGTGTTTCATTTATTTTTGGACTACTAAGGTCCATACTATTGTTTAAATTACTGTAAATATTTTCTTTTTTTTACTATTGATTCTTATTCTCATATAATTTGTACCACTCCATCACTATTTGCTTTTTTTTTTACATAATCTCTTTTGGACATATTGTATGTATCATTTTTATAATGTTCACTGAATGCCTTCTGTTATGTTCTTACTCTTGTATTCCCGATTCTGTTACTCCCTACTCACTTGTACCTATTTTGTATTTACTTGCACTGATTGTATAATCTTGTGCACCTTCTGTACCTTGTTATTTCCATCAGTTCCTTGTGTCATTTCCCCCAGGATACATTGGGGGACGAGCTGTGTGCAGCTCTGTATGCCTTTCTGGTGAAAATCATTATTATTTTGCTATACTATCTCTTTATGTTCCCATTCCAGGGGTGGCTGGTCAGTGCTGTCCCTGTTCCCTTGAGCCAGTCATCTCCTCCCCCAGGGCCTACTTCAGTTAGTTTTCTCCCATGAATCTCCCCTCATGGGGGGCTAGAGGGAGGTGGGCCAACCCCCAATACACATATCCAGAGTGGACTGAGGCTTGGTCCTGGGTGACAGTGCAGACCCAGGCAGATCAAACAAAGTTTCATTAAGCTCCTGACTTCTTTTCCACTTTTTGCCCCACCCTTGTCATAGGATGTCTAGTGTGTGCATGGTGGTGCTCATGCAGAACATTCCTCGACTCCCTCCCTGTGCACCACCTGCACTGCACTGCCACCAGGCCTCCATCTGGTAGCAGCCATAGGCTGGACTGACATGCCTTCCCTCCCTGGGAGAGGAAAGCCATCTGTTGGATGCTTGATCCTCTCCTGCCCTGGTTGACCCCTGGCAACCCCTGCTCATTCCCAATCTCAGGTCACTGGAATGGGAAAAGGTAAGACACATATGCGGCCCCTCAGTCCTCTTAACCACCAGGCTGGCTTGTGAAAATCATTATTTAAGAAATAAAATATATTCTCCCGTGCTTTGATATTTTAAATATATACAAAAAAAGTGGCCAGTTTAAGTATATTTAAAATGTATTATTTGTCATATATGGAAAATATAACACTGCCTTTCAGAGAGACCTGGATATAAGATTAAGCTCTGAACATCTTGAAATGGTAGAGACAAAAGACCATATTTTGCAAGCTCTAGCCCAACATTTTCAGATCTTAAATTGGCACTCCACATGTTAACCCCTACAACAACAGTAGACACGTGTGGGACATGTCTACCATTTGCATTGATACTGATTGTTCAGCATCCATTGATGGGGGGTCTACTAACTCCAGACAGAAGAGTTACTCCATTTACTGCACTTTAAGGGTGCTCCAGTTTCCGAAATTGGGTGTCACAGTGTCCACTCAGTCACACCCTAGGCCACATGGAGGTTTTGTAAGTCTTTGGCAGCTTTCTTCTGTTTTTACAAACTCAACTTTGTGGAAGTTACACTGATGGCTGGTGGTGTACTCATGATTGGCTGCAGACATGACAAGTCCTGGCTGTTTTAAAGGCTCGTGACACCAGGGCCAGTGTCCTCTCCACAGATATTTAAAATGAAGGGAAGGCAGTGACACAGAGAATGTGCACATTTCTTGCAGTAACAAAGCCTCTCTAAGATGTTTCAGAAATCCAATTTGCTACGTGCTCTGTTGCACTGTGGAACTTCCGCTGGCTCTATTACTACTACCGAAGGATTACACTGTCCTCTTGTGTACTGCATGCCAAAAAAGCACAGTTTTTTTCAGTTAAACTAAATTAAAGATGAAAAACAGTGCAGTTCAGTTACTGGAACACAGGACTATGAAACAGAAGGTCAAGTATATGAATCCCACCGCCGACAAAGGCTCACTGTGTGATCTTGAGCATGTCACTTGGCCTCCCTGGGTTTCATTTCTTTCTAGGATGTAAAATGGGGCAGAAACATGACCCCCCTCCAACCACTGCTCTCAAGGAGTTGTATCCTAGGTGGGCTACCCAAGGTAAATAAATATTCAAAAACAAATATGGCTTCCACTCAGTTTTCTGAAAACATAGTGTTATTCATAAAAATGTTTTGCAAACAAAAAAATAATACTATGAGGGTATCTGGGTACTGCCAAAAATGTCATCTGGTCATCATACTCAACATTATTTCACTTTAGAAGACTCAGGTGCAAAACTTTGACAACAAAAACAGTGTGGAGCCAATGAAAATTGCTACCTACTCACCAAAATTGTCATCCAAATTGTAACCTGTCTCTTTAAGAAATTTTGGGCATAAATCAATGCTATATTCAGACCACTATCACCCCCTGTAGAAGCCTCAGTGCTAGAGGTGACATTCTGTGGATGTAATCTGGCCCTCACTGCTCTCTCCTGCTTGCTTTGCTCAGAAAGTTTGTAAGTTGCACCGTTTGCAAGTTTTTCGCTTTGCTCTTTATCTGAATAGATCAGTTGTTCTTAAGTGTCTTAAGTGTCTTGTAAACAGTTAGCTTTTTTATTTTGATCAGAACTGATGTGGATAGCTTTGTAATGCTAAAAACCAGTTGGTCCCAAGTTAGATGAGCTTAGTCACCCTAGTTGAGTTCCCAGTCGTGCCTTCAACTGAGCACCCATTAGTTGCTCCAGTCAAGCTCCCATTGGTGGCCCTATCCAAACTCAGATTGGTGGTCTGCAGTGCACTTCCATTGGTGGCCCCAGCCAGTCTGTCATTGGTGACCCCAGTTGGGCACCAACTGTTGGCACCAGCTACTCTTATATTGGTGTCACTGGCTGAGCTCCCACTGGAAGCTCCAGCTGAGTTCCCACTGCAGACTCCAACTGAGCCCCCATCGGTGAACCCAGCTGAGCTTCCATTGGTGGCCTCAGCTCACCACACCAATAGCAATCCAGTATCACCAAACTGCAACTCAATACAGCCCACACAAAAATTGACATACAGGCAATCTACAACTGATCAGTTGAAATTATGATGTTAGGACAGCATATCTTTCAAAAGACAATAGAAACCACAACAACTGGTTTAACTGCATACATCATCATTTCATGTACCCATCACATACAGCACATCATTTATCCTTGCAGAATGGCAACAGTTCTGCCAAATGCTAGACCCATGACAACATACTGCCTAGGAAACATAATAAAAAATTAATCCACATGTAAGCACCCTCTGGGAGCTTACTAGTTAAAGTTTTGTAGCTGAGCAGTGAGAGCAATGGTGATAGTAGGTAGATTTGTGGATCTGTTTGCTACCGGCCGGGGGGACCCATTCCCTTGGGGTATAAAAAGGGAGTTTGGTGCCATTAGATAGAGAGAGGTTGGAAGGAAGAGAGAGAGCAAAGAGGAGAGAAGTCAGGGTTGGGGCCCGTAAGTCTGGCCAGAGGGCCATGGCGAGGTCAAGGTGGACTGCTTGCCACCCGACCCTCCTCCCTCGAAGACCCATGTATGAAAATGTGGTGGTTTGGACCATAAGAGTGCAGTGGAGGCCATGGAGCTCAGGTTTGGGTCCTGTCAGTGTAGTTTGGGAGCCAGAGCCTGGAGCAGCAGAAGCATGGAAAGCCGCCAAGTGATCTCTGGCACCTTGGTAGGGTAAGCACCAATGGGGGGCCTGCTCCTAAGAAATCTAACCTGTGGGCAGATGCAGCATGAGGGACAGTGAGTATTTCTGTAGTCGGGCCGTCTCTGGCAGATGGGGCCTGGGGCGCAGTCCAGAGGTGGCAGCCTGGCTCGTTGAGGGTGTAGTTGTGGCAGTCTACCCCTTTTCCCCTGGCCGGTGGCTGCTGCAGTGTTTGGGCTCTTAGGTGGTGCAGCCTGTGATGGCAGGAAAAGATCCATGTAAGGAGTGGTTGGGACCCTGGTGGGGTGGCACCATCCACGGTCTCCGTGTGGCACAACAAGTAGTCCCTTGGGTGAAAGCAGTCCAGAAATTGGAATTGCTGCATGAGAGGACAGTGCCTCAGGTCTTCAGCATTGCCAGGGATGAAATAATTCCCTGGGATGCTTGGAGCAGGCATGTGGCATCAGCAACTGGGAATCAGGAAGGTCTTCTGTGGTTTCTGTTCATGCTCATTTGAACACCATTGTGGAAGTTAAGACCTCTCAGTAAGAACAAAGCCTCCTGTGTTTTAAAGTAACCCACTGGTGTAACAAGGCAAAGTAAGAAATGGGATTGGGACAGTTGAAACGTCTCGTGCTGTCACAATTGCTACCTCAGTTAAGTAGTGAGGAGACTAAGAGAAGTTAATGTAAGCAAGTGCATGTGTTAAGGAAGAGTGTGAAGAGAAGGAACATGAATTGAAAGTCTAAAGGTTTGAAATACTTCTAAGTGTGACCTGTTTCGGCCCACCGTCTAATGCTGCTGTCAGGAATGTAGCCTTTTCGGCTTGAGGGAATGTCTACAAGTAATAAATCAATCTGTTGGAAAAAAGACTGTTGCAGAAGTAATTGTCAGGTTTATACCTGTGAAGTGCCCCCACTGTACTTGTTACCCCCACACTCCATGGAGTGGTTTATCAAATTTCTGGTTTTATATTAAATCAGTTTGCATGTTTGATTCTGGAGTGGACATTGAATTTAATTGATTTAAACTGTGCATGTGTGGCTGTTAACAAACATTGCCCCCTGCAGCTAACCCGTCGTAGAAAAGAGACGAACCTACTCCTCATCCTGCGAAACCATCTCGCAACATTAGAAGAACCAGGTAATGAACATTTTCTATTTTTTTGGACAGTGTTTTTTGGGTTGTGCAGTACACCCTCTCACCGAGATACCATCTGGATACCCCTAGACATCGGGAGTGAGGGGCTTACACACAGAAATAAAATGGCAGTTTTCAAGACACAATGTTGGAATAATACATACCTGATTTTGATTTAATTCAAGATCTAAAGCACAGATACACAGATACATAAAATATGATGACAGAAAAAGGCCTGTCAGCCCATCCAATCTGTCCATGCTACCTGGCTGCTCTTCATTGGTCCTAGTGGCTGTCGCTCCCCTTTGTGTCTGCCCTCTCTTTTCTAACTAAACCCCATATGCTTGTCCCATCCCTGCTTGAAGCTGTTCACTGATTTGGCCTGCACCACTCCCTCCAGCAGATTGTTCCACATGTCTACCACTCTTTCTGTGAAGAAATGTTTATGGATGTCTCTTTTGAATCTTCCCCCTGTGAGTTTAAGTGAGTTCCCTCTCATCCCTGTAGCTCAACTTAAGAAAAGTTCCTTGGTGTCCACCGTTTTTACTCGTATGTTTCTGACATGTTGCCCCTTTCCCTCCTTTTCTCAAGGGTGTGCAATACATGTTCAAGTCCTGCAGCCTCTCGTCATATGTTTTCCCTCCCAGTCCATGGACCAGCTTGATTGGTTGCGCTGTACTGCTTCCACATTGTCAGAGTCGCTCCTCGAATGTGGACTTCAGTACCTTCTGCAGTATTCTAGGTGTGAATTGCCTCCTGACGTTTTCTGCTTATCCACTTCACTATGCAACCCAGCATCCTGTTTGCCTTACCCTCAGCTCTGTTACAATGCACTGCTACTTTTAGGCTCTCCAATATCATGACTCATAGGTCATTTTCCTCCAGAGTGCTTTCCAGGCCCCCTTCCCCATTTCATATTGCACTCTTGGGTTCCTCTTCCCAACATGCATCATTTTACATTTTTGCAGAAACACACTAGTAGCCTTTACTACTCTGGTGTCAAAATAAAACTAAAGAAAAACTTAGGAATTAAAAGAGCTCATGTCATTAAAGTCTTTTAATTGAGAACTTTAGAGTTTTAGCATATAGATCTGTCTGCCTATCTATCTATCTATCTATATATCTATCTATCTATCTACCTATCTATCTAGCATGTCAGGGAGTTGTGCTCAGAATACAGACAGCATGGGTGTGTCATGAGGTAGCAGACGAAGCAGGGTGTCTAAAACTGCGGGAGATGACTGTCACAAATGCACTCCACAGGTCAGGCCCTCTGCTCCCACAGTGCCAACCTCAGAGTGCAATAGTGTGAACAGGTAACAGACAGGGTAACCCTCCTGTCTGCTTTGGGTCCAAATCACCTTTAGCCTCAAGTTCTGGAGGGATTCAAACTGTGAACCGTATGCTAGCATACCCAATTACAGGCTCATATATTTACCCTCTTCAGGACTGCAGTACAATCTTTCACCGGGGCACCCAGCCAGGTCTCCAAAATAAACCCTTAAAACTCAATGAGACTTTAGGTATATTCTTACCTTTTTACACAAGCTCAGTAACACAATCAAGCTTTTTAAACAGCTGTCAGACTTAACCACATATACATCACATGCAAAAAGAAACTGAAAAGACACCCAGGTAGTATTTTCAAAGAAAAGGTTGTTTACTAAAAGATGATAAAAACATATAAAATTAAACACAGAACAATATATCATACAGCTTACAATCATGTAAAATAAAAAGGGAGATACAGACAAAACACTCCTACCACAAAGACTTAATTTATTTTTCTAAGTATTACCTTTCTAAGAGCTTTCCCAGTCAGAGTCTAGAATCATATGTGTCAATCCCATATACAATGTTTCATTTTTAACTCTATCTTTCCCCACCCCTTTTGATGAGGTCAGCTAGAACCTCCCTTAGATAATTTCTGACATGTGTCTTTGAAAATGTGAGTCATTGCTTTGAAAAATCTGTAACTAGCCATTTCCCAAATGTGATAGTCTTTAATTAAACATTTTCTCTTTGAACTTAACAATCCCACTCTCATGTCCTCTTGGCTGATTTCCTGTGCTAGTGTGATCTGAGGGATTTTATGACTCTTCACACATTTCTGGTTATATGCTAAAAGGAGAGGAACTAGCCCAATTACCTGGTCTCCTGTAACATCATAAACCCCACATTTGGTTTTCAACTTCAAAAGCCTAGGCAGGTCATAAACAGGTAATAAAATGCCCTTCCGTAAGGAAATCTTAATTAACTGGTTCTTCTGGTCTGTTTTACAGCATCCTGTGATTTCAGCTACTGACCTTGAAAGTTAAAGGCCACTCTCTCACATACTGACATTTCATACACAGACCATTTATTTATAATATAAACATCATACAGGTAACCAGAAGCAGGGGCAGGGAGTCACAATGTCCACATATTTAGTACAGTGAGACACACTGATACAGTAGGTGTTAATTCCACTTATAAAATAATGTTGAAAGGATAAAAATCAATACATTTAAAGAAAAATTAGCTGCAAGTTTCATGTTGTCTGGTTGTGTTGAGATAATCGAATGTTATGCTTCCCAGTCAATCAATTTGCTGGATTTTTTTATCATGTGACAGAGACAGACAGACAAACAGATGTATGGACTGACAGAGACAGATAGATAGATAGATAGATAGATAGATAGATAGATAGATAGATAGATAGATAGATAGATAGATTGAACTACATGGGCAGGTAAAAACTTCATTTCACTGTCACTCTGCTCCCATTGTATTTGAAATGTCACACGTATGATTTGCCAGACATGTAACTTATATGCAAATTATTTGATTAAAAGAGAAGTTTGAAAACAAGAACCTTTAAAACCTTTTGGGGTTCTAATTAGAATGGGAAAAGGTCCATTCATCCCAAGTTCCAAGATCCCACACTCCTTATCACAAGAGTAGAGGGATATCATTTCTGAAACAACAAAATCACTTTTACAGTGGGGGAGTCAGGGGTTTGGATCCTCACATTATGCTAGGTAGCAAAGCAGCTCTTCCTTGTAGTGGGTAACAGAAGCCCACAGAGGAAAGCCCCATCCTCCCATGCCACCTGTCCCCTGATAGATACAGCACAATGTTGGGGAGCCACTTCTTTCTGTGCTACATCAGCTCAGTACTGTTACTAGTTGACTACTTCGCTATGGCCTCCCTGTCTATGCAACGGCCTGCATCTCAATCCTCAGCAGAATTCACTTGATCTGTAAGAAGTCACTTTATGCTTGGGGCTGACAAGCACAGCCACAGCTGCACCCTCTACACCCAAACAAAATGGTTACCCCTACCTAGCAGAATTAACTTCCAGACATGTCTGCTAGCCAATAAGGTGCTATTGGGTCTAACCCCCCAGCCCTAACTCACTGCTTCCACTCTGTTTCTAGTCTCTACAACACCAGGAACATATGGCTTGGAATGCCTTTGAATTGTTTTTGTGCCATACTCAGCTGGGCAACCGTTCATTTGCAGTTAGGGCCACTGGCTGGTTAAACAAGCTGCCTGATTCCTTGCTCAATCTACCTAAGCTTGGCCTGTTCAAGGGAGCACTTTGGGCAACCCCAACAGTTGAGTACAACTGTAACCGCTAGTCTTCCTAACTAAAGTCCCTCCCGGTATACTCTTTGAACTGCGTCAGACTGGCTCTGCAGCCAGATAGCATTACTATGCTTGTTTTACACTGATTCTGTCTACCTGCCTTATTGTAAAATTGTATGCAACTGATCTAGCCTATTTATTTGTACTCGTCCAGCCATACTTGTTTGACTTTGTTCCACTGGAATTCACTAAATGTATTTGTTACGTTGCCTTGTAATCTGTTATTGAAGTGGATCTTTAATAGAAGAGCACTTGTGTTCAAAGGTATTCTCTGAAATTTTAAATAAATGTTGATAATTTCATTTCTGCAAATAAACTTTTTTTGCTAGTTTACACCCTAATTCACCAACCCTCACCCTCATCCACCCCTTTGCTATCTCCTTGCCCCTTTGCCTGAGGTCCAAGTCTCTGCGCTTCATCACTTGCCCACCACGGTGGCGGCATCTTCAGAGTGACGCCTTCTCCAGCACAAATTAATGCAGTGGAGACCTCTGTGGTGCCAAGGAGTTGTGGTGCCTGAGAGTACCATCTGCTTCATTCTGTTGGGCTGGGGGGTCCTGGCTTTCTTGGACCCACTCCCTGTGACATCGGTGGTTAGGGACCCCAAGCAAAAGCATGCATGCGCACCCTCCCAGAGCCAGTGACACCCCCCAGTTGCTCCATTCACTGTACAACCACCTGTGGTCTCCAATCCTAGGGCAGTGAAACTGGATGACCTCCCCCCGCTGGCCCAACATCTCGTTCTTGAACCCAAGATGTGACATCATGGGCGACTCCACAGTGTTGTGTCAACAAGCTGGCTAGAACTGTAAATAAACATTCAACTTTTATGCCTCATTAAGACTTTCTGTGTGCAATGATTCTTTCGCTTTCCATGGATTACCCAATGGGGTTATTGGCTGCACCTGTACAGTTAGTGAATGTGCTTTTTCCTCCTTCCTCCCCATACATTAGACATGTGAACTCAACTGCATTCACATAACACTCAACTGAATCATTAAATGTACGTTGAAAAGGGGCACATGTACACATGGCAGCTATCATGTGACACCCATGGCCCATGCAGGCATCAGCAATCAATACATGGTTACTTTGATTTCACATGCTGTAGGGAATCAAATGGCAATCAGTGTGCATCAGTCACTGACATTCTAGCCCTCTAGAATTAGGGGAGGTGTCCATTTATACAGCATGGCATCTCAGCTGTAACGTACAAGACCAGCAGGAAGAGATAAGTACTGTAGCAAACTTGATTCTCCAGTTCAAAGACATCAGCTGGCCTCCAAGCCACTAAAATTCCAGTACCAACTGGGGAAAAAGAGTTCATGAAAGTTGAGAACCAACTAAAAATCCAAGTTTCATATTCCCTAACTGTGCTGACGACCAAGCGTGGAACCTGACTTGAAACAACTTGAGCCTTCCATCTAACACCTTCAGCTAAAAATGCACATGAACAAATCGATTAACTTCTCTGAGCAGAACACCGCTGCCTGCCTCCCTAGAAAAGCCTACATTTGTGAGATAAGTTTGCACAGAAACTGTGTCAGTTAGATGGAGGTGATGTCCACTTTGGGAACAACTGAGAGCAGGGCAGTATCCTAATGTTTGCACTGCAAGTAGTGACTAGAATATAGATCTCTCTTTCCTTGTTTTGTAATTAATTGTTTGCAGTGCCCGATTAATAGCACTGCCTGCTTGCAGATGGCTACTGCTGCTTTCCTGTCTGTGCATGTTCAGTACATAAGTATGCACACAAACACACATGCATGCACGCATGCACACACACACACGCACACACACGCTGCATTTAAGTAACTGTGCACTGTATTACTAAGTCATTCACAGCCCAAAGATACAGTTTGTTTTAAACTGGCTGGTGTTCAGTTTCATTCGGAATGCATTGCTAATACAGGGCCTATAAGACAATGCCTTGCAAAATGGAAAGTACAAGTCCCTGGTAACTCATTTAAAACACACCACTGTTCCTGTTCTGTCAGAGCATCAACAGCTCAAATTATAGCTAATTAGTAGTCAAAAGCAACCTACTTAAATCAGTTTGTACAATAGTATAGGGTGTCCATTGGCATGGGGAGGGGATGGATGAGGTATTTCATAAAGTCACGCTATGGACAGTGAAATAAACTGGTTCAGACCAGCATGGAGCACACAGCACCCAAGGTGTCCATATATCTCGGGTGCTCTGTACCCTGGGTGTACTCCATAGCCAGAGCATCCCTGTATCCTTGGCATCCCATATAAACAGCAGCCCTGTACCTTGCACGCCTTATTTCCTGGAAACCCCATGTTCTGGCATGCCCCTGTATCTTGGGCAACAATACCACGAATAGAACCCTGGAGCAGATAGTTTGATGTGATACCCATGTTTCTTTTACAATTTATTTTAACAGAACAGCCCAATGATGGTGCCACATCATGTTTTCAGTGTGGGGGGGTGTTCCAGTTGTACAGCTGGAAGAGATTAAAGCAAACAAGGGTCAAGAAACACAGTATTTTGATGGCAAAAAGGGAGGCATAGGGTTCCTCTTGTCTGCCCCATGGCAGCGACTATACTCTTATTTTAGCACTTTTGTTATCGGCCAGAATGTTGCCATTACTTATGCTGTATAACCTTTAGTGCCACACTCCCTCAGGAATCTAGACTCTATCCTTCAGGAAGAGACTCCTCTCTAGTCTGAACAATGCTAGCTTCCTCTGCTTCACTGAGTAGCTATTATACATGTTTTCCACTCTGTGTGATGTATACTTGCCACTTATCCACCCAATTCCCCAGGACTAGACTGTTCATACTAACCTGAATAGTGCTAGCTTCCCTGCTTCATGGGGTAGCTTTGTACATGATAACCATCATCTGTGTGAAGTATATTTCCCTTATTCATCCACTCAAGGATTAGACTATTCTGTCAGATCTGAACAGTGCCTTCCAGTACTACACCAAGTAGCTACTTTACAGTACATGTTAAGCACCCTGTGTGAAGCATAGCTTCCCATTACCCCCCCCCCCGGGCTAGACTGCCCTGTCCAGACTGAACAGTGCTAGCTTGAACTACTTCATCAGGTGGCTGTTCTGTATTATAAGTCTAATTAATTATTCATGATGGCAGCGGCATCCATGATTGGTTGCCACACCAGTCTGAAATCTCTAAGAAATGACCGGCGCAGCACCCGCTCTGCACTTCCTGCTGTCATGCTCCCACTGCCGCCACAGAAAAGTAAGTAAATGTTGTAAAAAAGAAGCCATTATTGTGATTAGACTTATAATCACAATAATGACCTCAGAGCTGGTCATTTCCTTGAGATTAACAACCGACTGGGTGGGGTTGGCCCTCGGTTGCGCCTCGGGCCACCCTTCTCCCCCAGCTGGTCGTTAATCTCTAGGAAATGTCCGGCTCTTCAGTCATTATTCCTTAAGTATGCCACATTCTGTGTGAAGTTCAGTTTTCCCATATCTGCCCCAGTTAAAACTGTTCTGTCTAATCTAAACAGTGCTAGATTCCACTACTTCACCAAGTAGCTATTCCACATGTTAATCATCCTCTGTGTAAAGAGTAGTTTCTCCTTATCTGCCTTCCCCCAGAATACAGTGTTCTGCCTAGTCTGAACAGTGCTAGGTTCCACTACTTCACTGGGTAGCTTTAACCTCGCTCTATGTATAGTTTTCCCTTAATTTGCAGCCCCCGCCCAGTTACAGTAACTTGCTCAAGTCACAAAAGCATGCAAGCGGCTTTTGCTGAGGTTTGAACCTGAGTCGCTAGGCTTCCAAGCCTATGCTTTAACCACTTTATCACTACACTGCCTCCTCAGTTTGTGATCCACTGTAACTATTGACTGAATTAGAGTGGATATGAAGCAAATACTTGGACCAACCAGTAATTATCTGACTCTAATAGTAGCTGTTCTGCAGGGTAATTATATTTTTTGTTTTTTTCCTTTTGTAGTGATTTTTTAATGTTCATTAAAGATACCAGGTTCACTGCACTAGAGGCCTCAGTTTATCCATGTCACAGGTACAGCATGTGCAACCACAGTGCAGACTCGCACCCCCCACACACACACAAACACTGACCCATCAGTGGGCCCGTCATGGAGGGAACCGCATGTAGTAGGTCAGTGGGTAGATCAGATGCCATGCTCATTCTGTCCTTGATCTGTCCTGTAAGCCTGCCAGCAAGACAGGCAGTGCCTATTGTAATGGTGGTTTTGAGGTGTAGACATCTACCAACTAGCAAGTCGACTGAGAACTGTCACCACTCATTTCACGCCAGTCCACCAAATCTTCTAGCCCCTCATGAAGGGACCGGCGAGCTTGACCCAACTTTGGTTTTATATAACAATGAGTCAAATCAAGCCTAATAATAATTAACCAGACTTCTACAACGAGCTCTGTAGTGCCCATTTTTATCTGTTACAATAGGCGAAAATAAAAGAAAAACTGCATGCTGGACCAAAGTTAATAGATCAACTTAGAAATGAGAAAAAATACACTGTCTAACTGGGATTTCAGCCCAGGCCTGCTTGGAATACCATTCTGCTGCTTTACCAGTTGAGCTACCAGGGCAAATGAAAATCTGGGGCTCACATAGACACTCACGTTTCTCAGTGTACAACCTGGATCCACACAAAATGAACTGAATTTTTTAAAAATATTTTTTTTTTTTGTTGTTGTATATTTTCTTATCTCCTCTGTGGCTGGGGGGGTGTTACCGATGGTTCCCCCCCAGTCCGGCCTGACCAACATCCCCCAGTCTGCCCCCCATCCCAAGCTCAACCCCTTACCTCCCAACCAACACAGCGATCTGTTTACCGTGGTGGACACGCGACCACCGCCACAGGATCCCAGGGGGTTTTCCCAGTGCAGGGGGAGCATCCAGGCAGAAACCGGCGGGGGGCTGCTCGTCCAGCCATCATGTAGCCGCAAGTTTTCTCTGTTTTCCCTCCCATACGTCTGTGGAGTGCAATGATGCCAAGGGACCAGAGCGCGCGTGCTAGTGCACGCACCCCCTCCCAGCGTCTGCCACAGCACGTCCCTCAAGTTCTGCCCCTGACCTGCCATAGCCCCCAGCCACCGCTAGGAGCCGGCAAGACAGCGAGGCATTCCCACTCCCACCCCCGGAGAAAGGAGAGCAGTCTAACGGATGCTCGATCCTTCTCCACCCCTGCCAACCCCCGACGGCCCAGGCTCGTTCCCAAACCCAGGTCGCTGGCGTAGCACGAGGTGTGGCGTCCAGCGCCTCAACCCTCAGCGCCACCGGGCCGGCGTTTTAAAAATATTTAAATATAAAATGTATATTAAACTGTAGTTCCACCTGGTGGCACTGAGGGGTTGAGGTGCTGGACACCACACCTCATGCCACGCCAGTGACCCAGGTTCAGGAGTGAGCTCGGGTGGATGGGGTCGGCAGGGGAGGGAGAGGATGGAGCATCTGTAGGACTGCTCTCCTCTCCCAGGGAGGGATGGGACACAGTGACTGGCGTTGCCTGCCACCTAGCGGAGGCTGGGTGCCGACACGCTCAGTCCTGTACATAGGGGTCGGAGGGCGGAGCAACTGGCAGGCATGCAGCGTGCTGAAGCATGCGTGGCACGCCCCTTGCCAGCATTGCACACCCCACCTCTGAATAACACCAGAACAAGGAAAATGGAGCACCCCAGTCATTGCGGCTTGATGGCCGTCTGACTGTACCAGCGCTGGCTCCGGAGGGGATCACCAGTGTGGATCCGGTCTCAGTGGGGGAGTTGGTCAACCCCTGCCACCCTGCCACGGGGGGTAAGCCATGTGGTAATTGGGTGATCGCCCTCACTGGAGACTGGCATGGGTCAGACGGCGGCCAGAGGATAAGGATGCCCAAAGAATAGGGACATCTGGGGCCCCCGGAGAGAAAAAGTCACACACAAAAAAACAATTAAATTGTAGTTCAAATTTGAGTAGCTCCAAGTTGTGAACCATGAACAATGAGTATTATGGGCAGCACAGGTTTCTAGTTACCCTACTAGCTCAACTAGAAGAGAAGCAGAACAGTAGTTCAAGCAGGCTTGGGTTCAAATCCTAGTTAGGGTACTTAATTTCTTTGTCATTTGTAAACTATATGCACATCACAACCATTATTAAAGAAATGATAGAACAAGCTGTTTAAAAGAGAGAGAGACTGCTCCAGATCTCTTTGGTTTATTGTTTCAAATAGCAGGATGTTTTTTGACCAGTTCCATTCTTGTTAGTTGTTGACCCACTGACAGCTTGTCCTGACCCCTTTCCGCAACTTTCCAAATGTGACCCACACGTTCTAAAACATTGGTTCGTCTCACTGACTGACCATATTTCTCCAGTGATAAGCAATTTATCCTCATCCTTCATGCAAAATATGTTTTTCCCCATTTACTTTAAATCCTAGGCTTTGACTGAAAAGATACGTCTGTTTGCTTACTTAGTGCCTTTTGCTTGTGAACTTTGATCCCATGGTCTGTGTTATGCGTCACATGTGCTTTTGTTTAAGGCTGCTTTTCCAATTATGGAACTTATGTTTTCTTGACTGAGAAGATAAATGGCACGTTTTTGCATTGCTGCATGTGCTGGTTTATCTTGGCGTGCAAGGTAGAAGATGTGACCAGCTGAGACAGAATAAAATCCTGTTTGAAAACCAGTATTAGGCATGGACCTGGTGTAGCTGTTATGATCCAGAACCCCATTGTATCATTTCCCCCAAAACATTATCAATTCTCCAAAGCAAAGTCTAAAAGGCATTGCCAGTCTCAATTCAAATTGAAATAAATAGCACCATGGAGCCTAGCAACACTTTAATCAAATAGCTGAGCCTGCCATTTAATTCCATTTGAATCCCAGGGACCAAAGACTCCGGAAAGTGTTATTTGTTTTGATATTTTCCATATCACCCCTGTTGGAGACCTACATAGCTTACCAACTATTCAGAGGTGCTCTTCTCCACCTCTTGCCCAGATACATATCTTGCTCCTCCCTGTGCTCTCCCTACAGTGATTTGCAGCACACAACGCAGCACCCCTCCAGCCCTGACACGCACACACACACACACACACACACACACACACACACACACACACACACACACACAGAGCAGGGTGTCTCTATGAATTCTTTGTAGCCAGTGGGCAAGAAGGTTTCTGAAAGTATTGGACTTGGTCACTGAACTTTAAGGAGTGACTGGGTCACTCCAGCTCTGCCTTTTACCCCTGGAAGTTCCACTCTCTTGCCAACATGATCCCCCCCCCCCCCCCAAACACCACTCCTGGCTTGCTCTGGAGAGGCGGGACATTTTGTGGGTAAGCATGATACATTATTTTCTCTTGTGTTTCTCTTGTCCCCAGCATCTTTTGTGATTTTAGTTCCAACACCTTGCTTGTCCACTGGTTGCATAAGTAAACAACCATCTGTTGCGGAAGTGCATTTTTGCCTACATACAAGTGCTCTGTGAGGTGTCTTTATATAAAGCTTTTTCTCTGGTATAATCTATCTTTCCGCTCCTCTGGTCAGTGTTCCAGCAACCTCCCAGTCCGGTTGGACACTATCCCAACCATCACTCTGGTTGTTTCAGCATGGTACAGTGATCAAGGGTACCAGCAATTGCCATCTGAATTACACTTACTCAGATACTCTTTTGATATTTTGGAAGCACCCATAATTTAATAATTTGGGTCTGAGTGGGTAATACAGATATTGCTGGCTCTATTTTGGGGTAACCCAGATTCTTATTTCCGGACCAGTTACCAGAGTGTCTGGGGGGGGTGCTAGAACACCGTATGTGCCTATCATAGTAACAAGCATGTCAGACATTTCCTAAAGCATTTTTAAGTCACATTTGTCCTGGGCTGAACTGGGGTACATGGGAACAAACAAATAGAAGAGAGAAGACATAAGTGCCTTATTTGAATTTTTGAACCCAGGCCACCCAGAAAACCATTCTGTTTGCACTACCCTTTATGTCACCAGGGCAACTGGAAACTTGGGACTCCCAGAAGCACCGTACTCTTTCTCTGATGCATGACCTGGTGCTGCACAAATAATTACATTTTCATATACAAGGGTGCAGTGTGCACATACATAGAAACCAAACAAGCAGAAGTGAGAAAGAAATAAGTGCATTAGCAGGGATTTGAACCCATGTCATCTGGAATACTGTTCTAGTTGTTCTACCAACTGCACACCAAGGCAACTGGAAAGCTGGGTCTACCTTTTCTTGAATACTTGGTTGAATATTCAGTATTCAGCAGTCAAATATTTGTATATTTGGTATTCAGGTATTCATTATTTGTGCTTTGTGGAAAAAAAAAACCTTCCCTCACCCTTGCTTATTAATCAATGCCCCATGCATCTCACCCTGCCCAAACATAGTAAATATTGTGACCCCCTACCTGTTGTCTGCACCCTGATCCTACCCTCCTAACCCCAGCACCTACAATATTTATAATGTTATTTGTTTAGTCCCACAGTGGATGCCTGGCACAGCCCATCTGCCTCCATGGTTGGCCACTGTCACCATGAAATAAAAGTGCTTGTTTGCACTAAACGAAGTATGCCCTGAGGTCTTTACCCACCCACCCCACTCTGTCAGCACCTGGATCCCACCATCCTCCCCCAGCACCCAATTCTTGCCTCAGAAGGCAACCGACACAACCCACCCCCCTTTACAATGGTAGCACACCACCACAACAACTTTTTACACAGCAAACACCACTACAGTGACTAATTTTACCAGGTCGCTGTGGTGGTCCACCGTATGCCAACCCCGTGACTCCCCTGTTGCTCCTGTATCATTTTGTTTACCCACCTCTGCACGTTCTCCAGCTTGTTGATGTCTTTTTCCGGTATATGTTCCATAATTGTACACAGTACTCTGGGTGCAGTCACACCAGAATCCTCTACAGGGGAAAATATGACCTCCTTTTTTCTGCTGATGAACCCCTTACCAATATATATCAGCATCCTGTTAACCTGCCGTATTGCCTTATAACATTGTGGTGAAGTTTTGGGGTAGTTGGGGATCACCCCCTCCCAGATTAATTTTCTCCTCCTCTGTCACAGTAACTGTCACCCCCCAGCCTATATTCTGCCCCTGGGTTTTTGTTTCCCCGTGCATGACCTTGCAAGTTTTTGCTTTCAAGCCCAGCTGCCAGATTTCTGACTACCACTCGAGCCTGTCCAAATCCACCGTTAACTCATGAATCCCTCCTTCAGTGACAGTTCTGCCACAGGATGTAAACAAGCATTTATCAATGCCGAATGTTGTCTCGCTGGCATTGGTAGTGCCGGAGTTAGAGACGTATAATAGGAATGGCAGTGAAGTATTGAAGTGACGCCAACCCCACCCCCACCCTGTAGAGACCGACAGGCTTTGGGGTGTGCCTTTGGGTTGTCAGCTATAACGCTCATGCCATTGTACCTCACCCTACCCTGTAGACACTGACAAGTGTCGTGGTGTGTTTTGGGGTCTTTGGGCATTATACTTACCCCATACCATAAGGAAATATGCTGAGGTGGGTGCAGTATAGGAGAATTGGGTGAACTTTGTGACGTACAGTGCAAGGCACACCACGATGCCTGCCACTGGCTGCAGGGTGGGGGTGGGGGTAGAATGGCATGAGCATTACAGCCGATGATCCCAAGTAACCCCTGATGCCTGTCAGTCTCTACAGCATGGGGTGTTACAGTTGATTTGCTGGTCAAGGCACCTAGCTTCACCTGAGCTCTTTCCTTTTAAGACTGCTTGAAAGGCAGAGTAGAGAAACTTACCAGAGCAAGGGAAAAGGATTAGGACTTATTTTGGCTAAGCAGATTTACTGTGTGGTGTTGTTTTTATTTTTTACTCACAGGGATTGCTACTGTTTGTTGCTAACATTTCATTGCTTTATTTTTCTCTGTAGCAAAGTGTTTCTTACAGCGTATATCTTCTCTGAAATTATTACAGGTGGTGCTTTACAGGTTTTACAGTTGTATCTAACATTAGGATAAGCTTTCAGGGTTACTGCATTTGTTGTTGACTGATTGTTTCTGCTCTTACCTCCTTGTTCTTTCGTCCGTGGTTCTTCTTTTTCGGCAGCGGAAGGGCCCAGCCACCTACCCCCATCCCCAACCACCCCACACTACACTCCTTTTATAGGGTACCACAGTTGTGACATTTCCTGTGGCAGAGCAGGAAGGGGTGGATCAGTGGGGCCTCCACAAGGTGAGCTCATTTACAGGGACACTAGTAATTTAACTTGTTATAACAAGTTAAACAAAACACAATCAAGCCATTACTTGCATTTTTTCCTTTTTTTTTTCCCTTCTAATTACTCTGACTAGGTTATAAACCAGGCAACTTATCTGGAATGGATATCATTAACTGCAGGTACTGTGGAACAATTTTCAGAAGGACAGTCTTACAGGATTTAGGACACTGTCCTACATGCTGGGCCTTTGGAGATCTTAGGGCTCAGCTCCGGGCAGCATGGGCAGAGATTGCACGCCTCAAATTTCATATTCAAGAGGAAATACATTATAAGAACCACCCGCCATTTCCCCAGCATCCAACAGAAAAACCTCAACCGCAGAGGGTAGTTGGTCCAGGAGGTTGGCAGGTGGTTAGGAGGGGCAAATCGGGTGCCCCATCACTCTCTGCTCTCCAACATATTACATCCAAAAACCATATAAACACTACAAGCAGGTATCTGCCTCTATCTCTGAAATCAAACAAAGAGGCAGAAGACACTGCAGAGCAGGACACTGCAGCACAGGAGCTAGCACAACAAAACTCACCCAAATCAGGAACCAAAACAAAAAAAGCAAAAAGGAAATCCAAAAAACTTCTGATCATAGGAGACTCCATGATTCGGGGAGTTGATACCCATCTCCAGCCAGAGGTAATGGTCAGATGTCTCCCAGGTACATCAGCATGGAGAGACACTGACCGCATTACTAAAATTGTTCACAAAGCCGGAGAAAACATTGATGTCCTAGTACACATAGGGACTAATGATCTCGCCAGCCGGTCAATTGTGGAGACCAAGGAACACCTGACCAGTCTGGGTGACAAAATATCATCTATTTCATCCGGCATCTCCTTCTCTGAGATCCTGCCAGTCTGGGAGAGGGGAGCAGATGGACGGAAGGTCAGAGAAGGGGAGATAGGGGAGCTAAACACGTGGCTCAAAGGCTGGTGCCAGGAAAAAGGACACAGATTTGTAGGGAACTGGCAACAGTTCTGGGAGCAAAAGTTCTTTAAATTTGATGGACTGCATCTGACTAAGGAGGGAGTCAGTGCATTGGGGCAGAAGTTTGACGTCTTTGCAGAATATTTAAACTAGCAAATGGGGAGAGGGGTGCAGCACCCCATACGTCGAATGGGAAGAACACCCCTCCCCCCTCAGCTAGTGGTCAAACAGGGATTCAGCATGTTTGCAGTTCTTTTGCATCACCAGGTAAGAAAAAAGGTTTGTCTCCCCATACGACGCACAGGGGTAATGCCAAACCTCACCCAACAACTAACACACCAAAATCTGGCCAATGGAAAATCATGTACACAAATGCTCACAGCCTGGGAAATAAGATCCCAGACCTGCAGGCAATAATGTCAGAGGCTAAACTAGACATAGTAGCATTTAGTGAGACGTGGTTTACCAGTAACCACACTTGGGAGACTTCAGTACCTGGCTATGTATTGTTCAGAAGAGACCGAGGTGCAAAAGGGGAGGAGTGGCCCTGTATGTCAATGAAAATATCAAAGCTACAGAAATTCAGAATACACATAAGGAGCCAGAAGAACTGTGGGTCACCCTGGAAGCAGGAAATGGGATAGCCATAAGAACTGGGGTTGTCTACAGGCCCCCAGACCAGGGAGAGGACATGGACACATTACTGTTAGAAGACATACAAAACATGACAGCTAAAGGGGAGGTTCTGATAATGGGAGACTTCAACATGCCGGATACAGATTGGTCAACACCAGCAGGAACATCTGCCAGAACTAGACACATAGTGGATTCCCTGCAGGGGGAGGGCCTCAAACAACTGGTACAGCAACCCGCAAGAGACAGGGCTATCCTAGATCTAGTACTGACTAACAGGGAAGGGATCACAGATCTCCAGGTGGAAGGTTACCTGGGGGCCAGTGACCATCACATGGTATGGTTCAATTTGGCTACTACATCTAAATCATCCCACTCCAAGGCAAAAATATGGGACTTCAGAGGAGCTGACTTTGATAAGATGGCCAACAGAGTTAAGCTAGCCCTGGCAAAAAGAAACACAGGTGAGGGGGTACAGGCAAAGTGGGCAAGCATTAAGGATGCAATACTTGAAGCAACATCTCATTGTGTTAGACAGAAAAGGAAGTGCAAAAGAAGAAGGAAACCACTTTGGTTCTCAAATACAGTAGCAGAAAAGGTCAGAGCCAAAAGGCTGGCCTTCAGGAAATATAAGGCAACACAGTGGGATGAAGATAAGGAGGCATATCAAACTGCCCTAAGGGAAGCAGGGAAGGCAGTAAGGCAGGCAAAGTCCCAAACTGAGGAAACACTAGCACAAACAGTAAAAGAAGGTGACAAGACTTTCTATAGATACATTAGTGAAAGGAGAAAGTCCAGAGGGGGTATTGCTAAGCTTAATGGAGAAAAGGGAGCATGTGAGGAGGAGGACCCTGTAAAGGCATCTATCCTAAATAGATACTTTTGCTCAGTATTTACTGAAGAGAAGTTAGGGCAGGGCCCACAGCTCAGCATCATGGACACAGGGGAGAGGGAGGTGAGCACTACTCCCTTCACAAAAGAAAGGGTCCTACATGCATGTGCTTATGTGCATGTTAGAGCCCTGAGTCAGCAGCATCCTGCGGTGTACAAGGAAAGTAAAAAAAAAAAAAACAATCTGCAATGAGCAAGATGACAACACAGTGCTCTCAGGCCCTGACTTCCTGACCTACTGCTTGACAGTCCCACACTTGATGAGTCAAGCAAGGGAGCAGCTGAGCATATTATGCTCTGGCAGCCTGAGGCAGAGGTAAATTCCAGTGATGGGAAGGACTGGGAGTACCTGTTTACAGATGGGGCACTATCAGTGTCAGAGAGGACTAAACAGAATATCAAAAAAAAAGAAGAAGAAACTGGCCCGCCGGTGCAGCGGTTAAATTTCCCCTTGCAACGCCGACAACCTGGGTTCTGGAGCAGACCCGGGGAGGCGGAGGGCCGGCTGGGGGAGAAGGATTGAGCATCCTGGGGACTACTCTCCTCCAGGGGGAAGGGAGGGGAAGAGCATCCCATGCTTGATGGATCCCTGGCGGAGGCCGGGGGGCACTGCAGCAACTGGCGCCAGTTGGGAGTGGATGCTGGATGTCATTGCATGTCCCCGCCCCGCCATCCACTGCCTCTGAAGCCCACCGGGGATCGTGGTCCCGCTGCCATGTCCCCGACGGGGGGAAGGGGAATCCATGGCTTGCCCACGATGTCCTTAAGGAGTGGGAAGCCCCCTTGGTGGCTCCGCCCAGGGGGTATGCCTGGATGTGGTGATGGATGGGTTCAGAGGAGAGGGGGCTCAGAACAAAAAAAAATAACACTATACATCAGTTTCCTTATTTTGTGGCTTCATTACCCTCCATGGAACGTTTAGTTGGCACAGAATGTGATTGATGATTTCCTGGGGTCACTCCTCTGTTTGTTGATGCAGGGCTCGAGCTTTGAGATGCATATTCTGTGGAGGAGCTGTAATTGTGCCAGCAGGTTCGCTGGCTGCATCAGCAGCAGGGAAGAGTATCCGGGGACCACATTCAGTGGTGGGAGCAGGAGCAGCGGAGTGTCTGAGGCCGCATTTGGCGGCGGGAGCAGGAGCCGCAGTGGGACTGGAGGCAGTAATTGGCGGTGAAGAGAGTGGGCTGGAGCTGCAGAGAGTGGACCAATTGGCGCAGAGCACCAGTTTTGAACCCATGGCTGGACTATAAAGGGGCAGGCCCAGCCGCTTTCGGGACTAACTCTGTGGAGGAACTGTAATTGTTTCCCACCCCCTGGCCCCAACCTCTATTAAATAGTCGGCAGGGGAGGAGTCAGGGGAGAGGAATGGGCTGAGCTAGTGCTGAACTTTTAGCCATGGGACATTCAGTTCTTGACTGGCACCTTCAGTGCTGTGTGGGGGATTGTTTTAAGTGAACTAGTATAGTTGATCATTGTTTAGGCACCTGTAGCACTTGTTATTGGGGAACCCAGTGGGATTGTTTTTTCCAGTGGCTTGTGGGGCTTATTGTCTTAAAAAAAAAATCTGCTATGAGGAGGACGGGAATGCATGTCACTAGAGCAGGCATCTTTGGGAGGGCTGTTGGGTGCACAGGATGTGAGGCGTCTGTGGTAATTGACTGGGCTTGGAAGTTCGGGTTTGCCCAGTGTGCTATCAGCTGGCACAGCTTAGAGAGGAGGTTGAGGGGATTAGGAGGCAGCTGGGGGTTTTGGTGGAGGTTATGGAGGAGGTGGGGGAAGTAGGGGTCAAGGGGTCACCAATGTAGCAGCACTGGTTATTAAAGCCTGTGGCATGGGGGAAGAGCAAAGGGGGACACTTGGGTGGCATATGGGGATCCTGATAGAGGGGGCCCAAAAGGACAACATTTCCAAAAAAGCAGACGGACATCTGAGGTTGTACAGAGGGAACCGGGGGGAGGGTTGGGCAGGGCAGGCTTAGGGTCTGGCATTAGGCTCAGCAACCGCTGCTCCCCTCTATATCTGGTAGCAGAAGAGGGGAGTGTTTGGGGGGAGGATGCAGCTGTGGCAGGGGTGGATAGGGAGGAGAGGGCAAGAGGCAGGGCCCGGAAATCAGGAAGAATGGGGGGTGCATGGAGTGCGAAACAGCAGGGGACGGGGGCGCACAGGACAGGCTGAGGGGATGGGGAAGGGAGGGACAGGGCAAGGAGGAAGATCAGGTGAACAAGGGGGAGGCTGCAGCAGAGGGGACTGAGGGTTTGGGCCAGTGGGGCATGGCAAGCAGAGGGACGCTGAATGCAGACGGGATGAAAGGAAGAAAGAGCCAGGCTAGGTCCAGTGTGGGGTCAGGGGGGATAGTGATGCAAATAAGGATACCCTAGTGGAGGGGTGCCCCGGACTGGAATAGAGGGGGAGGCCGAAGAAAATAGGGAGAGGATAGCATATGACACTCAGACTGTGAAAGGGTGAGGAGCCGGCTTGGGGAGGCCGGAAAAAGGAGGAGGAAGGAAAGGAAGGAGGAGAAACCTGGGGATAAGCATGGAGGCAAGGGGCAGGTTAGAGTGCTCCTGTTGGGGATTCCATGATCGGGGGTTATCCAGTGGAAAGGGCAGGGGAGGGTAAAGCCTGTCCGGTAAGAATCACATGTCTTCCTGGCCTGATGGTGCACAAGGCCAAGCACGAGGTATATTCACTGGCAAGGGAATATGGGGGTTCCCTGGACATAATGGTGCACATGGGTACAAATGACATAGCGGGGAATAGTGAATTAGAGGTACCAGCAAGGTTTCGGGAGCTAGCCAAGGTTTGCCATTCCATAGGTTGCTCGATCTCCTTCTCGGAAAGCCTGTCAGTGCCGAGCGCTAGTGAGGAGAACAAGCAAAAAATTAGGGAGGTGAATCAGTGGCTTGGAATGGTGTGAGGCTAGGGGGTATGGGCTGGTGGAGGACTGGGGTGCAACCTGGGAGGATAAGGGGCTGTACTGTAGGGACAGGCTCCACCTCAGTTTGGAAGGGAAGGAAATCCTAAAGCTGAAAATAACAGGGTTCATTAGTGACAGATGGGGTTTAAACTTGTGAAGGGGAGGGGTGGAAGAAGGGGTTGTTGTGGGGGGTCCGATTAAAGAGGGATTTGGGGCTGGAGGGATACAGAAAAAGGCCAACAGGTAGGGTCGGGGGGGGGGAGAGTATGCGCCCACACGGGAGCACAAGGGTGGGGAATGGGAGGAGTGGAAAGGGGTGGAGGGTGGGCCTAACAAATGCCAGGAGCTTAGGGAAATAAGATGCCTGAGCTCCAGGCAATGCTATCTGAGGGGGCAGTGGACATGGCAGCTGTCACAGAGACCTGGGCCACCCAAGGGTATGACTGGGACCTAAGCCTGTAGGGTTACACTATGTTAAGGAAGCATGGGGGGAGGGAAGGGGGGGGAGCACTGATGGTCAGAAATGGCATTGGGATGGGGGTGGAGGGGAGCGTGGAAGCGATTTGGGTCACCCTGCAAACGGGGGCAAGAGGCAGTATAGCGCAGTGGTCTAAGGCTTTGAGCTGCAAATCTGGTGACATCCAGCAGACCAGACCTGGGTTTGAATCCCACAGCTTCCACTTGCATACTGTGTGACCCTGAGCAAGTCACTTAACCTCCTTGTGCTCCCAGATTGCTCCTGTAAAAAAGCTTTCAGCTTAGTGTGCTATACCTGGTTAAACAACTAAATAAAAAAAAAAAAAAAAAAGAGCTTGCTAAGCTCAGGGTGGATAAGGCAATGGGACCTGATGGCATACATCCCAGGGTACTTAAGGAGCTAAAGGTGGAACTAGCAGAGCCATTAGCAGAACTGTTTAGTGAGTCTCTGAGCACAGGAGAGGTCCAAGAAGACTGGAGAAGGGCTCATGTGATCCCCGCCCACAAGAGTGGTAGCAGGAGGAGGCGGGGAACTACAGACCGGTCAGTCTTACCTCAGTAGTGGGCAAGATTATGGAGGCACTCCTTAAGGAAAAGATAGTGCAACACCTGGAATCCATAGGGGCACAGGATCCAAGACAGCATGGGTTTACAAAAGGAAGGTCCTGTCAAACAAATCTCATAGATTTCTTTGACTGGGTAACCAGAGTGGTGGACCAAGGAGGAGCAGTTGATGTCGCCTACCTTGACTTCAGCAAAGCTTTTGACACTGTTCCACATAGAAGATTGATAAATAAGCTAGGTAGGCTCGGAGTGGGTCAGAAGTTGGTCAACTGGGTAGCAAGCTGATTGATAGGCAGAAAACAGAGAGTGGTGGTAAATGGTATACAGTCAGAAGAGATGCAAGTCACAAGTGGGGTACCTCAGGGATCAATCCTGGGGCCAGTCCTCTTCAACATCTTCATTAGTGACCTTGCAGATGGACTAGAGGGTAAGGCTTGTCTGTTTGCAGATGACACCAAGATCTGCAACAGAGTAGATGATCCAGATGGGGTGGGCAGAATGAGAAGAGATCTGGATAAACTAGCAAAATGGTCAGAAGAGTGGCAACTAGGATTTAATGCAAAGAAGTGCAAAATCATGCACATAGGGAAGAGAAACCCTGAAGCCACCTATAGGCTGGGAGGGGAGTTGCTAGCAGTCACAAAGGAAGAAAGAGACTTGGGCATCATCATCACTGATGACCTGAAATCATCCAAGCAGACCTCTAAAGCAGTAGGTAAGGCTAGGGGGTGTTAGGGTGTATTAGTAGGGGTATCACAAGTCGTAAGAGGGAGGTAATAATCCCTCTTTACAAGACACTGGTTAGGCCCCATCCGGAGTACTGCATGCAGTATTGGAGGCCACACCTTCACAAGGACATTAACCAAATTGAGGCAGTCCAGAGAAGGGCAACCAAAATGGTGCAGGGACTGCATCAGAAGACATATGAGGACAGATTAACAGAGCTCAATATGTATACCCTTGAGCAAAGGAGGAAAGAGGTGATATGATTGAGGCATTCAAACACCTTAAGGGCATTAACAAGGTGAAAGAGTCTAACATGTTTAAATATAAGAAAAATAGCAGGACAAGAGGACACAGCATGAGATTAGAGGGGCCGATTAAGGGGAATGTGAAATTTTTTCACAGAAAGGGTGGTGGATGCATGGAATGGCTTACCACAAGAAGTGGTGGCTATGAATACAGTGCAGGGCTTCAAACAGGCATGGGATAGGCATAAAGGAACAATACAAATGACTATGAATAGATAGGCCACTGACAGAGCAAAGGCCGATGGCACATTTATAAGGTAGAAAAAGAAATGGGCAGACTGGATGGGCCTTGCGGTCCTTATCTGCCGTCAACTTCTATGTTTCTGTATGTAACACCGTAGGCATGTGTTGGTATTTTCACTCTAAATTTTCAACATGGGCTGTTTGTGAGCCCACCTCATGAAAAGCGGCACTATCAGTTTGTTAGCTGAAAGGTGGTTTTGCACAGCGTCTATGCCATTTGGAGACACAGGGATGAAAACACATTTTGGGCAGTATGTGGAAAATGACATCTGTATTGTTCATGAGGAGGAGTAAAAAAATGGCAACGTTGAAAATCTGGAGTGAAAATATGAGAAATTGGTGAAGTCATGAGCATGCATAAAAACTGCGCAACACACATCCGTAACCCAATTATTTTTGGGAGTTTGTCACCCACATTTTTAACATAGGCATTTTGGGACCTTCCCTCATGAACGGTGGTGCTGAGATTTTGTTAATCAGTCCCAAAAGTTGATTTCCTACAGCGACCATGCCATTGTGCGCTACAGGTGCAGAAACACATTTTGGGCAGGCTGTGAAAAATGATAGCTGTACTGTTGATAAGGAGATGTAAAAAAATGCCAGTGTTGAAAATCTGCATGGAAATATTGCAAATTTGTGAAGTTACAAGGGTGCATGGAACTGTGCAACGCACGTTTGTAACATAGTCATTCTATGGACTTTCGGCACCAAATTTTCAACAAAGGCATTTTAGGACCTCTGCTTATGAACAGTGTCACCATTATTTTCCCAAACTGTCCCGAAAACTGATTTCACACAGCGACCGCACTATTCTGCGCCGGACGTGCGGAAACACATTTCAGCCAGGATATGTAAAATGACAGCTGTACTGTTCATAAGGAAGTGTGGAAAAATGCAAATTTTGAAAATCTGGAGTGAAAATATTACAAATTCATGAAGTTAAGAGCGTTTGTGGAAACAGCGCAATGCACACTCATAAAACAGCCATTATTTTGGATTTTTTTCACCAAATTTGCAACATAGGCTTTTTGAGATACCCCCTCATGAACAGTGGCACTGTCGTTTCGTTACTCGGTCCTGAAAGGTGATTCCACGCAGTGACCGCAAAATCACCTTTCAGGACTGAATAACACCATGACAATGACTGAGCTCATGAGGAAGAGTCCTAATAACCCCATGTTGAAAAGTTGGTGCAAAAATTCCAAAAAATGGCCAAGATATGCACCAAAGTTGAAAAACCCTATTTATGACATTATACAGCTTAGCGGCATTTCTTCAGTTCACAGTCGGCTTTGAAGAGAGCAGATGTGTTCCCCGTCCACCAAAGATCGTCGTGCCAGACTCCAAAGGTAAGTATGGGGTGAGGGGTGTGGGGAGGCAGGGAGGCGCCAGAGGGGTGAGCATATTGTAGGAAGGGGCAGGGAGACCTCAGGGACCATTGTATTCTTTCACAGGGTTATTTTTTATTTTCTCTTTCACAGGGTTTTTTTTTATACTTTCTTTTTCTCCCTCCTAGTATTTCTTACCCTCTTGGTCCTACTCCTTCGGGCCTCTCAATGCTCTTTTTGCTGTCCCCTAGATCTGCCCCTAGAGTGCCTCCTCTCCTTCCTCCTGCGCAGTGGGGTCTTGTCTGGTGTGGCGGTCTGAGTGGAGGGGCCATCATCCAGGACCGCGAGGGTGATTTTTCCCCTTAACTTTAGGCCACATCCCCTTGGGACGCCGGCGCTTGGGACTACATCCCGAGAGGTAACGTGCTGATGCACAGACCTCTCATGCTATGCGACGTGCTCCCTCCCTAATTCCCCTATAGGAGTCGCTTGTCCATTTGTGAACTGTGCTTCCACCGGACCCTTTATGGGAATGATGGCGGCTTGCGCGTCCTGGGTATCCCACCCTGAGGGAGAGAGCATCCATAGGGGCGCCAATCCTCCCTCCCCGCTCAGCCCCGGCTCCCAGGTCCGTACCCAACCCGGCCGACGGCGTAGCGCAAGGTGTGGCATCCAGCGCCTCAACCCTCAGCGCCACCGGGCCGGCTCTTTCACAGGGTTAAAGGAGATTTGGCATGCTGGGGTGGGCTCCCAGTGTGACACCTAAGTGTTTTTTTGGGGGGATGCTGTAGCCGATGGGGGATTGGGCACCCCTCTCAGCACATAACAAATGGGGGGGTGCATGATGCCGACAGGGAGTGGGCTCCCCTGTCAGCACATACCTTAGGTCAGGGCATGCCGACAGGGGGATTGGGCACCCCCGAAGTCGGCATTATGGCAGGCAGTGTGCCGCCATGTTTTACTTTTTCACCAGGGCAAGCATGCTGGGAGGTCCGCTGCATATAATGAGCTTTGCTGTCTGCCATAGTGCCAACTCTCTGAAAAGTTCTAGCTCCCACTGGGTCCTACAGCATCCACCTCAGACCCACTAGTGTGCATCAATGGTAAAGATATTGTTAGAATCTCAAGAATTACTGTAAGTATGTAATTTTAATTTTTCTACTGACTGCTTTTTGTTTGTTTGTTTTTTGCTTATTGCTCATTCATGTATTCGATTGTGATCAGTATAGCAGACTGAGTGGCTAAGGTTTAAGGCAGAAGACGCATGGCCCTTACTTCTGAAGGCATGTTCAAACCCTACAGCTGTGCAGCTTTGGTGAGAAATTAATAGCACTATGGCACTGTTGTTTAGTTTTCTTTTCTTTTTTTTTTTTTTTTTTGTTATAGCAAAGTCACACCAAAGTTGGTGGCCAGGCAAGTGATCAGACAGGCGGGGCAGTCACTCACACTTCTGCTCACTAAGCCAGTAAAAAAAAAATGGCAGTTTCAAGATTTTTCACATTGTGATGCAGCTCACTAATTTCTCTGTTTAAAAGGCAGGCAGCCACCGGGACTAGTTATTTACTGGTCTCTGTCTCTGTTGCCTGATACCTGGCTGGTGAGTGCTCTTGACCAGTCAGAGAACAAGGTTTCTCTAACCCATTTTCTAAACAAAACTGCCACCTACTTGAGTCACATGCCAGCTGCTGCCTTGCCTGCCCTGATCACTGTCAGACAGCATATACCTTTTTTGCTACTTTACCTTCAAATTCAGCTCATTAACTAATTTATTTGTGGCCCATATAGCTGACAGACAGATACCTCATTCTGGATAGGCCCAAAATTATTCTGAAAATTTGCCCTGGAGAGACTCTTCTGGATAAGCTTAATATCTGGATGACCGAGGAATCCGCTATAGCATAAACAGTGCAGTTAAATCTCTTTCCACAAGTTTCTAACCTAGATGGCAACTTTAACTCCCCATTCTCTGCTACCCTCTGAGTCCTCCCTGTCAGCCAACTTTCCACTGGTGTAGCTATCTTATCCCCCACCCCAAGATTCCTCAATTTTCTTTACTAGTCTCCTCTGTGGGACTGAATCAAAGCCTTACTGAAGTGCAGGTACTTTATGTCAACTGCCTGTCCTTTGTCGGATTACCTAGTAACCAAGTCAAAGAACTCCATCTGGTTCATCTGGCTTGACCTCCCTTTGGTGAACATGTGTTGCCTGGCATCTTGCAAGCCATTTACCTTGATTAAGTCCACCAGTCTTACTCTCAGTGGTCTCTTGACCTTCCCTACTACAAATGTCAAGCTGACTTTAACAAAAATGTTGATTTAGAATCTTGGTCTTACCTCTGCCCCCCTTCCTTCCATCCCTCCCACTTTCTCAGCTGTAAACGCCACCCTTGACTTTGCATTTCTCCCAGATATAACGAAAGAATGCCTTGTCCCCCAGCTTTGCCCCCTTTGGACTTAGTATTTCTGACCCTCCTGCTGGTTAACCTGGCTGCCTTTAGATATGTCTCCCTGTCTTTTTCTGTTTGCCTTCCTTTATACTTTATTAATGCTTTTCTCATCACTCGCATTCCGTACTTTATTTCTGGTGTCCTATCAGGGTTACTGACTCTGTTGGCTTAGTTTCTCCCAGTTTGACTCTGGACATTGTCAGCTGGCATTAGCTATTAGAGTACAGAACAGCACATGCATAGGGAGAGTAGCTGAGAGGGAAGTAACTGTGAGGGGATGTTCTAATACAGGAAATTGTGCAGAATCACTTGTATAAATAATGTTCTGGTTTTAACAACCCCAACTTAATTTACGTTATTGCCAAATATTAGGGTCCCAGGACTTCACAGAGGCAGCATAAGATAACATTAAAGAAAGAAATACAACAGTACTACATTGTTTTGGAAATTTTTTTTCTTCATATTGCCTAGCCATCAAGACTTGTAGAGTCCCCCCCCCATGCCAACACCCCCCCCACACACACACACACATCTGCACAGGGGTTTGGGTTCCTGTTCCCTGACTGGTTTATAACAAAGAAATTAGATTTTGCCAGTTCTATCCCCTCTGATGGATTATAGTCCTGAACTGTATGGTTCCAAAATAAACTTAATGGTCACTGAATTTTTAAATCATCGGCTCCATAGAATTACTAGAAGAGTTTACATGCAGTGAGCCACACTGAAGAATAATCAGGTGTATAATATTCACTGGTACTGTACATGTAGGTAAATAAATAATTACAAATAAATGAATATGTAGGTATAGTGAGATGAAGTAAGACCATGCACCCTATAAAGTGTGCCTCCCTGTTATCCTAACAATAATAGCCTAAAACATGAACTGCTATGCGATCCTCAGTGAAGGTCTGCCAAGTGTTTCTATATGATGGTAGCCAGATCATGCTCCCCTCCTCCATGTGCCTCAGACAGTTATCAGCTGACAGGTGGTGGCCGGCGCTCTGGAAAGGAGGGCACAGTTGTACTGTCATGATCTTCACCTATCTCCCCAGTCAGGCATTGAGGAGGGGAAATAAATTTGTTCATTTCTGCCCATAGAGGACACGTGGAGGGGATTTGATTAGGTAGGGTGGATATGTTTTAAGTGATGGTGTAAGGCAGGGAGAGGTGGGACCCAACTGAGTTACTTGGATTTTACCAATACTGCTTCACCATCATGGACTGGGAGTTGGGTCAGAGGTCTGAGGCAGCAAAGAAAGATGTAATTCTTGCCCACAGAGGGTCCCATGCTGGGGCTCACATTTGGGACCAGGGTGGGTTTAAAATGATGGTGTCAGGCAGGGAGGGAGTGTGCTGGCAGGACACTAGATATAGAACAGAGCATACAGGAGGACCAGGGAAATGGTCGGGGTGGGAGATGACTGAGATGGGTTAGGGTGACCAGGGGACTAGTCTTGGCCACCTGGGGGATTCTTTTTTTCTCACAAATATAATATCCCTGAATGGGGCCTGATATTTGTTACTCAGTCCTGAGTAACAAAAATGCCTATTATCATTTCATGCACAGTCCTAGAGTATACATATTGAAAATTCTCATAAACTAATCAACCAGAAGCAATCTGGCTCATGACCCAACCCAAGTACCACTCATGCCATGATTGAATTTACAGACTTTAATAGCCTTGACAAAGGCAGTATGGAGAACACCACTTTCACTTCCCTTCCAAAAGTCTTTGACATTGTAAACTTCTTAATAATATTGTCCAAACTAAAAAATATTGATCTATTTGATTTGCTTCTCTCTGGCTTTTATCTGACAAACTGATCCCTATATGTGGAAATTTCAGACATTTCAAAAAGTTTACCTGTCACCTATGATCCTTTTTAGGGTGCCTGCTATCTATAATTTCCATCATTTATGATCTCCCTAACAGCTACACCAATTTCAGGATTTTGTTGTTTGCTGATGACACAGTTATTGTTTTTACTTCTAACAACATTTCTGACCTGTTCTATACCTCTGCACAAGATTACCTAAATGATAAAATAATAATACTAGAGTTGCCAGGTCTGCCTGATAGCCAGCCACAGCATGTTGTGCTGCTGTGCCCATAGCAAAGCTTCAGAAGCTGTTAGGGAGCTGGGTCAGGATGGTCAGGCTGGGGTAGTTCAGCCATTCCACAGCACATCCCATCCTGGTAAGGGGTAGCTCCATGTTCCACCACCATAGCAACCATTGTGGTGGACCAAGGAGTCTGCTCCCCCACAGGGATTCAGTGAACATGCAAGTAGTTACTAGAGGCACTGCTTGGCACCACATAGAAGGAGATAGGGTCAGAGGTAACAAGAGGAAGAAATGCCAGAGGAAAATGGCAGCTGCCAGGATGATATTGCCATCACTCTGGCCATTGTCTCCCCTGGATCCCCTCGACACTGGGTAAAAGTAGATGACTGTGATGGGAGGCCACTGGGGCACAGATGGGGGTATGCTGGTCAGAGGAAAAAACAATCTACAGTATAATGAAAAAATAACAGAGTTGCATGGTTAGTGCATCAACCACCCTGTTCATGCTTCACCTGATAGCTCAGTTATCTGGTGGTTAACCTTATCTGATCACAATTTTCTCTAAGGCAAATTTTCTGGAATATGTTTACCATATCCTGAATAAATTACCTTTATTCAGAGTCAATATCCATTGTAGGGACCCATATATCCCAGATAACTGCAGTTTTACACACCACCTTTTTTTCAAAATAGTATAATGATGTTTCCTGATCATTAATCTGCCAGATTATCTGGGACTGTCCCACCACAATGATTCATTATCTAGGATGCTACTATGGAATAGGCCAGACAATAAAATAAGGAACCTGGGTTATTCATGTGCAGAGCTTCTTTTGTTATTTGTTATTCCTGCTCCATCCAAAAATTATGAGATCTGGGTTTATCTGGAAATGTCAACAGGCAAAACCCAGAGTTGGTCATTCATGCTATGCAAATGTTAGCTGCTAGGTCTGCAAATGGCAAGCAGCTCACATTTATCAGCTTGTCACTGGTGAAAATGGGTATTTATACTCATCAGGTAGCAAAACACACAGGGGACCACTCCCAGTACAGTTGGTACACTACGGTAATCATGAAAACTGGAAATCAATAAACCAGGCTACCTTCAGCCTTACCCGTAGAACCACCAGGCAAGGAAGACTAAGAACCCAAATGACTGGATGATGTTCAAGAAAGCCTGAAATAGCTGTACCAGGAAAGTACAGGATGCAAAGGCTGCCTATTATATGACAGAACTCGACTCCTCCTATCACAACCCTGCCAAATTCTGGAGCACCGTAAAAGGCTTAACAGGACAAAAACCTATTACTACACTTCCAGCTCAGATACACCACAACAAGGGAACAACTTCAGATAGAATGGAGATACTGGATTCATTCAACAATCACTTTACAACTGCTGGTCTCGCATTTGACACCTCTCCAGCTAATCTACTACGCGCTCAGCTAAGCTTCCAGAGCACTGGAACTCGGATAACTGAATCCTCCTTCTCCTTCAAACTGGTTTTGTTGAAACAAGTGGAGGACCTACGTTCGCAGATGGATATCAAAAAGTGCAGGTGCAGAAGCCCTTGATCCCTATTTTCTAAAGATTGCAACACAAGCACTCGCAGTTCCATTAACACACCTCTTTAATATTTCATTAATATCTGGTTCTATTCCTGCAACCTGGAAAACAGCCCACGTTATCCCACTACTGAAATCAGGGGACCCTATGGACCTTAACAACTATAGACCAATCTCTATCCTTCCTGTGCTATCCAAGCTGCTAGAAAAACTAGTGAGCATCCAGCTAAGAGAATATCTTGAAGAGGCTAATGTTCTAAATCCAGCACAATCTGGGTTTAGAACCAAGCATAGTACTATCTCTGCATTGGCTAAAGTAACAAACGACTGGCAAACCGAACTGGATAAAAAAAATAGTGTTTGTGCTGTATTCCTAGACCTAAGCAAGGCATTTGATACGGTGGACCATGAACTGCTCCTCTCTTCCTTGCATTCCATAGACTTAGATCCATCCTCCCTTAGAAGGTTCAGATGTTACCTTATGGGAAGGACACAGCAAGTGAAAGCTGAAGGAGACCTCTCTCTCCACTCAAACCATTGCAAAGAGGAGTTCCACAGGGATCCATCCTGGGCCCCATCCTCTTTGCCATTTATATTAATAACATTGACTCAAACCCTACCAAGGCCTCTGTACACTTGTTTGCAGATGACACTGTTTTGTATGTCAGCAACAATTTGCCTGTTACAGCTTGTGAAGTTCTGCAAGCGGAATTCCACATCCTACAACATCAACTATTGGAAAAAAAGCTTCTTCTAAATGCAAAAAAAACCAAAAGCAATGTTTTTCTCCACCCAAAGTCAGACAAGTCCCACCTCACTAAACAATCTCCCCCAGTTATCCACTATTCTTGGTGAAAGCCTTGAATATGTAGAAAAATTCAAGTATTTGGGGGGTTTGGATAGATAGCAGACTTGTCTACATTGATCACAATGAAGAACGTCTAAAAAAACTTCGACAAAGGCTTGGTCTCTTTTACAGAATAAGGCACTTCCTAACCAGAGACTCCAAGATGAAGTTGGTCCAGGCCTCATTTCTCTCAATGCTTGACTATGCAGATTTTCTTTACAGTCACTGCCCTGTGTTCTATCTAAACAAATTGGACACTCTATACCACAGAGCATTGAGGTTTATAACAGACCTACCATTCAACACTCAACACTGCTCTCTCTATGCTGCAGTCAGATGGACATCTCTACATCTCAGAAGAAACAGAAATGCTGCAGTATGGACATACAGAGCACTGACTAAAATGCTCCCAAATTATATCATCGACTGCTTCACTCAGGCCACAGCTAGTACCTATGCCCTAAGAAACCATAATTTCATCATGCTCAAAGTGCCTAAATTCAGCACCCGGCATGGGAGATCTGCTATCAGCTATGTACTAGCCACATCATGGAATATGATTCAGAAGACCCTGAAGCTGAACAACTTTATATCATTAACATCCTTTAAGCATCTATTCCTAAGTCTCTTCCAAGAAAAATGCAATTGCTTCCACTAGTACTAGTATATTCAAATTCCTAACCTTCCCCTCCTTAGGCAGCCAACATCAGGTGGCAATACACCTTCCAATAAATTCAACCCCACAGACTCCATACATCCTGTCTATAGTCTTCTCCCATTACTTCCTGGCACATACCGTAGTCCTCATCCCTACCATACATTGCCTGGGGCTAGCCCCAGCCCCTGTTCAGGTCACTCCTATACCTTCCTACCAAGACACCTAACACAGTCTATGACCATTATCATCCAGTCATTCTATCACTGCGTCTCCTTTGTTCACTATGAGTTACCCCTGAACATTGAAATATTGTCTGCTTTAATTAGGAGATTTACTAAGATCATTCCAATGTTGATATGTATATATTAGATTAGATAGTGTGCATCCATGTGTTCCTATTTGTCTTGTTATGTTTAGGCAGCATTGTTTTTATATACTGTATCTAAGTGTTTTAATATAACTGTATATGTAACAACTATTGAACCTTATTGAACCCATCTTGCAAATGAGCTGTGCTCAGTGATGTTCACCTGAATAAATAAAGATTTGATTGATTGATTGAAATGCTCAACAGTTGAAATGTGTGATGTTTGCTATCGTCAACCTTACCCACAGAGTCAAATGCTCACCAGTTGAAATGTGTGATGTTCGCTACCGTCAGCCTTACCCACAGAATCAAATGCTTACCAGCTGAAATGTGTGACATTCACTACCGTCAGCCTTACCCACAGAGTCAAATGCTCATCAGTTGAAATGTGTGAACTTCACTTTATTAGAAGTGTAGCAAACAGGACATAGAGGAACCAGATTCCCCAACATTTTGTGCATTTACATGTGCTTAATCATCGGTGACTGCCCTCTCATGGTCAATGAAAATTATACAGACAATATTTAAAGGGTCAGTAGTACAAACATTATTAACAATGGAAACATACAATATACCAAAAGAGTGCTGTGCAAAATAAGAAAAAGTGCAAAACTGCACTGAAAATGATTACTAAATTAATATGAGATAATGAAGCTTATAGAGAGCATACAAGAGGAATTACTATGTGGCAGAGTAAGTTTCAACTGCTTATTGACAAAGGACCCAGGTTCTAGTCCTCCCACAGTGAACTAGTGGACTTTTTTCATTTATATTAGCTGGTCCTAAGCCCTAGTCTGACAAGGTGAAAGTAATACTTCCATACAGTCACATGTAAATATCACATATTATAAATGAGAAGGAAGATGGGGGGGCAGGCACGGAGCTTGGGAAGAATTTTTTTTTTTTTCATAAATAAATTTAGCATTCCCTCAAAATCAGTGGTATAAAGTTCATTGCTGAAGTCTGTGATGCCTTAAGAGGGAGTGACTTCCCATTTTGCCATATCACGAAGTCCAGTGACAAAGTCCAAAAAACCTGGAGGGACAAAATTAAACCCAATGAAGACTACAGTACCAGGAGCGGACACAATGCAATGCATTACAAGGCATCACAAACATGCATTCTATAGTCTGCCATTTAAAGTTCCATATGGAAAATCATGATAGCCTTTCAAGATAAACAGGCCACAAGGCAGTAATCCTGCAAAGGGAAACAAAAGATACTGCACAACCAGATAACACGTGATTCTGAAGTTTGCTAGGTATTACTGCCTACAAAGGGTGCCAGTTCCACCCTGTCATCCAAACATAGAAAAAAAAGCTGACTTCAAACACTCTCGCACTGAGCTTGAATGAAGCCAGCTTCTCCAGTGCCATATCGCTATCTGAGTGGCGAAAATGAAAGCTGCCAGTGCTATCAGTAAAAATTGATAGCTTAACAATGCTTGGAATCAAAGGAAAAAAGAAACATATTACTGTTTCAGTACTTCCAGAGTCTCTTGAACTTTGATTCCAAGTGCTGCTAAGCAATTGGTTTTCACTCATAGCACTGGCAGCTTTCACAAGTGCTGCTTGGATAGAGCTATGGTTCCGGAGCAGCAGGCTTCATTCAAGTTCAGCGTGAGAGCATTAGAAGCCAGCTGCAGCTAGAGGTGTGTATAGCATTCTTAATATTGCAGTAGCAGCCATTGTGGCTCTGACCAGATTTGTTACAATATGTTGTGTACAGAAATCTTGCCTCTTGTTAGACTCCATTCAGAATCTGGAGAATAGGACTAACTTTTCTCCAACTGAGGATGCCATGCATCAACTTACGATCCTTAAAGACCAATATGCGAATCTGTTAAGGAAAAAGGTTGAATACGCGCTGTTTAAAACGCACATTAGATACTTGGATCAAGGTGATAAGGCGGGACACCTCTTGGCTCTGAAACTGAGACACCAAGAGGAATCCAGGCTGATCACATCTAACTACAGGGGGGTTGGGGGAGTATAGTAGTCACGCCTAAGGCTATAGTAGACGAATTTGAAAACTTTTATAAAATGTTGTATGGTCACTCAGATAATGCTATTACCTTTACTGAAATTCAACAATATCTATTTAAATTTTCCCTTCCCACCCTTAGTCAAGATCAAAAGGCCCAGTTGACTTACCCCATATCAGTGGCTGAGATAATAAAGGCCATTCAATCCTTATCGCCTAACAAAGCTCCGGGACCAGATGGATTCCTGTCAAACTTTTATCGTACATTTGAGAAAGAGCTTACCCCTATTCTTCAGGAATTATACAGTTATATTTGTGCCCATGGCATTGTCGACTGAGCTACTAGAAGCAACTATTATTGTTTTGCCTAAACTGGGGAAACCTAAAGATAAAGTTTCTAATTACAGGCCCATTTCCTTGATGAATTATGATGTTAAGATTTTAGCTAAGATCTTGGCATTTAGAATTACTAAGGTTTGGGATAGTTTAATTAGTCCTGAACAAATAGGATTTATCAGTGGCAGAAATCCCCTAGATAATTTTTGGGAATTGACCCACATCTTCTCTGTATCCAGGGAAGCACACTGACCAATGGCCCTTGTCTCCCTGGATGCGGAGAAAGCTTTTGATAGGGTAAGTTGGAATTTTTTGTTTACTACTATGGACCAATTTGGTTTCCCTTTAGAATTTATTGGGTGGATTAAACATTTATACTCTAACCCCAGAGCCAGAATTTATTGCAATGAGCTATTTTCTAACAGTTTTCCACTACGTTCCGGAACGCGGCAAGGGTGCCCGCTCTCACCCTTGTTGTTTAATCTGTATCTAGAGCCCTTGATTCACAGTTTGAAACTATCCCCAGATATAGTTGGAATCCCAATTGGCCCATTTGAACTGAAGTTATCAGCTTATGCGGATGAGCTCCTACTTTATATATCAGATCCAGTCAAGGGTATACCGAAAATGTTGGATATAATAGAAGAATTTAGTAGGTTTTCCAATTATAAGCTGAATATTAGTAAAACCAAAATTATGCCACTTAATGAATATGTACAAAAAGGTGATATAAGTGGGTTCCAGATGACCTGGACTAATAGACTTAAGTATTTGGGTATTACTTTAGCGACGCCAGGTTCTCTTCTGAAAAAATACAACTTAGACAATCTCCTACTAAATATTCAGCAGGACTTAATTAGATGGTCCCCTCTATATATGTCACTCCAAGGGAGAGTTAATGTCATTAAAATGAAGGTATTACCCAGAGTGTTTTATCCCTTGAATATGCTGAATATATATCTTCCATATACATGGTTTCGGAGGCTCCATAGCATGATTACGAGATTTTTGTGGCAAACTAAACCTCCACAAAAATCCTTTAGTCATCTGAGTGCCCCGAAAGATTTGGGTAGCCTGAAACTTCCAAATTTTTATTATTATTATTTGACGAGCCATATGGCAAAATACATGAGGTGGACAAATACGGATGTGGATTCTAACTCTGAGTACATTCCCATATGGTTACAAATAGAGAGAAATATAATTAAAAATTCTAAGTTGACACCTGATAGCTTGTGGTATGTACTTCCTAAGACAGTTTCTAAACTGATAGGGTCCATGGTGATCCTTACATCGATTAAGGTTTACAACCAAATGTGTAGGTCCTTGGAGATTAAACATATTAGAGAAGTCTCACAACCACTGTTTGGTAACCCTAATTTTAGGGTTGGAGCAGAGATCCTTTCACCACATAAATGGGGATTGCCTCCAAATACGAGGGTCAGTGATTTAATTGAGATGGGGAAGTTGAAACTATTACATCAAATACTAGAAATGATTCATCTTCCACTTAAATGTGCTTTTTACATTTACCAAATTAGACATCTACTTATCGCCTGGTTTGGGGCCAACCAGTGGGATAATGATGAAGGGGAGGCCTTTCGTGTATTTCAGTTCCTTGATTGGCGACCACATGCGGTTTCCGGTCTAGTGGCTGCCTTGCAGGAAAGGGTATATCAAAATAAAGCTGCATTTTCTCAGTACTGGATGGATATATTCCCTAGTAACCATTTTAGCTGGGAGCACATATGGAAAGGTGTATACCTATATAGTAAAAATGATAGACTTAGGTTGATACAATTTTACATTCTTCATACTATGCACTTGACCCCATTGAAGCTATATAGAATGGGGAAACTCCCACAAGATGACTGCTTTAGATGTGGTCAGGCACAAGGCTCCCCGCTTCATATTTTTGGGAATGTCCCTTGGTGGCCCCCCTATGGTCCGAGATTAGGACTAAAGCGGACTCCCTGTTAGCATTACAAGATTTATTCACTCCGCAAATCTGTCTATTGGGGGATTACATAACAGTTACGGTGAAGGAAAGGAGATATTACATTAATTTAATATCACTCACGGTCAAGGCCTTAGTTCTTAAGTATTGGAAAGATCAAACTGTTATCTCATATCAGGAATGGCTTGCCAGACTATTGTATAATTTAAGGATACAGAAAACTATAGCTAGTTACAGAAATGCCTTGCCTAAATTTAATGCCAAATGGGAGAAGTTTCATGATTTATGGACAATGGACTTGTCGCATTAATCTGATGCACAAAGCTCTCCCTATAGTAAGGTACTTGTGCAGTCTACTGTGGTCCGAAATCATATAACATTCCCTAGGTATGCTTTAATTTTTTCCCTGCTCTACCTCTTATCTAATTAGGAGAGGGTAATTTGTTTCTTTTAAGCCCCTTCTTTTTTCTTGTACAGGGATAAGGATGTGGCCTACAGGATCATAATCAGGGAACTGGCTTGGGGACGAATGGAGGGGAGGGGGGAAAGGGGGGTGGGGGAGAATATTCATTGCAATTTATATGTATCAGGTCTAATGAATATCTGCTGTTTGATCTAATGAAGTGATTGTATGTTGGATCTCTCTAAGAAAATTGAATAAAACACATTAAATTTAAAAAAAAAGAAATCTTGCCTCTTTGGGGTATTTACCCTTTAGCTGGAATGGGTGTCCTCTAGTTCCTTATTCAATTTACTTGAAATTTAAATTTAACTCACACATCAGGTAGTTCTAATATACAATACCGTACATCTGCAACAGGTTACATCATGTTCATCTGTTTTCTAGCGATATCAATTTGTCTTCTGTTAGTCCTTCTTTGTTGGTCATATTTACTAGCCCTTTTATAGCTTTGGTAGCCCTTCTCTGCACTATTTCTAATTAGTTCACGTCACCTCTCTTATAAGGGCAACAGTACTGGGAAGCATAATCAAAGTGTGGCCTTATAATAAGCCCTATAGAGTGGTAGGATGATTTTTCTTTCACAGGATTTGATGTTCCTTTTAATTGCCCACATTGTATTACTTGCACCCCTCATTACATGCATAATGGTTGAAAATCGTGGGCATATACTCCTCTGGGAAATCATCATTGGCATAGTTTATCAGCAGACAGGTCTTTCTGACTGCACCATCACCCACCACTATATGCTTCAACATCTTCACATTGCTACAGCTCCTGGCTCCCTGACCATGACCACAGTCATCTTTAGTGGCCATTCCTACTGCCCAATGTCTTCATTTTACACATGGAGGAAATGAATGGACTTTCACAAACAGTTTTATCTTCTTCCTTAATACTGTACCTTTTTGTTCAGGTTTACAAAATCATACTGGTGGTTTAGAATGTGACCCCACTTCCTTGCTATGCTGTGCGCCCCTTCAAATGATTGCAGCAAAACTGAATAATGTAGAAAATAACCTGGGTTTTAAAGTGTTTTTCTTCTTTGAAAGCTGTGGATCAAGAAACCATCATTTTGACTCAGCCATCTCTAATTTCATCATATCGAATCGAATTTCGCCTTTTCATTTTTCTCTCCTCCTTCCAAATTCCAGCTTGCAACAAGGATGAAACACATTACGCTGCCAAATCTGTAATATTTATATAAATATTTTTTTTTCCAGAGTGTAATGGGAAGGAAAGCAGGACTTTAACACAATAAAATAGTGCACCAGAAGGGGGAGGGGGAGAAGAAGGCAATGCATTGTAGTAAATGGGAGGGCACCGACAGATTCAATTCCTTCGTGATGACACAGTTGTGTTATGTTAATGTGTTAGGAATTCCAGTCAAATTATAGTGAATGGGAGGACATGGACAGATTCCACTCCCTCTGTGCTGCATTAGGAATTCCAGCCACAGATCCCTTCTTCTCATAGCAATATGTCAGCTTTGGGTCATCGCAATGCTGATGTAAAAATAACTAAAGGACTCAGAGCAGTTCTCATTTAAGTAACACTGGATCACAAATTCTGAGTCTCTTTGTTTTTGAAATTATGTGGGATGTTTAGTGGTGTCAAAAGTGTATTATATATAGAATAAAGTATGGGGTGGTGTGTTTAATGAGAATTTACACACACCCGAGGGGTTAAATGCTATATAAACCCCGAGAGCAAACCTCAAGGGGTTTGTGCAAAGCATCTAACCCCAAGGGTGTGTGTAAACTTTGAGTTTACACACACTACCCCATAGTTTATTTTATATAATTACTGGGTCTCCCCTTTTTGGCCCCAGCAATTATATAAAATAGCAACAGTTTCAGCATGGCCACGCTCCAGTATAGTTTTCGTCCGGTCAGCAGATTTTCATTTTCAGTGGTTTCACATTTTTTTGTTTTTAAATATTTGGTATCCCCATATCTTTAAAAGCAGAAGTTCTTTTATATATATATATATATATATATATATATATATATATATATATATATATATATATATATTACTACTTGCCACCGTGTTTGTTTGGCAGCTGGATTGTGGGCCAGAAGGAAGTGGCGAGCCAAGGAGAGAGACGCTGCAGCAGACACATGTGCAGAGGGAGGAGAACCATGTGTGTGCTTGCCGTTATAAATGCTCCTTTATAACGGCAGATTACACCACAGTCTTTCTATGGCAAATGGGGGAGACCCATTAATTATAGATGAATTATAGCATCATTACAGCATTTTAGAACTGTATGATGTAGTTTTTGTCCTTGTTAAGCTTTTAGATCATTGGCACAATACATGTGTGTTTTACTATAGAATTTTTTGATTGTGAAGGACATGCACAGACTTCTTCATAGATCTCTAAAATAGTACTAACCACCAGTGCATAGATCAGAAAAGTCCACTGAGTTTACTAAGGGACAAGAAAAGATGGAACAATAATAGAATTGGAACCTATTTTTACATGGGGTGCTATAGGAAAATAACATGGCAATCCAGAACAGTTCTCTTTTAAGTTACGCTGGATTATGATTTCTGAGTCTGTTTGTCTATGAAATTATGTGAGACCTGCAGTGGTGTCAAAAGCATATAAATAAATGAATTATAGCATGACCTACCAAACACTTAATCTGGAGACTTAACTAAACAATTAAGTATTAAGACAGAAGAAAGGAGGTTTCTACTAGGGAATTAATGCATGGTCGGTAGGGGTGGGGTGGGGAGTGAGCATGAGGCTGAAGGCCAAGTGCCCCAACCACCCAACCATGCATTGATTCCCTAGTAGAAGCCTCCTTTTGAGTGGCTTAATGCACTTGTAACATGGCAAGCATTTCCAGAAATAAGCAGATTTCTTATTTGTAATGCTTACTTGTAATACAAAAAAATGACACACACACAGTTATTATATTTCTTATCTTCAACACTGTATTGATGGTATACATTCTGCTGAATGTAGCCTGTCTTACATATATTGAGGGTGTAGGGAGGCATTACTTTACAACATTTTGATTTAAATGCATGGTGTTATTATTGCCAAATATACTTTTATAATTTTTACTAATATAGTACTTTTTCTCCTAACCTATTGTCTGGATCGGTGCTAGATACTTCAAATGTCATCAGTGTGTATTACAAGATATGGGTTGCACTGCATGATGGGACCATGCTAGGGTACATCTTCATGTTTTGTTCCTGCAGTTCCCTTGGCAGGCCAACAGATGGCTGTGATTGCTGATAACTGTAATATTGTGAGTAGAAACTGAACAAATTTCAACCAGTAATTCTATACATATTAGCTTTACATTTATTAATAAAGGATTTTTCCTCCTAATTTACTGTCAGGATTGGTGCTATGTACTTTGATTTTCATATGCGTGTATTACAAAATATGGGTTGCGCTGCATGTTGGGACCATGCTAGGGTAAAGCTTCATGTTTTGTTCCTGCAGTTCCCTTGACAGGCCAGCAGATGGCTGTGAAACAATGCTAGCAGCACAGCACTCTTTGGCAGCCATCTGCTGGGCTGCCATAGGAACTGCACTTGAACAAAGAATTTACTCTGGTTGACAAAGGTACAAGACCAACCAGGCATTCCTAAGGAATTAATGCATGGTTGAGGTTTGGTCATGTGTGGCAGTTTAACCAATCTAAATAGCTTATTCTAGTACACTATTTATTGCCATGTTACAAAAAGGTATGGATGAATTTGTTTCAGATATAGTAACAGCCCATTATGTTGTCATTTGAATGTAAAATCATCCAGTTATTCTTAAAACAAAAGTCTGATAAATGCACAATAAAAAATGAAGCTGCATTTTCATTGGAAGGGGGATGTGTTCAGTTACCAGGCCATGCTATGAAAACCCCTTAGCTGACAAAAGTCACATTTCCAAGTGTTTTGCTTGTGCTGCAGTGTTTCCCTATTTTCAGCACTGAGACAGTAAGCCATTGTTCCCGGGGGTATACCATTGAAACAGCGATGGAAATAACACGAAGACCATTACAGCAATAAATTTGATAGTTCGCTGTAATGGTCCATGGTATTTCTGACACTGCTTTCTCCGGTGATTTTGCCCCCTTCCCAAAAAACTCTGAGTCAGAATTGACAATCTAAAAATGCGGGGGATGTGGAGGTCAAAGCCCCCCACAAAAAACACTTTCTTCTACTGATGGCACAACAATTCCAACTGTTGGCATTGCGCCATCGCTGTAATGCCGATCGACAAATTTCCTGCTGATGCAGCTTGGTGGACCATTCCCGGGGTAAATTCTTTATCTTTATGATGCCACTTAAGGAGATATCAGAGAAAATCTTTTAGCTTTTTATGAAAGTTTGTGTATTAACTTTGTTAAAGTTAGCCTGACCTTAATGGCTTATTGAAAACAAAGGTGCTTTGGAGGACATTTGAAGATCTGTTACCTTCCCAATTTGTTTACTTTGTGTTATTTTGTTTCCGGTAACTGAGACTGTAGGCAGACAGTTTTGTTGATTATTTGGAGGTAGTTCTTCATTTAATCCACTGGAGAAGACTCTGTCATCTCCAGTTTCTAATAAATGAGAACAAAAGTAGCCTGTCCTGTGAAAATGAGACCAGAAGTGAAGAAAGGAGCCTGAGATCCAGGGAAGCACCTAGAAGAATTGCGGTTGCATTTGCATGCGATAAGAAAAAAAATAATAATAAAGTAAAAAGGGTGGGAGAGTTTAGAGTGGGTGGAAAAACACACGGATGATGCCGGGAGGGGAACATATTAATCCATGGCTTAGTCCAGGGAATCTGGGATAATATTTCATTGCATCTTTATCAAACCTGTATTTCTTTTTTCCCATGCAGAAAATGCATTTTTGCAGGGTGAGCAAAGCAGCATGTTTAATGGCAGGCAGCGGGGTCTGAAATGTGACAGGAGCAATCCATGAATTATATCCCCTTAATAATTACTTGGTTGAAGTCTCCAGTTATACAAATCAAAAGTTTAGGTTTTCATTCAGCACCAACAGAAGAAAGATTTAGCAGTTCCTATACAGCAGACATTTAAACAAAAATAAATGCATGAATAGCAAAATAAAAAAAGAGAGAGAGAAATCTTGTAAAAAATGTAGTCTTCAAAATCTGGAGTGCTTGGATGAAACCATAAATAACTTATTTGTCAGCTGTCTGCACTTGCTGGAGTCTGTTAAAATTGCCAGAGCATAATGGCTAGGAGAACTGGGCATAGTGCATATGAACAAACATTGGTGTCTGTCTTGCAATCCTCATCTCAGTCCACATTTAGCTGAGTTGCCCCCCCTCCGCCCATCCACCTAGCAGACAGAAATCAAGGCAAGCAGGTCGACTGATTTCCTACGGCAGTCAGTGAGAAGTTTTTTAAACTGAATTTTTTTAATTATTATTACACTTCCCATACAAGGTACCATCAAGGTAGCAAAGTTCCTGTTAGAGGGCGAGAGCTCCCATCAGCTTGTGAAACTAGCCCCTTGGGACACGCTCTAAAGATTGCATGGTAAGAATTAATATGTTTCTTGAAGATCTTCTATCACACTTTTCAAATGTATTCTAGTAGATCACCTGAAGTTCTAGCACATGCTGTGCTGTGTATTCAGAAAAACATAAAATACAGTTTCAGAGTGTCTACAAAATGCAAGATGCTATTTGCATAGAATGATCTCAGGCAGTAAACTACCTTTTAAAATCTGACCATTATCCGAGTTGTTGCAGGGTCAGTGGAGATGGACAAGAATCATTGTTTTTTTCTTCCAGATGACCCAAGGAAGAAAGCTTTTTTTAAATCAGAGCTGACAATGAAATCTGGGAAGCCATATTACTTTCAGGCTACAGCCCAGTGCCTTGGCAATCTCTGGAATAGTCAAAGATCAATAGTTTATCTGACACTGTGATCAGATGCTTATATATTAAAATTGCAATGTAGTTAAACATTATATTCTCCAGCTCATAAAGCACAGAAAGGGACTTTAAAGTAAAGTATATAAAGACCAACAGGGTTAAAGGGAATTGCTTCCCTAAATGAAAAGGCTTCCATGCAGTCTCCAAAGCACCCAGAACCCCAGCATTCACAAACAGATAAGGCCATTATTATTATATCATGGACAATTAATTGAGTCACAGATTGTTGCACAACAATAGTTTCTGTGTCTCAGCACTTTCCTTTAGAGTTTTAAAATTGTGCATAAAGTCAGTTTTGCCTTAAAACCAGATGATCCTTTCATGGCCAAGAAAAAGTTATTATATGGTAACAAGAGAAGACCGTAATTTGTTTATAAACACTTTTAGGTTCTGGTAGGGAATTTTCATTCTTTTATTTACTTGCTAAAAAAAGTATCTAAACAGGTTGATCTGAATAGTTGGTGTTTGGGGAATTAAAGAAAGATGCAGTCCAATCTTGAATGGCAGATTTTGCAGTACTTTGTGCAGTGTATCCCCACTCAACCCCGAAACTCAACTTCCAACATAGTTACTTAGTTTTAGGAATGCTTTGATGCCTTGTAAAGTGTGTTGCAACAGGCAGGTAACTAGTTGTTCCGGTGCTGAAAGGAATAATAGTTCAGTAACAACTCACTACTGTGCCTCTATAATACATTAAGATAATTGAATTGTTTAGCTCCTGCTCACCCCAACTATAGTTTTTTTCTTAAGTTCGCCTTTTAAGTTTTTCTCTCCTCCTTCCAAGCACCGGCTTGTTACAAGGAAGAAACATATTGTGCTGCCAAATCCTAATATATATATATATATATATATATATATATATATATATATATATATATACTGTATATACATATATATATTTTTTTTCCCCAGAGCACAATGGGAAGGAAAGCAGGATTTTAACACAATAAAATAATGTGCCTGGGGAAGGGGGGGAGAGGAAGGAAATACATGGAAATACATTGTAGTGAATGGGAATACACTGACAGATTCCACTCCCTCATAACAACACAGCTGTGCTGTGTTAATGCATTAGGAATTCCGGTCAAACTGTTGTGAATGGGAGGATGTGGAGTGATTCCATTCCCTCAGTGCTGCGTTAGGAATTCTGGTCACAGACCCCTTCTTTTGATAGCAGTACATCAGCATTGCATCATCGCAATGCAGTTGTAAAAAGCTTAGCTTAGCAACTGCACTGAGCTAAATAAATAACATTTGTGGTTGCACAGTTAATGAAATGTCTAATGGTGAACTCTTGCTGTGTACTGGGGACTTTAAAAGCTTTACCACTGTATATATTTGGGCAGTGTACACAATTGCTGCACTGAAAAGTACCATTTTGGGGAGGGGGAGACCAATCTCTCGTCTTTCTTTTTGCTGGGTGCCACTAAACTGGAAGCCCTCCAACAAACAGCTCTTGGAGGGTCACTGATATGTTTACCCAAAACAGGGTCTAAGTGGATAATGGGCCACATATTGCAAATTACATTCACAGTGTGCCCTGACTGCAAACTATGGGTCATGACGAAATTTAACTTAACATGGTTAGTCCTTCATCTGTCACCAGTGTTTTACAGGAATTGTTTCCTATCTAATTGGTTTGTTTATTTTATTGCAATGTCCAAGATATGATCTGAATAAACTCTCTTTTTAAATCTGTCCTGCATCTGTCTGGCTCTCAATTCATACCTCTGATTTTTTTAACAATTCCTCTTGATGTAGTAAAACTGACTTAAAGGCACATTATTACCCATATGTTCTGGATGGCAACTGCTGTTCAGTAAAAGGGAGTTATAATCAGTAATTTTCCTGTACAAGTCAATTTGTAACAGCCTTCTGCCATTCGTGTTTATGCTCAAATCCAGGTATTCAATCCGTTCAATACGATGTTTTACCATGAACCTTAAATTTGTGTTGCTGGTCTGTAAGTAGTCTTTAAATTCTATTAATTCATCAAGCGTGCCTCCCTGTTAAAAAAAAAACAGATAGACTATGAAATGTATGCTTGTGTTGCCTTGTAATGCAGTGTACTATGTCCATTCCTGGTGGTCTTCATTGGGTTTAATTTTATTCCTCCTAGGTTTTTGGACTGTGTCACTGTACTTCTTGATATGGTGAAATGGGAAGTCACTACCTCTTAAGACATCGTGGACTATGCCAATGGACTTTTTACTGTAGATTTTGAGGGGATGATAAATCTATTTATGAAACTATTATGAATAAAAATGTCCTATCCAATGCCTGCACCCTCCCCCCCACCTCTGTCTTCCTTCTTGTTTATAATGTGCAATATTTACATGTGTCTATATGAAAGTGTTATTTTCACCTTGTTGGATTAGGATTTAGCACCTGAGATAATCAACTAATACAAGTGAAAAAATCCACTAGTTAACTCTAGTGGGATTAGAACTTGGGTCCTTTGTTGACAGGCAGATGAAACGTACCTTTACCACATAGAAACTCCTCTTGTATGATTTCAATACATCACATTATTTGTGCTATTATTTTTTTTTTAATTCAACATGTTTTATTAGGCATATCACAGTGCAAACAAAGTTTGAGGATTGAAAGTTGTACCATCCATGTACACTGTCCAGAGAACCCTAAAATATCCCCCCAAAAAAAATCCTCCCCTCACCCTCCCCCCCCCACGGTGCACTCTCCTATCTTTATTATTCTAAAATTAGCCAAGGGACAACAAGAGAAGTCATTGAGATATAGTTAGAGAGGGAGGAGAGGTTTGTGAAGACAACTGGAGAGGTCATATCAAGATAAATACAGAGCATATAACTTCCCCCAATTTTTGTTGAAAGATGAGAGGCGATGGCGCACACTAGCAATTAAATGTTCTAGGCGGAGTGCAAATGATATTTCATGCAACCATTCGGCATAGAAAATGGTAACTTGATCCGTCCAGTGTCTAAGCACTAATTTTTTGACCGCCATAGAGACTAAAGCCATGTGAAACCATCTCTCTTTCACCGGAATTCCAGAGTAATCCCTGAAGGCCCAACAAAGGATCCAGAGCGGATTCGATTTTGTTCCACAATGGGGATATCCTTTCACAGGACCATAGTATATGAAGGAGTGAGCCTTCCTCTTTATTGCACCTAGTACACATATTGGAGGTAAGCCTCTTCATTCAGGCCAATTTTACCGGAGTATAATACAGATAATTTAGAATACAGTATTGTGCAAGTCTGTATCGGTCCTGGGTGAGATATGTGTATAGGCCCGTCCATATTGTATGCCAGTTAATGACTTCATCAGGGAATGAAACATGCCAGACCAGAGAACCGGCACTCTAGTGAGGCTGAAAGAAAGTGAGAATCAGCTTATATACCGTGGAAATGCCATGGGATTTACAAACCAAAGTCTTTATTTGTTTGAGAAAACTTCTGAGAAGGTTACACTCTTTCCTATTACCTTAACTAGTAGGTGTTTAAGCTGTAAAATTTGAAAGGCCACCCATGATTTAAGGTCCAGCTTAATGAGGATCTCCTCGGTAGATAGTATAACACCATTTGAGTAGAAATCTGCCACTGTGAGCTCAGGGGGAAGGGGTAGCCAATGTCTGGTTATGGAGGTTCCCCCTATTTTAAGATTCAAATTGGCATAGAGCGGCTGAGAAGGGTCTGAACTCGAACGCACCTTATAGAATCTGAACATTTGAGAGAGAACTCTTAGCGAGGTACCTAGTGGGAAGGGCTGCAGGGATTTTTGCAATTTTTTAAGGGGCATATAAAAAAGCGGCGAGGGGGCTACATTGTGAGTAGTGAGAAAATCAGCCTCTATAAGTAGCCAAATAGGAGCATAGTCATGGTGAGCACAGAGAACAGTTAATGAAAGCCATTTCCCACACTTGTTAAGGTGACAAGCCCAGTAGTAAAACAAGAAGTTAGGAAGACGTAAGCCCCCCATCTCCCTGGGTAAAGAGAGCTTACTGTAGGATCTTCTAATCACCTTGTCCTGCCAGATAAAGGAATTAATTTCAGAGTGAATACGTTGAAAGAAGGACAGGGGTAACCAGACATCCAACAGATTTAATGGGTAGAACAGTCTAGGAAGGACATTCATCTTGGCGGTATTGATTCTCACCCCAAAGCGAGGGAGGGAGCCTATTCCATCTGGATAAGTCCTGTCGAATGTTGGACCATAAATCTTCTAAATTAAGTTTGCAGAGTAATGACAAATCTGAGGTAATATAAATGCCCAGGTATTTAATGGACTTGGGAGTCCATTTCATGCCAAAATCACTGAAAGATGAGCTATATGTTAATGAATTAAGGGGGAAAATTTCAGTCTTAGTAATGTTGAGTTTGTAATTTGAAAATTTACCAAAAGTATCAATAATACGCAATGCTTCTGTTAAAGAGGAGACTGGATCCAAAAGGTGAAGCAAGATGTCATCCGCATAAACCAAAAGAGCGAGAGTCCTATCACCTATTGGAATACCAGTGATTAAGGGGGAGGAGTTTAGTCTCCTAATCAGGGGTTCGAGATATATGTTAAAAAGAAAAGGAGATAGCGGGCAGCCCTGTCTTGTGCCCGAGAAAAGAGGAAAAGCCTCGGACAGGACTACATTACAGTTTATTTTTGCCTGAGGAGAAGAGTATAGAGTCTGGATCCATTTGATAAAGGTTTCAGGAAAGCCCATTGTCTGCAACATAGCCCACAGGAAATTGAAATCCGCTCTATCAAATGCTTTTTCAGCATCGAGGGATATAAGAGCCATTAGGGAGGGGGAGATCTTAGCCACCTGGACCAGATACGCTAATTTACGAAGATGGTCAGCAGGTGTTCTACCTGACACAAACACAATTTGCTCTGGGCTAAGAAGCGGAGTCCAAACCCTTTCAATTCTGCTAGCAAGTATCTTAGCCAAGATTTTAATGTCACAGTTTAACAAAGAGATGGGACGATAACTTGCGGGAGATTGGGGTGGTTTATCTGTCTTGAAAAGAAGGATAATAGAGGCTTGTAAAAGGGATGGATCTATAGCCTGATCTGAAAGCATATATTGATATAAATTAGTAAATAGGGAGCAAGATCGTTAGCGAAAACTTTATAAAAGTTTGAGGGGAAACCATCCGGATTGGGGGCCCTGTCCGAGGCAAGTTTATGGATAGCAGACAAAATTTCCTGAAGAGATATAGGAGCTGATGAACAAGCTTGTTGTGAAGGAGAGAGAGTAGGTAATGGTAAGGCAGATAAATACTCAAATAATTCAACCTGAGATGGGGGATACAAGATGCTGACTATAAAGGGAAAGATAAAACTGCCTGAAAACTGCAGTTATGTCTCTTGGGTGTGTTTTAATGGTGCCGTCCAGATCGTTGATCGACTGAATAAATCTGGATGCCTCTAGTTTCCTCAGCCGCAACACCAAAAGATGACTTGCCTTTTCCCCCTGATCTATGTATTTTGCCTTAGTTCTTAAGATAAGAAACTCTGCTTTTTCCTGTACCAAATGAGAATACTGATTCCTTAAATTCAACAGAGATTTTAGCACATCAGGAGAAGAGGATGAAGTAAGACAATGCTCAAGTGTGCGAATCTGACCCAGAAGAAATATAGCAGCCGCCTCTCTCTTTTGTTTATGAGTGGAGGAGAGCCTAATAAACTCGACTTGCAAAAAACATTATAGGGCACACCATTCATGGTCCATCCTGGTGACCGAACCCTGGTTATTTGCAATAAAAAGTTGAATCATGTCTGAAATCCTGGTAATGACATAATCTTCCTTTAAAAGCAGTGTATTTAACCGCCATGTTGAATCCCTTTGAAGGTTTTGATTTAACATACTGTAACTGTAACCCAAGTTACAGCGTGGTCCGATATAACAATTGGCTCTAGGGCGGAGTCATTAAGACCGTGAATGAGAGAATGACTAAGTAAGATATAATCTAGCCAAGACCAAGTGGAGTGCACCATAAAGTGAAATGAGAAAGCGCGGGTCTCAGGGTTTAAGAGACGCCAGGGATAGCACAATCTATTGGTATCCAGAAATTCAGCAAGAGCTCTTTGGGTTTGAGTAAGGGGCTTAGGCAATGAATATGATTTATCGAAATCTTGAGTGGGTGGTAGGTTCCAATCCCCTCCCAAGATTAAAGGGAACATCGAGAACTTCTGTAATTCTGTCAATAATTCCTGAAAAAATATAGGATTTCCCCCCACCGGCCCATACACACTCCCCAGGACCAATTCAGTGCAGTCCAATAATCCTTGGACTAAAACATATCTCCCCTGTGGATCAGCGATAGTTATTTTGGGTTGAAAGGCTATCGCCTTATGAATTAAGATAGCAGTGCCACCACTGACGGATGAGTTACCAGCAGCAAAAGCGTGCCCAATCCAAGTCTCACGCAAACCCCGTTTCCCAAGGAGGATGTGAGTTTCCTGAATGAAAGAGATATGGGCCTTCAGCAATGATATGTGTTTAAGATCTGAATTCTCTTGTTGAGATCACGAACCCTCTTACATTCCAAGATATACATTTTTCAAACCTGTAACCATTGGATATTATACCAAACAATACATAACAAAGCGATATACTATGAGTGCACCGCTAACCCTCCCCATCAAACTTACATACATTTTATTAAATAGGTATTCCCTAAAACCCGAAAGAAAACCCCAAGCATACTATTGACCATGATGACATCTACAGGATGTAGAAACCCATCAACAACAATAGAGAACCATGGAATACCAAACTACCAATCCCCCAATCCCTCCCCAGTAACTATTTACAAATATCTCTCACCTAGCTTTGGTCCATTAAGCAAGCTAACTTTTGTTCAATGGTGAGAGCTCCCAAGTATCCGTTATAACTACCCCGATGTACTAACCAGATGAAAATAATACATATAACAACTGCCCGTACTGGGTACCGCTGGACCCCAGCTGGGTATTAATGCAAACCAGCCTGATGTGCCAAAGGAGTCCCCAGAATATCAAACCAAATAAAGCAACAAGTGAGAGTAATTAGGATACTACCCCCCATACTTCAGAGCTGCAGGTGGGTTACTTTCCAACCAAGATTCTCCCCCCTGCCCCCGCCCCTCTGAAGGAAAAAAAAGTGTATTGGATTTAATCTGCTAATCAACCTGGAATATCCTAACAATATGTAAGCTCCATAAAGTACTTCTTATTCCCACGAGAACCAGAAATGAAGTAAATTCAGCTCTATATTCTCTGACCAAAATTAAAAAGGAAGTGATATGAGCATATGGCAAATAAGATTATCTAGAGTGCAGAGAAAAATTCAGAGATAGATGTACCAAGAGGAATGTGGTATTAATTTAATAATCATTTTAATGTACTTTTGCACTTTTTCTTCTTTTGCACATATAATTTTCATTGACTGAGTGGTGTTGTATGAAATTAAGAAATTTCGTTATGCAAAATATGTCATGAAATTCGTGCATTTCGTGAAATATTTTGTGGCATGTGAAATGAGAAATTTCACCTGAAAATGGCAAAATGTAGCGCACGGAATGACGAAAATTACCACTAGCAGGTGAACTTTCCCCATTTTCAGGCAAAATTTCATATTTTGCAGTGAAATTTGACAAGTTTGCACCCGTGAAATATTTCATGGAATGGCAGAATTTTGTGAAATATTCCATGTGGCGAAATTGGCAATTTTGCAGCAATTTCATTGGCAAAATTTTATTTCCCAACATCTCTAACCATGTGAGGGCAGGCACACATGATTGAGTGCATACAGATGTGCAAAATGTTGGGGAGTCTCGTTCCTCTGTGTCCTGGTACTTGCTGCACTTCTAATAAAGTGAACCTTGCACATTTGAACCTGGACTGTGACTGACTCTGAGGGTAAGGCTGATGGTAGCCCAGTTTATTGTTTTTTGATTTATGCTCATCAGCCTACAAGTATGAAAAATAAAAATTAAATTAAATTAAATGAAATTTGGCTCCCAAGAGTATCAGACTTAATTAAGGAGCAGGGAGTAGATGAGTGGACAAATTAAACAGTCCCTTCTCCACACCTGTTACTGTTTGATTTAAAAGTGAAATAATTGAGCAAATTTACTTCAGTATCAGGCATTAAGGGATCAAGCCAGGGCTCGGCTAGGGCAATAACCAAGGGTTGAACTGTAGATGACAAAGCGAAGCAGTGATCTTTTTTGGTTAAAAAAAACTTTGCCCATCTGAGTGATAAAAATTGATTGTGTTTGAAATAGGTCCTGGATTTAACTCAGTGTCTCCAGCAGTTAATAAAAATAGAAAATTACACCCCCCCCCAAAAAAAAAGAAATGAAAAAAAAAACCAGGATAGTTAAGGCCCTTTGTGGACCACTGCAAACATCTAAGTTGTTTAGTGGATGTCCAAAAAGAGGTAAAATGCAACCCTAAAAAATGAATGCGTTTGGACAAAATGGCTGGAGAAATGTCAGACCATGATGAAATAAACATTACAAGCTGAGTTATATTATCAACAGAATTCACTGCAGCAGTAGATGGATAGCTTGCAGAATTTATTAGAAAGGGGAATAAGCAATCCCAGAAACCCATTCATGGAATAAAAGGCACTGGATAACTCAGAGAAACTAAATTGTAAAGGTATTAAACTACCACCCACCCACCGGCCCAGTTACGCTGAGGGTTGAGGTGCTGGACACCACATCTCGCACCACACTGGCAACCCAGGTTCGGGAATGGACTCAGGTCATTGGGGGTTGGAGGGGGGAAGGAAGATTAAGTGTCCTGACGGATGCTCTCCTCCTCCTGGGGTGGGTTTCTGGGGTGCTTACAAGCACCCAATGCACCTATGCCTGTGGAAGCATGGGCATTGAGGCACAGGCAGCTCTTCGGAGTCGGGGTGGGGAGGATGTTATGGGCACTTGACAATGGCGTGCATTAGTATGCCATCTGTCTGGACATTTGTCCTGCTTGCTGATGTCCTTAGGGGGACCAGGGAGGAAAAGGGGAGAAAAACAGAAAAAAAACCCTCATCAGTCCTAGATGATGACCGATCTATGCCTCCCAGTCACCTACCCCACGGGCAGACCCCACTGTTCAGGCTCTTCTATGAGGGCTGAGAAAGTGGACAATGGAGAAGCCTGGCACTCTAGGGGCAGACTCTGTGGTGGTGGACTGAGGGGGTGACCAGTCTGAAGGAGTGAACGGAGAGGGTAGATAGGTGGGATAAAAAGAAAGTTAAAAAAATATATACCCCCCAAAAAAAAGAAACCAAAGCAAGCCTCCTACAGGCATTCTATAAATTTAAAATTTCAAAGTAAAACATTAAAAATTAAAATCAATTTAAGTCTGTACCCAAAACAAAACCTAAAAGGACTGGCCCAGTACCAGCTTCCACCAGCTGACTCCAGCAGATTCCTACTGTCCAGTTGGCTGCCCCACATAGCCGCCACTGCTGAGATGCTGCTGCGTCTTGAACTGGGCTGCTTTTTAAATCGTGGACTAACTCTACCCCAACCATGCTGGCACCAGGGTTTGGCGAATCAGTAAGCAAGGGGGGGGGGGTTACAGCGGTTGGCAAGGAGAGCTGCAGGGATCCAATGAAAGGCTACTAAATTGAGTCTCACTATGATCAACTGTGCAAAGATAGCAGGTATGAGTTAAAAAATAGTCTATTGGACAGCAAGTTACAGTACAGTTATAGCATGGTTCCAGTAAGTTGAAAATAAGACTCAGGCAAATATGAACATTTTTCTGTACAACAGAAACTTAAATCAAGTGGATAGTGCTTGGCTCGAGTATGCAAGATAATCTGCAGTTTCCTTTTATGCAGTGCAGTAACTAATGTAACATTATGAGCACATTTTGGCAAAATGTCTTCACTTTTATTGAATCAGCATAGCTACTGTGCATAAGCGTTACAGTACAGAAGCTTTAGAGCCACCCAAATCCCTTGGGTATAATTAAACAGAGGAAGCAGGTTTTATATCTACTGTTGCATACTGTATGCATTTTCTACTATAAAACCTTATTGTGCTCAGACTGTTAAACACATGATAAAGGGACCTGTGAAACATAGAAACATTGAAATATAGAAGCTGATGGCAGATAAGGACTGCTTGGTCCTCCTAGTCTGCCCTAATTTCCCTACCTGCATTACCACTGCAGAACCTACGTGGTCTCCAGCTTAAACCTCCTCATTGCTTCTAAGATTCCCTTGTGCCTATCCCATGCATTCTTAAAACCTGTTACTGTTTTAGCTCCCACCACTTCCACTGTAAGGCTGTTCCAAACATCCTCCACCTTCTCTGTGAAGCATTTCCTCATGCTACCTCTGAGCCCCCCCCCCCATCAGCTTCATAATGTGCCCCCTTGTCCTTAAGCATCTTTTTCTTTGGAAAATGCTGCCTTCCTGTACCTCATTTTTTCCTGTGAGATATGTTAATGTCTCTATCCTATCCCCCCATTCCCTCCTGTCTTCTAGGAAGCACATATTTAAATATTTTAGCCTTTCTTTGTAGTTCTTTTGATGCAGGCCCTGTACCATTTTGGTTGCCATTCATTGCACTGCCTCAATCCTTTCTATGTCCTTTCGAAGATGGAGCCTTCAGAACTGTATACAGTACTCGAGGTGGGGTCTGACCTGCGATCTACACAGGGGTATTATTACCTCCCTCTTTCTGTTGCTGATACTCCTCCCTATACATCCTAGCATTCCTCTAGCCTTTTCTATTGCCTTGTCACACTGTTCAGTTACCTTCAGGTCATAGAAAATGATAACCTCCAGGTGTCTTTCCTGTATTATGACTGCTAAACCTTCCCCTCTGAGTTGGTACGCTGCCCCCGAGTTTCTGTGTCCTAAGTGCATGATTTTGAATTTTTTTGCATTGAATCCCAACTACCAAACTCTTGACCATTCTTCCAACTTCTTTACATCCTTCCTCATTCTTTCAACTCCCACTGATGTGTCTACTCTACTGCGGATTTTTGTGTCATACGCAAACAAGAACACCCTTCCTTCCAGTCCTTCTGCAAGGTCACTAGTAAAGACATTGAAGAGGACCGGGCCCAACACTGACCCCTGCAGCACCCCACTAGTCACCTTGCCCTTCCCAGAATGTACCACTACTCATTGGCTTCTACCACTAAGCCAACTCTCTACCAATTTTACTATTTTAGGACCCATTCCTAGGCTACTCAGTTTGTTTATCAGCCTTCTATATGTAACAGTGTTGAAGGCCTTGCTGAAGTCTAGATAGGCCATGTCAACTGCCCCTCCCTGATTGACTTCCTTTGTTACCCAGTCAAAGAACATAATCAGGTTTGTCTGGCAGGACCTTCCCCCTGTGAATCCATGTTGCTTCAGATCTTGTAGACCACTGGTAACAAGGTATTCTCCAGTCCTTTCCTTCAGTAGTGATTCTGTTGCTTTGCCCACTACTAAAGTCAGGCTGACAGGCCTGTATTTTCCTGCCTCCTCCCTATTTCCACTTTTACGGAGTGGGACTATATCCATCCTCCTCCAGTCCCCCGGTACGTCCCATGTTTCTAGTGGCAGGTTGAACAAGGCTGTCAGAGGTGCAGCTAGCTCCTCACTGAGCTCCCTTAGTACCCTGAGATGCATCCTGTCTTGACCTATTGCCTTGTCTACTTTTAACTGTTGCAACTCTCTTAGGACTCTTTCCACTGTGAAAGGGCTAATGTCCACCTCCTAATCCTTTATTTCCTTGTCTTTTATCCATAGCCCATTTCCTACCCCCTTCTTCATGGATACTGAGCAGAAGTAGTTGTTCAATATGTCTGCTCTTTGGCAGTCCTCCTCAACTGAAACCCCCCTTCCCTTTTTAGTTTTATCCTGGCGTTGGATTTCCTCTTTTCACTAATGTATCTAAAAAATGTTTAATCGCCCCTTTTCACTGTTTTGGCTGTATCTTCTTCAGTTTTTGTTTTCACGTTCCTAACTGTCTTCCCTGCCTCCATTTGTTTCTCTTGGTATTTCTCCCTATCCTCCTCCCTCCCTGTTCTTTTGTACTTTCTGAAGGCTGTTTTTTTTTTACACTCTTACTTTTTCCACTACCTCTCTAGAAAATCATAGTGGTCTCCTTTGTCTCTTGCCCTAGCTGACCTGCCTGACACAGAGCTTAGTAGTTTTCTCAGTTCCCTCCCTTATTGTAGCCTGCTGTTCTTCTACTCCCCCTAGTTTCCCTCTCCCTGTCAGGACATCCCTGAGACATTCTCCTATTTTCTTAAAATTTGCCCTTCTGAAGTACAGGATCCTCATCCTCATGTGGCTTGATTCTGGCCCTGTTCTTATGTTAAACCACACCATCCAGTGATTGCTGATCCCCAGGTGGTCCACCACTGTGACATCTGCAACACTGTCCCCATTTGTCAGTACAGCAATGCCCCCCCACAAGTGAGTTCCCTAACCAGTTGCCTGAGGAATGCCCACTGCAGTGAGTCCAGGATGTCCCTACTCCTGGTCGTTGCTGCAGTGAGGATGCTCCAATCCACGTCCGGCATATTGAAGTCTCCTGCTAGTAACATCTCTCCCTTGCAAGCCATCCTATGTATTGCTTCCAACATTTCCTTATCTATTTCTCCTCCCTGTGCTGGAGGTCTGTAAACCACCCCATGCAAAGAACTGTCCCCTTCCTGTTCTCCAGGGTAACCCACAGCACCTATGCACCCTCCTTCGCCTCCTGTATTTCTGTAGCCTTTATGCTGTCTCTTATATAAAGAGCCACTCCACCCCCTCTTTTTTCTACCCTCTCCTTTCTACACAGATTGTATTTTGGTACAGACACATCCCAGTTTTGGTTTATGATGTGTGGCCCAGACAGCTCATGTACGGTACAGTATCTATGTTGGGCCAATAAACGTATCCCAATCTTCAACTGAGTCAATTTTCTGTGTGTTAACATGGCAGCAAACAACCATTCCTTTACTTCTAAAATGCATATACTCAGGATACCCCAACTGAGATAAATGTTTCGGTTTTCAGTAGAGGGTCCTACTTCTATCCATTTGCATAGTTGGAAGGATCAATAAAGTGTAGTGTATAAATGGTGGTGGGTTTGGAAACTGGGTCTTCAGGTTCACTGTTCACAGTTCTGCACTCGAACCCTTAGGCTATACTGCCTACCATGATAAGCAAGAAATGAAACAAAGATGCACTAATCCTTAGCACAGGCATCCTGTACTTATTTTGTTGGCATAGCAGGGTCTCACTCACATAAAGATTCCAACATCTGAATCTGGATTATAACCAAAAGCAAAACAGGACAAGAATGTTGTGAAACAAACGGTGAATCATGATCATTACCTCAGGACTGATGAAAAACAGCATGACATGCCAGATGAGGCATGATCTTTAACAACGCTTGAATAATATCTAGTTGTGTCATCATTATAAGTAATAATCATTATTTTAACCAGAAATTTTTACTGCAGTCAGCAACCTCTTTTTTGAACCTGACTTGGCCAATACAGAAGTGTTCATGCCAACATCTGAGAAAACACTGAACATTACGATAAATCTTCCACAGATTGAATACTGTTCCAGTCCTTACTTCAGAAACAAAAACTGACCTCAGAGAAACTGAGTATGACTGCTGTAGTGTTCTTTGTTAGTAATATAACATGTTGTCAGGCAAACTGTATCCCAAAGTGATTTACAGCCCAGGAGGGAGGGGGAGAAAATTTTGCTGCCATTTTCGGCACACAGGCAGACTCAACAAGCACAGAGATAGATTAGAGGGAGTTTAAGCACTGGGAGGTTAAGTGACTTGCTCAGGTTAACACACTAAGTAAGTGACAATTCTGGGATTCAAACCTCTCTCTCTAGGTTCATAGGTCTATGCCTTACCCATAAAGGGCCATACAGCCTACTTATGGAAGAGAAAAAGGTTCATAAGAAGTTTGGGAAGTACCAAACGCATTAAGTGCAGCAAGCTGTTTCCGTCATCATCCACTGGGGGAGCATTCTTTTGTAAAGATATGCAAATCATGTAAGGTTCACAACTTTAAACAATTTCAAGATGTCGCTAGTTTTGGAATTCTCAAAATGCAGGTTCAACAGTGCTTTTTCCCCAGCACGATCAAACCCAGATTTAGAGTGGTGAATACTAGCTACTGATTGTGTTCCATACCACTTAACAAGCCTTGATTAGGATGGATGTTCTTCTCTTAGCAACCTGCTCCCCAACATGGAGACGGTGCTGTCCGCTCATATCTTAAACATAAATTTATTTTAATGTTTAATACTAGCTCAATGGCAAACAGCTATTAAAATCAGGCCACTAGTTTGTACTGGGTTGTGAGGTTGAATCTCTGTGAACTTCTTGTGGGTGGCAACTCCATTGTTTTGCAATTTTCTTGACTTGAAAGAGCATGCAGATTAGAGCTAGCTGTGTTTTTCTGATCCATTTCCAAATGTCAGTAATGAGTATGAGCAGGTTATAATGCCAGCTGGATCGTAATTCATATTTACCATATACCTGGTGCTGCAAGGACAAGGTTTATTTATGTCACTTGTTTAAACTGCAGCACCATTTTATTTTCCAGATTTAATTCAGCATATATTAAAACACTTTACAAGACAAAAAGGAAAAAATTCCAGTACAGCAGTGCTGAAAACAGCTTACGGGGTGAGGCAGGACTTGCAATTGATTAGTTTGTGTGACACTTCATCCATCTGCTTGTTATTATTTGTATAACATTTGTGATGTAAATATATGTTCTGTGAATTTCTGCTGGAAAAATATGGCAGCAGCCCAAGCCACCATGGGATAATGGATTTTTTTTAAAGGAAAAAAATGTGTTGGCCTGGCTGTTACCTCTGCCTTGTAAAAGCTGACTTCCTGGGACTATAATGATACCGGCTTGTAACAGTTGTAAAAAAACATTTACTTTGCAATCCAGGAAACCAGGCTGCCTTTTATGACATATTAGGAAGATGCAACTTCTAACTGATACATGTTATATTTCACAAACAGGTGACATAGCTCATCAGGAAGTTTGCTCAGAACATCAAAGGGGTAATTCTGACCTGCCATGAGGCATCAATGATTAAGAAGATTATAAATATTTTTTTTATTGGAAATGTTGAGCAGAGTGATGGGGCATGTGACTGATAAATTAAATCAGTATTCAGGTTTGAGTGACCTCACAGCCAGCATCACTGTGAGCTGTGACATCACAGGGAGGATGGGGCTGTCTGAGTATATTACCAGATGGTTGGAAGGAAAAATTGCTTTTGATTCTGACTCCTGACAAGACACTCTCTAGGGCACTTCTACTGAAGTAGGTAATCAACCCCCACTATTTATTACTAGAAACTAGGGTAGGAGAAAATATTCAGTATAAGGCGGTTTTGTTTAAAATTTTCCATTTAATTTAAATGATTGTAACCCAGTTTTATATGTTCTGTGTTTTGTATTTCATCTACTATTTTTTTTATTTGTAGTAAACTTTGTTTTCCTTGACATTCTGCCTGAGTCTTTTTCTCATTTTGAATGTGAATGCTGGGACAGTATTGATAAGTCTGACAGAACTGTTAAGTGCTTACAGTATGTTACCATATGTACTAAGTTAAGAAAAGTACCTAGGTCTCAGTTAAGTCAAAAAGGGGAATTGTGAACCAGGCTGGGTGCCTGCTGGGTTAAGTATTGCACTGCATTTCCCGGAAGAGGGTGTGATATTTGATCCTGTAAACTGGGCATGCTAGCGAAACGGGTTCATATTTGACCCAGGACTCGAGACTGGTAGGTGTTTTGGACCCAAAAACAGACAGGAGGGTTACCCTGTTTGTCAGCTGTTCACATATTGCACTTTGAGGTTTGCCACTGTGGGAGCAGAGGGCCTGACATGCGGAATGCATTTGTGACAGTTTGCACTCCAGCAAGGCTGGCACTGGTGGGTCTGGAGTTGAGGGCTAGGAAAAGAGCTGGGTTTTTAGTTGGGATTGGAAAACAACAGTAGAATCTACAATGCATCATGAAGCAGGAAGACTGTTTCAAACAGAATGATCAGCTGAGCTAAAAGGCCTCCCCCAGTGCTAGGAAAGATAGATTGGACAAACAGAAACCCTGAGTTACAGCAATTAAGAGTGTGAGTCCTTAGAATGGAGAGCAGAAGGTATTTAAGTTAGAGACATTTCTGGAGTGCCAAAACATGGGCAGTTTTGAAAAACTGAAGAGCAGTGTCATACATATGAAATTAAGTGAGAAGTAAGTGTAGGCTTCTGAGGATGAGGGCAATGTGGCCCATCTACAGGGGTGGATGAAAAGATGTTCAGTAACATTTTGGACAGTCTGAAGCTAAATGATGAGGCAACTTGAGGAAATCATGCAGGGGAAGTTGCAGTAGTCAAATTGGGAGGAAATGAAGGCATGAATGAGGGTCTCAGCTGACAGGGTTATGGCAGTGCTTAATATGGGCAATGTTGCGGAGGCGGTCATAGGCAGATTTACAGGGCCTGAAGCTGTGGGGAGCAAAAGATAGTTCACAATCAAGTGGGACATGAAGTTTCTGACACAACAAGCAAAGGGCACATATAAAGAAATGAAACAGAATTAGTTGTCAGGGTTCTAGAACTTGAAATTATTTTTACTGGGGGCTGGTTAAGAAGTAGAGGGCACATAAATCGATATGTTTTAGGTGCTAACAAGCATAGGCTGTAGCACCTCTTGTAGGCTTGCATATTCTTTTCTTCATTTACTAAATACTAGTGTTACATTCAGTTTGAGTTATTCAGTTTTGCTGATGTCAGTAATAGGATTGGTGTAGAGTTGCAAACATTCAATCCAAATTAGTTCTGGCTGGGCTTGTATATAAGTTTTTGTAAGAATCCTGAAAACTTCGTTGGTCTAAACACAACACCTGACCATTGATTGGTTTCCCTATTTAATCAATGATTGGGTTACTGAACTTAATTTTCAAGCTAGTAGTGACTTCATGACAAAACATATAATCAGTACACTTCTATTTCTCTAGTAATTCAATCTGTTCCTTAGTTACTGAGCTGTATGCAATCTGTGCAGGCAGTACTCAGACTGTTGTGTCTCCCTGCCAAGACTTGTCATGTTAATTACTGAATACCACCTATGCAGGTATTCTAATCACTTAGGCATTCTAATAGCAAGGGAGGAACTTTGTACTGAGCTAGCACTCACATACAGAACTGGGACTTTGAAATTGTAGTTGGAGGCTGAGATTACACTAGAGACTGATACACAGCAAACAAAAAAGCAGGACATGATATCTTCCGGTAGTTTGAACAAGCGTACATCAAAGCACAAAGTAAATACAAAATGATCTGCCAGAACACTAGAGACACAAGCTAGAAGGAAATACTCAACCTGGGAACAGACGGAGAATGCATCCTGATCAATTAAGGATAGAACTAACGTACTGTAAACCATCTTTCATTTTCTTAAACTAAATATTTTTACTTTCCATCAGTTTAACAGTTTTGTAGTTTAAAAATGTAAAAACTACTTAATATCAACTTAGAAACATCAAAACACAGAAAACAGGTGGCTGAAGAAGGCCTTTTGTCCTATCCAGTCTGCCCAAGTGTGGCAGGTGTTTGCACTTTATAGGTCCAGCAGGTTTAATGCATGGATGTACTTGAGTTAATTTCTTCAGGTTTCAACAGTTTAAAAATGTTTCTGTCTTTATTTCTTTGTTTTATCAATATAGTTCTATTTTATAAAGGCAGTAAGCCACTCCAGGGCATGGGTGTATACTGAATTAATGCTTGTTCTAACTGTGTACAGCACTTGGCCATTTGCCTCGTGCTTTACTCTGCAGCTGAGGTATGCATTAATTCAACATACACCCATGCCTTTGGGGTGGCTTATTGCCAACAGAAAGCATTCTGAATCCCCTCTTGCCTCAATTCCTGTTGTGAAGGAAAATTACAATGGCAGTCCAGTAGTACCCTCCCCCACCCTAATCCCCATTGTAGTGCAAAACTATCTGGTAGTCCAGTAACATCCCCAACCCCACCCACCCCACCCCACCCCCACGCTGATCTCCATTGTGAAATGAAATTTCTCTGGTAGTCCAGTGACACCCCTTCCCCTCTGGATCCCTGTTGTGAAATGAAAGTACCCTGATAGTCCAGTGATTCCCCCTCAGTTGTAAAACAACTGCCCCTGGCCACCCTACTCAACACATATCCCCCTTCCTGTCTGGCAGCCAACTCACCCCCCAAAAACCTGTATAAGTGTTGGGTACAGCAGTGGATCATAAGTGGCACAGACCCTCCTCTCATTACCTTGTTGGATGCCATCTGAATGACTAGGATCAAGCATGCACATGCTGTAGAAACACTGTATATGAGCACTCAGGCCCTGTTATTCTGATGAAGGCTGATCAAGGTGGTGCGAGCAGGGCCAATACTGGTCATCATCTACTGCTTTGCCTACCTGGGCCCTGATCCTTTTAGGGTGATTCAGGTGCCAGACAAGAGGTGGGTGCTGAGTGGGTGGGTCAAGGATTGGGGAGTTCATCATTTTACAACAGGAATTAGAGTGGGGGGGTACCACTAGACTACTGAAGCACCTGCTTTTCACAGTGGAAATTGGGGCAGATTGAGGGGTTACCACTAAACTACCTGGGTAATTTTTTTCACAATATAGACAGGGGCTGACAGTGATACCACTGGACTACTTGGGTAGTTTCATTTCACAGTGGGGATCGGGGTGGGGTGGGGGGTACCACTAGACTGCCAGGGATATGGGGATTGGGTGATGGTGGGCAATGACTGAAGCTCAGCACAATGCCTCCTTGCATACATATGCATTGAGGCATTGCATAGAGCTGCAAATGGCCACCCAATGCTGTGAAATTGGACCCTTAGCATCTTGTATTCCATATGTGGTCATTGGCATGCAGCCCTCTGAATATGGCAACCAGGAGCAAAGGTGCTATCCTGTTTAGGACATGTTATCTCCCTTTGCTCCTGGGTGTCTTTTGCCAGCAGGAGGCTGTGGTGTAACATGCATATGCACTTTGCACGTCTCTACCACAGCCCAATAGTCATACAGGTAACATACGCTGGATACGGCACACTGCCTTTGAATATACCTCTCTGATGGTTGTGTGCTAGCTTGCATGTGGTGTTGTGTTTTGCATGGAGCAAACAGACACATCTGAATGTGGCAGCCTCAGCCTGTTGTGTGTGTTTATTGCGAGGTATGGGAGTTCCTTGAGCATGATTGGAAACATTAAATGTTTTTAGAGTTTTTAAAAAACAAAAGACAGCGAACTTAATAAAAATGGTTAAAATATTGGCACAAAATTAAATCGAGGCACAGCAGTGATTGGTGAACATTTATTTATTGTTTATTTATTGATTGATTTATTACTGGCTGGCAGTATAGCTTAGAGGGTAGAGTAATGAGCTGTGAACAAGCTTGGTACATACAGCAGACCAAACCTGGGTTTGATTCTCACACCCTCCAGTTGCATACTGTGTGACTCTGAGCAAGTCACTTAATCACCCAGTGCTCCCAGGTCGCCCCTGAAAATGGGCACTTGTACCTAGTGGGCCTTACCCAGTTACCAAAGACTGAAAAAAAAAATATTATTTGGAAACTGATAACTGGGAAAGGCACACTGAGACTAGGCTCATTGCTAGATATGACCTGGGGAAAGAGTAACGTGTAGACAGCACATCAGTACAATAAATAAAATGATGAAAAATTACAGACAATTTGATAGAAGCACAGTAATGGTGCAAACAGGCAGCAGTAATAAACTGCTAGGTAACAATGAGATGCATAAAACCTGGAGCAAGGAAGACTTCAGATTGTCAACACACATGATCCTGCTCAAGTGTATCAGTTATCTAACTTTGCATACTTTTTTTTTTCGCCGTTTACTAATTAAATTTGTTTTTGGGGAGAAACAAATAAAGAGCATCTCCTTGTAACCTGGTAGGATTCTGGAACACTAAGAAGTCACAAGAGACACTCTTTATTAGCTAAAAGACTTCTTCTTAGCCCCATGTACTTATAATTTATAAAGCAAGTCAGAGCTATATTATTTATATGACACAAATCACATCCTTTGGAGCCTGTCAGTGCATTTGGTATGTTGTTAGTTTTGTCAAGAAATGTAACTTTCTGGGAGGGGGTTACCTGCCAGGGCAAGTTACTGACAGCTGGGATCAGCCTATATATTTTCGGGTGGGGGCTTGGGTCATAGTCAGACAGTGGAGTTGCCACAGCTGGTGGCAACAGTGATAAAGGCCCTCTGTGCCTGTGAGCCATAGCTGCTGGCAGCAACATCAAGAAAGTCCTCCAGGAGTGAGAGCCACCTCTGCATATTGCAATGTCAATAAAGCCCCCTGGTGCAAAGCACTGCCACTGCTTTAGTGTGAGTGTGTGTGTGTGTGTGTGTGTGTGTGTGTGTGTTAGCCTGTCAGCCAGCCAATCAATGAGTGAAATGTAAAGTAGACTACTGCATACTAATTTGTAGAGCTTTCCCACTACCCCAACTACCAAGGGTACCATGTGTGATTGTTCACATACTGAAATGTTGTCTTTGAACAAGGCACTCAAATTAGCCAATACTTTTAAAGTGACTCCTCAGCTTAAAACAGTTTGTTCACTAGAAGCAAGTTAAAATAAATAATTTTACATTATGGAGGACGTGCTTGCTAGTATGAGGTCAATGCATTCAAAAGTCACCTACTACTAGCACAATGGGATTAATCATCCATGAGAGTACTGCTGGTTCAAGTCATATCCATGTAGGAAAACAAGGGGAATGCCAGAAACACCCTATCAGGGGTATGGGTACATAAGTAGTTCCCAGTAAGACAGAAGAATAGAAATTGGGAATATTGGGAGTAGTGCAGTGCAGTGGCTGTGGGGCATGTGATAGAGACCTTTAAATACCTCATGTGGTAAATAAGGTACAAGAATTTCAGAAAAAAAGGTGCTCAAGGACAAGGGCACAAGATAAGAAGCCTGTGGGGGTAGATTCAGTAGAGAAGTGAGGAAGTACTTCTTCACAGAAAGAGTGGTGGATGTGATGCTCTGCCATCTACTTGTCATTATGTTGTATAATATTTGTGATATAAATATATGTTATGTGAATGTCTGCTTAGGGAATAGCAGCTAGCAGTTTGAAAAGGGCCTGACCTTTGACCCCAACACAGTCACTGCAGCAGCAGATGCTAGTTTCCTTCTCTGTTAACATATAGGGCTTCCTTCCAAATGCCAGGTTATGGCACATCATAAAATATTCCTACTTTGATCTGCAGGGGAAAAGGTATGCATTTTATAACCCCTGAGGAAAAGGACATTTTAACAGATTCCTGTTAACTTTCAAACTGGCAATCATTTTGTAGGCCAGGAAGCTGGTAAAGAGATCAGAGACTACCATATTTTAATATTGCTATCTTGCAGATTTCCAGCCAGCAGTAAAATAACATCCTTTTGGATATTCTTACTCAGGTTACAAATTAATTATGGGCTAACAGTGACCTCATGAGCTTTGACCTCACAGGATAGGAGGGACAATTTTGGATTATTATCCCTCTGGCTGAAAGCAGTGAGGCATTTCATCTCTGAACTCCAAAAAGGTACTTCTGTTAAAAATAGATAACACCCAACTGGAACTTAGATAGGCTAGAAATGTAAGTATCAGGCGTTTTGTTTCTGTAAAATTCCAATTTAGTTCTGACTGTAAGTCCTTATGTTATATGCGCTATGTTTTGTATGTATTTACTATTTTTCTAATTCCAGTAAACCTTTTGGTTTCCTTAATCCTGCTTGAGTCATTTCTTTTGCATGTAGAGGCTGAAACAATATTGGACAGATCTGACAAAAATGGTTAAGGGCTTAAAAAGTGTGTTACTGTCTTGCTAAGTTAAGAAATTACCTAGGTCTCAAATTGAGTCATAAGGGTAGACTTGTGAACCAGGTTGGTGCCCACTGGGTGAATTACTGTACTGCATCCCCCGAAGAGAGTACCTATCTGAGCCTGTTAACCGGGTGTGCTAGTGGAAAAAGGTTCATATTTGACCCAAGAACTCAAGGCTAGTAGGTGATTCAGATCCAAAACAGACAGTAGGGTTACCCTGTTTGTCTCCTGTTCACATATTGCACTTCAGGGTTTGGCATTGTGGGAGCAGAGGGCCTGACCTGTAGGTTGCGTTTGTGACAGATCTGGTTGGCAGCAGTGTGATTTAAAAGTATTTGGTAACATGAGCATTAACAGTACAGGGTGTCAGACTAACTGTATAGCTCACATGCAAAATAAGGCAGTGATTTAAAAAGCAGAAGAACTGTATCATCATGCTTACAGTCTAAGTTCCCTACCTGTTTTATTTTTTTTTTCGGGTGTAAGTTAGAGTAGCCATAGATAGGGAAGAAGATGGCTTCCGACTACAGTGAGTACGCTGCAGAATACATGAGGTAGTTGTGCTAAGAGAGGGGAGTCCAGCATGAGGGGTGAGCTAAAAAGCATCTCATGGAGGCTCTTGTGGCAGCCAATGCCCAAGACCCTGAGTCGCAGTCTGTGACTGGAAAGGACCAAACCTTGGCCGTGGAGGGGCCAGGGTCCAACGGAGTGTCCAGACCAAGGGAGGAGGAGGACAGCAGGCCCAGTGCAAGCCAAGAGCCACAGCAGCAGGAGAAGGTCACCAGCATTCTGGAGCCAGAAGGGATCAGGATACAGATAGAGTTGTGGAGAATGGAGCTGGAGTTTGAACAGAGGAAGTGGGAATTCAAGAGAGAAGAGAAGCGAGAGCAGCGAGCCACAGAGGAAAGAGAGCGACAGCCTCAGAGAGAGGCTAAGTGACAGCAGCGAGAGGCTGAGCAAGAGCAGCGAGAGGCCGAGAAAAAAGAAAACCAGCATCCGAGAGAGGCTGAGTGAGAGAAGCGAGACCAGCGAGAAGCTGAGTGAGAGAAGCAAGAGCAGCGTGAAGCTGAGCAAGAGCAGAGAGAGGCTGAGCGAGAGGAGAGAGCACCAGAGAAAATTTGAACTGGAGAAGCTACAACTCCCAAGACCAGTGCCAGAGCAGATAAGTGGCCTGGGTGAAACTGGAACTCCAGAACTGGGTTACAAATAAAATTTTTAATTTATAGCTGAATTTAAAGAGGGGGAAGATATGGATGCATTTTTAAATTCCTTTGAAAAAGTATGTATTCAGGAAAAAACTCCCAGAGAGTCCTGGAGCTTCCAGCTATCCCTACTTACCAGGAAAGCTCGGGATGGATTGGGTCAAATGGACAATCAGGATAGTAATGATAATAGCCAATGTAAAGCTGCACTGTTAAAGAAATATGACTTAACAGCAGAGACATACCGAGTTAAATTCCATAAGCTCAGGGGAAGCCCTGACATGAGCTATGAGGAACTAGCCACTAAACAACATCAGTTTTTAAAATGTTGGTGGGAAGGGATTGAAGCAGACTCTGCAGAGAAAATTGAAAATGTTGTACTGTTAGAGCACTTTTTTGGGGCATGCCCAGCAGAGCTGAAAACCTGGCTAGAGGACTGAGATCCAAAAACAGTGCAAGTGGCTGCTGAACTCTTGGACCGCTATGCCAAGAGCAGACCTGCTCTGAGAGGGAATGAGGTGGGTGTGGCAGTGCAGAAAAGGACAAGCACACCTTCAGGGCAGCTAAAACCCTCCCTGCCTCCACCTAAACCAGGCAGCCCCAGGTTACAAAGAAAAGATTTGCCTGATAAAAGAAATGAATGTTGGGTTTGCACACAACCTGGTCATCTTGCCAGGCAGTGTCCAAAAAGGGCAGACAGTGCCCAAAGTGGTGCAAGGAAAGAAGTGGGGTGTTTGTGTGTCCCTGAAAGCATGCCAGTAAACATGAGGGAACACATACACACAGTCACTGTGAATGGGGTACAGACCCATGGGTTAAGGGACATGGGGATGTCTCTGACTTTGGTAAAAGGGGATTTGGTAGAGCCTGAATAGCTTATACCCAATCAATTTGTTACTGTACAGGGATTCACTGGGGTGGAGAAAACACTGCCACTTGCTAGTGTTCTCCTGGACTGAGATGAGACAGGGAAGACTGTGCAAAAGGTTGCAGTAGCAGAGAATCTTGCTCTCAACATAATTATTGGGAACAATCTCCAAGAGGGGATGGTGTGTGCAGTTATCTGCAGTCAAGCAGCAAAGGTAAATTGTAGTTCCCTGGACCCCATAGAAGACCCTGTAAAAACCACTGGGAGGCTGGTTCCCCAGCCTGTGTCTCTCCTGATCTGGAGAATAATGAAAGGGGGGTAGAAATTCCCCAGGTAGCAGTTAACAGAACAGCTACAGAGGGTTACTCTCAGGAGGGAGGGGTAGCCCATTGTCAGAGGGTTAGGGGTGGCAGTGATCCTGAATGCCCTGACACTTGAGCTGAGGACCCTAGTTTAGAAACTGGAGGGGACCTGTCCCATGCCTTGGGAATGTGTAAGGATTTTGCTACTGCTCAAAAAAGTGACTCTAGTTTAGAGAAGCTGAGGGCTTGGGCAGACTCTGATGGAGCATTAGGAGGTGACAGGAAACACAGACTTTATTGGGACAATGGACTGCTGTATACGCAGGATGTAAGGACAGAGGGAGGGCTGATGGGTAAGCAGCTTGTCGTTCCCCAGGGGTACCGTGATCAGTTGCTCAAGATTGCTCATGGTATTCCTATATCTGGTCACCTGGGAATTGCATGCACTACACAGTGATTGGCCCAGAATTTCTATTGGCTCAACTTGACCCAGCAGGTGATGGAGTATTGCAGGTCTTGTCACCGGTGCCAAGAAATAGGGAAGGTGGGTAAGAAAACCCAAGCTGCCCTAATTCCCTTGTCCATAGTGGAGGAGCCATTCCATAGGTTAGGAATGGATATTGTGGGGCCTTTGAATACCCCCAGCTCCTCCAGGAAGAGGTTTATCCTAACTGTGGTGGGTTATGCCACCTGGTATACAGAGGCAGTCGCAGTATCCTCATTAAGGACAGACAAAGTGGCAGATGCCTTGATAGGGATTTTCTCCCATGGTGGGTTGCCACAGGAGGTTATCACTGATTGAGGGGGTTCTTTCATGTCAGACCTGATAAAATGTTTGTGGGAGAAGTGTGGGGTGGTGCAGAGATGCATGACACCTTATCACCCACAAGCCAATGGGCTTGTGGAAAGACTCAATGGTACCCTTAAATCAATGTGCCAAGCATTTGCTGAACAGCATGGAAGGGACTGGGAGAAAAAACTTCCCCACCTGTTGTTTTCATGCAGGGAGGTGCCCCAAAAGTTGACAGGGTTCTCCCCCTTCAAGCTCTTATATGGACGCAGGGTACGTAGGCCCCTAGACTTGATCCGGGAGGACTGGGAAAGCAAGCACGCCACCCAGGGAACTCCCATAGTGGAATATGTCCTTAAGTTTAGGGAAAAGCTGAAGGAGCTTATGGGAACAGCCCAGAGCAACCTGGCAGCTGCCCAACAAAAACCAAAGATGTGGTATGACCGCAGAGTCAGAGCTCACTCATACACTGTGGGTCAAGAGGTCATGGTCCTAATCCTGGTCTGGAAAGATAAGCTGCAGGCCAAGTGAGTAGGACCATACAAGGTAGTCAGACAGGTGAATGACATAAACTACATTATAGAACTACCTAACAGGAGACATACCCAAAGAATGTACCATGTCAACATGATGAAGCCATATGCTAGTAAGGCTGACATGGTGTTTGCAGTGTGTAGTCCTGGGGAGGGGACGGATGAAGGAGACCCGCTTCTGGACTTGCTGGAAGAAAGCAAGCAGAAGTCTTCTGTTGAGGCAATTAAAATGTCACCCCAGTTCACCCTGGACCAGATCCAGGAAGTAAGGGAGGTTTTAGCAGACTTTACCCCATTGTTTAGCACCAAGCCTGGACTAACCCCCTTAGTGATGCACAATGTGGAGACAGGGACACAAGCGCCCATACGGCGGATGGCATACCGGGTGTCAGAGGCTGTCCAAAAGGACATTAGGAGAAGGTGGAGGAAATGCTGGATTTAGGGCTAATCCAGAAATCCCACAGTCCCTAGGTCTCACCCGTAGTCCTTGTTCCCAAGCCAGATGGCTGTACTCATTTTTGTGTGGACTATCATGGACTCAATGCAGTCATGAAGTCAGATGCCCACCAAATGCCATGGATGGATGAACTCCTGAACAAGTTGGGAGGGGCGACATACCTCATCACTATTGATCTGACAAAAGGGTATTGGCAGGTATAGTTAACTGCCAGGGCTAGGGAGAGGTCGCCTTCATCACTCCGATAGGATTATCTGAGTTTAAGGTAATGCCTTTTGGAATGAAGAACGCCCCTGCCACCTTCCAGAGGTTGGTGAACCAGGTGTTAAATGCTGCTGAGGAGTATGTCATGGCGTATATGGATGACATTGACATCTTTAGTGCCAGCTGGAAGGAACCCCTATCCCACCTTAGGGAAGTGCTGGGCAGGATACAGACGGCCAGACTCACTGTAAAAGCTCAGAAGTGCCAGGTGGCATACCTCAGACACATAGTAGGCCGGGGACAGCTCCATCCTAACCAAGCAAAAATAGAGGCAATCAAGGCATGGCCCAGACCTGAAACACAGAAGTAGGTTCAGATTTTTCTAGGGACAGAGGGGTACTATAGGAAATTTATACCAAACTGCAGTGCCCTGGCAGCTCCCCTATCTGGCCTGTTAAAGAAAAGGATGCCTAAGAAAGTTATCTGGGAACCAGCCTTTGAGCAAGCCTTTACAAGGCTAAAGGAGGCACTGTTCAGTGCTCCTGTATTAGCAAATCCAGACTATAGTAAGCCCTTTGTAATCCAGACTGACGCCTCAGATGTGGGTATTGGGGGCAGTGCTTAGTCAAATGTCCAACCAAGGGAAAGATTACCCAATAGCGTACCTCAGTAAGAAGTTACATCCCAAGGAGCAGGCTTACTCTACAGTGGAAAAAGAATGTCTTGCCATGGTGTGGGCACTAAAGAAGTTAGAGCCATACCTATACAGCTATCATTTTGAGGTACAAACTGATCACAACCCCCTGGTTTGGCTGGTACAAATGGGTAAAACAAATGGTAGGCTGTTAAGATGGAGCCTTGCCTTGCAGGGTTATGACATGACTGTCTCACACAGGGTAGGGGCAGCAAACAGAAATGCAGATGGGCTATCACATCAGTTTGAGCAATGAACTGACTTTGGGGAACTCATCCCATGCAAGAATAGATCCCCAAATTTAGTCTAGGAGGGGAGGAGTGTGATGCTCTGCCATCTACTTGTCATTATGTTGTATAATATTTGTGATATAAATATATGTTATGTGAATGTCTGCTTAGGGAATAGCAGTTAGCAGTTTGAAAAGGGGCCTGAACTTTGACCCCAACACAGTCACTGCAGTAGCAGATGGCTAGTTTCCTTCTCTGTTGACACATAGGGCTTCCTTCCAAATGCCAAGTTATGGCACATCATAAAATATTCCTACTTTGATCTGCTGGGGAAAAGATATGCATTTTATAACCCCTGAGGAAAAGGACATTTTAACAGATTCCAGTTAACTTGTAAACTGGCAATCATTTTGTAGGCCAGGAAGCTGGTAGAGAGATTAAAGAGACTCATATTTCAATATTGCTATCTTGCAGATTTCTAGCCAGCAGTAAAATAACATCTTTTTGGATATTCTTACTCAGGTTACAAATTAATTACAGGCTAACAGTGACCTCATGAGCTGTGACCTCACAGGATAGGAGGGACAATTTTGGATTATTATCCCTCTGGCTGAAAGGAGTGAGACACTTCATCTCTGAACTCCAAAAAGGCACTTCTGTTAAAAATAAGCAACACCCAACTGGAACTTAGATAGGCTAGAAATGTAAGTATCAGGCGTTTTGTTTCTGTAAAATTCCAATTTAGTTCTGACTGTAAGTACTTATGTTATATGTTCTATGTTTTGTATGTACTTACTACTTTTCTAATTCCAGGAAACATTTTGGTTTCCTTAATCCTGCTTGAGTCTTTTCTTTTGCATGTGGAGGCTGAAACAGTATTTGATAGATCTGACAAAAACGGTTAAGGGCTTAAAAAGTGTGTTACTGTCTTGCTAAGTTAAGAAATTACCTAGGTCTCAAATTGAGTCATAAGGGTAGACTTGTGAACCAGGTTAGTGCCCACTGGGTGAAGTACTGTACTGCATCCCCTGAAGAGAGTGCTTATCTGAGCCTGTTAACTGGGGGTGCTAGCTGAAAAAGGTTCATATTTGACCCCAGGACACAATGCTAGTAGGTGATTCAAACCCAAAACAGACAGCAGGGTTACCCTGTTTTTCTCCTCTTCAAGTGTTGCACTTCAAGGTTTGGCACTGTGGGAGCAGAGAGCCTGACCTGCCGGGTGCATTTGTGACAGTGGATTCCTGGAACAATATTCCAGTGGAGGTGGTAGGGGTGAAAACAGTGCTGGGGTTATAGAATGCATGGGATAGGCATAATGGAATCTTAGAAAAAGGGGATGGAGGAAGAATGGCTCAGAGATCAAGTAGAATCTGTGGTGATACTATAGGCAGGAAAAAATGAGCAGACTAGATGGGTTAATATTGGCCAAAATCCTCCGGGATAATCCATGCCCCAGTGCATTTGCTCTGGGGTTCTTTTGTAGGTGGGTTAATAATCCTTATCTGCTGGCAAATTCTGTTTCTGTGTAGGATCTTCCACCAGATGGGGTGTCTGGTTTGATCCTGTGGACAGCTGGAATCACATCGCTAGGCTATGGAGCACAAACTGCTCCTTTTAGAAACCACTAACTGAGAATAACAAATCCAGTCAGTTTCACAACAGATTTTAATGGCTTGCATCACTGAACAACCCAAGAGTGATCAGTCAGTAGGAAAAAAGTAGACAGTACTCTATTAGGACTAGAGATAGGGAGTATGCAAAGTTGTATTACAGTATGTACCTTGCAGTCCCAAGTAGGCCTCTCTGCCTCTCTTCCTCTCTTCCTCTCTTCTTATTTCAATAAAAATTTGTATTAATATATATTAAGACAATATTTCAAACACAAAAACAAATATAGTATCAGTAATACATAAATGTTAAAGATTGAATCAGCATTAAACTCTAAACCAAAATTCTACAATTACACTAATCAACAATACATTCTAAAATCCTATAATCATTAAATAAATAAATTAGTTGTACTGTATAATAACCTTCATTTATTCAACTAGTTTCTGTCTAATTTCGTCACATTTTCATTGTCTATACTGTTTTGAAATCAATGAAGTATAACATAAGAAAGGCGAAAGAAGAAAGAGAAAAAGAGAAAGAATGAAAAAGATAAAACTAATAGATACATACAGTGTTACTCCTTAGTTTCTGAATCACAACACCCCCACCCCCCCTCACGGAAGAATCACTAAAGAGAAAAAAAGCTCAGTAAACAATATACTAGGAGCAAAAGGTACTTAATAAATATTTCCATAAGCGTTGCTATTCCCCAAGTCTTTAAAGTTTTAATTACAAAGCTTCAATTCCCCAGAAAGGAACTTATAAAGAGTGCCCTATCTAGAGTTACATTTACCATTAAGACCCTTAAGGCTTAAAGCTAATTTGTCTATTTTGATATTCTCCAGCATCTGAGATTTACATTCTTGGAAAGAAGGGATTTTATCTTCTACCCAATACTTAAGTAATAAGTTCCTAATACAGACCCCTGTTAGTAATAAAGAATGTTTCTGCTCTAGTGTACAATGAGTGTTTTCATTGAAATTACCAATAATACAGGTTTCTATATTAATATTGTCATATAACATAGGACAATCCATAAACACACCTCTTTTGCCTCATAAACCGTATGATAATGACCTGCTATCATTAGGTTCCAAGTCGTGAAAATGCTTCTCATGCCTTCCCAGTAAGCAACAGAGTCAGATGAGGGAGTCACTGCTCCAGTTGCAACTGGTATTACACAGATGTATCTAACAAATTAAGGAAATTATCAATATCCATACACTCTGCGAGTCTGGAAAATAATTTGGACCCAGGCTTTGAGCCTTGGCTACCTCCATCTACTCCATTACTCACCTGGTCTGGTGCCTGCCTCTGACAAAGTGTTGGCATCTGTAATGTGTGGTCTCTCATCTTGAGCCAGTGTCTGTGACCTCTCCTTTTTGTTTGCATTAATTCTGCTCTTCTCCAGGTCTGCTGCAGGCTGTCTTTATACTATGGATCATATTATAAATAAAGGGATAAAAGAAGGCACTAGGCTCATCAAGATTATCACCTCACTATCTCAGTGATAATACCTGCTACACTGTCTTGTCCCCATCTATTTATCCAAACTGTGTTTAAATGCAGCCAAACTAGTAGCTGCAACAATAAGCTCTGGGAGAAGGGAATTCCAGACTCCTACCACTCTGTCAGCATAGTACTGTTTTCTATTTTCAGTACAAAAATAACTCTTTGCCCTAACTTTATGATAGTGACATCAGTTCAAGAATTATCTACATTATACTCAAAGCCCATTTTAGTTGATAATGTATCAATAAATCACTTCTCATTCTACGGTGCACAAGGCTATGTAGCCCTAGAATTACAAGGCACTGCTCATAATGTAAATACCATTGGTTGAGAGCCATCATTGTGGCCCTTGTTTGCACCCATTCAATATGGACTTAAAAACTATGAACGGTAGTCCAAATGAGGCCTGACCTGGCAGCTTTATACTAATATAAGCACCCCAGCAGGTCTACTTATAAAATGCTTTTTTACTGATGATAGTACCATATTCGCTCTACTGTTTGCCACTGTACACAAGGGCTGAGATATTCAAAGGGTTGTGTCAGGCACAACCCACAATGCACCCCAGTGTGATATTCAAAGGTATGCCTTGCACAGCGTAAGTCCTGATCCGTCAGGGCACATTGCTAATGTATGCGGTGCATCTGAAGGGTGTGTGCCCATGCATATGCGGCACATCCCAATATTTAGCCCAGGATGTGCGGCACATATGCTGGCACAACCCCCAGATGCGCCGCATACAGGGGCGCAAGGTTGAGCCAGGAAATCCTGGCTCAAATGCTGGCCACCCACAGGTGGGCTGCTATATTGCAGGGTGCAACACAGCACCCGCCAGTCTTGGGTGGCCACCCACCTGGCAGGAACACCGTCCACAAGCACCCAAACCCCCCCAGTGGTCTAGTGGGTCCCCCCTCCTGCTTGTATGCCTGATTGCGGGCAGTAATATTATAAAATGTAATCCCTGGAGGTCTAGTGGCTCCCCCCCTTCCTCTTGTATGCCTGATCACTGGCATTTGTATTATAAAATGTAAACCCTGGTGGTCCAGTGGTTCCCCTCCTCCCATATGCCCGATTGTGGGCAGTGGTATTATAGAATGTATAATCTGGTGGTCCAGTGGTCCCCCCCCCAGTATGCCTGATGATGGGCAGTAGGTAGCGGAAAGTATAGCCTGATGGTCTAGTGGTAACCCCCCTTCCCTCCCACCCAAAGAGGAATCATGGCCACCAGCTCCGCATTCTCCTTCATCAAGGACAGCAGCACCCCGCCCTCATACCACCCGCTGCCTGCCAAATGACAGCTTATAATAAGATCTGGTGCCTATTGGTCCACAGTGTGACCAATGGGCTTGCAGACCATACTGTATGCATTCATTCACATATTTGTGTTCTGTGTAGTACAGTATGGTCTGAAGCCCATTGGTCCACACTATGAACCAATAGGATTACAGATCTTACTGTAAGCTGTCATTCGGCGGGCAGCCGAGTGGTATGCGGTGGGTGCTGCTTTCTGCTGATGACTGGGTGGCTGGGGGTCCTCTGTGGGTGGGAGGGAGGGGTACCACAAGACCACCAGGTTATACTTTCATACCTACTGCCCTTTGATCGGGCATACGGGTGGGCAAAACCTACCAGACCACCAAGTTTTACGTTTTATAATACTAATGCCCACGAATGGGCATATGGGTGGGTGAGGGGACAATAGTCTGGCAGGGTGTCACTGCATGGTGACAGTGGCTGTGCAGGGTGCCAGGCACATTTTGCCAGGCTGCTCTGTGCAACGCATGCAAATGGGGCCATAATGACATGCAAATGGCCCCATTTGTGCTGTGCATACATTTTGGCCCCCTTTGGCATGCCTATGTTTGAATATCGCAGGTGCTGTTCCCAGCACAACTATAGATTTGCTGGCGCATTCCCAGTGCTGCCTGTCTGGGGAATGCACCAGTGCATTGTACATGCACCATGCACATTCTGTGCCATATTCAAAGGTGATGCACCATGGTGAATCACCTTTGAATATCACCCTGTCTTGGCCCCAGCGCATCTCAGATGCACTGCACCCCCACTTGCGCAAGTGCCCTGTGCAGTCTGAATATCTCAGCCTATATATTTACCTTAAAATCATTGGTCATTATTACCTACAGCTCCCTTTCCCTGGTACTGTTTCTGCGTACTGTACCATTTACGCTGTAATTAAATTTATTGATTTATTAATTGAAAATTGGTAACTGGGAAAGGCACACTGAGCCAAGGCTCATTTCCAGGTGCAACATGGCAGAAAGGAACTAGGGAGACAAAATGTACAATGTAGGGTGGTAAGATGCAAATTTGCAGGAATATGCAAGGTAATAAGGTGCAGCAGAAAATACAATAAATAATAATTCCATACTGTAAACAGTGACTAGGCTAGTTGACAAAGCTAAGGCACTAGAACAGGTACATAAGGCAATGTACTGGAGAGTAAAATGGCCACTCTCTAGTACCTAGCCATATGTACATCTTCCATTGCTATTATGTATAAGAATATAAGGTGTTCTTTCTGAAATTCATAAGATAGACAGATAGGTAGATAGATAGATAGACAGACAGACAGACAGACAGGGTATGACAGACAGACAGATAACATTTTTATTTCTATACAGGATAGGTACATGTCATAAGGGATATAAAACCTTGTTTGCAAGACAGTCATGTTTGATGTTACAGCATAACCACACATTTCTTCTTGCTAAAACTCATACCCCAGTAGTTAGTCTATTGAACCAGAGTGTTTAAAGAGCAGCTGACTTGAAAATGGTTATAGGTAAGGCAGCTCATCTCAAGGAGCTGCCTGCCTGCCTGAGGAGTTCATTGAGGGCTAAATGAAATCTTTTTATGTCGATATTATTTAGAAATTTACCTTTGTAGCTTTACGATCTCACTTCCAAGCTCATGATCAACAATGCCTCTCTTTGAAGGCATATATGTAACTTTAGGGGGCACGTGTACATGTTGAGAGGGGGTATACATGTAACATTGCCTCTGTTAACATGTACACTTGCCCCCAAAAGTTACAAATATGTCAGCAAAGACAGGCATTGCCTCTGATAGCATTGCCTGTTCATTAAGCACAATGCAGTCCCGCTCCTTACTTCGCGTCATCAAAATGCCGATTTTGGGGGCGGGGCTGCAGTGCTACTGTTGAACTCGGGGCAATCTCGGAAGTGAAATCATAAAACTACTAAGGTAAATTTCTAAATAATGCCCGCATAAAAATGTCATTTTGGCCTCTATGAACTCCTTGGGCAGGCAGCTACTTGAGATAAGCTGCCTTACCTATTACAATTTTCATGTCAGCTGCTCTTTAATAACATTTTTCAAACACTTTCATCTTATACAAACTATAGTTCTCCATTTTTTTCTCTAATTCCTTTGTAGAGAGTTTTGTGTATTCTTGTTCAAAAGCTGATTTCAACTCTTTTTCAGTTAAAACTGTATCTTTATGGCTCATCCTTTGCAGTTGAAAAAACAGTTTACATTTTGCCTGCCATAAAAATAACTTGATGCATAAAAAAATGAATCTCAAAGTGCACTGATCGTAATTATTCTCAGAAACAAATGCACCTACAATTATATCTTCATACATCAGATTCCTCTATTTATTTTCTTTCCATCTATTTGATAAAAAGTTCCAAAATATTTTACAAAAGAACATGATACTAAAAATGCTCCATTGTCTCAATTTGCCCTAAACTTTCTCAAGGATATGTTCTGTCATTTAAAGTTTTACGTTTTGCATCCACTTTTGCTGCTAATTTACCATGGCAACAGAGCCAAGTGATGTCCCACATTCTTATGGGTATTCTTTTGTCTATTAAATATCTTTTGATTGTATTATAATGTTCTCTTGAAATTCCACTATAGCCTACTGCTATATTATAACCATGTTCTTGAATCATGTCATATAACTGTTTTCAGATACGTTTTTCATATGTAAACTATTTAGTTTTCATGGTCTAATCTTTTCCAATAATGGTATCATGTATTCTGGAGTAGTTTGTTTTTTCTTTTAGACAAACCCTGATTCCATTTATTAATCATAGACCGAAACCATTCTTTTGGTATTGTCTGCCAAATGTTATCGACCCCGCTGAAATGGGGAATTATAAATAGAATGATAGATAGGGAGTAATACTATCGAGAGGTTCCTCTCTTCCCAAAACCTTGAGATGGTATGGCTCCCAAATGACAAACACTCACCTATATTTTTTTTGTAATATATGGATGTGAGTTTTGTTTGCAGTTATTTGTTTATGTCATGCTGTGAGGCTGTGCTCCCACCTCAGTAGGGATTCACTCACTTTCTTGGTGTCCACCCCCAACCCTGCTCACCCACTTGCTCTGTGTCTCTCTTAGCTTGAGTGAGTTTTATTTAGAAGGCAGTCACTTGGCTTCCCAGCCAAATGCCCTTTGGGGTAACCATTGCCTCAGTGTTTGTGCACAGAGGTTCTTTGTCTTTTAAATAGTCTTTTGTTTTAATGGGTTCACCACAACATAACCCAGACAGACCATCTTAGGGTAGCTGGTTCATTCCACTGGGGTGTCAAACAGACGAGGCATACTGATGAGTCCTGACAGGACGAAACACGTGTCTATGTCTTCTGTTAGCACTCTTTGCAAACTGTGTGAGACGCCTTTCGGCACCATGCAATTCTGCTTAAAGTTGAACCAGCATAATATTCTGTGGTGATTTGCATATGCAGCCCATGATGCTTTGCATTGTGTGGGCATGTGTGATTTAGTCATACCTTTAGTTGTTTTCTTGCTTCAGTGTATGCAGGATCAACCAGATAATTCTGTGGAATAAGTAGAAATAAAGAAAAAAGCATTGGCACTAAAGTGAAGGGATGATTTTCTCTCACTAAGTGAGAAAAGGCTGCCATGTTTTTTGAACTGTTCTGCCCACGCACAGAAAAACCACATCCAATCAGGAGGTGCGGTTTTAGTAATGTTACCACGCATGGCTAGGAGGTTGCCTTGGGGATGTCAGGAACAAGCTTACGGCGTCTGAGGGTCTTGAGGGTATGCTCTTCAAGTCTGGTGATAATACTATCATTCAGAGTTTGAACGATAGTATTACAAGCTCTGAACAATAGTATTATCATTCATCAATGATACTGTTATCACTTTGGTACCAGTGTATTACCAGGAATTTTTTATATGCTTTGCAATGCTATTATTTTAAAGATCCATATATTACATTCCAAAATATGAATAGACTGTATACTGTAAAAAAGCTACAGGGTTTATCAAATTTATTCTTACCTTTTTTTCTGGTAGATACAATACATTTATTTTTATGGGGTTTAAACTACTTCTCCAGATTGTCTGAAACACTAAACTTAAAATCTTAATTTCTGACTCTTTGGGGGGGCAAATAAACCACACTTAACTAAATAAATATTGGTAGTAAGAATGTTTGTACTAGACATACCGTTTTTTCTAAGATTGTTGCCAATTTTTCCATACTTTAACCATTTTTTTCATGTTCTTCTATCTTTTTTGTCCAGTTCTTTTTACTGTCTGAACTCCCCCTTCCCATTCAGTTCCTAGAATCTGTAATTTATTTATTTTATTCATTTATTTGTATTTTGGATGACACCTGTAATGAATCTTCTGTTATAGGTATTCTTTGGATTTTCTTTAACTTTAGGGGTATTACTGCTTAATCTTATGCCTTTACTTTTTAGTATATTAAGTTTAGATCCAGATATACAACCATAATCCTGTATACATTGTATAGCTTGTTTTCTTGACTCTATAGCTTGTACATATAAACATACTGTATTTCCTCAGATTAGCACCTGTGCTTGAATAAGAGCCTGCCCGAATAAAAGTCAGGGCACTATATATTTTTTCTTTATTAAGTGCCGGATCTCATTTAACAGCCAGGGTGGTGTGGAGCTGATTGACATTAACACATTCATTATTTAAGAGCCAGGTGCGATTAATGCGGTTAGCATAACACACATCACACCTCTCACAGTCTGGCAGCTCAACTAAAAATCGGCACTTTAGACCACATTTTGATTATGCTTCCCAACTCTGGAATCCTTATAAACTCAAAGACATAAAAAGAATTGAGAAATTCCAGAGAAAGGTGACAACATTCATCAGTGCAGATAAACGTCTATCTTATGAGCTTAGACTAAATTTAATCTAATGTCTCTGGAACAAGATCGCATGAAAGGCAATTTGTTGTTCACCTGGGAAGTTCTTAGGGACCAATCCCTCATGTGGGATTGTGGGCTAGAATTCAAACAGGTTACCATTAACACAAGAGGAAATCCTCTTCAATTGGCTAGGGACAAATTTAAATCAAAAAGGACAGCATACTATTACTCACAAAGAATTATAACTCCATGGAACTCACTACCTACATCTGTAATTGTTAGTGACACAAACACTGTTTCAAAAATAGGCTTGACAGAATCCTTCTCTCTAGCAGCAATTTAAAATGTTATAGTAACTAATAGGAGCTACCAATGGGCCTTCACCTTTTTGCTCTTTAAATTTCCTTAGTATGATAATGAGCCCAATTAAGTAGGTGTTAGGCAGGGCTATTCTATAAATCGCTATTCCCTCCACACATGCTTAGCAACAACTTAGCATCTTGCAATAATGAATGACACTGCTAAACGTCCCAGAGAGCACTCGCCTGAGGCAGAGCTGACATTGAAGAAGTGAAAGCTTCACAGCTGCAGTACTGATTTTAAACTGCAGGCAATTGATTTTGTTAAGAATGAAAACAGCAAAGAGAGTGCTGCCTACAACTTTGGTGTGCATGCCAAGCGTATAAGGGAGAGGTGCAAACAAGAGGACCAACTATGATCTATGGCAACTCAAGGTCATAGGAAATTGGATGGTGGTGGTCGGCTTACAGTGTCCAAAACATTGGAAATTGAACTTTATGCCTGGGTTGAATCAAAGTAAGCACTGAGGTTGCGTGTTACTCACAAAGCATTAAAAAAGAAGCAATGAGATTTTTTTTTAAATTCAAGTGCTGGCAGGCAGTTTGCAGCCAGCGATGGCAGGTTACAGAATTTTTTCCATAAGTATGGTATCACCCTACACTGCAAAACAACTGTTGGCCAGAAATTCCTGACAGTGTTGCCCCTAAGTTAACCTCCTTCCTTTTATTTGTCAGGAGTCTGAGAATCAAGCTAGGCTATTCCATAGCTCAGAGTGATGGAACGGACGAAACTCCTATATGGCTGGGCATGGCAGCAGATTCCACTATGAATTTCACTGGCGATAAATCAGTTCCTCTCGAAATCACTGGACACAAGAAGTCCAGAGTGACATTTGTATTGGCAGCTAAGGCGAACAGCACAAAACTACCTCAATTTATTGTTTTCAAGGGGAAGCACCGTGATAAAGAACTGGACACTGTGACAGGTGTGGTGTGTGTTTATAGTGACAATGGATGGATGAATGAGGATCTCACTCATGTCTGGCTCAATCAGATGTGGGGTTCCCTGGCTTTTTCAAAGAGGCTTCTTGTTTAGGATACATATTGCTGCCATTTGCAAGACTCAAGAAAGTGTGTCCACACTAAGCTTAAAATAGATACTGCTGTCCTCCCCGGTGGCTGTACTGGCCTTGTACAGGCCATAGACATTTGCTAAAACCTACCTTTCCAGGCTTATTACTGAGAGCTCTGTGAGGACTGGCTGCCCGAGGGGGAGAAGCAGTACATGCAAGGTGGGAACCTGAAGCCACCCACAAGAGTACAGCTCGCAAAGTGGATGAAGCAAGCTTGGGACACTATCCCCACTGAGCTGATCATAAAATCATTTGTGGTCTGTGGGGTTTCCAACTTCCTGGACAACTCAGAAGATGAGAACATAAATGTGTTAAAACCAGATGGAATTCTGCATGAGCAGCAAGATGTTGTGTTGGTAAAGCTTTGTGAACTGTCCACCAATTCTAACTGTGAAGCAGATACCCCTGATGCAACACCTAAAGTTGAAGACACTGAAGAAACTGTTGAAAATGAACTGGCAGTTGACAGCAATGATGACTGATGCTTCTTTTAATGAGCTTTCTTTCTTTTTTTGTGTGTGGAAATAAAAATTCTCACAATCACTGTTGTTATTTTGCCTTTTTGGCTGTGTAATGTGCCAGTAATTGTGCATAACCTCCCCCAACCCCCAAACCAAGCTTACCTTAGTTGCTTACTCCAAAAAATATCCTTGTACAATTTGTGTTTACAAATGTAGTTTACACTGATGCATGCAGGACAAATAAATAAGCACTCGATCCTGAATAAGCACCTGCTCAAATTAGAGCCAGTGTAACTGACATCACAATAAAAATGAGCACCGGGGCCCCTTATTCGAGCAGATACAGTATGTAATCTGCATATGCAATTACTGTAATACTTTCTGTATTTTTTATATTTTTATATTTTTTTATATTTTTTATCTCATGAACAGCAGGGCACTTCTGTAATAACTGTAATAATGGATCGAAATAAAATACATGTAGTAAAGGACTAAAAGGGAATCCTTTCTAACTCCATTAACAGCTCTGATTTCAGTGCCTAAAAACATTTACTATTGGTACTGTTGTGGCCCCTTCATATATCTGCTTTGCCATTTGCAAAATAACGGTGGGAAGCCATACGATCTTAATACATGAAAAAGATATTCATGTGATACCATGTCAAAAGCTTTTTCTTGGCCTAATGACAATATCTAACCTGTCGCATGATTCCTGTCTCCTTTCTCTAAATTTTTCTCATTAGAATTAAATTTTCATTTATACTTCTCTCCAGTATTGAACAGGACTGCACAAGTGATATCACTTTTGCTGCTACTTTTGCTGTCCTTGCACAAAGTATTTTCATTAATATTTTTAGATCATTATTTAAAAAACATAGGCATCTTCAATTTCTGATATCGGTTGCATCTTCTTTGTTATACAAATAAAATCTGTAAATCTACCCCAAATTAACTTTCCTGTGTTCCCTCAAAAAGAATCCAGTTAAAAATAATCTGTAATATTGGAGAAATCTCTTGTACAAAAATGTTATAAAATTCCGGTGTTAATCCATCTATTCCTGGAGCAGTATTATTCAATAAATGTTTTATTGCTGTAATGACTTCAACTATAGAAATTGGTGCTTGTATATTCCACTTGTCAGTGGTGAATAAATTTTCCCCCCAAACTCTATCTAATAATTCAGAAGAATCCTGTAAAGTAGTATCAATTTTATTTCCCCAATTGTTTAACCAGGTGAGACACACTAAGCTGAAAGCTTGTTTACAGGTGCGACCTGGGAGCACAGGGAAGTTAAGTGACTTGCTCAGGGTCACACAGTATGCAAGTGGGGGCTGTGGGATTCAAACCTAGGTCTCCAGATTTGCAGCTCAGAGTCTTAAACCACTGCGCAATATTGCCTCCCAATTGATCAACATAGGGAAATATTATACTCTTGTATTACTTTCAAAATAGCTTCTATAGTGGAAACTCTGTAGCCATTCCCATTATTCAAGGATTTTACTTTTTTTCCACTCTTTCCCTCAAATTTTCAAACATATTTTTTGCTCGTCTTACTTTGTGTACCACTTTTATGTTCCATAAGTAATGATGATGCCCTATTATATTGTTTTTCTCTCATTTCATTCTTAATATTTTGTGTTGGATTATAGTATTTGCCAGGAGTAGCATTACTGAGGGAAATTAAAGTCAAGAGCTGAGATCTAAGGTATAGCTATCCCATATATTCTGTTCTTTCTCTCCTTTTTGATAGTTTTTGAAATAGCTGTTGCAGTTCTTTCATTGTTTCCATCCACCACATTCCTAAATATTCATATAGGCATGCTATGGATTGTCTAGCTAATAAAACATTCTGTACTTTGTCTTTTATTAAAGGATCAATCTAAAAGTATATTGTTTAACTTCCATGTTCCTTTCTCCATTTTAGGAATAGTACCCTCCCCTAGTATTCCTCCCACTGTCATATGATCTGTTGTCTTTAATGGTATTAAAACCATGTTCACAACTCCTAAATTCTCTGATATAAACAAGAAATCTATTTGAGTTGTTAGACTTTTTTTGATAATATGTATGATCCCCGTTTGATGTCAAATCCTATAAGCATCTTTTAATCTTGCATCTGATATCATTTTAATTAGATAGTTTGAATCATGAAAAGTGTGTTCATTTTTGCTCCTTGTTCACCTGTGTCCAATACACAGTTAAAATCTCCCCGCAGTACAAGTTTCTTAGCTGTGTACAACTACGGTTTTATTAGCTGTGTACAAGTATGATTTTATTAACCCAAACAAATGTACTCAGGCTTAGGCTTGCAGACTCCCAATTGCCCACCTCAGTCAAGGTGAGGAGTCTTGGCGTTGTGCTATACTGCGGCTTGATGCCTAAATCTCAGGTGCTAGCCATGGTCCAGAGTGCATTTTACCATCTTTGCAACATCACCAGGATTAAACACCTGATCCCCCTGGTGATTTTCCATCACTGGTCCATACCTTTCTGATGATCCGGCTTGACTACTGCAATGCCCTTTACCTGGGGCTATCGAGGGTTGAGCTCCGCCGCCTGCAGCTGGTATAGAATGCGGCAGCCAGGTTGCTGACTGACCTCTCGAGGCCTAGTCACACTATTCCTGTGCTCTGCTCTTTTCACTGGCTGCCATTTAAGTGGTGGATCACCTTCAAGGTCAGTTTGCTGACTTACAAGGCTCTTCACAGACTGGGGCCCAGATACCTGCAAGACCTTCTACAGCCTTACCTCCCACTCCGTCCCTCCAGTCAGCTGATGAGGGCCTCGTGGTGATTCCCAGGGTATGATTGAAATCATCTGGTGCGTGGGCATTTTAATTCGTGGCACCCACCCTGTGGAGTTCACTTCCTCAATATTTTAGGGAAGCTCCATCAGTAAATGCCTTCAAAAGGGAGCTGAAGACATTTCTTTTTAGAGAAGCCTTTCCTTTAGTTAATTAATCTGAGGTGTTACTATCTTATTGATATTGTCTATGTTTTAATCAGTTTTAATATATTTGTTCACTTGTACAGTGCCTTGAATCACAATTGAAAAAGAGTGCTTTATAAACAGATAAACTAAACTAAAAAAAATAAAATAAACTTCTTTCTTGGTTTGTGGAGCATTTACATTAATAATAGATGTTCTCTCTTTCTGAAACAAAATATCCAGTAACATTGCTCTACCAGGAACAATGCCTATTAATCTGGTTACTGTTATATCAAAACCTTTAAAACGTATCCCCACTCCATCACACTGATCTTCCCAAAAGTCCAAAAAGATGGATCCCAATGCCGTAGGTTTTTACTTGATTTATATCTGATACCTTATTCAATCTAGTTTCTTGTAATAACAATATGTCAATGGGAAAATCATGCAGTGTAGTGAACAACAGTAACCTTCTTTTCAGATATCAAAGAGGGACCGAGGCCAAAATGTTTGGCATCAATAAATTCAGAATTTGGACCAGCATATCCTCAATCAGCCTCGTGCCAAAAATCAGATCTGTAAGTTACTTCACTTAAAAGTTACAAGTCATTTTGTAACCCTTAATTCACTGCCTGTTCAAAAAAGCCAGTTTCAGGGAACAGCTGATGATGACGTAATCTCCTGAACTCACAACCTACTCCTCCCTGCAAGCTACCTTATATGACTTATTTTGCCTATGTTACTTAAAACTGCAGGGGTAGTAAACATCTGAAAAAAGAAAACTGACACGGTGGGGGTCAGCACATGCACTTCCATAATGTGCTTATGCAAGGTACAGTACTTCAGAACGTTATGGGGGATAAAATGTAGTGGCAAACATGGCTTTAGAATGACAAAGTTGAGTGCAATTTTTAAAATACTGCAGGTATGAGACTTTAAAATGTCAACAGGTTGCAATTGTGGAATGCAGCAATGACACAGTCTCAGAAAGTAGATGGAACACATAATTTCAGAATGTGGCAGTGACACACAATTTCAAACTTTATTTATTTATTTTTTGGGCAGTGATGCACAATTACAGAATGTGGCAGTGATGCACAATTACGGAATGTAGTGGTGACACACAATTTCAATTTCGGAATGTGGTGGTGACATACAATTTTGGAATGTGGCTGTGACACAGTTTCGGAATGTGGTGTTGAAGCATATTTTTGGAATGTGGCAGTGACGCTTAGTTTCAGAATGTGGCAGTGATGCTCAATTTCACAATGTGGTGGTGATGCATAATTTTGGAATGTGGCAGTGACTCACAATTTTGGAATGCGGTGACACAGGTTCGAAATGTGATGGTGATGCACAATTTAGGAATGCGGCAGTGCCGCACAGTTTCAGAATGCAGTGGTGACACATAGTTTCAGAATGTGGTGGTGACATATTTTCGGAATGTGGTAGTAATGCTCAATTTCAGAATGTGGCAGTGATGCTCAATTTTGGAATGTGGTGGTGACGCATAATTTTGGAATGTGGAGTGATGCACAATTTGGGAATGTGGCAGTGACAATTTTGGAATGTGGCATTGAAACAACTTGGCAGGGATGTGCAATTATGGAATTTGGTGGGGATGCGCCATTTCAGAATGTGTCAGGGATGCACAATTTTGGAATGTGGAAGGGATGTGCAATTTTAGAATGTAGCAGGGATGCATAATTTTATAATGTGGCTGGGACACATAATGTTAGAATGTGGAGGGGAATATGATGCACAATTTTGAAAAATGGTGGGTGCGTATAAATTCTGGAATGTGGCAGGGGCAAGCAATTTCAGAATAAATGGTGTGTCCTGTCACATTCTGACAGCGTGCATCCCCACTATATTCTAAAATTGCCAGTTCCCACCAAATTCCTCGATATGTGTTCCTGTCACATTCCAGGACTGATTGTCCTATCTCATTTTGAGATGGCACATCCCTGTCACATTCTGAGATTGCGTGTCCCCGCCCCACACAGACACACATTTTAAAATTGTGCACCACCTTGAAATTCTATGCCTTGGTTCAGTAATGCATTCCAAAACCACCTTCTGACATGTTCTAAAGTACAGTGCCATGCATCTGAACATTCTGGAAACACAAGCACCGCAGCCAACCCTATGTCATTTTTTTTAAAAGGATTACTATAGCTACAGTTTTGTAAACTTTGGAGAATCAGGTCCTATAAGATTGCTGACAGGGAGGACTAGACTGTGAGTTCAGGTTATGACATCATCAGTGACTCTTCACTGAAACTGGCTTTTTTGAATGGGTAGTGAAATCAGGGTTACAAAATAGCTCATAACTTTAAAATGAAGTAACATAGAAACCTAATTTTTGGTACGAGATTTCTTAGGGGTATGCTTATTCTAATTCTACAATGTAGCACTTTTGGTAAGAGTCCCTCTTTAACATGTGGTAATTTGGCATTTAAAATAATGATTCATATAAGACATTTTAGTAATGTACTGTATACGAGAAGAAAAGCTATATGGATCACAGTCTATTTGATAACTGCCTTCTGCTTCTAGTTTTAATTCCAAATTTTGTTTCTTCTTTTTACCTTTGTCACTTAATTTATTTGAGTCGTCATCTGTATCAGAAGATGGCAGTTGTTGAGATGATATTATTGAAGGAAGTTCTGAGTCCAAAGTAGCATCTGAGTCTTCTTGTCCTGATACCAATATATCAAAATTGTTAGATTCTTGAATTTCTGAACCTAAAATATCTGTTCTTATTAATTTAGGCCTTGGTGGGTTCCTTTTCAGTCTTCTCTTTCTGGTAACTGTAGTGAAATCTGGGGCTGGCATAGTTTCTTTTTCAGTGGGGTCACTTGTCATTTACTCGATTTGATTCTGTTTCGTCTGTGCAGTCTCTTGCCTGCCTTCTTCCTCAGGGACTACAGCTGGGTTCTCAGTATTTTCAGTAATAATTATTCCATTGTCCATCTGCATCTCTTCAGTAGGCATAGAGCATTCACCTCCTGTTATAGTCTCATTTTGCTGTACGTCAGTGGGTCGGAGATGTTGTTTTTTTTTCTGCAAATTTTGTCCTGTGGGCAATATCATTCTTCTGTGCTGTATTCTTGGTTTGGCCTGTCATCTCTGTTATGCATGACCCATTTGCAATTTCTAAAAAAATTACCTGGCTTTTCACAACAATTACATCTCATGTCATTTGGGCAGTAAATACCAATATGATCAAACTGCAGACAAAAATTACATCTCACTTTATCACATACATTGCTTATGTGATCCAAAGAATCACATTTGAAGCAAGTTTTCAGTTGTCCTTCTTAAAAGCACAGACCCCTGTCTCATCCAATATAAAAGCAACTTGGCAAGTGATTTTTGCAGCTTCTGTATGCTTCAGTTTAACTCTGAATTTCCAACTGCCTGTGCTTAGTTGGTTAGCATCCATTATAGAGTCTGGATTACCAAGTACCTCAAACCTTTGTGCTAACCAGTGTTTTATATTAAAAACATTCACCCCCCTCATTTTTAAAAAAATATTTACTGTTTTAATTGTTGGTTTAGTCAAAGGTATAGTTTGAAAAGGCATCCATAACTCTGTGTATTTCATTTCATTGTATTTTTTCCAAAATCTTTCTAAGAGAGTCGTCGTTTTAAAACTGATATCAAATATTACATCTTCTGGTATATGAATCAAGACATATATTTCTGTGATAAAGAATTTAAAAGAGTTATTTAATAAAACTCTGCCTGTGTATTGCCTGTCTGAAAGATCATCAAAAACACCTCTGTATCTTAAACATACCGCATTTCTCCTCTGAGTGGGGGCTGTAGAACAGGCATTTCTAGCTCAAAAACGTTTACATTGCTGGCTTGCTGTTTCTTGCTGTTGGTTATGTTCAGGTATCTGTCTGTTTAAATTCATTTCTGACCTCAATTCTTGTTCAACCCTATCCCCCCCCCCCCAAGATGGGCTAGCATGAGAAGTGCTTTGCTCTTCTTCGACTATTACATTTTCCTCAAGTCCAGTACAGGCATTCATATGCAGTGGTTGTGGGAGGGGGGGTCTGTTCAAGCTCAGAGGTAACCACTTTACTGCTTTCTGTTTGAATATTATCTTCAGTAACAGTTTTCTGTATCATAGTTCTTTCCATGCCTATTTCAGGGTGTGAGACATTCACTCCATTTCCCTCATTTAATTTATAGTGCTAGTACTCTGCTCCATTGCTTCTGCATTTGGTGGGATATGTGACTCAGCCATTTCTCTTGTAATGTTTCTTTATATGTCCTTGTTTTCTGTCAGACTTTTATATCCTATATCTACTGACAACCATTTACTTTCTGTTTTTTTCCCCACCCTACACCTCTTAGTGCCTTTTCTATTGACTAGGCATTTCTTCTTCAACTTGTTCTGAATGGCTATTCTTCAGCCATGCCTCAGTTCCAGTTGGCACCCAGCTTGCACTAACCTGCACATGTTTCTTATTTTCCTGTGCTTTTTTGTTCCCAAATACAGTATTGAAAAGGAAACAGTACCTGTATTTTTGTTTGTTGCAGTATCTGCTGAAACTGCTGCTCTTGTTGCAGCTGTCAGCAGTACAGATTTATTATTTGTTCCGAGGTTGGTGCTTTCTTTGATGACTCCACATTATCAGCTTCATCGGATTCTGATGCCTTGATGAGTATGTCAGTATCTTCTCTGTTGTTTGAAGGCTTTACCGGAACTTCAGTCAGTCCAGGTACATTTAAAACACTGCTGGGTGGAGATTCACTCGGCTCCTTCAGATAGCGTACTTCGGAGAACTGTGACTTACCTTTTCTCATTCTACATTGTCTTTTTTTCTTTTCAAAATGCTTCTCTTCTTCAGCCATTAAAGACAATAGAAACTGTTTTCTTTGAAACAGTACTGCTGCCAACTTCTGTTCTTCTGTGCCTGTCTCCTCTCTACTTACAGATTCTGAACTGCTGTCAATAGCATCACCTGTTAGCAGCTTTTTCCCTGCTGCTTCTTTAAGCTTTTGTAGTCCCTTGACTGTCTGACATTGCAAACTGAGAGTTTTCTTCTGTAAGCACTCCTGCTCACTGCGTCTGCATTCTGCCATCTTACCGATAACAGCTCTCCACCTCAGGAAGCATCGGTGAATTTCTCCAGTGTCCTGGACAAATTTCCCTCTTGCACTAAAAATTTCACCAACAGCTTAATCTGGTTAAATTTCAGTCGTCTTGTATCTGTATCCCCCTTCCTGAGGCTGACAATAGGCAGTATTGCCTAGCCCTCCTTTCCAGTCAACCAAAACTAAGTAAATAATGTCTGTCCCCTCTTCCTGCATAGACACATCTCCAGTTCTTGCTAAAAACTGAATCATAAGTCCCAAAGGCAGCAACTCTTACCATTCAGCTAAAGGGAAATTCCCTTGTACTGTAGCTGGAAAGTTAAGAGTGTTCCAATGACTGTAATCCTTGCTATTCCATGCACCACCACTAGATGGAAGCACAGCTTTCAACTGTTATTCACAGCTTTTACCACTAGATGACAATGCTTTGCCCAGACTGCCTTTTGTCATTTGCTACATGGACTGCCAGAGGAGCTAGTTTCTGATTACAGGCTGCAGTTCACCTCCGGGGAGTTTCGGACATTTTTTTCAGTAAAAGTTAATCAAGCATGCCGAGTTGCTTCCATCTTATACTACATCTAATGGTACTGCTCTGAAAGAGCTATGATATTTTAAATTGGCTTTATGCAACTCACAAGGAATTTTGACATTCTACCACAATATAGGTTTTATACTCAGTTACTGAAATATACCACAGTCTGCTATTGAGAAAATCCCAGCAGAATTGTTCTCAAACATACAGATCTGTACCTCCTTGTCTCTAGTTAAACCCAGCCTTAAAGGAGAACTGAATTTAACTTGCAAACCTGTATTATCTGTAGAAGCTGCTTTTCAAATCCTGGTTCATATTCTGTTACTGTTCCAACTTTTCTGTCCTTTTAGTAAATTCAGATGGTGTTTCCCACTATCACTCTGGGACAAAAGACCATGTTGGAACTCTATGATGAAGTTTATATCCTCGTTCAGCTCTTAGATTGTTGCCAAAATGCATTCATGTTCCACTATAGAATTCTGTGGTTCAAATCTACATAAACTACATCCATCATAGTTTTAAAATGTAATCTTGTGCCTTTGTGTAAATCAGAAACACCCAGTGAGTTTACAAAAAGGCAAGTAAAGGTAGAACAATAACAGACTAGGAACCAGTAGTTGGAAAATAGTTTCTATACGGAACAAACTCTATACAGGTTTGATGCAGGTCTCATTTAATGCAGAATGGGAAAGCAATCAGACGCAGGAGATAACAAAATCTCAGGTTAAGCATAAGGTCCATCCCATCTTGAAATTTGTTCCAGAACAACCTGTGCTAGTTCAGAATTACCTGGAAAGGGATCATGGACAGAAACTGAACCCTGACATTGTGAAAAAAGAGTATTGGTTCCTGTAATATACTTGGTTGACCCACAAAAGGAATGCTAAAATTGCATGTGATTCAATTGACTGTGAGTCCCCATGAATCTGAGTCTAATGCAGAAGAGAATGTGTACAGTGATCAGGAAACACCTAAAGGTTTATGTAAATGGAAACATAAACATAGAAGACACACAGACTCATCCCGTTTTGTGTAAAGAACAAAGAAACATTAAGCCAGTACCAGAATACGAGGCAGGTGCTTTTAGGACGAGACCTTGCCATGTTGGAAAGCCCACCAACAGGCTTGAATATTAAAGAACAGTTTAAAGAAGAAAAACTGTTTTAGTTTAAAGGAGAGAGGATGTCATGTCTTTAAGAGAGTTCAGAGATTATTAAAAGGTCACCTGAATTGTTTATTAGAATGTTTTCTCCTCCTCGTTAAACAACCGTTGCAACTTTCGTACATTTCCGGTACATCCTGTGCTTTGTTTGCAGCTAGCAAGCACAGAGGCTGCGTAACTGCTTGCCATACAGCCAGCCTAGACATGTGCTCCAAGAGCTGAATAGCTCAGGCAGGGTAGGCAATGCATCCACACTGGGCTCTTGTGGTTTCTTGCAGAGGGAGTGTACCTCTTTCTGATACATGCTTGTCCCCTTTTGGCCCAAGGGGAAGGGAGCCATGTGAGAAAGATTCCACTGTTCTCAGGAGCATTTTGTGTTGGATTGCACCTATTGATCCGATACATGCTGTGGAGGCATCTTGCATCTTCCAGCATACAGCAAGTAGGGGAGCTCTGAAGGAGAATGGAGTTAACCTCTCCTGACATCTCTAACAGACATGCTGTTTAGTGATTCCCACAAACCACACATTAGTGGAAAGGTACTGGTTGGGACATACAGGAAAAAAGGATGCTTCCCTGCCAACCATACTCAATGAGGACTCTCCAGGCACTGTCGCTCTTTGCCTGTTCCTCTCTTTCTGACTTTGCTAGTTGACTCTGATGTGCCCCTGAGAGTCTGATGACTCTGAGATCCTGACCATGGGGGATAAGCCATGGATCACTACAGAACCAGGAATTCATGCAGTGCAGTGAGGGCTGTATATAGGGGTTGATTCCTTGAGGGGTCCTCAAGCAGGATGAGGGTTTGGGACAATGGAAGGCAGCCCCTGAACCAACTCGTGGAAGGAAATGGAAAAATAGAAAGTATATGAAAACCAAAAGAATGTCTTATCCACCCTGACTCAAATGAGACCCAAGCACATTTGCACCAGGTGATGGGCTCCTGAGTATATCACTTCAGATCTAGCACTATAAACCACAGTGGTCTAGTCACTCATAATTCACAAGCTGCTGGTTCCTTTCCTCCTCCTTTTTGTTGGAAGTCCACACTGTTATGAGCCCTTCCTTTGAACAGCAGTTCTCACCAAGATCTATTCACTCTGTGCCATACTGCAGATTCCAGCCCCATACTGGAGTTCTAGGGCTTGAGCTGTGGGCCCTGACCCATATAGTACCAATTATGATTTCCTGAAGATATTGCTTTCAGATCCTATTCACCTCATTAATGATCATCATCTTTAGAGACAGACAGGTTTTTTTCCCCCCATATAGCTGTATATCCTCCAGACAGGCTATCTTTGCCAACCTTCCAAACACAGCATTTCTGTCACCTGCTCCTTTGTTCCATGGTTTTCTTTCCTGTGGTGGAGTCCTTGGTGAGGCACCCTTCCCCATCAAGGCACAATCAAGGCACAATCCCTTGTGAAATCAATGGAGAAGATGTAGTACTTGAGAGTGCCTAAAGACATCACCTAATTATCTGCCATTTATTGCTTTTCTGCCAGACCCTGATCATCCCTGCACCTTGTAAATTGCTGCACCATCTTGGATGCTAGCCTCATGCATACACATTAAGCCCCACATAGTGGAGCAACTTCCCTGACTCTCCATCGGGGTCACAATCAGAGCAGAGTGTGGCACCATCCCCTCCCAGCTGGGATGTGTTGCCAGAGGCACCACATCCTCCCAGCCTGCTGCCTGATTGTCAACATTCTGGGTCTGTTTCTGTACCGAGGATGCTGACTTGGTAGTGAACTGGGCAATCAGGCTGCCCCAGAAGTTAAATATTTTTTGCCATCTTCCATGCCCTCAGGCACCTCACTTTTTCAGGCACCTCACTTTATGCCATTCTTCTGCTTGACAGACTCAATTGATATTTGCTTCATCCACTGAAAGATCCAGGTGTGTCCTACTAGTGCTTGGGCTATTTCTCTCTCTCCCCAGGGCCCACCTCCCCAATATAGGAGGAGAAGGAGCACTAGTCACTATAGCCAAGGGACTGGCACTAGGGGCTGGGTAGTGGGCTTGCTGCCAGTGAGGGTCTGCTGGCATGGTGATCACACAGGGAGGCTATCACTAGAGACTGCCTTGGCCAGGCGTTTTCCCCTATTCTCCCCATCCATCCCCACCTAACACTCAGAGCATGCCCACATCAATGCCCTGGGGTGGGACATGCTGGCGTGTAGTCACCCACACCAGCAATGGCCATACACTTCCTCCAGGTGTCACTCTTGAGCAGTGCACATCAGCTCCCTCCCTTTGAAGGACAGCATCCATGTGGATACTCTTTTACCTTCCCTTCCTACTTCTGCTCCTGACAGCCCAGGCTCAGTGCATGATTCCAGGTCACCAATATGGCAGAGCTGCCCCAGCCTCATCACGCAGCACCATGGAACTGACTAAAAGTCACATTTTATTCATTCTTTCCTGCTGAAAGTATTTTTTTTTTGGAAATGCAGCTCTGAGTATGCATAATAAAGCCAAGGGAACACATGCCTTTACATTTACTGTTAATAGAGTGCTGCTTAAGGCAGGAGGGAGGGAAGGAGAAAGTGCAGAAGGGAAATGTTGTTTCTTTGAAACATCAGCTAGAAATTTAAGGGTCACATTGTTATCAGATATTTGGCTAATCCACTCTGCTTGTGTTGGGCAGGTGGCAAAGTCATCCCATTATTTCATAAATTCTCTCCACTCCTCTCCTGCTGATTTGGAACTGTTCTGTTCCCCTCCCCTCTCTCCATCTCTCTCTGTCTCACTGCCCTCTTTATAAAGAAAGATATGGAAAACACATTGCACCATGAAACTGAATTTAATGCATTAGCCTTCATTCCAGACTGGGATTCAATGAGAGCAGGGGTGGGGGGTGGAGGACAATTTTGTTCAGTCAGCCAACAGAGACATATAAATCAGAAGGGACAAGCAATCTATGAGTTGAACCTTCTGACTGGATCAGTCTAAAAGGATGTTTTAACACTGGTTTCTAAACCTAGACCCTTTTTTATGTTGTCATATTAGTAATAGTTTGGCTCCGCAACATTTTATAGAGACCGTTAATTCCACCCGACCTAAACATCTTATTATACTAGTGATTAATGGATTATTTTCTTTACTTCCATCAAGAGACCCTATTACACTTATGCTGGTACCTGAATGTTTTTCAAGGAAGCACAAAATTGCACACATCCCCCTCTAATGCAGTGCATCTTGGACGATATTTGCAAATTACCATGACAGAATTTTGTTTGGATGGGTTTTAAGTAGGACTACAATATGCTGGAAGGTCTCAGAAGTAATTTCTTTTTTTTTTTAGTTATCTAGCTTTTTGCTCCCCATTACCTCTTCCTGCCTTACTTTGACAACTGAGAGACATAGGTACTTTCTTGGTTTACTCCCTCCTAGCCTGGGACCCCAGAACATGGTTGTACATGCCCGTGGAGGTGAGCATGCACCCTGTGGTTCCAGTACCGGCCCCTTCCCCCTGCCTGGCCTAACGCCAAGCCTCCCATTGGGCTTGGTGCTACCACCAAGCCTCCACTCAATGGCAGCCAAGAACCCAGGAGACTCCAGATCCCTCTTTGGGAGAGGACAGCTGCCTGTCAGCAGCTCAGTCCAGCTGCTCGCCCTCCACCACACCCAGCCAAACCATGGCAACCCGAGCTCACACCTTAACTCGGATCACCAGCATGGTGTAAGGTGTAGCACCCAGCATCTCAAACCTCAACACCACCGGTCTGGCTAGAAATAATTTCTAAATGCTGGAACAGCAAGCATAGTTATTCAATGATGCATTGCCTTAGGAGATATTTTGAAATTTCAGGGTTTTAAATAACTGCAAAATTGATTACCACTTTCATGAGTAAAACCACTTTCATGAGTAAAACTGCTAATCAGTTGTGATATTGCATAGCTTGTGTCTCAATTTGTTTAGTAACGTAACTTACTTTTTTGCAATTGATTATAATGAAAGTGCTACTCAATTTTAGAGTTATTTAAAACCCTGAATTTTAGTGTTTCTTTAAAACTTAGATTTACTGACAATACACATTTTTATTAGTCTTTCTCTCTGTCTTCCCTTTTTAATCCAACAGCATCCCCACAACCCTCACAGCCTCCTCCTCCCACCCCAACTCCTTGCCTACACTGCAAACTGACCTGTGTCTCCCATGCCCTCTTGCCACCCTCTGAGGAGGCACTGTAAGAGTTTGAAGTGCCAGCGTGTATTTTGTGGCCTTTTTCTTTTCTGGTTGTATGGCAGAATAAACATTGATTCATCATTGCCTCGTGAGTATTTCCGCATTATTTGTGAGCGGTCTTTTTCCTTTTTCCATGCCCACTTACTGTCTGTTGCCTTGCAGATCAGGATGTGAACCTAATTCCAAACATACTCACAGGATGTTCTCACCATTAGGCTGTTGGACAGGCCTGACAATACACTTCTGCAACCTGTGCCCCAATGTTTTTACATTATGGTACATTTCTTTTAAAATAATTTGCTCATTCAGTCTCACCACAAACCCCCAAATTGTTAACATTGCCTAGCTGATCACGTGTGCTGGACTCAGACAAGGTTATACCACACCGATAAGTCTTAAACTGGGTGGGACACATCTAGTTTATAGCCTTTGTGGGGATGAATTTGAATGCAAGCCATTTTATGCTTATAACCATTCCCAAATGTAATATAGTTTGCCATTTGTGTATACAGTATATTCTACAGTACTAGTGTACTTATGTGAAGTAGTACATCACCAATCTTGCACTAACACTAAACTGTAAATAATCATTTGTGTCAGTGTATGTGTACTATCTAATCATGAATGTCACCTGAACAAAACAGTAGAGGTATTTAGTTTAGGTGGGTTCTTCCTATCAGACCCAAGTTGCCTGGTACCAAACAATATAGCATTTGTCTTTTTGGCATTTAGAATCAATTCATTCTTCAACAGCCACACTTCTAGCTGCTTAAAATCTTCACCAAGACAAGTGTTAATATGGTCGCGTTCATCATGACTTCTATAGAGTATCACTTCATCACCATATAATTGAAATTTAGCTGCACCACAGTTACTAGGCATATCGTTCACAAAAAGGGGAGAATAGCAAGTGTCCTAAAATAGATCCTTGAGGGGCACCATCAGAACTGACCTGCACAGAGCGGATAGGCCATGCCCCCATTTTACCTTCTGTTTGCAGGCTGATAGATAGTCCTTGAGCGAGGTACAGGAGAGACTGTAACGGTCCAACTGATATAGCTATCCAGCAGAATATCATGGTTAACTAAAAGAAATGCTTTAGTAAAATAAATAAAAATGGTGCTATCCATAGTCCATGGCAGAGAGAATACCCATAGTCAACCTTATCAAGGCTGTATCAGTGTCATCATTTCAATTTCAATTTTAATTCCAGTTTCAGTTTTATTATGGGATATAAAGCCATTGAGCACAGCTCATTTTGCAATGGTATCCCAATATTCACACCTTTATAGCTACAATAAATATAATGCACGCATACAGCACATGAAAGAAAACATTAGAAAATTAGTCAGCATAAGTCACAACACCAGTCACATTGATTTTTTTTCTGAAACCATGCTGTACTGTACATAAGCCACAATTTTATGAGACCCAAGGTACTCCTGGGCTGGTTGCTTATCAGTTTCTCCTGAATGTATGCAAGGGGGCTGCCAAGAGAAACTGGACAGTAAGTTTCGACTGGTTCTTTTGACCCCCTGCACCGGGATGACTAGTGCAACTTTCCATTTCTCTGGAATACAACTTTGGAGTAAGTATTTGCTGTAGAGGTTTCTGAGTGGAGTGGCTAGTACTGGGACAGCTAATTTGAAGAGCTTTGGCTCAAGTTTGTCATACACTGACCCAAGAATAAGAACTTAAAACAAGTTGTCTGCAATCCTAAACTTAGACTCCAAATCCAAGATTATTACCTCATAAATAATGTGAGCACCTTCTTTACTAGTTTTGATTTGGGTTTTATTAGCCTGGAGCCTGTGTTTTCACAAGTGTTGGCAGAGAATTGAACCGGAGCTGTGAGGTACAGTATATTGATATTGTTGGAACACAAAGAGATAGATGTAGACTGAGGTTCTTTGGGGGGGGGGGGAGGTTAGACAGAGTATAGGATATGAATTGGGGTTGGGGGACACAGATGGGGGGATGACATGGATCAGGGTGTTTAGGGGTACACAGATGCTGGATACAATATGAATTGGGTTTTTCAGGAACTCAGATGATGATATGCTGTGGATTGTCATTATTATGGGAACACAGATGGGGATACAAAGTGGACTGGGTTGTCAGGGACACAGATAGGGGATATGATGTGCACTGGCGACGCTAGAGGGAAACAATTAAGGGAGAAGATGTGGACTGGATTTGTCAGAGGACCAAAGACATGGGGTACAGTGTGTATTGGGGCTGTCAGGGGGACAAAGATAGGGAATACAATGTGGACTGGGGTTGCTGGGTGGGACGCAGATGAGGTACAATGTGGAGCGGTGATGTCAAGTGGGTAACAGGTAGAGGATACAATGTGGACTGAGGTTGTCAGGGTGACACAGATAGGGGATACTATGTGGATTGGTGTTTCTTGGTGGGACATAATGGAATAATGAATGAACAACCATGCACTGTGCCATCGAGGGGTTCTGTTGGCATCACAGGGACCTTGACAGCAAAGCTCAGGAGGTCTCTGATGTCGTCAGAGCCCTGAGATGGAAGCACAGCCAAGTTGTGCATGCTGTCCCATGAATTATTTTGTATAGTACATGGTCTGAAAATAGAAACCTACCCTCATCCAGCTCCTGAAAGCCCACTCAGGTGAAGAATGAGTTTCTGATTTTTAAAATGATGAAACAATTGACAATTTTTGTGTAAGGAAACTGTGTGGTGAAAATGAAAGTAATAAGGTGGGTGGCACAAATTTCCATTCTAATTAAAATAGTTGTGTCAAAGAAGGGTATAACACCATTCTATGACCTTTGAACTGTGGTAAAATATATTTTTAGTTAAGATGGAAATCCATGCACAACAAGGGGTAACCATATACTGTAGACAGAGGATGCAATGTGGATTGGTGTCGATGGGCAAAAAACAGATGGGATGAGATGTGGATTGAAGCTGTCTGGGTAATACAGATAGGGGATACCATGTGGACTGGGGTTGTCTGGATAAACCATATTGGGAATATCATGTGGACTGGAGTTCTCAGGGGAAGAGAGATGAGAGTTTTGATGTGTAGTGAAGTTTGTGGTGTGATTGCAGAAAAGGGGTATGAGTTAAATTAAGGCTGTTGGTGGAATGCAGGAATAGAAGGTGGACTGAATAGCAAAGTTTCACACATAACGGAACACTGTATGGACTGGGGTTGTTGGAGACACGGGATGGAATGTGGATTTGGATTATCAGGGGAATCCAGTGGGACAGTATGTTGATTGAGGTTATTGAGTGTGATGCAGATGGGATAAGATGTGGGTTGGATTGTCAAGGTAACACACATAATGGATATCACGTAGATTTAAGCTATGAGGGTAACATAGATGGGGCTATGATGTGTATTGTTGTGGACTGTGGCTGTCAGGGTGACATGGGGATACTGTGTGGATTAGGGTTTTCAGTGGACACAGTGTGCATTGGGGATATCAGGGGAACATGGGATAGAATGTAGACAGGAATTGTCAGAGGAACACAGGACAGAATGTGGACTGGGGTTCTCAAAAGAACACGGGGATAGAATGTAGACAGGGACTGTCAGAGGAACACAGGATAGAATGTGGACTGGGGTTGTCAAGAGAACACGGGGATAGAATGTGAATTGTGGTTATCCTGGAACACAGATAGGAGAACAGAATGTGGATTTGGGTTGTCGGAGGAACATAGATGGGGGGGAATGTGGATTGGGATTGCCAAGTGGAGAAAAGGGGATAGATACAACATTGATAAGGCCCATTGGGGTATCGCAGAAAGAGAATTTGATGTGGATTGGAGTTGTCAAGGAAACACAGATAAAGATAAGGGATACAATGTAGATTGGGGTTGCCAGGGCAACACAAATAGGACATATGACATGGATTTGTTTTCGTGGGATGCAAAATAAGGGATGCAAAGGGGACTGGGTTGTCAGGGAATTCAGACTGGGGTTACAATGTGTACTGAGGGTGGTGGAGGGACAATGGAGGGGATACAATGTGGTGTGGGGTCGTCAGGGTAAACAGACAGAGGACACAATGTATATTGAGGTGTCAGGGAACATGGATATAGAGTGTGGATTGGGTTGCCTGGAAACATGGAGACTGTAACCATTTTCACACTGTATTAACTAAGAGCAGTCCAACTGAGATGCAACATCACATTTACAGTAGGGTTCTGCTTCTACCTATTTTGGTAATTACGGAGGACTGGAGCACTTGGAAGTTAAGTGGCTTGCTCAGGGTCACACAGCAAGTATTTGGTTCTAGTAGAATTTGAACCTATGATCTCCCAGTTCCCAGTAGTGCTCTAATTACTAAAACACACTGCCTCTGCTGTCTTTTGGGGAAGGGGGTGCTAAAAGGCCAAAGACTGCAGGCAACTTTTTTTTTACAATTTATTTTCACAGGCTAGCCCAGCTAAGAAACAACATCTCATTTCCAGTGGGATCCTGCTGCTACCTATTTCAGCTGTAGGATGAGCTGGAGAACTGGGAAGTTAATTGACTTGTTCAGGGTCACACAGTGCCCATTTATGTGTAGCAGGGATTGAACCTGAGATCATCCAGTTCCCATCAAGGCCGGAGACTGTTGGCAGTGATTTTGTTTTTGTATGCTTTTTTTACAAGTTATGTCCCAGGATAGCACAACAGAGACACAACATCTTATGTCCAGGGACTGGAGCAGCAGGACGTTAAGTGACTTGCCCAGGATCACAAAGTGATTATTTGACTGCAGCAAGGATTTGAACCAGCAATCTCCTAGTTCCCATTAGAGCTCTAACCACTAGAACACACAGCTTCCACTGCCTGAGGGTAAGAGGATGCTACAAGGCCTGCAAATCTCGGCAATGTTGTATTTTTTTTTCCTTTTCTTAAACAATCTGTTAACCCATGATAGCCCAGATGAGATGCAACTGTAACCCCCTACAAATGGGGGTTCCCAAAAGTCTTCCTTGGGTGTGCCTAAATGCCCACTGCCAGGCAGGCATGCTGTGTCTTAGCATTTTAAAAGTGTTTGTATGACAGTGCCTTAATGCCTCTGTACTTTGTCTCTTTAAGATCTGCCCATTTGTGGTGGAAAAACTAATCTGGGTAGGGGCCGAGTAGTTTCAGGCTCGAGTCCTGCCCAGGCTGTCAGATAATCGCTCCATTCTGCCATCGCTATTTGCACAGAGGGAGCTCTCTTAGAAGCTGTACTTATTTGCTGATTGTCTATTAGAATAGCAATAGTATTGTAGTTTATCTAACCTGCCTTCTTTGCAGCATAAACTTTCTGTATTGCACCACCATTTTGGTTTTGGACTGCCAGTCAGCACCAATCAGTACCTTTGGGGACTTTAAAATGGAGCCTGTCCCCAGGGGTCTTGTGGGAGCAAATTTCTGTAGGAATTGTAGTTTTTACATTTTGGTGCCAAAATAGACCTGGAGGGGGAGCTCTTGCTTTGACTGACAGATTGATCAACCAATTGAACCTTTTGGATCAGAAGGAGATTCCCAAGCTGCCTGCAGCAGTGAGACAGAAGTGAGTTGGAGCTGGAAGAGTGAGCAACTCCAGCTCGAGGAGCTGCTGCCCCATGGGGTAGCGTGGGGACTTGGCAGGAAGGCTGAGTCTGACCTGCCTGCCTTCAGCTCTCCAGCATGGAGGGAAAAGAGAAGCTTTATTTTGGACTATGTCTCAGAGCCATTTCATTGTGCCCTGATTAATGGGCATGATGAGCGGTCAGTCAGTCTGGAGGTAGAGTTTGGAGAGTGAACAGCTCGAGAGATTCGAGTAGCTGCTTCTGCATAGTTCGCGCGGGAGATTGGTGGAAAGGCTGAGTTTGGCCTGTCTACCTGCTGTCCCTCGAGAGGGAATCCTTTGAAAGGCTTAGCAATTGAATTGTATCCAAATTGGAGTGTGACAAAGCTACTGAAGAGTGACCAGATTTAAACCTGAAGAAGACCGAAGATTTGTTGTACGCGATTGGCCTGTCAGGACATCCATTCACCACAGAATTCCAGGTTTTGCTCAGAGACACTGATATTGCTGCCAGATTGCTATCCGCATTGTGGTATGGTGATTGCTTTACTATAAATGTGCTGTTTGTTATTAGTGGGTCATGATTTTGTTCCCCACTGTTTAATTGTGCAACGTTTGCTGGAAGCTGCATCCAGCCTTCCCAGACTGATATCCAAACTGTCTTACCTGGTCTGGTCCCTGCCACACTGGCCCAGCCAGCTACTTCAGGTGCATAGAACACCATCTGTGAGAGACCTGCCTGGGGATCAGCCCCCTGCTCAACATCACGAACAGGAATGACACCACGGTGAATTGTGTGGGCCCTGCTTCTCCTGGCAGAAAGTCATGCTGTAGTCTCCATTTCATCCATCCTGTGTCCTGTACTGGGTAGCATGAGTAAACACCAGGGTAGCTCCCTGCAACAACAGCTCAACCAAAGTGTGTCATCTGATTTAATTGTTTTATCTAATCATCACAAACTGAGCGTCCTGTCTCCGGATTATAAATTGTGTGTGATTGTGCATGCCTTTTCTTTTCATCACAGGGCCCCAACCAGCTGTGATGCCAGCCTACCCCGAGCAGTGTTCCAGGCTAGCCCACCTTACTTCCAACTGGGTACCCAGAGCATGTGACTGTGCAGCGACTAAAAGTGCATGCATAATTGCCTGACTAGAGCAGTTTTAGAATCAATCAACCTGATTACGCCCTTCCCTTGTTCAATTCCCCTGAATAAATCAGATCTAACTCTTTTTGCATTTAATTTGACTGTGGTTCCAGTTTGTACCAAAAGTACAGTACTGTTGTTATTTACTGTGCCTAACCTTGTTTTACAGGGGGTTTCCAGGGTCGAACTGGTGGAACCAGCCCTGGTAGTAAGTGCAAACAGTGTGAGGATTTGTATGCTGAATAGGGGCTACTCTGAAAGTGTTTGTTGCATATTGTCTAGGCCACTAGAGGGGAAAGAGGGGGCTTACAGTGTCCTGGAGGATTGTACCCAGGTTAGCCTTGTTACTAACAACCCTGTCCTCTGGGTGGAGGCACCCATTTCAGTACCCAGGCCCCTTAACCTGCAACTAGCCACCCAGGCAGGGGTAGCAGCCCTTGGGATAGAGACACCTAGGGGTTACATCTTGGAGGTACCGCTGGGATTAGCACCCCCTAGTGACAGAAGTAACCAATGTTTGACTCTGCTGAAAAATTTGGTACCAACTGGGTTCCTGCCATTGTCACGGATGATAGGGATGGGCCCCATCTGCATTTAGAATGTAGGAAGCAATACTGTAAATAAGTATAGTAATATTAAGTGTAGGAAAAATACATAACCAGTGTTACTATAGAATATATCTAGAGTATCCTGAATAAGTATAGTAATGTAATAAGTTTACGTTAACTGATGCATCAGATATTATTTCCATTGTATGCTAATGTCACCTATGTCCCATATAGTGAAGTGTCTTTTCAATATTGTGATGGTGTAGACTTGAAGACACCAAGTTTTTCCAGGCAGAGAAGGGTGTAATCCCCCCCCTACAAATGGGGGTTCCCGAAAGTTTTCCTTGGGTGTGCCTAAATGTCAACTGCCAGGCAGGTATCCTGTGTCTTAGCGTTTTAAAAGTGTTTGTATGAGAGTGCCTTAATGCCTCTGTGCTCTGTCTCTTTAAGAGCTGCCTATTTGTGGTGTAAAACTAATCTGGGTATGGGCCGAGTAGTTTCAGGCTCAAGTCCAGCCCTGGCTGCCAGATAATCACTTTGTTCTGCCATCGCTGTTTGCGCAGAGGGAGCTCTATTAGAAGCTGTACTTATTTGTTGATTATATATTAGAATAGCAATAGTGCTGTAGTTTGTCTAACCTGCCTTCTTTGCAGCATGAACTTTCTGTATTGCACCACCATTTTGGTTTTGGACTGCCAGTCAGCACCAATCAGTACCTTTGGGGACTCTAAAATGGAGCCTGTCCCCAGGGGTCTTGTAGGAGCAAATTTCTGTAGGAATTGTAGTTTTTACATTTTGGCACCAAAACAGACCTGGAGGGGGAGCCCTTGCTTTGACAGACAGATGGATCAACCAATTGAACCTTTTGGATCAGAGGGAAATTCCCAAGCTGCCTGCAGCAGTGAGGCAGAAGTGAGTTGAGCTGGAAGAGTGAGCAGCTCCAGCTCGAGGAGCTGCTGCCCCGCAGGAAAGCGTGGGGACTTGGCGGGAAGGCTGAGTCTGGCCAGCCTGCCTTCAGCTCTCCAGCATGGAGAGAAAAGAGAAGCTTTATTTTGGACTATGTCTCCGAGCCATTTCATTGTGCCCTGATTAATGGGCATGACGAGCTGTCAGTCAGTCTGGAGGTAGAGTTTGGAGATTAAACAGCTCGAGAGATTCGAGTAGCTGCTTCTGCATAGTTCATGTGGGAGATTGGTGGAAAGCCTGAGTTTGGCCTGTCTGCCTGCTGTCCCTCGAGAGGGAATCCTTTGAAAGGTTTAGCAATTGGACTGTATCCGAACTGGAGTGTGACAAAGCCACTGAAGAGTGACCAGATTTAAACCTGAAGAAGACTGAAGATTTGCTGTATGCGATCGGCCTGTCAGGACATCCATTCACCATAGAATTCCCGGTTTTGCTCAGAGATACTGATATTGTTGCTGGACTGCTATCCGCATTGTGGTATGGTGATTGTTTTACTATAAATGTGCTGTTTGGTATTAGTGGGTCATGATTTTGTTCCCCACTGTTTAATTGTGCCACACTTACTGGAAGCTGCATCCAGCCTTCCTGGACTGATATCCAAACTGTCTTACCTGGCCTGGGCCCTGCCACACTGGCCCAGCCAGCTACTTCAGGTGCAGAGAACACCATCGATGAGAGACCTGCCTGGGGATCAGCCCCCTGTTCAACATCACGAACAGGAACAACACCACGGTCTATCATGTTGGCTCTGTTTCTCCTGGCAAACCAGCATGTCATCCTGCAGTCTCCATTTCTTCCATCCTGTGTCCTGTACTGGGTAGCATGAGTAAACACCAGGGTTGCTCCTTGCAACAACAGCTCAATCAAAGTGTGTCATCTGATCTAATTGTGTTGCCTAATCATCACGAACTGAGCGTCCTGGCTCTGGATTACAAATTGTGTGTGGTTGTGCATGCCTTTTCTTTTTATCACAGGGCCCCAACCAGCTGCAATGTCGGCCTACCCCAGGCAATGTTCTAGGCTAGCCCACCTTACTTCCAACTGGGTACCCAGAGCATGTGACTGTGCAGGGACTAACAGTGCATGCATAATTGCCTGACTAGATCAGTTTTAGAATCAATCAACCTGATTACACCCTTTACTTGTTCAATTCCCCTGAATAAATCAGATCTAACTCCTTTTGTGTTTAATCTGACTGTGGTTCCAGTTTGTACCAAAAGCACTGTACTGTTGTTATTTGCTGTGCCTAGCCTTGTTTTACAGGGGGTTTCCAGGGTAGAACTGGTGGAACTAACCCTGGTGGTAAGTGCAAACAGTGTGGGGATTTGTATACTGAATAGGGGCTACTGTGAAAGTGTTTGTTGCACATTGCCTAGGCCACTAGAGGGGAAAGAGCGGGGTTACAGTGTCCTGGAGGGCTGTACCAAGGTTAGCCTTGTTACTAACAACCATGCAGGCAGGGGTAGTAGCCCTTGGGATAGCACCACCTAGGGGTTACACAACATCTCATTTTACCCATTTCGGCAGCTGGGTGGACTGCAGGACTGGGAGGATAAGTGGCATATTCAGGGGCACGTAGTAAGTATTTGACTGTAGCAGGGTTTGAACCTGTGATCTCCTGGTTCTAACAGTGCTCTAACCAACAGACCACACTGCCTTTGGTGGTGGTGGGGTTGGGTTAGGAAAAGGTCAGCCACTGCTGGCAATGTGCGTTTTGGTTTGTTTCTTTACAATCTGTTTACACAGCTTAGATGCAACATCTCATTTTCAGTGTGGTTACTGGTTCTACCTTTTTCACAGCTGCATGGACTAAAGTACTTGGGAGGGGCACGAGGTTAAAACAGCAAATTAAAATACAGCATGGTCAAATACCGTGCAGGAAAAACAGTGAAGCAAAGGTAGCGCTTGTTAAAAACACTGAGTGCTACAATAGCGAACAAGCCACCAAAGGTCAAACTGACTGTTTGGGGCTCTGCCTCTAACCCACCTAACATTAAATTAACTACTCCAGGGGGAGAAAATTGAGGATGGGGAGAAACCTCGGGGGATTGTTGTGAGGGGTAGGGGCAGACAGACACATTCAGAACATGGGTCTGGAAGGGGAGACAAACAAAAAAAAAGGCAAGCATTCTAGGACTGGGAATCAAACCTTAGTCTGACAATGCTCCAATGCTCTCCCTTCCTGTGGCCCTACTCTCTGCACCATAGCAGCTGCTTGGCAGCATGCCACCCAGCAGAGGCTTTATTCCTTTCACATTCAATAGAGCTACAAGGATAGTGCTAATGTTACTTGTGCTATACTATCCCTGTAGCTATTTTGCTTTTCGCTATTTTTACATCGCATTTTTCCCCGTGCTGTATTGACCACGACATTTTGACCGGATACCAATAAGGCGAATGCTGTGAGCGCGGAACAGTATTGTTAAAAAAATAATAGCAACAGCGTCATCCTATCTTACACTGTGATTGGTTGGCACTCTACAGCTGCAGCTGTAAACAAGTGCCATGCTGGGAACGGAAGGAGTGGAGTTACCACAGACTTACCCAGGGACAAACAACAGTGCCACTAGCTTGTTTCAGATTCAAACACATGAAGCAGGAAAGTGATAATGTGCTAATTGGCTCACTACTATCCTGAGCAATAATGTGATTGTCTCATGAGGATAAGGTACTCAACAATCAAATTATTGCCTCATATAGTGGGCCAGCTAGCACATTATCACTTAAATATCAACCCCAGAGTGTCTTCTTGCACTTATAAAATGGAATTTTTTTGTAAAAAGGACAGCAAAACCTGTAATTGTGCAGTAAGTAAGCAATAAGACATGACAGGGCGTGCATTGTTCTGATCTTACCGCATGCCCGGGGATGCAGTAAGGCAAAAAGCTGCAGGTGGAGAGCCTTCATCCCCTAGAAATGCAGATAGATCAGCATAATGCACACCCACAAAGTGTCTTATTGTGCTTATAAAATGGGTAAATTGAAAAAAATATAAAAAAAATAATCGCAACTAAAAATTTTGATTAAAAGCAGGTATTTTCCTTTGTTTAAAGTAACTAGTAAAATGTAGTACCTACCCAGCTGTCAAGCATTTGTCTTGTCTCACATTCAATAGATGGAATATTTATTTATCATGGAATGCAGGAATTCAAACTTCTGCTGAACTCTACTGTCTGAATGTTCACCTCTGCCCTCACAAAGAAACACACAACAGAAGGCCTCAGTAAAACCAGGAATTCAGTTTTATCTGGGGCAAGGCAAGCAGTGATGATTTTTCTGGTAGACAGGTATGGGGGTATAATTTGTCAGCAGATGGCTACTTGGCCCAGCCAGTCTGCCCAGTTTGTCCCTGCCTGTACTGTCACCCCAGACCCTACCTGATCTCCAGCTACACCCCCCCCTTTCCTAAAGATTCCTTTGGGCCTACCCCATGCATGCTTGAAGCCCACCATTGTTTCTGCCCCCACCACCTCTGCTGGAAGACTCTTCCAGGCATCCACCACTCTTTCAGTGAAGAAGTATTTCCTCCCACCCCTCCTAAATTCCCTCCCTCCAGCTTCATTGCATGCCCTTTCTTCTTGCGCACCTTCTCATCTGAAAAATACCCCCTTCTGCATCTTATTTATTGTTAGTGTCAGTGGCTCAGTAGGTAGCACACTCGCCTCTGAGGCCAGTAGATCAGAGGGTTGTGGGTTCAGTTCCCACATCTGGCACTTGGGTTAATATCCCAGTACTGACAATAGCGCAGCATGAGAGGGGTGCTGCACTTCTGAGGTGCCGTCCTTCGGATGAGACATTAAACCGAGGTCCCATCTGCCTGGATTGGTGGTAGTTCAGGTGGATGTTAAAGAGCCCATGGCACTTATCGAAAAAAGTAGGGGAATTTCCCTAGTGTCCTGGCCAAATTTCCCTCATTCACTAAAAATACCACCAACAGCTTAATCTGGTTTAAGTTCAACTGGCATTCATCTGTATCCCCCTTCCCTGGGTCATGCCTGAAAATAGGCAGGATTTGTCTAGTGCACTTACCCAGTCAACAAAAAATAAATAAAAAAATTTACCCCAGCAAGATACTTATAGGTATCTATTATGTCCCCTCTATTCCAGGGTGTGCATATTCAGATCCTTCAGACTTTCCTCATAGAGCTTATGATGCAGCCTCTGCACCATTTTAGTTGTCCCCCACTGGACAGCTGTAATGTGGTCTCCAGAACTGGACACAGAACTCCAGATGAGGTCTCAATAACAATCGATACAGTGGTAACACCACCTCTCTGATTCTACTGGTGATTCCCCTCACTATGCACCTCGGCATCCTGCTGGCCCTGCCAACTGCCTTGTTGCACTGCCCCGCTACCTTGAGGTCATCAGATATGATAACCTCAAGGTCCCTTTCCTGCTTAATGATTGTCAATACCTCTTCCTCTGTTTTATACACCACCCTGGTTTCTGAGCCCTAGGTGCATGATTTTACAGTTTTTTGCATTGAAACCCAGCTGCCATACCCTTGACCACTCTTCAAGATTTCTCAAATCTCTGCTAATTCCCCCCCCCCCACTCACGTATCTACCCTATAGGCATACCTTCCCTTCCAGCTGTTCTGCAATGTTGCTTATGAAGATATTGAAGAAGACTGGTGCCAGTACTGAGCCCTGAGATGACCCACTCGGCACTCTCTTCTCATTGCAGTGAGTACCATTTACCAACACTCTGTTTCGCTTATCCATATAAAATGGGCAAATAAATCCCTATGTCCTGATTGACTGAGAATTGGTTCTAGCCATTGCAGTAAGAGAGTGACACCACTGGCAAAAACAAGTCCCTGCCAACCAGGGCAACTCACAAAATTCATAAGCCACCTATTTCCTAGTATCCATCATAAACATGACTGCACCCTTTACTCATATATAAAAAACTTCGACTAGGCCCTAAAAATAAAAGTCCATTAAATTAAATAAAGTAAGTAAATAATTTAATGTTATTTACACTCATGAGCCCCCCTTACACACATATTCAAATTTAAAAAATCAAGTACTATTCAGAGTTTCCATTGCTGGTGTTTCTTTGATGACCATGAAAAATCTCCCTCCTGTCCCTACCACTTTGTCAGAGAACTCCCTGCTCCTTACCTGGCAACAGATAAACTGAGGATCTGGCTCCACTTCAGGCCTGTGAATGTGTCTTTGTTTGTATGCCAGTTGAGCTCTGAAGAATGTTGAATTCATGTATTCCATGCTACCATTCTGTGTGTGTGTGTGTGTGTTGGGGGGGGGGAGCATTCTACTGCTGAAATAATGCAGAGCTTTGACTTCTTCTATTCCATGGTAAGAATCACATAATGTATTAAGTGTGAAGAAAGACAGATGACTGACAGGTGAAAAACATCCATGAAAGGACTATTTTACATTACTTAGCAACATTTTAGTATATTTTTTTGTGACTTTGAAAACTTTTAGAGTGTTCTTTTTTACAAAGTTGCCTATGGGCCCATTTTATATAAGCAATAAGACATGGCTGGCTGTTGGTAGTACTGAGATACCCGCACACCCAGAGGCTGAAGGCACTCGACCTGTTGTCTCGTGCCTAACTATGCCTCTGGGTGTGTGGGTATCTCAGTACTACCAACACCCAGCCATGTCTTATTGCATACATCAACCATTTCAATACCCAGTTTACTACCCTGTGTCCCACCCCCAAACTTCCCAGTTTCCTAAAAAACTCCTGTGTGGTACAGTATCAAAGGCCTTGCAGAAGTCTAAGTAGACCACGTCCACTGCCCTACCCTGATCTATTTCCCTGGTTCCTCAGTCAAAGAAATCAACCAGGTTCATCTGACATAACATCCCTCCCTCCCCCGGTGATTCCATGCTGCTTCGGGTCTCGTAACCTGCTGGATTCAAGATACTCCACTAGCCTTTGTTTTAATAGTGTTTCCATTAACTTCACCACTGACATTGGACTGACTGGTCTGTTGTTGCTAGCCTCCTACCTGCTGTTGGTTTTATGAAGCTGGACCACATCTTCCCTCTTCCAGTTCTTTAGAACCACTTCTGTTTCCAATGAGTTGTTGAATAGGGCTGTCAGAGGTGCAGCCAGTACTTTCTGGGTGGGGGTGACCTTGGTCAGGAAAGAAGCTCCAAAAAAAATAAAACTTTGTGTAGTGTTTTTTTTTTTTTATTTGCATACTGTATGTGTTTTAGTAGGGGAACAGCATTTAGTGCATATTATGCCTCTCCTGTTCAAAATAGAGAATGAAATTTGGAACAAGATTTGAATTGAGAGCATCACTCTTTGATGCCACTTTTTGTCTTTTTGGTTACATTTTTTGGATTAGTATTAGTAATAATTGAAATTACATTTCAGGTTAAGCACTGAGGGGCCTGGTCCACCAGCGCAGCAGTTACATTTCCGCTCATGACGCTGGCGACTCGGGTTCGGGAACAGACCCAGGGAGTTGGAGGGCCAGCGTGGGGAGAAGGATTGACCATCCCTGGGACAGTTCTCCTTCTCCAGGGGGAGGGAGGGGCTGAGCTTGACAGACTCCTGGTTGAGGCCAGGGGCACCGCAGCGTTCAGCACTGATATGTTGGGGGGCAGGGCAGACTCTGGTCATCATTGCATGTTCCTACCCCAGGGCAGCAAAGTAAAAAGAAAAATGCCAGTTCTCTGGCATGAAGGCCTGTTCTGTCCTGCCACCCACTGCCTCCGATGCCCACGGAGGGGGTCCCACTCTCATAGCCCTGACCCAGGGGGGTAATCTGGGGCTTGCCCACGACGTCCATTAGGGAGTGGGAAGCCCCTCAGCAGCCCCGCCCAGGGGGGTAAGCCTGGGCATGGGGGGCAGCAGGCAGATGGACCTGAGAACAGGGATATGGGCCCCCCAAAAAAGTAGGAAAAAAAAGTACTGAGGGGTGGGGGTGGGCAAAACTACCCAGTAAAAATTGATTTAGCATAAAAGTGAGATCTCGCTACAAAACTTGCCAGTCATACTGCCGGGAGGCGGGTTTGTTGGCAGGATCACCTTCAGGTGTATGGCTTGGGGGTGTACAGCTAACTACCTCAGACTGGGTGCGGAACCTGGACGTTATGTTTGATGACTGTTTGACACTTAAATCGCAGGTGTTGGCAGTTGTCAAAACCTCTTTTTACCATCTGAGGAATATCACCTGGGTGAAGCACCTGGTTCCTTCCGACAATCTTCCAACTCTGATCCACGCCTTTGTTACCTCCTGCCTTGACTATTGCAACTCCCTTTACCTTGGGTTACCGTGGGTTGATGTCCACCACCTGTAGCTCATGCAGAATGCGGTAGCCAGGCTATTGACTGGTTCATCTAGGACCAGTCATATAACGCCTGTGCTTCGCGGACTACACTGGCTGCCAGTACGGTGGCAGATCACCTTCAAGGTCAGTTTGCTGACCTATAAGACCCTATATGACCAGGGACCTGGTTACCTGAAGATCTTCTTCACCCCTACTGTCCCTCCCGCTCTCTCCAATCCACTGATGAGGGATTGCTAGAGATACCCAGGGTTCGTTTACAGACATCTGGGGACAGGTTTTTTAGTTTTGTGGCCCCAACCCTGTGGAATTCTCTACCTCGTCAGGTGCAAGATTGCCCGACTGTCCAAAGTTTTAAAACAGCATTGAAGACATTTCTTTTTAGTCTGGCATATGCTGATTTTTAATGTTGCAGCCATGGGTTTTAACTTGTTTATTATGGTTTTAATAAATTGTTTTGATTTATTTTAATGAACTTTGTACAAGCGCCTTGGTTTTTGAAAGGCACTTTTTTATAAATAAAGCTGCTGCTGCTGATGATGATGATCTGCACCAGCTCCAGGGAATATAAAGAAAAAATAACTTTTAATCCATTTGTTCATTTTGTTTTGGAGTTTTAGTTTCAGGGCCTAGGTGATTTTTTTTTCCTTGAATAAAGGTGGTAGCCATGTTTGTAATGGGAATCAGGAATGTTTGAAAAACTGCACTGATATGGTTAGTGTGCTGTGTCCTGACTGCCAACACTTTTTTTACCCATGCACTGTGCTGTCCCAATGCATGGGCTCTGGCCAGTCAGGATGCAGTATTTCCCCTATCCATTTTGTAAGCAATATTGCTGCACAGTTATGTAATGGGTCTCAGCCAATCATTGCTCTCTATTTTAACTATCCATTTTATGAGCTGAGATGCAGTACATCATTTTGAGGTTCTGCATTTCACCCGTTTTTGTACAGCTAGGTGGACTAAAGCACTGAGAGGTTAAGTAACTTGATAAATGTCATACAGGGATTAAGTGACTCTGGTGGGATTTGAGTCTCCTGGTTCTCAGGTCTGTACTCTAGCCACTAGACCATGCTGTATCCGTTTTGTATTCAGATCACTGTACTGCTCCAACAATGACTTTTTAATTAAGGAATAGACTTTATTTTCTATACTTATTTCCATACTAATTGTCTTTCATTTTTGCATGAAATGTGTATTGTAGCTTTCTTTTCCATTTTTGTTGTTTTTTTGCCAAAGAAAGCATATCTGGCAGAGCCATCAGGGTCAAAAGTTATATTAAAATTGCTTTTTGTGATTTTGAATGATTTTGCATCTTTAATTTATAACAAAGATGGGAAGCAGACTCTTTTTTCATGTCCTTCTAACGAAATCAAGTTGGGTAAGAAACCAGATACTCGAAAGTTTTTCTGTAACATATCATAAAACAAATTCTTTAACCATTGTGTTTTTTTTTTAAAACAAGGTTTGGATTTGGCACTTTATCAAGTTGTCTGGCTTGAAATGGTCAGAAGGAATATATTTAAACATCAGTGCAAATGGCAGTACTTGCTGTGCCTGGGGCGTCAATTGTAGGCCAGCAAGAGGTAGATTGAGCTTGGCAGAGGAAGATCTCCCTGAGGTGGGTGGGTTGCATCTTCTGCTGTGATACTGCCGCCTGGGTGACACCAAGTGGCACAGCAGCTTGGGAAAAGCAGTAGAAGGGAAGGACACAAAAAATGCATTTCATTATGCATGCTGGCACCATTGTCCTTCTGGCATGGGTCAGGAGAAAAAGGTGGAAAAGGTGGGAAAAAGGTGGAGAAAAGGAGAGGTCCTTTGATTAGAGGATGTCACCCCACCCCTACATTACTCGGAGCCATTTATCATCACTCCTGAATGCAATCTCAGGTGTTTCGCCACTGCACTGTTGGGAGCTGGACTATCAGCAAGGCCGCACCTGCCAAGGTCCTGATAGGCAGGAGCCTGTCTCTGGCAGCCCAAAGTAAGAAGGTAGTAGGGGTGCTACACAGTAAATTTGCCACAAAATCACCATTTCATCTCCCAAAAACTCTGAAGAATTTCCCCCATGCACATCCACAGAACGTTCACCATTCAGAAGGCAAAAATCCAGCGAGGTTTAAAATTACATCCCAAAAAACTGTAGAATATGTGGAATTTTGCAGTTTTCGCTAGATATTTATTCCACACAATTCTGAAAATTCTGTCTCATTTTACAGTTTTAACCTAGTGTAGCAGACAGTCAGTGGTATGGAGTACCCTCCCATTTACCTTATACCATCAGTTATGTAGTTGTGAGCCATAAGAAGATATTGAGGCAATGTGGAACAGTGCAAGCACTTTTGTTCAGAGTATTAGCAGTTTTCAATTTTCACTTTAACTCACTGATGCCTGGGCAGTCATTTTGTATCAATGTTAAGCAATGAAAAACTCGGAGTTCAAAAAGAGCTCCAGGTATTAAAGAGTCCCTGACCCCTCGTGAAGGTAAGAATAAGGACGGTGAGGGATGGGACACAGTAGCTGGTTGTTTAAGTAACAACCTCTGTGCCCAGGCAGGCAATTGAGAGAGTTTCTCAGAGGCAGAAACTGAAGATGATCTAGCCAGGTAACAACCACTGGTGGCAAAAACAGAAATTTCAAAATGGATGACTGCATGTTATACGCAAGACCACTTAGGCATAGGCAGGCACAAACCATGGTAGCATAAATTCAGTGTACAAAGAAGATTCCCCAGTGCATCACCACCAAAAACTGCTGAACATAAAGCCCTGATACAGTCACTGGGGAAGGAGTCTCCCCCAGCAAGTATGTCACAAAGCAAATGTGTCCGCCAGATGTTAATGGACATTAAAGGGTTTTTTGCCCCCAAACATACTGGCGTGCACCACTCACAGATGTCTAGGTATGGAATAGCACCAGTCCCATGGTGCTATGCCAAACCTAAAGATCATTGTTTGAGGCATCACCATGTCTCTTTTATCCCAATCAGTCACATTTGGCTTGCTAGTGGGCCATGGCCAATTTTGCCTTTTAGTCCATCTGTCATCCCAGGTGGTCCAGAGCCCTCACACACCTGCTTGTTATGCTATGTCTTCACCCTGGCATCCAGTGGGAACCCCTTGACCCCATTTCACTACATGATTATTTATTATTTGCAGTTAAAGGTCAATCTTGATCCCTCGGCAAAACTCTCTACTGTTGTCACACATCCACTCCACCCTGGAGAACTGCTTTTAACAGTTCTACAGTGAGGGTGGTACTCGGGCATGTTTAACAGTTCTACAGTGAGGGTGGTACTCATGCATGTTTAACAGTTCTACAGTGAGGGTGGTACTCGTGCATGTTTAACAGTTCTACAGTGAGGGTGGTACTCGTGCATGTTTAACAGTTCTACAGTGAGGGTGGTACTTGTGCATGTGACCAGCATGTGTTAGAGCTGACACGCATCTCTGCATAGTACAGCACACAATTTGTATGCCAACTCCCACCCCTTTCCCCATTTTCTCAATAACAATTGTGAGAGCACAAGGAAAGGCTTGCAACCCTGATCTATTTAGCATTATGGGGAATGGTGGCACAAAGTGATCATTGCAACTGCTTTCTACTGAAAAAGTACGACTGTATGGGGTCCGAGATCTTTTGTACCCTTTTTTCCATGCAATTTGACATTGTCTTTTGTAAGAGATTCTCTCTCTCTCTCCCCCCACTTAATTTGGATTTAACATTTTGAAATTTGGTTTTAAAATCATTAAAGGGGATTATTTTCTCCTATAGAACTGCCCAGATTTTCAGCATCATCTTCAGTTGTCTTGGAACTCCCAGTGTATGACATCACCTGTTTAGTTAATGAACTAGACAACAGGTAGCAGACACTGCTTCATGACTTTGGGGTGGAGGGGGTGTTTGTTAGGGGTAACACTAGACCACAGAATCAAAATTGCAATGGTGTTTTTTTAAGGGAAACAACAATGAAAGGTGATGCTGTATAAATGGATTTGGAAATTAAAATAAAAGCAAAGACTGACACAGTCAGGGAGGGGGATGCAAGAGTGCATTCTTCCCATGCACTGCAAGAGACTTGCTAGCAGCCAAGTAAATTATTTCTAAATATAATATTCAGACATAGTTCAGCAAAGTTTCTGTATTTATCTCCCCTCATTCCTTAATAGAGAACTTTTTCAATGAAAACAGGATTTTTGTGTCTCAGACATCCAGTCATCCCCCTGCTTGTCCCTCTACTGGAGTCACAGTTCTTTTCAGCAGTTATACTAATTTCCATAGTATGTGATGCTACAAACAGAGAATTATGACTTAAGTGTAGCCCAGGTGCCATGTGCCATGGGCTACTACACCTGCCTGCTGACTACTATACAGGTCAAGAGGCCTGGGTTCTGTTCTGATGGCAATTGGGGGTCCTTTCCCAAGGGTATTAACAAATAGTGCCGTGTCTCTACCCAGAGTTAAATAATAGTGGGCCAGGTGTTTGTGTAGCACAGCCCCCTGGGATGCTGTACCTACCCACCTCCCCTTCCAGTCACCCCACGCACATAGTACCACTTGGTTTTACAATACCGTACAACACATATAATTAAAGACTGTAGATAACAATATGCTCACAACCACTTTTAACATTAACAACCATAAATCTTTTATTATAGGGAAGGGGAATGGGAGAGCAGAAAAGTAACTGTACTTTAGATATGCAAACAGGTTTTAACAACAATGCCCACTTTCCCACTGGTACCAGTGCCCCCCTTAGTCTATCTGGGTACCCAGTGCCGGTGCAGGCCTGTACATTGCCATGGGTTGGCCAGCGTTGGGGCCCTTGAAGCACTTTAAATTTTTAGAAGTTAAACAGCTTTACACTTGCAGACAACTTTACATCATACCCCCTGGTCAGGGCAAGCCCTGTGTTACTCACAGTTCTGTAGACACTGGATCCCAGGTTCTGTGTCAGTGGGTTTGAAAAGGAGGAACAATTCAGTCATGAGGCAGCGAGCAGATGGACAGCCGAAAAACTGGCTGGAGGATGTGGTCAGATATAGCAGCTTGTCACCTTCTGACCTGCATGCAGAGTCTGGTAGCTTGTCACCTTCTGACCTGCATGCAGAGTCTGGCAGCTTGTCACCTTCTGACCTGCATGCAGAGTCTGGCAGCTTGTCACCTTCTGACCTGCAGGTAGAGTCTGGCAGCTTGTCACCATCTGACTTGCAGGCAGGCTGAAGAATGGGAGCACAATGCAAGGCTTTCTGGTCCACAAGTGAGCCCAGACCCAGGAGTGACCCCACGATCAGGCTCCCCAAATGGGTCCAGAGTGACCTAGCACTCAGGCACGCGCCCGTGGCTCCCTGCAGCCCAATCCACCCCACTCAATAAGGATTAGCAATTTCCCTGCCTGGCTCCAAGTTGTGGCTGTGCAACTTGCAGCCTCCGTATGCTGCCTGAACTGGGATTAACAGCTCCGGGGTGCTGCAATGGATCCTCTGAATTCCATCTTGCCAATGGCTATTGGCTAGCAGCATACAGTCTCTTGGGTGGCAGCTCCACCTTTACACAGCCAGATTTCAGCAATGCAGGCAGGTTCCCGAACACCAGATACCTGCAGAACTTTTCCACAATTTCCTTCAGCTTCAGACCAAGTTGCTCACTTCAGGCTTTGGTACACAGAGTTCCAACAATCCATTCAACAGGATCAGGATTCTTCAGACTGCTGCAGGTTTGCTGCAAACACTGATTCTCCCAAAACAGAAGACGACCGTTCCCAAATTCCTCAGGCATTCAACTGCAAAAGCCCTGGGCCAGTTTCCAAACTTTTCTCCACATGCAGAATAAGCCCTCTTGACTCGAGGAGTCTGGAGGACAGCCCAGTCAGACTACCCCAAACTGCAAAAGTCCTTGGGGTTTCACACAGGAAATCCAAGCCTCCAATTCGCTGAAGCCTGCTGTCCATCAAACAAATTATTAAACATTAGCTCCTTTTTGTTATTGATTGGTTATTAGTTTGGGCATTCAGAATAGAGTTCACACCTCGCCCAGCAGTCATTTCAACTGTCTTTGGTTGCCTAAGTCATTGATTGTCTGCCACTGGGGTCAAAGTAGCAAAGATGACTGCTATTGTATACAGTTCCATACAGTCTCACAGCAGTCCCAACTTTAGAGTGTCCTCTTAACCAAACAATACAGTTTTTAGACACAGTTGCCCCATTGTCCTCTAGCAGCCTTTGTCCCATCAATCGACTGCTGAATTATATTTAGAGTCCTTCCCCTGCCTGTCCAAGCTCCAAAATGCAGTGCCCCCAGGAGCAGCGATCAGACTCATTAATATTCATAGCAGCCTTCATTGATATTCATATATGCCCCACTCTATGCGCTTACTGGCGCTTCTAACAAAAACAGCCCAGCCACTTTTGGGGTGCCTCCTCCATATGTCTAACCCCTGACTAACTTAACCTGGGATCAGGACCACTGGAGAAGCATTTAGACGGATGCTGCAGTGGCCCAAAAATCAAAATGCACCAGTGCGCCTGTGTGGAACCCACTGGCACTCTTAAAGTGCAAGCACAATGCGGCGGTCCCACGACTGGCCCCTCCAGCCCCCAAATGACCAAAACAATACAGGGGGCCAGACAGAGACTCAGTGGACCACATAGGACCCTGGACTGGCGGTGGAGGGCAGTGAAAGGAATGGGCAGTGCCCCGGGGCCACCAGGTTAGCCCCCATCCATGGGGGGTACATAAGTGGAAAGAAAAGCAGGATGATAAGTAAGCAATGAGTGGTTGTTCTGTGATAACCCACACACTCAGGGGCATGGGCACAAGGCCAACAGGTGAGAGACTTTAGTCCCTGGAAGCATGATTTTGAACAGCCCAAACCACACACCTGGGAGTGTCTTATTACACTTATATAAAGGGTATTACAAGTTAAAAGGAAAACAAGAGTTTGCTACAGCCAATGGGCTGCATTGCCAATACAATAATCAATCAATCAATATCTTTATTTAGCCAGGCGGAACACCAATGAGCAGGGCTCATTTACAAAATGGACCAGGTAGTTTAAACAACAACAACAAGTCACAATACAACAATTTGGAGTAGGCGTAGCAACATTAGCAGCCTACGTACAGTCATTACAAGTCAGAAAGGCATGGCTTGGAACGGTGGCATTCAATAATTTACAAATAGCAACATAAGGCTTGACACTGAGAACAGAACAAGGCAGCACAATTTACAGGCATGGTACCAAAGGCAGTCAGCATACTGCTATGTGCGAGTTCTATGCAAGGCAGGTCTCTGATAGACAGTAGAGTACGATATTATATTGGATAAGGTCTAGACCAGCAAAGCATTACGTGGCCTAGGAGAAGATTATAAAGCAAGGGCACTGAGGGCACAGGATGCGCCAAGGATAGTGGAGGGAGGAGAGGTTAGGAGGGGTGGGAAGGGGCAATTGTAATGCCTTCAGGATTGACATAACTGCATTAGTCGGCACGGTAGGTCTAAGGGTAAGGGGGGGTATGGGGTGAAAAGGTGCCATTAGTAGGGGGAGGTGACAGACAGGTAGGAGGAAGAGTCAGAGAATCAGTGCCAGAAGAAGTTGCAGGACTCCATAAATGATCGTTAGATAAGATTTTTGAAGGCAGCTAACAGTACAGGTGAAACGAGCTGCAGTAAATTTTGAGCAGTATTCTAGAGGACTGGTAAGGCATAACTAATCACTGCCCGACCAAAGCGCATCCTAACTCTGGGTATGTAAAGGGCGCTATGAGTCTGGCTTCTCAGCAGATAGCTGCCAGGAATGCAAGAAGGTAGGCAATCCTTAACATATTGAGGCAGCTTGTTAAAGATAGCCCTATAGATCCAGAGCACAGTGTTTTTTTGACATCTAAGACTAAGTGAGCCCCAACCTACAGTGTTGTAGAGGATACAGTGGTGTGTTGAGTAGGGGGTACCAGTAATAAACCTGAGACCCAGTGGTACAAAGTGTCTAGTTTGGCAAGGGCCACACTAGAGCAGTGCCCATGCAGAAGGTCTGCATAGTCGATGAGAGGCAAGAACGTTGTTTGTACCAACCTAGTTCTCCACTCCTGCGTTAATAGATGCCTGATTTTGAAGAAAATCCCAAGCCTCTGTTTAAGCTTTTTGGAGAGTTCCTTGATATGGACTTTGAAGGAAAGATTGGAGTCAATCCACACACCCAGATAATTGAAGGAATCTACATAGTCCAGCAATTCAGCAGAAGCAGAACAAAGGGATTATTTCAAAATAATAATGATCATAAGAAAAAGGAAAGGACATAACACACAGTAGCTAAGATGTGAAAGTGAGGTATACAAAATAGTTAGCAAATATTTATCTTGCTTGTATTCTGCCATTCCCTCAAGTTCAAATAGTATTGTAAGTATTGGTTCTGAGATTTGAACCTGGGTGTCCAGATCTACAGAACCACCAAACTGAATTTATTTCTTGCCCCCCCAAACAACATCATTGTGAATAAGTGGCAGTTGATTTAACAAATGTACACAGCACGAATCACAGATGTATGAACTCACACACAGCACTACATACAGAGGTGTGCACATACAGTACCACATGCACAGACGCACAGATACACATGCACACATACACACAGACACATAGCACCACATACAGAGATGTGCACATACAGCACCACATGCACAGATACACAAGCACACACACACACACACACACACACACACACACGCACAGCACTACATACACAGATGTGTACACACACATACACACACAGTACAACATACACAGCTGTGTATATATACACACACAGCACTACATACACAGATGTGTACACACACACAGCACTACATATATAGATGTGTACTCACACACAGCACTACATACACAGATGTGTACACACACAGCACTACATATACAGATGTGTACACACACACAGGACTACATACACAGATGTATACACACACATTCAGCACTACATATACAGATGTGTACACACACACACAGCACTACATACACAGATGTGTACACACACAGCACTACATACACAGGTGTGTACATACACACACACAGCACTACATATATAGATGTGTACACACACAGCACTACATATACAGATGTGTACACACACAGCACTACATACACAGATGTGTGTACACACACACAGCACTACATACACAGATGTGTACACACACACAGCACAACATATACAGATGTGTACACACGCAGCACTACATACACAGATGTGTTCACACACGCAGCACTACATACACAGATGTGTACACACACAGCACTACATATACAGATGTGTACACATACAGCACTACATACACAGATGTGTACACACACACAGCACTACATATACAGATGTGTACACACACACAGCACTACATACAGATGTGTACACACCCAGCACTACATACACAGATGTGTGTACACACACACATAGCACTACATACACAGATGTAGACATACACACACACAGCACTACATATACAGATGTGTACACACACAGCACTACATACACAGATGTGTACATACACACCACTACATACACAGATGTGTACATACACACAGCACTACATACACAGATGTGTACATACACACACATCACTACATACACAGATGTGTGGACACACACAACACTACATACACAGATGTGTACACACACACACACACACACACACACACACACACACACACACAATCATATTCTTATATGGCATTTAAGAGTCCTCATTTTTGGCTTAAGAGCTAATCTTGTTGATTTCCACTGACCTTTTGACACTGATTCCCTCTTTGGGGCTCCTAGGTAATCAGGCTTCAGTTTTTTTTTCTTTTAAACATAAAAGTAGGTGATCTGACACCTTTTTTGGACAAACAAAAAGTTTCAATATGCAAGTTTTCAGATCTACACAGGCACTTACTTCAGATGACATGGCAGGTTTAACAAGAGCCATACTATACCTGAGCTGTGGCTAGAGGGAATCAGATGGAAAAGATGCCAGCTATAGAAACATTTAGGCTATGATGCCAAAACCTCTTTTTAGCCTTAAAGCACAAGTAACCTTTCTACTCTTTAAAACTGCTATCTTTACTCTATGTGACCGGCATAGCTCTCCTCTTTCTGCTTTCACAATATAGTTTGTGTGTGTAGTGTACATGAGGCTGTTACACCAACAGGCACACCAGGATGTGTGTCATGCTGGGATAATGTCATGCCTCGGGTGGGTTGTGAGGCATAAGGCTACAGGCTGAATACCTTCTGCCACCTGAGAAGGGACTTTATCACGGTGACAAACATCTTGAAGTGCCTTTTTGCAATTATAAATGGATCAATTTATGTGCTGATGGTCATAAGTAGGCTGTTTTGTGGGCAGTAGTTTCACCTGTGAGGTTGTGCTAGGTTAACATCATGGCTGAAAACTGACTCTCCACCAGTCAGCTCTCAGCATTTTTTCTGTCTCTTTTATAATTATATCAGATAACGTTTCCAAGTAAGAGAGTATAGTACAAGGGTGTAGCCAGGAATTTTAAACTTGTTCTCAAGAGTTGATGGAACTGTTGCCCCCCTCCATAAACACAAACCAAAAGATGTGCTGTCCCACCACACAAACAATGCCCACCCCCATTTCAGTCAACAATATGGAGTAAGCCAATGATACTAATATATTTACACTTCATTTTATCTGACACACACGCTACCAATCTGACAGAAGTTGGCTGGCTTTTAGTTACCATATTTAGTATACACTATGATAAAACTATCTGCCACATCAAGGTAACCAGCGTTACAGAAGTCCGTGCAGATCAGCACTCATGTGTATATACTTGATCGGGTCACACATACAATAGTGGCCTTTAAGTTTAAGCACCACACATCTCCCAAAGACCATCCACAAACTCATACTAAAGCATCCATGGAGGTAACAACGTTCCATCAAGCACATCAGACTCTGTTTGTGTTTGTTGCCCTGGCTTGAGGCTCATGTTGCCCCTGGATTGTCCAGATTTTACTGTACTCAGCAAAGTACACTGAGTATGCCTGCCAACACCCATCGTACAGTAAGACACTACTTTTTGACTAATATCATAGTACTGTGTGAAAAAAGGGACTTCAGGTCTAGCTTCTCCTTCTGGCCTCTTGCCACAAATTAATGACTTTACCCAGTTTCAGTATGGACACACAAATCCAACCATTCAGCCAGCTGCTACTCCTTTTCTCATGCAGGATAACCTCTAATGTCATTCTCCCTCAGGAATTGTCCTGATCTGAAATCCTGAACAGAGCTAGCTTCCACAACATCATTGTGTAGGCTATGCCACACGCTGCTCATACATAGCCTTACTCCCCCCAGCTAACACTTACCGTGAAAGTGCTCCATCCACAGATCTTTGCTCTGAAAACATGTCCATCCTTACAAGGCGTCCATCCTTTGTAACAACACTGGAGCAACTTCTGTGAATCAGATCCCTGATGGCTTAAATTCATTTTCCAGTATTCAGGAAAACATTTTATAATATAATTGTTAGACATAATTTAGCTTATATTATCTCTGTTCTCATAGTTTACTCCAGAGAATATTTGGTTGTGCAATGAGTTCTGCAAATCTTCCTCTTTTATTGGCCGTTAGAATCCAAAAGGTGTATGTCATTACTGTGTATAGAAATTTATATAATCAAAAACCCTGTTGTTTCTGTCAAACAGTCGTTGTGTGGGTTTAGCAGTAAAACTGAGAGCATGGGGTGGCATGGCTGAAACCCTGTATAGACAAAAGGTTTTGGGGTATGATAGGGTGTTACGGGCAGACTGCATGGACCAATGATCTTTGTCTGTCAACATTGTCTATTTTTCTGTTTATAAAGGTCCAAAAATGCTATTGTGTAAAGGTTCAAAGGTCAGAAAATGCTGTTTGTGTATGGATTTAAAGGTCCGAAAATGCTATTGTGTGGGGCTTCAAAGGTCAGAAAATGCTGCTGGGTATGGGTTTAAAGGTCATAAAATGCTATTGTATTAAGGAGGCAGTATATCGCAGTGGTTTAAGGTCTGAGTTGCAAACCTGGAGACCTGGGTTTGAATCCCAGTGTCCCCCCACTTGCATACTGTGTGACCGTGAGCAAGTCACTTAACTACCTTGTGCTCCCAGGTTGTACCTGTAAACAAGCTTTCAGCTTAGTGTGTCTTTCCTGGTAAAACAAATGTATTGTGTAGGGGTTCAGGTCAGAAAATGCTGTTGCGTATGAATTTAAAGGTCAGAAAATGTTCAAAGGTCAGAGAATGAAAAGATGCTGTTGTGTATGAATGATTATGATGCTATCCCCATGTACAACAGCTTTTCAGACCTCTAAATCCTTGTGCTTCTGTGCTCACTTTACTAACACCTAACGCCATGCTCCCTCCTCACCACACAATCAAATCCTACACTTTTTTCAGTTCTAAAAAACCCATTTGAACCCAGCTGCTTAATGCTCACAAAATATATCAGATTTTTTTTATTAACATAGTATATCTCTTGTTACTTTCAAAAAGTGTTCTGTGCTAGGTAACAATCCACATTCGCTAAAACCTTCCATTTTAATGACCTCCACCATGGTCCTTAAAACAGAAATGCTTAGTGAGCAGGGATCATCACCTGAAACAGGAATTTTTTTCAGTTACTGAGGAATGGTCAAAGGTATGGCAGCTTGGATTCAATGCAAAGAAGTGCAAAATAATGCACCTGGGGAACAAAAACCCAGGGGAAGATTACACAATGGGGGGGGAGGTAGTAACAACAACAAAAATGGAAAGGGACCTGGGGGTAATCATATCAGATGCCCTTAAGGTTAGCAAGCAATGTGAGAAGGCAGTAGAGAGGGCTGGGGGGATACTGGGATGTATAGGGAGAAGCATCACCAGCAGAAAACAGGAAGTTGTTATCCCTCTGTACAGATAGTTGGTGAGACCCCATCTAGAGTACTGCATCCAATTCTGGAGACCCCATCTCCGCAAGGACATAGACAGGATAGAGACAGTCCAGAGGAGGGCAACTAAAATGGTGCAGGTTCTGCAAGAGAAGCCATACGAGGAGAGACTTAAAGGAGCTTAATATGTATACCCTTGAGGAAAGGAGGGAAAGGGGGACATGATAGAAACTTTTAAGTATCTCAGTGGAATCAACAAAGTCCAAGAGGGTAGCATCTTTCAGAAAAAGAGATGTGCAAGAACAAGGGGACACAATTTGAAGATGGAGGGCGGTTCAGGGGCAATATGAGGAAGTATTTTTTCACAGAGAGGGTGGTTGACGTATGGAACAGCCTTCCTGAGGAGGTTGTGGGGTCTCAAACTGTGAGAGAATTCAAGAATGCATGGGACAGACATAAGGCAATTTTGGGGGGATAGGAAGAAATAGGCTGTTTGTTAACTAGGATCTGCAGCTTATCCTGTAGGTAGGGAAATGGGCAGACTAGGTGGGCCAAGCGGTCCTTATCTGCCGTCAAAGTCTATGTTTCTATATTATGCTGTTTTAAACAAATTCAAGCATTTTTTTTTTACAGCGAGTGGGTGGTAGTATGAACTCCTGGGAGTAGGATGGATTATGTAAACAAACTACAAGTTTCTAGATCTGTGTGCATGTGTATGGGAGGGGGGTCACAATTCATTTTTTTATTTATTCTCCTAAGTCCATATCCCATTAAAAACAAACTACGGACAGCCATGCTCACCTCTGTGTTTGCTTCCATCTCAGGGCTGAAGGGTCACTATGCACCTGTCCAGTCCATATTATTGTCATTGTAACTCCTCGATGGAAACAAAGCCCAGTCACCCAGTTTGGCTGGGGTTCCTTGAAACAGTTCCAGAGAATACTCAAAAGCACCTCGCCCATGTCACAGTTCTAAAGCAAACCATGCTGTTAGTGCCTCATGTGTGTCTGTTCATTAGGGAAGCACCAAGGGAGGTTGACAGTGAAAATGCCAACCTCCCCCACAGTGACGGCACAATACCAACGTCAGTATTGTGCCGCCCATGCAGCAAGTGTCTTCTGTGGGGGGCTGTGCCCCTACACCACTCCATGTACAAGGCTGCTGTGCCCCCACAGACTTTTAGGATTCTCAACCCAGGTCGAGTTGGTCCAGGGGTGGAACACTGGTGGAAAGCGAAGCATCAAAAAAGGACCATTACAGCGACTGTCGCTGTAATGGTCTTTTTTTGTGTTTCGCCGTCAGGGTGTCGACCTGAAGGGGTGCACCAGTTCATAAGTGTTTTAAGGACCCCAATCACAAGAACAGAAAAAAATCACTGTCTTGTTTCAAACAGTACTTGCTCTAGTTACTGTTACTTTACAAACAGTAGTCACTACTTTTTAGAGGGTTGCAGCATCACAGCACATCTACTGCAATCACTCCATAGCAGTAAAAATAATGAGGACCACTGGGATCGGAGGGAGGGAGGGCACCACTACCACCAGGGAATTAATTTCTAATTATGGGGCTGAGATCAGAGGGAGGGAGGGAGGATTCTACTACCAGCAGAGGATTTATTTCTATTTATGGGGCTGGGGATCGGAGGGAGGGAAGGCACCGCTACCATCAGGGAATTAATTTCTAATTATGGGGCTGGGACTGGAGGGAGAGAGGATACCACTACCATCAGGGAATTTATTTCTAATTACAGGGCTAGGATTGGAGGGACGGAGGGCACCACTACCACCAGGGCTATATACATGCCTGGGACCAGGCAATTGGGGGGGTGGGTGCTGCTGCGCTAACCTGGCTCACTACACATGCAAATGAGCCTATAATGGACATGCAAATGGCCCCTTAGCACCTTGCATGCCCAATGGGTTCATTTGTAGAAGTCCCTTTGAATATTGGCTTAGCACTGGGCTGACATGGCCCTATATTCTGTCGAATAGCACCGGTGTGCTCTTTGATTGAATATATCATCTTTGAGCACCTAGGCAAGCGCAAAGTGCAGCACAGATTTTGCGCTCTGCTTTACATAGATTTGAATTTCTGGCTCCTGATATTGAGACACCAGTACAGGTACTGTATGTTGAACCACATGTATCCATTACCAGTTCAAACTGTGCAACATTGTCTACAGTGCTATACCTAAACTACTGTGTTGTTTAACCTACAGTATGTCATGGGTCTTGGCTGAAAAACTGACCTTAAATCTGGCCTCATTGTTTACTCTGGAGTAAACAATGCCTCAATCCACCTTACAGGGTTGCAAATAAATCAATAAACCCATGCACATGGAGAGACACAGGATGATGTGGGAGAGGGAACAAAATGAGGAGAGGATCTGATATTCAGTGAAGCCCTCTGGTAAAGCCCTGGTCTAAGTGGTCAGGAATCAGGAAGGCCAGGTACTGAATGAGATTTGGGGCCAAAATATAGCCAAACAAGATTTAACTGGGTACCAACACGGTTGGTCTTGCCTTTCTTATGTTGTAACCTTTGCTTATTTTTGTAGCAGACCCTATTGTCTCACTATTATAAGTGTAGTTATAGGAGGACAACATTCAATGTCAGTTTTACAAATGTGTTTGAATACAGTGCCTATAAGGAAGGCTTTGACACAATGACTCTTCTTTTCAGTAATACTCTGTACACAGTGGTTCAAGTTCACACAACACCAGGGAATTAGTTGCATCCCTACCAGCACCAAGCACACTTACAGCCCCCTCCGGTCTGTAGCACCAGGTTTGTTTTTATAGCTGTGGGCAGAGCCTACAGCCATCTTGCTATCTGTAGCTGAAAAATGGAGTATCGTGGAACACATTTTTTGGACTTTTCAATGTATTCTTCCACATCTACAAATCACTATGCCAACTGAAATAAAATACTCCCTTCTTTTTGTTTAGAATGTTGCAGACATAACTCCAAGCTACTTATCAGATGGCCATTAGGAAACTGAAACAGCTTGTTAAATATTGGTTCCCTATTAAACTGGAGACTTGTTTCCCCCTTCAGAATGTAACAACTTGCACATTTAAATATGTAGCATTTAAACATTTTCTTGCTGCTATTGTAGTTTCAGTTGGGTAGGTATTGTCTTTCAAGAAAGATTCATACCTCATAAATGTCACCCTTTCCCAGCAAATCTATAAAGATTTACACTGTTTTTTTAACCTTCTAAGACACTATCTGTCTCAGACATATGCCAGGTCTTCAGTGACCTACTCAGACTAAATATATATCAATCAGCAGGCATTTTTTTACTATGCTTTATGGGGAAAAAATATATTGAGCTACTGCAAACACACACACACACACACACACACACACTCTGTACACACATCCTCATGGCCACAACATTCAGAATAAATACTGTATTCTAATATGTTATAAAACAATAAAGAAACTATTTTTTTATGTCAGTGAACACAGTGAAGTTCTGTTTAGAGTAGATGTCCTTTAAATATTTCTTATCCTATATTTTGTATCCTGGATAGCACAGGGGAAATGCTACATCTCATTGTCACAGGGATCTTCATTTACACATTTTTGCACTGTATTTACTCAGGCTGTTCCAGATTAGTTGCAATATCTTGTTTTCAGTGGGGTCATGATTTTACCATTTTTATAATGTATTTATTTAGGGTAGCCTAGTCCAGGGCCCCCATATTCAAAGAAGATGAGTGGCGCATCCCGGCAAAAAAGGGAGAGGTGCCGCATAACTCCAGAAATGCACCACAGCATGATATTCAAACATGCAGGATGCACCAGCCACCAGGGAATGGGCCAGGATGCACACAAATGGTATGCTATGCAAGTCAAGGGGGTGTTCCCATGCATATGCCACTCTGCGGTATATTCAGTGGGAATGCGCTCCTCGCAGTCCAGAGCACTGCAGCTCAGAGTTAGGCCATGAATAGCTGGCCTAACCTGGCCAGCCACCCACAGGTGGGTTGCAGAAATGCACCCAGGTGTACAGCAGCCTGTCAGCCCTGGTGGACTAGAGGTACGCCTCCCATCCCTGATCGATCCAACTCCATCCCTGAAGAGCGCCATATTATAGGGCCCCCCAAGACCCAATCACACCAGAGGAAACCACAGTCCATATCCATAGCATAGAGGACGCCCACCCACTGCCCCAGTATGCAGACACCCCCACTCCCCCATACCCAACCTGTTGCGGAGACTGGCACTGCCCTCCACACCCTGCAACAGCCAGCCACTGACTGCACTGAACTCAGGCCGGGAACCTGCACTCTGGAATAACCCAAGTGGCTGTACCATGCATTGGGGCACTACACAAGCTGCAAACCCACCAGTGTATGCAGCCATGTGTATATCCCTGTCAAACAGTAAGAGGAAACTGACATACCCCCAATGCATGCCTCGTCAATGCTGTATCTTCCTGCTGTCATACACCACTGCAGGCCCACACTCTCCCCGTTCCCCTGTGTAACATGCCACCCTCCAGACTGCTGAGGTATCCTGGGTGCCATGGGGTCTGATATCCTGCAATGCCATTTGCAGTGTACACTCCAGGCTATGGATAGTGCATCTGCGGTTCCTCGATTATACCTATGAATGGGAGGTTGGCTGTAACATGCCTGTTCCGGGACCTGTGTGAGTGGGCACAGCATCAACGATCACCCGCACTGAGCAGTGCAACAGCACTGGGAAGATGGATCCTCATGTGAGCGCCTGAGGTATATGGCCACTGGGTGTTATCGCCCACACACAGCTTGTGCCTACATATGACACATTCCAGTATCCTACTGCCAGTGCTCCGCCACCCAAAAATAAGATGCCATTTCTTCTGAGAACTATCCAGGCTAAATATATATCAATCAACAGGCATATTCTAGGAAAACACATTGTAAAAATGTGTAAAAGAAGACCACATTGAAACTGCCTCTCTTCAGATGTGCATTGTGCAAAGTCATCAGAAATAATGGGTAAAAGCATCCCAAAAGCTCTCCACAGCCATATAAGCTCTAACCAGAACTTATTTATTCTGTGATGGTCTGGGCTGGACAATGGACCCCTCAGATTCTTTTTTTATTCCCTGATGGGCCAGGTTGGGCATCAGACCCGTCAGGCAATTTGAGGAAGGGGGAAAGATTTTTTTTTTTTATTTCCTGACAGGCCAGGTTGGACTTAGGATTTTTCAGGTTGTTGAGGGGAGAGGGACAGGTTTTTTTTATTCTCTGACAGTTCAGGTATGTCCCTGGACTCATCAGATAATTGTTGGATGAGGAGGGACAGATACTTTTATCCTCTAACAGATCATGTTGGGCACTGGGCCCATTAGGTACTTTGCAGGATGAGGTCAGATTTTGTATTATTCTCTGATGAGCCGGGTTGGGTACTGGACCCCTCAGATAGTTTGCAGGAGGGGAACAGATATTTTTTATTCCTTAACTGGCTAGGATGGGCGTCAGGCCATTCTACTGCACTACAGGCTGGGTTGCAGCATGCATGGCAGTGGTAGGAGTATGCAGTGCTTGAGCCCCTCACTGTGACCAGAGTGCATGGGTATGGAGAGAGCAGCATTTTACTGCCCCACCTATTCCACCTTCTACTCACTGCTTTCCTGCTTCTCCTCCTCCTCCTTATCTGTTTGGCTTACTACACGGGCCAGGTTGGGCACAGGACCCATCAGGCAGTGGGAGGGAGGGGTACATTTTTTTTTAATTCCCCGATGGGCTAGACTGGTTATCAGACCATTCAGGCAGTTGGAGGGGGAAGAGGGTCAATTTTTTTTCTGTTGTTAGAATTCTGATGGGTCAGGTTGGACACTGGCACTGTTCGGTTGTTGAAGGAGGGGGACAGATTTATTTTATTCCCTAATGGATTGGGCACTAGACCGGTGAGGTTGTTGGGCACTGGATCTGTCAGGTTGTTGGGAAGAGGGGGACATATTTACTTATTTATTTATTTGGCAATTTGGGTGCAACCTTTGAGTATACACTGTTTTGCAAAGGTTCTACGTCAGGATGTAAAACTGCAGATACATAACAAAAACCTGACAGTTAACACGAAACATAAGATTGCTATGTAATACAGAAAATAGATAAATAATACATTTGAGTAACCTAGACAACTGAAATTAAACAGCGGGAGGAGATTCCCAATTAGCAACGTACGGCATAGCTGCCCCGTGGGGCCTGTCAAGGTAGAGTATCGGAAAGGGTAGGAGAAAGAAAGGGGGGGAGAGTACAAATGAGGGGTAGATTAGAGAGAGAAAGAGAGGAGGAGAGCGAGAGAGGGAGAGAGAGAGAGAGAGAGAAATGCATTGAGAGAAGGAGAACATTTGGGGAGAGTGGGTGGAAAGGGAGGTGTTGGGGGAGTATGGAGGGGAGGGAGTTGGAGGGAGCCGGGGGGGTGGCAAGGGATAACAGGTGGGGGTCCAGGGTAGGTAAAACAGGAGGAAAGCTCAGACAGATGAGGGGGTATCCAGGATGAGGATATGGACTCAGGTAAGGGAGTCAGAGGTGTTTAAGAGTGGGTATCCAGGTTGAAGATATGGATTCAGGTAAGGCAGTCGCAGGTGTTTGAGTTCAGCAGGTATTGCTTCAGTTCTCTTTTAAAGGACCGAACATTTGTTGTAGTAAAAGCTGCAGCAGGGATCTCATTTAGCCATAGTGGAGCTCAGTACATGAAGGATCTTTGTCCTAGGGAAGTTCTACAAAATGGGATATCAAGCTGTGTTGTCACTGTTCTTTGTGTGTTGTATTTGGACCTTGCTTCCTTTACCAGGTCTGCAATTCAGGTAGAGGTTAGGAAGAGCATGGCCTTTCTCCCTAGCAGGCAAGTTTGGTATCTGATTCTGGATTGAAGCGGTAATATGTGGGCCAGACCATACAGGGTACAAGTGTACATGAAGCAATCATCATTTAGCAATAGTCAGCAAGCCTTGTTAGGGGCAGTGGCAACCCTTTTGAGGGCCATATCAGTGGCAGCACCGTAAACCACCAGCCTGTAGTTGACCAGGGAGAGGACAGAGCTCGAGGCTGAGAGCTGGAGGGCTTCAGCAGTTAGGCTTTTCTTGTGCCTAAACAGGATCCCTAATTTAGTGTCACAGCTTTCACCACCATGTCAGTGTGCTGAACATACAAGAGGGTATCATCCACAATGACACTCAGGTACTTGAAGAAGTGAACCTGTTCCAGTGGGGCAGTTAGGTGATTTGTGATTGTTAGTGCTGGGCTTCTCCTTTTTAGTTGAGGGCTAGAGAGGAGCATTGTCTTGTTTTTTTGTTTTATTCTCTGACAGGTGGAGCTGCATACCTGATCCATCAGGTTATTACCTTTGCTTATTTTTGTAGCAGACCTTACTGTCTCACCAGTCTCACTATTATAATTGGAGATATATGAGGACCACGTTCAACATCAATTTTACAGATTTTTTACCTGCAGTGCCTACATGGAGGGCTTTGACACAGCGGCACTGCTTTTCAGTAATGCTCCCTACACTGTACACAGTGGTTCAAGTCCAGCCAATATCAGGCAATCAGCCTGTCAGTTTTACAGATTTTTGTATACATTGCCCATAGGAAAGGCTTTGATACAGTGACTCCTCTTTTCAGTAATGCTTTGTACATAGTGGTTCAAGTTCACCCAACACCAGACAATTAGTTTAATCCCTCAGCACGAAACTCACTTACAGCCCCCTCCCCTCTATATCACCAGATTTATTTTTATGTTGGCTTGCACTTGCATGGCCAACATATTGCACTAGTAGCAGATTTGGAGGCGCAGTCACTGTTGGGTGAATGCAGGGCACGCATCAGTAGGTGCGTTCCTCATTCCCCAATAAGCCAGCATGCAGGTGCCACACCAGGAATACATAATGTGGCGAGCACGTCTAAGGAAAGGTCCACTGCAATAACAGCCAAGTTCATCATGCAGCAGCACCAAAACATGCACTCCCTATGTGCCTTTCCTGGTGAAGCCCTTCCATTAACATGGCAGCGCTGACTGCCGCCGCACAGAGAGCCAACTTCAGGGGTCCACAATCCCCCTGTCGGCATGCCCCAACCCACATCATTTGCCAACGAGGGCATGCACTCCCCGTCGGCATAATGCAACCCCCCCCCTATTAAAGTGTGTGTTGAGGGGTGACAAATCCCTCGGCATCATATCCCCCTTCGGTTTCATTTGCGGGTGGGAGCCCTCCCCATCGACATAATGTCCCCCATTTGTTGTGTGCCGACGGGTGCCTAATCCCATCGGCTACAGAACCCCCAAAAACACTCAGGTGGCACGCTGGGAGCCCACTCCAGCATGTCAAATGACCCTGCAAAGAAAAACTGTCCCACAATCTTTTTTTTAAACCTGCAAAAGCAGAAAGCAGTCCTAAATCGACTCCGATCGCCCTCACAATCGATACCCTCACTTATGCCTCCACCCCCTCATCCCATACACACCTCGTAGTACAGCGTGATGATCTACGGTGGACGGAAACATGTCTGCACTCTTCAAAGCCGACCGCAAACTGAAGAAATGCCGACAAGCTGTATAATGGCATAAATAGGGTTTTTTCAACTTTGGTGCATATCGCAGGCATTTTGGAAATTTTGGCACCAAATTTTTAACATGGGGTTATTGGGACCCCTCCTCATGAATTCAGGCACTGTCATGGCATTATTCGGTCCCAAAAGGTGATTTCGCGGTCACTGCGTGGAATCACCTTTTGGGACTGAGTAACCAAATGACAGTGCCACTGTTCATGAGGGGGGCTCTCAAAAAGCCTATGTTGCAAATTTGGTGAAAAAAATCCAAAAAAAGGCTGTTTTAAGAGCATTTGGGGGGAGAGTGGGTGGAAAGGGGAGATGTTTTGCAGTTTCCACGCATGCTCGTAACTTCGTGAATTTGTAACATTTTCACTCCATATTTTCAAAATTGGCATTCTTTCACACCTCATATGAACTGTACAGCTGTCATTTTACATATACTGGCCAAAATGTGTTTTCGCACGTCCGACACAAAATAGCACAGTTGTTGTGCGAAATCAGTTTTTGGGACAGTTTGAGAAAATGACGGTGACACTGTTCATGAACAGAGGTCCTAAAATGCCTATGTTGAAAATTTGGTGATGAACGTCCATAAAATGACTGTGTTACAAGCGCGCATTGCGCAGTTTCCACGCACCCTTGTAATTTCGCAAATTTGCAATATTTTCATGCCAGATGTTCAACACTGGCAATTTTTTACACCTCCTTATGAACAGTATAGCTGTCATTTTTCACAGCCTGCCCAAAATGTGTTTCCGCACCTGTGACGCACAATGGCGTGGTCACTGTGGGAAATCAACTTTTGGGACAGATTGACAAAATCACAGTGCCACTGTTCATGAGGGGAGGTCCCAAAATGCCTATGTTGAAAATGTGGCTAAAAAATTCCCAAACATAAATGGGTTACGGATGTGTGTTGCGCAGTTTCTATGCATGCTCATGACTTCGCCAATTTTTCATATTTTCACTACAGATTTTCAGCATTGCCATTTCTTTATACCTACAATACAGCTGTCATTTTTCACATCCTGCCAAAATGTGTTTTCGTCCCTGTGTCGCCAAATGGCATAGCCGCTGTGCAGCACCTCCTTTCGGCTAACAAACTGATTGTGCCGCTCTTCATGAGCTGGGGTCACAAAAAGCCATGTTGAAAATTTGGAGCGACAATACCAACAAACACCTATGATGTTAGGGTTTCCAACTGCAACACCCCACCCTGTAGAGACTGCCAGGTGTCAGGGGTGTGACTTGGAATCACTGGCTGTAATGCTCACGCCATTCCACCCCCACCCCCACCCTGCAGCCAGTGACAGGCATCGAGGTGTGCCTTGGAGTGTTCATCTCTAAAGTTCGCCCCATTCTCCTATACTGCACCCGCCTCAGCGTATTTCCTTATGGAATGGGGTTAGTATAAGGTCCAAAGACCCCAAAGCACACTGCGACACTTGTCAGTGTCTACAGGGTAGGGTGAGGTAAAATGGCATGAGCGTTATAGCTGACGCCCCAAAGGCACACCCCAATGCCTGTCAGTCTCTGCAGGGTGGGGGTGGTGTTGGCATCAGTTCAATACTTCACTGCCATTCCTATTATGCATCTCTAACTCCTGCACTACCAATGCCAATGCCAGCGAGACAACATTCGGCATTGGCAAATGCTTGTTCATTCTGTAATGGTCTGGGGTGGACATTGGACCCCTCAGGTAGTTAGGGGAGGAGAGGGTCAGATTTTTTTTTTTTATTCCCTGACAGGCCAGGATGGACTTAGGATTTGTCGGGTTGTTGAGGGGAAGGGACACAATTTTTTCATTCCCTGATGGTCCGGGTTTGATGCCGGATTCATCAGGTAGTTGGATGGAGGAGGGACACATTTTTTTTATTCTCTAACAGATTGTATTGGGCGCTGGACCTGATAGGCAGTTGGTGGATGGAGGCCAGATTTTGTTTTATTCCTTGATGAGTTGGTTGGGTACTGGAACCATCAGGTAGTTTGCAGGAGGGGGACAGATTTTGTTTCATTCCTTGAACAGTCGGTTGGGTACTGGGCACATCAGGTAGTTTACAGGAGGAGGACAGATTTTGTTTTATTCCCTGATAAGTCGGTTGGGTACTGGGCCCATCAGGTAGTTTACAGGAGGGGGAATATTCCCTAATGGGCTGGGTTGGGCAGTGGGCCATTCTACTGGGCAGCAGGCTGGGTTGGAGCATGCATGGCAGTGGTAGAAGCAGTAGTGTGGCAGCAGCCCCAAGCCCCAAGTGTCTGAGCCTCTCACTGTGACCTGAGTGGACAGGTGTGAGGAGAGCAATGTTTTACTGCCCTGCCTATTCCACCTTCTGCTCACCACTCTCCTATTGCTCCCACTCATCTCCAGTTGGCTGCTTGGCCTAATACACAGGATAGAGTGGGCATAGGACCCATCAGATAACTGGACGGAGGGGGACAGATTGTTTTAAATTCTCTGACAGACCAGGCTAGGTACTGGTACCTGTCAGGTTGTTGGGGAGGGGACAGGTTTATTTTTATCCCTTTATGGGCTGGAGTTGGTATCAAATCAGTCAGGTAGTTGGAGAGGGGAGAGGATCACTTTTGTTTTGTTTTTCATTCCATGATGGGTCAAGCAGAGTACTGGGCCTGTCCAGTTGTTGGGGGAAGGGGACAGATTTGATTTATTCCCTGATGAGATATGTTGGGCACTGGACCCGTCAGGTAGTTGGGGGCAGATTTTTTTTTAAAATACCCTGTCTAGCCAGGATGCTCACTGGACCCATCAGGTAGTCGAGAGAGGAGGCCGGATTTTATTTTATTCCCTGTCAGGCCAGGGTGGGCACTGGAAATTCTACATTCTCTGTGCTACCAGTATGGAACTCCGGTGCCTTGTAAAACACTTTGGGATACAGTGTGTAGGAACATCATGTTGGTTAAGTGTTGTTTTGCAAATTGCCTCACCCTGGCCCCCTCTTGCTCCAGTAACTGACCTGACCCCTCCCACCCCCACCCTTTGTTTTCCATGTCCTTGGCCAGGCTACTTGAACTGACTTGAAATGCAGCTGTTTTTCATTATACATTGTGGCTGAGTGTGAGATATTTCCTAGTTTCTACAAGCATCAAATGGTGCCACAGCTATGCTATTCTTTGTCCTTATATATATTGTAATAATTTAGTAACTTGACAACTCTCAATTTTCTATAGGCATTTTTTTTTTTAGAAAACATAATGGTTAGCCTTCAGTCACACAGTTGTACAGAGTGTACTTGCTCTCTGAGCTATTTATTGTCATTCTGGTTATCATAGTGGAGGGGCTAGGATAAATAACCCAAGGACAGACCATCTTCAGTGATATCATATACCGTAGGTCAGCTGTACATTCATGAGAGAACTGCCACTTGCTCACCAAAATCTGCAATGGGGTGGACACTCGGGGGCTGGAAAGGATGAGCAGAGACATGAGAAAACTAGAGACGTGGTCAAGGGTATGGCAGCTAGGTTTCAATGCAAAAAAGTGGCAAAATAATACACTTAGGGCACAGAAACCCAGAGGTGGAGTATAAAATGGGTGGAGTGGTATTGATGAGCACCAAGCAGGAAAGAGACCTAGGGGTAATCATATCAGATGACCTAAAGGTGGCCAGGCAGTCGTGAGGGCTGGTGGGATGCTGAGGTGCATAGGGAGGGTTATCACCAACAGAATGAGGGAGGTGGTGTTGCTTCTGTATATATCGCTGGTAAGACCCAACCTGTGTCCAGTTCTAGGGACCACATCTCTGGAAGAACATAGAGTGGAGGTGGCCAGAGGAGGGCAACTAAAATGATGCAAGGTCTGCATCAAAAGCCCTATGAGGAAAGACTAGAGGACCTCAATATGTACACCCTGGACCGGGGGGGGGATATGATAGAGATCTTTAAATACCTCACTGGGGTAAATAAGATACAAGAGGGGAGTATTTTTTCAGAAGTAAAGGAACTCAAGAATAAGGGTACATGTTATGAAGCTGGAGGGGATAGATTGTGGAGAGATGTGAGGAAGTATTTCTTCACAGAAAGAGCGGTGGATTCCTGGTACAGACTTCCAGTGGTGGAATTGAAAACAGATGGTGCGTTCAAGAATGCAAGGGATAAGAACAAAGGAATCATAGTGGAAAGGAAGGAAGGAGGGAAGGAGAGAGCTGTAGATTGTGTATGGGCTGCGGTAATAGTGTAGGTTGAGAGGAATGGGTAGACTGGATGGGCCAAGCAGTCCTTATCTGCCATCAGAATTCTATGTTTTTGTTATGTTTCTATGTTTCAACAGATTCATATGCTTTCTCCTCCACGCAGCCAACAGAAAGTTAGCAAAGCATTACAGGCTACTGCAAGGAGCGATAGCAAGGCAGAACTCACTCACTGACATTTGTAAAAAGGCATATCCCAGTCCCCAAGTGCATTTTAATACAGTATTTCAGTGGGACTGCTGCAAAGCACTGCCTGACTTTGATCCTAATAGTAACTGGTCAGAACAGACTTAAAAAATAGACCCTAAAGGCTGTTGGAGGTCTTTGTGCTGTGATGCCTGTTCTATCTCTTGTCTGCATGTTAAAATCCAGGAGGCTTCTATAAGAAAAGCACTAATTAGGACCAGTTTTGCTTCGGTTAACACAGGAGTGTTTGACAAAGTAAACGGGGCCCTTAAGAAAGAAATTGGAAACTGCAACACTGGCAACAGCTGAAGCAAAACAAAAATAAAAAAGTTGCTGAAACATTGACACTGGCTCAGATTTGAAACATGTGTTTCGTAATAGAATTGTAACTTGAGACTCTTACTACAGGCTACAGCTCAGGTGGTTTGATTTATAGCCATATTACTCTGAGATGCGCCTCCACTCAACACACTTTGAAGCCAGTAAATTAAGCTTTTAGACTGCTCCGCATATTGAGGAATGATTAGGAGGCACCATGGTCCAGTGGTTAGGGCACTGGCTGGGGAAGCAGGAGAGATCACAAATTCACACCCCTCTAGAATCAAATATTGTGTGACCTTGGGCAAGTCACAATCTTCCAGTGCTTAAGTCCAAACAGCTGCAGAAATAGGCAAAATGCAGAATCCCACTGAAAATGAGATGTTGCAGTACATCTTGGTTAGGCTATCCTGAATCAAAAATGTGTAAAAAATGAGAGGAAACACCATGTTTCATCGATATGGCCTGAGACATGAACTATTCAGCATTTAGCATAATGGGGAACTAAGGGCTTCAAACTAGTGTCTCCCAACAATTTGTACACAATTCCATGTTATTATGAAATAGTGCTTACAGGTATGTCAGTAAAACTCTAAGACGCCAATTCAGACCCCAAAGAGAGGTCGTCAATGATAGCATATTTTTCTTAATAAAGATGCTATTTACAGGCAAGAGCCACCCATCACCAGTTGCTCTCCATTTATTTATTTAAAAGTTTTACCAGGAAAGGCATACTAAGCAGGCAGCTGCTCAATTCCAGATACGTCCTGGGATGGGGACATGGGAGCTAATGCAAAAATATATATCAACAATGTAAGAGAAACAGCACATTATATACAATGTATACGATCATTATGGTATGCACCTCTCATGGCGAAACATCTACAGCGACAAACATTGCTGCTGACAACAGCGCCAGGTAGCTGTAGAGGTTGCTCCCAGGACCGGGAAACACTTTCCCCAGACCTACACACCCTCCAAGAACCAACTCCGACTCGGAGTTGGTATCTATAAGAATGGGGGGTGCAAGGGGCAGAGCCTCCCCTCCGCATGGGGGGATTAGAAGAAAAAATAGTCCCTGCTGTGTGCGGCTCCATGCCGACTGCAACTCATCATCGACAAGGAGCCTGGCGCTGCAATGCCAGTTGACTAATTAGTTGTCGACTAGGCATCATAGATTCCAATAACTACAATACATACATACAGGGGTATAATGCAGATGTACAAGAGCTGTTAATACAAAATATAAACAATATAATACAATTGCTGATGTTAACAGTGAGACCACATAACCCAAATCGGTGGATTCAAGCAGGCAGCAGGGACTGCTAGCCATGCATCATTGTGGTAACAGTACCACAATGACAGGCAGCTCTTGCCTGATGACTGTCAGCATCACTGCAGCACTGCCTGTCATTGTGCAACCTTTTCCCCAACAACGGAGCATAGATGGCAACGGGCATCACTTGCTTGTAAACAGCCTCACAGTAATATGCTTGACTTCTGTGCAACCTTCCAAACCACACATATACACTCTAAGCCTCAATCCCAGTGCATGGCATCATGGTTATGCAAATCCTTATGCTGTTCAGACTGACAGGGCTTCACCAGAACAAAAGTCACCTTCTAGACAGGCTTGTGCTAGGGCTGAATAAGAGCACATCCCATTTGTTATGCAGAAAGAGTTAAAAGCAAGTATCTGTGCTATCCTCTCCTTTTCTGTCTCTTTTCTGTCTGTCTGACTGCACAATCAAATTTTCTTTTGAGACCTTGGAATTGACCACTCTGACAGTCTCATGATTCTCCCCTTCCCGCTATCCCTCAGTCTTCACTTGCTGTTTCTTGCTGTTTCTATCTTTTATTCCCCCTTGCTTATCTGTGGTTATAAAAATATATGTGGATTGTTATGTGAAACTGGGTTCACTGGTTTGAAAATGTGTATAGTTATATTGTTGAACTCATTGCAGAAAGTTATTTGGAACTCACTGGTTAACTTGTTAGCAAAACTGTCAGCAGGAGGCCAGCTTGGGACACAGTGTTCTATTTGCAACCCTGCCCAGGAAAAATACTCACAAGAACTCTGATACATTTTGTGAAAAACAGGATGTCTCTTAAACTCAGGATGCAGAAAATAACTGCTAGAAAAAGAGAGATAGCTAGATAGCTAGATAGATAGATAGATAGATATTTTTTTTTTCAAGAGAGAAATCTTTTATTGGCGAGAGACTGAAATTTAGAATTACACATACACTCAGAGGATGGGCTTTGTTTTATTTGAACTGCCTGTATAAAATCTATCCTGCACAATTTTATTTTTTTTATTTTATTGTTATTGAAAATAATAAGATGATACTTGCAAATTTTATAATGTCTCCTGATTTGCCTATGCTTCCTGACCAGTGCCGAAGTAACTGGAAGGGGAAGGGGGCAGATCTGTTCCAGTACAGTAGCTCTTTCTTGTTGTTTTTACATGGTTTCTTGTGGATTTTACTTGGTAGGTTATTTCTTTTCTTTCTTACTGCTTCTAAGGGGCTAGCAGGGTATTGTTTTTGGGGGTTGTTGGAAGTTTGAAAACTGTTTTTGGTGGCTATAAGTGGGCTCATTTGTTTGATGTTTCACTGTGTAGCAAGCTGCGTTTGTGGAGGCCTATTTCTTCTGATTTAAAACCTATTTGGTGGGATTTAATTGGGGCAGCTTCTTTGGTTGCAGTGCTTGAAGGGGCAGACACAGGGCTGATACACTCTCAAGAGAGAGAGTCGGGTGTAGACCCTAATCCCGCCTTCCCCACCCTCCCTCCCCAGAGCTCAGCTCATTTATAGGGGAACACCTGCCCTGCAATTGGAGGAAAAGGCTTCAGGTACAGCTCATGTAGTTCTAGCCACTGGGAGTTCGGTTTAAAGGCTGGGAGAGAGGAGCTTAGGGAGTTGTTCACTTCCCTTATAAGTTTACTGCGTTGTACTGCACCTAGTAACAGGGGTATCTGTTTACTGTGGGACTGTATCCAGGATTAGTGGGTGACCTGATTAGTGGGTAGGGGTGTATCTTGGACTAGTGGGGAACCTGGTGGCTCACCCAAGGAAACCTACTCGGAGGGGGATGGGACCACATGTTATTAGGGCCGGCATCTTTGGGAGGGTGGTGGGGTGCACGGGGTGTGGGGCAGCCATGATACTGGACTGGACTTGGAAGTCTGGTGGTTGCCCAGTGTGCTACCAGCTGGCACAGCTTAGGGAGGAGGTTGAGGGGATTAGGAGACAGCTGGGGGAAGGGGGAGGTATGGTTGAGGAATAGGGCTGGGGCTCTCCCACAGGGTTGCACCAAGCACTAGGGGCAGGGGCATAGGGAAAGGCATGCAGAAGAGTACTCTGGGGTCACATAGGGACCCTGGTAGATGGGGCACAAAAGGAGGATACTACCAAGGAAGCAGATAGGTAACTGGGGACCATCACAGACGGGGGCCAAAGGGAGGACATTCTCAGGGAAATGGGCAGATGGCTGGGGCTGGAAAGAAAGAAGCAATGGGTGAGGTGGATTGGACCTTAAGCTCAGTAACCACTTCAATTCTCTTCTTCTGCTTGAGGATGAGGAGGGTGATGTAGCCATGACGGGGCGGTTAGCGATGGAAAGGGAGTAGGGGGCAGGAGGGGAGGGCCAGATAGCAGGAGAAATGGGGGGAACTTGGAATGTGGGAAAACGGGGGGAGCAGGGGATCAGAGCAGGAGGAGGAGGAGGGGGTAGAGGGAGGAAAGCGCAAGGAGAAGGACCATTTGGGAGGAAAGGGCAAGGAGAAGGACCAGAAATACAAGAAGGATACAGTAAAGGGAGCTGAGGGTTTAGGCCAGGGGAGCACGACAGGCAAGGAGGGGCTGAACAGAGACGGGAAGGAAGGGAGGACGAGCCAGGCTAGTTTAGCAGATGGGGGGAAGACCAGTCGGGAGCAGTAATGGTGGGGGTAGTGAGGTACAGAAGGATACTCAGGAGGATGATAGACATAGGATCGGAAGGGCCGGGGTGGCCAGGGTAAATAAGGAAGGGATGGCAGGTGGTACCCAGACTGTGGGATGATCAAGGAGTTAGCTGGGGGGAGGGGCCAGTAAAAAGGATGAGGGACATGGAAGGGGGGAAATGGAGGAAAAGGGGCCGCCAGAGTGCTCCTGTTGGATGATTCCATGTTCAGGAGGATCAAATGGGATAGGGAGGGAGAAGCCTGCCTGGTTAGAACAAAATGCTTCCATGGACTAACGGTGCACAGGACCAAGCATGAGGTATATCAACTGGCAAAGGATTGTGGAGGTTCCCCGGACATACTAATCCACCTGGGTACCAATGACATTGAGGGAAATAGTGAGCTAGAGATACAGGCAAGGTTCAGGGAGCTTGCCAGGGTCTGTCATGATATAGGATGCACATTTTCCTTCTCGGAAATCCTGCCAGTGCCAAGAGCTAGTGGGGAACACAACAGGAAGATTAAGGTGATAAACCAGTGGCTCAGGGAGTGGTCTGGGGCCAGAGGGTATGGGTTGATGGGGGATTGGGGGGAGGCATGGATGGTTATGGGGCTGTATGCTAGAGATAGGCTCCATCTCAATTCAGAGGGGAAGGAAATCCTTTAGTTGAAAATAGAGGGGTTCATTGGTGAAAGGTGGGGTTTAAACTTATGAAGGGGGAGGGATGGGAGAAAAGGTTGTTGAGGGGGGTCCCATAAAGGAGGGACTCTGTCTCCACCCCCCTTGGGAGCTGGAGGAATGCAGGAAAAGGCCGACTGGTAAGGTGCAGACCAGGGGAAGACAGAATCCACACGGGAACACGAGCAGGGGAAATGGAAGTATAGGGAAAGGGTGGAAGGTAGTCCTGCTAAATGCCAGGAGCTTGAGCAATAAAATGCCTGAGCTCTAGGTGATGCTAACTGAGGGAGAGGTGGATGTGGCAGTGGTCACTGAGACCTGGGTCACCGCAGGGCACGACTGGAACCTGAACCTGGAGGGTTACACAATGTTCAGGAAGGACATGGGGGAGGGAAGAAGAGGAGGGGTAGCAATAATAGTCAAAAACTGCATTGCCATAGGAGAAGTGGAGGAGGCAGAGGGAACTGTGGAGGCGATTTGGGTCACCTTGATAACAAGGGGGCAAGAGAGTAAAAATAGGAGTGGTGTATAGACCCCCTGCGCTGGCAGAAGAGATGGAGGAGAGTCTGGTGGCAGATGTTGGGAGACACTGCAGATTGGGAAGGGGAAGGGTGGTGGTGTTGGGGGACTTAAACATGCCAGGAACAGACTGGGAGACTATGACATCCTCGGTGGCCAGGGAACAGAGGTTGTTGGATGTCTTTCAGGATGCGTTCCTAACTCAGCAGGTGGGGGAACCGACCAGGGAGGAGCAGATACTGGATGTGGTCCTGGCAGACAGTGACCAGATTGGGGGCCTGGAGGTAAGGGACCCATTGTCGGGGAGCGACCATGCCACGGTCTGGTTCCACCTGAACCTAGGAGAGTAGAAGGCTGCACAAAGATGGAGGTAACTGACTTCAGGGGGGCAGATTTCAAGGAAATGGGAAGGATCCTTAAGGAGCACTTGGATGGGATTGGGCCAGACATGGATACTGACAGTAGGTGGGAAATCATCAGGAGGGGGGGTGCAGGATGCTACCAGCACACGCGCAAGAGTAAGACAAAAATGTGGTAGGGCCCCAAAACCCTGCTGGTGGACCAGGGAGGTTCAGGAGGTGGTGAGGGGAAAGAAGACGGCCTTCAGGCAATTCAAGTACTCAAGGAGTGAAAGGGACTGAGGGGAGTACGAGCTGATGGCCAGAAGGGCCACTAGGGTGGTGAGGGTGGCTAAGGCAAGGAAAGAGCAGAACCTAGCCAGGGAAATTAGGAGAGGGAACAAGGGGTTCTTTAGATACATTGGGAAAAATGAAAGGTGAAGTGACAGATTAGCAGGATTAAAACAGGGGGGATGGGCTACTAAATGAGTACTTTGCCTCACTTTTCACCAATGAAAATGGGCGGGGGGGGGTTGCATCATACATGGAAGCAGACAGTGCAACTGGTGAAACTGAGGCAGGGGGACTCTTACTGATTGGTGGGTCTGGGGAAGGGGGCATCACTGGGGGGAAGGCAAAGCAGGGGAACAAGGCAGCAGAGGTGGAAGTCACGGCAGAGAGAGTGAGGGAAGCTCTCAGGTCCTTTAAGATGGAGAAAACACCAGGGCCAGATAAATTACATCCCAGAGTGCTGAAGGAACTGGCGGATGTCCTGGTGAAACCCCTGGTGGAGCTCTTCAGCATCTCTCTGAGGACAGGGTGGGTGCCCCAGGACTGGAAGGTGGTGCATATAGTGCCTATCCACAAGGGGGGAATCCAGGGAGGTGGCAGGGAACTACAGGCCCGTCAGCCTGACATTGGTGGTGGGCAAGATGATGGAGGGCATTGTCAAGGAGAGACTGGGGGGACCTGGAAAAGTTGGGGTGCCTGGACGATAGACAGCATGGATTCGTCCCAGGAAAATCATTTCAGACAAACCTTGTGGAGTTCTATGACTGGGTGACAAGTGCCTTGGACCTGGGTAGACCAGTGGATGTCCTCTTTCTTGATTTCAGCAAGGCATTTGACTCTGTTCCTCACAGCAGCCTGTTGGATAAGCTGGAAGAAATGGGGGTGGGGAACCAGATGATCAGATGGATAGGGAATTGGCTCCAGGACTGGACCCAGAGGGTCGTGGTTGGCGGGATAGTCTCATCCCCAAGGAGGATCATTAGTGGAGTCTCTTAGCAATTGGTTCTTGGGCCCCTCCTGTTCAACGCCTATGTCTCTGACATAAGGAAGGGTATCAGGAGTGAGATGAGTCTCTTTGCAGATGATTCAAAACTGGGGGCAGTGGTGGAAGGGGAGATGGGGAGGGTAGCCCTACAGGGGGACCTGGAGGCTCTGGAAAGGTGGTCTAGAAAGTGGAAGCTGAGGTTCAATGCAGGGAAATGCAAGGTACTGCACCTGGGAGCCAGAAACCCAGGCCAAGTGTACACCCTGGCGGAGGGATGCTACAAGTCTCGATGGCTGAGAGGGACGTAGGGGTGGTGGTGGATGTCAAGATGAATAACTCAGAGACTTGTAGGAGGGCAGCAGCAAAGGCCAGCAGGATGCTTGGATGCATCGCTAGGGGGATCACCTCTAGAAGGAGGAAAGTGATACTCCCACTGTATAACTGCTTGGTGAGGCCGCATCTTGGGTACTGCATGCAGTTTTGGAGGCCACATTTAAAGAGGAACATTGAACTCCTGGAGAGGGTCCAGAGGAGGGCAACCAAAATGATTTGGGGCTTGGGGGATAGGATCTATGGGGAGAGGCTCGAAGAGCTAAATATGTACACATTGGAAGAGAGAAGGGACTGGGGGACATGATAGAGGTCTTCAGGTACATGAAGGGGGTAAATAGGGGAGGAGTAGTCAGGGTGCTCCAAAGGAAGGAGGGAGGGCAACTAGAGGGCATGGGTGGAAGCTGGAGGGGGATTCAGGGGAGAGAGGAGGAGGTGCTACTTCACTGAGAGGGTGGTGGAGCCATGGAATGTGCTGCCCAGGGGTCTGGTGGAGGCAGAGACGGTGGAGGAGTTCAAGAGGGGTGGGACAGGTACAGGGGAAGGGTTCTGGAAGCAAAAACCAGTGCAGCGAGAATATCTGGGACTGGGAAGGGAGAAGCCGAGGAGGCGAGAGGGGGCAACGGTCAGCTCCAGGATGGGCTGGACCAAATAAGCAGACACGTAAGACCCTTAGGCCTATTCTGCTGGCATTTTAGTATGTTAGTATAAGTGGGATTTATAGCATGTAAACTGTAAGCCATGAGTTTTGTGTGTGGGTTCTTGAGCTGGTGCCAGGGAAGCATAGAAGAAAGGTATGAATCCTGCAACAGCAAGCCCAGGAGTGATTACCAGAAGAATGGCAGCCAGACTAGCAGAGACAAAAGTCTAAACTGAGACTGTTCAACTGGCACCAGTGATGGAAGAACAGCAGGTAGGGACAGAACCTGAAAGTATGTCTGCCTTCTTCAAATAGTGGGCTATACAATGAAGAGAGACAGAGGAGCAGAAAATAGGAGAGATGCAGTGACAGGAGCAGCAGAGAAGAGATGCATTGACAAGAGCATTGATGGTTGGATGCCTTGTAATTTATCAAAGCTGGAAGATTTGGCACAGGGTCAGCAGAGCTAAAAAACACAGACAACTTAAAAGACATTAAACTTACAAAGTTGTGTCCATCAGATGATATTGAAGCATGCCTGACAACTTTTGAAAGGGTTGCCACAGCCTGCTAGTGGCCAAAGCAGCAATGGGCAATCAGGCTGGTACCTTCCCCGACAGGTAAAGCTCAACTTGCCTACAGCAATATGGACATTGCACCATCAGAAAACTATAACCTTGCAAAAAGAGAAATCTTGAAAAAATATGACATCTCAGAGACCTACAGGCAAAGATTCCAGTCCCTGAAGTACCACTCAGTTGACAAGCCTCAAGAAGCCTTCGTCCAACTCAAAGAACTCCTCATTAAATGGCTCCAACCAGATGGCAAAACAATTCCACAAATCATCTACATATTTGCAGTGGATCAATTTATCAATATCCTTCCCACAGACGTGCAGCTTTGGGGAAAAGAACACCGACCAGAAAGTGGGAAAAGGACATTTCTTTGGCTGAGGACCATCAGATGACCAGACAGACACAGCAGCAGCATCAAAGTAACAACCAAGGACCGGTACAACCCTTTTTTTCCCAATTTAACTCCAGGTCAGATAAGAACTCTGGTGGGGGTAACGACCCTGCACCCAAAGATTTTATTTGCTGTAACTGTAATAAGCCGGGCCATATTGAAAGAAACTGTAATAAAAATAAGGAGGGTAACACTGGAGAAGATTTGGCCTTAGCAAACTGGGGCAAGTATTTAACAGATGTCAAGGTGGGAGATAAGACTGTTAAAGGACTTATTGATTTGGAAAGCAGACAGACCCTAGTGCATGTTGAAGTGCTGGGAAAACACTGTGCAAAAGGACCCGGTACTGGTGTCATCTACTTCCATGGGGTCACTCAATACTATTCCACCACCCAAGTGACTCCGAATATTAATGGGGTGTCATGCCAAATGAAAGTGGGGGTAGTACCTAAGTTACCTGTACCTGTGATTATTGGACATGATTTTCCAGGATTTACTGGGTCAGTCTCAGAGGATGTGAAACCTACAGTTTCAGCAGCAGTGGTAAGAAGAGCACAGGCAAAGAAAATCTCAGATGCTGGGGACATTTTTGCTTTTGGTGACTTTGATTTGGACTTGTTTGAGATCAGCACCAAGATCCAGAAATCCTGGAAAGAAAGAAGACACCTGAGAAAACAGTGGCAACAAAAGACTGATGGACATAAGGGGTTAATATATGAAAATGCTGAAACTAAACTGATAACTGATTATGATTTTGTTTCAGAGCAAACAATGCTTCTTTCCAGGGTTATTTTAAGCTGCTGTGGGTGAAACAAAAACAGCGTGAACCAATGTTTTAAAAATGCAATGGGCAACTATACAGAGTTTGGGCTAATCCTCAGACACAGGAACAGATAGAACAATTGGTCATACCAAAGAAGTATAAAACTGAGTTGTTACAAATAGCACAATGATAGTCCTGTGGCTGGTCACTCAGGGAGGGATTGCAGCCTTGCCAGATTGCTATACAGATTTTACTGGCCTGGAATTCATGAAGATGTTGCTACCTATTGCAGTTCTTGTGCTAAATGTCAGAAAGTAGCCCCAGTGACTAGAAAAGACAAGGTGCCTCTGGTGCCTCTACCCTTGATATATGTGCCTTTTGAGAGAATTGCAATGGAGCTGATAAAAATTAAAAGGGTAATCGATTCATTCTGGTAAAATGTGACTATGCTACTTGATACCTAGAGGCAGTTCCAATGTGTAATGTCACAGCCCCAAAAGTGGCAGCAGAGCTTGCCAAAATTTTCAGGAGGGTGGGCATACCTAAATAGATTATTACTGATCAGGGTAGTAATTTTGGTGCTGCATTGCTGAAGGAGCTGTACCAAACACTAGGTATCACTGCCATAAGAACCACCCCTTATCACTCTCAGACACATGCTCTTGCTGAGTGTTTTAATCAAACCCTAAAACATACGAACATAAGAACATACGAAATTTGCCAGCAGATAAAGGCCTAGAGGTCTATCAAGTCTGCTCGAATGTGCAGCTAGCACCCCTTATTCTGCAGCTGCCCCTTCCTTCCACCCTTCCCCTTCATTAACCCCCCCTTGTCCTGTCCCATCCTCATTTGAAGCAGTCAACTGTTCTACTGCATACCACTTCAGCAGGCAACGATTCACCCAGCCACCACCCTCTCTGTAAAAAAGTGTCTCCTCATCTCCCTCCTGAACCTTCCTCGCTCCAGTCTCATATCATGGCCTCTGGTGGCCCTCCCCTACCTTGCTTTGAACAGCCCCTCTGTTTCCATCTTGTTTATTCCTTTCATGTATTTAAAGGTTTCAATCATGTCACCCCTGTCTCTCCTGTCCTCCAGTGAGTACATGTTCAACTCCTTCAACCTCCTCTTGTATGATAAGTCCCCCAGCCCCTTGATCATCTTTGTTGCTCTGCGCTGCACCGCCTCCAGTAACTTAATGTCCCTCTTCAGATACGGATGCCAGTACTGCACGCAGTACTCCAGGTGTGGTCTAACTAATGACCTATACAGTGGCAGAATCACCTCCTCCCTCCCCGAGGATATACCCCTTGCAATACAACCCAGCATTTTGTTGGCCTTGCAGCTGCCTTCATACATTGTGCCGAGTTGTTCATTGACCCTGTAATGAGCACACCCAGATCCTTCTCCTCCCTCTGTCTGGGCTAGCTGCACTCTTAGCTGGTAACCTCCTTGGGTTCTTCATCCCAAAATGCAGCACCTTGCACTTTTTGGCATTAAAGCCCAGTTGCCAGGTGTCTGACCAGGTTTCAAGCTTTGCCAGATCATCCTGCAACCCCTGCCATCCCCCTAAGTCATCCACCACTTTGCCTACCTTGGTATCATCAGCAAACAGACTGATCTTGCTCTTGATGTCCCATGATATGTCTGCAATGAATATCCCAAACAACACTGGTCCCAATACCGAGCCTTGTGGAACACCACTGTCACTGCCCTTGGGTGTGAGAGCTCCCACCCACCACCACCTCTGTTGCCTTCCTGCAGCCAGTTTCCTACCCATCTCACCAGCTTTGCACCCGCCCTGTGCCTACTACTTCCTTCCCAGCCTTCCATGTGGCACTGAGTCGAATGCCTTACTGAAGTCCAGATACAGGACATCCACTGCATGGCCCCTGTCCAGTTGCCTAGTTACCCAGCCATAGAACTTGACCAGGTTGGTTTGGCAGGATCTGCCATGTATGAAGCCATGCTGTCTGCTGTTCTGTAGTCCTTTGGCCTCTAGGAGGGCCACCAGCCTCTCCTTCATGATAGTCTCCATTAGCTTACCCACGATGGATGTGAGGCTCGCTGGTCTGTAGTTTTCCGGTTCATCCTTGGGGCCACTCTTGTGGAGGGCACCCGTGAGCCATCCTCCAGTCCTGAGGTACATACCCGAATGTAGTGAGGCATTAAATAGGTCTGCCAAAGGTCCTGCAAGGACCTCTGCCAACTCCTTCAGTATTCCCTTGGGTGGATGCCATCTGAGCCTGGCACCTTGTCCACCCTCAGTGCCTTCAAACCCTCTCGAACTCTGCTCTCCATGATTTCCCATCTGTCACCACTTCCCACCTGCTTCTGCCATTTTCCCACCTTGGGTTTCACCCCTCTTCTCTTTAGTAAATACTGAGCAGAAGTACTCATTTAGTGCTTCTGCCTTATCGCACCCTGCTTCCACACCAACCCCCCTCCTTCCTAATCCTTACTATGTGGTCCTTACAGCTCCTTTTCTCCCTGATGTACTTAAAGAAGTCCTTCTCCCCCTTCTTAATGCCTTGTGCCAGCCTGAGTTCCGTAGATGCTTTGGCTCCCCTTACTGCCCTTGTCACCTCCTTCGATTCTGTCAAGTACTCCTCCCTGTCCTCCCCCTCCCTGTTTTCTTGTACTTCCTAAAGGCAGCTCTTTTCCTCCTTACCTTTTCCATGACCTCCTTGCTCAACCAGATCGGTTTCTTAGCCCTAGCCTTCTTGCTCTGGGCTTTGCAGCAGGTTTTGGTTGCTTCCACTATCCCCAGCTTTATGAGCTCCCACCTCTGGTTAGTGTCCATACTAGATTGAATTCTGGCCAGGTACCCTTTTACCACTTCCCCATCCTCCTAAAGTCGGCCCTCCTGAAGTCCAGCACTATTGTGCCAGATTCCACTCCTTCCTTGCCCATATCCAATGTGAGCCATACTGAGTGGTGGTCACTCCTGACAGCGTTCCTCCACTGTAAGTTCTCTCACAAAGTCCCCATTTGCCAGCACAAGGTAAAGGGTATTCCCTAACCTGGTTGGTTCACTGACCATTTGCAGCAGGAAGCTGTCCTGGAAGGCATCCAGCAGTACCTGCTCCTTCTGTTCCTGGTTGTTGGGGTGCTCCAGTCCACTCCTGGCATGTTGAAGTCCCCACAATCACCACACACCTTCTCACAGGTCCTCCTGATCTGTCCCGCTAGTTCCTGTCTAACTCCTCCATCTGAGATGGTGGCCTGTACCACTCCCATTCTAAGAACCTATTCTTGGAATGCTGGATTTGCATCCAAAGTGACTCGTACTTCCTCCTCCTCCCTTCCTCCCTTACACACTTCAGTCCTTCCTTCACATATAGTGCCACCCCACCCTTTCCCAATCACCCTGTCCCTCACGAAATAACCTGTACCCTGGTGCAGGACAGGTCCCAGTTATTGTATTGGGTGGCCCATGTTTCCGTGATGGCTGCAATGTCCACCTCTCCCTCTGCCATGAGAACCTGTAACTCTGCAGTTTTCCTCCCAAGGCTCCTAGCATTAAGGGTAACCACCTTCCACCCTCCCCCATCCTGCCTCCTTTCCTAGCATCACCAACAGTACTTGCCATTTGTCCTTTGTCACTGTTATGGGGGTAAGCTCATATGGTTTCCCAACCTGTGGTCTCTGCATATCTCTTCCCCAACTGCCACCCCCACTCCTAGTTTAAATTCCCAACTTCCTCTATGTACTCCTCCATCCTCTGTTTCAACACTTTCTTTCCTCCTCACTCAAGTGTAGTCTGTCCTTGGCATAGAGACTACTGTCCTCCCAGGTCCCTCCCCACCCCCAACAGCCCATTACCTTTAGCACAACACCAGGTTCTTAGCCATCCGTTAAATTCCTCTATTCTCAGCTTTCTTATTGTGCTTGCCTTTGGCACAGGAAGTATCTCTGAAACAGTTACTGATCTTCCTGCCCCTCACATAATTGTGCTAGTTCCTCAAACCTCCTCTGGACTGTATCTACTGTCTTGTCAGCCAGGTCGTTTGTCCCAAGATGTATAATTAAATGAGGCTTGTCCTCTACCCTTCTAGCATATTTCAGAACAGACTGTCCCACCCTTTCCACTGTCATTCTGGCATGGCCTCCACCCAAATGCGACTATGCCTCTCCCCTTGCTACCCCACCTAACTCTCTTAGTATTGAGTCCCAGCACTAAGATTCCCCTCTTACTCCCTGCTTGCTTCCATTCATCTCCCTCTCATTTTCAGCCCCTTTCTTCTTCCTCCTGCACATTATTTCCCCCTTTACCCCTGTTGCAATTCTCCCAGCAGAACTTCCCCCCGCTCCAGTTTGGTCCAGGCATTTATCAATTACTCCTCTAATTTCATCATTTCCCTCCTCCACCTTCTTCCTCTCTAGCAGTGCACAACTATTTTCTGAAGGCCCTTCACAAATGCCCGCTCCCTCTCTCTGCATAGTAACCTGTTCTCTCCTTTCCACTCCATGACTTTTGCCACTTCTTCGCCTCCCCTCACAAGTCCCTATCTCCTCCTTCCATTTGTCTTTTGTCTCCTGACCTGGTTTCCCCGGCAATTGTTCTTCCTGGCCTGGGCCCCTTTGTCTCTGCTTCCTTTCTTCTGACCCTCTCCTCACCACTGTTGACTTAAATCACCCTCCCTCATCTCCCCTTCTTCCTCCCTCCAGTATTGGGCTAAACCCACCCCCAATCTGCCTTGCCTGTCTTAGTTCCTCCTGCAGACCCTCAATCTCCTTTCTAAGTTTTTCTATGTGGTTGCACACTAAACATCCTCCCACACTCCAGGCAATTTTAGAAGATTAGTGCACCACAGTTGTTGCAGCCTACCACCCTACCCATTGCTGTCGTTGCCCACCAGCGACCCCCACCCTTCCAGATGCAGGATACCAAACACCTCCAAGTCTCCCCTCCCTCCTCTATCAGTGCAAAACATTTTCTTTATTTCCTTACCTCCTTTGTTGCACACGCTTAGATATATTGAGCAACAGCTTTTATATTCCTATCCTTCCTATCCACACTCAAAAACAGACTTTAAGTAGCCATTGCACAACCTTCTTCAAACTCCTACTCTCTTTTCCCCAATGCAATATCAATGTGAAGAAGTAATAATGAAAGCTCCTAGATTTGCATTTACTTCCTTCCACTGAGAGAGCAGTCACCTCTTCACTTGCTGCTGTTCCTTTCCTGGTATGCCCCTCCTACTCCACACCCCTTACTATACCCAGTGTTTAGCTCCTGTCAATCAGATTTAACAAGGCATATAATCAAGAGCTGGGGGAGGGGGGGTGAAAATTTGCAGCAACCAAAGACAGCAAAGAAATACACCACCACTACGTTTTAAGTCCTCAACAGCCCAAAAACAATTCTAAGTAAAGACAACAAAGAAAGTACAGTGTCACCAAAAGCCCACAATCCAAGTCTAAAAGAAAAACAGCAATTACCAGTTACTGTAAAGCATTGAATTGAATATGCTTCCTTCCCCTTCTGGCTTCTATAACATTCAAAAATACATACATTTCTATCTCAGTTCTTTACCCTTACCATCAAAAGGTAACTACAATCACAATAATCTACCTTCTACTAATACAGATTCTATCACAGAACCAGAGCACAATGCAAAAACATCTGCTGCTTAGCAACAACAAACAGGTGACAACATACCAAGTTGATGTAACATTTTTTAAAATAGAAAAAAAATGTATTCTTTTAAACCAGTAGAAATCAGCAGTCCCAAAAGCACCTTGAACTACAAGAAAGAACACAGTACCACACCTCTGCCACAATAACTAAACAGTTCTAAAACATTGGAGAAAGAAGAAAAAATCAGAGACTGCACAAAAAGATACAATGTACTATAAAGTATTAGGCAATAGTATTCTCAGTTGTTTAACAGAGAAAATAAAGTACCTACCAAAACAGACAGAATACCCACAAATGACACTTAGGTTCTCAATATCAGACACCACCAAAGGCACACACAGAAAGGGTTTAAACTATAGTATTAAAATTAACCACATCAGAGTAGAAAGATCACACTAAATAAATGTGTTGATCCTTCTGACTTCCAAAGAATATCTACCACATAAATTGTATATCTTCCTGGAGCCTACAGGGTTGTCTTTCACAATCACCTAAATTTACATAAAACAAACCAATTTTTAAACTGAAAATTATAGCAAAAGCACTTAGCTTTGGGAGCTCTCCTCAAACACAGCCACTCAGCTCAGAGTTCTAGAATCAGAACATATGTTAAAAAGGTTTGTGAGAGGTGAAGGGAAAGATTGGGACCAATATTTACCCTACCTGCTTTTGCTCACATAGAAGTGTCACACGCCCCAACAGGTTTTTCGCCCTTTGAAATGCTGTATGGTAGGCAACCTAGAGGGCCACTGGATGTAATAAAAGAAATGTGGGAAGATTACCCCACTCAGAAAAAATCTATTGCATCTTATATGTGTGCCCTAAGAAATAAATTGACAAAATATGTTGAGATTGCCCATAGTAATCAGGAAGAGGCCCAAAACCAGCAGAAGGCGTAATATGATCATGGGTAAAAGAAAAAGATTTTGAGCCAGGTGACAAGGTCTTCCTACTGCTAACCACTACAGACAATGAACAGTTAATGAAGTGGCAAGGGCCTTATAAAATGCTTAGACTACTGATACAGTTAACTATGAGACTGAGACCTCTGATAAGAAAAATCCTACCAAGATATACAATGCTAACCTCTTGAAGAAATGGGTTAACCCGGCCTGGTGATGCACAGGGTCGAGGTGCTGGATGCCACACCTTGTGCCACACTGGTGACCCAGGTTCAGGAACAAGCTCAGGTTGTTGGGGGTCAGCGAGGGGATGACAAAGAGCAGGACTGAGCTGCCACGAGGAGGCTCTGCTCTCACAGGAAGGGGTGAGGGTTTTCCCCAGCCCTTGGCTGCCACCCAGTGGAGGACAGATGTTTGTTTGGGCTACAGAGTGCCTGGTGATAGCGAAAGGTGGGGCAGAAGGGGACGAGCCAGTACCCAGTGTGTGTGTGTGCCTCCACGTGCATGAACTGCCGTGTCTGTTGGGGTCCCAGGACTCTTGGGGAAAAATGTGGGGGAAAAGCACAAAGTACCTATAGAAAAAAAAAAGAAATGTGTTGAAAACCCACTAAAGGCTACTTTGTTGGCTTTACCAGAAACGTCTACATATGATATTGATATAGTTTATGACAGACTGGAACAAACTGTAACTGCTGATGCTGTAAAGGCAAATGTTTCCTTAACCTTTGGAGCAAACCACAGACATTCTTAACTTGGTAAAGACATTTAACAGTACATTTACCACAGTACCAGGCCAAGCAAAAGGGGTCGAGAATGTAATAGTGACCAGGAATGCTCATCCTATTAGGCAGAAGATATACAGACTACCAGAGTGGTTAAGAGCAGACAAGGAAATACAAAAAAATTAAACAGTTGGGTATCATAGAAGAATCAAGAAGTGCTTGGTCATCACCACTGGTGATTGCACATAAAAAAGAAGGAAGTATAAAAATCTGCCTTGATTTTAGGAAACTTAATCAAGTGTCTGAATTAGATAGTTATCCCATTAGACAGTTATCCTAAATTATTTGGTGGACAGATTGGGAAGTGCCAAGTACATCAGTACCCTCGATCTCACCTAGGATTACTGGCAAATTCCCCTAGCTAAAGAATCCAGAGACAAAACTGCATTTGCCACCCCTGTTGTATTCTATCAGTTCACCAACATGCCATTTGGTTTATATGGCACACCCGCTGTATTCCAGTGGTACATGGATATAATTTTAGTTACTCAAACTGGTTATTGTGCTGTTTACCTGGATGATGTCATGATGTATAGTCTAGACTGGAAAAACACCTGAACACCTTCAAACAGTTATCCAATCTATCACAGAGGCAGGTCTGACCATTAATCTTACCAAGTGTGCATTGGGCATGCAGGAAACCAGATATTTGGTTTTGGGAAATGGAAAGTAAAGCCAGAGATTTCCAAGATAGCAACTGTATCTAACAGTCCTGTGCCTAAAACAGAGAAACATGTCAGGTCATTTTTAGGGCAGGCTGGTTACTATTAGAGATTGGTTCCCAGCTTTGCCCAATAACTACCCCACTCACTGAACTCTCAGAGAAACAGTGCCTGAACAATGTGAACCGGACCTCAGAGTGTCATGAGGCTTTTTGGGCCATCAAGGCTGCATCATGTTCAGCAGCTGCTTTAAGAAGCCCAGACTTTGAGAAACAATTGTCACAGGCAGATTCATCAGAGGTAGGCCTAAGTGCAGTCTTGAGTCAGAATATACAGTAGATGGGAAGGAACATCCCATTCTATATATCAGTAAGAAATTGCATGACAAAGAGGAAAGATACTCTAACATTGAATAGAACTGCCTTGTGGCAATGTGGGCCATGGAGTCTCTAAAGTTTTATTTGCTAGGAGCTCTACAACCAATCATAATCCTCTCTGTCGGCTTAACCAAATGAAGGATACAAATCCCAGAATCACAAGGTGGTACCTGCACTATAGTCATTTAAATTCAAAGTGATGCACAAATCTGGGAAAGAGAATGTGAATGATGATTTTCTGTCAAGATATGGATCAGGAATTGAGAATTCCAAAAGTTGAAAAAAATGTGTGGGTTTAAACATAACCATTTGCTGTACTGGTTGTTATGGAAAAAGGGATGCTGCATATGTGCAGAACTATAAAGGTTATAAGGTAATGTTAGAAGAGAATTAAAATAAAGTTTCGGAAACCTGTTTTTTTTAAACAGGTTCCCTCTTAAAGAGTAGGGTATGTGACAAGGTTGAATAAGACCCTCTCGCATTTGTTATGCAGAAAGAGTTAAAAGCAATAATCTGTTCTATCCTCTCCTTCTCTGTCTGTTGTCTGTCTGATTGTACAATCACATTTTCTTGTGAGACCTAGGAACTGATCACTCTGACGGTCTCATGATTCTCCCCTTCCCACTATCTCCCTGTCCACACTTGCTGTTTCTTGCTGTTTCTATCTTTTCTTCCCCCATGCTTAGCTGTGGTTATAAAAATATATGTGGATCTTTATGTGAAACTGGGTTCTTTTGTTTGAAAATGTATATAGTTATATTGTTGAAATAAAAGCAGAAAGCTAAAATGAAATGCAGAAAGCTATTTGGAACTCATTGGGTTAACCCTGAGATGCAGTTTGACCTCATCAGGCTTGTTTGCAAAACTGTCAGCAGGAGGCCAGTTTGGGACACAGTGTTCTATCTGCAACCCTGCTCAGGAAAGAAACTAACAAGAACTCTGATACATTTTATGAGAACTAGGATGTCTCTTAACAAGCTCAGGATGCAGAAGTTAATTGCCAGGAAAATATATTATGTGTAAAGAGAGCAATCTTTTGTTGGAGAGAGAGAAGAGAGAGACTGAAATTTAGAATTAGAGCTATCCTCAGAGGAAGGACTTTATTTTGTTTGATCTGCCTATATAAAAGCTATACTGCACTTTTTTTTTATTATATTATTATTGAACATAATAAAAAACTACTCGTGAATTTTATAACCTTTCCTGGTTTGCCCATGCTTCCTGACCTGCACCTCAGTGACAAGGCTTTTATATCTGATCCAGTACAGGCCGGGAGTGATAAACTGCAGACAGGTGTTTGATCCTCTTGGCACAGCTCAGTGCAGTTATTGTCTCAGCCAAGTGCCAGGTCAGCTACAAAGGAAATCCAGCATCAAGCATGATGGAAATCGCATGGACCTAGGGCCCATCTTGTATGCCTGTCCTTCTGTATGGCAGTCCCTATACTCAAGAAGGTTGCCCATTTTTGTTCTGTGCAGTGTTGACATAATTCCAGGCTTGGTTGTGCTCTGCTGTGCAGTACCTTATTATACACCTTTTGGTGACTCGCTTTGGCTTTGGATCCCTGAATGTTTCTCTGTCAGGAGTCTGTTAAGTTTAGCTTTGAACGTCTGATCTGCACTAGCTTCCATCCCCATATAGAGTAGGCCATCGCACATGATAGATTGACTGCTGAGAGCTGGCCGGAGTTCAGTGGGTGGAGCAACAAACCACTCCCCCAACCAGGCCTTAAAAGGCCCTCTTCCGGGCCGGTCTTAATTTGTTTTCTTTGTTGCGGCCAGAGGTGCCGTTCTTCCTCACTCCCCTCCCTTTCTTCTGTTTGGGCTTTTGCCCACATTCTCTGGCTGCCTTCTGGTTGCTCTCCTGCCTTGTCTCCTGGTGCTCCCTCCTTCCTCTCTGGCCTCTTATTTCGTCACTTCCCTCCATTCTTCCGTTTCTTCCCTCCCTCCTACCATCTACCGTTCCTCACTCCTGTTTTTCCATGCCGTCCATTTCTCTGTTGCTGGTCTCCCTTCCCCACCTCGTCTCCCACTCCCACTGGGCAGCTCTGCCCCTCTTCTTTGCTGGCCGAACCTCAATGTGCTTCTGGGTGTGACGTCTCCAGCCACTCTCAGCTTCAGCGGCTGCCTCACCTGGGCCATCTGCTTCTCAGTTCCCCTTGCCTCTCTCTCTGGTGTGCATTCTGTGTCCCTGTATCTGGTGCTCCTCTCTTCTCCTTGCTGACTCAACAGGTCCCTTGCTCCTCGTGTACTTCTGGGCCTCCCTGTGGTGCTGCTACGTCCCACTCTCATCTCCTGTCTTCTCTCTCTGTCACTCGGGTCAACAGGTCTGGTTTGCTAATGCCTTCTGTGCTGTGTGCTCTCTGGGGTTCCCTAAGATTCAGATCTCCTCGTACATTCAGTACTCTCATTCTTACTTCTTGGTATGTTCCTGCCCACAAATGTTTACCCCACGGTTTGTCAGCCCAGCTGCACCTGCTGGCATTCTATCACTTCATTATCTTCTTGTTTTTCAATGAATGCCTGGTTCATTGTCTTGCACTGTGGCCTGCATTTTCTGCTTCTGCATGCTGGATGGACTTTGGTCTCCTTCTGTGCTTGTCCTCATAGTCCTCCTCCTCATATCCTCTCCCTTGGTCCTTGTTTTTCATTTTTAACTCCCTCTTACCCTTGCATCATTTATTTCCTCTTGGTGACATGGTGCCAGGAATCTGCATATTGCTGTGGGGCTCCTGTCCAGCATATCCTGGTGGGGACAGTGGTACTACCAGCTATGTGCTGGTGGAGCTTGCTTCTCACTATCTCATGTCAAGTGCTCCAACATCCTGGATGACCTCTCTGGTGGATCCATTGGTTCGCATCACTGCCAGTATGCCATCTTTTCCCATTGTGCTATTACCTGCCTGTTCTGGCTGCCTATTCCACTCCAACCACACATCTTGCACCTTCTCTTTTCCCCTCTCCCCATCACTTGTCTTTAGCTCTGGCCTTCACTGCTCCTTGCTCTTGGTTCTGCCATGATGCACTTTCTTCTTTTCATCCTTACTGTGCTTCCCCATGGTGGGCGCTCGCCTTCCTCCTCCCATTCCCTCCGCCCTCCTTTCCTCTCCTTCTTTGACCTCTGCTTTCTTTTGGGGGCTTCCCTATCCTGCCACCCCACTATTGCCTCCTGGTATCACCATACCCTACTCATTCACATCGCCTAATATTCCCTCCTGCATATCGCCCTGCCTACTCATCTCCTTCTCTGATCCTATTCCCTAATTTTTGTCAAACCTATTCAGATGTCCTCCTGGTACTGTCTACCTCACCGTTGGCTGCCGGCTTCACCTAGCCACTCTTGCTCCTACCTTCATGCAATTCTATCCATTCCTAATTTGGTTCTCAGTGGACCCGGCTGGCATGCACTCCTGTGGTTACCAATCATGGGTAGCTTCTTCATGACATGAGTCTGGTTCTCCTTCACTCAGTCCAACCTCAGGGTCTACTCAATCACATTAATTAGTCAAGCATACCTCTCATTGGGTCTTATGCTACCTCATCGAGCTGCTGCACTCCTGTGGTTATTATCACCGTCAGTCTCCTCGTGACCACATCTGAGTCTCCCTCGTTCATCCGACCTCTCTGTGGGTCTACTCCTTCACATCCACTACTCGAGCATAACCCTCTCAGGTCCATGCTATCTTGACTTGACCTGCTCTCCACTAGGAGACATGCCTTCCATGTCTATTGCCCCTTGGCTCAGGGTTGGCTGTATTGGCCTCCCATCAACGGGGCCCATTTAGCTGCCTGAATGGGTTACAAGGCACCATGCTCTGTGTATCTGAGACATGGCTAAAACCCTCCATCCCAGATACTTTTTGCCTGCTCCCAAACTACAACCTTCTTAGATGTGACAGACCACCTCCAAAGCGTGGTGGGGGTGTCGCAATCTATTACAAAAACAACTTAAGCATGACTATGATAACTGACAAGGAAAACTCCTTGTGTGAATACATCCATGCCTTACTCAGACTAGGAGATAAGAAACTCCACATTGTCTGTGCCTACAATCCATCTAATAGTGGTACAAAAGGCCTACTTGAGTTGCTGGACCATACAGCTGCACATGCGGGGAACAATGAACTCATCATTCTTGGAGACATAAATTTAAACTGGCTTGGAAAATCTCAAGACACCCTTCAATCCCTGGTACAGAGCTACAATTTGCACCAAATCATTACTGATTATACAAGAGTGTTAGCTAACACAGACTCCAGCACCCTTATTGATTGGGTTCTAACAAATCGCTTGGACAGAATTGCAAATGCAGGTACGCTGCCGGATTGTATCAGTGATCACTCCCCCATTTTTTGCATATGGAGCACTTCCACAACCTCCACGTCCCCCCAATACTATATATGCTTCAGAAACTACGCAAATCTAAATCAGGCTCATTTCCTATATGATGTGTCTCACACTGACTGGTCCCCTGTCTCCTATTCCACAAGTACTGATACTGCCCTTCACACCTTCCTGAGCAGGTTTGTACTCCTTCAAGATAAACATACCCCAGTCATCACTCGGTGTGTTCGTGGTAAACAAACCAGATGGCTGCACAAAGACCTCCTCACAGCCCTCAAACACAGGGACAAATGCTGGAGAAAGTTTAAAGTATCTGGTCTCTCGGTGGATTATCACAACTGTAGAGAACAGCGAACAAAATGCAAAACTCAGATAAGACTTGCAAAAAGCCAGTACTGTAAAGGCCTTCTGCTAGATGCTGCTGGCGACCCTAAGAAATTTTGGTCGCATGTAAAGACTTTCCTCGGTTCAAAACAAACTCTACTAAACAATGACATGATATTGAAAGGTGTCCATTGTAATGACTCAGGCACCATTGCCAATGCATTTAATTCTCATTTCTCTGACCTCTCGAGCTATATAACTGCTTTCTCTTCCAATAACTTAATGCCTGGATCCCCCTACCCCGAAGACACTTCCAAGACGCCCACTTTCTACTTTAAAGCTATATCGTACAATGATGTCCTTAAACATCTAAACTCCATATCAGACAGCACCGCTGTCAGATCTGACTGCCTCGAACCTAAACTCCTAAAGCTCGCTGCACCTTTCATTGCAGGACCACTGTCCATTATATTCAACTTGTCCATGAGGGAAGGCGTAGTGCCGGAGGTATGGAAACTGGCTAGAGTCATGCCAGTGTTTAAAAATGGAGACAAAAAAGATATAGCCAACTATAGACCAATAGCAATACTGGCAGTATTAAATAAAATCCTTGAGAAGCTCATCTCAGCACAGATCTCAGAACACCTTACCAAATACAACCTTCTGCACTCAAACCAACACGGCTTCAGAAAAGGCCATAGTACTCAAACTACTCTATTACAACTGACAAATGATGTTCTTCAAGCCATGGACCAGGGTCGTCAAACCGGTGCAGTATTTATCGATCTGATGAAAGCTTTCAATCTTGTTAACCACCCTCTTCTGCTTACCAATCTCCACTCCCTGGGTTTCTCATCCGGAATTATAAACTGGTTCCATAGCTACCTATCAAACAGGTATCAAACGGTGAAATTCAACTCTGCCACCTCAGAAAAAGCAGTCATTAATGTTGGTGTACCTCAGGGTTCTATCCTCGGACCCCTCCTTTTCTCGATTTTGATTAACAATATTCCTCAAATTATATCCTCCTGTTCATCGTTGCTATATGCCGATGACCTTGTCCTGTACACTAGCTCAGATGATATCCACTCTATTAATCTTAAGCTCTCTATGGACCTACAAAATATTCAATCCTGGATCACCAAAAACAAGTTCATTCTCAACCTTGGAAAGACCAAGGCTATGCTCTTTAGATCCCCTATCAAACTAAAACAGTGCTGTGAATCTTTCCAGGTCAATTGGGCTGACGGCCACCCGTTAGAGATGGTAACTTCTTTTAAATATCTGGGTGTCTCACTTGATGAATCCCTCACCTATGACGCTCATATTACCGCCAGCTGTAAGGCCCTAAATGCCAAACTGGGCTTAGCCTACAAAACAAATATACTCTTCCCCCCACTACTGGGTCTGCCATTACTAGAGGAATCCTGCTTCCATCACTTTCTTGCGGGTCCGTAATCTATACAAATGCCTCTAAGGCTACTCTTCATAGGTGGGACACAACTTATAACAACATATGCCGTTACGCCTCTGCATCTTCTAGACTAAAACATCACTGCTTGCTGTATTCTGACCTAAATTGGCCATCCCCCATTGCTCACCATCGCCTCTCTCTTGGGAACCTTCTGGACAGTGTACTGCTATCAAGTATGCCTACCTACCTTGCCTCCCTGCTGACCCCGCAGCCCATCTCCTATGGTCTCCGATCTACTGGCCTTTCTTTGACGAGCATTCCTAGATGTAAAACTACCAAAGGGAAATCAGGCTTCTCGCACGTAGGTCCCTCCTACTGGAACTTGCTGCCCCTAGATGTACGCCTTGCCACTAATCATACCACCTTTAAGAAGAGGCACTGCTCCCTCCTTATAGCCTGTACTCAATGTACCTGCTTCAACCCTCCATAGATCTTGATTCTCGCTGCCTTGGCTGCCCTTGGTATCCCCTCTATGTTATGAGCTGGCACCCTGCCTACTTTCAACTTCCCTTTAACCTATACCACTATCACCTCTCTCCCTGCCTCCTACCAATAATATCCTTTCAGTTGCAGTAGGCTGTAATGTTACCCTGTTACTATATGTTTTTTTTCCCATTTTATGTACCTTATATTGTAATATTATTATGATAGTCTACACATGGGCACTTATCTCTATTTGTATAACTTTCACCATTGCATGCCTTGTACCAATATTTGTCTTAATCTCTGTTCTCACTTTCTGTTTGTGATGATTGCATATATCCTGACACTGTATTCATTGTAACTGTATCACACTGTTTTGTTGACCTCCCAGGTCGTGCCTGAAAATAGTCACTTTCGTGTCTAGTGCACTTACCCGGTTATCAAAAAAATAAATAAATTAAAAAAAATTCCCTATTTGACCGTCTCTGGTTCACCTGGTCTGTGCCATAGGCTCGCATAGGCCAGCTGAGTGCTTCTGCATTCATCTCTCTCTCCTCTCTTGCTTTTGAGCATCTAGTTGCAGAGGCATCACTCGGAACCTTCAACAGCTGCACCTTTAGAAGGACAGAGTGAGAGCTTCCTCTAAACTGGAATATTTTCCTCCTCCCTCAATTTCGGCTCTAAATTGCTGTAGCTGAGATGTCACTAATCAAAACATCCTTCAGCCTGGAGGGAAGGTGACCTAGGCCTTGGATCCCCAGAGGTTTCCTCCTCAAAGGGGGTGTTTCCTCTCCTCCATGCCAATGGTCATAATATTAGATAGGGTTGGAGTTTCCTTAGGTTCCATAGTTTAGTTTCGCTGTTGGATGGAGTTGGATGGTGGCCCGGCTGTTCCCTTCCTCTCTCCTTAGGAAGTCCTGTCGTTCTTCATCATATCAGATTCCATTCTACTACATACTTCTTGTCGCCTCCCATCTCTGTCTCTCTCTCTCTCTCTCTCTCATCCTACCCATCAGTGTATCTCAATAATCATCTGTTTTCGAGATTATTTTGACTTCTCGCCTCTTGCTCGACACTCTTTTGGGTATTTTTTGGGACTTCTTTCTAAACTACCTTTAGCCAAGGGAATTATTCCCACAGCACCTATGGGGGGGACCCTTCTCTATGATTCCTTGCATCGTAACCCTACAGGGTGGTATATACCACGGATAGAGAGGCAAACAGCCACAATGTACTGAAGTCACACAAGTATACATCTCATCCAGTTGCACAAGCCCATTGAAATTGATGTCTGAGGGCTGGCCAGAATTCAATGGGCAAAGCAACAAACCACTCCCCCAACCATGCCTTAAAAGGCCCTCCTCCGCGCCAATCTGCATTTGTTTTCTTTATTGCCCCACCATCCACCCTTCCTCCTCCATCGGCTCATCTCTTTTTCCCATGGGCTCCTTCCTAAGCTACCTTTAGCCATGGGAATTATTCCTGTGGTACCTATGGAGGGGTTAACCCTCCTCTACGATTCCTTGCATCGTACTACTACAGGGTGGTATATTCCATGGATAGATAGGCAAACATCCACAATATATCAAAGTCATACAAGCATACATCTCATCCAGTTGCACAAGCCCATTGAACCACCCTTTGGGGGGAGGGAGGTGAACACAAGGCCATTCACAGAGGAAAGAGTCCTGATAGGATTTGCAAATTTGAAAGTTGATAAGACTATGTGGCTGGATAGAGTACAACCAGGGATGCCGAGGGCGCTCTGGGAGGTACTAGCTACATTTCTGACAGCCCTACTCAACAACTCACTGGAAACTGGAATAGTTCCAGAGGACTTGAGGAGGGCAGCTGTAGTGCAACTTCGTAAGAGCGGCAGCAGGTAAGAAGCTGGAAACTATAGGCCTGTCAATATAACATCACTGGTAGGGACCGCCGGTGCAGTGTCATGGTGTCCATCTGCAACATCAACGTCCCAGGTTTGGGAACGGACCCGGGAAGTCGGAGGGTCAGCCGGGGGGGGGAGGATTGAGCATCCTAGGGATGGCTGTCCTTCTCCGGGGGAGGGGGGTTGACTGTCCAGCAGATGTCGGACCCCTAGCAGAGGCTGGGGGTCTCACAGTGACCGGTGCCTGGATTACTTAGGAGGCATGCAGACGCTGGCGTCATTGCACATCACACCTCCTCCTTCATGGGCCAGAGATCAGTATCTGTCATCCATGACACCCTGCCCACTTCCTCGGCTGTGGTCGCTCTGGTGCTCCCATTCTGACAACCCATCCCATCCCATTGTCTGCTTATCCAGCTGACTCTGCGCCTTGCCCTGGGGGCAAGCTAGGGAGGTAATGCCGGTTGTAACTCCTGCCAGCATCCTTCTCCTGTCATCGTAAGGTCATGCTGGTGATGTGACCCTGCCCTGGGGGGTAATCCAGGGAGTATTGCCTGTTGAGTAAGTCCCAGGGGGTGACGATGGGGTCCGGAGGCCGGAGAAAGACTAAGGTACTCAGGCGGCACTGCAACAAAAAGTATAATAAATAAAAAAAATATTTCACTGTTAGGGAAGTTAATGGAAATACTATTAAAAGAAAGATTAGTGGATATCTTAAATCCAGTGGGTTTCAAGGCCCAAGCCAGCAAGGATTCACGGGAGGGAAGTCATGTCAGACAAACCCAATCGATTTCTTTGATTGGGTGACCACGGATATAGATCAGGATGTGGCGGTGGACATGGCCTACTTAAGACTTCAGCAAGGCCTGCAATACCATATCACATAGGAGGCTTATAAGGAAAGTAGGCAGTTTAGGGGTGGGCCCCAAGGTGGTAATCTGGGTAAGGAACTGATTGATACATAGGTGACAGAGGATGGTGGCAAATGGCAGCTCAGTGCTGTAACCAGTCCTTTTCAATGTTTTTATAAGCAATATTGCAGAAGAGCTGGAAGAAAAAGTATGCCTCTTTGTAGATGACACCAAAATCTGCAATAGTGTAGCTACTCTGGATTGAGGGAGGGAATGAGTAGAAATCTGAGTAAACCTGTGGTGTTATCATGGGTATAGCATCTGGGTTTCAGTGCAAAAAGGTGAAAAATCATGTACCTAGGGCATAGAAATCCAGGGGTAGTGTATAAAACCGGGGAGGTGTTGATGGGTCACAAAGCAGGGAAAAGATCTTGGGGTTATCATAGCTCATGACCTCAAGGTACCAGGGCAGTGTGACAAGGCAGTACCAGTGGGATGCTGGGGTGCATAGGGAGGGAAGTCACCAGCAGAAGGAAAGCGGTAGTGTTGCCACTGTATTGACTGTTGGTGAGACCCCACCTGAAGTACTGTGTCCATTTCTAGAAACCATATCTCAGAAAGGACTTAGGCAGAGTGGAGGCAGTCCAGAGCAGGGAAACTAACATGGTGCAGCAGTTGCATCAAAAGTCCTATGAAGAGAGACTGAGGGATCTCAATATGTACAGCCCGGAAGAGAAAAGGGAAGGGGACATAACAGAAACCTGTAAGTACTCACAGGGGTGAAGAAAGTATAAGAGGGGGGCATTTTTTCAGAAAAGAAGGTGCACCATGACAAGAAGGCATGCAATGAAACTGGAAGGGGGAAGTTTAGGAGGGATGTGAGGAAGTACTTCTTCACTGAAAGAATAGTGGACACCTGGAACAGTCTACCAGCAGAGGTTGTGGAAACAAAAACAGTGGTGGGTTTCAAGCATGCATGGGCCAGGCACAAAGGAATATTTGTAGGAAAGTGTGTGGGGAGGGGGGGAGTAGCAGGAAATCAGGTAGGTTCTGTGGTGACAGTATAGGCAAGGACAAACTGAACAGACTAGGTGGGCCAAGCGGTCCTTATCTGCCAATGAATTCTATGTTTCTGTGCTTCTTTGTGTGAAGTTATGCCTTCTGATGTTTCCACTTTTTCTGCCCCTGTTGTTTTTTGTTGTTTTAATGAACCCCTGTGAATCTTTGTAATCCTCCTGGGAGTCCATCAGTTCAATTGGCATCATTTTAAATTGCAGTCATTTAGGAAGGAAAGGGATCCTGCTTTGTTCACCCACCTGACAGAGAAACATCAACGTCGATCGACACTACAGCGACTACAGCGCTAGGTCGCTGTAGTGTCGGCGCTGGAACCTGGCACTGTCTTTCAGGGGTCTTGCACCCCCCCAATCAGCTCCGACTCGGAGTTGATTATATTTAGTGGGGGGCTGCAGGGGGAACAGCCTCCCATGTGAGGGGTGAGAGGGCGAAGCTCCCCGAAGAAAACATGTTGTGCTGTAGGAAACCGTCAGCCAACCGTGAAAAGCGGTCAACTTGACGGTTTTGCTGTCTGGTCATTCAACACAAATTTTATCGATGACCAGTCGTAGATCCATCCTGCTTTAGCTCCGAGGAGCTGGTCACCCAATCCTTTCTGCTTCCCATAGTTCAAGCTCTGCCCATGTGATCAGACATTTTGTGATGTCTAAATCTGGAGAGCATGGGATCGCACTCCATCAGTGTTAACGGCGGCAGTTCCTAACCTACATTTTTCATTTTAGAGGTCTGTTTGGATAAAATCATAGCCACCACTTAACTCATAAAAGCCTTCAGTTAAATCTAATTAGGGAAGCAAGCACAAAGGCTTCTAACTGCCACCAATAATAATTATAAACAAAACAGTCTACACTTGGACATGACAAGATACAGTAGAAATTAAAGCCCAGGATGGATGCCAACCAACCAAGTGCCATCAACGCCCTTTTTTTCTGATTCTTTGGTCACTGGGTAAGGACCACTGGGCACAACACCAGTTTTAAAAAAGTCTACATTGAATCACATCGTTTTCACTGTGACTGCTAATTGTTATTTTGAATTGTATAGTATTGTATTTGTGATGTTTGTATTTTAAATTATATTTGTATGTATTGCAACATTCTCAAACACAGGATGGCTCTGAAAACAGGCCTGTATAAATATAAACAGAACTTGAAGATCCATTTACAGGGGCAACCCGGGAGCACAGAGAGATTAGTGACTTACTCAGGGTCACACAGTATGCAAGTTGTGGTTGTGATAATCCAACCTAAGTCTGATGGATGTACCAGGCTCATTCACAGCTTGTTGTGCTACCCTCGAGGCTATATGTTTCACCCTCACCTCCCACTGGATAGCGTTTCTCTGAAAGCTGCAGCCGTTTCAATTCAGAATTTTTACTACTTACCACTTGCTTGCCCAGATTGTACCTATGCTTAACTGTATTGTTATCTCATTGTTATGTTATTGGTTAGTGCTATATTTTTAACAGTATATTCATTTTTCTCCACTTGTAGCCCCTCTCTTGGTTTACACCTGGAAACAAGGTTAGGCTCAGTGTGCCTTCCCTGGCATCAATATCTAAATAAATACAATAAATAAATAAATAAATACAATCACTGCAGTCTTTTTAATCCACTCATTAGAGCCCAAGGTTTCTGACTGCCATGTCACTGGCATTGATAGGAACATCACCCGAATCCGAGCGCTGATCCCTCCTGAGGACCTGACTACACTGGTACATGCTTTCGTAACTTCCAGGCTGGATTATTGTAATGCCCTGTACCTTGGGTTATCTGGAGGCTACCTCTGCAGATTGCAGCTGGTTCAGAACGTGGTGGTGAGACTTTAACTGGGGCAAGAAGATGTGAGCATATTACCCCGGTCCTCCATGGACTGCACTGGCTGCAAGTCAAGTGGAGAATTGTCTTCAAAATAGGGCTCCTTACCTACAAGACCCCGCATGATGGTGGTCCCACCTATTTGCAAGATCTCCTTGTCCCTTATCATCCTGCCCAGATGCTCCGTTCTGCCGAAGGAGGCTTCCTTGGGGTTCCCAGGGTTAGGTTGCGGCATTCAGGAGACAGAGCATTTGTGGTGGCTACACCAACCCTGTGGAACTCCTTACCTGATTATTTGAGGGGAGGCTCCCTCGGTGGAAACCTTTAAAAGGGGACTAAAAACATACCTGTTCCAACTAGCTTTTATTGATTGATGCTGCTTTGAATAAATAGATGGGAATCTGTATTTAAAATGATTCTATCACTTGTGTGTTCTTTGTTGTTTTTAAAAAATTGTGCTTTGTATCATGGTTTTTATTATACAGTGCCCAGAGTCCTAGGAATTGGGTATTTTATAAATAAAATATCTATCTATCTTTGAGGGTACAGAAGCAGACTAGACTGACAGCTTTTCTAACTAATGTCAGGAAAACTGCATTTTAAGAAGTTTTTCCTATGGTCTTGATTTCTGGTATTCAAGAGAAAGAAGGCTTGCAAGTTGTCCTTTTCATTCTCTTCACTATGTTATAAGGGGCATGGCATGCTGCAAGGATCAGAAATAATCCTAATATATAAACCTACCAGCTGGACATCCCAACTGCAGTCTGATTGGTCAAAAGCCAGTCCACATGCCTTGATAATTATCCTGAAGCTTCAACACCACAAAGTAGAAGCAAGAAAGCACCGACAAATAATTGTGCATCTTCATCAGTCTGGAACAGTGTTCCTCAAATAGGGAGCAAGGGAGGCCCCAACCAGTTCGAGGGGAGGCCCAGTCAAGCCTGACAGTGTACTTATACCAAAAGCAGCAGCGCATGTTTCAGTGAATGTTTTTACACTATAGCATTGTATTCCATTTTAGATCACCCAATTTCTCTTGTCTTGTAAGATGCTCTTTGCTCCACATGTTGAGACTGGTTTAGCATTTGTTTAAGGATTTTAAATAACTAACAGGAGAGCTACTTTTAATGTAGCCAGCCCCAGGTTTTTATCAATACAACTAGCTATGTTTAAACACACACTACCCCATAAAGTCAGGGAGCAGTTTGTTGCATGTTAGGTTTGCTATAGTCACAAGAAAAGAAGTGTTAAACAATAAGCTTGTATTTTCAGAGAGTTCTGATGGACCACAGGGGCACTTTATCTTTATTGATAAAACTCTGCTCTTGTAATCAGGAGCCTTATACCCTCTAATTGCTCAAAGTTTGGTGTTTCCAGAATAACTGCTAAAGTTTGTAGGCTATCCTTAAAAAAAAAATGTACTAAACTTAGGCTGTAACGAGCTGAGCTCAGAGCCCTAGCTGCTCACTCCCTGGGGATTTTTGCCCCCCCCAATGCCCCATCCCCAGCCTCCCCACCCCTGGCCTTAATTAAATACACTACTTGCAATGCCCCTTCTGAGCCTTAAAGGGGTAAACACACTCTCCAGTACTTAAAGGGACAAGTACCATAAGCTGACTACACCTCTTCTACCCCTTTGGAATTAGACATCAAACACTATTACAGACCCTCTGCAATTATTATAAAGCTCCCTGCCACCTAGGGGTTGCACTGATTTAAAGAGTCAGTAGTAGAATACACAGCGACCCTACTCTGAGTACATTCAATTGAACACCTTTTTTTTCACCCAGCGTCTTCCAGAACATAACCTGACTATCCAAGCTGTGCTTTTCATCTACAAGTCACCCATGAAACTTGTGCTACTATACCACTGGCACAGTTCAATGCACTCCGATATGATGGTGTATATACAGTTCTTCTTCCTTTATGGTTGCCTGTTCTTCTTCTTGCCTCGCCCCACCCATAAAACCTTAGCAATCTCCTCTAAACATGGAGTGTTGCATGTAACACTTCCTAGGGATACAACTACCTCAAAATATTCTTTAACGGATTTCCTACCAGTCGCCATACCTTTTTACCAGCCTACGCCAACAGACTTCTTCCAGGCACCTTTTCAACATCTGTTAGAATGGCACTGTATGCATTGTCCCTTTTTAGGCAATTACCTATTCTCACTAAGCCTAATTCAAAAAACCCGCCTACAATACAGCATAAAACATGCATTGTTAAGGGAATTATTATCGAACTCATCAAATTGTTAGTCCTTTTATTATTATGTCCTGGGAATGTTGAGCTAAACCCTGGTCCCCTTATAATTCTAGAGGCCCCTTCACAGCTAACTCAACTTGATGGGCATTAGCTTCCTTCACCTAAATGTCTGCAGCTTGCTAAAGAAAATGGACTTGATATAGGCTGGGGCATTTCATGCGTCCCCATATATATATTTTTGATCTCAGAAACGTGACTTAGGAGTTCCACTCCCGACTGCAGCATCAATATCCCTGGCTACAATGTACTCAGGTCAGATAGACCAACTAGGGGTTGGGGGGTCGCTATCTTTTTTAAAGAGAGGTTCGCCGTAACAGTTATTGACATCTCCTCCACCCCAAGAAGTTTGAGAGCATTACTGTGAAGCTAGCACTTTTCTCAGAGGAAACCATAGCAATAACTGCCTGCTACAGTCCACCGTCTGGTCGCTTCAGAATACTAGACCACCTCCACAAGCATTTGGAGAATGGCAACTCTGAATGCATTATTATAGGGGACCTTAATCTCAACTGGAAGGACAAGTGCTCTAAAACTGTGAAGGAGTTCTGTGACAAGCATTGCCTGTTGCAAATGATCCCTGATGTCACCCACCCTAATGGCAAAAACCCAAACTGCGGCTCACTCCTGGATTTAATTCTTGTTAACAAGCCTCACAATATATCCCATGCAGGGGTATTCCGTAATGATGTAAGTGATCATAGTGCACTAGCCTGTGTAAGGAGTACTCTCAAGCTTAACTCAACCTCTATCTTCAAAGTCAAAAGATGTCTAAGGAATTTTAGCCAGGCTGCCTTCCTATCAGACCTAAACAAGATTACATGGCAGGACTTTTATTTAGCTACACTGATCACGGAGGCCGACAACATCTTTTAAAACCTCATCAGGGATGTGATTGATAAGTATGCCCCCCCCTTACCAAACACAAGTCCAGAAAAAGGTCATCCCCCTGGTTTACACCCACCCTGAAAGCAGCTCTCAAGGGCAGAGACAAGTTGTGGAGGAAAGCCAGAAAAATGAAAACTGATTCTGACTGACTGCCTTCCGTGTCGCTAGAAACTCCTGCACTAAACTTACTAGAGCTGAGAAAGGTCTATATTTCCAATCTGTCCTTGAAGAGAACAGAAATAAATTCCAAATTCTGGAATATCCTAAAAGAGGTCAAGGGTCGATCATCTTCCTTGCCCCTGCCTACCAAGATAGTGGTTAGAGACATCACATATACTGAAAAGGCTAACATCCTGGAGCAACTCAATAATCACTGTCACAGCAGGACTAGCGTTCAATGCTTCACCCGCCAGTAGGCTAGCTACACAGTCTCTGCCCAACAATGCCCTTCGCCCTGCCAGCACAACGAATCAGAAGACCTCCTTCTGTTTTAGCCCTGTAACCTTTAAGCATGTTGAGGATCTATTGTTGGTACTGGATAAAAAGAAAAGTGCTGGGGCAGACCTTTTAGAGCCCTTTCTTCTGAAATTAGGACATTTTCACTTAACCACTCCCATCACACACCTTTTCAATCTTTTCCTCCCTCCCACCAATCTGGAAAATCACACACATTATCCCCCTTTTCAAGTCTGGGAATACATGTGACCTAAACAATTACAGGCCAATTTCCCTACTCCCCATCCTATCAAAACTATTGGTGAAGCTAACTAACAACAGCTAAAGCACTTCCTGGAATCTAAGGACCTATTAAACCCCATACAATCAGGTTTCAGACCAAAGTACAGCACTGTATCCACCCTCACCAAAGTCTCTAGTGATTGACTAAATGGAATGGATGCAAAGAAGCACACCTATGCCTTGTTTTTAGACCCAAGCAAGGCTTTTGATACCATTGACCATAGCCTGCTATTGGCCGCTTTGAGCTGCCTTGGACATGACGATAGCTCCATGAAATGGTTCAACTGTTACCTTACCAACAGAATGGAACAAATCAAAGACCAAGGTGATCTGTCACTGCTTAAAATTCTATCATGTGGAGTACCACAAGGCTCCATACTGGGTCCCATACTCTTTGCGATCTATATTAATAACATTGACTCCCAAATACACAAGGCATGTGTGCATCTATTTGCGGATGACACAGTAATATACATAGTGTGCTCTTCCCTTGGGCTTGCATTCAAGGAGCTGCAACATGAATTTGACATCTTGCAAAAAAAACTGTTCTGAAGCTGAAGCTCCTCCTTAATGCAAGCAAAACAAAAGCTATTGTCATCTCCCCTAAATCCTACACTCCGACTCAACAACAACCATACATCATCATAGGATACTCACCTTACTTGATGAACGAATTGAAATTGTTGACAACCTTAAATACCTAGATTTTTGGCTAGACAGAAGCTTAATTTTATGGTACATTTGCAGGAATTAACCAAAAAATTCAGACAGTGCCTGGGCGTCTTCTATCATATTAGACATCTTCTCACATACGAGGCAAAAAGACACTGGTCCAAACAACCTTCCTACCTCTACTTGACTATGCGGACATCCTCTATAGCCACTGCCCTGTATCAATTCTAGGTAAATTTGACAGCCTATACCACCGTGCCCTGAGATTAATATCTAGCACTCATTTAAACACCCACCACTGTCAGCTCTACAAGATGCTTGGCTGGTCCTCTCTTACTATCAGGAGGAAGAGGAATGCAGCCCTTTGGTTTCACAGGGCAATTACAAATAAACTTCCTTCCTATATCTCCATTCTATTTAATCAAAACTCAGGGACCTACTGTTTGAGATGCTACGCATTTATTATGGTCGATGTCCCCAGGATCTAAACATGATCTGGTGCTGCCTCTATTAGCTTTGCTCTTCCCTCCCTTTGGAACGCCCTGCAGAAGGCAATTAAGATTGTTACGGTACTGGGGATATCCATCTTCAAGTCTCTTCTCACAGCTGCCTTGAAAGAAACTTGCTCATGTCATAGATAATTGCTCAAGACCTTGCTTTCTCGATCCCACTTTTGTTTGTTAGGTCATTCTAGCACTTCTACTCCTCTCCCCCTTACCCCACCCATTCTCCTCAACTTCCCTATTCCTCCCCCTTCTCATCTCACAACTCTCTGTTTCCTCTTTAGCACATACTTAATATCTTCTGTTGTGTTGTATTATTACAGGTTACTATAGCTTTGTAGCAGTACTCCCATGTTATCCTTTGTGCCTGTAATCTGTATATACTGTAAAATGTACAAAATGCATAATCGACTGTAATCAAATGTTGTATATGTTGTGCACTGGTATATCTATATGATTGTATTGTTGTCCATTGTAATTGTTGTCCAGGACCACCTTGCAAAAGAGCTCGCTCAAAGGTGAAAAGCCTGGTTAAATAAAGTTTGATTGACTGATTGATTAAACTTGCATCACTTTTGCATAGCACAGCTGCAACTACATCAGAAGGGTGAACTCTACCATCAGAAGACTGTTGCACCACAATCTGCTGCACCCATCCTTGTGTCCAGATTAGTGACACAAAAAAGATACAAGCATGATGCAGCCCACGGATATGCCGTAATTATAACACAAGCATAAGCATCAGTTTTGACGCAACTATACAAATACAGCACAACTATATGTTGCATCTGTGTGATGTAAATTGGTGTGTCTTAATGCAACTGCATAATTGTTGGTCACTTTTGGAAATACCGCCCTGGGTGTTCAAAAACAGCCGAGAACAGTGTTGAAAATCTGGAGATTGCCATATTAAAGGGAGTACACCATTTATCATTTCTATTCTAAACAAAAAAATCCTACAGTACACTCAACAGGGAGATAAAAACATTATCTTTCAAGACAGGAGAAAAAGGTGATATAAAGAAAGAAAGAACAAAAAAGGATAGAGTCAACATTTTCAGTGTAATATGTACTGTTGCTTTACATTTTGAGTTGTTGATAATATTTTGTACAAAGATATCAGGCAACAGAATTTTAATAGCCCCAGGTGAATAAACTCAGCCATTTACTCTGTGTTATTCCTGATGCACAGTACAAAATATTGTAAGGTATTGTTTCTGTGGGAAGGCATGATATTTTTTCAATAACTTAGGGGAGTTCTGAGAGTATTTCCATATCTTGGGGAAGGCTCATTTTGACAACGTCTGAGAACTAATGGTTTAGAACTACAATACACCTTCCTCTATAATCATCTGCAATGGTGTATGTCTTTTCTGAATTGCGTGTACCAGCTAATTTTGGAAAGGGGCTGCGTAGGGGACCCTTGCAAATACTGTCCTTCTGCTACTTCTGTGCATGGGTGACAAAGTAAGGGAGGGAGGGTGGAAAGGTGGATGAAGTTAAGGGGGAGATAGTAAATAAAAAAAATTAATTATAATATTAAAACCTATACTGCAAATCTAATACATAACAATTAGTATCCACATAGCCTCATTAGCTACAGTATTTATTCTGCAGATAATATACGATGGTGGGGCTGCAAATAGCCCAAAATGATAATAAGACTGGTCTGTAGATACCCCCCTCAGACACACACACACACATATATACATACAGACAGAACTAGAGACCTTATTTTAGAAAATCTTGCACAGCACATCTTTCCCTAACCCTTGTCTTTTCAGCTGCTGCTAGACTAGTTAACAAGTTCTGAAACAAGAACATTCAAGAACCCGGATGATTCTAAAATTTAGAACTGAAACAACATTTCACAGTAAAATTATAGCGTTCTAGAGCCATGAAATCCAAATGAGTAATCAACATAATTATAGGGGTGTGGTCATGCTCCTATAGTTACGGTTCGATCTTCACTATGTTAAACTCAACATTTTGCACTTTAATAACTTTGCAACCATTCAAGCGATTTACATGAAATTTTGCATGTGTCATCAGAGCCATAGATCACTTGATGTGGGAAGTTACGTTACAGTTGGATGTGTGGGTGAGGAGATATGGAGTGTCAAACAATTTGAAAATGACCATTTGGGGTCAAATTCTTTGTCATGCCACTGTGAAGAAATGGTGTGGAAGTTTGGTCTGAAATGTTTAGGGTATAAAGGTCTTGGGTCAAAGATGTGCCCTTTGAAGATTTGGTGAAAACATTTTAATCCGTTCCAAAGTTATTACATTTCATATTGTCCCATTATTTCCTATGGGACAAGTTAGATAGTCTGCTTGAAAAATAATTCTTTATCGCAAATGCGGAATCCTTTTTCACAGCGCAGTGGTTTAAGGCTGTAAACCAGGAGACCTAGATTTGAATTCCACAGCCCCCACTTGCATACAGTGTGACCCTAAGCAAGTCGCCTAACTTCCTTGTGCTCCCAGATTGCACCTGTAAACAAGCTTTCAGCTTAGTGTATCTCTCCTGGTAAAACAAAGGTAAAAAGAAAAAAGGAAAGAAATGCAGAATCCTTTGCCACAAATGCGGAATCTTTTTTTCATGCTGCCGCCATCTTGTTTTCAGTTAGCGAAGACAGTGGGTTTAGTAGACAACAACAGTGGTCTTTACCCAATCGGGGCCAGTAGAATCTGATTCTGGGGTTCATTTTTTTAATAAAATTACTTACAAATGCCTTTTTTTTTACATGTGGAAATCATTTTTCACAAACCACTGCAAAAAAACGCAAAACAAGATCCTTTTTCAGAATTTACAACAAAGGGTTTTTTGGTTTTTCTCAAACTGTGAAAAAGGAACCATGGAAAGGATTCTTTTTCACAATTTGTGAAAAATGAATTTTAAGACATCTGTTTCTTTGTCACTCCACAGTTCACAAACGGTTGTTGATTTTGGTCTGAAATTTTCAGGGTACAAAGGGATTGTCCCACAGATGTGCCTTTTGCTAGTTTGATGAAAATATATTACTTTGCTGTGTAGTTCTGTGGGTTTAACTTTTTGTTTGTTTCCCTTTAGGGTAACATTGTAATGTAAGGTTTATACAGTTGTTTCATTGTCACTATGCTGTGAAGAAACTGTTTTCAGTTTTTCTCTGCAATTTTCAGGGTACAAAGGGTTTGTGCCCCCAATGTGACTATTGCTCATTTTGTGAAACTTTATTAATTTGGTATCCAGTAACATAGGTTTGATATTTTGCTCTGTTTTCTATAGGATAACATTGCAATGTGAGGTGTTTTTTTGGCACTGCACACTATGAGATGGGTGTGCAGGGCCCAGAGGGCCCCGCTCTCCCACAGGCAAATAAGGATACCACTACATTATCTCAAAAATTATGCATTAATCAGAGCACTGGGCCCCGAGGACCCTCCACTCCAACATACAAATACCGAGACTATTATGGACTGATGGGGCCCTGCACTTCTACAGGGAAATAAGGATACAATTATAGTCTCTCAAACAGTATGTATGTATGGATGGGAGCACAGGGCCCTCTGACCCTGTGCTCTCACAAGCAAATAAGGCGACAATTATACTTTCTCAAAAAGTAAGGAAATTTGTTGTAAAAAAACGTCATTCATGCATTAGTTAGGGTTCTAGCAACACAAGTTGGGAAATGTGGTGTTAGGGTTTCTAACCCTAACATCTCACCCCACCGTGCACTCACCAACAGGCATCAGGAGTGTGCCTTGGGGTTGTCAGCCCTAATGCTCACCCCATTCTCCTATACTGTACCCAGCTCAGCTTATTTACTCATGGAATGAGGTAAACCTAAGGGCTGACAACCCCAAAGCACACTCCTGATACCTGTTAGTGCATGCAAGGTGGGGGTAGGGTGTTAGGGTTGGAAACCCTAAACACATATCCCAACTTTTGCTGCTGAAACCCTAACAGATGCATTAATTAAGTTTTTTTTGCCACAGATATACACATAACATGAACATTCAACTATATGTAAACAGCTATGCTCAAAAGGTGGTTTCTGAATAAGAACCTTTTAGAACTGATTTGTGTTCTAACTAGAATCATGAAAGGTTCACTGTCCCAAGTTACTAAAAGAACAAGGCTGGAAAGTAACCCGGGCCTTTATGCAAGCATGCATTAATGCAGGGCTGTGCATGGGGCTGATTTCTGATATTTCTGTTTGTGTCTCTGGTGTTTGTATCTGTATTAGTATACTGTATGTTTGCACATTTGTGTTAAGAAGGACTTTTTTTACATCTCATACTTGTTTCTGTTGTTAAAGATGATACAAGAGCACCGGTTTGAAAGGAATCAATAAAATACGCCTTCATGTAATAAGCAGTAGCAGTCATATGTGTGCCACTGAGTCTCAGCTCAAGTCTAATGCTACTTTTTGTGATCTAGCTCAAATACCAATATTTAAGAGTGATATTTGTATTTGTGAAAAGTTCAGTGTGCGTGTAGATTTGTCGTGAGTAGTATGAGCTTTGTACAGCCCTATTTAATGCTATGATGTGACTTCAAAGAGACGTGCTTGACATCTGACTCAAAGGCACACACTGTTGACATCTTCAGACTTATAGCTTTTTTGTAGCATAAATTTTTAAAATTCAATCTCTGTCCATCAAATAATTCCGTTCATTATAAAATATAATCCTTTAATCAGTTACAGCAAACAAAATGAAGGAAAACAAACACTTAAAAATATAATCGACAGTAGGGGATAATTAGATACAGTACGACAGTGAAGCAGCAACCATTACCCACTGAGATCAGCATACAGCAGCTGTTTTAGCCTAATCTGAGTTTTTAAAGGGAACATTTTTTTCACATTTTGGAGGGTATAGAACTGCTTGCAGGAATATTGTTCCTTGTACAAACAGATAGACAAAGGAGGTGGTTTGATACCCTCAGTTGGACTAACAAGTAATTTTCAGTGCACAAGCATTCCAAACTACAGTGCCCTTCTGCAGGTGATGGGAGAGCTTTTTGTAAAAACAAGCCATTACCAGAAGAAGAGCCTGTGTAGTCATGTAAACCTGAGTAATGGAAACAACTTGTTGGTCCAGTAAAATAGTGTCAAATCATCTACTTTTCCTATCGCATTTTTTTTTGGGGGGGGGAATAATTCTCCCTTGATAAAATTCCAGCTCTTACCTTGGTCCATCATTTTATTGCATGAGGATAAACCAAATTCTATTCGATCCTCAGTTTTTTTGTGGAAGCAGATGAGCACATAGTTAGCTTGTGTAAGCATGGCTATTACTCAGTTTCAAAACCCCTCAAGCTGTAAAAGTCATTCAGTTTTTAAACACAGATTATAAAGTAGGTAACAAAAACTTCTGAAAGCTGATTGGTTTAGAGGCTGTTTCAGCCTTTGATGTTATCTCAGTACAACATCATGGTCTGGAACTAATCTAAAAAAAAGACATAAAAAAAAAGCCTTTATATAACTCTACAGGGACTCATTTTATAATCGCAATAAGACACTGCTGTTCCTGTGTTATGCTGGCTAACATCACCTCTCAGGTGGTTGAACTCACTCAGCTGCATCTCATGCCTCACAGCACACCTGAGGCATGACGGTATTCCAGCATAGCATACATCCTGTCATGCAAGGTGAGTTGTAATGAATTATTCACCCTAAGTACAAACACAAGCATAAGGGGCAAATCGCTAAAGCTGGCAGTGGTAAAATCTAAGATGGAGGTATTTAAGTACTTTTTTACAGAAAGAATGGTGGACAGGTAGAACAGACTACTGAAGGGGGGCAAAACAGTGAGTAGATTCAAACAAGGGTGGGACAAGCACAAGGGACCTCCTAAGAGCAGAGGAATGGCAAGTGGGGGTGTATCAAGGGGTAGATGGTCAATAGTGCCTTCAGACGAATAATAGGCAAAGCTGGGCAGACTACATTTCTTTGTCCTTATGTGTCTTACTGCCTAATACCCTGGGTGCTACCCAACAAGCTAACCATGACCACTAAATCAAATTATTATTATTTTTTCCACACGAGGAAGGACAGTGTACCAAAACACTTTGTTTTATATTAATATGTTGGTCAGTATGATGCATAAACTGTAATAGAAAACTTAAAATAAAATTGTGGGGTTTTTTTTTCAGAAAATGGTTTGGTGGTGTGTGCTGCTTATAGAAAAATAATCATTCTCTGCTATCCTGGAACAGAGCTTGACTGATGCAATAGGTCAGTGTTTTTGACTTTCAGCACCTGGAGATCCATCTTGGAACTTGGCTCAAGTCCCAAGTTGAATGGGCTTAAGTGGCCTCTTGTAGCTCAGTCTTCAACAGAGCAGTGTTTTGGTACAATGAGCAATTCTTTGCTTCAAAGAGGCTGAGGACAGAATGAGAGTGGAAATAACCTGTCATCCAGGACCAAGAAGTGGTGTCTCTAGGTCAGGGTTAAGCATGCCTGTGCAGCACTGTGGGGGCAGTGCATACTTCACCTGTTTACATTCTACCTGTCCTGTGAACAGAGAAAAGCCAACTTACATGACATAGCCACTGAAGTAGTGAGGTTTAAAACATATCTAAATGGCAACACTTGATCCCCTAATAATCCAATACCTCTCTAAAGCTTACAATTTTAATCAGCATCTTTTGATCATGTATTTTAAAGAGCAGCTGATGCTTCCAGAAGAACTTAGAAAAACATTTCATCATAACTTGTCTTATATTTCACATTGGTTCTGTATTTTTCCTTCCCATTATTAATCACTGAGTTAAACTGTATGTCAGCATCGCTGACAAGACTAATATTACAGTTGTAAGAGTGGTCTCCTGTGTATTCTTAGGGTAGGTGAACTGTGAACCAAAGGTGAGTGGTTTTGATACCCTAAAAGTGTGAGAACACTCATACAACTGTAAGAGTGGTCTTGGTGGCAGTATTAATAAATTATTGCTCGAACTCCAATCAATGATATATACATATATATATATATATATATATATATGTGTGTAAAATAACTGGATATCATTTTTTTCCCTAAGGGAAACCTAGTTATAATTTGCCCTTATAACCTGCGGGTTATAATGGCAAACATGCATTCAGTTTCCCTTGTTCTGTGCATCTGTCAGCCACCGCTCTTGACAGCCAGCTACCATTCCTTAGCACTGGTCACACCGCCACCCGGAGTTGGTGGTAAGTTCACTTACAAAAATTAACTGGGCTAAAATGTTTTCCTGGCTGCTTTAAAAAAATGTAAATGTTTTAGATGTTTCTTTCAGCAGCCACTTCTGACCACGAACCCGACCAGGCCGCAGCTGCACAGGGATGTCTTTTTATTTTATATAATTGCTGTGTCAAAAAAAATTATACCCACCAAGCATATAAAATAAAACATGGGGATTGTGTGTAAAACTTGAATTTTACATGCACCCTTGGTGTTCAAGCTTCAATCTCGGGGTTTATGTAGTATCCAACACCTCGTGTATGTAAAATTCTCATTAAGCACACACAACCCCATGTATTATTCTACATATATATTGTTTTTAAATCTTACCCAAACATGCCCATTTCCAGGGCAGCTGCAACTGAAAAAATCTTCTCAGAATAACAGTATCTCACATGCAGAGGAAAGGAGAGCTCCAATGGTTGGGAGCACTCCCACAGTCTGTAATGCATGATAACAGAATCTGTGCTCCTAGCCGGCCTGTCGGTGCAGCGGTTGGATTTCCGTCTGCGACGCTGGCGACCTGAGTTCGGGAACGGACTCGGGTCAGCCAGAAGGGCTGGCCAGGGAGAAGGTGGGCGTCCAGGGACAGCTCTCCTTCTCTGAGGGGAGGGTGGGGATGCGCACCGGTGCATGCTGACTCCTGGCAGAGGCTGGGAGCACAGCAGTGATGCCTGGTGTGAAGTTCAAGGGGGGACTGACAGACGTCTGGCATATGCCTTGATGTCAGGACATCACTCGCCACAGAAAACCAGGAAAATGCTTCCTGGCTGGCCGGATGACGGTCTCTCTGTCCTCCGCTGCCATCGATCCCATGACCGGCATGCCTCAGCAGTACCCCGGGCCAATGGAAAAGTTCGCTGGCCACCCCACCAGTGCCTTCCCCCTCGGAGGAGGGGGACCCGCCTGGTGAAGGGTTATGCCATGTTACCCGGGGGGACTGCCATATGAGGTGATAGCCAGTATGGGAGTCAGGGCAGGCAGTCAGGAGGGGCGTTAGAGACCCGAAGGAGTGGGCAGCCAGGGAGAAGGGGAGGTGCAAAAAAAAAAAAAGAATCTGTGCTCCTTAAGAGTTCATCTGTAACCGTTGCTTATGCCCCACCTGCCCCACCTGCAGTCATAAAACTCTGCTTGTGACATCACAGTCATTCCCATGGTAACAGACTATGATGTACCAACAGAAGATTATGACTGCTAGTGAGGAGTGAGCTGTTGGGACTGAGGTGCCAGTGGATCTTTAAGGAAGTAGTCTGGGATCTGGCACCAGGTCTTCAATGCCTAGAAGTGCAAGGTCATTAACGAGTGGAGAATGAACCCAGGAACTGAGTACAGGTTACAACGAAGGCCATCATACTGTCAGAAGGAGAGAAGGATTTATTGACACAATTATGAGCATCTTTAAGCCATCTACACAGTGCAATAAGGCAGTGGGGTAAGGCTAACAGAATGCTGAACTGCATAAAGAGAGGTATCAGTAGTAGTTGGAGGAAGGAGGCTATACCACCCCTTCACAGATCTCTGGTGTGGCCACACCTAGAATACTGTGTCCAATTCTGGAATCTCTACCAAAGGATGGCAATAATCCAATTGGACACAGTGCAGAGAAGGGCCTCCCGAATGATTCAAAGGCAGCAGGAGTATATGCAGGCTAAGAAACACTTGTACTAAAGCAATCAGACTTGCCAAGTCTGAATATTTTAAATACTCTTTCCCCAATAACATAAACTCCCCCTTCAAATTTGGGAAAGAAGTCCACTTACTATTCTCCACCCCTTGCATTCCCCATCCCTCATGCTTAATGTAAAAAACACACTACAGTCTGAACCTTGCATAGTGGCTCAGGATTTCAACTCCTACTACACCTCCTGTGCCTCAACCCTTCTAAAATCCCTCCTCTCAAGACTCTCTTCCACTCATTCTTCCTCTCCTACCAGTCAACCCCCCATTACCACCCCCTTTTCTCATTCTATCCTATCTCCCCTGAGAAACACTAATGATCCTCCTCCTCTCTTTCAATCCTCCAAAGGCTCCGCTCTGGATGACCTTGACCCTAAACTTCTCTACCTCTCAGCCCCAGAAATTGCCTACCCTCTCTCTCTCTCTAATTCTAAATCTCTCCTTTATGTCCTCTTCCATCCTTATGGCCTGGAAACATGCGGTGATCCTCCCTCTCACTAAGGGTGGTGATCTTTCCTCCCCTGCCAACTATCACCCAATCACTCTTCTCTCCTCCCTTGCTAAGCTCCAAGAACACCTGGTCCTCTCTCAACTGACCTCTTTTCTTGTTGACTCCTTCTTCTTCACTCCATTCCTATCTGGTTTTCGGAAGAACCACTCTACTACCACCTCCGTCCTTAGGCTTACTGACTCCATCTTTACCGGGATGGACAATGTTCTCATCACCGCTGCCATCTTTATTGACCTCACCAAGGCTTTCGACACAGTCTCCCATACCCTCCTTCTCGACTCCCTTATGGCTGCTGGTTTGTCTACTCCTGCTCTTACCTGGTTTGGAGCTTACCTCACAGGCAGAACACAATCACTCAGGATTCAGAATGCAGTTTTTCCATTCCTCCCAGTCTTCACAGGAGTCCCACAGAGCTCTGTGCTTGGCCCCACCCTTTTCTCCATCTTCCTAAATGACCTTCCTGCAGTCTGCTCCCCTTTTTCTTCTATCCATATGTATGCCGATGACACCATCCTGTTCACCTCTGACAAAACCAGCATTGATATAGCAACCACTCTACAGCTTGACTTCCACCAGGTTCATCTCTGGTTTGCCTCACATCAGCTATTCCTAAATGCCAAAAAAACAGTCTCATGACCTTCGGCACTAGGCAGAGACTCTCTAGGCTCCACCCCTTACCCTCTTTCCACACCCTTGATGGGACCATCCTTGAGGATACCCCCTCTTTCAGATACCTTGGGGTTTGGCTGGACCAACACCTCAGCTTCTCTGGCCACATTGACACCATTTTGAAAAAACTGCACCCCAAGCTTGGAGCACTTTACAGGAACCGTAGTTGCATCCCTTCTACAGCCCAGTGAGAACTTGTCCAAAAAATGATCCTCCCCACTTTTGACTACTGTGATGTAGTCTATGGTGCCACTCCCATATCTTCCCTTACCAGATTGGACTCTCTTTTCAACTCCTTCTGTCAGTTAATTCTTGATGCCCCATCTCGAACCCATCATTGTGATCTTTACCGTGCTCTGTCCTTCCCCCTGCTTGCTAACAGATGCCTGGCTCACTGAGCTAAGCTAAGTTCCAAACTTTGGCTTGGTGTACTTCTTTCCTACCTCTCATGCTCCCACCCTCCCCACCACCTTCCTCCCACTCCCTCAGACCCTCCGACACTCGCACCCTGATAGTCACCCATCGTATCACCCTCACCGGCCAATCAGGCTTCTCTCATCGCTTCCCCAAAATCTGGAACTCCCTCGCACCTCAAATATGCCACTCCTCCTCCTCCCACTCCCTTGCCTTTGCCTTACATAACTTTCTCTCTGTTAGCTGCTCCTGCTACAATCCTCCTTAACTTGTTCCCCTATGAGCCGGCTTCAGCTTCACACCCACCTCTTTCCTGCAAAACTCTCCCCCTACATCCTCCCCCAGCACCCATTCCTTTCCACCTTACTCTCACCCATCATTCCCTCCTCTGTACACTAGTTTACTAACATACTAAAATGCCAGCAGAATAGGCCTAACGGTCTTTCGTGTCTGTTCGTTTGGTCAGCCCCCACCCTGGGTGCTGACCTTGCCTCTCGCCTTCTCTGCTTCTCCTTCCAGTTCCGATATTCTTGCTGCATTGGATTTTGCTTCCAGAACCCTTCCCTGTACCTGTCCCACCCCTCTTGAACCCCTCCACTGTCTCTGCCTCCACCAGCCCCTAGGCAGTGCATTCCATGGCTCCACCACCCTCTCAGTGAAGTAGCACCTCCTCCTCCTTTCTCCCCTGAATCTTCCCCCCTCCAGCTTCCACCCATGCCCTCTAGTGGCCACCTCCTCCTTCCTTCGGAGCACCCTGACTGTTCCTCCCCTATTTACCCTCTTCATGTACCTGAAGACCTCTATCATGTCCCCCAGGTCCCTTCTCTCTTCCAATGTGTACATTTACCCTCACTACCCTCTCACTGTTGCTTGGCCTAGGTTCCTGGCAGGGTTCTCTGCATCCTGGAGGGGTCCAGAGCCTAGTCAAACACCTTCCTCGCCTCCTACTCCCACCCCATTCTTTCCTGAAAGGGCTGGGTCTCGGCCCCTTTTCTCTCCCACCTCCCTCTTTCTTGGTTCTTCTGAAGCCTACCCACCATTGCTGCCTACTTCCCTCCTGTCATTCTCTACCTCTGCTGCCTACAACCTGATTCCCTCCTGTCATGCTCTACTTCAGCATACTGGAGGGGCAAGGCACCGACAGACCCTTCTCTTCCCCCTCTCTTCCTTCCTGATGTGCTGTAACTCCAACTGCCTACAACCTGCTTCCCTCCTGTTCATGCTTGACCTCTACCTGGTGCAGGCAGGGTCCCCAGCATTCTGGAGGGGTCAGGCCCTGGCAGACCTTTCTCCTCCACCCCATGCCTTCCCCTCCTCCAAATTCCCCCCTTTCCACCCCCTTCTCTCTGTCTTTATGCCCCCACCCACCCCAACCCTTCCTAGCCATTGTTATTGGCTAACCCCAAATCTCTAATCATTATAGTCAACCTTGCACTTTTGCTGCACCTTGCAAATTTTGTTCTGTCTGTGTTTCATCTCACAATCTTGCCCTAGTTCAACCTCCTTGTATTCTATTCTATTCAGCCATTTTCTTGCAAAGCAATGTCCCACCAAGAGTTTGCCAAAGATAGTTGTACTATCGTATCTATCTAGGTCAAGACTGTTAGTATTGTATCCATCTAGATCATACCTGTTAGCATTCCTCCTTTTCAGTACTTCTGCTTAGTCTGCTCACTTTATTGAATGTTTATTTATTTAGTTGGTTTTTGTTGACCGGGTAAGTGCACTAGACAAATTTTTGCCTATTTTTAGGCATGACCCAGGGGAGGGGGATACAGATGAATACCAACTAACATTGAACCAGATTAAGCTGTTGGCAGTATTTTTGTGAATGGGGGAAATTTTGCCAGGGCGCCGGGGAAATTCCCCTGCTCTTTTCGAGAAGTGCCATGTGATCTTTAGCATCCACCTGAACTACCACCAGAACAGGCAGATGGGACCTCGGTTTAAGGTCTCATCCAAAAGACGGCACCTCAGGAGTGCAGCGCCCCCCTCATGCTGCATTACAGTGTCAGTATTGGAATATTAACGCAAGTGCCTGGTGTGGGGATAGAATCCACAGCCATCTGATCACCCAGCCTCAGAGGCAAGTGTGCTACCTGAATGTAATCAAATTGTATATCTATACTGTGTACCAAATCTCTGTATACTATCCTCATGTTACCCTATCCCCAGGTCACACTGGAAGACGAGCAACATGTTGCTCAGCATGCCTTCCTGGTGAAACATGCCAATAAATAAATAAAACGTAGAAGCAGAAGATGAAAAGTATACATATATGCTCACGGTAGACCAGGAGGAAGAGAGGGGGGGGAATAATAGAGAATGTTAAATACAGGAGGGTTATTAACATGGACGACTCTAATAAACTCTTTAGGCCCAGTGAGAAACATAAGAGGGAATGGTTGCAAAATAGTGGGGGTGGGGGAAGGAACAAGAGGTACTATTTTACAGAGAGGGTGGTGGAAGGGTAGAATGATCTGCCAGAGGTAGTTGTACGTGCAAAAACATGGAGAGTGTCAAACAGGGGTTGGGAATAGTACAAGGGGCAGGTCAGGGCAGTGGGGGGGAGTTCCACATCAGGCAGACTTGACAGACTACAAGGTCTTCTGTACAGGCAAAATTCCAAAGTGGCAGAACTCAGTAGAAGTGAGTTCCTGCCCACTTCACAGCCTTGCGCACACCACAGACACACCTATTATAAACTACAATATGTACACATGGATAGGTTTAGCTTACATTTCATATTAATTATACAAAAACTGCATTTAGACATCAGTTAGACTTAAAAATCAAAGCCACAAAAGTAGGGAAATGCAATGATAGGGTAAAAATTCAGCTAAATCTTCATGAGTGTGTGGTGTGGTGTTCCTTGTGGTTTGGATGATTGTCCTAAGCAGCATTGACACTTGTAGCGAAATGTTGACACTGTCATTCTGGGCACAGAAATTTACTTACATATCGTTGATTTGAGAAGGTGTGCCAAAGTTACCCAATACTGCTTTGCACAAAAGTTCAAACCCCAAGAAAAACAATATCACAAAATCCCTAAGATTCAGGAGACTTTTAGACAAATGTGAAAATATTACCGTAACAAAAAGGTAGAAACAAAACTGCCTACTTTTAGTTTCCTCTAACACAATGCAGTAAAGGAGTCTAGATTCTTCCTTACTGAGCCCAAAACAGCCCTGTCATTTTTTAACACCCACAATAATCTGTTGCTTTAACAGCATACTTGATTAGTGTAACCAGCGATTGTCTGAAGCCTTATAAACATTACAATTAAATTTCTTTTCAAATACATAGTATCACAAAATATTTTAAGGAATGAACAAGTACTGCTCAAAGATTATATTGAATATACTAATAGAGTACAATATTACAGAAAAATGTAATAATTAGCACTACTGTTGAAGAAAATAGACAATTATTGGCATAATATGCTTTAATAGAGTGATTCAGTGGAGGGTAGGTAGGCATAGGAGAAGAAGTTTTTATAGTGAGTGGCATAGGGAGAAATGCAACATCACTGACATTAATGAGTGTCTTAGAGAATGACAAGAAATTATACCCCCATAGCATCCTTCATGTCAGTAAGACCCCTTAATTCAGTTTAGGAGAAGTCATTCTCACAGGGTTAAAAAACGTTGCAGCAGGGGACGGTTGTGCAGTTCTTTGTTACTGTGGTTGAAGTAGCTGAGGACCCTCTCACTGTGGGAGATCGGCATGTGCTTGCAGCCATTGAATGAGATGAATCCAAGAGATAAGTTTGGGTTAAAGAGTCATTCCACGATTTGTGTTTCACAACCATGAAAATTAACCTTTTTTTTCCAATAAGATAAAAGGAAACATACATGATATAACATTTTTAATTTTCCAAAGACTTTCTTAACAATTGCAGGTCATTTTCTTGAGTATTCCCAGGGCGATACTATAAAGTTTGTGCCATTGATTTCAATCGGCTGAACATATAAAACCTTATTCTATGTGTAAATACAGACGTTGATGTATTGCATCTCTACATTCTACAAGAGTTTCAGTTTGCATATCCTCAGGGTGAGAGGTCTGTAAACTGAAGGAGAGCAACGAAAGCATCCTAAGGATGCATGAGGTCACACGCTTGAAAAGTGCAGCAGCACCTCAGTGCCCATATTAATATATTACAGCTTGTCCAATTTAAAAAATATTAATAAATGTCACATGAAAAAAATGTGTAAAAACTCCTTCTCTCAAAATAGTGGAACAATTCACAATTTCAAAACTTGCGTTTGGGGCCCCTTGGGACTTTATGAGTCCCTTACATGTAAGTAAATATCTGTTCTGATTGGTAGAATCAGTCCCACAATCTATAAACATGAACAATGATTTATTTAGTGATTTATTTAGTTTTTATTTACTTATTTATTTATTTTGTTTGTAATTTCTGACCAGGAAAGGCACATTGAACTCAGATAGCTCACTTCAAGGTGCATCCTGTGGGTGGAGATTATACAGACCTTTTTTATTGACAGGAACGATGTTGGATATGACACCAGGAAAACCTCCCTACTCTTCTTTCATAAGTGCCATGGGATATTTACCTTCCATCTGGACAGTGATGAGGGATTGGCTGAATTGTTCTCGCTTTAGCATCTTATTCAAAGCATGGCACCTCAACAGTGGAGTGCCCCCTCCATACTGCTCTACAGTGTCAGTTATGGGTACTACCACATGTACGTGATGCAGGGCTGGAACCCATAAACTTCTGATCTTTCAGCCCAAAGGAAAGTGTGCTACCTACTGAACAACTGTCATTAGACCCAGAAGTATTAAATGGACACTGCCTCCCCGGCAGACAGAACAACATTGTCACTCAAAACTGTAGATGTTCAGGCATGCTTGCAACTTGCTAGTATAGAATATTAACTCAGCCCCCAGCCATTGTTTTAAAAGGCCAGACTGGTGGTGCCAGCAGTAGGAAGACAGAACAAAAAGCACACTTAGGAAATGACGTGCCAGTGCCATACCAGAGTCTCATACTCAAAAGCAAACAGGTAGGATGCACTCAGAGGTTTGAAGGAAAATTTACAGGGGAGCAAAGCTGACTGCAAATAAATTCATTATGCGGTAGAAAAATGCAGATTGACTGCCCTGGCACTTGCACCATCAAGGTCTTTGTGAGGGGGTGAAGACCATGATGGTCAAAGTGCCAGGGCAGCCAGTCAGCATTTTCCTACCATACAATAAATTTGTTTACAGTCAACTTTGCACCTGTGAATTTTTCTTCAAACCTCTGACTGCCTCCTACCTGCCATCTTAGTGCCAGCAGTAGTGTATTACACAGCCATGTGAACAACCCTGGTTCACGTTATGCTTGCAACTCCCAGTCACGGGCCACAAGAGTCTCAAGAGCACTGCAGCGGGGGCCAGCCCACTGGCGCAGCAGTAGTGCTACTGCTTGTGATGCTGGTGACCCGAGTTCAGGGGAGCATGATCTGGTCATCAGTGGCCAGATGGGGGGTAGGCGGAATGAGCATTCCAATGAATGCTCTTCTCCCCTGGGGAGAGTGGATCGCAATCCTTGTTGCGATGCTGTCACCTGGGTGAGCACAGGTGACACTGCAGCTGAGAGCACTGCGGAAGGGGTGGACGCAGGCCAGAGGTTCAGTGCAGCAGCATGCTCACATGCACATGTGCCGTGGACCTCCCTTGCATGCCTGTGTTCACAAGGATTGAGCAAAACAGGACAGAAAAAAAACACTATCAGCTGGATGACAGACCCCAGTGAACCAGAGGGGACCAGACCTGCACTGTCGAGCTGCCAGATCTGATGAAATCGCAGTGAGTTTGAGGGGGGCCCCCCTCTTCCCCACCCAAGGTGGCAATCCATGGCTGCATGGAAGTAAGGGCAGCCATTGGGGTTGGGATCCAGCAAAGCCGCGGAACCTTGGAGAACCCAAAGGGAGAGCTGGATAGTGGCATGGAGGGAGCATAAACAGTGTGTTAAAAAAAAGAGCACTGCAGAGGCTTTCAGACTTCAGATGCAGTACTATAGCTGTTCTGCAGTATGAGCACCTCTTCTGGTGAGGGTGAGCCAAAAGCTGCACTGGATATCATGAGTGACTAGAGATTTCCTGCAGTCCCCCACTAAGTGAGGCACTGGGTAAAGGGCTGCTCAGCTGATGGGAAGGAAAACAAGATGAAACACTCAGTAGTAGGGTAGACTGAAGTTTTGGCCAGTCATGTCTGAACAGCCCAAGTGGAAATGCAGTACCAAAGGGGAGAACCACGCTCCATGGTGCAGAACTGGGTGCCGCTGAAGGGGCAAGCAAACCCCTGGAAAGTAACTCCCCAATCCAGTTCAGCGTACTCTGAGTGCAGGATCTATATTTGCTCTTGCTTGGCTGAACTCTTCATTTGCATTTGTACCCACTTCGCTCCACTGTTTGTAGCCAAAAAATAATAAAAGAGAACCTCTCTCAAGAATTTAGCTGCTAATTGCACTGAAATTTATTAGGCACACAAATAACCTTAGAACACTGAAAGACACCCGCGCGCTTCAACCATTAGGTCTTCCTCAGTTGATAGGCTCTTAATGTGTTTGCTGCCCTTATACACTGGCTAAAATACATGATGTCTTGTGATGTAAGATAATGCCCCCTATGTAATTATATTATGGGCATTACAGTAATTCCATAGCTCAGTATGTAATACCACCATAGTGAAAACAGTTCCATGTCATAATAGCGATCGCAAAACAGCGATCGATATTATGGCAATTGTATACCACTGAAATGCAAATTGGCAATATACTGTTCCAGGTAACCCAACATCCAGAACATTAAAAAGTGTTTTTGTGGGGGGGGTTATGCCCCTCATGCCCTATCTCACGGTAAGCTTTGCCCCCCTCACCCCCCTGAATTTAGATTCTCAACTCCAGCGGGGTGCATGTCGCGGAGGGGGCAAAATCCAGATTTTGCAAAACAAAATTAAGTCCCACAGCCACAGGCAATAGTAAAATTTCCATGCTCCTGGTCCCCAGCACAGAACCCAGTACCTGCTGAGCCAGAGCTAACCACCCACACCACACAGCTAGCTTAGCAGCAACAGGCACACCAGTCCCCTAAAACCCCTTCCCTGTCCTTCTCCTTTCCCCTCACTATTCCCCCCTTCCAGTTGCCCTTCCCTACGGTCGCTTTTCCGTAAGTTTGCTACCCTTGCAGGGTAGCCCAGACTGATAGCACTGAAAATGAGTCGCTGTTTTTGTAGTAGCTCATTTTCAGTCACTATCATTACTGGATACCAGTGAAAACACATAACAAAGACATACATGTTAAAATGAGGCCTAACTGCAATTTAAAAACAAGCTCCAAAATTCAAATACAAACATAGAAACATAGAATTTGATGGCAGATAAGGACTGCTTGGCCCACCTAGTCTGTCCATTTCCCTACCTGATGGATAAGCTGCAAATTCTAGTTAATCAACAGCTTACTTCTTCCTACCCCTCCACTAGAATTGCCTTATGTCTGTCCCATGCATTCTTGGATTCTCCCACTGTTGCCAACTCCACAACCTCCTCAGGAAAGCTGTTCCATGCATCCACAACCCTCTCTGTGAGAAAATACTTTCTAACATTACCTCTGAGCGGTCCCCCCTCTATCTTCAAATTGTGCCCCCTTGTTCTTGCACATCTCTTCTTCTGAAAGATGCTACTCTCTTGTACTTTGTTAATTCCCTTGAGATACTTGAAGTTTGTATCATGTCCCTCTCCCTCCTTTCCTCAAGGGTATACATATTAAGCTGCTTTAGTAGCTTCTTATATATCTTCTGGTGCAGACCCAGCACCATTTTAGTTGCACACCTCTGAACAGCCTCCACTCTGTCTATATCTTTGCGGAGATGGGGTCTCCAAAATTGCATGCAGTACTCAGATGGGGTCTCATCAACTGTCTGTACAGAGGATAACAACTTCTTGTTTTCTACTGTTGATTCCTCTCCTGTGCATCCCAGTATCCCCTGCCCTCCTTACTGCCTTCTCACATTGCTTGCCCACCTTTAGGTCATCTGATATAATTACTCCTAGGTCTCTTTCGATTTTTGTTGTTGTTATTAACTCACCCCCATTGTGTACCTCTTCCCTGGGTTTTGTTTTCCCAGATGCATTACCTTGTACTTCTTTGCATTGAATCTGAGCTGCCACATATTTGACCATTCCTCCAACCTTGCCAAGTCCCTTTTCATCCTTTCCACCCTACCTTGTGTATCAACCCTGTTGCAGATCTTTATGTAATCTCCAAAGAGACTTACCTTTCCTTCCAGGTGCTCTCCAATGTCACTTCTAAAGACATTAAAGAGGACCAGTCCCAGTACCGAACCCTGTGGTACCCCACTAGTTACCCTCCTTTCTTCACTGTGGACTCCGTTTACTATTACCCTTTGCGTCCTGTTGTCCAGCCAGTTTTTTATCCAGGCTACTAACTTGGGACCCACTCCAAGGCTGGCTAACTTGTATATTAATATTTTGTGTGAGACTGTGTCAAATGCCTTGCTAAAATCTAGGTAGGCCATATCCACAGCCCCTCAGCCCCTCCCTGGTCTACTACTTTGGTCACCCAGTCAAAGAAATCTATTAGGTTTGTCTGACATGACCTTACTGCTGTGAAACCATGCTGCCTGGGTCCTGTGCCCCACTGGCCTCTAGGTACTCAACAATTCTTTCCTTCAGAAGTGATTCCATCATTTTCCCTACCACTGAAGTCAAACTAACTGGTCTGTAGTTTCCTCCCTCTGCCCTGCTCCCACTTTTGTGAAGTGGAATCATTGCCCTCCTCCAGTCCTCAGGTACCACCCCATCCTCCCATGATTTGTTAAAGAGTAGTCAGTGGTGTTATTAGTTCTACCCTTAGTTCTTTTAGAATTCTTGGGTGAATCTCATCAGGCCCCATTGCTTTGTCCACCCTCAGTTTCAAGAGTTCGGTCAAAACCCTTTCTTCTGTGAATGGACTGGTATTGACCCCCCTATTCAGAGTTTCTCTCTTGTTTGGTTTAGGTACCTCCCCCTCCTCTTCCATTGTGAATACTGAGCAGAAATATTTGTTCAGTATCCCTGCTTTTTCACTGTCACCCTCTGCCCACATTCCCTCTCCTTTATGAAGTCTCTGTATCCCTCCCTTTGTCTTTCTTCCCTCCCTAATGTACCTATAAAAGGTTTTATCCCCCTTCTTAACAGAGTTGGCTATCTTTTCCTCAGTTTGTGCCTTTGCTAATCTGACTGCCTTCCCTGCCTCCTTCTGCTTTAACTGACAAAGTTCTCTGTCCTGTTCCTTCTGTTTTTCCTTATATTTCCTAAATGCTATCCTTTTCTCCTTAATCGTCCCTGCCACCTCTTTTGAGAACCATTGTGGTTTTTGCCTTCGTTTTGTTTTGTTGATTTGCATCACACAAAGGCTTGTTGCCTCTGCAATGGCTGTTTTGATTATTCCCCATTGTTCCTCCACCCCTCCTTCTTACTTGTTTGCTAGTGCTTTTCTGAGGCACTCTCTCATTTTCCCAAAGTCAGCCTTCCTAAAGTCCAATACTCTTGTTTTTGTATGGCTTGACTCTATGGCTGTGTTTATTGTGAACCACACTGTTTGGTGGTCACTTGTTCCCAGATGGCTACCCACTTTTAAATCTGAGATTCTTTCTCCTTCCCCATTTGAGAGTACCAGGTCTAAGATTGCTCCCTCCCGAGTGGGTTCCAATACTAGCTGTCTGAGGCATGCCCCCTGTAGGGCATCAAGAATGACCCTGCTCTTGGATGTCCCTGTAGCAAAGGTACTCCAGTTAACATCTGGCATATTCAGGTCCCTCATTAACAATATCTCCTCTTTTTCTGCCATTTTAAGGATGCCTTCTATCATTTCCTTGTCCATTTCCTCCCCCTGAGATGGGAGTCTGTACACAACCCCCATGTGGATTGTGGTGCTATTTCCTGTCTCCAGGGTGATCCATAGTGACTCATCAACTTCCTGTTTACTCTTTAGTTCAGTTGCTTTAACCCCTTCCCTTATATAAAGAGCTACTCATCCTCCTCCTCTTTTACCCACCCTGTTCCTCCTGTAGACTGTGTATCCTGGTATGTTGACATCCCAGTCATGGTTCTCTGTGTACCATGTTTCAGTGACTGCCACAATATCCAGGCATCCCTCTTCCATCAAGGCCACTAGTTCAGGGAGCTTGTTGCACAGACTGCAGGCATTGGTACTCATCACCTTCCATGTATTTTTTATGGCCTTACCCCTTTTAGACCCATCCCTATCCTTACTGCCTTTTTCTGCATTTACCCCTGTCCTGCTCCCTACTGACTTCTCTACCTTGGTGTTTATCTCTCTAACTACTGTGTTTTGTGGGGGGAGGCTGGGATTTCCCTGCTGCTTTTCCATGCTTCCCCCTTGACTAGTTTAAATGCTTACCAATGAAGCATTTAAACCTGTCACCTAGGATCCTGGTTCCCCCCAGGACAGATGCAGACCATCGCGCCAGTATAAGCCTGCATCCCTCCAGGTGGCTCCCCAGTCCATAATGAAGCCAAAACCCTGAGCTCCACACCAGTTTTTCAATCATTCATTGAATCCCATAGTGCGGAATACCCTAGCATCATCCTTGCCATAGACAGGCAGTACCTCCGAGAAGGTTACTGTACATGCTACTTGTCTAAGGCTCCTCCCCAACTCCACAAACTCCTCCTGCACCCGCTCTGATCCCATTCACAGTCAGGTCATTTTTCCCTATGTGGACAATGACATCCAGCTCCCTCCCTTGTGCAGCTGCTCTCACGATCCTGAGGATTCGCTTCCTGTCCCTCCGAGCCATGGTGCCAGGCAGGCACCTTACCTCCCTATCCCCTTCCTCCCCCACTTCTACCCCCACAATGATTGAGTCCCCCACCAGGAGTTGTTTGCTTCCCCTGTGGGGTCTCATGCCACCCTCCTGTGGGTCTCCTTTGTGGAGGTTCCCAGCATCCTCCTTGGTCTCCACTGTAGGTACCTCCATAGAGAAACCACTGTTTGCCAGAACAGCACATGAATTGTGGAGAGGTACAACTGGAGGGATGCACCTCTGTTCCACCACCCTCTCCCTCCCTGAGCCCACTTTGGTCCAACTGCTCCTCTTTCTTGGCAACCTCTGAGGTAACGGTGATGGCCCTGGTGGTCCCTGGGTGGGGGGAAGAGGTTTCATGAATCCTAGCCAGGTCAGCCTGGAGAAGGGCAACCTCCTCCCACAGACCAGAGAGGTGCCTGCAAACAGGGCAGCATCGCAGCCTCCAGAATGTCTCCCAGAACACTGCTGCCCCACTGCCATTGCACTGCACCACTCCCATCTTGACTTATTTTGTGTCCCCTCTCTTGTTGCTTTGTATGCTTACTGTCTCCTCCCTCTATGTATTTTTGCACTTACTTTCCTACTGCCTACGTGCCCTTACAACTCTCGACCTTCCTGTTCTGGGGCAGGGACTTCCTGTAGTCTTCAGCAGTCTCCATCTTCCTTGCTTGGATTCAGACCTCCAGCAGCTGGGGGAAGAGTTATTTTTAGGTTCCTTCAAGATTGATGAAACTAATGTGTCTCAGTGATCCTTCCCTTCCTACTGCCAAACAGGAAGTTCCTGTTGTCTGTCAAATCCAGTGGCTATAAAAGTAGAACTGGCTTAGGTTGGGAGGGGTGGAAAGGAGGGCAATTAGTAAAAAATCTGTAGTTCTAGACTGCACTCCTAAGCTCCTAAGCCACACCCCAATTAGATTCACCCTCTACTCCTGACTCAGTAAATTAAGTTGATACAGCCCCCTTCCTCAGAGAAACACACAGTGACGTTCTTATTTTTTTTTTTACTTAAATGAGACCCCCTTCTTCTAATAAAGTATCTGTTTGCCTAATCCAAACAGGTACTGACTCCTGCTGAGATATAAGTGATTTATCAGTAAAAAAATCTGTAGTTCTAGACTGATGTTTCTTGCTCTGAAACCAAAGTTCTCCTCTGTCAAAAACAGCAGGAAGCTGCAATTGGAGACACCTGCTTTTGTACTCCTGAGCCACACCCCCAATTAGATTCACCCTCTGCTCCTGACTCAGTAAATTAATTTGATGATTTAAACAGAAAAAGTAACAGAAATTATATATATATATATATGGAGCATGATTCACAAAAGAGATATTCCCGGCGCAACTCAGATGCACTGGCACCAGTCAGAAATGTGCCGTAAGCCTATTCAGAAACAGGGTGAATGCGCCAGCCCAACCGAGATGCCCTGCACTGAACGACATGCACCATAGGTGCAATGTAATGACATGCAGCGCATATACAGGGGGCATACCCACGCATACACAGTGCAACCCGATTCACAGTGCATATCCATGGCGCATCTATGGGGCAACTCCAGCACAAAGCCAAGATGTACAAAAGAAGGAGACTTGCATCTAGCACACCTGCAGAACATGAATGGAACAGCCGCAGCAGCACACAGCCAGAGCCAGAGGGGAAGAGGAAGACAGAAAGAGAGAGAGAGAGACATAGTCAGCCAGCCAGCCATGCAGTACACCAAGCCAGAGGGCCACACAGACAACACAAATGAACCCGGCAGCAGTCACCATAGCAGGTGCACAAATGAGGAGGAGGAGGAGGCAGGGTGTTGGAAGGCACCGTAGGTGGCCAGTCCCACGGTGGTATTATGCCTGGTTGTCCTTTGAGCAGCTCACAGAGGTGGGCACAGTAGGGCGATACCGCCTCAACAAGGCCATGCTGAGGCAGCTCTGTGAGCTGGGCCATGATGAGATGCAGACACCCACCGCACGAGGTCAAGCCATCTCAGTAGAGACCAAGGTGACAACAGGCATGTGCCTGTTCACCACAGGAACCTTTCAGAGGCCTACTGGGGACATCACTGGCATATCACAGGCCTCTACATCCCACCTGCTCACACAGTTCCTCACCGCACTGCTACTGCATGCGTTGGAATACACCTATTTCCCCAGCATGCAGGCAGAGTGGACAGAAGCCATGCAGGGGCTCTACAGGGTGGCACACATGCCAGCTGTCATACAGGCCATTGACTGCACCCATGTGGTGATCCATGCACCACCTGGTGATGATGCAATCACATACATCAACCAGAAGGGGTACCATTCTGTGAATTGCCAGGTGGTGTGCGATGTCACAGGGTGCATCACCAATGTCTGTGCCACACACCATGGGAGCGCACATGATGCCTACATATGGCACCAGTTGGCACTCTGTATGAGGTTCGAGGACTGGGACATACCAAAAGGCCATCTGATAAGTACATGTGACAGGGCGCCAACAGCACAGGGGGGCACCAAGGCCTGGAAACATGGTGTGGGTCATGGGCAGTGTGAAGAAGGCGCATGAGCCCTGGGACAGCAGGGGTGTGAAAGGGAACAAAGGCAGACACAGGGTGGAATGCAAGCACTGTGTACCACATGACAGATGGGAGCATGCAGGAGCAGCTGTGGTAGGGATGCAGGACTGCCAGGTATGGGAATGTACAGGCAGTTGAGCAGGACAGGGGCAAACACACCACAGAGGGCAGGGATGAGAACAGGGCACATGCCACAGAGTACCCCAATGTACTAACGGACACACGTCTACCCCCACAGGAGACACCGCATATCCACTGAGGCCCTGGCTCCTCACCCCCTTCCGATGACCCAGAACAGTGGCAGAGGAACACTACAATGAGGCACACATCGCGACATGCACCATCACAGAGCATGTCTTCGGCATGTTGAAGATGCGATTCCAGTGCCTGTGTCGGTCAGGTGGTGCCCTACAGTATAGCCCTGAGTAGGCCTGTGGCATATTCCTGGCCTGTTGTATGCTACACAACATGGCCCTAGACCGTAGGATACCTGTCAAGGCCGGTGAGGGCGACAGTTCTGGGGAGGAGGAGGGGGGGGAGAGGGCGGACAGGGCACCCCCTGAGGGCCAGGGAGGTGATGCTGGGCAGGACCGCAGAGATCTGAGGTTGGCAGAGAGAGAGCATGGGAATACCGTATGCATGTAGTGGAGGAACACTTTGGGCCATGCAGGTGAGTATGCAGGTATGTATGCGTGCAGGTGTGAGCACCATGGTGTAGATCTGCATGACATGGGAACTGTGGACACTGGACACTGCACAGTGGTGCACACACAGGTGCACACACATAGTGGGAGACACACAGACACACCAGGTATGCATCAACCAAGCACCACTCAGGCCACGTCGCAAACGTCATGGGTCAGTGTGCACTGCTGCCTGCATATGGGCACTGCAGGCACTGGAAGACACTCATCATTCCCATGACACATGGCACAACAGCAGTGCATACAGACACGCAGAACATCCTGCACGGGTAGCACAGGGTGGTGTCAGGATGGCTGTGGGGCAGGTGACCACCACACACACACCACCACTGGCACCACCTGCAGGGCATCCGGTACACACGGGTGTGCCATCCCACCACTATAGACCCAGGGACATGGGCATCACAGGGTGGCCCCCAGCCACCATGGACATGAGGGCAGCCTCTGCCATGGCTGGTGGTGGCGGGGGTGCCACCACTGGCCACAGGGGGCATTCTCAGTGACCCCACAGGTGTGCTGTACCAAGACCGTGAATGGGTGCCCAGTGGAGTGGCCATCCCATGCCCACCAGCTGAGCCATGGATGGTGGGTGTGGAAGCCAGTGGCGATGGAGTCAGCAGCAGGGGCTTCACCTGGCTCCACTGCCAGGACATACAGGACATGCTCCTGGGCATCCAACTGGATGCACAATGTCCACGGTGTGTTGTGGATGCAGTCACCACCTCTGCAGCTGCTGCAATCCGCTCCAGAGCTGCGGTCATGCCCACCCGCATGATGCGTGTCTCTGCCAGCATCTGTGCATGCCACACAGCTGTGGACTCATGCTTCTGGACCATCACAGCCCTGTGGTTCCGGAACTCTGCACAGAGGGCCTTCTGTCCCTCCACAGTCGCCCACAGGAGGTCAAGGTAGGCCCCCATGTCATTGGTGGGTGATGCAGCACGGTGACATTGCCGATGACCAGGGGATGTATCAGCCTGTCCTGGGGCATCCACAGGTGATGGATGCACCCTGGCAGACTGCGACATGGGTGGGGCTTGGCTGGGCACCACCACTGACTGCCCATGGGTGGTGTCCTCCAGGGCCACTGGAGCGGGTGTGTGCACACAGGCACCCTGCCCAGATGACACTGATGTTGCCAGCACTGCACTGGGCAGTGGTGCAGGGAGCACAGCACCCACAGCCATGGGCAGCTGTGCTGCATGTACACCAGAACCCAGCACAGTGGGAACATCAGTGGCACCCAGGGACACGTGCACAGGCAACCCTGTGATGTGTGCACCACTGTCGGCCATGTCTGCTGCACTAGTGTCGGTGATGCATGCGGTGGTGCCAAGGCCCTTCCCCTGCATGCCACTGATGAGCACAAAGAGAGCATCAGCAATGTCCACCACATCATCTGGGTCGGCATCAGACAACCTGGACAGGCTCCCCAACCAAACGATGTACCCACTGGCTGTCCCACCATTGCTGGCTGAGGCCACCTGCACCGGGGCCATGAATGGTGTTGCTCAGGATGTGGATGGTGCAGGTGTGGAGTCATCCACGGTGATGTCATTGGCCCTGTGTGATGTGCCCACATCATCGCCCGCAAGGGCATCACATTCAGCCATGGCCATGGCTGCACCCTGGAGGTGTGATGGTGCTGTGGAGAGAAGTGAGCCCATGGTTAATGCACAGTACACATATGTCACATTGGTGTTACACAACAGTACACAGCCATCCACACGGTGCCAGGTCCGCAAGCCTGTCCACACCAGGGCCAGGGCGTGACAGCAATATGCAGGCCATGGAGTGGTCGAGCCTGTCACTGTCCCATTGTGCACACTGTGTGGCAGCAGCCTCACATGCCACATGGATGCACAGAAGACACGTGCCCTCCGGTGCTGCTGCATAGCACCCACAGCACCATGGGGTATGTCACATCAGGCCAGGGATGACCATCCCTGGGATGCTGTGCCTGGGTGTACAGTGGCAGTGCATGGCACGCAGGGACAGGTGTGTCAACCATGGCACATGGGTGGGCGAGCCTGTCTAGGACACACAGCTACCCACCATGCTGTGACAGGCTGCCACCTGTCTGAAATCCACCATCTGGGACACCATGCACAGCTGTCCTGGACACACTGGCAGCCAGGATGGCCTAGTTCGAGCTGAGCTGTTCCACCGTGCTGGGTCCACTCCCTGTCTGCAGCAGAGATGCCTGGATGTTGGCCACATTCTCCTTGGCCCTCCTGCACCCATCATTCCAGTGCTTGCGGCGCTCTTGGACTGTGCGGTTGTACGGTGTCATGGCATTCACCTGCTGGGCCACCTCCTTCCAGCCTTCCACCCGCACTGTCCAGCTGCCTCCCCTGCCAGTGAGGATGTCCAGGCGTAGGTGGCATGCCTCAATGAGAGCCCTCTCCTCATCCTTGCTGAAGTTAGGGCACCGCCTGCTGACAGCACCTGCTTCCTCTGTCATACTGGCTACTGTGGTGGAAAGCATCCAGGTGTTAGTCACGCCTGTGGGTACACATGGTCCCGCACCCATCTGCCTCTGTCCATTCCCCCCCCCGTGGTCCATGACACCATTGTTCTGGCGGTGGTCCGCGGGTGGCCGTCCTTGCACAGGTGGCCGTGCACCATGCTACATGGTCCACTGGTGATACTGCACATGCCATGTATGTCCCCAGTCCATAGCTGGGGCAACAGTGCAACTGCCTCAGGAGGGCACACTGTGCAGTCTGCCATGGTCATGTCCTGGTACCTCTGCAGTGTGTGTGCTGCCACCGTGGTACCCCATCTGTCCCGGGTGATATCCATGCTATGCCTGCAGGGCAGGGGCACAGGACATGTGGCTACAGCCATGGTGCAGCTGGCAGCAGTGTGCGGCGTGGTGACACTGCCATTGTGCCTGCACATGCGCCGCTGTGTGCATCAGACTGACCTGTTGCACTTTGCTGCATCCACCACACATTGCCAGTGCCACCCAGTCACACACATCTCTCCTGTGTCCCAGTATACAGTCGACGTGTCCTCTGTTTACATTGCACGACCTCCCTGTTCCACATTGCAAGGCTAGGCCCAATGACGACTGTATCATCATTCAGCAGGACTGTCGTACATGCTGAGATGTGTACATCCCGGTTCACAAACAGTCTTATGGACATGACGGGGAATAGCCAGTCGGTGCTCTGTGCACCTTCTGTACTGCCCTGCTGGTGTATTCCACATTATAGCCATTTGTTCCATATATTGGGAGGCATTGTTCCACATCTGGGGAACATAAGCATTGGGTGGTGTGCATGCTCATATTCAATCCCTCCAGTATGTTCTGTTGACCCTGTGAACATGGCTGTGTACTCACCCTCAAGACACTGACTCTTCTCAGTCATTTGGTCTTGGCCTGCTGAATTGGGAGCATTTATGGCTCAGGGCATGCAAATGAGGCCTGATCCCCTGGTAATGAGATGCTAATCAGCTGAGATGCCCATGCATGTGGGATGAGGCTGTTTTGGGCACATTTTCTGTGAATTACACAATTGACCCCAGCTTATCTTACTTTACATGGAGCATCTCAGGGATGCGCCAATGGCCGAACAGCACATCTCCGGCACATGTGCGTATCGTTGGATGCATGTTCCTGTATCTGGGGCTGTCTACACAGCGCTTCTGTCGTGCATGCGCGGTCACTGTGTCTGGTGGCACATCATCCATGATGCGCCATTCTGCTGCTAACCTGATGTGCTGTTACAGGCCTGCTGTCCATGATGCTGTGTACCCTATCACGCAGTGTGATCCCATATGTGCGGTCCATGCTGCCCTGTGTTTGTTGTGCCCATGGACCGTGCATAGTGCGCGGTAGGTGTTCATAGTGCATGCCGTGCACAACATGGCACCTGCACGTGCATCACGCATGTGCGACCGGGTCATGGCCTTGCCACGCCGTTGTGGACTCCATTGCACATGCGCGGGCATGTTGCCTTTAACCTATCGTGCTTCACGCTCAGTGCATGCTGTGCTGCATGTGTCTCTGTGTTTCATCTGGCGCATATCGACCAGTCGGCTGCGCATTGCCGTGTTGCACCTTGTCACTGTTTTTTTGCTATTGTAGTATGCTTAGGGCAGGGAGACAGACACCTAGGGACATTAACTGGTCCCAGGTGGAGCTGCTACATCTGGTAGCTCTTGTCATGTCTGTGATGGGGCAGCTGTTTGGCCAGGATGACCTCCATGAGCCCAGGGCTCAGGTGTGGGGCCTCCATTGTCCGTAGGCTTGTGTGACTCATGGGGATGCCATGCACTGGGGAGCAGTGTAGGCATTGTTATGGCAACCTCCAGAGGTGGTACCCAGAGAGGCTGGCGCAGCTGTGTCGCCATGCATGCAGGGGTGCACTGCCAAGGCCAGGTAGGTGTTGTTCATCTGGCTCCTTATGTGTCGCGTGCTGGGTGTGTGTGTCAAGGCCCTCATGGGGCACCCACATGGGTCTCAGGCATCCTGCACACATGGCAGTGGCTGCACCTGTTCAGTGCTGCCATATCATGTGTGCCATGGGGGGGCACTGGGTGGGGCTGTGTCTGCATGCAGGCCGCTGGAGGCTTCATGGCTGGTTACCACTGTCTGCTGCATGGGCACAAGCTGGTGAGTGGGGGCCACTGTGGCAGTGCATCCTGCACAGTGGCAGTGTCTGGCTGTCCATACATCGCCTCTGCATGTTGGTGTTGTGGTGTGTGTCTGGCACCACTGTGGTGGCTCATGGTACTGTCTGTTGTGTTTTGCAGGACCAGATGCCAGGCAGAGGGCTGCAGATGCTGTTGAGGTGAGGAGGAGGAGGATCATGGGTGCCAGGCCCGGTGCCCTTCCAGGGGCAGGTGAGCGCTGCATTCTGCTGTTGCTACAATTCAGTTGCTGTGGGTTACAGCTGGGTGGGGGTGTTGTCAACATTCAGGCCCTCAGTGTGTGTTCTTTCTGTCATTGCTGTAGGTCTCCAGGATCGCCATGCTGTGGCTGAGGGTGCTGCCCCTGTGGACGTGAACCAACGGATCCATGTGGCCATCCAGGCAGCCCTGACCCACTGTCCAGGACTGTACAGTGCCTGTCAGCTGCTCTGCAGGGTGTCCTGCTGTGGCTCCCATTCTGTGGCTGTGCCAGAGTGTTGCGTGGCAGGGCAAGGCGGCGCTAGTGGCCCCCTACCTCTTACTGGGGCCATCCCTTGTATATAGTTCTTGTACATGGACCACTGTTACTGTCTCCTTCCTGCCCTCCTTCCCATCCCTGCAATTCCCTTTCCCCTTTTGGTGCTGTTCTTGTTGTTTGTTGTTCTACTTTTCAGTTGTACAGTTTTTATCTGATCTTACACTTTTATAAACATGTTGTTCTCAGCACTTGTGTCCATGGGTTTCATTGTTCCAGTTATGTGGTTGCTCCCTTGTGCCCTGCTGGCTTGCTCCACTTGCTCTCAATAGCTTCCCTGTGAGACTCAGGGCATCCAGCGTGCCCTGGCGCATCTCAGGTTGCACCGGCGCATCTCCAGTTGCACTATAGTGTTTCACAGTGGGGCTGCGCTCGGCGCATCCCACTGTGCATGCCTCTGTAAATTGCTCTGTCTGTGCTCAGTGTAACTGATTTGCACCAGCGCATTTTTGATGCACACAGCACAACCTCTTTGTGAATCCTGCCCATGGCATACAGAGGGTTTAAAGTGAAGTTTACTCAAAGTAAGCAAATGTTTCACATAAAATGTAATACATAACTTAGCCTGAGACATTTACCCAACTATACTCTCAACCAGTTGCTGTTTTGGAGTTTGTTTTTAACTTGCAATTAGCACTCATTTTAGCATGTATTTATTATTCACAGATCTGCCTCTCATTGACTGTGTTCTTTAAAATACAGGGACGCTTGCAATTATAGTTGTAAGCTCCTCATCCTACATGTAATTAGGGAGAATAGTATCCTAAGGTTTTATTATCAGTAGACTGTTTTATTGAAACATACTGAGACATTTTAAAATGTATGTGAGTAGAACTCTCTGCTTGTTGTTATTTTCTGATAACCTTTGACCTTCAGGGGCTTCTCAGCTAAAAGCATACTAGTGTTAATTAGCTTCTCTGATATACTCCTCTTTTATGTTTCGAAAGAGTATGTTAAACCAAAGAGAATTATTTCTGTTTTTTGTGCATTATCTGGGTGTTAATAATATGGGATTTTTTACACAACTGTCATAAAGCTTCTGAAGAAGGACTTGGTTGACCCAAAAGCTAGAGCACTTTGTTCTTTTATTGTAACATCTATGTTGGTCCAGTAAAAGGTATCAAACTATTTGCTTCTGGACATATTTTATTCTGTAATTCTCACCCTTATTTCCTTATTATTAAAGGTATTTTCATGAATTTAGCTCTGGCTGCCTGCCTTGCCTGCCTACACATGACATCATAATTCTGTTTATGACATCAAAATATGTTGCTGTGGAGATCGTTATGATGCCATCAACAGGGAATTGTGGTGTCATGTGTAGAGAATCAGCCAGAATAGATATAGTCTACAGTAAAGGGATCTTGTTTTCATGCAGCCGTTTTCAGTAATAAAGAAAATAGGGAATTAATTACTGAAAGTATATGAAATAATAAAGAAAATGGGATGGAGCTGAATATAAATCTTACTTTTCTCAAAGTTTTCCTAATCCTGTCAGGGGCTCTTTAAGATAATATTGTATTGTACAGAGGAGTCATTTAAAAATTGTTTTCTGTATATTAGTTTTTATTTTTTTATTTCTGTCTCTTTTATGTTGCCTGATCTTGAAGGGCTATTCAAATCTGCAGATCTCCTTACAAAAGAGAAATGTATTTCCAGAAATATGACTGGCTCATCACATTAAAGGTTTGGCATCAGTCCAGAGAGTGTTCTAAAACCTTTTATGATATAAAAAAACATTTTTAAGAGTACTGTCTGCCAGGCTGGCCAAATGGCATAGAGGGCTGAGGTGCTTGGCACCTTACCTCTCGAGCACAGGTCGCCGGGGGCTGGCTGGAGGGCAGGGGAATTGAGCATCTGGAGGACAGCTCTCCTCTCCTGGGGCGAGGAGGCTTGTCAGCTCAGCCCTTGGCTGCCCTGGGGTGGAGTTCTGGAAGTAGTGCTGGCAGCTCGAGTGGCAAGAAGGGAGGGGCCACAGTCAGGTAGTGTATGTGTGCCTCCACGTGCACAAGCTTACGTGTTGCTGTGGATGTGGAGGGACCGCTGGAGAAAAAAAATTTTAAATTGGTTGATGTGGGCTACATGAAGCCCTACCCACCTGCCTCTATCACCATGCCATCACCTGGTCCCCGGCCTGACAATCTGGATGAGAGTCACCTGGTGGGGGGAGGACAGCCCTCCCTTTCCTGGCTCTGCCATGGGGAGGCAATCCATTGGGGATCTAGGACTTGGTGAGCAAGAGAGATAGGTGCCGGGTGAGAGGAGGTGGGGACAGGACTGAGAGCATGGCAACCAGTAAAGAAAAAACTTTATGTAAAAAAAAATTAAAGAGTATTGCCTGCCCTGTTATGTGAATGGGATTAATAGCAGCTCCTCCATTTGTGTCAACAGATTGGGGGTCATGGCAAAATTTACTACACAGGACCAAAAGGACATACTCTATTCTAAAAGAGCTTATACAACTCATCAAGCAACACAGGAAAGGAGCTCGTTATATCAATTGATAGGTTGTGTTTCTTTCTCCCCTCCCTCTTTTTTTTAAAGCGTATCAAATTTCTTCACCCATTGATTGTATGTTCACGTTTTGTCACTAGTTAAGGCGATGTATGTCTTTGATGTGTGTTTTCACTATGGTGGTGTTATAAACTGAGCTACAGAATTACTGTAATGCATGTAATGTAATTACATTGGGGGCATTATTTTACATCATCAGACTTCATCTATTTTAGCCAGTATGTAAGGGGAGCAAACACATTAAGACCCTGCCCCCTAACAGTCGAAGCGCTGGGGTGTCTTTCAGTGTTCCAAGGTTGGCATATATCCCTAATACATTTCTGTGCAATTAGCAGCTAAATCCTTGTGAGAAGTTCTCTTTTATAGTTGTTTCGGCTACAAACAGTGGAGCAAAGTGGGTGTGAACACAATTGAAGAGCTCAGCTGAGCCAAAGCAAATCTAGACCCTGCACTCAGAGAGGGCTGTACTGGATTGGTTTGATGTCCCAAAAGCCCAACTGTATCTTCCACAGCTCTTGACTACTTGGTGGATATTAGGTGGGGAGGGGAACAGGAGGTGAAGCTGAAGGGGGATATAGGGCGATATCAGAATGAACCCCAACGTTGGCTTATGCTGCAGTCTATATCAAGACAGGAGCTGGCAGTAGGGTAAGCAACTGATGGGAGTAAAAAAGGAAGTAAGAAAACAGTTTTAACACAACAAGAAAAAAAATGCATCAAAGTTTTTTATTAATTTGGTTCGTGCTGCCAGAGAAGTAACATTTGTTTATGTTTTCATAACCTTGCTGAAATCACTAACTGTATGGAAATTCTCAGTTGGAGGATACAAATCCCATAGACCTGTGACTCAAGGCTGCCTTTTTGAGGAGGAAGAGCATTTGTGATTTCATTGAGGGGGGAGTAAATTAACAAGTAAGCAGTGCAAGGGGTCTGTCACCTGCAGAGTCACTGCGGTGAATAAAAAAGCAAATCTCTAGTCTTAAAAACATGGGATTCCAGGACTTTGTTTACTAGTGTTTTCTGCATCTCTGTTTTCCACAGAAAACATGGGTTTCCAGACCACAAAAATTCTGGCAACTTGAACCAAGCAGGTTTCCACAGTTCTGTCTGCTTTACTGGCAAAAACTGTTAAACAGTGACCTGTTCATCTGTGTAAAAAAGTGCATATCTTTCGTCCTTCAGAATGAATCCATACAGCCTGATTTTTAAAGGTTGATGCAACGTTTGCGTCAAGCCTTACATCATCCCTGCTGTTTGGTGTAACTGCACCAAGCTCCTTTGATGCGACTGCACCCAGTTTTAGCACATTGGGAGCAGTCATGACACTTTCCACAATTCACAGCAGCTTGCTCCAACTGTTTGTCACAAACCCCAAAAAAGGGGTCCCCAAATAGTGCAGTTAGACCAGGGGGGAGCTGGTCTAACTTGTATCATTTGGGGCAACTGAATCAGAATCACGATCAGCTCCAATGGAATGCCACAAGCCTCCTGCGCCGTATGTTCAGTGCAACAGGGACTTGCGTTATCTGCATCTCATTGCAAAATCGGGCCCTATAATGTTAAACGTAACTTTGTTCAAAAGGCAGCATTCCTCACAGTTCTTTGAAAAGTACTGTGGCTCCCAAGAGAGTCTAACAAATTTTACAGTAATAATGCTAACTATACACAGTAGTAGTAAATTCATGTCCTTATGGTTTAGGGTTTTTTTTTTCTACATTTATTTTGTTTGAATTTACCCAGGATAACCCAGCTGAGATGTGGCATTTTGTCTTCAGTAGGGTCCTGTTTCAGCCCATTTCCACAGATGGGTTAACTGCATGACTGAGGGGTTAGGTGAAATGCTTAAGGTCACTCAACAAGTTTTTGTCTCTGGCTGGGTTTGAACCTGTGATCTCCTGGTTCCTTAGCCATTGGTCTAACCACTAGCCTACACTGCCTTGACAGAGCTGTATGTTGTATGCATTAACATGAATCATAAAAGGAGGCAGCAGTGCATGTGCAGTATGTCAGACCAGATAAGGCTATGCATTAGGAGATCCTGGTTTAGATCAAAACTTAGCTGCTACTCCATTGATTGATTGACTGATTTACATATTTATTTATTTATCTATCTATTGACTGGAGACCAGAATGAGTACACTGAGCTGGAGCTCATTTACAGGTGTGACCCAAGAGAGGTGTTACAAGAGGGAGTGATCCTATTATGGGAGAGTCATTTGACCTCATTATGTTTCAGTCTTCCCACATGATGGACAAAGTGGTTGGTGTAACCAGACTTTACTGTATTGAAATTGTCTGTGCTTTGGAATTTTCCAGTGCCCAGAAAAAAATCACCATTGGCATCAGCAGAGCTCCGGTACAGTGGTGGATCCAGTATTACTAAAGATCCTGTGGTGGATCCAGTATTACTAAAGATCCTGTGGTGGATTCAGTATTACTAAAGATCATGTGGTGGATCCAGTATTACTAAAGATCCTGTGGTGGAGCCAGTATTAGTAAAGATCCTGTGGTGGATCCAGTATTGCTAAAGATCCTGTGGCAGATCCAGTATTGGTAAAGATCCTGTGGTTGATCCCGTATTGCTAAAGATCCTGTGGTGGACCCAGTATTACTAACGATCCTGTGGTGGATCCAGTATTAGTAAAGATCCTGTGGTGGATCCAGTATTACTAAAGATCCTGTGGTGGAGTCAGTATTAGTAAAGATCCTGTGGTTGATCCAGTATTGCTAAAGATCCTGTGGCAGATCCAGAATTACTAAAGATCCTGTGGAGGATCCACAATTACTAAAGATTCTGTGGGTGATCCAGTATTACTAAAGATCCTGTGGAGTATCCAGTATTACTAAAGATCCTGCAGCAGCAGGACCCTTTTAGACAGTAATATGACATATAAGCAACAATCCTGCATACCATAATTTATTTCTAACACAACAAAAATTAACTTTATCATGGTCAACTACCAAGAGTGTAATATTGTGAAAACCAAGTAAGCTAAACTCCAGTTTAGAAAAAGATGTTGTGACTTTTATTATGTTATATTCCCACCTGTTTAAATAAACCAGCACTTTGTGGTCTGAATGATGTCATCTTCTCAAGGTATATGGTGGTTAGCAGGTCTTGTTTCAGTTCTCCTCATAATGGGTTTATCTGGCCCCTGCATTAGGTTCCTAACAGGTGTGGTGCTCTCCAACCGGTCCTGTCTGGCTTCTAGAAAGGCATTTACAGGACTGGGCCTCTTCAGAAACCAGGTAGAACAGGCCGGTGAGCACCACACCCTTAAAGGAGAAGACTCCTGTATATTTATAATTTGGATATATCTGATGTATTTATTATACATTACATCAAGTACTGTACATATGTCAATAAGAGATCAGCCATTTCTTCTGTTGCAGCACATATCTAGAGTTTGAGGCTCTGACACAAAGTAGTAAAATGTCAAGCAAGCCTCCATTTACATGCAAATGAGGTACTTGTAATACAGCCCCTCCCATTCCTTGATGTCACTGCAGCAACAGTGCAAAACAAAACATAAGGGTGTCAATGCTGTCTAGCATGATTTTAGTTTAAGTTTGCAATGGCTTAAGGCAACTCTGTCACGCAGTTCACAAAGGGAGTAGTACCTGTAGCCTTAATACTCTATGTGTAGAGCAAATAATACATCTAATAGTATTTCATTCACAGGAAGCAAAAGCTGTTTCTTTGCACTGCTCATTTCTCTCTGTGAGACAGTTGTAACATGTTGTGGAAAGCAGTAGACTGAATCAGTCAATCAACCAATCGATCAATCGAACAGTCAATCAGTCACTCTGTATTGAACCAGGTGAGCACCCTTAAGAAGATTTGTTACAAGATGAGCCTGGGCAGTTTACCAAAGGATCACACAAGACTGACTTATACACATCCCCTTTCAGCAGCCTGAAAGTGGAGAGCTAGATCATTTACTTTATAAAGTGTATTGTTTTACATTTCAAATGCTCCTTAAATTTGAGTTTCTGACTGGAAATACCAAGACACAGAATGCATATGACATGGGAGGAATGAGCTAAGCAAATACAGAGCACTACAAACAGAGACTGATTAGTGTCTTTACCTACAACAGCTAAGGTGTAGCATCTGATTTGTGAGGGACATCCTACTTCAAATGCTGGCATTACAAAGTGTGTGGGGGGGGGCTGCCACAGCTTATCCTTAGTACCCTGAAAAAGTGAAGTGCTATAGGTTTCACATCACTGCTAATGATTTATAATGGGAATTGGGGCACTTTTAAACCTTGGACCTGTGGGCCATCACAGTTTCTAAGGAGGTTAGGGGAACTTCTTAAGGGTTAGAGGGTAAGGCACTCTAGTAGGATTTGAACCAGAGTCCCCCAGTGCTTGTGTCTGTGCTTTCCTGGTAACCTATTCCTTGCCATAGCTGAATTCTTTATTGCCTTACAGCAGCCATCCAATCACTGACTGCCTAGTTACAAAGGGAAAGGGGCCTATTTGCAAGATTGTTTCTCGCTGCTGGTGTCAATCAAAACAGAGAATGTTAACACACACACACACACACACACACACACACCATATACAACAGCTGCATAATACCACTTAAAACTCTTGTTGTACCCAGAGTCATTTATTGGGTAAACTGTTTTTGCTAACAGAAACAGTAACACAACACATACAGGCACTTCCTCATATGAATACTATATATACCTCAAATCAGTGCTGCATCACACTCACATAGTCCTAGTCCCTATTAGACCTGCACTTCAGGATGTGCACAGCACTTAACAGGTTCCTCCATTACTCAAGTGGGGAACCAAATATTGTGGGTTTGGTCTACTGATGGAACTGCATTTAGTGCAGCACCATTATCTGTTGCTCTGATGACATCATCCTCCAGCAAAATTGATGGTAAAATGGAGGACAAATACTTCGATAACTTCGGGGAGCTGTATATTTTTATTTATAATCTAGATCTGGACAGCAATAGGACTGCTGGCAACTGGAGGAGGCACACAACAGTTACACATAAGGAGTTGGGAAAATATTGGTGTGGAACTATGGGAGACCTCCCCTTTAAGAAACTAAATCCAGGGACAAGGTAAACCCATTACAAAGGCACAGATGCTCACCAGGAAAGTCACAACCCTTCATGCCAAAAAAAAAATATAATTCCAGAAGTGGAAAAACTGAAATGATACAAGACCTGATTACCACCACAGAGTACTTTGTGAAAGTGGCACCATCCAGGCCATAGAATGTTGATTTGTTTAAACAGGTGGAAATCCAGCGTAATCTTTTTATAAACTGCAGTTAAGCATGCTTTGTTTTTTTACAGTATTTGATGTACAGATTGCTCCTAGCAGTCTACTAAATTAAAACTGTCTTTCCCTAGGAAGGGTAAAAGGCATCCAAAACCTTCCCCACTTCCAAGAGTTATCGTATTCAGTACAAAATATAGATAAGAAGCATTTTGCCTGCTTCCTGACAGATCAACATCTTTAAGCCGACTGAAATGGTGGGTGCAAAAACAGTCAGGGGATTCAAGCAGGGCGGGGACATAATGATGGGAATAGTATTTACTGGGGGCGACAGGACCAAGGAGGAGAATGGGGAGAGGATGGGGAGGGTTAGTATCCTGGAGGAACAGTAGGTTCCAGGGATTATAGGGAACTTGGGCAGACTGGATGGACCTCTGGTCTTTTTCTGGAGTCATTGTCTATGATTCTATAACCCTGTCACTTTTCATTATTGCAACAGTATCCCTTTTTTTTGGGGGGGGGGGATTTCAATATGCCAAAGGGGTGAAGAGGTGAACAATAATCCATTCACAGGGTAAAGAGTCCTTCAGGAGCTCACTAAATTGAAGGTGGACAATGCGATGGGACCAGATGGCATACACCCAAGGATATTAATAGAACTATGAAGGGAGATAGCAGTACCTCTGGCAGCCATGTTCACTAAGTCATTCAACACAGGGGTGGTACCAGAGGATTGGAGGAGGGCACATATGATCCCTCTACACAAATCCGGCAGCAGAAAGGAGGCTGGGAACTATAGGCCAGTCATCCTCACTTTAGTAGTGGGAAAGATCATGGGGACATTGCTTAAAGAAAAGACAGTGGGGCATCTAGAAGCCATTGGAGTCCAGGACCATAGGCAACACGGATTCACAACGGGGAGGTCATGTCAAACAAATCTGGCTGATTTCTTTGACTGGATGACAAAGGAATAAATCAGGGTGGGCAGTGGACATCACTTACCTTGATTTCAGTAAAGCCTTTGACACCATCACACATAGGAGGCTGATAAACAAGCTGGGTAGGCTGGACATGGGGGACAGGGTGGTAAACTGGGTTAGAAACTGGCTAACAGACAGGAGGCAGAGGGTGGTGGTAAATTGGGTGTAGTCTGGGGAGAGGGGGGGGTGACCAGTGAGGTGCCTCAGGGATCGGTCCTGGGGCCAGTCCTGTTCACTGTCTTCATTAGCGACATTGCAGAAGGGCTGGAGGGAAAGGTCTGCAAGTTTGCAGATGACACCAAGATCTGTAACAGAGTGGATACCCCAGAGGTGGTGGAGAAAATAAGGAAGGACCTGGGGAAGCTTGAAAAAAGGTCTGAGGACTGGCAACTGAGGTTTAATTCAAAAAAGTGCAAAAAAATTGTGCACCTGGGACCCAGAAACCCTGGGGAAAGCTACAGGATGGGGGGGAGTTGCTGACAGTCACAAAGGAGGGAAAGGACCTAGGGGTTATTATTTCAGATAAGCTGAAAATGTCAAAGCACAGTGCTAAGGCAGCTGGGAGGGCCAGTGGCATGCTGGGGTGCATAGGCAGAGGTATCACCGCAGAAGGAGGGAGGTAGTGATGCCATTATATAAAACCATGGTCAGGCCTCACATGGAGTACTGTGTGCAGTTCTGGAGGCCACATCTTCATAAGGACATTAACAGGCTGGAGATAGTCCAGAGAAGGGCAACTAAGATGGTACAGGGCTTGCAACACAAGACTTATGAGGAGAGATTAAGGGACCTCACTATGCACTCACTGGAAGAGAGGAGGGAAAGAGGGGACATGATAGAAACATTCAAGTACCTCAAGGGTATAAACAAGGTACGAGGGAAGACATTTTCCAATACAGGAGGAGCACAAGAACGAGAGGGCATGACATGAAATTGGAAGATGGGAGGTTAAGAGGGAATGTGAGGAAGTTCTCTTTCACAGAAAGGGTGGTGGATGCATGGAATGGTCTGCCTCAGGAGGTGGTAGGAGCGAGCACTGTGAAAGGATTCAAGCATGCTTGGGACAGGCATGGGGAACCATAGAGGTACGGCAGTGGGTGGGTAAGAAGCAGTAATCCAGTACAAGGGCTTATGGACAGACTAGATGGGCCAGGTGGTCCTTATCTGCCCACAAGTTCTGTGTTTCTGTGTTTTTATGTAAAGATGACATACAGGTAAGACCCATCTGTGGCAGGCCTATTTTACATTTTTAGCAATATTTTATTATATTTTTGTAGCTTTTCAAACTTCTAGAGTGTTTGTTTTTTAAAAGTTGCCTATGGACCAATTTTGTAAGTGCAATAAGACACTCCCGGGCATTGGTTTTGCTGGTTTTATCACACTTCCAGTGGCTAAAGACATTCAGCCTGGAGCCTCGTTACACCCCCCCTGGGCATGTGGCAAAACCAGCACAACCAGCACCCTGTCATATCTTATTGCTTATGGAACTGATGAAGCCTAAAGGCCAAAGACCCTGACTGCATATACACACTTATAGCAGACACTCACTTATAACAGACAGATTTGCCTTGTCAAAAGCCCAAAGCTATGCCAGTAATGCTAAAAATCCCATTTATACCATACTCTGCAACCCCTGTATAGCGGACGTTGAGAGGTCCTCTGTACCCCTGTTACATGTTGCAAATTGCCTGCTAATTTTCATCTGATTATTTAGCTGGTTTGTCTTGCACTATAAAGACATCACTCACCTCACTTGATGCCTGATACCTGACACCTTACTCCATGGGATTGCTCCTGTGCCCTCCTGATCCCCCAATCAGCACAGGTTCTGTATAGCGCAATCTTACCACTCACATTTACTGCTCAGCCCCCTGATTCCAATGATCATATATACTTATAACAGACAAAACCTGCTTGCACAAATGTCCATTATAAGAGGGTTCCACCGTACATGTCTTATTACACAATAAATATAAAAAAATCCTAATTGGTCAGCTGAGGTCATTGCCAGTGGTTAAATCCTACAATAATCCACAGCTGTGGAATGAAATTTCCAAAAAAAAAGTGACATATATTTTAAATCTATTTTACACATGGGTCCATTGAATACTCACAATAAGGCACTCCAGGACATTGGTAATTGGGTTTTATCCACTTCTCATGTGGTAAAGTCACTCGGCTGCACCTCGTTATACATCATATGAGACATAGGAAAAGCCCCCAAAAGCTCATACCTGTCTTTCATTATAGCTCAAATAAAGCTTTCCACTTGTGGAATCAGAGAAACAGAAACAAGTCTGTAAATGTAATAAGGTCATGAATTGTACTTTATCACAATGGTAAGGCTATGCCTGTGGTTCAATGGGTGGAGCAACAACGTCACTCCTCCATCAGGCCTTAAAAGGCCACTCCTCCTGGACTGTTCCAGGATTTGTTTCTTCGTTGCAGCTAGAGACTCCGTCAGCTGCCCCTTCTCCTGCTCCCATTTTTCCTTGTTCTGCTCCTAATTCTTGTCTAGCCTATGGCTGCCCCCGCACACCATCCCTCTGCTTCCCCCACTCTTTCATTTATTTTCTCCTGCTGCTTCCAGCAGCTGCCTGGTCCTGTCTCCCATTTCTGCCTGCATTTATCATCTCCTCTGCTGCTCAGTTTTGCCCCCAAGGCACTGTTTCTGTTTGCCCCACTTTGGGGGGATTTCCTACCCTGCTTCCACCCACCTGGTTCCCTTTATTACTTTCAGCTTTCCAGTCTGACTTTCCGGCTCAGTTTCTGTGTGCGCAGCCATCCCTTCCCATGCTTGCTTTTGGCTCTCCCTTTCTTTTAGGGTTCCTGCCCTATTGGCCATCCATCTCCATCCTGTCATCCATTCCTGCTGGTCCTACCTGGGACCCCCGGGGTATTGGACATATTTGTTCATTCGTTTTTTCCTTCTCTACTTTTACTGCGTTCTTGTCTATACCCATTTCGCCCCATGGTCTGTCAGCCCTCTCCCTTGACCCTCACCTCATCTTCTTCCTTGTCCAGTGCTTTCTTTGTTTTTTTTTTTCCCATCCTGCTTTCACCTTGTCCTTCTCTCCATCATCGTACATTGTCCATTTCTTATTTAACCTTAACCATACCGGCCTTCTAGGCTTCATTTCATAATCGTACATCGTTCGTTTCATTACTCACCTTAAAACGTTCAGGCTTTCAAGGCTTCTCTCCATCATCGTACATCGTCCATCTCATACTTCGTCTTAACCATTCCAGCCTTCAGGGCTTCTCTCCATCTTCGTACATCCCAAGAAGTCCACATCTAGAGCATGCGAAACCTTGAGCGGAATCCTTCTCCCTGGCCCATCGTGAGAATGTCTTCGCTCCAGATGGACCTTGAATCATCCCTCGTTTCGGTGACACCTCTGGATGTAGAATTTACAACTTCAGGCTGTGAGGGGTGGGCCTCTCATCATCAGGGCCCCTTTGGCTGCCCGAGTGGGTTTGGAGGCACCCTGTACGCCATTCTCCATCTGACCGCCTATGGTTCATCTGATCTATTTCGTAGGCTCATGTAGGCCGGCTGAATGCCTCAGCGGTCTTTTCTCTCCTCCTTTGCTTTTGGGCATCTAGTTGCAGACACATCACTCACAACCCTTGACAGCATTCCTGTTAAAAGGACAGAGCAAGAGCTTCATCTAAATTGGAATCTTTTCCTTTTCCCTCTATATCGACTCTAACTTGTAGTAGCGAGCCATCACTAATCAAAACATCCCTAAACCTGGAGGGAAGGTGACCTAGGCCTTGGATCCCCAGAAGTTTCCTCCTCAAAGAGGGTTTTTCCTCTCCTCCATGCCAAAGGTCATAATCTTAGACAGGGTTAGTGCTTTTCATAGGTTCCGTAGTTAGGTTCCGCTGTTGGATGGAGTCGGATGGTGGCCCTGGCTGTTCCCTCTCTCCTTAGGAAGTACGCCCTTCTGCATCTTGTCAGATTTCCTTTCGTTCATCGTCCTCATCATATCTCGTTCTTCTCCTGTCCTTCCGTTCTACGTCTATCACCTTACTTTCCAGTCTCGATATATTCTGATTTCTTGCCTCCTCAATGTTTGACATCCTTTTGGGTATTCTTTTTGGTCTTCTTCCTAAGCTACTTTTAGCCAAGGGAATCATTCCTATTAAACATATAGGGGTGGAACCCTCCTCTAGGGTTCCTCACTGTCATACCCCTGTAGGGTGGTATATCCCACAGATAGAGAGGTGAACAGCCACAATGTATCTAAGTCACACAAGCCTACATCATATCAAGTTGTGTAAGCACATAAAAATGATAAGGTTATGCCTGTGGTTCAATGGGTGGAGCAACAATGTCACTCTCCCATCAGGCCTTAAAAGGCCACTCCTCCTGGACTGTTCCAGGATTCGTTTCTTCATTACCTCACCATCTTCCCCTACTCCTCCAGTGGCACAGCTCTCTTTTCCGTTGGCTTCTTCCTAAGCTACCTTTAGCCAAAGGAATTATTCCCACAGCACTTATAGGGGTGGACACCTCCTCTAGTGTTCCTCATCATCGTGTCCCTGTAGGGTGGTTTATCCCACGGATAAGAGAGACAAACAGCTACAATGTATCTAAGTCACACAAGCATACATCATATCAAGTTGCGTAAGCACATTGAAACAGTTTTTTTCGGTATCCGTTGAAGACAGCACAGATTTTACCGCGGGGTACAAAACTGCACAGTGAAAATACAGTAGCAGCTGTGAAAACAGGAAATGTATAGTGTAGACATAACAGTGCTATCCCTGTGGCTGTTTTCACCTTCCAAATGTAAGTTTGGAAGTGTTCTGTCACCATAGCTGTGTGGCTACAGCAACAAGCTATGGATGGCGGTGGTGCCTATGGCCATCCCAGGTTTGGGTCCCACCTCACGTCACTTCTTTTGATATTTTGTTTTTGTTTCCTCAGTTGCCATGTGGTCACCCCCTCCCTTGCCTTCCCTTCCACATGTGCCAGACTATATCCCCCCCTTCCCCAAGCTGTTCCACCACCTCAACTTACTCCCTGTCCTCTTTCTCCCCCCCCACCCAAGTGGAGCATACTGCAGAGTTCCTCCAGTGACTCTGCCCACCCACCCAGATTAACACCCTATCCCCACATGTGTCCCCTTGAGGTAATTATATTATAGGAGTGCAGGGGGCAATGCCCCTGCAAAGCTCCCCCACCAAAAATTACTTTTTCTAAAAGATGTTGTCAGCACTTCTGCCACGCTATTCCATCCACGTGGTTATCATAGTAAACCGTTTTTTTCAGTACTGGGTATTAGGAAAATAGTTCCTTAATATTTGGGGTATGTTATATATAGTGTGGTCAGCAAACTCCTGAAGAAGCCAATAGTTGTTTGTTGAAATGCTGGGGTAAGCCTGCTGCTTAAGTATGAAATAAATGGGTTAAATGCTATGGGAGTCCACCGGAACTCCGTTCCACCATTCCTTACAAAACTGTGTGACAGTTCCACCACCTCTGTCATCTTTCTCCATAGACTTTTGCAGTAGAGTTCCACCACCGAGCATTCTAGATGTGAGAGTTCCCTCAGCTAGACATTTCCAGTTTAACTACTGGAAATAAAAGACTTTTCAAGCAGAACCTTAGCATGTCAATTATTTTTCTGGACCCCCTTGCAACTGTTCTTGCTGCTCTTGCATTCAGGAGCTGGCTGCACCAGGAGATTTTTTTCAAAAATACATACTATTACCTGTAGTTCTCCCTAGCTGGAAATGGAGGAATGACAAATGCATTGACTAATTACTTTGTATCAGTATTCAGTCAGCAAGTTGGAGGCCATAGCCAGTTCTGGACTGAAGTTTTGAGAGAGGCATAAGCTGCACCAGAAGCAATGCTAATCATGCCTGACTTGGTAGGTATTTATTTTTATTTTATTTTATTTTATAATTGTTGACCAGGAATGACACACTAAGCCGAGGCTTGTTTCCAGGCATGTCCTGAGAGCACAGGGAAGTTAAGTGACTTGCTCATGGTCACACAGTATGCAAGTGGTGGCTGTGGGATTCAAACCCAGTTCTCGAGGTTTGAAGCTCATTGCTCTTTAACCCTATGCTATACTGCCTCCCGGGTATGTATCCAGGTATTTATCCAAAGGGTGTGAATCTGGGAAAATACCAGGGTTTGGATGATGTCCACTTGAGGGTAAACGTGGAGTTAGAAGGGGGTTTAGCTAGCCACTTACTGACAGTTTTCTGGACTCCTAGCAGACAAGGATGGTGCCCAACAACTGGAAGGCCCATCTAGTCTGCCCTATTTTCCCTGCCTATTTCTACAACCTGGGCCCTATTTGGTCATAGGTGTCCCTGCTTCCCCTCCCCACTTCCCTCTACCTGTTATGCCCATGTGCTTATTCCATGCATACTTGAAGCTCGCCACTGTCTTCACCCCCACCACCTCTTCTGGCAGGCTGTTCCAGGATCTACAACCCTTTCTGTGAAGAAGTATTTTCTCAAATCCCTCTTAAACTTCACCTGCTCAAGCTTCATTACATGCCACCAAGTTCTGGAACTCCTCTTCCACTGAAGACTTCCTTCTTGCACCTTGTTCACCCCAGTGAGGTATTTATAGGTCTGAATCATGTCCCCTCTCACTCCTCTTTCCTCTAGAGAATACATGCCAAGCTCCCTCAGCTTCTCCTCATATAGTTTCTCAAACACCCCCTCACCATTTTGGTAGCTCTCCTCTGGACTGCCCCCACCCTGTCAATGTCCTTGCGGAGAAACTGGACACAGTAGTCTAGGTGGGAGTCGGAATAGCAAACACTATTGTGACAACACTAACTCCCCTCTCCTGCTACAAATCATGCTCCATATGCAACCCAGCATCCGGCTAGCTGTGCTTACTGCCTTGACACACTGTCCTGCCACCATGAGATCATCAGAGATAATTACCCCAAGGTCCCTTTCTTGCTTGGTGACTGTAAGGAAGTATCTTCCCCCCCATCCTAAACACAGCCCCTTGGTTTCCCCTCTTGAGGTGCATGATGTTTGCAGCTTTTTGGCATTGAAACCCAGCTGCCACACGCTAGACCACTCAGGTTTCCCCAGATCCCTTTTGGTTTTCTCCACCCCCTTCATGGGTGTCAACACTATTGTAGATTTTTGTGCCATCCATAAAGGATACATCTTCTACTCCAGTTCCTCTGCAATGTCACCTATGAAGACATTGAAGGGGACAGGATCCAGTGCTGATCCCTGTGGTACCCCACTCTCCTATCCTCCGAGTGACTGCATTTACCACCACCCTCTATTTCCTATCCTTTAACCAGTTTGATATTCAGTTTACCACCTTCCCTCCAACCCTCAAGTTTCTAAGTTCCTTAAGGAGTTGGTGACATTTTCAGGAGTACTTTAACAAAACCTAATATTTAGACACAGTCCAGCTTGTACAGTATTTCCCATTAGTGCTGTATTCCGCCTCCTCATTATTTATTACTGCGGTCATCTGTATGAAAACAGGATCTTTACTCCTGAAGAGTTCACCTATTCCTGCTGCTTTCTCCCTACCTGAAGTCATAGAGGACTGCCTGTGATATCACAGTTACTCCCATGGCAACAGATTATGATGTCACAACAGAGGATCATGACTTGAAGTAGGGAGTAAGCTATAGAGGCAGATGGATTCTAAAGGAACTCTAAGGGATAAAGATCATACATTTATGGAAATTTCCTTAGTAATAAATAATGGGGAGGAGAAATATATAAAATATAAATGGAATGCAGGCAGAATTGTACCTAATTATTATGTTTTTTTAATGTTTTCTTTGAGGTGTCAGTAGCTCTGTAATTAGCCTACTATATGGCAGAGTGTCAAAGACCTTACTGAAGTCCAGATAGGCCGCATCCACTGCCTTTCCCTGGTCCACTTCCCTAGTCACCCAATCAAAGAAGTCTAAGAGATTTGTTTGACACGACCTCCGCCTTATGAAGCCATGCTGCTGGTGATCCTGCATCATCTTTGCCTCTAAGTACTCCATTAGTTTCTCCTTCAGCAGGGTCTCCATTAGTTTCTCCAGTACTAATGTGAAACTGACTAGCCTATAATTACTAGCATCCTCCTTGCTGCCACTCGTGTGTACAGGACCACATCGGCTCTCCTCCTGTCCTCTGGAGCTACCTCTATCTCCAGTTAGTTGCTGAACATAGCTGTCAGAGGGGCAGCTAGCGCTGTGCTCAGTTATTTCATCACCCATCTGGTCCCATGACCTTATTTTCTCTTAAGGCTCACAATCCCCTTCAGACTGTTTCCACCAAAAATTCACTTGTGTCCACTCCCTCACCCCTCCCCCCCATGCCTGCAGATATATGTTGGTCCATCCCCTCCCCCCTCCTCTGTGAAGACTAAGCAGAAGTACTCATTTAAGATTTTAGTTTTTTGGTCATCATCTACATAGTCCCCATCCCCTGTTCTCCTGATCCTCATTATCCTTCCTCTTGCTTTCTTCTCTTCAAGCACTTATCTGAAGAAAGTCTTATCTCCTTTTTTACTTCCCTGGCTATCCTCACCTCTGTTTGTGCCTTAACTGCCGTCACCTTCCTACCTGCATCCCTTTGTTTATCTAAATATACATCCCTGTCTCCCTCTATCTGGGTCTTCTTGTATTTATTAAAAGCTGTTTTTTCTCCTGTACCACCCTAACCACCTCCTTTGAAAACCATGGTGGCCTCTTTTTCCTCCTACCCTTGCTTATTTCTTTCAAACAATTTGCTGTTGCCTTAGTTTTTCCCTCCTTTATCCTTTTCCATTGTTCCTCCACTCCTTCCTCTCCAACTTCCCCTTCAAGTATTTACAAAGTCCCATTTCTTTAAAATCTGCCTTCCTGAGGTCCAGGGCTCTTGTCCTAGTGAGATTTTTCTTCTGCCCAGTCTGTATACTAAACCACACCATAAGATGATCATTTGTACCCAGGGTACCTAGGTGATTGCCTTCTCTGAGAAGGAAGCCAGGCAGGTGGATATGATCAGCCGATGAATGTAGTCTGCTTGGACTTCAGCAAGGCCTATGGCACTGTACCACTTGGAATACGCTTGAAGAAAGTAGCACAAAATGAAGTCAACAAAGTGTATAGTTGGTGGATAGCAAAATTGTCTGTTGTGGATGAGAAAACTGTCCTGCAGGTAGGAAGAAGAGAGTGATGATGGTTGGCCACTATTCACAGTGGAGGGATACTCTGAGTGGAGTGCTGCAGTGGTCACATTACTCTTTAAAATATTAATTCACTAGCTGGTCCAGTGGCACTCAGGGCTGAGGCACTGGACACCTTACCTCACACTATGCTGGTGACTCGGGTTCAGGAATGATCTCAGGTCACCAGGGAGCTGGCATGGGGGGGAGGGTCAGAACAGGATTGAGCTGCAGTAGGCAGCTCTCCCCTCCCAGGGGTGGTTGTCCACTTCCCCTGTAGTTCCGCTCCCACCGGGTGGCAGTCCAGTGGGAAGCGTAGGCAAGGGGGAGCAATGGCAATGATGCCAGGGGTAGGGCAGAAGGGACCGAGCCAGTGCCCAGTGTGCATGTGCACCTCCATGCATGCAAATGTGCATGTCTTCCAGGGTCCCAGATCGAGGGTACAAAAGGGGAAAAACAACTACAAATGTATATAGAAAAAATATTAATTCAGTGTCCTGGATAAGGAAGTCATCATCAAGCTGCTGAAGTTTGCCAATTACAGTAAACTGGCAAAAAGAGTGGACTCAGCTGCAGCTGCACTAGAGGGAGGACCTGAATACAATAGAGGTGTCCTCTGGGTCCATCTTTAGCATTTTCTCAACTCCATGAGGAATTACATATATGCTTGTAGTTCTCCTTCTGCAACCCCTCTGAATGTCAGTTTATATCTAATATCACTCCATTTATTTCCTCTGTGAATTATTATGCAAAATGTTCAATTCAGATATTCTGCAAGCCATTCATCTGGTGTTATAAAATACGCCATGAAAATCCTGTAACTCCATTGGTTGAAACGCATCACATACAGGTGCTCAGATTCTTTTTGTGTAAATTGGAATTTTGGAAATTTTGATTCCAAATCTGATTGTGTTCTGAAACTGATTAAACCAGTGGGACAGAATTGGAATTTCTGATTCCACATACTAATACCGTAGCATCCCTGTCTCCCCCACCTCAGTTCATACAGTGAGAAAGAACGGAAGGAAAGTTGAAAAAAAACACCACCCTGTCTGAGAACACCATCTTCCCTACCTTAAGTCTCCCTATCTTGTGTGATGAAGAAAATGCCTTGCCAGCAGTCATTTTGTCTTCCAGTCCTCCACGTCCATTATGGCTGCTGCTAAAAGGGGGCCCTTCCACCTCTGTCACCCAAATTGAGTTGACTCATGTGTCCATATGTGGCCATTCTACAACCCGACTGCAATGTGGTATGTGCACTCCAACCCCAACCCAAGTCCCACCACCTGGCCATCACTGGGTCTTAACCAATTCAACTTAACCCACACTTGTGATCACCTGAGTCCCAACAAGCTGCCTCCAGTACAAAAACAAAGATTCTGAATGCCCAGCTAAACATCCTCCTCATGCTTCTCCATTGCCCTCACTGAGTACTCTGAGAAACTGAGAGGGGAGGAGGTGGTCTACTTGCACCTTATCCTGCATTTTGTGTCACTCAGACACATTGAACTGAATAACTTGTGCCTGGGGAAATGCAGAGTTAGGTGCAGGTAGGCCACCTCCTCATCATCTCTCAATTTTCCTGAGTACACAATGAGGGAAATGGAGGAGCATGAGGAAGATGGTTGGATAGTCATGACGTTTGTTTTCGTGCTGGTGACAGTTTGTTGGGACTTGGGTCATCATGGATGTGGGTTGGATTGGGTGGGATAAGACCCAGTGAGGGTTAGCAGGAAGAAATGGGGGCATGAAATTTGTGACTGTGATTTGTGAATGGCAGTATTGGTGTTCCCTGGGATGGGCATTTGGGCATGAGGAAGGACATGGACACAGTGGCCTAGAGCTCTGGACTCGAGGACCTCAGACTGGGACATGGAGGGCAACGTTAACATCACCTGCAGTCCCAGGGGTCTAAGGAAAACAATTTGTGGACTATGGAGGAGACACATGGGGAACCTCCCAGTGTTTTGGTGTGGGCACATGCAGATGGATTAGAACTCAGAAACAGATTCCAATTTGGATTCTAGGATACAATTTTGTTTTTTGGAATTCAGATTTTAGCCCTGAAGTTCTGAAATTCTGAATTCTGAAAAAAATTATTTGGAATCCAAGGAATCTGATTCTGTTCAACAAATTTCGAGCAACCCCACATCACGTGATCATTGATTTTTGTTTCTGACAACCACACACTTCACCTGAACTACATATTTTTTTAACGAATAAAAGCCCATTTTATAAGTGGGATAACTCACTCCTGAGTGTGTAATTATAAGGGAATAATGCACTTCTCAGGTGGTTATATGTTGTCCCTTACTTAGTTCACCATTTTCCTGGTCTTTTAGTGGACCAACAGACATTTGCATCTTTTTCTGATCATTTACATATCTGTAGAACCTGTTATTGTTATCATTGATAATTGCCATCTGTTCCTCTGCTGCCTGTTTTTCCCCCTCTGATTTTGCTTTTGCACTCCTTGAGCTTGTATTAAGTTTTATCTGTTTTTCTGGTTTCTAGATGTTTACTTTTTCTTTATGCTTCCTTTTCTTCTTAAGTGTTTCAAGTACTTCAGTTACCATCCATGTTGTTCTGCATCTTTCAGTGCTGTACTTTTGTTTCTGAAGTAACCAGTCCTGCTTTAAGCAGTATGTATTTTCCTTAGAGTTGTTGACAGTTCTGTTATCTCTGGTCAGGAAACTTATACTAAGGAGCTGCCTGACCATGGACTAAATGAGTCAGTATTTGAATTGTTTTTCTCCAGCATATAATAAATAATTACCTTAAAGGGCTATGCTCATAACTTCTGAGTACGAACCAGGTGGCTGTAAGCACTTCAGCCAAGCCCCTCAAAACAGCATCTTGACAACATGAAGTGGGGAATGGGGCTACAGGATGCTTAATGGACCATGAATGAGGATCGGAGAAGTGAGTCACCTAAAGATCATTTCTTAAAGGGGAACAGTCAGCCCTAAGAGCCCCGCACCCAACTGTATGGCTGGTCACAATTTGAACTTTGTGTACAAAAACATTTTTTTTTGTTACTTATTGCAGTATAGTAGATTGTATCAGACTAAATCTGTTGACTTCTAAGCTGACATTTTCTGTAACTACAAAGTCCAGAATCCCCTGCAGCTGACATCAGAGGAGGACTGCATCAATGCAGATTCAATGGCTTGCAGTGCATGTTGGGGTTTTTATACATGCTAACTTTAGCATTATAACAAATAAAAAACAAAAACACAGAAGTGTAAAGAGCCCACTGGTTCACAAACCTCGCTGGTTTTGTGACATCACTGAGGGACCCAAGCTTCACGCTCATGCCAAACAATGTCACAACACCAACAAGGTGTTTGAAACAACTTGTTCTTAATACTTTGATACAAATTGTTTTCCATATACTGTATGAGAAAAGGTAGCCAGAGAACAGCAACACCATCTAAATGTAAGAGGCTGAAACAAAAGAGTCCTACGGTGCTGAGTAACTGTAACACCAGAAAGACCTCAATTGTTGTTGTTGTTTTTTTTTGAGCTTGCAATGCATAAAGTCAAAAGGAGTACACTAATCTCTGCAATGAGAGGATTTCAGTTTAGTTGATAGCTAAAGCTGCTACCTTTGGGAAACTGGGTTCCTCGATTAAATCCCAGTGAGGGCTGGAGGTGCGTCTTCCCAAGCAAAGTGAATAGACATAACAGGAGGGAAGAAGGAAGGAAGAAAGCCCCAATTCAAAGCATATTATTACACCTGAATGATGCTCATAGCTGTTTAAGGAAGACATGGTTTTCAGTAAAACAGAAGCCTCAGGCAAAGGTCTGTAACTCTCAGTGCAGGTTGGGGGGTGGGGACCCATAAAGTCGAAGTGAGGTCTTTAAGTTTATGAACTCAGTAATAATCTTCTGGGGGTATTGATGACAGCACACATGTAGTTTCTTGCTTTCCTGTGGAAATTACAAAGAGGTAACAGCAACAATGAAATGCCTGGAGCACTGCATAAAAGCTGAAAGAAATGTTCTTTGCCTTTGTAGCAAATCTCAGTTTATTGGTAACATGTACATCCTAAAATGCCAGCCAATTTTGGGGCACGTGGGCCCAAAAGGAAGGAAATGCTGCATTACTCGCAAAGGTCACCCACAGAGTCATTCTTTGTGAAATGCCTCTGATCAGGGTTGAGAATATTTTGGGGTTCATCTAGATGATATCCTACCTTTGTTGGACATATAGACCAAGTTGTCAAAACGGCAAATATCAAACTGGGAATCCTCCATAAACACAAACATTCAATGACAACTGAGGCATTGAGCCTGGTAACAAGCAGCTCCATACTGTGATCAATAAATTACGGGCTTATAATATATAGTGCTGCTTCAGACACTGCTTTAAAATGGATTAATAAAGCATGCAGGCTTGTCCTGGGGGCAGAATGCCTCACCCACACCTGTCAACTCTACAGTGACACAGGTTGGCTCTCTTTGCAGCAAAGGGTCAAGTACCAGGTCTGCCTGCTCGGGAAGAAATATCTGCTCGGATTAACACCTGCATCTATGGCCAACACTTTCAATCGTGCCACAACCACAAAAACAACCTGGAGAACAGCTAATGGGGTATTCCAGGTACCTTTTAGGTGGACTACCTTTGCACAGCGTGCCATTTCTGTTAGGGGACCGTAGTGGTTCAATGAACTCCCAGCCTCACTGATTGAATGTGGGAAAATTGGCCCCTTTAAAAAAGACCTACGTCAGCGACTGGCTCACGCAAACCTTTGCAACTGCTATTAATCTGAACTCTGCTTCCTTGAAAATACCCAGTCAGCATCAATCACCCTTACCCCTCCCAATCTTTCCTCTCAGTCCTATTCCTCCCCTCATCTAGCCCACCCCTCCCTTTCTTCCTCTCTTCCTCTCTTCCCAGCCCTGTCCCCACCCACTCAACAACGCCTGTAAATAGCTGCTTAACCAGAAGCTTGGTGTCACTTAGTAAAACAACCTCAGCAACTTACATGATGCACCCAGTTCCTAAGGTGTGGCCTATTCCTTGCTGCTTCCTCCCTGCCCCTCTTAAGAAAAGCTTCCTTTCCCCTTTCCTACCTCTTCATCCCTGTCCCACTTTCTTGACTCTGACAAAGTTTGAACACAGACTGCTTCTTCTTTTCTAAGGTGCACTATAAGAGATGATCTTTAAATCTCTCACAAAACACCCACATGAACATATACATAAGCATCTGTTTAAAAAAAAAAAATTGTGTATCCTACTAAAAATGATGTTCTTATTTTTACCCGTTTTTACCTCATGTAATTGATGCTTGTCCTTAATCTCAGTATGTATTTCCATTTTGTGTTTCTTTTTTTCTGTATTTTATGTTTTTTCTTCTGTATTTTTTCTGTTCCAGGATGACCCTGTATGTTTGTACTGCTGTTTTTGACATGGAACCTTTGTAAAAGAGCCTCTGGGTTCAAAGGTATTTAATCCAAAATGTGAAATAAATAAATAAAAATGCCAAAGGGCACAGATAATGAGCCAAGTCGGCATTCCAAATCCAGACATACTGTACTCCGAACAACACGTTTATTTGCCCAGTTTCAGGCCTGGTGTCTTTTTGGAGTCTGTGCTGCTTGTAGTCTAAATATTAACAGGGCACTCAGACACCAGTGCACAGTTAGTCAGCTGCCACATATTCTCTCCTGTGCCTACTTCTGGCTGCCCATCACTTCCTGTGTATGCCAGCACTAAGCAGTATGCATCACAGGGTTTAAGACCATGTTTTGCATTATTTTGGGTCACAGTTTGAGCCTTTTTTTTCAATCAGGAATAAAATTAGAAAGTTAAGCAAAGGACATTTCTGTAACTATATGGTATTTAATAGTTTTATAGGTAGAAGCATTTTGCTATTTAGTAATCATAGTCATGTTATAAATACTGCTGGTTTGTACTGCTTGGGTACCTGGCTTGTTCTTACAAGGCTTTAATGTTTCCATATTTTTGAAATGAATGAATTTGGGGTTTTGTTTGTGTTTTTTTTTTTTAGAGAAGAGCATTTGACATTCTAAAATAGCTACCCCTTGTCATGCCAGCACCACAGCTTCAGGAGTGAACTCCAGTTGCCAGAGGTCAGCCAGGGAGTGTGTGCGTGTGTGTGGGGGGGGGGGATATTGAGAATCTGGAGAACTACTCTTTCTCTCCTGTGGTGGCTGTGTTGCACCTCCCACAGTGCACCTGACACCTAGTGAAGGTTAGGTTTCTAGCAGATGGGAAGCACAGAATGGTGGGGACTTTGACAGATGCTGTACATCATTGTATGTCAAAGTCCCTAAAGGGATCACAACAGATAAACAGAGGTTGAAAACACCCTGCTGAGGCAGGATGATGAATGGCTCTCCCCTAGAGCTGGCACCACTGACTGGGCACCACTGGATCTAGCCTCAGGGGGCAAGTCACTCCGACCTAACCACGAGGGGACATCATGGGATGTACAGGGTAAGTTCCAGAGATAGTGGTGGGTAACCTGGATGGGAAGGGCCTCCCAAATGGGGGGCAGCAGACAGTACTGGGGAAGAAAATTAAGTGAACTGAAAAACACAAACCTGTAAAATGTTGCCGTAACACTTTTTTTTTTCTCCTTTGAAATAAGAAACAAATTTTGTTTTGCTGTGGGACAGCACTAAACATGTTGACCTCCAGATGAAGTGCTGCTTTACACATCACACCTTGTAATGTCAGGCAAAAAAACATTTCTATCTGACATAAGACAAGCATTTGTCAATGCCGAACGTTCGCTTGCAGGTATTTGCAGTGGTGTTTGGCATGTATGGTGCCTTACCCTAATGCCCTGTGCGATTGCTGGTATTTGCACAATAAATTGTCAGCATGATGCTTTTGTTACCCCCATTGTGCGCTACATAGGCGGAAACACATTTTGGGCAGGATGTGAAAATGACAGCTGTACTGCTCATAAGGAAGTGTGGTAAAATGCCAATGTTGAAAATCTGGAGTGGAAATATTGAAGATTCGCAAACCTACAGTGTGCGTGGGAACTGTGCAACGCACGCTCATAAAACAGTCATTTTTAGACCAAATTTTTAACATTGCCATTTTAAAACCTGTGCTAATGAACAGTGTCACTGTGATTTTCTTACTGTGTCCCATACATTGATTTCGCACGCCGACTGCGCCATTGTGCACTACATGGGGGGAAAGACATTTTGGGCAGGATGTGAAAAATGACAGCTGTACTGTACTCATAAGGAGGTGTGGTAAAATGGCAATGTTGAAAATCTGGAGTGAAAATATTGAAATTCAGCAAACTTACAAGCATGCGTAGGAACTGCACAACGCACGCTCATAAAACAGTTATTTGTAGGAATTTTTTCACCAAATTTTCAACATAGCCATTTTAAGATCTCTGCTCATGAACAGTGACACTGTGATTTTCTTAATGTGTCCCATACACTGAGTTCGCACACCGACTGTGCCATTGTGCGCTACATGGGCGGAAACACGTTTTGGGCAAGATGTGAAAAATGACAGCTACAGTGCTCATAAGGAGACGTGGTAAAATGGCAATGTTGAAAATCTGGAGTGAAAATATTGAAAATTCGCAAACTTACGAGCCTGCATAGGAACTGCGCACCGCACACTAGTAAAACAGTCATTTTGGGGAATTTTTGCACCAAATTCTCAACATGGGGTTTTTGGGACCCCTTCTCATGAATGATGTCACTGTCATGGTGTTATTCAAGGTTGAAGGGTGATTTTGCGACATCACTCTTCGCCTCGAATCAACCATGACTGTGACATCATTCATGAGAAGGGGTCCCAAAACTCCATGTTGAAAATTTGCGCAAAATTCCAAAAATGACTGAGATATGCAAAAGTTGAAACCCCCTATATAGCCCATTATACAGCTTACCAGCATTTCTCAGTTTGCAGTCGGCTTGAAGAGGTAGACGTGTTCCCGGTCCACACAAGATCGCCGCCCGGGAGTCGGAGGTAAGTATGGGGTGGGGGTGTGGGAGCTGGGTGCGCAGTGGGTGGGTGTGGGTTGTGGGGGTTGGGAGACACGCCAAGGGACCATTTTTGTTTTACAGGGAAAAAAAAAGACGATGAGGACATTTGCCACGCTGGGTGGGCTCCCAGCATGGCAGAAGATGTGGGGCCGAGGAGCGACGGGATTGGGCACCCATCGCGCAACTACGCTGGGGCGAGGAGTCGACGGGGATTGGGCACCCCCGCCAGCAAAACAAACAACGGTTTGCCACGCTGGGGTGGGCTCCCCAGCGTGGCGGCAGGATGGTTTGGGGGCCGTGGAGCTAACGAGTTGGGCACCCCCATTGGCAAAACAACAACTCTTGCCATGCTGGGGTGGGCTCCCAGCATGGCAGGAAAGCTTTGAGGGCGGCGTGATGCGCGCAGGGGGAGCGCTGCGGACGGAGGGGATGGTGTCAGGCTATGGCAGCGGTGTTTTCCTTTGAAGCAGAGGAACACCACTGTCATACTGAGCTCCTGCACCCATTGGTGCAGGACCGCCACGCCTGCTTAAGGGAGCAGTGCATTGGATGGGAGAGGCGCACCTCCAAGTGTGCTACTCTCCCAAAACGTTCCTTGCGCATGCACGCAAGCGAATGTAAAAAAAAACAAAAAGGGAAAAAAACAATGCAACAACTGGATGATTATAAATTAGCAGGGAACCTCAACCTAGCATTCTCACTTTTGTGTCGAGTGGCTAGGCCTAGTCCCACCACTATCTGTACATAAAGGTCCCCTTTCATAAAGGAGTCCCTACAAATAATTTTTTATTTAAAAACTGCAGCCTACATAACTATGGCAATCCAACTACTCCTACGTCCCAGTTAGCATCTATAATATCTCATAATCCCCCACAGCTAATATTATCAAAACTACCCTGGCTGAACTGAGATGTACAACTTGGCTAAACCTCAACTGCACCTAATAAACACCTCATAAATTCTGTGTATGCCAACTGCATCTTACAAATGTGTACTTTTACTTATATACACCTTATCTGCCCCTACAAACCTTACATTTAGCATTACACCCCTCAACTATATCATAAAAACTTTTAGCAGTGTACACCTCAACACTAAGCAATACTATACACACATCATCTGCACCTCACAAACGTAACTTTTTTTCCTTTCTGTTTATTCTCCCCCTCAACTGGTGGCAGCTCTTCTCAGTGCTTTTGGGCAGCCCCACCCCTTTCACCCCCTGCCATCTCCCAGACTTGCCCTTGCTCTGGGAGTGTTTGCCCCATGGTATCTCTCCACATGGTGGAGGTCTTTGGGCTGGGCAAGTCCCTCAGAAATCCATCTGTTGTGCTCCTGGAGTGAGCCTAGGTCAGTGGAGTGCAGGGTCTGCGGGCAGCCCAGTGATTATAAGACACAGCTGTGTTTTTACATTTTCTGTCTAGAGATGCTTCGGCTGACAGATGTGAGCATGCATGATGTTTATGTCCGTCCAACCAATGAGCAGTCCCCAATCCCAGAAACTACAATCCCTGCCTGCACCACCACCTGTGGTCGCCCAGGTGGCAGTTACACAGAGGCAGTGATCCCCCTTCTCTCCCTGGAGGAGAAGGAGGACAGCATCCTGTGGGCTGCTCAGTCTTTCTCCCCCCCAAGATGGCCCTCCAATGACCCAGGTTTGTTCCTGAACCCAGGTCGTCAGCACCACAAATGGTAGCACTACCACTGTACTGGTGGGGTAGCTACAAATGTAACTTTTAGCAGTATACATATCAGCTGCACTTTCGCTTCTGCCTTGTGCTACTTAATGGAAAGCTATCCTTTTGGCCCTCTGGCAACATCATTGACAGGTCTGTTTTTTTAACTCCTCTGTAGTCTTTCCTGGTTACTGGCAGTTTGAACTTAGATAGCAGCTGGAGCCCTGTATATTCAGCTGAGCAGTGATTACAACATAACCAGTCTTTTTCAAAGACAGACAATACCTTGTTAATAATATTAACAGTTTGTTCATGTTGTAGAAAGTGTCAAGATCTTACTTGGGTGTGCAGATTTTTTCATGTGTGCCTCTTCTGTCTGTTTCGTGGGTGTGTGGCCTGTAAGTCCATGGAACTTTTCCTGTGCTTTTTGTAATGGTCACTACTCCAGTGACAAATGTATAAAAACATCTTTTGAATGCAGTTCCAGCAGACACTACTTCATTTATATATTTCTTGGAGGAAAATTAATAGAATATTGCCTGTATGAGTCCTATAATCAGGTAGGTGGTGGTGAATGGGCAAGGGTAAGGGAACTTCCTCCTTGTTAATACTATTTACAGTTTAGCTTAAAATTAACTTGTTAAGCAAACAGTATTTGCTTTGTCTTTTGGGCAAGCTCTCTTCCCTATATACAGAGTTTCCCATATTTTTTGCTGGTCCACTGGCCATATTGATGTTTGCATCTCAACTACAACCCATGACTACACCTCCGATGGAGGAACACACCTCACTGAGGCGTACCTAATTAGCATTTGTTTAGATGCATATCAGCTATACCTGCTGATTACATAAACCTCAGGTCGAGTAGTACATGTAGCTAATTAGCATTTTTTTTATGCACACAACTACACCTCCTGACTACACCTCAGGTCCAGGTTTAAACCTTGCTGAGGTATACCTAAATAGCATGTTTAGATTCACATCAGCTATACCTAAATTACACTGTCAGTGCACTGCTGTTGAACCTCATGTACACCTCTCAGACAGTAATGCAGCTGGGGCTCTGCCCCCCACACCCCCAGACTTAAAGATTCCTACTCCGGGGAGGAGTGGATCACAGGGCAAGTTAAATTTCTGGGGCCATGGAATACCATTTCCATGGACCCTTATAAAAAAAACAGTCCCGATGTGTGTAAAATGGCTGGGGACCAGGATTAGAACCCTGATCTCCAATGCCACTGGCCGAGCTGCTCTAGGCCCCAGCCCTCCACTCCATGGGAGCAGCTCGACCAACCTTCTAGATTCTGGTGCCCTTGTAGCACACCAACATCATGGACAGCGACCAGGGGAGCACTTACAGCAAGCGCTGTAAATCCCCACTCGCTGTCCGTGTGAGCGCTTACCAGACTAGCACCGTATAGTGAGGTGCTAGTCTGGTAGCACTCACTTGACAGGGTACTGTGCACCTGAGGTGCACACCTCAAGGTGTACCAAGGTGTATATCTCATTTAAACCTTAGCTGCACATCAACTACACAACAGGGGTTTAGTCACTGGACATGCAATCAGATCAGTTATGGTTTCAGGGCATAGTGGTATTTTGAGACAGTGGCTTCCAAAACTGCCCTCCCCCAGGCCAAATAGATCAGTACTTGGCTTTGGTGGCCCACATTACTGGGGGCAGATCTTTTGGAACATCACTATTCTCCAAAACTGCAGCTAGTATGACCCACTCTCCCAGAGCTGATCCCACATCGCTGAGGTCAGTAGTGGGGTGGGGGTTATGGGATATGCCAGAATACAGAAATGGAGGAGAGGGGGTGGCCTGGATCACCAAATTTAAAGATGATGCATATCTAAGGTTATGAAAAAATAATCTAGAGGCTAATTTGAACAATGGACCTAGATGCTGCACACAGTACTTGTGGGACTTAGTACAAGGAATTCTCCTTTAATCATAGCTTCAGTATTCTGTTAGAGGATGCAGTGATGCATTGCGGTTACCCATGGATGTTATGTTCTGACTTAAAATTAAATAAATATAGTAAGACATTTAACTGCATATCATTGACAAGCACTGACTTGGTTATGACTAAATAACAGCAAGGTTTTTACTTGTTCAGGAGAGCACTGTGAATAGCCAAGGAGCTGCCTTGCTAGCAGGCATCTGAAGTTTCAATTTCACCTATCTCCAGATGTGTCTGGGAAACTCAGTGCTAGGGCATGTACAATCCATTTAGGTCAATGTATGAAGCACACACTGAAAGGCTAATGCCACAAACCCAAAACAAGTAACCCCACTTTACAAGGTTACTATCTCGACTCCAGTATGGGCCACCATAAGATTCTTCACTGCTAATACACAGTCAACGTTAAAACAATCCAGATTGAACTATACAAAGGCACATAGTGCTCGTAAGTGGCTCCCCCAGGATGTTTCACAATTAGATCTGCCATCACAATTTGCATTACTTTTCCCCCAATATGTCCAAAAATAGCACAGGTTGTAGATATCTTAAAAACATGCCTTTTGGTGCCAAAGTACTGCAGTGGTGGTGCAAAAAGCACCACTGTTGTGGTGCAAAAATTACAGCTGTTCTGGCAAAACAGGGATACTGTTATGGTGAAAAAAGGGCAGCCACCTGTGGCAAACAATTACAGCACTTATGGAAAAACAATAGAGCTGTGTGGAATAAGGACATTCTGAATTTGTGACATTTCAATGAAATTTCATGAAATTCAGCGAAATTTCATGGAATTTAATCAGAAATCTTTGGAATTTTTAAAGTATATTAATTTGGTCATAACTCGGCCATCTATTGAGCTAGATCTCTGACATTTGGCATGCTTACTTTCTGGAAGGAGTTCTAATCATTTTCTGAATATCATGAAATTAAGATGGATTGTATCAAAATTCTCACCCCAGGAATTCTTTAGCATCTATTGACAGATGCAGTATGCCAGCTGGGTTCAGCTGCCCTGGAGAAGAGGAGTCAATGCAAATGAGGAAGGCATTGGCCAATCAGGATAGAGATAGAGTAGAGTGCTGCCTGCAATCAGCCTGAGGGACCTCAGAACTTTTTCTTCGCTGAACTGGCAACACTGCCCCAGAACTCTCCTCTTCAGAGACCTTCCTGTGCCATTCATTTCCTTTTTGAGTGCTGCTTTCAAGGTATTTTGCATGTTTTTCTAAATTTACCTATTTTTAACGCAACTGCGCTAGGTTCCGCGCAGTCACTTTTTTTTTATATTTTTGCTGCTTCAGCGGTTTTTCTGAGGTAAAAGTCACCCATGTGCATGATAAATTGCATTGTTTTTATTTGAATTGTTAGTTTTCAGTATTTTGAGTGTTTTTTTTAACGCTTTTGCATTAAAATCATTGAATTGGTTTTTCGCGCTCGTGCGCTAATTTCCATTGCGCACCTGTGTGAATTTCTGGAACCCTCTTTTTTGTTCTTATAAGTTTCAATATATTTGAAGGGTAATCCCCATTTTTTCTGTGGAGACACCTTTTGTGTGACTGTGCAGTGGGCTTCTGTTGACAAGAGGTGTGGAGGTGGTTTCTGTTCTTTTCCACTGTTGTAAAAAAAAAAAATTATACCTCTAATAAGGTTAATTTTGATTTGGGTAGCTTTGGCCTACCCCTTTACCATGGCCTCTCAGTCTACCTCCTCCTCCTCTAAAAGCGCTGAGGAGGGTACCTCAAGCCAACACAGAATTAATGACAAGTCCTCTAGGGACTCCAGTGAAACTAAGTCTGGTAGAAGTAAAAATTCTAGCCAAGCCTCTAAAAGAACTTCAGAGCAGGTTTCTGAGCCTGCCCCTACAAAAAAGTCTAAGAAAGATAATAACACTACTGTCCCTCCTCCCAAAAGGCATTTGGAGACAACAGTAGCTGATAAAAATGTGCCCTCTGCAGATGATTTAGCAAAAGTTTGGCATTCATATCAGACTTTACAATCTATGGGCGATATTTTCTCAGCTCCTGCAGGATCGAGAGATTCTCTCCTTGAGGACCCCTATGCCTGGGGTTTTTATTTTGATGAGGGAGAGGATCATGGTGGCGAATCGCCTCATGGGGACCCTCTTATTCCTGACAACCACCCTGGAGTTGGTGTTAATGATGATACTGATACAAGTGAAGAAGTCTCTTCCTTTTTTACATTTTTAAAACAGATGGTGGACACCCTGGACCTGCCTCTCCAGGATGACACCGATCAGAAGATGGAAGATGACTACGTGGAGGTGATGGGCATTTCTCCTCCTAAGAGGCTCATACTCCCTATCCACAACACTTTGAAGAGAAGTACGTTTACAGTTATGGAAACCCCCTCAACCTCTACCAGGGAAGACAGCAGGATTGAGAAGAAATACCAGCTCAGTAAGTCTGCTGCTGATTTTCTTTATACACATCCAGATCACAGAGGGGTAGTTCAGACAGCGGCCTGTGACAAAGCTAATGTGTCGATAGTTGTGCTTCCACCAGAAAAAGACTCTAGAAAAATAGATCTTATGGGTAAGAAATCTTATGCTACTGCCTCTCTCTTGCTGCGTATGTCTTCTTTCATGGCATACACAGCTAGATATCAGAGGGCTCTATTAAAAACTGTACTGGCCATAGTGCAATATGGGGAGGACACTATGCTCAGGGATGTTTCCGAAACTGTTAAACGAGCCATGGAAGCCACAAAGTACCAGTTTCACATGGCTATAGATAATAATGATACAGCCTCGAGGGTCATGGCGCAGGCTATTTCTCTCAGCCGTTTTGCTTGGTTGAGAACTACTAGTCTTACCCAGGATGTCCGAGCCCAGGCGTTAGACTCCCCCTTTGAGAATAACTCTCTCTTTGGGGATCATACTGAAGTCTATTGGAAAAGAATGGATGAGTTCAAACACACATACAAGAGTAATTCAGCGAAAGAAAAGCCCCCTCCCTCTCAGAGAACTCACCATAGAGGGGGTAGGAACAGGGGTTATTTCCCTAGGGCATTCTTCCCCATGCCATATAAATGGATTTCTCTCAGATGAGAGTTTTTTTCAGAGGTACGAGCAGGAGGGATCAAAGAAGAGTTAACCCCACTCCTGTTACTTCTACTCAGTCTAGACAGCAGTCTTCCTGACTCCTTGCTGGTCGCCTCCCCTCTCCCCATGGGGGGTAGGCTCTCGCACTACCTCCATTGTTGGCATAAAGTCACCTCAGGCAAGTGGGTTTTGGAGGTAGTAGAGCAGGGCCTATCCCTTCAGTTCGAAAAATTCCCCCTTCTCCACAGGCCCTTACACCCAAGACCTTCCTCCCCTGCAGAACGATTACTGCTGGAGGTAGAGATCAAGAATCTCATGAGGGCCAAGGCCGTGGAATGAGTGCCGCTTTCCCAATGGGGAAAGGGTCTTTATTCTAGATATTTCCTGAACCTAAAGAAAACAGGGGAATGGTGACCTAAGGTACCTGAACAAGCACCTGATGAAACCAAAGTTCAAAATGGTTAACTTGACTCAGGTCATACACTCACTAAAGCAAGGGGACTGGCTAGTCTCCCTGGATCTGAAAAATGCCTACTTTCATGTGCCAATAAGGCAATCCCACAGAAAGTTCCTAAGATTCCGTCTGCCCTCCAAGCATTATCAGTTCGCAGCCATGCCTTTTGGGCTCACTTCCACTCCCAGAGTATTCACCAAGTGCCTGGCAGTGGTTGCAGCTCATCTCAGAAGACAGGGAATCTCAGTCTATCCCTACCTGGATGATTGGCTGATTGTGACCAACTCATCCCAGTCTGTTTCAGAGGCCCTAATTCAGACAAGGTGTATCCTAGAGTCTCTGGGCTTCCTTATCAATGAAAAAAAGTCACATTTTCAGCCTGCCCAAATTCTACACTTCATAGGGGCAGAACTCAACACCCTGCAAGGGAAGGCCTTACTCCCTTCAGACAGGGTCAACTCTTTCCTTTCTCTCATTCAGTCCAGGCCAACCAAGACCAGCCAGACATTTCCTCAAACTTCTTGGTCATATGGCCTCAATGACCATAGTAGTACCAGGGGCCAGATTCCAGATGAGGGACATTCAATTTTACCTCAGATCTCATTGGTCCCACAGAAGAGATCCCTTTACAAAGCTCATCCCAGTCACAGAGACATTTCTTCGATCCATGGATTGATGGAAAGACGCAGACAATCTCAGGGTCGGGTTATCTTTTTTTAGCTCCCCAACCTTCCCAAATTTTGACTACCGATGCTTCCCTCCTTGGATGGGGGGCCCATCTGGGGGACTTGTCCATAAGCGGGACTTGGACACCAAGGGAACTCTCCCTTCACATCAATCTTCTGGAACTCAGAGCTGTGCTCCTTGCCATCAAGGCCTTCACTTCTCAGCTCAGGGGTCATCTGTGCAAGTAAGGACAGACAACATGACGGCCATGTTCTACATCAACAAACAGGAAGGGACTCGATCAACCAAACTCTGCACGGAAGTCATGAGGATTTGATCCCTTGCCTATTCCCTGGACATGTCTCTGTCAGCCATCCATCTTCCGGGCAAGGACAACATTCTGGCAGATGCCCTAAGCTGCATCAGTCAGGGCCACCATGAGTTGACCCTCAACAAGCAAGTCCTTCACACAGTGTTCAGAAGACAGGGCATCCCAGATCTGGATCTGTTCACATCCAGTCTGAACCATCAATTACCCCTGTACTGTTGCAGGCCCCCAATTCTGGGGACTATTCCCATGAATGCATTGACCCTAGATTGGACGGGGAGGTTCCTTTATGCATTCCCTCCCTTTCCTCTTCTGTACAGAGTACTTCTCAAGTTAAGGGAACAACCAGCCACCATGATCTTGGTGGCTCCCAATTGGGCGAGACAGCCATGGTATTCCCTGCTCCTCTCCTTGTCAGTCAAGAAACCCATAAGACTTCCTTCATATCTCAGCCTTCTGACTCTTCCTCAGACAGGAGTGGTGTTCCCCAACATCCAGTCTCTTCACCTCAAAGCCTGGTACTTGAGGAGTTAGAATTCCCAGACTCTTTTTATTCAGAGCAAGTACTGAATGTTTTACAGATGGCTAAAAAACCCAGCACAAGGAAAACTTACGCCTCCAAGTGGAGACGTTTTTCTTTCTGGTGTAGGGATAAGGGCTTAGACCCTTTACAGGCCTTTTCACCTTTCTTATTGGATTACTTGGTTCATCTTCAAGCGGGAAGCCTAAAGGCATCTTCCTTAAGAGTTCACTTAGCGGCCATTTCGGCCTACCTTTCTGCATTTAAAGAGAAATCACTTATTTCTCAACCCATTTTCAAGACTTTTTCAAGGGACTTCTCCACCTGCATCCCCGTGTAAGGGAACCTGTTCCCCCATGGGACCTCAACCTCTGTATAGCCAAGCTCATGGATCCTCCTTTTGAACCTATGGCTACGGCTGGCTTTTTTTTTTTTTTTATTTGAGATAATCAGAAAGACCTTTGAGTCAGAGACTCATTTACAAAGGTTCCACATCATACATAGTGTGGTACAGGGGAACAGAAACAGACAGGTTGCTGTGTATTACATTACAGAGATTATAATGGTTCCACGTTATACATAGTGAGGTACAGGGGTAACAGAAAACATACAGGTAGCTGTGAAATTACCTAATTTCACATTGTGATATACACTAGATACAAAAGTGAAACTATAAACAAGGACATCATGGAATATCAGGGTTTAGCACAGCCCAAGGTAGGGGAGAGGTTGTTTGTCAAGACAGAGTTTCTGTGGGAATTGGGTCTGGATCCTGATTAGAGGCTGGTCTACGGGCAATCACATAGGCTGCAGGCCTGGAGGTGATTCCTTAGACTAGATTTAAAAAGGCCTAATCTTGTTTCACTAGATATTAGAGTGGGGAGTGCATTGGTCCAGGATGGGGCATTGTAACTGAAAGTTCTTTGGAATTTGGAGGTTGAAATTTGTTACCTGGAAGACTATCTTCCTAGTGGCCATTACCTCTGCCAGATGGATTTCAGAGTTGCAGGCCCTGTGTACAGATCCTAATTACATTATTCCCCATAAGGACAAGGTTATCCTGAGGACGAATAGGAAGTTCCTTCCCAAGGTGGTCTCGGAGTTCCACCTTAATCAGTCCATCTCTCTGCCGGTGCTGTTCTCAGATAACTCCTCCCAGGTGAGTGCAAACTGCACAGCCTGGATGTGAAAAGAGCCCTTTCTTTCTACTTAGACTGAACCAAGCAGGTCAGAGAGGGACAATCCTAGCTTTTTCTCACCTTCGGTGAGGTGGGCAGGGGAAAACTGGTGACCAAGAGAACCATTTCCCGTTGGATTGTTTCTTGTATTCAGTTCTGTTACAACAAGGCAGGCAGACAGCCCCCTCTTGGGCTCAGAGCTCACTCTACCAGAGGAACAACTGCTTCAGTGGCAGCTTCGAGGGATATCCCGTTGCTGGAAGTTTGTAGAGCAGCTACTTGGAAATCGGTCCACACTTTCACCGAGCATTATTGCTTGGATGTGCAGTCCCGTTCAGATACGAAGTTCGGCAGGGCAGTGCTACAGAGCTTTTTTCCTAAATAGGTTTCTGTGTCCTCCTCCCAACTGCACTGCTTTGAAGTCTGCATCCGTCAATAGATGCTAAAGAATTCCTGGGGTGAGAAGAAACAATTACACACCGAAGTAATATTACTTCTTCCAGGGTATTCTTTAGCATTATTGACACTCCCACCCTTCCTCCCCTGGAAACCTTGTCTAAGGGCTCTGTTAGGGGATTTAGCCAAACTTGATAACTAGTATTGATCTGAGTGATAAAATGTTTTCACAATAGTGGATTAGAATAGATAGTTTTGTATGTTGTTGACAGTTTTTCGCCCCTGTTGGGCACAGTTTTTGCTCTTTTTCCACTCCAAAATTCATTCTGAGGTCCCTCAGGCTGATTGCAGGCAGCATTCTACTCTATCTCTATCCTGATTGGCCAATGCCTTCCTCATTTGCATTGACTCCTCCTCTCTGGGGCAGCTGAACCCAGCTGGCATACTGCATCTGTCAATAATGTTAAAGAATACCCTGGAAGAAGTAATATTACTTCGGTGAGTAATTGTTTCTTATAGCTGCTCAAAATTTGTCATTTTATTTTTTGTGGAAAATTTCATGAACATTTTTATCTGCATATTCCTCAGCTCTCTATTGGGCCAGAGAGATCTTAAAACTGTCATGATTACTTGATGATAGGTGTTCTAACAATGTGCCACATTTCATGACATTATGATGGATTGTATATAGGTGCTCAAATTCTGTAATTTTATTTTTTGTGCGAAATTTCATGAACTTTTGTATCTGCATATACCTCAGCCGTCTATTGGGCCAGAGATCTTAAATTTGACATAATTATTTAATAATGGGTGTTCTAAAAATTTACCAAATTTCATGACATTAGGATGCATTGCCTCAAAATCATATGTGCTCGAAATCTGTCATTTTATTTTTTGCTGCATATTCCTTGAAAAATTGTATCTGCACATAACTCAGGCACTTTTGGAACTAGGCATGTGTAAATCAGCATGAGTAACCTTTTTGTAATGGTTATAGAATCATCCAAATATGGAAAGAACTGGATCAGAGATTTTAGTTACAGAGATTCAAAAATTTACTATGTAAATATTCTGCAAATGTTTGTGAAAAACTCACAAAAATTTGGATGTTTGTAACTTCTCTGCTCTTGCAGTCATAGACTTAACATTTGGCATGCATATCCAATGTCCGTGCATCCTGGTATCTAACACAACTGGATAAATTGGTTTCAAATATTGGTAACATGTTCTCAAATATTTATGGTAGCATATAGATGAATCATCCAGAATTCTTTTTGTGGATTTTAACATTCACAATGAGTGTATCACTATTTCATTTGATAAGTTGGGCTGAGCTTTTTACAGTCCTGTTGTTCCTCTCTGGGTGATTACCCCCATCTCTTAGCATAGACATATTGATTCAGTAGAACTACTGATCCCACTGATATCCTCTTTGTTCTTTACAGTGACAAAATCCCTTAAAACCAAAAGTCATCTACCCCTTTTCCTATCAACCTATCCTGTTGGAATAGCCAGAATCCTTCCTTCCTGCTGCCCCAGACATTGTCTCCCCCACTACATCTTTTTGAGTACCTCTAAGTCCCAGACTTGCAAATACATCAGGGTCCCTGGACCATCAATTTACTGGGTGTGATCCTTATATAGCCTGTATTCAGGTTGGAATTATTGACACTTTGTGCTTCCTTGCTGCAACTGGAGGGGTCCAGCACTGGTGTTCTCAGCTGTCCATTTCTTGGTGAAACTATGAATCTAACTCCTGAAACTGGTGACCCCCTGCACTGCCTGCCTGTCACACCCCTATCATTTAATTTGATTCCCCCAGATAAGGCTGAGTGAAATTAGAAAATTCCAATTTTATGAAATTTTCATGAAATTCCACAGTTTTCATAAAGACTCACAGAATTTTACTCAAAGTGCAGATGTTATTTTGTCATTTCTGGCAGCAAGCAATTAATAAAATTGACATACACAGTTTCCTTGTAAGGTCTAAGAACCTACCAAATTTAGTGGTATTGTATTCCCTAGTTTTAAAGCTTCAGGGGTTAATACATTTGCAGTTTACATTCTTGCAAAATTTAATTTTAAAATGGTGTGAAAGTTTGACTACTTTTAATTCAGTCCCATTTAAACCTAAAAATATGAACTTTGTTAGAAATGACCATGTGGTATAGTAGTTTACATGTTTCAAAATTGGTTAAACTTGCATATGTTGTTTTAAAATTAGAGGCAAATAACTGAGATTTAAATTTTGGCAACATGTTTTGCAGGCTATAACATAGTCTCATTTGAAGCTAGAAATCTGAAACAATGTACATATATAATTGTAGTGATAACATGGATACCTGTAAAGGTTTATAACATTTCAATGAATGCTATCAAAATTATACTAAAAATAACAGAAATCTAAATTTTTGCAAAATGTTTGGCTATTTATAACTCAGCCCCATTTGAAGCTTGAGACGTAAAACATGGTGCACATACCCATGTTGTATAGTTCTCTAAATCCTGAAACTGTGGAGAAATTGCAATAAGAAACTTTACAATTAGATTGAAATAACTGAAAATTACATTTTGATTAAATGTTTGGACATCCATAACTCTGCCTCCTTTCAACCTGCAACTCTGATATTTGGTATAGTTATGTATGTCATTACTGTCTACATACTGAATGTGGTATGTACTTTTAAAATTAAAGCAAAATAACTGAAATTAAAAATTTGGCAACATTCCACAGAATTATTGTGCAAATTCCATGAAATTCCACAGAATCAGAATGGTAATTCCATGGGCATTCCACGGGTATAATTTTATATTCCATTCAGCTCTATAAAACAAGCTGTTGGGGCAAAAAATATGCAGCCATTGGGCCAGGTATTCAAAACTTTGCCCAGGGGCTAAATTAGCACTGCCCGGAGGGCAAACTTAGCACAGACACAAAAACCTGCTATATTCAAAAGGAATAGCCCAGGGCAAACAGCTTCTGAACATAGCATGCATATGAAGCTGGGCAAACTGAGCTGGGAGTGCAGAGCAAACTTAGCCCTGGAATAAGACAGCTGTGAATATAGCAACCAGGAAGTGCAAACCACAACAGCAACACAGTGCACAGTGACGTGAAGGTAGATAGAGGCGAACTATGTGGCCAATGTGTGTGCTAACAAATATGTGGACCCAGTACAGCTGCAGGCAGTAGTGCATGTGAAAGTACAGTGTGCAAAACTGTATAATAGTCCCCAAACCATTAGCGCGGTGCTAACACGTTTGGCATGGGTTTAGCGTGGAGCTAAGTCATTTGCCTGGTGCAAAAAAGTTTGCCCGGTGCTAAACTTTGCCATATTCAAAAGTGACATGCAAATTAGCCTACTTACGTAGTCTCTGGGCAAACATCCAGATTAGCATCTCATTATGTCCTGATATGCATGCAGTTTGCCCAGCATTACTGCAGGGTCCCACAGCTCCACCTGTAGGTCAGTCTGGAAGTACAGAAGCCGGCTGGGTCCACCCGCAGCTCCACCTGTAGGTCAGTCTGGCAGTGCATGATGATAGCTGCAGGCTACATGTATACAGTACAGCATAACATATTGTACCCCAGGGGACAACGCAGCATAGGCACAGGTGGTGATGGTGCTGCACGCAACTGTCACACTGTAGGTCATGCTACAGTGCACAGCAGACACTACTGTAGCAAGGGGGTCAGCAGTGTAAGGGACACAGCAATGCCTATGGTGTGTATGGCAATGATGACCACTGCACTGTACACAGTGACAGACCCAGCTTGCAGATGTTTACTGACAGTGGTCATTACTGTTACGCTGTTGTGTGACTGACAGATGCTGCACCTCTGGCATGGGATGCTCATAGTGACACATACATGGCCAGCTGTGTGTGCTGTGGCATTTGTACAACTGTGCGGTATTTGGCTGGGGGGGGCACATATGATCAGACAGGCACACTGGTGTTGGGGTATTCCCAATACTGGCCCATGTGCACTGTGTGATGTGTTCCAGTCTTGTGGCCACACCTGGTCTGTGACACAGCCTGGCCACCCATACACCCTCCCCTCAACATCCTCCATGCCCACAGTGCTGCATGTGTGTGCTGGCATCTGTTGGTGCCCACAGAAGAGTGGTCTGCAGCTGTGTGCTATATGGCCACACTGCCATGGTGTCCACTGGTGACCAGGTCACCACTTACTGCCTGGCATGGCTGGGACTGGTGGAAGATGATGGCGTCTTTGTGATGCAATCAGTGAGCAGCATGTTTCCTCTATGTCTGGCTTTGTCTATGTGTCATATTTATTTGTTAGGGTGACGCAAAGCCACGCAAAAGCTGCGTAAATGCCGCGCAAAGCCAAAATGTCACACAAAGCTGATTGCCCAGAGTTAAGACTACCTTTTCGTGTGTGGTAATTTGCACCACGCTAAGTGTCACGCTAAGTCACACAAAACCACTTTGCATGGCACTAGTCACTGAAAATAACATTGCACCTGTATTGATGTACACACACCCTCAGTTTGCCCCTTGCATACATTATGATTTTGCCCAGTGCTAATGCAGTTTGTGCGTGCTATTTGGCCTTTTGAATATAGCAAACCTGCGCTAATCCTGCACTAAACCTGTGCAAATGGTTTGTGCCCAGTGCAAAGTTTTGAATATCTGGCCCATTGTTGCATAAAAATGATGTCATTATGGTGAAAAAAGTGTATCCAATATGGTGCAAAAAATTCAGTTGCGTCAAAAAATGTGCTACTGTTATGACAGAACAGTGCAAATGTTTTGACAAAAAAATGGCAGCTGTCATGTTGCCAAAATTGGAATAACTGTGGGGAAATGGTGCTGAACTTGTTGCACTTTAATGGAATACTGAGACTCTTTCAAGAGGCTTGGGGCCCTTGAACCCCAATCCAGCACTTAGTTGCTTAGAGCGTAAAAACAAAGCTTTCCCTTTAAAAACAATTGTGCTATTGTTGTTTACTTTCTCTACAGACTATCGTCCCCTCAACATCGCTTTAAAAGATTATACTGGGTTGCCCAGGCTCTCTGGCAGTTATTTATACTGTAGTCAAGCTAAATCCAGAAAACTAAAAGTAAGGATTTGTTTCATATACTTTTTCTACTTCACCATCATCAGCCCAGTACTCATGCTTTTGAGGTGCATCCTCCCCATGGCCCCCAGCCCCAACTATCTCCTCCAGTCACCCTGGAGGAGCCACAGCACACAGTCTGAGAGAACTGCTTGCCATCATCTCAAGGATGATTTAAGCAATAATGGCCGAGAAGCCGGTCATTTCTGAAGGATTAATGACTGGTTGGGGGGATGGGTGACCCTCAGCTGTGCCTTGGGCCACCTCCTTCTAGCCGGTCATTAATCCAAGGAAATGACTGGTTTCAAGGTTGCTATTGTGATTATAAATCTAATCACAATAACAATATTCTTTTTTTCCCCATTTATTTTTACCTCATTTCATCTTTTGGGCAGAGTAGCACAAGCCGTGCGTATGGCACAGTGTCAATTGGCAGCTGGATCGGTCATTTCTAAGACATTAATGACCATTCCAGTAGCCAATCAGGAGCCTTGCTAGTCTCATGAATAATTAATTAGACTTATAATCAGCAATAATGCATAATGGAGTGTGTGCCGTGCTGGGATAATGTCACACCTTGGGTGGTTGGGCACGAGGCCCAAGGCAGAGTGTGTCCAATGCCCAAGAAATGACATTATCCCAGCACGACACATACCCTGGAGTGCATTATTGCAATTATACAATAGCTGTTTTGTAAAAATAAAAAGAAAGAGAGAGAGAAAGAAAGCAAGAAAGAAAGAAAGAAGAAAAGAAAATCGCAATATAAAAGCAGATTTTCTGCCATATTTAAATGGGCTGGTATATGCAGAAAAAAAACAGTGCTGTTTTAATTTTTGACTAGTAGGTGGAGTTGCTACATACAGTAGGTGGATCTGCTGTACTGGTAACGTAGATCTATCTGTACTTGACATTTAAATGATCCTCTGTGCCTCCTTCCCCAGTTGTGTCTTTTTACAAGGTTTTTTTTTTCCTGTTTATTGTTATTCTCTGGTCCGCTGTGTTGCACACAGTAGTTCCTCTCTCCCCAGCTCCCACCCCATTGACTCACAGTTCCTGCGGTTACATTCTCTACTCCCTATCCTGATGACCCATGGTTTGTGCATTTCACTCTGTCACAGTTTGAATTTTTGCCTGGTTCTCCTGGTACAGTTGCTGTTTGCAGCAGGAGAAAGAAGAAGGGATCTCACATATGTAAGTGAAGCACCATGTGATTTTGAACAGCATACACACTCACCCACTTGCAGACAGCTATTGTTAATGAGCATGAAGTGGCTTTGGTCGGGAGGGCTGAAGTGAAACTGATCACTGTGTCAACTTCCCTTAAAAAATGGCCAGTTAGTAAGTAAAGTGTGGTATGTTTTGGAAAAGCACACATGCTCACTTTCTTCATGCAGAATGATGGGCAGGGAGTGTGACTAAAGCCGGTCAGGTGGGTTGCAGTGTGTGAAGCTGCTCAGGATGATGGCTTAATGTAGCTTTAATTAAAATATGTGAAAGTGAGCCAGCCCAGTGGCATGAAGGGCAGAGGCACCATGTGTCACCTGCTGCCACATTGGTGACCAGGGTTTGGGAACAGACCCAGGTCACTGGGGTTGGCCAGGGAGAGAAGGACTGAGCATCTGGTGGAATGCTTTCCTCCTCCTCCTCCTCCTCCTCTGGGGAGGGAGGGCTATGGATTTTGACACTCATCTGACCTCTAGTGGAGGCTCAGAGGCAGGCAGCCAGGGACAGCAACGGGGACCAGAGGGCCAGTGGCCATAAATGTCCCACGTACAGTAGCATTTCTGGACACCATTGCAGGTCCATTGCTTCAGTGGAGGAAAAGTGGAAAAGGCCGGGTGCAGTGCAGGATGACACCATCCCCTCGCAGGGTCCACACCAGCTACAGGGCTGTCTCCTGGAACCAGATCCATTCAGTGGTGGTAATGTACCTACCGTCAACCACTGCCATGGGGGGGTAAGTCATGAGGGAAGCACCGGGATTGAGGTAAGTCCCTGGAATGATGAGTGATAGGGCTGGGCCTGAGGGGGTGAGAAGGCTAAGCCTGCACCACAGCAGGACAAGAAACAGCATTAACCAAAAATATGTGAAAGTAGCACAATAATGGTATTTATGTGTCATGTGGGACACATTAAATTTGTTGTGCTTTTCGGTTCAATTTGTGGCAGTGGAAGGGAGGGATTTATGTTTAAAAAAAGTGAAATACTGGCAAACTGCACAGTACCCATGCCAAGTGTGAGCAACTTGGACATGGTATGTGCAGTTATATGTTTAGCATGTGAGGCGGTCTTCTGTGTTAGATCCATGATGTTATGCTGGGATAACATCATGGGTCTAGCCCCTGATGGACCAGTCAGAGCCCAGGATTCTTTCTTGCCCTTGTATAATAAGGATTTTACCACATGGTTTTTCTCAGCCCTAATCCTGAGCTGCTCCTGCTATAGTTGCCTATTACTGACCTAGCATGCATGCAGATAACACCCTGTGGTAGGAGTAAGCTCCCCAGCCAACAACAGGGGTCACTGCAGTGCTGGAACATGGTGCCATCCCCCCTCACATGGGAGTTCTGCTGCATGGCACTGCTACCGCAGACTCACCTGGGCTGCAGTAAAGTCTCCTGAGTTTGTTCCCAAACTCAGGCCACCTGGGCCATCATGCAGACAGTAAGGATTTTTTTTTGTGCCTTCTCCTTCATCCCGCGACCTCCCACTCCTTCTGACTGCTCAATGTCCCTGTCTGCCCATCAGTCTCAACCTTTGCTGCCACATCCTGCCACCTGGTTTCCAGGCAGCCCCTGCATCCTCAGAGGATCTAACTTATCCCTGTTAAGGAGTCCCCCTCCCTGGGGGAAAGGAGGGGAGTAGCATTCCTTGGGGGTCCTCTGAGGTATGCAGGGCTGGGGGGGCAGGAGCAGTGTGCTGAGGAACTGAGGACTGGGGGTAATAGGCAGCTGCCATATGGCAGGCTGAGATAGGTGCTAGCTTTCCATTTTATGGGCCCCTTGTCACACCCCAATGGCATGCACCATGGCAATACCCTGGAGGTGGAGCCAGCCAATGTGTGCTCACCCACACTGGCAAGGCTCCACACACCACCAGGTGTCACTCTCCAAATGGTGCTCCACAGCACCCTCCCCTTGGGGGGAGAGCATCTGTGTGGATGCTCCATCACTCTCCCTGCTGGCCTCTGCTCCTGATGTCCCAGGATTGGGACTCAAACCTGGGTCAATAGTGTGACCCACCACTCAGTGCCCCTGAGCCAACAGTAAGTATTTTTAAGGGGGTCATAAACCTTTCTTTGCCTTGCTTTATAGAACCACAGTAATTTAAGGTTGAAGGGTGCTCTAGGTCCATCTAGTCTCCCCCCTCTCACTTCATAAATAAAGACCAAGTGTTGTACTGTACTGGTTTATAAGGATTTCCCATCTAGCCTACTATCCAGGGCTCCCTGTAATTCCCTTGGCAGGCAGAAATTTGTCCAGGCTTACCCGGAAGGCTTGTATTGTCATCATGTCCACTATCATCACTTGCAGGCTGTTTCATATGTTTACCAGCTTCTGGGAGAAGAAGTGCCTTCTAACGTTATACCTGAATCTAACACATTTGGGCTTCAGTGTGTGTTCCTTCATCTAGTAGAGCACATCAGATCAAACATCTTCCTCTGTTTGACCTTAGTCAATATCCTGCAGTATGCAGAAGACTGAGCTGTGCCTTCAACTTCTTTTCTCCATGGTGAATATCTTATGGGTCTCCAGCCTATCCTCAGCAGCATTTATCCTCCATAACCCTGCTAATTTTGATGTCCCTGCATTGCATTCTCATTACTGCTTTAATGTCCTTTGTGAATTGGGGAGACCAAAACTGCACACAGTATTTCAGGTGGGGCCTGACTAGGCCTTGTAAAGTGGTAAGGTTACTTTCCCTGCTCTAATGGTCATCACCCTTTACTCTTTACTCTTATAGTGCACCGCAGCACTTGTCCAGCCAGCAGCCATACACCACTTGACATGCTCTAGCTCCTTCTCTATTATGATCCCCAGGTCGTTTTCCTGCTCTACTATAGCAGGAGGAGCCACAGACAGTGTGTAAGTCTACCTCTGTTTCCCTACACAAAGTGTAGTGCCATGTATTTCGCAACATTAAATCTAAGGATCTAAAACTCTGACCAGTTGCCAAAGTTGTTCAGGTCCCCCTGAAGTTTTTCTTGATCCTCAAGAGATCTACCACCCTGGCCAGCTTTGTGTCATCAGCAAACTTGAGAAGTCTGCTGGAGAATCCAACGTCCAGATTTTTGAGCAGGCCCCAATTCTGACCCCTGAGGTATGCCGCTGAGTACCTGTACCCTTCTCCAGCCAGAGTGATGCCCATCAACCACATCCCTCGACTTCCTATCCCCAAGCCAGTTAGAAATCAGCCTTGTGTATGCCTCATGTATACTGCACTGGTGTACTCTGACCTGAAGCTTATCATGTGCTACAGTGTCAAAGACCTTGCAGAAGTCCATATAGTCTAAGTCAGTGGTTGTTCCCCAGTCCACTTCCTTGGCCAAACCTTTGGAAATCAAGCACAAGTCTGTTTGGCATGATCTGCCCTTCACAAATTCATGGTGAGAGTGGATGAGAACCTCGGTCTCATTAAAGCTTCTGTGGTAATACTTTTATTAGACTAACTGAAGAATTTTTACACAAGCTTTTGAGACCTCCCAGGTTCCTTCACTGGATGCAGAGAAAACAAACTAGCATTTCAGAATACATACAAGAGTTTATGGATCATAGATTGTTTAATAATGGGGAGGGTGTAGAGGAAGACACGTACTACATTGCAGTTGATTACCAGGATACAGGCCTCATGTCTTTAAAAGGTGAGAGATCAGACCTCAATCAAATGATCCATTATTCTGTGAAAACAGATTCCAGGTCTATAGCTGCTTAGAATCTGAGCTTTCCCCCTTCTTAAAGATAGTGACAACACTGGCCGCATCCTAGTCCTTCAGTACCATACTTGTAGAAATAAACTCATAAAAATTATTGCAAGAATCCCTGACAGTTTTTCCTTTAACTTCACTATGATCCTGTGGTACCCCATCTGCCCTATGGGATTTATCTGGGTTGATCATGGCCAGGGACCCTCATTCTCCTTAGCTCTTCGATCCTGATTTCTGTGGTGAGGCTGCAAGGCTTCTGTAGTAGCTTTTGCATATTCCTCTGGTATGCATTATCTATTTGTAATATGTGTATATTTAAAATAATACCATCAAAACCATCTTACAAAAAATCCGTAATATGACAGTAGAAATCCCATAATACTATCACTGAATTCCCATAATACTATTGTTCAGAACTCGTAATACTATCATTCTGAGCTCTCAACGATAGTATTACGAGAGAGATGCATGTCCACGCTCTACTGAAATCCTCAAGCGACTGCTGAAATCCTTGTGGTCAGTGCGAGTCAGGTTTTACTGTATGTTCCCTGTACAGTAAAAGCCAACTTGGTATTGACTAGAAATAGAAAATGCCACAAAACGAGCCACCTGAAACTATGAATAAAAGCAGAGGTCAATTTATTTCAGCCCAGGAGAATAAAAAAGTAAAAAAAAAAACTGCTCTGGATCTAAGGCTTCTGTGAAAGTGCCCTCCCTGTACTCATGCTCACTCCAAGACCACAACCACCAACGGAAGTATGGCAGAGGTACAGAAAAATAATGATTCAGATCTTTATTTTACCACTACAGAAGAAACAAAACTATCACTCCAGCACACTCTCAAACTGCAACAAGATTTTGAATTCCTGCCTGTTTGCTAAGACGCACCACTATTTTTCTTTCTTAATTATTCAGAACACAAGCAGCCCACCAACAGAAACAGACATAGCAGCATCAGGACGTTACAGTGTCCCTAGCATCCACCGGACCCAAGAACTATAGTTTGTCATTTTATGTTGTTACATTGTTTGTTATTTTGCTGAATATTTTCTTTTATGTGTTGTACCTGTTATATTACATACATTCCTTAGATAATGTGAACATATGTATTTTTATTGTACAGTAGTGTTTTATGTTAGTCTTTTAACCTATTTGTAACTATATTTATGATGTTAACAGGACATATTAGATTTTGTGACTTGAATGGTAATTTGTATGAATGTAATGAGACCTCTTTGGATATGAGCTATGCTTAATTGAGTTTTATCCCTGCACATGATCCATGAATAAAAGATCTACTACTACTACTACACCTAGCAACCACACTGTAAACCGGAGTCAATCATGGCTTTCTAGCTATACTACAAGTGCCGACTGCTCCTGACTACAAATAGAAATCTAGCTCAGATCCATATATTACAAAAAATATAGAATAGGGGATTGTGATTGCTCAGCTATAAAACCATCTTGAGGATCTGGGGACATGTTGGAACCTCTTCAGCTTCACTCTGGAGTTTCACATGTCCCCAGAACCTTTTGATGCTATTATAGCCTCATAATACACAGTCACCAATCTATTATTCTATTTTATACGGTACAGAGCAGTCCTGCTATTGACTAAAATATAATGCAATGTCATTGATGACCTCAAATGATGAGAATGGAGGCAGGGCTTCAGGAAAAACAAGAAAGATACAGGAACCGGGTATTATGGAAAAACTATATATTTTACTGAACGATCACTAAGAATAGTAACTTATGTGGCATTACATACATCTTAAACAATTGGAAAAAAAAATAAATAACGGCTCTCCATTCAGAATAGCCTGTAGCTCTTTACCCTGGTGCACCATTTTCTTCCCCCACCATGGGTTTGATGGACTACTCGGGCCCTCACAAAGTCTACATAGTGCTGGGAAGACACAAAGAGCCAGCCTTTCACTGCTGAAGTCCATGTTTCTATGTTTCCATGTTTCCAAGTTTAAGCCCCTCCCCCAGTAGATGCTTGAATGAAAAACAAACTAATGAAGGACAACAACCAAGTGCAGTCAACCTTGATGGAGTTGATGGAAGGTGACTTTTTTCCTGCTTCAATCCTCTAATTGCTTTAGCCATCTTTTATCTTAGTGGCGAAATAGAGCCTTTAAAATACCGACTCACTTACTTACATCTATTTCATAACTGTTACAAGTGACATAACTGGTACAAGTGAGTACACCAGGGTAAATGAGGAGGCCATACATGCCCACATTTCCAATTATATAAAAAATGGTAAGGCCAGGTTTAGGTTCCCTTTAAATTCTAGGGGACCAAAGATGACAGGAGAAATGCAGCAGACAGATCCACACCTTGCTGCTGGCTGAAGCACTGCTGCAAGTGAGAGACAGAGAAAGAGGGAAAAATCAATAAACCACCAAGTTGTGACAAAGCGTTTACAGCTAAGCAATATAAAAATTAATAACGCTCAGCTAATAATACACGACACATACTGGTGAATTCTATCTAAAGTGAATCCAAAAAACAATATATTATGCATTGGGAAACCCAGATCAAAATGCACAATAAGTTGATATTCTATCAGTTATTAAACAGAAATGTCTCTATGGCTGAACACCTAATAAATATGAATAATGTTAGACATGGACAAACAATGACAAAATATAGAGTCAGCAACCATAAGCCTAAAGCAGAAGAAGGTAGACACAAACAGAACAGGAAACTAGAATAGAACAGTTCATACAGCCAGTGCCATGTGGGTCAAATCAAAAATTAGATGCATTTCTTTTCACTTGTGTTGAATACACAGATACCAAGATCACTATTTTACAAAGTTCTCTCAGAAAGATGCTACATTTATCACATTGAACAGTGAGGCTAAGATGTGCATTATTCTGGGTGAAAATACAGAAACAGTAAAGTCAGCTGCACATTACCTAACAAAATGCTACAATATTGTTCTGAGGCAACACCCTGTCCTTGTTTCTGTTTCTTTGCTCAATAACATCAGATTTGATATTTGTTGTACAAATTAGATTCTTTGTAAAATGCAGTTCTTGAACAGTATGTGTTCATATTATGAGTTTTTGACAGCTTTGGCAATACTTGTATTATAATCATGCCAATAAACCATCATTGAATTGAATGGAAGCGAAAAAAATGTAATTGCTAGAAGGAGAGGGAAGACTGAGAACTAATCTGTGGTATGGGTTAGTCAGCTGGAATTCGTATGTTCTACCTAGACCATTTGACAGTAAGAGTGTGGTGGTGTCTGTTCTCATTTAAGTAGCTGCTAACAGCATGTTACACTACAATAAAAAAAAATTATATATACTTTTTAATTCTAGCTTAAATTTTCCCTTACCTTTTTCTGTCTGTGTCTTGTACAATACCCTTTCCACCCTGATTTTGAGTTGGTTTTGCACTAAATTGTAACATTTGAAATAATAAAAGAAGTGCTGTTTTTAATATGGCTCAGACCAGGTTTTCATCCGTATCCTCAGCTGTTTTTGCACACCTTTTTTTTCCAGAAGGTCAGAGAGTACTATCTGCTGCAAGCTAGTTCATTGTAGTTACAAGAAAACTGATGCTAAATAATGGTTCACTGACCTATGCAGCCAGTATAGTGTTATGCTTGTGCAACTGTGTTAGCTTGGTTTTGGCCATTCACACTCTCTATTCCAGAGGAATTACCACATGTAGGAATACGAAGGCAAGGAACTCTTGGAGAGGGTTCCACTCCTAGAGGAGCCATGGGATGATTCCCATGGCTAAAGGTACCTTAGGAATCCCCCTAAGGATAGAGTGCTGCCACTGGAGGAGGAGGAGGGAAGGATGGTCGGGCAAAGAAAAAATGCTTCACAGTGAGGCTGAGAGGAACTGCTTATATAGCTCAGGAAGTGGGAGTGGCTGGCTGCTTGGCCACTGAACTCTAGACAAAGCCTTACCAATTCACTGACCTATGCAGCCAGTATAGTGTTATGCTTGTGCAACTGTGTTAGTTTGGTTTTGACCATTCGCACTCTCTATTCCAGAGGAATTACCACCCTGTAGGGGTACAAAGGCAAGGAACTCTTGGAGAGGGTTCCACCCCTAGAGGTGCCACTGGACAATCCCCATGGCTAAAGGTACCTTAGAAATCCCCAAAAGAAATGTAGTATCATCCCCAAAAAGGAGGCAACACAAAGCATATGAGCAAGCAGTAACTGTGACATAGGAGCAGTAACTGTAACATAGCAGTGGAGAAGCATAAGCAGTTTGATAATGCAATGAGATGCTCAGTTGGATAACGTAATGAATACCCAGGCTTGCTTAGCATGATACTGATGAATTGCATTGAGATTTGGGGATCCCCTAAGGAGAGAGGGAATGGCAGGACATCCTTCACCTCCATCCAACAGCAGAACCTACCTAAAGAAACTAGGGAAAACAACTATGCTAACTAAGTGTTATGACCTGAGGCAACAGAGGAGAGAAAAAAACCCCTATGAGAAGGACATCTCTGGGGATCCAAGGCCTAGGTCGCCTTCCCTTCAGGCTTGGGATAGTTTAGTTAGTGACAGCTCTGCAGCTGCAATTTGGAAAACCCAATTAAAGGGAGGTGGAAAATATTCCAATTTGGAGGAAGGCTCTCACTCAAAACCTCTAGTGGGAATGCCGTGGAAGGTTACTAGAAAACGCTGCAACAATATGTGCATCCAAGGCACAGGAGGAGAGCAACAACTGCTGAGACACTCACCTGGCCTACCCACCCTAAATCAAACCAGGTAAACCAGAGGCAGTTGTAGGGAGAATGCAGTAAAGGTGCCTCACTAGGGAAACTACTAAAGTCAACGGCTAACCATTATAGTGGAACACTAGAGTCAAAGGAGGTAACTTTTTCCACCCTTCACTGCTAGTCTTAAATTCTACATCAGGAGCTGCTGTCATGTAGCAGGCAGCTAAAGCCAAGCCCGGGGCAAGAACATTCTCAGCTATGGGCCAGGTGAGAAGGAGCCCACCCCAAGTTGGACACGCTCAAGATGCGAACGAAATGCAGAGTGAGACCATCTGCTGCAGGAACCCTGTGCCAGAATAGAATGGCTGGCATGCCCCAGAAATTGACTGAGAGATGAAAAGCTGGTGAGTTGATGAGCATTGCTTGATGAGATTGTAATGAGCATTGAGTGCTGAGACCTTGCAAGGTCGAATGCAGATTGAGTACAGCAGAATCCCAGAGGCTGAAGCTGAGGGGATGGCAGTAGGCATGAAGCAATGGGTTGCATAAGCAAGGAGCAACAGTTGCATAAGCAAGTGTGGACCTGCATGTAGGTCAGTAAAAGTAAACAGAGCAGCAATAATTGGACCTGCACGTAGGTCTGCATAATGTAGGGCAAACAGCACTGACTAGTGGGGCAAGCCAGCCAGGCAGTTCAAAGCCAAATCAAGGTGACAAACTCTGAGGATTTTCAGTGGCAAAGACAGAATTTAGAACAGAAATTAGCCACATTGGCAATGACCCTAAAACACTTCCCAGTCCCTGCCGTAGGACAAACAAGGAGGCAATGGAAGGGCCAAGAACCACATGCAGATATAAAAGCTAATTTAATAGACTCAGCAGGAGCTTTAGCTAACCTCAGAGTAAAACAAGGTACAATAGAAATTGGAGTAAACAAAGAAGTAGCAGGAAGCAATTAGGCCTGTGCAGCAGTAGTGAAAACAAATGAGTACACTGAGTTGTAACTGCAATAAATAAAAGGAGGCACAATGCTCTGAAAGTACTGTCACCAGGCAGTACAATGAGACTGCTGCAATGAGGTAATTAGAACAAGCATGAGTAAGCTGTATAGCTAGGTTCAAGTAAATTTGAGTCAGGTGAAGGTAATAGAGTATGCCACATGGAGCAGCTATAGTTGAGCTGAAACACACAGATCAGGTTTGCAGTTGCAGTGCAAGTAATTTAAGAGTTGTGAGTAACTGAAAGCAAGCAGTATGAGCTCTGGAGTAGCAGTATGCTAGGAGCTTAGAAACAACCCCCCCCCCCAAAAGGAAGGAAGCACACACAGCCGAAGGCAAACTACAAACCAGGATCAGGAAAGTAAACACAGAAGCCCAGCAGAGACAAGCAGTAGCAGCAAGGGGGGGATAGGTCCCAGCCAGCCAGGGAGGCCCTACCAGCTCAGAGGACAAACCAACAGAGCCTTTGGCTGCAAAGAAAAAATGCTTCACAGTGAGGCTGAGAGGAACTGCTTATATAGCTCAGGAAGTGGGAGTGACTGGCTGCTTGACCACTGAACTCCAGGCAAAGCCTTACCAAATATTCAAAAACATTAGAAAATATTGATCAAACTCTTGACCATGCCATACTAAAAGAAGTGCACCTTGTATTAGTTCATATGTTTAAAAAATGCAAAAAAAATTATCAAAATGAGAGAAAGGGTATAATACAAGTAAGGAGTTAAGGGGCAACCCAAAACAGAATAAAAAAATATTGATCATGACAGCCAGTTAGAGGAGCAGTAGAACTACCACCCCTGATACTGGCAACTTGAGTCTGGAAGTGAGCTTAAATCATCAGGGTCAGCTGGTGAGAAGGACTGAACATCCCATCAGATGTTGCTATCCTCTGGGGAACAAGGGTTGTGCTTTCCCACTGCAATACAGCCACCTTGGTGAATACAGGTGGTGATGCAAGTCAGGCAGCCTGCAAGCAGCACTGGAGACAGGAGTTCATGTACACTGCTGTGTCTGGCTTGCAGACACCAGGATGTCATTATGCTCAGAGGGAGGAAGCCTGAAAAAAGGGGGAACAATAGTGTGTTGCAAAGTAAATGAAGCTCTGCCCACCTCCCACAACCAGTTCAGGCCATTGTCTCCCGAGGCTGCTTCACAGTGGCTCCAGGACTGTTTCTGACAAGGCAACTGGTTATAGTAGCTTTCACTGCCATGGAGCTGTGGGCATGACCCCACCCGAGGGGGGGGGATCTGAAGAGGACTGTCACAGTGTGTCAGGGATGACCTGTAGAATCCTGAGATATCCCAAGGGGAAAGGCGTTCTTAGGTCTGTTTGTTGATGATGACAGTGGTGAAAGGAGGTTCAAGCAGTTGCCCTGAGTAGCACAAAAAAATAATTGATCAAAATTCTCACCACTAACATGCACTGCTGCTTTAAACAGGCTGGTTAAAAATAAAACAGAAAACACAACCAGTAGCGGCTATTAAAATAAAGTATTTCAAACCATTATGTTTACAGCAATTGCAAATAATGTTGATGTTTTCTAGTTTTTTTTTTTGTTTTGCTTCATTCCATATCAATCGAAGTGCTTAGTCCATTTTGCTTCTAAAACATCTATCTGTTCCCAACTAACTATACAACTGCCATGTTTGTGACATCACAGGCTGCTGTCATGGTGAGCACTGTGAGGTCAGAAAATTCTGATGAAAGTCATGGATAAGTTGGCTAAACCCTAATGTGAAGTGTATGAACAAGTGAAACTTTTAAAAAGGTGTTCTTTTGTAAACTGCACTAAAAAATGACTAGAGTATGTTTGTGGCATTTCTGAGTGAAATAGGTATGCTCCTTTACATACATAAAACAGAAGGTCCGTAGCATTGAGAAACACCTATTTTCCCTGAGTTTTCCCCCTTTCCCATACCTTGGTCATATGTGCCACTGCAGTCAAATCTTGCCCTCCAGTTGGGACAGTTAGAGAGAGCATGCAGTCAGCATTAATGCCAGTCCATCATCCATGAATGGCTTGAATGCCGGGAGGCAGCCAATACTGACCCCCATCATGTGAGCCAGTGTTTTACCTGCAAGACACTCCTGACAGCCCAAGGGTGAAACTCCTGAACCAATAATCAAATCTGGAACTCTCAGATGGCAAGGCAGAGGGCTGCCACAATCTTGGGCCAACAAGTCATGAAGAACTCCAGCCGTTAACGGCCATCGTGCCAACCTCTGGTGTTTAGTGCTTTAAAATACAAGGTACAGAAGCACAACTTGTACCAAGTGAGCAGCTCTGGCTGGGTTTCAAGCTAAACAGAGATTTATGGATTTTATGTAATACTGCAATGTGCCAACTAAAACTTAAGCAAGTGTAGGCATGGGATCTGCAGAGCGAGATGTTTTCATTGTGATGTCTAAAGATACATTATCACTGGCATTAAAATGTAGAGTTAACCATTCCCTGGTACTACAAAAAAAAGAGCATTGCAACTTCAGTTATTCTCTGTTATTGGTTCAACCAGTTCCACTAAACAGAGATAAAGATATGTTACTTACTAGTCATAGTAGATCTTCTAGAAAAAGTCTTATCCATAGAGCCACAGCTTTGGAACTGTAAGCCATCAGTGACAGGACCACTTGGACACTTTTGCCTAGCTGGGACTTCCCACATAGACATATGCTGGTGCCACTAATGTAATGTAGGGGGATCCATACAGCCTCAGCTTCCCTTGTAACATAATGACAGGAACAGGAAGACAAACCCTGATCAATCCAGCATAAGATGCAGAGGATCCAGACAAAAAGCCCATTGAAAGGGCCCAGAAAAGTAGAAGACCAAGTGTGCAAAAATGAGAGTGATTTCCAGAGTATGCCACCTGAAAATATGGAAGGGAGTAGACTGAGGTTGAGCAGTGGCTCTATGAAAGTGATTCTCTAGAAGATTTACTGTTAAGTAAATAAACTACCTTCTTCCAGGACATCTCCCTCACACAGCCTCACATTTGGAATGATTTCCAAGCATTTCAAGATGGCAGAAGGGGAGGAAGGCCAGATAGGAAGGACTTATATTCCCTAAGATAGCTGGACTTGGAAAATGGCAAAGCCAAACAAATCAACCCATCTCCGGGACACTAGTGCCTGACTGTAGTGTTTAGTGAAAGTATGACTAGAACTCCATGCGTTGGCAGAGCATATATCCACTACTGAGACTGAATGAAAACCAGCAACAGAAGTGGAGATGCCACGGGGGTGGCATGCTCACGGACATGGCTAGTAAGCTACTTACTATGCGTCTGGTAACAAGAAGAAATGCAATATGTAAACCATTTGAAGAGGCTTAAAGTCAGGCATCCACCATACTGAAGGCAAATGAAAAAAACAGACTTTCTGCAGTCCTTCATGTGGTCAGAGTAGACACGTAAAGCCCTGTGGACACAGAGAATGTGGAATAACTTCTGCATTCTGAGGGGTAGGAAAAAACATAGGAAGGTGGAAAGCCTGGTATAATGTGAATTCAGAAATCACCTTAGGAAGGAACCTAGGATGGGTGTGTAATGAAACCCTATAGTGATGAAAAACAAATTATGGGAGTTCCACAAATAAAGAAAGGCAAAAGTGCACTGCACGCAGTCCTCCAACCTCTATCTGTTACTATAAGATGCTCACGATATACTGATTTCACTTCGCTTGGTAGCACTGGTTCAAATCTAGGAGCCTCAGCTGTGAAAGAACACAATTGCTAGGGAGAAGCTGGGTTCACTTAGAATAGGCAAAATACTCCAAGGTTTGGAGTGAGGTTAAAACATTTTACTAAAATAAAATAAAACAGCAGAGGGTGACCTCCTGCCACCACGAACGTTTCACACAAATTAGTGCTTTGTCAAGACGTCCTGCAGTACAGACTAACATGCCTTATTTAAACCAAATTCTTAAAAGATACAGTCAAATCTTCATTGGTTGTTGTTCATGATGTCATAAGGATGCCTGACAGAATAACCTAAAAAGAAACTGGGAAAGGTTGGGGAGGGAGGAGAGAAGAGAGGGAAGGGAAAAAATGGGGACCATAAAATCCTTAAGATGGCCAAAATATAAAAATATACAATATACAAATATACATTAGCATTAGCAAATATATATTTTGGGTGGGATTCACTAAGAAGATGTGCTCGATGCATCTCATTTGCACCAGCACAAATGAGATGTACCAAGACCAAACATTGGTATTCACATAAGATGCTCCCGGCTCATCCCCTCTGTGAATACCATTGATGCGTCCAACCCGAGATGCACCGTGAATTGCCCTGGTTGGGCTGGGAAACTGATGGGCCAGTGCATCTCCAGATGTGCTGTGCCCAAGTTTGGGATTCACAGCCCGACACATGAAATATGGGGTCATTAGGCATGCAAGGATGACCAATGAGCACATATTATGTACTGTATGTGCTCTATGACTGATCAGTCGGCGGCTGGCATTGGCAGGGTGAGGAGGGGTGTGCCAGTGGCCAGCATGGGTTGGGATGGGGGTGCGGGGTGGTGGGATACTGCCAGCCAGGGTGGGGGATACTACACTATGGAAAGGGAATTCTCTTACATATATTTCATATAGTGATCAGGGCCAGGGAGGGAGGTCCCTACACTATGGAAAAAGGGATCAGGCAGTAGTGTTTTATTTCCAGACAGCAGGGATGGGGAGGGGGTCCCTACACTATGGAAAAGGGATCGAGCAGTATTTCTGTTTTGACAGAGATAGGGGATGGCTAGGAGGGTCCCTACACTATAGAAAAGGGATTGGGCAGTATTTCTGTTTTGAGAGACATCAGAGATGGGGGGGGTTCCCTACACTATGGAAAACAGATCGGGCCGTATTTCTATTTTGACAGATATTGGGGCTGGGGAGGGGGTCTCTACACAATGAAAAAGATTGGACAGTAGTGTTTTATTTATTGACTTCAGGGCTGGGATGGGGGGGCCACTACACTACACTACACTATGGAACATATGGGAGTGGAGCTACTTTATTATTGCATCTGGGATCGGGGCTGAGGAGGGGGGATCATGTGATCAGCCCTGGACTGTGCTTGGGGCAAAAATCTGCCCAGCACATAGTTAAAGCAGGGTTTTGTGATCTTATCTTTGCACCAGTGCAGCCAGCCATGTCTTCTGCAGAGGACAGTTGAATATTGCGATGTGAGAATATGCATGAGGGACCCCTCATTTGCATGCTCGCATCACAATATTCCGCACAGCGGTGCAGTTGGGTTTGCAGGGTGCATCGGGGGCTTCTGAATTTTGCCACATCCTTGATGGCCCTCGCAAGTCCAGAGATGTGTGGGTGCATCTAGGGATGTGCCGCGCATCTCTGATCATGTGGGCCAATGTATATAAGTGCTTCTGCTAATGTATATTTGTGTATTGTATATTTTTATATTTGCCTATTTTAAGGATTTTATGGTCCTCATTTGTTCCCTTCCTGCTCTTCTCACCTCCCCCTCCAACCTTTCCCAATTCCTTTTTAGGTTAGGCATACCTATGACATCATAAGTAACAGCCAATGAAAATTTGAGTGTATCTCTTTAAGTATTTGTTTTAAGAAAGGGATTTGTCTGTATTGCCGAATGCCTCGACAAAGCACTAATCTGTGTGAAATGTTGGTGGTAGCAGGAGGTCACCTCTGCTGTTTTATTTTAGTAAAATGTTTTAACCTCACTCCAAGCCTTGGAGTTTTTTGTCTATTCTTAGTGAGCTCGGCTTCTCCTTAGCATTCACAATATACTGACCAGGCAATTTGCAATTAAAATGCTGTTCTTTATTAAAGTGCTTCCTGTATTAGTGCAACAGGTAAACATTAAGCCACGAGAAAGGAGGCATTTACAAGGAATTAATGCTTGGTTGGGAGGGGTGGTGCATAAGGACGAAGGCCGAGTGCGCCAACCACCCAGCCATGCATTAATTCCTTGTAAATGCCTTCTTTCAAGTGGTTTAATGCACTTGTAACATTGCTAGTACTTGTTACAAACGCAGAAATAAAATACAGACACACTCTTGAATTTTAATATTCTTTATATGAATATAGGCATGTTAACAGAACAATAACAACCATTTTTGAACCATCCTTATTTATACTGTTAGTGCTATAATACTGATTCAGTGGAAATACACTAACTTTATGTTTTAAGTTTGAATTAAGTATTCCATTATTTCAAACTTTCTTAAACATTATGTGCAACTGTGCACGTTACTCTTGAACAACTATCAAACATATGCTAAGGATTGTGGGACAACTAGTCACATTTGCATACTGTGTAATTTGTAATATAACACATTTCTTTAAGCTTCTTTTAAATGATTTATACAACTTTTGGTGCTGAACAACTTTGTGACTGTTAAAACTATTTTAGATTTCACATTTTGCTTTAACAACAGCTATCTACATTGCATGGTTGTTCCGACGTGACACCAGAAATACAACACGGAATATTACTTTTCAGGTGAGCTAAAATTGACTGGCCCAATTATGGCAAACCTTGACAAGTTGAATGGGTTATTTCTATATATTTGGAGAGGGACATTATTTCCAGACGTGGCAGCAGTATCTTCTTTGGTAATTTCTTCTGTCTTCCTGGTCTGCTTTTTACTTTGTTCGCTGTCTGACTTAAAAGGGGTTGTGACTTTTTCTGGCACTGGAGTGTTTGTCAAGCCCTCATTTCTAGCTTTCTCTGCTACATTAGAAGTAGAATGGGTTTGTCTATCTGATGCTCTTGTGTATATTTCCTGGAGGGTGCAAGATGAGGATACTGCAGGTGTGGCTGATGGCTTACGGTGCATCTGGGGCATAGGTCTCTGTCTGGGAGTTTGTGCTAGAACTGATGACCACTTGTGCCTGTCAGATACTGTTGGAGACCAATAATTTTGGAGGCTGGTCTCACATCTATGTCCAGTAACGGACATAATTTCCTGTGATACGAGACCAGCCTCTGACAGGATATGAACTGCTGTGGAGCGTACAGAATGGTTCATATATCTTGTGGAAAGTTTGGAATCAGTGGCTATCTGGGACATCATGTTGCCCAAGTAATTGCAACCCATCAGTTGCTTTGAGAACCATATGTCTTTTTTTTCAAGGGCATCCTGCAACAATTTCACGGGATGTAAATAAAATGATGGCACATCAGGGGGACACCAGGTACAGTATTCTTTAAAGGAAGCCACTGAACAATTGGAACTATCTGGCTGTGAAAAGAGGATGCCATGATAAGCTTGCTTGTTTAGCTCATTAAAGTTCACTTGATTTTTAGTCACTTCATTGAAAGCGACTGTTATGAATTCCCTTCCAAATTCATCCACCTTAATCACAAATGAGTCATGTTTTAGATTCCAGACTCCCTCTCTGCCCCTGCGAGTGAAACTTAACTGCATTTCAAACCAGACCCTGCTTACCAATCCATACGCAGACTCTGGACTGAGTTTCGGAGAACATCTGATTTTTGCTAGGTCTCTGTCTGAAATTCTAGGGTGATGTGATGCGATGTCTCTGCCAGCTCATCGATATTCTTTCAAAACTGCAACAAACACGTTATTGGCACTTTGGAATTGAGGATCATTAGCAATATTAATCTTGCTATTCACTTTCACACTGTTAATATATCTGTTGAGACCAGCACGTAATGAAATAAAAGAACTAATCCTATATGGATTTCCATCCTCACTATGAACTGATCCATAGAACTGCCTTAAAATTGCCGCTAACTTTGCAACTGGTACTGTGTTTATGTCAACTATCATATTATTAGACTTCAGCCAGTCTGAAAAGACGTTTCACAACCAGGCTGTGCCTTTGTGAGTGCTGGGCTCACATTTCTTTTTTTCTAACTCATCGAGTTGTTGTTGAGACCAACTTATACGTCTGCCTGCTTTTTCAACAGACGGCTTGTCATATTTTTCCTCAATGTTTTTCCTTTTACTTTTCTTTTTCAGAGTAACAGCAATGGGCAGCTCATAGATTGCTGGGATGTTGCTGGAAGATATCACGCTTACCTCTGATGCAGATTTATCCTCCGATTCACACGTTCCATTCTTTTGAGGACTGCAGTCAGTGGATTCAGGTAGATATTGCTTAAAGAACTTGTCTACATAAGCAGAGATTCCCATTACTCCACATAGAGAAAATGTTGTGATGCAGTTATCCATTTTTTTTAAATGACAGGTACACGAGTCACGACAAGATCAACTGTGTGCACTGCGTGGGCGGGTGAGAAATTCAAAATTATTTCTAGACCTGTGGCTGCTACTGGTATTACACAGCAGGGCATATCTAAGGAATTAATGCACGGTTGAAATGCAGTCACCTGCTGTATTTCAACCAATTGTTGAGTGTTTTTTACAGTGATAATTGTTGCCATGTTACAAGTAACAATAATAACTCACTGCTTAAAAAGCTGAAAATTGCAGGTGCTCACAGTGCACAAAGCTCCAAATGCATTTCATAACCCTAGTGGTTACTTTGTCAAGGGTGGTGAGCCCCGCAGCTCAGAAAGTCTCTGAGCAGGGGTGATCCCTGCCACAAAAAGCATTTTCCATAAAAGTAAATGCATTTCATAAGTGACTACATGTAAGAAAAGAGCCTATATAAGAGACACCTAATCAAGTTAAGATCCCATCCTGGAACCCACCTGCAGAATGGGGGATGCAGAAGCCCTTGAGGAACCTGTGAGACACCTCCAACTGGCCACAGTCTTGCTCATTAAGAAGACATGAAAAGCAGAAGTGGCCAAAAGGTGTACCTTTACAAAAGAGTACTGGAGGATAGAGTCCAACAGAGACAGGAGACAGTCTGACATGCTTTGCACTAGACATGAAAAAGGGTGAAATGTGAACCAAATACTGAATAGGTTCCATTTCAGAGAATAAGTGTACTGAGCAGAAGGCTTATGAACTGCCAGAAAGACATCCCAGATAGCCTGGGGAAAGCCCAGAGTGGGACAGTTCTACATGCACAATAGTCAGGCATGATACTGCAGGGACTGAAAGACCAGGTGCAACAGGCTACCGTGGTCCTGCAAACAACAACCCTGCTTATAGAGGATGTCAGACACAAGGTTCCACTACAGTCTGCCAGATCAGTGGGAATGAAATTTGTCTGAGCTGGAATGGGGCAACCAGTATCATTGTGACCCTGTCTGCTCAAAGCTTGATCTACACCCATAATCATGGGGAAATAGAAACATAGAAACATAGAATTTGACAGCAGATAAGGACCACTTGGCCCACCCAGTCTGCCCATTTCCCTACCTAATGGATAAGCTGCAGATCCTAGTTAACCAACAGCCTACTTCTTCCTACCCCCACCCCCTAGAATTGCCTTATGACTGTCCCATGCATTCTTGAATTCCACCACTGTTTTTGACTCCACAACCTCCTCAGGAAGGCTGTTCCATGCACCCACAACCCTCTCTGTGAAAAAATACTTCCTCACATCACCCCTGAGCCGTCCCCCGTCTATCTTCAAATTGTGCCCCTTTGTTCTTGCACGCCTCTTTTTCTGAAAGATGCTGCCCTCTTGGACTTTGTTGATTCCCTTGAGGTACTTGAAAGTTTCTATCATGTCCCCCCTCCTTTCCTCGAGGCTATACATATTAAGCTCCTTAAGTCTCTCTTCATACATTATCTGGTCCCTTTCTATTTTTGTTGTTGTTAGTATCTCACCCCCCATTGTGTACTCTTCCACTGGGTTTTTGTTTCCCAGGTGCATTACTTTGCACTTCTTAGCATTGACTCTAAGTTGCCATAGATTTGACCATTCCTCCAACCTTGCCAAGTCCCTTCTCATCCTTTCCACCGCACCTTGTGTATCAACTCTGTTGCAGATCTTTGTGTTGTCTGCAAAGAGACATACTTTTCCTTCCAGTCCCTCTGCCATGTCACTTATAAAGACATTAAAGAGGACTGATCCTAGTACTGAACCCTGCGATACCCCACTAGTAACCCCCCGTTCAACTCTGGAGGACCCCAATAGAGGAAAAGGTCTGGTAACTGGCAATGCAGAGGCCTAGCGAGGCAGAGGCATATGTCCATTTGCCCATAATATCGAAGTTTGTGAATTCTTCATCAGGAGGTGTACAGCTCATGCGACAGGGAGCCACAGACCTGCCATGAGCAGGCACAGTGACCACCAAATCAGCTTCTAACTGGTTGATATAAAAATTATTGGTAGAGAGGGCAGGATATTGTTTGTCATCCTTGTGATGGACAGCTGGTAATGTACTGGGTCTGTGCCAGACAGCCATGGTAGCATCCTCCAAAGCTAGGCAAATGGGAGGATTGATCACAGAAGGATATGTAGGTGCTTCCAGGAATTATTAGATTCCTCTTTGTGGAGTCCTACTCAGTCAGAGGTGTAATTACAGAGGGATGGGGGGCACAAGTCCCCCCCCCAACAAGTCATATCATCATGTTTGTCTCCCCTAGCATTCAGACCCTTACTTTTGCTGCTGCCTTCTGGTGGGCTAGGAGGGACTCTGGAGCCTGTGTGGTGGAGGGGGGCGGGTCTCACTGATGGGTCAAAGTAGAAGAGCAGGCACCGTCTGCACTGCATGGTAGGAGGAGCAGTAGGCAAAGCAAGTGTGTCATCAGGAGAGAGATCCGCAACTGAGTTCAGTGTGGCCAGTTTAGACAGATTGTTGGGGGGGATCCATCACTGCAAAAACTAGCCTGGCTGGAACCAGGAGGAGCAGTAGCGAATGTAGCAGGGAGGAAGGGAGAAAGTGACATACTGCATCCGGAAGGGTTCTATGTGATAATGGCGAGCGCTGAACGGCGACCCGCATTATAGTGAAGTCAGGGCGGCGAAAACAATTTCACCACCCTGACAACCTCAGCGCATGGAGGAACAGCGCCAGAGACTCAATACATTTGCTTTCTGTGGGGGTCTTTGCGCCTCCACACCCCGCTACTTAAGGATTATCAACTCCGGGGGGTATGTCAGGGGAGTCAGAAGCAATTAAACCTACAAGTTTTGGACTGGGAGCAACAAAATGCAGTAGTGCCTGGCCCAGACCCAAACCCAGTATCCCCCCACCCATAAGCGGAGGCCAATCCCGACACAGCGCAGCTCAGCAGCCAACCCAGCGCCACCTCCTACATCCCCCTCTCCGCCCCTCCCAGGCCATGCTCACTGTGCTCGCCTCCCCGGGCGAGTGTATACTACCCATCCTGTCGCTAGGATCCCACCCTGCCCCCTTGCCTTTCGGGCTTTCGACCATATCGCGTCACCGTTTCGGATGGTGCCTTGATTCAGGCACCCACATCACAGGCTACAACCCAGAAGTAGCGTAAGTGCATGTGAATTTTATTTACTTATTTTTTATTTAAAATTTTGGTGACTGGGTAGGCCCACTGAGACCATAATGGTCCCTTTTTCAGGGGCGACCCGGGGTTAGTTACAGGCAACAGTACAATAAAAAGTAGGAACAATTCAAGGGAAAGTGTGCAATATAGACATTACAATCAGGACATATTGTACAATCACAGGCAGGTTAGGTACAGTTGAGAATAACAGGAGGGGTAACAATAGTTTCACAAGAATGACAGTTACATGAAGTTCGTTTATCAGGTAAATTTTACAAATTACAATTTCAAGTGTTTCAAAAGTGATAAAGTTCCACTGAATAGGATAACAGCATGTTAGTCGGCAGGCTTTAGTTTCAGAGGTGGTGAACTATAACGGTTCTCAGCAGTGGCATGCACAGAGGCTTCGCTCTAGCAGGTGCATCTTTAGGCTTTTTTTAAAGCCCCCAAGGGAGCTGCAGTCATGAAGATTGCTAGGCAGGCCATTCCATAGGGACAGGATGTAAGTTGCGAACGACCGAAAACCTTGGCATGTTTGGACTTTAGGGACATGGAGGAGTCGACGACACGAGGATCTTAATGTTCTTTTAGGCTGCTTGAATAATAAGATGCAACTCAGACTGGGGGGAACATTTGCTTGTAAAAGCTTGAAGGCCAAGCATAGGGAAGCGTAAGCCAGTCTGCCCTCCAAGGAGGGCCAATTTAGTAAGTGGAGTATTTTACAATGGTGTTCTAGGGGCTGGGCACCCAGGGCAAAGCGTCCGACTCTGTGGTACAATTTTCCTAGTTTTCGCATCTCCGTATTTTGTAGTGAGTGTAGCACTGGGGAGCCATAGAATATGGTGGGCAGGAGCACGCTCTGTGGCTATCTTTAGCTTGGATGCCTGAGTGAGAAAAGGGGTTAGACGGTACAGGAGACCAAGCTTTTGGTTTAGCGTCTTGGTTAATTGGTCAACATGAACCTCGAAGGAGCAGTCTTGATCGATATATACTCCCAGGTATTTGATGCAATCCAACACCTCAATAGGATGGCCACTGGACAGATAAGGGGATACTAAACATGCTCTATCAGGGCCCTGTTTATTGGGTCCAAATAGGATGGCTTTGGTTTTTTTTCTCATTGAGGACAAGCTTATTAGTCAGGAACCAGGTTTCCAGTATGGAGACGTCATGGTTCAGGAGCTGATTTAGCTGCACAGCATCTGAATCAGATCTGTATAGTACAGCATCATCAGCATAGAGGGTCACTTTGGCTCCACCACAGTGCTTTGGTAGGTCATTGATAAACAGGGAAAATAGGAGGGGCCCCAGTATTAAACCTTGGGGGACGCCTTCTGCAATGGAGCACTTGCCTGACTCCACCCCCTGCCATCTGATTATCTGAGATCTATCTTGCAGGTAATCTTTGAACCACTGTGCTGAGTGGTTGTCCAGTCCGAGTGAGCTAAGCTGTAAGATGAGTAATTGATGGTCTACCAGATCAAAGGCCTTGGTCTTGGGCTGTAAGAAGATAGTTTATTTACTTAACAGTAAATCTTCTAGAGAATCACTTTCATAGAGCCACTGCTCAGCCCCAGTCTACTCCCTTCCATATTTTCAGGTAGCATACTCTGGAAGTCACTCTCATTTTTGCACACTTGGTTTTCTGCTTTTCTGGGTCCTTTCAATGGGCTTTTTGTCTGGATCCTCTGCATCTTATGCTGGATTGATCAGGGTTTGTCTTCCTGTTCCTGTCATTATGTTACAAGGGAAGCTGAAGCTGTATGGATCCCCCTACATTACATTGGTGGCACCAGCATATGTCTACGTGGGAAGTCCCAGCTAGGCAAAAGTGTCCAAGTGGTCCTGCCACTGATGGCTTACAGTTCCAAAGGTGTGGATCTATGGGGAAGACTCTTTCTAGAAGATCTACTATGACTAGTAAGTAACATATCTTTATTTCTGTTTAATGTAACTGGTTGAACCAATAACAGAGCATAACTGAAGCTGCAATGCTCTTTTTTTTGTAGTACCAGGGAATGGTTAACTCTACATTTTAATGCCAGTGATAATGTATCTTTAGACATCACAATAAAAACATCTCGCTCTGCAGATCCCATGCCTACACTTGCTTAAGTTTTAGTTGGCACACTGCAGTATTACATAAAATCCATAAATCTCTGTTTACCTTGAAACCCAGCCAGATCTACTCACTTGGTACAAGGTGTGCTTCTGTACCTTGTATTTTAAAGCACTAAACACCAGAGGGCGGCACGGTGGCCGTTAACAGCTGGAGTTCTTCATGACTTGTTGGCCCAAGATCGTGGCAGCCCTCTGCCTTGCCATCTGAGAGTTCCAGATTTGATTATTGGTTCAGGAGTTTCACCCTTGGGCTGTCAGGAGTGTCTTGCAGGTAAATCACTGGCTCACATGATGGGGGTCAGTATTGGCTGCCTCCCGGCATTCAAGCCATTCATGGATGATGGACTGGCATTAATGTTGGCTGCATGCTCTCTCTAACTGTCCCAGCTGGAGGGCAAGATTTGACTGTGGTGGCACCTATGACCAAGGTATGGGAAAGGGGGAAAACTCAGGGAAAATAGGCGTTTCTCAATGCTACGGACCTTCTGTTTTATGTATGTAAAGGAGCATATCTATTTCACTCAGAAATGCCACAAACATACTCTAGTCATTTTTATGTTTGCTTGCACGCATGTGCAAGAAACATAGTGCCTTCATCGGAGATTTTGAAGGTGTGTCACCTCCTCCTCCAATTCAGTCAGTGGGCTGGCAGGCGCGGCCCCTGTAAGCCAATGCATTTGGAGCTGTCTATGACACGCTCCAAAATGCAGTAACTCCCAGTGAAAGGGGGAGCTACGGCAGTGAACACCGATAAGATATCGGCTGCTCACAGCTGAGCCCCCCCACGCACAGACAGACGGCGCCTCAGCTGTATGGCAGCCGACGGGTGCCCAATCCCCGTCGGCTGAGCTGCGCCCCACCCTCCAGTTGTAGGTGCCATGCTGGAAGCCCACCCCAGCGTGGCAAGCACTGTAGTCCTTTGGCTGGCGGGGTGCCCAATCCCCGTCGCTGAGCGCCCACCCCCAAGTCCTTGTGTGCACGCTGGAGCCCACCAGCGTGGCAAGCCATTCTTGCGATTTGTTTTTATTTGCCAAGCGGTGCCCAATCTCCTGTCGGCTGAATGCCCCCAAGGCTTTGTGCCACGCTGGGAGCCCACCCAGCGTGGCAAACGCCCCCGACGTCTTTTATGTTTTTAAACCTGTAAAATAAAAACTGTCATGGCTGCGTCCGACCCTCCCACAACCCACACCCACCCTGCGCTCCAGCCTCCCACACACCCCACCCCATACTTACCTCCGGACTCCAGTGCGGCGATCTTCAGTGGACGGGAACACGTCTGCACTCTTCAAAGCCGACGCGAACTGAGGAAATGCCGTAAGCTGTATACTGGGTTACATAGGGGGGTTTCAACTTTATTGCATATCTCGGGCATTTTTGGGAATTTTTGCACCAAATTTTCAACATGGGGTTTTTGGGACCCCTTCTCATGAATTATGTCACTGTCATGGCGTTATTCGGGCCCGAAGGGTGATTTCGCGCAGTGACTGCACAGTGACTGTGAAATCACCCTTCGGGCCTGAATACCACCATGACACTGACATTATTCATGAGAAGGGGTCCCAAAAAGCCCATGTTGAAAATTTGGTGCCAAAATTCCAAAAAATGACTGTTTTACGAGGGTGCGTTGCGCAGTTCCTACGCAGGCTCGTAAGTTCGCGAAATTTCAATATTTTCACTCCAGATTTTCAATATTGCCATTTTACCACACCTTCTTATGAGTAGTACAGCTGTCATTTTTCACATCTCACCCAAAATGTGTTTCCACCCATGTAGCGCAGAATGGCACAGTCGGTGTGCGAAATCAATGTACAGGACAAAGTAAGAAAATCACAGTGACACTGTTCATGAGCAGAGGTCTTAAAATGGCTATGTTGAAAATTTGGTGAAAAAATTCCTAAAAATGACTGTTTTACGAGGGTGCATTGCGCAGTTCCTACACACGCTCGTAAAGTTCACAAATTTCAATATTTTCACTCCAGATTTCCAACATTGCCATTTTATCACACCTTCTTATGAGCAGTATAGCTGTCATTTTTCACATGTCACCCAAAGTGTGTTTCTGCCCATGTAGCGCACAATGGCACAGTCGGTGTGCGAAATCAATGTACGGGACAAATTAAGAAAGTCACAGTGACACTGTTCATGAGCAAAGGTCTTAAAATGGCTATGTTGAAAATCTGGTGAAAAAATTCCTAAAAATGACTGTTTTACGAAGGTGCATTGCACAGTTCCTACGCACACTCGTAAGTTCGAGAATTTTCAATATTTTCACTCCAGATTTTCAGCATTGCCATTTTACCACACCTCCTTATGAGCAGTATAGCTGTCATTTTTCACATCTTGCCCAAAATGTGTTTCCACCCATGTAGTGCACAATGGCGCAGTATGTGCAAAATCAACATATGGGACACATTAAGAACATCACAGTGACACTGTTCATGAGCAGAGGTCTTAAAATGGCTATGTTGAAAATTTGGTGAAAAAATTCCTAAAAATGACTCTTTTACGAGCGTGCGTTGAGCAGTTCCTATGCATGCTCGTAAGTTTGCAAATTTAATATTTTCACTCCAGATTTTCAACATTGCCATTTTATTACACTTCCTTATGAACAGTACAGCTGCCATTTTTCATATGTTGCCTCAAAATGTGTTTCAGCACATGTAGCGCACTAATGGTGCTATTGGTGTGCGAAAGCAATGTTTAGGACAGATTAAGAAAATCAGTTACACTGTTCATGAGCAGAGGTCTTAAAATGGCTATGTTGAAAATTTGGTGACAAAAGTCCATAAAATGACTGTGTTATAGGTGAGCAATGCGAGTTTCCACGCACTGTAAGTTCATGCATGACTTTGTAATATTTTCAGTCCAGATTTTCACCAGTGGCATTTTTTCACACTTCCTTATGAACAGTACAGCTGTCATTTTTCACAACATGGCTGAAGTGTGTTTTCACACTTTCCAGCGCTGAGATGCATGGTCGCTGTGGGAAATCATTGTTCGGCACAGATAAAGAAAATCACAGTGACACTGTTCATGATCGGAGGCACCAAAATGCCTGAGTTGACAATCTGCTGTAAATATCCCCAACCTAATTATATTATGGGTGCGCTGCACAGTTTCTATGTACGCCATGACTTCACCATTTTTAAATATTTTTACTGCAGATTTGCAACATTGGCATTTTTTACACTTCCCCATGAACAGTACAGCTGTCATTTTTTACATCCTGTTCGGAATGTTTTTGCACCTGTGGAGCTAAATGCCGTACTTGCTGTGCATAAGCAGCTTTCGGCTAACAAACTGATATTCCCCCTGTTCATGAGGTGGGGTCACAAAAAAAAACATGTTGAAAATTTGGAGTGAAAATACCAACGAATGCCTGAGGTATTAGGGTTTCCAACCATAACGCCCAACCCTGTAGAGAATGACAGGCATCAGGGGGTGACTTGGGATTCTTGCCTGTAATGCTCATACCATTCCACACCCTGCAGCCAGTGAGAGGCATCGAGGTATGCCTTGGACTCTTCAGCCCCAAAGTTCACCCCATTCTCCTATATCGCACCCATCTCACCGCATTTCCTAATGAAATGGGGTGCGCATAAGGGCCAAAGACCCCAAGGAACACCGTGACACTTGTCAGTGTCTGCAGAGTGGGGTGTGGTGAAATGGCGAGGCCGTTATGCCTGATAACCCAAATGCACACCCCAATGCCTGTCACTCTCTGCAAGGTGGTGGTGGGGTTGGCTTCAGTTCAGTACTTCACTGCCATTCCTATTACGCAGCTCTGTAACTTCTACATTACCACTGCCAATGCCAGCAAGCAAACATTCGGCATTGACAAATGCTTGTTTAGTGCAGTTTACAAAAGAACACCTTTTTAAAAGTTTCACTTGTTCCTACACTTCACATTATGATTCAGCCAGCTTATCCATGACTTTCATCAGAATTTTCTGACCTCACAGTGCTCACCTGACAGCAGCCTGTGATGTCACAAACATGGCAGTTGTATAGTTAGTTGGGGACAGATAGATGTTTTAGAAGCAAAATGGACTAAGCACCGATTGATATGGAATGAAGCAAAAAAAAAAAAAAAACGAGAAAACATCAACATAATTTGCAATTGCAGTAAACATAATGGTTTGAAATACTTTATTTTAATAGCTACTACTGGTTGTGTTTTCTGTTTTATTTTTAACCAGCCTGTTTAAAGCAGCAGTGCATGTTAGTGGTGAAAATTTTGATCAATTTTTTTTTGTGCTACTCAGGGCAACTGCTTGAACCTCCTTTCACCACTCTCATCATCAACAAACTGCCCTAAGAACCCCTTTCCCCTTGGGATATCTCAGGATTCTTCAGGTCATCCATGACACACTGTGACAGTCCTCCTCAGATTCCCCCCCCCCTCTCGGGTGGGGTCATGCCCACAGTTCCATGGCACTGAAAGCTACTATAACCAGTTGCCTTGTCAGAAACAATCCTGGAGCCACTGTGAAGCAGCCTCGGGAGACAATGGTCTGAACTGGTTGTGGGAGGTGGGCAGAGCTTCATTTACTTTGCAACACCCTATTGTTCCCCTTTTTTTTCAGGCTTCCTCCCTCTGAGCATAATGACATCCTGATGTCTGCAAGCCAGGCACAGCAGTGCACATGAACTCCCCTGTCAGATGTTAGACTCACCAAGGCAGTATCAGTGCCATGTTGTTTTCTAAATCCATGTTGTCGTGGAGTGAGGAGGCTGTGTTGTTCAACATATGCCTGGACTTGTTGGTACACAATTCTCTCAAGCATTTTATATAGTGTGCAGAGAATAGAAATCGGTCTATAGTTTTCTACTAGCTCACTAGGTCCTCCCTTGGGGATAGGGGTAACCAAGGCTGTTTTCCAGGCTGCGGGGACTTTGCCTTCCATCAGCGACCCATTAAATAACCACATGATTGGCATGGCAATTTCTTGGTCTGCTAGTCTGAGTAACCTGGGTTCAATCTTGTCGTAGCCTGAAGAACCATTGATCTTAATATTCCTAATTAGTTTTAGGATCTCGGTTTTGGCTGTTAACCTAAGGTGGAAGTTAGGTGATGTGGAGAGATTAATTGAATCATCAGAGGATGCCTGATTAGGGCTGCAAGGATGAACCCTATAGCTGCCAAGGTCAGTGAGGAATACATTAAAGGCATTTGCAGCATCTTGTGGGTTCATGTGGTGTACATCCCCCACAACAATATCACAGGCACTTTGCGTGTGGTGGCCTTTCAGGAGCATGTTAATTTGGGACCAGAATTTCTTGGGGTTAGAGAGATTTTTTGTTTGTAGGTTCTTGAGGTACAGTCACTTGGCCTGTTTTAAATCTCTTTTGCATTTGTTTCTGAGCATTCGGTAATGGACCCAGTCGTTGGTTAAATTAGTGGACTTTTACCGACCCCAGGTGCTGTCCCTTTCCCTCATGAGCTTTTTTAGATCACGTGTCAGCCACCTGGACTGTTGTCCTTTGACTCTCATTTGTTTAAGAGGGGCGTGTTTGTTGGCGGCAGAGAGGAAATTCTTGGAGAAAAAGGCCAAGGCACAGTCAAGACTGGGGGCAAGATTAATTTGAGCACAGTCAATTTCCGACAGGGTATCTCAGAAGAACTTAACGTCGAATTTGGAGTAGTCACGTGCCAGAAAGGTTCGGGGGGAGGTGGAGTTGGATAATCATTTTTCCAAATACCAAAGAGAGGGGCTTGGTCACTTAAGGAGTCAGCAGAAGTACTGGCCAGCTTGAATCTATTGTGGTTAGACACCAGTAACCAATCCAGGGTGGTGTGGTTTCCAGATTTCAAATTCAGTCTTGTAGGCTCATGGATCAGTTGGGTAAGCTTGGCCTCTTGCAAGTTGGACTTAATGTCAGTCTTAATCTAGGGGCCCCAGTGAAGATTAAAGTCACCCAGGATTATTTTCTCATGGGAAGGCAGGTCAGGGCTAAGTTTAGTAAGGGCCTTTAGTGCTTCTGCAGCAATCTTTGGAGGGTGGTATACACAACCTATTAGTAGTGGCTTTGTACCACCCAATAGTACTTTAACAAACAAAGCTTTGCAGCCCTCATCAGCCCTAGCTGGGATCTCTACTAAAGACACCATTAATGACTCCTTAGTGTATATGATAACCCTTCCACCCTTTTTTCCTATTCTGTCCTGTCGATAAGTTTTGAATCCAGGGATCTTAATCTCGTGTGCTAAGATCCTAGGTTTGAGCCATGTTTCCAAGGTGGCTAATACATCAGGGGAGTGAAGATCCACCCAGGCTTCAAGTTCTTGCAGTTTAGGTCTGAGACTATTTATAATGATATGAACCAGTTTCAGCCCTTTTGTATTGGTCCAGCAGGGCAGAGGTAGTTACATTTGGGTTATTGGTACAGGGAGGACCTGGGTTTGTTTCAATATCCCCTGCTAGCAGGAGCTTTAGGAAAACCCACACCTTCCGGAAAGCCTGGGATGGGCATTGGACAAATAGGCGTTTATTTAATCTGAGGAGTGTTGCGCAGGCATAGCAATGATCATTTTTCCTGATACTATTCAGAGTATGCAGGCTAGGGTAGTGGTTTAATTGAGGATAAACACAGGGCTAATGAGTCAGTATGAGGTCAGGTGGCAATTTATAATCCACCTGGGAGTTTAACATTAGGTGGTCCGTACATAATGTAAGAAAAATATAGCCACTCCCCAGAAGTATGCCCAGAAACATGTTTGGTCTAATAAAGTAATTTCTGACACCCTAGTTTATAATCACAACTAGCAGTTGTGTGGGTAGCAAGGCACTAGGCAGGGAGAGAAAGAATACGGCACGAGTTGCTCAGTATTTAGCAGGCGGTGCCAAAAGGTGGAAATTAGAGAAGGCGGGTGTAGTGGTGGGTAAGCGCCACTAGAGGGGGTTATTGGAGTTTAATATTGAATGTTGGATGTGATAGCCAAAAGCTGTTTTGTTATAGCGGCCACTAGAGGACAACGGGGATTACCTGCAAATGGAAAAGTCACCTGACAGGTTAAATTCACTCAGGTGCTTTACCCTATAAGTAGCAGTGACAACCAAGGGTGGTGGTGGGGGCGGCGGGGTCCTTACTCTGACTTTTCCACTCCTCATCCTGGGCTCCTTTACCTGCTCAAACTATTTAAAATCCGCACCTTCTGGAGAGCTGGTTGCTGCAAGGGACTTCAGCTGTGGGGAAGGACTGTTCGGTCGCCCTCGTGACCCAGGAGGCTCCCGGGGAGCCGGTGTGCACTCTGTAGGGAAGAGGAAAAGGAGATCTTTTATTACAGACCCAACAAATCAGCAGGGCTGAGGAACAATGGGGGTGGGGGGGTGGCGATAGCTATTCGATAGCCAATACAAATACAATTACTATAGCCCAACCCGGTTGTACGGCAACGTTCACAGAAAGGGACTTTTTAAATAAAAGGGGCTCAGCCAGAGAAAATGCTTTTTTTTTTATGTGAATAGCGAGGAGTCAGGATAAGTGGGTGGGAGACTGCTGGCATCAGGAGAGAACTGCAGTGCTCATCCTTCACTTCCTTCCTCCTCCTCTGTCCTGTGCCTTTCTTATTTAAAATGAATGCTGCTACCACGCCCGGCGACCGGGTTCGAGGCAGGACTCGGGTTGTGGGGGGTCGTCGAGGGAGGGAGGATTGAGTTGCCCAACGGTGCTCTCCTCCTCAGTGGGATTTCAACCCCGAGAATGTCGGTGGGGAGTACCGGTGCTCGGGGGTCGTGGCTCCGTAACCAGGAGTCCGGGGAGGGGACATTGATAGGTGCTGGGAGGCGTGCGTCAGCACGTCATCCCTCTAGGATGTACGTCCTTGTGTGCCGGCATCCCAGGGGCGGGGGGAGTGGGAGAACAGCGGAAAAACGGCTGTCCTCAGTGTCCCTAGATGAAGACTGCCCCATCTCGAGCCCACCTAAGGACAGACCCCGCTGTGCTATGGAGGAAAGGAGAGGTAAGGGCGCACTCTAGGGGCAGATCCCGATGGGGGCATCGGGGGATTGTGAAGTCGGAAGGAGGGGGACATCGGGGGCAAGGAGGGAGTATAAAGAGATAAAACAAACAAAAAAAAAAAAATATGAATGCTGCTGCTGCCGCCAAGAAGCTCGAGTCAGAGTCAGGGAGGAGTCCAGGAATCAGATGAAGCTAGTGGGCACCTGTGAGTGAATGTCAGGGTTGGGCTATGCTGCTTTTCTGCTCTCTAAGTTGGAAGTTAATTGGAATGGACTGCCGGAGGCTCGAGGCTGCAACTGAACTATGAGGGAGGTAGGAGGTTACTGGTGGTAAGAGTGAGTAGTGAATGGATCTGCTTTGCTTGGTGGGTGGGGGCAACATCATCACGCTGCAGGGGGTATGCACAAAGCAGAGGCAGGGAGGAAATTCCAGTTTGCATGGGTGGTTCTGCCAACTGGCAGGGGCCACACACTATTGGCCACTTGATTTGGCATGAATTAGGGTCAGAAAGCGCTTGGGAAAGAAGCCTGCTGCAGTCTGCAATGCATTCCCTCTTCCCTGCTACTGTAGAGTTTGGAGTTGCTCTACTAGTGACCAGCACAGCATAACCAGTTCTAATCTCTCAGCTTGAGCTAACAAAGCTCTAGTCTTCAAGAAGGTCAAGGAAAGGTGGTGTTTAATTATGTTTATTGATGGTCCGCTGTGCTGTGTTTGTCATGTCTACTGTCTACAGTGTCTGATTTAAAATGTTGTCTAGCTTCTCTCCTGTGTGCCACCTGATTACGTCTGCTTCAGTAGGGGCTGCTGGCTAGAGGTGGGGTAGGTGATTATATGCTTGTAGGGTTGGCCTAACATGCAACTCTAGTCTCTTTCAGCAAGTATTTTCTGTGTTACCATAATTAAAGTAATTAAAAAAAATCAAACCTTGTAGGTGGGTAGACCATGGGTGAACTGGTGTGGACAATTGGAGGGCTTGAAAGGTGGGGGATATTTCATTTGTTGTTGTTTTACAAAACAAACCTACCCAGTGTAGCTGTTCCTTCTTCCTTAATATGTTTAAAGCAGCAGTAACTGCTGCTTTAAACATAGTAAGGAGGAGCAGCCAGCCTGTGACAGTGCAAGGGGTTTAAAACATGGGTTGAATGGGACCCATTGGTGTAACAAATGTGGGTCTAAAGACAAACCTTATGAGTCAAAACATAATCAACAGCAAATTCTAAACAGTTTACACTCCCTTCCTTTAGCTATTGTTATTTATTTATTTATTAGCTTTTGATAACCGGGTAAGTGCACTAGGCAACAGTCTTGCCTACTTTCAGGCACTACCCGGGAGAGTACAACACGAGTAATACAATCAAGACAGCAGCACAGTAACAACAAATCAATTCAGCCACAACAGTATGGGAGAACAAATAAGATAAAATACTAAGCAGTAGGCAATATGTTAAGCAAAATCAAGATGCAACAAGATATGTAATGTCTCAATGTCCCCAAACAGAAGAAATGGGGAGGAGACGCACAGTTAATTACATTTACAGATTCCAAGTGCATAGAGGTGTGAGAACAGCGATCGCTTAAAGGAATGGTGGGAGGGGGAGTGTTTAACCTGGGCTGGAAGCGAGTTCCAGAAGTTAGGGGCAAAATAAGCAAAGGACTGTTCCCCATTTTAGTCACACATGGCCTGAATGATAGCATGGGGACAGATGAGGACCTGAGCGAGCGGACACGTGAGATAGGGGTAAGCAAATCCATCAGGGAGGATGGGTTGGGGGGTCTAGTGAGTGAATCTATAAAGCAACCTAGGGAGTAAGAATGGAGGTCTTTGGGAGATAACCAGTGTAGGCCGGAGTAGAGCCGGTGCATGAATGCGGACCTACTGGCAGAGGGAAGGGGGCTCATTTCTGAGCAGGATGCAATTTTTGACCTTTTGGTGCATGTTAGTGCTGTCCCTGCAGCCAGCCACACCATGCAATTTTTGTTGCTTTTAAACCAGAATAATATTGAGAAGGAGGCTGGAGCAGGCGGCAGCTAGCTGCATTTTAATTTATTTTATTGCTGCTTTAAACACAGTAATTGTAAGGAGTAGCCACACTGAGTAATTTCATTGTATCAGCAATAAACAAAATAGCCCAGGAGAGGCACTACCTTTCCAAGCCCCCCATGCACCACTCACTGTTCATCCACTCACCTACATAGTTTGTTTTACAAACCAAGGGGCCTGATATTCAAGAACGGCAAACTGGAGTGCAAAGTTTTGTACTTGCCCATTGCCCACAACCCTGTGGATGTTATATTCAGTCAGGTAGTGTAACGACTGAATAAGCAGAGTAGCACTGCCCCAACATGGATCCCCCTAGTGCAAGGAACAGCACCACCAGACCCATGAGAACCAGTAGCTCCTGGTGCGATATTCAGGCAGGCCCAGATGCAAATTGGCCCAGTGGGCATGCAAGGTGGTGGCACTAAGGGGCCATTTGCATGTCCATTGTGGGCACATTTGCATTAGACATGGCAGCAGGTCTGTGCCCCCATGACAGGCTCTGCCCCACCCCGATTGCCTGCACTCGTATAAAGGAAGCAGTCCCTGGAGCCAAGTGGTTTCCCACCCCCTAATTGCCAACCCATATATGTGAAATTGAGTCCCTGGCATCCACTGGTTCCCTCCTGCCCTCCAATCACTGGCTCTGGTATCATAACATACCTCCTTGGCATCTAGTGGGACCTCACACCCGCTGATCCCCATCCCTATAGCAAGCTACACATTCCCTGGTGTCTAGTGGCTCCACTCTGTGCACCACATGCACCAACCAACCCACCCTTACCTAAAGGGCCAGTGTGGCAGGAGACCATACAGAGACTGGCACAGCCCACCTCTCACCTCCTTGGTCAGTCAGTGAATGGGAACACACATCCAATGTACATTACACAACTTGCATCTCCTGTATTTTACGGGGAGTGCAGACCATGTACTGTACAGAGAGCGTGTGGCCTGTGTACTGTACAGGGACCACGCAACCTGTACAGTATACAGTCTACAGTCCCTGTACAATAAAGGGTACATGCACCCTGTACTGTACAGTGGATGCATGTCTTCCTATTTGGTGGTCGGCCAAGGAGGTGAGAATTGTGCTGTGCCAGTCACCGTATGGTTGCCTGTAGTACCGGCCCTTCAAGCAAGGGTGGGTTGGCCGGTGCCTGCAGTGGGAGGGCGAGCCACTAGATACCAGGGAATTGGTAGCTTGCAATAGGGATGGAAATTGTTGGGAGAGGTGTACCAGTGAACCTCAGGTTGGTATGTTATGATACTGGGAAGAATCGGGGAGGACCAGTCTACATGGCAGGGGACATTATTTTATACACATTGCTGGTGATTGGAGGGTGGGGAGGAACTCTCTTCTCTTGTCTGTGTATATCTTGTTCTGGAGCATGTGAACTGGACAGTAGATTTTTTGCACTGCTCAAATGAGTCTAAACTGTTCCTTTTTTTGTGCATGCCTAGTAGATACCTTCAAGTTGTATACAGCTGAGTAATAATATAGGTCCTGTGCTGGGTGACTCTTCTAACATAACATTTCCTAAACTAATGTTTTATAAACTATCAGAAAAAGCTGAGAAAGGGGCTTCAGCTTTGTGTTATTTACAGACGTGCTATGCTATACGTTTCTCCCAATGGAGGCTTTATAGTACTGTCCTTGACCTGCCTAGTCCTAAAATGTGAACTGCATTTGAGTGTGACATAGCTGTAGATTTTATTTGCAGTATGTGTGTCCTGTGTCCTGTATTGAGTATATTTTGCGTTGGCGGGGGTTTGCAGTAATGACAGACAGCACAAGACAATGGAGTTCCGTTCGGTTCACCTTATTGGCATGACAGGATATACAGGTACTGGTAGTTTTAAATTATTCATAAGACATCTCAAATACAGTAGCAGAAAAGGTCAGAGCCAAAAGGCTGGCCTTCAGGAAATATAAGGGAACACAGCGGGATGAAGATAAGGAGGCATACCAAACTGCCCTAAGGGAAGCAGGGAAGGCAGTAAGGCAGGCAAAGTCCCAAACTGAGGAAACACTAGCATGAACAGTAAAAGAAGGTGACAAGACTTTCTATAGATACATTAGTGAAAGGAGAAAGTCCAGAGGGGGTATTGCTAAGCTTAATGGAGAAAAGGGAGCATGTGAGGAGGAGGACCCTGCAAGGCATCTATCCTAAATAGATACTTTTCTCAGTATTTACTGAGAAGAGAAGGTAGGGCAGGGCCCACAGCTTAGCATCATGGACACAGTGGGGAGGGAGGTGAGCCCACTCCCTTCACAAAAAGAAAGGGTCCTACAAGCTTGCTAAGCTCAGGGTGGATAAGGCAATGGGACCTGATGGCATACATCCCAGGGTACTTAAGGAGCTAAAGGTGGAACTAGCAGAGCCATTAGCAGAACTGTTTAGTGAGTCTCTGAGCACAGGAGAGGTCCCAGAAGACTGGAGAAGGGCTTATGTGATCCGCTCCACAAGAGTGGTAGCAGGGAGGAGGCGGGGAACTACAGACCAGTCAGTCTTACCTCAGTAGTGGGCACGATTATGGAGGCACTCCTTAAGGAAAGGATAGTGCAACACTTGGAATCCACAGTGGCACAGGATCCAAGACAACATGGGTTTACAAAAGGAAGGTCCTGTCAAACTAATCTCATAGATTTCTTTGACTGGGTAACCAGAGTGGTGGACCAAGGGGGAGCAGTTGATGTCGCCTACCTTGACTTCAGCAAAGCTTTTGACACTGTTCCACATAGAAGATTGATAAATAAGCTGGGTAGGCTCGGTGGGTCAGAAGTTGGTCAACTGGGTGGCAAACTGGTTGTCGGGCAGAAAACAGAGAGTGGTGGTAAATGGTATACAGTCAGAAGAGATGCAAGTCACAAGTGGGGTACCTCAGGGATCAGTTCTGGGCCAGTCCTCTTCAACATCTTCATTAGTGACCTTGCAGATGGACTAGAGGGTAAGGCTTGTCTGTTTGCAAATGACACCAAGATCTGCAACAGAGTAGATGATCCAGATGGGGTGGGCAGAATGAGAAGAGATCTGGATAAACAGCAAAATGGTCAGAAGAGTGGCAACTGGGATTTAATGCAAAGAAGTGCAAAATCATGCACATAGGGAAGAGAAACCCTGAAGCCACCTATAGACTGGGAGGGGAGTTGCTAGCAGTCACAAAGGAAGAAAGAGACTTGGGCATCATCATCACTGATGACCTGAAATCATCCAAGCAGACCTCTAAAGCAGTAGGTAAGGCTAGGGAGGTGTTAGGGTGTATTAGTAGGGGTATCACAAGTCATAAGAGGAGGTAATAATCCTCTTACAAGACACTGGTTAGGCCCCATCTGAGTACCAGTGTGCAGTATTGAGGCCACACCTTCACAAGGACATTATCCAAATTGAGGCAGTCCAGAGAAGGAAGACCAAAATGGTGCAGGGACTGCAATCAGAAGACATATGAAGACAGATTAATAGAGCTCAATATGTATACCCTTGAGCAAAGGAGGGAGAGAGGTGATATGATCGAGGCATTCAAACACCTTAAGGGCATTAACAAGGTGAAAGAATCTACATGTTTAAATATAAGAAAATAGCAGGACAAGAGGACACAGCATGAGGGGCGATTAAGGGGAATGTGATGAAATTCTTTTCACAGAAAGGGTGGTGTATGCATGGAATGGCTTACCACAAGAAGTGGTGGCTATGAATACAGTGCAGGGCTTCAAACAGGCATGGGATAGGCATAAGGGAGCAATACAAATGACTATGAATAGATAGGCCACTGACAGAGCAAAGGCTGATGGCACATTTATAAGGTAGAAAAAGAAATGGGCAGACTGGATGGGCCTTGCGGTCCTAATCTGCCATCAACGTCTATGTTTCTATGTTTCTACGTCAACTTACTATATAAACTATGGACTTAATTTCCCTCCCAAAAATAATCTCTGAAACAAGACAATATTAATGTTACACTTTTTATTTGTTAATATATTGAAAACTTTGGAGATTACCTTTGAGCACAAGTGCTCATTTACAAAGGTTCCACGTCAAATACAGAGTCACAAAAAACATTACAAGTACAATAAGCAGTTCCAGAGGAAGTGCAGCTGAGTCCAGCTCAAATCACGCAAGGCAGAACAATAACGTTCCAGTTAAAAAAAAATCCATAGAAGCCTTGAAGGTTGGATTATAAATGGAACAAGAACAGAACATGGTTCAAAATTGGTGTCTGCCTTCCAGATGCAGGTGGAAAATTGGGAATAACCCTTAAGAAGGCCAGCTGGCATCTTGCTATTTTCAGCACCCATGGGTGTCATTATAGCACACTTTGCTGTGGGAAACATATGGGAAACCTATCTGGTGTGACCTGCTGCTAGCATCGTTCTTTATCATTTTCTACAAATGAGTGTACATCTCCTACCTTGGGCAAATCAGGTAGCATGCAGTGAAGTTTTTCAGTGATTTGTGCTGTCTTGCCTGTTCACTAGTGGCATGTAGCCTCTCAGTCTTCTGTCTGTGCTGTATTGTGGGAGCAGATCAATAGCCTCATTCACACGGACAAATTGTTGGCATTCCTGATGGTGCACAGTAGCAAGATCATTGCTGCCATTCATGTCTGAATGCCATAGTTCTGCCATTTGGGACTTGTGTTGGGTTCTGTCCCCGATCCCTGTTTCTTGGGTTCGGGTAGTGGTGCAGGTGTTCTGCGCCATTGTACTCTGTCATCTGAACAGCCCACACCACTTATAGCATTGTGAGAGGCTTTTCCCAGCCTGCACTCTGTTTCTTTCACTTGCTGGCACCTTTATATTTTTCCAGCCGAGTTCCTCTAAAGATTATTTTTCGTGCAGTTAACATAGCTGAACTCAGAGAAGTGATTCTTTTGTAAACAGGGCTTAAAATTGGAAATAACAGGGTCCGAGAGTCATGCCGTGATACGGGGTATGCGCTTATGCATATGCATAAGCACATGTGCAGTGCATGGCTTGACTTTCAGACCCTATTTTTCCAATTTTTAGCCCTCATTTTACAGAAAGAATCACTTCCCCGAGTTCAGCTATGTTAACTGCACCAAAAATCATCTCTAGCTGAACTTGGGTCAGAAAAAAAATCCTCGATCTGTGTGGCGATGTCACACCTCCTCAACTGCCCCCTCCCTACTGGAACCACCTACAAATGCTGGACCTTCTGGGAGTATCCCTTCAGTGCTCCACAGCCATGCTGTCTGAACACTGCTCCACAGCGTTTCAGCATGCTTGGCCACAACAAATCACACAGCGCTGATGTATATCTCTCACCGTGTGAGCAAGGCTAATAATTGTCATGCTACAGCGGGTAGGGAGACCAGTGAATGACTAGTGTGTCTGTGCATAATCATTTGGTTTCTGCAGTTGACTGTTGAAGTAAGTGCTGTCCGTGTTGTATTTTGTTGCGTTGAGACATTTATTTGGGATGTCTTTAATGTGTCACAATTATTTTTTTCCCCCGATACTCTGGGTTATGTATCTCTGTGTAAGTTTGTGAGTTCCTAATCCACATGGTATTTGTAATGTATTATGTCTAAATGTCAGGTTACTAAAGAGTCTGTGTGCTTTATCCGGTCAAGAGCAGAGCCATTTTCTGCTTTTTCTGGTTTGTTCCCTCTCTTGCACACATCTGCATTATCCCTGGTCTCCACTGGAGGTCACCACAGAGTGACGCACTCCCCAACCCACCCCAGGAGAGGAGAGCAGTCCTCCGGACGCTCAATCCTCTCCTCCCCTACCAACCCCTGGCGCCCTGAGTCCATTCCCGAACCCAGGTCGCAGGCATGGGTCAAGGTAAGGCACCAGTGCCTCAGCCGTCTATGCCAACAGGCCGGGCCAACATTGAGTTTTAATAAAGAATCTGTCATAATTGTACATTTTACAGTCCAGGGTTGACAGCAAATCTCATAACATGAAACATCAGAAAGATCAACCTTCAAATGGCACCTTCTTCAAGAAACCTCATATAGATCCTTTGTCTTCATCCACAAAGATGGTCCCTACCGAAGAAAGGCAGAACATGTGCCCTACAGGTTATGAGAAGATACTTCAGGGCTTCAACAATAACAACCTAGGGGAACAGCAGCCAAGTACAAGTGCAGCTTTTGCTACATGGACAACATGCTGCCTAGACTGGAGATCCAAACAGTGCATCTGGGTTTAGCCTCTCCAACCTCAATCACCATCTATTGAAGAAAGAGTGCCTAGGATGGAGTTGACAACAGTGGATATGGACCAGCCGTACTAACCCCCATCTGAGGAAATACTAAAACAGGACTGTGGAAACAAAAACCCCAATTCCAGGAATCATGGTACGAGGGATTTTAATGGCTGAATTACAGACCTGAGTTGAAAGCTGTGCTCTGCTTTCCCTACACAAAGTGTGAAAAATGTGGATGCTTGAGCTGTCAGAGGTGAGAACCAGTATTCACAACAGGTTTATCAAGAGGAGGAAGGCATGGGCTAAATTTATTGCTCACCAAATCTCAGAAATACATCAGCATGCCCTGTGGAAGATGGCTCATGTATCCCATGGATAAATCATTGATTCTGCTCTACTGAAAAAGAAAAAGATATCACAAGATGTGTCTTGCAAGTGCTTGTTAAAGTTAACAGCTTCTTTACGTTACTTGGTCAGACAGGGCTTGGCAATTAGAGGTCATCAGCTTGATGGGCGAAACTTTACTGAACTTCTAAAACTACTGAGCGATGAAAAGAAGACCCTAGAAACCTGTCTGAAATGAAAGCAGGACTACACAAGCCTAGCAATTCAAAATGAACTAATTGGTCTCTTGAGTCATGAAATTGTTCTGTCATGAAGGATATTAATAAGTCATCATACTACTCAGTCATCATTGATGGAACACAAGACTGTCAGTGAAAAGAACAAGAAAGCATTTGCCTTAGATATGTTGATAGAAACATGCAGCCCCAGGAGAGGTCCATGGGGTTTTATGAGCCACAGGATACAACAGGAGCCTCAATAGCAAAAGTAATAACAGATGTCCTCACCAGACTTCCTCTGCCCTTTGAATTCCTCCGCAGTATGGCATTTGATGGTGCTGCAAACATGTTGGGATGTTATTGAGGTGAACAGGCTATCATCAGGGAAAGTCAGTCACATGCTGCATTCATGAATTGTGGTGCTCACTGTGTCAATCTTGTGGCAAAAGAGAGATGTGAACCAAGCCCTGTACTGAGAAATTCCTTGAACTGTGTCAATGAACTGGGCAAACTGTTCAGCAAATCACTGAAGTACAGAACAATTTTTTTCTGAAACTGGCACATCTGATGATGCATTTACCTCCTTCAAAAAACTGTGACCCGGGCCGGCTCCATGGTGCTGAGTGAAAGGGGTTCACTCGGCACACTGGCTACCTGGGTTCATGCCCCGAGCCCATGTACAAGGAGCAGAGTCCGGCAGGGAGGGGTTTCAAGAGCATCCATTGAATGCTTCCCTCTTGGGGGGGTGGGCAAGGCCTTGGCACCTGTGGGTGGATTGGGTGACAAGCTAGGGGGATGTGATGCCTTGACATGCCCCCCGCACATCCCCACCCAAGGTTGCTGCACTCATGAAGGCCAATTAGGGTTGTTGTGGGCAGACCAAGAAAAATGAGAAAAAGTGCCCCACCCCAGCTGACTGGATGATGAACACTGGCCCACACTGCCACAAAGCCCCGGAAGCCCAGTCCAACTTAGGGGCCCCCAGGGATACCCATAAGGTGCTTCCCCTCTGGAAGAGAGGGATCCTCCCAATGAAGGAATATGTTGGGTTGCCCTGGAGGTTGTTGCACTGTAAGGTTGGTGGATGGCGGTAAGGGTCAGGATGGCAGTGGGGGGGCACAGGTACTCTGAAGGAGTGGCCAACTGGGGGTGCTAGTGGGAGGTGCATAAATAAATAATACAAAAAAAAACTGTGATTCATGCCCAACTAGGTGGACTGGAAGACTAACTGTAGTTGAAGCAGTGACACAGCAATGTGATCGAATCCTGGAGAGTCTGACACTAATGTAGATGGAAAATTGGGAAGCTGCAACAAGGGCATGTGGTCTCTTAGAGTAGCTGAGCAAGGGGAACACATTTACTAGATCTGCTGCTGGTCAAGATAATCATGGAACCACTGACTTGTCTGAAGAGTCTACAAAAAAAGAACTGCACAGTAAGTGGCATGCTTACCCAAGTAAGCCTCATATAAGATCCGCTACAAAGGCTAGGGAATGAAAATACTGTCCTGGATGCCATCAAATAAGCTGATGAACTTGTCAAGAAGCTGGTCTTGGATCCCACTGCACCCCCATGGCAACAAAAGCTTCCAGCCCACTTTGCTGGCAAGAGGGAGCAGTATAATCCTGCCACCATGGAAGACTATTTTAGGATGGAATTCCTTATGGTGGTAGACATCTCAGCTGTCCAGCTGGAAGACAGGTTCCATCAACCAGGGCTGGTTGAATATTTGACTTTAGAACAATTCCTTCTTGCTGCTGTAATGAAGGGTGATGGGAGTGACTGTGAGCTGGAGGAAAAGATTGACTGTGTTCAAAAGTATCCAGAGCTGAATGTCAGAATGCTGAAAGTTCAGCTTGAAATGTTTGCACAGAGTAACACATATACCTCTTTGAGTGAGGCTGTAAGCCTATTTAAAGCACTGACCCCAGATGTTCATGGGCTTTTCATTGAGCTAGAAAAGTTTCTGAGCCTCTTGTTGATAATACCGGTAAGCACTTGTGAAGCAGAGCGCAGTTTCAGTGCACTTAAGCACCTTAAAACATGGCTGCAGTCAACAATGACTCAGTCTTGCCTGAATGTAGTTGCAATATACCATGTTCACCAAAATAGATTTGATGGACTATGTCTGGACACCATTGTACGTAATTTTGTTCATGCTTATGAAAGGCGCTCTGCTGTATTTCTACTTTAACAATGAAAACATTGCTATGGGTTGATGAACCAAAAATATGGAAATGTACATTACATTGCATTATTAATGTACATATGTACAAGTACATCATATTCTTTCAAGTAAATACCCTTTGAGTTTGTTAGACACAATGATTAGAAAATAAATACAGAATATACTTGAAATAAAAATTTCTCTGTAAATATTGTCTTCAATGTTTCCCTGTATGTATTCATTTTCAAAATAGAAATAATGGTATTTTTCCATAGATAATTTACTTTTTGGTGGGTAGCACAGCACTCATGACCCAAGGCTGGTTGAGAGTGAGGTTGTTCCCCCAACCTTTACACCAAAAATACTCCTCTGATCTTAGTAGCATAGCCTAGCCTGTCATTCATAAAGTGTAGTACAGACTGAATAAGGCATCCTGTGGGAGACCTGGGTATATAAATCACAGTGCCTTCACTACAGGAAGAGACAGTCTAACTAGAGTAAAATTCATGAACAGGTTGCTCTTCCTCTTCATTGCCTTCTTCAATTTCAAGAAAGTCAGGATTGTATTCCTCTTCCTCTTCCTCAGGCTAGGGGGGGCAAGAGGAACAGCAATGGCTGCAGGCTGCGGGGGCAGTGGAAGGGGTGGCACAGAGGTAGGAATCATTGTGCAAGAGGCATTCATAGGTGATATCAATGGAAATGATGATTAAGGCTGTGTTGTCAACAGTGTAACAGTCAACAGCAGAGATGGCAAAATCCTCTGATGCGGTTCAGAGATAGTAGTCAGTACAACAGCACTAGCACTGATGGTGCCAGCTGGTGGAGTCAACAAAGAAAGTGAGAACAGGACAGTTCCCAATGACAGCAGCTGAGCAGCATACCAATGATAAAGGCCATGCCAGGCCAGAGTCTGCACTAAAACATGATGTCTCAATGATAGTCTAACTGGCAACAGAGACTGGCAAAGTGGTCTGAGACTTACCCTAATGGGTTCTCACTGTTCTAGACCAATAAAGCAATATAGAATGTTTACAGTGATGCTCCATGCAAAAAGAGATTTTGACTTATATTTCAATGAATGGCACTTTTCCTGCAGAGGCGACAACATGGCCACTTGATGAGACAACTTACAGGGTTCTGCAGGGGAAGATCCAGTGGAGTGAGCAAGGGACCCCAGGGTAGATGCTGTTCCTACCTGCTTCAGGTTCTCTATTTGCTGCAGCAAAGTCTCAAAAAGCCTTCTGATGGCACCTACTCATGGCTTGGTTTAAGCATTGACACGTGATGCAGGTTTAAGGCCATCCAGTCATTAATTTCAGTCAAACAATGGCTCAACACCAAAGCCACAGATGTATTGTCAGGGGCACAAGACAGGTACAACTGGGTATTATCTGCATGGCAGTGAAATCCCACATTGTACCATGTAATGATCTCCCCTAACAGCAGCATGTACACAGAGAACAGAATGCAGGAAAGGATTGAGCCTTGAGGAACTCCACAGGACAACTCAGATGCCTCCAAGGTAAAATTCCTAAGAGCCATGTGCTGCATTCTCCCAGCTAAGTGGGCCTGATTAAACTTTATGGAATGGGACAGTTACATTTTCCATGTTGTTTGATCTTGGGTCATTAACAATTCAAGGGTCTGAAAACTTACCTAACACAAGCCCTGAAAGACCAATTATTGATACCAGCAATGCCATCTAACAATTTCTCTCATGCACATAAATTGTAGTGAGAAAGCAAAAAATGTGGAGCTCCGCATTATTGAAAGTGTCAGGCAAAGGAGGTCCAAGATGGCTGCTGTGGACAGAGCACATTGAATTTGAGTCACCTGAACAGCCCTATCTTTAAGATTCTAAAATTCAGTTTAATGTTTACTAAATAATCTCAAAGTATCTCTCTCCTGATATAGCTATCATGAAACTTTCAAAAAAAAAATATGAAAAAAGTGTGAGAGAGAAAAGGGGAAAAAGGAAAAACTTAAGTTTCTCTTTTTCCAACCTGCTGAATCTGGACAAATGGGTAGAGTTGGCCCTCTTGATAGATTCCTTATGGAGAATTCCTCAGGTGACTTCAGGGGTGCAACCATAGCTGAGGCTTGTAAGTGCTGGCCCTGATTCCAAGTCTGAAATGCACTCCAAAATTCTGTACATTGAGCAGAATAAAATTGTGACTATAAAGCCAGCACCTCCAAAACTTGTTTATAAAGACAATCCTGGATTCCGAGAGGTAATGGAGACCTACCAGAATTTTGGAAGGCAAAGTTGTATCAGTTACTCAAGCTAATATCCTTAACACAAGTCGAATCAATCCCTGGGGATGCATGGAACCCTCCGATGAATCCTGACCAATTGATGGACTTAAAAAAGACTGAAACATTCAATAAAGTAAATGAATCTATTCAGACCATAATTTGGATGCTATAAAAATGGATGCCAAACTGGATACCAAGTTTAGCAAGCCAGAAAAGAATGTGGAGGCAGTTGATGTTAAGGCCTCGGCTAACACTAAGAATCTTGAGACTTTTAAAAAAGAAAATACAGAGTTGAAGCAAAAATTAGAAGTAAATGTGGCCTTAACAACCTCCTTGATGAGAGACTCCATTACAACAGCCCATGAATAAGATCATTTAGAGAATAACCAGCAGCTCCATAATTTACACTTTGTTGGACTGCCAACTCTTGAATCTGCAAGATTTATCACATGGGATCTGATTAAAGTCTTTTGGATTGCTGAGTTAAAATATACGGACACATATATATACACTGAACCTAATTAAAGCATTTTGACTTCCAGCTAAATGTATTATAGTCAAGACTCGATTGCAGCCTTTAAAAACTCCCACTGAATTAGTTACTTTCACTTCTCTGCTTAATCGTGAGCTTGATTTATAGTCTACAAGATTAAAGTGATCATATAATTATAAATGTTCAAACGTTGATATTTACCCTGATATCGCTTACCAGGCCAGCAAAGTAGGTGACATATTTGCACTATAGGGAAGGGATTGGGGAGATTGAAGGGGGCTTCTCAGCACTGTACTCTTGTAAAGCAAAGGTGATCATCAGTAAAGAAAAAATAATTTTTGATGAGGCCCAAATCTTAGAATTTATTAAGCAACAATGGGCCGTAAAGGCAGCAGAGGAGGCCTAAAAAGATGATTTGTCTTCAGATGAATCGAATGAATCAGATGATACCATGGACTTTCCTACCAACTAAACCATAATTGAACTAAGCTCCTCGGATCCAATGAAGAATATGACAGTTCTAGTCCAAGAATTGGCTAGTTGCAGAAATTAGTCTAAAACTAATGAACTAATGGTAATTCTTATCCTGCAATTAGGAAGAATCACTAAGGCAATCAGATATTTAGTACAGTATTATCCACAGCTTTGCAACTAAATCACACACTGTAAACACAGAAAGAACAAAGCAATAATTACAACATGCAAGTGGTTATTAAGGAATTCGCCAATGCTTGTCTTTTTGTTTCAATTTATATATGAATTCTGAGTGTAGCCCCAAAGTACACAACTGCAGTGGAGTTTAGTAATGAATTCTCTGCAGCTCAAAGGAATGCCTCCTACCAAGTTGCATTCAAACCTACACAAGCCTCAAAGCCTCTACCAGAAATAATTAAGTTGTCTGCAACATAGAGCTGACAGTTTCATGGTCTGAAACTCTATGCCAAGCCCTGAAGTCCTATTGCTGACATTAGCTATGACATCCAACAGTCTTTCATACAACATAAATTGCAGTGAGAAAGAAACATGTGCCTTTGTGGAAATCACACCTAGTCCCTCCAAATGCTGTCCTAGCACTCTGCCACTGCATTATTGATTCAGATGATTGGACAAAGAGTTTCCAGACAGAGATGCTTGCTATGATAACATGTATCCTGCAATTAGGAACAATCACAAAGGCAGTTTAGATGTTTGGTGCAGTATTATCCATAGTTTTACAAATAAATAAATTTTAAATAGTGAAAGAACAAAGAAAATCTGTACAACGTGCAAGCAGTCATTAAAAAAATTCACCACTGTTTGTGTGTCAGTTAGTATATGAATTGTAATGGAGTGCAGATCCCCCGCCCCTCCCCCATACACAGTTGTGGTGTAGTTTAGTAATGGGCTCTCTGGAACTGGAAGGAATGCTTTCCACCTAATTGCAGTCAAACCAACACAAGTCTCAAAGTCTGAGCTGGAACTAATTACATTTACTGCAACATAAAACTCAGTCACCGAAAGGTAGCTGGAGGAAGACATACTCGAGCCGTACCATGTAGAAAGCACAGGCGTGTGAAAAAGTACACATTTTTGGCATGAAACATTGGCGGTCTGGCTAGAACATCTTTTTTCTGCTCTGAATCATGTTGGTGTGCACAATAAATGTTGGCATTATATCCTGCAACTCAGAAGGGAGGTCTACTCTTCCCTTAATTCTGTAAACCAAGCTTTTGTTTGGAACTGTGCAACCTAGAACTAACAGTTACACTGTCTGAAACCCTACTTACAGCCCTAAAACCCTATCACTGACATCAAAAATGACATCTAACATTTTTTTTTCATATAACATAAATTGTGGAGAGATACAGACAATGTGTCCTACTGGGAAATGAATCTAAGCTCCTCTCCCCAAATGCTGTCCTGGTGCTTGGCCACTGTGCTGTTGTTCAGATGGTTGGACACAGGGTTTCTATACAGAGGTGGTTGCTATGTCAATGCATATCCTGCAAGTAAGAACAATCATGAAGGCAATTGCATGGTTGGTACAGCATTATCCACAGCCTTACAACTAAATCACAAATTGTAAACAGAGAAAGAAATAATGTACAATATGCAAGTAATCATTAAAGAATTCACTACGGTTTCTCTTTGTGCATCAATTTGTATATGAATTCTAACTGAGTGCAGATCCCCCATACACAGCAACAGTAGAGATTAGTAATGAATGTTCTGCAATGGGAAGGAATGCTAAAACTGATTATATTATAGGGGTTGACTGATAACGCATCACATAAAAACAGCTATCAGTTCTACTAAAGACTTTAGTTATCATGATGTGTACGCAGGCAACAAGAACTGCAGGTTATCAGCACTGTCGTTACATAGCTCTTGCTATCAGCACTGTGTACATGTCACTGATAAACCTAATGCCAAACTATATCCACTGCCCTTCCCCGACACTAATGTCTCAGCTGAGCTGAACCACAATTTATAATTAGAAGCACGATCACAGGTGATTCAAATAAGTAACAAAAAACATTAAATTCCCCGTGCTAACACACTTTCAAAATCAAATATAAGACAGAGAAAAAAACTAACTTAGTAGAGAACGAAACGATAACAAAACAGAACTCGGACATAAAAACATAGAATTTGATGGCAGATAAGGACCGCTTGGCCCACCTAGTCTGCCCATTTCCCTACCTGATGGATGAGCTGCAGATTCTAGTTAACCAACAGCTTACTTCCTCCTACCCCCCCACTAGAATTGCCTTATGGCTGTCCCATGCATTCTTGAATTCTCCCACTGTTTCTGACTCCACAACCTCCTCAGGAAGGCTGTTCCATGCATCTACAACCCAAATGGTATACAGTCAGAAGAGATACAAGTCACAAGTGGGGTACCTCAGGGATCAGTCCTAGGGCCAGTCCTCTTCAACATCTTCATTAGTGACCTTGCAGATGGACTAGAGGGTAAGGCTTGTCTGTTTGCAGATGACACCAAGCTCTGCAACAGAGTAGATGATCCAGATGGGGTGGGCAGAATGAGAAGAGATCTGGATAAACTAGCAAAATGGTCAGAAGAGTGGCAACTGGGATTTAATGCAAAGAATGCAAGATCATGCACATAGGGAAGAGAAACCCTGAAGCCACCTATAGGCTGGGAGAGGAGTTGCTAGCAGTCACAAAGGAAGAAAGAGACTTGGGCATCACCATCACTGATGACCTGAAATCATCCAAGCAGACCTCTAAAGCAGTAGGTAAGGCTAGGAGGGTGTTAGTGTATTAGTAGGGGTATCACAAGTCAAGAGGGAGGTAATAACCTCTTTACAAGGCACTGGTTAGGCTCCATCTGGAGTACTCATGGCAGTATTGGAGGCCACACCTTCACAAGGACATTAACCAAATTGAGGCAGTCCAGAGAAGGGCAACCAAAATGGTGCAGGGACTACATCAGAAGACATATGAGGACAGATTAACAGAGCTCAATATGTATACCCTTGAGCAAAGGAGGGAGAGAGTGATATGATCAAGGCATTCAAACACCTTAAGGGCATTAACAAGGTGAAAGAGTCTAACATGTTTAAATATAAGAAAATAGCAGGACAAGAGGACACAGCATGAGATTAGAGGGGCTGATTAAGGGGAATGTGAGGAAATTCTTTTCACAGAAAGGGTGGTGGATGCATGGAATGGCCTACCTCAAGAAGTGGTGGCTATGAATACAGTGCAGGGCTTCAAACAGGCATGGATAGGCATAAGGAACAATACAAATGAGTATGAATAGATAGGCCACTGACAGAGCAAAGGCCGATGGCACATTTATAAGGTAGAAAAAGAAATGGGCAGACTGGATGGGCCTTGCGGTCCTTATCTGTGGTCAACTTCTATGTTTCTATGTTTCTCTGTGAAAAAATACTTTCTAACATTACCTCTGAGCCGTCCCCCCTCTATCTTCAAATTGTGCCCCCTTGTTCTTGCACATCTCTTCTTCTGAAAGATACTACCCTCTTGTACTTTGTTAATACTCTTGAGATACTTGTAAGTTTCTAACATGTCCCCCCTCTCCCTCCTTTCCTCAAGGGTATACATATTAAGCTGCTTTAGCCTCTCCTCGTATGTCTTCTGGTGCAGACCCTGCACCATTTTGGTTGCCCTCCTCTGACCAGCCTCCACTCTGTCTATGTCTTTGCGGAGATGGGGTCTCCAGAATTGCATGCAGTACTCCAAATGAGGTCTCACTAACTGTCTGTACAGAGGGATAACAACTTCTTGTTTTCTACTGTTGATGCCTCTCCCTATGCATCCCAGTATCCCCCCAGCCCTCCTTACAGATGACTTGCAAAACTTAAAAACTTCTTCCAAAAAATGAACAAAACATTTCTTTGAAAATGGTAACATCCAATCTGAAAGAAGAACACCTAGATAAAGAAATAGAAGACATAATGAAATACTTAGAAGATGACACTGAACCTTTAACAGATCCAAACGTCTACAATAAATTTTACACTATTAACTCCAACGAAATAAATACTACAACAACAAATATCGTTACTGACAACTACACTATGATAAATAAATATATAGGCAGTGGGGAAAAAGATAAATACTAAAAGAAAAATGGAATCAGACATTCAGAAACTGGAAACATTCTTAACTGAAACAGTACAACTACATTCATCACATTGCACCAGAATATCTGGACTAACTGTTATGCCGGTTCTTTATCAATTTAAAAAAAACAAGACGGCTCACCATATGAGCCACTGACAATAAAATCTATTTATCTAAGCATAGATAGATACTTAAAAGACAACATCTATCCAGAATGCCTTACAACTTCCACTAAATATGTGAAAACAAGGCAAGTACTGGACACAAAACAGAAGCATCTTAAAACAGACCGAAAAGGTAATAAACCTCATGCTTCAGAAGAACTGAATGATTCAATTGTTCAAGAACTGTACGGTCAAAAAGAACTGGGACCTCACTGTCCCGAATCTTTGCTTAATATCATGTGGTATACTGTGACCCTATACTTTGGCATAAGAGGAACAACTGAAGCCAGAAGCCTGAAATGGGAAGATATCAAACTTAAAACCAATGAGTACAATAAACAATATCTAGAATACACAACAGAAACCCGAACAGGAATTAACCCAAAAAACATAAGAAAAATTAAACCTTGAGCATACGAGTCCTCTGATCTACAAAAATGCCCCATTCAAAGCTACTTGTTGTATCAAGACAAAAAAACTCCCAACACACTACATGAGGAGGCTCCATTTTTCTTATCAATTAATTATCACTCAAATAAAGCTCAGTATCCAACCTTCTGGTTTAAAAACCAACCTCTTGGTGTCAACACAATTAGCTGAATAGTAAAAAACATGGTCACGCGAGCTGGAATTGAAACACCCAAAAGACTTACCATCCACTCCGTAAGGAAACATCTGATACAAAAATTATCAGACAGTGGAATTGCCCCAAATGACATAATTCAAGTCTCAGGACACAAAAAAGTTGACTCTCTAAATGAGTATTCTAAAATAAATTACCAAAAGAAAAGAACAAATATCCAACATATTAACTTCTACTACAACACCTGAAACAATAAAAAGTAACAGAAGTATGGAATATGAAGAACCTCAACCAAGTACATCTGGAATGTCTAAATATGAACCATCCGAAGATACCAAGCACCTAACAACAGCAGAATTGGACTTACCCTTTCTGACATGGTTTAAACATACCACCATTAATGCAAAATATGTTGGGCCGGACTTTCAGTGGCCTTAGATTGACACAAGGTGCTTGCGTCAAACAGGTCTGATGCAAGGGCACCTTGCACCAAGGGCTGCACCAAGTGGGAATTTGAAAAGCAGCCTGTGTCACCCAGCAGGCTGCCTACACCAAAGTGTGCTAGCATGATCCTTGCATCACAAAAGTGGCTGCGGCATGGCGCTGGGGGCTTGCGGCAGACCCAGACTGCCACAGCACACAGATCCGGATTTTGAAAGACCCCACCTGGAACTAAGTGCCAAGTACCCTTAGACCAGCAAGGAACTGGTCTAAGGGGACTTAGATGGCTCCTGGGGGGTCATCCTGCACGTGCCACCATGTGGCCCACCCTGATCCATCCCTGGTGGGAAATCCCTGGTGGTCTGGTGGTCCCCCCACCCCCACCATGGTCCCTGACACCCACGTCTGCATGTCCTGCCATCCCCCCTGTGGTACCTATCGCAGCACATGCACCCCCTCCCATACCCTGATCCAGCGATTGGCACTGCCCTCCACACACCACCACGGCCAGTTGCTGAATGAGCTGTCAGTGGGTGTACTGTATACAGTATATAGTACATGCATGGACTGCCCATTCAGTGGCTGGTCGGGGTGGTGTATGGAGGGCAGTGCCGGTCGCTGGATCGGGTTATGGGAGGGGGGTTGGAGTGCTGTGTTGGGTACCACCAGGGGGCCCTAGCCCACCAGGGTCCTGGAGAGTGATGTGGCACCGGTGCCCGTGGTGCGGTGGTGTTGGGGGGCAGTGCCCAGTTGCCAGCCCCTGTCCGTGAGTGCTGTGGACTCCCTGCAGCCATTGCAGCATTCCGGGTGGGTGCCCCATTTGTCTGGTGCAGCACCCACTTTGCCGCAAGCTGCAGGATTTAGGTGCCAGGACCCTGTACAATGGAAATTTTGGCGCAGGGTCCTGGGGTGCACCACACTCGGCGCAAGCTGCCATTGTAGCAGCTTACATCGGGGCTTTGAAATTCCAGCCTGTAATGTTTAACATCCTTCAAAGTAAGTATAACCCCCCCCCAAAAAAAAAATACACAACACCCAATAACAACTTAAGTAATAAAATTATATTTCCCTTTTCAGGTAGTAATCCTGCAGATATCACTGAAAAAAGAGGAAGACGTGTAATATTAGACACAGACTCTGACTGAAAGTGTGCCTAAAGAATATCTTTCAAAGAGTGAAATCTGAAAAAACAAGCATTTTTTTGTTCATTAAATAACCTACTAAAATATAAAAAAAAATATTGGTAAAATGTAACCAATGTATTGTAAGAAAAGCTGAATAAAGTACCTTAAGTTACGAGCACATATCAAGTATAAAAACCTTATTTAATATACCTCTGTATACTAAACTGCATAGCAATAACACAGAGGAAAAAAAAGCTCTGTGAAATACAATTCATAAAGACTACATCACAATAAACAAACTGTAAACTTTCAGGAAACACTAAAAACATAAAATATCACCCAATACACGTAATACCATAAAAGTTAAATACGTACATGAACATATCACAAAGGTTCATGACCTGACACACACACTGAAACCCAAAAGAACACAAACCCACCCACATCTCCCAACAACCAATAACATAACTACATCACATGAACAACCAATCAAAGAAAGTCTAGCACAGCAACACAGGAACACAAATGAAACCCCCAAATACAAGTAAAAAAACTACTAAAATAACCAGGCAAAAATCAAGCAATGCACAATACAAAGTCAACCCCTATAATATAAAATAAATACATGATGCTGAGGCATATGATAGCGCCGTTATCAACACTTGTGGCAAGTGAGCTTGGGGTTTAATCACTCGTGGCTCCACTTCACGGAGTCACTCATGATAACCCCGAGCTCACTTGCCACTCATACTGATAAAAGCACTATCATATGCCTCAGCATCATGTATCCCCTTATTAGCAATTTCATTGTAATCAATGCGAAAAAGGTTGCATATGCATTTTCTTGCAGTTTACATTGGTTCATCAAATTCAGACATGTGCTATGCATTATCCCAACTGATTAGCAGTTTTACTCGTGCAAATGCTAATCAATTTTGCAGTTATTTAAAACTCTGCCACCAAGTTGCATTCACACCTACACAAGCCTCAAAGCCTCAGCAAGAAGTTAAGTTGACTGCAACATGGAACAAATAGTTCTATAGTCAGAAAACCTACCTCAAGCACTAGAACCTTATCACTAACATCAGCTATGACATTTAAAAAGTTTCTCTCATACAGCATAAATTGTAGTGAGAAAGAAAAATGTGCCCTACTGGGAATCAAACCTAGACTTGTGCAGCTCTGACACCCTACACCAAGACCTAACAGTCCTATAACCGACAAAAGCACTGACATGATGCAGCCTAATCCCTCAGAGTGAAAGAAATATTAAACTTTACCAACTGCAGACAAGAAAGGGGGAAAGGGGAAATTGTTATACAGGAAAGGCACACTAAGCCAAAGCTTGTTTTCAGGTGTGACCTGGGAGCACAAGGAAGTTAAGTGACTTGCTCGGGGTCACATAGTATGCAAGTGGGGGGCTGTGGGATTCAAACCCAGGTCTTCCGGTTTGCAGCTCAGAGTCCTAAACCTCTGCGCTATACTGCCTCCATTAGAGGCTGAACATGCATGATGACAATAGAGGCTTACAAGTTGCGCTTGTTGGCACCTAAACATGGGCTAGCTACATGTTGCAAACTGCAGAATTTGTGATAAATATGGGATACGCAATGGCCTGACTCAGAATATGCCATTTATCCTCATGAGTGAGGGAACAGGACCATAGCTCATGAAAAGCAAAGCCATGAGTGAGTAACAGAAGTCCTGTCCCCTCACAAGTGATGATAAAAAGTCATATTCTCAGACAGGCCATTGTGTGTCCAATTTACTGAATATATTTTAGATTGTGGTGCTTTCAGATTAGTTCTTTGAATGAATATGTAACTGTTTCTGTTTGATTTCACTCCTCTGTTTTCAGTGCAGCCAAGGTCATTGTGATGTCATGAGGCATTATTCAAGCTGTTCTTTTATTGGTTAAGAACTCCTTTTTGACCAGCCTAAACAGATGACAAATAGTGAAGATCCACCAAGAATGATGATAAATTATTTAAGGTCTTCTAGCAAAATAAATAAATCCTTTATCTGCAAGGTTTCATTCTGGTCTACATTGTATAAAAATATACAGTAAATGGCAGTACCTGTATTTTTTATTAGCCGTATTGTATTTTTTTAATAGCTGCATTGGGTTTTCATTAGATGATGGCTACTGTGGCTAGTCTAACCATTCATTCAGATTTGCATGTTTGCTTGCGCTCTATCCATAATAAACTCCAAAGGGAGGGACCTAGAGGTGAAAACATAGTTACTGGCCACAACTGAAAGCCCAGGGCTGCCTTTAATCTCCTCACTCTGGTACTGAAGCATATGATCCAAAAGAGGGTGGCAACTCAGAGGGGCCTTGCTTTGAAGGATATTTCATTGGTAACCAGTGGCAGAAGCAAGAGGGGAAAGGAGCAAGAAAAGTTTAAAAGCTGGTATTAAATGGGATGCAATGACAAAGGAATTCAACTTGCTATGGGTCTGAAGTTATTACTACAGTACTGTAGTGTTGCTTGGGTAGTATTTGATGGAATCAGATACCATCGGATACCACTGATATTATTGGATATGGGATGCCATCAGATAACATTAGCATCTGCATGCTGAAGGAATACTGCTGAAGGACCAGCTCCAATCTATGTGCAAAGTGTCTCCTGATTGTATTCAACAAGTAGTTTGCTTTATTAAAGATATGATTTAATTGTGTCTATGTTTCAAGTCAGGGGTAATGCACTGCAGATGCCCAATTCTTTTTCACTTGTAGTGATCTTTAGTTTTGTTCCTTCTAGGTAATAATTCTGTTTTAAATTGTTTTTGATCAGGAGCGTCACTGTGCATTCTTCCTTCTTGAATGACATGCTCCATGTTTTGCTCCATGATACCATTTTATCTAGGTCACTCTGACATTTACTGGCTTCCATAAACAAATTTACTTTGCCTCCAATTTTGGTACCATCAGTGAACTTACTACATAGATATTTTAGATTCATTCCCAAATCAGAAATGTTCAAGCCGAACAGTCCCGGTCCCACCACAGACACTAGCGGGACACCACTAGTAAACCTTCACTCATTAGATAGGAATCTGCTTATTCTGACCATTTGGGTTTGGTCTTACAGTCAAGTGGTTACCAGTTTATGATTTTTCTGTTAATCCTGTGGTCCCTCATCTATTTTTTTAGATGATTGTGTAGTACAACATCAAATGCTTTGCTAAAGTAAAGGAATAAGATGTGCACCAAACTTCCCTCATCAAGGTATTTACTCACATAGAATCAGTACAGATTTGTTGTACGTGATCTTTCAGACTTAAAGCCATGCTGCAGTTCATCACTCATGCCTTTATTCTTACAATCTATTTCAATCTGGCTTTTAATACTCAGCTCCATGATTATACCCAGCTTAAGGCTGAAGTTAAACCCAACAGTCACAAGTGGACCAGTTGGAGTAGACCAGAAGGACAGGGAGTCAGTGAAGGGGTTATCATAGGTAGAATCCAGGCACTAGTAAGCTCTGCAGTCCCTGCTCCTCAATAATCAGTTTGTGAGTACCATGTCTCAACCTCACTGCAAGTCTGGTCTCAAATCAGGTGTACTGATGTCCTCAGTGCTACCAACCTTCCAGTTAAGTGTAAACCCTTAATATTGCTCTCTTCCCCCAAAATAAACTTCTATCTGCTGCTGCCTGCTGTTAGCGAAGCTAATCTGAGATTTTCTACTATGCTCAGCCTTTACACTGGTCACTAGTCTGCATCATGGGGTGTTTAAAAATGTATAGGTTGTTTGGGACCTACTTAACTGTACTAATTTATCTATCAGACACTTGTTCAGGAACTTTATTTTATGGGTTGAAACCTCAAACATTGCTGTTCAGCTACACTTAAAAAAATGCCAGCTGTAAGCAAGCCCAGTGGTGTGGAAGTGGAGGGCTGAAGCACCAGGTGCCTTACCTCCCACCACACTGGCGACCCAGGGTTGGGAATGGAACTGGGTTGCTCGGGGGCTGGTGGGGTGAGGAAGGATTGAGCATCCCAAGACAGCTCTCCTTCCTCTAGAAGGGGGGGGTTATAGTGGCGCGCTGTTTGCTTGCCATCCAGTGATGGCTGGGTGGCAGCACATGCACGTCACCATGCAGGGAAGGGAACCCATGTTCAGGGCACCCATGTTCAGGACATCAGGGCCATCTCCACAGAAGCAGAGCTGGAACATTGCACCCATAGCACATCTGTGGGCCCAGGGAGAAAAATGAAGGGAAAAGCACCCCAGGTGGCAGGATGAATGACTGACCCCCCCAAACCCTGCACCTGTGGCTGGGCACAACCACAAGTCCTGCGGCAGAGGACAATGGTTAAGGTAAGTCCCGGAGGAACCGGGTGATAGGGCTGGGGGTGGTGGATGGTCAGAAGCCCTGGTGGTTCTCCCTCAACCATAGAGAGAGACAGACGTGCACTAAGGGCAGTGGTGCCTAGCTCCATAAAATATGCAGCTAGAAGAAAGGAAACAGCATTTTTGTTCTGTATCAAAGAGCTGCATTAATAAAATGCACTACTCCATAGAAAACTTTCCTCTTGTATTTATTTTCCATGCAAAGATGCAAACACGCAAAACAGCTTACAGCATCAGTATATTTTGGGTGGTTGCTGGAATGGTGGCAAACACCATCACTGACCAAATGTTTCACTCTGCCCTGTAACTTCATCACAGGTTCCTGTGCCACAAAAGTCAATGGGCCCGATTCCAAAAGGTGTTATGGCCCGCGTAAGACAATTTACGCCAAACCTGATAATGCAAATCGCACCTCGTGCCAGTCATTTTGCTAGTCACGATTCCGTGTTGTGGCTTGCACCATGCCGTATGTGGGTTGTGCCAAAGGTGGGCTATGCCACCCAGTATGCCCACAACATGCAGCAGCATGGCACAAGGGTGGGTTACGGCAGCAACTGCGCCCTATTCCAAAACGGCGACTGCCATAACCTACCTACATGATTCCAAGAGTCGCAATGGTGCAGCAGAGTTAGACAAGCAGGGAACTGGTCTAAGGGGCATCTGTCCATGCCAATTGATAGATGCCCACACTGCAGCACCGCAGCACGTACATAGCCAGCTCCCAGTACTCCCCCAGCACAGACATGCCCCCCACTCCTGAATGTCGAGGACCCCCGGGGTCCATATCCCAAAGTGCCCCCCAAACATTAGTGCCAACTGGCCAGCCCTCCCATGCCCCCTGGTGCTTGCAGTAGTGTTCCTGGGTGGGGGGTCTCCAGGGGGGGCAGTTGATTACAGTCCAGTGCGCCATTCCTTTGGTGCTAGCCTGCAGCTACCACAAGTTGTGGGCGTAAGTGCCGGGGACCCTGCTTGTCCTGGAATATAGCACAGGATCCCCAGTGTAGCACCGCATGCCGCAACTCGTATGCACCCATGGGTTGTGCCATGTGTTTTGGAATTGGGCCTAATGTGAATTATATGAACATATATGATTCACTGCCTTCCTTGTGTGCTAGAATTGTTTGGGTTAACACTGGCTGAAGAATGGCATCTTGTAGCTCATTTGGAGTAAAAGTAGAGACCGTAAATGTATCTCCTCAGTAAGACTTAATTGTTGTGATTATTATTAGACATCTTTAGATCCACTGTGAGTTAAGAAATGATGCTACAGTACAGAAAGTACTGTTAACCTATTCCATTGTGCCACATATTATATGTTAACTTTTCACTTGTATTATTTTCACTTTGCACGATTGTGAGAATAAACATTGGTGGTACTTCCTTATGCCTTACTTATACATCACATATGACATTAAAATTGACTATATAGTTCATGGACTTTCATAGCACAGGAACCTTTGGAGAACTCCAAGGGTGGAGCAAAATATTTGGTCAGTGAGAATGTTTGCCACCATTCCAGCAACCACCCAAAATGTCCTGATGTTGTCAGATATTTTACACATTTGCAAAGAAGATAAATACAGTACAAGAAGCGAGTTAACATGGAGAGGTTCCCTTTCAACCTTGGTCTCCAGTGCTGATCCCTGTGGACCCAAATCTATGGACGTAAGATAACTCATCTAAATTTAGTTATTTATTTGTTTACTGGATGTGTGCACTGGTCCCAAGGAGCATTTTCACTCATGATCTGGGCCATCAAGATGGCACATAATGGGTTATGGCAAAAAGTACATACAGGCAAGGCAATTAGCAGATAAAGGAAATGAAGCAATTAGATCATACAATGAATACAAAAAGGTACAGGACATAGAAACATAGAAACATAGAATTTGACGGCAGATAAGGACCGCTTGGTCCACCCAGTCTGCCCATTTCCCTACCTAATGGATAAGCTGCAGATCCTAATTAATCAGCAGCCTACTTCTTTCTGCCCCCACCCCCTAGAATTGCCTTATGACTGTCTCATGCATGCTTGAATTCCAGCACTGTTTTTGACTCCACAACCTCCTCCGGAAGGCCATTCCATGCATCCACAACCCTGTCTGTGAAAAAATACTTCCTTAAATACTTCATTGGTGCAATTGATGTACTATGGTTGTGAAAGAGAAACCTAAGCAATAAATACAGACAGTAGATGCAATTTACAAACCATACAAATACATCACCAAGCAATACCATAGAATGAAAACAAAATGTGGGTAATCCAAATAGCAAGACTCAAGTATCTGCACACTGAACTTGATCCATGGATGAAACTATACAACCCTGATATCAAAAGGGATCTCTGAAACTTGGTTGTCAAAACATCCCATATCCAACTCTGCCTGCCACCTTAATGGGTACACTTTAATATGTAATGACAGAGAGGGCTCAAAAAGAGGGGGGTGCTTACAGTATACACTATACTGTAACGAGCACATCAATGTCACTGAAGTCAAAAGTAGCTCCTACCGGCACACCATGGCAGACAGAATCCTAGCTGAACTACTCCTAGAAAACATTGAACAACTGCATATGTGTTGCATACAAAATCCTCCAATGGTTGGTTACATAGAAGCATAGAAAGTGATGGCAGAAGGGGACAGCAAGGTCCGTCTTGTCTGCCAAAGACCCTACCTGGTGATATCCCCCCTCCCCTCCTTTGTCTTTCCATATGCTACCGTTATGTCTGTCCCATGCGTTCTTGAACTCATTACCATTTTGGCCCCCAACGCCTCCTTGAGTAGGCTATTCCATGAGTCCACCACCCTCTCTGTAAAGAAGAACTTCCTTGTATTACTCCTGCTCCTTCCTCCCTTCGGCCTCATATAATGCCCTCTCATTCTCCCACTCTCTTTCAATTGGAAAAACTCCTGAACATTAACCTTATTTATACCCCTCATATATTTAAAAGTCTCAATCATGTCGCCCCTCTCCCACCTCTGTTCCAGGGAGTACATGTTGAGTTCCCTCAGTCTGTCCTGGTATGCCATATGGTGCAGTCCCTGAATCATTTTCATGGCCCTCCTCTCCACTGTCTCAATTCGGCCTACATCCCTTTTGAGGTGCAGTCTCCAGTTTTGTATGCAGTACTCCAAAAGGGGCCGTACCAGCACCCTGTAAAGTAGTAACACCACCTCCCTCCTGCAACTCGTGATTCCCCTCCCGATGTAGCCCGGCATGCCACTTGCCTTTAGTGCCACCTTTTCCTACTGTTTACCCACTTTTAAGTCTTCCGATATAATGACCCCTAGGCCCCTCTCCTGGCTGGTGGAGGCTAGCTTCTCTCCTACCAGGTAGTAATCCTCTTTGGGATTGTTTCTGCCTAAGTGCATGACTTTGCACTTTTTGGAGCTAAATTTCAGCTGCCATGTTTCCGACCACTCCTCCAGTTTTTTTCAAATCTGAAGTCATACTCCTCACACCCTCAGGAGAGTCCACTCTTGCAAATCTTGGTGTCTTCAGCAAATAGACACACTTTACTTTCCAGACCATTTTTAATGTCTGCTATGAACACATTGAAGAGTAGGGTACCCAGTAACGAACCCTGTGGTATCCCGCTGAACACCTCCCTCTCAGCTGAAAATGCCCCATTTACCTGATCCCTCTGTGTTCTTCCTCTCAGCCAGCTACTCACCCACTCAACCACATCCCTGCCCACCCCCATGTGGTCCAGCTTCCTTACCAGCCTTATATGTGGAAAAGAGTCAAAGGCTTTGCTAAAGTCCAGATAGACAACATCTACTGCCGCTCCCTGGTCTACTGTCCTTGTAGCCCAGTCAAAGAAGTTGACCAGGTTAGTTTGGCAAGATCTACCTGCCATGAACCCATGCTGTTTTGGGTCTTGCTGCCCACTGGACTCCACATACTGTATGTTATGATTCTCTGAGTAGTGTCTCCATCAATGTCCCTATCACCGACATGAGGCATACCAGATGGTAATTGCCAGCTTCCTCCCTACTCCCTGCATTGTGAAGCAGAACCAATGTTGCCCTTTTCCAGTCCTCAGGTATGGTGCCACTCTCTAGCAATTTGGTGAATAGTTCTGCTAGGGGTGCTGCTAGTACACTCCCCAGCTCCCTGAGAACTCCAGGGTGGATCCCATCTGGTCCCATGGCCTTGTCCACCTTTATTTAAAGCTTCCAAGACTTAAGCCTCTGAGAAGGGGCTTGTGTCAACCCACGGTCCCTGGATGTTGTTGCTGTGCAGGCTTGGCCCATCCCCTGCGTTCTCTTTGGGGAACACAGAACAGAAGTACTGGTTTAAGCCTTCTGCTTTGTCACAATTTTTTTGCTACCAGTTTCCCTTCAGTATCTGCTAGTCTAACTATCCCCCCTTGGTTTTCCTCTTTTGCCTTCTGTACCTAAAGAAGGCTTTATCTCCCTCCGTTACCCCTGCACAATCTTCAATTCAGGCAGGGCTTTAGCCTTCCTTACTGCCTTATCAGCTTCCCTCTGTGCTGCCTTATAGGTTTCCTTATCCTCATCTTTCATTGGCCCCTAAACTTTGTGTATGCCTTCTTTTTCTCCCTTACTATTGCAGCCACCTCCTTGGAGAACCAGAGGGGTTTCCTTTTCTTATTTGTCTTGCTCACCCTTCTGATGCACTGTTCAGTTACCTCTGTGATAGCTCCTTTGAGATATTCCTACCTTTCGTCTACTCCTTTCTCTTCCCTGTATATAAGACTTCCTGCCAGGCTATCTCTCATCTTCTGAAAGTATGCTTTTTGGAAATCTAAAACCCTGATCTTGGAATGACTGTCTTCACTAGTGTTTACTTTAAATCCCACCATGCGGTGGTCGCTATTTCCCAAGTGACACTCCACCTCTCACTCCTTTACCCTGTCACTGTTAGTTAAAACCAAGTGCAGGACAGCCTCACTTCTGGTAGGAGTTTCCACAAGCTGTCTCAGCCCTGCACGGCCATTACAAAGTCCCTTCCTCTTGATGAAGATATTGTACAAGATTTCTAGTTTATGTCTGGCAAGTTAAAATCCCCTACTATTATTTCAAAAGCAAATTTACTATGCAATAGTAACAACCCACAAGCACTCAGAAAGGTGAATACAACCTTGAATTTTTAATTGAAGAGGCCCGTACGTAGTTCAGTGGGCAGGGATTCCCTCTACAAAAACCCTACATGCCTGGCCTTCCTTGCTTAGCATTCAAAGTTTTGATTGCTGGGCTGGGCGTGTGGTTTCTCTGCTCGTTCTTGTTCTTACTTGCTGCCTGCCTCGTCTCTGCTCCAGTCTGCTAATTTTTCACCATCTCAGCGCTTCATTGCTGCCATTCTGCTGCCACCACTTTTGCTGTCTCTTCCTCCTTCTTCCACGTCCTCTCTGGGCTGTCTCTGTCCTCCGGGCGTTGAGCCACCCGGTTCTCGCTTTCTCTTTCTCTCCCCTCCACACTGCCCGGCCCGTTCTAGCGTTAGTTCGCCACTTTCTACGCCAGGTCTGACCCATTTCTGGTCCTACCTGCAATGCTGTCCCTCGCAGTGCAGTGCCGTGCCGCTTCCCTGGCGGCTTCCTGGCTGTCCTCCTCACTTATTTGCTTGAGAACTGTTTTCCTGTCTCTCTTCATTGTCAGCTGCACTTCGCTTCCAGCATTCGTCCCAGCTGTTTCAGGTTCCTGGTCATCTGCCTACTTTGGAACTTTCAGAGATCTGTCTTCCCTCGCTGACTTTTCTCCTAGCTGCTCAGACTGCTACCTGTCCTCCCACTCAGCCTTGTTGCAGCCGTCATGGTTTCCCCTGCTCTCCCCGATGGACCCCGCCCACTTGTTCACAGGAAAAAGTCTGCCAAAACCAAGCACTCCTTGAAGGATTGGATCGTTCCTCGTCTTCTAGCCGAATTGAAGAAACTGGGGGTCCCATTCCTGCTGGTGCAAAGAAGCAGGAGCTGTATGATTTGTGGCTCGATCATTGAAATAGCAGTCCTCCAACACCACCTGACCATCCTGCTGGTCCTGCTCCCGATACTTTTGCTGAGTTGAATGATATTCTTTCTCATCTGGCTACCTCTATTGTGGATATTTCCAATCGTTTGGATGTCCTGGAAAAATGTCAGACCTCTTCTCCAGTTGTGCAGCTTCCAGCTTCCAGCCGCCCCTGGTCCTGTTCCTGCTCCTGCTCCTGAGCCTCAACCACCTCCTCCCGTACGTGACCTTAATGCCAATTCAGGTATTCTGGCTTCAAGTTCATCTGTACTTGCTGTTTTGTCAGTTCATCTAGTTCCTGCCCATCTCCACAAGGATATCATAGACGGAAAAGATGTCAACCATATATCATTACTTATCTCTTCCCATGATACCACTGAAAACAGAGCCATCTCTTGTGACGATGTCTCCGTCGTTCTCCGTTCCAAAGAGCCCAGACTTTCCAAGAAGCTGACCATTCCTGAGTTTGTTTGGGCCTTTATTCTTTACAGAGACATTCTTTGTTCTGCTTTTCCGTCTCGCAGGGAGGAGCTGGATACCTACCTCTATCTGGTAGTAGATCATGGTGGCATGGTGGCAGTCATGTTTTCAATTATCATAAATCCTTTTCAGCTAAAGCTGCTGCTGCTTTAGCTCACCTTAATGTGTGGCTGTACTGGGGCTCCCTTGACAATGAGTTATTTTGCCACCATTTTGCCAGACAGCAAGCACTCACTTGCCAAAACTGCGGCTCTTCCCATGCTGCCTGCTTTTGCCCCTTAGCATTTCATACTGGAATATGCTCTCTTCTTCAGGATTCCTACGAATGTCCTAACTTGCAAACCGCCTTATCTCAGCCAGACTTGGTCACCTTTCTTTTGCAGAAGGAACTGGATAAAGGCTATTTAATTGGACCTTTTTTGTATTCCCCATTTCCAGTTATTCGTGTCAGCCCTATTGGCATCACTACTCACAAGTTCTCAGGGAAACAGTGACTCATAATCGATTTGTCTGCTCCTCATGCTACTCATATTCCCAGTATCAAATCTCTCATCCTTTCTCAGGACTATTCTCTGGCTTAAGAATAGACAACGCCATCATAACTATCAAACAGCTCAGTAGAGGTGCATGGCTTTCCAAAGCAGACATTTCTGATGCTTTCAAACTACTTCCAGTTCATCACTCGCTTTGGCATTTCTATGGTATCAAATGGGAAGACTCATATTACTTCACTGTGCGGGTCACGTTCGGATGCAAAAGTAGCCCAAAGCTGTTCGATATCTTCTCCTCCACTCTCTGTTGGTTGCTGTTGAACCATTGCTGGGTGACCTTGCTAATTCACCTGCTCTACGATTTTCTTCTCATCGAATCTCCTTCTGCACCTCCAGCAGCAGCCATTTATGCTTTACGCCACTTATTTCATCACCTGGCAGTTCCTGTTTTGGAAGAAAAGATGACAGGTTCCGTCACTTCGCTGGAATTTTTGGACATTATTGTCGATTCCTTATGCATGGAAGCTAAGCTCCCTACGGATAAACTATGTCGAATCAAGACTCTAGTTTTATCATTTTCAAATCGTTCGCTGCACTACACATTAACTTTTGTCTCTGCTGGGTTACCTCACCTTTGCTACTCGCATAATTCCTCAAGGACTTGCCTTCATACCATACTTGCTTGAACTGCTTCCTTCGGCTTTGGCACCACATCATTACATTACTCTTACAGCTACCACAAAATCCGACCTTGCCATGTGGTTTCTTTTCCTGAACCAATGGAATGGTTGCTCCATGTTCTATAAGGATATTTCTATGAACCTTTCTCCTCGCGTATACATGTATGCTTCACCTACGCATGGATTCGCTGCTTGGATCTCCTCTTCATGGCCTCCTGATTTTTTTCATTTGCCTGCAACCACGACCTCCTCCCCTTTATCTAAGATATATCCCATAGTGACAGCAGCTTTTTCTTGGGGTCACCTCTGGTCTTTGTCTACAGTACTAATATATACGGTTAATCAAACAACCATAGATATTATCAATAAAGGCAGATCATCTTCTCCTGCAATCATGCTATTCTTGCAGGGATTAACATGACTTTCACTTATACATAACTTTTGCATCCAATGTTTTCACATTGCTGGTCAGCTCAATACAGCCGCTGACCATCTTTCCCATTTTCAATTTCAGAAATTCCAAATCATCCAACCTGCTGCAGATCTTTTAGCAACTCCAGCTCCTTGCTTCAATGATCTAGGCATGCCATAAGCAGCTACTTTACGATAGCGCAAACCCTCATGTGGTCAGCTTTATCTACCAGCACAAAATCAGCTTACACCACTGCCTGGAGAAATTACACTTCATTTTGCTCCATGACAGCCTCTCATGCCTTTCCAATTTCCATATCTACTATATTCGCTTTCATGACCTATTGTCATACAACTCATAAGTTATCCTACTCCACCATTCGACAATACCTAGCAGGCATTCAGTTTCACTTTTGCCTGAGGATCCAGCCTCGGTCTCCTTGATGTCCTACCCTGCAGTTAAATTACTTCTCACTGCAATCCATAAACTCTCGTTTAAAAGAACACCACCTCATCTTCCCATCGATGATACTGTCTTCAAACAGCTACTCAACCTACTGAAGTCCAAGTCTCCTACTTCATACTCCACTATTCTATCTGCAGCTATTTGTCTTACATTTTATGGATTCCTGTGCCCTGGAGAATTCACAGTTTCATCAACTTCTTCAACAAACTTTCTTAAGGTCAAACATCTTACCAAGCGTTCTGACCACTACGTTCTTCATCTTCCTGCATCCAAAACTGACAGATTTCAAAAAGGTGTGGACATACAGTATTTTTCTACAGCTAATGCTTGGTGCCAGTCTACTTCTTAAACCAGCTATTGTGTCTCCATCATCGATCCTGTCCAGAAGCTCCTCTGCTTCCATCCTATAACAATGCATCTCTAACAACAAAAGAATTTGTGGACTCAGTTTGATTACTGTTACAACATCTGGGATTTGATCCTTTCTCTTATTCTGGACATTCATTTTGAATTGGAGCTGCCACCTCTGCTTCACGAAAAAAAGTTCCAGCTCACATTATAAAACATCTGGGAAGATGGACATCATCTTGTTTTGAGACATACATTCCTAATCCCGAAGCAGAAATGCATTCAGCTTTTCTTTCCATCTCCTCGTAGTATGCCCAGAAGGAGGGCAACTTGGTAGCCATGGTTCGTCAGAAGTTTCCTCCATTAAAGGGTGTTTTTCCTCTCCTGAGTGCTGCTAGGTATACTCTCCATGAGTTGGAGGAGGTGGATTCTATTCTTTTTGGTCCTTCCAGCTATCAGCTCATAAACAAAGATGGGAACGAATAAGGCCAAAACAAATCTATATATATCAACAAGCGGCACCAAGCACAATTCAGTAACATTACATTCCTGCACAGTGAATTGAAGGGCCCCACCTGTAGTTCAGTGGGTGGGGATTCCCTCTACAAAAACCCTACATGCTTGGTCTTCCTTGCTTAGCGTTCAAAGTTTCCTCAACACTCATCTTCTCCTTCTCCGGTGCTCTTCCCATCTTCAGGACCTTCCAGCTATCAGCTCATAAACAAAGACGGGAATGAGTAAGACCAAAACAAATCAATATATATCAATAAGTGGCACCAAGCACAATTCAGTTACATTCCCACACAGTGAACCACTTGCTGAATTTATTCTACAGATTTGTTGTGCTTTCTTTAGTACATACTTTTTGTTTGAAGCACAAAATAAGAGAGACAGTACTTATCCATAGCAGTGTCTAATGTTAGGTGTCCATGTTCCATTTTCAATATCACTCCTGGCACAAAAAGTTTCTTCACGGCTCTATTGCCTAGTCCATTAGGTTAGCGGAATACTTAATCCAATGTTTGCCTAACGCTTTAACTTTTCAAGTGGGGACCGCGTTTTCAAACTCTGAGGCCATTTTGCTACATAGTTAGAAACTGTCCTTGTGTGCGAGCCACTCAAGCAGTACCATCCCTTAGGTGCTTGGAGCGTGGAAAACTGCATGCTGACATTTTGGATGGAATCTCCTTCCTCAGAGCCCCTACTATTATTGTCTCACCCTTGTCTGTCAGTTTATGGAATGTCTCCATCATTTCCTTGTCCCCAATTTCCTCTTGTGACAGGAGCCTGTAGATGACTCCTATCCTAATGACTGCCCCAATCTTGTCTCAATGATTACCCATAGTGCTTTTCACTCATCTGGGATCCCCTGAACCTCTGTAGCCTTGATTTCCTCCTGGATATATAATGCTACCCCACCCCATTTCCTACCCTTTCTGTCCCTTCTGTACAGGTGGTAGCCCTAGATAGCCATGTCCCAACCATGGTTCTCTGTGAACCAGGTTTCCATCATGGCCACTAAGTCAAGTTTGGCATCTGTCATGATGGCCATGAGGTCAGGGAATTTGTTTGCCAGGCTTCTGTCATTTATTACCATTGCCCTCCATGTTTGTCCCCCACTCTTAGCACAAGTGGGTTTCTTTTTGTTTTGCCACACCTCTTTAGTACCCTTAATGGATCTCCTTTGGTCTGCACCTGTGGTTTTGGATGAAAGATTTATGGGTCTCTTTCAGTCTGCACCTGTGGTTTTGGGCAAAAAGTTTTGTTGGAAAGGTTTCCACCCCTTGTTTGTTCACCTGCTGGAACTCCTTGGATCTGTACCTGTGGTTTTGGACAAAACATTTTGTTGAAGAGTTTTGCTGCAGGTATTGACAAGAGAGTTTTCCCTAATTTGTATGGTGTTAACATGCTTTGGAGTAGTACCCTATTGTTTGCTGCTGTCAGGGGGTAGTGACCTTCTTACCCTTCACCTTGGTAAGGGTTGTCACCACTCCCCAGTCTTCAGTTTAAATGGGCCTCCTACACACCAAATTTTTGACCAAGCATGCTCACCCCTTCCTTTGTCAGGTGGAGGCCATCGTAACAAAAGAAGCCCCTCTCCCAGAAGGACTGCCAGTTGCTGATGAGACGGTAACTGTTTTCCTGGCACCATTCCTTCAACCATAAGTTAAACTCATGTATGTCCTCCTCTCTGACTGTCTTGGTGCTTCCACCCCACCCCCAGACTGGAAGCACCTCCAAGAATTCCACTGTGTATGAAAGAGAGGATATTCTGTTAGCAAGTTGTACAATGTGTTCCTTTTTCTCTGCAACTGATTAGACAAGTGATTCCTCCCTGGGTGAATGACTCCATGTTTTGTTCCATCCTCCCTTCACACAATCTGCTCAATGCATTTTGAGTCCCTGTTTGCAGATGTGCCTGGGAGACACTTGACAATGACCCTGGTACTAGCATTTGAATTTATGTGGGATTCCACTCAGCAGATTATGGAATCTCCCATTATGATAAGTTTCCTTTTTTCCCTGTTGCCATTTTTTCTTTATCCTTTTTGATCATGCTTGGCCCTGTGAACCATTCCCTAGAAGCACCACACTGCCCAATGACTGGTTCCGTTACCAGTGGTGTGTATCTGTTATTTATAAGCACATGTTTTTGGATGTTTGTGTTTTAGTTCTTGCCACACAGCCTCACCTCCCCCTCCTGACCACCTGCCAGTCCTCTGATTCTAGATCCTGCCTAGGACTGGTGCTGACATTTCTGAGATGCTGGGTCAGAAGTGGGATGAATGTGTGCCTGTAGCTTTGCAATTCAACCTGCAGCTTATGTATTGTGTCCCATGCTTCCCTCTGCTGGGCACTAAGGTCAACTATCGCCCAGCAAGCTAGACAATGACCCAGGCCACAGAAAAGTGCCCTGCCAAATAGGGCCCCACATTGTTCACAAGTGACCATCTCCATTGCTACTGGAATCTTTTAGTTTGGAGACATTGGAGTGGATCCATCTGGGTGACTTCTAGAGAGTAAAAAGACTATTTATCCTCCTGTCGTGGTTTTAGAGCAGATGTTTCAAGGAAAATATGGAAGCAAAGGTTAACACAGGTTGGACGAAACAAATATTTTTTAGCCTTAATTATGTGGAGACTCCCAGTTGAGCAATGTGCAGATGAAGTCAGTGAAGAGAAAAGATCTTCATTTTTGTTTCTGAGATGTGCAGTAAGTCCCGCTCCTTCTTTACTTCCACAGGAAGGACATGAGGGGGCCAGGGGCTATATTAGAGGATGAACATGGGGTGGATGGGAATGGGGACAGGGTGGTGGGTACTTCCCTTGCAGAAAATCATTGGAGGTATCTGTAGAGAAAAACAATCAACCTTTGGCAGTGGCTCCAACAAACACCACCAACCACAGCACCCTCAGACAAAAGTAAAGGTAACCTGACCTTTTAAATCTTCCTTCTGTTGGAAGGTACTAAGCCTTTGTCAATTCTCCCCCCCCCCCCAGTTACACTCCTAATCCCCTGGAAGAGCTGTGGAAAAAAATCAATTTGCTCCTTCAATGTGAGAAAGAGACTGCAAAACCTGTAAGCCAGAAATAAAACCTGGAAACACAAAACAAAATAGTAACAAAACAGTAACTCTGCTTAGCCTAAAGAGAGCGATCCAACTGTAAAACCTGTAAGCACAAAACAGTAACAAAACCTGTAAGCACAAAACAAAATAGTAACAAGATAGTAACTCTTCTTAGGCAAAAGAAACCTCCATGTGTCTCTGTGCCTTGCTAATGTTGCTCCTTGTTCTGTCCTTTCAAGCAAACCTAGAACAAAAAAGCTCAGGTAAACTTAGGTGTTTTTGTCAGCAAACCTTAGTCTTCCACCTCAACACACCAGCTGGTTCTGGAGGTTTCTCCCTCCTCCTGAGTAGTATTGGATGCACCGCCTTCAATAGTGGCATGATTTTCCTAGGGGACCTCAACTTGGACTGGGCAATATATAAGACCCTATCTTATGACTCTATGCTCAAACATACTGGTCTCAGCCACTCATCCAACTAATAATAAAAGCCACAATAACTTGATTCTGGACTGGGTGGTTGCAAATAGAACAGAACTTATCCCAGGATCTGGCTTCCTGATGGACTTTCAGTGATCATGTGCCTGTTTTCTGCATACGGAGTGCTAAAGTGCTCAAACCCCTGCCTTGGGTCATAACCTTTCATGACTCATCTGAATTGAATGCACAGAAACTCCTTCATAATTCCCACTGCTTCCAGTGGTCTGCAGTGCATTCATCATATTCCATGTGGACTCGGTAGTACATCCCTTCCTAGAAGAACCGGCCACAGTTAAAACAAGCATTTCCTCCAATCAAGAGCCATATAAGGAGTACAAACTGGTTACATAAGGAGCAGTTATTAAATATGATCAAAAAGGACAAATTCTGGAAAGCTTACAAACAATCTGCCTCCCCAAGGCTGGCTAAAGTACAGGCAGCTGCACAACCATTTCATTTTCATTTTCATTCATTTTATTTTGTTAACTGGGTTGGAACATTAGGACTAGCCCTTTTTCAGGATCGACCTGGCAAAAAACATTTAACAATCTTAACATACAAACATTTAAGAAAAATTGCATACAATAATGTTAAACAAAACAATGACAAATCTCAGAAAATTGTAAATATTCCTTAAAGTGAGATTTAAAATTGTACAATGAGGGACAGGGGCATAAATCAATTGGTAAAGTGTTCCAAAATAAAGGAGGAGCAGCAGAGAAAGAATGACTCCCAGCTTTAGAATAATGCATTTTAGAATAATGCATGGTTTCTTGAAGTAGGATATCACCATGAGAATGTAAATTCTGAGAATGAGTCCTCATATCAATCAAATCTTTTAGTGGGTAGTTAGATAGAAAAATAGACATCCAAAAAAATATATAATGTTTGAATAGGGAGACAGCCAGCCCCAATTTGAATATAAAGTACAATGATGAGTTCAGTAAGCACAGTCTAAAACAAAATGACATATATTATTGTACATAACTGACAATTTTACTAATATCTTTAGTTGATAATTTTACAATATATACTGGCTACATAATCCAGATAGGGTAATAAAATACCAACAGCAATTGTTCCATGAATGCCCAATGTGAAATATTTTTAAAATTTGAAAAGTAAGCCTAGTTTCAAATTGACCTTTTTACAAACGGATGTAACCTGAGAAGAAAAGTTAAGTCCAGGTTCCAAACGGACACCAAGATACTTGAACTCTTTAACAGACACAATCACTGCTCCCATAGTGTCATGTATAAGAAGAACCTGGTTATTTTTCAAAAGATAGGTTGAACCAAACAACATTGTCTTTGTCTTTTTGACATTTAGAATCAAACTATTATCAATAAGCCAGTTACAAGTACTTTGTAATTCAGATTCTAAAGACATAACAATTTCAGGTAAGACCTTAGCCTGGGAGTAGATTATAAGATAATCAGCATATAATAAGCTTGAACATGATTTAAAAATAGTGAGCAATCCATTGACAAACAATGAGAACAAGGGGCCCAAAATGGATGGCCCAGTGGCACTGAGGGTTGAGGAGCTGGACGCCACACCTCACGCCATGCTGGTGACCTGAGTTGGGGAACGAGCCCAGGCCACTGGGGGTCAGTGGGGGGGAGGAGATCGAGCGTCCATAGGACCGCTCTCACTTCCCGGGGAGGGTTGGGGAGATGCGATCGCTCCCAGAGCAACCTCTGGTGGTGATCAGAGGTGCCCAGCATAGCGACGTAGCAGACACACGGGGCAGAGATGCAGCATAACATTGCATTGTTAGCCACACTCCAAGGGGAAAGGACTCACACATTAAAGAGAAAAACCCCACTCCTGGGGATAGATGAAGGCACCTCGGCCTCCTAAGCCCACACTCCCAACTCTGGACTGCTTCCTCTCAAACTGAGCTTCTCATGTGCCCAGCACTTTGTTGCCCTTGAAAATAGAGCACCCTGGGTGGATAGGGTGACCCTATCTCCAGAGGGTATAGTCCCAGAGGTGGTGCTGGGTAGCACAAGAGGGAAGGGAATAGTAGCCATAGAGGGAGGTAGTGGCTGGGAGTCCCCGAGGATGCCAGAAGGAGTTCCTCAGGTAAAAGTGGTGATAAATAAAGTAAAAAAAAGGGGGGGGCTCAAAATGGACCCCTGTGGCATTCCTAAATCCAAAGATCTAACAGAAGAAACTGCATTTCCTAAACTAACCACTTGTGATCTACCAGTTAGATAATCTCTACATCATGTTACAACATTCTCAGAAAACCCAAGATCATTCGGTTTGAAACACAAAAGTGAATGCCTTGGTCAGGTCCACAAAGACCGCCCCCTGTAAAAAAAACCTTTTTCAAAGCCCTGAAGGAAGGCATTTGTGAACCTGACCAAGGCAGTCTCAGTACCATGATTCTTATGAAATCCGTGTTGTTCCAAACATAACAAACTATATCTTTCAAGATACTCAGTTATCTGAACTACAACAACTTTCATCATCAACTTGCTTAAAGGGTTGAGAATCGAAATTGGCCTAAAGTCATCAAGGGTTTGTGCCTTAGGCTTTTTTGGGACTGGAACTACCCTACCTTGCTTCCATAAAGATAGAAACTCCCCAGTGATAAGACACAAATTAAAAATGGAACACAGGGGACCAGCAATATGAGGGGCAATTAACTTCAAAAACCTTCCGTCTAAACCTTCACCACAATCACTAAATTCATTAGGTATTGTTGCAATTAATTTTAGTAACCCAATCCACAAAACAGATCAGGTCCTGCAAAACTACTTACCTACCTTAGTGAACAACAAATTTCCTGCCTCCAACCCCCCACCTCCCAAAATTCTGACACACTATTAATACTATGATCCAACCTGGCCAACACCACAAAATAGACATCAAAGTACCAATGGTACTGAACAGCACCAGGGTAGGAATGTGCCATTTTTGTACAGTAAAAGACACATATACAGTATATGCTAAACAATATACACACAGATGCTACCCAGTGCAGACACATACATGCATACAAGCAGATACATACACCTCACAGAATAAACAACTATACCCCACACAATATGCAAATTCTGAACTTTTAACCTGATCAGTTCCTGTACTAGGGCTTATGGAGTCAGCATGATCATTTGTATGCAAAACAAAATCTCATGAGCTGTGAATGATGAGCCTCCACTACACCCCCTTGTGATTGCTTCATCTCAATGGAATAGAACAGTTACGTTTTCCGTGTTCTTGGTTCCTGTGTCACCAACAGTTTCATGATCTGAAAACCTACTCAAAGCCCTGAACCCTATGAATGACAACAGCAATGACATCTAACAATGTCTCTCATACAATATAAATTGTAGAGAATGAAAACAATGTGCCTACTGGGAATCATCGTATGAGCTGAAAAGACTTCTTGTGCCTCGGGTGTGATATGATGGCAGAGATCAGCGTGAGGTGGTGTGTGAATCTATGTTGGTGTGGCAAGAGAGTGACATGCAAGGGAAAACTTAAAGACACCCCCACAGTCTGGCAAAAATTACCCAACGGTGTTTCGTACCTACATTGGCACTTTGTTGAGGGTGAATAAGTTAATGCAACATGTTGCTTAAATACATATAAATAGTGATATCATCACAGGTGCAAGATAAATAAAGATAAATAGATAAAAAACAATAAATCAATGACCCTCTAATTACTTATAACAAAACTCCCTTTATGTGAACATCATAATTATGCAACTAATGGATCAAAAGCTACTTAAAACTGCAACCAATTTACAGAACCACATACTTTTTATCAAACAGTGAGGAATGATCTAATAGTTCAATTATTCATTTGGTTCTTTTATCTCAGTCCTAGTAATCTATGGGTATCTCAATTCCTGCTTCCATCTGTGTCTTGTTCTGTAATTAATTAAGGCTTTTCTTGCTTTCTTATGGTACAGTTCTTGAGTGCTCCAATGTTCAATAGTCCCACGGGATAAAACAAATACATACACCAGTGTCTGAAGACAAGGAACACAACAATATAATTAATAGCATGAATACAATAGCATTTTATTTACTGATAATGTAAAAAAAAGAAAGTAAAAAGAGCCTATCTATTTATTAAACTCAATGCTATTCTATAGCAAATATTTCCACAACACAGAATAGAAGCAGAGGCTAAAGCAGTTACAAATAAGGGGTTAATTCAAAGCACTCATTTAAACCAGGTAGCCTTAAGCTATCCAAATGGAACATCCATTGGCCTTTTTTCAATAATGCTGTATTTAAATTTCCATCCCTTGGTCCTAGGGTGAACTGTTCTAGGCCATAAAAGCACCACTTATGTTGTTCTTTCTGAATACTAAAATTAATATGTGCTACTATCACATTCTCACTCCTACCATTCTCTGTATCTCTTATATATTCCCCCATTAGCAGTGTCAGTGGCTCAGTAGGTAGCACACTCGCCTCTGAGGCCGGGAGATCAGAGGGCTGTGGGTTCAGTTCCCACATCTGGCACTTGGGTTAATATCCCAGTACTGACACTGTAATGCAGCATGAGAGGGGTGCTGCATTTCTGAGGTGCCGTCTTTTGGATGAGACATTAAACCGAGGTCCCATCTGCCTGGATTGGTGGTAGTTCAGGTGGATGTTAAAGATCCCATGGCACTTATCAAAAAGAGCAGGGGAATTTCCCCGGTGTCCTGGCCAAATTTCCCTTATTCACTAAAAATACCACCAACAGCTTGATCTGGTTCAAGGTCAGTTGGCATGCATCTGTATCCCCCTTCCCCCGGGTCGTGCCTGAAAATAGGCAGGATTTGTCTAGTGCACTTACCCGGTCAACAAAAGCTAAATAAATAAATATGCAATTTTAATGTCCTTGTGGTCTTCCCTATATAATTTACCCCACGTTTACATTCTGCTCTATACACTACCCCACTGGTATCACAGGTAATCAACTGATTTATCCTGTATTCCCTTCCAGTAATGTAGTTCTTAAAAGTTTTGCACTTCTTAATATGGATGCAAAACTTATATTTACCACAGGGGGGCACATCCAACTATTGCTACATTCCCAGTTTCCATTTTTGATTTTTTTTTGTATTATCTATTTTGCTCCTCCTCTGCATCTCAGCCGGCCTGTCCTTCGAGCCACCTAGGACCACGCCGCAAGCAACCCACCTTGCCGACTACCACCCCATACTGCAGCCCCCCAGGGTAACCCAACGTATCCCTTTGTCGGCTGGGTCCTCTCCTTCCAGAGAGAGTATGAACCTCATGGCCTTACCTTCTTGGTCTGGGTGCTGCTGGAGTCAGTCCTGGCTATCTGGGGCTCCGTGGTGGTGGTGGTGATCCAGTGGCCATCATCCACTCAACCAAGATGCCATTTTTCCATTTTCTCCCCCCTTCCCACCAAGTTCTCGGCCTTTGTGGGTGGCGTCCTCAGGTGGTGGTGTACAGGGGGTGTGTTGGGTCATCTAGTCCCTCAAGCATGCACCCAATCTACCCAGAGGTGCCCAGGCAGTACCCACCTCCCTGGGAGGGAAGCGGCCAATGGATGCTTGTGCATACCCTCCCTGCTGGCCTCTGCTCCTGGTACCTGGGCTCAAGGTGTGAACCTGGGTCATCAGCGTGCCAAACGTGCCCCTTCGCTTGGTGCCATGGAGCCAACTTCTACTTTTTTTTTTTTTTACTGGTAGTAATGAATGCATTGGCATATTCCCCAAATTTTGTACTTTTTTATATACACAAACATAGGGGGCTCTTGTGCAAACTGGGCACATATAGTATCTGCTTGTAAGATGTGCCAGTGTTTCAGAATAGCACTTTGTACCTCATTTGACCTCTTATCATAAGTTGTAATATATTTCCACCTATCTGAATTATCACTCTCTATTATTTCTCTAGGAACAAGTAACGTGAATCTATCCTGTGCAGAGCCCAAGTTCTTGGTGTGGCTATATCATTTCTAGCATACCTGTGTTCCTGAAATCTCAATGTCATTTCCCCAGCTCTTTCCTCATAAAGATTGTCATTACCACAATTTCTGAGCAATCATAAAAATTGACCTCTGGGTGTATTTTAGACTAAGTGTCTGGGATGACAGCTTGAAGCAAGTAAAACAGAATTAGTGTCCATCTCTTTCCTATACAGATCTGTCCCTATACCCCCTTTTGTTCTTTATTAATAATCAAATCCAAATAATTTATGATTGTATGACTATATTTGGCTGAACATCTAAGAGAAGAATTAGAATGATGTTAATATTCCAAAAATTCATGTAATTTCTCCTCTGTACCATTCCACACAAAAAAACAAATCATCTATATAACATCAGTACATAGTGATATATCTAAAATATGGATTTAGGTCTGGATCTTGTATAGTTGTAAGCTCTTACAAAGCCATGTACAGATTTGCATAACTCAGAGCAAATGTTGCTCCCATTGCTGTTTCTGTAAGTTGAAGGTAATGTTTACCCCAAAATTAAAATGATTATTTTTCAAAACCAGTTCACAACATTTCACCAAAAATCTAATAAACACCATGTCATATTCATCAAATTGCTCCAGATAATAAGTAATTGCCTCCAACCCTCCTTCATGCGGAATACTAGTGTAAAGTGATTCCACATCTAATAAGACAAGAAAAGAGTCAGAAGAAAACATATCACCGTTCAAGCTGTAGAACAAATCAGTAGAATATCTCAGATAAGATGGAAGCTGAGTTACCAAGGTTTTGAGAAAGGAATCAATAAATTTAGAAATAGGCTCAGTCAAACTCCCAATACTGGTGACAATAGGGCACCCCAGAGGGTCTACTAGATTCTTATGCATTTTTGGTAATACAAATTTGTTGCCAGTACTGGATGTAATATAGTTAAATACTTCAACAGTGTGTCATTTATTAAGCCCCTGTCATGTGACTCCTCTAGAAATAGATCTATTCTCTCTTACTTCTTTAGTAGGAGCCATGGGCAATTTCTGACACACTTCCCTGTTATTTAATTGCCTCAGAACTTTTTTTTTTCATATTTTTCTGAATACATAATCACCACCCCACTCCCTTTGTCCACTTTTTTAATTGTAATTTTTTTATTAGATTTTAAATCATTCAGGGCACTTTCTTCACCCTTACTTATATTAGCATACAAATTAGGTCTTTCACTTTTCCAAATGTACTTTATTTCCCGCTCACAAACTTGTTCAAAAGCCTTAATAACTGAGGGTGAGGGATGGGGGCAGAAACAGGACTTGCTTTTAAATGGATCTATACCCTGTTATGATATATTTTCATTTCTCTTAGTAAAAAAAATGCTTTAAGCTAAGTCTCCTAGTGAATTTATACAATTCTACAGTGCTGTCAAATGGAGTAGCATCAGTTGTGGGAATGAATGACAAACCTTTAAATAGGACTTGTACTTCTGCTGCTGTGAGAACATGCTTTGAGAGATTCACCACAGTCAGTATCTCCTGCCCCTCTGGTAATGATATTGTCTTTGGCTCTGACCCTGTTGCCAATTCTGCCTCCTGTGAAATTGTCCCTGACCTCTCCCTCGTGGCTGTTGTTGTGGTCTGGTTCTTCAAATGTTCCTTGTCCCCAAGCTGGTTCCCTCATTTCCCCCATCATCAGCGGCTCCTTCTTCTCCCTCCGATGGCTGAAATCAGATCCATGGGCTCCAACTTGGTCCTGGTGTTGACTGATTCATCATTTCTTCCAGCAAAAAAAGCATCAAAGCTGTGTTGTCCACATCTGATTCACCGCGGGTATTATCACCCGTCGGTGTAACTTTTAAAATCGATCTGTGTGGCTGTTGCTGATTTTTTGTTTTGCCCAATCAAAAATCCAGCCATTTTCGTAGTCGTGCTGGTCCCACAAAAACTTCTTCTATTTAGAGGCTTTGATTTTTTTATCTTGTCTAGCAATTTATTTCTCTAAATTACTCAAAAAGGTTCCATATTCAGGATCCTTTTCAAAGGCTTTTGTCTGTTGTTCATGAGCCTTTAAATCATTTTCAATTTCAGACTGCAATTTTTTCATGGCTTGAATAAGGAGAGCACTACCTTTTTAACAAAGTCTCCTTCCAAATTGACATCAGGCTCTCCCTATTCCGTGCGAATGATGGGCCATTTTAAAATACGGAGCCCCTGAGAAACCCGATTAACCCCAAGATATGCTTCTAGGGTCAACTATTGCCAATAAACCCATTGCACTTTTAAAGCAACTTTTTCCAGTGGAAAAAATAAGCCTTGTGTATATTCATTTTGGGCTCTACATTTTCTGCACAGAGAATGAAAAAACTGTGCCTACTGGGGATCATCGTATGAGATGAAAAGACTTCTTGTGCCTCCAGTGTGATATGACAGCAGAGGTCAGCATGTGGTGGTGTGTGAATCTATGTTGGCGTGGCAAGAGAAAGACATGTAAGGGAAAACTTATATGGTAGAAAAAAGCATTCTCTGATGAGTTATGTGTCTGTAATAGATAGCAGATAGGGTACACAATAACTAGCATATTTAACACTACAGGCATTGGTTTGGGTTTTTGACAAACACAAAGTGACTGCTATAACTAATTGTACAGCTTATATTTTGTATGTATTATTATATATTTATTTTTATTTAGTGCCCAATTAGAGCACTTAACACAGCATAATATTAGTCACCATAAATACATACATAAAACAATAGCAGAATTAATATAAATTAATTATATTTCTCAGTACAGTAAGCATCGTACTAAGTGGTGCCTATTGTACTGAGAAAGAAAAGATGTGCCCCACTAGGAATCACCCCCCCCCCCATAACTTTACTGGTACTCTGCTAATGTGCTATCATAAGGTTTCTAGGCAGAGATGTACGCAGTGGGAAAGCATATTCCATATTGAGTGCAGAACCCCATCCCCATGCACAGCTGCAGTAGAGTTTACTAATGAAATCTCTGCCAAGTGGGAGAAATACTTCCCACCAAGTTGCATTCAAACCTACACAAGCCTCAAAGCTTCAATTGGATTTAATTTAGTTGACTCAGACACAAAGTACTATCATTTTATTGTTTCCATGTTCTGAAAGCCTATTTCAAGCTCTGCTGAGATCCTATCACTGACATCAGTAATGACATCTAACAATTTCTCTAATACAACATATATTGTAGTGAGAAAGAAAACAATATGCCCCACCAGGAATTGAAAATAGGCTGGTGTAGGTCTGAAACCCTATGCCAAGCCTTAAAAACCTTGTTAATGACATCATTGGTGACATCATGCAGCTGAATCACTCACAGTAAATGTAACCTTAAACTTCACTAAATGCAGAAAAGCTCATGCATGACCAGAAGAGGCATTTGCAAGCTAAAGCTTGCTGGCACCTAAAAATAGGTAGCAAAGTACTTAGTGATCATGAGCATGTATGGGGTAGGGGCACACTGGACACTGCATTTGCTGATTATGATTATAGTGATATTTTTGCCAGAAATCCATCATTATTAAACAACATGATGACTAACTAATGTTGCTGCTTTAAAACTTTGCAGCAATAATGTTTAAGCAGCCTGCTTCAGCACAGGCAAGAAGTAATATTAGTTAAATACAAAAAAAACATTGAATACAGGCCAGTTGTGGCAGTATGATGGGAAGGTGTGTGCACTGCTTCTGTATGACAATATGTGCAAACATCCAGGAGTGCTATGGAGTAGGAGAGTGGTATCAGCATCAGCAGAAGGTGTCTTCAATAGGAGACCGTAGGATGCAGGAGACCCTGCTGGTAAGGCCACAAAGTACCCAGGAGCTAAGGTAAGACCAGTCTAGTACTGGAATGGAGGCCAGTGCTAAGCAAGTGGGTTTACAGGAACCTGTTTGCCTTGTAATGCTAGTACTGCATAGCAACCAGCAACCATCCTGTCTGGGGTAGGGATGAATATGCTAATATAGGAGTCAGGTTGTGAACAGAGAACATGAAAGTAGCTGACCCCATATCTGGAGTGCAGCTGTAAGGACTTCCGTCATACACCAGGTGGTATCAAAGTGTCAGAGTTAGAGTTTCAGATTCTGCATCTCAGGATACTATGCAGCAGGTCTACCTAAATGGAAATGTATGCCTCATCTGCTACAGGGCTGTAATATCAATTAAAGGAGTGTAGTAGTTACTACACAGATACAAACAAGAATTCACTCCAACATGCAGACAGGGCACCACTGGGAGGAGTTGGCAGAGTGCAGTAACTGTGGGGCAGGAGTGACCTGGAGGGTGCTCTGGATCTACAGTCAGTGTCTCGTCTGTAGAAGGGTAAAGTTGTGAATTTAGTGCAAGGTTGCTAAGGCAGAAATCCTTTTCCAAAGAGCAAAGGTCAGCAAGCAACAGAAGGGATTTGGTGTCACTGCAAAGTGGACCCAGAGGTCATGCCAGGGCCATGTGGACAATAGACAGGAGGGAGGGTGGGAGGCAACATGAGGGTGTATCAGCAATGCAGTCAGTACCTACCTCTAACAGGCTTCATTAACTGTTGGAGGAGCCCCACCCCATTGACTCTCCACAGGAAAGGGTGGGAACCAACACTCCTGATTCAGGGGCTCCAGTCAGAGTGCAGAAGACAGAGAAGGGTGGGAAACTCAAAGGAGGTACAATAGTATAAGAGACATGGTAATATGCAATTTACTTGTCAGGGGAACAGGTGGAATGATGCATTCCACATCAGATGTTGTAATGAAGGGCCACCGTTGCCCATGGGCAACAACGTAACCCCTCCAAAAGATGGAGTTGGGACTCACCAATACAGATACAGGGAAGCCAGATATGATAGTACATGTAGGCATGAATGATCTGGCTAGGAGAGGTACAGATGAAATGAAGGAAGACGTGCACACCTTAGACAGGATGCTGAAGGAAAAGACAGATGCTGTGACCTTCTCTGAGGTCCTACCACAGCCATGATTTAGTCACAGACAGCAGCTAAAAATAGAGCAGTTCAACGTATGGATGAAGGGCTGGTGTCGGGGGAGGGGTCACATTCCTAGAAGACTGGGGCTACACCTAGTCAGGATGGAGGTTGTTTAAGAGAGAGGGCTTCCCCCATAATGGGGAGAGCACCAGGATGCTGGGAAATAGGTATGCAAAACACATAGAAAGAACTTTAAACTAGGTGAGGGGGCAGTACAGTTGAGGATAGGCACATCCATACAACTAAGGGGGTCCAGCCCCCCCCGAACAAGGGAAGGTATAAGTATCAAACCTGGTGGGTGGGGCTGAGAAGGGACATTACAGCATAACAAATCAGATTCAAGTGTTGAGAGTGTCAATAGGAACATGGGGGACAGTGAAGTACAATCGGAGGAGGGATGTGGAGGGCAGCAGAGGCGCAGGGACAACTATGAAAAAATAGTCAGATATCATGACGGGCATAGTAGGTATAAAGGGTGAGGTGCACCAATGCCAGACGCCTGAGAAATAAAACCTGTGACTTCCAGGCAACAATGGCTGAGGCACACTTACAGTGAACATGGTGGCTGTAATGGAGAAATGGGTGACCCAGTGCCATAATTGGGATCAGCTGGTACCAGGCTACACATTGTTCAAGAGGGATAGGATAAAAGGGAGGGGAAGTGGTGTGGCATTCTATTTGAAGGAGGGGATCCTTGCCTCAGAGATCCAGGATGATAGCAGGGCTGAAGGGGAAGACAATTTGGGTACAAGCCATAATAAGGGGAGGGCAATTAGAACAGAAGTGGTTTATGGGCCTCAAGCACAGATGAAGGAGGCATACAATGAGCTGGGAAATTAGATTAACAGGATGGCAGAGCGAGGAGAGATTTTGACATTGGGGGACTTGAATCAGCTGAGGACATCAAAAGGGCTAATTTCAAGAAAATGAGGGAGGTGTTGGGACAAACTAAGAAGGTAGAGAGGGTGGTAGGAGTAACTAGAAAATGAGAATAATCAAAAAGGAGTACTACAGGCAACAGGTTTCTGTGCAAACTGATAGGAAAGAATAGGAGGGGAAAGAAACCATTGTGGTTCTCAAAGGGCACTGCTGAGGCAGTGATGTAAAAATGGAAGGTGCTCCTTAAGCATAAAGAAAGTTGGATGGATAAGGACAGGGGACATACTGTACCAGGAAATGTCAAAAATATCTAACAGAGCAATGAGGCAGACAAACATCAAAGCAGAATTAAGGCTGGCGGAGGGGGTCAGGGAGGGTGGCAAGGCATTCTTTCATTTTATTTAGGAACAACACAAAAGCAAGACAGGAGTGATCAGGCTGCAGAAGTGGTAGTAATGGGTAAAGGTTGTGAAGGGCAAGATGAATCTGCTGAACAATTATTCTGTTCAGTGTTCATGGTAGAGGGCATGGGGCTTCTACCAGACTGCAACATGTAAACAGCAGAAGCTCACTGGTAGGGGTCAGCAAGGAGTACATTAGAAAGGAGAGAGTGGCGAAGGAACTTCAGGATCCGGATGTAAATAAATTAATTGGTGCTAATGGGATATAGCCAAGGGTATTAAGGGAAATGAGACAGGTCCTGGTAGACCCACTAACAGACCTCTTCAACAGCTCACTGGAGATGACAAGTGCTGGAAGATCAGAGGATGGCAGTTGTAATCACCCTACATAAAAGCCCTAGTCATGAGGAGCCAGGAAACTAATGCAGAGATCAGTCTGTCTGAAGTCTATAGTGGGGAAGATCTTGCAATTCATTATAAAGGAGAGGACTGTGAGATTCCTGAAGGCAAATGAGATAGAGAGCCCTAGAGAACATTGTTTAACCAATGGGAAGTCATGCAGCGTGCTATAAGAAATATATTGAATTACTCGTAAAAGAAGATACAGCCAGATTTGAAGAAATTACTGTAGTAATTGCAGCAACACAAAGACAACAGCGAGTAAGAAGAGTTAAATAAAACAATGATTAATAGGGTTAACAGACACAAAGCCAAAGTTCTCAAAATAAACTGGAAAGGGATAATTTGAACGATACAGAAGGTAGAAACTACCGCTGGGGTAGAAAACAACAGTCATTCAGCAGAGGCTGCTCAAAATCAAGAACCAGAAAACCCTCCACAAATCCCTAGGAGAGGTCCAAGTACAATATTACAACTGACTCTGCAGAGAGTTTGATTGGTGAACAACCGGGTTCTCGTAATAGCACAACAAAAAGTGTCTCTTTTTTTATCAAAAGGCAAAGAGGACATCAACCATGCAAATAAACAGAGACAAAAGAAAAGTGACAAGCAAACACATGGAAACGAACAGAAGGAACAGAATGGGGAGGAGAAGGACACTACAACCTGAGGAAGCAAACCAAGGGTCAACAAAAGTAATGATCCTAACAGAACAGAACAAAGATCCAAATTCAAGTTCTGTCTAATGATCTTTCCTTTTTTCACAGGCCTCTCGGACAAGTTTTAAACATATAGAATATTTAAATGTTTTTTCCCCAAACTCCCTCCATGGGACTACCATCTAAGAAATCCTGAATCAACAAGTAATATGGGATTTAACATCAAGCTGTAAGAGCTGGGAGCAGCAAATGAGAGGACTGAAATTCCCGATTTGCCACTTGGCCTGAATGAAAGTGGCACCAAAGAAAGAAATCCTGAATGGACAGAATAAAACCTGGAAAACCTGAGAATCACAGAAGAGCTCTACTGTAGTAACATGCAGGCTAATTATATGGAAAATGACTGTGATTTGCCAACATATGACGTGTCAGGTAGGGAGATCAAAATGTCGAGAAAATCCCTGCTTAAAACTAAATCAGCTTTCTGTCCTTTAAGTTTTGATCCAGTCATTAACGCTAATGAAAGAGTTCTAATAAATTATGTTGAAAAATTACTTGAGAGAAACAACTAATTTGTCTGCAGGAATTTAAAAGTGGCAGAGAGAAAGGCACTTGAAGAAATAAAAAAAATATACCAAATACTGTACCACAATAAAGCCTGCAGACAAAGGTGGCAACATTGTGTTGCTCCCTACGGATTACTACAAACAGTGTGTCAGTGATATGTTAAGTAATGTGCATTACTATAGAAAATTGAATGTAAACCCCACAGAGATACTCCAAAAACAGTGACTGGAACTCCTACAGAAAGGTAAGTGTTAGGGGGGATATCAGAGGAAGAGCTTAAATTTATTTGGAACAGTGACCCCATAATGCCAATAAATTATGCTATACCCCAGATACATAAAAGTGTCACCAACCCTCCAGGTATACCAAATGTATCAGAGAATGGGGTCAGTGACAGATAATCTACAAATTCATAGACTTTTTTCTAAAAACGTGTGGAGGATTTGTATTCCTATTTCAGAGATAGTATGCATACACTACAGAAATCCCAAAATGTCAAATAACATAACAACTACATTTTTGTGGGTTTTGATGTAGAGTTACTCTATACCAGCAGAGACCATGCTCTTAGCATACAAACATTTGAACATTTTCTGTCTAAAAGCAGGCTTGGAGAAGCATTTCTGGTTTATTCATTTTTGCAGGCATTATGTTTTGTTCTTACTCAAAATTATTAAAGCAATAATGCCCAACAAGGTGTGTGTGTCTTGTTGAGATAGTGTCACACCTCAGGTGGTTGGGCATGAGGCCGCAGGCTCAGTGTGTCCAAAACCTGAGAAGTGATGTTATTCTACCACGACACACACCCTAGAGTGCATTATTCCTATTGTACAATGGTTTGTTGTTATATACAGAACACAAAAAATATTTTAAAGAATGTTTTTGTTAATGTGGAAAAATATTTTTGTTTCTTAAGAGAAGATGCAAACAATGCAAATGCAAACAGTCAAGAGGCTCACAGTGCTGAGACTAGAGCAGTGATGTTATACTGGGATAACATCACTGTGCCAGGCACACACTGACCAATCAGAGCCCAATATTCTTTCCTTGCCATTGTATAATTACAGTTTGATGGGCAGTTTTACTTGCAAATATGCCGCACTGCAATAGGTACATTAAGGGCACCATCATCTGGCAATCTTTTCCTAAGTTACTAGGAAGAGAACGTCATCATATTCAGCCCTGACAACAATACACACACACACACACACACATACACACACAGGCCACATCAAACACTGGCATCATTTTATTGCTGATGTTGTCTGGTGTGGGATGTTACAGTGGAGGAAGCCAGAGTTTATAGCCTGGTTCAATAAGAATAACTTCAATTTATGGTTTACTAGTGCTTTGAGTAATAAGCACCTTAACTTTCTTGACCTTACTCTTGGTGTTGACAGCAGTAATATACTATCCAGTAGAGGTAACAGGAAGCCCACAGCCACAAATACTCTACTCAGGGCTGACAGCAGTCGCCCCAAGAGTTTGCTCAACTGTATCTCCTACAGTCACTTTCTGAAAATCCAGAGACATTGCTCTGGGGATCAAGATTTTGAAACCCAGGCAGAAGAACTCAAAAACAGATTCTTACATAGGAGATATGATATGTAACTTCTGAAATCACAAAATTACAGAAATCTGGAGTGCCAAATCGAGCAGAATTACTAACCCCAAAAAAGAAAAATTAGAAGATATGCTTTGTCATAAGATACAGCAACACACCTGGTAAAATAGGGAGTATTTTAAAACAGTACTGGCCAATCTTGAAAGGAGGTCCAGCACTGGCTAATGCAGTTGTAGAAGGCCCTCTAATATCTTTTAGAAGAGCACAGAATCTAAAAGAGTACTCAGTACATAGTTAGTACAAGGCATCCCTAAACAGACCAGACTATTTGAACTGGTTACCAGTGCGACCAAGTGGCAAGCATACATGTGGCCATGTAGTATCTGCCTTACAAGGAAAAGCATTTCAGTTAAAGGGCATACCAAAAAAAGTTGAAATGAGAGAATTCATTGGTCGTTTAACTTTTTTATGTACATTTGTGATGTGAATGCTATAAGATCTGTGTAGGAAGAACAATTTGCCCCTTAAGAGAAAGGGTACCAGAGCATGTATGCAACATCAGAAACAAGAATCCGGACACTCCTATAGGGAACCATTTCTTTGACTACCATAACAGTAATCCCAAGGGGCTAAAATTTATGGGCATGGAGATAGTAACTGTAGGACAGAAGATAGGAGACAGACTGAAATAAATTGTGCAGCAGGAGACCTTCTGGATCTTCATTTTGGAAAGCTTGAAACCCAAAGATCTTAATGAGGACTGGGACCTCAAACTTCCTTTTATAATAAAATGTTATATAAATATATGACTAGCTAAACCACCCTATCCTGTTGGGTCCCACGTGTATAGTTAAATACTATTCCACTACAAATTTTTGAATAAATGAACAGGAAGTGTTACCATGTACATATACATATTCTGTTACATCATGAATAGCAGCTCCCCAGTCCCCTTCCCCGAGGTATGCTGCAGTTACCCCCTTTTTGTGTATATTACTTATATAATGTACTACTGTTTAACAAGGCAAAAGCACTAAAATATTTTACAATCGTTTGTTTATTTTCAAGTGACAGTAATATTATGTGAACATTTAATGAAAAGAATGTTTCTAATAAATGTATCACTAACAATTGTGTTACTGTCTTTTGTCTAGGTCAGGTGGAAGGCGAATCAATCTTGGCAGCTGATTCCCTTAAAAACCTGAATGGCAGATGAGGTATATAATGATCACAGCAGTAGTATCACCACAGTACCACTTCCTGGATCTCTATATTATGTACAGTATCATTTTCTCTCTGGTGTGCCTCACAGTTAAGGATTATCCAGTTTCCTTGTTATTGCTTGAAAACGTTATTTGTATTATGTTTAACCCTCAACACCATCTCAGTCTGCACCTAGAATTTGCACTTAGGCAAGGTTTTTTCTTGATATTTTTATTTTCAGGTGTTTGGATTCGGAGCCCACCAGAGGCATTGATCACAGTGCACTTAGCTGTGAGCTGATTCTACCAATCAGGTTCGATCAGTGCCTGTGACAGGGTACTTAAGGTGGGTCTTTGAGCTCCAGAGCCCGCTCACTGATGGAGGTCCATAGAGCAAAGCACTGGGACTTCTAAACAGTGCATCTTGTAAATATTTTGCTCTTTCCAATAAACTCATCTTGATTTTACACTTAGTCAAGTGTGGGACTGTGTTCTCTGTTACACAGTCGCTGAACCTCATAACCTCGCCTGAGTGCCCCAAATACTGGAACTTTCATACTGGAACATGATCAACGTTTTGACTGAGTGACAAGAGCAGCAAACAGGGTCAAGTGGAAGAAATACTATACCTAGATTTTAATAAAGCCATCAAGTATGTCCCTCATGGAAGGATGGTTAATAAACTGGATAATTTGCAGATTAGCAAAAAGATAACTAGGTAGGTAAACAATGAGCTGTGTAGGAGGACCCAAAGGGTATTACTGAAGGGAGATGCATCAAGGATTAGGGAAGACACACGTAGAGTTATCAAGGGATCGATCTTGGGAATAGTTCACTTAAATAGGTTCATTGTGATACTGGGGAGGGAGTTCAAGGGAAGATATGCTGGTTTAAGATGACACCAAGATCTATGGTGGCAGAGGTAACTTTAATGATGGGGTAAGGATCATAACAAGCATTTGTCAATGCCGAATGTTGCTTGCTTGTATGTGCTGTTTAGGTATTTGGAAGTGACAGTGTCATGCCTTCCTCCCAAGACATCCACTGTGTCTTTCCGCTCAGTATTCACAGAAGAGTGGGAGGGGCAAGGGCCACAGCAGTACAGCAGTTGCCAAGGGGGTGAAGAGGTGGACAAAAGAGTCCTGCAGGAGCTCACTAAATTGAAGGTAGACAAAGCGATGGAACCAGATGGCATACGCCCAAGGATATTAACAGAACTGCGAAGGGAGATAGCAGTACCTCTGGCAGCCATGTTCACTGAGTCATTCAACATGAGTGAATTGGAGGAGGCACATGTGGTCCCTCTACACAAGTCCAGCAGCAGGAGGAGACAGGAACAATAGGCCATTCAGCCTCACCTCAGTAGTGGGGAAGATCATGGAGACATTGCTTAAAGAAAGGATAGTGGGGCATCTAGATGCCATCGAGACCCAGGACCATAGACAACATGGATTCACAGTGGGGACATCATGTCAGATAAATCTGGTTGATTTATTTGATTGGGTGACAAAGAAGTGAATCAGGGTGGGGCAGCGGACAACGCTTACCATGATTTCAGCAAAACCTTTGACACCATCCCATATAGGAGGCTGATAAACTAGCTGGGTAGGCTGGACATGGGGGAAAGGGTGGTAAACTGGGTTAGAAACTGGCTAACAGACAGGAGGCAGAGAGTGGTGGTAAATGGTATGCAGTCTAGGGAGAGGGGGCGACCAGTGGGGTGCTGCAGGGATCGGTCCTGGGGCCAGTTCTGTTCAATGTCTTCATTAGTAATATTGCTATACATCTGAAGGGAATTTTTTCACCAAATTTTCAACATAGCCATTTTAAGACCTCTGCTCATGAACAGTGTCACTGTGATTTTCTTAATTTGTCCCGTACATTGATTTCGCACACCGACTGCGCCATTGTGCGCTACATGAGCGGAAACATGTTTTGGGTGAGATGTGAAAAATGACAGCTGTACTATTTATAAGAAGGTGTGGTAAAATGGCAATGTTGAAAATCTGGGTGAAAATATTGAAAATTGCGAACTTCACAGTAGCAGGAACAATGTACAATGCTCATTAAAACAGTCATTTTTTGGAATTTTTTTCACCAAATTTTCAACATAGTCATTTTAAGACCTTGCATTGCTAAAATTGTTCACAAAGCAGGAGAAAACATTGATGTCCTAGTACACATAGGGACTAATGATCTCACCAGCCGGTCAGTTGTGGAGACCAAGGAACACCTGACTAGGCTGGGTGACAAACTATCATCTATTTCGTCTGGCATCTCCTTCTCTGAGATCCTGCCAGTCTGGGAGAAGGGAGCAGATGGACAGAAGGTCAGAGAAGGGGAGATAGGGAGCTAAACACGTGGCTCAAGGACTGGTGCCAGGAAAAGGACACAGATTTGTGAGGAACTGGCAACAGTTCTGGGAGGCGAAAGTTCTTTAAATTTGATGGACTGCATCTAACTAAAGAGAGTCAGTGCATTGGGGCAGAAGTTTGGCGTCTTTGCAGAATATTTAAACTAGCAAATGGGAGAGGGTGCAGCACCCCATCGTCGAATGGGAAGAACACCCCTCCCCTCAGCTAGTGGTCAAACAGAGAATTCAGCGTGTTTGCCGTTCATTTGCATCACTCGGTAAGAAAAAAGGTTTGTCTCCCCATGGTGCACAGGGGTAATGCCAAACTTCACCCAACAACTAACACACCAAAATCTGGCCAATGGAAAATCATGTACACAAATGCTCACAGCCTGGAAATAAGATCCCAGACCTGCAGGCAATAATGTCAGAGGCTAAACTGGACATAGTAGCAATTAGTGAGGCGTGGTTTACCAGTAACCACACTGGGAGACTTCAGTACCTGGCTATGTATTGTTCTGAAGAGACCGAGGTGCAAAAGGGGAGGAGTGGCCCTGTATGTTAATGAAATATCAAAGCTACAGAAATTCAGAATACACATAAGGAGCCAGAAGAACTGTGGGTCACCCTGGAAACAGGAAATGGGACAGCCATAAGAACTGGGGTTGTCTACAGGCCCCCAGACCAGAGGGAGGACATAGGCACATTACTGTTAGAAGATATACAAAACATGACAGCTAAAGGGGAGGTTTTGATAATGGGAGACTTCAACATGTCAAATACAGATTGGTCAATACCAGCAGGAACATCTGCCAGAACTAGACTCATAGTGGATTCCCTGCAGGGGGAGGGCCTCAAACAACTGGTACAGCAACCCACAAGAGACAGGGCTATCCTAGATCTAGTACTGACTAACAAAGAAGGATCACAGATCTCCAGGTAGAAGGTCACCTGGGGCCAGTGACCATCACATGGTATAGTTCAATTTGGCTACTACATCTAAATCATCCCATTCCAAGGCAAAAATATGGGACTTCAGAGGAGCTGACTTTGATAAGATGGCCAACAGAGTTAAGCTAGCCCTGGCAAAAGAAACACAGGTGAGGAGGTACAGGCAAAGTGGGCAAGCATAAGGATACAATACTTGAAGCAACATCCCATTGTGTTAGACAGAAAGAAAGTGCAAAAGAAGAAGAAACCACTTTGGTTCTCAAATACAGTAGCAGAAAAGGTCAGAGCCAAAGGCTGGCCTTCAGGAAATATAAGGGAACACAGCAGGATGAAGATAGGGAGGCATACCAAACTGCCCTAAGGGAAGCAGGTAAGGCAGTAAGGCAGGCAAAGTCCCAAACTGAGGAAACACTAGCACAAACAGTAAAAGAAGGTGACAAGACTTTCTATAGTTACATTAGTGAAAGGAGAAAGTCCAGAGGGGGTATTGCTAAGCTTAATGGAGAAAAGGGAGCATGTGAGGAGGAGGACCCTGTAAAGGCATCTATCCTAAATAGATACTTTTGCTCAGTATTTACTGAAGAGAAGGTAGGGCAGGGCCCACAGCTCAGCATCATGGACACAGGGGGAGGGAGGTGAGCACTACTCCCTTCACAAAGAAAGGGTCTACAAGAGCTTGCTAAGCTCCCAGGGTGGATAAGGCAATGGGACCTGATGGCATACATCCCAGGGTACTTAGAGCTAAAGGAGGAACTAGCAGAGCCATTAGCAGAATTGTTTAGTGAGTCTCTGAGCACAGGAGAGGTCCCAGAAGACTGGAGAAGTGCTCATGTGATCCCACTCCACAAGAGTGGTAGCAGGAGGAGGCGGGGAACTACAGACGGTCAGTCTTACCTCAGTAGTGGGCAAGATTATGGAGGCACTCCTTAAGGAAAGGATAGTGCAACACCTGGAATCCATAGGGGCACAGGATCCAAGACAGCATGGGTTTACAGAAGGAAGGTCCTGTCAAACTAATCTCATAGATTTCTTTGACTGGGTAACCAGAGTGGTGGACCAAGGGGGAGCAGTTGATGTCGCCTACCTTGACTTCAGCAAAGCTTTTGACACTGTTCCACATAGAAGATCGATAAATAAGCTAGGTAGGCTCGGGGTGGGTCAGAAGTTGGTCAACTGGGTGGCAAACTGGTTGACTGGCAGAAAACAGAGAGTGGTGGTAAATGGTATACAGTCAGAAGAGATGCAAGTCACAAGTGGGGTTACCTCAGGGATCAGTCCTGGGGCCAGTCCTATTCAACATCTTCATTAGTGACCTTGCAGATAGACTAGAGGGTAAGGCTTGTCTGTTTGCAGATGACACCAAGATCTGCAACACAGTAGATGATCCAGATGGGGTGGGCAGAATGAGAAGAGATCTGGATAAACTAGCAGAATGGTCAGAAGAGTGGCAACTGGATTTAATGCAAAAGTGCAAAATCATGCACATAGGGAAGAAACCCTGAAGCCACTTATAGGCTGGGAGGGAGTTGCTAGCAGTCACAAAGGAAGAAAGAGACTTGGGCATCATCATCACTGATGACCTAAAATCATCCAAGCAGACCTCTAAAGCAGTAGGTAGGCTAGGGGTGTTAGGGTGTATTAGTAGGGGTATCACAAGTCGTAGAGAGGTAATAATCCTCTGTACAAGACATTGGTTAGAGCCCCATCTGGAGTACTGCGTGCAGTATTGGAGGCCACACCTTCACAAGGACATTAACCAAATTGAGGCAGTCCAGAGAAGGGCAGCCAAAATGGTGTGGGACTGCATCAGAAGACATATGAGGACAGATTAGCAGAGCTCAATATGTATACCCTTGAGCAAGGAGGGAGAGGTGATATGATCGAGACATTTAAACACCTTAAGGGCATAAACAAGGTGAAAGAGTCTAACATGTTTAAATATAAGAAAAATAGCAGGACAAGAGGACACAGCATGAGATTAGAGGGAGGCCGATTAAGGGGAATGTGAGGAACTCTTTTCACAGAAAGGGTGGTAGATGCATGGAATGGCTTACCACAAGAAGTGGTGGCTATGAATACAGTGCAGGGCTTCAAACAGGCATGGGATAGGCATAAGGGAGCAATACAAATTACTATGAATAGATAGGTCACTGACAGAGCAAAGGCCGATGGCACATTTATAAGGTAGAAAAAGAAATGGGCAGACTGGATGGGCCTTGCGGTCCTTATCTGCCATCAACTTCTATGTTTCTATGTTTCTATGCTCATGAACACTGTCACTGTGATTTTCTTAATTTATCCCGTACATTGATTTCACACACAGACTGCACCATTGTGCGCTACATGGGTGGAAACGCGTTTTGGGTGAGATGTGAAAAATGACAGCTGTACTGTTTATAAGAAGGTGTGGCAAAATGGCAATGTTGGAAATCTGGAGTGAAAATATTGAAAATTCGCAAACTTACGAGTGTGCATAGGAACTGTAACAATGCACGCTCGTAAAACAGTCATTTTTTGGAATTTTTTCACCAAATTTTCAAAATAGCCATTTTAACACCTGGGCTCATGAACAGCATCACTGTGATTTTTTTAATTTGTCCCATACATTGATCTCGCACACCGACTGCGCCATTGTGTGCTACATGGGCAGAAACACATTTTGGGTGAGATGTGAAAAATGGCAGCTATACTACTCATAAGAAGGTGTGATAAAATGGCAATGTTGGAAATCTGGAGTGAAAATATTGATTCGCGACCTTACGAGCGTCTGCGTAGGAACTACATAGCATACGCTAAATAAAACAGTCATTTTTAGTAATTTTTCACCAAATTTTCCACATAGCCATTTTAAGACCTCTGCTCATGAATAGTGTCACTGTGATTTTCTTAATTTGTCCCGATACATTGATTTTTTACCGACTCGCCATTCTGTGCTACATGAAGTGAAACACATTTTGGGTGAGATGTGAAAAATGACAGCTGTACTGCTCATAAGAAGGTGTAGTAAAATGGCAATGTTGAAAATCTGGAGTGAAAATATTGAGAATTTGCGAACTTATGAGCCTGCGTAGGAACTGCACAACGCATGCTCGTGAAACAGTCATTTTTTGAATTTTGGCACTAAATTTTCAACATGGGGTTTTGGGACCCCTTCTCAAGAATGATGTCACTGTCATGGTGGTATTCGGGCCTGAAGGGTGTTTCGCGATCACTCGTGTGAAATCACCCGCCAGACCTGAACTGCTCATGACAATATTTCATGTCATGAAGGGTCCACCATGTGAGCCAATGCAAAATCAAAAATACCTGAGATATGCAACAAAGTTGAAACCCCCTATCTAGCCCATTATATAGCTTACGGCATTTCCTCAGTTAGCGGTCGGCTTTGAAGAGTGCAGATGTGTTCCCGGTCCACTGAAGATTGCTACACCAGAGTCCAGAGGTAAGTATGGGGTGGGGGGTGTGGGGAGGCTGGAGTGCGCAGTGGGTGGAGTGCGGGTTGTGGGAGGGGGGTCGGAGGCCTGGCAGGGACCGTTTTTGTTTACATGTTTTAAAACAAAAAGAGCGTCGTGGGACATTTGCCAAGCTGGGGTGGGCACCCAGCATGGCACAAGGACAGGAAGCATTCAGCCAGCGGGGATTGGGCACCCCATCAGCCAAAAGGACTGATTGCCACGCTGGGGTGGGCTCCCAGCGTGGCACCACCTACCTGGAGACACAGCTCAGCCAGCCGGGACTGGGCACCCGTTGGCTACACAGTATGTGAGACACGCATGCGCCTGCATGTGGGGGTAGCTGCTTCTTATCGCTGCTCACTGAAGCATAGCTCCCCCTTTCAACTGCATGCCACTGCATTTTGGAGAGTGTCATAGACAGCTCCAAAATGCATTGGCTTACCGGGGCCGCACCTGCCAGCTCACTGACTGAATTGGAGGAGGAGGTGACACACCTCCGAAATCTCCGATGATGGCACTATGTTTCTTGCACATGCGTGCAAGCAACATAAAAAGGGATACTGAGAAGCTAGAAAGGTGGTGTAAAGTGCGGTAGTTGAAATTTAACAAAAAGAAGTGTGAAGTTATGCACATAAGGACCAGAAACCTAAAATCACAATATAGAATGGTGGTGGACAGTACTGTGGAGGAAAAGGAGCTGGGGGTAAAGATCATGGTAATTTTAAAAGCATCAGAACAGTGCAATAATGCAGATGGAAAGGCAACTCAGATGCTGGGATGCGTAGGTAAGGGGATTGATAGCTGAAGCAGGGAGGTGATAATGCCCCTGAACAGATCACTGGTCTGACCTCATTGGAGTTCTGTGTACAATTTTGGAAACTTCATCTAAAGAAATATAAGGACAGACTAGAGACGATGCAGATAAGAGTTACCAAGATGATCCAGCAGTAACAGAGGACTTGAGATAAACACTAGGAGTGGCACAGAAATCGAGATAATTTCTGAGGGACAGCATGCAATTTTTGGAGCTTATTAATGACATTTCAATTGGTTACACTAGACAGTTCCTCAATGTATACCAACATACCCCATGAGGGGGGCCTTGAAGCCCTAAGAGAGGCTTTCTGTGAAAAAAAAAACTTTCATCCAGATTTATTGACTTTTTTGTAGACTTAACAAAATTGGTCTTAACAAAAAATGTGTTTTTATTTGAGATGGAATTTTTTCATCAGATTAAGGGGATGGCCATGGGGGCAGCCATGGTCCCAGTAATGCAACTATTTACTTGGCCCAGCGGAAGAGTACGTATATCTATAATGGGGGAAATAATGTATTCTTGGAAAAACTGGGTTTTACAAGAGATTTCTGGATGACATCTTTTTGATATGGAAGGGGAATAAGCAAGAATTGGATCTGTTTGTACGTTAAATGGAGCTAACCAGTACTAACTTGCATTTTACAGTTATAGCAAGTGAGTGGCAAATATTATTTTGGATATTTTGGTCCATAAGGACCAGAATGGGGGTGTAGCAACTGATTTATATTGAAAGAGTACAGACAGAAACAGTATCCTGCATTTCTCCAGCTGTCATCCCAAACACATTGCTCGTAACATCCCACTGGGCCAATATATGAGGGCTAAGAGAAACTGCAATGAGGAAACCACATATAGGAAAAACTGAGATTCTGAACAAAAGTTTCCAGAATAGGGGCTATAGTTTAAATTGCATACAGAAAGCAAGAGACAATGTGGATTAGATGCCCAGGGAGGGACTACTGACTGTAAATGAGAAAGTGAGTGATGTCCAGAAACATAATCTTAACTTTGTCACCACACTTTCAGCACACAGGCCAAAGAGTTAGAGAACATTGTCAGAAAGAACTGGCACTGTTTGCTGCTGGATCCAAAATTAATGGAACATTACAAGACAATCCAACCTTTACATGTAGAAAAAGAAAGAATCTCAAGGATCTATTGGTGTACAGCCACGATAGTAGAGGAAATTGTGAGCAGATTAAGCGGAGATTACCAGTGGGAAACTTCAAATGCGGTAACTGTGCGGCCTGTGGAGTTTTGAAAGTGGGCAAGCAGATTATATTACCACACAATGGTCAGTATTGTACACTAAAGATTTTATATCTTGCAACACAGAAACTATCGTTTACTTTTCCTTATGTGACTGTGGTGCTTTTTATATTGGTAAGACTGAAAGAAGATTTAAGACCTGGATTTCGGAACATGTTCAACATATAAGACTGGGTCTGTAGAAAATGCCCTAGCTATGCATATCAACAGTTGTGGAAGGGGACACTCGTTTATGTTTTTTGGCCTGGAACATGTTAGATTAAGAGATTGGGGGGTGGATTTGAACAACTTGATTTTGTGTCAGGAGACCCATTGGCAATTCTGCTTAAGGGCTGAGGTTCCACCAGGCCTTAACGGTTCCTTCCAATTGGCCCACTACTTAAAGAAGAAAGGAAAAAAAGTGAATGGATTTAATCTAGTAATGTTTAGTCTTTATTGTTAAAGAACTTTACTGTGGAATGAAAGTGTTTTGCACTTTAGGAGCATGTCATACATATACATAGTTTTTTTTTAAATGCTTTTTTTTATTAGGTCTCTGTCATTTTATTTAGGAAGTAATGCAATATGCTGCCATAATGGCGGAAATCTGAATATGTCTCCATGTATAATTATTCTCCTATATGGAATGGGACATAATATAGAGGAGTATTTATGAAGTCACTTAGGATTTTAATCATACATTTACTGGGCACCAGCACTATTTTTGTATCAGTTAGTGTAAAATTATTAGATTAGACATTGTATTTATTTAGAATGCAGAATGTATATAGTTCTAGTAGATGGAATAGTAGTCTGTAATTGGTGGTAAATGTAAGTTGTCCCTTTAAACTAACATGAGATTGGCATCACGTGTCAGCAGGGTGCTTGCATATAAGGATAGCATGTTATATGGAATGACGTCTTGAAAAAGCATCAGTGTGACATGAAACGTACATCGACATTTTATAGTGTGAGGGGGTACTTGCTCTGTATTTTAATTCATTTTATAAAGTTGTATTCATTTACTATATAAAGGCATTCAGCCTTTTGTCCAGAAAGCAGCCGAGAGTTACTGTTGCACTTGTTTAAAGAAAGATAAGGACAGACTGGACACGATGCAGATAAGGGTTACCAAGATGATCCAGCAGCAACAAGGGAGTACTTGCGAGGAATACTAGGAGGGTCTGAACACATATACCCTGGAGGACAGGAGGAAATGAGGGAACATGATTGTTTTCCACAGAATCAACAGAGTACGCATTAGTGACTTGTTCACGGTGCTGTAAGAAGTAATACTATCACCAGCGGTAACTCCATGAAATTGAGGAAGGAGGGTTAAAAAATATGCAAGAAAGTACTTTTTACTGAAATGGTGGTGGCAGAAAGGAACAAACCTCAGATGAAGTCCTACATGCTGAAGAGGGTTTGAAAGGGGATGGGAGAGTCATATGGGAAAAGTGCAGATGAGTATTATGGGGTGGAGTGGGGCACGGGAATAACAGGCTCAGTCTACTGGATAGGCAATGAAGGGTTAACTAGATAGGTCACTGGGCCTTTTTCTGATGACATTTTCTGTTTCTGTGTTTCTTGTCACACTATAAAGGTGACAGGAAATGATTTTTACATATTTAACTGCCCTTCCATCTTCCTTTCCATGCCAATTATATAGTCTGATATGCATATGCTTTGATGATTTTTTTGATAAATAATCTAGCTTTGGTTTGCCCTCAGATCTACATAGAGTTCCACTCTCCTCACCAGCTACTGCTCTTTATTTTCATATTACTAAGACTTTCTACGACATCAGAAACTCCCATTCCATGCTGTTCATCTGAATGGCCTAGAAAGGAGTTTATGATGTCATAGAATGTTCAGGCAGTATAAAAAGAGAAAGCAGCAACTGCTGAGGTGAGAGGGATTCAGAGTAGTTACAAAGGCAACAAAATTAGATTATCAGTGTAACTCCCCAGTCCCCTGGGGTTACTAGACTCCCATCAGTGTCAGTGCTAGGTAGGGAAGGCAGCTGGTGAATAACTGGTTAAATGGTTTTTCACCTGCTCCCTCTCTGTTTACTTGATGTCAGCTGAGAGCAGAGAGGTGATGTCATTTAGATCTCTCGCAGGAGCATAAGCCATGGTAGCTAGCTGTGAGTGGGGAACTTTAACATTTTTAGTTAGTCCTGAGTGGAGTTCAGTGTGAGCAATTGGAGGAGTGAAGAGCTGCAGTGTGGACTCTGAGAGAAGAGCCCATTTTTCTCACCCTAGTGCTGAGAACCATCTGCCTGCCAGTAGAAATGGTGGAAACCATCTAGCAGGAGTTCATGATTTTTTTCATCCCCAGTGAGATGAGAAGGACTGCAAATGCCAGGGACCTGAGGAACAAAATGGGAGAACTAGAGGCCACCTTGATGGAGGAGAACTTGGACAGTGTAGCAGTGAGTGAGACTTGGTGGAACGAGCACCATGCCTGGGAGGAGATGATCCTAGGGTATTGTCTGTTTAGGAAGGATCGGGAGGAGAAGGGAGAGGGGTGGCATTATATGTCAGGGAATGGTCTTTAGGCCTCCTATAAAGGGGGAGGAAGGGGACAGACACTTTGTAGAATCAGTAGTGAGGATGGCATGGAAAGGGGAAATTGTGCTAGTTGGGGACTTAAACCTTCCGGACATCAACTGGGAGGCCCAGTTAGCAATCTCCACAAGGGGCAGGGGCATCTTAGAGGCTCTTCAGGGCATATTTCTGCAGCAAAGAGTCAGTGAGCCCACTAGGGGTGTAAACCTGTTGGATGTGGTCCTCACAAATAGGGACAGTGTGGAGGAGGTGGAAGTGGGGGAAGAGCTTGGCACCAGTGACCACAGGGCTGTCAGGTTCAGGGTGCGAGCGGGCAGGGTGAGGGTTAGGACAAGAACCAAGGTAATGGACTTCAGGAAGGCTGACTTTCATGAAATGAGGAAGGTAGTTAGGGAAGAAATGTTGAAGATAGGGGATGTGCAGGGGGTGGAGGAATTATGGGCAGCCATCAAGACAGGGGTATTGAAAGCCATGGACTCATGTATACAAAGGGTAAGAAAGAACAGAAGACAGAAAAGACCTCTATGGTTTGCTAGAGAGGTGGTGTTAGGGGTCAAGGAGAAGACTAGAGCATTCAAGAGGTACAGGAGTGCACAAAAGGATGAGGACAGGGAAACCTACAAGGAAAAAAGAAAGGAGGCAGGGCAAAAGATAAGCAGGGCTAAGGAGGCCACTGAGGAGAGGATAGCAAAGTAGGCAAGGAGGGGGGATAAAACCTTCTTTAGGTACGTTGGAGAAAGGAAGATGGCATAGCATGGGATTGGAAGGATAAAGGGGGAAGTGGAACATTACTAGAAGGGGATTTTGAAAAAGTAGAGGCATTAAATAGCTATTTCGCCTCAGTCTTCATGGAGGAAAGAGAGGGCAGGGGGTCGGGACAGAGTGGGGAAGGTGACAGCCACAGGCAGGTGAGTGTGGCAGAATTCACAGCTGAAGGAGTAAGGGAAGAGCTGGGTAGACTTAGGGTGGACAAGACAATGGGGCCTGATGGAATACACCCAAGGGTTCTCAAGGAGGTGAAGGATGAACTGGCGCCACATCTGGCAAGGCTGTTTAACTTGTCCTTGGTCACAGGGGTGGTGCCAATGGACTGGAAGAGGGAAGAGGTGGTCGTACTACATAAGAGGGGTGTGGAAGGACGAGATTAAAAACTACCATCCCATTAGTCTTACCTCTGTGGTGAGAAAGGTAATGGAAACACTACATAAGATCAGGTTGATAGAATACTTGGAAATGAATGACATGCAGGATGACAGGCAGCATGGTTTCACCAAGGGAAGGTCCTGTCAGACTAACCTGATAGAGTTTTTCAATGGAATGACACAGATAGTGGACCAGGGAGGAGTGGTGGACATGGCCTATCTGGATTTCAATAAGGCCTTCAACACCGTTCCACATGGTGGAATGGTGCATTAGCTGGACAGACTAGGTATGGACCTCAGAATCGCCAGATGGGTGGAAAATTGGTTGAAGGGAAGGAGTCAGACGGTGGTGATAAATGGGACACATTCCAGGGAACGGGCAGTGACCAGTAGGGTGCCACAGAAGTCAGTGCTAGGACCAATATTTTTTAACATCTATGTTAGTGACCTAGCAGAGGGTCTGGAGGGACAGGTGTGCCTGTTCGCAGATGATACAAAGGTGTGCAATAGGGTGGATTCACCTAGTGGGGTGCAAGCCATGAGGCGGGACCTGGAGAGGCTGGAGAGGTAGTCTGACATCTAGAAATTGAAGTTTAATGCACAGAAGTGCTCCCTGATGCACCTGGGGAGGAGGAATAGGAGGTACACTTACTCCCTTGGGGGGGTGGTGATTAAGGAGAAGGAAACAGAAAGGGACCTGGGGATTATGGTATTGCGTGACCTCAAGGTGGACAGCAAGTGTAGCAGGGCAGTGGGAAAGGCAAATGGAATGTTGGCCTGCATTGCTAGGGGTTTTAATAGCAGGAGGAGGGAGGTGCTAATGCCATTATACAGAACCATGGTCAGGCCGCATCTGGAGTATGGGATGCAGTTCTGGAGGCCTCACCTATGAAGAGATGTTGAGTTGATGGAGAGGGTACAGAGAAGGGCAACCCAAATGGTACGAAGGATGCAGGATGTACCCTATGAGAGAAGATTGAGAGGGCTGAATTTGTACCTTCTGGAGATTGGGGGGGGGACATGATTGAGACTTTTAAATATCTGAAGGAAATAAAGGTGGAGGGTGATAGCTTGTTCAAATTGAAAAAGGAAGCGAACACGAGGGGAAATAGCATCAATCTGGAAGGTGGGCAATACAGAGGTAATGTCAGGGGGCAGTTTTTCATGGAGAGGGTGGTGGAGGCCTGGAACAAGCTGTTGGAGGTGGTAGTGGCAGCTGAAATGGTGGAGGGGCTCACGAGGGCTTGGGATAGATTTAAGAGGTTGGGAAAAGAAGGTGAAAGCATAACAGAAGGGGGGATGTAGGGTGTTGGGCAGACTAGATGGGCCATGGGGCCTTTCTCTGCCGTCACATTTCTGTGTATCTATGTAGACTAGATCCGAGGGGCAATTCCCTGATTTTGATCCAGGACATTGAAGCTGCCTTTTTGTGTACATCTGTGAATAATCTGACTTTGTGTATCCCAGGAGGAATGTACCTATGTTTTCTTTTGGGGTGTACTCTGACAAAGGGAATTATGCACCAAGTTCTGTTCTGTTTTGAGATTGTTCTCAAGCCTTTCAAAGTTGGCTAACAATCGTGGAGTCCCCAGAGCAATTTTGCACATTGTTCAGGACTTTAATTTACACTCAGAAGCAGTGTGTTTCTAATGCTGAATGTGAAAGCCATTCCAAGATGCATAGTTCTACAGTTTTGCTTAAAGTTTGAGGTGTAACTCTGAAAAAATGGCTGGGTATGGACTGAGGAAGCAAGAGGTGGGAAATCCCCCATCTGGAGAGACCAGTTCAGCACTACAGGCTCTGTAGGGTTGCCTGCTTATTCAGGACATGGTGGCCAGTGCCTGAAGAGAAAGTTTACCCCCTGGTGTGGGTTGTGCTAATTTTGAACACCAGTGTGCTCCATCGTGGCCAGTTGCCACACTGCCAAATGTTTAAATCCTATGCCACATGGGAAATGTTCTAAGTTGTGGCCAGCGCCACTAGAAGAAATTGTGTGCTACATTGTGGCCAGTGCCACTAGAAGTGATGTGTGTTTCAGCTGAGGCTTTGCCGCTGAAGAGGGTTCAAGGTCCTATGTAATATGGGATGTTTAGCGTGTTTGTCTGCTACAGATGCTGTTGTTCTGCCATTGCCTAGTGCCACAAAGTATAAACCCTTGGGGGGTCCACTTTTGCTTTTGTGTACCATTCTTTGGAATAAATCCACACTCTAGAACCCCAACCTGGTTTGGACATTCTTGTTACTGCTTCTTGTGTGGAATTACTGGGTACCCCTCCAGAAGTTCATACCTAGCGTAGCCCCCAGCAAAAGTTCTCTCCTCAGGACCTGGGTTTAGTATGGTCAGTTGATTGTGTAATACATGCTTCTGTACCCCCACCCCTCTCTTTCTCCTAGGCAGAAAATATGGGAGGTGTGCTTACTAGTTAAACAAGTAGCTGGTAGGGGGTTACATAAGTTTAACAGAAAATGTCAAAAACATATCAGAATACTGCTAGCCAATAAAACTACTACTGTAGGGCTTCTAGAGGAGCAAAACTGGTTTCTGTCACCTTTAAACAAGAGTTCTTTCTTAACAAAAGCCAGCTAAGATTTGTGAAAGCCTTACCAGCACTTCTCAGTGACCCTATTCCATCAGGTACTACACTATTCCTTATTAATTTCTGTTTACCTCACTTAATAACATCACTATACCAATTTTTTTCTTTTCTTTCTAAACACAGATACGTGATCTTGAAGTTTTTTAAAGTTCTTGTTCCCTTGCAATGCCCACTATTAGAAATAAACCATATTGGTGTGATGCTGTGCTGTTTACTATCATAAACATGTGACAGCACTGTCATAATACCATCCCCAATACCATCCACAATATAAATCCAGTATTTTTAGTGAAATGATGCCCTCTATGGAAGAGGTTTTTCAATATTGTGAGTGACAGCCATCTTTAATGAATTAATTACAAAAAGAGTTATAAAAGCTGTTTTCTAAGTATCTATGGGTATCAAAAAGATACTGATTTTTAATCTAAGGGTATAAGAAAAACATTTTTGCTAAAAATTGTACAGTGATTATTTTTGCCAACTAACAAATGCTGTTGCTTGAGGTTGTTCACTGATAGGAGGGAAACACTTCTAAAAGGAGTCAGTCCCAGATAGTCGGCCCCAGTCTTTTTTTTTAATTAAGCCTGTGCTGGTGGCTGATCAAAAGTGTCACCTTCCACAGTTAACTGGCAGGGCCCTTGAGAAGGTGGGGGAGCAGGGGATAGTTCTTGGGGCCCAGTGCCAAGAGGGGCCCAGACCTCCCAGCATACTGTATGCAAGGAAGGGGCTGTGTGCTGGTAGGGGCCTCAGAGTCTGAACTTTCCCCAGGGCTTGGAATTCCTCTCAAGGGGCCTGTTAACTGGTCACCTATATTCTTAATAAACATATTGTAAGATGAATACTCATCCATAGGTTGATAAGGACAGTCAAATACTTCATCCCCAATATTATCAGGAGTGATGCCTTCTTTCTCTGTACCGAGTTCATCAAATTCCTCCCCTTTCTCATTGTTTTCTTGTAAAGTGGGTGGAGGTACAGAAGATCCCAGTGATTGCTGCATAACATGAAAAATTTGCCACATTTTCATGAATTCTTCTAGGGATGTCATCTGTCCAACTGAGGGGTAAGCCAGTCCATCTGGTGTCGCCACAGTGGGTTTACCACATGGCTCTTTCACCTGTTCCCTCCTACTGTGTTGCTGAGTGTTATCTACCACACTAAGAGTTTAGTTCCTGCAACATTCCCCAGTTTCCTCACTTTGTGTGTTTTCTTTTCCCAGTGGCACCAAGAGACAAAGGGGGACATATTCAATGTCGGCTGGTTGCGTGCACAAAAAAGTGCGGAGCGCAAAATAGATGCGCTGGCTGGCACAGAAGCAATATTCAAACAGTATGCGCGATCAGCACAGATCATGCATCCTGTTTAAATATGGGACCCTGGATGTGCGGCACAGAGCAGGTGGCTGCCATGTTGGGTGCAGCACATCCAGGGCCGGGCTGAACACCGCCTATGGAGGACTGCATGGCGCATAACTGGATGCGCCATTCCCCCAAGGGTGATATTCAGCCACAGTATGCTAATGAGCTAATTGGGCTTGCATGGTACAAGGAGGCCCCATGCATGCCCATCATGGGCTTATTATCATGGCTGCACCCAGTGGACAGCGCCTGGCCTGTCCCCAACCTGCCCCGAACAACAGTGACAGGACCAGTCCCCCTGTCAGCCATGGTAGTCCATTTGTACCCCTCATGTCCACAACCCCCAAGCAATGCACTATGAATGTCAAAACTCCATTTACAAAGTGTAGTGACCTCCCGCCCAGCCCCAATCCCCATCCGTATATGCAAGAACCCCCAACGGGCCCCAATCCCTGATTGCCCCAGTGTCACAGTCTCTGGTGGTATAGTGGTGCCCCCCTACCCATTCTCTGAATCCCAATCACTCCATGTAGTACAACAATGGAAAACCCTGGTGGTCTAGTGGAGCCACCATCTCCAACCCCCAAACTCTGAACAACTGACACGCCGCCCACACCTCTGGTAGTCTAGTGGATCCCCCACCCAGGAAAACAATACCCTCCACCCAACCCCTACCGGCAACTGGCACAGCCCTGCACACCCATCCACGGCCAGCCACTAACTGAATAGCACGGGAGCGCTTATTGTAATTAGTATACTCCCATTGATCGATCGATGAAAGTGTACTATTTACAGTACGTGCTCCCATCCTATTCAGTCAGCAGCTGGCCATGGATGGGTGCAGAGGGCTGTGCAAATTGCCGGCGGGGGTTAGGTGGAGGGTACTGTTTTCCTGGGTAGGGAGTCCACTAGACTGGCAGGGGTGTGGGCGTTGGGTCAGTTGTCCAGGATTCAGGGGTTGGGGAAGGCAGCTCCACTAGACCACCAGGGTGTTCCATTATTGTACTACATGAAGTGATTGGGATTCGGGGAATGTGTAGGGGGGCACCACTAGACCACCAGGGTCTGTTGTTCTGGTACAGTAATGGAGTGAACTGGTTGGGCTAGGGGGAGTGGGACTGGGGGGGGGCCAGTTCTGATGAGGTGGGGAATAGCGTGTGGTGGGCATTGCTATTGTGATCAGGGAGCTGGACCAGGTTGGGGGTGCACACCTGCACAGCAGTAATGGGATCAGGGCTTATTTCTTTTGTGTCCAGGGATCGGGCACGGGGGGGGGTCCCTGCATTGTGGTAAAGGGTTGGGGATGCACATTTTGCGTATGGGGATTGGGCAAGAGGGGGTTGCTTGCACAACTGACGGTGGTGGGGCTGGGATAGGGGTCCCTACTGTATAGAGGTGGGTTAGGGTGGGCACTCTTGTACACACGGGGAGGTGGGAGGGGGTACCACTACATTGCCAGTGCTGGCAGGCTGCAGTGCACCTATGTGCATGTCTATGGCCCGCCTGTGGCTGGCTGGCTAACTTAGGCCAGCTTTTCATAGCGTATCATTGGGCAGCACATCTCTTGCCAGTGATGGGTGTACTCCCTTCGAATATGCCACTGTGCAGCTTATTCATCTGAATGCCCCCTCCACTCAGGTGGCATACATTTCTGTTGCACCCTGGCCCATTCCCCTGTGGCCGGTGCATCCTACCCTTCTGAATATCGTGATGACTCGCATTGTTGGGGTTGTACAGCACATCATCCTGTGCTGCTGGGTTGTGCTGTGCAACTCCGTTGAATATGGGGAACAAAGTGCTCTTCTTTGCAGGTTTCTTGGCCTTATTGGAACTACCAGTTGTTGTAAGTTTAGCTGGCTGCTGCAGAGAGACATTAATGTTACTAGATCCCGGCATATTACTAAATTTCTCTTTACTGGGGAGTGTTGCATGGAAACAGGTGCTGAAACTGATAACCTTTTAGACTCTCTCCTCTTTACCATCTAAGTACAAAATCTCTGACTGTGCTCACAGTCCTGCATAAAACACTCTAGTCCCAAACATTTAAAACACAAATTGTGGCCATTAGACTTAGGGACCCTACTGCCACAGCCTACACTTTTGAAATGTAATACGCCAGTTGGGCTTTTTAGGTTTCTGTGACATAAGGTGTTCCAGAAAAATGGCACAGTTTCAATAACAGTCAATCCTCCTATTGCAGTTTAGCACAGAGAAAACCCAAAGTATAACAGAGAAAAACCTTGGTGCCTGTTTAAAGATGGAACCAAAAGTAACAACAAGGAACCAATTGTGATCAGTTTCTGAAACTATCAAAAATACCAAAAAAGCTTTTAAAATGATTGTTGCCTGAAATGGAACAAAGTACAAGTCTAAAAAGGACTGTTCTAAAATATTTACTCATGGGGCTCGATTCTCAAAGCCCTTAGAATGACGCAAGGTGCCCGCGTCAAACATAAATGATGCAAGTGGCACCTTGTATCAAACAATGCACTCTGAGCTATTCTGAAAATCAGCCTGCGGCAAACACAGACTGCATGCGCCAAAGGGGGCTTGCACCAACTTTGTGCCACTAAACTGGTTGTGGCATGGCATTAGGAGGCATGCAGCAGACACAATCTGTCCCACCCCTTAAATTAGGATTCTCAAAACCCTCCCAGAGGGCAAAATTCTAAGTACCCTTCCACCATCCAGGGCTGGTCTAAGGATACTTAAAATATCACCCTCTGCTGGCCCGGTGAAGCTGAGAGTTGAGGTGCTGGACACCACACCTCATGCCACACTGGCTACCTGAGTTTAGGAGTGAGCCCGGGCCATCAGAGGTTGGCCGGGGGGGGGAAGAGTGAGGAGATGGACTGAGCAGCTGCAAGGCAGCTCTCCTCTCCGGGGAGGGATGTGGGGTTTCCCTAGCTCTTGGCTGGCTATGTGGCAGCATCAAGCCATGGGTGGAACCTGGTATTAGGGTGGAAGGGAGGAAGGGACCATCACTGGTGCCGCAGAGCACATGCGTGCCTCCACGCGCATGTGTGACCACAAACCGGGGTCCTGGGAAACAGGGGAGAAAAACTAGAAATACCATGTCTCCCTTGTTGCCAAGTAAGGCTAGGAGGTAACAGGGGAGCAAAAAGCAGGATGGAAAAAAAAGAATAACATCCTCTGGGAGGGTTTGACCATTTGAGCCTTCAGCGGGGCCCTCCTTCAAATGTGCCACATCCCCCTCCTGACATGCCCATACATGTAAAAATTTATTAAAATCTTTACCTAGCGGTCTAGCTGCCCCTTGACATGCCCATATATGTAAAAATGTGATGAGATCTGTACCTGGTGGTCTAGCGGCCCCCCCACCTGCCCGTATATGGCAATGTGCACAAATCTCTATTCCTGCTGGTCTAGTGGACCCCCACCCCCCACCCCAGCAGGTAGTGCTCACCACCCCACTCCCCCCAAGCCCAAACCCCAAGATGGTGACCAGCACTGCCCTCCTCTCACCACTGCAGCCAGCCATCAACTGAACTGTCACTAAGCGCATACTGTATACAGTATGCACTTAGTGACAGTTCAGTCAGTGACTGGCTACAGTGGTGAGAGGAGGGCTGTGTCAGTCGTCGTCTTGGGGTTTGGGCTGGAGGGGACAGCAGGGTGATGGGCATTACCTGCCAGGGTGGGGGGGTCCACTAGACCACCAAGAATAGAGATTTGTACACATTGTCATATATGTGCATGTTGGGGGGGGGCTGCAAGACCACAAGGTGCAGATTTCATCATGGTACAGACTTCATCATACCTTTACATATACGGGCATGTCAAGGGGGACAGCTAGTCCATCAGGTAAAGCTTATAATACACTTTTAGATATACGGACATGTCGGGGGGATGCTAGACCACCAGGTATAGATTTTAATAAACTTTTACATATAGGGGCATGCGGGGGGGGGACCACTAGAACACCAGGGTCTAGAATGGTGCATGGCCACCCCACGGTTTGTTGCAAACCCTCCCAGTGTTCTGTCTGTTTGGCCCTCAGCCATGGTTGCCACAAGCCACAGGACTTTGCCACTGGGATCCTGCCTGATAGAGAATCGAGCACAGGGTCCTTGGCACATTGACACACCAGACTTTGACACAAGCTACCTTTTTGCCACAGCTTGCATCATTCTAAAGGCCTTTTGAGAATCCAGCCCATGATATTAACAGATTTCTGCAGAGCAAAGTTCAGGGCATGGGTCTTTACTGCAGCTACAAAATGATCTGGCAGTGGAGGCTTAGGGTCATGTGATCAGCACTTGTACTGGTTCAAATGTCTATAGCAGAGATCATGTGCAGTCTTACTGCTTAAAGTGGTAAGTTGATGAAAATATTGATATTGTTTGAATTATCATCAGTGGCTCAGTTGGTTGCATGTTTGTGACTGGGGATGAAAAATCAGAATGTCATAGCTTCTTGTGCCACACCAGGAACCTGAGCTAATGCCCAGTACTGACTCTGTAATATAGCACAGGTGGGGGAGGGCTGCACTATTTTGATACAATCCTTTGGATGAGATTTAAAACTGAGGTCCCTTTCTAAAATTGTCTTGTGGCTGTCTGGCGGGACAGTGAAAGATCCCACGGAACTTCTTGCAAGAGATGGGGATTTTCCTCTTTCCCAGAAACAAGTTGTCATGGCTCACTGTGCCTTTCCTGGTCAAAAACTGCTAATTAATAAAGATTGGAGGACTTTACTAACAGTAGCCAAGCACATAGCTTAGCATTAAGTTAAAGTGACATCAACTAATGTGGAGTCACTTACTAAATAATTTACTTGGTACAATCAACAGGTGAGGAAAGCATTACTTCAGAGCAATGACATACTAGTGGCATGGATGTTTACAAGATGAAGTAGGTATTACAGAGCAGGTAGCCATGAAAGCAAAAGGTTTCATACTATGGGTCTGGATTTTCAAAGGTTTGGACACAGGACTTGTGGCACTTGTTCTACCATAGCTTCATCTCTTCAAATGCACCCAAATGTTTGCAGGCTATTTTCAAACATTTTGACGCATTTTCAACACTGCTCTTTCATGGCAAAACAATGAAGCACGTTTCATATTATTGATGCATGCATCATTTTTAATGTGCAACATGCAGCACATCTGACATGTAGTTAGACTGCATTTTCTGTGATCTAACAATTTTGTCACAAGTACCGCAGGTGTGGCCAAAATCATGTCGCAACTGGCTGAAATTCCAGCACATAATGTTTAGCACAGATGTATTTTACTTTAATTTGTGCTTTTATTTTTTACTTCCTACTTTCCATCTATAAGATATTTTAAAATGAACAAGTACACTATTCAAGAGTCTGTTTCAAAAACATCTGACTACCCATAGCTGACCTCACGATCGCTGTGCTTGTGACATCACAGACTGCTGTTTTGGTAAATGCTATGATGTTATACTAAGTGCGCTATGAAGCCAGAAAATCCTGGCAAAAGATTTTTAGACAGACTTTATGAACAAGTTGGCAAAAATGCATATGGCAAAACCTGGAAAGGCAAGTGAAATTGAAAAGGAGTTCTATAGTATATAGTAATAGTGAGGTCAAGTACAGTGAAGCCGACCAGGATGCAACACGGTACTGCAGCTTACTGAAATAGAGCTGCTGCAGTCAACAAGGCAATTTCAATGGCAGTTAATCCCTTTTAACATGCAGTAACTCAAGACACTGCATTGCATCCCAGCCAGCTCCACTGTAGGTTTATGAAATTCTGTACTGAAGGGGATAAATGCTTCTTTAAAGAAAAATTACACCCTCATATCTTCTAAATTTTATTTGTTTCCATGTCAACAGAAAACTCTTTTCCTGTAGCTGATGGGGATATATGTATTTGCTTCACTTTGTTTTCACTGTTCATGGTAGCCCCCTGTAACTACCATGGGGGTCTCAATGTTATGGTTGCTGAAATCTCATTGTCCATGAGAGCTGCATTACTATATGAGAACATGATGTCACATCAGCTTTTTATATCATGTATTTCTATGCTGAAAGTACAAATATCTTGAAAAACACTCTGGAAATGCACAAAATGAATGCAATTTAAAGGGAAAACCCCTGCATAACAACTCAGACAGTTTACAAAGCTAACTGAAGGTAAATGCAGTATTTCACACCTTGCAAAAACTTGTTTTGTCGAACTCTAAGTAAAAGACAAATTGTTGAGTCTAACACATCATGTTCTCATATGCTAATGCAGATCTCAGGGACAATGAAATTTCAAGAACCACAAAATAGAGACCATCAGTATAGTTCACTGACCTACACAGCCAGTATAGTGTTATGCTTGTGCAACTGTGTTAGTTTGGTTTTGGCCATTCACACTCTATTCCAGAAGAATTACCACCCTGTAGGGGTACGGTGGCAAGGAACTCTCAGAGAGGGTTCCACCACTAGAGGCGCCACGTGACGGTTTCCATGGCTAAAGGTAGCTTAGGAATCCCCCCCAAAAAATGTAGTATCATCCCCAAAAAGGAGGCAACACGAAGCATAACGCAAGCAGTAACAGTGACGTAGAAGCAGTAACTGTGACGTAGTAGTAGAGAAGCATAGGCAGTTTGCTAATGCAATGATATGCTCAGTTGTCATAGTAACAGCCCAGGTTTGCATAGCATGATACTGATGGCTTGCTTTGAGAGAAAGGGATCCCCTAAGGAGAGAGGGAATGGCAGGACATCCTCCACCTCCATCCAACAACAGAACCTACCTAAAGAAACTAGAGAAAACAACTATGATAAGTGTTGTGACCTGAGGCAACGGAGGAGAAAGAAAACCCTATGAGGAGGAAATCTCTGGGGATCCAAGGCCTAGGTCACCTTCCGTCCAAGCTTGGGAAAATTTATTTAGTGACGGCTCTGCAGCTGCAATTTGGAAAACCCAATTAAAGGGAGGTAGAAAATATTCCAATTTGGAGGGAGGCTCTCACTCAAACCCTCTAGCGAGAATGTCATGGAAAGTTGCAAGAAAACTCTGCAACAATACGTGCATCCAAGGCACAGGAGGAGAGCAACAACTGCTGAGGCACTCACCTGGCCTACCCACCATAAATCAAGCCAGGTGAACCAGAGGCAGTTGTAGGGAGAATGCAGTGAAGGTGCCTTGCTAGAGAAACCACTAAAGTCAATGGCCAACCATTATAGTGGAACACTAGAGCCAAAGGAGATCGTCGTAACCACCCTTCACCGCTAGTCTTAAATTCTACACTAGGAGCTGCTGTCGCATAGCAAGCAACTAAAGCCAAACCCAGAGTGAGGACATTCCGAGCTATGGGCCAGGTGAGGAGGATCCCACCCCAAGTTGGACACACTTGATGATGCGGACTAAATGCAGAGCGAGGCCGTCGGCTGCTGGAACCCTGCGCCAGATTAGAATGGCTGGCATGCCCCAGAAATTGATTGAGAGCTGAAAGCTGGTGAGCTGAATGAGCACAGGGTGCTGAGATTGTAATGAGCATGGAGTGCTGAGACCTTGCAAGGTCGAATGCAGATCGAGTGCAGCAGAATCCCAGGCCGAAGCCAAAGGGATGGCAGTATGCATGAAGTAATGGATTGCATAAGCAAGGAGTAACATCTGCGCAAGCAAGTGTAGACCTGCACATAGGTCAGTAAGCAGTAGTCGTGATAGGTGAACCAGCATATCAAACTGTATAGCAACTAAACAGCACTGAATTGGGAGCAAGCCAGCCAGCCAGCCAGTTCAAAGCCAAATCAAGGTGACAGACTCTGAGGATTTTCGGCGGCGAAGCAAGATTTAATAACAAGCTATATTAACAGCCTCAGCAGGAGCTTAGTTGGCTGACCTCAGAGTTATAACTGCAATGAAACATGGAGACAAATGCTTTGAAGCAGGTGTAGCCAGGCAGTGCAATGAAGCTCAGGTAGAATAACAGCAGGAATGAGCAGAACAGCTAGGGTCAGAGTAAACTGTGTCAGGTGAAAAGAATTAAGTATGTAACATGAAGCAGCTATGGTTGAGCTGAAATACACAGATAATAATAGCAGTTGCATTGCAGTAGTTTGAGCATGGTGAGCATAGAGTAAAACACAAGCACTGGGTACAATAGTAAGTAAAGTAAACAGCAGTGGCTGCAATTGTAGATAACTGAAATCAGTAGCATGAGCTCTGAGTAGGTTCGCAGTAGCAGTGCAAGTAATTTGAGAGTTGCAACTGAAAGCAAGCAGTATGAGCTCTGTAGTAGCAGTATGCTAGGAGTTTAGAAAATAAAAGCCCCCCAAAAAGACTAAACCAAAACACAGCAAAACAGAACAGGGAAAGGCCCAAAAACAAGAACAAAAAACACAGGGAAGTACACAGCCAAAGGAAAGATACAAACCAGAAGCAGGAAAACAAACACCGAAGTCCAGCAGAGACACACATAAACAGTAGGCGGGGGGGTAGACCCCAGCCAGCTCAGAGGACAACCCAACATAGCCTCTGTCTGCAAAGAAAAAATGCTTCACAGTGAGGCTTAGAGGAACTGCTTATATAGCTCAGGAAGTGGGAGTGGCTGTCTGCTTGGCCACTGAACTCCAGGCATAGCCTTACATGTACAGGGACTGGTATGAACAGTGAAAACAAACTAAAGCAATCACATAAATCTCTAACAGCTATAAGAAAAGAGTTGTCTGTTGGCATGGAAACAAGCATTTGTCAATGCCGAATGTTTGCTTGCTGGCATTAGCAGTGGAAGTGCAGGAGTTAGACAGATTCAGTATAGGAATGGCATTGAAGTATTGAACTGACGCCAACTCCACCCTCACCCTGCAGAGATGGACAGGCATTGGGGTGTGTCTTTGGATCGTTGCCCATGATGGTCATAACATTTCACCTCACCCTATCCTGCAGACACTGACAAGTGTCGAGTTGTGCCTTGGGGTGTTTGGGCTTTACATTCACCTCTTTCCATAAGGAAATACGCTGAAATGGGCACAGTATAGGAGAATGGGGTGAATTCTGGGGGAAAAGGGTCCAAGGCGCATCTTGATGCCTGTCACTGGCTGCAGTGTGGGGGTGGGGGTGGAATGGCATGAGCATTACTGTCGACAATCCCAAGTCACACCCCTGACGCCTGTCAGTCCCTACAGGTTAGGGTGTTATGGTCGAAAACCCTAACACCCTGGGTGTTTCTTGGCATTTTTACTCCAAGTTTTCTACATGGGCTTTTTAAGACCCCACTGCATGAACAGTGACACTATCAGTTCGTTAGGTGAAAGGTGATTTTGCACAGCGACTGCACCATTTGGCGCCACCGGTGCGAAAACACATTTCGAACAGGATGTGAAATGTGATAGGTGTACTGTTCATGAGGAGGTGTAAAAAAGGCATTGTTGAAAATCGTGAGTGAAAATATACAAAAAAACTGGTGAAGTCACGAGCGTGCATAGAAACTGTACAATGTACACCCGTAACGTAATATGTTTTGGGATTTTTTACAGCAGATTTTCAACACAGGTATTTTGGGACCTCCACTCATGAAGAGTGTCACTATGAATTTCATAATCTGTCCCGAACACTAATTTCCCACAGCGACTGCACTATTCTACGCTGGAAGTGTGAAAACGCATTTCAGCCAGGGTGTGAAAAATGGCAGCTGTACTGTTCATATGGAGGTATGGAAAAATGCCAGTGTTGAAAATCTGGACTGAAAATATTACAAATTCGTGAACTTACGAGGGTGTGTGGAAACAGCACCATGCACGCTCATAACACAGTCATTTTATGGACTTTTGTCACCAAATTTTCAACATGGCCATTTTAATACCTTTGCTCATGAACAGTGTCACTGTCACTTTCTTAATCTGTCCCAAATATTGATTTCACACTCCGACTGCGCCATTGTGCCCTACATGCACAAAAACTCATTTTTGGCAAGATGTGAAAAATAACAGCTATACTGCTCATAAGGAGGTGTGGTAAAATGGCAATGTTGAAAATCTGGAGTGAAAATATTAAAAATTATCAAAGTTACGAGCATGCGTAGGAACTGAGCAACCCACGCTGGTAAAATAGAAATATTTTGGGATTACTAAATTTTCAACATAGGATTTTGAGGGGCCTACCTCATGAATCAACATGGTCATTTCTGTTACTCAGTCCTGAAAGGTGGTTCCACACAGTGACTGTGAAATCACCTTTTGGGACCGAATAACAAAATGACAGTGACTGAGTTAATTGGGGGGAGGGGGCCCAAGAACCCCATGTTGAAAATTTGGTGAAAAATTCCCTAAAATGACTGAGATATGCACCAAAGTTGAAAAAAAACATTTATGCCATTATACAGCTTACCAACATTTCTTCAGTTCGCGGTCAGCTTTGAAGAGTGCAGACGTGTTCCCGGTCCACCGAAGATCGTTGCACTGGGCTCCGGAGGTAAGTATGGGGTGGGGGATGTAGGGAGGTGGGTGCGTACAGGGTGGGTGTAGGTTGGGGGAGTGGGGCAAGACAGTCAACGAGGGACTGTTTTTGTTTTCACAGTTTTTTTTCCCTTAATTTAGGAAGACGACGCAAGACTTTTGCCACGCTGGAGTGGGCTCCCAGTGTGGCAGCTAGAAGTGTTTTTTTGGAGGGGACAGTGGAGCCAACAGGGGATTGGGCACCCCTGTCGGCAATATGAATGTTTGCCATGCTGGGGTGGGCTCCCTGCGTGGCACCTGGAAGTCTGGTTTTGGGGGTGGGGATACAGTGGATCTGACGAAGGATTGGACACCCTCATCGGCAATACAAATTTTTGCCACATTGGGGTGGGCTGCCAGTGTGGCACCTGGAAGTCTGGTTTTGGGGGGTACAGTGGAGCCAATGGGGGATTGGACACCCCAGTCAGCAATACTGTGTTGGGGGGAAGCGCATGAGCATGCTGGGGTAGGCTCCCAGCATGCTACATGGGTGTTTTGTGTGTGGGGGGTTGGAAAAAAAAATATCTGTCTATGATAGCTGTTCTTATGCGGTGCTGAGTGTAGGCACTTTGCATACTGCCAACGGCAGTATGCAAATTGCTTACACATTACCGCCACTCATTGTAGCGGTGTTTTCCTTTCAACTGTATGCCACTTCATCTGAACTGCTGTCATAGACAGCTCAAACATTTATTGGTGCAGTAAGGCCATGCCTGCAAGAAGGAACAGGACACTGGAAGCGAGGTGGCACACCTACGAAAACTTGTATGGTGGCTCTATGTTTCTTGCACATGCGTGCAAGCAAACATAAAAAATACAAGACATGAGGGTGTAGTTTTCCTTTAATTGATCTTTCTCCATTTTCTTTATGTTCCCCATCTGTGATGTGGTGCTGATTCTTTCAGCCTGGTCACCTCCCATTCGCATGGTTACACTTTCTTACACATATTTGACATCCACTTCCCACAAGCTTCCTTCCACCTGTGGTGGGTCCTTTGGTGCCTCCCCCCCAAGACAATCTAATGTTGGTGGAGGCTGTGGACAAGAGCCAGCATCATTCTGCACACATTTTTGGGTGTTTACCTCCTTAGTTATTCCGTCCCCAGTATGCTAGCGACTAGGGAGCCATGGTTTGCATGCACACATATGCATCCTTGCACACTGGAGCCAGATGGGGTCCCCCTTCACAGTGGCTGCTCCTGCTGCATTGCCCCCTGTGGTCATCCAGGCTGCAGTTTCACAGCTGAGTGCTCAACCCTCCTTCATATAAGAACATAAGAATGTGACGGCAGAAGGGGATCACTTGATCCATATAATCTGCCATTTGTTTGTCTACCCCAACCCCGGATATGCTACTTTGTTTCAGTATCCCACAATGCCTATCCCAAAATATTTTGACTTCCCTAACTGTCTTTGCCTCCACCACCTCTTGTAGTAGCCTGTTCCAAGGCTCCATGACTATGTTTCTGTGAAGAAGAGCTTTCTGGCATTGCTCTGGAATCTACCCCACCAAATGTTTGTTGTGCCCTCTGGTATGTGCTTCTTTATTTTCATTAAAGAGGCTCTGTTGCTGCGCTGAGTTGATACCCTTGAGGTATTTAAAGGTCTCTATCATTATCTCCCCATCCCTTCTCTGCTCCGAGTACAAGTTTAAATGCCTAAGTCTAGTCACATAGGGTTCATGGTGGAGATCTTGAACTGTCTTTATAGCTCTTCTTTGCACAACTCTAATTGGTTTATGTCCTTTTTAATGTCTTATCTCTAGAACTGAATGTAGTACTCCAGGTGAGGTCTCACCAAGGACCTGCACAATGGGGTTATCACCTCTTGCTTTCTGCTTGTAACACCCCTGCCTATGCATCCTAGGATACTGCTGGCTTTTTGTGATGCCTTTTCACATTACCTTCTCACCTTCAGGTCATTCGATACCATGATTACAGGGTCACATTCAAGGTCAGTGACAAATAATGTTTCACCTCCCAATGTGTATTTTGTACTTGGGTTTCTTTTTCCCAGGTGCATGTGTTTGCATTTTTTGATGTTGAACTTCAACTACCAAATCTTGGACCATTCTTCATGTTTCTTTAGGTCCAACTCCATCCTTTTGGCCCCTTCCTGTGTGTCCACCCTGTTACAGAGTTTAGTGTCATCTGCAAACAGGCATACATTTTCCTCCAATTCATCAGCAATGTTGCTGATGAATATGTTGAAAAGTATTGGTCCCAGCACCGACCCCTGTGGGACCCCACTAGTTACTTTCCCTTCCCATGATAGAGCCCCATTTACTAGCACATTCTGGGTCCACCCCTGTAGCCAGTTTCTCACCCAATTTACCATCTGACTTCCTATACCTGTGTTCTCCAGGTTTGTTGCTGAGCCTTCGAAGTGTGATGGAGTCAAAGGCCTTACTAAAGTCTAGATATACAATATCTAAGGCCCCACCCTGGTCTGCTACTCTAGTTACCCAATCAAAGAACTACACCATGTTTGTTTGGCAAGATTGTCTAGTTGAGAAGTCATGCCATTTAGGGTCCAGCTTCCCGCTGGCTTCCAGGTATGCCACTATCCTTTCCTTTAGTATAGATTCCATGATTTTCCCCTATGATGGAGGTGATGCTGACAGGTTGGTAGTTTCCTACCTCCACCTTGCTGCCACTCTTGTGTAGGGGCACTACAGTGGCCTTTTTCCAGTCCTCTGCTACCTGTCAACTTTCCGGTGATTTGCTGAAGAGTGTGGCCAATGGAGCAGCAGGTTCCTCTCTGAGCTCTTTTGAGATCCATGGATGAATTCTGTCTGGACCCATGAATTCTTAGTGTCACAACATTCCGTGGGGAGCAACATGATGTGCCTAGAGGAGGAGAGCATTTCTTTGGGATGGTCAGTCATCCTCCCCCCATCCAGCTCCCCAAAGTCCCAGGCCCATTCCCAAACCAGGCTCATCCACATCTGTTGTGGCATTGCTTTCACTGCCTCAACAGGTCGGCACCTTAATTGATTTCAGTCGTTTACTTCAGCTTTACTAGTAAGCTCTATAAAGCACTCTGGAATACAGTGTACAGTAAAAGCACTATAAAACACATCACTACCCAAGTAATCAACATTTCAAGCAAGCTAAATCAAATCTGAGTGCTGGCGCCCCTGAAAAGGAAAGGGAAAGTTATAGACATTTTACCACAAAGGCTTCTTTATTAATGTTACTGTCAACCAAAGTGCTTTTTAGTAATAGATCCTTACCATTTACAATAATGAAAAGTTCCCAGAACCCCTGTTTTTGGAAGGACATCCGTTATACTTTATAAAGCACATGTTCCCTTCTTGCTATTCACTCCTACATATAAACAGGTTGTTTCTTTTCAACAGCCGTTATTAATCAGGGAATTAGCAGAACGAGCAGCTACACTGTAGAAACAGTTAAATAACTTTTGTGCCTTGATACCGCACTGAGATCCATTCTTGAAGGTCATTGAATATATGTTGTTCTGTTTTGACAGGCAGCATGGATTAGCAACAAAATATATAATTTAAAAAAATGTTGCTTAGCCTGGCCCTGTGGGTTGAGCCAATAGGATCTTTTTCATTGCTGTTCCTTTCCTGATCTCTGAGACTCACAATATTTTGAAGACATCATTTAAATGGTATTTAAGTGCAATAACTAATGTTGTTTACCAAGGAGCTCAGTATGCCTGTTTTTAACAGGGAAAAACTGTGCTGAGACTAAAATGACATCATGTTGCTCCCCACGAAATGTTGTGAGACTGAGAATTTGGGGCAGAGACAGCAGTGGCAAAAACACAAAATAATAATGTAGAGAATAATGCATATGTATGTGGCTGATAAGTATTTTCTTACACACCCAGGTTGTGTGATAATATGTAAACCTCGAGAGCGAAGCTCCAGAGGTTTCACTATTATCACACAATGAGGGTGTGTTCAAAAAATCCATATCAACCACCTATATATGTTTTATTTATTATAATAACTGGGGCAAAAAAAAAACTGTTAACTGCATTTTAACCAGTCACTCAGTGCTGTTGCGTCATCTCGATGTGTCGGGGTGAAAGTTCATGACACAAATCTAAACTGCATAAATAGAGCTGCAACGAAACGGTTCTCCATTGTGTTACCCTTTTTGATTAGGAGTTGCTGGTCACTTATTTTGATTTTTAGCAATGTGAAGGTTGTGAGTGTGTGTTTACTGCTGAAGAACCGTTTCGTGCTGCCACTGACCATCTCATTGGTTTGTGATGCTTCTCGGCGCGAGGATGTAAAAGTCGTATCAACCTGAGTTTTTTCGTATCAACCTGCGGGTCGATATGACTTTTGAAAGTTGCTGAAAACGAGTTGATATTGGGCATCACCAGTTATTATAATATATTTCAGCACAATTTTTTAAAGAGCTAGTTGCACCAAAAAAAAACACAGCAGTCAGAAAAAGGTATTAATTTTTAAAAGTGGTCAGCACTTATTTTTTTTATTTCTGAGGTGTTTTTCTTCCTGCTTTTGCTCCCTATAACGTTTTCTATCTAACAGTATTAGGAATGCATTAAGAGCATTGCGTTACCTGGCAGCTGACATGTCTAGTTCTATTCCTGTTCATACCTCATCGGCATTGTGACCTCACAGATTATGACATCACTGGTGACAAGTCATACAGCAAGGAAGTGACTTTTCCTGAGCTGTTATGTCACAGTCAGTGAGATCACAATGTTGATGAGTTACAAGGAAGAACAGACCTAGATATACCGGCTTCCAAGCAGCTTACTGTCCCATACATCACACTTAATACAACGGGTAGAAAATATTCTAATTAGTCAAGGGGAAAAGAAAATTATACCAGATATAACAAGCATTTGTCAATGCCAAATGTTTGCTTGCTGATATTAGCTTTGGAAGTGCAGGAGTTATACAGATGTAGAATAGGAATGGCAGTGAAGTATTGAACTCATGCGAATCCCACCCCCACCCTGCAGAGATGGACAGGCATTGGGGTGTACTTTTGGGTCATCGCCCATAACGCTCACAGTATTTCACCTCACCCTGTCCTGCAGACACCGACAAGTGTTGAGGTGTTCCTTGGGGGGTTTGGCTTTACAGTCACCCCATTTCATAAGGACATACGCTGAAATCAGTGCAGCATAGGAGAATGGGGTGAACTCTTGAGCAGAAGAGTCCAAGGCACACCTCGATGCCTGTTACTGGCTTCATGGTGGGGGCGGGGCTGGGGGTGGGGTGGAATGGCGTGAGTATTACAACTGGCAATCCAAAGGCACACCCCTGACGCCTGTCAGTCTGTACAGAGTGGGACATTATGGTTAGAAACCCTAACATCCCGGGCGTTTGTAGGTATTTGCACTACAAATTTTCAATATGGCCTTTTTGTGACCCTCACCTCATGAATGCATTTGGGACCTCTGCTCATGAACAGTGGCACTGTGATTTTGTTAATCTGTCCCAAACGTTGATTTCTCACAGCAACCGCACCATTCTGCGCCAGATGTGCAAAAACACAATTCGTGCAGGATGTGAAAAATGACAGCTGTACCATTCGTACGGAGGGGTGAAGAGATGGCAGTGTTGAAAATCTGGAGTGAAAATATTAAAAATGCTTGCACTTACAAGCATACATGGAAACTGCACAACGCACGCTCGTCACACAGTCATTTAGTGGAATTATTTCACCAAATTTTCAAAATAGGCATTTTGTGACCTCTGCTCATGAACACTGTCTCTATGAGTTTCCTAATCTGTCCCTAACATTGATTTCCCACAGAGACCATGCCATTGTGCGCCAGATGTGCAAAAACACATTTCAGGCAGGATGTGAAAAATGACATCTGTACTGTTCATAAGAAGGTGTGCATAATTAACAATGTTGAAAATCTTGAGTGTAAATATTACAAATTCTCAAAGTTATGAGTGTGTGTGGAAACTGCGTAATGCACAATTGTAACATAGTCATTTTATGGACTTTTGTCACCAAATTTTCAACATAGGCATTTTTGGACCTCCACTCATGAGCAGTGTCACTGTGATTTTCTTAATCTGTCTGAACACTGATTTCCCACAGTGACCACGCTATTCTGCGTCAGAAGTGCGAAAACACATTTCGGCCGGGATGTGAAAAATGACAGCTGTACTGTTCATAAGGAGGTATAAAAAAATGCCAATGCTGAAAATCTGGAGTGAAAATATTACAGATTCATGAAGTTACGAGTGTGCATGGAAACTGCGCAATGTAAGCTCTTAAAACCATCATCTTTCGAAATTTTTTCACCAAATTTGCAGCATAGGCTTTTTGCAAGCCCACCTCATGAACAGTGACACTGCCATTTCATTAATCAGTCCCAAAAGGTGATTCTGCACAGTGACTGCAAAATCACCTTCCGGACCGAATAGCCAGATGACAGTCATTGAATTCATGAGATGGAGTCCTAAGAACCCCATGTTGAAAATTTGATGCCCTAATTCGCAAAAATGGCCAAGATATCCACATATGTCGAAAAAAAAAACATTTATGCCATTATACAGTTTACCAGCATTCCTTCACTTCGTGGTCGGCTTTGAAGAGTGCAGACATGTCCCCAGTCCACCGAAGATTGTCCAGAGGTAAGTATGGGGTGAGAGGAGTGTGTGGGGAGGGGGTGTGTGCAGAGGGTGACTGCAGGATGGGGGAGGGGGGCACCACTGACAGCGAGGGACCATTTTCCTGCTTACAGGTTTTAAAAACTGCAAAACAATGTGGGAAGGTTTTCTTTTTTTATAGGTGGATTAGCATGCTGGGGTGGGCTCCCAGCGTGTCACCTCAGTGTTTCTTGGTGGGGGTCTGTAGCCGACAGAATTGGGTACCCCATTGGCACATACCAAGTGTTTGGGGGTGTGCAGGAGCTGAGTGGGATTGTGCACCCCCTCAGCACACAACAAACAGGAGGGCATTATGCCGACAGGGATTGGGCTCCCCTGTTGGCGAATGAACTTGGGAGGAGCATGCCAACAGGGGGATTGGGCACCCCATTGGCTTTCATGGGGACTCTGAGAGGCAGATGGCGATAGCCACTGCCATGGTAATTTCAAACAAATGAGGGGCACATTATGCTGATGGGGATTGGGCTACCCCATCAGCAAATGAACTGGGGAGGGGGCATGCCGACAGGGAGATTGGGCAGCCCTGTCGGCTTTCATGGAGACTGTGAGAGATGGACAGCGATAGCCGCTGCCATGTTTATTGCAATGAGATACCAGACAAGGCAAACTGTGATTCATCACTGGAATCAGAGACTGCCCTAGCAGCAAAAACAGCTGATTGTTAATGATGGGGTGCTCCCTGATTGCAGCAGTGAGTTTCTTTCAAGTTGGTGGCACGCTAGAATACTGCTGTCATGGACAGCATGCTCCTCTATTGGCGCCATGGAGATCAGCCTCAAAATGGACAGCTGGCATTTCTCCACAACACTGCCACACCTCCACAACTCACTATTACAGCAAGCTGCTGCAATATGTTTCTTGCGCATGCTCACAAGCAAACATAAAAAAGTATCAGATGGCTTCTTTTAAAAGTTAATATTAATTTAAGGCAGTATATTAGCTGTATAGCATTTTGTTTCAGCTACACCTCACCAGCAAAAATGACACAAAGTATTTGCATTTTGTCCGACCCTCACACATGTAAAAGACTGTCACTGAACAACTATGAAGCAGAATTATGATGCCTTCCTTTCACAGTGGGAAACAAAATAATGCACACAGTTTTTTTATGCCGTTAATTTTAACTTCTGAGCAAAATGCAGCTGTAGTGTTCAAAACTAGTGCCAGTAAAACTTGGGTATCACCTTGTCCAGCTGGATATCAGATAATCAGAGCAGATAATACATCACCAAATTATGAGCTCATGAACTGGAAACATAGGGTCCCATTCTCAGTCAGAATGGCTTATAGTACAAGTAGGATGCCAAGGGGTCTTTTTCTGCTGACAGGTTCTATGTTACTTTACGTCCTTCTCTCACCTAATCCTGGCATCCAGTGCCCTATAGCTCTCCTGAGCCATGCTCTTCTTTCTCCACACAGTATGTCCAGTGGATACCCCCAGCAAAATTCTCTCAACAAAATAACTAGCTGTCCATATTGCATCTGTCTTATAACTCTGTCTCCCACCTGTCCTGTGAATCCTGTCACACATTGTGAACCCCCACTGCTTCTTCACACCTGCTTTTAAAATTCCTCCAGACAGGGGGTCCATGAGAGGCTAAGATGAGCAGTGCAAGAGATGGCATGCACAAAGAATGACCTGAAGAGGTTCCACCCTTCCCCCTCATTGGTCACATACTGTATAGTCACCATGCAGGGAAGGGTTGCAACCCCTCTGTGTCACAAAATAGTGACTGGAGTAATGTGGTCACAGTTACCACTTTGCGTCAGTCATTGTGAATGAGAATGTAGCCCATACAGTAGTTGATACCATGTATTAATAAGGTTTCACCATTCTCTCATCAAATGAATGCTTCTGAAACCATTATTATATTGCAACAAGCGGCTCCAGAGACTTTATTAATGCATTATAAATCCTTGCTGCATAGTCTCTTTTTTTGTTACCTTTTCCTTTCACTGTTCCTGTTCCATTTGATGACCACCCTGAGTGCATTGTTATAGCATCAAACAACCTTGCGTGAGACATTCGTTGCTCTATAAGACCATCTCACAAGTTAGGCAATCAGTGTTTCTGATTGGCTATGTTTGCTATGAAGATTTATAACTGATTAGACAGATCTGATACAGTATATCAGAGTTGATATTCGCATTATCAGAGCCATCCAACCTAGGGGCCCAAATAATCTGATCTCTGCAAAATATGAGGCCAGCTGGGGGAACAAAAACTCTAAATACTGTATGAATCTTTTGAAAAATAGAGCCTAAACTGTTTTTCATCCCTTCCCCCCACCTCACCATTACAGTAAAAATGACTATAGATAGTTTTGCAAATTGAATGATAAGGGGGACTCTCTGGACGCCACCACTGAATATCCAACCAATCATTCAGAACAGTATCTTTGATGCAGTTTGTCATTCTGTGTGCTTGTTGAACACTTCACTATCATCATGAGAGTTTTTTTTCAGCCAGGCTCCAACTGCAACATCAGCTATACAGCTCTCTGCTGCCTCTCTGCCTATAGCACTTGTGCTCGTGACCCCTTCCTGACCCGCACACTCCTTCCATGTGGTAATGTATTACATTAGGTTTATTCCTAAGACATAAAGGAGATAGGCAGCCTAACCAGCCAATTCATCACAATGCAGCAACATCAGCTTTATTGTTATAATAAAAGTAGCCATAATAATTTTTATAATGCCTTGCTATGTCACTTGTCAGAGTGCAATAAATTTGCATTTAAGAAACATGACTGACTAATGAAATCATCATGAATGCATTTCCTTACTTTTCAATGCCTGATCCACCATATAGAAAAGCTAAAACACTTACGGGATATTTTTACCATGACAATTCTACAACAAATTCCCACCATTAAATCTAGGTTTGGAAGGCTGACATTTCATTAATCTTTTTTCTTTCATGCAACTCACTCTCTTCATTCTGTCATATCAGCTCAAAAGGTAAAATAAAATTACATTTTGAATAGTCACTAGGCAAGTAAATTGCATGGTGTATTAAAAAAGATTCAAATCTGCAATAAAACTAATAAGGCAATCGGACAGAGGCAGGGCCATAGACATAGTTTATCTGGACTTCAGCAAAGCCTTTGACAAGCTTCTGGGCAAAGTATATGACTGCAGAATATACTACTGTGTACAGAATCAGCAACCAGATGCTGAGTGCATCTGGTAGAGAAAGCTGTGATTGCAACATGGAAAGAACAAGACCTTAGTCTAACTGCTTGGTTGACAGGATTTTGAGCTAACTGGCTAGAGCTGTTGCCACGATTGAACCCTGGCTCTGGACACACCTGTAATTCAGTTTACAACAGGTGTTCCCCCATGAGCTAGGGTGAGGACATTACATGCAGGAAACATACACAAGGTGGACTGTTAGCTAGTTTGGGCTAGGAAACAGGAGGCAATGATAGACTGGCACTATTGTAAGTGAAGTATAGTAATCGGTAGTATCCCTCAAGGTATCAGTGTACAGACCACTGCTCTTCGAAATTTTCACCAATGATCTTGAAGCTGGAGTCTCCAGCAGGCTGTGTAACTTCACTGGTAGCACTAAGATGGCCAGAGTCATGGTCTTCTTGAGGATGGGGACAAACTTCAGGAAGACCTCAATGATCTGAATGACTGGACAGACTCATGGAGTCTCTGATTCAGCATAGTCAAATGCAAGGTGCTACAGCTGGGGAGTAAAAACAGAGGTAGGACCTACACACCGTGTGGTGTTCCTCTTTTTGCAGTGGAGGAGGAGGAGGAGAAGGAACCGGGGTCATAACAGACAAGTGCTGAAGCATAACGAACAGTGTGTAGCCACAGTTGTTAAGGAAACTGGAAGAATGATGGGGTGCATCGAAAGGGGTGATAATGACCAACAGAGCAGGGGAAGTAATTCTGCCACTTTACAAAGCCCTGGTCAGGCTTTCCCTGAAGTACTGCTAGCAGGTCTGGCACCCTCAATACAAAATGGACATTGTGGCAGTCAAGATGGTACAATGCAGGACCAGTAAAATGATAAGAGGTATGTGAAACAGAAGCTTTCAGGAAAGGCTGGTTGCTCATGCTCGCAATTATCAAGAAAGGCTGGGAGTGGACATGATCTCAGTCTTCCATATACTCAGGATTATTAGCAAAATGAAACAGACAGAGCTGTTAAACCACAAGTCCTCCAGTAGGACATGGGGGCATGCCCTTTAGCTGAGAGGTGGTAAATTCAGAGATAAAGTTAGAAAGTACTTCTTCACTCAGTGCATGGAGAATGTATGGAACAGCCTACCAGTGGAGACAGTGGACAGTACAGGCCTTCAGAGCAAGCCTGGACAAATTTCTGCTTCCCAAGGGAAGCACTGGATACCCTGGATAGTAGAGGGTAGGGAACCCCCTTTAAATTAGTACATATATCGACGGCATACTCATTCATACCTGCTTATGATGCAAGAGAAGTAGAGGGCATGATGGAGCTAGACCCCTTCCAACCCTAAATCATGTTACTATGTTACAAAGTGGGAGTATGTTGGCCATGGAAGCATAGATGCAATCAGAGAGAGTCATAATTTAGGTTCCCTACCAGTTAGCCTGGGAATCAGTCACAGATGGCCCTGAATAGCTCCTGGACCTGTTTTTTGAGGGACAGATATGAGTAGGTTGACCAGAGCTAAGTATGAATCGAGTTTCATATGGATAGGAGTTTCCAGGAGAACTCTCCCTGTCCAGCAGCACAGAGGCATCTGGAAGTAAGTAAAGAGAGGGGATTAGAGTGACAGAGGAGTAAGAGTGTTCACCCAGAATTTAAAAGATAATAAGATTCCATGTGTGAAACATTGCCCTTCCAGGGATGGCCACCCTAGGCTTCAGTACTGATCACAGTGGTAGTTATAAAGAGAAATGTTTAAGGGTAAAGTAGTAGAAACCATTGTAAAGTAGTCCAGTCTGGCTAGGTAGAAATTAAATACTACACCACAGATAGTGTCATCATACTCAAAAACTGGGACAATCATTTTGTGAACAACCTCCCATCTGGCAGCAGGAGTGAGTCAAGATTTGTAGAGGTGAAGAGCGCCAGGCTTGAGGAGAAGGTGTGAAGAAGGGAGTCAATATGGATGGAGAAGACAATAGACTGACTTTCAACCAGATCCCTAGGTGCCTGAGCAAAACAAAGTGTCAGTGGGGAGCCATCATAAGTCTTAAGCAAGTGGTGAGGGGTGAATTCTGTCAGTTCTGACTTTGAGCTAAAGGCCATAGACTCTGTCTTCTTGGTATCCATGGTTAGTGGGTCTAAACTAAACCTTCTCTGAAAAGTGTCAAGATCAGATTGAATTTGTGATTCATGTAACACATTATTTGGACCATTGGCAAAAAGTCCTGTATCATCCACACCCATGTGGATATAAGAGGAAACGCAAGCTATATGCAGGTCATTCAGGATGATGGAAAATAATATAGGACCTGACAGTCTTGAGAGGCATTGGTATCAGTCAGGATGGGAGAGGAGGTAGACCCCCACCATGTGCACAGATTGTACACAGTTTGACAGGTAGGAGCTGAATAAGGTAGTAGCCTGCTCAGACAGCCCCACACTGATTAGCTTGTTCAGCAAGAGGAGTGAGAGACTATGTCAAAAGCATTGAAAACATTGATAAACACAGTCAATGTGAGGAGGCCCTGATCCATCCTGATTAGGAAAAAATTTGTGAGCCTTAGAAGGGAGGTAACAGTGGCATGACTGGTCTGGAAACCAGATGGAAAAGGGCTAAAGAAAAGAGGATATGGCTTGAAAGGCATAGAGTTGGAATTGGACAAATGTTCTTATTTTTTTGCAAGGACAGGAAAGAAGGAGATGGGCTGGTAGTAACCAGGTGATGAAGTATCCCTACCCTTATGAAAAATAATTATTTTAGCCTCCTTCCGTGCCAGGGCACTTTGGAGGAAAGAATGGAGAGATTATGGAGGGCAGTGACAGTGGCAACAATGCAGGACAAGAAGGAAGTAGAAGAGCTGGGTCCAGGCCATCAGTATTGCAAGTGTTAACATGAAAGGGGCCTATGAAGGGAGTTGGAGCTCTCACTAGCCTTTGCACTAATGTACTAATGGTATCACTTTGCATCTCCTCTGGCTTGGCATTATGTATTTTCTATTTTGTTTATTTAGCCCTCATCAATGAAGCTGCCTACCTCTACCTGTATCTACCACCCAGCCTCATCTGACTCCTTCTCCGATGAGTACCTGTCCTCATGGGGTCCATAGGGCATCCCTGCTCTGTGGAGTATTCCATCAGGGGCAAGACGGGGAATTGTAACCCTTCAATCTGTCAAATGCCAATCAGTGAGAATCCTTGATTCCATCTCTCCTCCACTCCCCATCAACATTGGTGTCCCTCAGGGCTCAGTGCTTGGTCCCCTACTCTTCTCCATTTTCCTTAATGATCTTCCCACAGCATGCTCATCCTCTTCTAGCCACATGTACGCTGACAATACTGTTTTGTACAGTTCCGGCAAAAACCCTGCTGCTGTGCAAACCAGCTTATAGCATGACTTCAACCAAGTTCAGCTCTGGTTTGCATCTCACCAGCTTTTTCTAAATGCCAAAAAGACAATCTCAATGACTTTTGTACCAGGCAGAGACTCTCTAGGCTCCTGGCCTTACCCATCTTCAACACCCTTGATGGGACCATCTTGGTGGACACCTCCTCATTTACCTATCTGGGGGTTTGGCTGGACCAGTACCTCAACTTCTCTGTGCATATCGATGCTATCCTGAAGAAACTGTGCCCCAAGCTTGGTGCTCTGTACAGAAATCGTAGTTGCATCCCGCTGACTCCAAGGAGCGAAATTGTCCAGAAGATGATACTCCCCATCTTTGACTGTTGTGACGTATCTATGGTGCTGCTCCCAAATCTTCCCTGACCAAGCTGGACACTCTCTTTAACTCCTTCTGCCACTTTGCTATTGACTCCCCTTCCCGCTCCCACCACTGTGAACTCTATCGCTCTCTAAACTTCCTTTCACTATCTCACAGACGCATCTCTCACTGCGCCAAACTAACTTCCAAATTCTGGTTCGGGGGCTCCCCTCCTATCTCTCATCCTCCCTGTCCACTCCACCTCCCCCATCCACTCTCTCCAGATCAAATGGCGCTCACTTTTGTAGCCGGTCCTCACCGCTCCACCTCATCGGTCAGACTGGTTTCGCCCATCATTTCCCTAAAATCTGGAATTCCCTTCCCCCAAAAAACACGACACTCCTCCTCCAACTACTCCCTTACCTCTGCCCTACACAATTACCTTTCCTTCAGCTGTTCGTGTTTTAACCCACCTTAATACCTATCCCCAGTTTCTGCCTTCCTACCAAGACCCCCCCCCCAGCAGGGTTCTCAACATCCTGAAGGGGAAATCAGGAAATGGCTACCCCTTCTCCTCATATTCAGTTCTTGCCTCTCTCCCTCTCTTCTCCACCTGCCCTTCTGGGTCACCAGTGTGCACAACCTAACCCCATCCTTTTTACTCCAACAGTGCTTGCGTACTACCTCGAGCCTGCTCCTGATACAATCATGCACTATAAATGATTCTATCGCATTATTACTCTTTTGTATGCTGATATGTTCTTTTGTATGATTTTGGACGTGTATTGTAATTTACCCAATGTTTCACTACTGTTTATTGTACAATACCTTGTGTCCCAACTGTTGCACAATCTTACAATGTTGTATTGTTTGTACTACCCACATACTACTGTAACTGATCATCCTTCACAACCCTATGTAACCCCTCCCCCCAGATCGCACCGTAAGACGAGCAACTTGTTGTTCAGTGTGCCCTCCTGGTGAGACATTTCAATAAATAAATAAATGTAGAGGTGGGTGGTTGGCCAGAGTTGTGGGGCTCTGCTGTGCTGGTGCCATGCTCGTGCTGCCATGTTTCGGGGTTTTCTCTTTGTTTCTTTGTTATGATCATCACATGGGATGCAGAGGGTGTGGCTCCATGGTGCTCATGTGCATGCAATTGCATGGCCCCAGTCCAGAACCAGATTGAAACCCAGCTCCCAAGAGCTCTGCTATCTTCACCACCACCCAGGTGGTCATGTAGGCAATAATACCTGAAAGAGTGGGTGGTATTGTCCTATTCCAGACTGCCCAAGGGCGTAATGAGGCCCGATGCCACAGGCAGAGGGCCTTATAGCCCTTGAAAAGTCCAGTATAGCACAATACTACCCACCCTGGAGGGTATTATTATGCTTAGAAAATGGGTCAGATGTAACTTTTTATATAACAAAAGATAAAAAAAGGAAAAAAAAATCAATAAAAATATATTTTAGGTCACTTTTTCTGTAAAGTAGTCCCTCTACTAGAATACCTGCTAGGGCACTTGAGGGCACTGCAGTGTGTGAGAGCAATTTTTGTTGTTGTTGTTGTTGTTGTTGCTTCAGTAACAGCACCCCCCACCCCACCTCCCATCCCCCATGTCCATGTTATCTGCTACCAGTATTGCTGCAGATACAAACACCAGTTTGAATACTGGTAACTTTTATTTTTTTATCTCTGTTCTGGGCTTCGTGGTTGTGGTGTGGTGTGGAAGCAGGATGTAGTGTTCACGGACCCACTATGTGAACCCGTTAGTGAAAGAACAGGGACAGAGGGATAGGGAATTAGAGTCCTAGTCAGCTATTCAAAATGACTTTTCAGGTAACTGGCTGTTTCAAACTGTTCTGACCATTGTGCTTACATTGGGACTGTGGAGCAATGGGGGAGGGGGGCAAGCGAGGAGTGTTAAGCTGTGTGCAGCGGTATTAAGATGAGCTGTGACTGTTTATTGTATTGCAGTGGTGTTGTGGGGAAGGGGTGAGCTGTGAGCGTTTAGTTGTGTGCAGCAGTATTAAGGTGAGCTGCAGCTGTTTGCTGTACTTCTGTGGTGTTGCGGGTCAAAGAAAAACAACCACAACAACAAGACAAAAGTTTTCCATAGGGAATGTTCACGGTTTGAAATACATCATGACCATTGTCCACAGGTGGTGAGTGTTTAGGTAAGTGGCTCCAATGCAGGTGGTAGCACTACCAGCAGTCTTATCAGTTGTTGAGTACTTGTTTTTTTGGGGGGGGGCTTGTATCTTATTCCCTGGTCTGCCGGCCCTCATCCACCTGTCCCTCCAGCCCCATCACCCCAGCATCCGCTGGGACTCACCTCTCATGCCTACTCCTCCTCCAAGGTGCCCAACTAGCCAGATGTGGAGTCTGCAGGTGAGTGGTTTCATCTTGTGGCCAGTCTCCATTTTCACCCCCTTTTTCTTTCCCCTAGTGCAGCGCAGGCGTGTGCAATGATGTCAATGGTCAATCTGCATGCACTACCACATGCTGCATGCCGGGCATCTGATCCACATCCACCCCTCTGTCTGTGGGTCCACTGTACCAGCCCCCAGCTGCCATGAAGGGCCAGGCAAGCAGTGGACTCCATCCCTAACCCTTCTGGGAGAGGAGAGCTGTCCTCCGGATGCTCGATCCTCTCCCTCCCCAGCCAACCCCGGCAACCCACTTGCACTGTGTACACCAGTCGCCGGCATGGCAGGAGGTAAGGCAATGATGTCTCAGCTCTCCATGCCACTTGGCCAGCCAGTTTTTGAGTACTTATGAAAGAAAAACAGAAAACTGCTTTTTGTTGTAATACCTTTAACTCTGCATTTTATATCTGAAGTTCATTTCACGGGGGGGGGGGGTGCTGCCTCTCTGTCTCTTGTTAAACGGGAGAAAGTAACATGGTGAAATTTAAAATGAAAATTCCATTGGCACAAGGATTTAAGAACAGAATCAGGCACCAAACACGGGGATTTATTATTTCCCAGTGTCTGTTGCCTGCCACAGATCGGCTGGTTGTCTCCTTAGCCAATCAACTTCAAGGATTTCCCCAACCCATTTTCTAAATTACAATAGAGAATGCTGTCCTCCCTCCCTAAGAAGAACAGCATCTTGTATAATTTTTGATCCTCCTCCCACCACCCCCCAGCCACCCCCAATAGCTAGTGTGGTGTGACATTATGGGTGGCGTCCTAGAGCTGCAGTGTATGAGCAGTCACTAGAACATGTCATCATCAGAATGGGCATGCCTTTAAAAAAATTTTTTTTTAATACTAGCCTCGATGTAGACTCCATAATAAGGCTGATGATATATTTAAGTATTTTAATTATATCACTTACCTTAAGAGTTCCCTGCACAATGTTAGAAATACACTTTCACTAAAAATAACATAGTGTATATTTTCTGAGGATGAAAAGATGACAGTTTATAGTTCTCATAGGGGACTGATGGGACAATGTATTAAATGTTTTCTGGCCATGCAAAATCCCAAAATGTTAAATCTAACTCAGTGTAAGAGATTCAACAGGGAATTATGGCTATTGTGTAGTCAGAATTAGATAGGCTTGAAGCGTGACCATTGGTAATGTCTGATTAAGAAATAATTCACAGACTAATTGCTCAAATCTGGCAAGATATACTGAGAAGCATACCTCTCAACTGCTATGAATTTTGCATAGTGCTGTGATTTTTACTCTCAAATTTACCCTTGCTCCACAAAGGTTTTCTGATGTTGTTTCTGGACCCACAAACTATTACATAATTGAATGAACTTGATAGAAACATTCCTTAATGCTGACTATATGGGACCCACTATTTGCAGACATAGTATTCTTTAAAATAAGAAAGAGCTACACATTCTGACCTTTTACTATGAATTTTGAAGGCCAGTGCAATGATTTTTCAATGCAGAGAGGCTGAGAGGTATGCTGAGAAGGACTGAGAGCAGGCATAGGTGACAGAAAGAGGTCAAGTAGAGACAGAAAGACAGCAAGTAAGAAAAGTAAATTGCATGATCTAGTGTATATCTGTTGTAATTCTTTGGTTTGTTGTGTTACCCAGTAAAGGAAGTTCACAGAACCCACAGCCCCAGTGGAGTCATTTATAACCACTACACTGGTCGGTGGCAAGTGGTGAAGTTGTTGCCAGTAAAACTTGTGGAAAATTCTGCCAAAGCATGCAAGAAGACCCAGCTGCTGCCTAAACAGAAATCAGAGGATTTTACTAAGAGACACATTTATACAAAATTATTTATTTAAGCACGTTTCTGCTTCTTGTTGCAGAATACAGTTACAGACAGAATTAGTCACAGGCAAAAATAAGAAAATGTATTTGGAAGAAAAAGAAAACTGTCTGCCAGACCTCATCATACATACATAGGCCACCATATGCAGCCACGGCCATGTCAAGTCAAGTCAGACTTTATTTTTAAAAAGTGCTTTTCAAATGACAAAGCGCATGGACAAAGTAAAAACATAAAATACCATTAAAAACACACAAATTAAAACAGGCAGTGCAAATAGGTTATCAATTAAACATCATCCGAAAAAGCTAGGTCAAACAAGCATGTTTTTAACACGGACTTAAAAGCCTCAGTGGACAGGCACTCTCTAATCTGATGAGGTAGAGAATTCCACAGGGTTGGTGCCACAAAAGAGGAGGCTGTGGCCCCAAGGTCTCTAAATAGACATGTGCGCCATGCAAAGCAAAGCACTGCGCAAAACATAGCATGCAGCCATATTCATACAGGCAGCATGTCCTGTCCAGCCCATGCTGCCTGTATGAATATTGAGCTGTGGTACTGCTGCACAAAGAGCATGTCTGTGGTGCTGCCATAGCCTTCTGCTGGCAACATGCACCCAGGAGCAAATGGGGATAGCACAACCTAAATGGGTCAGCACCTTTGCTCCTCCAAAATGCGGCCAGTAGCAGCTCTGTGCAAGGTCTCTATGCATTTGTAGATATGTAGGCATTGTGCAAAACTCTTGCCATCACCCTACCTTCACCAGAGCCCCGTTAACTAACAAAGAATTCTCTAGCAGCCTAATGGAACCTCTCCAACCCAATCCTTGATACAATATTTTGAAATTTTGTGACAGTCTAGTAGTACCCCTATCCCAATCCCCATTAAAATAAAGATAAGCTCTGGTAGTCCAGTGGTACCCCACCTGTCTCAATTTCCATTAAATACATTTGTAAACCCCCCACTCTCGGTGTCTAGGGGTATGCCAGAAGGTGATTTGGTGGGAGGGGATGGCTGTAGAGCCAGAAAACACAGTCCAGAGAATAAATATGCTCGTTACCTGGTTCGTACAATGTTGTGAGATGGCTTCGCATGCAGGGGAAGCAGGCACTTACTTCACTTTGTTGGGAACGCTGCTGGGGACAATGTTTGTTAAACAGTTAAAACATTTGCAGCAACATTATAGAAGTAAGGCCATTGTCCACTCCAAAATACAATGCAAATAACTAATTTACTGCAACTAACTAAATTAATATTCCACTCCATGGAGCGTTGGGGGTACGTAACAATGGTGGGAGCACTTCACAGGTACAGAACCTGACATTAAATCTGCAGCAATCTCTTTCTCCAACAGATTGACTTTCTTTCATGCAGAAATTCCCCCTGAGCTGGAAAGGCTACAATTACGGACAGCAGCACTATTATTGTGAGCTGAAAAGGGCTGCACCAGATGGATACTTCAAACTTTGCAATGTCCCTTTACATACTCATTGCACTTTAAACATTTTCTATCCACCAGCACATTTACTTGAACTTCTTTCTTTTGGTGTCTTAAATACTTAATCAGAGGTAGCAAACTGAGACAGCACGAGATGTTTCTACTGCCCCTGTCCCATTTCTTGTCTGCCTTCTTAAAGCAGGGGGCACTTTTATAACTGGGAGACTTTCATTTGTACATCGGTGTTAACGTTTAGCACGAGCAGTACCACCGAAAACCCTCCTCCCACCCAATCACTGATGCCACATGCCTGCTCTGAGCATCCCAAGGAGTTCTATATATCAGAGACCCAAGGCACTTTCCGCCCATGCAGTGATTCCAGTTCAGGATTGCTTTCACCCAGTGGCCCAGCTGAAGTACTACATGGAGCACCCTGGCAGACTGCCACCCCACCTGTGGTCCTAAACAGCCACTCCCCATGCAGAACTCCTCATGCCTCCACAGGCAGCACTACCTTGAGAATCCCCAACACTGCAACGGTGCTTGGTCCGGGGAAAGGGGATAGGCTGCCACCACTATCCCACCAACGCTCCAGGCTGCTACCTCTGGACTGTGCCCCAGACCCCTTCTGCAATAACTGGCCCAGCCACAGAAAACATACAGGCTCTCAGGCTACACTCAACCACAGGTGATAGTGTCAACTTCATGGACCTCAAACCGGTGCCTACCCCAACTAAGGTGCTGGAGATCACTTGATGGGCTCCATTGTCCTTCTTACCCAGGCTCCATCTCCCATAAAATGGCACCAAAGGGATCTCATCACTTGCTCCACAGCTTCCTCATGACCCTTCACAGCCCCAAACTGCCACACTTTGCCAATCTTCAAGGGAGGAGGGCTGGGGCTGTGAATGACCCACCCTGGCCCTGCCTCAGTCCTCATGGCTGAACTTGCAGGCTGAACCCCAACTCTCTCCTCTTTTCTCCCCCCAAAAATCCCCTTTTTGGTGCCAAGCCCTCTATTTATACCCCACTGGGAGCAGGCAGGGCCACATCCCAGACCTAGCAGCACCATATGCTTTCCCTGCCCAGCTACACCTAGTTATAACAATTTAACTCATAAGCTCCCAAAGGGGTGCTTGCACATAGATAGACAGTGGCGGCAGAAAAAGGCTCTTTGACCCATCCTGCATGCCCACCCTATCTAGATACTTTTTACTTGCCCTAGTTGGCATTCCTTGTATTCAGTTGCTGCCTCCCTGTTCCTGATTAATCTCACATGCGTGTCCCATCCCAGCTTGAAACTACTGACTGATTTAGCTGCACCACCTCCTCTGGCAGGTTATTTCAGTCATCCACCACCCTTTCCAAGAAGAACTGCTTATGGGTGTCCTTTTTTAATATACCTTCCGAAAGAATTAGTGATTTCCTTCCCATTCCTGTATTTGAACTCAAGGAGAAGAATTCCTTGACATTCACTTGTATATCCCCTGCAGGTACTTGTAAGTCTCTATCATGTCACCCCCTCCCTCTTTTTTTCAAACATGCATGTTTAAGTCCTGCACCTTCTCCTCATATGTCTTATTCCCAAGACCATGGACCATCTTGGTTGCCCTGTGCTATACTGCCTCCACCTTGTTGCAGACTTCCCTCAGAAGTGGACTTCACTACCTTGTGCAGTATTCCAGGTGCTGTCAACCATAGACCTATACAGTGGGGAGATCCCCCTCAGTCCTTCTACTGCTTATACCCTCCATTTGCATTCCAGCATCCTGTCAGCTTTGTCCACTGCCCTATTGCAGTGTGCAGTCATTTTTAGGCTCTCTGATATCATTAACCCCAGGTCCTTTTCTTTCATGGTGCTATCTAGCTCCAACACTCCCATTTCATTCTTCACCCTTTGGCTCCTTTTCCCAATGTACATTATTTTACATTTTTTAGCACTGAAGTCCATTTGCCAGATCTTTGACCAGCTGTCTGGCTTCCCCAGATCCTTTCTAAATTCCGTTCTTCCTTCTTCCATGTCTTCCCTTGCACAGATTTTTGTGTCATCTGCAAAGAGGCAGATCTTACCCTTGATGCTTTCACCTATGCCACAAATGAATATACTGAAGAGGACCAGGCCCAATACCAACCCCTGAGATAGTCAGCATATGACTTCCATTATCTCTGAAAACTCCCCATTAACTTCTACCCCTTTGGGTTCTTACCCCAAGCTAGCCCTCCACCCAATTTGTGATTTTGTCCTCCACCTCAAGGTCTCTAATCTTTTTGACCAGCCTCCTGTGGGGAACAAAATCAAAGACCTTGATGAAATAAAGGAAATCTCTGGTAGTTCAGTGGTACCCTCACCAGCCCTGATCCCTATCGAAATAAAGGTAATGCCTGGTAGTTCAGTGGTACCCTCCCAACACACCTGTCACAATCCCTACTAAAAGAAAGGTAATCCCTGACAGTGCAGTGGTACCCCCCAACCTGCCCTGATTGCTATTGAAAGAAAGGTAATCCCTGGTAGCTCAGTGGTATCTCACCCCCACACACCCTGATCCCAAATGAAATAAAAGTAAACCCTGGTAGTTGAGTGACACCCTCCTCCCACCCCAATCCCCATAGAAAAGTTAAGTGACTCTCCTGGCCATCCACTCAGCACCCACTACGCTCCATCCGTCGGCTGACATATGACTCATCCAAAGCAGCCAGTCATTGTCAATACAACGTGCATTTTAGTCAAGGACAGTAAATGTCTTATGAAACTAAATTGAGCATAGTGGGTGTAATTGCCAGAGAATGACAAGGCTTACCTTTCATGGGTATATTGTTATATCTTTAATGGCCAGTTTCAGGTTTATAGTGACTTGTAGAGAACCTTATGCACACTATACAGGGTGGGATGTAGGTACTCAGACCTGAACCCCCTGAATAAGGGTTTCCCCACATTACATTTGGGTTGTCTTTTCCACAGAATTAGATAAAGCTACTCTTATCTTTCCCAGTTCTACTTTTTTGAAATTATGGTTTAGAGTCCTTCCAGCAATAGGCGCACTGTTGTGAGGATAAACAAGTAGTCCAGCACAGAGATACTGATGTTGAATTAATTATGTGCTTTGAAGAACTGCCCACTAGGTTAGATCCTGAATGGGGGGGGCATAGACAATATCAACTCAGTTTCAAAATAACTGTGGAGCTTCTCAAATGCACTTGCATAAGGTATTTGGAAAGTAAGATGTTGCTGCATTTTTAAACCTTCCCGAAGTCAATCTGCAGACAGTCAGGTAAATCAACTGAGGGCTACACTGCTGATGTTTGTAGGCTGGTTAAGAAGCTTTTCCTTTATCTGAAACTACTGCAGCTGCATATACAGTATGAAACTATTTACAGTGGCAGCCATCTTCCACTTCTACCACAGAAAAGTTTACCACATTAAGGTACTACAATACTATCCTTCACCTTACAGCAGTATTATTCAAAGTACTATATCAGCTGAAGTGTTACTTTATTGTGCTGACTAAGCACAGTAAGGTAACACTTTAGCTTATGTGGTATCATAAATGATAATGAGGTAAGAGGGAAGGGCTGTATTACAGTACTTTAAAGTGGTAACCTGTCCTGAGGTAAAGTGGAAGATTAGGATAGCTACCACTGTAGCTTACTCCCTGCACCGGAAAAAAAAAACTCCAAATAAAATGTCACAAAATGAGTGTTAAGACCTTTGAGGAGGCTTTACAAATTGTCAAACAAGCACAGTTGGCATGCCAAGCTGCAAAGACTATTTCCTTGTGATGTAATCTGTTAGACAAACAGAACTTTTGCCCACCCTGTCAGTAAATTCTGTATCAGAGGTAGAGCAACCATTGCTAAAAGTTGAGGGAGGAACTTGCTAACAGTATACAAGACATGCAAACAGATATTAACACATGAAATTATCATTGCATCCTTTGAATAATAGAGCAAAACACCAATAAAACACCGGACAGGGGTGGCAGTAAGCATTGCACTAGGTCTCCATCACCTTACAGTTGTGGCTGAAAGGGGTATGGCTCTGCACATGAGAGAAGTACACCACACTCATCATGTTGAGCATCTCCTGTTAAGAGTACTCGCCCTTGCAGTTACTCACCAAGACAGTAGGTGATCGCCATAGTGTGCAATATTTAAGGTTGTAACATGGCACAATAAATGATGGTGAAATTGAGAAAGGAGATTGGTGCAAAGGCATCAGCAGACGGAAATGGAGCGGGTATTAACCCACCAGTAGAGCTCACTGGCGCCCTTCCACAAGCAGCCACATGGTGCAGCACTGCGCCGACAACGCATACGGTACAGATTGAACAGTGCTGTATTAGAGCCCACTTGCGCCCTTCCACAAGTGGCCACACAGTGCAGCACTGCAATGAGAATGAACAGGGTAAAAATACAATGCATTAGCACAGGTCGTTCGGCATCGGGATCGCGCAAAACAAAAAATGCAAGCGAAGAATTACTACGTGTTGTCATCTCTGTCTGTGTATCACACTCTCTGTGCCTGTAGATGGTGGTGATAAAGCAATGGAATGGTGAGAACAGAACCAGACACTGAGATACCAAAATCGCGAATGACTACACAGATACAAGGAGCACAGCAAGCACCGGAAAACAAACACAACCAGTAAAGCAATGCCTTTTGTCCTCACATCTCTTTTTCTATCTGTGTTAGAACTGGGCACAACTTGCGAGAGATAGATGTGTGATACAATGACACATGAGTATATGGATAGTTTGCAGTGTCAGTGTAGGAATGGAAAGAAATGTCCCACAGTGCACTGCCACTATACAGCATTCGGATGTAGCGGCGAAGCAGTAAGCATAAAAACGATCGGTACCAATCAGTGAATTGTTGTCTAGTTTTTCTCTTCTATATGCTATTAGTCACGTGGTCACAAGTCTAAAATACCGAACACCATCTAAATGAATGTCTATCGGCAAGCATGAATGCATACCTTCTGAGATGATCTCACTGTGCTCTATCCAAACAAGCGGTGCATAGTTTAGCATGCACCAATAGTACTGTGATATAACGTCTCTGTACTTTCCACTCAAATTGTCGCCGCACAATACTCCAGTCACACTTGCCATGTTACAAGCACATTAATCACCTCCAGCGTCGGGCTCTACTGGGGATTAATGCCCGCTGGGTGGTTGGAAGCACTCGGCCTTTGGCCTCATGCACTAACCCCCCCCCAGCAGGGCATTAATCCATGGTAGAGCCCTCCTTTGTTGGTGATTATTGCTTTCTTATGGTTCCCCTAGCCACAGTAATTAATATCCTGATTACTAATGGAGAAAGTGTGGGCGAGTGGTTAAAGCTCCAGCTTGGGAAACAGCATATCACAGATTCAAACCCACACAATGACCTTTAGCAAGTCACTTCACCTCCCAGTTTTCCAGTCCCTCTGGCTGGGAAAAGGGTTAGAAACATGGCCCCACTGACAATGAGATACTGCATCTCAGCTAGACTGTGTTGGATAAATCACATGTAAACAAATATAGGCATTCCTCATTGTACGACAGACACATAGCATTATCCACAGACTGGCATCTGAGTCACAGACCTGGGGATGATTACTGTGCTGAGGCATACTCTGCCAAATATCTAACTTTTGATTACTTTTGCACTCATGGTAGAACTTGCAAATGTGTTTTTTCCCCAAAGAATATGAGAAAACAACAAAAGGCCATCATGAGCAGCAAAATGGGTGTTAACTGATGCTGTGGTACAATCATCAGCTACTCTAGCAGCTGCACCACAGGAGAGTTATTTAATTTCCAATAAGCCTTGCTAATGCCTCTACATTATCAACTGATGGCATGCCTGACCTAGTCAATGGGGACACCCCTAAATGCCTCTCTTCACATATTGAACATTTACATTACTTACAAATCTGATGGGTAAGGAAGACTCGAGATTATTAATTATCTCCTCATAATTGCTAATCTGATTTTTTTCATGATTGACTGTGGACTTTAGATATGCATACAGTGTATTGTTTTCTGACATCCCTGTCCTTTTATACTTTTGTTTTACTTTCTTATAATATTCCTATGCTGGTATCAGTTTATCTTTCGTGAGTCAAATCTACAGCACCAACATCCCCGACCGTGACAGATACAATGCCGAATGTCGGCATTATACTGTCAGGGATGTCGGTGTGTTTTCTTTTGAGGGGCTGCACCCTCCAAACCCCCATGTGGGAGGCTCCACTCCCTACACCCCCCCAGTCTCTAGATATACTACTCTGAGTCGGAGTTGTCTCAGGGACGTGGTGAAACATTGGGAAATGCAATGTCAGTGCCAGCGGGGACCATTATAGTGACCCAATGCTTTCCGTCGAATTCTGTCACTGTGATGGTCTTTGTTGTGGTGGTGTTGATGTGTGGTCAGTACACAGCTGGTATCGCTGTGATTGTCCTAACCAGGACCTCCTTGAAACCGAGCATTGCTTGGCTGAGCTGTTTCCTGGCAAAACAAATAAATACAATTACAACTGCAAATATCTGTAATTATGGGCACTGAGATCAACATGTTTTTGGACACTGACACTGACTCAACTGTTTCTCATATCAGTGACTCAGTGCCGATACTGATTCCTGCTCTACACGGAGCAGCAAAATAATTTAATTCTGGCTAAGTTGCTCACAGACACAGACTACTGCCTGGACACTCTGAGTACTCTCACACTTACAATTTGACTGGGTAAGCATGATCTACAAGTTATCCAAAATGCTAGCCATTCTATGTTATTATGCTGGGATTTCTTTCACTAAAATATTTTCCCATAATTGATGTAGCAGCTGGACTTTTTCATAAGGAGGCAGTATAGCATTGTGGTTTAGGGCACTGAGCTCTAAACCTGGAGAACGAGTTTGAATGTCACAGCCCCCACTTTGTTTGTTTGTTTGTTTGTTTGTTTGTTTGTTTTAGTTGTTAACCAGGTAGGAACACTGGATCAAAGGCCCTTTTTCAGGTTCAACCTGAACATAGAAACAGACAATACAATTCACAATAAGCATTCACAAGTTATGAATAGCATTTATAATTATCCAATGACTTTAAATATACTTTAAGATTTGCTTTAAATGCGCTTAACGACAAGCTTTTATGAAGCCAGCAGGGTAAACTGTTAAAAAAAAACTTGCATATTGTGTGACCCTGAGCAAGTCCCTTAAGTTCCTTGTGCTCCCAGGTTGCACCTGGAAACAAATTTCGGCTTAGTGTGCCTTTCCTGGGTTAACAAGTTCCACTTTCCTATATAGATATATGGCCAAACTCTGTCACTGTTGCAAGCAAGTAAACTTGCATCAGTATGATATGCTGCTCAAGTCTTCATACAAACTACGGTTCCTCCATATATTAAAGAGCATTGTACTGCTACCTTAGTAACACAGACTGAAAACAGCATGATTCCTTTAAAGGGTTCTTGGAACCATACCACCTAGATGTTGAAGGGCTGACTGTTGCACACATTTTTAACTCCTACTGAAAAGGGAGTCACTAAAATACATGTGATAAATCCAACCAGCTATCCTATAGAACTACAGCCCATTTGTGGATTTGTCATTTTTATCCTGCAAACATTATACAAGAGGTGCCAGAAGTAGAACTACAATAGGCACCAGATTTCCCTGCTTTGTGTTACCTGGCAAATTCAGTGGCACTGTCCTGTTAATTGCCTAGGGATACCCAACTCTATACTTGTACCCCCTGAAGCCACCCCCAGAGCAGATCCAATTTTTAGCATGTTTGCTGGACTACGGTGACATCTTCAGTTAAGGGCCAAATGATTTTAGTAGGATGGACATTTTGACACACAACATACCAACAAGAGATGCTGTCCTACTAAGAAAAGGAGCTTATCATGCAACACCTAAATTACAAAATTAAATTCTACTACAGGTTAAAGATATTTCATTTAATTTAATTTCATTTTTATTTGTTAACCGGGTTAGGACTCTGGGCCGAAGCCCTTTTTCAGGACAGACCCGAACATAAAACATAACAAACAATACATCAAAATATACAACATACAAAATTTACAAATAACATGAACAGTCAGACTGTGCTAACAAATGTTGTTTAAACTTGACTTTAAAATATGGATAGGACTTAATTAACCTTAATGAAACTGGTAACCTGTTCCAAAGTGAAGAAGCCTGGTGATCAAATACTCGTAGGCCATAATTATTATTAGCACCTTGTACTACCAACACTACCCCCTGAAATACTCTCAAATTTACCTGAACTTCACAAACCTGAACCAAATCAGATAATGGAGATAAGCCATTCGAATAAATGGCCTGATGAACCAATTTACCTAAAGCAAATTTGTATTTAAACTGGGGCAACAACCATTTCAGTGAAGAATATAAAAGGCAATGGTGAGTCAAAAAAGGAGCATCCAAAACAAACCTACAAATGTTGTTATAAACAACACTTAGAATTTGCTTCTCTTTGGTTCCCAACTTAACATACAACAAGGAAACATAGTCAAAATATGGCATTAAGACACCATTAGCCAATTTCAAATGAGAATCATAAAATAAATAAGGTTTGAATTTATATAATTGGCCCAACCTACAGTGAATTTCTTTTTTACTGACTTTACCTGAGAAAGATAAGTCAACGAGGGGTCTAAAAGAACCCCCAGATACCTAAATTCTGACACCTGATCAAGTAAATTCCCCTGAATATTGTGTATAGTCAGGGAAAGATGTTCGCCAAGTCTTACAGAACTTCCAAACAACATAACTTTGGTTTTACAAATATTTAAACGCATCAAGTTGGTAGTAAGCCAATGGCATGATTTCTTAAACTCATCTTCCAACACCATATTTATATAATCCAAAGAATTTCCCTGACAATACAAAATCAGATCATCAGCATGCAAAAGACATTTACACTTATCAAAAATAGAGAGGACTTGATTAATAAACAATGAAAACAGCAGGGGTCCAAAAACAGACCCCTGAGGTACACCACATATAGTATAACAAACTGAAGAAATAATCGAACAAATAGAGACAAACTGAGAACGGCCCTGCAAAAAATCAGAAACAAGTTCAACTGCAAAAACAGCCAATCCAAGGGCAGCAAGCTTCTGAATAAGCAGCGAATGATTTATCAAATCAAAAGCCCTGGACAGGTCCACAAAAACTGCCCTGTCAACATTCCATCATTACAACCTTTAAGGACAGTGTTCGTGAACCTGACCAGGGCTATATCCGTACCCCTGCCCCGCTGAAAACCATGCTGCTCTTCACAAAGGACATCGGCTGCCCCCCAAAATTCGTTCAACTGACTAGTGAACAATCTTTCAAAAACCTTCCACAGGGGATTTAAAATTGAAATAGGTTGATAATCCTCAACTCCAATGGGCCTAGCATTTTTAGGGATTATTACAACCCAAGCTATCTTCCATAATGAAGGAAAGACATTTTCAGAAATGCATAAATTGTATACTATACTCAAAGGTTAAACAATAAGTTGAGCAGCCATCTTAATAAACCTGGCATCAAGCCCACCCCCACAATCGCCAAACTTATCAGGCAAGCAATGCAACAATTTCAATACTTCAGTGGCAGTAACCCATCAAAAAACAAATTGAGATGCTACACTATTTTTCAATTGACTATTAACACAATTTGCTGAACCATTTCTGGGCACAATAGAATCAGTAGTTGGCGACTCAGAAGACAAAATGGGAACATTAACAAAACTCTGATTTAGCAAATTAGCCCTCTCAAGAGGATCTAAAACCACTTGATCAGAGATTCTAAGTGAAGTAAGGTATGCCTTAGCCTTTGGGGAAACAAGGCAGTCCCAAAATTGCCCTGGATTCCTAGATACATTCTCCAACTTAGCTGAAAATAGTCAGTCTTAGCTTGTTTCACCTTTCTTGACAACAGATTCCTAGCTGTCCTACAATCCTGCAAATGCCCAAAAGTTGGGAACATTTTATATGTTAACCAAGCTGATTTTTTTATTTTTCAAAAAACCTTCAACTCACTAGTATACCATGGATGTAACACCACTCGAACCTGAGATACTCGAAGGGGAAACAACTTATTCTGAACTTGTAACAACTGATAACAAAAAAAGTCAACAGCACAATCTGGATCTGGTATAGATGACAAATATGACCAATCCAGGTTACACAATTCCCCAAACAAGATCTCAGATGCAATATTTTTTAAATTGAGAGACTGCACAAGTCTGGACGAAATTTTTTGTCGTCTAAAATTCAGAACAGCAGAAGTAACCTGATGCTTACTAACAGAATCCCCAAGGACACCGACCCGAGACACCATGCCTACTCAATTAGTAACACACCAATCCAAAATAGTATGATTCATAGAATTTGAATTAAGTCTAGTAGGTTCAACAATAAGTTGAGATAATTTATGTGTATCTAACAAATTTTCAAAAGTACCATCCATATTTGCCCAATTCAAATTAATATCACCCATAAACACAAAATCATATTTTTGGAAAAAAGAGGAAGTCTTATCTAAAAAGTCTTGTAACCCCAACTTGCCATATTTAGGGGGATTATAAAGGGCACCTACAATCACATGTTTAACACCTCCTAATAATAGCTCAAACAGAATCCAATCATTCTGAATTTCAGCAGATGAGCTATTAGATAACACATTAACATTAAAATGTTCTAAATAATAAACAGCCACACCCTCTCCCACTTTTGTACCCTTACAATCAGACCTTATAATCTTATATCCAGGTAACCCACACATATCATCAGAGACAATAGGTTTTAGCAAACTCTCTGTAACTATCACCAAATCTGGTTTATATTCAGATATTATAAATTCCATATGAGCCAATTTTGGGAGCAAGCTCCGTACATTTAAATTTAAAATTTTAAGGCCACATGAATGATGCCACTCAAGTGAGTTTGAATCCAGAGGGCCAGGATTGGATTCAATATCACCTGATAACTTTAATAATAAACCCAGAACAAGCCATCGAATAAACATACATATTCCATTTAACAGCCTACCAACTAGACAAACCCCTAACAAGGCCAATATATAACCCACCATCCTAAGAGAATACTTTTCAGAGTACAATAAACAAACAGTAACTATAACCTTCTCAGACCTTATTAACATATGAGACATGCTAAAATCTTCACAGGGAGCATTGAAATAGAGCTGTCTGTAGTGATCATTTAATATTAGTGAATCACTCAACAACAGGCAGCAATATAACAACCCACACCAACCAATCACTATATATGCCTCCCAAACAGGTTTATACACTAATCTCATTTAACACACAATGACCACAGGCCCTCGATCACCTCGACCTCCTCAAACTCCTCTAACTTCTAACACTTTGCAGCACTGCACCGCATGGATGCTGCTTAGTCACCACTGTAAACACCACTGTGTTTACCTGGTGCAGCAGTTATACTCCTCTACTCCACCCACAATGGGCTGCCACCACCAATAGAGGGAGGAGGGCAGGCATACAGGTTAGCTGACTCAGTAGCTGTGGAAACACCTTGTGGCTAAAACGAGGAGTCAGCCAGTGATATGATATCGAAAGGAACTGTGGAGGAGAGTCATACCTATGGGCAGCACCAATTCTCCTGCTGTTTAAGAAAAATGGTCCATGGTGCTTCTGCATTGATTATAAAGGCTAAATTCTATGGTGTTAATGAATAATTAATGTTTTTGTTAATTACATTTGTTCTATGCATAACATTTAAACTATGTAGTACTGCTTTTGTGTATTTTGTACTTAATCTGTATTGCTGAATGTTTTTATATTAGCTCAGTTTTTGTCCTACTGATGGTCACTTTCGAAAAAGGCCAATTCTTGCTCAATACATCAACCAGAGTAAATAACAACAAAAATGAAATGAAGTAATGGTTAAGGATGCCCACCCTCTGCCAAGAATAGATGACGCATAGGATGTGTGGAAGGTCCATTTATGCTATGCATTGTCGGTCTTTCACCTGTATACTGATAAATCTAGTAAGAGAAACAAGACAAAGCTAAAACATCCTTCACCACTGGATGAGGCCTCTAACAGTCCAGGTAATGCCAGTGGGCCTGGTAAAGGCTCAGTACACCTTTCAGTATGTCCTGCAACTTTTGTTACGGGGCCTGTCATGGAAAATTTGTCAAATTTACGTAGATTAACATTGTTGTCTATAGTAGGAGATTCCCTAAACATCTTCAGCATCTCCAGGAAGCCTTTGGTCATCCAAGAGCAGCAGATCACAAATTGAATCCATTTATGTGCCTGTTTGCCAAACAACAAATCACATTTCTTAGTCATATTGTTTCCAGAGATGGAATACAATAAGGCACATGGAACAAAAAGAAGGTTAAGAAGCAGCCAATCCCATGAAACCCTACAAATGTACTGTGTGTGCATTCTGGGGGGGCTTTTCTTCTACAGACAGTTGATCTATCAGTTCACAAAAATATCAATGTATCCTAAATAGTCTCCCTAGAAACAGAAACCTTTTCTCTAAGCATCGCTTAGCCAGGCAGTTTTAACATTTTTTGCTGGACTCTAACATAGTCTCCAGTTCTGGCCTTTCCCAACTTCAGTCAATAATCTTACTTTTCACTGATGCTTACAATAGCTCCATTTGGGTATGTGCTGTTACAAAATGACCTCTGCTGGCAAAGAAGTGGTGACAGTTTATAGCAGTCACAATTTGACCCCTAGAGAAAGAAGATGGCCACTGCAATATATGGTCAAAAGTTGGATACCACTGTGTGGTCCATTAGAGATTTCTCTCAGTACCTCTCAGGCTTTCCCTTGCAAATTATAGCTGATCATCAGTTTTTAATAGATTTCAGAAAGATACCATTCAATAGGCACCCTACAGGATGGATAACTAAAACAGCATTGGAAATTTACACTTATAATTGCATAATAGTATACTGAGTGGGTTCTAGACATTCAAATAGATAGATAAATAGATAAAATTTTATTTTTATATAGAAACAATCATTATGGACAACTACAATCCTTATTTACAACAAATGCCCTGTACTGTTATAGACATTACATAACATAAATCCACAAACAATATGAAACATCAAGGGTAAAAAAATACATTAAACACTACAATAAAATCATCTCGACATCAGCAGGTGAAGCAGTCACAAGTTTTGTTCAAGATTTTCCGTACTGCAATCTAAAAATTTGCGCACAGAGTTCTTTGCCTTTAAATCAATTGGCAATGAATTCCAGGATTTAGCAATACCCATCTGCAAAGTCATATCTTTGTATTTATTGTGCATACGTACATAGGGTAAGTTCCAGTTATTTATCCTCAATTGGTACCTATTGTCCCTATGTAGTTCTGTTGTTACCATGTGGAACTGGGTGGTTATCCAGTGAACAAGGCAACAGCAACTGAGTGCTTACAAAAACAGTGACTCAGTTACGGTGCCTGTGTTCAGAGCTACCTGGCAGGGTAGCGACTGGATACCTGGGTTGGCGAGGTAGGGTGACAGGAAGTATGTGAGCATATGCACGGGGGAGGAGAGGAAGGGGAGGGAAGGTATGTAAGAGGGGGTGCGGCAGGCAGCTGCCAAGCTGGTCTGTTAACGTGGTGGGAAGGTGGTCGGTTGGGAGGTGCACGGTTCAGGTCTGGTGTGGAGCAGTATTTTTTTGCCAGCAGGCAGCTTGTATGTTTTTAAAGTATTTCACCCCTCCGACATGCACCCCCATGGAGTTGACAGTCCTTTAGTAGAGGGGTACGGGGGGGTGAAGCCTCCCTGTGGGTGTGTGTGCAGGGGTGCAGCCTCCACATTAAAAAAAACATAGTTCTCAGGCACCCCCTTGCTGTTCGCTGTGAGTGTGCATTGCTGAAATTCATTTTTGGCGATGTACACTTGCCCAAATGGTGATCACTATTCCACGATCGCCGTTATGACATAGAACCCTCAGAGGGTGAGCAACTTTTGATTTCAATAATTTGGAGCACCATGTTAACCATGCTAATTCTATGTCAGGAAGAACAGATAAATCGGCAGACACAGCTACTAATGTTGAGATTACCCCAGGTCATTTGAAATTGGTGCACACCTAGTCATCAACCACACCAGTGAACCAAAAGCTACCTGCAGTAAGTACTGTACATACCATAATCCAACTTTCACCACCTGGGGTTAGTCCTCCAGCTATATAGTTTGAAACAATAAATGTAACTGTTTCATCACATAATACTCTAACTAGCTCTGAATAACTTCCTTCCTTATTATTTGGTTCACCAAGTGATGGAAATGGCTTATGTGCTGAACATAAATCTTCCCATTTCTAGCAACAGGTTTCCAGTGGCTGGAAAAGGACATCAGATGGCTACCTTTATACACTCTTAAAGGGCTCCCATCTGCTTTACATGTACCTATGGAAGGAATACCACAGTTAAACCATCAAAAATGGAATTCTATTTTGTCAAATGCATCCTCCTCCTGGAGATCTACTTTTGCAGTTTGTGGTTACAATTTAGTCTTCATTGACATCCTTTAGTGAGCCACTTCAGTACAGATATGATGCTACACCGGATGAGTCATTGATGTTACTAGCAGTGGGCATACAATATATGGCATGAGGAATAAATAAATGGTGTCAGCAGTGTATTTCCTTTGACGTCTGATGGTCTCCTGTTCCACAGAAGCATGTACCCATGAATCACATAATTGCATCTTCAGAATTTCTCAGAATTGCAGATCTGGCAGAGCTACACAATGATTCATATGGGAAACCCTTTCTTTTAGTAGGGAAGATGGATTATTTTACCATGTTTCTCAGCCAGTATGTATTTCCTGACCAGAGGGCAATCATCACAACTGGCTACCACCTCCTAGAAGACTGTGTGGTGAAGAACATGGTGTTCCAAATATCCGCACACAGAAAAAAGCTACCAGTTTGAATCAGACCTGGTAGGAGATGTACATAGTTGCCTTGGAATTCATAAAATAAGGTCAACACTATAGCACAAAATGCCAGATGTGGTGGTAGAATTAATAAGTCACTATGCAAAATATCACCTTGCCAAGTTTCTTCATATAAAAGGAGAATGGCGTGATTATATCAAAGAAGAATTTGCCCATACTACAAATGTTCATTCTGCAAGTAAACTTACTCTTTTTTTCCAGGCTCAAACAGGGAGGCATTTCTAGCAGCAGACCAATTTTTAAGATGTTCCACCTATAGCACTATCACTCATGATACCGACAACCCCAGTTAGGGAACAAGCTTAGGTCATTGGGGGCCGGCCAGAGGAAGGAGTTTTGAGTTCCCCAGAGGATGCTTACCTCCTCCAAGGTGGGAGGGTGCCATCTTCTGCTGCAGTACTGTTAACTGCATGACCACAGGTGGCAGTGTGGGTGGAAGGGCAGTGGAAGGAAGGGAGGAAACATTGCTGATACCAGTGACCAGATGCATACACAGTGTGAGCAGAGCCACCCTGACTTCCACAAATGCAACATCTCCTGGGGTAGGGTGGAACCACAGAAAATGGCCCCAGCACCTCCACAATGACAGCCCATGGAAGCTCCCTTGTTCTCCACCACTCCAGATTGTAGCACCTGCCTGGTGACGTGTGCAATTTTAGGGGCATCCTCCCCACCCTGACCTCACCTGTGGGGTGAAGCCAAAGCACAATGCAGGTCAGTTACCGTGACTGGGGAGACTTGGGAGTTGCTTGCAGGACCTTAGGGATTAGGAGGGACTGGTGAGCAGGGGGCATAAACAGAATTTGGAAAAAAAGATACTCCATCTATGCCAAAGGCAACACCAGGAACTCCTAGTGAGTATACTGCATTGCTGTTGTGGAAACTGAACTCTTCCCTTAATCTAGTGGCAAAGAACAGCAAGTAACAAAAGATGTACCATGACTGGACTATAAAGCATTACCCATGCCAGAATGGAGAACTTGTGTAAATTAGGCTACTTGCAGCAGCTCAAAACAAACAAGCGTTTGTCAATGCTGTACATTCGCTTGCAGTGTTTTGCAGTGGTGTTTGGCATTTACGCAGGCCGCCCCCCCCCCAATTGTATCCATGTCCCTTCAGCATCCATATTCCAACAGAGTACCTCTATGCAACTCCTTTTGCATCTGATTAACATTTCAAGCTCATACTTCTTAAGTGCCTGTCTTAGGAATCCTAACGCCCTGGTCGTGCTCAGGGTTACGGGCCTGTGTGGAAACTGTGCAACGTGCACTTATGACACTGTCATTCAGTGGAATTATTTCACCAAATTTTCAACATAGGCATTTTGTCACCTCTGCTCATGAACACTGTCACTATGATTTTCTTACTGTGTACCGAACACTGATTTCCCACAGTGACAACGCTATTGTGCGCCGGAAGTGTGAAAACACATTTCAGCCAGGATGTGAAAATGACAGCTGTACTGTTCATAAGGAGGTTTGGGAAAATGCAAATGTTGAAAATCTGGAGTGAAACTATTACAGATTCATGAACTTACGAGTGCAGGTGGAAACTGCGCAACACACGCTCATAAAACAGTCATTTTTTGGAATTTCTTCACTGAATTTTCAACACAGGCATTTTGGGATGTCTGCTCATGAACAGTGTCACTGTGATTTTCTTACTCTGTACTGAACACTGATTTCCCACAGCAAACGCGCTATTCTACACCGGGAGTGCGAACACATGTTTCGGCCAGGATATGAAAAATGACAGCTGTACTGGTCATAAGGAGATGTGGGGAAATGCCAGTGTTGAACATCTGGAGTGAGAATATTACAAATTCACGAACTCACGAGAGTGAGTAGAACCTGCACAATACACACTCATAACACAGCCATTTTATGGAGTTTTGTCACCAGATTGTCAACATAGGCATTTTATGACCTCTCCTCATGAACAGTGTCACTGTGATTGTCTTACTCTGTAGCGAACACTGATTTCCAACAGCGACCATGCTATTCTGTGCCGGAAGCAAGAAGACACATTTTGGCCAGGATGTGGAAAACGACAGCTACACTAGTTATAAGGAGGTGTGGAAATATGCCAATGTTGAAAATCTGGAGTGAAAATATTACAAATTCACAAACTTACGAGTGTGCATGGAAACTGCACAATGCACGCTCGTAAAACAGTCATTTTTTGGAATTATTTCACCAAATTTGCAACATAGGCTTTTTGAGAGCCCACCTCATGAACACTGACACTTTCGTTTTGTTAATCAGTCCCAAAAGGTGATTCCGTGCAGTGACCACAAAATCACCTGTCAGGACTGAATAACGCCATGACAGTGACTGAATTCATGAGAAGGGGTCCCAAGAACCCCATGTTGAAAATTTGGTGCCAAAAGTCAAAAGAATGGGCGAGATATCCGCCTAAGTTGGAAAAACCTCATTTATACCATTATACAGCTTACCGGCATTTCCTCAGTTCACAATTGGATTTGAAGAGTGCAGACATGTTCCCAGTCCACGAAGATCGTCATGCGGGCTCCAGGTATGGGGTGGGGGTGTGGGGAGGTGGGTGTGCAGATGGTGGGCGCAGGTTGGTGGGGGGGCAAGGAACTCACCTAGGGATCATTTTCTTCTTTCACAGAAACAAAAAAGACGGATGCTTTTGGTACACTGGGGTGGGCTCCCAACATGCCACCTACATGTTTGTTGGGGGAAGTCTGGAGTTAGAGGGGAATGGGCACCCCCGTCGGTCATACAATGTGCATGGGGGGGAGGCATGAGCATGCTGGGGTGGGCTCCCAGCGTGCAAACTGGTTATTTGTTGGGGAGGCTGCAGCCGACGGGGGATTGGGCACCCCTGTCAGCCACACAGTGTGCTGGGGGGCATATGAGCCAAGGGGGATTGGACACCCCCCTCAACACACAACGTGGGGGCTGGGGAGAACACTAACTAGGAAGGGGAAGGACATTAGCAGATGGAGGAAGCTGGAAGGATTTCATACCGAGCTGTGTATGACAGCAGTTTGGCTCATGTCAGTATGCTAATTGCACACACGCTACCACCGCTGATTGCAGCAGACCTTTTCTTAGAAGTGAAGACCAACACAGCCAAACTGCTGTCATACACAGCTCGGCATGTATTGGTCAATAGGTTAGCACCTGCTACACTGAGCACTGCATTCGCGAGGAGGGTCATACACCGCCAAAAAGTCATACTGTTTCAAGACGTTCCTTGAGTATGCGCGATAGCAAATGCAATTAGGACCTCAGCGGAAGTGTCTATACAAGGTGCTACATCACTCTAATATCAACATTGGAGATACTGAGTAATGACAGTGAACAGGAACACACAGAAACTCAGTCCCTGTACTTTTTTTGCAGCAGGAATGGAGTTCCTATATTTCTTCTCATGGATATTGGAACTGAAAGGGGTTTCCATCACTAAAGTTAACTTGCACAGCAATGTAATTTTCCCAGAAATACTTTAATATCTCCAACTGACTCTAGTAGTATCTATACAAATAGATATGTCTTGATAAGAGTAATCCTTCAGAGTGAGGCTCTTCATTCTGTGTTTTATGTTTGCCAATGTCTGAGCTCCTGTACTTTTTGTCTACCACTTACACTGCTGAGATACAGTAACAAAGTATTATAAAACTGGCCTTGCAGTGCCAGTCTTCTGGTTAGCTGGGACCCATGGCAATACCAAACAGTATCCACATGGTTTGCACTTGCCACACAACTGAAAGAGTCAGGGCACACACTGTGATACAGCTTCCCCCACAGGGACAGACTGCATCTTCCTTGATTTCGAAGTATTTAAATATTTCTATATCCGAACTGCTGACACCTAAAAGTAATCTCAGCACCATGTCTGAAAGATCTTATCATTGGCTTTCAGAGCTAAAAGGACCTGGCATGCTTCCCTTCATCTTTAGGGCATCTGCAATGATCAGGATGAACAAGTTCTGGTTGTAGTTGACCTGGACATAAGCCATCAAGAAGATATGTTTTTTTGTCTGATTGCTGCTGTCTGTTCTTCCAAGCCTCATTGACTCTACCAAAAGAAGACCCATTCCCAATATAGCTCTTTGAGTTACATTAGTAGGCACACAGTCTCTCTCACCATGTCAAGGCTGTAATCCACCAGAAGCACAGCATATCTCCTAGTCCATGGTGTAGAAAACATCCTTTCTTCATTCATCTGTGCCCCACTTTTCAGGCATAGTAAACAGATTATCATCATATATGTAAGCAAGACATGACAGGGTGGTGGTTGTAATGAGTTAATGCACACCCAGATGCATAGTGTGGCACAAGACACTTATGCCGAGTGCCTTCAGTACCTGGGAGTGCATTAACCCATGACAACCACTACCGCAGAGTATCTTATTGCACCTATAAAATGGGTCCCATATAAAAATGTGATCCCAAAAAATAAAAAAAGAGGGAAAAGATCTCAGTTTATAAGATTTTTAATTTTGTTAAAAAACAGTTCCAGTTGTAGTACTTTTCCCACCATGTGGCACTGTTGGTAAGCAGTTCAGTTCATAGGCATGCTTACTCATTTAGTTTTAACTTTTCTATTGTAGAATAATTATTATATGATTTTATTTATTTACTTATTGCTACCTGTGGTTGATGATTTGCTCTGCTGCGAGTGAGTGCAACAGTGGTGCTGCAAAACAGAGCAAGTGGGAGAGGGGGAGAGAGAGAAATAGCAGGCTAGAGACTCACGCTGTGTGCTGTCAGTGGTTACAGAACCAGGCAGCATTCAGGGCACATCTGAGCACCAGTCAGGGCCATTAAGTGCTGAATGTTTCAAGCTTCAAAATGTCATAGTCAGTGAGTGATGTACTGAGATCCGGTGCAGATCACACTTTCTGAGTGAGTGAATGGGCAGGAGAGCAGACCAGCAGCTGAGACTAAGTGGAAGCGAGAAAGTGGCATAATGGCAGCACGCTGCTTACTTGCGGCAATGCTTGCAGCGGGAAGGAGCGGTGGTTGTCAGTAGTGGCGTCAAGAGGCTTTCTCCATTTCAAATGCCACCACTTGACCATGCTCAGTGACAGGAGCGTGTGCTCTTATGAGTTGATGCACCCTCCCGTTCTTGGTCCCACAGAGCAGAGACAGGCATTTGCAGAGCCAGCTGGCAGTGGAGATGAGATTTCCTGGATGTGTATTCTGTGTCCCTTTTTAAGTAGTAATTCATTGTGCCTAATTATTTTTGATTTATTGTACCCAGTGTTTACTCCCTCACGTCTTGCTCGAACGTGCAACCTGAAGCTGAAACAGGCTGCATGAATGTGCGGGCTGGCCAGCTTCAGACCCTTCATAATCAAGCAGTGAGCACTGCACAGTTGAGAAGGTGTTGACACTGGTCAGCTCACTCATTCATGCAGTTCGTTTCACATGCAGGTCACATGTTCGAGCAGGACATGTTCGGCAGCAGTGGGAGATAATTGAGAATTTACAAAAACATTTATATTCCCAGAGTCAGTTTTTTAAATCATTCTGATTCTGCAAACAGTTGGTGAGGCTGGTTACATATTTAAATGTTCTGTGATTACAGTACCATCTGGAGGGAGGCTGGACAGTCGGTAAGCTGCTATGGGAGAGAAGCTTCTGGAGGAGCATAACCTGCTACTACTCAGGGTATTGGCGGTCTACAAATTTTAAAGAGGAACAACAAGCGGAAAAAGGTCTGTACTGAACATTAAATGGGGTTTTACATGATAATTTGGAACAGTCTCTCTAATGTTGTGTTATTAAAGATATAAATACATATTTTTATTGACTTAATGGCTTATGGCAGTTTAGGGTATTTGACAGGTTTTACTATATAAAAATGTCTACATGACATTCTTTTTTAAGAATGTTAAAAGGCACCTGTGTGTACTGCGTCCTGTTTGCTGAAAGGGTTCCCTATCCAGTGGTTGTCGCTCCTTATGGCTCTGGATTCCAAATCCTCTCTGCCAATCAGGATGCAGTAAAAAAAAAACTACCATTTTATAAATGGGCAGTAACACGAGACAGGGTGTGTGTTTTTTGGAAGATATAGGCACATCTCTGGTGCCTGCTGAGGAAAGAGGCCATAGGTTGAATGCTTCTCAGCACATACCAGAGGAGTGTCTATATCCCAAGGAACACAACACCCTGGAGTGTGCTACTGGGATTACAATATTTATTTATTTATTTCGTTTTTGTTGACCGGGTAAGTGCACTAGACAAAGTCTGCCTATTTTCAGGCACGTCCCGGAGGAGGGGGGATACAGATGAATGCGAACTGACTTTAAACCAGCTTAAGCTATTTGTGGTATTTTAGTGACTATGAGCTGGTATTAGCAGGTTCAGCTAAGAAAATGCAGCACTGTGTGCATGTAACCCTGATGCCGTTATGCCAAGGGCTACTACCCCTGGTTGCGTGCCTGAAAGCGGGTTGAGGGGCCTGGGTTCATGACTAACTGGTACCAGGGTATCCCTACCAGTAGTTTTATTACAATTATGGTGCCTCCACCCAGAGTAGTACTTAAGTGAGTAACTATTACAATAAGTATAGCCTTCTGGCAAGCGAATACCACCCACAGTCCCACCTAGTGACCGTATACACTTAGCGGGGCAATTGCAGTGCTTAACAGTTAGGCTACAAATCAGTTTCAACATTAATGATATGCTCGCACTCAGCCCAGTTACCAACAGGGTCTGGATCTCTGGCTAGCACCCTGCTTTCCCCTGTTAAAGACAGTTTCAATACAACCATGCACTTTAAGAATACTTAGCATATACCTTATCACTGTAAACCAAGTAATAATATGCTCATGGCTCAGGTTAAACTTGAAACAGTAAAACAGGTTTATTTAGGGGAAGTAACAAGGAAGGGTCGAGAATCAAAATGGGTATTAAGGCACTTGCAATAAGCAGATTTATATTGTTCAGAGTTAATCAGTCCCTGCCTTCATGCAGTTATAGCAACTACTGGGTACCCAGAGTGGAAACAGGCATGCCTGAGCGGTGCAGCGGGTTGGCCGGCATTGCAGCTGTGTTGGAGCCCTTGTTGGAAAGAAGGAGGATTAAACATATGAAACACACTTGGAGAAACTCAAAATCAATTGTATCCTGGCCGGATGGCTCAGTCTACATAAACACTGGAAATTGGCAAAACAGGATCAGATAGTACCATAAATAATTTTAACAGATAGATGCAGGGAGATACCCTAGTTTTAAAGACCTGCTACTAGCTGAAGCTGATGTCGGGAAACAGGGCTGACACAATTCACCATCACTTCACGGCCTTTCCCTGTAGGTGGTTGCATCCTGAGCATAGCTGCATCACAGGGGCTGAATCCCCAGATCTGGCCTCTCACCGAGATGGTAAGGCTGCTGGTACAGGAATGGTCTATCTGGGCCATTGCTGGCATGAGCCCAGTCGAGGAGATGGATTTCAACAGTTTTTTGTTGTTTGTTGGTGAACCCTCCAGCTGGGTAGGCAAAGTTTGTTGCTGTGTAGCGCTGGCTCCCTTTCTTATACAGGAGTCCCTGGAGCACTTCTCCACACATGAGATAGGCCACAAGTCCAGTTGCTAAAGAAACATTAAACTTTCCTTTTTTCTGTGTCTATCTCAGCCGACTGCTGAGAAACCCCACAGTCTGCTATCAGGCAGTTCCTAGAGATCGATCCCCCTTTTGGACTGAAACTGAACCACAGGAGGCAATACGAGCCTCTCCTGTGAGGAACACACAAAGCCCAACCGGCTTCTCTCTCTGTCCTTGGAGTCTCAAGCTGCAATGCGCACAGTTTAAAAGCAGTTCTTGGACTTGTCAAATTTTCTTGTATTCAGTTTGGCTAAGGGAGCTGTCAATTACAGTCCTAGGGCACCCATTGGTCCATTTAGGTGCCAACCTGAAAGTTCACAGTTTCTCCTATAAGGCACTACAATTAGGACCCCTCAAAGACCCCTGTGTCCTGATTGGTACAGAAAGGAAGACCAGGACCAAAGATGGTGGTTCCCATCAGGTAGAACTGATACTGGCAGTACTGACATATACAAACAACATGTTTATTTTAATATTAAGGACACTTTAAAGTTAAATATTTGCAGTGCCAGTAAGAGCTCCCTCTGCACTATTAGCGACAGCAGAGGGAAACCAAACAGGGAAGTGCCTGGCTAGTTGCTAGTCCTGCAGTGCTCGGACCCAGGCCAGGCTATTTATACACTACACCCAGCTGAAGCTCTTAAAGGGACAGCATGGAGGCAAGGCATTTGCGCACTTGGGCAGAGCAACAGCAGAACATCACCACCATGGATTTATCATCCCTATCTGAACATCTGCCAGGCAGTGGGCACAAGAGAAACCCAGGAAGATAATTAAGGTAAGCCCCTAAATTTGAGCAGGGCTACATGCATGTATGTATAGGCACAGCAGGTGGCCTGATTCATGCAGTCAGACAATAGTATTTGCTTTGGACATCTTGACCTAATTTATATATAGGTTTCATGCCTCTGCATACACCAGAGTAGTGCCTATAGCTTCCAATGAAGGCATGCCATGTTGTATATTATTAAGCGTGCACACACACACACACAAACACACACACACACACATATGAGTGTATGTAAATGTTTCAGTTTCATATTCTTGTCTGAATACTTATTTTAACTAAGTAAATAACTAATTCTCCCTCCCCCTCTTATAGTTTGTGTGACATCCTGTTATGGGCCTCAACTTAATCTGGTAATTCTCATCTTTTTATAGCTTGTTAATTTTTTTTTATTTTCTATTTGAGTTAAGAATCTGTTATGATGTAAGCATCCCATGTCAATGGAATTGAGAGATTTGCTATGTCATTTTCAATGTGATAGTAATTAACTTTATGCTCTTACCCCCTTAGGATGATATAACCTGTTTCATCATCATCATCCTTTCTTTGTTTTTCCTTCCGTTGATGATGCTAGTTCTGGTGTTGATATCGTGCATGGCTTTCCACCATTGTAAATGCTAGATCTTCTTTAGAGGTATCTCAGTCATCAGGTCACACCATAGGAACTTCACTGTCGGTGAAGCAGGATCCAGAAGGAAGATTTTCGCAGTACAACTGGGGTCGCCCATGCTGTCGACGTCCGTCAATGTCACTATAAAGGTGCGAGTGGCCCTACTCCCTCCTCAGTTCTTTCCTGCTGTTGACTCGATCGCATGGGTCTCTGCAGAAGCTCCGATGCAGTGTCGAGCCATTTTGTCACCTATGGTGTTTTCTCTGCAAATTTTCAGAATCTCTTTTATTGAAGAGATTCCTTCATTTTGTTTGTGTCAAGAGTTAATCCTTCAACTTCTCTCTTCCGTTGCTGCCGCTGAGGAAAGAAGATTGCCCCCACAGACACTCTCTCTGTGTCTGCTGTCTTGGGCCTGACCACAAAGTTTCTGACTGTGAGCTTTGCCAGAACTTTAATCAAACAACCCTCAGGCAATGAAAAAAGGCACTTAAAAATTTTCTGATGGATCAACAGGTATTGGGTTTGAGGCAGGGCCCTCCGGGGTCCCACCCTCTCAGTCGCCAATGGGGTAATTGAGTTCACAGGCCTCCAAGACCCGAGACAAGTCCTCTGGGAAAAGTCATAAAAAAGTTCAAGATCACGACCGCTCCCCCCGGCATCGATCTCACTCCCCAATGGCCTTTTCTCCTTCATCTGGGGGAGCCTCGTTGAATGCAGCCGCATCGACATGTAAAGTCACTGTCCAGGTCTCTGTCCACTCCAGATCTATACCAACAGTGCACCCCTCCAATTCCCAGGGTGGTCAGTCATCAACTTCTGGGTCAATGGCCCCTCTTTCATCAATGATGGGCTCATCATCGACAGCCCCCCATTGAGGCCTGACCCTTCTCCCTCCAGGGATACAGGCTCTTCAGGTTCACAGAGCCCATCAGGCAGGTCATCGATCCCTGTGCCGTTGACCCCCCTCCCTCCATTGACACAACCCTCGACAGTCGTTGACCTAAATGACATCTTGACTAAATTCACTTTGGTGACTGTACAGCAGCTAGGCGCATAGAGGCCCACCTTGCCGGCGCCGTCAACGGCAGCTTCATCATCAACTTCTACTCATTGGCCATGGGAGGCTCTTTGCAGGCCATCAATGGTGCATCCAGCATCAGGCCTGGATCTGGAAGAGGTCAACATCAAGGAGGAGAACCATTCAGATCTCATTCTTCCTGACGATAAGGAGGAAGAAGAGGAAGAGGAAGAGATCCTGGTCTCTGACAGGTCAATAGCTTCCTCTGTCAGTGAGGATTTGGTCAAGCATATTCCTAGGTCTCCTCCTGAGGACCCCACATTTTTGAATGTGATGAAAGCAGTTGTCCTCAGCCTTGGGCTTCCACACTGAGGAAGAGGATGTCACTAGGAAAGAGCTGGTGGACTTCCTGGAGATATCCAAATTTCCCATCAAAATCATTCCTCGAATCTTGCCTGCCTTGAGAAATGCAGCCACAGCAGCCAGGCACAGGCCAGACATTGTGCCAGCCATACTCCACAGGGCAGACAAACTTTACCATGCCCCCCAGGGGTTCCATTGCTATGCTGCCCCACCTGACACAGACTTGGTGGTCATTAAGGCAGCCCATGACAGGTCTAAGGCACCTAAGCACCTTATCTCCCTTCCACCAGATAAAGAGTCCCACAGAACTTGACCTCTGGGGTAAGAGGATTTATGCCTCCTCCACTCTTGGGATGAGGATTGCAAACTAGCTGTCTCCTATGGTAAAGTACCAGAATTCTAACTGGAAGAAGGGCAAGGCTGCTGCCTAGGCCTACCAAGATGGCACATAGAAGCAGGAACTTCTTAAATGCCAAAAGACAGCTGAGGACATTAGCAGGCACATCCTCAGAGCCCTCTATGACATGGCTGACACTATAGCCTGGGCTGCTGCCACAGGTATATGCCTCCATAGACACTCCTGGTTCAGGGTCTCCAGTTTTGCTGCTGACGTTCAGCAGAAGGTACTTAATGCCCCTTTCAATGGCACTAAGTTGTTTAGTCCTGACATCCAGGATATTATCAATGATCTGTAGGCCTCTGACAGGGCTATAAAGTCTGTCCACTCTCTGCCATACTCAACCAAGAGGTAGACAATGCACTCCCTTTCGCAAGGTAACTAATAGACCCGGCGCAGCCTCTCACCCCCCACAGGGAAGCATAGAGCCTCCGCTGCCTTGTCCACCCCCTCCAATGCTGGAGCTGCAGTCAAGCATCCCAGAAGTGAGGGTCCAGCCCCCACGACTACATCCACCTCTGCTTGACTCCTTGCCAGACCCCCCCCTTCCACCCTTACAGTCCCCAACCAAGAGATGGTGGTCGGAGGTCTGTTCTCCCTCCATCTAAATCAATGGAGAACCATAATTTCAGATGTCTGAAATTTTTCAGATCATAGAAAGGGGTCACACCTTGAAGCTCACAGAGCAACCTCCAGATACCCCTCCCCCCACCCTCCAGTTACCCTCTGGCTCACTTATCTGCTCTTTGAGAGGAGATGCAGTCCCTTCTGCACAAGTAGGCCATCAACCAGTACCCAGGCACTAGAGAAACAAGGGGTTTTATTCAGGTTTTTCCTGATCCCCCAAAACACTGGAGATCTGAAGCCCATTCTGAATCTAAAGGTCCTCAACCTGTATGTCCAGTACAAAAAGTTCTGGATGATAACTTTGCCAGGCCTGATGCCTCTCCTCAAGACAGATGATTGGATATGTTCACTGGACATGCAGGATGCTTACCTGCACATCTCGGTCTTTCCTCCCCACAGGGGGTTTCTCTGCTTTGCATTCCAGGGTGAGCATTATTAGTTCAAAGTGCTGCCCTTTGGATTGTCCTATGTGCCATGGGTCTTTTCCAAGTACTTAGCAGCAGTAGCAGCAGTTCTCAAAAGGGAGGGATTGTACGTTTTCCCTTATCTAGACAATTGACTTCTGAATGTCCCATCCAGGGAACAGCTCCTGCTGACTCTAGAGAGAACTCTCCAGCTAGTTCTCTCCCTGGGCATCACTGTAAATTTGTCCAAGCTGGTTTTAGTGCCATCCCAAAGGCTGCAGTATATAGGGGTGGTTCTAGACTTAGCCCAGGAGAAGACCTTCCTGCCCCAGAACAGGGCAGAGTACCTTATAGCCCAAGCTCAGGAAGTCGCTCAAAGCTGCTATGTTCCTGCTAGGGTGTACCTGAGAATGCTGGGCCTCATGGCGGCTGCCATACCCACTGTTCCACTGGCCAGACTCAATATGCGCATCCTTCAGTGGACCCTCAGGGTACAGTGGGACCTGCATTCAGATGAGTTAGATCGCCCAGTCCTGGTCTCTTCCCCAGTCTGCAGGGTGCTCCACTCCAAAGCAGATCCTCACCACGGATGCATCCCACCTTGGCTGGGGACTGCACCTGGGTCCCTTCTAAACCCAGGGCTCTTGATCCCAGATAGAAACCTCTCTGCATATCAATGTCCTGGAGATGAGGGTGGTGGTCTATGCCATGCAAGCCTTTCAGGAACACCTTGCTCTGGGTTCACTGTTGGTGCTGTCAGACAATCTCAGTGTAGTGTACTACATCAACAAGCAGGGAGGAACTCATTCATACCCTCTATGCAGGGAGGCCATGAGAATGTGGTACTGAGCATTGGATCACAATCTGACGCTCTCAGTGGTTCACATGTCAGGCATGTTAAACACTCTGGCAGACAGCCTCAGCCAGACTCAGTCCGGCATGCATGAATAGGGAGCTTCTCTCATCCATTGCAGAAGAGTTGTTCGACAGATGGGGTCATCCAGAGTTGGACCTTTTTGCGTCCTAACTCAAGGCAAAACTGCCCAGTTTTTGCTTGCTAGATCCATGACCTGGAGTTTTCTAGTGAGACGCGCTTTCTCTCTCCTGGAGAGAAAAGTTTCTCTATGCCTTCCCTCCGTTTCCTCTGATTCAGAGGGTGCTAATCAAACTGCAGATGGAGTGGGCCAGCATGATTCTGGTTGCTCCATTCTGTCCTCAGCAGGTATGGTTTACTCTACTATATTAGCTGGCAGAGGAACCTCCAGCCCCTCTTCCCCTCTGCTGGAACCCACTAACCCAGGATCAGGGGACCCTAGTGCATTCCAACCTCAGGTCCCTCCATCTGCATGCTTGGTCCCTGAAGACATAGCCATCACCAGATCTAGGGTCTCTAACAGAGTGGTGGATATCCTGGTGGTCATCCAGAAGCCTTCCACTTGAGCCACATATGCCATGAAGTGGAAGCAATTTGCCACCTGGGATGCCAAACATAATCTGGACCCTTTAACATGCCCAGTGAGCCAGATCCTAGACTACTTGAACCCTCTGTCTGACTCAGGCCTCCAGCACTCCTCCCTCAAAGTGCACCTTTCAGCTATTTCTGCCTTTCATGAACCCGTGGGTGACCACACAATTGCTCAGCTGCATGTCTCCTGTACTTTTCTAAGGGGCATTCTGCATCTGAAACCCCTAATCCATTGTCCTGTCCCGGCTTGGGATTTGAATTTTGTTTCAGAAAACTTGACCCTGTCTCCTTTTGAGCCAATCATGACTTGTGAGTTATGCTTTCTCTCTTGGAAAGCATTATTTTTAGTTGCCATTACTTCTGCTTGAAGAATTTCAGAGCTTAAGGCCCTCTTGTGCGGGGAGCCTTATTTGATTTTTCACAAAGACAGGGTGTCTTTCCACACAAATCCTAAATTTCCCCCTAAAGTGGTCTTCGAGCCAACACTCAACCAGTCTATCCACCTTCCTGTTTATTTTCCTGAGTGTGCCAGTCCAGGGGAAGCGATGCTCGATATGTTAGATGTGTGCAGAACTTCAAAGTACTACCTACTTCACACCAAGGAATGTTGAAAGTCAAAGCAGTTGTTTGTTTCCTTCACCCCTGGTAGAGAGGGTGCTTCAGTTTCTATGCAATTTTTATCCAAATGGTTGGCAAATTGCATTGTGTTCTGCTACAACAAGTGCAACAAAGAATTGCCTGGAGCGGTTAAAGCTCATTCCACACGAGGCATGGCTGCCTATGTGGCCTGTTTCAGACTGGTCTTGGACAGTGATATCTGTGCGACTGCCACCTGGAGTACCATCCATACTTTCACCAAACACTACAGTCTGGACATTGCCTCAAGAGCTCGTGCAAGTTTTGCAGGGTTGTGCTGCAGGGCCTCCTGTCTTAAGCTTATATTTGGCCTTCCTCCAAGCCCATCTGTTTGCACCTGTAACTGCTTGGGACTCGTTCCTATGGTGTGGCCTGAGGACTGAGATACCCCTGAAGAAGATAAAACAGTTATGTAAGAACTTGCCATAACAGTAGATCTTCGAGGGGATCTCAGTCACCAGGTCTGTTTTCCCTCCCACCATCCCCCTTCTTGGGGCTCTTGTACTGGAACTGGCTGTCTGGTGCATCCATCCTTTCATATAGGCCTGGGCACCACTCTCTCTCTCCTTGGTCCCCCATGTCTAGAGCTATGCTCCCTTTGTCTCCAGTAGAAAGAACTGAGGAGGGAGCTGGGCCGCTCATGCTTTTATAGGGTTAGTGACGTCAACGGACGTCGAAAGTGTGGGCGGACCCAGCTGTACTGCTAAAAATCTTCCGTGTGGATTCTGCTTCACTGACGGTGAAGTTCCTACAGTGTAAATTGATGACTGAGATCCACTCAAAGATCGACTATTACAGTAAGTTCTTACGTAACTGTTCTTTTTTATCCTCAGGAAATAAACCAAGGAAGGAAGTTCAACAGTCTGGGTTGTAACAGCAGTACTGTAACATACAGGAAGAGACTAGCAATCATTTATCCCCTCAGACATGTCTCTACATTAATAATTTTACTGTTTATAGCTAATAATATTGTTTGGGCATTTTCATTTATGTGACAATTGCCACACCAGTGTCTTTGCCAAACTCATTGCCAAAGGTGTAGCAATGCTATATAAATTGCTTCAGTAAAATTGTGTGCACTCCAGCCAAAGAGTGATGATAAATGGCTTTTCCTAAGAAATTTGATTCAGGGAAAATGGCTCTCTTTTGGCCAAGACATTGTGCTCCTTAACAACTGAATATGTTTTAAGACTTCATTTTGCCAATTAGTATTTACTTATTATTATTTATCATGCGGTCTTGTCATTTAATACCAGCAGGCTGAGACACTGTACCTTAGCTGCTGCCAGTCTGTTGCAAACTCACCACTGGGGGACTCATCCCACTATGAACCCCTATTCACTTCAGACACCCTGGCCCGGCTGCTGTATTTGAAGTGGCCTACTTCAAATTCGCTGATGTGCTGTAAGTGATGGAACACAGCTCAGTCTCAGATAAATTGAATATGAACAATTTAAAGAGAAACGCTGCACTTCAGCATGTGCTTTCATAAAGAAGATGTTTCTGATGTTACAATTTGCTAGAGAATATATTTTTTTCATTATCAATCTTCCTTTAGAAGATTCACAGCACATCTAGGTTGTCCCATTACCACCACTATTTAGTAGACCAACAGCAAGGGAAGGTGAAAAAACAGCAAATAACTAGAAAACAATAAAGTTAAACTATAATCAGTGTAAATCTAGGCCAGAATATTCAATGGGGTTGCACCTAGTGCAACAGGAGTTGCATCATACATCACCACGATCATGAAGCGATATTCAAAGGGGCAGGTTGCGGAGAAACCCCGATGCGCTGGGGTGCATTGTTAATGTATGTGGCATGGATGCAGAGGGCATGTCCATGCATATGTGGCACATCCTGATATTCAGCCCAGGATGTGCGGCGCATATGTTGGTGCAATCCCTGCAAGCACCGCACACTGGTGCCCAAAGTTGAGCAGAAAACAACAGGCACAAAAGCTGGCCACCCATAGGCGGGAGGCTGTATTGCAAGGTGCAACACAACAGCTGCCAGCTGTGGGTGGCTACCCGCCCAGCAGGAACACCGTCCACAAGCACCCAGACCCTCCCTGGTAGTCTAGTGCCCCCCTTTCCCATATGCCCGATCGAGGGCATCTGTAAAAGTCATTAAAGTACCTGGTGGTCTAGCGGTCCTCCCCCATATGCCCGATCATGGGCTGTTGTAAAAAGAAAGATTTACCTGGTGGTCTAGTCGTACCCCCCACCACCCACAGAGGGCCCCTGCCACCCAGCACCCCGTCATCTGCGAGTGGCAGCACCCCACCCGCATACCACCCAGCTGCCTGCCAAATGACAATATACAGTATGATCTGTACACCTATTGGTCCACAGTGTGAGCCAATGGGCTTGCAGACCATACTGCACTACACAGGACCAGATATGTGAATGAACGTGTTATATAAGCAGTTCCTCTCAGCCTCCCTGTGAAGCATTTTTCCTTTGTCCCACCATCCTCTCCTCCTCCTCCTCCAGTGGCAGCACTCTCTTCTTAGCGGGATTCCTAAGGTACCTTTAGCCACCGGAATCGTCCCGTGGCACCTCTAGGGGTGGAACCTTCTCCAAGAGTTCCTTGCCTTCGTAGCCCTACAGGGTGGTAATTCCTCTGGAATAGAGAGTGCGAATGGCCAAAACCAAACTAACACAGTTGCACAAGCATAGCACTGTACTGGCTGCGTAGATCAGTGAACCATCTTTAGCTAACTGACTGTGTTCAGATTCAGAGCAGGATATTGCTCCAAGGGCTGACTCATGTCCCTGCTGCCTGAGTTGGCTGCCTCACCACATAATTCCCATTGAATCACCCTGCAATACTAGAAAACCTGACTCCACCGTTATTTTATAACATATACTTAATGCCTCTTCCTTATTAAGTATTGTTAAGGACAATTTATAGGATGCAAACAATCCTTTCCCCACTCAGCTACAAAGACTTTTTGGATACTATAACAGCCTCATTTCCTTAAATTTGGTATGCAGCATTTAACACACATACACACACAAAAAAATAATAATCAGTAGCAGAAAAATAAATGTATTTACATCTGTGGAGGTGAGGATGCCACATTATAATTATTATGATTATGAAATTCTACCTCCAAGTGTACTATATGCCTGATTCTCTCTAGAGAAGACATGGTATTTTTTTCTATTTCTGACTTCAGCCTCAAAACTAGACTTTCATTAAACAGTTTCTCAACCATTTGAGTACACATTCCTCCAAATCCCTTTTAAAATGCTAGACCCTTTCATAAAACAAGTATATGTCAATGCACACTTGTTTGTTTGCTTGCTGTTACATTGGCCAAACATTATCTTGAGGCTATGGGCAGAACTTTCTTACCCCCAGTAGTTATTGTCTTGTAGACACTGGGTTTCACCAGACTAAGGGGTATAGGCACTCTTAATCAGAACCAGTTGTACTGACAGGAATGCTGCATTACTGTTAGTGCACAGCTGGTTGGGAGGCAATTCATGCAATTTGCACACTCTGACCGGAGTGTGCTGTCTGGATATAGGGCCATGTCAGCATAGTGACTGTGCTTGTGCTGACACAGCCCAGACTGAATATGGCTCACAGAAGCCCACTGGAGATAGTGCAGCCCAAGTGGATTGCACTAGGGCTCCTGTGGGCCATATTTATCCCTAGCAAACTAATGATCTCATCCTGAAAGAAGGATTGTGACACTGGGCAGGACCACAATATATGCCATAGGTTGCCTTAGGCTCACCACAGCCATGCCAAAAAATGGTACCCCAGGCCTTCAAGTACTTCCCCTGTTTATCAGGAGTGATAAAATAATGAATTACTGTTTCCAGAAGTATTCTCTCAAGACATGCAAAGGGGTAACCTTGGGTAAGTGGGGAAGGCACAGGGATCACTGCTGGTCTGTGATGGGGGAACTGAGGTCTATTTCCCATGCTTGTCTCACATGTAAGGTAGTGTAATCCTGCTGCTCCTAGAAAGCTTGATAAGTACAGGATATGAGGTGACGCAAGTCACCCTGGCCTTGTATGGTACTGATAACTAATTGAATGAATGGAGAAATCTCAATTTCTTGATTTAAGGGATGTTTGTAGGAAGACACGGGCCAGCAAATAATGAAAAAAATGATGGTTAGGTAGACTGAAGGACGATTTAAGATCCTCGAAGGAACGCACCTCCTGTCCTTGGAGAATCTGGAAGATATAGCACAGTCCACATCTTTTCTATACCTGAAATTCAGTATGCAGTGTGGCTGGAGCCAATGTGGCTAGATCAGGGAGAAAGAGTAACAGGAACTTACTGAGAGCAAGTTTTCTGCTGTTAAGTAGTTGGCACCATTGGAAGAGTGTGAATTTAGTGTTATGGATTTTCTAACTGCAAAGGAGTAAAGGTAAGTAGGGTTGACAATGATACCTTGGAACTATCTAGCAATGGCACCTCAGTCAGCTCTAGAGTCTTCCAATAGTCCCAATATGAGGGATGCAGCCAGTAAATTACTGTTCGAATTTGGGCTGCTGTGTGGTAGAGGAGCAAGTTCAGAAGCACCAATCCACCCTTTGATTTAGGAAGCTGGAGTACTGTCATACGGATTCTGGAATGGCATCACTGCAATAAATAACATGAAATTAATCCATTCCATTTTTGTAAATAACTAAATGGTGGGGTTATCAGAAATGTTTGGGCTAATATAATATTTTAGGGAGCATAATATACACAGAGAGTGGATAGCATACGCATGTATACTAAGTATATTCGTGCTCTCCACTCTTTGTATGAGAGGAAGGGGTAGGTGTGACCAGATTTCAAGATCTCTGGTTAAATCCTGTGAAATCCTATCATAATTAAGAGAAATGACCACTTGAGGGTCTTTAGAGATTACGGCCCCTAAATATATTAAGGATGAAATGTCCCATCTAAAGTGGAATCACCCCTGTATGGTCTTCGAGGGGACATAGTGAATTTGTAGCACCTCAGTCTTCACAAAATTTAAGCTGTATCCTGCCAAAACTCCAAAATGTTACAATGTATCCCACAGGGGCATAAGTGACCTCTCCAGATGTGTCAAGTACATGAGAAATCATCTGCATAGAGGGCGAGTGTCTGTTCCCTATCCCCCAACGTAATAGCTGATATACCAGGATGCTGTCAAATACTTTGTGCGAGAGGTTATAAATAGAGTGCAAATAACAGAGGGGATGGGCACAGCCCTGGTGGGTTACTCTTCATAAAGGGAATAAATCCAATAGTCACCCATAGACCTTCACATATGCAGTAGGTTGGTGGTAAATCGCATCAGTGAGGGAGACAAATTCTTTGAGTATCCCAAAGTGTCTTAGAACTCAAAATAAAAAACACCATGCTACCCAATCGAGGGCCTTCTCCATGTCTAGACTCAGAAGAAGAAACGGGGCCTCTGATCGAGCAGCATGGTTCAATATATTCAGGGTCCTATTGATGTTATCTTGCATCTGTCTGGAAGAGACAAAACCTATGTGCTCATTATCTGTGAGGGAAGGTAAGATAGGTTCCAGTCACTTGGCCAATACTGTAGTAAAAATGTTATAGTCTGTGTTAAGCACTGATGCTGGATGGTAAGAGACACTGCTGCCCCATCTTTTCCCACTTTTTAAATGGCTGATACTGTAGCCTGTCTCCAAGTAGGTGGCACCGGATTGCACTGTAAAACTGCTGCATATACATGGCACAAGAGTGGGACCAAAAAGTCTCAAAAGGTTTCATAAAGTTCTCCAGTATAACTGTCTGGCCCTGGACTATTATTATTTTTTAACCTTTGTATCATGACTTGAATTTCTTCTTGAGTTATAGGGGCCAGCAACCCCTGTTGCTGATATTTGTTTAAAGTGGGAAGATTTAGAGGCTTTAAATAATTGGTTATCTCTGCTTGAGAAGGGTTAATTTCTGCCCTGTAAAGATGTTTATAATATTCCAGAAAGGCCTGTATAATTTGATCAGGAGATGTCTCCTTCACTTTGGTGAAAGGGTGCTGGATGTGGGTTACCACAGAATGGGATATTTTCTATCTGAGCCGACATACCAGGATTTTACAGGCACCCTTATAGTATCTCTGTTGTAAAAACTGGAGTGCTGTTTCCATTTTTAAATTCAAAATATCCAGTATATTCTGCCTGGCCTGGTTCAGTTGGAGCTATACTGTATGATTCCCCTACTTATGGAGCCCTGCACCTCCTGCAGTTCAGTCTGTAAGGTCTGCAAAAGAGCCTCACTCTGTTTTTTCAGTTTAGCGGCAATAATGTCACAACGGAGGATCTCATTTAAGGTATAATGTAGAGGGACTCACATTGTCCTTATCATTCTCAGCTAAAATGTGCGGAATCTTATCATGTATTAGTTCTTTAAACTCATTAAGATTGAAGAGCAAATTATTACATTTCCACAGAGAGGGACCCTTCCAGGTATCTACAGCAAGCTCCACTATTAAAGGAGCATGATCAGGCAGAAGAATGGGGGAATCGTTTCTCTGTCTATTAAATGGGCAAATTCAGCAGAGACCAAGACACAATCTAGTCTCATACAGATCCCATATGGAGTGCAATAGTGGGTATCTTGTCACGCCGGTGGATGCTGAAGGTGCTAGATATCCACCCAGGCCATTTCTCTAAAAAAGGAATGACTGTGTTTCTGAGTATGGTATCCTTAGGTGGCTTTTCGTTAGTTGTATCTCGGGTAGTGAGAGCAAAATTAAAGTCCCCCCCAATGAGCAATAACCTTTCCTGAAACTCCACTATTCTTCAATAGAGTTGCCATAAAAATGCTACCTGAAAACCCAGGGGTATATATAGGCTTACCAAGTTGAGTAGCTGACCCTGGAATACCTCTTAAATCATGGAAAAACATTCTTGAGTGTCAGCGGCTGTAGCCCTAACCTGAAAAGGGATACAATTTGGAATAAGGGCCACTGCACCTCTCTGTTTCCCGTTGGCAAAAGCAAAAAGGCAAAAGTGAAAACATCACCGGCTTTACAGTGACTGGAAAGATGGCAACTGTTGTATTTGTGGGGGGCTATGTCCCCCGCACTCCCATTGCAGGGGGCTTCAGCCCCCACACCTGCCTTTGTAAACATACCAGTTCTGAGGTCATAGCACCTCAGGGAGGGGGGAATGCAAATGTCACCATCATTCCAGTCACTGTAAAGCCGGCGCCATTTTCACTTTCGCCTTTTTGCTTTCACCGAAATTACGTGCTACCTTGTTTCCCTGTATGGAAGGAAGAGGGCACCACCTGTAAAAAGCAAACTTTTGCAATTTGTCATACTCCTGTGAGATCAAATGAGTTTCCTGTACAGTGACAAAAGTGGGGTGTTGTTTCCTGATTGCTGCCAGAACATTTTCTTGTTTGACTGGGTGGTTGAGCCACTTACATAATGTGAACAGATTGTAACTGTGGCCTATTGAGTTAAATGTTCCCTCTCTAAAGTACATTAATACTTAGGACCATCCAGTTTGCAGTCTCAGGTCCCAATTATACAAAATAAACCCAAAATGATTTTGTGTGATAGGCAATTCCCCTTCTGTTTCAGACTGGCCAATAAAGAGAACATTTAACAAGGACATACAACATTCCAACAAACAACATTAAACATCAAAAAGAGAAAAAATGTACAATAAGTGGGTGCTTGACTGGAGCTTTCCCACCCAAAGTTCAGATAACTAATTTCCAAAGGAGGAGCGGTGAATCATAGGCCCTCTATGATAGTGGGGCTCAGTATTGGGTGGAAAAGGAGCCCCACAGTGGGAGGTAAGATACTATATTATTTGATGGTAGCTTCCCAGGCACAGTAACATGAGCCATAATGCCCACAACCACGCAGAGTGACATAAGTGGTATAGAGCATTAATATAACTGATGTCAAGTACTTGACAGCTTATGTGGCCAAAAAGTCCCATGGAGAATAAGAAGACTTTTACAAGAAGCTGCCCAGATCCCATGTACAAAACATTTTTTCCTCAAAAGCTACCTAAACATAAAATTCCTGCAATCTAATCAGGTCATCCAGAAAAGCCCCCAGTATGTAGAGCTCACGTTTTAGATAATGATGGACAAACAGGCTCAGAATAATCAGGAGAACCACTCCACAGTTTCGCAGCCAAAGAGCCCTCAGGCGGGTCCCTGTCTGTGCTACACCCAGATCACTAGATCAAACAGAAAAAATTACTTACCATAGTAATACTGTTTCTTCTAAGGGATCCCTCACTATGCTTAAATCATAGCATCAGATCAAGTCATGCATAAGTGAAGGATTCCTGGGGTTTGAAAGGGTTCCCTAAGGGACATCCCAGTAGAATAAAAAGGAGTACAAAATAGCTAGGCTAGCCTGAAAGGCCACAAGAATCACCAGCTAGTAATCAGGGTGCTAGTATTATGATGGAATTCTGAGTTTTGATCAGCTGCCAAGGCAGCTCACCCCACCCCACCACCACCTCCACCACCACCAGTCCACCTTACTGCCAGGGACTACCGTAGCCAGTCTGTATGTGGGAACCACGTCTCAATACTGGGAAATCATGTAATAACTGGTGATGATCATTTGTTTTCCCCTAGCATCAGTGATCTGTGGGACACAAATCTGTATAAAACATTGAGGCTCTCTAGTGCTGGCATGTGGAAGATGACAGCCGCAGAGCTACAAATGGAGCCAGGCGATTGCTTCAGTATACTAGATATATCAAGAAAAGGGGAAAGATGCATTTAAAAAGGCCCTAACTACTATAAAAGGGGGGGAGTAGCAGTAGTGAAGCAATCTGAAAAGCGGAGGATAGCCTACCAGAGAAGGGGGGGTGATATGAAAAAAGCAATCTAGCCTAAAAACATATTATGAAAGCTGTTACCAGGTGAACTTGCTCAAAACATGTAACCAGTAAAATTCAACTTCTACCAAAGTCATGACATTAGGAAGAATGATTGCATGAAGAAGTATTTAAAGTTCAACTAGTGAGGTGCTACTACAGCCACTTAGAAGAAATGTTCTTGTTATAAAAGCAGTGTCCTCTATAGGGAGCACCCAAGAAATTCAACATACTTATGGATGGTGGTGTAGCCTCATACCTGCTATGTATAGCAGTCCAAATCCCATGTCCTGATGAAAGAAAAAAATCAGGTAGGATAAAGCTATCGCTTGTCCAAGAATGTCTGGAGAATCTCACAAACTTCCTTCTTAGTCGTGAAGGCTGCTGGTTTCCCTTTCTGCTTTGCCCTCTAAGGCTTCACTAGCTCCGAATCCAAAGCAGATGTTTTTTGTTGCTGTAGTTTCATGGACATTTGCAGAATCTCCATCCTTTCTCTCAGAGTACATCCACTGCTTTGTCAAGAGAGCAATAGAGCTGTGTTCCCGAGTCCCAAAATACCCATAAACGAGCAGGGTAAGGAGTTTGAAAATGGATCTTGTGCTCCCTCAGGACTCATAGGATACTGGAATAAGCCTGACACTTCTTAAGGACCTTCAGGGGATAATCCTGGTCAATGGTTATCCTTATTGTATTGCAAATAATATCTTTTTTCTGCCACACCAGCTGAAGAATAGCTTCTCTATCTTTAAAAGAACTGAATTTTATGACAATAGAATGGGGCCTGCTGTTTGGGTTCATAGGTTTTTGCATAAGGGTCCTATGCACCAGCTTAGTTCAGAAGGTCATGGTGGGAGGGAGCAATACTATGTCCCAGAGTAAATCCTTGAGGAAGTCAGTAAGGTGGCTGGTCTCTGCACCCTTCAGTAGTCCATACATTCTGAGGTTGCCCCGCCTTGATCCCCTTCTAAGTCCTGGCATTTTTCTTGGAGCTTGTCAACCTGCTCAGTAAGGTAAGTTACTGCTCTATGTAGTTGCAGGGCGCCATATTCAGCTACATCAATGCGTTCCTCTACAGCCCCAGTCTTTTTCTCAAGCTGCTGTAGTTATTTGTGTAGGCTCTTAAATTCAGCCTACTTTTCAGCCCAGAAGCCTTTAAGTTCCACCAGAAGAATCTCAAAATGAGAGTGAGAGAGGTGTTCTGCTTCAGCGTCCGTGTCGTACTGAGTTCCTACCACACTCATCAGAGAAGTGCTTCTGCTGCAGTTGGTGGGATCATATATAGATCCATCATCATCAGCCCATTGTTCCTGAGTCTGTCTTCGGGACCTGGTTAAACAGTCAGTCACCCCTTCCTTTCACAGAGCCATCAGTCTACAAGTTATAGTGCTTCAGCTAGTAATTTGGGGGAACGAATACTTCTGCTCAGTATTCACAATGGAAAAGCAGGGGGAGATACCTAATCCAGTCAATAGAAGCACTCTGGATAGGATGGTTGATATTAGTCCTTTCACAGAAGAAAGGGTTCTGAAAGAACTCTTAAAACTGAAGGTGGATAAAGCAATGGGGCCTGATGAGATTCACCCCAGAATTCTAAAAGAACTAAGGGAAGAACTAGTAACACCACTAACTACCCTTTTTAATAAATCATGGGAGGATGGTGTGGTACCTGAGGACTGAAGGAGGGTGGATGTGATTCCCCTTCACAAAAGTGGGAGCAAGACAGAGGCAGGAAACTACAGACCTGTCAGTTTGACCGCAATACTTGGTACTTGGTACTTGGTAGTTTGGACAAAAGAAGGCCGAAGCCCATCAAGGATGTCCTCCACACAGTGTGGATCATTGGTAGATTATGTTCTGTCAAGAAGCCAGTTATCAAGTTTGAGTTTAAATGTGGTAATATTCTGGCAATCAACAATTTCCTGTGGCAGAGAATTCCAGATTTTTGGAATGGTAGGGGAAATGATGGAATCACTTTTGAAGGAAAGAATTGTTGAGTACCTAGATGCCAGTGGGGCACAGGACCCAAGGCAGCATGGATTCACAGCAGGAAGGTCATGTCAGACAAATCTAATTCATTTCTTTGACTGGGTGACCAAAGTAGTAGACCAGGGAGGGGCTGTGGACATGGCCTACCTAGACTTTAGCAAGGCATTTGACACAGTCCCGCACAAAAGATTAATAAACAAATTAGCTAGCCTGGGAGTGGGTCCCAGGGTGGTAGCCTGGGTAAAACATTGGCTGGACAACAGGACACAGTAGTTAATAGTAAATGGAGTCCACAGTGAAGAAAGGGGGGTTACTAGTGGGGTACCGCAGGGTTCAGTACTGGGACCGGTCCTTTTTAATGTCTTTATAAGTGACATTGCAGAGGGACTGGAAGGGAAAGTATGTCTCTTTGCAGATGACACAAAGATCTGCAACAGAGTTAATGCACAAGGTGGGGTGGAAAGGATGAGAAGGGACGTGGCAAGGTTGGAGGAATGGTCAAATGTATGGCAGCTTAGATTCAACGCAAAGAAGTGCAAAGTAATGCACCTGGGAAACAAAAACCCAGGGGAAGAGTACACAATGGGGGGTGAGATACTGACAACAACAAAAATGGAAAGCGACCTGGTGGTAGTCATATCAGATGACCTAAAGGTGACCCAGCAATGTGAGAAGGCAGTAAGGAGGACTGGGGGGATACTGGGATGCATAGGGAGAGGCATCACCAGTACAAAACAGGAAGTTGTTGGCCTTCTGTACTGACAGTTGGTAAGATTGGTTGGTAATTAGGAGGCAGTATAGCGCAGTGGTCTAAGGCTCTGAGCTGCAGATTTGGTGACATCCAGCAGACCAGACCTGGGTTTGAATCCCACAGCTTCCACTTGCATACTGTGTGACCCTGAGCAAGTCACTTAACCTCCTTGTGCTCCCAGGTCTCTCCTGTAAAAAAGCTTTCAGCTTAGTGTGCTACACCTGGTTAAACAACTAAATAAAAAAAAAAAAATCACATCTGGAGTACTGTGTACAGTTCTGGAGACCCCATCTCTGCAAAGACATAGACAGGGTGGAGGCTGTCCAGAGGAGGGCAATCAAAATGGTGCAGGGTCTGTACCAGAAGACATATGAAGAAAGACTAAAGGAGCTTAAGATGTATAGCCTCGAGGAAAGGAGGGAGAGGGGGACATGACAGAAACTTTCAAATACCTCAAGGGGATCAACAAAGTCCAAGAGTCCAAGAGGGTAGCATCTTTCAGAAAAAGAGATGAGCAAGAACAAGGGGGCACAATTTGAAGATAGAGGGAGGACGCCTCAGAGGTAATGTGAGGATGTATTTCTTCACCGAAAGGGTTGTAGATGAATGGAACAGCCTTCCTGAAGAGGTCGTAGAGTCATAAACAGTGGGGGAATTCAAGAATGCATGAGACAGACATAAGGCAATTCTAGTGGGGGGTAGGAGGAAGTAGGCTGTTGGTTAACTAGGATCTGCAGCTTATCCGTTAGGTAGGGAAATGGGCAGACTAGGTGGGTCAAGCGGTCCTTATCTGCCATCAAATTCTATGTTTCTATGTTTAAGGGGAGAAGAGCTGCTAAGCTGCAGTTAGCTTCCTGACATCACCAGAAGTCCTCTTGACCCAAATTTTCTGCATAGTCTTTTTATGATCCCTCTTATGATCAAAATAGATGAAATTTTTAAAATCCAGTCCAAAAGGTGATTTCATAGACCGACTGCGTAAACATGTTTTGAAGGTGATTTGAAAAATGACGCTTATCTTGTTCATGAGGTGGGGTAACACGAGGGCTATATTGAAACTTTGGGGCCAAAATTTGAAAAAATGACAAAGTTATGAGTAAACACTGAAAAATTTCAATTTTATTTATAAGTTCATTTTTTGACATTTTCACCCCAAATTTTCAACAGTCTTTTTATGAACTCACCTTATGATCAAGATAGGTGGACATTTTTAAATCTTGTTCAAACAGTGATTTTGTGAAGCAACTGTGAAAAACATGTTTTGGAAGGGGGTTTGAAAAATTACACCTCTTTGGTTCATGATGTGGGTGAAAATAAACTATGTTAAAACTTTTGGGCAAAAAGTTTAAAAAAATTAAAAGTTCTGAGTAAAAGTTCAAAACACATTAAAAAAACATTACCTGAACTTAACATGTTTTCTGTTAGTTCACTGTTTGCGTTTGGAACAGCAGAACATGCAAGTCATCAGAGTAGTTCAGTGGGACCAGATAGGGTTATTTATTTATTTATCAAGTCTAGAATTACAAATAACTTTGAGCCTTGGCTCTTTTACAAAGGTTCCACATCAGAGAAATACAAATTATGGGGAACGTCAAGACAGACATTACAACAATGTGGACATTGCAAACAGAGTACAGATTAATACAATTCAAGGGCAGCATTGTAACAAGGCAGCCAGCGGCATTTGTCAGAGAAAATAGACAACAGATAAGAAGTGCCAGTCATAGAGAGAGGGAAGAGGGGAGGGGGAGACAAGGAATGTAGGAAGGGTGGGGAGAGGGTGAAAAGTGCAACATTGGGTATACCAAAATGTGAGGGTAGAATCCAGTGAGGAGGGGAGGGGGGGGGACCACTAGAGCAGGAAGGGAAGGGAAGTAGAGAAACAAGGTTAAGTTGGGCAGTCACAGGAGCTGTTGGTAGTGAGATAGTCCCGGAACCTAGTTTTAAACATATCAACAGATAGGTAAGTGAGAGATGTGAGGGGTGGGGGTTGAGTTCTAACAATGAGGTCTGGATGAGGGGGGATCCAAGAATTGGATAGCAAAACATGTCAGTGGATGTTTTTCTTCATATCAGGCTAAAAACAACAACAAAGAGGACAATGAGTGATGGTTTTCTTTATTGCAGGTACTGTCTGGTTTGGCGGCACAAAGGGTGGGCACTCTGGAGTCACATTCTGTTGAAGAGTAGCATTTTCCAGCAGTGGGATTGGGCATCCAACCACCAGATTTTGTTGGGGGGGGGGGTTGTGGTTTCCAGAGGCAGGGTTAGACATCTGACTGCTGGACTGTGGTGGGGCTGGGGTGGGGGTTGTGGTGGTTTCCGGTGGTGAGGTTGTGCACCTAACTGCTGAACTTTGTAGGTGATGGCGGTGATGTGTTGTGGTTTCTGGTGGCAGGGTTTGGCATCTGACTGCCAGACTACGGGGGCTGTTATATTCTCTGGCTGCAAGGTTGGGCACCCAACTGCTTAACTTACTGAAATCTGGGTGGGACCAGAGGGGGACACCAGCTGTGGGACTGAGCACCCATTGTTGGCTACAAAGCTGGGCTGGTCAGGATAGGGGACACTGCTTCACTATCTGAAGGTGGCAAAATGAAAGGATGCAGCCCTACTGTGATGGACGAGGCTGCAACCTTTCATATGTGAGAAGTTTCCCCCATCAGCCAGAGAAGTAACACTAACAATAGCTTTGTTAGAACTGAGTGTTGACTCATACACCTCCTGCATGTGGAGCTGCATTGGTTGCTAGAGCACACACTTCCTCAGCCCCAGCACTGTCTGAGCAGCATAATATGTTGTGCCTGCTGATGTGCGTAATCAAACATAAAAACAGCAAAAGCAAGTTTCAAAAGTAAGACCTTTTCATTAAAATGGCAATAGCAAGTTTCAGAAGTGGTACATTTTCATAAAATAGGGCACATTTTAATTTTAAAAGTAAGTAATTTTCATAAAAAAGCAGCAAAAGCAAGTCTGTAAACCAAGAACGTTTTTGAAAAGCAGCAAAACGAAGTTTTAAAAGCAAGACACTTTCATAAAAATGACAAAAATGAGACCATTCTTAAAAAAACTGCAAAACCAAGTTAAAACAAAGTCTAAAATAAAATAAACATTTCAGTTAACTTACAACTACTGTGGTTTTCAGTTTCCAAATATAGAGAAAAGCAGGTACTTCCAGAGCACAGAAACTGAGGCAACCATGTTGCATTCTATTGATCGCGCCACAGAACCTGCCAAGCCTGACCCAGAGATCATGAGGAGGTCCTGCTGACCTTATTTCCTCCCCCCAGTGTCCCCAAAGATCCCGTGGTGCTCCTCAGGTGAGGAGCCAAGAACTGCTCCTGAGTCCACCAGCCAATCAGAATGTTTGGGGATGTGGTGAGGTGTTTTTTGAATCTAGTGCCTATTTTTTAATTCAGCATTGTCCGCTCCACATCATCTGGTGATCGCACCATGGAACCTGCCAAGCCTATCCCAGGGGCCGTGACGGAAGCCTGCTGACCTTACTCCGTACACCCAACAGCCATTGAAGATCCCGTGGTGCTCCTCAGGCAAGGAACCAGGAGTTGTTCCCTAGTCCCCCAACCAATCAGGAGGCTCGGGTGTGGTGAGAATTTGAATCTGGCACTTGTGTTTTAATCAAGACATGGCCTACTCCTCTTCTGATGATGAGGGTACTACAGAACCCATCAAACCTGACCCAGTGGTCATGAGGGGGGTTACTGCTGACTTTACTCCCTCCCACCAACAGCCACCAAAGATCCCACAGCACTCCTTGGGCAAGGAGCCAAGAACTGTTCCCAAATTCCCCAGCCAATCAGGTGGCTCAGTACACCCTCTTAATCAAGATACCTTAAGCAACCTCCCATGCTGCAGCCCTCCATGAGAAGGACTGAGCACAAAGGAAAAATTGGAGTTCTCTTGGAGTGAGCCCAGGAGGTAGCTAGCAGCCAGCCATACTGTATGACCAAACATTGTCTGTAAATAATTTCAACTGCAATGTAAAAAAGAACTCTTGGTCTCCCAGGCCACTCCAGAGGCATTTCCCTCATTATGTTGCATAATACTTTCATTATTGCTTTTACTGAGTTTGAATTTATTGCAAAACCCTAGCTGCTCACATAGAAACATAGAATTTGACAGCAGGTAAGGACCACTTGGCCCACCTAGTCTGCCCATGTCCCTACCTGATGGATAAGCTGCAGATCCTAGCCAACCAACAGCTTACTTCCTTCTACCCCCCACTACAATTGCTTTATATCTGTCCCATGCATTCTTGAATTCTCCTACTGTTCTTGACTCCACAACCTCTTCAAGATGGCTGTTCCATGCATCCACAACCCTCTCTGTGAAAAAATACTTTCTAACATTACCTTTGAGCCCCCCCCCATCTTCAAATATTGCCCCCTTGTTCATGCACATCTCTTTTTCTGAAAGATGCTACCCTCTTGGACTTTGTTAATTCCCTTGAGGTACTTGAAAGTTTCTATCATTCCCCCCTCTCCCTCCTTTCCTCGAGGCTATACATATTAAGCTGCTTTAGTCTCTCTTCACATGTCTTCTGGTGCAGATCCTGCACAATTTTGGTTGCCCTCCTCTGAACAGCCTTCACTCTGTCTATGTCTTTGCAGAGATAGGATCTCCAGAACTGCATACAGTACTCCAGATGGGGTCTCACCAACTGTCTGTACAGAGGGATAACAACTTCTTGTTTTCTACTGTTGATGCCTCTCCCTATGCATCCCAGTATCCCCCCAGCCCTCCTTACTGCCTTCTCACATTGCTTGCCCACCTTTAGGTCATCTGATATAATTAGTCCCAGGTCCCTTTCAATTTTTGTTGTTGTTAGTATCTCACCCCCATTGTGTACTCTTTCCCCGGGTTTTTGTTTCCCAGGTCCATTACCTTGCACTTCCTTACGTTGAATCTGAGCTGCTATTGTGATAGAACGTTTCTTGACCCTTACTACTAAATGTTATTCTGCTAGATAAGATTTATAACCTGCTCCCTACCATACTGTGTATTAACACCCAGCTACATATTTACTGTTAGCCTGCTTATCCTGTGTATGTAATTAAACTGTGATATATATTTCTTTAACCTGTACTGCTATGAATTAGTCATTAAAAAAGATCTTCAAACTAATCTGCATAAACTACTGTTCACATATCCCTGCACACCCTCTTGCTGGCAAGGCCTGTGTCTGGTAAGAAGCACCCACTACCGGACCAACTTGCCCAAGGGTTTTTCAGTACTACTAGCAATACCCTATCTGGGTGGCCTCTATATTATGAATTCTATCTGACAACAACTAGGTCCCTCTCCCTTCTTGTCTCAAGTAACCCTGACTCTGGCAAGGAGACGAACCACCCTTGGCAAGGCAGATTCCCCTTTACAAAAGCAATATTTCTCGCCTCCCCCACCCTATTCAGATAAGGCGTAAGGCAAATCCCCTTGCAAAATATACACTTACTCCCCTTTTTTTTCAGGCAAGTTTCACCCTCGCCCACCTATCTACATACTACAGCAACTTCTAACCTGGCCTCAACTGGCTTATTCCTCACCTTACTCTCCATAATTCTGATGGTGATTGCAGACACCTTGATAGCTAAATAACTCACTCCCTACCTGGGGCGGCAAGCCAGACACCCAGTGCCTCCGATGTATGCTGAGATCCAGCTAACCTACGCCCCTGCGGGATGAACTTCTGCAGCGAAAAAAAAGGATGCCCGTTACTTGATGTGTAGGCATTTGGTATTGACAATTGGTAAATGCACTGTACCAGCCCACTGTCTGCTAACTAAGCTCTCCCTGTTGATCTTCTTGCTAACAGCTGGGGACACTGAAAAGAATCCAGACCCCTGCCTCCCGAATGCCAGAATTACCTCCCACTCAGATCTAGTCTGGGCCAATTGTAAGGGGCTCAAGTTAGCCCATGGGAATATAAACAGCTTAAGGCCTAAGATTCATGAGCTAGAGGCCTGGCTGAATAAGTACTCCCCAGACATACTTGCAGTCTTTGAAATCTGGCTGAAGCCACATATACTGTTGAACAACATTGACATCCCTGGATACAATGTATTCAGAAAAGATCGGCCTGGGAAAAAGAAAGGAGGTGGGGTTGTCATCTATGGCAGTACCCCTCTCTCCAAGCCACAGAATTACCCCCCCCCCCCACTCCTGGCTCATTTCTTGAGAATCAGTATTTCTTAAACTACTTCTAGGCAATGTCAAGCCCTTGTATGTGGGATGTAACTACAGTCCCCCCACTCCCAAGTAGGCAAGACTGCCCTGGACAGCCTCCTGGTGTGCCTCAGACAGCAAGAGTTAGATGACGTTATCCTGTTAGAGGACCTTAACCTCAACTGGTCAGACAAGGACCCCTGCACCTATAAAAATACTCTAAGTGATGTTAACTTACACCAAATTATTAGTGAACTCACAAGGTTAAATACCAAATCAGGAAGCCACATCCTAATAGACTGGGTCCTGATCAGCAGAATTGATCAAATATGTGCACTAGGGAACTTCTCAGATTTGCTGAGTGACCACCCTCAGTATATTGCATTTGATGAAATAATCTCCCTAAGGCCCCCTTAGAATCATTACTATCAGATATTACTTGGTTTGGATAGCAAAGCCTTTCTAGAAGACCTAGCATTGATGGATTGGGATAGTATTACCTGCTTCGAGGATATTAATCTCACCTTCAACTTCTAATAAATAACTTTGCTAATGTAGTAAATAAGCATCCCCTCTTTGTTCAAAGAAGGATCAAAGGTGCCTGCTCCAAGTGGTTAACCTCCCTCCCTCCACAACCTTATGAAGCAGATGGACCGAGCCTGGCAGGTGTTTAAGAAAACAGGCTGTCAGCAAGGCTGGCTAACATACAGGCATCTCAGAAATTCAAGCCAATCTCCCTTGAAGAAGGCCAACATCACCTACCTAAAGGGTCTTCAAGCCAACAACTTGAATAATCCCTAGTGGTTATGGACAAAGGTAAAATTCTTCCTTGAGGGACAGACTAGTGCACTAAACCAAAAAATTCTCCACAACACAAAAATGATTAGTGAACCTAAACAAAATGTTGACGTGTTCAGCACTTTCTTTTTTTTTTTTTTATTTCTGTTTATTCTCCTTCCTCACACCAGAGCCTCACTCCATCGGGAGATGCTCATGTGTCTGCCCCACTTCACTGCCTTACCTGACTTCCATGGTGGACCCCTGTGGAGCTGTGGCTGTACCCCCGAGGCAGGTACGAGGTGGGACCCATACACCCTGAAACACTTCTGGTTTCTTCAGGTCCCCGGGGGTTCAGGCAGGCAGAAACCAACAGAGTCTGCACTGGCCCTCCTTCCTCTCGGTGCGCCAGCGTTATTTTCCCTTATTCTAGGAGTCTGGCATGCACCCTGATATCAAGGTGTCTCTGCCAACATCCACCATGCCCCAATCCTCTTTGTTTTGCTCCGCTCTTGCTGTGACTGTCTTTAGCTAGAGTCCATTCAAGTGTTGAACCTGGTCTCCCCCTCCCTCCTGGAAAAGGTGAGCTGTCTTGCGGACGCTCAAGCCTTCTCCCACTGGCCAGCCCACCACCTTCCCGGGTTCATTCCCGAACCTGGGTCGATGGCATCGCTAGCAGTAGCGCTACCACTGTGCCAGTGGTCCGGCTTATTCAACACTTTCTTCACTGACCTGGACATTTTCAAGGACCCTTCTGTAAATCCCCTGCATAATTTTCCTGGCCTATCAAACTGCCATAATTTCCACTTTTGACTGGTCTCCAAAAAAAGAGGTCCTTGACCTCCTCCTAAAAATTAAAACAGATAGATCAGCATGCCATGATAAATCTTGTGCTTCAGCTCCTAACAGTGGCTGTCCCAGTCCTTGTACTTCCTTTGGCTGTTCTCCATAACCTGTCCCCACAAAAGGGCTCAGTTCTGATAAAATGGAAGGTAGCACATGTGGTCCCAGTGCAAAAAGGGAGGAGCCAGGAAACTAACTGCAAATTATCACCCCGTTTCCATTCTCAGCATCCTAGAAAAGGTCCAGGAGAGACTTGTGTATAACCAATTATTGGCACATGCTGAATCCCACTCACTGTTCATACACATTCAGCATGGGTTCCGTATACACCACAGCATTGATTTGGCCATGGTACACGTCACAACTGCTTGCTTTAGATTACTGTAATCCAACAGGAGCTATATGCATTGACCTGAAAAAGGCCTTCGATTTGGTATACCACAAGCTGCTTCTATCTAAGTTAATGAGGCTAGGCCTAAATCAACTCCCTTGACAATGGTTTAGAAGCTACTCCATTGGGTATAATCAATCAGTTGAGTGGAGGACGTGCCGCTTCTTACAGCATGAGATCGCAGATTGCATCCCCAAAGACTCCATCCTGGGGCCCATACCAATCTTGTTGTTTGTCAACAAGCTCCCCCTAAGCTGTAGTAGTGCAAAAGTTCTTTTGTATGCAGATGACTCAGTCCTATACTGATCAGGCCATGACATAAAAGCTGTAAAAGCTAGATTAAACAATAGCTTCCATGAATTTGAATCTTTGTTTATCTAACATACTATTTGCCAGCAGATTAGGCCTTACGGTCTATCGAGTCTGCTCGAACCTCAGATCCCTAGTTGGGTGCTGAGGCCCTCCCCTCCCTTGTGTTCCAGAAACCCCTATCATCCATCCCCACCCCCCCTGGGACAGGCCATCATCTGATCCATCCACTTTCTGTGTCTGTCCCACCCTCTCTTGAAGCCCTCCACTGTGGATCTCTGAACCAGCTCGCCAGGCAGTGCACTCCAAGGGTCCACCACCCTCTCAGTGAAAAACCTCCTCCTCTTCCCCTCACCCTCCCACCTTCCAACTTCAAACCATGTCCTCTGGTGATACCTCCTGCTTTAGTCTAAAGATCCCTCCATGTTTACTCTATTTATTCCCTTGAGGTACTTGAAGACCTCAATCATGTCCCTCCTGTTCTCCTCTCCTCCAATGAAAACAGGCAGAGCTCCTCAAGTCTGTCTTCATACGTCAAATCCCCTAGCCCTCGTATCATCTTAGTTGCCCTCCTCTGTACCCTCTCCAGGAGCTGTATGTCCCTCTTCAAGTTTGGTCTCCAGTACTGTACACAGTACTCAAGGTGTGGTCTAACCAGTCCATTGTACAGTGTCAGGATCACTTCCTTGCTCCTAGAGATGATCCCCCTTACGATGCATCCCAACATCCTGTTTGCCTTGCTAGCCGCTCTCCTGCACTGCTCAGAGTTATTCATACATGCATCCACCATGACCCCTAGGTCTTTTTCCCCTATTAAGGCATCCAGCGCCTCCCCTCCCAGGGTGTACCTGTGTTTAGGGTTTCCCCACCCAAGATGCAACACCTTGCACTTGGTGATATTGAAATTTAATTTCCATGTGTGAGCCCAGCTTTCCAGGGTGTCCAGGTCCCCTTGCAAGGCCAACCTCCCCTCTTCTCCCTCAACTGCTGCTCCCACCTTGCAGTCATCAGTGAAGAGACTCATTTCACACCCTATACCCTCCCTGATGTCCGATATGTAGCCATTAAACAGGATCAGACCCAGGACCGAGCCCCGCGTGCCCTGCTACCAACCTCTCTAGGGTTCTAGAGCTCCCCACAGACCACTACTCTCTGGTGCATCCAGCTAGCCAGTTTCAATCCATCTGACCATCAAAGGGCCTACTCCTAACCCCATCAGTTTCTCCACCAGACCATTGTGGGGACAGAGTCAAACCTTGCTGAAGTCCAAGGAATTATACATCCACAGGCTTTCCCTGTCCAGTTCTGATGTTACCCACTCGTAGAACTCCACAAAATTGGTTTGACATGATCTACCTGGTACAAACCCATGTTGCCGACTCATCCAGACCTCCCACCTCCTCCAAGTACACCCCAATCGTCTCTTTAGTATACTCTCCATTAATTTTCCCACCACCAAGGTCAAACTGATGGGTCTATAGTTACCTGGTACTTCCTTGACCCCCCTTATGGATTGGCACCACATGTGCCTCTCGCCAATCCCTAGGTAATTCTCCCTGTCTCAAGTGACTGGTTGAAGAGCTCCACCAGGGTGCAGCCAGTATGTCCACCAATTCCTATAGTACTCGGATGAATGCCATCTGGCCCAGAAAGATTGCTTTCTTTAGGGCCTTGAGGGCTAACCACACACTTTGGCGGAGATAGTATCATCCGTCCTCCACCTTACTGGCCTTTTATCCTTATCCAGATGTGACACCCTGGGGTACCTCTCCTCCCTCTTGCTCCATTTCTGTTGCCCTGATCCCACTCACTGCCGCTTCTATCCCCATCATGCCTGCTTTGTAGATATCCATCCCCTCCCTAGTGAACACAGAGGCAAAGTACTGGTTAAATACCTCTGCCTGGTCCTCTCGCCTCTTCCACCCCCTCCTTCTGATCTCAATCTGCTGAGATGGCCTTAGTTTTCTCTCGCTCCCAATGTATTGGAAGAACCCCTTTTCCTCCATGTATCCCTGTGCCAGCTGCTGTTTTACTGGACTTTGCCCCTCACCATCCAGGTGACTTTTTCTAGATACAAGATGGTACATTTCTTATCCCTATCCTCTTGTTGTTTTTATATTTTGTAGGCTGCCTTCTTTTCTCTGACCGCTACCTGTACCTCACTGGACCACCAGCATGGTTTATGTGACCTTGCTCCCTTACATTTCAACTTAGCACAGATCCTGACTGCCTCATGAAGTCCCCGTTTTATGACCTCCCATCTCCTTTCCACACTTGTCATTGATGTAATCCCCTTCAAGTGATCCTTGAGAATATTTCCCATGCCCACAAAGTCTGCCCCCCGAAGTCCACTGTCAGTGTTCTAGATCTCATCCCCCCCATGCTTATTTGAAACTAGACAGTATTGTGGTCGCTCCCAGTCAGGGGGTCCTCTACAACCAGGTCCCTTACCAGATCCCCATCTGCCAGAACCACGTCCAGGACATGCCCCTCCCTTGTGGGCTCCATCACATGCTGTGTTAAGAACACATCCAGGAAGCCGTCCAGCAGCCTCTGCTCCTTGGCCACCTTAAAGGACATGGTTCCCCAGTTTGTACCTGGCATATTAAGGTCCCCCATCAACACCACTCCTTCCCCTTTTGGTCCACACTGGGCAATGATGTTGTCTAGCAAACCATCCTCTAGAACATCACTCATCCTGGGGGGCCTATATACTACACCCAGCTTGACCTTATCTCTTGCTGGGGATCGTAAGGTGACCCATAAGGCCTCCACGTTTCCCTCTGCCTCTTCTACCATGGCAATTTCTATGTCATCTCTAATGAACATAGCCACTCCACCCCCTCTGCCCTCCTTTCTATCCTTCCTAAGCATAGTGTACCCCCGCATGTGTAGGTCCCAGTCATGGTTTTTGTTGGCCCACGTCTCCGTGACCGCCACCACATCCACCCCTCCCTCAAACAGCATGGCCTGGAACTCTGGCAACTTGTTTCCCAAGCTCCTGGCATTTACTAACACCAACCCCCACCCCTTATCCCTGATCCCCTTTGTCGAACCCCACCCAGGTGCCTTATACTTCCATCCTCCCTCTGCCCTCCTGAAACCTCCACCCCCATTCTGTTTCCCCTCCCCTTGGGTTTGAAGTCTACTCCTCATCTGGACAGAGGGCTTCTGGTCAGCCCCTCCCTTATCCCTTCCCCCCTCACAAGTTTAAACTCCACCTTTCTTGAATGTAGTCAGCCATCCCCTGTTTAAGGACTTCCTTCTCTAATGGGGTAAGATGAAGCCTGTCCTTGGCATACAGTCCCTTATCCTCCCAAACTCCTTTCCAGTTCCCTAACACACCCAGCCCACTCTCTTCACCCCACTTCCTGAGCCAGTCATTAACCTCTGTGATCTTCGTTTTTTTCTCCACTGAGGCCTTTGGTACTGGCAATATCTCCAAAAAGGAAATGTTACATCCATTATCCCGACAGACTCTGGCAAGTTCTTGGAACCTTGCTTGGATTTCCAAAACGCTATTTCCCTCTAGATCGCTAGTTCCCAAATGCACCAGGAATCGGTTTCCTCCACAATCCCTAACCAGTTCATACACCATGAACTTTGCTCTATGCACTGTCAGCCCAGAGATACTCACTACCTTCACCTGGCTATGGCATCCACCCCCCCTGTCCCTCCCACTGGATACTCCAATCATCAAGTCTCCCAATAACAGAACCTTAACACCGCCATCATCCTTATGGTTACCTCCACTATGCCCTCTCAGCCCTCCATCCCCCCCTTTATTCATGATCTCAATTCCAAGGGAGTCTTCCTGCCTTATTAGAGACCCCCTTGTCACCCTCCCCTTTCTGCCTCCCTCTTTATTTTGCCCACTTAACTCAGACCCCCTCTGAATAGGTGTCCCCTTTAACCCTCTCTTATCCAAACCATTTATCCTGGCCCTGATGGTTTCCCTCTTCCTCCACACCGCCATCCCCCTTGTAACAGTACACCTGCCTCCAGAGGCTCTCTGTGATCCCTTTAGCTAGGCCCCATCTTGGTACTGACCCCTGCTGAAGGGGCTCCTCCCACCTCCTTGTCTCCCAGTTTCTCTCCTGTCATGCTCTCCTCCCTCATGTCTGCAATATGTTGCATCTCCCCATCTGTTTAACATTTATGTTTCCCTTCTCCCTCTGGGACTATTTCTATCCTTTCCATTGCGGTCTGTGATGCTCTATGGTATCCGACTCCCTCCCGGCCTCTGTATCAGTTTCTTATTTCCACCCCTTCCTCCCTCTCTAGGTTGCTTAGTAGCTCAAATTTATTGTGACACTCTATGTCAGCCTCCATCAAGTAACCCAAATTTCCCCTGACTGCACCTCTAAACTGCCCCTCTTCTTCCCCTCTTGCTCTGTTCTCCTTAGGAGCTCCATTCCCACAGTCTGCTGTTTTAGGCTTCCCCATAACAGCCCCTCCCTTCTCCATGTCTGCTCTACTAGGCTTCCCCAGAACAGCCCCTCCTGACTCTTCCCCCTCCACTCTCTTTGTATTCTGAATGCTCACCCGTCGCACTTCCTCTAGCATCAACATCCCTATCTAAGGGTCCTCTGTCCTAATATCCCCTCCTGCTTGCTGTAACATAACATCCTGTAATTTCAGGCGTTGCCTCAGCCTCCCTCAGCCCCACCCTTCTGCTGCCCATATCCACACCCTTGTCCTTGGACCCCCAGCTCCCCAGCTTACTCCTTAACCAATATACCTCACTCCTGATACAAGATAGCTGTCTACAGAGTGGGCAGCCTCCCTCTCTCCGGGCCCAATTAAGAATTATTGCCATCCCACAGCCTGTGCAGCCTACAACCCTTCTGAAGATGCCTGCCATGGTGGAATATGGCCACCCTGTTTGTCCCCTGTTTATAATGGCACCCCCACTTTTCTCAGTCCCTTCTCTCTGGAATACAGTTTCGATCTATACTGACTGCAGTTATTTACAAACCCAATTTCAACCCCACCAATAAAGTTCCCAAGTCTCACAGACACATACAGTCCAGTGTGTGTCCTTTCCCACTAACAGTGTCCTCAGTGATAAAAAAAAAACAAGGCCATGTTGTTTGGGTCCAGAAAATTGGGTCCTGACTGGGGTGAACTCTGACAGATCACCACCTTCTCAGGTACACGACTGGAAGTAAAAGATACTATAAAATATTTTGGCATTTGGCTTAACAAGGAGCTTTCCTTTGAAGCCCACACTGAACATGTCTCTAAACTCCTTACTCAAAAGCTGGGGCTGCTCTACAGGCACAAACCATATCTAACTAATGAAGTCAGTCAGTCTGTTGCCAGCAGCATTCTTCTCCCTATAATACTGTATGGGGCCCCAGTCCTATCTTCCCCGTGCAGCTAACTAAACTAAACACCCTGAAACACAGAATCAGCAGGTTTTTGTCTGGAGCAGGGAACAGAAAGCATCACTGTGATGTGCATGCCTCCCTTAACTGACCACCGCTTGAAGAGCACCTTCACTATCCAACCCTTTTTCTGGCCTTCAAAATGTTAAAGAGCTGCCTTCCTAGTCTCAGAGACATACTATCCTGGAAGCCCACGAGAAGGCATCTCAACTACTCTTCACAGCCCTTACTAGAGGTCCCCGGAACAAGTACCTCTTTTGGCCAGCAGTCCTTCTCACACAGAGCACCACTACTCTGGAATGATCTTCCTGTCCATATCCAGGAAAGCCATACTTACCAGTCCTTTAAGGGACAATTCAAAGGGCACCCCTCCCCAAGCATAGCTGTACTTGCATCCACTAATCCAGTATTAGCCTACGCAAGGACAAACTGCCTCTGTATCACAGAAGTTAATGTGATGTACTGTATACTGTAAAACTGCGCAACTGCCCTTTATCCTTTGGACTGAATGTATGAATTGTTATTCTTCTTCAGAGTGAAAACTGCTAAGTAAAAACTGAACTACCATTGTTCATGCTGTCTACATTGTCCTCCTGTACCTGAAGATGTATCATGTGAATTCCATTTTTTCTGTGTAACTTAGCGTGGGTCGCTCCTGAAAAAAGGGACACAAGACTCAGTGAGCTCACCGAGTTATGAAAAATCCAATTAAATAAATAAATAAATATAAATTACATCACAAACACATGAAAGTTAGATGACTGACTCATTCTGATTTCTTTATGATCAGCCGGAATCAAGTAAGTGATCACCCTGTATTTTCTCAGGAATGACTGCACATTTTCACACCTCTAAGACAAATGTTAAAATACAGGCAGTAAGTAAACTAGGGACTCTGACCTCACTGGTCAGTATCAAGTCTGGTGCACACAGGAACAGAACGACACTATCACAAAACAGAGAAAACCATGTTCCCCAAAAACACGTAGCACTGACCCCAGAGCAGCTAGCTCTGAAATCAAAACAGCTTACCTTACAGTTGAAGCAAACTTTATTCAGAAAACGTACAAGTGCACGTGCTAAAGTGCTTATTGTGATAAGGTGGAATAGGACCCTGTCCCAGTTGTTAGAGAAAGTGTTTAAAATGCAAGGATCTGTCCTTTCCTGTCTATTTGTCTGTCTGGTTGCACAATCCAATTTTCCTGTGAGACCTCGGATTCGATCACCCCGACAATCTCGCAGTTCTTTGCCTCTCACTGTCTCTCAGTTTTCTCTTGATGTTTGTCTTCCTCCCTTGCATATCTGCTTATATAAAAATATGTGCAAATCATTGTATGGAAATGTAACCGATATTTGGATCCCCTTTGTTTAGATAGTGTTACTGTTGAAATGTATATAATTATAATTTGAGATGATTACAGAAAGCTGTTTTAAACTTTAGAGGTTACTTGAGTGCAAATTTGTAAGCTTTTGCTGCAGAAGGGGCTTCAGCTCAAGCACACTGTGTTCTAGCAGCCGTGCCTGATATTTACAAAAACAGAATGCCTGCTAAGAATTGGGGTTGAAAAGACTTATAAAAAAGCTAAGCTGCAACTGCAAGAAAGATTAGGAGAACAAGGGACACAGAGACTGACAGAAATCTTCATTTTATTTTGCCTTTATAAATAGTTATACTGAAAAAGTTTAATTTATGATACTGCTAGTGTAAATAAATAATTTTTGGTGAATTCTACAACTGCTCCTGGTTTTTCTATGCTTCCCGACCTGTGCCTTGACAACACTTATAAATATCCATAGCTAAGATTCAGAGTACAAAACACAGCAACAACAGAAGTGGGGTGTATAAAATAACAGGCATCCACTCATAGCCCTTTGGGCTAGCATCGCATCCAGGGGCACCTCCGACGGGAATTTGCTCACCTCCACAGCAAGAGGAGCCTACTGACACCCACACCTGAATCCTCACTTGCAGGCGTCCACTCGTAGCCCTTTGGGCTAGCACCGCATCTGCGGTTGCCTCCGATGGGAATTTGCTATCCTCCACGGCGAGAGGAGAATGCCGACACCTGCTCCTGAGTCCTCGCTTGCAGATACGGACCGGACAAGGCTCTGGGAAATCAAGGCTTTGTGGGTCTCTTTTGGGAGAATTTTCAAAGGACAGGCGCCCTTTTCTGGGACAGATCTCATTGGTCACTTGTTCTCCATGAGCTCTCTGATTGGCTCCTTCCCCTGCCTGGCATTTTCAACTTCTCCCAACTGGACTCTCCCCTATCATCTGCTAAATTAAGCTATTTTTTTCTTTATCTTGTACAGCCTCTCATTTTTTTGGACAATTTCACTCAGTGCCACATCAGAATCTCAGCCTTTGCAGGGCCCTAGTCTCCTGTAAACCGTCGATTTTTCTCATGCACCCACTGCCGAATTCTTTCATTTTAAAGTGTAAATTGATTTCTGATTAAACTGTGTTTTTAAATTGGTATTTTAGAGTGCTAAGATTGTAATCTTGATTCTCTGTGTAGAATCTAAACTATTTTGCACCTGACCTGCTACCTAATTTGGGATTTTGCAGTGAGAGTCATCAGTAATTTCTCTTGCCTGCCCCTGACTGCTGTTTCTTTTGTTTCTCCCCTTTGCAAATCCTGCCAGTGCCTAGTTCACTGTCTGTGACCCACCACCCAATTTAACTCCCATTATTTTGTCATAGCTCTTTTACAAAATTGTAAATCAGGAATCCTCCCACCATTCCTGAGCTGTTTCTAACCCCTGTTCTGTCCCTTCCTCCCTCAGGTGTCCACTTGTAGCCCTTTGGGCTAGCACCACATCCGTGGTCACCTCCGACAGGAATTTGCTCACCTCCATGGTGAGAGGAACTTGCTGACACCTGCCCCTGAGTCCTCGCTAGCAGGTACAGACCGGACAAGGCTCCGAGAAATTCTTGCCCCAGCCACCCACCCACACCCTCCTTTCCACCCATTAAATCCACCCAAACCCCTCCATCTCTCACATAACCCATTTTCATTGGCTCCTGCACTCTTCTCAAATTTTAAAGGCCCCCTCCTGCGCTTGTCCCATCCTCCTGCTCCTTGCTCATGCGCTCACTAGCCCCACTTCCGACTGCTGTTTCTCCCTGTCAAGCTTACCTTATAGCAAGCGTCCTGACAGCCTCACTTCCCTCCTTCCCCCTTTAACACTCTTGCCAGCTCTCCTGCCACCATGAACCTGCTACAGCTCACACTGCTCACTGTCTCACTGCCATCCTTCCTGGTGCTGATGGACATCTGTGCCACTGTACTGTCCTGAGACCAGAAGCATCTTGCATTCCTCTCTGTCACCCACTCCCCCCGCTACACCCTTCTCCTCACTGTTCTTGGGAACTATCCTCCCTCGGCCCCATCACCCTCACCTTTCTCTCTAACATGGAATGCCATCAACATGGTCACTACCTGGCCTCCCTCTCTTGTTCTTGTGTGGTCCCCTACTGCCCCTATATACTCTTACTATCCCTCCTTCTCATAGCCAGAGATGTCAAATGCAACCCTGGTCCACCCAACTCTCATGTTACCCCCTCCTGCAGCACCTGGGCTGATGCTCTGGGGCTGAAAATCGTGCACATCAATGTATGCAGTCTTCCCTCTAAGTTCCCTGACCTGGAGACATGGGTTGTGCTATATAAGCCCCACATTCTGGGACTTTCTGAAATCTGACTAAAGCCTCACCATGCTGACACCAATAACCAACTACCGGGATAGTCCTCCCTGCATCTTGATAGGCCAGACAGGAAAAAGGGCAGTGGTGTTACATTATTCCTTAGGGCACACCTTTCAGCCAATATTGTCCCCTGCTTGGATCCAACCTCACCTAGAGAATGGCTCCTATCTGAACTTACCACAGGAACTAGTGAGAAATTCTACATAGGCTGTTGCTACAACTCTTCCTCTGCCGGAACTGGGAGCCTAGACAGCTTCATCTTGGGCCTGAACTCCTCATCCCCCCACAGAGATGCAATTTTCCTCTGCAATTTAAATTTAAACTGGCTGAGCACCCAGCAGTTTGACTACACTTCCCTCCTAAAACAAGACAACCTGGTCCAACCTATGATGCTTCCCACCAGGCAAAACCCACGCACTGGCACTCAGACCCTTCTGAACTGGATAATCACCAACAGGAATGATTATGTACTACATGCTGGTACCATGGCAGACTCCATTAGCGACCACTCCCCTATGTATCTCCTCTGGTCATCTAAATTTACACATCCCCCTCCCAAACACTTGTCTTTCCACAATTTTAGTAGCCCCAAACACCTAACCTCCTTGAAGAGGCACAGTCCTAGGACTGGAGAGCTCTTTACTCACATTCTGATGTGACACAGGCAGTAAACCTCTTCACACAAACCCTTTTGATCCTGTAGGACCGGCACTTCCCTGTCATCACAAGAAGGGTCAGAGGTGGCTGCTGGTGCTGGGTCATGAAAGACCTCCTTACCCTTATGAAGGATAGGGATTGTGCTTGGTTCACGTACAAAGCATGCCCCTCCCCTGCCCTCTGGGATACCTACAGGTGCCGGAGGAATCTATGCAAACATCTGGTGAAATCCCTCAAGTAGACCCACTTCCGTAATTTGCAACAGGCTAACCTTGGAGACCCTAGGAAATTCTGGGCATCCATCTGCTTCTTCTTAAACCCCCACTCCAACAAGGTTGTTATGCAACTGAACTCCCCAAATGGCCTTATCATAGATCCTCTGGATGTGGCAAGCGCTTTTAATGACAAGTTCTCTGACCTATCCATGTATTTAAGTAAACTCCCTAATGGCCAGCCAAAAAACTTGGTCCACCATCTGACCCCCCCAACCAACCTCCGCTGGGCCGACCTCCTTACTCCTAATTCCCCCTTTCTTCTTCTTCAAATCTCTCTTGAGAGCAGACACCGCTAAGCTCCTCAAAAGCCTTCCAAATCATGGCTCCTCTGGGGCTGATGGGCTATCCCTAGTCTTCCTTAGACTCATCTCCACTGCCCTCATTGAATCACTCATTTGTATCTTTAACCTCACCCTCTCCTCCTCTTCCATGCCTGACCCCTGGAATACTGCAAAGGTGATTCCTACTTTTAAAGCCGGGGACCCTCTGTCTACGGACAACTATCGTCCAATCTCCATCCTCCCCCACCTAAGTAAACTACTTGAGAACGCTGTCCACCATCTTCTGGCTGACTACATAGGCAAATACAACCTCTCGTGCAGTCAACAGCATGGCTTTTGAAAAAAACATTCCACCGCCTCTGTCCTCACTCTTCTGACCAACCACATCCTCATGAATATGGGCCATGGTAATTGTCATGGGATGAGTAAATCAGGTCACACAGGAATCAACAAATTTGGTACAACATACCAAAAAGGTATGACTTTTATTAAAAATAAAAATAAATTAAATAACAGCTTACAGCAGCGAACTTCCGATAATAACCCAAACAAAACCAAATTCCAAAACAGCACAACTTCCCTGCCAAGAGTCTAGCAGTGGAACATTATCTTATGCAATAGTATTATAACAGAGAGCAGGCGGTCCTCACAGGAGCTCCACCTAACAGCATCTGACTTCATGCCTAAGGCTAGCTTCATTTAAAGGGGGAAGCGCCACCTACGACATGAAACCACACCTCCTTTTTAGTTCAATTAAAGAAATAATAACAGATTTATTCATTAGAATGTCTCTTGAATACAAATAAAATATATAATGTAACCAATAATCCACATATATCACATGACTTCAAAGTATATTTGGTTCTAAAGCATATTATGAGACCATAAACGAAGAAGTGGGCTGAATTACTGGCAAGCCCCTCCCCATCTTCATGGCCACACAAAAGCTCTAACATATAAAAGAGGGTGAAAGGTGCCGCTGACTCCCTATAGGAGAAGGCACCATGCAAGGAGATTCACACTGATTGGAGACAGAGTCCCTACTACAGTGTTTCCAGGTTTACAGACTCTTTGTTTCCTTACTTTACCATAGTATTACTTTTCATTTGTTATTACTCCTACATGTATCCTCGAGCTTCATACTGACGTTTAATGTTTGCTAAAAAAAATTAAGCGGTATCCAGAATCCATTCGGAGCAGCATAAGTTTCCCCAGGCGTTTCATTTGTCGAAAAAGTATTGTTAACAAAAAGTACTAACTTGCTACATTTATCCTAATCCAGAAAGCTAGTTCCCCTATTGTTTAGGTAGCCTCAACTCTTTAAAATGTTTTGCAGGTACCCTTCATAGTAGGCACAACTGGAGCAGTGACACTAAATACCGAGTGAACAAACACTGTGCAAGCCATTTAAAAAAACGCTCGTCTCTGCATTTTGCGTTAAACGGCTGCACCCATTCTTTATTCCAGGAGAGCAAGAAAAAGTTGTTTACCATCTAAACTCAGGACAGTTTACTATTCAAATGTTTCCCAAGCTGGAAGGAGTGAAAAATTATAGTGCGAATGAGACAAGGCAGAAAAGCAAAAGGCTTAAACATATTGGACGCATAGCAGCGGCTGGCTAGGCAAACTGCATGTACCCTATATGTAAAAAAACAGGGATAGGGAAAGAAGAAAGTGGAAAAATAAAACTTAGAGGTGCTGTTTCTCCACAGGCTTAAAAGAATGTACTAGGATAGAAAAGAGGAAATAAGTGCTACGTTTTTATTACCAACTCCAATATTTTAAGGGGGTACCTATCACAGTAATGCCACTGGAACAGTCTTCTTAGACCTCTCCAAGGCATTCAACATGGTAAACCATGCCCTTCTCCTCTCCAAACTATGTTGCCTTGGCTGTTCTCAAGAAGTTACTACCTGGTTCAAGAGCTACCTCACTGACCCCTCCCAATTTGTGTATATTGGCTCTCCCGTCTCTATAGGAGTCCCCCAGGGCTCCATCCTGGGCCCCCTGCTATTCTCTTTAGTTATTAACTCTCTCCCCTTGGACTGTCTCAGCTGTTACTCTCTCCTTTATGCTGATGACCTCGTGCTCTTCTACAGTGATAAATCTCCCACCCATGTTTCTTAAGTTTTTTCTTGAAACTATGCTGCGGCACATAACTGGTTCAAAGATAACCTCCTTCTGGTTAATGCCAAAAAAACAAAATCTATGCTTTTCTGATCAAAGCCCTGACTAGCCTGCCAAATACAAAACTCACCCCCCTCTCAATATCGTATCTCTTGATGGCCAAGCCCTTGAAGATGTAAATACTTTCAAATATCTAGGAGTCCTACTAGACCTCGCCCTCTCCTTTTCCGAACACATCAATTCACTAGTGCAAAGATTATCAAAAAATTAGGTGCTGCCTACAGATTCTGGCAATACTTCTTTCTGAAGGCCCGTCTCACCATCGTACAGGGGAACCTACTCCCAATCCAGGACTACTGCTCCCCTATCTATGCCAGGACATCCTCTACCCTCGTGGCCAAGCTCTCCTCTGCCTATAACAGTGCCTGCCGTTTCACCCTGCAGACCCCTTTCACTATACATCACTGTGTCCTCTACAACTTGATAGGATGGCTCCCACTGCAAGGCCATTTTGGCCTAGCCCTGAGTTGCATGGTGGATTCCACCTGCCGTATTGGCCAGGAATCTCCCTTGGCAGCCCTCTTCACTGTCTAAACTTCATACTGTAGCCTCTGTTCAAACAGCATACCCCCTCTAAATATTCCTAGGGTGTCCACCAACATGGACAGCAGAGCCTTGTCAGTGACAGCCTCTACACTGTGGAATAAACTGCCTGCCAAACTCCACTCCCTCGACGCTCACTACCAATTCAAAACCTGCCTCAAAGACTGGCTCCTGATGACTTCATGCTGCCAATGCTTCTCTGGGTCATCCACTCTTTCTCCTGGCAGCACCTTACACTTAAGCCTCACTGCCTTTATTTTGCTAATCCTGCCACCCATCCCTCATTCCCACCCCCTCCCCTCCCTCTACTTTAAGCCTTGTCCTCTCATTCTATATGCACTGAGGGACATTTATGTGTCTCCTATGTAACTGCTGCTGATTTGAACTGTATGTACATGTATACTCTTATTTACTGTAATGCCTATCAGTTGTATGTTTCTGAAATCCTGTATTTTTTTTATCTTCCAATTTGTTATCCTATGTACTGTTGTAACTTGCATCTTGTTTTATTGTTGACTGTTCCATGCTTTGTTTGTTACTTTAATCCTGTGCCACAATATATGGCCCGGGTTGTGCCTGAAAATGGTCCCTGGGATTAGCTCACCTACCCGGTTACCAAAGTGATAAATAAATAAAAATAAACAAACCATGCCAGCACATCCTAAGTTCTGAGGAAACAGTTGTTGAAACAGCAGCTGATTGGTGCATGAACGTCACCTGCACATATGCTGTCTGTCCAGCCACCAGTCTTTTCTGCTGTGATGACAGCAGCTAGGAGGTGCTGGCATGGTTTGTTTTTTAAATGCCCCAGTTCTGACTCCACTGTTTTTTGTACTTTGCACCTAGCTGTGGATATTTATAAGCACTTTAGAACTTTCACTTTTTCTAAATAAAGTTTGCTTCACCTATAAGGTAAGCTGTCTTGATTTTAGAGCTCCCCACTCTGGGTTCAATGCTACAGGTTTTGGGGAACATAGTTTTCTCTGTTTTGTAAAAATATTAAAATAAAACTATTTTTAAACTAACCAAATGTGTAATATGAAACAAAGCCTAGAAAAGTGTTACATACAGCAGAGCCCGTGAGGATGCAAATACTGCTGCAGCATTCTATAGCAGAGTTACTGCAAGAAACAGTAACCTGAGACACTGCATTTTATCCTGGCCTTTGGGTTCTGAGTTCATTAGCCGCCCCGGCATTATTTTTATGTCTTTGTACAATACACTCATTTAGCAATCATTCTATATATAAATTCACTTTAGTTTTCTGGGGTTTTCTAGTGGAATTTATATATGGAATAAATGCTAGGAAAGTGGTAAAAATAATTCCAACGAGTGGGTCAAATGACCAAATAAACCATTTGCCCAAGGCTGAATGGTCCTATTAGCTTGTTTTAACCATGAGATGGACTGATTTTACAAGTGGTGTACCTTTTTCTATCATTTACTTAGTTATTTGGTTAGTCAAAAAAATGGCTTAATTATAAGTTGTTTTTTTTTATGAATTTAAAAAAGTTCTAGCAGGTCAGGAGTTAAGCTTGTTAATGAGGTTTTTTTTTGGTCTTCAGATTGCTGTTTTCAACTATGTGGAGTAAAGACTGTGTTAATAGTCACCATTGTTGTTGATTGTTCCTTGTTAAGCTTGAGACAAAGTATTAATTTGATATGTAAATTATGTGCCTGGCTAGGGTTCGGAGTTAAACAAAGATGGAAGCTATTTTTTTGGTCTAAAGCTGTTCTCTGAAACTGCTTTTGAATTTCTAAGTTTGGAAATGATGTTGTGCAGGTTAGTGGGTCTATTTTTTATCAGAATGTGTTTTGTGGTGAATCACATTAGTTCTACTGAGTTTAAATGACTTTTTAAATTTTTTTTTATTTTAGTCTTTGGTAACCAGGTAAGGCCCACTAGGTACAAGTGCCTGTTTTCAGGGGCGATCTGGAAGCACTGGGCGGTTAAGTGACTTGCTCAGAGTCACACAGTATGCAAGTGGAGGTTGTGAGAATCAAACCCAGGTTTGGTCTGGTGGATGTATCAAGCTCTTTCACAGCTCATTACTTTAACCTCTAGGCTATGCTGCCAGCCCTTTTTAGAATCAAATGTATTTTGTTCTGGAATAATCAATTTGCCCAGAGAGGTACTGTATAATGCAGCCTTTTCTTGGGGAAGGGGAGTTTTACTTTTTACAGGCTAGATATCGTCAGTCGGTGTAATTCCTGCATTTTGTGTGTTGTAAATCAAGTGCTGTAAAGGCAAGATGGGTAGCCTCACTAATTTGTTGCATGGAATGGATTTTGAACTGTTTGTAATATGTGTAGTCGTAAGTTTTACAATGTTTTTTTTAATCTATGATATCACAGCAGAAATGCAACATCTTATTTTCATCAGAGTTGGTTTTTGTTCCTACAGTATTTTTTTTTTTCAGTTCTACTGGTCTACAGGTTTGCAGATATACGGTCAACCACTAGGCTGTACTGCCATCTCTGAAATGTCTAAAAGGCTTTTAGATGATGTAAAAAAGTAATACGTTATGCCTTCCGTCAGTGTGCACATAATTTATTTTCTTTGCCTTGACTGATTTACCCACTCATGGCTATGCCACCTCTGAGTGATCCAGTGTGCCAAATGCAAATTCATGAAAATAAGAGCTGGTTCATTTTGTCCTGGGTTGAGATACAGATGAGGCACAATGATGAATCCTGAGAAGGTGAAGCACATGTCTGTATCTTGTCAGCCTTTGCAGATTGTGTGATATAGGCCATTTGGCCTCATGGACTCCTGCTTATAGCGAAACCAGTCTAAATTTTAAATGTGATTTGTATATACTGTATATCACATGATGCTATGCATTATTGGGGTATGTGTGATTTTGTATGATAGATAGACAGACAGACAGATAGAGATCCATACAACAGGAGTAGAGTAACAATATCAGATATAGAAAATGAAGGCAGAAAAAGACCAGAGATCCATCAAGTCTGCCCAAGTTGCTTATTTAGCCCTGGAACCTACTGTCTCTCCAGGGCCTAGCCCTCCCTATCCCCCCCCCCCATTTTCCTCATTGATTTTGACACCCTGAGCAGCCACTATACCCTTAATTCTGTCTCAGCCATGCTTGACACCACTAACAGTTTTCACAGCCACCTCTTCAGCTGAAAGCTGTGCCATGGTTTGACCACCCTTTCTATACAATAGAACTTCCTCATGTCCCTCCTGAACCTCCCTCCTGCTAGTTTCCACTCATGACCATGTGACAGTGAGCTAATATTCAAGAAAAATAGTCCCCATAGTTCACACTGTTAATTCCTTTTAGGAATTTGAAGGTCTCTATCATATCTCGCTCCTCTCTGTCCTCGTCTCCAGTGAGTACATGTTCAGTGCCTTGAGGTGCTCTTCGAAGGACATGTCCTGCTAGCCCTGAATCATTTTTGTTACTCTGTGCTGCACTGTCTCTTGCCTATCCCTAGTCTTCCTGAGGTGAGAACTCCAGAACTGGGTGCAGTACTCCAGATGTGGCCTCACTGAGGATCTATACAGGGGAAGTATTACCTCCTTTTTTCTGCTATCAATACCCCTCCTGATACATTCAGGCATCCTACTTGCCTTGCTGTATGCCTTATTGCACTGACTAAATTGTGACAACAGTATCGGCAAGATTTCAAATATATATTGCTGTTACTGTTGTCACAATGGTCACAGCATCACAATGATTAGTGTCAGTGGCTCACTAGGTAGCACACTGATCCCTGGGGCCAGAAGATCAAAGGTCATTGGTTCTATATCCACAGCAGATACCTGGGGTAATACCCATAACTTATATGGTATAGGAGGATACTGCACTACTGAGGTACTGACCTACAGGTGAGACATTACACTTTCTGCCCATCTCTGATCACTGTCTAGGTGGGAATAAAATATCTCATGACACTTATCGATGAAGAGTAGGGGAGTTTCCACATTGTCATGGATTACATTCCCTACCAAGAAAGTAGGTCCTTGTAACTCACTCCTATGATACACTTGTAAAAAGATTATCACAGCCTAGTGTCACCTACATGATCAAACATTACAACTGAAATAAATAAAATGTCAAACTTCAAGGTTAGTATTGTCACAGTGGAATACTAAACAATCTGAAAACAGCTTTCATAGTGTTGATGACATCACAATTGCATAGTGGGCATTATAAAGAAAATAGTCCAAAAGCCCAAACATAGAGGCATAGGATTTGTCAGCCAAAAAGAACCACTTGGCCCACCCAGTCTGCCCAGTTTTTCCCTGCCTATACTACCAGATACATCCGCAGATCCTACCTGATCACCAGCTACCTCCCCCTGCTTCCCAACTAAGATTCCCTTGTGCCTATCCCATGCACACTTGAAGACCATCACTGTTTTAGCTCCCACTACCTCTGCTAGAAGATTGTTGCAGGCATCCACCACTCTTTCAGTGAAGAAGTACTTCCCAACATCCCTCCTAAACTTCCCCTTCCAGCTACATTGCACGTCCCCTTGTTGTAGTGCACCTTCTCGTCTGAAAACTAAGCCCCTCCTGTAACTTGTTTAACTCTATGAGTTATTTATAGGTCTCTATCATATCCTCCTCTCCCTCCTCTCTTCCAAGGTTTACATTATTGAGATCCCTTAGTTTCTTCTCATAGGGCTTCTGATGCATCCCATGGACCATTTTAGTTGTCCTCCTCTAGACAGCCTCCACCCTATGTCCTTCTTGAGATGAGGTCTCCAGAACTAGACACAGTACTCCAGGTAGGGGTCTTACTAGTGATAAATACACAACACTACCTCCCTCCTTCTGCTGGTGATACCCCTCCTTATGTACCACAGCACCCCACTGTCCCTGCCTACTGCCTTGTTCCACAGTCTCATTACCTTGAAGTCATCAGATATGATTACTCCTAGGTCTCTCTCTCCTGTTTGGTGACTGTCAATACCTCTCCCCCATTATACTCTTCTTCTGGGTTTCTGTACCCTAGGTACATGATTTTGCACTTTTTCACACTGAAATCCAGCTGCCATACTCTTGACCACTGCTCAGGTTTTCTCAGGTGTCTGCCCACTCTCTCCACCCCCTCTGGGGTGTCCACCCTATTGCAGATTTTGGTGTCATCTTCAAAAAGGCATAACTTCCTCTCCAGCTCTTCTGCGATGTCACTTATAAAAACATTAATGAGGACTGGAACCAGTACTGAGCCCTGAGGTACCCAACTGGTCACTATCCCTTCCTCTGAGTGTGTCCTATTTACCACCACTCTCTGTCCCCTAGCCATCATCCAATTTTGTACCTAATTTACCACCCCACCCCAACCCCAAACTGTTCAGTTTCCTAATAAACCTTCTATGACTGATCTAAAGTTGCCAGCCCTCTCCCTGCTACCTCTTTTACAAATCAGGATTACATCTTACTTCCTCCAAATCAGGATTACATCTTCCCTCCTCCAGTCCTCTGGAACCTCTCCTGTTTCCAGTGAGTTGTTGAATAGGACTGTTAGGGGTGCAGCCAGTACCTCCCTGCGCTCCCTCAACACCCTTGGGTGTACCCCACTGGTTCCATGACTTTGTCTACTTTCAGATGAGCAGATCCTTTCAGTATTTTCTGCTCTTTAAATAAAAGGGTGAGTGTTTTTCTTTCATCAGACCCCTGAGATGGAATTATTTTTCAAGCATACTACACTTTCCATTTTCTTGGTTTACAGTTGGATAATCAAAAACTGCTTTGTTTACTTTTATTAGGGTTTTTAATTTTTTTCCAACATTGCAGGAGTTAACATTTGTCTTTAGGGTGCTGACTTTAAAGTGATCAACCAATTGATGAGAGGCTCAATCATTTGATGGTAGGTACTGTATATGAGTTTGTTCAACAAAGACTACTGCAGTTGGTGTGTTTGGCATAAAGCACAGCATAGGTTATGCAGCTATAACGAGATTCTTTGAGTTGTTGGTTTAATAAGCTGAATCTTCTTCAAAATACTCTTTGGTAGTTATCAAAAGATGAGCTCATTTCTGTTGTTGTGTGTTTTAAAATGCTTGATGTGAGTTTCCAAAATTTTTTTTCCATAGACACACAATGGAAGAAATTGCTTAGAAAATCCCCACCCTTGTGACCTCTATATAGTTTACTTGTTTGATTGTGTTTAAAAAAACATGTTTTTAAAGCTGTTTTCCATGTTGTATATTAGAAAGAATTGTGAATATTTAGACATGACTTGTTATTTATTTGCCAGTGTGTGGGGGTCAGGAATTGTATGTAAATCTGTGTTTAATGTGAATGTTTGGTTTTAGACGGTGCTGGGGGATTTAACCAAATGATGTGAAAAACTTATTTATGAAAGTTCTGTTATTGGAGTTGAGCAAATAATTTCAGAAAGTTGTATTCTAATCCTTTTAAGGAATGCTTGCTTAGTGATAGCTGTGGCAGTTGTTGTTTCAGTAATTGAGTTGTGTTTTTTTTTTTCAGGTGCTGAGTGTGTCAATTGTTGGGAAGCTATTGTTCTCTAGTACGGTTACATTAACATAGATAGCTAGACAGACAGACAGACAGACAGATAGACAGACCAGTGATGAGCGAGGACGATGTTAAAGATAAACTTGCAAAACTTGTGCCAAACAAATCTCCAGGCCCTGATGGGATTCATCCAAGGTTATTTAGGGAGCTTGTTGATGAGCTGGCAGGACCTCTCACCATGATATTTCAGAATGCATTTGATTCTGGATTAGTGGCGGACAAGTGGAAAGAAGCACATATTACTCCTATTTTTAAAAAGGGATCAACTTAAAAATTATTTAATGGCCAGCCACTTAGAGTAGTAGATGAGGAAAGGGATCTAGGTGTTTTGATCTCAAATGATTTTAAATTTGAAAAATTATTGCATTTTAATTGAAGTATAGAAGGTTAAGGGGTGATATGTGGTTAATATTTAGAGTACCTGAGAATCACAACTTATGGGAATGTCTGAGCTTGGAGCTATGGAGTCAATATCATACTACTAGGGCCCACGTGTTGCAGCTAAAAGAGGGGAGGAATAACCCTAACGAAAGGAGTTCATGGTTCAGTCAAAGGTTATAACAGTCTGGAACTCATTCCTATACGACATGGCAGGGAGCGGTAGCATGAATGAGTTTAAAACAAAGCTAGATGAGTACTGTAAAAACATAGAAGCATAGAAACTGACTTTCTGGTTCTGCTTTTGAGGTGATGGCAGCATAGAAATCGCGCTCCCCACAGCCTTCCACTTAGAAACCCCAAATAATTGCATTTGGCTTCAAAATCGATTGCTATAATGATGAAGAGGGGCAATAAAGGAAACGAGTTGGCACATACTAAAAAGAACGACAAGCAGACAGATGATACTGATGGTTCCTGCTCCGAGGCCTCCGACACGGAGAGCACATCCACGTTAGCCGCTACTCCAGCCAGCAAGAATGTGCGCCCGCCTAAAAATAAAGCCAAAAAGATAAAATTAGATACAATCTACAATGAGCTATGCTCATTTCGAGTGGAGATAAGACAATTTTATGTTGAGCTCTGTAGGGACATACAATTGGAACAGCAGGCGAACGATACGGAGCGCCAAGTCACTGCAACAGAAAATAGAGTGGACAAGCTGGAAGGCCTAGTGCAACAATTGCAGGAACAGCAGGAGAATCTCGAAGCAAGGCAGGAGGATGCTGAAAATAGAGCCCGCCAGAAAAATATCCATCTCTACTGTATACCCGAGGGCTCAGAGGGTGCTGATATAAAATAATTTACCTCTGTGCTACTGCAAATAGCCTTAGACCTCCCTGCAGATATGATCCTGGATTTCAAGAAAGTACATAGGGCTCTAGTGCTCAGTTGTAGACTGTTGTTTGTTCTAGCTGCCAAAATACTGTATATGTATTGCACACACCAGTCATCATGTTTCATTTGTCAGTATGCAACCTGTAAGTCGCTTCCCTGTCTCATATCAATGTTTACCACCTGCTGTCACCCTATGTGGTACCCTTGTATGTATATCCAGCCTGTATCATGTAACATGCATTTCATGTATATGCTGTTATTACTATCTGTGTTTGTACTTTAAGTGTTTATGTCACAGAACCTCCTTGTGAATGAGCTTGCTCAATGGAGTTTTCCTGCAATAAACTTGAACTTGAACTTGAACTAGTGCCAAAACTCTACTTCCCCATAGCTTCACCCTGCTCCATCGCCATGGATTCTACAGCTATTCAATAAAGAGAGTGAATTCTCACTATAGCCCTGGAAGACACAAAATGTTCGGCCAGAGATTCTACATCGAGCTCAGATTATGCCCAAAATAAAGATGCAATGCAGGGGTTATCTTCCACTGCTCCCAATTCTGAAAGGCAGAGGGATCAGGTTTACCACCCCCACCAGCAAAACTTGTGGTAATGCTTCCAGAAGGCAAAAAGAGTATACCAGCACCCAGAATGCTAAGGAAGATCTTTCTAAAAAGGACTTAATTTTTCTGACAGCACTAGCATCTACCAGAGAACGCATCCCACCTCCAAAGATGGCAGAAGTCTTCCAAGTCCTCCCAGAGCCAGCCAAACAAGAAGCATACCACTCTGGACCCAGAATAATGTTTAGCAGCCTTCCAAAGAGCAGATGCCTCCATAAACACCTGAATGCAGCACAGAGGGTGTACTGTATCACTGCAAATGGACTAAGGTAGGCCGGGGAGCTAGATGGAGGGGAGAGGTAGGGAGCATAGAATAATCTCCCTGGTAGTGCGCACTAGGATTGACTCTAGACCCTTATCTGCCCTCTATAACTGGGCCTACAGTGGTCATTTGTCGGCTTAGAGGTAATGCACACCGTTATCTCCCCTAAATATTCCCCCCCTTGGTCCTGAGGCCTCACTGCCTTTAGAAACACCATGGCATCTGGCTCAGCAAGAACTGTAGAGTTCAATATCATCACCTTGGTACCCTAGACATAATCCCAACCATGGCACACAACAAAAGAGACTAAACTGAGTGAGTTTCTTGTCTCCCACTGATTATCATAAGCTTATCACTATCAGGACTATCCAGACAATGTTTAATGGATGGACTAGTTTTATAATGGAAAAGACTTTGTAAATAAGACCCATGTTCCCCCCATTACTAATTCCCAAGAGAGATATGGACTTACTCGGGGAGGGGGGGGGTCCTGTAAATTTTTGCCTTGAAACTGTGAATCTCAGGGACTTTGAACTATACCATGGAAGAGTACTATAATAAATGGACATTCTCTACACCTTGTTAAAGCTAATTATACAGCTCATAATAGAGTAGAATGTTTTAGGAAGGGGGGCCGGGAGAAGGAGTGTTATACTCTAAACAGCCACCATACCAATGGGGTCATCGCCCTATATGTTCCCACCTACCCTTTTCCTCTTTATTATTTACCTGATTTCTCTGATCTATTTTACTAGGGACCATATAGGTCTCTGGGGGCCTGGAGCATAGACACCTCTGGATCTACCCACCTACCCAAAAGGCTTGACAGCCATACTCTAAGCCTCATGGGTAACCTAGGGAGGACCATTGTGTCTTCCCCCACCTTGGAAGTCACTCTCAATTTAACAAGATACTGAATTCTAAAATGAACAAATTCTATTTGAAAGATGTTTATACTGTAAGGTATTACACTTGTTTGTTTTATTACAGGTTTTGGTGATTAATGATTGATATTTAATCCCAGTTGGCCACCTGTTTATAAGATTGTACTCTAATATTAAGGATTACAAATCGGGGAAAAGAGCGCACAATACTGCTTTATACCTTTGGAACAATTCCCTTAACAGCTTCCCTGAAACAACAGGATCTATTAGATCTTAATACAGGAGTGCTTAATATAAGTTTACTATCAGCAGATCAACATCACAATCACTGTGGAACTACCACAGTGTCAATATATAAAATGAATAGATCTCTTTCTTTACTTCTTTTTTTCTTTCCCTACCTGACTTTTCTATTTAACCATAGTGCGAAGTTGTTGCAACAATATAGCACCTTATCACATAGTAATAATGGCTAATTCCTCATTTGGTACTTTCTTTAAATATTAATGGTATACACAATCCCATAAAACGAGCTAGACTTTTAAGATTCCTGAAACAGGATAAGCCAGTCTTACCATATTTACAAGAAACGCACCTTTCCGATAAGGAACATGCAAAATTTACATCATTGGGCTGCCAGATGGTTTTGTCCACCTCCCATAGCTCAGGTTGCTGAAGGGGAATTGCTTTACTGATCCCTACAGGGGTAAAATTTTCTCTTTGAAACCAAATTGCTGACAGAGGAGGCAGATACAGTATATTATAGCAACCGGAAAGCTATTTTCAACCCCATTAACCCTGGCATCGGTCTACCTGCCCCCAGGTAGTAAACCGGGAATTGCTCAGAAATTTTTCAATGACCTACTCTCAATTGTCCAAGGCCAACTGATCATGGGGGAAGACCTTAATGTAATGCTAGACCCTACTTTTAGATGCCTCACCTACTGCCAGATACAGAATAACACCTTTACAAAAATACCTATGTCAGAAGATACCTTCGTTAGGACTAATTGACCTATGGTGCCACTTCTTTTCCAAGGGTAAAGCATATATGTACTATTCCCCAAAAACACACAGCCTATCAAGACTTGACTGTATCCTTAGTATAATAGAACACCTTGAATCTATTCAAGATGTCTATCATGGGGCAACAATACTCTCAGATCACAATCCAGTGTATTGTAAGTTCTACCTGGGCAAGTCTCGGCGACAAGCATTCTGGCATCTGAATACAATGTATTTACAAGATCTCGAATTTGTGGATTTGGTTAAGGACTCAATTCCTCGTATACTAGCTGATAATGCCTCCCCAGACTTGCCCAATACTATATACTGAGACACCTTGAAAACTGTATTTCGAGGGGACCTTATTAAATACATGGCGAGGAAGAAAAGGCAACGTGATAAACTCCAAACAGAATTACAAACCCAATACCAAGAATTGCAAAACACTTTGGCCCAGATATTCAAACTGCGCCAGGCTGTGGCGCAAGCTTGCGCGCAGCTCAACTTGGCTGCGCAGGGGTGTGGCCTGGGCGATATTCAAAGGACCTGCGCCATGGCCCAGCAGCTTTGAATATCGCACCCTGGCCACCCCCACTGTGCATGGTGCAGTGGCACTGCGCAAGCTCAACAGGCCAGAGTGGAGCATGGAGATGCGATAGCGCAAGTGCCATTGCGCCATTCACTGCACCCGCGATATTCAAAAGGTGACATGCAAATAGGGCCAAAATTTATGCAAGGTGCACATGGAGCCATTTGCATGTCATTATGGCCCCATTTGCATCCCATTTGCATGTAGTTGCGCCGATCCCCAATGACTTGCGCCTGGCGCCCTGCCAGGCAGCAGCTGTCGGGGACAGACGCCCCCTGCAGCCCTATTGCAGGCATTTGTTTACAAAGAAAGTCCCCATCCTATATCCCTGGTGGTCCAGTGGACTGCTCTCTGACCGATCGCGGGCATCTGTTACAATATAGGTCCTCGTCCAATATCCCTGGTGGTCCAGTGGATCGCTATGTGCCCGATCGCGGGCATCCGTTATAATAAAAAAAAATCCCCATCCAATATACCTGGTGGTACAGTGGACTGAATGCTGCCCAATCATGGGCATCTGTTTAAATATAACCCCCCCTCGTCAAATATCCCTGGTGGTCCAGTGGACCGCTATGTGCCCAATCGAGGGCATCTGTTTAAATATAAACCCCCCCGTCCAATATCCCTGGTGGTCCAGTGGACTGCTATGTGCCTGATCACGGGCATCCATTATAATAAAAATAAAAAAAAACCCGTCCAATATCCCTGGTGGTCCAGTAGACCGAATGCTGCCTGATCGCGGGCATCTTTTTAACAGAAAGCATCCTATTACCCTGGTGATCTAGAGTACCCCTCCCCACCCACCCACTGAGCCCCACTGCCCGCTCCCCGGTCAGCTGGTGGGTGGCAGCCACCTACCTGCCCGCCGCCCGCCGACTGACACCTCGGTAGGGCTGCACGCCCATTGGTTCACAGCGTGCAGCCCCTACCGTACTACACATTCCAGATATGTGAATGGAGAGGAATTGGGAAAAAATTAAGGAAAACACCTTGCAGTGGTGGATGATGATCAACCCCCTGCAGGCTCCACACCAGTGGCTGGGCAGCTGATCCTGTGACCAGGACAGCTTCTAAGGTAAGATCCCAGAGGAACCGGGTGATGGGGCTTGGGGGAGTCAAGCATATGGTGGCCACAGTGGGAAGAGCAGGCGCACAAAGTATAGATTAAAGAAAAAGGACTCCTGGGTGCTCCTTCTAAAGCCTCACTAAAGGACATGATCATTGATGGTGTGCATTGTAACAACCAACTTACCATAGCCAGTGCCTTCAATGCTCAGTTCACCGATTTCTCCTTTTCTCAGGACAGTGTCCCTTCTCCTCTACAGACTGCCCTCATTCCAACTCATCCCTTTTTCCACCTGAAAACTGTTACTGGAAAAGAAGTCCTCAAACTTCTCAACTCCCTACCCTTTGGTGCTGGCCAGGGTCCAGGTGGGCTAGAGCCTAAATTACTCAGGCTGGGGTCCCATGCACATGCCCTTTCTAATACCCATGCTTTCTCTCTTTCCCTTATTTCAGGTGTGGTCCCATCACATTGGAACGTCGCCAAGGTAGTCCCTGTCCCCAAAATGGGTGACCTTAGAAGTATTTCACAATATTGACCTATTGCCTTTCTGCTTGTCCTCAGCAAGCTATTTGAAAACATAGGAGCCTCTCAGCTAATTGGACTACCTGCAAACCAGCCACATCCTTACTCCATGTCAGCATGGTTTCCATAAGGAACGCAGCACCACATCTGCCCTCATTAAGATCACTGATGACATTAAAGGAACACTGTCAGCCATTTACTTGACCTTTGCTGGTGGTATCCCTAATCACAGTCTTAAACTCGAGCCATGATACTGGGAATATGGATGTGCACACCCAGTATCACACCTTGAATTTAAGACTTTGAATTTTCTAACTTTAAGCATTCATTTCATATCAACTGACACTTTTCCCGAGTTCAGCTTTCTTTATACTGTTAAAAATGTGTTTAGCTGAACTTGGGTATACTGAAGTGTGCGCGAGCCTTCCTGTGCTTCAGCGCCATTTAGAAATGTGACTGCACTTTGGGAGCTGGCACAGTAAATACTAGCAGACTTAGAGGGTTTCGTTATGGTGTAAAATTATGTACACTAACTACTTCTGGTGGAAAACACTGCTGTTATGTACAGTATACTGTATGGCTTCAGGGATTGCTGCAGGCACTGAAGGCTTGTTTAGGAACACCACCAGTAAAAGTAAGTAAAACGCTGACAATGTCCTTTTAAATCTTCTATGGACAAAAGAGCTCTTACTGAAGCTATCATTATTGATTTGTCTAAGGCATTAGACCTTGTTGATCATGCCTTTCTATCCCGAAAACTAACTGACATTGGTGTCTCCCCTCATGCCAACACCTGGTTTACTAGTTACTTCTTAGACAGGCAACAGTTCATCAGATTTGGGAATGCCTCTTCCAGCCAATTGCTGATTATCTGGGACGGCCCTCCCAGGGCTCTATTCTAGGCCCACTACCCTCCTCAATTTTCTTAAATTATCTCCTCTCCATCTCCAACTCCTGTTCTATCATCATGTACGCTGATGATATTGCCTAATACCACAGTGCCCAAAGCCCCAACTTAGTAATGCCCAAGTTACTAAGGACTTCACCACTCACATCCAAAACTGGCTTGTGTTCAGCAACCTAGTTCTCAATGCCTCCAAAGCTCAAATAATGTTATTTGGTTCCTGGGTGCACAAATCTTCTTGTTCTCATCCTTTGGCCATCCAGTGTGTAGATGCCTCTCTTTTCTCCCTAGTCGAGGAATTCAATTATGTGAGTGCTACCCTTGACCCCATGCTGGATTTCCATTTACACATCTCAAACCTAAGCAAATCCTCAGTCTGGCCTATTGTCTCCACAGTTTCCTTACTCTGAAAGTGTGCTTAGCTATCTCCCAAAGCAGCATACTCCCTTGCCAAAGTATAGCTCATTTCTCTTTACTAATGGCTGCATAGCTTGTCTACATAAATAGGATGTCACCCTCCACCTCCTAATCTTATGCACTAGGTAGTTTCTTCTACAAACTACTCCAGCCTGACACCCCAGTTTCCCTACTTCATCGTGCTTGCCCTACATGCACTCTCAAATCCTCGGACACTGCCTCACTTGTCCCTAAATGTTCAACCTTGTTTTCCCTCAGGCTTTGGAACTCCCTTCTCTCCAATGTCCACAAGCCTCCCACCCTGTCATTTTTCAAAACTGCCCTGAAGGCTCATCTCACATTATAAAATGGGCAAGAAAAATCCTACAAGCTGATTGGTCAGAATGGGCCTTTATCTGTTTGTTAATCTCATAACAAACACATGGATAAAGTCCCAGCTGACCACCGCTGACCACATAAAAGTCACAGAGACCGCTATCAAGTGACCAAATGTTCATGTGGCTAAAAACCGCCATATTTGAAATTATTACCTGGTACTGCTGAGACATACGGCTCTGCACAAAACAAAACCTATCATACCAGTCAAAGAAAAACACACTAAGAAAAAAACATGTCCAATGTGTAGAGTACCTGTTTTGACTTCAGTTGCTCTGTTGGTGCATTCCTTCTAAGTTTTTATGTCGGTAGCCCCAATCGTGAAGTAACCTCCGTGGCCGCAATGGAGCGTGGTAACGACCATCGTGAAATGTCAGCAACCAACGGCGTAGCAGAAGAAGCAGACATTCAAAATATAGAAATGGCTGAAACAAGAGGCTTAAGGCCAAACAGCTGAGCCATTTCTCGACACATCCTTCAACTTCCTGAACAGTCACCTGATGTCAGCACCAGCATAGCTGATGACTCGGCACCGACTCCTCCCTCAGTGACTGAGGTGGATAAACAAAATACTGAAAACCATTAAAACAAATTAAAATATTTATTTATTAATAATAAATACAACATTTTTTCTTGACTCATTTTATAATAGCAATAATGCACTCCAGGGGGTGTGTTGTGAGATTTACACACGCCTCGAGTGGTTTAAAGCACAGTGCCACACCACACCTGAGGTGTGTGTAAATCTCACAACACACCCCCTGTCATGTATTATTGCTTAATTATCTACGACTTGTAACTGCTTCTAGCCCCACCCTCTGTACACTTCCTTGCGTCTCATCCCAACCTACCAATGTCCTCTTCTAATTGATTGTCAATTATTTCCCTACTTGCATGTACCCTTGCATGATCTTATTGCACCTCAAATCTGTCAACATTCTAAAATGTACCTACACAGCATATTTTGTACTCTGTGTACTAATTGTAATGTGTAATTATTGTTACTATGTATTTTTCCTGCCTATGCTTGGAACTGTGGGATTTCTAATTCTGTCTCTGTATTAGTTTGTTCTATACTGGAATTTTGTTCTGTGCCCTCCTGGGTCGTACCTGAAAATAGGCATTAAATTGTCTGATGTACCTACCCAGTTACCATTAACCAACTAAATATACTTTCCTTTAAAAGGGTTTCCATGAATTTCCCCACCACTTATGTGAGACTGGCTGGCCAATAGCTGCTAGTGTCTTCCCTGCTGCCTCTTTTATGGAGAAGGACCATGTCTGCTCCCCTCCAGTCCTCTGGAACCATGCCCATTTCCAGTAATCTGCTGAATAAGGCCATCAGTGTGCCAACTAGAATTTCCCTGAGTTCGTTTAGTATTCTCGAGTGCATCCCATCCGGTCCCATAGTCTTGTCCACTTTCAGAGCTGCAAGTCCCTTTACGACTCTTTCCTCCAAAAATGAACTTGTGTCCATCCCCCCCCCTCCACTTTGTTCCTGCTGCTCCCTGTGGCCAATCCCCCCTCCACTGTGAAGACTGAGCAGAAGTACCTACTCAGGATGTCTGCTTTTTCTTGGTCCTATTCTGCACAGTCTCCCCCTGCCACCCTCCTTTTCCTCAGAATCCCTCTCCTTGCTTTCCTTTTTTCACATATGTACCTGAAGACATTCTTATCCCTTTTAGCTACCACTTTGGCTATCCCTTCCTTTCTCTGCAACTTTGTTCTCCTCACTGCTTTTCTGTCTTCCCTCTGTTTACTTTTTTTTTTTTTTTTCAGTTGTTTAACCAGGAGTAGCACACTAAGCTGAAAGCTTTTTTTACAGGTGCGACCTGGGAGCACAGGGAAGTTAAGTGACTTGCCCAGGGTCACACAGTATGTAAGTGGAAGCTGTGGGATTCAAACTCAGGTCTGGTCTGCTGGATGTCACCAGATTTGCAGCTCAGAGTCTTAAACCACTGCCCCATACTGCCTCAAACTTGGTACTCCTCCCTGTCTTCCTCCCTTTACATTTCCTTATACAGTACCTCTTGAATTTTCCTTCCGCTTTTATTCATTTTCTTCATGCAGAGGCTGGTTACTTTTATGACCTCCCTTATTTTTCTCCACTGTGCCTCTACCCCACCCTGGCAATTTCCATCTTCAAGGCAGGTTCTGAGGCAGTCTCCCATTTCTTTAAAATCCACCCTCCCGAAGTCTAGGCCTATCGTCCTCATGTGCTTTGCCTCCGTTCCCGTCAATGTCAAACTATAGTGCACAGTGATCATTGGTACCCAGGGGACTGCCAACTGTGACATTTGCAATGCTGTCCCTGTTTGTAAGCACCAGGTCCAGCACTGCCCCATCCCTAGTGAACCACCTGACTAGCTGCCTGAGAAAAGCCCCTTGTAGTGAGTCCAGGATGCCCTTGTAACCCCCCTGCAAATGGGGGTTCCCAAAAGACTTCCAGGAGCTTGCTTGAATGCTCCAAGCCTGAATGGTGTTTGGCATTTAAGCCATTTATCAGTGAGTGTTTTTAGAGCCTCTGGTACTGTCTCTTTAAGAGCTGTCTGCTTGCAGACATAATTAGTTTGTATGGGGGGACTGTGTGCTTCTCTGAGTACCACTCAAGCTGCTGCCAATTCACCCCATTTTTGCAGTCACTAGGAGTGCAAAGGGAACCTGTCTGAAAGATGTAACTGATTGCCAGAAATCATTTACAGTAATAATAAAATTACAGTTTGTCTAACCTGCTTTCTTTGCAGTCAGAACTGTCTGCCTAGTTCCCCATTCTGGTTTTGAACTGCTGAACTGGACCAATCAGTGTGGGGTAAACTAGCTCTAAAATGATGCCTTAGACGAATCAGAACTTGGGACTCATAATCTGAGCCAGCCACAAGAGGATTGTATGGGCAGTGACTCTGGGAGATGTAGTTTAGACTTCAGTGCCTTTTTGGACCAACAGCAGCAGTCTATTGTGAGTAGCCAATCCAGTCAAGAACTGGGAGGAACTCAAGGAAGTGCCGGTTTTGTCGGTTGGAGTTCAGTTGAGCTTTGGCAGTGAAGAAGGAAGGAGCCCTGTACTTTTTCAGTGTGCAGTTTAGTCAAAAACGTGTGTAAGGCCCAGAGTTCCGGTCTGCAGCTTGTTAGGACTGATCCGTCCTGTAGAAAGAATCAAGGATCTCTGAAGAGTAGAAACCAGGCTCACCCTGTAGAAGACTGGAAGAATTGCTGAAAATTGCACTCAGTCTGTCGGGAACTGAATCTGCTGTGTGTTCTCCCGGTATTGTGCAGTAATTGCAGTCGGGATACAGATGCAGCCTGCCTGGTATAGTGCTTTTTATATAAATGTGTGAAGAGGTTTGTGTACCTCAAGTGAGCCCTGCTGACATTGAAGGACCCTATCTTATTTGGAGGTCGTGAGTACTAATTCAGGGTGCTGCCCTGTTGAATTGCCACATTAAATCCAAATGGAATTACTGTACTGCTGACTGTTTAATTTTCCTTTCTCTGTGTGAAAGGGCCCTCACCAGCTGCCACGGTTTGGACTAGCCACTCAGGGCTTGGGTACCCAGGGACAGTAACTGATGGGATAGCCTGTGCACAGAGCCATAGAGTAGATTATTAGAGTGATAAGCTAATTAACCTGATTTCCCCCTGTCCTTGTTATATCCCCTAAATAAATCAGAGCTGCTTGTTTCAGCAAAGTTATACTGCCTGAGGTATTTGTCTATGTTAAAGTACTGTACTGTGATTGTTGCACTGTATCTCATTTCACAGGAGGTCCCAGTGCGGAACCAGTCCTGGGGTAAGTGTATACTGTGAAGGTAATTCTGATATATTGTGTGGGCCACTAGTGGGAAGAAAGGGGGTTGCAGTGTCCCAGAGGGCTGTGAGCCAAGTTAGTTTAACTATTGCAAACCCACAACCTCTGGGTGGGGCACCGCCATTGGATCCAGGCCCCTCAACCTGTTAGTGGCAAATCAGGCAGGGGTAGTAGCCCCTGGGATGCGCCATCTAGGGTTACATCTTGGAGGCACCGCTGGGATTGTGTGTCCTCTAGTGGCCATATTACGAACCACTGTTAAGAAAAATGGGTACCCGACAGAAGTGGCTGTGCACCGGCTGGTGGAGTGGTGTACTGGGAGGAGATCGACCCCCAAAATGCTATGCTTATCCTGGACATCCCCTGGGTATCCATCACGGACACTGTGCAGGGAGTACTTTCCAAGGTGGAAGGTTTACAAAACCCTGTGGTGGTGGGTCGGCATGCTAATCTGCTCACCACACTTTCCTGGCCCTAGTAGAGTTTAAGGATCCCATAGATAGCTCCAAAGGTGCCACAGACCATTACCCCAGAGGAGCCCTCACTGCTTGAAGTGATAACTAAGGACAGTAAAGACCGGGGAATCAGCCCCACCACTATCTCGGAAACTTTGAGAAATTTGCTGAATGGTTGCTGGGAGAGGGAAACTGTGGAGACTTGAAGAAACTATTCTTGCCACCTGGGGTGTTCCTCCCCAACACCTCTCCTGCTCCAGTGCCGTAATGGTGGCTGAACCAATGCAGACTCCTATTTCTGCACCTGCCATTAGTCACGACTCTTACGAAGGTTGAGGATCTCTCTGGCACCCTCCCACCCCCAAGGGGGATGACTGGGAGACCTGGATAGACTATGTTGCCCCAATTGCTAGAATGGCAATGCTGGGAAGGCGAAAAAGCGTAAAGAGGGTTAGTGAGAGCCTCCGAGGTCCCAAGCCCACAACATCTGTGCTAAACGGGCCAGTAACCCTGAAGCGACTGCACAGGCCTATCTTGAGGCCTTGGAGAATGTGTATGGGAGCCCAGATTCTGATGAGGACCTATGGTGGAGAGTAAGAAATGCACAAACAGTACCAAGGGGAGTTGTTGTCTGTGTATGTCTCTCGGCTGGAAAAATTGTTGCAAGAATGCCTCAGAAAGGGTAGTTTGCAGCGATTGAACTGGACCGAACCAGACTGGACAGAATCATTAAGTCTGCCCCTCTCAGAACTGCTGTTGCTTCAGTTACGCCTGGCAAATCGACTGAATCCTCCCTCCTATGATGAGTTAATGAGAGAAATTGAGAGTTGAGAAAAAGGCGACCTCGGGAGGTACCTGCACCAACAGCTGTGGCTACGACCGAAGTGACTGAGGGTGACCCATCAAGTGAAGTTCAGGGGCAGAGGTTGACAGTCAATGAGTGCTCTGACAAGGAAAAAGATATGCCACAATGGGGCGAACTGTTGAGAGAGATCCGGGAATTCAAAAACAGTCCTTTATGAAGGCCACGCCTGCAATGCACGGGCCCTGACCTATATCCGACTGCATCTGCTATGGGGGTGGGGTACCACCATGTATCTCCTGCTGATAACAGCTCCAAACTCAATTCCTTGACCATGGAAGTGGAGAAACTGAGAGATGTCTCCCAAATGCTTATCACGCAGCAGAGACAGAGATGGCACCCAGGTTTCCAGTTAGTAATACCCCGCCCTGGCTCCCAGTGTGGCGCCGCCAGCTCAAACTCCAGAAAGTATGTTTTGCTATAATTGTGGGAAAGATGGGCACATGAAAAGGGAAATGCCAGTCCCCAAAAGACACTGACAAGTTGCATATAGGCTACAAGGAGAGCTTAGGAAGAAGAAATCAGTGGTTAAGAGGTGCGCTATGATCCCAGTGAGGCACCAAAATGCTAATTCACGTCCTTTGTGGCGAAGTCAGTTGCCCAGGCCCCCACTACCGCCTCTCCAGACTGGTCCAGAATAGTGGGTCCCTCCATGGAGACCACTGTAAAGGTGAATGGAGTGTCTACAAGAGCTGTAGTTAGACAGTGGCTCCAAGTGACAATTATGTTCCAGGATTGGTATCAGAAGCATTTGTCAGACGTACCTATACAACCATTAGAAGGACTGCATGTATGGGGGTTAAGTGAGGCCTACCCTATTCTGGGTATATCCGAATTTGGCTGTCTTTCCCACCTCTGTGGCTGGAGTGGCCGAACAAGTAGAGACCCTAGCCTTAGTGTGTCCCCCACTGGACTGTATGATGGTGTCCCTTTGTTGATTGGAACAAATGCTCATATGTTCGGAAGGCTGGCACAGTTGTGTTAAGAAAACAGGGTCAAAGACTAGTAGAGCTTTAAGAGTTCCGGCTTTAATTAAGAAGGCCTATGAGGCTACAGAGAGATGCTGAAAAAACAGAACCAGAGGAACGGTCGGAATTGTATGGAAGAAGGATCCTGAGTCTCTGATCCTGGCGCCAAATGCCCAGTGTACCTTACAGGGAGAGGTCCAGTATCAGAAAGGATGTTAAGAATAAAATATTAATGTTGGATGCACCAGGCGATGGAAAATTGCCAGAGGGACTGCTGGTCAAGCCTAGTATTTTGCCGCTAGAGCCCGTGCTTATGCCAGAAGGGTAATGGTCCAAGTTCATAATGTGTCTGAAAGAGACATTGAGTAAACAGAGGTTGCATCCTGGCTAATGTGCATTGTGCAGACACTGCAGTGCTACCCAGCAGCAAGAGTTCAGGAAGAATGACAGAGTAGCCTGACTTGTTTGATTTCGCGACTCCCGCTGCCAGCTGAATGGAAAGTGAGGATCAGTGAGAAGCTTGCCCAGAGAGACCAGGTGTTTTCTTTATTAAAGGAATGGGATGTGGGATGCGTGCAAGGAGCTGAGCACAATATCCGCCGCATGACGAAAGACCATTTCGTGAGAGGTCTCGACGCCTGGCACCTGCTGACATAGATGATGTGAGACGGCATCTGCAAGAGATGTTAGCTGCTGGTGTAATACAAGAATCCAGAAGCCCTTATGCTTCCCCATTGTGGTAGTGAGGAAAAGAATGGAACAGTAAGGATGTGTGTGGATTATCGCACCTTAAACGGCAGGACTATCCTGATCAGTACACAATGCCCGCATTCAGGATGCTTGGACTGCCTAAACAGGAGCAAGTGGTTCTCTGTGCTGGATCTCGCGATGGGTACTACCAGATCCGATGGCTCAGAGGACCGTGAGAGAGACTGCCTTTATCTGTCCGCTTGGTTTCTATGAATTCGTGAGGATGCCTCAAGGATTTCAGGTGCCCCAGCCACTTTTCAACGATTGATGGAGTGCAGTGGGGGACATGAACTTACTAGGAGTGCCTGGTATACCTAGATGATGTTATTGTGTTTGGCAGCTCACTGGAGGAACATGAAAGCAGATTATTTAAGGTATTGGACCGACTGGAGGACTTTGCCTTAAACTGTCCATTGATAAGTGTCAATTCTTTCAAACATCAGTAAAATATTGGGACACATAGTATCCACCGAGGAATAGAGAACGACCCAAGTAAGTTGAGGCCTTGACCACCTGGCCACAGCCCAAAAATCTAAAAGAACTGCAAAGATTCCTGGGATTCTGTGGTTATTATCATGCTTCATCAAGGACTATTCAAGAGTGATCCGCCCTTTACTTAACCTTACTCAGGGTATCCCCCCAACCCACAAAAATACCAAAAGTCAGCGTCCTCAAGACTGAAAAGTGTATTTTTCATCCAAGTGAAGTATTGGGGGCCGCTGGACTCCTGATTGTGAGACTGCTTTTCATGAGATCATATATCAACTTACCCATGCTCCAGTGCTGGCCTATGCCGATCCAAGAAAACCTACGTCCTGCACACTGATGCTAGCTTGCAAGGGTTGGGGCTGTGTTGTACCAAGAGCACGAGAATGGCCTGAGACCAGTGGCCTTTGCCAGTAGAAGCCTGACCCCATCCGAAAAGAACTATCCTGTACATAAGTTAGAGTTCCTAGCTTTGAAGTGGGCTATTGTTGACCAATTCCATGAGTACTTGTATGGGGCTAAAATACTAGTAAAACTGACAATAATCCTTTGACCTATGTGCAGACCTCAGCTAAGTTGGATGCCACTGGCCATAGGTGGCTTTCACCTGCATTATCTACATATGACTATGCTCTCGAATACCCAGAGCAGGTCTGACCACATAGATGCTGATGCTCTCCGGAGGCCTGTTCCCCAGAATGATTGGGTCCGATTGGCAGAACCTGACATTCGGGCACTCTGCCGGAAGTTTGACAGGAGGAACAATGTCACACGGACGCAGTGGACTGCATGGTGGATTGCTTGAGAGCTCTGAGAATTGCATACCAGCTGCTTATTGCCACTTTTCTGCAATAGACATTGGTGCACTGCCTCAGCTGGACAATGACAGTATTCGCGGGCTCAATCCCGATCCCATGATCAAAGCAGCTTTAGAAGCCCTCTATGCAGGAAAAGATGTGTCCAAATTACGCTCCACTGATTTGAGAACTGCACTGTTATACAAAGAAGGTCCTAAGTTGAAACTGATCAATAAACTGTTATACAGAGAAACAGTAGACAGAGGGGACAAGTAGACAAACAACAACTAGTGCTGCCCACTGCCTTTCGAGACTCAGTACTGAGTCCTTGCACAACCCATGGGGCACCTTGGCATAGACAGAACACTTGACTTAGTGAGATCCAGATTCTATTGGCCTAAGATGGGGGCTGATGTGAGCAACACATTCGAACTCCGCAGCTGCTTACAGAGGAAAGCTTTGCCCAGAGGGCTGCCCCTTGTTAACATCACCACCAGTGCACCTATGGAGCTGGTCTGTATTGATTTTCTGAGTTTGGAGTCAGATCAAAGAAATATCAGTAATGCTGGTGGTCACTGACCATTTCACGAGATATGCCCAGGCTTTCCCACCAAAGACCAGAAAGCATCCACTGTGGCCAAAGTACTTGTAGAAAACTTTTTTTGTTCACTATGGGGCTCCACAAAGAATCCATTCTGATCAAGGGAGAGACTTTGAGAGTCGTCTGATCAAAGAGATGCTTTCTCTGTGGGGAGTGCGAAAGTCCAGAACCACTCCTTACCACCCCCAGGGGGACCCACAGCCTGAACGTTTCAACCGCACTTTGCTAGATATGCTAGGCACCCTGCACCCAAAGGACAATGCCTAGATGGAGCCAACAAATTAGCACCCTGGTACATGCTTATAACTGCACCAAAAGTGATGCCACTGGATTCTCCCCCCACCGCCTGATGTTTGGAAGAGAAGCTCACTACCAGTAGATGTGTGTTTTGGGGTCTCTCCTGATGGGGTTCAAGCTGACAACTATTTACAGTATGTGCAAAGTTAAGGCCCAGCTAACTCATGCGTACCAACTGGCTCAAACCATGGCTGTAAGAAAGAAATCTGGCCAACAAAGAAGGTATGATAAAAGGTGAAAGCACAGGAACTCCAGGAGGAGATCGGATATTGCTAAGAAATCTGGGACTGCATGGCAAGCACAAGATTGCTGACAGATGGCACCATCTCCCTCACATTGTAGTGGGCAAACTAGATGATCTGCCAGTGTACAAAGTAAGGCCTGAGAATAATTCAAAAGATGTAAAACAATGCATAGAAATCATTTACTGCCCATTGGACAAATCCTGATTGAGTCTGAGCCCCAGAAGATGCCCCTCTGGACCAGTGACTAGAGCTGCTGCTAAGAAAAGATCAAGAAAGTCTGCACCTACAGAAGCAAAGTTAAAGTGTTCCCTCCACAAGTCCCAGTTGAGCATGACTGTCAGTCCATATCAGAAGAAAGTGAGAGTGACTTTGAATACTATCCTTCTTCGAACTGAGTCAATTGTTTGGGCAATCCCTAGTCAATACTGGAGATGAAGCTGGGCCTTCTGGACTGTCTAAGCCCCCAGCTTCATCCCTGAGCAATGCTCCCAAAAGTGAAGTGCAAAGCATCAGATCAGATGAAATGGAATCATTGTGCATGGTGAACTGTTTGAGCTTTCAGGAGAAAATGATAGATTGGGGCAGACTGGTGATACACGCGACAAGAAGAGTATTTTGAGTGCCCTGACAGTCCACTGCCAGTGTCCGGAAAGCGCCTCCATGCGAGCCAAATGTTGTGGACTCAGAAACTGTAACTCCTGGAGCTGAAAGTGCCCCAAGTTCTAGCCTCTCTACCCCATGGAGACTCCTGACAAGTGAGGACAATGCTGAAAATGAGGCTCAGAGTGCAGAGAATATAACAGTTCCTCCTAGAAAGACTGGTCGAGCTGTAAAGCCTGTGGTGCACCTCAGTTATGATTCACTTGGGAGGCCTGTGGACTTGCCTCTCAATGTTGTCCATAAAGGAGTGTATGTGTCCCGAGCTCATTGCCCAAACTGAGCATCAGTGCTAACTCAAGTTACTTGTGTTGCCCTCTAAGTATGGTGCCCTTGCCCCATCCAGCCCCAAGGTAACTGATAGGAAGGGCCCCTCTCTTCAGGTTTCATGTACAAGAGGTAATAACTTGAGTTATGGTACAATGTGTATGTAATACTGTGTAAAGAGTGACGTACTTGCAATGTTTCAGAAATGTGTTCTTGGTAAAATGATATATTGACTGATGATTACATATGCGCAGCCTAATGCAAATGTATATGGTTGCAGTTGAAACTTATGGGTACTTGCTTGTGACGCGACGCCAAGCTTTCCCAGGCCAGGAAGGGTGTAACCCCTGCAAATGGGGGTTCCCAAAAGACTTCCAGGAGCTTGCTTTGAATGCTCCAAGCCTGAATGGTGTTTGCATTTAAGCCATTTATCAGTGAGTGTTTTAGAGCCTCTGGTACTGTCTCTTTAAGAGCTGTCTGCTTGCAGACATAATTAGTTTGTATGGGGGGACTGTGTGCTTCTCTGAGTACCACTCAAGCTGCTGCCAATTCACCCCATTTTTGCAGTCACTAGGAGTGCAAAGGGAACCTGTCTGAAAGATGTAACTGATTGCCAGAAATCATTTACAGTAATAATAAAATTACAGTTTGTCTAACCTGCTTTCTTTGCAGTCAGAACTGTCTGCCTAGTTCCCCATTCTGGTTTTGAACTGCTGAACTGGACCAATCAGTGTGGGGTAAACTAGCTCTAAAATGATGCCTTGGACGAATCAGAACTTGGGACTCATAATCTGAGCCAGCCACAAGAGGATTGTAAGGCAGTGACTCTGGGAGATGTAGTTTAGACTTCAGTGCTTTTGGACCAACAGCAGCAGTCTTGTGAGTGACAGCCAATCCAGTCAAGAACTGGGAGGAACTCAAAGGAAGTGCCCGGTTTTTGTCGGTTGGAGTTCAGTTGAGCTTTGGCAGTGAAGAAGGAAGGAGCCCTGTACTTTTCAGTGTGCAGTTTTAGTCAAAAACGTGTGTAAGGCCCAGAGTTCGGTCTGCAGCTTGTTAGACTGAACGTCCTGTGAAAAGAATCAAAGGATCTCTGAAGAGTAGAAACCAGGCTCACCCTGTAGAAGACTGGAAGAATTGCTGAAAATGCACTCGGTCTGTCAGGAACTGAATCTGCTGTGTTCTCCCGGTATTGTGCAGTAATTGCGATCGGATACAGATGCAGCCTGCCTGGTATAGTGCTTTCTTTTATATAAATGTGAAGAGGTTTGTGTACCTCAAGTGAGCCCTGCTGACATTGAAGGACCCTATCCTATTTGGAGGTCGTGAGTACTAATTCAGGGTCGCCTCGTTGAATTGCCACATTAAATCCAAATGGAATTACTGTACTGCTGACTGTTTAATTTTCCTTTTCTCAGTGAAAGGCCCCTACCAGCTGCCACGCGGTTTGGACTAGCCACTAGGGCTTGGGTACCCAGGGACAGTAACTGATAGGGATAGGCCTGTGCACAGAGCCGCCGTGGAGTTATTAGAGTGATAAGCTAATTAACCTGATTTCCCCTGTCCTTGTTATATCCCCAAACAAATCAGAGCTGCTTGTTTCCAGCAAAGTTATACTGCCTGAGGTATTTGTCTATGTTAAAGTACTGTACTGTGATTGTTGCACTGTATCTCATTTCACAGGAGGTCCCAGTGCCGGAACCAGTCCTGGGGGTAAGTGTATACTGTGAAGGTAATTCTGAATATTGTGTGGGCCACTAGTGGGAAGAAAGGGGGGTTGCAGTGTCCCAGAGGGCTGTGACCAAGTTAGTTTAACTATTGCAAACCCTGACCTCTGGGTGGAGGCACCCGCCATTGGATCCAGGCCCCTCAACCTGTTAGTGGCAAATCAGGCAGGGGTAGTAGCCCCTTGGATAGCGCCATCTAGGGGTTACACCCTGCTAGTTTCTGAAGCTGCAGCTGGAAGGCTCCAATCCCCATCTAGCAGACTGAAGTCCTCAAACAGCAGCACCTCCCCTTAACTTGCCATCCTGATGATCGCTTACTTAAGTGCCTTATCCAGCTCCTCTTCCTGTGTTGGAGGGCTGTATTCTACCAATGTATAGATAGTGGGCATCTCCCCCATAAAGGCCTACTGGTAAAGAACTAGAGGAAAAACGGAAAAAGCAGTCATGAGAGGAAAAGTAAGGGGCAGCAGAATGTGGAAAGTCATGTGCACAAACACCAGCAGCCTAGCAAATAAAATCTGAGACCTAGTGGTCTTGATGGCAGAGGCAGACCTGCGTGCAGTTCTGGAGACCCAATCTCCGCAAAGACATAGACAGGATGGAAGCTGTCCAGAGGAGGGCCACTAAAATGGTGCAGGGTCTGCACCAGAAGACATATGAAGAGAGACTTAAGGAGCTTAATATGTATAGTCTCGAGGAAAGGAGGGAGAGGGGGGACATGAAGAAACTTTCAGGCACCTCAAGGAATCAACAAAGTCCAAGAGGGTAGCATCTTCAAAAAAGAGGTGCAAGAACAAGGGGGCACAATTTGAAGACGGGGGAGTGCTCAGAGGTAATTTAAGGAAGGGCTTTTCACAGATAGGTTGTGGATGCATGAAACGGCCTTCCAGAGGAGGTTGTGGAGTCAAAAACAGTGGTGGAATTCAAGCATGCATGGGACAGGCATAAGGCAATTCTAGGGGGTTGGGGTAGGAAGAAGTAGGCTGCTGGTTAACTAGGATCTGCAGCTTATCCATTAGGTAGGGAAATGGGCAGACTGGGTGGGCCAAGCGGTCCTTATCTGCCATCAAATTCTATGTTTCTATGTTTCAATATTGTCACTGTTACTGAGCTATGGTACACAGGGACCCATAACTGGGACATAGCCGTACCAGGATATGCTCTATTTCAGAAAGATAGGGTAGGAAATAAGGGAGGAGGAGTGGCTATCTCTGTTAAGGAAGAAATAAAAGCTACTGAAGTACAGGGCATGTGGGAGGATGTGGCGGTGCTGTGGGTCATGCTGGAGACAGGGAATGAAACTGCCATTTGAGCAGGTGTGATCTACAACCCTCCGGCACAGGGGGAGAAGTTGGACAGTACACTAGTAGAAATCATCCATGAAATGGCAGCAAAAGGGGAAATACTACTGATGGGAGACTTCAGTTTGCCAGATGTCAATTGAAGTACCCATACAGCAGCCACAGCAAGGAGTAGAGACATCCTGGAAGCTATTCAAGGGGCGGGACTCAGACAGCTAGTGGTAGAGAACATCCAGGAGGTAGCAATTTTGGACCTGGTGCTAACCAATGGGGATAGAGTTATGGATGCAGAAGTGGGAGGCTACCTGGGGTCCAGTAAGCACTGTACAGTATGGTTTAACATGAGGACAGTGGAGGAATCCAGCAACACAGAGCTGAGGGTCTTTGATTTCAGAAGAGTTGATTTTGCAAAACTTGGGGTATGTCTGAAGAACGTCCTAGCAGGAAGGGTGGGAAAGGGGGAGGTAGAGGAGCAATGGGCACATCTTAAGGGAGCCATTACTAAAGCCATCAGCCTTTGCATTTGGCAAATAAGTAAAACAAAGAGAAAGAAAAAAAACACTCTGGTTTTCAAAGGAAGTAGCAGGGTGGGTCAGGGAAAAGAGGTTAGCATTCAGAAAATACAAAGAATCCCAGCGGGAGGAAAATGGAGGGCTATAACTAGAAAGGATAAAGGAGGCGGGAAAAGCAGTCAGAAGAGCTAAGATGCGGACAGAGGAAAGAATAGCTAAGGAAATAAAGAAAGGAGACAAGACCTTTTTTAGATACATATGAGAAAAGAGAAAGACCAGGAGTGGAATTTTAAGACTAAAAAGGGAAGGAGGTCGTCGGCAGAAGGGGGCCATGAAAAGCAGAAATCCTGAACAAATATTTTTGTTCAGTGTTCATGGTAGAAAGGGAGAGGGAGGGACCACAGCTAGGTGAAAGAAGTACCAAGGGGTAGAAGGTAGATATCAGCCTGTTTTCAGAAAAGAAAGTCCTAAAGGGTCTGGAAAAACTGATAGTAGATAAGGTAATGGGTCCAGATGGAATACATCCCAGAATTATAAAGGAACTTAGGAAGGAGCTAATGGTATCACTGACAGCCCTGTTAAACAAATTATTAGAAACAGGTGTGGTCCCAGCAGACAAGAGGAGGACAAATGTTGTCCCTCTCCACAAGAGTGGGATCAGAGAGGAGGCTGGTAACTACAGGCCAGTCAGTCTAACCTCAGCAGTAGGGAAATTGATGGAATCATTACTCAGTCAGAAAGCTTATGACATACCTTGAATCCAGTGGACAGCAGGATCCAAGACAGTATGGTTTCACAGCAGGCTGGTCTTGCCAAACAAACCTAATATATTTCTTTGACTGGGTGACAAGGGAGATAGACCAGAAAGTAATGGTGAGGATGTGTTCTACCTGGATTTTAGCAAGCTTTTCAACACTGTCCCACATAAGAGGCTAATAAACAAGTTGAGCAGCCTGGGAGTTGGCCCCAGGGTAGTTAACCAGGTTAGAAATCGGTTGAATGGTAGAACACAAAGAGTGGTGGTGAATCAAATCCAATCCATTGAGGGGGAGGTGACCAGCGGGGTCCTCAGGAATCAGTGCTAAGCCCAGTTCTCGTTAATGTCTTTATAAGCCACATTGCAGAGGGGCTGGAGGGAAAGGCATGCCTCTTTGTGGACGAAACAAAGATCTGCAATAGGGTCGACACTCCAGGGGGAGTGGAAAAAATGAGAAGGGATCTGGGCAAGCTGGAAGAGCAGTCAAGTGTATGGCAGCTGGGATTCAGTGCAAAGAAGTGCAAGATTATGCACTTAGGGCATGAGAACCCACAGGTGGAGTACTCCATGAAGGGGAGGCACTCTTGGCCACCAGGAAGGATACGGATCTGGGGATGATTTTATCAGAGAACCTAAAGGTGGCCAGACAGTGTGAGAAGGTGGTCAGAAGGGCTAGTGGGATGCTGGGGTACACAGGGAGAGGCATCACCAGCAGGAAAAGGGAGGTGGTAATGCCACTATACAGATCATCGGTGAGACCTCATCTGGAGTACTGTGTCCAGTACTGGAGGTCACACCTCAAAGGACATAGGCAGGGTGGAGGCAGTCCAAAGAAGGGCTACTAAAATGGTACAGGGGCTGTACCACAAATTATATGAGGATAGACTGAAAGAGCTTAATATGCATTCGTTGGAGATGCGGAGAGAGAGGGGAGACATAATAGAGACATTAAAATACCTAAAAGGTATAAATAAGGAACGGGGGTAGCATCTTTTAAAACAGAGGCTGGACAAGAACTAGGGGGCATGATATGAAGCTGGAGGGAGGTAGAATTAAGAGTAATGTGAGGATGTGCTTCTTTACAGAATGGGTGGTGGATGCTTGGAACCACCTCCCCGAAGGGGTGAGGGGGGCAAAAATGGTGGGGGAATTCAAAAATGCATGGGATTGACATAAGGGAACCCTAGAGACAGGGAAAAAAAGGTAAGGCGCAGATCATCTATGGTCTGCAGCGAAAGAAATAGGTAGGAAAAAGGGGCAGACTAGATGGGCCAGGCAGTCCTTGTCTCCTGACAAATTATTTGTATCTATATATTAGTGTGGCACCAATGCCTGTCTCGAGAATGACCCCCAGTACCTCCATCCCTTCCTTATCTTTCAGGTAGCCCCATACTTCTGTAGCCTTGACTCCATCTGTCATATATAGTACAACCCCTTCTGCACTTTTTCCTTCCCTGTCTCTTCTGAACAGAGAGTAGCCCAGTATGGCCATTTCCCAGTAATGGTGCTCAGTGCAACATGACTCCATCATAGGTACCAAATCCAGGTTAACTTCTGTCATGTTGGCCTCCAGGTCCAAAATTTTATTTCCCAGGCCCCTTGTAGTGGTGCAAATGGCTCTCCATACCTTACTCCCTACTTGCCTGCTTCCCTGCTTTCCCCATCTGTTCTGTTCTCTGAAGCTCCCCCTGACCCCCTTCCCTTGTTACTTTCTCTGCTTCCTGTCATCTTTATTGCTTTTTTCTTATTGGTTTCCTAATTTATACCCCCCTAGTCCTCTGCCTTGTCCCCGCCCCTGTCTTCTTGCACCCCTGCCCTAGTGGAGCTTACTCCACTTGGGCCTTCCCACCCTCCCTGCTGCTTCATCATCTGGGGGACAATTATTTCTTCCCTCAGTTTAATAGCCCCCACCTAGTTCAAAATGCTCATCCAAGTAGCATTTAAACCTCTCACTAAGGACTGTGGTCCCCCTCATGGAAAGATGCAGGCCATCTCCCATCTAGAAACCCGTATCCTCCTAGGTTGACCCCAATCCCCAATGTAGTCAAAGCCCTCCTCCATGTACCATGACTTTAATCAATTGTGAAAAGCCCTAGTGTGGCATTCTCTTTCCTGTCCTCTGCCATACACAGCTAACACCTCACCAAAAGTCACCGTGCATGCCACCTGCTTGAGGCCCTTTCCCAGTTCCCTGAAATTTCCCTGCACTGCCTCTATGCCATCCCCTGCCAGGTCATTTGTCCCCAGGTGGACAATGACATCTAGCTCCATCCCATCTCATGCTGCCCTAGGGATCCTCTAGAACCACTTTCAATCCTCAAAGCTGCAGCACCCTCAGGCTGGCTTCAGCTTCCTGGTCCAGTTCACCCCCACCAGCACCACCACATTAGTATGTTTTTTAAAACGTAATTATTTAACCTTAAACAGGCTCCTGATGTCAGTGCTGCCATCTGACTACAAAAAGTGCTAGAATGTATACTTTCAAATGAGTGGCCATTCTATTTTCTGTCCCACCAACAGCAAACAGCACCATTATCTGGCATGTTTGCCCTCATTCCCCATCAATTTTTGAACTGCTTTTCCTGATACATTGATAATTCAATCAATTTATTATTTTACTTTTAAAAATCATATCAAATGTGTATGTTTTTAACTTTTAGCATTGTAAACCCATTGTATTTGTGCAATATGATAGTCTGGGGAATTGTTTACACTAGGTTTACCACATGCCTCAGGCTGAAGGCACTCAGCCTGTGGCCTCATGACTTATTACACTCCTAGGCATGTGATAAACCTAGTACAGCCAATACCCCATCATGCCGTATTGATTTCATATAATCCTCTGACCAAAATTGCATATAGTCTGTGCTTTGTGTTAAGGTGTTTGCTAAGAGGCCCCTTTGGTCACCAATCAGAAATTTATTTCATTGTTTAACCAGGTATAGCACACTAAGCTGAAAGCTTTTTTACAGAAGCAACCTGGGAGCACAAGGAGGTTAAATGACTTGCTCAGGGTCACACAGTTTGCAAGTGGAAGCTGTGGGATTCAAACCCAGGTCTCGTCTGCTGGATGTCACCAGATTTGCAGCTCAGAGCCTTAGACCACTGCGCTATACTGCCTCCTTTCATATTAGCCAAACTGTAATATCAGGTGGTCAAAAGATCTGTCTCTGTCTCATGCAGCAGCTAAAGTCCTGAAATCCTGGGAAGATTTTTTTCCACAATTTGGGGACATGGGGTCAAATTCCCAGTGGCAATTATTTATGCCTGTAAATGGGGCAAAAAGTACAACCCAGTCTGCCAAAATAAAAGAAAAATGTTATACTGAGAACAAAGTATCTGTTACAGGGAGCAGAAACCCCTGGTGCAGATGCTTTCATGTAAATTAGGGTACCCAGACGTTACTGTGCACAATCATGGTTACTGTGCACAAACACCAGTAACAATCTTGAATGTGGCCACATAAATGTATGTGTATCTTTATGCATATACATGTACTGTATGTGCTGGTACTTCACACAAAGCTATCCCCCATCGGCCAGGCCTCATACTTCAGAAATGCTTCTGGTGCACCAACTAAGTCCTATCATATGTCCATTGTCATTGTCCCTGGTAGTCCAGTGACACCCAACATGAACCCCAAATTAGATAAGTACCTGGTAGTCTAATGGATCCCTCTCCCCAGCCCCTCATAACATGCTGGTGTAACCTCCAGGTGGCGCTATCACAAGGGCTGCTACCCCTGCCTGCTTGACTACTAACAGGTTGAGGAGCCTAGGTTCTATGGTGGGTGCCTCCACCCAGAGGTCAGGGTTTGTAGTGTTTAGACTAGCTTGATCACAGCCCTCTGGGACACCATGACCCCCTTTGGTTCCCTCTAGTGGCTCACACAGTACACAGGAGTTACAGCCCCAATACCCCATGTATACACACTGTTCATTCATAAAGTACCACTTACCCTTGAGACTGATTCTGCAGCACGTCTCTGGGGACCCCCTGTAAAATAAGGTTAAACAACATACACAAACCAATACAATGCTTGGTATGTAGGTACTGACACTTCAGACAGTTTAAAGTTTAACAACATCAAATCTGGTTTATTTAGGGGGAATAAAACACAGGAAGGGGAGATCAGGTTAATTGGCAGAATTAATTCACAGTACTGTGCACACATACAGGGTCTGAATAGTCACACTGGGTATCCAGGTTGGGGGGGCTAGCCAGGTCCGTTGCCCGGGGTTGGCCGGCAGGTGCAGATGGATAGGGCCCTATAGAAGAAAATATATGCACAACACCCAATTGTAATCCGGAGCAGGATGGCTCAGTCCATGAAGCAGTGAAACAACAAGAATTAGATGACAACACGTGATTGAAAACAAGCTGCAGGGGAATACCCTGATTTGTACTCACAATACCCAAGCTGAGGACCAGGTGGTGGATGTTCTTCTGGATTGCCAGAACAGCAGGACATGGAGACAAAGTCCTTGTGACTGGACCCCATTGCAGTTGATAGCAAACGGATTTAGTCCGAGACAAGCTGGGGTTTGCTTCCAGCTTCAACACACAGCACACACTACGGGGGGTTGGAAATGGCGATTCCCCACAAGCACTACGCACATTCATATGTAAAAGGAAAGTACTGTCCCAGGCAGGCTGCTTTTCGATCCCGATCGCAATTACTGCAAAATACCCTATAGCACACACAGCAGCTTCAGTTCCTGACAGACCGAGTGTGATTCAACAATTTCTCCAGTCTTCTACAGGGTGAGCCTGGTTTCCACTCTTCACACTTCCTTCTTTCTCCTCACCAATCGGATTCAGTGGGAACTGGCATTTACAACGGCTGCAGGCCAAACCTCAGGGCCTCACAGGCACTTCCCGCGTGAAACTATATACCGCAGAAGCAAAGAGCTCCTTCTCTCTTCACTGTCACAACTGATCTGATCTTTCCAGTGACAAAGCAGGGCATTTCCTTTAGCTCCACACCATTCTGTTGGCTGGTTCGGCTGTCACTCACAATAAGACTCCCTCTGTTGGTGGAAAAAGGTGCCAAGGTCAAAACTACTTTTCTCAGAGTCACTGCCCATACAATCCCCCTTATGGCTGGCTCAAAATTAAGAGTCCAAGTTCTGATTTGTCCACAGGCTCCATTTTAGGGCTCCCTTAACCCAATTGGCCCAGCACAGCAGTTTAGGTCCAAAATGGAGGGGTAACATACTCAAAGTCCCAGCTGCAATAAAGGCAGGTTAGACAAACTACAACTTTGCTAATGCTTTAAATGATTACAGGCAAACAATTACAGCCTTCAGGTGGGCTCCCTTTGCACTTCCAGCGACCGCAAAATGGAGCGATTACTCCACAGCTTGGGCGGGATTCAAGCATTAAATACACAGTTCCCCCCATACAAACTAATTAAGTCTGCAAGCAGACAGCTCTTAAACAGACAGTACGTGGAGGCTCAAATAGCACTCACTTGCAACCACATTTAAGCAGCTCAGACGCTGAACACCACCCAGACTTGGAGCATTCAGGCAAGCTTCTGGAAGACTTTTGGGAACCCCCATTTGCAGAGGGGTTACACCAGTCCCCTGATTATCTGTTCCATGACAATCATGGCAGCACCCCCCAGTGTCCTGGCACACCTGGCAGCAGCAGTCCAACCCCCTTTATCCACTGCAGGGTGCACCAGCAGTGGTTGTCAAGATGAAGGTGAATGGATTTACATACCAATTCTGTCCCCTCGTGCACACCAATGCAAAGTGATGTGTGCTAGCATGGATGTCCACCTGACCACCTCTGAGCAGACAGTAGCTCGAAGGGGGGCAAGTAAGGGACCATCACAAAACCTGTGCAAATTGGACCTAACTCCCCAAATTGCAAAACAGTTTTCACACAGTTTGGGGACTTACACTTGCTACCCCTATGGTGACCTAACAAAATATCCCCACTGGCCAAAACAACTTCAGATCACAGTGGGGCCATGTAGAAAACACTGCATGCAGTGCTCCAAGTGTGGCCATAGTGTGTTTTATGTGCGCTCCATTAGAGTGTGAATGCACGAGAGAGATTGCCTCATCTGTTATTATTCCCACCAGTTTTTTTGTGGTTCTAAATGTTTAAACTCCACTGGCAGTATAGCTTAGAGGTTAGAGTAACAAGCTGTGAATGAGTTTGGTACATCCAGCAGACCTGTCTTTGATTCCCACAACCTCTACTTGTGTAGTGTGACTCCAAGCAAGTCACTTAACCACCTGAGGCTGTGACTGAAAACAGGCACTTGTGCCTAGTGGGCCTTACCTGGTTACCAAAAAATATATGTAACAGCTATGTTCTAAAGGTTTTTGTTTGTCTTGCTTTGGTTTTTACCTGTTCATTTTCTCAGGATAGCCCAGCTAATGTGAAATGTAATACAGTTTTGCATTTTCAGTGGAAGTCTGGCTTGCACCCATTTCTACAGCTGGGTGGACAGAAGCACTTGAGACATTTGGTGTCTTGCTCAGGGGGAGACAAGAAGTCGGCAGCTCTGCTGAGATTTGAATCTGGGTCTCTTGATTCCCCAAACCATGCCCTAGCCACTAGACCACTCTGACTCCTGTTTTATTTTAAACTGTTTTTTGCCTTCAAATCCATAAACCTGCACAGTTGCTCAGTGCTTTACTGCATTACCATAGAAAGCTCAGCCAGAATGCCTCACATTTCATAGTGAGAAATCCATTATGCAAGCTCATAATTCATGTTTATGAAGACACAGGGTTTACACGCACCCAGAATTTATGTGCTTATGTGGACACAGGTAGAAACTCCGCATAACATTCATGGACTGAGTTAGATCTTTCATTTCACTTGTAAAATTGCCCACCCAACAACCGAAGCCTGTGAGCACTGGAAAGAATATGAATCTTGAGCAGAGGCAGTTGTTACTTCTGTGTTTTTGTATGAGTCAGAATAAATCACCCAAAAGCAGAAATGTGTTGACTATTTTACTTCCTAAATGGATAAACTCCAACCAGTGCTATTGCAGTAAAAATGAAACACCTATGTAGTTATGCTAAGTTATGGAGGCAGTGTTGAATTGCTAATCATTTGTAGGATTGTGAGGGTTCCAGATTCATTTATTTTAGATTGATTGATTGATTGATTGATTTGCATTCTGTTTTTCTCCACACTCACCACATCAGTCTCCACCACATATCAGGTGACATCCTAGTCCTACCCATGCCTTCTCTGCCACTTACCATCCTCTCCTCTAACACAGGGTTTATGGGGAGCTGAATGGTTACCAAACAAACCACACAGTTTTGGGAGACTGACAACGCACGTTGTGGACTGAAAGTGCCCATAGCTTCATGCTGTGCAACTGTAGGGTATTTCCTTGTTCTCCCCAACTCCAGGGATGCCAAAAATTAAGGCTCAGTTACACACATGCATGTTGAGGCATGGCTGTGCCCATCAGAGCCAGTTAGTGTTCTGCCATCCCAGTGCACAGTTCTGTCTTGTTCTGCCATCTGTGGCCACCCAGGTGGTGGTATTACATTGGAGTTGGTAACCCACCTGCAATGAGGGGGAGAACACCCTCTGGGATGCTCAATCTTCCTTCCCCAGTCAGCCAGCCCTCTGACATCTCAGGCTCATTCCTGAGCCTGGGAGGCTGATGTTGCAAGTGGTTACCACTGTGCTGCTGGGCTGGTGTGTATAATTTGATTTGAGATTTGTATCAAACAGATGATGAAATAGCCCCATGAGATACAATATCTCATTTTCATGGGGCTCCTATGGTACAGCAGAGTGTCAAAAGTGCTGAAAGTTCCTAAATGATCCCTTATCCCCTGTGGTGCCACTGCTCTCTGTATGCATTAAAATGTCCTACTCCACCCCCTCAGTCAAAAATATCCTGCTCCTTTCACTGGCCATCCAACAGCCCTACATACCCAAAACATAGCAACTCCACAGGCTACCCCCAACCAGAGCTCCAGCATTCAATAAAAAGTGCAAGGAGCAGGAGATTTCAGAGGTGCTGGGCTGGACAGTGAGCATGTGGGGAGGATGACAATGGGCATTATTCAACAAGCCTTCCAGTCAAAGCCTTTCTCCCTGTTTGGTCCCACCCTCTTCCCTCAATGAGTCCACCCACACCATGTCTGCTCTGCATTGTGGTCACCCATAACACCCAAGCTGCTCTTGCCCTATTGGTGGAACTGGTTGATTAGGTAGGCTTACACCTCCCCACCCCCACCCCCATAAGTCAGACGGCAATGCATTCACAGCACTTTTCCAAACTGCATCTGCAGGGGTTGGCAGTCAAGGTCAAAAATGGTCTGCATGGTATTAGGTCTGTAATCTCAGATAAGATGTTTGCCAGACACGTTGTTCTCCCTGGGCTAAGCATAATCCTCTGTGACTGAACTTAGCCCTAGAAGGACTGCAGGACTGGCAAACAAACAATCAGAGTTTATAAAGACTCTAACATGCACTGCAGGCTATTGAATCTCCCACTTCAGCAGCCCAGCTCGGACATCAGCTGCAGGGTATTCGGGAAATTCTTTACAGCAAATGTCAACTTGAGAGGCAGCAGAATCAGTCTGATATAATCTATTAGCCTGCAGTAAACAGTAAGTTAAAAAAAATATTTTTGCACATAAACTACAAATTGGGATCTACCCGACATGGGTGTGGGACTTTTTGTGCTGACTGTTCCCTTTTAAGAAATCATTCACCTTGGAAATTAAGATGGGCTGCCACTATTTAACAGTGTTTGGTTCAGCACTCCATGTGGCTTTCCGGAAACCAAACCTTAAAAAAATACCAGAGTATTAAGAAAGGTTCCCAAAACATGGACTCTGGTTCAAAGAAATACATGAGTTTCTGGAACTTCCTCTGCAGAGAGGGGGATGCCTGCTAAGGCACACTCAACAGCTACATCCAGCAGAACACCAAAGCAGCAGTAGTAGGACTACACATAGTGGTACTGTAACTGCAGGAGTGGTCTCCCACCAGACCTTAGCTGTGCCTCTCAAAAGCTGACCATGGTGGGTGCAGTCCCTAAACAGATCAAAGCAAATACCACTAGACTAAGTAAATGAGTCCTACCAACCCAAAACTCTGGATTTAAACTGACTTGAAGAGAAACTGAACCAAGCATTATTAGGATCTTTGCAAAATGAAGAAAAAAATTGCTGAGATTAAAAAACAAACAGAGAGCACAGATTTAGTCGAACAGGGATAAAATCGTATCATACCCCCCCCCCCCCATCAACCTCTGTGCTAACAAAAAAATGGAAGTTTGAGTTTTGGGGGTTTTTTTTGGTAAATTTAGTGTTTGTGAAAGGTGCTGAACTGACAGCACTGGAAACTGAAGCCCTTTGTGTATCCCCATGACAGATACAGCATGGACAATCACACAGCAACCTTTCCCACACTCCCCCTTAACCCTGTCATGGAGGGACCTCCACATAGGTGAGAGCTTAGTTCAGGCTCCATGCCCATTCAGTCCTAGGCCTCTCATAAGAGACTGACAACAAGAGTGCCAGTTAGTGCCAGTTGTGTTGATGGTTTTGAGATGTGGACACTTACCACCGTTAACTGGATTGAGATCACCACAATTCAGTTCACATAGGCCACTGCACAGCCCTCCTGTGATAATGGCTTTTGACCACTACCAGCCTAGGATGGGTTTGAACCTGTGACCTAGCGGTGACAAGCTCTTTAACCAATTACCATTCCACTAAGCCATCCAGGTCCTAACTTGAAACAATATGGCACTAAACTGAAAAGTATAGAAAACCCAGAAAGGTATTGGACCTGATCTTGAGCTTTTTGGGTTTAACCTCATGTATTGACCATATCTATTCATCTAATGTAGCACTTATGCAGGAATATTTGGTTGAAATTCTGCAGTTTCCTGCCGAAAACATACCACCTGTGGTAAAGGCATTTTGTGTTCCGTAAAAGTTCAAAGGAGAGAAGCAGCTTAATGCTTTGGCCCAAGGATTAGATTCAGATTAGAATCAGACACAGACTCCACCAAAATCTCTTACCATAACTGCTACATTAGAATTTCTAACAGATCGACAAAAACATAATGTGAATGGCACATAAAAAGGAAGTATGTCTATTTCTGGAAGGTAGAGTTTTCATGCATCCAGACATATCCAGAGCAACTCAAAAATGGAGATCATGATTTTTCCTATCATGCCTGATATAATTGAATAAGGAGGCAAAATGAGCTAACTCCATGGCTGTAAGGTTACTTTCATATTGATTGGCTAGGATAGCTCTCAACTCCTATAGCACAAGCAGAACTCTGGGAGGGATCAGTTCCAAACACACAGATACAAAGGCAAACAGAGATTGGAACAAATGGTGCACTCCCCAGGGAAGACTCCAAGGAAAAGACCCCACCACTGCATCACCAAGACTCCAGAGACCTAAAACTCTAATGTTTTTTCCTTTTGCTGCTTGGGGTAGGAGTGGGGAGTTAGGGCTGGAAACCCTACTGCCACGTTTCCCTACTTTTGTGGCATTAAGTTACCCTAACTGGTGCATTAATGAAGTTTTTTGCAAAAAATTTCCTTTCTTTTTGAGATAGTGGAATTGTATCCTCCTTCATGCAGGTCCCTTTGGGACCAGCATGAAAAGATGCAGATGTGCATTCCCATCTGACTCGTGCACCAAGGGAAGACTCTGTCCACCGACAGAATAACAGGGCCCTGCCGACCTTGTCTTTCTATGCAGAGTCTGATGTCAAAAATGAATGTACTTGTTTTTCAACATAGAAAATGTATTGTTCAGCCTTGATACATAATGTACTGCCCTTGAAAATGTCTGTTTTTAATCTTTGTCTGTTTGTACTTCTATTCTATGTTTTTGTAAGAATTGTCACTTGTGAAAATAGGCAGTATTGCTCAGTATTGCCTACAAGTATAAAAAATAAAAATGAAAAATTACCAAAGTTATGAATGTGCATAGGAAAATGTTAGCGTACCTTCATAACTGTGTTTTTTTTTTTAAATATTTTGACAGTTGACACCAAATTGTCAATATAGCCTTGATACAAACCCACCTCAAGAAGCCGGTAGGGGAAAATGCTCAAATCTCATCCGAAACATCATTCTGGGGCATATGTGTGAAAACACATTTTGGCCAGGTTTTGAAAAATGACAGTTGTCATGTTTATGAGATGATGTGAAAAAAATGGTTATGTCAAAAATTTGGTATCAAAATATTTAAAATTAAAATGTCCAACGTTATGAGCGTGCATTGCAAAATGTCAACGTACACTCATAACTTTGGTTTTTGCAATATTGTTACCCCAGATTTTCAACATAGCCTTCTTATGACACCACCTCATCAACAGGGGTGAAGAACATTTAAAAAACTCAAAAGGTGATTTCACGGAACAACAAAGTCATTCTGCACCCAGGTGCAGAAACACATTTTGGCCAGGATTTTAAAAATGACAGCTGTCACATTCATGATATAATGTGAAAAAAATGTCTTTATTGAAAATTTGGGGTCAGAGTATTTAAAATTACCAAAATCATAAATGTGCATTGTAAAATTTCAAAATACATGCATAACTTTGCAATTTTTAAATATTTTGACCCCACATTTTCAACATAGCCTTCTTATGACCCCAGCTCATGAACAAGGGAGCTGAAAATGTTTAAATCCTGCCCAAAAGGTGATTTCACCAAGCGACCATGAAAACGCCTTTCAGGCCTGATTTGCATAATTCCACCACCATTGGTCATGAGGTGGGGTTCCAAAAAAATGTGGGCTCAAAATATGCAAAAATGTTAAAGTTATGCATCAAAGTTAAAACTCTCATTGAAATATACTGAAGCTTACCTTACTTTCTCATATTGCAGTCTCTGGTTCCAGCAGCAAGATGTGTCTTTGATTAGAGAGTGGATCTATTTCATAGGACATGTTCAGGTGAGTGAGGGTGTGTGGGAGATGGGGGGATGAGTGTGCTGAGTGGGAGGTCAGTATGTCTGGGTCAGAACAGTGAGGGACCGTTTTCTTTTTTTGCAGGTAAAAAAAATCACTGAGGGATGGTTGTCTTTTTTTCAGGTTAAACTCTGATGCTGGGATTGGGTACCCCAGTGTCAGAACACTGTACAGAAATGGGGTTGGGTGACCTGGAGGGGAGGGGGTCCAGAGAAGTGGTACCGAGGGTGGGCGCCCCGATCCACTTACATACATTATTAAAAATAAATACATTAAGATTAGGTAGGCTGAGTAGGACACTGGGGAGGGGAGAGAAAGTAGTAGTACCGGGGGTAGGCACCCCGATCCGCTTAATAAATCAAACAGATAGATAGATAGATTAGACAGACGGAGACGGACAGAATGGGGGATCAGTGGCTCATTCCTCTCACTGCAGTCCACAGCAGGTCTCCAGGTGTGGCTGCAGAACTCAAAAAAGTCCAGCTGTTCTCATACAGGGAATGCTGGTGAATGGCTCCGTTTGCTAAGCTGGGTACCCTGGATTTTGGGGGTGCCCAATAAAGGTATTTCTGGCAATTTAAAAAAAAATACCAGGATCTAGCTAAACAGGTCCCAGTTAACTAGGTTCAGTTGTTTGTTTGTTTTAAATTACACCATTTATGTATTGTCCATGTTTTTTATTTCTAGTGGAAAAGAAGCAAGATGGTGGCTCTCATAGTATAAAACATGTTTCATACTGTGAGAAGCAAGTGGCGAGAAACCAAAAAAATGGTCTGGCCACATAAAATGTTTGATGTCATATCAGACTATTATCCCAAAAACCCTATTGAGCATGCTCAGAACATAAAAACACAAAACTTTAAAGCCTTATAACTCTGGAACCATTTGACATTATTTCATGACACCTTTCATGGACACTACCTTTGAACATAACACATGTACCCTGAAAGTCTGGGGGAAAAATCTCAGAAACTGCATAGTCTGCCATCACAAAACTTTCCACAGATTTAGATCTTGCCTCCTAGACAACACATGCAAAATTTCAGCTGATTTCATCAAACAGTGCAAAAACTATTTAGGTGCAAATTAGGGGGTTAACATTGAACACCATACTCAACCCTAACCTTATGGGCACTATCGTGTCCCTGTAGTATGTAATAGATCAACTCATTTATCGTACACTAAATAAAAACATTTTATTTATAACACATATCATTCACCCTTTATCCCATATATATTCCTATTGAATTATTTACTCTTAAGTAATTTATGCCACACATATAATTCAAAAATGTCATTCATCAAAACATTTTTCTCATTGCATTTTAATATAAATATATGCCCACTATAAAGAGGTTCCAGTCAGTAACATCGCAGAACAAAATAAAGTTGACAAAAATAAAGTGGCAAAAACAGTGTCACCATCAATATTGGCAGCACAAAATGAAGCATGCCAGAACAATGCAGACAACATGACACGCAGGTAGCAAACAACATTCACCGCATGAAAACACTGCACTAGAACCACAGGGGCCAGGAGCACAAGCCAGCATGCCATCTCCCCTATCCTGTGTGGTGTGTGTGTTGCTGGGGCCATGCTGGCTTGTGCTCCTGGCCCCTTGCATCATACATGGCCATCCACAGGGTGGCCATAGTCCATCTGTCCTCCAGTGGTTACTCCAGTGCTCGTTCTCCATCACTCAGCATTCTGGGTGGGGGTACCCCACCGTGTGGGTGCCTGTGCCATTAGATTACCATGGTAGGTGTCCAGTGGCCTGCTTCCCCCAGTGGTGGTTGTACCCTGCCCTGTTCCATCTCCCTGCACCCCTGTGCTGTTCCTGTGCACTGATGCCTGCTGCTGTGTGTTCCAGTGCAGTGCCTCCATGCGGTGGACGTTGTTTGCTACCTGTGTGTCGTGTGGCCTGCATTGTTCTGGCACGCTACATTTTGTGCTGCCAATATTGATGGTGACACTGTTTTTGCTGCTTTATTTTTGTCCACTTTATTTTGTACCGAACTGTTTAAATATCTGTATTCAGACAAATCCTGTTGTTACCCTCAGATTCTCTAATTGCACTTACTTTGAACGTTTTCTCTTTTCTTTGCAGCTGACCAAGCTGAATTAATATGTACTATATGCATGTGAATTTCATTATAATTTAAAGTAAGCATAATAAAAGTGCATCTATGTTGCAACTATATTGCATATATTTTTTGTGATAGAGTTCATATATAAATATGTAAAAAATTAAAAAATACATAGAAAAAGAGAAACAGAAACACGGTGAAAAACACTTTGATGAATTAAATTTTTAAATTTGATGTGTGGCATAAGTTACTTAAATGTATATAAAACAACAGGAAAATATATATGGGATAAAGGATGAATAATGTGTGTTATAGTGAAAATTATTTTATTTAGCGTATGGCAAAAAAGTCAACTGATATACTAATATAAGCTATCTTGAAGAAGTGGCTGGTTCAGTCACGAAATGACAACTTCATGCATAAAGAAGAGAATAAAAGATACTTAATACTGTATATATCTGACTGCTTCATTAGCAGTGTCAGTGGCTCAGTAGATTGCACACTTGCCTCTGAGACTAAAAGATCAGAAGACTGTGGGTTCTATCCCCACACCAGGCACTTGGGTTAAATCCCATTGTGATTGGTTGGCATCCATGGCACTCCAGACATTACCTCATGGGTTGTAACCTCACCTGATAGGCTAGTGATGCACATGACTCAGGATCAGATTTCTCCCATATCCCGGTCCCAGAAGCCCCTGCTCTCCAGTTCAAACTTTGCATCTGATCAGGCTAGCACACCAGAGTCCCTGCTGTCCTAATTATTAAGGTAAGCCACCTTTAAATCATAATTGTTCAAGCTTACATAATCCCTCTAATTAGCAAGAAACAAATCAGGCATAAATATAAAGAGCTAACGCCTTTTAAATTCGTTTTTCCGTTGTAATTCCGTGGAGAAACCCTTGCCTTTTCGCAGTTAGGGGGTTTATCTAACAGGGCCTTCTCATGTTTAAAGCAAGCTTTCTATGGTTTTGTTGTTTTATACTGCCGAATTGTTTGTTCTATCTAGCCTTGAGTCTGCTCTACGTCTAAATATTGAGTTTTGCCTGAGAGGGCCTTATTCTGTTGAAACAGCCCCTCGTGTTTTCAGGCTGCCAAGTTGTTTGCTGCTGTTCATTCGCCCAGGGCGCTCACAAGTCCCCCCTCAAGTTTTCCCCCGGGAAGCCTGCAGAACTCTTCAGGTTCTGCCCTATTCCCCCTCACCTGCTTAGCGAGGGTGGACACCACCGAGCTCCGGAATTGCGACCAGCCCCGGATCACAGCCACTGCTACGCTCCCACCCCCAAGCCTCTTTTGGGCCCAGGCAGGCGCCGATGGAATTGCGACCAGCGCCCCAGATCGCAGCCACGCTGCCCCGCCCTCCCCTCAGGCCTCTCTGGGCCCAGGCAGGTGCTTCTCACCTCCCTATTGGTCATAGGAGGACCAACGATGTGACTTCCGACGGGCGGCAGGCTGGCTCTCTCCATCCGCTCTCGCATCTGTCTCCTCCATTAGGCCCTGGCTTCTCCCTGGTTGCATTCTCCTCCAGAGACCTGCTCAGCAACCGCGTAGCTGTACTCTGAGCATGCTCCAGGGACGTCCGCCTCAGGCACAGCTGTTCATCACTCTCTCACCATTCCCCTGCCCCCGGGCGTGGTGCAAGGCCTCAGCTCTTCTCAGAGCTCCCCACGGCACGCGTGGCTTGGCTGCGCGCCCACCCCCACTCGTGCCTGTGGTGCCTACGGGGACCCTGGACTCCTAAATAGGACCACGAGGCCCTCCAACTCTGCGGCCCTCTCCACCAGGTCCCCATGACAGGAGTCTACAGGGGAAGGATCCCCCTCTCTCTCGCGCGTGGGCCAAGCTCCATCGCGACGGCCCAGGTATCCTCCCCTTCACTTACTGGGATTGGGAGTCTAACAGGAGTGTTTCCATGGGGGGGGAGGGGGGACCTAAAGAGGTATTGACTTTGTGGCACAGCAGTTAGGGGAGCAAGCTGTGAATGGCTGTGAGATGTCTGACCGCGGTTCAAACCCAGCATTATCAGCTGGCAGGACACACCCCCCAGCTTCTTGGATAAAAAAAAAACATATTTCAGCAGAAGGCTGGTGTACCCTGTGCACCCATATGGGCTCCTCCCACAGCAGCCCATGTGAACCACCAGCAACATCACCATCTGGGGTCCCTTTCTATAGCGATCCCCAGAGTCTCAGCCTCCATGTGGGTCCCTCACCACAGCGACCCCCATTTGAGGCCATCACACACCTTCTCGCTCTCTCTCTCTCTCTCTCTCTCTCTATCCTATGTACAGAACGCATCTCTGCTCAGCCTATCAGGGCCCCACTGCCCAGTGCAGGCCCAGTTGGCACCCATGGTAACGCCTCACCTTTTGTCTTCCCCAGATGGTCAAGGCCAAGAAGTGCACAGCGTGCAGCTCCAACCTCCTGCCCCACGGCCCTGGGCCCCTGTGCCCTGCTTGTCTACACCACCACGACGACCTATCCTTGGGACAGTCCACCGTCATGGGCCCCAGCAACCCTGGCCCTAGCGGCTCATCTTGGTTGGACCCAGGCGCCTTTCTCCTGCAGAACCAACAGGTGACCATGGCCATGATGGAGAGTCAGCAGAACTTTATGCTGACGGTGATGGAAAAATTGGAGTCCCTCACCCAACAGAGATTACCTGCGAACCCACCTCTAGATCAAGATGTCTGGGGAGGGGCCAATGAAGATAGCATGGATCTGACGGAACCTAGCCTGGATATCCACAAACCCGACACCAGGGAGGACACCAAACTACTGGAAGAGGAAGACGGGGCCATCTCCGACGATGAAGATGTGGAGCAACAGGCCATCCCGTCGCTTACTTCCAAGCTATGTTCCTTTGACATGGTCCCAGGCCTCATCAAGATCATCAAGACCACCATGGGGTTCGAGATGGAGGAAGACAAACCTCAATCCAAGCTAGATCCTCTAATCCAACAGAGATCCACCGTTCAAGAGTCCTTCCCCATCTGTCCGGCCATCGAGGACATTGTCAACCAGGAGTGGCAATCCGCCGACCCAGGCCGAATGCCCAACAGAAGACACCTGGACTGCATGTACCCCGTGCAGGAGGACAAAGCAAACACCTGGTGCTCCGCCCCAACAGTCGACCCCCAGGTGGCTGCCCTCAGCAGATGGACTCTCCTACCCTGCGGAACAATCTCTCTAAAGGACCCTACAGACAAGAGGGTCGAGGACATGTTAAAAAAGGACTTCGAAACAGAGGGCATGGTGGCAAGAGCATCCACAGCAGCCATCTACACAGCAAGAGCACAAATACATTGGTTGAAGGAGCTCCTTGAGCAGGCCAACCCCAAATCCAGAGAGACAGAGCTATTAGAGTGCACCATCGATGCGGCAAGGTACCTAGCCGACATGGCTGTTGACACCCTCAGACTGAACGCAAGAGCCACAGCCATCTCAAACAGAGCCAGACAGGCCTTGTGGCTTAAGTTATGGGAGGCTGACAACAAGTCCAAGACCTTACTGCAAAATCTACCCTTGAAGGGCAAACACGTTTTTGGAGAGAGTCTTTTAGAGTTCCTGAAACAGAAAGAGGAGGGCAAGGAACTTCTCAGAAACAAGAGTAGGCACTCCTATCTCCCCTCCAATAGGCGGAGATTTTGGGGGAGCCAGAGGTCATACCAAACCCACAGGGACACTCACCCGACCACTCCCTTTTGAGGTAGAGGCCACTACACTTCAACTTGTGCCCCCTCCACCCACTCCTACTACACCTCATCCTTCAAAGCCCATGGCTCGAGATTTGGAGGAAGAGGCAGAGTCCAGTGAGGCAAGCCGCAATGACTACTCATGCCAGACCCCCCTAGAACAAGGCCACTCCCCTCCTGTGGGTCAGAGATTAGCACTCTTCAGTCACCAGTGGTTCCACACCACCTCCGACAGATGGGTTCACGAAGTCGTGTCCAAGGGATACTCGATAGAGTTATCGGGGACTCCCCTGACACACAGGTTCATCACCTCACCGGTGTCGAAAAATAGGGCCACCACTCATCAGGTACAACAGATCCTGTGGGACCTGATTGACAACAGGGCAATCCAACCAGTACCACCATACGGGCAGGGGTCGGAAGTATACTCCATCTTCTTCCTTGTGCCAAAGAAGAATGGAGACCTCCGCCCCATCCTGGATCCCAAGCACCTAAACCAACACGTGGTGCCCCAGACATTCAAAATGGACACCCTGAGGTCAACCCTCCGCAGTCTTCGGGTGGGCGATTTCCTGACGATCCATAGACCTCAGGGGCGCGTGCCTCCACATACCCATCAGGTCAGCCTGAACAGTACCTCCGGTTTCACATCCTCGGCCAACACTTCCAATACCAGGCCCTACCATTCGGACTCTCTTCGGCCCCGAGATTCTTCACCAAGGTGTCGGTGGTACTAGTAGCCAGACTCTGAGAACAGGGTCTCGACATCATCCCCTACCTCGACGACTGGCTGATCCGGGCCCGCTCCAGGGAGACCTCTCTCTCTCTCTCCGTCACACCATCCTAGCTCTAGGGGCCTTAGAGCAACATGGCTGGGTAGTGAACCGGGACAAGAGCCACCTAATTCCCACACAACAAATAGAGCATCTAGGTGCCAGCTTAGACACAGCTCGGGGTGGGCAAGACTGTCCGAGGCAAGGATCCTCAACCTACTCCTCCTGGCATGCACAGTTCACGCCAGCTGCCGGGTATCCATGGCTACCCTGGCACAGCTACTAAGTTGCATGGCTTCATGTATCGACCTCGTCCCATGGGCCAGATGGCACATGCGGCCACTGCAGACCCATGTCCTCAGATGGGGATCCCCAGATGAACACAACCTAGGGATCTTCCTCCCATTACCCCCAGCGGTGAAAAATTCACTAACCTGGTGGACAGTCAGATCACACCTAACCAGGGGTGTCCCGCTGGAGGCCCTTCCCCAGGTCTCCATCGAGACAGACGTGAGTCTTCAGGGATGGGGTGCTTGCCTGGCTAACAGGACAGCACAGGGCCTATGAACCCACACAGAGTCCAGGCTATCAATCAACATCCTGGAGATGCGGGCAGTTTACCATGCACTAACAGCCTTCAAACCCAACATCTTGGGACAATCAGTCCTGATCCGATCCGACAACCGGGTAAAGGTGGCATACATCGCCAAACAAGGAGGCACCCGAAGCAGAGCAATGCTGAGGGAGGCGGCACGAGTCCTCAACTGGGCCCAGACACACCTCACTCACCTCAGCATGGTCCACCTCGCCGGAAAGCTCAACATTCGAGCAGACTGGCTGAGCCAGCAGCAAATTCACCCAGGAGAGTGGCATCTCTACACCAGCCTTTTTCAAATGATACAGGACACCTGGGGACCTATCCCCATGGACCTCATGGCCACGGCTCAGAACACACAGGTCAGGAACTACTTCTTGAGGTACAGGGACAACTAGTCACAGGGAACCAACTCCCTGTCACAACCTTGGTCCCAGGACCACTCCTTCATCTTTCCCCCTCTCACCCTATTACCTCAGGTACTGACCAAAATTCACTCCTCGGGATGGACCATCATACTGGTAGCTCCCTACTGGCCACGGAGGATGTCGTTTGCCACGATCCTTTCAATAACGGTGGCCTCCTTCAGACTGCCCTACCATCCTGACATGCTGAATCAGGGACCACTCCTACATCCGAACCCCGGGACCCTGAAACTCACAGCATGGCTCCTAGGAGGAGAAGACTAAGGAACGCGGGCTACCACGACTTGGTCATCACTACAATGCTGCAGTCCAGACACTCATCAACCACCTCCACCTACAGCAGGCAATGGGTGGTGTTCACCAGATGGTGCCATGACTGGGCGGTGGACCCAGAATGCACTGACATGCCCACTATCTTGTTATTCCTCCAGCGAGGACTGGATAAGGGTCTGGCTCATTCGTCTCTCAGGGTACAGCTATCAGCCATTGGAGCAGCTGTGGGGCCCATAGACGGACACAGCCCCGGGGCCCACCCACATGCCCTGCATTTCCTAAGGGCGGCCGAGATGCTACGGCCATGAGTACACCCAACTGTCGCCCCCTGGGACCTTCCCCTGGTGCTGGACTCCCTCAACTCAGCCCCCTTTGAACCCCTCCAGAATGTAGATTTGTTCTGGGTTGGGTTAAAGACCTGCTTCCTTGTGGCGATATGCTCAGCCCGCAGAATCGGGGAATTAGGCGCTCTGTCCTCCAGGGAACCCTACACGGTGTTCATGCCCCACAGAGTATGCCTACGGACTGTCCCGGCCTTTCAACCCAAGGTCTCATCCCCCTTCCACAGGGAACAGAGTATCGAGTTACCCACCTTTCAGGGAGACTCCCACTCGGGAGACACTACCGTCCCTAAAGGCCTGAACGTGGGCAACACTCTAGCCACCTACTTGTCCAGGACGCAACCTATCCGAAAGACAGAAAGACTGTTCATAGTCTCAAAGGGACAGAGACAGGGGAAAGCAGCCTTCAAGACCACCATCGCTGGCTGGTTACGGAGAACTATCCAGGAGGCCTACTTGGCGAGGCAGCAGGTACCTCCCCAGGGTATCAAGGCTCATTCCACTCATGCGGTTGCCACATCCTGGGTGGAGAGGGCCAACATGTCAGCAGAGGACATCTGCAAGGCAGACACGTGGACCTCTATCCACACCTTTGCCAGACACTACCGCCTAGATCACCTGTCCCAGTTGCAACCTACCTTTGCGACCCAAGTCCTCTCTGCGGCCACTTCCAACTCCGATTCTTTCCGCCCCTAGACCACTTGTCTCTCCCACTTACACAGTACTGCTTCTTATCTACCCATGAGGTAATGTCTGGAGTGCCATGGATGCCAACCAATCACAATGGGTGTTTACTCACCTGGTAAAGGTGATTGTGTTGGTTGACATCCATGGCACTCCATGGCCCACCCGACATAGTAGTCAGAGGCGTACAGACTAGGGGCAGACAACCTTACACTGAGCTGAATGTCTATTTCCATGCATTCGACATCCAGGATGTCCACCGTCAACCCCTTAGGGGATCGAGTCTAGATTGTATTGTCAGGGGAATAAATTAGGGCCCTAGCTTGATTCCAGTTATCTCCGCGTATACTCGCCTTATTTCTATTACACTATGTATGGGGGTCATTTCTTGCTGTTCCATTTTCACTAACCTTTTTTTCAGCTTTGGAAGATTCGAACTGGAGAGCAGGGGCTTCTGGGACCGGGATATGGGAGAAATCTGATCCTGAGTCATGTGCATCACTAGCCTATCAGGTGGGGTTACAACCCATGAGGTAATGTCTGGAGTGCCATGGATGTCAACCAACACAATCATCTTTACCAGGTGAGTAAACACTCAATACTGACACTGTGGTGCAGCATGGGGGGGGTACTTTACTCCTGAGGTGCCCTCTTTTGGATGAAACGTTAAACCAAGGTCCCATCTGCCTGTTCTGGTGGTAGTTCTGGTGAATGTTAAAGATCCAATGGTACTTCTCGAAAAGAGGAGGGGAATTTTTCCGGCATCCTGGCCAAATTTCCCCCATTCACTAAAAATACCACCAACAGCTTAATCTGGTTCAATGTCAGTTGGCATCCATCTGTATCCCCCTTCCCCGGGACAAGGCTGAAAATAGGCAGAATTGCCTAGTCCTCCTTTCCCATTTAACAAAAACTAAATAAATAAATACATTTGTTTTAATCTCTATTTGCCTTTGTAAGGTTACTTTGAAAGGCAAAACTTAAATTTTCTTTAATTTTGACCAGTTGTGAGATCTGATGAAGAACAAATTGTCAGCTGTCGTTACAACCTCTGTGGCTCTGGTGAAGTCTGAGACTGATAGAGTGATTTCCACTGATGTGACTAACCATTTCGTTCTTGTCATGGAGCAAGAACTTTAACTTGACCATAAAGTATTGATGGGAGGTTGTAAGTGAATCTTAAAAATGTTAGGATATGTAGCACTAGTATATTTTGTGCATCAGCACTACATGGATTCTTTCGCGTGGGTACTTTTTAATTTTTTTTTTTATTGATAATTTTTTCTGGAGGTGGCAGCCACTTCGGCCCCTCCCGCCCTTCAGAGGGGGGGGTTCATTTCTTTAGTCTGGTGCCTCACAGCTAATTCCCTGGGAGTCTCCCATGGGTTACCCCCCATGACAGAACCAGGGAGAGGAGTGTCGACTTTGTCCACACCCTGGAAGCCTACATCTGGTTCTGGGGGATCAGCGCAGGTTCACCAGCCTTCATGGAGTTTGCTGTCTCCTATTTTTTTTTTCTATTTTATCCCTGGCCCGCAATCCGTGCAATGAGTAGGGTGGCTGACCCCCACCTCCACGGAAGCAGCCAAATGCTCCAGTTGTGGGACCACCCCTTTTTTGGTCAGTGTGCCTCTGCTGGCTTCCAGCCACTGCTGATCATCAGGTTACAGTACACTGAACAGTCTTCCCTCCCTGAGAAAGGAGAGCAGTCTGCAGATGCTCAATCCTTCCTATACTTGGCTAACCACAAAATGACCAGAGTCCATTCCCGA